>OY728148.1:391389982-401389982 GCA_963277665.1 Viscum album
CAAATCTGCATAGTTGGTCCACTGTGCTATAATAATGATGATAATAAGTCCACAGAGCTATAGTATTACTACTGTTGTCACCGGTAACTCTGCTGCAATAATGATGTCGAAATCCACACTATTACAGTGCCACTGTTGCTGTCTCCAGTCATCTTTGCTAAAGTTGGTTAGCGCTGCTAGAGTTACGGACTGGTGTACAGTACGAGCCACTAGAATTTGACCCAATTATCTGATGGATCGGGCTCCACCATTCCAACATAGCACGCCTTGCCCCCTGTGCGCAGGTTGTTCATGCTAAGGATCCTAGATCTCACTAGATATCCAAACATATTCTTCATCGATTTCATCTCATTCGAGATATTATTGACAGAGGCGATATTAAGATGCATTGAGTTTCTAGAGGATAATATTGCGGATCCACTAACAAAGCCCATTGCGCAACAGAAGCATGAAAGTCACACTAGCTCTGAAGGTATTAGATATAGGTGAATGACTTCAGTGCAAGTGAGTGATTGTTAGTGTTATCAAGTGTAGTTGGTTTAGAGATATTCAGTGTCATGTAATGTATATTAATGACAATATTCTATCATTCATTTATGCTTGTTATGTAGAACATGAGAGATGACATGATGATACCCCTTGGAATATATATGTATTTTCAGGTTATCCCTCATTAATGATCATCTTGTTGGGTTATGATGATATGTTAAGATCAGTATGAGTAGGATCAGTTGTATAAAAATACAAATGATCACTCATGGAATACAAGTTGGTGAACTTGTTTTCAAAATTGACCCGCTTAAAGTACATTACATGGATTTTCATGTGTCGTTGGTGTTATTCAAGTGGACATTGACTATGGATCATTCGACTTGATGTCGTCAAAAGTTTCCCTACTCTGATACCTATCTTTAGTCATTTGAGATTTTGGCTTATCAAAAGGTGATTGAGTATGTTGCTTATCAAGCAAAGGGATTTGATTAACCAATATAGGATGTGCCCGCTCATATAACAGGTTTATGACATCATGACCCTCAATTCCATTATAATTACATGTGATATAATTATATAAGTTTTAGTTAGCCCGGGAATTGAGAAAATAAATTTGTTATATGGGGTTGATGTTGTCCACGTCTCGTGCTTAATATCGATATCAAGGACAAATGAAGTTTGCTGATGGACATGTGGTGGATTCGATCACACTAAACCCTTTTTTTTAATTTGTATAGTTAAGACGTGTTGCTAGCGCTTAGCTTATGGTTGTGAATGAGATTCATAATCATTGACAACTTTACAAAGAGTCCTTGGAGTCATACATATGATAATGCAAATTGGGATTCGTTGAGCAAATGTGATTAGTCAATGTATTAAAATGTTTATATTTACCATAAACACAAATAGGACTTGTATTCAACACATTTGAATTATTTAATTAAATTGCAGTTATTAATCAAATAATTAATGCGCAGCTGTAGTATAAATAATGAGTTATTTATATTATTATTCTATAAACATGAGGAAATAATAAAGACCAAATGAGATTTGGGCCTGTGCTTGATTTAATGGGATTCCAAGGCCCATTAAATGAGAGAATTTTGTAGGCCTACCTAAAGAGGTCATTTAAGCATCTCCTTTGTTAGTCTTAACCCATTTGGTGGCCTCATTAATGCCCTTCCCAAGGTGGTTTAGCATTTTAGCTACTTTTGAAGGCTATTTAATGTTCCAAATGACCCTTGGAGGCTATTTATTGCACCACCATAGGTGTGCTATGAGTTTAGCTTCCTTGAAGGCTATTGAATGCCCCCCTTGCTATACATAGCAAGGAGAAGGGGTTAAGTCTTCATTCCATTGTGAGAAAACAAACATGGTGCTTATAGTTCTCTAGTTTTCCTCATCGGAGCAATTCTCTAGTGTTTTCTCATCCCTTCTTCCATTCTTTGCCATTGAAGTGACTGACATCACTTGGATGGGAAGAGGATCCCACTAAGGTGTTGGTGATTTGCATTATCGGCAGATATAGGAGGCTTGGATTCCACAATTCAAGTTTAATCTAAAAATTCCGAACCTTTTTAAAAAGATATTTTTATTTTATTCTTTCATTACTGTATTTTCATTTATTTGCTATGAACTTGGATGAGTTTTCTTGATTCTTCCGCTGTGTTTCAAGTGTTGTTATCATTATGAAAACCCTTCAGTGTTACTGTTTTATCTACTAGAGTGGCACAGCACACAAATGTCCGGAGAAATGCACACATTAGGCCATGGAATTTGCATGTTAAGGGATTCTGTCTAAAGGGAGAACTGCCACAACCACTTTTCAACCCAAGAGATGTATATCTTAACCAGACTGCCAAATCCAAGATCTCCCAGTTCCTTAGGCCTGCACACCACCTCCCAGCAAATTAGATGATCCCTTTTGCCCTCAGAGCCATGCCAAAGAAAATCACGCATCACCCATTCCAGCCTATCAGCCACCTCAACAGGAATCTTGAAAAGAGACAAGAAATAGTGGAAGAGAGGAGGAAAGCACACCACAATTGAAAAGCACACCACTTTCCATGCATCAAGTCTCTTGGTAATCTTGGCAACCATAGGATCCTAAGAAGAATTAGTTATTGAGTTTCCTCCCAAAGGCACTGCAAAGTAAGTGAGGGGTCACTCAAGCACTGCACACTCGCTCAACTGAATATACTCCGTAATCATGTTAGTCTCGAGATGGATAGTTGCTAGAGTACTCTTGCCCAAATTAACCTTATTTTCCAATGCTCCAAACTCTTCTAAATCAACTCCACTGCTCCGGAACACTTGCAAATCATATTTCTAGCATTACCTATGTCTTAGTGCATCAACCATCCTTCCTGAACTTTTATCTGCTTGTCAAGTAACCCCTTCATTACAAGCTCCTGTTGAACTATGTCGCCAGCTGAGACATGTCATCTAGCGTCGTCCCACTTCACTCCTAGTGCGTCAATCTTTAGCAATTCTTCATAGATATGTTCAACACATGGCTTCAGCCAACAAATCCAACTCCAACACAACTGTGGTCCAACATTTAAAATTTGTTTGATGTCCTAGGGATGCACCTGTTAATAGGACATCCTTAATGACAAATTCACTTATTTAAAGTAGTGGTAGACCTAAAAGGACTCTTAATTATTGATGTTTGATATATGTAGCTGATCCAATTTAGTTGGGTTTAAAGGCTGTTCGTTGTATTATAGATCTCTTTTTGAGTTCTAATGAACAAGCACTTCACAAAGAATCTTGAACAACCAACCTAGAATTCTTTAAGGGTTTTTTGTTTGAAAAGGAAGTACTTTCAGTCCTGAAAAATATTAAACAAATTGGCTGTATTTCAACAATCACTAGGGTCTTTTTTTTTTGGCGTTTTGTTTTTAATCAGAAACATTAATATTTGCATGTTTGGCGAGCTTCTCCCCCCAATGTCTAGTGATTATGGTGGTTTCAGAAAATGCTGTGCTTGGATCCCAGCAGAAGAATCACAGCTAGGCATGCCCTTGAGCACGAATATTTCAAGGACGTGGAGTGTGTGCCCTGAAGACTCTTCTTCATAGCCAACTGTTGATATCGAGGGTTGAGCATTTTTATGAGTGGCGGTTGGACTAGTTTTTGACTGAACTTGTCATTGGTGTTTTCGAGTGTCCAGCATTTTGTTTTGTTTCATTTGGGTTGTGGCCATGGCTAGAATACGTGTATATGGTTTTTTTTTTCACGTGTTTGTGTTAAGCTGCCTTCCTCCAAACTCAATGTGCAAAACAGTGTTTTTGAGCGTGTTGGGGCTTGCTTGGTTGAATATTTTTTAGTTTAATATGCGTGATTGTGGATTTGTTTGCTGTGAATTGTAAATCATACCTCATTTCCGAAACATAAATTTTTATTACATTTACAGCTAAAACATAATTCGTATAGAATCTTATTTACAATTATCTTCGCAATCATTTATAATTAGAATTACATTTGGAGTTTATTTTTATTAATCAACATTTTTATTATCGTTTTACAAATTTAAAGTCATTAGTTTTTGTGTGATATTTTTGAAATATAAGTTCCTTTATGAGGATCAATTTAATTATAATTATGAGGTCACAACTTGTCTACAAACATGTTAAATGAGTTGCAAATGACAAATGGACATGGTAAGTCGGTATTTACAAATTATCAAATAATTCAATAACTTCCAATTTTTATTCCATGTTTTCAGGGCTACTGTCCTACCAACCCATAGGCTGTTATGGCAAAATCGTGTTTAATGATGTCCTTGAAGTCATTGGAATGGTCTATAAGATTGACTATGATGCTAAGCGGATGTAGGGTGGGGGGTTGCTTTGCTAGATTCACAATCATGTGATTTTGGAGATATGAAGTGGGGAAAACAAAATACCAAGGACTAGAATGTGATTCCACATCAGACTCATAAAATTGACATTCACCCGCATTCCTGCACTCATATACTCAAAATTGACCTTTACCCTTTATAAAGACGTGCTTGCGAAATGAACAACAATGTCAAATGATGATTGTGCTTTGTTTGATTGACAAGCTTTGGATTTAATGATTGAATCAAAGTATCAGATTAAGATGGTTTGACGTTATTTCACACAGTTGAAAGTGGGCGAATGAAAAAAATTATAAACACCCCTTTATGTTGAGATTTTGACACAAAACACTAATTTTCTCTCTCTCTCTTAGGCACTCATCGTAGAGGAGTCTGACGTCGCAGCGGAAGCAGTCACACAACACACCAAAAGATTCATCTGAAGTCTTTTCATCACTCGAAGGATTTTTACGGCGTATCCGGAAGATTTTTTTCTCAACGCACCTGAAGACATTTTTAACGCACACCAATGAACGTACCATTTTGAAGTACTGCTGATCATCATAATCGGGACACGTCACTCGATCTCCGCAACCAAGAGGACTTTTGATACATAGCACCATCATTATCTCTCATCGCATGCCATCTTCGACACTTTCAATCATCGTCGTTGACACACCATTGTTGACGTAATCACCGTCTTCGCTTCATTCTCATCATCGCTTCACACCGGTTACCGCAAACGCGGAAACCCCTTCCCGGTTCTCTTTCAGTGACTACATCGTGGTGACACACCATTCAAAATATGTTACCGCATCCTCTTATTTGACACCAAGTCTGTATCTCCATTTAATGTAGTTGTCAATCCATTAATATTGAGAATTAACTCTTCATTAATGGTGGAGAGAAAATTCTCTATTAATATTGAGATAAATCTACCTATTAATAATTTTCTCTCAATATTTAAATTTTAAATAAAAAAATCCCAACAATCTCCACATAGATTTAAAATTCAAATACTTCGCAGTCATCTCCACCACCGGAGTCACTGTGATCGTTGAGTTCACCAAGCTCCAAATGTCACCTAATGAACGAAACACGCCATATGACACATGCGGCTAAGAAGACTTTTGATATTTCAGCAACACCGCTGATACCGCCGCCATTTTCCGGTGACATTCTTCTGGATGCCTGATAGACCACCTAACCTGAGGAACCTTAGCTGTCTTCCACCAATCTCTGTCTGTCACCAACAACGAAATACGTCTCATGACTCCTGCTAGTCAATCACACTTTCAATATCCTAGAAACACCTCTGGTACCGCCGCTGTCTTTCGATGACATCCTCCGAGTCCTTGATAAATTGCTCCACCAGATGCCTTCCATCGTGTTCTACAACTGAACACTTCAACCAATCCCTTTGATACCACTGTTAGGGCGGAGCCCGATGTCGTAGCGGAAGCAATCACACAACACACCAGAAGATTCACCCGGAGATCTTTTATCACCCGAAGGCCTTTTATCTCCCAAAGGAATTTTACACATCACCCAAAGGATTTTTACAACGCACTTGGAGGATTTTTCTCTTAACGCACCCGTAGACATTTTTAACACACACCAATGAATGTACAATTTTGATGTACTTCTGATCATCATAATCGGGACACATCGCTTGATCTCTGCAACCAAAAGGTCTTTCGATACATGGAATCGTCATCATCTCTCATTGCATTCCATTTTCTTGACGCTTTCAATCATCGTCGTCGACACGTCATCATTGACGTAATCACCGTCTTTGCTTCATTCTCATCATCATTGCTTCATACTGGTTACTGCAAATACGAAAACCCCTTCCCAGTTCTCTCTCGTCAGCTACATCGTGCTTGCACACCATTCAAAATATGCTACCACATTCTCTTATATAGACACTAAGTCCATATCACCATTTAATACAGTCAACATTAAATTATCAATCCATTAATATTGAGAATTAACTCTCCATTAATGTTGGGAGAAAACCCTCTATTAATGTTGAGATAAATCTTCTCATTAATAATTCTCTATCCTCAATATTTAAATTTTAAATAAAAAAATCCTAACATTACCTTGTATCAAAACGAAGATCTTAACAAGACAAATTCGTTAACAACAAAATTTTAAAGATCCAACTTTAAAAGAAATCATAAAGAGAAGTTTTCTTGTTGATTTCAAAGTGAGATAAACTTTACCACAGGTTGATTCATAAGTCTACCATATATCGAAGGTATCGACATGACAAATCCATAAACACCAAGATTGTGACAATATGACTTATAGATTTAGAGAAATCTCAAAAAGATGTTTGTATATATTTCAAATTCTCACTTGATTTTGGAGACCTTTTGTAATGTTCCCGACCCGAGAGTACTCACCAATGTCCTGTCCAGAGGTGTTATTTGACCTCAGACGTGCCTCTCCATATGCCAGAGCTCACCGACTAGCAATGAGAGTCTATGATGTTATCGTGGGGAGACTATACTCTCATATCAAAGCAAAACAACGAAAATAACCAAAACAATCCACAATGATAATCAGAGTACGCAAAATAAATAAACAATCATGCTATATCAAATGAATGTGGAAGCATATTGTCACATGTCCCAAATGATCATCCACTGAGTCAATTACATATACAAATAAAGAAAATAAAGAAAATAATCAAAATGCAGTAAACTCTACCATTATCCCCAAGCCGCGTCTCATCACGATCTCCAAATTTCATCTGAGCTATCATGCTCAATCATGCAACACTAAGCCTCTACCCTATCTAAACTTGCAAACAATGAAGTTTACTTGAGTACTTAAGTGCCACGACCACTCGAGTAGGGTGTGAGTATAACTCAACAGGGCACCACGAATGGGGTCCCTAACATAACCAGTAAATACAGTGTATGCACATGTGATATGCTTAGAATAAATAAACAAAAGAAGAAGCGTAATAAGATAATCACCATCGATCCTCGGGTTCTAAAGTGATACCTGGGATCGACCATAACTGTTTTGACTAGTGTCGGGGTGTCTCTGAGCATGAAAAAAAACTATCCTTTAGAACCTAGGGGCGTACATGCTCCCCACCCAGGAAAGGATATCATCCAAAAACTCAACAGTGTACCCGCTCCCTATTGGGAAACAAAGTATTATCATCTGCAAACTCAGGGGCTTGCACATACCTTGCCAGGAAACATGTAATAGATCATCGAAAACCTAGAGGAAAATTCTCCATTTTGGGAAACACATACAAATAATCCGGAATCTAGAAGCAGACTCTCCTTCTCAGGAAACACATACGAATCATCCAGAACCTAGAACAAACTCCCCCTGTCGAGAAACACATGCAAATTATCCAGAACCCAAGTGCAGACTTTCCTTGTCGGGAAACACATATGGATCATCTAAACCCTAGGGGAAGACTCTCTCTACCGGGAAACACATGCAGACCACACATTGGGGGCATCCTTTTTCCTCGGGACCGTCACACAACACACACACATTATGTTGAAACCCATTGACACCCTTGTCTCGCCCAGATGGACATCCACTCAGATCCTCCTCACCCAAGTCAGTCTCTACTCACTGGTACCAATCCGTATCCAACACCTCTCAATGTTCTCTTCGCCCATGGTCCCTATCTGACCAGAGCCTCAAGAGGCCGGTCCAAAACCTCATACTATTCTCACATCATACTCATTCCCACTCACTTGGGACTGTCCAAACTACCTCACACTAAACCCCTTGGTGTTCCCATGCCAAGTCGTCCAAACACGACTCGCGACCCATACTTGGGACCTATCTCACATCTTCATTAGGAGAATTCCCAGTCCAACCACCCGTGGGAAACCCCCTCTGTCACACCACATCTAAACCCATAGGTCTCATCTCACTCATGGCACTCACCAAGCCTGGACCTAGGAGGCTCAAAGACATCCTAATCCAAGCCCACTATGCTCACTCATATCATTCAACTCACGCCCCTCAGGTCCCATGAATCACTTAGCATGTTTTTATAATCAAGATTTCAACCATCAACGATCAAGGAATCAATCCAGTGTATAAGGGTCTGTTGTGGCCCTTGACACTTTATCCATTTATTGCAATTAAAAGGAAGCAATTCATTTTATATTTCAAGGACAATCGCACACTAGTGGTGGGACCACACACCACATGCACATAAATCCAATGTATAAATCATAGGGGCATGTTCAGGGACCACCCACATCATTCATGAAGTTACTTCCTTTTATGTAAGCCTGACCACTCTCCTCCAAACTCGTCCAATCCTCCTCCACACTTGTATCATCTCCCAAGCTCCTATCTCAAGCCATAACATCCAATTTAATTAATTATAGCAATTTATAATTAATTTTAAAATTTAATTTAAATAGGAATAATTTCCTAATAACTCATTGAGCCACCTCATCGCACCGAAACCGTGACTGAATGCTTCTAGAAGGTCCATGGCATACTGAAGGTTCTGGACACAACGAAAGCATCAGACGAGTCATGTCCAACATTGATTATTATCATGATCGATAATTAATATGAGATTTACATGATGATAAACGTCATAATCAACGAAATTGAATCAAAGAATATAGAAAACAGATAAACGCTAGAACCAAAATGTAGGATCATCACAGAGTATTTATATTTAATTTAAGTAATTAAAGAATTACTTTATGATAAATTCTTTATTTGTTGATGGATCTGACAACGGATCCACACCATATCGTTATTGCGTTGTAGGAATCAAGAATAGATTCCCTCTTGCGGTGATCTATACGTGTTCCAAAAATATTTGAACGTTGTTGTAAAAATCTTTGGGTGCCATCACGACAGATGCTCTCGCTTGCGTCATTCGCCTTTGATTGTCCCAAGAATTGCTTCCAAAGGATTCTCCTTAATCTATCTAGACTTGAGAGTGGAAGGTGGAAGAAGATCGCTCTCCATTCTTGAGAGCGTTCTTGGAGAAGGGAGCTCTCTAGGGCTTTGAGAGGATTCTCCAGATTTCATTGTGCACAATACAAAATGAATTGAATCTATTGAAAAATAATATAAATGAGTTTATATACCACTAGGGTTTGAAATAAATAATTACACAAGTGCCCTTTATTATTTATTTAATCCATATGGAACCCCATGTCTATAATAATAATAATATTATTTCTTAACATGTGCTAAACTCATGAATAAAATTAAATATTATTTATTCAAATAATATTCAATATATATTATTTATCACTGGGCCATTAAACTCAGTCCTCCATTCCTCTACAATATTTATCGGACCTTGAATAATGACTATTTATTTAATAAATAAATATCACTACATTATTCGCCAATAAATAAATAAATAGTATATTCACTAAATAAAAAATAAATATTTATTAAATATTCTACTCATAATATTCTCTCAAATAACTGGTGACGAAATATATGTGATCAATCAAATATGAATAATTATTAAACTATGTACGAGAATAATATTTATTCAACTTGTTAAATAATAAATAATAATATATTATTTAACTGAGATTTTGGATACACTTAGTGTGTGACCTTATATGCCTCTTTCTCAGTGGCATTAGGCGAAACAACCTTAAGTCCAAGGTTAGTGTCTAACAACATGTCATGACACCCATAGAGAAAGAAGTTAATGCCTTAACAACATAATACCTTATATGAATTCTTATTGTGTAATATAATCTATTTATCATGATATCCTTAATCAAGCATGTTGCATGTTGGTGCCATCAAGCTATGTGCTTGATGTCTCTTTCTTTGAATTTTTGGAAATCGAACTTGCCTATAAAACACAATGACCATGAATTTATTTAGACTATATCATTTCTATCAAAGAGCTTGAGATATCAACCCTCGTTAAAGAACAAAAAAGAAAAATCCTTTCTCATATTATTCATTAATGAAATATTACCCGTGAAGCACCAAAAGTATCCTACCTCACGATGAACATATTTCATTACGATTTTCATTAATACATCAAAGTACGCTACTTATAAAACTCAATAATAATAATAATCTTAATGTATAAATATCAATACTGACATCTGCAAATAGGAACATCTAATGACACATATAAATGTGGATTTCCTACTGGCAGGTCTCATTCTCATAATATCCTACACTAGATATTACCAAGGACATACACCATGAGAAGGTGCCTTAAAGTCCTATGAGTCTCCACCCCTAATAACCTACATCATTTGTGTCCCTCAAATGATTTCATTCGGCTATAGAACATATATTTAAGAATACCGTCACGACACTTCTAAGTTCTCATCATATAGGGGAACTTTTATGAACTTTTAGTGTGACAACTACCCTTAGGACATTATCACATATTATGTCATGCAGAAGAACAATCATGACCTGATAAGGAGTTTATTAATATTCAAAAAAATGAATTTAGGTTATCACAAAGTACACAGAAGTTGGTTCTAGGGCACCAAACCCAACAAACTCCCACTTTCACTAGATTCAATTGATAACAACCTTTCCGCTAGCTCTCACATGATACTCATGCTTTTGATGAGATAAGCTTTTAGTCAAAGGTTCTACCATATTTTTTTGTGGGAACTCTTTTTATTACAACTTCACCCCTCTGAGAAAAATCCCTTAGAGATGATACTTTAGAATTATGTGCTTTGTCTGTTTGTGTGACTTTGTATTTTTTGTAAGAGTCACCGCTGCAATATTATCACAATAAAATGTGATAGGGTCCATACTACTAGGTACCACATCAAGCTCTTAGAAAAAGTTTTATATTCAAATGTCTTCCTTGGCTGCATCAGAAACCGCTATATACTCAGACTCTGTTGTAGAATTTGTGACAACTAGATGCTTTGAACTATTCTAGATTACAACTCCTCCATTGAGACATATAACATATTCTGACTGTGACATCAGATCATTCTGATCTATTTGAAAACTAGCATCAGTATAACCCCTTATTACCAGCTCCTCGTCTCCTCCATACACTAAGAATATATCCTTAGTTCTTGTCAGATACTTAAGAATAGCCTTAATAGAAGACCAATGTTGTTATCTGGGATCAACTTGATATTTTCGTACCATGCTCAATATATAGGTAACATAAAGTCTAGTATATAGCATGAAATACATTATTGATCCTATTGCTGAAGCGTATGAGATATTACTTATTCTCTCTTTCTCCTATTGTTTCTGAGGGTATATTTTCTTAGAAAGATGTATACCATGTGATACTGGAACCAATCCCCTCTTGGATTGTTCCATACTAAATATCTTTAGTATTTGTTCAATGTATGTACTTTGACTTAGTCCAATCATCCTCTTGGATCTATCACGAATGATTATGATCCTTTGAATATAGGCTGCTTCACATAAGTCTTTCATGGAGAAACACTTGTTTAACTAGTCCTTAATAGATTGCAAGACTAATATACCATTTCCAATAAGTAGTATGCCATCAACATATACTACTACGATAATGACCGCATTCCCACTAAACCTCTTGTAAACACATGGTTCACATTTTTTAGTGAAATAAAATACTTTTATAGCTTCATCGAATCGAATGTTTCATGACTCATATACTTGCTTCAATCCATAAATGTATCTTTTCAACTTGAAAATCCGTTTGACATCATTTGGAGTTACAAACCCTTCTAGTTGTGTCATGTAGACACCTTCCTGAAAGTTCCCATTAAGGAAATCTATTTTGACATCCATCTACCAAATTTCACGGTCATGGTAAACTTTTATATCAAGTAGAATTATAATGGATTTAAACATGAAAACCATTGAAAATGTTTTATTTCAGTCAATTCCTTAACAACGTTTAAACCCTTTATCCACTACCCTTGCTTTATAGGTATTTACTTTACCTTCCATGTCTAGTTTTCTCTTGAATACCCATTTTCACCCTATGGGCTTTACATCAACTGGTGCATCGACCAAAACCCAAACTTGGTTATGATACATAGAATTCATTTCATAATTCATGGCTTCTTTCCATCTTAAAACTTCTAACCTCTCTACTGCCTCTTTGTAGTAAAGAGATTCATCATTTTCAACCAATAACGAGTCACCATCTTCAATGACTAGAAAACTATATCTCTTTGGTTTTCTTACATCTCTAGTGCTACTACGTAATACTTGTATTTTAGGAACTACTTCTTCCATAGGGACCTATGGAATCTGTTCCTGTACCAACCATTGTGTGTCTTGAGCATCAATTTCATCAAAGTCAATCTTTCTCCCACTATCCTTTTTGAGGATATTCTCCCTCTCAAGAAAGATGACTTTTCTGGTGATAAACACTTTCTTGTATGAAGGGTTTTATAAGTAACATACCTTTGTTTCCTTAGGATACCATATAAATATACACTTTGTGCTCCGGGGTAATAGTTTGTTGCCTGAGAAGGCCTTAACAAACCCTCACAACCCCATACATGTGTATGTGACAAAACATGTTTCATTCCACTCCATAACTCCAAGGAAATTTCATTTTCTACTTTAGTTGGTACCCAGTTTAATGTATATTCCATATTTTATAATGCATATCCACAAAAGGATAATGATATATTTTCATGACTCATCATCGACCTCACCACATGTCTAATAAGGCACAACTCTTTTCACTAACACCATTCCACTATGGTGTGTAAGGTGGAGTGAGTTGAGATAGAATCCCAAACCCCTATAGAAATTTGATAAACTCTTGGTTAAGATATTCACCACCTCAATCTGATCAAAACTTATTTATCTTCTTTCCAAGTTGATTCTCTACTTCATTCTTGAACTCTTTGAATTTTTCAAAGGACTTAGACTTATACCTCATCAAGTAGACATAGAAACATCTACTCAAGTCATCAGTAAAAGTTATGAAGTAAGAATACCCACCTCTAGCTTCTACTAGAAACGGTTCACACATATCAGTGTGTAATAATCCTAGAATCTCTATGGACCTTTCAACCTATCAATTGAATGACGGTTTGTTCATTTTCCTTGTAAAAAAGTATGATATCTTTCAAGTGGTTTTAGCTCAAAAGTGTATAAATAACCATCTTGACAGAGTTTTTTCAAGCACTTCTCATTTACATGACCAAGAGCATGATTCCACAGTTGGGTGTTATATGAGTCGTGTTAACATGATTCATTATCAATTTCCAATATTTAGTTTTCATAATTTAATACATAAAGACCATTATTTAAATGTTCCATACCATAACATATGTTGTCTTTATAAAAGAAACAAATTTTAATTACAAACATGAAAATAAAACCATCTGCATCTTGTAATGATACCGAAATTATGTTCTTGATAACATTTGATACATAATAACAATATCTTAAAACCAATATCATCCCTGTTGGCAATGAAAGGCGGTAGTCACCAATGACTAGAGTAGCCATCCTCGCACCATTGACAACTCGTAAATCCACCTATCCTTTAGAAATATTTTGAAATCTAATTGGTTCTTGCATTTGGATTTAGATGTAAGCACCATAATATGTATCTAATTCCCAATGTGTAGATATTGAAAGATTATATTCGATAATGAATGCACCTTTAGCTTCCCCTTACTTTTGAATGCAGTTTCTCTTCCAGTGGCCTTGATTTCGACATGGAAAATATACTCCCTCCTTTTCCTTACTCTAACTTTGGATCTTTCTCTTCTTGGAAGGATGGTACTTGGGAGATTTAAACTTTTTATGAGTCTTTTCCCCCTTCACCTTGTTCTTCCTTATCTTATTCACTACAAACACTATGGGTTTATCATTCCATATCTCCTTATCCACTTGGGGAATCAGAGTAAGAAGTTCCAAAAGAATCTTCTCATTATTTCTCATATTATAATTTATAATAAAACTAGAGAATTTCTTGGATAGTGAGGAATGTATGAGATCTGTGCTCAACTCATCTGATAATTTAATCCCTATTATATCTAAGTGTTCAATATAACCAATAAACTTGACTACATGAGGCCCATCTGATGCAGACTCTCTAAGATTAGTTGTAAATAAAGCATTAAAGATCTCGCATCTCTCTTTTATCACCTTATCTTAATATAGATCCCTAAGATGAGACATCATACTATACAAATACATGTATTCATGTTACTTAAAAAGCTCATTGTTCATGGATGATAACATGGAACACTGAAGATATATAACATCATTCAAATGTTTCTCATAGAGTGATAACTCTTCCTCACTAGCCTTTTTACCAGGCGCATCAGGAATAGGTTCTTCCAGCACATACAATTTTCTTTCATGGCATAGGATAACACATAAGTGCCTTTTCCACTCTTGAAAGTTTGTGCCGATGAGAAGGTTATCCTTCTCAAGTATGGATCATAGTGATATGTTTGTAATCATTTTTTATTGATGTTTCTATAAATAAGATGAGCATAGTTTTAGTACGTTAGCTGATAAAATTTAGATAAATAAATAAATATTTTATTTATTAATCTCATACTATTTTATCGAAACCCAATAGCCCTCACCATTAGCTTCAGAATATCCTATTTCTTGGAAATTTGAGTGGCAAGGATCCATATTCCCCTTCTCATCACCCAAACTTTGGAAAGTCAAGCAATTTGAAGGGTTTTAGATAGGAATTTCAAATGCCAACTGCATTAACTCACAATTCCTTGATCTGTTGAGTGGACCCCCCAATCCTGAAATCTTTAAATTGGATTTAATCAACCTTTACCTCTCAGTTACACCAAGTCCTACTTTGACAGTTAACCCTTGATGTGAACTATTCTAAGTCAACCCCAAACCACATGTTAGAATTCCCCAATAATTGAAAGCACCCCAACTTTGGTTGGTCAAGCACTTTTAACTATGGTTTGATTTTAACTAAAGTAGTGGAAGGTTATACTAAATTAATATATATAGTTGAGAAATTTTTATATTTATGCGTAAATTTACAACTATTATCTTTATTATATGCTTTTTAATATTAAGTGGATTTACTTAGGTGATTAACCATGTCTTAGATAATATTTGCTGATAAGACAGTTTATTTTAGTTTTATCTTGCATGCTTGTTAATTCATTAATTCACATGATTGCAAAAAAACATCCATGATGAAATAACCATGAAACTTGACTAAAATAAAATAATAAAGTGGTATGATCATGTGCTTTTTACTAATGGTTATTTTATTTAGTGTATGATAAACTAACCATCAACCTAGGGGAAAAACACCTTGAACCCATTAAGGTCCATGTTGCACCTTTCCACCTGTCCACATATATTTCTCTATTGGATTGGTTTCGCCTCAACACGAAACTTGAACTGCCTCCACTAGACTAGGAGATCCATCTATTACATATGGTTTTACTCACACGTAGGTGAGGGAAACCAAATGATTGGTTAAGAGGTTTACATAAAAGAAACCATGGACACACATACCCTTACATAACGAGAGGAGAGATGACACACATGCCAAAGATTTAATTTAATAATAAATTAATAGAAA
The DNA here is from genome assembly GCA_963277665.1 of Viscum album. Lineage (NCBI taxonomy): Eukaryota > Viridiplantae > Streptophyta > Magnoliopsida > Santalales > Viscaceae > Viscum > Viscum album. The sequence goes on from OY728148.1 coordinate 391,405,849, forward strand.
CCAATCACATACAAAGGTCTTGGTCTAAGATCATGATCACCCAAATACATTAAATGAATTATGAATTTAATAAAATTAGTATTCAATTCTAATCATTCTTATTCATGATAAACCACACTCGATTCAATTAATTATATTCTTTAATTATTCAATTCTTTTATCTTAATTCTCATTCAAATTTCCTTGAGATTCTCATCCATCATAATTTTAAACAAATTAAATAAATCTATTTAAAATTATATAAATTTATTTTATTTTTACATAGCATGTAATGCTTCAATGCATGTAGAGTAATAACTATAATACGACTTATACAAGATATGTAGATCCAAACATTACACATAAATTAATTAAACATTTATATATATAAAACCCATCACATGACATGTAATATCAAATTAATGACCACAAAAAACATATGAGGATATGGTTTTCACAATATATTAGATTAATTTTTCAATTCTTCATAATTTGGTAAAAGTACACGATGTGTACATTGGAGATACACGACATGTAGTTTTCTCACCGTCTATCCGCAACACATGCCTAGGGACTTGGTGTGTAATCGTGCCATGAAAAATGTTATATTACACAACATTTACATGATCTAAACGGTGTGTAGTCTCTGATTTACATGTCCACCGGTCATGTAGTCCATGTAAGAAGATACACGGTCCGTCTGTGACTACAGGACTACACATCGTGTATGAAAGTTACACGACATGTACTTTGGCTGATCGTGCACCTGGCTATCCCGGTCAACACATGATGTATAATTAAATTCACCATGTGTAATAAATGCACATGGCTTAAATTAATTATGAATTAATTATTGGTGCATTAAACACTAGTACATGATGTGTACCTTTGGGTTACACGACGTGTACTCTTGTGTTATCTGGACAGACTCCTTGGCACCTCCGGATGAGATCTTAAAATTTATTTCATTCATAAAATTAATCATTTTGATTATATTTATGAGAAATAAAGAGGAATAAAGAAGATCTCACAATATGGATAAAAGAGAAATTAAACATGAATTGAAAAATAATATCAAATGCATAAATCAATCAATGATCTTTAAATAATTATTCAAAATTACGAAACCTTCATCTGATACCAAATGTGGGTTCTGGGCGTAGTGGAAGCATCATATAGGTCATTCCCAACATTGTTTTTTTTCATGATTGATTATTAATCCGAGCTTTACACGACGATAAATTTCGTGATCAATAGAATCGAATCAAAGAGTATAGAAAATGGATAAATGCCAGAACCAAAATGCATGATCATCACATATTATTCATAATAAATTTAAGTAATTAAATAATTACCTTGTAAGAAATTATTTCTTCAATGATGAATCTGACAATAGATCTATGTCATATTGTCGTTGCGTTATAAGAATCCAGAATAGATTCCCTCTAGCGGTGATCGACACGTGTTCCACTATAACATCCCAGACTGGGTGCCACATGCCGGTGCCCTGAGCCGATCGGTCACATGAATTCAAACGTGCCTCCCTATATGTTATAGGTTTTCGACTAGTAGCGAGGGTCTAATATCGATCATAGGGAGAATATACCCTCTTTATCAGAGTAATACACAAACGAAAAATAAAGAAAAAATAATAGAATGATATAACCATATCCATAATAGTACCAATATCACAAGATGACCAAAACAAGATACAAAATCCAAACTAAAACAGTAGGCATTCCATGCTAAATATGTGTCAAGTGTCAATATGAAAAACCCAAAATAAATAAAGACAGTGACAACTCCCAATCAGGTCCTGAATCATAACTGATTCCCTCATCAATGATCTATCCCAACTCATCCATCTAACATAGGGACTTTACCCTTATCCTATCATGAAAACATGAAATCTATTTAGGTACTGTTCAGGCAGCTCGAGCAGGGTGTGAGTACAATTCAGTAGACCAACACCAATGGTATCTAAAAAAAATCCAGTCAATAACAATGTATGTAATTGTATAAATAAATAAGTACAATACATAAGTAAACAATTATCACATTAGAAATTATTCTTTATTTAACCAAATAAACCTCCAAGTTCCCAAGAACACCCGAATTCTCAATACCTTCTTTGGCCTATATCAGAGGTTGAACTATCCCCAAGGGATGTTATATATCTAAATTCCATTATTACCATTCATTATCCCAATCAACACCTAAATTCCATTGTTACCATTCGTTACCTCAAGTCACATATGAATTACATTATTACCATTCATCATTTCAAGTCACATATAAATGACACTGTTACCATTCATCATTTCAATTCACATATGAATTCCATTGTCACTATTCATCATTTCAAGTCACATATGAATTCCATTGTTACCATTCATAATTTCAAGTCACATATGAATTCCATTATTACCATTCATCATTTCAAGTTATATATGAATGCCATTGTTACCATTAATATTTTCAAGTCACATATAAATTCCATTGTTACCATTCATCATTTCAATTCATATATATCAACAAATCACATTAATTAATTCACCAATTAATTAATTACCTCAACCCCATTAGTTAATTCAACAATTAATTAATCAAATTCACAAACCCAATATTCCCCATAATTAATTCATCAATTAATCATTACAATTCAACTATTTCAATATACCCAAAATTAATTCATCAATTAATTATTCCAAATCACTCAATTCAATATCTGCTTAATTAATTCAATAATTAATTATTCAAAATCTATAGTCCCAATACCCCCAATTTCACAATCCCTTAATTAATTAATTCAAAAAAATATTTAATTCAATTTAGGAAAAATCAATTAATAATCATCTAATAGAAATTTTAAAAATACATACACATAATTGAAATCAAGACTTTGAAATTTAAATTATAGACCACCTACCTCAATTTGTTGACAAGCACTCGCGAACAGAAATCCCCAATTTGAATAGAACAACGATGTAGAATGAGATCAAAATCTAAAACCCTAATTTAAGATCGAACAATCAAGATCCAAAAAATCTTGATCTAGATCCACAACCTTGGATCTATATCCAACTAAAAATAGGGAGAACAATCCTTCAATAGATGGGATAAGAATGAGAAAGAAGATGGAAACCACACAGAATAAGATACTCTTACTAGGAGGGGTGAAGATCTTCGATCTTCCCTTCAATTTGCCAAGAATGGAGGTCAGGAGGGCTTGGAATCTGTCCAAGAGCCTCAAAAATTGCGAAATAAAGGTTAGGACCGTGCTAGGGCCGAATAGGGGTTAAAAAGGGGGTTCAAGAATTTTAAATCTATTTTTTGGGTTAATTAAAAATGAACGCACGATTTTCTGGGAAGAGGCACACAATTTTCTAAACCATGCACCTCTTCTGGGGGGGGGGGTGTGGTTTCCCCTAATAGGGTGCACGGTTTGACTAATTGTGTGACATCCATGTAAATACCCTCTGTTTGGGTTCACATGGTTTTCTAGAATGGGGTGCATGGTTTGGGAAAACCGTGCACCAACCATGAACTTTCCCTCTTCCTTCCAAAATTCTAAAATTTCACCCAAACGCACCCAAGATACCACCCAAACAAAAATTAGTCAAAAAAGGAAAAAAGAGTACCTAAAAAAAGCCCAAGACATCTCTAAAAAAATTTACGATCTACCAATCTCCCCACCTTATAATAGTTCATCCTCGAGCTGTACTCCCAAGCATCTCTAATATTCTGAGGTAAAAAGACTGGGACACTAAGCCCACATACTTGCTTCTATCTCCCAAGTTTCCTCCTGCACACGCCCATGTTGTTATAATACATGAACTATCAACATGGTCTTTCCCCGCAAAACTTTCTCATTGTGACCCAACACACATATCAGATGCTCCTCAAAGGACATCTATCTCAAGATCAACACCATCCACATCGATCACATGAGAAGGGTCTTGGTGATACCATTGTAGTTATGACACATGGAAAACATCATGCATATCATTATATCTCTGTGGAAGAGCCAATCGGTACACCACCATCCCAATTATTTCTACAACCTCAAACAGTTCGACAAACCTAGGCACAAAATTTCCCTAACTCTATATCCTACGGTGACCCAACCTAGGAGACACCCGAAGGAATACACAATCACCCTCTATAAACTCTATGGGTCTTCGACGTCTATTAGTATATGAGTTCTTTATACTCTGATCCATATCCATACACTTCTGTATCAACTGTATCTTCTTCAACATCTCTTACATGAGACTTGGTCCCAAAAACTCTGACTCACCTTTCTCCATACAGTATAGAGGAGATCTACATGACCTATCATAAAGATCCTCTCATGGCTCCATCAATATAGTTTATCGATAACTGTTGTTATTAGAGAACTCCACCAAAGCTAGGTGCTTCTTCTAAGAACCACCAAGGTCTAAGATACACGCTCGTAGAATATCCTCAAGAATCTGTATAGTATGATATGACTTCCTATATATCTATGGGTGGAAATATGTACTCAGTAGAACATGTGTACCAAGTGCATTCTATAATCCTTTCCAGAATTGTGAAGTAAAACAAAATCCATGGTATGAAACTATAATCCATGGCACCCTGTGCAGACGGACTATCTCCCGAACATACAGTTCTTCCAACTGATCCACTAAAGGAGTCTCTCGCACTGGTAAGGATTTCCCTACCTTTTTCAAATGGTCCACAATCACCCAAATAACATCATTCTTATGTGGAATCCTTAGGAGACCCAACACAAAATCCATGGAAACGTCGTCCCACTTACATTTTGAAATGGGCAATGACTGTAGTAAACCACTGGGCCATTGATGCTTATCCTTCACCTGTTGACAGGTGTAGCATCATGTCACAAACCCTACTATCTTCTTTTTCATGCCTGACCACCAAAATTTTTGACACAAGTCATGGTACATTTTGGTCACACCTAGACGCACCACCCACCTTGAGGCATGAAATTCATGAATCATCTCCTCCTAAATGCTTGTAGGCACAATAATTAGATTCCCGATATAGATGATCTTATCCTCATCTATGGTTCCTTCTGAAGGTGTCTCCCCACCATAAAGGATTTCTCTCAAGGCCAAACATTTTGGATCCTCATATTGTATGTCTCTAATTCACCTCAAGAGTGTAGACTCCACTGAAAATGATATGGGATTCATCTTCTCCTGGATCTCCTGAACCACAATATGAATCTCAGCCTGTAAAGTCATCATCTTCCACTCAACACTAGAATCCTGAACTTTCTGATTTTGAGTTTTCTTTCTCAAAACACCAGCAACACTATTTCCCTTGCCAGGCGTATATGCTGGTTTAAAGTCGAATAACTGTATATACTCAACCCACCTCCACAGATGGAGATTCAAATATCACTGTGAAAAGATATACTGTATACACAGTAAACTTCTCTCCCAATAGATAATGCCACAAACACTTAAAATCATAAACCAATGCATCCAACTCGAGGTCCTACGTAGGGTATTTCCATTTATGTAACCTCAACTGCTGAGACCCACATGCCACAACTCTACCCCTTGCATCAACACTGCTCCAAGCCCTATCCTAGAAGTATCACAATACACCATATACTCCTCACCTGGCTTAGGTAGGATCAATATTGGTGCTAATGTCAAGTACTTCTTCAACTCTTGGAAAAAAAATTCTCACATGCTTTTGACCATTAAAACTCTATCCCTTTCTTGGTCAAACCCGAAAGTGGTGCTTCTAATTCGGAAAATTCCTAGATGAACTTCCAATAATATCCAGATAAACCTAGAAATCTATGGATATCAAAAACATTCTTGGATTTCTCTCAAGATACAATCACCTGTACCTTCTTTGGGTATATTAAAACCCATTCTTATGAGATGATGTGTCCCAAGAAGTGTACTCGATCAATAAAAAACTAAAACTTAGTTATCTTGATGTATAGACGATACTATCTCAATGTACTCAGGATGATGTCAAGATGTTGGGAACGATCTTCATGAGTCTTGGAGTACACCAAGATTCCATCCTCAAACACAATAACCAACTGATCCTGGTACAAATGGAATATTAATTTCATTAAGGCCATAAGCATTTATGGTGCATTAGTCAACCCGAATGACATCACAATAAAATCATATAGACCATAGATGCTTCTGAAAGAATTCCTCAGAATATCATAAGGTAAAACTCTAAACTAATGATACCCTAATCTCAAGTAAATCTTGGAGAATACACAAGATCCCATCATCTGGTCAAATAGATCATTGATACATGGAAGAGGATATCCGTTATTCAAATTCATCCGATTCAACTTCCTGTAATCGACACACAAGTGAAAGGTCCCATCAGCCTTATTTGCAAAAAAATAAAAAACTGGTGAACCCCAAGGTGACATACTTTGTCGGATAAATACCTTATCCTCTAAATCCTACAGTTGAGTCTTGATCTCTTGAAGTTATGTTGGCATCATTATGTATAGTGGAATAGAAACCATCTCAGTCCTCGACATGAGATCAATAGTAAATTCCACATCACTTAGGTGGCCGCCCTGAGAAGTCTTCAGGAAACACATCATGAAACCTATCCACTACGGGTGAAAAGATATCCTGTTTCACACCCCCATCATATAGCAATAGACTAGAAACTTGGGCTGTAAGCTCTCCTAGTTGCTCAAGAACTAGTCCTGCACGACCCTCCTGGATATCACACTTTCCATGGTGAATATACTTGTCACCTATATGAGACGTAAAATTCACTTTCCTCCAGTGACGGTCTATGTGTGCTCTGTATGCTTCTAACTACTCCATACCCATAATTAGGTTAAATCCTGACATATCTAGAATGTAAATATCCCATAGAAAATGATACTCCCCAACCATGGGAGAACACCCCTTACACAAATTGATGTCTCTAGACCATACTTCTAATGGTGTATCTATTGTCAACACCCCTCTCACGAACTCCACCATCAGGATCAAACCATTCAAAAATTTTGCAGATATAAAATAATGAGATACAACAGTATTAAATAAGTCACTAGATAATGTAGAAGCTATAAGAATAGCACCTCTCACTATTAATGGTCTGACCTCGCTATTCACATGTGTAGGATGAAATATATGAAACTATCCCTCCCCTATTTCATGTGATGTAGTATGACTCCCATGAGCTACACCAACCTACTAATACAGGTTCTTTTTCCTAGAAGCACCACATCCACCTCCTCTACTTCCACAACCAATAGAACTCCAGCTGCCAGACTAATATGGTGCAGAAGACCCCCTTCCCACACTCTATTTCTATCTAGATCTTCCATCACTACCCTTCTGTTGTGGGTTCATACAAAACTTCTATAGATTTCCCATCCTGGTGCAAGATCGAAACTCCACTAGTTTTTGGGGACAATGTCTACGATAGTGGAAAAAACTACAATACCGGTGACAGATAATCCAGGTAAGGTTTGGAGTAACTGATCCTTCCCCCTTATAACGCCCCGACCCCAGCTACCCAGAGCCGGTGCGTTACTTCGTAACATTGGCGTGATCACAAAAGATCAAGTCTCAAAAGACCGATTAGTTTAGTAGCCTTGGAAACACTAGATACATTCATAAGTCTTACATTACATCATAAGGTGAACAACTACAATAACAAAGTCCCCATAGTCCACACTCATATCCTCTTCTGACTATCCCTGCAGGTCATTCATAAAATACTTCTTCACATCCTGGAAAATATTAGAACATTGAAAGGGGTGAGCTCAGATGCTTAGTAAGGATAACAATATTGCGGAAGCTTTCATAAATAAACGTAAACATTTAAGGCAATGTATAACTAAAACAAAAGCCTTTTAAACTTGAACATAAACATAATATGGCAAAAGTAAAATGAGATAATTCCATTTACTTCTTCACATGGATATTCTACTAATCGAATAATCCCATGCAATATCAATAACCACTTTTATAATGATGGAATGCATAATGCCAGACTATCATAACCACGTAGCCAAGGCCTCGTGCCAAGACCACAAATAAGATTTTGTCAAGGCCTCGTGCCAAGACACTAGTTTGTCTCATGAGACCTGCCGATGCATCGAGGAGCTATAGCGGGCTCCACCCGTCACTTATTAAGTCCAATGCATTCCTCATATGAATAGGTTTAAACATATCATAAACCATAACATAATCGTATCACATAAAACATGCATAAAGGAAACATAACATTTCCACATTTCAATCACAAGATATCAATACAACACATTGATATAATAAAAACGCTTTCAAAACCATTTTCAATACCAAAATAAAAGAATGTTAAAACCTTGTATTTATTTTTCATTAAAAAAAATGATGGCTTGTAGAGGAAGCCGAAACTCAAATAATGGTCACGGCGGCGGAGAAGTCGTTGTCGCCGCATAAGTACGGAAAGAAAAACATTCCCTTTTTTTCGTTTAGTAAAATGCTTCGTATAAAAAAGATTCCTTTTGAATAAACATAAAAGTCAAAGGGGTTTATACACCGTATAAAAGAAAGTTGTGTATAAAGCCAAAATATGCCTCAATGAAAGGAGATTGAGACGAAGTCCTTAAAAGATCATTTTTAAAATAAAATAGATCTATTATGTGTATTCACTATAGGTACACATAAAGAAAGTAAAAATACAAAATAGGACATAATAATATCATGACATAATTTGAAAGTAAAAGATTAACCCAAAGAATGGAAGTTGGGTTAAGAAATTCCCTTACCTCGTGTCTGACTTGACTCAACCGTTCTTTAACCTCCTGAATAATAAACTAGTGTTAATATATACCTTATTAAGAACCATTTTCAATTTCATTATCCTTTTTATATCACTTATTACAATGATATTAACATTCTGTAATTATTTAAGTTAATAACGGTCGTTTTGTCGATCTTAGGTACTTGAGTCAAAAATAAACTTCTTATAATTACAAGTTGTTCATGTGGTGAAATATCCATTATATCCATAATTATATTCATGATGTAGATATCATATATATAATATATATACAGTATATACATTCATTTATAATATTACGTAACATTTAGAGGTAAGAAATGAAATGCACCGTTCATGGAGACGGTAAGCCGTACGTACGCATGAACGCTACTTTCATTTCTATTTCATATTTAATGGAATGAAATCATAATGATATAAATGTATAATATAATTCCAGTATAATATAGTGTATAATACCATTTACTTTATCCTTTATACATCCAACATATGGCATTAACGATTCAAATCACTTTGAGGGGGCGGTAGTCCGCACTTCCTAAAATGAAATTATCGCGTTTTACCCATAATGGAAATCATAAAGTATGCCATAAATGAGAAATACAGAAGCATAAGTAAAACATAAACATATTATATATCATATATAAATATAGTGACATCTTAATGGACACCTTTGAAGGTGTTATATGAGTGTCGAACAATCATCGTTTCGTGAGGCAGAAATTCGCCATCCACAGAAACCGTATGTTCTTTAACCATTAGATGTAGGTGTGTATAAGTGTAGCTCGAATCCTTCTTATAACAACATCCTAGTATATTGAGGATACTGGTGTTGTTAAAAAAGAAATGAATAAAAATAGTTTAGTGGGTTGGAGAAGAAAAATAAAACAAAACAACATTAGAGAAGACATTACCTCAAAATCGGGTAACTCTTTTTGATTTGAGCCAAAGGCTTCCTTGGTAAGAGTTCTGCCCAAAGTGAGGCTTCTAGGAGTAAGAGGGGGAAGTTGGGAGAGTATTTGGGCAGAGGTTGGCTGAGCCAAATGGCTTGAAAGTGTAAATGAGGTGGGAGAGGTGGGGGCCTTTTATAAGTGGAGAGGAGGGGCACTCTTGGAAAGTAAAGAAAAGTCACTTTATTATAAAATGAGTTTCGGATTTTAGAGGTCCCACACTTATATAATTAGAGGATAAGATGATAAGGGTTCGAAATCTACTCATCCAATAGGTTTTTGACAAGTGTACGCTTTGGATTTTACATTATCATTCCATTTTATTTAAATCGTTAAATAATGAGGTCATCGCTGCATCATCATGATGTCATAAATAATTTAATTTATTTAATGTCTAAAAATTATAAAAAAAATACTATGATGTAGGAAATCTTTTTAGCTTTATAATGAATATTTATAATCAAAATTTGGACTTGTGTAACCCTACTTAAAAACTGTTTTAGTAAAATAACTCATGTTTGTGTCAATTTAATTTTAACATTAAATAAATATATATTAATGTCATTTTCCAACCAAAGTGGCTCCATGGGGTCCCCAAGTTGACCCATGGGTTGTCTTGGTCGGCCATGACTCATCCAATAGGAGAAGGACAAGTGTCAAGCTCATATCATATTATTAAAACATTGTTTTTACCTTAAACTACACTAATTACCTCTAATCGCGATTAAGAACTTAAAAGTTACTATTCACCAAAAAATTATTTTAATCTCATTGAACCACATTTTACTTCTTAATGAAAACCATGTATGTCGGATTTTTGAAAATCAAATCACAGAAGTGGTAATATTTCATTTAAACGAAAAATCAGTTATTTAACTACCACTTAGTGGTTTCACTATTCATCAAAAATTGAAGTTTTTCAGAACAATGCCAAAATTTCACCCTAAGCTATAATTGATATTCCGAATTCAAAAATGATGTCTATTTTACAAAATTCCAAACATATAAGTTGCATTAATTAATTTTATAATTAATTCCCGCTGTCACAACAAATAGCGTGTTTTTAAGAAACAATTTATATCAAAAGATTGACAATTGTTTATGTCCAATTTCAATGTTAAATTAATTCTAATGACCACCATTGGATAAAATGGTAAAAATATATTCTAATTATACTTTAAAACCACTAAATAGTATAATTTATCACTATAAATTATTTTGATTAAAAAAGTTGTTTTTAAGTATTTTTCACTATTCATAAAAAAATAGAAGTTCTCAGAAAAATACCAAAAATTCAACATAGGCTAATTTCGATATTCCGAATCCAAAAATGAAGTCCATTTTTATAAATAAAATTTATAAAATTTCAAAAGGTAGGTATTACTATTCACAACGGCTAGTTTAATTCGTTGTGGTGTGTGTTAGAGCTCGAGGTTGCGTACAACACACGCTATTGCATTATTCGAAGTGAAACGTATCGTGGAAGCTTGGGGTGTTACACCCCTGGACACTCTTCCTACTATCCCAATGGATAACACCCTCATAGAGTCACTTCCTAGTCTCAGAATACGTACCACCTGATCATCTAGTAGAAACCATCTGTCCTGCACCAGAAGCCTTCCTCAAGTCCCCCTTAGTTATTAAAGCCTAATCCAAAACCTTAGAAAACTTCTTTAACCAAAAGAGGTTAACTTGGGACTTAATATCACATTTAATCCCAACTTGAAAATGCCTCACCATAGCTATCTCATCCCCTTCCAATACTGGATCAAAGCACTGCAAGTATGTAAAGAGACCAGCATAGTCCATAACAAACACGGTCCCCTAATCTAACCGCATGAACTCAACTTCTCTCTCCTATCTCAGCATATTTGGATACAAGTTTTATAGGAAAATCTACAAAAAGTCCTTCCATAACATACCATCAGCCTGTCTAGCCCGATCCTAAAAATCCCACCAGTGCTTTATTGATCCTCATAACATATAAGCAACAAAATCGACCCTTTTCTCAGCCATACACTACGGGAAAAATGAGTATTTGCGACAGGTTATTTGCGACGAGAATAAATCCCGTCGCAAATAACCCTGTTAAAAACTTATTTGCGACGGGGGTATTTGCCCGTCGCAAATAAGTAGCCTTTTGCGACGGGGAAGGCTATCCTGTCGCAAAAGGACTGGCGCCCTTTGCGCGCCAAATCGCGGGAAAACTATTTGTGACGGGAATATTCTCCCGTCGCAAATAACCGGCGGCGGTAAAAGGTATTTGCGACGGGAATATTCCCCCGTCGCAAATAGTATGTCGGCAGGTGGTTATTTGCGACGGGTCCCATCGCAAATAACTATTTAACCGTTGACCGTAATAAATGTTGGCTAAGGTATTTGCGACGGGATACCCGTCGCAAATGGGCCCGTCGCAACTAATCTAACCTATAAATACCCCCATCCATTTTTTTCAAATCATTCTCAAATTCCATCTTCTTCCTCTCTCAAGATTTTATTTCTACAGTTCGGTTTTTCTCAAGTTTAATTTTTTTCTCCGGAGTTGGTATTGAAGTTTTGAAGAACGATCAGAGATCAACCTCAGATCAATTTTCAAGGTATTTATATTTATTTTAATTTCATATTTATTTTTAATGTTTTATTAGTTTTAATTATTCTTAATTAGTTGTAATTTAATATTGTTTACATTGTTTTATAACTTAATAATTAGTAATAAATACTAATAATTAGGAATAATAACATTATTTAATTATTAATATATTTTATTATTAATATTAAAATAATATAATTTTTTATATATATACAGTTCTTTTTTCATCTGTGTGTTTGCTGTCTTCACATGTATTATTTGTATATGGAGATAGAAAACACACAGATGAAAGGAGAACTGTATGTAAATTAGAAAATTATATTATTTTAATATTAATAATAAAATATACTAATAATGTTATTATTCATAATTATTGGTAATTATTCCTAATTATTGGTAATTATTCATTTAATTAGTCATAATTAAGAACAATTACCAATAATTACCAATAATTAGTAATACTTAGTAATAATTACTAATAATTAGTAATAATTACCAATAATTAGTAATAATTACCAATAATTAGTAATAATTAGTAATAATTAGTAATAATTACCAATAATTAGTAATAATTACCAATAATTAGTAATAATTACCAATAATTAGTAATAATTACCAATAATTCGTAATAATTAGTAATAATTAGTAATAATTACCAATAATTAGTAATAATTACCAATAATTAGTAATAATTACCAATAATTAGTAATAATTACCAATAATTAGTAATACTTACCAATAATTAGTAATAATTACCAATAATTACCAATAATTAGTAATAATTAGTAATAATTACCAATAATTAGTAATAATTACCAATAATTAGTAATAATTACCAATAATTACCAATAATTAGTAATAATTAGTAATAATTAGTAATAATTACCAATAATTAGTAATAATTAGTAATAATTAGTAATAATTAGTAATAATTAGTAATAATTAGTAATAATTACCAATAATTAGTAACAATTAGTAATAATTAGTAACAATTAGTAATAATTAGTAATAATTACCAATAATTAGTAATAATTACCAATAATTAGTAATAATTACCAATAATTAGTAATAATTATCAATAATTAGTAATAATTACCATTAATTATCGGTAAATAGAAATAATTAGTAATAAATAGAAATAATTACCGGTAATTAGTAATAATTAGTAATAATTACCAATAATTAGTAATAATTACCAATAATTAGTAATAATTACCAATAAATAGTAATAATTACCAATAATTAGAAATAATTACTAATAATTAGAAATAATTACCAATAATTAGAAATAATTACCAATAATTACCAATAATTAGTAATAATTACCAATTTTTAGAAATAATTACCAATAATTAGAAATAATTACCAATAATTAGTAATAATTACCAATAATTACTAATAATTACCAATAAATTCCAATAATTACCAATAATTAGTAATAATTAGTAATAATTACCAATAATTAGTAATAATTACCAATAATTAGTAATAATTACCAATAACTAGTAATAATTAGGAATAATTACCAATAATTAGTAATAATTAGTAATAATTACCAATAATTACCAATAATTAGTAATAATTACCAATAATTAGTAATAATTAGTAATAATTAACAATAATTAGTAATAATTACCAATAATTAGTAATAATTACCAATAATTAGTAATAATTAAGAATAATTAGTAATAATTAAGAATAATTAGTAATAATTAAGAATAATTAGTAATAATTACCAATAATTAGTAATAATTACCAATAATTAGTAATAATTAGTAATAATTTCCAATAATTAGTAATAATTACCAATAATTAGTAATAATTAGTAATAATTACCAATAATTAGTAATAATTTGTAATAATTACCAATAATTAGTAATAATTACCAATAATTAGTAATAATTACCAATAATTACCAATAATTAGTAATAATTAGTAATAATTAGTAATAATTACCAATAATTAGTAATAATTAGTAATAATTACCAATAATTAGTAATAATTAGTAATAATTAGTAATAATTACCAATAATTAGTAATAATTACCAATAATTAGTAATAATTACCAATTATTAGTAATAATTAGTAATAATTACCAATAATTAGTAATAATTAGTAATAATTACCAATAATTAGTAATAATTAGTAATAATTAGTAATAATTAGTAATAATTAGTAATAATTATCAATAATTAGTATTAATTACCAATAATTAGTAATAATTACCAATAATTAGTAATAATTACCAATAATTAGTAATAATTAAGAATAATTAGTAATAATTAAGAATAATTAGTAATAATTAAGAATAATTAGTAATAATTACCAATAATTAGTAATAATTACCAATAATTAGTAATAATTAGTAATAATTAGTAATAATTACCAATAATTAGTAATAATTACCAATAATTAGTAATAATTACCAATTATTAGTAATAATTACCAATTATTAGTAATAATTACCAATAATTAGTAATAATTACCAATAATTAGTAATAATTAGTAATAATTACCAATAATTAGTAATAATTAGTAATAATTAGTAATAATTAGTAATAATTAGTAATAATTATCAATAATTAGTAATAATTACCAATAATTAGTAATAATTACCAATAATTAGTAATAATTACCAATAATTAGTAATAATTAAGAATAATTAGTAATAATTAAGAATAATTATTAATAATTACCAATAATTAGTAATAATTACCAATAATTAGTAATAATTAGTAATAATTAGGTCTATCTCAAAAAAAAGTTTGCGTCAGTCGTGTATGATCTAAACTCTATAATTATCCTAGCTTGAGTGTTTTTTCTAACAAATTATTCAAAACTAGTAATGCTTTTATATTTTATAGAGACATATGGAACAACGAGGTCGTCAATAATCATTATTAGGTGACCGCATATGGATAAATCAACATAGAAATCCAAACGGTTCTGGTTTAAATCTAGTATATATAGAGGGTGTGGAGACTTTTTTATCATTTGCGACATCAAATCCAGAATTTGTTTCAGAAGACAAAATAAAATTCCCTTGCAGAAAATGTGCATTGAGAACGTTTGACACGTTTGAAAAAGTGGGAGAACATCTCTTGCGTTTTGGTTTTCAACCAGATTATGTATTTTGGTATCAACACGGTGAACGCAGTTCCAGAGCAGGTGATACCAACTTGATTCCAGATCCATCCCGATTTCAAGATTTAGTACATGATGTTACAGGTTCATCTGTTCAACATACAGAAACTCCGGCTGATATAGCTTCAAATCCTGAGTTGGCACCGTCTGAATTTTATGAGTTGTTGAAGTCTACTGAGGATGCATTATATCCTGGCTGCAAGATGAGCAAATTAGAAGCACTTGCAAAATTTATGGCTATCAAATCAGATAACGGAATGTCAAACACCTGTTTTGACCAGATATTTTCTTTGCTTAAAACACTGTTACCTGAAGGAAATTTTTTACCTGCAAATTACTATGAGAGTAAGAGGCTGGTTCGAAATTTGGGACTTACTTGTCAAAAGATTCATGCATGTTCAAATGACTGCATCTTATATTCTGGGGAAAATGAGTCGTTGGATAGTTGTCCCACATCTGGGCAACTGAGATATAAAGAAGGACAACACAGGAAGTCTGGTTTGATTCCTGTAAAACAGTTGAGATATTTTCCGATTACATCCAGACTCCAACGTTTATTCATGTCTAAGAATACAACGACAATGATGTCATGGCATAAAGAGAATATTTCAACCGATAAAAGCTTGAATCATCCAGCCGATGGTGATTCATGGAAACATTTTGATAGAGTGCATCCATCCTTTGCTTTAGAAGCTAGAAATGTTCGACTGGGGCTTTCCACTGATGGTTTCTGTCCGTTTGGATCTTATGGAAGTCAATATTCATGTTGGCCTGTTTTTTTAACTCCGTACAATTTACCTCCATGGATGTTGATGAAGGAGCCATATATCTTTTTGACTTTACGAATTCCAGGACATCCAAAGAAAAATATTGATGAAATCATTGAACTATGTTATCTTGGACAACATTACATAACCATGTTCAAATGTCGGTGGTTGGATACAGAGAGAGGCGTGCATGTTCATCCGACTCATGGAATCATCAATATTAAATATAAAAGTGTTCTCGCAGTAAATGAACCATTCTTATTGGCTCAACAAGCACATCAAGTTTATTACGCAAAGTACTGTGCTACATCAAGAGACTTGACTAATTGGTGGAGTGTAATAAAAATCAAAATTCGAGACAATCAGTTTAGTCAAAGTGAATGTGCTTTCACTGATGTGCAAAGAATTGAAGTTTTTCAAGAGAGTACTCAAAATCAATCTTTTTTTCAAAGAGACATGAGTATCGATGACGACACCCCACATTTAAGAGTCGGTGATGACGATGATGTTAATGATGTCACATATGAATTTGAAATGGTAAGAGATGAAGCAACTGTAACTCGAATGGATATCGATGATGTTGAGGAGGAATATGAAGATGACATTGACATATATGAAGATGATGATGAAGATGAACACTGATAGAATTCCATGGTATTTATATACAATCATAATATGTATATATGTATATATAATAGCAATTATGAATTATTTGCTAACAATATTAACATTTTCTATTTCAGATGGACGACGCCACATTTCGTGAGTTGGCAGATGCTGACCTGACTTTTGATGCGGATGAGTTGCTGCCAGATGACCCTCAGCCTGCAGGCGCTCCAGGGAGTACGCGGAGGGGGCGCGGTCTTGCACGATTGATGATTCTTGACCTCGTCCCTGAGCGACGTCCACGTCTTGGGTTTGATCCACGCACACGGAGGTGTGATAACCTGTGTGATAACCTATTGATTTGACTAAGATTTCATTAATCTATTCACATAATAAATGTTTATTATTTTTACAGTTTTCCGTATATAGCAGTCGGACAGGGCAGCGCTATTTTACGCAACTATTTCTCTCAGCCGTGGACCACATGGGAGCAGATTCCCATTGATGTGCAGCAGGCCATGTTCGGCCATTGGTTGGTACGTACATAAATAAATAATTTTTATTTTGAAAATTATTTCATTTCTAACTTGATATTTTGATTTATTTGTAAGGTTTATGGTATCCGATCGAGGATACCATGCGTGACGCCATCCACGAGGCATGGGAGGTGGCCATGCGTGATCGCCTTCGTCAGTTTTTGCACAATTTAAGAAAATCTGCGATGAAGAAAGCAGGAGTGTCAGATTTTGACGAGTCATGCAGAGCACACCGACCAGAGTACATTTCATCCCATGTATGGGATGGATTATGTGCGCACTGGTTGAGTGGTGCCTTTCAGAGGAGATCATCGGTGGGGAGGCAGAATCAGGGGAGACAGGAGGTGACTCATCGAGCTGGGAGTCGTTCTTTCAGTACTCATAGACAGCATCTGGTACGTACATTATTTATAAATATTTTATATAACTATAAATATTAACAGTTTATTTTTTATTCTTATAGGCTGTTGAGCACCCCGATATTACGGAGTACGACGTATATCAGAGGATGTATAGTGATCCTGCTACTGGAGAGCTTAGAGGTGATCGTCAGCATCACATCGTGGTTTGTATTATTTGTTTTCAAGTTTAAAAATTAACTGTATATAATATATTCACAATTTTAATTTTAAATTGCAACTACAGGAGTCGTATGAGGCCGCAGCGTCACAGGCCCGACCTGAGAGTCAGGCCGAGTCATCAGATCAGACCACTGGCCGTCAGTTTGATGAGGCGGCATGGATGCAGGCCACCCAGTATGCCTTCGAGAAGGGCCGGGTAGTTGGTATCAGCTCTCGACTGACTCCCGGAGATTATTATGGCAGTGCTGCGATGTCGGCGTCCAGCTCGAGAGGAGCTCATGCATCTTCTTCTGCTACACAGTATGAGGATCAGTTGCGATCTCAGACTACACTGATAGAGAGTCTCCGACAGTATCAGAAGCAGATGCGTCAGCAGCATGAGGAGGAGCGTCGACGCCAGCAGCAGCTGTACGAGGAGCAGACGAGTCGGTGGCAGCAGCAGTATCAGGAGCAGATGGAGTACATGCGCCGACTCACTCATGCTTTAGGGATAGAGTTTCCTCCACCCCCATCTGCAGATCCCCCCCTCCCCCCTCCTTCAGATTAGAGTTTGTATTTATGTTATAAAATTTGTGAAATCAAAATATGATTTTTTTTCTATTCGTAGTTTCTGTCTCATTATAAAATATTTATTAATATTCTATTATTTTTTATTTTTGAATTATAATTCTATTATTATTATATTAATTAGAATAATTTATTATTTTTATTTGTGAATTATAATTCTATTATTATATTAATTAAAATCATTTATTAATATTTTATTATTTTTTATTTTTGAATTATAATTGGATTATTATTATATTAATTAAAATAATTTATTAACAATTTATTTTTTTTATTTTTTTTATAGTATTTGCGACGGGATACTATTCCCGTCGCAAATAGTATTATTATTTTTTTATTTGTTAAAAAATAGTTTTTGCGACGGGGCCCATCGCAACTAGTTTTTTACAAATATACGGAGTACTAGTTGCGACGGGGATTCTCCCCGTCGCGGAAAAGGGCTTTAGCGACGGGCCCGTCGCAAAAAAATGTTATTGCGACACCGTTTTCAGCAACGGGTCATTTGCGACGGGACCCCATCACAAAAAGCCATTTGCGACGGGATCCCGTCGCAAATGACCCGTCGCAAATACCTGTTTTTCTAGTAGTGATAGTATCCAAATGGTCAAGTATAGTCTAGATGGAATCAATCTATAATTCTACTACCTCAGGTCCACCCTCTCCAGTAAAATTCAGAGGGTGCTGTAACTAAAACTTCTGAGTAAGTCTAGACACACTCTTCACCACCTGGTCTAGGTTTCTCTCCATAAACTACATGAAGTAAGAAAATTTCTCATGAAACTGCTCTTCTTCTTCCTCACCTAGCACTATCAGTGCCTCACTCTCCACTACTGGTAGATCATCTCCAGCCATATCCTCCCATCGTCCTCTCAACAAGCATCATCATAGAGGCATATCTCTACAATTCCAAACACACATCTTAGGACATATAACACCACTTTAACACATTTAAGTAATAGGAAATCACAATAATGCACAACAAGTATTTTCCCCAAACCTCACCACATCGTCAAAACTGAGGTACTATCACTACCCTTAACCATCCTACATTTAGGTCATGGTTAACAAAGGGTAAAATCATTCTCATTATTCAATTTTCTCATTATACACCTATTTATTCTCATCTTGAATTATTTTAAAATATTTTTCAATTACACACTAGGAACCTTTTTCTATTCAATTTCACAAGAAAGGAAAAAAATTTCAAGTTCAATAACTTACCCAAAACCCGTTTTTCCACGCATGCCTAAAATTATGCATGTCATGAAATAACCTTGAGTTCCTAGAATGACGAATTCATACTAAACTCTCATGCCTTATTGGGACATGAGCCAAATTTCAACAAATCTATGAAACAATAATCACATCACACAACAAGTGCATCACCCAAGGTGAAATAATATTCAACTGTAACAATAAACAATAATAATAACAATCCCACCCTAGGCACTTGGGTTCTCCCCCGTACATGGGATAGATACTCCCATGCATGATCTCATAACCAAGGACCAAATTTTACTAGCATCCTTTTTACCTTTACCAAATAGTAAGAAAAAAAGAAAAAAAAAGAAAATTAGGCTCTAATACCACTTTGTAATGTCTTGGCCCGGGTGCCACTCATCCGTGCCCCGATCCAATCGGTCACATGAACTCAAGCATGCCTCCTTTTATGTCAGAGGCTTCTGACTAGCAGTGAGGGTCTAATATCGATCATGGGGATACTATACCCTCTTTATCATAGTAATAAAACAACATAAAATAATGAAAAAAATAACAAAATGATATAACCATATATATAATACTACCAATATCACATGATTACCAAAATAGGATAAAAAATACAAACTAAAATAGTAGACATTCCATGCTAAATACGTGTCAAGTGTCAATATGAAAAACCCAAAATAAAAAAGACATTGAAAACTCCCAAGATAGTCCCGAATCACAACCATTTCTCTCATCCATGCTCCATCCTAACTCATCTATCTAACATAGAGCCTTTACCATTATCATTTCCTACAAACACAAAATCTATTTAGGTACCATTCAGAAAGCCTGAGTAGGGTGTGAGTACAACTCAGTAGGGCACCACTAACGATGCCTAAAAAAATCTAGTCAATAAATGTGTATGCAGTTGTATAAATAAATAATTACAATGAATAAGTAAACAATTATCATATTGTCAATTATTCTTTATTTAACCACATGAACCCATAGGTTCCCAAGGACACCCAAACTCTTAATACTTGTTTCAGCCTGTGCCAGAGTCTGAAATATCCCCAAGGGATTTCATATATCTGAATTCCATTTTTACCATTCATTATCTCAATTAACACCTACATTACATTATTACCATTCATTATCTCATGTCACATATGAATACCATTATTACCATTTATCATTTCAAGTCACATATTAATTCCCTTGTTACCATTCATCATTTCAAGTCACATATGAATTACATTGTTACCATTAATCATTTCAAATCACATATGAATTTTATTTTTACCATTCACCATTTCAAGTCACATATGAATTCCATTGTTACCATTCATCATTTCAAGTCAGATATGAAATCCATTGTTACCAATCATCATTTCAAGTCACATATGAATTCCATTATTACCATTCATCATTTCAATTAATATACATCACAAAATCACATTAATTAATTCCCCAATTAATCAATCACCTCAATCCCATTAATTAATTAAATAATGAATTAATCAAATTCATAGACCTAATATTCCCCATAATTAATTCATCAATTAATTATTCCAATTCAACAATCCCAATATCCCTATAATTAATTCATAAATTAATTATTCTAATTCAACTATCTCAATATACCCATAATTAATTCATCAAATAATTATTCCAACTCACTCAATTCAATATCCCCATAATTAATTAAATAATTAATTATTCAAAATCTATAATCTGAATATCCCCAATTTCACAATCCCTTAATTAATTAATTCACCAAATTGATTAATTCAATTTAGGAAAACTCAATTGCTAATCATTTAATAGAAATTTTAAAATTACATACAAATAATCTAAATTAAGACTTTTAGATTTGAATTATAGACCACCTACCTCAATTCATTGACAAACACTTTCCAATGAAAATACCCAATTTGAATGGAACAACAATGTAGAATGAGATTCAGATCTCAACCCCTAATTCAAGATTGAATAATCATGATCCAAAAAATATTGATCTAGATCCACATTCCTAGATCTATATCCAAACAAAAACATGGTGAAAAATACTTCAATAGATGTGAGAAGAATGGGAAAGAATAAGGAAACCACACAGGATAAGATCCTCTTACTAGGAGGGGTGCAGATCTTCAACCCACCCTTTGATTCACTAAGAATAGAGGTAGAGAGGGATTGGAATATGTCTTTGAGCCTCTAGAATCATGAAAGAAAGTTTAGGGTTGATATAGGTCTGAATAGGGGTTAAAATGGGGGGGGGGGAGTTTAATAATTTTAAATTTAATTTTCGGGTTAATTAAAAACCCACACATGGTTTGATGGGAAGAGGCACATGGTTTTCCAAACCATGAGACTTAACTGTGCTCCTCTTCTGGGGGGGGGGGTGCATGGTTTATTATAATTGTGTGCATGGTTTAACTAACTGTGCGCCAACCATGCGAATCCCCTCTGTTTAGGTTCACACAGTTTGCTAGGATGGGGCGCATGGTTTGGGAAAACCATCGTAGAAATCTCTGGGTGCTAACATGACAGATCCCATGATATAACCCAAAAAAAATTAAAAAAAAATGAAAAAAGAGTACCTAAAACAAGTTCAATACATATCCAGAAAAGGTCAGGATCTTACATCCACAAATATCCAAATGTCATCGTAGAAATCTCTGGGTGCTAACATGACAGATCCCATCGCTAGTGTTGTTCTCCTTTGACCGCCCTAAGAATCACTTCCAAAAGATTCTCCTTGATCTATCTAAACTTAAGAATGGAAGGTGGAGGAAGATCACTCTCCATTATTGAGTGGATTCTTGGAGAAGGGATCTCTCTAGGGATTCGATAGGATTCTCTGAATTTCATTGTTCATAACAAAAAATGATTTGGCTTTATTGAAAAATAATATAATTGAGTTTATATACCACTAGAGTTAGAAATAAATAATTACAAAAGTGATATTTATTATTTATTTAATCCATGTGGAACCCCATGTCTATAATAATAATAATAATATTATTTATTAATATGTGCTAAACTCACAAATAAAATTTAATATTATTTATTCAAATAATATTCAATATATATTTTTTCTTATTAGGCCATTAAAATCGGTTTTCCATCCTTCATAATATTTATCAGGCCTTGAATAATGACTATTTATATAATAAATAAATATCATGAAATTATTCACCAATAAATAAATAAATATTATATTCACTAAATAGAAAATTAATATTTATTAAATATTCTGCTCACATAATATTCTCTTGAATAACTGATGATGAAATATATGCAATCAATAAAACCTGAATAATTATTAAAAAAAACATGGGAATAATATTTATTCAACTTTTTAAATAATAAATAATAATATATTATTTAACTAAGATTCTAGATACACTTAGTGTGTGACCCTATAGGCCTATTTCTCAGTAGTATTAGGAAAAACAACCTAAAGTCCAAGGTTAGCATCTAGCAACATGCCAAGGAACCCATAAAGAAATAATTTAATTCCGGAATGATATAATACCTCATATGAATGATTACTATGTAATATAATCCATTTATCAAAATATTTCAAATCAATCTAGTTGCATGCTGGTTCCATTAACCTATGTGGTCGATGTCTCTTTCTTTGACTTTCTGAAAATTAAACTTGCCTATAGAACACCATGGCCATGGATTTATTTGGGATATGTCATTTTAATCAATGGGACCGAGATATAAACTTCCATTAAATAATATAAGGGACAAATAATTTCTTGCATTATTCATTAATGAAATATTACTCATGACGCACCCAATGTATCCTACCTAGCCACAAACACATGTCATCATAGTTTTTGTCTATACATGAAAGTACATGAATTATAACTCTAAATAATAATAATATTAAAGTATAAGGATCAATACACACATCTACAAATAGTAATATCCAATGACACATATAAATGTGGATTTCTTACTGGTGGGTATCATTCTCATAATATCCTACATTGGATATTTATAAGGACGTACACCATGAGAAGGCGCCTCAAAGTCCTATGAGTCTCCACCCCTGATAGCTTGTATCATTTGTGTCCCTGAAATTATTTCATCCATCTATATAAAATATATTTAAGAATACTTTCACGACACTTCTGGGTTCTCATCATAGCGAGGAGCTGCTATAACCTTTCAGTGCAACAACTACTCTTAGTATATTATCACATACTATGTTATGTAGAAGAATAATCATGATGTGATAAGGAGTTTATTAATATTAAAAATAATGAATAAAAGTTATCATAAAGTATATAGAAGTTGGTACTAGTGAACCAAATCCAACATGTACTACCGACACCCTCACAGGAAAAAGTCCTATCACCCACCATTAATTCTATAGACAATTTCATTAATTTAAACTAAAAATGCTTGAAAATTTCATAAAATGATGTAAATTTATCGAAACAACATAAAACAATGTGCATTCATCATCTCAAAACATCCTATAACCATGCCAAGAAAAATATCCATCATATTAGGACAATTCCACCATGATCCAGTGGAATCATCAATGAAACCCTAAGACAGAACATCCAAAATTTATAAGAGAACATGGGGAATAATAATAGAGAGAAAGGGATGAATTGCATTCAATCTGCCACAAAAATATTAAGTAACCATCCCATTTTAATAGGGATCAAGAGAAATAGTGGAGGATTCATAGTCATATGGTTTGGTTAAGTAGAATTCCACCAAAAAGATATATTGGAAAACACCATATAGGTTGTTGAAACTTTAAGTAACAAAAACACATTTTCTTTCAGAATAAGTACCAAGGAATAAAGTACCTATAATGACCCACTAAGGGTCACTATACATCACTTACACTAAGGGGCCATATAGTCATCATCAAGGAACATCTCACCGTAAGATCCACATGACTTTCCATAAAATAAAACACCATGGTTCAACTGAGTAGACTGAAACTAAGAAGTTACATGGGAAAAATCCATATAAGATGTTGTTGTAACTTCCTGACCCAGGTTCCACACACCGATGACCTGATTCATTCGATCACATAAACTCAGGAATTCCTCCCCATACACTAAAGGCTACTGACTAGTAGTGAGGGTCTAATATCAATCATGGGGATACTATACCCTCTTTATCAAAGTAGCACAATAAAATAAATAAATATGGATAACCAAATTATATAACCAATAACCAAACCAAACTAGTATCACATAATTACCAAAAATCGGAATACAATATCCAAAACTAAACAGTAGATATGTCATTCCAAATACATGTCAAGTGTCAATAAGAAAAAAACCAAAATAAATAAATACAATGAAAACTCCCAAGAGGTTCCAGAATCATGTCTGGTTGCCTCATCTATGATCCATCCTAACTCATCCATCTAACATAGGACTCTTACCCTTATCCTATCATGAAAAAATGAAGTCTATTCAAGTACTGATCTAGTATCCCGGGTAGGGTGTGAGTATAACTTAGTAGGCCACCACCAATAATGTCTAAATCAATATCCAATCAATAACAGTTTATACAGTTTTATAAAGAATAAATACAAACAATAAAGTAAATAGTTTACATTTATTCAATTATTCTTTATTTAACCACATAAACCCCTGGGTTCCTGAGGACAACCAAACCTTCAATATCTACTTTTTCCCATTTCAGAGTCTGAACTATCTCCAAGGGATATCAGATATCACAATACCATGGATATCGATTATCAATCATATTATGGAAAATTGGAACCATAGTCTAATGCCAACATTTTGGGACTAGAACACCATATCTAGAACCCCGTGGGTATTTGAAGTATCAGTCCCTATCCCACAACTCATTTATCACCACGGGATTTTGAAGATTATTCCATAGCCAACACATGTATATCAGTTTATCACTATGGGATTTTGAGGAAGTAGTCCATGTCCTACACACCTTTACCAATCAATCACAGAAGTGGGATTTTGAATCAGTATTCTATGTCCCATAATCATATATCAATTTAAAACATCTATCACATATATCACATTCATCCTAGTTAATCATAATTATCCCATTTACCAACATTTCACTTCATGGTATACCATTACAATTTATCTCAATAAATATTAATTCAATACTTTAATCACATGAAATAATATGTGAAATTCACCCTTAAAACATATTGAAATATTCAATTCATATAACCCATTAACCCATTAAGGTCAAGTTAACCATCTCATAATCCTTAATTTTCAATTAATTCATATCACATTAATTGATCAATTACACAATCCCAATTTCCCATCAGTTCCAAAATCAAAAAATTCCATTAATTAATTAGACAATTAATTATTCCAATTCCAAAATACCAATATCCCATTAATTAATTCACCAATTAATTAATCCAATTCCATAATCCCAATTTCCCATCAATTACAAAATTCCATAAATTAATCAATCAATTAATTTATTCAATTTAAGATTCAATTATCAAATGTGCCAATTGAAATTTCACAACACATACACGCAATTGGAATTAAATACTATGAGAATTGAATCTAGATTACCTATCTCAAAATTGATTACAAAAATTCACAAAAAAAACCCCAATTGAAGGGGAACAACCATAATCATGACGAATAACGATATCTAGATCAAAACCTATATCCAAGACTAAATAGATTATATCTACCAAAACCTAGATACAGATCCATCAACAATAAAAGAAAACATACCTTCAAAGGATAATATAAATATGGTAAATATAGAGGAAACAAATCAGTATGAGAATCTCTTATTGGGATAGGTGTAAATCTTTAATCTGTGACTTGAATTGTCAAGAAAGGTAGTCAGAATGCCTTTGAATCTATCTGGAAACCTCTAAAAATGAGATAAAATGGTTTAGGGTCAAGATAAGATGTTTGGGGATATAAGATGGGAATTTGGGGAATTTTTAAATAATTTTCATAGGATTAAAATCACACAAACACGATTTCCTGCTCGGAGTGCATGATTTCCCCTAACTGCACACCTAACTATGCACCTCCTCACAAGGGGATGCATAGTTACTACTAAGAGGGTTCACAGTTTGAAAAAATGTGCACCAATCATGCAATCCCCCTCCACCTGGGGTTGCATGGTTTGCTAGGGTAGGGTGCATGATTTTGGAAAGCCGTGCTCCAACCATGCACTACCCAAGACCCATCCAAAAACTTCCAAATTTCACCCAAACACACCCAAGATAAAACCAAAACAAATTATACTCAAAACAAGGAAAAAGAATACCTAAAAAAAATCTCAATACATCTCCAGAAAAGGTTGGGATCTTACAATATCCCCACCTTATAATATATTATCTTTAATATGTACTCCCAAGCATCTCTAAGATCCCATGGTAAAAATATCAGGCCACTGAGCCCGCATATCTGCTTCTCTCTCTCCCATGTTTCCTTCTGAACACGACCATGTTTCCACAATACATGACCTATCGACATGATCTTTCCCCACAAAACTTTCTCACTATGATCCAACATATGTATTAGATGCTCCTAAAAGGACACATCTATCTCAAGTTAAACATCAAACACATCAATCACATAAGAAGGGTAAAGGTGATACCTCAGAAGTCATGACACATGAAAAACTTCATGCATAACACTATACCTTTGTGGAAGAGACAATCAGTATGCCACCAGCCTGATTCTCTCCATAACTTTAAATGTTCTAACAAACCTGGGTGCCAACTTTCTTAGTCTCCGTATTCTATGGTGACCTAATCTAGGCGGCACCTGAAGGAAAAAAAATCACCCGCTATAAACTCAAGGGGTTATCAACATCTATCAATATACGACTTCTACCTACTTTGAGTTGTATCCATATATTAATGATAGAGTGCCATCGTGGGTGCCCTCAAATGATTAATGTGATTTTGGGGTTCTTAGGTGCAACAGAGTGGCTGACCAAGGTCGTCTCTCAAAGAAGGAAGTGAATTTAACAACTTATTAAAGGTATTCTAAAACAAATAAAATAGAATATAATAAAAACACTACTTTAAAGGATGGGGGTTTGTTATAGTTTATAAATCTAGAAGAAGTTTTCTGGAAGAAGATTGTATATTTTTTTGTTTTTAGTTTTGAAATGAAGCTCGATTAAAATGACACAACAAAAAGATGTTTTTTTAGAAAATATTTTAAAAGGCGTAATCGATCTAAATCTACCTCTTCAATAATTTATTAATAATTATAATTTAAATTAATATTCACTTAATTATGATCCCTTAATTTGTTAAATCCCGAACCCTACGAGAATTAACTTTACCACGAAGATGAAGTGAATTTAACCTTAGGCTAACTTCGGAACATGCAATCGAAACACCCTACTTTGATTGATGTTATAAAATTAGCTTATGGTAATTGGTAAATTAAGGCACATAACCACTCTGGAAATGAGGATTAATTGAGTTTAGGGATTATATTTGAACTCTACAAATTGATCCCGTGTGGTTTTGAATTACCGGTTAAGGTTGTGCTCTCACAGTTCACACAATTCCCGACCTTGCGTGTTTTGTGTTAACTATTAAATTGCTTGATTAGTTTCATTTAAATTAAAAAATCAATTAATAGATCATAATATGTGAATTAAATTAGCTCATTGATTCAAAATAAATGAATGAAGAAGGATAGAGGTCGATCGCTTGCTAAAAAGAACTACTCTTCCATGGGTGGCGTAATCATCGTAGAAGCGTTTTGCATGTGCAAAGGTTTATAATGGGTATAACCCAATAATTCTTCTACTCAATAATTCCAGACCAAAGAGGAATATTAAGATAAGAAATTTAAACAAAATAGAATAAAAGAGAAGAAATAAAATAAGAACAACAAATTTTATTACACAAACAAAATCATTACAACATGAAGGAGAAGAAGAAGGCTTCGTCGAAGGGATCCTTGCTTCAAGATCTAACCTTATTGAAATGGTTGGAGAATTAGAGTGGATCCACTTATCATCTTCTCTAAACTTCCCAATTCATGTCCCAAACCATCCAAATGAGAAAAACTCCAATTTATAGATGGGATGGGAGGATAGGTTACAAGTGGTTTCAAGTGTGAATGTGGGAATTCGGACAAATATTTTATTCCAACTTGAACCACCAATTTGACCACCAAAAATCGTGAATTGGCCGGCCTTACAGAAAGATAATATGTGAGGATATGGGTCCTCTATCTCCTATAAAAATTTGGGCTTAATAAAGGCCTAGATGAAGGCGTTATGTCCGAAATACAGAAGCTTCTCCATTCTGGAGAGTCCAGCCCAACTTTGAATTCATGGCCCATTTTCAACAACAAAATGCAATATTTAGATTTAGTGTCCTGAATAAAAGTTGTAGATAAATATGTCAGGAACACTGTTACAAAATTTCAAATTCAAATAATAAATATGAAAATATTTATTTTTGAAATACTACAGTGAACTATAAAGGGTAAAACTGGAATTTTCATCAAATATTCAAATGAATGATCTAATCCCAAATACTTTCTAATTAAACATATTTAACAAAATGTGAGGAAATTATATCATTTATTATCAATAAAATATCCAATAAAATAGTGTTTTATCAATTAATGAATCATATAAACTTTCTCCGATGTCTCCTATACGAGAATCAGTCCCAACAACTATGAATCACCTACCTCCATCCAACATAGAGGTAATCCTCATGGACTACCATAAAGAGCCTAAAATGGTGCCATATGAATAGTTTTCTGATAACTGTTATTATAAGAAAACTCCACCAAAGCTAAGTGCTTCTCCTAAGAACCACCAAGGTCTAAGACACATGATTGAATCATATCCTCAGGCACCTGTATATTACATTTCAACTACCCATCTTTCCATGGGTGTAATGCCATACTCAAAAAAACCTGTGTACCAAATTCCTTCTATAAGCCCTTTCCAGAAGAACAAAGTGAAAAATGATTCACAATTTGAAACAATAATCGGTGGCACCACATGTAGAAAAATTATTTCCCAGACATACATGTCTCCCAACTAATCTACTGAGAAAGTCTCCCGTATAGGAAAGAAATGCACTACCTTTTTCAATTAGTCCACAATCACCCAAATAGAATCATTCTTCTAAGGTTTACTTAGGAGACCCACCACAAAGTCCATAGTAACATCATCCCACTTCTATTTTGGAATGGTAAATGGCTGTAGTAAACATCCAAGTCATTGATGCTTGATCTTCACTTATTGAAAGGTGAAACATCATGTCACAAGCCCTGCTATCTTCTTTTTCATGCTTGACCACCAATACTTTCAATGTAGGTCATGGTACATTTTGGTCAAACCCAAATGCACTGCCCACTTTAAGGCATGCAATTCACGTATTATCTCCTCCTACATACTCATAGTCACAACGACATGATTTTTGACATAGATGATCTCATCCTCATCTATAGTCCAATCGGATGGTGAATCCCCACCTTCAAATATTTCCCTCAAGGACAAACATTTTTGGATCCTCATACTACTTGTCTCTAATTCAGCTCAAAAGTATAGACTTTACTGAAATTTATATGAGATTCATTTTCTCTTAGATCTCTTAAACCACAACATGTATCTCAGCTAGTAAGTTCATAATTTTACACTTAGTACTTGACTCTTGAACTACCTGAGTATAAGTTTTCCTGCTTAAGGAATCAGAAACACCATTTCCCTTCCTAGATGTATATGCTATATCAAAGTCAAATGAATGCACATACTCAACCCATATACACTACCAAAGAGTTAAATATTTTTGATAAAATATGCACTTTAAGCTCTTATAATCAGTATACATAGTAAAATTATCACCCAACATATAAAGTTTCTAAAAATCTAAAGCATAAACCACTTCTTATAACTCAAGGTCGTGCATAGGGTAGTTTCATTCTTGTGGCCTCAACTTCTGTGACCTGTATGCTACAACTCAATCTTCCTGCATTAACAATGCTCCAAGCCTAATCCCAAAAGTGTTATAAAACACTTTATAATCCTCACCTGGATTATATAGGATCAATATTGTTGACTTTTTTAGATTCCTATCCAACTCCTGGAAAGAATTCTCACATGATACTGACCATTTAAGCTTAACTCCCTTATTTTTCAAGATTAAAAGTGGGGATTCCAATTGAGAAAAGTCCTGGATGAAATTTGATTATAAGATTCCAAAACTAAAAATCTATAAATATTGAAAACATTATTAGGATGATCCTAAGATACAACTACCTAAACCTTATCTAGGTCCACTGAGACACCTTCCTCTAAGATGATGTGACCTATGAAGTGTACCTAGTCAATCCAAAACTGACACTTAGATATCTTGGCATATAGAAAATTCTCTCTTAGTGTAATTAGAATGATGTTAAGATGTTGGGAATGATCATCATGAGTCTTGAGTACACCAAGATGTAGTCCATAAACACAACCAAAAATTGATCCAGTTATGGGTGGAAGATTTTGTTCATTAAGTTCATAAACATTATTGGTGCGTTCATCAGCCTGAAAAAAATCATGATGAACTCATAAAGGCCATACCTACTTCTGAAATAATTTATTGGTATATCAAAAGGTCAAACTCTCAACTGATTATACCTTGATCTCAAGTAAATCTTAGAGAAAACACAATCTCCCCTCAACCAGTCAAAAAGATCATCAATACAAAAAATAGGAAATCAGTTCTTCACTATCATCTAGTTCAACTTCCGGTAATCAAAACATAAGCGTAGAGTCCTATAATCCTTCTTAGAAAGAAATAATAGAGAACCCCAAGGCAATGTACTTGGACAGATAAAAATTATATCCTTCAACTCTTCTAGTTGAGTATTAATCTCTTAAAGCTCTATTGGTTCCATTCTGTATGGTGGAATAGAAACTAGATCAGCCCCTAATATGAGATCAATTGTAAATTCCACATCTCTCTTAGGTGAAAAAATTGAGAAGTATTCAGGAAACACATCCTGAAACTAGTCCACCATGGTTGGAATGACATCCTTCTTTACACCTTCATCATCTAGCAATAGAATAACAACATGGGAAATAAGATCCTCCAGTTGCTAATGAATTTTCCCTGCACGACCTACCTGGATATCCCACTCTTCATGGTGAATATATTTTTCACCCTTAGTAGACATAAATGTCACTCTACTATGGTAAAAATCTATGTGGTCTTGATATTTTACTAACCAGTCCATACCCATAATTATATCTGAGCTTGACATGTCAAGGATGTAAAGATCTCAACTGGAATGATACTCCCCAACCTTTAGAGAATACCTTTTTCACACACAGATGTCTCTCAACCATACTCCCAAAGGTGTATCTATTGTCATAACCTAACTCATGAGGCTCCAAACATTCATAATTTGTGTAGATATAAAGGAATGAGAGGCACCGATATCAAATAAGGCACTAGATAACATAGAAAATACAAGAATAGTACCTCTAACTGTCAACGATCTAGGCTCTCTATCCACCAGTGTAGGCTGAACTGCATGCAAATGTCCTACCAATTTTCAATGTGATGTAGTCTAAGTACCCTGAGCTGCACCACTCTACTGATATGGACACTCTTTCCAAAAAGCACTACATTCACTTCCTCGAACACCACGACCAGTATAAATCCAACTGTTGGACTGATACGGTGTAAAAGATCCCCTTCATACACTTTGATTTTTCCTAGGTGATCCATCATTACCCATATTTCGTGGATTCATGCAAAACCTCAATAGATGTCCCATACTTCCACAAGATTGATACTCTACCAGTGGTTGGGGGAACTATCTAATAAAGTTACTCAACCCATCACACTAGTGACATATCACTTGAGTAAAATCTTGCATAACCGATCCTTCCCATTGGACACTCTGATTTCCACTTCTTGGTCAAAATTATCATAATGACACTTCTTGATCTTGAAAGTCGCACCTCCGAACTATCCAGAAGAAACCACCAATCCACCACCAGAATCCTCCTTTAAGTTCCCCTAAGAAATGAGAGCCTGATTCACCACTTATGAAAACTTCTTCAGCCTAAATATATTCACCTGGAATTTAATATCACATTTAATCCCATCCTAAAAATGATTTTCCATGGTTTCCTCATCTCCTATCATTGCTATAACAAAGCATTGAAAATCTGTAATGTGACTATCATAGTCCATAACAGACATACTCCCCTGAGTTAACCTCATAAACTCATCCACTCTCTCTTTCATGAGTGACTCAAGGTAAAATTTATCCAATAAATTATCCTGAAATTCCTTCCACTCCATACTATCCAGCTATCTATCCTGAGTCTGGATGTCCCACCAATGCTTTTCTTGACCATGTAACATGTAAGTAGTAAATTTGGCTTTCTTATCAATAGGAGTCTCAAACTGTTCAAGTATCGTATCTATGGAATTAATCTTGAAATCATCTAACCTCAGGTCCACCCTATTCAGTAAACAGCAGAAGGTGATATAACTAAAACTCCCATGTCAAGCTAGACACACTCTTCACAACCTGCTCTGGGTCTCTCTCCATAAACTGCATAAACCTAGAAAATTTCTCTTGGAATTTATCTCTGACTTCCACACCCATAACTATTGGTTCCTTAGGTTTGACTACTAGAGGATCATTTCCAGCCATAACCTCCTATTGTCCTCTCAAAAATCATTTTCATGGAGGAATATATCTAAAATTTCAAAAACACATCTTAGGTCACATAACACAACTTTAGCACATTTAACAAGAGTGTTTCACAAAATCCATAACAAGTCATTACATATTTTCCCCCGCCACACAGTCAAAACCGAGGTGTTATCACTACCTTTAACCATCCCACATCTAGGTATTGTTAGTAAAGGGTAAACACATTCTCATTATTCAAGTTTCTCATTATACACCAATTTATTCACATCTTACATCATTTTACAACTTTGAATTCATATTAGGTACATTTTTCATTTCAATTACACAATCAAGGAAAAACATTTCAATTTCAAAAGCTTACCCAAAACCCATTTTTCCATGCATGCCTAAAATGATGCATATCACAAAATAATCTAGAGTGCCTAGAATGGTGCATAAATACTCAACTATCATTCCATATCATTCCATGAATCAAATATCATAAAGTATCATAAATAATAATCACATCACACAAAAATTTCATCACTCATGGTAAAATAACATTCAACTATAACCGCACACATCAATAAAAACAATCCAATCCTAGGTACTTGGCTTTTACCCTTGTACATGGGTTAGCTACTCCTATGCACGAGCTCTTAACCAAGACCCTAATCTTCCTATTATTCTATCTAACTTTCCCAAATAGTAATAGAAGAGAAAAGAAAAGAAAAATCCATTAATACTACTTTGTAATATCCTGACCCATATGCCACACACCGGTCGATCAGATGACATCAAATGCACCCCCCATACTCCAGAGGCTTCCGACTAGTAGAAAGAGTTTAATATCAATCATGGAGATACTAAAACCTATTTATCAAAGTAGCACAACATTATAAATAAAAATGAATAACCAAATGATATAACCAATAACCAAACCAAACCAATATCACATAATGACCAAAAATAAGAATACAATATAAAAAAATGTAGAGTAGGTATGTCATGCCAAATACATTTCAAGTGTTAATGTGAAAAAACCCAAAATAAATAGACACTAACAAATCCCAAGAAGGTCCCGAATCACATCCGATTCCCTCATCCATGGTCTATCCCAACTAAACCATCTAACATAGGAATCTTACCCTTATCCTATACTACAAACATGAAGTCTATTTAGGTACCAATTAGGCATCCCAAGTAGGGTTTGAGTACAACTTAGTAGGCCACTACCAATGATGTCTAAAAAAATATCCAATCAATAATAGTGTATGCAGTTTTATAAAGAATAAAATAAAACCAATAAATTAAACAGTTTAAATTTATTCAATTATTCTTTATTTAACCACATAAACCCTCAATAAATTCTTCAGACCATGCCAGAGTCCGAACTATCCCCAAGGGATATCACATATCACAATACCATGGTTATAAATTATCATTTAATTTCAATTCATATTATGACCAATTGGAACCGTAGTCTAATGCCAAAATTTTGGGTCTAGAATGCCATGTTTAGCACCTCGTGGGTATTTGAAGCAGCTGTCCCTATCCCGCAACTCATTTATCACTATGGGATTTTAAAGCAGCAGTCCATGTTACAAACATGTATATCAGTTTATCGCCATGGAATTTTGAAGCATCATTCCATGTACCACACATGTTTATCAGTCACAAGTGGTATTTTGAAGAAGCAGTCCATGTCCCACAATCATATATCAATTTAACACATATATCACATATATCACATTCATCCTAGTTAATCATCATTAACCTATTTAACAACATTTCAAATCACGGTATACCATTATAATTTATCTCAAAAAACCACGATTCAATACTTTAATCAGATGAAATAAAATTTTCAATTTTCCATTAAAAAATATTTAAATATTCAATTCATATAATCTATTAACCCATTAAGGTCAATTCAACCATCTCATAATCCCCAATTTTTAATTAATTCATATCACATTAATTGAAAAATTACATAATCCCAATTTCCCATTAATTCCAAAATCACTAAATTCTATTAATTAATTAACCAATTAATTAATGAAATTCCACAATCTCAATATCCCCATAATCAATTCACTAATTAATTAATCCAATTTCACAATCCCAATTTACCATAAATTATATATTTCCATAAATTAATAAATAAATTACTTTATTCAATTCAAGATTTTATTTTCAAACATTCAAATTGAAATTTTATAACACATACATGAAATTGGAATTGAAGACCATGGGAATTGAATCTAGACCACCTACCTCAAAATTGATGACAACCGCTCACCAACGAAAAACCCCAATTGAAGCGGAACAACCACAATCTCAAAGAAGAATGAGATCTAGATCAAAACCTAGATCCAAGACCAAATAGATTATATCTACCAAAACCTAGATCTAGATCCATCACCAATAGAAAAAAACATCCCTTAAAAGGATGAGGAAAAGACAAGAGAGAGGGAGGAAACCAACTGGGATGAGAATCTATTACCTGGAGAGGTGAAAATTTTTATTCCATGCTTCAAATCATCAATAATAGAGTTTTTAATGCCTTGGAATCCATCTGGGAACCTCTAAAAATTATATAAAAAGGTTTAGGGCTGATCTAGGGTGTTTGGGGATATAATATGGATGTCCAGGATTTTTTTAAAGAATTTTTGGGAAATTAAAATCCCGCACGCACAATTTCTTGTTCAGGGTTCACAATTTCCCCTAACCATGTGACTCCTCCTAAGGGGATTAATAGTTACTACTAAAATGGCACACAATTTTAAAAAACGTTCACCAGCCATGCAATCCCCCTCTTCATGGGGTTGCACGGTTTGATGGGGGTAGGGTGCACAGTTTGGGAAAACCACAAGCTAACTGTGCACTACCCAAAACCCCTCGAAAAACTTCCAAATTTCACCCAAACACACCCAAGATAAAACCCAAAAAATTTATACTCAAAAAAAAGGAAAAATATAAACTCAAAACAAGATCAAGATATATCCATAAAAGGTTGGTATCTTATAGTTGCTGACACGCTAAACAACCGAACCATATGTTTTCAGTGATACCAATCACAAGAAAGCATGAGAATGTCATGTGAGTCCTACATGCTAAGAATAATTTATGTACATAGTCACTTTCCAATGGTAAAATATCCAAAAACCCTAAATAAAAATCTCAAATACTCATAACTTCTTTAAATAAATTTCTCAACTATAACACTGAAAACCCAAAACAACAATTCCATATCCCTGGTAACTTGGATTTCCCATAAAAAAGGTTTTAGTGATGCACCATTTCAAGGCCCATCACAAGCTCTACCACATCCATATTCCCAATTTAATATATCAAAAAATAGTAAGACAAAATAAAAAGGCATGTTGATACCACTTTGTAATGTCCTCAACTTGAGAACACTAACCAGTGTCCGCACTGAAGGTGCTATGTGATCTCATGCGTGGCTCCCCGTACGTTAGAGTCCGCTGACTAGTAGCAAGGGTATTGAGTGTTACCGTGGGTAGACTATACCCTCATATTAGAGTAAAAAAAAAACCAAACAACATCCATGATGATAGTTAGAGTGCATAGAATAAATAAAAAACAAGCATTCTATATCAAATTAATGTGGAAGCATACAATCACACGACCCAACTGATCGCCCTCTGGACCGATCACATATTCACATAAAAAAATAAATACAATATTGGAGACTCTATTACCACCCCTAATCCCCATATTATCCTTGTATCTAAATCCGATCAAAGTTATCCCACTTAAATGAAGCAACAATGGGCCTCTTCCCTAGGTAGACCTATGAATAGTGAAGTTGGTTTGGGTACCCAAGGGCCATGGCCACCCGAGTAGGGTGTGAGTACAACTCATTAGGGAACCAACAATGGGTTACCTAACATAACTAATAAATGTAGTGTATGTACATGTGATATGATCATATTAAATAAAAAAAAAGTGGAAGTGCAATAAAATAATCACCATTTATTTTCAAGTTTTAAGATGACACCTAAGAGCGACCCTACCTATTTTGACCAGTATCGGGGTGTCACTAAGCACTAAAAAACCATCCTATAGAACCCAAGGGCATAAAATCTCCCCACCAAGGAAACATATCATCTAGAAACTCAGGGGTGTACCTACACCCTTCCAAGAAACCAAGCATCATCATTTGGAAACTTAGGGGTGTGCCCACACCGTTATAGGAAATAGGTAATATGTAATCTAGAAATCAAGGGAAAAAAACCTTGTCAAGAAAGTCATACAAATCATCCAAAAACCAAGGATAGACTCTCCCTACTAGAAAACACATAAAAATCATCTGAAACTCAGGGGTAGACTCCCCTTAATAGTAAACACATACAAATCATTCATAACCCAAAGGTAGAATTCCCCTACTGAGAAGCACATACAAATCATCTAAAACCTAGGAGAAGTCTCCCTCTATCAAAAAACACATACAGATCATCTGAAAGCCAAGGCTAGACTCTCCTTATTGGTAAATATATACAAATCATCTAGAACCCAGGGGAGGACTCCCACTATTAGAAAACACATGAAAATAAAACACTGGGGGGGGATCCTCTCTCCCTAAGTCTGTCACACAACATACACACATCATATCGAAACCCATTGTCACCATCATGTCTCCTGCATGTGCATCCACTTGGTTGCTATTCAACCATCACTACCTCTACTCACTAGCACCAAGATGCATCCAACACCCCTTAGTGTTCTCTTAGCCTGTATGCCCTATCCTACCTAATCCTCAAGAGTCCAGTCCAAAAACTTATCCTATTCTCACATCATACTCTATCCCACTCACTTAGGATCATCGAGACTACCTCACACTAAACCCCTTGGAGTTCCCATTCCAAGTCATCCAGACACGATCCACAACCCATACTCAAGACCTATCCTGCATCATCCTTATGAGAACTCCCAATCTAACCACCTATAGGAAACCCCCTCTATCACATCATATTTAGCCACAAAGGGAACATATCACTCATGAAACTCACTAAGAGTTCATCCAAACTTAAAAAATATGTTTCCCATTATACGAGATATGTATGACTATCTCTTCTATCTTCTCAAGGCCTAAGACACTTGAACTAAACCAATGAGATCTAGAATTCTGTCTAGCCTGTTCACATCTCACCATTACTCTAAGGCACACCTCAAACCTCTCATAATCCAATTTTCACCACCACTCCCAAGTGTGACAATCATTGTGTGATCCTATTTCCATAACATCAATTGAGTACCCACTCTAAAACCAAGAGGCTCAAATCCATATTAATCTAATCCCTCTACTCCCATTAATATCATTTAACTCACACCCCATAGGTCTTATGAGTCACTTAAAATGTTTTTATAATCAAGCCCTTGACTATTGGTGACCAATGCATTAAGCCAGTGTCCAAGGATCTGTTGTGTCCCTTGACACTTTTTTCATTTAATAATATTCAAAGGAAGAAATTAATTTTATATTTCATGGATGAACACACTCTAGTGGTAGGATCACATACCACATGCACATAAATACATTGTATAAACCATAGGGGTATGTTTAGGGACCACCTACCTCATTCATGGAGTCAATTCCTTTTAAGAAATCCCAACCACTCTTTCCAAAACTTATCAAATCCCATCCATGATTTCATAATCTCCCAAGAATCCATCTCAATCTATATAATTCAATTTAATTAATTAAAAAATTTTATAATTAATTTTTCAATTTAATTTAAATATGCATAATTTTATAATAACACACAAGGACACCTTATCACTCTAAAACCATGACCAAACACATAAAAAAGGTCCATGTAATACTTCCAACGCCCTCAAAGTAAAAATACCTATTATCCTTCATCAATTCAATATCAAATTTCATCAATTTAAACTAAAAAAACTATAAAAATTCATAAGGAGGATCACCTTAATTGAAATGGTGTGTAACTACATGCCTTCATTCTCACAGAACGTCCTCTAGACACATCAAGAAAAATCTCCATTATATCAGGGTGATTTCATCATGATCCAATAGAATCCTTATTGAAACCCTAAGTTGGAACATCCGAAATCATCAGGAGTACATGGGAAAGAAGAATAGATAGAAATGGGGAATGACTTACCTTCAATCCATTGAGGAAACGTCAATGAACACACTATTTCAATGGGTATTGGGAGAGGAGGGGATGATTCCCTCTTGGATTGTCCATGTGCAAGGGAGAAGAGAAGAGGGAGTAAGTATTAAAAATCAAATGGGGAAAAGGGTAATATTTTGTTTTTAATGAAATATGGACAACCATGCAGTTACCACATAGTTTTACAAACCATGCACCAACCATGATTTTGGAACTATCCATATACACACCACATCACATGATTTGGCTATATGGTTTACCAAATTGTGTTCCAACCATGAAACCTCTACTGTCCTAAGATACACATTTCACATAGCTTGGCCGCATGATTTAAAAAACCGTGCACTAACTGTGAAACTCCCTATGAAACCCAAATTGTAGGTTTTTCATGATTTATTTTCAACTATGAACTATCAACATAATAAAAACCAACCCATATGGTTTAAATACATGGTTTTCTCTAATATTATGATAATCGTGTGATAGATAAAAACCTAATATGAAATTTCTAAATTACACTTAGAGCTCTTGATATGCACTCGACCACCTAATACACCTCTCAAGCCTCAATCTATATCCAAAAATATCCTCTCAAGATACTCAAACTATTGGAATTTAAATCCAAATCTAAATTATCAAAACAAACCTTTCCCTCGAGATTAAATATTCAAATTCTCTCTAAAATTTTCAACAAATAATGAATAAAGTCATTAAAACTTAACATAATAATCATGATATATAATTAATATTTTTGGAAAAACAATGTTGATAAAAATATATATTAAAATTTGGTATAATATGATGATAAATTTTTTTAGGTTTTGGGTCTTGAATAACGAAAAATGAGGGTGACAATGATGACTTGATAGAGGTGCATTGGATCAGTGATTATTACTTGATATTTTGATTCAACTATTATGGAAGGTCTACATGGAACATCCCTTTTGATGTAACGTAGAAGTTGTGGAGCCATCCGATCTGTGTGTTTGGATGATTTAGGGGAGACGGATCGACTGAGCTAAGTCAATAAGCACAAAACCTCCCGATCTTGTGATTTAATAGATCATGTGACCTTGGTCAATTTTGCATTACACACACATGGGGGTGCACATGGGTGGTGAGTGAGGGTTCTATGTGGAATCCCCTAGTTGATAGATATGTAGATGGATTTTGAGGGTGCATGGGGTATCAAAATTTGATATCTAAATTTTTTTCATAATAATTTTGACCTCCTAGACTTATTGGAGTCATGTTTGAGATATTTTGAAAAAGTTTAGTGATTTGATTAAACTAGTTTTCTTAAAAGGTGGATCACATTTTTTATTGATGCATATTTGTGAATATTTTTTATGGAAGAGTTGTGATGATGATGTAAAATTATGGAGATGGAACTATGGACCTCTGGTGATGATGGAATGGACTTCTTATGATGAATTTGTGTATTTATTATAATGAAATGTGAAATTTTTGTGATAATTACATGTACTTATTGACAATTCTTAGTTATGATGTGGAAATTATATAATCTCAAAGGAAATACATTAGATTGGGTAGTGTTATTTTTTATTGGTATGCATCATGATTCATTTATAGGACATGAATTGAGAGGGATTGACTTTATTGACAATGATACACCTGGGTGATTTATTTTCTCACCCACTACTCTTGGTTTGAGTTAGAATGATTGTAGAGGTGTTTCTCTGACATGAGATTAATGGTAATTTTATTTGGAGATTCAATGATCATGGGAATTATGGATCATGTAGTGTTATATGATTATATTATGTTATTTACAATGTTGGAACATTTATCCATCCATGGATGAGGATAGATAAGGTTCCTCATAGTATCATCATATTATGGAAGTATCATCCACACAGACGACTGATGAGTTTCAACATTTGTTAAGGGAATGTGTGTCATGGTACATATCTAGATTATGTATGTTACCCATCTTTGGGTAATCACGAGTTGGGTAGAGGCAGGGGATGAGTGCATGGGTTATTGGTGGCCTCTATCAATACCTAGTATGTGTAGACCCTTTTATTATGATATTATGAGGTAAAATTACACAAACACACACACCCACAATTTTATTTGAATAATGTGACTGTAATGAGATATACATAACTTAAATATGAAATAAATTTTCAATGTTGATATTGAAGGAATTTGGATTGTTATTTTGATTTATATATTCTATACTGATCATAAATAGTTTCTAGTTTTATATGGAGGTTGGATTACTGTCTAGGATGACTATATGAAGCATTATTTCTCACCCCTACATGTTTACTTTCATTTCTTCACTCTAATGTTCATGAAGATAAACAGGTGTAGCTGAGAGGAGTATTGGGATAATGATTGTCTAGTGGTATATGGATATAGTCTACATTCAAGTATATATATTTGGTATCACTTATGGAGTTTTATTTATATTACTTATTTTGGATGAGATATTTTTTATGGGTTTTACTTCTTGTATTTTAT
Source organism: Viscum album (assembly GCA_963277665.1). Taxonomy (NCBI): domain Eukaryota; kingdom Viridiplantae; phylum Streptophyta; class Magnoliopsida; order Santalales; family Viscaceae; genus Viscum; species Viscum album. The sequence goes on from OY728148.1 coordinate 391,447,880, forward strand.
TTTAGTGATGTGTGTCATCCATGTGTGTTTACATTTTATGTAGTTGGTTTATCATTTGATTCATTGCATATGGGGTTACATGGATAGTAGTGACATGTTATTTTAATCCCAATGCCTTTCATTGTATGTGTGGATATCCTTAGTATTATTCACTATCCCATAACACAATGAGATGGTATTGGAATGTTTACTCATCAGTAGGTCCATGGAATGAAAAATTGGTATCAAAGTGATAAGATGGAGTTTTGAGCAGTCACTTAGTGAGTTTTGTTTGGGATAACTTAAGGAAATGGTACCCAAAGAATATATATTCATTTTTTTTTCACAATAGTGGACAAAGAAAAGGATGTAGGTGGCCAACCTATTCTTACACTTGACTCTAATTAATTAATTTTGTATCAATAAAACTTTATATAAAATTCACTAGATACGCAAAGAGGAAACATACATCATATAGATTTTGTTCATGATTTTTGTGCATATGCTTTATTTGGAAGCTGTTTTTTGTAATGATCCACCTGGTGGGTTTTGGTGGAGTTAATGAAAAGTCAAGTTACATGGAGCTTGGAATTAGGGATTATTTTAATTTTTTGATTTGAATCAAGAATTATCATTTATAAATAAATTTTAAAAATTTAAAGGGATGTTTTTGAGATGGTTGTTGGGGAGGAAAAGGCTCAAAGAAAGTTTTCAGGTGTTGTGTAAATGAGGTAAAGTTGGTGGATGAAACACTAAAACCTCAGTGGAGTCCATTGAAGTTCTAGTGTCTAAGGTAATTTCCACAATCTTCTCCACCATAAGGCTAGTGGGTGGATAATAGGACCCCAGTGGGCACCGAAATTCCAATGGAACCCATCAAAGTTTTGATGGGGATGCTTGCTCCCCAATTTAAATAGGGGAAGGTTTGTAATGAAGGGGAGTGATTTATTTTTAAACACCACTTAGGTTTGGGGTTCTTGGGATGAACAAATGGATTGAGAGACAACCCCCTTTTCTTCCCCTCCCTTTCCTCTTCATCCATGGATCTAGATGGATTAGAGTGGGTTTGCTCCATCATCAAGGTATGTTTTCCCCTCTTGGTCTATGCTCTCATTTTAATCCTCCTTCTTATAATTTTCCTAGCTTGGTCTAGGGATTTGAGATCTGATTTCATTGGAGCATTCCGAAATTGTCTCTACATAATGGGTATTTGGTATGAATTGGATAGAGGAGGCTCTAGTAAGATTAATGCACATGTTTTTATGAAGTTTATCGCGAGGTAATCAATTTCCCTAATTATTCTTTGGTTTCTTTCAAATTTGGGATTTATATTGGTGCTGTTTTTGACACTGTTTGTTGGGAATTTTGATGTTTGTAGGCTTGTGGATTCTCTGGGAGTGGATCACACCCCATTAGATGAGGTATAAACAAGGATACCTTTCCCAATGATTTTAACTTCGATTATTCCTAATTGAATTAATGTGTATTAATTTGATAATTAATTATAACTACTTTATAATTAATTGAAGTGAACTTTTAATTGATTTAGGAACTTATGGATGTGTTAGATGGTTGAGTGGGTTTGGTCAAGATTGGGTAAGGATGGAATGATGTTTCTTAAGGGGATAAATCCATATTTGAGGTAGGTTGTGCCTAATATTACATTTTATATGGTTGTGCATATATCACGTGAAATGTAATTTCATGTTAGAAGGTGTGAATGACTTGAGTGGGGGCCGTGTATGGCTTAAATTATGTAAGGATAAGCTATATAGTTTGATTAGATTCTTAGAAATCCCTCACGAGTTATGTATTTATGAATTAGATGTTGATGGATTTTTGACATATGTGTGAGGCTCAGTCAGAGAGATATGGAATCATGGACTTTAGGAAAATATATCCTTAATGTACGGTGTGAAAAAAACTATTAAGTTGTATGTCAATAGTTGTTTCATGACATTTTTTCTATTTTTTTTTTGAAAAATGAATTTGTGGTAGTTGTTTTTTGTTTAGAGGAAATTTTTAAAACACTACCAAAGTTGTCCAAAATGCACTATATTTAGTGGTTATTTATAAAATTGAAGCTAAATATAATACATTTATAAAATTCTATACTGTATTTAGTGAAAATTTTAACGATCAATACTTATTCAATAATTGTTAAAATCATTGTGAAGTAGTTAACAACAGTTAAATTCATTGTGAAATTGTTAGAGATGGTTACAAATGCCGCTAAATATAGTATGTTAGAAAAAAATAAATGCATAGGTAGCTCTAATAAACTCCACCCATAAAAAACAAATATAAATAAAATATATATACAAAATTAATCTAGCTAGTATAACATAATAATAAAATGATTTTCAGCTATCAACATACAACAAATAACTTTATATAACATAACTATATAATATTAAAATTTAAAAAATGCATATCATTAAGTTAATCAGTAATAATTTTTTTTAGAAATTATCCACAAAATTCACTCCCCCTTACATTACCTTAATTCTCACCTTCACTCTCTCTTATGGGTCATGCTACTTATCACTTTTTTTCCTACTTCCAACCTCTAGTGCCTATATTTAAAGTAGTTAAATGCACATTAGTAATGAAAACATTCCAAAAATATTAAATTTAGTTCAAAATAGGATAAAATGAACTAGAATAAAATGATCCAAACATGAAAAAACCAAACCAAATTAATAAAATATGAAATTAAAAAGACTAAAAATAACTTAACTGAGCTAAACTAAGATATATTGGAACAACCTGTACCCAAGTGAACTGAAATGATCCAATATGAACTGAATTGAACTAAAATTTCATAAACCAATAAAACCAGACTCAACTATATCCATATTGAATTAAAAAAATATAACCAAACTAAATAAATACTAACCTAAAAAAAATAAAACATATTAAAACGAACCAAACATCCCTAAATATAATGAAACTATTCAACTAAAACTGATTCGATAATTTTTTATATAAACTTTACATTATAAAAAAAAACTAAACTGAACCAAACCAAACCAATTTGACCTGACTCAAACCTCCCTAAATAGAATCAAAATGAATGAACCTAAGATAAACCAATAAAAATAAAGTAATACTAAACTATAATGAACCAATCCAAATCAAATCAAAGAGAATCCTCAACTCCTCACCTAAAAATAATCAAAAGAAACCAATGAAAATTAAAGCATGTAGAACCAATCCCACTCAAACTTAACTTGAATCAAATCAAACCAATTTGATCCAAATATAACCAAACTAAAGTAAATGAAACATACATGATCTCAATAAAATTTAATTGAACATAACTAAATGGAAATATACTAAACTAAAACATACCAAAATAAACCAAACTAATTGTATTGACCTAAACATACCCAAAGAAAACTGATCTAACCTATATCAAGTAGAAGTAACTTGAATTTTACTAAGTTTAATTAAATAATACATTAAATAATCAATAAAAAGAAAAAAATAATTGTTTTGACCTAAAAAGAGTACAACTGAAACTGCCAAAACAAACCTGAAATGAATTAAATTGACCTAAACTAAAAAAATAAAATTCAAACTAACCAGATCTGAACCAAACTGAATCAAAATATACGCAAATAAATAAAATATAATCAGTCTAAACCAATAAGATCCCATTTGACCTAATTCAATTGGGACCATATAAAAATTAACAGAACCAAGAAGAACTACACAAAACCAAGACAAATAAACCTAAACAAAATAAACCCAAAATGAGATAAACTAAATAGAATAGAACTAAATAAAACCAAGATGAATAAAAAAAATCCAAATTAGATAAAATAGAATTGAAAAATACTAAACTAAATAAACACAAACTAACCAGACCTTAATAGTACAAATCTGAATTGGATCACCCACAACAGACCTAGACAGATCTAAATCAAGCAGATCAAATTAAAAAAAAAACAATATAAAATCCTTAAACTCAATTAAATGGGGTTAATTACATGTATTAAACATTTATAATTAGATCTATTAAAGACTATATTTTTTTAAAACCATTTAGAATAAGATCATTTTGAATGATTTGTTTAAGGGTCCTTTTAAGTCTACCTTTGCTTCTTTTAATAAGTGAATTTTTCATTAAGATTACCCTATTAAATGGTGAATCCCTATGTCTTATTTTATCATGTACAAACTATCATAATCTAGTCTCAATAATCTTCTCGTCAATAGGATCCACTCTAATTTTCTATAAAACACATTCATTTCTAATCTTATCCATCTTAGTATGTATTCATATTCATCTTAACATGTTTATTTATTTTACCATTATTTTTTATTTAAGATATACCATAAAAGGTGAACACCCACCACCATATAGAATAGTTGGTCTAATAACAGTCCTATAAAATTTACCCTTTAATTTGAAAGGAATTTTACTATCACAAAGCACCCCAGAAGACTTTATCCATTTTATCCAACTAGTTTGAATCCTTTGAGATACATCTGCATAAATATCTCTATCACATTGTATAAATGAGAATAAATATCAAAATAAATCAACTTTTAAAATAAAATGGTCTCCTAATATCACTTCCATAATATTATTAGAAAATCCTTTCCTAAAACAACACTCCATATATTCTGTATTTATCCCTACTAAGATAGAAACCTTTCAATTCTAAATACTCTCTCCAAATATCTAACTTTAAATTGATAGTATATTTAGATTATTCAATGAGAACTATATCATATACAAAAAGAATTAAATTAAGTATCTAATCTTGAATATTATTTTTAAATTTATCCAAGACATAAGAAAAAGGTATTGGCTTAATGACGAACCTTGATATAGTCCTATGAAGACATAGAAGTCTATATTTTCACCTATTAGATTTATAACTTGAGTCAAACTCCATTGTTACATGTATTTTATGAGTTTGATATATGAAAACTACACCCATTTTATTTCAAAAATATTTCTATAAAGCCTCTCTTGGAGCTTTATCATATGCCTTTTTGAAATTAATGAAAACCATATACAAATCTTGGGATTTTTGTTGATAATGCTCCATCAGACCTCTAATCAAATAAATTTATTATGTGGTTGAACAACTAGGAATAAAAAAAATTAAATATCTAAAAATTTAGATCCCCTTATAATCCTACATTCAATCACAATCTCCTAAAGTTTCGTGATATGGCTCACAAGCTTAATGAATCCCCTGAATATTCATATGTAATCTAGCCCACTAGCTTTACCATTTTTTATCCTTCTTAAATCATATTTAACTTCAAAAGTATTTTTTTGATAATAACTATAATTGGGTTTATCTCTAATAATAATTAAATTATCTAACTCTAATCCACACATCTACTCTTAATTGAAGATATTCTTAAAGTATCATCCCCATGTTTTATTAATTTCCTCATCCTTAAAAAGGGTATGTCCTTATTCATCTTTTATGAACCAATCATGATCTAAATATCTATATTTTCACTCTATACATCTATATAAACTATATATTTTTCTTTCACCATTATTATTATGTAATTAATGGTAAAAATCCTCAAAACTTGATATTTAGACTCACTAACTACTTTCTTAGCCTCTCTACAAATAAAATGATTTTAAGTCTAAGTGTATTCATTATTACAAAGGTGTAAAGATTTAAAAAACTCTAATTTTGTACATCTTTTTCATAAACATCAACATATTTTTTTATAAACATCATCTAATGGATTATAATTAAATAGAATTGAAGTGAACCAAATGGAAGTGAAAAAAAAAATGAACTAAACCGAATTAAAGCAAAAAGAACTAATGTGACCCCAACTAAACTAAACCAAATCATATAAGTTTGTTTTGTTATCATGTGTTTATGTGTGCACAATGAATGATGATAATCTACTAAAAAAGTATAGTTACATAAATATAGAAAAAAAGTGTGAATACATGAAATTTATCAATCCTAAATTCCCCATCAATGTCACTATTTCACTAAAAATACTATCCTACATCCTATGAAACATAGTGTCTAATGCGCTCTCCAAAGATGATACCCCATCATCCCATGTAATAATAATAAACTCCTGATCTTTAATAGTATTATTAAGTGTATGAATTTTACTATTTTATTCATGATCAGAAACATATATGACCCCCATATAGATGATGTTTATGAAAAATATGTACATGACCTTCTAAATACCTACGGTGGATATAGTCCGCAACCCATCCCCTTCACATGACAATAATTCTATTTTTATAAATCACGAGCCATAACATCCTCCACGGATACTAAATTTGAGAGGGAAGTGTTGGTATACAAAACTTCCTTGATTTTATATAATAAATAGAATAATATTAAAATTTAAAGTAATTTAATAACACAAATAAGTAATTAAAATTTCTCATCCTAATGTTTTATGTAGGTTCATTCACAAAATTTCCATAATTTTTGTGTGGACATAAAACCACATCTCCATCCATCTAACTGGATAGCCTACCTACTTCACCTATATAAAAAAAACATAAATAAAATTTACACTAACTATATTAATTAAAATGGTATATATATATATATATTGTAATAAATTAAATGGTACCATGCCATCTCATTTCCTAGAGAAACTATTCAACCGATCTGTGTGGGGAATTAATTATCATGATTAATTGTGTTTCTCATAGAACACACCTAAAATAATCATATATAAATAAATCTTTAAATGGTATTAAGAAAATTTTATTAATATACTTACATATAATTGAGGTAACCAAATAATTTCATACATAAATATCACATCATTTTAGATGAATATTCAATATATCTCATAATAATACACACTCCGGAATTGTAACGATTTAATGTATTTAGAGACTAGATGCATGATCAACTTATTTAATGAAATATATTTATCATATTTCAAAAATTGCACAAATTTATTCTCACATATTACCCTTCTTATATATACACTACTTAAACACTTTCTTTAAAACTTGAGGAAACGAAACATAAAAAAAGGGTGAGATAAAATTATGATGCCCCATGGATGTAACCATATCATAATTATACAACTTAAAGAAAATATTGTATTATAATACATTCCCATGATATTATAGGTTTAGAGTTTTATAGAATTAGGACAAAAAATTAACTAACAAAACCCATTAATTTTTCAATTAATGGAAATTTTAACATAATATAAAAAACTACTTAATCCATAAAAAGTTCTCAATATTTTATATAAATATCCACACAAGATACTCTTCTAGACACATAAAACATATTAATTTTCTTTAAAACCTAGGGAAATGGAAATATTAGAAAGTGGTGACCTCAAATGATCAGTAAGGGTAAACATAAGCAATGCCAATCAAAGATCATAAGTGCGCATAAGATGAGCATATGAATATAATCAAGATACATATAAAAGTTATAACCAAAAAATAATATATCATAAATCATGGTATAAGGCATGAAATAAAATAAAATTGTATAATATATTATAAAAGATGCATAATCATGGAAATGTAGCGTAGATTGGAAAATAAAATCATCATAAAATTATGTCATAACATGAAAAAACTTAGAGATATGGAACAACCATAATAATAGGAAACCTTGTGAGAAAAATCTGTATGCCCATGCCTATGTGAACAAACTATAAGGGAAACTTTGGGATATACTCATCACTGGGGGGGGGGGGTGAATCAGTGTTGGTTCTATTTTAGATAAATTTATCTTTTTATCCCTTTTATATATTTTATCGATTAAGATCTTGATTCTATCTTTCTATTACCCCACCTTTATTCTTTATCAAAAGAAAAAAATTAGACAGGATATTCACAAGGTTCACCTTTCAATAAGAAATGCTAGTACTTGGTGTAATTGGGAAATAATACACAACCAAAAAACCCACTAGAAACAATTAGTGAGTTATGAATAGGCATGGTATATCCTTAAAACCTATGCTACACTATAGTATCTTAGACAATGATTAGGTGCTTATTTTCATACAGGTTCCTCCTGAACCTTATAATGAATTTTGGTGTGTAGTTTGGGTATTCTCCCTCCTCTCTTACTTCCACATAATCATTCAAGAAAAACTTCTTATTTTGTATGAACAATAGTAAACACACTCTTTAAATCATCAAGTCTGAGTGATACTTCTTCATTCTGTTCATTCTATGAAAACCAAACTACAAAAAATCTTTTTTTTCTAATGAACTTCAACTCAGACAATTTTTTTATTCTTATTATTACTATGTAATAGAATTTCACAAAACTGTTATATTCTCTTTCAACTTTGGACACAATAACTCATTAGGAAAGAATGGAGTTAGGTATCTTATTTTCCTTGTCAAAGATAATTATTCTATCTTGAATGATAGTGCTGAACCTCTCTAATGCCCCCATTTTTTTGAACTATAAGAATATATATGATAAAAATAGTTGCAACATAAATAAATTACTCCCATGTTATTATCTTATATTTTCATTAAAAATACCATGTGAATGGAATATTTTGAATTACCAAGATTATTGATAATTCAAATCCCTTGGATCTCAACCTTCATTGTCTTCCACCATATCCATAATCTTTATCCATATCTTCTTCTCAATTAAAATTCCTACAAAATTAGTATTAACTACTCCCATGATAATAAAAATTATCATATAACTTCACCTGTAATAACTACACATAATAAATCTATGTTAATATATAATAACTTATGCAGCTTCACCATTCATCAAAACCATTCCTTCAGTCCATGAAAATTTACATGCATTTAAAACACATATGTATATGCATGCTTCTACAATAAATCTATTCATTATTCCTTATTGATTTAAATAATAACCATTTAACTTTATTCATACTCATTTCTCAGATTCCCATTCTTCATATATTCATGATTTATATGAATTCATTTAATCTCACCATTCATACACCAATATATTCATGAAACAATGATGAATTCAAAACTTCCTTAAAAATACCATCAAACCTACATACATCTCAAATTTTCTAAGTATTAAAGGCTTATACAAAATTGATATGAATAGCCAAAGGGTTACACTAATGAATTTATCATTATTTTATCCCCAGTGAATTCATACAATCATGAATACTTACACTTAGAATCAGAGTCATATAATCAACTTTAAATTCTTATGCTCCTACTCAACAACAACAACTCAATCTCCTTCACAACATCATATACAATTTTATGTTGTTTACTCATCATTTATTTTTCTTTATCATATTTTCTTGAATAATAATATCATTGTGATGTATAATTGATGATGATCTATATAAGATCATCATTTTACATTATTTGAAATATGCATGTGATAAGTATCATGAACTCCTATCCTTGATTTTCAGTGAACAATTTCTCTACAGTTCTTAAAGAATTATTCTTTTGTTGATGTTGATGATATGTATATATATCATCACCATCGTTGAAGATTAAAATTCCACTTCCATTATTCTCTTTCTCTATTTGTTAATTATCATGATAATTATTATCATGATAAATCCATCATTAAAGAACACATCACTTTTCATTGTTTGAATCCACCATCTCCTTCTCATTATCCTACTTTATATAATACAATGCTAATTTCATGTCAATGTATTCATATTGATATTTAAGAGTTACCAGTTCTTATACTTATCTTACCATGTATGTCTATAGTTACTTGACTTATCATGTGTGTCCATAGTTACTTGACCTACTATATATGTCCATATTCACTTGACCAACCTTGTGGTGTGTCCGCATTTCTTCATGTAATAGGTTCTCAATTCTTGTTAAGGTAGGATTTAATTTATTCATGCAATAGATTCACATTTCTATATATGGTAGGTCCACATTACTTCATGTGGTCACTTTATCATGGAAACTTCACACACTATGTGAAACTTGTAATAATTCATCTCCTTCATGCGGTCAATACATAGATAGTGATTTAGCACTTCATACAGTTAGTACTGGTTATTAATGCGTTTAGTACACCGGCTGTGGAATCACACTCCATGAATTCACTTGAATCAACCTTCATACTATAGGTATTGTTTCTTCACGTGGTCACTTAAATCAACCTTCTCGCAATAGGTACCACTTCTTTATGTAGTCACTTGAGTGACCCTAATATCACCCTTCATAAACTCTTCATCAAACTTTAAAAACATCATCCATATATGTTTTTAATTCTCATAAAAAACATGGATGAAAAAAATCCCTTCATCATAAAGATATGTAAATGTATTCATTATAAATTTCATTCTCTCTGGAACTCAAACTCTTCAAAAAAACTTTTCCCTTAAATATATTTCGAAGATAACCATAACAATAACTCAAATTTTCAAATTAAACATGACAAGTAACTTCAAATTCCACATCCAAGATGTATTTTCCAAACTCAATTTACTTAATATAATGAAACACATTTCTTGAGAAATTATTAACAACCTCCAAGTTCTTATTTTTCAATCCCCCCATATTAATATTATTTTAAAACAAATACAAATCACACAAAGTGGGATCAATAAAAACTCATTATGTTCATGCCTAAAAATGTGAGCACACTCATTATGCCCATTCCTATGTGAACAAACTCATTATGTCCATTCCTGGATATCTTATGAGATATCAAATTAAACTAATGAATTAGAGGGTGATATAGGTCCTCACTTTTCACATCCTTACATATGTGTTCCATAATAAATCAATCAATCATTATAAATAACCTATGGAAATAAAATGGGTTGCATATACCTTTCAAAAGGAATCATATAAGGAAAAAATTCATAATTCCATTAATAATCGTAATATGATATACCAATGGAAAATAAATGGGTATCCAAAGATATTAAATAAATTTATAGGTAAATATTATTTAATTATAATAATAAATAATATGATATTTACACTTTATAGATAAAGGACATGCAGTTAAGTCAATAATTTCCCTAATCAATCAATGTATATGTATCTAGATGAACACCCTTCAATCAAAGAAATAAAAAATAGGTTATTCATAGAGGAAAGGAATTGGAAGAAAAATTATGGTTATACATCAAAGATTATTTGGAAACAAAGGCAATGTTGGATCATTTATCTTATAGATATTTAACATTTCTTATTTGTGGAAACATAGGTAAAGAATCAACCGGTAGATGAAGACTAATTTTAGAAGAATAACAAAATATTACTTTGAAAATCATGATAAAAATAAACCTTTTCCATGAAAACCCATTTCAAATAAAACTCATAGAATAATGAAAAAATAATTTACATTATAAAAACATGAATTATGGGAAAAAAGTTTTAAAATTATAGGAAATCCGTTCTTATGAATTTTTTTTAAAAAGAAGTTTCATTTCTAATTTTTATAAAGAAATTATAAGTAACAAAGTCACCAGATTTTATTGAAAAGTCATTTTCAAAAAGTTTGTAAATAAATCTTTTGAGATACATTAAAACATTAATTTAAGAAATCTCAAATAATGGATTATTGAAAAAGACATAAAGGTTATATAGATAAAACATGGAGAATAAGATAAAATATAAATCCATGATATGTAAAACCTTTTAATATTTTGAAAAACCTTTATTGAGACCCACATTATAAATAGGGAAATAAAATTTCCATTTGAAAATTTTCAATGAGAAGTAAGAGGATCAAATGAATCAATACATATTTTGAAGTACCTAGTGGATCATTCTAGTACACTTTGAGGGTGGGGGGTGGGGGGTTGTGAATTAGTGTACACAAGTTTTATCAATTTTACTTTTTTCACTTTTACCCTATTTAATAATTCATACCTCTTCACTTGTTAGAGTGAATGAAACTTCACTTTTTACAAAAAAATTATACCACATGCAAGAAAGAAAGTAAATGAAGCAAAAAAAAAAACAATATTTTTACAAGGTTCTCCCCTAATGTGGGTGACTATGTTCTTGTTGTGTTCGGGATAATCTGATACAAAAATTTTCCACTATAAATCAATAACCAATTACAAGTGGGTTAGACATGTATCATATTAAAACCATGGTGGGTAGGTTTTAACATTTTCCCAAATTATAATGGTATCCCACTAGTGATCTTTATATTAGAATCCCAAAAATGTTTTTTATACTAGAATTCCACCAGTGTTTCATAAAAACAACACTTAACACAACAAGAAAGATCACAAGAGCTTCAAGATGCTACTAAAAAACAAAAATGATCTCCACCTTCAATCCATTGAGATAAAATTATTCTGAACTTTCTCACTTTAATTAAAATTCTACGAATTCCACTGAATGTAATCAACAACACTATATGCAAGTTAGCTTAGTATTCTATTTTGAATGAGTGGAAGATATCACTTCCACATAAGCTCGTTGTAATTCCAGAATGTACAACTAAATATTTATCAATAAACTACAAGTTGTATTATTCTTTTCTTTATTGAAAAATATTTCATCATATCAACTCAATTATTACACACAATAACATCATGTGTACTTCATGCATGTAGTTCTCGTCATCAAATTAAATAATTAATGCAAGTAATTATCAACACTATTTTTTATGTCTTCCTTGTGTAATAAAAAACTCACAACACTATATATTTTTTCCCTTATTTGTGAAATTACACTAATCCGCATCTTGATGAAAACTATATTTATTGTGTATCCTTCTATACGGGGACCTTCGATCATCCTTTTCAAAAACCCAAATGGGTATGAGTGCAATCTTCCTTTTTGAGTAAATCTCACAAAGCTACCACACATACATACTGTCTCACTTACCTTCACAAACTCAAGTTTTATATATATCATTTCATGAATTTTTAAACCCAAATTTTCTTAGTACCTTTGCCTTGTGCATGATAAAATTTTTCACACAAAAATGTATATGAAATGTCCCCTTGCAAAAAAACTTCACGCAATATGCACACAATGTTCACTAATTCCTCATGAAAACCACATTCATTTAATGCATGCACTACACTTTATTTTCCATGTAATGTATGAAGAATTATCACATATATTGTGAAAACTAGGTATGATTTCAAGATTATTTTCATAATAGTGTAGTACACTGTCTTCAAGGGTGAGTATGCGACCTTCTCAACTTTCCTTGCACAAGTATAAATAGGTGTAGATTCACAATGCTTTATAAAAAAATGAGATATACACATTGAGTATCATGCTACCTCATGTGGATTCAAAGAATAGGTTCTCTGTGAAGAAATATGAGTGTGAAAAACACATGTTAAGTGCTCATAGGTTTTCTACTTATTCAAAAAAATAAAAACAGTGTAGAACCCCTCTTTCGCAATTATAGATCATTTTCACAACTTTGTTTCAAACTAAATTCTATTGAATTCTCTGTAAGACATATGTTTTTTTGTATAAAAAATTATCACGTGTTAGAGTATTCATAGACAATGTTCCACTGACTCAACCCATTCAAACCAACTTACTTCAAGTGCTCAAAGCTTCATGATTACGAGAAATCACCTTCTTCAGAAAAACAGATAATATCCACACTATATTTATTTGGTTTTTTATTTTTTTAATTCATGAAAATAGTATTTCATGATATATTAATGATATAAAAAACATAAAAACACTCAAATAGTTCTTTTAAACTTTTATTGATCCATCATAGTCCATTTCATACAGTAACTTGATGAACAAAATCTCACTCGACGAATCAAGGTAGAAGATAATATGGATGAAGATCAGATGACCCTGATAGATCTAATTATACAACACTGAATCTATACATATTTTTAATAGTGGATGAATAGTACACAATATTTTTAATCCCATATCTAAATAGTGATGATTTGAGCGCTCCCTTATAATACAAGACACAAAAAACACAAGCCATAAATTGGTTACTCACTTGATTCACTCACTGGCACACCCTGTGTCGCCACCCTACTCTGCCAGTATTCCATCCTACAAGGTGGCACTACCATGTCTCCCTTGCACTCTATGGTGGGAACTATAGTCCACCCATACTCCTCAGTCACCACCTTTTTGGATAGATTGAGGTTGAACCTAGTTCCTATCTCAGTAGTGGTTGTACATGGTTCCCTCGGTTGGCTACAAGTCCATTTTTAATAAACCCTCTCACAAAGAGCTATCCCAAATTCTAAAAAAATGTCATCATGTAATTAATAAGAGTACCATGCATGACCATCTTTAAACACTTATTTCTAACTTATCTTCTTCTCTCATTCATTATGAAAAATAGATTCATATTTATTCATTTCAATCTCTTCACATACTCATACATTAAAACAAAATTCATGAGATTCTTCAATTCTTCATGGAATTACTTTTTGGATGGACTTCTCTTGTGATAAACAATGTGAAAACTTCTGAGCTCATGTCATTGAAATTTGATATCACTTCAACAATCATATGAGTTAATGTTTCTATATTTGAAGAAAATCTTCCAATCAAAACATCCTTAACAATTTAATAATTCTAAAGGATAATTAAATGGAAGAACACCATATTTCAATCACTATCACATTGAATTTTCATAACACAAACATTTTGAAAACAATTAAAACACAAATATTACTTTAAATCAATTTGGGTTCTTCAATATTCCCCTTTGGTTTTGTTGTCAATACCCATTTCACTTTCAAATTCAATGTTTTCTTCTCCCCCTTACTTTAAAATAAAACCAAAGACAAAATTATGGAAATAATTCATCTTATCTCATTCTATAATAACTGAACTTTTCTTCTTCTCTCCTTGAATATTCTCATTTCATAAGAGATACCACTTAAGATAAATTCAAATTGATCTTCTTGAGATATGGAAAAGAATCACCTTTATTATAGTAATGAGTCATTAATTAATCATCTCCAAGTCTATAAGGGGTAACCTAGTGTAGAAAATAAGAGTGATCAATTTATAAAAAAAAGTTATCGATATTTTTTAGAATATGATGCCAACATTGAAACCTTCTTTCAGGGGTTGTTCAAAAATATATTCAACTAATCTCCCACATTCATCTTGATAAATAGATTAAAAGTATTCAACTGCAAGAACGTACTTCCCCCTTATCAACCCATTTTAATTTTGTCATAAATTTATCAATTTCTCCCGTTTTGGTTTAGAATTTTTGTTCATATAGAGACATAAGAACATACCTATTTAATGAAAAGCTTCATTTTATAGAATTTGAAATCATCAGATAAATATCTTACTAGAACTTCAAATATTTATTTGATACCAGTTGATATAATCAAATCTAGTTGTTGTTCAGATTTTCTACTCCTAAATGGATGATCTTCATTCATCATCATCATCATGATTGACTTTCTTTAGGAATGAGCTCTAAGAACAATTTTAATATCAATTTAAATAAATAATTCCATGATGAATAGACTTATAGATACTATATAATGTTTTCATAGCACTCATATCTTCAGGAACCCCCTGAATATATGACTCACCTTTAATTCTATACATATAATAAACAAACAGAAAAATATACATAGGAATAAGGTGGTTCTTCAATGATTTTCAATTAGAGAAGTAGGGGTGATATTTATTTCTCAACCCAGAGACTCCTTTCAATTCTTCTCCAGATTTATAAAAACTCATCATGATTTATCCTTATTTAAATTTCTAAATTTAATAATGGAAGAAAAACATGGACTTATTGATTTATTCATCTTTCATATTATATGGAATAAGTTTCTTTACATTATAAAGTGGTGAAATTTCATTATTCTATTCTTACTATAACTTTTTAGCCAATTTTAGATGATCTAGCCTTACGACTAAGCATTATTTTGGTACATTCTTAGACTTATTCTTTTGTATAGACTCCTTATTTATAGTAGCATTTTTAACATAAGAAGCCACTAGGGATTTTCCTTTGTTCTTTACTAGTTCTATTTTTTCATGAAACCATGTCATACATTTGTCAGCAATATGCCCTAACATTTTGAACCTTCCACAAAAATCTCTAGTAATCACAGGGTTATCCTTTTTAGACAACCACATATGAAATTCAAAATTTTCATCTTTATTGTCATGCACCAAATCAATCCTGTTATTTGTTTCTGAGATTAATTTCTTTTTCTACTTTAGCTTAATTCCATTGTAATTAGTGTTTATGACTTGTTTGCAAAGGTCTATGATATGAACTTTTTTTCCATAGTAGAAGCACATTTTATTTGGTGTGATATTTATTTCATCATTATTCTTGGGTGAAACTTGCTTTATAGTTTTCTTAACTTTCTTCTCCTGCTTATACCCCAAGGAATACTTTTCTGATTTTGTTATTTTCCTCTGTATTCATTGTGGTCTTATCTTCATATCAGCATATGAATAGAGCATAATTGGTACATACCGAAATTCATTATAACTTTGACCATTTATATTAAAATAATAATATAAGACTTCAAGATACTCAAATCTATTATTGATGGACATATTCTTCTTAATCTGTGAATTATACTTCAACTCTGCAAGATAACTCTTCACATCAGATATACCCCCTTAATACTAACCATTTGTAGTTATCATGAATTTAAAATTTGTGCCAAAAGTTAATGGATTAATGCCCAAATTTCCAAAAACACCAAAAACACCAAAAATATATTTATTTATTTCTTTTTTATACAATTTGGATAGCTTTGGCATCTTTTTATTTTGGGATAGTACGATTCTTCATCTGAGATCTTTAAAGGGAACAAAAATTCCCGCTCTTATTCATATCCACATTTTATGATATAATGGATTTTTCATTAGTATTTTCACCCATGTTAGACCAAAATTATTTTTGGAACCAATACTTGTATATTAAAAAGTATTAGTTTAAACAAAAACATTAGGATGAAGGGTCACCTGTTTCAATGGGATTAAAACAAATTTATATTTTGATAATCTCAAAATCTTATTGCCACTTGAATGAGTCTTTTCAAAAGTAATAATCTTTTCAAAATTACTCTTTTAAGCTTTTCTAATCTCAAAATTTTGTATAGATTCAACTTGTGTGTTCTCTATATTTCTAAACTTGACCTCCAAATCAAGATATTTCATATTTATAGAGTTGTTCTGGTCTTAAAGTGATTTCACCATATCTTTATATTCTTTCTATAAGGTCTTTAATTGTGTTTCCTCTAGATATTTCAAATTGAATTCCATTTAAAGTCACTTTATGTTGAGGAAAGTTTTCTCATACTCAACAACTTTCAATTTTTATTCCCATTGAATCTTCATATTTTGAACTTGATCACCATGCATTTGATTTTCCTCTATTATAAAATTATTCAGATATTTAATTTTCTTTGTCTTAAGCTTTAAATGGGATTCTTTAAAATTCATAAATGTTCTATATAGTTTCTCAAATTCATGGATCACTTCAGTATACAATTTCTCAGTCACATCCTTCTCACAAATATTCCTTTATAATGTATATTCTACCAACGTGAATCTTTCATTTAATTTCAATACAGACAATTATTTTGGTTCTTTAGCTGGGATGAATATCTCATCCTTGTATTTTATTTCCAACTGATAGTACTTAATAATCATGGTAGCTTTATGAGATTCTTCAAGTATATTAATCATTTCATTAAGGACCTTCTTAGTTACTTCTTTCTCATACACAATTCTTTTTATTCCCTCTTCAAAATTAGAGAAATTTTCATTGTAAAGTGATATAGTTTCTTATTTGGATTCAATAATTTGTGTGAGAAGTTTACATCTTTAAAAATTATTTTCCAAGGCTTACTCCATATCCTCAACTTCCATTTAAAGTTGTGACTTTTCATCATATAGTTCCTTGATAAAATAAAATATGTATGTGAAAACCTCCGTAGGAAAATTCTTTAGATAATTTTTCATTTTTGAATAAAAATTAATGAGTGATTAAATAAATTTTTATTCATCACTAATTGAACCAAATTCATCAAAAATATATTTTTCAACTGATTTAACAGATACTACTGATAGAGTACCACTTTTACTACATTTAGTACGTGGTGAACCCTCTTTACTCTTTAAATTATTTCTAATATTTCTTACCTATTTCTTTTATTTATTCTTAATAGTTTTTGTAGAAACATCCTTCTTGGCACTTACAGAGATAGGAAATGAAATTTACATGTGGGGAAACTCTATTAATTCTTCAAATTTAAATATGCACTTCATATATGTCTGATAAAAAATAACTTGGGAAATAATATAGATCCAATCAGTGGTGAAACCTTTACTCTGATACCAATTGAAGTGCCCAGTGGATTATGCAGGTACACTGAGAAGGTGGGGGGGGGGGTGAATTAGTGTATAAATTTTTTACTGATTTTCTTTTATTCAATTTTACCCTCTTTATTAATCTGAAACTCTGCACTTTTTAGAGTGAACGAATCTTACCTATTTACAAACAAAATTATTTCACATGAAAGAAAAAAATAAATATAGCACATCACACAATATTTTTATAAGGTTCACCCCAATGTGGGTGACCGTGTCCTTGATGTGTTTAGGATGATTCAAGACACAAATTATCCACTAGAAATCAATCACCAATTAAAAGTGGGTAGGTCAGGTATCATCCTGAAACCATAGTGCGTAGGTATGAACCTTTCCCCAAATTATAATGGTATCACACCAGTGTTCTTTATAATATCATCCCACTAGTGCTGTTTATAATATAATTCCACTAGTGTTTCACAAACATAACACTTAAAAATAAGAAAGATTATAAGAGCTTAAAGTTTCCACTAAAATATAGAACTGATCTTCCTCTTCGAGTCACTATGATAAAATGATTATGAACTTGCTCAATTTAAATGAAAGTCTACAACTACAACTAAATGTAATCAATAACAATGTATGTATGTCATCTTACTATACTCTTATGAATGAGTGGAAGATATCACTTCCATATCAACTCAGTGTAATTTCAGAATGTAAAACTAAATATTTATCAATAAACTATAAGTTTTATTCTTCTTTTATTTACTAAAAAACATTGCATCGGCACAACTCATTTATTACACACAATAACATCATATGTACTTAATGCATGTAGTTCTCATCATCACATGAAAATAACCAATTCATTTAATTATCAACATTATTTTTTATGTCTTCTTTGTGTAATAACAAATGAACAAAACTATATATTTTTATCTCTTCTTTGTGAAAGTACACTAATATAAATATTTATGAAAACTGTATATATTATGTGGCCTTCTAGGTGGGAACCTTTGATCAACCTTTTCACAAACCCAAATGGGTGTGAGTGAAATATTTTTTTTGAGCATATCTCACAAATCTACCACACACACATACTTTCTCACTTTCATTCACAAACTCAAGATAGATTTATATCATTTCATGAATTTGTAAACCCAAATGTTTGTTGGACCTTTGAATTGTGAGTGATAATCTTTTGTGAACAACTATGTATATGTTCTGTCCCATTATAGAACACCTTCACACAATATGCACACAATGTCCACCAATTCCTCACTCAATCCATGTGCAGGTACTGCATGAACTAAACCTTATTATCTTCATAATGTATGTGGAATTATCACATAGATCATGTAAACCAGGTATGCTTTAAATATTCTTTATGAAATAGTGTAGTTTACTATCTTCAAGGGTGAGTATGTGACCTTCTCAACTTCATTCACAAAAGTTGTAACGTCCCGGTTCCGGAAGCCACTCAGAGGCACCTCGTACCCGGTTGGTCACATGGCCTCAAGCACATTTCCCTAAATGCTAGAGGCTTCCGCCTAGAAGCGAGGGACTTGGGTGTGATAGTGGGGAAACTATGCCCTCATTGGTAGAGTACACAGTGGAAGAAGAATAAACATGCAATAGCAGAAGCAGTAATAACCAACAATATAATAGCAGAAGACTAAATCAACAAACTGGAGAACATATGTATATGTGAAATGATGCATGATACATAACTAGGAAAGCAGACAACAAGTCACAATTCTGGAAAACACTAAAGTACCAAAACAAGTACAAAAGAAAAGTGAACAGCTCCTCAGTATCGCAAGCCAAAGCTTGGTCCCATGCTCCCCTGCTCCAAGCAATCAAGTTCCAGAAGTCGAAGGGTGCTTTCCCTTGTCTATACCTGCAACAAAATAGTCTGATTGGGCCCAAAAGCATCACCCAAACAGGGTGTGAGATAAAATCCCAGTAGGCAACCACCCAAAGATCTGTGCCTAACAGTCAGTGAGTATATGGCAGGTAAAACCACACTAAGCAGTAAACAACAATAGCAAAGAAGTAGGTAGTAAACAGTAAGCAGTAAAACAAGATGATACATAGAAACAATAGATCCACAACCAATCAACAGAAACAAACAGCTAAAAGCCAGAAACCCTCTGGGAAGTACTTGCAGTCATTCCCTCTGGTCCTATCCAAGAAGTACCAAAACCCTCTGGGCAGTGCACTCAGCCTAACCCCTCTGGCTTGGTCATACGAATTTATGAGACTCTCTGGGGAAGCTCACTTGGTCAATTCCCCTCATAGTCTAGGGTAGTCAGGGGCTCTCTTGAGGAAGATCATGTGGTCTAACCCTCTTATCCCTAAGGTCTAGAGACTCTCTGAGGAAGCTATCTCGGTCAATTCCTCCTATAGCCTCAGGTATACCATAGACTCTCTGAGGAAGCTCACTCGGTCAATTCCCCCTCTAGCCTAGGAAGGTTCTTAAAGAGATTAAAACAAGGTAAGACTCTCTGAGGAAGCGCACTCGGTCTACCCTCCTGTAGTCTACAAAATTCAAGACTCTTTGGGAAGCTCACTCAGTCTATCCCTTATGGTCTACAACACCAGGTTCTCTCAGCCCTGTGCCAGTCAGTACATAATAATGATATAAGGCCAAAGTAAACCTATAAATATACTTGTATAACCAAAGTACACCTATAGATATACTTAGCTAAAAGTGTACAAGGCAACAAGCATGTCATGAGTTTTCACTTCAACCTATAACCGCAAGGCATGAAACAAGTGTGGCAGCCGAAGGCAACCGAGGCCCAAAGGTCGTAAACAGAACAAAGAAAGGGAAAAACATCCAAGCACAACAAATTATCCTCTAACAAGGTCAATTTAACTCTACAAAATCATACAAGAAATTCAGGAAAACAATGAGGAAAAAAAGGTAAACACGCAATACCCCGTTCACGGGTATTAGTGGAATTTGCACATAAAACTCATGGACTTTGAACGGTAAGGCACAAACCACCTACCTCGATCCTAGAAGATTGATATACTTGAACCATGATAGATAATTCCCCCTAGAACATTGTAGATCTGAGAAAACGCACAAAACATTCAACCTTAGATAACACGCGAAAGAGGAAGAATTGGAAAACAAGGCTCAAGAAGAAGGAAGAACACACCGCTGCGCTTCTAATGCAATCGACCGTGCTCGAATCGGAGAATGGACGAAGAGGTAGGAGCTCGGGGAATATTCGGCCGTACGGGTCACTCTCAGACGAACCAGACCTAGAAGAAGATGTTTATGAAGATGAGGCCCAACCCCAGTCTGTTTAGTCAAAAAAAAAGAAAAGTACACGGCGTGTATTTTTAAAGTACATGGTGTGTAGTGGGTTTTTCCGTACTCCGCCAAAATCGGCCTCCACGTCACCCCTACACACCGTGTATGTGGCCTGTACATGGCCATCACACAGATTTGAGCGGGAAAAGAGTACACGACATGTACTCAGAAAGTACAAGGTGTGTACTTAAAAAATTTCCAGAAACTCCAAAAATTCTCAAAAACTCCAGAAAAGGAAAGACATACCTGAAACGAAGATCCGGGTTCTTACAAAAGTATAAATAGGTGTGTATTCACAGTGCTTCACAAAAATTAGGAGATATACATATAGAGTATCATGATACCTCATGTGGATTTGTGGAACAGTTTCTCCATGAACCAATATGAGCATGCAAAGCACACATCGAGTGCTAATGGGTTCTCTACATCTTCATGAAAATAGAAACAATACGGAACCTCTCCTTCAAAATTTTAGAGTATTTTCATGAATATGTTTCACACTCGGTTCTCTTGAATTCTTTATCAGATATATGTTTTTATTGTACATGGAATGAGTTATCATCAGTGTATTTATAGGTAACGTTCCACCAACTCAACCCATGCACACCAACTTACTTCAAGATCTCAAAGTTCCACAATTATGATAAATCACCATCTTCAGAAAAACATATAAGATCCACATTGTCTTTATTTGGTTTGTTCCTTTTTAAATAATTCAAACAATGTTGTATGATATTTCAATGATATATGAAACATCATAATACTCAAATAGTTCTTGGAAACTTGGATTGATCCACCGGAGGTCACTGTATGTAGAAAATCGATGAACAGAATCTCACTTAATTTCTCAAGGTAGAAGATAATATGGATGAATATTAGATAGACTTGATAGATTTGATTGGATGGCACTCTATTTATACATATTTTTAATATAGGATAAAAAATACACCACATTTTTTATCACACATCAAAATGACACCGAGTTAAGCACTCCCTTATAATACAATATGTGACAAAAACCAGCTATAAATTGGTTACTGGTCTACTTGATTCACTTGCTGGAACTAACCCATTCCATCACCCTACTCCACCGTGAAGCCACCCCACATGGTGGTGCTGCCCTATCTCCCATGTGCTCACTGGTGGCCCCTCTGGTCCACCCATACTCCTTAGTTTCCACATTTCCATATGGATTGAGGTTGAACCCAACAACTACTTAACAGTGGTTGTACATGGTTCCCTCAGCCCGTCACATACCCATTTTTTAGTAAACTCTATCAAAAATACTTTTCCCAACTTCTCAAAAAAAAATTCATCATGTAAATAATAATAATAACATGCATGAACATCTTTAAAAACTTCTTTCCAACTTATATTATTGTCTCATTAATTATAAAAAATATATTTATATTTTTTCATTTCTATATATTCAAATCCTCAAGCATTAAAACACAATTCATGGGATTCTTAAATTTTTACTTCAATTACTTTTTTTCATGGACTTCACTTGTGATAAAGAACATGAAAACTCATTTTCACATGTCATAGACATTTGAGATCACTTCAACAGGTGTCTGGGTTAATGTTTCTCTATTTAAAGTATCTATTCCAATAAAAACATCCATTCTAACTTAATAATTCTCAATGAAAATTTAATGGCATAACTTCATACTTAAATCACTATCACATTGAATTTTCATCGCAAAAACATATTTAAAAAAATTACAACACAAATATTACTTTAAATCAATTTGTGTTCTTCAATATCCACCTTTTGATTTTTTATCAATACCCATTTCACTTTCAAAATCAATTTTTTCTTCTCCCCCTTATTTGAAAATAAAACCAAATATATAAGTATGGGAAAGAATTCAACTTATCACATTATTTAATAAATATATATTTTTTCTTATCTCCTTGAATCTTCCCATTTCATAAGAGATACCACTTAAGATAAATTCAAATTGTTCTACTTGAGAGAGGGAAAATCATCACCTTTCATAAAGAAATGAGTCATTAATTAATAAACTCCAAGTCTATGTGGGTAACCTGGTGTAGAAAACAAGAGTGATCAATTTAGATGACAAATATGTTAATAAATTTGTCAGAATATGATTCCAACATTGAAACCTTTTTTTAGGGTTTGATCAAAATATATTCAACTAATCCCTTATATTAATCTTGAAAAATAGATTAAAATCATTCAAATGTAAGAATGTACTTCCCCTTTATCAATCCATTTTACTTTTGTCATCAAATTATCAGCTTCTCCCTTTCTGATTCAGATTTTTTGTTTATATAGAGATACAAGAAAATACCTATTTAATGAAAAGATTAATTTTACATAATTTGAAATCATCAGATAAATATCCTACCAAAACTTAAAATATTCATATGATACCAATCAATATATTCAACTTTGTTTGTTATTTATCTTTTCTTCTTCTAGAGGGATGATCTTCATTCATCTTCTTTATCATGATTGACTTTCTTCATGAATCAGCTGCAAGAATAATTTTAATATCAATTGAAATAAATAACTCCATAGTGAATAGAATTATGGATACTGTATAATTTTTTCAAATCACTCATATCTTTAGAAGTCCCCTTGAATATATGCCTCACCTTCAATTCCCTACATTGAAGAAACAAAAAAAATACATGGGAATAAGGTGGTTCTTCAATGATTTTTATATAGTGTACCATGGATGAGATTTATTTCTCAACCCAGAGATTCCTTTCAATTCTAATCTAGATTTATGAAAACTCATCATAATTTTTCATTCTTTTAATTTTCAAATTTTATCACTGAAGGAAAACATGGAATTCTTGATAGATTTCATCTTAGATAAAACATGATTATTTATATTAGTAAGTAGTTCACTTTCATTATTCTACTACTACTCAAAATTTATATTCAATTGTAGCTTATCTATCTATATGACTAAGCATTATTTTGGAAGATGCTCAAACTTCTTCTTGTGTGTAGACTCCTTCTTTATAGTATCATTTTTGACACAATAATCCACTGGTGGTTTTCCTTTTTTCTTCACTAGTTCTATTTGTTCAGGAAAGAATCTCATACATTTGTAAGCAATATGCCCCAACATTTTTCTCCTTCTACACAAATCTCTAGAAATCATAGGCTTATACTTTTTAGAAATCCTCTCATTAAATTTAAAATTTTAATCTTTATTTTCATACACCAAATCAATCATGTTATTTTTTTGAGATTAATTTCTTTTTTTTTCTTTAGCTTACTTCCACTAGGATTGGTGTTTATGACTTGTTTTCAAAGGTCCGTGATATGAAATTTTCTTCCATAGTAGAATCACATTTTCTTTGGCATGACATTTATTTCATCATTATTCTTGGGTGTATCTTGATTTATAGTTTTTTAACTTTATTCTCCTTCTTATACCCCAAGGAAGAAATTTCTGAATTTATTCTTTTCCTATGCATTCATTGTGGTCTTATATTCATATCATCATATGTGTAGTGAATAATTCATACATGATATAATTCACCATAACTATGAACACTTCTATTGCAATAATCACATAATTCTTCAAGACACTCAAATATATTCTTGATGGACATATTATTCTTTATTTGTGAACAATGATTCAACTCTATAGGATTTTTATTCACATAATATCTTCTCTCCCTTAATATTATCCTTATATAATTATCATAAATTGATAAATTGTTCCAACAATCAATGGAGTGATTCCAAAATTTCCAACAACACCAAAAATAGAAAAAAATCACAATTTATTCTTTTTTGATGAAGTTTGGCTAGCTTTGACATCTTTTTGTTTTTGGATATTATAATTATTCACCTGATATCTTTTTAGGGAACAAGAATTCCTACTCTTATTCATATCCACATTTGATGATATAGTGGATTTTTCATCAGTATTTCTCAACCATGTTTTATTATAATTCTTCTTGAAACCTATACTTGAATATGAAACAATATTAGTACCAACAAAAACTTTTGGATCAAGAGTTACCTGTTTCAATGAGATTGTAATAGATTTATCTTTAGATAACCTCAAAATCTTCTTTCCTCTTGAATGAGTCTTTTCATAAGTATGAATATTTTCATAATTAATCTTAGGAGATTATCTGATCATATCATTTTGTGTATAATTACCTTGGGAATTCTCCATATTTCTAAAATTAACCTATAACTCAATATATTTCACATTTAGAGAGTTGTTCTAGTCTTCAAGTGATTTCAGCATATCTTTACATTATTTTTGGAAAGTATTTAATTGTTTTTCCTTTAGATTTTTCAAATTTAATTGCATTTCAAGACACTTTATTTTGAGGAAATGTTTCTTATAATCAACAACTTTCAGTTCGTCTTCCCATTAACTCTCTATTTTTTGAACTTGATCAACATGAATTTGATTTTCCTCTAATATATAATTATTCAACCCTTTAATTTTCTTTGTATTTACCTCTAGATAGGCTTATTTAAAATTAATATAGGCCTGTGTAGCTTCTCCAATGCATGGATCACTTCAGTATAAACTTTCTGAGTCACATAATTCTCACAAATAGTCCTTTATAATTAATCTTCTACCAGAGTTAATCTTTTATTGCACTACAATACATACTTTTCTTTTGATTATTTATCTAGGATGAATGTCTCATACTTTTCTTTGATTTCCAAATGAGAGTCCTTTATACTCATGGTAGCTTTATGAGATTCTTCAAGTGTATGAATCATCTTAGTAAGGACCTTATCTGTTACTTCTTTATCACACACATTTCGTTATAATTATTTTTCAACATAAGAGAAATGTTCATTAAAAAATGATAAAATTTATTCTTTGGCTTAAATAATTTTCATGATAATATTACGTCTTTGAAACTTATTTACCAAGGATTCCTAGTCCCTGGATAAAATAAAATATGTAAGTGAAAACCTTAGTAGGAAAATTCTTTAAATAATCTCTTATTTATAAATAAAAACAACTAATTGATTTAATAAACTATTCTTCATAACTTATTGAACCAGATTCATAAAAAGGATATTTATTAACTAAATAGATACTATTGATAGACTACCACTTTGACTACATTCAGTTTGTGGTGTAATTTATTTCTTCTTCAAATTCTTTCTCAGTTTTCTTGCCTCTTTATTCAGTCTATTCTTCATGGGTTTTTTAAAGAAACCTCCTTATTGGCACTGAAAGAGATAGGAACTAAACTTTATATATATGGAAACTCTATTGCTTATTCAAATTCAAATCTGTACTTTATATATGTCTAATATAAACAATTGGGACAATAAGATAGATCCAATCAGAGGTGTAACCATTACTATGATACCAATTGAAGTGCCTAGTGGATGATACTAGTACATTGAGTGGGGGGGAATCGGTGTACAAAAGTTTTACTAATTTTCTTTTATTCACTTTTACCCTATTTAATAATCTAAACCTCTATACTTGTTAGACTAAAATAATCTTCCCTGTTTGAAAGCACAATTATACCACATGAAATAAAGAAAGAAAATAAAGAACAACACATAGTATTTTTACAAGGTTCTTCCCCAATGTGGGTGACTATGTACTTTCTATATTGGGGATGATCTGAGAAATATATTCCCCACTAGAAATCAATCACAAATTACAAGTGGGTTAGTTAGGTCTCATCCTTAAACCATGGTAGGAAGGTATGAACCTTTTTCCAAATTATATTGGTATTCAAGTAGTGTTAATTGCACTAGAATCCCACCAGTTTCATTTATACTGGAATTCCACTTGTGTTTCAAAATAAAACTTAACACAATGAGAAAGATCAAGAGAACTTCAAGATGATACTATAATAAAAGATTGATCCTCATCTTTTATCCATTGAGATAAACTAATTCCACAATTTCTCATTTTAACTGAAAGTCTATGACTTCTACTGAATGTAATCGACAACATTATATGAAATTCATCTTAGTATACTCTTCTGAATGAGTGGAAGATATCACTTCCACCTCATCTCATTCTAATTTCAGAATATAAAACTGAATATTTATGAATAAACTACAAGTTTTCTTCTTTTTTGATTTACTAAAAAATATTACATCACCTCATCTCAATTAATACATACAATAACATCATGTTACTTCACATATTTATTACTCATCATCACATGAAAATAATTAATGCATATAATTATAAATACTATTTTTAAGTCTTCTTTGTGTAGTAACAAATGTACAATATTGTATATTTTTTTCTATTCTCTATGTAAGTACACTAATCTACATCTTCATGAAAACTGTATATATTATGTGGCCTTATAGGTGGGAACCTTTGATCATCCTTTGCACAAACCTGAATGGGTATGAGTGCAATCTTCCTTTTTGATAATATCTCACAATACTACTACAAACATACTATCCCACTTGCCTTAAAAAACTCAAGCTAGCTGTATATCATTTCATGCATTTGTAAACTTGAATTCTTGTAGGACCTCTACCTTGTGTATGATAATCTTTCATGCACAAAAATATATATGAAATATCACCTTGTAGAACACCTTATCATAATATTATACCCCTATCCACTAATTCCTCATAAAAACCACGTGCATGTACTGCATGCAATACACCTTCTTCTCCACATAATGTATTGGGACTTCTCTCACACTAATAGAAAAAACTAGGTATTCTTTCAATATTTTTTTTGAAACAATAGAGTACACTGTCTTCAAGGGTGAGTATACAACCTTATTAACTTCCTTCGCACAAGTATAAATAGGTGCAGATTCAAAATGATTCATTCAAACTAGGATATATACACATAGAGTATCATGATACCTCATGTGGATTCATGGAACATGTTCTTCATGAAGCACTACGAGTATAAAAAGCACATGCCAAGTGATCATGGTTTCTCTACTTCTTTGTGCAAACAAAAACAACACAGAACCTATCCTTTATAATTAAATATCATTTTCACATATATGTTTCACACTCAGTGCTCTCAAATTCTCTCTGAGATATTTTTTTTCTTGTACATAGAATGAGTACTTGTCAGGGTATTTATAAGAAACTTTCCACTAACTTAACCCGTGCACACCTAATTACTTCAAGCGATCAAGGCGGCATGATTATGAGAAATTGCCATCTTTGGAAAGAAATAATATCCACATTTTATTTATTCAGTTTGTTCTTATTCATATCATGTAAACAACAGAGCATGATATATCAATGATGTATGAAAAATAATAACACTCAAATGGTTCTTGAAAACTTGGATTGATCCATCAGAGGTTGATTCATGAAGAAACTCAATGAATAGAATCTCACCCAAAAGCTCAAGGTAGAAGATAACATGGATAAAGATTGGATGACCTTGATAGATCTGATCGGACAATATTGGATATACACATATTTTAAATAGAGGATGAACAATACATTGAGTTTGTGATCCCACATCGAAACAACACTAAGTTGAACACTCCCTTATAATACAAGATGTGGAAAACACTAGCCAAAAATTGGTTATTGGCCTTCTTGATTCACTCACCAGCACATCCTTGTGTTGGTACCCTACTCCACTGCCATGCTTCCCTAAATGGTGGAACTGCCCTATCTCCCTTACACTCTCTGGTGGGCCCTCTATTCCACCCATACTTCTCAGTTTCCACCTTGCTGGCTAGATTGAGGTTAAACCTAGTGTCCACCTTAGTAGTGATTTCACATGGTTCCCTCAACTGGCCACAATTCCATGTTTTAGTAATATATCTCACATATAGTTAGCCAAACTTCTCAAAAAAAATCTTCATGTAAATAATAATAATACAATGCATGACCATCTTTAAAAATTTCTTTTCAACTTATCTTCTTATCTAATTAATTATGTAAAATATATTCTTATTTTTTTCATGTACATCTCTTCACATACTTGTGAATTAAAACAAAATTCATGGTCTTATTTAATTCTTTATGAAATTACTTTTTTGCATGGACTTCACTTGTGATAAAAAATGTGAGAACTCCTTAGAACTTTTCATTGACATTTTAGATCACTACAACAATCATTTAAGTTAATGTTTCTCTATTTGAAACAACTATTCCAATCAAAACATCCATTCCAACTTAATAATTATCATTGATAATTCAATGGAATAACTCCATACATCAATCACTATCACAATGACTTTTTATTACACAAACATATTGAAAACAATTACAACACAAATATTACTTTCAATCAATTCAGGTTCTTCATATTTGAGTTCCTAAAAGAGAGTAAAACATTAATAGGGGAAAAAATATATACATTGAGGAGAAATATTTTTAAGAAATAATTAGTATTGTTCTTATCGACATCAAATATTTATTTGAGAAGTTATTTTATTAAAAAAGATGATACTGATGAAACAAAGTAACTTCACCTAAGAAAAAGAGAAATTACCATTGATAAATAAAAATAAATATATAGATAAAAATGGGATTATATGACCATAACCAAGTAGAGAATTTATCACTCAAGGATAAATAATTTTAGTCAATAAAATTGTTACGACTTGAGTAAAGTTTAAATAGAAACCACTTAAAGGATATGATTTAAAATGAAAAATTAATTACCATGAATTATAAGAGGACCATGATACAAAAATATTAAAGGGAAAGTTTATGCACCATTATAAATAAAAAATGGTGTATAATAATATATATGTATTAAGAAATTAAATTTGAGTCAAGAAATGTATAATATCCCATCTTTTTCTAGGAATGTCTCTCTCTGAGTTTTTCATTAACTTTTATTTTGGGTAAGTTTTTACTAGTCTTTAAACCTTAGTGGTTGTGTTATTTTTGGGTATAACTATCATTTGAATAAAATTAATATTAGGTTGTGAGGAAACTTGAGAAAATAAGAGAGGATCCATGTGAAGAGCTTTTTTGAAAAAATTGACTTAAGGTCTGGAGATGTATTTTTGTATGAATTAATGGAGTCTTGATAAATGGTTTAAGTGTTTCATGGGATCTTGGTAAATATAGAGTCTTTAAAGGGGGTTCAGGTTATTTATAAGGAAAATGGGATGAAAAAACATCTGTAGAACATTTACATACTGTGTAAATGGATTACACATCATGTAATGTTTGATTTTTTTTAATAAATTTATCTGAGGCAATGGGATTTACGACTTATACCATTAAAAATAATTACACAATGTGTAACTAAATTACATGCCATGTAATTAATTTAGCTAATATTTTAAAGTTTTTTGTGTGGTTGAATTTTCATTCTAATTCACTGAAACCTTCTCCTCTCTACCCTAGGGCACATTCCAAGTGATTTTGGAGTGCCAACCATCCTTCCGAACGTCTCGATAACACCTTCCATCCCTGGTAAGTGGTTTCAGTTTAGTTTCTTTCTTATCTCCCTTTGTTCTCATAAAATTTTGGTTAAATACCTTGATCATGTGCATTGTTCATTTTGATCTTGATCAATTTTGATATAAGAACCTCATTGTGATCATCTGAACCTTCTTCCTCCTAGATGTTTTCTGTTGGAAGTATTGTTGGATCATCAGTTAAAGGCATGGGGTCTAAATTTTAACCCTATAGTTTAATAATTTCCAAGTATATGAAATATCATGATTGTACCAATATAACTTTCACTCGGATAAATTAAATAATGAATGATATTATTCATTGGAGTCCTTTGGTTTCAATTGGATTTTGACATAGCTTATGGCTACCCATTAGGTGAGATAACCATGAATATAATTGAATTGACTAATGTTTTAAAGTGTGTTTAGCATTAAATGAGACCTCAAGTGATTTCTTGATATATAATCCCTAGATCGTGGCTTATTGATTATTGTTATGACTGTTAATAAATTGTGATATAAATGCAAGTGGTATATGAAAGACAAATAGTAATTCACATAATTAACCATTGTGATTTATGATGTGATATTGTGATATTCATGCTTGACACACTCCTGTCATAGGGCATGGCAAAACAATTATTTCCTAAGTTAAAATATAGTAATTTGGTTGACCTAGGTTGTCTCCCGAAGAGGAGTGCACACAAAATGGGTTGTCACTTTAAAACGGGGGTAAAAATGTTGTGAACAGAAATTTGAAATTCAAATGATTGAAAAACAATGAAATTTAAAAGGGTGATTAGGTCGGGGTCGGTTTCCTAATTATAATGCTATCCTTGTTCAATTTAATTCAAACCTCTTCTTCTTAGTTGATTAAAGTGAGTTTCCACAATCGTTTCCTCTCACTTCCTTGGTGAAATTATTATTGTGAGAGAAAACCTTACCAAGATCTTGGTTTGGTCAACTCTCCTTCCATGTGTAAAATAGTTGTATTGAATATCCTTAATTGAAATGGGCAATTACAGATCGAGTTTTGTTTATCCCAAACAATCAAGAACATTCACTACACCTTTTACACGTACTGACGATCGTCTAGTATTTCACCACTAATTCCTGATTTATTCCATCGTATATAAACCAGAAATTAGTGGAGGGAGATATTGATTATTTTACCAAGGCAAAAAAAATAACGGAATTAATATTCAAGAATGATCTAACTTGATAACAAAATCCACTATAATAAATTGAAAACAACTTTGAAGAAGAAAGAAATTTATTCAATTGCGTCCAAGAACTCAAGCATTACAATGTAGAAAACCAACCCTTCCCCAATCACTCCAAAAGTTTACCCCACCATGGTAAGGGTACTTGAGTTGAATGAGGAAAAAGAAGGCATTAAAAAACTACTAAAAAGAAAATAAATAAAAGAGAAATCTGAAAAGTTCTCCTTCTTGGTGTCCAGAAGGAATGGGGTGGAGAATGGATGGAGAATGGATGCTTTGATAGGGTGGAGCTCTCCTCCTTTTATAGCCAGAATGTTTCCCCCGAATGTCGACACGTTGTAGCCCCATTAAATGACATTTTCACGCGTTGATCCCTTCTTTAATGTTGTTCATAATTCCCTTGGACGTGTCCCCTCAAAATTACAGAGGATTTGGACATGTATTCAGAGAGTTATGGCCGTTTTACTATGAGAATTTATTCTGTCCAGTCAGACTCTCTAAAACGAAATCGTCCGGATTAGTGTGCTTTAATGACACCATAAACGGCCAATTAAATCGGTGCTTTCTTCATAAAATATTCTCCAAAACTCCTTTCTCGTCCACACACCTAATTTCACAAGCTTTGGGCCCACAGTGGATGAGTTATGGATCCTACATCAAAACTAGGCAGAACTGAAAACAGTTTTCTTGAGCCAAATTGTGAGCTTCTTTTGAGCTTCCATATGGCCGATTCAGATTTTGGTCCAAATATATTAAATGAATACCTGGATGTGTAGAATATTAAAAATAAATAATTTTTCAATTTGGATCATTTTAGATAATGTTATGAACAAACTACCGAAATAATGTAAAACTGTTAAAAATCCAAAATGGCCAATTTTTACTATTCAGCTCAAAATAACACCATTATCAAAAAAATGAAACAATTAATATTAGAGGAACAATTTTGTGGGTTTAAAATAATGATATTCAATATAAATTAATTGAAAATATTTTCTCTATCAATTCCCCCACACTTAGCACTTGGACTCATGGACAAGTAAAAATCAAATCAAATCAAATCCAAAACACATATCAATGAGATCAATCAAATCAATTTCAAGAAACAAAAAGATATCATGCCTCATCAAAAACTGTTATTTCAAGTTCTCCATTTAAGATTTTAATATATTTCCACTTCATTTCTTATCCCATGCACACAAAACACCTACCTCACATGAATTTTCTCTCATCTCACAAATGTAAAGGCTAAACAAGGCTTTTCTCATCCAAACTCACACAAGAGTCACCATAGGTTTGATAAATTCCTACTTCTCCACCCGATGCGAGTCAAGGACATGTGTTTCTCATGAGGACTTTTCAGGGTTGTTCTGTGGCTTCCTTTTGGTAGGATTTAGATGTTAAAATTTCTGAGGCTGAAAAAGGAAGGCTTGGCTCTTATTGAAGCAAAATTGTAAGATTCTAGTTTTCACTCAAATATGGTCTCCTTCACTTCCCCTTTGTTAAAAATAGGCTCCATTATCATTCAATCAGCTCGGCAGCAAACATTTCAATCTTTTCAAACATAATTTTTTTTAAAGCTCCAGATAGACACAACTTTCTTTTTACATTGGAAGCTCCAAAAAGGCACAGCTTCTCTTGTCATAAAAGCTCCAAAAAAGGAACAACTTTCAACAGAATGATTTTTCAGCATCACACACATCTCTTACACAATTTATTTTCCACCCAAAGTATAACCAAATGAGTTAGTACACCACAAGACATCTTCCCCCACACTTAAGTTTAATTAGATCATGCAATTTTACTTCAAGAGCAGGTATGATAGGGAAAATTGGCTTGTAATGTGGCTAACCTAACAGGCAATTCATGGCTAATAGGGGATACAATGAAGGATAAATGTAAAGGTGGGCGATAATGAAAAGGATTATTTTGAAAAGGGGGCTTCAAACAAAATAAATGCCTCAATAATTTAAAACACACGTACCCCAACCCTCAAGTTTTGAAAGGAATAAATCAAATTCTGGTTAAAGCAAGCATGGTCTGGTTCTCTCAAGAAATGAAGTGAATGAAAAGAATATGACAAAAATGGTTCAGAAGCCTCACAGGAAAGTTATTTCAAAGATATAGACAGTGAAATATGGCATGAGATTCAAAAATCGGTGTACTTTCCATGAATTTCCAAAAGATTTGAACTTGAAACAAAGTTATTTCAGCATTCATTTAAGATCAGTTTCATGAAATAGACTGGTTCACTCATTTACATGGGTTTCAAAAATGGTATTGATAATAATTTCAGCTAAAAAATTTTAGAAACACACCAAAAATTGAAAAATAAACACACAAAAATTTGAAAACACACATTTTTTTTTTATTTTTGAAAACAAACATCAAATAAAAATCCTATACTACAAAGGTTCCCTCCCTCACACTTAACTGATGCAGTGTCCTCGATGCATTCAAGTGGATTTAACATGTAAGTAGATTTCTGATTGAATCACAACAGCAAGAAAATGTGAAGGAGAGGTACAACTTGATTTATTTGCAGTGCAACATTGAGTTAACCTCCTAAGTGTTGCACTCTAAAAACCTACAAATAAAAGAACAAAACAAAACATAAGATATTTATTGAATGAAATGAAAATAGAAATAGGATGAGAATAGAAGGATAAAACTTGGTTTAATCCCCCAAGTGGGCCCTGGGTTTTGACTGCCTCCAGAGGGGCAGTTCTAATCGATTATCCCCAATCTAATGGTGGATGAGGTTTCTTTGATTTGAACCACCACATGTGGCTCTTCCCAGCTTTCATTTCATTGTTCTTGTTGAGGAGGACTCCATAGATAGAGTACACCAGATCCACCCCCTTCGTAATGTGGTCCACCGTGCATGGTGGGGGTAGGATGAAGTACAGAGCCTCCTCCTTCTTGGGTTCCGCATGAACAACATATTCTTTATTCTCAAGTGGTTGCTGAAGGTATGATACATCTGGGGAAAAATCAAAGGGAATGTCAGAGTTTAATTCTATTTGAAAAAAATTAAAGCATGAAGAATCAATATCAAATTCTTCCCTTTCAAAGTAAGTAGCTTGTGTCTCATTTTCCTCCAAAAAAATCACTTTGATCTTCTCATGTACTCCTTCCATTAAATTTTCAATAGGTTTGGGGAGCTCTATATGTTCCTCTTCAGATTCATATTCTCCCTCCAAGGAAATACAAGTGTTGGATGAATCTGAAAAATTAAAACAAGGGGAGGTAATACTCAATTCAGTTTCAACAAAATCAAAAGATAATGAGTTTATGAAAAGATTAACTCCCTGAGCTTGTTTGGATTCAATTTCTTCTTCAAAGGGAGGTGGATCTTGGAGTTGAATTTCCATAGATAGAGGTAGGTAGTCAGACTCCTCTATCTTCTCTTCAAATTCCACTTCTTGGTTGGTTTCTTCCTTCAATATTTCTGAATCATCTACATTATTAGGAATAGTTGGATCAAGAAGTTCCTCACACTCATTCCAAAAGTTATCCAGATCTTTTTGATCTCCCATATGCATTTCAATAGCTAAATCTTCTTCATCAATCTTCTCCAAAATTGATTGAGATGGGCTCAATGGATCTTCTTTTAATTTCATCAAGTCCTCCATGGGTTCGTCAACTTGAAGGATTTGTGAGGATACTTCTTCCATCAATTTTTCTGGTTCTGGTTCTTGTTCTGGCTCCAGTTGTGGATCCTGGGATGCATGTAATTGTTCCTCTATCCACTGTATTGAGGTCTCTAGGTTTTGAACTGTTTGACTAATTCTTTCAAATTGGGATTCAATATCCTTGTGAACTTCTTCTTCTTGGTGTTGTACATTGATCATTTCTTGATAAAATTCTGGAAAATACTCCTGAAGTTCAAATAATTCTCTTTCCAAATCCTCCAACACTGGGTATTTGAGGTTCTCTTTAACGTTTTCAATGAGATCCTTGAATTCATCCTCTGTTATGATTTGGATTCGAGCTCCCCTAATTTGTTTAGCCAAGAAAGAAACTTTTTTCTCTATAGACCAAGGTGATTCAATAATTGGTTCTTGCACTAGTGGGTAATTGTTACATGAATTAAAAAAATAGTCATTTGAAAACAACATGGTAAAAGATTTTTTTTTAAAAAAAAAATTAAATTTGAAAAAGTGAAATATTTACAAATAAATTTTGGCACTACCTCCCCGGCAACGGCGCCAAGTTTGACGCGCGCCTGTTGTAGGGCGTGGCAAAACAATTATTTCCTAAGTTAAAATGTAGTAATGTGGTTGACCTAGGATGTCTCCCGAAGAGGAGTGCACACAAAATGGGTTGTCACTTTAAAACGGGGGTAAAAATTTTGTGAACGGAAATTTGAAATTCAAATGATTGAAAAACAATGAAATTTAAAAGGTTGATTAGGTCAGGGTCGGTTTCCTAATTATAATGCTATCCTTGTTCAATTTAATTCAAACCTCTTATTCTTAGTTGATTAAAGTGAGTTTCCACAATCGTTTCCTTTCACTTCCTTGGTGAAATTATTATTGTGAGAGAAAACCTTACCAAGATCTTGGTTTGGTCAACTCTCCTTCCATGTGTAAAATAGTTGTATTGAATATCCTTAATTGAAATGGGAAATTACCGATCAGGTTTTGTTTATCCCAAACAATCAAGAACATTCACTACACCTTTTACACGTACTGACGATCGTCGAGTATTTCACCACTAATTCCTGGTTTATTCCATCGTATATAAACCAGAAATTAGTGGAGGGAGATATTGATTATTTTACCAAGGAAAAAATAAATAATGAAATTAATATTCAAGAACGATCAAACTTGATAATAAAATCCTCTATAATAAATTGAAAACAACTTTGAAGAAGAAATAAATTTATACAATTGCGTCCAAGAACTCAAGCATTACAATGTAGAAAACCAACCCTTCCCCAATCACTCCAAAAGTTTACCCCACCATGGTAAGGGTAATAGAGTTGAATGGGGAAGAAGAAGGCATTACAAAACTAAGAAAAAGAAAGTAAATAAAATAGAAATCTGAAAAGTTCTCCTCCTTGGTGTCCAGAAGGAATGGGGTGGAGAATGGATGGAGAATGGATGCTTTGAGAGGGTGGAGCTCTCCTCCTTTTATATCCAGAATGTTTCCCCCGAATGTCTACGCGTTGTAGCCCCAATAAATGACATATTCACGCGTTGATACCTTCTTGAATGTTGTTCATAATTTCCTTGTCCGTGTCCCCTGAAAATTCCAGCGGATTTGGACATGTATTCCGAGAGTTATGACCATTTTACTATGAGCATTTATTCTGTCCAGTCAGACTCTCCAAAACGAAATCATCCGGATTAGTGTGCTTTAATGACCCCATAAAAGGACAATTCACTCGGTTCTTCCTTAATAAAAGATTTTCCAAAACTCCTTTAGCGTCGACCCACCTAATTTCACAAGATTTGGGCCTACAGTGGATGAGTTATGGATCCCACATCAAAACTAGGCAGAACTCAAAACAGTTTTCTTGAGCCAAATTGTGAGCTTCTTTTGAGCTTCCATATGGCCGATTCAGATTTTGGTCCAAATATATTAAATGAATCCCTAGATGTGTAGAATATGGAAAATAAATAATTTTTCAATTTGGATCAGTGTAGATAATGTTATGGACAAACTACCGAAATAATGTAAAACTGTTAAAAATCCAAAATGGCCAATTTTTACTATTCAGCTCAAAATAACACCATTATCAAAAAAATGAAACAATTCATATTAGAGGAACGATTTTGTGGGTTTAAAACAATGATATTCAATATAAATTAATTGAAAATATTTTATCTATCAATTCCCCCACACTTAGCACTTGGACTCCTGGACAAGTAAAAATCAAATCAAATCAAATCCAAAACACATATCAATGAGATCAATCAAATCAATTTCAAGAAACAAAAAGATATCATGCCTCATCAAAAACTGTTATTTCAAGTTCTCCATTTAATATTTTAATATATTTCCACTTCATTTCTTATCCCATGCACACAAAACACCTACCTCACATGAATTTTCTCTAATCTCACAAATGTAAAGGCTAAACAAGGCTTTTCTCATCCAAACTCACACAAGAGTCACCATAGGTTTGATAAATTCCTACTTCTCCACCCGATGCGAGTCAAGGACATGTGTTTCTCATGAGGACTTTTCAGGGTTGTTCTGTGGCTTCCGGTTGGTAGGATTTAGACGTTAAAATTTCTGAGGCTGAAAAAGGAAGGCTTGGCTCTTATTGAAGCAAAATTGCAAGATTCTAGTTTTCACTAAAATATGGTCTCCTTCACTTCCCCTTTGTTGAAAATAGGATCCATCATCATTCAATCATCTCAAAAGAAAACATTTCAATCTTTTCAAACATAATTTTTTTAAATCTCCAGATAGGCACAACTTTCTTTTTACATTGGAAGCTTCAGAAAGGCACAACTTCTCTTGTCATAAAAGCTCCAGAAAAGGAACAGATTTCAACAGAATGATTTTTCAGCATCACACACATCTCTTCCACAATTTATTTTCCACCCAAAGTATAACCAAATGAGGTAGTACACCACAAGACATCTTCCCCCGCACTTAAGTTCAACTAGATCATGCAATTTTACTTCAAGAGCAGGTATGATAGGGAAAATTGGCTTGTAATGTGGCTAACCTAACAGGAAATTCATGGCTACTAGGGGCTACAATGAAGGATAAATGTAAAGGTGGGCCATAATGAAAAGGATTATTTTGAAAATGGGGATTCAAACAAAATAAATGCCTCAATCATTTAAAACACACGTACCCCAACCCTCAAGTTTTGAAAGGAATAAATCAAATTCTGGTTAAAGCAAGCATGGTCTGGTTCTCTCAAGAAATGAGGTGAATGAAAAGAATATGACAAAAATGGTTCAGAAGCCTCACAAGAAATTTATTTCAAAGATATAGACAGTGAAATATGGCATGAGATTCAAAAATCAGTGTACTTTTCATGAATTTCCAAAAGATTTGAACTTGAAACAAAGTTATTTCAACATTCATTTAAGATTAGTTTCATGAAATAGACTGGTTCACTCATTGACATGGGTTTCAAAAATGGTATTGATAATCATTTCAGCTCAAAAATTTCAGAAACACACCAAAAATTGAAAAATAAACACACAAAAATTTGAAAACACACATTTATTATTATTATTATTATTTTTATTTTTGAAAACAAACATCAAATAAAAATCCTATACTACAATGGTTCCCTCCACCACACTTAACTGATGTAGTGTCCTCGATGCATTCAAGTGGATTTAACATGTAAGTAGATTTCTGATTGAATCACAACAGCAAGAAAATGTGAAGGAGAGGTACAACCTGATTTATTTGCAGTGCAACATTGAGTTAATCTCCTAAGTGTTGCACTCTAAAAACCTACAAATAAAAGAACAAAACAAAACATAAGATATTTATTGAAAGAAATGAAAATAGAAATAGGATGATAATAGAAGGATAAAACTTGGTTTAATCCCCCAAGTGGGCCCTGGGTTTTGACTGCCTCCAGAGGGGCAGTTCTAATCGATTATCCCCAATCTGATGGTGGATGAGGTTTCTTTGATTTGAACCACCACATGTGGCTCTTCCCAGCTTTCATTTCATTGTTCTTGTTGAGGAGGACTCCATAGATAGAGTACACAAGATCCACCCCCTTCGTAATGTGGTCCACCGTTCATGGTGGGGGTAGGATGAAGTACAGAGCCTCCTCCTTCTTGGGTTCCGCATGAACAACATATTCTTTATTCTCAAGTGGTTGCTGAAGGTATGATACATCTGGGAAAAAATCAAAGGGAATGTCAGAGTTTAATTCTATTTGAAAAAAATTAAAGCATGAAGAATCAATATCAAATTCTTCCCTTTCAAAGTAAGTAGCTTGTGTCTCATTTTCCTCCAAAAAAATCACTTTGATCTTCTCATTTACTCCTTCCATTAAATTTTCAATAGGTTTGGGGAGCTCTAGATGTTCCTCTTCAGATGCATATTCTCCCTCCAAGGAAATACAAGTGTTGGATGAATCTGAAAAATTAAAACAAGGGGAGGTAATACTCAATTCAGTTTCAACAAAATAAAAAGATAATGAGTTTAGGAAAAGATTAACTCCCTGAGCTTGTTTGGATTCAATTTCTTCTTCAAAGGGAGGTGGATCTTGGAGTTGAATTTCCATAGATAGAGGTAGGTAGTCAGACTCCTCTATCTTCTCTTCAAATTCCACTTCTTGGTTGGTTTCTTACTTCAATATTGCTGAATCATCTACATTATTAGGAATAGTTGGATCAAGAAGTTCCTCACACTCATTCCAGAAGTTATCCAGATCTTTTTGATCTCCATATGCATTTCAATAGCTAAATATTATTCATCAATATTCTCCAAAATTTATTGAGATGGGATCAATGGATCTTCTTTTAATTTCATCAAGGCCTCCATGGGTTCTTCAACTTGAAGGATTTGTGAGGATACTTCTTCCATCAATTTTTCTGGTTCTGGTTCTTGTTCTGGCTCCAGTTGTGGATCCTGGGATGCATGTACTTGTTCTGCTATCCACTGTATTGAGGTCTCTAGGTTTTGAACTGTTTGACTAATTCTTTCAAATTGGGATTCAATATCCTTGTGAACTTCTTCTTATTGGTGTTGTACATTGATCATTTCTTGATAAAATTCTGGAAAATACTCCTGAAGTTCAATTAATTCTCTTTCCAAATCCTCCAACACTGGGTATTCTAGGTTCTGTTTAACGTTTTCAATGAGATCCTTGAATTCATCCTCTGTTATGAATTGGATTCGAGCTCCCCGAATTTGTTTAGCCAAGAAAGAAACTTTTTTCTCTATAGACCAAGGTGATTAAATAATTGGTTCTTGCACTGGTGGGTAATTGTTCCATGAATTAAAAAAATAGTAATTTGAAAACAACATGGTAAAATATTTTTTTTTTAAAAAAAAATTAAATTTGAAAAAGTGAAATATTTACAAATAAATTTTGGCAATACCTCCCCGGCAACGGTGCGAAGTTTGACGGACGCCTGTCATAGGGCGTGGCAAAACAATTATTTCCTAAGTTAAAATGTAGTAATGTGGTTGACCTAGGATGTCTCCCGAAGAGGAGTGCACACAAAATGGGTTGTCACTTTAAAACGGGGGTAAAAATGTTGTGAACGGAAATTTGAAATTCAAATGATTGAAAAACAATGAAATTTAAAAGGTTGATTAGGTCAGGGTCGGTTTCCTAATTATAATGCTATCATTGTTCAATTTAATTCAAACCTCTTCTTCTTAGTTGATTAAAGTGAGTTTCCACAATCGTTTCCTCTCACTTCCTTGGTGAAATTATTATTGTGAGAGAAAACCTTACCAAGATCTTGGTTTGGTCAACTCTCCTTCCATGTGTAAAATGGTTGTATTGAATATCCTTAATTGAAATGGGAAATTCCCGATCGGGTTTTTTTTATCCCAAACATTCAAGAACATTCACTACACCTTTTACACGTACTGACGATCGTCGAGTATTTCACCACTAATTCCTAGTTTATTCCATCGTATATAAACCAGAAATTAGTGGAGGGAGATATTGATTATTTTACCAAGGAAAAAATAAATAACGGAATTAATATTCAAGAACGATCGAACTTGATAATAAAATCCGCTATAATAAATTGAAAACAACTTTTAAGAAGAAAGAAATTTATTCAATTGCGTCCAAGAACTCAAGCATTACAATGTAGAAAACCAACCCTTCCCCAATCACTCCAAAAGTTTACCCCACCATGGTAAGGGTAATCGAGTTGAATGGGGAAGAAGAAGGCATTACAAAACTACGAAAAAGAAAATAAATAAAAGAGAAATCTGAAAAGTTCTCCTTCTTGGTGTCCATAAGGAATGGGGTGGAGAATGGATGGAGAATGGATGCTTTGAGAGGGTGGAGCTCTCCCCCTTTTATATCCAGAATGTTTCCCCCGAATGTCAACGTGTTGTAGCCCCATTAAATGATATCTTCACGCATTTATCCCTTCTTGAATGTTGTTCATAATTCCCGTGGCCGTGTCCCCTCAAAATTACAGCAGAGTTGGACATGTATTCTGAGAGTTATGGATGTTTTACTATGAGCATTTATTCTGTCCAGTCAGACTCTCCAAAACGAAATATTCCGGATTAGTTTGCTTTAATGACCCCATAAACGGCCAATTCACTCGGTTCTTCCTTCATTAAGATGCTCCAAAACTCCTTGCGCGTCCACCCACCGAATTTCACAATCTTTGGGCCCAAAGTGGATGAGTTATAGATCCCACATCAAAACTAGGTAGAACTGAAAACAATTTTCTTGAGCCAACTTGTGAGCTTCTTTTGAGCTTCCATATGGCCGATTCAGATTTTGGTCCAAACATATTAAATGAAGACCTGAATGTTTAGAATCTGGAAAATAAAAATTTTGCAATTTTTATCAGTGTAGATAATGTTATGGACAAACTACCGAAATAATGTAAAACTGTTAAAAATCCAAAATGACCAATTTTTACTATTCAGCTCAAAATAACACCATTATCAAAAAAATGAAACAATTCATCTTAGAGGAACAATTTTTTGGGTTTAAAAAAATTATATTCAATATAAATTAATTAAAAATATTTGCTCTATCAATGCTGCATGACATGACTTGGGTTCTATGATGAAATGCTTATATATTGAGATAGTCCTTGAAACATGCACACTTATATGTTATAATGATGATATTGAGAGGGATCGTCCCATTCCATGTTGTAATTATTATAATGAGTGGCCTTTACCTAGTCACATTCTGTAATGATTATAGGGATTTTAAACAGATTCTATAATGCCTATAGGGCTTTGACTTGGATTTTTGTGACTATAACATGGTTATATGGTGGTGATTTGAATGGTATTAATACATGCTCCAAGATATTATAGCGTGGTTCCAAATGAGGTGATTTTACCATGGTTATGTGTTTATGGTTGGCATGGTTGTAATACATGATTAGAGATAATACGACATGGAGCCAAAGCAGGATGTTGTTGTATTTTATTAATTGTTGAATTAAGTAATACACCTGATTATCACTTTATTGCATACACTTTTTTTATCAATCTGGTTTTTTAGACACAGTGGTGTTGACCTACAAAGTTATACTCACACCCTATTCAGGCTGTCATTTGGTACCTAAGCAGATTACATGGATGTTGGTTTGGATTAGGGAAAACGACCTTGCTGTTGATTGTTTTCTTTCTTAATGGTATGGAGTTTGGAGGTGGGACTGACATGGGGTTAGGGACAAGAGATTTTTGAGTCTACTAGTATTTTACTTGTATTGTTTCTAGCATGACATTTAGTTACATTCCAGTATGTAATTACATTATTCCTATTATTATTTATTGATTATTTTATTTAATTTTATAATTGGTTTACAGTTTTTCTATAATTTGATTGATTTAATTTATATTTATTATTTATACTATGATGAAAATTCTTACCAGGGGGTATAGTCTCCTCACTATACATTTCAAACCCATACAGCTATTTGGTAGTCTCTGGCATATGAGGAGGCGTGCTTGAGGTCACACAACCAACCCTTTTTGGCTGTGTGAGAGAGTGCCATATTGGGGGATGTTACAAAGTGGTATCAAAGAAAAAGGTTTTATTTTATTATACTTTATTATTTTGGAAAGGTAGAAAGGAGATTTGGATGTTTCAGGATTTAGTAATGAGCTTGTGCATGGGAGTAGCTAACCGATGTATGAGGGAAAATCTGAGTGCCCATGGATGGGATTGTTGTTTGTACTATTTGATTATTACAATTGATGTTACTTCACCTTGTTTGATTCACATGCTGTG
Source organism: Viscum album (assembly GCA_963277665.1). Lineage (NCBI taxonomy): Eukaryota > Viridiplantae > Streptophyta > Magnoliopsida > Santalales > Viscaceae > Viscum > Viscum album. Next base: position 391,491,901 of record OY728148.1, read on the forward strand.
TGAGGTTATTTTTTTTATGATTTTACCATTTCTTGAGATTTATACTTGTGTCCTGGTATGACATGAGATGAGGATACATGCATCATAATCAGTACATAGGGATATATTGACATTCATTGTTCAATATAGGGGCATATCTATTTTTTCATGTGATATGTACTTACTTGTTGAACTGTGATATGAGATATATGTTTCACTGGATAAATTAAATAAATTGACATGTCATGTTAAAACACTTGTAAGACATGTTTAGAGAGACCATGAGTCAGTGGTTCTCTATTGTAGTCACCTATTGAGGTTGAACTTGTTGCTAGCTAGTGATTTAAGGTGTGAATTTTTATTATAGATAAAATATCTCCATTTCATATTTGACTTGAGAATCAGGATAGTGGAAATTATCATGCTCTTAACATAGATGAACTAGAGCTTCCTATAGTTTCTGAGGATCATATGAATGTTCATCTTCATGATAGATTCCTAAGGGTCATGAAATCCATGGAAAGGGAGACTGTTCATAAAATTATTTTGATGCCTGAGATGATAAGAGAGTTTCAGATATAGAATCTTTCTATGTTCACTAGAGAAGGGCCCCAGACAACTGATTTCTAGATTGATTCATTCCATAAAATCTTTAAGAATATTGAGATACCCACATATAGGAGGGTAAATCTTGTTGCACACATGCTTCATGGACTTGCAAAGCATTGGTTGGATACTCTGGAGGAATTTGGGAAGAAGGATGAGGTATCTTGGAATAAAATTGATACAAAGTTCCTGATACATTTCTATCCTGAGACATTGAGGCATAAAAAAGCTCATGAGTTTATGCATCTAACATAGGAGGGAATTTTAGTGTTTCACTATGATAGATGTTTCACTGAACTACATTGCTTTGTTCCATATTTGGATGCTGATGAGTTATCTAGGGTGAGGATTTTTTAGGATGGTATTCATTAAGAGAATAGGTTGTAGTTGATTATTTTTCATCTGAGCAGTTTTGAGAATGTGATGAACTAGGAACTCATCACAGAATGGAATATGAGAGATACCCCAAGTAGTGACCAGACTATTTGAATAGTGAAAACTGGGATCTCTTCTTCAGGTAGCAATAAGAACCTATATGATAGTTTTTCCCAAGGTAGTAGTGGGAAGAGTAGTCAGGGAAGTGGAAAACCATCTCAGGAATGTGTTCCGTTCTAGTGTTATCAGTGTGTAAAGTTTGAAAAAAATATCCCATAGTGTTATCACCCTAAAGTTGAATGTCATATTTATGGTATAATGGGTCATCTTCATAGGTTCTATACAAACTTTATGAAATAGACTAGTGGTATGGGATCATGCCATGCACTTGAGTTGGGAAGGGGCTCAGCTACCCCTTAGTAGACTGGTAGTTGGAGTTCTACTAGTCATTCAAGCTGAGGTAGGGGACATTGTACACTAGTGTAGGAGTAGTAGTACCAAGCAAGAGAAATAGATCAGGGTAGTTAGGATGGATCCCAAGGTAGAGGGAAAAGTTAGCTTCATGTTATGCATACTAATTTGGATAACATGGATGCATTATTATTTACCATCAGATGTACGGTTCTTGTATCATCTACCTTAGCTTGTGTTTTTTTGATACAGGAGAATCAAATTATTTTCTATATGATCTTTTTAAAAATGGTTTGGTATTGGATGTGGAAATATTGTATGGTTCTTTGACCATCAAAAAACCATTGGGAGTGCTTTCATAGAATATCAAATGCTGCAAGGTGTGTTCTCTAGAGATTGGTGGTTACCATTTATTTTGGGAACTATTCATGATCGAAATGATAGGCTTAAATTTGATTCTTGGTGTATATTGGATAATTATATACTATTACCATATTTACTATTATAAAAGTATAGTTACCTTTCTATCTCCATAAGGAGGTATCTATTCTCACCAAGGTGAGTGGGATCTTCATTCTTGTCATATAGGACTGATTCAATGTAGATTAGATTATATCACAACTTAGATAGTCAATATTACTCTAGATGATGGTGGAATGAAGTAGGACTATTTTCCTCTAGTGTTAGACCATTTATAGGATGTTTTTTTGATGAGTTCTATGACTTACTTTCTAAGCGAGAGATCAATTTTATGATTGAGTTGGTGTTGGGAGAAGAGCTAGTTTCTATCCCACCTTATAGAATGACATTGGTAGAGATTTAGGAGTTGAAAGTTTAGTTAGAATATATGGAATCTAAAGGCTTCATACATCCTAGTACATCTCCTTGGGATTCTTAATTTCTATTCTCCAAGAAGGCTGATGGGTATTTAAGATTATGTGTGGATTATAGGAGGTTGAACCAGATGATGGTCAAGAATTAATATCCTATTCTACACATTGATGATATTTTTGATCCGTTGAGAGTGTTAGGTTAGTATGACTATGATTAAGACACAAGGGGGGGGGGGGTGAATTGTGTCCTTTTAAAAATCTTGATAATATGAAAACGTCCCTCTTGAAATGAAGTGATCCTTTCCTTATCTCTTAATGTCAATCAAGGAGTGGAAATAAATAAAGGAAAAGAAAAAAAGGATGTATAGTGGTTTGGGGGCACATAAATACCTTAGTCAACTCCACCAATGCTATACTCCATGAGTTTGGTGATTTTCACTAGTTGGTCATCTTATCACAAGACTGTCCACAACTGAGTACAGGCAGTTGACACCTTACGAGGTCTTTACAAGGAATTGGAATATCCACAGCTTAGTCTGAGAAGATGACACTCCACCATGACTAAGTCAGATAATACAATACTCAAAATAAAAGAGATGATATGAAGTTTGTTGTGAAATAGTTTTAGCTCATAGTTGTAGAAGCAACTATCATATGCTGATGATCTTCAATATAGACAACAAAATCAACAAAAAAATATTCAATGTCGAGTAAGATTCTTCATCTTTAAACAAAAACAAATATATTAGACAATTTTCGTATAGGATTCCTTCATCTTTACATCATTATATAATAAGAATGTAAAAATAATTTTTCTCTACCTTCTTCAAAATGATAAGCAACAGAATGAAAATATTTTGGCACTTTATTTTCGTCAATGTTTTCACGTCTCTGCTCTTCTTCGTTTTGTATATTCTTTTCCTACCAAAGAGAGATATATATACAGAATAAATATCCAGTAGTTGTAACACCATTAATTTTCCTTAGGATACCCAAAATTAATAGATTTAATATCCTTCATAAATATCCCCAAGAATAGCGTATCACCATTGCCTCTTTATTCCTATAGAATAAATCTCTAATAAATGCATTCAAAATAATTTGAATAACTCCTCCAATAATATCTCCATAATAATATCATCATTGAAAAATTTAAAACTCCTATTTAAATATATTCAAACCACTTTAAATATATTTGAAATAGTTCTTGAAAAATATCCATGCAATAAATCATGAGTATTTGAAATCAAATCATTCAAAGAGATTTGTAATGTACCTTATAAATAGGAATGATTTAATTCGTTCCATGAGAACCTTTGAATCAGTTATAAAACAGCCTTATAATGATATATACTTCCATCGAGATGGTTATAAAAATCATAGATAATATATTTAAATAAAACTCTTTTATAGACAAGTCAAATGTAGGGTTCCTTAATGTAATGAGAAAATACCAAATGTAGGGTTCAACTACGTAACATATGGTTCTTTTGCGTAGCATAGGGTTCCTGCCAATTTATGGTTCCTTATTCATACTTTCATCTGCATGTAATGTAGGGATCAAAAAGTAACGTAGGTATGATGATTCATATGTTCATCCTTGTTAGCATAAAATCCTAAATATAACATTGATTAACCATACGTTCAACTTCCCGAATATAGGGTATGAATAGTAATTCTAGACTCCAATGTAGGGATGACGATCCATATTTGAATTTATCAAATATAGGGTTCATTCCTTATGTTATGCTTACCAACATAGGGTATGAATAGTGTTTCTGGAAAATGTGAACAACTTAACTTCAGAATTAACTAATTTTTTTGAGCCCTTAGACATCAAAATCAGCCTTAATCCCACAAGACTAATTTTTATTAAATCTCAAGATCATTCCAATGATTCAAGAATCAAATCAATATAACTTCTACAACTCCTAATATAATTGAAAAAGAGAATCCATATGATAAGGAAAAACTGCTGCTAAAATAGAAATCCATAATTTAAGATAATTTATTGACCATCCAAACAACTTTTTTAGCCTTCAATGTAAACTGATAAAATCAAGAAAAACCTATTTGATTTCTATCTCACTAAGTTTTGAGAGATTCTGAAATATGTAGAACTTGAAACAAAATAAATATTATAAGATTTCAAATCTATTTAATGTACAGTTGAAAAACTACTTCATAAACTTCAATTATTTTTTAGAGTATCAAAAAAATCATTTTCAGACTTCCATATAAAATAATGATGTTTAGATAAACTCCAAATCTATCCAATGGTATAATGCACCTGTGAATCTATTCAATATAGCTCGAGATATCATCATAATTCTGAATTGAGTTTAAGTTGAAAACTTCCATATCACTTGGATATCTTGTAACAGTTTCAGTGATTTTTTTGCACCATCAAAATAATTGAATTTCTTTCGACATAAATAGATGAATTAAGATAATATTCTTATATTTCGAATGGAATAAAATCTGTAAAAATCCAATCACTATTTTATATATATAAAATAAATAATTTGACATACTAAATCTGAAATACTTAACAAATTTATTAGAAAACAAATATTGATGGGTTAAAGTAATTATCAAAACTAAATCAAAATGAGAATGAAAATGAGCCACTCAACAATCTCCCCTTTTTTAATAATTACAAAACCCTAACTCACTACCAACTTTTCTCCCCATTTTTGTAAGGATAAAAAAGATATGATGTTGAGTAAATTAAATAATACAATATATTTACCTTTTTTACAAAGAATTGGAATGTGAGATTTAAGTAAAAATAAATAAATAAATAAAATAAAAATAAAATAAAATAAAATAAAATAAAATAAAATAAAATAAAATAAAATAAAATAAAATTTTAAAAACTAAATGTCATGACCCGACCCTACCGGTCTCGAGCCGCAACTACCCCAAGCCTGCCTCCATAGGCCAAGGGCTGGAGATAAGCACCGAAGGTGTAACAATATTGGGGAGGCCTTCGCCTAAGTACCAGCACACACACACACAATCCACTCGATGCAGAAGTGCAAAGTAAAAAAAGAAAACCAAAGGAAAAACAACTATAACCCAACCACAATCATGCATTAACTTTTAAATAGAACAAGTAAAGTGCTGAAAAGTACTGACAAGGTAACTGAAGAGAAAAAGGAAAAAACACGTGCCCAAATCGAAAGGTTCCACAACCCGACAACAGGTAACCAAAAGTAAACAACTGGAGAGTCCCACACCTGAAAAGTCTACTGCGACCCCGGTATGCGGCCCAAGCTCCTGTGCCCTCTACGCTCCTCTGTAGTCATGATCGACCTGTCCATTATCTGCAAGGGCACACTAGGTGCGGGAAAAGCCCCAACATGGGTGAGTATAAAGATACTCAGTAAGATGATTCGAAAGCTTGAGGGAGAAACAAAGGAGGCACTAAAGAGGTGAGCAGTAGACAAAACAAATAATAGTGAAGGAGTACAGTAAATAGAGTGAAACTAAACCCAACAAGAAAAAGGAAGCAGACTCATCCAAATGTAAGGATCTAGAAACGGTGATAATATGAACTTATCGTTAAGTCTTCGCTACCTATAACAGGAGAGTAGACTTGTCCAACCAAGGGGAGTTAGACACAAAAAGCACGTGGCATACCCCGCGCGTCTTCTCCCCTCCTAGAAAGAGAGTAACTGAACCCTAGGAGTGGGGAAAAAAGTATGGTGTATGTATATATATACTCAACAATAAACCCAAATGAGTGTATAAGGGGATCTCCATATCCAATATAATCCTAGGAAAAGTCTCTAACAATTCTAAGGATATCCATCATTGATGCCCAAATGTCCCACACATCAAAGCTGTCTCATCGTTGAACCGTACAACCAATGGTCCTGCTCTGATAATCATGAAGAAAAGTCACTGAATAGCCTCATAAAAAGAGTTGAGTCTGAAAGAAGTCATCAGGTAACCCACTGCCCAGCCCAGCTGGAGGGTAAACCCTAAGAGGTCTTCAGGTAACCCACTGCCCAGCCCAGCTGGAGGGTAAACACTAAGAGGTTGTCGGGTAACCCACTACCCAACCCAGCTAGAGGGTAAACCCTAAGGTCAACGGGTAACCCATTTCCTGGCCCCACTAGAGGGTAAACCCTGATATGCTGGTGGGTAACCCACTACCCAGCCCCGCTGGAGGGTAAACCCGGAACTGGTTCGATAACTCCGCACTGCCCGTGCCATCACTGGGTGTCACTAACATCGCTACCGTGCATTGGTTTGGAGTGCATCAAAAGAAACTTTGACCAACACCCTTCTATGTTTCCACATTTAATGAGATCTCAAATGGGGCTCCACAGGCCCAAACAGATTACACCGTTGTAATCCTCACGAAAAAAACATGCGAGATAGATTATTTACTCGCTTGAAATGGACTCCTGACGAAAAATTTATTCAACACCACTTTATGACCATACAACGTCTCATGAGGCCCACACCTCAGTCCTGAAAATGTTTAGGAAAACTATTCCATCATGATTCTCTCGAATAAACACGCCAAATCGACTATTCATTCACCCTGAATGAACGTCTGATGAAAAAGTCACAAACGATGTACGCAACTTGAATGACGGCCCATGGGCCCATGCCTCAACTAAAAATTCAATGGCTAAAACCATACTGGATTAATTCATCTCAAATCTAGGGTCACAAAACCACTGACGATGCCTAAAACGGACTCCGTATGTGCTCGTGCCATCCGAAACAAGAATCTCGGTGAGGCGCTAAATAACACTTAACGGGCATGTGGCACCACTGAGACACCATCTCAAGAATTAAAAATCCCCGAGACCATATCAAAACCTCCATCTCGATCCAAGGACAACATTTCTATAAACAGCATGCAAATCCGATACTTGGTTTGAGAGTTAGAGGCGTTTTAATGCCAACAGACGAAGACGGGGTGGGCCGGACCGGTTCGGCCGATCCACCCTTTTGGACCAGCGGTCCGTGGCTTGACTTCCCTGACCGTCCGATCTACTGCGGCTTGCGGTTCACCGTGCAGGAGGCATCGCTTCACCCGGACTGGCTTAATCCGGTCCAGCTCTTTTCCACGGGATCCGCGTTTCGTGGGTCTCGGTCTGCTCCTAGGGTTGCGACGACCCCGGTCTCATGTTGCATGCTGATTGGCAAAGCCGGCCAGCGCACGACCACTCACCCGGACCGCCACTGTGCCAGGGCGCCATCTTTTTCGTCCGCGCCGACCACCGAGGAGCCCGCGCAGCCGCCTGGGGAGCCCACGCTGCCATCGTCGCCCACCAGACCACTGCGCGAAGCCACCAAACCGCCCTGAAACCACCAGAAAATAGGGGTTTTGGCTAGAAAACTTCCCGAGGTCACCTCGGACACCCCAAGACACGAAAATTTGATCTGAAAGAATTTTTGGAAATCTCAGATCGATCCCTACTCAAATATGGCCTTCTCTCAATAATTAAACAATATTTCGATGCTATAAATTGAGTTCAAAGAGGATGCAGGAATTTAAAACGAAAACGCAACAATCCTACCTCGTAGGGCGTATCCCGTCGCTTCACAAATGATCTGTCGGTGCCGCAACCACCTTGGAGAGGTGGGGATAGGATCTTGAAGAAAGTGGAGGTTCTTTGTTGGGAGAGCTTCCTCCAGAGAAAGTTTAAGGGGGAATAGGGGGGGGGGGGGTGGATGTGTTTAAGTAGGGAACTTAATTAAAATTTAATTAATTTTAAACACCCACCAGTAGGCCCGTACCCGAACTCTTGACGGGGTCAAGGTTAAGCCACTCATAGAGTAAAATCCACATTTTGAGCGCAACGGTGGTCTCTGAATTTTAATACGAGCCTCCATTCCAAAGTTATAAAGTTCACGCCTAAGGATGCTAAATTATGAAAATGCCCCTAGTGGCGTTTTCCACAAAAGGGCCGCACCCGCAAAAGTTACACATCTCATAGGGTAAACGACACACTCTGGACTCAACGGTGCCCTAGGTTTTACCCTTTGAGAAACCGTTTCGGAGTTATTCTATTTATTTGGCATGTCTTGTGTGAACGCACTTAAAATTCAATTTTGGACACACCAAGGCTCGGAATCACACACCGTCTGAACGCCCTACTCTATAATAACATCAAGAAAAAACAATTCAAAGTCTTATAGGCTCAAAAACTGGGTTCTTATATCATTCCCTACAAATTTTTGATCCCCTAAAAACATAACTACAAAAACAACTTGGGATACTGAGCCCACATCTGGCTCTCCCGTTCCCAGGTGCTCTCCTGCACCCTCTTGTGCTGCCACAACACTCGAACCAAAGGAATGGTCCATCCACGCGGAGTCCGCTCCTGCCGGTCCTCAATCGCCACCAGGTGCTCCGCAAAGGTGTCCCCATCCTTAATGTACAGATCTCCCCAGTCGATGACGTGCATCGGGTCATGTATGTATTTACTCAACTGCGACACATGGAAGACATCATGCACTCTCTCTAGCTGTGGGGGTAGATCAAGACGGTAGGAAACCTTGCCAACCCTGCGCATGATCTCAAAAGGCCCAATGAACCTCAGGTATAGCTTACCTCTCCGACCAAACCTCTGTGTTCTATGCCGCAGATAGACTCTTAAAAAGACATGGTCCCCCTAATAAAACTCCAAAGGCCTATGACGACAGTCTGCATAGGACTTCTGTTTGCTCTGAGCCATCCTCATTTGCTCACGAATGACCTGCACCTTCTCCGTCATTGCCTGCACCAACTCTGGGCCCACGAGGGAGGTCTACCCAACCTCTGTCCAGCACAACGGTGAACTGTAGGGTCTCCCATAGAGGTCCTCAAAAGGTGACATGCCGATAGTAGAGTGGTAACTGTTGTTATATGCGAACTCCACCAAGGGCAGGTGATCCTCCCAACTTAGGCCAAAGTCTAACATGCATGCCCTGAGCATATCCTCCAACAATTAGATAGTGCGCTAGGTCTTCTTGTCTGTCTGGGGGTGAAAAGCTGTACTCATCCGCAACTGAGTCCTGAATGCATCTTGCAGGCCTTTCCACAATCGTGATGTAAACCACACGTCACAGTCGAAGACAATCGTCGAGGGTACTCCATGACAGAAGATGATCTCCCGAACATACAACTTCCCTAGAATCTCCACAAAGCTCTACTCCCTAATGGCAAGGAAGTGTGCCGACTTCATGAGTCGGTCCACTATCACCCAAATAGAATCATGGCCCTTTGCTGTGCGTGGAAGCCCTATGACAAAGTCCATAGATATGCCATCCCACTTCCACTCTAGGATATCAAGGGCCTGCAACAACCCTACTGGAACCTGATGCTCTGCCTTCACCTGCTGACAGGTAAGACATCGAGAAATAAACTCAGCTATGCTCCGCTTTATGCCAGACCACTAAAACTGACGCTGAAGGTCTCTATACATCTTCCCACATTAGGATGTACATCCAAGGGAGAAGTGTGGAATTCCCACATCACCTCCTCCCATATCTCCATTGGTACTACAGCTCACCCCTGGAACAGGATCTCGTGATTCCCTCCTTTAGAATACCCATAGGGTGCTTCGCTCGTGGATATCTGATCACGCAATACGCCATTGTCGACATCCCCCAGCTACGACTCTCTCACACGCTCAAGGAGTGAAAGAGTCAACATCATCGACTAAAGAAAAGCTGTACCCTCCTGCTCCACCAAGGTCAGCTACAGGGAAGCAAACTGCTCTGAATCTTCCTGCACTAGACAAGCCTGGGACTTCCTGCTAAGGGAATCTGCTACTACATTTCCCTTCCCTGGAGTGTAGAAAATCTCAAAATCATAGTCCTATAGAAACTTAAGCCAACGCCTCTGCCTCAGATTTAGATCCCTCTGAGTGAAGATATACTTGAGGCTCTGGTGGTCTGAGTAGACCACAAAACGCTCACCCAGAAGGTAGTGTCTCCATAACCTCAAGGTGAAGACCACTACTGCCATCTCCAAATCATGAGTCGCATAATTCTGCTCATGGGGCCTCAACTTCCTCAACCCATATGCAATCACTTCCCGTTGCTGCATCAGCACGCACCTGAGCCTAGATTCTGAAGCGTCACAATATACCATGAACTCAACGCCCTCCTCTAGCATACATAACACTGGAGCACTAGTCAGCCTCTACCTCAACTCCTTGAAGGCCTTCTGGCACTGATCAGTCCAGGTGAACGGTTATCCCTTCTATTTCAATGCGGTCAAAGGGGTATAAATCCTGGAGAAGTCTTTGATGGACCTCTTGTAGTACCCTTCCAAACCAAAGAAGCTCAACACCTCAGACACATTCTTGGGTGGATCCCAAGCAAGCACTGCCTCTATCTTTGCAGGATCTACATCCAATCCCTCCTATGTAATGACGTTCCCCAGAACGTGAACCTCATGAATCTAGAAATGACACTTCGAGAGCTTCCCATATAGCTGGTGCTCCCAGAGTAAGTCTAGGACCATCCTCAAATGCTCCGCGTGCTCCTCCTCTATCGCATAGTAGATGAGTATGTCGTCAATAAAGACAACCACAAACCGGTCCAAGTATGGCTGGAATATCTGGTTCATTGAAGTCATGAAAATGGAGGGGGAATTCATCACGCCAAAGGGTATCACCAGAAACTCGTAATGCCCATAACGACAACAAAAAGCCAACTTCAGGATGTCAGCCTCACGAACCCGCAATTAGTGGTAGTCGGATCGAAGATCAATCTTGGAGAACCACTTCACACCTCTCAACTGGTTGAAGTGGTCATCAATCCTCAAAAAAGGGTACTTGTTCTTTATCATGGATTGATTTAGGCGATGATAATCTACACAAAGCCGTAGGCTCCCATCTGCCTTCTTCATAAACAAAACTGGAGCTGCCCAGGGGGACACACTGGGCTTGATAAATCCCTTCTCACGAAGGTCATTCGACTGAAGTCATAGCTCCCAAAGCTCTGTGGTTCCATCTGATATGCTGCACATGATATCAAGGTAGTCCCCAGCTACAAGTCAATACAGAACTCTATATCTATCCTCAGAGGTAGTCCCGGGACATCCTCAGGAAAGACGTACATGTAGTCCCCTACAATAGTAGGGATCCAGGTGCCTGTAGTGTCTAATGCTCCGAGATCCCTGCTTGCTAACTGATGAGAAAAAGGTCATGGTCTCTTTCTCAGAGCACTCGTATGCTCTTCCACGAGGTCTCGCTCACTGAGGATAGTGAACCTCGTCCCATCAGAATGCACGCATCTGACTCGTCTGCAACGATGATAAATATGGTCGTGAACCATAGAAATATAATCCATGCCCATGATGATGTTGTAAGGTTCCTTCATGATGACCAGTAGGTCCCAAGTGAAACTCCCTCCTCCAAACGACAATTCACACTATCTGCAAACAAAGTTTACTAATGATGCACTTCCCGTAGGAACCTCAAGGCTAAGCAAAGGTGTCAGCACCTCTACTGGGAGCTCCAACTCCCGTACCAAAAGTAGCGATATAAAAGAGTGGCTGGCGCCAGTGTCTACTAGTACCGAAGCAAGCGTATAGTAAACACAGAGAATACCTCGGACCATATCATGTGATGGGGGGTCACGAACACTCATAGCCCGAAGCTGCCCACAACCCCTACTGCCAGCTCTCTGAGCCTGGCGTGGGCCACCCGGTGGTGGTGGTGGAAGGATCTCGAAATGACGTCCTCTAACTCCAGGTCCTACTGCTCTGCCTGCGCCGCCTCCCAGAGGACCAACCTGTCCTCACCTTGGATATCCCTGGTCACGGTGCTGCCAATACCGCTGCAGTGCACCCACTGCCTGCCACAACTACTCGGTATGCCTGGTCAGGCAATCCCGTGCTAGGTGACCCCTTCCGTCACAAGCATAGCACCGGCTCTCTCCTGACTGCCCCGGTGCTCTACGGCGCTACTACGGTGTACGACTCTGGCCCTGAGTCTGCTCACGGAAGGGTCTCCTCGACCGAGGCTCTGCTCTCTGCTGCCTGACTGCTACTGAAGACTTTGCTCTAAAGCGACCACTGCTAGACCCTGCCAGCTGGCATCCCTCAGTCAAGAAGCTCTCTTTAATGAGAACCCTCTCTATCAACCAAACATAAGTATGGATGCACAGAGTCACTACACTAGCACTGATCTCCCAAAAAAATACCTTGCTCAAACTTCCGCACCCAAAAGTAACTATTGTGGATCATATCCTGCGAGTAGCGTGTCAGATCGGTAAACCAGGCCGAGTACCGCTCCACGGTCACCCCCCTGCTTCAACTCCAAAAGCTCTTGAATCCGAACGGAGTGTAAAAAAGAGGGGGAGTACTCCTCATAGAAGAGCTGTTGGAAGGTATCCCACGTGAGAGCGACTCATCATGGGTCTATGTAACCAACCCCCATCAACGCCCGGCCGTACCGAGGAAAAGGCTGGCAGCTAAGGCTACCATCTGGTCCGCTGGTGTTCGTACCAGCCTGAAAAGTTGGTCCACAGACTCTAGACAGTCTTCCGCTGCCTGGGGATCTAGGTCCCCATGGAACTTCTATGGCCGCTGACACTGGAAGTCTCAGAGCTCACTCAGCCTGCGCTCAACCTCAGCCTATACTGCCGGTACTAACCGCTGCTCTCTAGATAGAGGGGTACTGCTGAACCACTGGGTGGAAGGGGATCATGTGAGGGTCCCTGAACTGACTCCTCATTGCTCGCTATGTCGTCATCAAGAACTAGAGATGGTAACCTGGATGTCTGCTGTCGTGGGGGCATCCTAAAAATTATCAAGGATTATCGCGATAAGACGAGCACATATATATAATAGTAATCACAAAGGAGAGATGACTCAAAAAGGACAGTCAAAGACTCAATCCTACCAGATGCATATTCCAAAGTTCCCTGTAACAAATGTCTTAGATTTCCGAGTCGACAAGCGGGTTATCAGGTTCCTAGTGAATGGATACGTCGGCCGCCCGTACCATCACTGGAATCCCTGGCCCGAGAGCCACTCTCGAGACATGTCGACACTATTTCCCTAAATCCCCAACAATTCCTTTTAGGGATGTTCGAAAAATTCCCCAAGGAACAAACCATCCTCTGATACCACTTTGTCATGACCCAACCCTACCGATATCAAGCCGCAACTACCCCAAGCCTGCCTCCATAGGCCAGGGGCTGGCGACAAGCGCCGAAGCCATAATGATCTTGGGGAGGCCTTCGCCTAAGTACCTGTACAAAGACACACAACCCACTCGATGCAGAAGTGCAAAGTAAAAAAGAAAACCAAAGGACAAACAACTATAACCCAACCACAATCATGCATCAACTTCTAAATAGAACAACTAAAGTGCTGAAAAGTACTGACAAGGTAACTGAACAGAAAAAGGGAAAAACACACGCCCAACCCGAAAGGTTCCACAACCCGGCAATAGGTAGCCAAAATTAAACAACCGAAGAGTCCCACACCCAAAAACTCTACTGTGATCCTGGTACGCAGCCCAATATCCTGTGCCCTCTACGCTCCTCTATAGTCACGATCGACCTATCTGTCGTCTGCAAGGGAACACCAGGTGAGGGAAAAGCACCAACAGGGGTGAGTATAAATATACTCAGTAGGATGCCCTGAAAGCTCGAGGGAAAAAAAGGAGGCACTAAAGAGGTGAGCAGTAGAAAAAATAGAGAACAGTGAAAGAGTACAGTAAATAGAGTGCAACTCAACCCAACAAGAGAAAATAATCATACTCGTCCAAACACAAGGAGCTAGAAACATTGAGAAGACGAACTTCTCACTGAGTCTTCTCTACCTATAGTAGGAGAGTAGAATCATCCAACCAAGAGGATATAGACACGTAAAGCACGTGGCATACCCTGCGCGTCTTTTCCCCTCCTAGAAGGAGAGTAATTGAACCCAAGGAGTGAGAAAAAAAGTAGGGTGTACATATATATATTCTCAACAAGAAACCTGAACAAGTGTGTAAGGGGATCTCCATCTCCAAGATCATCCTAGGAAAAGTCGCCAATAGTTCTAAGGATATCCATCACTAATGCCGAAATGTCCCGCACATCAAAGCTATCTCATCGCTGAACCGTACAACCAAGGGTCCCGCTCTGGTAATCATGGAGAAAAGTCACTAACTAGCCTCATATAAAGGGTTGAGTCTTAAAGAATTCATCGGGTAACCCACTGCCCAACCCAGATGGAGGGTAAACTCTAAGAGGTCGTCGGGTAACCCACTGCCCAGCCCAGCTAGAGGGTAAAACCTAAGAGGTTGTCGGGTAACCCATTGCCCAGCCCAGCTAGAGGGTAAACCCTAAGAGGTTGTCGGGTAACCCACTACTCAGCCCAGCTGGAGGGTAAACCCTAAGGTCAATAGGTAACCCACTGCCCGGCCCTGCTGGAGGGTAAACCCTGATACGCCGGTGGATAACCCACTACCCACCCCTGCTGGAGGGTAAACCCGGAATTGTTCCGATAACTCCACACTGCCCGTGCCATCAATTGGTGTCACTAACATCGCTACTGTGCGTTGGTTCAGAGTGTGTCAAAGGAACCTCTGACCAATGCCCTTCCATGTTTCCACATTTAATGAGATCTCGAATGGGGCTCCTCAGGCCTAAACAGATTACACCGTTTCAATACTCGTAGAAAAACATGTCGGATAGACTACTTACTCACTTGAAACAAACTCCTGATGAAAAAGTTATTCAACACTGCTTTATGCCCATATGACGTCTCGTGGGGCCCACACCTTAGTCCCAAAAAAGTTCGGATGAACTATTCCATCGCAATTCTCTCAAAAAAACACACCAAATTGACTATTCATTCGCCCCGAATGGACGTCTGATAAAAAAGTCACAAACGCTGCACACAGCTTGAATGACGGCCCGTGGGCCCATGCCTCAACTCCGGATTCAATGCCTAAAACCACACTGGATGACTTGGTCACAATGCTAGGGTCACAACTCCGCTGACGATGCCTAAAATGGACTCTAGATGTGCTTGTGCCATCCGAAACAAGAATCTCGGTGAGGCGCTAAATAACACTTAACGGGCGTGTCGTGCCACCGAGCCCCCGTCTCAGGAATTAAAAATCCCTGAGACCATATCAAAACCTCTGTCTCGGTCCAATTATCCATTTTCAGTAGATGGGATGAAAATCTGATACTTGATTTGAGAGTGAGAGGTGTTTTAAGGCCAACGGACGGAGACAGGGTGGGCCAGACCAGTTCGGTCGGTCCACCCCTTTAGACCGGCGGTCCGCGGCTCGGCCGCCCGGACTGCCCGGACCGCCCGGTCCACCGCGGCTTGTGGTTCACCACACGGACCGCACCGCTTCACCCGGACTATATTAAGCCGGTCCAGGTCTTTTCCATGGGACCCACGTTTCGCGGGTCTCGGTCTGCTCTCGAGGTCGCGACGACCTTAGTCTCACACGGCACGCCGACCGGCGAAGCCGACCAGCGTGCGACCGCTCGCCCGGACCACAGCTGCATTGGACTGCCATCCCGCTCACCTGCTCAGACAACCAGGGAGCCCATGACACTTCCTGGGGAGCCCGCCCCACTGTCGTTTTCCACCAGACCGCCGCGCGGAGCCGCCGAAAAACAAGGGTTTTGGTCGGAAAACTTCCCGGGGTCACCCAGGACACCCCAGAACTCGAAAATTTGATCTGAAAGAATTGTTGGAAAGCTCGGATCGAGACCTACTCAAATATGGCCTTCTATAGATAATTAAATAGAATTTCAATGCTATAAATTGAGTTCAAAGAGTATGCATGAATTTAAAACGAAAATACAATGATCCTACCTCGCAGGGCGTAGCCCATCGCTTCACAAATGATCCGCCGGAGCCGCAACCACCTTGGAGAAGTGGGGAGAGGAGCTTGAAGAAGGTGGAGGTTATTTTTTGGGAGAGCTTTCACTAGAGAATGTTTAAGGGGGAAGAAGGGGGAGGGGGTTGATGTGTTTAAGTAGGGAAATTAATTAAAATTTAATTAATTTTAAACACCCCCCAGTAGGCCCATACCCAAACTCTCGATGGGGTCAAGGTTAAGCTGCTCCTAGGGTAAAATCCTAGTTCTGAGCGCAACAATGGTCTCAAAATTTTAATTCGAGCTTCTGTTCAGAAGTTATAAAGTTCACACCCGAGGCCGCTAAATTATGAAAACTCCCCTGGTGGCGTTTTCCACAAAAGGGCCATGCCCGCGAAAGTTACACCCCTCCTAGGGTAAACGACACACTCTAGACTCAATGGTGCCTTCGGTTTTCCCCTCCAAGAAACCGTTTAGGAGTTATTCTGTTTATTTGGCGTGTCTAGTGTGAACGCACTTAAAATTCAATTTCGGCCACACTAAGGCTCGGAATCACATGCCGTCTGAACGCCCTACTCTGGAATAACATCAAGAAAAAAAAATTCAAAGTCTTATAGGCTCAAAACCCAGGTTCTTACACTAAATTTTCTTCAAAAAATATTTTTTTAACATATTTAAAATTTAACAAATATTTTTTTTAAAAATATTTTAAATTTGAAAAATATTTTTTTAAGTATTTAAAAATTGAAAAATATTTTAAAAAAAAATTAAATTTTAAAAATTTGAAAATATTTAAAATTTCAAAATTTTTAATTATTTTTTAAATATTAAAAAGATGAGTTATATCAAAATATGTTCTAAATACATACACCAATATAAACTCCCCTAAATTCATGCTTCCTTTAGAAAGATAAAAAGAGATAATCAAGGAGTTATGAAAACATATATAATATTATTAAATGAATAATAAGGGTTTTTGATGAATATATTAAGCCATTTAATTTATTCCATAATAATGAAATATTTAAACACATGATAAATATTTAAAATAACTCCCCTATGACCGAGCATAAATATTTATGATATTCAATGAATTTAAATAAATGTTTTTTATGGAATTTAAATAAAATATTTTAATAAATAAATAAATAAATAAATAAAATAATAAATACAATAAAGGATTTTCAAACAATTTAATTAAAGGAATTTCAAATAATTTAAATAAAATTTTACTTATACCATAATGACCAAAAGATTTTAATCTAATAATAGAATAATGTATCGCAAACAAAAAATGATTAATTTAGCACATGAAATTAATTTAAATAGTCAAACATTAAACACATGCTTACACGCAATATATATAAAATCTTAATAAAATGTTTGAAGGTCACTGATTAAGAAAATAAATCAATGAAGTAATTCATTAGATAAAATAACATCGTGAAAAGATTTAATAGTTTAAGAATAAGAATAATTAAATATAGAGGAATAAAATATAAAGTAGAAAAAATTTATCCCCCTGTATAAAATATTTAGTGAATTTAAATTGAATATTAAAATTGAAAATAAAATACTTCCTAGATTAAACATTACAACTCTAATGAAGCTTATATTTAATAGAATAAGAAATAAGAATATAATAAATTCTCATAATTTTCAAGCAGCCACTTGATGATATAATTATGGCGTTTAGTGGCGCATACCTACAAAATATAAAAAACAAGTGTCTTTTGGTACCCATATACTTTTGGGTCCAGTAGTGTCAATAATTAATGATTTAGGTAACCAAATATGTTTATTTTGATCAAAAATATTATAATTAAATCTAGATAATTCTTTTTAATAATTAAAATGCTTGAAACCAAAAGATTGTGGTTTTATAAAATAACAGTCATTAGCATAATGTCCATTTATACCATAATAAAAACATTTAATAGTAGACATTTTTTTCTTTTTGAACCAGTAACAAAATAATTGTTATATAATTATGGATTTTCTCCATTACTACTAATACTCAGTTTTCATTTCTGAATTTTATTTTTACCAAGAATTTGATTCAAATAATTTTCTCCCTTAATAAGCATACTTAAAGTTTTCTTTAATTTATCAACTACATTCAACAATTCTTTAATTTTAGTTTCATGCAGATCATAATAAATTTTGGAAGCATTTGATCTTAAATCAACAATATGTTTTGATAAACTTTCATTATCAATTGAAATAACATCATAAGATTTTATAATATGTTTATACTCTTTCTTTAAAGATTCAAATTTATCTTGAAGCATAAAAAAAATATTATTAAGTTCATCATAATAAAATCTCTCAGAATTATATCTTTTAGAGTAAGAATATTGTACCTCATTAGTATAAGTCATAAGAAATAGATTAACCTTTTGATTCATGCTCATCTTCTGAGATTGTAGTAGATTCATCCTTTGAATCTTCATAATCATTACTAGTAGCCTTCAGGAATTTCTTTCATTTTTCATTTATATTCAGATTTCCTTTGAGCTTTAATAAAAGGACATTCGTGTCTCAAATGACCTTTCTTTTTACACTCATAGTATATGACTTCTTTCTCTTTATTTAATTTCAATTTATTTTTTCTTCATTTATACAACTTGTTAATTTTTTAGCAAGATGTGGTTTCTCATCACTTAAAACTGAATGAATAGAATCTGAATTAGAAAATCCATCTATTAAAACTTTTATTGAAACTATTTTCTTTTTTATAGAAATATGATTTTTATCTTCTTCTTGCATCTCTGCTTTGTACATCATCAAGGTTCTGATCATTTATTTCATCTTTAATTCTTTAACTGTTTTGAATTGTCGAATAGCAGCTGAAATTCCATTCCACTTAGAAGGTAAAACTCTAAGTAACTTTAATTCCTGATCTGATTCTGGAATTGTAGTTCCCAAAGAAGAAACATCATTAAAAGATTCTATTAATCTTCCATTCATCTGAGTGATTACCGCACCCTGAATGTGTCAAATTTATGTTTTGTAGTATTGTACCTTAGTTTTCTAATAGTGTAAATTCCTTCATATGTAACCTCAATAGTTTAACACATCTCATAGGTAGTATCAAATTGAGAAACATAGTTAAATTCATCTGGACCAAGACTGTATACAATTGAATCCATGGATTTTGAATTAATATTATACTCAGCTTCCTTAGAAGCATCCCGCTTTTTTGGTTCTCCAGGGATTTCATAAGATTTGAAAATATTCATATGAAATTTAAAACCAAGATTATTTAAAAAGATACTCATTCAATTTTTTCAGCATCCATAATTATCACCATTAAAATAAGGAGTATGAATCATTGACATACCTTCTCTGAAATTTTCCATTGAGATTTATTTTGGTCTGAATCTTTAACTCGGGCTTGTTAGAGCAAACAAAAATCAGTAGATACCTACCTTTGATACCAATTGTTAGGTCAGGATGGCTATGATGAAGATGAAAGAGGGGAATGAATGGTGTCATTTTAAAAAACTGTACAATATTAAAAAAACCCTCTTGAAATGAAGCGATTCTTTCCTTCTTTATTAATGTCAAACAAGCATCGAAAATAAATAAAGGAAAAGAACAAAAGGATGTATAGTGGTTCAGGGAATAGAAATCCCCTAGTCCACTCCACCAAAGTTCTAATACATGATCTTGGTTATTTTAAATAGTTGGTCCTCTTATCATAAGACCTTTCACAGCTAAGTACAAGTAGTTTATACCTTACAAGGCTTTTACAGGGCCTTCTAGTTCTTTTACAGGGAACCAAAATATCCACAACTTAGTCTGAGAAGCTGAAACTCCACCATGACTAAGTCTAGGCCGTCAATACTCAAAATAAAATATATGAGGTGATGTTTTTTGGGAAATAGTTTTAGCTCATAGTTGTAGTAGCAACTGACAGATGTAGATGATCTTCAATATAGCACAATAACTGTAGAAAAATAATCTTCAATGTCGAGAAGGCTTCGTCATGTTTAAACAACAATAAATATATTATACAATGTTTGTTTAGGATTATTTCACACACCATGAGAGAATAAGAATGTACAAAGAATTTTTCTCTCCCTTCTTCAAAATGATAAGTAGCAGAATGAAAATATTTCAGAACTTTACTTTCATCAATGTTTTCACGTCTCCACTCTTCTTCATTGTGCATATAATTTTATTTCCAAAGAGATATATATATATACAGAATAAATATCCATTAGCTGTAAAAACTTTCCTTTTCCTTAGTATACCCAAAATAAATAGAGTTAATAGCCTTAATATATATCCCTAAGAATAGGGTAACACAATTTCCTCTTTATTACTGTAGAATAAATATCTAATAAATGCATTAAAAATAATTTAAATAACTCCTCCCATAATATCTCCATAATAATATCAGTATTGGAAAATTTAAAAATCCTATTTAAATCCATTCAAACCACTTTAAATATAGTCAAAACAGTTCCTGAAAAATAGCCACATAAAAAATCATCAATATTTGAAATCAAATCATTCAAAGAGATTCATAATGTCCCTTATAAATAGGAATGATTTAATCTGTTCCATGAGAGCCTTTGAATCAGTAATAAAACAACCTTATAATGATATATACTTCCATCGAGATGGTTGTTGAAATCATGGATAATATATTTATATAAAACTCTTTTATTTGACTAGAAAAACATAGGGTTCCTTTATACAATGACAAAATACCAAACATAGGGTTCAACTACGTAACGTATGGTTCCTTTAAATAGTGTAGGGTTCCTTCCAATATATGTTTCCTTATCTATACTTTCATATTCACATAATTTAGGGATAAAAAATTAATGTATGGATAATGATCTATACATTCATCCTTATCAGCATACAATTTTGAATGTAACATTGATTAACCATACATTCAACTTTCCAAATGTAGGGTTAGATTAATAATTTCAGACTCCAACGCAGGGATAATGATCTATATGTGCATTTATAAAATGTAGGGTTCATTCCTTAAATTATGCTTATTAACATAGGGTATGAATTGGGTTTCCAGAAAATGTGAACAACTTAACTTCAGAATTAATTGAACTTTTTGAGCCCTTTAACATCAGATTCAGCCTTAATCCCACAAGACTTATTTTTAGTAAATATCAAGATAATTCCAATGGTTTAATAATTTAATCAATCCAACTTATAAAACTACTAATATATTTGAAAAATATAATCCATATGATAAGGAAAACTGATTCAAAAATAGAAATTTAGAACTTTAAATATTTTATTGACCATCCAAATGACTTTTTTAGCCTTTAATGTAAACTGATGAAATTAAGATAAAATTATTGGATTTCCATATCACTAGGTTTCGAGAGATTCTGAAATCTGTAGAACTTCCAAAAAAATAAATACTCTAGGTTTCAAATATGTTCATTTTACAGTTGAAAAAATGATTTATAAACTTCAGTGATTTTTTAGAGTATCAAAAAAATCCTTTTCATACTTCCACATAAAATAATGATGTTTAGATAAACTTATTATCCATCCAATGGTATAATTTTCCCATAAACCCGTTCAATATATCTTGAGATATCATCCTAATTTAGAATTGACTTTAAGTCAAAAACTGCAATATCACTTGGACAACTTGTAACAGCTTGGATGATTTTTTTCACCATCAAAACAATTGAATAGGATTTCAACATAAATAGATTAAATGAAGATAATATTATTATATTTCCAAATGAATAAAATCTGTAAGAATCCGATCACTATTTCCTTAGATATAAAATAAATACTTTGACATACTAAATCTCAAACTCTTAACAAATTTATTAGAAAACAAATATTGATGGGTTAAAGTAACTATCAAAACTAAATCAAAATGAGAATGAAAAGGATCCAATCAATATATAGGTGTTAATATCTTATCCAAGATTTATTTAGGATCATGTTACCACCATATAAGGTTGAGACCAATAAACATACCACAAAATTATTTTAGGAGAAGGTATGGCTTGTATGAATTTATAGTGATTCCATTTTGGTTGACCAAAAAATTGGTAGTATTCATGGCCTTAATGAATAAGATCTTTCACAATTTTCTAGATCAGTTTTTGGTGGTTTTTTTTGATGATATCTTAGTGTACACCCATTCAGTAGATGATCATTCCAAACATCTTGACATCATCCTAAGCACACTAAGAGAGCATCGAATTTATGCCAATCTAACCAAATGTAGTTTTTAGATTAATAAAGTGCACTTATTGGGCCATGTAATCTCAGTGGAAGGAGTGTTAGTAGACCAAAATAAATTTAAAGTCATGGTATCTTGGGAAGAGAATAATAATTTCTTTTATATTTAGATATTTATGGTTTTATTAGGTTATTATCATCACTTTATCTAATATTTCTCCCATTTGGAAGCATTAATGTCTGGGTTGACCAAGAAAGGGGTAAAGTTTTCTTAGTCTGGTTCTTGCAAGAGACATTTTCAAGAGATGAAAGGAATAATAACTTCATAAACTATCCTCACTTTACTTGTTCTGGATAAATCAAATACCATGTACTATGATGCATCTAGAGTTGGACATAGAGAAGTTCTAATGTAGGAGGATCGAGTGGTTGCTTATGGATCCAGGCAGCTGAGATAACATGAGAAGAATTAACCTACTCATGATCTAGAGTTAGAAGTAGTGGTAAATTACCTGATATGTTAGGGAAACTATCACATGGGTGAGAGGTTTGTGGTATACATGGACTATAAGAGCCTCTGTTACATCTTTTCTTAGAGAGATCTGAACCTTAGATAGAGGACGTGGGTTGAGTATTTTCAGTATTTCAACTTCGAGTTGGAGTATACAATAGGAAAGGGAAATGTAATTGCTAATGATTTGAGTTGAAAGATATAAATAGAGGCAATGTGGGAGTCTTTCAATGAGTGGAGTATGATGGTCCTATTTGTAGACATGCATCTATATGTTCAGGAGTCTAAAGGCTGAGTAGTTTTGGATTTGAAATCTATTATACCCATGATATTGGATTGGATAAAAATATATTAGTTATCTAATCTAGAGGGATTAGTTTTGAGAGATAGATTATATGGTGGTGAGAAACCATTAGTATAGTATCTCGATAGTGTAAATTATCACTTTTTTTCCATGATCTAGTATGGGTTCCTATGGGATTATGTGAGGAGCTAATGATGGAGTTTGATGCTTTTAGATGGGCACTGCATCTTGGTTTTAAAAAGATGTATCATGATCTATATAGATAGTACTGGTGGTCGAGAATGAAGAAAGAGGTAGCAATATTCATGGATAGATGGTCCACTTGTTAACAAGTGAAAACTGAGAATGAGATGCCAACTGAGATTTTGTAGCCTTTGCCTATCCCTGAGTGGAAATGAGACAATGTCACTATGGATCTTGTGTCAGGATTACCCAATAAAACCCATAATAATGATGATTTATGGGTAATTATGGATCAAGTAATGAAGGTATCCCACTTATCAGGGAGACCTTCAAATTTTATGATTTGGGTATTCTTTACATGCATGTGGTGGTTTAGTTGCACGATGTTTTTAGGAGTATCGTTTTAGACGGAGATCCTCGTTTCACATCACATTTCTGGAAGGGCTTCAAAAGGATTTGGAATTATGGATTATTTTGAGCACAACCTATCATCTTTAGATTGATGGTCAATCTGAGTAGACTATTCAGGTTTTGAAGGATTTTTTACGAGCCTGTGTTTTAGATTTTGGTGGTTTATGAGAGCAACATATGGAACTCATGGAGTTTTAATATAATAATAGCTTCAAAAAATTGATCTAAATGGAAAATTTAGAATCTTTGTATGGAAGGAAATTTCATTCATCTATTTATTGTCTAGAAGCAGGCAATTCAACACTTATCGGGCCTAATCTCATGTAGGAGACATCTGAGTAGGTTCATTTGATCAGACAATGGTTGGTAACTGCACAAAGCAGGTATAAATCTTATGATGACCATATGAGATGAATTATGAAATTAGAGGTTGGTAATTATGTGTTCCTTAGGGTGTCACCTAGATGGGGGTAACATCATATCCGGAAATAGGGTAAGCTAACACCTAGGTTTGTTGGTCTGTTTGAGATCATGGAAAGGGTCAGTCAACTGGTGTACCATTTATCCCTTCCACAATGCTACAACGCCATGCACGATGTGTTACACATATCATAGATATAAATATATCATCTAGAACCTTTCCACGTGATAGATGTAGTAGACATAGAGCTCTGTGATGATGCATCCTTTTAGGATCATGCGATATGGGTTGTGGATCATAGTGAGAAATATCTTCAGGGTAGGACTATACCATTGGTTCGAATGCAATGGCAGCATGAGCAAGTTCAAGAGTAGACATGGGAGAGTGAGTTTGATATGTGAAAAAAGTGTCCAAAATCGTTCACTGAGACCTCATAATGAGGCTTATAGAATTTCAAGGATGAACTGTTATATGGTGGGGAGGTTGTAAAATCCTATATTTTTTAGGTATTCCACTCTTTGATTTTTTCTTTAATTTTTTTTCAGGTAATTTTTTCCTCTTGTTTAAACCTTGGTGGTTGTGTTCCATTGAGGATACCTTTTATTTTAATAAACATAATATTATGTTGTGAGGAAAATTTAGAAAACCAGAGAGGATCCACGTGGGGAGCTTTGTTGGGGAAAATGAATTAAGGTCCAAATATGTATGTTTATCTAAATTAATTGAGTCTGAGTAAATGGGTTAAGTGTTTTATTGGTTTTTGGTAAGTTTAAAATATTTATAGGGGTCTTTGGTTATTTATAAGGAAAATTGGCTGAAAAACCATCTATAAAACATTTACACACTGTGTAAATGGATTGCAGATCATGTAATGTTTGGGTGTTTTTAATAAAATAATCCCAAGAGATAGGGTTTTCAGCATTTCCCATGAAAAAAATTACAAGATGTGTAACTACATAACATTCCATGTAATTCCCCAAACTTCTATTTTAAATTATTCCATGCAATTGAATTATCATTATAATTCACTTTAAGCTTATCCTCTTGACCCTAGGGTACCTTCTAGGTGATTTTGGAGTTCCAACCATCCTTTTGGATATCCCGACAACACCTTTGATCCCTAGTAAGTGGTTTTGGTTCAATATATCCCTTGTATCCCTTGGTTCTCCAACTGTTGTGGTGAAATCCCTTGACTTTGTGCATTTTTGATTTTGATATTGATCTAGAAACCTCATTGTGATCATCCTAACATTATTTCTCGTGGGAATTTACCATTGGAAGCATTGTTGGATTATCAGTTAAAGGTAGGGGGTCTAAATATTAACCCTATGGTTTGATAATTTCCAAGTATATGAAATATTGTGATTGATCCAACACAACGTGATCCCAAATCAATTAAATAATGAGTGGGATTATTCCTTGGAGTCCTTTGGTTTCAATTGGATTTTGACCTGGCTTATGGATACCCATTGGGTGAGAGAACCTTGAACATAATTTAATTGGATAATGTCTTAAATTGTGTTTATCATGACATGAGACATTAAGTTAATGGTTGATATATAATCTCTAAGTTTTGGTTTAATTTTTATTTCTCTACTTGTTAATAAATTATGATATAAATACAAGTGGTATATGAAAGACAAATGGTGATTGACATAATTAACCATTGATATTTATGATATGATATTGTGATATTCATGCTACATGATTGGACTTATGTTCCATGCTTAAATGATTATATATCGGACTCAGACCTGTAACATGCACACTTATATGCTGTAATGATGATATTGAGAAAGATCAACTCAGTCCATGCTATAATTCTTATAGTGAGCGGGATCTACCCAATCCCATGCTATAATGATTATAGAAATTTGACCTGGATGCTGTAATGCTTATAGGGATTTGACCGAGATTGTTGTGACTATACCATGGTTATAGAGTGGTGGTTGGAAAGGTCATATGACATGCTCTGAGATATTCCGTCATGGAACTAAAGTAGGTTATTTTACCATGGTTATATGATTATGGTTGACATGTTTGTAAGACATGATCAAAGATATTCTTGCATGGATAAAAAGCAGGTTGTTGTTGTATTTTATTAATTTTTGAATTAATTACTTATTTATCACTTTATTTCATATAATTATTATTAGTCTGGTTTATTTAGACATGGCGGTGTTAACATAATAAGTTATACTCACACCCTATTTGAGATTCCATTTGGTAACAGTGCAGATTACGTGGATTCATGTTTGGAAACGGGAAAAGAACATTGATTTTTATTGTTTTCTTGCTGGATGAGTTGGAGTTTGGAGGTGATACTGACATGGGTTTTGGGACCAGGGATTATTTATTCTTTATTGAGTGTGCTAGTATTTTACTTTTATTATTATAGAATTAAATTTAGTTACATTCTATCACATCATTACAATATTAATATTATTATTTATTGATTATTCAGTTGGCTTTTATTATTGGTTTCCGCTTTGTCTATAATTTGGTTGCTTTCATTTATATAGATTAATTATACTGCGATGAAACTTCTTACCTGGGGGTATAGTCTCCCCACTATAAATTTCACACCCAACTACTTTTTGGAAACCTCTGGTGTACAGGTAGGTTCACTTGAGGTCACATAACCAATCCTTTTTGGCTATGAGAGAGAGAGTCAAATTGAGGGATGTTACAAAACCCTTACAAGTAACATAATAATTGAGGTAATAATCATTTGATAATAAGGTTATAAGGAATAATTTTAGAACCAAAAAAATAGGAGGAAATAAAATACAAAGTATTAATTAGGTAGAGTATATAAAACTTGGAATAATAGAGTTCAATAAGAAAGTTTGTAACTCAATGGAAGAAAATTGAGTTAGCATAAACCCTTACCTTAGTCCTGATTCAATCAGCACATGTATATAACTTCCTGAATAATAAAATTAAGTTTATTAGATACCTTATTCATATATTTTTAATTTTATAATGAAAATTCAATATCATATTCTGTTTATTTATTATATAGTTTTTTCTTATGTTGGTTATTTGAGGTGGTTTGGTAAATTTTCTACACAACTCTTTTGATAGGTATACCATGATTAAAGGTGCTGTAGAATAACATCATGATATCCAAAATTATAGGGGTTTATGTCATTTATTATTCTATTAACATAATATTTATTCAATTATATTGGTTTTTATAAAATGAACTCAGATTAGGAAAGGTACTTTGATATGTTCATTTTAGGTGATTAAGTTTACTAGGACCATTTACTATTAATATCACTTGTATAATGTCCAATATTATCTTTATATAATATTAATAGTGTTATAAAATTCATTTTTTTACCTTAAATACATTTTTAAAGTCATCTATGTTAGGTTTTTATGGAAAATAAAGCACGCTGCTTTGTGGAGGCGGTAGTCCGCACATAGACATGATCAACATTCTTTTAATTTTATGAGTGAATGGAAATGAATAAATGGAGGTTTTTAAATTAATATAATTAAACTTTATTATACTAATGATACTTATTTAATTATATTACTATGGTTAGTTTAGGTTTTTTAGTGAAATATTAAGAAGAATGGGACAAAGATTAAGTAATACTCACTTTGAGACCTCGAACTTTCTATTGAAAGTCTCCCTGAAAATAAATGAATTAGGATAACCTATGGTGATCATGGGATTTAAGTCATGTAATAAAAATATGGTAGAGTAAAATTGGTCTTGGTTTCAAGGAAATTTCTCAGGTTATGTGTAACTTTTATAGTGTGTAAGTGATCCCCTTTTATAAGTGAAGAAAATGTAACTTTTTTGAACACCCATTATTTTTCAATAATAGAGTGACAATATTCAAGGGTAAATGGTTCTAGAAGTGAGAAATAATATAGTGTTAGGTGAAATAAGTTTTATAAATCCTAAAAAACTCTTTTTACCACATGTTTTATAAATCTTTTTACCACTTTAGTTTTTTACTATTTTGGGTTTTACCTTAGTAACTAGTTTTTACACTAGTAGTTTATATTTTATAAAAAATATAAAGTAACACTTATAACATAAATTTTATTTTATAAAACAAAATTTAGACTCAATATAGTCTAATTAAATTTTTAAATAATATAAAATTAACTTTTAAATTAAATCATTTAAAATGTAGAAAAACTATTTTGTAGAAAAATGTTGTTTTTACCATTAAGTGTTATTAATCTTATTTAGTATTGATTACCAATTGAACGAGTGTAAATATATTTATATATAGGTTTAAAAATTATATTAGATTAATTTTTGATAAGTGATTTATCTATTTTATTATATAAAAATCTCACCATGTTAACAAAATAATTCTTTGAAAATAATAGTTTTACCATTATCTCAGTAATTAAATTTTATCCTTGTGATCACACTTTTATACATAAAATTAAAATTGAAATTTAAATTATTAAATAATATGAAAATTATGATCTAAAATATGATATAATTTCGTATATATTTAATTTATTCAATTAATCATAACTATTTTTTAATATAAGAAAATAAAAATAGTTTTTAAAGTAAAATAATACTTAAGTTTCCAAAATTCTATACATGAGTTTTATAAATTTAAAAAAGTATTTAAATGAATAATTTCACTACTTTAATATATTTTTGGTTTAATAAATTTTTTTATAACTTTTTAATTAATAATTACTTCATGATAGACCTATAAACATTAAATTGTGAATAAAAATGATGTTTTTTCACTATTTGTATAAAATTCAATTATATTAGAAAAATCTCAAATTTTTTACCTAAGATAATTTTAACCTATATAATTTTAAAATTAAGTTCATTTTATATAATTAAAATTATAAAATTTATAAATTTATCTTTTAGATGTGAATAAAATATATAAAGAAAATTGGTATTTATTGAAAAAACACCCTTTTAAAATTGTAAGTGTTATTAATACTACTTTTTATGAATTTATAATCAATTAAAATATTTTTATTTAATAGAGGTTTTATTATTCTTAAATTTTCTTAATAATATTCATCTAACATTTCATAACTTGTTTTAGTTTGGTGTTTATTTTAAAACAAGCTATCAAACATAGTATTAATTTTGAGAAAAAAATATATCCCAAATTCTCAGGGTGTTACATACTTCCCCCCTTAAATAAATTATGACTTCAAAATTTTAATTATTCCTAAATAATGAAATAGATAAGGTTTTCCATAAGATATAAGTGACTTTACATCTAATTTTTAATGAATTTTCATCCTCACTATCCTTGGTATGACTAGTGAACCCATCTTTTCCCTTATAATAGGTATATAAGTAATATTGAGTTTTTTCCTTTAACCATTTAAGATAAATACCCCAATATACTGGGAGTAATTTTTTTATATGGAGTTTATAATTAGTATTGCATCAATAGGTAGTCATTAGTTGATTTTTAGACATGATTTTTCTATCTTGGAAATTATCATGGTCTCTATGTCAAGAGAGCGAAACCATGCCTAATATCACATCAAATTTGACTAAAGGATAAATAATTAAATTTTATAGGAAGTGTATTAACATAAAAATATATTAGTGAGGAGTTATATTGTTGAAATACAATAATTGTAACACTAAATTTTTTATCAATAATTCAACATATAGTCACCAGGGTAGATATTTTATGTTTTTAGTAAACATTCTAGGCATAGAGGAGTTAGTTGAACAAGACACAAATACAAAAATCATAGTTATTGAGTGGGAGATTAGCGTTCCCCATTCTATATCATTTTTTAAAACAAATTCCTTAGTTTTTATTTCATAGTATTTACCTTCTCATAGAAGTTCCTAGTGCTTATAATCCTTGATAACCCTTGTATTTGGGAATTGACTTGAATAATGTCCAAGTTTCCCACATTTAAGATAGTGAATTGTCAGTGGTAATTTAGGATAAAATATCTTTCCTTTCACCATGTCCACTGAACTCTTCATTTTTTCTTGAAAATCAGTTGCTATATTCCCTTGTTTACCACAAATAAATTATCTCATAGTTCTTTTGATACATTCCACTAGGTGTTTCTTCCCACATTTTTGACATGATGGAAATTAAATTTTATTTCATTTATTATCTTCATCACCTGAAATTACATGAGGCTGCATCCTTATCTTCTTTGGTGTGTTTGGAATCTCAGCTAAGTTCACATTGTTAATCATTATTCTTGAGAGATTTTTTGGTATAATGACCAGGTTTATCACTTCAGATCTTATCCCATTAGGTTTCTTATTGGGTAAATTTCCACATTGTTCATGATATCCATTATTTACTTGGTGCCTTTGGGCTTCATCCATTACTAAAAACAAAAGGATATAACCACGAGTGATGAAAAATTTAAACCACAATATAATTATTATAAGACAATTACATGGAAAATTCAACCTCAAAATGTATTAATATTTGAAATTATTACATTATCTTTTAGTTCAACATAAATCACTCTTGGTTCAATATAGATTTATTTTGGTTGTATTATATCACATTACTTAACCTAATTACTTAACATAACAAATAAGTCATAATAGCTTGTAAATAAAATTTGATTAACCAAATCATATCCTCGAGGAGTGTCTATCTAGGTGTGTAATATTAGGTCCACTCATCATGAACCCAAGTAAATATTGAGTTGATAATAAACCAGTCTTTTTTAGGATGATTATCCCTATGTTAATCTACACCATGACCGTATCCACTTTCTAGTATCAATAAATGGATACAATTTCTAGGATAACTTCACAATATCTACTTTACTAAAACATCAGTATTTTATCCTATACTTATACTTATCCCTTAAAATTATACCTAAGGTTTTCACTAAAGTTCTCTTACCCAATCTAAAAAATATTTTATATTACCCCAACCAACCTAAAGGGTTATATATACCTTTGAAATTATGATCACACTTAACTTATCAACCCTTAAATTATTCTTAATTAATATCCAAACCAATAAAGTTATCTAAACCCTACTTTGATGCCAACTTTTCCACCCCATATATGTAAAAATATCATAATTACATGACTTAAAGAAAATATTTTATCCCAATACATTAAAATGATATTTTTGGTTTATAGTTTTAGAGAATTAGGAAAAAACATTAACTAACAAAACCCATATCATTTTCACATAATGAACATTTTTCCCACTATATAAACAAATTATTAATTCATAACAATTATTCAACACTTCCTATAAATATCCACATAATATTCTCTTCTAGACACATCATACATATTGTTTTTTCATAACCTAGGGAAATGGAAACATAAGAAAGGGGTGAGTTCAAACTCTTAGTAAGGGTAAACATAATCAATAATAATAAGAGATCATAATGGAGAATAAGATAACATGTGGGTATAATCAAGATACATAATAATGTTATAACTAGAAAATAATAAATAATAAATCATGAAACAAGGCATGGAATAATATAAAAGTGTGGAATAAATTAGAAACGATGAATAAACATGGAAATTTAGCATAATTAGAAAATGTAAAGAATCATATAATTATGGGAAAACATGAAAAACAAAATGGAAATATGGAATAATAATAATAGGAAACCTTGTCAGAAAACTCATTATTCCTACACCCATGTGAACAAACTCATTATGTACACTCCTAAAAATGTGAGCAAACTCATTAGTTCTATGACTTTATGAACAAACTAATTATGTGCATGCTTGACTATGTCATGAAATATCAATATATAGCAATAAATTGGAGGGAGATATAGGACCACACCCATTATTTTACTTACATATGTGGGCCATAAGAAACCATTCATTAATCCCAAATAAATCATGTAAATAAAATAAGTTTCATCTCCCTTTAAAATGGATTCATATAAGGAAAATAGTCATAATTCTATAAATAATCATAAAATGATATACTCATGGAAAATAAGTGGGATTTTATGCGAGCACACAATTTTGAAAATTTTAATTTATTTTCATTTATAATAACCCCATTATTAATTTAAATATTGGGTAATTCATTCATTTTTTGTACTTTTTGATAATTTGAACTTCATTGAAAATTGAGTTTAATATTTATTTTTAGTGGAATACTTAATTTTTGGAATTAACTAAGAAGCCATACATCGATTGGAATTGATTTTTTATTTTTTATTTTTATGTGTGAATTTAATTTTTTTTGATTTTAATCTAGAATTAAAATTCTTTAATAGTTTAATTTTTTGGAATTGAAATGTTTTAACATTTTTTTGAATTAAATGAAAATACATAAATTAAAATTATTTCAAAAAGAGAATTGTGAATTTTAATTTTCAAATATGAATATTAATGTGATTTTTTTAAATGGTGAAAAATATCCTGTTTTGAAAATTCTAAATTGAATTAGTTGATTTAAATGAGTTTGAAATGATATTTCGAATTAATTGTTCGAAGTCTAGAAATTTTCTTTTATTTTTTTTTATCATAATTGAAACTTTATTGTAAAAAAATGTTGTAATAAATAAATTTTGTGATGTAAAGGTTGGATATGAGAAAAGTCCAAAAGTTTACACCAAAGTGACCATATAGGGAAAGCACAATCACTCAAGTGAATGTGCTTAACAACTGACCATGTGCAGTGTCCAAAAGTTAAATTTTTATTGTGACCACGTGATGAAAGAATTATAAATGACCGCATGAATATTTTCCAAGTGACCATGAGACTCTCTCATAGTCAATTGTAAGAACCTATCACAAGGACCACAATCACTTTCCAAGTGACCATAAGAACACATCTAGAAACCCTGAACCTAACTGCCTATAAGCGACTGTGATAATTTTTTTTGAAAAGGAATGAACTAACCATGATCCTAATGGTCAGTATACCTACCCTAAAAGACTCTCACAACCACTTTCCAACTGACCATGCATCTTCCTTCATCTTACCTACCATGATCCACCCACTTCATGACTAACCATGAACCTTATTCATGGTCACTTACCAAGTGACCATGCCACTCACTCCTCTCAACCTATCATGAGTATTCCTGACCACCTTCAACCTATCATACCCCCTATCCATCGAAGGATGCTAGACTTCCTAGTCTGACTAATAGAGATAAAATCTTAATTATTTTTCAGATGTGTTTCAATGATTTAATCCATTACAATTAATCAATGTTATCTAATTTTCATCATTTTATTATTTTTGGATAATTATGGGCTTAAATGTAGAAATTTGTTAATTCTGTAAATTTAGTAGTTTTCTACTACTTATGTATTTCAGGAATATATTTTAAAATTTTGATCCAAATTGAGTGATTAATTTTTTTATGATTAATGTTTTAATGATATTCATATTTTTATCATGTAATAAGAACCAATTTGAAATATAATTGCTCATAAAAATTAATTAATTAAAGAATTTTTTATGGAAGACAGAATAGACTCCACCTCAGTTAATGTGGTATAACTTGGATTAGAGACATCCAAATGAAGTTATTATACCTGTAATAGAAATAATACTACTTTCATCATTTCCAAATTAAATTTCATGGATAAATTATATCATTAAGGTATCCATTTAATGAAACAAAGTTAAAGGAATTGAGAAGTCTTCTCAGACAAAAAAAGTTCTCTTTAATAATTCAGTTATATGTTTCTTTAAACTTGTCCATATAATATAATATTTGGATGGAGAATTTAAAAAATATATAGGAACAACTTTTATATAGGTATATTTATGATATTCAGCCATTTATTATGTGAACTAGAATCAAACTTTCAGAGGCATGAATCTGAAGAGAAAATTTTCCACCCTCAAGCCTACAAATATGAGTGTTCACTTTTATTCAAAGGTTTTGAAGAAGGTGGAAGAGGTTTTGTGTTTGAGGATTGGAGACTTTAAGATCTTTGGATTTTCTATTTCACATTTTCTTAGTTTCATGATTCTCTCTTCTTCCCCTTTTAACTCTCTTACCCTTTACATTGAGGGGTAAAACCTTTGAGTGATCGGGGAAGGGGGAGTTTCAATTTTGTAATGTTGGAGTCTTACAATTTAATTTGAAACTCACTTTTTCTATTTACTGATTTCTATTTTTAGTGGTGTACAATTTTTTTAATAAAATTTTAGTTTGGGTTTTGGTTTCATTCATTGTTTATAGTTTTGGTTGAAGAACATTAAACTCCCTCCGCCTAGTGCAGTTTGTCTCGATCAAGCAGATTATGTTTGGCGGTGAGTGTCTAGAGATCATTGGCACATGTGTGGAATAATTGAATTTTTTCTATATCTATAAGGAGAAAAAATTATCAATTGGGACTTGGCTTATTTTTTTGAATGGTTTATTAATTTTCATGAACATAAAAGTTGTTTCCATTGCTTCCTTTAACCAAGAGTGATTGAAAACTTGATCGAGGAGTCTTTCAATTTTCATTAAATATGAAGAGAGGGGTGATGATATTTACAACTATGATTACTTTGAAAAAGGTGATCCTACCCTGACCCCATCACTCTATTCATCTAATTGTGTTCAAAATTTATTTTTAATTTCTTTCTTTCCTTATAAACTAAAACAATTTAAAAAACAACCTCTACTTATTTCTCAAATTTAAGTGACAAACGTGATTGTTTTGAACTCCTCTATGAAGAAATCATTGTTCAACCACTTTACTACATTTTAACTTTGGAAATATTAGTTTTTTTCACAACCCATGATAGTAACATGTCAAAACCTAGTGCATTTGCTGGGGAGGTGGTGCCAATATTTTTTTTTCTTTTCTTAATTATTCTTATTTTCTTCTTTTCTCTTCAAAATTATATGATTAGAACCTCAAACACTGAACCATTCCCCCTAGATCTTGAAATTAAAATAACCTTGTTGAATAGACTTAAAAAACTTAATTTGAAATATTAATTTGTGGAAATTTCTCTTGCAGACTCCAGTGAAACTTTAAGTGTTAAGTCTGAGCCTTTCATTATGGTGGGAAACCAGAACCAAACCCTTAGAGACTTATGTGAACCACAATTACTTAATCAAAAAAATAAAATTACCATGCCAGAGTTACAAAATGATTTTTAAATGAAACCTAACTTGATCCCACTACTTCCAAAGTTTCATATATTGGAAGATGAAGATCCAAAAAAACATATTAAAGAGTTCAAACATGTCTGCACTTCTTTTAGACCCCGTGGAGTAAATGTGGACTAGGTAAAGTAGAAGGAATTACCATTTTCATTAGAAGTAGATACCAAATAATGGTTTTATGGTCTAAAAACAGGATATGTTCATGATTTTAATGACTTAGTGATATTATTCATGCAAATATTCTTCCCCAACTCTAGAATCACGACCATCAAAAAAGAAATCTATGCCATGAAACAGTAATATAGAGAAACCCTTTATGAGTACTGGGAAATATTTAAAAATCTACATTTCAGTTACCCACATAAATTAATAAAGTAGAATTATTATTTTTTATTTTACCAAGGTTTACTAGACGATGATATAAACCTTCTAGATGCATCATCTTGAGGCACATTGATTAAAAATTACTAGAAGAATCTAAGGGCCTGATTTAGAAGATTTCCCAGAACTCACAATGGTTTGGTAAAAGAGGTACTAGAAAAAGAGATATTCATGAGGTATGAAATTCCCATCCATCACATTTACTATAAACTAGGATTAAATAGATAAACAATATGGTGAGATATATTACCTTGAAACAAGTGGGTGACTAGAAAGCACCAACTAAGGTATGTGGTTTATTTTCATCACCTAATCATTTCACTGACTAATGTAATGTAATATAGGGAATTAAAACTTGTGTTGAGGCCTTTTATATTAGGAAATTCCAATAAAATCAAGGATAAATAGAGCCTAACCAAGTACAATATGTATTTGGAAATCAGTAGAATCAAGATATAACCCCATACCAAAACTAGTTCCAAAACCATCCCCCATTCCAACAACAATTCCAAAACCCACCACCATTTTAACAAAAGAAATCCTATAACCATACTTATTACCACTAAACACCCACTTTCCAAAGATAATATGAGTATTCATCCACCAATGTACATCCCCAAATTCAAAACCAATAGTAGATATCTGAGATTGAGGGGTCGAAAGACACTGTAAAATATTTGACCAACAAGTTTGAAAGTTTTATGGACTTCCTAACCAAAAATACTAGGAAAATCCCTTAGAAAAAAAATAAAAAACCCAAAATATAATTTTATAATAATAAAAAATAAGTGGAAAATAAATCTCACCACCAGTATCCCATGAACCCGAAACAATACCACATGAGATAAGGGAGAATGAAGTTGTAAATTCAGAAAATTCTGTGAAAATGCACCTCAAAGAAGAGAAGAAAGAGGAGGAGAAGGATATGATGAGTAGGAAGAAACAATAAACACAATTTAAAAGGAAAAAGGGATAATAAAGACTTACCCCCACCATTTCCATTAATTATGATTGAATTAAAGAGATTGCAAGAAGAAGCACTTCAAAAATAAATTCTAAAAACCTTCCAAAAAGTGAAAATTAACATCCCCATTTTGAAGCACTCAAAAAAATTAAAAAATAAGATAATTTTTTGAAGGATATTTTAACCAATAATAGGATACTTCAAGGTAATTAAAGGATCAACTTCGGAAGAAATGTCTCATCCTTTATCACACCATAATTTCCAACCAAATTTCAAGATCCAAGGATGTTTTTTTACTCCATTCACCATTGGTTATTTAAATTTATCTAATTATTTGTGTGATCTAGGTGGTTCAATTAATTTATTTACTCACTAATTATACACTTATTTTCATATGGGAGACTTGAATACCACAATAGTGGTGGTCTAATTTTCAAACAGATCCACAGTTTTCCTAGCAGGAGTTCAGAAGGATGTCCTAGTGAAAGTCAAAGATCTCTTATTCCTAGCTAACTTCTATGTACTGAATATAGAAGAAGATAGGAACCCATCACACTCACCCATAATTTTGGGGAGAGATTTATTGAAGACATCCAAAACTATCATTAATTTCCATGAAGGAACACTCACCATGGAATTTGGAGATAACACTATCCACTTCAATATTTTTGAATCCATGAGGCACCCATTGGATGATAAATCCCTATTTTCACTATCCCATGAAGTAGGTACTGATACAATTAAATAACCAGGTATGTGACATGAATTCTTATCCTTAGGAGATAATTTTTCCCTTGAAAATATCA
Source organism: Viscum album (assembly GCA_963277665.1). Taxonomy (NCBI): domain Eukaryota; kingdom Viridiplantae; phylum Streptophyta; class Magnoliopsida; order Santalales; family Viscaceae; genus Viscum; species Viscum album. The sequence goes on from OY728148.1 coordinate 391,529,153, forward strand.
CTAAATATGTGGATTTCGAAAATGATAGATATTTTGATTTCATATGGGAAGAAGAGGTAAAATATGATTTATTTGATGATATTTTAGATCATGAGGAAGATGATATGGTTTCTTATGTGAAGGAGGTACAAAATTTGTAAGTTGGGAACATAAATCTAATTTTATCCCTTGAGTATCCCCCTAATCTAGAATTAAAACCACAACCCACCGATTTAAAATATGCATACCTTAGAGAGGGAGAGAAATTACCGGTGATAATTGCTAATAATCTGTCTAAAACCCAAGAAAATTATTTTATTGAACTTTTGAGAGAGAACATACAAGAATTAGGGTGAATATTAGGTGATATCCCAGTAATAAACCCAAAAATATGCTCACATAGAAGTCTTCTTGAGGGAGATTCCAAACCTTCCAAACAAACCCAAAGGAGGATAAATCCCACCTTGAAGGTGGTTGTAAAGAAGGAGATAAATAATATCTTGGATGATGGAATCATATACCCCATATTAGATTCACAATGGGTTAGCCCCATTCATGTAATTCCAAAAAAATGGCCTACCCACTATGAGGAATAAAAATAATGAATTAATCCATGTGAGAATTCAGAATAGCTGGAGAGTGTGAATTGATTTTAGGAAGTTGAATAAGGTCACTCAAAAAGATCAATTCCCCATACCCTTAATTTACCAAATTTTAGAGAGATTATTATGGTTAACTTATTATTTATTTTGGATATATTTTCAGGTCATTTTCAGGCACCCATTGCTCACGAGGATTAAGAAAAGACAACATTTACTTGTCCCATTAATAATTTTTCATATAAAAGGATGCCATTTGGATTATGTAATGATTTAGGTGTATTTTAGAGGTTAATGGTAAGTATTTTTTCTGATAATATTGAATATTTATTTAAGGTTTTCTTTTATTATTTCATAGTTTTTTGGAAATTCTTTTGACCATTTTTTGAAAAATATTAAAAAAGTATTGAAAACATTCATTTAAAAGAATCTTGTTTTAAATTTTAAAAAGTTTCATTTCATAGTTGAGAGAGGAATTTTACATGGTCATGTAATTTACAAAAAATTAATTGAAGTGGATAAATAAAAAATTTAAGTGATAAATTTATTTTCTTACCCAACTTGTGTGAATCATGTTAGATCATTTTTAGGACATGCAGGATTCTACAGGAGGTTTATCAAATATTTCAGTAAGATTTCTCTCAAACTCTCTAGATTGATTTTGAAAGATGATAATTTTGATTTCAATGGTGCATGTAAGGAATCATTTGATTATTGAATAAGATATTAATTACACCACCCGTGATGTAGCCACAAAATTTGAAAGAACCATTCGAGATAATTTGTGATGTTTCCAACCAAACAGTTGGAGAAGTACTTTATCAACAAATTAAGGGAATTACAAAAGTCATTTTATATTCCTCTAGAACCTTATATGCAGACCAATTCAATTACACAACCATAGAAAAAGAGTTTTTAGAAATTTTTTTCTTTAGAAATATTTAGATCATATCTACTTAGAACTAAAGTCACTATGTTTTCTGATCATGTAGCTCTTTGGTACATGATGAAGAAGGATAAAGCTAAATCAAGGATAGTGAGATGGATGTTATTGCTTAAGGAGTTTAATATAGAAATAAAGGACAAGAAGGGATCTAATAACCAAGTGGATGATCATTTAATAAGATTTCCCAATACCACTGAAGCTGAAATTACAGAAAAAGAACCATTGAATGATCACCTTCTAGGAGAGAAGTTGTACTTGATTTAAATATAAGTGACTTGGTATGATGACATGGTTAATTATTTAGTAAAATCATAGGCCCCATATCATTTCAATTGTCTCCAAATTCACAAAATTAAAGCTTAATCTAGATATTACATTTGGGATGATCCATTTCTTTGGAAGATTTGCAATGACCAAGTGATAAGAAGATGTTTCCTAAGATTGAAATTGGTTTTGTATTTGTGTTTTTTCACACTTTATCTTGTGGAGGACACTTTGGAATTTAAAGGATAGTAATTATGGTTTTAGAATCTGGAATTTATTAGCCCACCCTTTTTAAATATTCTCGTGAATTTTGAAAAAGGGGTTAAAAATGTTAGTTTTCTAGAAACATTTCAAAGAGACAAGAAATTCCCTAACAACCACTTAACTTTTATGAGATTTTTTAAGTATGGGGGATAGATTTAATGAGAGCTTTCCCAATTTCATTTTTAAATTATTATATATTTCTTGCAATTGATTATGTTTCCAAATGAGTGGAAGAAAAAGCCATTAGGACTGATGATGCTAAAGTTGGTTGTGATTTTGTCAGGGATAACATATTTTGTAGGTTTAGAGTGCCTAGAGGCATCATCAATAATCAAGGGAATCACTTTTTCAATAGTATAATGGATGATTTTCTAAATAATTATTGGGTAAATCATAAAATATCAACTCTCTATCATCCACAGACAAATGTTTAAGATAAAGTTTCCAATAGGGAAATCAAAGGAATTTTGGAGATAACTATTAAACCAAATATGAAGGATTGGAGGCAAAGGTTGGAAGAAAAATTATGGGCTTACAGGACAGCCTATAAAACCCCGATTGGAATGAGTCCATATAGGACAATTTATGAGAAAATCTGCCACTTACCTGTGGAATTGAAGAAAAAGGCATATTGGGCTGTGATGAAGATGAATTTGGATCTTGAAAGTGTTGGGAAAGATAGAATATTAAAATTATAGGAGTTGAAGGAAATTATAAGGGAATTGTTTGAAAATTATAGGATTTAAAAATATAGAACATTAGTGGATCATGGAAAGCTGATCCATCCGAAAGACTTCCATCTTGGAGACAAAGTGCTGTTATTCAACTCAAGACTCAAGATGATGCTAGATAAACTTTGTTACAAATAGAGAGGTCCATTTATATTTACTGATGTATATCCTTTTGATGTTTTTCAGGTTGTGAAGTATACAGAGAAGGATCCATTCATTGTTAATGGGCACAGGATGAAGAAATTCCATGGGAAAATTCCCTCAGATCCAGTGGAGGAGATCACACTCTTCCAACCAGTTTATCAATAAAAGAAATTAGTTCATATCTCTCCTTTAAACTTTCTTTCTTGCTATGATTTAATTTCAAATCTACTTACATGTAAAATTTAATTTAATACATTGAGTACAATGCATAATTTAAGTGTGCGGAAGGGAACCTTTGTATTTTAGGATTTTTATTTTTTTTTCTATTTTTTTTTAAAATTGTGTGTTTTTCAATTTTTTTCATGTTTCTTTTCAAATTTTTTTGTGTTTTTGAATATTTTGAGCTAAAAGGATTGTCATTTTCATTTATGAAACCCATTTCAATGAGTGAAATAATTTATTCCATGAAACTGAGATTAAATAAATGTTGAAAATGACTTTTTTTCAAGTTAAAATATTTGATAATTTCATAAAAAGTAATTTGATTTTTGAATCCCATTCCACACATCACTATATTTATATTTAAAATCACTTTATTTTGAGTCTTTTGAACCATTTTATTTGAAATATTATTCACATTCACCTCACTTATTGAGATAACCTAACCATGCTTTCTTTAACCATAATTTGATTTATTCCTATCAAAACTTGAGGGTTTTAGGTACTTGTGTTTTAAATTATTAAGGCATTTATTTGGTTTCAAAGACCTTTTAAAAATAATAAATTTAATTTTTCTCTTCCTTGTACATTTATTCCTTGTATCCCTTATAATTAATGAATATTATATTAGTTTATCAACATTAAAATCCAATTTTCCCTATCCAAACTGCTCTTAAAGTGAAATTTCATGATCTAATTGAACTTAAGTGTGTGTGTGGGGGGAGATATATTTTATTATGCCACCTAATTTAGTTAAACTTTGGGTGTGGAATAAAATTATGAATATATGTGTTTTATATTGAAAAAAAAATCATTCTATTTAAAGCTGTTCCCTTCTGGAGCTTTCATGATAAGAGAAACTATGCATTTCTAGAGCTTCAAAAGAAAAAGAAAGTTGTCCCTATCTGGTGATTTTAATAAAAATTATGTTTAAGAAGATTGAAATTTTTTCTTCTGTTCCTTGAATTTTTATGATTATGGAACTAATTTTCTACTAAATGAAGTGAGGAGGAGACCATACTTGAGTGAAAATTAGAATCTTATAATTTTGCTTCAAAAAGAGACAGGCCTACCTCCTTCAACCTTATAATTTTTGAAATATAATTCTACCAAATAGAGGAAAAAAACAAACTTGTAAAGTCCTCATGATAAAAACTTGTCCTTGAATCACACCGGGTGGAGATAAATGAATTTTTTAAGCCTATGGTGATACTTGCATTAGTTTGGATGAGAAAATCCTTGTTGAAAATTGACATTTGTGAGATGAGAGAAAATTCACATGAGGCATGTGTTTTGTGTTCATGGGAGGAGAAATGAGAGGAAAAACATTGAATTAACTAAATAGATAACTTTTAATAATTTTTTTGATGAATCATGATACCTTTTGTTTCTTTGTGTGAAATTGGTGGATCTTATGGGTATGTGTTTTTAATTTTTATTGATTTAATTTTGATGCTTAATTTTCTATGAGTCCAACTTCTAAGTGTGTTGGAATTGATACAGATAATATACTAATTATTTTTTATATGCATTTCAATTATTTAATCCCCTCTAGTTAATTAATATTATATGATTTTCATCATTTTATCATTTTTGGTGAATTTTGGGCTTAAACATAGAAATTTGTTAATTCTGGAAATTTAGAAGTTTTATATTTCTTCTGTATTTTGGGAATATATTTTTTAATTTTGATCCAAATTTATTGATTCATTTTTTAGCCTTAATTTATTTGTAGGCTTTATTTTTTTCTTCTAGACCAAGATCTAATGAAAAATCCACTGGCCCATAAAAATCAATGAATTGGAGAAATTTTTCTGGATGACAGTATGGACACCACCTTAGTTAATGAGGCATAACACAACCTAGAGACATCCAAATGAAGTGATTATATATTTAATAAAAATAGGTCTCTATTCCTCATGTTAAAATTAAATCTCCTAGAGAAATTATATCATTAAGTCATCCATTTAATGAAACAAAGTGGATGAATTTGATAAGTATGCTTGTCTATAAATATTTCTCTTCTGTAATTTGGGTATAACTTTTTTTTCACTTGACAAAATAAGATTATATTTTTATGGAACATGAAAAATATAGATATAAACAACTTTTAAGAATAAATATTTATGATATTCATCCATTTATTTTGTTAAATAGGTTCAAACTTTTAGAGGAATGAATTTGGAGGGAAAATTTTCCACCCTCAAGCCTATAAATTTGAGTGTTGACTTCCATTAAAAGGTGTTGAAGAAGGTGGAAGAGGGGATGTGTTGAAGGATTAGAGACTTGAAGAGATGTGGATTTCATATTTCCTCTTTTTTAGTTTCATAATTTTTTATTCTTCCCCTTTAAACTCTCTTACCCTTCACATGGAGGGTTAAAACCTTTGAGTGATTGAGGAATGAGGAGTTTCACTTTTGTAATGCCAGAGTCTTGCACTTTAATTTTAAACTATATTTATCTATTAAATTATTTCTATTATTAGTTTTGTCCAGTTATTTTAATGTAATTTTATTTCGGGTTTTGGTTTCATTCATTTATTATATATTTGGTTTAATAAATTTAAACTCCCTATGCCTAATGCAGTTTGTCTCAATTGAGTAGATCATGTTAGGTGGTGAGTTTCTAGAGATCGTTGGCACATGTGTGGAATGAGTGAAATTTTTATAGATTTCTCAGGAGAAAAAATTCCTTATTGGGACTCTTCTTATTTATTTGGGAATGGTTTATGAATTTTCATGCACATAAGAGTGGTTTCCATTGCTTCCTTTAACCAAGGGTGATTGATAACTCGATCAAGTAGTCTTTCAATTTTCTTTCAATAGGAAGAGTGGGGGAATGATACTTATGACTATGATGACATTGAAAAAGGTGATCCTACCCTGACTCCATCACTCTCTTCATCCACTTGTGTTCATTTTTTAATTACCTTATTTCTTTTTAAACTCAAAAAAATTCAAAAACAATATCTACTTATTTCTCAAATTTAATTGAAAAACGTGATTGTTGTCCACTTCCCTACGGAGAAATCCTATGTCAACCACTTTAATACATTTTAACTTATGAAATATTAGTTTTTATAACAGCCCATGATAAGAATGTGTCACTGAATGATTGAAGAAGACCTTTATGGAAGAAGAAACTCACCACCACATGGGAGAACATCGAGCAACGACAACATTTATGAAAGTAGAACATGAGATCATTATTGAAGGAGAAGTTTGAACGCCTCCCTTGATATGAAAAGTTGTTAGAGAAGAAGATATGACCATGTGTCCTATGAATATTTAGCTACACCTAGTGATGGAAGATGAAGTCACATTACCCTCATCGACCACCTGATGCCACCAGACCATGAAACAATAGTTGAAGATTTTAGAGCCCGATATTCCATTGAAGAAACATGAGATCATGGATGAAACCAAATCTAGAACACCCACTAAATTTGATTTTATGTTTCTGTGAGGTATATGGATGAAAATTTTAATAAGATAACACCTATGTAACATTGGAGATGACCAAAAGATGAGTTCCCATCGAGAGTCACCACTGTGAGCCACCATGAGACACCATGAGTCACCATTATGAAACCTCATTAGAGGAGATGCCATCAAACACCGCCATGATGGAGTTAAAGCCAATCTAAGTGACACACCACCATGACCATTTCTGATTGAATAAGACCCAATTTTTTGAAACTATTTATTACTATGTGTATTTTCTGTGCATGTATTCTTAAAATTACATGGTCATAAGAGATCACTAATCCACATGTTTCTTAACTAAATGTCCACACATTCCAATTGATCGATCAAATTCCCAAATAATATTTGGATGACTGAGAATGAACTGAAGAAACCATGCCCTCCCTGTTTAAAATCTAGAACACTAAAAATAAAATATTTTTTATTGTTTGTTGAATTTTTATTTTTCATATACATATTGAAGACCAGAGAGGCCTCACTAGACCCGAAATCACCAACTAGGCCCCAAAAAAAATCATACATTATGCTGGTAGGAATACTTAAATTAATTTAGCACTACAGTAAGGCTGAAAAAAAAAACTAGAGACAATTCAAATCCTCCATTTAAGTTCCCTCTACACAACACTGATTTTAAATTATATTAAATCTTTTAATTTTTTCCCTCATTGATTCTATTTGAACTCTTGAATTTGAAGACACAATCTAGTTTTTAAGGCCCAATTATAGTGATGTCCAAACCCACTTTCTAAGTCTTGAAATCCAAATCCAAGTCCAATTCTTCCAAATAGTTTTCAACTCCCACTGTGTTGTGAAGCACTGAAGAACTTCACTTCTAAATTATATAGAGTTTGATTTTGGGAGGAGTGTGAATTAGTTGATGAATATTCTCGATTCCAAGAAAAGACTATCCATACCCTCAACTTTGGATAAATTTCAATCATCCAAACAAGAATAATTTATTGTTCAATGCTGATAATTGAGGAACATTAATAAAGAATTAGAATAAATATGTGCATCTTAAGTTGATAGTTTCAATGCATGCTAAGGATGCCTAAACATTATTCTATAAATAACACACTATTCATTATACATAAGACACTCTGTCTCATTATCAAAGACTTCCTCTGTGATCATTCCTGCTACTATTTATTATTTTTCTTAAATTAATTTTTATAATAACTATAGTGATGGAACACTAATTCCTTAGTGACTACACCAAGGATATTACCTATATCCACCTGTTAATTAATTCTATATTTAAATATTTAAATATCTTCTATTAATCTTTTTATCTTTATTCAAACTATTAAGTAAATATGATATTTTTTATTCCTCACATTTTGAATTAGTCTTCTATTCTTAACTAGATCGCACACATAGACATATTATGTTTTCTCCATTTCCTGTGATCATGATAAGTGGTTTGACTTAAGTGTAATCAGAGGTCTCTAATTACTGGTCTAGGAGATATTTGAGATTGGAATGATAATTTAATCCCTATAATTAAAATAAAAATTCCGGAAGAGTGTCATCAAGTGAGATTTTCTTGGATTAAAGAGAAAACATAGGGTAAAATTAGAATAATGATTTGACAGGGTAGGTAAGGGGTTATTCAAGGTTAGGAAAATTCTTATGAATTTAATTAAAACCAATAAATTTCAATAATTTATTACTATTTAAAATGAATGAACTCATCAAACAAAATTTGGACACACTCATAACACTGTCATCACTAGAGACCACCCCAGGTCCCACTACCACTACATTACTTGGGTTCAAAATTAATTTTTCTGAGAACCTTGTGACAGATGCCTCGTCAAACTTGACACCATCACTAGGGAGAATTTTTTTAATAATTATTTGAACAAATTACCAAATCAAATTCATCTCACCTCACTAGTTTTGATCTTGAGGTTGATAGAAATTTTATGGATAAAATAATAACTTTTAGAATCTTAAAGGAAGTAGAAAGATAGTTTTTCACTATCCCATTGATAATATCCTCATCCCTTTCTTCTGAGTCCACCATAGGAACTTTAATAAATGAAAACATGGAAGATAATCAAGCTCAATTAAACAAAAATTTTAAGAGAACTGTATGCACCTAATTTCAATAACAAAAATCAGTAATTACAAATGAATAATCAACCAGACCATGAGCTTAAAACTGAAATTCTAAGTCACCTTCCTATGTTTCATAGTTTTTCAGAAGAATACACTAATAAAAATATATGAGAATTTGGAGAAACATACAATAGTTTCAAACCTGTAGGAGACACCAAGTCTCAAATCAATTGGAAGGAATTTTCCTTCTCTCTTGAAGTATCTTCCAATGAGTGTATCTACAAAATCTAACCTAGATAGATCACAACCTTGGATGAACTACAATGAGTCTTCATCTATAAGTATTTCCTTGCATAAATGGGTGTCTATTTGAGGAAGTAAATTTATGAAATCAAACAAGTATATGGAGAGACCCTTTATAAGTATTAGAAGAGATTGAAAGGATAAAAAAACGCCTACCCACACTAACCCTATGAGGAGAATCATTTATTAGTATTATTTTACCAAGGATTAATAAATAAAAACTAGAACGTTTTGGATTCTTCCTCTATAGGAAAACTTATCGATAAGTCACATGTTGAAGTTAGACAAGATCATTGAAAGAATTTCCCAAAGATATAAACAATATGGTATAAGAACTACTATAAGGGGAGTACATGAGGTAAACAGTCTCGAATCTCTATTTTTCAATAAAATTGATGAAATAAGATCTATTGTAAAAAATATATCTATAAAAAAAGTATATGAGACTTCCTATACCATACCGACTCATGTCTTCTGATTTTTTTTCCTAGGATCACTTCACTGATGGTTTTTCTCAAGTTCAAGAAAACTGTGAAGCCATGTACCAAAGACTATACCAACAACATCCAAGATATAACCAAGAAAGAGAAGAGTACCCCAAAACTCATTATAGAGATTAAATAAAAAAAGAGACCACCATTTCAACAAGTTTTCCAAAAAAATTTATAGCCACCACAATTCCAAATACCAAATTCTCAACCTTATATAAGCTATCAATTGACGCTATCTGAGGAACCCTCACTGGAGGACCTGATGAAAGAAATTTTGAATTCTAACAAACATATCCTCACTACCTTCTAAAAATCGAATAACAAAATCCAATATAATCTTCCTACCCAATCCATTCCAAAACCTAGAGGAAACATTAGTTCTATTACATTGAATAGTGTCAAGGAGCTTGAGAGCAATAAAGAATCATCTTACCAAGAAGAATATTTAAGTAGAAATAAAATTAAACTAAAGAAGCTACTCCTAAATAAGAATCTATAGAAACACCCCCTATGAATAAGGATAAATTAAAAAAAATATAGATGACCTACTTTAACCCCAACCTACTTCCCTTATAAGAATGAAAAAACCTAAGAAAAATAGTGAAGAGTCATTGCAACATGAGATGCTTGAAGTCTTCAAGAAATTATAGATCAAAATTACCTTATTGGATTCCATACACCAAATACCAAATTATGAAAATTTCATTAAATACATGTGCACTAGAAGAAGGATATTGTGAGGTAATGAAAAGGTAATTTTGAGTAAAAATATTTTCTTCACTTGTAACCCTATAAATCCCCAAAAAATCCATGATCTAGGAACCTATTTTATCCCTTGCATCACATGAGAGATTAATTTTTCTAATTTATTATGTGATTTAAGATAATCAATTAATGTTATTACTTATTATGTTTTTTCATCTAGGAATATAGGAGAACTAAAAACCACCTGGGTTTTTTGTGAAACCTTCTGACCAAGCCATTGCCTATCTAGTAGGTGTTATAAAGGATGTTTTGGAAGGTGTAAACGATTATCAATTCCCTAATAATTTTTATATTTTGAGCATGGAGGAAGGAAAAGGTAAGATTATTTCCCTCATCATCTTAGGTAGTCCATTTCTCAAAACTAAAAAAACTATAATAAATTTTAATTAAGGAACACTTTCCATGACCTTTAGTGAAGTAACAATGGGTTTTAACATATCAGACTCAATGAAATACTCTAATGAGGAACGAAAAGATTTTAATATAAAACATTTTAAAGTTTAATTATTTTATAAAGAAGGGATTGGAGTTTTTGATGATATAATTTTATTAAAAAAGGATTTAGAAACTCATGATTTTACTGGTAAAAATATTTCTGAAAATGAGTTTAATTTGAAATATTTTTTAAGTACTGATCAAATTTAAGTGATTGGTGAGAATTATTTATATAATTCACTCAATTTTCTAATTTCACTACTACCTTACCTTTAAAGGATATAAAAAATGATGAACTATCTATTTAGATGCAGGAAAAAGCTTATTGGACTACCAAAATAGTTTACCCAAAAAGTGGAAAATTTAGAAAATAGAGGAATCCATCGAAGATAGAACTGGAGAAACTAAGACTATAAGATTATGAGAACACTCTACTATGTAATTAAAAAATAAAATTATGTCTATGAAAATCTCAACTGTAATAGAGTATTTAAATTTGGATACAAAGTACTACTGCACTCTTCAAAATGGATGTTGCTTCTTGGTAAGAATTATTCCAAGTTTAATAGACCTTATACAATGACTAAACTTTTTATTTATGATACAGTTGAAATCAAGATAATTTATTCATAGAACACCTTTAAATTTAAGGGTTATAAGTTGAATAATTTTTATGAATATCATTGGAAATATCCCATAGAGGAGTCCAAACTCCTCCATGTTGCCATCAAATAAAGAAAACTAGGTTGTCTATTTCCTCTAAATTTATATGACACTCATTTTAATTTTGAGTTTCCTAAAAAAATTTCATGGTTCAATTAAATAGAATAATTTCTGAGATAAGTATGAGAAATAGGGATAGAGTATTCTTATGATATAAATATCACATTTTTTATTTTACATTTAAAAAAAAAAAATCTTTTTTATAAAAAAATATAAATGTATTTTAGGAATCTGTACATAATTTATATAGGTTTCTATTTTTAATTTTTTTGAGTGTAAATAAATAGATCAAAAAAAGGTAAAATAAAAATAATATAATAGGAAAATTAAACTTCAATGTGTCCTACCTAATTAAATTACTATGCTAGTTTTTAGAGACTCCTTAATTCTGAAATTACTAAATTTGAATGATTTCTGAGTGAACATGACCCATATTATTGGAAATTTGTTTGAATAATAGAGAAATAGAGTGAAATCTGAAAAGATCATTATGGAATTTTGAACTCAATAAAGAGTGACATGACCTTTGTAATTTAATAACACCTCAGGGATCATTTCTAAGAGAAATTCATATATGTATTTTGAACATAAAATAAATTGGGTAATTGAAATTGCATAATGAATCTCTGATACAACGACACTATGTATGTGAGTGTTCCTATATACAAATTTTAGTAACTAATTTTTTATAGTGCCTCACACATACTTGTTGGGAACAATTTAGAAAAATGAATAAAGTGATCATATGTCGAAAATGAATTTATTTAGGTGAGGGGAATATTGAAGCCTTGGAGGTATAATAGACTTATTAAAATATCATTTAGGAAGTATCAATGAAGTTTGAAAATAAATCTTGGTTTGGGAAGCTTATGAATAAGGTAAATATAAAGGTGATACTTATTAAAATTTTAATTCCACTTAAAACTATTGAATTCACTCATGGAAATGTAATTTTAATTTGAATAGAAGTAAAACAGTGTGTGAAATTCATATAGGAGGCATGGACATTTATTGGATGAATTATTTGATTTTTCCCCATTCTAGTTGTATATTTGAAGTTTAGTATGACAATAAATATTTTTATAATTCATTTATAAAATTTACAAATGTTCAATAGTTCAAGTACATGGGAGTGATGTGAGTGATTTATTTTGAAAATTTTAATTGATTTTTATTGATAGCAAGTCCATTATTAATTAAAATACTAGGCAATTCATTAATTTTTGACACTTTTTGTAATTTTATATTTATTGAAAATTGGATTTAATATTCATTTTTAATGGAATACGTAATTTTTTTAATTAATTGAGAATCCATACATCGATTGTAATTGTTTTTTGATTTTTGTTTTTTATGTTTGAATTTAAAAATTTTCAGTTTCAATCCAGAATTAAAATTCTTTAATGGATTAATTTTTAGAGTTTTAATGTTTTAATTTTTTTTGAATTAAATGAAAATCCATAAATTGAAATTATTTTTAAAAGTGAATTTTGAATTTTAATTTTCAAATCTAGAAATGAATGTGATTTTTTTAATGGTGAAATATACCATGTTTTGTAAATTCTGAATTGAATTGGTTGAATTTAGTGAATTTGAAATGATATTTAGAATTAATTGTTCGAAGGATAGAATTATTATTTTTAATTATTTTTATCATAATTTAAATTTTATTAGAAAAAATTTTGCAAAAAAATATATTTTTGATGTGCATCTTGGAAATGTTAAAAGTAAAACAATTTGCAACCAAGTGAGCACATAGAGAAAGTATGATCACTTTAGTGTTCATTCCTGACAATTGACCATGCACAGTGACTGAAAGTGTAATTTTTATAGTGACCATGAGAGAAAAAACTATAACTAACCACATGAATATTTTCTAAGTGATCATGTGCCTCTCTCACGGTCACTTCCAACAACCCACCACAAGGTCCATGGTCACTTTCCAAGTGACCTCATGACGACATCTAGAAACCCCATAATTCAAAGCCTACAAGTGACCATGCTAATTTTTTTGAAAAGGAATAAACTAACCATTCTCCCCATGGTCAGTATACCTACCATGAGATACTCTAATAGTCACATACCAACTGACTATGCCTTTTCCTTCTTTTAACCTACCATGACCCACCAACTTCATTACCTACCATGAAAATAATTCAAAATTATTTCCCAAGTTTCAATTCCACTCACTCATTTCAACCTACCATGAGAATTCCTGACCAACTTCAAACTATCACATCCCTTCTCCACTAAAAGATTCTACACTGCCTGGTCCATCCAATTGAAGAAGACCATCACTAAAGAAGAACAATCACAGATGCATGGGAGAACACTGAACTAATACCATGTATATGAAAGATGAAACCAATCTCACTGAAAGAGGAGAAGCTCATATAATTTCCTTTCTACTAAAGCTTTCTTGTGAGGCAGATCCGGTAATGCTCCTTATGAATATCTAACTGATGTGAGGGAGATAAATCCAGCCAAAGATCTACACAACCACAACTATTTATGATTGAATAAGACATTAATTTTAGAAATTATTTTATGTTATGTGTATTTATTATGCATGTATTATTAAAATTCCATGGGCACAAGATGTTTCTAATCTTCCTTCTCCTTGACTAAATGCTCGCAGATTCCATTTTATCAATGAAATTACAAAATAAGTGACTTAAAAAATAAAAACTCTTCCTATTGTGTTTAAATTATAGAATAACTAAAAGAAAATATTTGTTATTTTTTTTGAATTTGTGTCATTCCTATGAATATTGATGTCTGGAGAGATATCTCTTGACCCCAAATCACTATATGGGCCCTAAAAAAAGAAAAAATTATGCTAGTAAAAATAATTAAATGAATTTAGTACTATGGTAAGGCCAGGACAATGAACCGAACATGATTCTAATCCACTATTGAAGTTTCATTTTTTATAATGAAACCTTTAAATTCAATAAATATTTTCATTTTTTTCACTCATTTATTCTATTTTTAGGCTCAAATTAAAATTAACTACCCAGTTTTTAAGGCCCAATTACAGTGACGTCTAAGCCCACTTTCCAAGGCCCAAAATCCAAATCCAAGTACAATTAATCTATCATCTTCCTCCAAATATATTTTGATTTATATTGTGCTATGAAGAACTAAAGAACTTTGCCTCCAAATTTTATAGAGCTTGATCATGGGTAGATAAAGAATCAGTTAGAGAAAGTTCTTGATTCCAAGCAAATATCATCTAGACCCTCAACTATGAACACATATCGATCATCCAACCAAGAAAAATTTACTACTTGATGATGGATATTGAGGAACATTCATGAATAATTTGAATAAATTTAATCCTCTCACATGGAGAATTTAAATGTGTGTAAAGGAAACTTAGGCATTCTTCTATAAATAATTCACTATTCACTATATTAGAGAAACTTTAGATTATTATTAGAGGTTTATTTTTTGATCACTTCTATTATTGTTTACTATTTTCCTCTAACTAGTTTTTGTTATAATTCCAACAATGGAAAACTAAGACCTTAATGGCTACACTGAGGAGATTCCACCTATCCCCTTATTAATGATTTCTGCATTTCAATAGTTCAATATATTTTGTTAATTTCTTCGAATTTATTCTAACTGTAAAGGCAATAAGAGATTTATTATTCCTATGATTTTGAATTAGTCTTATCCTATTCAGTAGACCATACACATAGGTCACTTTAGTCTTATCTATTGCTTGTGATCATGATATTTGGGTTGACATAAGGGTAATTAGAGATCTATGATTAATGGGATAAGGGTTATTGGAGGTTTTAGTGATAATTTCATCTCTCCAGTTAAACCAAAGATTATAGGAGAGAGTAATCCAGTGAGATTTCACTAGATTAGAGAGAAAATAAGAAAGAAATATTAGAATAGTGATTTAACATGGTAGGTAAGGGGTTATTTAAGGTTATTCTATTTTTATTAATTTAATTCAAACAAATCCAGTTAAGTCGTTTATTAATTTTTCCAATAACTGAACACACTAAAAAAGTAGAACACACTCATAATGATATCCTTTCTAGAGACAAACCTGAGTCCCACTACTAATACATTACTTGGGTTCAAAATTCATTTTAATGAGTACCCCATGATAGGTGCCTCATCAATATTCAGTAATATTCTAAGAAAATACTATAAAGACCCCAACCCCATTAATATGGAACCAGTGATTAATTTATTACATTGGAATTATATACAAGCAATCAAATCCCGAAGGACTAAATAGTTTAGTAGTCTTGGTAAAATATTTACATAATTGAAAATACAAAATATTTTTTAAAAAATAAAATACACAAAATCATTTTCTTTGAGAACACCATTATTCCCCTTATCATATCCCTATATATTAATCATAAAACACTTCCTCATATCCTAGGGAAAATAACACATAAAAAATAGGTGAGATCAGATGATCAATAAGGAAAATAATACAATATAATAAATCATGAATAAATAATTATATTCAATATGGAAGGTAAATAAATAAAACACATTCTCTTTAAAGAACAACTTGAGCAAAATATGGCAGGAATAATGGATGATCAGATAAATCCATATAAATAATCACATGATCTTGAAACTTATCCATGTATATTATAACTATTTGAATAATCACACAGACATTAATAACTAATCTCATAATAACGGAATTCATAATTTTGGACATTATAATCTTACTGTCAATAAATTTCACAATACAGTTTAAAAATATGGATAAAAAATCATTTAATTTGGCCAACTGATTTGTCTCATGAGACCTAACAATGCATTTGGGAGATACTGTGGGCCCCAGAAATCACTTAATAAGTTTATTAAATACCTTATTAGTAAATTTATTCATTTATATTTCATTTACTAAGGACGATTTATTATCATATTCTATTTTTTTATTATTTATCTTTTTATTATGTTGATTGTTTGAAGTGGTTCAGTCATTTTCTATGTAACTCTTTTAGTATGTAAACCATTGTAAATATTGATTTATAATAACTTAATAATATCTAAATTTTTAGGGGATTATGTAATTTATTATTATATTTACATTAAATTTATAAAGTTATATAGTTTTTATAAAATGAACACTTATTAGAAAAGGTACTCTAATATGTTCATTTTAGGTGATTAAGTTTACCATGACTGCTTATTATTAATATCACTTATAAAATGTACAATATTATCTTTATGTAGTATTAAAAGTTTCGTAAAAATAATTTTTTACCTTAAATAAATTTTTAACTCATCTATGTTAGGTGGTGATGTAAAAATAAAGCACAATGCTTCATGGTGGTAGTAGTCTGCACATACACATGATCGAAATTATTTTTTTCTTAGTGAATATAAATGAATAAATAAGGGTTGTTCCATTAATATAATAATACTTAATTATAATTATTATACTTATATAATTATATTACTATTATTTAGGTTGGTTTGTAAGATAAATATTAAGAAGAAAAAGATAAGGATTGAGTAATACTCACTTTGGAACCTTAAACTTTCACTTGAATGTTTTGTTTTAAATGAAGGTATTGGGATGAATTATGGCGACCAAGGGATTTAGATCATGAAATTAAAATCTATTAGAGGCAATTTTTTATGGGGTTTAAGTTAATTTTAATGGGGATATGTAAATTTGATAGGTTAGAAGTAGTCCAGTTTTATCAGTGAAGAAAAGGGCACTTTTATGAATACCCATTATTTCTCAATAATGGAATGAGACCATTCAAGGGAAAATGTTACCAAAAGTGATAAATAATATAGAGTGTGGTGATATAAAGTCCATAAGGCCTCTATAACTCTTTTTAACTCATGTTTTAATTATGATTCAAGATTTTTACCACTTGATTGATACATTTTATCACCCACAATCCATATTTTTTGAATTTTCAAATAACACTTTTATGGGGAAAGTGTAAAACCTAACATATTAACCACCGGATAAAAACCATAAGGAATATAAACCCAAAAAACCCACCCACATCACAAAGCAAAAATTGTTGCAGTTACAAATTATTCAAAATTTTAATTTCAAAAGACCATCATACCAAGACATCCAAGTCACCTAGCTACCAAGATCACACTGTTGACCTATCACCATCATTTTCAATGTCACTTCACAATCGTCACCACCATCATCACACATCACGTCATCATCACCAGTGAGATCTAGAGATCTTTCCTTATCAAGAAAACTAGCAACGTCTCCACCGAGACATCTCATCTGCATCGAAAAGTCAGAGTCATCGTACCACCGAGGCGACCAACAACAAAAGATGGACAGAGAACCTCCATGGTCAGTGATTATCCATTGAAAGAGGCTAATATTAATTGTTTATATTATAATATTCATGTTTTTTTTATTAATCATAAACACCATTTTTATTTCATTTTACACTTTGAACATCATTTCACATTATGATTGTAAGTCCTTAAAATTCACTATTACATAGTACATTTTTGAACACCTCCTAAAATAAAAAATGGACTTTATTTTATTTTTATATTTTATTTTCAGGTCTCCCATGCTATAAGGAACAATTCATGATTTTGTATCACTTTAATATTCACATTATAAGACCACCAAAGTTTTCCTTGAACCAACTACATTCCGGGGAATGTAAATTGGACATCAACCCAATAAAGAGACCGTATCATCCAATATACAAGCCCAATGATTCTAAAAATTTAAAGGACGATAGAGAAAATCTTTGGTAACATTTAATACAATAGTGATAAGAGATAATTTAGATGTTTTAATGAAGTTTCAGGTAGCCCAAGTTGGAGATAAAATTCTAGGCCAGATTCTGCGGCCTAGAAAAATAACCCACCAATTTAATAATATCTCGAAAACCACAAATTAATTTGGGATGAAATTTTATAGATAGCTAAGAGACATCTAGAGATTAATTTTTTTCTTCTATAGACAACTACAATTCGGCGATATAGAAGGTCATCTAGGCGCCTATGTCCAATAGATGCAAGCGAGCTGCAACTTCGGGTCAAGGGTGGAAAAGTCTCCTCTCCCTTACTTTCCACCACCCTAGGCCTACGATAATCAAGTGGGATACATTGTACTATTATTAGATCTACCCAAGACTCTTTAAATGCCTATTTAATGTAGTGATTGTGGAGTATTTTATCATCTTTGGTGCTTTGTTTAATTGTAATGTTATGCTGCCAATTTTCCTTTGTAACGTTCTTCCTCTATTGTAAGTTATTCGAATCACTATAGTTTTCTTATAAAACTTCTTATTCTCATTTTATGTTCTTATTTTTAACACGTTGGTATCATTTCTTCATGGTGTGAATTTATTCACACCAAACCTAGTGAGATTTATCACACAATGGTAGACTTTTTGTTACTTTGTTTTTGTTTTTTTCCTTTAATTCCTCCCTCATGAGTCTATTTCATGCTTCCATTAAGATCATAGGATCAATGGAGGGATAAACCACTTATGGGTTTATCTAAGGGAGTAGAAAGGGTCTGGGTTGGATTTTATTTATCACTCCATTAACCTCTAATCACTTATTTTAAATGGTATTTTTATTTGATGATTTCAAAACTTTTTATCCTTATTGAATTTTATGACCGCACACTTCAAGGGCTAATATGAAACTTTACCTTGGAGTGATCATAAACATGATCCTCTAAGTGTATAGGTTATTAGTATTAGAGAGTGTTGGTATAAACCAGTAAATGATGATTTTTTTATCTCCTTGAATGAAATCATCTCAAATATAAGAAATTGAAATCGCTAAAGAGAAATTTCATCCAATCCACCCCTTATAAAAACCTAGGATCAACTCTTCTAATAATTTGAATTTAATTAAGTCACATAGTTTTTGCTTAAACCTAGTAAAAATCAACCCAAATTTGGCCACTTAATATCCAAAATCATTCCATAGTTTGTGCGTGTCTATAGGTTTCTTCTTAGGTCTCCGAGGAATCAAAAACCCAAGTTACTCTACATTTGACCACTTAACCCTAAAAACTTAGATAAATTTGGCTAGAACTAATTTTTGGTGCCATTATCAGGGACCCAAGTAAGTAATATCAACACCCATTCTATTCTCCCCCATTTCTTCTATTCTCACCAAAATTATCTTATATTTGCTCTTTCTCATTTGTTTTCTTTTGGCGCATGTCCTCCTACACCCGTGACCAATCAAACTGTCTAGTTACGGTGGATAATATTAGGTTTGGGGAGTAAAGTAACCCAAGGTAACTCTTTACATTATATCCTAATCTTACTAATACCATAGAGTCAAAAATTGGCCCCATTTCAATAGAAGGTCTTCAAATAAACCAACTCATAAACCCAGGTGGGAACCAAAATGGAAATCCAAATGAGGTAGCCCCAAACTTAGGGAATGCAGTCGATCAAACAATGAATGAATACCTCACACCTATATGGACCAATGCCACCTCATGCATTAGATACAATTCATTATAAGATTCCAACAACATCTTTAAACCCCATGTCCTAAAACACCTTTTCACATTCCATGGAATGGAGTCTGAGATGACCTACCTTCACGTTAAGGAGTTTAATGACATTGTAGAAACCATGTTCCCACCACATCAACTAGAATCATATAAGATGAGGATATTTAATTTTTCTTTGAAGGATCAATCTAAAAATTGTATAAAAGATTTGAGACCATCATACATTAACTATTGGGACCAATTAAAAAGATAATTATACAAAAAAATACGTTCCCCACCACAAAACAATTGTACTTAAAAAGAGCATCCAAAACTTTTTTGAAAAAGAGGGAGAGTCATTCTACGAAACATGGGAGAGGTTAAAAGACACCCTAAAAATAGTTCCACATCATGGTTTTTCTTTTTTCGAACAAGTGAGAATTTTCTATGAAGTTTTGGGACTAGGGAACAAATAATTCATTGACATGATGTGTAATGGGTCCTTTAAAACAAAGACCAAATGATGCTTACAAGTATCTAGAAATCCTTGCTGAACAAAATCAAGCATGGGGAATATCACCTTAATATGAGAAGACACCCAAATCTGGGGGAATTCAAACACTTAGGAAGGAGGAAATCCTTAGGAAAAAACTTTATGCACACACTAGGAAGGTCTAAGAGATCATCTTATAAAGGTCCAAGAAATTTAAACAGTTGACCCTGTTTGCACAATTTTTGACAAACAAGACCACAAGACCGAAAAATACCCCACCATCCCTTACATTAAAGATGTTATTTTATGAGGACCACCAATGGAGGTCAATGCTCTAAAATTTCAGAAGCCACAATACCAAAACACTTTAAATCCAATGTACAAGGACCATATAGGATTCCATTAGAAAGATAACCAACAACCCAACCAACAGCCTAGTCATCCAAAAGGACCAAACCCCTACCCTCCACAAAATTTTCAAAACCATAACCAGTTCCAACCACAACTAGTACAATACCAAAACCCTCTTATCCAATACCAACAACCCATCCAACAACCCATGCAACAACCAATCCAACAACCAAAGTATCCTCCTAGGATAAACCAACTAGCACAAGCCCCTACTCAATCTGTCCCTCTTCCAATCCTTGAGAAGTTTTGTAATCAAATGGATAAAATGAACTCAAAAGTCTCATACATTAAACATGAACTAAAAAACATTAAAATCAGGAAGGAACCCATGCCTAATCAAGCATTACCATCCTCAAATTTAAGGGGAGAATCCAGCTGCACACAAAACTCTCATGAACAACTGAAAGTAGTAACTATTTTAAGAAGTGGGAAATCCATTATGAAACCTAAACAAGCCACTATATAACCATTAAAAGCTTAAAAAATGCATGAAAATGATAAAGAGCCACCCATAGATTCTGAAAAACCCAATGAGAATGTGAAGGAACTACAACCACACCAAACAATCAAACAACCTGCTTCTTTCCCTCAATGCATGAGAGGAAAAACTAAACAAAAAATGAATGAGACTTTGAGGGAAATCTTCTCCCAGGTTAAGTTGAACATCACCCTTATTGATGAAATCCAAACCATTCCTACCTACTCAAAGTTCCTTAAGTACTTGTTCACTTTTAAAAGGAAAATTTCACATAAAAACTAAGTCCTTTTGGATACTAATGTGAGTGCCACCATTCAAGGGACCATTCCTCCAAAGTTAAAAGATCCAGGATATCCATACATTAATGTTGAGATAGGAGAGAAAAAGTTGTAAAATCTCTTTGTGATCTAGGAGATAGTGTGAAACTCATTCCTTATTCCATGTATTAGCAATTAGGGCTCAAAGAACTCCAACCCATATCTTTCACTCTTCAATTTACTAATCATAGTGTTTGAGTTCCAAAGGGGATATTAAAGGATGTTTTGGTGAAAGTTGAAAATTTCATTTAGCCAACTGACTTCATTGTCCTTGAAAATCACCCAAACATAGGTCTTAGGGAAAAACCCCAATCATCCTTGTCCATACCTTCCTTGAAACAATCAACTCTATTATCCGAGTCCGAAATGGGAACATGACCATCACCTTTGGAAACTTGAGTCTAAACTTGAACATCTATAATGAAAACTCTCAAATTGGGGATGGTGAAGATATCCATGAGGTTAATTGGATTTATAGTGTTGGTAGTGAACTTGTGGAACATCATGGGATTACTGAAGGATGTTTAAGTCAAGAATATATTGATTTTCTTTCTTCATATGAGGGAAATTTGTCTCCTTGGATTTAATCTATTTCAGATAGCTCTATTGATGATTTTATTGAATCAAAAATCAATGATACCATGAGTTAAATAAATAACATTGAGTCCATACCTATTCATGACACTACTCTGGATAATTTAGCAGATGAAAATTCTGTTCACAAGGATCCAATTCTATCAAGAAATCTGAAAAAAGAAACCGAGTTCAATACAAAGTCAAATCCTTTCTTAGAAAGTGATAACCAATATGATCTCAAATTTAAGGTCCTACCTTCATCAATCAAGTATGCTTTCCTAGGGAAAAATTAAGCCTTTCCTATTGTCATTTCATCCTTTCTTGAAGCCAATAAAGAGATAATACCACTGAATGTCCTAAGAAAGCATAAGAAAGCAATTGGATGTACCCTTTCTGATATCCCTGGGATTAACCCACTCATTATAACTCATAGGATTGTTCTTGAATCTAAATTCCAACAATATCATCAACCTCATTGGAGACTCAATCAAAATATTATGGATGTGGTAAGTAATTAACTTCTTAAGTTTTTGAAAGTGTGTATCGTCTACCCCATTGCTGAGAGTGAGTGGGTAAGCCCAATTAAAGTTATCCCAAAGAAAGTTGGAATTACTATGATCACTAATGAGGATGGTGACCTTCTCCCCACAAGGGTCAGTAGTGGATGGAGAGTCTGTATTGAATATATGAAGCACATCCTTGTACCAAGAAATACCATTTCCCCTTTCCCTTTATTGATCAAGTCCTTGAGCGAGTGGAAGGTACTCAATTCTACCGCTTCCTAGATGGATTCTTAGGGTATAATAAAATTGAGGTCTCCTTAGAGGATCAGGGAAAAAAACATTCAATTGTCCATTTGGAACTTTTTTACTTCAAAAACATTCCATTTGGGTTATGTAATTCCCTTGGTACCTTCTAGAAGTTCATGATAGGAATCTTCTCAGACATGGTGGGGGATTGTTTAGAGGTATTCAAGGATGAAGTCTCCATCTTTGGGGATACTTTTTAGGGATTCATTTTGAATGTTGAAAGGGTTTTGTCAAGATGTGAGGATAATAATCTCATCCTAAATTGGAAAAAATGAAATTTCATGGTAAAGGACTTGTTATAGGCCATATGTTATCTGGTAGAGGGATTTAAGTTGATAAATCTAAGTTTTACATCATTCATCACCTTCCCTCTCCTAAAACTGTTAAGGAAGTGAGGTCTTTATTAGGACATGATGGTTTCTATATAAGGTTTATTAGAAATTTTAGCTCTATTTCTTGACCACTTTGTGATATATTGGTGAAAGATGATTCATTTTTATAGATATAAATCTGTGAGGAATCATTCTCTAAACTCAAGTCAGCTCTTATCTCTCCACCTATCATGAAATCTCAAAATTAGAAAATTATTTTTGAGCTCATGTGTGATGCTAGTGATTTCACTGTAGGAGCAGTCTTAGGACAACAATGTGAGAATAGTCCATGTGTCATTATTAATGAAAGAAAATATTTAAATTATGCATAAATAAAATACACCACTATTGAGAACGAATTGCTTTCTATTGTATTTTCCTTAGAGAAATTCAGGTCATATCTCTTAGGATCACCCATCATTGTTTTCACCGACTATTCAGCCCTGAAATACCTTTTCCAAAAACAAGATTCCAAAGCTAGATTGATTAGGTGGGTCCTTATTCTTCAAGAGTTAGATTTAACCATTAAGGATAAAAATGGTGTTGAAAATATTGTAGTTGATAACCTCTCTAGTATGGAATTCAAAGACAACTCACATCACATTTCTATGTCTGATTCATTTACTGATGAGAACCTCTATTCTATGAGTTATTGCCCATGGTATGCTAACATAGAAAACCATTTGGTTACAGGTGATATTCCAAAATTCATTGGGACACAAGATAAGAAGAAATTAATTTTTTATTTCAAACACTATGTGTTTGATTATCCTTACTTCTTTAAGTTTTTTCATGATCAAATCATTAGGATATGTGTTCCCGAGTCAGAGCAAGAGACCATTCTAAAATTTTTGTCATGGAGATGCATGTAGAGTCCAATTTTCTATAAAGAAAACTACTAAAAAGGTACTCTAAAGTGGTTTATACTATCCTAACCTCACTAAGGATTCATTTTAATTCTGAAAATGTTGTCCTCAATGTCAAAAATTAGGATCCATTACTAAAATGAATCAAATTCTCCTTACTCCCATTCTGGTCATTAAAATATTTTATTGTTGGGGAATTGATTTCATGGGACCCTTCCCAAACTCTAGGGGACACCTCTACATCCTCTTAGCTGTTTATTATGCCTCTAAAAGTCCAACAACCATTATGTTGTGATCCAATTTCTGAAAGAGAACATATTTTCTCAATTTGGAATTCCTAGGGCTATAATCAATAATCGAGGAACCCATTTCAGAAACCACCCATTCTCTTAAATCATGTTTAAGTATGGGATTTCTCATAAAGTTTCCACTACATACCATACTCAAACCAATGGTCAATCTAAGTTAGCGAATATGAAGATTAAGAAAATTCTTGAAAAAACTGTCAATACCTCTAGGAAAGATTAGTCAGAGAAACACTTGGATGATCTTTGGGAATATCATACAACATTAAAAAACATACTAGAAATGTAACCATATAGGTTGGTTTATATAAAATCATGCCATTTACCTATTTAAATTGAGAATAAGGAATTTTGGGCAATCAAAAAAATAAATTTCGACATTTCTTTGGCTGAAGAAAAGAGGAAATTAGATCTAAATGAACTTGAGGAACTTAGGATGGAGGATTATGAAAATTAAAGGATAAATAAAGCTAGAGTTCAAGCCTAAAAATCAAGGAATATAAAATTTAAACACTTTGAACTGGGAAAATTTGGGCTTTTGTATAGTTCAAAACTTTATTTACACTTAGGAAAGTTAAGGTCAAGATGGTTAGGTCCATTAATAGTGCATCATGTGTACCCCCATGGGGCAGTAGAGATCCAGGATCCCACAAGTGATCAAATTTTCAAAGTCAATGGTTATAGGTTAAAAAAATTCATTGAATCATTCAATAAATAGGAAACATAGGTTGATTTAGCATAGCCAACTTATGAATCGGGAAAAATTGATAGATTTAGGATCCCTGTCGGGCTAACAATGTTAAACAAAAGCATTTCACAGTAGGAAACCCATGGTTTTCATGTTTCTAATCTTTGTGAATCATATTTATTTTTTAAAGAGGATTAATGAATCATTTTGATATTTTAAAAAAAATTACTTAATTAATCAACTTTTAATATGATAATACCTTAGACTATTGACCTGTTCTTCTATTATGAGAATAGATGGGTATGAAAGGGGAGTGCCATATTCATCTATTTCACATGGTGTGATCCTTGAGTAATACCTTACCTATAAATTTAAAAATAAGAAAATGTATCATTAGTTTAAGTTGGGGGAGATGAAATAAAAAAAATTACTTCTGTGTAATTTTTTTTGTGTGAAAAAATGATTTGAAAAAAAGTGTGACTAAATGGAAAGAAAAGTTCCTTTAACCTTGAACATGATAATACACATTTCACACTTTGAAATTGAATATCAAATAATTTAGAACACCCTTCTTCTTAGTTTAATCCATGTATAATTTTATGTGCATAGATTTTGGAAAGTGTGGTTGTCTAATGTGATCTTCCATCATTTAGATTTTCATCCAAATAAAAAAAATTCACAATTCATGTCCTTTGGATAGTAGGGTATTAGTTTGAGTTCATGGGGTTCCCCAAATAAATAGCATAGGTTTGGTGATTATTTTATTTTTAATATGAGTATTCAATAAAAAATCAGAAAAATAAAAAATAAAAATAAAAATAAAAAAACAATAAAATTGCGCGTAGAGAAATGAAATGATCTAATGTGTGGATTTATGCACATGGGGATCGTGACTCTATATTTTTCTGGCCCAGATTTAGTAATTTTTTCTCTATTTGTGGTAATTTTACTTTTTTTTGATTGAGTTAACTCGAGATGATGTCTGAGTATGCTGGATTAACTTAGTGCCCTAAGGTCTTTGAGCCTGGGAGTCATTGACAAAGTCTCACTACATTGGTTTACTCTATTGAGTGCAATTTCAATTACCATGGAAAAAATTGAAAAAAAAACAAAAAACAAAAACAAAAAAGTTACAATAAAAAATTGAATACTCATCTTAATATTAAAATGTGGTTCCACCTAGCACTTCCATCATTCCCCCCTTGAATTAAGATGACCCCCATGTCTATTGCGATGCACAACACATCATCACACGTAATTGGTATTGGAAGAAATATGGTGATGAATTTGAAAAAAGTAATGGGATTGAGATTGGGATATTCTTATGAAAATATCTTGTATTAAAATATTTTATGGGTTTTCTAATTGTTTGGTATAAGGGTTTTTGGTGATCATTGTGTATTAAAATGTTGTTGTAAAAGGAAATTTGAATTTCATATTGTTGAGATATATTTTTCCCGGGACTAGCAAAAATCAAGTTGGGAGTGTTATTATCCACTGAAAGAGGATAATATTCATTATTTATATTATAATATTCATATGTTTTATTAATAATAAACACCATTTTTAATGCATTTTACACTTTGAACATCATTTCACATTATGATTGTAAGTCCTTCTAAAAATGAACTATTACATGGTACATTTTTGAACACTTCCTAAAATAAAAATGGTCTTTATTTTATTTTTATATTTTATTTTCATTTCTCCCATTATATAAGGAACAATTCATGATTTTGGAGAACTTTAAGATTCACATTAGAAGACCATCAAAGTTTTCCTTGAACCAACAACATTATGGGCAATGAAAACTGGACATCAACCCAATAAAGAGAATGTATCAGCCAATATCCAAGCCCAATGATTCTAAAAATTTAACTGAAGATAGAGGAAATCATGGATAACATTTAATAGAATAGTTATAAGAGATAATTCAGATGTTTTAATGAAGTTTCATGTGGCCCAAGTTGGAGATAAAAGTCTAGGCCAGATTCTACGGCCCAAAAAAATATTCCACAAATTTAATCATATCTCTACAACCATATATTAATTTGGACTAAAATTTTATAGAGATCTAGGAGACATCTGGATATTAATTTTTGTCATCTATATACCACTACAATTATGCCATATAAAATGTAATATAGGCATCTCTGTCCAGTGGATGCAAGGTGGCTGCAACTTCGGGTCAAGGGTGGAAAATTCTCCTCTGCCTTACCTTCCATTACCAAAGGCATACCATACTCAAGTGAGATCCATTGTAATATTTGGAGATTAACCCAATCCTCTTGAAATTCCTATTTAAGGTGGTGGTGGTGGAGTATTTTATCATATTTTGTGCTTTGTTTAATTATAATGTTATGCTGCCACTTTTACATTGTAATGTTCTTCCTCAATTATAAGTTATTTGAATCACTTTAGTTTTCTTATAAAACTTATTCTTCTTATCATTTTATGTTATTATTTTTAACACATTGATACCGTTTCTTCATGTTGTGAATTTATTCACACCAAACCTAGTGAGATTTATCACACAACAATGGAGTATTTGTTACTTTGTTTTTATTTTTTTCCTTCAATTCCTCCCTCATGAGTCTACTTCCCACTTCCATTAAGATCATAGGATCAATTGAGGGATAACCCACTTATGGGTTGATCCAAGGGAGTATCAAGGTGCTGGATTGGATGTTATTTATCACTCCATTAATCTCTAATCACTTATTTTAAATTGGATTTTTATTTGATGATTTTGAAACTTCTTTATCCTTATTAAATTTTAAGTCCACACACTTAAAGTGTTTATATGAAACATTACCTTAGAGTGCTCATAAACATTATCCTACAAGTGTATAGGTGATTAGTATTAGAGTGTGTTGGTATGAACCAGTAAGTGATGAAGTTTTTTGATCTCCTTGAATGAACTCATCTCAAATATAAGAAATTGAAATTGCTAAAGAGGGATTTCATCCAATCCACCCCTTATAATATCCTAGGATCAATTCTTCTTATAATTTTAATTCACTTATGTCATGTAGTGTTTGCTTAAACCTATCAAAAATCAACCCATATTTAGACACTTAATATCCAAAATCAGTCCATAGAATGTTCATGTCTATAGGTTTCTTCTTAGGTCTCTGAGGAATCAACAACCCAAGCTACTCTACATTTGACCACTTAACCCTAAAAACTTGGTTAAATTTGGGCGAGACCAGGTAGCAAGCATTGAATCACAAATCGCTTAAGCCCCAAACCAAAAAAAAAACTGGCGACATCAAAGAAAACCTCAAGAACCCACCAAACCAGCATGAATCAACTCTCCCCAGTAGGAAGAACATGATCCTCTCAAAACCAGCAAGCCACCCAAATAACCCTTGCTGCAGACAATTTTATCATTATCGTGGTTATTAAATTTAGTCCAAGTAATCATAATTTTATGCCTAAAGATGAAATTGAAATTATTAAATAATATTAAAATTTTGATCTAAAATATTAAATCCATTTTTTATATTTAATTTCTATATGTTATGAAAACTAATTTTTAATATAATTAAATAAAACAGTTTTTATATTAAAACACTACTTATGTTTCCAAAATGCTATACATCAGTTTTAAAAATTCAACCTAGTATACTTAAATGAATCATTTTACTCCTTAAATATACTTTTTAATAAAAATTTTACAAATTTTTAATGAATACTTCATGATATACTTATAAAAATTATATTATATTAGTAAAATAATGTTTTTCACTATTCACTTAAAAATCAATTATATTATAAAAATAAAAAGAATCTATCATAAGAAAAATTTCTCATGTGGAATTCAAAAATTAATTTCATTTTCAAAAATTAAAGTTCTAAAATTTATAAATTTATATTTTAAATGAAAATACAATATATAAAGAAAAACCACATTTAATGAAAAATACCCTTTTAAAACTAAAAGTGTTCTTAATACTATTTTGGATCATTTCTAATTGACTAAAATATTTTTATTTACTATAAGTTTTATAATTCTAAATTTTTTCTAATAATATTCATCTAATATGTCATGGCTTATTTTAGTTCAGTGTTTTGTGTGAAACAAGCTATTAAAAATTATATTTATTTAAATAAAAAGCTTTATAAAAAAATCTTGGGGTGTTACATTCCCCCCCTTAAATAAATTTTGTCCACAAAATTTTAATTATTCATAAGTAATGAAATATTTAAGGGAAACCATAAGATAGACATGACTTTGGATGTAATTTATAATGAGGTTTTATCATCAATATCCTTGGTATGACTAGTGAATTCATCTTTTACCTTATAATATAGCTAATTTTGAGTTTTTTTCCTTTAACCATTTATGATAAATACCCCAATATAATGGGATTAATTTTTTATAAGTATTTCATAGTTATACTTATATTAATAGGTGTTCATGGATTTATTTTTAGATGTTATTTTTCTATCTTGGAAATAATCATTGCCTCTATGTCAAGAGAGATAAACCATGGCTAATATCAAATTAAATTTCACTAAAGGATGAATAATTGGATTTTATAGGAAGCACATTAACAAAATAATCTATTAGAGAGGAATTATATTCTTGGGATACAATAATTGCGTCAATATAAATTTTTTATTAATAGTTTAACATCTATTCATTGGGGTGATGATTTTATGTTTATTTAGTAAAAATTATGGGCATAAAGGAGTTAGTTGAACAAGATATGAATACAAAACTCATAGTTTGTATGTGGGTGATCAATGTTCCTTATTTTATATTATTTTTATAACCCAATGTCATAGTTATGGTTTCATAGTCATTCCATTACCTTAAAAGTTTCTGGTGCCTATAATTTTTGTTATCCCTTAGATTAGGGCATTACCTTAAATAATTTCCAAGTTTTGGACATTTAAGATAGTGAATTGTTAGTGGTGCTTTAGGGTGAACACCTTTTTCCTTTCATCATATCCACTGAACTCTTAATTTTTTCTAGATAATTGGTTTCTATATTTTCTCCTTTACAACAAATAAAACATATTCTAATTCCTTTGATATATTCACCTAGGTGTATCTTCCCACATTTTGGTAGAAAATAAATCTAATCTTCTATCCTTCATCATTTTCATCACCTAAGATTCCATGAGAATCCATCCTATTCTTTTTTGTGTCTGTAAACTCAGATAATTCCATGTTGTTAATCATTATTCTTAATAGTTGGTTTCATATAATCACATGGGTTTTCACTTAATTTCTTATCTCATCAGGTTGCTTATTGGGATAATCTCTACATTGTACATAACATCCATTATTAACTTGATTTCTTTAGGCTTCATCTATTACTAATATACCAAAAGGATCCGATCAAAAGTGATAAAAAATTAACACCATATGATAATTATTGTAAGACAATTACAAGACAAATTCAACCTCAAAATGCCTTACTCTTCAAAATTAATAAATTAGATTTCAGTTCTACATAAATCACTCTCAGTTCAATCTATGTTTCTTTAGTTTATATTATCTCATATTCTATGACCTAATTCACTAACATAATAAATAATTTATAATAGTTGTAAGGGGAATGTAATTAACCAAAGAATATCCTCTAGGAGTGTCTATTCAGGTGTGCAGTCTTAGGCCCACCCATCGTGAACCATAGTGAATATTGAGTTGATACTCAACTGGACCTTTTTGGGTGATTACCCATCGATGCATCTATTCTAAAGCCGCATCTACTTCACAATATCTATACATGTATTTTATTACTATGAGAACCACACAATCTCTACTTTTATAAAACATTGACATGTTATCCCACACTGAGAATTATCCCTTAGAATTATCCATAGGGTTTTCACTAAAATTATCCGACATAATCCCTAAAATATTCAATATTAATACAACTAACCTAAAGGAATATCTATACATTTTAAATTTTGACCAACCTTAACTTATTAATACTTATAAAGTTATCTAAACCTTTCTCTAATCATAACAATGAAACCCCATATACATAACTATCACATAATTGTATGAATTATATAAAATATTATATTACAATACATTCCCATGAACTTTTAGGTTTAGAGTTTTAGATAATTAGGAAAAAGCATTAGCTAAAAAACCCATATATTTTTCAACTAATGAACATTTTACCACTATATAAACAACTAATTAGTCTATAAAATGTCTTCAATATTTCCCATAAATCTCTACACAATATACTCTTCTAGACATATCATATGTATCACTTTTCTTTATAACCTGGGGAAATTGAAACATAAGAAAGTGGTTATCTCAAATGCTAAGTAAGGGTAAACATAAGTGATAACAATAAAAAATCATAACTTATCATAGTATGAGAATATGAGTATATTAATGATATATAAGAAAGTTATACTAAAAAAATAATAGATCATAAATCATGGAAAAAGGCATAGAATTACATAAAAGTGTAAAATATCTTAAAAAAGGAATAAATATGGAAATATAGGATAAATGGGAAGTAAAAATAATTGTATAATTAAGGCATAACATTAAAAACAACTTGGAGATCTAGTACAACCATAATCATAGGAACCTTGTGAGAAAACTTGTTATAACTATTCCTATGTGAATAAAATCATTACATCCACACCTAAAAATGTTAGAAAACTCATAATACCAACCCACATGTGAATAAACTCATTATTTACATGACTAACTATCTCATGAGATATCAAATTAAACCAAATCATCAAAGGGAGATATATAACCCCACCCATCATCATCCTTATATATGTGTTTGACAAGAAATCAATCATTCATCCTGAAGAGCTCATAGAAATAAAATGTGTTTCACATCCCTTTAAAATGGAATCATATAAGGAAAAAATTTATATTTCCATAAATAACCATAACATGATATACCCATGTAAAATAAATAGGTATCCAATGATATTCAGTAAATATATAGGTAAAAAACCTTCAATCAAGATAATAGAGTACATAGTATCTACAATATATCGATAAATTGTATATGGTTAAGAAAATAATTTCCCCATAAATTGATGTATATGTGTCTAGGTGAACACCATTAAATCAAAGGAATAAAAAATAGGGTATTCAAAGAGGAATGGCATTGGAAGAAAAGTTATGGTTATATATTGAAGATGATTAGTAAAGAAAAAGGCAGCGATGAATCATTTCACCTATAGAGATTTAACATTTCTCAATTGTAAAAACATATGTAAATAATAAATTGGTAGATGGAGAATAATTTTATAAGAATAAAATAATTTTACTTTTAAAAGAATGATGAAAATAGAACTTTTCTATGAAAAACCCTTTTAAATAAAACTCATAGAATAATAGAAAAAATAATTTATCTTTTAAAACCATGAAATATTGGAAAAAAGTTTCAGAATGATGGTAAATTCATTATTATGAAAATGTTTTAAAAATAAGTTTAATTTCTTATTTTTATAAAGAAATTATAAGAAAAAAATCCATCAGTTTTTATTGAAAAGTAATTTTTAAAAAGTTTTGAAAGATTTTTTTTGAGATATAAAAAAATTAAATTTTAAGAAATATTCGATAATAGAATATTGGAAAGTACAAAAATTTTTACATAGAAAAAGTGTAGAGGAAGATAAAATATATATCCATGATACATAAAAACTTTTGATATTTTTAAACTCCTTTATTAAAAATCCTCATCCTAAATAGGGACAAAAATTTCCATTTGAAAATTTGCGATGATAAGTAAGTGGATCACATGAATTAATCAATATTTTAATTCTTAAAAGAGAGTAAAACATTTGTGGGAAATAAAATATAGACATGGAGTAGAAATATTTATTATAAATAATAAGAGTTATTCTTACCAATATCAAATTTTTTTAGATGGTATTTCATTAAAGAAGATGATACTGATGAAATAAATCAACTTCCCTAGATAAAAATAGAAATTAATATTTTAAAAAATAAATTTAAGGATAAAAGGGGATTAAAATATCATAACCAAGTATATAATTTATTATTCAAGGAGAAAAAATTTGAGTCTGGAAATCAGTTATGGTTCAAGTAACATTTAAATCAAAACCAATAGAAGGATATGATTTCAAATGAAACATTAAATAACATGAATAATGATATTATCATGATAAAAAATATTAAATTGGATTTTTTACATTATTAAATATAAAAAATGGGGTATAATAATAAATATGGCTCAAGAAACAAATTTTGAGACAAGAAACCCTTACAAGTGACACAATATTTGAGGTAAGAATCATTTGATAATGTGGTTATAATGAAGAATTATAAAACCATAGAAAATAATGATGAAATAAAATATATATATTAATTAGGTAGAATAAATTAAACTTGGAACAATAAAGTTATATAAGAAATTTTGCAACTCAATAGAAGAAAACTGAGTTGACACAAACCCTTACCTTGGTCCTGATTCGCACTGTGCATGCACCTAAATTCCTAAATAATAAAATTAAGTTTATTATATACCTTATTATGAACATTATTAATGTATATTTCATTTAATAAGGACCATTCATTATCATTTTCAGTTTATTTATTATATAGTTTTTTCTTATATTTGTTTTTAAGGTGCTTTAGTAAATTTCTACATAACTATTTTAGAATACTGACCATGGTTAAAGGTGTAGTAGAATAAATTATTAATGACCATAATTTTAGGGTTTTATTTAATTTATTATTTATTAACATAAAATTTATACATTTATATAGGTTTTTTATAAAATGAACTCATATTAGGAAAGGTACTCTAATATGTTCATTTTATCTAATTAAGTTTACTATGAGCATTTATTATAAATAAAAATGATAGAATGATTAATATTATATTTATATAATATTAATAGTTTCATAAAAATAATTTTTTTTACCTTAAATAAAATTTAAAAACCATCCATTTTAGGTGGTTATGAAAAAAAAAATCATATCACTTCATGGAGGCAATAATCCTCACATACACACAATCAATGTTCTTTTGTTTTTATTAGTTGATGGAAATGAATAAATAAGGGGTTTTCCATTAATATAATATCAATTAATTATACAAATTATAATTATGTCATTATATCATTGTGGTTAGGGTATTTTTGGAATATAAATGTTAATACAAAAAGGATGAGGATTAAGTAATACTCGCTTTGGGACCTTGAACTTTCTCTTGAAATTATCATTAGAAATGAAGGGCTAAGGGTTAATTATGGTGTCCAGGGGATTTTTTTGGGAATGGGAATTATAGGATATGAAATTTATGTTGGGTTTAAAGTAAATTTCTAAGGGTATTTTTAAATTTCAGATGGTGTAATTGATCCCCTTGTATAAGTGTAAAAAAGGGAACTTTTGTGAATACCCATTAGTTTTCAATAATGGAACATAACTATTCAAGGTTCAATGGTTAAAAAAGTGGGAAACAATAGAGTGTGATATGATATAAGGTATATGAATTGTATACCACTATTTTTCCCACATGTTGTAAACATGTTTTAATCCTTTTACCACTTATTTCGTTTTACATGTTACCATTTTGGTTTTTATTTTGGTAACTGGTTTTTACCAGAGTAGATTATATTTTATTAAAAAATATAAGGAAAAAATTATAAACAAATTTTGATGTTATAAACCTAAATTTAGGCTCCATATAGTCTAATTAAATTTATAAATAATATAAAGTTAATTTTTAAATTAGAAAATTTAATATATAGATAAAATGCTTTGTAGAAGAATGTTGTTTTTACCATAAAATGTTCTTAAATTTTTTAGCATTGATTACCAAATGAATGCGTGTTAATGTATTTATATATAGGTTTAAAATTTATATTAGATTCATTTTTAATAATATATTAATTTATTTTAATAGATCAAAATTACTCAATGTTTATAAAATAATCCTTTGAAAGTGAAAATTTTAACATTATTATAATAATTAAATTTAATCCTAGTAATCATACTTTTATGCCTAAAAATGAAAATGAAATTATTAAATAATATGAAAATAATAATCTAAAATATGAAATAAGTTCTTTTATATTTAATTTCTACAAGTGATGAAAACTATTTTTAATATAAGTAAATAAAAATAGTTTTTAGAGTAAAATACTACTTAAATTCCCAAAATATTATACATAGGTTTTATAAATTCAACATATTATTTTTAAATGAGTAAATTTACTTATTAAATATATTTTTGGTTTAATAAAAAAATTTAAAAGTTTTCAGTAATACTTACTTCATGATAGACTTATAAACATTACAATATTAGTAAAAACAATGTTATTTTACTATTCACCTAAAAATCAATTATATTAGAAAAATATAAAAAATTTACCCTAAGATAATTTTGATATTATAAATTAAAAAATTAAGTTTATTTTAAATAATTAAAATTATAAAATTATAAAATTTATCTTTTAAATGAAAATATAATATATATAAAAAAACTACATTTGTTGAAAAAATGGAATTATAAAAATCTAACGGTTCTTAATACTATTTTATATGCATTTATATTTTATTAATACATTTTTATTTATTTTAGATTTTATTATTATTATTTTTTATTAATAATATTCATCTAATATGTCACAACTCATTTTAGTTTAATTTTATATTCTATATCCCTTAAAATAATTTCATCCTCAAAATTCCATTGCTCTAATAGAAACAAACTAGGATACTTCTGCCTCATCACATCCAAAAGTTACCATTTAGATTCCTAAAATTTATGGTTACACCAAAAAATGTTGACCATGATAGTGGTATTGTTCCAAAAAAATTTCTCTCTTTGATCCAGAATCTCTACTAATTTTTCCTTATAATAAATATCATGCTCCATTGGTACAACCTATGAGTTCAGTAGCTGTAAATGATCAGGTATGTACTTCCTTAAAGTGATAAATGGAACACATAATGAATATGAGAAAAATTAAATGGAAGTTCCAAATGATAACTAATCATCCTAATATGATCATAAATTTCTTAGTGGCATATATATATAGGGATCAACTTTCCCATATTTTTAAATCGCATAACCTTATTCTAAGGAGGTATTTATAGGAATACCTTATCACCAACTTTGAACTCTATATCTCACAAATAATTTTTAGATTAACATTTCTATCGACTATGATCTTCCCTAATGTGTGGCTGAATGACTCTAACCTTCCATGCCATTTCCTCAATTAGATCAGGTCCCAATAGCCTTCTTTCTCTAAATTCAACCCAACACATTGGATTTCTTCAATTCCTACCATAGAGGAATTTATAAGGATAAATATAAATGTTTGAGTGAAAAATATTGTTATAAGAAAATTAGACTAGAATAAGGTGTTGATCCAAGACACATTTTAAATCTATAGAAAAATATCTCAACACATCTTTTAGGTTTTCAATGGTCTTATTAGATATAACATATGTCCGAGGATGATAAGAAATGCTAAATTTAAACTTTGTATTCAAATCTTGTTGATTAATTCTACATAACTTTGAAGTAAACCATATATCCCAATTAGATATAATAGAATTTGGTAGTACACACAACCTTACAACTTATTTAATATATATCATGGAAATATGATCAAATGAAAAATATTCTCTTATAACAATTAAATTTATTTACTATGTAAGAAGATTGACTACAACCCAAATAAAATTATAGCCTTTAGATGTTTTGGGGAGTTCGATGATGAAATCCATTCTAATGATTTTCCATTTCCATTTTGGTATAGGTAATGGTTTTAATATCCCCTTATACTTTTGTCTCTCAGCCATATCTTACTAATATACTAGGAATCAAGAAACATACTCTACAATATCCCTTTTCATGTCATCCTACTAGAAATTATCATTGACATATCTATGTATCTTCATACTTCCAAGATGAATAGAAAATGATGAAATATGAGATTCATCCAAGATATCTATTGGTTGGAGTGAGTAAATCAAGAGGGGTGAATTGGGTTCTGAATTTTTTTTTGTTAAAACAAGTTCAAATAAAATCCCCTAATTAAAATAAAAATGCCTAGTTAATCAAAAGATAAGTTTGATATAATTTTGATCTTTTAAAATAATTCATCAAAGTTTCATTAGTTATAAATTAAAAAATGAAAATTACTTTAAATTTTTAAATAAATTTACTCAATCAAATACTTATATAAACACCAGTTAAGATTAACTATCAAAGTACCATTTTTTTCAGTTTAAAACAAATAAAGTTTTAATTCTTTGTAAAGAAAGAAACAAAAAAATCACAAAAAAATAAAATAAAATAAGGTGTTAATTATCAAGACGAGATGTAATCCCCTACACTTGGAAATAACCTACTGTCAAGGAGATTATATAAATATAATCTAATCCACAACCTAGCTAGTGTATAAACACAACAACATACAAGCTATCCAGGCCATGCATGTACCTCTTCCACAATAATCGTGAGAAGAAAGTAAAACAAGCCACACATGGAACTCTTCCACAAACACCATGGGTAAATAGATGAAAAGAGAGAGAAGAGAATATCTAGTATTCTCCATTTCTAGCAGAGGAGATAGAACGTGTTGATAAAAACCAAACAAAAAAATACACAATATGTAAAAGAAATAAATAGAGAAATAAATAAAGAATATTTAGAAAAATTAATGATACTTGATCTGAAGTTATCCATATACTTGAGACTCTTTGAATGTGGTTTATAGAGGAGATCAATCCATTTCTCTAAAAATAGCTGTAAAATAGAGAATCAAAATCTATCTTTTTTCTGACTATAGAAAGGGATATGAATGTGTAGAGTTCTCTACTCTTCCATAGTAGAATGAAAGTTGGAATTCTATATGTAAGATCTCATGGAATTATCACACTAGTATTCAGCAAGTAGGTATTATCTTGGCTATAATTTTTTCTCACACGAGGGAGACTGCTTTGAATATAAAACACTGAAGGATGTAGAGTCTATTTGAAGAACAATTATCATGATCCTCTATATCATTTTACTGTGCTCTAACATTGAATTTAATGTTTCCATACAATAATAAATAATAATAATTTAATAATCTATATAATTAAATTATACAATATATCTATTGATATAATTTAATTAAAATGTCTTAGAATATAGATGGTGACACATTCTGACAGTGACTCATGTGTAGTGGTGAGTCAGGACAATGATGAGTCAGGATGGTGGTAGGTCATCTGATGGTAGGCCTTCTGGCGGTGACTCATCTCAGCAACGAATCATGTCAAAAGTGACTCATATGATGGTAGTTCATCTTCAACAGTGACTCATATTCAGCGGTGTCTCATATTATGGTAGGTAATCTTCAACGGTGACTTATATTCAGTAGTGGCTCATTTGACAGTAGGTCTGGTATGGTGGTGACTCATTCCGAGTGAAACGTAAAGTTTGGTGGTGACTCATCTGTAATGGTGAGTCATTCTCAACCGAGACTCAAGTTTGGTGGAAGGTAAAATCTGATGACAACTTATCTCCGATGATGATTCTTTTCTAAACTTATCTATATTTACTTAAATTTAATTATATTATAAAATGATATCATAAAATAATAAATCCATTAAAAAAATTACCATGATTGTGAGCATTAAAATAAAGAGGTTTCAACAACTAGCCCCTTTTTGATGATAAAAAATCATGAAATTTAGTTTGTAATAAAATATATGTATTTGAAAAAGTAATTATATTTTCTTAACATTTTAAAAATCTATTGTGAGAGTTTTAAACATAAAGTTTAAAATATAAATTAAAGAAGGATTGTATAAAAGGTACATCAAAGGCATGGTTTGAGAGAATAACATAAACATAAAAATAAATTCCCATTATTATTATCCACCTTTTTGGATTATCAAAAAGTGAAGAGAAAAATAGGGAATTCAAATGATCAAAAGATGAATAATGAGAGAAATTTAATTTTCATCAAAAATGAAAGATACAAAAAGTCTCTATCAAAGAAAAATGTATAATCTCAACTCCACTAAACCTAGGTACTAGGTACAATAGGGGATTTTCCTTTGACAGAGATAGGAGGCATAGAGGTAGAGGTTGAGGAAACTATGGTAGTGGATGTAGGGAAAGAAGTAGAAGAAGGTATCTCTCTGATTATTACTGGTCGAATGTGCTACACTGCTTCCCCTAGCGACAAACTGAGAGTCTAAAAATAAGTAGGCAAAGGAGAATTTTGATTCTAAACAACATATGATATTAAATACTCAGGGTTAGTGGCTAGAGTAGTGATATGAGCAGTAAATTAGATGGACTCATTCTCTACAAAAGTCATCCTAGACACATGCAAGAAAGGATTCATCAAATTTATGAAGACCATAATGATGTTACCTCTGCGCTCCATGGCACTAAAAAATATTTCTTTTCCTCTATAAACATATTAAGAACATGTTTCATTTCCTTTAATTGAGTAACCTATTCCTTAAAATCTATGGTCATTGGTGGTATCCAAATGTTCTCATCTAGAAACTTAAAGTGTGAGTTTAACTCATGCTTAGGGTAGATCCAAGAATTATAATATTTAATATAATTGGTAATTGTTTCTCAATCAGATCTGAATTCATTTAGGCATTCCATTACAATATTAGAAATATGATCACTATTATACATAATCTGTAACGACCCGAACCTGAATAGCCACCTGAATAGTGCTAAATAGGTTAGGTGTTACTACCTTAGGAACACCTCCCCGAATGCCAAAGGCTGCCAACTAGCAGCGAGGGTGTTTATAAGTATAGTGGGGAGGCTATACCCTCTCTAAGGATAATAATGGTACTGTTCCAAGTGTAATAATAAATATGCAGTGGAATAAATGACTCAGAAGACTCGAACCAAACCCACAGAGCGGAAGCGCATTCAATATCGATAAACAGTAGAAGCAATAAATATAAACAAGGGAAGCAAAAAGTAAACACAACAGCATGTTGATCACTTATAAATATTACTGCACAACAAACATGCATCCAAAGCAGGTCATACATATCCATAAGTAGAGGTTCCAATGGCTAACCAATTGTAGCTACATAACAAGTAAGCATGCTGATATAGGAAAAAAAGCAGAACAAAATAAAATCTAGCTAGGAAAGACCTCAAGGTCCATACCATCTCCATGTGATAGCTAAAATAGTCCAGCTCCTGAAGCTAATCTCTTTCCTACACATAAATTCATAAAGTCTGCACGCATCCCAAAGGGCCCGTGCAGGGTGTGAGATGAATCTTAGTAGGATACCACCCAACAGTGCGTACCTAATATGAGTGTTTAAGGAGTCATGTAGTTATAAGAAAAAAAGTAAACAATACAATGCACAAATAAATACAAACCCATTGGTTCTCAATATCCACAATAGAGTGTCACCTGCTTCGGCCAACGCCAGAATCTCTATCATGTAACTCGAAACCATGTGCCCCTTAACACCGCATGTCTCAAGTACCGACGTCCTGAAGGCACGCCCAGGAAATAGTAACCTGGAGAAACAATGATACCTATCCTCAAATAAGTAACTAGAGGGACAACGATGTCTGCCCTCAAATAAAGTAACCAGAGGGACATCGATGCCTGCCCTCAAAATAAAGTAACCAAAGGGACATCGATGTCTGCCCTCAAAATAACAGTGAGCCTCTGCCCCCAACCCGATAGCCTCAATGCTATCCACTAAAGGCTCCTCATCTCCCACTTGGCTTCCTATGACAAGAACCCCCAAACCAATAGTACCTAAACTAAAAGTAACAGGGGCCTCTATCTACATGAATTGTCAAAACCACCTCATCACGGAGTCTCTCTATGTGTACACTACTCATAGTTCTGGGTGAGCGGTAATCAACAAAATAGTACCCAAGCCACAACACCTCTGACACCTCATGTCCCTACGACCATGCCGCTCAAGTCTGATGGCCTCGCCATCCTAGTAACCTGGGCCATGCCCCACCTGAAAGTCATCCTGCATTAAGCCGATGCCCATGACGCCCAATCCCGTGGTCAAAACCACCCAATGTAACCCCAACCAAGCCCAACCTGTGATCAGCATCACTCAAGAATATCCGGGCCATGCCCAACACAACCCAAAGGTTCCAGCATATGCAATTAAAAAATTACATATAAAAAACATTTAAACAAAGCACATAAACATGCAAAACAATATAAAAAATTTAATGTGCTAACCAAGTGTTGTCCCATACCAGCACTGGGGTCTTTAAGGTCTCCAAAAATTAATATCAAGGTTCAATACACTAAACTAAATAGTTTAAAACAATACAAAACAATTATAACCATTTTGGCATCCCCCAGCCAAAATGCCTCGATGAGAAACAGACCCTCGCCCGACCTTGCTCAAGAAAAATGGTAAAAGGGCATACCCAAGGGCATCCCATAGGTCAAATAAACAATTAAACAAAAAATAGAAGGTAAATTAGGGTCTCACTCAAAATACCCAAAAATGTGCCATAGGCCGTGCCACCCAAAAGTCTGTGAAAACACAAAAAGAGGTATGCACCACCTACCTGAGACTCGCACGATGACAATCCTCCGATAACAGCCTCCAATTAGGTCCAAAATGCAGTAGATTTACAAAATAATCAAAATCGTTAAAACCCCTATAACTCGTTCTAGAATATAAATCAAGAAGAAATGATCAAGAGGAATCAAGGCCTTACCGAGGGGGTTCCAATAAATTTAACAATGTTTGAATCTGGCCTCAGACGAAGAAACGGGAGGGAATTAAAGATCTGTTGGCCTAGTTCACGAAATCTGATGACCCCCTATGACCTCTGCCTCAAAACAAGGCTACTTCCCATTTTTTTAAAAAAATACATGGAGTATACTTTAGGGCTACACGTCGTGTATCATTTTACTGTTTATAAGGCATATGATATTCACCGAGTACTTTCCAACTAACTACACGGCGTGTACCTATAGTACAAGGCATGTGCCTTTTTACCCTGCCGACATCCCCAACACACCATGTATATCCCCATACACGACCCCTCTACATGGCGTGTAAAAATAGTACACGATGTGTACATGCTAAAAACATTATACCCAGCCAACAGGCCTACATGCCACGTATGGCCTCCACACGGTCAAGGGTACATGGAATGTCTATAACTACATGCCATGTAGTAAGAAATTCATACACGGTCATCATATGGAATTCGCTCGGCGAGAACATAATTGGTACTCACCCAACCCATACATGGCGTGTACTCTAGAGTACACAACGTGTAGTCTAGAAATTTATAGAACATCCCAGATTTTCCCAATTTTCTTAGGAACAAGTCAAAAATTCAAACAGGGTTGGAATTTTGAACAGTTCTAAAAACTCAGGTTCTTACATTCTCCCCGCCTTAACATAGCTCATCCCCGAGATATCAAATGAATCCCAAAGATGGAACTGAACATACCACCCCAATTTAAGTAACCCAGACTCCCCCGGTCTCAAGGGTTCTAGCTAAATTCCTCAAGAGGCTCCCCGCCATAGAAATTGCCTAACTCAGTCTCAAGTTGACAAAACTCAATAAAATAAGGATTCACTAACCTATTTATGGAATCATGGTCCTCACGTGATGCATCCTCACCCCTTATCCTCCTTGTTTATCCCGTGTCGTTTCTGTCACCGTAAACATCTCCCAGACCACGTCGGCGTCCTCCTCCACATGGTCCTGCATCCTATGGACGCTCAAAATAAAACCTGATGCCATATACCTCAAGTAACCCACACCCTCTATTCCATGATGCCCAAGGCACATCAAGTAACCTACATCCTCGATGCCCTGATGCTACACATCTCATACATATATATAATATATCACATACCCGATATGGTGCCAATCCCACTGACCAACATCTGGTCAGTCCTCATAGACCTTGTGCATCACGTGCACTCAAAACAAACATGCCTCTATAGGTCATGCCAAATAGAAAACATGGAAATCATGGCCACACCTATGGTCTACCTCTAACATTCATCGGTTCACCATCCTACTCAGCCTCTGGCAGCTCCACAGCGTGCACCTAGCCTGAAGTACTGCTGCCTGATGCCCAACCTCCCTGCGGTGGTGCTCCAACCACCGGCCACTGACCCCTCAGTTGGATCCCACTGTCTCTATCACATCCTCCGCATGCAGCTGAACCTCGGCTACCCTCTCCTGGTACCGATCATAAAATAACTCCAGATGCCACTATCTATCCTGTTCCTTACCTGCCAGCTGCCTAAGAAGGCTGCCTGTAGAACTTCTACAGATGCCCGAACTGTCCACATGCCCGACACTCTTTTATAGGCCTATCACACTGAGTCTGAACATGTCCTGGTTGTTCACATTGAAAGAAAACCACTGAAGAACTACTATAAAGTAGTCTAACCGAGTCCTTGGACTGACTACCCTATTGGAACTCATCCCGTCCTCACTTCCTGATGTCCGAACCGTCACATGAAACTATTCCCCGACCAACCTAGGGCCTATCCCTCTGGTTTCCCTCTACTATGAGTGCCTGATTAACCACCTCTGAGAATGAACCCAGCCTGAAGATATTCACTTGGATCTGAATGGCTTGTCATAATCCATCCTCGAAGCAACTCACTCTTGCCATGTCATCAATTACCATACTAGGTGAAAAGCGCAACAGCTCCATGAAAATACCTGCATAGTCCATGATGGACATGTCTCCCAACTGAAGGCTCAGGAACACCTGAGCTCTCTCGGCCCTTAGTGTTTCTGGGTAAAAGTTCTCGAAGAACCTATCCTCAAAGTCCTTCTATGCTAGTCCCTTAGGCCTGCGAGCCTGAACTTGCACATCCCACCAAAGCTTCGCCTATCCTATTAGCATGTATGTCACCAGCTTGAACCTCCGCCCTAGAGGTATCTTGAGATGATCGAAGATTATATGCATGTTTTCTATCTAGTTCTCAGCCACCTGCAAACCGCCCTCACCCTGAAAAAGTGGAAGGTGATGTGACTGGAACTCCCGCATCAGGTACGCCATAGATGGATCTGTAACCTGTAAACCTCTGTCGATCCCCTACAAGACACGTACTGGGATATCTCGAAGATGATCGTCGAGCCATGGTCCACACACTGCCAAACCTGGCTGTTGTCCTGCCTGCACTAGATCCTGAGCCTGATCCTATCCCTGAACCTATACCTATAGCTTCTGCTCTGCCTACACCAGATCCTGAACCTGATTTTGCACCTACGACACTGTATCATCACCGCTTGACGCTCCATCGAGACGTATAAGAGGAACCCACTGAATACCATAAATGTCTAGAAAACCCATATATATATATATAACAATATATATTCAACGTAGAT
Source organism: Viscum album (assembly GCA_963277665.1). NCBI lineage: Eukaryota > Viridiplantae > Streptophyta > Magnoliopsida > Santalales > Viscaceae > Viscum > Viscum album. The sequence continues at coordinate 391,573,680 of OY728148.1, forward strand.
AAGGAAAGCAGTAAAAGGAAGCACACAACTACCACCCTTACTCTCTTCCACTGCAACCATTCCACACAACATCTCAGACTCATGGCCTCTTTATCTGCTCCCAATAGAGCCAAGTATCAAAAGTACCTTGGGCCATGCCCGTATTGACAACCAACATTGCCTCAAACCGATGACCTAGTCACCCAATCCTGGTGATCAAAATCACCTCAACCATAGTACCTACCTATCACATGCAATTCTATAAAATTATAAAGAATGGAATAACACATTGCAATAAACCAATAATTCTATCAGGAATTTCACCTATTTACATTTCAAAGAATACAAAGCATTACAGTTGAAATTTTTCACATGGTATTATCACTTCACAAAGCATATGTGTAGTTATGAAATTGAATTACCCTAAAAACGTGCCTATCAAAATCCAAACAAACAAGCCTTACCATACCGGGCCAAGGTCCAATTCTCCTTTACTGTACCGAGTCAAGGGTTACATATCAAAATCAATAACATCACACACCAAGTGATTCACCAACGTGGAAATCATATAAACCATAATCTGATCAAAAGAAAACAACAATTCCCACCCATGGAAACTTGGTTCATCCCTCGTACCTGGGGCTGCAGGCACCTAAGTACAAGCTAGAAACCCAGTTCCTAGTAACAACCTATCTCCAGTCTACCATATCCTAAATAGTAAAACCAGTAGAATAATAAAAGAGAAGTCTCAATATAATTAGTATCTGGTGCAACACTATTATGAAGTCCCTATCAAGAACTCCTATGATACCACTTTGTAACGACCCGGACCTGAACAACCACCCAAACAATGCTAAACGGGTCGGGTGTTACTACCTTAGGCGCACCTCCCCGAATTCCAAAGGCTAACGAATAGTAGTGAGGGTTTTTATAGGTATATTGGGGAGGCTATACCCTCTTGGAGGATAATAATGATACTGGTTTGAGTGTAATAATAAAGATGTAGTGGAATAAATGACTCAGCAGACTCGAACCAGACCCACAAAATGGAAGCACATTCAATATCAATAAACATAAGAAGCAATAAATATAAACAATGATAGCGGAAAGTAATCACAACAGCATGATGATCAATTGTAAATACTACTGTACAATAAACGTGCATCCAAAGAAGGTCATACATATAAATAAGTAGAGGAGCCAATGGATAAACAACTATAGATACATAACAATTAAGCATACTGATACAGTAAAGAAATCAGAACAAACTAAACTCCAGATAGGAAAGGCCTCAAGGTCCCTACCATCTCCATGTGATAGCTAAAACAATCCAGACCATGAAGCTGATCTCTTTCCTGCACGTAAATTCATAAAGTCTGCACGCGTACCAAAGGGTCTGTGTAGGGTGTGAGACGAATCTCCATAGGATACCACCCAATAGTACATACCTAATATGAGTGTTTAAGCAGTCATGTAGTTATATGAAAAATAGTAAACATTATGATGCACAAATAAACACAAACCCACTGGTGCTCAGCAGCCACCATGGAGTGTCACCTGCTTTGGCCAACATCAGAATCTCTGTCATGTAACCCAGCACCATGTTCCCCTGACACTGTGTGTCTCAAGTACTGACGTCCCGAAGGCATGCCCATGAAATAGTAATCTAGAGGAACAATGATACTTGTGCTCAAATAAGTAACTGGTGGGACAATGAGGTCTGCCCTCAAATAAATTAACCCAAGGGACAATGATTCTTGCCCTCAAAATAATGCAACCGAAGGGACAGTGATGTATGCCCTCAAAATAACGATGATCCTCTGCCCCCAACCCGATATCCTCAATGCTATCCCCTAAAGGCTCCTCACCTCCCACGTGTCTTCCTACAGAAAGCACCCCTAAACCAATAGTACCTAAACCGCAACTAACGGGGGCCTCTACCCTCATGAGTGGTCAAAAACACCTCATCATAGAGTCTCTCTGTGTGCACACTACTCATAGATCTAGGTGAGTGGTAATCACCAAAATATTACCCAAGCCACAACACCTCTGATACCTCGTGTCCCTGTGACCATGCTGCTCAAGTCTGATGGCCTTGCTATCCTAGTAAATCGGGCCATGCCCAACCTGACAGTCATCCTGCCTCAATATGATGCCCATGACACCCAATCCTGTGGTCAAAACCACCAAATGTAACCCCTTCCAAGCCCAACCTGTGATCAACATCACTCAATACTATCCGGTACATGACCAACCCAACCCAAAGATTACAGTATATTAAATTCAACAATTTCATATATAAAACATTTAAACAAAACACATAAACAGGAAAACAAATATAAATAGTTGAATGTGCTAACCAAGTGTTGTCCCATACGAAAACTGGGGTCTTTAAGGTCTCCAAAAATTCATATCAAGGTTCAATACACTGAACTCAACAGTTTAAAACAATACAAAAAATTATAACCATTTTGGCACCCCCAACTAAAATTCCCCAATGAGCAATGACCCCTCGCCCAGCCTCTCTCAAGAAAAAAGGTAAAAGGGCATACCCAAGGGCATCCCATAGGTCAAATAAAAAATTAAATAGGCAATAGCAGGTAAATTCAGGTCTCGCTCAAAATACCCAAAAATGCGCCATAGGCCGCACCACCCAAAAATCTACAAAAACAAAAAAATAGGTATGAACCACCTACCTGATACTCGTACGATGATACTCTGCCGATAACATCCTCCAATTAGGTCTAAAACAAGATAGATCTACAAAAGAATCAAAACTGCTCAAACCCCTATAACTTGTTCTAGAAAATAAATCAAGAAGAACGACTCAAGAGGAATCAAGGCCTTACTGAGGGGGTTCCAATGGATTAAATGGTGTTTTAATCCAACCACAAAAGAAGAAACAAGAGTGAATTGAAGCTCCGAAGACCTGTTTTGTGAAACCCGACAACCCCATATGCCCTCTGTCTAAAAACAAGGCTACTTCCCATTTGAAAAAAAAGAAAATACATGGCGTGTACTGTAAGACTACACACCATGTATCATTTTACTATTCATAAGGCGGCTGATATTTTTCCGAGGACTTGCCGACTGACTACATGACATGTACCTATGGTACATGGCGTGTAACTCTTTACCCTACTGACATCCCCAACATGCCATGAATATCCCCATACATGACCCCTCTATACAGCATGTACAAATAGTACACGATGTGTACATGCTAAAAACATTCTACCCAGCCAACAGGCCTACAAGCCATGTATGGCCTCCCCACGTTCAAGGGTACACGACGTGTCACCGTGTAGTAATAAATTCCTACACAGTCATCACACAACATGTACTCAGTGATCACATGGCCAGTACTTGCCCAACCCATACATGACGTGTAGTCTGGAAATTTCTAGAACATCCCAGATTTTCCCAGTATTCTTAGGAATAAGTCAAAAATTCAAACAGGGTCAGAATTTTGACCCGTTCTAAAAACCCGGGTTCTTACATAATCTACCTCAAAGTCTCCTGAGGAGTATAAATATCATCTCCTAAAACAACATGGAGTTCCTCCTGATTAATTGACTGAATTATCCCTATATCCAAGGAAGGAGAAGGAGGTGGAGCATTAGAAGTGAAATCAACTGAATAAATTGTCTCTAACCTCTCTAAAAAATCATGAAAACTCTTAGTAAAAGATATCTTCATCTCCACCATTATAGTCCTCATGGTATCCATCTAATTGGCTAACTTACTGTTCTCAATCTCAACCTCCAGAATTTAATGAATCATTTTCAGATTAATGTGGCATATCACTAGCTCAAAAAGATATCTACTACTACTATCATTGATCTGGATGATTGGAGGCTACCAATTACTCATAATCCTATCAAAATAAGAAAGAATTATTTCAATGAGAGAATCTATATTAGCTCTAGACACAACATCAACATGAATAGAAGGAGAAAAAATAGATAATGGAGTAGAAACTCTCTCATTAGTAGCCCCTATTGGATCAGGTCTAGCAGGAACATCTTAAGTAAATATTTGAAACTCTCCTACAACATCTATATACTCAAACATAGATCCCTTAGGATCTATAAAATCTAGAACTAGAGAAGCATGTCCACCATGGTTTGGAAGACTGCTCTCATCATCAGATTCAGAATACTCAAAACCATGCCTCACATATCTAGGAAATATTTTCTATTCATCCAAAGATATGACATCTGACCTAACAGAAGACACAACTAAAGTCTCAATAGGTCCACCATCCATAGAGTCATTTGAATGACTAACAAATCTAGGAGTTTCCTCCCCCTCAATATATTCCCTCATATCATATTTTTCAGAAGAAGCTTCATCAACATCTTGAAAAATTTTTCTCTCCTTATACATAAAATAAAAATACAAAATTAGAGAAGAAACATGCTCACGATTCATCTCATGATCATCAAGATCACCATGCTCAGATCCATCATCACTACCATCTCCATCACTATCTCCTTCATATTTTTCATCTTCTTCACTTCCATATTCTTCCTCACTTCTACATTATTCTTCACTTACATATTCTAATTCATTTTTATTATCTCCATTATACCTATCACTGTTATTTCATTATAAAAAACATACACTATTTACTCAGAATATTTAGAAGATGAAATTATGAACCACTCCTCTCCTGAAACATCAGTTTCCTCATCATTATCATTATCACTCAAAATTATTTCTATAGATGGTATATATATAGGGGGACTAGTTAGACCAAAAGTTACCACAAGGCTTTTAGGTAAGTCAGGGTCACTACCCTCCACAATTAAGAACTCCTCCTCATCACCAGAAGAAGAAATATCCTCATCTTCCTTCTCTTCATATGAGTATACTACAACCTCATCTGTCTCTAAGCCAGGATAAAAAAGAATATTTGGTCTGGAAGGGTTATCAATAGGATTTAAATCCCCATATAACTTATCAAAATCATCAAACCATTTTCTCTACCAGTGGTTCCAATTTATCTTCATTATTTTATAAATGAATTTAGCTAAACAAAAATCTCTACACTTCACTTCATATAATTCATCCTCATCAACCAATAATTTTTCCTCAAACATGGTTTAAATAAAATTTGGATAAATAAGGGAGTTTTACCTAGATCAATTCTTTCAAATCTCCATCATATGAACCATAAAATACCTGTACAGATTGATTTTGTCTCCTCTTTTCATAATATAAAGTAGATACACATCTTTTTATCTCATTGTGATGAAGTATCCTTTTCTTGGGCACAACATATGTTGTATAAAATTAAAAATAAATATGTAGTTATCATATAACTAGGTTGTAGATTGTCTTATTAAAGTTCCATCTCCTATCATCTCTAAGAATTAATTCTTATACACAAAAGAATCACTATTATTAGAAATCTACCCTTGACAATTGTTTGAAACTCTTTTATAAGACACTTTAATGCACTTCTCCCATTGCTTCGAAGAAAATATTACCTCTTGTCCATCTATAATGATTCAAATTTAGTATTTATTTTCTCCAAATATAAACATGAAATATTGGTAAAACTAGTGAACTAACCTAGGATAAAATGGATCTCATTATTCAAGAAATAGTCTATCCATACCTTGTCTAATATCACCTTCATCACCAATGATTTTATTGACAAAAACCACTCTACATTCACTTATTTCTTAGGTACCACTATACGGTTTATGAGTTGTGGGTTCTCTGGTTCAAGAATTGGTTTCCTGGAATCTCCATTATAATTCTTTAAAGGGCATGAATCCTTGGGATTCAACTCAGTAGGTTTCTTCACTCTAACCATTGAAAATATAGTGGAAGGTTTAGGAAAGTGTGAGAGAAGGATAACTGTTGGGAGAGAAAGGATAGTATACAATCTCAAAGGTCAAGATTTGTGAGAGAGAGTGCATAGAAATTAGAAAAAGGACTCAATTTATATAATTTATAGATTTGAGAAACAAAAAATCAGAATATAATATTTATGTTAAAATGAATAAAATAATTAACCCAAAAATAAAATAAAATTAGCAATGATGACATAAATCCATCAGTGGGATGCTACAAATGGTGGGTTTTCTAAGGGTGGGTTATCAAATGGTTTGTAATTTCCAATGATGGGTACCCAAAATTAAAGTTTAATGACAATTTATCATTCTTAATTCATTTTTTTATATAGTTCATTCTCTCAAAATTCAACGTCTTTGTAAACATATTAGCAAACTAATGATCGGTTCCAATGAATTCAAGAGTTTTATCACCCTTTTGATAATTATCTCTCAAAAAATGATGTATTACATCAATGTGATTTGTTCTAGAGTGATAAATAGGGTACTTATAAATATTTATAGAACTTTTCTTATCACAATTTATAGGGACATGTCTAAATTGATATCCATATTCTAGAAATTTTTTTTCATCCACAAAATTTGTGCACATCAACTACCTACAGTTATGTATTCATATTCATAAATAGATAATGAAATATTTTCTTTTCTTACTACACCAATATACTTGAGACTTTCCTAAAAGGTGACATGTTGTAGAGATGATTTTTCTATCTAACATTCAAACAACAAAATCATCATCTGGTTAAATTAATAATTGAAATTCTTGTCCTCTATGGTAGAATAATACTAAATTGGTTGTATATTTGAGGTATTTGAAAGTCCTTTTAATAGTATTTAAATGTGATTATTTAAGTTTTTCTTGAAAATTAGAACACATAAATACACACTAAACATAATATCAATCCGACTAGAAGTTAGGTAAATAAGACTTCAAATAATACCTATATAACTGGTTTGATCCACTAGCCTCCCAGATTCACCAAGATCTAACTTACATGTGTAACTCATAAGAGTATCAATAATTTTAGTTCTATCCAAACCAAAATGGTTTAAAAGATATTTGATGTACTTACCTTAATTTAAAATGATTCCTTCTTTATTTCAAAAAAATATGAAAACCAAGAAGGAATTTTATTTCACTCCTTAAAATCATTTCAAATTCATTTTTCATCATTTTAGAAAAATCATTACAAAAATAATTTTTATAATATCCAAAAATAATATCATCTACATAGATTTGAACAACTAAAACTTATTTTGAAATTAATTTTATAAAAATACTAAGATCAAATATAACTTTTAAAATACTTTAGAAATTAAAAAAGAGCTGATCCTATCATACCAAGCTCTAGGAGTATATATTAAACCATAAAAATCTTTTCTTAGTTTGAAAACATGATTTTTAAAATGATAATTTTGAAAATTTAGGGGTTATTTAACAAAAACATCCTAAAATATATAACCATTCAAGAATTAAAATTTTACACCCATTTGATATAGTTTTAAATAAAAAAGTGCTACAAAGGAAAGAATTATTCTAATGGATTCAAGTGTAGCTACAGGTAAAAGAGTTTCCTCATATTCAATACCATATTCTTTACTATACCCTTGTGCAACTAGTCTAGCATTATTTCTTAATATTGTTCCCTATTCATCAACCTTATTTCTAAATACCCATTTAGATCCAATAGTCAAGGTGTATTTAAGTCTATATAAATGTTCCCAAAATTTATTTCTTTAAAATTGATTAATTTCATCTTGCATATCCATTACTCATAATTCATCATTAATTGCATCATTGATGTTCTTAGGTTCAAGTTGTTATAAAAATTCTTGATGTTCAATTTGATTCCTAAGAGAATCTATAGTTTGTGTTCCTCTATACAAATATCTAGCTACAATATCTAAAGGTTAATATTTAAGAGTCCTAACAAATCTTTAAAAATAAGGGATAGTCATCTCATGGTTATCTACAGTTTCAGGTTTAGGCCCTAGAAGTTCCTCAAAACTAGCTAGTTTTTCTTCTTATTTCAAAAAAGTGTCATAAGGTTTGGAATTGATGCCCAGATGTGATAAATCATCCTCAAGGTTTTATAAAGGGGTTTTTGGCTCATGTGTATCTATATCATTAAACTTTACATGAGTAGATTATTCCAGAGTCTTGGTTCTTTTATTAAACACCCTATAAGATTTACTAGATATTGAATAACCAAGGAAAATTCCTTTATCACTCTTATAAGAAAATTTGTCAGGATTATACTTAGTGTTAAGAATAAAGACTTTTCAACCAAAATATCCAAAGTAATTAACCTTAGGGTTCCTATTTTTTCAAAGTTCATAAGGGATTTTCTTTAAAAGAGGCCTAATTAAAACTTTATTTATTATATAACAATCTGTATTCATAGACTCTACCCAAAAGTAAATAGAAAGGTAATATTCATTAAGCATTGTCTTAGAAATTTCTTGAAGTGTTCTATTTCTTCTCTCTACAACACCATTCTGCTGGGGGGGGGGGGTCCTAAGTGTATAAAAGTTATGATTATATCCACTTTGTGAGAAAAATTATTAAAAGTATCAATTTTAAAAATCACAGCTATGATCAATTCTTAAGGTTTCAATCCTAAGTTCACTAAGGATTTCTATAGATTTAGCATACATGGTAAAGTAAGTGAAGGCTTCACTTTTGTGAGCTAAAAAGAATACCCAAGTATACCTAGAAAATTCATCTACAAGGACATAAACATAGGGATTCCCATTTAAACTAGAAACTATAGATAGTCCAAACAATCCATATAAACCAATTCCAGGGTTTGAGAAGTTGAAACTTCTTTCTTTGATCTGAAAGATATTTTTTTTTCTGTTTCACTTTTTGACATGGGTTATAGACTTTATCATTTGGGAATTAAAGTTTAGGTAAATCATTGAATAACCCTTTTTTAGTTAGCTTTATAAGTGAGTAAATATTTTAGTGTCATAATATCCTATTTCAAATCAAATATTCCTTATTAAAGGCACTTATACAAGAAATTTTTTGAGAAAATAAAGAGTTTAAATTAACATCATAAACATTATCAATTCTCAAAGCAGTAAAAACTTAATAATTTTTATAATAAAAAACATTACAAGAATTATTTCCAAATTTCACATAAAAAACATTATCACATAGCCATGATATGATAATTATATTACATATTAAACCATCTACAAATAATACTTTAAAAACTAAAAATGAGTTAGAATTACCCATTTTGATAAGGAAAATTATTTTCCTTTTATCATTATCACCAAAGGTGACATGTCCACCATCAGACTTTATAAAATTGTTGAATATTTAGTAATATACAATATTATGTTTTTAAGAACCACTATCTAGGTACCATCAAATTTTACTTGATCTCTTCAAGTAGATTCCCTACAAAATAAATTTTATTCCAAAAATGATTTTGGTAGCCAAAAATTCTTGGTTCTAGAAATGTTAGTAATTAAGACTTTAGGAACCCATAATTTATTAATGGGTTTCTAATAAATAGCTTTTAAAATATTTTAAATAAAAACTTTATTAGGTATAATTGAATAAATATTAGTAGCATATTTTCTAGAACTAGATTTAGAAATAAATTTTTGCTAGACAATTATTCTATTTCCAAGTTGATTCTCTAAGAAAATGATATAATTAGGTGATATTTTTTTCCCAGTATTTGTGTGAGAGTATCTATACTATTAATAAATATCTCTAGGTATTTATTTAATTTCTCATTTGAAAATTTTATTTTGGTATTATCCTTCAATAATTGAGCATTTTTCTTCTTTTCTATAGCAAGGTCAGATTTATAATTAGTAGTAAAAGAATACTATTTATTTAAAATTGTATACTTACATCAAATATCTTTAAAATTATCTTTTATCATGTTAAAATATTCAAACATTTCCTCATTTGACATATTTTCATCACTATTTTCTTCTCTAGATTTATTAGCTATATTTTTATGAGAATTAGGAAAAATATTTGATACCCCAGATGTATTTATCATGAAGCAGATGATATCCCTATCATGTTTATCTTTATGGGTTGAGTCAAACTCACTAGAGATGTATTCAGAAGCACTAAAGGTTTATTTATTTTATTTTATATCTTTTTCATCATAATCATTTTTATACTTTAGTTTGGGATAGTCTGATTTGGCATTTCCTCTCCCATTACACTCATAACATATGATCTCATTTTGAGTATAATCCCTATTTTAGTTGTTCTTTCAATTTTACCTATTATAATATTTACCTTTATAGCTCAGGTTCTTAAATAATTTATTCTTCTTGTATATTTTTTTAAAATTTATGGCCATATAGACCATTTCTTCATCTATATTTGTTGGTGATTATTCAACACTTGAACTTTTAGATTGAAAATTCTATTTCTATTTTTATGAAATGGTCTTGAAGGTTACAATTTTTTTGGTTGATCTTTCTCTTATTAGTTCACTTTAATCTCTTACTCATACATCATTTATTTTTTAATTAACTCCTTAATAGGTACCTTACTAATATCACAAGATTATCTCATTGAGACTGAGGTTACTTGCCTTCTCTCTAGAAGATACCTCAATAGCTGCATGATTTGATATTTGTTAGAAATTAGATTACCCAAGGAATGAATTTTATTTACTATATCATTGATCCTAAGATATATGTTATAAATAAGCTCATAAAGATTGATCTTAAATGTATCATATTTAATTGTATAAGTATTTAACCACATTTATTTCACATTAGTTGTTCCTTCATGAGAAACAACTAAAGTGTCCCAAAATTCATATGCAGTTTTACATGTAGATATATTTTTAAACTCCAAATCACAATAAATATCATTCATAAATTTATTGTTATTTTTTTAATCGGTTTTAGTAGAATTTTCCCATTAATTTCTAGTAGTCTTAGGTAATTCATATTTTTCTTCTATAACAATCCATATTTCAAAACCCATGATTTTAATGTGAATTTTCATATTGATTTTCCATTGAACATAATTAGTTCCATTAAATAATGGTGGTTTACTGGTAGTATAACTTCTTTCCAATTATCTATTAAAGAACTAAATTTATTACTTATAGAAATTTAGGATATTTAAAACACAACTAAAATCACAGTTGAAAATATTTTGAAAAACCTATGATACGAAATTTTGGTTGGAGTGAGTAACTCAAGAGGGGGATGAATTTTGTTCCCAATAAAATTTTTTGTTAAAAAAATTTCAAATAAAATCCCCCGATTAAAATAAAAACACCTTGTTAATCTAAGTAGAAGTTTGATATAATATTGATGTTTTAAAATATTCCTCAAAGCTTGATTAGTGATCAGTTAAAACAATATGAAAATCACTTTATCTTTTAAAATTTATTTACTCAATCAAATAATTATATAAACACTAGTTAATATTAACTATCAAAGTACCTATTTTTTGTCGTTTAAAACAAATACAGTTTTAAAGCTTTGTATAGAAAGAAACAAAACAAAATCCCATAGTAGAAAAAAACATGGGGTTTAGTATCAAGTTGAGACCTAATCCCCACCACATATAAATAACCACTTACAAGAAGATTATATAAATATAGTCTGATCCACAACCTGGATCGGGCATACACACAATAACATACAAGATGTTCAGGCCACACAAGTACCTCTTCCATAATAATTGTGGGAAGAAAATAACACATGCCATACATAGACCTATTCCACAAACACTATGGGTAAATAGATTGAAAGAGAGTGAAGATAAAATATATTATTCTCTAGTTTTAGCATAGAAGATAGTGCACATTTATCAACAAGACAAAAAACACTTTGCTTGATATGTAAAAGAAAAAAATTGAGAAATAAGAAAATAAGATTAATAAAATGTAATGTTGGTTGGTCTGAATTTATATAGTTGCTTGACACTCCTAGGATTTTGTTATTAGAGGATCTCAAGATGTTTCTATGAAAATATAAGTAAAATAGAACATCGAAATCTCTCTTTGTTGTGAGTATAAAAAGGGATCTAGATGTGTAGTGTTCTCTACTCTTCCACAGTCGAATGAAATTAGGAATTCTATGAGTAAGATCTCAGGGAATGATCCTTACATTATTTAGAAATTATGTATTCTATTATAAAACATTATTTCCCTCATTAGTGAGAATTATTTTAATATAAATCACTATATAATTTATATTACATTTGAATAAAAATCATCACAATCCTCTGCATCCTCGTACTGAGCTCTGACATAGACTTTAATGTTTCCCTACAATAGTTAAGAATAATAATTTAATAATACATATAATTAAATTAAAAAATATATAATTTGATATAAATTAATTTAAATGTATCAGAATAGAGATGGTGTCACATTTTGATGGTGAATCATGTCTGTAAGTGAGTCAGGCCAATGATGAGTCAGGCTGGTGGTAGGTCATCTGACAGTAGATCATCTGAAGGTGACTCATATCAGTGGTGAATCATCTCAATAGTGACTCATATAAAAATAGATCATATTAAAAAGTGAATCATATCAATTAGAGAATCATCTGATTGTAGTTCATATTAAATGATGACTCATATTCAATGGTGACTCATCTGATAGTAGGTTAGGTCTGGTGGTGCGTCTTTTCTAGCGGTAGATAAATTCTAGCAATGACTCATCTGCAACGGCGAGTCATTCTCAATGGTGACTCAAGTATAGTGGTAGGTAAAGTCTAACAGTGACTTATCTATAGTGGTGAGTCATTTATACACTTATCCATATTTCCTCAAATTACCTTATATTATAAAATGCTATCATAAAATAATAAATCTATTAAAAATATAATAAACATGATTTATGAGCATTAAAATAAGGAGGTTCCAAAAAATACCTTCTTCAAGTATAGTATTGAAATGATGTATACTCAATTCTTAAACCTTATCATTCAATCACAATCATGGTTAAAATCAAGAATATTTCTCACCTTCTTCAATAATTCCACATCCTCTATTTGTGCCTCTCTACTCATTACATGGATCGATAGTTGGACAGTCATATGAGAAAGATAGGATATGTACTATTTCCTTATGATTTCAAGATCCATATTCTGTAAATCCATTAGTATTCGATCTCTATAAATCCTTATCATAGATAAAATAGTATCATCCTTTAGACTTCAGTCATCAACTGCCTTATTTTCCATCTCTAGGTGGTAGTGTATTAATAAATTATAATATTTAATCAACTCAAAAAACATAGTTTCGATCATATTTAAATATTTATATGTAAATATATACTTTAATATTTTATGATCAATATATATATCACAACTTTCACCATAAATATAATGCATTCATATTTTTAATTCAAAAATTACCACTGCTAGCTATAAATCAAAAGTTAGGTAATTTTTCTCCTTCACATTCAATTAGAGTGAGACATAAGCTATCACCATATCATTATTTATGATGAAACATCCTAGTCCCTTATTTAGTGCATCACTATAGATCACAAACCCTTTTCCACTGAAAGTTAGTGTAAGTACAAGTGTACTGATCAACCTTCTTTTCATCTCTAAGAAATTTTATTTGAATTCATCTATCTAATAGAACTTAGCTCCCTTACAAGTCAACATGGCTATTATATTAAATAGTAATGATAAATTTATCACAAATAATAAGTAGTATCTATCCAATCCATGAAAATTACTAATCTTTATCACTATGACCCAAGAATGAAACTCTCCATAACTAAAATTTACACTTGGTAAAATTGGAATACAAATTATCCTTCCTTAGGTAATTAATTTTTTTTTAAAATGATCATCATGATATTTCATTCTATTTAAATACATAATTATATAATCTATAAAAATTACCAAAAAAATGACCATGTTAATCTCTAAAGACTTTATTCATTAGATCTATGAAGATAAAAAGGGAATTGGTAAGTCCAAATTGAATCAATATAAATACATCATGACCATATCTCATAAAAAAGGATATCTTGGGTATATATTCCTTCTTAACCCTCAATTGATGATATATAGAATGAAGTTCAATCTTGTAAAAATATTTATCTCTATGAAGTTGATCAAACAAGTCATCAGTACAGGTAGATGATACTTTTTTTTAATAGTGATCTTGTTAATTTATCGATAATAAATGAAAAGATGCATTGATCTATCATTATTCTAAACAAAAATAATAGGTTCACACCATGGTGATGCACTCGGGTGTATGAATACCCTTTAAATATTATACTAGTGTTTTTTATTTAATTCTTTCAACTCAATTGGGTATATTCTATAAGTAATATTTGATTTAGGTGTAGCACTAGGTATGAGTTCTATTAAAAATTAAACTTCATGATTCAAGAGAAGAATAAAAAATTATTTAGGAAATACATAAAAATATTTTTAAACAATATACATATTTTTATGGATGAGTTTCTCCCCAACCATTTGAGATAAATATACCTCATGAATAGGTAGTAAGACCCATTCAATGGAAGTAATTTTCATTAGAAGTTCATATTCATCCTCTCATATATAAAAGATCATATGTTGATTAATAATATCAAACTTGAATTCACTTAATTTACAATTGATGTGGGATCTATATAAATAAATTAAATCCATGCCCAAAATAACATCAAATTAAACTAAATGAATAACAACGAGATCTATATTAATCACATTCCCACAAACTTCTATTGGAGAGTAGATATATACTTAATATGAAATAATCATATCATTTAGAGTTTTTACTACTAACTCAAAATCTAGTCATTGAGGTGGTGATGCGACACCATTAGAAAATTTTTCAGATAGAAAAGATAGTGTATATCTAGAATAAAATAATAAATTTATAGTTCTAGAGTGAATAGTAAGTGTTCCTTACACCACTTAATTATCTTGATCCGCTTTAGTTATTGTGATTGCATGATCTTTCTCTTTGTATCTATGATTAATAGGTTATGGATGTCGATTATCATAACTAAATCTTAGATTCATTAATTTATTGGCATAATGTTCATACTCCTTGTAATTATAGAATTGGAGTGTGGGTGGAACATTTAGTTGAGTTTTCTCTACACAAATTTCATTGGTTGAATTATTTACATCACTTTATAATTATTTTGCTCGATGGACTTCTTTTAAAAATGTAAAAAATTTACCATAAACCTTAAGTAAATTTTCCTCACGCTCTATATTATAATTATGACATGAAGAAAGATTAATTTTCTTTTCTACATGGGTTTTTTATTAGAATTTCCTTGAAAATACGTATTTCTCTTCTTATCCCAAAAACCATGAGAACAATAAAAGTATTTAATATTAATTTCTATCTTGATATCACATTAAAAAAATTATTTATAGATATAAAATTATCTTGTATCCAATTCCTTTCAGATACTTGGTATTAATCCACAAAAGAATAAATCAACTTTTCTTTCAAGGTTGATAATAAAACTAAAAGCATAACTTGAAAGTATTGAAAAAGTTTCCATCTGATTCAGTTCAAGAAATTCTCTCTATAGTTTTGTGTAAATATTTTTAGGAAAATAATTATTGAAAAATACCTACTTAAACTCTTCCCATTCAATGAAGTCAATTTCCTACTCTTACCTTGTATTATTGATAAGATTCCAACATTGATAATCCTCACCTTCCAAATGATATACAAAAAATAACCTTCTCATGATCTAAGAATTAGATAATATAGAATATATTTTTTATAACATTAATCCATTTATTAAAAATAAGTGTATTAGAGGAACCACTGAAGGAAGATGGATGTTTCCATATAAAATACTTAATGGTGAGTTGTTCCTTCCTTTGGACATTTGGAAGTTCAGTATGATTCATGTTACCATTCATAGTTAAGAGAGTTGGGAGATCATATCCATAATATTTCGCATCCCAAAACCCATTTCATTTGGTTTCTCATGAGGAAGTTCATTGCATTGTCCATCACATTCATTATTAACATGATTCTTCCTAGTTCAAAACATTGACTAAAACTAAAAAAAAAACATAGTGTGAGCATCAAGATTCATTAATCAGAAGGAAAAATAATATAAAAATCATTATAAATATGTCCTAAATTATGACACATTCTTATCAACCAATGATACTTTAGGTTCCTTATATATCAATTTTAGTGTATCATAGGTTTTAATAGATTACATCCTCTCATTAATCATAATGGTTCATAAATAGAATATTAATTAACCAAAGTATATCCCTAAAGAGTATAAAAAAAGGTGTGATATCATTCCACTTTTTCATGCACTTTGTGACGAATGAATTAATAAACAAATAACATTTTTAGGGTTATTACCCCTTGGTGAATCTATTCCAGAGCCTGCATCCACTTGTTTGTATCTAGATATAGATTTAATTATTAAGAAACCACAACATCTATATTTTAACAAAACATTAGGATATTTTCCTATACTTATACTTATCCCTATGATTTTCACTATTTTTTTCTAATACCAATCTCTAAAAAATTAAAATATACTCTGATACCAAACTAGGTGAATCAATCATTTCATATATAAATATTATACCATTTTAGATGAATATTCAATACATCTGATAATAATACACTCCCCTGATATTTAATGGTTTAGTATCTTTAGAGACTAGATACATAGTAAAATTATTTTATGAAAAATATTCAACATATCACGTAAAGTTATTATCACATAGCACCCTTATTAAACATACCATACATAAAAACTTTCTTCATAACATGAGGAAAAGGAAACATAAGAAAGGGTGATCTTAGATGCCTAGTAAGGGTAAACATATGAGATATAAATCAATGTTAATAAGTGATCATAAGATAAGAATAAGGTTATAATAACATAATCATAACTTATGAAAGTCATACCTAATCAGTTAAATATAATTAACCATGAGTAATGGAATAAAGATTTTTCATAAAAATAGGCATAAGTCATAAGACTGTGAAACCATTAATAGTCAATCACAATCTATGAGAACATATCATAATTATAATATATATGTTTGTAGAATACACATAATCATATAAAATAATTTCCTTATTCAAGTATCACTACCAAGACTATCATAGTGGATAAAGTCCCATAGTGGATTGAGTTTACCCCATACCCATCATTTCCTTAGTCAAGGACCACTACCAAGACTAACAAATTGGATAGAGCCCCTTAATGAATTTTTTTCACTACACATTCTAGTTCATATTATCTCATGAGATATAATTATTTAACTAATTCATTAGAGGGATATATAATTTTAGGTCTACTCATCATAAAAAATGAAAACTATACATGGAACACCCTTAGAAAAGTGATACTTAAAAGACTAATTGGAACTAACGATGTTAAAAAGGTGCACCATTATTTTTAGGAGACTACTTGATTAGAAATCCATAGTTAAGCATGCTTGGCCTAGAGTATTTTTAGAATGTGTCACCTCTCTGGAAGTTTCCATGGGTTTGTGTTAGTGAGGAAAAAGAACACAGAAATAATATGTGCTATCTTATAAGGACATTCATTAGTATGATAAGTGACCTTGATGGGTAATATCCTATAGTGTACTAGTAAGGAAACCAATGTATTACATGATAATTATCAGATCAGATGACCAGGTTTATGCCCCAAGGAGATTGGGTCATGAAAATGGTATCATAGCCAATACCCATCTTTAAGTGTATAGGACCTGATTGGGTTTGTGATATTAGGTCCAAAATGAGGGTGTTGTTCTTTAGGGGGGAGTGTAACACCTATGGAAAAGTTAGATTTAAAGGACTAATTGGTAATATCAATGTCAAAAATGTGTACCTTTATTTTTGGGAGCTTAATAAATTAGAACTCTATAGTTAAGAATTATTGGAATATAATAGTATGAATATGGATGAACTCCTAGGAAGTTTCTTAAGGTGTATTTTAGTGAGGAAAAATCGCTTTGAAAGAACATGTGTTAGCATGAGGGGATAATCATTAGTCTGATAAGTTACCCTGACGGGTAATTTCTGTAGGACCCCGGGACACCCTGAGAGGGGAGGGGTGAATCAGGGTGGCAACTTTTTCTTCTTAAATCGTGGATCTTGTTCCCACGTTGGTAGGAACAACTTAAACCTGTATGATGGATATGATCAGCAATGAAACATTCACATGCAGAGAGTTGACACAGCTATTTTTACTTGGTTCACCACTAAGGGCTACATCCAAGGAGAATACGCCGACAGGTTGTCGGTCGTACCTAAATACACTATGCTTCACTAGCTGCAGATACAATTTTTTGGGCACAGTCACTCTGGCCCAGGCTCACTGCCTTTACAAAGGTTCAGGGATAGCTCACTGCTTCCCTCGGGTCACTCCCATTGACTCCCCCTGGCCCACTGCCGTTGGAGAAGTCTTACTCATTTTATAGACGTGAAGGTCTCTTCAATGGATAGACATGAAGTTTTGTGTCTCCTCTTCAGCATGAGACTTTTCTTGCATCAGAGTTCAAAGTTGATGCACTTTACTATTCAATCCTCCTTTAGTGCAATGACTGAATGCACTAGATCCCCTGTTCTTGTTTGCCTGAATCACGATCACTTGTGTGATTTCTCAATAAATGATGCTCTATCGAAGTCCATATTTCATCCACTGATGAATTCTCCTTTTTCCCCTGTCCATTGGGCGTACAACCTTAGGAAAGGGTCTTCACAAAGTACCCTACTTCGCACGGCTCTTAATTTTATAAGGCTCAAGCAATTCTGAGCAGAGCCCCTTCCTTTTCGCGAAGCTCAATCGCGAAGCACTCTCGTGATGCTCAAGCCTTCGCAATTCATGGCTATCGCGAAGCTCCTTCCAATTCACGAAGCTCACTGAGCCAACACGGGGCAAACACTTTTCGCGAAGTTGGGAAAGTCGCCGCGAAGATCTTGCCTCTTCGCGAAGCTCAATGAACCAACGTGGGGCGCAACCTTTTCACGGAGCTAGGATAGCCGCCGCGAAGCCCAACTTTCGCGAAGAAAACTGTCAT
Organism: Viscum album; assembly: GCA_963277665.1. Lineage (NCBI taxonomy): Eukaryota > Viridiplantae > Streptophyta > Magnoliopsida > Santalales > Viscaceae > Viscum > Viscum album. The sequence goes on from OY728148.1 coordinate 391,592,555, forward strand.
CGCGAGTGAACTTTGTGAACCGAGAGCAATGGTTTTTTGTTGAGAGTTCTCTCTACTTCTCTTGAGGGGGTCGACCTCAATTTATAGGCGATTCCACCGACCCTTGACCCTTACGCGCAAAGTCAACGCCACGTCATCTCAAATCGCGAAGCTCTAAAGATTCCGCCGGAATTCTGTTCAAATCGCGAAGCACCACGGCACTTTTCCATTCGCGAATCTTGATGTAGTCGCGAATAATCACCATCAACATACCTTCACGCCTTTGCCTCGAAGCTCCCTCACAAAGCCCTTCTCCACCTCGAAGCTCTCCAGCCTCTGTCGTTCGCGAAGCTTGACGTAATCGCAAAGCACCACGACACTTTTCCATTCGCGAAGCTTGACGTAGTCTCGAAGAATCACCGTCAACATTCTTCTGGTCTTCTCAAAATCTAGTCCATGCATCCCATCTTCGCAAAACTCATGCCTGTGCCATATGAAATTATGATCTTCCTGGAAATCCACTTTTCGCGATGCTCACGAACCTCCAAATTTTGGACCCCAAAAATTTGGCAAACACTGGAAAATGGAACCACCTTATATCTGCTCTTTTAGTTCGCCTCCAGATCATCCATTCCTTTGTCGATGTTCCATGAATAAAACATGGATCATTATCCACAATCTTAGAACTCGACATGCCACAATGGAATCTCCTTTGTCAACAAATTTGTATGTCATCTGTTTGCTTTGTCAACAAGCACGATCACCTCAACAATGCTTCTTCTTGGTGATCTGTATACTTCAGCATCTCTTCTGATTTTATCACAACCTCCACTATCGTGATATGTATTCTTTGAAGGAATAGCTTTAGCATCATCATCTTATATGACAATGTGATGTGCATGACTATCTCAGAATTCCAATCATTGCACATTGTCTTCTTCATCAACCGTCATGATATACTTCATGCAAACCGATTCAATTCATCAAGAAGTCTCTTGCATGGTTCTCATGCAGTCATGAGTAATTGCATGGTCTTCATCAAACCCATGGGTCTCATGCAATAATGAGGAATTGCATGGTATTCATCAAAGCCCATGGTTCTCATGCAATAAGGAGGAATTGCATGGACTTCATCCAAAAACCTCATTCTTCTTTAATCATCCTTGGATGGATTATACCTCACATTATGCATTGTTGTAAACAATGTATCACCTTTGACACATGTTCTTTGAACTTTAGATCAGTACAACAATCGTCTGAATCACCACTCCTCTACTTCATCGAAGTATTTCATGATCACCTTCATTTTGATCTGCATTGACAACTATTGAAAACAAATACAACCTTATACACAAAGTGGTTCCAACAATATCCCCCTTTGTATTTTGTTGTCAATACATTAAACATCTTCTGAAATGAATCCGTCAATGTCAAAATGAGAATCTTCTTCATTTTACTTTCTCTTCCCCTTATTGACAAGAAATACAAAGCGCATGGTAGGGAGGGTATCAATCCTCACTTAAGCAAAGTTTCATTAATCATTTCACTCTAAGTCTACTTGAGCAATGCTCGATGTAGAAAACAAGAGGATTTGATTAAGTCAACAATGCTATCCATTATTCACAGATCATGATACCAACATGAGATGAGAACTCATGTATCTTGTCTTCAAGGGTTTACCACTTTTATTTCAGGCATAAGAAAAATCACTATGATAAAGAAAAACCAACCTGAAACTCCTGCACTCACATCAGCATGTAGATAAAAAAAATCAAGTGAAATTGGCAGGATAAGTGACCTCGGGGCACCTCCATTCTCTTTATGTCACTGATCAATTCAGTTACTCCCCCTTTATAAAATAATCTTTGATCTGAGAAACCAAGGGATAGAGATTGAGAAATGACATACCTTCTCCATTGGTTTGTTCTTTAAGAAACTCACAGAATAACTGCTTTTGAGTCCACCTGGAGTTGATATTGATTGAAACAGTGATTATGGAAGCTTCTTCATTTTTCTCCCCCTCAAGGGAAACACTCCTCATCATCTTCATTAAGAGTGATCCTTCATCATCATAATCCTTGAATATCAATTGAAGAATCTACTAAGGATGGAAACTTCTTTAGCTTTGCTATCAAGAGTTGACAGCATTCACTACTTCTCAGGTTCTCCCCCTGAGAGTATGCTTCACCTTCAATTCCCTGCATTGTTAGCACAAATACAATACACAAATGATTACGGGAACAAGGTGGTTTCTTCTTGCTTCATCAAGAAGACTTTCTTGGTTGAGGTTCTTTTCTCAACCAAGTTCCTCTGTTCACTCCAGTCTTCATGCCTGCACATTTGAACATATGTTCTGACATCTGTCGGTGTGGCATGGCTCTGTTCACATTCTATTCTTCTTTGTGTGAATAATTGTTCTGCTTAGCAGCCATCATGAATGATACTTTATTACTGCTCTTAAGGACTACTTCTTGCTCTGGTATTAAGGTTAGGCAACCTTTTGCAATGTGACCAGACTTCTTGCATCTCTCACACAGAACTTCTTTGACAAGTGTGTTTCTATTTGTTTGCAATCTCTCCTGCACTATGTCTTCATCATGTGAAAGTTTTCCTTTTCCTTTATCACCATCCTTGGCCTTCTTATCTTCAAGTTTCCTTATTCTTTTCAAATCTTCTGGCCAGATGACCAATATGTCATTTGGAACTTTTGCAGCTGGTTTAGGTCTTCCACATGGGTTCATCCGAGATTCATCCCACTTAGTGTTTCTTTTGGATGAATGACCCTTAAATTTCATGGATCTAAAATCCTGGGTCTTCTCAGCTTCCTTACTTGATATCTTCTTGGGGAAATGTGTGTTCACAACATTCTTCTGATTTCTCCCCAAGGTAGCTGCTTCATTCTTTGACGGCATCAGAGGTCTTATTTCCTTTTCAACAGTGAAAGCATGTTGATATGGACATGTGCCTGCATTGTGACCGCTGCCGTTGCATACATCACAGATGTTATCAAGAATTCCAAATCTGTTTGCAGTATACAGATGCTTCTGGACCTGCTGATGTTGCTTCCTTTTCTCTGGCTTCCTTATCTCTGATATAGGCATTTTCTGTGTTATTCCATGTAAGGGATTATAAAGACAATCCAGTGCACAATGCCCAAATCTGTTGCAGCACCAACATTGACCCACAAATCTTTTCTTCTTTGTGTCTTCTGTATTGAGTTGCTGGGCCATATGCTTAGTATTTTGTGCTCTATTTGTGGAACCCACTTCCTACTTTTTCATCCCATCCACCCTAGCCATGGTGGTATATTTCTTCTTCTCACCTTTCCTCATCCATACTTGTTTAGAACTTTTCTTCCCACCTGCACTGATTGTAGGAGTGTATTTAGAAATATGAGTACAAGATGGTTTGGATGATACCTTCACTTTCTCAGTTGCTTGTGATAGATCAAAGAGTGAAGTCATGATCTTATTATCACATGTTGGAGGTCTTTTGACAATAGAATCCTCCAGTGAGCATTGAGTACCAGCAACAACTGATTCTTGATGTGGATAATCAAGAGTTGTCATAATCTTCTTATCACATGTTGGAGGCATTTCAGCTTTAGACTCCTCCAACAAACATTGAGTGCAAGCATCACTCATTTCATTCTTTTGTGAAGTCTCAATATGTGTGTTCTCAATCTTGGTCAACTGAGCTTCCAATCTTTGACCCACAATATTGAGGATGATCTTCTGATCTTCAATCATCATTATCTTCTCTTCACAAGTCTTCTTCAACCTTGAAACCTCATCTTCATGCATCTTAAACTTGTTTTGTAACAAAGAGTCAAGTTCCCTAAATTTAATGGAAGTTTCTTCCAAACAAAAATTCTTGACTTCATTGCTCTTCTTCAGCTCATCTTCAAGTGCATGGATCCTTTCTTTTAAAGTCTTATTGACTTCCTCTTCTTCTTCAAAGACTTTCACCCGTTTGATGAGCTTCATACTTTCCATAACTTTTCTTTCCAACCCCTTTTCCATATTGTCAGCTTCCCTTTCTAATTGATTGATCTCAACCTGTATAGATTGGAATAGGCTACAAATAATAGCAACCCTTTCTTCTGGAATATCATGCAGATATGTTCTGAGTTTTTCCTGAAAGCTTGAATTAGGGGTATCATCCTTTCCTCTGGATGAGTTCTGAGCCACCTTCTTGATACTTTCCAAGCCTAATGTTTCTTCATTATTGGAATGTCATGGAGAACAAGACACTTCATCTTCTTTGGATGTGTGGGTCTTCTTCATAATCTTCTTCTCTTTCTTTTTCCTATTTGTCAAAGTCTTGGTGGATGTAGATTTCTGCTCAGAAATGACTGCGTCATTATCAAGACTGCTCTTCATTGTTGACTCTAGGAAAGAAACTCAAATCCTCTTCTCAATAGAATTACTGGAGAATATCCAACATACGTTAACCTCCCTTTGATACCACTTGTAGGACCCCGGGACACCCTGAGAGGGGAGGGGTGAATCAGGGTGGCAACTTTTTCTTCTTAAATCATGGATCTTGTTCCCACGTTGGTAGGAACAACTTAAACCTGTATGATGGATATGATCAGTAATGAAACATTCACATGCAGAGAGTTGACACAACTATTTTTACTTGGTTCACCACTAAGGGCTACGTCCAAGGAGCATACGCCGACAAGTTGTCGGTCGTACCTAAATCCACTATGCTTCACTAGCTGCGGATACAATTTTTTGGGCACAATCACTCTGGCCCAGGCTCACTGCCTTTACAAAGGTTCAGGGATAGCTCACTGCTTCCCTCGGGTCACTCCCATTGACTCCCCCTGGCCCACTGCCGTTGGAGAATTCTTACTCAGTTTATAGATGTGAAGGTCTCTTCAATGGATAGACATGAAGTTTTGTGTCTCCTCTTCAGCATGAGACTTTCCTTGCATCAGAGTTCAGAGTTGATGCACTTTACTGTTCAATCCTCCTTTAGTGCAATGACTGAATGCACTAGATCCCCTGTTCTTGTTTTCCTGAATCACGATCACTTGTGTGATTTCTCAATAAATGATGCTCTATCGAAGTCCATATTTCATCCACTGATGAATTCTACTTTTTCCCCTGTCCACTGGGCGTACAACCTTAGGAAAGGGTCTTCACAAAGTACCCTACTTCGCACGGCTCCCAATTTTGGAAGGCTCAAGCAATTCTGAGCAGAGCCCCTGCCTTTTCGCGAAGCTCAATCGCGAAGCACTCTCGCGATGCTCAAGCCTTCACAATGCATGGCTATCGCGAAGCTCCTTCCAATTCGCGAAGCTCACTGAGCCAACACGGGGTGAACACTTTTCGAGAAGTTGGGAAAGTCTCCGCGAAGCTCTTGCCTCTTCGCGAAGCTCAATGAGCCAACGCGGGGCGCAACCTTTTCGCGGAGCTAGGATAGCCGCCCCAAAGCTCAAATTTCGCGAAGCAAACTGCCTTCGCGAGTGACCTTTGTGAACTGAGAGCAATGGGTTTTTGTTGAGAGTTATCTCTACTTCTCTTGAGGGGGTCGACCTCAATTTATAGGAGATTCCACCGACCCTTGACCCTTCCGCGCAAAGTCAACGCCACGTCATCTCAAATCGCGAAGCTCCAAAGATTCCGCCGAAATTCTGTTCAAATCGCGAAGCACCACGACACTTTGCCATTCGCGAAGCTTGACATAGTCGCAAAGAATCACCATCAACATACCTTCGCGCCTTCGCCGCGAAGCTCCCTTGAAAAGCCCTTCTCCGCCGCGAAGCTCTCCAGCCTCTGTCGTTCGCGAAGCTTGACGTAATCGCGAAGCACCACGGCACTTTGCCATTCGCGAAGCTTGACGTAGTCGCGAAGAATCACCGTCAACATTCTTCTGGTCTTCGCGAAATCCAGTCCATGCATCCCATCTTTGCGAAAATCATGCCTGTGCCATATTAAATTATGATCTTCCTGGAAATCCACTTTTCGCGATGCTCACGAACCTCCAAATTTTGGACTCCAAAAATTTGGCAAACACTGGAAAACGGCACCACCTTGTATCTGCTCTTTTAGTTCGCCTCCAGATCATCCATTCCTTTGTCGATGTTACATGAATAAAACATGGATCATTATCCACAATCTTAGAACTCGACATGCCACCATGGAATCTCCTTTGTCAACAAATTTGTATGTCATCTGTTTGCTTTGTCAACAATCACGATCACCTCAACAATGCTTCTTATTGGTGATCTGTATACTTCAGCATCTCTTCTGCTTTTATCACAACCTCCACTATTGTGATATGTATCCTTTGAAGGAATAGCTTTAGCATCATCATCTTCTATGACAATGTGATGTGAATGACTATCTCAGAATTCCAATCATTGCACATTGTCTTCTTCATCAACCGTCATGATATACTTCATGCAAACCGATTCAATTCATCAAGAAGTCTCTTGCATGGTTCTCATGCAGTCATGAGTAATTTCATGGTCTTCATCAAACCCATGGGTCTCATGCAATAATGAGGAATTTCATGGTATTCATCAAAGCCCATGGTTCTCATGCAATAAGGAGGAATTGCATGGACTTCATCCAAAAACCTCATTCTTCTTTAATCATCCTTGGATGGATTATACCTCACATTCTGCATTGTTGTAAACAATGTATCACCTTTGACACATGTTCTTTGAACTTCTGATCAGTACAACAATCGTCTGAATCGCCACTCCTTTACTTCATCGGAGTATTTCATGATCACCTTCATTTTGATCTGCATTGACAACTATTGACAACAAATACTACCTTATACACAAAGTGGTTCCAACATTTTCATATGGTGAGATGAGAAGATAAACAAGGTATTATAGAAGAACCATGGGATTATATGACCAAGTTCATGGAACTAGGAGGTCAGGTATTGGTAGTACAAAAATGCTACACCAGAGCATAGAAACATTTATCATAGCATAACCTATGAAAATAAATAGTTTTCATAAAAATTTCATTATAACTTAATTAAACCATAGTAAAGTAATGGGTTTCATGGAATCATAATTAAACATCATCATCATAGTATATCTAGGAAAAAAGCAGATGGTATCATAACATCACACCTCTAGTACAGTAAAAAATCCTTAAAGAATGTTGAAATAAATGAAAAATAACTTTAAAATAGAACTTGAACATTTATTTGAAAATAGGAAAAATATACCTTTCTTTCAATATCATTAAGAAATGAAAATTCACATAATATAAATAAAAATATTTTCTTTGAAAATAATCATGGAAACCTATAAATTAATATTTCAAGAAAATAACAGTCATGATAGTAATAAAACACATTCATGATATATATGTTAAAAGTGAACATTCTTTTCATACATTTGTAAAAAGTAAAAAATGACTTTTTTAGATTTTTTATAAAAATATTAATTTTAAAACTTTTTAAATAAATAAAAATGTTTCAAAAACTATATTTTTATGAAAATTCAAGTATAGGTAAAAAAATTTATAAAACAATTTTAAGAACATGGACATGGAAGACAAAGATTCTCAACCCAAAAAAAGAAATAAGGCCAACTTTTATTAAATATATTTTATCAGTAATTTATGTAATAAAGAGATGAAAATATATGTAGATCATGAAAAACAAAAAAATAACCAAAGGATAAGAAAACAAATTGGTTTTAAAGGATAAGGATCATATAATTTCCCTTAATGGAAATTTAACATAGATAATTGTGAAATGAAAATATATTGTGCATAAACCCCTACCTCATGTCTCCTCTTTCTTTATATGGGTTAAAAAATATTGTATGATAAATATATATTTATTATAAATATATTATAAAAACATATTCATATATATCTTAATATATATTATTCCCCCATAATTTCCAATTACCCTTTTATTTATAATTCCTTATTAAAATCTTCATTTGAGTGAAAAATAGTTCATTTTCCATGCATTTTTTGGTTCAATGGTTCCGATATTTTCACGTTGGTCATATTTTCATCATATATAGTATATTATTCTTGTAATAAATATAATATTTATTCATTATATAAACTTTTATATTCATTCATATAAGGCATCAATAAAAAATGAATTACATCATTTTGTGGTAACAATTGTCTGTACACACACACGAGTGATGTTTCCACTTTTTAATAGATTAAATGAAATTAAGGAAAATAATAATTAAAAATTAAATAATTATATCATAAATATACTATTTATTCATTAAATTCATCTATATAACCATCCAAATGTTATGGAGATGAAAAATAAAATATATTACTACATGGAGATGGTAGTATGTATATACACACGAGTGATGTTTTTATTTTCCATTAGATGTAAAAGAGGTAGAAAATAGATATAAAATTAACAAATAAACATATTATAATAATAAATATACTGAATTAATCATGTTAATGTGGTCATGAAATATTTGTAGGAGTTTTAAGGAGAAATAAACAAGAAAAAGGTGGGTAAAAACATATACCTCTTATTTGGGTACCCTCCTTTGAAAATCACCTTAAGGATTACTGGATTAGTATTTTGGGAAGAAAAACACCTCAATTTAATATATAAGGATGTTTTTAGGGTATTTGGGAAGATATTATTTAATACAAAGGGATAAATTTGTGTGGATAATTAAGAAGAGGAGGTGCCCTTTTAAAGGTGAGATGGGTGGAAAATTTGTAAATATTTGAAACATTATTATATCATATATTAATTATTCAAGTAAAGTGGCTTTATATGGCCAAATATTTTAATAAAATAAGGTGAAGGTCTAAATAAAATCAATAAACAAAATTAAATAATTTTTTTTTGATATTTTAAACCTTATCACTTAGGATAACCACTCTTTTAACCCTTTTAAACATTACTATGGTAACAAGATTTTTTTTACCATGAAAGCAATTAATTAAATCCAAAAATTTATTTCACATTATTACATAATATTAATTAATATAATTTAAAATATAGGATCCATTTTACCATATTTATTTCCTAAAATTCGAAGAAATTAATTTTAATGTAAATATGGAAAATGTGACAAAACAATTAATTATTAACATAAATTAATTTTTAAATCATAAAGAGATTTTATTTTCATTTATTACTAGAAAAAACCATTATAAGAATGTTAGTTTATTTAATTTAATAAATTATCCAAAAATTACATTAATATCATTAATCAAAAATGATTTATTTAATTTACTAAGATAAAAATATTTTGTGCACATGAAAAGAGTTTTATAAAATAACCACTTTTTACCTTAAAATGATTTTATCTTCACTTATAACTGATTGATAATCACTGTATAAATGATTATTAATTTTTTATATTAAATAAATATATATTTAATCAAAATTAAAATTCATTAGTGATCAATATATATAATATATAAAATAAAATACTTTGGAAAAAATGATAAAATAATATGATTTTTAACATTTAAATTTGAGTACTTAATTCCTAAGAATTAATCAATACTTTTTCATTGAGGAAAAATTTTATACATATTTTTCAAATTCTTTAGTCCCATTAATACCCCCCAATACAATGACTATGTGATTAAAATCACATTTAATAATTATATTTCAATAGTTTATCGTGGTTTATTTAAGTTTTATGTTGTGTATAAATAAATATATCAAACATATCAAAATTATTTAAAGACAAATATATCATAAAATATTAGGGTGTTACAATAATAATTTACCTGATGTAATTCATCTTGATGAAGAATAAAAAACACCTTTCTCTTTTCCCTAGGCATTCCCTTATGGACCTTCTCATACAACTGTGAAACTGATAGAGACATGCCCTTAAATTAATGTCATAGTCTCCACTTAAAATGTTTCTATTTGTTGCCTAAGTTTTTAATGTATGTGGACATGAAATATCATCTGGAACGTCAAAATAGAAAATATATATAAATAAAATTCATATAATTAATTATATTATTAACATATAATGAAATAATATTTAATTTAATCATATATAAATACATAATTAAGATATCACCTTTATCCGACTATGAAACTGATCATTCTTCCAAGATAATATAATATTATTCTCATAATAATTATAAATGGGGAGGGATGATTCTTCAAAAACCAACTATCCTATAATATTACATTTATTCCCACAATATCTCCTATGGGTACCCTATATACATCAAATGGGATGACAATATTTAAGTGTATAAAATTAGAAACATTTTACATGTTGATTTTTTTCTCCATTATGTTATTATATTTATCTATTTAATATATAAATTAACCAATTAGTATAAATATTTAAGAAACTAATGAAATCACATTGTAATATATACCAATAATAATGACATTCTAGTAACCTCTTTGGTAACTGTGTCACGGTCCGAAAACCATATTCCTCATCATCCCCACTAATAGGAATAATTTTGAATGATAAATTAATAGAATATAAAAATATAGTAAAAAGAGTCTAAAAGGTATGTGATGATGTGTATACTATATATAATTTTTATACTAACTATCCTATACTCCCAGGGTACTCTAGGTAGTAGGAGTGGAATGAAAGACCTGTGAAACTGATGGACCCTATATATAATCAGTTAATCAATTGTCTTGTACTCTTGGTGAATATTGGGTAGTAGGAGTATAATTAATATCGTGTGAAATTAGTATACCCTATGTATAAATGGTAGATCAATTTTCCTATAGTCCTGAAGTACTTTGCATAATAGGATTAGAATGATTTTGTTTTGTTTTAGAGAAATCACCATCTCAAAACCACTTCAAGTGAAACATTCCCACAATATCAATAAAAAATAATTCAATCAAACCTCCAATTAAATCACAAGCCCATAAATTCATATTTGCATAATTAAATATTAAAAAAGAGTTTATATTCGATCTTATAATCAGTTTAATATTTTTTCGTAATGTTTTCATCAACTTCAATTGTGAACATTAGTTATTTTTCTTCTTCTTAGCCTTCACCCTCTCCTATAATATTGATGCTATTAATATCATGAGGGACAAAAAATTAACTTTTATATTGTTAAGGGGATTCACTATAACAAATTAATTTATCTTTGTCAACTATATCAAACATGTATATTGGTTTTATATGTAAAACAACTCTCCACCCTTCATCTACTATATCATTAACATAATATACCATTTTTTCCTAGGAAGAAAAAATATATGTGGATTGTATTATTCACATTCAACAATATAGATCAACTAAGAGATTCTTATATACATAAATTGTAATCATTCTTTCCTTATACCCTGCTAATATTAAACCATTTACTTTTTAATAACATAACTAAAATTTTCCTATGATAATTTAACTCAATAATATCAACCAAAATTCCACAGTAACCCAAATCTAAAACTATAAATATATCAATGATTTTTATATTTAAATCATCCACTTGATCTATATTAAGAAACTTGAAACCAAAAATATTATAATCATTTACTCTCTTAGAATTCTTCAGAGTACCTCTATCTAAATACCTCAAATCTTTTAGTAATGCACCTATATAATCAACATTAGAAGCTTATAAAAAATTGACCTAAAATATTTTTACTTATATTAGATAATTATTAAAATATTTAAAATATATATTATAATAACATATTACATGACATGAAAACCAATTCAATAATTTCTTTGTTAACCAATTTTGTTAACTTTTCCACTTTTCAAGTTCAAATACTAAGAAATTTTTTGTTTACATCCTCAATTATTCTATATATAGATCAAAAATATCAATTTTGATTAGCACATATATGTGCTCTTTTCATAACATAAAATCTATAAATGAACATAAGGAAACTTTTACAGCTTCCCTAATGTTAGAAATATTGTTTATTTATTATTGACTTGAGAATGAATTTTATTATTATCAAAATTTCTTACTTAATATAATCTTGTATCTATCGATTCTAAATACCCTGAGTGAAAGGTTAATCACCCTTTATCAAGGTAACCTTGAATAATGAAATATTCTAGTTGAGATTTATTGTTCACATATGTCTATAAATGACCAAGATACCCAATGAATAAAAATAAGAAGTTAATAAGTAAAATTTAGAGTGTTGAATAGGATAATTATAATTCATTAATAATAAGAAAATTAAAATAATGTACCTCACTGTGTGATATATCCACAAATAATTTATATATCCTCCAACTTTAGCAATCTTGAACAAATTAATAGTCAAATAAATCATCATAGTTTAAAATTATGGGGGAAAATAATCTCCAAATGACATGTTTATCAATTATTTCCTAAAGTTTATCCTACTCAATTATGCTTAATTATTCTCACAAAGCTTTTTAAAAAATTTTAAAAAGTAAATTATAACTATAATTATTTTATTTGATAAAAATTTATACATTTACAAAGGTATAAAGTGATACATAAGAATAATTGAGTAATGAATTTTAAATACATGTAATTTAAGATAAATCAAATCAACAAATCTTGAAATGTTACTTGAATATCCATCATCCACTTTCATATTTTTTTTATCTTCAAAGGAAACCATATTTTTGATGATTTTTCATTGAAAAAATTGATATTGGATACTTTCTATTCTCATTTTCCTATATATTCTGCTTAATATTAAGTTATTATAAGTTCTTATAAGCATTTATATGATTCTAAGATTTCCCAGACTTATTAAGTATTTTATAATGGAAATTTTCACAAAAATTCTTCTTAATGTTCATAAAATCAAGATTGTGATGTAACAAATTAAATTTCCAATATCTAAGAGAAAAAATTATGATCCTTTTCTACCATTGTTGTGTTTCACTTGTATTTGATGAATTTAAATGTCTTTTTACCCCTTTATTTAATCTAAAGTCTTCTCCAAATTCTATAATGAAATTTAATAATTATTCCAAGATCATTGATCTATAAAATAACTTTTATGGAATCCTCAAATATATTTTTACAATGAAATATAACTTGTTAAATAGAAATTTGTGATATGTATCAAGGAATATATATTGACTCATAAAATACAAATTTCTGCTATAAATTAGTGATTCACTATAAATCATTTTTTTCTTCATTTTCTAAAGGTTGGTTTCTGGGTTGCCGGTACCCAATACAGAACTTCACCACATCCGCACAACACATCAAAACATCCAGATCCAATTTGAAATTCAAAATTTCAAAACCAAAATCTACACAATAGGCTCTCGAGCCGCACACCTGCCAACGTACCACACACATATCATCGCACTTTCCGCGCACCTACCATCAGGCCATGCCTCGGTCTGTGATCCATCACCATGTGTTGCTATTCACATTAGGAAGATGACAGAACCATCAGTCATCGTCGTCGTCGCCGAAGCACTTGCCCTTGGGCCATAATTCCCACCATCATCATAGAACCATCCCGCATAGCAACAAATTCATACCAACTAGTAAAGAATACAAATCAATCCATAAAATTCATCAAACCCTCACATAGAAAATTAAAGGAGTGAAAGAAAAAACATCTGGCATACCTCCGACGAAGCACCATCGCCAAATAAAACTCACCGGCATAGAAATCGCCATCCTCGTCAAAGCACCGTCGCCAAATAAAACTCACCGGTGTAGAAAACGCCATCCCCGAAACCATCCAAAAAGAAATCTTGACAAAAAACATCAAAATAACATCACTAGATCTCCAGTAGATAGCATCCCGGACGAAAGACTAGGAGAAAATCCCCTCACCACCTTCAGATCTGCACCCAAAGACCAGATCTACCTGAATCTCACACGGACTACACTGAAATCGACGGAAACCCCATATCACAACACCTAAAACCCGCACCCTGGACCAAAATCTTTCCATCTTTGGAAACACTAGCCGGATCCAAAGCTAGATAGGAGATAAGGTATCATAGAGATGCAAATCGCCGATGATGATGATGAGCCTGTGCAACGTTGATACTGGGAGAGAGCACATCACAGGCGTGCCGATGAGAGAGACAGACAGAGATCAGCCAATGGGAGAGTAGAAGGTGACGACGGGTGGAAAACCTAGACGCAGATCCCCTTACGGGCTCATTCGGATATCTTCTATAAATTAGTCATTGAGGATCAAAATCAAGGTTATAAACTTGATAAGATAAACTAGTTTGTGTATTTCAACAAGAAAAATTTCCTAGTCCAGTAAAGTCACTTACAAACTATATTAGGTAAGCTTTCATTTTAAATAATTTTATGGTAAATACGTCATATGTTTCAACACCATTATTCTTTATCTCTTTTAATTCTTGGATAAGAGGTTGAACATAGAAATCAATTTTATTTTCATGCATTTGTTTTATAGGAATAATCATTGATATGATGAATGAATTTTAATGCAAACACATTGAGGGAGGTAAATTTTAACGGATAAAAACAACTAACCATATACTATAATTTCTACTTAAAGTCCCAAAAGGATTGAATCCATCAGCTTTCAATCCCAAGGACACATTTCTAGGATTAGATAATAAATTAGGATGTAATGAATCAAAGACCTTCCATGATTTTGAATCTCTTAGATGTCACATGAACTCATGGATTTTTATTTTATAAATCCCAAAACTTCATATGCTTAGTGGTTTTAGATAACATAAACAATATTTACACTTGTAGTTTTAAAGGAAAGTAATATAAAACCTTCATTGCTGTTTTTTCTATTTATTTAGTGTAATACATTGATTTATACTAGCTTTATTATTTGTTAAATTCCATTTAAAAGTATAATATATTTTTCACTCTTCTCCATTAAAAGTAAAATATAATTTTTTCATGTGTTTTCATATAATCGAGTCCAATATTGATAATAACCTTATAAATATCATAAAATGATATAGAGATTTTATCTTTAATAAATACATCATGTAATGATTCCAATATCATGAACATTACTTTATTTTTAATTCCATATAAGCACTTGAAGTGGTATAACTTTAGTGGGAAATGAAGTTTTTAATACTTTAAACATCCTTCATACAATTCTTGATTTACGTCTTTGACTAATTTTAAAAAGGAATTTGTTTTCTTAGTTAAGTTTTCCATTATATTAGTATTTAAAAGATTATCCATCAATATGTTATCATATTGATTAAGTCATTTAGTAGTTCTAAAAGAATAATTTATATTTGAAATATAAACATGTGAATCAACTGATGTGTTATGATCTTGATAGTGTCGTCCTACTGTTCTGAAAAAACCATTTATAATGTTTTAAATTTTATTATCCACCATTGTGGAATTAACCTGTTCATTTTGATTCTAGACACAACTGATCAAAGTTCCTGTAATTTTTAACTCTTTATGAAAAGTCCAACACACATATTGAGGAGGAATTTTTTTCAATATTATGTTCTCAAATACTTCATCTCTCTTCAACCATAATTTTAATTTACATTTAGGACATGGATATTTTATTTTTCCATCCACAGATTGATTTTCAATAACAAAATCCAAAAACATATCTAAACCCTTAACATAATAAGATGTGTTATAAGGTAATGAAATATGACTTTCATTCATCAATTTAATACACTTCAAAATTAAGAGTATAGTTTTATAAATACATAATAATAAAATAATATATTTTAGTTAAAAATTTAAAAAATACTATTTATTTAAATTAAAAAAATATAGTTATATTGAAATTAAAAATTAAAAATTAAAATAAAATTAAAATTTAAGGTGAAAGTTTTTTTGTTCAAAGTGAGTATCTCATGAGGGGGTGAATTGAGTACCCAATAAAAATTTCTATTCAAAATGGATTAAAATATATTCCCCAATTAATTTAAAAATAGCCCATTTAACCAAAAAAGCAGATCATTTTAAATTTGAATAATTCAAAATAATTATTAGAATATTGATTAGGTATTGGATAAAATAATATACAATATTACATAATCCTTTTAAATAAATTTACTTAATTAAAATCTTATAAAAATTCTAAATAATGCTAACTATCAAAGTATTAATTTTTTTTATTTCAACATAATTTTTTATTTTTAAAGAACAGATTCAAAAGAAAAAAAAATAAATCTTGTAACAAAATTTTGAATACAATAGGTTTAGTCTTAAGATGAGACTTAGTCCTCTCCACTTGTTAATCACCCACCACCAAGTAGTTTATATAAATAAAAAAATTTATCCACAACCTAGATCAGGTTTTACAAAAGTATACAACTATACAGACCACATATGACCTCTTAAAATATTATCTATGGGAGTAAAAAATATAATAGGTCACACATTACCACTTCTAGAGTTGTCATGGGCTTAAAGGTGTAAAATTATCTAAAAATTTATCTATGTATCTTCCAGTTATATTATGAGATATTTTGTTGTGAAATAAACAAAGCAACACACACTCCTCATAATGTAAAATACAATACGCAAACTGAGTAATTAAATGTATGAAGGGATAGAGATTATCAGTTTGTTATGTAGTGTAGCTCATGACTCTTGATTTTTATTTTTAGTTTAGTTAGAATCAGATTCTCATGAAAACTTTATTAGAACAGAGTGTCATAGACACTTTTTTCTTGACTGTAGGAAAATACTGGATGTGTAATGAGATTTGGCTTCCTCTGCTGAGTGTAGCAAGATACAAAAAGTAAGTTCTTTCAATTAGGTTTAGATCCTTATGTGAATATATTTTTAGGTATTTCCTTTAATAATTCTAATCACTTCATACACTCATTGTTATACATGATGGATTCTCCTTCTCTTCTTAATATTAGTAACAAGAGGTAGGAATATCGGGATCCTCTGATTCCTCATACAACATGTCTAACACACTCTTCAATGCATTCTATTGAGTCATTAAGAAACAATCATTAAAATAACACTTGAAATTGAATTCAATAAATAAACCATTATAAATATTTAATTTAAAAAGATAAGTTAAGAAATAGTGATGGTGAGTCCTAGAACAGTGAATCAATACTAGTGGTGTCTGAGTTTGGTAGTGACTCATCTGACGGTGATTTAGATTTTAGCGGTGTGACACCAATAGTGTCTTATTCTAGTGGTGTCTTAGGATGGCAGTGTCTCATTTTGGTATTATGTCAATTTTTTTACTTTTCTAAATTTCATAGTTAATGGTGATACAAATTCTGATGGTGTCTTGTACTAGTGGTGTGACATTTTATATATAGTCAAAATTCCACTACTGGTGGTGTCTCAGTTGACGTTGAGTCATCCTCAGTAGTGTATCACCCTCAATGGTGACTCATACTTAAGAAAAAATTCAACACTTATCTCAGATTATAATATTATTACAGAAAACATGACACTCATTAATACTATAAGCATGATTTTGTGATTAATAAAACAAAGAGGTAAACAAATTTTAACTAAAAATATAAAATCAAAAGGTAAATTTATGAAGTTCAACCTTTGAAACAAATAAAAAAACTATTTTTAAGGCCCCACCATATCAATATAAAACTAATTATACAATTTAACAAATATTACCTTATACTCACCAAAACACCAATTAAGTTATTCAAATAAACTAGAAACTATGACCTTACATCCCAAAGTTATTCCCACTTCACAACATAAAGAAAAAATAAATTATTTATACCCAAATATTATATACTTAGATTCTCCACCCAAGCATTAAATCATAAAATATATAGTTATACTAAAGTTTAAACTTTAAAAATAACAAGGTACCCCTAAATTATTTCCTCATATGATACCAAATACCTTAATAAAAATCACCCAAAAAATATACTCAAGGTCCTTAAGATCAACCCTCTACAACTTAGGTATTCCCAAGATAACCCAAGCCATATAAAAAATTATAACCCAATAAAACCAAATAAAATCACACCAATTTTCTACCCCTTTAACTTGGAAAATAAATAAAGTCATAATTTTTAAAAATAATATAGGTGGAGGATGGAAGGATAGTGATAAAAGAAGCTCATGTAGATCTCATGTGAAATAGTTCGAGCTTGATGGAAAAGGTAATAAGAATAGATCATGATAATGACATGTAGTCCAAAGAGGTTAGGGAAGGAACGTTAAAGTATAGGTCAATGCCAGATGAGGAATGAATATACATAGGGATTGGGATTGGGGTTGAGGTTTATGGGGAAGGTGAATGGAAGGGGGTGTTTTTTACAAATATATAGTGATGTTTTTAATAAAAACCACAAATAAATAATATTTAGTAGCGGTTTTATTAAAAAATGACTCTAAATACATTATATAGTGTCACTTTTGAAAAGTATCACTAAGAATGGAGAAAATCAAAAAAAAAATAGTTATGGTTTCAAAAATCATTTCTATATAACTGCCAATAAATATTTATTTTACTAAAGTGATGAGGGGTCTCCATTCATTGAGTTATAGCTCTCATGACCTAGGAGGGTCATGTAGAGGGAAATGGTGATCACCTAGGTAGGCAACTAGGGGTGATTATATTTGATTATTATTGAATTGAACATATAATATAAATTATTGAGAGGTTATATAAGGATGATTGAGGTTGGAAGCAAAGGTGTTTCTTGAGTGGTGAGTTGAGCTACTGAGATCATGGTATGTAACAACTTGAGATTTTATGATACATTTATCTTTAAATAAATTTATTTTATTGATTTACACCAAGGGGAATCTTAGTGGTAGATTCCCATATGGGTGTCATAAAGGTCTAAATTTAGAGTTTCACTAAGTTTATCTCCGTACTACATGTTGCATTATTTTATTTATACTGCAACCCCTTCCCCGAATAAAATGAGGCTTTGACCTCAACTTTTAAATTTATTTTATAGCTTAATTTAAATGTTACTTAAAGTTTAGAAAACTAAACAAAAACTATCAATATATTTATATATTAAAATTATATCATTTTTAATTCTTAATTCCAATATTATCTTAGGTTTAAATCATGTTATTTTTATGAAAAGATTAATTTTCCAATGAATAGTAAAAAATACATATTTTTGTAAAATTTTCATTTTTTTAATTTAAAAAGATATATAATGATTTGGATTTAATCTCAAATTAACATAATAATCCTTTAGTTATAGATAATATTATTAGTTAAATTATAATCATCATTATACTTTATTTTGGTATAAGTTGATTTTTGGACTTAAAAACACACTTATCTAAAAAACTGTTTTCATTGTGTTTGATGTTTTTATCCTAAATTAATTTATTATACTTTTATTAATTGAATTTGATAAAATATATCACATATTTGGAATTAGTAAGTTCAAATTTGGAGAATATATCCCTTTTATTTTTTATCATTATGAATAGTAAGAGTGATAAAATTTATCACCTCGCTAAAGGGTAAATCGAGTAATAAAGGTTAAAAACTAATGTGATAAGGCTTTAAAATTTCTATAAAAGTTGAATTTAACTTATTTTATGAGTTTATTCAGACCATTATCATCTACATCTAGAAAATATGGCCACTTTGTTCTATTTTTCTTTGATATTTACCTTTATATCATTTTATGAAAATAATAAAAACAAAATATCACACTCTTGTATTTAATATCTATAATATTTTTACATAAGGTTAAAAAGATGTTATGTTTGATTTTAAATTTTAATTTTAAATTTGAATTAAATTCTATTATCATAGTAGTTTTTTTTATATTTATTAATTTTATAACTATCATAAATTCTTAAGCAACACCGACACAATATAAATTCAATTATTAGAAAAATAAAATAAAAGATTTTATAAATATTAAAATTAATAAAATATGGATTAATTATTGTGTTACAAAAAATTTTTAGATACATATGACATATTATATATTTTTTAAATGATTATATTCTAATTAAATATTTATCTTGATATGTTTAAAGTCAAATTAAATAAATAGTGTCAAAAATAAAATTAATGACATTTTATGAAAAGAATTGTTGGTCGGAGTGAGTATCTCAAGGGGGGGGGTGAATTGAGTACTCAATAAAACTTTCTACCAAAAATAGGTTTAAACCCCCCCCCTATTAATTTAATACATGATAGTTAACTAAAATAGTAGATCAATATAAACATTTACCTCTTAAAATAATTCCCAATTATTGATTAGATCTAGGTTAAAACAATATATGATATTAATTTAACATTTGAAATCAATTTATTAAATCAATGTATTATATAAAAACAAATTAATATTAATAATCAAAGTCATGGTTTTTCTTTTCAGTTTAAAACAGATTCAGTTTTAAAGCTTAGAATTAAAGTAAATTAAAAACACACACAATAGAAATGAATACAAGAGGTTCTATCTCAAGTTGAGACTTAGTCTTCTCCACTTATTAATCACCTATTGCCAAAAAATTTATATAAAATAAACTTTGATCTACTACCTAGATTGGGTAAACAATAGTAAAACAACTGTCCATGACACACATGGACCTCTTCCATAGTAATAATGGGAGTACAAAAGATTTCAGGCCACACACGTACCTCTTCCACAATAATCATGGGAAATATAAGTAAAAAATAATTTGAGAATATATCTAAGTATATTCTTGTTTAAAGTAGGAGATAATGTTCATATATAAATATAGAGTATACACACACTTCTCATAATACAAAGATAAATAAAAAATAAAATAAAATAAATGATGTAGAAGGATTGTGTTTCACATTTTGATAATCTCTAAAGTTCATGACTCTTGAATATAGGTCAAAATAAAACTTGAGTCGAGGTTCAAAAAACTACTATAGAACAGAGTTTCATAAACAATTCTATTCTGATTTTAGGATCTAAATGTTCTCTAATCCCCACTCTCATAGTCATGTGTAAGAAAGGTACAATATGTAGAAACTCTTTAGAATCTTGAAATATGGTTCATCTCACTTCACATGTTAATGTATCTTTCTTGTTAAGTACATAACTTATCCGCACAAGGGATTTTGATTGATCTTTTAATCATCATTAGTAGAAAAGAAAATCCAATGATCTTCTACTCCACGTACTGCACATTCTGAAATGAATTTTAATGTAACTATATCGATCAATTAAGGAATAATAATTAAAATAACTTTGGGAATTTAATTCCATAAAGTAGTTATGAGAGATATTTGATTAAAAATAAATATAAAATAATAGTGGCGAGTCTTTAGAATGGTGAAACAATATGGTGGTGAATCGATTTGGTGGTGAGACAAACTATGGTGGTGTCTTGATCTGGAGGTGACTTGGACTATGGAAGTGTGTCAGGCCAGTGATGACTCTTCTTAGCACTAGGTGAATCCCACACTTATCTGTAATTTTTTTTTCTGGTGGTGACAGATTTTTGATGGTAGGTAATCTAGTACTTAGTTGATTTTGGATCTCAATAGTGATACATTGGTGATAGTGAGTGTTTCCAACACTTATCCATTTTTCATAGCGATGGTGAGACATTTTATGGTGGTGAATCAACCTTAACATTGAGTCATTTTATGATTGTGATTAATACTTAGGAAAATATCTGGTTCATCGGTGAGTCATCCTTGACGGTGAGAATATCTTAGCGGTGACCCATCCTTAATAGTGAGTCTTCTTAGCAGTGATACTTATTTGGTAGTGAATCATCCTTAATAGTGAGTCATGCTTATCAAAATTTCTCAAATCCCATTTATAATGATCTATCATAAAACATAAATATCATAATAAACATGATTTGGTGATCATTAAAATAAGGAGGCCAACAATCTCCCCATTTTTGATGATCCCAAATCATGGAATTTTATATATGTGATATCAAAGATAAATCCTCGTATTTTATATAGAATGTAATAATAAGTAAATAATATATATAGGGTTTCAAATATAAATAAAGTATATGGTATTAGAGATAAAGAGATGACACATGGTATTAAAGGAAATGAAATAAAATAGCATCAAAGGGAAATTAGACCCCTATAGTATCAAAGACATATCATTGGAGTATCATAATGATATAAAAGAAATAGATATAAATAAATGCAATATGATATTTCTCCCCCATTTGGTATTATCAAATAGTGAAAATGAAAATAGGAAAAGTAGACAAAATAATATAAGAATAAGATAATTTTCATTAGAAACCAATTGATGTTTATCAAAAAAACATTTACAACCAAAAAGTGTCAACAAAAAGAGTTACAAAAATCCCATAAAAGATAAAAAGTCAAATAAATAATGGTATTTGGGCTTGGATGAAGGGTCAACTGTTTCTTTTAATTTATCCTTTTCTGATGAAGAAGGACCGAGATTAGAGATTGAGGGAATATCAGGAACATTTATATAAATACCAGTTAGAGAAGGAGTATCTCTAATAATAATTGGTCTGAGGTGATGCAAAACTTCTCTTAGAGATAAGAAAAAAGGATGGAACCTAGATGGTAAAGGTGCATGAGTATCTCTGGTCACTCTTGGTCTAAACCACTCTAGAGAAGTAGCTGGAGGGTTTATGTGAGTTGTAACTAGTATGTACTCATGATCTAAAAAAATAGTTCCATGATCATGTAGAAATGGTTTCATAGGGTTTATGAAATCCATGATAATGTTTCCACCTCTATCTATATAACTGAAAAGTATTTCTTTTCTTCCATAAAAAGCTGAAGAACTGGATTCATAATATTTAGATAGTTTAATTTCTCTTTTAAGGCTTGGGTTACCAGAGACATCCTCATATTCTCCGCAAGAAACTTAAAATGATAATTCAAATCATGCTTAGTGAAAATAATTGAAAGATAATAATCAGTAGATTTTGTTATAGTTTCTATATCAACCTTCAAGTTGTTCTCATACTCCTTAAACAACATGATTACATGATGACTCTTAAATCATATTTTACTTAAATTCTTATGAGGTTAGTCAATAACAATACTAGAAGCATCTCTAATCTCTTATCTCACAATAGTTCTAAGCATCTCAACCTAAAAAATAGGAGGATCACTAGAAGTAGAAGCCATAAAAGGATTATTTTCAATCCTTTCCAATAATTATTCCAAGGAATCATAAAAATAAGAATACATCTCCTCCACATTAGATTTTAAGGATTCCAATTCATTTTCCAACCTTATATTTTCTATTTCAACTTCTTGGATATGATGCATCATTTTCGGCTGAATATATTAAACCACTAGACCAAACAAGTATCAAGCATTTCGTTCAATTAACTTACTAACCAAGGAAGATTGATTCCTCAACTTCACATCAAACATAGATAAAAAAATTTCACTGAAAGCATCCAGATCACCCATGGTGACCATATCCACTAGAACAGGAGGGAAAACCAAAGTAGGTAATGAAGTAGCAGGCTCAGACCTAGTAGGAAAATCAAATTCAAACCGCTACAACTAAAAAGATGCATCAATTTGATCAAATAAGGATCCTTTAGGGTCCCTTTCATCTCGAAGATCCGGTCCACCATTATTTTATGGACTCCCAACTTTACTAGAAAACTTGTCCCATTATTCATGCATCAGATCAATCCAACTTTTATAATTCTTAGAAATAGAATACACAAAAAATGTAGATACAAGTATAATAGGTATAATCACATAAGACTCAAAATTTCTATAATCATAAAAAACTTTCTCAAATTCCATCTACTCAGCCACATACTAATCAATAGAAGCAACAAGTTTCATATTCTCAATAAAAACTTGATCTAAAACCTTTTGATCATCAGAAAAAACTTGGTGACTCTCCAAATGTGGGATTTATCCCCCAAAACCGATGCTTCTTTTTCTTCTCTAGAATCCAAGTTCACATCCTTAATCAGGTTGTGTCTCTCTTCTAATCAAGAGTCAGATACTCCTGTAGATGAAATAATAACTTAAGGAATTTCTACATCTTTAGCTCTAATTATTCTACTAGGATCATCTGGGATAGAATCATCATCACCATCACTTCCATCTCCATCAAAATCTTTATTTCTATTCCCATTTTCATCACAATTTCCTTCATTTTCATCACCATTTTCCTCATCTTTTTCTTCATCATAACTATTTTCATTTTCCTTAGAGTATTTGGTTGTACTTTTGAATTTCTCTTCAAATGAAACTTTAGTTTCATCCTCATCAATTACTTACTTTAAAATTTTATCTCTTTTAGGGAGATTCCTAGGTATACTAGGTAATCCATAGGCAATAACATGAGATTCTGCTGACAAATCAGGGTTACTTCCTTTATCCACTGTAAATTCCTATTCCTTATTTCCTCCAATAATAGCCTCTTTCTCATCATCATAATCAGAATATTCAACTACTTCATCTAGTTCCAAACCAAGATCAACAAGGTCTTTCAGTCTTGAAGTATGGTCAATAGTATTTAATTAAATATTAATATTTTCATCATCAACCACCCATTGATTCTTCCATGGATTCCAAATTAACTTCATCCTTATGAATATTATTCTAGTGATGTAGTAAGCACCATAATCCACTATATGTTCTTTATATTTACTAATAAAACCTTTGTCTTCTATCATAGCATAAGTGAAATTCAGGTATATTAAAGAATTTATCTAGAGGTAGGATTAAAAATTTCCAAAATGTGTGACATTAGGCATCTATAAATATTTATCTTGTGTCCTTTTTTCATAAGACATAACAAATAGACATCCTAATACCTCAAAGTATAAAAATAACCTTTTCTTGGATGCAACATGTGATGGATAAACTTAAAAAGAAACATGCATTCCCTATCAATCTCTGAAGTAATTTCTCTTCTTAAAAATCCATCTCCGATTAACTCAGATAAAGAATCTTCATAAATGAAATCATCAATAGAATCTGAAATAGTACATTGGTAATCATCAAACACGCTTTAATGTGGAACTTTAAAACATTCAGACCACTACCTTAAAGAAAAGACAATTTTATGTGCATTAACCTGGATTTTTACTCAGTCTTCATTCTCATCAAAATTAAACTCAACATACTAATAGAACTGATATATCAACCTAGGTTAAAAATATCTCTCATTTGAATAGAACCATTCCATCCATCCTTGGTTTCGAATAAATTCAAGCACCAAATATTTACTCGAAAGAAACCACTCTGCATGTACTTCATTTCTAGGTACAACTGTACGATTTTCTAGATCAGGATTTACTAAATCAACAATAGTAGGATGGCTCATATCCCCTTTTTTTCTTCTTTGTTGGATGAAAATTTTCTGATGAAGACACTGATGGATGCTTAATTTTATCCATGGATATCAACTCAATTGGTTTGGGCAAAGGTGAAGGAAGGAAAATAGTTGAGAGAGGAAAAGATGCTATAGGGTTTGAGAGAAAAGGTGTGAGGGTGATGAATATTGGAATTAGAAAATATTCTAATTTATATCACTTGAGAATTAGTGATTCAAAAAATTTAAATAAAAAAACATTTGAATCAAATCATAAATTAAATAAACTGGAATGAAAATAAAACTAGCGGTTTAATATTTAAGAAGTGAAACAAAAAAATTGACAAAAGAAGGAGAACTCCAACAATGAGAAGTCTCAATGGGGAGAAACTCTCAATGGTGAGAAGTAATAAATGGTGAGAAGTATCAATGGTGAGAAATCACAACAGTGAGAAATCATAATGGTGATAAATCTTCAACAGTGAGAAGTCACAATGGTTAGAAATCACAACAGTGAGAAATATTCAATGGTGAGAAATATTAAATGGTGAGAAATATTCAACTGTGATAAATCTTGAATGGTGAGAAATATTTAATGTTGAGAAATCAAAATGGTGAGAAATAAAAATGATGATACATCTTCAATGGTGTTAAATATTCAAAGGTGAGTCGTAAAAAAATAATGTCAACCTAAATTAATCATACCTAAATCATGTTTGATGTAATTAATTCTATCAGAATACAAAGGATTAGTGAAAATATCAATAAGATGATTTTTTTACTAATGTATTTAAGAGTGATATCACCCTTTTGAAAATGATATCTCAAAAAGTGACATCTTGCATCAAAATTATTTGTTCTTGACTGTGACCCATGATTCTTAGAAATATTTATAGCACTTGTGTTGACACAATTTATAGGTAAATGTCATAATTAATATATATATTCTAGTAATGTGTTTTTCATACACAAAATTTGTGCATAAAAACTACCTACATCTATGTATTGAACTTTAGTAGTAGACAGTGCAACATATTTTGTTTCTTACTACACTAAGAAACTTGATACTTTCCAAAAATATGACATGTTCTAGAGGTTTTTTTCTATATAACTTACATCCACAAAAATGAACATCTGATTAACTAATTAAGTCAAGTTCTTGTTCTTTTGGGTAAAAAAATCCTAAATTATTACTATATTTGAGGTATTTGAAAATTACTTTTACATCAAGTAAGTGTGACTCTTTTGGGTTTTCTTGAAAGTGAGCACAAATAATCAAAATAAACATAATATCAGGTTGGATATCCGTTAAGTAGATAAGGATTGCAATCATACCGCTATAATTGGTTTGGTCCACTGCTTTCCTAGCTTTATAAATATCTAATTTATACATAGTTCTTATAGGATTATCACTACTCTTATTGGTATCCAAGTTAAAAAAATTAAAATATCCTTAGTATATTTACTTTGATTTAAAATAATCCCTTGTTTATTTTTAAATATTTGAAAACCAAGAAATAAATTTAGTTCACCCATGAAACTCATTTAAAATTCATTTTGCATCATTTTTTTAAAAACCATTACATACATATTTTTCTAAAGATACAAAAATTATAGAATCTACATAAATTTATAAAACTAAAACATCTTTTGAAATTAATTTTATGAAAAGTATACGATTATATATACCTTTTGAAAAATCTTTTGAAATAATAAAATCACTGAGACTATCATACCAAGATCTAGAGAATTGTTTGGAACCATATAAATATTTTGTTAATTTAAAAACCTAATTTGGAAAATGGATATTTTTAAAACTAGGGGATTTTTTAATAAAAAAATACTTAACTATATACCCATTTAAGAATGCACTCTTAAAATATATTTGATATAGTTTTAAATATAGATATGTTGCATAGGAAAACAATATTATAATGGATTCAAGTTTGGATACTAGTGTAAAGGTCTCTTCATAGTCTATTCCTTCTTCTTGAATATACCCTTATACAACAAGTCTAGCCTTATTTCTTACTATCATTCATGATTAATCTACCTTGTTTCTAAACACCCATTTCGTGCCAATAGTCAAGGTGTATTTGGGTTTATCAATAAGTTCCCACACTTTATTTATTTAAAATTTATTTAATTCTTATTGCATTAAATTTCCTATAAATTATCAATAATTGCATCATTGATGTTCTTTGGTTCAAGCTATGGGAAGAAAGCTTGATGTTTAACCATATTTCTTAAAGAATCTCTTGTATGTATACTTCTATCTATGTATCCAATAAAAAATCTATAGGATGGTCCTTAAGGGTCCCAATAGCTCTATAAAAATAGGGTCTAGTCACCTCAGGGTTCTATATAGGTTCTGGTTTATATTCAGGAATTGTATCAGAGCTGAATGATTTTTTTCTTTATTTGCAGCAGAATCAGAAGGTTTAGGATTTAAGTTTAATGAATATAAATCATCCTCTAGGTTTTATAAAGAGGTTTTGGGTTCATGTGGATCTATCTCATTAAAATTTATATAAATATATTCTTACACAGTCTTGGTTCTCTTATTAAAAACTCTATAAGATTTTCCCGAGGTCGAATAACCCAAGAAAACTCCTTCATCACTTTTGGAGGAAAATTTATCTAGATTATCCTTAGTGTTACGAATAAAAACTTTGCAACAAAAAACACTAATGTAATTATCCTTAGGAACCCTACCACTCCAAAGATCATAAGGGGTCTTATTCAAGACAAGTCTAGTGAAGACTCTATTAATTATATAATAGACTGTGTTCATAGCCTCTGACCAAAAGTAGACAGGTAAGTCATATTCATTAAGAATACTCTGGGATATATCTTGAAGTGTTCTATTTATTATTTCTATAACTACATTAAATTGAGGGGTCCTAGGATCATAGAAGTTACGACTATATCTATTTTGTGAGAAAAAATATTCAAAATATTGATTTTCAAACTCACAGCCATGGTCACTTCTTAAGGTCTTAATTTTAAGTCCACTTAACATTTCTACAGATTTAGCAAACTTGGTAAATTAATAATAGAATTCAATTTTGTGATCTAAAAAGAATACCCAAGTATACCTAGAAAATTCATCTACTAGTAAATAGACATAGTTATTCCTATCTGGACAAGAAACTCTATATTTTTCAAATAAATCCATATAAACCAACTCAAGAGGTTGAGAAGTTAGAACTTATTTCTTTGATTTAAAATAAATCTTGCTATGTTTCCCTTTTTGATAAGGGTTACAAACTTTATAGTTTGGGAACTCAAGTTCTGGTAGATCCTTGAATAAATCATTCCTAGGAATATTGATAAGTAAGTGAATATTACAGTGACCTAGTGTAATATTCCGAAGACAAGATTCTTTATAAAAGGCCCTCAAGAAGAATTTTTTTTTAGAAATTAAAGAATTAATATCAACAACATAAACATTTTCATTACTTAAAGCAATAAAAATTAAAGCATGTTTATAATAAAAAAACTTATATACCTTATTTTTAAATTTAACATGAAAACCATCATCACATAATTGTGAGATTATAATTATATTATACTTCAAACCATAAAAAAATAGTACTTTGGAAATTAAAATAGAATTAGTGTTACAAATTTGGCCCAGGTAGATGATTTTTCCTTTAGAATTACCACCAAAGGTGACATGACCACCATTAACCTTTATTAGTCTCGTTAAATGTGAGTAGTCTCCTATCATATGCCTTGAAAATCCACTGTCCAACTACTGTAGAATTTTACAGGAGGTCTTCAAGAAGCTTTCCTTAGAGACTTTTGTCATGAAACACATGTTGGATTAGTCAAAATTTTGTTTAGGAGTAGACTCATATTCACTAGAAATTTCCATAGAGGCACTCCAAGTTTCTTTTATAGATTTCTTGAATTTTATAACATTATCCTCATATTTCTTTTAGTATTTTAATTTTGGACAGTCTACCTTAAAAAGTGCTTCACACTTGCATTCATAGAAGGTTATCTCATTTGTATTATCATCCATTTTCCAATATTTCTCCAAGTTCATATGTTGTCATACTTTCATTTATAACTTGGCTTTCTGAAAAATTTCTTATTTCTATAGAGATTTTTGAATCTTTTGGATAAATGATCCATTTATTTATCACTATCCTCTAGTGACTCACTATCAATATAACATTAAACTTATATATTTTCCCTTTTCTTCTATTTGTATGCAGTATACTTGAAAGATACTAGCTTTATTTTTTATCATCATCCTCTTCTATATTGACTTTCATATCTTCTTCATACATCATTAACTTATCAATTAATTCCTTAACTTCCAGTTTGATAATATCATAGGATTATATGATTGAAATTGTTTTCCCTATCCATATTCTAGAAAGGAATGTAAATAGTCTCATGATCTGATCCTTTTCAGATACTAGATTTCCTAGAGAGATCATGGTGTTTACTATTTCTTTGAACTTGAGATACATATCAGAGATTAATTTAGTTATAATATTCTTAAAATTATCATATTTAATAGTATATGTATTCAATATCATTTATGTAACATTTTAAGTTCCTTCTTGGGAAATAACTAGGCTATACCATATTTCAAAGGTAGTTTTCCAAGAATATATTCTATTGATCCTTCATCTCCTAAAGTAAAATAAATAGAATTCAGGGATTAAAAATTATTATTATATATAGGTTTGGTAGCCTTATCCCATGTAACTATAGTAGTTTAAAGTAATTCACATAGATATATCCTCTATAATAGTCTAAATCTCAAAACCCATACTCTCTATATGTATTTTCATCTTTATCTTCCATTAAGAATAATTATTTCCATTGAAAAAATGAGGTTTGTTGGTAGTATAACCTTCTTGTCTATTATCAATTTAAAGAATTATATTTAGAACTAATAGAAATTTAAGATCTTTAAAGAGAAACTAAAATACCATTTGATTTTTTTTGAAAAACTCTGATACCAAAGTTTAAACCATTGATAACAAATGTTGACTGGAGTGGGTATCTCAAGATGGGGGGGGGGGTGAATTGAGAACCTAATAAATATTTCTATTAAAAACAGGTTTAAATAAGATCCCCAAATTAATTCAATATAGGGAAGTTAACCAAAACAACAGATCAATTTAAATATTGAACTTTAAAGAGAATTATCAAAGATTGATTAGGTATCAGTTAAAATAATATATAATATTACTTTAAACTTTGAAATACAGTTACTAAATCAAAATCTTATATAAAAACTAATTAAGGTTAACTATCAAAGTAGTGGTTTTTATTTTCAATTTAAAACATATTTAGTTTTAAATCTTAGAAATAAAATAAAAAACAAAACACACATCAGAAATGAGTATAATAGGTTTAGTCTCAAGCTAAGACTTAGTTCTATCCACTTTGAAATCACCTACTACTAAACAGTTTATATAAAAATAAAATTTAAACCAAAACTTGGATCGATTAAAGAAAAATAAGAAAACTATCTAGGCCACACAAGGACCTATTCTATAGTAATCATGGGATTACAAAAGATAACAAGCCACACATGGACCTCTTCCATATTAATCATGGGAAACAAGAGTAAAAAGGATTTGAGAAGAAATCTATGTATCTTCCATTTTAAAGTAAGAGACAATGTATGTGTATAAATACAGATAATACACACACTGCTCTTAATGTTAAGATAAATAAAAAAAGAATAAATAAAATATGTATATGGATTGTGTTGCTATGTCTGATAATATCTAAAGATCACGACTCTTGAATGTAGTTCAAAATGCAGCTTGATTCACGTTTATAAAAACTTCTATAGAATAGAGTGTCTTAAACTCTTCTATTATGAATGTAGGATATGAATGTTCACTATGCTCCACTCTTGTAGTAATTTTTAAGAAAGGTGTAGTATTTAGGAACTCTTTTGGTTCTTTCAATATGGTTCATCTCACTTCACGTGTGCATGTATCTTTCTTGTTTATCACATTGAATATCCACATGAGGGAGTCTGCTTGATCTTTTTATCAACAACCACATTAAAGATAATCCACTGAATCGTCTAATCCTCATACTACATGTTATGATTTTTTTAATGAAACTCTATCGATCAATTAAGGAAAAATAATTAAAATTATTTTGGGCATTAAATTCTATAAAATAACTATTAGAGATATTTAATTCAAAATAAATATAAAATAGTAACAATGAGTCTTTGGAACAGTGACACAATCTGGCAATGACTCGATCTGGTGGTGACTCGATCTGGTGGTGAGACACACTCTGGAGGTGTCTTGATCTGGTAGTGAATCAGAGTTTTATAGTGTGTCAGCATAGCAGTGACTATTCTCAGTGGTAAGTGACTCCAAAACTTAGAAATATGTTTTTTCTGGTGGTGACACATTGCTAATGGTAGGTAATTCAGCACTTAGCTAATTTTGGATCGTAGTGGTGATAAATTGGTGATGGTGAGTGTTTCCAACACTTAGACATTTTTCATAGTGATGGTGAGACATTTTATAGTGGTTAATCAACCTCAATCTTGAGTCATTTCCTGATGGTGACTCATACATGGGAAAATTTCTGGTTCATCGGTGAGTCATCCTTGACGGTGAGACTTTCATGGTGGTGACTCATCATTAATGGTGAATCTTCTTGGAGTAAGATTTATTTGGTGGTGAATCATCCTTAATGGAGAGTCATACTTATCCAAATTTCTCTAATCTTCATTACAATATAAAATGATATCATAAAACATAAATCTCATTAGTATCATAATAAACATGAGTTATTGATCATTAAAACATGGAGTCCGATAATAATATTTTATTAAATTATTTTAAAATCATAAAAATATTGAAATAGGACAATGGGGATAATATATGGTCTAAAATTTCATCCATTTTCTATTTATAATTCATTTTCACCTTATAAGTAAAATTATAACCCTTTAATATTTAAAAAGTCATTACCACAATTAAGGTTAAAATTGGTTAACCAAGGGTTTAGTAAAAAAGATAAGGTTTAAAATGATATTGAAACCTGTAAAAATCTGATTAAATTATTATATTAAGACCATACACTCATTATATTGTAATCTACTTCATTTTAGAACCTTTTTACATGAGTTTGACACATATTATATTATAATATTTCATACATTTCCAAAATTGATCCTCCCCTCGCCTATAAAAGTACACCCCTTATAACTTTTATTTACACCACCTTGAGAAATATATCTCAATTTTTTTTTAAAATACTATTATAAACATCCTTAACCATGTTATTTAGGTTCTGGTGTTCCAAAAATACTAACCCTAGGTCCCTTAAGAGGATATATAAAGGAGCTATTCTAATGAAGAGGTAATCATCTTCACCAAGTAATTTCATTTTTCTTATTCTTTTACCACATTAAATTATATAATAAACATTCTAATATAATAAAACTGTTATATAGAATATAATTAGATGTTATTATGTTGACAGAATAATATTTGTCCATCTCCTTCTCCATTAAATGGGAAACAAAACCATTTCTCATGTGTACGATGAACTACCACCTCATGAACCGCTGTAATTTAGTTTCCATTACCACCTCTCATGGATTATTATAAAGATGAAACTAATAAATATATATTATATTTATGACATAATTATTCTATTAGAATTATAATATCATATATAAATTCTTACCTTCCAATCCATCAGAAAATGATAATGTCGCGCGTACGTACATGCGTACCTCCACCTCCAAAAAGTGATGTGATCCATTTTTCATTCATTATTTAAATAGATAATAATAAGGATATATTTAATTAAAATATATGATATATATTATATAATAATGATTTTGGAAAGGTTAATTATTATTTAACATTCGTCAAAAAGTAAAAACCGTGTTCATGCATATGCAGGATCTATCATCTACATGAAAAATGTAATTCATTTTTTCATCTCTACTTTATTTGTATAAATCTATGTAATGGCCCTAAACCTAGTAACTAAGAGATTATGTATTACCTTTTTATGTGCACAAAGCTCAAATTGATTATCTTTTAGAAAAATACAGTTTTTAGAAAATATTTCTTTTTCTTTTAAATGATTATTATTTTATTACTAATAAGTAAATAACTAAAAACCATGTTTAAACTATAAATTTTCATAAGTAATTTAATTATATTTATACCTTCCATTTTAAAGTCTAGGCAATAGAGTCATATTAAATAATAATATTAATAGTATATTATTGTTTGGTAAAACTTGGTCTTGCGTGTAATGCAAGTTATCGAAGAAACTCATTATTGAACGTAATTCAAGATAAAATCAGTGTTGCATGTAATTAAAAATATCTAGTAGATTGAATTTATTTAAATATAAATGTAATGTAAAGTCTTAGGGTGTTATATTTTCTTCTAATCTTGGCGTTGGATGTCATTAATGTTATCGAATACAATGTTCTTATTTTATAATTTCATGGTGTTACACTATAAATATATATATAATGAATATATATTATATTTATATAATTATAAATATTTTTGAGACTATGGAACCATAATCAATGTACAAGGACCATAACAAATGAATCAAAATATAAATGAATAACAAAGCAGTTAACACCCAAAACAATGATAATAATAAATAATTGTTAACAAACAGGTGATAAGATGTTATAAATAGATAATATATGATATTATAAATATTTATATGGTTTTAATATCAAATTATAATAAATATAAATATATTTTAAAATAGGTTAACAACACTTATGAGGCAAGTCGAACTTGAGGTAATGGATATTATCTCTATTTCTACTCCATTGATACATATTTGGTATTATCCACCTATTTAATTTTATGTGGTGTATATACTAACTATTTTATGTATTTAACATGAATATTTATTTATTAATTATGATTAAGGTTTTAATTAAAGTTTATTCTCTCAAGGGTTTACAATTTAAAAGTTACAAAATAGGTAAGAATTTATTTTATAATCTATTTTTTTGAGATTTTCCTTATTTTTATTGAAGGAATATTATAATATATCCTTTAAAAAATCCATATATTTTCTTATCCTTAAAATATTTAAGGAGTTACATATTTTATTATAAATTTTACTCTCTCTATAACTTTAATCAAGCAAAGAAATGTTTAAAATAAAATCTCATCTTATTTCTATTTTTGATCGAGTTTATTTATCTTCAATGTCTATATTTTTCAAAATTGTTTTACAAAAATTATTTTTTAATTACTCAAATTATTTATTAAGAACAATTTATATCATCTTTGGATTTTGAAAAGGTTTTAAAGGAATATTTATAATTTTTTATAAAAGGATCATTTTTTACTTTCTTTCCAAAAATTCAAAAGGAATGTTTTTTAATGTATTTGATGTTAATTTATTTTCTTGCCTCCATGAACATTTTATGAAATTTTCCCATTATAAAAAATATAAATGGTTTTATAAAGAAAAATATTTAAATAAATATAATGTTAATGTTTTTCTTACATTTTACTTTATTCTCCATAGGACATGATTTCATTATAAAACCCATATTTTTGTTGAATCAAAAATAATCTTTTATCTCTTATTAATTTTATGGACATTAAATTTCTATTGAAATATTCACTTTATTATTATCACCGAATATTAAATTTATATTAAATATCTATATTCCTATTATCATGAATATGATTATTTCCTAAACTGTAAATAATTTCTATATATAGTGTTTTAATTTGAATATTATTTGATTGATTGGGGAAATATTGACATTCAATATTCATTATTCAATATCGAAAATTATCGATAATACATATTTTTTATGAATTAAATTGATCATTCAATGATGGTGAGCCACTTGATGGAGCACTTCCCTCTCAATAGTGAGCTGTTCGATGACAGTCCCCTCAATGGAGATCTCACTGTAGGATCTATCTTCAATCAAAAAATATGTCAAGGAGAGAACCCCACCCAAAGACTCCTAGATGTGGTTTCTTCCTTGCCACTTTCAAATCCAACCTTCTATTTCAAAGTAGCTCAGATAATCACTTTTTCAGATGAAGAGGTAAATTTTTTTCCTTGAATTTCTATCACATGGCAGTAGGTTCCTTTCGGGGTTATTTTACTAATCTAGACATAATTCACAAGATGATGGAGGTTATTGGATTTTAAAGGCTAAAATTGGTCTCTTTGATGATATTTGGGTTACTCTTTAATTCAATGACATTGATGAATTTTATTATTGTGGGTATAAAAAATCATGTCTGATTACACGTAACAGAATGGATATCTCCAAGTAGTATCCATTCATTTTTAGGGTTCTAAATCCCTAGTCCTTCAAGTCTAGGTTGGATTCACTAGCTTACCCCTGCATCTATTTCACTAGGACTCCCTTTCATCTGTTGCGAGGATTATTTGAAAACCCATCAGGTTCAAATATGCTACTCTATCACTTTATAAGTTCTTTGTTTCCCGTGTTTGTATAGAATTTTATATTTATAGGGATATCCCTGAAGGTATTTAGATTATGAATGGTTTAGAATGTTTCTTTTAGTATGTGTTTTATGAGTATATCTGAGCTTATTATTACCTTTTTCATCATTGTGGTCATTTGGATTATAACTAAGGACTTTCTCATATGTCATGGATCCTAAAATGTCTTGAGGATTCTAGTGTAATTAAACATATGAGAAGAAATGGGGATGTAGAAGAACCGATATTTGTTAGGATAAAGGAGGATCAAAATGGCATGCCTTCTGGTTATCTTTAAATGGATGCAGTTTCTTATGAATCTAAGTAAGGTAAATATGTTTCTTTGATTCCAATTAATGGTGTTTAGGATTCTAGTGAAGTGGATAGAAAGGTAATTTCATTAGGACAGGTAAATAGAGTGGCTCCTATCGAAGAGGTAGCAGATTCATTGAAGGACTAGCTTGGCTGGTTTTCTAGGGAATAATTGGATTTTTAACATCTTAGATTTTCTATTTATTTATTTTAGATATTATATGTATTATTTTCGAGACCAGGCACTAAGACAACATGTGATTATGAGGCTTGGTTTGACTGAAGAAAATGATTGAAAAATATTAAAATATTTAATAGCACGCACATCCAGTTTTTTGGAAAAAAAGTATAATAAATATTAAATGGGTTCCCAAATCAAAAATCTAAAGGCATCATTGTGTTTATAATAGCATCTTTACCCTAGGTGCAACCTATCATTGGTTGGTGTGGGTTCTTTGTGAAAAATTTGTCACACACATAAAATGAATAAAAAATTTGATAAAAAAATTATTTTAATTTGTTGTGTTGATATAACAACTTGTTTCCTTGAAAATTATCCTTATTTCTGAATTTCATGGTTTTCCACATAACCTTAGAACTTTTGGAGGACTGTTGGAGGAGAGTGTTCTTGGAGGATGACAAAAGATCAGGATCAGATCATGGATCGTTATGCCAACGGAGTTGGAGGATCTCGTTAATGATGACAACACAACCATTCTTCATCAATGATAGATCCAAAATCTAGGTAGGGCATGTGATTTAATTGGTTTATTCCCTATTCTTAATTTTTGCGATGAACACAAATCAATCGATGAATGGATTGATTTGCTGATTGATCACTTTGTAGGAAGAGTTTTATTCTGTGGGATTTATTTAATCTGGTTTTCTAACCCAAATCCCTTGTTCTTCATTGTTGGCCAAGAACACTTGGACAATGATGATAAACCTTCATTCTTGTGATTTTTTCCATCCTTCCTCGCATTATTTGTCGGTTGGATCCCCGTGGTCCTAGATTGACATTGTCGGGTGGTTAAAAACTCGATAGATTCCCTAGATTTGAGATGAATCAACAACTGAGGCAGGATTAATGTATATCGGGACCTAAAGAGATTATCTCTATGATTGTTTTGATTTTTGAGCATTGGAGGAGGCACGATGGTCCGTGGAAGGGACTATCGGTGCAGGATGGTGGTAACTGGTGGCCGGCGGCGATGGCCCACATGTGGGCGGAGGAGTCATGGGGTGCTATTAGGAGTGGAGGCGGAAGACACAGGATCATGGTCAGATCTAGGTCAGGTCAATGGGATGGATCTGGGTCAGATAGCAGGTTAACTCCAGGTCAGGTCTCACCCATGTCGGGTCCAGGGCCACCAGAGAGGATCCCCATTGCATTTGACCGTGAAGATCGACCATGGTGCCTCGGGAGCTCGAGCTGCTGCAGATGCATCGATTTCACAATAGGTCTGTGGGTGGTCAACCTTGGCGGTTGACCATAGTGGTCGGTCAGGTGCGACAGGTGGACTGAACATGATGGTTTTTCCATGGGTGGATGGTCTACATGGTTGGTGGACCGACCATGGTGTTAGGTGGACTGACCGTGGCGGTATGAGGACCTACCATGTCTCTAGGTTGGTGGTCCCCAGGATACTTTGTTCAAATAGTCATAACTACTAAACAAGGAATCCAAATGATGTGCCATTAGTGGCAGTGTGACTTGGACTTTAGGATGGTCGACCCAAGATAAATGTTGTGTTCCTTCTTCGGATTTGAGGCTATCCTTTTTCCTATTTTGGATCGGTATAGGTTTAGTGCGTTTTATTTGTCTTTTCCTTGAGGTTATAGTGCAACATTACATCCACATAATTGGATTGTAATCCCCTTCAGTGGATGAGTCTTAGATGTATTTGTGGAGTCCCTCTATGATACTAGAGTGAGATCCTCTATTATCCCTAGTGGAGTTTGTGGAATCAGCATGACATCCCTGAGTAGGAAGTTGATGCTTCATCTAGCGTGCCACATCAGTAGGGTATGTAGAATTATTGGTATACGATCCCCTATGTAATGGGTTGATCAAGATTGGGTTTTTGGTGTCCCCTAATAGTTTTGGGTATGAACCCCTCTATGTGTATCATAGTCATCTTAGACCAATGCATTCTCTTTGGGAATGAACCAAATGAGATAGACCTCTTCATCGAGTGTCTCTAATGATATCAAGGCTCATGGAGTGAGTTCTCCCAGAATGAGTATTTATTTGATAAGGATCCTATGGGTGGAAGTTGGTTATAACCGCCAGATGGCATGGTGCATCTCCTTATTATTTCTATGTTTTCTTTACTTAATGTATCTGTTATATAGTTTTACCTCTTATATTGAGAAAAATATACTTGGCGCTTCTTGTTTAGTGTTTTCCAGATGTCCTACTGAGTATTGTTATACTCACCCCTATACAAGCTTTTCCCACACATGTCGTGTCTTGTGCAGATGATATCCCTTTCACGGTGTCCTAGGAGGACTAAAAGTGGGTGGCACATAGCTGGAGCTGGATAGTCTAAGGTGTTTATAGGGAGTATAACTTTTACTTAGTCCTTACCCTTGTAGTAGGTTGGACTCTTTACAGTTTCAGTTGGACTTATGTATAGACTCTCTTTTTGGTGGGCTTGTATTTAGATATTTTTACTTTACTTCCTATTATACTTTTATTATGGGATCTTAGTTTTATGCAAGCATTATTTTAGTTTTTTTACATTTCTGCATGGTGTGGCTTGGAGATGTGTGCATGTGTATAAGTACTTTAGGCTAATGCCTCCCATTTGTTTGAAATTCCTACTCGGTGATAGTCACCAGAACCTAGCCTATCAGAGGAGGAATTTGGGTAATTGCAACTTGGGCGCCTCTGGGAAGGGTCATGATAGAGTGGTATCATAGATAGGTTGTCAGTTATACTTTAGAAACACGAGTCTATGAGGTTAGTTTGGGAAAGCATTGTTAAGGTTTTTTAGTTTAGATTTCAATCCTGGGGCTCTAGTGTTGGTGCGGTAGCTGATGTATCCAAACACAAGGTCTTTGAACAACTTCTTTTTGATTCGGTATGCAAGAACACTCATTGTAGGGAAAACCAATGGTACATGAATCATATAAGAATGGTTGTGTCTTCCATGTCCTTCTTGATTCAGCTCCCCAGATATGCTATTTTGATAGTGGTACATCTTGTTTTATTTCAGGATACCTCCATATAGACAACCAACGAGGATTCCACTGCGTGGTCATGAAGATGATATTCCTAATGATGAGGCATTGGTATAGGGGATTGTACCAGAGATAACACCTCTAGGTGGTTTACCAGCTATACCACCACCCGTCAAGTAGAATCAAATACCAGCACTACCAGTTGAGGATGCAGATAGGTTGAGTGTGTTTCACGAGTTTTAGAGGAAGTTTTATCTCAGGTTTTGGGGTGATCCAGACCCCCATATGGCTAAGGATTGTCTAGAGGAAGTCAAGTATGTTTTCCACCTTGTGAGGACACATGTCGTTCAGATGGAAGTGCTTTCCACAAGTCTTCTTTAGGGATCTACAGGGCGATGGTGGATCATGGTGACTTAATAAAATGATGAGAAAAATATATCCTAGATAGAATTCAAGTATCTCTTTAGAGAGGATTTTTATCCATCCACATTGTGACTGATACACATACAAGAGCTCTTGCATCTGTAGTAGGGTAGTATGATGGTGAAAGATTATTCATTGAATTTTACTGATATTTTGTGCTACTCCTTGAATACGGTGTTAGAATTGTTCTTCAGGGATCAAAACATTGAGTAGGGATTGTGTTGGGACATTAGGGAATCAGTGGTATCCCTAATAATTTCTACCTATGCTGGGGTACTTGAGCGAGCCCTGTTAGTGGAAAGTTTTCTGGTAGAGTAGAAAACAGTAGTGATATATAGCAGTGGGCACCTGGTAGCTGATCCACAATCCATTTATTTTATTTTATTTAAAATCAACTTTTTGGGTAAGTGGGAACCATACAAAGAGAGCCACGCATATCATCCACTTAAGCCACAACCCACAACCCACACATTCAAAATTCAAAAATTATACCTTCACATTTCAAAAGTCAAAATTCAAAAAACCCGGCAAATCCACATCGAAACACGAGTTAACCCAATTCAAACCATGAACCACGAACCATCATCCATAACAAGGGAGCCTGTCATGTCGCTACCATCCGTCAGTGTCATCATCATCACCAACCTCACTGCCGTAGAAGAAACGCACCACCATCGACGTCATCCAGACCACCACCATTGTCACCTTCCCAACATCACACCAGTCACTGGAAAAAACCAATCTGACACCGTCTTCGCTGTCCTCATCTGTTTCAATAGAGTCGTCATCGACTTCACAGAAATTCTCCACCAGATTCAGAAAAATAGCCATAACATCACCAATCAAACAACCCAAGGGAACACCAAAACCCATCAACAGCACCATCTGACTCCACATACTCACCTTCACTCTACAAGTGGCCAAACCAGAGATGAAACCACCAACTAGAAAAAAAACTACCAACAGGAAAGAGAACCAAAAAAGAAGAAACTGAACCGAGGATGAAACCCTAAAAGGAAACATCACGACCACCTAACCTTGTGGCCAAAAACCCCTGTGTAACCATCACTACAACTCTGACCTGGAGAGAAGCGATGGAACCCTATATCAGAGCTAGTTTGGGCGGCCTGGACTGAAACAAAGTGCCTAAAAGGACCGACTCTGGTAGCATGAGAAACCCACCATCCACCGCACCCCAAATCACAAAGACTCATTGTTAAAACCACCCCAACTCCGACCAGGAGAGGCGCGGAGCAACTTGAGGCCAGAGCGGGGTACGCCGACAAAGGGCATCCACCGCACGTACCTTCATCGGAAGAGAAAAATCCGCGGAGAAAGCCCATAATGTCAAGCGCCGGAGAAGAGGACAAAGCCAAAAATGGAGGGGAGAACCCCGGAGCTGAGAGCGAGGCTGAAAATGAAGGCTAGAATCCGAGAAAGGGCTCCGAAACACTAGAGGGAAGGAGAAGCCGAGCGCGGAGAGCGCTCTCCACAGAGAGCGCTCTCCCATGGAACCTGGTAGCCAAGACCTCTGCGATAGGTAGCAGATAGAAGTCATAGGGATCCATGCAGGTATGGCACTGCAGGAGGAAATCATAGGACCCAGGGTTAGTGGTGTAGGGATCCCAGGGAGGCTTAAATTATCCAAGGGACATACGATGTTCCTCATGCAGTGATCAGGGAAATCTGGAATGAGATTCCCGGACTCTTCATATAGATGATTGGGATATGATAGAGGGACCTTCTATACAGAGATAAAGATAGGAGAAATGTGGTCCATAGGACGAAATATGTGTCAGAGGGGATGACAAGGTAGTATTATGTGGTCAGAGGTTCAACATATTACCACCACCATCCCCAGGTGGTTCTTGCTAGGATTAGGGAGCTAGTTGATAGGGATGAGGACATCTCCAGGCTATAGAGGATTATGACCCCAAGGCTCCAGAGATTATATGAGGTACTATCTATATATTTTATACATTATCTATAATATTGATATACATATGTGCTAGTCATTATTATCATTCCATGAATCTTGTTTGAGACTCGGAGATTTCGGTTGAACTGTTGACTCGACCCTTATGCTTGGAGACTCCTACTAGAGGAAACTCAATGATCACACATTGGTGTCGAAAGTGTGAAATGGCTCTTATAGGAAAGGGTTTTTTTGGGATCTCTTGGTAGTGGTGTCGAGGCCTTGCGACACCATTCTTGGTATGGACTATTTAACCACAGTTCATGCTCAGATAGACTATTTTCAGCAAAGAGTGTGGTGTGCCCATAGTTATGGGACCAATTTTTCCTTTTTTGAAAATGAAATATAGGAAGTATAATACAGGATCACACATAAGAGGGTGAATTATATTACTCATCATTTGTCTATCCTGACCCTTAGTGTAATGAATTTTATGATTCCTCAGTTTCCTGCAGTGGTGGTGGCGTATGAGAACATCTTTCTTGAAGATGTTCTAGCTTTACCTCCCTATAGGGAGATATAATTTTTCATTGATCTACCCCCTGGGATGGATATATTAATAAAAAAATCCTTATCTTCAAATATATATCATTTTGGAAATATTTTTCATGGGTTAGGAACATATTATATTATATTATATTATAATATTTCATAAATTTCCAAAAGTGCTCCTCCCCTCACTTATTAAAGGACACCCCTTATCCATTTATTTTGAACCACTTTGATCTATATAGATCATAAAAACCCTAAAAAATACTCTTATAAACATATTTATCATAGTTCTATAGGTACTGGTCTTCCTTAAAGACCAACCCTAGGACCCTTAAAAGGAGATCTAAAATATCTCTTTCAAAGAAGTGGTAATCATCTTCACCAAAAACGTTCATTTTTCTTATTATTTTAACATCTTAAATTATGTACTAACAATTAAAATATAATAACACCATTATATCCCATATAATTTTATGTTATTATATTGATGAAATAATATTTATCGATTTACTTCTCTATCAAATGGGAAACAAAACCATCACTCATGTGTACGTCGAACTACTATCTCGCGAGCTGATGTAATTTTCTTCCATTACTTAATCAAATG
This sequence comes from Viscum album, assembly GCA_963277665.1. NCBI lineage: Eukaryota > Viridiplantae > Streptophyta > Magnoliopsida > Santalales > Viscaceae > Viscum > Viscum album. The sequence continues at coordinate 391,635,134 of OY728148.1, forward strand.
ACTTATTATTAAGATAAAAATAATGAATATATATGATATATATTAAATAATTATTCTTATATAATTATAATATCATATATAACTTATTACCTTCTAATCTGTTGGACAATGATATCATCCCTCATGCATACGTGTGAACTACCACCTCCACAAAATGATGTGATTTGTCTTTCATTTCCAATTTAAATGTATGGTAATATGGAAATATTTAATGAATATATATGATATATATGATATAATAATTATTTTAGAAATTTTAATGATTATTTATCCTTCTTTCATTCCATCCTTTGAAAATTAAAAACAACGTTCATGCATACATACAACCTACCATCTCCATGAACAATGTAATTCATTTTTATGTCTCTAATTTTAATGGATTAATCTATATATATATAATTAATATATATTATATTTATATAATTATTAAAATTATTAATATTATGATCCATAATCAAAGTATAAGGACCGAAACTGCCAAATCAAAACATACTTGAAAAATGAAGCAATTAGCACCCGAAATAATGATAATAATAAATGATTATTAACAAAAATGTGATGAGATGTTATAACTGGATCATATATGATATTATAGATATGTATATGGTTCTGTTATGTAATTATAATAAATATAAATTTAGTATACAGTAGGCTAAAGGCACTTACAAGGAAATTCAAATTCAAGGTAAGGGATTCTGTCTCAATTTCTACTCCATTGAGACATATTTTGTATTATGAACCTATTTAATTTTATGTTGTGTAAATACTAACCCTTTTATGTATTTAACATGAATATAAATTTATTCATGATTATTAAATCTTCAATTCAGGTTTATTTTTTAAATGGTTTACAATCTAAAAGTTACTAAAGAGGTAAGAATAAATTTCATAATCCCATTTTTTGGGACTAATCTTATTTTTGATGTAATCCTATAATCTATCATTAATAAATACCATACATTATATTATCCTATTAATATTTAATTATTTCCACATTTTATTCCAAATTTCCCCTATTTGGAACTATAATTAATAAAATGAATTTTTAAAATAAAATCTGATCTCATTTCTCTTTTTGATCTAGTATATTGTTCTTTGATGTCCATTTTTTTCAAAATTATTTTACAAAAGTAATTTTTATTTAATAAAATGATTTATTAATAATATTTTTTTGTCCTTTAATTTTTAAAAAGTTTTAAATTAATTTTTATAATGTTTTCCTAGAGGTCCATTTTTGAATTTCTTTAAAAAAAGTAAAAAGGATTGTCTTTTAACGTATAATATGTTAACAAATTTTTCTACTAGCACAACTATCTTAAATAATTAGTTTTATTATACAATATTTAAATGGTTTTAAAAATAAAACTCTTTAAGAAAATCTTATGTTAATGTTTTTATTCCACTTTACTTTATTCTCCAAATGACATGATTTTATTAAAAAACCTATATTTCTGATGAACTGATTGTTATATTTTATCTATTATTAATTTTATGGCCATTAACTTTATATTGAAACATTAACTTTCCTATAATAATTGTACATTAAATTTATATTAAATATCAATATTCTTTGTATCATGGAAACAATTATTTCATAAATCATATAAAATTTCTACATATGGTGGTTTACTTTCAAAGTTATTTAATTGACTGAGGAAACCTTGATATTCGATTTTATTTATTTAGTAAGGGAATTTTTTGATAAGTAATATTATTTATGAATTAAATTGATAATTCAATATATGATTAATTCATTTTACATACATTGACATGTGGGGATCAGTTCTAGATAACCCCTTGATTCATCGACTGGTCTCATGAGATAAATTTGTTGGCTAGCATTATTTAAATGGCCTTTTCTTATATATTCCTACCCATAGATTAAACTAAATTTTCACAAGGATTTTATGTTAAATATATCATGATGTCTAGGATCATGACATACAATATTAAGAATTTCCTCCAGTTATAATTTAGTTATTATTATCAATGAGATTACTGAATTTATATTATCCATGGATGAATTTCATTATAAAGTTATTGATTAAATAGAATATGTTTTTAGTTATTTACCTTTATATATTGATTTTTTTTTACTCATGATAGATTTTTTTTACGTAACTCTTACTGAGAATATAATCTCACCCTTTATTTGTTTTTCTTTCCTTAGGATATGAACAAGGATATTATAAATAATATCAAAGATGAATGGTTGTTTCTTATTAAATGTATTTAATAATTAAAATATAATATCAGAATCATGCATGTATCTTGTTCTTCAAGGCTACTAAACTGATCAATACTTCAAGATGAGATCCCTTGTACCCAATGCCAATCTAATAATTTATACACTTACTATGGGTTAATGGAGTTGGGGTTTCTAAATGGTAGGTCCCTTAAACCTTATGTATTGATCATATGGCCGCTGATAGCCATAACTCCTTAGTAAGTGGTGAGATACTTTAGTAATGGAACCATGAGGAGTGACTTAGTCTATAGATCTTGTTGTGAGCCATGTATGATGCATTGGAGTGATCCTTAGAAATGGAGACTCACAATTTGGTTATAATAAATAGTGAGTTTGTAAAAGAGACGAGACTTGGGTCTAGAAAGTGCTACTATGGTATGGAATTTTTTAGATAGTTAGTTGTATGAGATCCTAAGAAATGCAATGAGAGTTCAAACATGGTGCTTGTGTACTAAGTGTGCTACATCATATGTGTGAGTATCCTATAGATAATTCTAGTCTATGGGACCAATTCCTAGGGTTATAACTCATTCACTATGGTTATGCTATGTATTGATATGTCTGTTTTATAGTGATTATCTATTCACTTGAATTTTTGGGCTTGTGTTGATGGATCATTCACCTTGCCTGTGTTTGGTGATAGATCATCCACCTAGAGATATGTTAAATGGTAATATTGTGTTAATATTAGTGATTTTTGATGACATATCATTCACCTTGTATATTTTTTTATGGGTGATGCTTCAATCACGCAACAATTACCTATTCACCACCATTGTTGATGGGTGATGTATCATTAACACAACAATGCCACATTCGCAATGTCATCAAGTGGTGATACCTCTTTCATTGATTATGTATCATTTACCATGGTTGTTGAGTTTAGTAGATCACCCACCCAAGGTTAATCTTGACAATGGATCGTTTTCCTTGGATATTTATGTGGTGGTAGATCATCCACCTTGAAATTATTGTATGGTGATATATAGTTCAACTAGAGACACATTGTTCATCATTGTAGATGGTTTGATTAGTGATACATCATTTTCCCATCATTGTGGTTTCATAGAGATATATCATTCACATATCCATACATCATTTACCCTCATTGTTATATATTGATACCTCATTCAAAAAATGATACATAGTTCTCAATGTTGATTTGTGGTTCCTCATCCACCCTTGATGATGGATTGTGATATATCATCCACCAAAGATATGAGTTGGTGATATATTGTTCACATTGAATAGTATATGGGCAATGAATCATTCTCCCATATGTTATGGAAGATTGATAACTCATTCTCCTTGATTTATGATATGAGTGGTGATAGATCATTCAAACTTAGGTAACTTTCATAATATGGGAATATTATCCCACTTTAGAACTAGCTAAACAGGTATGTGACAACTGTTAGGGTAGATCCATGAAAACCAAACATAAAGACTTGTATATATATGTAATGTTATGAATTAATCTTTATTAAATACATAAATGCACATATATATACTGATTTTTATTGGGGAGATAGTTGGAAGTGACCTATTGAGTTTTATGCATTGAAAATGTACAAGTACCTGGGTGTATGTGCACATCTCATGGGTTATATGAAAGCCAAGAAATTGCCCAAGTGTAGGTGTATGAGCTTGTGGAGATCAGTGGTGATGCCTAGAAGAGTCCAAGGTGAAGATGATGATCATAATTGGGAATAATTTTATTTTTACTCATTTATTTCAAATATTTTATATGATTTTCTAATCAATGATCTTTTAATAATATATTGTATGACCTACTGTGTATATTTTGTTATATCAAGGATATAATATTGTTATAGTTATCCTTCCACTATAATTCCATATTTTGTACTATGATTTTATGCTTGTTATTTATGTTTCTTTTACTACTGATTATTGGTTGTGATGGAACTAGAGGATATAGTCTCTCCATGTGGATTATTTGACCCCTATTTCTAGTAAAAAAAACCTATAGTATTTTGGGATGTTCACCTGATATCACGTTGAGCCACTGGTCTGGAACTATTTTTTTAGTATAGACTAAGATTTTATAAAGTGGTGTATTATTTTTTTCTTTATTTTTATAAATATTTGGGATATGGTAGATAAAGATATGTTCGGTAAAAAATTGGGATAAACACCGTGTTTATGCCCAACCAACACCTGTATGAGCTAAATTCCAAGAAACTGGGGAGTTTGGATTACTGTTCTTGGTTTTTGATATTATATTTGAGATGAATCTTACCAATATTAATATTGTATTTAATAAATTTTTGGATTTACTCTTGGACCATGGTAGAAATAGGTGTGATTTCATGCATTATCTTTAAAATATAGGATTCAAATTATATTTGTATTATTTCCTGTAATTGCTCTGATTATGAGGAAGGTTCAGTTGTTTAAAGTGCTAACAAACACATATATGATGTTTTACCAAAATTTTTATTGATATAATTATATTCAATTATAACATTGTTTCTGAGTATTATTTTGTATATTATGAATGGTTATGTGAATTTATGTGTATTTGGTACTTGGGATGAGAGTGGGTAGGTTGGTCTTGATTCATGCCCAGGTGATGTGAAACACTTATATAGTTGGGTGTGTGTAGAGTAGAGATCCATGTTCTCTACTAATACCTTCCCTCTGTTATATAGGATTATGATTTGATGATGAACCTATATTGGGTAGTTTTCTTAGGTATTAAGATACTCGATATGCATAGAATCCCTGGAATGGGTGTATTTTCCTATGAGTCTTCATATATATATCTATGGTAGAACCACCAAGGTTACTTTTTGAGATATGAAATTTGGGGGTAGGTTATTTTAGACTTGTTTAGAGATCCTAGTGATGTTGAGACTTGACTCAGGGTATTGGAGAGTCGAGTGTGTAAGAATAATAACAATCCAATTTGATTATTATTGTTTGAAATGTGTTATAATATATGAGGGTGGCCCTAGATGGAGGGTTTATCCCAAAAATTGGGATTCCTATATTGATGGGATACCTACTTTGATGCTTCATGTTGTGGGATTGATAGATGAGCGATTCAATCTAGTATATTATGTATTAATGTGAGTAGTGACTTAGTTATGTATTAGAGACATATGTATAAATGGTGTTTCATGCGAGGAATGAATCTGGCATTAATGAGAAGCATAACCAATTTTTTGATTAGGATAGAAATCTTAATACCAATGATAAATGACTTAAGGTGTCATGAGCTAAAATTTGAGGTAGGGTGGTAATGGGGTGAATTAATTTCTGGTTATATTTTTTTTGAAAATGTGTGAAGAAATACACCATTGTGAGTGGTTTTTTTATTATCTTACATAAGTAATAAGAAAGTGAACATTAACCCTATATATAGGGTATCTAGGATGATATAACCAAGGTTTTTCCTTGTAGGTGAGATTATTCGATGGTTATAAATAGTTGGGCTAGAATGGAATGAGGTGTGTGTTGAATACTGGATTATGGGAAAAGTCTCAAAGATTTGGAGTTTAAGTTATGTAGTTCATGTGGAACTTGAGGGTTAGTTAACTATTTTGATATCAATTCATGGTGATGGCATGTGATACCCTCCTAGTATGTGTGTGGGTTAGGCTAATAGGAGAACATGTTAGGTCCCTCGAGACCCATATGGGGAGTAGGTCCTTTAGAGGTAACTATATATTACAATGTGGTTTATTAATCCTTAGTCATCCCCAACCACTGAGAGTTATGTTAAGGGATATCGAGGAAATTTAGTGAATAATCACACTTGGGTTGTGATTTTATATGCTGTGATGGTAGAAAGGAATGATTCATATTATATTGATAGAGGAATAGGTAAGGGTGTTGTCCCTTAATGTTGTATCATACATTTTTTTAGAGAAATATATTCTATAAAAATGATTAGGTGTGACTTTTAACACCCCAAGATTCCACGGTACATTTCCCTTTCAATAATGCAATAGATTGCGTTGTACGCAACTTGGAGTTTTAACACACCACGACCAATCAAACTAGCCGTTATGAATAGTAATACCCAATTTTTAAAATAATATAAATTTTATTTCTCAAAATGGACTTCATTTTTGGATTCGGAACATCAAAAATAGCTTAGGGTGAATTTTTGGTATTTTTCAGAAAACATTCAATTTTTGATAAATAGTGAAAAACATTGCGTTATTGGTTTAAACCAACTTTTTTATTTAAATAATTATTAATATATTTAAATTTATTTTATTTCAAAATAGATACATAATACCTATATAAGTTAAATTTATTTAATTGGAGTTATTTTATAATAAGATTAGATGTATAATATTTTATTAAACTTTTTACCGTCTTTTACCCACCTTCTAGGCACATTTTAAAATTTGCATAAAACATAATTTAAATGCTTCTATGAATTGAATTTCAAAAATCATAGAGACATAGTTGACATCATTAAGTGAATTTTGGTTCAATAATATGAAAATAATTTTTGGTAAATAGTAACTTTTGGCTTTAATTTACCACGGTTAAAAGTAAATCGGGTAATTAAAGGTAAAAAATGATATTATAATTACCCTAAAACATGTCCTAATTCTATTGGATAAGTTTATTTCGACAAAAATAAACCTTATAAATAAAATATGATCCTTATGGTCCACTTTTATTATATTAGGACATTTATTATAATTTTATTTAAAGAAGAGTTAAAAGTGTTAAATTCAAAGTTTAATAAATAAAACATTTTTAATATAGGCTTATACATAAGATAAATTAGACTATAAATATTAATTATAAATATAAAAAGATTTCCTACATAATTTTATTTTATTTATAAACTTTTTTCTAAGTTATAAAGTTTTTATAACTTTTATAAAAAATGAAATACCAAATAGTGTCAAAATTGACAAAAATGAGTTTATAAAACAAATACTATATTATTAATTGATATAATATTCTTAAAAATATAAGGTTTGGAAAAAGGGTTTATATAAAGTTATATAGATCAATAATTAACCACTTGGGGTTCTCTTAGATTTTTATAGTAATTTTATTAACCATTTATTATAATAATACAAGAATACATGGTAAAAGTTAAACTATTTAACTAAGAGTTAAATCTAAAAGACAAGGTTAATATGGTGACCTCAAACTATATAAAACCTGTTGGTTGAGATTTTTTAGACCGATACCCACCTTATAATTGAACTAAATCATTTTGGATCTATTATAAACCGAATATGATTGTATAATAATATAACATTTCAAGCTTTTCCTAAAGTGACCCTCACCTCTCTTATAAAAGGGTACTTCCCCTTCTCTCAAAATCACACCTCCAAATCCATTTGGATCGGACAAACCCTAATCGAATATCCTCAAAAATACCATAAATTATAAATAGAGACCTTAATTTGATCATAATGACAATCTAAGGATCCCTTTTGATCAACTCAAAAGGAAACACCCAAAGAAGAGGTAATAATTTCACCACCTCTTTCAAAGTTCTTTTCTTCTTCCACTTCCTATTTCTATGTTGTTTCCATAAAAAAATAATAAATCCAGTACCTTATACATAATGTGATGTTATTATAAATATTCTACAACCATATTCATTATTATATCCATTCTATGAATGACATGTCACCATACATGCGTATGTACGGCTTACTGTCTCCACGTTGTGGTGTAGTTTGTTATTCAAACACATCAATATTTGGATGAGTATAATAATGAGTATAACTTATTTAAATAATAAATATAACATGTTAATGATTATATATATATATGATATAACATCCAATTACATACAATTTTACCATCAATATAATGATATTGTTGCTCATGCATACGTACGGATTACCGTCTACATGAACGCGATGAAATTCATTCCCCATCATAACCATTCAAGAATAATTTTCATTTTCTGATTAAAAATAATTTTTAAGAACTTAATATCATTCTGAATATGAATAAAATAAATCCTATCCATAATAAACATGACTTACTTAACCAATCATATATAGGAAAACAAATCAGTTAACACCCAAAACGATGATACTACTGAAAAATTATTAACAAAGCAATATTATAAGATCATATATGATATAATATTTATGTATGTGGTTCTTGTATAATTTAATAACAATTATTTAACTATTATACATGATGTTAACATACTCAATCAAGGAAAATTACAAGGAAAGGGTTAATTCTACAATCTCTTCATTATCTGATGTTGTTTATACGTGAGTATCTACTGTGACCACTTTACCATCCACATCCGTGTTTCTTAAAATGTATTTAATTTTTTTACTATTTCCTAGACTATGGGTTAAAGTCATTTATAACCTTTTTTGACTTTTTATGAGATGTTTGTAAAGGAATATTTCCGTTGTTTTCCAAACAAGGTCCTTTACGACCTTTTCGACAAAATTACGGAAATAATGTTTTTTAACTTATACGAAGTGTGCGGCTATTTTCTGCCATTGTAACACATTTTAAGCTTCCCTTACAAGCTCATAAGAATATTTTCAAAAATAAATTTTTTATTTTAAAATTATATGACTTTTAAATGATTTCAAAATAGAAAGATATATTTCTCTCAAATAGTTTTGATTTTATCTATGTCAACATATTTTGTAAGATTTTACGCTTGTTTGAAGTTGATTTATTATGATAAAATATTCCATATTGTATTAAATTCTTTGTGATATGTTTGACTATGGATGTGATAATTTTATACCATTCAAGGTTTATGGTTAAAGTATTTACATTTTCAATGCTATTTTTAATACTAATTTTTATGTTATGTTTCAACCTTTTCATATGAGGAATGAATTGGACTTAGTAAGTGATGTGTGGAGCCCATTATAGATCCTTGATGCATCGATAGGTCTCATGAGACAAAATAGTGTCTTGGCACAAGTCCTTGATAGAATGTTATTTGTATTCTTGTCATGAGGCCTTAACTATGTGGTTATGATGTCTGACATTATGCATTCCATCATTATGAAATTGGCTATTGATATTACATGTGATTATTCAACTAGTAGAATATCCATGTGAATAAGTAAATGACATTAATTGATTTATCTTTGCCATATTATGCTCATGTTTAAGTTTAAAATGCTTGTGTTTTAGGCTTATACATTTCTTTAAATTTTTATGCTTATTTATGAAAGTTTCCACTGTATTGTTATCCTTACTGAGCACCTGAGCTCACCCTTTATATGTTTTGTTTTTCCTAGGATGTGAACAAGTAAATTATGAGTGAAATTCATGGATAGTATAAGGGATATGATTGTGTTAAAAGGAGACACAATGTTGTTTTTTTTATTTCAGGATGTAATATAAAACATATGTATGTATTTAGTACTTACAAGGCTACTAAACTGATCGGTCTTTTAGGACATGATTTCTCATATCATGATAATGTTATGTAATAATTCAACGACTCTTAGTAACTGGGCTCGGGGTATTACAGTTGGTATCAAAGGAAGTTTAGTACAAACCTTGGAAGATAGATTTAGAAAAACTCTGATTAGATAACATTACCCTAATATAGACTTTGAGGATTAGTATAGAAGAACTTCCTAGAATTTTGGAAATGTAGAGATTTTGTGATTTTTTCAAGCAATACATCCCTGTCTAGATACAAGCAGGTAGAGGCAGATCTGGCACAAATATACCTAGGAGTGAAAACTCTGACAAGGAGTTTCAGGCTTGACCCGAGGTATCCTGGTACACGACAATGGGCCTTGCTTCACTCTTAGTTATGACACTCCCCGGGGATATTCTTAGGATAATTCACATTTTCTTTACAAACCCTTATGAAGTATTTATGAGTATATACCTCCTCCAATAATTTTTTTTATGATTATGGATTATATACATAAACTTTTCCATTTATGTTAAGTGTTTTACAAATTTGGAATTATGTATTGTAATTCATAAACTAATCTATTGTATGACATTGTTTAGAAATGGAACCTAGTGGAAGGAATAGAAACTATATCAATTAACATAATCCATGTAGGGTTTTCCCTCCTAATCAAGATAATTATAGTGGAGATGGTGATTCAAGTGGTTCTGATTAGTTTATTACCATACTAGGACAACTCACTTAGGTTATGAATAATAACCTTACCCATATGGAGCACCCTGATCCACAACGCATAAGATCAATGTTAGACCGCTTCATGAGTTAAAAACCACCAACATTAAATGGGACTTCAAATTTATTTATAGATGAGAAAAGGATAAGTCCCTTAGAGAAAATATTTCATGCTTTAGGGATTAGCGAAAGAGAAAAAGTTGTCATGACATTTTATCACCTCGTGAGAGATGCAGATTAATGGTGGTCATTAATTCAAAACACAAAGGAAGATGAAGCAGTATCAAATATTAAATAGAGGGATTTTAAAGAGATTTTTATAGAAAAATAATTTCCTCGTGACCATCGAGCGGATATGGAAATAAAATTTCTGGGTCTGAGGCAAAAGGAGGATGATAATTTCACAAAGTATGAGGATAACTTTACAAGGTTAGAAAGGAATGCAACATATTATATACGTAACCTAAGGAGTAAGATTGATAGATTCTTTGATGGGTTAAAACCATTTCTATGTTGAGCAACAATATCACAATCCTTCTCATCATATGAAGATATTGTCTCATGTTCTATCAAGATTGAAAAGGAATTATTTAAGTCTTACAACTTTAAAGAAAACCAAGAGAAGAAGAGATCTACTGAACACTATAGAAATGTAAATAAGGAGAATAAGGGAAAATCTGAATTTACATCCTACGGTAAATGTGGGAAGAAACACCTCAGTACTTTCCTAAAGGGAATGGGAGTTTGTTACATGTATGGTGAAAAAGGCCACCAAGCTCATGATTGTAAGGGAAAGAAAGAGGCTGGGAATGTTGAATGCTACAATTGTAGAGAAACTGGGAATTATGCAAATGAATGTCTTAAGCACCAAGTAAAATTACCTCAGAAAATTATAAGGGAGAAAGGCCAAGGTTATGTGATCACTACTACTGTGGTTGAAGCTCTGAAAGATGCAGTGGCATGTAATTTAATGGTTTCCTCAAGTTTAGCCAATGATTTATTTGATTATGGATCACCAAATTATTTCATATCTTCCCATTTTTCTAAGAAAATTAGATATTTTCAATTTTATTTAACAAGGGAGTTGTCAGTTAAAACTCCCACGGGAAGTATCATTGCAACAAATTTTTTGTGAATCAGTCCCCATTAGGGTATATAAATGTTCTTTATCTGCTGATCTCATCATTATACCCATGATTTAATTTGATATAATCCTCGGTATGGATTTTAATTTGGACCATGATGTGAAAATTTATAGTAAGAAGAATGAGGTTACAATTTTCAATGATGATAAGGAGTACCTTATCTTTAGAGCCGAAGCTTCACCACCTAATTCTTATAAAGATCCACCCCTAGTAGCTCAACTAAATTCAATTATTGGGGAGGAAGATAATGAAATAACTTTGGGTGAGGAAATAAATGTTTAAATAGAGGATGTACCTATTGTGCAAGAATATGTTGATGTGTTTCTAGAGTATTTACTTGGACATACTCTAGAATGAGAATTTAAGTTTTTTTTTGATTTAATTCCTAGTTCAAGGCCTATATCGAAGAATACTTATATAATGGACACTGTGGAATTAGTGGAACTAAAAAAACAACTAGAGGAATTGAGTAATAAAGGATTTATTCACTCTATTGTTTCTCTATGGGGATCCCCTGTTCTTTTTGTTAAGAAGAAAGATGGATCTATGAGGTTGTGTATTGACTACAGGGAGATCAATGCTATAACAGTAAAGAACAAGTATCTGCTACCTCACATTGATGATTTATTCAATAAACTTCATGGAGATCAATATTTTTCAAATATTGACCTTCAATATGGATATCCGTAGTTGTTTTTAAAGAAGGAAGACATTCCAATAATAGCATTTTGAACTAGGTATGGGCATTACGAGTTTACAAGAATGCCTTTTGTACTGACTATTGCACCATGTTTTTTCATGGATCTAATGAATAGAGTTTTCAAGGAATATATTGATGAATTTGTAGTGTTATTTATTGATGATATCTTGGTTTACTCCAAAAGCTATGAAGATCATGAAAATCAATTGCGCACTATTCTGAAAACCCTCAGAAGAATTAAATTATATGGGAAGTTTAGAAAGTGTGAATTCTGGATTTTGGAAATTTTTTTTCTTGGCCATATTTTCTCTAAGGATGGAATCTAGGTTGATCCTTCTAAGACAATATCAATACAATAATGTCCAAAACTGATGAGTATAACTAAGGTATGTAGTTTTATTTATTTAGTAGGTTATTATAGGTGTTTCTTCCAGAATTTTTCACGATTGAAAAACCCGTTAACCAAGATCACATGTAAAGGGGTTAAATTTTTTGGACAAAAGAGTGTGAATAATGTTTTGAATAACTGAAGATAAGATTATTCAGTGATCCTATCTTGACTCTACCATCAGGGAATGACGGGTTTGTTATTTATAGTGATGCTTCCAAAAAAGGAATTGGTTGTGTCCTTATGCAGAATGATAGAGTTATTTACTATGCATCAAGACAACTAAAAATTCATGAACAAAACTATCCTACTCATGATCTTGTGTTAGCAGATGTAATATTTTCTTTGAAGATATGGAGACACTATCTCTATGGTGAAATATGTGAGATATATACCAATAACAAGAGTTTAAAGTATATTTTCTTACAAAAAGAACTCAACATGAGGCAAAGGAGATGGCTCTAACTACTCAAGGACTATAATTTCACTATAAACTACCACCGGGGGAAGGAAATTAAGGTGGCATGTGATTTGAGCAGAAAGGATCATGGAGTTTTGAACAAGATGAGAGTTGAAAGGGATCCTATGTTCATGGATATAATAAATTTGGATATGGGAATAATCATAGAAGGTGAAACATAAATACTTTTTCAAATGGTTTCCAAACTATCTTTAATAGAAAGGATAAAAAGTTCTTAGAATGATGATGAGGAGTTTCAAAAGAAAATTAAAACTGTGAATGATGGGAGATTGATTGACTTCGTATTTAAAGATGGAATTTTGAAATTTGGGAAAAGACTTTTTGTTCTTGATATACCTGATCTAAAAAGGGAATTATTGGATGATTCTCATAGATCCAATTTCACTATACACTCTGGTAACACTAAGATGTATAGATATTTGAAAGAACATTTTTGGTGGGACAACATGAAGAGAGATATTTCTGATTATGTGTCAATATGTATGGTTTTTAAAAAAGTGAAATCTAGAGGAAAATATCCTAAAGAAGCCATGAAACCTCTTCCCATACCTAAGTGGAAATGAGATGATATTATTATGGACTTTTTCATGGGACTATCAAAGACTCCTAGAAGGAATGATGCAATATGGGTCATTGTTGATTATCTTACCAAGTCAGAAAATTTTCATTCTATAAGAGAATATTTACCACTTGAAAGTATAGAAAGAATGTATATTAATGAAGTTTTAAGAATTCATTGAGTACCCTTATCGATTGTTTCTGATCATGATCCCCATTTTACATTAAGATTCTAGAAAATTCTTCTGAAGGCCTTGGATACTGAACTTGGTTTTAGCACTGCCTACCACCCTCAAATAGATGGACAATCAGAATTAACTATTCAAACTTTAGAAGACATGTTGAGATCTTTCTCACTTGACTTTCAAGGTATGTGGGATCAATATTTACCTCTGATATAATTTTCCTATAACAATAGGTTCCATTCAAGTATTCAGATTGGACCATATGAAGTGTTAAATGGAAAGAGATGTCACACACCAACTTGTTGGGATGATGTTGGTGAAAGAAAACTCATAGGTCCAAAACTTGTTGAGGAAACAATGGAAAAGGTGAAGGTTATCCAAACCCACATCAAAACAGCTCAAAGTAGGCAAAAGAGATAAGCCAATAACTGAAGGAAATATTTGTAATTTCAATTAGGAGATCATGTTTTCTTGAAGGTATCTTCATGGAAGGGTGTTATACGATTTGGTAAGAAGGAAAAATTAAGTCCCAAGAACATCATACCTTTCAAAATTCTTGAACGAATTTAAGTTGTAGCTTATCGTTTGGAAATGCCTCCAAGTATCTCCAAAGTTCATGATGTGTTCCACGTATGACTGTTGAGAAAATATATGCCTGACCCAATGCATGTACTCTCCTATGAAGAAATAGAACTGGAACCCGACATGTCTTATTGCGAAGATCCTATCAAAATTCTTGAACTAGAAAACAAGTGTTGAGAAACCGGATGACTCATCTGGTGAAAGTTCTATGGAGAAATCATAAGATGGAAGAGGCAACGTGGGAACATGAGGAACTTATGATGAAGACCACCAGAATATTTTTATGCAGTAATATTATATAAATTTTGAGGATGAAATAATTTTAAGGAGGGGATAATGTAAGACCCCAAGATTCCACAGTACGTTTCCCTTTGAATAATGCAATAGCTTGCATTGTACGCAACTTGGAGTTTTAACACACCATGAACAATAAAACAAACCGTTATGAATAGTAATACCCACTTTTTGAAAATTTATAAATTTTATTTTTCAAAATAGACTCCATTTTTGGATTCAAAATATCAAAAATAGTTAGGGTGAATTTTTAGTATTTTTCTAAAAACTTTTAATTTTTGATGAATAGTGAAAAACCCTACGTTATTGGTTAAAACCGAATTTTTATTTAAATAATTATTTATTTTATTTAAATATATTTTATGTCAAAATAGATACATAATACCTATATAATTTCAATGTAATTCATAGGAGTTATTTTATAATAAGATTAGATGTATAAAATTTTATTGAACTTTTACCATCTTTTACCCACCTTCTAGGCACATTTGAAAATTTGCATAAAACCTAATTTTACCGCTTCTTTGAATTGAATTTCAGAAATCCAAGAGACACGGTTGACATCATTAAGTGAAATGTGGTTCAATATGATGAAAATAATTTTTGGTGAATAGTAACTTTTGACTTTTATTTACCACAGTTAAAAGTAAATAGGGTAATTAAAGGTAAAAAATGATATTATAATTACCCTAAAACATGTACTAATTATATCAGATAAGTGTATTTTGACCAAAATCAACCTTAGGAATAAAATATGATCCTTTTGGTCCACTTGGATTAGATTAGGACATTTATTATTATTTAATTTAAAGAAGAGTTAAAAGTGTTAAATTCAAAGTTTAATAACTAAACCATTTTTAGTATAGGGTTATACATAAGATAAATTCTAATATAAATATAAATTAGAAATATAAAAATGTTTCTTACATAATGGTATTTTATTTATAATTTTTATAAATTTAATAAATAAATTTATTTATGACAAAATAATGATGTAGCAATTACCTTATTAATAAAATATTAAAATAATTTATATTATAAATATAAAAATAAATATAAATTGAGACTTTTGATGAATTAAACTAATTTTATAGGTTAATATGACATGTTAGGTCTATTTAAATAAACTTTTTTCAAAGTGAAAAGTTTTTATGACTTTCACAAAAACAAAATACCAAATAGTGTCAAAATTGTTATAAAATATTTTTTAAAACAAATACTATATTATTAATTGATATAATATTCTTAAAAATATAAGGTTCATCCAATGGAATTATATTAGGTTATATCTATCAATAGTGATCCACTTGGGGTTCTCTTGGCTTTTTATAGTAATTTTATTAACCATTTATTATAATAATACAAGAATACAATGTTAAAGTTAAACTATTTAACTAAGAGTTAAATCTAAAAGATAACGTTAATATGGTGACCTAAACTTGTCTAAAACCTATTGGTTGAGAGGTTTAAGACCCATCCCCACCTTATACTTTAAATAAATCATTTTCTATCCATTATAAAATGAATATTATTGTATAATAAAATAATATTTCAACCTTTTCCTAAAGTGAACCTCACCTTTCTTATAAAAGGGCACTTCCCCTTCTTTCAGAATCACACCTCCAAAGCCATTTTCTCAGCCAAACCATGATAAAATATCCTCCCAAATACACTAAATTATACCTATATTACTTAATTTGATCATAAAACAAACCTAAGGTTCCCTTTTGATCAACTCAAAAGGAAACACCCAGAGAAGAGGTAATAATTTCACCACCTATTTCAAAGTTATTTTCTTCTTCCACTTACTATTTATTTGTTGTTTCCATACCAAAATAATAAATCCAGTACCTTATACATAATATAATTTTATTATAAATATGGTAAAACCATATTCATTATTCTATCCATCCTATGAATGACAAGTCACCATACGTGCGTACGTACGACTCACCGTCTCTATGTCGTGGTATAGTTTGTTATTCCATCACTTCATTATTTGGATGAGTATAACTGATGTAAATAATAATATTACATGTTAATTATTATTTATATATTATATACCATCCAATTACATACAACTTCACCATCAATAAAATTATATTGTTTCTCATGCATACGTACGGATTACTGTCTCCACGAATGCGATGAAATTCATTCCCCATCATAACCATTCAAGAATAATTTTAATTTTATCATTAAAAATAATGCTTAATAACTAAATATAATTATGTATATTAATCAAATACATCATATCCATAACAAACATGGCTTACATAACCAATCATATAAAGGAAAACGAATCAGTTAACACCTAAAACAATGATACTACTAAGATATTATTAACAAAGCAATACTAGAAGATCATATATGATATCATATTTATATATGTGGTTCTTGTATAATTTAATAACAATGATTTAAATATTATAAAGGAGGTAAATGTATCCTCAATCAAGAAAAAGTACAAGGTAAGTGTTAATTCTACAATCTCTTCATTATCCGAGGTTGTTTATACGCGAGTATCTACTGAGACCTCTTTATCATCCACATCCGTGTTTCTTAAAATGTATTTCAAAATATTTTTACTACTTAATAGACTATGGGTTAAAGTAATTTATAAATTTTTTTGACTTTTTATTATATTTTTATAAAGGAATATTTCCATAGTTTTCCAAACAAGTTCTTTTACGACCTTTTCGACAAAATTAAGGAAAAAATGTTTTTTAACTTATACGTCGGGTGTGGCTATTTTATTCCATTGTAACACCTTCAAAGCTTCCATTACAAGCTTATAATAATATTTTCAAAATAAATTTTTTCTTTTAATATTACAGGACTTTTAAATTATTTCAAAATATAAAGATATATTTCTCTCAAATAGTTTTGATTTCATCCATGTCAAAATCCTTTTTTGGATTTTACGCTTGTTTGAAGTTGATTTATTATGATAAAATATTCTATATTATATTTAAGGTTTTGTGATATGTTTGAATGTGGATGTGATATTTTTATACCATTCATGGTTTATGGTTAAAGTATTGATATTTTTTATGCTAGTTTTAATATGAATGTTTATGTTATGTTTCAACCTTTTCATATGAAGAATGTATTAGAATTAGTAAGTGACGGGTGGATCACATTACATCTCCTTGATGTATTGGTTGGTCTCATGAGACAAACTAGTGTCTTGGCAGAAGGCCTTGAAAAAATCTTATTTGTAGTCTTTGCACAAGGCCTTGACTATGTGTTTATAATATCTGGCATTATGTATTCCATCATTATGAAATTGGCTATTCATATTACATTTGATTATTCAACTCATAGAATATAAATGTGAATAAGTAAATGGAATTAATTAATTTATCTTTTCCATATTATTCTCATGTTTAAGTTTAAAAGGCTTGTGTCTTAGTCTTATACATTGCCTTAAATGTTTATACCTATTTATGAAAGTTTCTGCTATATTTTTATCCTTATTGAGCACCTGAGATCACCCCTTTCTATGTTTTATTTTTCATAGGATGTAATGAATTAAATTATGACTGACCTGCAGGGATAGTCTAAGGGAGATAATTCTGTTAAAAGGATACACAATGTTGTTGTTTTTATTTCATAATGTAATGTAAAGCTTATGTATGTATATAGTACTTCCAAGGCTACTAAATTGATCGGTCTTTCAGGACATGATTCCTTGTATCATGCTAATGTTTTGTAATAATGCACCAAATCTAGGTAACTGGGGTCGAGGCGTTACATGATTGACCTGTGAGAACTAGTTCATTGTAATTTTATTGGTGTGTGATAAGAGGTCTCTATAGAGTAGTGGTGAAATGACCAATGGTTCCTGAGATTTATGATTACCTCAAATGGTTAACTCATATACGGGATGAACTATGAACTTTTATAATTTATGGTGTGGTAACCATTTCATAACAACCCAGTTTTAACAAACATAGGCATTACATAATTTTTGTAGAATACTTAAAAATTGCAGAAAGAGACACACAAAGACCTTATTGGTTTAGTGCCTTTGGAAACATGGAAACGTAAATAATGATACATGAGTGAGATACATTATCTACCCCTAGGTTCTCTAAGACTATCACCCCTCCAAGACATATCATTCATGAAATATATCTTTAGGACCCAGGGAGGAAAAAATAAAAAGGGGTGAGCTCAGATTCTCAGTAAGGGTAAAAAAGGGAGATATGTAAGCATAAACAAGAGCATAAGGGTATGAGAACATGATCATAAAATTATAAGATCATACCTTGCATATTAAATATCATAAACATGAATCATGGAATAAATATTAGTAGTTCATAAGACATGAATAATAAGCGAAACAATAGCACAAGTCATGAAAGCATAACATAGGAATAAGACATGAAATTATTCCATGCACATAAACATTTAATATCATTCCCTATAATTCAATACATGTTACTTTAAATTATTAGATAACTTCATGGGGACTACACATACTAGGAGGGACACACCACCATCCCCATTCACAATCCTTTCATTAAAAGGGATTAGGTTTCCCTATCTTCCCATAGTGGATCAGGTTTCCCCATCTTCCCATAGTGTATCGGGTTTCCCCATCTTCCCATAGTGGATTAGAATTCCTCATCTTCCATCTTCATGGTGACTGCACCTATTGGGCGGGACACACCACTATCACTAGCCACATTCCTTTCCTCGTAAGGGATTGGGTTCCCTATCTTTCTATAGTGGATCGAGCCCATCAAATTGATCCCCATTATTATCCCATGAGATATAAATCTTTACCCGATGCATTGGAGGGAGATATAGGTCCCACCCATCTCATAATAAAATAATTCATACATTTTTTATAAGATAATAAAACATTCATCATATCAGGACCCATAAAAAGATATGAGTTTCATAAATATCTTATCATAACCCATTGTTTCTATCAGAATTCGTGCCTTATTATGATTTTCTATTTCCAAATAGTTTCCAAAATATTTGTTCATGGAACTAGAAACAACCAATGGTTCTGTATCCTAAGGGAACTTCTTTCCAAATGTAGGTTCTCATTAGGTTTTTTGACCAACAATGCTTAATAACTCACATTGGTCAAGAGGATGGGAGGTTGGGCTCATCAAACTCTTTTAAGGGGAATTATCTCATACTATAGGACTCTTGTAGATTTAAGATATGTTAATGAATCCTTCATTAATTCCCAATTATGATATCGGTCAACCCAATATTAGCAATAAATTATTAGAATGTGTAAATCTTAGAATCATATGTATGTATCTAAGGTTCATCATCAATGGAGATATCTGTATGTATCCGAGGTTCTCCATCGATGGTATCCTCTTATGTATTACATAGATATTCTTTGGTCCTTATTATGATGATGCTGCTTTTCTAGCCACATAGTGGATCACTCTATAGTTTATTGTTATCCAGGGAGACTAAGGTCACTATGGAGTTTATCGTCATCTAGGGAGATGAGTTTTTTTTGGATTTTGGGATCGAACCCATGGATGGGCTTCTTACACATCCTTTTGAAAGGAATCAAAACTCATGTAGTTAAGTGATTCTTAACGAGACACATCATACCTTTTAAGGTCATGTGATGAGGACCTAACCATAAAGTTTAACACCATGTGGCAAGTACATCTAGGTGAAAGGTTTATAGTAAAATATTGGTGTGGGACTTATGCTAAATCATCCCAAGGAACCTGAAAGAGATATTGATTCTTATGTTGAATTAGACCCTACTTGGAATGTGACCTAAAGAGAATAGGGTTGTTCTAGGGTGTTGGGTTTGAACCTTATGGAGGCTTCCTATGTATCCCATTTGGATGGGAATCAAATACCACGTAGTTCGGTAAGTCTCGCAGGGTAGTATGTCCCTTTGAGTGGATTAAGTTGGGGATTATTTCTTAAGAGGATTCCCTAGTAATTTGGGGTTTTTATTGGGACTAAATTCTGAGGAGGATGTCCCTTGAGCTCAGGCTTTAGGTAGGCGTCCTATGTATCTTGGTTATGGTAGGAATAAGAGTTATCATAGTTAAATTCTTTGGGTGGATCATAAAGGTTTCATGATCATCACTAACCTTTAAGCCCACATGATTCATGCTCGGTGTGAAAAACAAGAGGAAGTAGAAGTTTCGACAAACCACACCCTTTTCCTCCTTCACTGGTGTAAGAGGTCAGGGCTACGATGGAAGAGGATGGGGATACAAAACTTCCCTCTCTTCACATTACATAGGACGTGATTCCAAGGTAAATAAGGAATGAGGGTTAAGGATGTAGTGGTAGAGATGATAAATACCACAACCACCTATATGAAAGTCTAGGGGCTTACTCAAGGAGGGATGCCCTAAAATTGGTCATATAGTGAGGGGGGAGAATGTCATTACATATCCTCCCTTATAGGAACCAAAGGCTCGGGTTCTAAGGGATGAGAAGCTACAAACATGGTACTATCCACAGAATAAGAGACTAGAAAATACTCAAAACTATCCCTTAGGTAAGGGTCATTGTGACTATAGATATACAAATATACAAATTCCCTGAGTATCTTTATCCTCTGGAAGGAAAAGTGTGGAAAAACTCTGAATGTATAAATAAAAATCCAAATGGGATACACGTTGATGTGCCTTTACCAAAGGTTTTGTAAATCATAAGGTATAGGTGGAGGTTTCAACTTGGTACCTTTCAGAAAAGATATTCAAATAAAGAGAGTACCTACTATGAGTGGCTTTGATGAAGGCCTCATGAGTAGATCATACATGATAGATATTAGGGTAAACCAAGGAGGCTCGTGCAAGGGGTTCTCTACACAGGTAGTTCTAGGAGAAATGGGAGAAACATGGGTGATATAACACCTAGATAACTAAACTTGGATGATACCTTTATCAAGCCTTCAAGGGTCTTCACATGTGTTCCCAGAGGTATGTCTTGTAAGTCCCTGGTTAAGGAAGGGAACCTCGTGTTAGTCTTCATTGATTGGGGGTTGGGAGAATTACTTGTGTAGGTTTTGTTCACTTTAATCCTTGGGAGACATTATGTTCCACTACCACCCTTTAATTAATTCTTATTTAGGTGTTAGAAAAACTACCTAGAAGGTTTTAGAGGGCTTGAGCGAAGTACTAGGGTGATCAAAGCAACAATTAGCCTTCGAGAAAATTCATTCAACCAATTGAGGATCCCAAGGGTCCTATTTATAGGTAAATAAGGGACCTAGGTCTAAGGTGTATTTTCATGTAGGTTTCACATATAGGTGTCACATGCAGGTGTCACACGCAGGTAGGTCACGCAGGGACCTTACACATTGATGGTGTTTGGGGGTACCTTGGGTGAACTGCTCTTTTTGGGCCTTTTGATTCTTGAATTTATTTATCTAATTTCTCCTATTTTTTCTAAGGTTTTTACTTTTATACCTTTTCATCCATGTGATAAAATGTAGTGTCAACAACCCCCCTTGGATTGGATCTGATCAAAGAAAGAGGGTATAATTCTAAGGAAATGGGATAAAAATGATAGATAAATCTCACAAGTTTCCATGATTTGTTGTTTTCTCAGGTATATCATGAAATCTATTTATGTATTTTCAATTAATCACCTATAAATAGGGTCTTTATTTCAGTAAAAATCTCACGAATCTGAGTTTTCACGTCTCACCGTGCTAGTCTCCTACACAGATACTCTGCTCAAGTTCATTCACTGATGATATCATTCGCATAGACATGATATTTATCTGGCTACATGATGCATAGGCATGGGTGAGTGACTTGTGTGGGGATCATTAATGATTCTCCTGTGTGAGGAACTTATATGATTCACTTGAGCGATCCACTTGTGAAAACTCATGTCTTTTCCAAAATTTCTAACTTTCATGGTTTTCTTCAAAATGAACCTACTTTGAAACAAACTTGATATTTCTTTGAAGGCTCAATGGCCAATAAGAATATTTCAGTTTATGATGAACTGACTAGTAAAAAAATTGATGAGATGATGAAATTAACAGGGCATGACTATTATGATGTTCGTGACTCTTCCCGTACTGATCTAGTAGGATCTCTTAAGAAGTATCACCACAGTTTTCCGAAGAGTTGTTATCTGCAACTTTATGGTCATGGCCATCTGTGGGAGGTACTTACACCGACTCCAAAGAACTATATACTGACCTCTTGGTTTCAAAACCACAAGAACTTATTAAATATCAAAATTTCTAGTGCAGTTACATATATCAATGTTAGGATGTCATCCATGACCTATTTTATGAATCCTATCCCATGTGTTATAAATCTAAAACCACACAAAATTGAACAAAATATGCATTGATATTCATCCATATTTTGAGATTCACAAATAGATTAATTGAAGTTATGGAGGAAAGGTGGGGACTTTTTCCCAAGAGGGAGTTTTAAGCCCGCTTGGATGTGGGTGTACTGGGCACACCAAACTTGTAAAAATTTTAAAAAGGATCTGGAGAAAATTGAAATTTATGAGACCGTGTGGGTAGGCCGGACCTATGTATATAGGAATGAAGAGTTTTTTCTAGAGTTTTTGAGTTAGTGGAGTCCACAGATAAATTCTTTTCATATGATGCACATGGAAGTTGGTATCAGTTTATGGGATATTCACAAGATCTCCAGGGCTTTGATCCTCAGAGATATGTAAGAATAATTCATCCCTTCAAAGGAAATTTCGAATGATACTGAAGAAACTCTATCTTTAGTATGTGAGATACTGAAAATAGCTCACAATATTAAAAAGGAGGACCCTCGCATAAAATGGTATTTTCATTCAGATGTGTGGATGGAAAGTTTCTTGAGGAAGAAAGAGGAGAGTTCCACTTGCAAGTGTTTGAAAAGTTGTCCCAAGGTAGAAAAGAGATGTGTACCTAGTACCTTTTGGCCGACATTGTAAAAGGTATAATTTTACAAGTGGGGATACAAAACCCAGCTCAACGTTCCAGCTAAAACATGTCTTGCGGGATTTCTAGCCATGGGGATTAGCATCTATTTTCTGTCTTTCCGTGATTCCAATAGAGGAATAAGGCTAGGAACATTCGTTTTAGTGGCCAAGATGGTGTAGAAAAAGTTAGTGGGGTTAGACACCCATGTTTTGGAAAAAATCCATAGGATCATATGGAACATTCTTAGAGGGATGAATCTTATCATAATTTCAGGACCATTCTAGGTTTCATGGGGATGAATCACGACTCATTTTAGGACTTATTTCATGAAGAGTGGGATCTAGGTCCTTGGGATCACATTTCGACCATACAACCAGGATGTATCTGGTATTTCATCCCTATCCTTGAAAACTCATGAAATTTAGACAACTATGAGTTTATTTAAGGAGTTCAACTTCTTTAAATATAGGAATCCACCGACAAGTAATGTTTATTAATGATGGGACGAACAACATTGAGTTGAGGTCATACATGCTAGCCTCTAGGGATGGTGTGTTGGTGATGAGGATCGATGGAGAGATTATATACAAGGATTATTATCTTTAATGGTTTTCACACTAGTTCAAGTGCCTGAAACCAATAATCGTTCCCCCTCCAGTGTACATTAGATTAGAACAACATATGATGGTATCTTGATAGTTGTAGATGCTCATAGGCATGAAATTTATTAAGATGGTGATTAAATTGCCTATAGTGAATGCAAAAAGTGGATTAACTTCTTAGTATCAAAAAGCTTGGATTTTTCATACCTTGAAAGAGTGATGGAAAAGTTTGTTCCTAGGGTTAGGATAAAGAGGAGTAGGAAATATCCTTCTTATTTGGAAGGTGATTCATCTCCTTCAGAGGATGAATTTTTCGAGTTAGAGTGTGAGGATGATGAGATTCCTAGCTCATTGAAATAACCTTGTGAAAGATAAAATCCACCCACTAGAATAAAGTGGGATACACCAAATTCACAAATTTAAGCTTCTCCTAGGAAGTATAGTCACCATCACCAAGAATATAATTAGGTTCCATTTTATCATTCATCATTTGTGATAGAAGGGGTTGGGAAGTTTATGAAATCTAGGGCTATGAGATTATCCTCTGAGTAGGCCGAACTGTATTCAGAATATGTATAACCAGAGGCAGTCCAAATGTGGAAGGGATTGTCTTATGATGATGACATTACGTGGTCGCTCCTACGTGCGATGTTTCATATTCCAAGTATAGAATATCTTCAAGCCCTACCTAGTATTCACTTTAAGGAAAATCCTATGGAAAAGGAAATTCAAATCCGTGAGCTAGAAATGATCATCTATGAAACCGAAAATCAGGTCCCTATCATAAGGTGAGTGGAGGATATGATAAAATGTGGTGCTGCTGAAGGGGTTGATCATTCATCTTTTGGGGAATGACGTGACTTTTTTGATCCCGAGGAAGTAAGTTATATTCTTATAATACTATTTTATTCTTTTCCTTTATATTTAATCTAAATCATTATTACTAATGGAGAATACCATCTTAATTTGCAGCGGGATGATGGAAAATAAATGGATGTTCCATCACCATGGTATATCCCTAGTGGTACTTTTATTCGGTTTACTAGGTCACCTCACGAATCAAGAGAGGTATCTCTAGGCCGATAATCCATGGAGGATGAGATGGAGGGAGAATTACCACCTACAATACCAATTTTTGAAAAGGTTGATGTTATCCCTCCTTCGAAGAATATGAAGAATAAGGAACACCAAAGGGTGAAATTTTAGAGGCCCAAGATTAACATACATGGAAATTACATTACTTTTTAGGAATACTTAATACATAACAAAAACAGACACCTAAGAACCGTAATAGTTTAGTGTCTTTGGAAACTCGGAACATAATCTTCTAATCATGGTGAAAGATCTTCAACATATCCCATAAAGATATTACCCATTTTTTTTCTTACCTAAAACCTTTATTTATATCCTGGGGAAAATAAAACATATAAAGGGTGATCTCAAATGCTCAGTAAGGGTAATAATGGAGAAAATAAAACAACCCATATACATTTGAACTTAAAAACATGAACATAAAGTCTAAACATCAAAATCTTGAGCTGTGAAATAAATCTTGGTAGTACGTAAGGCATAGATCATAAAGGAAAATTAATCATGATAAATATCATGGGAATAAAACATGTAATGATGGTATCCATTAATCACATGTTATGATTTCCATAGTAGCTAAGGCATTGCATCCAAGACCATAATGGTGGATAAAGTCCATTACTGAACCGGGTTTACTTGCCGTTCCAACCCTGTATTACTGAACCAGATTTACTTGACATTCCAGACACGTCTATCTCATGAGATATAAATATTTACCCAATTCATTGGAGGGAGATATAGGTCTCACCAATCTCATAATGAAATCATTCTTACATGTGCCACAAAATAAACAGAAATCATTCATCCTTACACAAAGAATAAAATCGGTTTCATAAATATCATACCATCATAACATAATCCATATAAAAAAATGGATATCATTTCATCATAATAAAAATAAAAACATGTAAATAATAGAGACATTATACTTGAAACATAAACATACTAAATAATGTCATCTTAGATGGAAAATAGTTTTGATAAAACACTTGAAATGAATTCTTGAGGAAAATATCCTTTCCTCTTCAAAATCATTTTCTTTTCACAAAATTACATGCAATTTCAAACGAAAAGGATTTTTTTGAAAATAATCATGAAATGTTGTAGAGAAATATTCATGTAAATAATGCGTTAAGAAACTGTAAAAATTCGTTCATTCCATATAAGTTAAAAAAACATTTTTCTCTTACTTTTTCCAGAAAAGTCAAAAAGTTCATCATATGGTAAACAAAAGAAAGATTCCTTACATACCATGTAGTAAAAGTAAAAAATGGGTAAAAATGACTTTAAAAAAACAGGAAAACATTTTTATAAAACATGGACATGGATAATAAATATAACCCTAGTGAATACTTACGAATAAACAATCTCGGACAAAAACGAGATTGGAAAAGTTATCCCTTACCATATGTCCAATTTCTTCTGTATGTATCTGAGACTCTGGTATAGTGGGTTTAAAAATATTATTAACTTGTAATAGAACAATAATAATATTTATTATATCATATATGATTCACTTATGACTTCATATTACCTGTTCATTTGTCAATTCCGTGTTAAAGCAGCGTTTTGGGTAAAATTGTTTCATTTATCGTACATGTTTTGACTTATAATTATTCATATGATTACTTAGATCATGATTACATATTTTCATATTGTAAAAAATTATTTATATATAATATATATTCATCATATAAATATATATAATAGATCGATAAATGGAATGAAATACACCGTTCATGGAGACGGTAAGCCGTACGTATGCATGAACACTGTTTTCATTTCCTTATTAAATTGAATGGAAGTAAATGAAATATATATATATATATACATAAATACAGTAGAATTATTATGTCACATGTTTCATTATTACTTATTATATATACTTTATAATCATTTTTGAATGGTTAACATGGAGAATGAATCTCATCGTATTGTGGAGATGGTAATCTGTACGTACGCACGAGCGATGATATCGTTCCCATAATTATTAAATACAATTGGAGTGGATGATATAATATCTCATAATTAGAATCATGTTATAATAATCATATATAGTCATTATTTCCACCATTATACCCATCCAAGTAAGGTGGTGGTGGAAAAACAGATTTCACCACAACGTAGAGACGATATTCTGTACGTAAGCACGCGCGGTGATTTCATTTTTCATAGGATGGATAGAAGGTGAAATAGGGTTTTTTTATATTTATAATAAAATATAAGTATATTATAGATAATTATGTTATTACTTTATAATGAAACAAATAAAGAAGAAGAAGTAGAAGAAGAAATAAATTTGAAAGAATCGGTAAAGCATATTACCTCTTCCTTGACGCGCCTCTTCTTAACCTCCTCTTAGGGCACCAAAGATGGTCTTTGAAGAAGACCCAGACCTCAAGTAGGTTTATAGGGAAGTGGATAAGATAAATGTACAGGTTTTAGCCAAGATTTAAGGCTCATAATGTTATGAATAGTGGAGAAAGGAGGTTCCCTTTTATAAGGGAGGAGAGGGGCACTTTTGGAAACCTCTAAAATATTAATTTATAATAAACCAAAACCCCAATTAAAAACTTCCAAAATGACTTAAATTAAAATATGAGATGATATAGGGTTGTAATCTCATAAGAAAATAAAATTTATACATGATGGAAATTTATTTTAAACCTTATCAACTTGATTTATCCTTATTTAATCTATTTAATTTTATTTGTGGTAATAATATTCTAAATTTTCAATTTTTATAAATAATTACTTATGTGTTGTGAATTTAAAATAATTGGATACTTTATGACATTTTCGACCATATAAATTTCAATTTATAATTTTTAAATATTTTTGAGATTTTTAAACTATATAATAATATGTTATTTTTATAAAATAACAATAGTGTCAATTTTGACACTATTCATTTATTTGAATTTAAATAAAATCCAAACAGAGGAAATATTTGAAAAAAAATATTTAATAGATTTATAACATGTCATATATATCTAGAAAATTTGTGGATCACATTAAATAGTTCATATAATATTTATTTTAAAAATTTTAAAACTATTTATTTTATATTTCAATCAATAAAATAATTTCTACATCAGTATTGTGTCATAATTAATGATAATTATTTAATCTCTAAAAATTCTAAATAAATTCACATGATGTATATAATTTTATTAGCTTTATGGTGACTATTTATGTTTGAAGTTTCACGAAGTTCATCACTAAATTAAAATTATTACACTTAAAAGATATAAGAGAGTGACATGTTGTCACTTTCTTTGGTTTTAATAATAATTACATCATTTTCCTGGTCAAAAGTCCATGAAATGAATCTATTCCGACCCTTAGGTGATATGGGTTGACTTTTATTCATCCAATATAATTTTGGCTGGTGTTATGGTAATTTTATAATCTTATTTTTACCCTTAATTACCCGATTTACCTTTAACTGTAGTAAATAAAATTTACCATAGTTACTATTCATAATGTCTAAAAATAAAAAAGTATCCTATTAAAATAATTTATACCTAATGATTCCAAATATGAAATCCATTTTTCAAAATTAAAAACATATAATTTGAAGTATTTAATTTAAAATTAATCCTACCGTTGAGAAAATGATTTTTAAAAGTTAAAACATTGCAAAAGATTGAAATGTTTTTACCTATGAATTCAATGTAAAATTAATGGAAATGAATTAAATTATATTAAATGGTAAAACTATATTCTATTTATACTTTAAAACCATAAAATTTTATAATTTAACCATATAAATTATCTTGATGAGAAAAGTTTTTTTAAGAAAAATTTAGCATATTTTTACTATTCATGAAAATATGAACGTTATCAGAAAAATATCAAAACTTTATCCAATGTAAATTTTTATATCCTGATTCACTAGAAGAAGTTTATTTTGTAAAATTGAAATTATAAACTTGTTAAAAATTATATTTGAAATGGGTACGCCATCAAAAGGCGACAAAACTGCATTTTTTGAAAAATACTTATTTTACCCGAAATATTTATTTTGTTCACATACCATGATCTAGAAAATGTGTAAGATGAATGATAATGTTATAAAATTAAAAATTTGGTTAATACTATTCATAACGGCTTGTTCATAATAATATTATAATAATATCTTGTTTAGTGAAAATCGATATTGCGTACAACACACGCTATCGAGGAAGGTCGCTCTTGCGTGTAATGCAATCCAAGTCAGGGTTGTGTGTAGGGAAATATTCCTTTGGTGTTGAGTATACTATAGTTTATTTATACATTGATCAAAATCTATACTTGGTGTTGAGTAAAATGAATTTTATTCGAAAGAACTTGAAACTGTGTGCAACACAAGCCAAGAATAGTGTTGCGTATACTACAAACTAATACGATGTTGTGTATAGCTCAAGCTAATCTTGGTGAAGCATACAAAAAAATAAATCAATGAAATTACAAAGAATACTTCTCATAAAATCTCAGGGTGTTATATTCTACCCCCCTTAAAATGAATTTCTCCCTCGAAATTCGTCAGGGTTATAAATGGTTTTCTACTTGAAAGTTTCTTTCACAGAAACCCACATTGTAAAAAGGAATACTAAAACATAATTTTAAAAAGGAAAGTTAGAAACATAATAGTCACCCAAAGTAACTCAACACTGGGTTTCCACATAGGAGAATATAGGTGAAAATATGGATATGGAGGAGAAATCTAACTATCATGTTCTGATGAAGAGTGGTATAGAACATGGCTTTGAAGAAGCCAACAATCACAAATCCATAAATTTGTGATGATCCAAGGTACAATCTGATTCATCAGATATGAGATTACTAGGAAAAAATTTTTGGTTTTCAATATCATTTCCCTAAATTTGATTAATTTTTTCATAAGGATAAATACTTACTTGATTTCAGTGTAATATCATCATTGGTCATTCCATGAACAATTTCCACTTCATCTCTTATTTTAAGAAATGAAGTTGAATTTGTCATTTGTGATGTGTGAACAGATCATGCGATATAATGATAGGTCATCCCATATGTCTCAAACATAAGGTTAGAAAAAGTTACTAAATATACATAAGTCCATCTATGGTGATATTAATCATATATGGTTCCAAAAATGGACTTATACTTCATCTATCATACCGATTAATAAAATAAAACTAGTTTATATTAACCACGTACTTCTTATAGTCTAGTGGTAGGTGATAAAGGCCTGTCGCACATCGGTTGTGGGTTCGATTCCTGCATCCTTGTTTGACGCGACGGGTTGTTTCCTGTCCTACAGGTTGTCCTTTTTCTAAAACTATACCATTATAACATTTCAGAAATAATATCATAACGTTCTATCCTTAAACAATACTATCTAATGTATAACATAATCCATTACAATATTTAGGCTTGTCCAAAATACTTCTGTCCAATCTCATAATATAAAGAGAGAGGTCATCTACCAAGCATGTGATTACCATCATTTATCCCCCATATATCATAAGATATATCTTGTTAGTCATATCCCAAACATGTTAATACCTTAATCATGTATTATTGAAACATAAATTACCATAGAACCTTAGTGAAATCATGAATTCTATCAAAAGTTAATAATTTCCACATACCAAAATCCCAAAATTTCTATATACTCAAACCATGATGTCACTTTGTCCTTATATCAGTCATGAGATCATTAATACTATCATTTTCTCCGTATCCCTTCATTATGTGCATATAATCTTCTTTCAAAAAATATTTCAATCACTTTTCATGGTTATCAGTACCATACAATTATTGAAAACCAATACATAGATATTCCAATATTCCATAATACTATAAATGAGATTCCAAAACACTATTTTGGAATCCCGTTACATATACACTTAATCATTCCACCACTTCGTTGTCATATTCAAAATCACCAATAGTGATCACAAGTGACTTCCCTTTGTCCTTTTTCTTAAGAGGTTGTTGATGTTGATCATTATTAACCCTTGGATTAGGGCATTGGTTAGCATAATTACCCATTTCTTTGCACTTGCAGCATTGAAGTGTTAATGGTGCATTCTCTGTAGTCTTTTCTCTATTCACATCATTTGATATATTTTCCCATTACTTCAACACTCAGCTGCTCGATGACCTTCTTTTCCACACTTAAAACATTTTCTAGTCCCTTTAAGATAATCTCCACCATGCTTATTTCCACACTTTGAGCATAAAGAAACATTCATCTTCTTTTCACCATTGCTTTGAGATTTTTCATTGAACTCCATCTTTCGTTTCTTGTCAAAACCATGAGATGGATATGTAACAACAACTGCCAGTTCTACCTTGATAGCACAACTCACAATTTCTTCATAGATACTGAAGTCTCTTATAGCTAATTCCCTTAAAATACTTGTCTTTAAGCCACTGAAGAATCGATCAACTTTACTTTCAGGTTGGATGATAAATCCAGATGCATACCTTGCATGCCTTGTAAAATTCGCCTCATATATACCAACAGATTCATCATCCTTTTTTAAGCTCAAAAAACTCCTTTTTCATCTTTGTTCGAAGAATATGAGGGAAGTACTTATTGAAAAACAAGTTCTTGAACTCATCCCATTCCATGGATTCAATTTCATCTTGGGGCCTTGTATTCTTAATTAGAGTCCACCACTGGTCTGCTTCACCTTCTAAACGATAAATAGCCAAAATAAATTTTTCATGTTCTGAATAGCGAAGTACGAAAAATATCTTTTCAATGGTACTGATTCATTGTTCAGCAATAAGTGGATCAGAAGACCCATTGAAAGAAGGTGGACGTTGCCTCATGAAGGACTCAATAGAATATTGTTCCCTTCTCTTCCCATTTGGAAGTCCAGAATGATTCATAGCTTGTGTAAGTATATCAATAAGATTTTTTACTCCATCTCCCATAACATTGGTTTGTTCAGGAGGAAAATCATTGCATTGTCCATTACATTGATCAACACGGTTCCTTCAGGTTCCAACCATCGTCTAAAACCCAAAAATAATAGTGTGAGAGGCAAAAATCATGCTGGGAAAAGAACATAAAAAGGGGAGTACCTTCAATATCTAACATCTTAGGTTTAATTCTATGATCGTTATCGTAATTCTAGGACTATAACCTATACTTATACTTTACCTTAGAGACATCCCTATATATACCTTAGAAATATCTCTAGGGATATCACTAAAGTTTTTACATCCTAGTTTCCAAATGTTAACTAAACCTTTCATCTTATACCAACTATAGAGGCCCAAGCTTGACGTACATGGACATTACATTACTTTTGCGGAATACTTAATAAATAAAAATAACAGACACCCAAGGACTGTAATAGTTTAGTGTCTTTGAAAACTTGGAACATAATATTCTAATCATGGTGAAAGATATTCAATATCTCCCATAAAGATATTCCCCTTTTGTTTTCTTACCTAAAACCTTTCTTTATATCCTAGGGAAAATAAAACATATAAAGGGTGAGATCAAATGCTCAGTAAGGGTAAGCATGAAGAAAATAAAACAACCCATATACATTTGAACTTAAAAACATGAACATAAAGATTAAACATCAAAATCTCAAGTTGTGAAATAAATCTTGGAAGTACGTAAGGAATATATCATAAAGGAACATTAATCATGATAAAATAGCATGGGAATAAAACATGTAATTGTGGAATCCATTAAGAACATGTTATTATTTCCATACTATCCAATGCATTGCTTCCAAGACCATTATGGTGGACAAGGTCCATTACTGAACCAGGTTTACTTTCCATTCCAGCCCTGTATTACTGAACCGGATTCACTTTCCATTATAGCCATGTATATCTCATGAGATATAAATCTTCACCCAATGCATTGTAGGGAGATATAGGTCCCACCCATCTCATAATGAAATCATTCTTACGTGTTCCACAAAATAAACAGAAATCATTCATCCTAACCCAAAGAATAAAATGGGTTTCATAAACATCATCCCATCATAACATAAGCCATATAAAACAAATGGATATCATTTCATAATAAGAAAAATCAAACAATGTAAATAATAGAGACATTATACTTGAAACATAAACATACTAAATAATGTCATCTTAAATTGAAAATAGTTTTGATAAAACACTCGAAATGAATTCTTGAGGAAAATATCCTTTCTTATTCAAAATCATTTTCTTTTCAAAAAATTCCATGAAATTTTAAAAGAAAAGGATTTTGTTGAAAATAATAATGAAATCTTGTAGATGAAGATTTATGTAAATAAGGCGTTATGAAACCGTAAAAATTCGTTCATGCTGTATAAGTTAAAAAAACATTATCCTCGTACTTTTGCTGGAAAAGTCAAAAAGTTCCTCGTATGGTAAACAAAATAAAGATTCCTTACATACCATGTAGTAAAAGTCAAAAATGGGTAAAAATGAATTTAAACATACATGAATTTTTTTTAGAAAAAATGGTCATGGATGATAAATATAACCCCAGTGAATACTTACAGATAAACAATCTCATACAAAAATGAGATTGGAAAAGTTATCCCTTACCTTATGTCCAATTTCTTTCGTATGTGTCCGAGACTCATGTATAGTGGGTTTAAACATATTATTAACTTGTAACAGAACCATAATAATATTTATTATATCATATATGATTCACTTATGACTTTATATTACCCGTTCATTTGTTAATTCCATGTTAAAGAAACGTTTTTGATAAAATTGTTTCATTTATCGTACATGTTTTGACTTGTAATTATTCATATGATTACTTAGATCATGATTAAATATTTACAAAATTTAAAAAATTATTTATATATAATTTATATTCATCATATAAATATATATAATAGATCAATAAATGGAATTAAATACACCGTTTATGGAGACGGTAGGCCGTACGTACGAATGAAATCTGTTTTCATTTCCTTATTAAATTGAATGGAAGTAAATGAAATATATATACATAAATGAAGTAGCATTATTATGTCATATTTTTCATGATTAATTATTATATATACTTTATAATCATTCTTGAATGGTTAACATGGAGAATGAATCTTATTTCATCGTGGAGATGGTTATCCGTACGTACACACGAGCGATGATATCGTTCCCATAATTATTGAATGGAATTGGAGTGGATGATATAATATCTAATAATTAGAATCATGTTATAATAATCATATATAGTTATAATTTCCACCATTATACCCATCCAAGTATGGTGGTGGTGGAAAAAAAGATTTCACTGCGGCGTGGAGACGACATTCCGTACGTACGCACGCGCGATGATTTCATTTTTTGTAGGATGGATAGAAGGTGAAATAGGTTTATTTCATATTTATAATAACATATAAGTATATTAGTGATACTTATGTTATTAATTTATAATTAAACAAATAAATAAGAGGAATTAGAAGATGAAATAAATTTGAAATAATTGGTAAAGGATATTACCTCTTCCTCGACAAGCCTCTTCTTAACCTCCTCTTAGGGCACTAAAGTTTGTCTTTGAAGAAGACCAGGACCTCAAGTAGGTTTCTAGGGAATTGGAGAAGATAAATGGACAGGGTTTGGCCAAGATTTAAGGCTCAAAATGTTGTGGAGAGTAGATGGAGGAGGTTCCCTTTTATAAGAGAGGAGAGGGGCACTTTTGGAAACCTCTAAAATATTAATTTATAATAAACCCAAAACCCACTTAAAAAATTACAAAATGAATCAAATTAGAATATGATATGAGATAGGGTTTTAATATCATCATAAAATAAAATTTAGACATGTTAGGAATTTATTTTAAACCTTATCAACTTGATTTACCCTTATTTAATCTATTTAATTTTATTTGTGGTAATAATATTCTAAATTTTAAATTGTTATAAATAATTACTTATGTGTTGTGAATTGACTATAATTAGATAATTTATGACATTTTAGACCATATAAATTTTAATTTATAATTTTTAAATATTTTTGTGATTTTTAAACAATATAATAATATGTTATTTTTATAAAATTATAATAGTGTCGATTTTGACACTATTCATTTATTTGAATTTAAATACAATCCACATAGAGGATATATTCGAAAAAAAATATTTAATATATTCATAACATTTCATATTTATCTATAAAATTCGTGGATCACATTAAATAGTTCATATAATATTTATTTTAACATTTTTAATACTATTTATTTGATATTTCAATCAATAAAATAATTTCTACATCAGTATAGTGTCACCATTAATGATAATTATTTAATCCCTAAATTTTATAAATAAATTTAAATAATTTAAATAATTTTATTATCTTTCTATTTACTATTTATGTTCGAATTTTTATGAATTTTATCACTAAATTAAAATTATTACACTTATAAGATATAAGAGAGTGACATGTTGTCACTTTCTTTGGTTTTAATAATAATCACATCATTTTCATGGTCAAAAGCCCATGAAATGAATATATTAAGACCCTTAGGTTATATTGGTCGACTTTTATTCATCAAATAGAATTTTTGTAGGTGTTATGGTAATTTTATAATCTTATTTTTACCCGCAATTACCCGATTTACCTTTAACTGTAGTAAATAAAATTTACCGTAGTTATTATTCATAATGTCAAAAAATACAAAGTATCCTATTAACATAATTTGAACCTAATGAATCCAAATATGAAATTAATTTTTCCAAATTCAAAACATAGAAGTTGCAGTATTTAATTTAAAAGTAATCCCACTATTGAGAAAATGGGTTTTAAAAGTTAAAACATTGCAAAAGATTGAAATGTTTTTACCTATGAATTCAATGTAAAATTAATGTTAATGACTTAAATTATATTAAATGGTAAAAATATATTCTATTTATAATTTAAAACCATTAAATTTTATAATTTAACCATATAAAGTATCTTGATGAAAAAAGTTGTTTTTAAGAAAAAATCTAGTGTATTTTTACTATTCATCAAAATATGAACGTTATCAGAAAAACATAAAAACTTAACCAATGTAAATTTTTATATCCTGATTCACAATAAGAAGTTTATTTTATAAAATTTAACTTATAAACTTTTTAAAAATTAGATTTAAAATGGGTGTGCCACCAAAAGGAGGCAAAACTGCATTTTTTTAAAAATAATTATTTTACCCGAAAAATTTATTTTGTTCTCATAACATGATCTAGAAAATGTGTAAGATGAATGATAATGTTATAAAATTAAAAATTTAGTTAATACTATTCATAATGGCTAGTTCATAATAATATTATAATAATGTCTCATTTAGTTAAACACGGTATTGCGTACAACACACACTATCGAGGAAGGTCGCTCTTGCGTGTAATGCAAGTCAAGTCATGGCTGCGTGTAGGGAAAGCTTCCTTTGGTGTTTTATATAATATAGTTCAGTTATACGTTGATCAAAACCTATACTTGGTGTTGTGTAAAATGAATTTTATTCGAAATAACTTTAATGTGTGTGCAACACAAGCGAAGAATAGTGTTGCGTATACTACAAGCTAATACGATGTTGGGTATAGAGAAATCTAATATTGGTGAAGTGTATAACAAAAGACATAAAATAAATTAAAAACAATACTTCTCATAAAATCTCAGGGCGTTACAAAAATCCTTGGCTAAATTCTTTGTTATCAATGATAAGTTATCCAGGTGCCATTCATTTCTGCCCAGGACAAATGTCTAAACTTACTTGGATTGTAGGAACTCCTTTTATTTCCCCTCTCAAGGGAATTAAAAAATATCCTCCAAGAACTGAGGATGGTGCTTCGTACCAAGCACATATCCCTATTGGTGAAATAACTCCCTCAACTGAAGAATAAGTGA
Organism: Viscum album; assembly: GCA_963277665.1. Taxonomy (NCBI): domain Eukaryota; kingdom Viridiplantae; phylum Streptophyta; class Magnoliopsida; order Santalales; family Viscaceae; genus Viscum; species Viscum album. Next base: position 391,672,262 of record OY728148.1, read on the forward strand.
GGGTTGATGATGTATCATCTGCTTCTATCGCCACTCCTACCACTATTATAGGAAGGGAGGAAGGATCTGGTAATGTCAAAGGCGCTTTATGAGGCGTAATATATCAAGGAATGACTTCCATTTTTGTAATATTTTTGGTTCATATCACACATCGAAGAACCATATGATGATTGATGCTAACCATGTGGCTGTCAATGAGGAGGTTGTTCAGGGTCTCAAGTCATCAGAGGAGGGAAAAGTGCCCGGTCATGAGCCAAATATTCCAGACATTACCGTGGGTGAGATTACCATGGGGGTTTAGATGTCAATAGATCACATTAAAAACCTTGGCATGACCTTTGAAGAAATACTAGAATATGTTAATATTCCTACTATTTTAGTAGGATTTGGGGATCTATACCGAGAATTGGATGGACGTGAGACTTTATTTTTTTCACCCAATCTATATTTTTATGCCAGATTCCCTAATAATGATTGGTTGGAATTCACAGATCCATCCATGGAGAATGTTTTGGTGATATTTTATGGAGAATAATTTAAAATCCATCCCATTTCCACTATTGAGGGGGAGCCAGATTAGGGGAACATTGAGATAGGAAGTCTCTCTGAGCCTTATTTGGTGGATCTTGGGAAGAACTAGGAGGGTTACCCTCATCCGGAGGTTCTTGTTCAACTTGTTAGTGTCGAGGATACCAAGGAGAAATATTCCCAAGCTACTGACCTATTATTGGGTAAGGTCTACCAATTGTTGTAAATGCACCCCATTTTTTCTGTACTTATGAGGCTAAAAATGATTCTAAATAATTGTTTAGGATTACCAGTTTATGCAAATATGTCTATGGGTGGATTTACTATACTAAATCAACCATAACCGGAAGGTGGGTCAACCACTATTTGGGGGGGAGCAAAACAAGGTACTTCATTTAGTTCATTGATCCCGGAGTATGTATCTACTTCTGAAAGTGACTCTGAATCAGATCTAATGTTACAAAATGCTCATTATATTACACTTTATAAAACCCAATGAGATATATGGAAGACAATATCTAAGATTCCCCTTGATGACCTACATTTTCAAATCCGATGGCTTTTAGTTCTATTTGTAATGTTGGGATTTGGTGGGTTTGATTACCATCTAATCCACACTACTATGAATGAGACTATTCACCTGCAGGATAAAGATCATAATATCCAATAAGACCTCATAAATGACAAACTATCTATCAAAGTTGACAACTTTCGGGCTGCATTATCCCTAGAATAGGCCAATCCTAATATAAAATTGGCTAATTTAAAGAAACAGATCAAGGATAATACTATTCAATTGTCGCACCTTCATCAAGAATTAAATACCGATCTAGAAGAACTTGAACAACTCCACATTTCACAAGGATAATCCCAAATAGAAGTTTCAACTTCCATTGCAGTTTCATTAGAAGTGATTTTTCAGGCTGAGGAGACTGAAGCTGGTCGATTGACTAGGCTTCAGTGAGAAAATGATGGGGATTTTTAGGCCATTCAAATGATGAACAATTACATTGAAGGAATTTTTTAAATCATGAAATAGAGACTACATCTCATGGATGTTCTTCTAGGGATTTTTTTCTTATAAATGAAAAGAATTTTGTTTCTGATCATCTATGTATTCCTCCTTATTTCCTTCCTGCGATCATAACTTAATATTGAAACCAATTTTCATAAAAATTATATCAATTGGTTGTAGTCATAGTGATGGGATGGGAAATGATATAATTTTTTCCCAATACATGGGACTTAGAGAGAATAGTTTGACTATTTCTATGGTCTTATAGAAAACCCTACAAACTTTATGTCTTTTTATGTCATCACCCTAACTTTTTCCTAAGTTTGATATAGATGATACTTAGCAAACATGACTTGGATATTTCTTAGGCTTCCATTTTTGGGGTTTCAACCTATAATTTTTTTCCATTTAACTTTTTATCCGTCGATATTTCTGAAACCATACAGAGTGTAGGTCTAGTGAGTTGAGACTCGACTTTTTTCCAGAGTTACCTTTGTGGATTTTCAACCTAGTGAGTACTATGTCTCTTTTTGTATGGGTAGTTTAAATTCACGTGAATCAAACTTATGAGATTATTGTTTTATGTTTAATATCTTTGAACATAATGTTTTAAGTAATTACCCAAATAAGGATTACAACCCAAGAATGTTTCAACACTCTTTAGATACCTCCAATAGGAATTGTGAGACACAATTTTGTGGTTTATGAATCTAAAACATGATATTTGAGAATAGTGGGGGTATCTACTAATAAATAAGTTATGAATGGTTTAAAAACACATTATAATAGTTTTTTTATGCAAGGCCAACTAGGGTACATACTGCATAGTTAAATAATGACATCCTTAGGATGAAATACCCAATACGTGGGAAACTTATTTAAGGAAAATTGGGGCATGTACTATATATTCAGGTATAGGAGTTCTCAAAAATCTAGACATTCTATTATTGATGGATAAATTAAGTTTAATATTTGGATGTATCAAGAACATAATGGGTGGTTTCTCCAAGTAAATATGTATGAAAATGAAGGGAATATCTATTTCAGCACATTCTATGAATAGAAAATAAATCCTACATGAATTTGGTGTGTGAAGGAGGGTACACTTTTTTAAATAACAAATTTCATGGGAGAAGGTCCATTTATGAAAAATAATGAAGGCATCATGAAGTTTAATGTCACATGACTTAGATATTTACCATGTAGTTTAATGTCTTACGACAAGGACATTATGATATACAATTTAAATTCATGCAGTATGGAAATAATGATATGCACTTTAAAGTGATGAAGCACAGACATCACACTATGAAATTTAAGATCATGAATCATGGACATCACACTATGTAGTTTAAAGTCATGCAGTATGGAAATTAAGCTATTCAGTTTGAATTCATGTAGCACATACATTACACTATGCAGTTTGAAGTCATGAAGGATGGGAACCATGCTATACAATTTAAATTCAGGAAGCATGAACATTATGGGTCTTAAATTTAAGGTCTTTTATCTTCAACCAAAGGTTTTATGGTTTTCCCATTCTTGATAATTTTTCTAGAAATGTGCTACTATATTCAGGTATGGAAGGATAAAGTGGTAAAATGTAATATGGGGATATCCAAACATGAGAAATGGTATGGAAAAATGGTATTATGCCATTTGATGAGGTATCTCCCGATAATGAATTTACCAGTTCTTGAAAAACATGTTATAAGGTTCGTCTTATTAAAGGTCAACTGGGGCATGTACTGCATAGTCAAGTATTGGTATCCTTAGGCTGACAGACCCATAATTTGGACAACTGATTTAAAGAAAACTATGGTGCATACTGCATAGTTAGGTAAAAGATCACTCAAGAATTATTAAATTCTATCACTAAAATACGATAAAGGTTTATGGATATTTAGATCTCCCTATGCACATAGTTTATTTTGTGAAGAAGAGTTTCTGAATATGAAACGGGTATTTCAAGTCATGATTAGAAAATAATCAGGGGGAATAGGATCTATATGATGGTTTGACCCAAACACATGAAGTATGGTGCCTGTAGTTTTAGGTCATATGACTAGGACCATCACACTAAGGAAATTAGAGAGATGTAGGGCCTTTTGGATCATGATTGTCCCAATATGCATCAAACACATGGAGGCGGAAATTGTAAACCATGGTCTTGGGTGTTCTCAAATCGATAGAGACAAAATGAGATAGATATGCAGGATAACCATGGAGTTTTTTTTAAAAACCATGGGTTCTAACATATTGTCATCAACGCTCACGAGGACAGAAGAGGCTTCTCCCAAGGGAGAATTTACCATTGGTTGAAAAACCCATTTGTGGTCTATTTTTTGAATGTACAACTAGGGTATGTACTACATATACAAATAGTGGTATCCTTCAGATAATAGTCCCGTTATGTGGGTTACTTATACAAGGTCAATTGGGGAATGTACTGCATAGTCAGATCAAGGATCCTTTAGGTATCAAACATTATATCACCAGAAACTAAAGAAAGATTACAAAGATATGAAAGTGTCTAAGATTTGGAGTATGACTTGTGGGAGAAAATAATTTGAGCACAAAGGAAGCATATGGAATGACATTGGTGATGAGTTTGGAGTCCCTAATATAGATATAACTCATATGTATGATGGGGACATCTCTTGTTTCCTTGGTATTATCTCTAAGGAGAGGAACCAAAATAAAAGTTCTTGCATGGATCTTTTGTTTGAATGCAGGAGAGGAGGAATTTATTTACCCCATGGCTAGGACTGGGATCTAAGGCCTAGTCATCACTACGTATATAAATGGTATGATAATCAATCCAAACATAGTTCTAAAAAATATGGGCTCATGCGTAAAGTGAGAACTCATATTGGATCTCTTCATGTAGATCTGACTCGTACATGATAGAGTGGAGGATTTTCCATGTCGTGCTACAACAGGGCCAGAAATTGTAGATCTAGATGTCACTATATATCTCATATAGGTGAGAATAAATCCACACATAGTTCTTGAAGGACCATGCATTTTACCATATTGTGGTTAGGACATGGGTGATTTTGACATGAAAAAGGAATATAACAGCTGTACTAGGGTGTAGGACCTAGGAGTAACTATGTATCTTGCTAGGGCAACAATAAAGCCACACACATTTCTTAAATAAAGGTGCCCCACCCTGATTGAATCCATAAGTATGTGATAATGGGGTTTTTAATCCAGACTCATACATAAGATGATAAATCATATTGAATCTCTTCATGTAGATCTGACTTGTACATGGTTGAATAGAGACATTACTTGCATCATGTTGTAGCTGGGTCCTAGATTGAAATTTTGGATGTCACTATGTATCTCACAGGTATGAGAATCATGCAAAACATAGTTCTTGAAGAAGATCGTCTAGTTTATTTTCATTCAACGATGAAACATGACATTATTTTTAAGGTCTTATAGATAGGACCATTTATATCCCCAATGGGAATTGAGACACCTTGTTTAGGAAAAGAACTCTTTTACCAAACTTTTACACCCATGTGATCTATGCTCAGTGTAAGAAACAAGTATTAGTAAAAATTTCTTTTAAAACACAAAGGTAACACAAGTGAATGATAGGAAAATTTCAATTATGTGGTGGCTGGGCCAGGATATAGAGTCTAGGAGTCACTACGTATCTTATTGGGATGAGAATTATGTTATACACAGTTCTTGAATTTCCATGCAGTTTAATGTTATCCAGTATGGATGATGATAAACCAATGTGAAAGGATGAAAATACTATAGTTAGGATTGGGTGTAGGACCCATGCATTACTACGTATCTAGATAAGTCAAGAATCAATCCACAAGTAGTTATTAAAAACTTTCCCTATGAAAGTTTGACCCATAAATACAGGTAATAGAGGGACCTTTTTTCGTGGTCATGACTAGACCCAAGATTGGAAACATGGGCATTACTACGTATCTCATTAGAATGAGAATCAAGACACACATAGTTCATGAAGATGGTTCCCCACACCAACTGGGTTTTGATATGGGGAATGAGCTTTAATATTTATTGAAATAATTATTGGCCCCAAGACACAAGATGTCCTGAGAATCAAGCCATACGTTCTGGAAGAATTCCCTGTATAGATTTAGTTCATATGTAGAGAAAGATAGGGATTTATTTCTTGTTGTGGTTGGGACTGAGATTGGATATCTAAGCATCACTATGTATATCATATAATTTAGAATCAATCTATATGTTTTTCTTGGAATCCCATGCTGTTTAATGTTATATAGTAAGGATAGAAGGTGCAGTTTAATGTCATGCAGGAAAAAGGGGGTATTTTCTTTTTAAGGTCATATAGAAAGGACCATCAATACTATGTAGTTTAACATCATTATGGATGATATGAATCTTATTTTTAGGACATAGATCTTGGACCATGGGGTAATAATGTCACATATGACATTGAATGTTGTGTGTTCTATATAGTTTAACGTTATGCGGTAAGGAAGAATGGTGTCTTTTCATCTCAGGTTATGTGATTAGGACTTCATATTGTGAAGTTTATCATCGTGTGACAATGATGGTGATGCTACAAAGTTTAACTTCACACAATGCGGACATACATTTTGCTATTCAGTTTAATGTTCTACAGCTAAGATGAATTTCATGTAATTACACAAAGTACTTCTTTAGGAATATTACATTGGTTGGAGTCGTAATGATCTCTCAATCCATTGATATCAAGGAATAAGATCCATTAAATTGGACCCTATGTATAGAGTAAGGTCCCTCCCACTTTGGCTCATGCTTTGGGGGATTCTTTTCGGGTATAATTAGAGTCCTAAGGAAAAATACCAATTCTACTTGGAGATACAAAAGGAGTTAGACTTTCTTATTGAAAGCTCATGCTATCTAATTCTTATATACTTATAAGTGATGTAAGGTATTCAATATCTTTTTTTTCATTTTCTTCAATTCATCCAATAATTTATGGGATTGTTCATATAGGGATATATGATCACAAATTTAAACTCGAAGCAATTGAAATTGAACCTTAGTGGGAAGGACTGCTTATATTCCATATACCAGTGAATACGGAGTCACTCACATAGCAGTATGGGTCATAGTATGATAATCCCATAAATCATGTAATATCTTATCAGTATAATAATTCTTATATTTATCTACCATATTATGGAGTATGTCTAAAAGAGTATTGTTGCAATCATCTATGTATCCATTGACTGCTACATGATAGAGGATTGAGTGGTTGGATTTGATATTGTATTTTTGATACAGATTCTCTACCTCATAAGAAAATAATTTGGTGCCATTTTCCTTCAATATGGTATGAGGGACACATAATATGGTAATGATGTTATCTTTAAATAAGCTAATGATGATTTTGGCTCTGAATTATTCAAGAGGTATTACCTCAAACCATTTAGAGAAGAAATTAGTAGCAATAAGGATGCACTTAAACTATTTATCCGTAGTTGAAGGATATGGTCCAACAACATCCATTCCCCATATGGGGAATGTCTTGGAGTATTTGGCTGTATATAGAAACTTTGGGGGTCAGTGGATGAAGATGGAATGCACTTGTAAAGGATGAAATTTCTCAGTGAATTTTGTACAATCTTATGTCATCGTAGGCCATAGGTATCCAAACATCTGAATTTGATCATAACTCCTATACCCTCATTGGTGGGAACTACATGATCCTACATGCACCTCTTCCATGACAGTCGTAGTCTCTTCTCAATTCAAATGTCTGAGAAGGACTCCATCAATGCCTTGTTTGTAGAGGACTTTCTAGAGATTTTGGATATCATAAAGAGTAAAATTGGCTACTCACAGATAAATATATTCTCTTCTAACTCTATCCAGTGGGATTATTTCATCCTAAAGGTATTCCATGATAAGAATCATCCATCTCATGATAGAACCATATGGATTTGGAATGGGATTTATTTCATTGATATCTTTTTTTCTGATTCGAAAGAAAGGTGAGACCATAAAACGATGGGAAATGTTGATGACTATTTCATCCCAGTTTAAATATACTAAGGTTGCGACTACATTTTCAAATGCATTGTCCTGGGAATTTTGTAGTTTTGAAGCATAATAAAATGTTGGCTTTGAAGGAAATTATTCCATTAACCCTCAAACATAATCACATGGGGGGGTGGTTAGCTCCTTTTTCTGATAGCGTAATATTTATTTATATGCTTGATTGCTAAATCTGAGTCATCCTTAACCTCAGTGTGGTTTACCAGTATTTGAAGTGAGAATTTTGGGCCTTGTAATGAGAGCCTGATATTATACTTCATTATTAGTACCACCCTCTGATAATAAGAAGGAATATATAAATACTACCTTCTCTTGAGAGATAATCATGATCCCTAGACCAATTTTATTAATATTAGGGTCTTCCATTATCTTACCCATTGGACTCATAGACATGCCGTCAAAATATATCTCCCACACTTAGGGGCTTTCCTAAATAAAGAATACCTCTTCATCGGGTAATTCTATATCTAATGATGTCCCATATGCATATGGATGCTCAATGAGGAAATATGCAAAGGCCTATAATTTAAATATTTTCTAAGGCACAAGAAGTATATCGAACTGCTATAGAATGACTTCCCACCATGCCAGACATCCCGTCAGTATAGGATGACTGAGGATAAATTTGAGTGGGTTATTGGGAGAAACCAAGTGGATCTCATGATGCTGTATATAGTACCTCACATTCTAAATGGAAAATATTAATGCCAGATATCTCTTCAAGATATTTGAATACGAGTCTCAACATCAATCATGGTTTTAATGAGATAGTAAAGTCATTTTTCATTCCCAACATCATGCTTCTATGAAAGAAAGGCACCTAGTGATCTTTTCATGGCTATCACATATAGAATGAGTGGTTTTCCTTATACATGTGTCATTGATAAAAAAAATTTATTTAATATTTTCTTGATAATAAATTATATAACTTCCTCACATTATGGTAAAGGTGTTCATTTATGAAATATTTGGGATTAGATCATTCATTTGAATTTTTGAGGAAAATTCCAGTTTTACCCTTTAAAATTCACTATAGTATTTCAGACATAAATATTTTGATATGTATTATTTGAACTTAATTTTTCTAAATATGTTCCAGAAATAATGTAATATAGCTTTAATTTAGGACATTGGAGCTAAATCATGCATTTGGTTGGTGCAAATGGACCATGAAGCCAAAGTTGGGACGAAATATATAGATTGGATATTGGTTCTGTATTTGGACCATAACTTCTTCATACATGATTTTCATAGGACCAAATTTATAGAGGATATCTATAGCTAATTTTAACAAAAATAATACTACTGGAAGGATAGATTATTCACGTGTTTTGGTGGTCAAACAGGCAGTTAAATTTGGATTAATTTATTTGTCATAATTTCCCCATTCACACTTGAAATCTATTAAAACCTAGCCTCCCCTCTACTATATAAATTGGTATTTTTATCATTTGGAGGGTTTAGAAAGTTCATTAAGAGATTTGAAACAGGGTATAATTAGTTTTATACCATTTCAATTAGCAATTGGAAGAGGGAAGATACCAAGCTAGGATCTCCTCCAAAATGCTCTTCTTTTCATCTTCTTTGTTGTAATATTGTTGTGCTTTCAATAAACTCTTATTTTTTCCTCCATTTATTCTATTATTTTCAATTTTCTTTTTATATTAATATTACTCTTTGGTCTGGAATTCAAGAGTAGAAAAAATATTGGGTTATACCCTTTCTAACACCTTGCGAATGCAAAATGTTTTTATGATGACTACACCGCCCATGGAATAATTGTTCTTTTTAGTAATAGATCTACCTCTTAACTTCTTCATTAATTTATTTTGAATCAATGAGATACTTTAATTCAATTAATATTATTCATGAATTTAGTTTTTTAATTAGAATAAAATAATTAAGAAATTAAACAATTAACAAAAAAACACGTGCGATTGAGATTTGTGTAAATTATGAGAGTGAAAACTTAATCGGTAAAAAGAGACCACACAAGATAAATTGTAGAGTGATAATATAATCCCTAAACACAATTCATCCTAATTTTAAAGAATTTATATGTGCCTTAATTTACCACTAACCATAAGCTAGATTTAAAACAGTAACCAAAGCAGGGTACTGCGATTGCATGTTTCAAAGCTGGCCTAGGGTTTAATTAATTTCATCATGGTGGTTAAGTTAATTCTCGTAGGGTTTGGGGGTTTAAAAATTAAGGGATCATAATTAGGTGGATATTAATTTAAATGATAATTATAAATAATTGAGTGAATAGGTAGAGTTATATCGATTATTCCTTTTAAAATATTTTCTAAAAAAAACATCTTCTTGATTCGTTTTTTAATCGAACATTATTTCAAAAATTAAAAACAAAAAAATGAAATATTCTTCCAAAAAACTTCTAGTTTTATAAATAATAAAAAAAACCATCCTTTCAAGTAGTGTGTGTGTTAGTTATTTAATTTAATTTTAAAAATACCATCAATATGTTGTCTTGAATTACTTCCTCCTTTGAGAGAAGACCTTGGTCTGCCACTCTACTGAACCTAAAATAACCCGAAACTGAATATCATTTGAGAGAACCCATGACAATGCCTTTAAATTTGGATCCATTTCTAGGGAGGTAAGTAATTATTTCAATAATTTAGGGGTATTAATTTTATTTTTAATTTTATTCTCTTCTTTCTTCCTTCTTTACACAATCTGAATTTTTATGTTTCTTTTGTTTTCTTCTTTTTATTATTTTTGGACCATCAACTCAAACTCATCATTTTTATTTTATTATGTTCACTTTTCTTCTTTTTTATTTTTATGTTATTTATGACATGAACTAATCCATAATATCTCTTAGATCTTGATATTGATATTGAACACAACCTTAGGGATCGAATTAGACATTCTTAGTCTACAGGAAGTTTCAACATTCAACAAGGAGGACAATTCCTCCACTACAAGAACATTTAAATTGGAAAAACTTCTAAATCCAACTTAAAACAAGAAAAAAATGATTCAAAACAATTAAAATGAACTTAATATAACTATTCAAGAGTTGGATTCACCAGATATTAACTATCAACCAAATTGTACTGCATACCCAAATCTCGAATCTGACTTTGAACTGAAATCTGGGTTAATTCACCTACTTCCAAAGTTTCATGGATTATCTGGTGAGGACAAAAACAAAAACCTTAAATAATTTAATGTGGTTTTCTCAAACCATAAACTAAAAATTGTCTCTAAAGATCAAATCTAACTAAGGGCATTCCCATTTTCACTTGATGAAGATGCAAAAGACTAGATGTATTATTTACAACCTGAAAACGTAACATGTTGGAACGATTTGAAACATCTTTTATTGAAAATATTTTTTCCATTATCAAGGAACACTTCTATTCGTAAGGATGGCTCAGTGATCATGGAATCACAAGGGGATTCAATGTATGGGTACTCGGAGCGATTCAAGAAGTTGTGCGCAAGCTGTCCACATCACCAAATTAGTTAAGAACTTGTCATCCAGTACTTCTATGAAGGACTCACATCGATAGAGAGAAGCATGGTGGATGATGTGGATATAAGATAATTGGTGGAAAATACACCAGTATCTACACATTCATTGATTGACAAGATGTCCCAAAACTCTAAACAATTTGGCGATCGAGGTACACCACATGTCAGGGGAGTACATCAGGTAAGTCCATCTTCTCTTAAAAGTCATTTGATTGATAATAAGTTGGAAGAATTGGAAAATATGGTGATACAGATTTATTTGGATAATAAAACATTCCAACCCCATCCTTCAAGGCCTTGTGGCATTTTCATTGAGACAAGCCACCCGACTGATTGTTTCCAGAAACTACAAGAGACATAATATTGTTCGATAGTATTTCCAAGGAGACCATATCAGCAGCATCAACAACCACATACAAAAAAGAAGTATGATTCTTTAGCACCAACACAACCAAGGGTGGAAGGATCAATCAGAGATGAGGTATGCCTTTGGAAAACAACAAAATCCCCCCTTTCAACAAAACTTTTAGCAGCATCCACCTTACCAACAGGGTTTCCAACAACCCTGAAGGCAATTTGAAGCTCATGCATCAACAAGTCAATAACAAGGGACATATAAACCAAAGGTATATTCTAATACTAATGATATTTTGAAACAAATTTTTCTTCATCAACAGAATGAGATGAAGAATCATGGTTTGGATTTTAGAGAGTTGAAGACACAAATGAACCAGATTGCCACCACCCCCATGAACTGGTAAGTAATAATTTTGGAAATCTACCTTCACAAACAACTCCAAATCCAAAGGGGAATGTCAGTGTCATCACATTGAGAAGTGGGAAGAAAATAACTGATGCTTCTCCACTTACTATTCCACCAAGATTCACCTCAACTTCAAAGGATCCCCATTCAAGAACAACTGATGAGAATATCACAAAGAAAGAAAAAGGTAATAAAAAGATCAATGATGTTCCTCCTAAACACCTTCCCTTTCCAAAAAGAGTTGTTCAAACCAAGAAGATGGATGGGGAAGAGATGAAAAAAATATGTATTGGACACATTCAAGTGTGTTGAGATAAACATCCCTTTACTTAAATCCGTCAAGAAAATCCAAAGGTATGTGAAATTCTTAAAAGAACTTTTTACCAATCGATGATGGATTAAGGTAAATAAAGGGAACAATCTTGAAAGGAATGTTTCAACACTCATTACAACAACTCAAGCAATTCCAACAATGTGAAAGGATTTGGGGACATTCACCATCCCATGCACCATAGAGGAGTTTCACTTTTCTAATGCTCTTTGTGATTTAAGAGATTCCATAAATGTGATGCCTCACTCTATATTCTATTCTTTACAGGTTGGTGAGTTTAAACCGATGAGAGTAGTGGTGAAGTTGGTGAATAGATCTATAGAATATCCAACAAGAGTCCTTGAGGATGTACTTGTCCAGGTAAGAGACATGATCTTTCTAGTAGATTTCTACATGCTTAAAATGAAGGATGATTAGGAAATTTCACGTTATCCCATTATCTTAGGTATTCATTTCTTAAAAACTACTAAAACGGTTCTAAATATCCACGAGGGTACACTTTCCATGCAGTTTAGAGATGAAGTAGTCATATTTAATGTTATGGACTCTATGAAGTACCCCTCAAAGGACTATTCTACTTTTTTATCTCCCATTTTGAACCACCAAGTAATAAACCCATGGATTTTGTTGGGAAAAAATCCCTCTAGGTATCATTATATCATTTTTGAGGTGATTTTTTTTGTTGAAAAAGTGGGCCTCCATGTTGTGTTTGTTGACAAAGTAGACCACGATGTTCAAATTGTTGACAAAGGGGTATTACATGGTGAGTTATCAAGTTTAGGAGATTTTGTCGTCAATAAATTATTGACAGAAGAACCTTGAAAAAGGAATGAATGATCTGGAGGTGGTACAAAAAGAGCAGATACAAGGTGGTACCATTTTTCAGTGTTTGCCAAATTTTTAGGCCTCAAAATCGATAAATGGAGAAAAGTGTTTTTGGAAAAGGTACTTGCGCTACAGTGTCTTAGAGGCATGTAATGTTTTGCACCATATGTTTTTAAATATCAAAACATCAAAATATGTAAAAGGAAAGATGGGAACTCAAGTTGTCGTTTGGGCGCACATGGTGACTAGGGTGAGAGAGGCTAAGGTGGTTGGACTTGCACGCCGAGAGGAGACTTGAACGTAGCACTCAGGGTGCCCAAAATTCCAATAAAAAAGGGCTAACCATCCTAATTTTGTGAGAATATCAACACTTAGATAAAATTCAATATCTAGTCGTGCAGGTGGTTTGGGTGCAGAAGTGGTGGTGTGGGCGTGCAAGTATAAGGTTATTCAGAAGTTGCGCACTAGTTGATAGTTGCATGCCAATATTGATTTGGGTGTAAAAGGGTGTAAGTATTCCATGTTTTGTGTTGAATAAGGGATTATCGTGCAAGTGGTTAGGTGACATTTTCACTCCAGGCTTAGAGAAGTGCTCCAAAGCATAGAGAAGTGAACCAGGCATTAGAGAATTGCACCAAGCATAGAGAAGTGCACCAATCACTCTATGGATGTGTAAAAATTTGAGAATTTCCCATTACCCTTGGTGAAAAGTGAGATTCATCTGTGGGTGAAAGTTGGACGTCAACAAATCATCTACATACATAGAAATATGCATTCATTTGTGATGATGAAGAGACCTAAAAGTCTTTAAACTGTGAGTGGATCTTCGGAAGAAGAAGTGAACACACTTCAATTGGGAGAGCAATGAGATTTCATATTGTGATTGGTTTTAAACCAGGAGGGATAATGAGTTTTCTTATAACATTTAAAATAGTATTGCACTTTTAGTATATTTGGTAAATTGAAAAATTGTTGGTGTATGCTCCCTAGACGTAGCCCAGTGAGGGAGAACCAAGTAAAATTACGAACATTGTAAATAGAAGTGCTCTTTTATTGTATTTGGTACATTGAAAAATTGCTGGTGTATGCACCCTGGATGTAGCCCAGTGAGGGTGAACCAAGTAAAATTACTATGTCCTATGCTTACTTTAAGATTTGTTCATAATCTGTAATGGGAAAGAGAGAGAAGAGATTTTTGTCTAACAATGAAACAAGATCAATAGGGGAAGTTGTTTTAATCATTCATACCCTGATTCACCCCCCTCTCAGGGTATCTAACCTAATTGACCTAACAGATTTTGATTTTTCTATTCTTAGGAAGATTATGAGCATTGGTTGTAGTTTGATGTTTAAGAGTAATTCCACACCTATTTCTAATGCACAAAACTATCTTATATTTGACTTTGAAATGGATTCATATTCTGATTTTGATCATGTGAACTCTAATTATGACTTGGATATTGAGTATGCTAATGGATTTAATGTTTTATTCTCTGATTGTGATGATGTATATTGTGATACTAATGCACTTTGTGCACATATTTCAGTTCCTTGTATGTCACCATCCATACACCACCCCCTACACTAGAACTCAATCCATTTCCACCAAATCTCAAATACTCATACTTGTTGAGTGGTGAGAAATTACCTGTTATCATTTCTAACAATCTCTCTTTTGAACATGAAGAAAAACTTTTGAATCTTTTTAGGGAGAACATCAGGGAAATTGGGTGGACCTTGGATGACATATCAAGTATTATCTCCTCCATTTGAATGCATAGGATTATTTTATAGGATGGGGCTAAATCGGTTAGGCAGCCATAATGGAGACTAAATCCAACTCTTCTAGAAGTTGTTAAAAAAGAGGTTGAAAAAATTACTCGAGGTAGGTATAATTTATCCCATTTCATATTTTTAGTGGGTGAGTCCTATTCAGGTTGTTCCTAAGAAAAGTGTTATTATTGTTGTTAAAAATGATAAAGAGGAGTTATTTCCAATGAGGGTGCAAAATAGTTGGCATCTATGTATTTATTATAGGAAACTAAATTAGTCCACTCACAAGGACCATTTTCCCCTCCAGTTTATTGATCAGATTCTTGAGAGACTAGCTGGGAAAACACACTATTGTTTCTTGGATGGATTTTTTGGATATTTTCAGGTTCTTATTGCTCTGAAGGATCAGGAGAAGACAAAATTCACTTGTCTATTAGGTATATTTTCCTATCGAAGGATGCCATTTGGACTTTGCAACACCCTAGGTGCCTTCCAAATATATATGGTGAGTATTTTTTTCTGATTTTCTTGAGACCAACATGGAGGTGTTTTAGGATGATTTTACAGTGTATGGGTCTTTATTTGATGATTTTATCTGTAGTTTGGGAAAGGTTTTGAATCATTGTATTAAGAAGAATATGGTCTTGAACTTTGAAAAGTGTCATTTCATGGTAGAGCATGACATTTTCTTAGGGAATGTACTGTCAAAACATGGGATAGAGGTTGAAAAATCTAAGGTAGATATTATTTCATCCTTACCCTATCCTTCATTTATACGTGATGTTAGATCTTTCCTAGGGCATGCAGGTTTTTATCGGCACTTCATCAAATCTTTTAGTAAGATTACTCTTCCTATGGAACGATTACTTCAAAAGGATTATGATTTTTTGTTTAATGATTCTTATAGGACTTACTTTGATGATATTAAGAAGTTTCTAACCACTCCACTGATCATAAATCCCCCACAGTGGGACCTTCCATTTGAACTTATGTGTTATGTGTCCAACTTTTCAGTTGGAGTTGTCTTATCTCAGAGGATGGAGGGACATTCACATGTGATTGAATATGAATCAAGGACATTGGATTTAGCACAATAAAACTATACAACCATGGAAAAGGACTTTCATGCTATCATATTTTCTTTTGATAAATTCCACTCATATTTATTAGGCTCTAAAGTAGTTGTTTTTTATGACCATGCAGGTTTGAGGTACCTATTGAAGAAGAAAGATGCAAAGCCTAGACTTATCCAATGGATGCTCATTCTTTAAGAATTTTATATTGAGATAAAGGACAAGAAGGGGTCATAAAACTTGGTGGAGGACCACATGAGTAGGATAAAAAACACACTATAGGATGGCACCATGGAACAGGTAGCACTTCAGGATACTTTCCCCAATGGGAATCTTTATTCCATATCAGGTATGCATCATTGGTATGATGATTTAGTTAACTACCTTGTTGCCTCTGAAATTCCAGAAAATTTAATGAAAAATAAAGTCCAAAAGTTAAAGAGTGATTCAAGATTTTATGTTTTGGATGATCCATACCTCTGGCGTGTGTGTAGTGATCAAGTTATATTGAGGTGTGTTCCTGATCAAGAGTTTTAGTCTATTATACATTTATTCCATACACTCTCATGAGTTTCAGTCTATTCCTGATCATGAGTTTTATCTAGGAAAGTCTTAGACTCTATATTATATTTTCCTAGCTTATTCCATGATGCTCGTGTGTTTTTTATGTCGTGCTCATGTTTCCAACACACTGGGAAAATTTCTAGAAGAGATGAGATGCCCAACAACCCATACTATTCCGTGAGATTTTTTATGTATGGGGTATCAATCATATGGTACCTTTATCTAGTTTATTTGGATTTTTAAATATTTTTGTTGTTATTGTTTATGTGAGTAAATGAATGGAGGCTAAGGCCATCAGGACTGATGATTCTCATGTTGTAGTGGAATTTTTCAAGACATAGATTTTTTGTAGGTTTGGAGTACCAAAGGCCATCATCAGAGACTAGGGGACACACTTCTACAATCATAATTTGGCTTCCCTCCTTCGAAAGTATGGGGTGACACACAAAACATCAACACCATACCACCCCTAAACAAATGGCCAGGATGAGGTTTCAAATCGTGAGTTGAAACAAATTTTGAATAAAACCATGTAGCTGATTAGGAATGATTGGAACAATTGATTGGATGATTCACTATGGTCTTATAGGATAACATACAAGACACCCATTGGTATGTCCCCATTTCGGATTGTTTTTGGGAAAGCGTGTCATCTCCCTGTGGAAGCTGAGCACCAGGATTATTGGGCTATAAAAAATGTAACATGGATTTGGCCCATGATGGAATCCAAAGGAAGCTGCAAATTCAAGAGCTTGAAGATATTCAATTATCTTAATACAAGAAATCAAGGCTGTACAAGGAATGATCAAAATAAACTCATGACAAAATGATCCAAAAAATAGAATTTCAAGTTAGATAGAAAGTCTTTCTCTATAGTTCATGACTGAAGCTGATTCTTGGTAAGCTGTGTTCCAGGTGGTTATGTCCTTATGTTGTGAATAATGTTTTTTCTTATGGTGTAGTGGAGATCAAGCAAGAGGAAACCTGAAGAAAATTTATAGTCAATGGGTAACATTTGAATAAATACATTGAGGTACTTTCTATTGATGTAGTGGATTTCATCACACTACATGACCCCATCATCACTTGATCATATCAGGCTATTCCTAACCCTTTCACTTTTATATTATTTTTCCTATTTACAATTATAAACATCATATGTATATATCATCTCATTGGTTCAAATTGAGGACAATTGAATATTTTAAATGTGGGAGAGGGCACAAAATTTTGGGGTAGATATTTAGGATTTTCATTTTTGTGTATTTTCTATTAATTTTTTAATTAAAATTTTCAAAAAAATGTTAAAAAAATATATCATGTAACATTCTCATGTGGAAAATATGGAACAAGCATTTTTTCAAAATTCATTGGTAGAAATATAAGCATGAGTAAGATTTCATAATCAAGGGTTAACTTTCATAAAAATTGAAGTTGTCGATGATATTAATAGTTGTGTAATTATAAAGACTTTTAGATTTTTAAATCATTATTTGTGATATTTCATCATGGTAAATTGCGTCATTGATTTCTCCACATGATTTTTCACTCAACCACAGCTTTTGAAATTTTCCCTACTCAATTGAAGGTATAGTCAAGTTAGGGAAAAAATTCATTAGTTGATCCATACGTTCTTTTATCTTCTGATCAGTTTAGTTACTGTATCGAATTGACCTAGGAGTATGTACCTGTTATCCAACTATTTCACACCCTAAGAAATATATATATACGGGTTGTGTCTTGGACAGATCAAAAACCACTCTTCATCAACCTTTGATATTGTTATCACTATTAAAATTAGTGTCGTGAGGAGATCAAACACAGGTTGAGAGTTGAGCATGAGATTTGTTCCAAGTGAAACTTAAAAAACACAAAAAAAATGAGGGGAGTGATGAAATGTACAACATATGGGGATATTTAGGTCGAGAGATTAAGGTTAGACTTTTGGGAATGCTTAAGTGAGTGGGTCTTGAAATTCAATTTCAAGGGAATGTAGAATAGGTTTGGTGAATTAAACCAGGGAAGAATAATTTCGTTTACTTGACCTGAATATACTGAATAATGGGTTGATTTATGAGCTTATAATGGTTGACACACACACCAATGGGAAATTAGTGGTATGGTGGACCCATGACTTGTTTCACTGTGATTAGTGTTATGAATCTCATTGGATTTTGTTTTGACATAATTTATAAGAAAATTAACTTAAAATTTATTGATATTTAATCTTTATGGGATTCTTAATTTTCCTATATTTTCATTGTGGATTGAGAAATTTGAATATGCATATCTTGTCATAATGTTTTTTCCGAATACAAGATATAAAGTTTTTCCTAGGAGTGAAAAAGGGTAAGTGTGGGGGAGTTGATAAAAGAAATTTTTATTTAATATTTTATTGATTATAAATGATAAACTTTATTTAAATTGTGGTAAATGTGTTCATTTATGAAATATTTGGGATTGTATCATTCATTTAAAAATTTGAGGAAAATTCCAATTTTACCCTTTAAAATTCATTGTAGAATTTAAGATATATATATTTTAATATGTATTATTTGAACTTATAATTTTGTAAATATTTTCATGACTTAATGGGATACAACTTTCATTTATGACATTGGAGCTAAATCATGTATTTGGTTGGTGCAAATGGGCCATGAAGTCAAAGTTGGGATGGACTTGCCAGATTGGACATGAGTTCTGTATTTGGGACATAAATTCTTCATCCGTGCTTGAATTATGGCCAAAGTTTGAGAGTATCTCTGAAGAATTTTCTCACAAATCATATTTCTATAAGAGCAGATTATTTGAGCGTTTTGGTGGTCAAAATGGCAGTGCAAGTTGGATTAATTTATTTGGCCGAATTTCCTTATTTGCACTTGAAACCTCTTTAAACCTAGCCTCTCCTCTGCTCTATAAATTTATTTTTTTCTCATTTAGAGGGGTTGGGACGTAAATTAGGATATTGGTAGAATAGGATAAGTGGTTCTATACCATTTCAATTCACAATTTTAGGAGGGAATCTACCAATCTTGGATCTCTTACCAAATGCTATTATTTTCCTCTTCTTTGTTGTAATGTTGTTGTGCTTTCAATAAACTCTTAGTTTCTATTCCATTTCTTATGTTATTTTCAATTTAATTCTTCTAATAATATCCTATTTGGTATATAATTCAATAGTAGAAACAAATTGGGTTATACCCTTTCTAACCCCTTGTGAATGCAAAACGCTTCTATGATGACTACACCGCCCATGGAAGAATAGTTCTTTTTAGTAATAGATATACCTATTACCTTCTTCATTCATTTATTTTGAACCAATGAGATACTTTAATTAACTAAATATGATTCATGAATTGATTTTTTGAATTATAATAAACTAACTAAACAATTGAACAATTAACACAAAAACACACGAGGTCGAGATTTGTGTAAATTGTGAGAGTGGAAACTTAATCTGTAAACAAGACCACATGAGATAAATTTATAGAGTTCAAATATAATACATAAAAATAATTCATCCTCATTTTTTAGAATGGATATGTGGATTAATTTACCACTAACTATAAGCTCTATTTAGAACATTAATCAAAGCATGGTGCTACGATTACATATTTAAAAGCTGGCTTAGGGTTTAATTATTTTCATCATGGAGGTTAAGTTAATTATCATAGGGTTCGGGGGTTAAAAAATTAGGGGATCATAATTAGGTGGATATTGATTTAAATTATAATGATAAATAATTGAGTGAAGAGGTAGAGTTAGATCGATTATTCATTTTGAAATATTGTCTAAAAAACATCTTCTTGTTATGTCTTTTTAATCGAAGTTCATTTCAAAAATTAAAAACAAAAAAATGCTATATTCTTCCAGAAAACTTCTTCTAGTATTTTCAATAATAAACCCCCATCCTTTAATTTAGTGTGTGATAGTTATTTAATTTTATTTTCCAAATACCTTAAATATGTTGTCTTGAGTTACTTCCTCTTTTGAAAGACGACCTTGATCAACCACACTACTGTACCTAAAATAACCTGAAACCGAATATCATTTGAGAGAACCACGACAGTGCCTTTCATGCATTAACAATGGTGGGATCAATATATATTTCATGAGGGAAAAAAATTCTTATTGATAGTCATTGTTCTGCTGATATGTGACCCCATTCTTTATCAATTTGGTAAAGGGTAAACATTTTCCTATCAGATTTTCTATAAAGTGCTAGAAGTATGCCAAGTTTCCTTGAAGTCCTCTAAAATATTTAATGTTTTGAGGAGGTGAAATTCCAAGGATAGATTTACTATTCTCAGGATCAACTTCAATTATACAATGGCGTATGATGAAGTGGAGAAATTTTCATGAGGATACCCTGAAATCACATTTCATGGGGTTCATCCTTTGATTCTGTTGTCGAAGACTGATGAAGATGGTTTTTAGGTTAGACTAGTGGTCAGAATGTTGCTGGGACTTGACCACTAGATCATCAATTTAGCATTCAACAATCTTCCACAATAAGGGTTTGAAAATTTTCTGCATGACACGTTGATATGTGGTGATGAAATTTTTCAACACAAAGGGCATTACCCAATAGAAAGATACTCCCTAATGGGGTATAAAAGTTGTGGATTCTACATTTTCTCAGTGTATACAAATTTGTTTATGCCCAGAATAGACATCCATGAAGGAGAGGTCTTTCTAATAAGTTGTTGTATCAATCAAGATTTCTATGATTGGGATTAATAAGTCATATTTGGGAAAATGATGGCTGAGATATATGAAATCAATGAAATTTCTAATTTCACCTTTCTTCTTCTTCATAGGGACAATTTTGACAATACATTTTGGGTATTTCACCTCTCATAAAAAATCATCCTTGATGATTTTGTCCAATTCAGCCTCAATTTTGGAAGCATGTGTCGAGTGCATCCTCTCAGATGCTTGATTTTATCCTAAATGATCTTCTATAAAACCCAAATTATGGGTTGAAACCTTGGGGTCAAGGACTATAATATCTATTTAGTTCCAAGAAAACACATCCCGATGTTGCTTTAAGAAGGAGGTATATATCTCTTGTTCTTTGGGATTCATGGATGCACTAATTAGAGTGGGGTATGGATCTTCTTTTGTACCCAGATTTATCTCTATGAGTTCATCCATGGTGGTAGAGACACCTTACTCAAATATTGGAGGGGCATCCTTGAGATCATCATCTTCTTCATCATTATTGTTCTCCACTGCTTGTGCTTATTCTTTGGGAGTATATGATAAAACCAGTACCTTGGAGGTAAGAGGGGGACCTCCATTTGGTTTTCCAGAGGAAAAGGAAATCATTTCAGCCTCACTTGCTAGAATGGATTCCTCTTGGAGTCTTGAAAGGAAAATGAGAGACTGATAATGAGTCCCTTCACTTTATCCTATCGTTACGACAACTTCTTCTAGCCCTGTTGACACAACCAGGTTTTGATGGATCTCAGGAGACAGAGTGAGAAAATTTTCAATAAATATTTTTCCATCAATTGGGGAGTTGATAACTTCTTAAATTCCATTGGGTTGAACAGTCTTAAGTCACATCACATAAGTTTTTGAAATATTGTTTGAATTTAGGCCCACCCCTTAAATTTGATTAATAGAAATAATGTTGTCTTCACTGTTATGCTTGAAAGGGTTGGCTGGGATTATATCCAATACATTTAGGTAATTGATTCGAGTAACATCATATATCATGGAATTTTTTTCTCCATTGTGATAGAACCCTACATCGATGTACTGTATCTCATAGGATTTGAATAGGGCCTTTTCACCATATAATGTCCCAATTTTACCATTAATAGAATACTTGAGACATTAGTTGCATGATGAAGGAATGAACACATGCTAATGTATCCAAGGTTTTCCCAGAAGAACATTGAAATATTTATCATGCCAAATAACCATGAATTCTAAGTTAGACAAAAGATCCCCAAACTGAGTTTTGAATGTGATATCACTGAGAGGCTCTTGATCATTCTTATCATAACCCTGTAACATTATAACAGAGGGAGACAAGTAAGATTAATTGAGACTTAATTGAATAAGTGTCTGGACAAGAATGAGGTTAAAACCTAATCCATTTTTAATGAAGTCTCTTCTGATATTAATGTCATTTATTCTTCCATAGATATAAAGGGGTCTGAAGTGTCCTTGTATGACAACATCCTCAACCTGGTCTATGAAAGAGATGAATGCATGGAATTATGTAGGATCATTCTCTGCACGATATACCTCAGAAGTGGAAACTTTGAATTAAAATTATTGAGGACTTAATAAGGCCTCAATAAGTACTTCCCAGAGGTCCTTTGATATAATCATAGAATCTAGGATTGACAATATGACTGGAACTTTGGCCAGTTTCTTCAAGACATCATATTTCTGATCTAGAGGTTTATGCTTCCCAAATGGGGATACTCTTTTTTAGACACTTTATAAGTCGATTCTTCTAATGTGGACGGTCCATCCCTTGGGCTAGGATATGGAAGTTCTCATGTTCTTGGTAGATTAGGTTGGATAGGCCTACCTACTCACTGAGGGGGTAATGGTATATCCTATAACTAATATTCCAAGATGATCATGTCAGGGAAGACCCTATCATGTGTAAATAAAGAACTCTCTTTTTTCCTAATAAGCTCATTAGAGAGATTTCCCATGTGTTTGGACCGCATAGATAGTTAGAGCGGGGGTTTGGTTGATGTAGTGTCTCCTAGAACAACCACATATTCCCCTATATCCTCAACCTCGACAACCCCTTCCCCTAATTCCCTAATAAAGTATAAGGAAATTAGGTTTATAATCAGAACCATTATGTGATAGTGGATTAGTTAAGGGAATAACATTAATGAAACTGAATATCAACTCCTCATTTGATTAATATTCTTCATGATGGGTTGACTCTTGTTGTACTATTTGGCGGGGCGATTCCCATGATACAAATAACTTGAAGTATGCTTAAGTCAAGGACATCATTGTATTTGACATGAGATTATATTCTTGGGTATGATTCTTACCCTTATGTCCATGTTTCTTCTTGGACGATTCGATTTTGGAGGATTGGGATTTTGATGAAGTTGGAATTGATGTAATAGAAGTGGTCAGGGGCACAGTTGGCTGTTTCAACTATGTTCAAAGAATAGAATGAGTCTGGTTATTTGTTTTCTTGAAAATCCAATCACCAAAGTTTTGTGAATTATTACTTTTATCTTATTTCCATTAACCTTCATCCACTAGATTGGTAGAAAAAAACATGCTACCTGGGCTGGAGAATTTTTTAATTTCACTTTCCTAGTGTCCACTATCTTTTGTAGGAGGTATTTAGAAAAAACTACAATCCTGAATGGGGATCCCCATCATTTGAAGAAAGGGTAAATAGTTTGGGATACCTTCATCACCATATTTTTTGGGATTCATGGGATTTAGAAATTAAACTAAGTTATTTTATAATACCAAAATCATGTAAGCGAGGACTTGGTCATTATGAAAGGAATTGAACTTGTTTTTTAACTCTTCAAAATACTTCCGCCTCTGATATCTTTGATCATATTGGTGAGGAACCCATTGTTGCTGACACTCGGTTGGTGGATACCTATGGTAGGATTTGGGATTTGAAATAGGAGAGGGTATAATTGCCTTATTAAGTGTAACTGTAGTGGCCTATACTTTTACTATTCTCCTTCCTTGAGTTGATGGAATTACCTGGGACTTGGATTTGGTCTCTATGATGGAGTTTTCTACTTGTTGATCAATTGAGTCTCGATCCCTAAACCCTCATGTGTATTTTATATGTATCAATAGTGTTAAAAACTCATCACAGAGATTCAATAAAAATATAAGCAACAACTCTTCTTGAGAGAGTGGTAGGTTTAAGGAATATGTTAGTCCTTTCCACTAAGTAATGAAATCAGATACCCTTTCATTAAACTACTGTTTTTAGTTTTTGAGGTTGAAGATTATTGTCTTCTGTAGCGTTGATATAAACTAGAAGAGGAATTTTTGAGGGAGGTCTTCTCATCCTATGATCGACTAAGACTTAAAACTCATATACCACATGAAGGTTGTAATATATAGAGACTTCACAAAACACATGATCTTTACCACCTCTTGTTGTTCAGGGGTACCCATCATGGGATCACAATGAGTGAAAAAATGAATCAAATACTACTCTAGGTATCCTTAGTTGTTAAAAATTAGAAACATAGGATTTTAATTGTTTGGAGGGGGAGGGGAAGGAACTACCCATTTGGGGTAAGACATCATTCTTGGTTGTACCAGCACACACTGCAATTCCATAGCTTCCAATCAATTCATTAATTACTCAATAGTGTTCATAAGCATTCGAGGAATTTTTGGTTGATCTAGAACCTAAGAAGGTGTCGTGATCAGTATAACCACTAGTGGTGGTACTAATAGTATCTTTCATGGGTAACCTATGCAGATAGATCTGTAAGGATGTGCCTAACTCTATTATAGTTGTGTACCCAATGGGGGGAATTCTTTATCTGCTATTGCGGGATCCAAACATATTGGTGGTTAATATCCCAAATTGAGTAGATATTCTCTGTTTACTTTAGTTATTGCAGAAAACCCTCTTTAATGAGGTGTGACAACTAGAAGTGTGAGTTAATGATCTTATTACGGAGAATATATGGAAATAATGTTTCCACAAAGTAACTATATATTGAGTATTCTCAACTCTCTAATCTTCTACACTTTCAGAGCAGATCATTCCTCTAGTGAAAGGGACAGACCATCCCAGGGAGGGATTTGAGATGTAATATGACACTTAACCTTTATACTATTGGGTGTCATTCAAGGAGGTAAATGAGGATTATTCAAGGGAGTTCCCATATTTAAGGCGAGCCTTTGGTTTTGGGTATATACACCTCCTTCATTTGTTTTAGTGTGGACCAGATTCTGAACTAAAACTTCCCCTTCCGATTCCTATGATCTAGCCTTGTGTTTTAGATGGTCTTCAATAACAACATTGATGACATACACCGATTCATAATGAATCAAATACAGTCTGTTGGAATCTCTGTGAGATTGTCTTATTATTTACCCTCCACAAGACCTTGTCCTATTATTTTTTGATTCTTCAAGATCAATTTTTCTGTATAGTAACTCGAAGGGAATCTTTAGATAATTTAGTTGTACGTGTTCCAAGTGAATGTACCAGATCACAGGATGGGATGAACTGAGAGGATTAATTCCACAACATATTCACTAATTGAGAGAAAATTGATTCCCACTAGGGGGGGGGGGTGGATTGCTGAGGTGAAAAATCCCCCATCCCTGAGAGATGGGGCAGTTCTTGTTCTGCTTTCTCAACTCTTCAGGCATGATTAGATGACCCTGAAGGTTGGGTTAAAAAAATATCCCATCCCTGTGGTTAGGGGTGGATCCTGATCTGCAATGGATGATATTACCCCAACTTCTCTTTTTGAATTTATGGATTTTTGTTAGAACATGTGTTGGGTGAATTATTTGAAACTCACTTAAATAGTCTATTTCCAAAGAAAATTGTTCTATTTTTGACATCTGTGCAATCTGATGGCTCACATCCTCTAAGTGAGATTATTTCTCAATATTCTCAAATGCTTGTTGCAAAAGTATTTCAATATCCTACTCTCTTCTATCCCTACATCACAGATATTCAATTGGGGAGAGTTCTCACTGAGCATATCATCTGTTGTGAACAAATTCCATTTGTTGTAGCTGGCATGGAAAAATGAAATTGCATGATACCAACTTTGGTGAGCTATGCTATTTAGGGAGTGTAGTGAAATGTAATGCTCCATGTACACCCCATCCTTTGATACAAACACCAGATGGGGTATCTACGATCAATCATCACAACCTCATTAACACATTGAGGCATGCACATTTAAGGGATCCTTGTTGTTTCTCGATCATTGGATTTCATGAACCCAGGAGAGATTACAAGTTAATTTAGAAATACAACCCTTATATTACCTTGACATGAGTTTGATACTCATTATAGGAAAATAATTTTCTTTTAGGTGGCAAATAATTTTCTATATATTTAGGCAGATTTCGTTTATAAAATACTCTACCAACACTACTAGAATGCTGTATTTAGGGGTGGAAAAAGGCTATAACATGACTAGTATGTCATCATTAGCCAATTTTTTCCTCATATTTAGAAAATCATATTTGTCTTTCACTAGAGGATTCTCAACCTGGTCCAACCAGAGTGTACACTTCCTGATTGTCTTGTCACAAGCAATAGGATTGGTTGGGAGTTAATATATTATGTTGAAAGGCAAATTAACCAAAGGGAGGTTCATAGAATGACCGTTTCCTTGGGATTTATTCTAGTTGAGAAATTATTTCACCTACTAGTGACAATGCATTAGACATGACTGGATTTGTGTTGAAAGTGTCTCTCTATAGAAGGGATTTATCATCACTACCTTGATAATTGTAGAATCATCTTAAAAATTCAAATAACTAATATAGAGAGAACTTTGATAGAGAAATACATCATGGGGAGGACCACCTTGGTGGATTACAGTAAGGGGAAGACCCTATTTCTCCTTGTTCTTTTGGAAACACAAAGGGTTACCGTGTCTCTCATCAAGAGATAGGCTGTCAAGATTGATTGAATTATTGTCATGAAGTAAGACATCACTATAAAGTGTCTGACGAGGACATTCAGAATTACTGCTAGTGATCCAATAATATGGAAATGGGAGGGTAGGATCTTGATCTTTAACATATAATCATATGAGGGATTAAAGAATTCTAACATTAAGTGAATCATTATCATAGATCCGATCTTTATTTTCCAATCATGTTTGATAAGGATTCTTCATGGGTTCCTTATTATGAGTGATTGAATCCACATACTAGGATAATTGGTTGTCATGGGTAGGTGTTTGTGCCTACCTTGGTGTGGATATTTTAATAGGCTGATTACCTCCAATTGGAGTAAGTGTATGTTCATGATCCAGTTTTCCATATAATATGGAAAAGTTTTCCCCATTACCCTCATAGACTAGAGTAATGTTGTGTTTCTGCTCTGGGGTTTTATGATAATTATATAACCCATTGGTGGGGATATAGTTATGTGTCTTTACCTCAAGAACTACTATTGAGAAAGTGTAAGGGTATGATCAGAAACAACATTATCATGGTATATCATTTTCACGAGGGGAATAAAGTCACATACCATCTCACTTCTCTTAATATCCCTCGTCTGGATCCCATTTTTTTCATACTATTATCACCATGAAGCCAGAGGGAGTCAACCTGGTTAGAGGGGATTCCCTTGGCCTCCACTACTTTTTTCCACCTTAGGCCTATTGCCCTGGGAAATTTGGGATTGTCATTTCTTGTTATTATTGTTTTCCTTGAATAAAAATTTACACGATGACGATGATGATGATATCCTAGAAAGTCTGTAAGATGTGGACAGTAATTTATGAATTCTTTTTCATCATTGTTAGGATATGCTTGGTGACTTCAATGATTGTAACGGGGATATGCATCCATTCTATATATAGAGTAGGTGTATGTTCCTTCTCTTGTAATCCCTTTATTGTTAGTGGATACTAACAATACTCAAGTGTGGAGGTATATAGTTGAGTCTTCCCTTTACTAGTATTCAGGAATTTCTGAATGACTTCTACGGGTGTTGCAAGATGAGGCTGCTGGAAGGCTTGGAAAATGATGCCAGGTGAATGTACCTAATCACTGTTTTCCTCCAAGCATGGTTAGAAGAATTCTTTAAGTGATTCTAGAAAAGTTTACTGACAGGCTTGGTATGTGCAGGTAGGTGTATGTTCCTTCTTACAGGTCGCCACTGTGTTTGGTTGGTGGAATTATTTTAATACTGCTAGACTAGTCTTTTAACTGCCTATATGAAGGCGGATGAGTTTATGCGCCCACTCGATGCTTGCCACCAAATTGGGTTGGTGAGTTAGTGGTGCTTGTTGAGTTTGAGGGATTTTCAAGTGACCTCCAAGGTCAGGATTGTATCATTTTGATGGTACACTTGGAACAATGAGTTTGAGGAACAACATTGAAGATGTTAGGTTGGAGATGAAATCCTTTATGCAAATGAGGATTCATCCTGATTAGAAGTCAGGGAATTCATTGGTGAAAACTTGAAGGAGTCCATTGGATTGAAGCGTGTTATTTGAATTAAGTTTATATATATATATATATATATATATATATATATATATATATATGACAAACACAAACAAGGAACTCCTATCAAACAACATCTCATTCGAGAAAACGCATGCTTGATTGATTTCCTTATCTGGCCTCCTTTTATTTTGAAAGTAGGAGGGTCATGATAGGTGGGTGACAATATCATCTTGGTCAAGGATTCACATCAGGTTCACTATTTTTTCCCTCAAAATTTTCACCTCGTTATGATTTTCTATTTCTGAGCAGTTTTCAATGGGTTGTTTGTGGAACTAGAAACACCCAATGGTTCTATATTTGAAGGGACCTTATTTCCAAAGGCAGAAACTCATTAGGTGTTTCAACCAACAATTCTTAATAACTCACATTGGTTGAGAGGATGGGAGGTTGGGCTCATCATAACCTTTTGAGGGGAATTATTTCATACTCTAGGACTTTCTTATAGATTTAAGATATGTTCATAAATCCTTCATTAATTTCCAAGTATGATATGAGTCAACCCAAGATTAGCAATCAATTATTAGAATTTATAGATATTATAATCATCTATATGTATCCTAGGTTCTCCTTTCATGGTGTCCTTTTATGTACTATATAGAGATTATTTGGTCGTTATCATAATGATCCCGATTTTCTAGCCATACAGTGCGAAAATATAGAGTTTATTGTCATCCAAGGAAACTAAGGTCGGTCAAAAGTTTGTCATCATCTAGGGAGACGAGATTTGTTTTGATGTTGGGATCGAACCCATAGATGGGCTTCCTATATATCCTTGTGAAAGGAATCAAAACCCACATAGTTCAGTTCCGATAAATGCGACACATCATACCTTTTAAGGTCATGTGATGAGGACTTAACCATATAGTTTAATGTCATGCGACAAGGATGTCTATGAATAAGGTTCATAGTCAAATATTGGTGTGGGACTTATGAATAAACATCCCAAGGAACCAGAGAGAGATATGGATTCTCAGTTTTAATTAGACCATGTTGTGAATTTTTCCGAGAAATAATAGGGTTGATTTGTGGTGTTGGGTTTGAACCTTAGAGAGGATTCATACATATCCCATTTGGATGGGAATCAAATCCCACATAGTTTGGTAAGTCTCAAATGGGTGTATGGTTCTTTGATAGGATTAATTTGAGACTTATTCCTAAAGAGGATTCCTTGGTAAGTTGGGGGTTTTGATTGGGAATAACTTCCGAGGATGATGTCCCTTAATCTTAGGACTTAGGTATGTGTCCTATGTATCTTGGTAATAGTAGGAATCAGAGTTCCCATATTGAAATCCTTTGGGATAATCTTTTGAGTGTCATGATCATCACTAACCTCTAATCCCATGTGAGTCATGATCGGTGTGAGAAACAAGAGGAAGTGAAAGACTCGACAACCCATAAACTTTTCCTTCTTCATTGGTGGAAGAGGTCGGGGATACGGTGGAAGATGCTAAGGCTATGGTACTTCCCTCTCTTCACTTTACATTGGACATGATTCCAAGGTAAGGAAGTAATGAAGGTGATGGACAAAGTGTTAGAGAGGGTAAAGACTGCAACCTTTTACATGAAATTCTAGGGGATTACTTGAGGAGGTATGCCATAAAATTGGTTGCATAGTGAAAGAGGATAATGTAATTCCGTATCCTCCCTTATAAGAACTAGAGGATCTGAGTCTCAGAAATGAGAAGGGGAAGACATGGTCCTATCCCCAGAATATGAGAATGGGAACTACTAAACATTGTCCCTAGGATAAGGGTTATCGTGATGATAGATATACAAATTTAAAATTCCATGAGGATCCTGACTGTCTAGTAAGACAAGTGTGGGAAACCTCTGACTGTAGAAATCTAAATCCAAATGGGATACATGCTTATGTACCTTTCCCCAAGGATTTTTAAATCTGGAATTCTAGGTGGGGTTTTAAACTTGGTACCTTTTAGAGAAGGGATACAAAGAAGGAGAGTCCCTACCATGTGTGGCTTTGAGGGAGGCCTCATGAGTGGCTCGCACAAGTTAGAGATTAGGGCGAACCAAGGAGGATCACACAAGGGGTGATCCATGCAGGCAGGCCTGGGTGAATTGGAAGAAACTTGTGTGATGGACCACCTAGGAAAACTTAACTTGGGTGAGACATTTATCAATACTTTAAGGGTCTCCATATGTTTTCCTGGAGGTAAGTCATGTAATTCTATATTTAAGGAAGGGAACCTCATGCCAGTCTTCATTGATTAGGGGTTAGGAGAATGCTTTTAATAGGTGTTGTTCACTTTAAACCCTAGTAAGAATTAATTTTTACTATAACCCTTTAATTACCTATTATTTAGGTGTTATAAAACTATATAGAAGGTTTCATAGGGCTTGAGTAAAGTACTAGGGAGATCAAAGAAACAATCAGCCTTTGGGAAAGTTCATCCCTCCAAATGACGAGCCCAAGGGCCATATTTATAGAAAAATATGGGACCCTAGGTGAAGGTTTCTTTTTTATGTAGGTGTCACATATAGGTGGGACACACAGGGACCTTGCATGCCGATGATTTTTGGGGGTACCTTGGGTGAACTACTCTTTTGGGGACCTATGATTCTTAAAATTATTCATCTACTTTATTCTCATTTTTCTATGGTATTTCTATTGGTTTTATTTTCTCCCATGTAATAAAAAAGTGTGTCAATACCCATGAAATGAAATGGGTATCATAAAAATGTAATCATATCTTAACCTGTGGAAAAAGATATATTTCACAATAATTTCATCAAATAATAACCCATGAAAAGAAGTGGGTTTTATAAACATAAAACCCATGGAATAGAAACTAGTTTCATAAATATTATTCCATAAAAACATAAACCATTTATAGAAATAATATGAATATAAACTTTGGATCATTTAATCGTAAAGGCATAAGTAACACCAATGGATGTCATATTAGATGGAAAATAATTTTTAAAGGTCCTTTCAAAAACATTTCTTGAGAAAAATATCATTTCTTCTAAAAAAAGATTTATAACATGAATCCTTTTGAAAAAATTTCTTTGAAAACATAAAATGGATGCCTTAAAACATTTTGAAAACCATTTTCCTTAAATACATATAAAATAAGATTTAAAAAGTTTGGAAAACCATTTATTTGAAAAGGAAGCTTGAAAACATTTTTGAAAACCATTTTCCTTGAAAATACATTTAAAACTTATAAAGTAATCTTTGAAAATATTTGGGAAACACTTTTCTTTGACAACATATAATGAAATATTGGAAACATTTTGAAAATAATTTTCCTTGAAAACTTATAAAAGAAGCTTGAAAACGTTTTGAAAAAAAAAATCCTTGAAAACATATAAAACAAGTTCAAAGACATTTCAAAATCCATTTTCCTGGAAATTACTTTGAAAAATTTTAAAGGATTCTTTGAAAAAAATTAAAAACATTTTTCTTTGAAAACTTATAAAGAAAGATTAAAAACATTTTGAACAAAAATTTACTTGAAAACATATAAAATAATCTTTAAACCATTTTTAAAACCATTTAATTAAAAATAATTTGAAAACTTACAATGAAATATTGAAAACAATTTAATTTTTTATAGGAAACATGGTTTTGAAAGAACAAAAATTTCCGACCAAAGAGAGAGGTAAATTCATACTTTATTAAAAATAATTTCTCAATTATATTATGCACCAATGTGTGGAAAAATAGTACCAATCCATGAAGATACAATGAATTAATAGAGAATAAATAGATTCATGAGAGTTCTTCAGATATGGATCATAATATTTCATCAATGAAAGCATAATCATAAACAATCTGAATAAACAATGAGATAATTTCAATAAACTCTTACCACTTAGAAAATTTTAATTATACTCAAAATGTAAGAAAATAAAATAAAATTATGCTTAAAATATCATTACAAAAATTTGTGTTGTGATATAACATGTAAAATGTCAGTATATACACCTTGTAAAATATTATAGGTTCATAACATGACATGTGTCTCAAAAAAAGAGAATTGAGAAAAAAATTACTTTACAAGTTTGGTAACTTTTGAAATATAAACCACATGAAATAATGTCATAAAATGGATATTTAAATACCGATAAATTTAATTATAAGAATAATATAATACATCCATGGTTAGTAAACACAAAATATATAAGAAATAGGTGTGTTAATATAGATTGTGTCTCATGTAAAATAAATGTGAGATGAGAAAATCCTTATATTATGGG
The DNA here is from genome assembly GCA_963277665.1 of Viscum album. Lineage (NCBI taxonomy): Eukaryota > Viridiplantae > Streptophyta > Magnoliopsida > Santalales > Viscaceae > Viscum > Viscum album. The sequence goes on from OY728148.1 coordinate 391,705,129, forward strand.
TAACTATTGAATCATGATCCCCATGAAATAATAACATAAATTAAAGGTTTTAATATCATTAAATAAATGGAATTAATGATATAATTTTTCATAGGGTAGTATATACACCACATAATATAATCAAGTGGTATATACAGAATGTATCTCACATAAATAAAAAGTGAGATGAAATTCCCTTACCTTTAGTCTTGAATTTATTTGTACACATTAATTCCTCCTATATAATAAATATAATTTAATTATAACGCTACCAAAGAACCGTATTATTATATCTAATACCATATATGATTCACTTATGACTTTATATTACCTGTTTATTAACAATTATATGTTAATGTCATGTTTCAAGTAATAACTACATTTTTATCGTATGTGTTTTGAATTTTTATTCTTGATCCTCATAATTAGAAAATGATTTAATTATTTAAAAAATGAATAAATTTATGTATATATCGTTTATATTCAGTATATAAATATTTATAATAATATATTAAGTATATAAATATTAAATGATATACACCTTTCATGGAGATGGTAGGTCGTACGCCCACATGAACACTGCTTCCATTTTATTGTTGTATTGAAATAAATAAATAAAATTAAATATATGTATATAAATATATAATAAAATCCTAGAATAATTATTATGTCATATATACCGTATAATTTTACTAAAACCACGCTTAATACATTCCATGTAAAGTGTGAACGAATCACATCGCTTTGAGGAGGCGATAGTCCACACTTCTACAAACGAAGTTAACATATTTACACAAAATGGAAATAATGAAGGTAGTATTTATATAATTACTACATAGTATAAATAAATCATAAATATAATATAAAAATAGTGTTTCCATTATAATCACAAACCATTATAGGTGGTAAAGGTAAAACAAACAACATCGTTTCGTGAGGTGGTAGTTTTCAGTACAAAAAAATGGTAAGTTCATTACCCATTTGATGGAAGTGTGTATAAGTTCAGGTAGAAAAATTTGAATAAAAATATCTTAGTATATTTATGATATTATTTTTATTATATTATCTTGTAATAATATTAATTTACATGGTGGATAAAGAAAATAAAGGAAAGGATCTTGAGGAAGGATGTTACCTCTTATTTGGGTAAATCCTTTTGGTTTGTACCAAAGGGATTCCATGGTTGGATTTATGACCAAATAGAGGAATAAAGGAGGAATTTATAGATTTTTTAAGTGAATTGGGTATATATTTTATAAAATTAAGTGTCTTTATAGGTGTGAAGAAGGTTAAGAGGCAGTTTCCTTTTATAAGGGAGGGAGGAGACACACTTGGCATTTTTGAAAACAAGTTCGGTGTACACATGTTTTTAACCAACAAAAGTCATAAAAAATAAACCAAAATAAATAATTAAAGGTTTATAGTCGAAATATTTCCATAAAAATGGTTTTCTAAAAGTTTATAGGTCATTTTGGACCTTAAGTTTAAGGTTTAGACCATTGTTAAGCTTAATTTTACCTTAACCACTATAATTAATCTTAACCACCTTCACTTATTTATTAGGTAAAAAATTAATTTGAACTTATTAAACTATAAATATTATACTTATTAAAAACATTTATGCCCATTTTTAAAAATTTAGTTCATTTAAGTGAAAAAATTATGTTTAATGCTAATCTCACAGACATGGTGAGAAAGCGGGTTTTTAAAGTGAGAATGTTTAAAAGTTCATTAAGATTTTATATCTAAATTCATTATAAAAATGACTCTAATGACCTAAATTGTATCAATAGATGTATAATTTATCTATTTTTACCATAAAACCAACTTAAAATATAATTTAACTATGTAAATATATTATAAAAAAATCAATTTTGAATTAAAATTCTGTATTTTTCACTTTTCATCTAAAAATGATGTTTTTTAAAAAAACCCCAAAAAATTACCCTAAGATAATTTTAAAAATTTGAATTCAAAAATGATGTTTATTTTATAAAGTTAAATTTATTAAAGTTTATAAAATTAATTTTATTTTCATTCAAAGAAGGATAGAAAAGAATCTCTTTTATGAAAATAAGTATTTTCAAACATAAAAAGACTTTACTAAAACTCTTATTTATTATTAACAATATGATTTATCTATATAAAATAATAATAAATAATATTTAAATGTAGTTATTACTATTCATATTTCTATTTTTAACATCCATGTTATAACTATCCCATTTAAATAATTATAATAATAAAATGTTCTTTTGTAGAAATTCAGTGTTGCGTGTAATGCCATCCAAGTCAGTGTTACATGTAGTGAAAGCCTTACTTGGTATAGATTAGGAATAAACTATTAATTAGTGTATAATATGCTGAAATACATCGAATAAAATTAATTTATCAAAATAAAGGTTCATAAAAACTTGAGGTGTTATATTATACCCCCTTAAAATGAATTTCACCCTTGAAATTCATCTGGGTTATTAAAGGTTTAATACTTGAAAGTTACTTTCATAGAAACCCACAAGAATAAAAATGAATACTAATAATTCATTTAAAAAAATAAATTTGGAAGCATAATGGTTACCCAAGTTAACTCATAACTAGTTTTCCACATATTATAATATAGGTGGAAAGTGAAAACATGGTCACGGAAGAGAAATATTACCATCATGTTTTGGTAGAAAGTGATAGAGAAAAATGTCAAGAGGAAGTTAAAAATAAAAAATCCATAAATATGAAATGATATAAGGGTACATTTTATTAATCATAAAATAAGGTTCTAGGATAACATTTTTTGTTTTAATATCCTTTACCTAAAGTTGAATAATTTTCATGAGAAGATATACTTACTTTATTCAGTACAATCTCAGCCATTATTATGCCTTGATCAATTTCCACTTCATCTATTTCTCCAAAACGGAAGGTGGATTTTATATTTATAAAGCTCTAATTGACCATGATATCCATGATAATCCATCCCATATATCATTAATTATCATCAACACAATTGTTTTGGAACATGTTATCTAATATGCATAAATCCTCACGTGGTGAGAGAATAATTTAATCTCACAAACTTAATCTGAAGTTTAACTTAAAATTTCCACAAATGGTTAACCTTATAACTCTTAATAAATATGAAAATACAAAAACATATAAATAAGGTCATGAAATCATCTTAAAATTTATTCCCCATATCACAAAGTAGCTCTTGGTTTTCATATTACAAAAATGTGAATACCCTCATCATATATTCTCCTGAAACATGGTAATAACCTAAATTACAATAAATCCTTTAAAAAAACATGCATTATACTTTATTAAAAAGATTACTAGATATATTATTTAATTACAAGAAGTTGTAAAATTTATCCATGATAACATACACCACTTTTTGAACATATCCTTTATTAGTTATGAGGTCATAAATATTATCCAATCTAATTTATCCAAATCAATCATCTCTTAATACAAGATAAACACAATTGTATCAACTTCTTGAATACATTAAGGGTTAATTTACCTTATTCAAATATATCAAATTTCCATTAAACCAATTTTCTAGTTCATTAGTATAATTTAACACATTATTGAAAATAATTAATGAAAAACTTCTATAAACAATCCTTATATACTTTATCATTTATATAATATAATCTTTGAATTCCAAAAAACATACACTTAAATCATCCAACTTTATTCTTAAAAAATTACTCAGGCTTCATCAAATTATTACTTAATAACTCATTCCAAGAATATGAAATATGAATCGTGTCTTAAGGTTCCTCAAACTTAATCTAATCATGCTTCTTGTGTTTAATATAAACAATATTGGAAGAATATTCTATACCTATCACATGTTGTTTTTGGTCTCTTTATCTTCATAAGTATATCCAATAATCATGGACCTTCCTAATTATATTCACGAGATTTCCATTTTGGTAATATATTTTCATCATTACCATAATTTAAACATCTAAAAAATTAAATTTTAACCTCCTTCCTTCTAGTTCCCTCCATTTAATAAAACCAGAAAGCATAGGGTGATAAAAACACATCATAGTATAAAACCACGTACCCATGAAAAATTACATATAGGATATCTAAATATTTACACCTAATTATTTAATCTACAAAAACATCGGTTTATCCTATTTTATTCATAATCAAATTATATTTAGATCTTTCATGATGGTTTGTAAAGAGTTTGTGAATTCCCAAAGCATATCCCCTGGGAGTGTCAAACCCAGTGCGTAGTAAGGCCGGTTGTCATATATCAGGTTATACTCGAGTTAGGCCCAAAATAAATTTACAGAGTTGTTAAACCTAGGTACATATATTCTAGAACCATTTCCACTTTTAGTATCCATACAGGTATGTATTTCTAGGAAACCACTCTCTCTATCCTTTACCAAAACTCCAAGACATTTTCATAAACATTAACTCATCCTTAGAGACACCCCTAAACATATCCCTAGGGGTCTTTCTAATATTTTATCATACTAGTTTATAAAGGTTGAATAAACCTCCACATTGATACCAAATATAAAAACCTAGTCTTAACGTACGTAAACATTACATAATTTTTTGTAATATTAAAAACATTACATAAACAAATTCCCAAAGACCATATTATTTTAGTGCCTTTGGAAACATGGAAATGTAAATGATGATACATGAGTGTGCTACATTATTTAACACTAGGTTCTCTAAGACTAGAACCCCTCTTAGGCATATCATACATGAAATATATATTCCTGACTTCGAGAGGAAACAATAAAACAAGATGATCTTAGATGCTTTGTAAGAGTAAATAAGGTATATATTTAAACTTAAACATAAGAATAAGGGTATTAGAACATGATCATAATAGTATAATATTACACCCCGCACATCAAAGATCATAAACATGAATCATGAAATAAATATTAGCAGTTTATAAGACAAGGATCATAAGGGAAAAAGAGCATAATCCATGAAATAATAACATAGGAATAAGACATTGAATTGTGACATACACATAAACATGTAATATCAATCCCTACAAGTCAAGAAATGTAGATAAAACTTATCAGAGCACTTCATTGGGACTATAACTACTGGGAATGACACACCACAATCCCAAGTTGCAGTCCTTTCCTTGTAAGGGATCATGTTTCCTTATATTCCCATAGTGGATTAGGTTTTCCCATATCCCCACAATGGATCAGGTTTTCTCATTTTCCCATAGTGGATCAATTTTCCCCATGTTCCATATTCATAGTGACTGCACCTAATGGGCCTGACACACCAACATCCCTAGTCGCAGTCCTTTCCTTGTAAGGGATCGAGTTTCCTTATCTTACCATAGTGGATCAAGCCTGAAGAATTTATTCCCATAATTATCTCATGAGATATAAATCATTACCTAATTAATTAGAGGGACATATAGGTCCCATCCATATTATAATAAAATTATTCATAGATGTTCCACATGATAATAAAACTTTCTTCATATTAGGACCCATAAAAAGGGATGGTTTTCATAAACATCCTATCATAAACCATGAAATGAAATGAGTGTCATAGACACGTAATCATATCTTAACATATGAAAAATTATAGGTTTGATAATCATTTCATCAAAGAATAAACCATGAAAATATGAAGGCATCATAAGAATAAAACTCTTGGAAGAGAAATAGGTTTCATAAATATCATACCATCAAAACATAAACCATTTAGAGAAAGAATATAAATAGAACATTTGGATCATTGCCCCATAAATTCATGAGTAACACTAATTGATATCATCTTATGTGAGTATTTGTTTTGGAAATATCCTTTTAAAAACATTTCATGAAGAAAATATAATTTTTTCTAAAAAATGAATTTAAAACATAAATCCTTTTGAAAACCTTTTTATTTGAAAACATAAAATGGATTCTTGAGAACATTTTGAAAACCATTTTCCTTAAAAACATATAAAATAATATTGATTTTTTTTGAAAACCATTTCTTTGAAAATTAATCTTGAAAAAAAATTGACAATAATTTTCCTTGAAAATACTTTGAAAACTTACAAAGTAATCTTTGGAAACATTCTAAAAAACTTTTCCTTTTAAAACATATAAAGAAGTCTTGAAAATATTTTGAAAATAATTTTCCTTGAAAACTTATAAAATAAGATTTAAAATTTTTTGAAAACAATTTCCCTTGAAAATATATAAAAAATATGGAAAATATTTTCAAAACTATTTTCCTTGAAAATAATTTGAAAACTTATAAATGAATGTTTGAAAACATTTTAAAAACCTTTTTCTTTGAAAACTTATAAAGAAATTTTGAAAAACATTTTACTTAAAACTTATAAAAAATCTTGAAAAAGTTTTTGAAACCTTTTATTTGAAAATAATTTGAAAACTTATATATAAAGCTTTAAATAATTTGGAATACCTTTTTATAAATTATGGGTTTGAAAGAACAAAGATTTCTAAATGAAGAGAGAGGTAATGAAAAAATTTATTAGAAACACTTTCTTAATTATATTATGTACCAAAGAGTGGGAAAATGGTAACAATCCATGAATATATAATTAATAATAATATGAGAATATAATTAAAGAGAGTTCTAGGAATATGGATCATAATATTGTGTCAATGGAAGCATAATCACAAACAAGTGAAATAACTACCAATGATCACGTACCCAAGTGGTAAAAGCTTCTGCATGGCATCCAAAAGACCCATGATCAAATTCAGGTATGGGAAAATTTCTAGGTACTGTAGCAATGTCAGACTGTAGCTGCGGAGGCACTGTTGCAGGGACTATAGCGGTAGTCGTACTGTAAAAGGTATTGTAGCAGCGTGGGTACTGTAGCAGTACTGTTCACCGAGGGGTCCTTTGGGAAAAAACGGGCTTTCGGGACTTGTATTCAGGCCACTTGGCCTTGGGCCTTTGAGCTATGCAATGAGACTCCCTCTACCCAGATAGAAAGAGATATTTTCTTTAATAATAAATTGAGGCTTCTGCCTCAACCTTTAAAAAAAGTGCAATAAACAATGAGATCATTTTATTAAACTCTTACCACTTGGTAACTTTTTATTATACTCCCCATTTAAGAAAATGAAGTTTCATGATGCTTAAAATATCATTAAAATAATTTGGTTCATTATATTAAATGTCAAATGGAAGTATATACACCTTATAAAACAATATCGGTGTATAACCTGACAAGTGTCTCAAAGATGGAAAATTGAGACAAAATTTATTTACTGATTTGGTAACTTTTAAATCATAAACCCCATGAAATAAATATCATAAAATGGATATTTAAATACCCATAAATTTAGTTATAATAATCATATAATTCATCCATGGGAAGTAAACACACCCTATATAAGAAACAGGTGGTGAAAATTGTAACACCCCAAACTTCCACGGTACACTTCTCTTTGAATAATATAATAGCTTGCGTTGTACGCAAATTTGAGTTCTAACACACCACTACCAAGCAAACTAGCCGTTATGAATAGTAATACACACTTTTTGAAATTTTGTAAATTTTATTTTTCAAAATAGACTTCATTTTTAGATTAGTAATATCAAAATTATCTTAGGGTGAATTTTTGGTGTTTTTCTGAAAACTTTCAATTTTTGATGAATAGTGAAAAACAATGCGTTATTGTTTAAAACTGAATTTTTATTTTTATAATTAATTATTTTATTTAAATTTATATTAGGTAAAAATAGATACATAATACTGATTTATGTTCAATGTAATTCATTGGAGTAATTTTATAATAATATTAGATATATAAAATTTTATTGAACTTTTTACCATCTTTTACGCACCTTTTAGGCACGTTAGAAAATTTACATAAAACACAATTTTACTGCTTATGTGAATTGAATTTCAAAAATCCAAGATACACAGTTGATATCAGTAAGTAAAATGTGGTTCAATAAGATGAAAATAATTTTTGGTGAATAGTAACTTTTGACTTTTATTTACCAGAGTTAAAAGTAAATAGGGCAATTAAAGGTAAAAATGATATTATTATTACCCTGAAACATGTCCTAATTCTATTGGATAAGTTTATTTCAACCAAAATCAACCTTAGGAATAAAATATTATCCTTTTGGTCCCCCTGAATTAGATTAGATTATTTATTATTATTTTATTTCAAGAAGAGTTAAAAGTGTTAAATTGAAAGTTTAATAACTAAACCATTTTTAATATAGGTTTACACAAAAGATAAATTCGACTATAAATATTCATTAGAAAGATAAAAATATTTCATACATAATAGTATTTGATTTATAATTTTTAGACATTAAATAATAAAATTTATTTATGACATAATGATAACGCAGTAATTACCTTTTTAATGAAAGGTTAAAATAATTGATGTTATAAATATCCAAATAAATGTAAATTGATACTTTTGAAGAATTAATCTAATTTTATTGATTAATAAGGCATGTTAATGTTGATTCAATGATTTTTTTGAATTAATCATGCTTCTATGACTTCCACAAAAATAAATTACTAAATAGTGTCAAAATTGACATAAATGAGTTTTTAAAACAAATACTATATTATTAAATTATATAATAGTATTAAAAATAAAAGGTTCCGAAAAAGGACTCTTATAATTATATATATGTCATTAATTAACCACTTGGTTTTATCTTGGAATTTTATAGTAATTTTATTAACCATGTAATATAAAAATACAAGAAGACATTGTAAAAGTTAAACTATTTAACTAAGAGTTAAATATAAAAGATAAGGTTAATATGGTGACCTAAACCTAACTAGAACCTATTAGTTGAGAGGTTTTCGACCCCATACCCACCTTATCCTAGAAATAAATCATTTTGGAGCCATTATAAACCGAATATGATTGTATAATAAAATAATATTTCAAGCTTTTCCTAAAGTGACCTCACCTCTCTTATATAAGGCTACTTCCCCTTCTCTCAAAATAACACCTCCAAATACATTTGGCTTAGAAAACCACTGATCAAATATCCTCCCAACTACCCTAACTTTGACCTAGTGGCCTTACATTGATAAAAAATCTAACCTATGTATATCTTTTGATCAAATCAAAAGGAAACACCTGAAGAAGAGGTAATAATTTCACCACCTCTTTCCAAGTTCTTTTATTCTTCCACTTCCTATTTATTTGTTGTTTCCATTCAAAAATAATAAATCCAGTACCTTATACATATTGTGATGTTATTATAAATATGGTACAATCATATTCATTAATCTATCTATCCTATGAATGACAAGTCACCATACGTGCATACGTACGGCTTACTGTCTCCACGTCGTGGTGTAGGTTGTTATTCAAACACTTCATTATTTTGATGGGTATAATAATGAGTATAATTGATGTAAATAATAAATATAAAATGTTAATGGTTATTTATATATGATATACCATCCAATTAAATACTATATCACCATCAATATAATGATATTGTGGCTCGTGCGTACGTACAGATTACCGTCTCCACGAACGTGATGAGATTCATTCCCCATCGTAACCATTAAAGAATAAATTTAGTTTTATGATTAAAAAATAATTTTTAAGAACTTAATATAATTCTAGATACGAATAAAATACATCTTATCCATAACAATAATGTCTTACTTAACAAAGCATATAAAGAAAAACGAACCAGTTAACACCCTAAACAATGATAATACCGAAATATTATTAAAAAAGCAATATTAGAAGATCATATATGATATCATATTTATGTATGTGGTTCTTATATAATTTAATAACAATTATTTAAATATTATAATGGAGGTTAACATACCCTCAACCAAGTAAAAGTACAAGGTAAGGGTTAATTCTACAATCTCTTTATTATCCGAGGTTGTTTATGCATGAGTATTTATTGGGACCACTTTATCATCCACATTCATGTTTCATAAAAATTTATTTCAAAACATTTTTACTATTTACTATACTATGGGTTAAATTCATTTATACCCTTGTTCTAATTTTTATAAAATGGTTTGAAAGGAATGTTTTTGTCGTTTCCCAAACAAGGTACTTTCTGACCTTTTCGACAAATTATGGTAAGAATGTTTTTTTTTAACTCATACGGTGGGTGTATATATTTTCCACTGTTATAACACCTTCAAAGATTACCTTACAGGCTTCTAAAAATATTTTCAAAATGAATTTTTTCTTTTATAATTATTTTACTTTTAAATGATTTCAAAATAGAAAGAGATATTTCTCTCAAATAGTTTTGATTTCATCTATGTCAACATCCTTTGATAGATTTTACACTTATTTGAAGTTAATTTATTATGATAAAATCATACATATTGTATTGAAGTTTCTGTGATATGTTTGACTGTAGATGTGTTATTTTTATACAATTCATGGTTTATGGTTAAATTATTAACATTGCGTAAGTGAGTTTAAATATGAATGTTTATGTTATGTTTAAACCTTTTCATATAAGGAATGCATTTGACTTAGTAAGTGACGGTTGGAGCCCACTATATCTACTTGATGCATCGTTAGGCCCTATGAGACAAACTAGTGTCTTGGGACAATGCCTTGAAAAAATCTTATTTGTAGTCTTGGCATGAGGCCTTGACTATATGGTTATGAAATATAACATTATTCATTCCCTCATTATGAAATTGGATATTTATATTGCATGTGATTATTTAACTAGTAGAATATCCATGTGAATAAATAAATGGAATTATTTGATTTATATTTTCCATATTATGATGAAGTTTAATTTTAAAAGTCTTATGTTTTAGTCTTATACATTGCCTTAAATGTCTATGCTTATTTATGAAAGTTTCTGCTATATTGTTATCCTTACGGAGCATCTGAGCTCACCCCTTTCTATGTTTTATTTTTCCCAGGATGTGAAGAAGTATTTTATGGTTGACCTATAGGGATATTCTAAGGGATATAATTGTGTTCAAAGGGGAAAAATGTTGTTGTTGTTTTTATCTCATGATGTAATGTAAAAATTATGTTTGTATCTAGTACTTCCAAGGCTACTAAACTGATCAGTCTTTTGGGACTTGATCCCTTGTGATCATTCCAATGTTATGTAACAATGAACTGACTCTGGGTAACTAGGGTCGGAGAATTATAAACATATCTTGTGTCTCACGAATAATAAAAGTGAGATGAGAAACCCTTACTAAATGGGTAACTTTTGAAACACGATCCTTGTGAAATATTAATATCAATTAAAGATTTAAATATAATTAAATAAATGGAATCAATTATATAACATTTATTAGGGTAGTATATACACCACACAATAGAATCGAGTAGTGAATATGACATATATCTCATAGAAATAAAAAGTGAGATGACATTCCCTTACCTTAAGTCTTGAATTTCTTTGCACATGTTCAAAACTACTATATAATAAATATAAGTTTATTATATATATAACACATAAAAATATAATCAATACCATATATTTCTCACTTATTACTTTATATCACCTATTTATTAACAATTCCATGTTAAAGTAATGTTTTGGGTAATAATGGATTTTTTTACCATACATGTTTAGACTTGTTATTATTGATCCTATTACTTAGATAATGATTTAAATATTTCTAGAATTTCAATAATGATGTCTATATCATATATACTCAGGATATAAATATTTATAGTAATATTTAAAATATTTAAATACTAAAGGAAATACACTATTCATGGAGATGGTAGGTCATACGTATGCATGAAAGATTTTCTATTTTATTATCGCATTGAAAGAAAGAAAGTAAATTACATATATGTATATAAATATATAATATCATCCTAGAAAAATTATTATTTCATATATATCATATAATTTTACTAAACCCATCTTTAATACATTCCATGTAAAGTTTGAACAAATCATATCACATTGAGGAGACGGTAGTCTACACTTCCACAAACAAAGTTATTATATTTACAAAAAATGGAAAGCATGAAGGTAAACATTATATAATAAATAAAAAAGTATAAATAAATCATAAATATCAAATATATCATATAAAAACATGGTTTATATCATAATTCTCAACCATGAGATGTGGTAAATGTAAAATGAACAATATCATTTTGTGAGGTAGTAGTTCGCCATACACAAAAATGGTAAGTTCTTTACCCATTAAATGGAAGTGTGTGTAAGTGTTGAACAATAAATTAGAATAAAAACATATAAGTATATTTAGGATATTAGTGTTATAATATTATCATGGAATAATACTAATTGAGTTAGTGGAGAAAGAAAATAAAGGAATGGAGCTTGAGGAAGGATGTTACCACTTCTTTGGGTAAATCCTTTTGGTTTGCACCAAAGGGATTCCTTTATTGATTTTTTTACCAAAGTGAGGCTTAAAATATTGATTTATGGGTGTTTGGAAGTCAATTTGTTATTTATTAGAAGACATTATGTGGATTTATATGTTTTAAGAAGGGTGAGAGTTGGTGACCTTTTATAAGGTAGGGAGGGGACACACTTTGAATTTTTGAAAACAAGTTAGGTGTACCAACTTTTTTACCTAAAACAATTCATAAAAAATAAAATAAACTAAATAATAACAGGTTTATAGATGAAATATGGACATTAAATGGGTTTTTGACAAGTGTATAGGTCATTTTGGCCCTTAAGTTTAAGGTTTAGTCCCTTGTTAAGCTTAACTTTACCTTAATCACTATAATTAATCTTAATCACTTTCACTAATATTTTTGGTAAAACATTAAGTTAATATTATTAGACTATAAATATTTTACTTATTACAACTGTTTATTTCTATTTTCTAAAATTCAGTTCACAAAAGTGGTAAAATTAAGTTTAATTTTAATTTTGAAGATGTGGTGAGAAAATAGGTTTTTAAAGAGAGAATGCTCAAAAGTTCATTAACATTTTGTATATAAATTCAATATATAAATGATCCAAATGACCTAAATTGGATTGATATATTTATAATTCATATATTTTTAACTTAAAACCAACCTAAAATACAATTTAACTATATTAATAAATTAGACAAAAAGCCTTTTTGAATTAAAATTTTGTATTTTTCACTATTCATAAAAAAAAATGAAGTTTCATAGAAAAATCCCAAAACCCCCTAAGATAATAGTGCAATTATAAATTAAATAATGAATTTTATTTTATCAACTTAAATATTTAATTTTTTTTAAAATTTATTTATTTATTTTTCACAGAAGGACATAAAAATCCATTCTTTTAACAAAATAGAATTTTCAAACATATATAACTTTAATAATAATTTTATGTATTATTAAAAATATGATTTATCTATATAAAAACATAATTAATAATACTTTAAAATTATTTATTACTATTCATATTACTAAGTTTAACATCTATTTTATAACTATCCCATTTAAATAATTATAATAATAAAATGTTGTTTCGTAGAAATTCAGTGTTGTGTGTAACGCAAGGCAAGTCAATATTTTATGTAGTGAAAACTTAAATTGGTATATAATATAAAGAAATTTTGAATTAGTGTAGTTTTAAATGAAATAAATCAAATAAAATGAATCTATTTAGAAAAAAAAGGTTTACAAAAAATTAGGATGTTACAAACTGGGTCTTTTGAGACACTGAGGGGATGAGTCGATTGGTGTGGTTTTTTAGGATTTGGGAGATACCACAAATATGATGGGTTTTGCATCGATGAGATAGTGAATTTATAGTATGGATAATGTGTATTATATGAATATATGGAATACGAGAGTCACATTATAGTGATTTATTCAAAACTAGATAGCGTGACATCACTTCATTGATGAAACGATGAAGCGATGATGTGTAACACTGTGATGTTATTTATAAAACCCATATGTTTCATACATTTTATTTCATGATTTATTGCATGAAGATACAATTAATACAACCCCATAATATCATGAGGCCTAGTGTAATTTTTTAATTAGGTATATAACACAATAACTTGAAACTGAAATATAAATATTTAAACTAAAACTCCATAACATGCCCTTAAATTCCTTGATATTATAAAATGGAATGGGATAACATGGGGACGTAAATAAAAAATGGGTGAGTTATAAAGGATAGTAATATAATAATCAAATAATAACATAAATAAATTAATTCATGTGAGTCAATAGGCATTTCAAGGTAATTTAATAGGGTTGAGAATCATAAACTTGAACATTGAATCATGATATAATATGATAACATAAAGGCAACATGAGAATGTTGAAACAATATAAAACATGACATCATAAACATAAGTCAATTCCAAACACAGAAAATTCATCAAATAGTGTTATTAGGATAACCTCCCATGCACCACACATGAAATAACATGAGATAAAAACATTACCCAATGCATTGAAGGACTATATAATTTCGAGCTCAAAAATCACATTTTTATCACATACATACATAAGTGTGCCACATAGATCATGAAATAAAAGAATATATTTAATTATTTTTAATACCATGACTAAGGAGTGTGATTTATATACATGTAAGTCCCCAATAAATGAAATATGGATACACCTAGGTGAATATTCTTGAGTGAGAATTGATATGGTTATTCACTATAAAATTTTTGGCATAGAAAAGTCATAAGATAGTTTTGGAAGCATAACATGGGTACATAAAGATTTATAGATGGGTTTAATGAGAGTGAAATGAGTCTATAATAACTTGTAAATCACAATTAAATTAATAGTAATGTGTAAAAAAATATCCCAACATGATTAATTGGGAATCAAAAGGCACAATATAAAGAAGGTGCTTGAATAAATAGAAGGAGAGGATTCATTACCTTGAGAGGATACTTTTCAAAGATTGGGAGGATATTCTTAAGAGATTTATGGAACCTTGAGATGGATATAGATAGATAATGGAAGAGTAAATTTATTCTTTGAGAGTTTTTAGTGAAGAGGAATGAGTGGTTCTATTGGTTTTTATAGACCAAGGGAGGAGAATTCTTTATTAATTTCTAAACTTAGGGTTTAGAATATATATAAAAAATTAATCCAGAAAAAAATAACATAGTTTTTCCCCATGTTTTCTACCAAAGATTAGTGGATTTAATTATCTTTTAAAGATACAAACTGAAATACTTAAAACAATACCTCTGGTGATGTATAAGTGAGTCATGTTTATAAAGAATTTATTTTAAAACCTTAAAATATAATATAGGTTTTGAGGATTCATTAACGGTTTATAAAATTAAAAAAAATAATTAAAAAAACATTATTTTTAAATATAAAAATAATTTTGTTCATGAATACTCTTTATATGATTTATTACATCACTTTTGGGATTTTATGAAGTCATGATACATATTGTGTAATTATACGATATTTAATTTTTACTCAAAAATTTGATTGTCTTTGAAAATTATGAAAAATTAACAATTGGATTATTTTTATGTGGATATTTCAAAAAAATATATTTATTTTATCAAAATTACTCTCTAAATATAATAATTTAAACTTTTTATCAAAATATATATTTATTGAAAAATAATGGTTTTTATAATGATAATATTTTTCCAAACCTAATAAAAATAAAATTTGACTACATAAATTTATATTATCATTTATATTAAAATAAATATTATTTAATAATATTTTTTTAAATAAAATTTATTTAAAAAATTCTTGAATTCTTAAAAAAGAGTGTCTTAATTTAAACTATATATTTTCCAAAAAAACAATTTGACTTTCATCATATCAAAATCCAAGGTCTATAAAACTAATCATTTAGTCATTTATAAAGTAATAATGAAAGGATAAATTTAATTATTAATTTATATAAAAAAATATACAAATTCATACTATTATAGTCTAGATACATAACCTTTTATTACAATATTGAATGCCCTAAGAGTAAGCTGTGCGATGGTGAGATTTTCTTGGTGTGGTTTGGTGAACTTGGTTTGGTCCATGTTCAAGATGAGATTGAAATTATTAAATAAGTAGTTTCAATCATGCTTTAATTATTGAATATTAGCTTGGTATTAGTTAAGGGAAAATACCAGTGATTCCATATCCCTCAGATTATCTGATTAATGGGCTTTATAGGGTTCAATATTACTGGTTGAGTCCATCGATTCCTTTTTCTATGTCAATTAGATTTATCTTAACCCTATATATATATAATAATCATACAATAGCTATATAATGGATATACTCTCCATGTTTATGATTCTTAATGGTATTTTAAATCTGATATGATATAATTTATAATGGTCCAAAATAAACAAAGTAGTGCATGTGTTTTCTATAATTTCATTTCTTAAAAAAGAATGTTATAATTTTAAAAAGGGAATTTGATTTATAAATTTTCAAGTCATTACATTATTCCCCCTTCAAAATTTTCACCCTTTAAATTTCATTCATACACTAAAATTGGTGAGGATACTTATATTTTATCACCTGATAGGGCACCTAAGTTGCTTCATCGAATTTGTGGTTCCCCCAAAACACCTTAACCAGGTGAGTTGTCTTGTTTCACAGAATCCGGTATCTATGATCTAAGATCTTTACTAGCTAATCCGCATATGAAAGATCATTCTCCAATGGTACCACCTATGGATTAAGTATATATGATGGATCTAGTAGTTACTTACTCAATAGGGATACATTGAACACATCATATACTTGAGATATGTTAGGTGGGAGTTATATTCTATAAGACACCACTCTAATATGATCAAGGATATTAAAGGGGATGATGTATCTTTGTAAAAAACTCAATCTGGACACCCTCTCAAACTAGAAACCAACCCAAATTACCATATACCTAAAGGGTGATCGTAATCCCCATGAGATAGAAACTATCACCCGATCATCACCTCGAAATAGAGGGAATGATTTCATGAAACCTAAAGGAGGCAACATGACATATACACATATACAGAAAGAAATAGTGGAAGAAAACATGAATATATATATATATATATGTCATCATAAATATAGAACAATGAAATAGATACCATTGAAATAGTATAAAAACAATCTTCAAGAGAAAAGTCCAACTGAAAAATGATGACAAAAACCAAAATAGCTACTCCACCAGTTACCATGTGATAACATGGGAAAAATCCTACCACTTCACCACCAACTAACCAAAACCCAGTTGATAGAAAACCTTGACTCATTAATACAACTCCTTGCCTTTCCCTTTATCAAAATACACAAAAACTTTTATGCACTGCTAAAGGGGTGCATAGGGCATAAGATAACAAGCTCAGTAGGATCACACCCAGGTGTTCCATATTAAGTCTCTAAACAACAATACAATCATTCTTAATTTTAAATAAAACAAGGCATGATAAACATTTTATAACTTTTATATCAAAAGCATTGATTTTTTTTTAATTTCTCCCTTTTCCACATTTCTATATAAAGAAATTAAATCAGTTTCAAATTATTTCATATGCATATATCAAAGTAAATATATCAAAACAAACCAAAGAATTTATCAAATATCATATAAAATCAATGGAAATAAAAATCAAAATAGAAAATAACAAAGTAGCCAAAATTATCCAAAAGAACAGGTATCATCATGAAAATGATCACACTGGGTTAAGATATATATGACACCCATATCTAACATATAAAATCATTCATGCATTAAGACACTAAAAATATGCATCGATTCTATAGAGCATAGGAACACCCTTGAAATTTAACCCCCTAACAGGTCTAACAAGTCCCTATAAAAACAGGTGGGGAGTAGGGGAAAGCCCCATGAGATAACTCCCTAACAGTGGATAAGGCCAATTACTACACCTTCCACCCAAGTACCCAAGGTTTCCAATGTAGTCTATTTTCCAAATCAATTAATAATTTTTTCTAATTCAAACCATTCTTTAAAAACCATTTCACTAAACCATTTCATAATGATTTGAAAACTCTTTTCATTTACCAAAACTAGGAGAAAATCATATTTTATCAAAAAAATATTTCTACACACACAAATCCAATCAATCAATCATACCATTTTATGTATAATTTTTTTTATAAAAAATAGAGTAATGTTATTCACCAAAACATTCTGGAGATAAAAGCACCTACCTCAAAATTTGGGTCGTACATGCCCACAATAGGACCCACCAATAAGGAAGAACACCACAATGACAACAGAGACCATAGAATCTAATCTACACAAATCCTAATTGATTCAATTTAACAAAAGAGTTTGAGAATAGAAAACATAACAACATACCTCAAGAATGAACACCCACCACTCCACAAACAATGGAGAATTGACCCCTAGGATATGATCATGCAATATATATAGAAAAGAAATAAGAGAATCACCCATAAAATTAATGGGTATAATAAAACAACACAATGCTACCATGATCAAAGTAAATGAAGTATTAGAATGGATTACTCAATTGGACAGATTCAACCCAACTACAACAGAGATAAATCTCTAAACAAATCAACTCAAATGGAGTAGAGGTCCCCAAATTTTTCAGAGAAGATCTCTACGTCAAGAGGGATGATATTTGTGGAAGAATAAAATAAAAACCAACCATGAAATGATGTAAATAATAATATCATGACATGTACATGGATTGTATCCAATATACATGTCATGTAATCCTTGATTCCTATATACGATGGAAAACCCACCACATTTTTATTAAAAACCTTATTTTTAACATTACAAATTGTGATAACCACTACATGGTGTGAAATCATTTCATGTTGAGAAAAAAACTCATGAAATGGACCCATCAAACATTATACATCATGTAATCAGTACATGATGTGTATTTCTACTACTGATAGTAAATACAATAGGTTATTATATAGAAACTCCACTTTGGGCATTCTATGAACCTAAATAGAACCCCATAAATGCATTAAACATTTACACACAGACTCTATTAATTCAAATAAACATACATCCCCAAACATTAGGTCAATTTACCCAAAAAATTATATCCATACTTTGGAGTCCCAAGACACACCCAAATTAAGAGAAAAAAATGAATTAAGAGAAGGTAAGTACTTGAAATATGGTAACGAGATGTTAAAAACTCACCACCATAAGACTTTACTTCCCAAAAAATTAATGTGGAAGAATTAAGTTTGGTAAAGAGGTGAGACCAATACTCCTTCATCAATGACTCACACTCACAAGTCTCATGAGAATCTAATATATTTCAGAATACCACTCTAACCAAAAAAATCAACTTCCCACACAATACTTTCAATTGAGACTTAACGGTCTGCATGAACATCTTCACAACATAAACATGTGTCTCTAACTCAATCTATTCTCAAATCAAAACACGAGAGGGATCATGATGGTACTTCATAAGCTATGATACATGGAAAAAATAATGAATTCCTATAAACTAAACTTGTAATTACAATTAATAAGAAACTTACCCAAGCTACTCAGTGACCTCAAACAGTTCTACATATATCAATGACAACATTCCCTATTTTCTGAGCTGATGGTGACCCAACCAAGGAGAAAAATTCAAGAAAAACTGGTCACATATAGAAAATTCTAAAGGATGACACCATTGATCAGTATAGTATTTTTTTCAACTCTAAAATGTAAACAAACACCAATATATATCTTGAATCCTCATAATTATCTCCTGAACCAAAATCGGTCCCACCAAAGAAGCTTCACCCACCTCTTCCCAAAAAAAGAGGATATCAACATAGGTGACCAAAAAATTCCTTGAAAGGATCCATTCTAATCGAAAAATGATATATATTTTTATAATAAAACTCAATAATACCTAGATGGATATCCCAAGATCCATCAAAATCCAATACAAAAGCATAGATAATATCCTCTTGGATCTGAATAACATGCTCTCTATGACCACCTATATATGGACGATAAGTTTTACTCAACCTGAAATGAGTCCCCATTGCCTCCGGAATAATTATCCAGCATCTTGATGTAAACCAAGGATCCCTATCTAATATAATGGAAGAAGGAACTCCATGTAACCTCACAATATTTTTTTTTCATATAGCTTACCCATATCTTCAACTTTAGTGGTGTCCCTGATTAGAATTAAGTGAGATGAGTTTTTTAATTGATCAATCACCACCCATATAATTTTACTTCCTCATGGAGTTCTTGATAATCCAAATAAAAATCTATGTACACCTCATCCATTTCTAAATTGGAACTATAAGAGGATGGAGTAAACTATAAGGTTTCAAATACTCTACCTTTATTTATTGGAAGGTGTAACAGTGGGACACATACTCAGCAAAATCACACTTCATACTTGGCCACCAGAATCACTATCTCATTTCATAATACATATTCATGGTGATTGAATTAATGGAAAATGAAGAACTATGAAAATAGAACAAAACCGAGATCGTTAATGATTCTAGGATGACAAAGTGATCCCAAAAATTTAGAATACCACCTAAAGGGAGAGACGAAGGAGAAACAATATCCTCACCATATAGGGTTTCTATAATTTCTCTGAACACTTAATCCTATGGATGAATCTATAGAATATACTCAAGAAGATATGTTGATAATCGAACACTGATATGAATCACACATGAAACATCCTCTTGAGAATCTAGATGAAACTATGCAAAGATACCGACAACTTTCCCCTATTCTTTCAACTTCAAAATAACCTGAAATAGATCTTTCCTACTAAGACAGTCCACAACAACATTACCCTTCATTGGGGTATAGGCGATGTTAAAGTCAGACCTCTGAAGGCAATTCACCAACTACCTCCATTTGAGATTCAATTATTTCTGAGAAAATATATAGCTCAAAATATTATGGTTATATATGACTATGAACCTCTCCCCAAAAAGATAGTGCCACCAATACATAAGCACATGAATAAAAAAAATAAACATCTAAATCATGAGTGGGGTAATTATTCTTGTATGGTTGAAGATGAAGAGAGTCATAAGATACCACATGATCATCTTTCATTAACACACAACTCAAACTAGCACCATGTGCATCAGAGAAAACCACATTCCCCTTACCAGGCTTAGATACGATCAAAATAAGAGCCACCGTCAAAAATATTTTTATCTCATTGAAAGAAGACTAAAACTATTCATCCCATATGAATTTCACCCCTTCATAGTAATAGAGATCAAAGGTGATGAAAAATTTGAGAGATCCTTGAAAAATCATCAATAATATCTAGGAAGTCCAAGGAAGCTTTGAATCTCAAAGATGTTACATGGTTCTTCCTAAGAAAAGAAAACCTTCAACTTATTAGATTCAATTGATAAACCATGATTAGAAATCACGTGACCTAATAAAATCACTTCCTTAATCCAAAAACTATATTTCAAAAGTGTTCCATACAAATGGTGACTCCTTAGGATTTCCAAAACCAAACCCAAGTGGTGATCATGATCACACTAATATATCGAATAAACAAAACTATCATCCAAAAACAATACCAAAAGTATCAAGATATTGATGGAATATCCAATTAATAAAATTAATAAAAACCATAGGAGTATTAGTATCACTAAACAACATCACAAAATATTCATAATGGTTATATATTCTAATAGAATCTATCTTCAGTATATCACACTCCGAAAATATAAGTTGATGATAACTCAACCAAAGATTTATTTTTGAAAACCACCTTTCACCCTTTAACTGATCAAAAAAATCATCCACATGAGGAAAAAGGTACTTATTATTAACAATTACCAAGTTCATCTTCTGATATTCTACATAAATACAAATTGAACCATCTATCTAAATGGTAAAGAGCACGGAGGCTACCCAAGGCGAAACACTATGGTGAACAAAACCCTTCACATTCATACCATCCAACTAAATCATCATTTCTTTTTTTCTCTTTTGGTGACATAGAATCAAAAGGTATTGAAATCATATACATACTTAGAACCAGGTCAATCATAAACTCTTCCTCCCTATTTAGAGGTTTACCAAATGAATCACATGTTAAAACATTAGGAAAGTACCAAATGATAAAATGATTATCAAAAATAAAAAAATGTCATCAAGATCAACTATTAAAGCAACCAACAAACTCCTGAGATCTGGGTTGGAAGGTCCTGCACGACCAGAACTCAGATCCCACTCTTTTTAAAACACCCGTGATATCCCATCTTCTTTAATAAACAAGACACACTGATGATAACGATCAACCTCATTTTGATGGAAAACAATACAATCCATCCCAATGATGACATCAAATAGATCTAGATTTAGAATGGAAAAATCCTAAACAAGCTCTAAATCTGATATCATTAATGTATAAGAAGGAAAAAGAAACCCTGACTCTTTCCTCTTTCCAATAGGTTTCTAGAATTCCATAATAAATTAAATTATATCCATTGGAAGGTTAATCATACCAATAAAACCACTATATATAAATGAGTGGGTGTCACTAGTATAAGATAATGCAACCGCTACTGAAGTTGAAATAAAGATGGTACCTCCTACTATCATTGAAATCACATCTACCTACACTAGAAACTCATCTCTTTCATAAATATGCATCACACA
Source organism: Viscum album (assembly GCA_963277665.1). NCBI lineage: Eukaryota > Viridiplantae > Streptophyta > Magnoliopsida > Santalales > Viscaceae > Viscum > Viscum album. Next base: position 391,727,647 of record OY728148.1, read on the forward strand.
TGTGTCCCATGGATAAAGCCTTATAGTCTTTGATGCATCTGAATATACCATAGTATCCTTTGGAGTTGAGGATTCATGACCATATAGAGGTGTAGACATAGCCTAGAAGAAATGACGAAGATGACCATAACATAAATAGATATTGTACATATTTTTAGGTGAAGTAAAATAATGTATGGTGTGTCTAAGCTTACCGCAATGATAAAAAGTCATAGGCACACTACTAGTTGTAACTGGAGGTGCCGAAGAGGCATTCTATCGATAACCACCTCCACCACTCTTGTGATGATCATGTAACTTTCTATTTTACCTAGTGTTACATTGAAGCTTCAATTAGGTGGAATATAGGTCATAGAATAACCAACCTTTCCTTCCATATTTATTTATACCATCATATCCCTACCACTATCTCTGCATAGGTCAAAATATTCAGCATAAATACCTATGATCTAATATCCAATCGCAAACCCTACAGGTGATTTTAAGTGTTAAATGGTAATTATTTACAACCTTAAGAGAAAAATGAACCAGATCAACCAACTGATTGGTTTATGGAAACACCAAATTTTATCCTAGCTAAAATGATAAGAACTTCAGAGACTTTAACATAAATTTTTTTTGGACAAAACTACAAGAAGAAAAGAGTCTTAAAACCCTTTCAGTATAATACCACACGCCTATCTGCCTATACCATGGAATCCCACCAATTATTTCTAGGATCCTAAATTATGAATTATGCACACTTCACATTGATACTCTTAGGTGTATCTAGAAAATCAGATATCAAATCAATCTGGTCAATCCATTAGTGTCTTGGAAGACTAGGTACATAAAAATGAAAACATGGGACTAAATAAAACATCTCTTTATTTAATCTTCATAAATATAGAATAACTTATGTTGTGCTCATATATCTTAAGAGGATAACCTAGGGAAAACATTAACAAAGGTATGATCTAAAAATCCTATTAATGGAATAAACATAAGAATAAAGTTTTAGCACATGGGTTAGAATACATGACATAATGATATAAAAAGACATGGAACATATGGAATCATAACATATAAACATGGGATCATGTAAAAATGGATTCATAGTAATGTGTTAGAAACATAAAGCATGAATTTATCATGATTCAAAGATCATTACACATAGTGGATCACAAGTCAAGTTTTACCACCAAGACCGTTGCACATGGTAGTACGAGTTAAGGATAACCGCTAAGACCGTTGCACATAAAATCTCATGAGACTAAAATTTACCCAATTAATTAGAGTTATATTTTTGAATATCCATCATAAAATGTACATTAATATTATTTCCACATATATAATCACACATAATCAATCATACATAAACATAAGGGTTACCTGTGGAAAGAATTGGGTATCATATTCATGTCATAAATAATAACAAATGGGTGTATCATAAAAGTGTCCATGAAGGAAAGGAGATAGATAATTAATGGACATTATTGAGGTAAAATAGTCATATATCATGATAATTTATGTCAATTTTAAGTGATAACATGCAAAAAGAGAATCTAAGAAATTTTATAATTAAAGCATTTTAGTGTGGTTTATGGAAAATATCAAAGATCACTTAAAACAGAAAAGTGAATAATATTTTATATAAAACAAGAAGTTAACCAAGAAGGTTTTCATAATAAAAAAGAGTGGTTTTATAAAAATAATTATGTCTTAAAACATACTATATAGTGAACTTGAAATTGGGTATGAATTCAGGAAGTTCCCTTAAACGGGTTTTCTTATCGGGAAGTATTGAGGAGGGAACCACTTAAAAACATATATATAACTAAAATAGAATGATGAATAGAACTTAATAAATGAGTTTTTAGAATTTAAAACACATTTATAATATTTACATAAATATAAAAGATAACTTCATTTGGGTAAAAGTAAAGATAGAGCAACCCAAAGGAACAATGGAGGTTCAGGTAGAATCCCTTACCTTAACTTTAATGATGTCCTTTACATGATATTAATGCACTGGAAAACCAAATTACATTCATTAATTAATATTTAAAGAACCTATTATACATGTAATTTATTTATTATAACCTTATTAAGTTCATTCATGGTATTTGTTATGGATTAATAAGTTCAATTTCATTATTTGAGAGCGTTTGTTTCCTTGTTTTTCACAATCAGTTTACTTATATACATGTACAGATAAAAAAGTAAGATGAGAAGGGTTTTCCAGAATTGATGTTATATTTTATTAGAGAACATACATAATATTACATGGTTATAAAATTAATTTTGTTATTTGACGTGAAGATGAATCATTATATAAAACTTGAATGATAATTGTTTTGGTTAATTGGTGGTTTTTTATGACAACGAACACATTTTTCTTTATAAATTAATATCATGTGTTTAAAATAATATAGAGCCTTAAATAATAAATAAAATATATATTATTTTTTGGTTCAATCATAATAATGTTTTCATGACCATAATTGAAGATGGAAATATAAATTCAAAACTCATCGTCCTTGAATGTGATAAATTAACACATCTCAGATGGTGTTTTTATTTCTAGTATAAAAGGAGGGGAAATGAGAGATGATGATGGATTATTCAATTATCAAAAAAAATACGATACATTTAAGGAACTAGAGTTATAATAACATTTTAATGAAATGAGGTTAGGAAAGAAAAATAAATAAAGGAACTTCAAAGAAAATAAAAGAAAAGAAAAGAGGAATTTACCACTTGAATTTATCTTCCTTGAGAGCCTCTTTAGGGGAGTGTTTTTTGTCTTTTTATGAGAACAAGATCTATTGGAAATGGGGGAGGATATTTGAAATATATTTTTGCAGAATTTTGACTAGGCATATGGCTTGATAGGTGTGAGGAGAGGATGTAAAAATGGGTGGTATCTATAGTGGAGGAGAGGAGGGGTTTCCCATTATTTTAATCATTAGTGTAATATTTTTGCTCAAGACTATGAATAATATTGATTATTTTTACCAAATATAGTAAATATATCATGTTAGTTTAAACCAATGGACATTTACATCATCCATGACTCAAACATGATGTAGAAATTCATTTATTTAACATTTATTGCAAATTATTGTATTTTACTATTCACAAAAATTCAAGTATTTTAGAAAAATCCCAAAAATCCCCCCAACCATTTTTCAGTGTGTAGAACCCAAAAATGAGATCCATTTTTCAAAAATAATTTTCTAAATATGAGAAATTTAATCTTTAATTAAATTCATAATTTACTTGAAAAATAAAATTTTAAAATTAAAAAAGTTTTTCTAACACTTTGAAAAATTAATTAAGGTGTCATTACATTATTTTATGATCATAAGACATAAACATAAAAATTTATGAATTAATTTTATGAAAATAAATTTTAATCTAATTTATTAAATTAATCATAAAATTGCTGTTAAATACACAAGACTTACAAAAATACCAACACTTTATTAATAAATTTTAACAAATTTATTTACTTATACTATGATATAATTATATTATAGTGTCACATATAAGATAGATAAATTTTATTTATACTTTAATTGGTGATGTTACCATTACATTAGCCTGTTTACTATTCATAAGGGTCACATTATTATTCCAAAGGTCAAGTTACTATTTAATTATTACATGTTCTTTAACTTCAAGAAATACCTTTTATTACACTCATTATTCATTTATAAGGGCTTTATTGTGTTCTATAAGCAATCTTATGTGATTATACTATAAGAAAAAATAATAATAATGGAATTACATTGATAAAACATTGGGTCTTTACACGCAACACTGAGATTAAATAAACCATGATATACTATTAAATATTAACATCACTACTGGAATAATAATGTGATAGTAATGAATATTAATCTCAACATTAGAATAAAAAACTCACCTATGAAAGTATAAATAAAATTTATGTATATCATAAATTAAAATATGATATATTTATATCATGGAATAAGTAAATAAATGTCTTAAAAATGCTAAATTATGTGTTTGTATTTTTTTGTAACGTAAATGTTTATTTAGAATTATATAATTAATATTATGATTTAAAAGAAAATTTAATTTCATAAAACATATTCAGAAATTAATATTTTATTACATCATAATTATAAGATAATTTTACATGTCCCTAATTCAATTTTCAAAGTTTCGTAAAATTGGTTATAATATTAAAATCAATATTTTTTTGAACAAATGATGATTTTATCAATAAATTAAATTTATCATATTTATAAAATTATTTTCATAAAATGGAGTCCATTTTTTAAATACACATTTCAAAAATGGTTATGGTGAATTTTTTGGTATTTTTTTAAAATAGTTGATTTTTGGTGAATAGTGAAATATGGTGAAATATGGTATTTAATATTATAAGTAAATAAATGAATTATTGAGTCATGGATGATGTATATATGAGTTAAGAACTCATTATATAAAAATAAGATTCTCTAGTTACTATATTTTTTCATTATAATCAACACTATTGATAGTCTTGAGACAAAATAATAAACAAATGAATAAATAATAAAAAAACACCCCTCTCCACCCCTATAAACACCACCCCTCATCACCCCTTCTTCTGAAACCTTCTAAGTCTTTAATATTGTCTAAATTATGCCTAATTACTTTTACAAGGTTATTACCCATGTCCAAGACCTACTTGTCTTGTCAAAATACCAAACTCAGGTGTCTTAAGGAGGTTCCTAAGGAGATGATATTCAAAAGGTAAAATCATCCTTGTTTCTCTTTTAATTTAATTTGTTTTCTTATCATATCCTCACCATACCTTAACAAAATATCATTATAACTCCAGTATCTATATATGTTTGATTTTTTATGTTAATGGAATATCCATCATCGAGTGTCTTCTCTTCTCCTTTTATTTTAAAAATAAAAACATTGCATGTGATGTGTTGATTCACCGCCTTCGTGTATGATGAGTTTTTATTTTCCATTAACACCTTCATGGATGGTCATAAAAAAATTATTAAGGTTAAATAAGATTTTAATATACATATTATATGTTATATAATCTTATAGAACCAATATATTAACCTAATACTAAATAAAAAGACACAAGTTTGTAATGGTTTTAAAAAAATCAAAATACATTAAGACATTTTCAACAAAATTTTATCTAATGAATCATCCTTATACCATATAACCAAATTATATATGAGAATTTTTTTTATTTTATTAATACTAAATAATTTCACTTATGGTAAAATTATTATCATTTTAAAAGAACTCCCATATTTATACTCAAGGGAACCGACCATAAAACCATGAAATAGATACTCCCAAAACAAAAAAATTAAACATTATAACTCATCAAAATAACCATAAATGAACTTAATAGAATTATAATAAATAAAATATATGTTTAAAAGTTTATTAATTAAGAAATTAGTGAATCTAATTTTATTATACAAGATATTAAGTAAGAAATTAGTGAATCCAATTTGATTATACAAGATATTAAGTATAAGTGCAGAACACTTTCAGAGATAAGGTAATGGTTTCTCATCTCACTTTTTATTTCTGTGAAAAATATTACTTCTTCACCACTGATTTATTTTTTGTGGTGTATAAAATACCCTTTGATATATCATATCAAAAATCTCATTAAATTCATGATATTCAATGCTTCATTTGATAATTATTACTTTGGGGAATACAGTTCGACTAATTACAAAGTGGTAAGGTGTAATGGCCCAGGGTTTTGGGGTCCATTACATGGTGAAAATTTTATGTTTGGGGTGTTCTGGGTGGTCTGGAAGGCCATCCCAACTTCTCGATGAAGCTTAAGACTCCCAACGGTAGCCTTGGCCTACCGGTTGCCTCGACCTACCGGTGGCCTCGGCCTACCGGTAGATCGGACTACCGGTGGACTCAGCCTACAGGTATCTCGGCCTACCAGTAGGCTCGACCTACCGGTAGCCTCAGCCTACCGGTGGCCTCGGCACCGGTGGCCTCGACCTACTGGTAACTCGGCCTACCGGTGGCCTCGGCCTACGGGTCTATCCTACCGGGGACCTCTCCACGAGTTTTCCAATAGCGCCTCCTTTTTGTACGAATTGGTTTTAAACCATGTTTTGACCCTTGTTAAGCCTGTTTCAAAGTCCATTAATGGTGTTTAGTTAAATGATTGATGAGGAACCCTCCTTAAATGAAAAACAATGCATTTTGGTCATGCCTTTAACCGCGTTTTTAGAAACACCTATACCGCATCCTATTAGGAGTCCTTCCTTGGTTAAAGAGGTGTGCGTCAGTTTTAACCGCCCCGAAGGGTGGGGACCTTTTAATTTGGACGTGCGGGGTGGCCCAGTCACGTGGTCAACCCACGATACCGCTTCTTCCGCAATTTCAAGTTTTTCTACATATCTTAACTGTACCGGGGATGGTGTATCTCTGCCCTTATAACCTAAAGTCTTCTCTCCTAACTAGGTTTATTTTTTCTCTATCACCCTGCGCTCAGAATACCCTTCCTTCGAATGAGTTTTACCCCTGCGAAGTTTTCCTTGATCGCGTCTTGTGGAGTTCCTAATACTCCTGATTTTCAGTTTCCACACAAGGACTTAATGCCGATCCTTGATCAATCAAGTAGGGATCTTACCTTTTTCTCTCCTCCTTGTGTATCATGCGGGGTGGGTGTTCTATGGTTCCCATGAGGCAGTTAATCAATTCTATAATGAAGATAATAACTGGTTAAATAACGGGGATGAGGAAGTTTGTTAATGCTGTTACATGTTTTTACCCATGCTTTCCCTGTGATGTTGTTATAAATTTAATGGGCTTAGGCCTACTAAAAATCACGTCCATTGGGGGCCTTTGTTTTCACATCTATGATATGATCTGTTTTATGCATTGTCTGGTGAATGGGAATAATGTATGAATCAGTTAAACACTTAAACTTGGCTGTTGAATATGAATGCCCATAACCTTGTGTGATCACCCTAGTTGAACCAAATAATATAAAAGAATGAATTATGAATGCTGGGATGGTTTGGTTATGAAATGGGTGAAGGGGTGAATGTGTTTTGTTTTGGATGGGTGGACACAGGGGCTATGAATAGTGTGGTTGGAATGGCATGAGTTGTTGTGTGGTTGTGGTGGTGTTTGGCAGCAGGGCTGCAGGTTGGGTTGTGAACATGAATAAAAGTGGAAAGTAAATAATAATCTTGGTAGAATGGTAATGAATTAATGTGGGGGATAACTAATGTTTTGTTTGGTTTTTCTTTGGTTCCAGTATTTCGAGGGTTTCCACTGATCCCACTTTGATGTTATTATTTATAAGAGAACTGGGTGTGAATGCTCAAATTACCCAATGGTTTTCCTTTCTTATTTATTGTTGTTTCATCTGTGATTGTGCATGTTAGTTGCCCAGTAATGAAGGGATTAAATCATACAGAACTATTATGAAATGATAACTTGAATAGGGAAACTGGGAACTGTTTGTTGTGTGCCTGTTTTCTGAGGTAGCACTGCTTGGGAACCTGCTTGTATCTGTTGAGGAGCTATAGGTTGGGCTGTTTGTTGGTATATATATATGTGTAACTATATGTTTTGTGTTTATTAGAACCCCACCCGCATTGGGAACTTAGTTTCGGACACCCCATTTCATGGGGAAGGGTGTTTCCCCTAGTTACTCTTTTTCGTGTTCCCTCTTCCCTAGGCTGTGATGGCTGGAGGCGTCCTTACACCCAAGGCTCTTCAGGTAGGTTTCGTTTGGTGTGTTGTTAGATTGGGACTCTTTGGGAATGTTGTTTTCCCAAGAATCTTCGGGATGTGGCCTAGGTGTTTTCGGGTAGGGGTTCCGGTTACCGTTTGTTTTCCCAGGTGTCTTTGGGATGAGGCCCAAGTGTATGCGGGAAGGGATGTGTGGTTATGAGGCCCAAGTGTGAGCAGGCATGGATGTGGATGGTTGTGAGGCCCAGGTGTGTGTGGGAAGGGATGTGGATGGTTGTGAGGCCTAGGTGTGTGTGGGAAGGAAGAGCGTGGTAGCATCAGGACGTTTGCCGTTAGGGATGAGAAGCTAGCTAGTGGGGGAAATAGTGGTCCGGGGTACCCAAATGTTTTATTATTTACTATTATCTTACTACTTGTGTTATTTGGTGAGGATGGATGGTGAGGTGGTATGGATAGATTCCTTGATAGATGATGTTTCTTCTACTTCTCATGGGACTTTAGGACATCTCCCCACTTGTGCAAGATAGCTTTAGGTTTTCCTACTGAGTATACTTTGTATTCTCACCCTACGTTTACTTTCAGGTTTCTAAGAGGGCTTCAAAGGCCGTGTGGGACCATACTAATCTGGATGTTGGAGTTTCTGTTGGTCACTGTTGGATTCTTCTTAGCCTTTTTTCCTTTCCTATTGGGTATTGTACTTTGGAGACCTTGTACTTTGTTCAGTTTTATTATTAAAACATGCATGCATTTTGGTTTTTACCTTGAGTTTCCTATACTTGGTGGTGTTTTGTGTTTACTCATTCTTTCTACCAATCTTGGTTAACTAAAAAGGGTAATGCCTCCCATATTGTGAAAATGTTATACCCTTGGTGATATTCGCCACTCCGGGGCCTACTAGAGGCGGGACTCGGGGGTCATTATCTCTCCTTAAACTTAATTAAGGAATGGCTTGGAAATCTGATGTCCCTTCCCTCCTTTCGGTGAAGGAGGGTCGTGATAGAATGGTATCAGATGAGGTTGAGGGATAGGATGAAGTCTGGAGTTAGGCACAGTGAGGATTGCATGGGATGTTAGGGCAACAATGTTAGGTGATCTTGGTTCATGAAATAGACCAGTGAGGACCGGCTAGGACACGGGATTTTAGGGCCCCCCCCATGATCCGATGAAAAGACTCCGAGCCTATCAAATGACCAAGTGAGACTACATTTATTGTAGGGTAGAGACCCTAGGGAAGGTACATGCATCATAGTGAATGTGTTTTTAATTTATTTGGGGCACCTTGGGGAGAAAAATTTAATAATAATAATAATAATAATTCCCTTGCTACTCGATCTTAGGCATTCTTTGTTTACCTTGTAGCTATGACACCCAGACGTTATCCACGAGCGACTCAGATGGTTGAGGCCCAGTGGATCGGGGCAGTTAACCGGTAGAGGGTTGACCAAGATGAGGAGGACGGCTTGTGGCAGAGGACTCTGTGCTCCTTCCAGTGAAAAACCCTCGAAAAGTATGAGGGCAGCGTTTTTGACTCAGTAACGGAGGGATGGCTTGAGGAGATAGCCATCACCTTCTCTTTGATCCATGATCTGAGGGAGTACTGGGTTCCGTTGGCCATCAGTCAGCTGAGAGGAGCAGCATGTCAGTGGTGGACACTTTTCCTGGGAGAGAAGACAGAGACAGAGGTTTCATTGGCCGGTTTTGAGAAGGAATTTCATGAGGAGTTACTCTCCTCCATGGTGAAGGCTGAGAAGAGACAAGAGTTTCTCTCCCTTCAATAAGGAATCATGTCGGTTAGGGAACTGGGGATCAAGTTCAAAGATCTCTTGAGCTTTGCCCCAGATCTCTTTCCGGATGAGGAGTCTCAGGAAAGACGGTTAGAGGAGGCACTTCGTCCTTCTCTTCAACACACTGTCACTCCCTTCACTCTTCCGATGTACTTAGAAGTATAGAAGAAGGCTTAGATAGTATAGAGGATTCACTCAAAGGGAGGCACACCACGAGAAGGGAACCGGCTGAGTTCATCAAAGGGGAAGGTGGTCAGCAGTAGGTCTCCAGCGACAGGGCCTTCCAGGTTTCGACAAGTAGGGATTAGGCCTCATCAGTTCCAGTCCCAGCTTCTGGACCTCGTCCCTTTTCCACAGGGCCAGGACCAAATTGTTTCTCTTACGAAGTTTTCAGGCACGTCCAGAGAAGGTGTCTGACTCGAGCTCCATATGGTGGAGGTGGACAGTTTCAGCACCCACCTCAGCAGCATCCGTTGCCGGCGAGGCCTTTCCAGCAGCAGTAGCAGGCCCCTGGCCCTCCGAGGAATGACCTTGCAGGAGGATACCGACACTAGGGTGCTCCTCAGGGACCTTGAACAGGGCATGGTTGGGGAGGTGGTCAACAGCAGCGAGGTAGAGGAGCTGGGTGTGGACAGTTGCACGCCGCAGAGTTAGTAGCTCCGGCGGGACCAGAGGTCGTTTGTGGTACGATCAGTTTAATTAGCATGCTTTTTTCTACCTTGTTTGATTCGGGAGCTTCACACTCCTTTGTTATGCCCAAATTATCCCATTCTCTGGGTCTGGATGACGAGAGAATTTTTGTGCCCCTAGTGTTGAGAACACCAGTTGGGGATCAAACCAGCGTATCTTACTTTTTCAGGGATGTAAACTGATGTTGGGACCGCATCAGTCCAGTGGAGACCTTATTTAATTATAGATTCAGCAATACAATGTCATTATAGGCATCAAATGGTTATTCTCCATGCATTCCATCATAGACTTCTATTGGAGAAGGATTGAATTCTCCAACGAGGATGGATGGCGTGTGGATTTTGTTGGGGAGCTGAGTTATCGGGTCGGGAGTCGACATGTGGAGCCACTCTTTTCTATGCTGTATGGGGTGTCATTAGAGTCAGCGAACGGAGGAATGATGGATTTCTTAGAGGTCATAAGAGAATTACCTGATGTCTTTCCCTATGAGGTTGTGACTCTACCCCCTTGACGTGGAATTGAGTTTGGGATAGACTTACAGGTTGGTGCCTGCCCGATATCGATGGATTCGTATCGTATGGAACCTTCTGAGTTGTGAGAGTTATAGATTCATATTGATGATATAATGGAGAAGGGATTTGTTCGACGTAGTGTGTCACCATGGGGTGCTCCGGTTTTGTTTGTAAAGAAGGCAGATGGTAGTCTACGACTGTGCATAGACTACCAGAGGTTGAATCAGGTGACAGTCAAGAATCGTTACCCCCTCCTGAGGATAGACAATCTTTTTGACCAGCTGAGGGGAGCAGGTTGGTTCTCTAAGATCGATCTGCAGTCTGGATACCACCAGTTGAGAGTGAAGGAAGGTGATATCTCAAAGACAGCTTTCAGGTGCAGATATGGCCACCTTGAGTTCGTGGTCATGTCGTTTGGCGTTACGAACACAATAGCTATGTCCATGAACCTCATGAAATCTATCTTCTGAGAGTTTCTAGACCAGTTCATTATGGTGTTCATCGACGGCATCCTTATCTACTCAAGATTGGAGGAAGAGCATGTTGAGCATATTAGGGCAGTTTTGGGAGTCCTTCGACACCACCATATTTATGGGAAACTATCTAAGTGCAAGTTCTTAATGCAAGAAGTACATTTCCTTGGACACATAGTGTCTCATAAGGGAATAACATTAGACTTGTCGAAGGTCAAGGCAGTCGTTTCATGGGAAGCACCCAATAATGTGTTGGAAGTTCATAGTTTCCTAGGTTTGGAAGGCTATTACCGGAGGTTTGTGCCCAAATTCTCTCCAGTTGAAGCTCTGTTGACATCTTTTACTAGGAAGGACCAGGACTTTGTGTGGAGCAACCTGTTCCAGACAGATTTTGGATACCTAAAGGAGAAGCTGGTTAGTGCTCCAGTACTCAGATTACTAGAGGAAGGGGTGTTGTTTGAAGTGTTCTGTGATGCTTCTGGCCTTGGGTTGGGATTTGTGATGATGCAACAGTGAGGAGTGATCTCTTATGGGTCTAAGCAGTTATGTCCTCATGAAAGTAACTATGCCACCCACGATCTGGAGCTTGCAGCCGTGGTGTTCGCATTGAAGTTATGGCGGCATTATCTCATCGAAGAGCGCTTTGTGGTCTTCTTAGATCACAAGAGCTTGCGCTATGTCTTTTCCCAGTGGGATATGAACTTGCAGCAGCGGAGATGGTTTGAGTTCCTCCAAGACTACGACTTCGAGATCTATTATACTGAGGGCAAGGGTAATGTTGTGGATGATGGCCTGAGCAGAAAATCACATAAGGAAGTAGTTTTTGAATCTGTAGATGCTTAGAGAGCGGTGGAAGAGTTAGCGGCCTTGCATTTGGATGCAAGTGTGGAAGGTGGACGAGTTTGTCTATTTCAGATGACTGTAGTTTCCTCTTTAGTGGTGCTGGTGGAAGAGTCTCAGTGGGGGGACTCGGAGGTGGAAGTGATGCGAGATTGTGTTTATCAGGGAAATGCTCCTTAGGGATGGTCGAAGGATGGTCAACATCAGATGTTTTTCCATGGAAGGCTTTTTTTTCCAGAGATTATGTGTAAAAAATTTCTCTGTGAGTTCCATGGATCGACTTTAGCGGTACGTCTTGGGGTCTCAAAGATGTACCAAGTCCTGAGGACACAGTTTTGGTGGCCCGGGGTAAAGCGGGCGGTGGAAGAGTTTGTGGCTAAGTTCCTAGTGTGTCAGCAAGTGAAGGCTGAACACCGTATTCCTAGAGGGTTATTACAGCCTTTAGATATTCCCAAGTGGAAGTGGGATGACATCTCGATGGACTTCTTCACAGAGATACCCAGGGCTCAGGGAGGCTATGATGCCATCTGGGTAGTGGTGGATCGGTTGACAAAATCCACTCGCTTCTTGGAGATTAAGGAGTCAAGACCAGTGAGCACCTTATCCCAGAGGTACGTCGATGAGGTGGTGAATTTTCAAAGTATTCTGAGATCTATTATCTCCAATCGAGACACACGTTTTACCACACGAGTCTGGAGGGGATTACAGCATGCCTTTGGCACCCAGATATGCCTTAGCACTGCTTTCCACCCTCAGACCGATGGAAAAATAGAATAAATAATCTAGATGTTGGAAGATATTCTATGGGCATGTGTTCTAGATTTTGGGGGATCATGGGTACGACACTTGCGTCTGGTGGAGCTTTCTTATAACAATAGCTTCCACTCCACTATCGGCATGACACCGTTTGAGGCCTTGTATGGAAGGCTGTGTTGTTCACCCGTTTGCTAGATAGAGATTGGGGAAGTAGCTGTTCTTGGGCCAAAAGTGGTGCAGGGAACCACTGAGAAGGTTCAGCTCGTGCGTGAGAGGATGAAGGCAACCCAGGACCGGAAGAAGTCTTATGGCTATTGTAGGATAAGGCCCTTGGAGTTTGAGGTTGGAAATCACGTGTTCTTGAAGGTTTCCCCTTGATGTGGGAAGCGAAGGTTTGAGAAGGGGAGTAAGCTCTCCCCTAGGTTCATCGGACCTTTAGAGGTGCTGGGACGAGTTGGTGAGGTGGTGTATCAGCTGGTATTGTCACCTCAGTTGGAGAAAGTTCACAACATCTTTCATGTATCCCAGCTTCGTCGATATCTACATGACGACTCTTATGTCACCGATTGGGGAGAGTTAGATGTTGAAAACGACGAAACCTTCATTGAACGACCAATTAAGATCGAGGATCATAAATAGAATGTGCTTCGTGGATGAACCATCCCATTGGTTTGTGTGTTGTGGAGGAATGGTGGCCTGTAGGAGAGCACTTGGGAGCGGGAGGCCCAGTTACACATTTAGTACACAGAGCTGTTTTAACTTCATTGTTGTTTTTGTTCTGAGTTTTGTTGAGATGTTTCACCTTGTGCTTTAATATATTAAATAATTGTTCTTCTTGTTTTGTGTCCAAATGTGTGATGATGGGAAAACATGACTGTTAATCAAGGCACATTAATGTGGATGCGATTAAACCCGTGCAGGCGAGTCAGTGCCGCCCAATGCGGATAATATCCTAACATGTAAGAAGGGACTCCCTGACTCAGGTGTTGGACAGTGTGATCCTTGTGCTTGTTGTGAATGTTTGTGGTTGATAACTCTTGGGGGATTATTCCTAGATGTAGGGGGGTTTTGTTCCAGATTTCGAACAAATCAGGGGTTTGCCCCTGAGAAGTATCTTTAGTGGGTGGTTGTTTGGACCCCACTTTTCTCCTTTCTGGTTTGTTCTTATATTCTCGGGGACGAGAATAGTTTGAGAAGTATCTGATGTAATGTACTAGGGTTTTGGGGTCTATTACATGGTGAAAATATGATGTTTGGGGTGTTCTGGGTGGTTTGGAAGGCCATCCTAGCTTCTCGTTGAAGTTTAAGACTCCTAACGGTAGCCTTGGCCTACCGGTGGCCTCGTCCTACCAGTGGCCTCAACCTATCGGTAGCTCGGACTACTGGTGACCACGGCCTATTGGTGACCTCAGCCTACCGGTGGCCTTGGCCTACCGGTTGCTCGTCCTACCGGTGGCCTCAGCCTACCGGTGGTCGCGGCCTACTGGTGGCCCCGACCTACTGGTAGCCCCGGCCTACCGGTAGCCACGACCAACTGATAGCTTGGTCTACCGGTAGACTTAGCCTACCGATTACCTCTCCACGGGTTTTCCAATAACGCCTCCTTTTTGCGCAAATTGGTTTTAAACCATGTTTTGACCCCTGCTAAGCCTATTTTAAAGCCCATTAATGGTGTTTAATTAAATGACTGGTGAGGTACCCTCCTTAAATGAAAAACTATGTGTTTTGGTCATGACTTTAACCGCGTTTTCAGAAACGTATCTACCACATTCTGTGAGGAGTCCTTCCTTGGTTAAAGAGGTGTGCGTCGGTTTTAACCGCCCCGAAGGGTGGGGACCTTTTAAGTTGGACGTGTGGGGAGGCCCAGCCACATGGTCCACCCATGATATCGCTTCTTCTGCGATTTTGAGTTTTTATCCATATCTTAACCATCCCGAGGATGCTGTAACTCAGCCCTTATAACCTAAAGGATTATCTTCTCCCTAGGTTTCTTTTTTTTTCTATCACCCTGCACTCAGAATACCTTTCCTCTGGACAAGTTGTACCCCCACAAAGTTTTCCTTGATCGCGTTCTGTGGAGTTCCTGCTACTCATGATTTCTGGTTTCCACGCGAGGAATTAACATCGATCCTTGATCAATAAATTTGGGATCTTACCTTTCTCTCTCCACCTTGTGTATCATTCGGGGTGGGTGTTCTTTGGTTCCCACGAGGTAGTTAATCAATTCTGTAATGAAGATAATAACCGTTTAAATAACAGGGACAAGGAAGTTTGTTAATGATGTTACATGTTTTTACCCATGATTTCCCTGTGATGTTGTTTTGAATTGAATGGGATTAGGCCTACTGAAAATCATGGTTGTTGGGGGCCTTTGTTTGTGCATCTATGCTATGCTCTATTTTACGCATCGTCTGGTGAATGGGAATCATATATGAATCGGTTAAACACTTAAACTTGGCTGTTGAATATGAATGCCCATAACATCGTGTGATCACCCCAGTAGAACCAAATAATATAAAATAATGAATTATGAATGATGGGATGGTTCAGTTATGAAATGGGTGAAGGGGTGAATGTGTTTTGTTTTAGATGGGTGAACGGGGGGGGGGGCTGTGAATGGTGTGGTTGGAATGACATGAGTTGTTGTGTGGATGTGGTGGTGTTTGGCAGTAGAGCTGTAGGCTGGGTTGTAAACATGAGTAAAAGTGGAAAGTAAATAATGAGTTGGGTAGAATGGTAATGAATTAATGTGGGTATAACCAATGGTTTGTTGGGTTTTTCTTTGGTTCTAGTTTTTCGTCGGTTTCCACTGATCCCACTTTGATGTTATTATTTATAAGACAACCGAGTGTAAATGCTCAAATTACTCGATGGTTTTCCTTCTTTCTTTATTGTTGTTTCATATTTGATTGTTCCTGTTAGTTGCCCCTTAGTGAAGGGATTAACTCATACTGAAATTTTATGAAATGATAACTTGAATAAGGAAACTGGGAACTGTTTGTTGTGTGCCTGTTTTCTGAGGCAGCACTGCTTGGGCACCTGCTTGTATCTATTGAGGATCCATAGGATGGGCTGTGTGTTGGTATATATATATAACTATATTTTTGGTGTTTAGTAGCACCCCGACCGCATTGGGAACTTAGTGTCGAACACCCCATTTCATGGGGAAAGGTGTTTCCCCCTAGTTACTCCCCTTCCTGCTCCCTCTTCCCTAGGCTGTGGTGGCTAGAGGAAACCTTACACCCAAGGATCTTCAGGTAGGTTTCATTTGGTGTGTTGTTAGCCTGGGAATCTTTGGACAGGTTGTTTTCCCAAGAATCTTCCGGATGAGGCCCATATGTTTTCGGGCAGGGGTTCTGGTTACAGTTTGTTTTCCCAGGTGTCTTCGAGATGAGGCCCAGGTGTATGCGGGTAGGGATGTGTGGTTATGATGCCCAGGTGTGTACGGGCAGGGATGTGGATGGTTGTGAGGCCTAGGTGTGTGCGGACAAGGATGTGGATGGTTGTGAGGCCCAAGTGTGTGCGGACAGGAAGAGCATGGTAGCGTCAGGACGTTTGTCATTAGAGATGAGAAGCTAGCTAGTGGGGGAAATAGTGGTGCGGGGTACCCAAATGTTTGGTTCTTTACTATTATCTTACAGCTTGTGTTATTTGGTGAGCGTGGCTGGTGAGGTGGGATGGATAGATTCCTTGATAGATGATGTTTTTTCTGCTTCTCATGGGACTTTAGGACGTCTCCCCACTTGTGCACGAGAGATTTAGGTTTTTTTACTGGGTATACTTTGTATGCTCACCCTATGTTTTCTTTCAGGTTTCCAGGAGGGCTTCAGAGGCCGTTCAGGACCTTACTAATATGGAATTTGGAGTTGCTGTTGGTCACTGTTGGATTATACTTAGCCTTTTTCTTTTCTCGTTGGGTGTTTTACTTTGGAGTCCTTGTACTTTTTTTAGTTTTATTATTAAAACATGCATGTAGTTTGAGTTTTAACTTGAGTTTCCTATACTTGGCGGTGTTTAGTGTTGACTCATTCTTTCTCCCAATCTTGGTTAACTAAAAAGGGTAATGCCTCCAATATTTCAAAAATGTTATACCCTTTGTTCTAGTCGCCACTCCGGGGCCTACTAGAGGTGGGACTTGGGGGTCATTATCTCTCCTTCAATTTAAATAAGGAAGATCTTGGAAATCTTCTGTCCCTTCCCTCCTTTTGGTGAAGGCGGGTCGTGACATAAGGAAATTCTTAACCCAATTTCCATTATTCATATTAAACTTATAACCAATTTATTATATCATAATATGATTATGTTTCAAATTAATTTTGATTATATTAAGCTATATTTAGAATTTTTTTATTTAAAACTGATACACATAATCGATTCATTTGGTTAACACTCACTCTTTCATTTAAAAATACTCTTTTAAAAGTTTCTTTTTTACTAAATTTAAAATAAATGTTTTTTTAAACTTATATGGAATGAGATAATGTTTCCTATTTCAGGAATCTTTAATTTCTTGAGGAATCCATTAAAACCGTAAAAGGTTATTTAAAAAACATTCTTCTATAATTGTGAATTTTTTTAAGAATAAATGATTTCAATGTCAAAAAGGGTATTTCCCTCAATAGTTTTTAGGGATCCTATTAATGTATCTACATAAACACACATTTTTTAATCCTATTATTTATTGAGGTTGATCACTTATGATACCATTTATAATATTTTATTAAATATTTTTTGATCAGTTTAACTGGGGATGTACTATTTTTTCCATTCACCATATTTCTCAAGATGGTTTAAGATTAAGTTTATTGAATGAGAAAAGTATTTACATTTAATATGATAGTTTAAATATGAATGTTTATGTTTATTATGTTTCAAAACATTAATTTAGGAATGAATTGTACTTATTAAGTGATGGGATGGGCCCACTATATCCCCTAGATGAATCAGTAGGTCTCATGAGGAAAATTGGATCAGGTTTTGGATGATTCCTTACCAATTTATATTAACTTCTTGGCCAAGGAATTGATGGTATATTTTGAATATCCCACATTATGAATTCCTAAATTATTATATTATTTATTTATAATCCATGTGATTATTCTACTAGAAAGATACCATGTTTAAGATTCATTGACTTGTTATTATTTGTATGGAATTATTTTCCCAGATTTTATTCCTACCACATTATGCTCAGGTTTATGTTTTAATGGAATGTGTCTTCAATTATTAATATTGAATTAATTTCTTTGTTTTTTATGATAGATTATGATGTATTATTACCCCTACTGAGAATTTAAGATCACCCCTTTCTTATGTTTTATTTTTCCCTAGGATACCAAGATGTATATTATGACTGACATGAGAGGGTAATCTAAGATAATAGGGGTGTTTCCAATAGAGTTACTATGTTGTATTACATATCAATATTAATTTAATAATTATGCTTGTATGTACTTTTCCAAATCTACTAAACTATTTAGTCCTTTGGGATATTATTGATTGTACTTAGTATCAATGTAATAAAATAAGGCACCGACTCCAAGCTATAGGGGTTAGAGTCCATACATTTGGTATTAGAAGAAGTTTAGTAGAGACTTTTGAAACTAGATTTAGAAAAAAATAGACTAGGGAAATGAATCCCTATAATATTCTATGATAATATTCCCAAAGTAACCCAGATTATGATTCAGAGATTATGTATACCTAAATTTTCAATTTACGTTAAGTGTTTCACTAGTTTTAGATTATATATTATGTTTCATAATGTTATGATCTAATATATTGTATAAATTTGTCTAAAAATTTCACCTAGTGGAAGGGATGGAAAATTTATTAATGAATTTAATCTATATATGATTTGTCTCCTATGTAAGATAATGATGATGGAGTTGGAACTACAGTTGGAGATGAAAAAATTATAACGGTACTGGGAAAACTGACTCAGGATAGGAGAAATGACATACCTATATAGAGAATCCTGATTCACAATGTGGTGTATCAATTTTATACCACCTCATGTGACAAAAACTTCTATTATTCAATGTGACTAAAAATAAATTTATAGTTAATCAATGGATAATTTGATTAGAAAATATATCTCTTGATTTCAGAAGTAATGAAAGTGATAAGTTTATCATCGTATTTTACTGTATCTTAGGTGTTTTGGACCAATGGTGTTCATTGAGTCAAAACACTAAGGAGGGAGTGGAAATTTGAAACATGTAATGAAAGTATTTTAAAGAATTTTTCTTCGAAAAATATTTTTGTCGAACAAAATGAGTAGATATGGAGAGAAAATTATCGAGTCTGAGACAAAAAGAAGAAGAAAATGCTTCTTAGTATGATGATAACTTTATAAGGTTATCCAAACATGCTACATACTACATACATAATCCGAAGATTAATTTATACCATTTCTTTTATGGGATTAAAATAATCCTTCTAAGGGAACTAGTATCTTAAAAATTCTTATCATATGAGGATATAATATCATGTGATATCAATAAAAAGAAATAATTCTCCATGTTTTATGAATTCTAAAGGAAGTAAGAAAAGAATAGGATGGAAGATAAAATGATAGATAAAGGGAAGAAGAGAAAAAGGATTTTCCCATATTTGATAATTGAGGAAGGAAAAAACCTGGTACTTTATTTAAGGGAATGAGATTTTTCTACAAGTTCAGAGAGAGGGACACTGGTCTCATGATTGTAAAGGAAAGAAATAAGCTATCAAATTCTTCAGATTTAAAGAGACGAGGCACTAAAAAAATGAATGTACCAAGAATCAAGGGAATATAGCTCAAAAGTAGTTAAGTGACCGATGTTAAGCTTATTCTGTTACTATAGATGAAGTGGAATAATTAAAGTATTTGTGTTTTCATATTCAATAATTATGTTAAAATTTTAATTTATAAATTATATTCTGGTTATAAGAATCATGATCTATATATAAGGATTGAATTTTAGTACTTCTTATTTAAGGAATTGGAAGCATGTGATGAAAAATACTATTAATCAAGAAAATTAATTATATTGTAAGATGATCTTTTTGAAAAACATGAATTGGGAAAGATAAACCTAAATATGTTCTTGATGTTGTGATAATAATAAATAGTTTTTTATGAGATAGTATTGGTGACCTTGAAGGTGGTTAGTGATTTTATGGTTTATATTATATTGGAATCATTAGATGTTTGGATTTAAGAAATATATACAATAACCCGATATTTTACTCTTGGATGTTTCATAAAGGTTTAAATAATATTAAGGTATTCATATATTTGGTATGTGACAATAAGAGCTACATTATTTGGGGAAATATTATGTTAAGTTGATTTCTGCAATATAGTGACCTTCCTTCTAAATTTTTGGACTTTGAATTTGGGAAAGTTTATTTTGAATGAGTCTTATAGTAACTACTTTTGGAATGGATTAAGTATATCTTTGAGGTTAATGTATGATTAATCATATTGGATAAAATGTTCTAACAATTTTACTTTGTTAAATATTTAAAGGCTAAAGGAATTACTTATGGATCATTTGATAAGAGTGCTTTAGGCATAAACATTCATCTTGAATATCCATCTTCTTGTTTAAGAGATGATGTAGAGATGGATCAAAGCACAACAAAATGATTAAATTATTCTTATGACATAGAAATAAATCAAGTATGTTTATTTTATCATGTGACTATCTATATAGTAAAATAATTTCTAAACTCTATGAAAGGATTTTGGAACAAAATTTTTATCTATTTACTTTTCTTACTAAGAAATCAATGGCCTTTTTAACTAATCACAAATTTATAGTTTTTATAGTGTAAATTATAATGACCATGTTCTCTATCACACTCAATTAGAACTTGATAGTTAGATTTCATTTACATTCTCATGTTTTCACTTCCCACTAATGTTCTCTTATTGGGAAACCTAGTTTTGTGGTGACCATCACATTTTCCTTTCCATCCATTTAAGAGGAGGTTTTATTAATAGTGTTGATGGTGTGGAATTTCCACAAGGGTATTTTAAAATGAAAAATCCCTGATTACCAATAACAATTTTATATTATGAGGACATAATTTATTGAAGGAGGGAGAATTTAACACCCCGATAGTTTATTGTATGTATCTTCTTAAAAAAATCAATTTATTTGATAGCTTACACGCAACACTGAGCTGAAACGAACCATGATATATTATTAAATATTAACAAGACCGTTGGAATAGTAAAGTTATGATTAAAAATAGTAATACGACCATTAGAATAATAAAATAGCCTATGAGAGTATAAATAAAATTTAGGTATCTCATTAATGAAAATATGATATATTTATATCATAGAATAAGTAAATAAATGTTTTAAAAATGATAAATTAAGTATTGGTATTTTTTTGAAATGTAAATGTTTAGTTGAAATTTTACAATTAACATAATTATTTAAAAGAAAATTTATTTCATAAAATAGATTCATAAATTAATATTTTGTTTCATTATAATTATTTTATAATTTTATGAGGCAATAATTAATTTTTCAAAGTGTCATAAAATCAGTTATTATATTAAAATCAGTATTTTTTGAATAAATGAAGATTTTAATTATAAATTAAATTTATCATATTTATAGTTTTTTTTCATAAAATGGAGTCCATTTTTAAATTTAATCTTTTAAAAATGGTTGGTGTGAATATCATGGATTTTTTTAAATAGTTGATTTTTTGGTGAATAGTGAAATACAATGATTTTTGGTATTTAACATCATAAGTAAATAAATGAATTATTGAGTATTGGATGATGTATGGATGAGGTAAGATATCATTTTTTAAAACTCACAAGATTTATTTATTGTATTTAGTCATTGGAATCAACATAATTGATAGTTGTGAGCCAAAATAATAAACAAATGAATAAAATAATCAAAAAACACCCCTCTCATCCCCTATAAATGTCACCCCTCACCACCCCTTATCCCCACACCTTATAATCCTTGAATATTGTCTAAATTATGCCCAATTACCTTTCTAATATCCTTCTCCACATCCAATACCTTCTAGTCTTACCAAAAGACCAAACCCAAGTGTCTTAAGGGGGTTCCAAAGGAGATGATATTCAAGAGGCAAAATCCTCTTTCTTTCTCTTTTAATTTCTTTTTTTCTTATACTCTCCTAAACATCCCTTTAAGAAATAGAAGAAAAATTCTAGTATCATATATATACTATAATTTTTTTATGTTAAGGGAATATCCCTGATCAATTCTCTTCTCTTCTCCTTTTATTTTAAAAATAAAATCATCATTTGTGATATGGCGCTTCACTTCCTTTATGGATGAAGAGTTTTAATTTTCCATTACCACATTCATGGCCAGTTGTAATCCATTATTAAGGTTAAATAGTATTTTGATATAAATATTATAATTTATATCATGTTATGGAACAAATATATAAATATAATATTAAATAAAATGAAAAAGTTCGTGATGGTTGTATAAACCATCAAAAATAATTTATTACCATTGGAAAATATCTCCTATTTTTACACTAAAGGGAACAGACCATAAAACCATGAAATGATTTTTCTCAAAACAAAAAAATTAAAAATTATACCTCATAGAAATGAACATAAATAAACTTAATAAATTATAATAAATCAAATATATGTTGAAAAGTTTTTTAATTAAGTAATTAATGACTCTAATTATATTATATATGACATTAAGTATAAGTATAGAACACTTTCAGAAATAAGGTAAGGGTTTCCCCTTTCACTTTTTATTTCTCTAAGAAATATGTATACTTCAACAGAAATTTTGTGTGTGTGGTATATATACTAAAATTTGATATATCATATAATTATTCTCATTATATTCATGACATTAAATTATTCAATTGAAAATTATTACTTTTGGGCACACAGTTATACATATTACAAAGTGGTAAGGGAATTATTAACCTAATTTCCATTCTTTGGGTTAAACTCATACTCCATTGATTATGTAATGCTATGATTATGAGTAAAATTAAATTTGATTATATTAAGTTGTATTTATACTTATTTTATGTTTATTTATAGTTGATACACATAATATATTAATTTGGTTAATGCTCACTCTTTCTTTTAAAAATACTCTTTTAAATGTATCTTTTTTTAAAAAATTAAAAGAATTTTTTTTAACTTATATAGAAATGGAATTTTTTCATGATTTTATTATGCCTTTATTCCACGAGGAATACATTAAAATTTTACAATATTATTTTCAAAAAATGATTGTATTTATAATTTCTTATCTTTTTAAGAATAAGTGATTTCAAAGTTAAAAAGGGAATTTTCTTCAAGATTTTTTTAGTAGTCCTATTAAAGTATCTATGTAAATATCCTTTGTTAAATCCTATGATTTATTGAGGTATATATATTATGATACCATATAAAATATTTTAGTGAATATTTTATGATCATTTTGATTGGGGATGCACTATTTTGATACCATTTACTATATTTCTCTAGATGGATTATGATTATGTTTATTGAATGAGAAAAGTATTTACATTTCTTATTCAAGTTTAAATATGAATTTTTATGTTGATTATGTTTCACCCCTTTCATATGAGGAATTAATTGGTATTATTAAGTGATGGGTGGGGCCATATATATACCCTCAATGTATCGGTAGGTCTCATGAGACAGACTAGATTGGGTTTTGGTTAAGACCATACCCATTTATGCAAACTTCTTGGACAATACCTTGATGGTATGTTTTCAATATCCCACATTTTTACTTCACTCATTATGAGATTAGTTATTTATACTCCATGTGATTATTTGAATAGTAGAATATCCATGGTTAAGATTCATTCTCATGTTTTTACTAATATGAAATTATTTGACCAGATATTATTCCTTCCATATTATACTCAAGATAATGTTTTAATGGAATGTGTTTTTAATTATTCACCTTGCCTTATTATTTATGTGTATTTATGATAGATTCTATTGTATGATTACGCTCACTAAGAATATGAGATCACACCTTTATTATGTTTTATTTTTCCCTTGGATTCCAAGATGTATATTATGATTAACATTCAGGGATAATTTAGGAGAATAAGTGTGTTTCCAATGGATTTACTACATTTTATTCCATTTCAATATGTAAAGTAATACTTTTGTTTGTATCTAGTTTTTCTAAAGCTATTAAACTATTCAGTCCTTTGGGAAGTGATCTCTTGTACTTAGTACCAATTTAATAATGTAAGTCATTAGATCTGGGCTACTGGGGTCAGGGTCTTTACACCAAGGATAACACTAGATTATGATATCTAGGACACTCATACCAAACATAGAAAATCATGTGAACATCAAGACACTAGCATATTCATTGAGTCTAGAGAGTAGAGGACCACCCAAAAAAGTGAACCCCTAACATTTCTAACAAGTCCCTAGAATTATAGGCATAGGGAGAAGAGGAAATCCCCATGATAAAACTCCCTGATAGTGGATAATGCTTATTACTACACCTTCCACCTAAGTACCCAAGGATTTCAATGTGCTATATTTTCTAAATCAATTCATCAAAGCATTTTAATTCAAACCCTATTTTGAAAACCATTTCAAAAAACCACTTCACAATTATTGAAAAACCCTTTTCATTTACCAAAACCCGGGGAGAAACATCTTTTATCAAAATCCCATTTCCACACACACAAATCCAATCAATCAATCATGCCATTATATTTATAAGAAAATACATCAAATCTTGAGAAATGTAGTTCACTAATAGAAGCTATAGATAGAACCACCTACCCAAAAAATTGGGTCACACATGCCCACAACATGATCCACCAATAAGGAAGAACACAGTAGTGAAAATGGAGGCCCTATAATCCAATCTAAAAAACTCAAAATTGACTCATTTTAAAAAATAGTTCAGAGAAGAGAAAACATGAAAATGTACCATAAGAACACATACCTACCACACTAAAACCAACAAAGAATAATCCTATGATATAATATCACACAATAGATTGATAAAATAAATAATAAAATCAGAAACACAGATCAATGGATCTGATAACACAATGAAAAAGTGCAAAAATGATCAAAGGAAATGAATACGAAGAATATATTACTCACTCGAAGAGATACAACCCAACCAAAATGGTGTTCAATCTCTGAACGAAGTGATTTGAATGAAGATGAAGTCCCAAAATTCTTTATAGAAGTGATATAGGTCCATACGGAATAGATTTGTGTAAGAATAAAATAAACATCAGTTTCACAGTTCCCTAAATCCTCAACTCACTACATTTACATGACATGTAACCCATTTACACATCGAGTAATCCTCGATGACCACATACATTGAAAATCCCATTTTATTTTTATTAAAAACATGACTGATAACAATAAACCCTGTGTAACCCTTATATGGAATGAAATAATTTCACGTTATGCACCAAACTCACAACATGAAACCAATAAACATTAAATGTCATGTAATTAGTATATGGTGTGTATTTATTCTACTGATATAAGAAAAAAAAATTTATTATACAAAAACTCCAAACCACTTCATACATTCTCCAAACATAGGGATAACCCCTCAAAACCATTACCTTCTTATACCTATATTCTATCAATTAAAAAAACATACATCCCAAAAATTTTGGTCATTTTATCCAACGATTTCTCTCCATCCTTAGGATTCCCAAGACACACCCAAATGAAGAGGAAAAAAATAAAGAGAAGGGAAATACATAAAATATGGTAATGGGATGTTATAATCTTGGAATAAGATTTACCTTATAATTAAACCTCATAAATTTATTTCGTGATGATACATGAAGGAGAACATTATCTCAAACCACAAACTCTAGGTCCCATCAATGATTTTATTCATTTTTTTGTCAACTTTGTGAAGATTTCATACGAGTCTGAAATAGTTGAACATTATCTTTCATTTATTGGATAAGATCAGGTCCCATAAAATTATAATCTCTAACTTCATCCCAACATGATTGAGTCTGAAAACTCTTCCCAAACAGAGCCTCATAAGGTGCCATTTGAATTCTAGAATGAAAATTGTTGTTATATGATAACTGCAATAGGGGAAGGTATTGATCCAAACATCCTTGGAAATCCATTGAACATGATATAAACATATCCTATATAGTTTAAATGGTTCTTTCAGAATGAAAATATTTCTAATGGTGGTATGAATCATTGAAGCTCATTTCAATATCCAACACTTGCAGTAGGGTTCTACAAAATAATGAGATAAACCATAGATATCAGTCTGATATAATAGAGAGTATAACTCCAAGGATTATTACGACTTCCCTTATACATGTCTTAACAATTTGGTCAAGAGAGAAATATTTATTGACATCAATGAAATGTGATGAATTGGTAAGGTGATCAACTACCTCCCAGATGGTGTTATTTCCTTTAGGGGTCCTAGGGAGTCTTATGAAAAAAATCAATAATTATGGTTTCCCATTTACATAATGGTATGAGAAATGGATTCATCACACCATTAAACTTATATCACCAAGTCCTAACTTATTGTAATATCAAGAATCATGATACAAATTCTAAAATTTACCTCTTCATGTTATCCCACCATAATTTTGGCTTCAAATATATATACATATTAGTGCCTTTTGGATAAATATATAAAGATGATCTATTCACATCATCCATAATTTCCCTATTCAAATTTTTTTTTATGGGCAAAAAATCTTGGTTCTAAATAGTATAAATAAATCTTTAGCAATATTAAACTCCAAAATATTCACTACCTTTTTCTGTTGCACCTCATCTTACTTATGAGCCTCCTTGATCCTCTCAAGAATATATGGATGAGTAGTCATTTGAGAATGGTAAGATACATATATTTTTATTATTCCTATGTACATCTTCTGTATGTCCAAGAATATTGGATCCCCTTTAATTCTCATATTGGATAGGTTTACATGATCCTTTCTACTAAGATCATATGCCACTTTGTTCACCTTCCCATGATTGTAATATATTGAAAAATCATAATCCTTGATCAGCTCTAACCACCTTCATTGTTACATATTGAGATATTTTTGTGAGAATATGTACTTGAGACTTTTATGATACATATATATCACACTTCTCCCCATAGAGATAATTTATGAAAATGTTCAATGTGTATATCACTATATCCAATTATAGATCACGTTTTGGTTAGTTATACTCATGGATCTTTAATTGGAGGGAGGCATAGACTACCAATTTTTCATCTTGCATGAGTACACAACCCAAACCTTCTTTGGATTCATCACTGTAGATCACAAATCCTTTTCCATTGGTGGGTAATGTGAGAACAAGTGCAGTGATTGGACTCTTCTTTATCTCTTTAAATATTTATTCTCATTAATCATTCCTAAAATATTTCACCCCTTAAAAGTTAGATTGGTTAGTGGGATTGAAAATCATGGGAGTTTATCAAAATTTGAATATAGTACCCAAACAATCCAATGAAACTATAGATTTACTTCATAGAGGTTATTCTAGGTCATCATTTAACTAACAATGTTTTTAAAGGATCCACATATATCCCTTTACTAGTGATAACATTCCACATGAATGTTACTTGTTCTATCCAAAATTCACATTTAAAATAAATTACATACATTTATGTTTTCAACAAGTTCTTTAATACAATATCCAAATTATCCACATGATCCTCATTTCTTTTGGAGTATATAAGAATATCATCTATAAAAACTATCAAAAATCTATTGAGGTAATCCATAAATAATCTATTCATTTAGTCCATGAATATTTTTGGAGTATTATTTATTCCAAATGGGATCACTATGAACTCATAGTGCCCATACCATGTACGAAAAGTAGTTTTGGGGATATCCTCATTGTTCACCTTTACATGATAATATCCAGACCAAATATCCACCTTAGATAAGTATTGGGATCCATGTAGTTGATCAAACAAGTCATCAATCCATGGAAGAGAATATTTTTATCATGATTTTTTGAGTTCAAAATAATCCATTTAGAGTTTTATTGACCCATCTTTATTCTTGAGGAAGAGGACCTGTGCACCCCATGGTGAAACACTTGTGTGTATAAAACCTTTATTCATATTATCCCATAGTTGCTTCTTCAATTCCTTAATTTCAATAATAGCCATTCTATATGGAGTCTTGGAAATTAGAAAAGATATGTGTATAAGTTCAATTAATAACTCAACCTCTAAATTAATAGGAAGAACATATAATTCATTGGGAAACACATCAGAGAATTCCATTACAATGGAAATGTAATCAAGGATGATCTTTTCCTTATACTCAATCATTTGAGCTAGATATGCTTGCTTGCTAGGAAATAATATCCATGCTTAAGATAATGATATGAAATGAGATTTATACTACTCCTTGCACTTTTATAGATTTAGAGGGTGATTTTTGACATGGAGTGTGAATTCCTTCTCTCGACCATTTATTTTGGATCTAGAAAAGAAAAAACAATCCGTACCCAAAATATCATCAAATTCTGGTAAAGGGAGTATCATAAGTTTTTTTTTTGGAAAATTAAGCCCATAAATTTTTATAAGAGAGAATTTCTATACATGGGATTCAATAATTTCCCTATTTTTCATTTCACCGATAGCCCAGATTCCATGTTTTGTGATGGTTTTTGAATGGTTCTACTAAACTTGTGTGATATGAAGGAATGCATTGAACCATCAATGATAAGAATACATTTCACTATTTGATTTTATTTATAA
Source organism: Viscum album (assembly GCA_963277665.1). NCBI lineage: Eukaryota > Viridiplantae > Streptophyta > Magnoliopsida > Santalales > Viscaceae > Viscum > Viscum album. The sequence goes on from OY728148.1 coordinate 391,756,181, forward strand.
TCATTTACTTCATAAAAAATTGAATTAGAGATGATAATTTTTAAACAATTAAATACATAAAAGGGAATCTGTGAACATTTAAAGGATAACTCATAAATGACATATATTCCTTAACTAATGAATTTTTAGGTTTTAATCTAAGTTATCCACGATCTATTTCCAAACATAAATTCATATGAGAATTTTTATCCCCTTAATAAAAGTTTTCAATGATATTGAAAATTTACCAAAGAATATGCCTTGGGAGTGTCAAACCATGTGTTAATTAATGCCTCTTTGTCATACACCAGGTGATAATCGATATGAGATGAATGTTCCATTTTTAGAGCTATTACCCCTAGGCACAACTATTCCAAAGCCATATCCACTTGTAGTATCTAGTCAAGGATGTATTTTCTTGGAAAATATTTCATCTATTATTTACCAAAATTTAGGGATGTTTTCCTTTGTTTAGTCTTATCCCTAAGTATTTTAGTTGATTTTTCTAATCCTAATCCCAAAAAACAACTAAATGTTTTTCTGATTCCAACTATGACGACCCATATATTTCATACACTTTATTTCATGATTTATTACATAAAGATACAATTAATATAAAAAAAAGATCATTAGGCCTAGTTTCCTTAGGTAATTTACTACATATCATAAAAACTTGAAATATAATTACAAATACATAAACTAAAAAACCATAACTCGCCCTTAAATTTTCGTGATCTTCTAAAATTTCATGAGATAATATGGGGACTTATATAAGAAAGGGTTGATCTATAAATCCTAGTAAGTGAATAATCACAAAATTACATTAATAAATTAATACATGCGAGTCAATAAGAATTTAATGGTAATGTTAGAGGGGTTATAATCATAAAGTTTAACATCGAAGCATTTTATAAGATGATAACATAAAGGCAACATGAGAATATGGAAACAAAATAAAACATGAAATCATAAGCATAATTCAAGGATAACCATTGAGACATCATAACATTGTGTTCTTAGGATATCATTTCATGCAACATACATGGAATCTCATGAGATAAAAACATTACCTAATTCATTGTAGGGATATATAATTCTAGTCCCACCTGTAACATTCATATCATGTATATGAATAAGTGTGTCATAGAGATCATACAACATAAGAATGTATTTCATTAATTTTAATCTCATTATTAAGGTGTGATGGTTATATATATGAAATACCCCAATTAATTAAGTATACATACACCTAGGAAAACACCATTGAATGGGAAATGGGTAGAGGTATTCACTACACAGACATTTGGAATGAAAAAATTATATGATAATTTTGGCTGCATAACTGGGGTACATAAATATTAACGAAAGTGTTTAATGAGAGTGAAATGGGTCTATAATCACTTGAAAACATGAGAAAATTAATAGGGATGTGAAAAAATATATCCCAACACGAACTATTGGTAATACTAAGGTATATTATAAATAAGGTGCTGGAATAAAGAGGATAGAATCCCTTACCCTGAGAGGGTGGTTCTAAAAGTTCGGGAGGATAATATAAATAGCTTAGGGGATCCTTATAAGGGATATAGAGAATAAATGGTAGAGAAAATTCCTGATCTAAGGGTTTTTAGTTAAGAATAATGTGCTTTTGGGTGGTTTTTATAGTAAAAGAGATGAAAATTATTTATAAATTTCTATACATAGGTTTTGGACTATATATGATAAATTAATTTAAAATAAAAAACATCCTAGGTTTTATTCTCATGTTTTCTACAAAATAAAAGTTAATTTAATTATTTTATAGGGATAATAATTGAACACTTTGAGATAATACACTTGGTGATGTGAAAGTGAGCAATGTTTATAAAGAATTGATTTGAAAACCATAAAATATAATATAGGTTTTGGAGGATTCATTAAGGGTTTATAAAATAAATTAAATAACTTCAAGAAAACATTATTTTAAGTGAGAAACATATTTTTCATCTTATATACTCTTTATAGTATTTATTACATCAATTTTGGATTTTATGATGTTATAATATATACCGTGTAATTATATCATATTTAATTTTTACCCAAAAAATCAACCGTGTCTTAAAATTATGAAAATTAACCCATGAATCAAATGATGATTTAAAAAATAAATTTATTTTATCAAAATAATTCTCTAAATATAACAATTTACACTTTTAAATTAGAATACCTATTTATTGAAAAATATTGGATTTTTATGACATTTACAATTTTCTAACCATTATAACAATTAAATTTGTCTTCATAAAATTATATTATAGTTTATATTTAAATAAATATTATTTAATTATAATATTTTAAAAAAATAGAATATATTACAAAAATTCTCAAATTTATCAAAAAAAGCATCTTGATTGAAATTATATATTTTTCAGAAATACGATTTGAGTTTCATTGTATCAAAATCTATTTTTTTATAAAACACATTATTTATTCTTTTATAAATTAATAATAAAAAGATAAACATGTACATTAATTTATATAAAAAATATAAAATTCATATTGTTAGTGTCACACATGGACTTCGCATTAAGGTATGTTTTTAATTTTAATTTTTATCTCATGATTTTATCTTCCCATTTTAATAATTTTTTTGTTGGAATGCAGGATAAGCTTGAAGTTAGATATGAAAATTTTCACGGATGAATGAACGTTGGCTTAACAATGCCCGACGTGCGGGCAGGGCACTAGCGAGGCCGAACAGCCTGCCTAGTGTGCGGGTGGAATGTTTTATGTTTAATGTTTTAAGAAAATATTTTTTTTATTATTAACATCATTAGTATTATTATTATTATTGATCCCTTTATTAATTTATATTATTAAATTCATATGTCATTTTTTATATTGGTTTAGTTTTTTGAAGGTTCCTATTACACCCTTCCCTTTTTTTATTCTTATTCTTTTCTATTTTTTTATCACTTCCTTTCTATTAATCTTTTTTTCTCTTTTTTCTTTTTTTTTCTCCTCCCTCATTTTCTCTCTCCCAACGGCACACACTGTTCACTAATTTTTTTCCTCCCCCCTCTTGTTGTGTACGGACTTCCTCCCCCCCTCTAACCCTAATCACCGTCCTCCTCTTCTATGTCGGGCCACCCTTCTCCCTAATATGAACAACCACGCCCCACCTCCTCCCTTCTCCGGATAGTTGTTCCATGCCACACCCTCCTCCCTCCTTCAAACAGACACACCGCACCCCCTCCCTCCTTCGGATAGCCGTGCCACACCCTCCTCCCTCTCGGCCACATTGACTCCCCTCATGCCGACCCTATCTTTCTAGTTAGATTTTTTTCGATGTAAAGAATCTCTGGTACTCCTATATTTCTTGTTTTCCCCTTCCATTTCCTCTCCGTTGGTGCGCTCACCCTCTTTCGATAGTTTCTTTAATTTTAGGGGTTGCCGGGTTGGGGTTTTCGGTTGTGATCGATTTTATTATGATTAAAATGGTTTGATGCATTGTTTTTAGGGTGTATATGAGTTTTTTTGAGCTGTGTTGGCGTGTGGTGGTCTTTTCACACCAATTTTGGAAAGCTTGAAACACACCAGTAGGTGATTTCGAACACTAATATTAATTAGTGATCATTCACTAGTTTTTTTAATTAATTTATCCCCATTTCAATTAGTTTTCATGCTGAAAAATTATTTTAGACTAAGTTCTATTGTACATTTAATTTTTTAGTAGCATTTCTAAGTGATGTTAGTCCATTTTTATTGTGAAAACCCACTTTGAACTATTTATCATTGATTTGTAAACTGCGTAGTGTGTGAGTTAGGAAGTGTGGATGATGCGGTTTATGTTTTGGAATGGTGTTCTAATATGTTTTTCTTTAAAAAGGATTTTTAGTGACTTTTTTCCATTAAAAATTTTATCACATGTTTGTAAACTATTTAATAATTTTTCTTAGAGGATTTATTAATTATAAAAAGTGTTTTTATAAAACTATTCAACTCATTTAATTTAATGTGCAAGAATCACATGTTAAGTTCTAAAAAGTTTTTGGTGTCATATGGTTTTAAAAGAGGGTATCAGTGTGCGAATGAGGTGCTTTTTTGTGTAAGCACATAATTTGGATCTTAAGTGTTAATGTGAAATGTGACGTGAACTTGGATTTTAGATGAGCACTAAGAGGGAAGCATGAGGTATTAGGTGTGGGGACTAGGACTAGTGGGCTAGTGTTCCAAAGGTGGCTTGGCCCAGTTTTACTGTAATGCCCCAACCCCATTTACCCAGAGTCGGTGCATTATTACATAGCATTGGCATGATCACAAGGAAATCATGTCTCGAAAGACCAATCAGTTTAGTATTATTGGAAACAAGATTCATAAATAAGTTCAACTTTAAAAATTGAAAATAAATACAACACAAATATATTTCATTAGAAACATCCAAGCCTCCCAGATTATGCCTGTTGGTTACTCATGAATAACTTCTTCATTTCCTGGGAAAATGAAACATAAGAAAGGGGTGAGCTCAAACGCTCAGTAAGGGTAAGTAATACAGTGGAAAATGACATAAATATTAAGCATGGTAAATAACTGAAACCACATGCCTTTACCAATAATAAACATGAATAATTTTATAGAAAGAATATGAGATGAGTAAATAATGCCATAATTAAACATAATCATGGGTATTATACTAGTCGAATGACCACATGAACCATCAATATTATTTCCATAATGAGGGAATGTATAATGCCGGACAGTCTGAAACATTTTTTCAAGGCCTCAGCCAAGATTTCTAAAAATGATTAAGGCCTCGGCCAAAACCATAAATCAAACTGGGAAAGGGCCTTGGCCAATTCCATGTCTAGTTGTCTCATGAAACCTACCGATGCATTGAGGAGCTATAGCGGGATCCACCCTTCACTTACTAAGTCCAATACATTTCTCATATGAAAAGGTTTAAACATATCATAAACATTCGTATTAAAACAAGCATACGAAATGTCAATAATTTAACCATAAATAATGAATGGTATAAAAATTGAACATCTACAGTCAAACATTTCACAGAACCTTCAATACAATATGGAAGTTTTGTATCATAATAAATCAACTCCAAATAAACTTAAAATCCATCAAAGGATGTTGACATAGATGAAATCAAAAATATTTTTAGAGAGATATCTATTTCTATTTTGAAATAATTTAAGAGTCACATAATTATAAAATAAAACATTTACTTTGAAAATATTCTTATAATCTTGTAAGGGAATCTTCGATGAGTTTATAACGGTAGAAAATAGCCGCACCCGCCGTATAAGTTAAAAAAAAGACATTCTTACCTTAATTTTGTCAAAAAGGTTAAAAAAGACCTTATTTGAAAAATAATGGAAAGATTCATTTATAAACATCTTATAAAAATTCAAACAAGGGTATAAATGAATTTAACCCATATCTTGTAAAATAATACGAATGTTTTGAAATACATTTTTAAGAAAACATGGATATGGATGATAAAGAGGTCCCAGTAGATAATTATGTATAAACAACCTCAGATAATGAAGAGGTTGTGAAATAAACCCTTACCTTGTACTTTTACTTGGTTGATGGTAGGTTAACCTCCTGTATAATGGTGAAATAATTGTTACTAAATTATACAAGAATCAAATACATTAATATGATATCATATATGATCTTTTAACATTTATTTGTTAATAATATCTTAGTATTATCATCGTTACATGTGTTAATGGATTTGTTATTATTTATATTATTTGTTATGTGAGCCATATTTGTTATGGATGGAATGTATATTATTCATATACCTAATGATATAAAGTCCTTAAACAGTATTTTTAATCATAAAATGATAATTAGACTTGAATGGATACGATGGGGAATAAATCTCATCGCGTTCTTGGAGACGATAGTCCGTACGTACGCACGAGCAACAATATAATTCTTTTGATATTAAAATAATATATAATTGGATGGTATATCATATATACAGAATCATTAACATGTTATTTTTATTATTCACATGAATTAAACATCATTATTATATCCATCCAAATAATAATGTATTGAATAACAATTACACCCCGACGTGGAGACGGTAGACTGTACGTACGCACATATGGTTACATGTCATTCAAAGGATGGATAGAATACCGAATATGGTTGTAACATATTTATAATAACATCATAGTATATAGAAGATACTGGAGTTATTATTTTAGAAAGGAAATAACAAAGAAAGAAGAAGTTTAAGAAGAAATGAACTTGAAAAAGGGTGGTGAAAACATTACCTCTTCTTCGGATTTTTTCCTTTTGATTTGATCAAAAGGGTTTCTTAGGTTGGATTTATGATCAAAATAATGCCTCTAGGTTGAATTTACGGAAGTTGGGAGGATATTTGGGCAGGTTTTGGCTGATCCAAAAGTCTTTTAAGGTGTGAAGAATTTGTTAGAAGTGGTGTCCTTTTATAAGGGGGGGAGGGGCTCTTTAGGAAAAACTTAAAGTATTAATTTATAATAAATTCATATTCGGTTTCTAATCGCTCAAAAGTGTACTATTTAAATTATAAGGTGGGTATGGGTTTAAATAATTTCATCCAATATATTTTAGATAGGTTTGGGTCACTATATTAACCTTATCATTTATATTAACTCTTAGTTAAATAGTTTGGCACTTACCATGTCACTTTGTATTTTTATATTATATGGTTAATAAACTTACTATATACTTTCAAGAGACACCCAAGTTGTCTATTAATTATAAACCTATCATTATATAAGTCCTTTGGCTGAACCATATATTTTTAGGAATATAATATCAATTAATAATATAATATTTGTTTTAAAAACTCTTTTATGTCAATTTTGACACTATTTAATAATTGATTTTTGTTAAAGTCTTAAGAACTTTATTAATTCGAAAAAAATTAATTTAATAAATCCTAACATCTCATATTAATCAATAAAATTAGTGGATGGCATCAAAACTTTCAAATTATATTTAATTTAATATTTATAATACCAATGTTTTGATTCTTTCATTAATAAGGAAAATACTGCATCATTGTTGTGTAAAAAAAATTAATTATTCAATGTCTAAAAATTATAAATAAAATTCAATTATTTAGGAAATATTTTTATATTTCTAATGAATATTTATAGTTGAAAATATAACATATATAACCCTATGTAAAAATTGTTTTTCTAAAAGATATATGCTTATGTCATTTTTGTATTTACTTTAACTTAATTAATATAAAGTATCATTATCACTTACAAGTGGATCCATGGGGTCCCAAAATCGAGCCGAAGATGCCCATGGTCAGACAGGTATCAAAAAATAGGGTTAGGACACATTTTAGGGGAATTTATTATTATTATAATATTATTTTGTACCCTTATTTACCGGATTTACCCTTTAACCATGGTAAATAAAATATTTACCGAAGTAATTATTCAAAATGTCTAAAAATAAAAGTTACCTATTTACAAAATTTTGAACTCCTGATTCTAAATATGTAATCCATTTTTCTAAATTCAAAACACAGAAGTGGAAGAAATTAATTTAAAATTAATTTCCGCTGTCAAAACAAAAGGCATATTTTTAAGAAATAATAACTATAAAAAGATTGATACTTGTTTATGTCCGGTTTAAATGTGAAATTATGTCCAATGACAAACATTTTATTAAGTGGTAAAAATATATTCTAAATATACTTTAAAACCACTCAAATTCATAATTTATCACTATTAATTATTTCGATTAAAAAAGTTGTTTTTTAATTAAAATTTAGTGATTTTCACTATTCATCAAAAATTGAAAGTTTTCAGAAAAATACCCAAAAATCACCCCAAGATAATTTCGATATTATGAATCCAAAAATGAAGTCCATTTTGAAAGATAAAATGTATAAAATTTCAAAAAGTGGGTATTACTATTCATAACGGCTAGTTTGATTGGTTGTGGTGTGTGTTAGAACTCGAAGTTGCGTATAACACATGCTACTGTATTATTCAAAGAGAAGCGTACCATGGAAGCTTGGGGCGTTATATTCTCCCATCCTTCAAATAATTTTATCATGAAAATTTATATAATATTATTGTATATAAAGACTCGGGTGGTTCTTCATCATAAGTTCCTCGGATTCCCACATTGCCTCTTCCATCTTATGGTTTCTTTATAGAACTTTTACCAGACGAGTCGTCCGGTTTCTCAGCACTTGTTTTCTCGTATCAAGAATCTCGACAGGCTCTTCTCAATAAGATGGATCAGGTTTTAGTTCTAATTCCTCATATGTGAGTACATTCATTGGGTCAGGCATGTATTTTCTCAACCGTGATACGTGGAACACATCGTGAACTTTGGAGAGACTTGGCAGCATTTCAAAACAGTAAGCTACAACCCCAATTCATTCTAGAATTTCAAAAGGTCCGATGTACCTAGGACTCAATTTACCTTTCTTACTGAAACGTATAACTCCCTTCCATGGAGATACCTTCAAGAAAACATGATCTCCTACCTGAAATTCCAAATCTTTCCTTCAGTTGTCAGCATAGCTCTTCTGCCTACTTTGAGCTGCTTTGATGTGGTTTTGGATTACCTTCACCTTTTCCATCATTTTCTCAACCAGTTTTGGGCCTATGAGTTTTCTTTCACCAACATCATCCCTACAGGTTGGTGTGAGACATCTCTTTCCGTATAACGCTTCATATGGTGCCATCTAAATACTCTAATAGAAGCTATTGTTATAGGAGAATTCCACCAGAGGTAAATATTGATCCCACATACCCTGAAAGTCAAATGAGAAAGATATCAACATGTATTATAAGGTTTGAATAGTCCGTTATGATTTTCTATCAGTTTTGGGGTGGTAGGCAGTGCTCAAAGGGAGTTCAGTATCCAGGGATTTCTGAATACTTTTCCAGAATCTTGATGTAAAATGGGGATCATGATCAGAAACAATCAATAAGGGTACTCCATGAAGTCTCACAACTTCATTAATATATAGTCTTTCTAGACGTTCCAGTAGTATATCTTCTCTTATATCAAGAAAATGTGCTAACTTGGTAAGACGATCAAGAATGAACCATATTACATCGTTCCTTCAAAGAGTCTTTGGTAGTCCCATGATAAAGTCCATCATAATATTATCCCATTTCCACTCCGACATGGGAAGAGGTTGCATGACTCCTCTAGGCTGTTTCCTTCCAGCTTTCACTTGTTGAAAAACCATACATCTTGACACAAAATCAGAAATCTCCCTCTTCATGTTGTCCCACCAAAAATATCCCTTCAAATCTCTATACATTTTGGTGCTCCCAGGGTGTATAGAGAAATTGGAACTATGAGCATCATCCAACAACTCTCTTTTTAGATCAGGTATATTGGGAACACAAAGTCTCTTCCCAAATTTTAAAATTCCATCTTCATACAGAAATTCACTCAATCTCCCATCATTCATAGCTTTAATCTTCTTTTTAAACTCTTCATCACCGGTCTGAGAACTCTTTATCCTTTCTAGTAAAGATGGTTTAGAACCCATTTTAAAAAGTATTGAGGTTTCACCTTCCATGGTGATTCACATATCCATCTTTACTAGATCCATGTATATAAGATCCTTTTCAACTCTCATCTTGTTCAAAACTCTATGATCCTTTCTGCTCAAAGCATCTGCCACCTTATTTTCCTTCCCCAGGTGGTAGTGTATCGTACAATCATAATCCTAGAGTAGTTCAAGCCATCTCATTTGCCTCATGTTGAGTTCTTTCTATGAGAAAATATACTTCAAACTCTTGTGATCAGTATAAATCTCACATTTTTCACCATAGAGATAACGTCTACATATCATCAAAGAAAAATTATAGAAGATAACTCAAGATCATGAGTAGGATAGTTTTGCTCACGAATTTTCAGTTGTTGTGATGCATAGGCAATAACTCTATCATTCTGCATAAGGAAACAACCATGTCATTTCTTTGATGCATCACTATACATAACGAACACATCATTACCTGATGGTAGAGTCAATATAGTAGCATTGACTAATCTTCTCTTCAGTTCTTCAAAACATTCTTCACACTCTTTTTTCCAAACAAATTTAACCCCTTTACGTGTGATATTTGTTAATGGGTTAGCCAATCGGGTGAAATTTTGGATGAAATGTCGATAATAACCTTCTAAACCAATAAAACTATGTACCTTAGTTATACTCATTGGTGCAGGACATTCTTGGATTTCCATGGTCTTAGAAGGATCAACATAGATTCCATCTTTAGAGATAATATGGCCAATAAAAGAAATCTCCTAAGACAGAAGTCACACTTGCTAAAATTCCCATATAATTCACATCTTCTCAGAGTCTTAAAGATAATGCGCAAGTGATTTTCATGATCTTCGTATATTTTTGAATATACCAATATATCATCAATAAATACCACCATAAAATCATCGATATATTCCTTGAAAAATCCATTCATTAGATCCATGAATACAGAGGGTGTATTAGTCAATCCAAAATGCATTGCTGTAAACTCGTAATGCCCATACCTAGTTCGAAATACTGTCTTCAGAATGTCTTCCTTATTCACACAAAACTGATGGTATCCAGATTGAAGGTCAATCTTTGAAAAGTATTGAGCTCCTTGCAGTTGGTTGAATAAATCATCAATGTAAGGTAGGGGATACTTGTTCTTTATTGTTATAGTATTGATTTCCCTATAGTCGATACATAACCTCATAGATCCATATTTCTTATAAACAAAACGGAAAGGGGATCCCCATGGAGAAACACTAGGGCAAATAAATACCTTTTTACTCAATTCCTCTAGTTGTTTCATTAGTTCATCTAATTCCACAGTGGCCATTCTATAAGGGGTCTTTGATATAGGCCTTGAACCAGAAATTAATTCAATGGAAAAATCAATTTCTCATTATAGAGGATTTCCAGGTAAATATTCCAGAAACACATCAATATATTATCACACAATAGGTACATCCTCTATTTGAACATTCCTATCCACACCCACAGTTATTTCATTCTCTTCCTCCCCAATAATTGAATTTAGTTGAGCTACTGGGGGTGGATCTAGGTAAGAATTAGGGGGTGATGATTCTGCTCTAAAGATAAGGTGTTCCTTATCATCATCATCAAAAATAGTAACCTCCTTATTCTTATAATAAATTTTTGCATCATGGTTCAGAAGCCAATCCATACCGAGGATTATATAAAATTAAATCATAGGTATGACGATGAGATCCGCAGATAAAGAACATTTATGTTCTCTAATGGGGACTGATTCACAAAACATTGTCGCAATGATACTTCCCTTAGGAGTTTTGATTGACAACTCCCTTGTTAAATCAAATTGGAAATATCTAATTTTCTTATAAAACTGGGAAGATATGAAACAATGCGATGATCCAGAATCAAATAAAAAATTTTCTAAACTTAATCAAACCATTAAATTACATACCACCATGTCTTTCGGGGCTTCAACCTCAAAAGTAGTGATTGCATAATCTTGTCCTTGCTCTATAGGCCTTTTCTGAGGTAAGTTTACCTGACTCTCAGGACATTCATTTGCATAATGTCCCATCTCCATGCAATTGTAGCATTGATCATTGGTAGCGTCTTTCTTTCCTTTACAATCACTAGCTAGATGGCCTTTCTGTCCACACTTGTAGCATACTCATTTTCCTTTTAGACAGGAACCAGGGTGCTTCCTTCCGCAATTATCACAAGGTGGAAATTCAATTCTTCCCTTCTTCCCTGTTTCCTTATTTCCTTTCCCAGAGTGTTCAACATATCTCTTCTTCTCTTGCTTTGATTTAAAGTCATAAGACTAAGAGAATTCTTTTTCTGTCTTGATAGCACACGAGACAATATCTTTGTATGACGAGAAGGATTGTGAGACCAATGCCTAATGGAGAAATGGTTTTAACCAATCAAAGAAATGATCAATATTACTTCTTGGGTTATGTATATAATCTGCAGCATGCCTCACTAACCTTGTAAAGTTAGCCTCATACTTAGCGACATTCTTATCCTCCTTTTTCCTCATACTCAGAAATTGTCTTTCTATATCCGCTCGATAGTCACGAGGAAAGTATTTTTATAAGAAAATCTATTTGAACTCCCTCCATTACATATTTGATACTTCATCATCTTCCTTTGTGTTTTGAATAAATGACCACCACTGATCAGCATCTCCAGTGAGGTGGTAAACTTCCATGATAACTTTTTCCCTTTCACTACTCCCCAAGGAATGGAATATTTTTTCTAAGGAATTTATCCATTGCTCATATACTAAGGGATTTGTACTCCCATTGAATGTTGGTGGTTGTTTCCTCATGAAGTGATCTAACATTGATCCTGCACACTGTGGATGTGGGTGCTCCATATAGGTAAGTTTATTATTCATAACCTGAGTGAGTTGTCCCAGTATGGTGATTAGCTGATCGTCACCAGTTACATCACCAGCTCCACTATAATTATCTTGAGAAGGAGGGAAATACCTACATGTAGTGTGTTCATTGATACATTTTCCATTTCTTCCACTATGAGCCATTTCTAAAAAATGGCATACACTAGATTAGTTTATGAATCTCAATACATAAATCCAAAACTTGTAAAACACTTAACACAAATTGAATAGTTTAGGGATATAATCCATAATCATAACTATGTTTTATTTGAGAAATTATATACTCATAAACCCTTCATAATGGTTTGTAAGGAAAATGATAATTATCATAAGAATATCCCCCGGGAGTGTCGTAACCAAGAGTGCAGCAAGGCCCATTGTCGTGCACCAGTTCTCATTTGAGTCTAGCTCAAAGCGGTGTTTTCGGGTTTTACCCCTAGGTAAATATGTGCCAGAGCCACCTTTATCTGCTCATATCAAGACATGGATGTATTTCTTGGAAAACTCACAAAATTTCTACAATACCAAAATTCTAGGAAGTTCTTCTATACTAATCCTCAAAGTCCATCTTAGTTCTATGTGCTCTAATCAGAGTTTATCTAAATCTAGTTTCCAAAGTTTGTACTAAACCTACATACGATACCAACTGTAACACCTCGACCCCAATTACCCAGATTTGGTGCATTATTACATAACTTTGTCATGATCATAAGGAAATCATGTCTCGAAAGACCGATCAGTTTAGTATTATTGGAAACAATATTCATAGATAAGTTCAACTTTACAACTTGAAAAGAAATACACCACAAATATATTTCATTAGAAACATCCAAGCCTCCTAGATTATGCCTGATGGTCACTCATAACTAACTTCTACATATCCTGGTAAAATGAAACATAAGAAATGGGTGAGCTCAAACTTTCAGTAAGGGTACGTAATACAGTAGAAAATGACAAAAATATTAATCATGGTAAATAACTGAAACCACATGACTTTACCAATAATAAAAATGAATACTTTTATGGAAAGAATATGAGCTGAGTAAATAATTCAACAATAAAACATAATCATGGGTATTATACTAGTCAAATGACCACATGAACCATCAATATTATTTCCATAATGAGGGAATGTATAATGCCGTACATTCTGAAACATTTTGTCAAGGCCTCGGCCAAGACGTCTAAAAATGATTAAGGCCTCGACCAAAACCATAAATCAAATTGGGAAAGGGCCTTGGCCAATTCCACATCTAGTTGTCTCGTGAGACTTACTGATTCATCGAGGAGCTATATCAGGCTCCCCCCATCACTTACTAAGTCCAATACATTCCTCCTATGAAAAGGTTTAAACATATCATAATCATTCGTATTAAAACTATCGTACAAAATGTCAATACTTTAACCATAAATCATGAATGGTATAAAAATAGAACATCCACAATCAAACATGTCACAGAACCTTCAATACAATATGGAAGTTTTGTATCATAATATATCAAATCCAAATAAACTTAAAATCTATCAAAGGATGCTGACATAGATGAAATAAAAACTCTTTTTAGAGAAAAATCTATTTCTATTTTGAAATCATTTAAGAGTCACATAATTATAAAATAAAACATTTACTTTGAAAATATTCTTATAATATTGTAAGGGAAGCGTCGATGAGTTTATAACGGTAGAAAATAGCCACACCCGCCGTATAAGTTAAAAAAAGACATTCTTACCTTAATTTTGTCAAAAAGGTTAAAAAAGACCTTGTTTGGAAAATGATGGAAAGATTCATTTATAAACATCTTATAAAAATTAAAACAAGGGTATAAATGACTTTAACCCATATCTTGTAAAATAGTATGAATGTTTTGAAATAAATTTTTAAGAAACATGGATATGGATGATAAAGAGGTCCCATTAGATAATTATGTATAAACAACCTCGGATAATGAAGAGGTTGTGAAATAAACCCTTACCTTGCACTTTTCCTTGGTTTAGGGTAGGTTAAAATCTTATATAATGGTGAAATAATTATTATTAAATTATACAAGATTCATATACATTAATATGATATCATATATGATATTTTAACATTGATTTGTTAATAATATCTTAGTATTATCATCATTTCGAGTGTTAACAGATTCGTTTTTCTTTACATTATTTGTTATGTAAGCCATATTTGTTATGGATGGGATTTATATTATTCATATACAGAATTATATAAAGTTTTTAAACATTATTTTTAATCATCAAATGAGAATTATACTAGAATGGATACGATGGGGAATGAATCTCATCGCCTTTGTGGAGACGGTAGTCCATACGTACGCACGAGCGACAATATCATTCTTTTGATATTAAAATAATATATAATTGGATGATATGTCATATATACAGAATCATTAACATGTTATTTTTATTATTCACATGAATTACACATCATTATTATACCCATACAAATAATAATGTATTGAATAACACTTACACCACGACGTGGAGACGGTAGGTCGTACGTACTCACATATGGTGACATGTCATTAAAAGGATGGATATAATACTAAATATGGTTGTAACATATTTATAATAACATCAAAGTATATAGAAGATATTGGAGTTATTATTTTATAAAGTAAATAACAAATAAAGAAGAAGTTGAAGAAGAAAGGAACTTCAAAAAGGGTGGTGAAAACCTTACCTCTTCTTCAGTTTCTTCGTTTTGATTTGATCAAAAGGGCTACATAGCTTGGATTTATGATCAAACTAAGGACTCTAGTGTCAATTAAGGTTAGTTGGGAGGATATTTGGGCAGGTTTTGGCTGATCCAAAATGATTTGAAGGTGTGAAGAATTGATTAGAAGTGGTGTTCTTTTATAAGGGGGAGGAGGGGCTCTTTAGAAAAAACTTAAAGTATTAATTTAGAATAAATTTATATTCGGTTTATAATGGATTAAACGTGGATTATTCAAAGTATAAGGTGGGTATGGGTTGAAATAATTTCATCCAATATATTTTATATAGGTTTGGGTCACTATATTCACCATATCATTTACATTAACTCTTAGTTAAATAGTTTGACATTTACCATGTCACTTTGTATTTTTATATTATATGGTTAATAAACTTACTATATACTTAAAAGAAACCACCAAGTGATACATTAATGATACACATATTATTATATAAGTCCTTTTATCTAACCATATATTTTTATGAATAGAATATCAATTAATAATATAATATTTGTTTTAAAAACACTTTTATGTCAATTTTGACACTATTTAATAATTTATTTTTGTTAAAGTCTTAAAAACTTTATTAATTAAAATAAAATTCATTTAAGAAATCCTAACATATCATATTAATCAATAAAATTCGTTTATGGCATCAAAACATTCAAATTATATTTATTTTAATATTTATAATACCAATTATTTGATACTTTCGTTAATAAGTAAAATACTACATCATTATTGTGTCATAAATAAATTTAATTATTCAATGAATAATAATTATAAATAAAATATAATTATATAGAAAATATTTTTATATTTATAATGAATACTTATAGTTGAAAATATAACACATATAACCTTATGTAAAAAATTGTTTGCTAAAAGATATATGCTTATGTCATTTTTGTTTTTACTTTAACTTAATTAATATAAAGTGTCATTATCACTTAAAAGTGGATCCATGTTGTCCCAAAATCAACCCAAAGATTACCATGGTCGGACATGTATCAACCAATAGGGTTAGTACACATTTTAAGGTAATTTATTATTATTATAATATTATTTTTTTACCCTTATTTACCGGATTTACCCTTTAAGCATGATAAATAAAATATTTACCGAAGTAATTATTTAAAATGTCTAAAAATAAAAGTTACCTAATTACACAATTTGGACCTCCTGATTCTAAATATGGAATCCATTTTTCAAAATTCAAAACACAGAAGTGAAAAAAATTAATTTAATGTTAATTCCCGCTGTCAAAACAAAAAGCATGTTTTAAAGAAATAATAACTATCAAAAGATTGACACTTGTTTATGTCTGGTTTAAATGTAAAATTAAGTCCAATGACCAAAATTGTATTAAGTGGAAAAAATATATTATAAATATACTTTAAAACCACTCAAATTCATAATTTATCACTATTATTTATTTCAATAAAAAAAATTGTTTTTTAATTAAAATTTATTGAGTTTCACTATTCATCAAAAATTTAAAGTTTTCAGAAAAATACCAAAAATTCACCCTAAGATAATTTAAATATTCCAAATCCAAAAATGAAGTCAATTTTTAAAGATAAAATGTATAAAATTTCAAAAAGTGGGTATTACTATTCATAATGGCTAGTTTGATTGGTTGTGGTGTGTGTTAGAACTCAAAGTTACATACAACACACGCTACTGTATTATTCAAAGAGAAGAATACCGTGGAAGCTTGGGGTGTTAAATTTACTAGTAGGATTTACGATTGAAAAACTAACTAAACATATGAATGATTGAGGGTCATTGTTTATAAGCCACGTTTTTTGAGGATCATGGTTTCTAAAATACAGTTTCTGAGGGTCATTGTTTCTAAGCCACGTTTCACTGAGACATGATGTTCTAGGGTCTCACCTATTACTAGTACCCATGGGACCTCTCCCATATTTTGGTGCTCTCAGTTATTTTGTGCACATCGATGATACATGATTTGTCACTTGAGTTAAACTGCTTTTCATTAAGGTTGTTTCATGAAAAATGTTTTCAATAACGTTGTTCAATAATTTTTTTATTTCCTTTATTTTATCATTGAAAATGTATTTATATTTTAATGCTTGTGCATGGAATCTTTTCTTGGTGGAATCCTACTAGGAGATTTCTCACACCCTACTTACACCTTTGGGTGTAAGTAGATTTTTTTATGTATGATACAAGTAATATTCCATCTTTTGGGAGTGGTGGTTCAGGTTGTTAGCGGACTTCTTGGCATGGTGTTGTAGAGATGGATTGAGGGTGGTGTCCTCTCACTAGGCAGAGGTTTTTGTATTGGTTTTTGGTCACCCTACCAAGTGATATCTCTTTTTTGGTTTTTAGTTTTAAACATTCAAATGAAATTTTGGTTTTTGGTTAAAGGTACGTTTGGTTGTGAATTTCAAGTTTGGGCTATTTTATATTATTGGTTGATTTATTTACATTTTATTATTCAGGTAAATCATTCCCAAGTATTATTTTGTTACCCGAGCACTTTTTCCAGCCCATGGGGGTCGGGAATTCCCTTTGGGCCTTGCCATGGATTGGGTCGGGCGTCAGTTTAGATGGAGACCCGACATGGTTCGTGAAAAAATGGTATCAAAAGAGGTTTTTTTGTTTGAGTTATTTTATTTGGGACGAGTCTGTTTATACATGGTCTAGGACTGTCAGGGCACGAAATTCTAGTTGCGAATAGGGTTCCTGGACATCACACCTCGTGACAGACCCTGAATCGCTATGGGGTGTCGGGATGATTGTTTGAATTATATCCTAGGTGGAACGTGCAGGCTACAGAATGTGCATGGACATAGGATGAGGTAGAAGTGGTTTGGACATGATGTTTCTTTTTCACGTTTGGTTTATTGATGATTATTGTCCTTTATGAAAATTTTATTTTTATTCAGATGTGATATATTAATGATGTTATTTTAGGACTATTTCTCCTTGCAGCAAGATGCCTCCATAGAGAGCTTATAGACACCCACAGGAGGAAGCTAAAGAGATTTCTCCTTTACCTCTTGACCAGAGGTTGGTGGAAGCTGTAGTTCGGGCTGTACAAGCTTTAGGACAAGGGCTGAATCCTTCTCCCATTCCTATTCCAGCTAGAAGAGATGAGTCTAGATCCAAGAGGGATAAATCTCAAAATTTTCTGGAGAATATAATTCCATCATTACGAGGTAGTTAAGAACCTCAACAGGAAGCGGAATGACTTGAAAAGATAGAGCGTATGTTTGAATTCCTTGACATGCCAGAGGAGGTTAGGGTAAAGTGTGCCTCATTTTAGCTAGAGGGTCCCAGCCACAAGTGGTGGGAATCAGTGTTTTAGGCTGGGAAGCAAGATCAGATGAGTTGGAAGGATTTCATGTATATCTTTAACGAGGAGTATTGTCCCAAGTTCTTGGCCTATTCTAGATCCCAAAAGTTCATGGATCTTTCAAAATGGGATCATAAATTTATGGAGTATGCAAACCACTTTGCTATGCTAATGCGGTACATGCTTGATATTGTTTCAAATTAATCTTGGAAAGCTTGGAAGTTCGAGAAGGGCCTTAAAACCTAAATTTACTCTCAGTTTTTCTTGTTGAAGATGGGAACTTATGTTGAGGTGGTTGATCGTGCTTGTATGGTCAAGATTGATCACAGAGGAAAGTCAGGGTTTCATGGAGCAATGTCAGTTTTTGGAAGTGATAGTTCATCTAAGAAGAAGAGGACACATGATGAGCAAGGGAAGAAGGCATGTGGCAGATCAGGCCATCTTTTCAGGAAGACCTCATCTATTGCTTCTGATGTGAGGTCTATTTTGTTCCATCAGTGTGGAAGAGTAGGGCACATCCGACCTGGATGTCCATACCCTTTTAGGCCTTGCCATGCGTGTGGAGTTGTGGGACATCTACAATGCTTTTGAAGGACTATACTCCCTTACCAGAGTGGGACTAGATTTGTGGATTCCATAGAGGTATCAGTTTTGTCAGAGCCAACTAGGATGACGAGATCTCAATTTTGTGGCTATGGTGGTAGGACTAGATCATCTTTAGGGTAGAGCCAGATCAGGGTAGAGCCTCAGGTAAGTGATCTGTCCCAGGCAGGGACCAGGCATCTGCATGCTATAGATCATGCACCAGCGGGATCTGATGCAGGACCTTATACTTTTCAAGGTACTATCTTGATTGCATCTTATATAGATACATTTTTATTTGATATTGGTGCTTCAGTTTCCTTTATATATTCCCATATTGTGAACCTGCTAAACCTACTAACCAAATAGTTATCTTTTTCCATGTGTTTGGTAACACCATTGGGGGAAAATTGGGATCAAGGCCTTAGGTGTATATCATGTGCACTCTCTGTGTTAGGAGTCAAGATGGAGTGGGATTTATTGGTCCTGGATATGGAACTGTTTGATGTGACCCTTGACATGGAATGGCTGGTGCGCATTCAAGCATATATTGATTGCTATTGGTGATGGTTTAGTTTTATGGAACTTGATGGGAGCACCCAGGTATTTCTTAGGGAATGGGATCCTCGGTCAGGTCGTGAGAGACCTTCATTTAGTGAGTTAGGGAATCTTTCTTATCAGTTATCATCACTCGCACTAGACGAAGATAGTGGCACTTCTCATAGTGGGTTACCTCCTGTAGTGGATGGGTTTCTAGAGGTATTTCCATAGGATTTGCAGGCTTACCCCTGGATTGGGATGTGGAGTTCTCGATTGAGTTGGAGCCATGAACACAACCTATATCTATTCCCTCATATCGCATGGCCCCCACCAAATTTAGGGAATTAAATATATAGTTGGAAAATTTGTAATCCAAAGGATTCATTCTCCCAAGCATCTCTCCTTGGGCTGCCCTAGTTTTATTCACAAAGAAGTCCGATGGAACCCTCTCGTTGGGAATTGATTACTAGAAATTTAGTAAGGTGACCATCAAGAATAAATACAATTTACCTCAGATTGATTTTTTTTCCGACCAAGTGAAGGGGAAAAAGTGGTTCTCCAAAATTGACTTGCGATCGGGTTATCACCAACTCATGGTGAGAGAGGAAGAAATTCTAAAGATGGCTTTTCGGAGCAAGTATGGTCACTTTGAGTATCTAGTCATTCCTTTAGAATAGAACAATTCTCCATAGGTTTTCATGGAACTCATGAATAGGTTGTTCCACCAATATCTTGACTCCTCTATCGTGGTATTTTTGGATTACATACTGGTTTATTCTAGATCTAATGAGGAACATGAGCATCACATGCAGATCATTTTGGGAACTTTTCATAATCTCTACTTGTATGAAAAAATTTAGAAGTTCACATTCTAGATCAGGGAAGTGAAGTTTCCGGGTAATGTCATCTAATAACAAGTGGTTTAAGTGGATCCTGAGATGATCAGTGCAGTTATGTTTTGTGAATAGTTGAGGAATGTGTTTGAGATCAAGAGTTGTCTTTTCCTAGAAGGTTATTATAGGCATTTTATTCGGGTTTTCTTATAGATTTCCTCCTCTATGAGCGAACTCACCCTCAAAGGGGTGAAGTTTTAATGGATCCATTAGTGCCAAGAATCCTTTGAGGAGTTGAAGCTGTGGTTGACCACCACACCTGTGTTAATTTTACCAGAGTCTGGGAAAGGCTATGTGGTTTATTGTGATGCTTCAGGTAAGTGCATTGGGTGTGTACTCATGTAGGATAATCATGTGGTGGCATATAGTTCAATCCATCTCCGGTCACATGAGAAGAATTAACCGACTCATGACTTGGATTTGGCGGTGGTGATGCACTCCCTGAATACATAGCGCCACTACCTCTTTGGGGAGGAATTTGTGTTCTATTCAGACCATAAGATCATAGACTACATTTTATCTCCAAAGGATCCCAGTATGAGGCAGCGCCGTTGGATAGAGTATCTAAAGGGATTTGACTTTGATATTGTCTATACCCTAGGCAAGGGTAATGTGGTGGCTGACACTTTGAACAAGAAGGTACTAGTTCAGGAATTGAAAAATTCTAGTGATGAGTGGACTTTGATGGGGCTCTTTCCCATATGCACTTGGAGACTAAGGAGAAAAGCAGAGGTGCATTCATGGTTAGTATTCAATTGACTCCTTCCCTTATGGAATTGATTCAGCAAGAACATCACAGTGATGAGTTATGTCAGTGGTCTATGTAGTTTCTTCATGGTGTGGAGACTTCTGCAGAGTGGTCGTTTTCTCCCAAGGGGATTTTATACTTCAGGGGCCATGTAGTGGTGTCGTTATCCTTATGAAAGGTAGTGATGTTGGATAGCCACCAGTCTTGGTGGACCATCAATCCTGGTACTAGAGAGATGCATTACCATGTTCTTCACTAGTTCTAATGGCCAGTTTTGAGATGGGACATAGCCTACTTTGTATCGAGATGCTACACTTGTCAGCAGGTGAAGGAAGAGAATCAGAGACCATCTGGCCTGCTTTAGCAATTACCCATTCCTAACTGGAAGTGGGATGAGGTCTGCATAGACTTAATTGTTGGATTTCTTCATACACCTTGGAGAAAGAATGCTATTTGGGTAGTGATTGATCATTTGACCAAGTCATCTCACCTTATCCTGATCAAAGATACATTGAAGGTGGATGAGCTGGGCCATTTGTATATTCCGTAGGTGGTCAGAATTTATGGTGTGCCATCAGAGGTTGTTTCTGAAAGGGAACCCAAATTTACCTCTCAATTTTGGGAAGGTCTCTAGAAGGCCTTGGGATCACAAATTAAGATGATCCTGGCATACCATCCTTAGACAGATGTCCAAACGGAGCGGGAAAATTAGATTCTAGAGGACATGCTTCGTGCATGTGTGTTGGACTATGGAGGTTCATGGAATGGCCATTTTGGATTGGTTTATTTTGCTTATAATGAATGTTACCAATAATATATTATAATGGAACCCTTTGAGGTACTCTATGGTTGGCCTTTTCAGTCTCTTTTGTGTTGGGATGAGGTAGGCGAGACCTCACTTTTGGGACCAAGCATTGTGTAGGATAAATTTGAGAATGTCAATTTGATTAGACAATAGTTATTGAAATCTCAGAGTCACCACAAATATTAATCTGATCAGAGGTGATGGGATATTGAGTTTTCAGTGGGTGACCGGGTGTTCTTGAAAGGGGCCCCTCGCTTGGGTCACTACCACCTGTGAAACCAGGGGAAGCTAACACCGTGGTATGTTGGGACTTTCGAGATTACTGAGAAGATTGTCAAGGTAGAATATGGGTTTGATTTTTCTTATCAGTTAATGTAGATTCATGAAATATTCCATGTATCCCAACAAAAAAAGTACAATCCTGATCCGTCACATGTGCTGAACTGGGAGGAGTTGAAGATAGAGCCCGACTTATCAGTTTTTGACTGGCCAGTGCGGATAGTGGATTCTCAACAAAAGGTGCTTCATGGGAAGTCTATTCCCTTGGTTCACATTATTTGGAAGCATGGAACTGATGACCATGAGACTTGGGAGTGGAATTCATGGGTTGAGCAGGAGTACCCATTTATATTCTCTGATCATGCTTTTAATTGACTTTCTTAGGGCGGAAAGTTTCTAGGTTGGGGGGAGTTTTCACACCCAGACATTGCATTGAGGCATGCTTTTAATTTTTAATTTTATCTCATGATTTTATCTGACCTCTTTAATAATTTTTTTTTGGAATGCTTGCTGACCCCAACGTTAGCTGTGCACTTTTATGCTAATAAATGAACATTGTCTTGACAATGCCTGATGCACGGGCAGGGCACAGGCGAGGCCGAGTGGCCTAACTAGTGTGTGGGTGTACCTTTTTATTATTAATGTTTTAAGCAAATATTTTTTTATTATTAACATCATCATAATTATTATTATTATTGATCCCTTTATTAATTTATATTATTAAATTCATATGTCTTTTTTATTTAAGATTGGTTTAGTTTTTTTAGGTTACTATTCCACACTTCCCTTTTTTATTATTATTATTATTATTTTCTATTTTTTTATCCCTTCATTTATATTTATCTTTTTTATTTTTTTCTTTTATTTATCCTCCCTTATTGTCTCTCTCCCCACAACACACACTATTCACTCAATTTTTTTCTCCCCCCTCTAATCGTGCGTGGCCTACCTCCCCCCCCTCTAACCCTAATCTCCATCCACCTCTTCCATGCTAGGCCACCCTCCTCCCTCCTCTAGACAACTGTGCCACACCTCCTCCCTTATCCAGACAATCGCTCCACACCACACCCTCCTCCCTCCTCCAGATATCTGTGTCGCACCCTCTCCATCTTTCAGATAGCCGCACCGCACCCTCATCCCTCTCAGCCACACTACCTCCCCTCATGCCAGACCTCTCTTTACAGTTGGATTTTTTCAATGCAATTCACCTCTGGCACACACGTATTTCTCTGTTTCCCCTTCCATTGCCTCTCTGTTTGTGTGTACACCCTCTTTCGGTTGTTTCTTTAATTTTGGGAGTTGTCAGGTTGGGGTTTTAGGTTTCGGTCAGTTTGATTTTGATTCAAATGGATTGATGCATTGTTTTTAGGGTGTATTTAATTTTTTTGAGCTGATTTGGCGTGCAGTGGTCTTTGCACACCAATTTTGCAAAGCTTGCGACACACCGATAGGTGATTCTGCACACAAATATTAACTGATGATCATTCACTGGTTTGTTTAATTAATTTAGCCCCTTCATCAATTATTTTTCAAGCTACACAATTATTTTTGAATAATTTATATGTGTATTTAATGATTTATAAGTATTTTTAAGTTATTTTAGTCCATTTTTATTTTGAAAACCCACTTTAAACTATTTATCGTTGTTTTGTAAAATGTGCAGTGTGTGAGTTAGGAAGTGCGGATGATGCGTTTTATGTTTTGGAGTGGTGTCAGAATATTTTTTTCTTTGAAGAGGTTTTTGAGTGACTTTTTTCATTTAAAAATTTTTCAACATGTTTGGAAACTGTTTAATAAATTTTCTTAGAGGATTGCATAATTATTAATTTTTTTTATAAAACTGTGAAGCTGGTTTAATTTAATGTGAAAGAGGTGAAAGTTAAGTTCTAAAAAGTTTTTGGTGTGTGTATGGTTTTAAAAGAGGTTATCAGTGTGTGAATGGCATGTTTTTGTGTGTAAAAACTTTGTTTTTCTCTAAAGTGTTAATGTGACATGTGATGTGAACTTGGATTTTACATTATCAAAAAGAGGGAAGCCTGGGGTATTAGGTTGGGGGACTAGGACTAGTGGTCTAGTGTTCCGGAGGTGGCTTGGCCCGGTTTCACTGGACGGGTTGATGATTGCAACACTAACTAAACATAAAAATGACTGAGGGTCATGGTTTATAAGCCACATTTTCTAAGGGTCATTGTTTCTAAGCCACGTTTCACCGAGACCCGACATTCTATGGTCCCACTTGTTACTAATACCCATAGGGCCTCTCCCATCCTTTAGTGATATCAGTTCCTTTGCGCACATCGATGATACATGATATGTCACTTGAGTTACTACACAAACATGTGTTTTCTTTAAACTAATTTTCTTTATGGTTGTTTCATGAAATATTTTTTCATTAATTTTGTTCAAGAATTTCTTTCTTTCCTTTAATTTATCATTGAAAATGTATTTGTCTTTTAATTGTTGTGCGTGGAATATTTTCTTAGTGGAATCCTATGGGGAGATTTCTCAAACCCTACTTACACCTTTAGCTGTAAGTAGATTTGTTTATGTCTAATATAGGTAAGGGTCCTGCTTTAGGTAGTGGTGGTTCAGGTTTTTAGCGGACTTCTTTTCATGGAGTTGTGAAGATGGATTGAGGGTGGCATCCACTCGCAAGTTGGAGGTTTTTGTAGCATTTTTTGGTCACCCCACCTAGTGGTATCTCTTGTTTGGATTTTAGTTTTAAACATGAAACTCAACTTTTGGTTTTTGGTTAATGGAATGTTTGGTTGTGACTTTAAAATTTGGTTTATTTTATATTTTCGGTTGATTTATTTACATTTTTTATTTGGGTAAATCGTTCCCAAGTTTTATTTTGGTGCCTGGGCACTTGTGCCATCCCGTGGGGATCGGGAACACCATTCGGCTTGGCCATGGACTGGGTCGGGCGTCGGTTCAGATGGATACCCGACATGGTTCTTGAAAGTTAGGGTCTAGATATATATTCCTTTATTACACTAGTGAATTCCCTAAGGGTAAGGTGTTCTATGGTGATATTTTCTTGAGGTGGTTCAATGAACATTGTTTGGGCCATAATCCCGATGAGATTGAACTTATCCTAAAAACAATTTTGTTAATTCTTTATTTGTTGAATCTTGGATTGGGAATAGTTAAGGGAAAAGTCTAGTGATGCTATCTCCCTTGGAATCTCTAATAAATTTTCTTCATAGGGTATGATCCTACTAGTCGAGGCCATCACTTCCTTTTTCTTTTTCAATTGGATTTATCATAAACCTATATATATACTAATCATAATATCAGGGTATAATGACTATACCATACATGATTATGATTCTTAGTATTCTTTTAAATATTATAGGATATAAATTATAACAGTATTAAATAATCAATATAGTTCACGTGTTTTATATAATTTTATTTCTAAAAAAATAATTTACTCATTTAAAAAGGGAATTTCATTTATAAATATTTAGGTCATTACATTATTGACCCTAGAGTGGGGATCATCAGATTGGAATTCCATAATGTAATTATTATAGTGTGTGAATGTCAATGTTTTTCTGATAGTAGGTGTCAGGTAGAATAATTATTGTTTATTGGGAATAAAATAATATTTATGGTGTAAAGAAAACCATTAAATATTGATCCTAACCTTGTTTCATGTGTGATTTTGTGAGACTTAGGAGTAATTCATTTGAAAAAATTGAACTAGTAGTGGTTAAGGTTCAATGCAAGTGCTTGGAGGTAAGAATCCAAGTTATGTTTGGTAAATTGAGAAATATCTTGATATGGGTATTGATCAGTGAGGATAAAGTGAAGTTAGTAAATTTGGTAATTGGATGATGTGCATTGAGGATTAATGTTTGATGTAGTGGCTGGGTATGAATTTAGAGAAATGGACTGATTGGGTGCTTAGGTCTAAAAAGTTCTGGTACTCGAAGGAGAGTCTAAAGATTCATGTAATAGATCAAGGATTCATGTTGTGGGTATAGTCTTGAGGGTGAGACAATGGGTATTTATGAGAATAGTTGAGTGAAACTCAAGTATATCATTGAGTAGGAAATAGTATACCTTGGACCATTTTCATCAACTAATGATGCATGATGTTAGTGATTTGGGAATTTAAGAATGCCATTGGGGGTGGGAAATTATCATAGAATATGTATTTTTTGGCATCTAAGTGTGAAATCTAGTAGGTTTATTGATTTAGTTGATGTAATGAGGTACCAGTTAGTGTGTTTCATTCATGATTGAGTTTTATAATTTGGGAGTTGATGAAACCAAGTCATTCTAAAAATTATTGATGTGTGTGATGGACTATAGTAGGAGGTGCCCAGTGTTTTGGTATCTTTGTTAGATAAGATGTAGTATTGGCATGGCCACATACATTAGGAGATCAGGAATTTAAAATGCGAATTTTATATTGGTGACCAATGTGGTTATAATATAATCATTTGGAGACTTATTGGGGATGATAATTGTTATGTCAGGGTGGTTCTAACAACCCACTCCAGTGAGTGTTAGTGGATCTAGAGAAAATATGGGTTTCAATGAGATCGAAATCAGATCTGATTGATTTTTTTGATTCAAATTGAGAATTGGACTTTATATATACGTTTTAAATATTTAAAGAATCATTTTTGAGATGTATTTTTGGGAGTACAATTCCTTAAGAGAGATTCTAGACATCCTTTAAATGAGGTAGAGTTAGTGGCTATAATAACATGCCATCAGTGTTCTGGTGGATGAGGCAGTGGTTACTAGCCATCCCAAAATATAGTTAATGGGTGGCCATTGGGACCTTGATTGGAATAAGAAGTTCAGTTGAACACATTTGAGTTCTAGTTCATTTTCATGATCCCCAATTTACATGGGGGGGGGAATTTTAATTAAGGGGAGGATTTTATTTTTAAATACCCATTTAGGTTTGGGGTGCTTGAGATACTCGAATATTGGGAGATTTGACCCGTTTTACTTCCCTTATCCCTCTCATATTCCTCCATGGATCCAAGTGGATTGTGTTAGGTACTGTGAAGGGAAGAGGAAGCCGATGGTCTTGGAAATTACTTTTTTTTGCATCACCGGAGCAATGTAACAACGTCAAATCCAGTGATCTTATCCCTGTATGGTCCAAGGACCATGTGTGGATTTAACAGAACACAAAACAAAATCGAACATTTACCTTGTTATATTTGGACGTGTTCAATTCTGTCGAAATATGACAATGGCCGTTTCTTGAAGACTATGATGTTGAATCCCTCTAAATCATCCACACACCCCTCTTAAATTTTCTTGTGTGTCATTTGTCATAATACAGGTGCTATCGTTGTTCACCGACAGCCACTTCAACACAACAATGATCACCAGAAGATTGAATCTTCGATCCAAGAAGAAGGAACATGAAGATCTTGCTTGCTTGAGATAATCTCTCACAAGAATTTAGGAGGAGAAAGAGTCTCTAAATTAGAATGAATAAATAGTTACATGGGATAATCCTCTCACTTACTTATATAGGGAATATCTAAAATACCTGGTATGGGTTTCTGACCCCCGTGTAAAACATAATCACAATATAAGTGTTATAAATATTTATTTCTGATAAATTAAATTATTCCATAAATAATATTTATAATTTTATCACTACCTACAATATATATTAAATATATATTACATGATAAACTTAAGTCTTTAACTCGACTCACATCTCCTGATAATATTAAACGAACCTGGGATATTTAAATATGTTTGAATAATATTTTATCCTTTTATTTACTTAATCACTTGTAAATACATGTTATAAATAAATTTGATGAATTATTACTAACTTTAATAAGTAAAGTATTTATTTATTACTTGGTGATCCATAGAACATGGATAATACTCAGACCCTATAGTGGGGACCAGCAAGTTCTATATTCCTATTCCACAAAATAGGGCAGATTCTCAAAGCACTATTGTGTGTGACCCTCTATGTCCTTATCTCAATATTAGTGATTGATATACACCGACCAAGAGTGGGTTCTAGCAACCCATCGAGGACCCTATAGTGATAAGGAAAAAAGTCAAAGCAACAAATACCTTCCAATAATCATGGTCTTTGTAATATAATCTCTTCATCATCAATATCTCAATAAAGTAGAATGAACACTAGTTTCATCATCCTTTATCTTGTTTTATTTTATTTTTTGATCTGTATGGAAAGTCTTACCTTCCACTACCATGGCCATGGATTTAATTAAGGTACTGCCATCCTAATCAACCAGGCCTAAGATATCTCTTCCTCTGCTTGGAAGTGAAAAATCATATCTTGATCATTCAATCAATGTCATGTCACCAATGATGTATCCAACACAAACTAACTCTCCATGAAATCATTACCATGAGTTTTTTATACGTTTTTTGATTTTTTTTTAAAACAACGTAGGTTAATTTTTTTTAAAAAATATTCTACAAAGGTGGCATCACCTATAACGACCCAATGTTTTATAAATGGAAATTACTCTCTTATAAATATGTCATAAAATCAAATGAAAACACAACATAATGAACTATTAAGTACTAAGTGAGATTTAAATATAAGTTTGTCACTTCTGTGTTTGGAATTTTAAAAATCTGACATACACAGTTGTGATCAGTAAGTTATTTGGAGTCCGATAAGAAAAACATAATTTTCGGTGTATAGTAACCTACTATTATGAATAGAAACATACCCTTATGAATAGTGATATACCCTAATGAATAGTAACCTTACTTATGATAACATATAAATAATATTCAAGTTGAAAGTATGATATACCTATACTTTATAATAAGTAAATGAATGTTTTAAAACTAGTTTTTGATAATAAATTATAATTTTAATTAAATATTAAAATAATCATACATAGAAAATTATTTTAGAAAAATGGAATTCATTTTTATATTCTACGCGTTAAAAAATGGTTCGGGTGAATTTTTGGGATTTTTCTGAAATACCTGAATTTTTAATGAATAGTAAAATGCAATAATTTACGATAAATGCTAAATAAGGGATTTATTGAGTCATTGATGATGTTCTGCTGATGTAAGACCAATTGGTTCAGGTTTACATGATAAATTTACTATTCTTGGTCATGGAAGATTCACTATTCATTTTCTTTTGGGGAATTAATAAATTAATGCATTTTATATTGAGAAATCCCTTCCCTCCTCCACTATAAAACCCCCCTTCACTTCCTCTTATATTCACTCCTCTCATGTCTTGTGCCTTGCCAATATTCTACCCAAATCTCTCCACAAGATCCTCCCCAACCTCCAAAAGCTCATATCCTCTTCAAAATACCAAAACCTCTCCCCTTAAGAGGTTCTCAAAGGAGGAAGTCTCAAGATGTAAATTCATCTTTCCAATTCCTTCATTTCTTATATGTTATTTTATTTTTTGTTTCTTCCCTCATCTTCCTTCACCCAAATGGTATGATAACTCTAGTAGAATACATGTGCCATAATTATATTATGCTAATGTTATACTTCATTATCTTCTCTTCTTTTCTCACCTTTTGTTTGAAAGAAATGAAATCATCGTTTGAGATGTGCCAATTTAGCACATTCAGGGAGAAAGATTTTTCAATTTCTATTATCATCTTTAAATATGGTCATGAAACCATTTTTGTTATGGTTGAACCAGATTGTATATAAGTAATATATATTATTTTGATTCTGTAATTTTTTTACAAATGGTATTAAGTTGTAAATAAAAACATGTTCTTTGTAATCAAACCCTCCAATTAACTAAAATAGTTGTCACTATGGTTTTATATAATATTTTGACTTAAATATAAGTAAAAAAATTAAATTTAAAACCATTTAATCTCCTAGATGTTCACTAATATCATATAACTTTATTTCTGGACAACCACTTCCATCTTTCATGTTTATCCGAACTTGAATATAAGTGAACTGATCTTTTAAAACCAAGTAAACAAACGAGCCCAAACAATGAAATTGAACCTTATAACTAATCATGAAGGACTTGAATGAACTATAAATGGTTATAATAAATCAATTACATATAGAAGAGGTTCTGGAAGTATTAATAATTAAGCCTAATTTGTTTATTCTATTTTTTAATAACAAGTGGATAACACCAACGAATTTAAGGTAATGGATCCTCTCTTTTTCACTCTTAATCAAGATTGTTCCCTATGATATGCCTTTTTTGTGTAATACCATATTATGGGGTATGTTTTTTCACCTCCTCCATACTGACCTAATGTTTTATAAGTTATGAGAAACCCCTTATCTCTCTCATCAAGCCCTCTTAGTTACACCTGATACCATGCTGATAAATCGTAATGAATTCTACCCAAACTTCCTCTATTCCTTTAGGTTGCTCTATATTTATTTTTACCAAAATGTAGTTATATTTTCATTTTATGTAAAACATATAAATTATGTTTATATTCTCCAAACTCATGTTCCAAGATCCATATCTCATTCTCCTTCGGGGATATACGTTCATTTAAGTGAATCTCTCCTTGATACTTCCCAATAAGCACACTCGTTTTAAGGGAACTTACCAAATTTTTACCAGATATCAAGTGAACTGTGTCTTATATTTTAAGACACAATTGTATTTAAAAAATAAGTATTTTTATTATGAAAACCATCTTGTTTAACTTTGGGTTTTATATAAAAGATTTTTCCCTTTTCTATTTTAAAAGCTCTATAGTATTTTCCTTAAAACCGCACATAATGTTTTAATGCTAAATTTTACCAAATACATTTCTGAAAAGTTGTAACTCCTTTTTGACATCATGTACCATGATATATGATTTTTTAATGTCCATGTATAATTCCTTTCTTTCACAGACACTTTCATGATATGCCCATTGGTTATGATTTATGTCATGGTTGTGGTACCTAATTCTTTCCACGGGTACCCTTATGTTTATGTATGGTTGATTATGTATGATTATTGGTGTGGAATGATTATTTATGTGGAAAGAATATTCATGAAAATGGTGATATTGGTGCGCCGAGATAGCACTCCAATGCATTGGGTAAAGTTAAGTCTCATGATATACGATGTGAAACGAGATTGGCAGTTAACCTTGACCCAAACTAAAATGGGAAACAGGATTGACGATTAGCCTTGACCCATACTAAAAAAAATGTTTTATGATTATTCCACATTTATATGATTCCATGTTTATATTATTCAATGCTTATACAATATTATTTCATATGTTCCATGCTTTGTATATCATTATGTCATGCCTTCTAACTCTTGTGCTTAATATGTTTACTTATGTTCTTTCCCTTACTGGGATTTTCATCTCATCCCTTTGTTTATATGTTCCCCAGGGTACCCTATGCAGATGTAAGGTCTCAAAGGAAGTTAGGATCTCATTATGGTGATTAAATAAAGAAGTGTTTTTGGCCCCATATTTTAGGTTTTATGAACCTAGTCTTGCAAGACACTAGACTTAATGATACTTAGCTTGTACTCTAATGTATAATTATGATTAAAATGATGAAATGTCATATGAAAAAGTTTTGGGTTTCTATAGTTGGTATTAGAGGATGGCCTAGTTATTTTTGGAGATTAGGATTATAGAACCTTAGTGAATACCTTAAGTATGATACTAATTATAAGAAGATAGTACTAAATTTTGGTGAGTATTGAGTAAGTGGTTTATCAAGAAAATACATCCATGTCTGGATATGATAAGGTAGAGGAGGCTCTGGCACAGATGTACCTAGTATTGAAAACTCTGACAAGGAGTTTTGGGCTTGACTCGAGGTATCCTGGTATACGAAAACAAGCCTTACTGCACTCTTGGTTACGACACTCTCGAAGGATATGCTTTGGTAGATTCATGAGCTTATTAAAGACCATTATTAAAGAAAAAAAGACCATTAAAATATAAGTTAAGAAATAGATTGAGGATAATCTAGGTTTTAACATAAGGAATCACAAGTTAGGATATACTTCTTCTTTATAAGTTTATCCTTTTATGATCAAAGTTTTCTTTTTTAGGATCAATATCTAAGTATTAAAGACCTCTAATTATATGTTCTTTTTCTTATTTAATGGCGGTAAATAGAAGAACAAGTCCCAACAACCAATGTGATAGGCAATGTGAAGATTTCCTTAATGATATGCCTGATATGACAGGACTGGGTGCTCAAAACTCCATGACAATACTTGCTCAGTTGGCTCAGGTTATGAATAATAACTTGAATCATGTGGAACTCCCTCCTCCTCTAAGAAAAGAGAAAGTTACCATAGAATCCTTCTTGCAACAAAGGCCTCCCATGTTTAGTGGATCTTCTGATCCCCTCCTCACGAAACAATGAATTAACTCCTTTTAAAAGATATTCTCCATCCTCTAGTGCTCGGAAGAATATAAGGTTGTACTGGTAGTCTATCATTTTGATGTGGAAGCTGATCAGTGGCAGGCACTGATCAATAATACAAAGTCCCAAGAGGAAATTGATTCCATGGATTGGGAGGAATTCAAGAGGAAGTTTTTCAACAAATATTTTCCTCAAACCCCCCATCTCAAGATGGAAAGAGAGTTCCTCAGACTCAAGAAGAAGGAACATGAGTCCATTGGGGTGTATGGAGAAAGATTTATAAGGCTTTCAAGGTACGCCAATGGCTTTGTCCTGAACACCAAAAGCAAGGTGCTCCACTTCTTTAGTGGATTAAAGTTGAGTCTATGAAAAGTGTTGGCGATTCGAGACTTTGACAATTATGAGGATATTGTATGTTGTTCCCTCAAGGTTGAAATGGAGAATAGAGACTCCCAGTGGTATCGTGGGCCCAGTGAAAAGAATAGGAAAATGAAGAACAACATGGGTGGTTCATCAAAAAAAACCCATGATGGAAAGAAGCTTGACTTTTCCCCTTGCAAAAAATTGTGGGAAAAAGCCTCTTGGTATCTGTTTGAAGGAAACCAAGAATTACTTCAAATGTGGGAAGTTTGGTCATTTGGCCAAGAACTACTGAAGGGATAGGAAAAATCCCACAAATGTTGAAGAAGAATGGAAGGTTCAGATAAACACTCAGCTAGCAGTGTAGTGTTACAACTATAAGGAGCATGGGAATTATGCGAACAATTTCCCTAAGTAGAGGGTTGTCAGAGGAAATCAAAAACAACCTCTAAGTCAATAGGAAAGGGATTATGCTATCACTACTACTGAGGTGGAGCCGAACAATAATGTGGTGACAGTTACACTAGTTATTCATTCAAGAATAGAGAATGCACTATTTGATTCTAGTTCTACACATTCTTTCATATCTTGAAAGTTTAGTAGAACTATTCAAACACCACCTCAAAATTTGGAGGAAAATTTATCAGTGAGAACATAAAATAGTGAAATTATTGTATCCATTGTTTATAACTCCTCCCTGGTTAATGTTTGTGGACGGAACCTCCCAAAAAATCTCATCATAATTATTTTAGTGGAGTTCGATGCTATCTTGGGCATGGATTGGCTGTCTTTATACAAATCCAACATCAACTATCAGGAAAGGGAGATCAATCTTCACATACCGAAGCATCCTCCAATTCTATACAAGTTTAAGGAGGAAGGTGAATCTCATTTAGGATCATCATCTCATGTGTGGATATTGTTTCCTTATAAGCAATCATGTCTAGCTCAAATGATTGAGACAAAGGAGAGAATCATGCTTGAAAACATGCCCATTGTGAGGGATTACACTAAGGTATTCCCTAAAGAGTTTCCTAGTCTCCCTCATGACCGAGAGGTTGAGTTATCAATTGAACTTATCCATGGATCTCTACCTATCTCAAAGACACCATACAAAATGGCCACCATAGAGCTGGAAGAGCTGAAGAACTAGTTATAGGAGAATATGATGAAGGGTTTTATACACCCAAGTGCTTCACCATGGGGTGTTCCAGTCTTGTTCATCAAGAAGATGGATGGATCAATGATCCTTTGAATTGATTATCATAATCTCAACAAAATCACGATAAAGAACAAGTATCCCATATTACAAATAGAATACTTGTTTGATTTGATTCGTGGGGCCATTTGTTTCTCTAAGGTGGACCTTCGGTCGGGATATCATCAATTAAAGGGGAGGAAGGAAGATATCCCTAAGACTGCCTTTCGAACAAGGTATGAAAACTATGAGTTCATATTGATTCCCTTCGGACTCACTAATGCTCCATAAATTTTCATGGATTTAATGAATATATTCTTTAGAGATTACCTTGACAAATATTTGGTAGTCTTTATGATGATATTCTGACATACTCCAAGAGTAAGGAGAAACATGAGGAGCATTTGAAAAATGTGTTAAAGACTTTGAAAAGGAAGAAGTTTTATGGAAAGTAAAATAAATGTGAGTTTTGGATAAAGGATGTATCATTTTTGGGCCATGTTATCACCAACAAAAATATATTTACAGACCCTTCCAAGACAAAGGCAATTGAAGAGTGGACCAGTACAACTTATGTAACAGAGATCCATAACATTTTGGGTCTAGTTGGGTATTATTTATGATTCATGAAAAACTTTTCACGATTATCAAACCCAATGACCAAGCTGACATGGAAGGGGGTAAAGTTTGTTTAGACAGAGGAATGCGAAGATTATTTCAAGGAGTTAAAAAAGAGGCTTATCACTACACCAATACTCACACTCCCCACAAGTGGAGAACTCTTTGTGGTCTATAGTGATGCTTCTAAGAAGGGATTAGGCTGTGTCCTAATACAAAATGATTAAGTGATAGACTACACCTCAATGCAGTTAAAAATCTTTGAGAAAAACTATCCCATGCATTATTTTGAGTTGGCAGCTATGATCTTTGCATTGAAAATCATGCGACATTATCTATATGGGGATAAATGTGGGATATATACTGATCACAAGAGTCTAAAATTTATATTCACACAAAAAGAGCATAATATGCAGAAAAAAGATGGATAGAGCTCATCAAGGATTATGACTGCTCAATCCAATACCATCCTAGTAAGGAAAATAAGGTAGCTGATACTCTAAGTAGAACAGATTTTGCATCCTTATCATTGATGAGAATTGAAAAGGATCCAATCTTATTAGATTTGAAAAGGATGGGCAGTGGAATATTTAAGTGAGGAACATCATCAATCCTTTCTTAAATTATTGCTCAACCATCCCTCTTAGAGAAAATAAAGGATGATCAAAAAAAATATGTGGAAATTCAGAAAAGGGTGGAAGCTATCAGAAATGGGAAATCCTCAGATTTCAAAATTGATGAGGAAGAATTTGTAATATTTGGGACACAATTATGTGTACCAACCAATCCAGAGATAAATAAGGAGATATTTAATGAGTCACATAAGTCAAACTTCTCTATCCACATAGGGAGTACAAATATGTATCGAGATCTCTGGGAAAAATTTTGGTGAGACAATATGAAAAGGGAGATTGGTAAATATACATCAAAGTGCCTAGTATGTCAGCAAGTGAAGGATAAGAGGAAAATGTATAAGGAGATGATGCAACCACTACCCATACCAACATGGAAGTGGGAGAACATTACCATGGACTTTGTCACTGGACTTCAAAGGACATCCTGAGGAAACAATGCTATATGGGTAATTGTGGATCGTCTTACAAAGACAACTCACTTTATCATGGTTCGAGAGGACTTCTCATTGGATCAACTTGCACAGATTTACATCAAAGAAGCGGTAAGGCTGCATAGAGTAACACTATATATTGTATCCAATCATGATACTAGATTCACCTCAAAGATATAGAAAAGAATACAACATGCTCTAAGCACTAAACTGAACTTCAGTACGACCTATCATCCTCAAACTCATGGCCAATATGAGTGAACTATTTAAACACTTGAATACATGTTTATAGCATGTTCTATGGAATTAAAGGAGGATGGGACCAACATCTTCCACTAGTTGAATTATCCTACAATAACATTTTCCACTCGAGCATCCGAATGACACCATATGAATCCCTTTATGGGAAAAGGTGTAGAACACTGAAGTGTTGGGAGGAAGTCGGTGAGAGTAAGCTACTAGGAATAGAAATGGATGATGAAATGGCGATGAAGGTGAAAACTATTCAGTAGCATATCAAGGCAGCCTAGAGTCGACAGAAGAATTATGCAGATAACCGTCAAAGATACCTTGAGTTCATAGTTGGAGACATGGTATTTCTACACATATCTTCGTGGAAAAAGGTTACGAGTTTTAGAAATAAAGGGACGTTTAGTCCCAGGTACATTGGTCCCTTCGAGATCCTTTATCGAGTCAGAGTTATGAACAATCGACTGGCACGCCCACCTACCATGTCTTAAGTATATGATGTCTTTCATGTATCCCTCTAAAGGAAGTACATACCAGACCCTTCACATGTACTCTCTCCAGAGGTGGTACAATTGGAGGATGATCTCTCTTAGGAGAAGCAACCAGTGAAGATCTTGGATCATAGAGACAATGTTCTACACAACAAGACTACTCATTTGGTCAAGGTACTATGGTGAAACCATAAGTACGAAGAGGTAACATGGGAAATTGATAAAGCAATGAAGGAAAAGTACCCCCACCTATTTTTGGATTATAATGTGAAATGAAATTTCAAGGGTGAAATTTCATAAGGGAGGAAGAATGTAATGACCCAATGTTTTATAAATGGAAATTCCTATCTTATAAATATTTCATAAAATCACATGAAAACACAACATAATGAACTAATAAGTGCTAAGTGACCTATAAACATAAGTTTTTCACTTATGTGTTTGGAATTTAAAAAATCTAACATACACGGTTGTGATCAGTAAGTTATTTGGAGTCCGATAAAAAAACACAATTTTTGGTGAATAGTAACCTACCCTTATGAATAGTAACATACCCTTATGAATAGTGATATACCATAATGAGTAGTAACCTTACCTATTATAATATATAAATAATATTCAAGTTGCAAGTACGATATACCTATACTTTAGAATAAGTAAATGAATGTTTTAAAACGAGTTTTTGATAATAAATTATGATTTTAATTAAATATTAAAATAATCATATCTAGAAAATTATTTTATAAAAATGGAATTCATTTTTGGATTCTAAACGTTGAAAAATGGTTAGGGTGAATTTTTGGGAGTTTTCTGAAATACTTGAATTTTTGATGAATAGTAAAATGCGATAATTTACAATAAATGCTAAATAAGGGATTTATTGGGTCATTGATGATGTTATGATGATTTAAGACTAATTGGTTCGGGTTCACATGATAAATTTACTGTTATTGGTCATAGAAGACTCACTATTCCAAGTCTTTTGGGGAATTAATAAATTAATGAATTTTATATTGAGAAATCCCTTCCCTCCTCCACTATAAAACCCCCCTTCACTCCCTCTTCTCTTCACTCTTCTCAAGCCTTGTGAATTTCCAATATTCTACCCAAATCTCTCCCCAAGATCCTCCCCCACGTACAAAAGCTCCTAGCCTCTTCAAAATACCAAAACCTCTCCCCTTAAGAGGTTCTCAAAGTAGGAAGTCTCAAGAGGTAAATTCATCTTTCCAATTCCATCATTTCTTTTATGTTATTTTATTTTTTGTTTCTTTCATCACCCCCCTTCAACCAAATGTTATGATAAATCCATAGAATAAATGTTCTGGAATTAAATTATGATAATGGGATACTTCATTATCTTTTATCCTTTCCTCACCTTTTGTTTGAAAGAAATGAAATCACCGTTTGAGATGTGCCAATTTAGCACATTCAAGGAAAACAGTTTATCAATTTCTATTATCATCTTTAAATATGATCATGAAACCATTATAGTTATGGTTTAACCAGATTATATATATGTAATATATCCTATTTTTTATTCTGTAATATTTTTGTAGTAATGGTATTAATTTTTAAATAAAAACATTTTCTTTGTAATCAAACCCACCAATTAACAAAAACAATTGTCACTATGGTTTTATATAATAGTTAGAATTCAATCTAAGTAAAGAAATTAAATTTAAAAACATTTAATGTTGTATATGTTCACTAATAGAATATAACTTCATTTCTGGATAACCACTTCCATCTTTTATGTTTATCTGAACATGAATTTAAGTGAACCGATCTTTTAAAACCAAGTAAACAAACGAGCTCGAACAATGAAATTGAACCTTATAACTAATCAATAAGAAATTGAATTAAGTAAAAATGGTTAAAATAAATCAATTAAATATATAAGAGGTTATGGAATTATTAATTAATAATCCCAAATTTTTTATTCATGTCTTAAATAACAAGTGGAGAACACCAACAGATTTAAGGTAAGGGATCCTCTCATTTTTCACTCTTAATCAAGATTGTTCTCTATGCTATGCCTTTTTTGTGTAATACCAAATGATAGGGTATGTTTTAACACCTTTCCAATACTTACCTAATGTTTTATAAGTGATTATAAACCCCTCATCTCCCTCATCAAGCCCTATTAGTTACACATGATACCAAGCCGATAAACTGTAATGAATTCTACCTGAACTTCCTCTATTCCTTCGGGTTGCTCTATCGTTATTTTTACCAAAATGTAGTTGTATTTTAATTTTATTTAAAACATCCAAAATTTGTTCATATTCTACAAAATCATGTTCCAAGATCTATCTCTCATTCTATTTTGGGGATATACATGCTTTTAAGTGAATCAATTCTTGATACTTCCCAATAAGCACACTCGTTTTAAGGGAACTTCCCGAATTCTTACCAGATTTCAAGTGAACTAAGTCTTCTATTTTAATCTACCATTGTCTTTATAAAATCATTATATTTATTATGAAAACCTTATTGGTTCACTTCAGGTTTTATATAATATATTTTTACCTTTTCTATTTTAAAATCTATATAGTATTTTCCTTAAAACAGCACAAAATGTTTTAATGCTAAAATTTTCCAAATACATTTCTTACAAGTTTTAACTCCTCTTTGACATCATGTAACATGATATATTCCTATTTAATTTCCATGTATAATTAATTTTTTTTATGGACACTTTCATGATATTCCCATTGGTTATGATTTATGTTATGGTTGGGGTACCTAATTCTTTCTATGGGTACCCTTATGTTTATGTATGGTTGATTATGTATGATTATTGGTGTGGAAATATTATTTATGTGGAAAGAATATTCATGAAAATTTTGAGATGGGTGCACCCAGATAGCTCTCCAATGCATTGGGTAAAGTTAAGTCTCATGAGATGCGATGTGAAATGGGATTGGCGGTTAGCCTTGAACCGTACTAAAATGGGAAACGAGATTGACGATTAGCCTTGAACCATAGTAAAGAAATGTTTTATGATTATGACACATTTATATGATTCCATGTTTATATTATTCAATTCTTATACGATATGATTTCATATTTTCCATGCTTTGGATATCATTATGTCATGCCTCTTAACTCTTGTGCTTAAGATGTTTCCTTATGTTCTTTCCCTTACTAGGCTTTTCAGCTCATCTTTTTGTTCATATGTTCCCCAAGGTACCCTATATAGATGTAATGGATCAAAGGAAGTTAGGAGATCATTATGGAGATGAAATAAATAAGTGTTTTTTCCCCATGTTTTATGTTTTATGAACCTAGTCTTCTAAGACATTAGACTTAACGATCCTTGGCTTGTACTCTGATGTATAATTATTCTTAAAATAATGAAAATTTATATGGAAAAGGCTTCAGTCACTGTATAGTCGATGCCGCCTTTGCTCCCCCATGATGCCTTTGGCCTGGATCGATGAAATTGCAAAGGCATTTGGGGGGGGGATGCCACCTTTCGCCTTAACTCTCTATAAAAGGACAACCTCCTCCCTTATCCTCACTCAATTCTTGCCTTAATCTCTCTTAAATTCTCTCCATCTCTCTCTAAAAAATTCATTTTATGTGTGAGTTTTTGTGAAGAATCATTTAGAGGTATTTTTATTTATTTAATTTAATGTTTTTTATTTATTTAATAGAATTATTTTTAGTTTTAAATATTTCATTTTTAAGTAGTTTAGGTAGTTCTTAATATTTTGTTTATTAGGTTGTGTAATTAGTTAAATATAGTTTGAAATAATTATTTTTAGTAGTATAGATTAAGTATAGATTAAGTATAAATTAACTAACATTAACATAGGATTAAGTAATGTGAAATTTTGGTAGCTTAAAGATTATGTGGTTATCTAAGAAATAAAATCCCTATCTAGATACAAACAAGTGGATGTGGATCTAGCACATATGTACCTAGGGGTTAAACTTGAAAACACTACTTTGAGATAGACTCCAACGGGAACTGGTGTACGACAATGAGCCTTGTTTCACTCTTGGTTTGACATTCCCGGGGGATTTTCTTAAGATGATTTATATTTTCTTTATAATATACTAAAATATCTAAGAAAAAAGAAATTAAATTACTATATTTATCAATGATAAAATAATAATTATGATGTTATAGAATGAAATAAGGACAAAATAATTAACGAATGAAAGTTATTATTAGTAATTAAATATATTTAAGTAGTTTAATTAGTTATATATACTTTAGAAATAATACTTATTATTAGTAATGACTAATTATAGACTAATTAATGATAACATTGTATTAAAAATGAATGCATATGATTAGTTAATTATAAATAACTAATGAATATAATATGATTAAGGATAAATAATAAATAACTAAAGAATAAATTAATATTGATTAACTAGTGATTAAAGAATGAGTGATTAGTTAAAAAAGTTATTATTAGTAATTAATGATGTTAGGTATTAAGTATTTTAGTCTGTGATATATAGTTTAGAAATAATACATACTATTAAAATGATTAATTATAGATTAATTAATGATAATTTAGGATTAAAAATGAATACACATGATTAGTTAATTATAATTAACTATTAATATTTGTTACAATATCATAATTCTAATGAAAGAAACATTTTTGATATAGTGAGTAATGTTTGTATGTGTGTATTGCTATGGGGAGATCATTAAAACTGAGCAAGGAGATTCTTATAGTACACAACCAATAACGGTGGTTAGTATAACTAATTGTGTAACCATAAGTGACCTTCAATAGAGAATCTGTGGTTTCTTTAAATCTGGGACCCAATCAAGATATCAATTCTATGAGTTATTGAAATTTTCAATTCCCAGTAACATTGTGGCATCGAGCTTGACCATTGGTTGCTAATGCACAGTGAGTCCAAGAAATTAATTTATTTTTCTCAACGGCCAGATGGTACCATGATGAAGTTATACATTGATGTTACTACTGTACAACAACAACATCTAGTTATATGAAGATATAGAATTACAAGAGTGGTTGAAGATAGTCCACCCCATGAAATTGAGCCTATTTCAAATGATGCTGTAGAAGAGGACAACTTAGATGATCTCCGGGAATACATGTCAACACAACTTCTGATGAAAAGTTTCATAATGAAGGATCAGATGGTGACAATAGTGCTGATGAGGTGGGATCAACTGAAGTTTGGAATGAGGTTTTGA
The DNA here is from genome assembly GCA_963277665.1 of Viscum album. Classification (NCBI taxonomy): domain Eukaryota; kingdom Viridiplantae; phylum Streptophyta; class Magnoliopsida; order Santalales; family Viscaceae; genus Viscum; species Viscum album. Next base: position 391,797,994 of record OY728148.1, read on the forward strand.
GAAATGCATTAGTTGTACATCAACCTCGACCTACAAAAAATCATCCACCACTCTATTCATCTTGGTCAGAATCAATGACACATGTACCTAAATTCAACAATAATGTTCTCACATAGGCAATTGAGTTCCCCAGAGTTGTACCAAATAGGTTTAGTGGGATGGAGAAAACCTTATATATTGGAAGGAATTTTCCATGTAAAGATGCAATAAAAATCACGCTAAAGTGATTTCATATTGAGAGGCACTGCAGATATATAGTTCATGAATCATGTCTTAGTAAATATGTCATATGGTGTGAGAAGTATGGGGATAATTGTAGATTTCTCTTAAGGGTGATTTTTGACATTACATTTGGAGGTCAGAGGATCTCAAGGATTGAGGCGGCTCATACTTGCATTCATCCAAGCCTCACACAAGATCATACCTTATTGGATACATAATTTTTGTCATCTATTATTGTTGAGATGATTAGGACATGTCAAGATGTTTCAATATCCCTTGTGAAAGAGAGGATTCAATAGACATTCATTTATAATATTTCCTATAATAAGGCATGGATGGCGAAACATAAGGCAATTGTGAAGGTCTATAGTGATTGGGATGACTCATATCGGGTGTTGCCACAATTTCTATCCATAAGAAGGCATCATAACCACGTTTTATTCCATCTGGATACAAACGAACATGTGTCTCACGATAACCAACTTGATCCATCTCATGTTCAATTTCATCGATATTTATGGGCATTCATTCCATGTATCTCCACATTTTGTTTCAGCAAACAGTTTATTCAGATTGATGGAACATTTCTGTATGGAAAATACAAGGTTGTATTATTAATTGAGGAAACCCAATATAGAAACTATTCACCTCTTCTGATTTCCTTTTCCATTGTATAGAAATAAAATAATGAATCATGGAGTTGGTTTCTAGCATGTATCAGCAACCATTTCACCATCATTCAGGGTGTTTGTTTGATATTTGTTCACTATCAGGAAATTAATGAGGCAATCAATGTGGATCCTGATACAAGGAGATACCCAAATTCACAACATCAGTTCAAAATTAGACACATTTTTAGCCATGTGCATAAAAAATTACACAACAAACTGATGAAGAAGGAAATCACCAGGCTTTGTACACATTGTATATGTTATTTTTTTATTATTTAAACATAAATATAAAATCAATTTATGTGAAATATCATATATTCTGTGTATCATATGAGTCTAACTAATGGTGGTTTTAAGAATGTTTTGAAAAAATCCACTAGGCTAATCAAGAAGTTTATGATAGTATGATGCAGATTGAAAAAGAGAAATAGACATTAGTATATGACAGGGGGAAGAGGTACGAAAACACGGTGATAAAAATTGTAGATTGAATCAATGGAGTCTTCAAATGGATTCGCAAGCTACCTATTACTTCCCTAGTTCAGAAGACATTATATCGATGCATGAAGTAATTTGTTGATAGACAAAAACTAGAATCAGACAGAATACAACAGGGGCTAAGATACAGAAGAAACATTAAAAAAGAGATTAAAAAGAATATTAAAGAAGCTTTTGGTTATCACGTCAGCCTTTTTCAACGAGAAGACTCCCAATTTAAAGTTCAAGAGTATTAAGACCCCATCACAAATAACATCGGTGAAAAAATGGTGGTATTACTAGAAACAAGGAAATGTCAATGTGGAAAATTTCAGGCCTTACAGTTTCTATGCTCGCATGCCATCGCAACATGTGCCTCTGTGAACATATCATGAGAAACATATATTGATCCAGTGTACCAGATGGATACCATTACTAACTCTTATGATGCACCATGTACAACTACTGGGGAGTATCACTACAACAAAACTGGCTATTACCGGCAGTTTTTTTTCATATAGCGGCGGTTTATAGAAACTGCCGCTAAACTGGGTGTCGACAATCTATTTGTGGCGGGTTTTTTCTTTTCTTGGTGGTTTAATGGAAGTGTCGTAGATGCATAATTTTGTGGCGGTTTTCGTGACTTTATCGGCGGTTTGACAGGTGCTGGATATTTTTTTATTCGCGGCGGTTTTAACCACCGCGATATTCAGGCGTTTGATGCGACTCTATCACGGAGGTGAAAACCGCCACTAAATATAAACCAATTACATTTCGTGGTGGTTTTAACCGCTGCTAATGGTTTACAAGTAAATCATTAGTAGTGGTTAAAACCGCCGCAAAATGCTGACCAGTAAAGCATTAGCAGCGGTTAAAACCGCCACGAAATGCTGACCAGAAAAAAAAATGTAGTTTTGCTTCTACTGCCTTACTGCCCTGAAAAACAAATCAAACCAGAAAATGGAATAGGAGACATCATAAAAACAAAAAAATGTTATTTCTAACTTGGTATCCCCAACATGATGAAATAGGAGACATCATACAAACAATCGACCATAATTCTATAGTGATAATAATCAATAATGGATCTATAGGGAAGCATGAAATCCATTCCAATAATTACATCATACAGTTACATGATGGGAAATAATGAATTCTATATAAAAAACATTTTCCTATCTGATGGGGAAAATAATTCCATCAGTGAACAATCATTGATCGAATAACCAATGAGGTTTACAGATTCTTAATGACACATAAATACACTATATCAAGGACTAGAATCTATAGAAATGTATCAAATATAACATTGTATGATGCACTTGTGTCAAATAATGTAGAATCTATAGTAGAGGTTACTAGATAAGTACCTAAAACAATAAATGAATTTGAATTATTCTCCCTATCATATGTTGAACGTCATTTAGTTTTCTCATACCATGACTCTATGCTACAACCTGACTATTCTGAGTTGGATCACATTTCATGCACATTAATTCTTGAGTCTAGTATCAACAATGTTGAATACCACCTTATCCTCAGAAGTATGTGGTATTATAGCTACATCCCTACTAAAAATTAAGAGGACCCACATAATAATGTGGAATATGTAAAGATCTTATCCCCCTAGGAGGAACTGGTGGAAAAGTTTTGAAGATGTGTAAGATATGACTCAAACTCCTATAACCTCTACATTCAACTAGATACATGGTATGTTGGGAGAAAATATGTGTATATTCTCTAAATCTCCTCATATTATGTTAATGAGTCTCCCAAATTATGGTAGAATAGTTCTGTGTCTTCCCTTTAACCATTTTTAGAATATTCTAGGTGACTTTAGTCACCAGAACATGCATATTTTCTTATTCTATTGTTGGAGAATGTGTATGGGCCTAATCTTTTCCTCCATTTCATATAGGTAAATACCAATGTTAATCAAGTCATTGGGAAAGGATATGGGTATTCCCTATATTTTTTACCAAAATATTCTTGGTGATTTCTTTGAATAATACCAGATTATACCGATAATCTTAGTAAATGTGGGAAAATGTGTCCTCTTGCTCATTATTTTCCACCGTATTTAGTTAGTGGGAATATTTGGGGGGTATAGATGCAGGGACATGTTCTTGGTTGATTGTTCACTACCCTTAGTGGGTTTTCCTGACTACCTAGGTTTGGTAGACTTAGGTCAGACTCCCGAGGTAAACACACACATCATATAGAGGTTTTATTGCTTTGTATCATTGGTGATGGTGAATGCTAGAAGGATCCCTTTGGAGGGTCCCTTATGCTATCTAGATGAGTCCATCAATGACCTCTTGATCAACCTCCCTGGATAAGGGAGGAACATGTTATTTCCTTCCATGGATATGACCATGAAATGGTTTGATATGGAAGCTATTTACAACAAATTATGTTCCACTAGTCATTGACGAGTAGACATATAGTAGGTATTTTTGAGATGAATGGATTTTTTAGCTTCCTATGAAGATGGAAAGGTACCATTTAGGTGTGAATCTCAAACCAGTGAATTTGAGACCCAATGTTGAGGGTGAAAGGTTGATAATAGAGCCCTAGTTATAAATGAGGATCCAACTTGTGCAGTAGTCGAAGAATATGTGTTCTTAAAGTAGTAAAATGTCATTTGGATCAAAGGGGGTTCTAGTTGAAAGTGCCAGAATACTTATGAGAAACATTTACAAGATATCCTCATGAAATCAGCATATCAATAAATAAACACATGTATAATTAGTTGTATCGAATCCATGTTTGTCCACATTTCATATTTTGAGAGAGAAAAAGGAGCCTAACATGTGGGTGACACATGCATTTTGTTTAAGGTTCCATGTTAGGTTCACCATTTTTGTTTCCAAATACTTTTATTGGTGAGTATATGATTCGTATCACATGATTAGGCTAAACCACATTCCCATCATCCTCTTATGTTTGGTCCCTATACTTCCTACTAGGTTCCAATTTATATAACCAGAACAAAATAACAAAAGGATCACTCTTTAGTTATCCAAGATCTCGACTACCAATTCAAACACAGGCTTAAATGGAATGATGTATACCACACTCAAAAAATCAAGACATAAAATGAAACATCATAAATCAAAAAAACGCATAGAAGGAAACTTGAGAAATCAAGAACATGTTAGGACATGTAAATGTTTGGTGGAAAATATGTGCCATACATGTTACATATACAAACCAACTGTTCTCATATTTGTTCAACACATCAACAATACTACTACTCATGGTCCGATGATGCATCTTCACCCTCTCCACCTCCATCTCCACTACCAGCTTCCACCTGTAAGAACATTATATTGAAAATTAAATATTTTTGCATATTTATAATTAAACTTAAAACCAATAAAAGATTTCAAACTAAATGATTTGGATTTTTGTGATTTAACTTCTCACCACTAGTTAATGCACTACCACCGGGGGAATATCTGCTCATATGCTGACGTATTTTAAGCAACTCTTTCTGCAAAGTAGATATCTGATCGCCCTACTGGTGAACTGTGTTTTGTAGAGAAGACATCTCCCTATGAGCATCTTTAGGTATAAAATGACTATAACCAGGAGTAGATGCATCTGGAATCCCTGGTGGCTTTCTAAAGACATTAGATAATACGGGTCCCAAACCCATCCCACACACTCTACCAGGATGCTCCTTCCCAAGGACTTTAGAAACCGGGTCATCCTGGGAGACTGAGTAAGATTGCCCAGGATTGACATCCCATATTTCTTTAATTTTTACCAACAAATCAAATATAAATATATATTAACACAGTAAAAACTGATAATAAGTTATTATAAAAAATAAATTGACTTCATACACCAACTTCTTTGGCAGGCTCATTAACAAAACTTCCATCTGTTTTTTATGAACATCCAGCCATAGTTCAGTTTGGGAAGCTTCATGCCCTAAACTCTATGACTGAATTAATCAAAGATAAATAAAAAATTTAATATTTTAAATAAATAATATTTTCTTATAAATATTTAAACTAATTAAAAGATTACCAATGACATTCGGCTTCTAGAAAATCTTTTTGAGCCCGCAGTGTGCGGGATGACCTGCTTTGCCCGGTTTGATGCATTCTGTCTTGAGAGATCCCAAAATAAATAAAATTCAATTTAACAGTAATGTATTCAATGTCATATCCTCTTTATATACATGTATAAATGTAAAATGAGGATAATATAATAATATATATTTCAATACCATCCGCTTCTCATCATGTTGTCTATCGACAAAAACATTCCACTATTCTTTTGGTACCCCATTGGGTAGCTTCTCATACATTTGGTATACGTTAAAAGAAGTATCGTTGACATCACACCACAACCTCCATTTGAAATCATTTCATTTTTTCAAAGATTTTTCAATTTCCACTTCCGTGCTATCACATCAGCAACGGTAAAGTGGAAGAACATTTGTATATTGAAATTAATTTTGAACATATTAGTAACATGGCATTAAATTAAACCATAAAGTAATAAAATTACCTTTATCTAAGAATAAAAAACTTTATTTTTCTAGTTTGGATGCATATGCCTCCAATCATCATATGAAATAGGTAGGGAAATGGGCTCCGCTTCCAACTGACCTATAATCTGGATAAGTAACCCCAAGACGTCATCCATTGGGACCCCATAAGAACCAAATGTCACAACTATCTTCTCGCCATTCATGTTCCAAACATATGAAATTTTTATGTGTTTTTACACGTTTTCATTTTTTTCATCTGCAATGAGCAAACCATTAGTATAAACAAAATGCAATAAATTTATTTAATTAAAATTTGTACCTATGATTGTGACCCTCTAGAATGTTCGTGATGAACTGGAAGGGGCGTGTCACTACCCCACTCCCGAGGCTCCTGTAGGGGCAGTCGATTACTCATCCTCTAATGAGACATCCACAGATGGTGTCGGAGATGGTGTAGGGAGGGATGGTGTAGGGGTGTAGGCAGCTAGTGCCTCAGATGCCGTGGGGATAGACAGATTGTCATCTGTCGCAGAACTAGATAAAATAGTGTACTGCTTCTTCCTTGGAATTCCTGTCATTTAATCAAATAAAATTAAGTTCAGAATATATATTTCAAAAAATTTATGCAGAAAAATAAAAATAAAAAATGATAATAGATTCCCAGTACTAACAAACAAAATATATATAAAAATGATAATGAATGACTGCAGAAATGAAACAAGTGGTTGCTGAATGAATAAATAATTGTACATAAAATCATTTTCCCCTTCAATAATGTCAATTTCCTACTCCATTTCTTCATCCACTTCATTCATCCTTGCTAGAATAATATTTTCAATATCATGATGGAAAAATAATTCTGCTTCCTGTTGTTGATGAAATTCAATTACAGAGGTCAAATCTTCAACTTTATCCCCCATATCATACAAATATTATTGTATTACATGAGTAACTACACTCCACCCTTCATCCACAACATCATTCAAATAATATTCCATTTTTTCTTGAGATTCTAAGATATATGGATCATGCAGTTCAGGATCACCAACATCCATCAAGCTAGAGAATTTTACAGAAGTAAATAGCAAGGAATCTCTTTTAAAACCTCTGATAATATCGACCTATTTTCATTTGAATAAAACAACAGAAAAATTCCTGTGGTATTTTAATTCAATAATATCATGTATCTTTCCATAGTATCCCACTTTAGAAAATGTAAATATACCACTATTCTGTGTTTTCAAACCCACTTCTCGATCGACTATACGAAATCTAAAGCCATTCACATTATAAGCGTCAAACTTTCAAACTTATTTTATAGGACCTCTAGCAAGAAAATTCAAATCTTCTGAAAAGTCTGCTCGAGTATCAGTATTCATGATCTGAAAAAAGAAATATAATTTAATATATTTAAAAATTGTATGTGTCAAACTAATATTCATATTTATTGCAATATTTATAAACTTACATGTCGTGCAAACCATTCTACCAGCTCTTTATGCACAACTTTTGTTATATCTTTCTCATTTTGTGTTCGGCCTCTCATTAGTATATGTGTTTGTATTCTCAAATCTTCAATAAATGGATATGCAATTTGACTATTCAACAGCACATATCTATGTGCCTATAATAATTCCAATTCTGTTAGTGTCACATATGAGGTCCTCCCAACAGATCGGCCAACAACAGGAAATATTTTTGATTTCTAATGCATTTGAGATTGAGTTGATGTGTCATCAACACGTCCAACTCGATTAAATCTTGTCTCAATATCATACAAATATCTGGAACAAAATGTGAGACACTCCTCGTCCAAATGGCCTTTAGCAATAGAGCCTTCTGGTTGAGCTTTATTTCTCACGTATGCTTTCAAATGCCCAAGATATCTGTGAAATAAAATAATAATATTATGCATTTATTTAAATTTAAAAAATTGTTTACTTAACTGGAAACATATAAATAAAATACCTCTCAATTGGATACATCCATCGATAATGAACGGGGCCTCCTAATTTAGCTTCTTCAACCAAATGCACAATTAAATGCATCATGACAGTAAAAAATGATGGAGGAAAGATCATCTCTATTGCACAAAGGGTCAATACAAACCTCTCCTGGAGGTTGTCAAGTTGAAATGGATGTAGATATTTCTCACATAATTTCCTAAAAAATGTGAAAAATTGGAGTACAACAATAGTAAATTTTTCAGGTAATAATGTACGCAATTCCAATGGTAGTAACTGTTGTAACAAAATATGTGAATCATGACTTTTCAATCCATATAACTTACGATTATTCAAGTCAACACACCTCGATATGTTACTCAAATACCCATCAGATACCTTTACATTCTTTAAAATTCGAAGGAACGTATCTTTATCCCTATTTTTCATTGAAAAAATGGTTGTAGCATACTTTTCATTCTCATCTGGCTAGAGATAACGTTTTATATTCATTACTTTTAAGTCTTTGCGAGCATTGAGAGGATCCTTCGACTTTACATGCTCATTATGTAATGTGAAAATCACATTATCACATACATTCTTCTCAATATGCATCACATCAAGATTGTGGCGCAACAAATTAAATTCCCAATACAGAAGTTTGAATAATATACTTTTTTTCTTCCATTGTTGCATTCTGATTTCACTTGACGATGAACTTCACACTCGTTTCCCACTATCTTTCAAATGATGAACCTTCCCAAATTCTGTTTTAACATTTTCAAGCTGTGTCAATATTTTAGAATCGGTTAACAACTTTGGAGGTGGTCTACGATCAATGGAACCATTAAATTTTGATTTGTTCAGTCGAAATCTATGAGATGCATCACAAAATCTTTGATGGCACAAGAAGCACCATTTTCTACTATGAGGTATCCGTTTGGGCTCGAAATCAAAGTTACAAACGGGACAAGAAAAACCCGTATAAGTGTTCCAACCAGATAAATTCCCAAGCCCAGGGAAGTCACTAATGGTCCACATTAAAGCAGCATGCATTTTGAACATTTTTTTAGAAGTAACATCAAATGTCTCAACACCGTTGCTCCATAACTCCTGCAATTCTTCAATTAGAGGCTGCAGGTATACATCAATATCATTTCCAGGCATTTGTGTTCCAGGAATAATCATCGAAATGATAACATATGTTTGTTGCATACACATCCACAGAGGCATATTATAAGGGATCAAAACAACTGGCCAAATTCTATAACTGGTACTCAAAGTACCAAATGGGTTGAATCCATCAGCATCCAATCCCAATTGAACATTCCTAGGATCATCTGAGAAATCTGGATGTAATGAATCAAATGTATTCCACGATTAGGAATCTCATGGATGTCTCATTAACCGATCATTTTTATTATCTACAGAATGCCACTTCATGTGTTTGTCAGTTTTTGATGACATGAATAATCTGTGCAATCGAGGCTTTAAAAGAAAGTAACGAAAAACTTTTACAGGTGTGTTCCTTTTCTTCTTCTCTATGAAATTATATTCAGTCAGACTTCCAACATCACCCTTTGACTACCATCTAGAAGAAGAAAATTTCTCACAATTCTGTCTACTTGAATCCTCTCCCTAATAAAGCATACAATCATTGGGACATGCATATATTTTTGTATAATTCAGACCAAGCTTGTTAACAACTTTGTTTATATCATAAAAATATTCTGGGGTTTTTGATTCAGGAAATGCATCACAAATCAATTCCAATAACATGGACATTTCCTTATTTGTAATTCCACATAGAAATTTGATATGGTACAACTTTATCAGAAATGAAAGCTTTGAATATTTCAAACACCCACTATACAACTCTTGATTTCCATCGTCAACTAAATCATGAAACACATTTTCCTCACAGAAGTTTTCCCTTAAATTTGTCTCCACAGAATCAAGAGGAGGATCCAATGATATGTTACAATCTTGATCTTCTTGTGTTACAGTCTCAAAAACATCACTTGTCACATTGCAATTTGTAGCACCCTCTTCTGGTTTTTCTGATATGTTTTGATGCTCATATTGGTGTGTTGTAGTGCCGAATGCATCATTTATGAGGTTTTTCATTTCATTTTCCATTGTCGATGAACTTGGGACCTCATTCTGTGGATTAACATCAGTACTCAATATTTCTGTATTGTTCGATTCTCCATGCCAAATCCAACAAAAATATTGATCAGGGAATTTCTTCAGTATTAAATGTTCATAAAATTCATCTCTCTTCAACCATGTTCGAAATTTACATTTAGGAAATGGACATCTTATTCTCCCTTCAACGGATTGATTAGATATTGAAAAATCCAAAAACTCATTCAAACCCTTAACATATTGAGGTGTGTTCCTCGGTAATGTGATCCAGCTTTTATCCATGTATATCACAATGTGCCTACACAATAATAAAAAAAATTAAAACACATATTTACTACTAAATAGAGAATGAGTTTCATATATACGATAGTGTAAGATTATAGAAACATAATATAATAAAGATGACCCATTGATAATAAAGTATGCATAATATAATAAAGATGACACATTGATCATATTTACCACTTACTTAGCATGCCCAGACAAACCGAACAAGTCTGGTGCCTAAGAGACAGTGTCAACACCTCATTGAGGAGCAGTAAGAATATCGGGTTACACACTTATCATAACACTGTCGATCACACATTCATGTTGCCTCAAACAACACCCCATTGAAAGTGATGTCATTGAATACACCAAATATGCACGATTTTCATACCATTAGTACAATGACATTACTAGAAATATTTATCCCTTATATGACACCCTTTGAGACTTATCACAGGCTAGCTTGGGAACCCTGATTATGGGTATCCTAGGTCAGTTCATGAAAATTTGTCATGTTTCATCACTCTTTATGTTTTTCAATCTTTTTAATATCTATTTAAATTTACCTCTCTCGTTGAATTTGATAGTGTTTCTCATTTTCTTGAATTTGGAGAGACCTTAGTTATTCATTATATCATTAAGTTGTGCAATTTTAATTCATCCACTTGGATTTCCATAGTGGGGTTCTCATTAAAATCTCTTTTAAAAACTAATGAATGATGTATGTTATTTTCACTTAAATATGTTTTGTGATTAGTACTATAAAAATTTATCTTCAATATTTCAAACAACTCATATTAAAAAAATAATGCAAACCATAAAATTTGGATTTCATATAATACAAAGGACATGTCCAATTTTTACTTCAAACATTTACGTATATTTCAATTCCTAATCTTAGTTAATTTGAAGTAATTATTTAGAAATGAATTTACAACTTTAACACAAAATATTATACTTAATTCAATCATAATAAATTTAAAATATTTATTAAGTGACACTAGTTCAGAACTTATGAAGATCTTTGCTAACATGTTTGAGAATCCCATGGTGAAAAATAAAATTTTCTTACTAAAGATATCGTTCGACATCCATGAAATCTTCTAAGGTACCAAATAGTGGCCAAAATAGGGTGAGAACAACTCAGTATTCCACCACCAATGGTGTCTGAACATGTCTAGTCTGAGCATATAGTGTATGCAATAAAGTGATAAACAAGGGTGTTAATTTAATAAATTAATTATATATATAAAATAAACCCACAAACTCTTAGTCTCTAGGATGAAACCCTATGTTAGCAAAAGCATCATCAACTCCATGTGGGGTGTCTCTTTCATGAGGTGGATCCTCCTACATTAGGACATATTTCCCCAAAATACTGGAAGATTATGTTAAATCAGGATGAATTTACAATATCATGATTCAAGTATCCAATCTTGGTATAGACTTTATAGAAATACTTTCTTCTTCCCATGGCTTTCACCCCCAATGGAAAAAGTAGCCATCTCACCAGTCCTAGAATTGATATAACAACATACATCTTCCCATGGAACATGTTTTTAAGAGGAAATAAACCATATAACTAGGCTAATACAATCTATAACCACTTATGTCTTCCCATGGAATGTGGAATTAAGGGGAAAATTAATAATCTCATATCAAATGGTTGATTCTCTTGTATTAGGATGAATCACTGATAGTATATATCAATCATGTCTAAAAAATTATTACAAGACATATTAGTTAATTCATCCCATCACTTATTAAATTTACCATTTATTTCTAATTATCAAATCCTTCTATAGATACTAATCACCAAAATAATCTTAAACCATTTTCCATATTTCACATGCAATGTAATGATCTTTAACAAATCCATGATTCCAAAGGATCTCATAAAATCATGAGGGGTTGGACACCACAAATGTTAATGAAAGTCCTAACCATAATGCTAAGAGAGAAAAAAGTGATCCTTGTGGGGGATCAACAGGAGGATTTTAGAAAGAAGGTATAATTCCAATTATTTAGGTTGTGCATGTGTCATGTCGATGCGATCATAATTTTGCACATACTAGCATAATCAGAACAGACTAGTGGGAGTTTTCCAAGACCACCCAACACAATGAATAAATAATAAGAATGAGTATGTAAAGGTAACACCTTTCATGTATAGTGTCCTTATCATTACTACATTCTTCAAGCCTCAACTCAAAATTGTAGATATAATCCAATTCCATATTATATGGGATGTAGTGTTAGTACCAATAAATAACACAAACATATACATCTATGAACCCAAAAATATTTGTAGATATTTTCATTGGATTTCATGGTTTTAGTGAACCACACTAGGGGAAGGGAAATCGATATAATGAGTCAGGAGAATCTTATTGCTCGTCATAGAGAAAAGGGGGAATTTTTATAACAATTTGGTGAATTTTAAGCTCATCCCGAAATCAACAACCTATCCTAAAACAATTTTCTACTTGATAAAATCTATATACCATAATAAGAAAAATATTCTAACATGACTAATAGAGTGAAAAAAAATCCATATGTCATATAAAGTGAGTAAAGAATGTAAAATGAGCATGGAAGGTTATTAAATAGTAAATGATAGTAGTGGATAATGTAAATTTGTATCCATTGATGTTTCAAGTGATTTAAACAATGAAATAGGCAGTATATGAATATATAAAATAGAAAACAAGGATTTTAATTAAAAATATAGAAAGGTAATCACATCATTCAAATATTTGAATAGAATCATTAAATAATTTTTTAATTAGAGTCCTAGTAAAATACATTATTATTTTTTTAACTATAGGTTTTAATTAAGTTCGGTTAGACCCAAATTATATCCAAGGTAACTCTTTATGAGGAGGGTTGGAATAAGGGTAGCACTAACCAATTTATTTACAGAAGACCCATTTAAATTTACTTGAGTACGAGAGATACCACCATTTAATGTAAAAAACCACCTAAGTGGATAAATTAGGGATTTAGGTCCCTATCATATAAGGAAATGTAATTAAAAAAGATCACTCTGAGTTTTAAAATGTATCTCAAATAGCTATACCTGATGGAATCCAATAGATTCCAAATATTATAATATCCCTATATTTTAAGGGTAAATATTACCCCTATTACCATAACGAAAGGGGAAGAAATGGAATATTAGAGGAGTTACCCGACATTTCCTTATTTAAAATGAACTCTAATGTCCAACTGAATCGAACTAGAAATAAGTAAAAATATTTTTTCACTCAAGAGGGATATTAGATCGATAATATCACCATATAGGACCTATCATAGTGGAAATGAGAGTAAATCCCATGTTTGGGGTGATTTTTTGGAAATAATAAGGGTTTGAAAAGACCAAAAAAACTTTTTATAATGAATTTTTTACAATTATCTATCGGGTACCATGTTTAGAGTCATTGAGTATCCTATGATTCAAAAACAAAACTAATTCCACCCATAGAACTCCCACTGGGAACCTAATATAGGTAAATTGGGAAATTTTTGGCCTCCTAGACCTTGGATGCATTCCATCACGCTCCCTTTCTTCTATAAAATCTTCTTAAATCCTCCGTTAATTCTAAAAAATACTATAAATGTGATAAATGTGTGTTTCAATTAAAAATTAATCTCACCCAAGATGGTCGTGGGGTCACCGGATGGTTGGGGGTTGCTGGTCAACGGACGGGGTCACCGGATGGTTGGGGGTCGCCGGGGCCGGGGGGGTTAGGGGAATAAGGGAGGGCGCGAGGGTCACTGGAAGGTTGGGGGTCACCGGGGCCGGGTGGTTAGGGGAAGAAGGGGTCGCGAGGGTTTTGGGGAAACGCCGGGGTGGGGGGTCGGGAAGGGTCGGGTTTTTTTAAAAAAAATATGGGTTTCGCGGCGGTTTTTAATAAACCGCCGTGAAACCTTTCGATGAAAACATTTAGCGGTGGTTTTTTGAACCGCCACCATAAAATTGCCACTAAACCAGGTTTTTATTGTAGTGTATCATTATTTCCCAATGCCCGAAGGACAACCAACAGTGATACCTGACATGAATCAGTTACATCCTCATGGGAGACCGAAGTCCAGTAAGATGCGTAATGAGATGGACTGGCCTCAAGAACAAGGGAAGAGTTTGCAATGCATAATATGTCATAAAGAAGGTCATAACCAGAAACAATGACCTAACATTGTTGGTTCGAGTTCACAGTCTCATCCAGAATGATTTATAATCTTCATTGTGACATTCTCATATTGTAAATTAAATTTTGTTATCTCATCTTTTTTTCTTGGTTTTCTAAACCCGAAAACCCAAAAGCATAACACTTAACCCAGAAACATGTTTCTTAAACTATAATATTATTATTAGAACCCTAAACCCTCAAACCTAAACCCCAACCCTCAAACATCTTCCCTTTACCATGGTTTTTGGTAACATTATTTGTTATATTTTAATAAACTATTCTATAATGAAATAATAGTATCATAATGATTAGCATAAGTTATTCAATACATATAATTAGATAAATTCATAAAACATCATTAATAATTAACATGGTTTATCTTAATCCAATCTATAATTAGTTAATCATAAAGCTCCTCCAAAATAGGTCTAACCAAATTCAAGACCCAATAATTTAGATAATAGAATTTATTTCATAAAAAAATCATTCTTTCAATATATAACATTCTCTTTATTCCTTAAATAAAATCATAGATAATATAATTTATTTTATAAATAAAAAATTATAACACTTAACCCATATTGTAAATTAAAATTTTTTTCTCATCTTTTTTTTCTCGGTTTTATAAACCCCAAAACCCAAAAGCAGAAAACTTAACCCAAAAACATGTTTTATAAACCTTAATATCAAAATTTGAAACCCTAAAACCTCAAACCTAAACCCCAACCCAAAAGAATCATCCCTTTACCATGGTTTTTGGTTACATTATTTTTGATATTTTAATAAACTATTATATAACCAAATAATAGTATCATAATGATTAGCATACGTTATTCAATATAGATTATTATATAGATTCTTAAAACATCATTAGTAATTGACATGGTTTATCTTATTCTAATTCATAATTAGTTAATCATAAAGCTCCTCCAAAATATGTCTAACCAAATTCAAGACCCAATAATTTAGATAATAGTATTTATTTCATAAAAACATTCATGATTTAAATAAATAACTTTCTCCTTATTCCTTAAATAAAATCTTAGATAATATAATTTATTTCATAAATTAAAAAGAAGAAAACTTAACCCATATTGAAAATTTAATGTTTTAATCTCTTTTTTTTCTCGGTTTTCTAAACCCCAAAACCCAAAAGCATAACACATAACCCAGAAACATGTTTCCTAAAATATAATTTCAAAATTCAAATCCCTAAACCCTCAAACCTAAACCCCAACCCAAAAACATATTCCCTTTACCATGTTTTTGGTAACATTGTTTGTCATATTTTAATAAACTATTATATAACTAAATAATAGTATCATAATTATTAGCATAAGTTATTCAATATAGATAATTAGATAAATTCCTAAAAAATCATTAGTAATTGACATGGTTTATCTTAATCCAATCCATAACTAGGTAATCATAAAGCTCCTCAAAAAAACCCTAAACCCCAACACAAAAATCATAAAACTAAACTCTAAAACCTTACAAAAAATCCAAAAACCTAGATATATTCCCTTAAGTCATGTATCAATTAATTAAATTATTACAAAGATATTTACATTAATAAAATTCTTTCACACCATAATTTTTTCCATATATTATTTTTCTCTTCTTTCCTCTTGTTATCTTTATTTCATTTAGAACCAAAAGAAATGGAGAATTATATTTCTTTAAGTAAAAATAAATTTATAAAACAATGTGAATAAACATGTAATGTATTCCATTCTGAAAGTAATTACATTATTTTAAACATAACTTTATATTTACATTTTACACTTATGACTCATTTCATTAGTTTATATATAGTTGGATGATACCATAATACTCACTTAGAAGCCTACCCATATTTCATAGGCCATGTTAGAGGGTCATCCAGATCGATTTATTAGGGTGTGTCGAGCACACCATTTTCATCATAGAGAGCCTCGACATGCCATTAGACCATACTTGATCCACACTAGCTTCTATGACATTACCGTATCAGATTTCACATTTGTAGATCATTACCTACTTGCTGCCCTCATTAAGAGGTGGATACTAGAGACACAGACATTACAACTACCTGAGGGAGAGATAACCATCACCCTCAAGGATGTGTTAGTGATTCTTGGCCTTCCTATATAGGGGAGACCCGTTATTGGACTCACTCGTGTAGCTTGGCCAAAACTTTCTCAACGATTATTAGGCGTTGATATTTTATCTGACTGTAGGGCTACAAATGGAGAATCCATGTCTATGCCTTAGTTGGAGTCGTAGAGTCTACATTTACAGGATGATGATGACGACCAGACTATCATTCATTATGCCCATGCTTATATATTACGGATCATTGGTAGGACTATGTGTACTGATCACCCGGGGATGCATGTGCACATGATGTATCTACCCCTACTAGAGGACTTTGATTGGGTTGAGACATACATCTGGGGATCAGCCTGCTTGGAATACATGTACAAATCATTATACATGCTATCCCACAGGGACTGCATAGGTCTCAGGGGATGCGTAATCCTTATTCAGATGTGGGAATGGGAGCGCATCCCAATATTCCACCTTAACCTTGCTGGTCCACTGGTCGAGATGGACGTGCTGCATGACGCACCACAAGGACACTGACATAATATGTCATTTATATTGGTTTTTGATTCTACTATGAGTTATTGAGGATAATTTATCATTATTTTTCACTATCAATGATGTATTTTATAGGTGGTATCAGTGACACAAATTTTGACGTGGTTCCGAGACAACATTTGGGCATATATCAGCTACAGTTGGACTTTCTCTTACCTAATCAGGTATGTATATACAATCTATCACTTTCAAAAATATTTAATAATTGTATCAATTTTCATTTTTAGTTAGGTGCTTTTTTGAAAAAATCTATTTTTATTTATGATTTCATGGCTTCCATACTGGAGTATTACAAACTTGTTTCCAGCATACTGCATTGATGGGATTGAGGTTGCTATGTCTGTAGTGCCCCCTCATTCACATCCATATTGTTGAGTGGCCACAGCCTGATCGATTCATGCACCAGTTTTTCCATACCTAGTAGATTCCATTACAATCAAGATAGACAGACCAACTTCATGGGATAAAGTTGAGAGAGAGGTAGGATGATGACTGGTCCTAAGTACATGCCAGGTTTATCGACTGCTAGCACAGACATGCAGAGTTTCACATTCAGGGTGTTCCTATGAATCGATTCTCTCTTTCGGAGTAGGTTGAGTATGTACCATGTTATATATTTAATTCTACACTATATCTTACCCAACCCAGCATAGAGATGCAGAGGATGGTAAGTCTATAAATTTTCAATAGTTTGTTTGTTGAAATATTTCCTAATTTAATTTGAATCACTTTATAGTGAAGTTGCACAGAGCAGCTTGTTCGCATGAGTGATGAAGAGGAGGAGGGGGTATTTATCCGGGCAACCATCCATGCTACAACACTGGAGGCGAGGGAATCTTTTCATGTGATTTTCGGGAGCATCTTCACGCATCTGGCCCAGAGAGAGGAGGTTCCCGCCCTGGAGGAACATTCTGCAGTTACTATTGGTGCTGAGGATCCAAGACCACAATGACGTAGACAGTGTCATGCTTCATGTGAGGCCTCACCGATTCCATAGGAAAAGGTTGACCCTCTAGTAGTCCAGGATCAACTGATTCATGATGTACTTCAGGTGGAATGATATCTGTCTTTCCTGACATGATATCCATAGTTCTCTCCATATTGGGTTCTAGATACATCACAACCTTGGGATCCATCGCATCCTTGGGTTCCAAATCCCTTGCAATCCTGGAGTATAACTCCATCATAGGCTTGGTTCCCCACTGCGATGGAGGCAGGTCCTTCTACCACACTAGTGGGATAAGAATCCGGAGGGCAGTACGAGATGCCGTTGATAGCTCCTCCCACTGACACACAGACAGAGGATGTTCCAGTTGAAATTTTAGTGCCTAAGGACCAACCTTCTCTATGTTATCAAACTCCACTTCACACTCGACACAGACTTCCTATTCGCAGACCACCACGTGGGACAAAATCTTCTCACCATAGACATAGAAATTAATTTTACATGTTTATTTACATGTTTTATGCCTTCTGAAATTAATATAATATTATTATTATTAGCTCTTCTTATATGTTTATCTAGTATTTCAGTTTTCATTTATATTTTAGGCATAATATATATTTGATAGCTTTCAAAGTTTACTACTTGAAACAAAGAAATAATTATAAAATTTAATGTAAATAAATTTAAAAGATTGCAAAAATATACAATATAAAAACAATGTAAATAAAATTTAAAAGATAGCCTAATCATCTAAAAAGTTTTTGAAAATAAAGAGTTTCATAAATAAAATAAATAAATGATAATTAAAGGGATGTAAGAAAAGAAATTTAGAAGTGAGAGCGAAAATAATGAATGTTGATGAGGATCCTAAGCCACCTACGTGACTTTGAAAGACTATAACATATAAAATATAAGACCCATATAAATAAAAATTTAAAAGTGAACTACTTGTTTTATGTTTAAGAAATGTTTAAAATTTCATTCATATCAGTCTTACAATTTATATTATATAGGCTAGCAAAATCACATACTTGAAACATTTTTATGTTTCAACTAGGTAAATTAGAAAGCTTATAAATTATTTTTCACCAACAATTTTTAAGAAATTATTTTTATTTTGCACTAGTTGTTATATATTCAAGAAATTTTTAAAATGTCATTCATATCGGTCTTAAATTTTATATTATATAATCTAGAAAAGTCACGTACTTGAAACATTTTTAAGTTTCAAGTAAGTGGATTATAAAGCTTATAAAAAAATTTCACCTAGATTTTTTATAAAACTATTTTTATTTTAGAATACTAGTTATATGTTAAAGAAATTTTTAAAATTTTATTCATATCTGTCTTATATTTTATATTATATAGGCTAGCAAATTCACGTACTTGAAACATTTTTAATTTTCAAGTAGGTGGATTAGAAATCTTATAAATAATTTTTCACCAAGATTTTTTAAGAAATTATTTTTATTTTGGAGTACTTGTTATATGTTTCAGAAATGTTAAAAATTTCATTCATATCTGTCTTATATTTTATACTATTTAGGCTATCAAAGTCACGTACTTGAAACATTTTTAAATTTCAAGTAGGTGGATTAGAAAGCATATAAATAAATTTCCACCTACATTTTTAAGACTTTATTATTATTTTGGACTACTTGTTATATTTTTAATCAATTTTTAAAATTTCATTCATATATGTATTACAGTTTATATTACATAGGCTAGAAAAGTCATGTACATGAATAAAATATAAATTATGTTGAAACATTAAGTTTTATTTACATATAACCAAATGAACATAATAATAAAATATTGAAATTTTAAATATATAAAAACATAATTAAAATAGAAAAAATATTGTTTTAGGGAAAAGGCGGCATCGCAGTTTCCACCTTTAAGCGGTATTTTTTTAAAAAAAATTAACTTAGGACGTTTAAAAAAAATCATAAAGAGTTTAAAAAAACTCTCATTGCCATGGTTTTTGTCTTGTATCAAAGTACGCAATTAAATGACAAAAATTGATAATGATATCAAGTCTAGAGACCATTACACATGTACGTATATTTGAATGACCAATGTCACCTGAAACATGTGGTGTTCCTATTTTGCAGGTCAGTCCTCATGATCTCAACTACTAGAGATCATCAAGTGCAAACTTCATGAGAAGAAGTCTCAATAATTATGATATCCTAGCACCTGATAGTCCCAAATCATCTGTGTCCTTTCATAATGATGTAACTAGACCATAGGAAATTACTTTAATATTACTTTCATAGCATCTTGAGGTTCTCATTATAGCCTATGATATACTATAACTCTTTGATATGACATGTAAACTAAGGGAATTTCCATTAAAAAAGTGTATGCAGAGTCGTCTAAACTTTTATGGAAAGATAAACAGATGTATATATAAAAAATTGAATACATGTAGTGGTAATCAAAGTACAATATAAGTTGGGTCTAGGGAACCCACTTTTAACACTTCCAATTGCACTAGGGCCAACTGGTAATAAGTCTCAATCCACTAGCTCTCAGATGAGAATATTTCTTCTGCGGAGAAATGGATTTATTTGGGGGGTCTTCCATGTTGTCCTCTGTGGATACTCTATTAACTATGACTTCACCTCTTTGAGTAAAATCCCTCTAAGTAATGAAACTTTTGAAGAATATTCTTTTTCCTCTATTGAAACCTGGGATCCTTGTAAAGCACCACTATAGTAGTATTATCACAATATATTGGAACAAGGTCTACACTGATAGGAACAATACCATTGTCTAAGATAAAGCTGTGTATCTAGACTAATTTCTTTGATAAATCATAAGTTTCAATATATTTGGATTCTGCTATAAAATCGGATACAATAGCTTACTTAGAGATTCTCCGGCTCACTACACCACCATTCAGGCAAAAATATGTAGCCTAACTACGATTTCATATCATCATGATATGTATGGAAACTATAATTAGTCTATCCTCTCACTAATAGTTCCTCATCTCCTCTATACACTAGAAACATTTCCTTTTTACACCTTAAGTACTTTAGGATAGTTTTAACTGCTGCCCAGTGCAGCTCTCCAAGAATGGCTTGATATCTACCCACCATGCTTAAAGAAAATGCAACATCAAACCTAGTAAATAGCATGGAATACATAATAGAACCCACTGCTGAGGCCTAGTGGATTCTAATCATTATTTCAATCTCCTCCTATGTTTGTGGACACATTTTATTGGAGAGATTAATTACATATGAAATAGGCAAAAACCCTTTTTTGGATTGTTCCATATTGTACTTTTTGAGTAACTTTTCAATATATGTACTTTGACATAGACCAAGAATCCTTTGATATCTATCTCGATATATCTTGATCCCAAGAATTTAGGCTACTTCACCTAAGTCTTTTATAGAGAAGCATTCATTTAACCACATCTTAACTAACTGTAATACTTCCACCCCGTTTCCTATAATTAATATGTCATCAACATATAACACTAGGAAAACAATGGCATTACCTTAAACCTTTTTATAGACATAAGGATCACTTTTTTTTTTTGAAAAAACTAAATTCTATTATAGACTCATCAAAAATAACATTCCAGGACTGTGATGCCTACTTCAACCCATAAATGGATCTTTGCAGCTTGAATACCTTATTATATTTCTTTGACTTGACAAAGCCCTTAGGTTGAGTTATATAGACGTCTTCAACCAAATTCCCATTTCGAAAATCAGTTTTTACATCTATTTTCCAAACCTCATAATCATTAAAGGCTGATATTGCAAGGAATATTCTGATGGATTTAAGCATTGTTATTATTGAGATGTTTTCATCATAGTCGATGGCTTGACATTATCTAAAACCCTTTGCAACCTGTCTTGATTTAAAGGTATTAACCTTACCACTCATTCCCTACTTCTCTTGGAATACCCATTTGCATCCAATGAGATTTACATCAGATGGAGGGTCTACCAAAATCCCAACTTAATTTTGGTACATGGAATCCATCTTAGAATGCATGTATTCTTTCCATTTAGCAGCTTAATTTCCTTAAACTAATTCCTTATAGGTTAGAGGTCCATCATCCTCAAGGAGTAATGTGTCACCTAAATCGGTGAAAATAAAACCATAACACTCTAGTTATCTAACCTCCTGCTTAGACCTATGTAGTATTCGTGTCCTAGGAACAACATCTTCTTCCACTTTCTCTGCTAGATATTGTTCCCCTGCCAACTCTTGTGCATCTAGAGCATTAAGTTCATCAAATACAATCTTTCTTCCACTATTTCCAATATAAATGTGACCCCTTTATAAAAATATGGTGTGTCATGCCACAATAACTTTTCTATATAAAGATTTATATAGTTAATATCCTTTTTACTCCTTAGAATAACCTTTAAAGATGCACTTCATGCTTCTAGATGAAAATTTGTCACTTGGTAAAGTCTTGATAAATTCTTCACACCCCCATACACATATGTGTGTCATACTGGGTTTCATTCCATACCATAACTCATATGGAATCCCATCTGTAGCTTTAGTTGGTATTCGGTCAAGGGTATATTCTATTGTATATAAATTGTATCCCCAAAAGGATAATGGAAGAGTTTCACGACTCATCATTGATATGACCATGTCAAGAAAAGACCTATTCCTCCTTCCACTAACTCCATTCTATTATGGGGTATACAGAGGAGTGAGTTGGGATACTATCCCACACTTTTTCAAGTGATAATTAAATCTTGTTTAAGATATTATCCACTACTTTCTGAGAGTAGTGATTATATCTTCTTACCAAGATGGTTTTCTACTTCATTTTGGTATTCCTTAAATAAAAAAAAGGAATCTGACTTATACCGTATCAAGTAGATATATCGATACCTACTATAGTCATCCGTAAAAGTAATGATGTATAAAAAACCACCCCTTTCCTATACTGGAAATTGACCATATACATCAGCATGAGTTAATTCAATTATTGTATTGGCTCTTTCTCCCTTACCTAATAAAGGTGCTTTGGTCATTTTTACTTGTAAATAATCTTGACATACATCCAAGGGTTATAACTATACCAAGTCTAAATACCCTTCTTGATGTAATCTTCGTAATCGCTTCTTGTTTACATGACCTAACCTGAAGTTTCATAGGCGGGTGATATATGAGTTATGTTCTATGGTTTTGTAATTGATTTTTATTATGGGGTTCTCGAGTTCAATCATATATAAACCATTGTTAAGAAGTGCCATACCATAACAGATGTTATCGCTATAAAACAGACAACATTTACTTCTAAACTTGAAATAAAATCCTATAGTGTCTAAAATCGTCACAAATATTATGTTATTGGTTATAGAAGGTACATAAAAACAATTATTTAAAACTATAACTAAACCACTTGGTAAGGTTAAGTGATAGTATCCCACTGCCAAGGCTTCCAAACTTGCACCATTTGTAGCTCAGATATCCACTTCACCTTTTTAAATCTTATTGAGCATAATTGGTTCCTATATATAAATAAAAATGTGTGAGCCACATGTCGTCTCCAATACCCAAATTGTCTATAAAGATAGACTACATTCAATGAAAAAAAATTCTGAAGTAGAAGAATTTGTTTGCTTTTTCTTCCCAGCTCTATAATTCTTTTTCTAGTGGCCTTTCTGGCCCCATCCAAAGCAGATAACCTCTTGCTCATTACTCAACCAGTGAATCTTTGGATTCTTTGAAAGATGACGCATTGGTGTCTTTAGTCTTGAATTGGCCTTAGACAACTTTTACTTTCCCTTATTTCTTTTGTTCACCATAAGGATATATGAATTAGTATTTTTCATATAGTTTTCATCTTGGAGAACTAAATCCAAAAGTTCCAGGAGTGACTTTTTCATATCACTCATGTTATAATTGACAATGAAAGTCGAGAATCTTAGAGGTAATGAGTAAATAATGAGATCCACTTCTAGTTATTAGTTCAATTTGAACCCAAGGGATTCAAGCCTCTCAATGTACCCAATCATCTTAAGTAATGAGGACCAGTTTGGTTCCCTTCTACTAGCATGCACTTCTATAGGGAACTCGATATCTCATACCTTTCTTGCCTGACCCTCTCTTGATATAACTCTTAGAGATGTGAAAGAATCTTGTAGGAATCCTCATCCTCATGCATTTTCTAAAATTGGATGGACATGGATGACAACATGATGCATTGAACATAAAGTGAATCCTCTACATGCTTTTTCCATTTATTTTTATTCTTTACTTGCTCCCTGAGGAGGATCAGCAGAAACTGAGGATTCTATCACATATAACTTCCTTTATTGGCATAGTACTATGTGCAAGTGCCTGTACCACTCCTTGAAGTTATTGCCGATCATGATATTTTCTTTATCCAGAATTGATCACAATGATAATTTACTTATGGTTTTGGTGATTTATATTTTAAATCTACATCAGATGAACCTTAGAAGATAGTACATTATCTTGATTAACTTTTTACATTTATGATTAATTAATTATTATATCATTATATTACCTCCTATTATTTTAGTGAACCTCAATATCCCTCACTATTAGATTCAGAATACTCTTTATCTTGAGTACTCTTGTGACAAGGATAATTGAAACCCCCCTCATACTCTACAAGATATGGCTATGCCACTACCCAGAGGGTTTCAAGGTAGTCAATAGCCTTTCCAACCACTAAACTTGTGGTTCCTTGTACTATTGAGTAAAGTCAAAATTTTGGAATCTGAACCTAATTCCCTCAACATATTTCCTCTAAAGTAATGTAAAGTTAGCTAAATATAATATTTGACTACTCACTTTAGTAAATTCAATCCAGTTTTCTCATGAAAACACGCCAATAGTAAGAGTCACTCTCAACGATGGTTGAAGAGCACCCCAAACACCCGATTTTGTTCAAATGTGAGTAATGGAAGACATTTAAGACCTAGTATATCTTTTAGGTATTTTTATATTTATTGAAGAATATAATATTTTTCTATTTATATGTTCAAAATAGATAGTTACACTCACAACTGAACATGCAATAGAAATATACTCATTACATCTTTATGCATTTTTATCTTGTTTACTATTCCATGTGATCAAGAAATAATCATGCACTTGCATAAAATAATAAACAATGCATAAAGGTAAATCATGAAATCCAACTAGTCTTGAGCATTAAACTATGATTTATCAATAACAGATCAATATTGACTTAGGGGATTACATACCTGAGTCGAAAAATAATTCTTATCACAGTGTTCCCTCAGTGCCTAGTGATCAGCTCGCATCTGGATTTCCACCTCAACTTGGTAGGGTCCATGCCATGGAATGTGATCATCTTTTAACATATATACTCGCGTGCAGGTGAGGGGGTCTTGGGGTACAAAATACAATAGGTTCATTGGACATGCATGCCTGTATACATATTTGAATTAAAAGATGATTTGAAAACCATCATTTATCTAACTAATTATTACAATCATCACATGCATTTAATAAATAATTAAATAAACAAAATTAAGACATTCACAGGTCGGTCTCTAGATTAAGATCAGTCGATATATATAAAGTGAAATTAAAATTAAACTGCTTGAAATTTAAATAGTATGATGGTGTTCTAATAAATTAAATGAATTTAAAAAAAATCAATTAATTTATTTATCAGTTCCAATTGTTAAATTTAATTTTAATTTCAAAAATTAAATTAAACCATTAATTTTTTTTTATTTGAAAAAATTAAATTAAACCAATAATTTAATTTAATTTTAAATTAAATTAAATTTTCAGATTTTATATAATTTTAAACCCCAAAATTATATTTAATTAATTTAATTTAAAAAATAAATAAATTAAATCAATTTAAAAGGGTTACCTCTAGCCGGGGAAGGAGTCCGAAAAGACTGTGAACTGCTGTGAGGGTGAATAACCAGAGTTGAGTTGAATCATGGCGTGACCGTGGCATGTCCACCTAGTCCAGCAATACCCTCGTGGTGGCACTCATGGGAAAGGGAAGTCTACACTGATTCTGGTTTCCAGTGAGGCGCAACCAACAGGGAAGTGGCGGCGGTATCCTGTAGCTCCAGTGAAGCGGGACCTACCAGTGTGCGGGTCGGAGGGAGGAGTGTGACCAGTACGGGGCGATGATGGAGAGCTCATCCTGAGAGGCATGACAGCGGCTTGCAGTGTCCTCCGGTGAGGTTTGGACAGATGTAGGAAGACTTCTCATGGGAGGTAGCGTCGAGCTCCGATAATGATGGAGGTCCAGGATAGTGGTCAAGGATGGTGTGTGGACTCGGTCGGTGTTGTGGTGAGTGGGGTATGGGGAGGCGTGGGCTCCTGGTGAGCTTATAAGGAAGAAGAGGGCATGAGAACTCGAACTGATAGAGAGAGAGAGAGAGGCGACGTGATGCCTCTAGTCAGGCCAAACTGGCGGCGATAGAGCATTGGGCAGGCATAGCAGCGACGAGCTCATCAGGGCGGCGTTCTCAAGATAGAGGAAGGGGGCTTGGGCGCTGGTCTGGCCACAACCAAGGGAGGAGGGGAGATAGGGTTGGGGGCAGTGCTCTACATGGAATAAGACCCTATGTGTTCTTCCCTTTTCATTTTTTATTATGTTTGTCTTTTAAAAAACACACAAACTCATTTTTTTCTAAAGTCTAAAAGACTTTAAGTAAAATAAAGAGAAAACTTTCAAAAATTCTAATAGACTTTTTTTTATAAATTATAAATGTTTATGGAAAAACTTTAAAAAAAGATAAATTAATTTTTTACTTATTTAATAAAAATAAAATAATATTATATTATAATATATTTTATTTAAATTATAATAATCCAAGTCCACTATAAAATTTCTGGTGACCAGATTCTGGCTGAAACGTGGCCAGATTTCGTTAAATTTCAAGAAACAAAATGCAAATTTGAAATTTGTGTTCTTCAAAATTAAAATTATAAGAACTTAAATTAGATGATTTCAATCCAATTATAAATTTTCAAATAACCATTACATGGTTATTCAAATATGGAATGATGCATGGTTGGATCTGATGGAACCGTTTTAACACCCCATACTTAAATTTAATGCAATTTAATTTTTCTTTGACTTTGAAAAATCACACTCTCCCCATGATACCAATGTTAGGTATCGTGAAGGGTAGCGGAAGCTGATGGCCTAAGAAAATAAAATTTTCGCATCACCAGAGCGACATAACAATGTTGAATCCAATGATGTTATCTCGGTATGGTATGAGGACCACACATTGATTTAATAGAGCACAAAATAAAATCGAACATTTACCGCATTTTATTTGGACACCTGCAAGTCCATCACATGATGTCGGTGACCATTACTCAAAGACTCTGATGTCAAATCCCTCTAGATCGTCCACACCCGCCTCTTAAATATTCTCCCACATCATTCGTCAGAATTCAGGTGCTAGCATGGTACACTGACGACCACTTCAACACAACGATTATCACCACATGAAAGTGTCTTTGATCCAAGAAGAAGGAACTTGAAGATCTTGTTTTCTTGAGATATTGTCTCTCTATAATTTAAGAAGAAAGAGTATCTCTCAATTCCAACTAATGAATAGTTACATGGGATGAACCTCTCACTTACTTATATAGGGAATATCTAAAATATCCTGTAATGGTTCCTGACCCCCATGTAAAAAATATTCACAATACAAGTTTTATAAATATTTATTTCTGAAAAATGAAATTATTCCATAAATAATATTTATAATTTTATCACTAACTTAAATATATTTTAAATATATATTTTGTGATAAACATAAGTCTTTAACTTGAATCACATCTCCGGATAATATTAAAAAAACTTGGTATATTTAAATCAGTTCGAATAATATTTTATCCTTATATTTACTTAATCTCTTGTAAATACATGTTATAAATAAATTCAATGAATTAATACTATCTTTAATAATTAATTTTTTTTATTACTTGGTGATCCATATAGTTTGGATAATACTCATTCCCCATGGTGGGGCCCACCTAGTTCTATATTCCTATTCCATAGAATAAGGAAAATTCTCAAAGCACTATTTTGTGTGGCCCTCTAGGACCTTATGTCAATAACAATGGTTAATATACATCGACCAAGAGTGGGGTCTAGCAACCCATTGAGGCCCCTATAGAGATAAGGTAAAAAGTAAAAGCAATAACTTCCTTCCAATGAACATGGTCTGTGTAATATAATCTATTCATCATCGATATCTCAATAAAGTAGAATGCACACTAGTGTCATCATACTTTACCTTTCTTTATTTTATTTGTTGATTTGTTCAGACTATCTTACCATACACTAAAATGGCCATGGATTTAATTAATTTTCTACCATCCTAATCAACCAGGCCCATGATATCTCTTCCTCATCTTAGAATCAAAAAAATATTATCTTAATCATTCAATCAATCTCATGTCACCAATGATGTACCCAACACAAACTACGTCACCATGACTTCATTTCCATGGTTTTCACCTTGAATGAAAGTAAAAAATTAAATGACCTAAATTGATAATGATCTCAAGTCTGGAGACCGGTAAACATGTCTATAGATAAGAATGACCAATGACACCTGAAACATGTTGTGTTCCTATTTTGTAGGCCAGTCCTCATGCTCGCAACTACTAGATATTATCAAGTGCGAACTATATGAGAATAATTCTCAATGCTTATGATCCCCCAGTACCTGATAGTCACACATCATCTGTGTCCTTTTAGAATGATGTAACTGGACCATAGGACATTAATTTAAGATTACTATCATAGCATATCGAGGTTCCCATTATATCATGGGATCTCCTATAACACTTTGATACGACATATAACCTAAGGAAATTTCCATAAACAAAGTGGATGAAAAAGCATATACAATATTATGTAAAGATAAACACATGTATATATAACAAAATTTCTTGATATCTTCTATCCTTCCATTCCTTCCACTAAATCTATAATATTAGTCTAGGTATTTTATATTTCATTTCACTGGATCATGGTTAAATCAGCCCTCCATGATAGAGCTTTGGTATGTCTTGGATAAAGGAGGATATATAAGGATTAACACACATTGTTTTTTGGTTTATCTTGAGATATGTATCTACCATAATTATTACTTTTTTATTCACTAATTTGCGATTTAAATTGGTAGTTCTTTGGTACTGATTGTTGATGTTTTTGATGAAAGTAAGATTTATAACAATACTTCTCTTTATTTCACATTAATAAATTATTTATTATATAATATTACACATAATACAACTTGGGATATTGAAAATTCTAGTGTCTTTGGTAATTAGGTACATTACATAATAATTCAAAAACAGAAAAAACAACATCTTTATTGAAATCTTCTTTATCATGCTCACAGTAAAAACTGCATGTGATGACCTGGGGACATTCATAAGAAAGGGGTGAGATATAAATACCCCAAAGGTAATAAACATGAAATAAAATGAATAAAATTATACATTTTATACAATTGTAATATCAATAAGAAAAAAAGAGTGATCATCAATGAGACATGATATAGTATCATAAAGGCAACATGGGAAATATGGAAAAAACATAAAACACTGCATCCTAAACATTGGTCAAGGATAAATGACAAGACATCATGATTTAAAAAATCACATAAAGGAATTAGGTTTAATACCTATCCCAAAATGATTTATCATGAGACTAAACCTTACTCAATGCATTGGAGCGCTATATAATTCTGGGTGCACCTGTCACATTCATTTTATTCTCATGCTTATGTGTGCCACATATATGATACAACATGGATTAATTTTTCATCAGTTTTTGCTCTAGGATAATGGATTTTGTAATAAATACATATAATTACCCAATAAAATTGTATAAATGTGAACACCCTTGATAGGAAATGGGTATGGAATTCATTACACAATTGTTTTGGAATGGAAAATCACGGTAAAATTTTGGCAGTATAACAACGTCACATAGAAATTCATAAAATTGGTTGATGTGAACGAAATGGGTATCCAATAATTCTCACATAAAATGGTAAGTAATAGGGAAATTAAAAAAATATCCAAACAATAATAATTGGAATATATTAGGCATAAAATAATAAACTTGAATAAGGAAGAGAAGGAGAGGATCCCTTACTTGAGTATGTGACTCTAAATGATTGGGAGGAGATTATTGAGAGATTGGAGTTCCTTTGGAGGACTATAGATAAGGGAGTAAAGAGTAAGGAAATTATTAAAGGATTTTGGATTGAATAGAAATGGTATCTTGGGTGGGTTTATATAGGATATGAGGGGGAATTCTTTATCATTTCCCAAACTTTGGTTTTGGACTCTATATAATAAAATAACCAAAACCACAAACCTTCCCATGGTTTTTCCCATGGTTTCTTCCAAATGGTAGTGGTTTTCAATATTTTATAAGTCCAAGGGACTAAATTAATAAAATAATACCCCTGATTATGTGTAGGTGAGTCATACTCTTAAAGAAATGATTTTAAAACCTCAAAATATATTAATAGTTTTGGAGGATTCATAATAGATTTATAAAATTAATCAAATAAATTTTAAATATAATAATTTAAAAAATAAAACATATATTTGGTCTCTTATACATTTTATAGTATATATTACATTACTTTTGGGTCATTATGATTTCATAATACACAATGTATATTTATAAGGTATTTTATTTTTACATGAAAATTACACTATCTTAGAAAATTATGAAAAATTAACTGTTGGATAATTTCAATGTTATTATTACAAAAAAAATATTAATTTTATTTAAATAGTTTTTTAAATATGTGAATTTTCACTTTTAACATAAAATCAACTTTTATTAAGAAATGATGGTTTTTTTGACAATAACTATTTTTAAACCCTTATAAAAATTACATTTGACTTCATAATAATAATATGATCAATTAAATTTAATAAGAATTATTTAATAATAATATTTTATTAACATATTATTTAGTTAAAAAATCCATTAATTCATCAAAATAAATCCCTTAATTGAATTTGAATATTACTCAAAAATACTATTTGTGTTTTATTGTATCAAAATAAAAATCATTTATAAAGTAAAAATAATAGGACGAAAATATATTCATTATTCTATAAAAAAATTATTTACATACTAATATTTCTAGGGTATTGATAAATATCTCTTTAATACACCATTAATTTCCATAATGGTAAGTTTCATGACTGTGAGACTTTCATGGGGTGGTTCAGCTTACATGGTTTAGGCTGTGATATCAATAAGATTGAACTTCTCTCATAAATGGTTTTTCTCATGATTATGTTGTTGGATATCAACATGGTATTGGTAAAGGTAAAATCTCAGTGACTCTATCTACCTCATGAGATCCAATAAATGGGCTTCATAGTGTGATATAAAACTAGTTGAGGCCTTTACTTCCTTTGTTTGGGTGAGTTGAATTTGTTAAAACCCTATATTTATACTAATCATGTGATAATTTTTCAAAGACTATATTAATAAAAATAATGATGCTTAATATCATTTAAATATAATAGGATATAATAGAACGAAATAAGTGCATGTATTTTCTATATACATATTACATAATAATACTTTTAATTAAATCATAATAGAAATTTTATTTATAACAATTTGGGTCGTTACAATCTTCCAACCTTAAGAAATTTCAACCTAGAAACTTTCATTTCCCACACTAAAACAGATGTGGGTAACTTTGTTTCATCACTTCTCCTAGTTCCCACATCACTTAATCAAAATTTTTGTTTCTCCATAACACTTTGATCAAGTGAATTTTCATATTATATTGATCTTTTTCTCTAGGATATAATATCTTCACCAACTGCTACTAATTTGAGAAATCATTCTCTAATGGTACAACCTGTGGATTGAGTACATGGGAGGGGTCTAGTCTGTACTCTGTCAATAAAGATACATAGAATACATCATATACTTGAGATAGTTCAGGTGGAATTTCTAATCGGTAGGCCACCGCTCCAATGTGATCAAAGATAACAAAGGGGTCGATGTAGTATGGAATAAGCTTTCCCTAATTCCCAAATCTCTTAACTTTCTTACATGGTGATATGAGGAGTAATACCATGTATCGAACATCAAACTCTAGGCCTTTTTGATTAATGTTAGTATAAATATTCTGTGAACTCTGAGAATCCTTGATAGGTCACTGAATGGTGTTTACCTTTACCACTAAATGATCTCAAAATTTACTCTAGTTTATGAATAGTCTACTCATATTGGCCATCAGTTTGAGGATGATAGGCCATAATGAAGTTCATATCAGTTTTTAAATAATGTTGGAGACTTTTCCAGAACATGGAGGTGAATCTCAGATCTCGATTGGATATAATCGATAGTGGTAATCCATGAAGCCTTACCACTTCTCTGATGTATATCAGTATAAGTTGATTCAGTGAGAAGTTCTCTCGAATTGTAATAAAGTAATTAATCTTTGTAATATGATCCAAAACAACTCATATAACATTTTATCCTCTATATGTATTCAAAAGTCTGGTGAGAAAGTGCATTTTCATGTTTTCCTATTTCCATGTTAGTATGCGTAATGGTTGCATCATCCCCTTAGATTTTCTCCTTTCCTCTTTCTCTTGCTGGCATACAAGACATATTTATGTATATTCCTAGATCTATTTCTTCATATTCCCCCACAAATAGTGTTCTTGGATATATTTATATATATTTTTTCTTCCTAGTTGGATGGAGAAAGTTGAACTATGTGTATCATCCAATAGTTCCTTCTTTATCTTAGGATTTGATGGTACACATAGTCGGGACCCAAATCTCACAACTCCTTCTCCATTAACATTGAAAAAAAAATATTTCCATTTTCTTATAGTTTCAACTTCCTTCTTAATTACCACATCATCTATTTGAGTATCATTTAACTTCTCTATAAGGAATGGTTGATCAATCATTTGTGAAAGTATTGATGATGTTTTTTCCTTTATGATTCCCATGTCCATAGTTTTTAAAATCTACGAAGATTAGATCCCTATTAATTATCATTGATGATAAAATTTTATGATCCTTTATAATTATATCATCCAACAATTTATTATACTTCCCATGATGGTAGTAAATTTAGAATTCACAGTCCATGATCATCTATAACCATCATCATTGGAACATATTCAACTCTTTTTGTGTGAATATATATTTGAGGATTTTGAGATCCATATATATTTCATAATTATCACCAAAGAGATAATCCCACTATATTTTCAAAGATAAGATAACTACATCCAAATCCATATCATTCATTGGGTAGTTATATTCTTTATTTTTCAACTAAATTGAATTATAGTCTATGAATTTTTCATTATGTATTAACACACATCCCAATCCATTATTTGGGGGATCACTGAATACAATGAACATCTCTCCATTTGTGGGTAGTGTGAGAAAAATTTCAATTATAAGTCTCCTTCTAAACTCTTTTAAAATATATTCACATTCATAATTCCAAGATAACTTGAATAACTTCCGAGTTATCTTGGTTATATGGTTTAAAAATTCTGAGGAATTTCTCAAAACTCAACAATAATACCCAGATAATTCAAGGAAACTATAGATATCTGTCACAAATGTTGGCCTCAACCATCCTTCAACTAGTTATATTTTTAAGGTTCCCCAAATATCCTATTTTATATGATTATATTCCCTATTAATGAGACTTCCTTCAAACAGAACTCACATTTTTTGTACTTGGAATAAATCTTATGCTTTCATAGTGTCTTTAGCCTAGTTCTTAGATTATCCCCATGATCCTCCTTGTTTTTTTAGAATATTATAATATAATCTATAAATACTACTAAAATTTGTTCAATGTAATATCTAAATACTCTATTCATCAAGTACATGAATATTTATGAAGCATTAGCGAGTCTAAATGGCATTATTATGAACTCATAATACCTGTACCTTGTAAAAAAAGAAACCTTGGGGATATCCTCTTTCTCTACCCCAAATTGATAATATTTCGACCATAAATCCACCTTAGAGAAGTATTTTGATACATTAATATGATAAAAAAAGTCATCAATCTTTGGAATATAATACTTGTTCTTTATCTCAATCTTGTTAACCTCATGAGAATCAATTCAAAGGCACGTTGACACATCTTTATTCATGATGAAGAGGAATAATACACCCCATGGTGCAACACTTGGCTGTATAAACCCTTTATCCATATTCTCCTATAGTTTTTTCTTAATATCCTTAAGTTCAAAAAAAAATATTCTATATGGATACTTGGATAATAGTAACACTCCAGGTATAATCTCGAATGAAAATTCAACCTCTCGGCTAGGAGGAAGACCAGACAATTCCTTGGGAAACACGTAAGTGTATTCCCTCGTGATGGGTATGAATTTAAGGATTATATTTTCATTAGACTCAATAATTTTAGATAGATATGATTTATTGTAGGGAAATAATATCCATGCTTCATATGTTGGAAATAAAGAAGATTCATCCTCCTCATTGCACTTGTATAGAATTGGGGGTCAATTCAGAATAAAAAGAGTGATTTCTTTCTCACAGAAATTATGTTCTCTCTATATAGGTAAAGATAATACATAACCATAGTTTCATTTAATTACACCAAAGGAAGTATTAAAAGGTTCTCTATGAAGTTAAGCCCAAATTTTTTTATAGGGGAGGAGTTATATACATGGGATGAAATAATTTCCCCATTTCAATTTAAACAGATAGCTTTAATTCAATATTTTTGGTTGTGTTTGAAGAGTTATACTAATATCTTATGATATGAAGTAATGTGTATAATAAGAATCAAAAAGTATTTTTTCTATAATATAATGAATAAATAGTGTACCTATCACCACTTTAATGTCAGGATCCACCTCATCAGTTGTGATGGAAAAATATCTCTCTTATTGCCTAGGAGGATATTTGTTGTCTTGGAAAATAATTAGCTTATTTCATTAGTTTTCAAAGTTCATTGGTTACATGCAGTTAACTAAATGAACATTGAACTGATGTTTGAGTGTATTATTCCTCTATTCCATCGTATTGGTGGGTTTCTCCAATTGAAATCACTAGATAGGTGCCCTTTGTTATCACACCTAAAGAATTTCCTCATCCCCTTAAGCAATTTTCAGGGTGCTTCTTTCTACACCTTTGACAAGTGGGATGTTGAAATTTCTTGGAACCAATTTATTTCTAAATTGGACCACCATAATTGAACTCCACTTTCTGCTTCTTATCTCTATGATACCCTTGAGATTCACTGATCTCCATTTAACCTTTGAGGGAACATCAAACAATTTCCTCACAACTATCAAAGTCAATGATTGCCAAAGATTTTCATAGAATAGGTTTTAGACAACAAAATAAGTGTTCAAAATTTCATTTGAGAGGGAATAGAAATTCTCGAGGTGAATAATACAAGTATTTTGAATTTTTCCTCATACACCCTGATAAATTCTTCATCTTTTTTCTTGAGGGAAACTAAGTCCATGCACATTTTAAGTTAGAGAGTGTGAAGAAAATATTTATTGAAAAACATTTTTTGGAATTCCTTTTACCCCATCTCTTTAATTGCTTCCTCATGCTACATATTCTTGATCAATGTACACCAATTATCAACTTCTTACTCTATATAATAAAAAACCAGTAAAACCTTCTTTTGTTTAGAAAATTTAATGACGGATAAGATATACTCAATAGAGTTGATCCATTATTCTGTGATTAAGGTATCAAATGATCTATTAAAAGTCAAAGGATTTTTTCATATAAAGGACTCAATTGAATATTTTTATATCTTAGGGGGATTTGGGTGCTCCTCTTGATCTAGGTATCTATTCAAAACCTGAGTTTAATGAGAGAGTATCATCATAATGTATGTGATTCCTCCTCCCATCTAGTTGATAATCTCATTGGGACAATCATTACATTGCCCATCACATTGATTGTTTACCCGATTCTTCCTATTTCCATCCATTGGAAAGAATAAATAGAAAATTAGGGATGAGTATTTTTAAACTATTAAACACATAAATGGGAACCCATTGAAATTAAATGTATAACTTATAAATTACATGTATTTTCTTAAATTCTGAATTTATAGGAATGATATCCCTGATCTATTTCATAAAATAAACTCTTATGGGAATTTATGTTCTATTAATAATAGTTTATAATGATATTTTTAATTTACAAAAGTATATCCCTTGAGAGTGTCAAACTAGATTTGTAAAAAAGCCTATTTTCATACACCAGTTCCCAGACGAGTCTAGCTCAATGCAGTGTTTTCGGGTTTTACCCCTATATACATATATGCAAGATACAAATCCACTTGTAGTATCCATATATAGATGTATTGTATTGATAAACCACTTACTCTATACTTACCAAAATTTAGGGTTGTTTTATTATACTTAGTTTTATTCATAAGGATTTTTCTAGATTTTTTTATTCCAAATCCCAAAAATAACAAAAATATTCCTTTGATACCAACTATAAAAACCCTAATATTTATTTAAAATTAATAAATTATTTATTACAAAATATTACACTTAATAAAAACCAAAATACGTTTAATTATAGTGTCCTTGAGAATTAGGTACATTACATAACAATTAAAAAACACGAAAAAAACATCTTTATTGAAAAATTCCTTAACGTGCTCGCACTTAAAACTACACAGGATAACCTGGGGACATGAATAAGAAAGGGGTGTTATATAAAGTTTATTAAGGGAATAAATCGGGCATAACATGAAGAAAATAATACATATTAGACAATAGGAATATCAATGGGGCTTAAAAGGATTGAAAATCATAAACATGAAAAATGAGACATGATATAGGACGATAATCATAAAGGCAATATAAGAAATGTGTAAACAACATAAAACACTACATCATAAACATAGGTCAATAATAGAATCCAAGAAATCAAAAAGGAAAAATTCCCATAAAGGAATAAGGTTTACTCTGTAATGACCAATGTTTTGATCCAAGGTAAAATTTTAAGGGAATTTGAATTTTAGCCTTCACTGGATGGGATTTTCTTTGTACCGAGATTCAGAATGTAATTATAAGAGTTGGAAAACATATGTTTGTTGTTTTTATACTTGGGTAAAGTCTCTATGGGTTCCCTATGTTTCTCGATGAGTTTTAGGAGTGTCAGACCCAGAAAGTCCCATGTTTGGATGGTCCGTATTGGGTGCATAGTTTTTTTGAAACCGTGAAAACCCTAGCAGTAAACTATATAGCCTGTTTCATAAGCGAAGAAGGTGTCACACAAGTTGTGCATGGTTTACCCAAACCATAAACCTAGTCTACACGACTAGTTCCAATTAGGTATTACCTAGGAACTATTCATTGCATGGTTGACACACAGTTAAGAAAACCACACAACATAACCACACAAGGTGAGTTTTATAAGCAAAAAGTGCCACACTATTTGTGTATGGTTTTCCCAAAAGATGTGTCCAAACGATGTGACCAAATTTTTGGGGGTTAAATTACCATTTTTACCTTAATGATTTTAATTTTTAATTTTTATTTCTTTTCTTATCCTCCTCCAAACATGTGAGGCTCTTGTTGGCGTTGTAGAGTTCCTCCTCCAGGCCTAACCTATGTGTCATAATATATCTTTTGTCCTTCATCCTGATTGAATGCCTTCAGTCCCTATGGTTTTCTTTTCGTAATATATCAATTACTTTCGAACCTTTCTTTATTTAATCTCCTCTAAATCAAGTTATTTTGGTTAAATATCATTTGACCCATTTTCAGAGCGGATGACCATTTCTTATATTTCTTCTAAACTAGACTGAGTCAGACCTTGATATTGGATGAGTATAACTTCTTAAGAATGAGGTAGGTGGTCTATGTATTTTTCATCAAATTTACATAATATTTATGTAGCACCATTGTACCGCTAACTGGCCTTTTCTATGTATTGCCTTAAATTTGTTTTCTTTGTTTTAAATTTTTTATATGCACCTAGTTTTTCCTCTGTTGATCCTTGTTATATAAATTGACGATTTTAACCTCAATCAAAGACACCCTATGGGTTTTATGGATTAAATTTACCCTTTATCATTATTTAAATTAAATTCTCAGAATGACTTCTAATAATTTTTCTTGGATTAGTAATGAAATTTTATCTTATAGGTAATTATCCTACTAACTATACCACCTCTTAAGTGCCATGTTGAACCTTAAAAATATTCTTCTATGTATGGGGGTTTTTCTAAAGGGGTTACTTTGATGAAATTAATTAAATTTAATGAATGATATGAATGTTAATGCTAAATGAATTATTTGTAAACAATGTCATATTTTTATAATAAAACCACTTGGATGAGGAGCGTTGTCTTTAAAATTAAAAAGTAATGTTTAATGAATTTCATCTTACTTGGCCTTATGGAATTGAATTTATTCTATGATTTTGTTAATTATTAGACACATGGAATGTTTTGAACATGGCCTATTTGGTTATCTCTAAATGAAGTTTCTTTATTTAATAGAAATGATTTCTCTGAACCAAGGCTCCTCCTAAGTGATTTTCCTAACTTATTAATGGGATTTATCTCGTATTTAATTTCCCTTTTTGACCAAGGAACCTTATAAGTGCCCTATTGAACTTGGATAAATTAGTTTACATTTTTAAATAAAATAAATGGCATGTATTAAAATGGAATGACATTTTCATGATGGACTCCCTTCCTTGAATGTCTTAAATGATTTAATTACAATGGAATTGAATTGGGTGGTATGACCATACCTTTGTGATAATTAAATAAGCATGACTTATGTGGAATGAAATTAAATGAATTTAATGTTTTAAATAAATTGTAAAGGGTAAAAATGCCACACCTATAATTTCATGGTTAGTACATGATATAATTAAATTTATATGCCCTTATTTATGAATAAGATTACTAAATGTAGAGTATAAGAGGTAATAAATCATGGATCCAATTATTATTAATGTCATAAATATGTTTATGACTTGTCATAGTATCTGGAATGATGGTAAGGGTACTGTTGATCATGGTAGAAAATCACTCTCCCTTACATCAGGCGTTGAGTCATGATGTCTTACACCATTAACACTATATAGGATGCTGGGCTTAAGGGACCTCACTTCCTATTTAGAGTGTTGACATGATGGCTCACTCACCATCTTGAGTGTTATTCATGACTTGTCATACTATATTGGGATGTAGGGAATGTACCATTTAGAATGAGATTATATATAACACCCTATGTTTTTATGGACCATTTTTTTCCAAATAAATTAAAATTTTCATTTATATCTTGTAATTCACTAAGTCAAACATTCCTTTCACACTAAATCGACTTGTCGTATGCTACACGCAACACCGAGTTGGAGTATGATACATGAAAAACTATGTATATATTTTGTTCAATGTATAAAAAGAATTATATTTGGAATATTTTATATGAAACACCAAAGGAAGCTTGTAATAGATGCAACACTGACTTGGCTTGCGTTACACGCAAGAGTGACCTTCCTTGATAGCTTGTATTGTATGCAATACTGAGTTTCATTAAGCAATGATATATTATTAAAATATTATTATTTAATGGGATATAAACTAGCCTTTATGAATATTATTAAAAACATTTAAAATTTTATATAATATTAATATTAATATTACATATTTTCTAGACATGATATAAGAACAAATTCATTTTTTTGGATAAAAGAAGTATTTTTCAAAAAATGCAGTTTTTCCACCTTTGATGGAGAACCAGTTTTAAATATAATTTTTAAACCTTTTATATATTCTAGTTGACGAAATAAACTTCTTATTTGGAATCATAACATCAAAATTTACTTTTGTGGAATTTTTGGTATTTTTTTTGATAAAATTCATATTTTATTGAATAGTGAAAATATTGCATTTTAATTCAAAAACTGCCTTTTCATCTAATTTATTTATATAGTTATATTATTATTTTTAATTGATTTTAAAGTTTAATTGGATTATGTTTTCATAATTTAAAAAAATGTAGGTCATTGGAAGTAAATTCACATTTAAATTTTTCATAAACACATGTCAATATTTTGATAGTTTTTACTTCTTAAAACCCGCTATTGGTTTTGACAACGAGAATTAATTTTAAATTAATTTTTTTCTAATTATGTGTTTTGAATTTATAAAAATTAATTCCATATTTGTAATCATAAGGTCCAAATTAGGAAAATATTTCCCTTTTATTTTTGGATATTATTAATAGTAACTTTTGTAATTATTTTTATTTACCATGGTTAAAGGGTAAATCATGTAGATAAGGGTAGAAAAATAATATTATAATAATATAAAATTATCTTAACACATGTTATAATCCTATTGGATGAGTCATGGGTCACCAAAACAATCCTTAGGCAGAAATTTTGTCAATTGAGAATCACTTGGGTGTAAAAATGACATGTTATAATCATTAATTTAATGTAATGGGAGATATAACCTAAACATGTATCTTTTGACTAAAACAATTTTATTTTTGTTTATATAAATTATTTCTTCAACTATAAATAGTAATTATAAAGATAAAAATATTTCATACATCATGGTATTTTATTTATAATTTTTATATATTAAATAAATAAATTTATTTATGACACAATGATGAAGCAATTATTACTTTATTAACGAAATATTCAAAAAAAATGATATTATAAATATTTAAATAAATATAATTTGAAAAATTTGATGCCATCCACTAATTTTTAGGATGAAATTGACATATGAGGTAAGAGATAATTACTTTTATTCAAAGAAATCAAGTTTCTATGACTTTAACAAAAATAAATTCCTAAATAGTGTCAAAATTTACTTAGATGAGTTTTTAAAATAAATATTATTTTAATAAATAATATAATAGTTCTAAAAATATAAGATTCAGCCAATTTAACTATATAATGTTAAAAATTTCATTAATGATCCACTTGATGTTCTATTGGAATTTTATAGTAGCTATAATTACCATACATTTTGAATATATAAGAAGACTTGGTAAGAGTTATTGTTTTTAACTAAGGGTTAAAGCTAAAAGATAAGGTTAATTTTGTGACCTAAAATTGTCTAAAACCTATTGGTTGAGATGATTTAGATTCATACTCATATTAGTATAGAAATAAGTTAGTTTGGGGGCATTAGAAACTGAAAATAAATTTATAATAAATTAATATTTAACAACTTTCCTAAAGTACCTCTCACCTCTCCTATAAAAGGGAACTTCTCCTTCTCTTTTAACACTAAAAAATAATTAGATTTTTTCAACAAGGGTATATCTATTTAGAAAAATTTCATTTTATGTTGGTAAAATATTTTACCAACAAAAATTTTCCAATCACTAAACTGTTGGTAAAAACTATGTCACTAAATCTTATTGTGACAAATAAAATAATTTTGTTACAATTATAATAATACCAAGAGATAATATTTATGTCGGTCAAAATACTTTGCAACATATTTCTATAAAAAATTTATTTTATGTTAATATTATTTTCATAACCAATACCATTAATTAATATCTATTTGTAATTTATATTTTATATAAGATATTATGTTTGGGTATTTCAATAATTAATTCTAAAAGTTTATATTACATTAATTTTTCATATATAATACACATATTTTAATTATCAAACTGAAGATAATTTTTATACATGTTCAAAAATAGAAAATGATTAATCATATTAATAATTTAATTTAATACAAAATGAATCAATGCATATTTGAAGTTTATTGATACCTAAAAAATAATAAAAAACACAAAAACACAACATCCATCTATGTAGTTTCCACCGACACACCCGCACCACCCATGTTATCTCTTTATAGAATTCATCTAGCACTTTTGTGTCATATCTTAACTGCAATCCTCCAGCATCAATTGTGGTAGAAGGATAGTTAGTTCCTCCAAAGATCTTTCATCACCCCAAGAAGATCATTAGAAGAAACAAAAACTGGTCAACTCTAGTACCATCAAGGAACCTCAAGTAGTTGTTATTCCACACCCTTCATCCCCAAGATCTACACCACACAA
This sequence comes from Viscum album, assembly GCA_963277665.1. NCBI lineage: Eukaryota > Viridiplantae > Streptophyta > Magnoliopsida > Santalales > Viscaceae > Viscum > Viscum album. The sequence continues at coordinate 391,840,119 of OY728148.1, forward strand.
TAAAAAATCATACCCAAAAATCAGTGCAAGATATCTTCTTGAATTGAAAAAAAAACTAATGTATAAAAGAATTAACTTCTTAGAATGACATCTAAAAAATCAAGTCACCTCGAGTACCGAATGGGAATGTCAGGTTTTTGCTATACCACACCCTCCAGCTTTAACATATACACCACACAACAAAATATCTCCCCAATAAATAAATAAAAATACAAAAATGAATTGAACCCAAAATAAAAATAAATGAAAATATAAAAAAATGATCTTTATAAAATGGGTATTTTTTATTCATTATCTCAAGGTTATAGATGTGAAATATATAAAAAAACCAAAAAAATTAATAAACATGAATAAAACCTCAACACCCAAAACAAAACTTGAATGAAAGAAAAAAATCATGACATACAGATCCGAAATCACTATTCAACTACCCATTTACTAGAAGTTAGAGGATATCTATTTCCTGTTATATTTTTAGAAGGCTTAATCCATGTTTCTCAACTCAAGATAACCTACCAAAAAATAATAGAAAAAGAAGTGTACAATCATAGATATAATAGAAACCAAAATTAAATAGTTAGAATATCATATGATTGTGTTAACTTTATGATTTAAACCATGAGTAGAGACCCATATATAAACTTAAGCAATCCCAAATACTTCCCTTAAAAATTATTCAATATAGGAACCTACGGATAGAAATGGGGATGAGTTAGAACAAATGATGTAATAGAAAAAAATGTGACATCCCAAAGGCCTCATCACAATAATCATACTATCATATGATTCATGAGAAATCGTAACTTCATTGATCTTACACAATTTTTCAAATTATGTAAATAGTAAAACAGTTTTCCAAAATGATAAACAGATTTAGATCTTCATCCATTGATACTTCTAATCCAAAAATAGATTCATTTTAGAAATTATTTGAAATAAAAAACATGAATGAAACAAGACCTTAATCCATTGATACTTCAGTCTAGTTAAAACAGAACAACACCTCAAATGTGGAAGAAGTAAAATAATTCAAATTAGAATAGAATAATTAACTAATGAATTAAAATAATATATTAGAAGAAAAAACTATAATTTCTTAGATTGAATTTAAATAGAAAACTTGTCTGATCTCATAGTTAGGTTCGATCTCACAGTCTAGGTTAAGATAGAATTTCCTAGATAGAATTTACTGTCTAATTTATATCCAACTAAGTCAGTCCCAGTCGTCATTAGTATATCTGAAAAACTATTTAAACAAGTAATAAAACACTAAACCAGTTCCAAATTTTTCCTTAGGTAAAATATGCACAACAACTTAGCATCCAAACCACTTAAAATAATATCTGCAACATATTCCTCAACATTGATGAGAAGAACCAACTTCATTAGTCAAAAATATGAACAAGCTTAAGATATTAACATAAATGGATAACAATACAATCCTAAAATTGATCAATAAGGTTGTATTAAAATAAAAGTGAAAATACCTAGATAAACACGAGTGTTCTAATTGAGAAGAAAAATGAATAAGCATTCAAATATAACAAAAATACAATTTAAAATTAAAAATTAACCAGTGTAATAGAGATTAAAAATTGCGGTTTAACTTTAAAAAAACAATAGAACTAGAAAACTCACGGAGAGGGTGTGCAGTATTGGAAATAAGTTTCAGTAATGGAAATGAAAATTAATTAAGGGTGATTGTGTACAGTGTTTTAATGAGGATGAGTGTTCCAGTGAACATGGAGTGTGTGTGGAAAGGAAGAGCATGCACAAGAACATTCCATGAGTGTTTTTCATGAAGAACACACACTCTATTTATATACACACACACACAAACACTCCATGTGTGTACTAGTGCACAAACTCATGAAAACCTAGCATTATCATGTATGAAACAGAATAATTTCATGGATGAAACAAGGAAAACATATTAAGGTGCAATGGAACTAGAACAATATTTAGGGATGAAATTGATTTATCTTACTAAAACACAACATGAGTGTTCTAGTGAACACACTCTCCCCTATTGCACACACTCACCATGAATGAAAATAATTTACCTTAATGAAATATAGCATGAGTGATCGAGTGAAAACTCTCATTAGAGTTCCATTTCTTGTCACAACATAAGTGTTATAGTTTACATAATGTTTCATGAAGAACACACATGTATAATTCCATTGTTCTTCTTCACTCTCTATGGATGAAACTGATTTCCTATACTGAAACAAAAAAAGAGTTTTCTAGTGTACACACTCACCTTATTGCATAGACCCCGACTAATTTAACACCCCACACCTTCTTTTTTTTCAATGTAATTAAGTGTATTTATCTTGGAATTTAAGTTTTTTTTTTCAGAAAAAGAACAAACACCACTTATTTTTTAGCATGCCTATTACATGTGGTAGCTGCTATAAGGAACAAAAGTTATGAAGCTTGTGAGAAGATGAGGGAAAGATGACCAATGATAGAAAAACTAGACAAATACAACTTAGCCAAGTTGCAAGGTATTAGGTTCAAGTAAACAATTTTCAATCCAAATTGTACAAAAATAGGGTTTACACAAACCTTCTTCCCATCAAGTGAGAAATCAGTGTCCTTGCACAACATTGAAATTTGAGTTCCAAGTAACAGGTTCATGTATCATTACATATTTGAGCCTATGAAGAATGTACATGTAAAGAAATAAAATTTAGATATTATATTCAAAAAATATTTTTATTCATCAATGATATAATACCCCTCAAATGTAACAATTTACTACTGATAATCAGGTCCTTTGGTAAAACACACTCCCTTCCAAATTAGAGGTTCCATGCTCAAATTTTTGGGGATAAAACTCTATTAAATGGTCAGTAGAAGATATTTTATATAAGATCTTGTCTGGATTGATCTGGATTAGTCCAAACCCAACTAAATTTCCAAGGTGAAATGGGACAGGTCCATGATATTGAGTTGATCATTAATATCCAAAAATTTAAAAAAGAAGAGAGTTTTATACTCCCATAATAAAAAAGGAATACCATTACCCTCTTAATCACCATTTTTACTTGATTTTAAATGTGAATAACAATATCCCATATCTACAAAGTAAACTAAGACTTCAAAAAAAAAAAATGAACACAGATGATTCCCATGATTTGTTCAAGTCTTGACATTAGAATTCATGGTGAAGGGCATTAAAATCTATAAAACCCTAGAACTAAAAAGTTGTGAGTAATAAAGTTGAATGAGTTTAAGAACCAAAAATAAAAAAATCAATGTAAAAACACCCAATATTATCATTCAATGGGGAATAATGACATACATGACAATGAAAGCTTATATAGGCACCCTGAACCAACTGTATACAGCCATAACATGAACCCTTTAGTGTTCCCATGACCTGGAATTCATTGAACACAATCAATTCAACTGAATTTAGAGAACAAAATAATTCAAAACTAAACTATGGAGTAATGGAAAAATAAATAATTCTAAACTGAAACACATGCTATAACAAAAATAAACATGATAATCTCATAATAATAGACATCAAATACATGAACTTTTTCATCCTAGAGATAGCCCCCATTTCAATCAATAATAATTCCTCTATCAAGTTAAAGATCATAATTTAGTATATAAGGTAGTTTATGTTAAGTACATGTGTGTCACGAAATTGGAGTCAACATTATGAACATGGAAGATCAAAAGTTAAATTAAACTGCTTTTAACATTTAAGAAAAATAGTCTCTACAAAAGTCGAATACTAAAGAAATATTTTAACTCTTCAATATCAGATTTAATTTAGAATCACTCGCATTACATAGTATTCAAAAATAGATTATACAAAAAATCTCAGTTAGAAGAACAAAAAGAAAAAATAGAAATTAATAACAGAGGGAAATATACTACATAGTTATCAAAATATTTAATTTACATTTCCATGAATGAAATGTATTAATAAATTTTCATCATTAAGATTTTGAATGTACCATAAACTGAGATCAAAATTCATATTTTGAATGCACAATAATATTGACCCTGGGCAATGGGAAGGGATTCTGGGAAGAACTAGGGTTGGTCTAGGGTATTGAGGACCAAGAATTCACTTGGAAATGCCGATATAAAGTGATGCTGATGATGGTGGTTGAGTGAGGATGATGACTTGGAACACCTAGAATGGATAGGTACAATGAGGGGTTTAACATGAGGGGGACGCTGACTGGTGGTTCTCATGATGATATCATAGGGGGATGTCGGTCGGTAACATAAAGGGATTCTTGCGAAGATGTCAATGAGGAACACTGGTTAAGAATAGTGAGTGGTTGCTGCGAGGAGGTCTGTGAGGAATACCGGTTGGGGAAAAGGGAGGTACGGTTAAGGAAGGGTGTAGTGGCGAGGGGTGGTACGGAGAGGGGGTCCCATTATTGGGGTTTTTTAATTAAATTTTTTCATAATTTTTTTTAAAATTTTGTTTTATTGTAATTTTTTGTCATTACTAATATTTATTAATATACTTTTTTTATTAAATATTTTTATGATGTTTCTATATATATAATTTTTTTATTATCAAAATGATATGTTTTTTGTGGATGATATATATATCTATATATTAAATATTTGGTAAAATATTTGATATTATTGAATAATTTATTACTAATGGATTTTTATGATAGTAAAATATTTGTTGGTAATAATAATTTTTAACAATAGATTCATTTATCAGTAAATCAATTTTTTATATTATTATAATAAGGAAAAATGTTAAATGTTGGTAAAAGATTTTTTGTTATTGAACTACTAATATAATCAAATATTCTCATATTTAACATAAATAGAATTTAATATATATTGGAAATAATAATTTTTATTAATATATATATCAACTACGAGTAAATTTCTATTGGTAAAGGTGACTTTTTTTGTAGTGTAATCACATATCTACAGCCCTTTTCCTTGGCCAAACCATACCCATTTCCTCTCCCATCTTCTACCACTTCATCCTAGTGGCCACACTTTGGGTATAAATCCATCCTATGGATACCTTTTGTGAAAATCAAAAGGAGATACTCAAAAAAGATGTAATTATTTTATCACCTCTTTCAAAATTGTTTTCTTCTTCTACTTATTATTATTATGTTGTTTCCATACTAAAGTAATAAATACAGTATCTTATACATGATGAGATTTTATTGTAATTATGGGAAAATCCTATACATCCTTTTATTCAACATATTAATAATAATATCACCATGTGTGTGTACGTAAAACTTATCGTCTCCACTCCGTGGTGTAATTTCTTATTGAACAATACTTAAATTTTATGGGTATTATGATGAGTGTAATGGATGTAAATAATGAATATAATATGATAATTATTCTATATAATTAATATAACATAAAATTACATACCATTTAACCATTAAGTGAATGATATCATCGCTCGTGCATATGTAGGACCTACCATCTACATGACGCGATGAGATTCATTATCCACATTAACCATTCAGAAATGATTATAAAGTACATATAATAAATAAGAATGAAATATATAATATAATAATTCTTCTATATTTATGTATATATATATATATATTTCATTTACTTTCTTCCATTCAATTCAATAAGGAAATAGAAACAACATTCAGGCATATGTACGACCTACCGTCACTACTAGGAAACAAACATATAGCCACAGGTATAAAGGTCCATGTATATTTTTTTAATTTATAGACACACTTTAAATTAAACCCATAGTATTTGGGTTTAATCATGTTTCCTCAACTCCACGACATGACCCTTCTTCCCCGATAGCCTTCGCGAACTCCTCTCCTCGATCCTCTTCCCCCGACAGTTCCCTAATGGCCTTAGGGACATCTCCTCTCTCCGATCCTCATCCCTTGATGGTTCCTTTATGGAATTTGTGACACTACACCATCCTCATCCCCCTCACAACACTGTCCTTTGCTGCCACCGAATGAGGAAACCCCCCCGCGAGCTATCTTCTCCAACCCTCCTCCCCGACGCTACCACCAAACACGGGACACCTCACCTCCCCCCACCGACACTACTCCTAGGTGGCCTCTACACCTCTTCCTCCTATGCCCCTCCTATGAGGCCACCCCTCCCAGTGATCATCCTTCTCCTTGTGATTCAATTACATTCATTTATTTCATATTAAATTTTTACTATTATTGAGTAAATATATCCATCTGTTTTGATCCAATTTGATCAAGTTTGATGAATTAATGTGAGGATTTATTTCTAAATGTAAATACAATAAATGGAAAGTGTTTTCATTTTTGGGATTTTTTTCTACCTATGAAATTTATTAATCATACAGTCACTACATACATGATGTTTTTTTATGATAACGGAATATGTTCCTCCAAGTAGTCACTCATCAGTAAACCATGTAGCCCAAGTACTATGACTCTAGGATATATAAAATGTCTCTCCTATGGATACATCATGTATGATTCATGGGTTTGTCAGTGTGTATTCAAATGAGACTTTAATTGTTTAAATTATAGATACATAGTGTGTTAACCATGTACAAATGGAATGTGAGTCCATAAAGGGTTAGTTGATGTGTACTACATGACCCTGAGTCATGTGGACCCAAATTTCATGGAATATAGACCTATCCACTTAGAGTTTGGAAGTTTTATGCACACCCAACCACATGGTGCGTGGAACCCAAATTTCTAGTGATAAAATATTCAATGATTAGAATATTTTTTGATGATTTCTCAAAAAGTGTTATTTTATATTTTTTTCATATAAATCCTTAATTTTTAGAAGGTAAAAACATAGGTTAAATTCAAAAATGTCATTTAGAATACATTTGGTTGTTTCAAAAGTTTAAATTTATATTATTTTTGACTTGAATATTCTATTCTATGTTAGTTAGGAACAATAAATCTATTCATTTATTATCATTAAACATTTCATGCTTAATTAACTATAACATATATTTTTTAGATTCTGAGTGAAAATGTTAATCAATGATGATAGATGATCTATCTCTATTGAAATTTTTAACTAAAAGGTCATGTAATTCATATCAAAAAATTGATTTATAGTAAACTATATTTTAATTCATGGGGGTCAATAATATTCCTCTAATATATTAATAAAATTAAAATGTCTAGAAAAAATATATATCTACACAATAGAAAAATAATGAGTTATGTTTCAAAGTGAGTTGAATGTATTCAAATATAAAACAATACTGATCAGTGTTGAAATTACTAAATTCAATATTACAAATAAACACTAAAAATGTAAACAAAATACTTTTAACACTCACTTACTATTGGAAAATATGCAGGAAAACAAATATTTCAATAATTTTGTGAACCAAATAAATGTACAACCTCCATGAAAATTACATTATTACATAGTATAGATTATCAATTTTAAATTATTCTCATTGATACAATGACGACATAAATATATGGGGCATTTTTACTTGACTTATTTTTCCTTTATTTCCTTATAGGGCGTTTCTTCTAATACATGTTCACAAACAACAAACTTTAGAAAAACATCTTCAATTTTTGTTAATATAGCGATACATATTTTCACATGAATATAATATAAATTATAATATTATATACATGTTTAATGAATTTTCTTTCTTTCTTCATTCCTATTATGAATTAGTTAAAATAAATTTGACATAGTTATTAATCCTTTCTAATAAAAAAGTAAGTAGACCTATATTATACTTCACAAATGAAATCCATATCATAATATATTTCTAGTTTTCTTTTTCAGTATATCCATTACAGTTTTTCACTATATTTTGTCTCATTTAGTATTTCTTTTATATTTTTATAGTATTTTTATGGCAATTTATAGTGAAATTTGTATAAATACATATAATTATAAACTAATTACATATTAATTAATATTCCCATATCATTATTATGATTTCAATTAAATTCGATATAAAGTATAAAATATCATTATACAATTAAAAACGGTGAAATATCATTGTTTCTCAATTCTAAATGGAATATAGAGTTTAAGTTAATCCAAAAATCTAGGTTAAAATATATTTAAGTATTTGTATATAAGTGTGTTTGATAACTATTTATGATATTGTATATTTTTAAGACTATTTTTGAAGTCTTCTTAAACACACTTAAAAAATCACTGTTTCTATGTTTTAATGATCACTAGTGGCAGATATATAATTCTAGGTGTGTTTGATAAAACATTCACAAAATACATAATTATATTATTCTTAATTAGAAACTAGTAAAATAATAAAGTTCATTTGAACACATTTATAATTTTTATAGTTTCAATAGTAGAAATAATGTTATTCTCTTAGAAAGTAGTTCATTTCTTATGTACCCATGGAATAAAATATCAATTTTTCTTCGATTGAAATTTTAAAAATAATGTTAAGGGGGGTGGGGGCCTATAGGGGGTGGGGGTGTCCAGGAGGGAGGGTATTGGTGGGGGTGTCCTAGGGTGATGGGTGGGGGGTGTCTAGGAGGGAGGGTTGGTGGGGGGTGTCCAAGAGGCAGGGGGATTGGTTTCCTGGAGGAAGGGGGTGTCCACGAGGGAGGGGGATGTCCAGGAGGGGTGTGTCCAGGAGGGTGTACAATAGGGGAGGGGTGACTAGGAGGGAGAGGGTGTCCATGAGGGATATAAGAGGGGTTTACAAGAGGGAGGGGGATGTCCATGAGGTGTCTGAGATGGAGGGGGTAGTGTCTAGGGGGGGGTCTAGGAGGGTGGTGTCCAAGAGGGAGGGGGTGTCTAGGAGGGAGGGGGAGGGGTGTCTAGGAGAGAGGGGGTGTCCAAGAGGTAGGGGTGTCTAGAAGGGGGTGGGGGGATCCAAGAGGGAGGGGTGTATAGGATGGAGGGGGAGGGGTGTCTAGGAGGGATGAGAGTGTATAGGAGGGGGGTGTCCATTAGAGGATTATATAAAAAACATAATACATCATTGTTAAAACATATAATTTTTAATGTGGGTGTTTTAAGTACACCAAAATACACTTAAGTGGTCATAGAAAGGTGGTTTAAAATCCAAAGATTTTCTAGAGGTTTGAAATGATTAGAAGTTTTTGGTAAACTGTTAATCAGGAACACTTATATAGTCAAAACATTTACTCAATAGGTTTTGGTCCCCTTAAAGATTTATAGAATGATTTAGACTCATTGAAGAATATTTCTATTCATGTGCCCATCAATTCCATTCTATTGAAGTGTTTCCCTAAATGACCATTTTTTCTATACCAATGGATATGATGAACTAGATAAACTCAGTAGACGAGTAATTTAATCTATTATCTATTCTCATTAATTTAATCTTAATTATAACATGGTTTTGAATAAGGGGTTTACATGATTTAAAGTTTTAAAAACATCCAATTTGTTTTTTAGTATGTTGATACATACTTTTCTAAAGTATTCATAATATTAAGGTACAAAATTGGAACCTCCACAACGAGATGTGGTTCTATAAGTGCCCTATAAATTAGAAAGTACATACTATAATGATTTAGAATTCTTTAATTAATACCTAAAAAACTAACCCTAATAGAGTTAAAGAAAATTTATTATTTATAAAATAAGATATTTATTGGTGTAATAGTTTCTAAAATCCTCTATTTACCAAATTACCCTAATTACATATTATTTTATACCCCAATATATTATTCTATTATAGGGAATTATCATTATTTCTCACATACCCCTTTCCTAGTGTCCTTGATTGGGACTTCCCATTTAACACATATATTAAATTTATTAGGGATCCTATGATTATATTCTTAGAGCCCTTGTTGATCTAACTTTATCATAATTAAGACCTAAAGATATAATATTTTGTTGAACACCTAGGTAAATAAGATTTCATTAAAGGTCAGGGATAAAGATAACATTTAGGAGCGTCATAAAATAATGGTCTTCTAATTACATTAGAAAAAAACTCATCCTTAAACCTCACACTTCAATATTATACACTAATACTACATCCCCTATACCCTCTAAAATAACTCAAATAATGATTATATAGAGAGAAACATGTCAAAATAGTAGCCTAAATCACGAAACCACTCATTTGTGAGTGCATTCCATGATACAGAAAAAACATCCTCAATATCATAACCATAATAAAGAAACCACTCATTAGTGACTGCATTCCATTTTCACCATGATACAGTGTTATACTCCATGATTAAAAATCAACAATGGAATGGTGTCCTTTAACAAACTATGATATAGTGGTGTCCTTCAACGCACTATGGTATGTGATATGGTGTATATTTTCAAAATGTCTGTAAATTTTAATAAATCGTTGTAGAATTAACATCACACCTCATTGTGAATCTATCAATTTTTTTTTGGGAATTTATCATTATTATTATCTCTTAGATTTCATATAAAATCATTTTACTATAATCAATCCTCATTATTGGAACTTATGTGTGACTATTCATGATTTATTATAATTTAAAACATTTATGAATTCCCTAAACCATAATATTTGTTATGATTTTTTTATTAACATGATATTGATGGTTACTTATTATCTTATCAAACAATAAATATAATGTTAAGTCATTTTCTAGATTATTTATTTAATATATGTTTATATTCCTTATAATGGATAAATACTAGACATAAAACATTGATCAGATCACTGATGAATTTTATATGGAGTTACGATATTTTTTGGACTTTGTATTCACTAATGATTCAGATTTCAGATTGATTTGTTTCTCATGTTTTGATTGTGTTGGAATAACATGGTTAACTCATGAGGAAGTGACTTACCATATCACTAAACATGGTTTCCAAAAAAATATCATGTGTGGTCTCTCAATGGAGAAAACGTGGAAGTGGTGAATGACATCGATTCAGCGGAAAATATTGGTATAAAAAATATGATTTTTGATAGGTTTCCTTTGGTTTTTGAATCCATATCCTCATGTAGACCAGAGAAAGAGGAAATGAATATCAAAACAAAATTTTAGTCTATTAATCAGGATGATGACATTAAGAGTGTTAGAAAGCTTATGGAAGATGAAAATATCCCAATATACTAGGCATGTAAAAAAATGAGCAAGCTTGAGTTTTTAATGCAATTATATCAGGGAAAAATAATGTATGGATTTATTAATACTATGGTCGACTATCTCCTTACATTTATTAATTATTTTCTGCCTGATGATTCATGTATTCCAAAAAATGATTACATGGCATCAAAGTTGGTTGAAAGATTTGGATTTTCATCTATTAAGATTCATTATTTACCCAATGATTGTTGTCTATTCTAGAAGGAAAATGAAAATTAGAGTCAGTGAAAACAGTGTGGAACATCAAGGTAGAAGATTAATAAATATGGAACTCAATCTCGCATACTATAGAAAGTGATGTGGCACTTCCCTTTAATTCAAAGGCTTCAAAAAAATTTTATTTTACAACAAATGGAAAAGAACATGAGACGGAATGAAGATGAAAGAAATAAGGATAATGATGAAATAGTGCATCTTACAGGCGGGTTGGATTGAAATAGATTTGATAGGTAACGTCCTGATTTTGTAGCTAACCCAAAAAATGTTAGATTGGGATTATCCTGTGATACTTTCAACCAATTTCACAAAATTCATATTGCACACAGTACTTTTCCTGTTTTCATTCACATTTATAACTTTCTTTCATGGATGTGTATGAAGAAGCCATTTACTATCATGAGTATATTGATATCAGGACCCAGTGATCTTGGAAATGATATTGATATATACTTGTAGCCATTAATAGAGGAGTTAAATGAGATTTTTATTGTTGGTGCACAATCGTATGAGGCATTCAGGAAGGAGTATATTATGATTCATGGAGCTTTATTATAGACGATAAATTATTTCCCTACCTATGGAATGATTTATGGTTGGAGACCTAAAGGGAAATTATCTTTCCTTATTTTTATGAAAAAATACACGTTCCTAAATATTAAAGTTTTGATGAAATTTCATCTTAATAGGGCATCAGTGATTTCTACTAATGGATCATCCATACAAAAAAAATTGGTGACAATTCAATAATGTCATTAAGACAAATGAGAAACCTCAATGAATGTTATATTATTATTTTGTTAAATAAATTTATGATTTAAATTATTTTCTTGGAAAAAATCACTCAAATATCAGAAAGAGAAATCATGTTAATTTGATTTCTAATTTCAATTAGAGAAATAAAATCATATTCTTTGAGTTGATGTATCGGTCATTGAATTTATTGTATCATTTTTTAGATGTAATTCATATCAAGAAATTTTTTTTTTGAGATGTTACTTGATATTATTTTAAATGTCAAAGGAAAAATAAAAGATCATTTGTGGTCTCGTCATGATTTGATGGATTTGGGTATAAGAGAAAAACTTCATCCTGGGTTAATTGGTCAAAATAGGTGGAAATCCCATTTTTCCTATTATTCGATGAAAAATGTGGGGAAGAAATAATTTCTTCAGGTCTTTTAAAGATTGAAGGTTTAGATGGTTATTAATGTAATATTTTAAAAAGGGTGAATACACAAGATGTTAAACAAAAATATATTAAAACCCATGATTACCATGTCTTGTTACATGATTTGATTCTTATTTCCATTTAGAATTTACTTTCACATAATGTTAGAGTTTCTATGATTAAGTTATGTAATTTTTATTGAGACCTTTGTTCCAAAATATTGATAATAAGTGTTGTTCATAAATTGTAAAGAGATGCACTGATTATTCTTTGCGACTTGGAGAAAATTTTCCCACCATCATTTTTTACATGTATGTTACCTATGACTGTGTATCTTCCCACAAAAGTTCTTTATGGTCATCCTATTTAGAGTTGGTGGATGTATCCTACAGAAAGAATTATTCTTACATTGAAATCTTATGTGAAAAATAAATATCATCCTAAAGGATCAATTGTGAAATGTTATTTCACACAAGAATGCATGGATTTATGTTGATCGTACTTGGCTAATGTCACTATGAGGTCTAATCGACTAATGATAACTGAATATGAGAAATATGGTCCCATTGAACCTGCATTTCCTTCACTACCCCAAATATGGGGGTTATCTGGATCATACTTGTTGTGTACTTTAAGCAAGAAAGAGTGGTAAATGGCTCATCATATAGTAATATTCAACTGTTGTGTGCTTGATGATTATATCAAGTAATTCAAATAATAAAAATTCATTTTTTTCATTGCGTGATTTCTTCATATCTTATGACATTTTAATGATTTTATATTTTTAGAGAACATTTATAAATTATAAAAAAGCTACATTGCTCTCTATCTATTAATAGGAAGGATGTGACAACTGGGTCTCAGTGACAGCACAACCACCCCACCTTAACATGGTCGTCGGGTCCTGGCCTACTAGGTACCACCAGTTTCCCCGTAGAAACATGGTCCCCACCATGGGGCACACCCACGTGCTGGAACGGGTCATCTGACTATTTTTTGTCCCTACAGGCCAACACATGCCCTTTCCAGTGTGTTTTTCCTCACTCACACACAACATGGGAAATATCCCAGAAGGTCACCCATCCTAATCACTACTCCAGGCCAAACATACTTCACTGTGGAGTTCTGACTAGATAGGCTCCCGAAAAGGAAGGTGAACCTTTTTGACATGAGTCATATTATTTAGTCATTTAACCCTTCATCATTTTGGGGTGTTACAATCACCCCCCTTTAGAGCACAACGTCCTCGTTGTGGGGCCTACATCTCAACCTAGGCAGTGCACCACACTTAAGGCTGGGTACCACCTCAGATACCAAATGTGACAACTAGGTCCTGGTGGCAGCACAACCACCCCACCTTAACATGACCGTCGGGTCCTGGACCGCCAGGTACCACTAGTTGCCCTGCAGACACGTGGTCCCCACCCTGGGGCACACCCACGTGCCAGAACGGGTCATCTGACTAATGACAGTCCTCACAAGCCGACACATTTCTTTTCCAGTGTGTTTTTTGCTTACTCACACACCTTTGAAAACTTCCTAGAAGGTCACCCATCATGATCACTACTTCAGGACAATCATGCTTAATTGTGGATTTATAACTAGATTGGCTCCCAAGAAGGAAGGTTAACCTTGTTGGAATGAGTCATATCATTTACTCATTTAACCCTTCATCATTTTGGGGTGTTACAATCACCCCCCATTAGAGCACAATGTCCTAGTTTTGGGGCCTACATATCAACCTAGGCAGTGCATCACACTTAAGGTTGGGAACCACCTTTGACACCAAATGTGACAACTGGGTCCCTGTGACATCACAACCACCCCGCCTTAACATGACCGTCGGGCCTTGGCCTACAAGGTACCACTAGTTGCCCTGCAGACACGTGTTCCCCACCATAGGGCACACCCACATGCCAGAATGGGTCATATGACTATTGAATGTCCCCACAGTCCAACGCATGTCCTTTCCAGTGTGTTTTGTCCTCACTCACACACACCCTTGGAAACTTCCCATAAGGTCACCTATCCTGATCACTAAACTAGAAAAATCATGCTTAACTAAGGAGGTCTAACCAGATAGGCTCTCGAATAGGAAGGTTCACCTTGTTGACATGAGTTATATCATTTAGTCATTTAACCCTTCATCATTTTGGGGTGTTACAAATGAACTATTTCACAACAAGTAATTTTATTCTTGGTTAATTTCAAAGGAAATAGATTTTTTTCTTATCATAACATAATCACATGTATCTATTTTATATTTGATGTTGGTATCTTTTAGTTTTTAACTCTACGAATAAATGATGTATCAGTTGAAGTAAGGGTGTTATCCTATGGTCCAAACGACGTGGTATGCGATTGTAAAGAAATGATTGTCAATGGATTTAAATTTTTTTATAAATAGTTGTGAAAAAATGGCAACACAACATTATGGTTTCACAATAAGAACCACAACACATTGTTATGTGAGTGCATCTGACAGACAAACTCGATCAGAAAATATATAATATTATGATCTTGTTGAAAGATTTATTTTATTACATTACTATGAACATGGTCATGTAGAAATGATGAAATGAAAGTGGTTTGATTAAATGAAAAGACAAGGAATGTATATTGATAACTGTGGATTTAGAGTGATTTATATGAGTCGTCAGCTTCATACCAATGAACCTTATATTCTTGCATCACAGGCTAGGAAAGGGTTTTATGTAATTGACCTGTTACAACAACAATTTGGTGTTATTTTTGATGTAATTCCTAGACATGTTTTTTATGAATACATGAACGACAATGATTTTGTGGATGAACCTGTCAGTATTTACTCGAATGTTTATTTGATGAAATAGATGATTCAATTGTTAGAACAGATTGTGAACCAGAAATTTTCATAGAGCACACATAGATTTGGAACATTTATAAGTATTTACCTAACATTATCACAATATTTTATGTGTTTTTTTAAACTTACATACATGATATAAAATTAACTAGTATATTTTATACAATTATCAAATATAAAACTATTTATAGTTTGACCAATTTATGTTTAGTCACATATCTATTAATTCTTGAATATAGAAAAGTATTGATATTTTATCAATATAAATATCACACATGAAAATTTATCTCATTTTTTATGATAAAATTGTATTATTTAACATTTTTCAGAATTTATATTTATTTGAGAATATTATTTAAAATTTTAAGGTCAAAATGTCTGAATATGATGATACTAGAAGAAATAGAAGAATACAATGAAATGAACAACATGTCTCCTCTGGCCAACATTGTAAGTACAACTTAAGTTTGAAGATTATGGTCTTTCATATTATTTATCTTGTTATTTTTTATTTTATTTTATCATCTATGTTATTTTAGGCTACATCGTCAAGCGGATGGTTGGATTATACTACCAAGGTTGATAATATGGAGGGGAAACTGATTCTATAGTTCAATATACTACTATGACACATGATTCACTAGGAGGTCATCCTCCCATTATGGAACCTCTATATTATCTATAACCAACATTTACATATCCCTTTATTCCCACACGCACATCAGATATTAGTTCTCAAACTCCCATCCCTCTTTATTTCCCATTCCCACCATCCACTATACAGAGCATTGCGCCCCATATATCCCACCACCATATCCATATCCATATCCACCCTCATCTGTAAAGGGTTATCCATTAGGTTTTATCCCTACATCATTACACTTATCATCATATACTATATAGAGTAGAATAGATCCCCCTCTAGACTCAACACTTCAGGGGTTAGCAGATCCCCCATCTGCTAGTTTGTGTTTAAACATTACTTTTAGTGATTAGTGATAAATTCCTATATATTATTTTCCTTTATATTTTTCATGATCAGCTCTAGCCTCCACCAGAAAACAAGGCCACATAAAAATGTGAGAGGTTTGGAATCGACACATGAAAATCATGGTTGAATACAATAAGGATAGTTATATAATTAAAAAAAATTTATGGAATGTAAAATCATTATGGGAACACTTTCTAGACACAATAATATTATTCTAGTTCAACCAATAAGTTAGAGGGAAGTTGGAGAACAAATAAAAGACAATGATTGGGCATAGATCCAGGTAAATAATGTTAATCACCTTATATATATATATATATATATATATATATTAATTTATAATATTTTCTTAACAAATATTTTGTCCATTGTATCTTCGATATAATTTTCTTGATGGATAAAATGACAAGGCTACAAGGTTAATGTATTTAGGTGAAATGTGGCGAGTATAAAATTATTACATATATCTTGGTTAGAAAAAGAGAGTTGGTATGGAGCTTGAAGAATTACCAGTGATTCATGTTTTCCCAATATCATAATACAATGTGATTATCGGCTATTGTAAGAGTCCAGAGTTTAAGGTATTTTTTAAATTATATATATATATATATATATATTAATTTATATATTTGAAAAAAAGTTTTATTTTTGTTAATGAAATGATATAATTATTTTTTATAGGAGAAATTAGATAGAAATAAAAGAAATAAGAGTGGAATGAAACACGTTTATACTTGTGGACACACTTCACTCCTAGATCATGAGTAAACATAGGTAATTTAGCATTTAAAATATTTATCTCCATTTAGTGTAATTTTTTTGACTTCTAATTTTGATTTATTTATTTTTTTCAATAAAAGAGGAATTGAATATTGAGGGCCATATTCCTCACTCTACTTTATTTTGTACAAGTACAAAAAAGAAAGACCGTACTGTGCCAAATACCAAAACCGAGAAGACTATTGTAAATATATTTCAATTTCTTTTATTTTGACTAAATTTAATTCCTTATTTTATTTTATAATTTTAATTTATGTTATATATCAATAAAAAAATTATTTGGAGGCATTGGTAGAGAAGGAACCTAAAAATTTGGGTCTGAACGACCATCTACATCAGGTATTAGGAGATGAGCATCAAGAAAGAGTGCATTGTTGACCTGGGAAGAATATTGTGCCATCTCGATATTGTTCTACTAACAACATTTATTCAATTACCTGTTCAGGTTTGGTCACAATGGAACATATGAATGCCACAATCAAAGAAGTAACTCAAAAAGAAGAAAAGGTGGAAACTAAAGATACGATGAATGTTATGTCTTATATTTCATCTAAATTTACACTAGAAGTAGCTAAATTAGTTGATTCCCATTTGATGTCAATGTGTTATACTAATGTAGATTCTTCTACTGTAGCCAGATATGGAGCCGGACCCAGTGCCAATGTCGGTGCCGGTACCGATGATGATATCGTTGATGATGTTGGTGGTGTGAGAAGTGGTGATGGTGTTTCTATAGGAGGCATGGATGAGGTTTATCATGAATCCAATGATACTGATATTGAGACTCACCGTTGATGTGAATTGTATTTTTTTATTTTTAATATGTGTAATTTTATTATGAAGTGAAGTTTGATTATTGTAATATTGAATTGTAGTGCGGTGTTTATGTCTGTTTTTACATAAATTGAATTATTCTATTTTGATGTATGTTTTTTATGTAGTAGTTAAGTTTTATTATTATTATATTGAATTGTATCCTCCTCTGACACAACCATTGTACCTCCTCACCGAATCTACTCTAAGGACGAACCTCTATCTCTTCTGGTGTACCTCTGACAATATGTACTAAAATTTTCCATTTGTTGTTGAGGTGGACCCTCTATTAGTTTCACTGATCGTATTGTGAGTTTGATATGAATATGTGCAGGTGAAATAGCTCAAAAGAGATTTTGGGTCATTATCTGGGCATATCCAATAGTACTTCATTGATGCTTGACCAAAGAGGTATTTAGTAGCTCGGAACTAGAATGTAGAGAAATCCAAGAAGATGCTGGATGAGTCTCTCTAATGGAGATCGACCTATAATCCTAAGGAAATTAATTTTTTGAGTTAGAATTCAGTTTATTCTTCATGTTTAATTTTAATTTTACCCATCTAATAACATGTCCACCATCGGCATGAGGTTGTAGCTGAGGGCAAGACTAGGAAAGAAAATATTTTCAAATTTGTGTTTTTTGTAAGAAGGTTGAAAAAACATGTCACAATTAAATACATATGATTATCCATAGGTATTTTTTTCACTTTTTGGAGTTTTCCATTCTTCTTATTCATTTTTTCATTTTATACATTCTACATTTTTGAGCTTATGTTTTTTCTTTTTGTAAGAGGGAGGGGAGGTTTTCAAGAGGGGGGGGGGGTGTCCATGGGGTGTCTAAGAGGGAAGAGATATGTGAGTGATGTTCCTCCCATATAGACTTGGTGACGATGGTAGTGCAAATATTGGTTCTATTTATGCTGTTGGAGTTTTGATTAACTATAATTTTCTCTAATTTTATTATGAGGGAGGGGGTGTATAGAAGAAAGGGTGGGGTGTCTAGGAGGGTGTACAAGAGGGGGGGAGGGGATTTTTAGTGGGGATGTCTAATTTACGTTGTTGGGGTTTTTGTTAAAATTGGGTTTTTTTGGAAGGAAGACTGAGAAAACATGTCACAATTAACAACATATGATTATCCACAAGGGGATATCCAGGGTGTTTCTAGGAGGGATATGTGTGAGTGATGTGCCTCCCATGTGGACTTGGTGATGATAGTAGTGAAAATCTTGGTTCAATTTATGATGTTGGGGTTTTGATTATCTCTAATTTTCTCAGGTATTCTTAATGTTTCATGTGTTTTCATGTATTCAATCAGTATTAGGTTTTTATCTCAATAGACCATTAATCATTAATATTATTTTACTTCAAAATTATGTATTTCAAATTATTGTTTTTTTCCCCATTTCGTTTTCCAAAAAATGATAATATTGTTAAAACTATGTTTTTTTGGAAGGAATATTTAGAAAACATGTCAAAATTAACAATATATGATTATCCATAGGCATTTTTTTACTATTTTGATTTTCCATTATTCTTAGTCATTTTTATCTTGTTATAAATTATACATTTTCAAACTTATATTTTTTCAATTTTTAGTGACATGTGGCTAAATTGGGTAGTAATTATTTTTTGTGATTTTTTATTATAATTTCTTGCACCTGTTTGCAGGGGTAGGTGCATCATGTGGGCATGATTTTGTTGATCATGAAAATGAAATATGGATGATGTGTCCTTTAAAGGTAATGATGTATTGTTTTAATTGGATTTAACATATTATGTTTCAATATACTTTGTGTTTACTAGGATTCCATGCATGACTGCCTCAATGAAAAGAGTTTTTTCACCTATTAAGCATGTAATACATTCGACATTTTCAAACATATGTTTTCCTTATTTGCAATGATAGATAATCAATAGTTTTTTTTATCTTTTGAATATTTTGAATGAAATTTCCTCCACCTTTCATGAACCTATATTTCATGAATCATCATTAGTTAGATATAAACTGCTTCATAAAATTTTATACACGGCTACTCAGATTGTTCATTATGCTGTTTCGTGGAGGAAAGGAATAGTATATAACCTTGGAGCTGGGCCAAGTGAGATAAATCATATCTATAACACTTGTTATTGGTTAACCTACTCATGTAATATTATAGGGATTATCCATTTTATTAATGTTTTTAGGGTTTGGGCTGTTTGATGATCAGTTAGTCTCAGTGGTTATCTTTAATGCCTTTGGTTCAAAAGACCGCCAGAGTAAATTTAGGTGGGGTTCAAGGGGCATGGGGTAGGGGGTCTAGAGGGGCATGTGGGAGGGGGAGGGTGAAGGTGGGTTTTTAAGGGAAGTGGGGAGGGGGAAGGGAGAGGGGGAGGGTGCAGGTGGGATGAAAGGGGGAGGGTGCAGGGGGTCTTCAGGGGAAGGGGGAGTGGGGAGGCTGCAGTAGTGTCTGTAGGGGTAGGGGGAGGGGGGAGGATGCTTGTGGGGTGCAGGGGGGAGGGTTCAGGGGGTCTGTAGGGGTATGGGAGGGGGAAGGGGAAAGGGGTCTGTAGGGGTAGGGTGAGGGGGGGGGGGGGTTCAAGTGGGGTGCAAGGGGGGAGGGGGTGTAAGGGGGGGTGGAAAGGGTTCAAGTCGGGTAAGGGTGTGCAGTAGTGGGGGGGGGGGGGGGGGGTGTAGGGTGGAAGGAGGGGGGCTGGTGTAGGTGGATTTATGTAGTGGTTCTAGGGTTTTATTTCATGTTTGAGTTTATTTAACCATGGGGTATTGGGTTTCTTGGGCTTATAGAGGATTCCACTTAATTGCATCTTTGTTTATGATATACCAATGATTTCTAAACTCATATTCTATTATTATATAGACAATATTTATAATTATGATTGATTCAATATCCACATTAATTATTATAGAGAATATATTTGTGATTTATATTTGTTCACAATCCCCTTAAAACTGTGTTTTGTGTATACATTTTCCCACATATGCATTTTTTATGCTTTTATCCCATCTTAGAATATGCTTTGCTTATGTCTAGTAATTTCATATTTATACATTTTATATCTTCTCAAAGTAGGCATAGTTGTTTCTTCCACTATTATAGGATTCATTCTTGATTTGGATTTTAAACATACAAAACTAAATTAGAAAATCATTTATCACTCCTTTGACCACATTGATTACAATTTGAACAGACGGTCTTCGTGTTTTCAAAATTAAAGAGGCTATACTTCTCAGAACATCATCCTGAATATAACAATCATTGAAAAAGTTTTAATTCTCCTCTATTTCTTATTTTTTAGTATGAAAGGTAAGAATTATTGAAAATATTTTTCCTGACTTGTAGTAATCAAAGTGGGTTTCCACAAGAGCATTAAGTTTCTGCAGCAAACTGCAATAGGCTAGAGATATAATTATTTATAGGAAATAGGTATGTTGTAGTTTAGCTTTTATATTATTTTCATTATCACATCATCTACTTAGGCCATTAAATTCTATCTATAGATGGAGGGTAGTTATATTTTGTGAAGGGGTCCAGAAGGGAATTGGAGGCGGCTAAGTAGTTCTATTTGTAAGGGATGGAGATCGGGGTAGTGGGGAGATTAATTTGTGAGTTTAATTTTTTCTATCTTTATACTATGTTTATTATGATTTCTTTTCCTTCGGCGTAGATGTCTAATGTATGTATGACTCATGCAGAAATACTACTATTGAACCACCCTTTATTTTTGGATTCACACGTTTAGTTCAATTTCACTTTTCCTTTCTGAGGCCACTAATTGATTATTGGGTTTTTGTAAAACGTCATAGTGGGAAAGAAAAATTTGGATACATAGAGAAACTGTTTAGTTTTATCTTTTTTTAATAATTCCTTTTTTAGTTTTATGAACATACAATTTATCACACAGACCTCCAAAGTTCAATGAAAATATAATAATGCATGAATTGGTAATTTTTTCCTAATGAAATACCCTTATTCTTTACACCATAGCATTTAGTGTTCATCTAACAAGGTACATCATGGCGTGATATGACAGTTTCAAAAAACTAGTTACCTCTTAACTACTTGACTCCCAAGAGAAGTGCAGTGTGATTAATCTCCATTGTGACCAGACCTGTCAAGCCTCAAATATTAAGGGGTATATATTTTTCACATCAAACTACTCTATGATGTGACCACAAGTTAGTGTAATCATCTCTCCATAACACAACTACATTTTTATCACAATAATTGATTTTTCATGTGGCGTGGGAAAATTGTGATGTGATCAATGTATTCCCTACACAATTTTATTCACTCACAATGAAACCTACCATCCCACACAAAACAACAAGAAATATCCAAACCATTGCAATGTTATCTTTATGTTATGAAGGACGGGATCAAGTATCTTCACATTTCAGAAACAAATCATGGAATTACTGTATGCATTCTGGTGTGATATGTTCTGACTTCACCAAACATTAACCTTTTGGAGGACTATCAAGACATGATGACTTCCCTTGAAACACTATTGTCTCTTTAGCACCAAAACTTATTCAAAACATTACCATTAAACTCTATCCATCCAAAGGCCCGAAGGCCTTCAAAATTTTTATTATATGATAAAGCCCCCTTTTAAGGGAAGAAGGGGGAAACTCAAACAGACATCGTGGACATAGAAGAAATCATACCTGAAGGAAAAATAGTAAAACCATAATGACAACATGAAGCTTCCCCTCACAAATATTTGGTCATGATAAAGAACACCACTATTTTATGTTTGTACCGCAAGCAAGTGTCATGTGTTAAAGAACATGCTCGAACCAATGGCTGACACCATACCCTCACAAAAAAAACCAAATCCGACAAGCACTGTAAAGATGGACCGCCAGCCCTGTATCCTCCTCTAGAGATCATTCCATGTAGTCAAGTCCAGTTTGAAAACCATAACAACTTCAGAAACAATCTAACCACACAAACACTTCCAACATTTAACAATATGACAAAAAAACACCAGTCATAGTCAACACCTCTGACCAACCATCTGACTTCAATGCCTCCACGTAACCAAATTCCAAAAACCACTTCCAAATATTCAGAATTTTAGCTCAAATCCTCTAAGATATAGCATAATTAAAACAAAACCAAATCCAATACACACCTACACAACAGAATCCATCACAGAAAGTAGATCCAACTTTGTGACCTTCTAGTCCACATATATTGCATAATTTTTGTAAACATAGAATATGGTTTGGGTTAAACAGATTTGGTGTAGATATGGCCATGGGGTATGGAAGGGGGTGGGGGGGGGGGGCAATGGGAATGGAAAGGGGACTGGCTTGGGTGGGGGAGGGAGAGATTGGCAGGGAGTTTAAGGGGTAGGGGGTGAAAGGGGGGAGGGTGAAGTTGGGGTGAAAGGGAGAGGGGTAGGGGGTGTGCAAGAGTAGGGGGAGAGGCATGGGGCTGGGTGGGGGGGGGGGGGTGCAAGGGACATGGGGAGGGGGTGTGAAATGGGGGTGTACAGTGAGGAAGGGGTAGGGGTGAAAGATTAGGGGGTGCAAAGGGGTAGGGGTAGGGGGAGGGGTGGAATGGTGGAGGGGCAGGGGGTGTGTAGGGTGAGGGGTGATGCATAGGTGGGAGGGGGGGTGTCCAAGAGGGTCTGTAGGGGAGAGTGGGGGGGGGGGGGGGTAAAGGGGGGGGGGGTGAAAGGGGGTGTATAGGGTGGAGGGGGAGCAAGGGGGGTCAGCAGGGATGGTCTGTCTAGGGGGGTCTATCTAGGGTGGGGGAGGGGGATGTCCATGGGGAGTGGAGGGGGGATTTTCAGGGGGAAGGGAGAGGCTACATGGGGAGTGGTAGGGGTGGGTCTATCCGGGGAGGGGGGGGGGGCTGTCTAGTGGGAGTGGAGGGAAGGATTTTCAAGGGTAAGGGATGGGATATTGGGGGAGTGGGTGGAGGGGGGGGGGGTCCAAGGGGTGTCAACAAGGGGTATTTCCACGGGGGGTGCAGGGGGGGTTCCATGGGGGGTCTGTCCATGTAATGGCCCATACCTCTCCAGACCATTACTTTGTTGAAAAGAAGGTCATGAAGTGTTCAGGAGGGTATAATGGACTTTTCCCACAGTTTTCATAATTTTGTGACTACACGCTGTGTAGTGTGAGTACACTCCATGTACCACCTTGCCGAGTATACCCCATGTTGAAGCTGTGCCCTTTCCGCATGAAATAAATAAGTACACAGCGTGTATCCCATCCTACATGCCATGTAGTTCCTCCCCACATATGCGTTACCCTCAAACCATGTGTTGACCAGTCAACGGTTGTGTGTCGTGTTGAAGTTGTGTCCTTGCCGCGTGAAATAAATAAGTACACGCCATGTAGCCCATCCTACACGTCGTGTAGTTCCTCCCCACGTATGCGTTACCCTCAAACCATGTGTTGAACAGTCAATGGTTGTGTACCGTGTTGAAGCCGTGTCCTCTCCATGTGAAATAAATAAGTACACACCATGTAGCCCATCCT
The DNA here is from genome assembly GCA_963277665.1 of Viscum album. Classification (NCBI taxonomy): domain Eukaryota; kingdom Viridiplantae; phylum Streptophyta; class Magnoliopsida; order Santalales; family Viscaceae; genus Viscum; species Viscum album. Next base: position 391,864,521 of record OY728148.1, read on the forward strand.
ACACGCCGTGTAGTTCCTCCCCGCGTATGCGTTACCCTCAAACCGTGTGTTGACCAGTCAATGGCCATGTGCCATGTTGAAGCCGTGTCCGTGCCATGTGAAATAAATAAGTACATGATGTGTAGCCCATCCTACACACTGTGTAGTTCCTCCCCGCGTATGTGTTACCCTCAAACCGTGTGTTGACCAGTCAACGGCCGTGTGCCGCGTTGAATGCCATGTTGGAAGCAGTTTGGCGACCGTGTGGAATGGTTGAGTACACGCCGTGTACAAGGAAGTACACGCCGTGTACTTTTGTTTTTTTTCACCTATAAAAGTAGGGGGCCTCTCCTCCTTTTCATATCATTCCTCTCCTTCCCTTTCCTTCGACCAGAGCCCTCCCGAGAGACTCCAATGCTCATTTCTTCCACAACTTCTTCATCTGAGCTCCGATTTATGATCCGTCAGTAGACACGAGAATGTAACAATGAGTCAGAACTTCTGAGCTTGGATCTATTGTTTTCCCTTTGGCCCTTCCTTCATAGCTTCCACCTGAGGAGGTTTTTTCCGGGTTTGACAGAAGCAAAGGACGCTGACAGACATCTTCTAAAGTTGATCTAGGGGAGCGCTGTGATCAGAACCTATTGATGTAGGGATTTTACCTTCATCTCTATAATTTTTTGCATCATGCGGGATGGGTTTCCTATTTCTTTCACAAGACATAGTTGAACCAGTTTAATGAAGATAATAACTAGCTTAAAGAACGGGGATGGGGGAAGTTGTTATGTTTATCATTTTTTATCCTATTTGTTATTTTTTGAATTGAATAGGCTTATGAAAACTGAAAATCACGGTCGTTGGGGGGATTTTCTTGCACAATTAAATGTTTCACTGTCTTTGTAGACCGTTTTGTGGATGGAATCTTTGTGGAATATGGAAATTGGTTAATCACGTAAAGTTGGATGATTAAATGAATATCCAGAACCCTTGTGTGATCACCTCGGTTGAACAAAGTAGAATAATGAACATGTGGGTGTTGGTTTTGTTACGTGGTATGTGAAAAGGGGGGGTGAATCCTGGGACATTATGAATAGGATGGGCAGTGGGGCTGCGGTAACTGATATTAAAGGGGCAATGATGTGGCGGGAGCCTTGTTTTGTGATATGGTTGGGGAGATGTGGTTATAGTGGCATTAGGGCTGCAGTAATGGGTTGTGATATTAAAAGAAAGTGGAAAGTTGATAAATGAACTACGGGAAATGATAATGAATTAAATACGGGAACAATCAATGGGGATTGATTGATGATAAAAAGGTTGGTTTTGTGTTGCTTTTGTTCTATCTAACTTGTTTTGTGGTTGGAAGGGTTTTTCTATGAAACGCTTGATCTGGTTTGATAATTGCCCAGTAGTTAAGGAACTAATAAAACTAATAGTTTTGGAACATTAAAACCTAAATGGGGTTGGGATTGTCTGTTGTATGCACGCTTCATAGTATCAGTGCCGAGGCACATGCTCAGTTTCTCTGTTTAGAGGCCATAGGTTGTCTTGTGTGTTTGGTATACATATATGTATCTGTATCGTTGTGTTTTGTCTCACCCCACCCATGTTGAGCACCTAGTGCTGAAGAATCCCATTTCATGGGAGAGGGTGTTTTCTCCTTAGTTACTAGCTCCTTCATGCTCCTTCATCCATAGGCTGTCATGGCATGAGGTGACCTTAAACCTAAGACTCTTCGGGTAGGTTTTGATTGGTGTGATTTTAGCCCAAGACTCTTCGGGCAGGTTTACTGTTCCCAATAATCTTCAGGATGAGGCCCTGGTGTGTTCGGGCGGTTTCGGGCAGGTTTACTATTCCCAAGAATCTTCGGGATGGGGTCTAGGTGTGTTCGGGCGGGGATGTGATGTGGTTTGTGAGGCCCAGGTGCGTGCGGGCGGGATGCGTGGTTTGTGAGGCCTAGGTGTGTGCGAGAAAGAAGAGTGTGGTAGTGTCAGGACGTTCACCGTTAGGAAGAGCAACTAACTTGTAGGCGGAAATGGTGCGGGGTACCCAATACTTTTGTTCTTATATACTACTACCTGTTGTTTTGTGTTTTTGGTGAGCGTGGCTGGTGAGGTTGGGTGGATATAATTCCTTTCTAGGTTTTGGTTTCTTTGGTTGTTCTCACGAGACATTAGGATGTCTCCCCACCTATGCACAAGAGCTTTAGGTTTCCCTAATGAGTATACTTGTATGCTCACCCTATGTTTACTTTCAGGTTTCCAGGAGGACTACCAGGGCCGTGCGGGACCCTACTAGTCGGGACCGTTGGAGTTGTTGTAGTTGCTATACTCTTGTTTCTTTTGGTATTGCACTTTTGAGTTTTCTTGTACTTGTACTTTGTTTTAGAACTATTTAAACATGCATGTGGGATTGGTTTGGGATTATTTTCATTTACTTGTTCCTTTTATTTTGGTGTTTGACTCATCCTATTTTCCGATCTTAAATAATAAATGTTAATGCCTCCCATATATGTGAAAACTCATGCCCTTGGTGCTAGTCACCACTTCAAGGCCTACTGGAGGCGAGACTCGGGGGCCATTATATCCCTTTCACCATTTCCAGCTCAGAAGGGGCATCTTTGGTGGGAGGGGGTCGTGACAGAATGGTATCAGATGTGATGGTTGAGAGATAGGATGGAGTTTGGGGTTAGGCATAGTGAGGATTGCATGGGATGGTAGGGCAACCGTGTTTGTTGATCTTGGTGCGTGATATAGGCCAGGGAAGACCGGCTAGGACACGGGATTTTAGGGTCCCTCATGATCCGATGCAAGGACTCTGATCCTACCGAACGACCAAGTGAGACTGCATTGATTTCAGGGTAGAGACCCTAGGGAAGGTACATGCATCATCATGTTTTACTTGATTTGGGTGTTCTGGGAAATAAATTGAAATGAAGTGATAAAATTAAACCTTGAGGAATTTCTTTACTACTTGGGCTTAGGAGATCTTTGTTTATCGTACAACTATGGAACCTAGACATCGTCCCTGGGTGACTCAGACAGTCGAGGCCCAGAAGATTCAGGTGGTCGATCAGTTGAGTATTGATCGAGAGGAGGAAGATGATTTGTGGAAGAATACTCTCCGTTCTTTCCAGAGACAAACCCTCAAGAAGTACGAGGGTTGTACTTCGGATATGGAGACGAAGGGATGGCTTGAGGAACTAGTGATCGCTTTTACTTTTATCTGTGCTCCGAGGGTGTACTAGGTTCCCCTAGCATTCAGTCAGTTGAGAGGTGTGGCGCGTCAGTGGTGGACGCTCTACCTCGGGGAAAGGTCAGAGGCACAGGTTCAATGGGCTGACTTTGAGATGGAGTTCCAAGAGGAATTCCTTTATTCCATGATCAAGGAAGAGAATGGTAGGAGTTACTCTCCCTCCAACAGGGGAGTATGTTAGTACGAGAATTGGGGATCAAGTTCAAGGGTCTCCTACACTTTTCTCCAGATCTCTTTCTGGATGAGGAGTCTCAAGTGAGACGTTTGGAGGTGGTTCTTCGTCCTTCGCTCTAGTATGTTGTCACCCCTTCACCCTTCCGCCGTACTTGGAAATAAAGAAGAAGACAGAGGTTTTAGAGAGGCTGAAATTGCAGGGAGGTGCACCATGAGAGGGGATCTAGTTGAGTTCATTGAAGGGGAAGGCAATCAACAGCAGGTCTCCTACGACATGACCTTCCAGATTCAGGAAAGTAGGGAGTAGGCCCTAGTAGTTCCAGTTCATATCTTCAGGTCTTCTTCCCTTTTTCATGAGCCCAGGAATGAAGTGTCTCTCTTGTGCAGTTTTTGGGCACATTTAGAGTCGGTGCCCGACCCGAGCTTAGTACGGTGGAGGTGGGCAGGTTCAGCACCCGCATCAGCAGTACCAGTTTCCGGCGAGGCCCTTCCAACAGCAGCAGGACCCTGCTCCTCCGAGGGCAGACTTTTCAGGAGGAGGCCAACCTCAGGGTGCTCCTCAGGGACCTCGACCAGGGTGTGGTTGGGGAGGTGGTCGACATCAGAGAGGCAGAGGAGCTGGGAATGGACAGTTGCATACAGTAGAGTTTGCAGCTCCGGCAGGACCAGAGGTGGTGCGAGGTATGATTTTTTTGTTCAGCACTCTCGTTTTTGCTTTGTTCAATTCGGGAGTTTCGCACTACTTTGTTGCACCAGGTCTAGCCCATGCTTTGGGTCCAGATGTAGAGAGAATTTACGTACCCCTGGTGCTGAGTACACCAGTTGGAGGTCAGACCAGCATATCTTTTGTTTTCCGGGGATGTGGGCTGACGTTGGGACCACATCGATCTACTGGGGATCTTCTTTTTCTACAGATACAACCATACGATGTCATCATAGGCATCGACTGGATGTTTTCTATTAGTGCCGTTATCAACTGCTTCTGAAGAAGAGTCATGTTCTCTGATGTGGATGGGCAACATGTAGCTTTTGTTGGCGAGAGGAGCTATCAGGTGGGAAGCCGACATGTGAAGCCTCTCCTTTCGTTCCTAGGATGGTTATCAGTGGTTTTAGCTGATACAGAGATGATGTATATCCCAGAGGTTATTGGGGGGGGGGGGGTTCCTCGATGTTTTTCCTGAGTAGGTTGTGACTCTACCCCCCTACATGACGTTAAGTTCGGGATAGAGTTACAACATGCTGCCTGTCCAATTTCGATGGCCCCTTATCAGATGGCACCTTCGGAGTTGCGGGAGTTGCGGATCAGATTGACGATCTAATGGAGAAGGGTTTTGTTTGACCCAGTGTGTCACCATGGAGTGATCTAGTTTTGTTCATGAAGAAGGCAGATGGTGGTCTCGGGCTATGCATAGACTACCGAAGGTTGAATCAGGTAACGGTCAAGAACCGTTACCCCCTTCCAAGGATAGATGATCTCTTCGACCAACTGAGGGGAGCAGGATGGTTTTGTAAGATTGATCTATGATCTGGATATCATCAGTTGAGGGTATATGAAAATGATATCTCGAAGATGACTTTTAGGTGTAGGTATGGGCACTTCGAGTTTGTAGTGATGTGTTTTTGTGTTACTAATGCACCAACTGTATTCATGGGACTTATGAACATTGTCTTCCGGGAGTTTTTGGACCGGTTCATTGTTGTGTTTATCTATGACATCCTGATCTACTCAAGATCAGAGGAGGAGCACATTGAGCATCTTAGGACAGTCTTGGAAGTCCTTCGACACCACTAGCTTTATAGAAAATTGTCGAAGTGTAAGTTCTTGACGCAAGATGTACACTTCCTTGGGTACGTAGTGTCTCAACATGGAGTGTCAGTGGAACATTCGAAGGTGGAGGCGGTTTCTTCTTGGGAGGCACCCAAGAGCATGAAATAAGTTCGTAGTTTCCTGGGGTTGGTAGGTTATTATCAGAGATTCGTTTTGGACTTCTCTTGAGTTGCTGCTCCATTGACAGCTTTGACTAGGAAGGACTAGGTCTTCCTATGGAGCGAGCAGTGCTAGAAAGCTTTCGACTACCTGAAGGAGAAGTTGGTCAGTGCCCCAGTACTCAGGTTTCCAGAGGAAGTGTTGTTGTATGAGGTGTTTTGTGATGCTTCTGGCCTTGGATTGGGGTGCATACTGATGCAGAAGAAGGGTGTGATCTGTTATGGGTCTAGGTAGTTGCGCCCTCACGAGTGTAACTATGCCACCCATGACTTAGAAGAGCTTGTAGCAGTAGTGTTTGCACTGAAGTGGTGGTGAAATTACCTCTTTGGGGAGTTCTTTTTGGTCTTCTCATATCACAAGAGATTACATTATATCTTCTCACAGTGTGACCTGAACTTATGGCAGCCGAGATGGGTGGAGTTTCTCTAAGACTATAAATTCGAGATCTCTTACACTGAAGGTAAGGGAAACATTGTGGCTGATTCCCTGAGCAGGAAGTTGCATAAGGAAGTGGTTTGGGAATCCGCTAATGCTTGGAAAGAGATGGGAGAGTTGGATGCCTTGCACTTGGATGCAAGGGTAGAGGGTGTTAGAGGCTGTTTGTTTTAGATGACATTGCATTCCTCCTTGTTGCAGCAGGTGGAAGAGTCTTAGTGGGGAGACTCCGAGGCGGAAGTAATGCGGGATCGTATCAATCAAGGAAATGCTCCAGAAGGATGGTCAGAGGATAGCCAAAATCGGATGCTTTTTCATAGAAGGTTGTTTGTTCTGGAGGCGATGCGTGAGGGAGTTCTCCGTGAGTTCCATAGCTCAGCCTTGGCGGTACATCCGGGAGTTTAAAAAATGTACCGAGTCCTGAGGGAACAGTTTTGGTGGCCCTGGGTAAAACAAGAAGTGGCGGAGTTTGTGGATAAGTGCCTAGTGTGTCAGCAAGTAAAGGCTGAACACCATGTTCCCAGTGGTTTGTTGCATCCTTTAGATGTACCCAAGTGGAAGTTAGATGACATATTAATGGACTTCATCATAGGACTACCCAGAGACCAGGGTGGTTATGATGCTATCTGGGTAGTGGTGGATCGAATGATGAAATCAGCCCACTTCTTAGAAATTAAGGAGTCGGGCCCGATGAGTACCTTAGCACAGAGGTATGTAGACGAGGTGGTGCGTTTTCATGGAGTTATGAAGACTATCGTCTCAGATTGGGATACTCAGTTTACCACACGAGTTTGGAGGGGATTACAACATGCTTTTGGCACCCAACTATGCCTTAACACTACTTTCCACCCCCAGACCGATGGGAAGATAGAGAGGAATATCCATATGTTGGAGGACATGTTGTGATCATGCGTTCTGGATTTTCGGAGGATCATGGGTGTGACACTTGCCTTTAGTAGAGTTTGCTTACAATAACAGCTTCCACTCTACTATTCGCATGGCACCGTTTGAGGATTTGTATGGAAGACCATTTTTTTCACCCATTTTCTGGGAAGTTGTTGGTGAGACAGGTGCTCTTGGGCCAGAGGTAGTACAGAGCACCACAGAGAAAGTTCAGCTTGTGCGTGAGAGGATGAAAGTGACTCAGGACCGACATAAGTCTTATGCTGATCGTCGGAGGAGGCCCTTAGAGTTCGAGGTGGGAGATCATTTGTTCTTGAATGTTTCCCCTCAACGAGGACAACAAGGGTTTGGGAAGGGGAGTAAGCTCTCCCCTAGGTTCATCGGACCTTTTGAGGTGCTGAGGTGAGTCAACGAGGTGGCATATCAGCTGGCCCTGCCACCTCAGTTGGAGAAGGTTCATGACGTCATCCACGTCTCCCAGCTTCATCGGTACTTACACGACGACTCACACATTATCAACTGGGGAGAGTTAGATATGGGAGATGACACGACCTTTGAGGAATGACCGGTCAGAATCAAGGATTGTGAAGAGAAGGTGCTCTGTGGATGAACCATCGCCTTGGTTCGTGTGTTGTGGAGGCATGGCGTCCTCGAGGAGAGCACTTGGGAGTGGGAGGCTCATGTGCACGCTCAGTACCCGGAGTTGTTTTGACAAGTGTTTTTATTTGTTCTTCTGAGCTTTGTTTTGATGTTATACTCTATACCTTTGATATATGGAATTCTTGTCTTGTCAGTTGTAAGATGTTTTGTTTCCTGGTTCTCTGTAATTCTGTAACATGTCCGGATGTGTGGGGAAAAAGAAAAACCTGATCATTAATCGAGACACATTAATGCGGATGCGATTGAACCCGTGCGGGTGAGTCAGAGCCACCTAAAGCGGAAAATATCTCGACATGGGAGAAGTAATTCCATAATCCATGTGTTAGGGCACTATGTTGGTAGTACGGTGTTGGGGGTAGTGTATGTTAAAAAAATCCTAATATATGGAATTGGGAAGATCCAATCCTTAATCGAGACGCATTAATGCAGATGCGATTAAACCTATGTAGGCGCGTCAGTACCGCCTAAAGAAGATAATATCTTGACACAGGAGAAGGAATTCCTAAAATCTATGATTAGGTTTGTTGGTTGGGTTCTTGTTATAACGAGAGCCCTAAGAGGTATCGTGTTGGGTTTCTCTGGGTTGGTTTTGAATTCTCGGGGATGAGACAGTTTTAATAGGTATCTTGTGTAATGGCCCGGACCTCTCCAGACCATTCCTTTGTCGAAAAAAAGGTCATGAAGTGTTCTGAAGGGTACAATGGACCTTTCCCACACTTTTCAGAATTTTTTGACTACACACCATGTAGTGTGAGTACACGTCGTGTACCACATTTCCGGGTATACCCCGCGTTAAAGCCGTGGCCTTGCTGCGTGAAATAAACAAGTACACATTGTGGAGCCCATCCAACACGCCGTGTAGTTCCTCCCCGCATATGCATTTCCCTCAAATCGTGTGTTGACCAGTCAATGGTCGTGTGTCATGTTGAAGCCTGTCCTTGCCGTGTAAAATAAATAAGTACATGTTGTGTAGCCCGTCCTACACGCCGTGTAGTTCCTCCCCATGTATGAGTTACCCTCAAACCATGTGTTGACCATTCAATAGTTGTGTGTCGTGTTGAAGTCGTGACCTTTTCGCATGAAATAAATAAGTACACGCTGTGTAGCCCATCCTACAGGCCATGTCATTCCTCCCCGCGTATGCTTTACCCTCAAACCATGTGTTGACCAGTCAGCGACCAAGTGTTGTGTTGAAGCTGTGTCCTTGCCAATTGAAATAAATAAGTACACACCATGTATCCCATCCTACACGCCATGTAGTTCCTCCCTGCATATGCGTTACCCTCAAACCATGTGTTGACCAGTCAACGACTATGTGTTGTGTTGAATTCCGTGTTGGAAGCTGCGTGGAGACCGTGTGGAATGGTCGAGTACACGCCGTGTACTAGGAAGTACACTCTGTGCACTTTTGTTTTTCTCACCTATAAAAGGAGGGGGCTTCTCCTCCTTTTCAGATCATTCCTCTCCTTCTCTTTCCTTCGAGCAGAGCCCTCCCAAGAGACTCCAAAGCTCCTTTCTTCCATAACTTCTTCATCTGAGCTCTAATTTACGATCCGTCCATGGCCATGAGATTGTAACGATGAGGCAAAATTTCTGAGCTTGGATGAGTTATTTTCCCTTCGGAATTTTCTTCTTAGCTTCCACCTGAGGAGGTTTTTATTGGGTTTGACAGTAGCAACGGACGCTGACGAACGTCTTCTAAAGTTGATCTGGGGGAGCGTTGTGATCAGAACCTGTTGATGTAGGGATTTTACCTTCGTCTCTCTAATTTGTGCATCATGTGGGATGGGTTTCCTCTTGCTTTCACGTGATATGCTTGAACCAGTTTAATGAAGATAAAAACTAGCTTAAAGAACGAGGATGGGGAAGTTGTTATGTTTATCATGGTTTATCCTATTTGTTATATTGTGAATTTAATAGGCTTATGCGTAATAAAAATCATGGTCGTTGGGGACCTTTTCTTGCGCAATTAAATGTTTTCCTATCTTTCTAGACCATTTTGTGGATGGAAACTTTGTGGAATATGGAAATTGGTTAATAACATAAATTTTTCTAATTAAATGAATATCTGGAACCCTTATGTGATCACACTGGTTGAACAAAGTGGAATAAAGAACAAGTGGGTGTTGGTTTGGTTACGTGGTGTGTGAAGGGGGGGGGGGGGGTTGAATCCTGGGTCATTATGAATAGGATGGGCAGTGGGGCTACGGTAAATGATATTAAAGGGTAAATGATGTGGCATGAGCCTTGTTTTGTGATACGGTTGTGGAGATGTGGTTATAGTGGAAGCAAGGCTGCAGTAATGGGTTGTGATATTAAAAGAAAGTAGAAATATGATAAATGAACTATGGGAAATGATAATGAATTAAACACAGGAACAGTAAATGGGGATTGATTGATGATAAAAAGGTTGGTTTTGTGTTTCTTGTGTTCTATCTAACTTGTTTTGTGGTTGGTAGGGTTTTTCTACAAAACACTTGACCTGGTTTGATAATTTCCAAGTAGTTAAGGAACTAATAAAACTAATACTGTTGGAACATGAAAAACTAAATGGGGTTGGTATTATTTGTTTTATGCACGCTTCGTAGTAGGAGTGCCAAGGCACGTGCTCAGTTTCTCTATTTAGAGGCCATAGGTTGGACTGTGTGTTTGGTATACATATATTTATCTGTATCTTTGTGTTTTGTCACACCCCACACATGTTGAGAACCTTGTGCCGAACACTCCCATTTCATGGGAGAGGGTGTTTTCCCCTTAGTTACTAGATATTTCCTGCTCCTTCTTCCATAGGTTGTGATGGATTGAGGTGACCTTACAACTAAGACTCTTCGGGTAGGTTTCGATTGGTGTGATTTTAGCCCAAGACTCTTCAGGTAGGTTTACTGTTCCCATGAATCTTCGGGATGAGGCCCAGTTCTGTTCGGGCAGTTTCAAGCAGGTTTACTGTTCCCAAGAATATTCAGGATGGGGCCCAGGTGTGTTCGGGTGGGGATGTGATGTGGTTTTTGAGGCCTAGGTGTGTGCGGGTAGGATGTGTGGTTTGTGAGGCCCAGGTGTGTGCGGGAAGGAAGAGTGTGGTAGCGTCAGGACGTTCTCCATTATGATGATCAGCTAACTAGTGGGGGGAAACGGTGAGGGGTACCCAATACTTTTGTTCTTATATACTACTACCTGTTGTTTTGTGTTTTTGGTGAGCATTCCTGGTGAGGTTGGGTGGATAGAATTCCTTGATAGGTTTTGGTTTCTTCTGTTGTTCTCCGGGACATTAGGATGTCTCCCCACCTGTGCTCGAGAGCTTTAGGTTTCCCTACTAAGTATACTTGTATGATCACCCTACGTTTACATTCAGGTTTCTAGGAGGACTACTAGGGCCGTGCGGGACCCTACTAGTCGGGACAGTTGGAGTTATTTCAGTTGTTGTACTCTTGTTTCATTTGGTATTGCACTTTTGAGTTTTCTTGTACTTGTACTTTGTTTCAGAACTTTTTAAACATGCATGTGGGATTGGTTTGGGTTTATTTTCATTTACTTGTTCCTTTTTCTTTTGGTGTTTGACTCATCCTATTTCCCTATCTTAAATAATAAAGGGTAATGCCTCCCATATTTGTGAAAACTCATACCCTTGGTGCTAGTCGCCACTCCAGGGCCTACTGGAGGCGGGACACGGGGGTCATTATCTCCCTTTAACCATTTCCAACTCAGAAGGGGCATCTTTGGTGGGAGGGGGTCGTGATAGTCTAGGGGAGAGTGGAGGGGGAGGGGGGGGGGTGGATTTGCAGGGGGAAGGGAGGGGCTGTAGGGGGAGTGGTGTAAGTGGTGGTGTGGGGGGGGGGGGGGGGCTTTATACGGGGGAGCAAGCAGATACATGGGGGTGCTGGTGATGGTGGGGGGGGGTGTCTAGGGGGAGTGGAGGGGGGGCTTTGCATGGGGAAAAGAAGGGGGTGTGGGGGGTGGGTGTGTTTTTTATATAATGGGGGGGGGGGGGTGGAAGGGGATTATAAGGGGGGTCTATCCAGGTAGGGAGGTGTGGGGGAGGGGAGGTGGTGTGCAGGGGGAGTCTGTCCAGTGAGGGGGGATTTGTAGGGGGAAGAGAAAGGCTGTAGGGGGAGTGGTGGGGTTTATCCAGGGAGGGGGGGGGGGTTGGATATCCATGGGGGAGTGGAGGTGGGTATTTTCAGGGGAAGGGGGGGGGGGATGTAGGGGGAGTATTGGTGGGGGGGGGGGAGTCTTTGCAGGGAGGGGGGTCACTACTGAAAATGGGGACTTTCCCAATGGTTTAAAACCATTGGGAAAGGCCGTAGAACCGTTGGTATAACAGATACCAACGGTTCTGCAAACTGTGGGGAAGTAAGCCATTGGGAAAACCTATCCCAACGGTTTACAATGAACCGTTGGTATAGGCTAGTAAAATTAACCTATGCCAACAGTTTAACCAAACCATTGGCATAAGTTTTACCAACGGTTTACACTAAACCGTTGGTAAAAGTGGTGAAAATAAACTATTTTCCAACGGTTTAGAACCGTTGGGAATGGTTTTTTCCAACAGTTCAAAGAGAACCGTTGGAATAAAAAATCCATAGTAATCTTTCCCAACGATTTTTAAACTATTGGGAAAGGCTTATTACAAGCCTATGACAACGGTTTCAAACCGTTGGCATAGGATTGCTGTGAAAATTGCACAACAGCCTACAATTTGCACAACAGACTCCAATTTTGCAAACCAACCTCCCATTTTCCACACCAACCTCCATTCTGCACCTTTGCAATTACTATACCTATAATAACAGACTAATACATATATATAGAGAACAAATTAATACATATTTAACATATAATGAATTCTCAAACTATACACATCCAGAATTAAATCAAAATTCATAACGTAATTATAAACATACATAATTGATTTAGAATTCAATTTAAAATTTAGTTGAAAATTATACGTGGAATCTAGAATTCAATTCATAATTGAATATATGCACAATTTAATTATCAATTATCAATAAAATACATAAAAACTGAATAACTATCAACAAAATCCAAATACGTTTGTTCGTATTTTCGTATACCAGTTGTTTTTTACTAAAAATGATGTCCATTTTAAACAAAATACATACACTTGGAGTAATACCGGCCACACTGTAGCTCTAATTGAGGTGGGGATGACTCGTACATGTTATATATGACCCATGGATCGTTTTCCTAATGTATCAACATATTCTAAAAGCATTTGGTTGGTTTTCCGTATGCCAGTTATTGTTTTCACTTTAAATTTTGTTCATTTAAAAATAAATGAGACACTTTGAGTGGTTCCACCCACACTAGGCCTCAAATTGAGGCGAGGTTGACTTTTACGCGTCACATATGACCCAAGGATCGTTTTCATAAAGTTTCAATGGAATCCAAATGCATTTGGTCAGTTTTCCATATGTGATTTATTGTTTTTACTTAAAATGAAGTATATTTTAAATGAAAGAGAGACAATTTGAGTGGTTCCAGCCACACCGTGCCTTGTATTGAGGTGGAGTTGACTCATACACGTCACAAATTACCCATGGATCATTGTACTATAGGTTCAATAGAATCTGGATGCGTTTTGTCAGTTTTCCATATGTCAGTTGTTGTTTTCACTTAAAATGAAGTCCATTTTAAACTAAAGAGATACCCTTTGAGTGGTGCCGGCCACACTGTGCCTCAGATTGAGGTGGGGTTGACTCTTTCACATCATATATTACCCATGGATCTTTTTCCTGAAGTATAAACACAATCAGAATCCGTTTGGTCGGTTTTTTGTATGTACATAAAATGTTGTCCATTTTAAACAAAAGAGAGACACTTAGAGTGATCTCTGACACACTGCGACTCGGATTAAGGCGCGGTTGACTCGTACACGTCACATATGACCCATGGATCATTTTCCTAATGTTTCAACAGAATCCGAATGCATTTGGTTGGTTTACCATATGTCAGTTGTTGTTTTCAATTAAAATGAATTCCATTTTAAAATATAGAGAGACACTTTGAGTGGTTCCGGCCACTCCGCGCCTCGGATTGAGGTTGGGTTGACATGTACACGTCACATATAACCCATGGATCATTGTACTAAAGTTTCAACTAAATACAAATGTGTTTAGTCAGTTTTCCGTATGCCAGTTGTTGTTTTTATTCAAAATGTTGTCTATTTCAAATAAACCGGAGACACTCTCTATATGTGTGTGTTAGTTGGTTTTAGTGTGTTATTTCAATTCCCTCTCATTTTCAGTCCAATTATTGTACCTAAAACAAACTAACACATACATATACAATTATTTTAGCTGCCATAACCAACTAACACATACATATAGAGAACAAATTCATACACATTTAACATATAATGCATCCTGGAACTATACACATCCATAATTACATTAGAATTCATAAACATACCTAATTCATTTAGAATTCAATTTAAAATTTAGATGAAAATTATATGTGGAATCTGGAATTCAATTCATAATTTGATCGGTTTTTTGTATACCATATATTTTTACCTAAAATTATGTCCATTTTAAACAAAATACATACACCTGAAGTGATACCAGCCACACCGTGCCTTAGATTGAGGCGAGGTTAACTTGTACACGTCAAAAATGACCCATAAATCGTTTTCCTAAAGTATCAACATATTCTGAAAGCGTTTGATCAGTTTTTTGTATGCCAGTTGATGTTTTTCACTTAAAATGATGTCCTTTTGAAACAAAAGACAGACACTTTGAGAGGTGTCGGCCACACTATTCCTCATATTGAGGCGGGGTTGATTCGTATACTTCACATATGACCCATGGATCATTCTCATAAAGTTTCAATGGAAACCGAATACGTTTGGTCGGTTTTCTGTATGTACTTAAAATGTTGTCCATTTTAAACAAAAGAGAGCCACTTAGAGTGATCCCGGCCACACCATACCTCATATTAAGGCGGGGTTGACTCATACATGTCACATATGACCCATGGATAATTTTCCTAAAGCATAAACACATTTCGAATGAATTTGGTCAGTTTTTCGTATGTCAGTTGTTGTTTTCACTTAGAATGATGTCCATTTTAAACAAAAGAGAGACACTATGAATGGTTTCGGCCACACAAAGTCTCAAATTGAGGCGGGGTTGACTCATACACGTCACATATGACCCATGGATCGTTGTTCTAGAGTATAGTCACAATCAGAATCTGTTTGGTCAGTTTTCTGTATGCTAGTTGTTGTTTTCACTTAAAATGAAGTCAATTTTAAACAAAAGACAGACACTTTTAGTGGTACCGGCCACACCGCGTCTCATATTGAGGCGGGGTTGACTCTTACACGTCACATATGAACCATGGATCGTTGTGCTAGAGTATCAACACAATCAGAATCCGTTTGGTCAGTTTTCCGTATGCGAGTTGTTGTTTTCACTTAAAATGATGTCCTTTTGAAACAAAAGACAGACACTTTGAGTGGTTCCAGCCACACCACATCTCAAATTGAGGAAGGGTTGATTCTTACACGTCACATATGACCCATGGATCTTTCTCCTAATGTTTCAACAGAAACCAAATGCGTTTGGTCAGTTTTCCATATATACTTAAAATGTTGTCCATTTTAAACAAAAGAGAGTCACTTAGAGTGATCCTGGCCACACCATACCTCAAATTAAGGCAGGGTTAACTCGTACACATCACATATGACCCATGGATCGTTTTCCAAAAGCATAAACACATTTCGAATGCATTTGGTCCGTTTTTTGTATGTCAGTTGTTGTTTTCATTTAATATGATGTCCATTTTAAACAAAAGAGAGACACTATGAATGGTGTCGGCCACACCGAATCTTGGATTTAAATGGGGTTGACTCGTACACGTATCAAATGACCCATGAATAATTTTCCTAAAGTATCAACACAATCTGAATGTGTTTGGTCAGTTTTCTATATGCTAGTTGATGTTTTTCACTTAAAATGATGTCCTTTTGAAACAAAGGACAGACACTTTGAGTGGTGCCAACCACACCATGTCTCAGATTGAGGCGGGGTTGATTCGTACACATCACATATGACCCATGGATCGTTATCTTAAAGTTTCAACGGAAACCGAATGCGTTTGGTTGGTTTTCCGTATGTACTTAAAATGTTGTCCATTTTAAACAAAAGAGAGCCACTTAAAGTGATCTCATCCACATCTTGCCTCGGATTCAGGTGGGGTTGACTCGTACACGTCACCTATGACCCATAGATTGTCTTCCTAAAGCATCAACACATTTCGAATGAATTTGGCCAGTTTTTCATTTGTTAGTTGTTGTTTTCACTTAAAATGATGTCCATTTTAAACAAAAGAGAGACAATATGAATAGTTTCGGCCACACCACATCTCAGATTGAGGCAGGGTTGACTCGTACACGTCACATATGACCCGTGGATCGTTGTTCTAGAGTATCAACACAATCATAATCCATTTGGTCGGTTTTCCATATGCTAGTTGTTGTTTTCACTTAAAATGAAGTGAATTTTAAACAAAAGACAGACACTTTGAGTGGTGTCGGATACACCAGGTCTCATATTGTGGTGGGGTTGATTCATACACGTCACATATGACCCATGGATCATTCTCCTAAAGTTTCAATGGAAGCTGAATATGTTTGGTCGATTTTCTGTATGTACTTAAAATGTTGTCCATTTTAAACAAAAGAGAGCCGCTTAGAGTGATCTCGTCCACACCCTGCCTCAGATTAAGGCAGGGTTGACTCGTACACATCACATATGACCCATGGATCGTTGTGATAAATTATCAACAGATTCTGAATGCGTTTGGATGGTTTTTCTTATGTCAGTTGTTGTTTTCACTTATAATCTTGTCCATTTTAAACAAAAGAGACACAGTAAGAGTGGTGGCAGCCACACCGCATCTTGAATTGAGTTAGGGTTTACTCGTACACGTCACATATGACCCATGGATCGTTTTTCTAGAGTATTGACACAATCAGAATCCGTTTGGTCGGTTTCCCGTATGCTAGTTGTTGTTTTCACTTAAAATGAAGTCAATTTTGAACAAAAGACAGACACTTTGAGTGGTGCCAGTCACACCACACCTCGGATTGAGGTGGGGTTTATTTTTACATGTCACATATGACCAATGGATATTTTTCCTAATGTTTCAACAGAAACCGAATGTGTTTGGTTGGTTTTCCGTATGTACTTAAAATATTGTCCATTTTAAACAAAAGAGAGACACTTAGAGTGATCCCGGCCACACCGTGCCTCAAATTAAGGTGGGGTTGACTCATACACATCACATATGACCCATGGATCGTTTTCCTAAAGCATCAACACATTTTGAATGCATTTGGTCAATTTTTCTTATGTCAGTTGTTCTTTTCACTTATAATCCTGTCCATTTTAATCAAAAGATACACAATTAGAGTGGTGTCGGCCACACCGCGTCTCGGATTTAAACGGGGTTGACTCATACACTTCTCAAATGACCCATGAATCATTGTCCTAAACTATCAACATAATCCGAATGCATTTGGTCAGTTTTACGTATGCCAGTTGTTCTTTTCACTTATAATCCTATCCATTTTAAACAAAAGAGACACAATTAGAGTGGTGCAGACCACACCGCATCTTGGATTTAAACGGGGTTGACTCGTACACGTCTCAAATGACCCATGAACCATTGTCCTAAAGTATCAACACAATCCGAATGCGTTTGGTTGGTTTTATGTATTCCAGTTGATGTTTTTCACTTAAAATGATGTCCTTTTGAAACAAAACATAGACACTTTGAGTGGTATGTTAGTTATTTATTCACATTATTCAAATACACTATTTGACTATGAGTATTTAATTTAATTTATTTATGAAAAATTTACATTTAAAATGAGAATATCATAAAATTAATTGACGATAAAACTTTTACTAAAAATCCTTGTGGAAATATAAAGGTAAACATGATTTATGGGAATCCTCATGTGTCTATTAGTGGAATGGTATTTACTTAAAATCTTGTGGAAATTCATATAGAATATTTTTATATCATTCTTAGTATGGAATAGATTTTAGTTTATCATGATATGAAACATTTCAGAGCTAACAATGTCATGCCCAATGAATACATCCCTTTTATAACATACCAAGAATCTATGATATTGATTAGATGTGTAAATGTGATTTACATTGATTATAATTATGAAAATAAATAAAATATATATTATAGATTTTCTAGTAGTAAATGAAATCAAGGAGGGTGGGGGGGGGGCTGTCCGAGGGGGATGTCCGAGGGGCTATCCGGTGGGTGTCCGGGGGGCTGTCCGGGGACCAAGGAGGGTGGTGGGGGGGGGGGGGCTATATGGGGGGCTATCCGGGGGGTGTTCAGGGGGTTGTATGGGGTCCAAGGAGGAGGGTGGGGGGGGGGGGGGGGGCTATTCACGGGGCTGTCTGGGGGGCTGTCTGGGGGCTGCCCGGGGTCCAGGGAGGAGGGTGGAGCGGCTGTCCGAGGGGCTGTTCGGGGGGTTGTCCGGGGGCTGTCCGGGGGCTGTCTGGGGACCAAGGAGGATGGTGGGGGGGGGGGGGGGGCTGTCCGGGGGGCTATCCAGAGGGCTTTTCGAGGTCCAAGGAGGATGGGGGGGGGGGGGGTCTCCAAGGTTTAGGAAGGAGGGGGGTTCCCAAACACACAACCACTAAAAGACAACAACATCCATAAAAACATATAATATATAAAAATAACTCAACTCCAATACTATACTACGAGTCTAGATAAACCAACAACTAGAATAGATTAAATATCAAATCTCAGTAATATTAGTCAAAAATATAATGGATCAATTTGTCCCACATCACCATCACCATCATCATCACCCTCGTCCTCGTCCCCATCATTGTCCTCACCGTCCTCATCACCCTCCTCCTCTCCCTTGCCCTCCTCCTCACCCTCTCCACCCGCCTCACCCTCCTTCTCTCCCTCCTCTTCCACATCAGACTCCTATCCATCATCATCGTCAAGATGGAGATCATCTTGACCACCACTAGAACTACCACATGGTGAACCATATATAGAACATATCGATGACATATATTTATCAAAAGCTGGGCTAGCCTCTGCTGGAAGTGTTAGACGTAGAACTTCAATAAATTTCATAAACGCACTGTTTTCCCTAGCAGACTATTCTGCCATCTCTGTGGCCCTTTTCTCAGCCTGTTCTGCCTATGACCTAACTTACTGCAGCTCGGTGGCACTACAGATCATACCTGAGGAGGGCCAATACCTTGTCAGGGCTATCCTAGGTTGGTAGCGTACTCTACCAGAATGCTCCTCTCCCAACACCTGATGTAAGTTATTTTTTGGCCCAAAATTGTCTGGTTCTTAGTTATCGAGGGACTCTAAAGAAGCCTGTTACAAATATAAATATATCATTAAGTTACAAAATAGATATTAAAATATAAATTCAACAGATTAAAACTCACAATCTGCTGCTGAGTCACATCGTTGACGGCACTTCCATCCTTTTTTCGTCTACTCGAGAAAAACAGTTTTTCTCGAGGCACACGTCCTTCAATATTTTGTATTTTCCTCTACAATGACATTGAAAACTAAAGTTATATGAAAAATTTAGCAAAATATTAAATAATTGAGGAAACAAAAGAAAGTGTAAGTTGTAAACAAAACTTATAAACAATTGTCATAACTGCTTCCTCTCATAATCAGGCATCGTAGTGCGTCCCAGTGTGTGGAGGTATTTTTTTGAATCAATGTTCTTTTTATTTTTTCCAGATGATTCATAAATAAAATCCAAAAAATTCAACGTATATTATTAATGAAAAACATGAAAGTTATTATTTAAATACCTAAAATTTTATTAATACCTTAAACTGGGTACTCTTCCAATGAGTAATCATCTGACGATACTACTCTATAGGACAATCATCCACCACTGGTACCACCTATAAATCAGTGCCAACTATAGCAACCCAGCCAATATACAACTCATTCTTGTAGGCTCTCCAAAGCTCTGCTAAATCCTTTAGACGTTCCGGTCATGCACCCTCACCATCGGGAAAATTAAATCGAAATTGACATCAAAATATTAATTCATATAAATACCAAAATAATTCATGGAATTAAATAGAACATATTTTTTTACCTGTATCTCTGGCCAAGCTCTATCATTGACCTCATGTGGCAAATGTCTCCACGATAGTGGGCTGACGGGAATGATGTCGGAGTATTTGGAAAGCGTCGCCAAAAAACTCCGACATTGCTGCCCTGTTTTCACAACCATTTAGTTGTATTCATTATAATCCACCATAACCTGTGTGCGGTGGTTCCACAACGAACTCATGCGTGTATGCCCCCGATCACGCCTCCTATCAGTAGATGTATCTTTCATGAAATAAAAATAAATATTTTATCAAAACATGTTATAAAGAAAATAAATATTGCTATAAACATTTGTTAGGGTTCTATAAATATACTTGTCTCGGTCTGATCGCTGAGCACCGACAGATCCACATAAACTAATGGAACACCCTGTAGTGGAACAGGAGTCAAAAACGATGGAATATAGAAGCTTGGAAAGACAGAATTAAAAGGAAAGAAGATGGGACAACCATCTGACAAGATTCTGACTGGGGAGTGGGAATCATCATGGGATGCGAAAATGATGGGATAGAAGATGAAGAAGGTAGCGAAAACATGGGAGACCAAGATATCTTGTGTGTCCCTAACGACACACTGGGATCATAATCTGGGAAGGATGACATGTCAGTGGGAGGGGTAGGGTCTAGTCGGGTACGTGCAACTGCTCGTCCACCTCTGGTACGAACCCTCCTCATACCACCGGCCTGAGTACTAGGACCAGTACTAGGCTCCTCGTCGAATAACTGTCGACGTATAGGTGGATCCTACAAATATTTTTACAAAAATAATAATCACATGACATTATATATTCTTTAAATATATCAATTTGAAATAAAGTACTCACTACAGGAACTAATGACGGAATTCCCAACTCCATCATTCGATGATTGTTCTCCATCATTTTTTTTCCTTCATCTCTCTTCAATTGGCTTAATTTACTACTTTTGAAAACAAATATGTAATTAATTATAAAAATTAAACTAATGTGTAACCCAAAAAATTAAATATATGAGGGAATAGGGGGATTCATTGGTAATTTAGCTATCAATTGTTTTCGAATAGCTTGAATGGATTTAATAAATCATACAAGTTGTAATGTTCACCAAGTTAGAAATATCATTTGACTATGTTTGAATACAGTTCAATTCCAAATTATAAAATGCAATTCAAATAAAACTCCAACCAATAAACATTGAAAATTCACATAACGGTCAAGTCAGCTAAAACATATTTGTGATCAATACTAAATCAATTTGAATATTTCCAACCTTAACAACCCAACTCGAGGTAAACCAAAATAATTGATAACATGGATGAATGATTCTATATATTTTCAACCACAACATCAGGTTCACAATCAACTCTAACAATTGAGCTATTGGAGTCATCAAAAGAAATAAATGGATTGGTTCCAATGGCACTAGGGACAGTGTTAATTCCATCATCACCATCATCAAAAATATGTCTTGGATTTACTTCAACTATGATACCAAATTCAGGTCGAAGTTGGTCTTTGACATAAAAACTTGTTTATCCATTGATGCCAACACATATGGTTATTCGGTAGAAAGAGTGCGAGTCATATTAATTACTCAAAATCCACAATAATCAATAAATGTGACATGTTTCGTCATCAAATAAAACCAATGGCATTTCATCATTGTGACTCGCCCATGAGAGTAATAATCCAATATTATTATTTTCTCAACAACTCCATAATAACCCACATTTTCAAATCGTGGTCTACTATCTGATGCAGTGGCATAACAATCTGTTGTGGCAGTAAACATGACACCATCATGTTGTGTTATCATGTTCTTTGCTCGTTCAGTGACAATAAATTTGTACCCATTGATAAAAATTTATTTACAGTCACGATCCATGGTATTAAGACCAAAAGCCAAAGCTCTTATTTCCTCAGAGACAGAGTCAGCAGACAAACTCAATACCTACAATATAAATGACTGTTAAACTTAATTAAATATTGATATAATTATTTTAACCATTAATTTTTTACCTTCAATTTTAACCAAGAACAAAACTCTTTACTATTAAAAGTCTCTCTCCTTCTCAAAGATAAATAAGGATTCTTCCTATTTATCATTGTTTTATGTTCCCTATAGATAAAAAATATGAATAGTTTAACAGATATATATGTAATATATACATAATCAATTTAGTTTCCCGATATAGTCATTGAACAAATCACAGTTGAACAAAACTGTGCGATGTGGAATCTTTTTCTATTCATGGCTTAATGTCTTCAATGTATATAATCCATGAATTCCTCCTGTTTGAGAAAGTGATGGAAAACTGGGTTCAATTTGCTCATACTGTTCTTCTTCATTTCTCACTGGTCTGTTCAATCTTGTAGTAAGATCAGAAAAATACATCGAGCAGAAATCCATACATTCTTGAGACAAGTAATCGTTCACAATAGAACCTTCAGGATGATTTCTATTTCAGACATAATACATTAATGTGAACATATTTCTTTCAGTTGGATACATCCAATGAAAAGAAATAGGTCATCCGAGAAGTATTTCAATGGGAATATGGACAGTCAGATGCATCATGCATGTGAAAAATGATGGAGGAAATATTTTCTCCAACTCACACAAAATTAATGGGGCATATGTCAACATTTTTTGCAAGAAATACTTGGACAACTTCTTAGCACAAATATCTCTAAACAAATGGAAGAACCGAATAACAACCACCCTTAAATTATTGGACAAAAGATGACGGATTGCTATTAGAAGCAACTCATGAAGTAGATGTAACATCCCAAGTATGTAATGAATAATAGATATAGTTATCTATGTCTATTTATTAATTATATAGTGTTTTAGAGTCTTAAAACGAGAATAAATATAATCTTATGCATAGAATACACTAATATTTTTAAAAGATTTTTTTACTACCTTTTGGTGGAAAACCTTTTTTAAATCAAAATTTTGACAATGTTATAAGCTCTATTTGACGAAATAAACTTATTATTTATGATTGGGACATTGAAATTTACTTTGGATAAATTTCTGGTATTTTTTTGATAATGTTCATTTTTTTAATGAATAGTGAAAAATGTTGTATTTTATTTCAAAACCCCTTTTAAATATAATTTATTATTATGATTAGATTATATTTTGAATTGGTTTTAAAGTGAAATTAGAATATATGTTTACCATTTAATCCAATAGGGGTCTTTGGAATTAATTTCACTTTGAAATTGGACTTAAACTAGTGTCAATCTTTTGATATATATTGTTTCATAAAAACACGCTATTTGTTCTGACAGCGGGATTTAATTATAAAATTAATTAATCAACTTCTATGTTATGAATTTGGTAAAATATACATCATTTTTGAATTAGGAATATCAAATATAGCTTAGGGTGAAGTTTTGGTATTTTTCTGAAAAACTTCAATTTTTGATGAATAGTTAAACCACTAAGTGGTACTTAAAAAACTGATTTTTCGTTTAAATGAAAATTTACCACCTTTGTGTTTTTAATTTCAAAAATATGACATACATGTTTGTAATTAGGAAGTAAAATGTGGTTTAATGGGATTAAAATAATTTTTTTGTGAATAGTAACTTTTAAATCGTGACTAGAGGTAATTAGTGTAGTTTAAGGTAAAAATAATGTTTTAATAATATTAAATGACCTTGACACATGTACTACCATTATTGGATGTGTCATGGCCGACCATGATAATCCATGGGTCAACTTGGGGACCCCATGGAGCCACTTTGGTAGGAAAATGACATTAAAAACATTTTATTTAAAGTTAAAATTAAAATGTCACAAACTTGAGTTGTTTTACTAAAACAATTTTTAAATGGGGTTATACAAGTCATATTTTTGACTATAAATATTAATTATAAATATAAAAAGATTTACTACATCATGATATTTGTTTTATAATTTTTAGACATTAAATAAATTAATTTATTTATGACATCATGATGATGTAGTGATTACCTCATTATTTAACGATTTAAATAAAATGAAAAGATAATGTATTATCTAAGACCTAATCATGTAAAAAACCTATTGGATGGGTGGATTTAGAACTCTTATCACTTTATCCTCGAAATACTTCAATTTGGGACCTTTAAAATCCGAAACTCATTTAAAAATAAAGTAACATTTTATACCTTTCCAAGAGTGCCCCTACTCTCCTCTTATAAAAGGCCCCCACCTCTACCACCTTACCCACACCTCCCAAGCATTTGGTTTGGCCAAAATCTGACCATGTTTTCTCTCCACATCCATATATTACTCCTAGAATCCTCACTTTGTGTAGAAGTATTTCCAAAGAAGCCTTTGAGCTCAAATCAAAAAGAGTTACCCATTTTAAAGGTAGTGTCTTCTCTTGTGTTCTTATGTTTTATTTTGCTTCTCCAACCCCCTAAACTCTTTTTATTCCTTTCATTTGTAACAAAAACAGTATATTAAATATAATAGGTTGTTTTTATGAGAAGTATTAGAGATACACTTACACACACCTTCATCTAATGGTTAAAGAGAATACTGTTTCCGTGGATGACGAATTTCTGACTCATGAAATGATGATTGTTCAATATTATTATAACACCTTCAAAGGTGGACATTAAGATGAAACTATATTTATATATGATATATATTATGTTTATTATTTCATTATGCTTCTGTATTTTTCATTTGTGGCATACCTTTATGGTTTCGATTCTGGGTAAACACGATAATTTCATTTTAGGAAGTGCGGACTACCGCCCCCTCAAAGTGTTTTGAGTTGTTAATGCCATATGTGGGATGTATAAAGGATGGAGTTAATGATATTATATATGATATTATACTGGAATTATAATATACCTTTATATAATTATTATTTCTTTCAATTAAAGTATAATATAGAATTTAAAGTAGCGTTCATGCGTATGTACGGCTTACTGTCTCCATGAACGGTGCATTTCATTTCTTATCCACAAATGTAATGTACTATTATAAGTAGATATATATAATGGATATATATGATGTATGTTACATATAAATGATTATGTAATTAAAATATACATATCTCTCATTTAGTTTTAATTCCATTAATATGACATAGAAATGAAATTAGTGTTCATGCGTACGTACGACTTACCGTCTCCATGAACGGTGCATTTCATTTATTAACTCTAAATGATTATGTAATATTATAAATGCATGTATATACTGGATATATATGATATATATGGAATCTATATCATGAATATCATTCTTGAGATAATCGATATTTGACTACATGAACAACTTGTAAATATAAGAAGTTCACTTTTGACTCAAGTACCAAATATCGACAAAATGACCGTTATTAACTTAAATGATTAAATAATGTTCATAACATGGTAATAAGTGATATAAATGGAATAATGAACCTGAAAAAAGTTTTTAATCAAGTATAAATTATCTCAAGTTTATTATTCAGGACATTAAAGAACGATCGAGTCAAGTCGGACCTGTGGTATGGGACATCGTCGCAATCTCCTTTCATTGAAAAATATTTTGTTTTATACACAACCTTCTTTATATAGTGTATAAAACCCTTTCACTTTTACATTTATCCAAAAGGAATCTTTTTTATACGAAGCATTTTACTAAATGACAAAAGGGAATGTTTTTGTCATACGTATGCGGTGACAACGACTTCTCCTCCACCGTGACCATTATTTGAGTTTCGGCTTCCTCTACAAGCCATACATTTTTTTTTCAAAATGAAAAATAAATACCATGTTTTACTTTTCCTTTATTTTGGTATTGAAAATGGTTTTCATAATGTTTTTATTATATCAATGTGTTGTATTGATATCTTGTGATTGAAATGAGGAAATGTTATGTTTCCTTTATGCATGTTTTATGTGATACGATTATGTTATGGTTCTTGGGAATTTTTATGAAGATGGGTGGTTACGTGATAAAATAAGGGGGGGTGAGCCCGATATAGATCTCTAATACATTGGGTAACGCGAAGGGGTTAAACGTTATGGTTTCTATGAAGATATTTAGGGAATATACTATGATGGGTATTCCAAACGTAACCAAGAGGGTTACTCCCTACGTAAGAATGTTATGAATGCCTCAATTTACCTTTATGTCTTCTGATTTTTATGTTTTATTCATGATTTGATGAGGTATATTAAAGTGCTTATGTTTTATGAGTAAAGTATGATTTCATTGATTCTTACGTATACATGTACTCATGTTTCCTTTCCATATTTTTATATCCCTTACTAAGATTTTTATGCTCATCCCATGTTTTTGAAATGTTTTTCACAGGTCAAGGGAAAAGTACATGATGTGATGATAGTGTCAAGGAAGTCTCAAGAAAGAATCCATGTTTTATTTTAAATATGTTTTTGTTGATGGGAAAAATGAGTACTATCTTTTATGTAACCACTTTGTTTAAATGTGGAATGTAATGCATGTGTTATGATCTAATTCTCTAAAAATCTAAACCTAAAAAGATCCTCAATGTGAATTATTCATTTAATTCAATATTAAGTATGGTTTAAGGCTAGGGCCTTATAGTTGGTATCAGAGGTCGTTTTAGATAACTTTAGGAGTTAGAATTCTATTAAATTATTATCCAAAAATATTTTTTTATTGTCAAATTTAAATGATATAGAATTTGAAGATTACCATGTTGCTTCTCCTAAGATATTTCTGTGTTAATAATGGTTCATAATAGAGGAAACAAAACAGATTTTCGGGGAAGACATACAAAAGGAAATGACCTTCCAAATTAGCATACTGAGATGGTCAGAATCAGAATTGAGCAGTTTACTGCAGTGACAGCTTAGTTGTAGTATTTTTCTTTGTCTGGCAGGTTACTACAGAAGGAGTTGAAAACAATTGGTGAATGCTCCAGTTTTGGCACTTCCTTGTAGGAATGGTGAGTTTGTTATATACAGTGATGCTTTGTTGAAGGGACTTAGCTGTGTCCTTATGTATAAAGATCAGGTAATTGCATATGCTTCACGTCAGTTGAAAACTCATGAGGTAAATTACCCTACACATGACTTGGAATTAGCTGCTATTGTTTTTTCTCTAAAAATTTGGAGGCATCATTCATATGGAGTAAAGTGTGAAATATATACCAATAAAAAAAGTTTAAAGTATATATTAACTTAGAAAGAATTGAACATGAGACATAGGAGATGGCTAGAATTAATCAAGGATTATGATTGTACAATTCATTACCATCCAAGAAAAGAAAATAAAGTGGGTGATTCTTTGAGTCGAAAAAGTAATGCTTTATTAACAATGTTGCATTTGGAACGTGATCCTTTGGTTAAGGATTTGATGAAATTTGGCATAAAATTTGTTGGTGCAGGATGTCCTCCTATTTTTTTTCATGTATCAGTGAAATATTCTCTATCAGACAGAATTAAGCAAGCACATAAGCAAGACAATGAGTTGAAGAAAAAGGTAGAGCTGGTTTAGAAGGGTAAGTTTCCTAAATTCAACATTGATAATGATTGTGTTTTGAGATTTGGGAAGAGATTTTGTGTGCCTGGTGATTCATAGTTTAAGAGAGAGTTGTTATGTGAAGATCATAGTTCTCCATTTTTAGTTCATCCAGGAAGTACTAAGATGTATAGAGATCTTCGGGAGTATTACTGGTGGGATGGAATGAAAAGGGATATTACTGATTTTACTGTGAAGTGTTTGACTTGTAAATAGGTAAAAGCAGAGTGACAGTTACCAAAAGGGATACTTCAGCCTTTACCAGTGCCAGAGTGGAAATAGGAAAATATATTCATGGACTTCGTTGTGGGATTGCCGAAGACACCTTGAGGTAATAATGAAATCTGGGTTATTGTTGATCACTTGACTAAATCTGCTCTTTTCATTACTATACGAAATAATTTTTCCTTAGATCAAATTTCTCGTTTGTATCTTAAAGAGATAGTCAGGTTACATGGAGTTCCTCTCTCTATTGTATCTGATCGTGATCCCAGGTTTACTTGTAAATTTTGGAAAGGCCTTTAGAAGTCATTGGGTACTGAATTAAATTTTAGTACATCTTTTCATCCTCAATTAGATGGGTAGTCAGAACGAACAATTCAGACTTTGGAAGATATGATACATGCTTGTTCGATGGATTATCAGGGAAGTTGGGACCAACATATTTCTTTGGTTGAAATTTTATATAATAACCGTTTTTATTCCAATATACAAATGGCACCGTTTGAGGCATTATATGGGAAGCGGTGTCAAACTCCATCTTTTTGGGATGAAGTGGGTGAAAGGAAACTCATGGGACAAGAATTGGTAGAAGAGATGGAAAAAAAGTTCAGTTGATTTAGAGACACATGATAATAGCTCAGAGAAGGCAGAAGAGTTATGCGGATAACCGGAGGAAGGTTCTATCTTTTGAGGTAGGTGATCATGTTTTTCTCAAAGTCTCACCATGGAAAAGTGTCATGCGATTTGGTAAGAAATGAAAGTTGATTCCAAGGTTCATTGGACCATATGAAATTCTAGAGAGACTGGGATCAGTTGATTACTGAGTATCTTTACCTCCGAGTTTATCTCAGGTACACAATGTTTTTGATGTTTCAATGTTAAGGAAGTACATGCCAGATCCGTCTCATGTTTTGAGTCCAGAGGTGGTTCAGCTGGAAGAGAATTTATCTTATGAGGAACAACTGGTCCATATTCTTGACCACAGGGAGTAAGTGTTTCAGAATAAGGTGATTCATCAGGTAAATGTTTTGTGGAAAAACCATATGGTTGAAGAGGCAACATTGGAATCTGAAAAATGCTATGAGGGATAAATACCCCCACTTATTCGATAAGTAAATAAATTGCGGGGATGCAATTTTCTAAAGGGGGGAAGGATTTAACATCCCAATTAAGTAATGAATAATATATATAGTTATCTATGTCTATTTATGAATTAGATAGTGTTTTAGAGGCTTAAAACGAGAATAAATCCAATCTTAAGCACGAAATACACTAATATTTTTAAAAGATTGTTTTACTGCCTTTTGGTGGAAAACCTTTTTTAAATAGAAATTTTGACAATTTTATAAGCTCTATTTTTCAACATAAACTTATTCTTTATTATTGGGACATTTAAATTTACTTTGGAAAAATTTCTGGTATTTTTCTGATAATGTTCATTTTTTTAATGAATAGTGAAAAATGTTGTATTTTATTTCAAAACCCCTTTTTAATCAAATTTATTTGTATGATTAGATTATATTTTGAATTTATTTTAAAGTGAAATTAGAATATATTTTCACCATTTAATCCAATAGTGGTCGTTGAATTAATTTCACTTTGAAATTGGACTTAAACTAGTGTCAATCTTTTGATATATATTGTTTCCTAAAAACACGCTATTTGTTCTGACAGCAGGATTTAATTATAAAATTAATTAATGAAACTTCTATGATATTAATTTGGTAAAATATACATCATTTTTTAATTTGAAATATCAAATATAGCTTAGGGTGAAGATTTGGTATTTTTCTGAAAAACTTCAATTTTTGATGAATACTGAAACCACTAAGTGGTACTTAAAAAACTGATTTTTCATTTAAATGAAATTTTACCACCTCTGCATTTTGAATTTCAAAAATCCGACATACATGGATTTCATTATGAAGTAAAATGTGCTTCAATGGGATTAAAATATGTTTTGGTGAATAGTAACTTTTAAATCGTGATTAGAGGTAATTAGTGTAGTTTAAGGTAAAAATAATGTTTTAATAATTTGAAATGACCTTGACACATGTCCTACTCTTATTGGATGTTTCATGGCCGACCATGAAAATCCATGGGTCAACTTGGGGACCCCATGGAGCCACTTTGGTAGGAAAATGACATTAAAATTTTTTTATTTAAAGTTAAAATTAAAATGTCAAAAACACGAGTTGTTTTAATAAAACAATTTTTAAATGGGGTTATACAAGTCATATTTTTGACTATAAATATTAATTAGAAATATAAAATTATTTCCTACATCATGATATTTTTTTATAATTTTTAGACATTAAATAAATTAAATTATTTGTGACATCATTATGATGAAGCGATTACCTCATTATTTAACGATTTAAATAAAATGAAAATATAATGTATAATCTAAGACCTACACATGTAAAAAACCTATTGGATGGGTGGATTTAGAACTGTTATCACCTTAGACTAGAAATAAATCATTTTGGGACCTTTAAAATGCGAAACACATTTGATAATAAAGTAATATTTTATACCTTTCCAAGAGTGCCCCTCCTATCCTCTTATAAAAGGCCCCCACCTATACCACCTTAACCACAACTCTCAAGCCTTTTTCTAGGCCAAACTCTACCCATTTTGTCTCTAAACATACATCTCTTACTCCTAGAATCCTAACTTTGGGCAGAAGTCTTTCCAAAGAATCCTTTGAGCTCAAATCAAAAAGAGTTACCCGTTTTAAAGGTAGTGTCTTCTCTTGTGTTCTTATGTTTTATTTTGCTTCTCCAACCCCCTAAACTTTTTTTATTCCTTTATTTTGTAACAAAACTAGTATATTCAATATAATAAAATTTTGTCATGAGAAGGATTATAGCTACACTTACACACACCTTCATCTAATGGTTAAAGAGCATACTGTTTCTGTGGATGGTGAATTTCTGCCTCACAAAATGATGACTGTTCAATATTCTTCTAACACCTTCAAAGGTAGCCATTAAGATGAAACTATATTTATATATGATATATATTATGTTTATGTTTTCCTTGTGCTTCTGTATTTTTCATTTGTGGAATACCTTTATGGTTTCCATTGTGGGTAAACACGAAAATTTCATTTTAGGAAGTGCGGACTACTGCCCCCTCAAAGTGATTTGATTTGTTAATACCATATGTGGTACATATAAAGTATGGAGTTAATGATATTATATAAGATATTATACTGGAATTATAATATACCTTTATATAATTATTATTTCTTTCCATTGAAGTATAAGATAGAAATGAAAGTAGCGTTCATGCGTACGTATGGCTTACCGTCTCAATGAACGGTGCATTTTATTTCTTATCCCCAAATGTAATGTACTATTATAAGTACATATATATAATGGATATATATGATTTATGTTACATATAAATGATTATGGAATTAAAATATACATATCTATCATTTAGTTTTAATTCCATTAATATGACATAGAAATAAAAGTAGCGTTCATGCGTACGTATGACTTACCGTCTCCATGAACGGTGCATTAGATTTCTTACCTCTAAATGATTATGTAATATTATAAATGCATGTATATACTTGATATATATGATATATATGGAATATAAATAATGAATATTATTCTTGAGATAATGGATATTTGACTACGTGAACAACTTGTAAATATAAGAAGTTCACTTTTGACTCAAGTACCAAATATCGACAAAACGACCGTTATTAACTTAAATTATTACAAAATGTTCATAACCTGGTAATAAGTGATATAAAAGGAATAATGAACTTGAAAAATGTTCTTAAGAAGGTAGAAATTAACTCAATTTTATTATTCATGACATTAAATAACGATCGAGTCAAGTCGGACCCGAGGTATGGGACTTCGTCTCAATCTCCTTTCATTGAGGCCTATTTTGTTTTATACAAAACCTTCTTTATACGGTGTATAAACCCCTTTTACTTTTACGTTTATACAAATGGAATCTTTTTTATATGAAGGGTTTTACTAAATGACAAAAGGGAATGTTTTTGTCATACGTATGCGGTGACAACGGCTTCTCCGCCACCGTGACCATTATTTGAGTTTCAGCTTCCTCTACAAGACATACCTTTTTTTAAAATGAAAAATAAATACCATGTTTTAATTTTCTTTTATTTTGGTATTGAAAATGGTTTTCATAATGTTTTTATTATATCAATGTGTTGTATTGATATCTTGTGATTAAAATGTGGAAATGTTATGTTTCCTTTATGCATGTTTTATGTGATACGATTATGTTAGTGTTCTTGGGAATTGTTATGAAGACGGGTGGTTCTGTGATAAAATAAGGGTGGGTAAGACCGATATAGCTCTCCAATGCATTGGGTAACGTGAAGGGGTTAAACGTTAAGGTTTCTCCAAAGATATTTAGGGAATATACTGTGATGGGTATTCCAAACGTAACCAAGAGGGTTACTCCCTACTTAAGAATGTTATGAATGCCTCAAGTTACCTTTATGTCTTATGATTTTTATGTTTTATTCATGATTTGATGAGTTATGTTAAAGTTCTTATGTTTTCTGAGTAAAGTATGATTTCATTGATTCTTACGAATACATGTACTCATGTTTCCTTTCCATATTTTTATATCCCTTACTGAGCTTTTTATGCTCATCCCAAGTTTTTGAAATGTTTTTCACAGGTCAAGGGAAAGGTAAATGATGTGATGATAGTGTCAAGGAAGTGTCAAGATAGAATCCATGTTTTATTTTAAATATGTTTCCGTTGATGGGAAAAATAAGTACTATCTTTTATGTAACCACTTTGTTTAAATGTGGAATGTAATGCATGTTTTATGATCTAATTCTCTAAAACTCTAAACCCGAAAAGGTCCTCAATGTGAATTATTCATTTAATTCAATATTAGGTAAGGTTTAAGGTCGGAGCCTTATAGTTGAATGTGGTAATCATGAGTCTTCAAAGATTTTAGCTTCAACTCTCTTCTATTGACCCGTTTAGATATGTTGCTTGAATAGCCATCAGTAACTATAATAGTATCTAATACTTCCAGAAATTGTTTTTTTTCCATAGGTGTCATCACATAAGAATCACATGGAAGTTTCCATTTATTTTTACTTATACGTACAAAATGTAATTCTGGTCTGATGACCCAATCCCCCAAGTCACACCGAGATCGTAAATCATCTTTTGTCTTCCCCTTGACATTTATAAGAACTGAAAGAAACATTTCACATATATTCTTTTCAATATGAATTACGTCTAAGCAATGACGTAACAAATTGGTTGACCAATAAGGAAAATCAAAAAAGATACTCCTCTTCCTCCAATTGTAATAGGTTTTAGTGGAAACATTCTTTCTCTTTCCAGATTTCATTTGACCTATCCCGAACGAAAAACTGAAATCTTTCAATTCATTAAGCACATCAGTTCCAGACATACACTGAGGTGGATCATCGGTCTCTATGGTATTATCAAATCATGGACGATTCATTTTATATGGATGATCCTTTGGAAAGAATCATCGATGTCCAATAAAACTGAAACTACAATGATGTTTCAGTCTTTTGGATCGTGTATTCTTCATACAAACTTGACATGACAATTTTCCCTTCATGCTCCGTCTAGACATCATTGCATAAGCTAAAAAATCATTGATCATCCACATAAGCACAACACACATCTGAAATATGTCTTTCGAACATGCATTGTATGTGCGCACACCCACATCCCAAAGGAGTTTCAACTCTTTTATTAAAGGTTTCATGTATACATCAATATCAATGACGGGATCAGAAGGACCAGATATGAGTATACTCATGAAAGTGAAAGGTTTTTTCATTCATAACCATGGGGGACGATTATAAATGTGTATATAAACTGGCCATGTGCTGTGCGAAGTAAGAATATGCCGAAACGGATTAAAACCGTCACATAAAAGACCCAAACTCACATTATGCACATCAGCTGAAAAATCAGGATGTCGAGAATCAAATCTCTGCCATGCAAATCCATATGCAGGACGAACCAACTCATCATTAGTCTTCTTTCTCTCAATATCATGCCATCTCATTTTTATTGATATGTAATCAGACATAAAAAGATTCTGGAGTCTGGGGATCAATGGAAAGTGCAACATTACTTTATGTGGAACATGGGATGGTGTTCCATCAGATTTTGACTTCCAGTAGGATGTGCTGCATTTTATACAATCATTTCATTCAGTGGTTTCCTCCCAAAATAAACTGCAATCTTTCAGGAAATCATGAATTTTGTTTCTTGAAAATCTAAGTTCCTCAAATAACTTCCATTCCATATAGTGGTTTGATGGAATATCTGCGTCATCTGGAAGTAAATCCTTCAAGAGGGTAAGAATGTAATCGATTGCTGTATTAGAAATCCCATACATAGTTTTCCCATGAACCAATCGGATTAAAAATTCCATCTTTTTCATTTTATTGCATTGTCGATATACTAGATTCATGGAAGAATCATTCAATTTTTTCACCCTATCAATATCATCATTTTTACTAGAAGCATCAGCTGTCATCATATCGAAGTCTTCTTGAGTCGAAATCCTTTCTTTTTCATGATGACGAATAAACAGAAACCGATCTTCTAACAAATTCTCCATTCCGGTCCTTTCATTTCGATTATCACCAATTTGAGATTTCATTTTCTCCCCATTGTGATACCACAGAATGTAGTTCGCTTGAAAACCATTTTTGGTTATGTGGTAGCTGACTTTTTCATGGCTCAACCAAGGTCTACCAACACAATTGGAACATGGGCAGTGTATGCGACCACTATCTAAAGCATTGTGAAATGAAAAATCTATAAAGCTCTCCAAATTATTTTGAAAATATCTTAATATTCGATTGGTTTCATACATCCACCTTCTGTCCATTCTGTAAAAAGTATTTATATAAGTTATTTTGTCATAAAAAATTCAATAGGACTGAACTGTAATAGAAAATACATTTAAGTAAATGATTAAGGAAGAAGTTTATAGTCGATGAAGTGAACTATTAAAATAATGTAAAGAACAAATACTCATAAATTAAATTAAATTTTTTTTATATTCATTTTCATTAGGTATATATGAGGCACATGCCTCAGGTCCCATCATGTGTTATGGGAATCCCAAATCATTCAATCATGTTCAATAACTCATTATTGGAACCTCTATGGCCACACCTTTCATTACCCAATTACTTCCCCAAGTCAAGCACACCCCATGGGTGAATAAATTTTAGGATTCTACACTAATAGGTTGTTCATGGCTTGTAAAAAGATTTAATTTCATTAAGTATAAACAAAAACATTTATTTTTAAATTTGAGATTAATAATAAAGTATGTCAATGATAACAACATTACTGAATTAAACTTGTGACTTATCTAACATTTTTATGGATATCTACACATGCCAGAATGGGTAGTGAAAGGCACCCCACCCTAATAAAAGTGAGTATAGGCCAAGAAGGACACATAAAATACATCATACAATGATAACCATATTTAATTGACCCTAAAGTTATATTAGTGCAGTCATCGTGGGGGAAATGGAATAT
Source organism: Viscum album (assembly GCA_963277665.1). Lineage (NCBI taxonomy): Eukaryota > Viridiplantae > Streptophyta > Magnoliopsida > Santalales > Viscaceae > Viscum > Viscum album. The sequence goes on from OY728148.1 coordinate 391,899,347, forward strand.
ATGATCCTGGTTAACTGATGAATTCAAAAGCTCATATTTCATATGTTGGACACTATCTAAGGTAATAAATCATGTGATGATGGGTTTACATCATTCAATTTCTTACATGCTGGTGAGAATGAAGGCCTGAATTAATGACTTGAGTTCACTGATTAAATGAGGGTAGAGGTTGCATACGCTGTGTAAACAGAATGATTAAATAAAGGTAGAGGTTGAATACACTGTGCACAGTGGGGGAGTCTCAGCTGATTTAGAAACTAAAATAAATTCACATCATAGGTAACAATAAGAAACATCACCATCAAAAGAAAATCCTAATAAAAAAGGACTAAAAACATCAAACATTTCAAGAATTCACTACTATGCAAGGTTAATCCACATGTTTAGCAGTAATTATATGTCTTAATCATGAAACACCACTACAACACCTAGTTTTCACCAATAAACATAAGGTAAATATCTCAAAATATATTTAAAACAACTCATTAATAGGCTCAAAATTTAAATATAATCTTGAACCAACCATGGAATCACTTTAACAACACATTCTCACACACCAGTTATCTCATGTGTTACTAAATACCAAACATAGTCACATAGTGTACTATAAAATATTACATTACACAAGCCTTATTAATTTTTTTTAATAAAACAAATTCTTCATGGAATTTTAAGGAAACATTCATAAAAACTTTGCTAAAAATTATTAAACACATATAAATAAATTTCCAAGTAACAATTAATTACAAGATGGAAAAAAGCATAAAAACACATACTTAGAAAATCTAGAATACAACGGAAATGAATTTGAGATGCTTCTTCTTCAATGGAGGGTTGAGGATTTAATTAATTAAATGGATTGGAATAGATAAATTCTAGATTAAATCAAAACAAAAAAAAATTATATACACATAAAAATCAAAAATTAAAACTAAAATATGAGATGAATAACAATAAAAACAAGGTATCACTATATTTTATGTGTATGAAGAATATAATACCTGATTTGAGATGATTTGGATGTAGTTTGACAGGTTTGGATGGGGGAAGTTGCAAGAGCAGCAGAGCCCAGTACAAGATTAGGGTTCTATCGTGAATTGGGGAGAGAGCGGCCGATTGAGTATTTGGGGGAAATATTTCCCAACGGTTTTTAAAAACCATTTGGAAAGGGGTGTCCAAGAGACCCTTTACCAATGGTTTAAACAAACCGTTGGTAAAAGGTGACCATTTCCCAACGGTTCTTGTAGAACCATTGGGAAATGGTGTCTTAGACACTTGAACCGTTGGGAAAGGGTGCCTTGGACAACCCTTTCCCAATGGTTTTAGTAAACCATTGGGAAAGAGCTTCTTTACCAATGGTTTGTTTAAACCATTGGTAAAGAAGCGTTGGGAAAACATGAGTTTCCAGTAGTGGGGGGGGGGGCTATCCTGGGGGGAGTGGAGGGAGGTTTTGTAGGGGGAAGGGAGGTGCTGTAGAGTGTGGGGGGGGGGGTGTGGGGTGTTTTTTTATGAAATGATAATCATGGTTTTAAACTATGGATATATTCCCTAAGTGTCTTAAGATTCTGCCATGGTTTTTGGGCTTATAATCACAGTTTCAAATCGTGGCTATAACCAAAATTTCCAGTAGTGCGTCTCCATGAATGGTGCATTAAATTTCATTTATCTATATATTATATATATTTATATACTGAATATTTATGATATATACATCATTTTTAAATTTTTAAGTAAGTAAATCATGATCTAAGTAATAAGATCAAAAATAACAAGTCAAAACACGTATGATAAATAAAACGATTATTACCCAAAACATTACTTTAACATAAAATTGAAAAATAAACAGTTAATATAAAGTCATAAGTGAATTATATATGAAATATTAAATAATATTATGGTTTTATTATAAGTTAATAATATGTTTAAACCCACTATAAAGGATTTTCAGACACATACATAAGAAATTAGACCTAAGGTAAGGGATAATTTTTCAATCTAATTATTATCGATGATTATTTGTACATAAGTATTTACATGGGTATATATATCATCTACATCCATGTTCAATAAGTATGAAATGTTATTTATATTATTCTACAATTGTTTAAAGTTAATTTTACCCTTTGGTGAATTTGTATTAAATAGTATGAAAGGAATCTTTTGTCGCTATTCGATACAAGGTACTTTTTTTGACTTTTTTTCAGAAAATGTATGAGGAGAATGTTTTTTAACTTATATAGCATGATCAGATGTTTACTTATTCATAATACCTTATTTACATGAAGATTCTTATATACAATTTCAAGTTTATTTTCAAATAAATTCTTTTATTTTAAAATGGTGTGGAATTTTTAGAAAAGAAAACATTTTTGAAGAAGAAACTATATTTTCCTAAATAATTAAGTTAGAGTGTTTTATCAAACTTATTTTCCATATAAGATAATGCTATTTAAACATGGTTATGTTTTTATCCCTATTATTACTATGATTTGATTTTGTTAATTATTTAATGATATTTTATATTAATTATGTTATGATGGAATGACATTTAATAATCCCATTTTATATCTTGGGTTATGCTATGATGAATGATTTATGTTTTTGTGGAACATTTAAGAATGATTTCATTATGAGATGGATAAGACCTATATCTCCCTCAAATTCATTGGGTAAAGATTTATATTTCATGAGATAGACATGGTTAGAACTACAAGTAAATATAGTTCCGTAATACAGGGCTGGAACGACAAGTAAATTTGGTTTAGTAATACAGGGATGGAACGACATGTAAATCTGTTTCAGTATTACATGGATGGAATAAATTTTTTTCCCAAATCAGTAATGGAAAATTTCCACTATGATGGTCCTGGTAGCAATTCCTCAGTTACTATGGAAACCATATTACGTGTTTATTTATTTTCCACAATTCCATGTTTTATGCCAATTCTATTATCTCATGGTTCAAGATTCCATTATGATTTATGCCATATGAACTACCATGATTTATTTCATGACTCAAGATTTTGGTATATATTAAATGTGGTATGTTTTTTTTCAAAAGTTTTTTTCATGTTTTTATATTCTTATGTTTATGTTTTTTATGATATTTTCCATTCTTACCTTTACTATGAAATTTAGATAACCCCTTTTCATGTTTCTTTTCCCCTAGGATTTGAAGATGGGTATTAAGTAAGATGTGTCAAAGGGGATCTAGTTATGAACAATAAAGTAGGAGATGATGTAGATGTTTTATGAACTAGTGGTTTATGTTTTCCATTTTACAAAGGAACTAAAATAATATGGTCTTTAGGCATCTATTTGTGTAGTGTATTAAGTATTCTGCAAAAGAAATGTAATGTCTATGTACGAAAATGTTGGGTTGTTAGAGTTGGTAACAAAGTGAAGGTTTAGTTAAACTTTGGAAACTAGGATACGAAAACTATAGTGATGCGGAGTGGTTTTTTCCCTAATCATAAATCTCATAATATGATCAATAATCTAAAGTTTGGTAATTTTCTTTACCCAGCTAATTAGAGAAAGATGGAGTTTCATGGTGATCATAGAAAAAATAAAGTTTAATTTTCCTCATGTAAATTTTGTGGGAATAGGCATCAAGGAGAATGTTTAAAAGGAACTAGAAGATGTTTTGGGTGTGTAACATAAGGACACAAAGATAGTAATTGAAAATTAAAAGGTTTAGTTAACACAATGGACAAGGATAGTGGTATTGCTAAGATGTCACGAACTAGGCCAAGTCAACCCTGAACCGGTCACTCAGGACGCTCTGCAAAAAGTTCCAAAAGGAATTCCTAATACTCCTTATATAGAAACAAGAACTGAGAGAATAAATAGAGTATAAAAGGTAATTATTTCTCCCAAATATAAACAATAGGGAAAACTATGGAAAGAATGGACAACCCAATACAAATTTATATAAAAATTGAACCGACATTATTTATAAGACAAAACTAAAAGTAGAACTGAATGATACAACTAAACCAACTAGACCTGATGACCAAATAACTCCATGTGACTATTCGGTCAATATCCTACACAAAAATCCCATGTTTCTCAAGGTGAATGAACTCAATATAAAACCTTCACAAGGGATAAAAACCGAAGAAACATATATGCGTGAGTATTAAAACTCAGTTGGTTAGCCCGATATTCAATTCCCAATGCACTTACAATTAAAATAAATGAAAAATCTATTTCATGTAGGAAATAAAATATATAAAATTATGTTTTACAAACACGGTTCCATTCTATGAATGCCATTATACAAAAGGTTACAGGTTTTATTCATAAGAATGGTAGAACAATTTCCAAAGATATGCAACTTCAAAATGAAAACAATTTTCAAGAAAGATGCTTTAAAGAAAGTAAACTTTAAAATAAAACACACATGCCACTGAATTTTCCATCCAAATACACCATATTCTAATGCTGAATGCAACATATCCAATGAGCACTAGTCATGGGAACACCCCTATCCCCATGTACGTCATATCTCAGTGGGAAAGTAATCATAAAAGTATCTATTATCATTCATGAGCCACTAGTAGGGAAGATACAAATAACCTAGTGATCCTCAATCAATACCATTATAGTTTTTTAGTGTTGTCAATGTCAAAATTTCTATAAGAAATAGGGAAAAGACCACTTCGGATCACTAGCATACTAGTACACGTCCTCCCACCTAGATACCTGGGTTTCCATCTTTGTGCTCAATAACATTACACAAGTTATCAATACATATTACACATGAAAATACCATTCCCAAATCATACACACACATAATATCTAGTAAACATGTTTCACGTTTCTTTCACGAATCAATAAACCACTTAAGATTTTCATGAGGCAATTTCAAGAGTTGTAATGAGTATTTGCCCATAAAATCCATTAAAAAAGCTCTTTTTAGAAAAAACACCCACCAATACCATATCAAACCAGATTTCTCATCCCCAACACCATTTATTAAATCAATTTCATGAATCATAAAATTACCCAAAATTATACAACATGAAATACAGAGGAAAACCATCTTTATAAGAGAAATAACAAATGGGAATTTAAGAATTCTTCACAAAAACAACATTAATCAAAAGTAAAAATACAAAAATTCTTAAATAGGTGTAAAATAACCCTTTTAGTCAACAAAAAATTTACTTACACCCCTTAAAAATTTAGGTTACACATTCAAAATCCACCCATTTCTATAAAAATACCAAACATGCCTTCCATTGGCAACACATGCCAAAGCACCTTAAAATACCATACTTGTTTCATTATAAAACCCTAAACTAGATTTTAAGCCACATAATAAACCCAAAAACCATTTATTCACATGATTCCAACATTTTCATAAGCCAAACCAATCATTTTATAACTCCTTGAACACACAAGAGCCCACCAGGAACTTTCCCAAAAACGAGGCACACACCATTTAATAAAAAAATCTATTTAACATTAAGAAGTGTATGATGATAAATTTTCATGCCAAAAACTTATTAAATTAGTTAAACCAGATCATAAAAATCACAAACCATATTCTAGAACAAGCGGAACATTTATCTAAACAAGCAGTGGGCACGTTTAAACGAAACAACTCCATTTTACACAAAACAAAGCATAAATAACCATTTTGCACACCAAATAGATCATACAAAGGTTGTATAGAAAAAAAATGTATAAAAGGTGATAAAAATATAAAAAATATGAAACATAAATAATAAAAGAATGTTCTTGGGAGAACTTACCTCAAAACCAAGGCAGAATTGAAACACACACCCGATAACACCTTCCAAAGGTTTATAAACACTAAACCTATTAATAACTGACCCAAAAGAGAACAAAACCCACAAAAAAATCATGGTATAACATAACCCTAGTTATTTCATGACTAGGTAGGAATAGAGATATAATAAATAATGGAAGGATGAGGTGGAAGGAGGAGAAAGAATAAGGAAACTCACCATGATATCTAGAGAACTCTTCATCTTCACTTATATCCAAACCCTTAGATGAGAGTGAATGGATTGGAAATTAATAGGAAATAAAATTAGGTCTGGACAAACTAGGGAAAGAAGATTTTGGGGAAAAGAGTAAAAAAATAATGATTTATGAAAGAAAAAAATTACCTCTTCAAATATGGATGATTTGAGAAACCTTGAGGAAGTTTGACCTAATCCCTAATAAAGATGATATCAAAAGATGGAAAATGGAATATGGGGGGTGCGACTAGGGATTTGGGGATCAATAAATATGTAACAACCAAAAAATATTAAAAATTTTATAAGATATTAATGAAACCAAATAATTTTTTAAAACTGAAATGGGTTCATAGTATCGACCAATATCTGAATAAATAACCCAAATCTACCATGATTATGAGTTTTTAAGGGGTCCAAATAGATATTGTGGTTTTAATATGTTAGGGAAAGAAAATGGAGAAGTGGAATGGGTTGAAATTTTGAATAAAAGGAGTTATAAAAGAATTTTTTTTAAATATGGAAATGGGCTCATGGTTTGGCCCAAATCTTAAAGTAACCATAATTTTCTACAAAAAACCCCAAACAAGCTGTAGGGAACCCATGGTCAGATGACTATAAATAAATGGAAATTCAAAACTCAACATTAATATCACCCAAAATCAAAGAAAAGGATTGTTATTTCCAATTAACCAGATCAAAACCAAGATATGGAAAACTATGTGTGACAATTCTCACCACCATTAAAGATTTCTTCCCCTAGAAAGCCATAACACTTTGCTACTAAAAGATCAACACCTAAGGATTTCTTATACAATATCTAAAGCCAAAAAAATATCATCTAGCATTAATGGACATAATACTCTTTCCCAAATAAAACACCAACTCACAACCACTTCCTAAGAATCAATAGAACGATCAAGACACCACCTCCACAACGAAAAAAAGAACTAGATTATTTGGCCTTCTCTATAAGAACCCAACGATCACCCAAACCAATGTGCACTCATGAAATCCAATGACATGGGGGGGGGGGGGGAGGCCAGAATGGTCTCCCCACCATTAATTCACAACTACTATCTAAAAAATATTTAAAGGAAAGAGATTAGATACCCATAGTGGGTCTCCCCACCATTAGAGACCAATTAGAAATGAACAAAAAAGAATTAAAAATGAACTAGAATCATGCATCACCTACACTGGCCCACCAAAACTCTCCACAACAACCTAAAAACCCATGTTAAGAGGATTATAATATGAAAATTTAAACCACACAGTCCCAAATAGAGGGGACAAGAATTGGGCCAACACTTTCGGCATGGATCAAAAACCCCCACAACTCAGGGCAGGGAGGGAAGGGGACCGAATACTTGGGCCCTTGAAACCAAAAAATAAATAGAGGAACCACCCAAAACTCTCCACCTATGAACAAATAAAATCATGCCTACACCCGATTCACATTGGCAGTCGACACATGGACATTGATCAGAAACCCACATTAAATAAGGTATAACCATAGACACTACCTGAGGGGTAAGTCCACCATAATCATTGAAGAAAAAGAAAAATCATAGTGATGAGAAACCATAATAAAAATAGAGAACCTGCCTTACCAAAACAGTGAAGGCAAGATCTTAGTTAATCTCCCCCACACCTCTAGAAATTTCCTGATTGCATGAAATGATTCACTCTAAGGCCTATGGCTAGAGTCCCGATGATTGAATTATCTTCTTCACCTAAACAAGGCAATAAAGATCACAACACCCCATGAAACCCACTTTCTCAACAACACACCTTCATATAAATAGGAACTCATAGATTTATGGAACCATTATCTCTCACTCCGTATAAGGAGAATAATGGACAATGAATATGGAGAAACGCATCAAAATCACCGAACCCAACTTCTATATCCAAAAGAATTATTACAATAGGGAAACACTTTAAATCAACCCCAAACATCTCTCTATTCCATCAAATGAGTTGAGGCATCATTTGAAGTGGTGGGTTTAATGTTTTAAATGAATCCTTTAGATGATCAAACAAATGTCCTTCCATTGTAGAACCATCTATGGACACATCACAACATCCATCATATCCTTAGAAACCCACTGAACATTTCTCCAAAACCGAGCCACTAACAAGATCCCATCTCAAGACATACCATGAGTATCAATTCCAACTCATGATGAAGCATACCAAACAAAACACACTTCCAAAACACAAAAAAGAAACCCACATACACACAGGTTTACAAAAATAAAAAAAATTCAGCTTAAAACACTATTGAAAAACAAACTAAATTGGTGGATGTTTAGATTCTCCAAGGGTGTTTCATAAATTCTCACTCTCATGCACATCCCTGTACCACCCTAGGCACCCAACCAGTATTCCATACTGGGAATCTATCAACATATCTATACAAAACCATGCATGTGATCACCCATGAAAAAACCAAAGGATAAAACAAACATCCTCATTTTATAAGAAAAAACTTTCACCCATTTCAAAAATCATGTAACTTACATAGGTGCACTAACAACCAAGTTAAAAACCATTTTCATATTTTCACAAAACAAACCATTTTACCATTCTTGAAAAAGATACCCCATAGGTATCCATCAAAATCCACTCCCTTTATTCAAAAAATTTAGCATCATCTCAACAAACCAAACTTTTCCAAGAACCATTTAATTTAGAACTCATTTCATTTATTTTTAAATGACTACAAAAACAAGCTTGCCTTTCAAACATCCCATTCCCATTTTTAAAAATCTAGAAAGGTATATTTTATTAATACAAAAACCAAAAAGGCCAAATCCATTTTTAAAGAAACAGAAAATTCTCAAAACTAATTCCCAAAACCAATTCATCATATTGAAACACTCTTAAAAAACCCAAAATATTCCATTTTATTCATATTTTCAGAATAATCTTAAAATAATTCATACCTTCCAACCATTTTATTTCAATAAACCATAAGTTTAGATTAAATAAATTCAATTTTGTTAAATTGTTACACTTTATCCCAAAAAAATTGTTTCACAAAAACCCAAAATTATAAAAAACATTCCTATATTAACCAATGAAAACCCACTTCCAAATTTTCCACAAAAGGATTTAAAAAAAAAACTCCGAACTCAAGAATGATCTAAGAGATTGACAAAAGGGAACTAATGTCAGTGGGCGACTTGACCATATAGTTGGAGCCCATATGTCAAACATACCACCAACACAGAGAGCCTTCTTAAGAGTTTTCCCTGAATTCATATGTCTTTCCAGGACCTTAGATCTCATATAGGACATTATTACAACTCCACTTATTGTATCCCAATCAGCAAACAACCCTTAAGAACCAAAGAAGCTAATAAAACCAGACTTCCCTTGGACACATGAGGATCAGAACGAGCAAGAGTTCATTACGCTCTTCCCGAACCAACCCCTCATGTTCCAAAAATCCTTACCCATCTACTATGACATCCACCAAATAACAAGGGTACTCTAAAAATAAAGTTCCACTAAGAGACGACCTCCTTTGATACCATTTTTTCACTAACCAGCCTGAGTCGACCCTGAACCAGTCACTCAGACCACTCCGCAACAAGTCCTGAAAGGTGTTCCTGATCCTCCTGAGATGGATACAAGCACTAAAAGAATAAATAGAGTATACAAGGGAATTATTTCACACAAATATAAACAATAATAAAAAAAGTGGAATGAATGGACAACCCAATACACATTTATATAAAAATTCAGTTGACATCATTCATATGACAAGACTGAAAGTACAACTGAATGATATAAATAAACCTACCAGACCTGATTAAAAACTTATACCATGTGACCTCTCTGGTCAAATATCAAACCCAATGATACCATGTCACTTAAGGTGACTGAACTCAAGCTTAAACCTTCACAAGGGTTAAACAAATAAGAAAACTATAGGTGTGAGTATTAAAACCGAATAGGTTAGCCCGATATTCTATTCCCAATTAACTTACACATAAAATAAAAAACATCAATTTCTTATTTGAAATATAATATATAAAAGTATGTTTTCCTAACAATTTTCTATGTTATGGAAGCTATCAGACAAAATCTTTCATGTTTTATACATAAGAATGATAGAACAATTTTCAATGATATGAAACTTCAAAACGAAAACAATTCTCATGAGGGATGATTTAAAAAAAGTACAATTTTAAATGAAACACACATTTCACTGAATTTACCATCTAAATACACTTAATTAAAATGGTTAATACAATATATCCAATGAGCACCAGTCACGAGAACACCCCTAGGAACTAGTTCGTTGTGAGCCCCATGTACCTCATATCTCGATGTGAAAGTAACAATAAAAATATCCATTCTCATGCACAATACACTATTAGGGAATATAAAAATAACATAGTGGTCCCTAATAGTCACAATTATTGTTTTTTAGTGTTGTTAATGTCAAACTTGTTAAGTGAAATAGGGACAAAACTACTCTGGATCACTAATATACTAGTACACGTCCTCCCACCTAGATATCGAGGTTTACCTCTTTGTGCTCAATCAAGTTCCACATGTTATAAATAAACATTGAAAATGAAAATACCATTCCAAAATCATACACACAAAAAACATCCCACAAACATGTTTCACATTTTCTTCACAGATCAATAAACCACTTATGAATTTCATGAAGCAATTTCATGAATTGTAATGAGGCTTTGCCCATAAAATCCATTCAAAAATGAAATTTTTAGACCAAAAAATAACAAATACCATATAAAACCATATTTATAAACCTCAAAACCATTAATTAAATAAATTTCATGAATTATAAAATGACCCCAAATTATACAACATGAAATACAGAGAAAACTGATCTTTATAAGAGAAATTCCAAATAAACCTTTAAGAATTATTCACAAAAAAACATTTATAAAAGGAGCAATTAAAACATTTATAAATAGGTGTAAAAAAACCATTTTAAGAAAAAAAATTACTTAAACCCCTTAAAAATTCAGGTTATATATTTAAAACCCACACATTTCTATAAAGATTCCAAACATGCCTTCTATTTGCAACACATGCCAAAGTACCTTAAAATCCCATACTAGTTTCATTTTAAAACCCAAAACCAGATTATTTCACAACTAAGGAACCCAAAAAAACATTTATTCACATACTTCTAACATTATTAATAATCCAAACCAATCATTTTATAACACCTTGAACACACAAGAGACAACCTAGCACTTTCCCAAAAAAGGCATGCAACATTTAATAAAACAAACTCTATTTAACATTAAAAAGGGTATAATGCCAAATTTTCATTCAAAAACTTATTAAATTAGTTAAAAAAGTCCAGAAATATCAGAAGAAAAATTCAAAAACCAATGGAACATTTATTTAAACATGCAGTGTACACGTTTATACGAAACAACTGCAATTTACCCAAAACATGGAAAAATAACCATTTCTCACACCCAATAGATCATAAAAAAGTTGTAAAGAAATAATAATCATGTATAAAAGAATATAAAAATATTAAAAATACGAAACTTAAATAATAAATTCAGGTTCTTGAGAGAACTTACCTCAAAACCAAGGAGGAATGTAAACGAACACCCGATGACACTTATTAAGGGTTTATAAACCCAAAACCTATGAATACCCGCCCCAAATGAGCCAAAAACCCATATAAATCATTTTATAACACAAACATAGGTTTTTTATGACTAGGGAGGAATATATATCCAAGAAACAATGGAAGGTGGAGGAGAAAGGAGGAGAAAGGAGAAGGAAACTCACATTGATAACTAGAGAACTCTTCATCTACCCTTAGATCCACAACCTTATAAGAGAGGTAATGACTTGGGAATAAATATATAGGATACATAGGACTTTAAGAACTATAGAAAGAATATTTGGGGGGAAAATAGTAAAAAAGTAATGATTTATGAAAGAAAAAAATTACCTCTTTAAATCTGGACGACTTGAAAAACCTTAAAGAAGTTTTCCATAATCCCCGATGAAGATGAGATTAAAAGAAGGAAAATAGAACATGGGGGTGCTCCTAGGGTTATTGGGATATATTATGATATGGAATAAAACAAAACTATTAAAAAATTAATAATATATAAAAGAAACAATATAATTTTTTAAAACTGGGAATGAGATCACAGGCTGGAACAATACCTGAATAAATAACCCAAATCTACAATGATTATTAGTTTATAAGGGGTCTAAATGGATATGATGGTTTCATTAGGTAATTTTTAGACAATTGGGATGTTTAATTAGTGAATTTTTTTGGGAAAAAAGGAGTTATAATATAAAAAAAATTGTTTTTAAATTTGGAAATGAGCTCTCGATATGGCCCAAATCTTAAAGTAACCACCCTTTTCTCCAAAAACCCCAAAAAAGATATGGGGAACCCATAATAGGATGATTAGAAATATACAGAACATAAAAACTAAACATTCATCTCACCCAAAACCCAATAAAAGGATCTAGATTCCCAATTAACCAAATCAAAACCAAGACATGAAAAACCGGGTGTGACATAGGTTATTAACGATGAATACATGTATTAAATGTGGAATTTATGAGCATTATAAAAATCGATGACCTAAAGGAAAATATCATAAAAAAAATCATCATTATCATATGTTTTTTTTTATTTTTATGATGACGAAGATACTACTAATGATACATGAGATGAAATAAGTGTTAAGGAATAAAACGATGAAGCTCGATCAATGGTTTAAGAAGATAGTGGAATGATTACATGATTATTAAGAATAATGTTGTATAAGTGATTTTGTAGTATTAAGGAACAAGAAAAATATCTAATGACTATTAAACTATTATTTTTCCTTAATTATTTTAAAGTATATGTTGAATGATACCAATAACCATTAAAAGTTATTTAGATTTTTTTGGAAAATGTATGTTATGTTTATAATGATGGGATACAGAGATAATGAGATGTTTGACAGTATTAATGACCTCATGACTGATATAAGGACAAAGTTATATCATAGTTTGATTATATAGAATTTTTGGTATTTTTGGTGTGTGTAAAGAGTTAAATTTTACATAATGCATGTTTTTACTAAGGTTATATGGTAATTCATGTTATTACCATGTTTCAAGAGAATACATGATTAAGGCATTCACATGTTTGGAATGTGACAACCAGGAACTACCTTATGAGATATCGGAGACCAATTTTAAGTAGATTTAGTTCACCTATTTCTAAAGTTTTATATTTTATATTTTTGGAAGGATTGTAATGTTATCCATTTATGGAAAGTATAAGTTATATTTCTGTTGAAGTTTGTTAGATTAATGTATTATCTCAATATAGGTAGACTTATGCATATTTGATTACCTGTGATAATTTTTTTTGTTAAGACTGATAGAATGGCATATCATTCAATTTATGGATTTCATGATCTGCTAACACTTCAAGAATAAAAAATTTAACTTCATTTATTTTAATTAGAGATGAAGTGGAAATTGTTCAAGGAATAACCAACAGTGATATTTTACAGAAATAAAGTAAGTATTTCTTCTCATGTTATTAAACCTTAGGGAAATGATCATTAAAACAAAAAATGTTATCTTAGTACCTTATTATATGATGAATCAGATGATTTATTAAATCATGACAGATTTATGGATTTATAGTTGTTAACTTTCTCCAACCTTGTTCTCTATTACTATCCATCAGAACTTGATGGTTAGATTTATCTTCCATATCCATGTTTTCACATCCAGCCTATGTTCCCCTATGTGGAAAACTAGTGATGAGTTACTTGGGGTAACCATTATGTTTCTAACTTTACTTTTTAAAATGAAGTTTTAGTATTCCTTTTTATGATATGGGTTTCCATGAAAGAAGCTTTCAAGTAGTAAACCTTTTATTACCTTGACAAATTTGGAGGGAGAAATTCATTTTAAGGGGGTTTAATGTAACAACCTGAGTTTTTATAGACCATTTTTTTGAATAAATTAAAATTTTCATTTATATCTTGTAATGTACTAAGTCAAACCTTCCTTCCACACTAAATGAACTTGTCGTATGTTACACGCAACACCGAGTGGGAGTACGATACACACAACACCGAGTATAGATTTTTTTCAACATATAAAATAACTATGTTTGTATTATTTTATATGCAACACCAAAGGAAGCCTGAACTAAACGCAACATTGACTTGGCTTGCGTTACACCAAAGAGTGACCTTTCTCAGTAGCTATCTTTGTACACAATACTGAGTTTTACTAATCAATGATATATTATTAAAATATTATTATTATTTTTGATATAAACTAGACATTATGAATATTACTATTTTTTTGAATTTTATATAAAATTAACTTTTATATTAAGTATTTTCTAGACATGATATAAGAACAAATTCAATTTTTTGGATAAAAGTAGTATTTTTCAAAATAATACAGTTTTTTCACCTTTTGATGGAGAACCCATTTTAAATATAGTTTTTAAAACTTTTATATATTATATGTGACAAAATAGACTTCTTATTTGTAAGTGGTAAATCAAAATTTACTTTTGTTGAATTTTTGGTATTTTTCTAACAAAATTCATACTTTAATGAATATAAAAAAATACTGCATTTTAATTCCAAACTACATTTTCATCTAATTTATTTTCATTGTTTAATTATTATTTTTTAAATAGTTTTAAGTGTAATTGTATTATGTTTTTATCATTTAATATAAATTTATTAATCGTAAGTAATTTCACATTTAAATTGGTCATAAACACATGCCAATCTTTAGATAGTTTTTATTTCTAAAAAACCCGCTTTCTGGTTTTGACAACAGGAATTAATTTTAAATTAAATTCTTCCAATTTTTTGTTTTGAATTTAGAAAAATGGATTCAATATTTAAAATCATAAGGTTAAAATTATGTAAATAGGTCCATTTCTTTGGACTTTATGAATAGTAACTTCAATAATTATTTTTATTTACCACGGTTATAGGGTAAATCTGGTAAATAAGGGTAAAAACTAACATTATAATAATATAAAACTACCCTAAAATGTGTTCTAATATGATTCGGTAAGTCATGGGAGACTAAACAGTCCTTAAGACGAAATTTTGGTATTTGAGAACCAATTGGGTATGAAAATGACATGTTATAATCATTAATTTAAAGTAAAGGGAAATATAATATAAACATGTATCTTTTTAATAAAACAATTTTATTTTGGTATATTTAAATGATATGTTTTACTTTACATATTAATTTTAAAGATAAAAATATTTCATAAATCATGTTATTTTATTTATAATTTATATATATTAAATAAGTTAATTTATTTATGACACAATGATAATGAAATGATTACTTTATTAATGAAATATTCAAATAAATAATATTATAAATATTAAAATAAATGTAATATGAATATTTTGATTCCATCGATGATTTTTTTAGATGAAATTTAAATGTTAGGGATTATTTAATCCCTTTGGTTTGAAGGAATAATTTTTTTATGACTAACAAAAATCAATTACTAAATATTGTCAAAATTGACATAAATGAGTTTTTAAAACAAATACTATTTTATTAAATGATATAATAGTCATAAAAATATAATATTCGGCCAAATGACCTAGATAACAATAAAAATGTCATTAATTATTAACTTTGGGTTCTATTTTCATTTTATAGTAACTGTAGTAACCATATATTATGAAAATACAAGAAGACATGGTAAGTGTTAATGTTTTTAACTAAGGGTTAAAGCTAAAATATAAGGTTGATTTTGTGACCTAAACTTATCTAAAACCTATTGGTTGAGAGGATTTACATCCATAGTCATATTAACTTCGGAATAAATGAGTTTATGACCATTATAAACAGAAAATATATTTATTATAAATTAATATTTAAAGAATTTCCTAAAGTGACCCTCACCTCTTCTATAAAAGAGAACTTCTAATTCTCTTTTAATAACACTTATAAAGCCCTTTTATTCTACAAAAACCTGCCCATTTCCTCTCCCAACTTCACTCACTTAATCTTAGTGGACACACTTTGTGAATAAATCCATCATACAGATACCTTTTGGGCAAATCAAAAAAAGATACTAAAAAAGAGTTAATTGTTTTATCACCTCTTTCAAAATTCTTTTCTTATTATACTTTCTATTCTTATGTTTTTTCTACAATAAAGTAATAAATCAAGTATATTATGCATTCATATATGTTTTTATAATTATGGGATAACCTTATACCTCCTTTTATCCATCATACTAATAATAATATCACCATGCGTTTGTACGTATGAATTACCATCTCCACGCCGTGGTGTAATTTTTTATTCAACAATACTTAATTTGGATGGGTATAATGATGAGTATAATGGATGTAAATAATGAATATTACATGACAATTATTCTGTATAATTAATATACCATCTGATTCTAGATATTGTCGCTCGTGCGTATGTATGACCTACCGTCTCGACGACATGATGAGATTCATTCTCCACATTAACTATTCAAGAATGATTATAAAGTATATATAATAAATAATAATTAAATATATGAAAAAATAATTCTTTTGAATTTATGTATATATACATATATTTCATTTACTTTCTTCCATTGAATTCAATAAGGAAACAGAGACAACATTCATGCGTACGTACAACCTACCATCTCCTTGAACGGTGTATTCCATTTCATTTATCTATCAATTATATATATTTATATACTGAATATTTATGATATATAAATAATATTTTACATTTTATAAGTAAGTAAATCATTATCTAAGTAATAATATCATGAATAACAAGTCCAAACACGTACGATATGTAAAATGATTATTACCCAAAACATTTCTTTAACAAGGAATTGATAAACAAATGGGTAATATAAAGTAATAAGTGTATAATATATGATATTTTAAATATTATTATGGTTCTATTACAAGTTAATAATATGTTTAAACCCACTTTACAAAAGTTTCTTACACATATGGAAGAAATCGTACCTAATGTAAGGGATAATTTTGCAATCTCATTATTATCCGAGATTGTTTGTACGTAACTATTTTCATGCATATATTTATCATCCACATCCATGTTTGTTAAGTATGTAATATTATTTATCTTATTCTACAATTTTTTAAAGTTAACTTTACCCTTTGGTGAATTTTTATTAAATGGTATGAAAGGAATCTTTTTTTGTTATTCGATACGATGTACTCTTTGACTTTTTTTTGACAAAAGTATGAGGAATTTTTTTTAACTTATATAGAATGATCAGATTTTTATGTCTTCATAAAACCTTATTTCCATGAATCTTTCTTTATTCGATTTAATGTTTATTTTCAAAAAAAAAATTCTTTTGAAATTATGTGGCATTTTGAGAAAAGAATTTTTTTTAAATAAGAAATGATACATTCCTACATAATTAAGTTTGTGTGTTTTATCAAAATTATTATCCATCTAAGATGATGCCATTTAAATAGGGTTATGTTTTTATCCTTATTATTACTATGATTTTAACATGTTTATGATGTAATGATATTTTATATGGATTATGTTATGATGGAATGATGTTTAATAAACCCAGTTTATTTCTGGGGTTATGCTATGATGAATGATTTATGTTTTGTCAGCACATGTAAGAATGATTTCATTATGAGATAGGTGGGACCTATATCCCCTACAATGAATTGGGTAAATATTTATATCTCATGAGATAAACATGAATGGAGTGGAAAGTGAATATGGTTCAGTAATACTAGGATGAAATGGAAATTAAATATAGATTAGTAATATAGGGATGGAACGAAAAGTAAATCTGGTTCAGTAATATATGGATGAAATGGAAAGTAAACCTGATTCAGTAATTCACGTTGTCCACTTTGATTTTATTGGTAGTAATGCCTTGACTACTATGGAAATCATATTATGTTTTTTATTTTTTTTCCATAATTACATGTTTTATGAAAATGCTATTTACTCATGTTTCATGATTCATTTATGATTTATGCCTTTTGAACTACTAATATTAATTTAATAACTTGAGATTTTTGTATATGTTAAATGTGGTATTTTTTTTCAAATGTTATGCTCTTGTTTTTACATTATTATGTTTATGTTTTGTAAGATATTTTCCATGATTATCCTTAATAAGAATTTTAGATCACCCTTTTTGATGTTTCTTTTCCCCTAGGATTTGAAGAAGGGTATTAAGTAAGATGTGTCAAAATGGGGTTCTAATTACAAAGGATAAAGAAGGATATGATGTGGAAGTTTTATAAACCAGTTGTTTATGTTTTCTAGTTTTTAAAGGCACTAAAATAATATGATATTTGGGCATCTATTTATGTAACGTATTATGTATTCTGAAAAATAAATGTAATTTCCTTGTATGTCAAGATTGATTTGTTAGATTATAGGCTTGTTTAGACTGGTTATTGATGATTGAGTCACACCCTGGTCCAGCCACCACCTAGTATTCTAGGTATATGGACACATATTCCTATACATACTTGGTTCATATTGGTGGATGAAATATATTACTAAACGTTTTATATAATTATTAATATATATATATATATTTACTAGTTAGACAACTCTTTCCATCTTTGAGTCGAAGTAGGTAGAGTTTCTAGGTGTCCTTTAGGAACCTGAGTGGGGTGTTGTTTATTTATTTAGTATTGTTTATTATTTATATTACTTACTCATTGACTTACTTATTATTAATGGTCTAGATTAATTTATATACACCATGGGTTTCAACCTATTTGGATTTATATCTCACACCCTACTCGGGCCTCCATTACACCGAGGTACCCGAGTAGACCATATATTTGGAGCTCGAGATTATCATAGAGACCACCCTTGGGGATTTTTTTTCTTTTCATACTCTTGTACTATACTAGATATTGTTTCTTGAATCATGTCTATTGTTTTAATTATGTATAATCACATGGACATGCAGGAATTGCTACGTATATTCGAGTTGGCCATCATTTATATTCAATTGATTATTATTTTTCCACTTATCTATATTTCATTTATTACAACTCATGCTACTATTTGTTATCTATTATCCGATATACCACTACACTACTCTAATCATGAGGGTATAGTCTCCCCAATATCACATCATTAGACCCTCGTTACAAGTTGGCAGCCTTTGGCGTATAGGGAGGCATGCTTGAGGCCATGTGACCCACTAGTATGACCACTGTTTTAGTAGAGAGTTGGGTCGGGATGTTACAAAGTTGAATCAAATGGGGTCTCTTCCCCTTTTTCCTTATTATGTTGGGTTGGAAGACAGGAGACTAGGAACAAGTCAGTGTTTGGTAAATAGTTGTGCCTAGGACTGATCACCCTATACATGGGGAAAGTCCAAGTGGCCTAGGATGATATTGTTTTTCAGGCCATTTATAATTACAGTTGATCATTATTTCACATTGAGTGAGTGGTGTATTTTCCACTACTTATTGATTTATGAAACTTAGGATATTTTACCTTTTACCTGGTATAAAAAGGGTGAATCATTACATACATCATTATAGACACATTAGAAATTCACATATCATGTATATTCCATGCCATGTAGTTTCATTTATAAGCTACTTGATAATTTTGATTTCATGCCTTCAGTGTTATTCCATGGTTTTGTTCTATTTAGAATGAATGATTTTATAATAATATTAGGTGATTAAATGTCATGATGCATGATTAGTTGGCATGATTCTAAGCTTATTATCATGTTTTTATGTGTTTACCACTTGTAATAACATGTTAAGTTTTAATGTTAAAATGTAATTGGTTTCATGGGACGAATTTATTGGTTGTGATTAAATGGGAAAATGTTTTTAGTTCTAAGGTTCATGGGGACCTTATAATTGGGAAAAAATAATTGTATACTCAAACCATCTTTGATATTTGGTTATAATTATAGACTATTGTTAAAATCTAAAGGTTTATAAAGTTCAAATACTAATGTGAAATGGTTTTGATTAATGGGATCTAAATTCCGAACTATAAAGTGTATGGGCACTTTATGGATTAGTATATGGCTGCCCATATAACTGAACTATTATATATGATCATGGTATATTTTTAAATGGTTATGAATGTATAATATGTTTAATTATAAAATGAAATCAATTGCCTCTATAAAGTATTTTGGTTACCTTTTTAAATACACAACTCGGCCCAAGTAGGTCATCTGGGGCATGTTTCTTATGATATAATCTTCTATGGGTGTTTTAAAAATCTTAATAATTAAGAAAATTCCATTGGGTTTCATTCAGATGAACCCATATTGTCTTAGTGGGACCCTTTTTGGTTTCTAAATCTTTTAAAACTTGAAAGAAATTTATTTGATAAATTTCCGAGTTATGAAAAGATGTAAATATGGGCGAATATTTTAAGAAGGAAGTTTGAAAAGACATTCCTCTATGCTTGGATGTATTATTTTAAATCTATTAATATTATAATTTTGATGTGAATCAAAGTAGATAGTTTAAAATGGAACCTGAATTGGCGCACTTAGATTAATCCCTCATGTAAGAGTAGTTTAAATGTCTCTTTGAGTTTCCTTGGAATAGAAATGTGAGCACTTTCCAAAGGAATATTTTTTCCTTTTAGTAATTGATTAAATTATAGGCATTGGACCTAGTGAAGTTTGTTTTTTAAAACTAGTTATAAGGTTGACACTTATGCTTCGTAAGGAGCTATCCTGTGGTAGGTAACACCCATAGATTTTAAATTAATTTCTAAATATTGTGATATTTATTCTATATGGTGATTGTTTCCAATTATTTTTCTAGGGCGTGCATCTGTCCATCAAGGACATGCTGATCATTGCCCTGCATTCCCACCTTCCAAAGGCAGGAAACATCAGTCACTTATTTAGGGAATTTTTCTCCTTGATCAAAATAGGATGATGGGATGTCGATATATCGTTCCATGGATTCATGCTCAGAAATCACCACCTAGTCTAGGCCTCCCTTATAGAGTTGAGTTGTTGATCATGAATCTCATTTTTGGTGACATTTCTTTGTGGAAACTTTTAAATTATACTTCTTCTCCCAGGACATTCTATGGGGTCCAAGCAAGGCAGAAATCTTTGGTTGGAGTAGATAGTAACATCAGGCATGTCGTGGAACCTCCGGATGTGTGGACATTGGACAACTGTATTATTCCTCATAGGAGGGAATCTAAAGGGCACGAAAACCCCCAACATCCAACATTGTCCATGGGGTATCTTATGATAGGTACATGTCTTTGAGGATTTCCTCATCTTCCTATGTTTAATATAGGGTATGCCATGAGTTTAACGTCTTGCAGAGACGATTACGCCAAATGTGTTGTTTCTGAGATTTTCCTCAAGCATATCATATTTAACAAGAGGTAATCCACAAGTTTAACATCTTGTGGAGATGGAATAAGAGTGATCAGAACATCTGATAGGGACAGATCAGATTGGTACATCCCTAGGAGGGAGCACCTGGATGGTTTACCAGATGGATGGATCAGAACGCCCAATATGAGTGGACCCAGGATAGTGTGTACCATAAAGGGAAGATATAACATTGTGAGGTCTGACCTAGACACCAATGAGGGAAGATTATGGATTGTTCACCCAAGAGTGGGGGACAACAGATGGATGGATCAGAATGTTCAATGGGAGTGGACCTAGGGTTGTGCGTCCCCAAAAGGGATGATGTCACACCATGAAGGCTAATTTGAACACCACAAAGGGAAGATTAGGGAAAGTGAACCCCATAAAGGGGAACACCAGGGATTACCATTAGATAGGATTGAACCTCAAAGAGGCTTCTTATATACCCTATTTAGAAGGAAAGGATCAAAATCCATGTAGTTCAAAGGAAGAAACACGAAATCAGGGTGTACACAAAGGACTACGACCTGAAGAAATGTTGGGGATTATGCATGGATAGAGGACCATCACAAAAGGTAAACTCTTGGTGTGATGGTTATGGATTGTGTGGGGATTATGCATGGTTAGCATCCCAAGGAAATGGCACGATCCCCCTGGGATGTGGTGGATTGAGTAAGAACCAGTGTGGATGATGGACGATTGAAAAATGTGGATGGGAGGAATGGGATGGAATCATCATGAAGATGAAAATGATGTTGGGACTTAACCTTATATAGGTTTCCTATGTATCCCCATGGAGGGGGAATCAAAGTACACATAGTTTAGTAGAACTATGGGATACCTAAGGAGGCGACCTGTGAGAATGGACACCTGGATGGTACTTCAAGGAGGTCAAACCTTCGGGTTAGGGTATATCCTTCCCTAAATACAAAGGCTCAAGAGAGAGACCAGAATGGGACATGAGCGATGGGATTGAACCTTAGGGAGAATTCCTATATATCCCCATGGTGGATAATCCATGTCCATGTAGTTTAGGAATGGGCCATAGGATCGGGGTGTACACAAAGAACAATGACCCGAAGACATGCTGGAGATTATGTATGGTTTGCATCCCATTGAAAGAGGGATAATCTTGGTTGGAGGAGTGTGAATTGAGTGTGGGGATTATACATGGTTAGTTTCCTGAGAGATGGTCTAACACTACTAAGGGATGGAACAAGGATTTGGTTCCCAACAAATAGGACATTGAAGTTTACTGGTTCTTGGGGTTGATCCTTGGGGAGAATTTCTATGCACCTTACCTAAGAGACTAGGATCAAAACCCATGTAGTTAAAATGTATATAGTTTAAGTCATGAAAGATGAGGGTGAACTGATGAGAAGTGGTCAATACTGATGGATGATAGGCTTGAACGTTAGGATGGCTTTCTACGTACAATACTCGGAAAGGGAAATGATCAAAGTCCACATATTTCGATGGTGAGGGATAGGTATTACACACTAAGGTGGCCCAAAAATGGTGTCATGTTCGATTATGACTCTAATATCATGTGATTCATTCTTAGTGTGAGATAAAATATGAAACAAATACATGAAAATCACGTTGTGAAAGGTGCATCTGCGAGGAATGGAATGGGGCTAATGCATAGTTAGTGACCCAAAGAGGAAATAGGGGATTACACTTAATTAGTGGCCCAATGGAGATAAAGACCAAAGGGAGAAAGATGGGGTATCAAGAGTCCCCTATTCCTATATCCCCTCTGGTATTTGTTCTCAGAAGAGGCATGGAGGAGTGAGGGTGTTACCTCTTGTGAGAAATTGTAGGGGGTTACAATTAGATGGTTGCCCAGGTGCTGATATATAGAGGTAATGGTGGATGGGGCATACACATGGAAGAAACCCATGTGCCGCTATGGAGTGGCAATGGTGGATGTGTCTTATGCGTAGAAGCTACCCGTAATGTCTTCCTCATGTTTTCCCATGAGGGCATCCCAACTCACTGGTGGGTTCAGGCATATAATTGAGGCCTACACCTATACACTAGTGCACAAGTGGGATAATGAAAAGGGAACTGGAATCAATACGAATAAAGGGAGATGAAAAGTGTGAATCACATGACCAACATTTGGAACATAATGAGGGTGGCGTGATGAAGGGAAATAACTACTGATCATATTTGAAATGCAACATCCACTTCACGTTAGCCTGATATGAAAATAGTAAAACAAGGGCCAACCATTAACCATATTCGAAACATGGATCCAAACTCAAAGTGTCATCCAATGTATTCTAGGTAATTGGCCCAGAATAGTAGGCGAGATGAATTATAATGGGACTAGGTGGTTAGGGTGTCCCTTAAAACATAAAAGAGGATAAAGATCCAAATAAAGGACATGCAAAGAATGAGGTAGAGTAATAGAATAATTGAATGGATTCCCACACTCATGAAATTATTCCACTATAATTATAACATGAGGAGTCTTATGGTTGTTTCATAATCCATATCTTATTGGGAATAATAGGCATCCAATTATTGAATGATAGGGCATGATACAGTTTAATGTCATGTAGTGAGGACTATAGACATCTTATGCTTGTCCCATAAGGCATATCTTGTTTTGAACAAGAGGCATCCTATGTTTTTCATATAGGGTATACTACAATTTATTGACATGTAGAGAGAATTTTTGGCATCTTATTCTTGTTACATCAGGCATCTCTTATTTGGATCAAGAGGAATAACATATTTTTCATATAAGGTATACTATAGTTTATAGTCATGTTGAGAGGAATACTGGCATCTTATGATTGGCACATAAGCAATATATTGTTTGGAACAAGAGGAATCCCATATTTTTCATATAAGGTACACTACAATTTATAGTCATGTAAAGAGGAATACTGGAATATTATTCTTGAAACATAAGGAATATTGTTTGGAACAAAAGGTATCCTTTGTTTTTCATAGAGGGAATACTATAGTTTACAGTCATGTAGAGAGGATTGCTAGAATCTTATCCATGGAACATTAGGAATCTCTTATTTGGAACAAGATGCACCCTATGTTTTTAATATAAAGTTTACTATAGTTTATAGTCATGTAGAGAGGATTGATAGGAATACGATGCCTAGAAATGGCTTGTGTTGGGACTTATGCAAGAGTAGCCCTTTTTGGTTCAACACGGAATTGGAATATAGTGATGGGGTTTAGAGGAATTCCATAAGGAATAATTCGACTCAAGGTATTTCATGGAGTGTGTAGGAGTATCTCAAATCATGGTATTCCATTGGTGGAAGGTGGGTACACAATAGAAAGTGTTGATGTCCCGACATGAGAAGTTTATGGTGCGACTCTATTTTTCATGGGGGTCATGGACTGTAGTGGAGGAACCATCCCGGAGGGTCTAGACCATTGCAAGACACTGATCTTGAGTGAGGGTGTGGGGTCATATCCCCTGTGGTATGGACTAATGCGTTCAAAGGAAGGAGCTTCATGAAGGATATGGATTCACAAAGGAATGAGGTTCACGAAGCTTAGGGTCTCGAGAAGTATGGGGTTTCGCAGAACTAAGGGTCACGTAGAGCATGGGGCTTCGCAGAGCTCAGGGTCTTGTGGAGCATGTGGATTCATAGAACTAAAGGACTCATAGATCATGGGGCTCATGGAACATGGACTCACCTTAGCATAAGGTACATTATTAAGAGAGTGCTCCGTGAAGGATTAGTGCTTCGCAGATCCTTGAGCAACCAGAATGGGGCTCCCTCCCTAAAAATGGTGGAGGCCTTCATGAAGGGAATCACTTCACGATGCATGGGAACACCGTGAAATGGGAGATCTAG
The DNA here is from genome assembly GCA_963277665.1 of Viscum album. Taxonomy (NCBI): domain Eukaryota; kingdom Viridiplantae; phylum Streptophyta; class Magnoliopsida; order Santalales; family Viscaceae; genus Viscum; species Viscum album. The sequence continues at coordinate 391,924,597 of OY728148.1, forward strand.
TGATGATGGGGTGACATAACCATCCTTATGAAGGGGAGTGAGCCAGGTATTTATAAGAGATGGAGGTTGGCAGAGCTCAGTGAGGAGAACAAATGTGCACCGCAAAGAGAAAATGACACCATGAAGGAAATTGCGCTCTCCAATTGGAGACAGTTCCCTCATGTATTTTGGAGAAATGAAGGCTATCATCACGACCTTTTTGGTGATCACAGAGGCTTTGATAAAGTTTCTCAGACTTGCCGAGGCTTCTTTCATAGCCTTTTTGGCACTCTTAGAGGTTCTAGTCAAGTTCCCCTACTCTGTGATCCTAGAGGGAGCTCCGCGAATGGGCTTCATGAACTAGTTTTCTATACCAACTTCAAATGTCCATAGATATTAATTCGTATCTCCATTCAAGCTCTACAACTAGTCAAATCAAATCCTGTGAAAGATATACACTCTTAGATCATGTATGGATGCATTTGGAATATCTTGGGGAGGCGTTTTCTGGTTCCAATAGTGATATTCAAGTGTCATTTTCTATATTTTTATCCTAGTTTAAATGAAACCCTTGTTCAGATGGGTGGTCATTATATCCTTGACCCTTGTTACAGGTATGAGCATCGAGTAATGCTCAGTTTCAATAGGTTAGACATTCCTTGGGAATGGTCAGCCACTTAGTAGGCCTTATGGCCCTTTATTCTTCCTCATTACTAGATGAATGGGTGTTTAATATTGTTTCTATAATATCTGGGTAGTATGTGTTGATACACGTGGTACTCGTTGAGTTTCTAATGATGTAATGAACCAATTGAGTTTGGATAAATCATTTATATTTGGTTTGTTTAGTACATGCTTTGGTTATATCCAAAGCAGACTGACCTGGGCGTTAAAGGAATCAAATTCATCCCAATTCTTGGGATGAATTCCAGGGGATTGGGTGTTCTGAAAAGCTATCCATTTTGGTTTTTCATACCAAATGATGAAACATAAATGTATGGTGTTTTTGATCTAGTTCATTTATGAGTGGCTAGTCCATCCATTCTTTTGATGAATAGAACACTTCTAAGGCAGTGAGCATCATTTAAATTCTGGTATAGGTGTTAGTGCTCACTCTACAACATGACATCGATGTGGTTTCCTATTCACACAACCCTCAAGAAACACATTTTGTATTGTATGGAATTTAGTTGTTAATTTTGAATGATAACATGATTCCTCATGTGTAAACGTTTCATGATATGTTAATTGCTATGTGTCATCATGTGAATCCAAGATTCCTTCAAAAGGTTGACCAATAGTGGTTCAACAAGTCTTCATTGGGATTTTTTGAAATCATATTAGTGTACTATTCTTAAAGATATGAGCATGTTCCCTATCCTAAAGTCGTCTTTGATTCACTATGAGAACAACGGTGTTTTGTTGTGCTAAATTTTTAAAAGATGTTGGGATTGTTTTGTGATCTTTATCAGAGTTTCATGTTGGATGCATCATTTTTATTGAGGCATGGGTAGTCTTGAGTGATGATTGGGTTCCCATGTAGGAATTATTTGAACGAACACATAGACCCCGGCCATTTTTTACTTTGACTTGACCACAAGTTAGATTCCACTCAGGGTTCATTCAGTGATCTAATGTGGACATCTTGGCCTTATACCAATGTGTCTTTTATAAACAGAGTATGAACTACCTTGTTTTATTTCCATGAACTGTAGCGACCTGAAGCTTGACGTACATGGACAACACAATACTTTTGCGGAATACAACATACATAAAAAAATTCAAAACTCAAGGACCATAATAGTTTAGTGTCTTTGGAAACTCATAACGTAATCTTCTAATCGCGGTGAAAGATCTTCAACATCTCCCATAAAGAACTTACCCTTATGTTTTCTTACCTAAAACCTTTCTTTATATCCTGGGGAAAAGAAAACATATAAAGGGTGAGCTCAAATTCTCAGTAAGGGTAAGCATGGATAAAATAAAACAAACCATATACATTTGAACTTCAAAACATGAACACAATGTTTAAACATCAATATCTTGAGCAATGAAATAAAACATGACAATATGTAAGGCATAGATCATAAAGAAACATTAATCCTGATAAAATAGCATGGGAATAAAACTTGTAATTGTGGAAAAAAATTATGATTTCCATAGTAGCCAAGGCATTGCTGCCAGGACCATCTTAGTGGACAAAGTCCCTTTCTGAATCGAGTTCACTCCTCGTTTCAGTCCTATAATACTGAACCCGATTAACTTACCATTCCAGCCATGTTTATCTCATGAGATATAAATCTTACCCAATTCATTGGAGGGAGATATAGGTCCCACCAATCTCATAATAAAATAATTATTACTTGTGCCACAAAATAAACTCGAAACATTCATCATAACCCAAAGAATAAAATGGGTTTCATAAACATCATCCCATCATCACATAATCCATATAAAACAAATGAATATATCAACATAAGAAAAGTGAAACCATGTAAATCATAGGGACATTATACTTGAAACATACACATATAAAATAATGTCATCTTATATGGAAAAATGGTTTTGATAAAACACATGAAATTAATTCTTGAGGAAAATATCCTTTCTTCTTCAAAATCAATTTCTTTTCACAAAACGTCATGAAATTTTAAAAGAAAGAGATTTTTTTGAAAATAGTCATGAAATCTTTGGGAGGAGGCTTCATGAAAATAAGTCTTTATAAAACCGTAAAAATCATTTCATGCCGTATAAGTTAAAAAAACATTCTCCTCGTACTTTTGTCGGAAAAGTCAAAAAGTACCTCGTAACGTAAAAAAGAATGTTTCCTTACATATCATGTAGTAAAAGACAAAATGGGTAAAAAGTAAATTAAAAATACATAATTTTTTTTATAAAACATGGACTTGGATGATAACAATAACCCCAGTAATTACTTACGAATAAACAATCTCAGATAAGAACGAGATTGGAAAAGTTATCCCTTATCGTACGTCCGATATGCTTTCTATGTATCTGAACCTCCTGTATAATGATTTAAATAATATCATTGACTTATTACAGAATCATATTTATTGTTATGATATCATATATGGTTCACTTATGACTATATATTACCCATTCCTTTGTAAATTAATGTCAAAGTAGCGTTTTGGGTAAAATCATCTTATTTATCGTACGTGTTTGGACTTGTTGTTCTTGATGTTATTATTACTTATATCATGATTTACTTACTTAAAAAATGTAAATCATGATTTATATATCGTATACATTCATTATATATCCAGCATATACAAGTATTTATAATAGTACATAACATATGGAGGTAAGAAATGAAACGCACCATTCATGGAGACGGTAAGCCGTACGTACGCATTAACGCTACTTTCATTTATATTTGTTATTTTAATGGAATTAAAAAATAATGATACATAGTTATATTATAATTCCAGTATAATATCATATATAATATCATTAACCACATCCTTTATACATCCCACATAAGGTATTAACGAATCACATCACTTTGAGGGGGCGGTAGTCCGCACTTCCTCAAATGAGATTATCGTATTTACTGACTATGGAAACTGTAAAGGCTTGATGTAATTGGGAAGTAAAGAAGCATAAATAAATAATAAACATAATATATATTATATATAAATACTGTTCCATCATAATGGCCACCATTAGAGGCGGTAGGAGAAAATCGAACAATCATCTTTTCGTGAGGCGTTAGTTTTCCATCACAGAAACATTATGTTCTTCATCTATTAGATGGAGGTGTGTGTAAGTGTAGTTCGAATACTTATCATAACAACATCCTAGTATATTTAGGATATTGGTTTTGTTATAAAAAGAAAGGATTAAAAAAATTTTAGTGGTTGGAGAAGTAGAATAAATGAAAACAACTTAAGAGAAACTGTTACCTTTAATTTTGGTAACTTCCTTTGGTTTGAACCAAAAGGACTTATTGGAGAGTCTTATGCCTAATGTAAGGATTCAATGGGATGATAGAGATGTAGGTATCTTAGTTGGGCAGAGTTTGGACGAGCCAAAATGCTGGAGAGGTGTGAGAAATTTCATATAAGTGGTCTCCTTTTATAAGGGAGAGGAGGGGCTCTTTAGGAAAGTATGAAAACATTATTTTATTATAAACTTATCTTCGGTTTCAAGAGGTCCAAAACACATTAATGTAGAAGATAAGATGACTAATATTCTAAATAAAAGCTTTCAATTGTAATTGGACAGGTTTTGGATGATATTTTAATCATTATAATCTTATTTATTTAAATCATTTATTAATGAGGTAAACACTACATCATTATTGTGTCATAAAAAATTCAATTCATTTGATGTCTAAAAATTATGAAAAAAATACCATGATGTAGGAAATAATTTTAGCATTCCAAATAATATTTATAGTAAAAAATATAACTTATATAACCCCTTAAAAAAATTAATTACTAAAATATTTTTGTTAAAGTCAATTATGTCTTTACATTAAATTAATTAATCCAAATTGTCATTTTCACTACCAAGTGGCTCATTGGGGTCCGAAAATTGGCCCAAGGATGCCCATGGTCGGCCAATACTCATACAATAAGGTTAGGACAAGTTTCAAGGTAATTTTGAATTATTATAATATTCTTTTAACCTTGAATTACCCTATTTACCTTTAACCTCAGTAAATAAAAATTACCGTAGTTACTATTCATAATATATAAAAAATAAAAGTAACATATTAACATAATTTGGACCCACTTATTCCAAATATGGAATCCATTTTTCAAAATTCAAAACACCAAAGTTGCAGTAATTAATTTAAAATTAATCCCATTGTTAAGCGAACAGGTTTTAAAAGTTAAAACATTGCCAAAGATTGAATTGATTTTACCTATGAATTCAATGTAAAATAAATGCTAATGACATACATTATATTAAATGGTAAAAATATATTCTATTTATAATTTAAAACCATTCAATATTATAATTTAACCATATAAATGATTATGATGAAAAAAGTTGTTTTTAATTAAAATATACTGTGTTTTTACTATTCATTAAAATATGAAAGTTATCAGAATAATATGAAAATTTTATCCAAAGTAAATTTTTATATCCTGATTCCAAAGAAGAATTTTATTTTGTCAAATTGAACTTATAAACATGTCAATAAATAGATTTAATGTGGGTGCGCCATCAAAAGGCATCAAAACTGCATTTTTTGAAAAATAATTATTTACCCGAAACATTTATTTTGTTCTCATACCATGTTCTAGAAAATATGTAAGATGAATAATAATGTAATTAAATTCAAAATTTAGTTAATAATACTCATAAAGGCTAGTTCATACAAATATTATTACCATATATCATTGTTTAGTGAAACCCGATATTGCGTACAACACACGCTATCGAAGAAGGTTGCGATTGCATGTAATGCAAGGCAAGTTAGGGTTGCGTGTAGTGGAAGACTCCATTGTTGTTGCGTATAAAAGAATCCAACTATATTTTATTTATACATTGAATATATATATATATACACTCAATGATGCGTAGAATAACTTCAATCAAATGAACTTGAAATTGTGTGTAACACAATCCAAGAATTGTGTTTCGTATACTGCAAGCTAATACATTGTTGCATATAGAACAAGATAATCTTGGTGTAGCAAAAAACACATGACATCAAATAAATTAAAAGAATACTTATCATAAAATCTCGGGGTGTTACATTCTACCCCCCCTAAAATGAATTTCACTCTCAAAATTTGTCAGGGTTAAAAATGGTTTGTTACTTGAGAATTTCATTCATAGAAACCCACATCGTAAAAAAAGGAATTCTAAAACCTAATTTTAAAAAGTGAAGTATGAAACATAACAGTTACCCAAATTAACTCATCAATAGTTTTCCATATAGAAGATCATAGGTGAAAATATGGATATGGAGGAGAAATCTAACCATCAAGTTCTGATGGAGAGTGGTAGAGAACATGGCTATGAAAAAAGCCAACAATCACAAAGCCATATATTTGTGATGATATAAGGTACCATCTGATTCATTGGATATAATAGAACTAGGACAACATTTTTGGTTTTTAAGATCATTTCCCTAAATTTTATGAAATTGGAATTAGAAGAAATACTTTCTTGATTTTGGTACAGTCTCACCGTTGGTCGTTCATTGGACAATTTACACTTCATCTCTTAAAGAAATGAAGTTGAATTTGTCATTCGTGATGTGTTAGCAGATCATTTGATAGAATGATGGGTCATTTCATTTGTCTCAAACAAAAGGTTAGAAAAGTTATCAAAAAATACATAAGTCCATCTATAGTAAGATTAATCATATATGGTTCCTAAAATGGACTTTTACTTCATATATCATACTGCTTAATATAATAAAACTAATTTCTACTAAATAGGGTCTTCCTGTAGGCCAGTGGTAGGCGATAAAGGCTAGTCGCTCTTCGGTTGTGGGTTTGATTCCCATAGCCTTGTCCGACGCGATGGGTTGTCGCCCATCCTGCAGGTTGTCCTTTTTTTAAAACTACACTACTATAACATCCCATAAATAATATCGAAAAAAATCTTCTATCCTTAAAAAATACTAACTTATGTCCAACATAATCCATTCCAATATTTAGGCTTATCCAAAATACTGCTGTCCAATCTCATATTATATTGAAAACGATTACCAGAGATTTCATATAACAAGCATGTTAATACCATCGTTGACCCCCATATATCATAAGATATATCTTGTTGGCCATATTCCAATTGTTCGAAGGCCTTAATCATGTATTCTCTTGAAAAATGAATACCCATTGAATCTTAGTGAAAACCTGAGTGCTGTCAAAAGATAACTCTTTCCACATACCAAAACCCCAAAATTCTATATACTCAAACCATGATATAACTATTTCCTTATATTAGTCATGAGATCATGAATACTGTCAAACGATTCATTTTCTCGTATGCGCATATCATATTTTTTTCCAAAAATATCTCAATCACTTTCCATGGTTACCGGTACTATAAAATTATTGAAAACCACAATAGACCAATACATAAATATTCCAATATTCCACGATACTATATACAACATTATTTTGGAATCCCATTACATACAAACTTAATCATTCCACCACATCGTTGTCATATTGAACATCACCAATAGTGATCACATGTGACTTCCCTTTGTCCTTTGCCTTAAGTGGTTGCTCAGGTCGATCATCACTAACCCTTGGATTAAGGCATTTATTAGAATAATGCCCCATTTCCTTGAACATGAATCATTGAAGTGTTGGTGGTGTGTTCTCTGCAGTCTTTTCATTATTCACATCATTAGAAACCCTTTTTTCCATTACTTCAACACTCAGCTACTCGATGACCTTCTTTTCCACACATAAAACATTTTATAGTTCCTTTAAGACAAACCCCACCATGCTTCTTTCCACTCATTGAGAATAAGGAGACATTCTTCTTCTTTTCACCATTATTCTGAGATTTATCCTTGAACTCCATCTTTCATTTCTTGTCAAAACTATGAGATGGATAAGTAACACCAACTTCCATATCTACCTTGATAGCACAACGCACAATTTCTTCATAGCTACTGAAGTATTTTATAGCTAATGCCTTTCAAAGATTTGTTTTTAAGCCACTGAAGAATCGATCAACTTTACTTTCAGGTTGGATGATAAACCCAGATGCATACCTTGCAAGCCTTGTAAAATTCTCTTCGTATACACCAACAGATTCATCATCCTTTTGCTTTAGTTCAAGAAACTCTTTCTCCATCTTTGTTCAAAGAATATGAGGGAAGTACTTATTCAGAAATAAGTTCTTGAACTCGTCCTATTCCATGAACTCAATTTCATCTCTTGGCCTTGTATTCTTGATAAGATTCCACCATTGATCAGCTTCACCTTCCAAATGATATACTGCTAAGATGACTTTATCATGTTCAGAACATTGAAGAACTGAAAATATCTTTTCAGTGGTATTGATCAATTGTTCCGCAACAAGTGGATCAGAAGACCAACTGAAAGAAGGTGGATGTTGCCTCATGAAGGACTCAATAAGAATATTTTTCCCTTCTCTTCTCATTTAGATGTACATAATGATTCATAGCTTGTGTAAGTATAGAAATAAGATTTTTCACTCCATCTACCATAACACTTGTTTGTTCAAGAGGACAATCATTGCATTGTCCATTGCATTGATCAACACGGTTCCTTCGGGTTCCAGCCATCATCTAAAACCCAAAACGAATAGTGTGAGAGGAAAAAATCATGCTAGGGAAAACAACATAATAAAGGGGGAGTACCTTCAATATCTAACATCTTAGGTTTAATTCTAAGATCGTTACCGTAATTCTAGGAGTATAACCTATACTTATACTTAACCTTAGGGACATCCCTAGACATACCTTAGAAATATCTATAGGGATCTCACTAAAGTTCTCACATCCTAGTTTCCAAAGGTTGACTAAACCTTTCCTCTGATACCAACTGTAGCGACTCGAAGCTTGACGTACATGGACAAAACATTAATTTTTCGAAATACTTAATACATAACAAAATTCAAAACTCATGTACCGTAATATTTTAGTGTCTTTGGAAACTCGGAACGTAATCTTCTAATCGTGGTGAAAGATCTTCAACATCTCCCATAAAGATATTCCCCTTATGTTTTCTTACCTAAAACCTTTCTTTATATCCAGGGGAAAAGAAAACATATAAAGGGTGAGCTCAAATGCTCAGTAAGGGTAATCATGGATAAAATAAAACAAACCATATACATTTGAACTTAAAAACATGAACACAATGTTTAAACATTAAGATCTTGAGCAATGAAATAAAACATGGCAATACGTAAGGCATAGATCATAAAGAAACATTAATCCTAATAAAATAGCATGGGAATAAAATTTTTAATTGTGGAAAAACATTATGATTTCCATAGTCGCCAAGGCATTGCTTCCAGGACCATCTTAGTGGACAAAGTCCCTTTCTGAATCGAGTTCACTCCCCGTTTCAGTCCTGTAACACTGAACCGGATTAACTTACCATTCCATCCATGTCTATCTCATGAGATATAAATCTTTACCCAATGCATTAGAGGGAGATATAGGTCCCACCCATCTCATAATTAAATCATTCTTACTTGTGCCACAAAATAAACTTGAAACATTCATCATAACCCAAAGAATAAAATGGGTTTCATAAACATCATCCCATAATCACATAATCCATATAAAACAAATGGATATATCAACATAAGAAAAGTGAAACCATGTAAATAATAGGGAAATTATACTTGAAACATACACATATAAAATAATTTCATCTTAGATGGAAAAATGGTTTTCAGAAAACACTTGAAATGAATTCTTGAGGAAAATATCCTTTCTTCTTCAAAATAAATTTCTTTTCACAAAACGTCATGCAATTTTAAAAGAAAGAGATTTTTTTGAAAATAGTCATGAAATATTTTGGAGGAAGCTTAATGAAAATAAGGCTTTTTGAAACTGTAAAAATCCTTTCATGTCGTATAAGTTAAAAAAACATTCTCCTCGTACTTTTGTCGGAAAAGTCAAAAAGTACCTCATAACATAAAAAAAAGAAAGTTTCCTTACATATCATGTAATAAAAGACAAAATGTGTATAAAGTACATTAAAAATAAATAAAAACAATTTTATAAAACATGGACTTGGATGATAGCAATAACCCCAGTAATTACTTACGAATAAACAATCTCGGATAAGAACGAGATTGGAAAAGTTATCCCTTACCGTACGTCTGATATGCTTCATATGTATCTGAACCTCCTGTATAATGATTTAAATAATTTCATTGATTTATTAAAGAATCATATTCATTGTTATGATATCATATATGGTTCACTTATGACTTTATATTACCCATTCTTTTGTAAATTAATGTTAAAGTAGCGTTTTGGGTAAAATCATCTTATTTATCGTACGTGTTTGGACTTGTTGTTCTTGATATTATTATTACATATATCATGATTTAATTACTTTAAAAATGTAAATCATGATTTATATATCATATAAATTCATTATATATCCAGAATATACAATCATTTATAATAGTACATAACATATGGAGGTAAGAAATGAAACGCACCGTTCATGGAGACGGTAAGCCGTACGTACGCATGAACGCTACTTTCATTTCTATTTTTTATTTTAATGGAATTAAAACATAATGATACATAGGTATATTATAAGTCCAGTATAATATCATATATAATATCATTAACCACATCCTTTATACATCCCACATAAGGTATTAACGAATCACATCACTTTGAGGGGGCGGTAGTCCGCACTTCCTCAAATGAGATTATCATATTTACCGACTATGGAAACCGTAAAGGCTTGATATAATTGGGAATTAAATAAGAATAAAGAAATCATAATCATAATATATATTATATATAAATATTTTTCCATCATAATGGCCACCATGAGAGGAGGTAGGAGAAAATCGAACAATCATCGTTTCGTGAGGCGTTAGTTTTTCATCACAGAAACATTATGTTCTTCACCCATTAGATGGAGGTGTGTGTAAGTGTAGTTCGAATAATTCTCATAAAAACATCCTAGTATATTTATGATATTTGTGTTTTTACAAAATAAAGGATTAAAAATAGTTTAGGGGTTGGAGAAGTAGAATAAATGAATACAACTTAAGAGAAACTGTTACCTTTAATTTTGGTAACTTCCTTTGGTTTGAACCAAAAAAAATTATTGGAGAGTCTTCTGCCTAATGTAAGGCTTCAAGGGGGAGGATATAGATGGATGGAGCTTAGTTGGGTAGAGTTTGGAAAAGAAAAAAAGGCTTGAGAGGTGTGACGAATTTCATAGAAGTGGTCTCTTTTTATAAGGGAGAGGAGGGGCTCTTTAGGAAAGTGTGAAAACAATATTTTATTATAAACTTATCTTCGGTTTCAAGAGGTCAAAAACAAATTAATGTCGAATCTAAGATGACTAATATTCGAAATAAAATCATCCGATTAGAATTGGACAGGTTTTGGATGATATTTTAATCATTATAATCTTATTTATTTAAATAATTTATTAATGATGTAAACACTACATCCTTATTTTGTCATAAATAATTTAATTCATTTGATGTCTAAAAATTATGAAAAAAATACCATGATGTAAGAAATATTTTTTTATTTCCAAATAATATTTATAGTCAAAAATATAACTTATATAACCCCTTATAAAAATTAATTACTAAAAAAGTCAATTTTGTCTTTAAATTAAATTAATTAATCTAAATTGTCATTTTCACTACCAAGTTGCTCATTGGGGTCCCAAAATCGGCCCAAGTATTCCCATGGTTGTCCACTACTCATCCAATAAGGTTAGGATAAGTTTCAAGGTAATTTGGAATTATTATAATATTCTTTTAACCTTGAATTACCCTATTTACCTTTAACCGCAGTAAATAAAAATTACTGTAGTTACTATTCATAATATAAAAAAATAAAAGTAACCTATTAACATAATTGGGACCCACTAATTCCAAATATGGAATCCATTTTTCAAAATTCGAAACACCGAAGTTGTAGTAATTAATTTAAAATTAATCCCGTTGTTAAGTGAACAGGTTTTAAAAGTTAAAACATTTCCAAAGATTGAATTGATTTAACCTATGAATTCAATGTAAAATCAATGCTAATGACATAAATTATATTGAATGGTAAAAATATATTCTATTTATACTTTAAAAGCATTCAATATTATAATTTATCCATATAAATTATTAGGATGAAAAAAGTTGTTTTTAATTAAAATATAGCGTGTTTTTACTATTCATTAAAATATGAAAGTTATCAGAATAATAAGAAAATTTTATCCAAAGTAATTTTTTATATCCTGATTCCAAAGAAGAATTTTATTTTTTTCAAATTGAACTTATAAACATGTCAAAAACTAGATTTAATGTGGGTGCGCCATCAAAAGGTGGCAAATCTGCATTTTTTGAAAAAATATTATTTTACACGAAAAATTTATTTTGTTCTCATACCATGTTCTAGAAAATATGTAAGATGAATAATAATGTTATAAAATTCAAAATTTAGTTAATACTATTCATAAAGGCTAGTTCATAATAATATTATAACCATATATCATTGTTTAGTGAAACCCGATATTGCGTACAACACACGCTATCGTAGAAGGTCTGGATTGCGTGTAATGCAAGCCAAGTTAGGGTTGAGTGTAGTACAAGACTCAATTGTTGTTGCTTATAATAGAATCCAACCATATTTTATTTATACATTGAATATATATATATATATATATATATACACACGCACTCAATTTTGCGTAGAATAACTTCTTTCAAACGAACATGAAATTGTGTGTAACACAATCCAAGAATTGTGTTGCGTATACTGAAAGCTAATACGGTTTTGCGTATAGCACAAGATAATCTTGGTGTAGAAAAAAACACATGACATCAAATAAATTAAAAATAATACTTATCATAAAATCTCGTGGTGTTACATGAACTATAGCTAATTGAATTGGAGGTTACCCCTGAATTATTTTTGGGCGTAGAGGTGATGTTTAAAGGGTAAAAATTCATGTGGTATGAGTCTAGTTTACACCATTATTTTTGTTGAGGCATGATAGTTTAAATCATCAGGTGATTCTTTGATATGGAAATCCCACCAGAAGTCAGGTATGGGCTTTGATGAACATGCTCATTGTAAACGTGTGATGACTTGGAATAAGGCACTATGTTTAAGTTGCAATACATCGGTCTTCTAAGAAGGGGTTTTGAGAATGGTAAGTTGTAGGTGGATCAACTTGTTATCATTCTTGTTTAAAGTGTAAGGTTGTAAAGAACTAGTTGAAGCACATCGTCAGGTTAAGGCGAGTGCGGTATGTGTTGGCTAGGGATTTTCATGAGAAGCTAGCCCAACCTTTATAAATGAGTTTAGGGGAGGAAATACCATGTTACCAATTCAAAACCATTTCATTAGTGTCCCTAGAATTCTTAAATATGTTCTTTGTAAAGAAACTCCCTTGGTGGGGGTGTACCATAGTTCAGAATTTGTTGTTAAAAATTAAAAACTAATGGAAGGAAGAACCATAAGCTAAGTGTTTAAATAGGAGACATCGTGATTGTGTCTCTATATAAACAAGATCATGTAAGCATCGTTTCAGTTTTTTTGTTTAGAAGACAAGTGTTGGATTGAGTTTTGAAAGCTGTCATATTCTTAAAGTTATGATTGTAGGTGCATTGGGCATTCAGAATTGTAACAACACCATTTGAATGAGATTTCATGACTCTTATAGGTTTTTTGATGTTTTATTTTTTCCCAAATGATTCTTAGGGATGATAATTTCTAAGGTGGGGAGGTTTTAATGACCCATGTAAGGTAAAATTCTAATGGAATTTGAATTTTGGCATATAGTGGACATGTCGTTTTTTGTACCGAGATTCAGAATATAATTCTAAGAGTTTCGAAAACATAAATGTGTTTTTTAGACTTAGGAAAAGGCCTGAGGGGTTCCTCGAGTGTCTTGTTGAGTTTTGGGAGCACTGAGTGTAAGAACCCATATCTTCTTTTCAGGTATGTTTTTCCTTTTCTGTTCATTTTTGGGAAAAAGAGGAAAATATGGAAATTTTCGAAGTACCCGCCGTGTACTTTATAAGTACATACTGTGTACTGTGATGTTGCTGGAGGCCATGTGCTGGCCGTGTCAGGGCCACACACATGACCATATAGGGGTGACATGGAGGATGCCTAAAGTGGAGTACGAAAAAGGAGAGTACACGTCGTGTACTTGAAAAGTACACGCATTGTACTTTATTTTTTTCATTAAATGCACCAGGGTCGCTTCTAATTGCCAGAAACGTCTCCTTTTAGGCCTCATTTAGCTGGGAGCACCCTAATGGCATTATATCTTCAAGGAACCCCCGAGCGATCGTCGATCCTCCTAATCGAACTTCGTCGATTGCGTTGGAATCACATCAGTGAGTTCTCTCTTCTACCGGAACCTCGTTTCCTGATTCCTTATCTTTTGCAAGTTATCATGGGTTGAAAGTTTTCGAAATTTTTGTAGATATTCTACGTTATAAGGTGACTCAATCCCCATGGTTTAAGTATATCAATCTCCTAACATCAAGGTAGGTGGTTTGTGCCTTTTTGTAGAAAGTCTTTTAGTATTCTGTGCAAATTTCACCAATACGCTTGAACGAGGTATTTCATGTTTACCATTTTAGCCCTATTGTTTTCTAAATTTGATTGGATGCTAGAGTAGAGGTTTTTTATTGTGTTTTGGGATAATTTTTAGGTGTTGGATGTGTTTTACATGAATTTTCTTGCATGTATGGACCGTTGGGTCCAGTTCCCTTTCGACTGCTGTTGTTTTCCATGCCTAGTATTGTAGGATGGTGTGAGTGTTGTTCTTTCATGTTGAGATGATGTAGAATTATATCCAAGTAGTTCTTGAGGTTACTTTGGCTGTTACGCGATGCGATACTTACTAACCTTACACAGGGCTGTGGGAACCTTGTGTAGTAGACCATAGGGAGAATAGACGTAAAGGATTCTCTAGAGTGTCTTTATAATACAATGCAAGACCACAGGGGGAATTGAAATTGGGTGCTTCCACAGAGTGTCTGTAGTTCCTCGACATGGGCCACATGGGTAATTAGACGTTGAGTGCTTCCCCAAAGCACCTTTAGTATGATACGAGACTTTAGGGGGAATTGATGGTGAGTGATTCCACAAAGAGTCTATTCTTTAGCTGAACCAGAGGGGTGAGACTGTGTGTGCCTCCTATAGGGTTGCCAATACTTATTGGTTGAACCGTAGGGGTTAGGCTATGAGAACTACCTATAGAGTTACCTATTTTTTCTACTTTATTGAGTGGTTGCTTCCCAGTTTGTAGATTAGATGCTTGAAACTGTGGATTGTTTACTATTTAGTAATTTCCTGTTTACTGCTTCTGTATTTTTACCTGCCATATATTCACTGACTGTTAGGAACATATCTCATGGTGGTTTCCTACTAGGATTTAGTCTCACACCCTGTTTGGGCCATGCTTTTGGGCACAAACTGATTATATTGCTGCAGGTATAGGCAAGGGCCAATTCCCTTCTACTTTAGGTACTTGACTTGCTGTGGAGCTGGAGAGCATTAGACCAAGCTTAGGCTTGCGATGCTGAGGAGTTGTTTACCTTTTCTTTTGTACTTGTTTCAGTACTATTTGTATTTCCATCATTGTGACTTTTTTGGATGCTTTCCTAGACATATGTACCATGCATGAATATATATATATATATATATATATATATATATATATATGTGTATGTGCTCCTACTATTTATCATATTTAGTCATCCACTGTTCACTTGTGTATGGATTGTTTACTGCTTCCGCTATTGTTATTTTTTTCTCTTCCATTGTGTACTCTGCCAATGAGGGCATAGTTTCCCCACTATCACACCCAAGTCCCTCGCTTCAAGTCGGCAGCCTCTAGCATTCGAGGAAATTCACTTGAGTCCATGTGACCAACTGGGTATGGGGCACCTCTCATTGGCTTCCGCAACCGGGACGTTACAAAGTGGTATCAGAGGAATTATTTTCTCTTGAATTACTATTTGTATCCTATATCTAGGGATAGGATGAAATAGGTACTTGGTAATAATATGTGCCCAGGAGTAGCTAACCTGTGTACAGGGAAAATCCATACTACCACGATTATTGCAATTTTACTGGTTTGTAAATTTTACAGTTGAATTGATTTCATTGTTGGGTGATTCATATAATTTGTGATATTATCGTTGTTTTTATTGCGGTTCTATTTCTATCGCAACCCGATGAGATGAGGGTATGCCATCTCATTCATCATATATGAACTTGTTGGAAATCGCATGCCATGCATTCTCACAATTACATCTTGGATGCATTAGCAATTGCTAGTTGTTGTGATAGATGTTGTGTAGAATATGCATGCTATTTTGATATATGAATTGATAAAAATATTTTCTTCTTGTTAGAGCACTGATTGTGTAAGGTTTTACCTGAATGAACACCATATTTTGGTTCTTGAGGTGTTATGGGCCATCATGGACCATAATTTGGTGGATCATTGGCTTGTTTACCTTGTTTGAAACTTGTAAAAGATTCCAAACTTTGATTTGCAGGGAGTATGGGATGTCAAAGATCATAATTTGGTACTTTCAGTGTTCGTTTCAGTGTTTTCTGGGCTCCAAAGTAGTTTCTGAGGCTTACTGTCCAGAAAATCCCAGAATACACGCCGTGTACTTTTGACTACATGCCATGTGTTCTTCTGTTCAGGAAGAAACAATTTTTCGTATGTACATGCAACGTACCTTTTATACACGTTGTGTATTCTCTAACTGTGTCACATTCCATGTGGGTAGAGACACAGGATAGGGAACCCCTTGTGGGAACACACCGTGTACCGGTTGTGAACACCATGTAATGTAATCCTAGGAGTCCGGCTGTGTAGTTAACAACAAGGTCAGTGGAGTAACTTCTTATACACACCATGTCCACCTTGAACACGCCGTGTAGTCTGACTCAGGTACCTTGCCGTGTCACGAACAACACGGGTCGGTGCCATCCTTTCTCATACATGCCCTGTCCTCTTGGAACATGCCGTGTAGTGTTTGCTGTGTATCCAACCGTGTAGCTAACCACACGGTCTATTGGGACTTCTTAGTACACATCGTGTACTTCTGGAACACACCATTAGTTGGACCTGGGTACACAGGCTATGTCACTAACAACATGGGGCAGGTGAAGCTTGTTGAGTACATGTCATGTCTACTTAGAACATGCTGTGTAGTTTTGTCTTAGGAGATCCACGTGGCTTAATCATGTAGAAGGAATCGGGCTGTGGAAGAGGATTCAGGTACACGCTGTGTGTTAGGATAACACGCCGTGTGTTTGGGTTGTTACATGACCAATTTTGGAAAAAGTACATGCCCATGTAAATCACTTAAGAGAACATGCCGTGTAGTCTTTATATACATAGTGTAGTCATGCTTTGTAAATTTTGAATGATTTCTTTCCCCTGTTCCCTTATTACACTCCTAGTTTCAGTCCTTTATAATGTGATATAAATTGTGCGTTTGACCTTGTAGAGTCATGGCACCAAGAAGTCCTCCGGTTGCATGCCAGTTGTTAGGCAATGATCAGATGCCAGATATGGCTGATCAGGGACTTCCCATAGATCCCCCGGTTGTGCTAGCCTTGGAACCAGTAGTGATACTAGTTAAAGGCACTGATGCACAGTTTAGGGATGGTTTTTAGGATGATGAAGACCTTCTTGGGAGCTTCACCTCCTGCATCGACTATGGAAGACTTGACGTGGTTTTTCTAGCAGCAGCATCCTCCCACATTCTTAGGAGAAGGAGGACCTCAGGCTACATAGTCATGGCTAGAAGCTATGTTGACGATCTTCGAGCATCTAGAGATGCCTCTAGAAAGGCGGGTCAATCTCACCACCTACATGCTACGAGACTCTTCCAAGAGGTGGTGGGATGTGATCTCACAGGCAGGTCATCAGCAGGTTATGTCATGTGAGGAGTTTTAGTGTGTATTTTATGACTACTTCTATCCAAAGACCCCGAGGGACAACCGAGCCTGAGAGTTTATGAGTCTGAAGTAGGGTACTCTTTTTGTCATGGAGTATTCCTCTTGTTTCACTGAGCTTCATCATTTCACACCCCTCTAGGGCGGAGATGGATTGTTCTTAGAAAGGAATTTTGAGGATGGCCTTTGACGGGAGATCCGCTCACAGGTGGATATCTTCAAGATGGCTTCCATTGCTTCCATCATCAACTAGCCACTGATTGCGGAGTGCAATCTGAGAGATTATGAAGTTGAGAGCCAGAGAAATTCCTCTTCCAGAGTTAGTGCTTCACCAGATGACAATAGGAAGCACCGTAGTGAGTCTATGTGCGGTGATTTGAGGCAGTGAGGCACATCATCAGGTAGCCAGGTGGTATGCTACCAGTGTGTAATGGTTGGTCATATGAGGCCACAATGCTAGAGAGACCCAATGGAGTGCCGATCTTGCAGAAATATGGGTCACCTTCAGCGCTTATGTCTGGTTTTATCACCAGCACCTAGTGACAGGGGTTCATCCATGACTCCTCGTTCAGGAGTAGCACCACCAATTTCTCACCAGTCTGGGAACTGGAGTTCTTCCGGCCGTTCGAGCCGAGGTGGAGGTCTAGGACATGGTGTTCAGTCACCGGTATTTCAACGACAGTAGGTTGGATCAGCTCAGAGTGGTCAGGTAGGGTCACAGGGCCATGGTACAAGTCAGGCTTTTGCAGTGGAGCAGACACAGGTAGAGCAGGATCTCGGACCCTCTACAGTTCGAGGTACGATCTTAGTAGCCTCAGTTTTATCTTCTGATCTTTTCGATATAGGGGCTTCCCACAGCTTTATCTTTGTTGCTATTGTGGAGATCCTTGGGCTCTGCATCTTTTCTTCTACCGATACCTTGACTCTAGACACACCATGGGGAACTAGGACGGCTAGTGTATGTTAGTGTAAGGAGTGCCCCTATAGGTGGCTGGGTATCACTTTTTATGGGATATCTATTTCCTAGAGATGATAGGCTATGATGTCAATCTCGGAATGGACTGGCTAGTTCCCTTCTAGGTATTCGTCGACTGTTATCACCACAGGGTGAGTTTCATATCACTAGAGGGTTGATATTTTCTTCATCGAGGAAAGTGGGATGTCCATGTGAGTAGATTAGGACCCAATCATCATGGGATAGTTGGAGTTACATATCAGATTTCCAGTCTGTATATGGATGACCAGGGGACTTTGCAGTTAAACTTTCCTCCAATGGTGGATCGTTTCAGGGATGTCTTTCCAGAGGAATTTTCAGGTTTTCCTCTAGAGCGTGAGGTATACTTTTATATTGAGCTCATTCTAGGAGCGGCACCAGTGTCTATTCCTCTTTATAGAATGGCTACACCTGAGTCGTAGGAGCTCAAGAAGCAGTTGGAGGTATTGCTGCCAAAGGGTTTCATCTGACCCAGTACTTCTCCTTGGGGTTGGCCTGCCCTGTTTGTGAAGATGGTAGACAACACCCTTAGGCTTTGTGTGGATTATAGGAAGCTGAACTAGTTGATGGTCAAGAACTAATATCCCTTTCCTAGGATTGATGACCACTTTGATCTGCTTTGAGGAGCTCGGGTGTTCTCAAAGATCTATTTGAGGTCTAGTTATCATCAGTTGTGCATTAGACCATCTGATATACCTCTTAAAACTTTCTGGAGCAGGAATGGTATATACGAGTATATGGTTATGCTGTTCGACCTCATGAACGCGCCTACAGTTTTCATGGCACTGATGAACCGAGTGTTTCGTCCATACTTAGACTCTTTTGTGGTGGTATTCGTGTACGATATATTGGTGTACTCTCACACTCGACACGACCATGCTACCCATATTGATATTGTTTTGAATACACTGAGGGAGCATCAGTTATATGATAATCTCTCAAAGGGACACTTTTGGATGTATCAGATTCACTTCTTGGGTCATTTTATCTTAGAGATAGGGGTATCAGTCAACCTAAAAAATGTGAGAGCAGTAGTTTCCTGGGATCAGTTGAAGAATTTCTTTGAGGTGTGGAGTTTTATAGGGCTGACTGGATACTACAGATGCTTCATACAAGACTTTTCACGCATAGAAGCATTGCTGACGGGTCTGACCAAGAAGGGTGCGATGTTCTTATGGTCAGATTCTTGTGAGTCATCCTTTTAGGAGATGAAAGGGAGGTTGACTTAAGCATCAATACAATTCTTTCCAGAGCCAGGAAAGAGCTACAATGTTTACTGTGATGCTTCAGGTATCAGTCTGGGAGCTGTGCTTATGCAGGGAGATGGTTTAGTTGCGTACGGGTCTCAGAAGTTGAGGACACATGAGAGGAAATACCCGACACACGATATCAAGATTGCGGTAGTTGTTCATTACTTACGATGTTGGAGAAATTATCTTTTAGGAGAGAACATTGGGGGTTTCACCAACCACAAGAGTCTGAATTACAACTTCACTCAGCGTGATCTGAATTTGAGACATCATAGGTGGGTTGAGTACCTATAGTGTTTTGACTTTGAGCTTCCCTATATGCCTAAGAATGAAATGCAGTGGCTGGCGTGTTGACCAGAAGAACTCAGATACAAGCAGTTCAGGAGGCCAACAGTGAGTGGCAGCTTATGGCTCTATTCTCTAAGATGTATTTGGAGGTGCACGACAGAAAGGGGTAGACTTTTCTATCTTCTTTATCTATTACCTATACCCTTCTTGATTAGGTGCAGATGAGGAAACTATCATACTCAGAAGGCCTAGTCCTTCGGGAGAGTGTGTTAGGAGAGGACCCTCTTCCTGGATGGATAGTAGGCAAGGATGAGATATTGAATTTCCAGGGGAGTATATGGCTTCCAACAGATATACGTGAGGAGCTGATGTAGGATTCTCATTCCTCTTTTTCGAAAGTTCATCCTGGTGTTAGTAATATGTAACGTGATCTTCACTGACAGTATTGGTGGCTAGGTATGAAGACAAATGTTTCTAGTTTCTTCATGAGATGTTATACTTGTCAATAGGTGAAATCGGATCATCAGCGACCAGTAGGGCTTTTACAGTAGCTACCCATTCCAGAGTGGAAGTAGAACGACGTCGTGATGGATTTAGTGATGGGGTTGCCGAAGTCTTCTCAAGGGAACAATGCAGTTTTGGTTGTCATTGATAGACTCATGAAGGTTTCACAATTCTTGCCGATCAAGGAGACCTTCAGTGTTGATGATCTAGGACAGTTGTACATCCGTGAGATTGTGCTTCTGCATGGATTTCTACACTCCATCATTTCAGACAGGGATGCACGTTTTACTTCTCGGGTCTGGAAGGGGCTACAAAAAGCTTTGGGTATGCATGTTCTTCAGAGTACAACCTACCATCCTCATATAGATGTCCAGTCCGAGCGTATGATTCAGGTACTTGATGATATGCTCCGAGCATGCATTTTAGACTTTAGAGGTTCTTGGGAGAAGCACATACCTATTGTGGAGTTTTCCTACAATAATAGTTTTCAAGAAACTATTCAGATGGCACCTTATGAGGCCTTGTACGGTAGGCCATGCCGATCACCCTTATGTTGGCTGGAGGTAGGATAGGTAGCTTTATTGGGACCTCATCTTGTCCAGGAGACCACAGAACATATAGAGTTGATTAGGAAGAGGATGGCTACTGCATAGTCCCATCAGAAGTCTTATGCTGATCAGTGAAGACGACCTCTGGAGTTTGAGGTCAGGGATCAGGTTTTCATGCATGTCACACTGAGGTTGGGGAATAAGAGGATCAGGAGATAGGGTAAGCTTTCTCTGAGGTACGTTAGAACATTTGAGGTGTTGTAGAGAGTTGGGTCGGTTGCCTGTCAGTTTCAGTTACCTCAGAGGTACCGGGATATGCATGATGTTTTTCATGTTTCTCAGCTCTGACGTTACTTTTTAGACCCATCTCATGTTTTTCAACCTGAGGAGGTTGAGCTTGATGTGGATGCATCGTTCAAGGATAATCCAATCTGGATTTTTGATTGCAGTACAAAGGTTCTCTATGGCCGGTATGTTCCTCTGGTACGAGTGCTATGGCAGCATGAGAGGGTATAGGACGAGACTTGGGAGAGGGAGGCCGATGTACAAGCACAGTGGCCGGAGCTGTTTGAGGTTTCTTATTCTATGCCACGCTAGGGATATTCGGGGAAAAATTTCTTTAAGGGGGGATGTTTGTAATAAACTAGATCTTTTTTTCAGGTATGTTTTTTTTCTGGCCGTTTTTGAGAAAAAGAGGAAAATCTGGAAATTTTTGAATTATACGCTGTTTACTTTATAAGTACTCGCCATATACTACGATGCCACTGGAGGCTATGTGCTTGTTGTGTCTTGGAAACACACAAATCCATGTAGGGGTGACATGGAGGCCGCCTAATGCAGAGTATGGTAAAGGAGAGTACACGCCATGTACATATTTTTTTCATTAAACGCACCGGGGTAATGTCTAATCGCCAGAAACATCTTCTTTTAGGTCTCGTTCGGCCGAGAGCTCCTAAATAGCCATAGATCTTTGAAGAACCCCTGATATATCGTCCGTAATCTGAATATAACTCCATCAATTGTGTTGGAATTGCATCGGTGAGTTATCTCTTTTGCTGGAACCTCGTTTCATGATTACCCCTCTTTTTTAAGTTATCTTGGGTTGAAGGTTTTAGACGTTTTTGTAGATCTTCGAAGTTCTAAGGCAATTCAAGCCCCTTGGTTCAATTATATCTATCTCATAACAAGAAGGTAGGTGGTTTTGCCTTTATATATAAAGTCTTTGAGTATTTTGTGCAAATTCCACCAATACCCTTGAACGGGTTATTTCGTGTTTACCGTTTTAACCCTATTGTTTTCTTGCTTTTCTTGTATGCTAGAGTAAAAGATTTTGATTGTGTTTTGGGATAATTTTTAGGATTTGGAAGTGTTTTACATGCATGTTCTTTCCTGTCTGGACCGTTGGGTCTAGTTACCTTTCGACTGCTATTGTTTTCCATGCCTAGTATTGTAGGATGGTGTGATTTTTGTTCTTTCAAGCTGAGATGCTGTAGAAAGTTATCCAAGTAGTTCTTCAGGTTACATTGGCCATTATGTGATGCTATACTTGATGAATTTACATTGGGTTGTGGGAACCTAGTGTAGTAGACCATATAGAGAATGGACGTTATGGCTTCTCCAGAGTGTCTTTATAATACGATGTGATACCACATGGGGAATTGACATTGAGTGATTCTTCAGAGTGTCTGTAGTTCCTCGACATGGGCCACATGGGGAATGAGATGTTGAGTGCTTCCCAAGAGAGACTTTAGTACAATATGAGACTATAGGGGGAATTGACAGTGAGTGCTTCCCCAGAGAGTATATTCTTTAGCTGAACGAGAGGGGTGAGAATGTGTGTGCCTCCCAGAGGGTTGCTAGTACTTGTTGGTTGAACCATAGGGGTTAGGATGTAAGAAATACCAAGAGGGTTACCTGTTTGTTCTACTTTCTTGAGGGATTTATTCCCTGTTTGAGGATTAGATACTTGAAACTATGGATTGTTTACTATTTAATAATTTCCTATTTACTGCTTCTGTATTTTTACCTGTCATATATTCACTGACTGTCAGGAACATATCTCGTAGTGATTTCCTACTAGGATTTAGTATCACACCCTGTTTGGGCCATGCTTTTGGGCCCAAACAGATTATATTCCTGTAGGTATAAACAAGGGAAAGCACCCTTCTACTTCATGTACATGACTTGCTGTGGAGCTGGAGAGCATGGGACCAAGATTAGGATTGCGATGCTGAGGATCTGTTTACCTTTTCTTTTGTAACTATTTTAGTACTGTTTTTATTTATAGCATTGTGCCTTGTTTGGCTGATTTCCTAGACATATGTACCATGCATGCGTATATATATATATATTTTCTCTTGTTGTTTATTGTATTTAGTCTTCCACTGTTCACTTGTGTATAGATTGTTTACTGCTTCCACTATTGTTATTTGTTTCTCCTCCACTGTGTACTCTACTAATGAGGGCATAGTTTCCCCACTATCACACCCAAGGCCCTCGCTGATAGTCATAAGCCTCTAGCATTCGAGGAAATGTGCTTGATTCTATGTGACCAACCAGGTACGGGGCACCTCTGGGTGGCTTCTGGAACCGGGACGTTACACTGAGCCCCAAAAATACCAAGTTTGGATGGTTTGAATAGGGAGCATGGTATATCTGAAACCATAAGGTCTCCAACAACAAACCCTGTGACCTATTTCAGAAGAGTAGAAGGTGTCGCATGGGATACTCATGGTTTACATAAATTGTGTGCCTAGCCTACATGTTTAGTGACACTTAGGCAGCACCTAGGCACTATTAATTTCATGTTTGGTGCATGGTTAGAAAAATCATGAGACACAAACATTTGAGGTGGGTTTCATAGGCAGGGGTGCCACACAGTTTAGCCAAAACATGCATCCAAACCGTGCACCCAATTATGGGGGTGAAATTACCCTCTTTCCCTTAATGTGTTTAAGTTTCCTTTTTTTATTTCTTTTCTTCTCCTCCTCTAGCTACGTGAGTCTCTTCTTGGCTCTTTTGGGTTCCTCCTCCAATCCTAACAAAGGAATTGTTATATCTCCTTCTTCCTTCATCCAAATCAAATTTCATAAATCCCTATGGATTCCTCATGGTATGATCTAAAATCTTTTTGAACCTTTCTTCATTTAATATCTTATCAATCGAGTTATCGTGGTGAAATCTCATTTCCCCTATTTTTAGGACAGATGATCATTTCATAGATTTATTCTAAATTAGGCTAAATCATTCATTGATATTGGACAAGGGGAACTCCCTAAATATGAGGTAGGTGTTATATGACTTTTTCCTTATGTTTCTATAATTTTTATTTAGCGTTGTTGCACCACATTCCAACCTTTTCCACACGTTTTCTTAAAATTGTTTTCTTCATTTTATAATTGTTATATGCACCTAGTATTACCTAATTTAATCCTTGTTATGTAAATTGATGATTTAAACCTCAATCATGGAAACCCCATGTGTGTGCAGACTTAAATTTACCTTTTATAATTTTTTAAATTAAATTTCTGGAATTCCTTCTAAGAATTTGGATTGGATTAATAATGGAATTGTACCTTGTAGGTAATTTTACAACTAATTACAACACCTCCTAGCTTCAATTTTGAAACTTATAATTGTTTTTACAATTTTAATGGGTTTTATTGAGGATATAATTTGATGAAATAAATTACATTTCATGAATGAGATTCATATTGGTGAAAAATGAGTTGTTTATAAACAATATCATGTTTTTATAATAAAACCGCTCAGATGATGTGTGCTATCTTCATAATTAAAAATTAATTTTTAATGAATTTAATCTTACTTGTCCACATGTCATTGATATTATTATATGATTTAGTTTAGGATTATACATATGGCATGGTTTGTACATTGACTCTTTAGTTATCTCTAAATAGAGTCAACTCCTTTAATTGAATTCTTTTCTCTGAACCAAGGAACCTATGATATGCTTAGCCTAACTTATGAATGGGAATTCCCATATAGGTGTTTTCCCTTTTTGACCAAGGAACCTTATAAGTGCCCCATTGAACCTAGATAAATGGATTGTCTTGTTTAAATAGACTAAATGGTATGTATTAAAATGGAATAAAATTCTCATGATGACTTTACTTCCTTGAATGTCTTAAATGAATTAATTGTTATTAAATTGAATTGGTTGGTAAAACCTTGCCTTTTGATAATTAAATAAAAATGGATTATTTGGAATGAAATTAAATTAATTTAATGTTTTAAATAAAGTGTAAAGGGTGTCAAGGCCATACAGATCATTTCATACTTAGTACATGCTATATTTAAATTGAAATTCCCTTTGTTATGAATGTGCATACTAAATGTAAAGTATGAGAGGTAATAACTCATGGATATATTATTATTAATATTATATATATTTTTATGCCTTTTTATATGCTTTGGAATTATGATAATATATTTTTTGATCATATAGAAAAATCACACTCCTTTACATCGGGTGTTGAGTCATGACGTCTCACACTATTGACACTATATAAGATATTGGGATTGTGGAACCACACTACATCTTTAGAGTGTTTAAATCATGGATCACTCACAATCCAGAGTTCCATGCATGATGTATAACACTCTGTTGGGATATAGGGAATGTACCCTTTGGATTGAGCTTATAGGCTCATTCAGATTGGTTATTGATGACTGATTTACACCCCAATCTAACAAGCACCTAGTATTCCAGGTATATGGAAAATTATGCCCAATCATAATTAGTTAATATAGGTGGATGAAATATATAAACAAACTATATATAATTATTAATATATATATGGTTTTTTGGTAAGACATATATTTATGAATGTGAGCCAAAGTAGGTAGAGTCACTAGGTGTCCTTTAGAAACCTGAGTAGGCTGTTGATTATTTATTCAATTTTGTTTATTATTCATATTACCCACTCATTTCCTTAAATATTATTCATGTACTCAATTAAATTTTACATACTATGGGTAGGAACCCACTGGGATTTATATCTCACACCCTACTCAGGATGCTGTTGCATTGGGGTTCCTGAGCAGACCTTATGTTCGCAGGACAATGGATTATTGCTTGTGTTGTTTACTTATACCTAGGAATTGGGAGGATAGAACTGAGCTAGAGCTCAGGATGCTCCTAGAGATCATCCTTTGGTGGTTTTTTCTTTTCTTAATATTATACTATACTGTATATTGTTTTTTTCTGTATGTGTGCTATTTTAGTTATGTATCATCATCTGGACATGCATGCATTGTTATGTATATTTTCATTGGACATAATTAATATTTAATTGATTATCATTTTTCCTATACTCTTTATTTTGGTTATTACAACTTCCAATATTTTTTGTTACCTATTTTTTGATATACTATTGTGCTACTCAGATTATGAAGATAAGTATCCCTACTATCACCTCTTTAGGCCCACACTGCTTTTCAGAAGCCTCTGGCATACGTGGAGGCGTGCTTGAGGCCACGTGACCCACTGTTCTAGCCACTATTTTAGTTGGGATATGGGTTGGGAAGTTACATAAAACCTATCCCAACATGAAATATCATGAGACTAAATTTTACCCAATTCATTGTAGCACTATATAATTCTGTGCACACCCGTCACATTCATTTCATTCTCATTCTTAAGCATTCCACATTGATCATACAACATGGATTTATTTTTCATCACATTTTATTACATGATAGAGGAGTGTAGAATAAATACAATTAGGTTCCAAACCAAATATTTATATGTTTATAAAAATTAATAACCTTGATAGGAAGTGAGTATAGTATTCACTACACAATTGTTTTAGCATGGAAAATCATGATAAAATTTTGGATGCATAACAATGTCACTTAAAAATTTAAAAAATGAGATGATGAGAGTGAAAGGGGTAATATTAATTTTTAAATAAAATTGTAAGTAATAGGTACATGTAAATACATATCCCAACATTAAAAATTGGAATCTATATGACATTATATAATAAAGAAACTTGAAAAAGGAAGAGAAGGCGAGGATCCCTTACTTGATTTTGTAACTCCAACTATTTGGGAGGAGCTTATTAAGAGATCGGGGGAACCTTGGGAGGACTCTAGAGAGGTTAGGGAATAAAAATTACATGATCCAAGGATTTGGAGTGAAGATAAATGGGATCATGGGAGTTTTTATATAGGAAATGAGCGATAAATTCTTTATCATTTCTAAAACATTGGTTTTGGATTATATATAATAAAAAAACCAAAACCACAAACCATACCATGGTTTTTACCCATGGTTCTTTCCAAATGGGATTGGTTTTAATTATTTTAAAATTCCAAGGGACTAAATTAATAAAATAATATCCTTTATTATGTTAGGTGAGTCATACTCTTAAATAAATGATTTTAAAACCTTAACATATATTAATGGTTTTGTAAAATTCATAATGGATCTATAAAATTAATAAAATAAACTAAAAATATCATTATTCTAAAGAGGGAAAATATATTTGGTCGTTTATAACTTTTATAGTATTTATTAAATCACTTTTGGGTCATTATGATATCATAATACCCAAAATATATTTATATTTTATTTTATTTTTAACCAAAAAATTGACTATCTGAGAAAATATTGAAAAAATCACCAATGGATAATTTTAATATTTTTATTCCAAATAAAATATTCAGTTAATCTAAATAATTTCATCAATCTTTTAATTTTTATTTTTACAATAAAATAAAAAATTATTAAGAAGTGATGAGTTTTTTGAGAATAACTGTTTTTGAACCCTTATAAAAATTACATTTGGCTTCATTAATATTATATAATCATTTATATTTTTTAAAAATTGTTTAATAATAATATTTTATTAAAATAATATATTTTTTAAAAATAAATTAATTCATGAAAAAATAAATTCCTTAATATAATTTGAATTTTACTCAAAAATACTACTTGTGTCTTATTGTATCAAAATAAAAATCATTTATAAAGTAACAATATTAGGATGAAAATATATTCATTATTCTATAAAAAATTGTGTACATTCTAATATTACCAGAGTCTTGATACATATCCATTTAATACACCATAAAATTCCCTGAGCATAAGGTGTGCGACTCAGAGAATTTTATGGGGTTGTTTGACGTACATGTTTTGGGTTGTGATATCAATGAGCTTGAACTTATCTAATGAATAGTTTTTATCATTCTTAAGTTATTGGATATTAGCTTGGTCTTGGTCAAGGAAAAATACCAGTGATTCTATCTACCTTAGAAGCTCTGATAAATGGGATTAGTAGGGTATTATCCTACTGGTTGAGGTCATCACTTTCTTTGTCTATGTCAATTGGATTTGTTAAAACCCTATATTTATACTAATATCATGATCACTATTCAATGAATATATTATAAATGGAAATGATGATTAACAGTCATTTAAACCTAATAGGATATAATAATAAAAAGTAAGTGCATGGATTTTCTATATCCATATTACATAATAATACATTTAATTAAATCATAAGGGAAATTTAATTTATAACAGTTCAGGTAGTTACATGCTTGAAGATTCCTTGGGAGTGGATCACACCTAGTTAGATGAGGTATTAGTGAGGATATATCACCCAATATGTTCAAACATTATAATGAATAATTTAATTATTGTTAATTAATTTTTTTAATTAATTATAATGGTTTTATAATTAATTAAACTAGATTTTAATGGATTCAGGACCTCGTGCATGTGGTCAATGTCTAAGTGTTATTGGTTGAGCTTGGCCATGGATAAAGTGATCTTTATAAAGGGGTTAACTCTATCTTTGAGGTTGGTTTTTCCTAATATTATCTTTTATATGGTGGTGCATATATCATGTGAAATATAATCATTGGTAAGTGAGTGTTAGTGAACTAAGTGGGAGACACGAGTGTTTTTCCTTACGGGAGGATAGTCTAAAGAGTTTTATTAGACTCTTATTTATCGCTCATGAGTTATGTATTCATGAATTAGCCATAATGGGCCTTTTGGGATATGTATGAAGATATTTTAGAGATAGATATATCCATGGGGGGTCCCTATTTTTTGAGCTACGGATATCATGACCTAGGAGGGTTATGTAGTGGTAAAAATTGCTTATCTGGGCTAGTAGCTAAGGGTGAGTCAATATATAATTGACATTAGGAGATATAGTCTTTAGAGGGTATGTGAGGAAAAAATTGGTTGGAACTAATGGTGTTTCCCTTATCTATGGAGTGGTGCTTTGGGCTACCCAAATCAAGGTTGGCCCCTTGAATCATTCATGTTGATCACATGGCTACTGAGGGACATGAGGACTTAGGAAGTGGAAAGATACTTAGGGAATGAAACTATGAGGGGTTTCATAGTCTCTAGAAAAGTATAACATTATTGAGTGTTCCTTGGTAAATGAAACTAATTTTTTAGATTATCTAAATGGAGATTTATCCTAAGTTATGAGACTTGGGTTAGGTGAGTGCCACAATGGAATGACCCTTGTGATATGGGTAGTTATATGTGATACTAGGCCATTTCATGGGAGTACATTCTTGGTGTATATTTAATAGGTGTTCCAAATTATATGCACGAGTATCCTAGCAATAGTTCGGGTTAATGATAATGATTCCTAGGGTGATAAATCATTCAACATGGTTATGATATGTGTTGATATTCTAATGTTATAGTGATTTGTCATTCAAATGAATTTTTGTTCCTCCAGTGATATATCATTCACCTTGCATGTGGTGGGTAGTAGATCATCCACCTGGAAACTTATAAATAATTGATATATTATAAACCTTAGTAATGATTGGTTCCATAGAACAACCTTATATATTTTGTATGGATGACCCCTTGTTCACCACCATTATTGATGGGTGATGTCTCATTCAGATGGTGATACCTTGTTCACCTTATTTTCAAGCGGTGATGCCTCATTTATTATTGATTTATTGTTCACCATGGTTATTTTTTGGTGTTAGATCGCCCACCTAGGGTTGTGCTGAATGATGTATCATTCGTCTTAGAGATTATTTAAGTGGCATATGATGTAACTAGAAATTATTGTATCATGAAATATTATTCACTTAGTGAAACACCATTCCCTATTTTTTATTTTTGTATTAATGATAGACCACCCACCTTGTGATATATAATTTTGTCATCATCACAGTTGTGTGGTGATATGTCATTCAATTAGTGATACATAATTCACCCTTATTATCGTGTGGTGATAACTTTTTTACTAGATGATACCTTATTTTATATATTTATTCATGGTTCCCCATCCAACCTTGATGATGGATGCTGATATAAATTTCACATAAGATATGATTCATTAATATACCATTCACTTTGACTAGCTAGCGTATAGGTGATTCATCATTTAACCCACCATTATGATATAGAGATAGATCATTCACCTTTACTATTGATATGAGTGGTGATAGATTATTCCCTCAGGTTGTGTTTAGAATATGGGAATATCATCCCCCTTCATCACTGATCAAAGTTGGAATGTGTTGACTATTCGAGTGGATCCATGAGTACCTAATAGGGAAACTGTTGTATGCATGCGATGTATGTCTTACTATTCATTCACTATGTTAATGCACATATATATGATTGTTTTTATTTGGGAAACCATTTTAGGTGGCCTATTTATTTTTATTCTCACATGTTACATAGGAATATGGGTGGTTGTGAAGATATCATGGGTTGCATTATGGATGGGAAATAGACCGAGTAAAAGTGAATGATCTTGAGGGGATTGGTGGGTATGTGGAGATGTTTTCGAGGAGAGATCAAGGATCATGGTTGGGTATATATTTAATTTTATTCATTTATTTCTTATACTGTATATGATCGGTCGATTAGAGATCCTATCTTGATGTATGACTCTATGACATGCGCTTGTATATTCTATTATAGAGTGGATATGTTATTGTTACGGTTAACCTTCAACTATAACTTTATATTCTTTACTCTAATATTATAACCATTAATTATGTTTATTTTATGATTGATTATTGGTTATGATGAGACCTTTGGGAATAACTTCACTATGTGGATTATAAATCTCTCACCACAAGTTTTCATCCTTTGGCGTACAGGGAGTCATGCCTAAGGTTAAATGGCACCATCAGTTCAATAATTTTTATGTATTCTGGTCTAAGATGTTACAATTTACATGATATTGATTATTAATGTCTTATATACATATATTTACATATCATATACCTTTATACTGAACCTTGATTTCATTTAAAAATTTTACTTTAAAAGATGTAAATATTCTTCCATGAATATTGAGGGAAGTACATGAAGAAAATGAATCGGTGAATCATGCACTGCTAGCTAGGATATAGAGAGATAGGGGTGAGTTGTATTCATCCCCAGAACTAGAAATTAATTATGATAAAGATGTGTTGAATTTGATAACATAGGTCATAAGGAAATGTGTTGAGGTTGATGTGGGTGATGGAAATTCCTTGGACATTAATTTGACTCAATTCTAGATGAAGAGTCTTTCAAGGTACTAGGGTGCGAGCTTAGATAGTTAAGAAGAATGATATATTGAAGAGGTAGAGATAATATTATAATTAGTATAAACATCATTGAATTGTTATATGTGTTTGACAGTAGATTTATTTATGAATCAAACCTTCAGTATTAGTTAATAATCTATGCTGATTTGGAGGATTTGAATTTTACTTCTGAGGAGTTTCATATCATATTTTTTAGTGAGTTCCTTTCAGTGAATCACTATAAAGAGTGAAAATAATATATTTTAACTTACACATTTACTTATAGGTTTTAGAGAGTATTGTATTGGAGAATCAGTTATTGATGAGGATAGGTAGATACTAAGGTAATAGAAAGTGTTTTTTCAGTGGTGATACCAATTAGGGATCATCCTAAACAATGAGTTATGAAAATTTATCAGGATTGATGTATTAAAGATTACAACAAGTCTCCCATCTCTAACTCATCATTTTTTACTATAATAAAATCATATAAGGTAAGTATTTTCTTTCCCCAGATATGTAACAACCTTGACTCTAGTAACCCAAATCCGATGGTCAATTTATTACATTGGAATAGATAAAAGTGTTCTAACCCAGAATTATTGATTAGTTCAGTAGTATTAGAGAACTAGATACATACATGATACCAATTTTTCATTGGGAATAGAATATAAATCATAACCAAATAAAATGATCAACATCCTTAAAACTCATTCAAAGAATCCATCTTTATATCCCGAGGAAAGGAAAAAAATAAGGGTGAGATAAAATGATTAGTAAGAGATCTGTACAGTGGAATATATCATGATTAGATAAGTAATAATTAATATATAAAGGTAAATAACTGAAAATACATTCCATTTAATCAATAAATTGAGAAAAAAATGAATCCATGTATAATATCTAAGAAAAATTATCATGGATTATAATAACCAAATTTTCAATAAAGTAAATGCTTAGTATTGGATATCATGATCTTAGAAATCATGATATCTATATAGACAAGACCTTTCATGAAGAAATCTTAAAAATATGGGTAGGTATACACTAAAAACCCATTTCATTTGACTAACTAATTGTTCTCATGATACCTATCAATGCATCGAGAGGATAACGTACCCATCACTTCATATCCAATTAATTCCTCAAAAATTGAATGATCAATACAATTATTAACAAATATACAATATAAATAAAAGTTCACATTGAATAAATAATAAATAATACCAATATTTCTATAGTCAATCAAATTACTTTCAAATTAAAACACCATTTGTATAAATAATATACAGTTTAAAAAATAAGCATATCCATGATAAAAAATATTGATATTTATGTTCAGTTTGATGTACAAGGATCAAAATAAAGTGATTTTTTCAAGAGAAAGTAAATGAACATAAAATTAATAAGAGACAATAGATGACCATTAGTTCATTGAGAATATTGGTTTTGTAATAAAATCATTCTACTTTGGAAGAATAAAGATAATAGAACTAATATATTAAAATAAGATTCAGAAAATATTTTTCCATATATAACCATTGAAAATGTGTTTAATTAGATAAATTTTCTAAAATAGTTACGGTGTTGGGGAATTATATTTTCACTGTATATGATAAAAAAATATTCCATTATAATTTTATTAAGAGATTAAGAAATGTACCATTTGAAAAAAATTTGAAATATTATATCAAAACAGTTTCTTTAAAATTAAATGATAAATTAAAAATTCCATAATAGATAATTTGAGAAAATAAATTGAATATTTTAAAACAATTTTAAAAAATATAAACATGGGAATAAAATAAACCTAATCAAAAATAGAAATAAGATCTAATATTATTTTACACATTTATTTTATTGATTCATGTTCCAAATAGGGTAAAAGTTGGAATAAAATATGAAAAATACTTAAAAATTCATAGTATAACTAATTATATGGATTTTATGGAGGATATATTTTAAGTTTCCTCTAATGAAAATAAGAGGAATCCTAAAAAATGAGATTATAAAATAAATTCTTACATCTTTGGTAAATTTTAAATTGCATCCCCTTGAAATAATAAACACGAATAGGAAAGTTAATCATTTTGAATAAATATATATTAATGTTAAATACATAAATGGGGTATTATATACACCACATAAATTAAATAGGTTCATAATATAAGGCCCCAGCCTTAAACCTTACATAATATTGAATTAAATGAATAATTCACATTGAGGATCTTTTCAGGTTTAGAGTTTTAGAGAATTAGAACATAACTATTACATCTTAAAAGATTACAAAGTAGACACTTTTACTAAGTCTCCATAAAATAAAAACTCTTAAAAAGAAAGATGTCTAGATTCCATGTTTTAGATAGCATGAAATTCCCTTGATCCCATCCTTGACCTTATTCCACTTTAAGTCCTGTGAAAAACATTTCTAAAAACATGGGGTGAGCATAAAAAGCTCAGTAAGGGATACAAAGAGAATGAAAACCGTTAGTTTTTCAAACATCAAGTAAACCATGTATACTATATCAAAGTAATACCTTCACCTTCATGAAGTAGTAAAAAAAATCTTCACTGAATAAAGTATCATTACTTACCTTTTTGTAACCAAAGGATTACCATAAAACCCATATAAAGAACACATAGAATATATAAAGGTAACTTGGGACATAAACATACTTAAGTGGAATAACCATACGGTTGACTTCCACACATATCACTTAATGGAATAGCCATACGACCAATTTCCATACATACTTAATGGAATAGCCATACGGCCGACTTCCATACCCAATGCATTGGAGGTTATAACGTAACCACCCGTCCTGGTATTCACGGCACCACCCGTCATATGGTTTATAATGTAACCACCCGTTAAAATGTCCAAGTACCAGTATAAAATCATAAAACATAAAACCAATATAAAGGAATGATAACATTTCCACATTTCAATCACAATATATCATAAATATATTGACATAATAGAACCCTTTATCAAAACCATTTTCAATACCAAAATACATAAAAGAGTATATGGTATTTATTTTATTTTAAAAACATTACGGCTTGTTGAGGAAGCCAAAGACCAAATAATACTCACGGCGGCGGAAAAAGACGTTGTCACCGCGTACGTTAAAAAACATTCCTTTTTGTCGTTTAGTAAAACGCTTCATAGAAAAAGATTCCTTTTGTATAAAAGTAAAAGTCAAAGGGGTTTATACACTGTATAAAAGAAAGTTGTGTATAAAACGAAATATGCCTTAATGAAAGGAGATTGAGATGAAGTCCCTTACCTCGGGCCCGACTTGACTCGATCGTTCTTTAACGTCCTGAATAATAAACTTGAGTTAATTTATACTTGATTAAGAACCTTTATAAAGTTCATTATTCCTTTTATATCACTTATTTCCATTTTATAAACATTATGTAACAATTTAAGTTAATAATGTTTGTTTTGTCAATATTTGGTTCTTAAGTCGAAAGTTGACTTCTTACAATTACATGTTGTTCGTGTGGTCAAAAGTTCTTTATATCCAGAATTAAATTCCTGATTTGGATATCATATATATCATATATATCCAGCATATACATGTATTTATAATATTACATAATCATTTAGAGGTAAGAAATGAAATGCACCGTTCATGGAGACGGTAAGCCGTACGTACGCATGAACGCTACTTTCATTTCTTTGTCATATTAGTGGAATTAAAACTAAATGAGAGGTATGTATATTTTAATTACAGAATTATATTCATCATTTAGATATATCATTAATTATATATATATATTATATACATGTAATTTTAATAGTACATTACATTTTGGGATAAGAAATGAAATGCACCGTTCATGGAGACGGTAAGCCGTACGTACGCATGAACGCTACTTTCATTTCTATCTCATACTTTAATGGAAAGAAATAATAATGATATATAGGTATATTATAATTCCAGTATAACATCATATATAATAACTTTAAATCCATCCTTTACACATCCCACATATGGCATTAACGAATCACATCACTTTTAGGGGGCTGTAGTCCGCACTTCCTTAAATGAAGATATCGTGTTTACCCATAATGGAAACCATAAACGTATGCCAAAAATGAAAAATACAGAAGCTTAAAGAAAACATAAACATATTATATATCATATATAAAAATAGTGACATCATAATGGCCACCCTTGAAGGTGTTAAATGAGTATTGAACAATCATCGTTTCGGGAGGCAGAATTTCTCCATCCACGGAAACCGTATGTTCTTTAACCATTTGATGTAGTTGTGTGAGAGTGTAGCTCAAATAAATATTATAACAACATCCTAGAATATTTAAGATACTGGTGTTGTTACAAAAGAATTAAATAAAAAGAGTTTAGAGGGTTGGAGAAGCAAAATAAAACAAATGAACAAGAGAGAATGAATTACCTTTAAAAGTGTAACTCCTTTTGATTTGAGCCTAAAGGATTCCTTTGAAAGGATTCTGCCCAATGGGAATCCTCTAGGATGAGGAGAGGGATGTGGAGAGAGTAATTGGGCAGGGGTTGGCCGAGCCAAAGGCTTGAGAAGTGTGTGAAATGGGGTAGAGGTGGGGGCCTTTTATAAGAGGAGAGGAGGGGCACTTTTGGAAAGTAAAGAAATATTACATTATTTGAAAATGTGTTTCGGTTTTAAAAGGTCCCACATTGATATAATTCGTGGATAAGGTGATAAGGGTTCGAAATCCACTCATCCAATTGGTTTTGGACATGTGTAGGTTTTAGATTTTTCATTATCTTTCCATTTTATTTAAATCGTCAAATAATGATGTCATCGCTGCATCATTATTATGTCATATATAATTTAATTTATTTAATGTCTAAAAATTATAAAAGAAAATACTATGATGTTGGAAATCTTTTTATCTTTCCAATTACTATTTATAATAAAAAATTGGACTTGTATAACCCCACTCAAAAATTATTTTAGTAAAACAATTTATGTTAGTGTCATTTTCACTTTAACATTAAATAAAAATATATTAATGTCATTTTCCAACTAAAGTGGCTCCATGGGGTCCCCACGTTGGCCCATGGCTTGTCTTGGTAGTCCATGACTCACCCAATAGGTGTAGGACAAGTGTAATGGTGTTTTCACATTCTTATAATACCATTTTTACCTTAAACTACACTAATTACCTCTAATCGCGATTAATGAAAAAAAGTTACTATTCACCAAAAAATTATTTTAATCTCATTGAATCACATTTTACTTCTTAATGACAACCATGTATGTCGGATTTTCAAAATTCAATACACATTAGTTGTAAACTTTCATTTAACTGAAAAATCAGTTTGCTTGATTACCACTTAGTGGTTTCACTATTCATCAAAAATTGAAGTTTTTCAGAAAATTACCAAAAATTCACCCTAATCTATATTTGATATTCCGAATTCAAAAATGAAGTCCATTTTACAAAATTAAAAACATATAAGTCAAATTAATTAATTTAATAATTAATTCCTGCTGTCATGACAAATAGCGTGTTTTTGTGAAACAATAAGTATCAAAATATTGACACCAGTTTAAGTCCAATTTCAAAGTGAAATTGATTCCAATGACCACCATTGGATTAAATGGTAAAAATATTTTCTAATTTAACTTTAAAACCAATTAAAATAATAATATAATCATATAAATAATTTAGATTATAAAGAGGTTTTGAATTAAAATACAACATTTTACACTATTCATCAAAAAAATGAACTTTATCAGAAAGGTACCAAAAATTTACACAAAGTAAATTTTGATGTCCCGATTCTAAAGAAGAGTTATATTTGGTCCAAAATAAAGTATAAGAGTGATCAAAACTATATTTAATGACGGTTCACCATTAAAAGGTGATAAGTGAACCTTTAGTGAAAATTAGAGTATAAATGCCTAAAATTGAACTCTTTCCGTATTTTAAGCCTTTTATCTTTTATTGGGTAAATGTATAAACATTTAAAAACATATCTAATCATATTTTAGTTATTTCTATCCATTCCCTCCAGTACAACGGCTACTTGTTAACTAACATTTAAAATAATATTATTTTATTACTAGTGTGCTACGTAAGTTTCAAAGAAACTCATCGTTGCGTATCGGGTACGCTATCAAACATAGCAACCCCTTTAAAATAAAATTAATATTTAATTCGTAAATATTAATAAATATGAAAATTCTTTATTCTTTATTTACCTGGGATGTTACATCCTTCCCCCCTTTTGGGAATTGCGTCCTCGCAATTTTATTCACTTATCAATATAAGTGGGGGTATTTATCCCTCATAGCATTTTCAGATTCCCATGTTGCCTCTTCAATCACATGGTTTTTCCACAAAACCTTTACCTGATGAATCACCTTATTCCGTAACACTTGCTCCCTATGGTCAAGAATCTGGACCGGTTGTTCCTCATAAGATAGGTTCTCTTCCAGCTGAACTACCTCTGGACTCAAAACATGAGATGGATCTGGCATATACTTTCTCAACATCGAAACGTGAAAAACATTGTGTACCTGAGATAAACTCGGAGGTAAATCCACTCAGTATGCAACTGATCCAACTCTTTCCAGAATTTCGTATGGTCCAACCAACCATGGACTCAACTTTCCTTTCTTACCAAATCTCATTACACTTTTCCAAGGAGAAACCTTGAGAAAAACATGATCACCTACCTCGAAAGATAGATCCTTCCTCCGGTTATCTGCATAACTCTTCTGCCTGCTCTGAGATGTTCTCATGTGCTTCTGAATCAACTGAACTTTTTCTGCCATCTCTTCTACCAATTCTGGTCCCATCAGTTTCCTTCATCCCAGAAAGATGGAGTTCAACAACGCTTCCCATATAATGCCTCAAATGGTGCCATCTGTATACTGGAATGAAAACTGTTATTATATGAAAATTCAACCAAATAAAGATGTTGGTCCTAACTTCCCTGATAAACCATCGAACAAGCTCGTAGCATATCCTCCAAGGTCTGAATTGTTTGTTCTGACTGCCCATCTGATTGAGGATGAAAAGCTGTACTAAAATTTAATTCAGTACCCAACGACTTCTAAAGGCCTTTCCAAAAGTTAGAAGTAAACCTGGGATCACGATCCGATACAATGGAGAGAGGAACTCCATGTAACCTGACTATCTCTTTAAGATACAAACGGGAAAGTTGATCTAGAGAGAAAGTATCTCGTATAGAAAGGAAATGAGAAGATTTGGTCAAGCGATCAACAATAACCCAGATTGCATTTTTACCTCGAGATTTCCTCGGTAATCCCACAACAAAGTCCCTGGATATGTTTTCCCATTTCCACTCTGGCACTGGTAAAGGCTGAAGCATCCCTTTCGGTAACTGCTGCTCTACTTTAACCTGTTGACATGTCAAACACTTCACAGTAAAATCAGCAATGTCTCTTTTCATTCCATCCCACCAGTAATACTCCCGCAGATCTCTATACATCATAGTACTGCCAGGATGAACTGAAAACGGGGAACTATGAGCCTCACATAACAACTCATTCTTCAACTGTGAATCACAAGGCACACATAACCTCTTCCCAAACCTCAAAACACAAACACAAACTTATCCAAGAACTCATGGAAAATTTTATTCATAAGGTCCATGAATACAGTAGGTGCATTGGTTGACCCAAAAGGCATAACTAAAAATTCATAATGGCCATATCTAGTATGGAACGTAGTCTTCGGAACGTCTGCTTCTTTTACATTCAACTGATGGTACCCCGACCTCAAGTCAATATTCGAAAAATACTGAGCTCCCTGGAGCTGATACCACTTCATTCGATGGCCCAACATCTGCTGAAGTTGTTGCAAATGATTTTACCACCCCTTTCTGCTTGTAGTCTAACTGCTTCCCATCACTCAAGCTCCTTGTCGAACACTCGTCTGCATAATGACCCATTTCATTACACTTAAAACATCTTACCGTTGGCTTTTCATTTCCTGCTTGATCATCTTCCTTACAGTTACGAGCAATATGACCAGACTTACCACACCGAAAGCACTTACCAGACTTGGATAAACATTCTCCAGGATGCATTTTACCACACTTCTCACAGGATGGATATTTTGTTTTCTTACCTCCTTGCTTCTTTGATGAATTCTTCCCCTTTTCCTGCCAACTAGATCTCTTATTCTGTTGTTTGTCATAGAACACCTGATCATCGGCAAACTCCATTTCCACTTTCTCCGTACATCGAACAAGTTTTTCATAACTTTTGAACTCACGAGAAGCTAAAGCCCTTCGATACTTTGGCTTTAACCCTGAGTAAAAACGGTTTATTTTACTATCAAGATCTCGTATGAAGTTTGGAGCATACCTTTCCAATCAAGTGAACTTTTCTTCATAAGTAGCCACTGAATCATCCTCCTGCCTCAATTCTAGGAATTGTTTTTCCATCCTAAGACGAACCACCTTAGGAAAATATTTCTCAAGAAACATACCTTTGAATTCGTCCCAGTGAAGATCCTCAATCTCATTACTATCCCTTATATTTTTCACCATCGACCACCACTGATCAGCTTCACCTTCAAAACGGTAAACAGCAAGACTAACCTTTTGATGTTCTGAACACCCCATGACGTCAAAAATATTCTCCAGTGCTTTAATCCACCCTTCAGCTTGCACATGGTCAGATGATCCTCTGAATGATGGGGGATGTTGCCTCATGAAATGTTCCACCACTGACATGTTCCTCTGCGGTTGATCTGGCTGATCTCGTGCATGGATACCACCACCATTTATAGCCTGAGTCAACTGTGCCATCACTGCAACAAACTGTTCAGTTCCGATTCCGACCATCTCAGGTTACTGATTTGGAAGGTTATCTTCCATCTGATGTCGTCCCAACATAGCTTCTTTGTTTCCTCTGTGGAAAACCATTCTGAACACAGAAATATCTTAGGCGAAGCAACATGGCAATCCGTAAATGCTATATAATTTCAATCATATTATAAATTAACTTATAATTTAACAATTTTCTAACTCCTAAAGTTGTCTAAACCGACCTCTGATACGAACTATAAGGCCCCGGCCTTAAACCTTACTTAATATTGAATTAAATGAATAATTCACATTGAGGATCTTTTCAGGTTTATAGTTTTAGAGAATTAGAACATAACTATTACATCTTAAAAGATTACAAAGTAGACACTTCTACTAAGTCTCCATAAAATAAAAACGCTTAAAAAGAAAGATGTCTAGATTCCATGTTTTAGATAGCATGAAATTCCGTTGATCCCATCCTTGACCTTATTCCACTTTAAGTCCTGTGAAAAACATTTCGAAAAACTTGGGGTGAGCATAAAAAGCTCAGTAAGGGATACAAAGAGAATGAAAACCATTAGTTTTTCAAACATCAAGTAAACCATGTATACTATATCAAAGTAATACCTTCACCTTCATGAAGTAGTAAAAAAAATCTTCACTGAATAAAGTATCATTACTTACCTTTTTGTAACCAAAGGATTACCATAAAACCCATATAAAGAACACATAGAATATATAAAGGTAACTTGGGACATAAACATACTTAAGTGGAATAACCATACGGTTGACTTCCACACATATCACTTAATGGAATTGCCATACGACCAATTTCCATACATACTTAATGGAATAGCCATACGGCCGACTTCCATACCCAATGCATTGGAGGTTATAACGTAACCACCCGTCCTGGTATTCACGGCACCACCCGTCATATGGTTTATAACGTAACCACCCGTTAAAATGTCCAAGTACCAGTATAAAATCATAAAACATAAAACCAATATAAAGGAATGATAACATTTCCACATTTCAATCACAATATATCATAAATATATTGACATAATAGAATCCTTTATCAAAACCATTTTCAATACCAAAATACATAAAAGAGTATATGGTATTTATTTTATTTTAAAAACATTACGGCTTGTTGAGGAAGCCAAAGACCAAATAATACTCGCGGCGGCGGAAAAAGACGTTGTCACCGCGTACGTTAAAAAAACATTCCTTTTTGTCGTTTAGTAAAACGCTTCGTAAAAAAAGATTCCTTTTGTATAAAAGTAAAAGTCAAAGGGGTTTATATACCGTATAAAAGGAAGTTGTGTATAAAACGAAATATGCCTCAATGAAAGGAGATTGAGACGAAGTCCCTTACCTCGGGTCCGACTTGACTCGATCGTTCTTTAACGTCCTGAATAATAAACTTGAGTTAATTTATACTTGATTAAGAACCTTTTTAAAGTTCATTATTCCTTTTATATCACTTATTGCCATGTTATAAACATTATGTAACCATTTAAGTTAATAATGTTTGTTTTGTCAATATTTGGTTCTTAAGTCGAAAGTTGACTTCTTACAATTACATGTTGTTCGTGTGGTCAAAAGTTCTTTATATACAGAATGAAATTCCTGATTTGGATATCATATATATCATATATATCCAGAATACACATGTATTTATAATATTACATAATCATTTAGAGGTAAGAAATGAAATGCACCGTTCATTGAGACGGTAAGCCGTACGTACGCATGAACACTACTTTCATTTCTTTGTCATATTAGTGGAATTAAAAATAAATGAGAGGTATGTATATTTTAATTACAGAATTATATTCATCATTTAGATATATCATTAATTATATATATACATTATATACATGTAATTTTAATAGTACATTACATTTGGGGACAAGAAATGAAATGCACCGTTCATGGAGACGGTAAGCCGTACGTACGCATGAACGCTAATTTCATTTCTATCTCATACTTTAATGGAAAGAAATAATAATGATATATAGGTATATTATAATTCCAGTATAACATCATATATAATAACTTTAAATGCATCCTTTACACGTCCCACATATGGCATTAACGAATCACATCACTTTTAGGGGGCGGTAGTCCGCACTTCCTTAAATGAAGATATCGTGTTTACCCATAATGGAAACCATAAAGGTATTCCAAAAATGAAAAATACAGAAGCTTAAAGAAAACATAAACATATTATATATCATATATAAAAATAGTGACATCATAATGGCCACCCTTGAAGGTGTTAAATGAGTATTGAACAATCATCGTTTCGGGAGGCAGAATTTCGCCATCCACGGAAACCGTATGTTCTTTAACCATTTTATGTAGTTGGGTGAGAGTGTAGCTCAAATAAATGTTATAACAACATCCTAGTATATTGAAGATACTGGTTTTGTTACAAAAGAAGTAAATAAAAAGAGTTTAGAGGGTTGGAGAAGCAAAATAAAACAAATGAACAAGAGAGAATGAATTACCTTTAAAAGTGTAACTCCTTTTGATTTGAGCCTAAAGGCTTCCTTTGAAAGGATTCTTCCCAAAGGGAATCCTCTAAGATGAGGAGAGGGATGTGGAGAGAGTAATTGGGCAGGGGTTGGCCGAGCCAAAGGCTTGAGAAGTGTGTGAAATGGGGTAGAGGTGGGGGCCTTTTATAAGAGGAGAGGAGGGGCACTTTTGGAAAGTAAAGAAATATTACTTTATTTGAAAATGTGTTTCGGTTTTAAAAGGACCCACATTGATATAATTCGTGGATAAGGTGATAAGGGTTCTAAATCCACTCATCCAATTGGTTTTGGACATGTGTAGGTTTTAGATTTTTCATTTTCTTTCCATTTTATTTAAATCGTCAAATAATGATGTCATCGCTGCATCATTATTATGTCATATATAATTTAATTTATTTAATGTCTAAAAATTATAAAACAAATACTATGATGTAGGAAATATTTTTAGATTTCCAATTACTATTTATAATCAAAATTTTGACTTGTATAACCCCACTCAAAAATTATTTTAGTAAAACAATTTATGTTAGTGTCATTTTCACTTTAACATTAAATAAAAGTATATTAATGTCATTTTCCAACTAAAGTGGCTCCATGGGGTCCCCAAGTTGGCCCATGGCTTTTCTTGGTCGGCCATGACTCACCCAATATGTGTAGGACAAGTGTCATGGTGTTTTCACATTCTTATAATACCATTTTTACCTTAAACTACACTAATTACCTCTAATCGCGATTAATGAAAAAAAGTTACTATTCACCAAAAAATTATTTTAATCTCATTGAACCACATTTTACTTCTTAATGACAACCATGTATGTCGGATTTTCAAAATTCAATGCACATTAGTGGTAAACTTTCATTTAACTGAAAAATCAGTTTGCTTGATTACCACTTAGTGGTTTCACTATTCATCAAAAATTG
Source organism: Viscum album (assembly GCA_963277665.1). Taxonomy (NCBI): domain Eukaryota; kingdom Viridiplantae; phylum Streptophyta; class Magnoliopsida; order Santalales; family Viscaceae; genus Viscum; species Viscum album. The sequence goes on from OY728148.1 coordinate 391,968,602, forward strand.
ATGTTTTTCAGAAAATTACCAAAAATTCATCCTAAGCTATATTTGATATTCCGAATTCAAAAATGAAGTCCATTTTACAAAATTCAAAACATATAAGTCAAATTAATTAATTTAATAATTAATTCCCGCTGTCATGACAAATAACGTGTTTTTGTGAAACAATAAGTATCAAAATATTGACACCAGTTTAAGTCCAATTTCAAAGTGAAATTGATTCCAATGACCACCATTGGATTAAATGGTAAAAATATTTTCTAATTTAACTTTAAAACCAATTAAAATAATAATCTAATCATATAAATAATTTATATTAAAAAGAGGTTTTGAATTAAAATACAACATTTTACACTATTCATAAAAAAAATGAACTTTATCAGAAAGGTACCAAAAATTTACACAAAGTAAATTTTGATGTCCCGATTCTAAAGAAGAGTTATATTTGGTCCAAAATAAATTATAAGAGTTATCAAAACTATATTTAATGACGGTTCACCATTAAAAGGTGATAAGTGAACCTTTAGTGAAAATTAGAGTATAAATGCCTAAAATTGAACTCTTTCCGTATTTTAAGCCTTTATCTTTTATTGGGTAAATGTATAAACATTTAAAAACATATCTAATCATATTTTAGTTATTTCTATCCATTCCCGCAAGTACAACGACTACTTGTTAACTAACATTTAAAATAATATTATTTTATTACTAGTGTGCTACGTAAGTTTCAAAGAAACTCATCGTTGCGTATCGGGTACGCTATCGAACATAGCAACCCATTTAAAATAAAATTAATATTTAATTCGTAAATATTAATAAATATGAAAATTATTTATTCTTTATTTACCTGGGATGTTAAACATAATACCAAACATGTCTCGATGGAGTGAAAATTGAGAATAAATCCCTTACCTCACACTTTACTTTAGTTTTCCATGAATTAAACTAATATATAATGGTTTTAAACATGTTATTAATTTATTAAAGAGTCATATTTATACTTATAAGAAATTATATGATCCTATTGTAACATCTTATCACCCGTTCATTAATAATATTTCATTATCACCAATGTGTCAGGTGTTAATTGCATCATTTTATCGTTCATGTTTTGTCCTAGAATTTCTATTTATTGTGTATAATATATAGTTAAATCATCTCCATAATTATATTAATGTTATAAATATCATATTTAATCATTATATACCTTTTTATATTCATTCTTGGAAGCTATACATGGAATATTAATTGCATAATTTTATAGAGACTATATGTCGTACACACTCGCAAATGATGATATCATTTCTTTAATGGGTGAAAGGGTAAAGAATATAATGATATATTTTTTTTTAATAAATATCATGTTATTATTTTCATATATATTAATTATTTATATAATTATTACTATCCATGTGAGTTGGTTATTGAAACAAATCACATCGGTTCATGAGACGGTAGTCTTCTGTATACACGAGGGATGATTTTGTTTCTAATTTGATGAAGAAGTAGATGGATAAATATTTTTACATAAAAATAATAACTAATAAGTATATATGATATTTTTTTTTATATTATAATTTTTAATACATAACTAATGGTGGTAATAGAATAAGTAAAAAAGAAAGTGGTTGGTGAAGACAATTACATTCACTTAGAAGAACATCCTTTGGATCCCTTATTAAGGACCATATGGTTGGTATTTTTGGAAGTAAAGTAGATCTATAATTTGTATACATATTTTAGGGAGCTATTTTTTGTGGTTTATTTGGGATAAATTTCTTTTGGGGTGTGAAGAAGTGAGGGGAGGGGATTTTCTTTTATAATTTAGGAGGAGTGAAATTTTGTGAATACCCAAAACTGTTTAATAATGGGAAGTCCCTATCATCCCATGTTACTCCATAATTAATAAATAATAGATTTTAGGGAAAATAAGGTCAATTAATACCTCTTAAACTGAAAATAAACACGTTTTAAACATTTTATTCCCTTTACCTCTAAGGTTTCTCACTTTTACTATTTTAGTTTTCACCATGGTAACTTGTTTTTTAACATAGGAAATTTATCCATTAAGACTAAATTAAAAAAATAATTATTATATAATTTAATCAAAATGATTTTAAATATTAAATCCAAATTAAAAAATAAGAAATTATATTTTTGGAAAATTAATTTTAACACAAACAAATGTAAAGTGCAAAACCCCATTTTAACCTTAACCGTAGTAATTAAGTTTTTACTATTTTTACAATTAATTATGAAAAGAATTTAGTTTAAATTATTATATAATATAAATTATTACATAATATAAATTATTATCATTCCAAATATTTAATCCATTTTATCAAATTTAATCTATATAACTAGAATAATATTAAAATCCCCGCAAATCGGGTTAAAAAATGGGTATTCAAGAAATGCAATTTTCAAGCATAAGATGGTATTATATTAACTATATGAATAGTAATAATCATTATATGGATTTAAATTAATATAATTATATCTATAATATATAAATTTAATTTAAATAATTCATCATTAATGATTATTTTGGTCAATTAAAATAGATATACATTAAACTTTAAAAAACACTAAACTATAAAATATCCCTTTTTTACCTCTAAATGTTCTTATCTTTATTTATATCAAATTGATAGTCAATAAATTATTAATTTTAAATATTATAAAACATTACTAAAAATAAAATGAGTAATAGTTAAATAATTCATTTTCAATTATTCTTAAAATCTTTTTTCAAATGAAAATTTTGAAAGACTCATTGTAGGCTTATTTGACCAAGTAAATTCAAAATAGATATTTTTCGTATAAAATTAGAATTTTTTGTGCCATGAAATATTAAAATATGGATTTTATTATAGTTTTATTAAAATATATTTAATACTTACTATAATTGAGGATCATGTGTTAAAATATAGGAAACCCTTAGAGTATAATAGTGAATGAGATACTAAAGAAATACATGAAATATGAGAAATAACAGCAAACATGTGACACACATAGAATCTATTGTTTATATAGATAGATGTTACATGGTGGTTCAAGTGGGGAGATTTTTTTGGTTCTCTTCACTCAATAGTGTAACAAAGATGTTAATTACATAGAGAATGGAGAAATCATAGTCATAAGGGGGGACTGATAAGTGGCAAGAAAAGTCAAGGCCAACTCCATACAATAGAGTTGGAAAATATTGGAAAGGATATTGGACATAAGGACATTAAAGGTAATTTTTTTTGTTCTTAACATTACATTTTATTTTATTTAACAGATTATCTTCACACTTGTTCATCAACTTATGTCCTGTGATAGAGCTCAACAAACTTGTGGTGAGGTTAGAGAGAGTAATGACATTATCTATACTGGATGGTGGAAGTCTCCCATTGTTAGAGGTTTATCAATGATATATATTAGTTATTGAAAGTGAAAAATGGTGTGGTATATCATTATATTAGGTATTAAACCTTTTAATATTAAAATTTAAATTAATTGGCTAATGTTAGTTCTAGATGTTTTGGATTATTTTAGGTTAAGGTCCACTTATACTTGTTTTATTGAGGCGATACTAGCGTTTTTGGGATTCATAGATTATTAACATGATTTGGATCATTGGTTTAAATATGTTACCACTAATAAATTGGTTTTTCTATATTTTTAAATTATGTATATAGACTCCAAGGATCTAGTAGTAATACCAAGAGTGATTCTTGACATGTTTTTTTTTGAGGAGATGGTCTATTTAAAAACCTTTCGAGAGGTTTAGTTTATCATTGAGCTCATTTATATGGAGGTTATTGTCTCTATGGAACCTTATTTGATGTGAAATTATCTCACCACACTAGAATATTTCTTGGTCTAGTAGTAAAGTTAAGCAATACCCTTGAAGCATGCCTCCAATAGGCCATGAATTGATGACCATTTATAAGGGTATAAAAATTCAATATGGGAGGAATTAATTATTAATGTGTGAATTGTGATGGATATGACTCTACTAGTACATAATTTTACCACAACACATTATACTATAATTATAAGGATATATCCTCAGGGAAAATATTATAACTACTCATTATTTCATGTTTTTTATTTAAAAATAATGTTAAAATATACTTTTTCCATTTTTATTTGTATTAAATTAAAACTAACCAAAGTATTAATAAAAGAAAAATGTATGGTATGTTTGAGGAATGATATTTAAACATGGTTTGAAAAGAAAATTATGAAATAATGAGATGTTTTTAGTAGTATTATTTTATCACAAAACATCTCACTTTAATTATTTGAACCATAACTAGCATGGTTATCCAATCCTTTTAGTGCTTCATTTATACACTCTTATACTCATTAAGTAAAAATACACATCTATATAAGGTTTCCTATAAAGATATAATAAGAGAATTTAATTCCAATAACCCTTAATCTATTTCTGCCTTAAGATTTTAAGTGACTATTATACCTTACAATATCAAGTCTCTATATTTAGTTCTCTAGATGGAATTCCACATTTAATACTTCACCCACCACTGAGAATTATATAATAAGTAACCATATTATCAAATAATTAAAATAAAAATAATTAAATAACATATATTAAAATATTTTAACAATACATAGAGATCCTCAACTCAGCATCACCCAATCCTCAAAAACATTATTATCCAAGAATACTCAAAATAAAACAAAATTAAAACAGATAGTATAAAAATATTCCATTGGGGATCCTCAAGATACTCATTTTCTTTGGTTTATAAATCTTACCCACCTCCATGAATGTATAAATCAATCATGATCCCTTGGTTCCTATTCCTTTTTAATTGGTCCATGATATTCCCCATGCTTTTCAAACTTCTATTATGTTCACACATATGAAATTTACTCCCTGATTCTTCCATTTATTAACCAGTACATTCACAACTCCACACTTTATTCTCCTTTATTCTATTTCCAACTCCACTTTTATTAATCAGGTGCCATATTTTTTTTCATTTGTATTAAGTTACATATGAAAAATTTCTTAGAGGTTTACTCAATATAGTTAGATAATTCATACTAAAATATTCCCCTCAGGATTGTATCCCACATATATTGATTGCTACATCAATGGTTATCATGGTTTTCTCTTGACTTCCTTCCCTATAAATTATTTATATTTACCTTTTGGTGTATTATTATGTCATAAAAATCATTGATTGATTAATTTAAATAATATTCAATAAATTCATGTTTTCAAGAAAAAATTAAAAAAAATATATGTATCATATAATTGATTTTAGATTTTTACCATGTCATATATGATGGTCACTTTAGGTCATAGTGGTAACATATCTTCATCCCTATGATATTATCTTATCACTAAGGAAAATATGTGACTATTAATTATCCACCTTCAAAAAATTATCATCCTATACCTATGATTAATAATCATAAATAGAAACATTACCTAATCTTAAATCATGTTTGCTGATATCCCCCCATTACCTAATCTTAAATCATGTTTGCTGATATCCCCCCATCATTACTTCCAATCCACTATAATCCTTTATCACCTTCACCGAAATAAACATATAACAATTTATGAATAACACTATAGCTCTAAACTTACAAAACATAATATCATATATCAATAATGATATTCCCATTTCATAGGGAATGATTCATTCATACCTATCATATCATTAAATCAATGTTAATGATTTCCCTTCAATTATTTAAAATTCCTACACTGTATCCTCTGATATAAGCTTCCTATAAAAAGTAACTTTATAATATACATTGAAATTATAATATTTCCTAATATGTATAATGATAACTTCATGTCACATTGATGACTTCTAGTTCCTTGATGCATATAGTCCTGTCATTTCTATCATATAACCATATTATAGTGCAAGAATTGCATGGTTTTTATATACTCAACCAAATTGTAATGTGGAGATAACCATTTCTGAGTCCCTATATTCCATCATCACTGGTTGTATGCTATGGCATTCTATATACATTCAGTACAATATCAATCAAATTAATTTTTCAATTTCACCACTCACAACCACATCTACTATTCATAACATAAAAAAACAACATAAATGAGTGTCTATAAGGATCATATTTCAATTTATAAACATAAGAAACCCTGAATAATGAATTTACACCAAGAATAATCAATATGAGACTTTTATTCTAAATTTTTTAAATGTGTAGTTATTACTGTATTTATGAAATATAATAAGTAAAGAAATGAAAATTATAAAAATAATACTACAATTAAAAAAATTATTATCTATGTTAATCACATTATTACACACTTGAATGATTACCAATCCTTAATTTAAAACCCTCGATAAAATTTCACTAAGAATTCATTTCCTCTCAAATATGATCCTTGGATTAATGAATATTAACATGAAAATGGAATAGTCAAATCACAATTTTATCCTAAAATCACCTTTTTAAACCCCTCTCACTATATCTCATTATCCATCTACCCAATATCACTCTCCATTGATTCAACTCATGAAACTGACCAATTTATTTCATTTAAATCTTCTTAATTACAGATAATGTTCACTTTTCCTTCCACATCCCTTAATCAAAATTTAAAAATCAAACAATTTTTTTATAATATATATCTTATTTATTACACTTATTTACGCTTTTAATTTTGAAAATACATAACTAAACCATCCCAATCAATAGTCACCCCTTGAGATTAATTATAATTACTCTGGAATGAAAGAAATTTTTAGAAGTTAACTCTTATAAAACCCATGAATTTATTTTTGGATTTTATTTTTCCCACATACACACACCTTGTGCTAAGTTATCTTTATAAATTTCTATTTTGATTTCCAAATACTCAAAATAATTCAATTTAAATGCCTTTATCAATTTTTTATTATGTTAAATCATTGAATTGTTTTACTTTCACAACAAACAAGTTACAAAAGGTTGAGTTCTTTAATATATACAAATTAGTCCAATATTTAATTCACTAAAAACCTATTTAATTTAACATTAATTCACAGGTACTAAAAATATGAAACCCAATGTCTTTTAATTGGCTTTGTATCCAAAATATTGATGGATAGAATCCACCCAAATGTGTTAAATCACACATTAAAACACAACACCCGATCTTATTCCCCCCACATTTGTTTTTCATTATATGATAATTATATATATAAAAATAAATATGAAAATAATAATTTAATGATGAATTTATGTATAAGAGAAATTGATACATAGAGAGTGATATAACAGTACCATTCCCATGTATATCATTCCCTTATGTGTGTGCATCACCCTTCCATGATCCATTTGTTTCTTATTCTATAAAAAATCCCATGAAATAAATGTGATATGCTCATTGGGTAGAAAGGATATTTATTTAAAATAATATTCAAAAAATAATTTAAAAGTCATTTTCTTTGATTTATTGGAATCTGAGCACAGTGGATGAATTTAGTGCTGGTATGTTTCAAATTTTTTTATTAGAACATTGTCACGAAACATGATCTAATCTAAAACACTTAGATTTATCATGGATCTCATATAATACATTTAAGTATAAATAAACTAAATTAAATTATACCTTAATCATTTATCATGATCCAATCATTCTCTACTCATCAGTAGTTCATCATAGTTTTAGGGATCTAATAGAAATACCCTATAGATAGTCCAAATGTTCTCCCAAATCTCATATGAGTCTCTTTAAGATATTAATGTATAATCATAAATAATTAGAGATATTTAAGACACCTATATAATCTCAAGAATGCTACGAATATGATCTGAGAAGGAATTATTGATCCATATACGTTATCTATCTCATTTTATCTCTCTAAACCTTTTGAGGATGGAAGATAGAGACTCCAATTCTTACAAGATGATGGATATATGAATTTGGGACATAAAAATCATTTATATACTTGGTAAGTTGTTTATTAAATTACATTTTCGCCCTTTAAAAAACATTTATTCTAAAATAACACAAAATTACACTTAAGAAATATTCAACTTTTCTTAAGTGTTTTACACATTCCATTACACACTTGTAACACCTCAACATTACATGTAATGAAATAATAACCAATAATTCAATTTTTCATTATAAACGTGTTTAATAAACCTCAAATAATTAATATTTATCTATTTTTTTATCAACCTCAGTTATATAAATTAAATTAATTGGTATTACTTTTAGTAATATATTCATTTAATAAAATTTAGAAATGAATAACTTATAATTTAATTATTTAATTTATTTACTTGTGATCATTCACACTTGGAGGGGGTTGAAAGTAGTCTCGATCATTCTCTTTGTCTGTGATGTTTCTCTTTATTCCTTAGCTTTGTTCTCTCTTTTATAATCATTTGGATTTTATTTATGGTGATGGGTTTCATTTTTTGTTTAGTTGTTTGATTGTCTTTTATGCTTTTGTTAGACTAGATGTTTTTGTAGAATATATTTTGTGGTTATGGTTTCACTAATCTTGTTCAAGGAAATGGGATTGACTCCCAATGGTGGATTATACCTCATAAATCCACCCTAGACTCGAGTCCCATATCTCTTCACCTGGACAATCTGGTGCAGTGGTTCTTCAATGATTTGGGAAGTAGTGTTTTGAGTTGATATCAACTTTCTAGGAGATGAGTTATTCTCTTGGATATCTGGTGTGTTGGTAGATGGCTGTTTTGATTATGATTTCTTGGTTTTTTGTTTTGATGGTTGATAATGTCGATGTTCGAGAATTGATGACGATGTGTTTGATCAGGTTGTTTGATGATTTTAGTCTTATATCTAGTTTTTATTTCTTCCTGGTGGATGTGGAATAGCATTGGTCATCCCTGGAAGTTGGTAATCTTCGGTGTATTGGTGTAGTGATGGATGACAATGATGATGGCGGGTAAGGTCAGTGACGAAGATATGCATGATTCAAGATGATGAAAGGAATCATATCTCTTGTTGATGAAGGCCTTGAGGATTGAGTTTCATCAGGTTAAGTTCTTTGATGTGTTTTTTGAAATTTGAAATTTCAATCATACATGTAATATTTTTTATCCCGTGTGTGTTTTTATGGTTACCTATCATCCATAAAGCGACTTTTTGGAAATTTGAAAATTTAATTTATAGTCACTCACACTAGGACATTCTCAGAGCCATAGAAATGGGGGCCACCTTTTCAAAAACTATATTTCATTATAATTGGTAGAACGTTTTGATACACTATGTGAGTGACCCTTTAGAACATTATAGTAATAAAAATGAGTCTAGATCATAGATCAATATTTGTTTCTAGTAACACATCATCACCCCTAAAGAGATAATGATAATTCATTGTAATGACAACCCTTCATATGAATATAGACTTTTTAATAAAATCTATTTATTAAATGATATCACATAAAGTATGATACATACATTGTGTGGATATCATTTCATGATTTATTTATTCATTTTTTTAATATATTCTACATAATTTCCATCCACTACAATGTAGTTTTTTTTAATTAGGATACTAGTATCCAATTCAAAATGCAAATGATATCTTTTCCCATACTCAAAAGTGATAGATACATTTATGATCCTTGAAACAATGTCATACCATTATTAATTTAAGTGACACACCCTACCATGATATGAAAAAAAATACTATTATAGTTTTCATCATGTATCAAAGTAAGTAATTAATTACATATATTAATAATGGTCCCATGTCAGGAGACCAATACACATTCTTATAGATAAAAAAATTAAATAACTCCTAAAACATGTAGTGTTCATATTAATGGGTCATTCCTAATGATCTATTATACATGATATCAATATGTGTAAAATTCTTGATAAGGAGTATAAATTATCATGAACACTTAACATTTTATAATTAAGCATCAGATATGTCTAATAAAATTGATGTATCTAGGCCACATGACATAATTCAATATTGTTTTCATTATTATAAAGGTTATCATTATAGCTAGGAGCTATTATTACACTTTGACATAATAAATAATCTAATTATATTACCACATATAGTATATGTAGAAGTTAAAATAAAATCATGGTAATAGAAATAAATGTATATATAAATCTATATACAAGAAATGGAAATTATATTATAGATGATCAAGTGGTTTATAGGGAACCCACTCCCACAACACTCCTATTTATACTAGATCCAACTGATATATACTATAAATTCATTATCTATCACATAATAATTTTTCTTCCACAAAGATAAGTATTTGGTTAGTGGGTCTTCTATGTTTTCCTTTGTGGAAACTCTATTAAACACTATTTCTCCACTTTGAGTAAAATCCAATTGGAGATGGAATTTTTGTTGTATGTGTCTTTTTCCTATGGTTTAACCTAGGATACTTGGAACATACCACTACAATAATATTATCAAAATATACTATGGAAACATTATCAATTCAAGGTATATTGAAATAAAAGTCATTCAAAGTGGATATTATTAGAATAATGAGAGAATATTGGAATATAATCTTATGAGTTGTAAGAAGTGTTGTTTTCTGTCAATAAAGGATGTAAGATGATATTAATGAATCTTATTTAGACTAGATAATCTATAAAGAGTATCAGAAATATTTGGAAGTGGTTTTTTTGAAATATTAAAAGACCACACTATGCAGACTGTGGTGAGAGATAGAGTCTTTGACTATGGTATATGTTATTTTATCTAGGAATATACTTTTTATCCACTAGATGCTTGTTTAGACCATAGATGAATTCACCATCTAGATAAAAAGGAAGATACCATGGTGGTTTATCATAGTGGCTAAAGAGTAACTGATTTTAGTTCTTAGACAAAACTGAAAATAAGGATTTGATGATGACCATCCTATAGGGAATTTCATTTTAGTTTAGAAAATTCAAACCCAAAATGAGTTTTATGTTTGTGATCATGGTGAAAGATAATTTTAAAAGGCACCATGTAACATATTGTAAAGATTTTTATGGAGTATAAGCTTTTTTTTACGAAATAGTGATCACATACATGTCATTTTCAAGTAAATTCCATGCTATATTTATTCAGGATATATAGTTTTTAAAATTCAAATTAGTTGAAATATTAAGTCATTTTGAATTAATAACCCTTTTATTATAGATTGGGCCATAATATTGAGTAAGACCAAGCAGTAATAGGGTTGTCTATATAATAGTCTATTAAGATATAGAGAGTTTTTAAAAAATAGGGTATTTTAAATTAAAGAAAATATATGGCCTTTATGTGTGACTTTAATTATTCCACAATAGATGAATTCAATGGATAATAATTTTATGGCACATAAAATTTTAATGAGGAAAAAGTTGATGTTCAAATTTAAGGTATTTAAATTAGAAGATGATATAATTTTAGAAGATAAGAATACTAAATGGGAAAAGGAGCTAATGTATATAGAATTGAGAGAAAATTCCCTGTAAAGATATTCTTTTTGATCTAAAGTTATCAAAATTAATTGAAGCATAATGGAAATCACCATTAATAATTCAAAGATTGATCATATTGTGGATTTTTATTGTGAGGAACCTATATGTTTACATTCCTTATGTTATTTTTATTAAAGAAGAGTATGTTGAGATAATTTGAGGAATTAACTAATGGATTGTTAGTGATCAATCCCTAAACACATAATATTATAATAATTAGTAGTGATTCTCTTGATACATCAATACATCATTGATGTATAATCCTTATATTAGTACTTAGTGGTGAACCGTGTAACATAATAATTATCACCCATTTAATTTTCATATTCAATTAATTTTGATGTGTGATTTATTGTTATAGGTTCATATTATTATTACAAATATGGAAACAAGATCCATTCATAGTTGATAAGAAATTTAAATCCTAATTGACCCCATAATAGGATTTGTTCAGGACACTGTGGTTACAAAAAGTTGTCTCAGAGCCACATGTTTAATCTTGATGAATTTTTTGTAAGAGGAGTTTGGATATAGAAAATTATGTGAATGAGAAAAGAGTTCTATTATTTTATGGTCAAAAATTTATAGATTTGGTATAATTAAATTATATCACATCCACAGTCTCTCAGGGATGATGTTTTCTTTATTTCAATAAATAGAATATAGTTGAGTGGTACTAAGGACAAATTTATGACTAAAACAAATAAAAACATTTCAATGTTAATACAATGAATTAAAATAATTATGTATATATTTATCAAATTTGATTTATATTAAGGTCATTAGTTTTACATCTACTAAATCAATATAAGAAAAAATGTTCTAAAACTATGAAGGATACATAAATTTGGAAGAGGTACAATTTCAAGTGTTTTATAATATATTTGATGATTTAAAGATGTATCTTAATGAAATCATGGATGGTTTATTCAACCAAATCATTAAGTTTGTTGGATCCATTCATGTACATGGAAATTAAATGATCAATTTGGATATTATATATAATTTTTTTAGGATATTCACTATTGAATAATAAAAAAGTCTTGATGATTGAATAAAGAAATCATATAGATATATTACTTAATTATTTACAAAACAATATAATGGTTTAAAAAATAAATATGAAGTTGTATATGCATCAATACAATTATTAAAATAGATAAAATTAAATTCCATGAAGAAAATTGATATAAATTAACGTAGAGATGAAGAAATGGATGTATATGATGTTTTTCTATCATGTGTGTAAGGAAAATTCATATAGTAGAAATGAAGGTTTCAAGGCTAACTACCATTGAACTACGTTAATTTTGTATAAATCAAGCATGTATTTATGAGGTTTCTAGTAAAGGTTGATAGTTATTATAAATGTGACAACACAAAAAAGATTTAAGGAATTTCCCCCTAAACAATAATACAAATGTGGAAATAGGTTTCAATGGAAAATATTGGTAAGAAAATAAGAATAAAAAGATGATGTTTAGTTTGAAGAATTTAAAATAAAGTTCAGAACAAATAAGAAAGATATTATGATGAATATAAAGGATAAAAAAAACCTGAAACAACAAAATAAAATTAAACCAAGGGGTTTATTGATCTTAAATTAAAATTTAATGGTTTTATTTAGAAGTTGGATATAAAAATAAATAAAAATAGAAAAACTAGTAGACTATGAGTCTTCATATTATGTCAACCATCTTGAAGATAAAATTATATGGTTATAGGAGGTAATGGAAAAACAATATGTTTCACAAGGAAATAAAAGAAAATTTTTATAATTCATTATGAATTTTGAAGAAAAATATAATCTGATCAATGACATTAATAATTGTTTATATGAATGAGAAAAAATTGAAATTCTTGAAGAGGAAGTATCATATTGAGGAAGAAACTCGAGACTAAACTCAAAATAAAAGGATCCAAGAAGAAACGATATTTCATAAAGTTTTTGGATAAATAATTAAATGAAATGGATAAAAATGCATGAGGATTATTGAGTAATAAAAATATAACTATCTAAGAAGAAATTAGAGTTAATTTTTTTGGATATGGTATTAAATAAAATTGATAAAAAACATACAAAGAGAGTCTAGAATATGTTTTTTCACCCCTCAACATATTTTTATTTAAATATTTATTAATTGATTTTTAATCTTTTTCTTAAGTTCCATGTTTTTTTTTCAAAACACAAGAATTAACCTATCACATGGTTAGTTCATGGTTAGTAGTAATCAGGTGATTATCATGTTAGTATGTATGTATAATTACTATACCAATTTTTCATAGTTGATGTATGGTTTCCTTAATCACATGACCAAAACATGAGGGTTCCCAGATGTGTCCAATGTGGTATATATTATTTGTGAAAAGTATGGTTTACTTTGTGGTGATCATATGATTTACCCAATCCTTAAAAAACAATTGAAATTTAAAATTATCCCCCTTTACAATTAAACACACCACACATGAATCCCCTCTTAACCTATTTTGTGTGATTCACCCAAGTAGGATATATAAATGAAATCCCCCTCTACTTCCACTTTGATTATTGACCCCTCTCCCTTTGATTTGGAGCTAACTTGTTCTAGGTTAGGCTTTATTATCCTCCTCTCCCTTCTTTATCTCTTTACTTATTGTTCCTTTTACATTCCTCTCATTGTGCTACTTTACTATTCTTACACTAGGTGGTTTTTTTGTGATCATTCCTTGTGGAATTAGTTTCCTATGGTATTATTTTTCCTCCGTAGACCATTCTATCTTCACATTAGAAGGTCTCTTCACCTATACTAACCTAGGTAAGTATGTCCATGTAATTTACCTTGTATAGAAATCCATATCATTCTTGATTTATTTTAGAAATTATTTTTAATTGAAATTATATATGATATATGTTAATTTATATTCCAAAGTGGTATTATCAAAAGTTTTATCAATCATAAATAATAATTTTAATTATAAATGTTTTCTACACTAAGAAATTGATTGTTTTAGAGTGATTCTAGTTTGGTATTTTATTATGGATGGAATTTTAGTTGTTTTTTGGAATATTTATTCTAACATTGAGTGATTTTTATGTGTTTATAGAGAGTGTATAAATTTTTAGTGACATTGTGCATGGTTATTATTACTATTCATTATTTTTGATGATTTTAAATCAAGGTTTCCACTCGGTTTTAAAGATTTTTAAAATTATACATGATTTTAAAATGGGGTTCAAATGAATTTAAATAGTTTAATATATAAATTAATATACACAGAAATTTTGGAAACTAAAAAGGTATTTATAAATAATGAGGGTTTCTAAATGATTTTCTATAAGAGATTTCAAAATGTTAATACTGGTTTCAAAATTCAAATCCCATTCAACACCTTTCACAAAAAGTTTTTAATAAATAAATTTCACCCTTATTCCATGGTCATCTATTTGGATTAAAAGTTGGTTTTATGTATGGAATTGATATGGTTGTTGACATTTGTGTTTTCAATGGTTTAACATTAGGGGGTGTTAGGAGGAGGGATACAGATAATTTTATGAATAAAATATTCTCACATCTCATCACTTTATATGGAGAACCTAGGTGAATTAGTGAGAGATTGAGAGAAATTTATATACTTTTCCTAAAACTATAGACTTGTATCATCTAGAATCAAACCAATACCAACTAGAGGGGTTCCCTTGGAATGGTAATATGAGGTTAATCTACGAGGTTATAAACTAAGAATGCATCAACTAGGCTAGCTTATCGTTCAACCTGAGTATGTATAAAGTAATATCATGGGATTTCTAAGAATTTACCATGGTTATATATACCTTAAATACTTTCTAACATTGTACCATTATCCCATTTTTATCTTTTATTCCATATTATTATTTCCTTACTTTTTATATCACTATATCTGCCATTTTGTTTTACCTTACCGCCCTTTTTTTTATTTATCCCATGTAATATTTAATTCCACAGTCTATCTCACATACCATCCCTTTGTTTTCCTAATGTTTATTCATTCTTGTGTGATTGATCTATTTATTTTGAGGCAATGTTTTTTTACAGTTTTCTCATATGCAATTTAAAAAATGGTTTTGGTAAATCATGATTTTAAATTGAATTTATATTAAAAAATAAAATCTTTTTTAGTAAATTATATTGGTTTTATTATAAATTATTGCATATTATTATTTTTGTTTTGTTAAAAATATTATAAAATAAAGTTTTAAAAAATTTCATTTCAAACTAAGGTTTCTATATTTTATTTTTGAAAAAGTAAGTTTGTGGACTCTCTTGTGATATCTTATTAGGCCATTATGATCACATCTTACTCACACCATATGGTGTCTATATATTTATTGGTTCTTGGAGGTTTAGGATATTATTCAAGAAATGTTATAATTCAGGGAATCCATATTCTAAACCTCTATTATAGTGTGTTTCAAGTTAGTGGGTGTAGTGTGACCTCATGTCTTATGGAGGTCTCGATTTGGTATGTTAGTTTTATTTTCTTCCTTAAAATATCCACCCAAATACACTTTTCTAGAATCTTAGTTTTATTATTATTTAATAACAATTTTGATTTTTCATTTTTAGTTTATGTTCTATTTTAAATTGGTTATTGTTTTTATTAATAGATGTCCAATGTATGGATTCCCAATTCCTGAATATTGGTTTAAATTCAACTATTTATTAAATATAATTTATTATGGTGAAACCATTACCAATAATGAGTATTTTATTCCTTGGTTCTTTTCACAAATTTTGGGTGATCAGAAACATGCCTCGAGTCTTTTCACAACCATATTAGAATTTTGGTTTAGGGGTCACTCATGTTAGTCATTGAAAAAATGGTATTAGAGACTTGGTTCTTAAGAGTGACAAAGTTCTTAAATTACCCTTTTTTATTTTGTATTTATAGTATACATGGGATGGGATCATCAGATCTCAAGAGTTAGATCACGAGAAGGCATATGGTCACCACCACTCATGAAGAAACCTGAGCTACCTTAGGATGTATAGATTTGATTTATGATTCAGAGATTTTTTTTTTATTTTTCATGAATAATTTTGATTTAAATATATGATTTATAAATATTTGTGAGATTTTTATGAGTTTTTAGGGGTTATAAAAAATTTAGGGTGAAAATGAAATACGAATAGGTTGATCATGGTATTCTTAAATGACCTAAAAAACTATAATTCCCATGTGCATGGTTCTATATGGTTCTCAGTGACATGTCGAATGGTTTCCACAGGTTTGTTAAACTATGTGGCCAAAACGTTATTAGACACTAACCACTTCTAAAATTTTATATTTTGATTTCTCTAAGTCATGAGTTTCTTTAGGTCTTGTATAGATGCAATTTAGGGTGAACTAAGGGGGATTTTCTTAGTGTATTATTTTTATTTTATTTTATTTCAATGAGATTTTGTAATTGGAATTTTATTTTCAAAAATGGGTTAAAGTAAAATGAAAAAAATTATAATTTGTTTTTTAAATAAAATTTTAATTTTAGATTTTCTTTAAAAAAGAGTAAGGTATTTTTACAAATTATTTACAATAAATAAAATGTTTTAAAACTCTAAAGTGTGTTTTAAATAAAGATTTATGAAATTATTTCTTAAATTTTATGTATAATTTCAAAACTAATAAAGAGGTATTTGATATATAATTAAAAACAAATTTAACAATTTTGTAATATAAAAGAGGATCCTAATCATATGGGTTAAATCCTAAAAATGAAGCAAATTAATCGGAAATATATTAAATATTTATTTTGGTTTTTTAAGAAGTGGTTATGATATATTATTTAATTTATAGTTTTTTATAGTTTAGGTTTATTTTAGGATAATGAGTTTTAAAGAGTATCAATGGAGTATTGTGTTTCATCTATTATTTTATGTATACCTCCTAGAGAAGTCCAGATGAGTTGTAACCAGCCTATATTATGGAAGATTTTTTATCCTATTGTCTTTAGGGATCTAGAGTAATCATTTATGGTTTTTAACCCTATCAAAACTCTGGGTGGATTGGTAGGGTGGATCCCTTCTGGATGATTGTACCTTACTCAATGATTCTTTGGTTGAAAATTATTCATCATTTATGGCCTTGTTTAATAATTATGTTTTTTGGATTTTACCATGTTCTAGCCTTGTATGGTGATGTGTTTAGTAAGGTTGTCTTGACTATGTTGAACCGATTTACGTATGATGAGTGGTGCATTGATAACTACTTTTATAGGAATCCCTTGCTTCATACTGAATATTTTATTTACAATTTTTCATCGTGAAAAAGTCGGAAATTCTAAGCCGTTACTTGTATGAATTATAATGAACTATCAGTTTTATGAATGCTAGGTTTATATATTGGATCTAGGTGATAATCTAGGGAAAACCGTTCAAGTCATCCTCTTTTCATTTATTCTTCATTCTTTTCATTCATTCTTCCTTCTCCAATTCTTATTATTGTTAATTTATTTCTTTCCCTATTGACACATGGACTATATTTTGAGATGTTTTATAAATTATACTCATTTATAAGATTAATTGTTTTCTTCCTTGAATGATGAATGATTCTTTTTATTGATGTTATATTATTTCCTCTTTGGTTGTAATATTATTTTTGTTATACAATGAAACTTTTTTTATAATTCTGGTTTTTTTGACCCACTATATTAATTTTACTCTTATATGATGGGGAGACTAACTATATCAACTCCACCATTATTAATGAGAATATTATGATGATAATGGATTTAGGGATATGGTATTTTTGGGATGATCATATTTTGACCTTAGATTGGAGTTATCTTTCTTCCTTCTCTATGTATAGGTAGTCGTTTCCCCCATCAAAATTAGTGACTTTATGGGGGTATAAAATGTTATGGTGGGAAGAATCGTCACACCTCAACCATTATTTTCTTTATAATTTTATTTATTTTTTGACTTTAAATCTTTACCTTGAGTTTCACGTTCTTAATTTTTAAATTTTTTAGAAAAAAAATTGGTTTTTTGTATGGTTAACACATGGTTAGTAGTAACTGTGTACATTTTCAATTTTATGAGACCTATTTTTAATGGTTGGTTCATGGTTTACCCATCCTTGAATCCAAAATAGATGGGTTACCAGGGATGTCTAGTGTAATATGCATAATTGGTGCCTGTTTATGATAACCATTTGGAAAATGAGCAGTTTACCCAATCCTCATTTTTTATGAAATTTAAAATTACAACTCTTTTACAATTAAGACCCCATTTCTAGTCTCCCCTCCCCATTCCATCTTTTTTGTGATATACACATGAGGAGGATTTAGTATCAACCACCCCCTCAACCCCTTCGATTCTTATCCCCTCTCCCTTTTATTTTATGTTGAATAATTATTAGTTAGAGTTTATCATTCTCCTTATCATTCTTCATCTCTTTCATTATTGTTCTTTTTTCCTTCCTCTTCCTATAGTGATTAATTGGATGAAACCTAAGTGGGTTTTTTTTTCTGATCCGTTATGCATTTGGTTTCTTAGGAGTGAATCTTTTTCTTTTTCCTTTTATCTCTTCACATTGGATGATTTCTTCATCTGTACTAACCTAGGTAGTTGTTTCAATGTTATTCCCTATTTTCTTACAATCAATGAAATGTTTGGTTTCTTTTTTAAATTCATATATCTAGAAATTATATATGGAATTTATTTATTTAAATGAAAAACTAGTGTTAAAAAAGGATTACAAACATAAATAATATTTTCAATTAAAATAATTTTCTACTCAAGGATAATGATGGTTTTGATGGGATTATAGTTTGGGGTGTTATTTTTGATGTACTTTTAGTTATTTTTTGGAATTTTAATTCTACCACAGAGTGTTTTTAATGTTTTTATAAAGAGTGTATAGATTTTTAGTTCCATTACACAAGGTCGTTCTTATTATTTATCATGTTTAATGATTTTAAATTGAGTGTTTCAACATTTTTTAATTTTTTAAAATTATACTTGATTTCAAAATGGTTTTCAATGTAATTTAAAAGGTATGGTTTCTAAAGTAAGATCTAAGGATAGTTTGGTAAATAAAAATAGATTTATAAATAATGTTTATTTTTAAATGATTTTATAAAGGAAATTTAAAATGATAATACTAGTTTTTAATTTGAAAGCCTATTCCACAGCTTCCACAAAATGATTTTTATAAATAAATTGTACCCTTATGATATGAACATATATTTGGACTACAAGATGATAATATATATGTTATTAATATGGTTGTTTCTATGTGTGTGTTTTAAGGGTCTAGCATAACGGGGTGTCGAGAGGTGGAATGCGGTTAATTTTATGAATAATGTTTCCTCGCCTCTTATTACATTCCATCATGACCCTAATCACCTTATTGAGAGATTTATAGGAGTTACTATAGTTGTCTTGAGGTAACTCAAGCATAACATCTACGACTATTTTATTATTTGAGAGGAATATATAAATCACAACATTATTATATACAATCCAAAACCATAAACTATTAGTGTATATAGATAATAGATGCATAAAAATATTATTTCCTAAAGGATATCCAATATCTTCCAAAAATTTATTTATATTAACACTCTTCTAGACATATCACACCGAGAACCTTCCATCAAAACTCAAGGAATAAAAATGTAAGAAAGGGAAAGCTTAGATTCCAAGAAAGGGTAAAAATATGAGATATAAATCAAGGATCATACATGAGCATAAGGGTATGAGAACATAATCATGAAATTAATAAGTCATACCCAATCGATTTGATATATTTAATAATGAGTCATGGAATAATGATTTATAATAACAAAATAAAAAATTCATAAGAGTACAGAATCATCAATAATAAACCATGAGACACGAGACAATACATCATAATAGGAATGTGGAAACAACATAATCTTATAACATTTTTAACATGTATAAATATAAATATCTTCACTTGTTTTGTTAATAACATGAAATATAGTCCTCACATAAACTTCTATACATGAAACTAGGTCCACACATAAACTTGTGAACATAAATAAATATCCATGCATAAACTTATGGACATCAATCTAGGACCACAAATAATTTTGTGAAAATGAAATCAGGTTAACACATAAAATTATTTTCTCATGAGTTATTCAAATTTACCTAATGCATTGGAGGGATATAATGGCCCACCCATCACATAATCATAATAAACTCATATATACACAACAAGACCATGAAAAAATTTATCATTTCATCATAACTTAACCCATAGAAAATAAATTGAGTTTTGTTAATATTTGATCATCATAACCATAATATATATATATATAAAGAATAATTATGTTATCATAGAATAATTTTCCTACAAAAACATAAGTAAAATAAAATAATTTCATCATATATAAAAATTACTTTAAAATATCACTTGAACATTTCTTGAGGAAAAACACCATCTGTTTTTAAATCACTAATTTAAAATCCAAACATTTTAAAAATATTAAGAACCAAATTTTATTTAAAAATATAAATGGAAAATTATAATGGAATCTTCAAATAACTGGGTAACCATTATAGTGTGAAATTTCATTCATTCCATAATCATTAAAACAAGGATTCTCTTCAAACCTTCAGTAAATGTAACTTATTCAGAAAATGAAAAAGATTCCTTTTTAAATCTTTTATAAAATAATTAAAAAATGGTTAAAAATTAATTTTAATAAAACTTTTATAACATTAAAAATCATTATTTATTTATATAGAAAACATGAATATTGAAGAAAAACAATTCATAAACTAAAGAGGATAGATAAAGTTTAATTTTCTTAAAAAAATTTCTAAACCATTTTGAGTACTAAGGAAATGAAAATAGAAGTAAAAAATAAAATTATTTAAATAAATAGAAGATAATAAATAATTAATTGGGTTTATTATATATGGATTTTATAATTTCTCTCAATGGGAATTTAAGCATAATCAATCCCTATTAAAATGAGATTGAAACATAAATCCATAACCTCAAATGTTTTCCTACTTAGTAGGTGTTCAAAACTACTATATAATAAATATTAATTAATTTTAAATATATTATTAAACCATATTAATAAATATCATACCATATATTATTTATTTATAACACATTATCATTTTTTATTAACTAATCTTTATTAAAATCACTATTCCAGGTGACAAATGTTTTGTTTTTCATGCATTTTTTCACTCAAAAGTTTCAGTAATCATAATTTGATCATGGTTCCTTCATATAGAAAATAAAAATCATGTAATAATTATCATATTTAATCATTATATACAATTTTTTTACTATTAATATAAATTGGTCATGAAAAATGATTTACATCACTTCATGGAGGCGGTAATTCGTGCATACACACGATTGATTTTCCATTTTTCTGCGAGAAGAATGAAATAAAGTTAAATACTAATTAAAAATTAATTAATATTTATTATATCAAAAATATAATATAAATTCATTAAATATATACTTATTATTATTCATGTAAAATGGAAATGAAAAATAAATCACATCACTTTATGGAGGTTGAGTCCACACGTACGCATGAGGGGCGATATCTTTTTACAATGGATGTAAAGGTAAGAATGCAGATAATATATTATAACTACAAGAGAATAATTATTTCTTAAAAATAATATATAAACATTAAATCCATAATAACAACCAACCATGGATTATAGTGAAGGAAAAGTAATCATATCACTATGTGGTGGTGGTAGTCCGCATGTATGAATGTTAGATACTTTCATTTACCATTTATTAAAAAAGTGAGTGGATAATTGTGATTAAAAAATCATAATAACAATTTAGTTTATTTAGGATGTATAATTTATTATTTTAATATGAATGCTATATATTTAAATTAGGTGTAAAAAATATGTATTTTCATTAATCACTAAAAAATCAACTTTTTCATAAAATTCCCAAACATTTAACCTAATATAATTTTAACTTATTGATTTCAAAAAATTATCTAATTTTATTAAATTAAATTTTAAAAAATGGTATAAATTAATTATAATTTCCACACATAAAATGGAATAATAACCATTAAAAAAAACATATTTTTTAAGTATAAAATGTCATTATAAAAAATTGAGTACTTATTTATCAATATATTATCATTATATTAAAACTTTTTATATATTTTTCAAAATATGGTTAATCTTATTTATATCACCAATTTAATAGCTAGGTTATAACAATATACTATATTACAGTTCATTAAGACTTAGTATTGTGTGTATCAAAAGCTATTGAGAAAATTAAATTTATATGAAGAGAAATATATCAAAAAATATTGGGGTGTTACATTATAAATCCCTTATAAGATTTTTTACCTCCATATTCAATCAACATAATACCAAAAAACATAGATATATCCATTTCATCACATACTTGAGTTCCCATGTAGCTTCTTTGAATTTTTGATTCCATGAGAGAACATTAACCATGTCAGTAACCTTATTTCGTAGAACTTTCTCTCTACAACCCTAAATTTCAGCTAGTTTTTCTTCATAGAAAATTTAATGATCCATTGGTATGACCTCTGATTTTAGTACATGTGAAGGATCATGAATATAATTATTTATGATAGATACATGGAACACATTGTAAACTTGAGCGAGGTTTGATAAAAGAACTAAGTGATAAGCTATTATCCCTACTCGTTGTAGAATATCGAAGAGACCAATATACCTATGGCTCAATTATCCATTATTTTACTATCTATTAACCTTGTTCTATATATATTCACAAAAATTAATTCCCAATAACTTTAAATTCCATATTTCATCAATGATTGTAAACCTAATTTTTGCTATCGACTCTGATCTTTCTTGATGTGCTGCTGAATGGATCTGACTTTCACTACCTTTTACTTATCTAGATTAGGTCATAATATATTTATTTCTCTAACTTCATCCTTAAACATTTGAGTTCTATAGTTCCTTCCATAGATGGTTTCATAAGGACCCATTTGAATTCTTAAGTGAAAGATATTATTATATGATAATTAAATGAGAGGAAGGTTTTGATCACAACGACATTTTAAATCATGAGATCAAGATCTAAAAATATCCCCTAGGGTTTTAATGGTCATATAAAATTGACCATCTATATAAGCATGATAATAAGTAATGAAAAACAACATTATATCAAGATCTTGCGGAAGAAATTCCCAGAACATTGTGGTAAACCTTATATCTCTATCAGATACAGTATAATTTTTTTACTCTATGGAACCTAAAAATATCTTTAATATATATCCTAAAAAATTTATCAATATAGAAATATTATTTAATGGTAATGAAATGTGTTGACATCATAAGATGATTAACTACAACCCAAATAGAATCATACACTTTATGTGTTTTGGGGAGTTAGATGATAAAATATATTGTAATGTTTTCCCATTTTCATTCTCGTTTTGGTAATGGTTACTAGATCCCCTTAGATTCCTACCTATCATCGTTAGATTTATGAAATACTAGGCATCAAGATGAATGATCTGAAATATCCCTTTTTATATTGACCCACCATAAATAATCATTTATATATCTATACATCTTCATAATTCTAATATGAATAGATAATAAATAACTATAATCTTCATCAAATAGATCCATATTTAGATCTGGTATTTATGGGACACATACACTATTCTTGATCCTTATCATTCCATCACAATGAAAATTGAACTCAGGAAAATTTCTCACTTTCTTCTATAATTCTACATCTTTTTTATGCACCTCTTTAATCCTCACATGGAAGGATGATTGGATATAAATATGAGAAATATTTTATCTACCCTATTAACTAATTATTTCAAGATCTATAATTTATAAATCAATAAATATTTGATCTCTTTGAATCTTCATTCGAGAAAAACTAACATGGTCTTTCCACCTAATAGAATTGGCCACCTTGTTTTATTTATTAGGATGGTAGCGTATTGAGTAGTAATAATAATTAATCAATTCCAACCACATAATTTGTAAAATTGTAAACTTTTTGTGTGAATATATAATTCAAGATTTTATGATCATTATATATACCAAACCTTACACTATAAAAATAATTCTTCCATATTTTCGAGGAAAAAATACTGCTACAAACTCGAAATCAAGAGTCGAATACTTTGTTTCTTGAAATTTCAATTAGAATGAGGAATAATATATCACCATATCATTATTCATAAGGATTAATCCTAATATAATATTTTATTCATCAAAATAGATCAAAACCCCCGCTCTACTGTAGGGCAGTTTGAGTACAGGTTCGCTGGACAACCTTATTTGTTTCTCCTTGAAATTATCCTCGCATTTATCTATCCAAAAAACATTTACCCCTTACGTGTGAACCTGGTTAGTTGATTTGATATCCATTATAAATTTATCACAAAGAATAAGTAGTATCACATGAAACTAGGAAAACTAAAGATCTTGATCAATATGATTTTTCTAGACTATTGATAAATAACATACATCTTTAAAGGATCCACCAACACACATTCACTTGAGATTATATGACCCAAGAATGTGACCTTGTGTAGATAAAATTAACACTTTCTAAATTTATCATAAAAAAATTTATTCTTTAGGGTCTTCATTGCAATCCTCAAATGTTCTTATAGCTCTTCCTTTCCATTAAAATATATAATAATATCATCTATAAATACTACCAAAAACCAATCAAGGAAATCTCTAGTATCTATTCGTTAAATTCATAAATATAACATGATTATTGGTCAGTCCAAATGGAATCACTATAAATTTATAATGATCATACCTCTTATAGAAGGATTTATTACATATATCCTCTCTCTTAACTACAAATTGATGATATCCATATAAAAAATTAATCATGATTTTTTTTAGATCTATGTAATTGATCAAACATATCAACGACACGGGGAAAAGGATAATTGTTCTTGATTGTAATCTTATTTAGTTATTGATAATTGGATTAAAAGATGAATTAAACCATATTTATTCTTAAAAGATTAAAGGTTCACCCCTAGTGATTCACTATGGTGTATGAATCCTTTATCAATATTCACATAGAGTTACTTATTCAGTTCTTATAATCAATTCTAATCTATATAGAGTCTTTGAATTAAGTGTATCACCAGGTATGAGTTCTATTGAAAAATAAACTTCACTATTTATACAAACACTAGGAAAGTATTTAGGAAATATATCCACATAATCTCAAACAATAGGTATATATTAAATATTATTTTCTCCCCAACTATTTGAGAAAACATCCCTCATGAATTGGCCATAAGACCCATATAACAAAAGTAATTTCTATTGGATGTTTATAATCATCCTCACACTAAAATACGATCATAGGTTGATTTCGAATATCAAAAATGACTTCCCATACTTGGAAATTGATATTGGATCTATATAGAGAGATCCAATCCATTACCAAAATCACATCAAATCTATATAGAGGAAGAATCTCAAGATTTACAGGAAGCACATTCACCCAAAATTCTATTAGGGAGGAGCTATAAACATGAGATCTGATCATCGTACCATTAAGAGTTTTCACTAATAACTCAAAAATATAATAACTGTGGTGGTAATATTATACCCTTAACAAATTACTTTTAAATAAATAGTGGGTATATTTGGAATTAAATAAAACATTTGTTGTTCTAGAGAGGATGATAAGTTTTCCTTTCACCATATCATTATAATAACCCACTTTGGTAGTCATGATCGCATGAGATTTCCCTTAATCCTTTTACTTCAATGGTTTCCAAGGATCATTATCCTCATTATCATTTTATTAGGTTATTTATTAATATAATTCCAAAACTTCTTGAATCTATAACAATAATGTTTTGGTGGGGGTATTCATTTGAGATTTCTCTCCACTCATTTCATTGACTGAAAACATCACATCACTTCCACATTTTTTAATTGATGGATAGTCCTCCAAATCATGAAACATATTCATATTAATTTTAGTAAATCACCTGAGTTATAATAAGCTATCAAAGGTTACCCACTAAACTAGTACCTGAGCTGATTCATTATTAACAAGAAGTGCATCCCCTACCCCCATGAGCTGGCAACTAACACCCAAGAATCAAACAAAAACATTGTGGATGATTACAACCAACATGAAATACAATTCATGGAATATATATTGAAAGTAATCATGAAATAAAATACCTTACATAACTAAAGAAATATTGTGGTAGAGATAAAACTCAAGAATAGAAAGTTAAAACACTAAAGAACATGTCCAACAACCAAAAATGATAGCTTAAAACAGAAACAACTAATCTGTGTGAAAGGTGGTTAATTTCCCTCCATCTAACCACCAGTTACCTATTAATAGCTAACATAGACCTCAATACCTCACTATGGTGCCTTTCCTTTTCTAATATCAAAATAAAATTCCTAGTTTACACATTCCCAAGGGAATGTGTAGGGTGTGATCAAAATAGAATTAGTAAGATCCCACCTAGGTGTTTCATATCAAGTATATATATAATAAATATAATATACCAAATTTTTAAGAATTTTTTTTAATGAAAAACATTTAAAAATATTTATATCAAAATCATGGTAAACAATTCCCCTTTTCCCCAGTTCCAAAAAAACCCAGGTACATAGTTTCAAATCAGAAATCTAACAAACCATTTAATTTTTTTATAAAATAATGTATATAAAATAAAATAGAACAAGATAAGGAAAAAATAGAAAAACATTCCTATGATAATAATGTTTAAGCTATCTTAGACACTTATACCATGAAAATAAGAAATGTCTAGTTAACACTCGATTCCTTTGGACACCAGGCCTTGGGAAGAGAAGAACACCCCATGAGTGAACCCGCCACAATGTCAAGAACATCCCCCTAGGACACTTTCCCTAGGGAAAAATGAAAAACCCCATGAGTTAACACCCAAAAAAAACACATACAAGGACAAATATTAGACTCCCCGCCTTTGTTTCAAAGTATCACATGTGTGAAATAAATCAAATCAATTTTAAAAGGGATTAAAATTTTACAATAGTTCCAAAAAAGACTTTTTTTTAAAATTACATTTAAAAAACAATTTCACAAATCCATTTTAGAATGATTGAAAAAAACATTTCTTTTACCAAACATAGTTAAAAAACATTTTCCCAAGAAAACTATTTACAATCACAAAACAAATAATATCAATATCATTCTAAACAATTTAAAAAAAATTTTATAACATAAATAGAAATTTTCAAATTCCATAGGCTTGAGATGGAACCACCTAACTAAAACCGAGGCCTCACACCATCCAGAATGGAATCCATACACCAAGGATGAATGGAAACTCCTCAATGAACCTAGAACATGAAAAACCATATCATCCTCCCACTAAATCATCACTAAAACCAATGAATCATTTTACAATATCATTCATTGGATAAAAAATAAGGATAAAACCAGAAGATGAAAATAGGAAAACTCACATAAAACAATAGAGGATTTATCTCCCAAGAAAAGGTTGAAATCCAATTAAAAGGGCATAAAATACATCTTATAGAAGTACTTGGGTCACCCAAGAACAAAGAGAAAATATATAAGGGTTAATTTATTTGAAGTGATCTGGGTTTTATTATGAAATCTAGAAAAGAAATGACCAAATCATAGCACACAACATAACTCAAAAAAACCTCCAGACCATTGAACATAACCCATGTACACACTGTAGTCATTATGTTTTCACCTAAGACTATGAAATAACCCATAGTGATATTCATCAATCAACCTCATCCTAATTGGAATCCAGGAACCATGATGTAAATATCTACCAAATCATATTTACTTAGGGAGAAGAAATGATAAATCCCACACACCATTATATAGCTACCCCTAATATTATAAATGACATATTAACCAGTCACTCAAGACTCTTTGACATAGCTCTCCTCCATAATGAAACTATATCACCACCCCAAGGATTCACTTCCCAGCCATAATCCCTATGTCACAGGACCAAGCTTCCAAGTAGGAGTCTATGTTGTATCCCAAAACCATGATGAATATACTCAAAAATATAAGAACCGCCAAACATCCTCCATTGAGTCCCACATCACAAACATAAAATCCATGCTTCAATATTTCTCCTCCATGAAATAACTTCTCTACTCCATAGTTTAGTTCAATATAAAATTTCTATATTTCATTTAAAAGTCATGAAAACCAGACTAAAAAATATTGACCATTAAAAGGAGAGAAAAAATTAACATTGATGTTATAATTCTTCCCACTATAAGGATTTTTCATCCCAATGAATTATTGTGGAAGAAGAAATCTCTAGAAAGTGGTGATACCACTAATAACACAACTATGATTCATAATAAAAGTCTCATGAGAATCTAATTAATTCCACCAAAACACTTTGAAAAATTTATTCTAATTATCACATAATAATTTCATATGAGAATCAATGATCTCTACTGGTTTCTCCACAATAGAAACATCTCAATCTAACTCAATCTGCACCCAAATTAGTACATGATAGGGATATAGATCGTATTTAATGAGTTGAGATATGTGAAGAACATATTTTATAATTATCAAATGATCCTGTAATTCCTGCTGATAAGAAACCTAACCTAGACTCTCAGTTAATTTAAATGGTCCAACATATCTTGATGCTATCTTTTCATATTTTCCAAGATGATGGTGACCCAACCAAGGAGAAACGTTCAGGAAACCCAATCACTGATTGAAAACTCTAAAGGATAGTTATAAATATTCATATATGATTTATCGAAACATTTAGTTATAAACAAGAATCATTTTATATCTAGAATTCGTACCAATGTCTTCTAAATAAGACTTGGTCCCACTACATAAGACTCACCGACCTCTTCCCAATAAATAGGTGGCCTCCATGAGCATCCATATAAATCCTCTAAGGGATCTATTATGATAAATGAATTTGAAATATTACTATAAGAAAACTAAACCATTCATTGATCGTTATCCCATGATCCCATTAAATATAAGACATAGAAATGAAGAATAGCCTAAAAAATTATTAATAACATGCTTATTATGCCCATATTTCTATGGATGGTAAGATATACTAAATCTGATCTAAGTCCCCATTACCACTTGTAGACTCTACCAGGATCTAGAAGTAAACTTGGGGTCCTTGGCTAAGATAATGGAATAGGAAACCACATGAAACCTTATGTTCTTATATATATATATATAGCTTACCCAGATCTTTAACCTTGGCGATGTCCCTAATAAAGAAAAAAAAATGATTTCATAAACTAATTGATCACCACCCAAATAAGATTGTTTCCTTGGGGAGTCCATGGTAAACCAACAGAAAAGTCCATGAACACCTCATCCCATTTCCAAATTTGTACTATAAGTGGATGGAGTAGACTAGAAGTTTTTAGGTGCTCTGCCTTTATTTTCTAGTAAATGTAACAATTATACATATAATTATTGAAGTCATTCTCTATACTCAGCCAACATAAATTTTTTCTCATGTCATAATACATCTTTATAGTGCATGGGTGAAAAACCCATGATGAACTATAATAGTAAAAAAGATAATAATTTTCTCATGGATGATGGGATAGAAAACGGATACCTAAAATAGAGAATACCATCAGAATGTAGATACCAACTAGGAACAATTTCCCCACTATAAAAGGATTCCCATATTCCCATGAAATAATAATCATGATGCTCACCCTATATCATAGACTAAATGAGAGATGATTAGAATTAAACACTATTCAGAACCATACATGAAGCATCCCCCTATGCATCCATATGAAACTAAGTGAAGATCACTATATGGTCCATATTTTCTTTTGATTCTATAATAGGGTATGATGGAATATTCAAATTGAGGCCATCATCAATGAAATTGTCACCCCCAGTGTGTAGGTGATGTTGAATTTGAATATATGAGGTATTCCACTCATTATCTCTATATGATATTCACGTCCTTATAAAAAATATACAGTTCACAATCTTATGATCATAAATACCATGAACCTATCCCCAAAAATATAGTGCTTACAAAACATAATCACTTTCATAACGGTGTAAAGATCCCAATATTGAGTTGTATAATTTTTCTCATGTGAATGAAGTAGATGATAATAATAGGTCACAACATGAGCATATTTCATAATTACACATCCTAGACCAACACCTAAAGCATCATAGTACACTACATACCCTTTATTAAGCTCATAAAACATAAAAATAGGATCTAATGTCATAAGATAATTCAAATTATTTAAATAAGTATAACACATAGTGTCCCATGTTAATTTCAACCATTTTTTAGTTAGAGAAATTGAAGGAAATTTTATCCCTGAGAACTCATTGAAAAACTAACGATAATATCCAAGAAGACCTAAGAAGAACTATATCTTGAAGATGTTTTGTGGCTCTTCCCATAAAAAGATAGCCTTCACCTTCTCAGGATCGACTGAAAGGATACATTCAAAAATTAAATTCTCCAAGATCATCAATTCATGGAACTAGTAACTATATTTCAATATATTCCCATAAATTATGCGTCTTATCAAGATTTCCAAAGATTAGATTCATATGGTGCTGATTCTCACACTCGAACCTCGAATAAACTAGGATATCATCAATAAACACTACAATAAAAGTGTTAAGATAAAATTTTAATATTTAATTAATTAGATCCATGAAAACTATAGGATAATTAGTTAGAAAAAAGGGAATTACAATATATTCATAATGGTTATACCTTCTCCTAAAACAGGTCTTCAATATATCACAATCCTGAATCCTTAGCTGATGATATCCCAACTGAAGATTGATTTTTGAAAAAAAATTCTACCCTTTTAGCTAATCGAATGAGTATTACACATGGGGAACAAGGTACTTAATATTAGCTTTCATATCATTAAACATCCTATATTACAATCACAAATAAAGTGAATTATCAAACTTCAGGGAATATAGAACAAGTGCTTCCCATAGAGAGACACTAGGGTGAAAAAACCATTCTCCTTCAGATCATCCAACTATCTCTTAAGCTCTTTTATCTCAATTAGTGCCATACGATAAGAGGTTATCGATATCAACTCCATACCTAACATCAGATCAATTGAGAAATCTACCTCCTTCTCTATTGCAAGATAATAAATGTTTTCTAGGGAAACATCAGGAATGTCTTGAAAAACTGAGGGAAAGTCAATAAGAAATGAAATTTCATCAAACTTAAATATAATTTCTTAAAAATATATCGATCTCTTTATGGGAAGGCTATGCATGATCAGACATCGGATCTTACTCTATTTTAAATATCATAGTGCTAACATCAATAATAATAAATACAAAACACCTATGATAACAATCAATCATCACATGATGAAAAAAATTATAATAAATATCAATGATTATGTTTAATAGATATAGATAAATAACCAGGAAATATAAGAATAACTCTCCATCATATATCAATAGAGAAAATGACATAAATGAAACTCATGATCCTTTCTTTTTTGTAGAGGCATCACCAACTCAATAATAAAGGACATGAGATCCATTGGAAGTTTTGAACATATAAAAGACCTGCTAATAAAAATGAGTGGAAGACACCAATATAAAACAGAGAAGTTGGTTTAGAATTTACAAAAAAAATGTACCTCTCACTATAGTCGGGCCTGCATTAACCTCTTACAAATCTCATCCACTAAATGAATGTGCTTCATTCTTGAGGACTGTGGATAGATCCTTGCATACTTTGGAGCTTTTGACTATGCCATAATAGTTTTTTGAGCTAAAGATCCCTGACCATAATTGTTCATAGACATATCCTAAAAGAACTTCTTCAAATGGCCTCAGTAGCCACAAGAATTTCAAGTCATCATGGTTATAGGAAAAGTTTCTAGGGTTTTCATTATGTGACCACATTGATAGAATGTCATAGGAACACTACTGGAAACTGTTGATGATGAATAGAAGGCCCTCTAATGTGAATTTACACCACCATTCTTAAGATAATTATTCTACTTCCTCTTATTTCCCTACACACCACTGAAAATACCACTATGAGGGAGAGGAGAGACAAAGAATCCTATATTTCATATCATATCCATTGCTTCAATTATCTCCCTATAGACCATGTCAACATAGGTGGTATTATTTAGTATCTATACCTACTGGCAGATGCCTAGTTGAAAAACTTGCAGGTATTTTTGAGCATTTAGCTAATTTTTCATCACCACCTTTAAATAAAAACGAACCATCTCTGAAAAATAGTTGGTGTACTTGGACAGTGACCATTCTTCTTATAGAAAATAGAAGAACTCCAAAGGCTTTCCCATCACTTGAGACTTTGCGATGAACTGATGAAATAATAGGGTCTTGAAACCCTTCCAATCCAAGACCACATGATGACCTTCCTATACCATAGAATCCCAATACCATTTAATAGGACCCTCGAGTATGAACATTGCGCACTTCAAATTTATTTCCTCAGGTGTCTTTAGGAAGTAAAAGGTTAGATGTATCATGTTTATCTAGTACTCCTCATATAATTGTGCATTTATTCCCTTAAAGGATATGGTCTTATCACGTAAAGACTCTTGGGATTGATCCCTATCCCCTCCCACTCTTGGATGTACCTCCATAGCTTGGTCTTGAACTAATGGAAAATTCTATTCCATGAAACAAAATTTTTAAATGATAGATGCTATAAAACTATAATCTAGATGAGTATTACCTTGAAGATAATCACATATTTCACCCTTCTATAGAACCCATGGAATATGCCTTAAAAGAATATTACTACACACCAGAAATAGAATAAAGAAACCAAACAACCTGATAATCTCAGTTCAGACCAAAAAACCATAACAAAAAACTATGATTAAGATTAAGAACTAACATAGGGGATACACATCCTAACATCCCATGGAAACTTGAGGATTATCATGGTAAGAGCTAGCAATACACTCACCACAACCAAATTATCAAGTCTCGGCAATCCATCCTCTTTTCTACCATATGTCCCAAAACCAAGAAACTTATGGAAAAACCACCTATGATTCCAATGTGTAATGAACTGGCCTGAGTTACCCTCTAAAATGGTACATAGAACAATTCATCACTACCCCAAAGGGAATTGTCAATCCATACGTGATGAAGACTTGTACCCCAAAATCGAAAAATATCATAGGGAATGATTTCACCCATCCTGAAGAAAGATGCATGGTGTATATATAGAAAATAAACTAGAAACATAATACATTACATAACCAAATAAATAAATTAGTTGTGATATAAATTGAGAAAAAATAAGGTAATACTCCAAATAAAATATCCAACAACCCAAAACAGTAATTGGAATAATAAACATATACTTTACATGACTTGTGGGTAACATCCCACCATCTCACCACCCGATAACCATACCCAACTGACTTAATCCTCACAGCCTCACCGGGACACATTTTATTCCCCTACATTAAAAGACAATACCAATTCTACACATTCCTTAGGGAATGTGTAGGGGGAGTTAAACAAGATCAGTAGGATTACATCTAGGTGATCCATATCATGTCTTGGTATAATAACCAAAATATACTCAATTTTTTTAAAAAGGATTCATAATTATTTAAACAGTTTTATATCAAAATTATGTTAAATAATTCCCGTTTTTACACAACTCTAAAAAACTACATGTGAAACAGTTTTGAAGAATAAATTTAGAAAAACATTTACGTTTTTTATCAATGAATTTACATCAAATAAAAAACAATACAATCCAAGGAAAAATGAAAAAACTAACCTAGTATAATAAGGTATGGATAGCTAGTACAATCGTACCATGATAATAAACAGTTACTAGTGTGAAATCAATTACCTAGGAAACAGGGCCTAGGTAACAGAGGAACAACCTATGAGTACCCCCCCCCACAATGTGATGTTCAAGTCCCTAGGACACTTGTCTAGGGGAATAGAGGAATACCCAATGAGTGAACCCATTGATGGAAACATGAACAAGGAATATTTCTAATCCATCCACCCAGGTACCCTGGGCTCCCATGTACATCATGAATCAAATAAAATTTAAAAGGGATTCACTTTTCACAATAGTTATAAAGAACACTTTTTCATGAAAACAAGATTTTATTACCCATTTAACTAATCCAGTTCATGATTCATTTAAAAAAACATATCCTTTACCAACATGAGTTGAAAGACTACCATTTTTTAGAAAGACCCATTCACACACACAAATAAAACAATATAAATATCATTC
Organism: Viscum album; assembly: GCA_963277665.1. NCBI lineage: Eukaryota > Viridiplantae > Streptophyta > Magnoliopsida > Santalales > Viscaceae > Viscum > Viscum album. The sequence continues at coordinate 392,003,356 of OY728148.1, forward strand.
CAAATCCACTATAAAATGTTTATAAAATGAAGAGATATTATGGTCCAAATGAAATATGAAAGATGTGAAACTACCTACCTCAATCTCATGTCACACACCACCCAAAATGTAATCCACATACCAAGGTAGAAATTGAAACTTATCAATCAACCTAACACATGATAGTTTACATCATCCTCTCACTATTGCATCACCAAATCCAATTAATTCCTTGAAAAAATACTTCCCCAAAAATAGGAAGAAAACAAGGAGGTGGAAAGAGGGAAACTCACTTAAAACTATAAAGGATTGATCTAGAAAGGATGAGGTTGAAGGAAAATGAAAAGGGGATGAAATAACTCTTAGAGATTTACTTCAGTCACCCAAAAAGGAATTGAAAATTATGAAGAGTGATTGTATATGAAGAGATTTGGGTTTTTATACCCATTCTAGAAAGCATAAGACCATGAAGAAACCCACACAACTAAATTATAGATACTTTATACCATGGAGTAAAATTCATATCCACACAACAATCATTAATTATTTACCTAATACTATGACAGAACCCATAGTGCTACCCCATAATCACCCCAACCCAAATGACCTTAGAGAACCATATAGATGATCTCACCCACATCCTATTTATGCTGGATAAGGCCACGAAATAGCCTATGAACCATGTTTTAGTTATCCCCAAAATGATATAGGCCCCATAAACTAGTCACTTTATCCTCCAAACCACAACTCTCCTCCATTCCATTACTACCTCTCCACCCTAAGGCTCCATTCCACAACCATCATCCCCATGCTGCAGGACCCAACTGCTAAGTTTGAGGCTTTTTTGTATCCTATCTCCCGGGTGAAAATATCCCTAAATGGAAGAACCACAAAATCTCTTCCTCTGAGTTCCTATTCCACTTATAGATAATCTATTCTATATCCCCTCTCCTCTATAGTGAAACTTCTCTCTTCCATGGAAAAGTTCCATGTAAAATATCCATATTTATTGTAAAACACATAGAACCTCAACTAAAAACTCTTGAACATTAAAATAATAGCATGCCTAAACTAGTATGTTATGTGATTTCCCCTTCCCACATTTTTAGAATTTAGGAGGTTGAAAATTATTCTTCCCTCTATGAAGGATACTATAAGATCTTCCATGAAAATATGTCTTCCTTCCGTTATGACCAGAACTATAAGGGTTTCTAACTTCCATTTCAACTTTGAGTGCACATCAAATGCTTTATAAATAGCTAACAAAGTTCATTATAGTTAATTACCTAATATTTATTAGTTTCAAAACATTAAATAATTAATAAATCATGCTTTCCAGGTAAACAATAAAACAAAATTATATGTTGAAAGTCTTGTAAAAGTTTCTTTATAAGTAATAATGCATTCATCATCTTTATGATTCAACTCTAGAGAGTTTCTATCCATTTTATCATAATGTGTTCATAGAAAGTTCTTATTAAATAATACCATCTCAAACTACTAACATTACATTGAATTTATTTCTTCTCTTTGACTCATAATCATGATAATATTCCACTATTGATCAAATTATCTTTTCATGCAGCATAATGTTAAGAAAATAGTCCCTTGTACTGAGAAATGAAGAATGAAAAATATATTTTCCAACACATTTTTTCCATTTCTTGACAACTAGTGGTTTAAAATACCCATAGAAAGAGGGTTTTTGTTTTCATATAAATTAATAAATGGAATGTTACTCCCTCCATGGTTATTTTTTAAATTCAATATGATTCGTATTACTGCTCATATATTGAGAGAGTTGAGTGAGCATAATTTAAGATATTTTATCCCAGATCCTAAGAAATTTAGTGTACGATGAGAAAAATAATTTTATTGTCCATCACATTAGTTTTTCACATGATTCCCTTTTGTTCTATCCAATAACTAAAATCAAAATTATAGTGTAACTATTAATCTACAAAAAATTAGAGCGAATAATCATATATTCTGTAAAATAATTCTTGAGATTCCCTAAATTATGAAAGCTTGTTATAAATAAATGAAAATTTAGGTTTAATAACTATAATTCATGTTTTTCATATATTCAAATCATTTATAATGATTCATAAATAAAATGTGAATAAACCCAAGCACACCCCTTGGAATTTTGAAACCAAATGAACAATAAGGGCCTATTAATTGTGCACTATAATGATGGATGAGATATACTCGACCAACATTTTTGGGTTTATCTCCCATATATGTATCTATGACAAAACCATTTTCAATTTTAATATCCATAAATGGATGTATTGATAGGAAAACACCATAATCTCCATCTTACCAAAAAAATATTAAGTTATCAGATATGTAAGATTATCACTAAGGTTTTCACTAAAGTTATCTAATCTTAATATATAAATATAATCTAAACCCTGATCTGATATAATATGAGGTGACCCAAGCATAACATACATAAATATTTCATCATTTTATATGAATATAAAGATCATTTCACAATTACATTTTCACTATAACTGTAAAAATTTAGTTTATTTGGAGACTAGATACACAAATATCTTATTTCATAAAGGATCTTTAACATCTCCCACAAATTTATTCATATTAACACCCTTCATGAAATATCATACTTAGAACCTTCCATTAAAACATAGGGAAGGAAAAGATAATAAATGGTGATATCAGATGCTCATTGAGGAAAAACATAGGAGATATTAATCAATGATCATACATGAGTGTAAGGGAATGAGAACATAATCATAATATAAGGAAATCATACCCAATAAATTTAATATATTTAATCACGAGCCATGGAATAAATATATTTTATAAAAAATTCAATATTCATAAGAGTGTGGAATGGTCAATAATAAATATGATCCATGAATGAATACATAAATATATTAATGTATAAAAAACACAAGATATTATTTTATGAAGATGTATAAATAGAAAATTTTTCATTAATTAAGTTAAGAACAAGAAATTATGTCCTAACATAAACTTATGAACATGGAAACTAGTCCATGAATAAACTTAAGGACATGAAAACATATCCATGTATAAACTTATATACATGAAATCAGGTCCAGGAATCATGTGGTGAACCTGAAATTAGATTCATTCATAACATAATTATCTCAGGAGTTATCTATATTTACCTAATGTATTGGTGGAATATGACGAATCCACCCATCACACAATAAAAATCTATTCATATGTATTCCACAAGGTTTGAAAAACATTTAACATTTCATCATAATTAACCCATGGAAAATAAAACATGTTTCTTCAATATTTCATCATCACAACAATAAACCATCCAGAGAAAGAATAAGGATGGTATCATAGAATAATATACCCATTTAAACTTATATAACATTAAAGTATTTAATCATAGAATAAAAATTCCTTTAAAAGATATATTTGAATATTTCTTGAGGAAAATACCGTTTTCATTTTGAAATCACTTATTTAAAATCCATATATTTACAAAATATTAAGGAAAAAAATTTCACAAAAAAACAATTTTAGAATTATAAATAAATCACCAAATAATTTACTGTTAATGATGGTAGTATTTGTTTCCCTAATTTTTAAAACTATGATTATGTTCACTCCTTCAATAAATGTACCTTATTCTGAAAATGAAAAGAAGGTTATTTTTGAAACCTTTTTTAAAATGTTAAAAATGGTAAAAATGGATTTAAAAATTCATTTACTAACATTCAAAATAACTCTAAAAAAATTTTTAGAAAAAATTTATATCAAATAAAAAGTTTTTTTGACTCAAAGAGGAGAAATAAGGATGAATTTTCTTAAAAACATTTTTCTGGACCATTTTTGGTACCAAGGAGAAGAAAATGGTATAAAACATCAAAATTCAAAATAAATAACCCGTAGATAATTAAAAATCAATGGGTTATATTATATAATATTCTTATCATTTCCATTAATATAAATTCAAGCATAATCAATCTTGATTAAAATGAGATTGAAACATGAATCCCTTACCTCAAGTCTTCTCCTACTTAATATGAATCCAAAATTAATGTGTAATAAATATAGATTTTTATAAATATATTATAGAAAAATATTCACTCTTATAAAACAATATATTATTTACATATACCATCTTATCACAAGTTTATTAATAAGTTTGTATTAAAATCATTGTTATAGGTGATAATTGTTTCATTTTTAACGCTTATTTCGAATTAATAGTTATGGTAATTATAATTTTATTATTATTACATCATATATATAATTTTATTCATGTCATAAATATAATATTTAATCATGATATTCACTTTTATAACTACTCATATAAAATGGTGATGAAAAATAATTTTCATCACTTGGTGGAGATAATAATCCACACATACACATGAGTGATGTTTCTATTTTTTCATAAATGCAAAAAACAAAGGTGAATATTAATTCACAATTAAAAAATTATTATTATATAATAAATATCATATATATTAATTAAATATATTTTTATTACCAACCATATGAAGCGTAAATTGAAAATTAATTACATCACTTCGTAAAGGAAGTAATCTACACGTAGGCACGAGTGGCCTTATAATTTTCTAACAGATGGAAAGGTAAAAAAGGTATATAAGATATTATAATTAAATAATAATAATTAGTTCATAAATATCATATATAAATATTAAAATTATCATAATAATCAATCATGAATAATAGTGATGGAAGATTAATCATTTCGCTATGTGGAGGCGACAGTCCACACGTACGTACGAGCGATACGTTCATTTCCCATTTGTTAGAAAAGTTTGTGGATAATTGTGGTTGAAAAATAATAATAACATTTTAGCCTATTTAGGATATTTAATTCATTATTTTATGATTAATACTATATATTTAAATAATTTAGAAGATGAAATAAATTGAAAGAGTTTGGTAAGATGATTACCTCTTCTTCGGTTAACCTTATTTAGATCCCTTCTTAAGGACCGTTGCAAAGATATTTTAGGAATAACATTACATAGAAATAATGGATAGGGATCTTAATAATATATTTGGGTATGGTTTGGTGACACTAGGTGGCTCAAATTGGTGTATATAAAAGAGAGTAGGGGTGTGCTTTTATAATTTGGGGAAAGGACAAACCTTGAAATTTTCAAAGGATTAAAATATTATTGAATCATATTCATGGAAAAACATCTGATAAAAAATAAAATTTAGATACTATGGTGATAATTTTTAAAATTACTTCATCTAATAATAATTGAGATGAAGAATTTTGGCCTTATCAATTATAATTACATTAATTTACCAGTTTTATTTTTTTACTATGGTAGTAATATTTTTAACACAGTTACAATTCATAATGAAAAAAATAAATTTGGATTTTTTTAATAAATTTGGCCTTGATGATTCAAAATATGGAACCCATTTTTTCAATATTCAATCTATATAGATGATATAAATTAATTTAATATAAAAACACAAAATGCAATGAAAAACTATTTTATGAATAATTTCATTTTAAGTCTAAATGTAATTTTATACTAGGATCAAGTATAATGTTGAACAAAATAGTTTAAATTTAATTATTTTTAATAACAAGAAACAAATTAAAATTTTAATCTAATATAAATAAAAATTGATATTTTAATATACCAGAAATGAAAATATTATTTTCTTAAAAAAATGGTATTTTCACTATTCACCCGGGTGTTGCTGGGGGAGGGGCGCTCAGGTACCCTAGGACAAGGGAATTCTTTTCTCGGTGATGAAGATGGATACCGCAGTGGTCCCTCCCCCCATTTCCGGGGGAGGGATATTTTATAACCATCAAGAAAGAAGAGGCCCCATTTCATCCCTTCTCTAATCCCACCTTGTTTCCTCCATTTTCGAAAGCTTTGTTGAGTCCTCACGTCCCAGAGCTCAATGATGGTTTCTTGAATCTTTAGATTTTGACACCAAAGTTCACATAAATCTCTGCTCTCTTGAAGCTCACCTTAGTTGCACAGTTTAAGCATCAAATTCCTTCAGTGGGATCCTTTGATATATTCATCTTCGACTCTTGGGACCTCTATGAAAGGGAGAAAGTGGGATTGTTCGACAATCATCACATCATGATATGATTTGAATTAGAGGATGACCTGATCAGTGTCTGGTCAAAGGACCCTTAGTGATGCAATTTTTTTAGTTTAGTTTTGTTTTTATGGTTGTTTTAATTTCATATGAAACATAACCCACCTTATTATGTGATTTGGGTTAGCTTCCCCAACCTCCTACTACCATCCCAAAATTCCTCTATGTTAAAAACGCTCAGCAAACTTATAGTTAGATATCTATCCTCGGATAACCACACGAAATCTATTCATCATCCAGTGAATATGTGGATGTATGTTGAGAAGGACGTGTCTAGAATTACCTTTTATTATGTATGGATACCAATTGGTGAGGAGTATAGGTGTAAACAACATGTGGTCTATGAGAGCTAGTCCAATTTTTGATCGTATTATAGGTTCTTGGGACATAACTCTGATGTATGTCAATGGGGTTCTACAAAGCTAGTGGATAGAGGTATTAGTCACTAGGGTATTTAGATGGGGTCTACGATGTTTGGCATTGACGATCAATTAGAAGCGGGTAGAGAGAATAGTGGATGGGAACCTCAGTTGTTGCGACTGATGGAGAAGGAACAACGCGTCAACGCTTTAGCCAAATAGAATGTGAATGTTGAAGTTGATTCAGGTTATGAGGTGGGTAAGAAGGCCATAGACCATCAGCTGAACTTGTAGGTGTTCGTGGTTTTTAGAAGACTAAGGGGCGATCTCATGGGTCCTTCCGACCAGTGGAGTGGCAAGGGAAGGTCTCAGCACAAAGATGTTCGAGTGGAAATTTAGAGTAATGAGAAGGACGTGGTATTGGAATAGATAACGGGTGGTACGCATGTGGTATCGACTTCTTTTTGTGATGAGGAGTTAAGGGTGAGTAGTGGGGATGGGAGTAAGGGAACGTAGGGACCCGCTATGGGCACAAATATTTCAATCAGAAGAGAATATATATGGGGTTTGGGTTTTCTGAACTGGGATCCAATTAAATTGAGAAATAGATTCAAAGGCCTCCCAAAGGCTAATGTTTGATTAAATTCACATATCCTTAAAAAGAGAGATGAGGGATATGGGAAGGAACCTAATAGGAATGAAATCTGACTCTTGGCAGATGAAGCATTAAGTCTGAGGAGTAACAGGAGTTTTAGGATAAGGAAGGAGAGGAAGGATTACTACTCGCTACCTCTTCATTTGGAGACCCGCTCAATAAAAAATTTAAATGGATATAAGTTTTATAGTGAGAATCCATGTCATAATAGAAAAAGGGGTTAAGGTGATCAATCCTTGGCTTTGATTTTATGTTCTAATGAGGAAGTTACTGAGAAAGTCTTGGTTCTGAATGCAAATGAAGAGGAGGCATCCAAGATAATGGGGAGGTCCCTAAGAGTGTCTCTCAATGAGAATAAATAATCATGGATTGAAAAATATGATCTCATCTTGGTAGGGGGTTTTAATAAAGGTATGATCAGTATGGTGGAGTACATCCAGTCCTGGGACCAGCTATCTTTTGAGTTTGAAAAGTTGATGACAAAGGTACCAACACTCTGGACTCATATTTATTATGAAAATTGTTTAGGGAAGCGGGATCTAGTGATATTAAGATACTCTTTTATGATTATGTTTAAGTTGGTTTTCTGGGATTGGTTGGTTTAGTGGAATGTTGTGTGAACTATACCTGAGTTAGGTTCAGTTCTTTGGTTTCTTATGTTGAAAGTATTTCACTTACATTCATAACTTCATGTGGTTTTCTCCATACAAGGATTATAGCATGAATTCTTCAACATATATTGTCTTTTGGATTTGTCATTGAGAGGGTATGGCTTCCACCATCTATTTTGTGCTCGTGCATTTACACATGAGACTGTTCGCTGAATGGTATTTCTCAGATGAAGGCTTTAATATGGTGCAACTTTTGGGGAGGAGCTGATCTTTCATTTGTTCCTTTTATGTTTTGGTTTTTTTGTGGTTGGTTTTCGATTCCATGGTTTCTCACATATCCTTAAAAGTGTTTCAATAATAAAAAATAATAATTTTCAGTCAGTCACTATTCACCCAAAATATAATTTTTTATAGAAATGTATTAAAAATTAAACTTAAGATAGTTTGGACATGATCATTTCTCAAATAAAGTTAATTTTATCAATTTTTTTTTTAAATTGTATTAATTAATTATAATGTACATAAAAAATAAAATAATAACCATTTTTGATGAAAAAATATTTTTGAATCATATAATATATTTATGAAAAATTGAGTACTTATTTATCAATGTACTTGAATTATATAAAACCATTATATATATTTTAAAAAATGTGATTATTCCCATTCATACATCCAATTTAAAAGCTATCTTATTACTGTATACTATATTATGGTTCATTTAGACTTGGGGTTGTGTGTATCACAGGCCTTAAAAGAAATTAAATTTATTTGAATTCAAATATATATTAAAATATTGAGGTGTTACATGTATTGATGAGGAAGAATTATTCCCTCCAGCATTAGACTAGTACCTACTAGAGGCGTTCCCTTAGTGAGGCTAGTTTATGGTAAGTTGGGAGGTTATATACTAGGAATTCAACAATTAGAACCGAAGATGGTTCCACCTGAGTACCTTTTAGATCATCTCATGAGGTTTCTAGGAAGTTCCCATAGTTATCTATACCTTAAATTACTTATAACACTTTAATCATGTTCCATTTCTTTGTCTTATTCCATATTATGGTTTCGCTACTTTTTATATCACTGTATATACTATTTTTTTAATTTACCCTCTCACCTTGTTTTGTTTTTTTATCCCTTGTAGTATTTAATGTCCAGTTTTTCTTCCAGAATTTCTATTTTTTTATTATTTATTAGTTATATTGAAATGATTGATCTATTTATTTTCATGTTATATTTATTCTATAGTTTTTTCATAAGTATTTTGTAAAATGGTCTTGGAAAATATGTTTTGAAAAGGAATCTCTCTTCTAAAAGAAAATCTAATATTTTTTTGCAATTTCTATTTTTTTTATCATAAATTAGTTTATATTATTTGTGTGTATTTTGTTAAAAATATTAGAAAACCATATTTTTGAATACTTTATTTAAAATTAGTATTTATATAATGTTTTTAAAATGAAGCTTCATGGTCTCTATAGTGATATAATACTGGGCCATTATGCCCAGTCCCTACTTGAACCACCCCAATGTCTATAAACTAAGTGTTTCTTGTAGGCCTATGGTTCGATTAAGATGTGCTCCACTTTAGGGATTTTACCTTCAAGATTACTCTTGGAGAATATTTCTTTTCAGTGGGATGAGTGTGAACATTGGTCATATGAGGATCTCAATTTGTTAAGTTAGTTTTATTTTATGAATTATATTTTTCATAAAAATTATATTTCCCTAGAATTTAAGATTTATTATTATTTTATATATACTTTTATTTTCTTTTTTTTGTTTATGTTTCATTTTAAATTGAATATTATGTTGATTAATAAAAATACAATTTCTAGATTATACATGATAAAATATGTTTTTATATATTTCAATATGTCAAATATCATTTATTAAGGAAAAATTATTTCCACTTGCAAGTAACCGATGCCTTGATTTTTGTTACTAGCTTGGGAAGATTAGGAAAGAGCCTCAATTTATATCATGGGATGGACCGGGAGATTTTTTTATGGGTTTCATTATTCTATGAAATGTTTTTTGATTAAAGAACCAACAACATAAGTAATGTTATATTTTATTTGAAGAAGAATAAAAAACTAGTAAAATAGGTGTTAAAGATAATGTAAAGAAAAAAATCAGAGATAACTCTCAATTATCAAGGTATTATTGAAAATGAAAGAGATGATTAGAGTTATTAAACATATGGAGAATAGAAGATAATAAATCTCCCTAATAATTTTAATATTATCTAGATATTGGGATAACACCATAAATAATTACGTGGAAGTTAAAAGTTACTTAAAAAGAATCCCCAAAATGTTTATAAAGGATAATGGGAACACATCATTCACCCCAGGGAAGAAAATTATTTAATGAATATTTTTTATTGATCTATCATATTTGGTCATAAATCCATTTATTTTAGGAATATAATGAGAAATAATAGTTCATATAGAAGCCCAAGTAATATGAATGATATATTAGTAAACCTAATTCCATTGAGAAATATAATTTCTCATTTGAAAGTGGAAGAAGTATACTACAATGCTCATGCTAAAGTGAATGAGGTGAGAAAAAAAATTATCTCAACTCATTATGAAGTTTCATTGAAGGAAAATGAGAATAAATTAAAGGTCATATCAGTTGAAATTTCTGAAAAAAAACAAAGAATAATAAGACATGTATTTTTGATAGTGGGTTATCATCTCGCATGACCATTAACATGGATTTACTAAATAATGTGAAAGTTTGTTTTGATGAAACTATTTTATTTATCACTAATGATTATCTGAAAATAAATTAAATGGAAATATAATGTTTTATTGAGATAAATTTAATAATATAAAAGTGATATGTGTTGTTGGAATTCAACAAAATATCCAATGTGTAAGTTAATTATGTGAATTTGGACATGACGTTTCAATCAATTAGATGGGTTTCCTGATAAAAGAAAAAGATATAAATTATCTGGTGAAAGGATGAATTTCAAATGTTAAATTATACCAATTGTGATAAGGATTAAACTTTTCTTTTCATGTTATAAGAGTAAAAAAGTTAATGGAATAAGATGTTTGAGTATATTCATAAGAAAAACATGGAGAATATCTCAAATATGAAGGTCATGATTGGCATTCCAAATTTTAATTAGGATTGAGAAAATACTTATGATTATTTTATCTGAGGAATGATGATTAGAAAGCAAAATAGTTAAAAGAATAAAATGGTGTCAAATTTTCTTGATTTGGTTTATACTAATGTTTTTAGTCCAATGAGAAAAATGAAACATGAGGTTAAGGGTACTTCATTTTGTCTGTTAATGAATATAGTAAGATGGGTTAGATTATTTTCATGTAAGGAAATAAACGATTTATGGAGTGTATTGAAAAATTATAGAGGTGAAGTGAAAATGAAACTATAAGGATGATTAAAATTATTTGATTAGATAATTACATGAAGTATAAATATATTAAGGTGGAAAATTATATGAAGAAACATTTTATTAAACACGATGTTTCATTAGATATAGCACCGTGGGAATTTTTTATCTATTTTTGAAATTAGATGGTGAATAATTTATAAAAACATTTATTTTTGAGAGTTTATTTTCACAACATTATTGTAAAGAATTTGTTTAAGTGGTTGTTCATACATAAAATAAGTATTTGTTGAGTACAAAATAGTTGAAGTCACCTTATGAAATGTTCCATAAAAGGATGATAACACTTGAGAATTTTAGTTTTTTTGGAAGTAAAATCTTTGTCTAGAATAAGGAAGGTACTAATGAAAAAATAGGGATGGTATTGATGAAGAAGTATTTTTAGGATAATCAACTAGAGTAAAGATTAAAATTTATTCAACAAAAGGATGAATAAAATTTTGTAAATCAATAATTTTAAACTGATTTATCATAAATGGAAAAATTATTCTAGAAAAATATATTTATGATAAAATTTTATTGAAGAAGAAGAAGTTTAAAAAAAATTCTACAGGACCTTAATATTTAATAACTGAGGATATTTTGAGGTTTAATCCAAGGAATAAGTGGTTGATCAAGAGAGTTAACTATAAAATCATGGAAGAAAAAGAGATATAAGATTAATAAATTTAATATTATTTGTGAAAAATCTTCTCCAACACAAAAAAAATGAACAAGGACTATAAAGAACATTGGTTTATTACCTCTAGTGGAGCCATCATCATTTGAAGAAGTGATAAAAGATTAATTATGGGTCAATGATATAAACTAAGAGTTAGATCAAATTGAGATAAAATATAACATCCGTTCTTTTTGAAGAGTCCGAAAGATCAAAATTTCATCAAAATAATACGGGTTCTCAAGAATAAGTATTTTGAGAATGGAAATGTGATCCAGAATGAACCAAGATTGGCATGTAAAGGATACTAAAAAATTGAGGACACAAATATGGAGAAACTTTTTTCACTGGTGGATATACTTGAATGAATGTGATTTTAATTAGAGATGATGATTCAATAAGGATTTAAAGTTTATCATATGGACATGGAGATAACATTCTTAAAAATAGTACTCAAGGAAGAAGTCAATGTTGTATAATTGGTGATTTTTTGAATCGGTGATGATGAATCAAAACTTTACTCATTAATGAAGGAATTATATGGAGTAAATAAAGCACTAATGGTATAGTACGATCAAATGTATTCTTATTCAAGTAATCTATAATATATGTAAGGGTGTGTTGATCAAAACCTCTATATAAAATAATCATAGGAATATTAGTTGATAGTAATCATATAGATTGACAATATATTATTAAGTGGAAGTATTAAGAATTTAATGAATAAATTTTCCAAATTGATGAGATCAGAGTTCTTGATATAAATGATTAGAAATCTTACTTATTTTCTCAGGATAAAAGTGAATCAAAATTATGAATAAAATTTTATTTCTTAATAAAAATAAGAAAAGGGATTTTTAAAAAAGCATAAGACGAATGAATGGAAAACTATTTTACCCCCCATCTTAGTTGGAACCAAATATAGGAATCATGTGGATGGAAGAGATTAGGATCCTAAATTTTATTAGTTAATTATTGGATGCTTGCTGAACTTGATAACAATAAGATTAGATACTATCTATGTAATGTTTTTGATGAATCAATTTTAAAGTAATCTAAATATGGAATATCTTACATCTTTGAAAAGTATCACGAGGTACATCCAAGTTACGATTGATTATAGAATTATATTTAACATAGAAAAATATTGATATTTATTAGTATATTCAGGTATGTTTTGAGTTGTAGAAGTTATGGATAAAAAATACATAAGTGGGGGTGCACACTTCATCAGAATAAAATGTGTTGTTTGAAAAAGTATGAGGAAATAAATCACTTATATTTGTATGATTTAAATATAATATATTTCATTTATAAATATTTATACTACATTATTATAGATAAATCAATAATTATAGGATCATGTAGAATATGTAAAGGTACAAATGGTGTTCTATTGTGACAAAAAGAATGAAATTGAGTTAAAAATAATCTAAAACAATATTTTAATAGGAAGACAAACTAGGTACATTATTATTTAATTAAATCAAAATTTGTTTAAGGAATTGTTAAAGAGGAAAATATTAGAAATCGACAAGTGTGAAAAATATTCACTAAAACATTAGAAACTCTAATGGTTGAGAAGAATTTATTGAATCATGGTGTTCAATCACATTTCTGGATTTAAGGAGTTTTGGAATATATCTTATCACTATATTTTTTTTATTTCTTATCTTGGATGTTCAAATCATAGTAGGTATCACCCTTTAGGTCTATTGAATTTTTTTATAGAAATTTATAAAATTATATAGCACTCAATATAAGTGGAAGAGAAGAATTATTACATCAACATTTAGAGTTAGTGAATAATACTAATATAAATGGATGAAATATAATTTTATAGTGGAGTAATAAAAGTGGTAGTTATCTAAATATAGTGATATTTTAGTGATTTTTAAGTGTATTATCATATTTTAATTTCATAGGTATATCTTGAGACATATAATTATCACTTAAACTGTTGGTTTCAACACCGATCATTTCTTAGGAAGTTTTAGTGTGATGGTTGAGTTTTTATCACTATTTTGTTCTTAATATAGTATTAAAAGTATTTACATTACATTTTATATAATTTATATTTCTATCAAACCAATAATGGGAGAATTTTGGAACTAAATTCATTCATAATGGTCTTTATTAGAATAACAAGAGAATATTGGAAAATAATATTATAAGTCATAATAAGTGTTTTGTTTTTTATTAATCAAGGATTTAATTTTAGTTTAATAAAATTTATTTTTCCAGATATGATTCTAAGAGAATCTTGAATGATAATTGGATACATTTGAAAGATATTTAGTCAAATAATGAACTGATTATGTCATAGAGGTGTGGACTATATTGTGGTTATATTGACCAGAATGAGATCTTAACTCTACAAATATGGTTAAAGTTGTTTCATCTTAGAAGTATCCCTATGTTCCATGTGATGGTGGTTTATACTATTAGTTAAACTATAATATATTAAAAAATTTATATGATCATGTGGTTGTATATCATAGTGGATGAAGAGTAACTAGTCATGGTTATTTCTTGAAATTAATAACAAGGAGTTAATTATGACCACACAATAATCCATTTCCTGTTAATTTGTAAAATTCCTATCCAAAATGGTTTTGATTTTTAAAATCTTGGAATTTTTTTTAAGAATAAAATGATAAACATATCATTGATATAGCCATGGAGTGGAGAATTTCAATTTGAAACAAGAGTAAAATCATTAATGTTTATTTTTAGTGAATATCGTGTATAATTTACTTTGATATAGAGTTTTTCAAAAGTTGAAATGGTATAAATATATTATCATTTTGACTTTATATCCTATAATTATTTGGATCAGGTAGCAAGCTAGAGGAGTACCATTCCATAATGGGGTTGGTAAGACTATTTTTTATTCATATTTGGAGATTTTTGAAAATTTGGGTTGTTTTAAATTAAAGGTAATATATGGATTTATGAGTGAATTTAATTAATCTATAATAGAGGAAATTATCGGAAAATATGTGTATGAAATAAGAAGTTTTAAGGAGAAAATTTTGGATGTTTTAATTGAATATTTGTGTAGTGAAATATGAGATACATTGAGGAGATGTAAATGTTCAAAGAAAAAAGAATACTCGACATCTAGAATAGAGAGATAAGTCACTGTGAAGATCATCTCTTTGATATATAGTTAATCAAGGTAATTAGTGCACAATGAAAAATATCCTTTTGATGTGGTGTTTAATCATCATGTGGATATTAATTATGAGCGACCCACTTATCGAGGTTTCTTATATTATATTTCTTGAATTAGTGTTTTGTGAGATAAGATAATTGAATAACCCCTAGATCAATAGTGAGACCCTCTTAACCACTTGTAATTTAAACCGTGAGTATTGATTCCCATGTTAAATCAAGAATTCAATGGTTTACACACATTGGAGTATCCTTTAATGCTAAAATAAGTAAATTCACTTTGATCATGTATTTACTTTTCATATCTAGATAATTTGGATGTGTGATTTACTATAATAGGTTTATACCATTCTTGCTAATATGGGAATAAGGTCATTTGAATTCAATAATAAATTTACACCATAATTTACCCTCTATCTTAAGGTGTATTTGGGATGATCTTTTTACAATAAGGTAAAAAAACCAAGGCCCAAAAAAATTAATATTTCTATAATACTTATTTAACAACTTTATAAGTCACAATATACTCATAATATGAAATAATTTTGGTAAAAATGGGATAGTTTTAGGTTCTACATCTCAGTAAACCACTATTTAGAAAAAATACATAGTTCAACCATGATTTTAGATCATAATTATCTATTAGAAATTTAAAATCATTTTACTGCCTTACTATTAGCTTATTATATCCTCCATAAACTATTAAAATATAATTTTTATGTATTAGTACTTTATGATATTTTTAATTGCTTCCCAGTATAACTCTCTTGAATTTTATTGATATTTTAGCAACATGATCAACGAATAGGTAACATCAAGCCCAGTTCATAACAGGGAATTCAAGATTCAACCCATAACTAAAATGTAAATAATTTTACTCATTCTATCTATCACATATGGTGTTTGTTGATGAATATTATTAGAGTTATTGATTCCATATGACATAGGTAAAAATATTCTATTGGAAATAATATTTATAATAAAAACTTATTTCTAATTAACTAAACATTCCACAATTTTGATTCCTTCCTTAATTCACAAATGTATCTTTTTTGATTTCATATTTTTTTGGCCTTTTTATACATATGAAAACTTTCTCGTCATGTCATATAAAAATATACAACCAATTTCAAAATAAATAATGTGGTTCTCCATATGTTTTACAAATTTTTTAAACATGGAAATCTATAATAGAAAATATAATTTTAATATATTTCACCATTATGAATAGTGAAAGTGTTTCATCATAGTCAATGATTTGACTTTGTTTCAAACCCTTTATAACCAACATGGGTTATAGGTATTTATTTTACTATCCATATTCAAATTCTTCTCGAATACTCATGATTTAGATAGGTTTTTCATGTTTTTTCATATAAAAATTCAATTGTAATTTAGTGTGTTTTTATGGTTAATATAATTGTATATAATAGAATTTTATTTTAATATTCTAATAATATAAATTCTATATTTATCACATAGGGTACACATAAATTCATTCAATACATTTTTATGTGTATAAATAATAGAATTATTTTTAATGATAATTCATCGATGATTTGTTATTATGAATAGAGGAGGGATAACTGGAAATACTAAAAAAATTAATCAAGGTCAATACTGACTACAAAAATGAAAATTAGGCATGTGATTAATTTTTTTATGATAATAATTTAAGATCATGACCTTTCTGGAGATGTCCTTTACTTATTTTCAGGTATTATTTTACCCTTGTTTTGATCATACCATGGTTGGGTTTTTCATTATGGGTTTTTATGGTGAATTTATAGAAATATAGAAGCCCATGGGGCTAGGAATGGTTGGTACACAATTAGGGAAAACCATGATTCCTTCTCCAAAAAACCATGCACCCATTTTGGAGCCACATGATGTGGTGTTCAGTTTGACCAAATAATGCGGCCTCCCTCCCTAAACCGTGCACCCTCAAATAGAGTGGTTTTCCATTTTTGGTGTAAGGCTTGTCAAACAACGCACCCACCTAGGAGTAAACATTCAACCCATGAGTAGGGGTTCATGGTTATGGTAAATGATTTGTATAATAATGTATCCCACCTAAGAAACCATGAAAATAGGATTTTAAACCCCCCAAAATTTATTTATAAATTCTTGACCTCCCAGTTTATATCTTTAATCACCCTATTTTGACCTAATATGATTTATATAAATTTTTGAGGCTCTTTGTAGAATTCAAAGTCTTTTTGAACCACTTTAGATGTGAATATAAGATCCTATGAATGAAATAGAACCCCTATGAAATTTTATTAATTCCTCATTGGGATTCCTCTCTCTCCCTTATTTCACTTCATTTGGAGAGGAATGAATTTCATCCTCTGTTGATGTTTTAGATAAAGATTTTAATGAATCTCATTTTGTAGGATCTAGATCCTAGGTTTTGGTCCTAGATCGTCCTCACTATAGTGAATTCGAAAGATCTACATCAAATTATGGGTTGTGATTTGGTGAGTGTTCATCAAACATTTTGAGGTAGGTGATTTAATTGGTTTTTCCATAGTATTTATTATGATTCCTTGTGTGAAATTATTCCATTGTGTTGGCACATTGTGCAATTTAATTTTAATTTAGAAAAGTGAATTTAATTCATTTAAAATTGTTTGACAATTCATGGATCTTGTTAGACCCATTGGATATTTGACACCAAGCTAGATGGAAACCCATGAGGTGTGCCAATACCTATGAAATTATAAATTATAAATGGAAAAAATGTGAATTAGGGGTTAATTTAATTGAACTAAATCCTTAATTCATGTAGTTAATGGGATTTAAACGGTTTTTTGGCATAACCTAAAAGGGGTAATGCGATGATATTAATTTATGATAAATGGATTTATAGTGAATTGTTCGTATTATTTCAGGTGCTTAAAATAAATAACCATAGTTATGACTGATAAATAAAATTATGCTCCACGATGTGGATGGTTGATAAGAAGGTTGATGATATTAAACCATGATATTAATGTGATATATGTGATAATTTTGAATGATTAAACAATGAGGTTTGGGTTAGGTATTTATGTTAGAATACCCATGGGGTGATAGAATGATTCTCCAGGCCCCCAACACATGAATGCGAACAATGATGTGTGGGTTAGGGAATGATGCTCTAAATACCCATGAGGTGTGGGATAGGGAATGATGATGAAAACTAACCATGAGGATCCATAATGATTCTTTATGCCCCTAATGTATGAATATGAAATTAAAATTTAATTAATAATGAAATCCCATGAAATAATGAATTATGATATTCAAATGGTATATGGTTCAGACTCTGACTTGGGCTAAAGAGGGTATGATGTGGTTGGATAATGAATAATAATTTTGAAACCTCTTTACTTTTTTCATTTGATCTTTATTATTTATACAATGTATACAATATTATAGACTTGATATTACTTTAGATTCCTTTGGGGCTGGTCTAATGTGTTTTAATGACACCCTACTTGGGATCCCTAATCAGTACTGAAATAGATTTTATATTTTAAGTACATGATAAGAGAAAGAGACGTATATTAGATGTAGGAGTTGGTATTTAAGATGGATAATAGATGAGGGAACCATACATGATGTCAGGACCCACCTAGAAGTTTTTAGTGTGTCTTTTTTTGGGGTTTCATTATAAAATTGACACTAATAGGGAATTACATATTTATTACCTTGGTTTTGGTTATTGTTTTCCTATTTTGGATTCATCATGTGATTCTTAGTCTTATTGGTTGTGGTTCATTATTGGTTACTTTATTATCTTTGTTATATTTTATATCGATTTCCATTTTTGTTATATTTTTATAAAGTTGGTATAGTCTCCCAATTTTATATATATAGAACCTCACTGCTAGTCGGAAGCCTCTAGAATACGGGGAGGTGCACTTAAGGTCATGTAACAAATTGGATCGGGGCACCGGTATGTGGAGACCAGGTTGGGATGTCACAAAGTTGTATCAAAAGAGTTTTTCTTTATTTTATGTTGTATTGTTATTTTTGAATGGTAGATAAGAGACTAGGATGTGTCGAGACTTGGTCATGAGCTCGTGCATGGGAGTAGCTAACCCATGTGTGGGTGAAACCCCAAGTACACTGAGTTGGATTTTTGTTCTCGATGATTGTTGTTATAGTTTAATTTTACTTCACCTTTTGTGATGAACTTGTTATGTGATGTTATTATTTTTATTAGATTATTCTCATGGACCAGAACAACACGAGATTTTAGTTTACATGCATCATTTTATCCACTCAATAATTTTTCTGACATGCATCATTTTAGGTACGCATAGAAATTCAAGTATTCGGTTAATTTTTGAAATGAAAATTATTTTCCTTACTTGTGTAAATTAAAACAGAAAATTCATAATGATGAATTTAAATGGTTATAATGATTCTGAATGTGGTAATTTTAAATAGATAAAATGGGTGTCTAATGAGAAACCTAAAATATGAAAGTTTTTTACCCTATATTATCCATGAACCAGGTTAGGGATTGTTAAGGGAAATGATAGTTCCTTATTTTTGACCATGTGGGAGGATATAAGGGATTAATTTTTATGTATTTTTTTGATCCATTCAAGTAAATGTGTTAATGATGCATTATATTCCCTAATATGTGTGTCTGTATTTATAGAGACATGCATCCATGATGATGTTTGGTGGTAGAATTATAGGAGGACATGGATAGAAATGTGCATCAAGCAGTGGGATAAGAGGCTCTAATAGTTCCAGGTGAAGGGACTGAAGAGAAGTTTTGTGAGAACTTCTCTCTCTTTATATAGTTCAAGGAAAGAGACCCGGGGTGGATGATGAAGAATATGTCTGATCCAATGTAAGAATTTCAATTGTATCACCCTCCAAACATCTCCAAAAAAGGTGGAACTGAGGCAGTTTTGTTCTGGATTGTGTCTATCCAGAAAATTATATACCATTTAGAGACTCCTCCTGAGAATAGGGTGAAGTTCGATGCTTATATGTTGTGTGGATCAATGAAGTGATGGTTTTATATCCAATATTGGTATGAGGAGATGTAGAACATGGTATAGAAATAATTTCCATACAAGTTCATTGAAAAATTTTACCCATAGACACTAAGGTAGGATAATGAAGCATAATTTATGTGGTTGACCCAAGAAAATATGTCTTTGATGAACTATGCTGGTTGATTCAATAACTTATAGTGCTTTGTTCTAGCACTGGTAGAGAATGATGAAACTTTGAAGAAATGTTTTTTGGGTGGACATAAATTTGATATTAAGTACCTGGTTAATATATCCCATTTTAAGAATGTTTACGGAGGTGGAGAATTGGGATCTCATTTATTAGGGGAACCTGAAGAAGGATTATAGAAGAGGAGAAATTGTTTTTTAAATATTACCAAGATTTACATTTTTTGAGATTAAGAAGCATCTCTATGATAATTTTAACCATATAATTGGAAAGTAGAGTGGCTATGGGGAAGGATTAGATACTTAGGACAATACTTTGGTGCTATGCCATTAGTGTGGCAGGATAGGTCACTATCATAGATAGTGTCTCCAACCACTGGTGGAGTGTTGAGTCTACAGTAAGATGGGGTATCTATAGGGGTTTTGTTGGAACCCATGACAGATGGGTAATGAGAGAGTATCTAGACCACACCATAGTATGGGAGGAAGGTATTCTACACCATACATGTCTAGTAGTTAGAGTAATACTAGCTATGTTGGTTGATATGATGGACATGGTACTTTAGGTAAATATTTCCCATATCAAATGTGTAAGGCAGATCAGGGGACTTAGAATGTAGCTCATTGTAGAGGGTAAGGACAACTACATGCAGTTCATCTAGAACATTAAAATAGTGATGATGGAACATCAATTGTTAGATGTACTATTCTTGTTGCTTTAATGATTTATAGTTCTTTATTTGATACATGATCCTATAACTCTTTTATATCTACACAACTTCTAAATGGTTTTAGTCTGAAGGTGGATTTTATGAGTGGGGGTTATGATAACTGACACATCATTTGGAGTGTGGTCAAGAGACATCAATGTATGAAAGTTTGTTCTCTCAAGGATGATGAGTATCATTTCCTTTGTGATATTTTCATAATTGACATTTCAGGTTTTGAATTGATTTTGGGTATGAAATAGTTGGTATCATACCGAGAACACATAAATTGTTACCACATGATAATGACCCTTATGACTCCAAAGGCTGATGGTTATGTTCATCGTGGAGAATGTGATATCCAGATATGTTGTTCAAGGCCAGTTCATCAGCAACTGGAGGAGATCACCATTCGAGTTGCCATTATTTTTTGGATGATAAGGGAGTGAATAAAAGTGTCTTTCCACTTTTAGTGGACTTGTGTTAGGATGTGTTTCTTGAAGGCTTATTAGGACTAAGAGTTGAGGGAGATGATTAGTTCCCAATTGAGCTCATGCTAGGAGCTGATCCGGTTTCCATTCCACCTTAAAAAATGGAATCAAATTATCTTCAATAGATTAAGAATCATTTCAAATAATTGATGGATAAGTTATTTTTCCATCTGAGTATGTCTCCTTAGGGTTCTAATGTTTTTTTTCTAATAAGGTTGAGGATAAATTGTGTTTATGTTTCTATTACTGAATGTTGAACCCGATTATAGTTAAGAAATAGTATCCTCTTCTATGTATCAATGAGCTCTTTGACTAGTTTATAGGATCTTGTGTATTCTCCAAGACTGATTTGAGATTGGGGTATCATTATTTGTGGTTGATACCTTCTGATATACCACCGACTACATTTAGAAGTAGGTATTTCCTATATAAGTAAGTTGTGATTCCATTTGGTTTGGAAAACACACTTATTGTGTTTATGATGTTGATGAAATGAATCTTCTACCCATACGTATATTAGTTTTTTGTTTTTTGGATAAAATATTGGTTTAATCTATGATTCATAAAAATCATGTACAAAATATTGACATCATCCTGAGTACACTAAGATAGCGTCAAATATACTCCACTCTTTCTAAGTGTCAATTCTGGATCAACATGGGACATTTATTGAGTCAGATCATCATTGTGGAATGTGTGTTAGTAGACCCAGATAAATTTTTGGTAGTGGTTTCTTGGGATCATCCCAATAATGTTATTGATATCTAAATATTTTTGGGTTTTGTAGGGTTATTATAAAAGTTTTATCTAGGAATTTTTCCACTTGGTAGAACTGTTCTAGATTGACCAAGAAGGGGATGTAGTTTGAGTGGTAGAGAGCATGTGAGAATGATTTCTTGGAGTTAAAGAAGGATTTTATGACTACACCTATTTTATTCTACCCAATACGAGTGAGAAATATACCCTGGTTGGTGATTTGTTAGGGATCAGACTTAGATCAGTGTTGATTCATAATGATTAAGTCATATTGTATAGATCATGATAGTTAAGTCCATGTGAAACGAATTATTCGACGCATAATCTGGAGTTGTACATGGAATTTTATTCCTTAAAGTGTTGGTGGAATTATCTATTGGAAAAATGTTTTATTGTGTATATAAACAAAAAAAATCAAAAATTACATATTTTTCATAGTGATATTTGAATCTCTAACAGTAGATATGGTTTGAGTATAAGTCGTCATTTTATTTTGAGGTAGCCTATTCACCCGGAAGGGGAAATAGTGTTGCTAATGAACTGAGACGAAAGACACAAACATTGTAAGTATGGGAGTCTAGATCATAGTGTAAGGTGATGGTTTCACTATTAGAGATTCATATAGATGTTCATGAGGGCTGGGTGTAGATATCTCTTTTATCCTTATCATTTGAGTCCACACTTTTAAGCTAGATCAACGAGAGGAAATATGAGGTTTTGGAGTATTTTCCCTTGATAGAAATCCTAGAAGGTGTGGAGTCACATTTCAATTAGATTTTATATGAGTATGAGATCATCTGTATTCATGGATATGTACTTATACCTATGTGTATGTGAGAAGAGTTGATACATGAGTTTCATGAATTAAAGTGGGTAGTGAATAAAGGTTTTTCCAAGACATACCTTGATCTTAGGAGATAGTATTGGTGGCTAGAAATGAAAAAGGAGATTCTAGGTATCATGACATGATGCCACACCTAGAAGAAATTTAAGGATGTGGATAAACATATTGGTGGTTTTCTACACCCGTTATCCATTCCATAGTGGAAGTGAGAAGAAATTTCCATGGCATTCATGGTGGGTATTCTGAGGATTCCTCACAAGTGTGATGACATATGGGTGGTTATTGACAGGTTGAAAAAGTTATCTCATTTATTTCCTATCTATGAAAATTTTACTATGGGGTAGTTGGATGATATGTATGTTCAATAGATAGTATGTTTTCATAGGTTTCCATGGAGCATAGTTTCATATGTTGATTCACTGTTTAGTTCATGATTCTGGAAATGATTACAGAAGGCATTGGGTACCTGGGTGTTTATGAGTATTTTTTTACCCAAAAATAGACAGGAAATCAGAGCATACTATTCAGGTGACAGAGGATATGCAATAGGCATGAATTCTAGAATTTAGGGGATCATGGGAGAAGAACATGGAAATCATTGAGTTCTCCTATAAAAATAGTTATTAGGCCAATATTTATATGGAACCATATGAGATGATTTATGGTAGACCATCAAGATCATGTCTATGTTGGATAGAGTCAGGTGAGTTAGAGCTGTTAGGACTGAGTCTCATGAAGTAGATATCAGAGTAGGTTCAGGTGATTCAAAAATTTATGGCTATAACTCAGAGTATAAAAAAGTATTATGTTGATCGACATCATATAACTCTTGGGTTTATATTAATATATCATATATTACCTCAAGTTTTTCCAATGTTGGGTCACTATATATTTCAGAGGAAGGGAAAGCTGGTACCTAGGTTTATCAGACTACTTGAATTTGTGGGGAGGATCAGACTGGTGGCATATCGATTGGCTCTTCCATAGAGTTTTAGTTCTATGCATGATGTTTTTCATGTCTCACAACATCATCTGTATCATCTTGAACCTTATCATTTGTTTGATTTTGATGATGTTGAGATTGATACTAATTCATCCTTTTAGGATCATCTGAATTGTTTTATAGATTTCATTGAGAATATGTTGTAGGGAAATACTATACCATTGATCAGAGTGACGTGGAAACATGGAAGTGTTTAGGAGGAAACATGGGAGATGTAAGAAGATATGCGGGTCTAGTGACTTGACATTTTTAAATTGTAATTTTAGTGATTCTTAAGAGTATAAATAGAGGAATAACAATTATTAGGTGGTGAGATTATAATATCCTGACCATTATAGAGACGTATTATTCTAATTTTCATGCATTATTTTACCCTTGTTTTGATCATACCATGGTTGGGTTTTTCTTTGGGGGGTTTGTGGTGAATTTTCTGAAATTTTGAATCCCATGGGGATATGTATGGTTGTCTCATGGTTAGGAAATTCCATACGGTTTTCCCTAAGAAAATGTGCACCCCTTTTTGGAGACGTAGGACGTGGAACACAATTTTACTAAACTGGGCATCCTCCTTCCCCAAAATATGAACCCTCATATAAGGGAGTTTTTCATATATGGGGAATGGTTTGTCAAACCATGTAACCACCTAGGAGTAAATGTGATCCCCATGTGTAGGGGCTCATGGTTTAGGTGCACAGTTTTGAAAAACATGCACCCACCTAGGAAACCATTTTCAAATGATTTTAATCCCGTGAAAATTTATTTAAAAAAAATCAGAAACCCCTAGTTTGTATCCCTAATCACACTATTTATATCTAATATGATTTAAATTATTTTTAGAGTCTCATAATAGGATTAAAAGGCTCTTCAAACCTATTCTCATGTGAATCAAAGATATGTTAAATGAAATCAAACACCTACGTCATGTGATATATTCCTCATTTGGATTCCTATATCTCCCATATTTCTCTCCCTTTAGAGAGGAATGAATTTACATTGTTTTCGATGGTTTAGATCTAAGATTTAATGGATATCATTTCATTGTATCAGGATTATAGGTTTTGGTCTTAAATCATGTTCACTATGACGAATTTGACTGATCTACATCGAATTAAGGGTTATGATTTGGAAAGTTGTCATCAACAGTATTGAGGTAAGTGGTATACATTACTTCTTCTATAGTCTTTATTATGATTACATGTATGTGATTTTACCATTATGTTTCCATGTTTTGCATCTAAATTTGAATTTAGGAATGTGAATTGAGTGTTCCCTTGAAATTGTGAGACCCTTCACGGATCCCTTTAGACCCATTGGGGATTTGACATTGAGTGTGATGGAAACCCTTGGGGTGTTCCAACACCTATTAAATAATCAATTTTGAATGGTAAAAAGGGAAATAATAGGCTAATGTAATTGAATCAAATCCTAATTGCATATTGATAATGGGATTTAAAGGGTTATTTCTTAACCTTAAAGGTTTAATGATATGTTATTAATAACTGATAAATAGATTGATGGTGAAATTTTCATATTATTACACGTGATTAAAATAAATAACCATTGATGTAATTGATAAATTAAATGATGAACCATGATGTTAATGATTGATAATAAGTTTAATTATGTTGAACCTTGATATGAATATGATACATGTGATAATTGTGAATGATTGAACAATTAGGTGTGGGTCAGAGAATTATTATACAATTACCCTTGGGGTTCCAGACTAATGCTCCATGCCCCTGACGAAAGGATGTGAACAATGATGTGTGGGTCAGTGACTGATTCTACCAATACCTATGAGGTGTGGGATAGAGAATGATTATATAAATAGCCACAAAGTGCTAGAATGATTCTCTAGGCCCCCCAATATATGAATATGAAATTGAAATTAAATGAATAACAAAATACCTTGAAAGAATGAATTGTGATATTCCTATGGTATATATTTTAAAATATGTTATATGATGAAGAAGGTATGATGTGGTTGCATAAAGGGTAATGATTTTGAAACCAGTTTACTTTTCTTATTTGATATATATTATTTACACAACTTCATAAACCTTTTTAGTCTGGATATAGATTTAGAGTCCTTTGGTAGTGGCCTACGGAGTTATACCCACACCCTACGCTGGATTACTGATTGGTACCTGAATAAATTTCATGTTTTCAGGATAGGATAAGGTCAATATACCTATGTTAAATGGCCGAGTTGGAATTTGGGTTGAATCATGGATGAGGGAACTAGACATGAATTTTGGACCCTCCTAGGAGTTTTTAGTGTGTCTTTATTTTGGGATTTCATTAGAAACTTGACACTAATATGGAATGACATATTTAGTACTTTTGTTTTGGATACTATTTTCCTATTTTAGATTCATCATGTGATTTCTTTTTTTATTAGTTATGGTTGATTTTTGGTCATTTTATTATCTTTTTTAAAATTTATATTGATTTTATATACGGTGTTTCATTGATAAAAATAGTATAGTATGCCCATATTATATATATTATACCCTTGCTGCTAGCCAGTTACCTCTTGGGTACATGGATTTGTGCTTGAGGTTATGTAAAAAAAAGGACCAGGGAACTGATATGTGGAACTTGGGTCAGGAAGTCACTAAGAAAAATGAGAAAACATTATCTATGCCAGCTCCTAAGGAAATGGAAATGACTGAACACTATCTACCTTATATCTCCAAAGGGATTCAATCATAATGATACTTGTGTTTTATCTCAATTTTTCACTAGCTATGATGGATTCATTAGGACAATAAAGGTTGAATGATGTTGTAATCACTTCTCCCTGAGAAGGCTATAACACTGCAACATTGCTAGGGGAACAACTCAAGACATCTAGGAGGAGCTACACTTTCCACGAGAAAGGGAAATAAGACCAACATAGGATATGAAAAGTAAAATCCCATATTCATTTATTATTTAGGTATTTAAACTCATAAAATTCTTTTATGTGGCTAGAAAATAAAAAAAGGGAGCGGATTAGAGGAAACATTACGATGCTCAGTTTTTATGGAATATGAACAGTCACATGGAAACACTTGAGATACAATTAATGGAAAATATTTTGTTACCAACACATAAAATGAAAGACATGGATTAAATATATAATCAAAATGTAGACAAAAATAACCTTCAATTTTAATACATGAGATACTAATATAATAGGTAAATACCACATCTTTAACTATCATGCAATTCTCCCTTTAAAGAGGATATATGTTTAAATTTATTTAATAGAGTAATTTAATAATACTAAATTTTGAAAACTATGGTCATTTTTTTAATCATCATATAAAAAAAATCTTAGTATGAATCTATTTTCATTTTCTAAAAACCATAGGTTTTAGATGAAAAATATGGTTTTCATGAAAGTTGTATTTTGTATGACATTAATGTTATATAAGAATGAACTAGACGTCCATAAAACCATTTATGTAATAAAAAATGAATTTAATGAATAAAATTATACATTTTACAATATTTTTTGAAATTAAAAATCATATGGAAACCATTTTCCAAAATAATTAAAATTTTACTTTAACATAAAAACCATTTTTTAATCTTTTCATTGAATCAAGTATTTTTAAGAGTGATTCAGTTTTATATTTCCATTAAAACCTCAAATCCTTTATTTATTTTATAATAAATCAATTTATTTCATTAAAACTAGTATCCAAAATAATTTTACATTACATAATAAAATTTAAATCTTAAAAATGTTATTTCTCTAAAAAAACTTTTTTCTGTGATTATGTGTATTTATTTTGAAATCCAGTTTTCAAAACCTTAAAAATTTTATTAGATAAAATTATTTTTAAATTTTAAATTATAGGTATTAACTTAGGTAAATGTTCAATTTTAATATTTATCATTAAAATTAATTACAAAAGTTATAAATTAATTATCAAGGTAAATGAAAATTAGGGTAAAAGTTAAAAGTTAAAACAAAAACTCCGATATCACTCAAATTTTCCTTAAAAAGAAGTGGTTTTAAGTTACCAAGCACGCATCGGAAGCCCCAAAAAATAGGATTTGTAAAAAAATTCATTGACGAAGGACATGAAATTGTTGATTTTGATGAATTTATGCCTGATTACTTCCTTAGGATCACACATGAAAGACGTTAAAAACAATATTAAAACCGTAAAATACCTAGTTTAAAACCCAAGACGCACAAGGTGTCTGCTCATTGTTGGTGATCACTACTTGAAGCATTCGAATCTAAAATCCTCCATATCATCTCCATGTGCATCAGGAAACTATGTAAGCAACTATTTTTTAATTCTGGTTTCTAGTGTGGAGATCTGATGATGCCTTCAACACTCCGATGAACACCACATCTCATAGCTTGGGATTCCTAAGAGAGAACTCGATCCGAGCTTCTCGATCTAGATATTATCTCTTTAGATTACGAGAGATAGAGAAGAGAGATAAATCCCCTGGATAGTCCCTGATGGAAGGCTCTCTTCTTCTATATATATTATGTTTATCAATTACCCAGTATTACCTCCCGGACCCTAGAATAATTAACACGCTATACAAATGATATTAAGACTACTATACTGAGCCTTAAATATAATTTATTATTATTATTTTCAATTTTCATGTAGTATAATAAATATAGTATGTGATAATGCCTGAACCATTCACTCAGTTAGTAATCCCATAAATATTAATTGAACCATGAAAATTTTAATATTTGTTCAAATAATAGTTTTCATGTATTTACTTAAAACCTGAAAATAAAATTAACTAATAAATTCAATAACCATTATTCTTAAACTTAATAATATGAATTTTTTAATTTCATTAGTGATCATATCTCCTTGGACAAATCCTGGACCCCTGTGGGGGGCCCACTAAGCACAAAACATCTATTCATCTGAATATGGTAGATTTTTGAATACTCTATTATACGCGACCCTCTATGGCATTATCTCAATAGTAGTGAATACTATTCAAAGAACAAGAGAGGAATATAGAAACCCATCATGGCCCCTAAAAAAATAAGGATTATCACTGCAATGAAAACCAACTTACGAACACACACTGTGTAATATAATCTCTTTTTCATTAATATCTCATAAAGTATGACACACACCCATGTCATTATCCTTTTCCCAATTTTTTTCGTTGGTCCAACTGGATATATTTACCCTCGACTTCCATGACCATAGTATTATGAAAGTACTACCATCCTTATTATCATAGCCCAAGATATATTACCTTCAAAACCCAGAAAAGAAAAATTATTCCTTGACCATTTAATCAATGTCATGCCACCAATTATGCACCCAAAAAAAACTACCTTTCCATGATTTGAATATCATTGTTTTCATGTTGCATCAAAGTAAGCAATCAAATGGTATACATTGGTAATGATCTCATGTCAGGAGACCATTACACATGATCATATAAAGGAACATCCAATGACACCCAAAACATGTGTTGTTCCTATTGGCAGGTCTATCATCATGATCTCACTACTAGTGATAACCAAGTTATAACTTCATGAGAAGCCTCAATTTTTATGAGCCCCCAGAACCTGATTTTCAAATATCTAATGTATCTAATCAATAAGATATATCTATACCATAGGAACTTTGTTTATGATTAATTTCATAGTATCTCAAGGTTTTAATTATAACTGAGGAACTTCTATAACCTTTTGATGTGACAATTAATATATGGAAATCACTATTAAATAGTGGGCATAGAAATGTCTACACTATAACGGTAAGAATAAATCATGTATAACAAACTATATACATGATATGGTAATAAAACCCCCTACATATTTGGGTCTAGGGAACCCACTATTTAAACACTCCCACTTTCACTAGAGTAAAATTTCTAACCAAACTTGTTATCTACTAACATGATAAAGATCATGTTTCCACTAACTAATGACTTTAGCTGCTGGTCCTTCCATGATTTTGTCATCTGTTTAGTCTTCTATTATGACCTTAGCTCCTTGATTAAAACTTCTCAAGAGATGGTATTTCTAATTATATCCATTTTGTTCACTATCGCAAGTTGAAATATTTTCTAGTAAGAATATCATAATTTTCATTATGATAATACTTTTTTTACCAAGGGTGATTCTAAGAACTGGAACAATTCATTGCCTATAACTACTTTTTAGCTACCTTAGAAGCTAAAATATACTATGCCTTTTTAGGTTTGGCTACCAGTAGCTTATATGAGCTTGGATCTCTCACCAATTTATCTTAAATATGGTATTAGATCATATGGATCTAAGGAAGACTATTTTGTGTCCCCATAACACTACTATGATTTCTTCTCCACTTACCAGGTATGTATATTTTGTACTTGTTGAAGTACACTCAGATAGTTATGGCCGCTTCACTTGCAGTTCTCTTGGATGCTATTGATATCTACCTATTATAAATTATATCTTAGAAATATCAATTCTTGTACATATCATGGTATAAGTGATAGACCCATCACATAAGCGTATGGATTTCAAATCCCCATGTTTATGTCCTCTCATGTCTCAGACATGTGAACCTAGAGAGACAATACCCTACGAAACTAGCAACAATTATTCTCTTAAATTATTCTAACATGTATTTTTCAATACTATATCACTATATGTATGATTAACTAGGTCTAAATAACCTTTATATCCACCTCAGTAGATCATGTTCCCTAGAACATAGGTTTTTACTTTAAGTCAATCATTGAAGAATAAATTTCATCATGATATTAACTAATTTGAAGACCATTTTTTTACATATGTGACCAAACATATTTTTCTTACAAATCCTTGACACTCCCACTAACCTTTAGTACAAACTTGGAAAAAATATATTAAAAATTTATATTCTATTAACTCTTTGCTTACATCAATATTAAACTGGATTTTTGTAACTTGAAACCTTTATTAGCATTCTGTTTCACGATCATCCCTTTCTAGTTTCATCATATAGACAGCTTCCATGTTTGGTGGTCATGACATTTAATACTTAATATGATCATAGATATTTTATGTTACAATTAAAATTATAATAGAGTTTGGCATACCGACTTGGTATAAACAATTGATCAGTATTGGTACTATACTTGTACAATCCATGTAACAACTCACATGAATACCCACCATAGTATTCAAAACAATAACCCCCTTTTCACTTTGATACATAAAATCCACTTGAATTTTAATTTATCATTTCAATTTTATCTAATTTTCATATACTGGTCACTTGTAGGAAATATTATTCTCAATAGATAATAAATCACCTACCATGGTGAGAAAAACCATGACCATGGTTTATCCTTCCTACATAGTATGTGTCTCTAAAACACACTCTGTTACACATGTACTTGTGGAACTAGTTCCTATTAAAACTACTTGTGCATCTTATTTACTGAAAAAGATCAAGGAAACCTTGCTCTCACTATCTCTAATAGGTATTTGAACCATTATATAGAAGTATAGTCTATCACCTGACTACCAATTTTCTATATTAGGGATTTATGTAATATCTTAAGAAATCATTAGGATGATTACAATAGATTCCCAATGGGTTTGTACTTGATGCATGTTTGTTTTTTTCCTAAAAAACTCTTTTCATCTAAAAACATGTTTTACGATATAATGGATTTTCATCATACTATGACTCATATGACATCGAGTTGACATTGTAGTTGATATATGGTTATGGGATATCACTATTATTTGTAAGGCATGCCATGAAATATAATTTAATTTGCTGCAAGTTGTAAAATTGATACTCTTTACACCATAACCTTGATGTATAAAATGTGCATTTAGGAATTATTCAATGCTACATTTTTTTGATCAATGTTAACATATAATACTTCATCATTGATCCTCCTCATTAACATTAATGTCGTGATGTACATAAGGAAATATGCATTTAATAATTACCCTATGCAACATTATCACGATCGATGAATGCTTGGTCAATATATTCTTCGACATGCTAGCCCGAAGAAAGTTATATCTTCTGAACATGAACTTACATCACCTTTTCATTACATAATTACTTAAAGGAATCATATGAAATATCTTTACCACTAGATTTCTCTTGAAACAGTTCATTCTCACTTATTGAACAAATTCAATAATCTTTGTGACATACCTTTATTTTTAAAGGTTTCTTTGTCCAAACTAAATATGTTGATAATACCAAAGGTTCTTAGCTATGATGAGACTAAATACCATGCTAGGTATAAAATTTATGTCCACATTTATTTTTACAGGACAAAGAATTATCCTTCCATGATTGGGTATAAGTCTTACATTTTATATCCATCACTTATTTCCTATGATTCATGTATCATTGAATTTTTTTTTGAGTATGATACAACACAAACAAAATTAATTATGGAATCTGGAATAAGTTACCCTTATGTTCAAAAGGACACGTGAGATGAATTTTTGTGGTTTTACCCAATAATAGTTCTACATGAATCATTCACTTGGTAATAAATAAGTGATGTAATTCTCACCACTGGCCTAGGTATCACCCTTTCTCAACTACTTGGAGAAAACACCTAACTTCAAGTAATGTTTATGTACTCACTTGGTTACTATATTTCAATACACACATGTGAAAGGCATATTGTATTTAAAACCGAAGTATTAAAAATGAAACATTACAATTTTATTTGATGAATAAAATTGAAGAAGAAGTGGTAACTTGCTTTATTAATTAAGATTATTGTGGTTAAACTTAAATAGTTTTATTTCATAATATGCAATGCAAATAATCTATTATTAACAACTATTTCACTGAAGTAAAATTCTAATATGATTACGGAATTAATTTCCTTTTTCTTTTTCACCTTGGCTTTCAATTTATTCTCCATAATAATTAAAGTTGAAACTATCTTTGATATTCTTATTTACTTAGAGATCCTTAACTAAAAAGGTAATGAAGAGTTTACTCAATAGTTGTTCATTTTGTAACTTTAAACGAGACTTGAGTAAAGGGGTGAAAATGAAATTAGAATAGGGTTTATTGAAAGATCATAATCTACATTTCAATTTACGCAGATCTAGTGTAACCATTACCTATTCATATCATTGCTTCATTTTCTCTTTGAAAACCACTCAGATATGAGAATTCATGTCATACCATCCATGTCAAGATGTAGAGACCACAAATAACAACATAAATTGAAACAATCATAATGAAATAACTTTCATATGTTCTATATAAGAGTCTCCTTGCAAGAAATTTCTCACCCTTTCTTCTAGAGGTGACTTAATATGTGTTGCATACACTGGCACCTTGAGTTTCCTATATCATAGAACTATGCACAAGAGCTTGTAAAATTACTGGATACCCATGCTTGTGTGGAAATTTTCTTTGTCCATTATTTATCGTAGATTATATTATGGTATAACATTCCATTATTACAAATAAATTTTATCATATTAGTACTTTTTATCTAGATTACAGATTAGAAATTTTGATTGAATAATTAAATCATTAAATGTCTCTTACTATTTTTGTGAAATTCTATGAACTCTTAGTGATCGAATCAGAATACTCTACCACTTGAGTATTATAGTGTAAAGGATCCTTGAACTTCTTCTAATAGTCTATGATATTTGGCTACACCAATACTGGGAGGGTTCAGGGCATGTATTTAGCTAGACAACCGCATGAACTCATGGTTCCTTGATATATTGAGTGATGTCCTAGCTGTATAAATAGTTATTTGATTTAATAAATGCTTAAATATTAAATTTATAGAAGTATATATTTGGATACTTTTTTACTGTATCTTTAGTTAAGTCAACCCATCAATATCCTAAGAATTCCCCAGTAGAAAGAGAAACCCTCATCTTTGGCATGACAAGCATCCCGAACAGCCAGTTTTGTTCAAAGTCGAATGATTAAAGGTAATTTAGACATAATATTTCTATGAGGGTTTTATGTTATTAATGTGATTAAAGAAATAATTTTCAATTTTATTAGCATGTACTGTGTGGTCACACACGCAAATTTTCATGCATGAAATAGATAAATCTATCACATCACATGTACATTTTATCTGTGCATGCTTGTTTATTATTACTCGATGTGTTTGTGTGTGAAATACATATACACAAAAATAATAAACCATGAAAAAAATAAAATTACTACGTGATCATGAGTCTATTATAATGATTGATTCATTAAGTGAATAATATATTGACCTATAACCTTGGGGATGCACCTTGAATCACATAACATGCTTGTTGAATTACAGTATATGCCTATCCAATAAATCCAACTCTTGTCTCATGCATCACCATCAATCGGTGTGAAGTACATCACTTGTCATCACATCATTATACAACAATATACGCATACAGGTGAGCGGAACTGGGCAATAAAAATAAAACTCTAAAGTGGACGTGTAGGCCCTTATACAAATAATGACTCAGAGATGATACACATACCACCATTTATTAAATAATTATTACAAACCAGAATGAAATAATTAAATAAATAAATAAACCTACACCAAGCATGCATTGTTCGGTCCACGACTCATGACCAGTCAATACACATTAAGTTTCATATTTAAAATAAATGTATAATTAAAATTAAACTGATATTAATTATTTTCTGAGGGACCTTTTATTGAATTACAAATTCACTCTAATTTTAATTCAATAATTTCATCATTCAATCCCATTAATAAGATTAATTCTAAAACAAAAAAATAAATTTAATAATTAAATTTGTTTTAAAACTAAAAATTAAATTAATTACTTAATTTAATTTTAATAATAAAAATTAAAATAACTAATTAATTTAATTTAACACCAAATTAGATTAATTTTAATCCACAATTAATAAAACCAAAAATTAATTTTTAGTTAATTTAATTATCAACCGAAATTAAATTAATTAAATTAATTAATTTATGATTATATTATAATTAATTGGGCCCCGAAAAATTGGGTAGGGCTTGTGCGGGTTTGGGTGAACCTGTGCATGCCCAGTATGTGCCTTAAAGACCCTCTGTAGGGGAATTTTCGGCCAGGAAGTTATACTCACGACCATTCTGGGATTGGCAGACCCGCCCAAGGAAATATATTGGGCTAGCTCGGGTCCAACGGGACTCCATGGTTTACCTCATGCCAGAAAACCCACAGGGCTTCTCCAAACTCTCTCATGTCAGCCAGATCTGGTCATCCATCCTCAAGTGATAGCTTGGTTGTGAGCTGGATGTCTGGTAGAGGGGAGGTCCATGTGTGAGCACATCTCTAGTGAGGAGTAAGGGGAGGCAGATCACGTATGGTGGGAAGTTGATGGAGGCTCTGTGGATTTCGGCAGGCAGATAGTGGTCAGATCCGCAATGTAGGAGGTTGAGTGGGGCTTTCCGGCTAAGGGATAGCCATGGGGAGCACTAATCAAATAGGAGGAGCATGCCAGTATGGGGCCATTGGTGGAGGTTGGCTAAGCCATGGTCATTGGGAAAGGGGATTGCGGCATCGGGATCTATGGGTCTGGCTCACCAGTAGGGAGACGACATAGAAGGGGAGAGGCCAAGAAAGTGGAGATGGGAACGACATAGGGTGAAGGGCCGGTGCAAGGAGAAACCAAGGGAGGAGGCCGGACCGGGGAGGGGAACTTGAGGCATCCAAGTTAGTCTGATAGTGTAGGCTGGCCAGTTAGGGCAGTTTTTCTTACTGCAAGAGGAAGAGGTAGCCCTTGTGGGGCTGTCGTATGTGGACAACAGGGGGGAGGGCTCGACCCCAAACTTTTGTTTTGTTTTATTTATTTATTTGGATTATAGGATAAGACAACCCATACCCTTTAATTTTTTAAAGCATCACCCACTTGGGTGAAAAAATTACACACCACCCAACACTAAATTTGTTTTGAACAAAAGTTTATTAATTCTATTTTATATTAGAAAAATAAAAATCTTATAATAACAAAAATATTATAATGATAAAAATTTTATTATAATAAAACTACTATTATTATAATAAAATTATTATTATTAAACCTCATAGGAAAACACTATTATGGTACAGTGCAGTCTAGCCAGTGACTATAAAAACCCTATTATTTATATTACATTTATACATGATTTAATGACTTGAAATTACACTTAATACAACCTAAAATATTGAGAAGTCTAGTGTCTTTGAAAATTAGGAACATTACAAAACATCTTAAATCATGAATTAAAACATAATTATTGAAAACGTCCTTTACACGACCAAAACATTCATTCATACTTAACATTGTAAGGGATAAACTAAGTGTAGGTTCCGGGCGCAATAGAAGCAGATTGGTGGGTGCACCAAACATTAATTGTTCTGTTAAAAATGATCAATCAGAGATCCATCAAGATAATAAAATTCCATATCTCCAAAATAGAACAAATAATGAAAGAAAGTAAAGGAGTCTTAGAACCATAGATATGATCATCATGTGTTGGTTATAATTAATTTAATTAAAATATGAGAATTAACTTGATAGAATTATCTCTCTATTGATGTTTTAAGTCATGATCTGATGTAATCCATCATTTCGTCATAGAATACAACTATAGGATACCTCTAGTGGTGATCCACACGTGTTCCACGTATCTATGGACTTTTCCAATGGAATCTTCGAGTGCAAGTGCGGAAGATCCTTCTCTTGTGATGTCCACCTTCGCTCTCCTTGAGAGCTGCTTGAAAAGCGCTCTCCTTGATCTGGTGGAGGAGGATCTATGTCGTACCTTGAAATTGTTCTCAGAAGATAAAAATTCTCTCTTGGCTTGAGATCTTTTTACAGATCCTTTGGGCACAACCACCAAAAATGGCTAGTCAAATGAGAATTATATAATTTGGATTTTAATTAAATATAATAAGAAAATGAATTAATTACCCAAAAGCATTTATTCATTTCATTTAATTATTAGTAAGACCCCAATTATTATAATAACAATTGACTTTTATTATTACTTGACATTCACCCAAAGAATTACACATAATATTATTTAATTAAATAAATAATATTATTTCTCACTAATCCCAAGAATAGTTACATGGCATTTATTTTAATATACACAGTGTGTACTTTTGTTTTTCCATTTTCTTTATTTCCTCCACCACATTTATTTGACCTTGAATAATGGATATTTATTTCTCAAATAAATATCACTATAATACTCACTAATAAATATACTATTTCACCCACAATATATTCCCTCAAATAACTAGTGTCGAAATAAATGCGATCAGACATCCTTGAATAATTATTAAACCAAAATTAGAAATACTCTTTATTCAACTTGTTAAATTAATATTTAACTAAGATACTTTGAGACAATTAGTGTGTGACCCTCTAGGCCTCTTTCTTAGTGGCATTAGGCAGAGCCTGCCTAAAGTCTAAGGTCAGCATCTAGCTACATAACAAGGCCCCCATAGAGAAAAAATTTAACACTGCAATGACGTGTCACCTGCTACAAATTCTTACCATGTAAGGTAATCCCTTCATCTCTATGTCTTGAATCAAGCGGGTTGCATGATAGTGCCATTAACCCATGTGCTCAATTATTCTTTCTTTTAATTTCCAGAATTAAACATCCCTATTCCTCACCATGGCCCTAAATTTATTTAGGCAACATCAATTCCATCAATGGGCCTGAGATTTCTATTTCCATTATCGAACAGAAGGAAAAAAATACTTTCTGGAATTATCTATTAATTAAGTATTACTCGTGAAGCACCAAATATATCCAACCTCACTACGAACAGTGTGTTGTCAAAATTTTCATCAATACATCTATGTGCGTGAGTTGCAATACCCATTTATAATAATCTTAAAGTCTAAGAACCAATACACACATACCCACTGATAGGAACATCCAATGACACTATGAAATGTGGATTTCTTGTTGGCGGGTCTCGTTCACATAATAAACTCCTGGATATTACCATGGGCGAACAACATGAGAAGGTGACTCAATGTTTTATGAGTCCTCACCCCCAATGTCATGTATTATGTGTTTCCCTCAAATAACATCATCCATCCATAAAACATATATTCAAGGAAAATGTTATGGAACTTCTGGGTTCTCATCATAGTAGATATCCACTATGACCCTTTAAAGAAACAACTATCTTTATGATATTATCACACTCATTGTCATGTAGAAGAACAATCAAGATATGATAAGGTATTTATTAATGAATAAAGTACAATGTAGTTGGTTCTAGATCACCAACTCCAACAGACTCCCACTTGGAATAGAGAAAACTGCTAAAGACCTTAAACCCGTTAGCTCACACATGATATTCATGCTTTTATTGAGATAGGCCTTTAGTCATGGGGTCGACCATGTTTTCTTCTGTGGAAACTCTGCTCACTGCAACTTCACCCCTTTGATTGAAATCCCCCGATAGGTGATACTTTCATGGAATCTGATTTTTCCGTTGATGTGCACTTTTTTCTTTTGCAAGATTCACTACTGTACTATTATCAAAACACAATGTGATAGGATCTTTACTTCTAGGTACCACATCAAGATCACAGAAAAATTTCTGAATCCAGATGGATTCCTTGGCTGCATCAAAAGATGTAATATATTTAGACTCTACTATAGAATCAGTGACAACTGGCTGCTTTGAACTCTTCTAGCTCAAAGATTTTCCTTTGAGACATAAAACATATCCTAATTGTGACTTCTGATCATTTTAATCTATCTGAAAACCAACATCAACTTACACTATGATAAAAAGATCCTCTCCTACTCTATACACTAGGAACATAACTTTAGTTCTTCTTAGATACTTACGGATGGTCTTAACAGCAGTCCAATGCTGTTCTCCTAGATCTTCATGATATCTTCCTACCATGCTCAGTGCATAGGAATCATCAAGCCTGGTACATAACCTGGAATACATGATGGATCCTATAGATGAAGCATATAGGATCTTACTCACTCTATCTTTATCCTATTGTGTCCGAGGACACATTTTATTAGAATGATATAGGCCATGTGACACTGGGACCAATCCCCTCTGGAATTGTTCCATACTAAACCTCTTTTTTATCTGGTCAATGTATGTACCCTGACTTAGTCTAAGAAACCTCTTGGATCTATCATGAATGATCTTGATCCCTTGAATGTAGGCTGCTTTACCCATGTCCTTCATGGAAAAACACTTGTTCAACCAGTCCTTAACTAACTGACTGTATGATTGGTACATCGTTTCCAATAAGCAATATGTCGTCAACATATACTACTAGGATAACATCCTATTTCCCAGTAAACAACTTAAAAAAACATGGCTAACATTCATTCTTAATGAAACCAAATCCATTTATGGATTCATCCAATTGAATGTTCCATGACCAGGATGCTTTCGTTAATCCATAAATGGATTTCTGTAACTTGAAAACCCATTTGGCTTCACCTGGTGTCACAAATCCTTTTGGTTGTGTAGTATAGAAAGCTTTCTAAAGGTTCCAGTTAAGGAATTTTGTTTTGAAATCCATTTTCCAAATCTCATAGTCATGGAAAAATGATATAGAAAGTATGACTCTTATGGATTTAAAAATGGAAACTATTGAAAATGTTTCATCATAGTCAATTCTTTGACACTGTCTGAATCCTTTATCAACTATCCTTTCTTTATTGGTGATAACTTGACCTGCCATGTCCAAATTTTTTCTTAAATACCCATTTGCATACAACTTGTCTTACATCAATTGGCTCATCAACCAGAACCTAAACTTGGTTTCGATACATGGAATCCATCTCAAAATTTATAGCTCTTAGAAATATTGCATCTTATGAGATTTATATTGATTCCTTGTAGGAGAGAGCTTCATCATTGTCCAAAAACAGTGATTCACCATCCTCAGTGACTAGGAAACCAATCTATTTGGTTACATTACCTCTCTTGAGCTCCTACATAGAACTAGTGTTTTTGGAACCTCTTCCACAGGGACCTATGGAACCTGTTCTTGTAAAAAATATTCTGTATCTTAAGCATTAACTTTATCAAATCCTATCATGCTCCCATGATCCTTTTTTGAGGATGTTCTCCCTCTCAAGAAAGAATGATTTTTTGGAAACAATTACATTCTTGTCTGAATGGTTATATAGGTAATATCCTTTTGTTTCATTGGGATATCCCATAAATATACACTTCATGCCCTGGGGTGCTAGTTTGTTTCCTGAGAAGGCCTCAAAAAATTCATCTCATCCCCATAAACATGTGTGCGATAGAATGGGATTCTTCCTAGTCCATATCTTATAGGAAATTCCATTTTCCACCTAATATGGTACTCAGTTTAATGGGTATGTTGCAGTTTGTAATGCATATCCCTAAGAGAATAATGAAAGATCTGAATGACTCATCATCGACCTCACCATGTCCCACAAGGTTCTGTTTCTACTTTCACTAAAACCATTCCACTGTGGTGTATACAAATGAGATAGTTGAGATAAAATCTCAAACTCTCGTAAAAGGTTGATGAATTCTTGGTTTAGATATTCTCCACCTCGATCCAATTGCAGTTTCTTTATCTTCATTCCAAGATGATTCTCTACTTCATTATTGAATTCCATAAATTTCTCTAAGGACTCTAACATAAACCAAATTATGTAAACATATCCATATCTACTCAAATAATCAGTAAAATCAATGAAGTAAGAATACCCATATCTACCTTATACTGGAAATGGTCCACACACATCAGTGTGAACAAATCCAAAATGATTTGTGGCCCTTTCAACCTATCCACCGAAATTTGGCTGGCTCATTTTACCTTGTTAACAAGTGTGACATCTATCAAGTGGTTTTAACTATGTAGAGTCTAAATAACCATATTGGAAGAGATTTGTCAATATCTTCTCATTTACATGACCAAGACGGTGATTCCACAACTGTGTGATGTATGAGTTTTGTGAGTTTGTTTTGTTATCGACCTCCAACATTTGGTTTTCATAATTCAATACATACAAACCCTTATTTAAATACTCCATATTATAACATAAATCATTATTATAAATGAAACAACCCTTATTTCCAAACATGAAAATAAATCCATCCATATCCAAACATGATACAAGAGATTATGTTCTTGGTAACAGTAGGCACATAATAACAGTTATGTAAAACCAAAAGCATCTCAGTTGGCAATGAGATATGGAAATCGCCAATTGCCAATGTATCCAGCCCTGCACCAT
This sequence comes from Viscum album, assembly GCA_963277665.1. NCBI lineage: Eukaryota > Viridiplantae > Streptophyta > Magnoliopsida > Santalales > Viscaceae > Viscum > Viscum album. The sequence continues at coordinate 392,044,573 of OY728148.1, forward strand.
TGGAAGATAAAAGATCCACCTCTACTTTTGAAATATTTCTAAATCTACTGGGTTTCTACTTATGAATACAAATGTGATCCCCACAAGCTGTATCTAATACCCAATGTTTACAAATGGATAGATTACACTTGATAACGAATGCACCTTTAGTATCCCCACGCTTCTAGGTGTAGTTCCTCTTCTAGTGGCCAAGCTTTCCACATGAAAAACATACCACCTCCAATTCCTTACCCTACCTATGGATCTTCCCCTTCTTGGAGAGACAACGCTCAGGGGATTCAGACCATTTATGAATCCTTTTCCCCTATTCCTTGTCGTTTCATCTCATATTCACTATAAGGACTATAGTTTTGTCACTCACCATGTCCTTATGTACTTAGAGAATTATGTTCAGAAGTTCTTATAGAATCTTATAAATTTTTCTCATGTTATAGTGGAAAATAAATCTAGAGAAAGTCTTAGGCAGTGATTATAGGATGAGATCTATACACAACTCATTCGGGAACATAATCCATAAGATGTTCCAGTATTCAATGTAGACAATAAGATTGCCTACATGAGGCCCAACCTACGTATACCATCCAAGTTTATTTTTAAACAAAGCATTGTAGATCTCATATCTATCTTGTCTCTCCTTCTCTGGATAGAGATACTTAAGGTGAAACATCATGCTATATGTCTTCATGTTTTTATGTTTCTTTAGGAGCTCATTAAACATGGACGATAGCATGAAAAATAGGACATCTTTGGAATAATACCAATGTTTCATATAGAGAGATAGTTCCTCATCACTAGCCAATTTTCTAGGTGAAACTAGAATAGGCTCCTCCAGCACGTACAATTTCATCTCATGGCGAAGGATAACATGTAAATGTATCTTCTATTATTGGAAATTGGTGCCGGTGAGAAGGTTTTCCATATCGATTATAGTTCACAATAATATGTTTGAAGTAATTTTTCTTTTCACCTATAAAAATTAATATGGGAAAAGGTTTAGTACTTTATCATGATAAAACTATGAAAAATAAATAATATATTACATATTAGTCTCCCACTATTTTATCAAAATCCAATAGCCCTCACCATTGACGTCAGAATATTCTGTTGCCTGAATATTCTAGTGGTAAGGATCTATATTTACCTTCACATTTCCCCTACTAGGGTTGGTCAAGAAACTTGAAGGGTTTTAGGTAGGCATTCCAAATTACAACTACATTAACTCATAGCTCATTGATCCGCTAAGTGGACTCCCCAATCCTAAAATCCTTTTATTTTGGATTTCCTCAACCTTTTCCTATTGGTCACACCAAGTCCTGCTATGGCAGTCAACCCTTGATGTGAACCCAGAAAAGTCAACCAAAAACCTTGAATTAGAATTCCACGATAATTTAAAGAACCTCAATAAGGGTTAGTCAATCACTTTGAACTATGGTTTGATTCTAACCATGATTATGGAAGGCTATACCGACTTAATATTTCTTTGATGGATTTTATCCTTATATGTAAATTTCCATTTTATTATTTTTGATTACATGATTGTTAATATTATGTTGGATATACTTAATAGATTAACCATTTATATGATAATATTTACACATAAGGTGGTCTTATTTTAGTTTCGTCTTTCATGATTGTTTAATACATTAATTGTGTGATCATGACAATACAGTCACAATTAATAAACCATGAAACAGATAGAAATAAAAAATAAATGGTATGATCATGAGCTTATTCTAATGATTATTTTATCTAGTGGTAGATAAAAAAACCCTATACCTAGGGGATAAAAACCCTGATCCTTTTGGGATTGTTTTTACAGCTTTCCACCTGTCCACCTTTGTATCTCCTGGGATTAGTTTCACCTTGGCTCCTAACTTGAGTTGCCTCCTATAGCTTGGGATTTCCATCCATTACATATGCCTTTTATCTCACTCATAGGTGAGGGGTAAAATGGGGTTTTACATAAAATAAACCTTGGGCATGCAAGACCTACATATTAATGAATATAAGGCTCATAGGCCAACAAATTTAATTTAAATATATAAATTAAAATGAATCCATTCACATAAAATGGTCTTGGTACAGCTCAAGATCATCCATACATGAAATGATATTTATGAATAAATAAAAATAGCATTCAATTATTTAATCATTATCACTTAACATAAATCATGCTCGAATTAATTAATTATTTTTAATTATTCAATCCTTTTATCTTAATACCTTTTTTGAATTTCATTAAGATTATCATCTATCATAATTTTAAAAAAATTAATTCATTTAAAATTATCTTTGTACATAACTTGTACCTTGGAGGCAAACCAGTGAATACCCATTCATAACTACCCAATGAGTAGAAATGAACATTATGCAGATGTTAAATTAAACACATATATATAAAACACCTATCACATGTTTTGCCTTACATTAACACCTGCACTATGGTACACATCTCAAGGGTTTTTATAATATAATAAAAAAATATAATATATATGTGTAATTTGGATGAGTACACGGTGTGTTGTTCCGACTACACTTCATGTACTTTTTTCACCGTTCATCTGAAGTACATGCCTGGGGACATGATGTGTAGATGTACTTTAGAAATCTTCAGAGTACACGACATGTTCAGTGAGACACACGCCATGCAGTATATGCATTACACGGTTTCCAACCAGGAAAGACATGATTGGGGTACAATGTCCAACCCTAACCTGAAGGGACTACATGCCATGTTCAATGGGTGACACGACATGTAATCTAGAAATCGTGGAGCACCTGTTCCTAGCCAACACCTAGAGTCTTAAAGACTAAGATAGAACCCAATGACATGGACTGGTTTAGGAGACCATCCCAGTGCATGGAACGTATACTAAAAGGTGTGTACTACCGAATACACACCGTGTGTTATGTTGTTGTATGAAAAGGAATCATTAGACCCTCTAGATTAGATCCTCTATTTTATTTTAATTAAAATTAATAGGAAAAGTCGTTTTGGTAAGGTTAATGAGAAACGAAAGAGGAGGAATAGATCTTGATATTCTGATTTATAGAACAATGAACATGAATTGAAACAAATAAATTATTACATGTGTAAATCACAAAAAACTAAATAATTATAATCAACGATATGACCCCTCTGATACCATTCGTAGGTTCTGAGAATAGTGGAAGCGCATTGGTGAGTGTACCCAACTTTAATTTCTCCTTTAACAACAATCAATCTAAGATCCGTCACGATAATAAAATGCTTGATCATTAGAATTGAATGAAGAATGAAAGTAATGAAGGGAGTACCGAAACCATATAAAGGATCACCATATGTTGGTTATAATTAATTTAATTAAAAGATGAGAATTACCTTGATGGAATTCTCTCTTCGTTGTTGTTTCCAGTCACGATCTGATGGGATTCATAATTTTATCATAGAATCCAATTGTAGGATTCCTCTAGAATTGATCAAAACATGCTCCACATATCTCTAGATTCCCATGAATGGATATATGGGTGCTATCACGAAAGAGGCATCACTTGCAATGTATGCCTTCGATCTCCAAGAGAGCCGCTTGCAATGTGCTCCCCTTGATCCGGTGGAGGAGAATATCTCTCATACCTTGAGAGTGTTCTTGGAAGAAAAGAATTATCTCTTGTATTGAGAGCTTTCTCTAGGTCAACTGTGCACAACCACCAAAAATGGATAGGCTAATGATAATTTTATAATTGGGATTTTAATTACATTGAATAATAAAATGAATTAATTACCAAAAAGCATTTATTCATTTCATTTAATTATTATTAAGACCCCATGTCTAATAATAATAGTTGAATATTATTATTACTTGACATGCACCCGTTGAATTACACCTAATATTATTTAATTAAATAAATAATATTATTTCTCATTAATCCGTAGAAAAAATAAATGGTGTTTATATTAATATACTCGACGTGTAATTTTTTTTCCATTTTCATTATTTCCTCCACCAAATTTATTAGACCTTGAATAATGGACATTTATTTATCAAATAAATATAACTGCATTATTTACTAATAAATATATTATTTCTCCCATAATATATTATCTCGAATATATAGTTTCAAAATAGATGTGATCATACATCTTTGAATAATTATTAAACCACATCCAGAAATAATATTTATTCAACTTGTTAAATTAATATTTAACTGAGATACTTAGACACACATAGTGTGTGACCCTCTAGGCCTCTTTCTCAGTGGCATTAGGTAGAGCTTACCTAAAGTCCAAGGTTATCATCTAGAAACACACCAAGGCACCCATATAGAAATAAGTTAACACTGCAATGATGTGTCACCTCCTATAAACACCTACCATATAATCCAATACCTTTGTCTCAACATCTCTAATAAAGCAAGTTTCATTCTAGTTCCATCAACCTTTGTGCTTGATTATTTTTTCTTTGAATTTACAGAATTGAACTTGCCCATTCCTCACCTTGGCCATGAATTTATTTGGTCTATATAAATTCCAACAAAGGGCCTGAGATATCTACTTCTATTATGAAATAGAAGGGACAAATCCTTTCTTTCATTATCTATTAATGTAGTATTACTCGTGACACACCCAATATATCCTACCTCACTACAAAAAGTGTGTCATCAATGTCTTCATAAATACATATAAGTGCAAGAGTTTCAATACCCATTAATAATAATCTTAAATTCTAATGACCAATACACACGTCTGTGTATAGGAACATCCAATGACACTATGAAATGAGGATTTCCTACTAGAGGGTATCGTTCTCATAATATCGTCCGGGATATTACTGAGGGAGCACACCATGAGAAGGTGCATCAATGTTTTATGAGTCCTCACCCCTAATGGATTGTATTATTTGTTTCCATCAAATAACATCATCCGACCATAGAACATATATTCAATAACAATGTTATGGAACTTTGGGGTTCTCATCATAGCATGGATCAGCTATGACCCTTTAATGGAACAACTATCATTAGGAAATTATTACATGCATTTTCACATAAAAGAAAAATCAATATTTGATAAGGTATTTATTAATGAATAATATACAGATTAGTTAGTTCTAGGACACAAACTCCAACACTAAGGACATACATAAGAAATGGGTGAGATATAAAGCATAGTAAAGGAATAAAAAAGGAGTTACATGATAAAATAGGCATGTAAATGGAGAATAAAATAAGCATGAACATAAATTCAGGATATTTTATGATAATCATAACCTGGAAATATGGAAACAACTTAAAACATTGTATCATAGGTCAAGGCTAAACTGCCATGACTTCATAGTGGGAAAAGTCCCATAAAGGAATCAGGTAAACCCTTTTCCCAAAATGAAGTATCATAATACTAAACATTACCAAATTAATAAGAGCACTATATAATTTAGGGCTCACCTGCCACTTTCATTTCATTATCATGCTTAAGGGTTCCACATAGATAATAAAGAATGGATTCATTCATCCTCATTATTTATTCCATGATCAAGGGGCGTGGGGTACATACATGTATGTGCTCAATAAAAAAGGTATATTTTTATAAAATTGAACACCCATGATAGGTAATGGGTATGGTATTCACTTACACAATTGTTTTGGAATGGAGATTCATAGTGCAATTTCAACAATCCAATGGCGTGACATTAGAATTTATAAAAAGGGTTGACTAGAGAGAAAGATGTATATCATCATATATAAATGAAATGGATAGTAATAAGGTCATATAAATACATGTCCCAACATAATTAATTTGTAAATAGAATGCACAACATAATAAAGAAACTTTAAGAAATAGGAGAAATGGAATAACTCATATGAAATTTCAGCGTGGTAATAGGTGTCCATGAGAGAGATTAATGAGATAAAAATTGATTTATATATATTAAAACATAATAAGGTAAGTATGGTGGAGGTCATAAAACAAAGTCCATCGTTTTTAAAGTAAAATAAAATGGTGTAATAATATAAAGAAACTTGGATAAAAATTAGAATAGAGGGAACCGTTACTTGAGGGTGTGACTTCAAAAGATTGAAGAGGGGATTCTTGAGAGCTTGGGGTACCCTACGAGTATTATAGAGAGGGTAGGAAATAGTAATGATGTGCTCCAAGTATTTTGAGTGAAGATAATTTGGAGCATCGGTGGGTTTATATACAAAATGAGAGGGGAATTATTTAATATTTTACAAACGTTGGTTTTGGAATCTATATAAATAAATATTCAAAACCAGAAACCTTCCCATAGTGTTTTCCACATGGTTTTTTTTAAGGATGATTGGAAAAAAATATTCTATAATTCCATGGGCCGATGATTTTAAAATATTAGTCTTTCTTATGTGGAGGTGAGTCTCATTATTAATGAAATTAACTTAAAATCATAAAATTTATTATACATTTTGGAGGATTCAATAAGGCTTTATAAAATAAGCCAAAAAAATATAAAATAACATTATTTTAAATTTAAAAATAATATTTGGCCTAATATTCTTTTTATAGTGTTTATTACATCACTCTTGGGCCATTGTGATGTCATAAAACACACTATATATTTATATGGTATTGATTTTTTTACTCTAAAAGTCAACTATCTAAAGAAAATTATGAAAAATTCAGTATTGGATAATTTTTATGTCTTGATTCCAAAAATAAAATTCATATTTTCCAAATAATTTTCTATATATAACAATTTTTACTTTTAAAATAAAAAATGACATTTTTTTTGAAAATGATGGGTTTTGATAGAAACTGTGTTTAAACCTTAAAAAAATTACATTTAGCCTCATATAAATTATAAGATAGTTTATATTTAATAAAAAAATTTAATAATAACATTTTATTAAAATATTATTTATTAATTCATCAAAATATATTTCTTAACTTAATTTTTATGTTAACCAAATTTACAATTTGTGCTTTAATATAATAATATAATAAAAGTGTATTTATTATTCTATACCAAAATAATGTACATAATCATAATGATAGGATATTGATACATATCCATTTATTACAACAACATATTCCCTAAGAGTATGGTGTGCTATGGTGGGGATTTCATGGGCCCATTTAGTGAACATGGCTTGGGCCGTGATCTAGATGAGCTTGAACTTATCCCATAAACGGTTTCTCTCATTCTTAAATTGCTGGATCTAGGATTGGGAATTGTCTAGTAAAAAGTTCTGAAATGCTATCTCCCTTGGAAGATTCGATAAAAGGGATTCATAGAGAATGATCCTACTGATTGAGGCCATCACCTCCTATGTCTGTGTCCAAAGGATTTGTTAAAACACTATATTTATACTACTCATGTGATCACTATTCAACGAATATATTATCAATGATAATGATACTTAATGTTCATTTAAATTCAAATGGATATAATAAAACAAAAGAGTGCATGGGTTTTCTATATCCATTTTAAAAAATAAAACATTTAATTAAATCAAAAGGGAAATTTCACTTATAAATGTTTAGGTCATTACAATGATCGAATTCATCGGTATAGAATTCAGGTAACTGTTACATACATTTTGTAAAATATGTGTTCTTCACAATTGACCCATAAAATGAGTTTTCAATCCATATTTAACATTTTTTATGGTCATAACTTGGCCATCTAAGGAAGGATTGGAATCCCGTATGGGGAATTGGGATTGTATTGATGCCCTCTTAAAATATTAATGAAAATTTATATTTTCTATTGTCTTAATGACTTTCAAGCATCCCTATGATACTAACTGAATGTACTAGGCATGTAGAAGAAGCCCAAAAAATTGAATTTTTAATGTTTTTCATTGACGAATGACATGCACTTGTCGACGTCGATGAATCACTTCCTGATTACTTCCTCATGATCATGAGTGAAAGAGATTAAGTACCATATTAAAACTGTAAAATACCTAGTTTAGAACTGAAGCTTCACATGATATATGATCGTCATTGGTTATATATAATTGAATAATCTGAAGTAAAATTACTCTATATCATCCACACGTGCTTCAAGAAACTTTGGGATCTTTTATTGTTGAATTCCTAGTGCTAGCATGGAGATCTGATGACACCTTCGATGCTTCGACGATCACCACATGACCTAGATTGCAATTACTAAGAGAGAGATTGATTAGAGATTCTCTCTCTAGATACTGAGAAAGCGTAGAATAGATATAAATCCCATGAATAGTCCCTGGTGGGAGGCTCTCTTATTTTATATATAGTGTGTTTATGAATTACCCGATATTGCCTCCCTGACCCCCAAATAATTAACACGCTATAGAAATGATATTACAAATACTATATTGAGCCTCAAATATAATTTATTATTATTACAAATTTTTTTTATAATATAAAATTTATATTACATAATAATACCCAAAGCATTAACTTGGCTCATACTCCCACAAATATTAATTGAACCTTGAATATTTTAATATATTTTCTTATAATAGTTTTCATGTATTTACTTAAAACTTGTAAATAAAATTAATAAATAAGTTCAATAACAATTATTCATAACATGACTAATATGAATTTATTTATTTCATTGGTGATTGTATATCAATGGAAAACTCTCAAACCACTATGGTGGGTCCCACCATGTGAAAAACTTTAATTCAATTGAGTAGGGAAGTTTCTTGAATACTATATTGTGTGTAACCCTGAAGGCCCTCATCTTGAAAGCAGTGAATACTATTCACATAACAAGGTTGGGATCTAGAAACCCATCATGGCCCCTAATGATATAAGGATTTTCACAACAATGAAAACCAACCTATGAACATGCACATTATAATATAATATTTTTTTCATTAATATCTCAAAAAGCATGAAGTACACCCGTGTCATTGTAATTTTCTTTATTTATTGTTTATTTATCAAAATGGATGTATTTAACCTCTAATTACATGGCTATAGTCTTATGAAGGTACTTCCATCCTTATCAATATAGCTCGAGATATATTACTTCCAAAACTCAGAAGAGAAAAATTCTTTCTTGACCATTCAACCAATGTCATTCCACCAATGACACACCCAACACAGACTACCTCACCATGATTTTAATATCATGGTTTTCATCTTGCATCAAAGTACAAAATCAAATGGTATAAATTGGTAATGATCTAAATTCAGGATACCATTACACATGAACATATATTGGAATATCCAATGACACCAAAAACATGTGGTGTTTCTATTTGTGGGCCTATCCTCATGATCTCACTATTGGAGATCACCAAGTGTGAACATAATGAGATAAAGTCTCAATGTTTCTGATCCCCTGACCCCTGATATCCAAACATATACTATGTCTAATCAATAAGATATATCTAGACCATAGGACCTTTGTTTAATATTAATGTCATAATATCTCGAGGTTCTCATTATAACCAAAGAACTTCTATAACTTTTTGATATGATAATAAAGATATGCATATTGACATTAAGTAGTGGATGTAGAAAATTATATACTATAATGGTAAGAATAAATCATGTATAACAAACACTATACATGACATGGTAATCAAAAGAACTACATAGTTGGGTCAAGGGAACCCATCATTTCAACATGTTTTAGGCGATTTTAGATCTATACTAATTGTTATCTCCTCTTTTTTCCATTTTTGGTTTGAAAAATAAATAGTAACGTTTAATTATAGAATTTGTAATGGTTACTACCAAATTTACCCACTCCCTCACTTATAAAAGGGAAATAAATTTACCACATCTAGACTCAGTTATATTTAGAATTCCATTTTGAAAATATACCATTTTACTATACCTATAACCCTATACCACTATAATAATTTCTTAATCAATCATAGTTAGTCCAATCCCATAAAATTAATGGAGTCTTCCAAAACAAATTCAAGTACCCAAAATGAGTATTATCAACTAATTTGATTTCTTCTTAAATATATTATTTCAAATTTATTCTAGACACACTATAATAATGATTTTATTATCATTTATATACTTTAATATTACTATATTATGGTTATTATCATTATTTAGTCATATACACTATCCATAAAGAAAAACAAAATCATTGTTCATGCGTTGTTTAGGCTTCCACCTCTATGATATAACATGTTTTATTTTTCATAACCACTTTACAAGGATGGATCAAAGGATATAATTAAAAAGAAAAATATTTTTTTATATAACTATGGGTTTTTATGAAAAATAATAGAAAATATAAACGATAAAATAAAAAAATGATCATTGTTAATTTAATCATATAAAATTTTCATACAAAGAGGATAAATGTTTATTAAATTTTATTAATATTTTCATATAGAAAAACTATTCTTATAATATTTTATAATTATAATGTATCACACTATTAATCACTAAATAATATCACTATTCTTCTAGTATAATGATATTAAAATAAAAAAAGCCTCATAATCATTCATTATATCAAGGTATGTTCTTTTTTGGGTCAGTTTAAACACCTAATTGAAAAATTATATGAAATTTATCATGAATGACTATGGAAAAATAATTTCTACTAAAACACACCATGATCATCAAGAATTACTAAAACATGCTTATTTTTTAATTCATCTTCATGGATAAAGACTAAACCACTCATGAAAGGGATTTGAAAAATCATAAATTATAATAATTTATACATAAAAGTAACTTTAATGACCTAGTAATGATGAACATCAAAAATTATTATAATTCATCATAAGGTTTTTATATCTCAAATTTCCCCCTTTGAGACATATTTTTTATTATTAACATGATATTTTTATGTGGTGTAATTATTGAACATTTGAGATGTTATATCATAAAATTAATTTATTAAAGGAATTTTAACATCATGTTTAAGACCTATATTTCAATATTTTATGATTGAATCTCTACCCAATTATAAGATATCGTCTTTTTCTAGAGTTGACTCAAGCTCATTTTGATGTACTCTTTTACCTTGTTTTAGAGAAACATGGTTGTGTTTTACTTTAATGATGTTTTGAGTGATATTAGGGTAATTTTGGATTTTTTAGGGGTTTTGGGATGTGCATGGTTGGTGCACGATTTTCCCAAACTATGTGCCCTACACCAGAAAACTGTGCATTCCAAAATAGAGAGAAAATTAATGGTTGGCACACATTTTTTCAAACAGTGCACCCTCATAGTAGTAACTGTGAAACCCCTAGAAGAGGTGAATAGTTAGGGGATATGGTTTTGAAAACAATGTTCCCTAGCCCAGAAAACCTGGTACATTGAAATATTTTCTCCAGAAAATTATTTTAAAATTCCTGATCCCCCTGACATTCAACATAATTTTACCTCTCTTAACCTAATAGGTTCTATCTAGTTTTTAGAGGCCCAAAAGAAGATTATAATTATTTCTAACCACCGTTATTGACATATCAAAGATCCAATTAGCAGATATGAACATATACAAGAAATTTATTTCTTTCCATGTTGATTTATCTATCCCCCGTCTCTCTTTTAGGAGGAATATGAAAATTTTATTTCCCTATTAGTGATATTTTTTATCTAGGTTTTGATGGTTGTTGTTACATTGATCTTGGATTTTTGTTCTGGTTATAAATACCTTTTTCTATTGAGAAATTGATTGTTCCACTTAAATTTTTGGAATTTATGGTTTAGTGAATGCACTTGAGGTAGGTGGTCTATTATTAAATTCCCATATTATTGTATTATAATTATGTGTATGTAATTGTGGAATTTAAATTTCCAAATTCGATAATTGAATCACGAATTGATTTAATTAATTAGTTAATTAATTAATGGGATTATGAAATTGATCAGTTAAATGGATTGTAAAATTCGTTGAATAATGTGATTTTTATTTAGTTGATAATGGGAATTAAGGGATCTCTAACTTAACCTTGAAGGGTCAATGAATTATATGATTAAATGATGATAAATGTTTTAATGGTGAATTGTTTATATTATTAAATGTGATTAAATTTAAGAACATTGATTATTTTGATAAATTGAAATGGTTTACCATGTTTTGAATAATTTATAAGATATTTAATATGATCAACCTTGATAATTGTGATATATATATATGATATATGTGATATATGTGTGATTTTTTGGTATAATTGTGTTGGAAAATCGAGAATGCTTCAAAATACCATATGTGATTGACTGATATTTGAGTGTGGTACCTATATTGATACTTAAAAATCCTATATTTGATTGATTGATAAATGATTTTTGGTATGTGGACAGATGCTTCTACGAATCGCAGGGTGATATACATTGCATTATAGGCCTAAAATGTTGAAATTGGACTAAGGTTCCAAGTATCCATTATATAAAATGGAATTAAATGATTGATAAAATCCCATGTCATAATGATTTTTGTTTTCCCCATGTGATGTGGTTAAGAATATGGAACTGGCCAAAGTAGGTATTAATGGATTATGTGTCATCCCGAACCTATAGAAAAGTGTGGTAAAATAAATAATAAGGAAATTTGAAAACTATTATTTTACCTTTTTTATTTTATTCTTTTTTACATCAACATTCACTATTATTAGCTAAATGTTGTTTTAGATGTCTTTGGTGGTGGCCATGGAGTTGTAATCACACCCTACTCAGGCTACCTGATTGGAACCCGGATAGAGTTTATGTTTGTAGGGAAAGATAAAGGAAAGAGTCCTATGTTAGAAAGATGATTTGGGATGAAGTATGGATGAGGGAACCAAACATGGTGTTATGACCCAATTAGTGTGTCAATGTACTTATTTTGGTTTTTTCATTTGACCCTTTACACATATGTGGAATGAAATATCTACTGCTTTATTTTGGATAGTGTTTTCTTTGTTTCAGTTTATCATGTGATAGAGGTATGTTTTAGTTATGATACAATTCTAGTCAATTGTTTTATCATTTTGTCACTAATTAATTATTTACTCTAATATGTTGATTTAATAAAGAGGGTATAGTATTCTAATGTTATATATTAGACTCTCACTACAAGTCAGTAGCCTCTAGCATACTTGGAGGTATGGTTGGGGTCATGTGACTGACCTACTCAGGGCACAGGCATGTGGTACCCAAGTCTGAATGTAACACAAATCCATAAGTTGGGGGTTTCTATATCAGTTGTCATTATTTTAGACTCATTCTATAATGACCACTTATTTTATTTTGTTTAGTTCTTTGATTATGATTGAATTATTTTTTCCATATTTCTCATGAAATTCAAGGTATTTTAAAATATATATTGTGACCCATATATAATATTTGTTTGATTCAATATTTCACTTCTCCATAGTTTAAAAATCAACCTATGTTTTGGTAAATAAAAGTTTGTGTAATTTCATGGAAATAAAATCCATCTCTAGGCACTGGAAAGTGGATACAGGTATAAAAAAATACACATATGGGTAATCACCCAAAAAAGCTTTGGTTTTCCATTGAATCAATCATCGTTATAATGCACGATGAGCGAGACTAAGACTATACAGCTGGAAAGACACTCTAAGGGGATATTATTTTTAAAATCAACATGATATTAATAAACAATGATGAAGAAATTTTCCAACCGTTTCCTTGGTCTCCTAATGATGAAATATTTTTAATTCATGTACTATCTTTCATGGATAACCTATCACATTTAAAGTACCCTCACCATTATATTTATTTTACGAGGGTATATCATTTTATATTGATGATAACTCATGTTTTCCAAGTTGATTAAGGGATGTTATCCAAGACATCCACATTATTCTATTGAATGGGGAATTATTTAATGTCTATATTTCTCTATACATTTATAGCCAAGTTTTATTCCGTAAGAGGTTCTTTAGGGAACTCTAGGAGGGGTGTTTATTTTTCTCAGGGAGAATTTATTAGACTTGATCTAGACATATATTATTCCCAATATAATATATCCCATGGATTTATTTATAGTTATCATGAGACCAAACATTTTAGGTTTTTGTATGTGTCTTCCTTTAATAGGAAAGCTCCTTGGCACAAGGCCTTAGTGCTAGATTTATGGTGTCCGACATTATGCATTCCATCGGTATAAAATCAATGGTTATTGTTAATTATGTTTTAATTTATTATAAAGGATATAAGATTAACTTGATTTTTTGTTGATTATGGGTTCACGTTTTTGATATATTCTTTCCATACTTATGACATTTTTTTGGTTATATAAGCTTCTATTGTATGTTAATCCTTACTGAGTATCTAAGATCACCCTTATTTTTTTTCCTTTCCTAGGAAACCTAGTGGAGGTCTATGTGTAATTTTCAAGGATATGATTAAAAAGATAATAATTTCCTCACAATATGATCATGTTGTGTCTTATGTTTTAAAGTGAAATGTATATATGTATATGGACTTTGGATACTACTAAACTGTTCAATCTTTTGGGATGTCTATAACATTTTACTAATAATGTAATATAACTATCAGATCTGGGTCTCTAGAGTTTTTCATGTTATAGTTAATATCCAATAAAGTTTATTAACTACCTTTGGGACTAGATTTTGATTAACCAAGTTAGATATCACATGTACTATGAAAAACCCTCAATATTTATTGATAAAATTCAAGAAAACATTGTAGGAATTTTCTTTTATAAATAAATATCACGAGGTAATCATGTGTATACCATTATAGAATGATAGGGAATAGTGGTTGGAATGAGAATCTTATTAACACTCACAACCAATATATGGATATAACCCCAAAACAAAATTAACAAATTTTCATTTGATACTAATTAGTTCATAACCATATTTTGGAAGTTGAACAAGGTTAAGAAAAATAATTTCACCCATATAGAGCGACTTGATGATCGAGAACATGGTGTAAATATATTGAAATATCTCATGAAATAACAACCCATAAAATTCAATGGAACTACTAATCCATTGATATTTGAATAATGTATTAAATCCTTAGAGAATATATTTCATTCTTTTTGAAGTAGTGAAAAGTAAAATGATGTTGTGGGGGTCTATCATATGTAGGGTGATGCAGACCAATTATGATCACTAAATGAAAAAACTAAAGAAGGATATGAGATCACGTGTATGGAATAATGAACTTTTAAGGATGTATTCTATGAAAACTAATTCTCTCATGAACGTAGATAAGAAATAAAAAGGAATTCCCTCAACCTATAATAAAAGGATGATGAGAATGTTAGTGAGTATGAGGTTAAATTTATAAGGTTAGATAGGCACGTTGTGGATAATGTACGTAGATCAGAAATAAATATTTAAAATTTATTTGTTGGGTTAAAATAGAACCTTCAAAGGGCATTAGTCTCTCTGAACTTTTAATCATATGAGGATATAGTCTCAAGTTCAATTAATATAGAAAAATAGTTATCCAAAATGTATGTATTGAAAGGAAATTGGGAGAAGAAAATTTTGTCTATGAATCATGGAAATAAAATGAAACTATGGGTAAGAAATTAAGGATGATATTTACTGCATGTTATAACTATAGGAAGAAACACCCTTGGGATTGTAAGAAGGGTACTACAGTTTGTTACAAGTGTGCATAACAAGGTAATCAAGATCACCAATGTAATGGAAATGTAGAAGCTATTGATGTTAAATTCTTCAATTTGTGTGAGAATGGATATTATGATAACCAATTTCCAAAACACCTATTAAATTTACCTCAAAAAAGTCCAAGGGAGTAAGTCCATACATATTTTATTACTACAAAAGAATTCAATGTTTCTAATGACATAGTGGTAGGTAATTTTATTATTTCCTTAAAGTTAGATAATGTTTTATTTTATTCTGGATATTTTCACTCTTTTATATCTTACATGTTTTCAAAAAACATTTGATATTTCCCTAGAACCCTGGTTAGGGATTTATCAATTAATACACTAAGTGGGAGTCTTACAGAAATAATGATTTATAAGGAAGTTCCAATTATGATGCATGGATATATCTTATTTACAAACTTGGTTATTATAAAAATGGTTTAATTTCATATGATACTTAGTATTAATTTTCGTTCATATTATAATGAAAATATTTATTTCCAAGATAAGTATATCATTATTAGTGAAGATGAGGTGAAATCAATTATCTTTATTAGGGAAACTTCATCATCAAAATCATGTCCAGATCCTCCCTTAATATATATAAATAAGGAAATTATGGGTAAAGAGGAAGATTAAGAGAGATATATGGATGAGGAAGGTATCTTAATAATATAAGATGAACCCATGGTATATAATTCATTGATGTTTTCTAGAACAATTACCTGGTCATTCAATAGAGTGTGATGTATATTTATTTATTTAACTTATTATTGATATAAGGATGATATCAAAAACATCATATAGAATGGAACTTATGGTGCTAGTGGAGTTAAATAAATAGCTATAGGATTTGAGTAATATGGTATTTATACACCCTTAATGTTTCACCATGGGTAGACTCTATTTTATTTATGATAACAAAGGATGGATCTATAAGATTTTACATCAATTATAGGGAGATCAATGCCATTATTATAACTAATAAGTATCATTTTCCACACCTTGGTGAATTATTTGATCAATTTCAATGATCCCAATACATGTCGAGGATTGATATTCACTCCGGATATGATCAAATAAGGTTGAAGAAGGATGATATTCTTAAGATGATATTTCAAACAAGGTATAGACATTATGAGTTTATCGTAATGCCTTTTAGATTAACTAATTCACCTTCTATATTTATAGATATGATGAATAGAGTATTCAAGGAGTATATTGATAATTTTTTGTGGTAATTAATGATATATTGATATATTAAAATAATTTTGAAGAGAACAAAATCCAACTGTAAATAAATCTAGAAACCCTCATAAAAAATAATTTTTTAGTAAGTATAGTAAGTGTGAATTTCAGATTAATTATGTTTATTTTCTTATAAATATTATCTCTAGAGATATAATATCTATTTAATACTCAAAGATAATGGTATCCAAAGAAGTTAATATATTGATGAACATAATTTAGATCCAAAGTTTCTTGGTCTTAGTAGGATACTATCGATGGTTTGTTCAAGATTTTTCTCAGATGTCCAATCCATTAACCATTTTAGCATGTAAAGGGGTTAAATTCACATAGTTCAGGGAATTTGTAGAATTTTATAATGAGATAAAGAGGAAAATTATTAATGAACTGATATTAAATTTACAACCAGGTAAGGAAGGATTTGTAATTTATAATGATTCATTAAAGAAAGTACTTGGATATGTCCTTATATAGAATAATAGAGTGATTACTTATGCATGAAGGTAGTAAAAAATCCTTGAATAAAACTATCCAACTCATGACATTGAGCAAAAAGATATGATATTTTCATTTAAAATATTGAGACAATATCTCTATAGTGAATTGTGTTATATAAATGTTCCTAAAGAGTTTTAATTATATCATCTCTTAGAAGGATATCAATATGATGAAAATAAGATATTTGGAACTACTCAAGGATTATGATTTCCTAATACACTTCCACCCTAAGAAGGCGAACAAGGTGGAAATTCATTAACAAGGATAACAAATATAGATACCATGTAAAAATGGATATGGTGATTTATTGTCAAGGGGATCCATAATTCTTTTTCCATAAAATTGATAAACCATCCTTACTAGAACTGATAGATAATTCTTCCTAGGATGATAATGTATGATCCTAGATTTCATGGAGGTATTTCCCCATTTAAATATTTGTTTAAATCCCTAATTTTTTGTTAATGAAATGGTACTGGTGTTACTTTGGGTCTTGGGGGCGTTCCAAAGGTCTAGGACATGAGAATGGGGAGAACTAGGCCAATCTGTGCAAGGTGTAAGGTTCGAACATGGTTAAAAAAACTGTGAAAAATTATCAGGTAACCATACAACATTCGAAAATAGTTTAATCCATGGTTGGAGAATTATTTTTAAACAAAGTGACCTATCTTGGTAACTGTGATACCTAAATCCCCTTGGAAAGGGGATTGTACATGGTTTGTGCACAGTTTGGAAAACATGTGGGTAAACCGCGTGGCCTAGTAATGTTGGAAAAAATTAAAAAATTTCCATTATGGGGTTTTAAACCATCACCCAATTTTCTCTACTATTTTCCTCCTTTGAACCCTAGTGATGAAAAATTACTCTCAAGGGCTCCCAATAGTGATTTTAATTCATCTATAAGTCATTTAGAGTGTCTTTAGTTGCGTATCTAAGCCCCGGGTAAGTCTAATCTCCCCGTTTCTTCTCTTTTGGGTTTAGGATTTCTATCTACCTCTTATCTCCATCTAATACTAGAAACCCCAATTATTCCAATGATATATAGATTGAGGCTTATAAGGTTGGTTGATTCAGAATCTAAGGATTAATAAAGAGTGATAACATCAGTAAATTATAGGTAGGTGGTCTACAAGAAATATTCCACAGTTTCATTATAGATTTGTGCATGTTCGATGTTTTTATGGGTTTCATTTTATTATGATTTTTATGATTATGGTAATATTTGGTAAAATGGGTGTCCAAATGATGATTAGAAACCCTCATTGTGCCTATGGGATGCATCAAGGATGATCTGACTTATCTATTCCCACCCATGGGGTGGGTCGTTATACATATACCAAGATATTATTCAAAAAAGTGTAAGGTTGTTGGGTGATGATGTAGATCCCTTGCTGAGTATAATGGTAGTGCAAATGAAATATGTTTACTACATCTAGATTTGGTAATTTATTGAATGGTTGTTTTTCATGACCCAAAAATGGGTTAAATTGGTTAATTGGGATTATGAAATTGGCTTACAAATTATCTTAGAAAATATTAGTAGAGTAGGGCATATGAATCAATGAATATGTTAATTGGTAATGGTATGTGAAATAAAAAATATGTTAAATGGGATTTATTAAGGTAATTAATGAATATGTGAAATGGGTTTATTTAAGGGAAATATTTAATGTTCTTAGTGAGCTAAGAATGAGAACGAGAATTGGGATAAGTCATGTAAATGGTAAATGTGTTAACGAGTTATGGCATAATATTCATTCTCTTATTTTTTGTTATGGATTATGATTGTGATGTGTATTGTTTGTGATATGGTTTATTTATGGTAAATAGATGAATAAGAATTTATACATGGCTTGAGTTGTGGGATGAAGGATTAAGGCTCCTCCCATGGGTTGAGTTGGACTGATGCTCTAACTCCACCAATAATTCATGGGTTAAGGAAGGGTATGTAGTTCTATTACCCTAATGGTTTCATTCCACTCAGATTGAGGCTTTGAGGTGAGGACATTGTGATGTTGTGATGCATTATCCATATTGATTAAGGGACATGACATATACTGTTATGCATAATGGTAAATGACATTAACCATGTGTGAATGATGTAAATGTTTAACCCATGGATAACATTTCAATGATGAACTAACTAATGATAAAGATGCACATTTTCAATTGGGAACCATTGTTAGTTATAGTGAAGTAAAGATTGTAAATTAGTGGCCCCTGGATTATCTTTCATTTACTTCTAATTTATTTCATACTAGCATGAACTATCTGTTAGTCTGGATATTTTGTAAAAACCATTGATATTGGACAAATGAGTTGTACTCACACCCTGCTCAGGCCACCATGGGGTACCCAAGAAGGAATCATATTTTTAGGTCATGAACATGGAAAATTCTTTATGCTAGGGAGTTGAGTTGGGAATAGGACACATATGGATAAGGATTCAGATGTAGATTTAGGGTCATTTTTTGGATTCTGTTGTTTGTCTTTATTTTTTATTTTTTCATCTTTAGAACTATTTAGAATGACATGACATGGTTATCTTGATTGTGGTTTGTACTCGATTTAGAAGAAGGTAGTTACACATGTTTATTTTTTATTTTAAAATTTTCCACTATTTATGTTTGTTATCTATTGTGTCTTACTCTATTAAATAGTTTATGTTCTCCCCATGTGACTAATATAGACCCTCACTACTAGTCAGCACTACTGGCATATGGGGAGTCATGCTTGAGGCAATGTAGTGACTCAGCCTGGGGGACCTATTATTAGATTTAGAGATGAGGATGTTATAAAGTGGTATCATAGGAGTCTTTTTTAGTACTTACTATTTGGGAGTGGTACATAGGAGGCTAGGAAGGTGTCAGAACATGGAAATGAGATCATACTTGGGAGTAGCTAACCCAAGTATTTGGGAAATCCCAAGTCACGTAGGGATGAAATTGCTTTTATTATTGTGTGTTATTAAATTTTATGATATTTCACCATTTGGTGATACAATTGTTGTGTGATCTGATAGTTTTATGATATTTTTCTCTTGGTTATAATGGTTTGAGAATGTGAATTCATGAATCATTCTAGGAACCAAGGTATATAAGAGAAATCCATCATGGTAGGCACACATGGCATGGGTGTGTAGAGTATACAGGGTATGATGAATTTGATTTTCTTTAAGGTAATAAAAATGATGTCTAATGAGATGATGAAAATGAGTAAAAAGTGGAAGTAAAAGGATAAATACTAATAAAATATGTGTTCTTGATAAGGGGATGTAAGTGAAAAAACATCTATCAGAGTATGTTGAGAAATAAAAATTGTTTTGAAATGATTAAAAGGTAAGGCTTGTAACCGTGTGAGTTAATTACCCTATGTTAGCCATGGACTCGATAGGGATGTTTGAAGGTAGTGTTCTGGGTATAAAAAGGCCCATTTGGTTAATCTATTCAAACTGGTTTTTTAAATACTAGTTATGAGACTTACTTTATATTTTGTGAAATCTTTATAGTTTGTGTTCTAATGCTCATGTTTGAAATTGTATAGTAATTCCACCACGAAGACGTGCCTTAGTTGTGATATAAAATGAAGTTTCTAAGAATTCTTCCCCATTAGTGGATCAAGAAGATCCATTGGTTCAAGATAGTATGGAAGAGTTGTTCCATGATAACTTTTATTATTTTATACAAATGATGGAACGGGACCCTGGGTAGGTCACGCTGAGTATGTTTAACCTGACCAAGGAGTTTCAACTACAAAACCCTAAGACCCTTACCAAAGAGGGTGGTCCATAGGAATCTGAGTTCTAGATAGAGCCTATCCAGAAAATTCTTGATCATTTGGTGACTACTTCTAATAATCGAGTCAAGTTAGTGGCCTATATGTTGCGGGATAGGAAAGTCATTGGTGGGACATTATGGTTCAGATAGAGCAGGTCGAAGGAATGGTGTGGTAGAAATTTCAGGAAAAGCTTCTAGAACATTACTACTTTGAAACCTTGATACATGAGAAGGCATAAAAGTTTATGAGTTTGACTCAGGGGTTGCGTTAGTTATGGATTATATTAGTTGTTTCATTGACTTGCACAGTTTCATTCTGATGTTTTCTAGAGATGAGATGACTATGGAAAAACGATTCAAAGATGGGATTAGGAAAAATATTAGGTCCCAGGTAAATATTTTTCATTTTAAGATGTTTGAAGAGGTAGTGGACTATACCCTTATCTCAAAATGGAACATTAAGGGAGCTTCAGGAGGTGTACTTGTGGTTCCATTTAGGAGGAAAGGTGGTATATTTTATGAGGGTGTGACACATCATTTTGGGAATTTACAATAGTGATAAAGTGAACAGAGTATTCAAAAGATAATTCTTGTCCCATAGGGTGGTGATCAGGTATTCTGTTACCAGTGTGGAAGGCCAGGGCACATTTAGTGTCATTGTCCCTAACCACCAGTTGATTACCAATAATGTGGCAGGTTGGGACACATACAGAGGTTCTACAAGAACCCTCATCAATCAGCCATGGATGAATGTATGAGGAATATGATGAGTGTGGGATGGGGGTCGATCACCCTATATCAGGTAGGTAGTTAGATATCCATAGTTCATACCAATAGGGGTGATGGATGTGGAAATCTGAGGTGAGACCATACATACAATTAGGGAAGTGTAGTGTAGGTTACCCAGGCTAGATCCTAGGGTTGAGGGGTATTTCATCTTTATGAAGTTCAGTCTACACCTAGAGGTGGTGAGGATAGACCTTCTAACATTCAAGTTATAATTATTGTAGCTTCAACACTCGCTAATTCTTTATTTGGAACATGGTCCACACACTCTTTTATCTTTGCTCAGTTCATAGTTTTTTTGGGACTAGTTGCGGAATGAGTGTGTGGGGTTATGTCGATTGATAATCCATTGGGGGAATGAGATGAGGATATCAAATTGTGCAAGGTTTATGCTTTGGATTTTGGTGGATATCATTTCCTATGGGATCTATTTTTCCTTGATATTTCTAATTTTTATCATATTTTTGGGTATAGATAGGTTGGAGCTTTATTAATCCCATATCAACTATTAGAGACGTCGATTAACATTCATGTCTCTCAATGGATATACATATGTCCTTCATCGTTAGTGGGATATTCAGGTGAACCATACATGGATAGTTTTATAGAGGTTGGGGGAACTCATAGACCAATTGTCATGCTATATTTGCAATTATGGAGGAGTGGAAGAACATGTATTTCCTAGTATGGTGGATCAGTTTCAAGTTTTTTTCCCCAATGATTTTTCAGGACTGCCACCTGAGAGGGATGTTGAGTTTAAAATCAAGTTTTCGTCAGGGGCAGAGATGATTTACATTCCACCATATTGAATGGAGACGGTATAACTCCAAGAACATAAGGTCAAATAGAATAGATGGAGACAAAGGGATTTATCTTTCCCAGTATGTTTCCATGGAGATCTCCCATGCTGTTTTCCAAGAATGCAGACAGATCATTGAGGTTATGCGTTGACTATAGAAGGGTGAATCATATGATGGTTAAGAACCGGTACCCACTTCATAGAATTGATGACATACTTGACCAACTAATGGGTGAATTAGTGTTCTCCCAGACTAATTTTAGATCAAGATACCATCAGTTTTGGGTGAGACCTTCTAACGTTCCACATACATATTTTTAGAGCATATATGTGTTGTCTGAGATTTTTGTGATGCTCTTTGGATTACCCAATGCACCATCCATGTTTATGGTATTAATGAACTGAATATTTCACCCATATCTGGATCAGTTTTTGGTTGTCTTTGTTGATTACATCTTGGTGTACTCAATAACCCTTTATGATCATGAAAAACATCTCGACATCATTCTGAGTACACTAATAGAGCATGAGATTTACACCAACATATAAAAATGTAAATTATAGATTGATAAAGTACATTTCATGGAGCACATCATTTCTAAGTTAGGTATGTCGATGGATCCAAAGAAGTTTCAAACTGTTGTGTATTGGGAGCAGCCTAATAATTTTTATGATGTTCAGAGATTCCTATGCTTGTTAGTTATCACCAAAGGTTCATTTTGGATTTATCTCATTTTTCAGCACCACTCAGAGGTTTAACCAGGAAAGGGGTTGCATTATAGTGGTCGTAGGCATGCAATAATTTTTTTCAAGAGATGAAGAATTTGTTTAATACCACAACGATTTTGATCTTACTTGAACTTAATAAGATCCATACATTGTTCTGTGATTCATCCAATGTTGGGCGTGGGGAAGTGTTGATGCAAAATAATCGGGTTGTAGCATATGGTGGAGAAAGTTGAGACCACATGAAAAATTTCCCTACTCATGATCTTGATCTTGATGCTATGGTTTATACCATAATGTTTTGGAGGAATTACCTATTGGGAGAAAAGTTCATGTGGTTTACTGATCATAAAATCCTTAAGTACATATTTTCTCCATGGGATTTGATTTTTCGATAGTGAGGGGGGGTCGAGTACCTGAAATAATTGTATTTTCAGTTGGTTTATACACTAGGGAAAGGGAATAGTGTTGCAGATTGTCTATGTATGAATACTCAGAACTAGGTGGTTCAAGAAACTAACACCGAGAGGAGAATGATTTCATTATTTGCTGTGATACACCTTGAAGTACAAGATAGACACAAACAGATGACCATTGTATCTATTGCAGTTGAGTCCTCTCTTTGGAGTCGGGCCATGGATATTTAGCTAGTGGATCTAGAGTGTTGGATATGAAGGAAAGTCATAAAGGTGGGGATTCACATTCTAGTTGTGTCTTGGGTGCTGATAGAGTTTTTTATTCTTCAAGCCATGTTGTGGTGCCAATAGGTGTGCGAGAAGAGTTGATGCATGAGTTCCCTGCATCAAAGTTGGCAGTACATCCTAGTTTATCTAAATTTTATCATGATCTTCATTGGTAGTATTAGTGTCCAGGAATGAAGAAAGAGGTTGTGGGTTTTTTAGCACACCAACTTATATTTCAATAAGTGAAGGCCGATCATTAGTGCCAAGGTGGGTTGTTATAGTCGTTTCACATTTCAGAGTGGAAGTGGGATGATGTAATGATGGAATTCATAGTGGGTCTTCTGAAGATTCCTTGGAAGAATAAAAAAATATGTGTGGTTGTGGATCAGATGATTAAAGTGGATCATTTATTACCAATACCAGAAACTTACATAGTTGATTAGTTCAGTGAGTTATATGTTAGAAATATAGTATGGTTTAATGGTTTGCAGAGAACCATAGTTTCAGATCATGATCTGAGTTTCACATCACACTTCTTGCAGGGTGTACAGAAGGCACTTGGAACCAAGAGGTTTTTTAGTATTTTATATCACACATAGATAGAAAATTAGTTAGAGCATACAATTTAGGTATTATAGAACATGTTGAGAAACCACGTTCTAGATTACAGTGGTTTTTGGTAAAATAATTTATCGTTTGTTGAGTTTCATTACAAGAAAAATTCTCAGACTATGATTTAGGTGGCATTGTTTGTGGCACTTTATGAGAGGTTGTGTAGATCTCTGATGTGTTAGTTAGAAGTAGTGTAGTTTGAACAGGTGGGACAAATTATTTTTCAAAAGATGTCAGAAAATGTTTATTTGATTAAGAAATGTATGGAAATAGCTAAAAGTAGGCTTACATCATATGAATATCGGTGTCACCGACCTCTTGAGTATGGGATGGGTGATAGTGTGTTCTGTGGGTTTCACCAAGGTTGGGTCACAAGATGATTCAATAGTAGGATATTTAGGCACATAGGTATGTGGGGTCATTTGATATTTTCGAGGGGATCAAACTAGTGGATTGCCCAATGTAATTCTCCAAGCCCTATTAGCCTTGAGCCGATGCATTATTTTAATATATTTTCATGATTACAAGGAATCAAGTCATGAAGGACCAATCATTTTATCAGTCTTGGGAAATAGATTACATACATGAAATTTATATTAAAATTTACAAAATAAAACACAACAAAAATAATACTTTGAGGATAAAATTATTCCGTTATCTTAAACTATCATATAAATCATAGTAGACTTCTTGGAATCCTGGGAAAATAAAACATAAGAAAATGGTGAGCTCATATTCTCAGAAAAGATATAGCAGAAACTTTTATAAATAAGAATAAATATTTTAGGAAACGTATAAGACTAAAACATAATCCTTTTAAACTTACTTAAGGATAATATAGAAAAGATAAATCAAATAATTCCATTTACTTATTCACATGGATATTCTACTAGTCAAATAATAACATGTAATATCAATAGATAATTTCATAAAGATGGAATACATAATTCCAGACATCATAACCACATAGTAAAGGACTTGTTCCAAGACTACAAATTATAATTTTGTCAAGGCCCTGTGCCAGGACACTAGTTTGTCTCATGAGACCTACCGATTCATCCAGAGGCTATAGTGGGCCTTGCCTATCATTTACTAAGTCCAATGCATTCCTCATTTGAAAAGGGAGAAACAGAACATAATCATTCGTTTTAAAACTAGAATATGAAATGTAAATATTTTAACTATAAACTACGAATGGTATAAAAATAGAACATCCACAGTCAAGAATATAATAACTCACTCAATACAATATGGATGATTTTATTATAACAAATCATCCTCAATTAAGAATAATATCCAGTAAAAAAATTATCAGTAAAACCTTTTGATAGAAAAATATCTTTTTGTCTTGAAATAATTTTAAAGTCTCATAATTTATAGAGGAATTAATTTAAAAGTGATTTCTGAATCAAAGTGTCCCATAAAACTTTTAAATTTTTTAACGGAATTCAATTTTTAAAACAATCATGTTCATATATTAAATACTTAAAATCATTTTGAAAACATGGATATTAATTAAAAATATTTAGAAGAATAAATATTTAAAACATTTAAAATGATGATCTTTATAAAGAGTCCCTTAAAAAAACGTTAAAATATTCTTTTTGAAAACATTTTTATTAAACATGTACATGGATGATAAATATTTCTCAGTAAATACTTACACATAAACAATATCAGATAATAATAAGATTGAGTAATTAACCCTTACCATGTACTTTCCTTTAGTCGAGGTTCTGTTTAACTTCCTGTATAACAAAAATAGTTTGTTATTAATTTGTACTAGAACCATATTAATATTTATTATATCATATATTATTCATTTATTAGTTTATACTACCCGTTTAATGATAATTTCCATGTGAAAGTAACATTTCGGGTAATAATAGCTTTCTTTATCTTACGTATTTTAACTTGTTATTCTTGATCATATCACTTATATCATGATTTAAATACTTCAAAAATATAAAACATGATTTATATATCATATATATTTATAATATAAATATTCATAATGGATATATATATGAAATGGAAACATCATTCATGGAGACAGTTGTCCGTACGTACACATGAACATTGTTTCCATTTTTTTATCATATAGTTTGGAAGTGTAGAGACCTGAAGCATGAAGTACATGGACAACACATTACTTTTGCGGAATACTTAATACAAAACAAAATTAAAAACTCAAGGACTGCAATAGTTTAGTGTCTTTGGAAACTCGGAATGTAATCTTCTAATCGTGGTGAAAGATCTTCAACATATCCCATAATGATCTTCCCCTTATGTTTTCTTACCTAAAAACATTCTTTATATCTTGGGGAAAAGAAAAAATATAATGGTTCAGCTCAAATTCTCAGTAAGGGTAATCATGGATAAAATAAAACAAACCATATACATTTTAACTTAAAAACATGAACACAATGTTTAAAAATAAAGATCTTGAGCAATGAAATTAAATATGGAAGTACGTAATGCATAGATCATAAATAAACATTAATCCTGATAAAATAGAATGGTAATAAAACTTGTAATTTTGGAAAAACATTATGATTTCCATAGTATCCAAGGCATTGCTGCCAGGACCATATTAGTGGAGAAAGTCCCTTTCCGAATCGAGTTCACTCCTCGTTTCAGTCCTTTAACACTGAACCGGATTAAATTACCATTCCAGCCATGTATATCTCATGAGATATAAATATTTACCCAATGCATTGGAGAGAGATATAGGTCCCACCCATTTCATAATGAAATCATTCTTACTTGTGCCACAAAATAAACTTGAAACATTCATCCTAACCCAAAGAATAAAATGGGTTTCATAAACATCATGCCATCATCACATAATCCATATAAAACAAATGGATATATCAACATAAGAAAAGTGAAACCATGTAAATCATAGGGAAATTATACTTGAAACATACACATATAAAATAATGTCATCTTAGATGGAAAAATGGTTTTGATAAAACACTTGAAATGATTTCTTGAGGAAAATATCCTTTCTTCTTCAAAATCAATTTATTTTCACAAAACGTCATGAAATTTTAAAAGAAAAAGATTTCTTTGAAAATAGTCATGAAATATTTTTTAGGAATATTCATGAAAATAAGGCTTTATAAAACCGTAAAAATCCTTTCATTTCGTATAAGTTAAAAAAACATTCTCCTCGTACTTTTGTCAGAAAAGTCAAAAATTACCTCGTAACGTAAAAAAAATAAAGGTTCCTTACATATCATGTAGTAAAAGACAAAATGGGTAAAAATTACATTAAAAATAAATAAATAAACTTTTATAAAACATGGACTTGGATGATAACAATAACCCTGATAATTACTTACGAATAAACAATCTCGGATAAGAACGATATTTGAAAAGTTATCTGTTACCGTACGTCCGATATGCTTCGTATGTATCTGAACCTCCTATATAATGATTTAAATAATGTCATTGACTTATTACAGATTCATATTCATTGTTATGATATCATATATGGTTCACTTATGACTTTATATTACCCATTCTTTTGTAAATTAATTTTAAAGTAGCGTTTTGGGTAAAATCATCTTATTTATCGTACGTGTTTGGACTTGTTGTTCTTGATGTTATTATTACATATATCATTATTTACTTACTTAAAAAATGTAAATCATGATTTATATATCATATACATTCATTATATATCCATAATATACAATCATTTAAAATAGTACATAACATATGGAGGTAAGAAATGAAACACACCGTTCATGGAGACGGTAAGCCGTACGTACGCATGAACGCTACTTTCATTTCTATTTCTTATTTTAATGGAATTAAAGCATAATAATACATAGTTATATTATAATTCCAGTATAATATCATATATAATATCATTAACCACATCCTTTATACATCCCACATAAGGTATTAACGAATCACATCACTTTGAGGGGACGGTAGTCCGCACTTCCTCAAATGAGATTATCGTATTTACCGACTATGGAAACCATAAAGGCTTGATATAATTGTGAATTAAAGAAGAATAAGTAAATCATAAACATAATATATATTATATATAAATACTATTCCATCATAATGGCCACCATGAGTGGTGGTAGGAGAAAATCTAACAGTCATCATTTCATGAGGCGTTAGTTTGCCATGAGAGAAACATTATGTTATTCATCCATTAGATGGAGGTGTGTGTAAGTGCAGTTCGAATACTTATCATAAAAAAATCCTAGAATATTTAGGATATTGGTGTTTTTTCAAAAGAAAGGATTAAAAAGAGTTTAGGGGTTGGAGAAGTAGAATAAAAGAAAACAACTTAAGAGAAACTGTTACCTTTAATTTTGGTAACTTCCTTTGGTTTGAACCAAAAAGACTTTTTAGAGAGTCTTATGACTAATATAAGGCTTCAAGTGGGAGGAAAGGGATGTAGGGAGCTTATTTGGGCAGATTTTGGATGAGCCAAATGGTTTTAGGGGTGTGAGGAATTGCATAGAAGTTGTCTCCTTTTATAAGGGAGAAGAGGGGCTCTTTAGGAAAGTGTGAAGAAATTATTTTATTGTAAACTTATCTTCGGTTTCAAGAGATCCAAAACACATTAATTTCTAAGATAAGATGACTCATATTCTAAATAACATCATCAAATTGGAATTGGACAGGTTTTTGATGATATTTTAATCATTATAATCTTATTTATTTAAATCATTTATTAATGATGTAAACACTACATCATTATTGTGTTATAAATAATTTAATTCATTTGATGTCTAAAAATTATGAAAAAAATACCATGATGTTGGAAATCTTTTAATATTTCCAAATAATATTTATTGTCAAAAATATAACTTATATAACCCCTTATATAAATCAATTAGTAAAAGATTTTTTTAAAGTCAATTTTGTCTTTACATTAAATTAAGTAATCCAAATTGTCATTTTCACTACCAAGTGGCTCATTTGGGACCTAAAATCGGCCCAAGGATGCCCATGGTCGGCCAATACTCATCCAATAAGGTTATGACAAGTTTCAAGGTAATTTTTAATTATTATAATATTCTTATAACCTTGAATTACCCTATTTACCTTTAACCGCAGTAAATAAAAATTACTGTAGTTACTATTCATAATATAAAAAAAATAAAAGTAACCTATTAACATAATTTGGACCCACTGATTCCAAATATGGAATCCATTTTTCAAAATTCAAAACAATGAAGTTGCAGTAATTAATTTAAAATTAATCTCGTTGTTAAGCGAACTGGTTTTAAAAGTTAAAACATTTCCAAAGAATGAATTGATTTAACCTATGTATTCAATGTAAAATCAATGCTAATGACACAAATTATATTAAATAGTAAAAATTTATTCTATTTATACTTTAAAACCATTTAATATTATAATTTATCCATATAAATTATTATGATGAAAAAAGTTGTTTTTAATTAAAATATATCGTGTTTTTACAATTCATTAAAATATGAAAGTTATCAGAATAATATGAAAATTTTACCCAAAGTAAATTTTTATATCCTGATTCCAAAGAAGAATTTTATTTTGTCAAATTGAACTTATAAACTTGTCAAAAACTAGATTTAATGTGGGTGCACCATCAAAAGGCGGCAAAACTGCATTTTTTGTAAAATACTTATTTTACCCGAAAGAATTATTTTGTTCTCATACCATGTTCTAGAAAATATGTATGATGAATAATAATGTTATAAAATTCAAAATTTAGTTAATACTATTCATAACGGCTAGTTCATAATAATATTATAACCATATATCATTGTTTAGTGAAACCCGATATTGCGTACAACACACGCTATCGAAGAAGGTCACAATTGCGTGTAATGCAAGCCAAGTTAGGGTTGCGTGTAGTGAAAGACTCCATTGTTGTTGCGTATAACAAAATCCAACCATATTTTATTTATACATTGAATATATATATATACACACTCAATGTTGCGTAGAATAACATCTTTCAAATGAACTTGAAATTGTGTGTAACTCAATACAAGATTTGTGTTGTGTATGCTGCAAGCTAATACAGTGTTGCGTATAGCACAAGATAATCTTAGTTTAGAAAAAACACATGATATCAAATAAATTAAAAAGAATACTTATCATAAAATCTCTGGGTGTTACATTCTACCCCCCTTAAAATGAATTTCGCCCTCGGAATTCATCAGGGTTATAAATGGTTTGTTACTTGAGAATTTCTTACATAGAAACCCACATCGTAAAAAAAGGAATGCTAAAACTTAATTTCAAAAAGTGAAGTGTGAAACATAACGGTTACCCAAATTAAATCATCATTATTTTTCCACATAGGAGATTATAGGCGAATATATGGATATGGAGGAGAAATCTAACCATCAAGTTCTGATGGAGAGTGGTAGAGAACATGGCTATGAAAAAAGCCAACAATCACAAAGCCATATATTTGTGATGATATAAGGTACCATCTGAATCATCAGATATAAGAGAACTAGGACAACATTTTTGGTTTTCAATATCATTTCCCTAAAGTTGATGTAATTGGAATTAGAAGAAATACTTTCGTGATTTTCGTACAGTCTCACCGTTGGTCGTTCTTAGGACAATTTCTACTTCATCTCTTAAAGAAATGATGTTGAATTTGTCATTCGTGAGGTGTTAGTAGATCATGTGATAGAATTATGGGTCATTCCATCTGTATCAAATGAAAGGTTAGAAAAGTTATCAAAAAATACATAAGTCCATCTATAGTGAGATTAATCATATATGGTTCCTAAAATGGACTTATACTTCATATATCATACTCCTTAATATAATAAAACTAGTTTCTACTAAACATGTACTTATTGTAGGCCAGTGGTAGGATATAAAGGCCAGTCGCACTTCGGTTGTGGGTTCGATTCACCCAGCCTTGTCTGACGCGATGGACTGTCACCCATCCTGCAGGTTGTCCTTTTTCTAAAACTACATTACTATAACATCCCATAAATAATATTGAAATAAAACTTCTATCCTTAAAGAATAATAACTTATTTCCAACATAATCCATTCCAATCTTTAGGCTTATCCAAAATACTGCTGTCCAATCACATATTATAGTGAAAACAATTACCAGAGATTTCATTTAACAAGTATGTTAATACCATCGTTGATCCCCATATATCATAAGATATGTCTTGTTGGTCACATTCCAAACGTTCAAAGGCCTTAATCATGTATTCTCTTGAAAAAATACCCATTGAATGTTAGTGAAAACATAAGTGCTGTTAAAAGTTAACTCTTTCCACATACCAAAACCCCAAAATTCTATTTACTCAAACCATGATATAACTATTTCCTTATATCAGTCATGCGCTCATGAATACCGTCAAACATTTCATTTTCTCGTATGCGCATATCATCTTTTTTTCCAAAAATATCTCAATCACTTTCCATGGTTACCAGTACCATAAAATTATTGAAAACCACAATAGACCAATACATAAATATTCCAATATTCCACGATACTATATACAACATTATTTTGGAATCCCATTACATAAACACTTAATCATTCCACCACATCGTTTTCATATTCAACATCGCCAATAGTGATCGTATGTGACTTCCCTTTGTCCTTTTCCTTATGTGGTTTCTCATGTCGATCGTCACTAACCCTTGTATTAGGGAATTTATTAGCATAATGCCCCATTTCCTTGCACTTGAAGCATTGAAGTGTTGGTGGTGAATTATCTATAGTCTTTTCTTTATTCACATCATTAGAAACCCTTTTTCCATTACTTCGACACTCAGCTACTTGATGACCTTATTTTCCACACTTAAAACATTTTCTAGTCCCTTTAAGACAATCTCCACCATGCTTCTTTCCACACTTTGAGCATAAGGAAACATTCATCTTATTTTCACCATTATTCTGAGATTTCTCCTTGAACTCCATCTTTTGTTTCTTGTCAAAACTATGAGATGGATAAATAACACCAACTTCCATTTCTACCTTGATAGAACAACACACAATTTTTTCATAGCTACTGAAGTCCCTTATAGCTAATTCCCTTCTAAGATTTGGTTTTAAGCCACTGAAGAATCGATCAACTTTACTTTCAGGTTAGATGATAAAGCCAGATGCATACCTTGCAAGCCTTGTATAATTCGCTTCATATACACCAACAGATTCATTATCCTTTTGCTTAAGTTCAAGAAACTCTTTCTCCATCTTTGTTCGAAGAATACGAGGGAAGTACTCATTGAAAAATAATTTCTTGAACTCATCCCATTCCATGGACTCAATTTCATCTCTTGGCCACGTATTCTTGATAAGATTCCACCATTGATCAGCTTCACCTTCCAAACGATATACTGCTAAGGTGACTTTATCATGTTTAGAACATTGAAGAACTGAAAATATATTTTCAGTGGTACTCATCCATTGTTCAGCAACAAGTGGATCAGAAGACCCCCGGAAAGAAGGTGAACGTTGCCTCATAAAGGACCCAATAGAATATTGTTCCCTTCTCTTCTCATTTGGAGGTCTAGAATGATTCATATCTTATGTAAGAATAGCAATAAGATTTTGTACTCCATCTCCCATAACATTTGTTTGTTCAGGAGGACAATCATTGCATTGTCCATTGAATTGATCAACACGGTTCCTTCGGGTTCCAACCATCATCTAAAACCCAAAAATAATAGTGTGAGAGGCAAAAATCATGCTAGGGAAAACAACATAATAAAGGAGGAGTACCTTCAATATCTAACATCTTAGGTTTAATTCTAAGATCGTTACTGTAATTCTAGGACTATAACCTATACTTATAATTAACCTTAGGGTCATCCCTAGACATACCTTAGAAATATCTCTAGGGATCTCACTAAAGTTCTCACATCCTAGTTTCCAAAGGTTGACTAAACCTTTCCTCTGATACCAACTGTAGAGACCCGAAGCTTTATGTACAAGGACAACACATCAATTTTGTGGAATAATTAATACATAAAAAAATTCAAAACTCAAGGACCATAATAGTTTAGTGTCTTTGGAAACTCGGAACGTAATCTTCTAATCGTGGTGAAAGATCTTCAACATATCCCATAAAGATATTCCCCTTATGTTTTCTTACCTAAAACCAATCTTTATATCCTTGGGAAAATAAAATATATAAAGGGTGAGCTCAAATTCTCAGTAAGGGTAAGCATGGAT
This sequence comes from Viscum album, assembly GCA_963277665.1. Taxonomy (NCBI): domain Eukaryota; kingdom Viridiplantae; phylum Streptophyta; class Magnoliopsida; order Santalales; family Viscaceae; genus Viscum; species Viscum album. Next base: position 392,078,424 of record OY728148.1, read on the forward strand.
AAAATAAAACAAACCACATACATTTGAACTTAAAAACATGAACACAATGTTTAAACATCAAGATCTTGAGCAATGAAATAAAACATGGAAATACGTAAGGAATAGATCATAAAAAACATTAATCCTGATAAAATCGAATGGGAATAAAACTTGTAATTGTGGAAAAACATTATGATTTCCATATTAGCCAAGGCATTGCTTCCAGGACCATCTTAGTGGACAAAGTCCCTTTCTGAATCTAGTTCACTCTTCGTTTCAGTCCTGTAACACTGAAAAAATTAACCTACCATTATTGCCATGTCTATATCATGAGATATAAATCATTACCCAATGAATTGGAGGGAGATATATGTCCCACCAATCTTATAATGAAATCATTCTTACTTGTGCCACAGAATAAACTTGAAACATTCATCATAACCCAAAGAATAAAATGGGTTTTATAAACATCATCCCATCATCACATAATCCATATAAAACAAATGGATATATCAACATAAGAAAAGTGAAACCATGTTAATCGTAGGCACATTATACTTGAATCATAAAAATATAAAATAATGTCATCTTAGATGAAAAAATGGTTTTGATAAAACACTTGAAATGAATTCTTGAGGAAAATATCCTTTCTTCTTCAAAATCAATTTCTTTTCACAAAACATCATTCAATTTTAAAAGAAAGAGATTTTTTTGAAAATAGTCATGAAATCTTTTGTAGGAATCTTCATGAAAATAAGGCTTTATAAAACCCTAAAAATGCTTTCATGCCGTATAAGTTAAAAAAACATTCTCCTCATACTTTTGTCGGAAAAGTCAAAAAAGTACCTCGTAACGTAATAAAAAATAAAGTTTCCTTACATATCAAGTAGTAAAAGAAAAATGGGTACAAAGTACATTAAATATACATAAAAACACTTTTAGAAAACATGGACTTGGATGATAACAATAACCCCAGTAATTACTTATGAATAAACAATCTCAGATAAGAATGAGATTGGAAAAGTTATCTCTTACCGTACGTCCAATATGCTTCGTATATATCCGAACCTCCTTTATAATGATTTCAATAATGTCATTGACTTATTAAAGAATCATATTAATTGTTATGATATCATATATGGTTCACTTATGACTTTATATTACCCATTCTTTTGTAAATTAATGTTAAAGTAGCATTTTGGGTAAAATCATTTTATTTATCGTACGTGTTTGGACTTGTTGTTCATGATGTTATTATTACTTATATCATGATTTACTTACTTATAAAATGTAAATCATGATTTATATATCATATACATTCATTATATATCCATCATATACAAGCATTTATAAGAGTACATAACATATGGAGGTAAGAAATGAAACACACCGTTCATGGAGACGGTAAGTCGTACGTACACATGAATGCTACATTCATTTATATTTATTATTTTAATGGAATTAAAACATAATGATACATAGGTTATATTAATTCTAGTATAATATCATATATAATATCATTAACCACATCCTTTATACATCCCACATAAGGTATTAATGAATCACATCACTTTGAGCGGGCGGTAGTCCGCACTTCCTCAAATGAGATTATCGTATTTACCAACTATGGAAACCGTAAAGGCTTGATATAATTGGAAAGTAAAAAAGAATAAGGAAATCAAAAACATAATATATATTATATATAAATACTGTTCCATCATAATGGCCACCATGAGAGGCAGTAGGAGAAAATGGAACAATCATCGTTTTGAGTGGCGTTAGTTTCCCATCAAAGAAACATTATGTTATTCATCCATTAGAAGGAGGTGTGTGTAAGTGTAGTTAGAATCCTTATCATAACAACACCCAAGTATTTTTAAGATATTGGTGTTGTTACAAAAAAAACATTAAAAAGATTTTAGTGGTTGGAGAAGTAGAATAAAAGAAAACAACTTAAGAGAAACTGTTACCTTTAATTTTGGTAACTTTCTTTGGTTTGAACCAAAAGGACTTCTTGGAGAGTCTTATGCCTAATGTAAGGATTCAAGGGGTAGGATAGAGATGTAGGAGGCTTAGTTGGGCAGATTTTGGATGAGCCAAAAGGATTTATAGGTGTGAGGAAGTGCATAGAAGTGGTGTCCTTTTATAAGGGAGAGGAGGGGCTCTTTAAGAAAGTGTTAAAACATTATTTTATTATAAAATTATCTTTAGTTTCAAGGGGTCAAAAACACATTAATGTCAAATATAAGATGATTCGTATTCGAAATAAAATCATCCAATTGGAATTTTACAGGTTTTGGATGATATTTTAATCATTATAATCTTATTTATTTAAATCATTTATTAATGAGGTAAACACTACATCATTATTGTGTCATAAATAATTTAATTCATTTGATGTCTAAAAATTATGAAACAAATACCATGATGTAGGAGAGCTTTTTAGCTTTCCAAATAAGATTTATAGTCGAAAATATAACTTATATAACCCATTATAAAAAGTAATTACTAAAAGATTTTTGTTAAAGTCAATTTTTTCATTACATTAAATTAATTAATACAAATTGTCATTTTCACTACCAAGTGGCTCATTGGGGTCCCAAAATCGGCCCAAGGATGCCCATGGTCGGACACTACTCATAAAATAAGGTTAGGGTAAGTTTCAAGGTAATTTTGAATTATTATAATATTCTTTTAACTTGAATTAACCTATTTACCTTTAACCGCAGTAAATAAAAATTACCGTAGTTACTATTAATAATATAAAAAAATAATAGTAACCTATTAACATAATTTGGACCCAATGATTCCAAATATGGAATCCATTTTTCAAAATTCAAAACACCGAATTTTTAGTAATTAATTTAAAATTATTCCCGTTGTTAAGCGAACAGGTTTTAAAAGTTAAAACATTGCCAAAGATTGAATTGATTTAAACTATGAATTCAATGTAAAATCAATTCTAATGAAATAGATTATATTAAATGGTAAAAATATATTCTATTTATACTTTAAAACCATTAAATATTATAATTTAACCATATAAATTATTACAATGAAAAAAGATGTTTTTAATTAAAATATAGTGTGTTTTTACTATTAATTAAAATATAAAAGTTATCAGAATAATATGAAAATTTTATCCAAAGTAATTTTTTATATCCTTATTCCAGAGAAGAATTTTATTTTCTAAAATTGAACTTATAAACATGTCAAAAACTAGATTTAATGTTGGTGCTCCATCAAAAGGTGGCAAAACATCATTTTCTGAAAAATACTTATTTTACCTGAAAAATTTATTTTGTTCTCATACCATGTTCTAGAAAATATGTAAGATGAATAATAATGTTATAAAATTCAAAATTTAGTTAATAATATTCATAACAGCTAGTTCTTTAATAATATTATAACCATATATCATTGTTTAGTGAAACCCGATATTGCGTACAACACACGCTATCGAAGAAGGTCGTGATTGCGTATAATGAAAGCCAAGTTAGGGTTCCGTGTAGTGCAAGACTCCATTGTTGTTGCGTATAATAGAATCCAACCATATTTTATTTATACATTGAATATATATATATACACACTCAATGTTGCGTAGAATAACTTCTATCAAACGAACTTGAAATTGTGTGTAACACAATCCAATAATTGTGTTGCATATACTGCAAGATAATACGGTGTTGCGTATATCACAAGATAATCCTGGTTGTACAAAAAACAAATGACATCAAATAAATTAAAAATAATACTTATCATAAAATCTCGAGGTGTTACAGGAAGTAAGTAAAAAACATATATATATTATATATTATTACATTAGAAATATTATTTTATATACCTCATAATTTGAAAATATATATATCTTTATAAATATTATTGAAGGGTGATCATTGACGATGAATCTCATCGCGTTGTGGAGATGGTAAGCCATACGTACGCACAAGCAGAAATATCATTCTATTAATAGTGAAATAATATGTAGTTGAATGGTATATTATATATAAATAATCATTGACATGTTATATTTTTTTTATTTACACCAATTATACTCATTATTATACCCATCCAAATAATGAAGTGTGGAATAAAAAACTACACCACGACGTGGAGACGGTAAGCCCTACGCACGCATGTATGGTGACATTTTCATTCATAGGATGGATAGAATAAAGAATATGGTTGTAACATATTGGTAATAACATATAAGATTGTAGATGGTACTAGATTTATTATTTTATTATGGAAATAACAAATAAAGAGTAAGTAGAAGAAGCAAATAACTTTGAAAGAGGTGATAAAATAACTACCTCTTCTTCGGGTGCTTCCTTTTGATTTAAACAAAAGGGATCCTTATATTGGATTTATGATAAAATTAATGACTTTAGGATTAATTTAGGGTATTTGGGAGTAGATTTTAGTAGGTTTGGCTCAATCCAAATGGCTTTGGAGTTGTAAATTTAAGACAAGATGAAGTGTCCTTTTATAAGAGAGGTGAGGGGCACTTTATGAAAAGTTTGAAATATTAATTTATTATAAAATCAATTTCTCTTTATAATGGATGGAAATAGAATTATTTCTAGGATACAGTGGGTATGGGTCTAAATCCTCTCAACCAATAGGTTTTAGACATGTTTAAGTCACCATATTAACCTTATCTTTTAGATTTAACCCTTAGGTAAATAGTTTTACTCTTACCTTGTCTTCTTGTATTCTTACACTATATGGTTAATAAAACTACTATAAAATGAAAATATAACCTCATGTGGCTAATTGGTGACATATATATCTTTATATAAGTCATTTTTCCTAACTATATATTTTTTTGATTTTTCTATTATTTAAAAAAATAGTATCTTTATTAAAAACCCATTTATGTCAATTTTGACACTATTTAATATTTGGTTTTTGTAAAAGTCATAACAAATTTATTAATTCAAAAACAATTAATCATACCTAACATGTAATATTAATTTAGAAAATTATTTTATGGAAAAAAGTTTCAATTTACATTTATTTTAATATTTATTATATCAATTATTTTAATCTTTCATTAATAAGGTAAATACTACATCATCATTATGTCATATATAAATTTCATTATTTAATGTTTAAAAATTATAAATAAAATATCATTATGTAGGAAATAAATTTTTCTTTATAATTAATATTTATAGTCGAATTTATCTTATGTATAACTCTCTATTTAAATGGTTTAGTTTAAAAATCTGGATTTAACAATTTTAACACTTCTTTAAATAAAATATAATAAATGTCCGAATCTAACCCAAATGAATAAAAAAGGATATTATTTTTGTACTAATGTTTATTTTGGTTGAAATAAACATATCCAATAGAATTAGGACATGTTTTAGGGTAATTTTAATATTATTTTTACCTTTAATTACCCTATTTACTTTTAACCGTGGTAAATAAAATTCAAAAGTTACTATTCACCAAAAAAATAATTTTCATCATGTTGAACCAAATTTTACCTACAAATGAAAATTGCGTCTATCAAACTTTTGAAACTCAATTCACATAAGCGGTAAAATTACGTTTTATGAATATTTGAAAAAGTACATAGAAGGTGGATAGATGTGCTTGAAGGTGGGTAAAAGATGTTAAAAAGTTCAAAAAAAATTTATATATCTAATCATATTATAAATTCATTGAAATGAAATAAATTGGACTAATATATGTATTATGTATATATTTTGAATTTAAGATAAATTTTAATTAAAAATAATTATTTAAATGAAAAAGTCGGTTTTTATGTACTATGCAGTATTTTTCACTATTCATCAAAAATTGAATGTTTTCAAAAAAAGGCCAAAAATTCACTCTAAGATAATTTTGATAATACGAATTAAAAAATGAAACGTTTTTTTACCAAATTCAATTTTCAGTGTTGTCTTAAATTAATTTTATTATTTTTCACAAAAGGATAGAAAAAGTAGTTCTTCTAAGAATAATGTTTTTCTAAATATATAAATATTTTAAAAAACAAATAAATTTCATTATAAATATGTTTTATTTATGTGAAGAAATTATAAATAACATTTAAATTTTATTTGTTACTATCCATATTATAATATTTAATTGATAAATAAATATATCATTTAAATAATTATAATATTAATGTTTTGTTTCATAGAAACTCAATCTTGCAAATAACACAAGCCAAGTAAGTGTTGCATGCAATATAAGATATTAAATTACTTTAAATAGATAATGTATTATGAAATCTTGGGGTGTTACACTGATTGTGTCTTCCACAACGATATAGTGTAATGCATGATGTTTTTCATGTTTTATAGATTTAACATTATCACCCTAATCCATATCATGTAATTAATGTTAAAGATGTTGTTATTAAGGCTATTGTGTTTTTTTGAGGAGCATCCTGTTCATATGGTGGATCATAGAGAGATTGTATTGTGAGGAATGGTTTTGCCTTTGATTTGTGTTCTATGGAAATATGTAAATGTTCAAAAAGAAACATGGGAGGGAATTGGATATGTGATCCCACTGGCCAAACCTATTTTCTTCGGAAACTCAATAATGTTCGGGAAGATCGGCTCGAGGATGAGTCATCATATGATGGGGAGGTTGTAAGATCCCAAACATCATGAAGGTATGTACCTGTTTAAATTTTGGTTTCAATCAATCTTTTTTTGTTCATAAAACTGTTCCGAGGAGTATGTTGGGTATTAGGGGCGTTCCAAATGTTTGGTACATGAGAAAGGGGAGAAACAAACTAATATATGTAAGGTGCATAGTTGGAACATGATTAATAAAACCGTACAAAATTCCCAGGTAACCATGCAGCCTTGGATAGTGGCTTAATGCATAGTTGGAGCATGGTTTTTCAAACTGTGTGACTTTCCCAGGTAACCGTGCAACCCAAATCCCATTTGAATGTGGCTTCTAAATGGTTTTAACTTTGTTTGTAAAACTGTGTGGGTAAACCATGCAGCCCAGTAATGTTTGGAAAAATAAAAAATCGCCATTATTGGATTTTAAACCTTCACCCAAATTTCCCCCCTCTTTTCCTCCTTTGAACCCTAGTGATGAATAATAACTCTCAAGGGCTCCCATGGGTGATTCTCCTTCATCTCTAGGTTGTTTTTAGTGACTTTAGTTATCGATCGAAGCCTTGGGTAAGACTAATCTCATTGTTTCTTCTCTTTTGGGTTTAGGGCTACCATCTTTCTTTTATCTCCATACGAATCTATAAAACCCCTTTTTTGGTGTGATCTAGGTTGAGTCCCCAAAGGGTGGTTGGATCAAGATCTAAGGCTATGATAAAGGGTTAAAACAAAAATATATTCAAGGTAGGTGTTCTATATGACATATCCCATAGTTTCATTGTAGATTTGTGCACATTTGGTTTTGCTTTTGGTTGCTTCTTGATGTGATTTTGATGATTTTGATGATATTTGGTAAAATGGGTGTCCAAATGATGATTATAAACCCTTATGGTCCATATGGGATGCATAGAGGATGATTTGACTTATTTATGGCCACCCATGGGGTGTGTCATTATTCTCAGACCTAGAAATTAGTCATGAAAGTGTAAGGCCATTTGGTGATAATGTAGTTACCTTATAAAGTATATTGATGAGTATAATGGTAGTGAAAATTAAATATGAGAAATGTTTCTAGAGTTGGTAATGTATTAACGGGTTGTTTGACATGACATGGAAATGGGTTGATTTGGTTAATTGGGATTATGACATATGGCTTACAAATTATCTTATAAATTCATAAGAGAGTAGGGAATATGAATCGGTGAATATGTTAATTGGTAATGGTATGTTAGATAAAGAATATGTTAATTGGGATTTCATAATGTAATATATGAATATGTGAAATTGGATGATTTATGGGATATTTTGTATGTTCTTAGTGAACTAGAAATGAGAATGATAATTGGGATAAGTAATGTAAATGGTAAATGTGTTAATGGGTTATGGCATAATATTCACTCCCTTATTGTTTTCTATGGATTATGATGGAAACATGTATTGGTTTTGATATGGATTATGTGTAGTAAATATTGAAATAGGTGTGTTAACATGGCTTGAGGTGTGGGATAAAGAACTGAGGCTCCTCCCATGGGTTGAGTTGGACTGATGCTCTAACTCCACCCACAATGCACAGGTTTGGGAAGGGGATGAAGTTCTATTCGCCTTACTGTTTAATTCCACCCGAACATAGGCTTCAAGGTGATGAAGTCATAATGTTGTGATGCATTATCCATAGTTAGTTAAGGACTTCACTTATTCCATCATGTAGAATAATAAATTCCATTAACCTTGCGTGAATGATGTAAATGTTTAACCCATGGATAACATGTTGATGATGAACTAAGTAATGAAGAAGATTAACATAATGAATTTGGAACCAAGGTTAATTATAGTTATGTAATGATTGTTAATTAGTAGCCCCCAAATGTTCTTTTATTTACCTTTTAATTTTTCCATACTTGCATGCACTATTTGTTAGATTGGATATTCTGTAGATGCCATTGGTGGTGCCCTACTGAGTTGTACTCACACCCTACTTGGGCCACCGTGGGGTACACGAGAAGACTTCTTGCGTGTAGGTTAGGGAGAGGGAAAAGACACTATTCTAGGGAGTTCAGTAGGGAATGGAACATTCATGTATGAGGTTATAGACTTGGAATTAGGTCTGTTTTGTGGATTCTTCTATTTTTCTTTATTTTTTGTTTTTTCTACTTTAGCACCATTTAACATGGAATTCCATGTTTATCTTGATTGTGGTTTGTGCCTAGTTTGGAAGAAGATAGTTATGCTTGTTTATTGGTTATTTTAATTTTTTTTTGCTATTTATGCTTGTTATATATTGTGTATTACTCTAGTAAAGAGGGTATAGTTTCCCCACATGACTAATCTAGACCATCAATGCTAGTCGGAAACCTCTAGCATATGAGGAGGCGTGTTAGAGGCCATGTGTTGACTCAGCCTGGGGAACCTTTTAGTGGATTTCAAGGTAGGGATGTTACAAATATAACTTATAAAGGATGATTAAAGTTTTTAATTATGGGAAATTGATATAATTCATATATAAATACGGTGTGTTGAATTTGGGGAATGGTTTATGCGTTCCATTTTTACCATAGTTGAAATGGGAACTACTATGTGAAGAACATAGCTCAAATTTTTGTATACACCCAAGTAGCACAAATATATATACATATGTAAGAGATCAGTTTGATGGGATGGTATGAAGTAATTAATTGGAGAATATGTTTCCATATTCTTAGTATACTAGAATTTAAATGTTGAGAATCAATATCTAAAGGGAATCATACAACCTCTACCTTTACTTATATGGATGTGGGACAATACTAAAATTCACTTTGTCACTCGACTCCCACCAAATTAAAGGAAGAATGATTTTTATATGGGTCATCATTGATAATATTTTTAAGCCTTCTCACTTCTTAGTGATATGAAAAGAAATACCACATTGATAATTTACCAGGATCTACATCAATTAAATCGTAAGGCTTCATGGGGAATCCATATCAATTATATCTGATTATGACCCTCAGTTCTAATAGAAATTTTGGAAGAGTCCTTAATGGTATCTCAACATTGAGATACATTTATGTAAAACATATCACCCCAGAATGGTGGGTAGACTAAATTGACCATATAGACTTTGGAATACATATTGAGATCATGCTCTCTTGAATTCCAAAATATGTGGGATAAGTATCTATCTCTAGAAGAATTTAAATAAAATAATAGTTTTTATTCTAGAATACATATAAAACCATACACACTCTACATATATTTTTATTGAGATGACACTTTTATGGAGAAAGTATGAAATAAACATGTACAACCAATCCATCAAACACTATATCAAATTTCAAAATTGTTAAAAACTATCTTGATCCCATTGGACTTAATTTCCTTAAAAAAATTATAGGAAAGAGTTATTACCTTTTTTCTTGGGTTGTCCCTAATAATGTCTTTGAAATTAGAAGGTAGCTAAACTCAGGCTCACAAGAACTCCTCATAAATTATTTTCGTGTTGTTGAACCCTATGACTAGGATTAGGTGTTGTTTTTCATTACACTCACTTTTCTCTTTATTCATGTCTACTAGAATCTATCTTTTTTTGCATCTGTTCTATAACCTCAATAGAATCACGGATGGATTCCACATTCTCTACCGTCTCTTCCTCAGATTGTAATAGAAACTCTCATGGATATTACCTACTCTCCAGCTCCCCAAGCATCCCCTCCTCTCCCACATTGGCAGGTGAGACCAGTTCCCTCACATGCATATTCACTCCCTCTGCACCAACCATATCAATTGTCCTTGTTCCTACATCACACTGTGAACTAGGGGAAGTAGCATCCTCCACCACTGGTCTCACCTCCTCTGTATGCCACCAAACCTTTCTAAAGTACATGACATATTCCATGTTTCAATGATATGTAAATACATGTTATAACCAAAAAAAATTATCACATCTATGGAAATAGATTTGGATCCTAACTTATCTTATAATGAGGTGCCTCTCAATATTCTTAACAAGATAGAAAAAGTATTGCAGAATCAGAAAATTCATTTGGTTAAATAACTTTAGAGAGATAACCAATTAAAATAAGAAACCATAGATCCTAAATAATCTAAAAAAAATGGTATCCATTTTTTTTAATAGTTTATATATACCATAATTTCGAGGATGAAATTATTTAGGGAGAATTTAATACCTAATATGCATGTATCCTAAACTATCACAAAATACACCCGTTAAATAGACTTTAATCATAAATTTATATATTTTCTTAATTTAATAATTTCAAATTGAAAAAACTATAATCACTTATTGAATTCATCATATATAAATTACCATAGTATGAATTTATTATATTTTTGTGTAAGGGAAAATTTTTAGTCAAAAAAACTATTTTCACGAAACCTTTAATTATATTGACTTTACAATTATATAAGAATTATCTAGAAGTTTAGAAAACATTTTAAGTAAAGAAATATGAATTTTATGGATAAAATTATATAATCTAAAATATTATTTGAACTTATAAAACCCAGGAAACCATTTTTAAATATAATTAAAATGCTACTTTAATTTAAAAAACATTTTCCATCTTTTCATTGAATCAAGTATTTTCAAGGAATATTCAATTTTTGATTTGATTAGAAACCTCAAATCCTTTATTTTTTTATAATAAATTAATTTTGATCATTAAAGTTAGTATAAAAACTAATTTTACATTTTATATATAAATTTAAAACATAAAATAGTTAGTTCTTTAAAAATGGTTTTTACGTGATTAAGAATATTTACTTTAAAAATGACTTTTCACAAATCTAAAAATTTTATTTGAAAAAATGATTCTAAAATTTGAAATTATATGAATCAAATTAATTATAAGTTTAATATTAATCATTGTCATTAATATTAATTACTAAGGTTATAAATTAGTTTCAAAGGTAAAATTAAATATTAGTGAAAGTTAAAAGTAAAGAAAATCTGAAATCACTCAGAGTTTTATAAAAAAATGTTTTTGAGGAGAGGTTTGACCCAAAATCACTTTTATCTCATATTTTTCTATTTTTTTTTCAAAACATGAATAGTAACCTTAAATTATTGAAAATGTAAGGGTTACTCCAAAATCTACCCATACCTTCACTTATAAAAGGGAAACAACTTGACCACTTTAATAATCCCATGTATTTAAAATTAACTCTTTATACTATTCAATTTTACTCTCCCTAGAACTCTATAGCAGTAACATAATACCATAAAAACTCATAGTTAGCATAATCCCTTCAAATTGTAGGATACTTCCTTGAAAATTTCAAGTCCTTGAACTATGTATTATCAACTATATAGGGTTCTTATTAATTATATTCTTTCAATTTTCTTCTATACGCACTATTATAATGTTAATATTATCATTTATATACCATAATGTTACTATATTAACGTTATTATAATAATTTATTCATATACCCCATCCATTAAGAAAAATAAAACCATTGTTCATGTGTTTGGAGACTAATGCCTCCACGACGCAATGTGCCCCATGAAGATGTATATAAGGATGTTATTAAAGGATAAATATGATTTTTGTGATATCATTAAGGTTATTTTATAAAAAACTAGAGAACCTATTTATGATATGATCAACAAATGGTTACCCGTAATTTCATCATTTAAACTAATATTACTAAGAGGATAACCCTTTATTCAAATTGTGCAATATTTTCATATCCATTAAATATTATTATAATTATTTATAATTATTATTTATGAAACTAAGAAACACTAAATAATATCATTATGCTCATATTATAATGATATCACAACAAAACGACCTCATAATCATTCATTAAATAATGGTATTTTCATGTTTGAGTCGGTTTAACCACCCACTTGAATAATACAATGAATTTTTATAATGAATTACTTTGGTAACATAATTAATAGAATAAAATTATATAAATGTGTAAAAATAGATATTTTTTCTTCTTAAAATGTTATATCAATATTTAATTCATTAATTAAGAAAACACACTCTGATCATCAAGAATCACCAAAAAATGTTTATTATTAATATCATATTTAATGATAAAGACTAAAAATATCATGAAAGTGATTTCAAACATAATAAATTATTATAATTAATTCCTAAAACTAATTTTAATGATCTATTAATGGAATAATTTTAATTAGTAAATAATATGAACACCCTTATGATGAAACTAGTACAAATGTTCAAAACTATAACACCCAATGTGGAAAATCGAGAGAATTCATATAGAGAATGAGTATTTACAAAGAGTACGAATGAAAATGGATATGAGTAAGTTTTTGGAATAATTTATTATGATATATATGTTTATGATAAATTATTTTATGGTTATTTTGAGGATTTCATGAAAAGAGGTAACTATTTTCTATCTCAAATTCCACTCTTTGAGAGATATTTTGTAGTATGAAATAAATTAGATGGTGTATATAAAACCTATTTGAGATGTTATATCATTAATTTAATTTATTTAGGGTATTTGAAGATAATTTTTAACCCATATATTTAAAGATATTATTATTGATTCACTACCCAATCCATATGCGGGGGTTTTTCTATCTCAATTTTCATTCTTGGGGACTCATGTAATAATTACTACATAGTTTCTTTTTTTTGTGGTGATTAAATTACCATGGAATAATTTTTTCTATGATACTCATAAAATTTAAAAAATTTATAATTATATATTTTTATTCCTATCTCATATTATTTTGATTCATGTTTTACCTTCTCCTTGGTGGAAAACAATCCTATGTTTTAGAAAAGTAACAATGTTCATAATTTCCTAGAAAATAAATCCCTATACGGATACTAGAAAGTGGATATTGCTGTGAAAAAAATTATTACAGTAATAATAAAATTGGAAATTCTTGGTTTATCACAGACTAAATCATCACCCTGATGCATGATAAGTGGGACAAATACAGAATACCTAAAAATACACTCATAGGGGATATGCGTTGGAATATTCACATGATTTTAATGAACCATGATGTGGTAATTTTCCTACCATTACCTAAGTATCCTACCAATGAAGTCTACGTAATCTAATTACTATCTTAAATGGATAACCTAACACAATTTATGTACCCTCACAACTATATTTCTTTGATAGGAGAACTTTTTGTTACTTTGATAATACACCACCATTTCCATTTTGATTAAGGGATGTTATCCTAGACATCCAAATTATTCTACTAAATGTGGAAGTATTTGATTTTTTTTATTTCTAAATATTTATATTTACATGTTTTATTTAGTAATAGGTTTCTCAAGGAATGATATGAAATGTATTTATGACTCTTACGGTAATGGAATTTTAATTAATAAAGTTATGATTGGGGCTCAGTATTATATATCCCCTCGATGCATCGATAGGTCTCATATGAAAAAATAGGATGGTTTTGGTGCACGTCCCTTCAAATGTTAGGAATGTGTCTTAACAAAAGGCCTTCATATTAATTTTTTGATGTAAAACATTATTCATTCCATTCATAGAACATCAATGATTATTGTTATCCTTGTTTTCATTTTTTTTCATGGATATAGAATTCCCTCAGTTTCCGTTGTTTATAGATTCATGTTATTCATTTATTGTTTCCATATCACTTATTACATGTTTATTTTGTGCAATATTTTGTTGTTTGTTTCCCCTTACTGAGAATCTAAGATCACCCTTATTTGTTTTCTTTTCCCCAAGAAACTTATAGGAGGACTCTATGTAATTTTTTGGGATATAGTGGAAGGGATAATCATACTGTTATAATATGTTAATATTGAATCTTATGTTTTCAAGTGTAATATATATATATATATATATATATATATATTTGATCTTCCAAGACTAAAAACAGATTAGATACTTTAATAATTATTTTAATTTTTACCAATAATAATAATATAAAAACCAACTCTGTGTATCTGGAGTCTGTGACGTTATAGTTGGTATCAAAGGAAGTTTAGTATCAAACATGGGGATTAGATTTAGATAAACTGAGTAAGAAAACACAATTACTATAAAAATAACTCAATATTTTTAAATAACACTATATAAAAAATAGTAGGAATTGTATTTTATAATATAATATAATGAGCTAATAATTTTTCTTCCATTGTAGAAAGATAAAGGATAATGGGAGGAATGGGAAATATATCAACAAAATTAGTCAATGTAGAGATCTTTGGTAACTAAATATTGGATCAATTCCCTAGATAAGGTCTTTCTCACTTTGGGTTATAGTAAAATGAAAAAAGTCATCACAACTGTCTATTGTCTGAAGAGGGAAGTAGGATAATGGTTGTTAGTAATTCAGAACACTAAAGAGGAGGATAAGATCAAGTTTATAAAATGGGAAACTTTTGTAGAGGTATTATATGAAAAATAATTCCCACATGATCAAGGAGTAGAAAAGTAAATTAAATTAATCAATCATTGAAAAAAGGAGAAGGAAAATGTTACTGAGTATGAGACTAACTTTGAAAGGTTATCTATGAATTTTGAGGACAATGCACGTAGACCTGAAAACATGATTTATTTTTTCATCGATGGGTTAAAACTGAACCTTCAAATGGAATTGGTCTCTTAATAAATTTTTATCTTATGAGGATATAGTTTTATATTCCATTAAGATAGGAAATGAGTTCTCTAGAATGTATGTAGTCAATATAAATCAGTAGAAGAAAAGGCCATCCAAGCATCATGGGGATACCAATATAGATAATGGTAAGAGTGGATGGATGAGATTTCTTACATGTGATAACTATGTAAAGAAGAACCTCAGGGATTATAGGAAAGGACATAGAGTTTATTAAAAGTGTGTAAAAAAGTCAATCAATATCACAAATTCATGGGAAAGAAATAATATTTCGGTGTTCAATGATTTAACTATATAGAGGAGGGACATTATTCAAACAAATTCCCCAAAAATCAAAGTAATTTACCTCGGAAATTTTCAAGGGAGAAAGGAAAATATAATGTGATTATCACAATAGAAGTCAAAGTTCCTAATTACATTGTGGAAGATACTTTAATTTTTTCCTCAATGTTAGATAATGTTTTATTTGATTATGTATATTCCCACTCTTTTATATCCTACAAATTTTCTAAAAATAGAAGATATTTTCATGGAGCCTCAGTAAAGAAGTTATCTATTAAGAAACCAAGTATGAGTTTCATAGAGAAAATGATTTTTCAGGTAGTTATAATTATAATGCATAAAAATACTATATTTAAAAACATGGTTATTACACACATGGTTGAATTGGATACAATCAATGGTATGGATTTTTTGTTAAAGTATAATAAAAATCTTTATTTCCAAGAGAGGGATATTATAATTTATGGAGATGAGGTTGAATATCTTGTCCTTATAGGGGAATCCACATTATTAAAATATTTTCTAGATCCTTCCCCTATAGATATCCTTAATGAAATTATGGGTAAAGAAGAATATAAAGAGATATATATGGATTAGGAAGGTATCCTAAGAATAAAGTATATACCCAAGGTATAAAATTCACTGATATTTTTCCAAAATAATTACCTAGTTTTCTACCGAAGCATGAAGTTGAGTTCTCTACTAAAATCATTTTTGATACAAGGATGATATTCAAAAATACATATATAATGTAACAAATGGATTTAGTGGAGTTGAATAAATATCTATAGGAGTATAGTGGTAAGGGATTTATATGTCCTAGTGTTTCATCATGGTGAGGATATATTTTATTTCTAAAAAAGAATGACGAGTCCATGATATGTTTCATTTATTATAAGGAGATAAATTACTTTACTCTTAATAATTAATATCCTTTCCCACACATTTGAAAATTATTTGATCATCTTCAAGGATCCTAATAAGTTTTAATGATTGAACTTTACTTTGGTTATCATCAACTAATAGTGAAAAAGGATGATATACTAATAGCAATGTTTTGGACAAGGTATAGAAATTTTGAGTTTATGGTAATAACTTTTGGATTAACTAATAAAAATTATATATTGATGGATATTATGAATAGATTATTCAAAGATATCCTAATAGATTTTTAGTTTATCTTCGTTAATGATGTCTTAATATAATATAAGAATTATGAATGGAATGATATTTATCTGCAAATAATTATAGAGACCTTCAGAAAAATGTAATTATATTGGAAGTAAATTAAGTAATAATTTAAATCAATGAAGTTTATTTCATTGGACATATTTTCTTCAAGTATGTAATTTAAATTAACCCCAAAAGATAATGGTATTAAAATAATTTCTTACACTAAAGAAAATAATCATGATTAAATGTTTCTCAGGTTAAAAAAGAAAACAATAAATATTTGGTTCAAGAATGTTCTTGGTTGACTGGCCCACTAACCAAGATAACACATAAAGAGGTTGGATTAACATGGTAAGGGGAATGTGTGAATATTTTTCAAGAGATAAAGAGGATACTGATTAATATAAAAATATTAACTTTACCATCAGGTAAGGAAGGATTTTTAATTTATAGTGATGCATCCATGAAATGACATGGCTATGAACTTATACAGAATGATAGAGTGATTGGATATGTATAAAGGTAGTTATAAATCCATGAAAAAAAATTATATATATCATGAACTTGAGATGAGATCTATAATATTTTATTTGAAAATATAGATATTCTATATCTATGGTGAATGATGTGATATATATGGACCATAATAGTTTGATGTATATATTCTCAGAAAAGGACCTCAACATGAGGAATATAATATGTTTTGAACTACTCAAAGACTATGATTTCTTGATAAACCACAACCTTGAGAAGAAAAAAAGGTGGCTAATGCATTGAGTTGGAGACAACATTTACTTTTATCCATGATGAGTATTAACATGTATCCAATATAAAGAGATCTAGTCTAGATAGATATGGTGATTTATTGGTAGGGGTAACATTATTTGTTTTCTAAAAAACTGATAAACCATCATTACAAGAAAGGATATAGAAGTCCCATATAAATGATGAGAACTTATAGAGGATTATTAAATTATTTAATGATTGGAAATTGATAGAAGTTATATATACAGATGGTGTTCTGATGTTTGGGAAGAGGGTCTATATTTTATCCATGGTAGAGTTCAAAAGGGAACTGCTGGATGAGACACATAACTAAAATTTATCTACACACCATAATAGTAAAAATATGTATAGATATTTAAGCTAAATTTCTTTGTGAGATGGTATAAAGAGGACATTTTTTTGACCAAGTATCAAAATTATTAATATACTAGTAGGTAAATGCTGTGAGACAACATCTTAATGGAGTCATGAAACCATTGAATAAGCCTATATGGAAGTGGGACAATGATATAATGGAATTTCTCATTGGAATAAAAAATATTATAAAGAAAAAAGATATTATATGGGTCATCACTTATCACCATACTAAGTCTCCCCATTTCATAGTGATAAGAGAAGACCTACCACTTGAGAACCTTTCCTGGGAAAATATCAATGAAATAATACAACTTGATGGGGAACCTGTATCAATTATATCTTATTGTTACACTCAGTTCACATCGTAATTTTGGAATATTCTTGTAGTTGAAATCAATACTGAGATAAATTTAAGTATCACCCATCACCCCCAGATATATGGTAAGTAAAAAAGAACCATATGGATTTTTGAAGAAAAGATGAGATCATATTAACTTAACTTTCAAGGTATTTGGGATCAATATTTAACTTTGGGGGAATTTTTATATAATCATATATTCCATATGATAATACAAATGGTACCACATAAATCATTTTATGATAAGAGTTTTCATTCTCCAACTTGTTGGGAATAATATGGAGAAATTTTTTTTGACCCCAGAGATCTTGGAGGATATGATTGTTATTGTATGAACTTTTTATGATCATATTAAAGAATTATAGAGATAACATAAGAGTTATACTGATAATCAAAGAAAATACATGAAATCTCAAGTTAGAAATCATTTATTCTTAAAGGTTTCAAAATATAATGGAGTTGTAAGATTTGGGGAAAGTGGGAAGTTTATCCCTAAGTATATTGGACCTTTTGAAATATTAGAAAGAATTTGGTATGTAGCTACCAATTGTCTATATGTCTGAACATTTATAAAATATATGAAGTGTTCCATGTTTCATTACTAAGAAAATACATTCCAGATCCAACACATGTTATCAAATATAAGGTAATAGACTTGGAACTTGACTTATATTATAATTAGATGTATTTCAAGATTTTTGACAAGAGACAAAAAGATTCATGAAATCATACAACTCAATTGGAGAAATTAATTTTAAGGAATAACATATTTTAAAAGGAAACCTAGGATACTGAAGAAGATATATGTATGGATTATGCACTTTTTTTCAATAGATTTTATATTCCCTAATTCCGAGGACAAAATTATTGAAGGGGGGATAATGTAATACCCAATACAATACTACAACATACAAATGTTGTATCCTAAACTATCACACAATGCACCCTATAAAGTGATTTTATTCATAAATTTATTTTATATAATAATATAAAAAATTTTCATTTACCAAACAAAAATAATTTCTTTAATTAATCATATTGAAATTATCATAGTTTAAATTTTTTAACTTTTTCTAAAATTTCTTGTTTTCCGTCATAAGATACTGTTTTCACGTATCTTCTAATTTTTATGACATTACCATTATATAAAAATAACCAATAAGTTTAGAAAAAATTTTATGTAATAAAATATGAATGTAAGGAATAATATAATATATTTTACAATATTATTTTATCTTAGAAAACCTACAATTTTTTTAGAACTAAATAAAATGTTACTTTAATATAGAAACTGTTTTTTGATCTTTTCATTGAATCAAGTATTTTAAAGGGAGATTTCGTTTTGGATTTCCTTAAAAACCTCAAATAATCTATTTATTTAATAATAAATCAATTTGTATCATTAAAATAATTATCCAAAATAATTTTACATTAAATATATAAATTTAAATCTTTAAAACACAATTTCTCTAAAAACGAGCTTTACATGATTAAGTGTATTTATTTTAAAATTGAATTTGTACCAAATTTGAAATTTTACTTTATAAAATTATTTTAAAATTTTAAATTATATGTATAAAATTAGGTAAAATTTTATTCTTAATATTTTTCATTAGAATTAATTACTAAGGTTAAAAATTAATTAGAAAGGTGAAAGTGAATTTAGGTAAAAGTTAAAAGTTAAAAAAACACATAAATCACTAAAATATGTCTCAAAATAGAGTTTTTGTGGTTATTATAGACCCAAAATAATTTTAATATCGTATTTTTTTTTCATTTTTTCGCCTTTTACACTTTAATAGTGACCTTACATTATTTAAAATGTAAGGATTACTCCCAAAACTACACTTCCCATCACTTATAAAAGGGTAACACCTTAACCAATTCAAGGCCCGCTTATCTTTTTAATTTAATCTTAATGTTAATAAATTTACTCTAAATATTACCCTATAACACTATAATAATTCCATTTTCACTCATATTTATTCTAATCACTTCAAATTCAAGGATCCTATCAATGAAAATTCAAGTCCCTAATGTGGGTGTTATCAACTACTTAGTTTTATTCTTAATTATCTTATTTCATAAATATTATAACCTCAATATTATAATGATATTATTACCATTTATATATATTAATTTTAATATATTAATAGTATTATCATTATTTATTAATATATCATATCCATTAAGATAAAAAATATGATTATTTAAGATTTGTGCAGACTACCTCCTCCACAACGTAACATGTTTTGTTTCACTTAACCACTTTAATAAATAGATATAATGATCAGAATAAGGGATAAATTTTATTCTTATTATATAATTAAGGTTAAAATATTAAAAATTAGTGAATATATTAATGATATCCTCAATAAATGATCATTGTTAATTTAATCATTTTAAATAAGCGTACTAAGAGGATAACCTTTTATTAAAAATCATGTAAAGTTTTAATACCCATTAATATTTTTCATAATAACTTATAATTATAATTTCTCACAATAAAAAACACTAAATAATATCATTAATCTCTTTTTATAATGATATTATAACACAACCACCTCATAATCATTCATCAAATCCGGGTGTGTTCATGTTTAGGTTAGATTAACCACTAGCTTGAACAATACTATGAATTTGTATCATTATTGAATATTGGAAAATAATTACTAGAATAATATGATATAAATGTTCACATATAGTTTTTTTATTGGTACTTGAAATTTTATATCAATATTTAATTCATTAATTAAGAAAACACACCCTGATCATCTAAAATCACAAAAACATGCTTATTATCGATTTCATCTTCAAGGATAAAGTCTAAAATACCCCGAGAAGGGATTTGAAACGTTATAAAACATTAAAATTTATATCTAAAATTAACTTTTAGGACCTATTAATGAATACAATTTAATTAATAATGAATATGAACACCACTACTGTGAAAATAGTATGAATGTTCAAAACTATAAACACTTGTTGTGGAAAATCAATAGAATTCAAACATAGAATGAATAATTATGAAGAGTAAGGATAAAAATAGGCATTATTAATTTTACTTACTAAATTATTAAGGTCTAAATTTTTATTATACAAGAGGTTAATGGTCATTCTAGTAATTTAGGACAAGATGTAATGGTTTTCTGTCTCAATTCCTCTATTTGAGACATATTTTCAATTATGCATCAAATCTTCTTTATATGGAGTATATACTACCTATATGAGATGATATATAAATAAATTAATTTCTTCATTTTATTTTAAGATCAAGTATAATCTCAACCTTTCATGATGTTATGATTGAATCTCCACCCAATCTATATGTGGTAGTTTCCATCTAAATTTTCATTCATTGGGACTCATGTTATAATAAACCCCGATTTTGTTTTGTGTAGAACTTACACTTAAATGGAATTATTTTTACATGTTACTCAAAAAATTTAATGGATTTAAAATTATATATTTTTATATCACTTTAATATTATTTTGATTCAAGAATTACATTATCCATGGTGGCAAAATCATCATATGTTTTAGTAAAAAAAGGTATTTGTAATTTCATAAGAAATGCAATCCTCTATGGATGGTATAAAGTGTATAATACTAAAAAATAGATGAACCTTGGGTTAATAACCCCCAAAAATGTTATTTGAGCATCAACTCATTCATCTGTCTCATGCATGATGAGTGGGCCTAATGCTACACACCTAGAGAGACACTCCCGGGGGATATGATTTAGAATATTCACATGATGTTAGTGAACCATAATGAAGTAATTTTAATACCCTTTATTTGGTATTATATAAATATAATATATTTAATAATACTACTATCTTCCATGGATAACATAGAACATTGTATGTACCCTCACTACATTATTTCTTTGATTAAGGAACTTCATATTACTTTGATGATACCCTGCAATTTATAATTTTATTAATAGATTTTCTCCTTGGAATAAAAAATATTCTATTAAATGGGGAAGTATTTATTGCTCTAATATTTTAATATAAGGATAGAAAAGTTTTATTCTATAATAGGTTCCTCATGGAACAATATTAAAGGTATTAATTAATATTATGGTGAATGCATTGAAATTAATCAGGTGATGGGTGAGGCTTGGTATTATATATCCCCTCGATTTATTGATAGGTCTCATATGGATTTTTTTGGGGTTTTTGTACTAATATTTCCATGAAAAGATATAGCCATGATACAAGGCCTTGAAAAAATATTTTTGAAGTCTGAAATAATGAATTTAGTCAGTATGAGATCAATGATTATTATTATCCATCTCTTGATTTATTATCGGGGATATAGAATGCACTAAATTTTTAGTTGACTTTGGATTCTTCTATGTTATTTATTCTTTCTATGTCACTTATTACCTGATTAATTTCTGTAATATTTGACTATATGTTACCCTAACTGAGAATATAATCTCACAATTATTTTTTTTCCTTTCCCCAAGAAACACTGAGGTGGGATATGTGTAATTTTCAGATATATTATGAAATGTATAATCATTTTCATACCATATGTTCATGTTGTATCTTATGTTTTCAAATGTATTTTATGTTTGTATCTAGTCTTCCAACACTACTAAAATATTATATCCATTGAGAACACTTTTAATTTGTATCAATAATGTAACATAACTATAGGCTCAAGGTATCTAGAGTCTAGGATGTTATTTAAACCCTTTATTTGAAACCAAAATAAAGTATAAAATTATTGTGATTCTATCTATTATACCTACCAAAATTATAAAATCTTCAAAATGTTGTATGTGTCAGTACATATTATAACATTGAATGCTAATGAAAGTTAAATACATTTGGTGTTGAGATAAAACAATAATATTTCTAAGATTTGTATATTTTATCATCCAATATATATATTAAACTAGGAATACTTCAGAAGAGTGTAATTTATTTAAATAGAATTACAAAGTAATCCCCATGTAATTAGAGACATGAATAGAGTTATAGGGAAACATGGAAGAAATGAAACAAGTGGAATTTTGTGTGTAAATTCTCTAACTAAATTCAGAAACCCGATAAAAAAATTAAATATATAATTAGATTCATAGGATATAGAATATATGTACCAGACCACAGATCATGAAGCAGGTACTCAAAGTCCAGTAAAGGTAGTGTAGTTGTATGTACGAATATTCATGTGCAATGATCTTAGGAACAACACCCACAAGGAATGATCACATAATTTGAGAAGATTTGAGAATAAGTATAAAAGATAAGTTAATAAATAAAAAGGAGTGATCCACCCTTAAAGGGATCCTCATAGAGAATAGAGAATGAGTTTTATACCATTAATGATGAGACCAAACCATCATTATAGAAATGATTTATTACTAATAATTTTAATTTATGAAGGGACCTTTTGTGTTATTTTTCACTTTTTTAAATGGAGAATTCTAATATGTATGTTGTCAATGTACATAGATAATTAAGTTATAGATTGATAATCCACCCATTAAATGAATATTGGAGGTACTTCCCATGAATAATGGGTAAAAGAGAAGAGATGGTTGCATTTTGATATTTATAAGGTGATTTGTCTATTAGAAAAGTTTATTTGGATGCGATAGATATTATGTATACAAGAAATAAAACATTAAACAATGGATATAGGAAATCCAAATTGATGTAAGTCACTATTATTTTTAAAAAGATCACTTATCAAGAATAGTTGATAGAGGAGTGAAGTGATGGATGCTATAAAAAATTTTAAGAGCTATAAAAAATTATGTAAAAACATTATCTAGTTGGGTGACTAAGTACCCAAGGTGTTATATAAAATTTAATTGTGTTACTGAGAATGAATACTTATAAAATGAGTGTGGAACACCAATTGGATGAATATTTTGAAAGCTAAAGTTTTGAAGTGAAGTGATATGCATTGAAGAAATAAAGAGAAGAAAATATGCTAATGTGTCCTTGAGAATGGTGATAAAGTCTTTAATAATGTTTCATATATTACTAAATGTGTTTTTAAGAGATTAAAAAGGTTATTAGTTGATTTTAAATGAACATGAACACCATGGAAGAAGTCTAAATGTTAGAGTTCTTCGTTGAAATTTTGCTATGTTTCGACATTTTCATAAGAATCATATCGAAGTCAAAGGAACTATTGAATGGTGATATAACAGTAATTAAAAATTATATGAAACAAACTATGATGTGTTTTTTTATCTAATTTCTTTTCATATATCATCCCTCTTTATATAACCATCATACGAATCTGTGTAACCATAAATTCTATTGTATAAGAAAGAGATACTGAAGATTGGAAGGATTGGGTACTTCATAGGCCTGAAACACCACTGTATAGGTATTAATCCTATTTTAATATACACAATATTCCCATGTATAAATACAATTTTTAAAGATATGTAGGAATCAATAATATTGGAACCCATATACAAAAACATTAATACTTAGAGATATTTGAGAATTCTGCAAATTGAAATATTGAAATTCCCAGAATTATTTTTTAAATAAAAAGATGGATTTTAAGATGCTTGGACTGATTTTCATAGATAAAAACCTTTATAAAAGGTTGTAAAATAATTGATTTTTTGAGATTTTGATCTTTAGGTTGTAGTGAATAAGATTGAAGTTGAGGGAGGTTTGAGATACATTTTAAGAATAACAAATAAAGTTTTTAGGATTTATTAGTTATGATGGACAACAAATTATTATGATACTAGACCTATTTTTAATTATCATAAGAATCAAAACATAAAATAGTCTAATACGGTTTGAAGATAACTAATTTTGTGGAGAATTATAATAAAAGAAAGAAACTGAAATAATAATCATACAGATTATTAAATTTGAAAATAATGAAATAAATTTGAAGATGCATTCTGTGTACTTATATGTTATAAATTTCACAAAGAATATTTTAATTCATGATGAGACTTAGTTATATGAGATGTAGTTTTGTTATTGAGTGTATAAAGTTCAATTTAATGAGTTTATCTATGAATTTATGCTGAGTGATTCAATATAATCGAGGAGTTCAGTTCAATAAGGAGATCTGAAAATATTAATTGAAGTTGAAATATATAGTGTTTTTAGATGATTCCACTTTTAATGGAGAATGATTCAAACCAATTTTCATTATTATTTAAAGTTCATATTATGACCATGATTAATGATAAGCTATTGATTTTATTGGTAATATTCTAATGAAAATATGAGGAAGAACCCGTGCCTGATGGAAGTATCTAGCTGATCATGTTCCACCATGTGAATAAGAAAATAAAAATTTAAGGTACCCCTATAAATGATTACGAGATAATTATTGAGGAGACAAAAATAAAATGAGATCACTGGTTCACTCCCATATATAAATAAATTTGAGAAAAATTGAATATTATTCATGAAAATAAACTTTGATTATATTTTAAATATTCAAAATATAGAAAATAATATTTCTAGTGACATATATATAAATATGAAAATATGGTGAGAGATTGTGGTGTTAGTGAACTAGGAGCTTGAATTGAGTTTTAAGAACCAAAGAAATATTGAGGATGAAGATAATTATGATCATGAAATGATGTTAAGATCACTTGGGTATTGAAGCTAATGGGAAAAGGGGGAATTTAGACATCATTATGTGATTAAATCAATGAGATTAAGCAGTAAAAATAATAATAAACACAAATATGAGGAGAGAATGAACTTTTATGTATGTTTTTATTCTGTGGTCTTGATCCTTTTAAAGTTTGAGGAGCTATTGGATCCATAATGATCACAAAATCTTCTTTTTAGAATAAGAAGTCCAGTTGATCAGATCTATTAATGTTTTGTGAAGTTTCACTACAAGTGGAGATTTAGTTCCATGTATTTCTCTAGAATAAGTTATGGTTTTTTAATTCTCAACTAATGTGGAAGGATAAATAATCTAGTGTATTCAATGACTTCATGTGCTGAGTGGTGATCTACTTTTAAGGAGGATTGAAAGACAACACTTTTTCATATATAGAATGAAGTTGTGGAACCTATGTGACTTAAAGTATATGAGGACCACATAGTGTGAAAATATAATTTTAGTGTGAATATGTGTTTTTGGATGTCCTATTATAATATGGAAATTATATTCATGGTGAGATGCTATTTAGGTGTGAGAATAACCAAACATTGTAGTCAGGTTTTTATTATTGTGGATAAACCTTGATTAGAGTGAATAAAAATCCAAGTAAAGGGGTAGGTATTAGTCAAAACCTTGTAAAATTACTATTTTCCTTATATATTTTCTTTTCCTATATTTTATGTGGTTTTTATTGATATGTTAAACAAAACATGATACAATTGAAAAAAATGACAAGAGTGGTTTAAATTACAAGGGGGTAAAAGTTTCAAATAGAAATTGAAATTTAGTAAAAAATAGGAAATAACTGATTCAACCCCCTCTTTGGTGTCTTCCATGATCCTAATTGGGATTTATACTTGTATCATGGAAAGGTTTTCATTGGTTCTACCTTTTTATATTTTCAAAATATTTTTATCCGAGTTAATGAACTGAAGATTTGAAGAGTTTAACGAAGAGACTCCATTGGAAGAAAAAAAAAATTATTCTTTTTATTACACATGAATAAGTATCTACAAAAGATATTGTAAATAGGAAAAACCCATAGTCAAAGGAAATGATAGATATCTCAATAAATAAAAAATAATCCCCACAAGTTGAAGGAAGTTAGTGTGGTACCACTAATTCACAATTTGGTGAGATTGATGGTATTAAATATGATGAACATTTATACTCAAAGGTTGGGAACAACATGAATAAAGTTATTTCTATGGTTCTTATTCATTTTTACATTTTTATTTGGTATCTAAATGATAATATCTAACTCTTGAAAGAATATTCTAATAAATAAAAAATGCATTAATAGGATAGTTGAAAAAATAAAACATTCTCATTAAAGAGTTGAAATGAAAGGAAAACATCTCATAGATTAATAGAGTGGAATTTTTCAGGGAGAAAAAAATTGAAATTATACAATGATGAGAAATATGAGATGAGTAAAATTAGTGATGATAAGAAATATGAATTGGAAGGATCACAGAAGGCTACTATGGGAGTCAAGGAATCCCAATTAAGATTTAAGGATAAAATAATTTTAGAGCTTCATCATACCTTTCAAGAAATTAGCAAGATGCATCAATAAAAGTATCAGAAGATGAAGAGTTAATATTAGGATAATATAAGATATATTGTGACTGAGAATAACAATCTCAATTTAATGTGTCTAGAGATGAAGGTTAAACTGATGAATTTATAAGCAACATGATGTGAAATTTACCAATCTACTGAAAGAAAGAGTACCACCATTAAATATTTTGAAATGAGTTTTCCCAAAAAAATAAAGCATGTTAATGGTAATGTGAGTGTGAGAAAATGTGGAGAATTATCCAACCCATGCATATAGAGAACGATATCCCACTACATTGATAAATAAATGAGTGATAAATCTATTTCATCTGTATGTGTGGGATAGAAGTAGAATTCTATATAGATATGGGTAATATATATATATA
The DNA here is from genome assembly GCA_963277665.1 of Viscum album. Lineage (NCBI taxonomy): Eukaryota > Viridiplantae > Streptophyta > Magnoliopsida > Santalales > Viscaceae > Viscum > Viscum album. The sequence continues at coordinate 392,106,141 of OY728148.1, forward strand.
AGAAACCCTCTAAAACATAATGGGTATATTTTATAATGTTTAATAAGTGTATCCATCATAATTTACCATAAAATAATGGTGAACAAATCCAAAAACAACAAGATTATAAAGTAGAAAAATCTCAAAAAAACATATCTTACAAGCAGAAGTAAGTTTTTTGTTGGGTGATGTGGGTGTTATTGATGGTTTGGGAATATGTTATTGATTATTTTGATAACATTTCAACTTATTCAAGCCAGAAAGGTCTGAGGTGAAGGGGAGTGATGTTGAAATTAGTGTAAAACCTATAGTCTAAGTCATACATCATAAAATATGAAAAGTATGTTTCCTATGAAAAGATATAACTCTATTGAAAACTTCTACAATTTTTTAAACATGTATGTCCACACATATAATGAATACTTGTATGATATAAAAAATTACAACTCTTATATTGTTGTGAAGAAGAGGGAATATAAATATATGAAACAATGGAAAATTGGACGACAATATACCTTGGGATGAAAATTTGTGATAAAAATAACTTAGAATTTCACTCATGAGAAGTCAAAGAATGCAGTAAAAAAGTTTCCCCATAAGGGTCAGTCAATGTTGAAATAAATTTTCTATGAATGGTGAAAATAGTTCTGTCATAATCCAAACAAGTTCACAACTATTTTACCAAGAAATATATCGGTGTTTAAAGATAAAGAGGAAGAACTAGTGGATTGTTTTTCTAAATACAATTTTACTAATAAGGAGACCCCACTAATGGATGAGGCAAGGCACGTACCTAAAAATACAATGATCATAAGGATAGACCATTTATAAGAAGATGAAAAAATATGGAACACTTAAAAAGATTAATGTGTCTTTTCAGTTTAATTGAGAAGACATTCCTAACTAAGAATAAATTTGAAAAAAATAGGATTCTATACTATCCCGGAAAGAACATATTATGAAATATAAAAAAATGGGAAGCTTGAAACAATCAAGAATTTTTAGTCCCTTAATGAATGAAGTTATTTGGTTTAGAAAATTGTCTTAGCCCCTATGCTGCAACTAGAGATCAATGTAAGTCCCACCATATTACCATATCTTTTGTGATTGTGATTTTTAAAATGGGTTTGGAGGTGAAGTATGGAAAGGAATAAATGATAAATTCTATGATATTTTTATAGTCAAGATAAACAACCATCATATAGATTATTTCAGTTGGTATTAAATAAAAATTGTTAGGATAAAACAATTAGTATCGATATTTCATAGAAAATATGTCTTAGAGAAGAATTAACCAGAGTGAATAATGGAAATAATTCTTTTAGGGTAGATAACAAATAAGTTGAATCTTCAATATATTTATTTTTTATATGAATCTGGAAATCTTGATTTGTAACGAATAAAACTGTTAAAAATAAAAAATCCCTTTTGACTTCATTAAATGTCTTATTATATATTATGGTTATAGAAAACAAATGCAATTATTTTATATTATCATTTTAAATAGGCTTTAAAATACCATTAATTATCTTCATCATTGATAATATATCCATTTAATAGTGATCACATGATTAATATAAATACAGGGTTTAGACAAATCCAATTGGAACAGAAGAAGGAATCGATAACCTCAACCAGTATGATCATTCCCTATGAATCCCATTTACCAGAGCTTCCGAGGGAGATAACATTTATGGGGTTTTTTCATTGACCAAGACCAAGATGAGATCCAATAACCTAAAAATTAAAGAAACTGTTTATAGGAGAAGTTCAAGCCCATCAAGATCACAACCCAAAACATGTTCACCGAACCACCCCATGAAAGCCCCACTATCATAAAACTTACTCTTGTAGCATTTGTTAGTATATTAAAGTGATATGTATCAAGAAATTATAAATATTAGTGTTTAAATTAATTTTTATTTAATAATTAATATATTTTCACCATATTATTATTACAATGAAACTGTTTTTTATTTTGTTTCTATAAAACCTAAATTGTATTTTTGTTTAATATTCAAATTCAATTAAGTAATTTATTTTTATTAATTAATTTATTTTTAAAATAAATAATATTTTAATAAAATATTATTAGAAAATATTTTTCATTAAATATAAATGATCATTTAATTTTTATGATGTAAAATGTAATTTTTATAATGGTTCAAAAAATATTATTATAAAAAACCTAGATATTTCATGATAAATGTCGATTTTATTTTAAGTGAAAATTCAACTTTTTTAGAAAAATATTTAGATAAAATTAATATTATATTTGGAATCATAATATCGAAATTATCCAATGGTAATTTTTTTTTTAATTTCCATAGACATATGAATTTTCATGTAGAAATTAAATATCGCATAAATATTATTTGTGTTTTATGTCATAATAATGACCAAAAAGTGATGTAATAATTACTATAAATGGGATACACGACCAAATATATGATTTCATATTAAATTAATTTGATTTTATGTTTATTTTATTTATTTTTTAATGATATTATGAATCTTTCAATACCAATAATATATTTTAATGTTTTAAAATCATTTCTATAGGAGCGTAACTCACCTCTACATAATAAAGGGAACTATTTTAATAAGCTATGACTTTGGAAATATAAAATAATAAAACCAAATCCCATTTTTTTGGAACCGTGGTATGATCTGTGGTTTTGGATATTTTATTATGTAGATTCCAAAACCTAAATAATAAAGATATCCCCCTCTTTTCCTATATAATCCCAAAAAAGCCCCCATTTTTCTCCACTAAAAATCCTTATAGGATGTCCACATTCTTCCGTAACCTCTATAGATTCCTCCCAAGGTTCCCCTAATCCCTCAATAAACCCCTCCAAATCATTTGGAGTCACATACTCAAGTAAGTGATCTTCCACTCTCTTTTTTATTCAAGCACTTCTTTTATGTTATGCTTATTAATTTCCATTTTTCATGTTGGGATATGTTCTTACATATCCCACATACTGTAGTTTTTATTTATACATGACTAGATACCCATTTTAATCTCATTAACCCTCTAATTATCTTTTATGTATATTCATTAGTGTGCAAATATTTCATAAGGGATTCCTCTGTAATTATTTCCATTCATGAACTTATTTTATGTTATGCATCTTAAATTATATTTTATTATGTAGAAATATGTTCTTCCTTATTTTAATTACTATAAATTTAATTTATAAATTATGAGATCCCATTTTCCTCTCATTAATTCTCCGATGATCCTTTATGTACACCCATTACAATGCCAAAATATAGTTAGGATTATTTTCCCTATTCAAATTTATTCATTACCTAATGACTTCTATTTCTAGATTTCTAATGTTGGGATAAGATTTTCCATGTATTTATTAATTCCCATTTTAGGTTTATGTAATGTGATACCACTTTCTCTATGGCCAATCCATTTTTACGAATCATTAATGGATTCTGTTATGCTACCATGATTTCACCACTATCTTCCATGCCAAAACTATTATATAGTGAATAATATACCCATTTACTATCAAGGGTGTTCACATTCGTGCACATATAAATTTTGATTAGAGACTTACATATATTTATTCCACAATCAATAATAATGGAGTAAATTGTGAGGATGAATGAATCAATGTTTTATAATCTATGTGGCACATATAAGCATGATAATGAAATGAATATGATGGGTGTGACTATATATCACTCCATTTCATTGGGAAAAGTTTAGTATCTTGATATATCATGTTGGGATAGGGAGTGAACCTGATTCATTTCTTGGAATTTTTTTACCATTATGACTTGGTGGGTTTATATATGACCTATGTTTATGATTTACTGTTTTATGTTTTCACCACATTTCACGTGTTATTATTATTATTCTATATCATGCCTCATTGTCATGTTTATGGTCCCTACACTTGTTATGCCCCGATGATATACCTATTATATAATATGTATTATCTTATTCATGTTATTTCATGTTAAATACCTTACTACGATTTATAGCTCACCCCTTTCTTATATTTTCCCCAAGGTTATCCCATGCAGTTCTAAAAGCCATGGAATTTTAGAATCTTATTAAGGTGGTTTTTAAAATTGTTGTTGTATCACATGTTCATGTTGTTATGATATGTACCTAATTCCTAAATATACTATACATACTGATCATTTAGTCTATATTAATTGTAATATTATGTAATAAATCATGTATTAATGTAAAATAAAGGGAAGGGTTTTTATAGGATAAACATAATAAAGAGTTAGAGCTTGAGGTGTGATGGAAACATTATCATATTTTTTCTTATTATAATAAATCTGGTTGAAAAGGGGAGAAAATACTTTCACATGAATATTTTTGATGTGTTTTTTTAACTTAAGTATTGGTTCATTAAATGTGTCGATAATTTGTCTAAAAATACATAATGAAATGAAAATAAGGGTTGGTTCCACATTAAAAAATGAATATAGATATATTTTATGATGTGATAAAATCACTTTTTTTACATTGGTAAAGACCATGTATATTTATAATTTATTTTCCAGAAGACATTTTCTAAGAATATTAATTGTTCTATACTTCTCTCAAAAAATGAAGAGAACATTATTAGGAGAATATGTTTCTCAAATTCAGATGAGTAAGGGGGAGAGGTAAGTTTTCTATTTAAATACCTTCCCTTGAATTTATAGTATAAAAAGTGAGGAGAGAAATACTTTTTTTTCTATTTAATTGATTTTAATTAAGTGGGAGAGTAAAATTGTACTTCTTATTGAATTTTTACATGTCTTTATGTGTATTTTAAAGTTCAAGGTACTGATAATAAATTTACAGGGGGATATTGAAGTTCCCTTTGGAATGTACTTGAATTTATTATAAATGGAACATGTAAATATGTATGTTATCAATTATAATGGGTCATTGGGGGATGGATTGAAAATCCACCCATTAAATTAATAATGGTTAAATTTTAAGAGCAGGTTTCCATTGGAAATTTATAGGGATTTATATATATTAGAAAAGTTGTTTGGTTCTACTAGATACTATGTGTGAAAATGACCAAACATCAAATGATTGGAACATATTATATTCATGGAATTAAGTGACTAGTGTTGACATAAGAAAGATAACTTGTATATAATAATTGACAGAGGAGTGTAGTGATAGTTTCTATAAATAGATTTAAGAGATATAGAAAATTGTGTGAAAAGATATCTAATTTACATAACTAAATACACAATGTATTGAAAAAAATATCCTAGTGTAACTGAGCATGGAGAATGCTAAAATTAGTGTGGAAAACCACTTGGATGATGATTTTTAAGGCTAAAATTATGATGTTCAATGAGATACATTGAATAACTCAAGTGGAGTAACTTTTCATCACGTATCGTTGGGAATAATGATGATATATTTATGAAGTAATCATATATTCTAAAAGGTGTTTTTGAAATGATGTAGAGGCCCCAAGTTGATTTGGAGATAATATAAACTTAATTTAATAAGTCTAGATTTTTTAGTTTTTAGTTGAAATTAGTACAAGTATATACATTTTCATAAGTATCGTCTTAATTACAATGGACCTATGGTTGGAAAATCTCGTACTGCATAACCATCATCTGAGATAAACTTATCTGTGTGTATTAATCATTCAGTGTCTATGTATCCCTCATCTTTCCATGAATAACTATTATATTGAACTCAATAAACATTATTCCCACTTTGTAACCATGAGACATTAAAGTTTCAAATGATGAGGTAATATGTATGAATGAATCTCCCCCACATAGATATATATTTTCCTTGTATACACTTCATATTCTCTTATGTAGTAATAATTTTAAAATATGTGTAATAATTATCAGTGTAGAGATTTTTTTTCATAAACATCAGTATTGTAATGACCTTTTCCATTACAGGATGTGTGATTCAGGTAAATTTTTAATTTTAGGTCAAGAGTAGTAGTTGTTTTATGAATTGGGACATGTATTAGGATCCAACGTGCTTATATTTCTCAAAAATATTATTTTAGATGTGAGATGAGTCTTGGTGAGAGTTTCGGGTGATTGAGTGGGTATTGGAATGAGGCCGGGGTACTGATAAAAATTTTCTAGTTTTAGGTTAAAAACCTTGGTCCCTCGATTACAGTTGGGTCATGATGTGAAAGGGATAATGTAATGGATGTCACACCATAAGAGGCGTGAGGTGTATGGGGTCACATGGTGCGGTAGGGAGGCAATGCCTCATCTCCCACAAAGTGTGAGTTTTTCCATGAAACCCAGTCACACTACAAATAAGTCAAGTGAAAGTGGGTGTCACACAATTAACCCTATAATCATGCCACAAACAAGATTCTATTTGATTTTTAAGGGTACAAGTGGTCTTTTTATAAGGTTTCTAATTTAGAAACCTCTTATGATTTCTTTTTCCTAGATCTGAGAGTAGAGGGGAAGCTAGGACACTATCCACCTTTCTTCCAAGATGGAATTTCTTTGATTCAGATGGATTCATCATACTAATGCTTGGTAAGATTTATCCCTTTCTCTTCCTCGTTACCCTTTATTTTCTCTAATCTCTGGTTTTTCTGTTATGGTTTTGGAATGATTAGTTCAGTAGAGCATAGGGAAATCATCCCTCTTGAAGGGGTTTTAAAGTTTCTCTCATAATGGACATCCCGATGGGAGGTTTTCAAGATTTTATTTATATTTATTCTAAATGTATGATTCCAAGTGAGTTTATTCAGTGTTTTGGGTAATTTTAGGTTTAATTAAAGATAAATTCATGGAATTATTTTTTTTGGATTTTGTGAGGATTAGGTCAAAGTGTGTGTCAGGAGTGGACTAAACGCCATTCCTCATGGGTTTGATTCCATGTGGTCACCCTGTGATTTTGAAATTGATAATTCCAATTTTAGGTTTTGGTTTTACTTGTTTAGTTTATTAATTAAATGGCATTTATTAATGAGATAGGTTCTCATGGACTTAGAGGTGGTTGGTATGAGATTATGATCAATTATTGGATCACCATTTGAGGTTGGTGGCCATGAATTTACTATGTCACTTTTTTATATGATTTTTTATGCACATATTCCATCATTATTATATCATATTCATATTTTATGGTTGTGTGATATTGCACCATAAGGTTCGGATGGGTTCAAATCATTACAAAAATCAACATATACTACATATATTTCCAAACAATTTGATGATAGAACCTTGGTCAAATTGTTCCAGTGGACGTCTTTATGGTTTTCTTAGTGGAATGAATTTTTTTTAATAGAAAAAAATATTCCTTTTTAATTTTTTTTGAAAACTGTTTGGATCTAATTGAATTTCAATGAAATTTTTTTATTTGAGAAAGGGTTTTGAAATGGTACTTCAAAATAGGATTGTGGTTTTCTAATAATTGGTTTGATGGGATTTGGCCAAGGGTCTTGTGTGGGAATTATGTCACGTGATTCATTTTTTACATGATTTGGTAAATGGTATTTTGAATTTTTTGAAGTAATGTTGGAGGTATTAAATTAGAATTGGTTTTGGACTATTTGACCTCATGTGGGTGATGACCTATTTCGGAAACCTTGTGTGATGTTGTGTGTACCCACTCTCTATAACCACATTCTGTGCTAATTTTTTTATGTTGATTCATTTCTATAAGTGTTAGCCTATGATATTAGGTGGTATCAAAGTGGTGGGTTGTTCCAGATGGATGATATAGGACCCTTAGAGGGCTGAGATGGGTATTGATGTGATATTGACATGGGGGGATATGTATTATGTGACTAGTCACTTATCCATAAGTTGGTGAACAATGAGATGGGATGAGTTCCCTATTTCTAGAAGAATTCATGTGTTGATTTCATTATTGTGATAGGTGACAACCCTAGTAGGGGTAATGGATCTTGAGGATCCACCTTCCCTTGAGTTAGAAGGCTTAGGTAAAGATAGTGGACAATGCATTAGGTTATTAGGAATGGGTTGTGAACCACATCTGGTGAGAGGGATGGGTTATGATGTGATCCAAGATGTGGAATATGTACCCTACCTTGAGTTATAAGTTAGTGGGTTGGGATTTGGATGTTAGGGGATACCTTATTCCTCCTAGTAATGGGTTTTAGTCTGAGATGATGTCTAATTCAAGCATTTAGGTATGGTTTAAGATATATGATAAAACACTACACCTAACCCTATTTCATTGGGTATGGGTTGATGGTTTAGAATGACACCCTACCTAGAGTCCCTGGGAATGGGTTTAGGATTGTGGTATGAGGTGAACGAATTCCTTTTACTATAGAGATAGAGAAGTTATAGTCAGCTGTTAGTGTGGCCTTGTTAACACATGAAGAGTCAACTTTTATTATTTGATAGGAATTGTGTGTCTTTTTTATAGGTGGTTGTGTTTCATGAGAATGACCAAACATCTTATATATGTATTGCCTGAAAATCCAATTGATCACACCAGTACTCAATATCATTAAAGAATTAGGGATTCAAAACATTTCATTAGACTCACTCCATACATGAGTCTATGACTTGGGTTTTTATATATGTGGGTAGAACTTATATTTTTTATTGGGGAATAGATACTTCTTAGACCTGGACACATGATATAGGTACATCATGTTTGGGAGATTGTGGATATAGCGTGATGACTATTTGAGTTGGGCTAGAGGATAGTGCATTTTATTTTTATTTATTATTCAACAAGAAATGACCATTATTCCATTTATTTATATGATTATGGAATGTATATCTACTAATGATATTTCATGTTTTGATTTATCATGTATATAGATTATATAATTTATATTATTTACTATAGGGGTCCCATTTGGATCCCTGTCTTTTGTCTATAGGTTTTTAGGATGTTAGTTATTTGGATGGTTCATGATAAATATTTGGAAAATTCATGCAACACACTTAAGATTTATTTAGATGTCATAGTATCCCTAAGACCATGTTAGGACATTTCCACTAGTTTTTAGCCTCTGCTGTATAGAGATTTATTCTTGAGGTTACATAACAATCTTATGAGGGAATTGTTCTTGCAGTCCGAGCCAGTTTGTTACCCAATGGTATCCTAGTTTTCTTTGTGATGGTTAGTACAAATTGAGGTGGATCTATATTATCCTGACTCCGGAGGTAGATCGAGTGCATGCCTAGGTATAATAACTTCTTTCAAAACCTAATTTTATAGGGGATTTCCATTTTTGGGACTAGGCACTCTATAATGAGTGAGGTGTGGGTTTGGACTGATGATTCCAATGTGGGGTAGATAAAACTCTGGATGAGTTGTGGGGATTGACTGGGAGCCAATTGGTTATTAATGAATCATGATATTTTCATGATTAGGAGAGGATACAAGTACCTAAGGTGAAATTTTTTTGACATGTATTCTCATCAGAATCCATTACTAATTGAAGAATATTATAATATAATCAATGTTTCCTTGATGATATAATAAGGTGTGGTTAGAATAATATGGATTAAAAGGTATTGTTTTATTTATTTTTGATTGTTCATGATTTTTATTGTTTGTATGACAGAGTGAAATGGGTTTTGAGATGGTTAGTTATTGATAAAAACTCTATTTTAAGAAGAAAACACAGGGTGGAAAAGATAAATCATGTTGAGGAACAGGGTGTAGGTTAGATGGTTTTTAAATTTTTTTTACTTGTATTGAATTATGGTTCCAATGATTTTAAAATGATTGAAATTATATAGTTTTAGAAAAAAATATATACTAACCAATTGGTTTTTGAAATTATATTTCAAAATAAATTTTGAAAATAGGATTGGTTTTTAGGAAAGGGACTGGATGGGATAAGGATTTTGGGTGGTTTTGGTTTTGATGAAAAACCCTTGGAGCTGAGTGGTGTTTGTAAAACTCAGGTGAGTTTAGTCTGTGAAAATTATTTGAATGGGGTTTTTAAATAATCAATCTATATCTACATAAAACTTATTTTCCTAGTTTTTGTGGTTCATTGAGGAATAGTCTTGGTGATTGAGTTGTATTATTGGATCGTGTGACATGTATTTTTGGTAACATCTAGGTGTGGTTAGTGGGTTTAGACAATTTTTGGTATGGTGTTGAGAAAATGAAACCAGTTATTGTATAGACTGAGTTCACTTGGTTTTCATTATTTTACCAAGAGAGACTCACATGTTTAGATAATGTGTTTGGTGGGTATGACATTGTTGTTTTAAGATATCTTCTTATAGTGAGGTAATGGATGGATCTGTGATATTGCGATTGAGTAGACTAATATGAGTTATCAAGTATAGGGATTTATCCCTTTGATGTGTTTTTAACTATTTCATGGTTTGGACAACTATTTTGTCAGGTTTTTGAGGTGTGAAATGGGTTTCACTCATCGGGCTACCATTGTCACTTTTTGTAGAAATTCCCAATGGTTCTCTCACTTATATATGGGTATAGATGTACTTTCCAAATGTCGGTAGTCATTTGGGTTTTAAGGACAATTTACTATTGGAGACTCACATTGGTCGATAGGATGGGAGGTTGACCTCATCACACCCTTTTTTGGGGAACTGTTTCCTATTCTATGACTATATTATATACATAAGATATGTTTGTGTATCTCTTCATAATCCTTATACAGGACCGGTTACCCTAAAATAGTGATTCATTGGTTAATTCTCTCGCTAAACAAAGAAATTGAGTCTCATTGATGAATTTAGGGAAGTGCAGTGTCATTGGTGAATCCATCTGTATGTATCTGAGGATCTTCATCCATCCCCTTGACAGGGAATAACTGATTTATGTGTTGAAGTTATATAACCAAATGCTTCAGGATGTGCTTCCATACAGGGAGGTAGTTAATATTCTGGTGATGGGATTGATCCATTATAATGCATTATATATATCCTAGTTATTGAAGGAATATAAACCCACATAGTTCATTAATCTCATGATGTCTAATATCATTCCAAGAGGACATATGTGGGGGTACTGAGACACAAAATGTTTGAGATCGGGTCTCAAAGAGACATCCTACGTATCATGGTTGTGGAAGGAATTAAAGTCAATATAGTTCAATTTTTTCCTTGGGACTGGACCGATGGCATATACCCCTATATGAGGGGTGTTCATACCATACCACTCATTGGGGAATACATACTGGTATATCCCTAGTTAGTGGAAATTCAGGATTCCTAATGAGGTGTTCATTGTATCTCCCTAATCCCATGTGATATATGCTCGATTTGAGAAACAATGGAGAATATACGTTAAACCTCAGGGAATATTGACATGGGACATACATTTTGGGATAGTCCTTGGGGTGTTCGGTATAGTGATTAGGTCATAAAAAAGCATACTATGTATCCCGATTATGGTGGGAATTAGTGTTCTCGTAGTTCATTTATGCCTTAACCCACTGATAGGCTGAAGTGGATAATCACACTCAAAGACATTATGACTTTCCTTGAGGTTTCAATAATGATAGCGGTTTATACCAAATGGATACCCAATTGATTGGGGAAATACCATATTATGTCGGTAGTTGGGGCTCATGCACTGAGGATTCCCTTTTCACCCTAGGGTGTATAGTGTAGATGACATGATTAGTGAAACTCCCTAAGCCCATGTGAGCTATGCTCATTCTAGGAAACAAGGTCAGTATATAATCAATTCATTTTTTTGTATAAGGGACGTAGATACTGGGATCTCCATGGATGATAAATATGGAGCTCGAACCTCTAGGAGAGATGTCCTATGTATCTTGAATATAACAAGAATCAGAGTCATTATAGTTCTCTTTATCTGGGATTACACATTGAGGTTTTCCTTTTATTTTAGGATTAACCACCGAGGATGGATCGAATCATGGGATTCCCTTGTGTCATGGCATTATTGTCTATATGGTGTCGCATGGCCGCAGTTGACTTGTCCAGGGGACATTGCGTGGCCTGATTGGCTTGTCCTAGAATGCGTCACATGACCTGTATGGACACATATGATGGTTTTCACAAGAGTCTGTGTGCCATGGTTCAAATGATATTTTTTATCTTGGCTAACATCCCCGGAGGTCATCGTGAGACCTAATTGGCATGTCTAAAGGGTGTCGCAGGTCTCAACGTACTTTCCCAGAGGGTGTTGCGAGATCTTGGTTGTCATTCCCAGATGCAACAGTGAGACATGAATGATTTAAGAGAACACCATTATATAATTCAGCAAATGTATCAGAATGATTCCATAAGGCTCTGGTGATACACCCATAGGGTTTTTTGAGACCAAGGTGACACACCTAGGGGGACAATGTGATTTTCTTTGACATTTCCAAATGACTTTGTGTGTCCCAAATAACATGCTGAAGGAATGTAGCAAGATATAAGAAACATTTTAAGGCACTATCGTGTGTCCTTGTATAACTCACATGAAGTGCACAAGGGGAAGAAAATGTGTGTTTAGTTTAAGACTTCCTCCTTTGATATTGGTTTTATCCCATTTATTGTTAATGCTGTAGGTTTGTTAAATATTTGTTTCTTTTATATATAATGTGATATAGTGGGCCGATGGGATATTCATCATATATAATTCTAGAGATACATCATGTGACCTATTAATGATAACTTGAAGTGACTTATACCTATCTCATGACTACTCCAACTACCTACTGGTATATTAACTGAGGGAAGTCTAGTCGGTTGCATGATCAATTTCTCTGAGAAGTCCTCTTTGATTCTTGGGACTTTTGTGCTTGAGAGTTTACTCCACATAGTTTCCAATGCATTTTTTATGTTAGGGTGGGGAATTTATCAACCACTTTGACCTTGGTACTCACAGGTTTGGGTGGCATATTTTCTCTAGGATGGAGTCATTGAAGTGGGATGGAACCACACGAGTTTCTAAGACTCTTTCATAGAACATTCTGAGTGCTTTGCTTGATTTCAGTGGTCACGAGTCTATTTTGTTAATGCTCCATTTAATGAATTATTGAAAATTAATTGGGACTTGTATAATCACACAGATGTGTCGAAGGACTCCCATGTTGTCATGATGACATGTTGGAGGGCCTTCGTGAGATCCATGGTTCCCACTGAAAGGAAGTCATGAGATGCTTGGTGACTTTTATAAGGCTTTCCATGAGATAAGGTTGATTTGGTCAGGAGTCTCATGGGACCACACTATAGAAATACATAGCACGTCAGAAGATTTTTATAATAATGAGTACCTTATACCTCCTCCCTCTTTTTTATCTTTTGTTTTATGTGACAAAGGTTGGATTCATCTAAGATTTCTTATGTAAAGTCAATAAAAATTACTCTATTTTTGGGTGACGCATCGCGTGACAAATATGAGCCATATAGGTTTGTGCGATCATGTCATGGGAAAATTAGTATGTTTTTACATAGAGTGTTGAATGGGAAGCATATAGTTTCTTGGAAATACATGATTACCTTAGTGCGGTGCGGCCGATAAGACAAAAGGATTTCATGAGATGAGGTGGACATGTCACTGAGGTCTTACAGTAAACCAAGGGCATGTTTTATGTCCTTCAATAATTGCGAGCACCTCTTCTATCATCCCTTTTACCCCCTTCATTTTATTTTAAAATGGTTCATGAGTTATGAAAATTTTAATGAGTAATGTTATCAAAATTAACTCATTTTTCTAATGATCCTTCACATGGACAATATGGGTCATATGGTGGTGCGCGAGAATGTCTATAAAAAAATCTATCCTTTTGTCTTTAGGACGCTGAAGTGGAAGCATAGAGTAACCTGTACATACATGAGGACTTCCCTATGACAAGGATGACAAGAAAAAAAATGATTTTTTGAGGTGAGACCAATATGTCGCCAAGGTCTCGTGGCATCTTACAGATCTCCAAGGGCACACCACATCATCTTAAACAACCATGAGTACCTCTCACTTCCTCCCCTTTTATCTCCTTTGTTTTATTTCACAACAGTTCAGGGGTCTTGTGATTTTACTTGGATATTTCTAGGGACATTTATCCTTTCTAATGATGATATGGTGCATGAACTTATTAACTATTAGGGGTCACTCCCATTGGATATCATTTCCCTTTATTGTCCAAAGAGTTTTTCAGCCTTCACCCACAAATTATCTGTGAGTGCGTCACATGATCAATATGAGATCTTACGATGGCATGCACAAATTGTCTTGGTTACTTTTCATGTTCACCTATGGTACATCACAAGATTAGTGTTGGATCTTTTGGTGACATGAAATTTTTTTCAATGATAGTTTTTCTACATGATATCGATGCACTGCATGCTCATTCATGGATCTTGTGATGGTTTGTGGAAATTATCAAGGTCAGTTGCTTTGATCTCCATTAATATATCATGTGTTCATTGATGTAATATTTATCATCTTCGTATGATGATATTAAAGGTAAAATGGAGATTCATATTCGTACATGAATATTTCATGTGTGCTATGTGGACTTACCTTGGATCAACATGGTGCATTGAGCCTTGAATTGTATTCATGATTTTATTTCAAGGAACATAAAATAAATTATTTAAGAAATGTCGATTCACTATCCACAATTATTTACATTACTCGGTATGCAATAATTTAATCTTCTTCTTGGAGGATGGTGGACCTCGATATGTTCCTAGTACCAAGCTTTCCTAATAGAGTCTTTACACTAGGTACATCTTCTCTTGGTGTGTTAGGGTTTATGATGCCACATTATATCGCAAGACATGTTATTCACTGTGTTGGACTTTCCAAGAATGATTAAGGGATGCCTCATCTCTTCGCATGAATTTTTACATGAAGGAGGATCATAGTATCCCACCCCTTCATGTGAATTAACACACAAATGAATTATAGCACATTCCTTTCCACTTAAAAATTTTACGGGCTTGTGATGATATACTTTATGAGGAAAATATGATCTCCCTATTCGGATCGGCACCTACTTCACTTGATAGGATACACAATTTCTATCCCTCAATGTGATAGATTACAAAATGGCTTGAATCTTGGCTTGAGTGAAAGAATGGGCCTCATGTGACAATTTTTGCTAAACCCTTCTGGTTTTTTGAGTGTTTTGAAAGGAAATGAGAGATCTCCCATAGGAGAATTAGCCACCTCAAACTAGTGATCTACAATATTTATTTATAGGAAAATCACTACACCATGACTTCTCTAAACCCAATTGGTCCTCTGGTGTGAATTTCATGAAACATATATTTGTAATGCCTCAATTTCTATGTATAACATAGACACACACCACATTTACATGACAAGTTGTCTTCATTGTGAAATTATTCCTCTTTCAGGGTTCATGTTATGCATGCTTGTGATGTGATTATTAGTATATATTCCCCTAAAGATTAGTTATCGTGGATGATATGCTTTAGCGTATGGTTTGATCTTCCCAGAGAAACAATTCATATGGTATTCTAGATGTGAGTATTTCCAGTTGAAGCCATTTTATACGTACAGACTGGATTTCTGAATCGAGCACTGTAAGTGTGTCGCACCCTAAATCCATTTGTGAGCCTTCTTTAACATATTTGGAGTCTTGGGGTACTTCTCATGTGGGTAAGATCTATTGAGTCAATAAGTTCTTCCTTATGACTTTTCCATTCCTTCTTGTTTTGAAAATCACAAACACCTTATCTTTAAGGAAAAGTGCTTTTATAAGGAAAATTGCTTTTCTAAGGAAAATTGGTTTTATAAGGAAAATTGATTTTATAAGGAAAATTGATTTTATAAGGAAATTTGCTTTTATAAAGAAAATCTATTTTATAAAGAAAAATTATCCTTATCATATTTTCATTATCTATATCCATATATTTATTAAGTATAAGAATCAGATTCATTTCTATATTCTCGGAATCATTTAAAACATTGATATGAAGCATTATTTTTTAGGCACTGAATTCTAGATACAAACTCTCATGAAGTTCGACACCAAAATATAATGACGAATCCTTACTACGAATTCTCATTATGAATTCTGATGACGAATTCTCATTCTGAATTCTCATTCCGAATTCACCTATTAAACAGAATCTGATCAACTTTTCTTTATACAATATGAATTTATTTAGACTCCGAATATTATTTTTGGTTAGACTCCGAACTTTCATTTTTCTTACACTTTTATAATTTGTCTACTCTTTGAAATTGTGTTTACACTCCAAATATTTAGTCCAAACATTTAAACTAATCTTGAAACGATGTCGTATTTTCTGTTACACTTGTTTTGTTATAAAACTATGTCGTCTATTCCGTTTTAAACTAACCGTTGGTTAAGTGACACGTGTACAGGTCCCTCCAAATTTTAAGGAAGATATGACCATTGGAAAGGAGGCCGACCGAGCCTATAAATAGGATCTCATTTGAAAGAGCTCGATATACAATGAAGTTGATCGATCTAGAGACCACACGCTGCTAAGGTGATTTCTATAGAGAGAAACCCTTTCATGCTTTGTGCGTACTGAACCGCTCGTTCAGTTTTTGCTTCGTGCGACTCCGAATGTTGGTGATTACATTCGAGGACTTCTGAGGATAGAAAGACAGAGGTGCCGACTACCTTAAAGTTCGAGGGCTTCCTTGTTGAGGAAGATAGAGGTTCCAACTACCTTGAATTTGAGGGCTTGTGGGGATAGAAAGATAGATATTCCAATCTTCGTATCGAGGGCTTACCCTGGTGTGGGTAAGATATAATTTCTTGAAAGTATAAATCTAGGGACCTTTATCCAAGGTTGTTGGATACCCTTCTCTTTGGGTTAAAAGACTTATATTTTGTTATTTTTAGTTTTACTACCTGTTTGTTTCCGCTGCATATTGTATTGTAAGGAAACTATAACTTTCTTATACTTCCCTACTTATACTCTGTTTCATTTATATTATATACGCTTTAAGGTAGAATCTCATATTGTAATCTTTAGTTAAGTTTCAATTTCCGGATCTATATTTCCGGAACATACTTTTAGAATCTCTTTCTAGTTTTAAGAAAGTACATAGAAATTGATGTTTATAACTTCATTCCTTATTCCAATTTTTAAATTGGTGTTAGAGGTGTTTTGAATTTTCATAGTTTAACTCTGTTAAACTTATAACTTTACTTATCTAAGGAAAACATAGTTATTCGTAATCAACTTTAAAGGTTCCAGAGGAAAATTTTAATGTATACAATTCACCCCCTCTTGTATATTGAGCATCTACATCATTATTTCGATCCTACAATAGGTATCAGAGAAGGTCTCTGAAATACTTATAATCACGTTTAAGTTTTTCTTGTTCATTATCCTTTATTATTCATACTTACTTGGAAAGTTCTTTGTCAATCCGAACTTTATCATTACGAATTATCATTCTGAACTTTGTGATTACAATCATTTTCTACTAATAAGATTGTGTGCTGAAGGTTATTTCAAGTATGGTAGGAGTCAATGTTGGTTCCATTGATAATCTAAATCCTAGAAGACCACCAATATTTGATGGTAATGACTATGAGTACTAGAGAGATCGAATGAAGAATTTTGTTATCAATACCAGAGTGGGAAACTTTTTTATGCTTACTGGAGATTATAAAATTCTTGATAAAGAAGTTAGATTTTTCACTAACCAGGAAAAGAAAGAGTATCAACTCAATTATAAGGTACGCAATACCTTACATTGTTCAATGAATAGAAAAATATATAGCCAAATTTCTTCTTGTGAAGAAGGTAATTGTATCTGGAAGAAGTTAGAGGTTACACACTTTGGAACTTCTAAAGTGATTGAGACTAGGAGAGCTATGCTTAGAACTGAATACCATGGCTTCAATTTTCTTTATGGTGAACCAATTTGTAATGTTAAACAGAGATTTATGACTATAGTGAATAGTTTACAGTCTATGGGAGAGAAAGGGTTAGATGATGAATCACTTGTGGATAAGATAATTGATATTATTCCCAATGAGTGGGAATACAAAAGAACAGCTATAGATGAGAATAGGAAGGTCACTCAAATTTCTCTTGATGAGCTATTTGGAACTCTTCTTCAACATGAAACAAGAATGAAGAGAGATGCTGACAATATCAAGAAGAAAAATGGAAATGGTACTTTTGCTTTCACAACAACATCAAATCAAATGAAATCTCAGACTCCTGACAGGGTAAACAGATCCAAGTCTAAGAAAGTTATTTTCCAATATGAATCTAGTTAGAGTGAAGTCTCTGAAAATGAGTTAGCAAATCTTGCTCGAAGGATGGACAAGATAACTGGCCAAAGAAGTATCCAATCCAAGTATAAGAAAAAGGAAATGAAAGATGAGAATGATGGAGAAGTCACGTGTTATGAATGAAATAGAGCTGGACATATTAGACCAGATTTCCCTTTACTCAAAAAGAAAGAAAGGAAAGAAAGGAATTCAGGAAGGAACAGAAAGAAGTATTATAAAGCCAATGCTAAGAAAGTTATGAAAGCTAGTGATACTTGGAGTGCCAGTGGTGGTGAATCTTCAGATGAATCTTCTGATTATGAATCTTCAGGACAGAAGAATATTGGTCTTATAGCAAGACTACCTATTAACAATCATTGTTTTATGTATAAGGTATGAAATGCTGAATCATTGACCAATGTTTCTTTAAATTCTAATAATAGAGAATATTATAACTCTTTTGATGAACAATCCTCTTCTGATGAAGAAAATACATTACCTACTTATGAAGAAGTTTCTAGGTTTGCTGAACTTCTTGAAATTGAGAATTCCAAACTCAATAAAAAACTTGATAAGGAAAACTATAGGAATAATATTATTACGAAAGAAATATCAGATCTTTCTAAAGATCTTGATAGAAAAAATTATGATTTTGAAAGTACTTCAAAAAATCTTGAGGAAGTAAGTTCTGAGAAGAACAAACTTTCTAAAGAATTATAAAAAGTAATTTCTAAGAAAAGTATCTTCGAGCCTAGATCTAGTTTTAAAACTAATGATTTTGAGGATAAAAACTTGGTTATAAAACTCAAGTCCGAAATTTTTTCCTTAATGAATTGTTTATCAAACTTTACCCATGTTAAGGAAAATTTTGATAAAACGTATTCCCAAATACGACCTTTAAGAAATAAATTTGGATTTGGTTATACCCATGCAAAACCAATTTTTAGTAACAATTATTTTTTCCCTCAAAGTGCCCCATTTTGTACCAAGTATCAATGTGGTGGTCACTGGGCAAAGAATTGTTCCAAAAACAAAACCCAATCTCAAGGATTTCACAAATCTTATTTCTCTAAGAAGATGTGGGTACCTAAAATTTTGTTATCTGAAAATCTCGGATCCAAACAAGTTTGGATTTCGAAAGTCTAATTCTTTTCTTGATTTTAGGAAAATAAAGAGAGTAACAAGAGAAACACATGGTACATGGATAGTGGATGTTCCCGGCACATGACTAGTAACAAAATCTATTTTGAAAAGATTATCAAAACGAAAGGAGGAAATGTAACTTTCAGAGATAATGCTAAGAGAGAAATTATTGGTATAGGTAATATTGTTCTTCTTGGTAAAACCTTGATTTCAAATGTTCTTTTTGTTAAGGGTATTAAGCACAACCTCATTATCATAATTCAGTTATATGATTAAGGATACCTTGTGAATTTTAGGAATGATAAGTGCTTGTTTCACAATTCCAAGGAAGAATTAATTCTCCCAGCCAATAGGCAAGAGAATTTTTACACCTTAAATTTAGAAGACCTCAGGAGCCAATATTTACCTTGCCTAAGTGAAATGGAAAATCATTCCTGGTTATGGCATAGAAGACTAGGTCACTGTAACCTAAGGAACTTATGCAAACTCTCTATGAAGAATTAGTTAAGGATCTACCAGATCTTAGATTTGATTCTTCTAAAGTTTGTGATCCTTGTCAATATGGAAAGAAACATAAATATAGTTTTAAATCAATCAATGAAGTTTCAACAACTGATTCATTACAGTTAGTGCACATGGATATTTTTGGTCCAACACAAACTGGAAGTATTGGAGGCAAATAATATGTGTTTGTTCTAGTTGATGATTACACTAGATTTACATGGGTTTATTTTATAGTAAATAAGTCTGAAGGTTTTTCTTATTTCAAAAGTTTTAGAGTTCAAGTGAAAAATGAGAAAAACCTTCCATTAAAAACTATTCATAGTGATCATGGAAGAGAATTTAAAAATTCTGATTTTGAAACTTTTTGTAGCAGGAAAGGTATTACTCACAATTTTTCAGCACCTAGAATTCCTCAGCAGAATGGTGTAGTTGAAAGAAGAAATAGAATTCTTCAAGAGATTACTAGAAGTATGTTGAGTGAATATTCTATAGCTAGACATTTCTGGGATGAAGCTATAAGTACTACTTGCTACACTATAAATTATGTTTTCATTAGACCTTTTCTTAATAAAACTCCTTCTGAGTTATGGAATGGTAGAAAACCAAGACTTTCCTACTTCAAGGTTTTTGGTCGAAAAGTATTCATTTTGAATACTAAAGATAATCTATATAAATTTTCACGAAAATATGATGAAGGAATTTTCTTAGGCTACTCCACAACTTCTAAGGCATATAGAGCTTTCAATAAAAAGACTTGTACTGTTGAAGAAACAGTGCACGTAAAATTTGATGAGTTAGATCCTTTTGTTTTTAAATCATCCAAATCTTCATCCTTGGATGTGTTTTCAAAAACTGATTGTCAACCTTTGATAGAAGATCCTTCTGATAAGGAAAATGTTCAAGAAGATACTTTTGAAACATTTACCCAAGAATATTTTCTACCCAATGTTGATGAACAGGCTTTTCAAAACCCAAATAAGGTGTTTCTTAAGAATCATCCCAGTTATAGTATCATTGGTGATGTAAATCTACCTGTAAGAACTAGAAGTTCCTTGAGAAATGAAATAGAACATCTATCATTTCATTCCCAATTAGAAACAAAAATCACATATGAAGCTTTAGGTGATGATGATTGGATCAATGCTATGAAAGATGAACTAAATGAATTTGAAAGGAACAAAGTCTAGATCTTGGTAGAAAGACCTAAGGAAACTTCTGTTATTGGAGTTAAGTGGGTATTCAGGAACAAATGTGATGAAAATGGAGTCATAGTGAGAAATAAAGCTAGACTTGTTGCTAAAGGCTATAATCAGCAAGAGGGAATAGACTATGAAGAAACCAATTCTCCAGTAGCTGGACTTGAATCTATCCGTATTCTACTTTCCTTTGCAGCATTCTTTAATTTTAAAATTTTTCAAATGGATGTGAAATGTGATTTTCGTAATGGTTATGTTCAAGAGGATGTTTTTGTTGAACAGCCTCCTGGCTTTGAAGATACAAAACATCCTGGTCATGTTTTTAGACTTTCCAAAGCTCTGTATGGTCTTAAACAAGCCCCACGAGCCTGGTATGATAGAATCACTAGATTTTTGTTTCAAAATAACTATGTTAAGGGAAATGCAGATCCAAACCTTTTTATAAAGAATGATAAGAAAAATGTTTTTATTATTCAAATTTATGTTGATGACATCATATTTGGTTCAACTCAGCAATCTTTAACCAACTCTTTTGCAAGTCTAATGAAATCTGAGTTTCAAATGAGTATGATGGGTGAGTTAAATTATTTCTTAGGTTTTCAAATTTCCCAAAAACCAGAAGGAACCTACATATCTCAACATAAGTATATTAAAGATCTTCTCAAAAAGTATGGTTATGAAAATACTAAAAGTATAAGTACTCCTATTAGTACATAAAACTCTCTAGATCTTGATGAAGCTAGGAAACCAGTAGATCAAGCATCTTTTAGAGGTATGATAGGAAGTATACTTTACTTAATAGCTAGTCAACCAGACTTAATGTTCTTAGTATGCTTATGTGCAAGATATCAATCCAATCCTAAGGATTCTCACTTAAAGGCAGTAAAAAGAATTTTTCGCTATCTTAAGGGAACCATGGATCTACGATTATTTTATACTTCTGGAAATGATTTTGTTCTAAAAAGATTTTTTTATGCTGAATTTGGTGGATGTAGAATGGATAGAAATAGTACATACAGAACTTATCATTTCTTAGGAGATTCACTAGTTTCTTGTTCTTTCAAGAAGCAACATTCTATAGCACTCTCCACTGCTGAAGCCGAATATGTAGCAACTGGAAATTATTGTGCTCAAGTGTTGTGGATGCAACACACACTCACAGACTATGGCTTGAGTTTTACTAAAACTGAAATTTTCTATGATAACACATGTGCCATTACCCTAAGTAAGAACCCTACACATCACTCACGTGAAAAACACATAGATATTAGGAATAACTTTTTTAGGGATCACACACTAAAAGGAGATATTATTCTTTAGTTTATCGGAATGCAAGATTAACTTGATGATATTTTCAGAAAATCTTTTTCTTCTAATAGATTTGAATACATTAAACAGAAGTTAGGAATGATAACCATAAGGTAATATTTCTTAATTAACTTTCTGTTGAAAAAGTCTCCTTAGAGTAATAAACTCTTTTTCATAGGGGGAGTACATTTGTTTGTTAGTGCTACTAAATTTAACTTTTCGTAATTTTTTTTTCAAATTTTTTATTTCTGGAGTTATAATTTCTGGAATAGAAATTTTCAGAATGGAAATTTTCTGAAACTAAAATTTCCGGAATGGTAATTTCCGAAACTGAAATTTTTCAGGATTGGAATTCTTGGAGTAAGAACTTCTGGAATGGAGATTTTAGGACTAGGGTTTTCATAACGAGACTTTCATACTGAGACTTACGTAGTAATACTTCTATATTTAGACATTCATAATGACATTCTCATACTGAAATTCTTATAATGGTTTTTTTATTATTCTTTTCATACCGGGTTTTTCTCACTGAGCTTTTCGTAGTGTGTTTTGCGATCTATGTTTTTTTTCGTAGTGAAGAAGGATGTTACCCATTATGAATAGTCCTCCTAATCCAATCTGAAAGGTATGATTTCCTTACTCATGTTTTCATAATCAAACTTTAATAGCTGGTATTTTCTTATATTTTTTTTTTCGGATTATAGTTTTCTTAAATCATTATTTTAATAAAAACCTCAAAAGATCGGATTCAAATTTTCTTGAGAATTGATTTTCAACCGTCAGATCTGATCTCAGTTTTTTTTAAAACTGTTCGATCAACCGAGGAAGATGAACCGTTATATCATTGCCAATTTAAAGGGGACCCCAAATGGTTGTCCCACATCGGTTTTTCAAGCTCCAGCGTCCTGAAGCTCTGCCTCTCCCTTTTAAACCGGTTCTGATCTTCAGTAATATCCATTCCGAACTTCCCAGATGTCTTCAGATCCGAATGTCTGTGGAAGTAGCTTCTCAAGACATGTCAACCTCTAAGACGATTTCTCAAAGGTTAGTATATAGAGAAAGGTTATTTCATCATGATTTCTTCTACAATTATGATTCTCTAATATCCAAGAACATAAAGCTTAACGGATGGGAAGATGTTGCTGTGTCTAAGCCCGGGAATCAAGATGAAGTATATTCGGAGTTTCTTTTAGAGTTCTATGAGAGAGTTTCCTTCTTTAAGGAATATGGTAGGGAGAAATTGTCGTTTAACTCTTATGGAAAGACTTATAAGATTTCTTATGCCATGACAGCCAGCTTGGTAGTGATGACCTATGAAGGAGAAGCCGAGTTCATCACTCATGTTTTTTTGGATTCAAAAGGAAGTTTCAACACGGAAAAGGCTTTGAAGACTCTCGGACTGTCAGATGACAAGGCTCTGAAGATTTATAGTCTGTCTATGAATATTCGGATTCTAGAATTATGGGTACAAGGATTTATCGTACCGGGAAAGGGTGAAAAAGACAGTTTGAAGAAGAGCGAGATCTTTATTCTATATTTTCTGATAAATCTAAGGAAGTTTAATCTGATGAGACACATTCTTATTACCATTGAGAAAGTTAAGAAAGGGAATCTGAGAGCTCAGATCGTAATGTATCCAGCAGTAATCTCGAAGTTAATAGTTTGGTGCCTTGAGTCTTTCAACGAGGCTTGCAAGTTTAAGCCAAGAGTTTGAAAATTTATGTTGGTGAGTGATGATACCCTTAAAAGGATGAACATTGATTTTGACAAGAAGACTGGTGAGTTATTTGATTTTCCAGTTCAAGAAGAAGTGGTTTTGAAAGTTGATGAACCTGAATCTTCTAAGCCAGTGAAGAAGAGAAAGTTGAAAGAAGTTGAAGTTGAAGCAGAGAATATTAAATCTAAGAAAGTTCATTTCGCACCTCCAAAACCGAAAAAGAAGAAAGCTTACCCTGATGAGGTAGTTTCTATGTGGAGGGAAGTCAAAGAGAAGAGAGTGCAAGGGGAGCCTCAGTTTGGCTTGGACCCTGCGGAGGCTAAGGCCTTGAAGGAAAAGACAGCGGTTGAACTAGAAAAACAAGTGAAACAAAAGAAGCTTAAGAAGAAGATGTCTGAAGCTGAGGTGGTTCAGACTTTATTGATGTTTAATGAGATGGCCTCTGAAAACATTCTAGTCCTGAGATCATTCTCTTTGGAATCTCTACCTGAGACTCCAGGAAGAAACTATGTTACTCCGGAGAAGGTAAAAGCTAATCATGTTAAAGAAGTGGAGCAGTTTGGGCAAGCGGAAGAGGATGAAGTAGTTGCTGAATGTAGTGGTGAGATCAGAGATCCATTGAAGCAAGTAGAAGATTATATGGAGACACCTTCGGAACATTTGTCGCTCCGAACATCAGAAGCTGAGTCCTCTAAGATAGTCACTCCAAGGAAGGATGTGGAAAAAGGAGAACAAGAAGTAGCTTATCATGCAGAGGAAGAACATCTTATAAATGATGTTTCTCAAATGGATAATGTAGAAGACGGTGCTCAAAAAGATATTGTTGATGAAGACAATGTTGTTCAAGTGTCTGATAGTGAACAGAAAACCCCGGAATAGGAATCCATTCCGAAAAAGGACAAGGGAAAGCAACTTGTTGTCGATACCCCGAGCTCAGTGGCTGAAAAGAGAAGGGAAGTTAGCGATTCTTCTAAGAAGAAGGATGAGTAATTTGAAGAAGAAAATTCTCCAAGAAAAGTCTTGGATTAGGAGTCATCTTCTTTGGGACATGACTTTGTTATTCAATCTTTAAAAAAGTTAATAGGTTCTATTCCGACCTTCTCAAGTATTGATTCAAGATTCCAGATGTGCTAAAATACGTTGAATCAGAAAATAGACTATGTATCCATGGTTATGGATAAATATGTTGAGATGGAGGCTCAGTTCAAAACTTTTTTTGTCGGCTATGAATATCACAAAAGGTCTTCTAAGAAAATGAATAGTTGGTTGAGAAAAAATGTAGAAGAGATGAGGCTCTTGGATGAATTCAAAGATAATGTTAAAGATGCATTGGAGACAGAAGACAGGAAGCTAAATGATCTTACTTCTTCCTTTGAAGAAAAGTTGACAGCTAAAAAGAATTTCCGGATTCAAGAAGATAGAGATCTGAATGGGAAGCTGAATTCTGTTGCTCAAAGCTGGAGGAATGAAAGGGATCGTCAGATTGAGATTGAAGAGAATTTGTTAAAGCAAGAACAAGTTTTGAAAGCTCAGGAAGAAAATCTTGAAGCCCAGGAAGAAAAGATTGAAGCTCAAAGTGAAAGAATAGTTGTGTTAGAGAAGCAAGTTGAAGAAGACCATAAAGACTTGAAGAAAATAAAGAATACCATTCTGTAAATCTAGAATACGATCCTTAGAGTTTCAAAGCCTAAGGGTGAGTTAGTCGTATTCATTAACATCCACAATCAAAGGGAGATAAGCCTTAAATGTTTTTTTCCTTAGTCTTTCTTTTTTGTAAGGATGTTTTTGCTTTCCAAAAAGGGGGAGATTGTTGAGTCAATAAGGTTTTCATTATGACTTTTCCATTCCTTCTTGTTTTGAAAATCACAAAAACCTTATCTTTAATGAAAATTGCTTTTATAAGGAAAATTGCTTTTATAAGGAAAATTGCTTTTATAAGGAAAATTGATTTTATAAAGAAAATTTCTTTTATAAGGAAAATCACTTTTATAAGGAAAAATATCCTTATCATATTTTCATTATCTATATCCATATATTTCTTAAGTATAAGAATAAAATTCATTTCTATTTTCTCAGAATCGTTTAAAACATTGATATGAAGCATTCTGTTTTAGGCTCCGAATTCTGGATACGAACTCTCATGAAGTTCGTCACTAAAATCTAATGAAGAATCCGGATTACAAATTCTCATTAAAAATTCTGATGATGAATTCTCATTCCGAATTCTCATTCCGAATTCATCTATTAAACAGAATGTCATCATATTTGCTTTATACACTATGAATTTATTTAGACTCCGAATATTATTTTTGGTTAGACTCCGAACTTTAATTTTGCTTACACTTTTATAATTTGTCTACTCTTTGACATTTTGTTTACACTCCGAATTTTCACTCAAAACTTTTTAACTAATCATGAAATGATGTCGTACTTTCGATTACACTTGTTTTGTTATAAAACAATGTCATCTATTCCTTTATAAACTAACCGTTGGTTAAGTGACACGTGTACAGGTCCCTCTGAATTTTAAGGAAGATATGACCATTGGAAAGGAGGCCGACCGAGCCTATAAATAGGAGGTCATTTGAAAGAGCACAATATACAATGAAGTTGATCAATCTAGAGACCACACGCTGCTATGGTGATTTCTAGAGAGAGAAATCTTTTCATGCTTTGTGCATACTGAACCGCTCGATCAGTTTTTGCTTCGTGCGACTCCGAATGTTGGTGATTACATTTGAGGACTTACAAGGATAGGAAGACAGAGGTTCTGACTACCTTAATGTTCGAGGGCTTCCTTGCTGAGGAAGACAGAGGTTCCAACTACCTTGAAGTTGAGGGCTTGGGGGGATAGCAAGACAGAGATTCCGATCTTCATATCAAGGGCTTACCTTGGTGTGGGTAAGACAGACTTGCTTAAAAGTATAAATCAAGGGACCTTTATCCAAGGTTGTTGGATACCCTTCTCTCTGGGTTAAAAGACTTATATTTTGTTATTTGTAGTTTTACTACCTGTTTGTTTCCACACCATATTGTATTGTAAGGAAAGTATAACTTTATTATACTTCCCTACTTGTACTCTATTTCATTTAGATTCTATACACTTTAAGGTAGAATCTCATATTGTAATCTTTAGTTAAGTTTCAATTTCTGGATCCATATTTCCGGAACCTACTTTCAGAATCTCTTTAAAGTTTTAAGGAAGTACATAGAACTTGAAGTTTATAACTTAATCCCTTATTCCAATTTTTCAATTGGTGTTAGAGGTGTTGTGAATTTTCTTAGTTTAACTTTGTTAAACTTAGAACTTTCCTTATCTAAGGAAAACATTGTTATTCATAATCAACTTTAAAGGTTCCAAAGGATATTTCTAAAGTGTACAATTCACCCCCTCTTGTATATTGAGCATCTACATCACTATTTCGATCCTAAAAGATCATGTGATTGATATGATGAGCATCATCAATATAAGGTGCAGCAGGAAAACCAAAACCCTGTTGTTTTCTTTGGATTTAGGAACCGAGTGCTATTTTTGATTTTTATGTTGGTTTCTTAAAAAATATTTTTTTTAAAAACCCATTGGGTAATTTTTTTTAAAAAAATTAGCTATAAGGCCTACAATACAGATACCACCTTTAGACTTTGGGTGAAAGGTGGAAAACTTGTTTCCACCTTTCTTCTAAAACCCAAAAATTACTATTTTTTGTATTAAAATTTTTTATTAGTATTTTGTTTTGTTTTGTTATATATATATATATAAAGAATATTCATCAGAATTTATCTGTTATTTAATATGAAAAAGTACTGCCATTACATCAGTCCGAATTCTGATAGAAGATCTCACCCATGGCTTCCTTTTATAAGAGGGTTTACCCTATAAATAATTCTGCATTTCTGATGTGGGATTTTAGTTCTCCCTTTCTTGTGCATATCATTTTTCATTTTTGATGTGAGATTATGTTTCAAGTACGTGACTTTGAAATTCTATAAAATATAAACTACAAGACCAACATAATTGAAACTTAAAAAATGGATTAGACATATAAAAAATATTTGGAAAT
This sequence comes from Viscum album, assembly GCA_963277665.1. Classification (NCBI taxonomy): domain Eukaryota; kingdom Viridiplantae; phylum Streptophyta; class Magnoliopsida; order Santalales; family Viscaceae; genus Viscum; species Viscum album. The sequence continues at coordinate 392,134,210 of OY728148.1, forward strand.
AAAAAAAAATCATAAAAATGATAATGGAAAATAATTTATAAGTGTTCAAAGGCACCTACTTGAAAAATAAAAATGTTTCAAGTATGTGACTTTGAATGAAAAATAATATAAACTATATGACCAAAAAAATTAAAATTAAAACATGGATTAGAAATATAAAAAATAGGTGAAAATGAAAATATTTTCGTAAAAAAATTTGATAAAAACTAATTTATATGTTTTCAAAGACACCTACTTGAAACATACAAATGTTTCAAGTATGTTACATTGAAAGCCTATAAAATATAATCTATAAGACCAATATAAATTAAACATAAAACATGGATTAAGCATATAATAAATAGTTGAAAATAAAAAGAATTTCTAAAAAATTATTGATGAAAAATAATTTATAACCTTTCAAAACCACCTACTTGAAACTTAAAAATGTTTTAAGTATATAGTTTTAAAAGACTATAAAATATAAAATATAAGACCATTTTAAATTAAAATTAAAACATGGGATAAACATTTGATAAAAAGTTGGAAAAAATAATTTATTAAAAATTTTAGAGGGAAAATTATTTATAGTCTTTGAAAAATACATACCTGCAACTTAAAAATGATTCAAGTATGTGACTTTGAAAGACTGTGATATAAATATTATAAGAACAATATAATTGAAAGTTAAAACATAGATTAAACATATAAGAAATTATTTAATTAGTTAATTAGTATTATTAATAATCAATTATATAATAATTAATTAGTTAATTAGTAATTATTAATAAATAATTTTATAATAATTAATTAGTTAATTAGGAATATAGTTATTAAGTATATAATAGTTAATTAGTTAATTATTAAAATAATTATTAATAATATTTATTCTAATAATTAATAAAAATTATTATATAAAAATTAATTAGTTAATTAGTGATATAATTATTAATATAAAATAGTTAAATAGTTAATTAGTTATATAATTATTAATTATATAATAGATAATTAGTTAATTAGTAATATAATTATAAATTATAATTTTTCATTAAAATTATTAAATTGTAATAATTAGAAATTAATATATAATAATTAATTAGAAAATTAGTAATATAATTATTCACTTTAATTATTCATTATAATTAGTTATTACTAATTATTAATTATTTAATTTGCAATATTATTATTAATTATATAATTATTAATTATATAATAATTATTTTGTTAATTCGTAATTATTAATAATTAATAATATAACAATTAATTACTTAATTAGTTATTATTAATTATATAATAATAAATTAGTTAATTAGTAATATAATTATTAATTATAATGAATAAATATATTAATAATTAAATAATTAGTTATTATAATTAAAAATTATATTCCTAATTAACTAAGTAATTACTATATAATTAATAGTTATATTGCTAATTAACTAATTTATTATTATGTAATTAATTATTAATAATTAATAATGAATAATTATAATTAATAATTACATTACTAATTAACTAATTAACTATTTTATAATTAATAATTATACTACTAATTAACTAATTAGTTATTATATAATAAATAATTATATTACTAATTTAAAAATTAATTATTATATAATTAGTAATTATATTAATAATTAACTAATTAATTATTATATAATTAATAATTATATAAATAATAATTATATTACTAATTAATTATTATATAATTAATTATGATATTACTAATTAACAAATTAGTTATATAATTAATAATTAATAATTAATAGTTATATTACTGATTAAATAATTTACTATTATGTTATTAATAATTATATAATTAATAATTATATTACTAATTAATTATTATATAATTAATACTCATACTACTAAATAACTAATTAATTTTATAATTAATTATTAATTATTAATAATTATATTACGGATTAACAAATTAATTATTATTTAATAATCAATTATATAATTAATAAATATATTGATACTTAACTAATTTATTATTTATTATTTATTATATGTTTAACCTATGTTTTGAGTTTCATTTATATTGATCTTATATTTAATATTTTATAGTGTTTTAAAGCCACACACTTGAAACATTTTTAAGTTTCAATTAGGTGGTTTTGAAAGATTATAAATTATTTTTCATCAATATTTATAAGAAATTATTTTTATTTTAAACTATTTTTTATATGTTTAATCCATTTTTTATGTTTCATTTATATTGGTCTTATAGTTTATATTTTATAGGCTTTCAAAGTCACATACTGAAAACATTTTTAATTTTCAAGTAGGTGTATTTGAAAGCTTATAAATTATTTTCCATCAACATTTTTTATGAAATTATTTTTATTTTCAACTAATTTTTATACTTTTATTCCATGTTTTAATATTAATTTATGTCATTTTTATAGTTTTTATTTTGTATGCTTTCAAAGTCATGTACTTGAAACATTTTTATGTTTCAAGTAGGCGTCTTTGAACACTAATAAATTATTTTCCATCAACATTTTTTACAATTTTTTTATTCTCAAATATTTTTTATATGTTTAATCCGTGTTTTAAGTTTCATTTATGTTTGTCTTATAGTTTATATTTTATAGGATTTCAATATCAAGTACTTGAAATGGAATCCATCATCAGAAATGCCGAACGTTCTGTGCAGGAATGGGAGAACCATAATCCCACATCGATAATGCAGAATGATTTATAGGGTAAACCCTCTTATAAAAGGTAGTCATGGGTGAGAGATTCTGTCAGAATCTAGTCTACTGTAATTTCTGTACTGCTAGATATTAAATAGTAGATGAATTCTGATGAAATTTTTTTCTTATATAAACAAAAAACAAAAAAAGACAAGATAAAATTAAATTAAAAAAATTATATCTTTTTTATTTTAGAAGAGAAGAGGAATCATATTTTTCACTTTTTAGCATAAACTAAAAGGCGGTAGTTCTGTTTCCACCTTTAGAGCTTATTTATAAAAATACTTTTACCCTATGTGTTTTTTTTAATAAATATATTTTTTAAAAACTTAATTAATAAAATCTGTTGTTTTATCCCTCACACGATATTCCCATCTAAATGTACATAAATATTTTTATTTTGTTTATTTTATTTTATTCATTATCATTACTATTATTTTGTAATATATAATAATAATAATAACAAAAAAAATCCTTTAGTTTGGTAAACAATGAGAACACCCCAAACATCATTAGGATATGTGATTATGCATCATGATCAACCAATCACTCAAGACATTTTCCCTTCTAGGGAAATGTGTGCACTTCATGATTATGGGCATAAAAAAATGCCCCCCTTAGAATTTGATTCATTCAACATGAAAAGAATCTGGTTCTAAGGAAAATGTAGAGAACTTTTTGTATATCTGAATGGTTATGGGTACCTCCATTAGCAATCGGACAAACATTATATGGTATTGTCCAGTTTTCTTTTATTCATGATGTGTATGAAATTTTGTTTCTTCGATATTATTAGAATAACTAATGATACCCATCCTTTATATAAAAACAAGAAAATGTAAATGTTTGGATCCGTAGATTTATTTTAAGATGCTCTCACGAATGCCCACTAAAAAATTGTTCGTTACTGAGGAATTCATTCAAGTTATATTGAGATCACCCAATTTAAAAAAGGAAAAATGTGAATAATATTTGTCTCTAAGGGATATTTATCCATTATTTTCCAATACTTATAGGATTGGAGAGCATATATTATGTTTTCTAATGCCATATAGTGACATTTATAAGCTCATGTAGACTAGATTTATTCCATGGTATACTTTAGGGTCTTTTAGATCGAACCAAATATTGATTTCGTTTAAGGTCTTTTAGATCAGACCTAATAATTGTTTTAGTTTAAGGTCTTTTATCTCACACATAATATCACATTAGTTTAGTGTCTTTTAGCTCAGACCTAATTATACTCTTAGTTTTAGGTATTTTATCTTGGACCTAATGCTTCATTTAGTTTAAGGACTTTTAGAATTGACCTAATATTACTTTAGTTTAGGGTCTTTTTGCCCAGAACTTCTATTATTTTAGTTTAAGGCCTTTTATATTGGACCTTATATTACTTTAATTGAAGGTATTTTATATCAGACCCTCTATATGATCACGAGATATGGTGTAGACCTTCCAGGAATAACCAAAAAAACCTGAGGTGCTAGGTTTTTTATATGGTGTTTCTGAAGTTCACAAGGTTTTGAATGACCTTTTTTCAGAATGAAACATTTGTTTGATGACTATATGAACATATTCAAGAGCCACAGTCATGAATTCATTGTCACGAAAACAGTCCTTGAATATTGGAATCTTTTCTAGGGGTTATGAAAGATTTTTGGAGTGAATATGGTTAAGGTCGAAATATTAGGGAATCTAGGTCCACATGGATAGTTGGATTGTGGGTAATGAAAATAATAACCCAAAAGTTTGAGTCCATGAATATGAGATATTGCAGACATTATGGGCATGTCCCATGACATCATGGGATGATGGGTTTCGTCGTGGTGTTGCGAGGGATCACAAGGATTGAATATCTTTTTTGGAAATGAGAAGATGCCTTTAGTTGGCGAGTCAAGTCCCTTATGTGTTGATAGAATGCGAAGGAAAAGATGATCTCCACCTATATTTGAAGTTCATGAAAGGTTTGTGAAGGATCAAGCATCTATATGATGATGTTCAGTATTGAAAGAATTCTATCTTGGAAGGGCTATGGAACCCTGGGGAAATTATCTGATAAATCATAAATTGTAAAACCCTACACCCTAGGGGTTCGAATCATGAGGTGTGGGATATCTAAGGCTAGGGAATGAATTGCCACATTCAGTCAAGATATAGGATACAAAATAGGGTGATGTTACATCGTGGATATCAAATCCTCTTTGATAGTTTGGTTTTGGGATTGTAATTAATGAACTAGTGTGCTTGAGTTCGGAGAATGATATGGGAAAGTCATAAAAGTATTAGTTTAGACAAGATGAGGTGTTGAGTGTTGCTGTAATGATGTCAGGGATCATAAGGATTGGAATGCCATTTTTTAGAGTGAAAATTTTTGTTGACGACTATAGGAATATATGCAGGAGCCATGGGAATGCATGCATAGTTATGAAAAGGGCCCTTGATGTTAGGTATCATTTACAAGGGCCATTGAAGGTTAAGATGATACGAGATACCCCAACTAGTGACATGTAATCTTTGGAAAGTGTAAAATCCAAGGAGGGTGAAAGTACTGTAAACGTTGTTCCACCACCTAATGAATATATTCTCATGGCGATGAGATGTGAAAAACCATTACTCTAAATTTTTCTTGGACCAGGGAGTCCAATGAGAATATCTTGGATTTTATTGGGGATAAAAGGTAGACTCTGTGAGCTTTATACATTATATGTTTGTGCCCTAATTGTTTCCTAAACTATGAGAATGAGGATTTTAGCGGGTGGAGACTCGACTTTTTCATAGGTCACCCTTTTGGGTTTTCAACCTGACATGTTTTTTTCTCTTTCATTAGTAGTTTAAGGTCTTATAATTTGGACCATTATTGGATAGAGTTTATGGTTGTACAACATTGAAAACAATTCATGCAGTTTAGGGTCTTGACTCACATGGACCTATTATGAGAGATGTCACAAAAGAGCCTAATTAGGATACCCAAGGTCAAGAGCACCCCAACATCCTTCTGATCAGGAGATAGAAATGTTGTAAATAATGGATCAAGGATCTTGAGTCATGAGTAATGATATGGGACAGTCATACCAAGAGTAGTTCAAACACATTGAGGGGTTGAGTTCGGTAGAAGTGATGTTAGGGCTCACATGGATCAAAATGCCCTTTTTCAAAGTGACTCATTTTGTTGATGTCCAAAGGCACATATATAAGAGGCAGATGCATACATTCATAGTCAAGAAAATAGTCTTTGAAGTTGGATATCCATTCCAAGGGTTATAGAAGGTTTCGGTGAAATAAAACACCTAAGGAATTATGTGTGGATTATGGATTCATGTGATTTAAAAGATGGTGGAATCACCCTATACTCTGGTTGATTGGGGTAATTATCTTGTGGTCCTTTGATAATGAAAGATAAATGGGTAATGGTTTTCCCAATATAATGTCTTGTAGTGAAGATGTACTCACTTTAGTACTGTTTAACATAGTGTGGTAAGGACATACTTCCATAAAGTTTAATGTTATGCGGTAAGGATGTACGTACCTACAGTTTAACATCATGTGGTAAGAATATACTTCCATATAGTTTAACACTATGCTGTAAGGACATACATCCATGTATTTTAATTCCATGCAATAAGAACGTACTTCTGTATAGTTTAACATCATGCAGTAAGGACATAATTCCATGCAGTTTAACATCATGCAGTATGGACATGATAACTGATGTGAATGTGTGTAAATGTCATTACTAGGCCCAAATATTGAGACTTGGTCATCACTACGTATCGCATGAGGATGAGAATCAAGCCTCGTAAAGTTTTTAATGAAGTATCCTGCACAATTCTGACCCATATGCAAGGATGGGGGGGATTTATATAAATTTTTTGTGACTGGAATCAGTGTTGGAAATCTGAGCATCACTACATATCCAGCGAGAGAAGGAATCAAGTCAATCCTAGTTGTTAAAATTGAAATAATCAATATAGGCATGGCTTGTATATAGAGGTGGTCATTATTTTCATTCACCATTGCAGTTGGGCCCATGATTGGAGATCCTGACATCACTATATATATTGTGATGATATGAATCAAGCTAAACATAGTTATTAAGGTTTCACGCAGTTTAACATCATGTGGTGTGGAAAAAGGTGAACTAAAATGAATAAATAAAAATGTTAGTGTTGACCCCAAATATGGAAGTATTTTCATCACTACATATCTCATGAGAATGGGAATCAAACCACACTTATTTTTGAGGAACTGTGATTTTTAAAGTCATGCGAAAAGAACATTGACTATGTATTTTAACATCATGCGGTAGGGAATCATGGTATTCATTTTATTCCCATGAATTCATGAACACAATGAACCTGTTGTGTACTTTTATGCCTTTCTTTTGAGGGTTGCCCTGACCACAATTCCTAATCTCACATGGTCTATGCTCAGTGTGAGAATCAAATGATGGAAAGGGTTTCCCTACAATGCAGAGACAACTGAGGGTACAATGAGTGAATTTTGTATCATGTAGTGGTTGGACCATGATATAGGATCAAGGCATACCTACATATCTCATAAGTATAGGATTCAATCCATAATAGTTCTATAAGAACCATGCAGTTTAACGTCATGCGACAAAGACCTAGGTGGATCGACGTGAATAGAGATGAACATCACTACCTTGTGAAGTTTTATTTCTTGTGGTAATTACATGGTCTCTGTATTTTAATGTCTTTTAGTAAGGAAGAATTATGTCATGTAGTTTAACATATTTCTAATGGAATGAATTATGTACAGTTTAATGTCATGTGGTTAGGAGGAAATATGTCATATAGTTTAATGTCTTGCTGTTAGGATGAATTACGTACAGTTTAACATCATGTGGTTAAGATGAATTATGGGACTTACACTGATGTGGAATCCCTTGCGATGATAGTTATGAAAGGTATTTCGTGAGAAATATTCCATTGGTGGGAGGTGTGACACACTTTTCATCCATTATGGCCAAGGAGTAAGCCCCGTTGGGGTAGACCTTATGTATGACATAAGGTCCCTCCTATTTGGGTTCTATCATTAGGTAATTCCTTCCTTATATCATTGGGGTTATAAGGACCAACAAAAATTCCCCGTGGAGGAATTAACAGAGGTGAATCCATTTATTTAAGGCTTGTGCAATCCGATTTTATTGGTAATCAAGGTTGTGTAGTGTGTGCAACCTATTCTCATAAATTCATTTCGATTCATCCATTTCATTTTTAGATTACTCATCATCTGATATTTATCTGCATATGGATACTCGGAGTGAGGGAAGATGGGATTCCTTGGGTAACACTTCCTTGGTTTTACATACCAATGAGTATGGGATTTCTTGTGCAGTATTATGTGTGGTAGTAAGGTAGGCCCCTAAAGAATGGAGGATTTTTTCAGGCTAAGACTTCTTATCCCTTTTCACTATCATATAGAGTATATTCGATTGGTTCTTATTGAAAGACTCTATCTATCCATTTACTTCTACATTATAGTGATATGGGTGATTGAAATGGATATTTTACTCATAGTAAAACTTCCTCAAATCCATGGAGCATAAATTGGTTTCATTATCCATCAATATTGTGTGTGGGACCCCAAACCTTGTGATGATATGAGACTTTATGATGTTAATGATGTTCTTCATCCCAACATACTTGAGGGGTATCACCTCAGACCATTTGGAAAAGAAGTTTGTAGAAGTAAGGATGTACTTGAACTTCTTAGCTATGGCTGGGGGATGTGGCCCTATGGAAATGACCTGGAATATAAAGTTTTATGTAGAAATTATAGAGGTTGGTGAATGAATTTCACATGGATTAGGCATGCATGACATTTCTTGGTGAATTCCACACAGTATGGTATCATGGTTTTCAAGTAATATCCTAACCTCTTGATCTAGTGGGGGAGCCTTGTGGCAGATTTATGGGCGCCAAAAAAGACCACATAGACTTCTTCCTTGATGGGAGAAACCAATCCATCCACTATGCGTCCAAGGAGGATCCCATAGAATCTACACTTATAGAGGATTTTCTTCCCATTTGGGCCATCCTATAGGGTAAATTTTTTTACATGGTGCCAAATATGTTCCCTTCCAGCTTTGTCTATTAAGAGATTCCCATTTTGTATATAGCTGATTATGAGCACCATCCATCCAAGGGTGATTATTGGTACATCATGCATTGGGGTAGTGTTGAGATGGTTTCCCATTTCATATCACAGATAATGATTTCCAAGACCATTCACCGATATGTGATGTGTAATATTGTTTCTTCCTAATCAGGATCATCCAATAAGGTGGATGCATTGTCCAATGAATTGGTGCGAGTATTATATTATTGGGGAACATGATGCAATGTGGGTTCGAAAGGGAGCTCTTCCATTTGTCTCTTAACATAGCTAGTGAGGGGGTATGATTCTTCTTTTTTGATGGTGTATTAACCATAGACCTTGTAACACCCCAAGCTTCCATTATACGCTTATCTTTGAATAATGCAATAGCGTGTGTTGTACACAACTCGGAGTTCTAACACACCACAAAAAGAAAACTATCAATTAAGAATAGTAATAACCACTTTTTGAAATTTTATAAATTTTATTTTTCAAAATGTACTTCATTTTTGGATTCAAAACATCAAAATTAGCAAAGGGTGAATTTTTGGTATTTTTCTGAAAACTTTTAATTTTTGATGAATAGTGAAAAACACTGAGTCATAGTTTAAAAACAATTTTTTATTTAAATAATTTTTTATTTTATTTAAATTTATTTTAGGTCAAAATAGATACATAATACCTATATAAGTTCAATGTAATTCGTTGGAGTCAGTTTAAAATATTTTTTGATATTTAAAAATTTTATTGAACTTTTTACCGTCTTTTACCTACCTCCTAGGAGTATTTGAAAATTTAAATAAAAATAAATTTTAATGCTTCTATGAATTGAATTTCAAAAATCTGAGAGATATGGTTAATATCAAGGAGTAAAATGTTGTTCAATAAGATAAAAATAATTTTTGGTAAATAGTAACTTTTTACTTTTATTTACCACTGTTAAAGGTAAATAGGGTAATTAAGGGTAAAAAAGATATTATTATTACCCTAACACATGTACTAATTAAATTGTATAAGAATAATTAGATAAAAAACCTTAGGAATGAAATATGAACCTCTTTGGTCCACTTGGATGAGATTAGGACATTTATTATTATTTAATTCAAAGAAGAGTAAAAAGTGTTAAATTCAATGTTTAATAACTAAACCATTTTTAATATAGGGTTTAAAAATAACACAAATTCGACTATAAATATTCATTAAAAAGGTAAAAATATTTCCTACATAATATTATTTTATTTATAACTCTTAGAACATAAATAATTAAATTTATTTATGACACAATGATGATGCAGTAATTACCGTATTAATGAAATATTAGAGTAATTGATATTATAAATATCTAAATAAATGTAATTTGATACTTTTGTTTAATTAAACTAATTTTATAGGTTAATATGACATATTAGGGTTGGTTATATCAATTTTTTTCAATGTAATAATGCTGTTATGATTTAAACAAAAAAACAAATACCAAATAGTGTCAAAATTGACATAAAATAGTTTTTAAAAAGAATTTTATTTTATTAATTGATATAATGGTCCTAAAAATATAAGGTTCTTTGAAAAGACATATATGAAGATATTTGTATCATTAATGAAACAATTGGGGTTTTCTTGGAAGTATATAGTAATTTTATTTACCATATAACATAAAAATACAAAGAGACATGGTAAATGTCAAACTATTTAACTATGAGTTAAATCTAAAAGATAATGTTAATATAGGGACCAAACCTATCTTAAATCTATTGGTTGAGTGGTCTTAGACGCATACCCACCTTATCCTTTAAATAATCCATTTCTTGTCCATTATAAACCGAAAATTATTTTATTATAAAATAATATTTCTAGCTTTTCCTAACGTGCCCCTCACCCCTCTTATAAAAGGGAACTTCCCATTCTCTCTAATTCACACCTTAAAATCTTTTTGGCTTGGAAAAACCCTACCAAATACCCTCTCAACTATCCTCCATTTATCCTAGTGTACTTCCTTTAGTCATAAAGCCAATCTAAGGATCCCTTTTGATCAAATCAAAAAGAAGAACCCGAAGAAGAGGTAAATATTTCATCACCTCTTTCAAGTTCATTTCTTCTTCCACTTCCTCTTTCTTTGTTGTTTCCATTATAAAATAATAACTCAAGTATATTCTATAAACTGTGATGTTATTATAAATATGGTACAAACAAATTAATTATTCTATCCATCCCTTGAATGACATGTCACCATACCTGTGTACATATGGCTTACCGTCTCCACGTCATGGTGTAATTCTTATTCAATACATTATTATTTATATGGGTATAATAATGATGTGTAATTCATGTAAATAGTAAATATAACAATATAATTATTCTTTACATATGATATAAAATCCAATTATATTTTATTTTAATATCAAAATAATGATATTATCGCTCGTGCGTATGTACGGATTACCGTCTCCACAAATGCGATGAGATTCATTCCCCATCGTATCCATTCAAGACTAATTTTCATTTGATGATTAAAAATAATGTTTAAAGACTTGATATCATTCTGGATATAAAACAGATACATCCCATCCATAATAAATAAGACTCACATAACAAAGAATATAAAGTAAAACGAATCCGTTAACACCTGAACTGATGATAATACTAAGATATTAATAACAAAACAATGTTAAAAGATCGTATATGAGATCATATTAATGTATATTATTCTTGAATAATTTAATAAAAATTATTTAACCATTATACAGAAGGTTAACCTAACCTCTACCAAGGAAAAGTACAAGGTAAGGGTTTATTTCACAATCTCATCATTATCCGAGGTTGTTTATATGTAATTATCTACTAGGACCTCTTTATCATCCACATCAATGTTTCTTAAAAAAAGTATTTCAAAACATTATTATTATTTTATAGACCATGAGTTAATGTCATTTATACCCTTGTTTGAATTTTTATAATATTTTTATAAAGGAATCTTCCCGTCATTTTCCAAACAAGGTCTTTTTTAACCTTTTCAACCAAATTAAGGTAAGAATTTATTTTTTTAACTTATACAGAGGGTGAGACTATTTCATTGAGTTATAAAATCATCATATATTCCCTTACAATATTATAAGAATATTTTCAAAATACATTTTTCCTTTATAATTTTGTGACTCTTAAATCATTTCAAAATAGAAAGAGATATTTCTCAAAAAAATGTTTTGATTTCATCTATGTCAACATCCTTTGATGAATTGTAAGATTATTTGAAGTTGATTTATTATGATACCAAAAATCCATATTGTATTGAAGTTTTGTGATATGTTTGACTGTGGATGTGTTATATCATACTATTCATGGTTTATAGATAATGTATTGGCATTTCGTGTGGTAGTTCTAATACGAATGTTTATGTTATATTTCAAACTCTTCTTATGACGAATGTATTGGACTAGTATGTTCCGGGTTGGGGACTGGTAAAAGTAAGCCCTTCTGGTGGAGGTTTGGTTACAGAAGACCCTCTGGGATAGACTCCAGTTATAGAGACTCTCCGAGATGAAGTATGGTTACAGAGGATCTCAGGGTTTGATTCCGGTTACAGAGGCTCTCCGGGATGGAGTCCGGTTACAGAGGATCTTCAGGTTTGGGTCTGGTTACAGTTAGCCCGTAGGTCCTGGAATAAGGCCTTGACATAGAAAATAAATTCTGACATTATTCATTCCATCATTATAAAAGTGGCTATTGAGATTACATGTGATTATTCGACTAGTAGAATATACATGTGAGTAAGTAAATTTAATTATTTTGATTTTATCTTTTCCATGTTATGATGAAGTTCAAGTTTAAATGGATTTTATTTTAGTTCTATACATTTACTTTAATGTTTATGCTTATTTATGAAAGTTTCCGCTATATTGTTATCCTTACTGAGCATCTGAGCTCATCCCTTTCTATGTTTTATTTTTCCCAGGATGTGAAGAAGTATATTATGACTGACCTGTAGGGATAGTCTATGGGATCTCAGTGTTGTCTATGAAAACAATTTTATTGTAGTTTTCAATTTTATGATGTAATGTAAACCTTATGAATGTATCTAGTACTTCCAAGGCTACTAAACTAGATGATATTTTGGGACTTGATCTTTTGTGATCATTCCAATGATACCTAATAATGCCCTGACTTTGGGATTCTTTGGTCGGGGTGTTATAGTTGGTATCAGAGGAAGTTTAGTACAAACCTTGGAAACTAGATTGAGGTAATGTCTGATTAGAGAACATAACCCTAAGATAGACTTTGAGGATTAGTATAGAAGAACTTCCTAAAATTTTGGTATTGTAGAGATTTTATGAGTTTTCCATGCAATACATTCTTGTTTTGATATGACTAGGTAGAGGCAGCTCTGACACAGATATACTTAGGGGTAAAACCCAAAAACACCTCTTTGAGATAGACTCGAATGGGAACTGGTGCACGACAATGAGCCTTGCAACACTCTTGGTTACGACACTCCTGAGGGATATGCTTAGGATAATTATCATTTTCATTACAAACCATTGTCAAGGGTTTATGAGTATATACTTTTTCAAAAAAACATTTTTATGATTATGGATTATATCCATAAACTGTTCATTTTATGTTAAGTGTTTTACAAGTTTGAAATTATGTATTTTGATTCATAAAATAATCTAGTTTGTAACATTGTTTTAAATGGCACCTAGTGGAACGAATGGAAACTGTATTAAGGCACGCACTCCATATAGGGATTTCCCTCGTACTAAAGATAATTATAGTGGAGATGGTGATGCAACCGGTGCTAATCAGCTAATCACCATACTGGGACAACTCACCCAGGTTATGAATAATAACCTTACCCATATAAGGCACCCTGATCCACGACGTGGATGATCTATATTAGATCACTTCTTGTGGAAACAACCACTGAAATTAAATGGGGGTAAAAATCCACTATTAGTTGATCAATGGATAAATTCCTTAGAGAAAATATTCCATGCCTTGGGGAGTAATGAAAGGGAAAAAGATGTCATGGATGTTTACCACCTCATAGGAGATGCTGATCAATGGTGGTAATTGATTCAAAACACAAAGGAAGATGAGGATGTATCAAATATGGAATGGAGTGAGTTTAACAAATTTTTATTAGAAAAATACTTTCCTCATGACCATCGAGCGGATATGGAAAGACAATTTCTAAGTCTGAGGAAAAAGGACGATGAGAATTTCACAAAGTATGAAGCTAACTTTACAAGGATAGCAAGGCATGCTACAGATTATATACATAACCCAAGAAGTAAGAATGATTGTTTTATTGATGGGTTAAAACCATTTCTCCATCTAGAATTACTATCGCAATCCTTCTCATGGTATGAAGATATAGTCTCGTGTGCTATCAAGACAGAAAAAGAATTCTCTAAATCTTATGATAATAAAGTAAAGAAAGTGAAGAAGAGAACAGTGGAGAAAGAGACAGATAAAGGGAAAAAGGAAAATAAGGATTTTCCATTATGTGATAATTATGGGAAGAAACACCCTGGTACTTGCCTAAAAGGAATGGGAGTTTGTTACAAGTGTGGTGATAAAGGCCACCAAGCTCGTGATTGCAAGGGGAAGAAAGAGGCTGTCAATGTTGAATGTTACAATTGTAGAGAAATGAGGTATTATGCAAATTAATGCCCTAAGCGACAAGTAAACTTACCTCAGAAATGGCCAAGGGATCAAGGATAATCTTATGCAGTTACTACAGTTGAAGTGGAATAATTAATGTATTTGTGTTTTTAGACTCAAGGATTATATTCTGGTTATAAGAATAATGTGATAAATATAAGGGTTGTACTGCAGTGCTTGTTGTTTTCATTAAGGTTTTAATATGACTAAGGTAATCATATTTTCAGTATGTGATAAAAAGAGAAACTTTACATTGTTTGGGGAATCTGATGTTACAATTGATTTTGGAATTTAGATACCTTTTATAGAGAGTCTGGATAGAGGTATTTTGGATAACTATAAGGGTTGAAATGGATTAATTTGAACATTGGATAGTATTGTTTAAAGTTAAAACGTTTCATAAGATTATTTTTGAAAAAGGACAGCCTGCTGGTCGGGTGATAACCCGTCACGACGGAAAAAGCTGCAGGAATTGAACCCACAACCATAGTGCGATATGCCTTTATTACCTACCACTAGCTTATAGGAAGTCCTTGGTTATTAAAAAATATTTTTATACAATTAAATGGAATGTGTTAATATTTGGAACCTTATACGATTAAGATAAATATAATATTTTTTGGGTTCTATTATCTTTTGGAATGAAAGATGAGTTGTGGTAGAAATTAGTTGAAGAATGAAACTCTACTTGTCAAGTATATATATATATATATATATATACAGATTTCTCTTATTCTATGATTAAATTAATTCTTCAACTTTAGGGAAGGGATATTAAAACTGAAAAAGTGTTATCCTAATACCTTATATTTTGTTGAACTGATGATATTTTAAATCATCATAGATTGATGGCTTTGAGGCCCTCAATTTTACACTTATTTGTGATTGATGACCGCAATCACTCCCTATAAATATTTATGTTTTCCCTCTAATTACATGTATATATTTTCCACCAATTTTTCCTATTCAAAACCCTAATTTTGTGGTGACTTTATCATTTCCCTTTCCCTCTTATTAAAACTAAATTTTATTAACCCTATTTCCGATGTGGGTTTTCCACAAAGGTATTTTCTATTTTCAAACTTTTATTTTATAAGAACAATTTAAAATTGAGAGGACACAATTTATTGAAGGAGGGGAGAATGTAACACCCCAATCTTCCATGATACAATTATCTTTGAATAATACAATAGCATGTGTTGTATGCAACTCCGAGTTGTATCAGACCACAAAATGCAAGCTAGCCGTTATGAACAATAATACCCACTTCCTGAAATTTTTAAAATTTTATCTTTCAAAATGGACTTCATTTTTGGATTTGTAATATCGAAATTATCCTATAGTGGATTTTTATTATTTTTCTGAAAACTTTCAAATTCTGATGAATAGTGAGAAACACTGAGTCATAGTTTAAAACCAATTTTTTATTTAAATAATTTTTTATTTTATTTAAATTTATTTTAGGTAAAAATAGATACATAATAACTATATAAGTTAAATTTACTTCACTGTATTCAGTTTATAAAAATTTTAGATATATAAAAATTTTATTGAACATTTTACCGTCTTTTAACTACCTCCTAGGAGTATTTGAAAATTTATATAAAACTAAATTTTACCACTTCTGTGAGTTTAATTTCAAAAATATGAGAGACACCATTAATATAAAGGAGTAAAATGTGGTTCAACAAGATAAAAATAATTTTTGGTGAATTGTAACTTTTTACTTTTATTTACCACGGTTAAAAGTAAATAGGGTAATTAAGGGTAAAAATGATATTATTATTACCCTAACACATGTTCTAATTCTATTGGATAAGTATAATTAGACCAAAAAACCCATAGGAATAAAATATGAACCTCTTTGGTCCATTTGGATTAGATTAGGACATTTATTATTATTTAATTCAAAGAAGAGTTAAAAGTGTTAAATTCAATGTTCAATAACTAAACCTTTTTTAATATATGGTTACACGTAAGTTAAATTCGACTATAAATATTCACTAGAAAGTTAAAAAAAATTTCCTACATAATGGTATTTTATTTATAATTTTTAGACATTAAATATTTAATTTTATTTATGACACAATAATGATGCAGTAATTACTGTATTAATGAAATATTAAAATAATTGATATTATAAATATCTAAATAAATGTAATTTGAGACTTTTGATGAATTCCACTAATTTTATAGGTTAATATGACATATTAGGGTTTGTTATATGAATTTTTTTCGAAGTAATAATGCTTTTATGATTTTATCAAAAAACAAATACCAAATAGTGTCAAAATTGGAATAAAATTGGTTTTAAAACGAATATTATATTATTAATTGATATAATGGTCCTAAAAATATAAGGATCAGCCAAAAGACTTATATGATGATATGTGTATCATTAATTAACCACTTGGGGTTCTCCTAGAAGTATATTGTATGTTTATTAACCATATAATATAAAAATACAAAGAGACATGGTAAATGTCAAACTATTTAACTATGAGTTAAATCTAAAAGGTAAAGTTAATATAGTGACCCAAAGCTGTCGAAAATATATTGGTTGAGTGGTTTTCGACCCATAACCACCTTATAATTTAAATAATTGTTTTTTGATCCATTATAAACTGAAAATTATTTTATTATAAAATAATATTTCTAGATTTTCCTAAGGTTCCCCTCAACCCTCTTATAAAAGGGCACTTCCCCTTATCTCTAATTCATGCCTTAAAATCCATTTGGCTCAGCCAAAACCTACACAAATACCCTCTGAAGTTTCCTCCCTTTATCCTAGAGGAAATTTTTTAGTCAGAATGCCAATATAAGGAGACATTTTGATCAAATCAGAAGGAAGAACCTGAAGAAGTGGTAAATATTTCATCACCTCATTAAAGTTCTTTTCTTCTTCCACTTCCTATTTCATTGGTGTTTTATTTATAAAATAATAAATACAATATCTTTCATATACTGTGATTTTATTATAAATAAGTTACAACCAAATTCATTATTCTATCCATCCCTTGAATGACATGTCACCATATGTGCGTACGTACAGATTACTGTATCCTTTTCGTGGTGTAATTGGTATTCAATGCATTATTATTTGTATGTCTATAATAATGATGGTTAATTCATGTAAATAATAAATATAACTTGATAATGATTCTTTATATATGATATAACATCCAATTATATATTATTTTAATATCAAAAGAATGATATTGTCACTCGTGCGTACACACAAATTACCGTCTCCACGAACGCAATGAGATTCATTCCCCATCGTATCCATTCAAGACCAATTTTCATTTGATGATAACAAATAATGTTTAAAGGAATTATATAATTCTGGATATGAATAATACACAACCCATACATAGTAAATATGACTCACATAACAAATAATATAAAGGAAAATGAATCCGTTAACACCCGAAATGATGATAATACTAAGATATTATTAACAATGCAATGTTAAAAGATTATATATGATATCATATTAATGTATATGATTCTTGAATAATTTAATAACAATTATTTCACCATTATATATAAGGTTAAAATACCCTCGACCAATGAAATGTACAAGGTAAGGGTTTATTTCATAATCTCTTCGTTATTCGAGGTTGTTTATATGTAATTATCTTCTAGGACCTCTTTTTCATCCACATCCATGTTTCTTAAAAAAAGTATTTCCAAACATTCTTAAATTTTTATAGATAATGGTTTAAATTCATTTATACCTTTTTTTGACTTTTTATAAGATGTTTATAAAAGAATATTTCCGTCATTTTTCAAAAAAGGTCTTTTTAACCTTTTCAACAAAATTAAGGTAAGAATGTCTTTTTTTTACTTATACGGTGGGTGCAGCTGTTTTATGCCATTATAAAATTGTCAAAGCTTCCCTTACAATCTTATAAGAATATTTTAAAAATATTTTTTTCCTTTATAATTATGTGACTCTTAAATGACTTCAAAATAGAAAGAGATATTTCACAAAAAAATGTTTTGATTTCATCTATGTCAACATCCATTGATGGATTGTAAGATTAGTTGATGTTGATTTATTTTGATAAAAAATATCCATATTTTATTAAAGGTTTTGTGATATGTTTGACTTTGGATGTGTTATTTCATAACATTCATGGCTTATATATAATGTATTAACATTTTGTATGCTAGTTTTAATACGAATGTTTATGTTATATTTAAACATCTTATTATGATAAATGTATTGGAATAGTATGTTCTGGGTTGGGGAACAGTAAAAGTATGTCTTCCGGGTTAGGGTTCGGTTACATCAGACCCTCCAGGATGAAGTTCGGTTATAGAGGATCTTCGGGATGAAGTCCAGTTAGAGAGGCTCTCTGGGTTGGAGTCCAGTTACATAGGCTCTCTAGGATGGAGTCTGGTTATAGAGGCTCTTCATGTTTGGGTCTGGTTATAGTTATCCCCTAGGTCTTGGAACGAGGCATTGACATAGAAATTAAAGTTTGACATTATGAATTCTATCATTATGAAAGTGGCTATTGATATTTCATGTGATTATTCGACTAGTAGAATCTCCATGTGAGTAAGTAAATGACATTATTTTGATTTTATCTTTTCCATATTATGCTGAAGTTCAATTATAAAAGGATTTTTTAGTTCTATATATTTCCTTAAATGTTTATGCTTATTTATGAAAGTTTACGCTATATTTTTATCCTTACTGAGCATCTGAGCACACCCCTTTCTATGTTTTATTTTTCCCAGGGTGTGAAGAAGTATATTATGAATGACTTGCAGGGATAGTCTATGGGATCTCAGTGTTGTCTATGTAAACAATGTTGTTGTAGCTTTTCATTTTATGATGTAATGTAAACCTTATGAATTTATCTAGCAATTCCAAGGCTACTAAACTAAACAATCTTTTGAGACTTGATCTTTTGTGATCATGCCAAGGATACGTAATAATGCACTGACTCTGGGATTTTGGGGTTGGGGTGTTACAGACCTTCTTTATCATAAACTCGGAATCCCCTTTAATGTTTACATAGGATATTTTCAGCAATATGGATAGTTCCAAGACAACAATGAGGGTTTGGTATTCTTCCTTGTTATTTTTGTAGCCTTCAGATTGTGAGAAAGAGTAGGGAAAACCTGTTTTGTCTGGAGAGGCAAACACAATCCCCAGGAAAACCCAATTGAGCTTCAGGTCACCCATACTTGGTTCTATTGGATATAATAAGGCACTATAAAAATACATATCCCATGTCTAGGGAGTGTCATGGGCATTTAAGACAGCTTGATCTGGAAGTTCAGTGTCTTCTAGCATATTTTTTGGGGGCAGGATGTGTTCTGAGGAAATCAACCAAGGCTTGTCCTTTCACTAACTTCATTGAAACAAAATTTATTTCATATTACTGAATAATGACCACCCATTGGTCCAAGAATACAATCATTATTAAAATACAAAGGTTTTACTTGAGTATATTGATGTGAGAGACCAATTGGATCTTGTAGTGCTGCAAGTAATGCCTCATCCTTTTCACTATAAAGTTGCATGCAAGGAAGTTTTTCATGACATAAGAGTATTGGGTCTCAGTACCTATCATTGTCTAGATGAGGTAATAGTGACTATTTTTGCTTCCCATGAAATCATTTTCTGCGAGGAGGGAGCCCAATGAACGTTCCATGACAACCACATATAAGATGAGTGGCCACCCTTCTACTAGAGGAATCCGAACTTGTGGGTACAACAGGTATTTCTGGAGACATTCTAAGGATTTTTGGAAATCATCATCCCAGTGGTAGGCGATTCCCTTATTTATTATCCTGGTTAAGCCTATAGCATTTTCGTTCAGGTTGGAAATGAACCACTAAATTTAAGAAATGTTCCCTTAGAGCCACCAAAATTTATAGAAATTTCTGAGGGTGACATTGATAAGTTAGAACTAGCCTTCTCTGTGTCAATCTAAATGTCATAGTGGTGTACCACAAAATCAAAGAACTTATCTGACATTACCCTGAAAGCACATTTTAATAGATTCATCTTCAGACTGTATTGCCACAGCTTGTCGAATATTATTTGAAGGACAATGATGTGATCACACCAATGTCAGGATTTAACCACAAGGTCATCGATATAACATTCAGATTTATTTCCCATGAATGGATTAATAAAATGGTCCATGCAACATTGATATGTGGCACCAATATTTTTCAATCCAAAGGGCATGAATTGATAGAAAAAGATACCCTGATGTTCTTTGAAGGTAGTGGCTTCTTCATCCGTAGGGGATATCTTTATCTGATTGAACCTCGAGTACCCATCCATGAATGAAATGTCTTGGAAACTAGAAATTTCACTGATCTAGAGTTATGTGATCAGCAATGGGAAATCATACTTTGGGAAATGACAATTAAGGTCTCTGAAATCAATGCAGACCCTAATCTGTCCATTCTTCTTCTTGAAATGGATGATGTTTGAAATCCATATTGGGTATTTCACCTTTTGAAAATTTTTATCATTGATCAAATTATCGACCTATGCTTATATATTGGTGCAATGCGAGGAGTAAATCCTCTTGGAATCCTTCTTGAATCCTTGATGCTCATCTGGTATCCTGAGATGGTGTTTAGTGACATCGAGATTCAGTTCCGGAATTTTTGTGTAGTTCCACATGAACACAAATAATAACTACTTCAGAAATGTAATGTATATATCTATCTCTTATAGGGGAGTGGAAACACTAATAACTATAGGCAGTGATTATTCATATATTATCATATTTATCTTTTTGAGTTCATCAATGGTGGTGGAGACACCTTCCTCAAATGACGGAGGGGTGTTCTTAAGGTTAGCCTCATCTTATTCCATCTCTGAGTCTGTGAAGGAATTTTTAGATGGAGATAGAAATATTGGGGATTCGCTATCATTATCAGGGTGAGAGAGGCTGTGAGAAGAGACATTATCACCCAAAATGACTGAGTCATTGCATTGAGATGTCAGAGCTAATAAACATTAATTGTATCATTGGTGACAAGATAATGTTAAACCTATGGGATTATATCGGTGACCTCGACCAGGTTTATAGGGAGCACATATTCATCTCCAAAAATACACCAAGTATTTACAGGGGTGGTCCCCAAGACATTGGGAGTGGAAAACTATATATCTTCATCAATAGTTGGTTGTTTGATTCCCTTTTTATAGAAACATTCTTCAACATATATGGCCCCAAAAGTGTGAAAGGGAGAACTATCATCATGAAGTATGTAGAAGTTTCGATTAATGGGATACTTCATAACTTAGTGAAATGTTGAAGGTATTTTCAGGATTCTATGGAGCTAGGGAATTCTAAGTAGGATATTATACATAGTCTTAGGGGACTGATGTGTCCTTGAAGGGACTCTTATTGATCTTGATTAGTGAATTAGATGGTGATGTGACATTCTGATTCCACGGTCTGCACTCAATATACCACGAATGTTGGTATTTTTGTCTCAAATTCTTGTGGGCTCGATAGGGATTAAACAAGTTCCACCCAGAGTTATTATGAAATATGAAGTGTATTAAGGAATGAGAGCTTGGATGGGACCACCACCAGCTCTTTCAAAACATCGTACTTTTGTGCCAGAGTTTGACGCTTCCTGACATTGGGTTTCTCTTGGAAGTGTGGATAAAGAGTCAATGCAGTTGATGTAGAAAAACCTAGAGCATGTGTAGAGGTGAAGGGAGTATCTGCTACTAGTGGATCATGTTTTGACGGACATCACTATTTTGTAGGTTGATCGGATTGGACCCCCACTAAGTAGTCGTGCAAGACAATTGGATGCAGGAACTGCAGGAGGGTCTTGAGGCACATCCATGACTTTTTTGAGAATTATGGAGCGATTTACCATGGGTGTAAAATTAATATATTTCCACCATGGGTATATAACTAGAATATTGAGTCCGACCACGTATGTGATGTCTTCTGTATTGTCAGTTTTGGTGAATAAGGCCTCATGTTCCCTTGTTATGTGTGGGAAACTCATGATCTGGGGAAAACTCATCTTCATAGAAGGGGTTTGAAAAGTGTATCATGTTAAAAGTAAAAAATATGAGTCCTTTTTCCAATGAGATTCCATTTTGTGAGGTGGTTCCTAAATTTTAGATTCTGTAGGGAAAAAGTCAGTGAGAGTCCATTCTCACTTTGGAGGAGAATATGACTCTTCTTATTTTATTTCTTCCTACTTATGGTGGTCATTACCACAATTGGTTGGTATATTTGATGTTCCCTCCATGTGAGATGGAGCTATCACAGGTCTACACAACTATGCTTTCAGGTTTGGGATCGATCAACTATCTTTTTTGTCATCCAATTGTCAAACTTTCATGCACGTCTAGATGGGACCTTCATGGAATCACCCTATTATTCTAGTTGGATCATAGTTATGAAATCCACATTATCTAGGGAGTTATCTAGTACCACTTTTCCATAATCAATCATTCCCTGAAGGACATCTTTGAAGACCAAGATGTTCTAGATATTATGACCTATCCTTCTATAGAAAGGGTGGTAATCGAGATGGTACGTGAGATTGACCTCAACAGATTTCTCAGGTTATGGAATTCTGAGCAGGTCATTATCCATGACTATGAAGATATAACTAGTTACATATTCATTCGGGAAGGATTATTCATTATTCATTCCTTCTTTACTTCCTAAATAACCCAGAGTTTCTCTATGATTCTTCCCATGGGAGATTTATTGGTTGTTGATGCTCTTCAAGTGGTGCCGGGCAGTTTATGTCAAAGATATGTATTTGGATATGCACTCCTACTGTATTGATAGTGAAAACTACATATTCTGCAATGGATGGAATTTTTCCCTATGTTGTGGGCAGGAGTCGAGATTTCAATCGGGTCCCCTGGATGACTTCTTCTAAATGTCGGGCTATTACAAAAAACCCAAGGAATCAACTTGGATATTTCATTGGAATTATAGGAATCTGAAACGCATCCCCAATATTTTCATAATAGAGTTCCAATAGTAGCTATTATGAGGGAGGGATGCTAAGTGAGTAGGTCAAACCCTTCCACCTTTCTATGAATTCAGACACCCTCTCATTCTCTCATTGTTTGTAGTTTTTCAGGTTGAAAATCACTGTCTTAACTAATGTAGAATTGAATTGATAAATGAATTGATGATGAATGTATTCCCATCCTAACAAAGATCATGGTGGAAGACTGTTGTGCCAAACAATGTCTATCCTTGTTAGATTCAATACAAAACACCGTAGCTTTATTTCCTCATATTGATCTTGAGGTCCCATCATCAGCCCACATTGGGATACGAAGTTTGGGAGATGTTGTTCGAGGTTGCATGCCCCATAAAATGTGGATAAGGTAGTATTTATGAAATTTGGTGGAGGAAAATATTCATCAATCCAATCAGAATATGGATTCCTCTTAAGTTGAAGAGGTGCATACCACCCTTCCATGGCTTCCATTCGAGTAGCTGGGGACTTAGTGATGTTAAAAATATCTGGGGGAACCATTACTTGAGCTATCTCTTATCTAGAGGGAGACTTTGGGGTTCAATGAGGTGGCCCCAATTTTATCTCTTGATTATTTTTGATTCATCCTATGATTGAACATTTTTCCGGTCGAGGGAGAGGCTGTTGACACAAAATAGAGAAGTCATGATCATTTTTGACTTCCTCATTTTTATGGATTGGCTGTCTAGATCAAGATCCAACATGACACTCAAATACTGATCTTTCTATAAGATCATCCATGAGAGGTGGAACATTCATCTTTCCATGAAGATGATAACTAGTAGGAATATTGCCTCCGAGTAACTCCTCATTGAGTTTTCAAACAGTTTTGTATTTATCTATCATATTATGAAAATCATTCTTTAAATTAAGGGACCCATTTTCTTCTAATAGGTGATCAGAATGTGGATTTCCCTTCCCCTCGTAGTATTTCTTCATGGTGATGGCGGCTCAATATTCGATGGATCCATGTTTTGGATCCATCTCTGGTTCCTCGTGCATGTAACCTCATTTGGTGCATGAAAGTCACCGTCCTTCCGAGGTATGTTTTCTATGTCGCAGACATTTATACTTGATTCTTAATTAATATCTACCATGTTGATAGTGACGAAATTCATAGAGGCATATCAAGAAATGGTGCTTGTTCCATTACTTTCTGGGCAACATGATGATTCTTCACTATCCTCTCTAGGGTCATTATTTGACACCGTTGCCATGTTGGGCCATTTTGGCTTGAGATATTAGTGGGTTTTCATTTTCTTTTACATACCTTCCTCCCGTTTCAATATCTGAGAAATTAATTTGAAGGAGTTTCCAGTTGTGGTTTTCAAATGTGCCCCAACCAGTAGGGGTTTGTCTTGTGATGGGAGCAGTTCGAGGAATCTCAACCGTTGATTAATTCATCCCAACAAAAAGAAGACTAATTCCTTCTTTGATAGTCAAATGTTAAAAATTCTCCCAGCCCTATAGGGTGGGGGTTATTTGTGTCCGTAATTATAATGTATTAGTCCATTTGTTGAGGATCCAATGCCTCCAGTTAGGGACTTAATTATTATCAGGATGGACATAAAGATATAAATGCAACTAGAAAATCAGGGGGGGTAATTCTAGGATCACCGCTGATGTATCTAGGGTCGTTTGAGGGGATAATGAACCTCGTGATGATTATTGAGATATAAATCCCCCTAGCCTAGTGGGTTGGGGTTCACCTGCCATTACCAAGGGTATTTCTTGAATCCTCTCGGGGATTGACGATTCAAGGGGTGGTAGATATTCTTCTATCCCAAGAGGCTGAGTCTGATCTATAATGGATACTATGGAAGCTTCTACTATATTTTGTTTGATTTGGAACAACTATGCTCCCATGGGATCAGTGTGTGATGAAAACCCATGGTGAGAACCAATCATTACAAGAAGGTTTTTGGTTGATCATAACATCCATATATGTGTTTGGAATGTCCTCATATTGTCTTAAAGGATCTAGTTTGAAATATTTTTGGCTATCCTCTCTCCCCATACATGGTGTATGAGAACCATTGCAGTGTCCAAATAACTTGAGCGTTACCCAGTCCCCTGATTTCACTGGAGGCTATAACATTGCAGGATGCCATATTTGAGGGGTTATTCTATTCCTAGAGAGAATAAAAGTGTAATTATCTATACTATCCTCACCCTTGAATATAGATGCATGATATGGCTTTAGATATCAACTTTTGAGGAGTTGTGATGCAATGTAATCAAGTGTGTTGTAGATTTACGTCATGATTTTATGATTTTGGATCCTGAGCTATGGAGAAAGCATCCAGGTCAAGATGTCAATAAAGTATATTTATTGTATGAAGGTGACACTATTATCCTATATAAGAGATATGTCAAACCTTAATTCATTAATGAGTATCCCAAATATTTTGGGGTAGATAAGGCATTCACTCATTTCCTAGCTCATCTGGGATCTCATAGTCAAGAGTAGTGAGGGGCTAAGACCTGATGGGGAGGTTGTTTCTAGCTAACTATCTCTATATTTTGATTTTGTTCTCATCCTTATCAAACATATAGGACTCCAAATAGTCTGACCATAGAAGATGGCACTGATGGTCACCTGCTAACAAGAGTGGGGTGTTATTGGATGTTGATGGGGATCCATATACAATTGAACCTGATGATTCGAGAACCTCTATATAAGAAGGTGTCAGAGTTTGGTTAATCTCTCTATATATAGAGGTTTGGATAAATAGAATATTTATTTGTCCCTAAGAGATATCACCATAGGGAGGTTGATCACAGTGAATGTCAAGAGTAAAGTTACTACGATCTCTCTTCACACTACCACAAGAAGGACTATCGTGGTAATGAACACCTTCTATTTCCACTTCAACATAAGAGTCGACATACCCCTGTAGTATTGAGAATGTGTGACAAACAACCTCAAAGACATTATCATTGAGCATATTAGGATCATAGATCATGTTCTATATCAAGGTTGGAATATTCCATCATGCATTTTGGGATTGTTCACAGGTAATGGCCTACTATATGATAGTTTACGGAACTTGTATATAACCATCTGGTAATACAAGAGTATGATCTTGATTTTGAGAATCTTCCATTCTATTCCAATGAGTTGTCTCATTATTGAGAAGAATGTGAGCCTGTCCCAAGGCATGTTTCATTCTCATTTAGTGATCCTAAATTAGGATGGGAAAATGAGATTTATCCCAAACCTTTGGAATATGACAATGGTATTTCTTAGTAGGGAAATGAGCCTTCCCTGAGGCATGTGCTACTCTCACTTTGTGGCCCCTGGTTGGATTAGAAATATGATCCTGGTCCGAATATGCATTCCCCATCAAAATATTCCAATGGAACTCCAGAATGTGGGAAGGAATATGAGCCTTTTACTTTGTTTCCTTGGAATTATGTTGGAACAATAGGTCGTTGGAGGAAGTAGGAATATGAATCCGGCTTCTGTGATCTACTGGAATATGCCGGACATATTCACAGACATGAATGTGAACCTATCCCAAGGCTTGTTTCAATATAACCTGGTTAGAATTGGACATAACGGGGATATTTACTCAATCATGGGCTTCGGAGTATGTCTTTTGACATATTTAATTGGAACATGAGCCTATCCCAAGACATATTATCCTCCCACGAAGTGATCCTCTTCCAGAATGAGGATATGAGCCTGATCTTGGGTCATTAGAATATACCCTCAAACTTCTTCGATAGACATGTGACCTTGTACTAAGGCATTTATTGCTCTCACCTAGTGATCCATGGTAGGAATAGGGATATGAGACCAATTTTATTCCTCATTCTTCATTGGAATATGCTAATAATCCTTTTGGGTGGGAGAAAGAATGTAAGATTACTCCAGTAAAGCCACTTGTTCATGATGATCAGAGTGTTGAGATATCCTAGGGATAGGAAAAGGATTATATGTTGTCCCTTCATGTGTAAAAGTGTTGGAATATTCCTATGTATTTTTTTAGCGATTTATAAAATATATTGTCATTTTATCAATGTGTGTGCAAGGATATAAGCCTGCACATTTTCTATCTCCATGATAAATTGAATGATTTCTTCAATTGAAGTGGGGATATGTTCCCCCTTATATCCTCCTTATTCCATTGAAATATTCTGAGGGGATTAATGCATGGGGGTAAGAGTATGAGCCTCCCCCATACCTATAATGGGGATATTCCCTCATATTTGTTTCAAACAAGAAAGGATATGAGCCTACTTTCTGGTTCCTACCTGAATATGTTGATATCCATCATCGATAGGGGTGGGGATATAAGGCCTCCCATAGATATCCAACACCTTCCTCCTCCGATGAGTCTTCCTTGTATCCTATGCATGGGCATCAAAGGTGGATGTGTATCAGATGATACCCTCAGAAATAAACTTATGGGTACCAAATAGATGGTGTTGGTGATGGAAGTCGACATGTGTCCTCCTTGGTGAAACATTAACTAAAATGGAAAAATATTTGGCCTCCTCGTCAACCTTCATCAGATATGGAATATGGTGTTTGTCACTCTTTAGGGATAAGATCTCTAAGATATTGGTCATGGTGACAAGATCCATTAGCTTAGTAGCATCCTTTCTCAAGTGACATAGACTCTTCAGTCAGTGTTCTTGGAGATCTTCACAAGAAAATTCCACATTCAGAATTGTACTATGTTGGTGGTAATCCTCGACCATCATATTCTCCACCTTCCCTTAGTGTTTTCGATAAGGTGAAATATTTTTGCAACCCACAGAGGATGCTGTCGCGGATGATTTTCCATAGAAAATAATGGATGATGAAGACATTATCTTGAAATGAGATTTATTCAATATCTACAGTAAAAAAGACAAAAAGGAACAAGGTTACCGATTAGTGCAATATCGTAGGCAAAATGCACTCAATCAGATATGCATGGTAACCATAATTGTCTTGATATTCCTTGATTCATGCATTCTTCTCATTTGGACTTGTAGAAATGAGGATGGACTTATTCCATGGGAACCATGGTTATAGAGGACCATTTATAAGATCATTCTAGTTTTACTACTTTATTTGTATAGGGCTTGCAAAACAAAGTGGCCTGATGCATCATAACCCAATCATTCTATTATTATAGAGACTCACATCAGTTTTATCATTGTTTTTCATATAAGGGAAAATGAAATGGTTCAATAGATAATAACTAACAATTTTTTCAATGGAGAGATTCACATTAGGTTCACCATTTTTGTTTGCATATATGGTCAAACCAAATGGACTGATGAACAATAAACAATTATTTTTTTCAATGGAGAGCTTCATGTTGGGTTCACCATTTTTTTCATTGGGTTTTTGAGGCATGAAATAGGTTTCACTCATCGATCTATCATTTTCACTTTTCCCAAAAACTCTTAATGTTTCCCCCATCTATAGCTGGGTACAAACCTACATTCCAAAGGATGACAATCATCTAGGTTTTTCAGGCCTAAATAATCATGGGGACTTTTCAATGGTCAAGAGGATGAGAGTCCAGGATCATCGCACCATTTTGGGGGTAAAAATTTCCCACCCCAGGATTCTCTTATATATTTATAATATGTTCATGTATCTCTTCCTAATCCTGATACGAGACCGGTTACCCTGGAAAAATGATTCATTGGTTAATTCTCTAATTAAACAAATAAATTGAGGCTCGTTGATGAACTTAGGGGAGTGTGTTCTCATGAGTGAATCCATCTGTATGTATACGAGGTTCTTCATCCATTACCTTGATGGTGAATAACTTATTTATGTGATGAATCTGTATGACCAAATGCTTTAGGATGTGCTACCACGCTTGGAGGTTGTTTATATTTCAAGGAGGGAATGATCCTTTATAATGTGTCCTATGTATCATCATTATTTTAGGAATAAAAACCCACATAGTTCATTACTATCATTTAGTTTAGTGTCATGCAGAGAGTACATATGTGTGGGTACTGAGACACCAAATGTTTGATCTCAGGTCTCAGGGAGAAGTCTTTTGTATCCTGATTATGGATGGAATCAAATAAATCGTAGTTCAATTACACCCTTGGGATTGTACCCAAGGTATATACCTCTATATAAGGGGTGTTCATACTGTACCACTCATTGGGGATTACAAACAAGGATGTCCCTAGTTAGTGAAAATTCATGATGCCCAATGAGGTGTTCATTGTATCTCCATAAGTCCATGTGAGCTATGCTCAGTGTGTGAAATAAGGGGGAATATATGATTAGCCTCATGTCATATAGACATGATACTTACATACAAGGAAAATATATGGGGTGTTTGGTATAGATCTAGGGCCTTGGAAAGGTGTCCTACGTATCCCAGTTATGGTGAGAATTAGACTCCTCATAGTTTATTTATCCCTTAACCTGCTGATAGGATAAGGTGGATAATCACAATAAGAGACATTATGACTATCCTTGAGGTTTCTGGAATGATAGGGGTTTATAACAAGATGAATGTCCAATTTATTAGGGACATACCATATGATGTTGGTAGTTGGGGCATATGCACTGAGGTTGCCCTTATCACAATGGGGTGTATAGTTCTGATGACATTATCAGTGCAACAACCAAATCCCACATGAGAAATTATCATTTTGATAAACAAGGGTTAACATGTAATCAATGTAATTTCATTGGACAAGGGACTTAGATTCTGGTATCACCCTAGATAATAAATATGGATCTCAAACATCAAGGATAGGTAGGCTACATTTCATAAATGTTGCAGGAATTAGAGTCATCATAGGTCTCTTTATATGGGATTAAAAATTGAGGTTTCCCTTGTATTTAGGTATTAAAAAACAAGGGTGGATAAAATATTGGGATTCTCATGTGATATGTCCTGCTGGTCTAGAGGGTGTCACATGACCTCAGTTGACTAGTTCGGGGGACATCACATGACTCGATTTTCTTGTCCTAGAAGCCATCACATGAACATTTTGGAAATAGATGGGGGTGTCCCACGAGTCAGTATGACATGGTTCTAAGGATTTTCTATGTCCTATATAACATCCCTGGAGGTCATCGTGAGAGCTTGTTTTTCAGGCCCAAATGGAACAACGAGACTTGACTGATATTAGCGAACATTATTATATGAGTTGGTAAATGCATTTTAAGGACATCGCAAGGCTCGGGTGATAGACCTAATGTGTTTGGTGAGACCAAGGTGGTTCACCTAGGGGGACCATGTCACTTTCTATAACAATTTTAGAGGACTTCACTTACCCCAAACAGCATGCTGAAGGAATGTCGTGAGATATAAGAAACATGTCCTAGCACTTTCATGTGTCCTTGTATAACTCATGTGAAGTGCATGAGGGCCAATGTGTATATATTTCCTTTAGGTCTTCTTTATTTGATATTTTTTTATACCTTATATTGAAAATTCCATATAGTTTTTTAGTATTAGTTTATTTTAAGTATCGCATGATATAGTGGGTTGGCGAGATAATCTTCGCATAGACTTCCAATGATCCTTCACATGACCTATGAATGATCACATGAATTGACATATGCATATCACATGAATACTCTAGCTACTTGCGTGTATATTACATAAGGTAATGTTGTCCGGTCGCATGATCAGTTTCTCCAACAAGTCTGATTTGATTCTTGGGAAATTTGTGCCCGAGAGTTTCCCTTACGTTGTAGTTAGTGATTTTTTTGTGCTGGGATGGGGAATTTATAGGCTTCACCACCCCAGGTAATTGATGGTTTTTGTTGTGTATCTGGCGTGGATCATTGCTGGTGTTGGTGAACTGGGATGGAACCATGCAATTTTATGAGTCTCTACCATAGACCATTCTGAGTGCGACACCTGATCTTCAGTATTCATGAGTCTCTTTCAGTACTTCTCTATTTATTAGATTATTTCCAATTAATGAGAATTTGTTTTATCACGTGGACATGTCGAATTAATTCCATGGTTTCATATTGACATGTGTGAGGGCCTTAGAGAGATCCAATTTGCCTATTGAAAGGAATTTGTGAGATTCTTGGAGACCTTTTTGTGGACTTCTATGAGAGAAGGATGGTTTGTCTGGGGGTCTCGCGAGACCGTGTTATAGACTTCCTTAGTGTGTTGCAAGGTTTTTATGACTGTGAGTTCCTTTTGTATCCTCCCCCTTTTATCGCCTTTGTTTTTTGTAACAATGGTTGAGAGTCATAAAATATTTCATAAGTAATGTCAATGATAATTACTCTATTTTATGGTGATGTCATATGGGGGTGTGTGGGAATGTCATAGAAAAATCCATCCATTTTTTCCTAGAACATCAAAGGGGAATATTGGAGTTTCTTGAATATACCCAAGGACCTATGTATGACATGAATGAAAGACCAAAGGGATTTCATGAGATGATGAAGACATATTGCCGAGGTTTTTGGTGTCTTGCAGTTTTCTAGGGGTGTGCGACATGTCCTTCAGTGGGAACGATTAACTCTCACCTCCTCCCCACTATCCACTTTGTTTTATTTTACAATGGATTGAGATTTATGGGAATTCTCATGATTAATATCATTGAAATTTAATTTATTTTATGATGATGCCTCACATGAGAAATATGGGTCATTTGGGGGTGTGCAAGAATATTTGTAGGTAAATTTATCTGTTTCTCCTTAGGGCATTGAAGGGGAAGCATAGAGTTGCCTTAATATACCTGAGTACTTTTGTGAAGCAAGGATAAAAATCCAAAATCATTTTGTGGGGTGATGCATACATGTTTCTGATGTCTCGTGGCATCTTGTGGTTCTCTAGGGGTGCTCCACATGTCCGTCAGCGATTGAGAGTACCTGTCACCTCCTCCAATTTATCTTGTTTTTTTTAGTTTACAAAGTTTTGTGGAGTTTTCAATTTTACTTGGATATTTTCAAGGAAATATTATCCTTTAAAATGATGATATGGTGCATGACCTTTATGACCATTAGGGTCTCTCCGTTTGGATATAATTCTTCTTTATTCTCCATAGAGTTTTGCAGCCTTCACCCACGGATTGTCCGTGAGTGCACCGCATGATCAATATGAGATCTTAAGATGGCCACATATCTTGTCTTGTTCACTCATCATGTTTGCCTATGGAGTAATGTATGATCAATGGAGGATCTAGAGAGGACATGTAGAAGTTTTCAGGGAGTGTTTCTGTGCTTAACTTTGATGCACCACATGTTCATTGAAGGATCATATGAGGAGTGTGGACATTGTCAAGGTTAGTCACTTTGAGAATATTTAATATTTCTTGTGTTCATGAATGGAATATTTATCCACTACATATGAAGACATCAAGGGCGACATGGAGATTTATATTTTCACATGAATATTGCATGTGTGTAGTGTGGAATTCCATTGGATAAACACGATGCATTGAGAAGAAATATTATACACCCACGTGTGACCGTTTTATCATAACCCTTATGGGGTTTGAGGTGCCATGTTTTTCAAATAAAAAATATCTCTTCTATAAGAGTGGGAACCACCTCAAACTTGTCATCCATCATCTGTATTTATAGGCAAATCACTGCACTCCCTTTGTCCAAAAATCACTTCTCATAAACCGAACCAGTCCACCAGTGTGCATATCTTTAAATAGGTATTTGTGATACCTTAGTGTATGGTTTGATCATCCCATAACAACAATTCATATGGTATTCCGGATGTGAGGATTTCCAGTGAAATCTAGTTCATACACACAGACTGGATTTCCAAACTGAGCATTTTAAGTTAGTGTGCCTCTCCTTGAATCCATTTTCAAGATTTTATTGACCTATATGGAGGATTCAGGGAGTTATCATGTGCGAAATATACTATGCTTGATATTATGTGTGATATCAATTCGCAGTAGGCAAACTGAAACCCAGGTGCCTGTATAGTTGAAGAAGGTCCTTGGGTGGATCTGTTTTGTCCCTCATGCGATATGCCCATTTTGAAGGAAATAAATATTTTCATTTCATTTTATTTATTTTATTAATTAATGTTATTGTTATTGGTAAAACATATTAATAAAAAAATTACTTAAATTGTGTAAACAATACAAACACCCCAAAAACCATTAGCATATTTCATTACGCATCATGATCATATAAGCACACATGACACATGTCATTCTGTGGAAAATTGTGTGCCACACACACTACTACAGATAGTTCTTTTAAAAGTGATAGAAAATTATTTTAACAGTTCTAGGAAAGCATTGTTAATATCAGTGAATATAACGGGGAGTCACATTTCACAACTTTAAAATAGCACCGATAAAGGATATCCTTAATCTGTGAAAAAAATGCCGACAAAGGCCCCTCCTTTATCAACACTATTTTAGAATGAATAAAGAGGCCCTTTATCAACCCTCAAAATAGTGATGAAAATGTGGGATTTTATCAGCACTCTAAACAGAGAAGATAAATGGGGCCTTTATCAGTGCTTAAAATAGCACTGATAAAGACCTGACTATATGTGATTTGTTGTTTATATAAAAGCACACCCACTAGCACTTGCACAGAAAACACACAAGCCACTTGCATAGCGCACACAAGAACAAAGCAGTGTACACAAGGGTTTGACAAAAAATGCTATAAAAACTTCAAACAATGTTTTATATAATTATATTCAAAATTATCGAACAAATAGTTAAAACATTAATGTATCATCCTTTAACATCTGTGATCCCCTCTTAAAAATTTCTACCCATGGTATTAGATGCTGAACAAATAATCCCAACTCAAGAAAAAGTTTACAACTATATAAGAAAAAAATATTATGTTCGTAATACTATAAAAAATAAATTAAACATGAATATGAATGAATACATTAATAAAATGACAATTTTTAATATAAAGACACATTTGGAGTTATATAGGACACACATGGCATCGTATTGAGGCGGAGTTGATTCCTAGACATCAAAAATGAGTTCTGGATCAATGTCCTAAAATATCAATACAATCCGAATGGGTTTTCTTAGTTTTGAGTATGTATCTTGTTTTTTTACTAAAATTAATAACAAAGTAAAATGAAATATTTTGATTTATATCAGTCGCATCATTCGTTGAATTGAGGTGTGGCTGATTCCTACACATCACAAATGACTTATGGATCATTGTTCTAAAGTATATAAACAATCTGAATTGTTTTTCTTGGTTTTCAGTATGAAAGTTGGGTTTTTTTTAAAATATCATTTGAAACTAGAAACACCCATTATGAGTCATACCGGTCGCATCATGCATAATTTTGAAGTAATACTATTTAATACACATCATAAAGGACATACGAATCGATCTCAAAAATTAAGAAGATAATCATAGGGAGTTTTCTTGGTTTTTAGTGAGTGAAATGTTTTGAGTTAAAATGTAAATTTTAAACTGATAACGAACACTTTTAGTTATACTGGTCATACTATGCATCGAATTAACGTGAGGTTTATTCCAACACATCAAAAATGACTCATGGATCATTTTCTTAAAGTATCAGAACAATCCAAATGAGTTTTCTTGGTTTTCAGTATGTCACTTGTTCTTTTTTACTAAAATTAATATCAATTTTAAACAAAAACACATTTGGATTTATACTAGTCACATCATTCATCATATTGAGGTGTAGTTGATTTCTAAATGTCACAAATGACTCATGAATCATTTTTTAAGGTATAAAAACAATCCAAATGCATTTTCTTAGTTTTTAGTACCTCAGTTGTGTTTTTTTACTAAAATATCATTTCAAATTGGAAACATTATTTTTGAGTCATACTGGTCAGATCGTGCATCAATTTGATGTGAGACTACATCATACACATCAAGAATGACGTAAGGATAAATTTTCTATGTTATGAAGAAAATGAGAAGGATTTTGTTATATTTTTTGTGAGTGACACATTTTGAGCTAAAATGTAAATTTTAAATTGATAAGAGACACTTTTAGTCATACTTGTCACACCGTGCATCAGATTGAGGTGCAGTTGATTCCTACATGTCACAAATGACTCATGGATAATTTTCCTAAAGTTTTAAAACAATATGAATGCATTTTCTCAGTTTTTAGTAAGTTAGTTGTTCTTTTGTACTTAAATTCATGTCAATTTTAAATAAAAAGACACATTTATATTTATACCAGTCACATCGTGCATTGTATCTTAGAGATTTTGATTCCTAAAAATTAGAAATAAACTATGAATGGTTTTCCTAAAGTATCAAAATAATCTAAATCTGTTTTCTCAGTTTTCAGTATTCTAGTGGTGCTTTTTAATAAAATTAATATCATTTTTAAATAAAAAGAGACATTTTGAGTCATAACAGTCGTACTGTATGTAGGATTGAGGTGAGGTTGATTCCAATATATCATAAATGAATTATTGATCATTGTACTAAAGTATGAAAATATTCAGAATGCATTTTCTCAGTTTTTAGTATGTCATTTTTTTAATAAAATATCTTTTCAAACTGGAAACACACATTTTAAGTCATACTAGTCAGATCGTGCATCAGTTTGACATGAGACTGCTTTATACAAGTCAAAAAAAAACATATGAATCATTTTTATAAATTTTGAAGACAGCCAGAGAGAGTTTTATTGGTTTTTAGTGAGTGAAATGTTTTGAGCTAAAATGTTAATTTTAAAATGATAACAAAATCTTTTAGTCATATCAGTCATACCGTTCATTGTATTGAGGTGTGGTTGATTCCTATAGGTCAAAAATGAATGAGGTATCATTTTCCTAATGTATGAAAACAATCCAAATACGTTTTCTTGTTTTTTAGTATTTCACTTGTTCTTTTTGACAAATTTATTGTTAATTTAATATAAAAATACACACCTAAAGTCCAAAAGGTCACACCATGCATCAGATTTAGGTACAGTAGATTCCTACAATTCACAAATGACTTATAAATCATTGTATTAAAGTATCATATCAATCCTAATATGTTTTCTCACTTTTAAGTTTCTCACTTGTTCTTTTTAGTAAAAATATTGGAAATTTTAAATCAAAATAGACACATTGAGTTATACTAGTGACATATTCATGCTGTTTTTTACATTATTTCATCAGGTATACTTCCCATTCATTTCTAAACAAATATATATTATCTTGGGAATATGAGTCTTTTTAAAAAATCATGGTGGTACTGAAAAATATAAATACACAAAGGATTAATAAATATTTTAAATGAAATAGTAATTATCATAAAAAAATAACTCTTATGGGATGCTAGTTTGTTCATGGAATACAATCCCTTTAATAAATTTAAAAACATAATAGCCATATACTTTTTCTGTTTGTTTGTTTCGTACACTGCAGAAACATTAAATAAATAAGTAATTTTTATATGTGTTTGGATAGTGAAATATTATTATATATACCCTGATACTTATCCAGTCATAGTACTTATTATGTTCCTCTTCCTTTTTATAGCCTCATTCCATGATGTAGATGATATTCATGCACCACCCTATCATAATAGAATCCTCATTAAATGATAATATAATTTATATAACAAGTAGTTTAGATATAAAATGTTGGATGTAGTTTATTAAAATTGACAAAAACAATCATGTGTGGTCTGTTTGTTGGATATACATTCATTTAATCTAAGAAATAAATCATTGGAGTATCCCTATTGACTCCAATGAGCATCGAATGCTACCTAAAAACACAAAAATAAATAAGTAAAGAATGTAAATAAAATATATTTGATATGATTAAATTTTAGTTTTTTACCCCTACATCATTGGTATTAATAAGGGTCTATCATTCCTATTTTTTTGTTAAATTATTTGAGTAGGCCTTCCAATATTTCACCATACTTCTCAAATTTTATTTTTTTGTTCTATAGA
Organism: Viscum album; assembly: GCA_963277665.1. Lineage (NCBI taxonomy): Eukaryota > Viridiplantae > Streptophyta > Magnoliopsida > Santalales > Viscaceae > Viscum > Viscum album. The sequence goes on from OY728148.1 coordinate 392,171,546, forward strand.
GGTGACATGAGGACTAATGACTCCAATTTTTGTTCCTCGGGAAATACCTTCAATTGTTTTTCATATATAAACCTACAAAAAATATGAAATGTATTTTGTCATAATTTTCATAGTATATAATCTTTTGGAAGACCAAATAATGAATAAATACCAAATTTATATATTTACAACTGAGCCTCATAACCAATCATATTTCACTTACATTATCAACACTATTGAAAATTTGATCTTCACCTTTGTACATATTTTCATCAAAAATAATTGTGTGAGTACCACCGTCTTTAAAATTTGTATTCAATTGAGACTATGATAATAAATGTAGATATATAATGGGTGGGTTGAAGGTGATTTTGGTAGATCGTTTCGATCAGTTGGTTGAACCTTGATATTGTTTTGAGTCGTTATTTCTTTTCACCCCCTTCCTTGTGTTCATCTTTAATAAAATTCATATATTCCGAACATTTTTCATTAAATTTAAAAGGTTTATCTAAAAATAAATTTAAATTAATATATCCTTATCAACATGTTTTTGAGAATCTGTGTTGGCCATGCGATGAATTTTTCAAGATCTTGTTCGACCTTATGAATATCTTCATCATTAATTGGAACAGGAAACTCGACACTCAGATCATGGGTTATGTTAATCAACACATTGACATGACCTGTTGGAAGTGGTCTGTTATGTCGCATGGTGTTCAAGATATTGAACATCGTAGCCCTTGCTACAAGGTGATGGGTATGTGTTGATAGATATAAATCACAATGATTTTCACCCTATAGAAAATAATTATATGAAAGGTATCCATGTCTCTATGATTAATAATTCATAGAAACAATTATTAGAACATTTATTACCTCAAATAAGATAGGTTTTTGGGTGGAATGACTTTCCTCAAATCTAGATAGGGGGTGGGGTGGGATCTTTTTGCATTGGTTGTTCTTGAGTTGTTTCTTTTCATTGCCCCCCTATATCAAATTTTCCATGAAATACCATTGAAATTTAATTTTTTCTTCTAGGATAGCTATTATTTCTCTCATAATTTTGTTTTATTAACTTTTATCCAATTGTTGTTTTCTCAAAAAATGTCCGAGGTGTCACCCCAAAACCCACACCTCTGACACGACCATACTTTTCTTCCTGATTTAAGGTAACTGAAAGTATTTCTACATTCGGTTTGGATGTTTTCGATTCACTTGACTATGTTAAATAGAAAATATATAAAGATAAGTAATAATATTTATGTAATATAGATTTAAATAAAAACATTTATTTATTATGCCATATTTACACATGTTTCCCATACGTTTTGTGTGTTTTTATCTATTAGTATCCCATATTTGATTACATGTTCCTTATTCAATAGAAGATGGTGTGGGATGGATGTGACATTTGATTTGGATTCATAAATCTATATATAAGTATAGGAACAATGTTTTTGTGTTGTTTAATGTCACTCAAAATTATTACGGTTGATTTAAAATACGTACCAATTTTTTTCAAGTGAGGCATACGACATTCATTCTTTACTATAGCGGTACACTAGTTTCTCTGCTCGTTCCTCATTTTCAGCACTTAGTTTCTATTTCATAATTAAAAAATGGTCAATCAAAGTGATGAAAACATATATCATCAATCAATATATTACCAATCACAATGTACCTAAAAAGACTTATTTGCACGACGACTAGTAAACGCATCCCATGATCCTTGGGTTATTAAGTGTGCATAAAAAGGAGGTGGGTGCATGTTTATTTTCCCTACAACATATTTAAGATAACATCTCATTAAAATTGTGAGAAATCCTTTCATAAACCCTTAATACATAGTCCATGTGCGAGTCATCCACTATAAATGCACTCAACAAGGTATGATAAAGAGTATGTCAATGTTTCATTATTTTATTTTTTCTAAATTAAAGAAATAATATCATGATGTTACCATAATATCTTCACACATTATTGTATTAATCCCAGTGACAACATGGTGACACGACTGTAAATCAACCGACATGCATTGTCGAGTGATGATTCCAATGTAACCAATAAACATGGCCTTGTTGGGGTTAACATAATGGCCCTACTTATTCTATCCGACCTCATATTTTATGTCTTTCACTTTTTCCTTAATGTTTTTTGCTAACAACTTAAAACAATGAAGCCCTTGTTTTTTCTATTCCTCTAGTGTTTCATTGCCTACCATTTCCTCAGTTTCAACATCATCAATATGTTCCTCCAGAGTGCTAGCATTGGCATGTGTAGTTGGTGGTTGTACCTCTGCACTGGGAGCAACAGCAGCAATAGGTTGAGAAACCTATCAGTCTTCTACGCTGCATGGAGAAGTAGGTTGAGGGGCATGTTGTTCTACTACACTAAGAGAAGTAGCTAGTTCAAGGACTTGTTGTGCCACAAGATTGGGAGAATCATCACGTTCAGAAGTCATTTTCTATAGAAGTGGTTTAACATTTAATTTAAATTACCTAAAAGAAACAATGACTAAATAATAACATAAGGTAACATGATTTATATTACAAAAAAAATATAACCTGATTATTGAACACTCTTTTTAAAGGCTAAATGGATTTGACCCCATTATTGACAATCCAAATCCCTTCATTGTGGTCTCATCTGACATAAAAAATTCCTTCTACATTGGGACAACTATGAAATGATTGTGACATCCCAATGAAAGGGCCATCCATATTTGAATTTTTATCTAACCCTTTAGTTGTTTTAGTGGACAACAAAATAATTGAACACTTTCGGTTTGCAGGATCTATAACATAACATACTTTTAATTCCTATGATGCCATTATAAATGGTTCGTCTTTGTACACTTCCATACTAAAATCAAATTTCCAAAATCACAACTCATCTATTTTAAGAGCACTCCTATTATCAACCCACTTGCATTGAAAATTTTGAACTTGGAAGTTTTTATAATCCAAGTCCCATTTTTTTATGATTCCAAAGTATGACATATTCACATAAATTGGATTTTTTTCCTTAGCACTAGAAGCATGCATCACTTCAACCAAAAGTGTAACTCCACTATACTTCATGGCACTGTCTTCATCGTGTTCATTAGTATAGAATGTATAACCCTTAATTATATATGAATTACATGATAATACAAACAAACTTGGTCCTATGGCTAACCATAGAAGTCATTCTGAAATTAAGTAAATATTTTCATATAAATCATTCAATATATGGTCTTAAAACCATTTTATATACTATCGATTATGTGTATTTGATATCCATTTTCCGCCCTTCATGGATTGAAATGCCTATGAATTTCATGGTGGTTTTCCACATATGGCCCAACCACCAAACTATTATGAAAAATGTAAAGGTGGACCTCCTCCTAAAAAGGGTTCACTCCATCTGTAGATAATTCAGGATGAAGGTCTGTCATCTTATTTACCAAAATAGGATACTCATGATCAATTTTCTTCTGATGAGGAGAGTATTCTAGGTGACTTAGTTTCCCACCTTTATTTAATCCACCTATGTGCCATGTCAATTACCCTACAGTATCATCACTTCCATACATGCTCCTAAACCAAGGAATGATTGGAAAGTACCATACAACATTAATGGGACTAGATTCATCTTTCTGGTATCAAGAAGCACCACAATTTGGCCATTATCTATGCAATTTTTGGTTCTTGAGAAATAGTAAAAAGTCATTTGGTAATGTGTTTATTCATTCAAAGATCATATCCATCAAACGTTGGATTTATTTGGCATCGTATGTTTAGATCAAGAGCTCATTATCTTCTGGGAGCATGTCATTCAAGAGAGAAAATAATTCTTTCAAAATGGCATCACTCCTTCTATAGAGACCCGAAGCTTGACGTACATGGACATTACATTACTTTTTCAAAATACTTAATAGATAACAAAATTCAAAACTCAAGGACCGTAATAGTTTAGTTTCTTTGGAAACACGACATAAAATCTTCTAATCGTGGTGAAAGATCTTCAACATCTCCAAATAAAGATCTTCCCCTTTTTTTCTTACCTAAATCCTTTCTTTATATCCTGGTGAAAAGAAAATATAAAAGGGGTGAGCTCAAATTCTCAGTAAGGGTAAACATAGATAACATAAAACAATCCATAAACATTTGAATGCAAAAACTTGAACATAAAATCTAAACATCAAAATCTTGAGCAAAGACATGAATCTTGGAAGTATGTAAGGCATATATCATAAGGGAACATCAATCATGATAAAATAGCATGGGAATAAAACATGTAATTTTGGCAACCATTAATCACAAGATATGATTTCCATAGTAGCCAAGGCATTGCTGCCAAGACCATCTTAGTGGACAAAGTCCCTTTCTGAATCGAGTTCACTCCTCGTTCCAATCCTGTATTACTGAACCGATTTAACTTGCCGTTCCAGACATGTCTATCTCATGAGATATAAATATTTACCCAATTAATTTAATGGATATATAGGTCCCACCCATCTCATAATGAAATCATTCTTACTTGTTCCATAAAATAAACTTGAAACATTCACCATAACCCAGAGAATAAAATGGGTTACATAAACATCATCCCATAATCACATAATCCATATAAAAAAATGGATATATCAACATAAGAAAAGTGAAACCATGTAAATCATAGGGACATTATACTTGAATCATACACGTATAAAATAATTTCATCTTAGATGGAAAAATGGTTTTGATAAAACACTTGAAATGAATTCTTGAGGAAAATATCCTTTCTTCTTCAAAATCAATTTTTTTCACAAAACGTCATGCAATTTTAAAATAAAGACATTTTTTTAAAATAGACATGAAATATTTTGGAGTAATATTCATGAAAATAAGGCTTTATAAAACCATAAAAATCCTTTCATGTCGTATACATTAAAAAAACATTCTTCTCGTACTTCTGTCAGAAAAGTCAAAAAGTACCTTGTAGGGTAAATAAAAGAAAGATTCCTTCCATACCATGGGGTAAAAGTCAGAATGGGTAAAAAGGATTTTAAACATACATGAATACACTTTTATAAAACATGGACATGGATGATAGAAATAACCCCAGTAAATACTTACAAATAAGCAATCTCAGATAAAAATGAGATTTGAAAAATTATCCCTTACCTTAGGTCCGATATGCTTTGTACGTATCCAAAACTCCTGTATAATTATTTAAATAATGTCATTGACTTATTAAATAATCATATTCATTGTTATGATATTATATATGGTTCACTTATGACTTTATATTACCCATTCTTTTGTAAATTAATGTTAAAGTAGCATTTTGGGTAAAATAATCTTATTTATCGTACGTGTTTGGACTTGTTGTTATTGATGTTATTATTAATTATATCATGATTTAATTACTTTAAAAATGTAAATCATGATTTATATATCATATAAATTCATTATATATCCAGAATATACAATCATTTATAATAGTACATAACATATGGAGGTAAGAAATGAAACACATCGTTCAAGGAGACAGTAAGACATACGTACACATGAGCGCTACTTTAATTTATATTTCTTATTTTAATGAAATTATAACATAATGATACATAGGTATATTATACTTCTATTATAATATCATATATAATATAATTAACCACATCCTTTATGCATCCCACATAAGGTATTAACGAATCACATCACTTTGAAGGGGCGGTAGTCCGCACTTCCTCAAATGAGATTATCGTATTTACCAACTATGGAAACCATAAAGGATTGATATAATTGGGAAGTAAATAAGCATAAGGAAATAATAAAAATATAATATATTATATATAAATACAGTGCCATCATAATGGACACCATGAGAGGCGGTAGGAGAAAATCGAACAATCATCGTTTCGTGAGGCGTTAGATTGCCATCACAGAAACACTATGTTATTCATCCATTAGATGGAGGTGTGTGTAAGTGTAGTTCGAATACTTCTCATAAAAACATCCTAGTATATTTATTATATTGTTGTTGTTAAAAAATAAAGGATTAAAAATAGTTTAGGGGTTGGAGAAGTAGAAGAAAAGAAAACAACTTAAGAGAAACTGTTACATTTATTTTTGGTAACTTCCTTTGGATTGAACCAAAAGGACTTCTTGGAGAGTCTTCTAAATAATGTAAGGATTCAAGGGGGAGGATAGGGATGTATGGAGCTTAGTTGGTCAGAGTTTGGACGATCCAAAAGGCTTGAGAGGTGCGAGGAATTGCATATAAGTGGTCTCCTTTTATAAGGGAGAGGAGGGGCTCTTTAGGAAAGTGTGAAAACATTATTTTATTATAAACTTATTTTAGGTTTCAAGAGGTCCAAAACACATTAATGTCGAATATAAGATGACTCATATTCGAAATAAAATCATCCAATTGGAATTGGACAGGTTTTGTATGATATTTTAATCATTATAATCTTATTTATTTAAATCATTTATTAATGAGGTAAACACTACATCATTATTGTGTCATAAATAATTTAATTCATTTGATGTCTAAAAATTATTCAAAAAAATACAATGACGTAGAGAATATTTTTTTATTTCCAAAGAATATTCATAGTCGAAAATATAACTTATATAACCCCTTATAAAAATTAATTACTAAAAGTTTTTGTTAAAGTCAATTTTGTCTTTACATTAAATTAATTAATCCAAATTGTCATTTTCACTACCAAGTGGCTCATTGGGGTCCCACAATCTGCCCAAGTATGCCCATGGTCTGCCACTACTCATCCAATATGGTTAGGACAAGTTTCAAGTTAATTGTGAATTATTATAATATTCTTTTAACCTTGAATTTCCCTATTTACCTTTAACCGCATTAAATTTAAATTACCGTAGTTACCATTCATATTGACCAAAAATAAAAATTAACTTATTAACATAATTTGGACCAACTGATTTCAAATATGGAATCCATTTTTCCAAATTCAATACAGAAATGTTTCAGAAATTAAATTAAAATTAATCCCGTTGTCGAAAGAAAATGGGTTTTTGTTTAAAACATTGCAAAAGATTGAATTGATTTAACCTACGAATTCCAGGTAAAATGAATGATAATGACATAAATTATATTAATTGGTAAAAATATATTCTATTTATACTTTATATCCATTCAATATTATAATTTAACCATATAAATTAATATGATGAAAAAAGTTGTTTTTAATTAAAATATAGCGTGTTTTTACAATTTATTAAAATATGAAAGTTATCAGAATAATATTAAAATTTTGTTCAAAGTAATTTTTATATCCTAATTCCAAAGAATAATTTTATTCTGTAAAATTGAAATTATAAACATGTCAAAAACTAGATTTAATGTGGGTGCGCCATCAAAAGGTGACAAAACTGCATTTTTTGAAAAATACTTATTTTACCCAAAAAATTTATTTTGTTCTTATACCATGTTCTTGAAAATATGAAAGATTAATAATAATGTTATAAAATTCAAAATTTAGTTAATATTATTCATAATAGCTAGTTCATAATAATATTTTAACCATATATCATTGTTTAGTGAAACCCGATATTGCGTACAACACACGCTATCGAAGAAGGTCGCGATTGCATGTAATGCAAGCCAAGTTAGGGTTGCGTGTATTGCAAGACTCCATTGTTGTTGCATATAACAGAATCCAACCATATTTTATTTATACATTGAATATATATATATACACTCAATGTTTCGTAGAATATCTTCTATCAAACGAATTTGAAATTGTGTGTAACACGAGCCAAGAATAGTGTTGCGTATACTGCAAGTTAATACGGTGTTGCGTGTAACACAAGATAATCTTGGTGTATCATACAACAGAAGATATGAATGAAATTAAAAAGAATGTATCTTATAAAATCTCGGGTTGTTAAATTCTACCCCCCTTAAAATGAATTTCGCCCTCGAAATTCATCAGGGTTATAAATCGTTAACTATTCACAGAAACCCACATCGTAAAAAGGAATAGTAAAACTTAATTTTAAAAAATAAAGTATGAAATTTAATTATTTCCCAAAGTAACTCATTACTGGGTTTCCATATAGAAGAACATAGGTTAAAATATGGATATGGAAGAAAAATATAACCATCAAGTTCTGATAGAGAGTGGTAGAGAACATCGCTATAAAAAAGCCAACAATCACAAAGCCATAAATTTGTTATGATCTATGGTACCATCTGATTCATCAGATATATGAGCACTAGGACAACATTTTTGGTTTTCAATATCATTTTCCTAAAGTTGATGAATTAAAATAAATACTTACAGGATTTTCGTACAATCTCACTATTGTTCGTGAATTGAACAATTTCCACTTCATCTCTTAAAGAAATGAAGTTGAGTTTGTTATTCGTGAAGCGTTGGCAGATCATATGATACAATGATGGGTCATTCCATCTATTTCAAACAAAAGTTTAGCAAAATTTATAAGTCCATCTTATGGTGAGATTCATCGTATATGGTTAAAAAAATGGACTTATACATTATTTATCATACCTCTTAATAAAATAAAACTACTTTCCAATAACCAGGGACTTCTTGTAGGCCATTGGTATGCGATAAAGGCCTGTCGCACTTCGGTTGTGGGTTTGATTCCCACAGCCTTGTCTGACGCGATGAGCTGTTTCCTGTCCTGCAGGTTGCCTTTTTTCTAAAACTACATTACTATAACATCCCATCAACAATATCAAAAAAAATTCTATCCTTAAACAATACCAACTTATTTACAACATAATCCATTCCAATCTTTAGGCTTATCTAAAATACTTCGGTCCATGCTCATAGTATAAAGAAAATCATTACTTGAAATGTCATATATCAATCACGTGAATTCCATCATTTATCCCTTATATATCATAAGATATAACGTTTTCGTCAAATTACAAACATGTAAAAACCTTAATCATGTATTCTCTTGAATAATGAATACCCATTGAACGTTAGTGAAAACATGGATGCAGTTAAAAGTTAACACATTCCACATACCAAAATCCTCAAAATTCTATACACTCAAACCATGATATCACTTAGTCCTTATATCAATCATGAGATCATGAATACAATCAAACATCTCATTATCTTCTTATCCCTTCATTATGCACATTTCATCTGCTTTCCAAAATATATGAATAACTTTTCATGGTTACCGGTACCATATAATTATCGAAAATCACAATAAACTATTATATAGATATTCCAATGTTCCACAATACTATAAATGAGAGTCACAACATTATTTTGGAATCCCTTTACATAAACACATAATCATTCCATCACATCATTGTCATACTCAACATTACTGATAGTGATCTCATGTGACTTCCCTTTTTTCCTTTGCCTTAAGAGGTTTCTCACGCTGATTATCAATAGTCCATGGATTAGGGCATTGATTAGTATAATGCCCCATTTCCTTGAACTTGAAGCATTGAAGTGTTGGTGGAGCGTTCTCTGAAGTATTTTCTCTATTCACGTCATTTGAAACCTTTTTCCCATTACTTCGGCACTCAGCTTCTTGATGACCTTCTATTCCACAATTGAAACATTTTCTAGTACCTTTTAGACAATCTCCACCATGCTTATCTCCACACTTTGAGCATAAAGAAACATTCACCTTCTTTTCACCATTGTTCTGAGATTTTTCCTAGAACTCCCTCTTTCGTTTCTTGTCAAAACCATGAGATGGATGCGTAACACCAACTTCCAGTTCTACCTTGATAGCACAACAAACAATTTATTCATAGCTACTGAAGTCTCTTATAGCTAATTCCCTTTGAAGACTTGGTTTTAAGCCACTGAAAAATCAATCAACTTTACTTTCAGGTTGGATGATAATGCCAGATACATACCGTGCAAGTCAAGTAAAATTCGCTTCGTATATACCAACAGATTCATCATCCTTCTGCTTAAGCTCAAGAAACTCCTTTTCCATCTTTGTTCGAAGAATATGAGGGAAGTACTTATTGAAAAACAAGTTCTTGAACTCGTCCCATTCCATAGACTCAATTTCATCTCTTTGCCTCGTATTCTTGATAAGATTCCACCATTGATCAGCATCACCTTCCAAACAATATACTGATAAGATGACTTTATCATGCTCAGAACATTGTAGAACTGAAAATATCTTTTCAGTAGTACTGATCCATTGTTCAGCCACTAAGGGATCAGAAGACCTGCTAAATGAAGGTGGATGCTGCCTTATGAAGGATTCAATAGAATGTTGCTCCTTTCTCTGCTCATTTTGAAGTCTAGAATGATTCATAGCTTGTGTAAGTATATAAATAATATTGTTCACTCCATCTCCCATGACATTGGTTTGGTCAGGAGGACAATCATTGCATTGTCCATTACATTGATCAACACGGTTCCTTCCGGTTCCAGCCATCGTCTAAAACCCAAAATAATAGTGTGAGAAGCAAATACCATGCTAGGGAAAACAACATTATAAAGGGGAAGTACCTTCAATATCTAACATCTTAGGTTAAATTCTAAGAATGTTTCCATAGTTCTAGGACTTTATCCTATACGTATACTTATCCTTAGGGAAATCCTTAAATATACCATAGAAATTTCTCTAGGGATCTCACTAACGTTTTTGCATCCTAGTTTCTAAAGGTTGACTAAACCTTTCCTCTGATACCAAATGTAGAGACCCGAAGCTTGATGTACATGGAAATTACATTACTTTTGTGGAATACTTAATACATAAAAAAAATTCAAAACTCAGGGACCGTAATAGTTTAGTGTCTTTGGAAACTCAGAATAAAATCTTCTAATCGTGGTGAAAGATCTTCAACATTTCCCAATAAAGATATTCCCCTTTTTTCTTACCTAAAACCTCTCTTTATATCCTGGGGAAAAGAAAATATAAAAGGGGTGAGCTCAAATGCTCAGTAAGGGTAAACATAGAGAACATAAAACAATCCATAAACATTTGAATGCAGAAACATGAACATAAAATCTAAACATCAAAATCTTGAGCAAAGACATGAATCTTGGAAGTATGTAAGGCATATATCATAAGGGAACATCAATCATGATAAAATATCATGGGAATAAAACATGTAATTTTGGAAACCATTAAGCACATGATATGATTTCCATAGTAGCCATGGAATTGCTGCCAAGACCATCTTAGTGGACAAAGTCCCTTTATAAATCTAGTTCACTCCTCATTCCAGTCCTATATTACCGAAACGGTTTAACATGCCATTCCAGCCATGTCTATCTCATGAGATATAAATCTTTACCCAATGAATTGTATAGAGATATAGGTCCCACCCATCTCATAATGAAATCATTCTTACTTGTGCCACAAAAGAAACTTGAAACATTCATCATAACCCAAAGAATAAAATGGGTTTCATAAACATCATCCCATCATCACATAATACATATAAAACAAATGGATATATCAACATAAGAAAAGTGAAACCATGTAAATTATAGGGACATTATACTTGAAACATACACATATAAAATAATGTCATCTTATATGGAAAAATGGTTTTGATAAAACACTTGAAATGAATTCTTGAGGAAAATATCCTTTCTTCTTCAAAATCAATTTCTTTTCACAAAACATCATGAAATTTTACAAGAATGATTTTTTTTAAATAGTCATGAAATATTTTGGAGGAAGCTTCATGAAAATAAGGCTTTATAAAACCATAAAAATCCTTTCATTCCGTATACGCTAAAAAAACATTCTTCTCGTACTTTTGTCTGAAAAGTCAAAAAGTACCTTGTAGGGTAAATAAAAGAACGATTCCTTCCATACCTTGGGGTAAAAGTCAGAATGGGTAAAAAGGAGTCTGAACATACATGAATAAACTTTTATAAAACATGGACATGGATGATAGCAATAACCCCAGTAAATACTTATGAATAAGCAATCTCAGATAAAAATGAGATTTGCAAAAGTATCCCTTACCTTAGGTCCGATATGCTTTGTACGTATCCAAACCTCCTGTATAATGATTTAAATAATTTCATTGACTTATTACATAATAATATTAATTGTTATGATATCATATATGGTTCAATTATGGCTTTATATTACCCATTCTTTTGTAAATTAATGTTAAAGTAGCGTTTTGGGCGAAATCATCTTATTTATTGTACGTGTTTGGACTTGTTGTTCTTGATGTTATTATTACTTATATCATGATTTACTTACTTCCAAAATGTAAATAATTATTTATATATCATATAAATTCATTATATATCCAGAATATACAAGAATTTATAATATTACATAACATATAAAGGTAAGAAATGAAACACACCGTTCATGGAGACGGTAAGCCGTACGTACGCATGAACGTTACTTTCATTTCTATTTCTTATTTTAATTTAATTAAAATTTAATGATACATAGGTATATTTTAATTCTAGTATAATATCATATATAATATCGTTAACCACATCCTTTATAAATCCCACATAAGGTATTAATGAATCACATCACTTTGAGGGGGCGGTAGTCCACACTTACTCAAATGAGATTATCATATTTACCGACTGTGGAAACCGTAAAGGCTTGATATAATTGGGAAGTAAAGAAGAATAAGGAAATCATAAACATAATATATTTATATATAAATACAGTTCCATCATAATGGCCACCATGAGAGGTGGTACGAGAAAATCGAACAATCATCGTTTCGTGAGGCGTTAGATTGCCATCACAGAAACATTATGTTCATCATCCATTAGATGGAGGTGTGTGTAAGTGTAATTCGAATAATTCTCATAACAATATACTAGTATATTTAGGATATTGGGTTTTCTTCAAAATAAATGATTAAAAAGAGTTTAGGGGTTGGAGAAGTAGAATAAAATAAAATAACTTAAGAGAAACTCTTACCTTTAATTTTGGTAACTCCCTTTGGTTTGAACCAAAAGGTATTATTGGAGAGTCTTCTGCCTAATGTAAGGCTTCAAGGGGAAGGAGAGGGATGTAGGGAGCTTATTTGGGCAGAGTTTGGACGATCCAAAAGGCTTGAGAGCTGTGAGGAATTGCATAGAGGTGGTCTCCTTTTATAAGGGAGAGGAGGGGCTCTTTAGGAAAGTGTGAAAACATTATTTTATTATAAACTTATATTCGGTTTCAAGAGGTCCAAAACACATTAATGTCAAAGATAAGATGACTTATATTCGAAATAAAATCATAAAATTGGAATTTGATAGGTTTTGGATGATATTTTAATCATTATAATCTTATTTATTTAAATCATTTATTAATGAGGTAAACACTACATCATTATTGTGTCATAAATAATTTAATTCATTTGATGTCTAAAAATTATGAAAAAAATACCATGATTTAGGGAATATGTTTATCTTTCCAAATAATATTTATTGTTGAAAATATAGCTTATATAACCCCTTATAAAAATTAATTACTAAACGATTTTTGTTAAATTCAATTTTGTCTTTACATTAAATTAATTAATCCAAATTGTCATTTTCACTACCAAGTGGATAATTGGGGTCCCAAAATCTGCCCAAGGATGACCATGGTCGGAAAATACTCATCCAATATGGTTAGAACAAGTTTAAAGGTAATTTTAAATTATTATAATATTCTTTTAACCATGAATTACCCTATTTAACTTTAACCGCAGTAAATAAAAATTACGGTAGTTACTATTCATAATGCCCAAAAATAAAAAGTAGCTTATTAACATAATTTGGACCCACTGATTCCAAATATGTAATAAAATTTTCTAAATTCAATACACAAAATTTGCAGAATTAAATTAAAATTAATCTTGTTGTCGAAAGAAAATGGGTTTTTGTTTAAAATATTGCAAAAGATTGAATTGAGTTAACCTACGAATTCAAGGTAAAATCAATATTAAAGACATAAATTATATTAAATGGTAAAAATATATTCTATTTATACTTTAAAACCATTCAATATTATAATTTAACCATATAAATTATTACGATGGAAAAAGTTTTTTTAATTAAAGTCTAGCGTGTTTTTACTATTCATTAAAATATGAAAGTTATCAGAATAATAAGAAAATTTTATCCAAAGTAAATTTTCATATCCTGATTCCAAAGCAGAATTTTATTTTTTCAAATTGAACTTATAAACATGTCAAAAACTAGATTTAATGTGGGTGCGCCATCAAAAGGCGGGAAAACTGCTTTTTTTGAAAAATACTTATTTTACTCGAAAAATTTATTTTGTTCTCATACAATGTTCTAGAAAATATGTAAGATGAATAATAATGTTATAAAATTAAAAGTTTGGTAAATAATATTCATAAAGGCTAGTTCATAATAATATTATAACCATATATCATTGTTTAGTGAAACCAAATATTGCGTACAACACACGCTATCGAAGAAGGTCGTGATTGCGTGTAATGTAATCCAAGGTAGGGTTGCATGTAGTGCAAGAATCCATTGTTGTTGCGTATAAAATAATCCAACCATATTTTATTTATACATTGAATATATATATATATATACACACTCAATGTTGCGTAGAATAACTTCTATCAAACGAAATTGAAATTGTGTGTAACACAAGCCAAGAATAGTGTTGCGTATACTGCAAGCTAATATGGTGTTGCGTGTAGCGAAAGATAATCTTGGTGTATCGTACAATAAAAGATATGAATGAAATTAGAAAGAATGTATCTTATAAAATCTCAGGTTGTTACAACATCCATTTCCGAATTTTAAATTATACTGCTTTAGTACGATTGATAATGCTTAATATTTAGTGCAACCACCATACACGGGTGTATTTTCACAACTCATTAACCATTTAAACAATTTTGGGCAATCACAGAGTTCATCTTAAACAATTATTGTCATTTCCTCAATACTATCTTCATCATCAATCACACCTGTAATCACATCCTCGATATGGGTTTATTCATTGTCCACACTTGTAATCATATCAAATGATCCCTAAAAGGAAATATTATCCCAACCATTGGCTACATTCTATTTTTCCTCATTTTTATTCCAATATTTATAACTTTGATATATTATATAATAGATCAAGTGTTCTTAAAAATCCTTTGGACCAACTTTTATTGAATAATAACAACGTAAAAACGGAAAAAGGATTTAATAAGGGTCTTATGCATGATCTTTTTAAAAATTGATGAACTATTTCACTCCATCTTCATAATATCTTGTCAAAATATTGACATCCATCCATTATTTATTCATATCCATCATATTAGATTCAATCATATTAGCATTTAACAAAATAAATACAAAAAATATTGATATAATGTAATCGTTTTCCAAATTATATAAAAATATAAACTTTAATGATTATGAAAAAACTACACTTCAAATTTAATTTGAAAACAATTTAAAAAATCACATTTGAAATCCCATTAAAAAACCAACCACCTACAGAAATTACTATTTAAAATAACATGCCCTTTTTTAGATTAATCAATCACTTCCCAAAATTCATCCACAAAACCAAAATTCCTTATTTAAAGAATTCAAGAAAACTTCATGACCCAACAATCTTAATAATTTAAAATGACCAAAATTCCTCTAAGAAAAATTTCAAAATACTTGAATCATTTTAAAATAGACAATAAGTAATTTTCACAAATACATAGATCCCAATAGAGAAACATTATAAAATATATATAGAAAACACCTTTATTCAACCCAAATTGATCAGCGTTGTATAATTCCATAACATTATTCCAAAGGTAGGTGTAATAATAATAATTTTCATAAGCATTTAATATTGTGCTCCCCACCATTGGATATCCTTTATCCATGCTTTCATTGTACAGTTATATCAATTATCCTCCCCAGAACACTAGAGTCCCAATAGATATGTTCCATAGTCTATGGCCACACTCACAACCATGAAGCACTTGTGTTCCAATTTACTAAAAACACTACATTATCCCAATGATAATTGGATTACACCAAATCAATTGGATGTACTCCCCAAGAACAATGTATATGTGTCTCACATGAAGTAATATTAGTTCCTTTATTTATAAATACACCCAAGAAAATCAATAAACATGAACGACTTACATAATCAATAATTTATGAAGTGTCATTACTTTCACACAATGAATTTTCCCTATTCCACTCATTACTAGAATAAACTATGTTTTTTTCTTATCCTTTTAAGTACATCATGTATCAAGTCAAAATAAGAAAAAAAACTATGGTACTAAACTAATAGATGATCTACTTTTTCATAGTCTATTTTCTAATTTTTTTAAAAAGTGTTTATAAATGAAATTAAAAAGACTAGTCATTTTAAATTTTTTAACAGAACTCATATCAGTAACATATAGAATCAAAGTGATGAGAGTATCATTATAAGTTTCAAGAGAATTCTTACCTCCGCAAAACACATGCAAAAGGTAAACAAAATAAAGTCCCGAAATAGTCTATTACCTTTTAAAGAAAATTTCATAAATATAATCTTGGATTGGTACCATTGATGGATGCATCAGCCTAAATGTCATGACCAATTCATAACATTGAATATCAATAGGTAAGAATTAAATCATATATTTTTTTGAAGAGGTAATAATGTAATAATTTATATATTTAGATATTAAAATTTTCCAATAATAAAATATGATTTTATTACCCATTGAACTATATCATTTGTCCTATTGAGGGGATTATCCATAAAGTGCTTGCGAGTGGAAGGATTCATTACATGTGTTGTTATGGTTATTTGACTAGGGTGTCCAGAAAGTGTCTCACGTAGCTTTGGATAGGTTGGGATAACAAAATATATGTTTCCCTTATAACTCAATATATCCCTTAATAAAAATATCAATGAATTCCCCAATGAAGTAGTATTGTCATCCAAACAACATAAATTTCATGTGGTGTTCTTAATCCATTTATGTCATGCATTTATTCATTATTGATAATTTTCCTATGGGGGATGTATTTTTAAAACAATTACGATAATGGTACTAAAAGGTAGAGATCTGATGTAGTGACTTAGTTATATATTTACTTATATGCTATGGTATATCAAGTTTGTGGATTTGTCTTAATTCATTTATGTTCTTTAATTTCATCCGCTATCTACAAGTTTCTAGGGTTTAATATATGTTTTTGGGGTTTAACGTTAGTATTGTTGATTTTTACCAAATCCAACTAGTGTTATAAGACCCTTTTCCTATTATATGATTAGTTACCAAAAATTGGTATTAAATCATAGTTACAAAACATATGGTGATTATTTTGTCATGAGTCGATAGAAAGTATTGGTTTCAAGACTATTGGGTTTCTTCTAGTGAAGTGGGTTTCTATGATTTAATGTAATTTCACTAGTAACAAAGTGGTGGTTCCATTTAAATATGTAAGGTTTGGATTAATATTAAATGGAGGAGAATTCAAAATTTGGGGAGAAATGTACTTCCTTCTATTGGAGAGTTCAAAAGTTATGTTGATTTTGAATTAGTTAGAAGCGAGGTGTTCATTAGAATGTGAAACCATTAGATTAAATTATTAGAAGTTTTTTATAAAGGTATGTCCAATAGAATTTGGATCCAAGAGGGAAGAAGGAAATGCCTCAATGATGTTGAGAATTAAAGGTGGATGTGTAGTAGAGGGAGGGATCAAGGATTATGATTGGTCTAGGTTTTGGTGCAATATAGGTTCTATGTGAGAATGAATCAAATCCAAGAAAGTGAAGTGTTTTGATCCATATCTAGGGAGATAATATTGATTCCTAGTATGTGTGGGGATATAATCCCATGATAGGGAGAGAAGATCAATGTATAGTAAGTACATATATTAGGTCTTTCCTAAGTAATTGGGGTTCTCATGATAAATGAAATAGAGGAGATAAAAATCAATCATGAAGTCTATCACATAAAATATGAATGACAAAAAAATTATTCATCTCACCTCTAAACATCCTTCATTGAAACCACACCCTTTTACCCAGGTATAACAAATTCCAAAATAAAATCAACCCACTTTATATAACAAAAAAAATCCAAATATAATATAGAAAACATGTTAAAAAAATTCTTTTTATAAAGTTCCAACCAGGCCTTTGAGAATTCATTGATAACCAAAACGTGAAGTTGTTTTTAAGAATTTTTCCAAATGATCCTTAAATATTTCCCCAATTTGAACACATAAAATCCTTTTTTAGAGACAAAACATGATTCAAAACATAACAGCCAACTACTTTAAACAATAAATGAATTAAATTCCAATATAAATATATCCAACATACAAAACGGGGTGTCTAAAAATCATATAAGATATCATTACATATTACTAAATAAAATTAATATATAAGATTCATAAAATGATAAAAAAATAACACCAAAGTTCAATAACAATAAAACCACTTTAAAAAAGTGACATTTAATTAATAAATAAAGTATAATTATTAATTTATTACTTATAAGAAATTTTTCAAGTTCATTAGGTGGCTTGAAAAACTGTTTAAAAATACAAGTGCATGAAAATGGCCTATAAGGAATTTAAAAAAACACATATAGTGAATTAAAAAGTGGTTCTAACAATATATGATCATGTTTCACTAGAGAAACACCAATTTCATTTCTAAAACCAACCAACAAGAAACTCATTTAGTTCCCAAACAAGGACCACCGACAACCAAAATTTTCAGCAGTGCGTTTAGCTTGTATAATTCACAACATCTCCATCAAAAAAAAGAATGAGGAGAAAACTCATCATGGAAGTGTCGTTAAGTTTGTGGTGGAGGTGCGTTTGTGGTAGAGGAGAGGCACACTACGAAGGATTCCTCCAGCGGAGGAGTCCTCTGGGAGAGGATAAGCACCTGAAAGAGGGGAGGCATGCATCAAAGGAGAGGCGCACAATGGAAGTGTGGAGTTCGATGAAGGTGTGGTGCATGAAAGAGGTGTGGCACGCGATAGAGGAGAGGCACACAACTAGTTAATGCATGAATGGTTCGTGCATAGCAGAGGAGAGGTGCATGATGGAGGTGTGGTTCGTAGTTGAGGAGAGGTGGCAAGAGAGGAGGGGGATGAGGAGTAGTAGAAGAAGGAGGTGTGACGACATCGATCAACATCTGCGAGAGCTTGGGGGTGCGAGGAAGGAGGAGAAAGTTATATTTTTTTATAATACTCGATGAACATTTTATCAATGCTAGCTAAAAAGTGATGATAATGGTATATTTTATCAGCACTAAAATAGAAAGCACTAGTAAAATATGTCTTTATCAGCGCTAAAAAAATAGAACTAAAAATGATAGGCCTTTATCGGTGCTAAAAAAGTACTGATAAATATATAATGTTAATAATTTATTTATATTATTATATATAATTATAAAATTATATACCTGATAAGTAGATATTTTTATTTATAAAATAACAATTTAAATAATTATAATATTTTAATAAATATACTTATTAAATTTATAATCTTAGAAATATATACAATAAATATATTAATTATATATATTTATAAGATTATATATGTATATAACTATATTTATTTTAATATTATAATCATTTATATGAATATTTATTTATTTATAATTATAATTATAAATGAATATATATTTATTTAAATAATTATAAAATTATAAAATATTAATATTTTTAATACTTATAATTTTATTAATATTTATATTTAATACATTTATTACAATTTCATAATTATTTAAATAAATATATATTTATTTAAAATTTTAACTATAAATGTTTTTATTTATTTCTCAATATTTCTTTATTTTTATTTAATTATATATAACATTATATATAGAAATAATAAATATATATTCTTTGAATTAATAATTATTTAAATAAATATTTATTTATATTTTTAACTAACAAATAAATATATATTTATTTTTAATTAAAAATTATAATAAATAAATTATTTATATTTTTAAATATATATATATATATATAAATAATTATAAAATTATAATAAATATATTAATAATTTTATAAATATATATAATGAATATATTTTTTTTATTTTTTTTAATTATTTAAATACATGTACAATTATTTATAAATATATTTATTACTCTTTGTATTTATTTTTAGATATTTTTATATAAATATATATAATATATATAATATATATATTTTTAATTATTTAAATATATATATATTTATTTAGGAATTATCGTTATGAATATTTGTATTTATTTAAAAATATTTCTATATATTTATAAATATATTTATTTAATTATATATTTATGAATCTATAAGTATTATAATAAATATATTTATTATAATTTTATATTTTTTCACATATATATATTTATTTATAGTTATAATTTTAACTATAAGTATATATATATATAATTTTTTGTATATATATATATAATAATAATATATGTATTTATTATAATTTTATAATTATTTAAATATATATAGTTTTAATTAAAATTACAAATAAATATATTTAAATAGTATTTATATATACTTATAATTTAATAATTATAAATATAATAAATATATTTATTCTTTAAATATATTTAATTTAATTTCATAAGTATTGAGAATATATTATAGTATATATATGGGTAACATAAATTAATCATATACACCTAGTAAAATTTACATAATAAAAAAGGAGTCGTCAACGGACAACATGAATAATAATAAGAGTGTAACGTATAACTGAACATTCACGATGATACATAACATATATACACGCATGATCAATATATTAATTATCAAAATTCATTAGAAAAAAATATATATTTAATTATAATCATATAATTTTTTTAAAACATTATATATATATATATTAGAATTATTAAAAAAAAAATATTAATTATAAACATGCGTATTTTTATTTAATATATACAAATAAACATTATTTTTGAATATAAATATAACAATTGTATATAAATTATTATTAAAAACATTTATCATCATTTTTAAAGTGCTGATAAAGGGTAGATTTATCAACGCATTTAGCTATCATTGATAAAGCTCCCCCCTTTAAGAGCGCTTTCTATTTAGCGTTGATAAAACAACGCGCTTCCTTGGCCCCGTTTTGTGGTAGTGACGATTATGGACATCAACAACTGATTATTTTATGTTCTATATGGGTGTTTTTTATGGTGTAGAGCACCATTAATTAAATTTGGTAGTTAATGGTGGAATATTATTATGGGGAGCACCATAAGCCTTCGGAAGAGTCAGTGGTCAACATTTTTGATTTTTGGAGTCGACAGATGTATCTGAACACAATCTCGGTGTTTAATGATTAGTGTTTCATGTTTTATGCTCTATGTTTTAGTTCAATAAGTTGAATATAAGGATACTATTATGGAACGGAGCATTAAATCCGTTGTGGGATCATAACCTTATGTTGGAAGGGTCATGGGTGCAGAGGTTTGTGGAAAATTATGACACTAGTAAGATACTAACAAGTGGGTGGGCCTAGTTTGAGAATTTTGGTATATAATCTAAGAGAGTCTGAATGTTAGTAATAGAATCATTATAGTGGTAGTGTAATTTTAATGTGAGTCAGGTTAGTTATGTATGGGTGTTCATGGGTAGAGTGTGATGGTTGTATGGGTTGGTTGATGATCAAATCACGAAATTACAAAATGAGTTAGGTTCAGAATTCAATGTGGGTGTTTGTACAATTTAGCAATGCCTTTAGGGATTAATGAATTATGATCGGGCGATGCTGTGAAATGGATGAGTCATTAGAGGATCATATGGTGAATCATTTTGAGGAAAACTCAACCGAAAGAGGAATGACTAATGGTCTTACAAAAATAGAGGTGGTTCATTGAAAACCAAGTTGGGATAATTATTTAGGACGTGGTTGGGGTGGTTCAAGGATTAAACAGTGATTTTAGAGGAAAGATGGTGTATTCAAGAGAAGTGTTTAGATTAGTGAGACAAAATAATTTTGGGAATTTGGAGATGAAACATGGAGAAATAATAGTGAATAGAAGATCATAGTAGGTTGGGATTCATGTTCAAAGGTTTATTATAGATTCTAGAGGATGAAAATCATTATGATGGGGTGTTTATAAGGACCCACATCATTATGAGTTGTGATATTCAAAAGAAGTTTAAATTTTAGGATTGAAGCATGATTAATTTCCTTAATTGAGACTTGTATTAGGATCCCAAGTGTTTGGATATCTGAAAAATATGATTCTAGACATGTGATAAAGAATGGTGAGAGTTTTGGGTGCTCTAGTGGGAATTGGAGTGAGCTAAGGGCGCCCTGATCCTTTATCGGTTTTAACATACTATCATATGTAGTTACACAACCCTTATTTTGTTTCATAAAAGGGATTATATGATGGATATAACACTACGAGAGGCACATGGTGCATGAGGCCATACTGTGAAGGTGTGAGGTAGTACATCCTATCTTTTATAGGTGTGTTTCTCACTATGAACCCTAACTATGCTAAGAATAAGTCGGTAGATAGTTGGTGTCATGTTGCAAACACTGTGGTCATGTTGTGAGTAAAATATACGTGGGGTTATAAGGTTCAATGTGTTCTTTTTTGAGAATTTTTAATTTAAAAACCCTAATGATTTATTTTTTAATGAATACCTGAGTAGAGGGGAGTTCTAACCCCACTCTCTATTTATTTTACCTTGGAATTAATTCTATTTGGATGGTTCATGATGGTTTCATCACACTTATTATTAGTGATATCCCCCTTCCTCTTCCATGTCCCGTATATTTTCTCTAATTTTTTCCTTTATTTATAGTTTTTGGGGGATGATTTCATCGAAGGATGGTGAAATCATCCTTATCGATAAGTATTTCATGTGTGATTTCTTAGGGGTTTTATCATTAAGGTATGATCCTTGGTGAGTTTATTTAGGGTTTTGTTTGATTTTAGTCTAAATTTATCATTAATTTTAAAAATTAATTTGTGAATTTTGTGTGGCCTAGGTCTGGGTGTTTTTCAAGAGTGGATCATACCCAGCTTCTTATGGTTTTAATATCACAAGATTTTATGATGAGTTTTGTGTCAAATTTTCCATTTTTTTAGTTTTAATTAATTATTTCATTAATTAAATGGTATTTTTTGTGATATAGGTGTTCATGGACTCATATGAGGTTGTTATGAGCCTGGGATCGATTATTGGATTTTCAGTGGAGGTAGATGGCCTTGAAATTGCTATGTTTCTTGATGATTTGGTATTTTATGTTCATATTCAATCATTAGTATATTGTTTTCACATTCCATGCTTCTTTGATCTTTCCCTATACTCTTCGGATGAGCATTCATTGAACAAATAGTCAACATGGAATGTATATCTGGATAAATTTCTTGATGGTGACACGTTGGTAGAATATGTTTTGGAGGCCTTCGTTGCGATTTATTTGGGGGTGTGAGTTGGTTTTCAAGTGAAAAGTATTTCATTTTTTAAATTTTCCATAAAAAGTGTTTTAATCAAATGGAATTTAAAGGAAAAGCGTTTTTTTAGAAAGGGTTTTAAAATGGAATTACAAATTGGGAATAAATTTTTCATGGAAGTGATTTGAAAGGATTTGGTCAATGGATGTAGTGAGTAAAATGATGTGTGATTCCTTTTATAAATACTTTGGAAAAGGGTATTTTTTGTTGGTTTTAAAAGTAAATACAAAAGGTATTGGTTTGGAATTGGTTTTGGTTCTCTTGACCTCACCTGACTGATGATTTATTTTACAAATCATGTGTGATATTGTGCACAACCCAATTATATGATTTCCTTGTATGCTTCTTATTACATATCGATGCTTAAATGTGAATGTGGGAAAATGTTTTTGGTTGGTATCAAAGTTTTGGGTTTGTCTAGATGAATAAATAACCCTTTAATGTTTGATATGGGTATTGATGTAACACCCTAAGCTTCCGTGGTAAACTTTTCCTTGAATAATACAGTAGCATTTGTTGTAGGCAACTTCGAGTTCTAACACACACCACAATCAATCAAACTTGCCGTTATTAATAGTAATAAACACTTTTTGAAATTTTATAAATTTTATCCTTCAAAATGAACTTCATTTTTGGATTTGAATATCGAAATTAGCCTAGGGGGAATTTTTGGTATTTTTCTAAAAACTTTTAATTTTTGATGAATAGTGAAAAAACATTGAATTATAGTTTAAAACCGGATTTTTATTTGAATAACTATTTATTTTATTTAAATTTATTTTAGGTCAAAATAGAAACATAATACCCATATAAGTTCAATTCAATTCATTGGATAAAGTTTATAATAATTTTAGATATATAAAAATTTTGTTGAACATTTCACCGTGCTTTACCCATCTCCTAGGAGAATTTGGAAATTCACATAAAACATAATTTTACCACTTATGTGAGTGGAATTTAGAATATCTGAGATACATGGTTAATATCAAGGAGTAAAATGTGGTTCAATAAGATAAAAATAATTTTTTGTGAATATTAATGTTTTACTTTTATTTACCACGCTTAAAAGTAAATATGGTAGTTAGGGGTAAAAATGATATTAATATTACCCTAACACATGTCCTAATTCTATTTTACAAGTGTATATCGACCAAAAACAAGATTTAGAATAAAATATTATCATTTATGTCCACTTGGATTAGATTAGAACATTTATTATTATTTAATTCAAAGAAGAGTTAAAAGAGTTAAAATCAAACGTTTAATAACAAAAACATTTTAATATAGGGTTATAAATAAGATAAATTCGATTATAAATATTCATTAGAAATCTAAAAAGGTTTAATACATAATGGTTTTTTATTTATAATTTTTAGACATTAAGTAATTTAATTTTTTTATGACACAATAGTGATGCAGTAATTACCTAATTAATGAAATATTAAAATAATTGATATTTTAAATATCAAAATAAATGTAATTTTGGACTTTTTATGAATTACACTAATTTTATAGGTTAATATGAAATATTAGTATTGGTTATATAATTTTTTTCGAAGTAATAATGATGTTATGAAATTATCAAAAACAAATTACCCAATATTGTCAAAATTGACATAAAAGAGTTTTTTAAACAAATATTATATTATTAATTGATATTATATTCCTAAAAATATAAGGGTCATCCAAAGAACTTATATAATGATAGTTTTATCATTAATTGACCACTTGGGGTCTCTTGGAGGTATATAGTATGTTTATTAACTATATAATATAAAAATACAAAGAGACATGGTAAATGTCAAATTATTTAACGAAGAGTTAAATATAAATGATAAGTTTAATATAGTGAACCAAACCAACCTAAAATCTATTGGTTGAAAGGATTTAGACCCATCCACACCTTAACCTATAAATAATCTCCTTTGGAGCCATTATAAACCAAATATGAATTTATTATAAAATAATATTTCAGGCTTTTCCAAAGGTGCCCCTCACCCCTCTTATAAAAGGGCACTACACCTTCCCTCTAATTTACACCTTCAAAGCCTTTTGGATCAGCCAAAACCTACCAGAATATTCTCTCAACTTCCATCACTTAAACAAATAGTCCTTATTTTGATAAAAAATACAACCTAAGGATCCATTTTTATCAAATAAAAAGGAAGAACCTGAAGAAGAGGTAATGTTTTCACCACCCTCTTTCAAGTTCCTTTCTTCTTCAACTTCTACTTTATTTGTTATTTACATTATAAATTAATAACTCCAGTATCTTCTATATACTATGATGTTATTATATGGTACAACCATATTCATTATTCTATCCATCCGTTGAATGGCATGTCACCATATGTGCGTACGTACGGATTCCCGTCTCCACGTCATGGTGTAATTGTTATTCAAAACATAATTATTTGGATGGGAATGATAATGATGTGTAATTGATTTAAATAATAAATATAATAAGATAATTATTCTTTATATATGATATATCATCCAATTATATATTATTTTAATATCCAAATAATTATATTGTCACACGTGCGTATGTACGGACTACCGTCTCCACGAACGCGATGAGATTCATTCCCCATCATATCCATTGAAGAATAATTTACATTTGATGGTTAAAAATAATGTTTAAAGACTTGATATCATTATTTATATGAATAAGATACAACCTATCCATAAAAAACATGGCTTATGTAACAAAACATATAAAAAAAAGTAAGTTAACACCCGAAACGACGATAATAATAAGGTATTATTAACAAAGAAATATTAAAAGATCATATATGATATCATATTAATGTATATGATTCTTGTATAATTTAATAACAATTATTTCACCATTATATAGGAGTTTAACCTAACTTCAACCAAGGAAAAGTACAAGGTAAGGGTTTATTTCACAATCTCTTCATTATTCGAGGTTGTTTATACGTAATTATCTACTGGGACCTCTTTATCATCCACATCCATGTTTCTTAAAAATTTATTTCAAATCATTATTACTATTTTATGGACTATGGGTTAAAGTAATTTATACCCTTGTTTAATTTTTATAAGATGTTTACAAAGTAATCTTTCCGTCGTTTTCCAAACAAGGTCCTTTTAACATTTTAAAAAAAATTAAGGTAAGAATGTATTTTTTAACTTTTACTGTGGGTGCTTCTATTTTCCACCATTATAAAATCATCGAAGCTTCCCTTAAAAGCTTATAAGTATATTTTCAAAGTAAATGTTTTATTTTATAATTATGTGACATTTAAATGAGTTAAAAAAAAGAGATATTTCTCTCAAATAGTTTTGATTTCATTTATGTCAACATCCATTGATGGATTTATGATTATTTGAAGTTGATTTATCACGACACAAAACATCCATATTGTATTGAAGGTTTTGTGATATGTTTAACTGTGGATGTGTTATTTTTATACCATTCATGGTTTATGGAGAAATTATTGACATTTCGTATGCTAGTTTTAATAAGAATGTTTATGTTATGTTTAAACCTATTCATATGAGGAATGAATTGGACTTAATAAGTGATGGGTGGAGCTTTCTATAGCTCATAGATGCATAGGTAGGTCTCATGAGACAAACTAGTGTCTTGGCACAAGGCCTTGACAAAATCTTATTTGTATTCTTGGCACAAGGCCTTGACTATGTGGTTATGATAGTCTGGCATTATGCATTCCATCATTATTAAAGTGGTTATTGATATTGCATGTGATTATTCAACTAGTAGAATATCCATGTGAATAAGTAAATGGAATTATTTCATTTTATCATTGCCATATTATGCTGAATTTCAAGTTTAAAAGGATTTTATTTTAGTTATACGCTTCCTTAAAGGTTTATGTTTATTTATGAAAGTTTCTGCTATATTGTTATCCTTACTGGGCCTTTGAGCTCACCCCTTTATATGTTTTATTTTTTTCCCAGGAAGTAAATAAGTATTTTATGAATGACCTACAAGAATAGTATTTGGGGATATGAGTGTGGAGACAAGATGTTTTTGTAGTTTTAACTTTATGATGTAAATATAAACTTTATGAATGTATCTAGTGATTCCAAGGCTACTAAACTAATCGGTCTTTCGAGACATGATCTTTTGTGATCATGCCAATGTTATGTAATAATGCACCGACTCTAGGTAACTAGGGTTAGGTAATTACAGTTGGGATCAGAGAAAGTTTATTATAAACCTTGGAAGCTACATTTAGATAAACTCTAATTAGAGAATATAGACCTAAGATGGACTTTGGTGATTAGTATAGAAGAACTTCCTAGAATTTTTGTATTGTAGAGATTTTGTGAGTTTTCCGAGAAATACATACCTCTCTGGATACAAGTAGGTAGAGGCGGCTCGGGCACAAATATACCTAGGGGTAAAACCCGAAAACACCTCTTTGAGCTAGAATCGAACGTGAACTAGTGCACGACAACAGGCCTTGCTGCACTCTTGGTTACGACACTCCTGTGGGATATGATTAGGTTAATTCTCATTTTCTTTACAACCATTATGAAGGGTTTTTATTATATAATTTCTCAAAGAAAACATTTTTATGATTGTGGATTATATCCATAAACGGTTCAATTTATGGTAAGTGTTTTACATGTTTTATTTATGTATTGTGATTCATAAACTAATCTAGTGTATACCATTGCTTAGAAATGGAACCTAGTAAAAGAAATGGAAACTGTATCAATGCACACACTCCATGTAGGGATTTCCCTCCTGCTCAAGATAATTATAGTGGAGCTGGTTATACAACCGGTACTGATCAACTAATCACCGTACTGGGAAAACTCACTCAGGTTATGAATAATAACCTTACTCGCATGGAGCACCCTGATCCGTAGCATAGAGGATCAATGTTAGATCGATTCATGAGGAAAAAATCATCAACAATCAATGGGAGTATAAATACATTGGTAGCTGAGCAATGGATATGTTCCATAGAGAAAATATTTCAGGCTTTGGGGAGTAGTGAAAGGGAAAAAGTTATCATGGCAGTTTATCGCCTCACTGGATATACTGATCAATGGTGGTCATTGATAAAAAACACAAAGGAAGATGATGAACTATAAAATATGGAATGGAGGGAGTTAAAAGAAATTTTCTTAGAAGAATACTTTCCTCATTACCATTGAGTAGATATGGAAAGTAAATT
The DNA here is from genome assembly GCA_963277665.1 of Viscum album. NCBI lineage: Eukaryota > Viridiplantae > Streptophyta > Magnoliopsida > Santalales > Viscaceae > Viscum > Viscum album. The sequence goes on from OY728148.1 coordinate 392,200,080, forward strand.
TCTGAGGCTGAGACAAAATAAGGATGAGAATGTCATAAAGTATGAGGCTAACTTTACAAGGGTAGCAAGGAATGATGGATATTATATATGTAACCCGAGGAGTAATATTTAACATTTCTTTGATTTGTTAAAACAATTTCTTCATCGAGCATTAGTCTCACAATCCTTCCCGTCATACAAATACATTGTCTCATGTGCTATGAAGACTGAAAAATAATTCCCTAATTCATACGACTTGAAAGCAAAGAAAGAGAAGAAGAGATCTATTGATCAATCTAGAAATGAAAATAAGTGGAAGAAGGGAAAATTTGAATATCAATCCTACAGTAAATGTGGTAAGAAACACCCCGGTACTTGCTTGGAGGGAGTGGGTGGCTGTTACAAGTGTGGTGAAAAAGTCCACCAAGCTCGTCATTGCAAAGCGAAGTAAGAAGCTACCGATGTTCAGTGCTACAATTACAGGGAGATGGGACATTATGGAAATCAATGTCCTAAGTGTCAGGGAAATGTACCTCAGAAAAGGTCAAGGTATCAAGGCCAATCTTATGCTATCACTACTGTTGAGGTAGAAGCTCTGAAAAACATGGTGGCAGGTAATTTAATGGTTTCCTCAATTTTAGAAAATGAATTCATTGATTATAGATCATCGAATTGTTTCATATCTTTCCAGTTTAATAAGAAAATTAGATATTTCCAATTTGATTTAACAAAGGATTTGTTAGATAAAAATGTTAAAGAAAGTATCATTGCCACCAAGTTCTGTGAATCAGTTCCCATTAGAGAACATAAATGTTCTTTATTTGTAGATCTCATCGTCAAACGCATGATTGAGTTTGATATAATCCTCGGTATGGATTATCTTTAGGACCATGATTGAAAGATTTTTTGTAAGAAGGAGGAGGTTATGATTTTTGATGATGATGATAAGGAACATATTATCTTTAGAGCATAATCTTCACCACCTAATTCTTATCTAGATCTACCCCCAATAGCTCAACTAAATTCAATTATAGGGGAGGAATAGAATGAAATGACTGTGGGTGAGGAAAGGAATGTTCAAATAGAGGATGTACCTATTGTGAGATAATATGTTGATGTATTTCTAGAAGATCTACCTGGACATCCTAGAGAACGAGAAATCGAGTTTTCCATTGATTTAATACCTAGTTCAAGGCCAATATCGAAGACCCCTTATAGAATGTCCACTGTGGAATTAGTTGAACTAAAGAAAAAACTAGAGGAATTGAGTAATAAGGGATTTATTCACCCAAGTGTTTCTCCATGGGGAGCCCCTATCCTTTTTGTTATGAATAAAGATGGATCTATGAAGTTATGTATCGACAACAGGGAAATCAATGCTATAACAATAAAGAACAAGTATCCCCTACCATGCATTAATGATTTATTTTACCAACTGCATGGAACTCAATACTCTTCAAATATTGACCTTCGATATGGATACCATCAGTTGTGTGTGAAGAAGGAAGGCATTCCAAAGACAACATTTCGAACCAGGTACGGGCATTACGAGTTTACAGTAATGCCTTTTGGATTGATTAATGCACCCTCTGTATTCATGGATCTAATTAATAGAGTTTTCAAGGATTATCTTGATGATTTCGTGGTGGTATTTATTGATGATATCTTGGTATAATCTAAAAGCTACAAAGATCATGAAAATCACTTTCACATTATCCTGGAGACTCTTAGAAGACATGAATTATATGGGATGTTTAGAAAGTGTGAATTCTTCCTTCAGGAGATCTCTTTTCTTGGCCATATTGTCTCTAAGGATGGAATCTCTGTTGATCCTTTTATGACTAAGGAAATCCATGAATGGCCAGCCCCTATGAGTATAAATGAGGTACACAGTTTTATTGGTTTAGCAGGTTATTATTGGCATTTCGTCCAGAATTTTGCCCGATTGGATAACCCATTAACGAAGCTCACACGTAAAGGGGTGAATTTTTTTGGACAAAAGTGTATGAAGAATTTTTTGAAGAACTAAAGAGAAGATTAGTCAATGCTCTTATATTGAATCTACCATCGGGGAATTATGGGTTAATTATTTAAAGTGATGCATCGAAGAAAAGACTTGGTTGTGTCCTTATGCAGAATGATAGAGTTATTGCCTATGTATCACGACAGCTAAAAATTCATGAGCAAAACTATCCTACTCATGATATTGAGTTATTATCTATAATCTTTGCTTTTAATATTTGGAAACACTATCTCTATGGTGAAAATGTGAGATATATTCCGATCACAAGAGTTTGAAGTATATTTTCTCACAGAAAGAACTCAACATGAGGAAAAGGAGATGGCTTGAACTACTCAAGGATTATTATTGCATAATACACTACCACCTAGGGAAGGAAAATAAGGTGGATGATTCTTTGAGAAGAAAAGATCATGGTGTTTTGATCCAGATGAGAATTGAGAGGGATCCTATTTTCATGGATCTAGTAAAGTTGGATATGGGAATAACCATGGAAGGTGAAACATCAATGATTTTTCAAATGGTTTCCAAATCATATTTACTAGAAAGGATAAAGATTTTTCAGACCGATTATGAAGAGTTTAAAAAGAGGATTAAAGATATGAATGATGGGAGATTGAATGAATTTGTGTATGATGATGAAATTTAGAAATTTGGGAAGAGACTTTGTGTTCCCGATATACCTGATCTAAAAAGGGAATTGTTGGATGATGCTCATAGTTCCAATTTCTTTATACACCCTAGGAGCACCAAAATGTATAGAGATTTGAAGGAAATTTTTTAGTGGGACAACATGAAGAGGTAGATTGCTAATTTTGTTTCAAGATGTATGGTTTTTCAACAACTGAATGATGGAAGGAAACAGCCTGGTGGAGTATTGAAACCTCTTCCCATACCTTATTGGAAATGGGATAATATCATGATGGACTTTGTCATGGGACCACCAAAGACTCCTAGAAGGAACGATGCAATATGGGTCATTGTTGATCATCTAACCATGTTAGCACATTTTTTTTTCTATAAGGGAGGATTTACCATTTGAACGTCTAGTAAGACTATATATTAATGAAGTTGTGAGACTTCATAGAGTACTCATATCAATTGTTTCTAACCACGATCCGTGTTTCACATCAAGATTGTGGAAAAGTATTCAGAAATCCCTAGATACTGAACTTCATTTGAGCACTACCTACCTCCCTCAAACAGATGGACAATCAGAACGGACTATTCAAACCATAGAAGACATGTTGAGATCTTGATCACTTGACTTTCAGGGTATATGGGATCAATATTTACCTCTGGTAGAATTTTCCTATAACAATAGCTTCCATTCAAGTATTTGGATGGATCCATTTGAAGTGTCATACATAAAGAGATGTCGCACACCAACCAGTTGGGATGACGTTGGTGAAAGAAAACTCGTAGGCCAACGACTGGCGGAGGAAACGATGGAAAAGGTGAAGGTAATCCAAAACCACATCAAAGCAGCTCAAAGTAGGCATGTGATCTATGCCGATAACCAAAGGAAGGATTTGGAATTTCATGTAAGAGATCATGTTTTATTGAAGGTATCTCCATGGAAGGGAGTTATACGTTTCGGTAAAAAGGGAAAATTGAGTCCTAGGTACATCAGACCCTTCAAAATTCTAAAACAAATTGGGGCTGTATCTTACCATTTGGCAATGCCGCCAATTCTCTCCAAAGTTCACGATGTGTTCCACAAATCATTATTGAGAAAATACAAGCCTGACCTAACGCATGTACTCACTTACAAGGAATTAGAACTGGAACCCGATCTGTCTTATTGTGAAGATCCCATCAGGATTCATGATATAAGAGAACAAGTGTTGAGAAACCGGATGAATCATCTGGTAAAACTTCTATGGAGAAACCATAAGATAGAAGAGGCAATGTGGGAACCCGAGGAACTTATGATGAAGAACCGCCCAAGTATTTTCATTCCGTAGTATTCCAGAAATTTTGAGGATGAAATTATTTGAAATAGGGGAGAATGTAACACCCCAATATTCCATGACACGCTTTTTTTGAATAATACAGTAGCGTGTGTTGTATGGAACTTCGAGTTCGAACACACACCACAATCAATCAAACTACTCATTATGAATAGTAAAACCCACTTTCTGAAATTTTATAAATTTTATCTTTCAAAATAAACTTCATTTTTGGATTCGTAATATCAAAATTGGCCTTGGGTGAATTTTTGGTATTTTTCTAGAAACTTTCAATTTTTGATGAATAGTAAAAAAACACCAAGTTATAGTTTAAAACCGAATTTTTATTTAAATAATTATTATTTTATTTAAAATTTTTAGGTCAAAATAGATACATAATACATATATAAGATCAATGTAATTCATTGGAGTATGTTTATAATAATTTTAGATATATAAAAATTTTATTGAACTTTTTTCACCGTCTTTTACCCATCTCCTAGGAGAATTTAGAAATTCGCATAAAACATAATTTTACTGCTTCTGTGAGTGGAAATATGAAAATCCGAGAGACACAGTTAATATCAAGGAGTAAAATGTGGTTCAATAAGATACAAATATTTTTTTGATGAATAATAACTTTTTTATTTTTATTTACCACGGTTAAAAGTAAATATGGTAATTAAAGGAAAAGATGATATTAATATTACCCTAACACATGTACTAATTCTATTGGTCAAATTTATCTCACCCAAAAAAACCTTAGGAATAAAATTTTATCATTTAGGTCCACTTGGATCAGATTAGGACATTTATTATTATTTAATTCAAAGAAGAGTTAAAATTGTTAAAATCAAAAGTTTAATAACTAAAACATTTTTAATACATGGTTATACATAAGATAAATTCGATTATAAATATTAATTAGAAATATAAAAATTATTCCTACATAATGGTATTTTATTTATAATCTTTAGTCATTAAATAATTTAATTTATTTATGACACAATGGTGATGCAACAATTACCTAATTAATGATATATTTTAATAATTGATATTATATATATCAAAATAAATGTAATTTGAGAATTTTTATGAATTACACTAATTTTATAGGTTAATATGACATATTAGTTTTGGTTATATAAATTGTTTTTGAAGTAATAATTCTTTTATGAAATTATCAAAAATAAATTACCCAATAGTGTCAAAATTGACAAAAAAGGTTTTTTAAAATAAATATTATATTATTAATTTATATTCTATTCTTAAAAATATATGGTTCAGCCAAAGGAATTATATAATTATATGTGTATCATTAATGGACCACTTGGGGGTCTCTTGGAAATATATAGTATGTTTATTGACTATATAATATCAAAAATACAAAGAGACATGGTAAATGTCAAACTATTTATCTGAGAGTTAAATATAAATGATAAGGTTAATATAGTAACCCAAAACTATCTAAAATCTATTGTTTGAAAGTATTTAGACCCATCCCTACCTTAAACTTTAAATAATAAACTCTTAGTCCATTATAAACCGAATACGAATTTATTATAAAATAATATTTCTAGGTTTTCCAATGATTCCCCTCACCAATCTTATAAATGGGAACTCCCCATCTCTCTAATTTACACCTTCAAAGCCTTTTGGCTCGGCCAAAAACTACACAAATATTCTCTTAACTTCCCTCACTTCAACCTAGATGCCTTAGTTTGTTCAGAAACATATCATAAGGAGTCATTTTGATCAAATCAAATGGAAGAACCCGAAGAAGAGGTAATGTTTTCACCACCCTCTTTCAAGTTCCGTTCTTCTTCAACTTCTTCTTTATTTATTATTTACATTCTAAAATAATAACTCCAGTATCTTCTATATACTGTGATGTTATTAAATGGTAAAACCATATTCAGTATTCTATTCATCCTTTCAATGACATGTCACCATACATGCGTACATACGAATTACCGTCTCCATGTCATGGTGTAATTGTTATTCAAAAAAATTATAATTTGGATGGGTATGATAATAATGTGTAATTGATGTAAATAATAAATATAACATGATAATTATTCTATATATATGATATATCATCCAATTATATATTATTTTATTATCAAAAGAATGATATTTTCGCTCCTGCGTACGTACGGACTACCGTCTCCACGAACGAGATTAGATTCATTTCTCCATCGTATCCATTCAAGATTAATTTTCATTTGATTGTTAAAAATAATGTTTAAAGACTTGATATCATTCTGTATATGAATAAGATACAACCTATCCACAACAAACACATCTTATGTAACAAACATATAAAATAAAATGAGTAATTTAACACCCAAAATGACGACAATACTAAGATATTATTAACAAAGCAATATTAAAAGATCATATATGATATCATATTAATGTATATGATTATTGTATAATTTAATAACAATTACTTCACCATTATACAGGAGGTTAACCTACCCTCAACCAAGGAAAAGGACAATGTAAGGGTTTATTTCACAATCTCTTCATTATCCGAGGTTATTTATACGTAATTATCTACAGGGAACTCTTTATCATCCACATCCATGTTTCTTAAAAATGTATTAAAAAAATTCTTACTATTTTATGGACTATGGGTTAATGACATTTATACCGTTTTTGACTTTTTATAGGATGTTTACAAAGGAATCTTTCTGTCGTTTTCCAAACAAGGTCCTTTTAACCTTTTCGACAAAATTAATGTAAGAATGTCTTTTTTAACTTATATGGCAGGTGCCGATATTTTCTGCCATTATAAAATCATCGAAGCTTCCCTTAAAATCTTATAAGGATATTTTCAAAGTAAATGTTTTATTTTATAATTATGTAACTTTTAAATGATTTAAAAAAATGGGATATTTCTCTAAAATAGTTTTGATTTCATTTATGTCAACATCCTTTGATGGATTTTAAGCTTATTTGAAGTTGATTTATTATGATACAAAACTTAAATACTTTGTTGATGTTTTTTGTGATATATTTGACTGTGGATGCGCTATTTTTATACCATTCATGGTTTATGGAGAAAGTATTGACATTTTTAATGCTAGTTTTAATACAAATGTTTATGTTATATTTAAACCTATTCATATGAGTAATGCATTGGACTTAATAAGGGATGGGTGGAGCCCACTATAGATCCTCGATGATTTCGGTAGGTCTCATGAGACAAACTAGTGTTTTGGCACAAGGCCTTGAAAAAATCTTATTTGTAGTCTTGGCACATGGCCTTGACTATGTGGTTATGACAGTCTGTAATTATGCATTCCATCATTATTATAGTGGTTATTGATATTGCATGTGATTATTTGACTAGTAGAATATTAATGTGAATAAGTAAATATAATTATATAATTTTATCTTTGCCATATTATGCTGAAGTTCAAGTTTAAAAGGATTTTGCTTTAGTTATAAATTTCCTTAAATGTTTATGTTTATTTATAAAAGTTTTCCCTATATTGTTATCCTTATTGGGAATTTGAGCTCACCCCTTTCTATGTTTTATTTTTTTCCCAGGATGTGAAAATGTATTTTATGAATGACGTGCAGGGATAGTATAAGGGGATATGACTGTGTCGAAAAGATTCCATTGCATTTTTCACTTTATGTTGTAAATGTAAACTTTATGAATGTATCTATTGATTCCAAGTCTATTAAAATAATTGGTCTTTTGAGACTTGATCTTTTGTGATAATGCAAATGTTATGTAAATATGCACCGACTCTGGGTAACTAGGGTCAGGGCATTACAATTGAGATGGACTTGAGATACGAGGCTAGTTGTCCAGTGACTAGATCCTTGGATATGAGTTGGGGAGATATGAGATAGACTGCATTCCCTATGATGAGTTAGTGGGTTAGGATTTCTATGTTGGACCATACCCCATTTCTTTGGGTTGTGAGTAAATATATCGGATGGTTCTTGTCTTGGGTCTTTGAGTACATGCTATGATATGAGATACAACATAACACCATACCCCATATCTGCAGGTATTGGTTATGGTTTTGGCATGGAACCCTACCTAGAGTTATGTTGTTCATTTATTTATAATTTTTTTATCTACTAGATTTACTGATTTTCAATGAAAAATTCACAATTGGTGTGAAACTCCCATTTTTTAATATTATATATAATTTGTGATAATTCTTTAAATTAATCCAAATTCAGGTTAGTTTACTATTTTAATAATATATTTCATTATACTATTCCAAATGATTTGATTCTTCTTTTTTAGCATTCCTAATGGGTATTATGAAAATTAATTTGACTAGATAATTGGATAATTCAACTATTTATAGGAAAATAAGGACCACACAATAAGGCCAACCAAATCTGTAGATTTTTTTTACTAGATATGAAAATTTAATTTGTAGGTTTAATCCAAATTCCTAAATTTTATGAAACATTATAATATTATCTATTTTACCAAATAAACATTGTATAAAAATTTCAAGGCCTAATTCATCCATAATGAGGACTAATTAATTAATTAATTTCCACCCCAAAATACTGTCATATATTTTAAAACATCCCACCATTCTTTACTTTTTTACAAATCCACATTCCCAACTGAGGTGAAATTTTGTGCGTAGAAATTTAAGAGTTAGGAACCCAAATATTTAGGATAAATGGTTTTATATGAAGGAATATTAATTAATGAAATCCTATTCAAATTCAGTATGTGTAAAAATCTAGGATAATTCTAGATAATAACAAATGGTTTAAAAAAACCATAAATTTGGCTCCAAAAGACCAATGGGAACCAAAATTGGAGGGTTAAAATTTGACATAAATATATAAAACTTTTATGAAGAATAATTATCTATATTATTTTTTCTTTAGGATAAAATTATCATTCCATATCGAAAGGGTGTTTTAGATGACAAACAATCCACCACTTTGGGCTATAAATACATTCCTATCTTCTCCTTATAATAGGTTGGAACTTCAACATATAGGAAGATATATCAGCACTACCATATCCTTTCCAAAGGCCAAAGAGGAACTAAAAAAATAATGTTTCTAATTTATAGAAAATTACTACACTATGTATTTTCAAGTACTTCATGTTTTTTCAACTGTAATTATTTATGTGTGATTATAATCTCAATTAATGTTTAAGGCATGTCGTGTTATCATCTTCTGTTATTTTCATTCATATTCTACTGAGAATAATTTATGGTATTAAAATTAATTAAATAATGTTAAAAACACATCCCTATTTCAATTTCTCATTCAATTCAAATAGTGTGTTTAACTCCTTTCACCGTTCGTGTGTGTGTTCGACACACACATATTTTCCTATTTCATTTTCTTCTATATTTTAATAATAATCATAAACACTGTAATCCATATTAATAACCATATATAGGTATTATTATATCATCCATTAGGATTGGTCATAATTTGGGGATGTTAATTGATCGAGAGATTTCGCTCGTTTAAAATTCTTTGAATTAATTTTGTGTTTGTCAGAAAAATATGTTATGAATTAATTATTTGTTTTTTTAACAGGTGGATTACATGGATTATTAGAACCATAAGTACACATGGGTTCATGAGATATTCAACCTTACACAAATCAAAATTGATAATGATTACAGCCTAGGTAAGACTTGTATTAAAACTAATTGGGAATTTCATTTCAAATCATCTTGTGAAGTGGATATTAGTTTAATGCAATGTTTTTCAAAGATCAAGGATATCATAAGATTAAATTTTTAATAATGAACTATCACTAATTGTTATAAATTTTTTAAATAAAATTCAATTCATAAAATTTTTAATTAATCTCTATAAACAACCCCCATCCAATCAAAAGAGAAAAAAAAGAAAAAATTGACTAAAAAATAGTACCATCATGGAATGTTTGACCAGATTTCCATAGTACACAATATAGAAGAGAACCAAACCTTTGAATATTAGATATGTGAAAATTAAAAATAATTTAAATGGAACCATTTTTTGGGATGGTTTAATAACTAGTTAGTTGTTTTTTATTTTTTTTAAATGAATAAATAATTTGAAATAAAAGAAAAATCCTCATTCCTCATCCTTTCCTAATTTATCTGAATTCCCCATAGCCTCCCAAATAATCCATTATATTATTTTGACCCTAAAATCAAGAAAATTATTTACCAAATTATAAAGAATTTTAGGAATAATCACAACATTTCCAATCTAATTGATTTGGATATAACCAATCCTACGAAATAAAAAATTAAAGAACTCACTATCCCAAATACGAATTACTAATGACATGGTATTAAAAATCCAAACATCATGTATTATTTAAAACTCAAATCGGGTATGATTTTCCTTTTTCTTTATTTCTATGGGATATCCAGTGATGATCCCCATCTTCATTTCAAAGAGTTCCATTTGGTGTGCTCGACCCATAATTCTCAGTGGGGGTTTGCAAAAAAAATCAACATTTTAGCATTTACATTATCTTTAGATAAATCCACAAAATCATGGATATACCACCTCTCTCTTGGTTCCATAAATTCATCTAATTACATGAAGAAAATCATCCTATAGAAATTATTCCCCTCTTATCGAATTTTTTCTTTCCAAAACGAAATTAGTGGTATCTGTCAGTTCCCAAATGAATCACTCTATGAGTATTTGCAGAGGTTAAAAAATCTTTTATAAACTTCTCCACGCCAAAAAATCCATAAAAATTCATACACAAATACTTATTTGAGGGGTTATTGGCTATGGAGAAAACTCTAATAAATTCCAAATGGTAGTTCTCATTTAAAAAAACATTTACAGATACATGAGATCTCATAAGAAACATGGATGTAAACACACATAAATTCAATACTCGAACACATGATGGATTAAACCAATTCCAAGAGAATCAATCAACAGTGACCAAAAAGAAGGCCAAGTAGATGAGTGAACTTTCCGATCCTGTGTGATAACTATCTATAGCTACCAAAGCCACAACATCTTCTTCTCTATAATATCAGTTTCCTAGACTTATAATAAACTATAGAATCTATAACCCACCAAAACATACATTAAAAAAATATTCATAACTACAAGATGATCTATCATATTCTTCTTTTCAAATAGATATCAAATCATTATTTTATGATAGGATCACTAACCCTTAAAAACCGGGTCAGTTCATTTGAAAATACAAACAATCCCACTATTATCCCTTCTCTCCTACCTATAATTCAGGTTTAAAATACCATCTTGGATTGTGGTATGGTAAACCTATCTCCCAACCCCCAAAACTCCCTCACCAAAATAAAAACCCATCCCAATATGGTTAAGGTGGGAGTAAATTCTAACAACCATATCATTTTTTTCTTCAAAATCAAAGGATAAATAATCCTCTTCATGGATTCCACCTTTATAGTGAGCCTTCTCAATTACTAACCCAAAAAAATCTATTTACCAAGAACCTAAATCAAGGAATTACTAATATAGGAAAATCCTCTTCTTATAGTAATCCTTGGGAAATTAAAATGTAATATCTTTTTCCCTTTATAAATTATAGCATCTAAAGAATTGAAAATAACATTGGTTAACTTATATATCACCAATGATATAATAAACACCCCAATTATTCCCAATTACTATCCCAACTATTCCCCAACCCCAATGGTAATGCATGTTTAATTACACTTTGATCTAGAAATAAAATTTCTATACATCGCGATGAATCATTTAAATCCCATTTAGATTTTGATCTAGAAAAATAAAAAAAGTTCCCATAAAATGAACTTGAATCCACTCACTCACCTCCTTATATAATTCTAAGGATCCTAATTCATTTTCATCATGTCATCACTTAGCATAAGTATCCCTTTGAATAATATTATGAAATTATTGAAATGTTTCAATGTGTTGAATTCAATAGCCCATATTGCATTACATAAAAAATACATATGTATGTAAATATTTATAAGGAATTGTGCACTCATAAGAGATATATTTGGACTGTGGAATATGTTTCCACCAAATAGTCAATGATATAGGGACCCTTTTAGTTAGATGAAAAATGGGTATTTCCAATTTTGATGATGCACTCATAGACATAGTAGCCTTGATAAATTTCATTCCCAAATCTATATTATCCAACCTTAGACTAGGTCCCTTTAACCCAATGAGTGTATTTATCAAATAATAAAATCGATGAACTATCTATCCCAAGGGTATAACAAATGATTTCCTTATCTTGGTTAATGATATTATCTTCTTAGATTATTTAGTTTTTCTTTGACATGAAAGGTGATACCTGTTATTCTTGATATATGATGATTATAGAAATACCATTACTCGTGATAGATAGACCAAAAATTGGTTTCCATTTGCTAATTTTATCCATGGAATTTGGTGACCAACTCACCAAGTTCAATATTTTTCAAGACATGCATTTCCCATTAGAGGATCACTCTATGTTCTAAATCCATGATTCTAGGGAAACATATGATATTGTATTGAACACTATTCCACCATGTTATTTATATTCTGATGAGAGAGATGTTTACTAATTTTTCCCTATGATTAACCAAGTCATAAATTTATAAGATGATTCTGACAATTCATTTATAAACTCCATTGATCTAAAGAATCTTGAAAAATATATTGAATATCTTCTCACCTATGATATCTACTTCCCCATTATGGGAAATATTTGGGAAAATGAATCAAAAATTGATGAATTACCTTATTCTATTACAATGTTATTTGTACCCTAAATTAAGGATAAAATTGATCAAAAACCTCTTCCTGAACACCTGATTTTTTCATTCCTTTTCCATGATTAGTCTTATCTAGTCAGTATCTCTGCTATACATAATAAAAATTGAGAGTCCAAACATGTTCAGGTGTTAGAGAAGAATAAAAATGCCATAGGTTGGACCCTAGATGATATACCAAGCATTAAACCTACCCTTTTTATGCATCACATCCATCTAGATGAATCATTCAAACAGTCTAGGAAATCTTAAAGAAGATTGAATCCACTCATAGTTGAGGTAGTTATGGAAGAGACTACCAAGATTCATTAATCTAGAATTATATACCTAATTTTTGATAGTGAAGGATGGGATAAATTTTGTCACAAATAGACATGGATATGTTTTCATAACATAAGTGGAAACAAAATGGTGTGTGTGCATTTATTATCAATAATAGAATGCTGAAAAATGAAAATATCACTACACTATTCTTTTAGTTGATCAAATTATAGAAGGATTATTTGTAAATTAAAATTATTGCTTTCTTCATGGATACACTGACAGCTTAAAAATCCAAATTTCAACTTAGGACTAATATAAGAGTACATTCACTTTCTCATTTGGAACATACACATATATGATAATGACTTTTGACCTTTTTAAGTCTCCTACAAGTTCCATAGGTGTTTGATGAGTATATTTTCTGAATTAATTAATCATTTAATTTTTGTATTTGTGGATGAATTTACAATATATGGTTATTAATTTGAATCCTAATTGAATTAAACCTCTTTGGTCCTATAAAAATGTAATAAATGTAACATTGTATAGAATTTCGAAAAATGTCACTTCATAGTTATGAATGGGAATGTTCTAGGACAAATTATTTTTTCAATAGGGTATTCAATTCAATTCAGCTAAGATATAGGTGATCCAATCACTTACTAAACCCATATCAGTTCGAGAAATTAAATCATTCCTTAGTCATGATGGTTTCTATCATTAATTAATCCAATAATTTAGTAGGATTTTCCTCTCAGTCACCCATAAACTCTAGAATGATTTTAAATTCCATTTTCTTGAGGATTTTAAGATAGGATTAATTGAACTCAAAGTTGAATTTACATATTCCCCAATAGTCCAACCCCAGACTAGTACATACCATTCAAATTGATATGTGATACTTTTGATAGGTCCTTTGGTACTGTTCTTGGTAAAAGAAGTGAAAAAATTCATTGTGTAATCTGTTATGCCTACAAATCACTAACTGAAACTCAATATAACCACAATGTCACTAACAAAGTGCTTTTAGCTATTATTTTTTCCTTGAATAAATTCTACACCTATCTCTTTGGTGAAAAAATCATCATCTTTATTAACCATTCAGAATTAAAGTTCCTACTCAAGAAAATTGATTCCAAAATAAGGATAATAAGATGGATCCTGATGCACTATGTTTTTGAACAAGATATTATATATATTTTTTGAAAATAAAACCATTTATCCGATCAGTTGTGTATAATTTATAATTTTTATCATTCAGAAATCATTGATCTTGAATTTCCCACTATTTACCTATCATCTCTCACTCCAAAGTTACCATGGTATGCCCCAATTGTAAATTAGATGGTTTTTAGTATTTTTCCAGAAATATTTTCAAAATAGTAAATGGTGAAGCAAAAAAAGTTACTCAGAATACACTTTTTATGAAGATAATAATATTTGAAAAAATTGGACTCACAAGGTGACAAAGATATGTGTTGATAAAAATGAAAATTCCACCATCTTGGAATTTTTTTACTCAATTCATTGAGGTGCCCACATTAGACCAAAAATAACATCTCATAATGTAATTGAATCTAGATTATTTTATCCTTTACTCTTCAAGGACTCACATGAGTTCATTCAATCATTTCCCAGTTTCCAAATGTATTGCACAATTTACATAATAAATGAAAGTCCCCAAAATACCTTAATCTTATGTGATATATTTCATGATTGCGGAATTCATTTCAACACACTATGATTTTATTATATTGCTATTTTAAAATATAATATCTTTGATAGTTCATTCCTCACACAACACCGTGTTTAAAACCATAATATACTGTTTAATATGACCATTGTAATAGTGTTGTGATCGTTAGGAATAGTAATCCAACCATTAGAATAATAACTTCACCTATTAAGGTATAAATAAAATTTATGTTTCTTATAAATGAATATATAGTATATTTATATCATGGAATAAGTAAATGACTATTTTAAAAATGATACATTAAGTGTTGGTATTTTTGTGAAACACAAATTTTTATTTAAAATTTTATAATTAAAATATTAATTTAAAAGAATAGTTATTTTCATAAAATATATTTAAAAATTAATTTTTTTTGTCTTAAAATAATAATATAATTTTTTTATATCCTAATTTCTTTTTTAATATTTCATAAAAATAGTTATAATATTAAAAGCAGTATTTTTCGAGTAAATGATCATTTTATTTAAAAATAAAATTTATCATATTTATAAAATTATTTTCAAAAAATAGAGTTCATTTTTTAATTGTAGACATCAAAAAATGGTTGGGGTAAATTTTTGGTATTTTTCTAAACAGTTGAATTTTTTGTGAATAGTGAAATACGGTATTTTACGGTATTTACAAAATACAGGAATTATTGAGTCATAGATAATGTATGGATGATGTAAGCCCATAATATCTAAATATAATTAATTATTTTAATATATTTAGTGATAATGTTCAAAATATATATAATGTTGATCCAAAATAATAATCGAATGAATAACATAATAAAAAACTCCTCTCCTCCACTATAAATACCACCCTCCCCACCTCTTCTTCTCACACCTCAAAATCCTTGAAATATAACCAATGCCTGACCAATAACTCTCCAAAACCTCACCGCCATTCTCTGGTATTTATATTCTGAGCCAAGATACTATTTTAATGATCCTTAATGAGGTTCTCAAGGACATGAATTCAAGAGGTAAAATCCCCTTTCATTCTTCTAATTTTCCTTCGTTCCTTTTCTTTTGTTATACATTACGTACCTCTTATATCCTATCATGAATGATTACTAAAATATATTATATATATTGGAATTTTATTATTTTAATGGTATATCCACCATCAACTATCATGTCTTCCCCTTTTTATTCTAAAAATGAAAACATCATTTGTGAGGTGCCGATTTACCGCCTTCATGGATGGCGAGTTTTCATTTTTCAATTAAGCCTTCAAAGATGGTCATAAAACCATTTTTCTAGTTAAAAAATACTATAATATATGTAATAACACTTACGTAATGTTTTTAACAAGTATATATATATAATATTAATTAATATGACAATTATAGTGTGTAATGATCTAAAAAATCTCAAAATAATATGAATGATTATAATTAATGTTTTATTTATCGAATCATACTCATATTTAGAAAAAATGATATATAATACCATAATATATTTTTAAAGTTAATAAATAAAATATAATTTCAATTATGTAAAAATATTCCCATTTCACATGAACTTTTGTACATGTATACAAGTGAACCAATCATGGAAAATAAAGAAATGAATACTTCCGAACAACGAAATTGAGTCTTATAAATCATAACAATGAAATAAAAGAACTTAATAAAATTATAATTAATAAAACACATGTTTAATATGATCTTTATTAAATTATTAATGAATATTATTTTATTATCCAAGAATTTAAGTACATGTGAAGAACTCTTTCGGACACAATGTATGGGTTTTCTCATATCACTTTTATTTCTATGAGGTATTCCTTATTCACCACTATTTATTTTGTGCGATGTATGTATAAAACCCATTAATTTATCGTATAATTAGTATATTTTTTTTTATGGTATTAAATTTATTATTTAATGATCATTAATTTTAGAGGGCATATGGTTCAATTGATTGCAATGTGGTTGGAGTTCCTTCCCGAACCTCTATTTGTCATTCATGTTATGCTTTGTCTCTCTTTACCCCAATGTAATTATTCATTATTTGTTATTTAATTCTTATAATTTTTTTCATATGTTCCAAAATCAAGTATCTAGAAAATTTCTTGTTTATGGTATGGGATAATACATGTTTTATATGGTTCCCCTTTCCATTCCTCTCGATAATCATGCCCTGTTAAAGGGTACTTCCAAATTTATTATCCATCTTCAAGTAAAATACATAATATGTTTTATGGCTACATTTTTTTCTTCAAAAACTCAATTTTTATCATGAAGTACTATCTTAGTTCATTTCTATATTTATGTATGCAATTAATCCATTTTCCTCTTTAGATACTCTTATATTTTCTCTTAAATCGCAATGAAGTAGCCCGTTTATAAAGTTTCTAAAAACCCTTCTTACATGTTTTCATTTTAATTATACATAATTGGTGCCTTAAATATAATATAATTTTCCTTAACTTTTTTACATTATGTGACATATATACTTAAAATCCTATTTTATGAAAAAAATAAATGTTTTTTTTGCAAAATAACACTTCTTTTCAAAGTAGAAAGGTTATTTCTATCAATATTTACTCAATGATTTTATTATTGCATTTTCATCTATTTAAAAACGCTAAGTTGAAAATTATGAATAATTGGGAAAAATATTATATGATATATTCAACCATATTTTATTAAATATTTATTTATCAGTTTGATTGTGGATGTGTAATCTTGATACCATTCACCATATTACTCAAAATGGACAGTGATTATGTTTTATGTTAATAGAAATTTATTTAAATTTCATATGTATATGTTGTTTATGTTTCACCCCATTCACATGAGGAATTAATTAGAGTTATTAAGTGATGGGAGAGGCTAGATATAACCCCTCATTGCATCAGTCGGCCTCATGAGACAAAACAAATATGGATTTAGTTGAGACCTTTACAATTTATTTTCAAATGTCTTGGCCAAGGCCTTGATGATATGTTTATGATGTATGAAATTATCCATTACATTATAATGATATTATTAATTTTTAATACAGGTTATTATTAAACTAGTATAATAACCATGGTTATGTTTCATTCTCATGTTATTATGGAATTAATGTGATCAACTTTTTTCCTTCAATAACATCCTCAAGAATTTGTTTTAATTGAATGTGATTTTCGTTATTCCACTTTCCTTATTGTTTATGTTTATATTTTATTCAGTTATATTTATTACCCTTAATAATAATCTAATATCACTTATTTTTTATGTATTATTTTTACCAGGACTTGAAGATGAATATTATGTATAAATTGTTTGGATAATGTTGGAGTTTATTTTCATTACCAATAGAGTTTATATGTTATTTTTTCATTCAATTTGTAATGTAAAACTTATGTTTGTATCTTGTTTTATAAATCTATAATTATTTTCAGCCCTTATGGATGAAACTTCATTGTTTACTATACTAATATAATTAAGTAAGGCACATACTCCAAGGTACTGGGGTCGGGGTCTTTACAATTGTTATCAAATTATGTTTAGTATAAATCATGGAAATGAGATTTATAAAAAAATCGATTAGGGAACATAACCATAAGATAGAATTTTAGGATACGAATTGAAGAACACCCAATAATTTTGGGAAGGTAGATATTATGTGGGTATTCTAGAAGTAAATCTCTATCAAGATACTACAAGTAGAATGGTTCTAGCATAAAAGTACCTTGGGATAAAAACCCCAAAATGGTTAGTCGGGTCTGACTCCATGTAACCTGGTACACAATAATAAGCCTTAATACACACCTAGTTTGACTATCCTATGGGATATTATTAGAAAAATTCCAAATGGATTGATGGACTTGATTTTTTATTTATCTTGGATAATCATCTTTTTAACTAGATTTAGTGGGAACCCTTACATGACATGTAGGCCCAGTTTCACAAGGCCCAGTATATGACCCAAAGGCTTAGAGGTACAACTCCCAATATATGAATCGAAGGCCCAACCAAACTTATAAATCTACCCCTCCCTAGATTTTGTTTCATTAAAGGTTCCTAGCACCCAAATCACATTACTGATCAGTTATTATTTTAACATGTATAGTTGCACGATTATTGGTACCAATTTCAATTGTCATACCCTCTTATTCATCCAATCTGGTTAGCTATGATCTGGTGGTTGTTATTTTCTTGGTATCCTCTTTTGAGAATGATATTTTGTGGTTTACCTAGTTTTCTTCTTGGTCATTGTGGACCAAAATCCATTGGTGGCCTAAATGTCCTGAGACCCGTAGGCTCAACCCAATGCCCAAAATCCCAAATCAGATGAATAGTTTTAGATTCTACAGTAACGAACAGTACCTGCTATATTACTTACTACATTACTGCTATATTAACACGAAAATTTACCTCCACCATCATTTTATACTGGGTTTTAATGATGACAAGAAGAAGCCTATATTACTCGGGTATAGTCTCCTTGGATTCTTAGGATAATTCACATTTTCTTTACAAACCATCACAAAGGATTAAAAAGTAAACATGTACCCAAAGAGATCCTATTTATGATTATGATATTAGTTATGAAAAAATTTTAAATTTATGTTAAGTGCTTTTCTAGTTATAAAATTATTAGTTATGATTTATAATCGAATTCAGTGTATTCCATTGTTTAGAAATGAAGAATTATGGAAAGAATGGAAAACATATAAACACACATATTCCATGTAGTTATTTACCTCTTATGAATGATAATAATGTTGGAGATGGAGCCACAACTATTGTTGAGAAACATATAACTATAATGGGACAACTGAATCAGGTTATAATAATAACCTTACCCATGTGGATAATTCTAATCCACAATGTGGAAGAACAATGTCAGACCTTGTTATGCGATAACAACCTCCATCATTCAATGGCACTACAAATCAATTTGTAGATAATAAATGGATAAGTTCAATAGAAAATGTATTTCTAAATTTATTATGTAATGAAAGGGAGAAGGTTATAAATGTAGTATATCATTTCTCAGGGGATAATGATCAACAATGGTATATGATTCAAAACAAACATGAGGAGGAAGAAATTTAGAATATGGAATGGATGGATTTTAAGGAAATTTTCTTGGAAAAATATTTTCCCTAGGAACATTGCGTGGATATAGAGAGAAAATTATTGAGTCTAAGACAAAAAAAAACTCCCAAGTATGAATCCAACCATACAAGGATAACAAGGAATGCTATGAATTAGGTATATAATCTAAAGAGCAATATAGATCGATTCTTTGATGTGTTAAAATAATTCCACTAAAGGGTATTGGTCTCCCAAAATTTCTCATAATACAAAGATATCGTCTTATATTTTCTATCAATAGAGAGAAATAGTTCTCTAAGTACTATGAATTTAAGAGAGAAAAGAGAATAAGAGGATGGAAGTGAAAATAAGGGATAAAGGGATGATTAAAAAATGGAATTTTTTAATGTGTGATACTTGTGGAAGGTAACAACCTGGTTCCTAATTAAAATGAAAAAGAGTTTTCTACGAGTGTGGATAAAAATTCCATAAATTCCAGGATTTCAAGGGGAATATATAAGTTACTGATGTTCAATAATAAAATTATAGGTATATGGGACATTATCAAAATGATTATATAGAGCATCAAGGAATCATCCACTGGAAAAATTCAAGAGATCAACGAAAAGCTTATACGATCACAATAGAAGAGGTTGAAATTCTTAATGATGTGGTGGAAATTACTTTAATCATCTCCTCAAATTTATCTAAAATATTATATGATTCTCGATCATCACATTAATTTATTTGTTCCCTGTTTTCATAAAAAAATAGATATTTCTATTTCACCTTAATAATGGATTTTTCAGTAAAGAATCTTAGCGTAGGCCTTATTTCCCAAAATATGTGTTGATAAATTCATATTATGACACAAAAATAGGCTTTAATTACTAATTTTATCATAATATCTATGGTTTATTTTTTATATAGCCCTTATTATGGATAGGGTTTCAAAATATGATGAAAAACTTTTACAAAGAGAATAAAATTATGATTCTTGATGAAGGTATGAAATTTTTCATCATTATAGGAGAGACGTCATCATTTGAGTCATATCTGGATCCACCACCATTAGCTATGTAATTGAAATTATTTGGGACGAAGAGAAAACAATATAAATGGAAAAGTAAATAAATCTTCAAATTAAGGGAAAATGAATTGTAGAGGAATATAATAATGTATTTATACAAGATTTACCTCAACATGCACTAGTGTGGGAAGTCGATTATTCTATTGATTTAATTCCAAGTAAAATACCTATCGCAAATAATCCATATACAATAGAAACTATAAAATTAGTATAGATGAAGAAAAAACTAGAATAATTGAGTGACAAAGGATTTATTCACCCTAGTTTTTCTCCATGGGGATACCCTATTCTATTTGTAAAGAAGAAGGATGGATCCATGCAGTTGTTCATTGAATATAGAGAAATCAATGCTATTGTAATAAAGAACATGTATCATTTGCCTCACATTGATGATTTATTTGATCAACTTCACAGATCTAATTTTTTTTAAGATTTACCTTCAATGTGGATATCATCAATTACCTGTGTGGAAGTAAGATATTCCAAAGACAACATTTTGAACTATGTATAGACATTTAGAGTTTATAGTAATTTAATTTTCACTAACTAATGCACCCTCTATTTTTATGGATCTAATGAAAATAGTGTTAAAATAATATCTTGATGATTTTTTATGGTACATATTTATGATAACATAATATATTATAGAAGCTATGGGGACCATGAGAACTAATTAAAGATTTTTCTAGAGACTCTTTTAAAAAAAATTACATGGGAAGTTTATCAAGTGTGGATTCTGGCTTCAAAAAATTTCTTTTGTTGGCCATATTCTCTCCTAGTATGGAATCTTAGTTGATCCAATAAAGAAAAAGATAGTTTAAGATTGGCCTACACCCATGAACATATATTAGGTACATAGTTTTATTAGTTTAGCAGGTTACTATTGGTGTTTCATTCATAATTTTTCCTGGTTATCTAACCTGTTAACTTAACTTACTCATTAAGGCGTTACGTTCCTATAGAAAAAATAATGTGAAGAATTTTTTGTTTAAATTAAAATGATATTAGTGAATTATCAAGTATTGACTCTACCATAAAGATATGGTAGATTTTTTATTTATAATGATGAAAGAAATATATGAATTGGTTATGTCCTTATGCAGAATGATAGGGTAATTGCCTATGAATCAAGGAAGTTAAAAACTTCTGAATAGAACAATCTAAATCATGTACTTTAGTTAGAAACTGTAATATTTTTTCTGAAGATATATAGATACTATCCCTATTGTGTAATATGTGAGATATATACAGATCATAAGAGTTTGAAATATATCCTCTCACAAAATGAACTCAATATGATTCGAAGATGATATCTTGGGATACTCAAGAATTATGATTTTTCAATACACTATCCAATAGGGAAATAAAATAGGATATATGTTGTATTTAATATGAAGGATCATTGAGTTCTAAGAAAAATAATGATTTAAGTGTATATTGTGTTAATAGATTTAGTTTATATAAATATTGGAATTGTCAATAAAGGTGAAAGATAAGCAATTTTTAAATTGGTTTCCCAACCATATTTATTGAAAAAGGGTTAAAAGATCTCTGTCTAAAGATATGAATTTTGAAAGGAAAATTAAAGCTGTGAATGATGGGAAGTTGGAAGATTTTATGCTTAAGGATAGAATTCTAAAATTTGGGAAGATGATTTATATTTCTTCTATACCCGACTTAAAAAGGAATTATTGGATGATGCCCATAACTCAAATTTTTTTATACACCCTAGTACCACTAATATGTATAGATATTTTACAGAAACTTTTAGGTGGAATAATATGAAGTTGGAAATTTTTTATTATGTATGAAGATATTTATTTTATCATTAGATAAATTATGAAATAAAACATCATAGAGGATTCATGTAACATCTACCTATTCCAACATGGAAATGGGATGAAACTACTTTTTATTTTTTCAATATATTTCGAAAAAATCGAAGAAAAATGATTCAATATGTGTAATTGTCGATTGAAATTCCAAATTTGAACGTTTTCTCACTATAAGGGAAGATTTTCAATTGCAGAACCTTGAATAAATATATAATAATTAAGTTGTAAGACTTCATAGAGAGCCTCTTTCAATTGTTTCTGATCATGATCCCTGATGAATAATGAAATTATGGAAATTTTTAGAATGCTTTAGATACTAAACTTCATTTGAGTATAGCTTCTTACCCTCAAACTGATGGTAATTTTAAAAGGACCTTTCAACCATTAGAACACATGTTGATATTATGCTAACTTGACTTTGAATGATTATGCGATCATTATTTACCTTTGGAAGTGTTTTCCTACCGTAATATTTTCCATTCAAGTATTCAAATGGCGCCAAATGAAGCATTGTATGGAAATATATTTTGTACACCAACTTGTTGGGATGAAGTTAGTGAAAGGAATCTTATAAGACTAGAGCTTGTGTAGGAAATTACAAAAATGGTAAAGACTATTCCAAACCATATCAAAGAAATAAAAATTAGGAAAAAGAGATATGCTGATAACAAGAGGAAGGATTTGGATTTTAAATTAGGAGATTAAGATTTCTTGAAGTTATCTCCATGGATGTGTGTTATAAAGTTTATTTTGAAAGGATAATTGAGCCCCATGTACATCAAACCTTTTGAAATTCTGGAGATAATTGGATCTGTAGTTTATCATTTGGAAATGGAACCTAGCCTTTCTAAAGTACATGACATGTTCCACATATTTTTACTAAGTACATGCTTGCCCCAACAAATATCCCCACTTTTGATGGAACTGAATTGGAACATGATTTATCTTATTGTGAAGATCCTATCTAGATTCTAGACAATATAGAATAGTTGTTGAGGAATTTAATGACTACGATGGTAAATGTATTTGGAAAAATCATAAAAAAGAAGTGGGGATGTTGGAACCAGAGTAATTTATGATGAATAACTACCAAAATCATTTTATTAGGTGTCATTATAGAAATTTTGAGGATGAAATATTTTGATGGAGGGAAGAATGTAACACCAAAACATTCTATTGTATGGCTCGTAAAATTTAATATATTGAATATTTTATGCTATATGTAACATTGAGTTAAAAATTGTAATATACTATTAAATATGGTTGTTGGATTAGTAATGTGACCTTTATGAATAGTTATCCAACCTTTAAAATTGTAACATAACTAATGAAAGTATAAATAAAATTTAGATTTCTTATGAATTAAAATATTGTATATTTATATCTCGACTAAGTAAATAATTTTTTTAAAAATGATAAATTATGTTTTGTTTTTTTAGAACATAAATGTTTATTTAAAATTTTATAATTTATATAATAATTTAAAAAGAAAATTTGCTTTCATAAAGTATATTCATAAATTAATATTTTGTTTTCTTATAATTATAATATTATTTTAAGAGATCTTAATTAATTTTTCAAAGTGTCATAAAAACAAATATAATATTAAAATCAATATTTGTTGAGTAAATGATGATTTTATTTAAAAAATTCAAAAATTTAGAAAATTATTTATATGAAATGCAGTTCCTTTCTTAATTATACACATTTAAATATGGTTAACGTCATATTTTTGGGATTTTTCTAAAATAGTTGAATTTTTTTCGTGAATAATGAGATATGGTAATTTACGGTATTTATCAAATACTTGACTTATTAAGACATAGATGTTGTATGGATGATGTAAGAACATAATATCAATCATTACTTAATTATTTAAATATATTTAGTGATAATTTTAAAAAAAATTGATAGTATTCAGTAAAAATAATAATCTAATGAATAAATTAATCAAAAAACACCCATCTCATCCACTATAAATTCCACCACTACACACCACTTCTCCTCACACCTCAAAATCATTGAATGATGTCCAATTTATATCCAATACCTCTCCCAAAGCTCCCCACAACTTTCTAGTCTTTCTGGTCTCACATAATAGGAAATTTCAAAGATCTTTATAGTGGTTCTCCAAGAGAGGAATTCAAGAGGTAATATCCCCTTTCGTTCTTTTGTTTTTAATTCATTTTATTTTATTATACATTACTTACCCCCTATGTACAACATGGATGATTAATCTAGTATATTATATATACGGTAATTTTATTATTATAATGATATATACACTGAAAATTCTTTTCTCTTCCCCATATTATTCTAAAAATGAAAACATTATCCGTGAGGTGCCGATTTACGGCCTTCATGGATGATGAGTATTAATTTTTAAATTCCGCCTTCAATTCTAGTCATAAAACCATTTTTATGGTTAAAAAGGCATTTAATATATATTATACAACTTATTTATTGTTATAGAACCATTACATATAAATAATATTAATTCATTATACAAAACCAATGCGTGATGATTGAAAAAATGGTAAAATAATCTAAACGATTATCATTAACATTTTATCTAAGGAATCATCCTCATATTTGAAAGAAATGATGGATATGAACATTAAATATTCTATAATTTAAATACTAACATATAACTTCAATTCTGGATAATTATTCCAATTTCACATGATCTTTCGTACATGTATACAGGTGAACCAATCACGAAAACGAAGAAAACGAACACATACAAATGACAAAATTAATATTAAAGCTCATCAAAAGACCACAAACGAACTTAATTAAATTATAATAAATAAAAAATTGTCTAATAGTTTTTAAATTCAATTATTAATGAATCTCATTTCATTATCCAAGACATAAAGAAAAATTGAAGAACACTTTTGGACATAAGGTAAGCGTTTTCTCATCTCACTTTTATTTATATGAGATATGCCTTATTCACCACAATTTATTGTGTGTGATGTTTTTATACTACCAATTAATTTATCATATCATGAGAAAATTAATCATCATGCTAATAAATTGATAAGTTAATGATCATTAATTTTAGAAGGTATATGGTTTGACTGTTTGTAATGTGATAAGGGTTTCTTCCCAAACCACTCTTTTTTCATTCGGGTTATGATTTCTCTCTCTTTAACCCAATGAAATCAATCTTTAATTTTGGTATAATTTTTATAAATTATGTTTATATGTACCAAACTCAAATATTTAGATCAGTTCAGATTTATTTTATGGTAGAATACATGTTTTATAAGGTTATATTTTCAGTTCCTCTAGATAACCAAGCCCTCTTAAAGGGTACATGCCAATTTCTTACCAATTTGGAAGTACACTACATAATATTTTTAATAAACAGATTTTTTTACAAAAGAATGATTTTTATCATGAAAAAATATCTTAATTTATATATAGTTTTATGTAAAAAATTAATCTATTTTCCTCTTGAAAGTATCATATATTTTATCTTAAAACTCAATGAAGAGACCCATTTTTAAAGTTTCTACAACTAATTTTACATGTTTTCACATTAATTTGACATCATTTGTGCCTAAAATAAAATCTTATTTTCCTTAAATTATTATTTTATGACATATATTTATTTAACATTTTATTTTATGAAAAAAATGATTTTAAAAAATAACTCTTATTTAGAATGTAGAAAGGGTATTTATCTCAAAAATTCCTTGACAATTTTATTGGAGTATTTTCATCTATTTCAACGCCCTACGTTGAATAATATGTTTATTTAAGAATAATATTATATTATTTTATATAACATATTTTATTAAATGGTTTGTTATTAGTTTGAATATGAATGAACTATCTTGATACCATTCACCATATTACTCAGAATGGCTAGTGATTATGATTTCTATTGGGGTAAAGTTATTTAAATTTCATATGTATATGTTATTTAAGTTTCAACCAATTAATATTAAGAATAAATTGGTCTTATTAAGTGATGAAAGAGTCCCACTATATACCTTTTATGATTCTTTAGGTATCATGAGACAAAACAAACATGGATTTAGTTGAGGACTTAACCTTTAATTTTCATATGTTTTGGTTGAGGCCTCAACGGTATGTTAATTATCTTTGGCATAATGCATTCCATAATTATGATATTAGTAATTTATAATAAATGTGATTATTTTAATAGTAAAATATCCATGATTATATTTTATTCTCGGTGATTATGGAATTATTTTGATCATCTTTTATTCCTTCTATAATAATCTCTAGATTACATTTCAATGGAATGTGATTTTAGTTATTCACTTTGCCTTATTGTTTATGTTTACATTAGATTCCGGTTTACATTAAAACTTTCTGAAAATCTAGAATCACTCATTTATTATGTTATATTTTCATTAGGATACAAAAATGAATATTATGTACGAATTACGGGGATAATATTGGAGTTTATGGACGTTACCAATGGAGTTTATATGTTATTTTTCCTCAAAGTTATAATGTAAAGCTAATGTTTGTATATGGTTTTTTAAATCTACTAAACTATTTGTTAATTCAGGATGTGACTTCCCTATTTATTATACCAATGTAATAATGTATGGCACCAGCTTTAGGCTACTAGGGTTGAGGTCTTTTCATTTATTTCATGGGACCCTTACAGCTTCCAATGGATTCTCTTATATTCATCATTAGGTCAATAATATTTATATATGGGTCAAGTAAAAACCCACTAAAAATAATGAAGAACATTCTATTATAGAGTTCCTTAAAACACATATACTCTACAGATTTGGAACTCTACGTGTCTTGTTATTTGACTTGAAAATCCATTTATGTAATTGAACCAGTGAATCTATTTTGAAAATTAATTAGATTATACATAAAAAATCATATGAATTTCACCCATAAAAAAATAGAGTGACAGAAATATCCAACAGAAAAATGAAAAGAGTGCTTGAGAGAATTGTTATGGGAAATAGAAAATACTGGTATGAATGACTTGGTTAAGTGCATTGAGATTTTCAAACTACCTATAAAACTGACATTCAGATGTCTGTTTTTATGATAGTTTTTAGTAAATAATGTTAGTTAATAATTTAAATACAACATAATTCAATTTGAGATATGAAAAAATGAAATTTTAATAGTGAAAAATCTAGTTAAAGGGATATTTTTGTAGTTTAATGAACTTGAGGATAATTTACCAGGTTATTAAAATAATTCCAATCTCTAAAAAGAAAAATACAAGGTACTCTATAAAAAAAATCATGAAAAATCTATTTAATGATGTTAAAAGGGTAAAAATATTCAGTTCTTGATTTTTTTTTCTCATAATTAAGCTTAATTATTTTTTTGAAGATCAATTTACTGTTAGAAATGTTTCCCTATTTTGTTTAGTGTAAGTCCAAGAAACTTTTTCCAAAAGGAAATCTATGGTTAAGGAAGATCAATTAAAGCATCACCATGAGAGGAAACACACCCTGGTAAGAACATCAAATTCCTCTAAATCCTGAACTATTGTAGTAGAACCACCATTTAATATATAAGGCAATCCCACCAAATCTGAACCATGGGGGACCTCTTTCATTTAAAATCCCTCTCCCTTTATCCCGATTCTTTTTCTCTCCCACTGTATTTATATTTTTATCTATTTCTTCTTATTCATCTCTCATTATCACATTCTCTCAGATTGTTTTTTATAAATTTCAACATATAGATTTTTTTTCATTTTTCTTGGAGCATATTTAAAAAAAATTGAAAAAACAAAAATAAAAAAAAACAAAACAAAAAGAGTCATAATTATTCACCAACCAATTTAGAATTTATGATTAACCATTTTAAGGATTCAAACTATTTGTTTTCATTTTGAAAAATATTATATTTTCATAATGACCATGGAATTTGTTTTCAAGACTAATAAGTTTGGAACACCCATTTTTTTATTTGAAAAATTAGTCTCCCCCTTACTGTGAGGGAAAAAATTATCTTTCATGCTATGGGAACCTATTACCATATTTTTATATTGTGTGTTTTTAACCCCTTATTATGAGTCTTGAGGTTTTTGAACATCAATATAAATTACCTATATTTGTATAAAATAATATGATAAAGGCGTTTTCTAAACCATCCGAGAATAAAAATATTATAATAGCCTCCCATTAACCTTACATTGATCCTCACTTTAAAATACCATTCAATCCTATGAAAACCTTTTTCATAAACACTTTAAAATATAAAAACCTTTTTCGTCCCAACATCTACATATATTTTCATTTCATGATTAATTAAAATTTATGTGTTCAGGGAATAAATCTAATTTTGAGCATACTTTACTTTATTATCAACGAGTCATCAAATAACATAGGGAAATAATCTATTTAAATGTGCGGAATAGGTTATCATTCAGTGTGGTTTGTAAATTAATTTGTATTTATGTCATTTTTTATAAGTGTTATCAAAATGTGTTCAAAAAATTCAAAACAATGAGAAGATAAAAAAATTGTTTATATCTTGGGTAGTTCAAAAATCACTCTTTTTCGACCTTTGATCTTGTTATATGTATTGAAATTATTTCATAAAGAGATCATACAAGGTTTGGGATATTAATTTGATTTTTTTTACATAGGAAACTTCTAAAAAAATAAAAAAATAAATAAGAGAGAAAATAATAACACTTGTATCATGTTTTCTTAAGTCACTGAGAGAATATTTGAGTTTTATATATATTTCATATTTTCATACTCTTTCAATTTTATATGTATTTTTTGTTTTCCTTCACACCTTATTTCCCTTATAAATATTTTTTCCCATAACCATCCGTTTCTAATTTCATAATTTGTTTATTGATATTTCCATGTCGGTGTTTCCTCTATCTTTTATTCTCTTTGGTATAATATATTTCTACCATCCCATAGACACTCTAAAACAACTAAAAATTACATCTTGCTTCTTCTTCTTTTTTGAATAGGGAATGGAAGCTGAGAGATCTTACAAACATTATGATTTTTCCTTTTGGTTAGTTAATGAGTGATTTTCCTTGAATAAATTTAGATCATATTTAGAGAAGTGATATTTGATTTCCAACAGATTCCAATTCAAATTTTTAATATGAAAAATTAATTTTTTTGAAACATGAGTATATTAATTTTTTTGGTGGAATTCATAATGGATGAGTGAACTAGAATAGACCAATCTAATTAGAGAAAAGAATACTAAAATGTTTTGGTGAGTGAAAATGATTTTTTATGTTTCTGTATTTATTGTATATGAGGAAATTCACATGCCTAATTATGGGGGAGTTTATTTTATTCATTTATCCATAATTTATTATATACATACTTGAATAATTTATAAGGGAAATTTCATAATTCATGTGAAATGCCCATGTTTTAATATTAAATATAATATTTTATCATTGTTTGAATTAATCTAGATTACAATTAGTTTAGTATTTTGATCATATCCTTCAATAATCTAATACAAATAATTTAGTTCTTTTTTTTTCATTCTTGATTAAAGTTTAGAAAAATCATTTAACTGGATATTTTGATGATTCAACCCTATAAAGAGTTATATAGACCACAGAGGAAGGCCCACTAAATATATGTATAAAATCATACCAACTATGGAGATTAAATTTTTTTGGCTCAAAACAGGATACCAAATTATATGAAAATATTGAATATGATTTAGGATATCCAAATACATCTTAGATAAAAATTTCAAGGACCAAGTTATCTTTAATGGGGCCTAGTCCATGAATGAGATTCAAACCCAAATTTTTATAGTGATTTTAAAACAAACCAAAATTAATGACTTTTCTCCCAATATAATTTCCCAATTGAGATGAAATCTTGTCGGTGGATCAAAATAGCAGGGGTGAAAATATTATATCAGAAATTTTTTTGAGATAAAACCATATTAATGGATAGAAACCAATTCAAATTGATGTTGTGAAAAAATATATGATAATTCAGGATAAACACATATGGTTTAACAAAACAACCATAACATTGGATAAAAAAGTTCAATGGACATAGAATTTAGAGATTTAACTTTAAAAATAAATATATACTACTTTTAATTAGAATATTTCTCAAATTTATTCTCTCTTCATAGATAAACAATTCATCCAGCATGAAAGAATGTTTTGGATGAAATGTATTCGACCACCTTGGTCTATAAATACATTCCCCTATTTTTATTGCAAGAATTTGTCACTTAAAAACATAAAAGGATATATTATCAAGACTATAGAATTTCTAAATTCCTATTAGAGAATTTAAAACTCATGTTTCAACATGATAGACCTTTCCTCTACTATTTCTTTTCACACACCTCAAGTGTTTTAAATTATAATTGTCTAAGTGTGATTATAATTTAAATTGATCTCTAATGCATGTCTCATCATTGTATTATTTTATTATCATCCACATTATGTTGTGTAATATTTATATTCTTAAAATATTCTAAATCAATTTACAAAACTATCCCTATTTCAGTATCTCATTTAATCCAAAGTTCATGTTTAACTCCCTTCAACATTCATGTGTGTGTTCGACACACAAATATTTTCATACCTCATTAATATTATTTTTATTTTAACTCATCATAATAAAAACCATAAACTAGATTAATAACCATTTAATTGGACGAGTAAATAATCAATTTTTATGGTTTATAATTTGGTCATTTTATGTGAATGAGGGATTTCGATCATTCAACATTCTTTGTATTAATATTGTGTTTGTCAAAAAAAAAAGTAATGGATTAATGACATTTATTGGTAAAAATGTTGATTCTTGGGATATTTGGAACCACATTTATAGAAGATTTAATAAAATATTTGACCTTTAATCAATGATAATTGATAACAACTTGAACCCTATTTATTTCATGGAATAAAGACAAAACAATTTGAATTTTTTTTCGAAATAATCTTATGAAGAAGATATTTGTTTAATATAAAATTTTGAAAATATAAAGGATATAATAATTTTATATCCATAATAATGAACCCATCCCACTATTTATCAAATTTTTAAATGAAACTGCATCTATATATAAATTTAATTGTTCTTTACAAGAATCACCAAAAATCAAAAGACATAAAAAAAATAAATGACTCAATAAATAGTGTCATCCTCATGGATTCAACCAAATTGATGATATATACATTATAGAAGATCAGTATAACTTTGAATAGTCTATATGTGAAAATAATCTAAACTTCATAGAGTCCTCAAGTATGGGTGATTGATTGTTGTATTAGGTGACCAAATTCCTTTCGACATGGAACCGAAATAGGTATGGTAAGGTGTTACAAGGTAATAGTTAGAACATGATGACCCAAATTTTATTCTTTAATGATAATTTTGTGTTATCATTATGGTTGGATATATTTCACAATAATGATGAAAATTATTATATATGTATCACATGCACATACACATGATCAAAAAACAATCGGTATCATTGAGGCATTCAAGATTTATACTAGGTCATTAGACTCACCCCCTACATAGGTACACAAAATGGTTTTTGATGTACACTGGTGTACCTTCATATTTTGTCACAAGAAATAGGTATTTCTTAAATATGGACACATGTTGTCGGTATAATATGTTTTAAAGTTCATGGATATGGTAGGACTATTATATGTGTTGGACAGGGGCCGATGTATTTTATTTTTCTAATTTTTTTTATGTATTGGACAATGCACCATTTATATATATAGTAATGTCTTGTTTATCTAATGATACTCTATTATGTTATGATTCACTATGTGGATAATTTTTTTACATTATATTCTATACTATAAGGTCCCTATTTGGATATGTGTTTTTATATCTATATGATTTTCAGACATCCATTATATGGATGAGTAATACTAAAGTTTCTATAGATTTGGGCATGACTGTCAAGATTTTTCTTGAGGGAATAGTATCAACAAGATTGTTTTATCTTGTCATATTTTGTCATGATATTTTGGCATATGGGGATGCATTATTTTGGTAATGTAGAATCCACACACATGTTCTATTTAGGCCGAGATATGGTTTTATAAGAACTTTGATAAATTTTAGAATGCTACAGACTAAAATATAGAGATTTCTAGAATTATTTTTTAGGGTCAAATTTATTATGAAGAATATTAGATGAATCTTCATAGAAAAAAACTTAAAAAAAATAAATTTGATAAAAGAACTAAATTGTTGAAAATATTATCTTCACGTTGTTGTTAACATGATCTAAGTTGAGGGTAATTTGAGAGACTTTTTATGTCTGAAAAATAAATGTTTCCAAAACTTCTCAATTATTAAAAAAAATTATGATGATCCTGTGTATGTTCTGATCTATTTGGAACACCACAAAATTGTGTGATCCCATATGGTTTGATGAGAATTAATGCTAAAGTGAATTCTTGACAAAATTGAAAAGATGATAGGTGAAGCTTCTATATTATAAAATATGAAAATAAAGAACTATATTTTAAGATGAATGTATATTGATTATATATTCTAAATATAAAAAAACATGTGATTCATGGTGGGGATTAGTTAGATGAGATAAAACCATGTTCTCGAGTGACTAAAGTTCATGATGATGAGTCGAACTATGATGTGTTGCTGAGTGATTCAAGTTAATGATGGGATGATTTTAGTGGGGTATTTTGAAAATATTAATTGAATAAGAAATATATAATAGTTTTATAAGATTCCACTCCAAATGATGAAATATACAAACAAAAATGTGAATCCTATATGCTTTATATTATGACCATGGAGAATGATGATATATATATTAAACTGGAGATATTTTGATGAGATGATTAGGAAAAACCCAAGCTCAATGGAAGTATCTAGAATACATTTTTTGGATATGTAGAGAATAAAATAAAAATCAAGGGAAATCCCATAAATGTACTACAGAAAATGATTGAATATATACAAATAAAATCATATCATGGGTGCACATCCGTGAATATAAAAAGTTAATAAAAATTGGATGGGATTCATGGGAACAAAATTTGATGGTATATTCTATATTATAATCATATTAAATAAAATTTTTAGTGACTTTTGTATAAATAGAAAAAGATAGATAGAGATTGTATTATAGGTGAATGAAGAGCTTAAGCTAAATTTGAAAAACTAGAGATCACTTAATGAATAAGATAATTCTGAAGTGAAGATCATTTGGGAATAACATATTTAGAAAGAAGGGGAATATAACCATAATTATATTAATAGACCATTGATTCAAATTAGTGATAAAAATAAGAAAGTTTACTTTAGCAGAGACTAAACTCTTGTCCTTGGTTATATTCTTTGGTGTTGATATTTTTTAGTATGAGTGGCTGTTTTATCAGTAAAAAACACAGGATATTTTGTTTGAGGTGATAAGTCTAGGTGAAATTTTTTTTAAAGTAATTTAAAGAATTATTGAATGTATAAAATGAGTTATATATAATATTCCTAAAGAAATTATTGTATTTGATAATTATTTTGATGAGGAAGGAGAATAGATCCAGTGGATAAATAAACATCATGTACTGAAGGGAGATCAACTTCATAAGAGTATTGAAAGAAAATACTTGTGTATACATTGTGGAAATTTTTGGAACCTATATGACTCAAGTTATGCAACAAAAAATAGTTAAAAGCAAAAATTTTAGATTAAAGCTATTTCTTTCAAAATCCATTGATAAACAAGAAACTTTATTCATGGAGATAATCTGTTTAGGCATGGAAAACAACAACCATTACCACTAATGATTTATTATAGTGGTGAAACCTTGATTGGAGAAAATAACCAACCATGAAAAAGAGTAGGACTTAGAGCCAATCCTTGTAATTTTTTTTATTTTTTATTTGTTTTCTTTACATTAATTTTATATGGTGTTGATTTCATGGATGAATATAAAATGATTCAATAGTCATAAATAGCAACAAAAAAAATAAAATTTAAAGGTGAAAAAAGTTACATAATGAAATTGGAATTCAGTAAAAAATAGGAAACACCTGATTCACCCCCACTTGGTGTTTTCAATGATCCTAAGGGGTTTTAAATTTATATTATTATTATGAGAATTTTTGTATAAATCATTAGTGGGGATATTTTAGATTTTATCTGATGATCATAGTTATTTATTTAATGAATCTAATTCACACGTTTTATTTGTTTTGATGTTAACACATCTATATCATGATCATGTGATGTATGAATGTTGGGTATGGGTGAATTTTAAAAAGTGGATGTCAATCCCATGAACTTGAGTGATATACATGAGGCTTTGAAGTATGAAAATCACATCATAACTCAAGGTACAATCGTATTACATACCAAAAAACATTAACTCCTTTATAGAACCATTTATAAGAAAAATTATAAGGATATATAATTATAATAAGAATACTAATATTGTATTAAATAATCATTCAATTGATTTAATGATTTTTCTAGTTGTGATTTATGAAAATCTAGTAAAATTTGTGTGAATCAATAAAACTAACCCCAAAACCATGTTATTTTATCATGGTTTACAAAGACTGGTTGCCTATGGTTATCATCTCATATAATTTTCACACCACCATTCAATAACATAGTTTATATTTCATTTAATGAAATATAATCACTCTTTTAATTTTATATTTATATAAGTTAGATATATTTTCTGACTAACACATTATGTTCCTAAATATATGACCTTGAACTTCTAGTAACAATGATTTAGTGACCATATAAAATTGTAATAGTTTTAAGTTGATCATACTACACTAGTACACACCATAAAGAATGTTTGGAACCATGCTTATGAATAATAGTTTTAAAATAATCAACTTTAGTTTCATTTAAAATAGAAAATATAAAAAATCCTTATTCCCACTATATATATTTACACATTTTATAAAATTTTCTTTAAACATAAACTATAAATATACTCATTGGTTTTGTTTGTTTATGTACACCAAAAGATCACTATATATGGACTTAGTAACACTTATTATAGATATTCAAGGATTATTTCAAAGGAGTTTAGTTAAAACTATCATGTATAGTAAGATCAAAATCTTGTGAGGATGAAATGGGATATTTGAATTCAATAGTTTACAAATGTCTTAGTATTGAATATGAAATTTTTACCAATATTTAATTATCAATAAGTGGAATTTTTTTAAGAAATACATTTTGTATATAACTCACAGTTAATGTAATAAACAGTGAACTGAAGCATTTACATCTTTAGTACCTGGAAACATTAAACGGAATGTCCTTAGATGATTCCCTAAATTTTGTCAAGTATTTTCTCAAAATTATCCAATATGTTCTATTAATTAGTGTTTTAATATATTATAATATATTTAAATGTTTACCTAATTATATAATGATAAAATATAGAAATATAATTTTCTAGTAAGAAAATAATTCATTTAGAAAATAGAAGGATTTTTATAATGCCTTTACAAAGAACCATGGACTTAAACATTAGAATTAAAACCTTTTCCCTAAAGGATCATAAATTTTTTATAAAGAGTATAATGGTTTTAATATTATTATTAGTAATTACCACATCTCACATCTCCTCTATCATTATTGTTGAATTATTTTATGAGGTAATCAATTTCATATGATAAATAGTTATTAATTTAGAGGAAGGGGAGAATTATGGATATATAATAACTAAGGAGTAAAAATATATCATTAACATGATTAGAATTAATTCATTTTATTAGGAAGTGGTTTTAATAATATATATTTTCCATGAAGTCACTACTATAGATGATGATGATTCACTAATTTCTAATCCTCAAAAGTGGTTATGGAATATTGATTAAAAAAACACATGGGAATAAAGAGTAGTGTAGTTATTATAGAATGTATGGGAACAATGTATTTACCTGAATTTTTTTGTAATGACATAATAAAATTCATAATCTCAAATATAAGGAGTGTGTTACATGGAAAATTCTTTATGTAAACCTATGAGGAATGATCTATTTTCCAATAGATATAATCTGTGTTGGAATAATTATCCGAAGATAACCTAGAAGGAGTAATGTAATTTATTTAAATCTAGACCATATCAATTTTAAGGGAAAAATAAATATTGATATGAATCAAATAATAAACAAGTTTCTTATAAGAATAAATATTTTCATTCAAAACAATTTGATCGAGGGATAAAGAGAATTATATAGAAATTTAGTAATATTTAGAATAATCAAATTAGGATAGAAGAATGTTTTGATATTACTAAATCTATATTTTACAAGATTTTTCACTAGATTTAAGGATCTCAAATTAGTATTCAGAACTTTAAAACTTATTTTGGATATCAATAAATGAAAAATAACATGTGATATAAGGGTAAGATTCCTAGAAAAACTGAAACACATCCTATAAAAAAGATGAAGAAAATTTGTGAAAATAAAAGATGATGAAATGGTGTATCAAGATGAATTGTATGCTATAAAGTAGAATGAAATTAAATATCAATTCACTACAAATAAAGTGTATTATACCCACACATATATACTAATGGTTTTTAAAAAACATTTTTATATCATAGTATATAAAAATGTGTTAAAAAAATTGATATAGGTAGGTTATACCAATGGTTCTTTAAAACAATTAGTATATCATACCAAGAAAATCGTAGCACACTACCACTCCTTTTTGGAATCCTAATTGATTCCACTATTTAGTCATGTGGCCTCCCATATATGACCGTTACTAACCCAAAAATTCATTCTATTTATTTTTTTTACCATTAATTTCCAATTCATTATCAATTCACAGTGTTTTAGATCCATAATTTATTCAGTCGAGAATTAGTTTCATTTATTTTAATTTATTAAATAGTAGCTCAGATCTTGTAAGGTTATGATTATTATCGATTTAGTAAAGAAAGGTTTGTTTATAATATATTAATTATGTTAATTTATCATATATGAAATTGTGCATATTATTTATTTTTTAATATTATTTATTCATTTCATGTGACTAAATCTTATATATTTTTTAATATAAATCTGGGGGTTATGGAATTATTCAATGTATTATTTCATTTTTTTATTAATTTATTAGGTGTTCATGAAATTATTCATATAATGGTCTGATATTAATTAATGAATTAAAAAATTTGGTATGATTAATTTCAATCTATTGTGTCATGGAATGTTTGAATAAGAAATTTAGTAATTATAATGATATTATATAGAATAAAATTAAAATTATAATTATTATTTCTTGGTTTCAATGTTGAATACTATATTTTTTAAGCATGAAGACAACGTGTTTAATTGATCAAATGATATTTTTTAGTTTGTATGATTAAATGGGAAACTAAGCATATAACATAGGTATAATGAAATATTATTGCTTGTGCTAAAAAATTAACTTGAATAAAAACATCTTTAATTATTATTATGAGCATTATGATTTACATGTAATTTATTTTTCTGTTAAAAAAACATAGAGTAAGTGAATATTATTTTTTATTGGTTTCTAAATGTTAATTTTTGAATTCAAAGTTAATGTGATTAATTGATAATATTATATATTGTTTTGTGAATTTTTTAATTATAATTTATTATTAGGATCTTTATAAGCATGATGTGAGTACCATGTTTAAGGTATTCTAAAATATATATGAAATGTGAAATGAAATTTTGTTAGATTTATTTGTTATTTTGATGATAAAGTTGGAATATAGATGATGTTGACTATAGTAAAACATGAAATGTGAACTGAACATGTTTTTATATTTTGTTTTTTTATTCATGGTGATCATTACTTATTCTTTTTATAAAAAATTTAATTTTTATAGAAGCACGTTTTTAAATGGATATTATTATTCTGAAATATATTTTCTGTGTTATGACTATTTATAAAGCATTTTATTTTTTAGAAATAATGATCAAGTGAATGATTTTATATAGAATGAAAATTATATTTTGGACTTTTATACTTATTCAGATAATCTTTGACTTTTTTTGGTAAATATATATATTATTTATGATTATTTGAGGTATAATTGACTATCATTAATGGTGTTTTTACTAAGTCTATGAGGGATAGAATGTTGTGAAGTCATTTTAGTGTTTTTTATAAAAATATTTAATATCTGAAATTTATAGAACTTATTATTTTTCCTATTTTAATGTATTAAGAAATATATATTAGTAACAAAATATTCTAAATTTCATACCATAATAAAAATAAATTACTTTTATTCTCAAATACACCTTGGTTTTTAAAATTGTCTATTAATTTACATATTATAAAAAATTATGACTTGGTAGTGTATCCAATTCCTAAGGTGAACTAAAAATATATAAACATTGGTACAAACCACACACACACATATATATATTATATTACTGAATTATTTTTTTCCTTATATTTATTTAAATTATACATTATTGCAATGCCTTGAAATGGTGAGGTCATTGAGAGGGGGATGGGGTAAATAAATGATACCTTTTCTTTTTATGAATTTATCTCTTTTAATCATATCTTGTGACCATTGAAGATCTCAATACTCTAATTATTATTATATAATACTTTATCATAGACAAGAAGATGTATGAAATGAAATAAAAAATGGTTTCATGAGGTTTGACATTGAAATCCTACTCTTTTCTAGGTCCGGGTTGAGTTCTGAGACTTGGTTTCTTAGCTATAAAATAGTGTGTAAAAGTATAAGATATCCCTTAAAAATAATGGCCGAAAATACCCCAAAAGTCTTATTATCTAAGGAATATATTTTCTACCTCCCAAAGGGTTCTTTATATTGGAATCTCACAAGTTGAAGCTATCTTTTTAAAATCTACTGGACATCAATCGATGAGGTATTTACATTACATCTGGGAAATTCGACAAGGTTCTACTAAAAATCCTTAATTAAATAGGTCTTTTATTTATAACTCTTCTTATAAATGACTATTATCCTTGTTCTCTTCTTTTCCTTGTTCATGGTTCTTCTGTACGATTAGGATCACCAACCTTTCTCACTCAAACACATTATTTGAAGTGATGTTTATTTGACCAGAATTATTAAATGCATAATATCCCTTTGACATGTCATCTATACTTATGAATTGATATATAGGGTAATACTAAATTAAATTGGATCATCTTTATTGATAAAAAAATGCATTCTCATGGAAATTTTATTAGGTCATCAAGTTATCTACTATAATTCTTTTTCATTTTCATATTTTATATTAATAAAATATTTTGTGAATATATTTTCTCTTTAAATATAGAAACTATCATAATTATTAGTAGAATTTGTCTTATTTAAATTATCATTCAAATAGAGTAAATGTTTTCATTGAAATATACTTAAAAATAAATATGTTTCCTTCATGTAATAATTAAAATATTTCAACTTCTTAGTCCATTAAATCCATGAATTATAATTTTTTTAAATTCCCTATCCATGTATACATTGATATATACATTCTGTTTTGGAAAAATATCTTATGGAATGGAAATTATCTCATTCTTCATCTTGTTTCAGTTTATAATTGATTTATTATCCCAGGTATGATCATGATTTAAATGAATTTTAATGTTATTTATATCCTTAAAGAACATTAAGAAAACATCATCAAATTAAAATCATCTTCTTCAGAATGTATTATTCTTGAATTCATCCATTTTTTATTTTGAATTTAAATAATCATTATTAAAACGTTTTTTTATCTTTTTAAACAACCATCCATATATTACATACAAAGATAATGTAATGTGATAATCATCTTACACGACAGATATCTTGAAAAGATACTATATCTTGTGTATTTAACATGTTATGAACTTATCATATCTTTTGTTTTTATCATCTTATATATTTCACATCTTATGCATGACTTATATCATATGATCTTGGAAACCTCTTCTATTGACCTACAATCTTACACGATGTTTACATCTTATAAAATTTCTTGGCATCTTATGAAAATATTCCAAACTCACTCATAAAAATAAACTCAAAAAACATTTATTCAACCACTCATATGAAGTCTTGGTGATATAAAATGACTCATATGAATGAAATACCTTATTATGAAATTACTCATATAGAGTCTACGACTTATTTAATTTAGAGTATCTCAAAATTAAAAACTTTCATGATTTTTTTAGAAATATCATAGTCTATCTAATTGACCTTTATTCACATAAAATTAACTCAAATCAATATCCAAATATTTTTTTTAGAATTTAAAGACAATTTATATTCATTCATCAATAATTTTATTGAATTATAATAAATATTAGTTCTATAAAAATTATATTTAATGGCTACCTAAATCAATTTGACCAGATCATCAAGTAAAAGGTCAAAACTCTTCATTATTTATTTCACATGAACATAAGAAGAAATATAAAGAACCCATTATTTTCTTTTAAAAAACAAAAATTAATATTTATAGTTTCATTTTTATATCACTAACCAAACTTATTGACAATAAATATAATCTCATTCATATAAAATTTAGCCTCCTCTTTTTTATTTTTAAGTAATATAATAAAATTCATTTTAGAACTATATATATATTTGTTAACTCTTTTTCTTATCTAACATATTATCAATAAATGTAATGGTTATGTAGTAGTAGAATCAAACTCATTTTATCCTCATTCTTCTTTATAAATGGTCGAATGTGACACAGTATCTCCTCCCTCTTTAGATCCAAATTATTTCCAAGTTTAAAATCGTAATATAAGTAAAACACCTCATATTTCATAACATAAAGTATATAAAAAATAAACTTTAATTATACATGGGAAAACTAATGTATAATATAAGATATATTAAAAAAATCCCTAAATTTGTCTAACATGTGATATAATTCTCAGTTTCTTGTTCTGAGGGTTGTGTAATATATTTTTCAAGAATTATATTTCATGCATTAAGAATTAAAAAAGGAATAAATAAATTTATATTGGATAACTAATAAAACCCCCTTTATACTACCAAATACAAGAACTAACACTCCCACTTTGGGATTATATTTGATATAATCAAATTATGTGTAGATATTTTGATCGGAATACCTTAATATTCAATTTTTATATAGTTTTCAACAGTTCTATTTTTATTATAGAATAAAACATGTGATAGATACAGTTAATTATTTAACGCATTTAAGGGATAAACTCTACTAATGTTCTCATAATGGTTCATTTTCATCAAAGGAACACTATAATGGACTCTTTTTTTGTTTTCCAATAGTGATACCCTCATCTAATTACCCCCTTTTTCTTAAATCCACCAATTTATTGCATATT
Organism: Viscum album; assembly: GCA_963277665.1. Taxonomy (NCBI): domain Eukaryota; kingdom Viridiplantae; phylum Streptophyta; class Magnoliopsida; order Santalales; family Viscaceae; genus Viscum; species Viscum album. The sequence continues at coordinate 392,242,057 of OY728148.1, forward strand.
AGCATACAAATATATAAGAGAATAAGGAGTATGGTTTCATTACTCTTAAATGATAAAAGTAAGGTTAAGAGTTGTCTATAAACTAAGATCTTTTATTCTTTCCACCTATATCTCTTGAAGAGATCTTTATTTATCCTTTAATTTTTTTAGTCATGTGTATTTATACATATTAAAGATTCCATCATTATTTCAAATCCTTCCTTATGTGCTCATTTTTTGTTGTGAGAAAAAAATAAGAATTATTTTTCAGGTATTTTCCTTTTATTTTTTAGTAACTTAACATAAGGTGGTATCACCAATGAATCATTAACTGATATCTGGATAGCTTTTTAATTATCCCCACACAATAATGTACCTTATAAGTCTTCATGTATTTCATTAGAACATTATTTTTATTGTTCAAATTATGTACTTGTACTTTGATATGACCAACCTCAACCTGATTATTCATATCACAACCTTTCACATTAATATTTCGTTACAACAATAATTTTTAATATACATCTTATAGATTTTACATCTTTAAACTTACGTATTCTAAGAGTGTTTATTCTTGTAATAGAGTTAATTGTATTATTTTAGGTTTTAGCCCACTTTATTCATTTTAGTTATTTGTAAATGATATATTATAATAGTATTTTTAGTATTTGTTCTTATATATTCCACAATAGCAACAAATGCCTCTAAATATCCATTTTTTATTAATCTTTATAAAAACATTAGTGAAATTAATTTCTATCTAGAAAAATTATATCCAATGTTTTGAAATATTCTTGCAGGTTTTCCCTTTCACAACTCAACTACATATCTATTTTTTATAGGAGAACATTTTTTAAGCCTCCATTAAGACTAAACTCTTCTAGTTTTGATTTTACAATTTAGAAAACTATATGAAATGGATTAAATTTTACTAGTGAAAACATAATAAATCTATACCTTTTTTTTGACTAATAATATTCTCAATAAATATAGATAATTCATATTGAATCTACACAATGTTTTATAATCTTATGTCATGTTTTTGACGGTGTTTATAGTTGAGGCACTTAGATAGTTGATCATATAACTCTTCTTATTTTTTATCAAGTATTTCATTGATATATTTCAATATATTATCTTGTTATTAAATATTCTCCTTGAAAATTTATACATCCATTATGATATCACTATCCTTCATATACTCACTTATTTTCACTTTTTTAGAATCTTTAATCTATTCTTCATCTTGAATTTTTTTCCAAGGAAGAAAATGAGTTATGATCATAACATGTATTCATTATAGTCATATCGATCTTCCTTATCATTTATTGACAAGTAAATATGTATTCTAACCTAATAAATGAAGTTAATATGATTTTATAGATACCTTAATCATTTGAATCACTCAAGAATTACAAGTCTTCACTTTTTTTCCTTCTTTTGAAATTCCTTTTGAATTTTAACGAACACTTTTTCTCCCATCTAGATCCATTTTATGGATTCTACAAATATTCTATTAGAAAAATATTTTTTCACATCACCACTATTATATTCATCAATCAATTCTTTGAATATTTTATTTAAAAATTAAAAATTACTCTATAATTAAATTATTTAATAGGAGGTGTAAATTTTTATTTTCTTTTCTATTATATAATTTTCATGGGGATACAATACATGGATTTATTATAATTCTCACTCTTTACAACATTACTTTATAAATTATAATCAGATCTAACCATCATTTTCATTATATTTTTGTATTTCTTGGATTTTAATTCCATATCTTCCCTTATTTTTTTAATATATTTTTTTTTCTAAATTTCATAGTTTTGGAGGTTATTTTGAATCTTATTAAAGGATAAGTATCAATCCTCATTAAGGGATAAAATATTTAGGTAAAATCTATCTGAGAAATTCATATTTATATTATTTATACCATTAAGTCTTTTATAATATATCTAAAACATCTAATGTGACTAAAAATATAATTAACACTATTAAAGTATTAATCTATACCAGCATCATCATCCATACAAATATCTTTAATCTTTTCTCCCCAAATCTGATGTTTGGATTCTTTAATCTTCATATTTTCTTAATACATATACAGTTGATTCTACCACACCTATTTTTATTTTTTAATTCTTAATATCCTGAAGTATATGTTATCATTTAGAGATTATAGGATATAATTTCAATATTTCCCATCCACTTCAACATTTATCTTGTCAACATATTTCATAAAAATGTCTCTTCCAAGTGGAGTAAACCCCACTATTATAGTATCATTCACCCAAGAAATAATGATAAAAAATATGGAAACATCCAATTCTTATGTCCCTATAAATTATTACCATATACAATAAGAACAAATTTTACATTAAAGGATTTATATTCATTACAATTATTATTGGATCTTTCATAGACAACGTGAGTTAACAATAATACAACTTATAATTACCAATTGTTGTGAGATGCATTAGAGGAGTAGGAGATGAATCAATGAACCTTTTATTTTTAAAATTTATTTTATTTCAATAAAACATTGAGATTAGTTAAGATCATGAACCACTTATTAATTTTATATCACCATTTCTCTCATTCCAGAAGATCTACGAAACGAAAGCACATGTGAATTTACAAGGTTCAAATCTGAAAGAAAACTCTTTTACAGGATTTAATTAAGTTTTGATACTTGGTTTTTGTACTATAAAATAATGATTATAAGTACAATATATCTTATAAAAATATTTCTAGAGAACCACTTTAATTTCTTGGTCTCAAGTGAATATTGTATCCACCTCATTGCAGATTCTTTACACTAGCATCCTTCAATTTGATTGTATTTCTTAAAAAGCTTATAGCCATCTCTCGATGGGTTATTTATAAGTCCTTAAAAATATTCATCAAGGATCATCCCAATACTCTTCCATTAATAGGTCTTATATTTCACTCTCTTCTTATAAAATATTGGCACCATTTTCACTTCTTGTCCTTACACATAGTTCTTTTATAGAACTAGAATAACCAAACATAATCACTCAAACACATTACTTACAATGATCATTATATTCTAAGACTTCATGAAAACACATGATCTCTAGGATTCATTAGATCTTTTTATTCCTCAATTAATATGTAAGTATTTAATGTATTTGGATTTTCTTATTTGACACCAAAAGGTATTCTTACGAAATAAGTATTTGGGCCTCATGTTATCTACTTTTCTTCTTCAACCTCTTAATATTTTATATTAAGAGAATATTTCATGAATATTGTTTATATATTTAAATATGGAAACGCCCTTTGTCATCGATATGATTATTATCATTTATATTATTATTTAATTAAGTAATTATATTTATTCAAATATCTTTAAGGAACAACCTATTTAATTCATGTGAGAATTCAAATATCATGGTCTTCATCCTTTAAAAAATACATTATTTTTTAATATGTTTAATTCCCCACACATGTATACATGGATGCATACATTTTGTTTCCACACAATAACTAACATTACAGAACACATATCATTATTCATATTGAATTAGATTAATCTTAATTCATGATCTCAATTTGGATTATGATTTATTCGAATAATAATGATAATTGAATCCTTGAATAACATTGAGGTACATTGTATAATTTAATCTCATCTTATCTAGAATGTATTATTGAAAATTCCTTGGAACGTCATTCTAATATTCAAAATTTACTTATTATAAAGTTCCATTGTCTTATGAAATAACCACTTGTATCATATATAAGAGTATAATCTCACTTGACCAACATTTTATAAGAAATACATATTATATGGCCCTAATATCTTTCACATTTCACATCTTATAATATTATCATATCATACACATTTAACATCTTATTATTTTCATATCTTACACCTGCCTCATATCATACGAGCAAGAAAACTACTTAGTGGGTTTTATATCTTATGAGATTTCCACATCTTAAAAAATTCCATGGTATCTTAAAAATATATTCCAAATTCACTCATATGAATATACCCATACAATGATTCTTATACCACTCATACAATGCCATAGTGATCTCAAATGACTCAGTGAATCCATTATTTTAAAATTACTCATACAGAGTCTAGGAGTTAGATAATTTTATATATCTCTAAATCATATACTTCTTTTAAATCATTAATGAAATTCCAGGGTCCATCATAGTGCCTTTTATGCTCTTCAAATTAACAAAATTCATAATCCAAATATTAAATTTTCAACTACTTTAGACAACATGTCTTTATATATTGACACTTTTCATGTATTTACATGAATTTAAATTCCACAATCATAACATTGAAAGACTACACGAATCTATCACACCATATCTTCAAGTATAAATTTCAACCTTTTAATTATTTCTATTCAATTGTAAAAATGTTATAAAATCATTCTTTTCATCTCAAACAACACAAACATATTGGTAACATCATATTCATAACATTTTCTTCAATTCTTTAAAAAATAATATCTTATTCATGGTAATAATAAAATATTGATATTATTTATATAATTTTTGTATATTTTTTAAATTTTAATAATAATTTTTTTATCTGAATTTATAATATTTGGATTTATAATACTGATCACATCTCATCTATGTTTTAGAATTATATAGAGTTTTATTTAGATTTTACATTTAACAATGATTCAAATAGATGTATTTTTCACTACATTTATTGTTATTATATATTAAGAACATGATTTAGTTATAGATAAGTGTGTTAACGTATACTTATTTTTTTCAAATTAATTATTATGTTTGGTATTATAATGGTTGGAATAATAAATATTAAAAAATTTACGATATGAATGAATGAAGTAGAATGGAAAATTTGACATTTGATTATATTATTTTTATTTATCATGATGATAATGAAACTAAGAAAAAAAAATATAATGGAATTATCACACATTATATAACCAATGAGAATTATGATGTTGAGAGATTGAAAAAAGTGATGGATGATGAATGGACTCTAATATATTATCCTTAGGGTAATAATGAAAACATGTAATTTTTAATGCGACAATATTATGGGAAAACCATATTCGAAATTTCTAATACTAGTATTGACTATCTTCATACCTTTTTATACTAATAACTTCCTAATGATGTAGATATTGCAAAAAAAATCATTATATGAAATCAAATTTAATTGATCAAACTAGATTTTAACCATTGGAATTAATACTTTACTGATAGATCATAGATTATTATGGGAGGAAACCATGATTTAAAATGATTGGAAATAATATAGTACATCTCCATTTAATCTCAATCATGATGAGACACCATATGATGCACAAAAAAAGTAATGTGGCACTTTTTATTGATTCTTAAGAATCATAATATATTCCTATCTAATGAAAGGTTAACAAATATGTGATGGAATACTTATAAGGGAAATAAGTAAAATATTTAATTGGTTTATTCTTATGATATATTATCAAAAATCCATTTGTTGCATGAAATCTTGATTTTTCAGCCTAATTATACAATTCCTAGATGGGATTACCATGTGATGATTTTAATCAATTTGGTTAGATTATTACTTTAAAAAAATCATACTAATTCTTCATTCACATTTATATATTTCCCCCATGAATAAATATGGAAAATCATTTATTTTCCTAAATATACTCATATATGGACCTTTTTAGATGAAGTGATATAGACATGTACTTGTTACCATTAATAAATGAGATGATGGAGAGTTGGAATGTGGGTGCACACACATATGTTATACCCCAGACCAAATTAACCACTGACTTGGGGGGGGGGGGGTAAATCACTTCTCTTCTTTAATAATTATTAATTTGATTTCATCAAATTTAACCTGTTAATATTCTGATATTCAACAGATTCTATCATGCTCACCTCAATTGAAGTAGATATTTAATAAATACAATCTCAAAAAGATTTACAAGGTTTAACATAAAATCTTACCCACATCTGTGATTGGTTAGATTATATAATAATATATTCTTCACTATATTCACATGTTATTATAATAACATACATTCCCAGTTTGATCAACATAGGTTCCTACAATGTTCCTTCTTCTTGTGACTAGTTATACACCCTAATCATAACTCCTTTAATATAATAGTTTTCATCCGAATCAATAAATATACATTTATGCTCTGGGTAGCTTCTACTAAATTTGATATTATATTCCTCCATGAAAAGGCTGGATCAATTGTTTTAATCATTTATTAATTTTTTTAAAAAATTTATAGATATGTGAACTGATCCACTAGATATGAACAATCTTCCTAGATGTTGAGTGATCTTGATCTTCCATAGACTTATGAATACCCGTACATGAAGATGTTCTTCTTTTTCTTCTTATTTTTAGGATATCATACATTCAGTATCTTTCTTATCACCTTGATATTGTTGTATACTATGTTATCTATTTATTTAGAATTCCCACAATCAGTATTTTTGAGTTCTCTCAATGATTGTGTTCACCTTTTCCTTCAGTACCTTATATATTTTATATTCACAAAAATAATATCACGATTGATAGTTTCCAAAATGGAATTTTAGAAAATCCCTTGATCATTGTTAGCAACTGTGATATCCTCTCACTTAAATTGTTCAATTGAATATGATTTTATTTTTCATTCGAACTTATTTAAATTCTTAGTTAATATCTTTTCCAATTCCCCTAGATACTCACCCATTTTAGTTACATGTGATATTATAATATCATTTCTCAATATTCTCCACTAATTTTTTTATTTATACATTTTATATGCCAACATGAATCATACAATTCAAATACATGCGCTTCGATGTGTTACTTATTATTCTAAGTCTTAAACAACTTTTATCATCTAAGGTTTCTCAAAAGATTCACTAAGACTGGAAGATAATGTTTTATTCACTTTTTTTGTATCCTCAGATAGTAAAAATGACTTTCTCCATGATATATACAGGATACACATTTATTATTGTTAATTTTTTTTATTAGAACATCCATTGAACATGCACCACATCATGGTTGTTATAGTGTTCATTTCTAGTTTCCACCTCTCATACGAGACATCAAGATTTGGACCACAAAATTAATCACAACATAAAAAAGACATCATTTATCACTTGTGATTGTGTCGCACAAAATTATAAAAAACTATAATGTGGTTCTCATTTTATAACCATTTTACAACTATAATTATCCCCATTCTTTTTGAAATGGATTTTACCATGGTTTAGTTTCCAACAACATATCATTCAGTTCATATATGAACACAGATGTTTAAGATTGAATAGTTCTTCATAGGGCTTGTCCGACATTAGAACTCAACTCCTACATGTGATACTAAATTACCACATTCACTCTTCAATGGTCTAAATAACTCTTGTTAAACCAAACTACTCTATGCACACTACTATTATTCCACCTGATACAGTGGTTCTTTAACTTGTGCCACCTCACACACTAGATCCTTGCACAGAATCACACTCCTCTATGCATGCTCCAAACATACCATGGAACTCACTATGAACCTCTATATCTACCCTTAAATAACCCCTTGTTAATCTCTATCCTTAACTACTGTAGTTGGATGTTGTGAGGGTTCTTCCTAAATAATTAAATATCTTTTAATAATATTATATAATGTTTCTTTTTAAGATTCCTCCCTTATTACAGATTAAATATCTCTATTATTTCATTATTTATCTAGTACATTCAGCATCCATTATAATATGACATTCATTTCAACTTAAGATCAATTTTATAATAATCTAATTTGAATTTCTACACAGTCTTGAATCTTCCCAAGATATATTTCCAATATTCTACCATAAATTTTTTTTATCAACCATATCGAAACCTTTATATTTACTTATCAGAACCCTATTAGAAAAAATTTAAATTTCATTATTTGGAAAAAATTTTCTACCCTCATAAATTGATAATCAATTCCATATTTATCTACATTAAAATTAAAATCCATTTATCTTAACATAATTGACAATGAATGCAAGGGAACTATATGGGATTTATTATCACATAATTTTATTTTATTAAATAAATTAAAACATATTATCCCTTTTCCAAATTCTAATAATAGACTTATTCTACTTAATAGAAGAATGATACTAAATGGTTTAATATATAAAATATCTATAGTTATTTTACTCTAAGTCTATGTGGGCTAACCATGTGTAGAAAACAAGAGAGATACAACTAAAGTTTTCAATTCTGTCCATAATCATAAGCATCATGGGATACCATTCTTAGGTACACTAAAAAAAATCCTCTCAAGGGATATAAAAAATCATGAAAAATATATAATATTTACATATCTTATCTATCCCATAAAACAAATTAACGTGATTTCCATAAAACTCTCCCTTTATTTAATGTTATCATTAATCAATACTCATTTTGAATAATGTTTGATAAAAAAAATAATTGGTGAAGGTGTGATTATCATACAATTTTATCCAATTCTGTATAGTTTACAATAATTTTTAAACTCACTACATTATAACTTCTTCTAATTTATCCATCTCAACAGATGTACTTAATGCCTCATCTCTATGGTAGTTATAAAACACCATGAAGAACACCTCTTTTTATGTATAATTTGTACAAGAATAAATATGTAAGATTTATTTTCATGAGGCCTTGAAGATAAGTTTATGTTTTACAACATTATATATTCCATTAATATAAAACATGTTATTTATAACCATGTGATTATTAAAATAGTTACGATATTGTTGGATGATATTAAATATCATGTGATTATTTATATGAATCTATTTTATCATTATTTATTCCATCTATATTCTTATTTATTATTAAGTTATTAACTAAATGGTATTTATTTAAATTATTTTCCCTGAAATATTTATTATTCCATATTTACTCAATATAGATTCCATTATAAAAAACCCTTCATGAACATATGAAATAACCCTTAATTTTCCTAAGGATTTTATGAAGAGGAATGTGATTGATATGCAAGGATATTCTAGAGATAATAATAATGTTTTTAAAGAAATTACTTTTTTGTATTTTATTTTTTCAAATGTATGTGAGATCCATGTATGTTTCTAGTTTACCAAGAATTATAAACTATTTAGTCCATTGAGATGTGATCACTTGTATCCTGCTGTAATGTAAAATTAACTAATGAATATGGGATATGTGAGTTAGGGTATTTACATAATCTATTTTTTATATAATGATAAATTAAAATCACCTTGATAATATTATCATGAGTGTTTTGAGCCTAGATGGGTGGTGTTTGGTGTATCACGGGATGTAAAGTTCCCAAAGAGGCCATGGTGGAAGGAGTTTTTCATAAAGTGTTTCCCCTATAAGAAATTGGAAGGGATCTACATTGTAGTAGAGGGATTGGCTCCACTATAGGTGATTGGGAGTTTCCCTATTTCAAATAGGCACCACAGAAATTCCCAGGTTGTTTTAGAATGCAGGTCAATGAGTTTTATTTTATGAAATAGAGAGTAAAAAATGTTTTAGATCTGGGATTGTTTGTTTTTGATGATGTGGATTGGCCACATATATGGGGGAAGATGAAACAATGATCTAGATTCCTTCAAATCCTATTCCTTAGAATAGAAGGTCAAAACAACTATGATCTTTACAAAATTCTATAAAGGTTATCCATGGTGGCCTTTTGGGAATCCAAAACACCTTGAATAATGTTGTAGTTCAATACATGGTTCTGGTAAAATATTTTAAATAATGTTTTATAAAATAATGTTATTTTATGAGATATTGAATTTAAAAGGACCAGTAAACTAGATCTCCCTTTTTTAGGATACACCATTATAATTTCTCATTCTAATAAAATATGTTGGGGGACTTTGGAGCTTCCTCTATGAATATAGGGTTGGATAACCCTTTGTTTGGGTTTTATGTTTTTCTCCCAAACTCCAGTGAACACCTATCCCTCTCACCACCCTATATCCACTTACTTGAGAGTCTAAACAACTTTGATAACTAGATCAATTTCTTATTGGTTAAGGTACACTCTCTTCCACTCTTCCCCTTATTATACCTATTCTTACTTCTATTTATAGGTTATTTTTAGATGAGTTCCTTGTTTTATAAATCAGATTAAATAAACTTGATTATAGAATATTTTTCTTTGGATCTGATGGTGTTTCCTTTAAATTTTTTGTTGATTATTTACCATCTATTCACACTCAGTGAACATCAATATTTTAATCGGGGTAGGGGAATCATTAGATTTTATTTTAATATTAAATTGTGATATTATCAAACAATATATTCCTTAGGTAATGGGAGAATCATGATAAGAAAGATAACAAAGGGAGTTGAAATTGATATTGGAATTGGTTTATTGTGATCACATGTGATTTTTTATCATCTTGATGTTTCCTCTTTGTTTTGAAATATAATGTCCTATGTATTTGATAATACGTTGTTTTTTAATATGGTTAATATGATGGAAATTGGATAAAAAACATCATTACACAACGATATAATGATTAATGAAATAGGAATGTGAACTGGTTACAATTATTCCTTTGAATTGATAAAATATTATTAACATGATATATGTTATATAATAATGGAAATCATATGATTGTTTTATTAAATGATTTAAGAGCATGGGTATTAAATCTGGATTTTTAATTTCATTTATGAATGAAGGTTAGATTATGATAAAAATAAATGGTTGAATTATATGTAATAGTAGGCTATTTAATGATGGGTAAATTACTATATATTCAATTGAATGAATATTAAATTATAATTAATAAGTGTATTGTGTAAAAGCTGTTAATATTTATTCTTATGTGCATGTTATCAAAATAGTATCATAGGCCCTAGTGGTGAAAACCTTGTGTATTGTGATATTATAACTGTAGTTAGATTCTAATACTAGGTAGTTGTGCTTAGTGAGGTTTTTCATGATTATATCTTTTTATTTTCTGACTTCATAGGCTTCACCACCTGAGTTATTACAACCATACCCTTTATTTTATATTAATACATGATTTAGTACATAATTTTAAACTAAATTCATCCCAAAAGAATGAGAATTATAGTGTATTTGTGAAATAGGTATATAAAATAGAATCTTAAACATGATATACAAAAACATTATTAAAAAATTCGTTAACATGATTCTAAAATTCCATGGATTTTAAAACTGGATGGCATAACCTGGTGATAAACATAAGAAAGGGGTGAGATATAATATCTTGTAAGAGAATAAACATGGAATAACATGAAGAATATAATACATGTTATAAAATAGGCATATCAATTGGGAATAACAATATTATGGATCATAAACATGATAATGAGACATTTTATAACATGATAATCAAAATATAGGAAATTTGGAAACAATATAAAAAACTTAATCATAAACATTGCTCAAGGATAAACCTGAAAAGACATCATGGTGGACAAAGTTCAATAAAGGAATCACGTTTACTACCTATCCCAAAGGTTCATTTCATGATACTAAACATTACCCAATAAAATGGAGTGTTATATGGGTGAACCCATTATATTCATCTAATTCTCATACTTAAGTGTTCCACATAGTTCATAAAATATAGATTCATTCATCATCATAATTTATTAAACGATTATGGAGTGAGGAATAAATATGTGTAAGTACCCAATCAAAACGTATATGTTCCTAAATGAGAACACCCTTTATAGGAAATGTATACTGACCCAAGCCTTTTACACATCTTTTTATATTATTAAATCTTATTTATCCATCAAATGCAACCATGGATAATTAGGTCTAGTGTCTTTGGAAGATTAGGTATGTAAAACTAAATACATGGGGACAAAATAAAAAAAGACATTTATTTAATATTCCTAAAAACATCCTAACACCCTTAGAGACCATACATATACATAGGTTAATATAGAGATAACATGAACAAATATATAGAATAAAATACTAGTAATGAAGTAAATATTAAAATAAAGCTTAGCACATGAGTTAGAAGGCATAACATAATGGTATAAAAAGGCCCGAAACATAATTAAACATATAGAATCATTATATATAGATTATATGATTATATAATCATGAAATTATAGTAATTTGTAAGCAACATACAACTTGAATTTTGTGTGATTCATGGGTCATTTAACATGGATAAGAATGAGTCATGGTTATCCACTAAGACCAATGCACATAAAGAATGAGTCAAGGCTAACCAACAAGACTGTTTAACATGAAATCTCATGAGACTAAACATTACCCAATGCATTGAAGCACTATATAAGAACACCCATATTAAAATGTTCATTAATATGTGTTCCATATGAATAATCATATATAAGGAATCAAACGTAACCAAAGAGTTTCCCATAGAAACAAATGGGTATTATAATCATGTCACAAGACATAACAAAGGAGTATATCATAAATGTTTCCATGAAAGAACATATTCAAAAAATACATGGAATTTAATAAGGTAAAATAGGCATGGATAATGATAATTTATTTCCAATTTATATCGAAACATTTTAAATGAGTGTTTAAGAAACTTTATAAATGAGACATTTTAGTGTAGTTTAAGAAAAATATTTAAAAGAATTTAAAGTGGAAACAATATATTTGTTTTCATAAAAAGAAAATTGACCAAAATGGGTTTTCATGATAAAATGAGTGATTTTGGAAAAATAATTGTGACTTAAAATAGATTTTTAAGTGCACTTAGAAGCAGGTATGAAATCAATAAGTTCCCTTGAATCGGGCTTGCTTACAGGGAAGAATTGAAAATGGAACATTTTTAAAACACATATTTCAACATAAAATAAGTATGATACGAAATGGATACAATATTCTGTAACATATAAGGATAATTAATAATAATCACATAAAAATAAAACTGTAATTACATAGGGGTAAAGAGAGAAATAATAACTCGAATAAAAAACAGAGGTTTAGGAAGAACACTTACCTAATGTGAAAACCAATTATGGACTTGATCTTTGTATCCATAATAATAAAATTAAATTAATTAATTTATTAATCAATAACCTTTTAAATATTTATTTTATTTATTATAATTTTATTATTTCCATCTCTGTCTTTTTTCATGGGGACTGTGATTCAATTACATTATTCAAGAGCGTTAGTTTCCTTGTTTTCAAGATTTGTTTACTTGTATATATGTATGGAAAATAATGTAGAATGAGTATATTTGTCTAGATATAAATTTATATTTTATTAATGAACTCATATAATATTAAAATTCCATTTATTTTCCATATTTGGGTACAATTCATTAGATAAATCATTAATTATAATCAATTATATTAATTTAGCCTTTTTTGATCATCACAAACTAGTTTTGTAATTTTAATAAATTTAATGTCTATCAGCTAGTTCCAAAAAATTTAGTAGGTTTTAATAAATATAATATAATATGGTTTAAGCATAAAATTGGTTTCACTACTATCCAATAAAGTGTAATTTAAAATGAATGCATGTTATCTACGAAGGTGTTAAATCGACACCTCACTGACGATGTTTTCATTCCTAAAATAAAAGAGAGGGGAGAAGAAATTTGATGAATAATTATTCCATGAAAAATATAAAATTACATTATATATAATATAATAGAGTTTTAATTCCAATTAGATAAAGTTAAGTAATAATAATATAATAAAATAAAATAATGTGAAAAGAAATTGAATGAAAACAGAAGAGGGTTTTACCTCTTGATTATTTATCCTTGAGAACCTATTTTTGGAGAATGATTTGGTCTTTTATTAATAAAAGCATCTATAAATGGTGGAGGGGAATGTAATGATATTATATAATAATTTCTACAAGTTTCAAGTCTTGAGAGTTGTGAGGAGAAGAGGTGGCTAGGGTTGGTATTTATAGTGGAAGAGAGGGGTGTTTTCTCATTATTTTACTAAATATTTTTCTCTAGACTAATAATAGTGGTGATTCTTGAGACCAAATATAGAAACTTGGTCATTTTAATTATAAAAAAATTGTTCTTAAATCCAAAAATTCTCTTTAAATGTTTATTTTATCTTATAATTTATATATACCGTAAAATACTGTATTTCAGTATTCACCAAAAAATTAAACTATTTTATAAAAATCCCAAAATATCACCCTGAATTTTTTTTAATTTGTATATTTAAAAAATTAAATCCATTTTATGAAAATAATTTTCTAAATGTGAGTTATTATTTAATAAATAAAATCACAATTTACTTAAAAAATATGAATTTTGATATTATCTCCAATTTTACAACAATTTGAACAAATAATTAAGGTCTCATGAAATTAACATATAATAATAAGAAATAAAAATATTAATTCATGAATAAATTTAATGTAAATAAATTTTATAATAAAATTTTAATTAAAATGATATAACTTAAAAAAATACTAACACTTAATTTACTATCTATAAAACAATTATTTACTTATTCCAATATATCATTATATCACACTTTTATTTATAGGATACCCAAATTTTATTTATAATTTCATAGGTGAGATTTCTATTCTATTTTTCATATTACTATTCATAAGGGTCATATTAATAATACATAGGTCAAGTTATTATTCCATATGTATATGTTATTTAATTTCAATAAATGACACTTATTTCATTCATTCTTCATTAATAATGACTGTATTGTGTTTTTATGTGGTTTTATGTTAAATATACTACATGAAATAGTTATAATATGGTTAATTTCATTGATAGAATATTGGGTCATTACATTCTTCCCCCTTATGAAAATTTTCTCTTCAAATTTCATTTTTATAGTCTAAGGTGAAAACTGGTGAGGGCACTTCTTCTTCATCACTTCATCAGAATGGCCCGAAGGCCTTCATTTTTTTATAATTTTTTATAATACACTATTCAAGGGGTGAGGTGGAACCATTAAAAGGCCCGAAGGCTTAGAGACAATTACATGACCTGTAGGTCTTAGTGGTAATCACCCAGACGAGACAACTTGGAACATCTCCTCCCCAGCATATGTCATGATATCAGCACTCCACTTTCACAGGGCTGGTTAGCTAGTTTCCCTTTGCAAAGCTGCATAGGCTCATTACTGATGGAAAATCTATAAACTCTCATTCTTCCAATTCTGGTTAGCTCTTCTCTAGTGAATGTGTCTTCCTTGAATCCTCCCATGAAGCCTTGCCCCTTATAGTCTGACAGCTACCTCTGCATTTCATGTGGCCTGAAGGCCTTATGGTGGATCTAGGGCTTTAAGGTGGCCTAAAGGCCTTGAGAATCAACTATCCCAAAGGCCTTAGGTTTCTCGAAATCCTTACAGGACTCGAGGAAAAAAACATGGTGCCCCAAAGTCCCAGAAGAGTGAATATTTCCAACTGTTGCAGTACCTGCAACAGTACCTGCTATAATATCTGCTATAGTACTACTATAGTACTACTACATTTCCTAGAAATACTCCTCCACATAGATTGGTTCTCATGTCTCTTGGATTCACCTACTAAGTCCTCACCAACCGGGTTGAGGCTCATGTGTAGATGGATTCTTCTTCATCACTTCTTCTGGTCCCCATGTTTCCTCCTCGTACATATGGTTTCATCATAGATATTTGACTAGGTGAGTGGTATTATTTTTTAGAACATTATCTCTATGATCCAAGATCTTCAATGGATAATACACATATGAGAGATCATTTTATAACTGTAACAGCTCTTAATTCAGTACATGAGAGGGGTCTAGTATATACTACCTTAAAAGGTATATGTGGAATACTTTTTGTAATTGTGAAATTGTTGGTGGAATTACCAGTCGAGAAGAAACAACTCCAACATGATCAAGGATCTCGAAGGGGCTGATGTACCTGTGACTCAACCATCCGTTCTTCCCAAATCTCATGATCCTCTTCTATGATGATATATAGGTTCATACCATGTATCCAACCATAAAATCTTGGTCTCATCAACGTTTTTTTCCTAACTTTTTTTCGAATTTGGGCAGCCTTGGTGTGATGCTGAATGGTTTTCACCTTTTACACAATTTCATCATCCATTTCAGGTCCTAGAAGCTTATGTTCACTAACTTCATCCTATCATGTCTATGTTCTTCACTTTTCCCATAAAGGAATTCCCAAGGATTCATTTGGATGATTGAGTAGAAACAATTGTTGTAGTATAACTCAACTAGAGGTATATATTGGTACCACCCCCATAGAAAATTCCCTCAATATATCTTCCAATGTTTAAATATTCCGCTCTAATTGACCATTATTTTGAGGTTTATAGGTCATACTAAATTTCATCTCCCTATTTAGAGTTTTTGTATACTTTTTTAGAACATGGAGGTGAATATTGGATCTCGATCAGATACAATCGATAGGGGTAGTCTGTGCAGCCTTACCACTTCTTTGATATATATCTATGAAATTTTATCCATTGATAATTCCTCTTTAATTTCTATAAAGTGAGCTATCATTTTAATATGTTCCACAATAACCCATATAGAATTGTTTCATCTGAATGTCTTTGGATGTCCAGTGACAAATTCCATGGATATTGTTTTGCATTTACAAGCTGGTATGGGTAATGGTTGCACCATCAATTTAGACTTTTTCTATTCATCCATAAAATTATGACATACAAGGGACATTAATGTATATTCAATGGTCTTCTTTTTTTCGTATTGTCCCACCAAAAATTCTCCCCAAGATCTAGATACATCTTTATGCTCCCTGGTGGAATGGAAAAGGATCAGCTATGAGAATATTTCAAAAGATGCTTAGTTATCTTTAGATCATATGGTACACATAATTATGACCCAAATCTTATGAATCCATCCTCATCAATAGTGGACTCATCTTATTTCCAATTTCGGATAAATTCCACATTTTTCTGAATTTCCACATCATTTCTTTGAGCATCATTCATTTTCTCCACAAGGGACTTTTGTGAAATCATTTGAGAAATGATTGATGATGTTCCTTTCTTTATGATTCCCTTGTCTATCATTTGAAAATCTATGAAGAGGGGATCCTTCTCAATTATCATCATTGATAAAGATGCATTATCATTTTTACGTAGGGCATCCACCAGCAAATTTTTCTTTCGAGGATGATAGTGGATTGAGTAGTCAAAATATTTGATGATCTCTAACCATATTCACTGGTAAATATTAATGTGAATCTATGTTAATAGATATATGAGGATCTTATGATCAGTATATTTCACACATTTACCCCCAAAGAGATAATACCCCCATATTTTCAACACAACGATCACAATTACTAACTCCAGATTATGTATAGGATACTTTTGCTCATCAATGTTCAACAATATTAAGGCATAGGCTATCACTTTATTATTTTTCATCAATAAATTTCCTAATAAATTCATTGAATCATCACTGTGTTCCATAAATAGTTCCCAACTTGTTGAGAGTATGAGTATTAGTGCAGCGATAGGCCTCTTTTTGATCCCCTTTAAGATTTCCTCACATTGTTGAGTCCATACAAACTTCAATACCTTCCATGTTTTCTTATTATAAATTTTGAAAATCATGATATGTTCTGCCAAAATCATCAATAATAACCAATTAGACCAAGGGAAATATGAATCTCTACTTTTGAAGTTGGTATGGGCCACTCTTCAATTGCATTTGTATCAGAAGGGCCCACAAATATCCCTATACTAGTAATAACATTCCCCAATAATGATAATTTTTCCATTCATAAATCACAATTACTAAACATTTCATAGAGTTTCTCCCTTCACAAAGTATTAATCATAGTATTCAAATACTCCTCATATCACCCCTTGATCTTTGAGTATATCAGAATATCATTGATAAAGATTCCCACTATTTTTTCGAGGTTATATATGAAGAATCTATTCATTATGTACACGAATATTGTGGGAGCAGTAGCGAGTCTAGAAATAATCACCATGAACTTATATTTCCCATACATTGTTCAAAAGGTAGTCTTGAAAATATCTTCTTTATTTACCTATAATTAGAGCTATCCTTGGCGAAGGTACACCATAAAGAAATAATTTCCCCAACTTAGTTGATCAAAAAAGTCATATATATGAGGAAGGGGATACTTTTTCTTTATCATGATTTTATTGTGTTAATGATAATCAATGAAGAGGTGCATTGATCAATCATTATTCTTGACAAAGAGGACTGGTTCACCCTATGGTGAAACACTCGGGTGTATAATATCCTCGTACAGATTCTCCTATAATTGTTTCTTAAGTTTTTCTCACTCAACAGTGGCCATTCTATAATTTTTATTAGATATAGACAATGATATAAAATAATTTCAATTGAGATCTCAACTTCTTAGTCTGGAGGACAAACATGAAATTATTCAAGGAACACATTAGTGTAGTCCCTCACAATGTTCATATCTTCAAGAAAGATCATATCCTTTGTCTTAATCATTTGATAAAGATATGCATTCTCATAATGCATTTATATACACACTTGATACGATGTTTATGAAAGAGATTCATCTTCCTCCTTACACATGTAATGAATTGGAGGATTATTAGGGATGTGAAGAGTGATCTACCTTTCCTGATAGTTGATGTTGGCTTCATATAATAATATAAAATCTATTACCAATATAGTACTAAACTCTACAAAAAGAAGTAATACAATTTTTTCTAAGAGGATCAATCCGTAAACATTAACCTGAGAGGAGCTATGTACTTTGGATGTAATAACTTTTCCATTATCTATTCTAATAGATAACTCATCCTCCATATTTTGAGGTGGTTTTTCAATTATTATACTAAACTTGAAAGATATGAAAGAATGCATAGAACCGTAATTATAGAGTATGTTCTATATTCTGGAATGAATGCCACTGTACCTATCACCACATCATTTTCCAAATCCACCTCATTAGTAGTGTTAGTATAAGACCTTCCTTGTTGCATTGGAGGTTATTGTTGATTTGATATAGAAACCATTGGATTAGGGAAGTTTTCTACATAATTCACAAGTTACTTGGAGTTGAAACACAAAACTATTGACTAATTTTTTTATATGAATCATCATTTTTTCCTCTTATTTAGTGGAATTATTCATATCCCATCAGTATTGTAACTTCCCAGTTCCGGAAGCCACCTAGAGGTGCCCTGTGCCATGTTCGCAACATGACCTCAAGCACATTTCCCCAAATGTCAGAGGCTACCGACTAGCAGCGAGGGCCTTGGAATGTTATTGGGGAAACTATGCCCTCATTTGGTAAGGTATACAAGGAAAAGAAATTAACAGTAAATAGCGGAAGTAGTAAACAATACGAAACAATTGAAACCAAACAGCGGAACAAATGAATATATAATAATGATGATAATGATGCAGCAGGTACAAGTATCTAAGGAATGAAACAAACACAAAAACGTACTGAAATACAAGTAAAACCAAAGTACTAAAACAACAAAAACTCCTGTAGCAACGTAAGCCTAAGCTTGGTCCCTTGCTCTCCAGCTCCAATAAATAATGTACTGGAAGTCGAAGGGTTCTTTCCCTTATCTGTACCTACAACAACAAAGTCTGATTGAGACCAAAAGCATGACCCAAATAGGGTGTGAGATACAATCGCATTAGGAAATCACCGAAATATCTGTGCCTAATAGTCGATGAATACAAGGCAAGTACAAGTGCAGGAAGTAGTAAACAGAAAATGCACACAATAGCTACAATCCACTGTTCTAGCATTTAAAGTACACAAGTAAACAACCAACAACAAGTAGAAAATAGGTAATCCTCTGGGTAGCTCTCACAGCCTAACCCCTATGGTTCAACCTATGAGTAATACTAACCCACTAGGAGGCACAAACAGTCTCAACCCTCTGGTTTATCTAAGAGTAGACATTCGGAAGAAGCACTCACCATCAATTCCCCCTATAGTCTCATATCATACTAAAGGCTCTCTCGGAAGGCACTCAATGTCTCATTCCCCCTATGGCCCGCATCGAGGAACTATAGACTCTCTGAGGAATCACTCATCGTCAATTACCCATGTGGTCTTGCATTGTATTAAAAGACACTATGGAGAATCCCTTACGTCCATTATCCCTATGGTCTACTACACTAGGTTATTCCAATCCTATGTGAAATTAACATGCTCAGTGTGTGTATCGGCCCATGTAATCCTCAAGAACTACTTGGAAAACATTCTAAAGAACATCAAAATAATAATACAACAGTTCCACTATCCTACGACTAGGCATGGAAACTGGAAAAATGCCTAATAAGAAAAAAATGCTAGGTGAAGCAGAAGAATACAATATAAATTTTCAAAATTCAAATGCAATGATCTCTACTCAAGCAATCATGCAAAGCAGTCAAACAACAGGGGAAAAACAGAAAACCCACAATTCCCTATTTAAGGTAATTGGTGTAATTTTCACAAAATATTCACAGAATTCCTACAGAAAGGCACACACCATCTACATGGATACTAGGAGATAAAAATACTTGAACCACGCAGATTGATTCTACATAGAATGGTGAAGATATACAAAGATGCACAAAACGTTCAAACAGTGATAACTTGAGAAAGAAGAGGGATTGGTAAACAAGGCCCTAGGAGAAGGGATGACTTACCACTATGGTCCCAATGCAATATACAGTGATTGAAACGGAGAACAGACGAAGGAACGATGGCTCGGAGAAGATCCGCGGATTCTCGGTGCTTTTAGACGAAGAAGCTAGAGAAGAAGATCTTTTCGTCGATTAGGTGCGACCCCATTCCGTTTAATGAAAAAAAAGTACACAACATGTACTTTTAGAGTACATAGTGTGTACTAGGTTTTTCTATACTCTACTTTAAGCGGCCTCCATGTCACCCCTAAACCCTGTGTGTGTGGCCCGGGCACAGCCAGCACACGGCTCCGAGCTGGAAAAGAGTACATGGCGTGTACTTAAAAAATTTCCAGAAACTCCATTTTTCTCAAAAACTCCCGAAAAAGGAAAGACTTACCTCAAATGATGATCCGGGTTCTTACAAACTCCCCCACCCCCTTAAAAAATTTCGTCCCCGAATTTCCCTAACGAGGCGTGGAAGAAGAAACCCCGAACAACTCTAGCCACTGCGATCATACATCGGCCTCCCTTTCTCATGTCTTGTCCTGTACTCATATGTGCTGCCATAGCACCCGTACTAGAGGAACATACCGCCCACAGAGAACTGTCATACTATGATTGACAATCCAGATAGGATGCTCCTCAAACGATGCATCCGCTTCGAGGTCAACATCCTCAGGATGAAAGACATGAGATGGGTCCGAAAAGTAACGTCGGAGCTGAGACATGTAGAAGACGTTGTGCATGGCCCGATACCTCTGAGGTAACTGAAACCAATAGGAAACTGATAAAACTCTCTCCAAAACCTCAAAAGGTCCGACGTACTGTGGTGAAAGCTTACCCTATCTCCAAATCCTCTTGTGTCCCAACCTCAGTGTGACATGGAAGAAAACCTGATCCCCAACCATGAACTCCAGAGGTCGTCTCTGCTGATCATCATAATACTTTTGTTGAGACTGTAATGTATCTATCCTCTTCTGCTCATTTCTATCTACTTTGAGGCCTCCTAAACCAGACGAGGTCCCAAAAAAGATGCCTCTCCTACCTCTAGCCAGCATAAGGGTGATCAGTATGGCCTACCGTACAAAGCCTCATAAGGTGCCATTTGAATAGTCACCTAAAAACTGTTGTTGTAGGTGAAATACACCAGAGGTATATGCTTCTCCCAAGAACTGCCAAAGTCCAGAATGCAAGCTAGGAGCATATCCTCAAGCACCTGGATCGTACGCTTGGATTGACCATCTTTCTAGGGATGGTATGCTGTACTCAAAAGTATCTGTGTACCCAAAGCCTTCTGAAGCCCCAGCCGGAACCGAGAAGTAAAGCACACATCTCTATCTAAAACAATGGAGTGTGGAACTCCATGTAGACATAAAATCTCTCGGATGTACAACCGTCCCAAATAATCAACACTGAAGGTATCCTTGATCGGCAAGAAGTGAGCAACCTTCGTAAGCTTGTCGACGACAACCCAAAAAGTGTCATTCCCTCGAGGTGACCTTGGTAACCCTATCACAAAATCCATCGCGACGTCGTTCCACTTCAACTCTGGAATGGGTAAATGCTGTAAAAGTCCTGCTGGTCATTGATGTTCCGGCTTCACCTGCCGACAAGTAGAACACCTCATGACAAAACCAGTAACATCTCTCTTCATACCTGGCCACCAATACTGGCGATGAAGATCTTGATACATCTTGGTGACTCCGGGATGAACTGCCCAAACAGAGGAATGAAAATCCCGCATCAGGTCCTCGCGTATATCTGCCGGCACCCATACGCATCCCTAGAAGCACAAGATCTCATCCTCGCCCACTGTCCATCCAGGAAGAGGGTCCTCTCCTGACACACTCTCCCGTAGGACTAGGTCTTCTGAGTCTGATAGCTTCCTCATCCATACCCGATCAAGAAGCTTAGTGGTAACCACTACAGAAGGTAGGTAAGTCTGTCCCTGTCTGTCATGCACCTCCAGATACATCTCAGAGAATCGATCCATCACCTGCCACTCACTCCTGGCCTCCTGAACTGCCTGAATCTGATTTCTCCTACCCAATGCATCTTCCACTGCATTTCCCTTTCCCGGAGTATAGGAGAGATCAAAGTCGAAAGACTGATGATACTCAACCCACCTGCGCTACCTCAGATTCAGATCCAGCTGAGTGAAGATATAATTGAGACTCTTATGGTCGGTGAAAACCATGAAGTTTTCTCCCAGAAGGTAATGTCTCCAATAGATCAAGGCATAAACAACAGCTTCCAACTCCAGATTGTGTGTCGAGTAGTTCCTCTCATGTGACCTCAACTGCCGAGACCCATACGCAATGACTGCATCTCCCTACATAAGCACAACTCCTAGCATGACACCTAATGCATCACATTAAATAGTGTAGCTCATTCCTAGCTCTGTAAATACTAGTATTGGTGCTGACGTCAACCTCCCCTTTAGCTCCTGAAAGGATGACTCACAGGAATCTGACCATAAGAACTTCACTCCCTTCTTGGTCAAACCTCTCAACAGTGCTGCCAGGCGTGAGAAGTCCTGAATGAAGCGTCTGTTGTATCTAGACAGCCCTAGTAAACTCCGCACCTAAAAAACGTTCTTCGGATGCTCCCAGGAAACTACAACTCTAACTTTCTTTTGGACCAAAAATACTCCAGCCTCTGAGATAACGTGACCCAAGAAGTGAATCTAATCCATCCAAATGTGACACTTAGAGAGTATAGCATAAAGACGATTCTCTCTCAGTGTACTCATAACGATCTCAAGGTGGGTATCATGGTCGTGTCGAGTGTGAGAGTACACCAAGATATCATCCATGAAGACCATAAAGAAGGAGTCCAAGTAAGGATGGATCACTCGGTTCATCAGCACCATGAAAAATGCTGGTGCATTCATGAGACTGAAAAACATAGCCGTATACTTGTAGAGACCATACCTTCTCCTGAAGGTTGTCAGAGGTATATCTTATTGTCTAACACACAACTCATGATAACTGGACCTCAAATCGATCTTTGAGAACACTCGGGCTCCTCAAAGCTGATCGAAGAGACCGACAATACTTGGAAAGGGATATCGGTTCTTGACTATCAATTGGTTCAACTTCCGATAATCCACACAGAGCCTAAGGGTACCTTCTTCCATCATTGGAAATAGGACAGGGGAACCCCAAGGAGAAGTACTGGGTTGGATGAAACCCTTTGCCTGAAACTCCTCCAACTGCTTCTTGAGCTCCTGCAACTCAGGTGTAGCCATCCTTTAAGGAGGAATGGACACCGGTGCCACTCCTGGCACGAGATCAAGAGCGATGTCCACATCACACTCCATAGGCAAACCTAAAAAGTCCTATGGAAAGAAATCCATGAAATGATCCACCACTGGAGGAAAGTCCAACTGTGAAGTCCCCTGATCATCCAAATAAAGACTTGCAATCTGGGCCGTCACCCTTCCTAGCCCATGATGCTCGAGTCCTGCTCGACTTTCTGGGACATCCCATTTACCTCTATGAAGAAAAGACTCACCCTCTAGTGGGATAAAACTCACCCTGCGGTGATAACAATCGATGTCTTCTTGGAATAGAACCAACCAGTCCATCCGGAGAATGAAATCATAGCCTGTCATCTCTAGGACGTAGAGATCCCATAACAAATGATACCATGCAACCACGAGAGGGCACTCTCTACACTGACGTACACTAGATATCATTGTCCCCAAAAGTGTGTCTAGTGTCAATGGGTCGGAAAAAGAAAATATATAGAGCCCAAGGCTCTCCATGATAGCAACAGAGATAAAGATATGTGTAGCACCAGTATCGGAAAGAGATGAAGATAAAACTGAGGCTACTAAAATCGTTCCTCGAACGGTAGAAGGTCCAGGATCCGGCTTCTGATAGGTCTTCTCCACCGCCAAAGTCTTGCCTGTCCCTGGCTAAAGGATCCAAATAGTAAATCAAGAGAAAAGAACTCCTCTGACACCTCTTTGTAACATCCCGGTTCCAGATGCCACCCAGAGGTGCCCTGTGCCCGGTTTGCCACATGACCTCAAGCGCATTTCCCCAAATGCCTGAGGCTACCGACTAGCAGTGAGGGCCTTGTTTAGTTATTGGGGAAACTATGCCCTCATTTGGTAAGGTATCCAAAGAAATGAAATTAACAGTAAATAGCAGAAGTAGTAAACAACACGCAACAACTAAAACCAAACAGCGAAAGAAATGAATATATATTAATGATGATAATGATGCAGTAGGTATAAGTATCTAAGGAACACATCAAACACAACAAAGTGTTGAAATACATGTAAAAAAAAGTACTAAAATAACAGAAACTCCTATAGAATCGCAAGCCTATGCTTGGTCGCTTGCTCTCCAATCCAAGAAATCAAGTACCAGAAGTCTAAGGGTGCTTTCCCTTATCTATACCTGCAACAACAAAGTCTTCTTGGGCCCAAAATCATGGCCAAAATAGTGTGTGAGATACAATCCTAGTAGAGAATCACCCAATGATCTATGACTAATAGTCAATGAATACAAGGAAAGTAATAGTGCAGGAAGCAGTAAATAGAAAAAGCACACAATAGCTACAATCCACAGTTCTAGCATATAAAGTACACAAGTAAACAACCAAAAACAAGTAGAAAACAGGTAATCCTCTAGGTATCTCTTACAGACTAACTCCTATGGTTCAAACTACAAGTACTAGCAACCCTCTAAGAGGCACACACAGTCTCAACCCTCTGGTTCAGCTAAGAGTATACTTTTTGAGGAAGAACTCACCGTTAACTCCCCCAATATTCTTTGATCGTACTAAATGCTCTCTGGGAAAGCACTCAACATCTCATTCCCCCTATGGCCCATGTCGAGGAACTACATACTCTCTAAGGAATCCCTCATCATCAATTACCCCAGTGGTCTCACATCGTATTAAAAGACACTCTGGAGATGTCCTTACGTACATTCTCCCTATGGTCTACTACACTGGGTTCCCATAGTCCGGTGTGAAATAAACATGATCAGTGCACGTATCAGCCCAAGTAAACCTCCAAAACTACTTGGCTAACATTCTAAGGCACAAAAACATAACAATACAACTGTTCCACTATCCTAAGACTAGGCATGGCAACTGAAAAAACACCTAATAAGAAAAACATGCAAGGTGAAGCACAATAATACAGTATGAATTATCCAAATTCACAAGAAATGATCTCTACTCAAGAAATAATACAAATCAGTCAAACAACATGGGAAAAACAAGGAACCCACAATTCCCCGTTTAAGGGAATTGGTGGAATTTGCACAAAAATTCATAGACTTCCTATGGAAAGGCACAAACCACCTACCAAGATACTAGGAGATCAAAATACATGAGCCACATAGATTGATTATCTTTAGAACGATGAAGATCTATGAAGATGCACCAAACGTTCAACCAACAATAACTTGAGAAAGAGTAGAAATTGGAAAACAAGGATCTAGGAGAAGGGAGGACTCACCACTACAGTTACAACTCAATCGACGATGATCGAAACGGAGAACGAATGGAGGAATGGTGGCTTGGAGAAGATCCGTAGATTCTTGGCGCTCTCGGACGATGAAGCTGGAGAAGAAGTGATTTTCATCGATTAGGCGCGACCCCGGTCTGTTTAATAAAAAAAAGAAAGTACACAGCATGTAATTTTAGAGTACATGACATGTACTTTTAGAGTACATGGTGTGTACTAGGTTTCTCCGTACTCTGCTTTAAGTGGCCTCAACATCACCCCTACACCACGTGTGTGTGGCCCGAGCATGGCCAACACACAGATTTGAGCTGGAAAAGAGTACACGGCGTGTACATCAAAAATTTCTAGAAACCCCATTTTTCTAAAAAAACTCCCGAAAAAGGAAGGACATACCTCAAACGAAGATCCAGGTTCTTTACAAATATTTCTTTTCCCGATGTACCATTCTTCCTCATTTATATCATTTACTGATTCTTTATAGAATGTTCCTATGACTCATCTCCCAAAAATATTTACACATGGGATTTTTGGTATTCTTTCCATCATGGGATTAATCTACTTATCCACCCATATTAGAATCTATTAACCACTTTTTTTTCACCAGACCCATGAGACCACTATGAGTGTCTTGTATCCATTTCAACATTGAGGGTACAATTTAATAGATCTTCATAACTTTCAAAGTATCGAATCCTTATCACTTTTTGTAGACTCATCTTTAGTCCTCTAAAGAAGTGACACACCTTACATTCAGTGTTCATGATAAATCCCGAGGTGTATTGTGCATTCCTTGAGAATTTATCCTCATACGCCCCTATAGACTCATCTTCTTTCTAATTTAGTCTGAGGAACTCCCTTTAAATATTAAGATGAAGGGTTTGAGAAAATATTTATTAAATAATATTTTCTTGAAATCTTATCATTCCAAGGAATGAATTTCCACCTTGGACTTCATGTTTTAGATCATTGTACTCCACGGATCAAATTCCCCATAAAAATGAAAAACCTCCAACACAACTTTCTATTCATATGATCACTAGAGGACAATGAATATCTTCTCAATGGAGTTAATAAATTTTTCTATGAGGAGGGGATATGAAAATCCACAAAACATGGGAGGCCTTTTTCACATAATGGTTTCAACCGTAACTCACTCTTTCTTAAGAGAAGGAGGGTGTTCTACATGATTAAAGTTATCCTGAAAAATTTAATCTAGTTGAGCAAGTACATTAATGAATTTTTGAGAACCCGTTCCAATCATATTTGGAATATCATTAGGGTAATCATCACATTTCCGATCACACTAATTATTGTAATGTATTATTGTATTTCTTTATATAAATAAGAAAAAAAGTTCAATTAAGGGGATTGAATTATTATCTAGTAAACACATGAAAATAATCTATAAAATCTTTTAGAATAATAGTATATCCTATGTTGTGGTTATTAGGTTTCAATCTAGGTTATTGAAGATTTAATTGCTAACATATACTCTCAGGTAATTTTTTTATTCCGTTAATAATGGTTCGTAATGAGATTATAAATTTACAAAAGAATATCCCCTAGGACTGTCAAACTAGGTGAGTACTAAGGCCAATTGTCTTATACTAGGTTACCCTGAGTCAGGATTGGAATAGCCTATCAGAGTTGTTAGTCTTAGGTATATATATTCCAGAACCACATCCACTTGTTGTATACAGATAGGGATGTATTTTATTAATAATCCACTTTCTCTATACTAACCTAAAATTATGGATGTTTTATCATAATTAGTCTCATCCCTGGGGTTATTAATAAAGTTCTCTATTCCTAATATATAGAAATAAGAAAAAATTTACTATAATACCAAATATAATAACCAAATCCTTTTACATAAACTATTAAATTATTTTAATCTTATTTATCAATCAAATACAACCACAAATTATTATGTCTAGTGTCTTTGAAAGATTATGTAAATAAAACTAAAAACATGGGACTAAAATAAAAAATAATTTATTTAATATTAATAAGGATATATAAACTACCTTATATAACTTAAATATTCGTAGGATAACCTAGAGATAACATGAAAAAGGGTATGATCTTAAATCATAGTAAGGAAATAAACATTAAAATAAATCTAAGCACATGGGTTAGATGGAATAATATAAGTCTATAAAAAAGGAATAGAAGATGATTAAACATATGGAATCATAAAATATTGAACATAGGTCTATATAATCATGGAATAATAATTTTTTTCAAGTAACATACAACATGTCTTTAGCATCATTCAAGGCTCATTGAACATAGAGGAGCAGAAGTCATGGTTAACCAACAAGACTATTGTATTTGGAGCACGAGTCAAGGCTAACCACCAAGACCGTTGCACATGATGTATCATGAGACTAATCATTAACCAATTCATTGGTGCACTCTATGGGAACACCCATATAAACATTTTAATTAATATGTGTACCACATGAATAATCATACATAAGGAATCAAATATAATATAAGGGTTACCAATGGAAAGGATGGGTATCATAATCATGTCACAAGGCATAATAAATGAAAATGTCATAATTGTTTCCATGAAATAATGAATTAAAAACATAAATGGAAATTATTAAGGGTAAATATGCATGTATAATGATAATTTATGTCTAATTTAAGAGGAAACATGTAAAAGGATTGTTTAAGAAACTTTAGAAATTAAACATTTTAGTGTGGTTTAAGAAAAATATTATAGAGAATTTAATGTAGAAAATGATTTTTTATTATAAAGAGAGGAATGAAACAATATAATTTTTAATGATAAAATTATTTATTTAAAAAAATGGTGTCTTAAAATAGATTTTTAAGTGAACTTAAAAGTGAGTATTAAATCGGGAAGTTCCCTTGAACTGGGCTTCTCATTAGGAATAATTAAAAAGGGGACCTTTTTAAGACATGTATTTACCCATAAAATATGGATGATACAAAATGGATACAATATTTTTAAAAATATATACATAATTTACAATAAATACATAGAAAATAATAATTACAATGGGGTAAAGAGATTGGAATAGTAACTCTAAGGAAAAAATAGAGGTTTGAGAAGGATCCCTGACCATATGTCCAAAACAATTCTGAACATGATCTTAATGTCCTGAATAATAAAATTAATTAATTAATAAAATAATTAATAACCTTTTATACCTTTATTTGATTTAGTATAATTTTATTTAGTTCATTTATGTCCTTTTTAATGGGATATGAGATTCAATTTCATCATTAAAGAGCATTAGTTTCTGTGGTTTTCATGATCTGTTTGCTAGTGTATGTGTATGAAAAATCATTTGGAATAAAGATAGTTGTTCAAAAGTGAATATATATGTTAATAATGAACATATATAATATTAAAATATCATTTCGTTTCTATAATTGAGTATGAATCATTATATAAATAATTAATGAAAATCATTTAGATTAATTTAGCATTTTTTGATCCTTATAAACTAGTTTTGATATATTAATAAATATAATTAATATATACTGGTTACAGAACATTAAATAGGTTGTAATAAATATAATATAACCTCGTTCAACCATAAAAATGGTTTAATGACTATATTTTAATGTGGAATTGAGATATGAAATCATGTCATCCACAAAGTTGGTAAATCGGCACCTCACATATGATGTATTAATTTTTAAAATAAAAGAGAGAGGAGAAGAGATTTAATGAATAATTATTCCATCAAGAAGATAAAATTCTAGTATATGTATTATACTAGAGTTTTCATGGAACGTGTAAATGGGTAATTTAGGAGTATATAATAAAAGAAAATAACATGAAAATAAATTGAAAGAAAATGGTAGAGGGTTTCACCTATTGATTACTTCTTCTTGAGAACCACTTTAGGGGGAATGGTTTTGGTCTTTTATTCAGACCAAAAGCTCCTGGATTTTATTTAGGGGATTTGTAATATATTTTAACATAATTTTTACAAGTCTGAAGGCTTTATATCTATGAAGAGAATATGTGGTGAGTGGTGGTATTTATAGTGGTGGAGATGGGTATTTTCTCCTTATTTCATTCAATATTCTATTATATCGATTAAGACAAGAAATATTACTAATTATTGTGAGTAAATACTGAAACCAGGTTGTGTGAATTATAACTAATGGTTTTTAAATCATCGATTAATTAATTAATAGTGTGTTTAACTTATGATTTATATATACCATAAATTAATGTATTTCACTATTTAACAAAAAAATCAGCTATTTTACAAATATCCCAAAAATTCACCGTGACCATTTTTTATGTGTATAATTTTAAAATTATCTTCACTTTATGAAAATAATTTTAAAAATATGAAGTATTTAATTTTTAAATAAAATGATCATTTACTCAAAAATACATATTTTAAAAGTATAACAGATTTTACAACACTTTGAACAATTAATTAATGTATCATAAAATTAACATATAATAATAATACATAAAAATATTAATTCATGAATTTTTTTATGAAATTAAAATCTTCAAATAAAATTGTAATTAAATTTTAAAACCTACAAAAACGATAACACATAATTTATCATTTCTAAAAGGGTTATTTACTTATTCTAAGATATAAATATATCATAATTTTATTTATAGGATAGAGAAATTGTATTTATACTTTCGTAGGAAAGGATTATATTATTTTGGATATATTACTATTCATATGGGTTATATTACCATTACATTGGTCAAGTTACTATTCAATCACTATAGCTTCCTTAATTTCTTGAAATGACACTTATTTAATTTATTATTTATTAATAAAGATTGTACTATGCTTTATATGTGGTTTTATATTATTTATACCAAATGAAATAATTATAAAAAGGGTAATTTCATTGATAAAATCTTGGGTAGTTACAAAATAGGAATGGTATTCACTACATAATTGTTTTGGCATGGAAGATCCTGGTGAAATTTTAGGAGCCTAACGACATCATTAAAGATTCTTATAAATGGTTCGAAGAGATAGAATAGGGTATCTCATCACATAGAATTTTTTTTTAAGTATTTGGGACATGTAAAATTATATCCTAACACTATAAATTTGTAAATAGAATGAATAAGATAATAAATAAACTTTATTAAAAAAATGAATCCTAACTATACTTCCGCATGGTAATGGGTGAACATGAATGATAATTGGAAGATTAATGAGAGTGAAAGGGGGATATAATAATTTATTAATTTAATGAAAATTAATGGGGATATGTAATAACATATCCTAATATAATATTGTGTAATTTAAGAGACATAACATAGAAGAAGTACTTGAGCGGAAATGAGAAAATACAAATTCATTACACAATTTCGGCATAGTAACAGGTGTACGTAAAGGATCATGGAAGGAATTAATGATATTTAAAGGGAGTTATCATTTTTTATACATGAAAATTTAATGTAATAATAATATGTAAGAACATATACCAACATAACAAAAATAAATTTAGAAACATATCAAAAATAAGTGCTTGATAAAAAGGGGAGAGTGGATGATCCCTTAATTGAGTGTGTGACTCCATATTCCTTAGAGGGGATTCTTGAGAGATTTGGTGAACCATGGTAAGACTCTAGATATGGTAGTTCTTAGTATGTATGTTATAAAATTATTTTTTAAAGATAAATTGGAGACTTTATAGATTTATATAAGAAAAGAGGGGGATTTCTTTATTATTTAGCTTTTAGACTATACATAATAACATATCCAAAACCAAAAACCATACCATGTTTTATGAAAAATGGGAGTGGTTTTTATTATATTTCATTTCTAGGGTCCTAAATTTTTAAAATAATTCCCTTTTTTATGTGGAGGTGAGTAACACTCTTAAAGAAATGATTTTAAAACATTAAAATATAGTATTGGTTTTTGATGATTCATAATGGTTTTAAAAAATAAATAAAATAAAAATAATATCAAATTAATTTAAATTTAAAACATTTATTTGGTCATGGATACCATTTTTAGTAATTATTATATAACTTTTGGGTCATTATGGTGTCATTACACTCAATGTATATTTATACGATATTTAATTTTTACCCAAATATTCGACAATCTAAGAAAATTATGAAAAAGTAACCATATGATAATTTTGACATTATAATTACAAAAAAATAATATTCATTTTATAAATGTAACTTTATTAATAAGTGATTTTTTAGTTTTAAAATAAAAATTACATTTATTAATAAATGTCATGATTTAGGATAATAACATTTTACAAACCCTTATAAGAAATAAATGTGACTTCATAAAAATTTCTGATCATTTATATTTGATAAAAATTATTAAAATATTATATTTTAAAAAAATAAATTAATTCACAAATTAAGTAATTTAATTTTAATATTAATAAAAATTATAATTTGTGCTTTATGTTATCAAAATAAAAATCATTTACAAATTAATAATTATAGGATGAATATATATTCATTATTCTATAAAAATAATGTGTATATTAATATTTATAGGGTCTTGATACATATCCCATTAATAAAATATAAAATTCTTTAAGGGTAAGGTTCACAATGGTGGGACTTTAATGGGGTGGTTCGACGCACATGGTTTTGGCTGTGATCTTGATGAACTTGAAGTTCTCCTATAAACAGTTTCTCTCAAGATTGAGTTTTTGGATATAAAATTCGGATTGGTCTAGGTAAAAATCTAGAAATGTTATCTCTCTTTAAAGAACTGATAACTGGGATTTATAGGGTATGGTCCAACTAGTTAGTTCCCTCACTTATTTTCTATGTGTCAATTGAATTTTTTGAAACCCTATATCAACACTAATCATGTGTTCACTGTTTAATGACAATATTATAAATGGGAAATATACTTAACAGTCTTTTAAATCCAATTGGATATAATAAAATTAAAGAAGATAATGTATATTCTATAACCCTAGAATATAATAATACATTAAATAAAATCTAAATGGAAATTTTTATTTACAATAGTTGAGATCTTTACATGAGTTAGTAGGGAAATAGTTACCCAAATGTGTGTGGGGGGGGGATGTTTTCCCCAATATCTATTTTTTTAATAGAATTAGCAGAGGACTTATCCCTCTCCCCCACTATTCCATAAACTATATTATATTATGTGAGAATACATGTGCTATGGAAACCTAAAGTATATGTTTTGGACTCACATGGGTTGTAATGGCTCTATGTTTTCTATATATTTATCTGTGGGATTTAGTGACTTAAGTTTATATAAAATACTTGTGTTTGGTTGTGGTGAATATTGTTTCTCGTAAGTGTAAATGATTTGGTTGTTGTGTTTTGAGTTTTGAAAATGTTATAGGAGATTTATTGTATTGTATATTTCTACGTGGTTATGAATGAGATGATGATATGGTAATGTTATGGTTTTCTGGATTAGGATAGTATGACTAATAGGAGGGATGGGCATAAGAAATTAGACATTGGGGCGTGAGAGTGAAACACTAATGGGGAAGTAAACATGGGGTACCTTAAATATATAAATGTTTTGTTATGGATATGATTCTTGTAAGAAATACTTGGTGAGTTAGCCGTGGTGAGGATGGAATTTAGTTTTACCTACTTAGGTAATGAATTTATTTCATTTCTTATTCAAAAGGATTTTATATGATTATTTCAGCATTTTCATGGGAGGATCAAGGGAGTATCCCATTGAGAATAAATGTACAAACACCATATGTTTATATAAACTATTTTTAGGTATATAGGATCTGTTTGGTGATTGAGATGGTAGATACTAGATCAAAGTGGTTGTTCCTGAGACATTTGAGTTCATGGTTAGTGGTTATGATTTTTTTAGTACTTTTATTTTTTTAATAGTTATGCATGGAATTATATTCATGTATTTTTATTTCTAATTTATTTATATTACATTGTTGATTATTGGAAGTAATATTTTATATTATTTAGAAATTTATATATTAAGGGAAATAATCCTAATATATAGATTATATATCCTCATATCTAGTCTCCAACTAGTGGAATATTGGAGGCGATCTCTATGGGAATCAAACCTCTCTTCATTTTCATCGAAGGAGAGGTACCATTATAGGGGGGGGGGTCATAACAGAGTGGTATTAAATTCAATGGTTGAAATATAATTCAGTGTTTTGAGATAATAACTGGTGAGGATGCATGGGTTGGTAGAAAAAAATATCATCATGAATTAGGAAATGTTGTAAGCAAGGAATACTAGTTCAGAAACAAGTATTTATCCTCCTAGTGATCTAATATAAAGCACTTCAAGATCACTGAACATTCTAACAAAAGTGAATTAATTATGGGTAAGGAACTAGGTAATGTCCTTGAATCATGGTCGTGGTTATTCTTGTTCTTTAGGGATCATGAGGAGTCTGGTATTTTATGGTAGAAGTTTTGATAATATTTATATTCTATGTTTCTTTCTTTGAATGTGAATGAGGTTTATCGGTAGGATAATATAACTCTCTATTAGGGGAGTTCCAATGTGAAAGAGTTTAGTATCAATTTTTAGAACCAATTACATTATGATTCAAATATTATACATGATAAAGAGTCTAGGGAAAATAATTATAAGGGGGATTTTCATCTGGATATATAGTGTCATGTCACCCAATTTATATTGAATACTTTATTTGAGGAACATTATAGGAAATATTTCACTAGAAAATAATTTTCATAACTAGATAATATTGGTATGGAAATTTTTAGGACTCTTCATAGAGTATATATGTAGATTAAAGTTATCAGTTTCTTATCCAGATAATTAATTCTCATATAGTTGGGAGTTATTTCTATCCTTCTACATATTCTTCCACAGAATCCAAAAGTTCTTGGACCCCTTACAGTAGACTATGAATTTTTTTTACATATATGGAGGTCATTTTTATTATAATATAGAGTGTATTACTTTTGATCAATAAAAAATATGGAATTGGAGGACCTATTCAGGATCATTTATGGAAGTAGTATCCTCTGAGTCCGTAGCAACAACAAGGTGCTTTAGCATTTGATCAACAGAGAGGGGATAAGGTAGAAAGTTGGAAACCAAATGATGCCATTCATCCTCAAGGACACTATTAAAAGTATAAAAACAGAGGTGGTAACCATTAAGGTTAGATATTTCATGGTTAGATGATTACCATAGAGTTTCTATTTTAACCTGAGACAAACATCATGAGAGGTACTAATTTCATGTTTTTAACATGGGTGAATGCCTTATTTGATTTGGAATCTATACAATCCTTCATTTCACAAACCCTATTACATGATTTTGGAATTTTAGTTGATAAATATCTAGTTCTATTAGATCTAACTATAATTATTAGAAGTCATGCTATCCTGAATGATGTGTGAAAATATTGTGAGTTTATTCTAGGGAACCGCAGATCTTGGTGACATTTTTGATTTTTTCGGATATAGAAATATTATATTATTAGTGGAATGACTTGAAAATATTTAGTAAAGGGTTTTTTATATTGACTTAGGAGGTTAATTATAATATATTAAGCTGTTGTAAATCAATTTGTGTTTATTTTAGAGCGATACCCTCAGATGGGTTAGTGGCATATTGAGTCCTTATCTTTATTTCTATCTATATTGATACTGAATTTCATAGAGGATCTACCAATATTATTTCCCATGGTTATTGAGGGATACTCAAATTTCTTTTTAAAAAAGGTTTTATTGCTACCCTATCGATATAAGATCAATTGTTTGGATATATTTTCAACGATGTGACACTCTTATATTAATATTTCAATATAGGATGTCCCTAATTGAGTTTTAAGTGATATAGATTCATATTGGTGATATTTTTTAATAAGGATTAATTTATTAATATGTAACCTTGGGGAAATCTAGTTATATTTAAAAAGAATTTATACGATAGAATATATTTAAGTATTGATTATCATTACTTGAATCAAGTGACAATGAAGAACTGTTATCCTCTCCCATTTTTTTATGATTTATTCAATCTGTTGAAGGGTGATAGCTAGTTCTTGAAGATTTATTTGCAGTATGGATATCGTCCAATCTGATTACAGAAAGAAGTTTTATTGAAGACTTCAATATGATGTTTTGTAAGAATTATGTGTTTTTTATTATGTCATTTTGTGTGAAAAACACTCTTGAAATGTTCATAGGGATAATGAATAAGATTTACTACATGTTTTTTTATGGATTCATGGGGTATTAATTTAAAAATACTTTTTGTACTTTGACTTACCGGAGGGTCTTGTAGAGCATATATGATATTATTTGGGATTTATTTGTCAAAAGAAAACTATTAGAGAAGTTATTGAAGTGTGATTTATAGGACCATGAGGTCCTTTTATTTGGTTATGTTGTGTATTATTATGGAGTATCATTGGATTCTTTGAAGGTTGAGGTGGCTGTTTCTTGGATGTACCCCCAGGAATGATGTGGAGGTGTAATGCTTCCTTGATCTAGGACATTATTACCAGAGTATAGTTATTTACTTATACCATATTGTAAATCTCAGTATATCCTTGACTAGTAAGGATTAGGTATTCATTTGAACTGACCAGAACTAGGTTTATTTTCAGTATATAAAGGGGAAACTGGACATTTCTTTACTTCCCCTATTTTTTGAGGAGGAAATTGTGTTTTAGGTTTATTACAAAACTTCACATATTAGTGTGGGTTTTGTTTGGATGTAGTTGAGGATGATTTTATATTTTGGGTCTCAATAGTCACAACCTCATGAATGTGACTTCACTACCCATTACATTGATCTTACTAAAATAGTGTTTGATATAATGTTAGGGTGGAATTACAATATTGGTGAGTGATTTTTGGTCATCATAAATTGCCATAGTTTGAGATATTTATTTTCTTAGTGTAATTTAAATTTTTTAGATATATTTTTCAAAGAAATTTTTACAAGATCATGACTTAAATATTTCTTATATATTGGGAAAAGGGAATTTTTTGGATGATAATTTGAGAAGTAAGTTGTATAATTATGTTATCTGTGAGTCTTGTGATAGTTGGATGGTGAGGGAGGATACTACCACAATAATCCAAGACATGATAGTAGATAATAGTAGAGGGTGTTTTTGAAACCATCTTTTAGGAAATAGTTAATGTCCTAGATGGGTGATTCTGAGTTGGGGGTTTAGATAGATCGATATTTCTATAGTGATGCTCATGAGTGATAGTAATAGGATGATCAAATTCAGGTTTCATTTTAGGGGAGGCTATTTTTTCCATAAAAAAAGGGTGATGCAGTTCTTTGTGTGTTCCATAGTTTTCCTTTGACAATACATATTGGTTTCACTAGGATGTATTTTTCCATGAGTGGTCAGTTTTTTTGGTCAAGAAGGAATTTTTTTTAAAGATTATCTCTTGTTGTTTATTTTTATAGAGTGTTAAGTACAATCACAATGTTTCTAGTAGTTTGTATCACCTTTTCTATATTACCCAGTATATGTTTTAGGACACCTCATTGCACTTGGTCACTAGTTTTTTTCAATCATAGGTATGATTGAATGTTGTATGGGTTATTATGGGATTAATGAATTCAACCCACTTATTATCAATTATAGAGTATTGTTCAATGAAATTTTTATCAAGGAAGTATCTAGAAGAATTAGTGAGGTTTCATGGGGTTCCAAATATGATCATCTCAGGTAGTGATCCTTGGGTCAACTCTAGAGTTTGGAGAGGTCTCAAACATTCTTTTGACTATAAGTTATCCTTTAGCACTACGTTCTAGCCATATATCGTTGATCAGATAGAGTGTACAATACATACTCTAAATAACATGTTTCCTATGTTTTTTTGGATTTTTGAGGTTTTTGGGTGAGGTACATACCCTTATTAGATTTTTCATACAATAAGAGTTATCACTCCACTATTGGAATGGATCTAGTCGAAGCACTATATGGATAACATTTCATGTGTTTGTTGTGCTAGATTGAGGTCATGTAGTTAACCATTATTGTATTTTAATTGGATTAGAGTGATAAAATTAAGTTACATATGATTTGTGAGTGAAAAAAGGCAGCATATGATTGTCAGATGTCTTATGATGGTCATAGGAGGAGGCCATGAAAGTTTGATGTTGAAGATATTGTATTCTCAAAGGTTTCTCCTCATTATGGGAAATAAAGGATGAGTCATATAAGTAATATTTATCATATATTTTCATTCCTTTTGAGGTGTTGGTTCTTATTGAAGTTGTGTTGTATCGATTATAAATACCTTCATAGATGATATAGATAGATGACCTCTTTTATGTGTCGCAACTTCACTGGTATCTTCACGATGGTTCTCATGTGATTGATTAGGGAGAGATATATGTTTAGAAGGATGTAACCTTAAAGGCGTAGCCTATTTTTATTCAGGTCCATCATGATAATGGGTTTCACATGCATGATATTCCTTTGGTTCATGTAATTTAGAAACATATTGTCTTGGATGTGAGTACTTAGGAGAGAGATTCATAGATGGAAGAACAATATCCCATGTTTATTGGTGTTTTATTTTGTTTATATGTAATGTGTTACCAAATTTTTATATATAAATTTGTTTATATTCTTTTATGTGGAATTATGGATTAATTTATTCAAATTTGAGAGGTATCTCCCCTAGGATTTTAATTATGCACCTTGTTCCTCTAGCGTGTTGAATGTGTTCCTAATATGGTGATATACATGAGAGATTTTTCATGATGTGGTTATTCAATCCCATTTCATTTCCTTCATAAATTTTATTTTATACTCTAATGGGTGAGAATAAATTAAGTGGTATCTAATTTTATGGTTTTATATTTTTAAACCATTATTTTATCTTCTTCCCATGACTTTAAATTGATCAAATATTATTAATTATTTTTTATAATTTTCCTTAATTGAAAATTTAATTTTCCTTAATTTTTCATTACCCTTATACATGAAACCTTACATATGAAATAGTTAACTCATTTAAACATATGTAAAACCTCCTTTTTATTCATTATTTAAGCGTAATCTTGGCTTAATTCTATTGAGTAGAGGTCATTCATATCAAGCATAAAGGTATTTAGACTCACATAAGGGTAATTTTGGTTTCATTTAATGGTTATGTCGAGTTTATT
This sequence comes from Viscum album, assembly GCA_963277665.1. NCBI lineage: Eukaryota > Viridiplantae > Streptophyta > Magnoliopsida > Santalales > Viscaceae > Viscum > Viscum album. The sequence goes on from OY728148.1 coordinate 392,281,273, forward strand.
AATGGTAATTATAATCCTAAATAAGGGTACTCCTATATTCTTCAATGGTAACCCAACTCTTTATAGGGTCATTGTGAGATTTATAGACTCATGGGAGGGTCATTGGGTGAGGGTATTCATGTGATGGTCTTTACATAAGGGATAGTCATGTAATGATAATATGTTTTCTATATATGGGTCACTCAACTAAACCAAGATCACATAAGCGTGAGTGTTTTTCGACTGTTTGTGTAGTATTTAACACACCACATGTAGTAAAACTATAATATAGGTTTTGGTGAATGGAATTATTCATGTAGTGTTTCCCTAGTGGGAAATGGGAAGGGATCCACACCATAGTAGAGGGTGTGGAGAAAATAGAGGTGCTTAGAAGTTTTCATACTGAAAATGAACATCATAAAAACAAAATAGTTGGTTGGGTGGGGTTATTGGAAAGTCATCCTATGTGACATGATTATACCACCACACTTTAGAGCTATGTGTGCTGGTGTGTGAGGTCAAGGTGAGGATATGAATAAAAGGGAAGTGGAAACATTGAGTTGGAGTCCTCCATTCTATGATCTACTATGTGGAAGGTTTTAATAGATTGGGTCTTTATGATACATCATAGAGGGAGGCCATGGTGAATTGATGGGAATCCAAAACACCTTACACAATGTCTTATTGAAAGGATTGGTGGAGATAAAATATTTTAAAAATGGTTTTCAAAAAATGATAATTCATGGAGTTATGGAATTTCAAATACTAAGAAAACTAGATTTCCATTTGATAAGGGACATAACATAAATTTTTTATACCACTATTCCATTGTTGAGGCCTTTTGGTATTCTTATATTAATAGAGGACCAACTAACACTTAGTTTTATTTACTATTTTTTCTCTCTGACTCTAGTCTACCCCTATCACTCATACCACCCTCTAGAAACATATTTTAGAGTCTAAATACCTTGGATAATCATATTGAAGTATATAAATCAAGGTAATATATCTTATAATATTATCCTTGTTCTTCGAATCCTTCTTTCCATTAAAAGGTTTGGTTTAATAGAGTTACTCTATTTTGGGATGAGATTTTAGCAAGACATATTGGTGTTTTTTTATTCATTTTCTCTGAGGGGGTTTCCTCAGATTTTTGGATGATCCTTCATCGTCTATTGTTAACTATAGAACATTGAAATTATACATGACAGTATATTCATACTAGGAGAACACTGAACTTCTAATGGAGTAAGAATTTTTTTAGTTATATTTTTGTGTGAATGTATGAGATTATCATGCTATATCTTCTTTGGGTAATAGTTGAATCAACATAAAAAATTAAAAACCTGAATTGAATATAAAATTTTAATTAAATAATTTTGTTCAAATGATATTTTTGATCACATTTTTATTGACTCTTATTTTATTATATGGAGTTTTAGGTATATTTTTGATTGTTTTTATTATTTTTTTTAATGTTTAATATACTAAAAATTAAAAAATTGTAAATACAGAATAAATTAATGTTTAATTGATGTGTTACATAAATTTATTACTATTTGTCTTGAGAATTTATGAAATATTGATGTAATTCTTTAAGTATGTTTATAGTTGATTAGAATATATGGACAAATATTTATTATAAGTAGATTATTAATTTTCAACCTTTATATACTAAATCATTTAATTCCATATGGTAATGAAATTATTGTTACATGATGATATTTGATTGGGGTTTAACGAACCATTTATTATTTGACGAAGTCTTTAATGCTTTGGTGTTATGGCCTTACTATTCCCAAGAGTGTTCCATGATGAAAATAATCCTGTTTCAATGTATGTATTCTAGAGGATGGTAGACCATTGATGGAATTTTTTTTGAGCCTGGAATGGTTGGAATGTTTAATGAACATTGCCTTGGTATTCCTGAGGTTCTAGTGGAAGATTGATGCTAATGATAGGTGGATAGAATGCATTTTGTGTAATGGTTCTAGGGATGACACCAGGGTAATTGGAATAAGAAGAGATATAAGTTTTATAATTGGTTTATTTTTGGTGATTTATTTTAAATAAATGGTTTTATAGTTATTTTTTGTTACGGTTTCCAACTTCTATTTGAATTTGTGCATGATAAGCACTTCTTTAGTTATGTCAGCTTAAATGATTCGAAGTGTAACAAAAAATGATATAATGATAATTGGAATCATGATGAACTCATGTGATTGGTTTTTTTGATGGTGGAAATGATATATGTTATATAATAAAAGAAACTATTGGATGTTAAAATTAAATGGTTGAATATCATTGTTTTGAATCTATATTTGTAATATGATTTATTAAAGCATGTTGTCTTGTGAGGAAATTAAATGGTTGAATTAGATTAAATTATGGGATAATAAATGATTGTAAAATTTTGTAATTAATAAATAAATGAATATTAATTTCTAATTACTGAGTTGAAGTAGTTAAACATGTTAATCATAATGCTTTCATTTAAATTTGAGAACTAGTATTATAGGACATATTGGTGGCATCTTCGTGACTTGTGAGATGATAGATGCATTCTGAGTCTAAGCCTTGCAAGTTTCCATTAGTGTGGTTTTTTTGATTTCATATGATTAACAATCCTAATCACTTGGGAAACTGACACTCAAATGTGATGGTGGGGGGGGGGGATGTCTTCCCCAATATCTAGGTTGGTGAAGGAAAAAATGGTTAGATTTTCCCTATCCCCCACTCCATCTTATTCTATAGTATATTATGCAGGAATACCCATATTATGTCGACTTATGTTATAGGGCATATAATCACATGTGTTTTAAGGGATCTTGGATTTCTATACAGTTATGTGTTAGTTTTAATAGATTAAGGTTATAAAAAATACTTGTATCTAGATGTAGTAACTATTATTTCCCATTTGTGTACATGCAACAACTGTAGCGGTTTCAAAATTTATTCTTAGATATGGATGGGATGATGATATAGATATGATATAGTTTTCTAGGTTTGGGTATGTTGGACTGTTTGAGGAATGTGTATAGGAAATGAGCCATTGGGGTATCGGAATGACACACTAGTGGGGAAGTGGATGTTGGACACCTTTCATATATATATATATATATATATGTTTTGTTTGGGATATTTTTTTTATGTGTTACATGGGGAGTGATCCATGTCTAGGATGATATATATTTTTACATTCATAGGTAATGAGTTTGTTTCATTTCTTATTCACTTGTCTTTAGTATATTTATTTCAAATGATTCATGAGAGTTTCAGAGGAGGATCATATGAAGTATACTTGTATAATATACCTATGTATATATAAACTATTTTTTTAAGTTCTTAAGATACAATTTTTGATATATCTAGGAAAAAATAGCCGAGAGTAGTTTTTTGGATATATTATAATTTTTGGTTTCTACCTAGGATTTATTTTGGTAAATTTTAGTTATTTATAGTTATGTTTTACATTACATTCATATATTGGGATTCTTTATTTATTTATGTTATATTGTTTTTGGTGGATATTCTCTTTTATATTACCCTTATTTTTATCTATTAATGTAAATTACTCACATTGTAGGGATTATATACCCTTATTGACATTTTCCAAACCCTGTCATTTTTAAGTTAGGATTTAGGGGTTATCATTCCTCTCTTCACTACTATCCCAGGAGGGGTGCCAGTAGAGTGGGGTCAGAACATATTCCTTGTTTTTCTTATTAATTTTTATATCATGACAATTTTATACAACATATTATTCCTTTTGTTTATTTTACATTATCATTAGGTTTTTAATAAAATTTAATTTTTATTTTATTATTCATAATATTCCAAAATATAAAGAGATATATTGGCGAATATTTTCTAAAAATGTTCATTGAATTCATGGTTCATGACTCTATTTTTTTGATGTCCACTATGTGTATTTTATTTAAAATTAATATATCAATTAAATATTGTAAAAAAAATTTATTAGTCATTTTTAAATTTTAAATGCAATATACCATATAGGAGAAAATAGTTATCTATGTGCACAAGTGAGAGTGGTAATTTTCATGGTTGATCGGTGTGGGGTGCTTTTCGATGTTCTTATAGAACCCTTAATAATCAAAAAATCCCAAACCATTCACTAAGCATCCCTTCTTGTACACCTTCTCATAACACAGTTCCACTCAAGTCACCATGAATCTTCAAGCTACATATGATTTCACCACCATTTCCATAAATCCATAATTTTTCTATAACTTTTCCTTATCTGATGATACCTCCGCACCCATACTATCTTTTTCCACTCACTTCCATTATATATTCATTTACATGGTATCCTATATCAATAGAATTTAATTATCATACTCCTTTTAACTCAACCCTAAAACCATATAATCATCTAGATAATATTGACTATCACATGTATATAATGGATCTTATTAATCATTCATAGGATATTGATGCTTTAAAAAATACTAATCAATCAAATCCTACTGATCAGCATACATAAGGTATATGATTACAACTCAATTAATGTTTTTAAGAATAATTTTATTTAAGTTGTGACATGTATTAATTTTATATTTATATTCTATCATTATCAGCTAGATCTACTATTTGTTGGAATAGTCATACTCACAAGAATTATGTATTGAACAATCTTACAAAATTAATAGTTGTATACAATGAATACAGAAAAATGATTGTGAAACATGAAATGGAATGTAGGTGTTTTATAGGAACAATTGTAAAATATAAGGATATAATTTCAATTCAACCAATATCCTATAGAATTTCCAATGATCAAATCATGGATAATTATTGGGTTGAGATATTGAAAAGAAAATTTCTTATATAAAATAAAATTTATTATTAAAATATATAAATTACTATTTTGATTGAACCTTTTATTTAATTGTCTCGATGGTCAAGCTGTAAATAACAAGAAATTTATTAGAATTAGTGGAACTATAAAGAGTGTATAAATATTACTTTATATTTCCTAAACCGGTAGAGTTGGAACATAATTAGTTTAATGACCTATATCTCATATGTAATTCCATACACTGGTAAATGTTTTCAGAGTTAGAGAGAAGATCGATTCCAATGTATTTAGAACCATGGATAATTTGATTATTTAATTTGTATTGAGAATGTAAATTTTTATGTGATTTTGAAATGATAGACAAGATGTTTTGGAGAATAGTTTTTGTGAGGAAATGGATCAAAGTAATATTTTGTGTTTTGTAAGAGGGAATAATTCATGGTGGATTGAAAAAAAATCTAATAAAACATCGAAAGAGGCCACCATAGTTAAATTGGATGAGATAGTGCCAACATTCCTCCCCACTTAATGGAAAGTGGAGTGGGGGGATGGGGAAGTGTGATCCTAGTGGTTTCTAAATTTATGGTGGAAATACACTACAATTGTATTGGTATGGGAAGTAAATATTTCACACTATATAATCCTCTAAGGTCCCAAGATTCTCACCATAAGTTCAATGGGGATATCATAAATTTGGTAGATTCATAGGTTGTTTTTTAAAAGAGAAAAATTGTAATTTTCACCCCCTTTTAAAGGGTACCCACATGGGGTTCCTGGATTTTGGTATGTGCATGAATGGGGGAGGTTGGATCCCCCTCACTATCTTCTTAATCCTCTTTCCCAATCAATACTATGAGAACTGGAGGCGTTTGGTGCACCGAGTGTGGTTGGTTTTCTCTCCCATAAACTTTCCCCTCAGATTTCCTCCCTGCCCAATAATTTTAGCGACCCAATTTAGAGTTTATAGTGAGTATTACACTAGATCATGGTGTAATTAGTATTGTGTGATGTGTATTTACTTTAGCTTATCAAGATGAGGATTAAGAGAGGTGATAACATGTGGAAGGTAACAGTTTCATTATTGTTAGGTGACTTACATTATTATTTATATGATTTTAAAATGAATTGTGATTGAATTTTCTAATTAATTGAGTCCATTTTTTAGTTATTTTTATGTTAGTGAGTTTAAGGGTGTTCTTTGAGTGATGCAAACACCATTGCTATGGGTTTTGACATTGTTATTCTATCCAGAGAGTTATCTGTTGTTTATTCTTAAATAAATTAAGTGCATAAATAATTTTTTAAATTAAATATAATTATTTATAATTAATTAAAATGGATGTATGATAGAATTATGTCCTCTTGTGGTTGGATTATAACCTATAAATATTGATTGGGATTGGAAAAACATAAGCAGTGAGGGACAAGCCTTACTAATGAGAGTTTACTCCATTTTGAGGTAAGTGTTCCCGTCCCATTTCCTATAGTTTATGAATTGATCATGCAATGTGAGATATTTAGTCCCACTACTCAAGTGATATTGACCTATAATTAAACTAATTTTTTTCTTTATACTCATTCGATTTTGTTAAGGACGTCTAGGGTCGTGATGGACACCTAGTTTGTTATTTCTAGAGTTTTTGACCATCAATGGTCCTAGGCTAAAACTAAAGTGTGGGAAATTTATACCCAGGGCTCATAGGGTTCTTATTTGGGATATTTTATGATTCATGTGACATTAATTATGTTCCTTTTAATTACTTTTACTTAATATATTATTGAAATCAATAGAGATGGGTGTGATCTATTAAATGGATTTTTTCTTTCACTGATTATGATTGAGTATTAATTTTTAATGCTATGACCTGGCCTTTGATATAATGTAGATTAATAACATGTGCATCTATTATTATAATTGAAAATTAATCAAATAGAAATTATATCAATTAGATTTAAGAGGGCTGTTTCTTGGGTAAAATATAATTTGGAAGACCATGAATATATATCCTTAACCCCCTTTGAGTAGGAGATATGTGATTTATGTATAGTCAACTTTGGGATTGACCCAAACAGGCCCGTAGTGATTCCTTATTAGAATTTATATATTCTGTGATTTACGTATAGGATTAATATTCCTTCCCCTTATAACTCATGGTAAATGGGTAGGTTTATTATCAATCATTCATATGGGGTTATGAGGTCTGACATAGATTATACTTGAAGTGTGATTTTGGATTTATGATAACTAAATTTCACCTTTGTTGTTTATATTTTCTTAAGATATTAATTTACAAAATTATACTTTTTTATTTCTCCATGTGATACCAAGGCCTGTTGAATTATTCTTTTATGAGGTAGAAAAGATTCCCCTTCCTTGATATGTTGTCCGAGTGAGGGACAACCAACCCATTCACTATGTTATTCCAATTACCTGGGATAACATAACCACTTGTGTTGATGATTCCTATAATGTGGGCTGACCTTCCCAATTGGGTGATACTCTACATAATTTAGGGTATTTGTCCATTGAACTCATGATTCTTGATTTTGGAAAGTTTTCCTACATATTTTTTATTACACATCCATGTGGGATGGACATGCATTCTTGAGATACTTTTATAGAATGGAATTTTAATGTAATATGGGTGGATTATTATATAACATGATTCCCTCAAACTCATGATTTGTTATTATACTAGGGATTTCATTCCCAAATATGAATTTTTTATACAAGTATTTTATGACTATTATAGTGGGATGTGATTCCCACCATCCCACAGAAGATAATTCTCATGTTTCCATGATGATAATTGTGGTGGGATGATATTACCAATTAAATTGATAGTTCCTATAACATTAGATGATTTTACTCTTTAGTTTTTAATACCATTAGGAGTGGAATTTATCGTCTATGATGTGATAGTTGAAAGAAAAGGGATGAGACACCAATGATGAGATTCCCAGTTATTTTTTCCCATGGGAGTGGGATGTACTTTTCATGATGTAACAATTCATAGTAATAGGATGTGATTCCGACCAGTCAATGAAATATAATTCCGATAGAGCCTTCATGATGATGTTTATGGGATGAAATACCCAATTAAACAAATTCCTATGGAATGTGATTCTTTTCCATTTAATTATTAATACTAGTGGGAGTGGAATATACAACCCAAGATGCGCTAATTCCAAGTAATGGGATTAAATTATGGAGATGAAATACCATATTATTGGTTTCTCCCTATGGAGTTGGATGAATTTCTCATATTGTGATTCTTTGAAGGCAAGGGATTGGATGGTAAAGAAGAAATGGACAGTTGTTTTTTCCATTAGGAATGGTATGTACATCCTATGATATAATGATTCCATGAAAGGGGTTGAGATGACCATGTGATATGTTTTTGTGGGATATGATTCTCTCTCTTTTGATGTATCATGGGACAAGGTACTCATACCCTCTTGTGTTTATTCCTGTGGATAGAGATACTATTAACAATCTTCACAATGAAGTCAATATGTGATGCATTCTTGTGCATGATTTATAAGGATTTTATGTCAATTTTTCTATCTTTCTTGTCAATATAAACATCCCATGTATTTATGATTGTGATATCTTAATGAAGTTATTCCCCATCTTGATTATGTTTTCGAGACATGATTGTTTCTTGTATATGATATGTAGGGACATTATTCCAACTTTTAAGTCTTTTTTATTAGGATGTATAGCCCATTGGATTAGGTTTGTGTAATCTAATTGATGTTATATCCCTCTTTGGTTATTTAATAATAATTTATTTCCCTCACATTGGTCATGAAGATATGATGGGATGCCATTCCCATTAATGTTGAGTTGGGATGTGATCACCAATTTAATGTTTATTGATATGCTTAGAGACAACCAGATACTGGATGGAGAAAGTATTAGTTACCTAGGGTGATAGTGTAGAAACTATGGGTGAGACATACTTATAATTATTTATAGTACTTGTTTAGTTTTATTTATGATCATATCACACCACACATGAACTTGCTTATAGTAGATATGGTTAGGGAAACTATTGATTCTGTCCCATTGAGTTATACTAATACCCTACCTAGTAACCATGATACCTGAGTAGACATCATGTTTTAAGGAACATTAATAGGAATAGGCCCTAATTTTAATATCTAAGAAAATAATATTGATCAAATATGGAAGATGAGACAGATCATGGAATTAGGACTATTTTTAATAAAATCCCAAATCATTTACACACTATAGGAAAATGTAGTATGAGATCAACCTATGGGATATCTTGTTTTCCCATGTATGATTGTATGGAATTACCACTACTCATTTAGTTATAACCTGTATTTATTTATTTCATCATTAATGGAATGTAACAATGATATCTTATTTATTCAGGTTATCCTATGGAGACTATTTTTATATTGATTCCACTATTATTTATGATTTTATGATCCATAGGGTATAGTATCCCCATGATCACCTATATAAATTCACCACTAGTCGATAGCCTCTAGAATACGAGGAGACATTCTTGAGGTATCTGAATCCTGTATCTATCAAAGTAGTGCTAAAATAGGCCAAGGATGATATATCACAAATATAATATTTTTTTAAACATAAATATTCCTAAAAAACTTCCAAAAATTTAGAGTTCTATAATCTTTGTTAAAATTTTTAAATATTACAATACTTTTTAAATAAACCGCATAATCTTTTATTTCAATCTTTATTACTTTTCTAGAGCTCCCTATACTCATATCACAATATGGGATATACTGGTGAAAAACATAAAGGAAAGGGTTCTCTATAAACATAGTAAGGGTGTAAAATAGAATAAGATTGGGATGAGATGTCAAATTATTCAATAAACCATATAATAGAATCATATATGAAATAGACCATAAAATTTTACAAGAAAACATGGACTAAGAGATAGAATATCAAAGAACCATGGTAACCATGAGAAAGAAAATAATTTTGCAAAAAAATAATGTATGCAACCATCAAAAGGTTAAGGATCACTACAATGAAATAATATGAAAATGAAAAGTGTCACTAATAAGAAATCATAAACATATGATAAGGCTCACCCCTAAGATGTCCTAATATAATAGACAACGATAACCATTAGATACACATTCATAATGATCACATGAGATATAATTCATTTATCAATTTATTTTGGGGTTATATTAATCTAGGTCAACACATATTCAAAATACACCTTGAGTATGTTTTAAACATTTAGAATAAACATACATTAATCATAATTATGAAATAAAAAATGAAAAAATGGGTTACATGGTGACAACAAAAGTCTTAGTCAAATAGATATACAAAATGGTATGAAAATAAATCATATCTAATTCTAAAAGGTTAAAACTAACAATTAAAAACAGATTTTAGGATATATAATAAATAATAAAGGTTTAGGTATAACAAAATAATAATTTAGGTAAAAAAAATGAAACAGTACAAATTTCTATTATAAGCTTCATATGGGTTGAATTAAAGAGACAATTGAAAGGGTAACATAAATTTGTACATATACATATAAAAATAAAGAACAAAGTATAAATAATATACTATATTAGTAATATAAAGGTGGAAATAATAATAATCGAGGTAAAGGGTGATATATAATGTATTCTCAAGAATGGGAAAGAATGAGAAGGAACCCTTACCATGAAACATGAGTCACCTAATTTAGATCATGTCCCAACCATTTAGAGGACAGAATTTTGGTAAAAAGGGTATTTAAAATGTTTTTAGAAGATTTTAGAGATATATTATGGTATATATTTATAAAATTAAAGTGTTTTGTATGTGAGGAGAAAGTGGTTGAGAAAAAGTGTTTATATTGGTAGGGGGTGCAGTATTTTAGAATATATTATTTATTATATTATAATTTTTTCCATAGAATATAAATAGAGTTTATTAATATGACTTTTATTAATAAATTATTAAGAAATATATGTTTTCTTAACATTTTACCACTCCAAAAACCATAAATCGTTCTGGAAATATTTTATATGAACTAAAAAAATCAAATATAGTTTTTTATTATAATAAAATAGAACATTGGTTTTGAAAATTGATTTATAGGTTTGGAAGTTAAGTGTATTATTTTATTAATTAATTATTTTTATAATAAAATACCTTTTATGTCAATAAAATGGTTTCATAAAATATTAATTCATATTTATATCATGATTATTTTATAAAATTTATGGTATTTATAAAAATTTATGTTTTTTACTATTCAAAACAAAAAAAATCATTTTTTAGTAAAACAAAAAATATTCAACCTAAGGTAATTTTTTTTTTCTTGTTAAAAAAATTAATTCCATTTTATAAAATTCAAATTTGAAAATTTTTAACTTTAATATTTAAACAAAATCATATAATACATAGGAAAAACATTTTTATCTAGGGTAAATTTTGCTTCATTTTCTACATGTGATTAAATTTAAATTAATTATTTATAATTAATTATTATATAGTTGATAATAAATTTTCATACATATTTTCATAAAAATAAATATTTTAATTAAGTTATTCAAATATATAAAATTTAATGTAAAATTAATATTTTACTAAATAAGTTGAAACAAACCTTATTAAAATTTAGAAATATTTTGAATTTAAGTTGTATAATTTGAGATGCCATTTTATTTATTTATAATATGTATATTTAATTTATTTAAAAAATTAATTTATAATAATATACTACTCCCATAAATATGATTAATATTTTAGTGGTTTGTTGTTATTTCAAATGGATTATTACCATTTAAACTATCAGATATTTATTATACTTCTTATAAATACCATTTATTTACATTCTTATTCATTCACATGAATTTTACAACATATAATTATAATTTTTTATAAAAATTGAACAAACATTTTAGTAGTTTTTTATATTAATATATATAGTCAAGTCTATGATAATTCTAGGAGATCATGACTTACTATGTTTTGAAAATTTAGTTATGTTATTTTTTTGTGTTTATTTTCCCACTGTAGTTTTTATTTTAGTATATATAGTATATTAAAACATCATGTGTAATGTTTTAAATTTATATAAAAATATTTTATGTGATTTTATTATCTCAGGTTTGTTATTTATAATCTAAATTATACTTAAATATGATGCATGTATATTTAGAGAATGTAATTTATCATTTTTAAAAAGTCTTGGTAATACAATTATCCCCCTTTAGGACATTCATTCTTAAAATTTTGACTCAAAAACCAAGATTAAAATATAATAGGGTAATTTTGTTTCATTGTATACCTAGGTTCACATGTTACATCTTCATACTTATGATTTCTTTGTAGTACTTTGGAATGTTGATCGGTCTTGTTTCGTTGCACTTTATCAATGTAACATAAGATTTATACAGGATGATCCTCATAAAAGACACTGTGGTATAACTATACCACCTCTAGATTCAGTACATGTTAGGTTTATACTATTTAATTTATTAATATGGACACATGTAACACGTCATGAACTTAAGAAACGTTTGGTTGAAAGGAAAGTCAATAATCCATAACTCCAACATGATCAAGAATATCAAATGTGACTATATACCTGGGGATTAGAATTCCCTTATTCATAAATAACATTACTTTTTACATGGAGATATTTTAAAGAATAATTTATCCTCAATGTCAAAATCTATTTCCCATCAATGATTTCTAGCATATATCAACTCTAAGATACTATAGTATAAAACTGATGAGCTTGGACTTTCTCATTAACATATTTTACTAGTTCAGGTCCAAATAGATTCCATTATCTATATTCATCCCATATTTTTAGAGTTCCATATTTATTTTTATAGATGAATTCATGTGGGTCTATCTTAATTCTTAGGTGGAAGCTATATTTGTATAATAAATCAACCCAAATAAAGTGTTTTTTCCATCCTCCTTTAAAATTCATAGAGAAAAATTTGAGAATTTACCCTAGAGTATGACTGGTATTATAAAACTAACAACATGAATTAGGATGATACACTATTTTTATATCCAAATATATTATTAATTCCTTACATAAGATCATATCTAACTTTTAAGTAAAACTTAGACCTCAATAAGATAACATTTATAGTGGTTTTCCATTCAGACCACCTATTATATGATATATACATCGAAAAGTTGATGAATTTATAAGTCTTTCATTACGATAATGATGTGGGAAATATTTATAAGATGATCGACCATAACACATTTGAAATTATTTCCATTATATTTCTTTAAATGGACCATTAAAATTACTATTTTTATATTATCAGATTTCCATATTAGCGTGGGAAATGATGACATCATTCCCTTGGGATTCTTGTATTCTTCCTTAACATTTTGGCATACTAAACAATTTAATGTATATTAAACAATATGTTCATTTATATTAACCAAATATAATTTCTATAATATATCCTTAAACATATTTGTGCTTCTGGGGTGGATGGGTAATATTTGTTTATAAGTGTCATCTAATATATATTTCTTTTTCTTAGGCTCATCTAGTACACATAATTATACAATAAATCTTAAAATTGTGTCTGTGTCATTGTTAAACACTGATATTTGACCATTAATTTTTTATTTCACCTTATTTATTATCTTTAATTAATTATTGTTTAAAAGTTTAATATTATCTATGATATATGGTTGAGTAATTATTTGATAAATGTAAGTTATCATTATTTCTTTTATGATTCCCATATCAATCATTTTCATGTTTATTAGGATAAGATCACTTTGAATCATTATCATGGATCTGTTTATAATATTATTAATACTTAGATCGTCTAATAATTTGTTTTAGTCTTTGATTATATATAACTATATTTTTTGTTTAATATTATCTCATTTTTTAATTTAATGTATAGAATTTCATGATTTATTTATTTATAACTATTTTCTCTATTGAGAAAATACCTCCAAATAATGAAGTCAATGATTTTCACTTCCAACTGTAGATCATGATTCAAGTAATTTCAGTCAAGTAAATTTATTTTTATTTTGTTATATGATATAAATTTATATTTTATCATGGATATATAACGTAATAATTTTGTTAAATGATTACTTTACATAACAATTCATTCCCCACTTTAGGGTAATTTGAGTGCATATGGTATGACTAGAATTTTATTAAACTCTAGTATAATCTATTAATATTTATCAATCTTGAAAAAAATTAATCCTTCCCAAGTTATATTAGTCAATGGGTTTAAAAAATAATGAGAAATTACTCAAAAACCATTGATAGTACCCAAATAATCTGAGAAATATATGGGTTTTCTTCATTGATAATGTTCTAGTCTATTCATCAATAACCTTAGTCATTGAAGGATCCATGGGTATCTATTATTTTATTTTATAATGACCTCATAATGTTACATTATTCATTAAAAATTCACATTTACTATAATTTTCATACTAATTATCCTTTCATAATGTATTTATCATAATTTTAATGTGTTCTTCATATTCTTCATTAATTTTGGAATATATGAGATTATCATCTATAAAGACCACCATAAATTTATTAAGGAAATATTTAAATAATATATTCATAAATTATATGAACATATATAAAAAATTATTGATTTTAAATTTCCTTACTATGAACTCAAAATATCCATGTCTTTTGTGAAATAAAGTCTTAGGAATATTCTCAATTCCACCTTTAATTGAGGATATCCCGATAAAACATCCACCTTAGAGAAGTAATGAGCAATGTGTACATAGTAAAACAAGTAATAAATCCATGTAATTGGTAATGTTATGTTTATAGTGATATTATTTAGATCATGATAATCGATTCAGAGTTTTATTGAGCCATCCTTATTTTTAATAAAGAGAACAAGAACCCCATATAGAATAATTATGGTATTTTAAACCCTTATGTATGTTATTTTGTAGTGTCATATATAAATATTATAGATTAATAGTGGACATTATATAGATACTCTTTTATATTGGAAAATCGTTGGTTTTAGGTTCTGTAGATATATCAACCTATCGATCAGGCAGAATACCAATAAAATCTTTAGTAGAATACATCAATATATTCCTTCATGATGATAATATATTCAATCATGATCCACCCCTTTTTCTCAATCATTAGAGATATATAATATTTCTCATAATTTAAGAACATCTATTACTTATAAGTATTTCCCAAATGATATTTATAATTTTCTATTCAATTATACACAATCAATGGATGGCTTGAGATATGGAATGTGATTTTTCTCTCCCAATAGTTGACATTTTCTCTATATAAGGATAACTAGTCCATTACCAAAATAGAATTTAACACTACAAAACTATAATGACTATATTTTCAGGAATATTATCCTTAAAAATGTAAATTTGGAATTATTTTTATACTTGAGATATAATTATTTCACTAATTTGTGTTTTCAATGATAGATCTACCTCCAAGTCTTATGGTGTTTTTTTAATATTTATGAATAAAATTAATAAGAAGTGAAAATTCATAGAAAAATAATCAAATATTTAATTTATATTATTTAATTAATAACATGTGTACCTCGCACCACTTCATTATTACAATCCACATTGATGGAAGTGATAAAAATATATATCCCTTATTCCATTGCACTTGAAAAACATGTCCATCGATTACCTTTTACAACCAAAGTCTTCCTGAAAATATTTTATTAGTGTCCATATTCACTTTAGTTTAAAAAACAGGCCATGATTGTAGGATTTAGTGAAACTTTATTTTATTCCATTATATTGATTGGATTCTTCATGTTACTTTAGTATTACTATGGAAAATTACCTTCTCTTCAACAAATAAAGTATCAATTCATTTATTTTAGAATGATTCCAGGATTCCTATTCTTAGAATTTTGATACATGGGTATTTTAATCTTCTTATAATTATGAGATTTATCAGTTCAACCTCCAATGTTAAACTGCATTATTATATTCATATCTGTAGTCCAATGAGACTATTTAGATTCACCAATATCAATCTCCACCTTAAGGACAAATTCTAAAAAGTACTCATATCTATAAAAGTCTAAATTTTTTAAATAGTTTTGAATACATAGTTAAAATCCCCTAAAGAATATGCCAACCTTGATTTTTAGGTTCAATGAAAAAGAAAAAGTGTACATTTTTTGAATCATGAAAATTTCCTCATATGAACTAATAAACCCATACTCCCATTTATTAAGTCTAATAAATTTCATATTTATTTTAATATAGAGATTACAAGGAATATATTTATTGGAATATGTTTTCTTAAATTATTATCATTCCATTGATTTGATGTCTTACATGGGCTTGGTATTCTTGATCCATGTTCACCACATATCAACTTAATCCTCTAAGAAAAAAATATCTAATTTAACTATAACATTCTTAGATAATTAGATAACACAAAAATATTTTCCCAATGAAATTTATTAATTGGTCTATAATTAATGGATCAATAGACAGAAAAAATAGGGATGTTTTCCCTACATAGACTATTTAACAATAATTTTATCCTTTTTGTAGGATTCAATAACTTCTCATGGTTTATGTTTTTATTCATAACTTTAGTGAATTGATGATGAAACTACCTGATATTTTTGACACATGATCCCTTTATTTTAAGAATCTCATTTAGTAAATCATTACATTTCCCATCACATTTATTGTTGACATGATCCTCATATTTCCATCCGTTTACTAATACTAAAAAGAATTATGTATACTTAAACCTTAATTAATAGAAATATATATGAAAAATTAAAACTATATAAATAATAATTCCTAAATGAAATATAAATCCTTATAAATTTCTAATTATCATTCCAAGTTATTTAGTGTGTATTTTATATTAGGTTCTCTAACCCCATCACAAAAATATAAGAATACATTTATATGATACATACTATAATAACTCACATACCACACATATTATGTTACATCTTTTCAAAAAAATATTCAAAAAAATTATATAAATATAGATAACCAATGACATTATGAAATTAGGGATATATTAAAACACTTTTTAAATGAAACATATAATCTTTTATTTAAATATTAATTACTTAATAATATATATCCCCATACTCCTATCATTGAATGAGATATACTGTGGTTATACATAACATAATGGGCGATATATAAATTATAATAATAGTATAAAATAATATAAACATGGGGTGCTATATCATAAGTGTTAATAAATCAAAACAGGGAATCAAAATTAAAATGGATCATAAATTATCACATGGAGAATGGAAAAATAAATATATTATCCTAAGAGAATGATAATCATGAAAAACAAAACATTATTGAAAAAATATAAGACATTCCATCATAATTGTTGGTCAAATATCACCTCTAATTCATAATATGCATAGGTCACGACATACAAACAAGAAATAATAAACATATATCAAGGATAACTACTAAGATGTCATTAGATAATAGATAAAGATAACTAAAACATGCCAATTTAGAATGATATAACGAGATAAAATTCCTTACCTAATAAATTGGGGACTTTGTAGCTCTTATCCCAACTTTCATCATAATATTTCTAGAAAATATGTTCCACATAGTGAAGGAACATATATAAACTACAATTATGGAATATAACGTATATAAATAAATGGGTTACATAGTGTTTTCAAAATGATTAATCATATAGATAAAAATATAGAAAGGAAATAAATCATTTTGGATTCTCAATTATCAAAATAACAATATACTAATTGGTTTTAGTTCATTTAAGAAATAATAAATGTGTAGGTACAACATAATAAAAATTTTTTAAATGGAGAAATAACTTATAAAATCATCACATATTAGCTTCGTAAGGTTTGAATTAAAGAAATAAAAGATATTTAAACATAAATTAAATCATAACCTTATAAAATAGGAGAAAAAATAATCATAAAAGACATAAAGTATACAAAAGGAAAAGGTAGAAAGATGAATAGAGATAGATAGATGGTGATAGAGAACATATCCTCAAGAAAGTGAAATAATAGGAAAGATTGAGAAAGAACCATTACCTAAAATGGTGTTTATTTTATGTGATCTTATGTTTTTAATGTATTTTTATGTTTTCAAGGATTTTTAGACTGAAACATGGAAAAAAATTTATGGTGAAAAATTAAGGCACATATTTCAGGTTAAACCATAACAAAAGTCCTTACATGGAACCAAGTAACCCTTATGTATAGTTCATTTTTAATCCACATGATTTGGGTTACATGGGCTTCACATGAGTTGGTTTGAACTGTGTGAGTCGTTGGGAAAACTATGCGTGTCACTTTGTATCTTGGAGTACTTGTTCATGACATGTGATGAATTTGGTAAATCATGCAATAATAATGTGAGATGGATCTAAATTTTATTATTATTTTTGGCAGGAGTCGGTGAACTATGTGTGGTCAGCTCATGTCTCAGAAAATCATATGTCCAAACTGTATGGTCTTCCTAGCCACTCAAAATTTTAGAATTAACCCCAATACCATAATTTAATTTTTTTTATTTCGATCCCATATCCCTCCCCTCACTCTTGGATGGCCCTATTTAGTGAGTAGGAATCTTATACATCGTCCATTTTTTAGTTATGTTGGTCCTACTCTATATTTTCAATTGTATTTTTCTATGTTAAGTCCATATAATCCATTAATATGTCATATTGTTTTATTTTATCATTGAATTTCTCCTTCCTTGTATCCTAAAAATCATGTAGATAAATTTTATGTTTGGGAATAATCTAAATTAGGGGGATCTTTTTTGAAGGGTATGTATAGGTCATGATTTTCCTATTAGAGTGTTCACGATCCCAGACAACGAATTCTTCTTGATCATCATTGAACGGAGAAAAAAATTTCTTTATTGTAACTTTATATTACATACCATGGAATTATTATTGGATTTAAAGTGTTACATTATTAATTATTTCCATTGTGAGAGTCCATGAGGAAAAATGGTGGTTTCCAAATGGTTTTAACCCTTTTCTACATATGAGATTTTATTCCAAGTGTGTTATTAAATTCCAAAGTGGCTTCTCAAACATTTTGTATGTTTATAAATTTGTTTATGTTGTTGGATTAATTTTTTAAATGGGTTTTTATATCAAGTGATTTTAAAAATATGTTTTTTAAGTTTTTCATTATTTTCAAAGTGTTTAAAGTGGGGTTTTTATTTTTAATGGGTTTTATTAGCTCATTATAGTGTTTACCTGATATCGATTTATATCTTTGAAGGATTTCAAAATTGGTTTTAATTAATGTGTGGATTTGAAAATGGGTTTTACTAATTCTTTTATCAAATTTTTCTAAATAGTTGATTGATTTTTGTTTTTTAAATTTTGTGAGTTGGGATTGAAATTACAAGCATTATTTTAAAAGAAAAGTCATATTTGTAATTTTTAAAAAAAATGTGATTTCACAAAATCTATTAGACCCTATTAAGACCCATGTGATTTTTGTTAAGACCATGGTGGATTATGATTTCAGGATGGGATGTTTTATATTGTTAAATATTTATATATTTTTGATGAATATATGCGAATGGGGACAATTATTGTGAAGGTGTAGAAGGTGGGTATGTGTTATTTAAAATGATTTATATTTTAATTTTGTAATGATTGATCATGATGACATCCATTTAACTTATCATGGGAGTCCTAGGTAGATATTAGGTGAAAGATATGTTAGAAAACAATTTTTTTTAACAATGGGATTACTAGGAAATATTTCTTGGTTATACCCCATCAGTTAGTCTAAGAGAACAATGACTCATTTGAGCTATAATTTTTTGTCATCCATGCAGTGAATGAAATTCCAGGACATTTATTTCTGGACAGTAAAATAATAATACTTAAGATGTAGAAATTTTTAGTAGAACCATACTAGGATTATTATACTCTGTTAATATATTTATCAATATATCTATGGATGATTCCCATGACCCAAGGATCCTATGTTGGATAATTTTATGGGATTTCTCCTTTGTCATAGATTATATCCCATTATTTATGGATTATTTACTATAACATATAAGATATTGTTTATTTATCATTGTCATGCCAATTGTAAATAGTTATTTTTTTGTGAGCTTTTTTTCTTCATATTATGGTTTTCTTTTCAAATGTATTTGAAATGGGGTTCCAAAAAGTTTTAAAAAAATAAAGGTAAATGTGTAGTTTTAATGTGGTTTCAAACCATTTTACTATGAGTTCAAAAGGGGAGTTATATTAATGATTAATGTTTTTTATAATGATTTTTAAGTTATTTTTATGAAACCAGTTTTATAAAAATATGGTGGGAATATGTTTTAAAAACATCGATTTTAGGCCACTATACCTATCTTTTCCTTGAGAGTTGTTTTTGAAATTTGTTTTTAGAAATGTAATTAAAATTCAAAAACTAATTCCATTTTTAGAATGTGTATATATAAATCATTATTTATTAAATTGATTTAATGTTTTAATTAAAAATTTTATTTTTTTAAAAAGGGGCTTTAGTAGATGGACATTATTTTCAAGTGTTTTTTTCAATTAATGAAAATAAATAAAAAGTGTTTTCACACATTTATGATGTGTTTATTTTTCATTATATAAAGTAATATGAAAAATATACACTTTTATAATATATTTAAAACTATAATTTATGGGATTTAATATGAAAGTGATTATATATATTTAGTGGGAGGTGACATACTAGATTATTTAACTCGTGACTATTCAAGTACGTCTAGGTTTATTGTAGTTTTAATATTCTTCAGTTTAATATTCTAAGGGTGGTATTGGGTTGGATGGTGACTGTGGGTCACAAGGTAGTTTGATGGAGAGTTTTGGGGACTTGTATTTAACATTGTGTTCTATATTATCCTATTTGGCTATTTGTATTTTATGTTTGTCATTTTATGTATCTTCTTATTAATATTGATTCAGTTTTATAGTAGTTGTTTAATATATATAGGCTTTCATACATTGTTTATTTCAAGTTATATGGTTATAACTTCTACTAAAGAGTCTTTTTTATATTAATTTATGGTGTAAAAATCATTCAAAGGGTTCCTCCCATGATTACATAGAAACTAGTTTCCAGCCCATGGGAATTGGGATCACCCTTTGTTGCTTATGGCCAACCGAGTTGGGTTCCTGGTTAAATGACATCTCGGGTGAATTTGTTTCATAATCCTTAAGTCAAATCCTTTGGATTGTGGCTAAATACCTTGGTGGGGGGGGGGACTTTTGGTTACACCAGGGGATCAAGGTAGTGGATTGGAGAGTTTAAAGAGATATTTGGGAAGATATGTGTCAAAGGAAAGAATTTTGGATGTGAGGAAAAGTTGGTGGGGATGGGGTGTTCATGTAGGAAAGGTATAAGGGTATTTTATAATATAGAATTTATTATTTTAATATTTAGGCTAAGGATTGTGATTAATATTTATTTATATAAATTTTATTTCTGTAGGATTAAAAACTAAAAAATATCATGGAAATATTTTTTATAATCTAAAGAATCAAATGTAATATTTTCCTAAAATATAATGTTACTTTGGTTGTGAA
The DNA here is from genome assembly GCA_963277665.1 of Viscum album. Lineage (NCBI taxonomy): Eukaryota > Viridiplantae > Streptophyta > Magnoliopsida > Santalales > Viscaceae > Viscum > Viscum album. The sequence continues at coordinate 392,302,669 of OY728148.1, forward strand.
AATTGATTTACAAGTAATGAAATTAATTATATTTTTTCAAATACATTATTTTACTAATTCATAACATTTTAACTCAATTAAAGGGTTTTATAAAATTTTTATTCATATTTATATCATAGTGATTTGAAAAAAGATATAATATTCATGAAAAATGTATTTTTTATTATTCACCAGAAAATAAATTTTTAAGAAGTAAAAAAAAATACACACTAATATAATTTATATTTAATGATTCAAAATATTTAGTACATTTTCTTAAATACATATTCTAAAAAAATATATTTTATATATTTAAATAAAATCATATAATATGTTGAAAAAATAATTTTATAGAGTAAATTTTATTTATTTTTCTCCAAGTGAGTAATTTTTTTGTTATTATTTATTAATTATTATATTATTTATAATTAATTATAATATATATTTTTATAAAAATAATTTTCAATTTCTTTTATTATAATATTAAAATTATAGTATATAAATTATCATTTTATTAAATAATTTAAAAACCAAACTTTTTATAGTTTATAGTTTTTTTATGATTTAAGTAATACCAAATCAGAAGGTATTTTATATAATTATAATATTAATTTTTTTATTATTTTAAAATTTTATTATTATTAATTTTTATACTCTCATCAGTCTGATTAATATTTCAATGATCAGTTGTTATTTCCAAAGAATATTTTCTTTTCCAACACCCAAAAAACTTTTATTATTCATATAATACCTCTTATTTACTTAATAATTAATTCAAAAAAATATACCAATATTTCTTATATTTAATTTAGAAAATTAAAATATTTATTTTAATTGTTTTTTTGTATTTATAGTGTTCTTTTCTTCTTTTATAGAACTAATAGACCAAAAAACACCTGAATTCCAAATTATAGTTTTGTTATTTATATGTGTTTACTTTACCAATGTACAATTTTCAATTTTGACGAGTATATTTATAATTTTGATATAATGTTTGATGGTGATAAAATAATATAAAATTTTATTTTATTATTATATTTATTTTATTTTTACTATAAATTATATTTAAATATGACACACATATATTTAGAGAAGAAAAGTTATAAAATTTTAGAAGTATGCGTCACTAATGTTTAATGGTATACCAAACCTCAATGATTTTAAAATTTAAATATAATAGAGTATGATTTAATATTACAAGTGTGGCAAGTTTAAGGTATTATTGAAATTTGATACTTTTTATTGAAAATTATTTTAATATGGATTAATACCTTGTTTATTATTATTGTTTTTAGTAATATCTATAATTAAACAAGAAAAACAATAGTTAAATGAAGATTGTGAACACTTTGGGGTGGATGACTATGTAAGAACTTGAGATAAACTAGGTATTTTCAAGTAAATTTGAGTTTAATTAAATTACATAGAATTTTAGTTATAAAAATAGGAAAAATTATGTTTCAAATGAAGAAGAGTTTTATTAGTTTATGTCATTATTATTGTATAAATGTGTATTATTTTATTAGATATGTTTATTTAAATATTTTCAATTGGTGATGCTGAATATTTGAGTTTGTGTATAATGAGAAAAAATATTTTTCTCAATCCTAAAATTAAAATATGGAAGTGATGTTAATGTAGAGACATAAGATATGAATTTATGAATTTATTTAGTCATTTATAATTTTACTATAAATTATTCTAATTTATATATAATTTATATTATATAATCTTTGATCTAGAAGATCTTCATGTAAATGAATATGATTTTGTTTTTGAAAATAATCATTTGTGATTTTTATTAGTCTAGAAGTATTAGTGGCGGGTTTGCTGTCAACCCAAGAAGACAATCATTCTCACAAGGCATTACAATACATCAATCAATTAAAATAAATCGTATAGTATGTAGAAATAATAGAAATAGGCTTATTCATAATCAAAAAAATAATTTTTTGGCTAGGATTTTGAATGAAATAAAAAATTAGAAATTATTTTAGGAAAGTTGTGATATCTATGTTTTTATCTCTTTAACCAACCAGTGAAATAGATTTATATATATATTATGTTAATATAAAAAATGTATGATTTTATAGGTGATTATGATCATAGTGGTGATTAGGGCTGTGACTTTAATAGTATTGATGGTGATAAAGTTATTATAGATGGTGATCCTCATGATGAGGTTCTTGATATTGACAATGGTAGTGGTGACCATGATGATGACTGTTTGGAGTGAGTTATTGATCCATTATATTGATAATATGAATTTTCAATACTTATGGTCTTTAGGTTCAGGCATATTGAAATATTAAAACTGAATTCATATTTATATATTCCTATTATTGTTAATTTAAATAAAATTTGAATGTAAAATACAAATTAATTATCTTTTTAGAAAATGTTTTGTGACTGATACTGATAAACTGATTAGTTTTTTTTTAAATATTATATTTGTTCTTTGGTTGTTATCGGTGTGTTTTTGGGGTTTTGAAGTACGTTGGTTGTAATTTTACCGTCTGTTTAGAGAAAAACACACTTGGTTTACACGAACCATCAATATATATATATTACAATGGTTAGTTAATCGTTGGTATAGGTATATATACCAAAAATATCCTTGAACCACTTTTATAAACCATTTATGATGGGGGAATTCACCAAAGATTATGGAACCATATCTATAGGCTATACCGAGGGTTTTATGGCCTATAACAATGGATCCAAACCATGGGTATATTTCAAATTTCTAATTGTTATTAAAAGGAGAAATTTAAATAATTTAAAAATATCATACATACTTTTATAATAAAAATAAGTTAGGGAATAAATAATGTAATAAAAAATTATAAATTTAAATTTTGGACAAATAAAAATATTGCATTATTGATAAAAAAAATTAATTTATAATTCATTAATAAATATTATGAAAATTTTAAAAAATATAAAAATACACTTTATATTTACACCATAAAACATGAATGCATCATATTTTAATATTTATATATTATCCATATCAATTATTTCACAATAAAATATACAATTTAATAAAGCATGATAATTTTATATTTATTATTACAAAGGAACACATTATAATAATGAAAAGGAAATTAAATTATTTAAATATCATATATTTAATTTTTTTTAAATGTGATATCATAAATACCCAAACCATTTTTGTATGGTTTAAATAAATTTCTATAATATGGCATTAAATAAGAAAATTTCACATTATAATTTTTTAAAATTTCATGAAACTCATATAAATAATTTATTTTTTATTAATTTTTTTAATTTATAAAAACAATAAATTACTTTATAAATTTAATATAATTATTTTATATGAAAATATACATCTTTACACTAAGATTAAGAAATCTAGTATGTGTTTCTGTGAGATATAGGGAGCAATGAGTGGGGGTGTGGGTGAATTAGTTCTCATAATTTTTCCCTTTTCTAAATAATCTTCATTCATTTCCGGTTAGTATATAGGATCATCTATGAACTAATAAGAATGTTATGGATGATAAGTCCAAAATCATTATTATATAAAAACCAATATTTTTACAATGTTCACAAACACTAAAGAGTGGTTGGTCCTTGGTTATCTATGGTTGTTATCCTACATAACATTGTTTTTGTATTTTTATTGATATATAATGTTAAGGTTAAGAGGATAATCTTGAAGCCTTCAAAAGTGATGTATCTTAAAAATCGATCAGTACCTTCTCTGTTGGGATTTAAACGGTATATATATTTTACAAATATAATAAAAATAAAAAATAAAAAATAAAACCTAATCCATAAGATCTAAACATAATTTATTATAATTCAATTAATGAAATGAATAATAACAAACTTTACATTAAATAAAACCAAATCTTGAAATTTTCCTATGTTATTGAGGGAGATAACTTGAAAGAAACCAATGAAATAATTGCTTTAAATTACACCTTATGCTATATGAATAAAATACAATACTTCTAGGTAATAATTTTATTGAATCCATGATCTATTAAAACCTTGGTGTTATAAGAAGAAAATAAAAATAAAGAGCTTCATGTTGGATATTTTATTTAATGATAGTTATATATAGTCTGCATGGTTTAAAATAACATTTATGATCATAAAGAGTTATTATTATAAGATCCATAATAATTTTAATCATTTATCAAATGTTGGACTTATTATCAATTCCATAATTCCAATCATATTGAAAAAATTCAAACCATGAAACTCTAATACAAAATCTTAATAACATTTAGAAAACTATGAATGAAACTTTTAAGAGTTATAATTTTTTTTTTATAAATTATAAAAAAATTTAATATCATTATATAATAATTATAATACTATTATTATAACTTAAAATTGGAATAAAAATTGATATAGATTATCATATAGTGAATACTCCTCCAGGTCCATAACCATGACATGGCGACCATTTCCACAACATAGTTTTATTTAGAATAAACTACCATGTAGTTAATAGATCTATACTATAATATTTACGTATTTTTATTCTTACCAATCTACCAATTTTACTAAATCCCCTAAAATTTTGTAACGTCCATATTATATTATTTCACATGTAATAAATTCTAAAATCATATCTAAAACTCCTTTTAGACCTCACCCAAAACTCCTTCAAGAGAATGTATCATTATGTTCTCAATAATTTGTAAAAAATCATAATATAAGATATTATATTCATTCATTAAATAAATATTTGTGACCATAAGGTATTTTTTTCATTAAATATAACAATTAATTCACTAATAAATAGTTATAACTATGGAGATACCCCAATGAAAGTTTCATGATAGTTAAGCTATAAAGTGATCCAGAATGATGTCGATCAAAAACATGTATCCCCATACTGATGTCCACTAGATGTATCTCATAACCCATTAATAAGTATATAATCACTTTTCAAATACATCAAGTGACTATAAGACAAAGAATACGTCAATATCATATAGTCTTACTCAAACATTTTTGATTCTATGAGTAAATATTGAATAAGATGGATCAACACATGTCATATTCTTCATCTATATAGATGAGTATATTGCATGTCACTAACCAAAATTCATAACCACATCACATATCACTTATCCAAGAATATTTATACACTCAGTCAGTATTTCTTAATTTAGAGCCCAAATGTTATAACTATCATACAAGTTAATTTTTTTATCTTCATTAATAAAATGGTACCACATGATCATCCACATACCCAACCACCCACCATATTTTTCAACCACAAGGATGGAATAAATAAGGTATAAAATAATGAAGATTCATATGTGATGTTACTTACATACCATAGGTAATATATATTACTATACAATATACACATTAAGTATACCAATGACATTGTGTTTGACCATACATATGGTATACTCATGTTTTTTATCCATAACACAAAACACATTTTATACCTTGTGATTGAAATTTGTGTCTTTATAAAAGCACCCCGTCATACTACTATTAAAATATCATCACAAACCAATCCATTAAATGATGATAATTTATTTGGGAAAATTAAAATTTATAATTTAAGTGGTTAATTTCCATTTTAATTTCATAATATTTATAGCATACATGATGGAATGATAATTGAGGGAAAAAATTATAACATAATAAATATTTATAATTATAAATAAATTTTATGAAAATAAAAACAAATCTACATTCATAATAATTAGTTGTAGAGACCATGATTTTTAATTATAATAATTTTAAATATATTAAGAAATATTTTTGCATCTAGGTACTAAGATGACGGGTGATTCTGAGGCCCAATGAGCCTGAAATTAATTTTATGAAAATATTTGATATATTTTATATCTCACGCTCAATGTTTTTTAGAAATATTGAAATATCTCCTAAAAACAGTAAAATAAAAATAAATATGATACCATGGTAGAATCTAGAGCTCATGATTTAATGTAGGAATGAACTAAATTTGTTTGGTTTTAGATGTCTAGTAGAGGCAGTCGTTGGTATATGCATTTAAATTAAAATAAATGATTAATTTATCCATTTTAACATAAATAACATAAAAAAAAATATATAAACATGTAATTATTAAAATTTTCCATGGTTTTTTATATAACCAAGAGAAGACATTGAGTGTAATCCAAGGTTCGTTATTGGCGGATTATGATCAGATAATGACATATAATTGGATCATGGTGAATTGTGGCACAACCAACACAACATGTCCTCTCTGTAATTGGAAACTATATTATTCACCAATGATCAATCCAAATTGAGATAGGACACATCATTTTTTGTTTCAATCCTTATTATTAAAATACTGAACATCGGGAAAATTATTCCTTAATCTATATTTAAATAAATCCTTTTTATGAAAATGCTTTTCCAATTTAAATTGTTTATTAAATTTAATTTATGCCATGTTTCTCACCCCAATTATTCCAAATATACATTTATTGGCTAAGGAAACTTGGAAAATGATTTTTGAACCTTTTTATGACCCCCCTATGTTCCGTATCATTATTTGTTTTTGTTCGACAGTTCCATGATTAAACTTTAACGGTCTGTTTTGAGAACGATCAAACCCCAAGATTCATGGTAGAACCGAATGTGATGAAAGGAGTGTAAATATAAGGAAATATTAGGTTGATATGTAGGATATAGGTGATTATTCCCATGGATTTGGAATTTGGGACCAAATGACAGTCATGGGAAGTAGACGAGGTGCATGGTAGATTTTAGAAAAGGTTCAAAAACATGACTTCCAGCCACCAGAGGGTCGAAATCGATGGACAAAGGAAATTAATACTATTTTCAAGTAGTAAAATAGAGTATTTGGTGGTGGTAGATGTAGATATTGGATCCATGGAGTTGATCTATATTTCTATGAAAAATAAAACTACATACCATGTTGTCTGAAGACAAGAGGCCATGTATTCTAGTTTCTATAGTGGATAGTGTTTTGGGATAGAGTTAAATATCACATGATAGGTGGAAGGGACACATTTTATGTGACCTCTATCTATCTGAATCAGCATGTACAAAGTGTACATTCCTAGGATATCATATGGGCTAGGACACATTGTTGGGTGAGGTACACAACATGTAATGGAACATGGGAAGTGTACACGGACACAACCCAAAGGACACATGCCTAGATAGGAGAACACATTTATACCCTAGGTGGATGAGACATATCATGAATTATACTTAAAATCAATTTATTACAATAATTATAGTGATCCTTGTGATGTAAAGGACACGATCGGGTCAAGGAGTAGGGACCCTTGTCGTGCAGACCCCTTACATGTTGTGAATCTCCTATAAATCTTATATCTCTCATATCACATTCATATGGACTCATATTTTGGCCCTTGAATAGCCAATACTATGTGTTTTTATTCATAGAGCATGGTAGTGCCCTTCATAGTGTCTTTTGTGATATAATGAGAGATGTTCCAAGTGTGATTCTTCTTTAGGAGAAACTTGATGATGAAACAAACGATATAGGATCCTCAAGGAGTCTAGATAGAGGTGGTACTCCCCTATGTCACCAGGACATGGGTCAAACATCCATGAAGATAGTACAAACCTATCACACCAGAGAAAGATTCATCCATACTTTTTTAAAGATAGTGATGGTTCTACCCTATGACATTAGGGTGTGGGTCCTCTATCCATAGAGACGGTACTCCCCTATCACTTCAGGGTGAGGCTCCTACATATGACTTATTTAAGAAGAATTTTGATATTTTGAGCATTAATTATGGAAATTTAGAGTTATAGGATGACTCACTATCCTGGAATGAGGTATGAGATAAAGATCCCCTTTCTATCTTGTATGGGATTCTTTTATGAGAATATATATATATATATCTGGGTATTGGTGTTCATTCCTCTATTGATATTTATTGAGTAGTTTATTTCTATCATGTCACTAATCGTTCCCCCTAATGTTTTTAGGGTTCCCAAATGGGTTTGTATATAATCACCCCTGTATAGGATTTTCCCATACACGTTGTGTCTTATGTAGATGACTGATAGGTCAGCAAAAATATCAGAGGAGCATAGGGATACCTCAGTGTATTTGAATGTGTACGGTGGTTGGGGATTGTAGATATGGATCTGGGATGTCCCAACATTTAAATTTTTAGTTATTTTTAGGTTTGGAAATATTCTATGGTTGGGAATTTATTTTTACTCTTTACTTTTCGTATTACACTTTCCTACCCGTTTATATTCCCTTGAGGTTGAAACATACATGGTTATTACTCTGGATATTTCTTACTTTTCTTCTTTTTCCTCTATTATTCTTTATGGATATGGTTCGCTATGTATGTATATGTACATTAGGTAATGAAATACCATATTATTTGTCCCTTTCAATGTATTTCACTATCTAGTCGATTCAGCTTTTGCCACCCCAGAAGGCCCTAGAAGGTTGGGTCTTGATATATTTGAATCAAAGATGGTTTATTTATTGGTAAAGAGATTGGATTCCCCTCTTTTGTGAAATTTTTTAGGACTTAGGCAATTAATGTTGGATTTTATTGAGTGTGACTTTTAGTCAAAGGGTCCCAGTGTTGGTACGATGACTAAAAAATCAATCATAAGGACACTTAATACATGATTTTAAACTCAGGATATAGAGATGTCAGCTATAGGAAACATTGGTACATGCATTATATAGGATTGCTAATTTTAAATATAATTATTGAGTTATTTACCCATATATATATATATATATATATATATATGCTCATCTGACCATGGAATATATTGATTAATTTAAAGAAGTCTCTATGAATAAATCCCACCAAGTTACCACATATGGCTGTTGAAGTCCCCTCTCACCAGGTTACCACATATGGATGTTTTGGAAGAGAGGGGTTTCAGTGGATCTGTGGCAGGTAGGGGACCAAATTATTACATCGAAGGTGGCTTGGAATGGGTCGAAGTGGTTTATGTCAATTGTTTACGGGAGTTGTGATGTGCGTCGGAGGGAGGTGCTATGGGAAGAGCTAGCTGAGTTTGACTTGGGGGCTTTGCATTGGTTGGTGGGAGGGGACTTCAACATTATTTTGGGACCTGATGAGAAGAAGGGGAGGGGTGCGTTCCAGAGTCGGGCGAGCATGGCATTTGTCCAGTGCATGGCGGGGAAGGGACTTGGGGAGGTCGGATTTTCGGGTGACCCTTTCACTTGGTGCAACAACTGCAGAGGGGAGAGTCGGAGTTGGGAAAGGTTTGACATGTGTTTTGCGAACTTGTAGGCAATCGCGGTGCTTGGGTAGGTGAAAGTCCTTCATTTAGCTCGGGGGGTCTCTGATCACTCGCCGCTCCTTCTGTCCTTTGGGAGGTTCGAGAGGTCTCAGGAAGGCTTTAGATTCGCCAAGATGTGTATCAAAGACCCGACTTTTCATAGGTTGGTTTCTCAGGTTTGGGAAGAGCCTTCTAGGGGGTACACTTGGGTGGCTTTATATGGAAAGTTGCGGCGGATCAAGCAGGAGCTCATGCATTGGGTGAGATCTCTACCAGCTTTGGACTGGGAGCTGGAATCCTAAAAAATGATATTGAGCTGCTGGAGGCAAGTCTGGAGTGGAGGTGGTATGATGTTGTGTTTGAGGAGCTTTCGGAGAAGAAGGAGGCCTTGGCTGTGATTTTTCTTTCTCAGGAGCGCAGGGCAAGGGATCGTTCGAGGGTGAGATGGCTCAGAGAGGGGGATATGAACTTGGCTTACTTCCATGCATGCATAAGGGAGAGGCGTCGAGTGGTGAAGACTAATCTGTCTTTTGAGGATGGTTCTTTTTCGGACGACAGGGAGGTGGTTGGGGGTCTAGTCTTGGAGCATTTTAAGGATCTACTGGCTAGTCCGAGAGGTATCTTCTCGGGGGGGGGGGGGGGGGGGTCCTACTGGAGAATCTCAGTTATGGGAGGCGATCCTGGAGGTTGTATCCATGCAGGAGAATGAGAAGTTTGAAGCCATCCTGGATGAAGTGGAGGTGCAGGTGGCAATGTGGCAGTTGAACCCGGACAGTGCCATGGGGCCGGATGGTTTCCCGGGGAGTTTTTATAGAGGTTGCTGGGAGTTCATGAAAAATGATCTGGTGTTGGACACTCATGATTTCTTCTGTGGGGGTGTCCTTCCTCGGGTAGCGGCGACATCAACCATGGTCCTTTTACCTAAGTGAAAAGAACCTTTATCACTTAATCACTATCGGACGGTTAGTATGTATAATTTTCCTTATAAATTTTTGGTGTCACTGATCAACAGACGACTGTCTAGTTGTCTTCCACTGTGGGTATCTGTGGAGTAGCATGGTTTTGTAAAGGGGAGGTCGATACAAGGAGCTATGGTGCTGGCACAAGAGTTGATGAGGGATCTGAACATGAAGGCTCATGGAGCTAATATGGCGGTAAAGGTTGATATGAGTAAATCTCATGATAGAATGGAATGGGGTATCATGAATAGAGTTCTCCGGAGGATGGGATTCTCGGCCTGGGTATGTGACATCTTCTTCAGGTGCGTTAGTTCTCCGTGGATGGTAGTGTCCTTCTTGGGGTGAACTCACAGATTCTTCAAATCCATTCGTGGCCTGTGGCATGGGGATCCTTTATCCCCTAGTATTTTCATCCTGGTGCAAGATACTCTTAGTAGAATACTTAACAGGGGGATAGGCAGGGGAAATATTACTGTTCCTCAGGAGACATGGGGGCCTCTCGGTATCTCACCTTATGTACGGAGGTGATACAATCATGTTTATGAATTCAGGGCTGTGATCTGTGAGGGAGATCAATGATATACTGAAGGAGTACTGTAAATGGAGTGGCCGGTTGGTGAACTGGGAGAAGATTAGTTTCTATATTGCAACTTCTTGCGGAGAGGAGAGGGTGGATGGTGTGAGAGATACATTGGGCATGGGGAAAGGGTCCTTCCCGATGGAGTACCTGGGGGCTCCGGTGACTCCCGGTCGGATTCAGAATAGAGGCTTTGACACGGTGGTGAAAAAAATGTTGGCTCGTATCCTGTATTGGAAAAATCACTTCCTATCCATTGTGGGACAGATTTCATGGGTGAATAGTGTGCTTTCAGCAGTCCCGGTGCATGCGATCGTGTCTACTAACGTGTCGAAGGGGGTCATTAGTTCCATTGACAGGGTGCTCGCTCGCTTCATTTGGGATGCATCTCTTGAGGGGAAGAGACAGTGGGTTTCGTGGAGGAATATGTCGAGGCCGATCAACGAAGGAGGGATCAATGTCAAGAGTATGGAGGATACAGTGCATGGAGTATGTGCGATGCTTGCATAAGAAATTATCAAGGGAGAGACATTATGGGGAAGGTGTATGCTGAACAGGTATGAGGCTGGCATCGCCGACCTTCCGGTGAGAGGTTTTTCCATGTCGGCCCAGGTGAGTAATATCGTCCTGAAGTTGCAGCACTATTCTCAATGGATTATTAGGGAGGGGAGGATCCACTTCTGGGATTGCAACTGGTCAGGGTGGGTGCATTCTTTTTTGGGGTTTTCGGCCCCTCTTATTTCCTTTAGGGGGGACAAGTTACATCCCCTGTTCTTCAGAGCGGTGCTGGTTGTGGATTCTCGGATGGTCTTTGATTCGGTTGTGATCAACCAGGAGAAGGATATGCATGTATTCACACCCTCGGTGTCGGGTAGGTTCAATATGAAAGACTTTCATAAGAGTTCCAATGATCAGTAGCTGCAGGAGTCTAGAAACAGGGTGGAGTGGAGCAGAAGGGTTCCCCAAAAAATTATCATTCTAACGTGGCAAATCAAGCAAAAGGCCGTCCCTTCAGATGAGAATTTCAAAAGACTGGGTATTAGCCTAGCGTCTGGGTGTTAGTGTTGTAAACGGAGGAGGGATGAGAGCATAGAGAATATCATCATTGAGGGGGAATGGGCTCGTGTGGTATGAAGATTTCTGGGAACGCACACAGGGTATTCTTCTGATGCCGACACTTGGGATCAGTTTTTGGATCTTTGGTTCCAGGGGTGTGATGGAAACATGGAGGAGAAAGAGGCTCGAGCTTTGTTTTTCAATGCTGGATGCTGGGTACTTTGGGAAGTGAGGAATCGCGCCAGGTACGAGGGATTCACGTCCACTGGGAGGGTGGTGGTGGCGAGAGTAAGGTGTATGTTGATTGAACTAGTGGGTATTGTAGGCTTTGGGGAGGATGTTCCTTCCATACGGGTGTTGAATTCCCCTGGGCTGAGGGTTAGGCAGAGGAGCTCCAGGGGGCGGGGGAGTTGGGTATGTCGGATCCCTCCAATGGGAGGATTTAAGCTGAATGTCGATGGAGTGTGCACTGGGGAGATCATGCGAGGGGGGGGGGGGGGTGCTACGTGATGGCTGTGGTAGTGTGCTGATGGCCTTCGCTACCCACTACGAGAGGGAGAGCTCGGTGCAGGCAGAGGCCTTGGCTGTGCTGTCAGGGATGTCGTTGTGTATGGATAGAGGGCTGGTTGTGGAGAAGATAGAAACAGACTCAAAAATTATTCATGATGCGTTGAATGGCTGAGGTATAGCGCCGTGGAGGATATCCTACACTATTAGGCATTGCAAAGCCATCATGGGGAACAACTTCAGAGTAACTCATACTTGGAGGGAAGGGAATAAAGTTGTGGATTACTTTGCATCTATTATAGTCCCTGGGGATACTATGGTCTGGGTGGATAATGTGTCACCTATTAGACCCAAGGGGGTCAATTTGATTAGGGGTGATACACTTGGGTTGAATTATTTTCGTCCACCTTAGGGGGGGGGTCTCGTTGGTTGTCTATTTGTAGTTGGGTTCTTTTATGAAATAAAATCGTAATGTTGGTGGTGGGATGAGTTATGATGCCTCTATTCAGGGTCTATAATGTAGGATATTTCCTCTATGAAGATAGTTTTTAGCACCCTTTTCTACTAATCTTTAGATTATATCATCATAGAAGACTGAGTATTAACATAGACTTACATAAATTTTAAATTTCTAGTTCCAGAGGCCAATGAAGTTTTATGGTGTGTAAGATCCCCAAGAAGTGGAGGATTGTCTTGTGTTGGTATTTGAGTTTTCAAAATATTCTGAACCCTAATTGATCAGGTGGTTGTGCATGAAGATAGTCTTTTCCATAGATTTTCTAGGTGCACATACACATGATGAGTCAACACTCTCATTATATGACTTCCAACAAATGGTTCACGAGGGGTAATACTCATCATGCTTGATCTCGTTTAATGTTCACGATCTAATTCAGCTGTATTAGGGAGTTATGATATATAGTGAGTATTAATTTAGGTTTAATTAACTCATACAGTACTCCCTTAATATGAACTGGGATTTTTACTTCTAGGAACGTATGTTTGAGAAGGGTCTCCATAGAGTCATCCATGCCAATGTGGTATCCTGGTTCCTTCCCTTATATACTAGAGTGTTGGAGTGGGTTCCAGTGATAGATATATTCTTATATGAGGGATGGTGTGTAGCTGAAGTCGTCAATAGACATCCTAGGGATTTTTCAGCTACAGTGGCTGATAAGAAATAAGAGTTGAGGCACATGTGGCATTCCCATGCTCGGACTTCGCACATGGCCATATGGCTCAGAGATTGTGCAGGGGAGAAGAGAAAATCATAGATGGTTTATGATATTCGTGTGATGGTAGAGGACACATAACATGTGATTTCCCAGCCCGACATGCTAAGGTGGGAAGACATACAGCAGATAGGACACCACAAAATAGATAACACATTCATCATAGTTAACCCAGGAATTTCTTGGGCGGACACTAGGGAGGTGGATTTGGAAGAGGACTGGGTGGGGCTCCCAAAGGAGGATCATTTTGTGATATATTATGTTATGATTTACTTTTACCACCATATAGAGACCCTGCCTTTTCTTACATTACTATTACATCATTTTAAAGATAAAAAATAATAGTATTACACAAATAGGATCCAAAGGTTTACTGTCTTGGGAAAAGTAGGACCATACATAATAATTACAACATTAATCATAAACAATTATTTAATTTATTCTTATCTAACATTTTATTGGCACTTGTCCTCTCCTTAGTACATATAGCCACATGAGGATATATATCAAAATAGGTGATCTATAAGCCTAGTAATAGGATATATAAGAACAATATAGCATGGGGTGAGCATAATCATAACATGGTAAAAAGATCATGAACATAAGAGGAAGCATAAATATAAGACTTGAAATGAGGAAATGCATAAAAATGAAACATCATGTCTTAGTGGTTAACTACCACACATACTTATGAACCAATCTAGAATCCTGTTCACAAATAATTTAACATTTAATCATGAGATTAATCACTTTACCCACTATATTGGAGCGCTGTATAATTCCGGGCACACCCGTCACATTCAAACATTCATGTTGCGCTATATAATTCTGGGAACACCCATCACATCATAACATTATCATTATCATGCTTGCCACATGGAACATATATCAAAAGTAAACATAACTATACCATGGAATGGAATGGGTTAAATCTCATAAGAACACATTAATAAACTTGGGTTCCCAAAAGAAAGAGGGAATAACATAAATTTTACAAGAACCGTCCACTTTGAGAGAGAGAAGTAAAAGGTGTGTTCTTAAAAGAAGAATTCTTTAGGAAAACATTTTGTTTGACATAAAAACCAGTGACAAGCATGTAAATCCTAGAAAAGAAAAGAAAATGATCGACACATGATCTTTAAGGTGTAACCATATCAAAAAATGGAGTGAAAAAGGGTGAACTTGATGGATGAAAGTTGGGTTCGATAATTTCCCCTTACCTTGTATCTGAAGGCTTCATCCTCATTAATGTCCTCTTAAATCCTCCTCTTGAGATCCCCCTTATGGAAGCTAGGCTTTTTCTTTTGATGAGACCATCAGATCTTGAACGTGGGAGAGGGGCTAGGGAGGATTTTTTTGAATATTTTAGTGAAGTATTAGTGCTTGAGAGGTGTGATGAAATGAGGGTGTGAAGGGTGGTTTTTATACTAGAGGGGAGAGGGGTTTCTTTAATATAAAATTCATTAGTTTATTAATTCCCCTTAATACAAGGAATAGTGAGTCTTAAATGACCAAGAATAGTAATTTTATCATGTTATCCCAAACCAAGTGGGCTTACATCAGCAGAACATCACACATGACTCTATAATTAGCTTATTTAGCTTATTTTGTAAATTATGGCATTTCACTATTCATAAAAAATTCATGCATTTTAGAAAAATCCAAAAAATTCCCCCCAACCATTTTTTGACGTGTAGAATAAAAAAATGCATTCCATTTTTCAAAAATAATTTTCTAAATATAATTAATTTAATATTTAATTAAAATTATAATTTACATAAAAAACAGTTTTTAAAATTAAAATTTATTTTATAGTGCTTTCAAAAATTAGGTAGGGTATTATAAAATTATCTAAAAACTATAAGACATTGATTTTTTAATCTATGAACACATTTTAAGAAAATAAATTTCTTTTTAATTAATTAATTAATTATAATTAATTATTTTTGACTTACAAAATACTTAAACGTTTACTAAGGTCAAATTGTCACTTTCTGTGATGTCTAAATTTTATTTTATTAATCATGGGTAAGATTACTCTTATGTTGGATGATTTAATATTCATAAGGTTTATATTATTATTCATAAGTGTAGGTTTCTATTCACAAGGGTATGTTACTATTTAACGAAAATTATTTTTGTTTCATTGGACTCTGAAAATCATCTTAAACACAACCGTGTATGTCGGATTTTCAAAATTCCCAATACAGAAGTTGAATAATTATGTATAAAGGTCACATAGAACTTAGTAGTTCATTATTTTGCTCTTTCATGTGATTTTATGAAATTATTTTAAGAAGGTAATTTTCATTGAAAAACATTGGGTCGTTACATTCTTCCCCCCTTAAGAAATTTCGCCCCCAAAATTTCACATTACACAAACAAGTGAGGGAACATCTCCTTCATTTCCTCCTATGGGTCCCTTGTTGATTTCTCAGACTTATGGTTCCTCCACAACACTTTAACAAGATGATTTGTCTTATTGCGTAGAACCATATCTCTCTAATACAGAATCTCTACTGGCTGCGCCTCAAAAGAGAGTTCATCTTCCAACTATACCACCTCTGAGTTTAGTACATGTGAGGGTCTGGTTTTACTTCTTTAGGAGTGATATGTAAAACACATCATGAACTCGATCCATATTCGGATGAAGTGCAAGTTGATAGGCCACGACTCCTATGCGGTCAAGGATATCAAAGGGACCAATGTACCTTAGGCTTAGCTTCCCTATCTTCCGAAATCGCATGACTCTCTTCCATGAAGATATTTGTAGGAAGACTTTATCTCCAATGTCGAACTCCAAGTCCCTTCGACGGTTGTCAGCATAGCCCTTTTGACTACTCTGAGCAGCTTTGATGTGTTTCTTGATGACATGAACCTTCTAAATCATCTCTTGCATAGGATCGGGTCCAAGTAGCTTTCTTTCTCCAACTTCATCCCAACAGGTTGGAATCCTACATCGCTTTCCTTACAGAGCTTCATATGGATCCATCTGAACACTCAAGTGGAAGTTATTGTTGTATGATAAATCAACCAATAGGTGATGCTAATCCCATCCACATTTCAATTCAAGAGAGTAGGATCTTAGCATATCTTCAAGAATCTGAATAGTCCTTTCAGACTGGTCGTCAGTTTGGAGGTGATAGGCCATGCTGAAATTTAATTCAGTACTCAAAGAATGTTGAAGGCTCCTCCAAAATTTATATGTGAATCTTAGATCGCGGTCAGAGATAACTGAGAGTGGAACACCAAGAAGTCTCACCACTTCCTTCACATATATCCATGCATGTTGTTCAAGAGAGAGATCTTCCTGAATAGCGATAACATGGGCAGTCTTGGTGAGTTGATCAACAAAACCCATATCGCATTATTTCCCTTTTATATCTTCAGGACACCCATGAAGAAGTCCATAGTAACATTTTCCCATTTCCATATGGGTATAGGCAATGGATGCATCATACCTTTTAACTTTTTTCGCTCAACTCTAACTTTATGACATTCCAAGCACCTAGATATATATTCTGCAATCTTCTTCTTCATGTTATCTCACCAGAGGTGTTCTCAGAGATCACAATACATCTTGGTACTCTCAGGATGGATATAGAATGTTGAACTATGTGCATTTTCCTATATCTCATTATTTATCCTGGGTGATGAAGGCACACAAAGCTGCGTTCCAAACCGAATCACACCATCATCATCGATATTTAACTTCTGCAGCTTCCCTTCTTTTACTACATTCACCCTCTTTTGTATCTCCACATCATCCCATTGTTCTTACTTAATCGTCTCTTGGATGGGTGGTTGAACAATCATTTGGGAAGGGTAGGATGTATCCCCTGCCCTTATGATTTCCAAATCCATTCATTAAATATATAAGAAGATAGGGTCTTTCTCAATCCACAGAATGGATAGAGTAGTAGGTTCTTTTATGCTTCATGCATTAGCTACCTTGTTCGCCTTTCTAGGATGATAGTGAATAGAGAAATAATAATCCTTGATTAGCTCTAACCTTCTACATTGACACATGTTGAGCTCCTTTTGTGTGAATATATAATTTAGGCTCTTGTGGTCGATGTATATGTCACAGTTCTCTCCATAAAGGTATTGCTGCCAGATTTATAGGGAAAAAATCATGGCTGCCAGCTCTAGATCATGCGTCAGGTAGTTCTGCTCATGAATCTTCAAATTTCGTAAGCCACATTATAATTTTCCATCAGTACACAACCCAAGCCTTTCTTTGAAGCATCACTGTATATCACGAAACTTTCTCCACTTTTCGGTAGTGTGAGTACAGGTGAAGTGATTGGCCTTCTATTTAGATCCTTGAAGCTTCCCTCACATACTTATATCTAGAAATACTTTACCCATTTCCTTGTTAACTTAGTTAGCAGGCTTGACAATCGTGAGAAGTTTCTCACAAAACATCGGTAGTACCTAGCTAATCCAAGAAAACTACAAATTTCTGTGATACTAGAGTGCCTGATCCATTCCCCAATTGCCTTTGCCTTTGAAGGGTCCATATAAATTCCATCACTTGTGATCACATGTCCCAAGAATGTGACTTTTTTCATAGAAAAGTCAAAATTACTAAACTTGGTGTACAACTTCTCTTTCCTCAATGCCATCAGCACAAGTCTTTGATGTTCTTAATGTTCCTCATTGCTCTAGGAGTAGATGAGAATATAATCGATAAAGTCTACCACAAATTTGTTGAGGTAATGTCAAAATACTCTATTCATCAAATCCATGAATATTACTAGGGCATTAGTATGTCCGAAGGGCATCACCAAAAACTCATAGTACTCATACCTTGTTCGGAAGGCAGTCTTATGAATATCTTCCTTCTTTACCTTTACCTGATGATACCCAGAATTAAGATCCACCTTTGATAAGTATTGAGAACCACTTAATTGATCGAACATGTTTTCAATCCTTGGAATAGGATACTTGTTCTTTATGGTGATCTTTTTGAGTTATCAATAATCGATACACAACCACATTGTTCCATCATTCTTCTTTACAAAGAGCACTGGCACACCCCAAGGTGATGCACTAGGTCCAATGAAATCTTTTTCCAGATGCTCTTGAAAATTCTTCTTTAACTCCTTTAGTTCCATGGGAGCCATCCTATAGGTAATCTTTGAGATATGAGTAGATCCAGGTATGAGTTCAATTGAAAACTCTACCTCACGATCCGGGGGAATTACGAGTAACTCTTCGGAAAATACATCTTCATATTCCCTTATGATGGGAATTTTCACAAAGTTGGCACTTTCCTTCGACTCAACCATTTGGGCGAGGTATGCTTATTCATAGGGAATCAACACACAAACCATTTAAGGATTTTTCAATGGAGATTCATGATCTTCCTTGAATTTGTATAGGAGCATGGGATGGTTCAGAATATGAAAAGATATTTCCTTTTCCAAATAGTTGATATGTTCTCTATATAACGAGAGCCAATCAATTTCCATTATAGCATCAGATTCCACCAAAGTAAATATTACCAGATTCACTGGAAGAATCTTCCCACATACACCAACATGAGAAGAGTCAAACACTTGGGTTGCAATGATTGCACCACTTGGGGGTTTTACAGATATCTCTACTTAAAGGTTTCAGGGCTTCGATTCAATAGTTATAGAAAACTTTCACGATATAAAGGAATGCGTAGAACCCGAATAAATTAAGACTTTTTCCATTATGGAGTGAATAGGAAGTGCAACATGTACGACTTCATTATATTTCTCCACTTCCACAGTAGTGATGGAATAATCCTTCCCTTGTTTATTTGGATTTGGTGGCTGCTGATGTTGATTACCCTCAAGAACTCGAGGTTTAGTGCACTGGTTGGAATAGTTCCCTAGCTCCCCACCGTTGTAGCACTAAACCATGAGTGGTTCTCACCTTCCATCGGCTAAATTCTTCTTCCTTTTCATGTCATTTCGACACTCTTGAGCATGATGTCCTTCTTTCCCACACTTGAAGCATTTCCCCGTCCCTTTGAGGCAGTTCCCATAGTGCAACTTCCCACATTTTTGGAATGTGGGTCATTGAGTTTTCTCCCCATCCTTATCATTAAATCTACCATCTTGAAACTTCATATTTCGTTTCTTATCACCATAGTCGTGGGACCATTCTCCAAACTCCATCTCTACATTGAGAGAACATCGAAAAACTTCTAAATAACTTCCAAAGTCGCAAATTTCAAGAGCCTTTCGAAGGTGTGGTTTTAATCCACTAATGAATCTATCAATTTTTCTATCATTGTTGATAACAAAACCCAAATCATACCTTGTAAGCCCTGTGAAATTCACTTCATAGGTTGTGAAATATTCTCCTTATTTTTGCATGAGATCTAT
Organism: Viscum album; assembly: GCA_963277665.1. Taxonomy (NCBI): domain Eukaryota; kingdom Viridiplantae; phylum Streptophyta; class Magnoliopsida; order Santalales; family Viscaceae; genus Viscum; species Viscum album. Next base: position 392,322,605 of record OY728148.1, read on the forward strand.
GAATTCTCTCTCCATATTTGTGGGAAGAGTTCTTGGGAAATACTTGTTATGAAACATTATCTTAAAGTATCCCTGTCACGACCCGTCCTTGGGGCCTGTGCCGTGACTACCCCAAGCCCACATTCCAAAGGCCAGTGGTTGGTGACTAGAACCAAAGGCGTAATCCCGATAAAAAGGGAAGTAAATTCCCTTTTAACCTGTAACACAGACACAAAGTCTGAACATAAGAAGTAGAGGCAACAATCACTAAAATAGAAAAGTAAGGTGTTGTGAAAGTAAGTGGGCCAGTATACAAACCCAACTAAACAACAATTATATGTAAAAAGGGAATACAAATCCTGGATCATCCGTTGGGGAATCCTACCTAAATGATATGTACAGAACACGAATAAATCATCCCTATGGTACGTCCCGTCTAGTACAGCTCCGATCATCCTATCGTCTGTCACCCTCTACCTTGATCACTACTGTCCATCATCTACACAGAACATAACAAGGTGTGGGTGATGCTTGTGGAGGAATGATTATAAAAATACTCAGTAGGGGACCTCGAGACCCCTGAAGGTCTCCCAAAATCCACAAAGGATAAACCACAGTAGAAAGATACAATCAAAATGTATCAACCAACCCTACTTAGGTATATTCCCATACATATACCTATGTTATAAGTCATAGTCCGGCTCCAACTCTCGAGCCCAAGCACAAACCATTCCACAAAGGAAGTAAATTCATCACCACGATGATAATGGTTGAAATACATGATTCAACTCACACAGGTATAAATCTTTTGTAGAGTGATAGAGATGATTAGATGTAGCCATTGATTCATATAATCTATTGAAATTTCAAAAGATACAGGACAAGCTAAGCTGCCGGTCCCACACAGGATACATGACCAGCTATTCTGTCAGACCCACACAAGATACAGGAATAGAAGTCAGAACAGTCGGACTCACAGAGGATCCCAGTATAGTATTCATCACTATCGAACCCATGGAGGATTCCGGTTCAGTCGTCAAAATGGTCCAACCCATGGAGAATTCTGGTTCAGTATTCATCACAGTCGCAGATAGCCCTAGGGTTCCCGCACACAACACGCCCGATTCCAAGAGGTTCTTCTCCTCGATCCAAGTTTCTATACATAAACTATCTCAAAGTTATGAGATTTTGTATCTCGTAGTTCTATCTCATCATAAGGAACTCAACGCGACAGACAACACGTCAATCAGACACTTGTTCTGAGAGTTATTGACATTTCCGTTCTAGGGGCCTGGTTGGTTTACGCTCGATCCAAACTCAGCCATTTTCCAAATTTTTCTGAATGTCAATTAGGGTATACCAAAAGGACCGCCTCATGACGAGAGTCCCAGTTCTGCCGATGGAGTGTCAATCGGATACACGGTCTAGGATTTATTCGCATTTAGGTGAAGACGGGCCTGGCCCGTCAAGCCCAGTGGGGTGCGAGGTCAGCCCGACCCGGCTAGGGGTAGGCCTAGACCGGTGGGGCGTGACCCACCTGCAGACCCGGACCACACTGTAGACCCGGACTGTTTTGCCCGGCGGTGCCAAGCAGCACCGCCTCCTCCTCTACCCGGTTGGTCTAGCCCGGCACTCGAGGCCCTCGCTACGGTCTGCGGTTCTTCCCACGCGGCACCAATGGGTGTTGCTGTTATCCAACCTAGCCGGCTTGCGGTCGACCAGTTCATCCAGCCAAAGCGGCCCATAGACGTGGGCCGCATCAACCTTCACGCGGCGCCTTCGGGCGTCGTGGTACTCCATCGGGCCGACCTGTCATCCCACGGTCCAGCTCCACGGCATCCGGTTCAGCCGGCAGCCTCCGCCCCTCCACCGTGGCGTGACGTCGTCGCGGCCCTACTGCCCTCCGCGCGGTGTGACAGTGCCATGCCACCAACTCCATATACCGACCTGGGCGTGGCCTTCAGCACCACCGTGTGCCGCGAAGGCGCCATGCTTTTTCATCCGTCGTGGCCCTCCCAGCCACTGTTCCTATTTCGTCCGCCACAGTTCTTCTCTGGCATGGTGCGACAACACCGCACCCTTTCAGATCTACCTCCGATGTCAACCAAACAAGATTCAACGGAGGGAAGTCGAGCTGTATTTTTTCGACCCGCGCTCTCCATGTTAGGTGTTAATAATTTGGCCACCATCAATCCAAAAATAAACGTCGATGTACATGGATATAATTCGTACATAAAAAATAATCCAATTTCCCCCTACCTAAATTCGAAGTACATTTTCAATGTCGCGGAAAGAGGGTGGACGTCGATTTCGTTGACGTCGGGAAACATCTGAGGATGAAGCATCATCGACGTTCCTCACGGGCAACTCTTTCTCTTATGGGTTGGATGAAGATCAAAGACGGTATAATCATTCTTTGGAGATGAGGAGTGTTCTTCGTCAAGAGGATGATGTTCTTCCAACCAAAATCTCCAACATTTATGCCCACCCAAAACAAAATAAGCTTATCCCTTTTTTTAATGTTTTTCAGGAGTTCAAAATAATTCAAATTAATTACGTTGGTTCACTTAATTAAATAAATGGAGTTCTCAAGAATTTCAAGGGACTCAATTAATTAATTAATTCATTAATTAATTGTGTTGGCACCATTAAGGGAAATTCCAAGACTTTCCCCTATTAATGGGGGGTGAAAGAGGATTAAAGGGGGGTTTATGGGGGTTGAGCTCATGTGGGCCACACCACATAATATCCTCCCATGGGAGGTTATGTGGGGGTGGGCCCCACCTCCAACTTCCTTTTAGAAGACTAAACCACCACCCATATAAAAATATGTTAGTCAGATTTTTATTTAATTTATTTAGAAAACCCCTAAAATTAACTTCTTCTCTCGACAAAACGCAACTGCGGTAAAGGACTCCGTAAGTGATTACCAGGGTTGCACGTTCATCGGTGTCCTCAGATTTCAATTTTGAGCACCAGTTCGAAAGATATAAAATCCCATGTGTATTTTTACTGAACATATCCAAACAAAGCATCATAAATTGATCCAAGACACACTGGGCATTAGAATCAGGCACCGTTGGATACTACAGACTTGTAAAATTCACATGTATTTATGAAAAAAAATTCCACATGATTTCCAGGTATTTACATTCTCCCAACCTTAGGGATTTACGTCGCCATAAGCTACAACACATACTAAAGGAACAAATGAGGGTACTTAGTGTGCATCTGAGCCTCCTACCCCCATGTGCTCTCCTAGAGGTTCTCATGCTGCCAGCAAATGCGCACAAGAGGAATCGACCATCCACGTAGGACCCACTCCTGTCGATCCTCTATCTCCACTAGAACCTCCATGAATATTTCCCTATCATCGATGTCCAGATCCCCATGGTTGATGATGTGGGATGGGTCGTGCACGTATCTCCTTAGCTGAGATACGTGCAAAACATAGTGCACCCAGTGCAACTGAGGTTGAAGAGCCAAGAGGTAAGCCACCTCTCCTACCTTGATGAGGACCTGAAAAGGTATAATGAATCATAGAGATAACTTTACGCTCAGCCAAATCTCCATAGACCTCATCAAGAAGAGACTTGTAGAAAGATGTGGTATCCATTCTGAGATTCTAGTGGTCTCCATCTCCTATCAACATAGGACTTATACCTGCTCTATGTAGTCTTCATCTGCTCTTGGATGATCTGCACATTCTCCGTCGTGGGCTGCACCATCTCTGGTCCTACAAGTGCTGACTTCCTTGGGTCAGTCCCTCACAGAGGCGATCTGCAAGGTCAGCCGTAAATTTCCTCGTAAGGTGCCATCCTGGTGGTGGAGTGGAAGTTGTTGTTATACACAAACTCTACCAAGGGTAAGTGATCCTCCTAGATATGACCAAAGTCGAGGACACATGCACAGAGAATTTCCTTGAGAGTCTGAATGGTCCCCTCATTTTGGCCATCCGTCTGAGGATGGAAGGTGGTGCTCAAGTAAAGCTGCATCCCAAAAGCCTCCTGTAAGACCTTCCATAGCCAGGAAGTGAAACTTGCATATTGATCGGAAACGATCGTCGATGGCACACCATGAAGTCGTATGATCAACTATATGTAAAGGCATCCCAAGCTCTCTACTGATCCCTACTCTCTAATCAGTAGGATGTGGTCCTACTTGGTAAGTCAGTCGACAATCTCCCAGATAGAGTCATTTACTTTGGATTTACATGGATGTCCCGTCATGAAATCCATGTATATCCTGTCCCACTTCCACTCCGGGACATCTAGGGGCTGAACCTAGCCTGCTGGAACCTAGTCCACTGCCTTCACTTGCGGACAAGTAAGGCATCGTGAGAAAAAATTTGCTACTTCCTTCTTCATACATGGCCACCAGTGCTGTTTTCTGAGGTCCTGATACATCTTCGCCACTTCTGGATGTACCACTAGAGGGTACATGTGGAAATCCCTCAAAACCTCCTCCTGTAGTGCAATTGGTACCATGGTACGTCCTCTGATGAGGATGATGTGTTTCCCACCTTCAGAAAACCCATCGGGTGCTTGCCTTGAGGATATCTGATCACGTCGCGTCTCACAATCAATGTCCCCATGTTGTGCCTCTCTAACTCGCTGAATAAGTGGAGGAGAGACTGCAGAAAGGCAGCTCCATCTCTATCCACAAAGGATATCTTCCACACGGCCAACTGCTCTGTCACCTCTCCTAGAAGCTGAATGAATTATCTATTACTAAGAGGATTTGGTACAATATTCCCCTTTCTAGGAGTATAGACTATCTCTATGTCATAGTCCTGGAAGAACTCGAGCCATAGTCGCTGTCTCATATTCAGGTCCTTCTACGAGAATTTGTACCTAAGACTCTGGTAGTCAGAGTAGACTGTAAAACACTCACCCATCAGATAGTTCAGCTACATCTTCAAGGCGAAGACCACAGATACTAAATCTAGGTCATGGGTGGCATAGTTCTTCTCATACTATCTCAACTGTCGTGAACCATACATGATCATTTCTCGCTCCTGCATCAGGAAACACCCGATTCTAGTCCCTAATGAGTTGTAGTAAACTACGTAACCTACGCCTTCCTCCGGTAGCCTCATGATGGGTGCACTGGTCAACGTCTGCCACAGCTCCTAAAAGTTCTGCTGGCATCTATCTGACCACATGAAGGGTTTCCCCTTGTTCGTCGATGCTGAAAACAGTTCTGAATGTTTGGAGAAGTCTGGCACAAATCTCCGATAGTACCCATCTAGTCCCTGAAAACTCCGAACCTCCATCACACTCCTGGGTGGATCCCAAAAAATTACTACCTCGATCTTCACTGGATCCACTAAAACTCCAGCCTCTGAGATGACATGTCCCAAGAAGCGAACCTCTCGAATCCAAAACATTCACTTCGAGAGTTTACCATAAATCTGGTGCTCTCAGAGTGTGTCCAGTACTACCTGCAAATGGTAGGCATGCTCCTCCTCAGTAGTCAGTAGATCTGTATGTCGTCAATGAAGACTAGGAAAAATTGATTGAGGTGAGGCTAGAAGATATTGTTCATGAGACTCATGAACACTGCTGGAGTGTTGGTTACGCCAAAAAGCATAACCATGAACTCGTAGTGGCCATACTGACATCTAAAGGTCGCCTTCTGCACATCATCGTCTCGAACTCTGAGATGGTGATAGCCTGACCTGAGGTCTATCTTCAAGAACCATTGTGCTCCCTTGATCTGATCAAAGAGTTTTTCAAACCTCAATAGTGGGTACTTGTTCTTCACAGTCACCTGGTTCAGGCGACGGTAATCATCACACACTCAAAAACTCCCATCTGCCTCCATGGAGAACAAAAATAAGGGATGCCCAGGGTGAAACATTGGGTCAGATGAATCCCTTCCCCAACAAATCCTCCAGCTGTACCCACAGATCACAATGCTGGGCAGGAGCCATCCGATATACTGGAGTAGATATCAGTGTCCTCCCAGGGTACAGGTCAATGTAGACATATACCTCTCTGTGAGGTGGTAGTCCTGGAATGTCATCAGGGAAAATATCCATATACTGATCTACCACTATAGGAAAACTTGGACTCGGCACATCAACTGCTTAGAGGATGAGACTAGCCAACTGATGTGTGATCGGCTGCCCCCTCCTTTATGTAATTCCATCCTACGCTACAAAGGCTCCCTTTTCATCGGTGAAGGTGAACCTGGCCCATCCTTGTAGATACACCGTACTTTGTGCCTAATATAGTCAATCTGAGCATGAACTGGGGATAACCATTATATACCCAAGATGACGCCATAAGGCCTCAACACCACTACAAGAAGATCCCAGCCGAAGCTATCGCCTCCTAGAGTAATCTCACACTACCAGAACCAGTGCATAATCACCGAGTCTACTCCTGTAGACATCTCTAGCCATAACGATCGAGCCAACAACTCCGTCAAAATCTCCGAGATCCGAATAAGGGAAGTGGAAATAAATGAATGACTCGCCCCTGTGTTTATAAGTATGCCATCTATCACGTTGAGTTCCTTATGATGAGACAGAAATACGAGATACATCAACTCATAACTTCATTATAGTTGATGTATCGACACTTGGATCGAGTAGAGGACCCTCCCGGAATCGAGCGTTCTGTGTGCGGGAACCCTAGGGCTGGATGCGACTACAATGAATAATGAACCAGAATCCTCTATGGGTTCGACAATGACGACTACTGAACCAGAATCCTCCATGGGTTCAACAATGATGACTAATGTACCAGGATCCTTATTTGGTCCAACTGTTCTAACTTCTGTTCCTATATCCTATGTTGGTCTGACAGAATAGCTGGTCATGTAACTTGTGTGGGTCTAACAGATTAGCTGGTCCGGTATCCTATGTGGGTCCGACAGCTTAGATGAATCAGTGACTACATCTGATCATCTCTATCACTCTATGAAAGATGTATACCTGTGTGAGATGATTCATGTCTTTCAACCATTATCATCATGGTGATTGACTTTACTTCCTTTGTGGAATGGTTTGTGCTTGGGCTCAAGATTTGGAGCCGTACTATGATTTTTAACATAGGTATATGTATGGGAATATACCTAAGTAGGGTTGGTTGATACTTCTTTATTGTATCTTTCTACTATGGATAATACTTTGTGGATTCTGGGAGACCTTCAGGAGTCTTGGGGTCCCCTACTGAGTATTGTTATACTCACCCCTGCACGGGATTCACCCACACCATGTTGGGTTCTGTACAAAAGACAGACAACAGTGATCAAGGCTCAGGGTGATGAACGGGAGGCTTCTCGTAGTTGCACTAGATGGGATGTACCACATGGAAGAGTTGTTCGAGTTCCGTACATAACCTTTAGGTAGGATTACCTAGCGGATGATCCAGAAGCTATTTCCCTTTTCTTACTTGTACTTGTTGTTTAGTTGTGTTTGTATATTGGCCCACATACTTTCAGCACACCTAAATTTTCTATTTTAGTACTTGTTACCTATACTGCTTGTGTTTAGACTGTGTCTGTGTTACTGGTTAAAAGGGAAATTCCTTCCCTTTTTATTGGGATTATGACTTTGGTGCAAGTCACCAGCCCCTGGCCTATGGAAGGTGGGCTTGGGTATTCATGGCACTGGCCCTGAGGACAGGTCGTGACAAATAGTTATCAAAGGGAGGTTTAAGGGGGTTGAGCATGTCTGGGCCCCACCACATAATATCCTCCCATGGGAGGTTATGTAGGGGTGGTCCCCACCTGCAACTTCCATTTGGAGGAATAATCCACCACCTATATAAAAATATGTTAGGCATATATTATTTTTAATTTATTTAGAAAACCCCGAAAATTAACTTCTTCTCTCAAAAAAACACTACTGCGGTAAAGGTCTCCTTAAGCGATTACCGACATTGTGAGTTCATCGGTGTCATCAAATTTTAAATCTGAGCACCGGTTCAAATGATATAAAATCTCGCACGTACGTTTACTGAACGTACCCGAACAAAACTTCATAAATTGATCCTGGGCACTCCAGGCTCGGATTTAGGCGCTGATAGAAACTACAGACTCGTAAAATTCACTAGTATTTAAGAAAATATTTTCAATAGTATTTACAAGTATTTAAACTTCCCATTACATTTCTTCAATTTCCTCCCTTTTCTTGGTGTTCTTAATCAAATCAAAACATTTATCGACTTCACCATCTAGACGATAAACAGTTAGGGTCACCTTCTCCATCTTAGAACAATGAAGCACATAAAATATCTTCTCCATGGAGCCGACCCATTGTTCTGCAACTATAGGATCAGAAGATCCACTAAAGGTTGGTGGTCATTAACGCATAAAACATTCGATATCTAGTTGCCCCCTCTTTGGTAAAGGAGGATGTTCTCCATTATTATGGTTATTATTCATAACCTAAGATAATTGGGTAAGAATAACCATGATGTTCTGAACACCACCTCCCAAATCATTGAGGATTTTGTTCAAGAAATTTTTGCATTGGCCATTGCATGAGTTGTTGGCCTGATTTCTACTGGTTCCAACAATTTTCTAAAATAGAAATGGTTATAACAAAACATAAGTAAACAAGTCATGAATACAAAACTTATTCATTTGCACAATTTATACTAAAAGAATAACATATGGGATCCCAATGGAATGCTTTTTGTGTACATATTTTTACATAGTCTCATGCTAGAGGTTTTCTCTAGGGTTCACTAATCCTAATTCCCAAATTAACTAAACCTTGCCTTTGATACCAACTATAGCGACACTGCCTTTTCTTAAATTACTATTACATCATTTTAAATATAAACAACCGAATAGTATTACATATAGAGGATCTAAAGGTTTAGTTTCTTGGGAAAACTACGACTATACATAAAAATTACAACATCAAGAATAAACATTTATTTAATTTCTTCTTCTCTAAATTCTTATTGGCACTTTTCCTCTCCTTAGTACATGTAGCCACCTAAGGATATACATCAAAATGGGAGATCTAGAAGCCCAGTAAGAGGATAGATAAGAATAATATAACATGGGTGAGAATAATCATAACATGGGAAAAAGATCATGAATATGGGAGGAAGCATAAATATAAGACTTGAAATGTGGAAATGGATAAAAATGAAACATCATGTATTAGTGGTTAACTACCACACATTCTTGTGATCCAAGCTAGCATCTTGTCCACACATAATTTGATATTTACTCATGAGATTAATCACTATACCCAATTCATTGGAGCACTGTATAATTTTGGGCGTACCCGTCATATTCAAACATAGATATTGTGCTATATAATTTCAGGCGCACCCATCACGTCATAACACTATCATTATCATGCTTTCCACATAGAACATATATTGAAAGTAAACATAACTAACCCATGGAATGGAATTGTTTACATCTCATAAGAACACATTCATAAACTTTGGGTTCCCAAAATAAAGAGGGAATAACATACATGTTACAAGAACTGTCCACTTTGAGAGAGAAGTAAAAGTTGTGTTCTTAAAAGAAGAGTTCTTTTGTGAAACATATTGTTTGACATAAAAACCAGTGAAAAACATGTATATCCTAGAAAAAGAAGACAATTATGAACAAATTATCTTTACGGAGTAACCATATCAAAAAATGGAGTGAAAGAGGGAGAACCCGAAGTATGGTAGTTGGGTTTGAGAATTTCCCCTTACCTTGTATCTGAATGCTTCCTTCTCTTTAATGTCCTCGCAAATCCTCCTCTTGAGATAATCATTAAGAAAGATAGTCTTGGTCTTTTGATGAGACAAGTAGCTCTTAAATGTGGGATAGGGGCTAGGGTGGATGTTTTGGTAGATATTAGAGAAGTCTTGCAGATTGAGATGTGTGAGGAAATGAGGCTGTGAAGGGTGGTTTTTATAGTGGAGGGGAGAGGGGTTTCCTTAATATAAAATTCATTAGTTTATTAATTTCTTTAAAGACAAGGATTAGTGAGTCATTGAATTGCACGACCTATTGTCACCTATCGACTGGTCAATGTTCTGGTGCTCTGCTAATGTGTATAGCAGCACTCGGGTTGAATCCTCGACGATGATACTTTGTAATAGTCGTTTGTTTTTAGTTGATTGTATTTTGATTAGGGGGGTTTATTTGCAGAGAATAATTGAAATGATTGATTAACTATAATTGATTTAGAAAATTTATAAGGATTGGGGTGATTTCATCATTAGGATATTAAATCTTGTGATATCCTTGAGATTTACTTTATATTGCATTCAAATTAACACCCATGTCACAAGTTGACGTTGATTTGAATTCCCAAGTGTTAAGGCTTTAATCCAAGCCTCAACTTAACTTAAGGTTCTAATATTGATCATATCATGTTTATGGTAGTGTAATTATGGTTCCCATAATCCATGGAAACCACACATTAAACAAAACAAGTCATTATTCCATGACATGCTAAGTCCAACATACACAATGTTAATTCAATGAATACTCATCGAGAAAAAGCTCTCAATCGCTTAACATACCTAAATTAAAAATCACCACAATGAGAGATTTACTCATCCATTAATATGGTTATTAATCTTATAATATAAGAATATGGTGATGAATTATAATGACAATAAAAATAAAGGGATTAGAAAAGAGTGGTACGTCTAACACACACACATAAACAATGATGATAATTAAAAACAAATTTTCGATTGAATGAGGAAGCAAAAGAAGGGAAGGGGATTCAACTGAATTTAAATATTTTAAGAACATTAAAATTAAACTATATAAGGTGGATGAGAATAAGAGATATTGAAGAAGAAACTTTCATTAAAACAGAATTACAAAAGAAAGGACTTACAAAATTACAAAAACAAAGAACATGAAAGTAAGTGAAAACAAAGAGAGGTGGAAAGGTATCTCAAGAGAAAAATTGAGTGTGGAAGATCCTCCCAAGACTTTTTCAAGGATTTGGTCGTGCCAATATGATCCCCTCTCTTCTGAAATTCCAACCCCTCTCAAGGGGAGAAGGGGGGAGTATTTATAGCCCAGGGAGTAGACTATTTGCATTCCAAAACTGTCTCTCCACTTGAACCGCATATTTACCAATTTAGATAGATGAATCAAGAGATGGTGTCTTCTTAAAAGATGTAGATATTTATTTCCTATGTCCACCCTCAAAATTAGGCTGCAAATAGACATTTTATACAATGTTATGGTGGTTTTAATAAATAATGTCATTCTTTCTATTTCAATCCAGACTTTCCAATGGACAAAATGTGAATGGGTTTTTTCATAGTAATATGCCCTAAAATAAAACTAATTTCTTCAAAAGAGTTGTCCGACCATATCGCCTCTTTCACACTACAAACGATCAGCTCGAATGGATGTCCACATCCGGATAAATGTCAATATTTGTGTGCTACTTTTATTTCTCATCCAGAATGGTGGGATGGACTTCAATGCATATTTTGGGGCCCTTTTTGTTATTATTATGGCTTGAAGTTTTTATCCTGGACTCCTTAAATTGTCCCCCAAACTATGGTGGAGAATAATGGAATTTGAATTTTTGTATTTAGCCCAGTAAATCAATCTTCATGAATAGTCCATTTTCCTCACAGATTCTTTGGTCTTGTTTGTGAGGACCATATGACTCTTCAAATGGAAGAATTGGCTCATGGTACCTTCTAATAAAATGTTTTATATTTAAAATAGAATCATAAAAAACACGAAACACACAATTTGGATATGTATAGTCATTGTTATTAATTAACTAGTAAACCGACTCAATTTGGCTACTTCTAAAAATGCTCAAAAATTATACTTAGTATTAAAACATTAATAATTCACATAAATTATGAAAATTTTATATAAAATTAGTGAAGGGAGTATTTATTAAGTAATGAAAATATGAATAACATCAAATCCCCCACACGTTTTCTTGTGCATTTCCTCATGTGCAAAAAATATAAAAACATGACAAAATCATTTTCACTCACCGACAAATATTAAAATTTTGTTTTCTCCAATCAGGGGAGGTTTACACTATTTCACTCATCCATTTTGAATTACACAACAAGTTGTTACAAAAAATCTTGTTCCAAAACTAGTTCATTTTTTCATTCTCAAATTTAGAAATAGAAAATGTTGATACCTAAAACTCACACCTCTCAAGATGATAAAATTTATTTGTGGAGGTTCACTCTTTCACCAACCAAAAGTGAAAATCTTAGTGTTTGAAAAGAGATCTCATCTTCCAATCCCTATCCAAAGTGCACACGAATCAAGAGGTCTTTTTAAGGGGTTTTCTATGGCTATGGGATGGTAGGAATATAATGTCCAAGAGAGAGAATAAGAGGGTTAAAACACCAACATAGAAAAAGAAATGTGCATTTTTTTGAAATAAAACATGGAAGGAAATGAAAACACATATTTACAAGGGAATGATTGTGTGAAGAAAAACACAATAGAGGAAGAAAATATGAAGGTAATGAAAAGATGGAATATTTACAAAACAAAAAACTTCTCCCAATAAGAATATAATACAAGTGTTCTTTTTTCTCTTTTTTTCTTTGTTTTTTCAAAAGATGACCTTGAAACATATCTCACACTCATATCCCAACCCGTGTTTGATCTCCTCACAACACTAATTGTAATAGTTATAACAAGATCAAATGTTGAGGAAGAGTGATTTTTGACCTACCCAAGACACAACCCATTTTTTCAATTTGTTTTTTGAATTATTTTCATCATTTTTTGAACACTTCTCAATAACATTTACAAAATTACATAAATAGAAGTACATTACATTCCCAAAAAAACTGAATGAAAACCTCTCCCCCACACTGAAATGGATGCTTGACCTCATGCAGATGATAACTTGTTGAAAATAAATAAAAGAGTACCCAAACAATGAAATCCATTCCCCCCAACACTTAAATTTTAAAAAATTATGCAATGAAAATCCATGTTGATATTTGGTGGGGAAAGGTATTGGGCTTGTAATGTGTCTATCAAGGAAAATGTTTTCATAGGCTCAAAGGGGCTTTCAAAAAGAGGATTAATGTATGGTAAATGGGAGGCTATTTGGCTATTGTGATTCTCATGTGGTTTAGAAAAATTCCTCTATCATATTAATTCACACAAAAGTAGGAAATTCAGCTCGAAGGTCCACAAACTCAAGACACACAAATTGGGGTGAAAACATACATTTTGAAAAGATGGCCATAGGTGGCCTTGGCATGGAAGAAAATGTTGTTCCTCACAGTTTTGAAAAAGAATTTTCCAAATTAAAAAATAAACAATCAAAATTGGTTAATTTTGACAAATTTTTTTTATCCAAATTCATGATGAAAATAAAATATTTTTTAGATGAAAACATGTCTATTGACTCCCCAAAAAGGTTGGACAAAATTTTAAAATTGGAAGGTGAGTAATCCCGACTCTTTATTTTTTGTATTTTTTTAAGTGATTGTTTTTTTTATTTTTTAGGTTTTTTATAAAGAAACACCCACACAAAATAGAAAGTGAAAAAGATAAGGTTTGATAATGAATGTGGTAAAAAATTAATGAGAGGGGAAGAATAAGAAAGAGTTAGAGAGAGAGGAAGAGATAGTGAGAGAGTTAAAGGGAAAGAGGTACCCAATGGTTTAGATTTGGCGGGTTTCCATCTCCATCTACTGGTGGGTTGAGTACAAAAGTTGGTGATCTAATGGAAGTCGATGTTGATCCAGGATAGTGGGATGTTACCTGAAAAAGAAAAATCATTATTCATATAATGAAAAACTAAAAATAAATTGAAATTTCACAAATGTAAAAGAAAGCATGGGTTGCCTCCCAAGAAGCGCTGTATTTATTTGTCTATAGCTAGACTGTTGCAGTGGACTACCCATAGTCTGACGATGGCCATCGTATTTTCTCATCTCTAGTGTGCTTCCAGAAAATATTCTCCTCTGGGAGGCTTGATGATTCATTGGATAATTTCTTCCCATCCTTTTAGGTGTGCTTGAAATTCAATTGGGAGGGGGTGGAAAGAGAATATTTCTATCCTCTCTTTGGTCTTCAAACTTAAAAATGATGTTATCCACAAAGTGCTGGTTTTCTATTCTTGGAAATCCAGGAAGATGGCTCAATTATGATGGTTCATTTATGTAAGGTTTAGATAACACAAAACCACGATATTGGATCCCAATTGTTTTTGACTCATTTATTTCATCACTTACCGATGTAGAGTAGTGAGGGTCATTGGAGTCATAAGACTTAATAAAATTTTCAATTTCCATTATATCAATATTGTTCGCCAAGGAATTGTCAATTTCAACCTCACTAGTGATCACCTTATTAATTAGGGAAAAAATGTCACAACCTTCACTCCCATTAGGAAAATATAAACAAATTGGTTTGGGGTTCACCTCAAATATAATAGAATTTTTAGAATCCTGGATAGGAAATGATGAATGTGGGATAATCATGTTTTAATCAACAAATGACCATTCTAGTTCATTTTCTTTTTTACCATCCATTTTTAAGCATTAAAGGTCAACGGTGTGATGAGATTCCAAAAAGTTTTCATGATCCTTCAGATCAATGGAGTTTGCATTTGTAATGTCAACATTGATTTGTCCATTTATTACTAGGTTAATGAGGATGCAATACTCACAAACTCTTCTATTAGTAGAACAGAAAGAAAATGTTGGATTGGGATTTAACACACTCTCATAGAGACTTTCAGAAGCATGGACAGAGAATACAAATTGATTCTCTAATGGGTATCGCATGGATTGAAAAATATTGAACTTGACCATTTGGTCACCAAATTCCATGGATAAGATGCCAGCATGGGAATCAATTTTGGTTTTTTATGTCATGAGTGAATATCTTCCTAAAATCAGAGGAGATTGGAAATAAGTTGTCTCACCATCCATGTCAAGGACATAGAAGTCAGCTGGGAAGATAATATCATTGACTCGGACAAGGACATCCTCAATTATTCCCTTAGGATTGGCTGTGCTTTGATTGGATAACGAATAACTACACCCCTTGGATGTAAGGGACCTAGACCAAGGTTGAAGAATATTGATTTGGTCATGAAATTAATTGAGGCTCCTAGGTCTATGAGTTCATAACCAAAGTTGGAACATCCAATTTGGAATGGAACCGTAAAGGTCCCTCGATCTTTGCACTTTATGTGAATAGACTGCTGGGTGGAAACATTTTCAAAGTTCCTAAGTTTCCTCTTGT
Source organism: Viscum album (assembly GCA_963277665.1). Taxonomy (NCBI): domain Eukaryota; kingdom Viridiplantae; phylum Streptophyta; class Magnoliopsida; order Santalales; family Viscaceae; genus Viscum; species Viscum album. The sequence continues at coordinate 392,337,791 of OY728148.1, forward strand.
AGGTACACAACTCCTTGAGAAACATGGCATACTTAGGAATTTGTTTTATGGCATCTAAGATTGGAATGTTGACTTCAACACGTCTAAACATGTCAAGCATATCAAGATCGGGGTCAAAGGACTTCTTTGGCTTAGAAACGTCTTGAGGAAAAGGAATTTGGTTCCTAAGTGGAATTGAAGAAGATGAGGGAATTGTTTCAGGTTCCTTTTAACGTTTGTTTTTCTTTTCATTTTCTATGTCAACATTTAAAGGGGTGTTGGAGGACTTATATTAAGGCATAGCAATTTTCTTTCCCGATATAAGTGAAATTGCACTTATATTACCCTTGGTGTTGGGTAATGGTTGAGATGGAAGTTGGGAAGAATTGGACGGTTGCTGCTGACTAAGGTGGGATTCAAGTTGACCAATTTGGGTTTCAATGTTCTTGAGGCTAGAACGATTGAAAGAGGCGAGATCTTCCACTGCACTTTCCCATGGTTTCTTAGAGGAAGAGGCTTATCCCAAATTGGGATTACCTTGATTTTGGTTCATCGGAAAGCGATTGCATTGGTTTTGGAATTGGGAAGGCTCACTTGGATAATGGAATCCAGGAGGAGGATTGTTCCTTTGAGGTTGAGGTATAAAAGGATAAGGTTGTTAGAAGTTACCAACACCTTGACCATATTGAGACTGGTTTGGTTTTTGAAGAGGGAATTTAGGAGGATGAGATATGGGATTACTATACCTATGGCCTTGGTTATAGGATGAAGAGAAGGGATCAGAGTGAGGTTGGTTGAAATTTCTAACAAACTAACCTGATAGTTGAGGATTGTTGTTCCGCTGAGCATATGCTTTATTGAGATCCATTGGTCCAGATGAATCGGATTGATCCTCTTGATGTTGTGGACATGTGTCAGTTGGATGAGATGGAGAGTTGCAGATTCCACAGTTTTTGACTGGTCCATGAAACATTGATTGTGGAGAAGACGAGGCTGGGGATTTGGTAACCACAGCTAGTTGGCGCACAAGACTTGTAAGTTGACTCATCCACTCGGTTATCTTGTTCAGCTCAATTGATTGATTATCTTGGGCTTGTTTGACTTGAGCATGTGCTCGAGTATGAAATTTTTGTGTGTTTGCGGCCATGTTACTTATGAGATCTCTTACTACTGCATGAGTTTTATCAACCAGAGCACCGCCACTTGCGACATCAATGAGAGTTCTCTCTATAGCCAACAACCCTCAAAGAATTATTTGATCAAGATTTGGTCAGGTATTTGGTGATATAGATAGGTTTCCATAAGATTTTTGAACATCTACCAGAACTCATGGTGTGATTCACTTGGTAATTGACATATAGCGCTTATTTCCTTTCAGATGGAAGCAGTACAAGAAGCAGGAAAGAAATTTTATAAGAAGAGTCGCTTCATGTCATTCCATGTGGTTATGGAACCAGGAGGAAGGAAGTAGATCCATGACTTGGTGGAGTCATCTAGGGAGAAAAGGAATGCTCGGAGTTTGATTTGTTTCTCAGAAACCCCTTGAGACTTGATGGTAGAGCACACCACTTGGAACTCTTTATGGTGGAGATGTGGATCCTTACCGGCTAGCCCGTGGAAATGAGGAAGAAGATGGATCAAACCTGATTTGAGTTCAATGTCAGCCTCTATGTTTTGATATTGAATACCAAGAGGTTGGCAATTCATATCAGGGGCAGAAAGTTCTTTAAGTGTATGTTCCCTAGGATTGGCCATTTCAAATTTAACTAGTTGGATGAGGACTGGTTCTTGAATGAGTTGATTATCTCTTATGTTCCTCCTATGTTGGCGATGTGTTCGCTCAATTTCAGGGTCAAAAACATCCGAGGGATTTTTTGGGAGGCTATGGGGCATTCAGAGAGATTTTGTAAGAAAGGGGAAGATGGGTTTTTCTTTTTATTTTTTCAGTTTATGATTTTTATGAGAAGACATGGTTTTCTTTGTGTTTTTTTCAAATTTTTTTAAATTTGTTTTTTTTGTTTTTCTTACAATAACCAGAAACTAATGACTACTTAAAGCATCATCCCCGGAAACGGAAGCATTTGAAATGCATGGCCGATTGTCTCCTATCGACCGGTCAAAGTTCTAGTGCTCTAATAATGTGTATAGTAGCACTCGGGTCGAATCCTAGGCGATGATACTTTGTAATAGTTGTTTGTTTTTATTTGATTGTGTTTTGATTGGGGGGGTTTGTCTGTAGAGGTTAATTTAAATGATTTATTGACTATAATTGATTTAGAAAATTGATAAGGATTGGTGTGAGTTCATTATTAGGTTAGTTAAGCTTGTGATATCCTTGAGATTTGCTTTATATTGCACTTAAATTAACACCCATGTCAGAAGTTGACGTTGATTTGAATTCCCAAGTGTTAAGGATTTAATCCAAGCCTTAAACTGAATTAAGGTTCTAATCTTGATCATATCATGTTTATGGTAGTGTATTTATGGTTCCAATAATCCATGGAAACCACACATTAAACAAAACAAGTCATTAATCTATGACATGCTAAGTCCAACATACACAATGTTAATTCAACGAATACTCATCCAACAAAAGATCTCAATTGCTTAACATAACTAAATTAATACTCACCCCAATGAGAGATTCACTCAGCCATTAATATGGTTATTAATATGGTAATATAATTTTATGGTGATGAATTATAAACAGAAGAAAAAGAAAGGGATTACAAAAGAGTGGTACGTCGAACACACACAGACACACACACGAACAATGATGATAATTAAAAACGGATTTTCGATTGAATGAGGAAGCAAAATAAGGGAAAGGGATTCAACTAAATTTAAACTATTTTCAGAAAATTAAAATGAAACTATAGAAGGTCGATGAGAATAAGAGATATTGAAGAAGAAACTTGCATGGAAACAGAATTACAAAATAAATGACTTACAAAATTACAAAAACGAAGAACACGAAAGTAAGTGAAAACAAAGAGAGGAGGAAAGGTCTCTCAAGTAAAAACATGAGTATGTAAGATCCTCCCAAGCCCTTTTCAAGGATTTGGTCATGCCTATATGGTCTTCTATCTTCTGAAATGCGAACCCCTCTCAAGGAGAGAAGGGGATAGTATTTATATCCCAAGGAGTGGACTGTTTGCATTCCAAAACAATCCCTCCACTTGAACTGCAGATTTACCAATTTAGACAGATGAATCACGAGATGGTGTCTTCTTCAAATATGTAAATATTGATGTCTTCTATCCACTCTAAATAGCGGTTCACCAATATAATTTTTATCCAATGTTATGGTGGTTTTAATAAATAATGTCATTCTGCATATTTCAATCTAGACTTTCCAATAACCGAAATGCGAATGGGTTTTGGCATAATAAGATGCCCTCAAATAAAAATAATTCATTCAATTGAGTTGTCCAGAAATATCTCTTATTTCACACTGCAAAGGCTGAGCTCTAATGGATGTCCACATCATGAGAAATGCAAATATTTGTGTGCTGCTTTTATTTCTCGGCCAGAATGGTGGGCTGGACTTAATTGCATATTTTGGGCCCCTTGTTATTATTAGTAGGCCATGAAATTTTTATCCTGGACTCCTTAAACTGTCCCAAAACTATGGTGGAGAATAATGGAACTTGTACTTTCGTATTTATTCCAGTAAATCAATATTCATGAATAGTCCAGTTTCTTCACAGATTCCTTGGTATTGTTTGTGAGGACCATATGACCCTTCAAATGGTAGAATTGGCTCATGGTACCTTCTAATGAAATGTTTTATATTTAAAGGAGAATCCTATAAAACAAGAACCACACAATTTGGATCAGTATAGTGGGAGTTATAAATAAACTAGTAAATAGGCTCAATTGGACTACTTCTAAAAATGCTCAAAAATTATACTTAGTATTAAAACATTAATATTTCACAAAAATTATGCACATTTTATATAAAATCAGTGAAGGGAGTATTTAAAAAGTAATGAACATATGAATAACATCAGTCTTAAATGACCAATAATAGTAATTTTTTCATGTGATCCTAAAGAAAGTGGGCTTACATCAGCAGAACATCACAGATGACTCTATAATTAGCTTATTTAGCTTATTTTGTAAATTATGGTATTTCACTATTCATAAAAATTCATTTACTTTAGAAAAATACCAAAAATTCACCCCAACCATTTTTTGACGTGTAGAACCCAAAATTGAAGTCCATTTTTAAAAAATGTTTTTCTAAATATTATTAATTTAATATTTATTTAAAATCATAATTTACTAAAAAACAGTTTTTAATATTAAAACTGATTTTATAGTGCCTTCAAAAATTACATAGGGTCTTATAAAATTTTCTAAAAAATATCATACATTTATTTTTTAATTTTTGAACACGTTTTATGAAAATAAATTTTCTTTTAAATTAATTAATTAATTAAAATTAATTAATTATTACTTACAAAATACCAAAACATTTATTAAGGTCAAATTATCACTTTCTAAGATGTCTAAATTTTATTTAATTATTCATGGGCAGGGTTACACTTATGATAGATGATTTAATATTCATAAGGGTCATATTATTATTCATAAGGGAAGGTTTCTATTCAAAAAGGTATGTTACTATTCACCAAAAATTATTTTTGTTTCATTAGACTCCGAAATTCATCTTGGACACCACCGTGTATGTCGTATTTTCAAAATTCCCAATACCAAAGTGAAAAAATTATGTTTAATGGCCACTTAGCACATATTAGTTCATTATGATGTGCTTTAATGTGATTTTATGACATAATTTTAATAAGGAAATTTTCATTAAAAAACTTTAGGTTATTACACACCACCTCCAGGAAGCCCACGCCTGGTTTAGGGAGATGAAGGCCAAGGTCGTGGGAATCTTTAGGCCAAGTAGTCATATGACCTGAAATATTAAAATATGATTATAGTTATGATATATATTTTTTATACTCTTAATTTAGTAATATTATACAAAGTTATGAGTCATTCCATCATCTATGTACTCCTATTTCAAGATCTACGACTCTCAGTTGATAATTTTTCCTAGCATATTCAACTTGGGGTTCCTGCAGAGAACACTTATTCAATATCATTTATCTTTCAAAAGTTGAATATGTCTCTTAGTATAGAGGGTTTGTCATGTGACCTATTAGTCATCTCGAAAATACCTTATGACGTCAACTTGGGTATGAAATATTTTTCCATGGGACAAGACCAGTTTGAGTTTCACCATAGATGAGTCATATGGCATTGAAAAGAAGGGATTAGATTATCCATTGTGGGATAGAGATACCTCATGGTGGAGTGGGTGGGTCTTGTGGGAGGGAAACAAAAAACCATCAACCATTAGTTTTTGAGTTCACCCTATAGTGAAGCAGTCTCTTCTAGAATCTCTAATCCTTTAGTCATGGAGGATTATATGGACGCATTCGTCGAGGACATTCCACGATTAAATTTGAGATGATAGATAGAGTTTTGAATTTAAATACACCATGTGACCACTATTATTTCTTCTAAGTTATATCAGATAGACCCTAGTAAGATTTCATATCTGAGAGTGTAGTTGGAGGACTATCGAGAGAAGGGTTTTATCAGAACTAGTGTATCCCTTTGGGAAGCTTTAACTTTTTTTTTTGTGAAAATAGCAGACCAGAGGTTCTAGATTTGTGTTGATTATCACCACCTGAACTAATACATGATAATTAATGTATAAAACTTATTAAGCATTTAAGATCTTATTGATTAGTTTTGAGGCTTGATATGGATCTCAAATATCTATCTTAGTTCTGGTCGCCAACCGTTTAGAGTTTATGAGGCTAATATTCTGAATCTGGCATTCCAATATATCTATGAACACTATGAGTTCATTTTGATAATATTTGGTGTGACTAATTGTCCCACTATATTTATTGATCTGATGAGTTAAATATTTGATACATACTTGGAATGATTTTTTGTTTTATTTATTAGCGACAAACTCATATACTTTATGTTATAGGAGGAGAATGCATAGAACATGAGGTTGGTCCTATAAATTCTTTATAGCACCAATGTTATTGTAAGTTATCTAAGTTCTAGTTCTGGATCCTCGAGTCTACATTCTAGGTAATTTTATTTCTAAGAATCGATTAGCTATAAACCTAGTGAATATAGATGTAATTATTTCTTGGGATAAACCCAAGAGTGTTTAAAAGGTTTAGAGTTTTCTTAGCTTGGTCGGGTACTATAGGAGGTTCATAAAAAACTTCTCTAGGATTGTATCCCCTTTAACCACATTGATGTGGAAAGTGTAGTAATTTACCTAGACTAAGTTGTGCATGTTATCCCCTTAGGAGTTTACTCTGAGGATAATGAGTACACTGGTTTTGATACTACTAAAGGTGGATGTGGAGTATATAGTATATTGTGATACACATGGAGCTGGAATCAAATATTTTTTGATGTGGAGTCTGGTAGTTATTGCATATGGGTCGAGTTAGTTTAGACCCCATGAGTAGAACTACCAATCCCATGACCTAGAATTGGTATCACTAGTCTTCATTGTGATGATGTGGAGGCACTATATTCTATGAGAACTCTATTTTTAATCATAAAATTAGAGTCTTATGTATGTCATTATGTAGAGGGATATAAACCTAAAATAGAGGAAGCAGTTGAAGTTAATGTAGTACTACGATGTTTGGATTGTCTATACTCCTATAAAGGGAAGCGTGGTGTAAGATGACCATAGTTGGAAGTCCTAGGATCGCTTGGTGGAGGAGGTGGATGAGTAGTTATCTTAGTTGTAACTTACCTCGGTAGAGGTGGAGGGTTTAGATTTTCTTCAGTCGATAGTGTTGACTAACCTACTTCTCTAGTGTCAAAGGGAGGCTCAGTTAGTAGACATCGGCAATAAGGATATACAAGACTAGATATCCTTTAGAGATTCTCCTGATGTATTTTATAAAGTAGGTAATCCCATCATATTATTCAATGGATATATTGTGTTCCCAGCCATGATGTGGGAGTAGGTGATGAGGGATTTTCAAGCTTATCCTTTGGTTGTACATCATGGTGTTGGGAAGATGTATAGAGACCTTAGGTAGTAGTTTTGTGGGATGGAATGAGGCAGAACATGATCATGTTTGTCTCTAGGTGCCACACATGATTGTAGGTGAAGGCATAACAAACTGTGTTTTTCAGTTTTTTATAGCCTCTTGAGATCAGGGAGAGGAAATAGGATGAAATAACCATTTAATTTGTGATATATCTTCCATTAAAAGCATGAATTCATAATTTCATATGGTTTATTGTTGACTGACGCATGAATTTTGCACACATATTTTCTATAAGGTAGCAGAGCTTAGTGGAGAGTTTAGGGTAGTTGTATGATCTGGAGATCATACATTTTCATTTTGTTCCCATGATGATTGAGTCCACCTATGATGTGCATTTCATTTCATAGTTGTGGAGAGTCCCGTTGGAGGTATATAAGACCTAGATGAGGATGATTATAATTTCTCACCCTCAGAAAGGTTGGAAAATTGAACACATTATCTAGGTTATTGAGGATATACTAAGGGATTCCATTCTATACTTTTTCCAGACCTAGGATAATCCTTTAACTTTTTTATAGTTTTCTCATAATAATAGATATCAATCAGTTATAGTCATTGTACATTTTGAGGCCTTTTCTAAATGACCATATATTTCACCCTTATGCTAGACTGAGATCGGTGAGACATATCTTGTTGGGATAGAGATATTACATGAAATCATCGAGAATCTCTATTTGATTCGAAATTAGACATGTTTAGAACAAATTAAGAAAACATATTTTATTAATCAATATCAGAGGCCCTTGGAGTTAGATTAGGGACCCTAATATTTCTGAGAGTATACCTATAGTGAGGATTATAGAGATTAAACCAAGAAGAAAGGATATCCACACTGTTCATGATGCCATTCAAGATCATGTAGAGGATTGGTGAAGATTTTTATCAACTCACCTTACACCCATAGTTGGATTGGGTGCATGATGTCTTCCATGTATTGAAGTTGGTGAGATACATGCCTGATCTTATGATTGTTATTGACTTTGGTGATCTAGATATAAAGGATGGATCCACCTCCATAGAGTACCTGATGGTGATGAAGTATTGAAAGGATTGGATCCTATGTGGATAAATCATTGTCTTATTTTGTGTGTTGTGGGAGCATGGGAGCATGTATGAGTTCTAATGGGAGTGGCAGAGCAAGATGCATGCTTAGTATCCCTACATTTTGTATTAGTTTTTACTCTTAAAGGATAAAAATCTTGAAGGAGGGAATAATTCAGACATACTTTTTTGTCTTATAATACTTTGAAATATATTTAGAAATATTTTTGGAGCTAGGAAATGAGGTGATGTGTGATTCTGAGACACGATGAGCTTGAAATTAATTTTTTAAAAATCATTAGATATATTTTGTATCCCACATACCACATTTTCAGAAATAATGTAAAATATTTTTAAAGGATTCTGAAAATGGAAACATAAAACCATTATTGAATATGGAGTTCATGATTTACCCTAGACACGAACTAAAGATAGTCGAAGTCAGACGTTATGTTGAGGTAGCCATTCGTGGGAGCATTTAAATTAAAAATAATATTTAATTAATTTTTTTTTATTTTAATGACTTCAAATTAATAATTTAAAACTATTTAATTATTATGTTTCCCTATGTTCAATCGCATAACCCATTGGGGTTTTTGAGTGGAATCCACAATTTTTCATTGCTGATTCATTATCTGATGGTAACCAGTAACCATATTAAGGTGAATCAAGGAACGTCAAATGTAACAGGTTGTATCCACTATTGGAAACAACATTATTCACAAACGATTGATCTGAATCCATTTATAAATCATCAATTTCTCAAATCCTCATTTTTATTAAAATATTGATCAGGAGCTAAACATTATTCCATGATCTATGTAAAAATAAATCCTTTACATGAATAAGAATATAAAATTTATACTTTTTATTCAATTTATTATTCTTGTTGTGTAATGTTTATCACCAAAATTATTCCCAATATATATTAATATCCAATAATTATTTTCTAACAATTTATTCACCTTTGTCTTTTAGCATTCCTCTTATCTTTATTTGCGTTCTTCTCCATTGGCCTAATAAGACATGATTAGGCATCATCGGGCAGGTTTGAGTGCAATTGAACCCACAAATTCATGGTGCATTAATGTGAGATGAACAAAATGTAAATTTGAGGAAAGATGATAATTATTTTTGAGATAAAGGTTATGTTTCTTTGGGACTTTGGATATGATATTGAATGATAACAACATGAAGTGCACGAGGCATGTGGAGGCTTCAAGAGAAGGATCGAATACACAATTTTATTCTTTGAGAAATCCATAATCAAATTCCATATGTGATGACTAGGATATTTATGTGGTAAAATGATTTATTTGGTAATGGGAGTAGAATATTTGGGATCTTCAAATAAGAACACATACTCTATTTCAAATCCAACTTCATGCTATATAGTCCAATGAACACATGAAGTGTAGTTCGGTTTCTACAGTGTCTAGGGTTTCGTGATTGAGTAAAATATCACACGTTATGTGGAAGGACTAAACACCATCTAACCCCTATCTATTCCTCCCCACATGTATAGAAAGTACATGCCCTAGACCCCATTTGGCATAACAAAACATGTAGGGTGGAGAACAAGTCATATACTAGAAGATGACTAATGTACATTGATATAACCCAAAGGACCTAGGAATCGCCAACAGAACACAGATGGGCCCACATGGTTGAGACATGATGGGTTGTACACTTACATGCCATGTACTAAGACATATATTATGAGCCTTGTGCTGGAGATAACTTGACTAGGCAAATGAGTGGGGACACATTCAATGTAGACACCTTACATGCTGTGTCTCTTTAATTAATCTTCTACCTAATGTATCCTCTTTGTTTTGACTTTGATTTTGGCCTTAGAGTAGCATATTCTTATATTTTTTATGCATTGAACGTGATGCTGTAATTTTTAGTGCATTTTGAGATATGATGTGAAATGTTTTGAGTGTGATGCTTCTTTAAGCATAACTTGACAATGGTTCTAATCAAATAAGATCATTAAAGAGTATAGATAGTGGTGGTTCTCCCCTGTGGAATTAGGGAAAGGGTCTTTTATACATGGAGATGGAACTCCCCTATCACACCAGGATGTGGTTCCTCAATAATCTCTCTGAAGATAGAGATGTTACTGCCCTATCATACGAGGAAATAGATTCATTATCCATGGAGACGGTACTCCCCAATTGCACTAGGGTGTAGGTCCTTCATACAAATTCTTCAAAAAGACGCATGATATGCTGGGAATCGATGATGTAACTTTGGAGATATAGGTAGAATCATTATCCAAGAATATGATATGAGATAGAGATCCCATTTATTTGTCATTTGGGTTTCCCCTATAAGAATATATGTATTTTTTTTGTATTAGATTTAATTACTCTATTGTTATGGTTTGAGCTGTTTATTTCTATCATGTATCTTATTTCTTACCCTCTAATTTTTTGGGGTGTCCTATGAGATATTTATATACTCACTTTTCTGTGGGATTTCCAGCATGTGTTGTGTCTTATGCAGATGACAGATAGGTCAATGGTGATTCCATAGGATCATAGGGATACCTGGGTTAATTAGACTACATACAGTGGATATGGCCTAGAGATCTGGAGATTGGATCTTTTTGTTTTTACCATTAATTTTTTTTTAGGTTGGGACATATTTTATATTTGTATGTATTTTTATACTCTAATTTTCATATTATCTTATTGTACATTTTTTATTCCCAAAATTTTGATACATGGATGATTTTTACTCCAGATATTTCCATCTTTTCATTTGTATTCCCCTCTACTTGTTCATAGAGATTTTGGTGACTCATATTTTCTTATGGGGTATTTTGGGATTTTTTATGGAATATTTTTGAGACCAGGAACTGATATGAATTTTGATTATGAGGCTTGGTTTTCTTGGGAGAAATGTTTGATATTTATTAAATAAATTAAATACCATGTAGGCTAATTTTTACCGAAAAAGTGGAATAACTTCTAAATGGAGGCATAGATAAAAAATATGTGGGATTCGTTGAGTTTAGAACATGACTTATACCTTCAGCATGAAGTAATATTTGTCAACATAGAGAATTTATGAGAAATTTATTATGGAAATAAAATGAATAAAATAATATAAAATAATTTATTTTAAAATTATGAAGAGACCTAATCCTGTTATTTAAATACATACATATGGAAAATTTGTTAGGTTAGCCACAAAACCCAACAAATTATTGAGATCCATTTGGGAGAATTTGAGGATCTCCATTAGTGGATGACTATTGAATCTAGGTTCCATGATTAGTGTGCTATAAAATTTATGGATCTCACCAACAAAAATGATGCAACTTAATTCTTCGTTAGTGATCGATCCAAAATCATGGTAGGACATTTGATTATTTCAATTTATTCTCATTTTATGATTACTATCATTAAAATGAATCAATAAACTATGAATTGAATCATGAATCATCTATATTGAGGGTGTGGGTTAGATTATTTAGGAATTGGGAAAATTTATTTGTTACTATTTTTTACCTCTTAATTATTCCCTCCAATCTTAATAAAATGAGGAAAAAATGAACAATAGATAAGGATAATTATCTATGTTTGTGGATATGATTTTCTTCCATGATTTTTTTTCATCATGAGATAATTTTATATCATGTGGTTCAAGAAATATCAAGGAAATCGATCATTGTGAACCCATTTCTTGGTAGAATAATTCAATATTGTAGATCCAGGATTTGAAAGACCTGAAATTTGTATAATGATGGAAGAATTAGTGGATTAGATGATTCTTGATACTTGTTTTTGGTGTTCATAAATTTGTGATGATAGTTTGATGTGAGAGGCCCTTTTTCAAGGTGTTGGGGTAGCTGAAATCTAGTTTTTAATGGGGGAATTTTTAGAGGAATAAACCCATGTTTTCTAGAATGATCGAGGATAAAATATAAAGTGGAGTTTACACCAGTGTATGTGAGAGGAATAAAAATGTTTTTATCAATATAACCCATCAAAAATAGGTGTATTGTAGAGCCATGTGTTGTTTGGGTCCGTTATAGTAGCATATAGGATTTTGGGAGGATGTTAAGGACCACATGGCATGTTAACCTATCACACGATGTGTGACCCTACCTATATGGATTAGCGTGTTTGTATGAGGGTACATGGACATGACCTAAAAATAAATGTCCCGGAGAACACCATTTACTTCTATACAGACATGCCATGGATAGGGATACATGAACATAACCTGGTACTTGGACACTTCCATAAGTACACTATTCTAGGTACACCATGTACTTATACAAGGACACGAGCATATGCTATTTTACGTGGTCATGGACCAAAGATGAAGGAACATGTTTTGTACTCATTAATAGTTGTATAGAATCCATTGTACAATATATCTTGGAAAAGTTTTATTAGGTTCCATTCCCTAATAAATTCCCCTTGGATTAGTATGGAATCACCTCCAACAGAGAGGGTAATTACCCCTTCAGCACGACTTCATGGATAGTGTAACGACCCGAAATTTTGAATAATATTTTTTTTCAGAATTTGTGTGTTATGTTATTTTATACTCTATAAAACTATATAATTTAATTAATCAAGAAAGTAGAATTTAAATGAGACCATTTGTATTCAACTGTTATATGATCATTGGTCAATATGACCATTTGAAACTATACTGTTAACATTATGATTATTGTTTACAAATACAAACGATCATGGTCAATTAATACAGAAAGAAGAGTTAATGGCCTCATCCAGTGGACTCAGGCCACACGAAGCCTATTTGTCAGTGCTTGGGAAGGAGGTGGTATCACTAGGATATGCTCTGGACCAAACCCAAGATGAACTCCAACATGTTAAGCTTGAATGGAATACCTTATGAGAGAAGTTCAAGCTGATAGAAATCACCAATCGTGCAATGTTGTTCAAGATGCCCCAAGATTCTATCACCATAGAACACCTTAAACACAGGTCCCATACAGGTGTTATAAGGGGCTATGTAACAAGGCTTTAGTTACTTTGTGTAATCCTTTTGTATACATAAAATTGTTATTTTTTATTATGGTAAAATTGTGAATTTAAAATATTAGGTTAAATATAGGATGAATTTATATAAGCTCAATATTAATGATGAATATTTGAAAAATGGTATTTTAAACTATTTTTTAATACATTAAATTATTAATAATGTGAAACGGTTTTCAAAAAATAGCCTTCCATAGTTTTGATTAGTAAGAAATTTAAATTATAATAAGATCAACTTAATTTTTGATGAATAGTAAAGTATGAATAGTAATATTACCTTTAAGAATAGTAATTTGAAAAATGGAATATTAACCTCACTTAATTAGGTATAAAATATAATTTAGGCATCTTTAATGTTAATGTGATATAATTTCATAAGTAAAAAACTATTTCAGAAATTATTAGTTAAAGTATTAGTATTTTTTCAGGTAAATAGTGTTTTTATTAAAAATTAAATATCTCATAATTAGAATATTATTTTCATAAAATTTCGTTCATTTTTGAATTCATGGCATCAATATTAGGTTTGGGTTAATATATGATATTTCTATAAAATGTTTTTTTTGTGAATAGTAAAAATACAGTTTTGAGTTTTAGTGTTTTTAGTGACAACATTAATGAATTAATAATGATTTAATAATTATGGTAGAATTTTGTATAGTAAGATATGTTATATGGTGTCCCATGTGGAAAATACAATGAGAAAATACCATTGCCAAGACAATGGTTTTGAAAATACCACGGATGAGGTGTCCCTTAGAAATTAATAAAATATTCCCTCACTTTTGGTATAAATATCAACCCATTCCTTCATTAATCTCATTCCAAATACCTCAAAAATAATGATTTAGTATTTTGACCTCCCTTGGAGTCCTCCCAAGGTGTCCTCAAGCCCCGCAAGGACGCAACCTTCATGATTTTGAAGTTACTCTTCAAGGTAAGGGAACCTTTCTCCCACTTTTAAGTAATGTATTCTTTTATGTTATTTCCTATAGTTTCCATATTATTATGTTAGGGTATGTTATTCTATGTCCTTATTGTTTTACATTTTATGTCCAAATGATGATATACCCTTTACACTCTCACCCACTTATTTGTAGGAATTTTAAGTGACAATGTTAGGCTGTCAAATGTTTTGTAAAAGAAATTGCATATTCTCTTTTCTTTCATGTTTCATTTTCAAGTAATATGTCATTAAAATGTCCATAACATGATATTATTTATTTTTTATTATGTAAAAATATTTTATTATGAGTTATTTATTATTTTTGACCACTTTCCTGTCTATTTATAATGTTTTCTTAAAACCATGTAGTATAGCCGTTATGCTACAAAATTTTCACCTCAAAATCTCTCTCAGGAAAATATTTTATTTTATTAATGTGAATACCCAAACCTATTTAATTTCTAGGTGTATTCTTGAATACATAAAACTGATATATTTTATTATGTAATTTAGATACATAAAACCCTCATTCACTTTTCATGGTTTATATTTGATATAATGATCTTGTTTTTTAATCACTTTTTAATAAAATGTCACAATTGGACATGAAACCAATTTCTTTTATTCCCATTGTGTTATTTATGATATGTATGACTATGATCTATGTGGATCACATTAAAATAAATACATATTAAGTGTGTTCTCTGATATCTATCCAATGCATTGGATAAATAATTTAATCTCTAGAGATGACAAGTTTCACAATACCTTGGTGAATAACCCTGTTAATATTAGTAAAACCTTAAGGACGAACCTTGGTGATATGTTCATGAATGTATAAATTAATTTTTTTATCCACATATTCATGTAATTATTCATGTTAAATTTATTATTATATTCCTCTTCTTCCATTTATCATGTCTTTAGTTTTTTCATCAAGTTATTATTGATATCACATGTAAACTGATTCCATTTCTTTCCTTACCGGGCCTTCCACTCAGCCTTTCCATTGATGTATTTTTCCAGGTTATGAGATGAAATAATTTTACTTAAGATGAACTTATGATGAATCCATAAAAGTGTATTAGAAGAATGTTTTATGTTTTTTTCAAGTATATTGGTCTTTATTTCCAAGACACTAAACTTTAATGATCTTCTATTTGTAAAATGTTATGATATGTTATGAAATAAAAAGTTGGGATGCCATGGATAGAGTTGTTGGAATGCCTCCACAAGGGTTGGGTTTAGACCCTCTATCATATTCTTATTATCATCATTACTAACACTACACAGGTGTTAATCCTATACTTAACACGTTATTCTAGATTGTGTTATCGATATACCCAATGGCCTTGGGTGTGATCATAATATAAGCATCAAATCTCTTCTGAATTCCATTGTATAATTATAATGGAAAGACTCAACTATCCCTACAAATTGGACATACATAATTATTTCTATTTGACTCATGGTGTTTGTTCTATCAGATGCGTGCTTTGTGGAACTTTCAAGATAGAATCCTAGTTGACATTACGGTTGTGACCCGAGCTTTAGAATGTGTGTCTTTGTTGAGTATATATAGTTATTATTGTTATATGTATTAATAAAATATACCTTTTTAGAGATGAGTGTTATTATAGTGATATATTCTTTGTGGTTTCATGGTGTCCTACTAGTTATTATTATAATCACCCCTACATGATATTTTCCAACAGTTTTGTTTCTTGTGTAGAAAATCATCCATTTGAAAGAGTCCTAGAGTGACTAGGACTAAAAGATTCATAGTGAGACCTGAAAGGCCGAGGTGTGTTCTAGTAGTACCTTGATATTAATCCCTATATTTACATTCAAGTTGGACTTTTTTTAGACTATTTGTGGTGGGAATGTATTTGGTGATGTTTAAATTCTATTACTTCTTTTTGTACTCTTGTTTTTGGATTAGATGTATGCATGAAAAATTCCTTTTAATTTTTCTTATATTTCATAATTTTTTGGTCTTAGATATGTGTTCATGTGTTCATGTACTTTTGGTTAAGGCCTCCCATGTTAGTGATAACCCTACTCAGTTCTGGTCACCATCCGCTAACATATTAGAGGTAGGATTGGGGAGTAGTGTAATAGGACCCTTTGGGTTGGTTAGTAGTTGAGTGGTATCAATGGTAGTTGATTATACCTTAGTAATAGAGTCTATGTGATTGGTTTGGGGTAATTGTCTTAAGTGTTTGGAGTTCTTCTTTTAGGCCAGAGAATCCATTGTTGGTGCGGTGGATGATGTATCTACATATTGGAACTCTGATAACCAGCTTTTTGAAATGATACATGATAACATTAGTTACACGGGAAAAAAATCTTACAGGCATCATATATGAATAGGTTATTATTTTCATGTCCTTCTTGAGTTAGCTATCCATATATACTCATAGATCGTGGTACATCGTGTTTATTTTACTATACCTCAATGATGTATACTAACTAGGATTTAGGATTATGATCACAAGGTTTATCCCCTCATAATTGAGGCATCAATAAAGGGACTAGTTTAGTTAGTTCTACCTTCAGGTGGTGTAACAGCTAGACCAACACCTGTAGAGAAGAAGATGGTACATGTTGTACCAACAGATGAAATGCAATATTTGATTTCACTTCACGAGTAATAGTGACAATGATCCTTTATGTTCTGATGTGATCCCAACACATAGGTGTGTAAGGTCTAGATTGATGTGTTGACATGAGTTTTCAATCTTGCCAGGACTCCTATGACTTATATGGTTGTCCTAGTCACAGGCCTTCTCCATGTCTAACCAATAATATGGAGGGGGTTAGTGACCAAGTCATATAATGAGGACACTCTATCATGGTAAGAGTTTGAGAACTTTTTCATAGATTATTTATCTCTAAAAGAACCGAGGGTTGTATGCATATAAGAGATTCTATTGTTGTAGTAGGGTAGCGTGACCATAGCTGAGTGTTCATCGAGTTTTACTAACCTCTCCAGGTACTCGATGGATATAGTTCGAGATCAGTTCTACTATGATCAAACTTTTTTTGTGCTGAATATGTAGAGATATACTGCTCATTGTGATTTATCTATTTATTCCTAATTATTATAGGGTGATAGGTTGAAATTTTTGGGTTAAGAGTTTCCTAGATGAGTAGACACAAGCAATGGTTACCAGAAGTGGGCACATAGGAGTAGAGAGACTACTACCGCTTGGAGTTGACATCAATGTCCTGGACATAGATATGAGAGAAATTTTAGAATGAGGTCCCAAGATAGAGGGTCCATTATTTGGGGATCAGAAGATGTGTCATGTTATTCCATGGAGTGGGAGTTTTACTCGTGTGATGGTAAGGGACATTGGGAATGAGATTTTCCAACTCACCACATGGCTGACACGAAGATAATGGATGTGGCACTGAGGGATAAGCAACAAACAAAGAAGATTGGTTTGTAGGATAACCAAAGTTGAAGTGGATCTAGGAGGGAAGCTTGATGTGGTAGACACTTTGACCTGTTACAATGACAACCCATAGGTGGTCCATAACAGGCCCAAGGAGCTAGAGGAAAGGGGTGGGAGATGCTACATGAGACCAAGGCGTACGACCCATAGGCCATGGGAATGACACGTGGTATGATATGTATATTTTCTACCATAACTAAAGTCTTATAGGCAAATGTTCTATTAATTAAATTATTTACATATATTTGGTTCGGGACATAGATATTCTGGTTGATCCCATGGATGGACCCTTGATATTGTAGGATTATACAAGAGATTAATCAATTATCATTCACTTATGATGATAGTGTGAACTGACTCTTAGTGGTTATCATTTCTCCTAGGATATATTTTTTGCAACAATGAGGCCTTATGACATCATCTTAATTATTAATTGGATATCAATAGTTCATGCCCATATCTACTATTTCAGGAAGAGGAAACTGTGTTTCCGCCACAATGGGACTCGGTTTTCCTTTGTGGGTGAAAAGGAAACCCATGCAGCATAGTATGAACACATTCATAGGAGGGTATAGAAGATTACTCATCAGTTGGCTAAAATGATTCTTGGTGTATTAGATGCTATGTGTTTTTAGTTCCAAGTATTGGTGGTGGAGTATGAGATCATCTTTCCCAAGGATGTTTCAAGATTACCTCCCTATAAAAAGATAGACTTCTTCATTGATCTAAACCCCAAGAAAACCATAATATTTGTGGCGGAAAATTAGATGGATACTGTTGAGATTCACAAGATAAAGTGTCAATAGGAGGAAATTTAGAGGAAGGGATTTGTTAGACCAAGTGTTTCATCTTTTTCACCCCCCCATATTGTTCTCCAATAAGGTAGTTGTGATTTTGAGGTTATGAGTGGACTAATAATGCGTCAAAGAGGTGGATATGAAGAAACAATATCCTCTAAAAAGGATAAAGGACCTCTTTGATCATTTTAGAGGGGAATGATGGTTCTATAAGGTTACACTCATATCAGGATATCATACGATTCAAGTATGAGACAAAGATATACTAAAGATGGAATTCAGGTTTAGTTATGGTCACTATGGTAAATATGAGTACATGGTGATTCCCCTTAGTTTGAAGAACACCCAATAGTTATCATGGGACTCATAAAATAGATCCTTCATCCTTTTTTATATCAGTTCATGGATTTATTCATAGATGATATCCATGTGTAATATGTGTTCAAGGAGGAGAAGGTGAGACAATTTAGGATGGTTCTAGAAGTACATTAAGATCCATATCTTTATGGGAAGATCTCAAATTTCTAGTTATGGATTCAGGATGTCCAATTTTGGGGACATGTTATATTAGTAGATGTAGTAGTTAGTGGTCTTGACAATGGTAGAGCTAGTGTTAAATTAGGAGCTGCATAAGATCATGATGGAGGTGCAGGGATTCCTTTACTTGGGAGACTATTATTTTAGATTCATACCTAATTTGTAAAAGATGTAAGCTCCCATGGAATCTTTTTAACTAAAATTGGAAGCCTTTAATTTGGATAGATATGTTCTAGTAGGAATTTCATAAAAAAATTCATAGATTAATTAGCATGCCCATCATGAGATTTCCAATGGATGGTGTCAAATACATAGTGTTCTGTGATGCATTGCGGACCAGAAATGGTTATGTTCTAATAAAGAGGTAGGAAATAATTTCTTATGGTTCACATTCATTGAGAACACATGATCATAACTATACGATCCATGATCTTGACTTACAAATGGTATTATTCACACTAATGATACAAAGACACTACGTGATGGGAGTGTGGTTCATCGTCTATTCTAACCACAAGTGTCTCAAGTATATCTTTTATCAAAAGGATCTCATCTAGATATAGAGTTGATGGATAGAGTTCCTATTGGATTATGACTTTGTGATTTTATATACTCATGGGAAGTAGAACATGGTAGTAGATTCTCTAAGAAATAGATCTTGTTTGTAGTTACTAAATATGTAATTAGAGAAGCTGACATCATCCCAGTTATACTTTGTAGATGGAGATAGAGTAGATTACCTCTAGTTCATGGTTTTTACCACTATATTTTTATAGTGAGTTAGGGATAATGACTTCGGGATACTTACTATGAGATCCTAAATACTCATATATGCACTAGATATGATCCTGTGGGATTTTTTGAAGGTGGGAACAAGTAATTATTTTTAGAGGACATGTGATGGTACTAAGGACATCGTGAGAGTAGTTTTTAAGTGTGTTTCATACATCTCATATGGTAGAACATATTGGTGTGTACAATATGTACAATGACCTCCAATGTCAATTTTGGTTTCCAGGGATGATGAAGGTTGTTATAGAGTTAATCTTTTTGCTTTACTTGATAGAAAGTGAAGGCTGAGTACCAACTTCAAGTGGGTTTAGCTCAACCCCTTAAGTGTCTAGAGTAGAAGTGGGATGGGATATCCATGGACTTCATAATAGGATTACCTTTTATTTCCATGGAAAAGGATTCCATCTTGGTGATTGTTGTATGAATCACCATGTATCCCCACTTCTATGCTATCTGATAGAAGATTTTAGTAGAGATATTTGGATGACTCTATGTGAAATAGATATTCTAAATCAATAAAGTTCCCTCATTGATCGTTTCTGAATGTGGTGCTTGCTCGCATCACAGTTTTGAATGGGATATCATGAGGAATTCGTGACTCAGTTATTCTTGGAATCAACAATTCACCCATAAAATGACATCCACATAGAGGGGACCATTCAAATCTAGAAGTATATGATGCAGGACTTCATGTTAGTCTTTGGCCGTAGTTGGGAGGTTCATATACCATTGGATTAATTTTAGTAAAAAAGTAACTACCATTCCACCATTATAAAGGAACCACTGAGGGATTTTTATGTGAAACATTTTAGGTCACCACTTTTCTATACTAACCCATGAGATTCATCACTTATGGTCCCAGAGTTGGTGTGAGCCACTACTAAGAAAGTGGATATCACCTAGGAGTGGATGAGGACTAAACAAATCCATCATAGGTGTTATACATATAGAAAATAGAGGAATTTGGAGTTCTAGGAGGGTTTCCATGTGTTCCTATGAGTTACAACTCAATGTGGATTATGGATATTTGGTTTGGGAAAAAAGATATCTCTGAGATTCAATATCCCTTTCTAGATAATGCATAGAGTTGGTGAGGTGGCATACCACTTAGCTCTGCTACCACAGTTAAATTGAGTACATGATGTATTCCATGGTCCCTAGATGAGGAGGTACATGTATGACCCATCACACATTTTCAATCGGGGTGAGCTAGAAATTGAGGATGGAACTACCTTTGTTTATTACTAGTATATATTGAAGATCTATGGGAGTGGATCCATTATTGGTAGTCAATTCCTTTAGTGAATGTTCATTAGAAACATGGGAATATCTAGGAGAGAACTTGGGAGTGGTATCTTAGATTCATGCTCAATAACTAGATCTCTTTATGTGGCCCTTTTTTTGGATGTTAAGGATGTAATGACCTAAGGAGGAGAGATTGCACCCACATAGAGTTTCTATGTATTATTTTTGGATATTGTATGGATTAGTTTCTAGACCAGGAACTGCGATATAGTGTGATTCCAAGGATCAATGTGCCCAGAAATAAATGTTTAAATTATATTGAATACAATAAATAGTAGTAGAATAGTGTTTTCTTAAAAAAGTGGAATAAATTATAAAGGGAGGCGTGAATCAAAAATTCAAGGGATCCATTGAGATTAGAAAACTATTTTTCCTTATATGAGACATAATTTTTTAAAATGGGGAATTTGTGAAAGATTCATTGCAGTAAATTAATTATAACGTAAAATAAATTAATTTATATTGCAATTTCATAGTGATAAAATCTTCTTATTTAAGTACACTATTATAGAGAGTTTTCTAGGTTAGTAACATAACCCTAAAAAATGTTGAGAGCCATTAAAGAGAATTGGAATAAATTTATTGGTAGACAAAAAACAGATCAAGGTTCCACAACTTGTGTGAAACCAAATCAAAGGATATCACAAATGACAATGATGAAGACTTTTTCATCATTAGTGGTTTATTTGAATTCATGGTTGTGAGTTTTTTTTAATTTTATTTCTTCCCATTTTATGATTCCTATAATGAATGCGATTCATTAAACTAAAAAATTTATTCATAGATTGTGTGTATTGTGAGTGAGGGTTAAATTGTTCATGAATTGGGATAATTTATTTGTGATTATTTATTTATCTCATAATTCATCATTGTAACGATAATGAATTAAGGAAAACATGAAAATTAGACAAGGTTTATTCTTCATGTTTGTGGTTTTGATTTTCTTTCCCAATTCTTCATTCACCATCAGAAAATAGTTTGACCTACGATTCATAAATGATTCAGTAAATCAATTATGAAACCAAATTTATTGGGTCAATGATTCGATATTGTAGATATGAGATCATGATGACTTTGAGTTTGTGCGATAATTGAAGTAGTAGCAGAGTAGATAATTTTGGATATCATGTTTTTGTGTTCTTCAATGTGAGAGATGGTTTAAAATGTGAGGCTATTTTTTGAGTGGTTTGGGCAGCCATAATCTAGTGTTTTATGGTTCAATGTCTTATATAGTGTAGATCGATGTTTTCTCAAAATATCGAGTCGGAAATATGAGGCGATGAAGGTTTGGGTGTAAGTGGGAGGAAGAAAAAGGGTTTTTGGGAAAACTCAATCAACATTGTGTGTACTACAGAGCTACATGACTCTGTGAGGAATATACAGTAGTGGCTAGGGTTTAAATAAGAGTTTAAGGATTACATTATCTGTGGCCCCATCGCACAACATGGGACCCCTCCTAGATTTATCAATGTGTACCTCAGAGGGTATACAGATATGGACTAATAATACACGACCACGAGCACGATGTGTAATCTTACATAGACATGGCCAGTCTAGAGATACTGGGTGTAGCTATGTACATGGAAATGGGAATATTTACATGAGAATAGGCATGTTGTGTACTTACACACGTACAAGGGTATATAATGTTTTACATGGGAAGACCTAGGACTGAAGGGAACCATGGTGTACTCCTATTACATTCCATATACTTCATCAACGTTTCCATAGAGAGATTTTACTCTTAATATTAGAAATAACTATTAGGGTGTGTTCCCTGTATCCATTCCCTCAGAGTTAGTATGGTATCACCTCCAACACATAAAAAAATGATCCCATCAATATGAATTCCTAGATAGAGTAGTTGGATTCATTCCATGAGTCTTGAAGTTAAATCCAATATAATCCTTTTACTATAAGTGGATTTATTTATATCATCATGACAAAAAAAACACATGGAAAATGATGATATATTTTGCGGGTTATTCCAGAATAAGTTGTAGGTATACCCTATGGCCTTCAGTGTGATCCTAATATATGTATCATATCTATTTAGAAATATATCCTATATTTCTAATGGTGAGCCCAAATTATCCCTACATCTTTGACTCACATTGTCAGTTCTATCTGACTCATGAAGTGTGTTCTCCTAGACAAGAGATTTGTGAAAATTTTGAGTTAGAATCCTAGGTAGGAATTATGGTTAAGAATTTACATTTATATGATGTGTCATTGTTCAATATATTAGGATTTTCATATTTATTTTTTTGACATATACCTATGCAGATATTACTGTTATTATTTTGTTATATGATTTGGGGTTCCATGGGGTCCTGATGGGTAATTTTATACTCATCATTATACGATCATTTCCTAAATATGTCGTGTCTTGTGCAGATAATAAAACATTTAATATAGTCCATGAGGAACCCAGACCAAGTTGTTCTTAGTGGGACCCGACTGACCAAGGTGTGTTAGCACACTACCTTGATAGTATTCCCCACCTTTACATTCAGGTTGGACTTGTTTTTAGACTCATTATGGTGGGCTTTCATTTTCTCCTATTTACATTCCATTATTTCTTATCACACTTTGGTTGTGGGATTAGATGTATGAATTCAAGGTTTATTTTAGTTTTTTACATTTTAGTATTTTATGGGATTGGAAATGTGTTCATGTGTATAGGTACCTTAGGATAAGGCCTCCCATGTTAGTGATATGAATACTTGACACTATTCAACAGCCCCTGGCCTACTAGAGGTGTGTTGGGGAGTCACGGTTGGGCCCCTTTGGGATGGGTTATGACAAATATGGTTGGGTGTGTTCATATAAGTACCTTTGGAAAAGTAAACCCATATTAGATATGACTTTAAATTATTATCTCCATCCCTTAGCCTATGGATATGGGATTGGGTTAATTGTAACTCAGATTTATATAGACTTGTTGGGATATAGTGGGTCTAGTTATGACATTATTAAAATTACATACATTACATAAAACATCAATGAACTTCGGGTTTTTGTATTTATTTTTTTAATATGTTACATCATATGTGATACTTATAACATCACTTATGTAACACCTTTTTCATCACCTCGAAACTATTAAATAAACAAGATCTATCACTAAAATCATTTAATAAGAATTCATATTTGAATAAAGAGTATAAAGATAATTGTGGTGATCCATCATGAAGTGAGTTTATAAATGGATATTTGAAAATTAATTAATTTATATAATTATAAAACATTATTTGCCCTTAACTTCAGGGATAAATAAAATCAAAAAATCATTAATCTATATGTTAATGTGAAGTTTATATAAATGTGGTGTTTATATATTTAATAGACTGGGTTTTCATTATAATCATTCATGATTTTTATTTGTGGTTTCCTGTGATATTTATTATCATTATGTCCATAAAATAAGAAAGATCAATATTATATTTAGAAGTTTTAAATGGATAAGTAATTTCAAAGGATGTATAAGCCATCTCATGTTTTTAGGAAAAAATTTCATGGATGGTGTTTTAAAAAATATAAATTGTGAAGATATTGAGAGAAAAATATGTTTCATTTTTCACAGTTTATTTATATTTTTAATGAAAATTATCCCACAATGAAGGAAACTATGTCATGGTTAAGTTCACTACACCATGTTTTGAAATAAAAATTCCCATGGTTCATGGTGTGATGGTTCATAGGGATTCAAGAGTACAATTAATTATCAACAATAAGTAGAGAAAATTTTCATGGTTTTAAACATGAAATAATTCTTCATAAAAAAGGGTATATGGTTTATCTTGTTCTAAGAAGATATTTTTAAATTTCATTGGATACCATGCTCTGAGAAACCATGTCATGGTGGAGATGAAAATGGCACGATTAGAAGTGATGAAACCCATTGAATGTTGGTTATTGATCTAGATATGAATAACTAAAACATGGTTATATCATACCTTATTTTTTTCTTTGTTAAAGATATAATTAGGGAAGGAAAATAACTTTCAATATTTATAGATGTATAATATTTTTTGTTCCTGGTATTTAGATTTATCATTGAGCAGAAAAATCCATATCATGGTTCCCTTCATAAAATCATGTTTTGATAGTAATTATTTAAATGTTGAGTTTTTTAATGGAATAAATCAGAATAGAAGGATAAATACCATTTATTATTTTAGTTTTAGGGATGTTTTTTATAGTATATTTTGGTTCATTCATTTTCCATTCGTTGAATGCACTTGAAGAAGGAAGAGAAATATCATTCAATATTTTTAGTGACCATTGTTGATGTTATTCCATTGTATTGTATCTTTAATAATTATAATTTTCTATAAATATCAGTATACAATATCCATTAATTATTTTTTTATAATAAAATAAGAAAATTTGAAGCATGATGGAAATTACTATGGACCAAGTATGTAACAACCCGATAAAAGGTTTTAATGAAACATGTAAAAATATATTATTCTTAATGACACACACAGGAAAACACACACAAACAGATATATTTATATATATATATATATATATATATATTAATATATACTACCATAATTTTTCGATTTATCATTTATAGATCCCATAAACTAATAGTCATGGGATTAATATACATTTTAACAATATGTTTTTGATCACATTGATTCAATCCCCCTCCTAATTAATCACACATTCTTTAGGTACATAAATTTGTTACAAAGTAAGTTTTTATCTTTAGTATATGGAGGAAGTTCCTTATATAATATATCATTTTAATTGAATAATTTCAATAGATATTATAGATTATATCAATAAAAATGTGATTCTAATGATTAATGGGAAAAATTCTCATTTATGGAAGGAATGAATAGA
Organism: Viscum album; assembly: GCA_963277665.1. Lineage (NCBI taxonomy): Eukaryota > Viridiplantae > Streptophyta > Magnoliopsida > Santalales > Viscaceae > Viscum > Viscum album. The sequence goes on from OY728148.1 coordinate 392,363,654, forward strand.
GCCATATCTTTTCACATTAGGATTGGAATATCTTGAATTTATAAATAATGGTATTTATCTATCCAAAATAGGAGAAAATATGTACCAATTGGAAGGTAATAGTATTTAATTATAATAAATTTCTCACAAATCCATATATTGAACATTTTTTAAAGGAACTTATAAGGTTAATGTATACCAAAATGTAAATTTCTATTTGAAAAAATTGGATGATATTCATAAATGATACAATTAGGTTATGGATTCAGGAATTCACAAGTGAAATTATAAATTGAAGGATACTTTTAATTCTAATAATGAATTGGTAAATATGTCATTTATTCTAGTATCCAAATTTTTATATTTACTTATGGTTATAGAGATACACTAAATGAGTCAACCATGGTGAAGAAGTTAATGAGAATTATACATAATAAATTTGTTGAAATTTTTTTCCCTATGAGGATAAAGACTTGGATGATTTTACAATAACAAATAGAATAATATCTTGATAGCCTATGAGGTTATTAGAGGGATCACCTTGAAGAAAAAAATCAGATAACAATACATCATTTAAGTTCCCTAAATGATTAAAGACTAGTTATCCCGATAAGGTTGATGAAAAAGAATTTTATGTTGAAGATAATTATGATAATTTCATAGAGTGGATATTAATTTTATCTAAATGAAATAAAAAAGTAAAATTTATATAAATATTAAAACCACATTTTAAATGTTTCAATTGTTGAATGATCAGTCTTTTTTCACGTGGCTTCCATGAGAAGAAACAAAATGAGGATGAAGATGATCAACCTAAAAAATCATAAAAAAGATATAAAGTTTTAGTAGTGTAAGAACATTGAATAATGGAAATGGAAAGTTCAAATCATATTGGAAGCATAATTTATTATCAAGGCATAAAAAATCATCTTAAGATGAGTAAAGTTATGATAAAAATATACTCAACAAATAAAATTGTACAATAATTTATATCTCAGTCGAACCACACTAATAAATCCTACTATAATGAAGAATTTAGAGAATAGGATGAAAAATCAAAATAAACTATAAAAGAGATACAATTAATAATAGAGTTTATGTTTCTATGAAATAAAATATAAATATTTGGGGATATAGAGAGGTATAAAATTATTAAAGATTTAAAATTAATCCTTGAATATAGAATTAATAATATATAATGTCAATGTGGATACCATGATGGAAGTGTAGTTCTTAATAAATATGTATGATCTCAATAACATTCCTAAAAAAAGTGATAAAATTATAAATGATATTATAATTTAATAAAATTTAAATAATTAGGAAGATAAATCTCTAAAATAAATGTTGTTTGAAGTTGATAATTACACAAATAAATTTTAGTTTAACTGAAAAAAATCCATCGTATAAGTTGAAAAATATTTGAAACTAATGGATAATGTCATAAATTTTTGAAAAAATGGTTATCTTAATAAGAATAAATTAAAAATTGATTCTAATACTTAATTTAGAAAATATTATAAGGATAATGATGAAGATTGAGAAAATATTTTTATATTGGAACCTAAAAGGGGTGATACACCTATTTATACATCAAATGGTAATGATGAAAATCATAAAAATAGTGAGAAGAAGATGATTAAAGAAAATTTAACACAATAAAATTCAATAACCTAGTAAAATAAAGATTATTAAATTATGAAAATGTTAATAGAAAATAAATCATCCCGTAATTAGAGAAAATGCCATAAGATGAAATTAAATAAAAAAATTCAAAGAGTGAGGAGATTTGGATATGAAAGGATGTGTTTTTGATATAGTGTGCATGGAAAGAAATCATATGTGTGTTAGTTTAATATGTCTTAATATCAATACAATACATGTGATCATTCAACAGGGAGGTAAATAGAAAACCCTGGTGAAAAACAAAGATATACTGACTAAAAATTACCTTTTTTATTTTCTAAACAATTTTAAGGATAAAGTGAGAAACCACACAATTCCAAAAAAAATACCAAATAGAAAAATAAATAACATAATTATTGAAATAAATATTGATCCTATTAGTGACCTTATAACTATATATGTTCCATTATAGGACATTTACCTTAGTTTCAACATCATCCTTCTTGTGGTCTTCAAAGAGATAACCCATCTTGTCCCATGATTGCAAAAAATCATGTATAGTGATCTTATTTTTATTGAAAAATCTTTTCGAAATAAGATATTTCTTATTGATCCACTCACACTGTTCTTTGTTGTTATCCACTAATAAAATTATATTGAAAATACTATTATCATACTCTATAGAGGCATTAATCCGAAATTCATCGACCTATATGTTTTCCCAGAGTGCATGATAAGATCACACAATTTATTATTATTTGAATCCTCTTAACCTGGATCCCGCTACTGGCCAACTTTGAAAACATTAGTAAAATCATCCTGATCAATTGGGGCCTTGATATAATAATATACCACCACCACCAAGCCTCCCTACACTAGAATAGGTTCTTCTATCATATCAACAACCTTCACCTATTCCTTTTAAACACCATATTTAGTTAATTTGGTTTCATACTAATGTTTTTAATTCTCCTTCCATTTATAATCAATGGTAGTGGGGTTTAAAGCCATATCCTTGGGCCTCATATTCTTGGAAGACCATTTATCCATCAGTTTTGGTAGATAGGTTTAGTCGTTACACCCTTGGGACTTCAACATTTTGTTCAAAATGGGGAACCCTGCATCCCATTTCCCCTTCCACCATTATATCCTGCTTGAGCTGTGTATAACTCTACCATGAAATCCCTCAGCACTATCTTTTGTAAAAAATCTATAAATATCATTGCTTGACAATTCTTTATAAAAACCATATCCTTAAATAACACCCTCTTCTCGATCTGGCTCTCTTTGTTCTGGGACTAGCCCTTCAAAATCCAGAGCTCCAAAATGATTGACAAGTTTAAATGTTGACATGTACTTTACAGAAGTATGATTCTTTATTTCCTTCACCCGACCCCCTATGACCATCATCTCATAGAACATTCAATATGTAATACCTTCCTCATTCTTTTCCTAGATCACCACTTCATGGGTGGATTAATGGATAGTATAAACTATCTCTACCACTCGTATCCCCTACACGAGATTGGTTCCTTTTCTAGTTTGCACCACCTTCTCAAAAAGATTTTTTATAGATACATTAGCTAGAGCCTATCTACCTTCTAAAAATATCCCCACAATCCCTTTTACCCAAGACATAAACTTCATTCCAAGATCATTTATATCAAATTTTAATCAACCATAAAAATCCAAAACTTTTGGATCAAGATTTTAGGGACATTCTATTCCATCTGAGAGAAACTAGACAACTACCTCTAAAAAGGGTAAATGCTATTGTTTGATTTTATGTAAGTCTATTTAATCATCAATAGGATCTATTTCCTTAAGACTTGTATCCTAAAAAAATGCCAAACCATTACCACCAGGATATGAACCTTCAATTTTCATCTTATGGTAACAAATTAAGGGCTTGTGCTTACACATTCCTAACAGATGGCCATGTCGTTTACATGATGAAAAAATATATCCATGTCTCAAAAAACAAATATGTTTTTGTATCAATACCAATAAAAAACACAATCCATAAAAACATTATTTTTAATCTGGAAACATTTATTTCTATGTAACTACATAGAGTAATAGGGTAAAAATAGTACTAGTTCTGGAAATATAATATAGGAATCAAATAACTAAATTTTCCAACATTTGAATAATTTATGGGTTTATAAAAGGAAGATATACATGTATGAACCTTAACCAAATCTTCATGGTCAGTTTTTATTTTTTGAAGTGAAATCATTATGATTACCAAAACATAAATAAGAGGGATCTGTTGTATACCCAAGGCACAATGGACTGGGATAAGATCAAATCACTCTCTAAGGAAAATCCAACCATTATATGCCTATTGTAAAAAAGACCCACTGTAGAAAATTACAACAATCCCAAAAGGTATAAAAAACCTACCAATACTATAAACCAACAGAAAATGTCACTTCAATCATGAAACCAACGTTCAGCTTAAAATGGGTGAAGCATCTATAAACATTAAATTCGAGACAGAATGTTGTGGAAGTCAATTGAAAAAGGTTGTAACTTTAGGTAAAAGAGAATTAGGAGGAAATAGAGGAATTAAATTTGGATTAGAAAAAGAAGAAAATGATAAAGGCTAGATCCCCAGGGAGAAAGAATAAGGTCCACCCACTTTGAAGTAGGATAATGAATCAACATTATTTCCTTCACCTCTTAGTTCAGGATGAGAGGTCCCTTGATAACGCGAGCTATCAAAATATGGACAAAAAACCAAGGCAAAATCCTAGATAAAATTATAAAATGTTAAAATTCTTTTAATTAAGTTGAATAAATTTATTGTTGGTGTGATAAATTAAGATAAACCATCAATAAGTGTCTTACTTTTCTACTATTTTAGCTAAAGAATAATGAAATTTATAAATATCACAATAAGAGGAAAAATAAATTAGTTTTTATATTGGTTTTGGTATATAATAATTCTTTAAAAGGAGAAGTTCTGATAAGTGTAAAATATAATTCAAATTATTTTTAATTTCTTCTATTTTATGACTCTTTTAATATTTAGATTTATTAATTATTAGGAATATATTTTATATTTATAAATATTATTGATATAATATTATATTAATAATATAATATATTTTTTTTTTGTTTTTTGAGTTTTAGTTTTAGTTATGTAATTATAAAAATTCACAGCTTTTATTTTTTGTAGGAAACATGAATCCATGAGGTGGTGTTGAGGAAACTATACTATATTTTATAAAAATAAAGTAAAAAATTATAAAAATTTGAATGAATAATGCCATATAAATTTTGGTCATATAATAATGTTATTATTAAATTATTTGATGAAAACCATAGGGAAATGAATTTAATGGTTTGAGAAGTTAGGGTAGATAAAGGAAGTTGATTTAAAAAACTGTGAAGAGCCATGACTGAGTTGGAACTGGCCATGGTCCAAAATATTTGCATGGAATAAACATGGGTTTAATTCAAGATAAATACATCATGATTGGAATATATACTAAGATATGAGATAAAAACTATTCTAAAAGTTCTAGGAAAATAATGCGGTGAATGGATGTTTTATATAAAGCTGAAGTGATATGGAAATCATGTTGTGGTTTCTCATACCACATCACAATTTTAAAGGTATTGATGAAATGAGCGGAAATTCTAAAAAATATAAAAGGAATTAAATTATAATTTGAAAACATAAGTGGGTTTAAATATTAGTGAATTTATTTCATGGAAGATATTAGGGGACCCCTTGAGAAGTTTCAATGAAAATAGAGCCAATTAAAGAGACACTGGTAAGATTTCATAGAGTTGTAGAAAACCACTATTTGTGGATTGCTTATTTTTTTGGTTTCTAGTTGTTTTTTTATTTAGATATATTATAGAGAAATATTTCCACCATAGGATGAAATCATGATAGGTTTTTATGTCCCAAGACATTGTTCTACTATTTTATGTCAATTGTTTTATAGTTTTATATCTTTAAAAGAATGTTATTTTTTTGAAAATATAAGGAGATATTTAGTGTACCCAAATTCTATTATAAGGTAAATTATGATGTAATTTTACTTCCAATTAAAGATGAAAATATATAAGAATATTATGTATATATATATATTCTATAAATAGATTCCTTTTGTAAGGACCCTTCTTTAATCATTACATATTATAATGTCTTTGAATTAGACTTCATAGTTGTAAAATTCCGGGGATAATTTTTGTTTATAGTTTTAGAGAATTATGAAATATAATTAATAATTATACCTGTACATTATAATTGAAAATTTATAATATGTATTTATTTTTTTCACCAAAAATGGTCTTTCTAAAAACGAATTGTTTCGAATTACAAAAAATCTTCATAGCTTTCTTCTTGATATCATCTTTGTTTATATTCTACATTAAACCCTATGATTATTTTAAAATATGATGAGACCAAAAATAACTATAAGGGAAATAAAATATAATAAATCATTAGTCAAATTGAAGATCATAATCATTTACTAAAAAACATACATTTTTCCTCGAAAAATGAACCATCATATCAAAAAAATCATTTACTTACCATTTGAAAATCAAAAATTTTCATGAAAACTATTATCAAATAATATAAAAGATTAGTAGGTAACATGGGATAAAATTCTCCCTATCAATCATATATATACTATATCTCTATTTTCTATATTGGGAGTAACCTTCATGGTTACATTTTGAATAACCATCATAGTATATTCCTATATACTCTTAGGAGAAACCCAACCGGTTAACTCTGTCTCATTACCCAATGCCTCAAAGAGATATAAAGGTCTCACCTACCCTTGTTTTATTACAAAAAACACAGAATTGTAGAAAATTCCCACAAACCCTAAAAAAACACATAAATCATGAAAAAATGAATAATAATTTTTTCGCCTTGAAATCACTTTTCATTCTTAAAAAGTTGCCGAATCATAAATGGAACACATTGTCTAAAAATAAAATTTTAAAATTTTAAATGACGAATAAAAAAAATAAAGTGATACTAAAGTGTTAAATTCCATTCATTATTTATACGTTAAATAAACTCCCTTGGGATTTTGTGAAAATAGTTGAAAGAGTAACTTTAAGAGAGGTATTTAAAAGAAACTCCATTAGAAAGATCACATCATAAAACTGAGTGTTAATAAAATGAATGTGTATCTACTATAATTCCACATAAAACAATTTTAAATACAATATAATATAATAAAAAGTATTTCCCCAAATATTATTAACATGACGTAATCAATTAAGTAGATGTTTAAACTAAAAAAATGAGAATTTAGTTATGATATTAATTAATACATTATAATCAGTCAAATCATATGCCACATGAAGGTGTAATATTTAAAAAATAAATATATAATGATAATAAATAAATTAAGGATATAAAATGACAATAAAGATTTATATAGAGCTCAAAAAAGGATATAGGCGGATAAGATCTAAAATATGACTCAATGAATGAAAATGGGGACGAAGTCCTTTAACTTTAGACTGAAAATTTCTTATTTTATATTCAAACACTTTTAAGGGAATGCATGAACCCATGAATTCAAGACATAAGCACAAAAAAACTATCTCCAATAGGCCAAAAATAATGTTAAAAATAATGCTCTTTATGAAAGAGATGCTCTTTATAGAAAATAAAAACTGAAAAGTCCAGCTTCTCTCATCCCATCACATCATGGATAGCTTACCCATGCCAAAGACCAAAATTATGGTACCGATGGCCAAATACATACCCTAACAATCTACCGATTCCAAAAATCTATATAATAGTGAACCTCTTTGCCTTAAACCTCATCTGAATCATCTTTTTGTAAGAGAAATGTTGTAGAATCCCTTAAGCTGCGGCCTTTCGAGACAAAAACAAACATAACATCCAGAAAATTACCATTATAGAGACATCACTACCAAGTGAGAACAACCAAATGGGTAGAGCCAAGGAAAACTCTCCTGAAGCAATCAAAAATGGAACTGAAGCCAGAAGAACCTAGATACGAACATGAAGCACCCTTAGGGAACATATGCAACAACATGAAAAGGAGAACAAACCAAATATAATGAAGCCAAATATTCATCACCTAGGACTAGAAGATGCTACAAATAGTCGGAGGAGCATCATCGTTGAGGGGATCTATGTAGATATGAGTTGGTAAGGTTGCTCTGGGCTAGATCTGGTCAGATCGAAGCTACAGAAGAACCCACTTCAGCTTCCAAATCATTCAAACTGCAGGAGACAAAAGGGACCAATGTGAAAGGTAGTGCCCCTAAAACAATGACCCCACTTCAACAACACCTAACGTGCACCAAGAAAATAATAGTCAGAAGGAACCCAAACCTCCCCCCTTTGAGTTGCAATAGAGAAGACACTGAGCCACACTAGAACACACCTGAAGCCGAAAGGCATGTGAGACCAGATCCTGAGTCTGGAATCCATCACCAAGCCACATCGACATACAACAAAGCCAAGGTGGGATCATGAAGATGAAGCTTCACCACGCTGATGACATGCTGGGATGCAGTCACTAGAAGCTGAGGCCGAGATCTAGACCACCGAAGCCTGCCGATTTGAGATCCAAACCACAATAATTCCAAAACATAGACTTAAAGAATAAGCGAACCATTTCAACGCCGAGTCAGGTTCCAGATATTCGATGCCAAGCCACATTTATGCCCTAGTGGAGGGGATGAGACCAGATTGAAGGAGAAACCATTGGTGCATGAGTGAGGGAGAGGGTATTTACTAGTCAGAGGCCTTGGGCGAAATGACACCCTATCCCTTACATTAGGATACCTTTACCATTAGACCGACTAATCAAAAAGATCATTATCTTCAAAAACAATAAACTTAGATTAATTTTTTAAATTATTGATAATATTTTTAATGTTTATTATCCATTTTATATCACTTATTATCATTTTATAAAAATTATTTATTTATTTTCGTTTGTGTCAAACATTTTGATGATATTGGGTACTTTAGTCCAAAATGACTTTGGTATGATGTATATATTCAAAGTGGAAATTATGCCATTATATCTAGAATAATTTTAATAAAAATATATTCAAATTTATACATAAATTATTATTCTAAATCCATTATTTAAATATTTTAAGGAAAAATTAATTACTTTACATTCATGGAGACGGTAAGCCATGTGTGTGAAATAGTAACGTTTCCATTATTTGATGATCATTATGGAAATAAGTTAAGTATTATTTTATCTTTATATAAGGATTATAATATCATTATTATCATATTAATAATTTAATTCTACTAATATATGTCATCCATATGATGTGGTGAGGAAAAATGAATTACATCGCTGTTCAGAGTTGGTAATTCACACATGCACATGAATAACGTTATCATTTTTATGTGAATGGAAAGGTTGGAACATAGAAGATATATTATTTAGTGTAACCAAATTTTAATTTAAGGTAAATTATGATGAAATTTTAATTCCAATTAAATAGTAAATTATATAATAATATTATATATATATATTCTATAAATAGAGGCCTTTTGTAATGACCCTTATTTATGCATTACATATTATAATGTCTTTGAACTACAATTCATAGTTATAAAATTCAGAGGATAATTTTTGTTAAGAGTTTTAGAGAAATAGTAAATACAATTAATAATTAAACTCATAAATTAACATTGGAAATTTATAATAAGTTTTTATTTTTTCACCAAAAAAGGTCTTTCCAGAAAAGAATTGTTTCACATTACTAAAAATATTTATAGCTTTCTCCTTGATATCATCCTTGTTTATATTCTACCTTAAACCCTATGACTTTTTTAAACTATGATGAGCCCAAAAATACCAATAAGGGAAATAAAATATAATAAATCATTAGTCTATTTGAAAATTATAATCATTTTATAAAAAACATATATTTTTCCTCGATAAAGGAACCGTCGTATCAAAACAACCATTAAATTACCATTTGAAAATCAACAATTTTCAAGAAAACTATTTTGAAATAATATAAAATATTGGTAGGTAACATGGGATAAAATTTTCTCTATCACTCTTACATATATTATATCTATCTTTTCTATATAGGGAGTAACCTTCATGGTTACATTTTGAACAACCTCCATAGTATATTCCTGTAAACCCTTAAGAGAAACCCAACCAGTTAACTCTATCTCATTACCCAATGCCTCAAAGTGATATAAAGGTCTCACCTACCCTTGGTTTATACCAGAAAACACATAATCGTAGAAAATTCCCTCAAACCCTAACATAAAACTAACACATAAATCATGAAAAATGAATAATAAGTTTTCCACTTTGAAATCACTTTACATTCATACAATGTTAAAGACTCATAAATGGAACACATTGTCTAAAAATAAAATTTTAAAATTTTAAATGAATAATCAAAAAAATAAAGTGATACTAAAGTGGTAAATTCCATTCATTATTTATATGTTAAATAAACTCCCTTGGGATTTTTTAAAAATAGTAGAAAGAGTAACTTTAAGAGAGGTATTTAAAAGAAACTCCATTAAAAAGATCACATCATAAAACTGTGTGTTAATAAAATGAATGTGTATCTACTATAATTCTACATAAAACAATTTTAAATACAATATAATATTATAAAAAGTATGTCCCCAAATGTTATTAGCATGACGTAATCAATTTAGTAGATGTTTAACCTAATAAAAGAGAATTTAGTTATTAAATTAATTATTACTTTATAATCAGTCAAATCATATGCCACGTGAAAGTGTAATATTTAAAAAATAAATATATATTGATAACAAATTCATTATGGATATAAAATGAAAATAAAGATTTATATGTAGCTCAGAAAAGGATATTTGTGGATAAGATCTAAAATATGCCTCAATGAAAGAAAATTTGGAGGAAGTCCTTTACCTATAGACTGAAAATTTCTTTTGTTATATTCAAACACTTTTAAGGGAATGCGTGAACCCATGAAATCAAGACATAAACACAATAAAACTATCTCTAATAGACCAAAACTCATGTTAAAAAATAATGCTCAGTAAAAAAGATATGCTCCTTCTAGAAAATATAAACCATAAAGTCCAGCTTCTCTCATCCCATCACATTATGGCTAGCTTACCCATGCCAAAGACCACAGTTATGGTACTGATGGAGAATTCCATACCCTAACAATCTATTGATTCCAAAAATCCATATAATAGTGAACCTCTTCTCCTTGAACCTCATTTGAAGCATCTTTTTGTAAGAGAAATGTTGTAGAATCCCTTGAGTCGCGGCATTCTGAGACAAAAAACCAAAATAACATCCGAAAATCATCATTATTGAGACATAACTACCAAGTGAGAACAACCAAATGGGTAGAGCCAAGACAAACTATCATGAAGAAATAAACAATGGAACTGAAGCCAGAAGATCCCAGATACGATACGAGGCACCATTAGGGCACATCCGCAACAACATGAAAAGGAGGACAAACCAAATATAATGAAGCCAATTCTTTGTCACCTGGGACTAGAAGATCCTAAAACTAGATGGAGGGGCATCATAGTTGAGGGGATCTATGTAGATATGAGTCCATAATGCTGATCTGGGCTAGATCTAGTTTGATTGAAGCTGCAGAAGAACCCACTTCAGCTTCCAAATCATTCGAACTATAGGAGACAGAAGGGACCAATGTGAAAGGCAGTTCCCCTACATCATGACCCCAATTGAACAACACCTAATGTGCACCAACAACATAATATACAGAAGGAACCCAATCCTCCCCCCTTTGAGTTGCATCAGAGAAGACACCGAGCCAAACTTGAACACACCTGAAGTCGAAAGCCAGATGAGAACAGATCCTGAGACCGGAAGCCATCACCAAGCCACATTGACATGCAACAAATCCAAGGTGGGATCACGAAGCTGAAGCTTCACCACACTGATGCGAAGCTCAAATCCAATCGATGGAAGCTGATGCTAAGATCTAGACCACTGAAGCCTACTGTGTTGAGATCCAAACCATGCTAATTTTAAAACACTAACTTGAAGAATAACGAACCATGCCAACACAGAGCCGGGTTTCATAAATTTGACGTCAAGTCACATTGACACACCAGTGGAGGGGATGAGAAGGGATTAAAGGATAAACCATAGGTGCATGAGAGAGGGAGGGGGGATATACTGCTCAGAGGCCTTAGCCGAAATGACACCCTATCCCTTACATTAGTATCCCTTTACCATTTGTCTGAATCATATCAAAAAATCATTATCTTAAAAAAAATAAACTTAGATTAATTTTTTTTCATTATTAATAATATTTTTAATGTTTATTATCTATTTTATATCACTTATTATCATTTTATAAAAATTACTTATTTATTTTTGTTCATGTCAAACATTTTGATGATATTGGCTACTTTAGTCCAAAATGACTTTGGTATGATGTATATATTCAATGTGTAAATTATTCCATCATATCCAGAATAATATTCGTAAAAATATATTCAAATTTATACAAAAATTATTATTTTAAATCCATTATATAAATATTTTAATGCAAAATTAATTACATTTCAATCATGGAGACGGTAAGCCATGTGTGTGCAACAGTAACATTTCAATTATTTGATGATCATTATTGAAATAAGTTAAGTATTATTTTATCTTGATATAAGGATAATAATATAATTATTATAATATTAATAATTTAATTCTTCTAATATATTTCATCCATATGATGTGGTGAGGAAAAATGAATCACATCATTTTGAGGAGTTGGTAATTCACACATACACACAAGAAATGTTATCATTTTTATGTGAATGGAAAGGTAGGAACATAATAGATATATTATTTAGTGAACCCAAATTTTATTTTAAGGTAAATTATGATGTAATTTTACTTCCAATTAAAGAGGAAAATATATAAGAATATTATATATATATATTCTATAAATAGAGGGCTTTTGTAAGGACCCTTCTTTAAGCATTACATGTTATAGTGTCTTTGAACTAGAATTCATAGTTATAAAATTCTGAAGATAATTTTTTTTAGAGTTTTAGACAATTACAAAATACAATTAATAATTAAACCCATACATTAACATTTGAAAATTAATACTCAGTATCTATTTTTTCATCAAAAAAATATCTTTCCAATAAATAATTGTTCCACATTATTAAAAATCTTCATAGATTTCTCCTTAATATCATCCTCGTTTATATTCTACCTTAAACCCTATGATTTTTTAAAACTATGATGAGCCCAAAAATACCTATAAGGGAAATAAAATTTAATAAATCCTTAGTAAATTTGAAAATCATAATCATTTTATAAAAAACATACATTTTTCCTCAAAAAAGGAACCATCGTATCAAAAAAATCCTTAACTGGCCATTTGAAAATCAACAATTTTCATGAAAACTATTATGAAATAATATAAATGAATAGTAGGTAACATGGGATTAAATTTTCCATATCACTCTTACATATATTATTCTCTCTTTTCTACATAGGGATGAACCTTCATGGTTACATTTTGAATAACCTCCATAGTATATTCCTGTAAACTCTTAGGAGAAACCCAACCAGTTAACTCTGTCTCATTACACAATCCCTCAAAGAGCTATAAAGGTCAAACCTACCCCAATTTTATAATAGAAAACACATAATCATAGGAAATTCCCACAAATCCATACATAAAAATAACACATAAATCATAAAAAAATGAATAATAAGTTTTCCACTTTGAAATCACTTTTCATTCTTACAAAGTTACAGAATCAAAAATGGAACAAATTGTCTAAAAATAAAATTGAAAAATTTTAAATGAAGAATCAAAAAATTAAAGTGATAATAAAGTTGAAACTTACATTAATTCTTTATATGTTAAATAAACTCCCTTGGGATTCTGTAAAAATAGTTGAAAGAGTAACTTTAAGATAGGTATTTAAAAGAAACTCTATTAAAAAGATCACATCATAAAACTGAGTGTTAATAAAATGAATGTGTATCTACTATAATTCCACATAAAACAATTTTAAATACAACATAAGATAATAAAAAGTATTTCACCAAATATTATTAGCATGATGTAATCAATTTAGTAAATGTTTAACCTAATAAATGGATATTTAGTTATGAAATTAATTATTACATTATAATCAGTCAAATCGTATGCCACATTAAAGTGTAATATTTAAAAAATAAATATATAATGATAATAAATATATTCAGGATATAAAACGAAAATAAAGATTTATATGCAACTCAGAAAAGGATATAAGAGGATAAGATCTAAAATATTCCTCAATGAATGAAAATGGGGACGAATTCCATTACTTTTAGACTGAAAATTTCTTATTTTATATTCAAACACTTTTAAGGGAATGCATGAACCCATTAAATCAAGACATAAGCACAATGAAATAATCTCCAATAATACAAAACTCATTTTAAAAAATAATGCTCAGTACGAAAGAGATTCTCCTTCTAGAAAATAAAAACCATAAAGTCCAGCTTCTCCCGTCCCATCACATCATGGCTAGCTGACCCATGCCAAAGACCACAGTTATGGTACCAATGGCCAAATCCATACTCTAACAATCTACCGATTCCAAAAATCCATATAATAGTGAACCTATTTGCCTTGAACCTCATCTGAAGCATCTTTTTGTAAGAGAAATGTTGTAGAATCCCTTGAGCAGCGGCCTTCCGAGACAGAAAACCCAACATGACATCCATAAAATCACCATTATTGAGACATCACTACCAAGTGAGAACAACCAAATGGGTAGAGCCAAAACAAACTCTCCTGATGCAATTAAAAATTGAACAAAATCTAGAATACCCAGATATGAACACGTGGCACCCTTAGGGAACATCTGCAACAATATGAAAAGGAGGAAAAATCAAATATAATGAAGACAAATATTCATCACCTAGGACTATAATATCCTAAAACTAGTTGGAGGAGCATCACCATTGAGGGGATATATGTAGATATGAGTCAGTAACGCTACTCTGGGCTGGATCTGGTCAGATCGAAGATGTAGAAGAACCCACTTCAGCTTCTAAATCATTTGAACTGCATGAGACAGAAGGGGCCAATGTGAAAGGAAGTGCCCCTACAACAATGACCCCACTTCAACAAAACCTAACGTGCACCAACAAAATGATAGAGAAAAGGAACCCAAACATCCCCCCTTTGAGTTGCATCAGAGCAGACACCAAGCCACACTAGAATACAACTGAAGTTGAAAGCCAACTGAGACCAGATCCTGAGTCTGTAAGCCATCACCAAGCCACATCGACATGCAACAAAGCCAAGGTGGGACCACAAAGCCGAAGCATCACCGAGATGATGCCAATCTGAGATCCAGTCACTGGAAGCTGAAGTTGAGATCTGGACCACCAAATCCTGCCGAGTTGAGATTCGAACTATGCTAATTACAAATCACAAACATGAAGAATAAGCGAACCATGCCAATGCCAAGTCGGGTTCCAGATATTCGACGCCAAGACACATTGACACACCAGTGTAGGGGATGAGAAGGGATTGGAGGATAAACCATAGGGGCATGAGAGAGGGAGGGGCTATATAATGCTCAAAGGCCTTGTGCGAAATGACACCCTATCCCTTACATTAGGATCCCTTTACCATTAGTCTGAGTCATCACAAAAAATCATTATCTTCCAAAACAATAAACATAGATTAATTTTTTTTCATTATTCAAAATATTTTTAAGGTTTATTATTCTTTTTATATCATTTATTATCATTTTATAAAAATTACTTATTTATTTTTGTTCATTTAAAATTTTTTGATGATATAGGGTACTTTAGTACAAAATGACTTTGGTATGATGTATATATTCAAAGTGGAAATTATTCCAATATATGAATAATAATATTCATAATAATATATTCAAATGTATACAGAAATAATTATTTTAAATCCAATATTTAAATATTTTAAAGAAAAATTAATTACATTACAATCATGGAGACGATAAGCCATGTGTGTGCAATAGTAACATTTCCATTATTTGATGATCATAATGGAAATAAGTTATTTATTATTTTATCTTTATATAAGGATAATAATATCATTATTATCATATTAATAATTTAAATCTACTAATATTTTTCATCCATATGATGTGGTGATGAAAAATGAATCACATCTCTTTGTGGAGTTCATAATTCACATATACACACGAATAACATTATCATTTTTATGTGAATGGAAAGGTAGGATCATAAAAGATATATTATTTAGTGAACCAAAATTTTATTTTAAGGTAAATTATGATGTAATTTTACTTCTAATTAAATAGGATAATATATAATAATATTATATATATATATATATATTTTATAAATAGAGGCCTTTTGTAAGGACCCTTCTTTAGGAATTACATATTATAGTATCTTTGAACTAGAATTCATAGTTCTAAAATTTAGAGGATATTTTTTGTTTTGTGTTTTAGGGAATTAGGAAATAAAATTAATAATTAAACCCATAAATTAGCATTGGAAATTTATACTAAGTATCTATCCCCCCCCCAAAGGTCTTTCCAATAATGAATTGTTTCACATTATTAAAAATCTTTATAGCTTTCTCCTTGATTTCATCCTTGTTTATATTCTACCTTAAAACCTATGATTTTTTAAACTATGATGAGCCACAAAATAACTATAAGGGAAATAAAATATAATAAATCATTAGTCAATTTGAAAATCATAATCATTTTATAAAAAACATATAATTTTCCTCACAAAAGGAACCATTGTATCAAAAAATCATTAACTTACCATTTGAAAATCAACAATTTTCATGAAAACTATTATAAAATAATATAAATATTAGTAGGTAACATGAGATAAAATTTTCCCTATCACTATTACATATATTATATCTCTCTTGTCTATATACGGAGTAACCTTCATGGTTACGTTTTGAATAACCTCCATAGTATATTCCTGCAAACTCTTAGGAGAAACCTAACCGATTAACTCTATCTCATTACCCAATGACTCAAAGAGATAAAAGGACTCACCTACCCTTGGTTTATAACAATAAACACATAATCATAGAAAATTCCCACAAACCCTAACATAAAAATAACACATAAATCATTAAAAAATGAATAAAAAGTTTTCCACTTTGAAATCACTTTTCATTCATACAATGTTGCAGATTCATAAATGGACCACATTGTCTAAAAATAAAATTTTAAAATTTTAAATGAATAATCAAAAAAATAAAGTGATACTAAATTGGTAAATTCCATTCATTCTTTATATGTTAAATAAACTCCCTTGATATTTTGTAAAAATAGTTGAAAGAGTAACATTAAGAGAGGTATTTAAAAGAAACTCCATTAAAAAGATCACATCATAAAACTGATTGTTAATAAAATGAATGTGTATATAATATAATTCCACATAAAACAATTTTAAATACAATATAAGATAATAAAAAGTATTTCCCAAAATATTATTATCATGAACTAATAAATTTAGTAGATGTTTAACCTAATAAATGGGAATTTAGTTATGAAAATAATTATTACTTTATAATAAGTCAAATCATATTCCACATGAAAGTGTGATATTTAAAAAATAAATATATAATGATAATAAATAAATTCGGGATATTAAATGACAATAAAGATTTATATGCATCTCAGAAAAGGATATAGGTGGATAAGATCTAAAATATGACTCATTGAAAGAAAATGGGGACGAAGTCCGTTACCTTTAGACTGAATTTTTTTTGTTTTATATTAAAACACTTTTAAGGAAATGCGTGAACCCATGAAATCTAGACTAAAACACAATAAAACTATCTCCAATAGACCAAAACTCATGTTAAAAAATAATGCTCAATACAAAAGAGATGCTCCTTCTAGAAAATAAAAACCATAAAGTCCAACTTCTCTTGTCCCATCACATCATGGATTGCTTACCCATGCCAAAGACCACAGTTATAGTATCGATGGCCAAATCCATTCCCTAACAATCTACTGATTCCAAAAATCCATAAAATAGTGAACCTCGTTGCCTTGACCCTCATCTAAAGCCTCTTTTTGTAAGAGAATTGTTGTATAATCCCTTGGGCCACGGCCTTCCAAGACAGAAAACCAATATATCATCTAGAAAATCACCATTATTGAGACATCACTACCAAGTAAGAACAACCAAATGGGTAGAGCCAAGAAAAACTCTCCTGAAGCAATCAACAATGGAACTGAAGCTAGAAGAACCCAGATAAGAACACGAGGCACCCTTAGGCCACAACCACAACTACATGAAAAGGAGGACAAACCAAATATAATGAAACCAAATCTTCGTCACCTAGGACTAGAAGATCCTACAACTTGTTGGATGAGCATGATCGTTGAGGGGATATATGTAGATCTGAGTTGGAAATGCTGCTCTGGATTGTATTTGGTCAGATCGAAGCTGCAGAAGAACCCACTTCAACTTCCAAATCATTTGAACTGCAGGAGACAAAAGGGACCAATGTGAAAGGAAGTACCCCTACAACAATGACCCCACTTCAACGACACCTAACTTGAACCAACAAAATAATATATAGAAGGAACCCAAACCTCCCCCCTTTGAGTTGCATCAGAGCAGACACTGAGCCACACTAGAACACACCTGAATCCGAAAGCCAGCTGAGACCAAATCCTGAGTCTGGAAGCCATCACCAAGCCACATCGACATGCAATAAAGCCAAGGTGGGATCACAAAGCCGAAGCTTCACCACTCTGTTTCCAAGATGATATCCAGTCGCTGGAAGCTGAAGCTGAGATCAAGACCACCAAAGATTTCCGAGTGGAGATTCAATCCACGCTAATTCCAAAACACAGACTTGAAGAACAAGCGAACCATGCCAACACCGAGTCGGGTTCCAGATATTCGACACCAAGCCAAATTGACACACCAGTGGAGGAAATGAGAAGGTATTGAATGAGAAACCATAGGTGCATGAGAGAGGGTGGGGGATATATTTCTCAGAGGCCTTGGGCGAAATGACACCCTATGCCTTACATTAGGATCCCTTTACCATTAGTTTGACCCATCACAAAAAATCATTATCTTCCAAAACAATGCACTTAGATTAATTTTTTTTTATTAATAATAATAATTTTAATGGTTATTATCCATTTTATATCACTTTTATCAATTTATGAAAATTACTTATTTATTTTTGATCATGTCAAACATTTTGATGAAATTGTGTACTTTAGTCCGAAATGACTTTGGTATGATGTATATATTCAAAGTGGAAATTATTCCATCAAATCCAGAATAATATTCATATAAATCTATTCAAATTTATACATAAATTATTATTTTAAATCACTTATTTAAATATTTTGATGAAAAATTAATTACATTACAATCATGAAGACGGTAAGCCATGTGTGTGTAATAATAACGTTTCCATTATTTGATGATCATTATGGAAATAGGTTAAGTATAATTTTATCTTTATATAAGGATAATAATATCATTATTATCATATTAATAATTTAAATCTACTAATATATGTCATCCATATGATGTGGTGAGGAAAAATGAATCATATTACTTTCTGAAGCTGGTAATTCACACATACACATGAATAGCGTTATCATTCTTATGTGAATGAAAAGGTAGGAACATAAAAGATATATTATTAATTAATAATGATAAATATTTCATGAATATAATATTTAAAAATTAATTCCATCATTATAACCATTAATTAGAGATAGTGATGGAAAATGAATTATATCGGTTCATGATGTGGTAGTCCGCCCTAAAAATGAATGATTAATTGTTTTCCCATTTAATGGAAGTGTATATGAATTTCTGTGATTATATTAACGTAATAAGATATCATTATATTTATGATAATGGATTTATTATTTAATCATGGTTTAATATTATTTTAATGAGTTGAATGAAGAAATAAGGAAGAAACACTTAATAAAAAATGCATCCTTTTCTTTGGACAATCCCCATTGCCTACACCTTAAGACCAATAAGGATGGTGATATGATGAAAATAAGTGCAATAAAATGTGGGGAGGGTATATATGAATGTATTTGGGTAGATCTTGTAAGAAAAAATGCAGTTTATGTGTGATTAATATAAAATATTGTGTTCCCTTTTATAAGACAGGGGAGGGACACTCTTGGAAATCCTCAAAATATAAAATTAATATAAATTGTTTTTCAATTTAAAAAAAAAACTGATATATTTAGATTATATGATGAATCTGGGTCTAACTCTATTCATTAAAATAAAATAATTTTTTTTGACATTTTTAATTATTATCTTATGGGGTTTAACCCTTTTTTAAGTTCTTTAATTCTTACTGTGATAACACATAATTTACAATTTGATGGTTTAAGTAATTACTATCAAATGATAAAAGAACTATAAACGAATCATTTTTGAAATTTTAAACATTATCATAATAATTTGGACAAATTTTATATTTTTATAAATTTTATTTCGTTAATAAATATTACTTATTTTATAATATCATTATTATCAATTTTGAAACTATTCATTACTTGTATTTTTAAAAATTTCTTAACAACCTGATATCATAAAAAAAATCATTTAATACATCACTAAAATATCAATGTGTATATTCAATTCTCTTATGAAATTAATTATTTTAAATTATATTTTTTTCAGTACTTTTAATATCATTCATTTGATATTTCAATTAATTAAATAATTATTGTATCAAAAATGTGTCAAATTTTATGGTAATTATTTATTTCATAAAAAATAAAAATAAAATACCTTCATAAATATTTTTTTTATATTACTATTTTTAGTCTAATATATCTTTTATATAACCCTATATTAAAAATATTATAGTTATTAAAACATTAGTATGACATCTTAGGCTTTTCCTTAAAATAAAATACAATAAAAGATTTAAATCCCTCAAAGTGGATCCAAGAGGTCTTAATATTATCCAAATGATTATTTTGGTCGAAAATAAATCATTCAATAAAATTAGGACAAGATTTAGGGTAATTTTTAAATATTTACAATATTATTTTTACACTTAATTACCCAATTTACCCTTAATAATATTAATAAGAATTACTGAAGTTACAATTCATAATATCCAAAAATAAAATAGACATATCTTTATAATTTGAACCCACTAATTAAAAATATGGAATCCATTGTACAAAATTCAAAACACTTAAGTTTCTAAAACCATAAGTTTCTAAAAATAATTTTATTTTAATACTATTGATGAAATAAGAAAATGAGTTTTTAAAGTGAAAATATTCAAAAGAATGAACTTTTTTGTATCAAAATTCAATGTGAAATTTATTAAAATGTTATAAAATGTAATAAATTTTATACAATTTATTTAATTATAATTTAAAATCAATAAAAAATATATTTTAACACTATAAATTCATTAAACGAAAAAAATTCAATTAAAATTCAATATTTTTTCACTATTTTTCAAAACATGAAACTTATTAAAATATTCCAAAAGTAAGAAAAAAAGTAAATTTTTTTATTAATATTTAAAATAATAAGTTTATTTTTTCAAATAGAATTTATTAAAGTATAAGAAACTAGATATAAAAAAAGTGGACCATCAAAAGCTGGAAAAATTGTCTTTTTAGAAAAATGCTTCATTTATATATAAAATTGAATTATCTTTATATCATGTCTATAAAACATATAAGATGATAGTTAAAAATTATATTTAATAAATAATATATAAAACTACATAATATAATCTAACAAGATTGATTTTTTTTATTTATTTGTATAAGACACACTTGTTCCCATTTAAATAGTTTTTCCATAAAAAACATTTCCTTTTATTTAAAAAAAATATTTTATTTACATTTATAATTAATTGGTAAAATAATTAATTATATATACATGTGTAAACCATATTTTCATAATTTATCTAATCATTTTCATACCTACCATTCTAATGGATAGGTTATAATGAGAGCATTTAATTAATAATATTTAGTTGTTTGTTTAAGCTAGATAATCATATTGAACATAATGATTCATTTTTTAAAAACTAAAGTTGTTACATTATCCCACATTTAATAATTTCATACTCTTAATTTAAACTCATCCATCGTAACCAAGGATTAACTATTAATATTACTTTTATTGAAATCCCCCATCCTAAAAAAGAATAATAAAACTTATACTTAAAAAAAGGGATGTACAATGTTTACCTGAGATATCACATACTAGGCATCCTTATAGGAAAACAAGGATATGTAATAGAAAACAAAGTATCACATTCTTATGATGATTGATATAGAACATATTAATGATAAATTTAACTATCAGAAAACCATAAATTTTTTATGGGTTAAAAGGTCATTAATTTTGTAGTAAAAAAAGTAAACAGATACTATTTTTGTTTCAAGATTTCTTTCATAGAATTGATGAATTTTTTTATTACCCAAACTAAGAACATAAGGAAATACACATTCTTGAAAATTTTTGTTTCACCCTTCAATCAATTTCCACAACAAACTCATATTTTTTGCCAAATGATGAGTATTTAAAACGAACATTTCATGCCTGAAGTACTCAAACGAATTTTTAGAGACTCAAATAATCCATTAAATGTTAAATTCCTTTATACTATATTGAATGATTATATAAAATAAGTTTTTTTAGGATAATATAAGAGAAGGATTTAAAATAAATAACCTTAATACGATGAAAAACAACTTTTAATCTCTAAAATTCAATATTAATACCCAATGTTCTATATAGAACATTAAATAAATAACTATAATTAAAATAACTCAAAAAATATATTATATACTAATATTAAAGACAAATAATTAGATGGATTTTATTACATTATCATCCTAGATTGTAATTTATCACTATATAACATCAATGATGCTTAATGAATCATTCTAAAATTTATGTAGCCTAAATCACATAATCTCAAAGATATACTAATAATTTCCATAAATAAAACAAATCACCATATGTCCATAATAAAATCATATAATCTTGTAAAATATAATTAAAAATTTAATAATCGAATAAAATCTCATATTATTCTATTTACCGTAATAATATAATATTCCCAAAATAATGAACATCTTCCCAAATAATATTAAACACTTAATCACAAATTCATTTTCCAATACCAATTAAATCTATTAAATGAAACATATGTTACAAAAATGAAACTATTATTCATCAATCAAAATTTTCAAATAAAAATAAACATTCATACTAACAGAGACATCATGTAGGCCAGTGATAGATGACACACCCATGTTTCCCATTAGTTGTGTGTTCAAAATTCAAGGACTTTCCAAATGTGATGGGTTGCAACCCATCTTATGTGTTATACTTTTAATAAAACTCTATTATTATAATACTTATAAAATTTTATAAATGTGAGGAAAATCATAATAATTAATCTTAAATATTTTAAATCCTCAATGGTTATCTCATACCTTTCACTTTTCCATCCCAAAAATTAATATTCCATAATTACCTCAAAAAATAAATGTCTCTAAAAATACCAGTAATCACTTGAAAATTTCCTAACATAAAACCACAAAAGGTGTTTCTAAGTTACTAAACTTATTATCATCTATCAAATTAGAAACCAGTGATGATATGAATATCTATTAACAAAAAATCATAATATCTAAAGTTCTATAAACCAACATTTGATACCAACTGTAAGGAACTGACCATAAACATTTCACATTCTAGTGTTTTTGAACTAGAATCTAGATTCTTAAAATTCTGACGATATTTTTGGTTTACAGTTTCAGATAATTAGGAAACACCCATAGAAATTAAACCTATAAATTACAAGAGGAAACATATACTCAGTATCAATATTTTTCCACCAAACAAAGGTCTTTAAAATAATGCATGGTTTCTCTTTTTGAAAAGTCAGCATAATTTTCTCTATGATCTCATCCTTGTCCTAATATACCACAAACCCTATAAAAATAATTCAAAATCATGGTATGAGAAAAAAAATCTGTATGTGACATAAAATAAATAAAATAAATTTTCATGTGAAAACCAATAAAAATTTTCTAAAAAACCATACCTTTTTACCCCCAAGAAGGAATCAATATTTCAAAAAGATCATTATCTTACCTTTTCAAAATCATTTATTTTCATGAAAAATAATAGGAAATAATATAAAAAATATAAGTATGTAACATGGGATATCATTTTCGATATATCTCTTACTTATAATATAGCTCTCATGAATACATAGAGAATAACAATCATGGTTACATTTAGAAAAACCACAATAGTATATTCCCTTAATATCTTAAGATAAACCCTACCAGTTAACTCTATCTCATTACACAATGAATTTAAGAGATATAGTGGTATAACAATCCCTTAGTTTATCACAAAACCACATGTACTAATAGAAAACTCCCAGGAGAAATAACATAAGCATTACACATAAATCATTCATAAAAGAATAAGAACATTTCCAATTTTAAATCACTTTTCCTTTTTACAAAGTTGCACACTAAAAAATGAAATCAATTTATTTGAAAAAAACATTTTAGACATTCAATGGTAGAATAAAAATATTAAAAATTCATTAAATTATGATTTAAATTCATGTCATATATGATAAAAAACATTCTATTTGTATTCTGTTAAAATAAATGAAAGAGTAACTTTATAAGAGGTTTTTAAAAGAAAGTACATTAAAAAGATCATATCATTGAACTGCGTGTCAATAATTTTAATATATTATGTGTATTAACTATAAATAAACATAAAATATGTGTAACTAAAATATAAGAAAAAAAATTACATTCACACATAATATTATCATAACATAATTGTTGAATTTTCTATTTAACCTAAAAAATGTAAATTGGGGTAAGAATTCCCTTAATACATTATAATCTTTCAAATAATATTCCAAATGAAATATTAACAATTAAAAAACATTAAATATAATTATAATAAATAGATTCAAGATATAATATGAAAATAAGGTGTTATAGACACCTCACAAAAGGATATAGGTGCACATGATAGAAGATATGCTTCAACGAAAAAAATTTAGACGAAGTCCCTTACCCTTTTTCAGACTCGTATCATACAATATTTATCTTCAGAAATAATATAAATAATATCATTATTTAAATTATTGAGAAAATTTTAACGTTTATTATCCTTTTTATATCACTTATTATTATTTTATAACAATTAATTATTTATTTATCTTCAGGTCGGATGTTTTAATGATATTGTGTACTTGAGTCAAAAATAACTTTCGTATGTTGTCTATAGTCAAAGTCGTCCCTAGTAAATCATATTCATAATAATATTCAAGAACTAATAAAAAAATTTATAAATAAATTATCATTTTAAATCAATTCATTAAATATGTTTATGAAAAACGAATTATCTTCTAATCGTAGAGACTATAAGCCATACATACCCATGTGTCATGTATCTTTTTTTTATGATCATTATAGAAAGAGAGTAAGTAATATTTTATCTTTATATAATTATCATAGTATAATTATTTTAATATTAATATTTTAATCACACACACACACACAAATATATATCATCCATGTGATGTGGTGATGAAAAATGAATCACATCACTTTGGGGAGGTGATAGTTCACACGTATACACAAACAATGTTATCATTTTTATATGCATGAAATGGAAAAAAAGGGTACATTATTATTTTTTTAATTAAAAATATTTCATTAAAATCATATATAAATATTAATTCCATAATTATAACCTATCTTCAGAGACGGTGATGGAAAACAAATTATATCAGATTGTGAGGTGGTAGTCATCCGTACACATGGATGATTAATTATTTTCCCGTTTTATAGAAATGGAGATTTATTTAGGTGATGATATTAAAATTATAAAATATTATAATATTTAAGATACTATAGTTATTATTTAATAATGTTTGAATAATAATTTATGTAGTTGGAAGACGAAACAAAACAGAACCAGATAATTAAAAATGATACATTTTTCCAAAAATATCATTTTCTTACACCTTATGAAAACTTAAGATGGTTTATTACTAAAATAAATTCATTATAATAGAACGATGTATTATATTAATGTATTTAGGTAGATATTTTCGAATAAAAAATTGGTTTGATGTGTGAATAAAAGATAAAAATAGGTGCCCTTTTATAAGAGATGGGATGTGTACACATGAACTTCTTCAAAATAATACATTAATATAAATTAATTTTTTTATTAAAAAGGATAAAAACTGATATATATATATATATATACTATTTTAATTTATTATCTAGATAAATTCATCAAATTTAAATTATAAATAATGGAAGTTTTTTTTAATCCATATATGTTGGGGTTTACCCATTATTTATCCCCTTTAACTCTTATCATGATAACATGTAATTTTCACTTTGATGGTAAATATAGTTATTCTAAAACACAAAAATACCCATAAATGAATCATTCAGGGAATTTTAAACTTTATTATAATAATTTAGAAAAATTTAATATTTTTATACATTTTATATCATTTAATTAAATATTATTTATTTTATAATATCATTAATGTCAATTTTGACACTATTCATTACTTAATTTTTAAATATATCATAAAAACATTATATAATCAGGAAATTTATTTCTAACACCTTAATAACACGTCAAATTCATCTATAAAACTTTGTTATGACATGAATTATTTCAAATGATATTTTGTTTAATATTTCTATTATCATATATTTGATATTCCCTTTAATTAAAAAATTACGGTACATAGTTGTGTATGATTTTAAGGAAATCATTTATTTCTAAAAAAATAAAAAAAAATATCTTGATCAATATAATAATTAATTATAAAAAAAATCACATGATTATTACCATACTATGTTATTACAAAAATCCATGAATATATCTATGTTTGATGTAGAATATATAAATAAAAATCCTATGCTAGTTGCTAATTGAAATATTTAAGATCCCAGAACTTCCTGAAAAAACCATCTGATTTTTTTTATGTTTTTAAGTTTTTCTCCCATAAAAGGTGTAAAAACAATAGTTTAAAAAAATTAATCTCTATGTTTGATAGAATACATGATACACCACATCGAGCTAAATGAACATCTAAATATTATTATTTAAATTTTAAGAATTATATTCAATATTTTAGAATGGTGGGTATGAATAGGATTAAATGAATTGTAAAAATATAGATTATACATGCATATATAATTAAATATTTTACCAATTAATTATAAATTTAAATAAAACCTTTTTTAAAAAAATAAGGCAAATTTTTTTTTCGAAAAACTATTTAAATGTAAAAAATGTGTTTTATGATAAGAGATAAAAAATCACTCTTGTTGAATTATATTAATTAACCTTATATGTAATATATTAAATCTAATTTTTATTTGTTTTTTACAAATGATATATTAAAAAAATCCAATTTTACAGATAAAAGATATATTTTTCTAAAAAGACAGCATTGCCTCCTTTTGATAGAGAACTTGTTTAAATATAATTATTCAAAAAAATTAGAATTTACTTTAATTAGAATAAAATAATTCTTTGAAAGATGAATGTAAAAATTTATACTGGTTTAATTTTGCATATTTTTTAGTTATGTTTTATATTGTGATGAATAGTGAAAAAATACTGAATTTTAATTGAAAATATATTTTTCATCTAAATAATTTAGTGTGTTAAATTATAATTCTGATTGGTTTTAAATTATAATTAGGTATTTTTTATCATTTAATCAAATGAAGGTCATTAAAAAATTTCTGATTGAACATTGTTATAAAATCCTTTCAATGTTTTGAACTTTTTCACATCAACAACTCATTTTCGCATACCGTTAGCGTGATTAATTTTAATATAATTTTAGAAACTTCTATTTTTCAATGATTAAAAAATTATTCCATACATAGAATCAATGTGTTAAAATTATGAAAATTGGTTCCTTTAATTTTTTGACATTATGAACAACAACTTATGTAATTTTTATTCACATGGTTAAGTATAAATTGGGTTAATAAGGTTAAAAATAATATTATAAATATTAAACAAATTACACTTACACTTGTACTAATTTAATTTTATGAGTGTTTTTAAACTAAAATCATCCTTAGTATGATTTTATGACCTCTTTGATCTAATTTTATGACTATAACCCTTTAATAGAATTTTATTTTAATGAAATGTAAAATATTTAATACTTAAGATGATTGAATGATTTATTTATATTGTTTTTAATGATGATTATTGTTAATTTTTGGCATTAAATTAATACATAACATAATTTATACTCTATTTATGTATGATAACTATTTATTTATTGATGAATTTCTTTTTATTGAACAAAGTAGATACTTGTATTTATTCTTGATCATATAATGAGGTGGAGTATGCTATATTTAAATATGTTTTTGAATCACATGATTTATAAATGAATTTTTTTGATTATATAAAAAGATTAATTTAGAAATTTGAGATTAAATTTTATACCATGAGTTTACATTGATTTAATATATATAATAATAAATATTATTCACTATTAACATCAGAATCTCAATTATCTCATGAAATCATTTTTATAAAAATTTAATATTTTTTCTACACTTATAGTTCATTTAACTGTGAATGATTTTTTTTTATATTTTTTTTATCATATTAATTTTCCAATTAAGGTTTTTTAGTAAGGATCAAATTTATTTATGTGATTTACCTTGATATTTTGATATAAAATTATTTAAATGTTTTATTTTCAATAAAGAGTATATGTTTTTATAAACATGATTCATTCTTATAATAAATGATTTCTTATTGGTGTTTGTAGTTTTCGGCACCCATCTAGTGAATTTTAGTATTATAATAATCTTATATTTGATATATTATTGGATTTTATTTCATTACCCAATATATTTTTATTTGTTTCTTTTAATAAGGATAGGTTTGTTCTTATTGTGATTTTAAGACAAATATAGTCAATGTATGAATTATTAAATTGGATTAAGGTAACTAAAAATTGAAGAAAATTATATTATATAATAACGAGATATTGTAATGAATAAGGTAACACAATAAAGAACATAAAATAGTTGAAATTGGTTGATTTCATGAAAAAGATAATGTAATTCCAATATGAAAATAAATGAAAATAATATTAATAGAGTATGGTTTACATTCATGTGGAGGAGTATTACTAAGAATTATTATTCTACCTATTTTAATAATAATATTAGATAAATTCATGTATTTTTTCAATTGATATTAAATTCAATTCAATTTTCTAGACAACGATATTATGATCTAAACACACACTTGTAATGTTTCTAAGAACATGGTGAAACATTTTAGTTCAATTTTGTTTTTGATGACGCAGTAAGGATTGGATTCTTTAAATTTTTATTGAATAAAAAATAAAATTATTTAATTTAAAATTTTCACCACATTCTATTTTAACATTGAATTCGGTGAAAATATGGTTCTTAACAAGATTCATTCCATCCTAAAAATCAAATACATATGTTATGATATTTTCAAATATATCGAATTTGATTATGGATTCATTTACACTTCATTTTAGTAGTTTAAATACTTATTAAGTAATCTCCCCATCATGATTTAGAGATATGGTTTATAATTCAATTTTTAAGGTATTATCTTCAATAAATAGGTAAATTTATAAAACTATTGTTTTATTTTATCTAATATGGAAGATACTAGGAGAGTAATTATAATTTTTAGATGAATTAGCTAGATATTGTTTCCCATGTAAAATAAATGTAGTTTAAGAAAGGACATGAGTTCAAATTGTAGATTCTAATGAATTAATGATTTCATAATTAGAAATCTTAATGAAGAAGTTGTGTATGATTATTTCTATGAACCAACCACAATTCACGTACACTAAATATGATAATTATTTTTTTTTAATTGAAAAAATAATTTTTAGGGGTGGAGGCTATAAAAAATACATATTCCTTTGGAAACATTCACCATGAACATTAATGATATTATAAGAAATCTTGAATTATCGTTTATATAAATTTCAATGTATCTCAAGGAGAGTCAAGAATAAGTATTAGTAGGTGAATTAGATATAAACCCACATTGATATTTAAATGTTTTCACCCTTAGGTGTGAAAAAACAATTGAGTAAAATATTGAAAAAAATAATATAATAAGAAAATAAATTATAAAATGGGATAAAAGTAGGGAAAAATATGAAACATAGATAAAATTAAATATAAAAAAAATTAAATAAGAAGAAAAATAACCTTAAAACCACCACTACCTTTCATAGAAAGTAGGAATAAAGAGATAATATAGGAATAAAGAGGTATTTTTATAAATTTTATAAAAAACCATCATTTTAAAATTATTTATATTGAATATTTAGAGATAATGACAACATATTTCATAACAACCTAGGTTTTAGTACGTATTGATTTTTATAAAGTATGTTTTATTAATTAAAAGAATAATTCTATAAAAATAATAAATAAATGAATATCACTACATAAAATTATATAGGAAGAATTATTACACTCCATATTATTAAAACAAATAACAATTAAATTATTAAAATGCTTAAATATAACGCCTTCCCAAGATGATCATGATAGGGGTGTGGGTCCCCTATTTTGATCACCTAAGGAAGAAAATACATTTAAGTAGAACTATATTCTACCCTTTAGTGTATTACCTAAGTAATGGATCTCCCCTTTTCTCTAATACTATATTTAGGGATTGGTGTTACCCCTACCATTCACTATTTTATTTTATATGGAACACTACCACTAGGTTTTGTATTCCATACAGGATCACTACACAACCACTAAGGGGATCACTTCCCCTATTTATAAAAGGTCTCAATATAAGGGGTTTTTTGTCCTCATGACTTATAATCAACGCATGAAACTCCCATACCCCATACACGACTCATATTAACTGTGTAATGGATCTACATAGTGAATTGTAATCAAATTTAAGAAATATGGCTATGTGATAGAATGTATGTGAAAATACTAGATATGTGAAGTAGTTCATGTAAGGTAATATAGAAATGTATGAAAATATATATACTTGAAGATTTTGCGTATGTGAATCCCATAGAAATAAATAAGTAAATATTGAACCAAGTTTGCAAATATATTGATGTAATGAAATTATGAAAGTAAATGTTACAAATATGAAAAATTTTCTACATAATGAAATTTAGAGACCAACGTATCTTAATCTTGATTTGTAATGGAATTTTCCTTTATACATGATTACATGATGGAAAATTATAGTGATGTAAGGGAATTTTTAAGTACATATGGGATTTATTATTTGATTTTATTGGTATATAGATCATATATGTAATAATTTTAGATGATAAAGGAATAATTATGTAGTGTTAGAAATATCATTGAACTTTAATTGGGAGCCATGGTCCAATATATGAGTAATGGAAAAATTTAAAGGTGAATTTATATGAAATATCCACAATGTGAGTAGAGGTTTCACATTATAATAAGGGATTCTATGAAAACAATCATGGGAGATCATGGATTATGATAGATTTTAATTCTCCAAGAGACATTCTAGGAATAAAGGTAGATGGAGACATTATGGTGCAGTGGAAAAATGAATTGTGTGTATTTTCTACACACATGTATTTTGTCACGTGTTAAAACCTGAATGTTACTCAATGAATGGATTTTCTAGTTTACACTATATATAATTGGTCATCTTGGATTCCCCCTTCTGTATAATTAATATAAATACTCACTAGATTATTTTGAATCCGGATTGTGAAATCAAAAATGGTAATCCCAAAAGAGATATTCAAAATTCCAAAATATAATAATAATAGATGAATAAGGAATTAGTCTTGGTGAGTATTCTTTAATACATCAGAGAGAAGCTCATAAGTGTCTATATGAGTATTCATCAAGATATTTTATCATTCCCAATTGGGTAATGTCTAGTGGTATGAGTTCTTCGAGTGGGTCATATAATTCCACTAAAATTAAGAGGAATAACCTAAAGTCTATACTAATAACATTATTTTATTTTAATGATTATTTATTTTATATAATATTAATATTTTATATAATCTATTTCTACTGAACTAGTGATGTTTTTATGAACAATTATAACCCCTATTTTGAGAAAACAAAAATTTCTGTTATAATATGAATACTCTGGGGGAGATGGAGACTGTTTTCAAAGGATGTTAAGTTTAATTTTTGTAAGACTGTATAAACATAATTGATTTATATTTCACACAACTATAGTGTTTTAGGTTTACACAAGAACTATTTTGTGTGTTACTGTACTAAATATCATATTAATGTTTTTAGGATAGTTTAAAAAATAAGCTATTCAAATTTTAGTGAAATCATGAGTGATATGTATGAGTTTGGAATTGTTCGCAAAAACTCTTTTTTTACAAAAATATTAATATCTATAGGTTTATATAA
This sequence comes from Viscum album, assembly GCA_963277665.1. Classification (NCBI taxonomy): domain Eukaryota; kingdom Viridiplantae; phylum Streptophyta; class Magnoliopsida; order Santalales; family Viscaceae; genus Viscum; species Viscum album. Next base: position 392,395,782 of record OY728148.1, read on the forward strand.
TTTTTTTAAATACCTTATTCTATGTAGTAAATTCACACATTTATTTTCTTTATAAATCATGGTTATTAGAAATATTCTATATTGGGGCAGTCCAACCATAAATTTAAAGTCTACATTGGTAAAAAGTGCATAAGGTTTAACAATAAGTGATTCAAAAATTGGTATAATTAAAATTTTTAACAAATGGGGAAACAACAATATGAAGTTGTTTTTAAGGGGGGATATTGTTAGAGGAGAAAAATCTACCCATTAACATAAATATAGAGAAGAATCCTATGAAGAAACCCTATTGGAAAAAGAAGAATTTTTGTTTTATTGGATTTTCTCCTCACACTTTTAAGGGGAATGGGAGATTGAGGATTATCATACATTTAAAAAGGGGGAGAGTAATCTCCCTTTGTCTAATTATAGAAATGGATATCTCGATTAGAAGTTTGAGTTTGGTTTGAATATTGACAACATAATTATGATGGTGGAGTATACCCATGAACACCTAAAGGGGGAGAGACACTGAAAGAACAAATGGCTTTCTATCTTAGGGATCAATCATTATATTTCATTTTAAAAGGGTTACATGATGTATTTTATAGATTATTTTTTGTAAAATCTAAATTCGGAGATAATTTTTCACCCTTTTATGAGTGTTGGATTTGTTGACAAGATGTGTGGACCCATCCCACAGTGATATTTTTTTGACTATATGGGGAGATTGATGTAAATCCCTAATACGAATTGAACTTTTTGACATTGTATAAAATGTAGTGTTTGGTGTTTTTTGAATATGGATATTAGATATATATATATATTGTTTTTCTATAAAAATAGATTTAGAGGCTGACAGGTGGTTATAAAGCTTAACATGAGGATACAATGATCTTATGTATAAAGTAATCAAAACAAATGGCCATGGAGAGTTCATATAATCATCAATCAAAATATATGGGAAAAAATTTGGAAGAATTTAAATTCTGTTATGGATTTGAAACAAAAATTATGAAAATATCAAAGGACCCATGTATGGGATTTCATATGTATGTGATTTCAGAAAATGACCACCTATGTAAAATCATCTTTGAAACAGAGATATAAAGGGAATTTATTCCGTGTAAATGATTTGTGCTATGTGATGATATACACATGAAAATATAGATGTAAGTGAATCCGATAATGTGATGAAGATTACATAATTGAATCTGGTGACATACATGAAGCTGGTTATATGAAGAGTTACCATATGTGAATCCTGTATAAGGGAAATTAATAAATAGGAAACCATATATACAAATCTATTGATGTATAAAAATTTGGCTATATAAGGGTTTATATATATGTAAATTTTTCTATATAAACGAATTTGGAAACCCACATATCAAAATCTTGAAACATAAGATAATTTTCATATGAACATATGTTCAAATAAGAAAATGCTGATGAAAGAAGTGAGTTTTATCTATATAGGGTATTTTTAATATTATTTTATAGAGATATAGAACTTCATTGAGATGATTTTAAATGATGCAGGAAAAATTTGAATATGTACAAAACTCATGAAACTTAAAATTGGGCCTATGATCTATTTTGAGAAAGAAGAAAGAATTTATATGTAAACTGTAGTGAAACATCCATGTTTCAATTGTAGGTTTTAATTCCACTATAATGGAGTTTAGGGGCACAAATAATGAGAGATCATGGATCATGGAAGATTTATATTTTTCAAAAAAGATAGTATGAATAAATAGAGATAGAAACATAGAGGTGAAGTGGATAAATGACATGCATGGATTTTTAATTCATGTTTTTTCTGTTAAGTGGGAAATATGGAAAGTTATACAAAAAAGGTGATTTCTAGATAGATCTATAATGAATTATTCTTCATTGGTTGCCAATATTGTAAAATGAAAATAAATACCAAGTAAAATCCTTTTTAGAAATATCAAGAGAATGGAAAAAATTATTTAAAAGGAGATATTCTATCATCCAAAATAGAATAAAAGAATATAAATATAGAATATGTCTTTGAGATCATTCTTTAATGCATATATGAGAAGAGTATAATTGAATATTTGATTATTCATTGAGATATAAGAAGTTTGAAGCAGATTTAAATGGTGTTATTCTTGAAGAAAATATTCTACATGCTGAAGAAGAGAAGAACTTGGTTCCTTTATGAACATCTATATTTTTTGAAGGATAATGAGATTATAATATTCATCGTGTATAATACATTCCCTACATTTAGATAAAGAATAATATTTTTTAGGTGATATTCATAAAATTATTATAGATGAGTAGTAATAGAGTTCAAAAGAACATCCATATATATATTAAATATGTATTCAAAGAATGTTGTGAGGTCTGAATATGGACCCACATTTTCATAAACCATGTGGGAGTCCTTCTCCAATATTTTTCATGAATGAGGAGGAAAGTGGTAGTGAAACAACATAGGTATTAAGGCTTCAGTAGAAATGTGCAGACCTAGAACCTCTAAAGGTAATAATCCATTGGTGGTAGTGATCAAACCCAAAAAAATAATAAGGTTAGTGTTCCTGGGTAGTGGTGACCTAACCCAAAACCTTCCTTGAATCAGTATAGTTATTATTTTTTGGTGCATCAATATATTGTAGATATTATTCTCCTTGTAGTATCCATGTGTCATTAAACCATGTAAAAATATCAATTTTTGATTTAATTTCTATATGCACACCAAAAGAGGATCCACTAATCTAATGAATATTTTGTAAAAGGGTGGGTCATGTGTTTATAATAATATCAATTTCTATAAAGAATAGTATAAAAAGTGACATTTATGGTTAAGAGGTCATGATCAGTTGGGTCCATGAAGCCTAAATATATTTTTAAAAAAAATTGGTTATGAATTTCATACCCTGATCCCTCCTTTTAGGGTTTATCTTACTATATGAACCATTAGGTATTAACAATTTTTATTAGAGTATAAGGTTTGGACAATGTGTTAAATGTTATAGTGATATAATGAATCTCCTACAAAAGTAAACAAAATAAAAATCTACTATTTTTAAGTGGTCATAAATTCCATAGATGGAAAAAAGAGTTCCTGGATTATATGGAAGATTCTCCAAAAGTCCCTTGGTATGTTGTTCATGATAGGGTTTCTCTTTTGATATGTCATGGAGTTATCTTAGAGAGTAATTAGAGGAATTTTTTGATTGATTCCTCATTAAATGATGGATTAAAAGAGTTTTTTTAAAAAAATATGTGTACAAAGAGTTTTCTCAAAGCTTGTATGGAAAACATATCTGGACACTCTACAAGGAAATTGAGCTATAGCCACGCATATAAAGACAGGGATTAAAAAATACGTGGTTGCACCCCCACAATTAGCCACGGCTCCGTGGCTGAATACCCCGACCCATTCATTTGTTATTCCTTCTGCTCGATCCATCCTCCATGAAACCCCTCAACAGCCCGACTCCCTCCCCTAAGCCTCCTCACAGCGACCCTCCTCATCCAGAGAAGTTTCTCCAAGAGGCCTCCCCACCTTCTCTCTTCATTCTCGACGCCTCCCTGACACCTCCTCGCCAATAGCCCTCAATACCCACGACGCCGCCTCATCGTGACCCTCCTCCCCACGATCCTCCTCCTCCAGCAAAGCTGCTCCGAGCGGCCTCCCCACCTCCTCCCATCTTTCCCGATGGCTCTCCCCCACAACCCTCAACACCCCAGACGCCAAGGTCGACACCCCCCATGCCTTATCATCAAGGTATTTGAAAATTTCTTTGATTTATTCTGTTCTTTCTTGAATCTGAAACTAATACTGGATGTGGAAGAATCTATGGTAGATGGTCTTGTTGTTTTTCAATTAATGACTTGATGGTCCTATTTATTTGTTAAATGATGTCTCCCATTTTGGATTCATTCCTTATTCAACACATTTCAGTGCAGTTGTAGATAATGATAGAGGAAATTTAGAATAAATTTCATACATTATCTTGTTGTGAGATGGGATTTTGGATGATTTTATAGATGGAGTAACCATTTTAGATCCTTTTGATCCTTATTGGTTCCCACGATAATTTGTTCATTTAAAATAGGTTACATCTTTACCTCTAATCAATATTCTGAGATAATATCATCCATTTTTCCTTTATGAAATGTGGCTGATGATGATGCATGGGTATTCTGACATAGAAATTTCATTACATCTTGAGAATGGTCCAAATTAAAGGCCAAAGAAATCCTGATGACATCTTTCCTGATGTAATCTCATAACAGGCCAAATAATTCCTCCTCAATTGGGGTAATTATAAATGCTAGCGTGCACACACACTCAGGCACATTAGTGGATAAAGCCTCATCCCTCCAAATTAGAATTTTCAATCCTGCTGGAACTATTTATAAGAATTTGAAATGTCTCTAATGCTTAGATGATGTCTTACCAAAGGCCCCTAGATGAGATTTCTTGAATTCCCTGTGGCACAAAGGCCATAATTTATAGTTTTCTTAGATCAAGCTACCATGGGGGTCAAATGATGTACCCCTACCCATGAAACCAGGGTCTAGGTCTAGTAGCCCCTAGTGGGCCCGTCAGGTACCAACGTTTCCCTCACCAATGCCCTTTCCTATTCCTTGTGCATGCCATGCCCCATGCATGAGAACGCTCTCCCTGAGCTCACCCACACTATCGCTCACCATGCTCACCCATGCCCTTGATTGATGTCTTTCCTGTTGGAGTGCGACTTCAATCTAGAGGAGGATTTCATTAGATATTTTGAGGAAGGTTGCTGCTGGACATGGCGTGATTCAAGTGCCTTTGGAATTGGATGAAGATAGTTCAGTGAATCATGATGTGAAGGATTCATGCAATGTGAATGTTCGAGATGATTTGAAGTATAACCATATCTCTTAGGCTCGGATAGATATTTTTTAACATTAGAGATATTTCTGATTCATAAAATAAAATAATTATGAGAAATGGTACTTTCAATTTTACTGAGTCGAACGTTAAAATTCTTGAAGATATTTTAGAAGAATGCAGCATTTAATTCGTGGATGTTTAATGTTGCAGCCGAATTATAACCCATGGAAAATTGAAAATCTCTTAAAGCGGTTCCATCAGATTTGGGGCTTTGGTGGATGGCGCATGGTGTCGATTGGTATGGTATTTTTTCCTCTTCTCCCCATAGGATGAATTGAAATAAAGAATATGAGGCTTCAATTTTGTCTCCCTCAAACCTAGAATATTGAGTTTCAATATTGGGATCCTCTCTTTGATCTAGCTTCGGTTAATAATTTAATTATTCCAACTTGGATTTAGTTTCAAGGCTTAAGTTGGTTTTTTTTGAATTCTCAAATCCTTTGGGGCAATGAACCAGTTGTGGGAATTCTATCAAATTCAATGGGGATACTAAGCGTGCTTGATATGGTCATTTTGTAAGATTTTTTGTTGAGGTTGATTATGTTTGCCTTTCATTGAAACTATTTGCCTTGTTGTTAATGGTTATAAGCTTGAATTATCATCTGATTTTGAATGGTTACCTAAATTTTTCAGTAAGTGTAACTGCATTGGGCACTAGAGTGAGAAGTGTTGTAGAAATATTTGATTATTCAATTACAAGAAGATTGGTCATTTAATTTATCAATGTAATTTTAAACTACCTATGAATGATGTTGTTTCCAAGGATATGGAAATATTAGATAAGGAGCTTGAAATTCATTAGGTTTGGAATGTTATGGGGGGAGACAAACAGGGTAAAGGTTCTGGAATCTCCTTTACTACTACAGTGGTTGTTAATCAACCAACAAAAATTTTTATATATAAGGAAACTATAGTTAAATTAGTTGAGGTAGGTCGGGAGGAACATATTTCAAAGAGAAAATCATGTAATGATACTACCCAAGATGTTAGAGAGCTTAGGACTCAAGATCCATGGTTCTCAGATAATGAAACTGAGGTGGATACAACAGATCTCCAAGAGGAAGATTTTATGAATTCTGGAGATATTAAAGGTAATAAGAACAATGCTATGGTTGGTGTTTATTCCATAGTACAAAGGAAACAGAATAAAAATGGTGTTTCAATTAGAGGTAAAGATGAATCTACTTCCCTGATGGATACAGAATAGGTTCATGTTTTAGTATGTGCTCACTGGGAACTGAGCTAGATACATGGAAAGTCCCTAATGAGGTAGTGGACCTAGTGTTGGAAACTCTGATGTACTAACACTGGTGGATGGTAAGAAAATAGGTAATTGGGTAAAGAAGTCAACCTTGGCTAGTGCAGACACTTCTATTTTGGATGATGTTCAGGAATATGCTTCTAAAGGGAAATATAAATCTACTTCTCTTTTGAGTGCTATGCTGGATATAAGGAAAAATAAAGTGAGCCAAGAAGCTTTGGTTACTCCAATTGATGAGGCTAATCTAAGCAATGGTAAAGGGTTTGGTGGTAACCCTCAGTTAGAGATGACACTGGTGGATGGCAATTTCTTCTCTATGTTAGATTAATAAGTGTTTTTACAATAGGGAAAGCTATCTGGTGGACACTAAAAAAACTCTAGAGAAGGTTATAAGTAACAACAAGTTGGCTGCTAAATATATTGTTCCTGTTGCTATACAGGATAATGTTGTGCTAGGAACCGACACATATGATGCTTCAAAACATGATATAAAGGAAGCAGTGTGTTTCAAGACTAATAAGAATGTGGAAAGTCAGGACTTTGTACCAGGGGTAGACTCACTGAGTATCCCCAATAAAATTGTCAAGGAGGCTCAAAAAGAGAAGGGCAAGGTCAGAAGCATTTTAATGCCAGCTGATAAAATCTTTATTCCTATTGTACAGGAATAGGATGTGAAGGGTATAAATCCTTAAGATATGTAGGAACAGGGTGGGAAGGACTTGATCATGACTCTTATGGTTGATTCTAGGGAGGAATAAGGAAATACATGGAAAACTGCCAAATCATGCAGTAGGGGGCAGGGGGCAGGGGGCAGGTCTATAGGTCTGTAGGGAAGGGGGAAGGGGGCAGGGGGTAGGGGAAAGGGGAAAGGGGAAAGGGGGTAGGGGCAGGGTCAGGGGGAGGGTGGATGGGGGAGGGGGCAGGGGGCATGAGGTAGGGGGAAGGGGGAGGGTGGAGGGGGGCAGGTGGTAGGGGCAGGGGGAGGTCTGCAAAGAAGGGGCAGGGGTGGGTGGAGGGGGGTAGGGGTAAGGGGCAGTGTGGAGGGGAGCGGGGGACAAGGGGGAGGTCTGCAGGGCATGGGGAGGGGGAGAGGGTTGGGTGGAGGGGGTAGGGTGGAGTGGGGAGGTCTGCAGGGTAGGGGGTGGTCTGTAGGGTAGGGGGATGGGGGTGGGGCAGTGGGGCAAGGGGGGTGAGGCAGGGGGTGTAGTTAGTCTCTATAGGTTTCTTTAATCTTAGATAAGGTTGAATAACCATTACAATCCACCTCTAACTCCCCCATTTCTTCATGATTAGGTTTCTCCAAATATTCCCTCCTATTTATAGCAGGTTTCTTTCACTAAATCCTGGATTGATATTAGTTGCAAAAAATCAGATTTTGTATGATACAACAAGTTGTTATTGGTATGGATTTAACATCTTTTCTTTTAAAATTCCAAGCCATTATGTCCACTTATTTTAATTATAGCTTATAAAGATATATTTGTATCCTACAATTTGTCCTCCTTTTCGTGGGATGATTCCTCTAAAACATTTCATGAATTTACCTGTACATAGCTAGATTCAGTATGATATTTTAAATTACATTCACTAATGGAAATCCCACTTATACCAACACCTGCATACTAACGGTTTGATAAAACCATTGGTTTATGTAATAATTTGATATGTTTTCACAATAGTTTTACTAAACTGTTGGGAATAGATTACATTAGACAATATTTACCTATGGTTTTTAGAAACCGTAGAGAACCCCCCCCAAATAAAAATTCATGAAAATCAATATCAAACTGTGATATATGATTGCTTTTGGTTTTCTCAAAACATAAAAATAGTTATCATTGTAGTGTTTGTAGATATAAATCATTGGAAGTTCACCTAGAAGACACCACGAGAGAATTATTTATTTTTTGATTTAGGTGAAAAATAGGTGATGTGTTTCTAGTTTCATAAAGAATATCATATTCTATGTGAAATCATTTGGAGCTCATCAATCTGTTAATAATATTTTATGTGTATAATTATCCATACCATTGATGCTTTGTGGATGCAGTTGTCATGTGAATTGAGTGTTATAATTTTCAAATGAAAATGTTATCTAATGAATACTATTTTAATATGTTCATGATGCATGTGAAGGGAAATTGGTTATGGATAAATGTGTTGTTCTTTTTGGATTTACATATAGTTGAATGGCTAACCATATTTTATTAAATTATAATGTGTTATATAATGCATACTGGTTTAATATGTTCTCACACCTCATGTATTTCGGGATTTCAGTGTTTTTGACTCCATATTATTTTTTCAGTAGGGCGTTGGATCATTTCGTGTTGGTTCAGGTGGATTTGGTTCTCCCAATCGGGGTAAAGCTTTAATGCCGTTGGTTGGTTTCCCACTAGTTATGTAGCATCCTTTATGTGTTTTAATGTTCCTAATATCCTGTATGTAGTGTGTTGATCCCTGCTCGTTAGTTTCGAGTAGCCAAGTTAAGGGAGACACGCCTGCGTGTGCATAGGTAAGTAAGTATATGAATGTGGGTTCCCCAGTTATGTGTATAGTCAACGATGGCAGTGATTATGCACGTATGGGGCTATTTGTGCCCATGTATATATATATATATATATATATAAAGGCATACACAGGTGAGCGGAGACTGGTATATGCATGTAAGCATATGTACAAGGATCCCCTTGCACATGCTCATGTCCATGTGGGTGTGTGCATAGGGGAAATGTGTCCATGCATGTGTGTGAAAGTGCGTATACCCAGTGGGGGAGCAACAAATTTTAGTTAGAAAGCTCCAAGAGCCAAAGTAGACGATTTGGTTCTACCTTGAGGTAGGATCCCACTTCTGGCCTCTTAAATCAAGAATACTTTAAATTGAATTTATATTTTTTCTTAATTCTGGATAATTATATTGAATTTCATATCTTGAATACATGTTCTTTAATATGATTGATTGTTTTGATAAATAATGCCATGTTTTTATAATAAAACCCCACTAACGGAGGTGCGCTGTCTGTGAAAACTCATGGTGATAGTTATGTTGATCTAGTTGATTAAATTATTGCTTTTGATTTATGCCGAATGAGTTTTATAATAAATGTTAAATATAATTAAATGACGTTTTTGATAAAGCAATGCCATGATTTAATAATAAAACCCCTCCAACGGAGGTGCGCTTTCTTCTAAACCAAAGAGTAGTGATTGTTGATCTGTTCTATCATCTGCTGGCAGGGTGATGGTCGGAATGTTTCCCCGCCTCCTCCTGCTCCCTTAGCTTCTTGATGGAAGATTCTACCCAGTGGATGTTGCTGGACTGGGCCAACACTTTGCGGTCACGTTGCGGTCATGCAGCAGTCATGCTGTGGTCAAGTCGCGGTAATACTGTGATTTGGATTTTCTCCAATCACATCCAGCCCACACCAGCCCCCTTCCACCTTCATTTCTGCCCACTGGCACCAGCATTCTAGCCCGCAACATCCTCCCCCTATACCTTCAAATCATCCTGCACCATCCTCCCAGCACCTGCAACCTATCCCCTTCCACCAGCATTCCATCCTCCTCATGCTCCCTTCAATCCTGGCCGGAAGATGCTTCCCTGCGGATGTCGCTGGACTAGGCCAACACACCACGGTCACATCGCAGTCACGTCATGGTCACTCCGCGGTCATGTCGCGATAATGCCGTGATTTGGCCCTGCTCTAGCCAAATCCAGCCCACACCAGACCCCTTACACCTTCATTTCAGCCCACTTCCACCAGAATTCCGTCCCGCAACAGCCACCCTGCCACCTTCGAATCAGCCCACACCATCCCCCAGCACCTACAACTAGCCCCCTTCAACCAGCATTCCAGCCTCCTCCCGCTCCCTTTGCTCTTGGCTGGAAGATGTTTCTCCACGGATGTCACTAAATTGGTCCAACACGTTGTGGTCTTGCCATGGTCACTCCGCGGTCACGTCGTAGTCACGCCGCGGTCATGCCACGATAATGCGGTGATTTGGCCCTTCTCCATCCACATCCAGCCCACACCATCCCCCTTCAAACTTCATTTCAGCCCACTGCCACCAGTGTTCCAGCCCATAACAGCCCCCTTCCACCTTCGAATCATCCCGCACCATCCCCCCAACAATTACAACCAGCCCCCTTCCACCAGCATTCCAACCTCCTCTCACTCCCTTCACTCCTGGCTAGAAGATGCTGCCCCGCGGATGTCGTTGGACAAGGCTAACATGCCGCTGTCACGACGTGGTCACACCGCGGTCACGCCGCGGTCACGCCATGATTTGGCCCTTCTCTAGCCACATCCATCCCACACCATCCCCCTTACTAGAAAAAAATGACCTCCTAGGCCAATAATTGGATCATGGGGAATATTATTCCATGTTTATAAAATTATTACAGTGGTTGTGCATTATGAAAAATAATCCAATAGGTAATCTATACTGCTTTGAAAATCCTTGTGAAAAGTATCCCTTACAGTAGCCTTCTGAATCCTATGTAGTAACCAATGAATTCTCATCCAGAACCCTCTTATCCTGAGGAAGAGGCCTCGACCTTTCCTGGTCTGCCTTTTTCTCCTTTAGGAATATTTGAACCAGTGAGTAAGAATCCTCCTCATTGGTTGCTACAGTTGTCACTAGACTAGCTTGACTCTTTCTACCATTGGCAGAAAAACAATGCTCACAGCCAATCTGAGTATCTGCAGAGGCAATACATTATTGTCTCATAGAAACTCCACCAGCCTTCATTACATTTTCCATGGCAGTTCCAACATCAATCACTTATGGTTTTATGGGTTATACTTCAAAAAAATCAGAATACTCATCTATTGTCACTAATTTTTACTTCATCATGATTTATTATGATAGAAAATTTAAACACATTTTCCCTTAGTTAGTGGTACCATTAGAACATGAACATTTTTACCCTCTTCAATATGCCTTTCATTCTTATCCTATGAAGAAATCAGATCATAATGTACCATGTCATGACATTCGATAAAGGATTCAAACCTCTTCTCAATCTCTTCATTGTTTATCCCTTTCTGTGTAGACTGAAAAGTCCACAAGATTTCTACCTCTCTATTCAATTACATTTGATCCACTTCCATGAAAAAATAAAAATAATATATTACCTCTTCAGGAAATTCTGGTTTGGTTGCAAGCTGCTGCTCCTTGGCATTGCGTCTACTAAATGTACACGCAATGGATTTTTCACCTCAATTTCTAGAATCTAAGCAATGAGACTCTTCCATCTCCAGCTCTCATGCTTCTTCTCATAATAAATGAAGCTGTTTGTTATAGTTTTTATTAGTCCTTCAATCATGATAATATGAGTTTGAATAAGTCACACCTCTGTAGAAAATTTGAATTCCATAATAAACAAAAATCAAACTAACAAATATCTTCCAGTGGGGCGACACCCCGTGGCGGTTTGTAGTGATAGTATTCCATGAATCTTGTGACCAATCATGAGACTGACTAATCACAATTTCTTTCGGCAGGGAGATGACCGTAATGTTTCCCACCACCTCCCACTCCCTTCACTCCAGTCCGGAAGATGCTACCCCATGGATGTCCCTGGACTGGGCCAACACTCCACAGGTACGCCGTAGTAATGTCGTGATTTGGCCTTGCTCGAGGACGACACCCCGTGTATAAGGGAACTATGCAAGAAGTTAGTACTTATGCACTATATAAGTTCACTATGCAAGAAATACTAGGTGATTAATATGGGAGGGACTCCCTTGTACTAATTTCATTGAATATTAGAGAAGTTTAAGGCACTAGACATCATCATAGGATAATAAAATTTATCCCTTCACTATCTAAAATGGGGAGGATTCTATCATTTCCAACAAGGTTGTGGTCCTTATTACCAAAATATTTTATAATTAACAACTCTCCAAGGATCCAACCTATTAGATATTATAAATTTATGACCTTAATTACTATTATAATTTATAATATAGAGGACATTCTAGTGTTCCCTAGGGTCTGACTACACATATCTGGAGGATTCAGGGAAGGCATCATCTTTATCTCATTTTGGTGAGGTGTCTAAGGGATGAGGTGACCTGCCATTGGTGACCTGAAAATGCATCCCAAAGGATGGTACACCTAGGTGGGGCATAGGTGGATATAAAGGTCTCATGTAGGGTAGACTTGGGTAGACTGGAAGGCACACACAAGATTGAACTAGATGGACTGTAACGTATCTTAAAGGATAGACCTGGATGACAAGATATTGATTTCTGTAGGATGTACCTATGTGAGCTAGAGGTGAATTTAGAAAACAGAAATCCTTGGAAATAACACTTATGTGAGGCCTTTCTCTAGTATAGTAGGGTTACCTCAGGTTTCTATGGAAGGGGTTTGTGCAAGTCCTTAGTTTGGGAGGATACCTTAAAGTTAATACTTATGGACTGAGGGTGAGTGGTTACTCGTGAGGGTAAATAATTCTTCAAACACTTTAGTAAAAATAAAATAACTATTACCCTTATTTACCTATTCGATTAGGTTTTTGAGAGATACCTAGATGGTTTTGATGGATCGGAAAATGGAATAGGGCAAGTTGAGATTTATGACTTATTCTGATCTTCCATATTTCATAAATACAGAGCCCAAGGTCCTATTTATAGGAATTTATGGTACCCTGGGAGAAGGATATGTCTTGAATAGGGTTCTATCATAGGTATTTCACTGGGTGTTGGTACAGATCTCCCAATCTATGATGACTTTCACAAGTCTGGTGTTGCACAACCTGGCCTTGCATGATGGCATTGTTTGGGTCTTTTGTTGGGATTTATTGGGCGATCTATTTTAATATTTTTTGTTCTTAACTTCCCAATTACTTGAGTTATTCTCTTTTGAATGTAGTCATCCTCATATGGAAGTGGGAGTGTCAAACAAAACCCTCATGATTTGATCCGATTGGAAGAAGAGGGTCTAATATTTAAGTAATGAAATAAAAACGTTGAAATATTCTTTGTTTTTTGGTCTATAGATTCCCATTTACATTATTGATTAGTCTTGAAGAAAATAACATCTGGAGTACCATGAATGGGATGAATGGGAATGGTTGGGCATCAGAAGTATGCCATGCTAGTGTCTTTCGTTGGTGGTTCATGAATTTAGTCCATGAAGGTTAGGTGCACATGCCGCCAAGGGGGATACTGTCCAGGGGGGCTGTTGTCTAGGGGGGTCCAGGGGGGCTGCTATCCAGCAGGGGGGTTCTGTCCAGGGGGTGTTGTCCAGGGGGTGCTGTCCAGGGGGGCTGCTGTCTAGCAGGGGGTTCTGTCCAAGGGTGGCTGCTGTCCAAGGGGGGCTGCTGTCTAGGGGGTTGCTGTCCAGCAGGGGGGTCTGTCTAGGGGGGTTGTGTCCAGGGGGGTATGTCCAAGGGGGGGGGGATACTTTCCAGGGGGTCTAGTGTGGGGGGGTGCATTCTAGGGGGTCCTGGGGGGGGGGGGGCTACTGTCATGGGGGGTCCAGCAGGGGAGATTTCTGTCTAGGGGGCTACTATCCGGGGGGTGTTGTAAGGTAGGATGTGGTCTGAACAAGAAATGAGATGGGTTTGAGGAAACCATGAGGACTTTCTTATGGGTGTAGTGTTTCTTGATGATTCCCTTGTGGGTGAGGTGATGATCGTGGATGGGTTAGTTTTCAGAGTCTCCAGATGAGGTTTCACTATCTTGATTGAATCTTGATTTGATAGACGTGATCTTGGGGACCATGGGTGCCCCATGTTTTATTATCCCTAAGAGGGTCAGTGATGATTTAATCATTGGTGTGTTTAGGTGTTACCTTAGAACCTAGAGTTTGGAATTGTGAGCCTATTGTGGCTATTTTTGTAATGTTCTGTTCATGAATTTGATTGAATAGTGTTTTATACCTTATACCAATGATGGTTGACGTAGTTCCTTGCTCTAGTACTAAAAATAGGATGATAACTTTGGGATATTACTAGATCTGGATTTGACCTTGAGATTGATATGATGTTTTCTTTTATTGGCCTTCTGGTTGTGTTAGACAGGTCCTAGGGAGCTAATGGGTGATCTTAATTAGTGTACCCCATGGTTTAGAGTTACAAAATGACTATAGGGTTTTTGGGAATGGATTTTTAGAACTCACTGACAGTGGTCCTAGATGCTGAGCACTCCAATCATGATATCTTCTTCTCCTCCATATATTTGAAGTTTCAAACTAATCCGCTTGTGAGAGAAGGATACAATCACCTGATATTCATGGAAAACAGACTTGAGATATTCAACTATAAATCTATGAGGGAATAACATTTATAGAAACAAGAGTTTATAAACAAGTAATCAATTCATTACATAAATCATTGAGTATGTGATGTCAATATAAAAATTAATATTAGGGATCAACATAACATCAATGACTAATTAGAATTAGGTTATCCAGATTTTGAGATTCCATACAGTTTTTCATAATTGAAAACGTTAATTTATGCATTTCACCCCTTGAGGGATGGTCTCACTTTCTTTATCATGGAAAATATAACTTCAATGGTATTATAGGAAGGATACTTAATTCTTGTTATACCGAAATAATAAAATAGTCACCCATCTCCCAAATTTTTTTCTTTAATTCCCTATAGAAAATTATACATAAAATGAATTGGAATAAAGAGGTGACACCTTTCCAGCAGTTTTCTCAGGCTATGAATTTTTTTTACTAAGAGTATTCCTACTTCTATTACAACTGCTTCTATTCCTCTCAGGACTGCTCCCCCTTTTTTCATCCCTATTCCCGTGAAATGACATGTTATACCAGTACTCAAAGGATTTATAACGAAAACTTCTACAACATTATTAATATCCCTTGAAACTTGATATTTCCTTTTATTGATGATTTTGTTTATAAAATTCTGCTTGTTTTCCAGGAATCCTCCAACCATTATTTTCCCATTTCCTTGGGGTTTTCCCATTCTCAGGTCATCCATAGGAGGAAAATTTTTACACCATTCATCATCTTAAAAATATTCAAATTGTGTTTCTTAACCTTTATAATGAAACGAAATAGATTTAGTATCACATGAGAACTATGAAATATGTTATGCCTTTTACATGGGGTTTGTTTTCACATCATCCTTGGATGGTTCAACTTTAATATCCACCACATTTGCATAGACTTATATCATATTCTTTAAAGCATTTCCATATTTAAGATACCTAGATTGTGACTCATTAAGTTCCTTTTATTTAGCAACCATTTTTTGTATTAAGTGATTCTGATATCCTGTCTTATTATACACATTTCTAAATCCCAATTTTCCTTGTCAGACTGTGCATACATTGAAGGCCAGTCACTCATGAGGATATCCAGGGGGTGGGGTGCAAGGTACAGGGGGGTTGGGCAGGGCGTGTGCAGGAGCAGGGAGTGGGGGGTGATGGTGCAGTGTGGGGAGGGGGGGGGGGTGGGGGAGGGGGTGTGCATTGAGGAGGGGGCCGGTGGGGGGGGGTGCAAGGTGCAGGGGGTGGGGTGAAAGGTGTAGGGAGTGGGGTATAAGGTGCAGGGGGGTGGGGAAGGGAAGGTGTGCAGGAGGAGGGGGTGGGGGTGCTAGTGTAGGGTCGGGAGGGGGGCTGTCTAGGTGGGGGGTGTGCATTGAGGAGGGGGCATGAGGGTGGGGTGTAAAGTACAGGGGGTGGGGCATGGGAGGTGTGCATGAGAAGGGGGTGGGGGAGCTAGTGCAAGGTGGGGGAGCTGCGGGTGGGGGGAGGGGGGAGTTGGTAGTTTCCTCCCAATATCTAGAAAAGTGAACCGTGATGGCTTTTTTTATGCAGTGGAAAGGCCTATAGCCATGGTTTTAATTCGTGTCTAAAGCCCTATATCCACGGTTTGAATCATGTCTATAAACCTGTATCCATGATTTTAAACCGTGGTTATAGATCTTTATCCACGGTTCTATGAACTGTGACCATTATTGGCATAGCTATAGGGCTATATCTATAGTTGGAGCCATGGATTTAGGGATATAGCCACGGTTCGAACTGTGGCTATAGGGATATAGCCACAGATTCAAACCCTAGTTTTAGGCTTCAACTTATAGACACACTAATACCAGCCACAGTTCATGAAACCATGGCTATAACCTATAGCCATAGATTTTGAGCCTATAGCCACAGTTTAGAACCGTGTCTATAGCTTAAATTTATAGAAGTGATACTTCATGATGATTTAGTCAGAAAATAATATAAAATTGAAGAAAAGTACATTATATTAAATGATAAGAGAAATAAAGGCAAGATGAACTCTAACAAGGGGATAAACTCTATAATTGAGGTTATCAGCTATAAATCTATTTTTATTTCTTGTTCAGTTTAAACATAGGATATTCCAAGTGAATTAGAAAGTGGAAGTCCAACCATATAGTTGAATAGGAGAAGCAAATTTATTGATGTAGTGATAATGAAATAAATTTTTCTATATATAAATTGTTTATGTAGCCACAAAGAAGAGGTGGAATAGTGAGAAATTATGTATTAAGTGGATCTTGACCCCATATAACATTTTTTATTAAAAAATGTAAAGGTAAATAGAACCAAAGTTTCCTAAAATCCAACTCCAAGAAGATGCATTAAATGATTAAAATTGAGAGAGATGTTTTCAAGATATTTAATTAGTAATATGAAATATAATTTCATGGGAAAATGAATTAAAATCAAAAATAATTTACTTTTAGACTTATTTTGAAAAAAATAAATAATTCTAGAATATAATTTTAGGATAGATTGAATAGGATGGATACCAAGATAAAATAAACAGATGATAAAATCATGGAATATATGGAGATGATGAACACCATAAATGATAAATTTTAGATCTATTTAATGGTATATAAAACTTTTTATAGAAACATGTATAATTTTATATCATAATTCTAGAAGTATAAGAAATTGGGAATTAGGAAATGAATCGACGGTTCATGAGAAAAAAAATGAAATATATTCTAGTAAAAAGTGGATCCAATGTTTTACCTCTCTAGGATATTTGGGATTACCATAGGCATGTTTATTGAATCCTAAAGACCCAAAATTTAGAGTAAATATATTGTATCCACATCAAATTCAATTAGTGTTACCCAAGATATGATTTATTTACTAAATATTGTTTTTCTAATCTTATGAATATTGAATGAAATTAAAACTAAATGAGAATAAAATAATTCACAGGAAACTCATATATTCATGTGAAATACAAGGAAATGTTTTATATTTAAAAGGAGATATTTTATTGAAAATAAGCTCAAGGATTTTATGGAAAGAAATAAATATCAATAATGGGTTAATCAACAACTAAAATAAGTGTTATTATAAAAGACCTTCTGGAAATAGTGAAGACATGTATAGAGGAAGAATAAAGAAGCTATACCCCATTTTAGAAATAATGAGGAACAAGAAATATAAAATCCATCAAGGTAGAATAGGTTGTCCAAGACTGAAATAATGGCCATCATAGAGGAATCATGCCTAAGATGTCGCACAAAAAACCCTAAAAGGATGGAGTCAATGCTTGGAGGTAACGTCCTCCATTAGAGAATGAATCCTTAATAAATATCAACTAGAGATTAAATATAGAAATAAATTTTATCTTGTGTGGATGATTACACAATTTTAGAAAATACCAATACATGGAAGGATAACGATGCTTACATCAATGAAATAAAGTGTCTGAGTAGATTTGTACAAGAGATAACATTTGGAAATATGTTTTGAAGCATGTTCACTAGAGATGATGATTAATAAGTTTAAGAGATGAAGAAATTATATTCCCAAAATTTGAAAATGGGAATATGAAAGATAGAAGAAGAATTGTCGGTCCATACTGACCATCCCGATTCATTATATTCATGAACCTTGAGGTAACTCTCTACTTAGACATTAAATATTTCTTAAAATTTTCTGATGTTATTCAGTCATATGGGGGAGAAAAAACCACAAGATCATTGTGATTGAAATCTTTTTAATGAGATGAAAATAAACATTTGATTGAAGCTGAAAAGTGCTTTTAACTAGTGAAAGTCATAAGTATTTCAGGACCATATTTGTATCAATCTAAAACAAATAATACAAGGCTGAAGCCAACTTATTGAGAAGTATTTAGGAATATTTTTACGTCGTCATATGTTCTAATATGTTTCCACCAAGGAGAAAATTTCAAATCTAAAAAAAATATTCTCCCTAGGATATAGTAGTTTAGTTTATAAAGGATTATATTGTTATCCTAAAGGCACTGTCAATGTCATTTTAGGTATTAATCAGTGGTATCAATCTCAAATAGTCTTAAAAAATGTTTTATGATGATATAAAATGAGTGGTATTATAAATAGGGTCAGAATCAATCTTTAGGGAATGAACTGAGGGGGATATTATTGATCCACTTATGTGTAGTGATTTCCATTGGTTATCTTGATAGGGGCTCACTTCCCTTCTTCCTAGTAATAGTGGACATGTATAACTAGTGAGGTCACACATGAAACCCAAACCCAAGTCCCAAATAGGGTAGTTTAGAGTTTCATGTATTAATTATATGTGCCATGGATACTACCTCTATCACAAGGACATTTTAAAAAAGGGGAAATGAGCCCCTTAGTGGTAAGAGATCCCTACTATAAAATAGAACTATAAGGAAGTGTGACTGTTAGTGAAAAATAAGGATTGAAAGGGGATAGGTTTGTCCATATATCTGGTATTAGACCTTGGGGTGGCTTTGATCATTCGAATTTTTTTTTGAGGGGGATTATGATCTAATTAAATACAGCACCTTCCCTAGGTGATCATGATAAGGGACTAAAATACCATGTACTTGGCAGTAGGGGTCACACAAGATCAGTTAGGGGACATGTGATACATAAAATCACATTCTACATGGGTCATGAGGGGATTTTTATGTTTGTATTATATGTACATCCCCTATAACACCAAATGATTTTACGATATGAATGTTTTAAAAAATAATTTTAATCTCTTTGATAACTTACGTCGCAAAAAACACTGAGTTGTAACTTCAAAATATTATTATTTTTATCAAAACTATTATCACATATGTACTAGAATAGTGGAAATAATATGAACTATGTTATGAAAATATAGTTTACAAATGTTTATAAAATTAAATCATTTGTTAGTAATTAATTAGGATTGAAAATAAAAACCAATTGAACATAAAAGAATTGTTTTTTGTAAAACAAAATTATGATCATAATGGATTTTCATTAAGTTACTCCATTTTAGTGAAAAATAACGATAGAATATATATGTTATATATTCAATAAAATGTTTTTAAATTCACACAATTTATTTTATAGTCATATGATAATAATAAATGTAAATGTTTGAATAAATTGATATATTTCTTTTCTAAAGGATGTTTTCCACCTTTTAATGGCCAAGCTATCTAAAAAATAAAATTTCAAAATTTGAAAAAATTTATTTTAAAAAGTAAACTTCATTATTGAAAGTGTGATATCAAAATTATCTTAAAGTGTAATTTTGGAACTTTTATGATATGTTTTATTTTTTAATTAATAGTGAAAAGTACAACATTTGAATTGAAAAATGGATTTTTTGTTAATTTATATTTATAATTTAATTTTATTTTAAAGTGCTATTAGTTTAATTAGTCATAAATAAATCCAATTTAGGTAATCTTAATCAATTTCACACTGAAATTGGATATAAAATCATTTTAAAATTTTGACCTTTTTTACTTTAAATACCCGCTTTCCCATTACATCTTAATTACTAATTTTAAAAATAAATATTCCAATTATGTGATTTGAATTTTGTATAATTAATTCGGTATTGATAATAATACTATCCAAATTAGGTATTATTTTCATTTTTAGGCATAAAAAATGATACCTTGTTAAAATAATTTCCACAGTATAAGTAAAAAAAATGAAACATGATAAAGTTAAAGGGAAGGGCTTATCACACATAAAAACAAAAACATTAAATGGGTGGTTGAGTTATTTTTATAACCTAAGTAAACTAAATAATAATAATTAACAACTTTATTCATTGAAATTAATTCAACATCAATGTGGTTTGTTTTAAATATTAAATAATTGTTATTTTAATCATTTAAACCTACCTCCCCTCAAGTTATAATACCACCACTCACAACACCATTTCTACTCAAAATCCTTGATACTCCTAAAATATCCTCCCAAATATATCCTCCTCAATCTCCCAATGTTATAGTGCTAGTGGTATCAACAATATTCCAAATATAAGGTCCCCAAGTGTCTCTCAAGGAGGTAATATTCAATAGGTAATTTTCTTAACGTACCTCTCTTAATTGATTTTCTTCTTCAATTTTTCCACATATTCCTTCTTCAATAATTACATAATTATTCAATAATAATTTTAATAAATTAATTTTTTGTTTCTAATGGAATATAATATATCAAAATCTTTTATTAACTCAATTGATTTCAACAAAAGAAACTATTTTCCAAATTCTGTTTGTTAATCACCATTGTGAATAATTTTTTTGCTCATTTTTGATTACATACTTAAAGGGAGGTCATGAAAATATTATTATAATTAAATAATATTTTAATAAGTATATTAAAACTTATTTCATGTTCTATAATAAATATATAGACATAATATTGAAAAAAATAATTTTTTTATGTTTAGAAAATATCTAAATTAAACTAATCATTTATCATTAGAATTTTATAAAATGACTCATCCTCATGTTTGAAATAAAAATAATATATGACCCCATTCTAACTTATAAAAGTAATTTAATAACATTTAATTTCACTTATATAGTTTTATTTCAATTCCACAAAACATTCCATAATTATACATCAATGAACCGATCATGAAAATCATCAAATGAACTCACTCAAAACAATAAAAACCATGAAATATTATTAATTAATGGGTGGTAAAATATTAAAGAATATCATATAATGTATTTTTAACATGGATATTCTTCTATAATTAATTAATATCATTATTTAAAATATTATATAAGAGGTCTAATTATGAAAAACTAAAGGGAAATGTGGGTTAATGGTTTCCCATTTCAGTTTTTCTTCTATAAGATATATGACTTATTAACCACTTATTTCTTATTTGTAGTGTATATAATACCCATTGATATATCATAACATTAATCTCATTATCTTCATGGTTTTCAAATTTTTACCATATAATCATTTCTTTTATTCGGTAAATGATTCGACTAATTACATGGGGTAAGGGATTTCTAAACCCAATTTCTATTCATTTGGTAAAAATTATTTTTCTTGATTATATAATGATAGGATTATGTTTGAAATAGCTTTTTAATATATTATTTTTTATTTACACCTATTTTATATATATTTAAATAAGATACACATATTAAATTTATTTGAATAATTGCCACATCCTTGATATGATGTTTCTAAGGGACTATTTTCTTAAAATTATATTTTTAATCATTTCCCTTAAAAATAACATTTTCCTCTATTTCTATGTTTTGTAAAATTTATTCCATTTTTTACTATACTGTTTCAATTTTCTAAATTAATTTTCTAACATTTTTTAAATTTTACATGTAATGCCTCATAATTTCCATGTATTTTTTATTATTTGAAATTATTTTGAGGCCGAGAAATCTGACAACGCGTGATTCTAAGGCCTGGAGTGCCTGCAAGAATCCGACAAAAATTGATAAGATTTCATTAGAGTGCATTAATAGTTTTCTTGAAAAAGTGAAATAACTCTAAAACAGGTGCCTAGATCCAAAATATGAGGGCACTGTTGTGTTCAAAATAGCAGGTTTACCCTAGGCCCGACTTATGTTTAGTCAACACATGCCTCCAGTGAGAAAACAAGAAAATGGCATAACCATAAATAAAATAATTAAATAAAGTTATTTTATTTTTCAAATACTTATAAATCACGAACGGTGACTCAGATTAAAAATCTGAGACCTCCGCTGAGCTCATTAGAGTATGCTTTCGTTAGGCAGATACTAACATTGGCCGGTACAGTCCAACTATAGAAGTTAGTCTTTTGACGTAAATAAAATAATTAGGTAATAATTATTTTATTGTTAAAATACATAACTTCTAAACATAAACTCAGTTTGAAAATATGAGTCTTGTTGGGTTTTTGGGGCGTGTTGCCCTTAGGCAGATCCTATCATCGACCATCATGGGTTGAGGGTGAATGTTAATAATTGTTCTGGACTTTTTTTTTCTGGTACGTTCAGTAAATGCCCGGGCGACATTTTCTATCTTTTGACTCGTTTCTCGAATCAAAAATCTGAGAGAACCACTGAATCTACAGCACTAGGATTTGATTAAGGGAGGTTTCACTTCGACCATAATAATTCTGGAGAAAAAGATAAATTTTGACCATTAAAAAAAATAATTAAATAACACTGTTATTTTATTTTATTCTTTTTTTTCCTCCAACGGACAAGCGGCAATGGTGGGTCCAATGGCGTGTCAAGACATTAAATGTCTTGACTATTCAAATACTTTGTAACAGTGCTGTTGAAATTAGGAAGGTTCCTATTAAATAAATCACCATTAATTTCATGGGCATTACTCCCCCTCTATTATTTATATGAATCTTGGTGAAAGTTATTGGAACAACTTCACCAAGAAACAAAGTTTTGATAAAATTTAGTGATTCCAATCACTTAGAGGAAAGAGCTAGTTCCAATGGGCTATGATGAGTGACAATGAATCATGAACCAAAGGATGCAATTCTAGAGGAAACTTTGGTGGCTTGTTGCGGGGATGACGAACACAGACTCGTCCTCAATCGCGAGAATTCTCCAACGATCTAGAGTTATGGATTTATTTTGTTATAATTTCAAGTGATTGTTGAATACTATTTTTCACTCCCTCATGTTTTCAAGCTAACGTGGAGGGAACGAGACAAATAAACATGGCCCGATTCCTATGCTACCCCGTTTACCCTTGCATTCTCTGTAGAAGACCACCAGCGCGGCGGTACCGGCATACCATGATGGAGGTGGTGAGCCGTCGCACACCATAGGAGGAGGGTATGACATTATACCGCTGCGGTAAGCAGAGCGGCCGACACCGACCGACTATGGAAGTGGTATGGCGTTCCGTCATGCACCACTGGAGGAGAAGGCCGTGACCAAATCCGTGGAAGACTGGTAGAGTTCGGCCTGATCCAGCCACGTGGGAGAAGGGGCAGCGCCCGCCGGCACCGCTGACATCTACAGCCGTGACTAGCGGGCCACAGAAGGTGGAGAGTGGTGTGGTCCCATGTCGCACCATGTTGAAAGACCCCCCGGTCTGCCAAAATGGCTGACTATTACGTGGTGGGGCAACACCCCACAAGCTAGCTGAAACAGCCCTGCACCTACAGGGCTAGAGGGGAAGCCCAGTTCCCCTTCTGGTGGACTGGGCTAGACACAGGCCGACCGAGCATGCTGGACTCGCCTGTGGGTCTGGCCAAATCTGCAGCATAGTGAGCCAATGCGGGTGGGCCAAGCTCCACCTGATGGGCCAAACCAACCATATACTGGGCCCACAAACCAAATAGGGCCAACCCCGACAGGACGGACCCAGTAAATCGGGCCTACCCTTAACGTTCTAGACCAAGTAGGGTCAGGTAGTCCCCAGGACCCATTGCATTGGACTGGCCTGATCGAGTCGGACCAGGAGTAGACCCAACTGGTTCGAAAATAAAGAAACACCTTTAACTAATGAACCAAGTGTTTGTTCAAAACGCCATCGGTGGCACTGATATCCATTTTTTCATGTGGTCCCTTTTCCATATCCCGGTGAGCCCGACCGAGTCGGGCCAAACCAATTTGTGATCACCCCCATTTCAAAGAGAGGTGTGTAACTAACAGATTGGAATCCATTTGAATAACCATATACGGATCTAGAAATATTATAACGAGGAGGTAATTTTGGTATACTATAATTGAGTTTTGAGGAATCTTGGAGTGCATCTATGTTGGATCGAACCTCAATCTAATAGGGCGATTAGAACTAAAACGCTTATAAGTCTCAGTCCGAGTGTTCGATTGTCATGTCGTCTATCGCATTGGAACACTTATGACATGGTGGTCCTTTGGGATAATCCTTCATGGATAATTGTAGTAGATAAAGAATTACCAATGTCCTGAGGAGTGGATCCTCCCAGAATCAAGGGTACAATGAGAGGGAATCCAGTGGCTGACAGTGAGGAAGAGGTTGGAAAGAGATTATAAGGAGGTTAGTACTGAGGGATCCTATGTGGGTATGCAATGATCTGGTGTGGTTCAGATTCTATGGGGCTCAGCTCTCAGTGATCCTGTGTGGGTCAGCACATTCCAATCCTTTGTGGGTCTGATCCTATGTGGGTCAGCTCTCAGCGATCCTATGTGGGTCAGCACATACGAATCCTGTGTGGGCCAGATCCTGTGTGGGTCATTATAGGGGTTATTATCTATCGAATCCAGATGGTTCGGATCTGGTGTGCATAATTTCATGGGTTTGTACCTATAAATCTTATGTGGTCAGACTTCGTATAATCGGTAGTAGTGCCTCTCCATAGAAGAAGATAAACTAGATTATCAACTAATCATTTTCACTTCTATGCATTACTTATATACATGGTGTGAGCTGAGTTTTTTACCTTTGTGGTGTTATATATTTTGGGTTATCTGCGTGGTACATTTACCTTCGTGGTGTTACCTATGTGTTAATTTTACATTCATGGTGTTACCTTCGTGGCTTTACCCGTGTGGTACATCAACCTTCGTGGTGTTACCTTCGCGGTGTTACCATTATGGTACTTTTACCATTGTGGTGTTACCTTTGTGTTATTATTCCCTGAAATATGAGAAAAGTATATCTTGATATCATAGGTATATGTATGGGCATATACCTAAGTAGAGTTGTTGATAGCTCCATGCTTTGTGGTTGAAATCTTGCTTTGTGGTTTTTCCTTTGTGGAACTCTGGGAGACCATCGAGGGTCATGTGGTCCCTAATGAGTATTATTATACTCACCAATGAATGGGATATACTCGCACCTTGTTGTGTCTTGTGAAGATGATGAACAACATTGATCTTGGATGAGAGATCAAGGACTGGACCGTGCTCAGAGGTGGACCTTAGAATTGATGTTCGACAGTGACTACTGATCGTGATATGTACCTTCCATTCAGGTAGGATCCTTGGTGGTTATTCTAGGAGCTGCTTTTATTTATTTTTTTTTGTACTTATATGTTTCATTTGGTCTTGTATTCCAGCCCCCTTACATTCAGTACATTTTTTACTAGAATAGTTTACATCGTGGTTGCTTCCTGTTGTGTTCTCGATTTATGTGTTTGTACAGGTTTAAAGGAAAGGCCTTCCAATTATAGGGATACCTATTTTCTGTGCTATTCACCATCCCCTGGACTTTGGAAGGAGGGCTTGAGGTAGTCATGGCATGGGCCTCGAGGGACAGGTCAAGAAAAAATGGTATCAGAGGAGTTGGTTCATCTGAAGAACTAGGACTCTGATCTTTTTAATTGAGTAATCATGTTAAGTGTTTTGAATGTGGTTTTCAGTTTGGGGAATCTAGTGTTGGTGCGGCGGCTGATGTATCCATACACCGAGACCCAGAATTCTAATTTTCGACTCGGTGCATGAAAACACTAATTACAAGTGTTTTGGAAATGTTTTACTTTGATCACTTTTGAGTCATCTCATGAGGTATAACCTTTTGACCATGGTTCCTCTTGATTCTCTTTCAAGAAGATGCTGCATAGACTACTAGCCAGGATTCTAAATAATATACATGATGACAGACCACCATGCGACGAGGCTTTAGTGTAGGGCCCTCTTAATGTGTTGGCACCTTTAGGTGGTGTACTAGCAGCACCACCACCAGTTGGTCTGTAGGTACCACCAGCCACACTAGCTGGTGGTGCACGCCGATTGAGCTCATCGCACGAGTTCTAGTAGTAGAAGCCTCTAGGGTTTTGAGTTGAGAGAGATTCCCTTGTAGCCTAGGACTGGCTGGAGGTTGGGGATAGAGTTTCCTGCCTTATTGATACACTAGTACAACATATGGTGGTCCTAGATTCTAGTCTTTTCCAGTGTCTGACCAAGATGATGGTTCTTAGGGTCAAGAAGCTTCTCTACATGGACCATTGACTAAGATTTTACCTTCGGGTAGTGTTCCAGCTATATCACTACTCGTTGGTTAGCCATTGCAATCGGCGGTACCGGTAGAGGATTTTTGTAGGCTTAGTTCCTTACACATGTTTCAGCATCAGATTCCCCTCGGTTTCCAAGGAGATCCTGACTCACAGGTGTCTAAGGACTGGCCTAATGAGGTGGTCGGGTTTCTATCAAGACATAGCATCATTCGATCATATGAAGGCCCTGGTAGAGAGCCTTCAACATGGCTCAACAAGATAATGATAGGGTTTAGATTACCCTGATGTTACAAAGAGGATACTTTTATGTAGACAAGCTTGATAACCTTACATATAGAAGGGGGTCTCTTGCCATTAAAATTTAAGGGGTGAGTGTTCCCTAGAGATTCTAAAGCTTCGGCCGAACGACATGTCAGTAGTTGAGTATTCATCGAGGTGTACTGACCATTACAGATACTCGATGAATATGATACGGTTAGCGCTTCAGGGATCAGACCTCTAAGCAAGGTTTGTTTAGGTATATTCGATCCATAATTATTATTTTATGCATTCCTAGTAATAGTAGGGTGCTAGGGAGAACCTTCTTAGATGAATGTTATTTTCGGAGTAGATATAGGTAGTGAATGTTAGCTGTGGGAAAGAAAGAAACTGACGCTAGTCTTAGAGGATTTGGCATGTTAGATGTTTTTGGAAGAGGAAGTGATAACAACAGATGAATCTGCAGGGTAACAGATGTTGAAGTGGAGCTAGGATAGAAGAATGAGGTGGTATACATTAAAACATGTTACAACCCCCCATGTGGTCCCCACGAGGCCCATGGAGCTAGAGGATAGTGGAATGGAGTAGCTACATGCAGTCAAAGAGTGTGACCCAAGGGCTCCAGGAATGATTTGAGGTACAGTTTGTGTCTACTACTAGCTGCTATATTAATATGACATAGGTACCAATCATTCTTTCTTGCCACGAATCTTGTTCAAGACCTATAGTTTCTGGTTAAATCGATGGCTTGAACCTTACGTCTGGAGATACCTTTGGGAGGAGAATCGATAAGCAATCTTATGATAACGACGTGATCTGACCCTTGAGGCGAGATTTTAGGTTGGAACCTCTTGGTGGAAGCATCAAGGATTTACAATGATAGTTTGGGGATGGACTGGACATCCACAGTTCATACTCAGATTGACCATTTTAGGAAAAAAGGATGCAGTATATCTACAAAATTGGAATGAGGTTTTCCTTGAGCAGCGAAAAAGGAATCTTGGGCAACACATGATAAACTCATTCAAAGGAGGGTGCATCCGATCACTCTTACATCTGCCAGCCTTACCCTCGGCGTAAGAAGAGTTTTGAGTTTTTTCAATTCCCAACAGTATTGGAAAAGTGTGGGGACATCTTTTCAAAATATGTTTCCAGGATTACCTCTCTGAAGGGAGAGGAACTTCTGCTTGGGTTGGCTACGACTAGAGATTTATACCTGACTTCACTAGGGTATCAGCACCCTTGTCAGCTATGACGAAGATGGGGGAGCATTTCCTATGGATTAAGAAGTGTCAGTAATGATTTCTGGAGCTGAGAAAGATACTGACAAGTGCCCCCATCTTGAGGATACAAGGAGAGGGCGTTGGGTATGTAGTCTACTGTGACTCATTAGGGACCAGACTAGGTTTTTTCCTAATACAAGAGTAGGCAGTGATCACCAACGGCTCACGGCAGTTGAGACCTCATGAGCCAAACTACACTACCCATGACCTAGAGTTAGCAACAGTGGTCTTTGCGAAGAAGATGTGGTGGAAGTACTTGATGGGTGAATAGTTTATTGTTTACTCTGATCACAAAAGTCTCAGGTATAACTTATCATAGATAAAACTGAACCTGAGATAGTGATGATGGCTAGAGTTCCTCAAGGACTATGACTTTGAGATAGTCTATACTCTTAAGAAGGGGAACATGGTATAAGATTCACTCAGTAGGAGGACTGGTCTACAGCTACTGAGTGTCGTATCAGAACAACTAGTCACACTGCATATATCCTCCATGGTTAATGAAAAAGAATCTTACCTCTAGTTGATGATGGTCACTCCCCTAATTCTTTAGTGAGTTCGGGAGGCACAGCTTGGGGACATTGATTGTGAGGCCCAAATTCTCATATATCCATAGGATGGTTTCCTGAAGGACTTTCTGATGGTGGGGAGCATGTCGTTCTCTTTAGAGGATGCACCATGGTACCAGTGATGCTTCAGGAGGATGTGCTGATAGGAGTTCCATACATCCACTTTAACAATATATCTTGGAGCAGCAAAGTTGTACCAAGACCTTCGGCATCAGTACTAGTGGCTAGGGAAGAATGCATCAATGGAAGAGTTTGTACCAAGATTCCTCACTTGTCAGAAAGTGAAGACTGCATAGATCCAACAGAAGTCTTATGCTAACAGGAGATGAAGACCCTTGGGGTCCAAGGAGGGAGACCATGTCATCATACAGGTCTCACCCCGATGAGGATTTTAGAGGTTTGGTCATGGCATAAAGCTATCTCCAAGGCTCATCAAACCTTTCTAGATTATCAGAGAGTGGGATAGGTGGCGTACCATCTATCTCTTTCCCACAGATGCACCCGGTGCATAATGATTTCCATGTGTCATAGCTGAGGAGATTTGTGCATGATCCATCACACGTTATTGACTTGAGTGAGTTGGACTTTGAGTATGAAGAGACTTTTATAGAGTTCCCTATGGAGATAGAGGATCTACAGGACCATGTCCTTCATGGATGGTCGATCCCTCTGGTGTGATTTTGGTGGTAGCATGGGAACCTCCATGATATCACATTGGAGTGGGAGGCTCAGATTCGTGCTTAGTACCCTCATTTGTTTGATTTGGATTTGCTTTGGCTTTCAGGGATGTAAAACCATAAAGTGGAGAGAACGTAATGTCCTAGAATTCTTGTGTAATTTTTTATTATTTGAAATTATTTGTAGACCAAAATATCTAATGGCGTGTGATTCTGAAGCGCAATGTGCCCGGAATGATTCAGCAAAACTTGTTAAGATTTAATTAGGGAGTGTGGGATGTTTTCCAGAAAAAGTTGAATAACTCTTAAATGGGTGCTCGGATCAGAAATATGAGGGCACCGTTGCATTAAAGAGACCGGGACCACCCTAGGAGTGACATGTGTTTAGTCAGTGTAGGCCTCCGGTGAGAAAACTCAAAAATGAAAAAACAGTAAATAAAATAATAAAATAATGTTATTTTATTTTTCAGATGCTTATAACTCACGAATGGTAACTTGAATTAAAAATATAATACCACCGCTAATTTTGTGAGTGTATTCTTTCTTTAGGCAGATACTAACATTGGTCGGTGCAGGACAACAATGGAATTTAGTTTTTGGCTATAAATAAATAAATTAAGAAACACTTATTTTATTATTAAAATCCATTACTTCTAAATGGAGACATGGATTGAAAATATGAGAGTACTGTTGAGTTCATTGGGGTGTGTTCCCCCTAGGCGAAGCCTAAACACGACCAGCGTGGGTCGAGGGTGAATTTCAATAATTTTTCTGAACTTTTTTTGGTACATTCAGTAAATGCACGGGTTGAGTTTTTTGTCTTTTGACTCGTTGCTTCTATCGAAAATCTAAGAGAACAGTAGAATCCACCGCACCAGGATTCATTTAAGGTAGGATTCAGTTTCACCGTAGTAGGTCTGGATAAAAAGTTAGATTTTGGACCTTTTAAAAAATAATAATATATCATTGTTATATTATTTCATTCAATCTTTTCCTCCAATGGACAAGCCGCAGTGGCTGGACCAATGCCGTGTCAAGCAATTAAATTGCTTGAATCCTCAAATCATTTGTAAAAGCATCGTTGGAATTAATAAGGTTCCTATTAAATGAACCCCCATTAATTCAACAACCATTACTCACCCTCCCCCTCTCCAATTTATATGGAGCTTGGAAAATGGCTTTGGCACGACATCACCAAGAGACGAAGTCACTTGGAGGAAGAAGCCAGTTCCAGCGAGCGGTGACAAGCGACACCGAATCACGAACCAAAGGATGATGTTTGGTGGCAACGTTGGAGGCTGGTTGAGGAGACGAAGAACACCGACTCTTCCTCAATCGTGGGCGTTCTCCAACAATATTGAGGTAGGGATTTATTTTTTTATAATTTCAAGTTATTTTTGAATCCTATTTTTTCCTCCAAAATGTTATAATTCTAACTCGGAGGGTGTAGGCCAAACAATCATCTCCTAGACCCTCTGCTACCTTGTTTACCCTTACGTTCTCTATGGAAGACCGCCGGCGTGGAGGCACCGACAGGCCACCATGGAGGCTTCATGTCATCGTGCACTGGGGGAGGAGGAGGCTGTGGCAATAGGCTATAGCGGTTAGCAGAGCAGACAACAACAGCCGACCGCTGATGTGGTGAGGCACATCGTTTTCCACCGCTGGAGGAGAAGGTCGTGACCGAAGATGCAGAAGGCTGGTCGGAGCCAGTCGCATGGGACAAGGGGCAATGACCATAAGTGCACTTGACGGCTACAACCGTGACTAGTGGGTCGTTGTAGGATAAGAACGGTGTTTCCCCATGTCGTGCCAAGTTGAAGGACCCCAAATTGGCCAAAACAACTAACCGTTACGCAGTGGGGAAGCACCGCACCGGCTGGCCGAAAGGGCCCCGTACCCATATGGCCAGCTGGGAAGATCGGCCCACCTTCTGGCGGACCGGGCCAGACACGGACCGGCCGAGCAGGCCGGCAGAGTGGGCCAGACCTGACAGCAGGCCAGGCTGAATCTGCCACCCAATGGGCCAATGTGGGTGGGCCGAACCCCCCTGATGGGCCAAGCCAACCGCTGTCTGGGCCCCTAAACCGAACTGGGATGACCCCGATGGGATGGACCCCATATACAGGGCTGGCCCTTAGTGGGTTGGACTGAGTGGGGTTAGGTAGACCCCCGTACCCATTGCATTGGGCCGTCTTGATGGATTCGGGCCAGGGTGAGACCCAACTAGTCCCCAAAAAAGAAACACTCGTAACTGATGAACCGGGTGACCATTCGACAAGCCATCAGTTGAGTTGAGATCCATTTTGGAAATCGGTCCCTTTGGTATATTCCAATAGGTCCGACTGAGCCATGCTGGACCAATGTGAGATCACACCCGTTTCACAGAAAGGGGTGAAACTAAAAGACTGGGTGTCAATTTGACAACCCGTCTTTGGTACCAGAACCCTTAGGATAAGGTGTTCCATTTGGTATACTCCACTTTAGTTTTGGGAAAAGTTGGAGTGGGTCGGGGTTGGATCGAACCTAGATCCACCCGGGCGCTCGAAACTCAAACGCTTATAAGTCACAGACCGTGCATCTGATTGATGCACCATCTGTCAAGTTGGAACCCTTATGACATGACAGTCCTTTTGGATACTTCTTCTTTGATCGTCATGGTGGTTGATGTATGACCAATGGCTTGAGGAGTGGATCTTCCAAGAATCAAGAATACTATGAGTGGGAATCCAGTGGCTGGCAGTGGGGTGGAGGTTGGAGACAGATTATACGGAGTTTAGTACCGAGAGATCCTATGTGGGTTAGCACCGATCCGGTGTGGGTAAGATCTAGTGTGGGTCAGTGCTTAGTGATCCTGTTTGGGTCAGTGCATACCAATCTTGTATGGGTCAGCACTTAGTGATCCTATGTGGGTCCATGCATACCGATCATGTGTGGGTCAGATCCTATGTTTGTCATTGTGGTGGTTAGTACCTATCGACTCCGGGTGGGTCGGAACCTGTTTGGATCACTGTAGGGGTTAGTACCTATCGATCCTGTATGGGTAAGACTCCGTATAATTAGCAGACGTGCCTCTCGATAGAATAAGATGAATAAGATTCTCAACTAATAATCTGTACTTATGTGCTTTATTTATATACCTAGTGTGAGCTAAGTCTTTTACCTTCACGGTGTTATCTTTGTGGTGTTACATATGTGGTACTTTTACCTTCGTGGTGTTTTCTCCATGGTGTTACGTGTGTGGTATTGTTACCTTCATGGTGTTACCTTCGTGGTGTTACATGTGTGGTTCTTTTACCTTTTTGGTGTTACATTTATGGTTCTTTTACCTTTGTGGTGTTACCATTGTGGTATTTTCTTCTCAAGTAATAGATGTGTATATCTTGATAATATAGATATATGTATGGGCATATACCTACGTAAAGTTGTTCACTACTCCGTGAATTGTGGTTGAGATATTGCTTTGTGGGGTTTCCTTTGTGGAACTCTGTGAGACATTCAAGGGTCATGGGGTACCTATTGAGTATCGTTATACTCACCCCTACAAGGGCTACACCTGAAACATTTTGTGTCTTATGCAGATGATGGACATCATTGATCGAGGCTGAGGGATCCGGTACTGGATGGTGGTCGAAGGTGGACATTTGACGTGACATTCTGCGGTGACTACTGATCATGAGCTGTAACTACCCTTCAGGTAGGATCCTCAATGGATGATGCAAGATATGTTTTTCTTTTTTCTGTTGTACTTGTACATTTCATTTGGTCTTGTACTCTGTCCCGTTTACTTTCCGTTCACTTTTTACTATAATAGTTTACATCATGGTTCCTTCCCGTTGTGTTCTCGGTTTGTGTGATTGTACAAGTTTAATGTTATTGCCATCCATTTATAGGGATACCCCTTTTTGGTGCTAGTCTCTAGTCCCTAGCCCATGGAAGGTGGTCTTGGGGTAGTCACGGCATGTGCCCCAGGGGATGGGTCATGACATTTGAAAATGGTTTGGAAGGATTATTTTTTTCTAAATAAGGCTGTATATGAATATTATAAAAAAATATGGATGGAATTATTTTTTAACATATACAACATGATTGGATTTTACCTCTTTCATGACAACTTAATTTCTAGATGCTTCCATTACAGTATTACATGGTTATTTTCAAAGAAATTTTTTTCTTCTATAATCACACAACATTTCAGTTATAATTTTTTTTCAAAATAGAAAGGATATTTTTCTTGATAAATATTTGAAGTGATATATAAAATCAATATTGCATCTAAGATAACATTATTTGATGTTATGATTTTCTGGGGATATTATTCATTGAATTTTTCATTAGTAAGTTATGATTTTTTATGTTTATGTTTATGAAACCCTTTTCTTTTCTATATATTATGCTGGGATGAAATTTTAATGAAACCGATTTCTTTTTATGGATTCTAACATTATGATTAATTTATGTACTTACAAAACATGTATATATGGTCCTTATTATGTGATGGGTGTGATCTATATATCTGTACAATTCATTGGGTAATGATATTATATCTCATGAGATATACATGAATATAATAATTATTGAACTCGATTCAGAAAGGTTAGGAATGGGTAGTGAAACCAGTTGAGCAAGGGACATTGTCCACTATGATAGTATTAGGAGTGAACCTAGACTAATATGATGGTTTTAGGAATGAATCATTTCCACTATTATAGTATTGGAAAATGTCCTTTACTAATAATGAAATCATTTTATATTCTAATGTGTTTTTCAGAACTCCATATTTTATACCAAATTTATTCTTTTATGATTCGGGTCTTATGAATTTTTATATTTATTATATAATTCAAGAATATGATCCTTGATATTAAGGGTATTATTTTCAAATGTAATTTTCATATTCATATAATCTTATGTTTATGATACGATTCATATCTCCATTGTTTACCCTTAATGAGTATGTGATCACATAGTTTTCTTATGTTTCTTTTCCCTAGGATACAAGAAATGTATTAGGTTTGATATATCAAAAAGGGGTTCTAGTAATGAAGGAATAAATTGAGGAAATTTTGAATTTTTCTGAACTTATTGTCTTAATTTACATGTTTCCAAATATGTGAAACCCATAATATCTTAGCCTAGTTTTTTAATGTGATGTTATGAATGTTTATATATATGTATTTAATATCTATTTATGAAAATATAATTCTGTTATAGTTAGTATTATGGAAATTTATTAGTTAACCATTGGAAAATTGGATGAGAAATCTTATGTATGAACCCTAAGTGTAATTCTAGTTTATAATCCCAGATTTTTGGGAATAATCATGAATAACTTATTCTAAACCTAAGGATTCATTGATTGAAATTTTATAAGAAATTTCCCCTGATTATGTATTTTTTCCAATAGTATTAGTTCTTCTCACACTATTCCTCTTGGTTTTAGTAAATATATAGAAACTGAAGTAACCGTGTTAATGATTAATGTGATGGGAAATACAATTATTGTCATCCTATGAAACCAAATGTTATGGGAGAAGGAATGAAAAATAATATTTCTAAAATTAATCATGATATGAATCATTCTAGACTTTCAAATGGGAAAAGGAGGGAACAAAATTTTGTTGAGTCCTTCATGAGGCAACACCCACCATTTTTCAGTTGTTCTTTTGGTCCACTAGTGGATGAGAAATGGATTAATACTTTTGGGAAAATATTTTCTATTCTTCAATCCTTTGGGTGTCAAAACATTTTCATATCTATTTATCATCTGGAAGGTGAAAAATATTAGTGGTGGAATTTTGTAAATAATACAAGACAAGTAGGAGAAATTGAATTAATAGAATCATATGCCTTTAATGGTATATTCCACAGAAAGTCCATCCGTCTTTTTCTACGTACAACTTTAGAAAATTAGTTTCTTGAGATGAAGAAAGAGTATATAGAATCCATTAATACATATAAGACAAATTTTATAACACTTGAAAGGTATGCCTCTAGTTTAATTATCAGTTCTGAAAGTAAAATTGTGGAATTCTTTGGTGGTTTAAAACCAAATCTTATATGGGAATTGCATACAATATACTTTAGTACCAATGATAAAATTGTTTGATGTGCTATCAAGGTGGATATGGAAACTACAGTTACCCTTCAATATCATGGTTCTGATATGAATAGAAAAATGGGATTCAAAGTAAATTATATAAAACAAGGATTGAATTTGTATTATAGTGACTGGTAACTATTTCATTGGTGGAAAGGTAGGTC
The DNA here is from genome assembly GCA_963277665.1 of Viscum album. Taxonomy (NCBI): domain Eukaryota; kingdom Viridiplantae; phylum Streptophyta; class Magnoliopsida; order Santalales; family Viscaceae; genus Viscum; species Viscum album. Next base: position 392,431,150 of record OY728148.1, read on the forward strand.
ATCTAGAAAACAAATGCTAAAGTGATATGAAAATGTTATCCATTTTTGTGAATGGAGAGAAGGCTATTCAAAATGCACTACCATACATCAATTATTTATGTGAATTGAATATTAAAATAATGCTAAAAATTTCCCAAATCTAAGGGTTAATAGTAGTGATCAACATCAGCAACCTCTTAATGCAAAAGAAAAAGGTAAATATCTTATTGTCACTATTAGTGATTTGAATGACAAAAAATAATTCGTGGTATAATTGTGTGTTTATGTATTTAAATTAAAAAATTATATTATATATGTACATTTATGGTATATTGAAACATCTATGGATTTGTCCACTTTAGTTTTACCTTATGAATTAGAAAGGATATTTTTAATAATTCTGATGAAAGGGAAAATTGATTTATTTATAAGGTGATATTTTTGGATAACACATGATTAAGGGAATAATAACCCTTACAATGTAAATAATGTTGGGATAATAGTGATATAGTGGGATTTTTTATGATAAAATAAATGGTATAATATTGACAACCATGGAACAAAATAGTAATATGATGAAATGGTGGTTTCTAGATTTATTTTATAGAATTTTTGGAATCATGGATTGTGGAAAGGGATAATTTTAGAAAGAATACATGTTTTTAATACGTTTTTTATAGAAGAATAGTTTGTTACCATGTTTCAAAAGAATAAATGATAATTATATTTACATGTTTGGTGTGTGATAGGTCTAAAGGGCATTATTAATTCCATATAGGTCTATGCAAAAAAAAAATTATAAATACCTAACTGTGTGACTTAATTAATTAAAATATAGTAATTTATTAGTTCAAGATAGATCTAAAAGGGAAAAAATTATGTTTTATTAGAATTTCAAATTTTTTAATTTTATTATATTTGTGAAAAAGGTGGGAAATGTATGGTTTTAATTAGATTCAAGAAATCCAATGAAGAAGGTAAAATAGAATGATTGATTAGTTTGAAAAACATTTTAAAAATAATGCAAGGGTTTTATAGTTTTAGGGTTCAACTGAAAATAGACTTTCGAAAAAAGTTTGATTCATAATTGGTGTCTCAATCGAGATGAGGAATATCCAATGGCCATGGTATTTTTTTATTAACGCAAAAAACAATATTTCCCTCAGTCCAATAATTTACGGTTTTTCCGAATAATGTTTTTCTTGATACCATGTTTAGACCTGATTTATCTTATAGTAAAAAATGTTTATTCCTTCTTTGGAGTTATCAATTTCAATATTTCAAGGTTCATTTTTAATTCAATTATCAATGTTCGTGATAAAAGTAAAAGAAAGGAATTGGAATATACAGAATAAATTGTGGCATACCAAACACATGAATAAAATAAATCAATATAACTAAAATTCCCCCTAAAATATATTAACATATCATATGGTGGGTTTACCATATTATCCTAGTGATGAGATAATAATAGGAAATGAGAAAAAAACAATAATGTATGAAGGAAAAGAAATAAATAACTTGTAAAGGGAACATCGTCTCACTTGGATATTTGGTCTCTGACAGATTTGGATTTGAATTCCTCCAATAATAATTTCATAGAACTCATATTATAAGATTCATTTGGGATATAAAATTAATGAATTCAATAACGTAATGGTCTGATGATGGTTCTTGGTGAGTTCCACATGAGAGATTTGGTCAAAAAATGAAGATTTGGTGAATCTGGGTGAAAAATTTCTAGTTGGGAAATTACACATCATGTATCCAACTTTCACCATGTGTAATTTTCATGGATTCTGATCAAGGAAAGTAAACCAAGTGTAACTGAGTTTCCCTATGTGTAATGTTTTTGGATTCTTTTTTTTTCATCACATTGTGTCCTTTCATTCACCGAATGCTTTGGTACACATCAGTCAATGATTATATGACATTTAATTCAATTTTATTTCTCTAAAAGCCCTGTTTTACAGTGTTTATTTAGTTTTAGTCCCTGTATAAACTTCATGAACATCCTTGAAAATCTGGTGTTGTGCCACTTCACTTCATGCATGGCGTAAAGTTTATTCTAGCACCAAAATTCACTTCTATTAGATCATTTTCCAAGAATAATTTTATCCTACCATAAAAATATAAAAAAAGTTAAATCTCTCAATAATTGGAAAGAATAATAATTTAAATATATAAATTAATATATTAAAACACTCTAAAAAGCATTCATGAAATACAGTTATCAAATACCCCCACACTTGAATTAATACTATCTCTCATGGATATAATCCCAATATAATAGAAAGGATATTCACCTTACCGTGATTCAAGTTAAATTTTAAAAAAAATTGATCAAATGGAAAATTATATTTTTGAGCATCAGATCGAAAAATTTAGTAAATCCTCATTAATCAATTGAAAAATTCTACCATGCATTTTACTTTTCTTCTTTCAAAAAATCCAATCCTTTTCATTCATAGATTTTCATTGTTCACCTCATTGTTAATATGAATTCCACATGTAATTTACTACACCTTGAATTTTTCAACTCATTATTAGGGTACATATGAATAGAATGATGCGCACACCTCAAAAACATATAACTTACCATAGTTTTTCAAGGGGCCTAATATCTCCTCTTTTTAAAGACTGAGTCCTAATTAATCCTATGGGATTTACCATTAAGAATCAAATGACAATGAGGATTTTGGGATGGTAGGTAAATTATGTAAATCATGTAAGGATCAAAAAGGAAGTTTAAATCTAATGTAGTTTTCATGATAATCAAAAATTACTCAACAAAAGTCTCATTTTCCCCAGTATCTTAGAGAAGGATCATAATGAGATGAAATGTAATAAATGAAATACCCACTTTTATTATTATTATTTTATTTTTTAAATATCGTGATAGGTAAAATTCTCACATCCACCACCCAACCTCTAATGTTCTATTCACAATATGAATTGTAATAGTTATAAAAAGATCACTGATCATATAAATGGTGATTTTTGAATTTTCCTATTAATAAAAAAAATATCTTCACTTGTAATAGGCTTTTAAATAAAAAAATGAACGTTATTTCCCAAAATCTCATGATTTCCCCCCACACTGATTCATAACAAAAAGCCCATCCATTAAACTAGATATCGCTTCTACCATACTTGTGTTTGAAAATCATGAAATTTTTTTTAAATAAAGATACGAATAGATAAAATAGGCTCGTAGCATGGATCATTTCCTAAAAAGGATGTTCATGGATTCTTCAGTCTTATAAATGATTAATGTAAGGTGGGTCGCAGAATAAAGGGTTTAATAAAATATGCCTTAATCATATTAAAAGTAATTCCATTTAGTCATAAATTTGATAAGATGTAGTACAAGTCCTTGAAGAAATCATTCTCATGTTTCCCAATAAATATAATAAATAAAGAATGGAAAATATTAGCTTTGTGGATGTCTCGGGAATGAGACAAATAGTTAGGAAAACTACTCATGATGTTAAATATGAATAATTAAATCAATGAATTGAAATATCATAAATTCAAAACATGGCCAAATCCCAAAAAAAATCATTTTCAATGGTCATCATTCTCACCTAAATCATTATTTTTCAAATAGTAATCCACACGCATATCTCTATTAATTATTCCCCCCATTTCACATAGAAATGTATTTACAATGAAATTCAAACTCATGGAATTATAATTTTCCTAAACAGTTTTATTTTCCTAGTCTAGTTGATTGAATCGTGAATCAAATAAGGGGATATAAATTGTCAGTTGAAAACATTATTTTACTGTGGAATAATTATTAGAAAATTAAATAATTGAAACCCTTACTACCACTGAATTTTTTTCTTTAAAAGTGGCTATGTGTGTTTTGTCTATGGCATATTCATGATGATTAAATTCCATTCATGATGTGTAATTATTTTTCACCATCTTAATTTTATGTTTACTACTTGTTAAAGGCCTCTTTCTTTAAGGTCTTACAAAATAAAAAAAAGTTAGATCACATTAAATTGTCAATGAATTTTGGAATATTTGGCGAGTAAGTATGTTATCCTCTAAAAACATAAAATAAAAAAATAAAAACCAAACACTTAGTTTCCTACTAGAAGTAGTTTTTTTAACATCATTGACTTGACCTTACCTTCTCTGGCTTTAGATCATGTGATTAATAATGGAAATATTTTACCTATTAAGGTTCCATAAATGGTCTCAGTTGTGTCTTATCCATATAGTTTGGCCCATGTCCTTCTCTAAATAGATTAATTATTCTAGATTTTAATACATTCATAATCTTGATTAGACCAACCTTCCATTTTTTTCATAATCCTATTGAACTGACTAGAAGTTAATTTAACATCCATAAATGTTTCCTTTCTCAAATATAGTGGGGTCGATCTTTCCTTTGGTGTTAGTAATCTTGGTATTCCATTTCTCATTCCTTTTTCAATTTCTCTTCTCCCTTCAGTTGAGCATCGTCCTTTACAAAAACATCTAACACATGTAATTCTTCAATATTAGTGAAATAATCATCTTAGGGTGCAATTTCTACTCCAAAATAATTATCCTCCTGCACATCAAATTTCTTCATTACCTATTATATGTTCAAACTTACTTTATCACTTCGTACAATTACATAGAGTTATCCACATTGAATGTAAATCAGTGCACACCCTGTGGATAAAAATGGTCTTCTTAGAATGAGTGGATTTTTCCCTTCTTCAATATCGAACACTAGGAAGTCAACAGAGAATATGAAATTATCATCTTTTATTAGGATATCTTTGATGAATCCTCTTGGGGATTTCAATATTGAGTATTTTAATTGAAGAATTAATCTTTTTTAATTTAGTCCATCAAGTCCCAAACTATTGCATGTTTTGGAGGACATGATATTGACACTCAAACCAAACTCAAACCAATTATTTCCACATTTTTTAGCTCTGATAAATATTGTAACTGAAAAGCTACCCGAATCACTTTTATTCATAGTTAGTACCATAGATACCACTACCGAAAAATCCCATGTGAGTGGAATGATTGAAATCTCTTCTAGATTCTTCATATTAGTTACCATCTCTTTCAAGAATTTTTCATGTGTTTTCATGATTACAATAGCCTCTGAAAATGTTTTATTAATATACAATAATTTAAAGTGTTCTAGAAGTTTCCTATCTATATGTTGTAGCTTACTTTTACCATTAGTTCTGGATAAGGCAATCATGGCTTATACTGAGGTGGTTTTTCTTCCACTTTTTACACTACTGGCCGTCCAAAAATTTATATACCATGTCATTTTATCTTCTTCCCGCTTATAAGAAATGTAGTTTTTAAATATTCACATGGCTTTACTTCAGGGCATCTAAGTAGTGTTCCTTTGGGTATCTCTCTAAGAAGATCAACATGTTGTCCAACCTGATGTTCCAGATTTATTAATGTGGAATTCTGGTTTAACAATTCTTCTATTATTTCTTTTAGTGCAGCCTATGTTTCTTTCAAGAATGTTTCTAGTGTCTCTTCAAATATATGGACTTTTATTGTCACTATATGCCATAGGGTTACTTGATGTTGATTTCCATTTTGACTTTATTGATATAAATTTCCTTTTAGTTATGGTCTCCAAATCTAAAATTGATTACCCCCATTTCAATCATCATAATTTTCATCATCTATTTTCATAAGATGGGTGTTTTTCTAATAGACCATAGTGATTTCATTCTTCTTGGTCAATGAATCCAGCTATGCCACCATACATAAATTATTTTTGACTGCATGAACACCTTATACCGTGTTCCTTATCCTTTCAACTAGAAACTATTTCTCACCATCTCATTTAGTATGTTCTAGCTCACTTTTGGTGACATATTCATTAATGATCCTCCAGCAACAATATCTAGAATCAACCTTTTTACCTATGAAAAAACCATATAGAATGTTTGGATTATTATCCATAGATCAACTCCATTATGAGTACATTTTTGATTCGTATATTTGTAGCATTCCCATGAAGAGTATAGAGACTTATCTTCAATTTTTTTTTTAAAAATAGTATGTTTATCCTTATATCCATTGAATTAGAAGTTGGAAGGAATGTGGTGAGGAATTATCATGATAACTCATCCCTTGTATTGACGGAATGTGATGGTATACATTGAATTCAATCTCGATCTCGATTACATAATGAAAATCAGAAAAATAGATTCATAAAGCATCACTTGAGACGTTTTGGAATTGAAATGTGACACATAGATCGAGAAAGAGTCCTATATTTTTGTTCAGATATTCATGTATAATACTGGTAAATTGAACAAAATTAATGATCATTGAAGTGATTACAGGCTTGATCTCAAAGTGGATTTCTGCAATAGGGGGTTCTAGGATGTTTGTTTGTAATGTTGTGTTTGATGGCCACCCATAGTCCATGAGCATCCACAACCCATGATCTCTTTGAAGAACTCCAGCAGGTTGAGCTTTTTTTCACCCTCCATGGTTTTATTAACTTTAACCTCTATGATTGGTTTATAATTTTGTGTTGAATCAATGATGGAGACTTTTACCTTGGCCTGTGTGTTGTAATTGTGCATTAAATATTAAAAATATAAAATACACTACATGAACACACCCAACATAAAATGTATAATTAAAATAAAGGAACATGATTAAAATTTAAATTTAAATCTTAAAAACTAAAAAGAAACCATTCCAAAAAATGATGCCACTCTTATAAGCCCAATGTGCGTCATCAATTCCCTGCACATCTATGAATATTATTTTTATCAAAACTCAACTATGATACTCAATTAATTAAAATACAGTAATGTAGTAGATCTATATTAATTCACATTTAGCGAATAATTAGTTTTATTATAATTTAAAAAGATTTAATTTTATTAATTTTATGAAATAGGTGAAAAAACGATGGTATTGATTTCATTTAGGAAAGAAAATGATGAAGGAAAAGTAGATTGATTGATTAGTTTGAAATTAATTTTAAAAATCATTCCATGGTTTCTAAATTTTAGGATTTTTATGCCATTGGATTTTAAAAAATAGATTGATTCATAATTGGTGTTGGATTTGAGATAATAAAGATCCAAGTGTCATGGAATCTCCTCCTTAACCGGCCAATATACTATTTTCATTGGTTTGGTAATTTAGGGTGTTGTCGAATCAAGTTTGTCTCAATACCATGTATAAACCTAATTTATCCTAAATTTGACAATGGCCATGCCTTCTTTTGGGTTATCAATTGAAAATTTGTGATGTTTCTTTTTTAATTCAATTATAAATGGTCATGTTAAGAGTAAAAGAAATGTATTAGAAGATAAAGAATAAAGTGTGGAAAACCAAACACATTAATCAATAAATCAATCATATTAAACCTTTCCCATTTAATTACATTACCCCAGTACAATGCAGGTCAAACCCCTAATCATAATAATGAGAGAATAAATGGGAAGGATAAATTGAAAAGAATACGTAAAGGAAAATAAATAAAGAACTCGTGGATGGCACAACATCTCACTCTGAGATTTGGTCTCTGATAGATCTGGATCATAATAAATCAAAAAAAATTATCTTATACCCCATTTTATTAGCTTCATTTAGGAATTGAAAATATTGAATTCCACAATGTAATGGTACAACAGTGGTGCAGGGTGAGTCCCAGGTCAGAGATTTGGTTCAAAACTGGAGATTTGGTGAATCTAGGTGAACAATTCATATCTAGAAAATTCCACCACATGTAACCAACTTTAACCATGTGTAATTTTATAGTATTAGTATCTAAGAAATCACACCATGTTTAATTTTTCCGGATGCTTTTATTTTCTTCACATTGTGTCCATCCATTCCACACATGCTCAAGTACACTAATGCAATGATTATGTAACATGTAATTCCATTATAATATTCCAGAAGCCTATTTTTCCTTGTTTATTTACATTTAGGATCTGTAAGTGCTCCCTAAAAATCCATGAAAATTTAGTATCGTATAACTTCACTTCTCTTGTGGCGCAAACTATCTTTTAGATCCCAAATTCAACTCTTTTTATTCATTTTCCTTGAATCATTATATCCTTCAAAAAAACATAAAAAATTTAAATGGCTCAAAAATTTGTAAGAATAATAAATTAAAAAAATTAATATATTAAATCACTCTAAAATTTATTTTGGAAATACAGTTATCAGTGTGTGATAATAAAGAGAAACCTCAAGCTGATTTGGGAATTAATGATAAGTTGATTATGAAAATTTAGTGACCATAATTTGAATGTTTTTTCTTTAAATTGTTCATTAGGGTAACAATTTATGATATTATTTATGTTTATTGTTTGTTGAGGATGTAGATATTAATTTATTACAAAACTATATCTATATTTATGCGTACTGGATAGCCTATGTTAACAATTTTTATGATGATAAGTAGAGGAAGAAGGAATTACTTCTCTTCCTGTTATGAATCTTATGATCTAATGGATTTTTATGAACTAAAAATTCATCTTCATTACATATAGCATGAAATGAAGAAAAAATTGATCAAGGCATAAAAAAGAGTGAGACATTACTTGGGAGATGAAATCAAGTAATTTTATCATCTCAAATTATTTTGAAATAAAATGTTATCCTATTATCATCATTTATGGTGATATAACTGGCCTCTTTCAATCCTATTAGGTCTATATTTTTTTGTAATTAACCTTATAATGAACATATTTTATATTATTCTCCATTAAAACATGATAGTTATAATAATCTTCCATGTTTTCAGTTTCTACTAATGTTCTATCAATCAGATACCTAGTTATGTGGTGATCTTAGCCTTTTACTTTTCCTCTTTTTAAGAAGAAATTTTATTTAACCCAATTCTATTGTGGTTTTATGACAAAGGAAATTTTTATACATCCATGTATCATTTTCAAGTTAATTTTAAAATGTTTAAGACATAATTTTTTTTTAAATTCTTGATTGTATTGGGATGGTAGCTTATTGTTTGGATATTTCTCTAATTCTCCCTCAATTTCATGATGTGTTCCTTTTTTCTCTCCATAATAAGTATATAATATACTCTTCACATATACTAAACTTTGATTTAATACCACTGGAACATTATAATTTTTATAAGGAACATTAAATAGAGATTATGGATCAAATAGAGAATGTTTTAGGAAACATGACCACTCACCATGTCAATTTTTTTGGTGAAGCCTCTAACTGGAAGAAGATGTATGGGAAAATAAGGATGTTATGAGGAATAAGTATTCTCAATTGTTTTTATTCAAGTAAATAATTTCAAGGTAAAAATAAATTTTATGGGGGTAGAAAGTAACACCCCTATTATTTTGGGTTATGTCATTAACAAAAACATTAATCTCTTCTATAGATTTATTTTCACAAAACACCAAGCTCAAAAGAACTAAAAAATATTATTATTTTCACATAATAATTATTACATAGCCATTGGAATAGTGTAAAATAATGAGATTAACTAAATTATTAAAATATAATTTACACATATTTTAAAAATTAATTCCTTATTTACTAATTAATTAGGAATGAAAATAAAAACCAATGGAACCTAAAGGAAGCCTTTACAAAAAACTATTTGGATGCTCATAATGAAATTTATTTAAATTAATCAATATTATTGAAATATAATGTTTAAATATATATTTTATATTTTCAATAAATTGTTTTTAAATTCATTCAATATTCTTTATAGGATTAAGATAAGAATAAATCAAAATTTAAGCATAAAAATATATTTTTTTTAAAGGCAGTTTTTACGCATTTTTATGAAGAACCAATTTTAGAACTAAATTTTAAATTTTATAAGTTTTATTTTAAGAAATAAAATCAATTATTTAATTAATTATATCAAAATTTTATAAGTTTAATGTTTTAAATTTTTTTGATATGTTGTATTTTTTGTTGAACAGTTAAAAATAATGCATTTTAATTTAAAACTGCATTTTTTTTCTAATTTATATATGTAGTTAAAATATATTTCAAATTGGTTTTAATGTGTATTTAGTGAAATTATACATAATTGAATCCAATTTAAATAATTATAACCAATTTCAAATGGAAATTGGATATACAAGCATTTCATACATTTCAACCTTTTCACATTAAAAACCTGCTTCCCCACTCTGTATGTGGGACTAATTTCAAATCATATTTTCCCAAATTTTTTAATTGAATAAGATAAAATGGATTTCATTTTTTTAATCAAAATATCTATATTTTTTATTATTCTCATCTGAATTTTTATAAAAAAAGGTTACTGTGGTAAAACATTATTCACCTTGGTGTAGTTAAAAAAATTAAACAACGTAAAGATAAACAGTATAGCCTTAAAACAACTAAAATTTACAAATTTGAATGTTTGGTGGAGGTATTTATATATCCTAGAGAGCATAAAAAATATTAATTAATAATATAATTAATTTAAATCAATTCCACCTCAATGTGGTTGGCTTTAAATATAAAATAATCATCATTTTAATCACTTAAACCCACCTCCCTGACATATAATACCCTCCCTCACCACCGCATCAGGGCTAAAAAGCCATGAAACTCAAAATATATATATGAAAAACACTATACATGACTATACACATGTCCTAGTTATGATTTTCATTCCAAATACCAAATCTAAGGCCCTCAAGGGTCTCTCAAAGAGTTGATATTCAATAGGTAATTTTCTCAATGTACATCTCTTAATTTATTTTCTTCTTATATTTTATCCCGAAATAATTCAACTATCATAAAATAATAACTCAATATTAATTTAAACATAATATTTTTATGTTTCTAATGTAATATATTTTATACATCTATTTTATTAAATCCTCTTATTCAAAGAATCAAAACTGTTGTCCAAATGATGTCGGTTAATTGCTTAGGTAATTTGTTTTGTTAATTTTACATTACCTAATTAATGGTTGGTCACAAAACTATTAATATGTATAAATAATGTTTCGATAATTATATTATTAAATTTTAAATTTTTTTAATAAATATATAGACATAATGTCAAATAAAGAAAACTAGTTTTTTATGTTTAAAAAATCACCAATTTAAACTAAACATTTATAATTAACCAGTTATCAAATGAATAACCCTAATGTATGAATGAAATATAATATATGATACCATTAAAAATTATTATGTTCTTTAATAAAATTAAATTTTACATTTTTTCTACTTCTATTTGACATGAAAATCCATATTTATACACAATTGAACTGATCAGAAAAATTCTGAAATGAACTCCCCCAAAACAATGAAAATCTTGAAATATTATTAATTAATTATTGGTAAGATGTTATAAAAGTATCATAAATTGTATTATAAATATTAATAAGGTTTTTTAATGAATTATTAAAATTATTTTAACTATTATACAAGAGGTTGATGTATGAAAAACAAAAGGGAAGCATGAGGTAAGGGTTTCTCATATCACTTTTTCTTCCATGATATATATGCCTTATTCACCTCTTATAAATTAAGAGTGATTCATATAATACCCATTTATATATCATATAATTAATCCCATTATCTCTATGGTATTCTATGTTTTATAATTATTTATTTTAGGGGGTATATGGTTTGACTGATTACAAGTGGTAAGGGATTTCTTAACCCAATTTCCCTATATTGGGTAAAAAATTTCTTCGTGATTATTTCATGCTTCGATAATGTGTTAAATGAGTTTGGAATGTATTATTCTATAAATACACCTATTTTATGTGTATTTATATCAGATACACATGTTTTAATTATGTAATTAATTCCTAATTCAATGATATGATATTTATATGGTACTTAGTGTTTTTAAAAAATTATCTTTTTTAAAATTTACCTTCAATATCTATTTTTATTCCATGTCCATCTATCCTAGAATTTCTAATGATAATTATTATAATATTCTATTATGGTTTTTTAAATTAAATATTAATCATGAATGATTTTTTTTTGAAATGAAACTTTTTTTAATTTTTTAAATGTGTTTTTATGACTATTCAGACAAAAATATGGAAGGAATGTTTTTTGAACATATACTAAAAGATAACATTTTCCTACCACCATGAAAACATAATTCATTGAAAATAATTTTAAAATATTACATATTAATTTTTAATGTTATTTTTTTATATTTCTTCTAAATTTTAATAATAAAGAATGTTTTCAAAATATAATGGATATTTCTCTAATGATTTATTTCAAGTGATCTCTAAAAAAATTTCTATATAATATAACATTATTTTATGTTACTTATATTTTAATGAGGTTATTTATCATGGATATTATCCACATTATTTTATGATTGGTTTATGTTTATAGTAATGAAACAATTTGTTTTCCATGAGTTATGTTATGACGAAATGTTTATGAAACCTATTCATTATCATGGGTTTTGACATGATGATTTTTTATGTTATTACGGAACTCATATGTATGGTTTTCATTATGTGATGGATGAAAACTATATGTCCTTTCATTTGATTTAGTAATTATATTATATCTCATGAGATAGGCTTGACCAGAACATTGATTGAACATGGTCTAGACATGATTATAATGGGAAGTGGAATTGGTTCAATAAAGGACTTTGTACACCATGATAGTCTTGGGAGTGAACCTAAACTGCTACACTGATTTTGGAAGTGTACCCATTCCACTATAATAGTCTAGGAAAAGAGACATGTCTACTAATGATATGATTTTTTATGATTATATCTTTTCCAAAATTCAATTTTTTATACCAAATTTATTCTTATATGATTTAGGTCTTCTTAATTTTTATGAATTACTATATGAATCAAGATTTTGATATTTTATAAATAGGTTATGATTTTAAAATTTTATTTTCATATTATTTACCTTTATTTTTATGATATTATTAATGTATCCCTTGATTACACTTACTGAGTATACAATCTTAACTTTTTATTATTTTTATTTTCCCCATGGTATGAAAAAAATTATTATGTTTGATAGGTCAAAATGGGTATCTACTTACAATGAAATAAGTGAGAGACAATGTAGAATTTTTTTGAACTAGTTGTTTTTGTTTCCACATTTCCATTGATACAAAAATCATATAATTCTATCACAGTTTTGATATGTTATGTAATGAATATTAATCTATTTAGGTTCAATATCTATTTATGAAAAGAGGATTTTGTTACACCTCCATAACTATTCCTTTTTAAAAATATTCGATGTGAGACCCTTGGTGGGACATGAGTTCTACTAGAGGACAAAACCATGTAGAAATATGTCAGCGAAGAAAAATATGATTAAAAGGGGTGAGACTAGTCCCTACATATGGTATCCTAGATATGCGATACTTTGATGTTTAGTGAGTGCACTGGGGGAATTATCGATCACTAAAATGTTTCACCTACCATTGGTGATCATAACATGGGACTCACATCCCATCTACCATGATGTAGGGGTAACATACAACTAGTGAGGTCACCCATAACTCTGAAACCCAAGTCCCACATGGGGTGTTTTGGAGTTTTAGGTGGGGATTATAAGTCTAGGGGACACTCCCCTACATTATAATACTTTTTTAAAAAGGGAGGTTGTGATCCATTTTGTGTTTATTTAGCCTCTCTGTAAGATGAAACCATGTTATAGTGAACCAGAGGAGTAAAAACCATGACTAAAGGGGTAAAGCTAGCCCTTGGGTCTCCCAATGCCTCATATGGGACTTGGTTATGTGCGTCACATATTAGCTCATTAGTAATACATGAACCTTGTATTCATGGATAAATGAAATTAATCCCCTATCACAATCAGTTAATGTATGAACTTCATTTATGTAAATAAACAAAGAAGATATAAAAAAGTGTAAATAAATGTTGTAGGGTTAAAATATACAACATTTTAATCTCCCATATAGATTAATATACTCAAAATTGTTATAAGAAATGTGTAAATACGTCTGAATATATAAGGTATTATGACTATGAAATTATATGTAAGGGATGTGTGGTTATTTAAAGTGGTAAATATTAATGTTTTTATATATATTCAGAAATTTATCCATTAGTTGGAGTCAATATTCATTCCTTGAAAACTAGATATAATATATGATTATGTATTTTGAGTAAATCAATATTATTTTTTTAATAATCATAGAAGACATATTTATTTTAAATGTCCACATTTTTATTTCATGACTCAAAAATATAATATTTTATATTATATACCAGTTTAAAATTTAAAATAATTATTTTTATAAAACGATGTTTTATTTTATAGTCAACATTATTTAATTTGTTTTTCTATTATATAATTTCTTATAAATAGAAATTTATAATAATTTCACATATTGATAATGATATTTATTAATTTTTTTGAATTTTGGGAATTATTTAATCAATGTAGATATGTTTTTTTTAAAAAGTTATTTTATAAATTTAAGATTAATTTTAGTAAATATTTTGTTTAAATATACATGATTTTTAATATATTAATAGGTTTTTTATTTTGAAAAGTATATTATAGGTTTCATCATATTTAATGTTAAATAATGTTTTATAAATCTCATAATATTACTATAAATGACTATGAAATGAAATTTTGAAAAAGTAATTAACCCTTAATTATACTGAATAAATATTATTAATTTGGAAGTTTGTAAATTTTATCTATGTATTGAACTCTTACATATGTTATAGCTCATATTTTTACTTCTTCAAATCATATTTTGGTAATGTAATTGATGTTAACACATTACGATGTTGCTCAAAATTTTATATTACTTATAAAAAATTTTCAAATAAAGACACCTTTACATATTTATGTTATTACTCTTATGAATTATAGAGTAGGAAATTTTGTAATGTAAAAACCTTTACATATTGATTTAACATTTATAATTTTTACAAATGAAAATACTCTTATTTATTCAATAATTTTCCATTACATATCACATTATTTCGCCTTAGGTATCTCATTATTAATTAATACTTTTCCAAATTCCCTTTTTAAATGAATCTTAACTATCTATATTTTATCATTATGTCTCATAGTTTTCTCTAGAATTTTCTGATTTCCAATGATAAATTTTTTTTATATAAGAAATATCACTCTTATGCATCCAAATAATGATTATCCCTTGACTTTGTCAAATATTTATCACTTTTAATGACTTTAATTATATAAAAACATTCCTTTACATATTATATTATGATTCAATAATTTACTAATTTTTATTCTTTTTGGTCTGGATGTTCTTTATTCATTTCCTTTACCAATTCACTATGATATAAAAGTGGGTCTTACAATTATTAGGAATATATTACCATTGTGAGTTTCTATGATCATTACTCAAAATGTGGCATATGTATTCACATCAGGGTTTGTTCCTATAACATAAAAAAATATCTCCAATTGTTAATCAGTATTAGTTATCCTTATTTAAAAATATAATGAATATTTATACTACAAAAAATGTTAAGCCACATACATATTAAAATTTCTACCCTTTCATCTCACTATGTTTCCCAATTAAATTTAAATTGTAGAAAAATTGTAAATATTATTTTCTCTCATACCCCGACATATAGAAAATATCTTAGCCTACTAAAATAACTTTTATTTGTATAAATTAATTATGAAACCACATACTTCGATCACCATGGTTTGAAAACAAATCAAACACCAATCCATATTTAGATTGTAAAAGTTTTTCCAAAATTCATGATGGTTTGGATTATATAATTTCTACAAATTCCTCTACATCTTCTAATAATTTCATAAAAATTTACTTGAATAGAGAATTTCATTTGTGAATCACCTAGTAATTTTTTTTAAAATTACATCTTGACTATTTCTGGGCAATGTTCAATGCATACAACTTCAATAAGTAATATTTTCAGAATTTATATTTTTCCTTATGAATTAAACTACGAAAAATTATTTTTTATGTATCAAAAAACAAATAAACACCAAAAGATATTAAAAAATATGTATAGAAAAGTATGGTTTTAAAATCTAGTATGTCATAGTAAAATTAAAATTATTTTTAAAATATATCTAGATTTACACGACACGAGTTTATAGATCAGTGTGAAAATTAAAATTTATATATTATAAATCACTAAAATGAGTTTTATGTTGAGGGAAATTATGTAAATGGGTTATAAAAATCCCTTTCTAATTTCCATTTTTATAAGGTTTACAATTATAATGTTTTATGGAATAATTTATACTGAAAATATGAAAATTCATATGTGAAGGAACCAATGATGTAGTGGAAGTGTAAAATATGAGTAGTGAAAATTTTTGGGTTTATATTTTCATTAAAACATTAAATATACACCATCCTTTCCTGAATTTCTCAAAGGTTTGCACTTAATTCAATTTAATAAGAAAAAAATGAACGAAACTATAAATGGTATATTCTTTGATTGAGATTAATAACTTGATTTGCTCACTCTCATCACACAATGTATCAAATGTGATAATCTATGTGACCTATTTATCTTCCACACATGAACCATAAATCTTAAATAACTATACTTCGATTCCCATGGTCTAACGCTAGAAATGGAAGAGATTGTTGTTGTTCTTTTGATCATGTAAATAATATAGATTTGATTGAGAAGTCATGATTGATCCAACTTGGTTCATACACCATTTTCTCACTTGAGAGATTGAGAGAGATGTTTTTAGTGTTCCAAAATCATTAAAATGGGTGATTCACTATTAAAGAGGCTCAAATGAGCTTTTATACTGAGTTTATACTTTAAAAAATTGATTTTTGGTCCATGGAAAGTAATAACCATCATTACACACACTTGTTCACAATTATGAATTTGTTAAAATTTCCATAAATATCAAGAATATTTTATCACAATCTTATAAGAAATTAAAATGTTATGTGATAAAATAATAACCATTAACTTTTCTCATATAATCTGCAAACAATTTAATGATCCTTGAAGGTTTTATTTTGTTTTGAAAAAATATAGTTTATCATATTTACTTTTTCTTTTGAAACTAATTTTTAATTCCTTGAGAAATTAGTTCAATCACCTTTTTTATAAATATGAATGATAAAATTGAATTATTTTACTTCAAATCGACCAAAATAAAAAATTAACCAGCACCATTATTTGCGACTCACTTCATCAAAAATTTTTATTCATCATAATAAGTGGAACTTGTGAATACACTAAGTGTATGAACCACTATGTCTATATCTTGATAATAGTGAGTCTAACCCTATGACGAAGAGAGTAGTTTATCAACCCATCACAACCCCTATGAAGATAAAAAATGCAATAGCTACAACTACCTCCAACAAACACACTCTTTATAATATAATCACCTTGTATTATGATATCTAATAAAGAAGGATGTATACTTCTTTTATCATTACTTTATTTATTTATATATTTCCTGACCTTACCCGAACAAAATACCATATTTTACCATAGCCATGTACTTAATGAATATATTCCATCCTAGTTAACTTGATACCTTAAGATATCTCTTCCCAATTCAGAAGAATAAAATTTTATTTTGATCATTCAACCAACTACATAGCACCAAATACGCACCCAAAAAAGCTACCTCACTATGAAATCAATATCATGGGGTTTTTGCTTGATTCAATGTACATGATCAAATGATCCATGTTGATAACGATATCACGTTAGGAGACCAATACACATGTTCATAGATAGTAATAACCCATGACACCCTATAACATGTGGTGTTCTATTTAAAATTCTAGTCCCCATGATATCATATAATAGATACCACTATATAAAAACAACATGAGAATAAGTATTAAGTATTATGAACCCCCAAAACCTAATAGTCTGACATAATTTGTGTCCTATTAGTATGATGTGTCTAGACCATAATAAATATGTTTTATATTAATATCATTATATCTATAGTTTCTCATTATATCTAGGAACTACTATAACCTTTTAAGAAGATATGTTATCTATGAATATTATTATATAGAATTTGGATGCAGAAGTATCAACATTATTATTGAAAAAATGAAAACATGTATACATCAAACTATATTTAAGTAGTGATAATCAATGTAGATAAAGGATTTGGGTCTATGGAACCCACTCAAAACACTCCCACAAGAGATAAATACTAAAAATAATAAACAAGAATGATCACATGTTCTTGTAATTTCTCTCCTAACATGTGACTTTAGTAAGGGGGTCTACTATGTTATCCTCTTTGACTACTCTACTAACTTCAACATCACCACTCAAATTAAAATAACTGAATAGATGAATCTTATGATGTATATACTTTTTCCTCTAGTGTTACCTAGGATTTTTTAAAGCACTACTAATGTAGTATAATAATCTTATATTATAATAGGGTCTGCATTTCTAGGTATAATGAAAAAAACCATTTATCAAAAAATCTTCCTTAACTATGTCCTATAATTCTATATACTTGGATTATGTTGTATAATAGGTAAGAATGGAATGGTTCAAGATCCTCTATCTCACTGTACCAATATTATGAGAAAAGACATAGTCAGAATATGATTTCAAATAACCGGGATCTATCTGGAGGCTATAATCATTATATCACCTCATGATTAGCTCCACATATCCTCCATACACTAGTAATATATCCTTTATATATAAAAAGTTCTTTAATATTGTTTATAAAACTTATTAATACAACACCAATGTGTTGTCTTGATATATTTATACCCTACTTAATGAAAAGTCAAAATGAAACCTAGTAAACAACATGAAATACGTAATAGATACCAATGTTGAATCATAATGGATTCAACTCATTAATTAAATCTCCTCCTATGACTTTATACACATCTTATTAGAGATATTAGTTCTATGTAACATTAGAAACAATCCCCTAGTGGATTTTTTAATATTTTAACTTTTGACTACCTTTTTAATGAATTTATTTGACATATAACAAGATACCTCTATGATATATCTCAATAGATCTTTATCCCTATAATATATACTTCTTAACCAAATAATTTCCCAAATAATCATTCATTTAGAAAATTATACATTGAATATAAGATTTTCACTTTATTTCAAAGTCACAATATGTCATCAACATATAAAACTATGAAAATAGTGGTACTACAACTAACCATCTTATAGACACATATCTCACATTCATTCTTAATGAAACAAAATTCTATTATGGACTCATTAAAATTAACATACCATATGGATCTTTTTATCTTGTATAATTTATTGTAAATCTTTTGCATAATAAAATATTTTTGTTGTGTCATACAGATGTCTTCAATAAGCTTCCCATTTTGATAATCAAATTTATCATAAATTTTAAAATTTTATAATCATGAAGGTTTAAAATTATATTAAAAATTCTAATGGACCTTCGTATAACAACTAGAAAAAATGTTTCATCATAATCAATTCCCTGATGTTTCCTAAAACACTTTCACCAAAATCCATTCTTTATAGGTGTTCAATTGAACCTAAATATTTATCATTTTCATGACTACCAGTTTCTACAAAATAGGATTGACGTCAGCTGGTGGGTGTACCTAAATCCAAAAAGGATTTTAGTACATGGAAAACACTTCCAAATGCATGGCCTATTTCAATTTAGAAGAATATTTCTATCTGCTACTCCCTTATGGGTTAGAGGTTCATCATTAATTATGATTAATGTGTCTCATAAATCAGTAAAAAAACCATATCACTATGGTTCTATAAACTATCTAATAGATATATATTGTACTTGTGTCTCAAGGACACCATCCTCTCCCACTTCCTGTTGTAAAGATTCTTACTTTAAACAATTTTGTGTTCATGGGGAATCAAACCCATATAAGTCAATTTTTCTACAACTATTTATATTTAATACGTGTTCTCTTTTTAGAAATATAGAATTCCATTCTATAATAACAAATCTATTTGAAGGGTTATATAGGTAAATTCTTTTATTCACTAATGGGTAACCTATAATGATATACTTAATTCACCAAGATTCTAATTTTTCACTTGGTATACTCTTGAAATGAGAAACTCATCTAAATACATGTATGGGTGATTGAATGGTATTATTTCTATAAAAAAACATATATAGAATCCCATATTTTACTTTAATTTGTAATCTGTTTAGTGTATATGGAACATTATGTATTGAATATCCCAAAAAAAGATAATGGTAGATTATTATGACTCATAATTGATATTCCCATGTCAAGAAGCATCATATTCGTCCTTTTACTAACACTATTCCACCATGTTGTATAAAGGTGAGTGAGTTTGGAGGATATCCCACAACTTATTAAATGATCAATGAAAATTTGGTTATGATATTCTCCAGCAGAGTCTGATCATAGTTTCTTAATATTCTTACCATGTTGATTATATATTTCATTCTAACAATCTTTAACCATGATATGAGTCATTCTCATTGGATTTTTCATTGATTTCAAAAACTAGTCTCTCTAGTTCAAGTATATAAAACCCATTTTTGTGATGTTACATACCATAAAATATGTTATCCTTATAAATAAGACAGAATTTATTTCAAAACATTAAATAAAATCCCATAGTGTCTAAAAATGACACTAAGATTATGTTTATGGTAACAGATGCAATATAAAAACAATTATTTAGTACAAGATCCTATCTGCTAGGAAGTGTAAGATGATAATTTCTCACTGTTAATTAAATTAGTCTCAATCCATTAGTTTCTCAAATATATAATTCACATTTTTCAATTTTAATAAATATATATTGTTCCAGTATTTGAATATAAATTTTTGGGCCACATGAAATACGAATAGACAACTTATAGAAATAAACACATTACATTCAAGGTAAAATATTCCCAAAGAAATATAATCACCTTTCACCCTCTTCCCAGATATGCAATTCTTCTTCATGTGGCCTTTATTTCCATATCCAATGTATTCTTACCAACAATTATTTCACTATATATATATATATATTTCTTCTTGAAAGGCTGGAGCATTAGTTTATCTGATGAGGACTTAACATTTGACACCTTTTCCATGTCTTTTTTATGTTCAATATATAATATCCCAACATTTTATTTGAAATTAATAAATTTTATATTACATAATATTAAACATAATTAAACACATAAAATCAATAATTATAGTGTACTTTGGATTATGTATATTACATAACTACATAAAATAGAAAATACTTGAGTTTTATTGAAAACTTCCTTAACATGGTCGTAATATTCGATGGATTTTAAAACATCACGGGATAACCTGGGGACATAAATAAGAAATGGGTGACATATAAATCCCAGTAATGGAATAAGAATGGATTAAGGTAAAAAAATTATATAATAGGAATATTAATGATGAATAAACGAAATAGGAACAATAAGTAATGATATAGTACAATAATCATAAAATGCGAAATGTGGCAACAACTTAAAACATTGCATCATAAACATAGGTAAATGAAAAAATTTAATAAATCTTGATAAAAAAGGTCCCATAAAAGAAATAGGTCAAATACTTATTCTAACATGACATCTCATGATACTAAAAATTTCCCAATGCATTGGAGCGCTATATAATTCCAAGTGCACATGTCATATTCATTCGATTCTAATACTCAAGTGTTCCACATAGATCCTATTAAATGAATTCATTCATAATCATATGTTCCTCCATGAACAAGAATTGTGGAAAATATAAAATTATATCCCAATTAAAATTTTTATAGTTTCATAAAGGGTAATAAACATGATAGGTAATGGGATAGGTATTCACAACATAAATACTTTGGCATGGAAAATCATGGTGAAATTTCGGTAGTATAACGACATCACATAAAGATTCATAAAATGTTTTGATGATGAAAAAATGGATATATGATTATTTTTAAATCAAATATAAAATAATATTGAAATTTAATTTCATATCCCAATATATGTAATTATAAATAGAGGGCATAAGATAATAATAATTATTGAATAATGAAGGGAAGGTGTGGATCCCTTACTTGAGTCTATAACTCCAAATGTTTGGTTGGAGCTTTTTGAGAGCCTGGGCTAACCATGGGAGGACTATAGAGAGGGTAGGGATGAGTAAGGATGTGTTCCATGAATTTTAGGGATGATTAATGGGAGTTTGGTTGTATTTATATAAGGAATTATTGGGGTTTTAATTATTATTTCTCAAACATAGGTTTTAGAATATACATAATAAAGTAACCCAAAACACAAAACCTTACCCTAGTTTTAAACATATTTCCTTCCAAATGGGAGTGGGTTCAATTATTTTTTAAGTTGAAGGTCCGGACCAAATAAAATATTTCCATTTCTTATGTGGATGTGAGTCATACTATTAAAGAAATAATTTGAAAACCTTAAAATATATTATAATTTTAGGACAATTCATAATGGCTTTATAATAAAAATAAAAAATGAAACCACATTATTTCAATGGAAAAACAAATATTTGGATGTGGATACATTTTGTAATATTTTCTTCATCACTTTTTGGTCATTATGATTTCAAAATACAAAAATTATATTTATATGGTACTTAGTTTTTACATGAAAATATTATAGTCTCATAAAATTATGAAAAAATTACCTTTGGATAATTTCAATTTTATAATTAAAAGAATAATATTCATTTTATATAAATAATTTTCTAAATATCTGAATTTTATTTTTAAAAATAAAATTGACATTTATTTGAAAGTACTAGGTTTTTTTGGACTGTAACAGTTTTAGAACACTTATAAAAAATTAGTTTTGGATTTATAAAAACTATATTATAATTTATATTTGATAAAAATTATTAAAAGAAATAATTCATTAAAAAATTTATTATTTATATAGTAAATTAATACATCCAAATAAATTCTTTAATTTAATTTGAATGTTAACCAAAAATACTATTTATGTTTTATTAAATCAAAATAAAAAAAATTTATAATCTAACAATAAAAATATGAAAATATATTAATTGTTCTATAAAAAATAATGCACATACACATATTTATAGGGTCTTGATACATATTCTACTAATACACCTGCATACTTTCTATGATTAAGGTGTGTGATGGTGAGACTTTCATGTGGTGGTTCAACATACAAGGTTTGGGTCGTGATCTCGATGAGCTCGAACTTCTCCCACAAAACAATTTCTATTATTATTATTATGTTTTCGAATCGAATCTTCATCTTGGTCAAGGTAAAATTCTTGTGATGCTATCTGCTTTGAAATGTCTGATAAATGGGATTCATATGGTAAGATCCTACTGGTTGAGGCCATCACTTTATTTATCTATGTTAATTGGATTTTTAAAAACCCAATATTTATACAATCTATGTGATCACTATTATAAAACTACATTATCAATGGTAATGAAACATTATTTGTGTTTTTAAATATTAAGGATGTGAACATGTTTTCTATAACCATATTTTATAATATTAAATTAAATTAAAATAAAAAAGGTAATTTTATTTAAAACAGTTTGGGTTCTTACAATCTTCCCCCCTTAAAAAAAATTTTCACAAAAAAAATCATTTCCCACCCTAAAACATTTGATGGAAACTCTATTCTATAAACTCTTCCAGTTCCAACATAGCTTCCTCAGTCATTTGGATTCTCCATTGCACTTTGATAGGGTTCATTGTCTTATTTTTTGGAATATTTTCTCTACCATCCATGATCTTTATAAACTTCTCATCATAAGAAAGGTCATTCTCCAATGGTACCACCTTTGGATTGAGTGCATGTGAGGTGTATGTGTTGGTCAGAGTGGAATCTCAAGAGGGGGGTGGGGAGGGAGAATTGAGTTCCTACTTAAAATTCCTATTAAAAACGTTCTTATAAAGATCCAAAAATTATGAAAACGGCCGAGTTAATTAAGACAATATAGATATAAATGTTTAGTTGGTCAATAGGTTTCTCAGAGGGTGATTTTTCCTCAGTTGAATTAGTGTAAAATACTTCTTCTACTTTTGAAATAAGATTAATAAATTAAAAACATACACACACTAACCATAACATACTATCAAAGTCAATGCAAATCAATTTTATTTTTTAGCAATTAATGAGCTGTAGAAAATAGATGAAACAGAGTATCACAAAATATAATGCACAACAGAGTAAACTAAGAGGTTCAGCCCCAAGATTAGTCTTAATCTTCTCCACTTGGTGATCACCTACCACCAAGAAGTTTATATTAATAATAAACATGATACATATATTGTATCAGTCTTTATAATAGCTTTCAAAAATTGTCCAGGGTTTACACCCTCTTCCACAATTCTTCATGAAAAAAACAATATAGACCAGAAACTGTCTCTTCCATAGTTATACATGAGAAACAAACAATACAGACTGCACACGATCTCTTCCATAATTATACGTTGGAAAGAAAATTTAAGAGAAGTTTTATGTGAGTATTTTCATAATTCTTCAGTTCAAGCACAAGAGATAATGTGTGTAACACAAACAAAAACTTCTCAAAATTATAAAATAAAAGAACATATTACAGAAAA
The DNA here is from genome assembly GCA_963277665.1 of Viscum album. Taxonomy (NCBI): domain Eukaryota; kingdom Viridiplantae; phylum Streptophyta; class Magnoliopsida; order Santalales; family Viscaceae; genus Viscum; species Viscum album. Next base: position 392,455,672 of record OY728148.1, read on the forward strand.
ATAGTATAAGATTGAGTTTAGAAGACTCTATGTGTTGGCAGTGCAGATTTCTAGTCCTTAGAGTGAAGAAATTGCAGTTTGAGTCCTTCTTTGAAAGTTTCCCTTGAAACAGAGTGTCACAAAACCATTTTCTATGTGTTCTACTTGTTCATTTAACAAATAGATGAAGAAGGATAGAAGATATAAATTGGATCTCCCAAATGATCATTGAGATGTTTCTGAGTTCAGAGTGTGAATGCGGGTTAGTTCTTCATTTATCTAGCACCTAAGTTTTTTCTTATATATTTTTCTTCTTCGCACATGTATGCATCCACACCACCACCTTTTTAAATTATGTCCATCTGAAAATTTTCATCCTCAATATACTCCTTTTGATATATGTGGCCCGACAACAGGAATGAGTAAATCACATGTGGCCCACCTTGTACCTTGTACTGTGCCCAGATATAGTTTCTTGATATGTCTACAATCAGCATTAATTAATTTCAAAAACATTAAAGTTTCCAAATATGAAAATTATAATAATTTTAAGGATTTGAAAAAGATTGGAAGGGTAAGCATCGGTAGACTGGTAATGTTATCCTTCACAACGGTAGGCTTTAACAGTAGGTGTGCATCGATAGCCTTCATCAGTGACCTTCTCAACGGTAACCTTTAGCAGTGACCTTGTCAATGGTTACCTTTCATCGGTGTACTTTTTCTCGGGGACCTTTGAATCGGTAACCTTTGCATCGATGAAATTTTCTTTAGTGACCTTTTCATCGATGACCTTTACATCAGTGACCTTTGCATCGACGAATTTGCATCGGTGACCTTTTCATCGATGACCTTTCCATTGGTGACCTTACATCGATATCCTTTTCATCGGTGACCTTTACATCGGTGACCATTGCATTGGTGACCTTGGTATCAGTGACCTTTGCATCGATTACCTTCTATATTTAGAGAAAATTTTCACTATAAGCTTAAACAAGTGATCTATGAAATTAAAAGTACATAGATGTTACTTTGATATAAATATTATTTTTACATAGATGAGTATCCAATAAGAGAAAGATAATTATAACAGAAATGAAACATGATTTGGGATTATCGAAACAGGTGAGTCCAACTATCTCTCCCTTTTTGATAATCACAAATTATGTTAGTATTTTTCATCCAGGGTTAAGCACATTTTTTAAATATCTTTAGAGGTGTGAATAATTAAAATTGGACCATAGTTATTGTAGATAGTATATTTAAGAAATAATTCTAGTTAACTAAAAAAATTATTCCCCTTTCAGGTAACCTAAAACTTTTCTCCCCCTTTATTATTAACAAAAAGATAGAAAGACCAAAGAGATGTCAAAAGAGAATTTTATTAACCCAGAATAAAGAGTAAAAAAAGTGTACAAAATATCCCTATCAACTAAGACATCCCACAGTAAATATACATCAGATATATCCAAGGGAGCTTTGGCTTTTGAATCTGAGGAGTCAGGGTCTGAACATAGAGGGATAGGCTGAGTTAAAGCAGTTAGCAGGGTTGAAGGGGCTGCAACAAAAGCATTTGTAGATTTTTAGTGAGTAGATCTCTGAGAAATGGAGGGGGTCATGCTTTTGATGGCCTGTGATGGAGTCATTAATGGAGCAGCACTGGATGATCTTGAGGCATGAGAGGAAGAAAGTGAAGTTGGAGGAACAATGATAGGAGTGCATTCCAAATGGAGGAAGAGAAAAAGAGGATTTCTGATATCCATAATGATACTTCTTCCTCTCTCCATAGCTGAGATAAAATCATCCTTATTCACCATAAATCTCTCTAATGCATTAGTCAACTCTCTAATCCAAATAACTTAATCTTTAAAGGCTTGAGTGATAGGTGAAATCTTCAAATATTCCAATAGAATCTTAAAGTAACCATCCATATGATGCATAATGTAATCCATTTTTAGTATAAGTCAACATACTCTTTGATGACCTTTTGATCTCGAGCATATTCCCTTAAATAATTACCCACAACGTATTGAATTTCTCTGGTAGTATAAATGACCTAAGTCATAGACTGAGGGTCTGATGTACTTGTAGTAGATAACTTCTACACTTCTTCTCTGACATCTTACCTAAAGGATTATAGATAAAAGGGAGGAGCATCTGAAGATGAAGAAGATGCACATAGAGGTGCCATAGTGAAATCCACTATCTCCTTAAATGATTTGGTTAGTCCACTGATTAGCTTCTTCACATCACTATCCTGCCCACTTACATGTTTCTCCATATACCTCTTAAAGTCATAAAAATATTGACCATTTGCTGAACCGCACTTTTAACATATCTATGATCTTTGTCCACCTGAACTCCTGAAGCCAAATAAGATTATAAACTAGAAATAGATTCTTTAACAGATTCCATAGACTCAGCCAATGCTCTGACCAGATTCTGAAATTCTGTGACTTCATGTTGCGTGGATGAGTGAGAGGTAGAAACTAGTCTTTACATTATAGATGCCTTAAGGCCTTGATTGTGAGCTATTGTTATCTATATCTCAGTAGTTTTCTCATCAAAGTGCCTCTTTAGATCTGAAATTAAGGAATCAAAATCATCTTTCTTTACATAGTATTGATGAAATAGTACTACTGGCTATAAAATAGTAGACTCTATAATAGAAGGAATAGGAGGACTTCTAAATGGTTGGTCATCATCATAATCTCCGCAGTCTAATAACAAAACCACAAATCTTTGGTCTTCTGATCATCATTCTATCCCATGAGTGACAACAACTGAACCTATCCAAATAAGTTCCTCCCCCTCACATTGAGCATTCTCATGAAAAACCACATCCATCTCTACCATACCTCCTTGAGAAAATTTGTCAAATGGAGGGTTTACTGCCACTTCCACTACAGATTATTCAAATACAGCCAAGGCTATTTCATCTATAGCTGAATAAACAACATCTTCATCTACATTTTCTAACATTTTTTATGTCTTATCAGAGGATTAAGACTTAGACACTTTTCCTCACATTCATTAGCAGCTATCTCAAAGTCATAATGACTAGATTCAGTTTCCTCATCCACATTTTAGGTCTCTTTAATATCTCTTACGACATGTTCTTCCCCATCTTCTTCACTTGTTTCTTCATCATCATTGTCCCTTAGGAATGTCCCCATTCTAGGTAGTCTTTTTGGTGGGCTAGGCTCACCAAAAGATACAATATTTGAATGAGGGTTTGAGTAAAGGTCTGAATCACTATTTTCATCTATAGGAGAGTCCTCTCATTCTTGCATAGAAACAACCTCTTCCTCTTCATTTGAATAAGAAGGCTCCACATAATAAGGATTTATACCAGGATATATATTATCCTTAGGCCTAGTTGGATGGGTAACATGGTTAAATTCCTCATATAACATAGCCTCATCATGCCCCCATCATCTTTTCCAGGGGTTTTAGTTCATCTTCATCAACTGGAAAATCATCTTAGTAATGCAGAATTTGTCCCTTACTACAACTGTTTCCTCCTTGTTTCTAGATATTTATTTCACCTTCAACATCAAGAATATCAATCATTCCTGAAACAATGCATTAGACTTGGAATTGGACTTTGTCATATCCTCTAATTGAATCATCAGCTTCCTACACAAATGTATCTTCTGTACATGCTTCAATAGATACAAGAGAAATAAAACTTGATATTTCAAGGTAGAAAAGACCCCTCTCCTGTGACTCTAGACATGATGAACAAATTTAAACAGAAACTTGTCTTCTCCTTAAATTTCAATAGAAATGACTTTCCTAGGGATCCCATTCACTGTTAGTTCAGCTAGAGTATCTTTATAAGGGAAGAACTCACTAGTGGGAGGAACCACTCTTGAGTAGTAGTAAAAAATCCCTTCATGTGGTACTATCAAACACTCAGGCCATTCAATATAGGAGAAGCTTATACATACTCTATTTTCCTTTAAAGACATTCTGTTCTCATCCTCAGTTTTTTTGAATTTATAAAATTCATAAAACTCCTTCACTAACTTTAGGTAATACCTTCTATTATTGTTTGCAAAGAATTTGATACAAACTTGACCTTCAAGTGCATTCAACACTAAATACTTTCTCGACATCATCCATTCCATGCTCATCTACATATCAATAACGTTGTTCCTCTTCGAAAAATGAGGTTTATTAGCTTTTCCCCTTCTTGGATTCCACTACTCAACTCAGCTCGAGGTCTTTTTAGATTTGAAACATCTCCTTCACCACTGACCAATGGTCGCTTCAAACTTTCTATTTTAATGTTGAGCGGTTTGAGGGTTTCAGAAGAAGGTGATGTTTTTAGGTTAGGAATCAAGAGGTTCGGGAGAGAGTAGATGTGGATATAAATGTGGTGTGTTCTGTAATTTTATCATTTAGGGATCGAAAAAAATCAATTAAAATAAATAAGTAAGTAATACAGAAAACATTTCAGATTATGGCAGAGAAAACAGTAAGTCACAAGAACATAGACTATAAGTGAGGTAACAATGGTATGAAAAATTGGTGATGTTCTAACTATGAGATATATCGGTGAGGTTCTAATGGTGAGGCTTATCAGTAAGGTTCTAACGGTGAGGTATATCTATGAGGTTCTAACAGTGAGGTCTATTAGTGAGGTTCTAATGGTGAGGTTATAACGACGAGGTCTATCAGTGAGGTTCTAATGGTGAGGTCTATTAGTGAGGTTCTAATGGGGAGGTATATTGGTGAGGTTATAATCGTGTTGTTAAAATGGTGAGGTATGATGGTGAGGTTCTATCGGTGAGGCCCAACAGTGATGTCTATCTGTGTGGTTCTAACAGTGAGGTCTAACAGTATGGTTCTAATAGTGAGGTCTATCAGTGAGGTTTCTAACTGTGTGGTCTAACGGTGATGTTTCTAACTGTGAGGTCCAACCTTAAAAGTTTACCATACCTAACTCATGTTTTATGTATTTTGACCTCTCATAATTTAATGTCTTGTTGAATATATCAACCAATTGATGTTCATTGCCAATGAATTCAAGAGTGATATCACCACTTTGATAATGATCTCTCAAGGGGTGATGTCTGAAATCAATTTTCTTTGTCCTAGCATGAGATGTTCCATTTTTAAATATGTTGATAGAACTTGTATTATAAAAAATTATAGAGACATGTTTGAATTGATATCCATAGTCTTGTAAAATGTGTTTCATCCATATAATTTGAGAACAAAAACTACCTGAAACAATATATTCATCTTTGGTAGTTGATAATATAACAAAATTATGTTTCTTACTACACCATGACACTAGTGACATGTCATAAATGTGACATGTTCCAGAGATTCTCCTTCTGTCTAAATTGCAACCAACAATGTCAGCATCCAAATAACTCATCAACTCAAATGATTATCCTCTTGGATAAAATAGTCTTATATTAGTAGTATATTTGAGATATTTAAAAATATTTTTAAAAGTAGTTAAATGAGACTCTTTGGTATTGGATTGAAAATGAGAACACATGCATATACTAAACATAATATCAAGTCTGTTAGTAGTAAGATATAGAATACTCCCAATCATACCTCTATAATTGGTTTGATCCACTATTTTACTAGTTTTATCAGCATCCAACATACAAGTTGTAGTCATAGAAGTATCACTAACTTTATTTCTATCTAAACCAAAACGTTTCAGAAGATACTTAGTATATTTATTTTTATTTAAAAAAATATAATTTTTATTTTGAAAAACTTGAAATACAAGGGAAAATTTATGTTCCCCCATTGAAAACATTTCAAATTTATCTTTCATCATTTTTGAAAAATCTGTACATAAATAATTTTTAGAAGATCTATAAATAATATCACTACCTAAATCATTTCTATTAAAAAATATTTGGAAATCAATTTAATAAAAAAAATTAAGATCAAATATTCCTTTAGTAAAACAATTTGAAAAAAGAAAAGAAATAAGTCTATCATACCAAGCTCTTTGATCTTGTTTTAGATCATATAAGGTTTTATATAGTTTAAAAACATAATTTAAAAAATTGGGATTTGTAAAACTATGGGTTTGTTCAACAATTAAATCTTCAACTATGTATCCATTTAGGAACCCATTTTTGACATCCATTTGATAAATATTGAAATTCAAATGAGCTATATAAGAAAGATATATCTTAATGGCTACTAGTCTGGCTATAGGTGTAATGGTTTCCTCATAGTCTATTCATTCTTCTTAAATACATACGTGTGCAACTAGTCTAGCTTTATTCTTAACTATATTTCCAGATTCATCAATATTATTTCTAAATACCAATTTGGTGCCTATGTTCAAGTTGTCTTTAATTCTTTCTACTAATTCGAATTTTTTTTAAAATGATTTAATTCTTCCTACATAGCTATCACCCAAAATTCATCATTGATTGCATAATAATTTTTTTTATGTTCAAGCTGTGAATGAAAAGTTTTATATTTAACATGGTTTCTCAGAGAAGCTCTAGTTTGTGTTCCTCTTTTTAGATCACCTACTACAACATTTAAAAGATAAATCATGAGAGTTCTAATACCTATAGAAAGAGTTTAACTAGAATCCTTAGAGTTGTTTATAGGTTTATATTCATTATTCTAAGATTCTGGAAAATTTACAGAACTAGTTTTTTTTACTAAGGGTTCATTGTCTTTATCATTATGGTCCATAATTGACATATCTTCCTCATGTTGTTCAATGAGGTTTTTGGGTTAATATGGATCAATATCATAAAATTTAACATGAACAGATTATTCCAAACATTGTTTTCTCTAATTGAATACTATATAAGATTTCCTAGAGGTTGTGTAACCTAGGAAAATTCCATCATCACTCTTGGAAGAAAACTTGTCAAGGTTATCCTTAGTGTTAAGGATAAAGACTTTGCAACCAAAAACTCTAATGTAATTTAACATAGCCTTCCTATTTTTCCAGAGCTCATAAGTGGTCTTCTTAAGAACATGTCTAATTAATACTCTTTTGATAATGTTATAAGAGGTATTAACATCTTCAGCCAAAAAATAGATAGGTAGATTATAGTCATTTAACATAGTCTGGGAAATCTCTTGAAGTGTCCTATTTATTCTTTCTACAACTCCATTTTGTTGAGGTGTTCTAGGAGCACGTAAATTGTGAGTATAGACATTATGTGAGAGAAATGATTCAAATTACTGATTTTCAAACTCACAACCATGATCACTTCTCACGGTCTTAATTCTATGTCCGTAAATATTTTCTAGAGACTTGGAAATTTTAATGAATAAATATCATGCTTCAGTTTTGTGAGATATAAAGTATACCGAAGTATATCTAGAAAAATTATCTATGAGAACATAAACATAGTGCTTACCATTTAGACTTGAAACTCCAGATGGTCCAAAAAAATCCATGTGAACCAACTCAAGTTGTTGAGAAGTATAAAGTTCTTTCTTTGATTTTAAAGAAACATTGTATTGTTTTCCCTTTTGACAAGGATTATATAAATTTTTATGTGGGAAAACCAATTTAGGTATGTCTATAACTAAACTATTACGATTTATTTTCCTATGTGAGTGCACATTTCAGTGTCCAAATCTTGTATGTCATAGCCATGATTCCTTATGAAACACATTTAAGAAAATAGCATTTTTCATAGCTAAATAATTTAAATCAACATCATATACATTTTAATTTCTAAGAGCAGCGAATGTTAAATAATTTTTATAATTAAAAACATATCATGCATCATTTTCAAACATAACATTGAATTCATCATCACACAACTATGAAATATTAAGATGATTTTATTTTAATCCATAAAAAATGTACTTTTTAAATTAACAGTGTTAGGGATACCAATATAGCCTAAGCCAATGATTTTCCCTTTGGAATTATCAAAAAATGTGACATTTCCACCATCAACATTAATTAATCTATTGAAGGATAAATAGTATCCTATCATATGTCTTGAACATCCACATTTCAAGTACCGTAGAGTTCTGTAGGAACTCTTTAGAAAATTTTCTTCATGTCAGATTAAGTGTAGAGTAACTTTGTTACCCAAACATTCTTGTGTCCCGAGAGGTTAACAAGTAAATCATTGGGAACCAAAACTTGTCTCATAGGTTTCCTATAATCAACAGGTATGTTTCAAGACATGAACACTTTTATGTCTTTTATAAAATTCAAAATTTGATTCATAACATAAACTAGTATTGAAATTTTCAGATTTTGGAATTTTTTTTAATAATCCTTATCTGTCCTGGTTGATATCCTAGACCAGTTGTGTATTTTAGAGCAATTTGTTTTCCTAGTAAATGATTCAAGGTATCTCTACCTTCTGAAAATTTCACATGATCTCTTTCTTAATTTCTCATTTGATAATTTAAGTTCAGTATTCTCATTTTATAGTTGAGAACATTTTTCTTTCGCAATATATAGATCATACTTATAATTAGCATTCAAAGCATGTTGTCTTTTTAATAATGTAAATTTATCCTTGATTTCATTAGTAGTATCCTCATGCATTCCACAATATTCAAATAGTTCATCCATATTCATATTCTCATCATTATTTGATTCACTTTCATTCCCAAAATAATAAGCATTTAATATAGGGAAATTGAGTGTTACCTCATATGTTTCTGTCATGAAACATAGGTTTGAATGTTTATTCTTCTCAATATTAGAAGTGTCAGATCCACTAGCGCTATCTTCTAAAGCACTCCATGTAGAATTCATAGCCTTTTTATATCCCTTACCCTTGTGTTCACATTTTTTTTAAATTTTATCTTGGGAAATCAGCCTGCACGTGGCCTTTTCATTTACACTCAAAGAAGACTATACCATTTGTGTTGTCATTCAATATTTTGTGCTTTTTCCCACTAACCTTTATAATCATACATTCCTTTATAGTTTTACTTTGAAAAGAACTTATTTTTACGATAAAATTTTTTGAATCTCTTAGAAAGATGATCCTTTTCATCATCACTGTCAAAGTCTGAGTCTTCACAGGTGGAAGTGTCTACAAGAGCTTGAACATTTTCTTTGTTCTTGTTTTTTGAGGTAGAATTATTGAAAGCTACATGATTTATTTCTTGGTTATTCATCTAAATTTTCATTTACCATGACCTCTTCTTCATACATTATAAGATTTATAATTAGTTCCTTCACTAGAAATTTTCCTACGTCATAGTATTCTATGATGGAAATAGAAGTTCATCTTCATCTATCAGGTAGGCATCAAAGTAACTTCATAATCTGATCTTTGTTGTCCACTAGTTTCCCAAGCAGACTGAAGGTATTTACTATTTCATTAAACCTAAAATATATTTTAGATATAAGTTCATTAGAATTAATTTTAAAATTACAATATTTAATATTATATGTATTTAATCTCATTTCATTAACATTTGTTGTTCCCTAATGAGAAAAAACCAAAGTATCCCAAATTTTATAGGTAGTTTTACAGGACAATATTCTATTGAATTATTCATCACCTAGAGAATATTAGAATGAATTCATTGATTTACAATTATTGTTATATGTAGCTTTAGTCAACTGAGACCATTTTTTCCCAGTAGTAATATAATATACACGTTATTCTTCTATTGTGTCCTATATTTCAAGACCCATGCTCTCTAGATATATTTTCATTTTTAGTTACCACTTAGAAATGTTATTTACATTATATAAAGGTGAAATGTTAGTAGCAGCATCCTCAACTCTGTTATCCATTGTTAATTATAATTTTATAGAATTGAAAATTTAGATATGACAGAAATTTTAAGATATTTATGATAAAACTAAAATAACAGTCGAAAATAATTTGACAACTTGCACACCAGTTCAGATAGTTTCAATAAAACAAAAAAGTCCTCTGATACCAAATTCTGGTTAGAGTGGAATCTCAAGAGGGGGGTAGTGAATTGAGTTACAACATAAAATTTCAGTTAAAAAAATTCTTATAAAGATTCCCAAATATGAAAATGGTATAGTTAATTAAGTATCCAGTGATATAACTGTTTAGTTGGTCAACAGGTTTCTCAAAGGGTGATTAGTCCTCATTTGAATCACTGTAAAACACTTATTCAACATTTGAAACAAGTATACTGAATTAAACACATACACACACCAACTAGAACTAGCTATCAATGTTAATGAAAAACAATTTTATTCTTTAGAAACTAATGAGCATCAAAAAATATATGAAATAGATTATCACAAAATATAATTCATATTAGAGTAAGGAAAGAGGTTAAGTCTCAAGCCGAGACTAAATACGATCCACTTGGTGATCACCTATCACCAAGTAGTTTATATTAATAATAAACTTGATACACAGCCTGTATTGGACTTTACAACAGTTTTCAAAAACTATCCTAGGTTTACACCATCTACAACAGTTCTTCGTGCGAAAAACAGACAGTACAAACCACACACTGTCTCTTCTAGAGTTATATGTGAGAATAAAACAATACATAACACACATGATCTCTTTTACAATTATACGTGGGAAACAAAATGTTAGAGAATTAAGATGTGAGGATTTTATGTATTCTCTAGTTCAAGCACAATAGACAGTGTGTGTAACACAAACACTCACTTATCAGAAGTGTAAAATAAAAGAACACAGTAGATAAAAATCATATAAGATTGATTTTAGAAGGATATATGTGTTTGGAATTCATCTCTGGACACCTTGGAGTGATGAAAATTTAGTTCAAGTATTTCTCTAAAAGATTACCTCGAAACATAGTGTCAGAACTCTAGGTTCTAGGTGTTCTACATATTGATTGAACAAAGAGTTAATGAAAGACAGCAGATTTAAATTTGATCTTCTAAATGATCTTCAAGATTCTCCTCAGTTCATAGTGTGAATACTGGATGGTTCTTCATTGATCTAACACATAAGTTCTCTCTTGTATATTTTTCTTCTTCGCACATGTATGCATCTGCACCACCACATTTTTCTATTATCTCAATATGTCTTTTTTCATTCATAGTCTTCTCATTTTTATATTTCAGGTTCGATAATAGGAATGAATAAATCATGTGCGGTCATTCTGATACATTGCACTATCTAAAGATATGATTTCTTGATATGTTCACATTCAGCATTAATTAATTTCAAAAACAATGAAGTTACCAATATGACCGTTATAATAATTTTAAAAATTTGACAAAGTATAGAAGGGTCATAATCGATAGACTTGTATTAGTAGCCTTCAAAACAGTTGGTTTCAACAGTTGCTGTGCATCGGTATCCTTCATCGGCGATCTTCTCAACGGTAACATTCAATGATGACCTTCTCAATTGTGACCTTGTATCATTGACCTTTTCATCGGTGACCATTGCATCAGTGACCTTTGCATTGGTGACCTCTGCATCAGTGACATATGCATTAGTGACCTTGCATCGGTGACCTTTGCATCGGTGAACTTTTCATCAGTGACCTTTGCATCAGTGACCTTTTCATCGGTGACCTTTGAATCAGTGACCTTTGCATCAGTGACCTTTGCATCAGTAACCTTTTCAGCGATGACCTTTACATTGGTGACCATTGATACTTAGAGAGAAATTTTTTCCCTGTAAGCTTAAACAAGAGGGAAATGAAATTAAAATTACATAGAAGTTACTTTGATTTAAACAGGATTTTCACATAAATGATTATCCTGTAAGAGAAACATAATTATCACATAAATGAAACATGATTTTGAATTATCAAAACAAGATTTGGGATTATCAAAAGAGGTGAGTTCAATAGTATGGTATGTAATTTCTAAAGAGGGATACATGGAATACATAATTTACATGAGATAGGTTAGGTGGGAGTGCTTATAGGTTGGGCACCACTCCGATGAGATCATGGATCTTAAAGAGGCTGATGTATCTTGGATTAAGATTTCCCTTCTTTCCAAATCCCACCACATTATTCCAGAGAGCTATGAAAAGAAATACCATGTCTCCCAGAAAAACTCTAGGTATCATTTATTATTGTCAACATAGATCTTCTATAAATTATGAGAATCCATGATGTGAAACTTAATGATCTTAAATTTTTCCACCATATCGAAAACCATTTTAGAACCTATAAGTTTTTCTACCACAAATTCATCCCGGTATGTTGGTTCTCTACATATCCTTAAATAAAGGTCTTTCTTAGGATCTATTTGGATGATTCAGTGGAAATAGGTGTTATAAGAGATCATGAACAGTGGTAGATATTTCCCCCATCCTCCTTTAATTTTTATAGAACATCCTTTCAACATATCTACCAGTGTCTAAATAGTATTCTCATGTAGGCCTACATTTTAAGGATGATAGGTCATACTAAATTTTAACATAGTGTTTAGATCACATTGGATACATTTATATAATATGAAGGTGAATCTTAGATCTATGTCAGATAAAATAGATAGTTTTACTAGAGTCATCATTAGCACTTCTCTGATATATATCTTTATAATTTATATAGTTAGAACTCATCTCAAATTGCGATAAAGTGAGCTCTCTTTATAAGATGATCCAAACTAAACCATATAGAATAATTTCCCTTAGATGTATTTGTATTTCTTATAAAATATTCAATGGAAATGTTTTCTCATTTCCATATTGGTATGTGTAATAGTTTCAATATCCCCTTAGACTTCTGCCTTTCACCCTTAAATTGCTGACATTACATGCACTTCGATGTATGTTTAGTGATCTCCTTATTCATATTTTCTCACCAATAATTCTGTTGGAGATCTCAGTACATCTTTGCTCTTCTTGGACTAACAGAGAAAGTAAAACTATTTGAATCATCCAATAGTTCCTTCATTAACTTAGGATTTTATGTCACACTTATTTGTGACACAAATCTTAAAGATCTTTCTTCATTAACATTGAACTCCATGGATTTATTATTCCCTATATTTTCAACTTTCTTCTAATTTACTACATCATCTCTTGAAGAATCCTTTGACCTCTATATATGTGATGGTTGAGAAATTATTTTTTAAATGATTGATGATGTTCTTTCCTTTATGATTCCCATGTATATCATTTTCAAATCTAAGAAGATAACATCACTCTTAATTCTCAGTAATGATAGAATTTTTGGATATATTCTCTTAGAGTTTCATCTGATTTACTCACATTACCAGGATGGTAATGGATTTATCATTCATAGTCCTTGATCATCTCTAACCATATTCATTAGCTCATATTCATCTCTTTATATGCGAATATAAAATTGATTATTTTGTGATGCTTATATATTTCTCACTTCCCCCCAAAGAGTTAATTCTAAAATATTTTCAAAGTAAATATCACTGCAGCCAACTCCAGATCATGTGATGGGTAGTTATGTTCATGAAATTTAAACTTCCTTGAATCATAGGCTATGAATTTTTCATTTCACATTAACCCACAACCCATTCCATTCATTAAAGCACCGAATAATAATATAAATATTTATGCACTTATAGGTAGTGTAATCACATGTGAAATGATAAGCCTCCTTTTCATCTCCCTAAATCTCTCTTCACACTCAGTGTACCAAGAAATACTGACTCTCTTTTGATATAGCATGGAATGAGTTTTTTCCAATAGTGAGAAATTTCTCACAAATCGGAAATTATTCCCATCTAATCCAACAAAACATTGGATTTCTATCACAGATGTTGGCCTCAACCATTTTTCAATTGCTTCTGTTTTGGAAGGGTCCATAGATATCACATTGATTATGATGATATGCCCTAATAATGAGACTTCCTTCAACCATAACTCACAATTTAATTATTTTTCATAAAGAATATCATTTTGAAATTTCTTTTTCATAGAACCCATATACGGCTCATGCACATCCTTATTTTTATAGAAAATTATAATATTGTCCATAAATACTACCTAAAATATTTTTAGGTAATACCCAAAGACTCTATTCATAATGGATATTAATTTCCTTATATAATTAGTGAGTCAAAAGTGAATTACAAAGAACTCATATTGCTCGTAACTTGTATCAAAAGTGGCCTTGGGAATATTCTCTTTACTCACCCTAACAAGGTAATATACCTACCGTATATCCACCTTGTATAAGTATTTTGATCCATGTCACTGATCAAACAATTAATCAATCCATGTAATAGGATACTTGTTCTTTATTACAATCTTATTGAGCTCATGATTATTAATGAAAAGGCACATTGAACTATCCTTTTTTCTGTTGAAGTGGACTGATGATCCCCATGGTGAAGTCCTTGGTCATATGAACCCTTTATGGATATTCCCTTTTAGATTTTTATTCTTCTCCTCATATTCCAAAACTAATATTTTATATAGATACTTGGATAATTCTAATTCCCCATGTATAAGCTCGATTGAAAATTAAACCTCTCAGCTAGGAGGAAGAGCATGGAATTCCATGGGAAACACATTAGTGTATTCCCCCAAAATAGGAATTTCTTAGAATATGATTCATTCATTAGACTTAATAATTTGTGCTAGATACACTTTCTCATATGTAAATAATTTCTATGCTTTAGATATTAGTGATAAATAAGATTTATCCCCCTCCTTGTACTTATACAGAATCGGGGGTCAACTCGCAATATTGAGAGTGATTTTTTCACATAGAAATTTATTTTTCCCTATATAGGTAAATCCAATCTATTCTGATAATTTCATCAAATTTTTCCAAAGGGAGTTTGAAAAGGTTTTTATGAAGTTCATCCCATAAATTATGATAGTGGAGGAGTTATATACTTGGGATTTAATAATTTCCCCATTTTCCTTATTCAATGATAGCTCTACTTAGATTCATTGTGATGGTGTTTGATTTGTTATACTAAACATTCATGATATAAAGGAAATCATATAAAAAAAATAAAAAATTAAATATGCTATTATTGAATAAATAACTACAGTATATTTCACCACTTCATTGTTGGGATCCACCACAAAAGTCATGATTAAAAAATATCACCCTTACCGCCTTGGACATTTTTTGTTGTCTATGAAAACCCTTGGATTAGTGAATTGGTTTGGAAAGTTCCATGGTTCCTTTCAAATGAAACAATGAAATATGTATTGAGGGTTGAATGATGCATTACTTTCTTCCATTTCATTGGTAGGTTTCTCATATCTATAATCATTTTATAGCTGTCATTCCTTCCCACACATAAATCATTTATTTTTCCCACTTAGGTAATTTCTACGGTACTTATTTCCACACCTTTAACAAGTGGGATGTTGAAATTTATTTTCACCATTATATTTTTCTGTTGAAATGCCAAAAATAATACACCAATTTATGTTTCTTATACTCGTGATTCTTTTGAGACTCACCGAACTCTATTTCAAATTTTAGGGCACATAAAACAATTTACTCATAGGCATCACAATCACTGATTGGCAGATATTTTTTTAGAAATGGATTTATCCAACCAATGAAGTGGTAATCCTTGTATTCTTGGGTAATTAAAAAGACAAAGGCATATCACACATGTCTTGTGATTTTTTCATTACTCTTCATAAAAGATTCATCAACGTTTTTCTTTGAGGGAAAGGATGTCACATTTCATTTTATGTCCAAGAGTGCGAGTAAAATATTTATCAAAAAATAATTTCCATAACCCTTTCAACCACATTTCTTCAATCTATTCCTCAATATTAATATTATTTATCAATTTCAACCGCTTATTAGCTTCTCCCTCCAAACGAAAAATAGCTAGTATAACATTCACTTTTTCAACACATTGAAGGATGGATAAGATCTTCTCAATGAAGTTGATCCATTGTTCAACAAATAAGGGATCAGACGATCTATTAAAATCTAAAGGCATTTATCACATAAAGTACTCAATTTCATCTTGTTATTTATTATGGATATTTTGATACTACTCACAATACACTTTTTATTCAAAACCTATGTCAGTTGATAGAGTATCATCTCAATGTTTGCAATTCCTACTCCCATCAGGTTGGGTATTTTGTTTGGGAAGTAATCACATTGTCCATCACATTGATTGTTTACCCAATTACTTATATTTGTGTCTATTAGATAGAATAAATGGGAAATTAGGGATGATTATTTTTAGACTATTAAACACATAAATAATAATAAAATTAAATTAAAGGGATAAAATAAGAATTAAATTCATTTCCTTCACTTTTGAATTTCTAGGATTCATTCTATTTTATATATGATCTATTTCCTAACATATATTATAATGGGATTATTTTCATTAAAAATGGTTCCTAACAAGTTTGAGATTTTACCAAAGTATATATCTTGGTAGTGTCAAACAAAAAGCATAGTATGGACCATTGTTATGCACCTAGTTACACCGAGTTAGTCTCGACCCACATTTCCAAAGTTGTTACCCCTAGGTGCATCTACACTAGAACCACATCCACTTTTAGTACCCATACATGAGTTTATTTTTTTGATAAACCAATTAATTTGTACTTATCGACATTTAGGGATATTTTCTTATACTTAGTCGTATCCCTAAAGAAATTTTTAGTGTTTCTTATCAGTCCTCCAAATAATGACTAAACTTTTCATTTGATACAAATTATAATAACCATACTCATTATTTCACATTAATAAATGATTTGTTAAATAATATTACACAAAATAAAACCTGAATTATTGATAATTATAGTTTCTATAGGAAATATGAACCTTAAATAATAACTTATAAGAGTAAATACATCATCTTTATTGAAATAATCCTTAACATGATCATAATATTCCATGGATTTTAAAACTACTTGAGATAACCTGGGGACATACATAAGAAAGTAGGGATCTATAAATCCAATTATAGGAATAAGAATGGATTATGGTAAACCATGTAATATAATTGACATATCAACGGGTAATAAAAGGAACATGAACAATAAGTCATGAAATATTCTAACAATCATATCATGGGAAATGCAACAACAACATAAAAATGTACATCATAAACATAGGTTAAGGATAAATACCAAAAAATAATGATGGAAAACAACCATAAAAGAATTATGTTCACTCCATGTCCCAAAATGACATCTCATGATACTCAAAAATAACTTATTCATTAGAGCACAATATAATTCCAACCACACACATAACTTTTATTTTATTCTCATGCTAAATTGTTCCATATATATCGTATAACATGGATTCATTCATAATCAAAATTTATTACATGATCTAGGAGTGTGGAATACTTACATGAATGTTGGAAGTCAAATATCTATAAGTGTACAAAGGTGAACACATATGATAGGAAGTAAGTGAGGTATTCACTATAGAAAAATTTTGGCATGGAAAATTATGGTGAAATTTCTGCAGCATAACGACGTCACGTAAAAATTCATAAAACTAGTTAATGAGAGAGAAAGGGGCCTTTAAATATTTGTAAATCAAATAGGTAGTAACTAGGAAATGTAAATAAAAATTCCAACATAATAAATTGGAAATATAGGTAGAAATATATTATCAAAACTTGAATAAATAAGAGAAGGTGAGGATCCCTTAGTCGAATGTGTGACTTTAAATGCTTGGGAGGAGATTCTTGAGAGGTTGGGGAAAAATTGAGAGGAATATAGAGATGGGATTATAGAGTAAGGAAATGATAAACATATTTTTAGTGAATAGTAATGGGATATTGGGTTGGTCTATATAAGAAATGTGTAGAGATTTCTTTTTATTTCCTGATGTTAGGTTTCAGACTCTATATAATAAAATAACCTAAAACCACAAACCTTACCATGGGTTCTTAAAATGGTTTCACCCAAATGAAAGTGTTTTATATTATTTTATATGGGAAATGGGATGAATTTAATTAAATAATTACTTTAATTTTGTGGATGTGATTCACACTCATAAATAAATGATTTAAAAATCTTAAAATCAATTATAAGTTTGGGGGGATTAATAATGGGTTTATAAAATAACAAAATTTAAAGAACAAAATTATTTTAGAGGAATTTTTTTGTTCAGGGATACATTTAATACTATTTATTACATCATTTTTAAGTCATTATGATGATTTAATAGCAAAATTATAGTTATACCATATTTAATTTTTACTTGAAAATTCAAGTGTCTCAGAAAATTATGAAAAATTTAATGGTGTATAAATTTAAAATTATGATTTAAAAATAATTTTCATTATATATAAATAATATTCTAAATATGTGAATGTTAACTTTTAAAATAAAATCTATAATTTTTATGAACTTATGGGTTTGATAAAAATACCTATTTTCAAACCCGTATAAAAAAGTACATTTTAATTTATTAATAGTATATGATCATTTATATTTGATAAAGATTATTTAATAATAATATTTTATTAAGATATTATATAATATAGGAAACTGTTAATTCATCAATAAAAATTATTTAATTTAATTTGATCATTAACCAAAAATTCCATTTGTGTTTTTTTCATCAAAATAGAAATAAAATTATAAAGTAACAATAAACAGATAAAAATATTTTCATTATTCTATAAATAATAATGTAAAAACTCTTATTTAAAGGTTATTGATACATATACCTTTAATACACTCGTAACCTCCCTAAGTGTAAGGTGCATGATGGTGGTAATTTTCTGGGGTGGTTCAATGTACATGATTTGGGCTGTGATATCGATGAGCATGAACTTCTCCCGCAAACAATTTATTTCATGCATAACTCATCAGATCTAATATTGGGATTTGTCATCAGAAAATACAAGTGAAGCTATCTCCCTGACAAGCTCTGATAAATGGGATTCAGAGGTTATGATATTACTTGTTGAGGTCATCACTTCCTTTTTCTGTGTCAATTGGATTTGTTAAAACCCTATATTTATGCTAACTATGGGATCACTATTCAATAAATATATTATAAACAATAATGTTAAATTAATGGTATTTTTAAATCCCAAAGAAGTTCATGTGTTTTCTATAACCATATTACATAATAATATAATTAATTAAAATAATAATGGAAATTTTACTTGTAATAGTTTGGATCATTACATAATACAAGGACCAAAGAGTCAAAATTATTCATATCCTTATCTTTATGGTGAACTAAATAAAATAAATATAGTAAAATCTTATACATCTTATTCATATTATAATGTATAATGAATTCTTGTAATCTAGGTGGTAGAGTGGAATGAATGGGATTGGTTTCTATTTCTTTGTTTAGTTTCATCCCAAAGGTCTCCATTATCTCAATTTACATGATCATCATGAGTAAATAAGGTACCTATTTATTCATTTATACTAACTTGGATATATAAAAAACACTAAAAATATCATATATATCATTCTAAGTTCTCCCATTGTTTAATTATTAGAGATAAAACAACAATTGGAAAGCATCATTGTACTCATTAATTTTGACATCTCACTTTTCATAAATGACATCATTAAGCACCAAACATATAAAAAATTATCCATATGATTCATATATTTATCTTTATCCATCATTATTTTTAATTGAGGAGGAACAGAAGGTATTATGTACTCTATCATAGAATTCTTCCTCTCATAGCGCAGTACTATTCACATGCGCCTATACCACTCCTAGAGGTTATAGATTTTCATGATATTGTCTATTTAAAATATTGATCATTACGTAAGTTGATTTGAGGGGATTTACATTTTATTTGAGACAATTAAATTTATCATATTATAACTTTAACATGATTTCCAATAAATATTTTTAATTTTTAATTTTATAAATATGCCATTATTTAATTAAATCTTAGTAGCCATTAATAACTAGGATTTGAATACTGAGTCACATGGGTATTCTATATATAAATAACCTTAAACATATGTTCATAGATCGAGCCAGAGAATCCTGACTAATCCAATAGTATAAGGAATTATTTTTACTAAACAACCACATTAAATGGAAGATCCATGATATGTTGAGTGGAGTCACATATCACATAATGAATCACTATTAATTGATAAATGCTTTTCCTTTAATATTCAAACAAGCTTGCAATGGAAACTCATTTGTGGTCAAATTTTGTTTAGTTGACCTAATTCTCTTATAAGAAATCACCTATAGTAAGATAGACACTCAACTATGGTTGATGAAAAACTCAAACAATCATTTGTTTTCAAATTCAAGCGATGGATGATATTTAATGACTTAATATTTAATTTCAGAGATTTCTTAACTTATACTATAGAATGAAATACTTTTCTATTTAACATGATTATTCTACATGACCGCACTTACAATTTAACCATTATTTTAAATAGAAAACATTTACCACACATGATATTTTTATATTTTAATTCTTGTATATTTTTATACTATGTAAAAACATGTAATAAATACATATTCAAAAAATAATAAATCATACATAAGAAAACAAACTAATAAATAATTAAGGGATCATGATCCCTTAACCATTGGTTAATCCATTGAATGAATAATGAATTAACCAATACCCTTGGGAATTTCATAAAGTCAAAAAATAACTTGAATTTTAATACTTGCAACTCCCATGAACTTCACTTGTTTGGTTTATGGTGACAATCTACTTGAAAAACATTTCCATGAACTCTTATGATCATTACAATGTACAATCACAAACTGTTGAGGGGAACTTAGTGTGTGAAAAAACATTTTATCCCATACATGTTGACATGGAATCCCTTATACAAATTAATGATTGATGTATGGTGCATAGATCATCAAAAGAAAACAATTATTAATTATTTAAACTAAAATTCAATAATTAAATTAAAGTAATAAAAAAATTTATGGGTCGGTGTTAGATCATGATTCTTCATTATGAAATTATAACACATAATAAATATTTAATTAGCTAAAATTTAACTCTAGACTATTTTCAATGATTTAACTTACATTAAAATAATTTTAATTAATAATTTACACGACCCATAATGCCTATAACAATTTTATTAAATACAAGACAATTACATTTAATATTTAAATTTTTTCTACATTTTTAGGGTATGTTTGGACCTAAGGGGAATATATATTTAATAATTTATGCATTTTGATGGTTTTTATGGGTTGGGATGGTTGGATCTAGAAAAAATTGATCTAGACCAAGTCAAGTTGGGTAATCCATTTAATGTAATATATATAAATATATATATATATATATACACTATATCTAATATTATAATATATATATATTTAAAATTATTAAACAATATTCATTCCCATTAATGTGGAGGACTTTCTAGTTCATTTCCCATAAATAGGGTGTGAAATATTTTATGTTTTTGTAACAAATTATCCTTATCTAAAGATGAAGACAGTTATAGTAAGTTTTTTGTTTTATGGATTTTAATTCTGGATTACACAATGTGGCATCAAACCTACAGAATACCCTAGATGGATACTCGTATTTTTGTCTAACATGAAATGTACTTGAATCATTAATGAGATCAAAATACAAAGCACTAATAGCCAAAAATGTGTTATAATAATTAAACATATAAATTCCATTAGAATTTATAAGAAAAACCCATTGATCTTTGATCAACCATATCTTGGTGACATGAAATCATATCAGTATTCTGTTAGATTTTTGGGTCTATATGAAGAATCTATTTCCAAATCATAGAAAATATAATCAAAATTTTGATGTTTTTTAATGAAATATTTTCATATTCCCTATTATATAAATTGAAGGAACCCAAGGAGCAATAAAATCTTTTGAAATAATTGGTTTTTAAATTTAGGGTTTAGATTCATATTAAAAACATGAACCCACGAACCACCTACCTAGATTTCTAAAAGTATAACATGAAATTCAATTAAATAATGAAAAATTAATTCGGATGAAATCATAAATGGTACCTTGTTACTTTGATATCATAGACATGATTCACTCACCATTTGAATGTCAACATTTAAAGTCACCAAGATAGGAATCATCTATAGTATACACATGTAATCCAAAACTCTTTGGTTGTATATATTTGATTTCAAGGTTCTTCCCTGGTAAATTGAAGAGCTTTATAACAACCCTTCAATCATCGGATGAATGCAGACTCAATCAAGAATAGATGATCAATAAAAACATCATATTCTTTTAGTTTCTACCTCTTGAAATTGAGAGAGATGATAGGAGATCTCAAAAATCATATTAATGTTTGAGAGAACTATTTAATAGGACTAAATTATCTTTTCTAACTTGGTTATAATTTAAAAAAATTCACTACAGTCCATGAAAATTAATAACCTTCATTTTGGACATGCGTGCACACTTGTGAATTTTATTAAACTTGTCTTAAATTCAATGAACAATTTATCACTCACCTTTAACACTTTAACTTGTTACTTTTAAAAATATGAAACATTAACTTTTCTCACAAGATCCATAATAAACTTAACAAACCTTGAAAGTGTTATGTTCATTTGAAAAAATATATTTTATCATATTCAATTTTTTTAAAAACAATTTAACACCTTGATAAATAAATTTAATCAATATTAAAGGAAAACATGAATAATATAATTGACTTATTTTAATTGTGATTGATCACACGTGGACATTCACTAAGGCGCATATGTGGTCTCCACTTCATCCCAAAATCATTTTTATCTAAATATGTGGAACTTTTAAATACATTTTGTGTGTCACCCTCTAAGTCCTTATATAAATAAAATTTATCCAAAAACAGAGAACAATATTAGGTTTTGGAAACCAATAATCGTCCAAAAGGAGATAAGGAATTTCATAATTAAAGCAACCTCCTATGAACATGTTCTCTGTAATATAATATATTTCTCAAAAAATATCTCATAAAATAGGATAAAAACATGTTTCATCATATATTTATTTATTTATATATCTCATAACCTTCCTATATGGACTTACATTCTAATTAAAAAACTACATATTTGATGAAGGTACTGTTATCTTGGTCAACTTGGGCCCATGAGATATCTCCTTCTCAACTCCAATGTGACATATTCTATCTTGATCATTGAACCAATTCTATACCACTAAAGATGCACCAAATACATGAGCCCTCAACATGACTTTAATTTCATGTTTTTTTATTCCATCAATGTATATAATAAAATAGAACATAATGATAATGATCCCAATTTAGGAGACCAATAGACATGTTCATAGATATGAATGACTACAGACACCAAAAACATGTGGTGCTCATATTGGTGATTCGGTCTTCATGATCTATTATACTCATGATAACATATTAAAAACTTCATTAGAAGAATTCTCAATACCTATGAGTCCCCAATACGTTATAGTTATTCATTATATGTGTTCCATGTAACGACCCAAACTCCCATTAATGAAAATTCTACTTAAACTAATTAAATTTCTTATTATTTAAAATGGTTATATAACATATGAAATTATTTTGTTTTAGGTTTATAGATTTTAAAATACCGTTATGAATTTTGATAATTGCTAAAATTTCTTTTGAATAGTGATCACATGATTAGTATAAATATAGGGCTTTAACAAATCCAATTTACTTAGAAAAAGGATGTGATGGCCTCATCCAGTAGACTTGCCCATTTGAAGCCCATTTTTCAGAGCTCAGAAAGGAGGTGGAATCATTGGGCCTTTCTCTTAACCAAGTCAAAGCCAATCTTCAAAATGTTATGCTAAAATTTAATTTCCTACATAAGAATTGGATGTTGATAGAGATTACCACCCGAGCAATGTTATCTGATCCACCCTATGAGTCTGTCAACATTGCACCCCTTACCCTTTGTTATTATGTCAGTGTTATAAGGGGTTATGTAACAAGACCTTATCACTATGATTATGTGCATTATTTTTGTATAAAATAATGAATATACATTCATTTTATTATTGTTAATTTTTAAATAGTTTTTAATGTTCAAATAGCATTTTTAGTTAATATTCAACTAAGAAATCTATTTTGATGAATTAAATGATTTTTAAATTAAGTAATATTTTTAATATAATAAAATTATTATTAAATTAATTTTTATTAAATATAAATGATCATATACTTTTATGAATGCAATTGTAAATTGTTTTATGTTTTGAAAACCGTTTTTTTTTCAGAACGCATTAATTATCGATAAATGTCAGTTACTTATTTTAAAAGTAAAAAATTAACATATTTAGAAAATTATTTAGATAAAATGAATATTATTTTTGAAATCAGGATGTCGAAATTATCCAACAATGATTTTTTCATAGTTTTTCTAAGACAGTCAAATTTTTCAGTAAAAAATAAATACCGTTTAAATATATAATGTATTTTATAACATCATAATATACCAATAGTGTTGTAATAAAATACAATAAATGATATTTTAGGAAAATATATTTTTTAAAATATAGATAATGTGATTTTCAGTTTGTTTTATTTATTTTAAAAAACTTTAGTGGACCATCCAAGAGTTATAAAACATTTTCACTTTTTAAATGAATCTCCTTGAATGTGTGACTCACCTCTATATAAGAAACCCTATTATTTTAGGAATTTAGTCTATTAGAATAATAAAATATTGTCTACCACTCCCATTTAGAGAAAACCACGGGCAAAAACCATGGGCTGGTTTGTGGAATTGATTAGTTTAATGTGGGGTGACCCAAAACTAAATAATAAAGAATTTCTTTTCCTTTCCTATATAAACCCACACAATATCCCACTTCCTCTTTAATAAAAGCCTTTGGAGATTTTCTAACCTCTACCCTCCTCTATATATAATCCTACCAAGGTTCCCCAATCTTCCAATAAGCCTCTCTCAAGCCTCACCCAAGCCTTTGGGACCATACATCTAAGTAAGTGATTTCTTCCATTATCATTTTTGTCAAATTTTCTATAAGTTGTTATGACCTTTTGTTTTCAATTAAAAATGTTGGGGTATGATTTCACACCACCCCATACTTTTTTATTTATGTTTGGATGATTGTATACCCCTTTCTCTCTCATTAATGTCGCCCATGTACACCGATTAACATGCCTAGATTCCTTGAGGGATTTCTCTCTACTCTTTTACATCCAAGTAATTATTTTGTATTATGGTTATAAATTATATTACGTTTGTTGGGACATGTATCTATCTGACCCCCTTAAATTCCATTTATTGTACATATGGTGAGACAATCATTTCTCTATCATCAACAATTTTCATGCATTCTTATGTCATGCTATTATACTGACGAAATTGTGCCGCGTTTTTCCAAGCCAAGATCATTGTGTAATACTGATCTCTCTATCAAGGGTATTCAACTTTATGAATATATAAATAATAAATGGTACTTTCATATATTTATTCCAAATTACTCAATAATGGAATAACTTTTTATGTTGATTGATTTTATGTTATATGATCCATCTGACACACTTATGCATGAAATTAAATGTTTAATAAGGGTGTGCCCTGATAGTGCTCCAATGCATTGGCTAAAGAGTAGTATCATGATACATCAAGTGCAATGTGGGATTACTCATGATAATTAAAGTGTAATGAGTATTTAATCATTCTCCATGTGTAATTATCATTGGATCATGCTAAAATCATGTTAAATTTTGTTTCCACATTTCCATGTTATATTAATCATATTATATCATGCCATTATTTTCATGTTTATCTTATGATCCATTTATATGCCTATTACTTACCATGTATTGTATCTTACATGTTTTGCCTCATTAACTCCCTTAATAGGATTTATAGCTCACAATTTTCTTATGAATGTCCTCAGGTTATACCATACAATGCTAATTACGAGGGAATGTAGTGGTCATGTAAAGGAAGTTTTCAATAAGATGTTGTGTCCTGTGTTTTATATTGTTATATAATGTTAGTAAGTACCAAAGAAACTATATCTCTTGATTTTATATGTTTTATAAAGTGATTATTTCTATTTAATATTTCATGTCTTTGTGTGTAATAAAATGAAGGGTTGTTATAGTTGGTATCATAGGATTGGTTTAGTTATTTTTTGGATTTGGATTAGAAAACCCTAGTGATGCCTTAGAGATAATACTAAGTATAATAAAAACATCCATAATTTTTGGTGGCTATTGGATAATTGTTTTATCATGAAAATACATCCCAGTCTGGATACGAGCAGCTAGAGGCAGCTCTGGAACATATGTACCTAGGGGTGAAAACCCTGACAAGGAGTTTCGGGCATTACCTGGGGTATCCTGGTTAATGACAATGGGCCTTAATGATATCTTGTTTATGAAACTCCCAGTGGATATGCATTGGTAAATTCACAAGTTTAGTATGAAACAACATTAAGGTAATTCCCCTAAGAATATATGATAGAATCTAGATCATGGATAACATATATTTAAGCTTATGGATTCATAAATTAAGGAAATAAAATTTATTTATAAGTCATCAGTTTTTTCCTTGGATTACCCTTTATGTTTTACCCCAAAATTTCCTTTTATTCCAGCCAATGGCCAGTAAAAGGAGGACTCGAGCTAACAACCGATGTGAAGATCAATGTGAGGACTATGCTAATGAGATTCCCAATCCTACGGGGGAAGGAATTAAGATATTTGTAATGGTTCTCTCTGAGTTAACTCACAATTTTAATTGAAACATGGGTCCAAAGGAATGTTCAAACCCCCCTAAGAAAGAACAAGTTTCTATCGAGATCTTCATAAGATAAATATATCCTAATTTTAAGGGATATTATGATACGTCAATCACCAAAAAAATGGATCAACTCCATTGAAAAGATCTTTTACATCCTTCAATGTTCTGAAAAAGAGAAGGTTCTCTTGGATACTTATCATATGGAGGGTGAAGGTGATAAATAGTGGAAATTGATCAAAAATACGAAGCATGAGGATGAGATCGAGGCATTGGAATGGAGGGATTTTAGGAAGATATTTTTTGATAAATATTTTCTACACACCATCTGACTTAATATGGAATGGGACTTTTTTGACCGCAAGAAAAAAGATGAAAAAAATTTAAGAGCGTACAAGGAAAACATCACAAGGCTTGCATGATACACCACCAGCTTTGTCGTTACCCCCAAATTCATGGTTGACCGCTTCTTTGGTGGGCTGAAACATAGCCTGTAGAAAGCGTTGGCGATCCGTGACATCAATAGCTATGAGGAAATTGGCTGATGTGCCCTCAAGTCAAAATAGAGATCATAGAATCTTAGAGGTATCATGGGGATAAAAATCATAAGGGGAAATTCAATTCTGGATATATGATGGATTAATACAATGGTGCTAAGAAAATATAGTACCCCACTTAGAAATGGTTTGGAAATAAGTACCCTAGAATATCCAAAAGGGGATGAGGAAATGAATTAGGTGTGTAAGAGAAGGGAACCTGGCTATTAACTTTCAAAAAGAAAAACATGTGACCACGAGATAGGATAGGAACACTTCGCTCGACCATCAACACATTTTTCATTGCATCAACTGCAAAAAACTAGGGCACATTACAAACCATTTCTCTAAGACAAGGGTTTTTTGAGGCAACCAACAACCCCCAAGGAAACAAGGGAGAGATTTTTCCATCACTACCATTGAAGTGAAACCCGACAACAAAGTTGTGACATGTACTCTAGTTATTCATTCAAGAATAGTGAACATAATTTTGATTCTGGTTCTATGAATTATTTTATATCCCAAAAGATTAGTAGACTAATAAAAACACCACCACAAATCATGGAAGTAAAGATGTAATTGAGTATGACAAATGGGGAAATAATTTCGTCCCATAAATATAACTCCTCCCCTGTCATAATTTGTGGAGTGAACTTCCTGAAAAACAATGTCATACCCCATTTAGTTAAATTTGATGAAATTCTCATCATGGATTTTATTTCCTTATATAAAGCCAATATAAATTGCTGTGAGAGGGAAATCACTCCCCATATGGGGAATCTACCCCTGATTCTATACAAATGCAAGGAGTTATATGAATCTTCCTTAGATTAATCATCACAAGCATGGATATTAATGCCCTATGAGCATGTATATTTGGATAAGATGACTGAGTCCAAGGAAGAAATGATCCTTGAAGAAGTGCCTATTATGAGGGAATTCGCTGAAGTGTTTCCTGCGAAATTTCATGGCCTTCCTCCTAGAAGAGAAGTTGAATTCTCAATTGACCTTATACCTAGGGCATTTCCAATATTAAAGACTCTGTATTGAATGGATGTTGTGAATCTTGACGAGCTGAATAAACAACTACAAAAGAATATGGATAAAGGATTTATATTCCCAAGTGCTTCATGATGGGGTGCACCAGTCCTCTTCATCATGAATAAGGATGGTTCAATGCACCTTTGCATCAATTATCACGAGCTTAAAAAATTCATGATAAAGAACAAGTATCATTTCTCACAAATTGATGACTTCTATAATCAGCTGCATGGGGAAAAATAAATATCCAAGGTGGATTTACGGTCAGGATATTATCAAGTAAGGTTGAAGAAGAAAGATATCCCCAAGACTACTTTTTTGAACAAGATACAGGTACTATAAATTCATAGTAATGCCTTTCAGACTCACTAATGCTCCAGAAATCATCATTGACTTTATGAATAGAGTCTTTCGAGTTTACCTTGAAAATTTTATGTTAGTTTTTATAGATGATATTCTAATATAATCCAAGACCAAGGAGGATCATGAGGAGTATCTAATAACTCTACTAGAGACCTTCCAGATGGAGAAGGTCTATCCAAGTATATCAAGAGTGTGTTCTGGTTGAAGGAAGTCTCATTATTGGTCCAGATCATCACAAGTAATGGGATATATGTGGATCCCTCTAAGACAATTAAAATTGAGGGATGTTCAAGGCCAACATCGGTAATGGATATCCGTAGCTTCTTGGGGTTAGTAGGATATTATCGATGATTTTTGAGAAATTTCACAGGATTTTCCAACCCTCCTGCCAAGCTAACTCGGAAGGGAGTAAAGTTTTATAGGAGCAATGAATGCGAAGAAAGATTCAAGGAGTTTAAATGAAGGCTTATCACCACACCCATGCTCACATTAACCACATGTTGAGAACATTTTTGTGGTATTTAGTGATGCTTCAAAGAAGGGACATGGTTGTATGTTGATGCAAAATGACAAAGTCATTACCTATGATTCAAAGAAATTGAATGTTCTTGAGAAGAATTATCCAACACCGAATCTGGAGTTGGCTGTGGTGATCTTCACTTTAAAAATTTTATGACATTATTTCTTTAGGGATACGTATGAGATATGTATGGATGAAAAATGCCTCAAGTATATATTCACATAGAAACTGTTGAACATGCGCCGACCAAGATGGCTAGACCTGATTAAAGACTATGACTGCTTAATCCATTACCACCCTGGGAAAGTGAATAAGGTGGAAGATGTCGTAAGTAGAAAGTACCCTATGATTCTATCATTGATGATAATTGATAAGGATCAAATCTTTTTAGATTAGATAAAGATCGACATGGGAATCATAAAGAAGGAAACATCATCAATCCATTCACAAATTATTTCTCAATCAACTCTTTTGGAAAAGATAAAGGATGCTCAAAAGGATGATGTGGGACTTCAGAAGAAAGTGGAATCTTTCAGAAATGGGAAATACTTGGAATCCAATGTTAATGAAGATTGAATTGTGAGAGTTGGGAAAATAATATGTGTAACATAAAACACAGGACTGAAGAGGGAAGTTTCTGATGATGAACATAGTTCAAATTTCTCTATTCACCAAGGAAACACAATGATGTATCAAGATATATGAGAGCATTATTGGTGGGATAATATGAAGAAGGAGATCACAGAGTATACCTCAATGTTCCTGGTGTGTCAGTATGTGAAGGCAGAGAGGGAGAAGTCTAAGAGTATGATGCAAAAATTTCCCATACCAGCATGCAAATGGGATAACATGACCATGGAATTTGTCACCGGACTTCCGAAGCAATCCAATGGCAACAATACAATCTAGGTTGTTGTGGATCGTCTTACAATGTTTGCACACTGAAATTCAATTCGGGAGGATTTCTCATTGGATTAACTGGAACATATATATATCAAGGAAGTGACAAGGTTTCAGGGAGTACTGCTATCTATTGTATCCAATTGAGATCCAAGATTCACCACTAGGTTTTGGAAGAGTCTTTAACATGCTCTGGATATTTCACTGAACATCAGTATGGCCTATCATCCTCAAACTGATGGAGAATCTAACCGAACTATTGAGACACTGGAAGATATGATATGATCATATTCAATGGACATTAAAGGATGATGGGATCAACATCTTCCTCTAGTTTAATTCTCATATAATAACTGTTTCCACCAGATCATCCAAATGAAACCTTATGAAGCCCTATATAAAAATAGGTGCCAAACGTCAACATGTTGGGATGAAGTCGGTGAGTGTAAGATGCTAGGACAAGAAATGGTTGATGAAATGGTGGAGAAGGTTAAAACCATTCAACAACACATCAAGGCATCCTAGAGTCGAAAAAAGAGTTATGATGATTAAGGTCGATGAGACCTTGAGTTTAAATATTGATACATGGTATTCCTATGCATATCTAAATGGAATAAGGTAATGAAGTTCAGAAATAAATGTAATTTAAGTCATAGGTACATTTTCCCCTTTGAGATTCTTGATCGTGTCGGGGTTGTGGCCTATCCACTAGCACTCCCACCTACCATGGCCAAAGTACATGATGTCTTTCATGTATCCCTCTTAGGGAAGTACATACTTGACTCTTCACATGTAATATCTTTAGAGGTAGTACAATTAGAGGATGATCTTTCTTATGAGGTGAAACCAGTGATGATTATAGATTGTATGGAAAAAGTCCTATGAAATAAGACAATGACCCTCATGAAGGTGTTGTGATGAATCCATAAGTATGAAGAAGAGATTAGGGAATCATAGGAAGTGATGAAGAAGAGTTACCCTCATCTTTTTAGAGTGGGCAAAGGAAACTTCGAGGGCAAAAATTCTTAATGGGGGAAGATTTTAATGACCCAAACTCTCATTAATGAATATTCCTCTTGATCAAATTAAATTTTTTATTAAGTAAAATGGTTATGTAATATATGTAATTATTTTGTTTTATGTTATTAGATTTTAAATTACCTTTTAATAATTGTGAACATTTCTAATATTCCAGTTGAACAGGGATCACATGATTTGTATAAATATAGGGCTTCAACATATCCGATTTACTTAGACAAAGGAAGCGATAGCCTCATCCAGTATACCTTCCCCGTATGAATCCAATTTTTCGGAGCTTGGAAAGGAGGTTGCATCATTGGTCCTTAATCTTGAATTATCCCAATCCAAGCTTCAACAATTTAATCTCGAACGGAACCGCCTACAAGAGAAGTGGATGTTGATAGAGATTACCACCTGACCAATGTTATCTGATCCACCCTAGGAGTCTATCACCATCGCACACATTACCCTTTGGTCATATGCAGGTGTTATAAGGTGTTTTGTAATAAGACCTCAGAACTATGATTATGTGCATTATTTTTGCATATAATAACAAATATACCATCATTTTATTATTGTTACTTTGTAAATAGTTTTTAAAGTGCAAAGAGTATTTTTAGTTAATATTCAACTAAAGTATCTATTTTGATGAATTAAAGGATTTCTGAATTCAATAATATTTTTATAAAATATTATTATTATTAAACTACTTTTTATTAAATATAAATGATCATATAATTTTATGAATGCAATTGTAATTTTTATTAAGGTTTGAAAACCGTTTTTTTCAAAACCAGTGAATTTTTGATAAATGTCTATTTTTATTTCAAAAGTAAAAATTCACATATTTTTAAAATTATTTACATAAAATTAATATTATTTTTTAAATCAGGACTTTGAAATTATCCAATGGTGATATTTTCATAATTTTTAGAGAAAATCAAATTTTTGGATAAAAATAAAAACTATTTAAATATATAATGTGTTTTATGACATCATAATGACCGAATAGTTATGTAATTAAATACTATAAATGATATGTTCATAAAATATAATTTTTACCATTAAAATAATGTGATTTCATGTTTTTTTATTTATGTTACAAAACATTAGTGGACCCTTCAAGAGTTATAAAACATTTTCACTTTTTAAATGAATTTCCTTGAATGTGTGACTCACCTCCACATACGAAACCTTATTATGTTAAGAATTTTGGATACTCAACTTATAAAATATGGTTTTCCACTCCTATTTTTCAAAAACCATGGGCATAAACCATGGTATGGATTGTGGTATTGATTAGTTTAATGTGTGGTGAACCAAACCTAAATAATAAATAATTCACTGTCCTTTCCTATATAAACCCACCAAAGATCCTACTTTCTCTTCACTCAAAGCCATTGGAGTTCATTAAAAATCCACCCTACTATCTCTATAATCCTCCCAAGGTGCCCCAATCTCCCAAGAACCCTATATCAATCCTCTCCCATGCCTTTGGGATCATACTTCCATGTAAGGAATTTCTTCCTTTCTCAATTGTGTCCAATTTTATTTAAGATGTTATGCCCTTTTGTTTTCAATTAAAAATTTTGGGGTATCATTTAGCACCCACAACATACTTTACTCTTTATGTTTGGATTATTGGAGACCCATTTCTCTCTCATTAATTCCTCCCATGTACACCCGTTACCATGCCAAAATTCCGTGGGGGATTTCTCTCTCCACTTTTACATCCAAGTAATTCTTTGGTATTATGTATCTAAATTCCATTACATTTGTTGGGACATGTATCTATATTACCCATTTAATATCAATTTCATGTACATATTATGAGAAAACCATTTCTCTTTGAGAAACCATTTTCACGAATCCTTATGTCACGTCGTGTCACGACCCATCCCCCAGGGCCCGTGCACTGACTACCCCTAGCTCGCCTTCCATAGGCTACGGGCTGACGACTAGCATCGAAGGCATATTCCCTAAAACTGGGAAGACATTTCCTTTATAACCTATAATCACATGAAACTATGCACATGATATGATAGAAACTCAAGTGAAACTGTATAGAAAAAAAGAGTGGTGAATGTAAGAGGGGCCGAAATACAATCCCAACATTAAAAGTACAAGTTCAACTGAAATAAAATACAACTGATGAAAAGAGAAAGATAGTGATGGGTTGTTCTCTGAGATTCCTACCTGAAGGGTAGGTACAGATCGCCTCCTCAGCACTCCATGTCTGCCCGTCTCCTCAGCCTACCGACATGCCGTATGGTCCACCTTCGGGCACTGTCTAGTCCTGATACCCTCATCCTCATTAAGCGTTGTCCATCGTCTGCACCAAACACAATGAAGTGTGGGCGTAGACCGTGCAGGGGTGAGTATAGTGATACTCAATAGGTACCCCGAGACCCTCAAGGTCTCAAAAAATCCACAAAGGATAAACCAAAAAGCATGAAATCAACTGACAACCCTACTAAGGTATATGACTATATATATACCTAAGTTATCAAGTATACCCATCTCTATCATGAGGAAACATAGAGTCCAAATAAAAAGCACAATCTCAAATGTTCAAATGGACGGATTTCCATGAAGTTAAGTGACACATAGTTATTCCACACAAAATAATACCAAAAGGGTATTACAACAATGTAAAGAACCACATAGGTATGGACTCAGCTCACACCACGTATTTCCTATGTATAATAGTAGAGATGATTAGATGTAGCTACTGAATCATATTACTTTATTAAGAGGCTCTTCTACTGACCCACAAAGGATCGCTCGGTGCTGACCCACACAGGATCTCTATGTGCTGACCCACATAGGATCCCTCAGTGCTGACCCACATAGGATTGCTAGGTGCTTAACCACACATGATTTCACTTCATTGTTCACGTCACATCTTGCTACTGGGTTCCCGTACTACCCACGCTTGTCACTAGGAGGGTCCGCTCTACAATTCACTAGTCAATACTCCAACTACTACAAAGTACCACAAAGAAGTTTCCCAAAGGATGTCCATGTCATATGCGTCTCAACGTAACAGACGGTGCATCCATCTGGCACTCGATCTATTCGTTATTAGCCTTTTAGTCCTGAGGGCCCAGTAGGATTCGTTCTCGATCAAACCCACCCATAATCCAACCTTATCTAAATATCTAGTGAGGTATACCAAAGGGACCGTCTCTCTCTAATGTTTCTAGCACCATAGAAGGTTCATCAAATGGATGTATGGTGCAAATGTTATGGCCAAAAGAGCGTAAATGGGTTAAAGCGGGTCGGGGTCTGATCCGACCCGGTCGGACCGTCCCGGCCCGACCTGGTGTAACATCCCAGGTAAATAAAGAATATAAAATTTTCATTTTTATTAATATTTGTGAATGAAATGTTAATATTACTTTAATGGGAATTCTATGTTCGATGGTGTACCCAATAGGCAACAATGAGTTTCTATGAAATCTTACATTGCACACTAATAATATAATAATATTATTTTAAATGGTAATTAATTCCTAGCCATTGTAAAGGTGGGAATTAACAGAACTAACTAAAAAATAGTTTTATATGTTTGTTAAATATTTTTACATTTATCCAATAAATGTTAGTGGATTAAAATAAGAAAAGAATTTGATTTAAGCATAAATGTTCTAATGTTCTTTAAAAGGACGATTAACCACCTTTTGATAGCGAACCCTTTTTAAAACTAATTGTTTTTTAATTTTATCTGTTATATTTGACAAAATATAATCCTTCTTTAGAATCGGGACATCAAAATGTACTTTGTGTAAATTTTTGTTATTTTCTCGATAAAGTTCATTTTTAATGAATAGTGAGAAATGTTGTATTTTACTTCAAAACCTCATTTTAATATAATTTATTTATATGGATATATTATGTTTTTAATTAGTTTCAAGGTGTAATTATAATATATTTTTACCATTTAATTCAATGGTGGTCATTGGAATTAATTTCACGTTGAAATTGTACATAAACTAGTGTCAATCTCTTGATAGATATTGTTTCTTAAAAACAAGCTATTTGTTTTGACATCGGGAATTAATTATAAAATTAATTAATGAAAATTATATGTTTTTAATTTGGTAAAATGGAAATCATTTTTGAATTTAGAATATCAAAATTACTTTGGGTAAATTTTTGGTATTTTTCTGACAAATGTTCATTTTTAATGAATAGTAAAATATATTACATTTTACTTCAAAACTGCTTTTTCATCTAATTTAATTATATAGTTAGATGGTCATTTTAATTGGATTTAAAGTTTAATTAAATTATATTTTTATCACTTAATACAATTTTGTTCATTGGAATTAATTTCACTTTTCAATTGGATGTAAAAACAAGTCAATCTTCTAGTAAAATTTACTTCTTAAAAACTCGTCTTTGGTTGTGACTATAAGAATTATTTTTAAATTAATTACTGAAATTTCTATGTTTGGAATTTGGTATAATGGATTCCATATTTGAAATCATAATTTCCCAATTATTTAATTAAGACCTTTTTGTTTTTGGACATTATGAATAGTAACGACGATAATTATCTTTAATTATCGTGATTAATTAATAATCGGGTAGTTAAGGGTAATAAAATAGTATCATAATAATATAAAATGACCCCAAAATGTGTCCAAATCCTTTTTTCTGAGTCATGGACGACCATGGAATGCGTTTTACCAAACATGAGGGCCCATGTAGTCAAATGGGTGTAATAGTGACATTTATGACATTTATTTTTAAAAAGAAGAGAAATATAACAAAGGTTTGTATATCCCATCTAAAAAAAATTTAATTTTGTTTACATAAATTATATCTTAGACTATAAATAGTCATTGGAAAGCTAAAAATATTTACTACATCATGGTATTTTTTAAATAAAATTAGACATTAAATAAATAAATTTATTTATGACACATTGATGATGAAGTGATTACCTCATTAATGAATGATTTAAATGAAATGAAAATATAAGGTAAAATATAAGACATAAAATTGTCAAAAACCTATTTGATGGGTTTATTTTGAACCATTATCACCTTATCATCTAAATAAATCATTGTGGGACCTTTAAAATATAAAAACCATTTTATAATAAAGTAACATTTCAAGAATTTCCGAAAGTGACCCTCCTCCCTCTTATAAAATGAACCCACCTCTACCCCCTTACCCACACCTCTCAAGCACATAGATCACCAAAACTCTACTCATATTATCTCTCCACATCCCTCTATTACTCCCAGAAGCCTCTCTTTTGATAGAATTATTTCCAAGGAAGCCTTTGGCTCAAATCAAAAAGAGTTTCCTGATTTAGAGGTAATGGCTTCTCTCGAGTTTCTTCCTTTTATTTTCCTTCATCTCTAAACATTATCTTCTTCTTATTTGATCCCATAATAACACCATTATCCTAAATATACTAGAATGTTTTTATGATAATAATTTTCCCCACACTTACACACACCTCCATCTAATCGTTAATGAACATATTGTTTCTGGGGGTGGCGAATTACTGTCTCACGAAACGATGATTGTTAAATCTTCTTTTAACACCTTTCATGGTGGAAATTATGATGGAACTATATTTATATATGATATATATTATATTTATGTCCTCTATATTCTTCTGTATATTATATTTAAAATATACCTTTATGCTTTTCATGTTGTGCAAATGCGATAATTTCATTTGAGGAAGTGTGGTCTACTGCCCCCTCAAGTGATGTGACTCGTTCATTACAAACATGGAATTTATAAATAATGTAATTAATGAACTTATTTTACCTATATAAAATATATATTATACTGTAATTATCAAATATCTATGTCTAATTTAGTTTTAAAGTCCATTAATATGGCAAATAAATGAAAGTAGCATTCATGTGTACGTACGACTTACAATCTCCATGAATAGTACTTTTCATTTCTTCTCTCCAAAAAATATTGAATATTTTTAAATACATACATACTGTATATATATCATATTCAAATCATGAACATAATTCCGGATATGACGTTCTTATAACTACATGGACAATTCTCTTCAAACAAGTTCATTGTTGACTCATGTACCGAACATCGACAAAACGTATTATTTGAACTCACATAATTAAATAGTTATTATAACATGATAATATTTTATATGAATTGAATAATAAGATTTAAATAAATTCCTTAATGAATTATAAATTTACCAATGTTTATTATTTAGGAATATAATGAAACCAACAAGACAAGTCAGACTTGAGGTAAGGGGATTTCTTATCTCACATTTAATTCTGTGAGATTTCCATTGTTTGCCAATTATTTTCTGCATATTGTGTACATACATATGATATATATTATCATGATTCTATTTATATTCATGGTATTATGTGGTTCATTTGGTTCTTATTATCTTTTGGTCATATGACATGATTTATTACAATGAGTGAATGGGTTTTTATCTCACTATTTATTCCCGTGAGATTCATGCAATATTTGTCACTATATCCTTTGAGTGGTGTATGTAAATCCCATTATTCTAATCTTTGTGTAATATACTTTTGTTTATGGGTATTTACATTAACATTGTATAGTCTTTCTTTCAGGGGGTGTACGTTTCGAATGTTAGCCAAATTGGTAAGGGAACCGTTCACCCTCCTCTATTTAAAAGACTTCTTTTTTGTTAGGTATTTTAATTTACATCTTCTTAATGTTGGGATATGTTCTTATATATCCTTATTGATGAAAATTTTATGTCTAAGTGATGAGATACCCAATTTACCTCTCATCAACTCATTTTTTGAATTTTAATGTGATGTCGTTAGGCTGTCGAATTTCTATAAGGGAACTTCTTAACCCAATTTCAATTCTTTGGGTTAAACCTCTACTTTCTGATTATGTCATACTATGAATATGTGTGGATGACCTCTGATTTTTTTACACTTAATATACACTTATATTGGGTGTATTTATATTTTTCACACATAGTTATGTAATTGATTTATCCTTAATATAAGGATACCATCTTTGTACTGGACTTCGTCTCAATCTCCTTTCATTGAGGCATCTTTTGATTTCTACACGACATTATTTTATCTGGTTTATAAAACCCTTTTGACTTTAAATTTCATTAAAAAGGAATATTTTCACAGGATTCATTTTACTAAATGAAAAAAGGAATGTTTGTTTCCTTATGTATGCGACGACAACGAATTATCCACTACTGTGACCATTATTTATGTTTCAGATTCCTCTACAAGACATAACTTTTTAAATGAAGATTAAATACCATGTTTTACATTTCTTTTATTTTGGTATTGAAAATTGTTTTGATAATGTTTTGATTATATCAATTTGTTGAATTGAAATCTTGTGATTAAAATGTGGGAATGTTATGTTTCCTTTATGCATGTTTTATGTGATACGATTATGTTATGTCTCTTGGGCATTGTTTATGAATTCGGGTGGATCTATGATAAAATAAGGGTGGGTGATCCCGAGATAGATCTCCAATTAATTGGGTAATGTGAATGAGTTAAACGCTAAGGTTTCTCCAACGAGATTTAGGGAATATACTGTGATGGGTATTCCAAATGAAACCAAGAGGGTTACTCCCTACATAAGAATGTTATGAATGCCTCAAGTTACATTTATGTTTTATGATTTCTATCTGTATTTCAAAAATCATATAATTTCATGAGGTATGTTAAAAAGAATATTTTATGTATATATTGATGATCTAATGTTTTCTTTCTTTATGTATCCCATACTGAGCTTTTTATGCCCATCCCAAGTTTTTGAAATGATTTTCACAGGACATAAAGTGGAATAGGGTCAAGGATGGAATCAAGGAAATTTCATGCTGTCTAAAACATGGAACTAGTCATGAATATTTTGACAAGCGTTTTTATTTTATAAAAAAAATGGAAACTGAGCAGATGTTTCTACTTTGTAATCATGGAGATGTAATAGTTATGTCATAATTCTCTAAAACAGTAAACCTGAAAAGATCCTCAATGTGAATTATTCATTTAATTCAAGATTATGTAATGTTTTAAGGCTGGGTCCTTATAGTTGGTATAAGAGGTCGGTTTAGATAACTTTAGAGGTTAGGGAATTCTTTAAGCACAAGTGACATTACCAAAATTGTTAGAATTTTAGAAAGATCCATAGTTATTTTTATAAAGTGAATGAGTTTAAGATAACATGAATAAGTATATCATTGTATATACCCTCCTCATAAGATATTATATGATGCCTTTACTAATATACTGACATTGACCTTTTTGGTTTAAGTAAATGGATGGATCTAGAAGGAACCAAAGTAACAATGGATGTGAAGAAAACTGTGACAGTTTTTTGAACGAGCAACTAAATGATATGGGAGCTGCAATGGGAACTCTTGTGTTTATTCTCAGCCAACTATTTGGAGTCATGATTGACCACCTGAACCTTTGTGATTTTTATAAGGCATCATATATGCAAGAAACAAATCCCTACAGAAGTTTAGGTAATAATCATAAAGGTAAGAATGTTCAGAAACTTATGTGTCAAAGATGTGGAAATAAACACATAGAAAAATGTTTCAAATGGAAAGAAAGATGATATAGATGTGGAAATGAAGGTCATAATGAAAAAATATTCCATGGAAAAAGGAAGCATTTATTTGACTCTAGGAAAGGGAAAGTTGTTATTTTTGAAAGATCAATTGAATGTTTTAAATGTGGTTTTCATTGTAATTTCCAAACACATGTCCTAGGAAGAAGTTTCGGGAATGGGATCACTAGGATCGTACGAATATTCGTTTACCAATACCTAATTCCATTTCGATTGAGGAAGAAGAAACTGACAACGACCAATGAAAGGTATGGATTATTTCTTAACATATGTTTTTTCAATTATTGAATCTTTGGATATGATTCATGCTTTTGTTTATAAGAAAGAAGTATTTCAGAATAAGTTGTAAAGGAATGGTTAATGGATCATGATGAATTTTTAATGAGTAAGAAGTCAACGTATAATGGATTCAAGAGTTATGGTAGATTTTAGGATGGTGAAATTCTTAAAATTATTATGTCTCTTTTGATGATGATATCACATTAGAAGACTTTTTATAGTATGTGTAACCCTGATGTTTGATATATGAAAATTTTATTCAAGGAATAATTATCTTTACTTTTGTGGATATAGTTATAAAGAACCATTTGGGTTTATATGATCCTTGAATTTGAGGCAATTATCAGTTAATACATTTTGGGATGCAAAAAGAATGTTATTAGATAACATTTGTGGTTAAAATATGTTATGGTTATTTTTGATGAATTTATCTCTTTTTGGGAATGTTACAAAATTATGTAGTTTTTAAAATGGACAACATGAAAACCGTGTGAAAACCTGTCTCATCAGATGAAGCTATGTGAATCGAACCCACAATCAACGTGTGACTGGTATTTATCACCTACCACTGGACTACGTGAAGTCCCTGGTTAGTATGAGTAATTATTTTTTTAGATGATCCTATGAATCAGGAATAAGTCAGATTTTCGGAAATGGTTAACCTATCATGGAGGATATGAGATTAGGTTAATTACCTTTCAGTATGAGACTTTAAGAGTAACTGATGTTATTTGGATATAAATGTTAAGATTTACCTTGGAAGACTATGTGATTAAATCCTTCAGAGATTTGGGTTTCAATCTTAGTTTGGATTACTATGAATAATTTTTGGGATAAATATTTATTTAATGGTCTTTCTTGATCCTTGGGTTCTTTTTGTTGAATTTTATAGATTAAGAGTAGTAATTCTTTTTATAAAGGATTATACATTTGGGGATTTTCTAATCTTGTACAAAAAATTTTGGTTTTGGTTAAGGTCTAAGGACATGGGAAATATATAGTTCATATTTTGTGGATTAGGTGATTCTTAAGAAGTTGATTATAACGCTCTTAATGTAAATAAGTCATCCTAAATACTCATATTTTGAAGAAAATATAAGAAATCTAGTAAAAGATGAATATATACATGACAAGTAAGTATGTTTACTTATTATTTAGTTAAGATCATAAATAAATTCATCAATGAAAAGTAACTTAAAATAAAAACGATGTCCGTTAACTTTTCTTACTGGGGAATCAAATACTGTTTAACCCATCAAAAGTTTGGGATTTTCTGGTGGTTAACTTTCTCCTAAACATGTTTTCTATCACTGTCCATCAGAACATGACCCCTTTTTTCTATTCCATATCCGTGTTTTCATGGAATCCTAGTATCTGTTTTCTCAGGGTGACCTTTGTACATTCCTTTATTCTTTTAATGTGATAGTTTAATTTACTCCCTTTCCGATGTGTGGCTTTCAATGAAGTTTCCGAGCCTAATATTAAAATTGCAAGGACGCAATTCCAAAAGGGGGAATGATGTTACATCCCAGGTAAATAAAAAATATAACTCTTTCATATTTATTAATATTTGTGAATAAAATTTTAATATTAATTTAAAGGGAATGATATGTTTGATGGCGTACCCAATACGCAACAACGAGTTTCATTGAAATCTTACATTGCACACTAATAATATAATAATATTATATTAAATGGTAGTTAATGCCTAACCGTTGTATTGGAAGGAATGAATAGAATTAACTCCAAAATAATTATATATTTTTGTTAAATATTTTTACATTTATTCAATTAAAGTTAGAGGCTTAAAATAAGAAAAGAATTTGATTTTAAGAATAAATATTATAATGTTCTTTAAAATGTCAATTAACCGCCTTTTGATGGTGGGACATATTTAAAACCACTTTTTTACAATTTTATATGTTATATTTGACAAAAAATATCCTTCTTTATAATCAGGACATCAAAATGTACTTTGTGTAAATTTTTGTTATTTTTCTGATAAAGGTCATTTTTAATGAATAGTGAAAAATGTTGTATTTTAATTCAAAACCTCTATTTAATATAATTTATTTATATGGTTAGATTATATTTTTAATTTTTTTTAGAGTTTAATTAGAATATATTTTTATTATTTAATTATATGGTGGTCATTGTAATCAATTTCACTTGGAAATTGGAAGTAAAAAAATGTCAATCTTTTGATAGATATTGTTTCAAAAAAACATGCTATTTTTTTGACAGAAGAAATTAATTATAAAATTAATTAATGAAAATTATATGTTTTGAATTTTTTAAAAAGGAAATAATTTTTTAATTTTGAATATCAAATTTACCTTGGTTAAATTTTTGGTATTTTTCTGACAAATGTTCATTTTTAATGAATTGTGAAAAATTATGCATTTTACTTCAAAACAGATTTTTCATCTAATTTAATTATATTCTTATATTTTCCATTTAATTTGTTTTAAAGTGAAATTTAATTATATTTTTATCACTTAATAAAATGTTGTTCATTGGAATTAATTTCACTTTTGAATTGGATGTAAAAACAAGTCAATCTTCTAATAAATTTTACTTCTTAAAAACCCGTCTTTGGTTGTGACAACATGAATTATTTTTAAATTAATTACTTCAATTTATGTATTTGGAATTTGGTAAGATGGATTCCATATTTGGAATCAGAAATTCCAAATTGTGTAATTAAGTGCTTTTTGTTTTTGGATATTATGAATAGTAACGACGATAATTATCTTTAATTATCGTGATTAATTAGTAATCGGGTAGTTAAGGGTAATATAATAGCATCATAATAATATAAAATGACACTAAAATGTGTCTAAATCCTCTTTTTTTGATTCATATCCGACCATGGGATGCTTTTTACAGAACTTGAGGGCCCATGGAGTCACATGGGTGTAACAGTGACATTTATGACATTTATTTTTAAAAAGAAGTGAAATATGACAAAGGTTTGTATATACTAAGTAAAAAAAAATTGTTTAAATAAATGATATTTTATATTATAAATAGTCATTGTAAAGATTAAAATATTTCCTACATCATGGTATTTTTCTATAATTTTTAGACATAAAATAAATAAATTTATTTATGACACCATGATGATGCACTGATTACCTCATTATGAACAATTTAAATAAAATGACAAGATAAAGTTAAATCTAAGACATACTCTTGTATAAAACCTATTTTATGGGTGTATTTAGAACCCTTATCACCTTATCCTTGAAACATATCATTTTGGGACCATTAAATTTCAAAAACCGTTTTATAATAAAGTAACATTTCAAGACATCCAAAAGTGACCATCCTCCCTCTTATAAAAGGCCCCCACCTATACCCCCTTACCCCCACCTCTAAATCCCTTGGATAAACCAACCTATACTCATATTATCTCTATACATCCCTCTCTTACTCCTAGAGGCCTCACTTTGGGAATAATTCTTTCCAAGGAAGCATTTTTCTCAAATCAAAAAGAGTTACTCGATTTAGAGGTAATGTCTTCTCTCAAGTTTCTTCGTTTTATTTTCCTGCTTCACTCACCACTATATTCTTATTATTTTAACCCATAATAACACCATTATCCTCAATATTCTAGGATTTTTTATGATAAGAATTATACCTATACTTATACACACCTTCGTCTAATGGTTAAAGAAGATACTGTTTTTGTTGGTGGCGAATTACTGCCTCACAAAACGATGATTGTTCAATATTCTTTTAACACCTTTCATGGTGGCCATTATGATGGAAATGTATTTATATATGATATATATTATATTTTTCTCCTCTATATGCTTCTGTATTTTATATTTAAAACGCATGTTTATGCTTTTCTTGTTGTGAAAATGCTATAATTTCATATGAGGAAGTGTGGACTACCGCCCCCTCAAGTGGTGTGACTCATTCATGCCAAACATGAAATTTTTAAATAATGTAATTAATGAACTTATTTTACCTATATAAAAATTATATTATACTGTAATTATAATATATCTATGTCTAATTTAGTTTTAAAGTCCATTAATATGAAAAATAAATTAAAGTAGCATTCATGTATACGTACAACTTACCGTCTCCATGAACGGTACATTTCATTTCATATCTCCAAACATTATGTAATATTATTAAATACATACACAATGGATATATATGATATTTAAATCATGAAAACCATTCTGGAGATGATGTACTTATAACTACTTGGACAATTCTCTTCAAACAAGTTCATTGTTGACTCATGTACCGAACATCAACAAAACGTATTGTATGAACTCACATAATTAACTAATTATTATAACCTGATAATATGTGACGTGAATTGAATAATAATCTTTAAAGGAAGTACTTAAGAAATTATAAATTGACCAATGTTTATTATTTAGGAATATAAAGAAATGAACAAGACAAGTCGAACTTGAGGTAAGGGGATTTCTTATCTCAGTTTTAATTCCGTGAGATTTCCATTTTTATCCAATTATCTACTGAATATTGTGTAATTCCTTTTGATATATATTATCATGAATATATTTATATTCATGTTACTATGTGATTCTTTTTGTTCTTATCATCTTTTGGTCATATGACACGATTTATTACAACGAGGGAAAGGGTTTTTAACTCACAATTTATTCCCATGAGATTCAGGCTATCTTTTTCACTATCTCCATTGATTTGTGTATGTACTGCCCATTATTATAATCTTTGTGTAATATAATTTTGTTTATGGGTATTTACATCAACATTGTATAGTCCTTCTTTAATGGGGTGTATATTTCGAATGTTACCCAA
This sequence comes from Viscum album, assembly GCA_963277665.1. Lineage (NCBI taxonomy): Eukaryota > Viridiplantae > Streptophyta > Magnoliopsida > Santalales > Viscaceae > Viscum > Viscum album. Next base: position 392,500,294 of record OY728148.1, read on the forward strand.
ATCGGTATGGGAACCCTTCACCCTCCTCTTTTTAAAAGACATCTTTTTGTTAGGTCATTTAAATTACATCTTATTAATGTTGGGATATGATCCTATTATGCTTATTGCTGTAAATTTTATGTCCAAGTGATGAGATACCCTTTTTATCTCTCATCAACTCATTTTCTGAATTTTAAAGTGACGTCGTTAGGCTGTCGAATTTCTGTAAGGGAACTTCTTAACCCAATTTCAATTATTTGGATTAAACCTCTATTTCATGATTATACCGTACAATGAATATGTGTATATTACCTAAAATGGTCTTACACATAATATCCACTTATATTGGGTGCATTTATATTTGTCACACATAGTTTTGTAATTGATTTATCCTTAATCTAAGGATACCATCTTAGTACGGGACATCACCTCAATCTCCTTTCATTGAGTCATATTTTTATTTATACACAACCTTATTTTATATGGTGTACAAAACACTTTTGACTTTTCATTTCATTCAAAATGAATGTTTTTATACCAAGCGTTTTACTAAACGATAAAAGGAATGTTTTTTTGTCTTACGTATGCGGTGACAACGACTTCTCCACCACCGTGACCATTATTTGAGTTTTGGATTCCTCTACAAGCCATAAAATTTTAAATGAAAAATAAATACCATGTTTTACTTTTCTTTTATTTTGGTATTGAAAATGGTTTTGATATTTTTTTTGATTATATCAATGTTTTGTATTGATATCTTGTGATTGAAATGTGGAAATATTATGTTTCCTTTATGCATGTTTTATGTGATGCGATTATGTTATGGTTCTTGGGAATTGTTTATGATATCAGGTGGTTCCGTGTTAAACTAAGGGCGGGTGAGCCCGAGATAGATCTATGATGCATTGGGTAACGTGAAGGAGTTAAACACTAAGGTTTCTCCTAAGATATTTAGGGAATATACTGTGATGGGTATTCCAAACGTAACCATGAGGGTTACTACTGACATAATAATGTTATGAATGCCTCAAGTTAACTTTATGTTTTCTGATTTCTATTTTTATTTCACAAATCTTATGATTTCATGAGGTATGTTCAAAATCTTATGTTATGTATATATTGATGATCTATTTTTTTATTTCTTTGTGTATCCCTTATTGAGATTTTTATGCTCATCCCATGTTTTTGAAATGTTTTTCACTAGACATAAAGTCAAATACGGTCAAGGATGAGATCAAGGAAATGTCATGCTGTCTAAAACATGGAACTAGACAAGACCATTTTGTTCAAGGGTTTTTATTTTGTGAAAAAATGGAAACTGAGTAGATGTGTCTACTTTGTAATCATTAATATGTATTTGTTATGTCCTAATTTTCTAAAACTTTAAACCTGAAAAGATCCTAGATTTGAATTATTCATTTAATTAAAGATTATGTAATGTTTTAAGGCCAGATCCTTATACCAGGCCTGGCCCGACCCTGATTGGGTCAACCCGGCCCGACCCGCTGTGTCCAGCCTTGCCCGCGCTGGGCGGATCGGTAGGCCGCAAGGACCGCGAGGGGCTGTGGAGGGACACGGAGGGCCGTAGGATGACAAGGCCACAGGAGCCGCGAGGCCACAGGAGCCATGAGATTGTGGGATGGTGGAGGACATGTGGCAGCACAAGGCGGAACAGAGCTGCCGAAGCCAAGGGCAGCGAAGGTCACAGGGGCCACGAGGCAGCGGGGGCCGTGACGCGGCGTCGGCGGAGGGAGGCGGAAGATCTGGGTTGGCGGGGGCTATTGGTGGCAGCCGCCATGGGGTGATGGGGGGTGCGGGATGACGAAACGTCGTGTGGCGGCGGGGCGCCATGCCTTCGCCGGCAAACGGCTTGACCGGCCGTCCTTCATTCTTTGCCTTAGTCGTGGCCGGTTTGACCGTCCGTTCTTCATTCTCTGCATGGCACAAAGCTTCCTTCTTCCATCATGATGAACATAAAAAAAATGATGGAAGGTTCAGGCCTTGTTTGTTTGGCCTGCACCCTCTACATTAAAGCGGTAGCAAGCGGCTGAACAAATCTTGAATGAAGAACATCAAACTCTATAACACCCAACATTGGTTATTCACAAACCCGCAGAAAAGAAAAACATTCGCGGATATGAGAGAATTCTTCATTGGGTAAGAGTAATTCCTCAAAGTTTCTCTCCCAAAAGATTTCCCCTTCTCCTTTTCCAAAAACCTTCCCCCCAATTCCACACAAAAATGAAATAGCCAACATAATAGAATATGATATCTATTTAGTTTGTTGGGACATTTTCAAATTGGTTTTATTAATTAATTGAGTTGGTATAATTAATTGGGGGAGAGTACCATTAATGTGGGGGATGTTCAAGAGGATTCCCCACATTTAAGAGGGAGTTCAAGGGGGTTTTCATCTCAGGTGGTCCCCACCACCATTACCTCTCATGGGATGTTTATTTCTAATTAGGAGTTTTTAGGATTCGTGGTCCCCACTTCCATAACCTCACATGGGAGGTTTAGTTCTGGTGGTCCCCACCTCTCAACATCCACATGGGAGTTTCAAAGGAAAAATAAAAATGTTAAACAATTTTTATTTTTATTTTTCCACAAAAAATTGAGAAACAATCTTTCACCCTTGACCTACTGTGGTTGAGGTGAAGGTCCCCTTAAGTAAATACTGGTGATGAGAGTTCAACAATTCTCTCAGATTTCAATTCCGAGCACCAGTTCAAAAGTTAGAAAAAACCGGTCACACGTTTACTGAACATACCCATAAACATGTTCAGAAATTCATTCTAGGCACTCCGGTCCTCGGAATCATGCACCTTCAATTTTCACGGGCTCGTAAAATCCCCATATATTTTTAAAAAAATCACATGGAATTTCTGGGTCTTTACATTTTCCCCACCTCAGGGATTTACATCCCTGTAAGCCACAACTCAAAACGAGGAAAACAAGTGGAGATACTGATCATGAATCTGAGCCTCCTTCTCCCATGTGCTCTCCTAGAGGTTCTCATGCTACCAATGAACACGCACCAGAGGTATCGACTGCCCATGAAGGACCCACTCTTGTCGATCCCCAATCTCAATTGGAACCTATGTAAACGTTTCCACATCATCAACGTCCAGATCACCATGGTCGATGATATTATAAGGGTCATGAACGTATCTCGTCAGCTGTGATACGTGGAAGATGTCGTGCATCTAGTGCAACTGAGGTGGAAGAGCTAAGAGGTATGCCACTTTACCAACTCTTATGAGGACCTAAAAAGATCCGATGAACCTCAGAGATAACTTGCTGCCTCGGCCAAATCTCCGCAAACCTCATCAAGGTGAGACATGTAGAAAGACGTTGTCACCATCCTCGAACAGCAAAGGTCTCCGTCTCCTATCGACATATGACTTATTCCTACTATATGAAGTATTCATCCACTCCTGGATGATATGCACCTTCTATGTGGTATCCCGAACCATCTCTGGTCCCACGAGTGCTGACTCCCCTGGTTCAGTCCATCACAAAGGTTTTCTACAAGGTTGCCACATCATCAACGTCCAGATCACCATGGTCGATGATATGAGAAGGGTCATGAATGTATCTCGTGAGCTGTGATACGTGGAAGATGTCATGAACCTAGTGCAACTAAGGTGGAAGATCTAAGAGGTATGCCACTTTAACAACTCTTATGAGGACATATAAAGATCTGATGAACCTCAGAGACAACTTGCCTCCTCGGCCAAATCTCCGCAAACCTCGTCAAGGTGAGACACGTAGAAAGACGTGGTCACCATCCTCGATCACCAAAGGTCTCCGTCTCCTATCGGCATATGACTTCTTCCTACTCTATGAAGTATTAATCCATTCTAGGAAGATCTGCACCTTCTATGTGGTAGCCTGAACCATCTCTGGTCCCACGAGTGCTGACTCCCCTGGTTCAGTCCAGCACAAAGGTTATCTGCAAGGTTTCCTGTACAATGCCTCAAAAGGTTCCATCCCAATGGTGGAGTGATAGCTGTTGTTGTATGAAAAATCCACCAAAGTAAAGACATAATTATATCTATATATGATGTCGACGATGCAATCACGCAACATGTCCTCAAGTGTTTGAATGGTCCGCTCAGTCTGGCCATCCATCTGAGGATAGTAGGTAGTGCTCAAATGAAGTTGTTTTCTGAAAGCCTCCAGCAACCCCTTCCTTTTCCGGGAAGTAAATGTGTATCACAATCAGAGACAATCATCGAGGGTACTCCATGTAACCGCATAATATCCTACACATAGAGGCATCCCAAGCTCCCTACTAAACCCTGCTCTCTGATCGGTAGGAAGTGGGCCTACTTGGTGAGTCAGTCAACAATCACCCAAATAGAGTCATTACCCCTGGATGAAAGTTGAAGTCCTGTCACGAAGTCCATTGATATCCTATCCCACTTCCACTCTGGGACCTCCAAAGGATGAACCAATCCTTCGGGTACTTGATTCTCCACCTTCAAATGAGGACATGTGTGGCACCGAGAGACAAACTCTACAACTACATCCTTCATTCCCGTCCACCAGTGTTGTCGTCAGAGATCCTGGTGCATGGTCGCCACTTCTGGATGTACCGCTAGTGGGGATTGTGGAACTCTCTCATCACTTCATCCCGAAGTGAAACTGGTACCATAGTACATCCTCTAAAGAGGATGATTTGATCCCAACCTTTAGAAAATCCATCAGCTTCTTGTCCTATGTATGTCTGAGCACGTCGAGCCTCATAGTAAGCATCCCCATGTTGCTCCTCCCTGAATCACTAAAAAAGATGGGGGGTGACTCTAAGAGACTGATTAAAATCCGCTCCATCACGATCCACAAAGGATATCTACAAAGAGGCCAGCTGCTCTACCACCTCTCCTAGTAGTTGTATACCAGACCTCCTTCTGAGGGAATCTGCTAGAATGTTCCCCTTCCCCTGAGTATAGACTATCTCGAAGTCAGAGTCCTGGAAGAACTCAAGATAACATTGCAGTCTCAGGTTTAGGCCCTTCTGAGAGAATATATACCTGAGACTCTTGTGATCAAAGTACACTATAAAATGATCTCCCATCAAGTAATGTTGCCACATAATCAAGGTGAAGATGACTACTTCTAACTCCAGGTCATTGGTAGCATTGTTCTGGTGATGTTGTCTCAGCTGTCGAGAACCATATGTGATAACTACTAGCTCGTGCATCAGGACACATCCAAGGCGGATCCCTAATGCATCTCAGTAGACTACATACCCTATGCCCTCCTCGGGAATCCTCAAATTGGGGGCACTAGTTATCCTCTGCCTCAGCTCCTGAAAACTCTGCTGGAAACTTTATGACCACACAAAGGGTTGCCCCATCCTCGTCAATGCTGAACGTGGTGCTGCAACTCTGGAGAAATCTGGCACAAATCTCCGGTAGTATTCATCCAAACCCATGGGACCCCGTACCTTCTTCACACTCATGGGTGGATCCCAAGCAAGTACCTCCTCAATACTCGATGGATCTATTGAAACTATAGCCTATGATATGACATGTCTCAAAAAGTGAACCTCTTTGATCCCGAACTTGCACTTCGAGAGCTTAACAAAAATTTGGTGATCTCATAGTGTGTCTTGTACTAACCACAAATGATAAGCATGATCCTCCTCTGTATTCGAGTAGATCAAAATGTCGTCAATGAAGACTACTTCAAAGTGATCAAGGTATTGCCGAATGATCCTGTTCATGAGCCCCATGAACACTATTTGTAACGCCCTGACCCCAGTTACCCAGAGTCGGGGCATTATTACATAACATTGGCATGATCACAAGAAAGATAAAATCTCGAAAGAACGATATTTTAGTAGCCTTGGAAACACTAGATATATTCATAATATTTCACATTACATCATAAAATGAAAACTACAACAATATAGTCTTCATAGTCCACACTCTTATCCCCTCATACTATCCCTACAGGTCATTCATAAATTACTTCTTCACATCCTGGGAAAAATAAAACATAGAAAAGGGGTGAGCTCAAATACCGAGTAAGGATAACAATATAGAAGAAACTTTCATAAATAATAATGAACATTCAAGGCAATGTATAACTAAAACAAAATCCTTTTAAACTTGATCTTCAACATAGTATGGAAAAAATAAAATGAAATAATGCCATTTACATATTCACATGGATATTATACTAATCGAATAACCACATGCAATATCAATAACCACTTTCATAATGATGGAATGCATAATTCCAGACTATCATAACTACATAGCCAAGGCCTCGTGCCAGGACTACAAATAAGATTTTTCCAAGGCCTTCTGCCAAGACACTAGTTTGTCTTATGAGACCTATCGATGCATCGAGGAGCTATAGCGGGCTCCACCTGTCACTTACTAATTCCAATGCATTACTCATATGAAAAGTTTGAATCGTAACATAAACATTTGTATTAAACTATCATACAAAATGTCAATACATAATCGACACACCATGAATGGTATAAAAATAGAACATCCACAGTCAAACATAACTCATTCGACAAAATATGGAAGATTGTATTGTATCAGATTAATCTCAATCGAGAATATTGAAGGATATTGACATAGATAAAAATAATCATCAAAACTATTTGAGAGAAATATCCCTGTTTTTCTTGAAATCATTTAAAGGTCACACTATTTGTCAAGAAGCCATTTAAAAATAGATTTTTGAATAAAAGTGGCCCATAACACTTTGAATATTTTAAAAGGAGTTTTAATTTTAAAAAATTAATTTCCATATAATTAAATCCTTAAAACCATTTTGAAAACATGGACATTAAGGAGCAAGATTTAGAAGAATAAGTCTTTAAAACATTTAAAAATGGTATTTTAGTTAGAGTTTCTAACCAAAAGAGAGACAATTGGATAAAAATAATTGAGGTAATCAAAACTTTGTAATATCATGAGAATAAATGGATTCATGATATACTATGACAAAGTACATTATATACACCACATAAAAGTGATTTGGTGTATAATAACAAAGAATTCTCAATGGAATGTAAATTATGATGAAATCTCTCATAAAGGCCGTATCCTTAGTTTAATGATAAATTGACGACATTATTATGTGTGAAAAATATAAATACACTAAATATGATTGGATATTTAGTGTAAAACAGTCAAAGGACATTCACACATATTCTAGTAAAAACAACACCAATTAATTGGATGTTTATCTCAAAAAATCGAGATTGAGTAAAAATTACTCTTATCAAGTTCATACCGATGACTTGAGAATTTATCAATGGAGTGATTATGTGTATAAAAAGTATATCCACAGAAAGGGAAGTGGAAATTATGACATAATCAAATGAATAGTGATTCCACACATAATCTTGGAGTAAAATAATCAATGAAGTAGGCGTAAAGATGAATGAGTGGAAATTGAAATTTCAAATTCCATTATCGATTTGGTAACTTACGAAACATACACCCATGAAAGAAGTATCACACAATGATGATGTAAATATCCATAAATTAATTTATATTACACAATGAATACAATCATGGGATGTACACACACCACATGCAACAAATAAGTGGTGAACAATGGAAATCTCATGGGATTAAAAGTGAGATAAGAAACCCCTTACTTTTACTTTTTTCCTTGGTCGACGGTAGGTTAAAATCTTGTATAATGGTGAAATAATTGTTATTTAATTATACAAGAATCATTTACATTAATATGATATCATATATGATCTTCTAACATTGATTTGTTAACAATATCTCAGTATTATCGTTGTTTCGGGTGTTAACTTACTCGTTTTCTTTTTTATGTTTTGTTACGTAAGACATGTTTTTCATTGATAGGTTGTATCTTATTCATATCCAGAATTATATCAAGTCCTTAAAAATTAATTTTAAATTATAAAATGATAATTATACTTGAACGGATACGATGGAGGCTGAATCTCATCGCGTTCGTGGAGACGGTAGTCCGTACATACGCACGAGCAACAATATCATTATTTTGATGTTAAAATAATATATAATTGGAGTTTATACCATATATAAAGAATAATTATCATGTTATATTTATTATTTACATAAATTACACATCATTATTATACCCATCCAAATTATAATTTATTGAATGACAATTACACCACGACGTGGAGATAGTAAGTCGTACGTACACACGTATGGTGACATGTTATTCAAAGGATGGATAGAATACTGAATATGGTTGTACCATATTTATAATAAAATCACAGTATATATAAGATACTGGAGTTATTATTTTAGAATGGTAATAACAGATAAGGAAGAAGTGGAAGAAGATAGGAACTTAGAGAATGGTGGTGAAATCATTACCTCTTCTTCATGTTCTTCCTTTTGATTTGATCAAAAGGGATCTTAAGATGACTTTCTGACTAAAGGAAGGCCTATAGGATGAAGTGAGGGAATTTGACAGAGTATTTGGGCAGTGTTTGGCCGAGCCAAAAGGCTTTGATGGTGTGACTTAAAGAGAAGGGGGAGTGCCCTTTTATAAGAGGGATGAGGGTCACCTTTGGAAAATCTAGAGATATTATTTTATAATAAATTCATATTCGGTTTATAATGACTTCCAAGTGGATTATTTAAAGGTTATGGTGGTAATGGGTCGAAAACCACTCAACCAATATAATTTAGATAGGTTTGGGTTTCTATATTAACCTTATCATTAAGTATTAACTCTTAGTTATTTAGTTTCACTTTTACAATGTCTCTTTGTATTTTTATATTATATGGTTAATAAACGTACTATATACATCCAAGAGACCCCAAAGTGGTCCATTAATGATACACCTATCATGATATAAGTCTCTTTGCCGAACCGAAGGTTTTTAGGAATTTAATATCAATTAATAATATAAAATTTGTTTTAAAAATTCTTTTATGTCAATTTTGACACTATTAAATAATTGATTTTTGTAAAACTCATAACAGAATGATAACTTCTAAAACAGTTAATTAAATCATTTATAACATGTCATATTAACCTATTAAATTATTTTAATTCATAAAAAGTCTCAAATTATATTTATTTGGGTATCAACAATATCAATAATTTTAATTTTTCACTATTATGGTAATTATTGCATCACCATTGTGTCATAAATAAATTAACTTATTTAATGTCAAAAAATTATAAATAAAAAACCATTATGTATGAAATAGTCTTATAATTCTAATGAATATTTATAGTCGAAATCCAACATATATAACCCTATGTAAAAAGTTTTTTTCTAAAAGATATATGCTTGTGTCATTTTTGTATTTATTTTAACTTAATTAAAATAAAGTGTTCCTATCACTTACAAGTGTCACCATGGGGTCTCAAAATCGACCCAAAGATGCCCGTGGTCGGACATTTATTATCAAATAAGGTTAGGACACGTTTTAGAATAATTTTTTATTATTATAGTATTATTTTTAACCCTTATTTATCAGATTTACCCTTTAACCATGGTAAATAAAATATTTACCGAAGTAATTATTGAAAATATCTAAAACTAAAAGTTACCAATTTACACAATTTGAACATCCTTATTCCAAATATGGAATCCATTTTTCCAAATTCAAAACATAGAAGTGGCAGAAATTAATTTAAAATTAATTCCCGTTGTCAAAACAAAAAGCGTGTTTTTAAGATATAATAACTATTAAAAGATTGATACTTGTTTATGTTCGGTTTAATTGTGAAATTATGTTCAATGACCTACATTGTAGTAAATGGTAAAAATATATTCTAAATATACTTTAAAACCACTAAAATTCATATGTTATCAATATAAATTTTTTTTATTAAAAAAGTTATTTTTAATTAAAATTTAGTAATTTTTTACTATTCATCAAAATATTAAAGTTATCTGAAAAGTACCAAAATTTCACCTTAGGCTAAATTCGATACTCCAAATCCCAAAATGAAGTCAATTTTGAGAGATAAAATCTCTAAAATTTTAAAAAGTATGTATGTTTATTCATAAGGGCTAGTTTGATCGGTTGTGGTGTGTGTTAGAAATCGATGATCCGTACAACACACACTATTGCATTATTCAAAGAGAAGCGTACCGTGGAAGCTTGGGATGTTTCATTGTAAATTTTTCTGGTACCAATTCTAAAAAGTAAATTAATTTAGTCAAATTTAAAATATAAAAGTTTAAAATATTGGATTTAAAAAGGGTTCGCTATTAAATGTTTGTAAAAGTGCAATACTGAAAATGAATTTGTTCTTACATTATGTCTAAGAAACTCATAATATGGATTCTAAAATTATAATGATTATATAATGATTATAATTTAGTTAATACTATTAATAACCTCTTTTGAACGGCTTGTTTGGTAAGTCATGGTGCGCTTGAACTCGGTGTTGCGTGTAGTGCAAGTTATTGAATTATTTTGAAGAAATAACACACTATGAAATCTTGGGGTGTTACATTCTCCCATACTTCAATAAATTGAATCCTCACAATTTGAAATTTTTCTTCAAAAATAAAAGGTTTAATATAGAAAATATCATTGTGGGAAAACCCACATCAGAAATTGGGTTAATAAAATTTAGTCTTAATAAGAGGAAAAGAGAAATGAAAGGGTCACCACCAAATTATGATATCTATTCGGAGAACATTGGAGGCAATTAGAGACATATAATTGGAGAAAATATGTAAATATTTATAGGTAATGATTGAGGTCATAAATCACAAACAAGTGTAAAATTGAGGGCCTTAAATTAATCAATGTATGATGATTAAAAATACCATCGGTTCAGCAAAACATATGGTATTAGGATAACACATTTTTTGTTTTAAGATCCTTTCACTAAAGTATAAGAATTAATTTCTTCATTTAATATAAGAAGAAGAAAAATAAATACTTGACAAATAGAGTATCATCCTTTAACTAAGTTCTACCACAAACTCATCTTTCACTCTAAAAGATAATAGAACTTAAAAATAATATTCTATTTATCCTTTTCGTATAGGGTTAAAAAATAAATTTATAATTCATATAGTAGAACCATTAGAAAAATGACATTTTTCAATATAGGACATCATGTGGGTCAGTGGTACGTGATAAACCCTTGTTTCCCTTCGGTTGTGGGTTCAAGTCTCACGGCCTTGCCAGACGCGATGGGTTGTCGCCCGACCTCCGGGTTGTCCTTTTATGGCAATACAAAATAATCCAAACTAGAACTATCCAAAAGACTTCAGTCCGCAATTTATAAGGGTGTTAAACACAATGAAGATCCTTTTTTCCGTGTAATAACATGTGAACACCTTCATCATGTATTATTTTAAGACACTACAACATCCTGAATTACCATAAATCCTTATTGATTACATTCATGATCCCTTATTCCTTAAAAAATAATAGATATACTCCTTCAATCCAAAAATGTTTTAAACTCAAACAATGATAGAATATATAAGTCATTAATCAGTTTCAAGGTAGTCAAGAATATCCAATATAATTTATCCAAATCAATCATGTATTATTCTAAAATCACTACCTCGGTATCAGAACCCTATTATGGTTTATCTTTCTCTCAAACATATATTTTCCAAAAATTTAACCTGCTATTGAGTCACTTTTCTTTGTTCCACACAATCTCAAGTCCTTAATGAAATAGTACTCTTGTACAATCCTAATATTCTCCAAAATTATTATAACAAGTACATTTTTGATACAACACTCAAATGACATAATCAACATAAGAACTCTAATCATTCCTCTTCATCTGTGGTAGTATCATGAATTGATTATTATCCTATAGCATCATTTTCGGAATAGTCTGATGACTGGGACATAGGTTCGCATAGTGTCCAAAATCCTTGAAAATGAAGCATTGAACATTTGAAACCATTTTCTTACCCTTGTAGTCACGTACATTGTGCCCTTTTCCACCAAAATTATAACAAACTCCCATTCCTTTCAGGCAAGTTCCAGGGTGTTTCTTCCCACAGTTATCACATATGGGAAAATTCTTCTTTTCCCTCTTCCCTTTATCCATCTTTCTCTCTTCTATCCTTTTCTTCTCTTGCTTCCCTTCAAAACCATAGGACTCAGTAAACACTTTACTTATCTTATCAACACATGATATTATTTCTTCATATGATGATAATACATGGGAGACAATTTCTCTTATAAATTCTGGCTTAAGGCCATGAAAGATATGATCCTTCTTTCTCATTAGATCATGTGCATTGCTGGAGTTCTCATTCCTTCTATTGGGCACCATTTCTAAACAATGGAATATACTAGATCAATTTATGAATCAAAATACATAATTCCATACTTATAAAACACTCAACAAAAATTGAACTATTTATGGATATAATCCATAATCATAAAAATGTGTTCTTTGAGGAATTATATACTCATACACCCTTCATAATGATTTGTAAAGAAAATGAGAGTCATCCTAAACATATCCCCCAGGAGTATTGTAACCAAGAGTGAAGCAAGGACCGTTGTCATGCACCAGTTCCCGTTCGAGTCTAGCTTAATGCGGTGTTTTCGGGTTTTACCCCTAGGTACATCTGTGCCAGAGCCGCCTCTACCTGCTCATATCCAGACAGGGATGTATTGCTTGGAAAAATCACAAAATCTCTACAATACCAAAATTCTAGGAAGTTCTTCTATTCTAATACTCAAAGTCCATCTTAGGTCTATGTGCTCTAATCAATGTTTATCTAAATCTAGCTTCCAAGGTTTTTACTAAACTTCTTCTGATACCAACTGTAACACCCCAACCCCAGTTACCCAGAGTCGGTGCATTATTACATAACATTGGCATGATCACAAGAAGGATCAACTCTATAATGACCGATTAGTTTAGTAGCCTTGGAAACACTAGATATATTCATAAAGTTTTACATTAAATCATAATATGAAAACTACAACAATATAGTCTCCATAGTCCGCACTCTTATCCCCTCATACTATCCCTACAGATCAATCATAAATTACTTCTTCACATCCTGGGAAAATTAAAACATAGAAAATGGGTGATCTCAAATGCCCAATAAGGATAACAATATAGAGGAAACTTTCATAAATTATAATGAACATTCAAGGAAATGTATAACTAAAACAAAAGCCTTTTAAACATGAACATCAACATAGTATGGAAAAAATAAAATGAAATAATTCCATTTACTTATTCACATGGATATTCTACAAATCGAATAATCACATGAAATATCAATAACCACTTTCATAATGATGGAATGCAAAATGCCATACTATCATAACCACATAGCCAAGGCCTCATGCCAATACTACAAATAATATTTTTCCAAGGCCTTGTGCCAAGACACTATTTTGTCTCATGAGACCTACCGATGCATCATGGAGCTATAGCGGGCTCCACCAATCACTTACTAAGTCCAATGCATTCCTCATATGAAAAGTTTGAAACATAACATAAACATTCTTGTTAAACTAGCATACGAAATTTCAATACGTAATGGATAAACCATGAATGGTATAAAAATAGCACATCCACAGTCAAACATAACTCAATCGGTACAATATGGAAGATTTTATTGTATCAGATTAATCTCAATCGAGAATAAAGAAGGATATTGACATAGATGAAAATAATCATAAAAAATATTAGAGAGAAATATCCCCCTTTTTCTTGAAATCATTTAAAAGTCACACTATTTGTCAACAAGCCATTTAAAAATAGATTTTTGAATCAAAGTGTCCCATACCACTTTGAAACATTTAAAAGCAGTTTTAATTTTAAAACATTAATTTCCATATAAATAAATCCTTAAAACTATTTTGAAAACATGGACGTTAATGAGCAATATTTAGAAGAATAAGTCTTTAAAACCTTTAAAAATTGTATTTTAGTTAGAGTTTCTAACCAAAAGAGAGACACTTGAATACAAATAATTGAGGTAATCAAAACATTTTAATATAAAGAAATAAAGTTATTCATGATATAATATGAAAACGTACGTTATATACACCACATAAAAGTGATTTGGTGTATAACAACAAATAAGTCTCAATGGAATGTAAATTGGGATGAAATCTCTCATAAAGGTCTTATCCTTTGGTTAAGGATAAATTAACGACATAATTATGTGTGAAAAATATAAATACACTAAATATGATTGGATATTAAGTGTAAAACAATCAAAGGACATTCACACATATTCTAGTAAAAACAACACCAATGAATTTAATGTTTATCTCAACAAATCGAGATTCAGTAAAAATTAATCTTATCAAGTTCATACCGATGACTTGAGAATTTATCAATGGAGTGATTATGTGTATAAAAATTCTATCCACAGAAAGGGGAGTGGAAATTATGACATAATCAAATGAATATTGATTCCACACATACTCTTGGAGTAAAATAATCAATGAAGTATGCGTAAAGACGAATGAGTGGAAATTGAAATTTCAAATTCCCTTATCGATTTGGTAACTTACGAATCATACACCCATGAAAGAAGGATCACACAATGATGATGTAAATATCCATAAATTAAAGTATATTACAAATTGAATACAATCACGGGCATTACACACACTACATGCAATAAATAAGTGGTGAACAATGGAAATATCAAAGAATTAAAAGTGAGATAACAAAGCCCTTACTTTGTACTTTTTCCTTGGTCGACGGTAGGTTACCCACATATATAATGGTGAAATAATTTTTATTGAATTATAAAAGAATCATTTACATTAATATGATATCATATATGATCTTTTAACATTGATTTGTTAATAATATCTTAGTATTATCATTGTTTCGGTTGTGAACTTACACATTTTCTTTTATATGTTTTGTTGCGTAAGCCATGTTTTTCATGGATAGGTTGTATATTATTCATATCCAGAATGATATAATGTCCATAAACATTATTTTTAAATAATCAAATGATAATTATACTTTAATGGATATGATGGAGAATGAATCTCATCGCGTTCGTGGAGACGGTAGTCCACACATACGCACGAGTGACAGTATCATTCTGTTGAAGTTAAAATAATATATAATTGGATGGTATACCATATAGACATAATAATTATCATGTTTTATTTATTATTTATATGAATTAAACATCATTATTATACCCATACAAATAATAATTTATTTAATGACAATTACACCACGACGTGGAGACGGTAAGCCGTACATACGCACGTATTGTGACAAGTTATTCAAAGGATGGATAGAATACTAAATATGGTTGTACCATATTTATAATGACATCACAGTATATATAAGATACTGGAGTTATTATTTTATAATGGTAATAAAAAATAAGGAGGAAGTGGAAGAAGAAAGGAACATGGAGAATGGTGGTGAAATCATTACCTTTTCTTCAGGTTCTTCCTTTTGATTTGATCAAAATGGCTCTTAGGTTGGATTTCTGACTAAAAGTAGGCATCTGAGATGAAGTGAGGGAAGTTGAGAGTGTATTTGGGAAGAGTTTGGCTGAGCCAAAAGGCTTTGAAGGTGTGAATTAATGACAAGGGGGAGTGCCCTTTTATAAGAGGGGTGAGGGGCACCTTTGGAAAAGCTAGAAATATTGTTTTATAATAAATTCATATTCGGTTACTAATGGCTCCAAAGAAATTATTTAATGGTTATGGTGGTGAGGGATCGCGAACCACTAAACCAATATAATTTAGTAAGGTTTGGGTTTCTATATTAACCTTATCATTAAGTATTAACTCTTAGTTAATTAGTTTCACTTTTACAATGTCTCTTTGTATTTTTATATTATATGGTTAATAAACATACTATATACATCCAAGATACCCCCAAGTGGTCCATTAATGATTAAACTATTATTATATAAGTCCCTTGTCTGAACCTTATATTTTTCGGAATTTAATATCAATTAATAATATAATATTTGTTTTAAAAACTCTTTTATGTCAATTTTGACACTATTGAATAATTGATTTTTGTAAAACTCATCACAGAATTATTACTTATAAAAAAGTTAATTAAATCATTCCTAACATGTTATATTAATCTATAAAATTAGTGTAATTCCTAAAAAGTCTCAAATTATATTTATTTGGGTATCTACAATATCAATCATTTTAATTTTTCACTATTATGTTAATTACTGCATCACCATTGTGTCATAAATAAATTAAGTTATATAATGTCTAAAAATTATAAATAAAATACCATTATGTAGGAAAGTTGTTTGTATTTCTAATGAATATTTATAGTAGAAAATCCAACATATATAACCCTATTTAAAAATTGTTTTTATAAATGATATATGCTTGTGTCATTTTTTTATTCATTTTAACTTAATTAAAATGAAATGTCCCTATCACTTACAAGTGGCACCATGGGGTCTCCAAATCGACCCAAATATGCCCATGGTCTGACATGTATCATCCAATAAAGTTAGGACACGTTTTAGGGTAATTTATTTTAATTCTAATATTATTTTTTAACCCTTATTTACCGGATTTACCCTTTAACCACGGTAAATAAAATATTTACCTAAATAATTATTCAAAATGGCTAAAAATAAAAGTTACCTATTTACAAAATTTGAAAATAATGATTCCAAATATGGAATCTATCTTTCCAAATTCAAAACACATAAGTGGAAGAAAATAATTTAAAATTAATTCCCACTGTCAAAACAAAAAGCGTGTTTTTAAGATATAATAACTATCAAAAGATTGATACTTTTTTTTGTTCGGTTTAATTGTAAAATTATGTTAAATGACCAACATTGTATTAAATGGTAAAAATATATTAAAATATACTTTAAAACCACTAAAATTCATATTTTATCAATATAAATAATTTCGATTAAAAAAGTTGTTTTTAATTAAAATTTAGTAATTTTCACTATTCATCAAAATATTAATATTATCCGAAAAGTACCAAAATTTCACCCTAGGATAAAATCGATACTCCGAATCCAAAAATGAAGTCCATTTTGAGAGATAAAAAATCTATATTTTTTAAAATTAGGTATTACTATTCATAACGGCTATTTTGATCGGTTGTGGTGTGTGTTAGAACTCGATGTTGCGTACAACACACGCTATTGTTTTATTCAAAGTGAAGTGTACCGTGGAAGCTTGGGATGTTTCATTGTAAATTTTTCATGTACCCATTCTAAAAATTAAATTTATTTACTCAAATTGAATATATAAAAGATTAAAATTTGGATTTAAAAAGGGTTCACTATTAAAAGTTTGTAAAAGTGCAATTCTGAAATTGAATTTGTTCGTACATTATGTCTAAGAAACTCATAATATGGATTCTAAAATTATATGGATTATATAAAGTTTAAAATTTAGTTAATACTATTCATAACCTCTTTTGAATGGCATGTTTGGTATGTCATGGTGCGCTTGAACTCGGTGTTTCATGTTGTGCAAGTTATTGAATTATTTTTAAGAAATAACACACTATGAAATCTTGGGGTGTTACACTGTTTGAGCATTGGTAACACCGAATGGCATAACCAAGAACTCATAATGGCCATACCCACATCTGAAAGTCGTTCTCTTCACATATTCATCACAAAATCTAAGCTGGTGATAGCCTGATATGAGGTCTATCTTCAAGAACCACTGTTCTCCCTTCAGCTGATCAAAGAGGTCGTCAATCATTGGGAGTGGGTACGTATTCTTCACGGTCACCTAGTTCAGGTGTCGATAGTCCAAAAAAAATCTCAAGCCCCCATCCGCCTTGATGGAAAATAATATCGAGGTTTATCAAGGAGATACACTGGTCTGGATGAATCCCTTCCCCTACAAGTCATCTAGTTGTACCCGCAGCTCATGATGCTCTATATGAGCCATCCTATATGCCGGTGTTGATATTAGTGCCATGACAGGGTATAATTCAATGTAAAATTCCACCTCTCTACGAGGAGGTAGACCTAGAACATCATCAGGGAAGACATCCATGTACTAGTCCACTAGTATAGGATAACTCGGACTCTCCATATCAAATACTCCAAGGGTATGGATAGCCAACTCATGAGTGATTGGTTGCACTCTCCTATGAGTAAGTCCATCTTGTGCTGTAAAGGCTCCCTTCTCACTGGTTAAGGTAAACATGGTCCCATCCATGCAGACACATTGTACTTTGCACCTAATACAGTCAATCAGAGCATGGAATGTAGATTACCAGTCCAGACCCAAGACGATGTCATAAGGAATTGATACTGCTCCTAAGAGATCCCAACCAAAGCTCTCACCTACTAGAGTATTCTCACACTGCCAAAAACAGTGCGTAATCATCAAATCCGCTCCTGTAGGAGGTTATATCCATAAGGATTGAGCCAACAGGTTCGTCAAAATCTTCGAGCTCCGAAAGAGGGCAGTGGAGATAAAATAATGACTAGCACTTAGGTATAAAAGTACTGTAGCTACGGTGGAGTAGGAACAGATCGTACCTTGTATCATCTCCGGAGTATCGTGATCGTAGGCCTCAGCTTCTTAGAGATGAGCTCGCCCTTTTCCACCTACTCCCTACAATCAGGGTGTTCTTCCTGGTGGTGGTGGTAGTAACATTTCGAATCGTCACCCACCACTAGCTACACGACCATCTCCTCTGCCATGTCCGCCTGCTCCCTGTGGATCTACTTGGTTTATACTTTGTCTCTTCTTGGGTAGTCCTTCAACAGTATGCTGATCATCTGTATGGTTGGTCAGATAATCATGAGCCATGTGACCCTACCTGCCGCATGTGTAATACTGCCCGCTCCTGGAATGATTGGCTCTTCCTCGGGTGCCCTGCACAATCGACCCTGAATCCTGCAGTCATCCACATGTAGGTCGGGTCCAATTGGACCTCTATGAAATCTATCTACTGCCAGCTGTAGAATTCTCTGTTATGTGACGTTCAGTGGTGGGTCTCACAATGGGTGACAGCTCGGCAAGAAAAACCTCCAATAAGAGGGCTTGCTTTGACACCCCCACCTGCATCGGGATGCTAAAAGAAATCATCAAAGCCCTGATCTCTTGCTTGAGCCCCTGCTCGATGGTCCGAGCCCTGAAGAATGGGTACCAAACCATATCATTGGAGTAACATGAGAGGTCAGTGAACCTAACTGAGTACTGAGCTAGAGTCATACTGCCCTGTTGCAGATGAAGAAGCCGCTGTATGCGCACTGCGTGAAGAGTTTTTGGGACAAACTCTACCCAAAACAGGCTCTCGATATCTACCCAGATAAGCATCACCTCATCCTGAACCAGGAGCATCAAGCTCCACCATCTTCCTGTTTCTTCTTGTAGATGTATGTCAGCAAGGATCGCCATGAGATTAGTTGGTGTCCCTACCAATCGATAGACTCTCACCATGTCCTCCAGCCAATCCTTAACTGCATGTGGGTCCATCTCTCCCCTGAACCTGGGTGGCCTCTGGCACGAGAACTCATGCAACGTGATGAAGCTGTGTGCACTCTCTGTTGCTGGGGATGGTGGCATTAGTGGCCCAATGGGTAATGGTACCACTAGTTCCTCCACTGGTGCCTCTACTGAAAGAGGGATCTACACTGAGGCCTTGTTGCTCGGTGGGCTATTAGTGCATACTACTCTTGGAATCCAAGCTGTCTCTCTATGTGGAGGCATCCGGAAAAGAAATAGGTCTTCCACGGTCAGTAAGTTATACCTGCTAAGCTAACTCAATGATTTCACAAAGAAGATTCTTGAAAACACACACGCAATCAGTGTTTTTTGTGCACTGAGTCAGAAATCCGAAGATAGAATCCTGGTGTATGGATACGTCGACCGCCGGGCGCCGACCCAAACACTAGATTCCCTAAACTGATAACCACACTCGCTACACTTAAAACTATTCCCATTAAAAATAATGATCAGAGTCCTATGTTCTATGGTAGAACTGACTCCTCTGATACCAATTTCTCATGACCCATACCCTAGGGCCCATTCCGTGACTACCCCAAGACCGCCTTTCATAGGAAAGGGTGGAAGACTATCAACGAAGTCATATTCCCTAAAACTGGGAAGGCATAGACTTTATAACCTATAAGAACACACAACCAAACACACATCAAGATACAAACTCAAGTAAAATTGTATAGAAAATAGTGTCGTGAACATAAGAGGGGTCAGAATACAAGCCCAATAGTAAAGGAACAAGTTCAACTGAAATACAATACAATAGGACAAAAGAGAAAGGCAGCTGCTGGGTCATCCTTCGAGATTCCTGCCTGAAGGGTTGGTACAGATCGCCTCCTCAGCACTCCATGTCTGCCCATCTTTTCTTCATACCAACATGTCGTATGGTCTACCTATGGGAACCGTCCAGTCCTAGTACCCTCATCCTCGGTCAGTACTATCTGTCATCTACGCCAAACACAACGAAGTGCGAGAAAATCCCATGTAGGGGTGAGTACAACAATACTCAGCAGGGACCATGATACCCTCAAGGTCTCACATGATCCCCAAAGGATAAACCAAAAAGCATGAAATCAACTAACAACCCTACTTAGGTATATTCCCATACGTATACCTAAGTTATTATGTATAACAATCTCAATCATGAAGAAACAGAGAGCCAAACTCAAAATCCCAAGCTCAGTTGTTCCACAAAGGAAGGTGTACCACGAAGGTAAGTACCACACAAGTATGCCTCCTAGAAGAATACCACCAGGGTATTACCACAAAGGGAAGTGCAACATAGTTACAGACTCAGATCAGACTAGGTATTTCTTAGGTACAATAGTAGAGATGATTATATGTAACTACTGAATCATCTTACACTGTTAAGAGGCTCTGGCGCTAACCCACATAGGATTTCATGGTTCTGACCCACAAAGGATCGCTCAGTGGTGAACTACACAGGATTGGTCGGTGCTGACTCATGCATGATCGATAGGTGTTGACCCATAGAGGATCGCTTTTCACTGAACCACACAGGATCTCTAGGTCCGAACCCACATATGATCACTCTTCATTCTTCACATTAAAACTAGCTATTGGGCTCTCATACTACCCTCACTTGTCACTGAGAGGGTCCTCTCTACAAGATAATGGTTGATACAAAAAATTATATTAAGTCCCATGAAGATGTATCCCAAAGTACCACCACATTATATGGGTCTCCACGCAACAGACGATTCGTCAATCAGACCCCCAGTCTCTAAATTATTAGCCTTTTCGTCCTGAGGTCCTGGTTGGATTCGAGATCGATCCAACCCAACCGTATTCCAATAATTTCCAAATATACATTGGAGTATAGAAAAGGTACCGTCTCTCACTAATGTTTCTAACACCACAGAAGATTTGTCAAATGGACGTCTGGTGCCAATGTTTTGGCCAAAAGTGCTTAAATGGGTTGAAGTGGGTCTGGGTGCGGTCCGACCTGGCCTGGGCCGACCCGGTTTGGGTCGACCCATCCCAACCCAGTAGGTCTGACCTGGGCCACGCTGGGTGGCTCGGTTGGTCATGAGGGCCGTGAGGGGCCACAGAGGGCCGCAGGACGGTGATGTTGTGGAAGCTGCAAGGCTGTGGGAGCAATGAGGTCGTGGGATGAAGAGGCCGCAGGGTGGCGTGAGGCGGCGCAGAGCTACGAAGGCTGTAGACAGTGGATGTTGTGTGGGCTGTGGGCGGCGAGGGGGATGTGGAATGGTAGCAGTGTTCATGGGGCGGCAAGGGCCGCAGGCGGTGGGGGTCAGGGGTGGTGGCGGCCTAGGGGTGGCGGGCAGTGGGGGCCATGGGGCAGCGGGGGATGTGGGGCGGTGGGGGCCACGGGGTGGCGGGGGCAGCGGGATGGCAGGGAACCTAGGGAGGCATAGGCCGTGGGGCGGTAGCATCTAGGGCCACGGGAAAGCGGCACACTATGGGGTGGTGGGTTTCCATGCCTTCACCGGCGGCCAGCTTGACCGACTTCCCTTCGTTATTCACCTAATCAGCGGACAGTTCGGTCTGTCTTTCTTCATTTGTCGCATGGCACAAAGCCTCTTTCTTCCATCGCAAAGAACATACCAAAAAAATAAGAATTATGGAGGGGTCAGGCCATGTTTTTTTGGCCACACCATCCATGTAAGAGTGGTAGCAAGAAGCTCAACAAACCGTGAATGAAGAACATCAAACTCCACCATCCCCATCATTCATTATTACCAAACCTGTATGAAATAAAAAAATATGTGGATCAACTAGTTAGAGAGTTGATCCGCATTCATTGTTTAGAAGGGAAGAACATGGGAGTCCATAATCTCAATAATAAAACCCCTACCTCATTTGTTGCAAACTATGAGGAGGGATAAACATGCATCTGTGGTGTTGGTGTTCCCTCTATCATTGGTTTGTTCGATGAAGACGTTCCACGTCAATGAGAGCGTTATTCGTGGAAGAAGTTCTTCATTGGAGAAGAAGAATTCCTCCAAGGTCCCCTCCCAAAAGCTTTCCCCTTCTCCTTTGCCAAAAACATTCCCCCTAATTCCCCCAAAAAATGAAATAGCCAACATAATAGAATATGATATCTATTTAGTTTTTTGGAACAATATCAAATAGGTTTAATTAATTAATTGAGGTGGTTTAATTAATTAAAGGGGGTGGCACCATTAAAGTGGGGGAAGTTCAAGAGGCTTCCCCACATTTAAGAGGGAGTTCAAGGGGGTTTTTGTCTCAGGTGGTCCCCACTACCATAACCTCTCATGGGAGGTTTAGTTATAATTTGGCGGTTTTAGGTTCGGTGGTCCCCACTTCCATATCCTCACATGGGAGGTTTATTTTTGTTGGTCCCAAACTCTCAACATCCACATGGGAGTTTAAATTGAAAAATAAATATTTTAAATGATTTTTATTTTTATTTTTTAATGGAAAAGTGAAAAATTCTATTTCACCCTCGACCTACTGTAGTCGAAGTCAGGTTCTCCTTAAGAGAATACTAGGGTTGTGAGTTCAACCCTGCTCACGAATTTCAATTCAAAGCATCAGTTCATAAGTTAGAAAAAACCCATTTGCACGTTTATTGAACGTACCTGAAAAAAAGTTCAGAAATCTATTCCGGGCACATCAGTCCTTGGAATCACACGTCGTAAATTTTTGCGGGCTAATAAAATTCCTATATATTTAAAAAAAAATCCACATGGAATTTCTGGGTCTTTACATTCTCCCCATCTCAGGGCATTACGTCCCCGTAATCCATAACACAAAATTAGGAAACAAGAAGGGGTATTGAGCACGAATATGGGCCTCCCGCTCCCATGTGCTCTCTTGGAGGATCACGTGTTTCCAAAGAACGTGCACTAGAGGTATCGTCCACCCACAAAGGACCTGCTCCTGTCAATCTTCAATCTCAACTAGAACCTCCGTAAAAGTTTCCCCATTATAGACGTCCATCACACCATTGTCGATAATGTGAGAAGGGTTGTTCACGTATCTCCTTAGTTGGAATACGTGGAAGATGTCGTGAACCTGGTGCAACTGAAGTGTAAGAGCTAAGCGATATACCACCTCGCTAACTCTACTGAGAACCTGAAAAGGTCTGATAAACCATTGAGGTAACTTGCTGAATCGGCCAAATCTATGCATACCTCATCGAGGTGAGACCCGTAGAAAGTTGTTGTCACAATCCTCAAACACCAGAGGGCTCCGTATCCTATCGTCATATGAGTTTTGCCTTATCTATGCAGTCTTTATCCACTCCTAGATGATCTACATCTTCTCTGTGGAATCCCAAACCATCTCTGGTCCCACGAGTGATGACTCCCCTGGGTCAGTCCGACACAAAGGTGATATGCAAGGTCGACCGTACAACACCTCAAAAGGTGTCATCATAATGGTGGAGTGATAGCTATTTTTGTATGAAAACTTCACCAAAGGAAAGAGATACTCCCAGCTACGAACGATCTCAAGGACACAAGCATGCTTCATGTCCTCGAGTGTCTGAATGATCCGCTCTGTCTGGCCGTCTGTCTGAGAATGGAACGTAGTGCTCAAATGAAGTTGTGTCCTGAAAGACTCCTGCAACCATTTCCATAGTCGGGAAGTAAAACATGTATCACGATCCTATAAAATTTTCAAGGGTACTCCATGTAACTGCACAATCTCCTACACACAAGGGCATCCCATGATCTCTACTGAACCCTTCTCTCTGATCGGTAGAAAGTGGGCAGCATGGTGAGTCGGTCGACGATCACCCAAATCGAGTAATAACCCCTGTATGAACGTGGATGTCCTGTCACAATGTCAATGGATATCCCATCCCACATCCACTATGGGACCACCAATTGATGAACCAAGATGGCTAGTACCTAATTCTCCGCCTTTAATTGCTGACAAGTGAGGCACCGAGAGACAAACTCTGCAACTGCTTTCTTTATTCCTGGCCACCGGTGCTGTCATCAGAGATCCTGGTACATTTTCACCTCTCCTGGATGTACTGCTAGAGGGGATGTGTGGAACTCTCACTTCACTTCCTCCCAATGTGACACTGGTACCATGGTACATCCTCTAAAGTGTATGACATGCTCCCGACCTTTAGAAAATCTATCAGGTGCCCGTCCTATGGATATCTAAACACGTTGTGCCTCACAGTTAGCATCCCAACATTGTTCCACCCTAACGTGTTGATGAAGTGGGGGAGTGACTGTAAGAGACTGAAGAAAAAATGATCCATCACAATCCATAGAGGATATCTACAAAGCGGCCAGCTGCTCCGTCATCTCACCTAGTAGCTGTATACCAGACCTCCTACTGAGTGAATCTGCTACAACGTTTCATTTCCAAGGAGTATAGACTATCTCAAAGTCATAGTCCTGGGGTAACTCAAGCCAACATCACTATCTCTGGTTTAGGTCCTTCTGAGAGAAGATATACATGAGACTCTTGTGATCAGAGTAAACTGAAAAATGCTCACCCATCAGGTAATGTCGCCACATCATCAAGGAGAAGACAACTACTGCTATCTCTAGGTCATGGGTAGCCTTATTTTTCTCATGTTGTCTCGGCTATTGGGAACCATACGTGATAACTATTCACTCATATATCAGGACACATCCAAGTACGATCCATAATGCATCGCAATATACTATGTACCCTACACCCTCCTTTGGAAGCCTCAAGATGGGGGCACTAGCCAGCCTCTGCTTCATCTCCTTAAAACTCTTATGGTGTCTTTTCGACCACAAAAAGTGTTTTCCCTTCCTTGTCAATGCTAAAAGTGGTGCTAAAACTCTAGAGAGATCAGGCACAATTCGTCAGAAGTATCCGGCCAAACCCATGAAACTCCGTACCTTCATCACACTCTTGGGTGGCTCCCAAGCAAGTACCGCCTCAATCTTTGCTGGATCTACTGCAACTCCAACCTCCAATATGACGTGTCCCATAATGTGAACCTCTCTGATCTAGAACTGGAACTTCAAGAGATTACCATAAAGTTGTTTCTCTCAGAGTGTGTCCAGTACTACCCCCAAATGATAAGCATGATCCTCCTCAGTCGTCGAGTAGATTAGAATGTCATCGATGAAGAATACTACAAGGAGATCAAGGTATGGATGAATGATCTTGTTCAAGAGTCTCATAAACACTTTTGGAGCGTTGGTTACACCAAATGGTATAACCAAGAACTCATAATGGCCGTACCAACATCTGAAATCCATATTCTGCCCATCCACATCCCGTACTATGAGCTAGTTATATCATGATCTGAGGTATATCTTTGAGAACCACCGTGCTCCATTCAGTTGATCAAAGAGGTCGTCAATCCTCGAGTGTGGGTATTTGTTCTTCACGGTCACCTGGTTCAGGTGCCGACAGTCAACACAAATCCTCAAGCTCCCATGAACCTTCTTGGTGAGAAATATTTGAGGGATTCCCAAGGTGATACACTAGGCCGAATGAATCCCTTCCCCTGCAAGTCCTCTAGCTTTACCTGTAGCTGACGAAGCTCCTCAGGAGCCATCCAATATGCCAGTGTAGATATTGGTGTCGTCACGGGGTACATGTCAATGTAAAAGTCTACCTCTTTATGAGTAGGAATACTTTGAAAATCACTAGGGAAGACATCTATGTACTGGTCCACCACTACAGGATAACTCAGACTCTCCCTGTCAACTTCTCTTAGGGTAAGGCTAGCCAACTGATTAGTGATTGGCTGCACTCTCCTCTGGGTAAGTCCATATTATGCTTAAAATGCTCCCTTATCGCCGGTGAAGGTAAAACTGGTCCCATCCGTGTGGACAAACCGCACTTTAAGATTAATATAGTCAATCAGAGCATTAACTATAGATAACCAGTCCATACCCAATATGAAATTGTAAGGCCTCGACAATGCTACTATGAGATCCTACCCGAATCTCTCACCTCCTAGAGTAAGCTCACACTACTGGCACTAGTGCGTAATCGTGGAATCAGCTTCTGTAGGAGTATCTTAATGTAAGGATTGAGCCAACGGTTTTTTCAGAATCTCCGTGCTCCGAATGAGGGTAGTGGCAACAAAATATTGGCTAGAACCTATGTCTATAAGAACTGCATCTATGGTGGAGAAGACACATATCATACCACGTATCATCTCTAGAGAACTGTGATCATAGGCCACAGCTGCTTGGAGCTGAGCTCGCCCCTGTCCACCTACTCCCTGCAGTTGTCGTTGACCTCTTGGTGGTGGTAGTGGCAACATCTCGAATCATCGCCCACCGCCAGCTGCACGACCATGTTCTCTTCCACGTCCACCTACTCCCTACGCATCTACTTGGTCGAACCTCTGTCTCTTCTTGGGTGGTCCTTCGACCGTTTTCTGATCATCCATATGGAAGGTCAGACAGACACGATCCCAGTGACCCTGCCCGCCACATGCGTAACACCACCCACTCCTGGAATGATTGGCTCAGCTTCGAGTGCCCTGCACAACAGACCCTGAATCCTGCAGTCATACCCCTATAGGTATGGTCCTCTTTGACCTCTGTGACATTTGTCTACAGCGATATATAGAAGGCTCTGCTACGTGATGTTCGGTGGTGGGTCTCGCTGCTGGTGAGTTCTCAGAAAAGAAACTCTCCACTAAGAGGGATTACTCTAACACCCCTACCTCAATCGGGATGCTTTGAGAAATCATCGAATCCCAAATATCTCACCTGAGCCCCTTCTCCATGGTCCAGGCCCTAATGAATGGGTCTCGCACCATATCAGTAGAGTAACATGAGAGGCCTATGAACCTCGATGAGTACTGAGCTACAATCATTCTTCCCTGTTGCAGATCAAGAATCTCATGTATGCACACTACGCGAAGAGTCGCTGGGACAAACTCTGCCCGAAACAAGCTCTCGAAGTCTGCCCAAAGAAGCGTCAACTCGTCGTGAACCTGGAGCATCAAGCTCCACCATCTGCCTAATACTTCCTATAGAAGGATGACAACAAGGATCACCCTAAGATCAGATGGTGTCCTAACCAGTCGAAAGACTCTCACTATGGCCTCCAGCCAATCCTCAGCTGCCTGTGGGTCTGTCTCTCCCAGAACCTGGGTGGATTCTGGTGCTGGAACTCATGAAATGCGATCATGTGGTGTGCACTTTCTACTGCTGGGGCCAGTGGCATCGGTGGCCCAACAGGTAATGGTACTGTTGGTGCCTCCGCAGGTGCCTCTATTGGAATAGGGCCCTGCCCTGAGGCATCGTTGCTCAGTGGGCTATCAGCATGTACTACTCTCAGAACCCTAGATGGTTGTCTAAATGGAGGAATCCTGAAAAGAAATAGGTTCTCCATGGTCAATAAGTTAATCATGGTGAGGTGACTCAAAGAGTTCACAAATAAGACTTTTCAAAACACACACACAATCAATTTTTATCGTGCACTGAGTCAGAATACATAAGTCAGGGTATTGGGGTATGGATACGTCGGCTGCCACACAAACACTAGATTCCCTAAACTGATAACCACACTCACTACACTTAACACTATTCCTGTTAAAAATAATGATCAGAGTCCTATGTTCTAGGGTAGACCAAATCCTCTGATACCAATTTGTTATGACCTGTCCCCCTGTTCCGTGTCATGACTACCCCAAGCCCGCCTTCCATAGGTTAGGGGATGGTTACTAGAACCGAATGTGTATTCCCTAAAACTGAGAACAAATTTCATTTATAACATGTAAGCACACGCAACCAAGCACATAGTAAGATATAAACTCAAGTAAAACTGTATAGCAAAAAGAGTGGTGAAAGTAAGAAGGGCTGGAATACAAGCCCAATAGTAAAGGTACAAGTTCACCTAAAATACAATACAACTGAAGAAAATAGAAAGGAAACTGTTGGGTCGTCCTCTGAGATTCATACTTGTAGGGTAGGTACAGATCAACTCCTAATCACTCCATGTCAGACCATCTCCTCTGCGTATAGATATGTCATATGGTCCACCTCCGGACACAGTCCAGTCCTGGTACCCTCGTCCTCAGTCAACATTGTTCGTCATCTACACCAAACACAACAATGTGCGAGCATATCCTGTGCAGGGGTGAGTATAATGATACTCAATAGGGAAACCGAGACCCTAAAGATCTCACAAAATCTACAATGGATAAACCAAAAATCATGAAATCAACTGAATACCCTACTTAGGTATATTCCCATACATATACCTAAGTTATCATGTATACCCATCTCAATCATGAGAAAACACCGAGTCCAAATCAAAATCCCAAGCTCAACTGTTCTACAAAGGAAGGAGAACCATGAAGGTAAGTACCACATAGGTATTCCATAATGAATAATACCACCATGGTATTACCACAAAGGGAATTACCACATAAGTATGGAATCAGCTCACACCAGGTATTTCTTAGGTACAATAGTTGAGATGATTAGATGTAACTATTGAATCATATTATTTTGTTAAGAGGCTATTCTTATGATCAACACAGGATCGCTCAGTTCGGACACACACAAGATCTCTAGGTGCTGACCCACACAGGATCGATCGGTGCTGACCCACATAGGATCTCTATGTGCTGATCCACACAGAATCGCTCTTCATTCTTCATATCAAATCCTACTATTGGGTTCCTGTACTACCCTCTCTTGTCACGGGGAGGGTCCTCTCTATAATCCACTAGTTGATACTCCAACTGCTAGAAATTCCTAGGATTAAGTATATCAAATTACCCCCACATCATAGGGGTCTCAACACAATAGACGATGTGTCAATCAGACGCTCATCCTGTAAGTTATTATCTTTTTAGTCCCAAGGGCCCTATTGGATTCGTGGTCGATTAAACCCAACCATATTACAACTATATCTAAATCTATAGTGGGGTATATTAAAGGGACCATCTCTAGGATTCCAACACCCAAACTAGCTCACACATTTACTAAACATACCCAGAAAAAGTTCGGAAATTTATTCTGGGCACTCCGGGCCTCGGAATCACACACCGTCAATTTTCGAGGACTCATAAAATTTCCATATACTTAAAAAAACTCATGGAATTTCCAGGTCTTTACAAGCTGGTATACTACTGAAATTTTACCATGTTTTTCCAAGACAAGATAATTGTGTTGTGAATATCATTCCCATGACTCTATCATGGGTAACCACCTTTATGAACATATACATATTGAATGCTACTTTGATGTATTTATTCCACATTACTTAATCGTGTAATAACATATAATGTTTATTGATTCCATGTTATATGATCCATGTGGCCCACTTATGCATGAAATGAAATGTTTAAGAAGGGTGCACCCTGATAGTGCTCCAATGCATTGGGTAAAGATTAATATCATGATACATTAAGTGAAATGAGGGTTTAATCATGAAAATTCATGTTAAATGAGGATTTACTAATGCTCCATGTGCAATGATCCTTGGCTCATGCTAAAATTATGTTAAATGTTGTTTCCACATTTCCATGTTATGTTAATCTTGTTATATAATGCCTTTTTGTTCATTTTTATCTTATACTCCCTTAATATGCCTATTTCTTAACATGTATTGTATATTTCATGTTATTCCTTGTTAACTCCCTTATAGGGATTTATATCTCACCCTTTTCTTATGAATGTCCTCAGGTTATCCAATGCAATGCTAAGTATGGGGGAATGTGGTGGTCATGTAAAAAAAAGATTTCAATAAGATGTCGATTCCTATGATTTAGGTTGTTATGTAATGTTCCTAACCCCAATGACATTGGACATCTTGGTCTTCTATGTTGTATAAAGTGAGGTTTTCTAGGAAATAAATCATGTCTATATGTGTAATAAAATGAAGGGTTGTTATATTCCATCATTATATTGTATTTAGACCATTGAGAATAGTTTTAATATTACTATCATAATATCTCTTAGTTCTCATTATTTCTAGGAACTATTATAAAATTTTGATACAAGAAACAATCTAAGGATATTACCATGTAACAAGTTCATATAGAAGTATCAATACTATTATTGTAAGAATAAAAAAATGTAAATATTAAAATATATGAAAGTAATGGTAATAAAAGTTGATAAAAGATTTGGGTCTGGGGAACCCTCTCCAAATAATGCTAAATGTTGATATTAATAGAGTTTTGTGCCTTAAATATGAGAGGTTTGTTAAGGGTTACATGAATACAGGTGATGTGTGAGATAAAAAAGAAATATTTTATATGAAAATGGGGAAAATAAAATTAAATGGGAGTATATTTTGTGAGAAATAGGAAATCAAGTGATGACATCATATAAGGATTCTTAAACAATCCCTATATAAAACTTGATAATTCATAAATCCGAATTAGTATTTAATTTTGTATGTTACTAGGAGGTGAGTTTATAAAATGGGCACTTAATTAAATATTTTATGGACATCTAATGTTCTATTTTTTAAAAATATTCTTCTATAATTATTACCCTTGGAAAATAATATCATTCTAAATATTTTATATATAAGAAAGAGTTATTAGGATTTAATCACCTAGGTTTTCCTTTAAGGAAGATTAAATACTTATAAAGAACTCAATGTATGAGGTTATTTTTCTCAACGTTTCTAATTTTAAGCTTCAAATTAAATCTACTAACACTCATTCAAGTATATTACAAGAATTTTCCTTATAAATTTTACCAATTTTAAAATAATTCATTTAAATTTACTCTATTTCTGTGTTTTAATGTAAAATATAGAGTTTTTGGGTAAAAAAATATATTATGAGTATTTTTAGTGTAAGACCCAAGAATTTACAAATAAATTTATTATAGAATGCATGGAACAGTGAGTCTCTACGAACCGAAATTTTTTATAACCAATCCGTGTAAACATAATTTTTCCACCTTTGTGATTTTAATTTCAAATAACTGACATACATGGTTCCCATCAGTAAGATATTTTGAGCCTGATAAGATAAATACAATTTTTGTTGAATAATAACATAACCTTATGAATAGTAACACACCCTTAAGAATTGTACTAAATATTAATGAATAGTAAATTGGTCAAAAAATAGAAACTTCACCCATGAATGTATAAAAACAATTTAGACATCTTAAATATTAAACAATGATCATAGTATAAGTATTGATATTTTTGAATGCCATAAATATTTTAACTAAGAATTTATGATTTATTTAATAATTTAAAATGGAAATATATTTTAATAAAATGTAATCAGAAATTTTTATTTAATTTTTTTATGGAAAAAATATAGCTTTATACCACCTTGATTAGTTTTTCAATGTGTTATAAAATTAGTTATCAGTTTAATGTTGTTTTTTCGATAAATTATGGTTTTTTTTAAAATTAAACTAAAAATATTTAGAAAATTATTTTCAAAAAATTGAGTTCATTTTTTAATTCTACATTTTGAATAATTCTTAGGGTGAATTTTTGTTATTTTTATGAAAAAACATGAATTTTTTGACAACTAGTGAAATACTGTAAAATACCGTATATATAAATTAGCAGTTAAGTATACTTTTTATGACATCATTTGTGATGTAAGGCCACTTTTTTAGAACTAAAATGTACATATTACTATTAGGGGTCACATAAAATTACACAACTGGTTGTGTTGAGATAATTAATAAAATAATGAATAAAATATTCAAAATTTTCACCTCTCCTCCACTATAACCCCCCACCACTCACTCTTATACTCACTACTATAATCATTGATGATAATAAAATATATTCCAAAATACCTTTATCTAATACCTCCCCAATTAAAGGATCCTCTTGGACTTTCAAAAATGGAAAAACCCCTTCCCTTAAAGAGATTCTCCAGTAGGTGGATTCAAGAGTTAAATTCACATTTTCTTTCGTTCATTTTCGTTTCATGTTCCTTTCAATTGTTATCCTCTCCTCATATAATCTATCCAAATGACCATGATAACTATATTATAATCAATATAATTGATTTATATCATGTGAATGGAAGATCCATCATCAATATTCTTACTCTCTCCCTTTTATGGTATAAACTAAACCTCCGTCCACAAGGTTCCAATTTACAACCTTTGTGGATGATGAAGTTTCATTCCTCGATTTCTCTTTCATTTGTGGTCATAAAACCATTTGTTGGTTCAAAAATACTATAAAAATATATTATAACCTACTTAATATTCATGAATCTTTATATATAAAAGTTATTAAATCATATGACCAAACTAGTTCCGAATAATCAAAATACCGCTAAATAATATATGTGAATGTCATTAATATTTCATATTATGATTCATCTTCATTTCATGTACCCAAATTATTTAAATAACCATTTACACATATGGATGTTCATAAATATTGTGTAAATTCAATTATAGAGATTTACATCCATTCCACATGAACTCCATTACTTAAAAACATGTGAATTGAATATGAAAATCCGGAAAACAAACACGTCAGTACATCAAAATTCAATCTTATAACAAATCAATAGTGACATAATAGGCCTAATAAAATCATGATAAAATATATAAATGTTTAAAATGTACTTAATTAAGTTATTAATATAATTAATTTCATTTTCCATGACCTTATTTTCAAGAGTAGAACACATTCAGACTTAATGTAAGGGTTTTTTTCACCTCACATCCATTTTTGTGAGATTTTTTGTATTCACATATGATACTTGTGTATGGTGTATGTATACTTCCAATTAATGTAACATATCATTAAAATATTTTTTTTCATGTTATTAAATGATTCATTGGAATATTATTAATTTTTGGGCATATGAATCTATTGATTACCAAGTAGTAAGGGTGTTTCACCCGATCCTCCATTTTAATTCAGCTTAATTTTATTATCTACTTACTGAAATTATTTTCTTATGTATTTTTGTTTACTCATCATAAATTTTTTGCATGTGTTATATATAATTTTACCAAACCAAGTACTTCCTAATTTTATGGAGAGTTACACATTTTTAAAGTAACATTCAAAATTATTTCCAAAATAAATGCTCAATTCAAGGGAATCTCTAAAATTTGTACCTATTCTCAGGAGAACTCTATAATAATTTTTTTGAAAAACAATATATTTCTTAAAATAAAATATTTTAGTATGAAAATAATACCATACTTCATTTTTGGTTTTATATAATATGTTTTCCAAAAGAAATATTCTCTTCAAAATAAAACAGCATATATCTAAATAATTACTCAATGATTTTATAAGAGTATTTTCATCATTTTCAACAGTACTGTTGACTCTTATGTACTATTGGGATTATTATTTTACAATATAATATACCATATTTATTTGGATGGTTTATAAATTTTTTTTGTATTTTCTGTCCTAAAACCATTTACCAATTTATAATGAATGGTTAGTGTTTAAAATTAATGTTTTGGGAATGTTATTTAGATTTCATAGGTTAGTTTCAATAAAAATGTGTATGTTGCTTATGTTTATCCTTAATCAACTGAGGAATTAATTGTATTTATTATGTTATAGTTTGGGCCCACTATATCCCCTTGATGTATTGGTAGGTCTGATGAGACAAATATGCATGGACTTAGATGAGGCCTTTCACAATTTGATATATGGTTTTAGCCGAGGCCTTAATCATTTGTAGACATATTGGTCGAGGACATCGTAGTATGTTTCCGAATGTCATTCATATGATCTTCCCTCATTATTAAGATTGTAATTGAATGTTCTTGTGGTTATTCTATTATTATAACACCCATGATTATGTTTTATTATGGCATTATTAACTAAGCTCATATTCCTTCCGTAATGTGTTCAAGTATATTATTTGTATAGGTATGTGTTTTAAGTTATTAACCATGCCTAATGTTTGTGTTTATGTTATCTTCCACTATATTTCTTATTCATTCTATAAAATTGAGCTCACCCATTTTTATGATTCAATTTTTTGGACATGAAGAAGTTTATTATGACTGACTTGTAGGGATAATAATGGAGTGGCGGATGTTACCAATAAAAATTTTATGTTGTATTTATTTTCAAGATGTAATGATGAACCTATGAATGTATCTGTTTTTCGAAAACTACTAAACTAATTGGTCCTTTGGTATGTTATTCCTTGTAATCTAGTCAATGTATTAATATAATGCACCAGCTCTAGGCTTCTAGGATCCGGGCGTTACAGTTTTTATCAAAGGAAGTGTTGTAGAAAACATGGAAAC
Source organism: Viscum album (assembly GCA_963277665.1). NCBI lineage: Eukaryota > Viridiplantae > Streptophyta > Magnoliopsida > Santalales > Viscaceae > Viscum > Viscum album. The sequence goes on from OY728148.1 coordinate 392,534,858, forward strand.
TAGATATAGAAAACGTATATCAGTTAAAAAAACATAAGATATAATTTGGGTATAATAATACAAGGACATAATATAATTTTGGTAAGGAATAAATTAAGTGGTTTATCAAGAAAATACATCCCTTTCTAGATAAAAACATATAGAGGTGGCACTGACACATATGTATCTAGGGGTAAACCCCAAAAACATCGCTTTGAGGTAGACTCGAATAAGAACTTCTGTATGAGAATAGTTATTTTTTCACACTTGGTTCGACCCTCCTGGTGAATATGCTTTGGTAAATTCACATTCTTATTAAAAAAAGTTATGAAGGATTTGTGCCTCAATGTAACCAAACTATATGGTTATAGGATTTATTATGCATAAATTTATGTTATGTGTTACACCATATTTAGAGTTATAGAGAGTTCATAATTTTATGAACTAACATATAATATGGAATTGATTAGAAATGGTTCCTAGTATAAGGAATGATAACTTCACCAATGCAAGTGTTGTGAAGAGTAATAAAGATCATATCTTTGATAGTCTTAAGTCATCATTTCAAAGGAAGATTTTATTCCACGTATCCTCATCATATAAGGAAATAGTATCAAGTGTTGAAAATGTTTGTAAATACTTCATTGAGTCCTATGGATTTGAAGGAAAGTAAAAGAAGAAGAGGATGATATAGAAAAACATGGATAAAGGGAAAAGGGTAAATATTTATTTTCCCACATGTGATAATTGTGGAAGGAAACACCTTGGTATATTTTTGAGATGAAAAGGAGTTTTCTTCATAGTTTGGGAAAAATTCCACCATGATCATAATTTCAAGACAAGGAATGAATTTTACTATATTAAATGCTTCTACCACAAGGAGATGGGACACTATACGAATAAATGTCCCAAGCATCAAAGTAAGATACCCCAAATGCTGATTTTGGATAATGATAAAGGTATGATGCTTCCACAGATGAAGTAGAATGATTAATATACCTAATTAAGAATCTTGTCATTTGAATTTTTTTCAGTACTGTACTAGTTCTAATAATTATCGTATATAGAAGGATTTTATTGAAATACTATTTCATTAAGGATAAGCGGAATTATAATGAATGTTACAAAATAAAATTGATGCATTATAAAGTTAAAATATTTAGAAAAAAACATGATTGAGGGAAAGAAAACACTTCATATATATCAGATGTATAGATAATGATGAAGAAACAATTGATTTAGATAAGTACTTACTACCTTGGAACTAAATATTGATTTGTAGAGAAGTGTTGTATGCTATTATCGATGGAGTTTACAAAACATTTGGATTTAAGAAATATATCTAATAACAGATATCATACTTAAGAAATATGGAAGAATGAATGTTTCAAATATGGTTTTTATGATAATTCACGTTATTATCATATTTCAAGAGGATACATGATGAAGTTATTAACATGTTTTTAATATGAATTTTGGAGACGATTCTTATTTATTAAGTGTTAATGATAATTTCACCATGGAAATTTATATACCTTTATTATAATGTGTTGAATCATTATATTTTGTAATATTTAACCATTTACGAAATGGTTTGTGTTGATCATTGTATTGTTTTTGGGAGTTTAATGTCAGACATTGGGGGTTTGATTATTTATCAATGAAAATTTTGTCCAATTATGGCGAGTTGTTTTCTAGTAACCTATACGTTTACCTTTCATCTTATTAATATAATATTTTAACAATATTCTTGATGGTGGTTTCCTATAAGGTAATCTTAAAATATCAACTATTAAATTTTGATGTTCAATTTCAAATTTTGGGAACAAAATTTTTGAAGGAGGGCATAATGTATCACCTTAAGAATTTACAAATAGATTTATTATAGAATTCATGGAACAATGAGTCTCTACAAACACCAATTTGTTTTAATTTAGGAAAGTAAACACATTGTTTCCACCTCTGGGATTTGAATTTCAAAAAACTGATATACATCATTGTGTTTAGTATGATATTAAGAACATGATAGGAAATAAATATTTTTTGGTTAATAGTAACATGCCCTAATGAATAGTGATATAAACTTATGAATAGTACGGAATAGTAAATATTCCAAAAAATAGAAACTTCACCCATGAATGTATAAATACAATTTAGACATCTTAAATGCGATAAAATGATCATAGTATAAGTATTAGTACTTTTTAATTTTATAAATATATTAATTAAATTTTTATGATTAATTTTATAATTTAAAATGGAAATTTATTTTCATAAAAATAAAACATAAACCTTAATTTTATTTTATTAAGGTCATAATATATTTTTATGGGACCTTGATTATTTTTTCAAGGTGTTATAAAATGAGTTGTAGATTTAATGTTATTTTTTAGAATAAATTATTATTTTACTTAAAAATAAAATTAAAAATATTCAGGTAATTATTTTAAAAAAATTGAGTTTATTTTTGAATTCATAATGTCGAATAATGGTTAGGGTGAAGTTTTGGTATTTTTTTTAAAAACTTAAATTTTTTATGAATATTAAAATATGGTAAAATATTGTATATACAAATTATCAGTTAAATAACGTATTTAAGACATAATGAGTGATTTAAGGCCACTTGGTTTAAAATCCCATGTACGTATTACTATTAGGGTTTATATGAAACAAAACTATTGTATGTGTTGAGGGAATTAACAAAATAATGAATAAAATATTCAAAATTTACTCCTCTCCTCCACTATAAAACCTCACTCACTCCCTCTTATCATCACTCCAATAAGCCTTGAATATCCTCTATGTTCTACCAAAATACCCTTACCTAGTCCCCCCCTACGTCCAAGAAGTTCTTGGTCATTCCAAAAGTACAAAAGCCCTTCCCTTAAAGAGATTCCCAAGGAGGTTGTTTCAAGAGGTATATTATAATTTAATTTCTTACATTTTCATTTCATGTTCCATTATATTGTAATCCTATCCTCACCTCTTATCTAAAAAATTAACATGATTACTCCAGTATCACTTATATACAAGAATTATATCATGTTGATGGAAGAAACATCATCAATATTCATAACCTGACCCTTTTATTGTATAAATGAAACCATCGTCCGTGAGGTTCCAATTTACAACCTTCGTGGATGATGATGTTTTGTTCTTCAATTTATCCTTCATTAATGGTCATGAAAAAATTTTGATGGTTGAAAAAGAAAAAAATATATGTATTATAACCTATATAATATTCAGGAACTAGTATACATACATGATATTAAATCATATGACTAAACTAGTTTTTAATAATCAAAATACTGCTAAAAAATCTATGAGAATGTCATTAATATTTAATCTAATGATTCATCATAATTCCATGTAAAAAATGATATAAATGATCATTAAAACATATTTATGTTCATAAATAATCGTTAAATTTAATTCTGGATGTTTACATCCATTCTACACGATTTCTATTACTTAAGAAGAAGTGAACAAGTTATGAAAATTAAGAAAACAAACACATCAGAATAACAAAATTAAATATTATAACTAATAAATAAGGACATAATGATACTAATAAAATCATGATAAACTAAATAAATGTTTAAATGTTTCTGAATTAAGTTATTAATAATTCTAAATACATATTCTAGGACTTTATGTTATAGAGAGGAACGCATCCGGACATAAGGTAAGGGTTTTTTGTCTCGTTTCCATTTTTGTGAGATTTTCTGTATTCACTACTAATACATTTGTATGGTATATTTATACAGATTATTGATGTAAAATATCATGAATATATTTATTTTCATGGTATTAAATGTATAATTTTAATAATATTAAATTTGGGGCATACATATCGATTGATTTTAATGTAGTAAGGGCTTTTTACCAAAACCTCTATTTTCAGTCGGGGTAATTTTATTATCTACTTACCTAAATGAAGTTGTTATTGATTATTGTTTACTCCTCATAAATTATGTGTGAGTTCTATATATATGCTTAATAACCTGAATACTTCCTTATTTTATGTATATCTACACATTTTATAAGTAACTTTCAAAATTATTTCTGTAATACTGTCCTGATTCATGGGAATTTCTCAAATTTTTACCGATTTTCTAGAGAACTATATAATCCATTTCATGAAAACACTATCTTTCTAAAATAAATAATTTTATTATTAAAATAATATATTAATTTATTTTTATTTTTATACAATGCGTTTTCCAAAAGAACTATTCTTTTCAAAATAAAAGATCATTTATCTGAAGAATTACACAATGATTTTATAAGAGTATTTTCTTTTGTTTCAACAATATTGTTGATTATTATTTATTATTGGGATTATTATTTTATGATATCGTATACCATATTTAATTAGATTTTCTATGACCAGTTTTATTGAGATTGGGAAATCCTAAAACCATTCTTCAATTTACTCTGAATTTTTAGTGTTTAAGCTTAATGTTCGTGGAAAGTTAATTACATTTCATATGTTAGATTCAGTACGAAGGTATATACTATTTCTGCTTATCCACAATCATATGAATAATGATTTGGACTTATTATGTGATGGTTCAGGCTCACTATTTCCCCTTGATGCATCAGTAGGTCTCATGATAAAAATAGACATGGACATGGCCAATGCGTTTCCCGATTTGATTTATGGTTTTGGCCGATGTCTTAATCATTTTTAGACATCTTGGCTGATTCCTTGAAAGTATGTTTCATAATGTCTGGCATATGAACTTTCCTCATTATGAAGCTAGTAATTGAATGTTCATGTGTTTATTTTATTAATAGAATACCCATGATTATGTTTTATTATGGCATTATTTATTCAGCTCATATTCTTACTACAATGTGTTCATGTTTATTATTTGTCAAGGCATGTGTTTTTAGTTATTCACCATGACTAATGTTTGTGTCTATGTTATATTCTATGAGCTCACCCATTTTTTATTTTTCAGTTTTAGCCGGCATGAAGAAGTTTATTATGACTGAATTTTAGGGATATTCTTGGAGTGGTGGATATTCCAAATAAAACATATTTGTTGTATTAATTTTCAAGTTGTAATGTCAATCCTATGTATATATATAGTTATCAAAAAATACTAAACTAATCGGTCCTTGAAAATTTTATTCCTTGTAATCATGGCAAAGTATTAAAATAATGGACATATTTTGGGCTTCTGGGGTCATGGTGTTACATTTATTTATAAAATAGTGAATATAATGATGCTATATGGTTTATCCATGTAATGGTTTATAGATATTATAGGTAAATATTGGTTGTATAGGGATATAACCCCTAATTTATTAGTTGAGGATTTATTCTCGGTTTAAATGAAATTTTAATAATTGTGTATAAGTTATTCCATTAAAGGTTATTTGAAAATACCAGTGAATTTATTCCCTTATTGGTGATTATGAGTAAATATAGGTGATGTTAATATAATTTACCAATACTTCGTAAAGGTTTTTATATTCTTAACATGGGTTTTAATGGAAATATTTGTATTTTATGAAACAAGATTACGATTTCATGAATGTTGGAATGTTTCTGATATTTTAAAGGGTAAAAGTTGGTATCTGAATGAAATTTTATGAAATTTTAAGGGTTACCAATTTTTATTCCACGAAATAACATTTTTCATAGATCCTAATTATTTTCAAGGATCCTCTATGATTGTTTATTTTTTATATGAGATCAATTTTTTGAAATTTTATAGAAAATAAGTTGATTTAAATTTTGAATGTAAATTTTATATGAGGTTATATAAATTCATTTAAAGGGAATAAATTTTTAAATATTTTTAAATAATTCAATTCTCAAAAAAAAATTCTCTATATTTTATAACCCTTACTGATATTTATGTGCACAACCCCAATTTAAAAGTTATTTATATGGGGAATATTATGAGTTTAAATTATTATGTTTTCAAATTATGGTTATATGGTTTAATCCTTGACAGAAGTAGTTGTATCATTTAAAGTGTCTAACTTAGTGGTAAAATTGTCCTTTTCTTGGAAAATATTTTAGTTTTGTTATGTAAGGTATTTTCTAATAACACTATAACTATAAACTTAAACAGTCTAAAAATATGTGGGTTTTAGTATTTTCTCTAATTCATGTAATTTTAATATTATTTTTCTTTGAGTATTTATAATTGGTATGAGAGTAGGGTTCGATAAATTAAATGTTCATTTTATTATGAACTTAGGATAGTTTATGAGTTTTAGATACCATCAAGTTTTAACAAGTTTATGGGTGATAAAATATTCCAATGCATATAAATAATTTTAAAGACATATTTTATTGGAATAATGAGGTGATTAACATTATTTTGGGAGATATTTAATTTGTTTTTGTGATTATATGATTGATGTATATATAACCCATTGGCTCACTATGTGATTTATTATGAAGGTTATTAAATTTTTTTAAGCATAAACTGAATGTTATAAATAAACATAGTGGTTGAGAAAATATTTTAGGACAGGGTGATTATGGTTAATTTGGAAAAGTTTTTCAATTTTTGGGAACATCACATGACTAACGTATATATAGAAAATTACATTCTAATATATGAATTTATGTGACTGTGGTTGATATTATTTAAGGGTTATGATTGAGATATTTTTTTAATAATATATAACTTTATTATGGTTTTTTTTCATAGTCATTCAAGTTATTTTAAGAAAATATTAATAAAAATGGTGTTAAGAGAATAGTAAAGATGACTTTTGGTGTTATTTGAGGTTCAATAATTTTTGGGATAACCTTTTAGTTGATTGTTGGGGATAACATGAGATCTAGGTTTTCATGATCCTTGGGTTTTAAATTTTATAACTATAATTCTACTATGTTTATAGGGTTTAACTGATTTTTGTTATTGTATGATGAGAAATTAAAGTACCATAAGTTGAAATTGTTGTGTTTTTTTTTATTTTTAATTGGATGGTTTCTTTTCATTTTCTTAAGTTTTTATCTTTATTAACCTTTTTATGTTTAATAGATGGTTGGAAAAAATAAATAACATAGAAATAATAACTATGAAAAAGATTATATATTATATGATTATTAAATTTAAGAGGTAATTTATTACATCATAATTATGAAATTGATAATTCTAATAATTTCATGTTTTATCAATAGTTCAATGAATGATAACCAATATTGAAATAAAATAATTCCACACAAATTTCTTATTTATCCCAGATGAATTACTGTAATTATCATATATAATTCACAATCAAGTAATCATGAATCCTTTTATAACATTCAATTCAATTGAAAATAAATTTTTTATATATTGAAAACACCTCCGTACCTCAAAATATCCTTGGATAGTGTATTTTTTATTATCAAATTTTAATATCCAAACATTATAATTTTTCTAGACATAGAAGGTATTATCACGTTATTTAAAAATATTTCACTCTATCATTGTAATACAAAGCACATAATGATTTAAAAAAATATGTAAATAAATTTCTTATTTGACTATCCTACATTTTTATTGTTTTAAATTATTATATTTTTTCAAAAAATATATAATTTTTTAAAGAACCATAGTTTTAAAAATGTAAATCTGATTATATTAGAATATCCTATAAAAATAAATCTTTTTTGGGTGTTTTAAAATAATATGAATGACATACAATCTTTTCAAAATTATGTCTACATTATATCAATTTAAACCTAATTATACAAAATTTTCCAGGATAGAAGAGGTTTATGATTTTTAAAGTGATTTAAATTATTTTTTCAATGTGTGTACCTTTTATCTCCAGGAATGATTTAACAATGAAAATTAGTTTTTTAGTGAATTTATATATTTATTCTTAATATTTTATTATTTTAAAATTATTATTAGATTATGGGTTATAGAATGAAATCCTCATTTTTATATGTAATAAATACTATGAAAAAAGAAATTGATTTATGATAGAAAAGAATTTCTATTCTTGAAGATTCTGTATATTAGTTTCCTGAGAACAGGATTACTGATATTATTTCATATTTTTTAAGACTAAATATTTAAAGAACAAAATTTCTTTATGGATAATAGTGAATTTCATAACCTATTTCTTAGTATGTATTTTTTTTCATAAAGAACTTATGTTTTCTACAATTAGAATATGAATTGAAGAGAAACACTAAATAAATGAATAATACTTTATAAATTTTATACAAATGATTATTATAATCCATAATACAAGAAAAAGTAGAGTATGAAAATTTTAAAAAATGCATGAAAATACTTAAATATTGAAATATTAATAATCATGATCCCCATGTAGATTAATCTACTGAAAATTATTATAGAAAACTGGAATATAAATGGAAAAACATAATGAATTTTTATGTTGAAATGACATGGAAAGTATGTGTGGTTATTTAAAGGGTAAAATATGTCCATTTTAGGTAGGTGTTATATATCCAATGATGCATCCTTTTGTGAAAATCATTGTGAGATTCTTGAAAATAAGAAATAAGATAATATTGGTAGTATTAATTAAATATTTTTTATGTATATTTATATTAATGGAAGAAATATTTATTTCTGATAGATATTGTTGGAATACTAATTTATTAATCATGTTTTAATGATCACAACTCATATAGATTTTGTAAATTCTGTTAATCCTATGTAATCTATCTCAAATAATATATATAGATGATTGGTATCATTATTATTTAAATAAACCTATCAAAGATGTTAATTATAATACAAAAAGTTTAATTACTATACACTATATTTAATTCACTTCATAATGATTTCTTTGATAAATGACTAAGTCTAAACCATTTTATAAATATCACTATTTATGTATGTATACAGATAAATGACTAAGTGTGAGAAACTGTGATTCAGCCACTGGTTGTATTTTTCTGGAAAAGGATCCATACACCGTGACCATCTAGACACAATGACCATCCAGACATCATAACCATCAAGACACCGTAACCATCGAGACCCATTAACAATCCAGACACCCTGAACATCCAGACACTCTAACCATCTAGACACCGTGACAATCCATACAACGTGTCCATGCAGACACCCTGACCATCCAAACACTGTCACCTTCTAGACACTGTGATCTTAACACCATATTTGTGCTACCAATTCCAGATCTCTATACGAATATGTCATCATAGCTATCTCACTACTCAAAGAAAAAGAAGGAGACACCATTTCATGGAGACACCATTTCATGGAGACATCGTTTACAGAAAAACTATGACACCCTTTCTAAATCAGTTTTGTCGTTTTTTTATTTAATTTCTAACTGTCATATTTGAATATTTTAAATGCACTGACATAATTAATGTTTCATTGTGGACATATCATATTACATTATGAGGTAAAAGTTTTAGAATACATGTAATCGTTTGTCTCCAACACATTCACTCCAAGAATAAAAGTGAAATGCAACCCCTAAACAAGAGAGAGCGCAATAACTAAGTACACATGAGATTTCTAGAAAACAAGAAGTGACACAAGAAACTCAACATTCTTTTAGAATACACAAAGAATTATTTAATCAACAAGCTGGACACCATAGATCAGAATAGTCGAGCACAACATCACATCGAAAATACCATGAGGAATATAAGTCAGATCTAATTGACTTACGATACTCTATTTTCTATGAGGGGACTCTATTTCCGCATCTGTTTCATCTCAAAAGTCCAGAGTGGCATAGACTAACACTCAGAGCAATTCTAACCCTATCTCATCATTTCTACTCTATTTTGTATCATTTCTCTTCTATTTAGAGTAGTGTGTGTGTGTACTAAACTAACACTATCTCCAACTACAAAATGCAGGATACATGATATCCTCTCTCTTACATATTATTTTACCTATGTATTCCCACGGATAAGTGTGGAAGAGATTGTGTGTAACATGTTAGTACATACCCATGAAGAAATGTGGAAGAGGTCATATGACCTGGATAGTCTTGTGTACTATTGTAAAGCCCAATAGAGGCTGTGTATCTAGTTTATTTATATAATATTCTTAGTGGAAGGGGATCACCAAGTGTGGTGGATTAGGTCTTGGGTTGAGAGTGAACCACTTGTTTTATACCTGCTGTGCTTTCCATTTTATTTGTCTCCGTTTTAATATTTAATTTAGAATTCTCTAAAATTACTTTTATAGTTAATATTGGAAAGAGTTTATAATTTTATTTCCTTATTGTAATAGCCTTAAATGTAATGTTAATAACTTCTATTTAGATTATTAAGAACTAATCAATCTTTAAAGAAGTTATTTAAACCGTCAAAATTTCATAACAGTATAACCTTGAATAACGTGGATGTATTTAACTTTATTTGGGAACCCTTTTAAGAATATTTTTTAAACATAAACTTTGAATAGACACTCAATTCACCCCCTCTTGAGTACTCTACTCTAACCAACATTTGGGATCAGAGGGTTGTTTCCAAATACTTTGTTTTTAACCCTATTCAACTGTGATTGTAGTTGTACTTTAAAGATAGATAAATTTATGTTAATTTTAAATTTCTAGATCTTTTAAAGTATTTATATATTATGGATAATAGATTGGACGGTTATACAACAAACAGACCACCATTCTTTATTGGAACCAATTATGCTCAGTGGAAAAGTAAAATAAAATGCATTTAGAAAGTATGATCTATGAAATCTGGTATTTGATTATAGAGGAATATATGATTCCTGCTATTGATAGAATCACTGCGGATGAACCTACCAAAACTGCCTACAATTACAACTGCAAAGCCATGAATGCTTTTTATTTCCCTTTTAGAGATGAGGAATTTAATAGAATCTATGCATGTAAAACTTCCCATGAAATTTGGGACATGTTGACTGTTTCACATGAAGGAACATATAGTGTGAAAGAAATAAGACTTAATACTTATACAATTAAATATGATAACATTAAAATGAAACATGATGAGCCTATTTTTGACATGTATCTCAGGTTCAATGAAATTTTCAATACAATGATTTCTCTTAGAATATAAGTCACTGCCAAAGAACAGATTATGAGGATTCTCAAATGCCAACTTGGCAGATGGAGAGGAAACATTATCTCTATTATGGAATCATGCGATATCAACTAGTTACCTATAAAAGAAATCATTGGAAAACTGATGACATATGAAGAGGAGTTAAAAGTCAACAAGGAATATGAGGATGAACCCATAAGAAAATATGTTTCGTTTACAAAAACCACCTCTAATCACAAAGACAAAGGGAAATTAGATTTTTATATAGAATGCTCCAGAAGTGAACGATCATCACCTGTTTGTGGTGAGGAAATGGCTCAACTATCCAAAAAGATGAAGATATTTTACAAGAAGAAGAACTTTTTCAGAAATAATAACTTCAAAGGAATATATGATAAAAATTAATGATAGAATAAAGTTAGGAAAATAAATGAAAAGTTTGATGAGACTGTCTGCTATGAATGTAAACGAAAAGGAGATATCAAGGATGACTATCCAAAGATTCAGTACAAAAAAAATATGAGGGAAATGATAGAAACTAAGAAAATGCAATTAATACAACATGGTGTGCTTCTAAAAAACATTCATGTGACTTTGAATCATCACATGATAAATAGGATAACAAATCCAATATGTGTTTTAGGAAAAACACATCTGAGTTAGCACTGGAATGTTTTGTACACAATTATTATTATTCTATAGATGAGAGTGACTATGAAACTATGTCTAATGAAGAATTGTTTTAATACTGTAATATGATTAAAGAGACATTCAATGAACTAAAAGATAAATACATGTCTTTAAAGAAATAACATGCTCTTACCTCAATAGAAAAAACTGAACTCCCAATAGAAAGGGAGAAAAATGTTCAATTACTCAATGTGAACAATGAACTAAAAGTATCTAATGAGAAATTGAAAAAGGATCTTAGAAGGATTACAAATGGTAAGATTATGTTGGTACAAATTTTAGGTAAATAGATTGCTCATAAATATACTAATTCATTGGCTATCCACCAGGTATAATAAATTTTGGAAAAACAAAATTTTGTTTCTAAATCTAGGACATACAACATTACACCTATTTCTAGAAAACATTCATTTAGCTCATGTTATGACACAATTTCTACTTTTCAATCATTTCTTGACCAAATAGATTTTATTTTTCAAATAATTTACATAATTCTTATAGAAAACCTATGAGGAAAATATGGGTTCCTAAGGCACTAGCCACTAATATTACGGGACCCGAACAAGTGTGGGTACAAAAATCTCTTTTTATTTGACTATAATGTAAGAGGAAATTCTTAAAAAGGTCTTGTAAAAGTTTATGGTACTTGGACAGTGGGTGTTCAAGACACATGACAGAAGACTACTCATGCTTCATGAATTTAATAAAAATTTATTGGGAACATGTAACCTTTGGTGACAAGGCCAAAGGAAAGATTATTGTCCTTGGTAAAATCGGTAGCTGTAACTCAATTTTTATTCTAAAGTACTATTTTTGATGGATTGAAATATAATCTACTTAGTATCTCATAGTTATGCAATGATGGATTTCATTTTAAATTTGAATATTATGCCTGCAATGTTATTAATTCTAAAGATGAATTACTATTTTCTACATTGAGAAATGAAAACGTATATTCTGTTAACACGATTTATTTATCTTCTCAAAATGATTCATGTTTATGTGTGTTCCAAAAATATTCTTGTATTTTGAATAAAAGACTAAGACACTGCAACACTCAATCCAATATAAATTTAACTAGAAAAATCTTAGTAAAAGTCCTACACAAACCTGTTTTTCCAAATGATTAAGTCTTTAATCCATCTCAAAAGTAAAGAATCATAAAATTTGCTTCAAACTGAAAAAACAATTGTCAACTTATACACCTATTGAATTGGTTTAAATTTATTTTTTTGGACCATCTATAGTTTCTAGTTTAAATGGGAAGCACTATGTTTATGTTCTGTTGGATGACATTTCTAGATATACGTGGACCTTCTTTTTTGGCTCAACAAACCAAATCATGTTCTCATTTTACAAAATATTCCAAAACTGTAGAACATATTAGTGGACATAAAATTATATCCTTACGATGTGATCATGGTCGTGAGTTTGAAAATCATGATATGAAATCCTTTTTCACATAAAATGGCTATAGTCATAATTTCTCTGCCCCTAGAATACCACAACAGAATGGAGTTGTAGATAGAAGAATTGAAAACCTGTAAGAGATTGATAGAACCATGTTCAGTGAATATGACTTACTTATTTACATTTGGGATGAATCTGTAAATAAAAAATCCTATATTGTTAATAGAGAATTGATTCTACCTATCCATAAAAGTACACCATATGAGTTGTGGAACAATATAAAACCCAAAGCTAGCTACTTCAAAGTATTTAGTTACAAAGTCTATATCATTAATACTAAAGAAAATCGTAAATAATTTGCATACAAGAGGGATGATAGAATCTTATTAGGATATTTAACTTCTACTAAATCCAATAGAGTGTTTAATAAAAGAACTAAATGTATAGAAGAATCAATCCATGTCAAATTTGATGAAACATATCCACATGATCTTAATACCACTCTAGAGAACCTAAAAGATGATGTATCAAATCCGGATATTAATTCAGACTCCCATAACCATCCTATAAATCAATCAGTGAAAATTTTTAGTTCTGGAAATTCATTACATTCTGGTTACAATGAACTAGATCCTGTTTAAGAACATGAAATCACCAGTCCTTCTTTTTCTAGAGCTACTAGAACTCTTAAGAACCATTCTTTAGATGATGTTGTATGAGATTTAGACAAAGAAACTCAAACTAGATATTTTCTTAGAAATCAGGTTGAACATCAAGTCTTTTTGTCAAAACATGAGCATAAAAACATTGAAGATTCTACCAAATAAGAATTTTGGGTGATGGCTATGCAAGAAGAACATAATCAGATTGAAAGAAACAATGTTTGGAAACTTGTTTAAAGACCCAAAGACACCTTCACCATATTTACTGAATGGGTATTTAAGAATAAGGTAGACAAAGATGATAATATAGTTAGAAAAAAGGCTATATTAGTTTCACAAGGCTACAATCATGAAGAAGGAATGAAGTATGGAGAGACCTTTTCACTGGTATCCATACCTGAATCCACAAGTATTTTTCTTGCTTATGAAGCACATCTAAATTTCAAACTATGTAAAATGGACTTCAAAAGTGAATTTGTAAATCGGTACATAACTGAGGATGTCTTTTTTGAGAAACCCCTTGGTTTTAGAAACCCCCATTTTCCAAATATTTTCAAGTTATCAAAAGTATTATATGGTTTAAAACAAGCACGAAGAGATTGGTATTGTAGATTATGTACTTTTCTTATTTCTAAAGTTTTTTGAAAAAGGAATAGATGATTCCACCATTTTTATAAAACGAATATTCAATGATGTTTTAGTTGTTCAAATATAAGTATACGATATTATCTTTGGATCATCAAAAATATTCTTTATGTATTGTTTTTTCTAAAATGATGCAAAATGAATTTGAAATGAGTTTAATGGGTGAACTCAAATTCATTCTTAGATTTCAAATCATTCAAAATAATGATGGTATTATTTTAAATCAACGTAAATATATTAGAGACCTTCTCAATTTTTTCGATTGGATAACAATAAGAGTAGTGACACTCTAATGAGTACTACTTGTAAGTTGGATCTTGATGAAAATAGAAAAAATGTTGATCAAACCACTTACAGGGGAATTATTGGAAGTTTACTTTAATTGAATACTAGTAGATATTAAATTATGTTAATTGTGAGTATGTGTGCTCATTTTTAAGAAAATCCTATAGAATCTTATTTAAATTCAGATAAGAGAATTTTCAAATACCTCAAGAATACACCCAATATAGGACTGTTCTATCGGAGAGGAAAATCATTTGAGTTAGTGGGTTATTCTGATGCTGACTTCTATGGTTGTAAGTTAGATAGAAAAATCACTTCTACAACATGTCACTTTTTAGGAAATTCACTAGTATCATGGTGCTGTAAGAAAAAAAATGTTGTTGCATTATCTTCTATAAAAGATAAATACCTAGAGGCTAGTAGTTGTTGTGCACAAATAATGTAGATCAAACACATATTACAAGATTATGGATATCAATTCAGGCATGCACATATACATTGTGACAATACAAGTGTTATTAACCTCTAAAAAAATCTTGTTTCACACTCTAGGATGAAGCATATTGATGTATGACGTCACTTTTTGAGAGATCATTATCAAAAAGGTGATATCACATTAGAATTCATTAGAACTGAATATCATCTTAATGACATATTCACCAAACCACTAAATTATGAAGGAATATATTACATCTTACATGAATTGGGTATGATAAATTATAGTAGTTATCTTACTATTTTATATCGTACTATTTCACACTTTACGGTTTCACAAGTCACTGTCATGAGATTACTGCATAACTCTAACAGTTATATCATCTCACTATCTTATGAATTATTGCCTCATATCTATGGTCTAATAGTTACTATTTCTTGGTTTTTGACTGGCACTTACTGTCTCAAAGAATACGGTTGTACTATTTAGAAATCACACAATTATTGTCTCACTATGAACACTTGTTACTGTCTCACCATGAATGACTGAAACTATCTCACTGTGAATAAATTTTACGGTCTCACCATAAATATTCTTCATTGTTTTATTTATAAATTTCGACACATATCACAGTAATTCATTATTTTAAATTTCACACTCTTTTTACCTCACGACTCTTGATATCCATAAAGGATAAAATAAAAGATGTTTCACTCGTTATTCACTCGAGCTCTCTTATCTTCTATTATCTCAAATTGTAACCCCTCTTTCAAACCTTATCTTTCTCAAAAATTCAGTGAATTCCCAGGATGAACCACCCTTCATCGTCAACTTTTGTGAAGTGCAGTTCAAAGAATATGTTGAAAATCACACCGATATTATCACCTTTTAGCCATATGAATCAGTACCTAGTAAACTAAGTTGTGGTACCAGAAAATGTTATATGCCCTAAGTGGATTCTATCAAGTAAGTATTTGGTGACAAAAGTGCTAATAGATCAAGGCTTGATAGAATGGTTTACTAAGGAGGATAGGCCTATCTAACTGAAGCTGGTTGCCTAGTTTTACCAGTATGTTCAATTTTCTATTGATTCAGAAGATGGGTATGTTGTGTGAAGCTGGATAAATGGTCAGATTTTTACCTTTTCTTAGAGGTTATGGGGGATATGCCTAAGGATACCTCATGAAGGTATTTTTGAGAGCTATTAGATATTTCCTTCACCTTTAAGAGAGTTCTTGGTTCTGGAAGAAGAATTGAGAAGTTTAAATAAAAATGAAACCAAGAGGAGAGCCATAGCTGCTGAGCTGGATAATGAATCTAGAATATTTTTTAAGTTTGATCAAAATTTTGTTAGCCCCAGTAAAGTTGATTTTGATGTACATAAATATCCAGATGTATATTTGATACATCTCATGAAAAATGGACAGCAGTTCAACCTTTTCAAGTATATTATAAACCATATGTTTGAGTTGATAAAAACAACCTCCAAAATAACCTCCCTATTTTATTTTAGGATTATCTCAGCTATACTTCATGAAATGTTATTTATTAGACAAGATTATGAAGTCATCAAGGATTATGAGTTCTATCTTTTAAAAGTTATTGTAAAGAGAATGGAAATAAATTGGAATCCATTGAGGAAAGCATGGGTGGAAGATAATGATAGAGTTTATGAAATTTTTATCCCAGGGGAACACCCTTCAAGACCTAATGATGTATCTGATATTGGTTTGGAACTAGATGATATTTTTGTGTTTTATGATATAGAAGAAGAGAAAGAGGCTATTGTACCTTCAAAAGAAACTATTATGGTTGAGGAAGATAGTGAATATTCTCCTCAAGTCTTAATTGGAAAGGAGGTGCATGTTCCTGAAAATGTTGTTTCACAAGAAGAACAACATGATTCAAAAGAAGAATGTATTTCTAAGGAAAGTGGAAAGGGTGTTTCAAAATAGAATAGAGAAGAATATATTTCTATTGTAAAATAATCTATCCCTGAGGAACTCCTAGAGGAACAAACTATTTCTGAAGTTATTCTTTCTGTTGGAGAGAAAATGGAGCAAGACATTCAGTTGGCTCGAAAGGAAATAGATGAGGAAATTAGAATTGAGATGGTGGAGATAGATCAATGATCAAAATCACAATGTCTTGAGAAAGATGCACATGTTGATGGGGATCATCCCTCTAATCTTGAAGCTGTTGAGGGGCCTATTCCGGTTGATCCAAGCTCACTGGATACATGGTATAAATTTCTCAATTAGTTTGATATTAATGATTCATAGAATGTATCAGTCAAAGGTCTCGATCTATCTACTATGTTTCAATTGAAATCAGTCTCTCATTTTGTCCCTGAAAAGGAACCCGAGCCTTTCTCAACACCTTTTTCTAATCCTTCACAAGAATCATCAAACTTTGTGAATCAGTATGATCTGAAAGCTTTTGGAGCCACTCTTTTGGATGGAGTTGAGAACCTCATGAATAACCAACTTGATCCTATAACAAATATGAGTGAAAGTGATTCTTTACTATTACTGAAAAAAGTCATATGGAAGATTCAACACAAGATGCTTCATTAGATTTATGAAGTCAGAGTTGGGAATAAACTACTCAATGATGAAGTAAAGACTCTAAGAGGTATGGTTGATGAAATGAAAAGAGAGATAACCTCAAAACCAAAAAATGATTCTCATCCTATTGAGGATACTGTTACTCATACTCCACAAGAAGTACTCTCACTAATTCAACCCCATCTAACCTCTTTAGCTGATAAAGTAGCTAAATGGAATAGGAAGATTGTTAAAGAGATGTGTGATCTTGTTATTGAACATAAAAAGTTTATTGATGTGTATAAAGGGTGCCTACAGAAAGTTATCAATCAATTGTAAAATCATTCCTATGATTTCACTACTTCTCATACTACCAGAAAATCTTCTCAACCTTCTTTATACAATGGTTTTCTTTGAACAGTTGTCAATGAAAAACTTCAGGCTGTGCTTAGTAGGTTTGATAAATAATCTATGTCTGATGTTATCAAGAACATTGACAAAGTTATTGATTTGGTGTGCATTCATTACAAGATGTCAAATGATTCTCAGAAAGAAATTTCTAGGAATGTGGAATTCAACTTCAATCAGATATTCTCTAAGATTGAAAAGACAAACCACATAATGTATCTTGTGAAGAATCCGAGGATCTCTCCTGTAACTCGCTCTTTCAAAACTCAATTCCAAAAGCATAAAAATTTTACTCCTTTTTGGATATGTTTATGGAGAACATGGATGACTTTGATAAAGCTATGCAGTATGGTGGTGAAATCATTGCAGATTTTATCAAGCATTTAAGGCCTTATCTTCATGTTCGTAGTACTACCATTGTTTCTCCTGTAGCTGCACCTTTGAGATCTGGTTTTCCAAACTTCTCATACTCTACCATACCCTCCACATCTATGTCTATCATTCAGGCCCTGAGTTAGACTAGGTCTGTAATCCTTGATCAATAGTTGCCTTGGTCTTCTATTTCACCAACCTTGGAACCTTCTGTTTTGAATTACTCCCTTTGCCGTCTCTGTCCACTGGTTCACTCTCTTCTTCTACATAATCTTCTTCTCCTATGGATTCTTCTTTTTATGTTTCTTATAAGTGAAAGGATAAGACAAGACCATGCTAAATAATAGGAATTACTATATTTTGATAAGGTTATTTTATGTAGTCTTGTTCCTTACTTCTTGTACTTCCATTTTTTTAACAATCTAATGCATTGTGATCGTTTATTTTTTATTTTTTATTTTATTATTTTTGATAATCCCAAAAGGGAGAGAAATATGTTTTCTATATGAACTAAATTCACATTAAAGAAGATATACATTACCTAAGAATATATTTACTAAATTCACATTTAATAAGAGACACATTAACTAAGAATAAATCTCCCACTCACATGATTTGTGCTCATCAAAAGGGGGAGATTATTGGACTCTTCAAGTATTAATTAGGTTTTAATGATCACAAACCATATATATTATGAAAAGACTTTTAATAATGTGTAATATATCTCAAATCATATATAAAGATAATTAGTAACTTTAACCTTTAACTAAACATATCCAAGATATTAATTATTATACGTTAAGTTTAATTATTTTAAACTATATTTAATTCAATTCATAATTATTTTATTGATGAATGACTAAGTCTAATCCATTTTCTGAATATCCTTGTTTAAGTATGTATACATATATTTGACTATGTCTGAGAAACCATGAGTTTTCCACCGATTGTGCTTTTCTGGCAAAGGATCTAGACACCGTGACCATCGAGACACTGGGACCATTGAGACACAGTTACAATCGAGACACTGTAACCATCCAGACACCGTGACCATCTAGACATCGTAACCATCCAGACACCATGACCATCGAGACACCATGAATATCGAGACACCGTGACCATCGAGTCACCTTCACCATCCAGACACCGTGACTGTCCAAACACCATGACCATCCAGACACCGTGACTATCTAGACACCATGACCAAACACCGTGATCCTAACATTGAATCTATGCTACCATTTCCAGATCTCTATATGACTATGCCTTCATAGCTCTCTCACCACTCAAAGAGAAAGAAGAAGACACTGTTTCAAGGAGACACTGTTTCCTGGAGTCACCATTTACAGAAAAACTGTGACACCGTTTCTAAATCAGTTTTATCAATTTTTCATTTAATTTCTAACTATCATATTTGAATATTTTAAATGCACTAACTTAATTAATGTGTCTTTGTAGACATATCATCTAAAAGTATGAGGTACGAGGTGAAAAATACATGAATCCTATCAGATCCACCACATGCACTCCAATAATTAACGATAAGTGAGGCCAATAAACAAGAGAGAGAATAATAATGAAGTACACACGAGCTTTCCTGAAAACAAGAAGCAACACATGAAACTCAACATTCCAGAAGAACAAACGAAGCATTCTTGATTCAACAATCTAGACACCATAGATCAAAATTGTTGAGAACATCTTAATATTGACAATAACATGACGAATACGAGCCCGATCTAGTGGACTTATGATACACTTTTTTCCACGAGAGGACTCGATTTCAACATCTCTTTCATCTTCGAAGTCCAGAGCTGCATAGACAATGAATCAGAGCACTTATAACCCTATCTCATTATTTCTTCTTTGTTGTGTATTATTTCTCTTATCCTTTAATCAGTGTGGGTGTTTGTATTAAACAGACACTATCTCCTGCATCAAACTGAAGGATACAGACATCATTTCTCTTACATCTTTTTAAACTTGTGTATTCCCACATATAAGTATGGAAGATGTTGTGTGTACCCTTTTAGTTTATAGCCAAAAAAACTGTGGAAGAGGTCTTGTGTCCTCTAGTAATACCCAATACAGGTTGTGTATCTAGTTTATTTATATAAACTACATGGTGGCAGGTGATCGCCAAGTGGAGTGGATTAGGTCTCATCTTGAGACTAAACCAATTTTTTATATCCACTATTCTATCAATTAAGATGTCACTATTTTAATATGTAATTAATAATTCACTAAATTTATATTTATAATTAATATTGGAATGAATTTATAATTGTATTTCCTTATTATAATATCATCTAATGTAATGTTAATAACCAATATTAAGATTTTTTAGAATTAATCAATCCTCTATGTAGTTATATAAACAATCAAACTTTCATAACAGTATAACCTTGATTAACTGGGATATATTTAACTTAATTGGGGAACCCTTTTATGAATTCTTTTTAAATAGAAATTTTGAATAGATACTCAATTCACCCCCACTTGAGTACTCTACTATAACCAACTTATATATATATAAATTGGTTTATTTCATGTCCCAAATGATGTAATATATTTTATTAGATACTGGTTACACATTTAAAATTACTGTGTTCATGAAAATATTTTTTATTTTAAGGTCAACTTGATCTAAATTTTGATCTACTATACGATATTGTTAGATATATATTTATGAAAATTATATTTATTTATATGGATATTTATAATTATAATATTATTTGGAATATATTTATCATTTGAGTTATGGAAGTTTATTTTAAAATAGATTATTTAAATTTTACACCGATTTTAATAAATTTTTTATTTTAATATACATTATTTTTAATCTATTAAATAGAGTTTTACTTAAAATTTTATATAATGAGTTTTATTATATATGATGTTGAAGAAATTTATCTCAATTTCACATGTTACTAGAAACTATTATGTATTGAAATTTTTAAAAATAGTTATGCTTTAGGTATATATAATAAATTTTTTATTTTAGAAGTTTAGAAATTTTGGCTATATATGGAATCCTTATATATAATGGAAATATTAGTTTTATTTTTTTCTTATCAAATTTCTGTAAATAAAATAAAACTTGAACAATAAAATGTTTCTTATAAATTACTATTATATATCAATATTTTCTTAAGAAATATTTCATTTTCTATAGAGGTTTTCACTCTTACACATTATAGAGTTAGAATTTTGTAAATTATAGGCCCTTATATATTGATGGCTCTTATGTATGGATTTTCTTAAAAGGAAAATATTATTATATATTAAAATTTTTACCTTTACATATCCCCATTTTTATCCTTATATATCTTAGTATAAATTCAAAATTTCCAAAATTTTCTATTTGAAGTACTCTTACATATATGAAATTTTACATTTTAATATCACCATAAGCCTTGGAAAATTTTCAATTTATAATGAGAAATAAATTTATTCCAAAAATAGCACTATAACATATCACATGGAGAAATTTCAATAAAATTTATTAAAATTTTTCTCCTCTATATACATTTACATATTGAATGAATCGCGTTTAGATATTATATTGTGATTCTAGAGTTTTCAATTTTTTTAGTATTCTTCACTTATGTAACGTTTATAAATTTAATTTTCTAATTCACCATGTTATAAAAGTGGATATTATATATATATAAATAATGTTAACTTATTTTTGATTTTATATGATATTCAGGTCTGATCCGACCTTTGTATTCACATTATGATTTGTTCCTATAACATCCAAAACACCCTCTAATAATTATTTAGGGTTACATCACCTTATGTTGAAAATTTTGTAACCTATATAAACCATGGAATATTGAAATAATCTTTCATGTATGATTTTTTAATACTATATATCATAATGTTTCTAGATTATTTTCCAATAATATATAAAAATTTCTCAAATTCTAAACTATAGTTTCTAAAATTCCAGAACATATCATAGCCTTTCAAAAAAACTGAAAATATTATAAATTACTCATTTAAAAAAGACATAAATCCCCATGGGTTCACACCGAATATAACACCAACCATCTATTGGATGCTAATATTTATTTTATTATTATTCAATATTTTTCTTATATAGTTTTCACTACTACCATTAACTTCATAGTTTAGTACATTAACATATTTTAAAACAATTACATACATTTGTGACCATACATAAAAATTTTGAACTATTTTTAAGTCATTTTAATTGTGTATCACCTTCTAAAATAGTTCTTGTAGAATTTATATTTTTCTATTATAAATTAAAATCACCATAAATAATTTTTAAGTTTGGATAAGTATATAAAAATCCAATGATCATAAAAATAAATATATAAATGGATGTTTTTATATTTGTGGATAGAACATTCAAATTAATGGATATATTAAAATAAGATTATATTATAACTTCATGAGTTTATAGATAAGTATAAAAATTAAAACATATTATTTTTTAAATTATATAAATAACAATATGTTGAGGATCATATTATAAAAAGGTTATTATAATCTTGTTACACCTCTCATTTGTGACTAAGTTGACTAAAATAATTATCAAAAGATGAAAGGTATGAATAGATGATAACCTTAGATGAGTTAAGAACCTTAATGATGAGAGGTTAGTTAAAGTTCATATGATTATGGGTAAAATATGAGATAAAGATTAAATATTTTTTTGGAAAAGTATGATAATCACATTAAATGGGTGTTTTTTGCAATCAATAGGAAATCATGTGATGGTTGAAGATAGAGATACACAAGACATCTCAATATGCAACACGATAATTCTTAAATCCCATGTAGTGTTTAATTAGGGAAGTTCCTTGGAAGTATTCCTATAAAAGGGGAACCCTTTTCACTATTTTCCAGACTTTCAATAATTTTTTATCTATATTCTATAATTCCACTTATTTGAGAAGCATTATGATCCTAATATGTATTTATAATTTATAAAAGTGTTCTTAGGGTTTCATCAGTTATCCTTTAAAGATGTTTTAATTCTTCCCTAGAAATCAAGGTAAGGGTTTGTTTTCTTCAGAATTTATAATTTTGAGACTTAATGTTTATCTATTAAATCTTTTTAATGTATTTCACATAATTTATTATTCTCAAAAATATTTAATTAATTTTTTTAAATTATGTTTATTTTGTGGGTTATCTTAAATTAGTGTTCTTATATGTTAAAAATTACTTTTTTGTGTTTTATAGATAAAATAGTGAAATAAAAGTTTCTATGTTCTTTATTCATGTTATAGTTTTTTTACATTGTAGATGAAGATGAGTGGGTCAAAGATATAACCCCCCAATTAATTAGAAAAATATTTATTCATTAGATAAATTATGTTGTAAATAGCTAGATATATTTAATTACATTATGTGTTATTATAATTAACTAGTGAAGTCATTTTAGTATGAGTGATTATAAGTGAATATTGGTGATGTGAATATAATTTCCCAAGATGAAATAAACTTATTTCTTAGCTTTTTATGAGTTTTAATAAAAATCAAGAGTTTTTGAAATAATATGTTAATTTATTGAATTAAGAAAATTTTATAATATTTTTAAGTGTAAAATTATCATTTGAAGGAATGTTTAAAATATTTTAATTGTTAAAATTTTATATTTCAAGGAAAAAATTTATCAAAAATCACCTTATTTTATAAGGATCATTTATTATTATTATTTTATATGAGATTTATTTATGGAAATTATTGATGAATGAGGTTGATTTCATGTTTGAAAGTATTTCTTATACGATCCTCAAGTTTCTTTTTAAAGGGGAATAATTTTCAAAAGTTTTTTATTAGTTCAATGACCATATTGGATTTATCTTTTTTTAACCCCTTGTCGAGATTTATGTGATTTTACCACATTTTCAATTTCTTTTTACAAGTTTCAAGGATGAGTATGATTTATTATGATGTCATATTCAAATTATGTGGATTCGGTATTGAATTATATAGCTGTATCATTTAAAAATATTTTATTATTAGAAAAAAATATTAGTTTTTTTGAAAGAGTTTTTTTATTTTAGAAGGGATTTTTTGAATTCCATAAAACATTAAAACTAAAATTATTTTAAATATTAGTGTTAATAAATTTTCAATAATTTTCTTTGTTATAGAATGGTTATATCTGCATATTTTTATATACATATTTTAGGTACAAGATTATTTCAAATCATATGGATCTTGAATAAATAGTTATAAAACCACTCATGAGAGAGTTTTTTGTTTTGGTGTCAATGATTATATTGAATAATAAAAAAGATATATGTTTTTTTGAATCAAGTTATTTTTTTATCTTATGGTTTTTGAAATAATTTTTTGTTTTAAGTGAGAGTGTGAACATAATGTTTACCCAATAAACAAAAATAATAATATTATATGAGATAAATCCTGTTATATATTATCTTTATTTATAAGAAAATTTTTTAGGATCTACGTGGTTTAATTGTGTTTGTTTTAGTTAATGTGGATAAATTTTATATTATTTTTTATTTTTTTATGATTGTTATAAGTAAAAAAAACCCACATATGCATAAAATATTATTTTTAGTAATGGGAAATATATTTATTAATGTACCAAGTAAAAATTTATCTTTGAGATTTATTGGAGAGAAAATAAATCTTAGTATTCATAGTGTAATAGAAAATTATGAAGTAGAAAAGGAGGTTTTGGGTGAGGACAATGGGTTAAAAATAATGGATAATAATTGCACTGATGAAATAGAATATGGACCTAGTACATGAAATATAAAAGGGTTAAATTAATGTAAATAATGAGAAATGAGGTTCTATTGAATATATATAGGATATTAGAAATGATTCTATAACAAAACTGTGAGAAATTATAGAGGAAATATTTAATGAGTTGGGAAGATTATAAGAGAATATAGTGCTTTGTTTGATTCATATAATGACACTGAAAATGAAGATAAATATTCAAGTATGTATGATTATAAGAGATCAATAAGAATATATATAGACACATAATATTTTTATACATAAATATTATATATTTTTCGATTAATATTCAATATATATCACAAATACAAGCCTAATGACCGCTATAGTTTAGTGTATATGGAGATGAGATACCGAATATTCTTATTTTAGGGATGGTATTAAAGATCATACATAATGATCTTCCAAAATATTACTCTTCAAATTTATACCCTACTTATACCTTTCTTCATATCTTGGGGAAATTAAACATAAGAAAGTGTGATATTAAATACTCAGGTAGGGTAATGAATAGAGATATTAGTATATGATATTATGAAAATATAATATATTTATAAGGGTATGTGAATATGAAAATAAATATAAAGTTCATACCCAATCTATCATGTATCATGAACATGAATCATGACCTAAAACATTTTCATTTAAAAGAAATGAATCCTAATAGTGAGAAATCATTATAGATCAATCACTATGAATATGTTCATGTAATATAAGTTTTGAACCATCATGTATTGAAACAATTTCATATGTCAAGTTTAAATATAAAAACCATTAAATCATAAATGATTATAGATCAAAAAATATTTCCCTTATCCTAACAAGTTATTCATTATCACCTATTTCCTATAATTTTTCTAGAACATATACTTGATTCACGTAGTGGAATAAGAACATAAACTTGTTTCCCATAGATATCCTACGAGATATTAAACTTTAGCCAATGAATTGAAAGGATATATAATTTTTTCCCACCTATAACTAAAATAAAATCATACAGATGTATTACACTTTATTACAAACCATTATTCATATCATTATACCATAATCCATTCAACGAAAATAGGTTTCATAAACCTTACATCATTTCATCATAGAATAATACATGAAAAGGAATTGAGATACATAAAAATATTATCATCATAATGAAAAATAATCACGAGAAATAATAAGGATTGTACCAATGGACCATATCCTTAGTAAAACATTACTGACATCAAAGGAACTTATAAAAGAAGAATGTTTATTTAAAATAATCTATCAAATATATCTTGAGGTAAAAAACCATTAAATTGTAAAATAAATTATTGATAATATAATTTTTTTCTCAATATTATGGAGATAATAATATTTTAAAATAATCCTGAAAACATGTAAAGGAACATTTAAATAATTGATTGGTCATGATATTAGGAAATTACGTTCGTGGAATAGATTTTAAATAAAAACATTACTTTAACATTTTTGTAAAAGGTCAAAAATTTCCTTGTTTGGAAAATGAAAAGAATAATCCTTTTAAAAAATTTACAAAAAATAAATATTAAATAATAGAATAATTAAATAAATCATATTATAATATAAAAAACATTCCTAAAAACATTTTTATGAGACATTGATATTGATGAAAAGATATATTTAATCGAAGTGAGAAATAAACATGGTTTTTTGTAAAAAAAATCATTCAATATCATGAATACAAAAAGTGAAAAAAATGAATAAAAAGAAAAAAATTATTTTGTAATACATATATTTAATGATAAATTAAATGTATTTTTCTGATAAGGATCATATAATCTATTAAATAGGAATTAAAGCCTAGAAAATCACTGATTTAAAAGATGATTAATAAAAAAAATCACATATATCATGTCTTGAATTTATTCTTACATGTTTGAAACTCTTCTATAATAAATATATATTTATTATTGATGTATTAAATAAAAAAATTATAATCTATAATACCTTACAATATTTACTTATGACATATTATCACCAATTTATTAATAATTTGTTATTAAAATCTCCATTTTGGGTGCTAAAAGCTTCGTTTTTCATACATTTTTGGATTGGTAATCCTAGTCCTTGTACATTGATCATGGTTCCCTAAATTAAATTTCATAAATCAAAATATTTATATTATATAATTTCATTTTATATTTTTTATGATTTATCTGTAAAATTTATAACTATAAAAATGATTTACACCATTCATGTAGATGGTTGGTCATACATACTCAAGATAGTTGTTTCCATTTTATGACATATTGAATGAATGAAAGGTAAATAATAATTAATCACTCTAGAAACATTAATATATATAATATATTATTTAAATATAAATTTATTAAAATAATTTTAAACAGTACATGAAAAAAATAATCACATCACTTCGTGGAGGTGGTAGTCCACACGTACAGACAAGTGATGTTTTTATTTTACAATGGTTTGGAAGGTAGGATGGTAGAAATGATATTATACTTGAAAAATAATAATTA
Organism: Viscum album; assembly: GCA_963277665.1. Classification (NCBI taxonomy): domain Eukaryota; kingdom Viridiplantae; phylum Streptophyta; class Magnoliopsida; order Santalales; family Viscaceae; genus Viscum; species Viscum album. Next base: position 392,562,553 of record OY728148.1, read on the forward strand.
TTTAATAATAAATATATATAAGTATTAAAACCATCATAATACTCTTCCATATAACATGGTTATGAAAAATGAATCATATCATTATGTGGAGATGGTATGTAGTACCAACTGATTAGAGATACATTCACTTTCCATTTGATGGGGAAGAGGGTGAATAATGGTTGTTTACAAATCACAATAAAATTTTACTATATTTATTATAATCAAGTTATAATTTTATGATAGATACCACATATTTATAGGAGGTGAAATAAGAATTAAAAAGAACCTGATCAGTTAAGATGGTTATCTCTTATTTGAAAAAAAAACTCATTTAGATATTATCTTAAAGACCATAGGGTTGGTATTTTGAGAAGAATATAATCTATAGAATATATATATGGAGTATATTATTTTATTTTAGTTGATATTGGATGAAATATAATTATCAATTATATGTAAGCAAGAAAAAGGAGGGTATTCTATTTAATAGGAATGAAAATGACACACTTAGAATTCCTTAAAACATTAAAATATAAAAAATTAATCATCAAGAAAATTATTTTGAAATGAATATGAATTAAAATTAAAAGGGTAAAAGTGATAAATTTAATTATCCAATAAAATTGGAATAGGTCTTGGTGTTATTTAAAACCTTATCATTTTTATCAATCCCTTCGTTAATCATTTATGACCCGAACTATGGTGACAACTATATTATCATTAATGTTTTAAGAGTGTTACCATAATTGAAAAAATGACTCAAAAAATGACCATGGTTAGTATTTTAAACCATATTCCATTATTTTTTCTAAATATATGTATTTTATGAATTTTAAATAATTTAGTAAAATATTATTTCTTATGAAATATCTTTATTGTTAATTTTGGAAAAATTCAATTAATTTGACACTAAATACACCAATACAGATATGGAATTAGAATATAATATTTTTGAAACATCCCAAAAAATTCACATGTGTATAAAAAATTCTTGGAACATAATGAATCACTTAAATTGTACTACATTTAACATTTTTAATATCATTTATTTAAGTGATCTTTTAATTAAATAAATACTGAGCATGTGTTTCATAAGTATTTAAAGTAGTTATTAAGTAACTAAAACATAGACATAAATTACTATGATATTTTTTAATTTACTATAAAATTATATTTGTTATCTTATCCTCTTGTTTTTCTTATGTAAAATGTTTAGAGATATTAAAATCAAGATAGTGACATTTTATATTTATTCTTTTATTAAATTAATATAAATTTCATATTAAAATAAATACAGAATAATGTGTATATATACAATAATTAGAAATAAAAGGACTAAATCATCTCATATTGTGGGTAAAGTCATGTTTTAGGTAAATTCGGAATCCTTATCCCAAAATTATAACCCGATTTTACCGTTTTTATCCTTATCGAGGTGACAAAAATTATTATTGATACTATTCATAATGGCCAGAAATAAAAGGGTACAATTTACCAAATATTATCACCCCAATTCCAAATATTAAATGTATTTTTAAATATTAAATTTATATAGTTATTAAAAGTTGATATTAAAAAAGTACACAAAGAGTGATGACAACCAATTTTTACAAAAATAAATTTTAATCTTAATAATAGATAAATTATAATCCCATTCATATAAAAGCTACTATATTAATGTTAAAACATTTGATTGAAAATATATTAAATAATATTCATTAAAATTATTCATCTATAATGATAAATTTAATTTATTAATATAAATACACCTTGTGTGCATAAAATCTTTTTTTGTAATAAAAATTCAACTTTATTTTCAATTTTTTATTTTAATTTATAATTAATTTATAAACAATTTGTTCATTTTAAACATGTTGAAAACATTATTTTTTCATAATTTAGTCAGCATTGTTTGTACCCACTAATACAACAGCTTGGAAAAAATTTAACATCAAATATAAATATTTTGATTGTATATCATTATTTGATTAAATGTGATGTTTTGTGAAAAATAAGCTATTATAGAATTTTATTTATAGAGAACTATAAAATCGACATGTGTTACATTAAAACACTCTTAAAATTAATCTCTCCCAAGAAATTACATCACTCTAAAACATAAAAAAGATGATATCTCTGTTTTATTACATCCTTGGGTTCCCAAGCAGCTTATTCAAATTTCTAATTCCTCCAGAGAATTAAAACTAAGAGAGTGGTCTTATTCCATAGAGCATTATCTCTAGGATCCATGATTTACACTAGTTTTTATTCATAATAAATATGATGTAATAGTGGTACAACTTTTGTGTTCATTACATGTGATATATCATATATGTACTTACTCAGGAGAGATTCTGGGAATACATCGTGAACTTGAGCGATGTTCTATGGAAGCTCCAAGAGACATGATGCAGAACCTACTCAATAAATAATATAAAAGTGACTGATGTATAGAGTTATTATATTTCATTTCTTTATAAATCTCATAATATTATTCAATAGAGAAATTTTGGGAAATTTATTTTTTACAACAATGAACTATAGATCCCATAGATTATTAGCAACATACAGTAGTGAAAAAAACATTCAACACATCGGTATTTTTCACGTCGGTTCTATATAACTGACATGAAAAGGTGGAAAAAATTAGTTTATCACATACCTTATTTTATAAGAGATGTGATAAATCATAACTCAGCAATTCATCACCCCAGTTATAAAATATCCAACATGATAAACACTATTTATCACATCGATTATTAAATAACCAATGTTATAATGGAATTTCTAAATTGTTTATTAAATAAACGAAATTATAAACACAAAAAAGTAGATTATCATAGTGTTTATTAAATTTATGATGTGATAATGCTTTTAAATGATTAATCACACCCTGTATTTGGTCATTCTGTTTTATTTTATCAGGAGACCATAGACTCATCCCTCTCACGCGGAAAACCTAGAAGGGATTCTTCAAAGTTGTTCCCCAAAACCTTGTTTTTCAACATTTATTCATCATATTTATTATCATCAGCTTTATCAGGTGAACTCACGACACTAAATTAAGCCTCAGATGCCATAGTTTCATTTTTTATTTTTTGTGATTCCCTAAACATATGATTTAATATGTTATTTTTCTATATTTTTTCTTGCTATCATAGTAAGTGTCAAAGTATTATTTTATAACATGCTAAATTATTTTTTGGTAAAATAAACCATAGAAGTGATATCATACATGTTTATGATTTTTTTGTGTTCTATTGTGTGTGTGTGTGTGCATATACTTTCATGTGTGTGTGTGGGGGGGTGTCCAGGGGCAAGGGGGGTGTCCAAGGGGGTATGGGTGTTTAGGGGGTGGGGCTATCCAGGGGTGAGGGGGTTGTCTGTAATGACCCAAAGTTTATCAATAAAAATTAAATTCTTATATTTATGTCTAAAATAACATGAAAACACAACAAAATGAACTACTATGTGACAAGTGACCTATCAACATTAGTTTTTCACTCCTATGTTTCGAATATTGAAAATCTAACATACACGGTTGTGTTCAAGATGATTTTTGGAGTCTAATGGAACAAAAATACTTTTTGGTGAATAGTAACCCACCCTTATGAATATTAATCTACCCTTATGAATAGTAATATGACCCTTATGAATAGTAAATAAGAGTAACATTACCTATGAATAATAAAATAAAATTTAGACATCTTAAAAAGTGATAATTTGACCTTAGTAAACGTTTTTGGTATTTTATAAGTCATAAATAAATAATTATAATTAATTAATTAATTTAAAAGAATATTTATCTCCCTGAAATGTATTCATAAATTATTGACTCAATGTATTATAGTTTTTAGATAATGTTATAAGACCCTATATAATTTTTGAAAGCTCTATAAATTAGTTTTAATAATAAAAATGATTTTTTTTGTAAATTATGATTTTAATTAAATATTAAATTAATAATATTTAGAAAATTATTTTTGAAAAATGGAATTCATTTTTTTATTTGAAACGTCAAAAAAATTTTGGGGTAATGTTTTGGGATTTTTCTGAGATAGTTTAATTTTTTGTGAATAGTCAAATACATTAATTTACCATATAAATACATTTTAATTAAAACCCACTATTCCTGACATCACAAGTGATCTAAGCACCCAAATCCGGAACTCACATGCCTTATTTAATATTCTTGGTCATCCAAGACTCACTATTCCTTATCATAGGGGAAATTAATAAACTAATGAATTTTATATTAAGGAAACCCCTCTCCCCTCCACTATAAAATCCACCCTTCACTCCCTCTTTTCCTCACACCTCTCAAGCTCCAAGCCTCCTATAAATTCTTCCAAAAAACCTTCCTTATCCCCTCCCCCACGTCCAAGAGCTACTGGTCTCATCCAAAGACCAAGCTTAGGCCCTTAAGGAGTTTCTCAGGAGGAGGATTCTAAAGGTAATTTCCCTCCCTCTTCTCCTTTAATTTCCTTTCAAGTTCAAGTTCTTTTCTTGATCTCTCCCCACCTATATTCATCCAAAAACTTTTTAACTCCAGTATTATACATATAATTTAATTATAATGTAATATTATATCACCCCACCCCCTATCCCTCTTCCTTTTATTTTATTAAATAGAACGTTGTTCATGAGGTGTTAAATTTATCATCTTAAAAAAATGACATGTTCTCTTCTTCCATTTCTACCTTCAAATCTGGTCATGAAAACATTTTTATGGTTGAAACAGAATATGTAATTTGTATTATGTTATATTTTATGTTCTGGAAATAACCTATGTCCATATTTCTAAGTGAAAAGTTAAAACAAGTTCATTGTGATCCAAGAACCGCTCAAATTAACCCAAATAATCACTATTTAATTCTTATCTAATGATTCAACCACATGGATCTAATATAATTCATTATAAAATCATTAAAGCTCCTTTAATATCACTAATAACATGTAATATCATTTCTGGGTGTTTACCCATGTTCTACCCAAACATCAATTTAAGAATACAAGTGAACCACCCAAGAAAAACCATAAATACAAACATCCCAGAACAATGTTTTTAAACTCTATAAGTCATCCAATGGAACATAATATGACATAATAAAACCAGAATGAATCCTATAAATTTAAAAATGGTTCTGGATTTCTAATTAATGAATATAATGTCCTCATCGAGGACATTAAAGAGAATGAGGCATTTGGGTACAAGGTAAGTGGAAATCTCGAACCCAATTTTCTTCCTTCGGGTTCTACCTCTTTCACCCCATTTTTGATATGGTTACTCTTTAAAGAAAATTTTTTCATCATTGTATTTCCTTTTCTGGGATATAAATGTTTTCTAATGAAGTTTATGCCAATCCAATTGTTTTTCAAAAGAACTCTTCTCTTAAGAACTCAAATTTTACCTCTCATTCAAGGTTGATGGTTCTTGTATCAAGTATGTTGTTCCCTCTTTCTTTTGGGAACCCAAAGTTTAAGAATGTGTTATTATGATATGAAACCCATTACTTTTCATGGGTTAGTTATGTTAATTTATGTTATATGTTCATTGTTTCATTCATGATAAATGATAATGTTATCATGTGATTGGTGCGCCTGGAATTATATAACGCAAAATGAATGTTTAAATGTGACGGGTGTGCCCAAAATTATATAGCACTCCAATGCATTGGGTAAAGTGATGAATCATATGAGTAAATGTGAAATGATGTGTGAAAAAGATTCTAGCTTGGTTCACAAGTATGTGTGGTAGTTAACCACTAAGACATGATGTTTCATTTTTATGCATTGCCACATTTCATGTCTTTGATTTATGCTCCTCTAATGTTCACGATCTTTTGCCTATGTTATGATTATGATCATCACATGATATATTTTTCTTACCTATCCTATTACTGGGATTCTAGATCACCCCTTTTGTTGTATATCCTCAGGTGGCTACATGTACTAAGGAGAGGACAAGTGCCACTAAGAAGCTGCTGAATAAGAAATTAAATGAATGTTTATGCTTGATGGTGTATTTGTTATGTATGGTCCTAGTTTCCCAAGACACTAAACCTCTAGATCCTATATGTGTAATACTATTATGTTTCTTATCTTTGAAATGATGTAATAGTAAAGTATGAAAAGGCCGGGTCGCTATAGTTGGTATTAGATAAAATGTTTAGTTAATTTGGGAATTAGGATTAGTGAACCCTAGAGAAAACATATAGAATGAGATTAAGTACAAAAATGCACACAAGAATATTTACCTAGGGATCCCATATGTTATTTTTTTGGTATAATTGTTTAAATGAATAAGTTAATCATGACTTGTTTAGTTATGTTTTTTTCTATCCTTTTCTATTTTAGAAAATGGTGGGAACCAGAAGAGGCAATGAAGGAGAAGTACCCTCACCTTTTTGTGTAAAGATAAATTTCGGGGGCGAAATTTCTTAAGGGGGGAAGAATGTAACGACCCAAAGTATTTCAATGAAAATTCCCTTCATATATTTATGTCTAAAATAACACGAAAACACAACAAAATGAACTACTAAGTGATAAGTGACCTATCAACATAAGTTTGTCACTTCTATGTTTGGAATTTTGAAAATCCGACAAACACGGTTGTGTTCAAGATGATTTTTGGAGTCTAATGAAATAAAAATAATTTTTGGTGAATATTAACCTACCCTTATGAATATTAACCTACCCTTATGAATAGTAATATTACCCTTATTAATAGTAAATAAGAGAAACATTACCTATGAATAATAAAATAAAATTTAGACATCTTAGAAAGTGATAATTTGACCTTAGTAAACGTTTTTGTTATTTTATAAGTCATAAATAATTAATTATAATTAATTATTTAATTTAAAATAATATTATTCTCCCTGAAATTTATTCATAAATTATTTAATCAATGTCTCATAGTTTTTAGATAATTTTATAAGACCCTACATATTTTTTGAAAGCCCTATAAATCAGTTTTAATATTAAAAACAGTTTTTAAGTAAATTATGCTTTTAATTAAATATTAAATTAATAATATTTAGAAAATTATTTTTGAATAATGGAATTCATTTTTTTATTCTAATGGTCGAAAAATGGTTGGGGTAATGTTTTGAGATTTTTCTGAGATACTTGAATTTTTGGTGAATAGTAGAATACATTAATTTACCATATAAATACATTTTAATTAAAACCGACTATTTCGGACATCACAGGTGATGTAAGCATCCAAATCCCGAACTCACATGACTTATTTAATATTCTTGTTCATCCAAGACTCACTATTCCTTGTCTTAGGGGAAATTAATAAACAATGAATTTTATATTAAGGAAACCCCTCTCTCCTCCACTATAAAAGCCACCCCTTCTCTCCATCTTTTCCTCACACCTCTCAAGCTCCAAGACTCCTCTAAAATATGCCTAAACACCTTCCATATCCCCTTACCCACGTCCAAGAGAATATGATCTCATCAAAAGACAAAGCTTAGGCCCTTAAGTAGGTTCTCATGATGAGGATTCTAAAGGTAATTTCCCTCCCTCTTCTCCTTTAATTCCCTTTCAAGTTCAAGTTCCTTTATTGATCTCTCCCCACCTATATTGATCCAAATTGTTTTGTAACTCCATTATTATAAATATAATGTAATTATAATGGGATATTATATCACCCCACCCACTTTCCATCTTCCTTTTATTTTATTAAAGAGAACGTTGTTCAAGAGGTGTTAAATTTATCACCTTCAAAAACTACATGTTCTCTTCTTCCATTTCTACCTTCAAATCTGGTCATGAAACAATTTTTATGGTTGAAACAGAATATTTTATATGTATTATTTTCTATTTTATGTTCTGGAAAAATACTATGTTCATATTACTAATTGAAATGTTAAAACAAGTTCGTTGTGATCCAAAAACCGCTCAAATTAACCCAAATAACCATCATTTAATTCTTATCTAATGATTCACCCAGATGGATCTAATATAATTAATTATGAAATAATTAATGATTCTGTAATATCACTAATAATATGTAATATAATTTATGGATGTTTACCCATGTTTTACCCAAACATCAATTTATGAATACAAGTGAACCACCCAAGAAAAACCATAAAAACAAACATCGCTGAACAATGTTTTTATATTCTATAAGTCATCCAATGGAACATAATATGACATAATGAAACCAGAATGAACCCTATTAATGTACACATGGTTATGGATTTCTAATTAATGAATATTATGTCATTATACAGGACATTAAAGGGAAGGAGGCATTCGGGTACAAGGTAAGGGGAAATCTCAAACCAAATTTTCTTCCTTTGGGTCCTACCTATTTCACCCCATTTTTGATATGGTTATTCTTGAAAGATCATTTTTTCATCATTTTCATTCCTTTTCTGGGATATACATGTTTTCTAATGAAGTTTATGTCAATACAAATTTTTTTTAAAAGAACTATTCTCTTAAGAACTCAACTTTTACCTCTCATTAAAGGTTGATGGTTCTTGTATCAAGTATGTTGTTCCCTATTTATTTTGGGAACCCAAAGTTTAAGAATGTGTTCTTATGATACGAAACCCATTCCTTTTCATGGGTTATTTATGTTAATGTATTTTATATGTTCATTATGGCATGCATGATAAATGATAATGTTATGATGTGATGGAAGCGCCCGGAATTATATAGCGCTCCAATGCATTGGGTAAAGTGATGAATCTCATGAGTAAATGTAAAATGATGTGTGAAAAAGATGCTATCTTGGTTCACAAGTATGTGTGGTAGTTAACCACTGAGGAATGATGTTTCATTTTTATGCATTTCCACATTTCAAGTATTTGATTTATGCTCCTCTCATGTTCATGATCTTTTGCCTATGTTATGATTATGATCATCCCATTCTATATTGTTCTTACTTATCCTCTTACTGGGCTTCTAGCTCACCCATATTGATGTATATCCTCAGGTGGCTACATGTACTAAGGAGAGGAAAATTTCTAATAAGAAGCTACTGAAGAAGAAATTAAATGAATGTTTATGCTTGATGATGTATTTGTTATGTATGGTCCTAGTTTCCCAAGGCACTAAACCTCTGGATCCTCTATGTGTAATACTATTATATTGTTTATCTTTGAAATGATGTAATAGTAATGTAAGAAAAGGCCGAGTCTCTATTTTTTACAAGGGTGAAGGGTTGTCCTGGGGGGTGTCCTAGGGTGAGGGGTTTGTCTAAGGGGTCGGGGGTGTCCAGAGGCTGGGGGTGTCTTGGGGGTGTCTATGGGGGTGGGGGGCTATCCAGGGGGGGGGGGGCTGTCCAAGGGGATGGTGGTGTGTAGGGGGTGTCCAGGGGGGCGGTGTACAATGGGGTGAGAGGGCTTTCCAAGGGGTTAGGGGGTGTCCAGGGGGTCGTCAAAGGGGCTAAGGGGTGTCCAGTTGGTGGGTGTGGTGCGGGGGGGGGGGGGGGTCTAGGGGGTTGGGGGTTGTCCATGGGTGTGGGGTGTCTAGGGGGTGGGGGTGTCTACGGGGGTGTTTGAGGGGGGGGGGGGGCTATCAAAGGGGGTGGTGGTGTCCAGGAGGTGTCTAGGGGGTTTCTACGGGGTGAGGGGGATGTCCAAGGGGTAAGAGGTGTCCAGGGCATGGTGGTGGTGTTGAGGTGGGTGTACAAGGGGGGTAAGGGGTGTCTAGGGGCTGGGGGTTGTCGGAGGGTGGGGGGGGAGCTATTCAGGGGGTTGAGGGGGGGGGGGTGTCCTTGGGGGTGGGGGTTGTGTGGGGGGGGGGGGGCACTGTCTAGGGGGTTGAAGTGTCTAGGGGTGGGGGTGGGGTTGTCTTGGGGGTGTCCAAAGGAGTGGGGTTTCCAGTGAGTGAGGGGGTTGGCCAAGGTGGTAGGGGGTGTCTTACGGGGTGGGGGTTGGGGTGGTCAGTTGGGGTGGGGGTTTTTAGGGGTGGGGGGTAGTCCAAGGGGGTGGGGGTGTCAAGGGGTGTCCAAGGGGGTGGGGGTGGTGAAAAGGGGTGAGATAATAGACATCATCACAATTTCCTTTCATTGAGGAATAAATCTAACAAATGTGATTAATCGAACATGACATTACAGACTTTATCACAATTTCCTTTCGTTGAGGCATATTTTCATGTTATGAACCTATATTCTTTTATGTGGTGTATTTAAAGTCCCTTTGACATGTTATATCATGGTGTATCAATTATGTTGATATTTAATGTATTTTTAATTTTATTTTCCAATGGTCTTACAATTAAAATGTTTCCAAAGTGGTAGGAGACTTTATTTAAAATTTATCCATTAATGTTTTCCATCCAACTCTTATCTTTATTTTTGGATGTTTTTATAATTAATTTATGAATATTTTTATAAGGAAATAAAAATTTATTAAGTACATTTTATATAAATTTTTTTACTTTACATCAATGGTTTTGAAAAGAAATATTTTTAAGTGTTTTATATGAAAAAAATTATAAAAATACAAAAGGAATGTTCTATTTTTACATATATGGTGATGATGACATTTCCCCCACACCCTTGACAGCCCCCTTGGACACCACCCCATCCCCCAAGACACCCCTACCCCCTTGGATAACCCCCTCACCCCCCTCAACACCACCCACTATAAGGCCCCGACCTTAAACCTTACTTAATATTGAATTAAATGAATAATTAACATTGAGGATCTTTTCAGGTTTATAGTTTTAGAGAATTAGGACATAACTATTACATCTCAAAAATTACAAAGTAGACACTTCTACTAAGTTTCCATAAAATAAAAACTTTTAAAAGAAACATGTCTAGTTACATGTTTTAGATATCATGACTTTTCCCTGATGACATCCTTGACCCTATTCCAAATTAAGTCCTGTGAAAAACAATTCAAAAACTTGGGGTGAGCATGAAAAACTCAGTAAGGGATACACAAATAATGAAAACTGATAGTTTTTCAAAACAACAATTAAACCATGTATACATTATCAAGGTAATACCTTTCACCTTTATGAAGTAGTAAAAACTCTTTACTGAATAAAAGATCATTACTTACCCTTTTGTAACCAAAATATTACCATAAAACCCATATAAAGAACACATAACATATATAGGTATCTTGGGACATAAACATACTTATGTGGAATAACCATGCAGTCGACATCCACACATATCACTTAATGGAATAGCCATACGGCCGACTTCCATACCCAATACATCGGAGGTTATAACGTAACCACCCATCCTGGTATTCACGAAACCACCCATAATATGGTTTATCACGTAACCACCCGTTAAATGTCCAAGTACCATTATAAAATGATAATACATAAAACAAAAACAATGGAAAGAAAACATTTCCACACTTTGATCACAATATATCACTTAAATATATTGACATAACAAATCCATTATAAAATCCATTTTCAATACCAAAATACATAAAAGAGTATATAGTATTTATTTCATTTTAAAAACATTACCACTTGTTGAGGAAGCCAAATCCCAAATAATACTTGTGGCAGTGGAAAAGGTCGTTGTCACCGCGTACGTTAAAAGAAACATTCCTTATTGTCGTTTTGTAAAAACGTTTCGTAGAAAAATATTCCTTTTGTATAAAATTAAAATTCAAATGGGTTTTTACACTGTATAAAATAAATCCTTGTATTATAACAAAATATTCCTCAATTAAAGGAGATTGAGACGAAGTCCCTTACCTCGGGTCTGACTTGACTCGATCGTTCTTTAATCTTCTTTAAATCGGGTAACTCTTTTAAATTTTACCTCAAACGCTTCCTTGGAAAGACTTCTTCCCAATGTGAGGTTTCTAGGAGTAAGAGAGGGATGTGTAGAGACAAAATGGGTAGGGTTTGGCTGAGCCAAAGGCTTGATAGGTGTGGGTAAGGTTGTAGATGTGGTGGCCTTTTATAAGAGGAAAGGAGGGGTTCTCTTCGAAAGTTATAAAAGGTTACTTTATTATAAAACGAGTTTCCGTTTTTAAAGGTCCCAAAAATATATATTTCTAGGATAAGGTGATAAGAGTTAGAAATCCACCCATCCAATAGGTTTTTGACAATTTTAGGTCTTAGATTTTACATTATCTTTTCATTTTATTTTAATCGTTAACTAATGTGGTAATCGATGCATCATCATGATGTCAAAAATAATTTAATTTATTTAATGTCTAAAAATTATAAAAAAATACTATTATGTAGAAAAAAATTTTATCTTTACAATGACTATTTTTAGTAAAAAAATCTGACTTTTATAACCCCATGTAAAAATTGTTTTAGTAAAACAATACATGTTTGTGTCATTTTTACTTTTACTTTAAATAAAAGGCATTAATGTCATTATCATACCCAAGTGGCTCCATGGGACCCCAAAAATCTACCCATGGGTTTTCATGATCGGCCATGACACATCCAATAAGGGTAAAACATGTGTCAAGGTCATTTCATATTATTAAAATATTATTTTTACCTTAAATTACACTAATTACCTCTAATCACGATTAAAAACATAAAAGTTACTATTCACCAAAAAAATGTTTTAATCCCATTGAACCAAATCTTACTTCTTAATGAAAACCATGTATTTTGGATTTTTGAAATTAAAAACACAGAGGTGGTAAATTTTCATTTAAACGAAAAATCATTGTTTTTAAGTACCACTTAGTGGTTTCACTATTCATCAAAAATTGAAGTTTTTCAGAAAAATACCAAAAATTCACCCTAATCTATAATTGATATTACTAATTCAAAAATGATGCCTATTTTAAAAAATTCAAAACATATAAGTTGCATTAATTAATTTAATAATTATTTCCCTCTGTCAAAACAAATAGCGTGTTTTTAAGAAACAAAATGCATCAAAGATTGACACTAGTTTAAGTCCAATTTCGAAGTGAAATTAATTCCAACGACCACTATTGGATTAAATGGTAAAAATATATTATAATTTCACTTTAAAACCATTTCAAACGATAATAAAATAATATTAATAAATTAGATTAAAAATAGGTTTTGAATTAAAATACAACATTTTTCACTATTCATTAAAAAACGAACTTTATCGGGAAAACACCAAAAATTTACACAAAGTAGATTTTGATGTCCCGATTCTAAAGAAGAATTTTATTTGGTCCAATAGAATGTATAAGAGTGACCAAAACTATACTTAATGATGGTTTGCCATCAAAAGGAAATAAGTGGACCTTTAGTGAAAATTAGAGCATATATGCCTAAAATTGCATTCTTTTCGTATTTTAAGCCTTTATCCATTATTGGATAAATGTAAAAACATTTAACAAACATATATAATAATTTTTAATTATTTCTATTCATTCCCGCCAATATAATGGCTCCGTGTTAACTACCATTTAAAGTAGTAATATTTTATTACTAGTGTGCAACGTAAGATTTCAAAGAAACTATTTGTTGTGTATCGAGTATGCTATCGAACATAGTAACCCCATTAAAGTAAAATTAATATTTAATCCGTAAATATTAATAAATATGAAAATGTTTTATTCTTTATTTACCTGGGATGTTACACCCACCCCCTTGGACACCCCCTGGACACCCCCAACCCTTGGACACCCTCCACACCCCCTTCACATCCCACCCCCATGGAACCCCCACCCCATAGACATCCCCCCATCCCCCCTAGACACCAGCACCCCCATGGACACCCCCACCACCTGGTCAACTCCTCCTTAGAAACCCCCACCCCTGGATATCCCCCAACCCCCTTGACTCCCCCTGGACACCCCACCCCCAAGGACAACCCACCCAACCCCTGGGCAACCCCCACCCCCAGTTGTAATAGATTATATACTAGAGTGTATGAAAACTTTTCTTGAACCGTTGGTATACATATATCCAAACAGTTTCCATGAAACCATTGGAATATATTATATACAAGACAACATGTATTCTAATGGTTCTTGAATAGTTGGTATATATATATCACAACGGTTTCATTGAAAATATTTGAATTTATTAACATCAGGCACTCTATACCAACAGTTCCTGTAGAACTATTGGTATAAGGCTATTACAACATCCATCATGCCAACATTGTGTAAAACCATTGGGATATTCTATCCCAATGGTTTCAAGGGCTATATGAATGGTTTGAAAACGTTGGGATATGTGTAATTTTCAGTACTAAATGTATACATATTTTAATATTTATACTTCATATTTCTGTTTAACAGAAGGGTGAATTTGGTATCTAGTTGCACATGGATGTATTATTTGGGTTCCATAAGAAAAAAGGATCCAAGATGAATTTACAAATTTTATATATAACTATATTTTCTTTTTAAGAACATTTTGGTGCATATCCTTTTCAAATATGATTATATTTGTTTTGTATTTCAGAATTGTTTTACAATCAAATTATGATATTTTTAATATAATAATAAAATTTTCTTATCCTAAAAAGTTTCGTATTTTTTATATTTTTATAGGTAATAATGAGTCAACGTTGGATTACGGTACATCAAATGAGTAATGAATATGAATAAGGTATTGATGTCCTTTTGTAATTTTCTAAACACAATGTTCCAAGCAACAACATTTTATAGTCAAAGCCTGAAATATTTGAATATGAAGAAGTTGAATAGTAGAGAGATCCAAGATCATCTAATTTTTCATGGTTTTAATCTGAGATACAACCCTTGGATTTGGCATGGTGAAATTAGACAGAATATCAGATCTACTGATGATGATGATTTCCATGATGGTAACTCTGATGGAATTGAAGAAATGATTTGTGATATTGCAGTAGAACAAATTGAGATTGAACTGACAATTGCATATCTATATGGTGACTATGAAAAACCATTATACCCTAGTGTTATGGAATCTACAATTTTTTCAGCAGTGTTAAGATTGATTAATCTAAAGAAAAAACATGGATGGAGTGAAAAAAGTTTTATAGAGATACTAAAATTATTGAAAGACATTCTTCCAAAAGGCAATGCTCTTAAAGATTCACATTATAAGGCCAAGAAAATATTATGCCTGATGGGACTGGGATACAAGAAAATGAATGTATGTATAAAAAACTATATGATATATTGGAAGGAATATGAATTTATGTCAAAGTTTACTAAATGTGGGACATCACGGTATAAGTTGAAAGAAAAATCATAGGCCAGTGTAGATATTATGGAGAGACCTACTACGGTATTTTGGTATCTTATTATAATTCATTATTTGAAATGTTTATTTTCTAATTTACAAGATGAAAAACGGTTAATATGTTATGATAATTAGAGAATATGTGATTGAAAAATACTTCATCCAGCTAATTGTCCATAATGGAAGAACATTTATGAGTAGTATCCTAAATTTGGAAATGAAATTTGAAATCTCTAACTTGGGTTGTGCATAGATGGAATGAATCTAAATCGAACCCTCAGTATTACATAGAGTTCATGATCATTTTATTTGGTAATTTAAAACCTCTCTTCTGAAGTTTGTATGAAGCTCAAATATGTCATGTTGAGTATAATGATCTCCGGTCTGAAACAACCCATAAATGATATAGATGTGTTCTTCTCACCGTTGATTGATGATTTGAATATTTTAATGGAGGATGGTATTTGGGTGTGTGATTATTATAAAATGGAATATTTTCAACTTCATCTAGTGCTTATGTTTACTCTAAATGACTTCCCATCCTATAAAAAAATTTCTGGATACAGTGTTAAGGGGCATAAAGCATGTCCAATTTGAGAACAATAGACTTCAAATTGTCAATTGAATCATTGTAGGATAATAGTATACATGGTTCATCGAATGTTTTTACCTATGGATGACTCTTATAGAGGACTAAAAAAGGAATTCAATGGATCCCAAGAATTTGATATTGCTACAAAAATTTTATCCCCTGATGTGTATTTGGAGAGGATGAAAAACATTGATGTGAAATTGTGAAAGACACATAATTATTATAATGATATACTTATTTGGAAGAAAAGGTCAGTATTTTTTGAGCAACCATATTGGAGATATCATAAAGTGAAACATGATATTGATTTCATACACATGGAGAAGAATTTATATGATAGTTTTATTGGAAAATTGTTAAATATTAAAGGAAATACTAAAGATTGATTGAATGCAAGATTACAATTACTAGATATGGGAATACATTTGGAGTTATCTCCCACTCCTAATGGAAGACGAACAATTCTTTCCCTGTCATATCATACATTATCCAAAAAAGAGAGAATTATCGTTTGTCTGTGTCTTCATGATATCAAAGTTCTTCATGGTTATTTTTCAAATGTAATTATTTTTGTCTCTTTGATGGATTTAATGTTGACAGGTATGAAATATCATTACTTTCACGTCATCATGCAACAATTTCTACCATTTTCATTGTGTGGAATATTGCCCATTCATTTCAGAATGACTATAATGAAGTTTTTTTTATTTTTTCAATTGAATTTGTAATATGATTATTGATGTTAATCCTTAAAATATTTTCTGAAGGATGAAATTTCAAAAATTTGTCAATTGGAAATGAATTTTTCATTTATATTGTTTCGATATAATGGTCTATTTAATGGTTCATCTAGTTTTAGTAATAATTCTTTGTGGACCTGTATATCTTCGTTGGATGTATCCATTTGAAATTTATATGAAAATGTTGAAGGGGTATGTTAATAATTCATATCGACCTGAAGCCTCCATTATTGAAAATTATATTTCTAAAGAGGATGCAGATTTTTGTACAAGCTACATGGATACTACAGAGCACATAGGTTTGATTTCATCTCTCTATGAAAGAGTTAATAATGAGGGAAAGAGGATTCGTTTCATGAAATTCAAATCATTGTCATCGGAATAGATGAATAAGTTAGAATTATACATCTGGAATAACATAGATGATGCTCAACCATATATCACATTTCATATTAACGAGTTGAAACAATTTCATAAAAAGAAGAAAGAAATGTGTATTTTGAATGAGCACAACAAAAAAAATTCAATGTTTTAAAAAGACCTTGATTCATAGATCATATGTATCAGAGAAATTAGGATGTTTAGTGGGTGGTCCAATTTTAAATTGGATAACATGGTCTAGGTTTGACATTAAAGGGTATTCATTTCAAATGAAAGCTCTGGACAACAGAAGTGCAGTTCAGAATACTGGTGTATTAGTGTTTGCAGAAGCAGTGCATTTTTTGATTTCTAAAGAAAAAAACCCAATTTCTACATCATGCTCAGATTATGGAGTCATTGAAGAAATATGGGAGGTTAATTACATTAAAATTAAAGTTCCTATTTTTAACTACAAATGGTTTATCAGTAACAATAGTGTTAGACACAATGAATTTAGAATGGAAGTTGTTAATATTAATACATTAGAATACACAATAGATTATTTTATAATTGAAACACATGAAAAGAATATTTTTTTTATAGTTTATCAATCATATATGATGTGTTCTAGTGTTTTATAAAGGAAAAAACAATTTGTTGGTGAGGATCAACATGAAGAAGATGCTGATTTATGTGAGATCCCTACTTCTATGGAAAGATTAGTAGATAATAATGATGAGCATGTTAAAGACATGGTTTGTTCCATAAGTAATGATCATGATGAATGAATTTGGGAAAATAATCCATTTTTACATTTATAATATTAGAGGTATCAAAATGTTTATTTCTTATTTACATTTATTATTTTCATAAAATGTTTGAAATTTTTGTTTACTTTAATTTTTTTAGTTGAGTTTATCATGTTTACTATTACATAACTTATATATCTATTTATTTTTTTGGATTATAATTACATTAACATGTTTACCATGTTTACCATGTTTACCATAGTATACCTTTACCTAACTTATATATTTATTGATTTTTTTGATTGAAAATTACACTACCATGTTTACTATGTTTACCATATTTACCATTGTTTAACATGCTTACCATATTTACCATGTTTACAATGTTTACCATAGTTTACCATATTTTACATTTACATAACATATATATTTTTTGATTATGGTGAATGAAAATTAAACTACCATGTTTACCATTTTTACCATCTTTACCATTGCTTAACATGCATACCGTATTTACCATGTTAATTGTTATCTAACTTAGTTCAATTTTACATTTTTTTACATTTGTATTGAAATATTTGAATTTTTATATTTTTGAACTAATGTTTTTTTTTGAAGTATAATGATAGATCAATCAGTTGATCAACCACATGATTCTAGAGATGAGTATCATGATCATACCTATGGGGAGGAACATTCACATGCTCCTCTTGATTTTCTCCAATCTTCCTCATGTGATCCCATAATGACAATGAAGAGTTCAAGAGTTGGTAAACACAGCTGCACACATTTACCAAAATTATCACTTACCCGCAGCCAGGACTAGAGGATACTCATTGAGTTTCATGATGATGATATTCCTAGAGGTACAAATGAAAAATATTTTAAGAGTTTTATATCAAATCAGGGTAAAAGAAAGGTAAAAATTTTGTAAGATGATTGGAGAAGTGTGGAAAAATCCATAATATTTCATTTGTGGGAGACAATTTTGGTATGATGTTTTTCTATTGTTTGAATAATCTTTAAATTTTTCTTGTATAATATTTTTTACCTATTTTTTATCAGATGAAATTTGATATTCTTGACACCGGAGGAGTCATGAGGAAATGTTTATCGATGGATACTAGGAGATGGAGGGACAACAAATAAACCCTTACAACTGATTTCATTTTTGGCCATAGGAATCATTAAAATCCTTTCCATATATATCCGTTCATAAAAGAAGACACATGTAGACAATTTTATGAAATTTATAGAAATGATTAATTTTTGGTAAGGGCGATGTAAAATTTTATAAGCTTTCTTATATAAATGATCTTATTAATGTTTTGGTAATGATTTATTATTCTTAATTTATAAAAAATAAGGACACATCATCCAAAGATCCAATCTAAAAATGTATACCCTCAGAGTTTATCTTGGGGAGGGTATACATATTTGTAAGCAAAAAGGATGGTGGAAAAATTTCAAAAATTGAGTGCAGAGTCTCCAAGATATAGAGAGGTTTCCCCTCCATCCCCTCCACCAAGACATGAAAAATGGAAAAAAACTCGAATTGGAAAAAATGGGAAATATCATTAATAAGAATTGAGAATCATAGCTGAGAGGATTGTAAGATATTTATTTTAATTATTTAAGTTAATTATAATCATTAAATAATTTGAATCATTACAGAAATGTTCAATTAATTAATACATGAATCTCTTGAAGAGAAGAGCTCACAAGGGGGTATTTACAGCTGCTGGGAGGCAAGATATTTTATCTGCATCTTTGGGAAAGCCCAAACACCTTGGTCATGTATGAGAATATTTGACAGTTGTATCGGTAAGAAAAGTATTTCCACGTTATTCAATATCTTCCATTGATGGTGTTTATAAAAGTAATATAATACTTGGAGGTTGAAGTTAATAATTTTAATCTGACGATGGAGGAAATGATTAGAGCATTAGTATAGTCTATGTTTTCAGATATTCAAAGACAATTTTAGACTGCATCTCCCACTCCTCCACCTCCCCCTAAAGACCACATTATTTATCCTCCACCTCCTCCAGTAGCTCCCACTCCCCCACCTTAGCCTACAGACCGCATTTTTTTATCATTGTTCACTTCCAAAGCATCCTACTTATAGAGAGTTGTATGTTGAGGATCCTCATCATCATATAGTTTCATATAGGCTAGTATATTGTGTATGAGATACATTTCATCATCAACAGTTAGAGGTAGATCATCATAAGGTCACTATAGATTATATTATAAATAGATCAGCTCGAGTACCATTACCTACAGATTTAGTGAAGACAGTTGAACATAATATCGACCACTTTTTATTTTGGCCATCCAGATTTCTTCCACTCATTACCATAGAGGTATGTATCTTATATCTTTTATTTTCTTTTGTATTAAAGTTGTTTTAATGTTTGAAAACAAATATATTTTTCTATTTATTTTTATAGGAATACTTTAAAGGTAAATAAATAATTTATAGACAAAAACAAAGACCAATGGATATGACATTAGATATAGATTCTAGTTGTCTTGACTGATTGTCAAGATATTCAAATTTTTTATAAAATCATTATGATTTTCCAATGGAAGGTCATGTTTTTGGGTGCGCAATAAATGTGGGGATTGTAAAAAATGATATTAGGGTGCTTGTTACTGGAGATAAGCTGGGCATCAACGTGGTGAAATTTTTTTCCATGTAAGTATTAACAACTCTCCCTATGTTATATGTATTCAAAATTTATACTTATGTCTGTTTTGTATTAAGTATGTTTATAAAATGTGTTAGAAGAATGAGAAGACAAATATATATGGATTCATGGAACCACATTTGATTTCTCCTAAAGCACATTCATTGGATGAGGAATAGAGAACACATTATATTGTTGAATGATATGAATAGAATAAAATCATGCTATGTTTGATGATGCCTTTTTATGAGTGGTATGAAACATATATCTTGAAAATTTTTCATTATCATTTAACATAAAAACCCACTAACCATAAATTTTCTTTTATATCAGTGATCATTGGATGTTAGGTGTTTTTTTTTCAAGGGAGAAAACACTGTATTGGATATGCTCTATCCATGGAGATGTGCAAAGATGTTTTAAGAAAATGTTGGAATAATACATCTAAATTTCTTAATAGTTGTTTATATTAAAACAAATTTTAAATTTATCCCATTCGTATTATTTTCTAACAGGGGATGGGTCTAATTTCAAAAAAAGACAATGAAAAAGAGTGACATGATCAAATATTTAATAGGAATGGTAAATATCCATTTATAATTTGTAATATTCAATGTATTACATAAAAATGATATTTTAAATTGACACACATTTAAACAGATTTTTTTAACAACAAGTCATCATCGAATGAAGATATTATATGAAAATATTTATGTATGAAATAATTACAACTGGAACACTAGTGAAGTTTGAACTAATAATATTTCTTTATAAAATATTCTATAAAATTTTATTTGATTTATTTATTATACATGTTAACTACTATCATTTTAATTTGTATCTATTTGATGACCCTAAACCCCATAAGCTCAAAAGGTCAAACAATTACAAGTGGAATAGTTAAATTATTTTATAGGATTGATTGGATTATAGTTTTTTTGTAGAATAAAATGCAATTTTAAATATTGTAATTATAATTGCGTATTTTTTGGTGGTTTTGGTTGGATTTATGTTTTTTAAGTTTAAATTGTTTGTTTTGAATGTTATATATATGAATGTTTAATTATGATCTGGTTATTCTTGTTTTGGTCTCGTTTTGATGTTTTTTGGTATGGATTATGGTCTGCTTTTGGTCCGCTTTTGGTCTAGTTTCTGCTTGTTTCATACTTTGGTAAAGCATAATAACAGTTTTAAGGGGGTGGGGTGTCCAGGGGGGGTGTGGGTGTCCACGGGGTAGGGGTGTCTTCGGGGTGGAGGGGTTGTCCAGGGGGTGGGGCCTGTCCAAGGGGTAGGGGGTGTCCAGGGGGTGGGGGGTCCAGGGGTGTGGGGGTGTGTCCTTTGGGGCGGCGGTTGTGTCTAGGGGGTGAAAGGGTGTCTGGGGGGGCTGTCTAGTGGGGTGGGGTAGTGTCTATGGAGTGGGTGGGGGTGGGGGATGTCTAGGGGATGAGAGGGTGACCAAGGGGTGGAAGGTGTCTAGGGGATTTGGGTGGTGTCCAGGGGTGCGCGGATGTCCGTGGGGTGGGGTGGGGGGGTAGAGGGCTTGTCTAGAAGGGGTGTCCAGTGGGGCGGGGTGGTTTTGGTGGGGTGGGGTAGTGTCCAGTGTGGTGGGGTGGTGTCTAGGGGTGGGAGGGTTTCCAGGGGGTGGGGGATGTCTAGTGTGGTGGAGTGGTCTCTAGGGGGTGGGAGACAGTATATGTGGTTGATAAGGAGGTCCAGGGGTGGGGGCTATCCAGGGGGTGGGAGGGTGACCATGGGGGGGGGTTGTCTAGGGTGTTGGGGTTGTCCAGGGGGTGGGTGTCCAGTGGGTGGGGGTCCAGGGGAGTAGGGGCTATCCTTGGGGTGGGGGTGTCTTGGGGGTGGTGAATATCCATGTGTGGGTGGCTCTCTAGGGGTGCAGGTGTCCAGTAGGTGGGAGGATGTACAAGGGGAGGGGCCTATCCAGGGGGTTGAGCTGGTGTCCAGGGGGTGGGGGTGTTCATGTGGATGTGGGGGTGTCCTGTGGGTGGGTGTCATCTTGGGGGGTGGGGGATGTTTAAAGGGTGGCAGTTTCTAGGGGGTGGGAGGGTGTCTGGGGGCTGTCCAGTGATACGGGTTGGAGTTCAGTGTGTGGGAGGGTGTCTAGGCGGTGGAGGCTGTCCAGGGGGTGTGAGGGTGTCTAGGGGGTAGGGGTGTTTAGGGGGGTGGGGGGATACCCAGGGGTGGTGGGTTGTCCAAGGGGTGGGGGGCTATCCAGGGGTGGGGTGGTGTCCATGGGGTAGGGGTTTTCCAAGGGATTTTAGGTTTTTAGTTGACAATATATGTTTTGAATGTTATGTATGTGAATGTTTAATTTTTATTTGGTCTCCTGGTTTTGGTCTCGTTATGATATTTTTTTGGTATGTATTCTGGTATGGTTTTTTTCTGTTTTCTGCTTGTTTCACATCTTCTTTGGTAGAGCACAGTAATGGTTGAATAAATTTATTTAAAATAATTGGTTTTTACAATGGTTGATTTATAACCGATGTAATGAATTCATGGGATTGATTTTTTATGTCGGTTATTTAATAAACGATGTAGTACAGGCGTTTTTACGTCGGTTAAACTATATACATTGTGAATAATGCTTAGTAGAAAGGTTTTTACATCGTTTATTTTATAAAAGACATAATAAATTCCTGGGAATAATTTTTTTAGATCATTTTTTAATAACTGACATAGTATATATGTTTTGATGTTAGTTAAATAACAAGATATGTGATAAACTGCTTCACAGCCTTCTTTATCATGTTGGTTATAAGAATAACCATAATTATAAACTTCTTTTCACATTAGTTTTTTAATAACCAACACGAAAAATGCTTCAGAGGAGTATTTTATTACATATGTTATGTTATAACCAATGTAATAAACTATATACCATGATGGTTATTTTAACATCGGAGTAAGGATTAAAGACTAATTATCTATATGAGGATGATTAACAGTGTTTAATCATAAATCCATCACTAGATGTCACTAAATTATTCTCTAGAATATTGAGTTTATCCTATGATCTCCATGAGACTCAATATAAAGTGGTACTCTATTAAATCTTAGAATATCCTTAATGTATATTTTATCATGTTTATTAAGAGATAAATTTAATTTCATACAATTGATGTGTGATGAATTTTTAAGGTGATTTACTACAACCCAAATAAAATTAATGCCTTTATATGTTTTGGGGTTTCAATTTAAAAAATCCATGGTGATGTATTCCCATTTCTATTCTAGTATGGGTAATTTGGTTAACACCCCCATAAAATTTTTTTCTTAGAATTATCTTGTTGAAATAACTTGAATCTAGATAAATATTATGAAATAAACCTTTTAATGTTTTCCCCCATAAATACTCTTTCAGATATCTATATATCCTTATACTTCATAGATGAATAGAGAACATTTAATTATGAGCATCATCTAACAACTCAATCTTTAAATCTTGTTTGTATATAGCACATAGATTGTTCTTGAACCATATAATTCCATCAAAATCGAAGTATAACTCTATATAACTGATCAACTTTTTTTAGTACCATATTTTTATGTCTCTTCTATCCCCACATGGATACATGGATAAACATTCATCTATGAAAGATAGGATATATCCCCCTTCCATAAGATTCTGAGTTCCATCTTCTACAAATGCATAAGTATATAATCTATTTCAATCCAAATCATATGAAAACTAGCATGGTATTTCAAGATCAATGTATTAGCAACATTTTTCACCTTTCAAGGGTGGTAATTTATTAAGAAATTGTAATCTTTAATCAATTTCAACCATCTTCTCTAGCACATATTAAAACTTATTTGAGTGAATATATACTTAATTGTTTTATGATCTATATATATGTCCACCTTTTAGAATAATGATAATTTCTCTATATATTCGCCATAAAAATTATCAAAACTAGATCAAATTTATGAGGGGGGACATTTTATCACGTGTTTTCAATTTTTTAGTGGTATATACTATCACAAAATAATTTTCAATGATTAAACATTCTATTCCCTTATTTGATGAACCATAATAGATAAAGAAAAACATTCTATAATATACGGTTGTATGAGAATATATTCACTAACTAAAATTTCTTTCTGTTACCTAAAATTATATTCACATTCATATATCTTAAATAACATCAACCCCTTCTATGTAAATATGTTCAGTGGATTTGATGGTCATGTGAAATATATAATAAAATAGTCATTCATATCCATTAAACTAAATAAATCTCAGAATACTAGAAACCAAGGTTGTTCTGGGAGATTTCCCAGTAACTTACGTGTTTAAAGGATCTACCGATATACCCTCACATGAGATTACACATCCCATGATTAAATCTTTCTAAACCCAAAATTCATACTTGGTAAATTTTTCATAAAAATTATCCTTATTTAGGGTCTTCGGAACAATCCACAGATGATCTTCATGCTCTTTTCTTTCTAATTGAATATATAAGAATATCATCTATAAATACTACAATAAACTGGTAAAGGTAATCTCTAAAGATTTTATTCATTAAATCCATGAATATAGAAGAGGAATTAATAAGTATAAATGACATCACTATAAATTCATAATTCTTATACCTCAAACAAAAGGCTATCATTAGTATATCCTCTTTTATCCCTTAAATGATGATATCTAGAACAAAGATATATTTTGAAAATGTATTGGGATCCTCATAATTGATCAATAAAATCAATGTTAAAAGGGAATAAGATAATTTTTTATAGTGATAATGTCATGTTTTAGATAATCATTACAGAGTAACACTGATCTTTAATTCTTCTTAAAAGGTTGCTTTTTCACCCCAAGGTGATGCAGTTGGAAGAAAAAAATTGCTTCTGAATATTCTCCAGATGTTTCTTGTTTAATTATTATAACTAAAACCAGGAAAATCTATAATGATTATTTTAAATAGGTGAACCACCATGTATGATTTCTATTGAAAACTCAACATCATATTTTGAATTAAGACAAGGAGACACTTCTATAATGGAATAAAAAACTCTCTAACAATAAGAATTTCTTATATATTGAGCATCTCCCCAACCATATGTGATAAATAGATTTTATGGATATGAATTAATACCCAATAGTTTTAATTAAAGTCAATTGGATATTCTTACTCATCCTCATATCATTAAATGATCATAAGGTCATTTGGAATATTAAATGAGAATTCCCATCCTCAATAATTAATATAGGATTTGTTTAAATAAATGTAATCCATGACTAGAATGACACCAATTTTATTTAAAAGTATAATCATAATATTTCAATGAATGAAATTCCCATAATCCACAATTACAGAGGAAACGTGGAACTGATATGTGACCATATTACCATAAGGAGTATTCACTGCTAACTCAACATATATTCGTTAAGGTGCTAATTCAATCCCATTTTCAAATTCATTAGATATAAAAGATTTGTTATATCTAGAATACAATGAGTCATTATATTATCTAGAGTGTATGGTAATTTTACCTTTCACCGTGCCATTCTCATAATGCACTATATAAATCATGATCAAATGATATTTCAATTTACCTTTGGAAATAAGAAGTTGTTGACAATGATCATCCTACAAAACCATTAGACTTTTTCACTATTTATCATAATGCCCATACTTCTCGTATTCTAATCGTTGAGAATGGTTGGTGAATTATTTAGAGTATTATCGTCATCTATTACATTACCCATCTTAATAATCACATTTTTATATTAAGAGGATTTATAACCCACTATTCCACTTTTAAAATTCATACCAATTCTACTCAATAAATTCCCTTAATATTTATTCACACATTTCTCACATGCTTTTGGAAGATTTTTTTTTCAAACATGTAATTTATTGATGTTCTCCTGAGACTCAATCATGATTTTCTTATTAAAACCATCATAATTATGGTAATATCCGTTTTAGATTTCCACATTCAGTGGACATTGATTGATTTATTTGTTTCTATTAATGTCTCTTATAGCTAACACATTTCAATGAAATGATTTTAAACCAACAAATAATTGATCAATTTTTCATTCATGCAAGATGATTAAAATAGAATCATTCCTTGAAAGTCATATAATATTTTCTTCATTACTACCAATCGATTTATTATCCATTTTATTAAGATCCAGAAATTATTTATCCATATTTCTATGTATAGTAAAATCGAATTAATTACAAAAAATATCCCTTTAAGCTCATAAAATTACATAAAGTAAATTTTTTCTCATTTCTTCATGTTCTTAATAAGTTTCTACCATTAATATGCTTCACCTTCCATATGATAAATGGAATGTATAAAATTTTCATGTTCTAGTCATTAGAGAATAGAAAATATTTTAATAATGGGTGTGATCCATTTCTCAGACACTGGTAGATCAAAAGAATAACTAGAAGAAGGTGGATGTTACCTCATGAGTGACATAATAGTATGTTGTTCCCTGCTTTGATCGTTTTTAATTTCATCACGATTAATGTCATGAGAAAGTTTTTTGATTCTATAAATAACATTCTGAATTCCTTCTCACATAAAATTTTATATCTTAGGAGTATAATCATTTCATTGTGCATAATAATCATCATTATCCCAATTTATTAATCTTACATCCATTAACTAAAACCAAAAATCATAGTGTGAGCAATGATAATCATTTTGGGAAGCCACATAATCCTGAAAAATAATGTAAAGGATGTCTAAATCATGAAAGCTTATTTCCATCTTATTATACCTTATATTTAATGTAGGTCATCTATGGTTATCATCTAATCAAATCCTTTATAACGGTTTATAAATAAAATTTGAATTATTCCATGAAAATCCATGATTAGTGTAAGAAAATGTGATTAGCAAGGAAACAATAACTGTGTACAAAAAAGACGAATGATATATAATTGACAACCATTTTTCGGGGAATTAATCCTAGATGAATCTATACCAAAAAAAGAACTAATAATATGTAGATAGGGATGTATTTCTAGAATAATTACATAATCTCTTCCATTCCAAAACATTAGTATTTTCTAGTATACTTAAAAATATTCTCAAGGTTTTCCCAAAAATTAATAAATCATAATCTCTATATACTAACTAAAACTATACTATATTATGAACTATATGAAATAATATTTTTATATATAAATATTAATCTTTTTAAATGAATAGTCAATACTTTTAAAAAATACATGCTTGAGATTTTTAGTTGTTAAGTGTCTTTAGAGAATATATTCTCAATATTGTTATTTCATTGAATATCTTCAACATATTCCATAAAGATCACACCAAATAAAAATATCTATAAACATACCCTACTTAAGACATTATTAATAACATAGAGATATGAAACATAATAAAGGGTGATCTCGGATTCTCATTAAGGGAAAACATGAGAGATATCAGTTTATGATCATATGAAATTCTAACATAACAATAAGGGAATAAAATCATGAATATAACATAAAATATTCATAATAAATCTAGTATGGATCATAAACAAGATTCATGGTATAAAACATTATCATTTAAAAACATGAATCATAAAATTGAGAAATCATAATTTATCAATCTGTAACCATAAGTTCATGAAATAAAAGTGAAGCACTATCTAAAGTATAGAAACTATTGCATATGTAACATTTACCAACAAAGATAATAAAATTATAATGGATCATGTATTAAAACCAATTTCCAATATGATAATTGATGATACATCATTACATGTTTCCCATAGTAGATCAGGAACATTAGCTTGTTTCCCATAGCAGATCAAGAACATCATCGTGTTTCCCATAATTATTTCAGGTGGTATAAAACATTACCCAATTTAGTAGAGAACTAAATAATTCCAGGACCACTCCTCACATAATGAAAACCAGAAATATGTATTTCACACAACCATTAATCATCCCTGATATCATCATTTCATCATCCATGAATATAAAAATAATTTTTATAAACATTTCATTATTTCATGATAGAAGAATCTATAGGAAATAAATCGGTTTCATAAACATATCATTATCATAATCATAATCTATCTAGATAAATAATAAGGTTAATATCAATCAATCATATTCCTAGTAAGAAATAATTAACATCAAAATATGTTTTTATAGATAAAAATTAATTTAAAATAATTTCATAAATATTTCTTAAATAAAATAAACTAATCATTACAAAATAAAAAATTTAATGTCTATAAATTTATAAAAAATTATGGAAAAAATATTCTTTGAAAATAACCATGGAAACATGTAAATTAAGATTTGATTATTTGAATGATAAGTATTATTGTAAATTCATTTCATATTTTATAAGTTAAAAGAAAACATTCCTTTCATAGTTTTGTATAAATTGAAAAGTACTTAATTTATAAATTTAAAAGAATAATAAATATAAAAAAGTTTTTAAATATTAAATATTAGGTAAAAATGAATTTATTAAATAATAATTGAATATTAAATTAATTATTTTTTTTTAAAACATGAATATGGAATAAAGAGTAATTTTCACTGAAGAGAGGAAAGTAGTAGGTTTCCCTTATAAACATAATTTCAATATCATGATTACTTAAAGTGAAGAAAATGAAAGGAATACATGAATTATATAGAAATTAACAGATGAGAATAAAAATTTATTGGATTAGACACATGGGGATCATATAATTTTCTCAAATGAAGTTCATACATAAAAAATCTCAATTAAAAATAAGATTGAAACATAAATCCCATACCTCATATATCAATTATCATTATACGTGTTCGAGAATCCAATATATTGAATAGAAATTTATTATAAGCTCATTATAGAACCATAACAATAACTATCATACCATTTATGATTTATGAAATCTTATCACCCATTTTATAATAAATTATTATTAAAATCATTTTTATGGGTGACGAATGCTACATTTCTTATACAAGTTTTTGTTCGGCAGTCCTGGTACCTTTACTTTTATCATGGTTCCATCGTATCCATATTGTTAATAATGATGTAAATAAAAATTTTATTAATTATATTAATATTTTTAGTCATATATACATGGTACAATTATGATGATTAATTACTCTATTCAAGGAGATGGCAGGATGCGCATACACATGAATGGTGATTCCATTATTCGATGGTTGAACTGAAAGAAAGGAAAATAATAAATCAAAAAATGAGAAAAATAATTATCTCACATATATAATACATATTCATTATATCAATTATTATTACCATCCTTTTAAATAGTACATGAAAAAAGTAATCACATCACTTCATGGAGGTGATAGTCCACACATATGCATGAACAACTTTATTGTTTCCCAAACGTTTTGAAGGTAAGAATGTAGATATTATTTTATCATTATAGAAGAATAATTATGTAATAAATATCATATATAAACATCAAAACCATATTTATATTCATACATAAAGTATTTTGATGAAAAAATGATTTTATTGCTACATAGAGATGGTGAGCCACACGTATGCACAAGTGATGCTTTCACTTTCTATTAAATGAGAGAGAGGGTGGATAATGGTGTATTCCTTATCATAATAATATTTTTATATATTTATGATACTTAATTTATTGTTTTATCACAAATAAAACATATTTAGTATATTGAAAAAAATAAATAAAAAGAAATTGATTAGTTCAGGTGATTATCTCTTCTTTGAAATAACTTTTTTAGTTTTCCTTATAAAGATCCTATGGTTGGACTTTTATGAAGACCATATCCTATATAACATGTTAAAGGAATTCGCTAATAATTAGATCAGATATTGACTGATATAATAGGCTCAAAGGTCTGTAAATAAGAGAATAATTCCCTTTTATATGGGTGGGAGAGTACAGAGTTGGAATTTCTAAAAAGACTAAAATATAAGAATGCAATTATGAAGAAATATTACTCTAATTGGACATTAATTTGATGAAAATTATTATATGATAATAATAAAATCACCCAAGGAAATTAAAATTTGTTTTTTTGTCATTTTAATCAAAATAATTTTAATTAAACCATTCATTAATCATTTTTGATAATCTCCATAGTAGTAACTATTCCAATATTAAAGAGTTAATAATTTTACCATGAATTAAAAAATAAAAAATAAATGAAAAATTGTTGATATATTATTCTATATTCCTTTTATATGGATGTAGATACTGTTTTTTTTGAATTTTATATTATTTAATAAAATAGTATTTATTATAATATATCATTAATGTAAATTTTAGAACTATTAATTAAATTTGACATTGAAGAAACAAAGAAAAATATATAATTAAAATATAATTTTTTTAAACATTATTAATATTTTATATTTATATAAATAAAATTTGAAACATATTAATACACCAAAATAATATTACCTTTAAATTTGATTAAATCAATTATATTATTTTTCTACTATTTCAATATATACTACGTCGATATTGCCTAAGAATTTATATTAGTAATTAAATAACATAAAATAAGAAATAAATTACTAAAATAAAAAAAATATTTTTATTAGAAATAAACATTTATAACCAAACTTATCTTCTTTTTACCATTATGTAAAAATTTAAGGGATATTAATGTTAAGTGAGTGAAATTTTGTATTAATAATTTTCCTAAATTAATATTAAGGTCATATTCATCAAAATATGTCACTAAAGGGAAATATGATACATTATTGGATGCAAAATTTACAAAATACTATAATAAAAAATGATAATGGAATTTTGTAGATAAATTTCAAATCCTTATCCCATAGTTTTAACCCAATTTTACCTGTTTTATCCTCACTAAGGTGAACAAATATACCTTGGTTCCTTTTAATATTAACAAATTATAAAAGGGAATAATTTCAAATATTTAATCCCCATGATTAAAAATATTTAATCCAATTTTTTGGTTAAATCTCAATAGATGACATAAATTCATTTTTAAATAAGTGTGCAAAATATGATAAAACCCATATTTGGGAAAAATATATTTTTATGCATAATACATGATTAATTGTTATTCCATGCCTAGAACAAGTATTTTATGAAATTTATATAATTTATTTAATATGTAAAATATATATTTAATTAAAATAATTCACTAATATTTGTTAATTTTATTTATTAATATAGAAAATATTTCAAACAAGAAAATAGTTTTCAATAAAAAACATCTCCATTATTTTCAATTTATTATTATTCTCATTTATAATTTATTGATATCCAATTAATTTATTTTATTAAAGTGAAATATTTATTTTTAGAAAAGTATTTGGTCATATTCATACCCACGAATCCAACAACTTTGTTAGAATTGTAATATTAAATAACAATATTTAATAGTATATCTCAGTTTTTTTAAACTCAGTGTTGCATGCAAATATTTCCATTAGATAAATTTTTTATTTAGCACTATAAAATATTGTTTTGTTAAAAGGGATTATATTTATTATAAAAAAAATCATTTATATCATATAATATTAGTAAAAACACATATGAAGAAGGAGGTAAAAGGTTGACTACAATTTTATTTAATTATTTAATGAAACCTCAATTTTTTATGATTATCTAAAAAATGGTGGACTAGTCCTATGGTTGTGGATTAGTTACTAAATAATGGAATAATAATGTTAATTTTATATAAATTAATAATACCCATCTATATGGATGTGACTCGTCTTAGAGTATCCATTGATTTTTATTGGGTAACTTTTCTCCATTCATACAATACATGACAAGGAGAGGTCATGTAGAGTTAAAAGTCTCAAGAAAAGTGATTATAGGAGGTCACACAAGATTTTTTTTATTACTTTCATTGTAATTTTTTCATAATTATATTTGAATGTTATTTTAGGATGTAAAAACTCAATGGTTGTATTTTTTTAGATTTAATGTAATAGATCCTTCACTCCATTAATTTGATTTGTAGATATATAATGATGATGAAAGAAGGAAAATGATTAAGAGAGATAATAAATATGAGATTCAATGGATAAGGGTGTGTTATATTAAATTCCTTATACACACATCCCCAAAGATTTTATTTATTAACCCAAAATGTTATTGTATAGGAAATTTCATTCCACAATTAGATTTCAACTATATTTTTTTATTTATGATACATGTGTTTATTAGGAATATAATCATAGATTTTTTTAAAAATGATTTCAAATAAGTTTAATTATTTAAATTATAGATGGATGTATAGAGATAATAAATATAATATTAATTTCCTAATTCTGGATTTTGGAAAATTTATTTTTCTACAAAAATGAATGTTTAAAAAAAAATCAATCATTAACATTCATAAATTTTAATCTATTGGAATTTTATTATTATTATTCATTCCATAAATGATTGATTAATTTATTTAAGTACAATTATTGAGACATATTGTAAAACACTTGATATAATCTCCAACATAACATATTTTCTAATAGATACTTGAGGAATAATTAATATTAACAAAAACAATGATTCTTTTTCAAAACAATAAAAGTGATACCCCATTAAGATGATTGAGGCTATTCTTCTTTTTTCACCATAAAATTTTAATTTTACATTTACATTTTGTATTTATTTAAACCCTAATAACCCATGTAATGTTATAATGTGACCACATTAAAATCCAATTTAATGTTCACACCATCCAATAATTATTATTGATGATTAAATAAACTAAATTGGGGTGGAAAAATATTTTTTATTATGTTACTTGAATTTAATATTATTTATTATAGAAGAAAGAAATGAATTATAATTTATTATAAGTGAAGATTTAATTTTTTTATCCTTACACATTCATGGATTCCCTTTAAAAAGTGTATTAAAAAGAAATAAACTAATATGAATAGTGGAATCCTTTATTGGTTTCATTGTCATGATTTGACCTTTTAGAATAGGAAAAAGGGTTAATTATGGGGGATATATTTCATGTAAAATTTAATGAGGATCTTTTTAATTAAATTTTAATAATAAATCATGTAATATACTTAATATTCAAGAATTATCTTTGAGATTTATTAAATTTTACATAAATACCCACTAACCATTTAACTTAAAAGGCCTATTCTATATTATTCATAATTAATTTTATTGTTTACTTTGTAATTAGAGATTTAAATGTATTTTAATCCTATTATTAAAAATATTATACATTTCAAATGATTATAACACTAAATAATTGTTCAATTAGTGATGATAGAGATAATTTTCTAGTAGGGTGAATCAAAATTGAACGTGAATAATAGTTTGAAGTTAAAATATTTTAATAGTAAATAAAGAAAGATAATTTTTTAGGAAAGAGATACAGAAAAATATTTGATAGATTATTTTTCATGAAAGTTTTGTTATAATAATTTCATTTATTTTTAATGCTTGAGTCTTTATTACTCATTTATAATTATTTTATTTTATTGATGATTTTATTTAAATCTTGAATATGAAATATTTTATTCATACTAATATTTATATTAATTCTTGATGATAATAAGTTTTATGTATTAATAATTTTGCGATTAAAAGATAATACGAAAAATTATTTATTTCAAGTAAATTTTAGCATAGTTTCTTTATTTAATTAGTATAATTATTAGACATAAATTATATATATATATATTTATTTATTTAATAATATTAGCATTTCTTTATTTTAGTTTTATCATTTTAGTTTAATTATCTTATAGTTTAAATTTTAATTATTAATTTCAATAAATTATTAGACATATTTTTATAGAAATATGAAAACATGACTTGGTGTTTAGGAAACAACTAATTATTCATTGAGAGGACTGAGATCTATCAAATATTGATTCAACCACATTGTAAAAGGATTATTCATGAAATATAATGATTTTGAAATACCTAGATGAAAACCATAGGTAAAAAATATTTTGGTTTAAAAATTCAGGGTATATGAGCAAATATGTTATATGAAACTATGATGGACCATGTTTTAGATGGAATGGATCATCGATGAAAGTACATTATTGGAATTACCATAATCAATTATATACCTTAAATTATGTGTTTAGTAGATATAAGATATATGAGATAAAAATGATGCCTAAAGATCAAGGAAAATGACATTATTTGTGGGTATTTTAGCATGAGATGAAGAGTGGTCACTAATATCACACCAATATTTTTATGGACTTGAAAAAATATGTGGAAATTTTAATGAAATTTTAAGAGGATTTAATTAAAATTTCATCATATAAAATTTTATTTTTTGTAAATTTATGTCATGGATAACATTAATGGACTGTTGGGTATGTTTTAGATATATTGGAGGCCATTTGGTTGACTTGAAAGTCCTAAAAAAGTGTAAGGATCCCCCCAATCTATGTTTTACAATTTGGTCATTCATGTCCATTTTTTAATTCTATATCGAATTTAAAGTATTCTACCCCAAATTGGATTAAACCTAAGGTGGTTTGAAAGACCATTCCATGGTTCTACTAGATTACATTTATTTTAATGTTTTTTTATCCCTATGTGATTTGGAAACATTCATAAAAATTTAGATAAATATTATTGTTTCCAAATAAATTTTAATAGAATATTTTCATAGTATTTTACTATAAATTAATTTATAAAATATATGATAAGATATATGATATGTATTTATGAATTTACACTATTAAAAGATGGATTTTTTAGGGAATGGCATCAAAATATCAAAAATAAAAAATAGATTAATTTTTATTGAGGTCTTGAGTGTTTGAAAACTGTAGTTAGAAATTTACATAGGTTTTTATTTTAATCATCCATTACTAAAAAATATATCTTTATGGATTTGTTTTGAAAATAAGAGTAGTAAAATTCTTATGATGAGTTTCATGATGAAGTGTGGATGAATTATTAATGTTAATTATTATTGTTTTTATGAATCCAATTATTATTTAAAATGAATTATTATTTATTTATGCCTGATTAAAATTTATTTATTGATTTATTTCCATTTAATGCTTGTACTAGTTTCTAGAATTTATTCTTGACCAAAGAATTAGTTTGAGTATAACATGTTTAAATATGAATTTGAATCATCAAATAGGTAATTTAATTACAATAATTAATCACCTTTAAAGAACAATTTATTGACTTGAGATTCGATAATATAAAATGGGTCTAATTAGATTTAATTTCTACAATAATAAAGACCATTCAATAGAAACATTAGCGAGTAAATTATATTTGGATCCTAGATTAATAAATAATCAATATTATTTAATCACTTAATGTTTATTCTAATTAGTGTAAATTATTTTGATTATTTTTATCGATCGTATTAACTTTGAAATTAATATTTCATGATAAGTATCACATTTCAACTTGGGTTTGACCATGGACATGATATATAATTTACTTTTTTGTTTTAGTTTTACGAAATTAGTATATACATTTCAAAACATAATTATTGCATAGAGTTTACAAAACCTCACAAGTGGTTAAAATACATGGATCTTTCATTTTGGTTACCTATCACACATGAATGGGAAACAATATTTTTATATACATTAAAAAATTTTTTATATGTGCTATTAATATTTGTAGTAATATAGTTTTAAATGTTACATTGAATGTAATAACACATACTAGATAATATAAATCCATTTTTTAGTGATGTTATCTTTACTAATTGGGTCATAAATATTAGTTATAGTTAGTTTATTTAAAAATAATTATAAATCTGATTTTATGTTTTTTTAATTGTTTAAACTTAATAATAATGTATGTATAAAGAAATGTACAATGCATGGTATATTTGGTTAATGCAATTTATAAAAACATTTAAAAGAAAATAATGATTTAGTTAGAAGTTTGTGTTAGTCTTGATTAATCATAGAACTTCACATTTGAGTTATTTGAACCATAAATAGTACAATATCCCAATTTCAAAAGTTCTTAATTGATAAAAAAATAATCTATTTAATTACAACAGAAATACTATATAATGTTATCAGTTAAGGTATACCAAGATAATTTGATTGTGAAAGTAATCAATAAATTCATTTATTGATATCGTAGGTGGCTGCGATACATTAAAATACTAATTATCTCTATTTAGTGATAGATATTGACTTAACCTTTATTACTTCACCCATTCCCAAGAATGATCCACTAAGTGATCTCTTTAGTAAAGTATTTTAAAAAATAAATTCCATGTTTTCAAATAATTAAGGCACATAATGGGATTCTCAACTCGATATCACCCTATCCTCATTAATATACTTATCCGAGTGTGCTCATAATATAATAAAAATTAAAATATTTATTATAAAAATTATTTATATAGCAATTCTCCTGATACTCCTCCATGGTTTTCATCTCCTTCTCTCCTCTATTAATAAATAAATCAATAATTTTACCTTATTTATACTTGATTTTTATGTGGTTTTTTTAGTTTCCATTAATAATTAAAATTTATATGATGTTTCCACATAAAAAATGTACTCCCTAATTCTTCCACATGTTAACCTATACATTTATAACATAAATTCATTTTTTTATATTTAGTTTCATTATTTACTTCTAGTAATTGTGACAATTGGGTCCCGGTGACAACACAACCACCCCGCCTTAACATGGCTGTCGGGTCCTGGCCCACCAGGTACCACCAATTGCCCCGCAGATGTGGGGCCCACCCCAGGGTCCACCCACATGCCTGAATGGATCATATGACTAATATGATAGTCCCCACAGGCCAACACATGTCCTTTATAGTGTGCTTTGTCCTCACTCACACACACCCTGGGGAACATCCCAGGAGGTCACCCATCCTAATCACTACTCCAGGCCAACCGCGCTTAACTGTGGGGTTCTAATCAGACATGATCTCGAAAAGTAAGGTGCACCTTATTGACATGAGTCATAACATTTAGTCATTTAACCCTTTATCATTTGGGCATGTTACAATCACCCCCCCTAGAGCACAACACCCTCGTTGTGGGCCCTACATCTCAACCCATGCAGTGCACCACACTTAAGGCTGGGTTCCTCCTCTGATACCAAATGTGACAACCGTGTCCTGGTGACAACACAACCACCCCTCCTTAACATGGTCGTCGGGTCCTGGCCCACCAGGTACCACAAATTGCCCCGCAGATGTGGGGCCCACCCCAGGGTCCACCCACATGCCTGAAAAGGTCATATGACTAATATGATAGTCCTCACAGGCCAACACATGTCCTTTCTAGTGTGCTTTGTCCTCACTCACACACACCCTGGGGAACATCCCATGAGGTCACCCATCCTAATCACTGCTCCAGGCCAACCGCGCTTAACTGCGGGGTTCTAATCAGACCGGATCTCGAAAAGTAAGGTGCACCTTATTGACATGAGTCATATCATTTTGTCATTTAACCCTTTATCAGTGGGGAATGTTACAATCACCCCCCCTTAGAGCACAACGTCCTCGTTGTGGTCCCAACATCTCAACTCAGGCAGTGCACCGCACTTAAGGCTGGGTTCCTCCTCTGATACCAAATGTGACAACCGGGTCCCGGTGATAGCACAACCACCCTGCCGTACCATGGCTGTTGGGTCTTGGCCCACCAGGTACCACCAGTTGCCCCGCAGACACGTGGGGCGCACCCTAGGGTCCACCCACATGCCTGAATGGGTCATATGACTAATATGATAGTCCCCACAGGCCAACACATTTCCTTTCTAGTGTGCTTTGTCCTCATTCACACACACCCTGGGGAACTTCCCAGGATGTCACCCATGCCGATCACTAATCCAGGCCAAGCACGCTTAACTGTGGGGTTCTAATCAGGCAGGCTCCCAAAAAGGAAGGTACACCTTGTTGACATGAGTCACATCATCTACTCATTTAACCATTTATCATTTGGGGATGTTACAATCACCCCCCTTTAGAGCACAACACCCTTGTTGTGGGCCCTACATCTCAACCCAGGCAGTGCACCACACTTATGGCTGGGTTCCTCCTTTGATACCAAATGTGACAACCAGGTCTCGGTGACAGCACAACCACCCCGCCATAACATGGTCGTCGGGTCCTGTCCCACCAGACATGAGTCATATCATTTAGTCATTTAACCCTTTATCATTTGGGGATGCTACAATCACCCCCCTTTAGAGCACAACACCCTCGTTGTGGGCCCTACATCTCAACCCAGGCAGTGCACCGCACTTAAGGGTGGGTTCCTCCTCTGATACCAAATGTGGAAATCGGGTCCTGGTGACAGCACAACCACCCCGCCTAAACATGGTCGTCGGGTCCTGGCCCACCAGGTACCATCAGTTGCACCACAGACACATGGGGCCCACCCCAAGGTCCACCCACATGCCTGAACAGGTTATATGACTAATATGATAGTCCCCACAGACAACCACCCCGCCTTAACATGGTGGTCGGGTCCTGGCCCATCAGGTACCATCAGTTGCCCCACAGACACGTGGGGCCCACCCCAAGGTCCACCCACATGTCTGAACGGGTCATATGACTAATATGACAGCACAACCACCCCGCCTTAACATGGTCGTCGGGTCCTAGCCCACCAGGTACCATCAGTCGCCCCAGAGACATGTGGGGCCCACCCCAAGGTCCACCCACATGCCTGAATGGGTCATATGACTAATATGATTGTCCCCACAGGCCACCACATGCCTTTTCTAGTGTGCTTTGTCCTCACTCACACACACCCTGGGGAACTTTCCAGGAGGTCACCCATCCTGATCACTACTGCAGGCCAAGCACGCTTAACTGTGGGGTTCTAATCAGGCGGGCTCCAGAAAAAGAAGGTGCACCTTGTTGACATGAGTCATATCATTTAGTCATTTAACCCTTTATCATTTAGGGATGTTACAATCACCCCCCCCCCTTAGAGCACAATGCCCTCATTATGGGCCCTACATCTCAACCCAGGCAGTGCATCGCACTTAAGGCTTGGTTCCTCCTCTGAT
Source organism: Viscum album (assembly GCA_963277665.1). Classification (NCBI taxonomy): domain Eukaryota; kingdom Viridiplantae; phylum Streptophyta; class Magnoliopsida; order Santalales; family Viscaceae; genus Viscum; species Viscum album. The sequence continues at coordinate 392,601,756 of OY728148.1, forward strand.
ACATAATGTGACAACCGGGTCCCGGTGAGAGCACGACCACCCCGCCTTAACATGGTGGCCCACCAAGTACCACCAGTTTCCCCGCAGACACGTGGGGCCCACCCTAGGGTCCACCCACATGCCTGAACGGGTCATATGACTAATATGATAGTCCCCACAGGCCAACACATGTCCTTTCCAGTGTGATTTATCCTCACTCACACACACCCTGGGGAACTTCCCCGGAGGTCACCCATCCTGATCACTACTCCAGGCCAAGCACCCTTAACTGTGGAGTTCTAATCAGACAGGCTCCCAAAAAGGAAGGTGCACCTTGTTGACATGAGTCATATCATTTAGTCATTTAACTCTTTATCATTTGGAGATGTTACAGTAATCATGTGTCAAAATTTTCTATTCTTTAAATTTAGAAACAAATGTACACACCACAAAAGGTTTTATAATAATATTAATAAAATAAAAGTCAAATGATTCCCCTCATATATGTTTTACACATGTACCCATTGATAAGAAATTGGTTCTCATATATTTCAATCAGGATCTTCACTCCAAATTAATTTTCATGGCCTTACGAATTGTTCATAGATAATTATAATCATGGACTGAAAAATTTAATGAAGATGAAAACCATTCCAATTTTTATATAGAACTTCATGGTATATATATATATTCATCATAGAGAGAGATTTTATATTTCACCCATGTTATAGATTATGATATCCTCACGTCACAGTGGAGATATCTTCATAGCTTAATGATATATTCTAATATCCATGGTAGGTATTCCACTATTCATAAACCATTTTCTAAAATTCAGTTTTTAACACCCATGATAGGTAATATTCCATATAAATATACCCAAATATTCAATCATACATAGTGATATCACCCTTTATATACTCATGAACCACTATAAACATTCCATTCTCCCATCGATATAAAAATATCTTAAATTATGAATGATGTCACAACCTCAGACCATATCACACCAATGTAATCAAATTAGAGTGTTATGTGACCTTAGGTGTGCCTCACCATATGGTGGAGCTTTGTAATTAGTAAAAAGGGTCTAAGATGTTACTTTTGGGAGAAAATACCTCTATATAAGATTAAAGGTAAGTAGAGTGTATGAAACCCATTCTTAATTTGAGGTATAATTTCTTCTTTTCTTTTTTTTCCTTTGTGGGTTCTTTTTTAGAAAATAAGTGAAATTTTGGAAAAATACTGGAATTATGTTTTACAAGAAGTGTAGTCCCAAGAACAAGTTGTTTAGTATGTTATTGTATGAATGGAATACATGGAATATGAGAATATTGGCAAGGGAAACAGGGAAGAATAACTACACATCGTGTACTTCCTCGTACACACCGTGTAGTCTTGTCAGCAGGCCCTATAAAGCAGGTCGGTGTATGTTAGCTATGAAATGAATTGTTAGACGATATACAAGCCATATATATGGAATAAAATTCTATGTATTTTATATTTTTCTCTTAAAACATGCAGTATCCTCATTCTTCTGACATTTGTATAGAAGAATCACTAGGTGGACAAAAAAATAGTGCCGAGTACCGTTCCGCCACTTGTTTCATTGTCCGGAATCTAATTACAACGCTTTTAAAATCCATTCGAATACTCTCTGTGAGTTCCAAAATTCTATTTAGTCATTCTTGGTAATTTCTATTCTCAAATAAGTTATTTACGGTTGAATGAATAATCTTTTTTAAAAGATCTCTATTTCTCTATATTTAATTGGATGTCGAGGATGGACGAGGAGCGTCATACTAAGGTAGGTGGTCTCATTCTTATTGCTTAATGTCAAGGGGTTTATACGAGCCATTATGACAAACACCCATGTATGGGGTGTTTCTTTATTGATTCTTTTACCCATGCTAATTCATAAGGATGATTAAGTGATTAATTATATGAATTGAAGAACATTGATACTTCTTGTTTTCATTAAGGGCCACCCCACTGGTACGTTTCCCTTTGATGACTGTTGTTGGTCCTTTTGGCTTAGCATAACTGTCGTTATAACTTCTTCCCAATTATGGGTTGTTTGAAATGAGTTGGTTAATTAAATTCTTACTAATATGAATTGTTTCATTGTTAACCATGTAATAGCATAAAGATTTCTTGTGATTCTTATTCTGAATTTCTTTTATGTCGGGCTTGGAACTGCTAAATTATTCAGCCTCTGGGAAGAAATATTTCAAACTTTTGGGCATGGTTTTGTGTACCTGTTTTCTTTTTTTGGTTATTCATGAGGGAAATTTCAGAGGGAAGCATATTTTTTATGTCCGTGGACTGCCTAAGGGTAAGGTTTTGTACTAAGGATTGACTGTAGTAATGACTTATGATGCGTCTTCCAAGCTAAAGCACATGCGTGGACTCTATTGTCACTTTACATGATAGATTTATTTCTAAGGTATTTGTTGTGTTTTCTTGAATAGGGGTTCGACTGGACATGGCCGAAACCCAAGGAGTTATGATTCAATGTAATTAAATTTATTGATGAACATGAACGATATAAATGTTAAGATACTTCTAGTATTTTTTTACTTTTGTGTAATTCCTATTTTAATACCTTCATTATCATACACTACTGCTGCATATACTCACTGGCAGATTAAAATAGTCCTTTGGTGGTTGCATACTAGGATCATTTTTTCACACTATGTTTGGTTCATTTGTTTGGGCCCAAACAATATATATTGTTTTATGTGTAGATAGGGGAATGGCTTCTTATATAGGTACATGTTTGCTGCTTAGGAGAAGGAGAGAGTGGCACCATGTCAAGTCTTGGGAGGCTGCTATGTTTAATTTTAAATTTTTCTACCTTAGTATTGTATTCCATTTGATAGTAGTGTGTCTTGTTTTCAATGCTTTTTTAGAACATGTGACATGCAACAACATTTTGATATTATATCCCCAATGGTTATCATTACCTATCAGTATTTCATTGTTTACATCAGTATCATGTTGTTTACTACTTCTTATATTGTTATTATTTATTCCACTATGTTAAACTAGCCAATGAGGGAATAGTTTCCCCACTATCACACCCTAGACCCTCACTCCTAGTCAGAAACCTCTGGAATTTGGGGAAATGTGCTTAAGTCCATGTGTAAAACTGGGTACGGGGCACCAGTTGAGTAACTTTCAGATGTGGGACATTACAATGTGGTATCAGAATAGTTCTTTTATAGTTTTCTTTACTATTAATTGATGATATAAAGGATACAAAATTTGGTATTTTGATGTGATCATAAGTAGCTACCTTTTGTATAGGGAAAATCTAAATTTCCTTAAATTAAAAAGTTCATTTGGATTTTGAGATATTACAACTGATTCTATTTCACTAAAGGGTGATTCACTTTTCGGGTGCTATTATAATTGATATTATTGTGTTTATATTTGTTACAACCTGATGATATGAGGGTATTCCATATCATGCATCATATATTACCTTGTTTGAAATCACATGCCATGTATACTTGTAATTCCATTTAGGGAGCATTACTGATTGAATGATGTTGTGATAGATTTCGTACTACAGATGCATGTTGTTGTCATAGTACCTTGATATTTATGCCTACTTTCGTGATTTTAGTAATAATATGAGACATGGTTCGAATTGGATGGACAAGAAAATTTGATCTTTGAGGTGTATGGTCCCTCTTGGATCGAAATTTTATAGACTATGATTTAGACTTTTTTATAGAAATGTATTGTGATATGTTATTCTTGGTTACCAAGCATAGATTCATGGTGAGTATGGCCCATCACAGATCGGAATTTGCCATACCACTAGTTGGTTTTTCTATAGAACATGATTTTTTTTTGGGAAATTTAGAGTTTTTGTCTTGAAAAAACCAGTATATATGGAATGTAGTTTATTCTAACATGTCGTGTGTTCTTTATGTTCGAGGGAGACAATTTAACATGTTTTAATAATATCACGCTGTGTTCAATGTGTAAACATTGTATAGTATGTGACCGTGTAATAATACATGTGATAGGGAACATGGGATGTTGTGTTTTGATCAAAACACACAGTGTACCTTAGGTACACACAGTGTAACCTACCAAAGCACGAATCGTTTGGACATGGTCATGGGGAAGTACATGGATAGAAGGAAAGACCTATGTACACGTTGTGTGCTATTGGAATACATAGTGTACATGGGGTTGATAAACACCCATGTTGGTGGTGGAACATGACCATGTGAAAATGTAAGGGTACACACCGTGTATTCATTATACACACCGTGTAGTCCCTTTTCTCCAAACATTGAGGGTCTTTTCCTGTTTTCTTTTTTCATACATGAATGGAAACCCTTGATGATGATATCGAACTATGGCATGTTATTGAACTTGTAGAGCCATGTTGTCGCGAAGACCATGATCTATAAGCAAAGAGAGTAGTGATGACCATACACCAGAAATGGTAGGCCATGGGCTACTGATGGATCCTCCAATTGTGCTAACTATGCCACCAGAAGTTATACAGGACGAAGGTGTAGATGCACAGTTCTGTGAAGGCATTGTGAGGTCTATGCAGACCATTTAGGGAGCACTGCAAGTTGCCACATTTATGGAAGACCTGACATGTATATTACAGTAGTATAATCCACCTACATTTTCAGGGGAAGGTGGAATAAAGGATTAAAAATAATTGCTAGAATCAGTGATGACTATCTTCGATTATCTAGAGATGCCTCTCAAGATAAGGGTCAAGATCACGACATATATGTTACATGATTCGTAGAATAAATGGTGAGATTTTATCACATAGGTAGGGCGTCATCAAGTTATGACATGGGAAGACTTTCAGGTGGACTTATATGATTATTATTTTCCTAAGATGTTTAGGGCTGACCGTGCGTGGGATTTCAGGAACCTAAAGTAGAGCACATTGTCAATTTTGGACTATTCAGCCTGGTTTACCGAGCATCATCCATTCACACCTATTCAAATTGGTGATGAACTATCAAAATATAGATGATTAGAGGACGATATCCTGTTATATATTTGATCTTAGGTGAATTTATTAAGGTTTCCATTGGTCTCTGCTATTATGAATCAGGCACTGATCAATGAGCGCAATCTACGGGAATCTAGTGGTTCGAGCCGGGGTGGTTCAATACCATTTTCTGGTTCTGTCTCAATCTTAAAGAGGAATCATTATGTGGAGTTCTCTCACAGTGATAGTAGTAGCCAGAATGTATCCTTTAGTGCCTAGGTGAGATGATACCAGTGCATAAAGGTTGGGTATGAGATACATCAGTGCCCAAGGGACCTAGGTGATTACCGAGCTTGTGGCAGGATGGTCTATCTACAAAGATAATACAGGGAATTTACAATAGTGGTTAGTGAGAGATAGTATGTACAGACTCTACGTGAAGGTACAAGGTTAGTATCTTCTCACAGGTCTAGAAACTGGAATACGTCGAGAAATTCATGACAAGGTGGTGGTCATGGACATGGTAGTCATACCCTAGGATCTCAGTGAAACACTACAGGTCAGCTCAGGGTATCCAAACAGTGTCTCAGGGCCCCGATTCTGCATAGGCTTATGTTGTGAAACTGACCCAGTAAGAGTAGGATCCCGAAACTTCTACTATCAGAGGTACTATCCTAGTCACCACTATTATATCTTCTACTCTTTCTGAAACTCATGCTACACATAGTTTTATATCATTGGTTGTTGTGGAAAGCCTTGGGCTCTATGTTTAAACATCTTCTGATGTTATGATTCTAGACACTCTGTTAGGGATTAGAACGACATGTGTGTGTCTGTGCAAGGAGTTACCCCTTGAGATTGTTGGGTTTCACATTATATGGAACCTCAATGACTTAGAGGTGATAGGATTCAATGTCATTCTAGGAATAGACTGGTTGGTTTTTTTCAATACTTTGTTGATTTCTATAGATATAGGGTGAGTTTCACGTCACGCGTGGGCAGAGTTCTTACATAAGGGTGAATATGATGTCCATGTGAGAAGATATGGAACAGAGCATCATGGGTTGAGCAGAATGACAACCCAAATTGCATGTCTATATATGGATGACCAGGGAACATGTCTGGAAGATTGCCCTATAGTGGTAGATCATTTCAAGGATGTTTTCTCAGATGAATTCTTAGGCATACCTCTGGGCAGAAAGGTGGAGTTCACTATTGAGCTAGTGATAGGAGCTGCACTGGTATTTATTCCTCCTTACAGGATGGATATGATGGAGTTTTAAGAGATGAAGAGGTAGTTGGAAGATCTGGAAGATAAGGGTATTATTCGACCCAATACATCTCCTGGGGGTTCAATAGTTCTTTTTGTGAAAAGGTAGATGGTATCCTTAGGCTATGAAAGGAAAATAAAAAACATAACAAATTGACTATTAAAAACCGATCTCCTTTTATATAGATGGATGACCTATTTGATCTCCTTCGAGGAGATCAAGTTTTCTCCAAGATTTTCGTGAGGTTAGGATATCACCTGGTATTATTTGGACCTACACACAAACCTCGTACCCCATTTCATAGTATGTATGGTATATATGAGTATCTAGTTATGAATTTTGGTGGCACGAATGTGCCAAGAGTTTTCATGGTGCTAATGAACTGAGTGTTCTATACTTACCTAGATTCTTTTGCGGTGGATTTCATTAATGATAACATGGTGTATTCTCACAATTGACATGACCATTCCATACATCATGAGATCATATTGAATTCATAAAGAGATCATTATTTATATTCTATGCTCGCAAAATGATACTTTTAGATGGATCAGATTTATTTCTTGGGTTACGCTATCTTAGATACTGGAGTATTAGTGGACCTAGAGAAGGTGAGAGATGCAGTTACCTAGGGGCATACCAAGATCTTTTTAGATGTAATATGTTTCTTGGGGCTATCTAGTTACAAGAGGCATTTTAGAGAGGGATTCTCAAGCATAGCCGTGTTGATGACATGCTTGAATAATAAAGGGGTGAAGTTTGAGTGGTTACATTCTTCTGATGCTTATTTTCCAGTGTTGAAGGGACATTTGACTTTAGTGTCGATACTGATATTTCCAAATCTTGGCAAGAGATACACTGTGTACTATGATGCATCAGTGATTGGGCTGGTAGTAGTGCTTAGGATTAGGGATCAAGTAGTAGCACATGGGTCTCAGCATTTGAGTACACATGATATGAATTAACTAACACATCATCACGGTATGGCTATAGTTGTTCAAGATTTTCACTAATGGAGACATTATTTATTTGGAGGTCATTTTGTGGGGTACATGGACCACAAATGTATCAAATACATATTTACTCAGCGTGATTTGTGTTTGAGACAAAAAAGGTGGGTGCAATACCTTTAGTCATTCAATATTGATCTTGCCTATACACCTAGAAAAGGCAATGAAGTGGCTGACTCACAGAGTATGAGGACTCAGATACAAGAAGTGCAGAAGGCTAGTGGTGAGTGGAAGCTTATGGATTTGTTCATTGATATGCATTTATAGGTTCCTGACAGTTAGGGGCAGACTTATGTTTAATCATTGGATATTACATAAACCCTACTAGGCAAAGTGAGGATGAGGCATCTATTAGATTCTGAAGGCCTGGTTCTATGACAGAGTGTAGTTGGTGAGGACCCACCTCAAATATGGATGATTGTATAGGACGAAGTTCTACATATCCATGGATGTGCGTGGGTTCCAGTTGATATACGTGAGGAGTTGACATGGGAGATTCGTGCATCATATTGGGAAGTGCATCCGGCAGTCACCAAGATGTTCCATGACTTGGAACATTAATACTGGTGGCCGGGTATGAAGAAGAAAGTAGATGGTTTTGTTATGAGATATTACACATGTCAGCATGTTAAGGAAGAACATTACTGGATTGCTGGGATTTTACAGTAGTTTCCTATTCTGCAGTAGAAATGGGGTGATGCCACTATGGATTTCACGACGGGGTTACCATGGTATCCTAGTGGCAACGATGCTATGTGGGTTGTAGTTCATAGGCTTATGAAGGTTGATCAGAGGTGGTATGACTTAATTAGGTCCCTTGTTCTATCATTTCAAATAGGGACACCTGTAATGCCCCGACCCTAGTTACCCAGAGTCGGTGCATTATTACATAACATTGGCATGATCACAAGAAATATCAAATCTCGAAAGACCAATTAGTTTAGTAGCTTTGGAAACAGTAGATATATTCATAAAGTTTTACATTACATCATAAAATGCAAACTACAACAATATAGTCTCCATAGTCCACACACTTATCCCCTCATACTATCCCTGCAAGTTATTCATAAATTACTTCTTCACATCCTGGGAAAAATAAAACATAGAAAAGGGGTGAGCTCAAATGCCCAGTAAGGATAACAGTATTGCGGAAACTTTCATAAATAAGAATGAACATTCAAGGAAATGTATAACTAAAACAAAAGCCTTTTAAAGATGAACTTCAACATAATATTGAAAAAATAAAATGAAATAATGTCATTTACTTATTCAAATGGATATTCTACTAATCGAATAATCACATGCAATATCAATAACCACTTTCATAATGATGGAATGTATAATTACAGACTATCATAACCACATATCCAAGGCCTCGTGCCAAGACTACAAATAAGATTTTGCCAAGGCCTTGTGCAAAGACACCAGTTTGTCTCATGAGACCTACCGATGCATCGAGGAGCTATAGTGGGCTCCACCTTTCACTTACTAAGTCCAATGCATTCCTCATATAAAAAGTTTGAAACATAACATAAACATTCGTATTAAACTAGCATACGAAATGTGAATACTTAATCGAAAAACCATGAATAGTATAAAAATAGAACATCCACAGTCAAACATAACTCATTCGATACAATATGGAAGATTGTATTGTATCTGATTAATCTCAATAGATAATAATGAAGGATATTGACATAGATGAAAATAATCATCAAAACTATTTGAGGGAAATATCCCCCTTTTTCTTGAAATCATTTAAAAGTCACACTATTTGTCAAGAAGCCATTTAAAAATAGATTTTTGAATCAATGTGTCCCATTCAACTTTGAAAATTTTAAAAGGTGTTTTAATTTTAAAACATTAATTTCCATATAAGTAAATCCTTAAAACCATTTTGATAACATGGACATTAATGAGCAAGATTTAGATGAATAAGTCTTTAAAACATTTAAAAATGGTATTTTAGTTAGAGTATCTATCCAAAAGAGAGACTCTTGAATACAAATAATTAAGGTAATCAAAACATTGTAATATCATGAGAATAATGGGATTCATGATATACCATGACAATGTATATTATATACACCACATAAAAGTGATTTGGTTTATAACAACAAAGAAGTCTCAATGGAATGTAAATTGAGATGAAATCTCTCACAACGGTCGTATCATTAGGTTAAGGATAAATTAATGAAATAATTATGTGTGAAAAATATAAATGCACTAAATATGAATGGATATTCAGTGTAAAACAATCAAAGGACATTCACATATATTCTTGTAAAAACAACACCAATGAATTGGATGTTTATCTCAACAAATCTAGATTGAGTAAAAATTACTCTTATCAAGTTCATACCGACGACTTGAGAATTTTTCAATGGAGTGATTATGTGTATAAAAATTATATCCACAGAAAGGGGAGTGTAAATTATGACATAATAAATGAATAGCGATTCCACACATAATATTGGAGTAAAATAATCAATGAAGTTTGCGTAAATATGAATGAGTGGAAATTGAAATTTCAAATTCCCCGATCGATTTGGTAACTTAAGAAACATACACCCTTGAAATAAGGATCACACAATGATGATGTAAATATCCATAAATTAAAGTATATTACACAATGAATAAAATCATGGTCAGTACACACACCACATTAAATAAATAAGTGATGAACAATGGAAATCTCACGGAATTAAAGGTGAGATAAGAAACCCCTTACTTTGTACTTTTTCCTTGGTCGATTGTAGGTTAAACTCATTTATAATGGTGAAATAATTTTTATTGAATTATAAAAGAATCATTTACATTAATATGATATCATATATGATCTTTTAACATTGATTTGTTAACAATATCTTAGTATTATCATTGTTTCGGGTGTTAACTTACTCATTTTCTTTTATATGTTTTGTTGCATAATCAATGTTTGTCATGGATAGGTTGTATCTTATTACTATACATAATTATATCATGTCCTTAAACATTAATTTTAAATAATCAAATGATAATTATACTTGAATGCATACGATGGAGAATGAATCTCATCGTGTTCGGGGAGACGGTAGTCCGTCCGTACGCATGAGCGACAATATCATTCTTTTGATGTTAAAATAATATATAATTGGATGGTATACCATATAGAAAGAATAATTATCACATTATATTTATTATTTACATGAATTACAAATCATTATTTTACCCATCTAAATAATAATTTATTGAATGACAATTACACCACGACGTGGAGACGGTAAATTGTACGTACACACGTATGGTGACATGTTATTTAAAGGATGGAAAGAATACTGAATATGGTTGTACCATATTTATAATAACATCACAGTATATATAATATACTAGAGTTATTATTTTATAATGGTAATAACAAATAATGAAGAAGTGGAAGAAGAAAGGAACTTGGAAAAGGCTGGTGAAATCATTACCTCTTCTTCGGGTTCTTCCTTTTGATATGATCAAAAGAGATCTTAGGATGGCTTTATGACTAAAGTAAGGCCTCTAGGATAAAGTGAGGGAAGTTTAGAGAGTATTTGGGCATATTTGGGCCGTTCCAAAAGGCATTGATGGTGTAAATTAATGAGACAGGGGAGTTCCTTTTTATAAGAGGGGTGAGGGGATCCTTTGGAAAAGCTAGAAATATTATTTTATAATAAATTCATATTCGGTTTCTAATTTATCCAAAAAGGTTTATTTAAAGTTTAAGGTGTGGATGGGTCTAAAAACACTCAAACAATAGAATTTAGACAGGTTTGGGTTTCTATATTAACCTTATCATTAAGTATTAACTCTTAGTTAATTAGTTTCACTTTTACAATGTCTCTTTTTATTTTTTTTTATGGTTAATAAAATTACTAAATAAATCCAACAGACCCCCAAAAGGTTCATTAATGATACACCTATCATGATATAAGTATCTTGGCCGAGCCTCTGATTTTTAGGAACTTAATATCAATTTATAATATAATATTTGTTTTAAAAACTCATTTATGTCAATTTTGACACTATTCAATAATTGATTTTTGTAAAAATCATAACAGAATTATTACTTCAAATAAAGTTTATGAAATCATTTATAACATGTCATATTAACCTATAAAATTATTATAATTCATAAAAATTCTCAAATTATATTAATTTGGGTATATACAATATCAATAATTTTAATTTTTCAGTATTATTGTAATTACTGCATCACAATTGTGTCATTAATAAATTAACTTATTTAATGTCTAAAAGCTATAAATAAAATACTCTTATGTAGTAAATCTTTCTGTCTTTCTAATGAATATTTATATTTGAAAATCCAATATATATAACCCTATGTAAAAATTGTTTTTCTAAAATATATATGCTTGTGTCATTTTTGTATTCATTTGAACTTAATTAAAATAAAGTGTCCCTATCACTTACAAGTGGCACCATGGGGTCTCAAAATCAACAACAAGATGCCCATGGTCGAACATGTATCAACCAATAAGGTTAGGACACGTTTTAGGATAATTTGTTTTTGTTATAATATTATTTTTTAACCCATATTTACCGGATTTACCCTTTAACCATGGTAAATAAAATATTTACCAAAGTAATTATTTAAAATGTATAAAAATAAAAGTTACCTATTTACACAATTTTAACATCCTGATTCCAAATCTGGAATCCATTTTTCCACATTTAAAACATAGAAGTGGCAGAAATTAATTTAAAATTAATTCCCGCTATCAAAACAAAAAGTGTGTTTTTAAGATATAATAACTATCAAAAGATTGATACTTGTTTATGTTCGGTTTAATTGTAAAATTTTGTTCAATGACCAACATTGTATTAAATGGTAAAAATATATTCTAAATATACTTTTAAACCAGTAAAATTTATATTTTATCAATATAAATTAGTTCGATTTAAAAAGTTGTTTTTAATTAAAATTTAGTAATTTTCACTATTCATCAAAATATTAAATTTATCCGAAAAGTACCAAAATTTCACCTTAGGATAAATTAGATACCCCGAATGAAAAAATGAAGTCCATTTTGAGAGATAAAATCTCTAAAATTTTAAAAAGTAGGTATTACTATTCATAACGGCCTGTTTGATCGGTTGTGGTGTGTGTTAGAACTCGATATTGCATACAACACACGCTATTGCATTATTCAAAGAGAAGCTTACCGTGGAAGTTTGGGATGTTTAATTGTAAATTTTTGGTGTACCCATTCTAAAAAGTAAAATTATTTAGTCAAATTGAATATATAAAAGTTTAAAATATTGGATTTAAAAGGGGTTCACTATTAAATGTTTGTAAAAGTGAAATACTGAAAATGATTTTGTTCTTACATTATGTCTAAGAAACTCATAATATGGATTCTAAAATTATAAGGATTATATAAAGTTTAAAATTTAGTTAATAATATTCATAACCTCTTTTTAACAGCTTGTTTGGTAAGTCATGGTGCGCTTGAACTCAGTGTTGCGTGTAGTGCAAGTTATTGAATTATTTTGAAGAAATAACACACTATGAAATCTTGGGGTGTTACATTCTCCCCTCCTTAAATAAATTACATCCTCGCAATTTGAAATTTTTCTTTGAAAATAAAAGGTTGAATATAGAAAATATCTTTGTGGGAAAAACCACATTGGAAATTGGGTTAATAAAATTTAGTCTTAATAAGAGGAAAAGAGAAATGAAAGGGTCACCACCAAATTATGATCTCTATTCGGAGAACATTGGTGGAAATTAGAGACATATAATTGGAGGAAAAACGTAAATATTTATAGGTTGTTATTGAGGTCATCAATCACAAACAAGTGTAAAATTGAGGGCCTTAAATTCATCAATCTATGATGATTTAAAATACCATCAGTTCATAAAAACATATGGTATTAGGATAACACATTTTTTGTTTTAAGATCCCTTCACTATAGTATAAGAATTAATTTATTCATTAAATAAGAGAAGAAGAAAAATATATACTTGAAAAGTAGAGTCTCATCCTTTAACTAAGTTCTACCACAAACTAATCATTCACTCTAAATGATAATATAACTTAAAAATAATATTCTATTTATCATATTCGTATAGGGTTCAAAAAATGAATTTATAATTCATCTAGAAAGACCATTAAAAAATGACATTATTCAATCCAGGACATCACGTGGGTCAGTGGTAGGTGATTCACCCTTGTCACCCTTCAGTTGTGGGGTCATGTCTCACGGCCTTGCCGGACGCGATGAGTTGTCGCCCGACCTCCGGGTTGTCCTTTTATGGCAATCCAAAATAATCCAAACTAGAACTATCCAAAACACTTCAGTCCACAATTTATAAGGAAGGTAAACACAATGAGGATCCTTTTTTCTGCGTAATAACATGTGAACACCTTCGTCATGTATTCTTTTAAAACACTGCAACATCCTGAAATACCATAAAACCTTACTGATAACATTCATGTTCCCTTATTACTTAAAGAATAATATATATACTCCTTCAATCCAAAAATATTGTAAACCCAAACAATGATAGAATATAAAAGTCATTAATCAGGTTCAAGGTAGTCAAGAATATCCAATATAATTTATCCAAATCAATCATTTTTTATTCTAAAATCACTACCTTGGTATCAGAACCATATTATGGGTTGTCTTTCTCTCAACCATATATTTTCCAAAAATTTAACATGCTATTGAGTTACTTTTCATTGTTACACACAATCTCATGTCCTTAATGAAATAGAACTGCAGTACAATCCTTATATACTCCATAATTATTATAGCACGTACATTGTTGACACAACACTCAAATGACATAATCAACATAAGAACTCTAATCATTCCTCTTCATCTCTGGTAGTATCATGACTTGATTATTATCCAATGGCATCATTTGTGGCATAGTTTGATGACTGAGACATAGGTTCATGTAGTGTCCAAACTCGTTTCAAATGAAGCATTGTACATTTGAAACCATTTTTTTACCCTTGAAGTCACGTACTTTGTGCCCTTTTCCTCCACAATTATAACAAACTCTCATTCCTTTCAGGCAAGTTCCAGGGTGTTTCTTCCCACAATTATCAAATATGGGAAAATTCTTCTTTTCCCTCTTCCCTTTATCCATATTTCTCTCTTATATCCTTTTATTCTCTTGCTTACCTTCAAATCTATTGGACTGAGTAAACTCTTTACTTATCTTATCAACACATGATATTATTTCTTTATATGATGATAATAAATGGGAGACTATTTCTCTTATAAATTCTGGCTTAAGACCATGAAAGATATGATCCTTCTTTCTCTTTGGATCATGTGTGTTGCTGGAGTTCTCATTCCATCTACTGGGAACCATTTCTAAACAATGGAATACAGTAGATCAGTTTATGAATCAAAATACATAATTCCATACCTATAAAACACTTAACATAAAGTGAACTTTTTATGGATATAATCCATAATCATAAAAATGTTTTCTTTGAGGAAGTATATGCTCATAAGCCCTTAATAATGATTTATAAAGAAAATGAGAGTTATCCTAAGCATATCCCCTGGGAGTGTCATAACCAAGAGTGTAGCAAGGCCCATTTTCATGCACGAGTTCCCATTTGAGTCTAGCTCAAAGCGGTGTTTTCAGGTTTTACCCCATGGTACATTTGTGCCAGAGCCGCCTCTACCTGCTCATATCTAGACAAGGATGTATTTCTCGGAAAACTCAAAAAATCTCTACAATGCCAAAATTCTTGGAAGTTCTTATATACTAATCCTCAAAGTCTATCTTAGGTCTATGTGATCTAATCAAAGTTTATCTAAATCTAGCTTCCAAGGTTTGTACTAAACTTCCACTGATACCAACTGTAACGCCCTGACCCCAGTTACCCAGAGTCGGTGCATTATTACATAACATTGGCATGATCAAAAAAAAGATCAAATCTCGAAATACCGATTAGTTTAGTAGCCTTGGAAAAACTATATATATTCATAAAGTTTGACATTACATCATAAAATGAAAACTACAACAATATAATCTCCATAGTCCATACTCTTATCCCCTCATACTATCCCAGCAGGTAATTCATAAATTACTTCTTCACATCCTGGGAAAAATAAAACATTGAATAGGGGTGAGATCAAATTCCCAATAAGGATAACAATATAGCCGAATCTTTCATAAATAAGAATGAACATTCAAGGCAATGTATATCTAAACCAAAAGCCTTCTAAACATGAACTTCAACATAGTACGGAAAAAATAAAATGAAATAATTCCATTTACTTATTCACATGGATATTCTACTAATCTAATAATCACATGGAATATTAATGACCACTTTCATAATAATGGAATGCATAATGTCAGACTATCATAACCACATATCCCAGGCCTCGTGCCAAGACTACAAATAAAATTTTGCCAAGGCCTTCTTCCAAGACACTAGTTTGTCTCATGAGACCTACTGATTCCTCGAGGAGCTATAGAGGGCTCCACCCATCACTTACTAAGTCCAATGCATTCCTTATATGAAAATTTTGAAACATAACATAAACATTCATATTAAACAAGCATATGAAATGTCAATACTTATTCGACAAACCATGAATGGTATAAAAATAGCACATCCACAGTCAAACATAACTCATTCAATACAATATGGAAGGTTGTATTGTATCAGATTAATCCCAATCAAGAATAATGAAGGATTTTGACATAGATGAAAATAATCATCAAAACTATTTGAGAGAAATATCCCCCTTTTCCTTGAAATCATTTAAAAGTCACACTATTTTTCAAGAATCCATTTAAAATAGATTTTTGAATCATAGTGTCCCATATCACTTGGAATATTTTAAAAGGAGTTTTTATTTAAAAACATTAATTTCTATATAACTAAATCCTTAAAACCATTTTGAAAACATGGACATTAATGAGCAATATTTAGAAGAATAAGTCTTTAAAACATTTAAAAATGGTATTTTAGTTAGAGTTTCTAACCAAAAGAGAGACACTTGAATACAAATAATTAAGGAAATCAAAACTTTGTAATATCATGAGAATAAAGGGATTCATGGTATACTATGACAAAGTACATTATATACACCACATAAAAGTGATTTTGTGTATAATAACAATGAAGTCTCAATGGAATGTAAATTGAGATGAAATCTCTCATAAAGGCCGTATCCTTAGGTTAAGGATAAATTAAAGACATAATTATGTGTGAAAAATATAAATACAATAAATATGATTGGATATTCAGTGTAAAACAATAAAAGTTCATTCACACATATTCTAGTAAAAAAACACCAATGAATTGGATGTTTATCTCAACAAATCGAGACTGAGTAAAAATTACTCTGATCAGGTTCATACCGATGACTTGAGAATTTATCAATGGAGTGGTTATGTGTATAAAAATTATATCCACAGAAAGGGGAGTGGAAATTATGACATAATAAAATGAATAGTGATTACACACATAATCTTGGAGTAAAATAATCCATGAATTTTGTGTAAAGATGAATGAGTTTAAATTGAAATTTCAAATTCCCTTATCGATTTGGAAACATACGAAACATACACCCATGAAAGATGGATCACGCAATGATGAGGTAAATATCCATAAATTAATGTATATTACACAATGAATACAATCATGGGCAGTATACACACAACATGCAATAAATAAGTTGTGAACAATGGAAATCTCACGGAATTAAAAGTGAGATAAGAAACCCATTAATTTGTACTTTTTCCTTGGTTGACGGTAAGTTAACCTCATGTATAATGGTTAAATAATTGTTATTGAATTATTAAAGAATCATTTACATTAATACTATATCATATATTATATTTTAACATTGATTTGTAAATAATATCTTAGTATTATCGTTGTTTTGAGTGTTAACTTACTCCTTTACTTTTATATTTTTTGTTACGTAAGCCATGTTTGTCATGGATAGGTTGTATATTATTTATATCCATAATGATATCAAGTCCTTAAAAATTATTTTAAAATAATCAAATGATAATTATACTTGAATGGATACGATGGAGAATGAATCTCATCGCGTTCGTGGAGACGGTAGTCCCTACGTACGCACGAGCGACAATATCATTCTTTTGATGTTAAAAAATATATAATTGGATGGTATACCATATAGGAAGAATAATTATCATGTTATATTTATTATTTACATGAATTAAACATCATTATTATACCCATCCAAATTATAATTTATTGAATGACAATTACGCCACGACGTGGAGGTGGTAAGCCATACGTATGCACGTATGGTGACATGTAATTCAAAGGATGGATAGAATACTGAATATGGTTGTACCATATTTATAATAACATCACAGTATATATAAGATACTGGAGTTATTATATTATAATGGTAATAACAAATAAGGAAGAAGTGGAAGAAGAAAGGAACATGGAAAAGGGTTGTGAAATCATTACCTCTTCTTCGGGTTCTTCCTTTTGATTTGATCCAAAGGGATCATAGGATGGCTTTCTGACTAAATGAATGACTCTAGGATGATGTGAGGGAAGTTGAGAGAGTATTGGGGTAGAGTATGGCCGAGCCAAAAGGCTTTGAAGGTGTGAATTAATGAGAAGGGGGAGTGCCCTTTTATAAGAGGGGTGAGGGGCACGTTTGGAAATGCTAGAAATATTATTTTATAATAAATTCATATTTAGTTTCTAAAGGCTCAAAAGTGTATTATTTAAAGTTTAAGGTGGGATGGGTCTAAAACCACTCAAACAATAGAATTTAGACAGGTTTGGGTTTCTATATTAACCATATCATTAAGTATTAACTGTTAGTTAATTAGTTTCACTTTTACAATGTCTCTTTGTATTTTTATATTATATGGTTAATAAACATACTATATACATCCAAGAGACCCCAAGTGGTCCATTAATGATACAACTATCATGATATAAGTCTCTGGGAAGAATATTAGATTTTTAGGAATTTAATATCAATTAATAATATAATATTTTTTTTGAAAACTCTTTTATGTCAATTTTGACACCATTCAATAATTTATTTTTGTAAAACTCATAACAGAATGATTAATTATAAAAAATTTATTTAAATCACTCAACACATGTGATATTAACCTAAAAAATTAGTTTAATTCATAAAAAGTCTCAAATTATATTTATTTGGGTATCTACAATATCAATCATTTTAATTTTTCACTATTATGGAAATTACTGCATCACCATTGTGTCATAAATAAATTAACTTATTTAATGTCTAAAAATTATATATAAAATACCATTATGTAGGAAATCTTATTTGTCTTTATAATTTATATTTATAGTCGAAAATACAACATATATAACCCTATGTAAAAATTGTTTTTCTAAAAGATATATGCTTGTGTCATTTATGTTTTCATTTTAACTTAATTAAAATAAAGTGTCCCTATCACTTACAAGTGGAACCATGGGGTCTCAAAATCGACCAAAAGATGGCCATTGTAGGAAATGTATCAACCAATAAGGTTAGTACACGTTTTAGGGTAATTTTGTATTATTATAATATTATTTTTATCCCTTATTTACCAGATTTACCATTTAACCATGGTAAATAAAATATTTACCGAAGTAATTATTCAAAATGTCTAAAAATAAAAGTTACCTATTTACACAATTTGAACATCTTGATTCCAAATATGGAATCCATTTTTCCAAAATCAAAACACAGAAGTGGAAGAAATTAATTTAAAATTAATTCCCGCTGTCAAAGCAAAGATCGTGTTTTTAAGATATAATAACTATCAAAAGATTGATACTTGTTTTTGTTTGGTTTAATTGTGAAATTATGTTCAATGACAAAAATTTTATTAAATGGTAAAAATATATTATAAATATACTTTAACACCACTATAATTCATATTTTATCAATAAAAATTATTTCAATTAAAAAAGTTATTTTTAATTAAAATTTAGTAATTTTCACTATTCATCAGAATATTAAAGTTATCTGAAAAGTACCAAAATTTCACCTTAGGCTAAATTTGATACTCCGAATTCAAAAATGAAGTCCATTTTTAGAGATAAAATTTCTAAAATTTTAAAAAGTTGTTATTACTATTCATAATGGTTAGTTTGATCGGTTTTGGTGGGTGTTAGAACTCGATGTTGCGTACAACACACACTATTGCATTATTCAAAGATAAGCATACCGTGGAAGCTTGGGATGTTTCATTGAAAATTTTTGATTTACCCATTCTGAAAAAAAATTTATTTAGTTAAATTGATTATATTAAAGTTTAAAATATTGGATTAAAAAAGAGTTCACTGTTAAAAGTTTGTAAAAGTGCAATACTGAAAATGAATTTATTCTTACATTATGTATAAGAGAGTCATAATTTGGATTCTAAAATTATAAGGATTATATAAAGTTTAAAATTTAGTTAATACTATTCATAACCTTTTTTTAATGGCTTGGTTGGTAAGTCATGGTGCGCTTGAACTCAGTGATGCGTGTAGTGAAAGTTATTGAATTATTTTGAAGAAATAACACACTATGAAATCTTAGGGTGTTACAACACCAAGTTTACATCTTTTTTATATATGTGTTTTTAGAGGGAACTGTGTAGACAGGTGCTTCTGGGAGTAACATATGACCCTCATACTGATGGTCAGTCAGAGTGTAAGAAATCAGTTCTAGAGGACATGTTGTTTGCATTTGTCATGGACATAAGGGGCTCTTGGGAGAAGCATATTACCCCAGTTGAGTTTTATTACAATAATAGTTTTCAGGTGACTATATAGATGGAACCTTTTGAAGAATTATATGGTAAGCCATGAAGTTCTCCCATGTGCGGGTTATAGGTAGGTGAGATAGCCTTAATGTGACCACATCTCCTTAAAGAGACTTTTGAGCCGATCAACGTGATTTGGAAATTGAAGGATAATGCACAGTATTGTCAAAAATCTTATGCCGATCACTACAGACAACCTCTAGAGTTCGAGGTTGGGGATCATGTGTTTTTACATGTCACACTGAGGTTGGGACACAAGAGGATCATGATACATGGTAATATTTCACCGAGATATGTCAGACCGTTTGACATTCTAGAGTGAGTCGGGCTGATTTCTTATCGGTTATAGTTAACTGGGAGGTACCGTTCCATGCATGATGTCTTCCATGTGTCTCCAATATGATGCTATCACTAATACCAATCTAAAAATTTTCAGCCCAAGGAGGTTGAGGTTGATGTTGATGAATCATTTAAGGATAATCAGATTTATATAGTTGATAGGAGAATGAAGGTTCTCTGACTAAGGTCAGTTCCTCTCATACGGGTGTTATGACATCACAACTGAGTGTAAGATGAGGTTTGGGAGAGGGAGGTCGATGTACATGCTCAGTTTCCAGATTTATTCTCAGGTATTATTTGATCACCCATGGATGGGAAATTCATGGAATAATTTCTTTATGTGGGGAATCTTGTATGAACCTAGTTCATTCATTAAGGTAATATTTCTTCTTCTCTTTTTTTACATTGAGTTTTTTTGAGAAGAAAAGAAGAATTTGGGGAGTGAACTTGAATCAGCAGTTACACACAGTGTTGTCCAAAGCACACACCATTTAGAATGTCTCTGTATTAGGGGAATAAAAGTCATGATGGAATGTCTATAAGGGAAAGATGGAAGACCAACTACACATAGTGTACTTCCTGGTACATTCCGTGTAGACATGTCGGTAGGCCCTATAAAGTATATCGGTGGATGTCATCCAAAAAATGAACAGTTAAATGATATACACTCTATATGTATGGGCTTACACACAATTTATTTTATGTTTTTCACATAAAATAGGATGTAGAATCATTTTTTTCATTTGGATAGAAGACTCACTAAGTGCATGAACAAGTGTCCCCAAAAGCCTCTCCTCCTAGTGTTTCATCATCCGAAAGCCGATTCAAACACCGTCTGATCCATTGAAATCCTTTTAGTGAGTTCTTGATTAATATCAAGCTGGTATTGGTATTTTATATTCTCAAAGATGTTATTTATGGTTGAATGAATAATCTTATTTCATATATCTCTATTGTTCTATCCTGAATTGGAAGTCATGGATAGATGAGGAGAGTCATACTACGACAAGTTAGGTAGCCTCATGCTTATTGCTTAATGTCAAGTTGTTTATACGTTACGTTGTTCCGCGAGCCCATATTTGGAGTGTCTCTTTATTAAGATATTGACCCATGTTAATTACAAAGGATTTTTAGGTTATTAATTATATGAATTTAAGCTTGTTGATACTACTTTATTTTATTAAGGGCCACCCCACTGGTGCGTTTCCCGTGGTTAACTGTTCTTGGGAGATTTGGCTTAGGATAACCATGGTTATGCCTCACATTTTCCTGTTATGGGTTATTTTAAATGAATTGGTTAATTAAATGCTTATAAAAGTGAATAGTTTTCTTGTTTACCATGTAATAGCATAGAAATTGCTTTTGTTTTTATGATGAATTTCTTAAATATGGGATTTTCCCTATTGAATTATTCTGCTTGTAGGAAGAGATTTTTCATGCCAGTGGGCATGGTTTTGTGTACATGTGGAATATGTTTTTTTCAGGGGGAAATTCACTTTGGTTAAGGATTTTTTATGTTTGTTGGACTGCCTGAGGGACAGGTTCTTAACTGAGGTATGACTTTTCTAATGAATTATGACACTTCTTCCATGCTAAATCACAAGATTGTATTAGATTGTTATTTTACATGATAGATTGCCTACTAAGGTATCTGTTGTGTTTTCCTGAATAGGGGGTTGACTAGTCATGGATGGATCCCAAGATCATATGATTTGATGTAATTTATTTACATAATGAACATGAATGGCATAAATCGAACAAGACTTGTAGGATTGTTTACTTTTGTGTACTTCCTAGTTTAATGCTTTCTTTACCATATACTACATCTACACATACTCACTAATAGATTAACATCAACCATTGGTTGTTGCCTACTAGGATTTATTTCTCCCAGCCTATTTGGGTCAAGATTTTGGGCCAAAATAGACTATATTACTATAGAGGTCGATAGGGGAAATGATGATTATATAGGTACTTGATTTCTTCTAAGGAACATGAGGGCATGGGATAAATCCATGTCTTGCGTTACTTTTGTTTTTCTTATTGTATTGTTGAAACCTAGTATTGTATTATAATTCGTAGAAGTGTATATTATTTTGACTAATTTCTTATATCATGTAAAATGATGCATCATTTTTAAATTATATGCCTTCTGGTTTTCATTACCTTTCAGTCTTCCATGGTTTACTTCAATAGAATGATGTTTACTGCTTCCACTATTGTTATTATTTATTCCACTATGTTACACTCTCCCAATGAGGGCATAGTTTCCCCAATATCAAAACATAGGCCCTCGCTACTAGTTGATTTCTTAAGAAATTTGGGGAAATGTGCTGGAGGCCATGTTTCCAACTAGGCACAGGTCCCCAGTTGAGTGGCTTCTAGATCTGAGATGTTACATAGATGAAAACCATCAATTACATTGGTTCAGATAAATAAGTGGAAACTGAAAACATGAATTATTTTAGTAAACATATAAAACCCATTATTTATTGAAATAAATTTTTAAGGGTCATAAATGTTATGAAACCCAAGTAAATATCCCCTATAGGGGGATAATATAAATAAAACCCCAAAATAACAAAAAAAAACATTTTAGAAAAAATTAGAAAAACTAGCCTTGAGTCCTATTCGGATCCCATTGGTCACACTCTATCCTAGATAATGATATCAACCAGAAATCATAAGGAATTTCTTTAATAATTTAATGAAACCATGAATTCTACTAATATACGCCTGATGACCTATTCAAGGTGTGAACACAACTTTGTATGCCACCAAAAATGGTGTTCTTAAATATATTCATTCTGAAAAATCTATGTTTATATTCTATAATAAATAAATAATTTAAAAAATAAAAGAATAATATCAACACATTAGTTATAAGTTTACACCATGGTTCAACCCTACCTACTTCAACCAGTGCCAAATGTCTCTAAATAGGATATATCATAGCATCATCAAGGGGAAGCACACCCATCCCTGAAAACAAGTCATATAGTTCATTAGTGGGAAAAGTACCCCAACCCAAAAATAAGACATATATCATTCAGGGTGGAGTTCAAGACATTGGGAACATGTCATAAATCATTAATTGTAAGACCGACCTTCCCCAGAAATGTATCAATGTTATTTTAGATCATGACCACTACAACAGAGAAACAAGTCACTCATCATCCCCAGAAAGAGCATCATGCCCTGATAACAAGTCATAGATCATCAAGGGAAGAGATACCCACCCTAGAAAAAATTCTTATATCATTAGGAGGAAGGGTGAAGCACAATTTGGACAAGTCAAACATCATCTTTAGGGATGAGTTTCCAACCCTAGAAACATGTTATACATTAGAATTTTAGTCATTTTATAGTTTTATAATTTACAACGAACATCTATAAGTCAATCCTTATTGATTTTGTAACGACCCATGATTTCATTAATGGAAACTATTCTTGATCTAATTAAATATTTATTATGGTTATATAAAATGTGAAAATCATTGGTTTTATTCTTTTGGATTTTAAAATACCTTTATGAATTGTGACTATTGATAATATAGTCATTGAACAGTGATCACTTGAATATTATAAATATAGGGATCTAACAAATCCAATTTACTCCGAAAAGGAAGTAATGGCCACATCCAGTAGACTTTCCTTATACGAAGCCCATTTTTTAGAGCTCAGAACGGATTTGGCGTCATTGGGCTTCACTCTTGACCATGCCCAAACTGAGATTGGACACATTAAGCTTGAGCATAACCAACTATGGGAGAAGTGGAAGTTAATAGAGATTACTACTCGAGCGATGTTATCCAAGCCACCCCAACAGTCTGTCACCATCACACACCATACCCTTTGGTCTTATATGGGTGTTATAAGGATTAATGTAACAAGACCATTCCACTATGACTGTGTACATTATTTTTTTATAAATAATTTGAATTCATTTTATTATTTTTGCTTTGTAAATAGTTTTTAAAGCACAACTAATATATTTTTGTTAATATTAAACTAAAAAATAGATTTTGATTAATTAATGGATTTTTGAATTAAATAATATTTTAATAATATATTATTATTATTATTATTAAATTAATATTTATTAAATATAAATTATCATATAATTTTATGAATGCAATTGTAATTTTTATTAAGGTTTGAAAGCCGTTTTGTCAAAACCCATGAATTTTCATGTAAATGTCGGTATTTATGTAAAAAGTGAAAATTAACATATTTATAAAATTATTTAGAGAAATTAATATTATTTTTGGAATCAAAAAGCCAAAAATATCCAGCAGTGAATTTTTCATAATTTACCGAGACGGTCAATGTTTTTGGGTTAAAATTAAATACCGTTTAAATAATATAATCTATTTTATGACATCATAATGAACCAATAATGATGTAATAAAATAATATAAACATTATGGTCGGTCAATATAGGTTTTACCATTAAAATAATGTGACTTTGGGTTTTATTAATTTATTTTACAATTCTTTAGTGGACCCTTCAATGATTATAAAACATTTTGCCTTTTTAAATTGTTTTCATTGAGAGTGTGACTCAAATCCACATAAGAAAACCTATTATTTTAACAAGTTCAGCCATTGTCCTTATAAAATAATATTTTCCACTCCCCTTTGGCAAAGACCATGGGAAAAAATGGGCAGGTTTGTGGTTTTGATTAGTTTAATGTGAGTTGTCCCAAACCTAAATAATAAACAGTTCATTCTCCTTTCCTATATAAACCCACCGAAGCTCTCACTTACTCTTCACTCAATGTATTTGGAGTTCAAAAAACCCCAGAACACTCTCTATGAAACCCTCCCAAGGTTCCCCAATATTCCAATAATACTATCTTAGGTCTCTCCCAAGCCTTTGAAATCACACTTCCAAGTAAGGGATTTCTTCCTTTCTTATTTTTGTCCTATTTTATTTATGTTGTTATGCCCTTTTTGCAATTAAAAATGTTGGGGGTATAATTTAACACCCCCATACTTCCCTCTTTATGTTTGGACGATGGTATACCGCTTTATCTCTCATTAATGCCCCTCGTGTACAGCTGTTACCATGCTGAAATTCCTTGAGAGATTTCTCTCTCCTCTTTTACATCCAAGTAATTATTTTGAATTATGCAAATAAATTCCATTAAATTTGTTGGGAAATATATTTTTATGTCCCCCTTACCTTACATTTCATGTAAATTTGTTGAGACACCCCTTTATCTTTCATCAACCATTTTTTTATGAGTTCATATTTCACGTCGTTATGCTGTCGAAATTACACTACAATTTTCCATGCTAATGTCATTGTATAGTTAATAACATGGCCATTTCTCTATCAAGGATATTAAACATTATACACATTTATTATTTATTATAATGATTAATGTTTTTATTAAACATACCTTTATCTTGAAATAAATGATGATGATTGATTCCATGTTGTATGATCCATGTGGTGCACTTATGAATGAAATGAAATGTTTAAGAAGGGTGCGCCCTGACAGTGCTCCAATGCATTGGGTAAGGTATAGTATCTTGATACGTATTGTTAAATGGTTTTTGGATCATTATTATTCAAGTGAAAATAGGTTTTACTCGTGCTTCATGTGCAATGAGGTTTTACTCATGCTCCATGTGCTATGAGCCTTGGCTCATGCTAATTCCATGTTAAGTGTTGTTTCCACATTTCTATGTTATGATTATCTTGCATTATCATGAATTTATGTCAATGTTTCTCTTGTTCTCAATTTATATGCCTATTTTCTAACATTTATTATATCACTCATGTTATTCCATGTTTATTCATTTACTGGGCTTTATTGCTCGCAGTTTTCTTATGCATGTCTTCAGGTTATAGCATGCAATGCTAAGTACAGGGGAATATAGTGGTCATTAAAAGTACTTTTTCAATATGATGTTGTGTTTTTATGTTCTAAGATGTTATGTAATCATACTAATCCCCAAAACACTATACCTCTCAATCTTTAATGTTGTATCATGTGATGGGTTTTATGTAATAAATCAGGATTAGGCGTGTAATAAATTATATCTTTGTTATAGTTGGTATCAAAGGATGGGTTTAATTATTTTTGGGATTAGGATTAGAAAATCTTTGTGAAGACTTAGATATAAGAATAAGAATAATAAAATCATTCCAAAGTATTGGTGAGTATTTAGTAAGTGGTTTATCAAAAAAATACATCCCTGTCCCTATACATGCTGGTAGAGGCGGCTCTGCCACAAATTTATCCTAGGGGTAACACCTGCAAACTTTTCATTGATCTAGACTTAAATTAGAATTGGTGCACGAAAAAGGTCCTTTTTAAACTCTTGGTTGCGACACTCCTGAGGGATTTTCTTTGGTAAATTCACAAAATTATTATGAACTCTTATTTAGGGAATATGAAATTTCTCTAAGAATATATGTTAGAGAGTAGATCATGAATAGCATAGAATGATGTCTATGGATTCATAAGTTAATTAATAAAATTTATTTATATATCGTCAGTTTTTTCCTTGGATTAACCTTTTTGTGATTCCCCTAACTTTCCTATTATTCTAGTCAGTGTCCATTAATAGGGGGACTCGGGCTAACAACCGATGTAAAGATAAATGTTATGATTGTGCTAATGAGATGCCTAATCCGATGAGAGCCGGAATCACGAAATTTGACACTCTTATCTATAATTTAACTCAATATTTGAATAGAAACATGGGTCAAGAAGAATGTTCAACCCCCACCCCCCCAAGAAAGAACAAGTCTCTATAGATAGATTCATGAGACAAAGTTGTCCTACTTTTAATGGATCATCTGAAACCTCAATCGCCGAAAAATGGATCAACTCCATTGAAAATATCTTCTCCATCCATCCATGTTCTGAACAAGAGAAATTTTTTTTGGGTGCCTATCGTATGGTGGGTGAAGCTAATCAATGGTGGATGTAGTTAACTACTATGAAGCCTGAGTAAGAGATCGAGGGGTTGGAATGGAAGGATTTCTGGAATATGTTTTTTGATAAATATTTTCCGCGCACCCTCTAACTTAAGATGGAAAGGGACTTCCTTACCCTCAAGAAAAAATACACTGAATCTATCAGAGAATACGAGGAAAATTTCAAAAGGATTGCATGATATGCCTCCGGCTTTGTCATTACCCACAAATGCAATGTTGAGCACTTTGTTGGTGGGTTGAAACCTAGCCTATGGAAAGCGCTGGAGATCCATGACTTCGATAACTATGAGGAAATTGTTCGATGTTCAATCAATGTCGAAATGGAGATCATTGAATCTCAGGGGTATCATGGGGATAAGAAGCGTAAGGTGGACTTTAATGTTGGTGGTCTGATTGATAAATCCAATGGTTCTAAGATGATCTAGCACCCCACTTTCCAAAGGTTTGGAATAAAGAACCTTGGAAATTACCTAAAGGAGATGTGGAAATGCTTTAGGTGTATAATAGAAGGGAACATACCTGTTAACTCCAACAAGAAAGACCTATGGCTACAACAAAGGAGATGAACACTATATTCGAACCTCAATGCATTGTTAATTTCTTAAACTGCAAAGAACCAGGGCATCATACAAATCAGTTCCCTAAGACAAGGGTTTTCAGAGGAAACCAACAACCTCTATGGTAGAAAGGGAGATATTTTGGCATCAATACTATTGAAGTGAACCCTAAAAATGATGTAGTCACATGTATACTAGTTATTTATTCAAGAATAGTGAACATACATTTTAATTCAGGTTCAACAAATTCTTTTATATCCCAAAAGTGTAGTAGAACAATCCCAGCACCACCACAAATCAAAGATGTAAAGATGTCGGTGAGTACGAAAAATGGGGCAATCATTGCATCCCATGAATATAACTCATCCCCTATCATAATCTGTGGATCGAATTTCACAGCACACCTCATCATACTATCTCTTATGTAATTTTATACAATTCTTGTCATGGATTGGATTTCCTTATATAAATCCTATATAAATTACCATGAGAGGTAAATCACTCTCCATATGGAGAATCGACCCCTGATTCTATACATGTTCAAAGAGAAAGATGATTCTTTTTTAGCTCCCTCATCTCAAGCATGGATATTAATGACCTATGAGAACATGTATCTGGCTGAGATGAATGAATCTAAGAAGGAAACCATCCTTGGAGACATGCCTATTGTTAGGGAATTCGTTGATGTGTTTCCCATGGAATTTCCCGATATTCATCCTAGAAGAGATAACGAATTGTTAATTGATCTTATACTTGGAGAATTTCCAATATCCAATACTCCATATATAATGGTTGTTTTGGAGATTTATGAGATGAAGAAACAACTACAAGGGAATCTGGATAAAGGGTTTATATGCCCAAGTGCTTCACCATCGGGTGCATGGGTCCTCTTCGTCAAGAAGAAGGATGGATCAATGTGCCTTTGCATCGATTATCGTGAGCTTAACAAAATCATGATAAAAAACAATTATAATCTCCCATGAATTGATGACTTATTTAATCAGCTGTGTGGACAACAATACTTTTCCAAGGTCGTTTTCGGTTAGGATATTATCAAGTAAGGGTGAAGAAGGATGATATCCCCAAGACTGTTTTTCGTACAAGATACAATCTCTATGAATTCATATTAATGCCTTTCAGAATCACTAATGCTCCAAAAATCCTCATGAACATGATGAATAGATTCTTTAGGTATTACCTTGACAAATTTGTGGCTGTCTTTGTAGATGATATTGCGATATACTCAAAAATCAAGGTGGATCACGAGGAGGATCTAAAAACTGTACTAGAAATCTTACGGAAAGAGAATCTCTATGAAAAGTACATAAAGTGTGAGTTCTGGTTGAAGGAGGTCTCATTCATGGGCCATATCATCACAAGCTATAGGATATCTATCTATCCCTCCAAAATAGATGCAATTGAGGGATGGATGAGGCCAGCATCGGTAACAAATATCCGTAGATTCATGGGTTTAGATGGATATTATCAAGGATTTGCAAGAAATTTCTCATGATTTTCTAACCCTCTTACCATGCTAACTCGAATGGGAGTAAAGTTTTCTATGAGTTATTAAAGTGAATAATGATTTGAGGAGTTAAAAATGAAGATCATGACTACACATGTGCACACTTTACCCACAAGTGGAGAACTTTTTGTGGTGTTCAGTGATGCTTCAAAGAAGGGCCTGGGCTGTGTGTTGATGAAAAATGAAAAATTCATTGCCTATGCTTCAAGGAAATTGAATGTTCATGAGAATAATTATCCAACACACGATTAGGTGTTGGATTTGGTGATATTCATTTTAAAATTTTTTCGTGATTAAATATTTGGAGAGAAGTTTGAAATATATACGGACCAGAAAATCCTCATGTATATATTCACACAGAAAGTGTTGAACATGCACCAACGAATATGGTCAGATATGATCAAAAGTATGATTGCTCAATCCATTACCATCCTAAGAAAGCGAACAAGGTGATGTACGCTCTATTTAGAAAGGACCCAAACATTCTATCATTGATGAGAATTGAGAATGATCCAATCTTCATATACTTGATAAAGATGGACATGGGAATCATAAATAAAGAACATCATAAATCTTTTCCCAAATTATTGCTCAACTATCCCTTCTGGAAAAGTGAAAGGATTCTCAAAAGGATGATGTGGGAAATCAGAAGAAAGTGGAATCTATATAAAAAGGGAAATACTCAGAGTTCAATGTTAACGAAGAAGGAATTGTGAGATTTGG
This sequence comes from Viscum album, assembly GCA_963277665.1. Taxonomy (NCBI): domain Eukaryota; kingdom Viridiplantae; phylum Streptophyta; class Magnoliopsida; order Santalales; family Viscaceae; genus Viscum; species Viscum album. Next base: position 392,631,892 of record OY728148.1, read on the forward strand.
GAAAATACTATATGGTCCATCAAGTTCAGAGATAATCAAAAAACTTTTGGATGATGCACACAGTTAAAATTTCTATATTCACCCAGGAAACCCAAGGATGTATCGAGATCTCCTAGGGCATTTTGGTGGGATAATATTATGAAGGAGATTACTGAGTATACATCAATGTGCCTGGTGTGTTAGAAAGTGAAGGTAGAGAGGAAAAGTTCTAAGGTGATGATGGAACCATTGCCCATACCAGCATGGAAATCGGAGAACATCAACATGGACTTTGTCACTAGACTTCCAAAGACATCCAAAGGGAACAATGCAATCTGGGTTTTTTTGGATCATCCTACAAATTCTTGAAACTTCATTGAAATTTAGGAGGATTTATCATTGGTTTAATTGGCACACATATATATCAGGGAAGTGGTAAGGCTATAGGGAGTACAACAACTTATTGTATCCGATCGAGATACAAGATTCACCTCTACATTCTGGAAGAGTCCTCAACATGCTCTAGGTATTGAACTGATCTTCAGTACGACCTATCATCCTCAAACTGATGTCCAATATGAGCAGACTATCCAAAAACTTGAAGATATGCTGAGAGCATGCTCAATGGACTTTAAATGAGGATGTGATAAATATCTTCCTCTTGTCTAATTCTCCTTCAATAATATTTCTACTCGAGCATCTGAATAGCTCCTTATGAAGCCATATATGGGAATATTTATAAAACACTAGCATATTGGGATAAGTTGGTGAGAGTAAGATGCCAGGACTAAAAATGGTTGAAGAAATGGTGGAGAAGGTGAAAATTATTCAGCAACATATCAAGGCATCCCATAATCGATAGAAGAGTTATGGAGATATCCATCGACGAGAAAATGAGTTCAATGTTGGAGACATGGTTTATCTACACATATCTCCATGGAAGAAGGTCATGAGTTTTGGAAAGAAAGGGAATTTAAGTCCTAGGTACATCGACCCCTTTGATATTCTTGATTAGGTTGGGGTTGTGGCCTATCGACTAAGAATTCCACCTACCATGGCCTATGTACATGATGTCTTTCATGTATCCCTATTAAATAAGTACATACCAGACCCCTCACATGTACTCTTTTCAGAGGAAGTACAACTAGAGGATGATCTATCTTACGAGGAGCAACCAGTGAAGATCTTAGATCGTAGAGAAAAAGTTCCACAAAACAAGACAATGCCCCTCATCAAGGTGTTGTGGAAAAACTAACAGTTTGAAGAAGCGATGTGAGAATTGGAGGAATTGATGAAGCAGAGTTACCCACATTTTTTTAGAGTGGGAAAAAGAAATTTCGAGGGTGAAATTTCTTAAGGGGGAATATTGTAATGACCCAGCTTTCATTAATGGAAATTCCTCTTGATCTAATTAAATTATTATTATGGTTATATAAAAAGTTAACATCCTTGGTTTTCTATTTCTGGATTTTAAAATACCATTATAAATTGTGATCGTTACAAATATAGACATTGAATAGTGATCACCTGATTAGTAGAAATATAGATCTCTAACAAATATAATTTACCCAGACAAAGAATGTGATGGACTCATCTAGTAGACTTTCCCTGTAGGAAGCCCATTTTTTAGAGCTCGGAATGGAGTAAGAGTCATTCGGCTCCTCTCTTGACCAAGACCATGCAGAGCATGAACCCATTAATCTTAAGCAGAACTGAATATGAGAGAGGTGGAAGTTAATAGAGAATACCACACGAGCGATATTATACAGGACACCCAAAGAGTCTGTCACCAGCGCACACCGTACCCTTCGGTCTTATATTGGTGTTATAAGGTGTTATTTAACAAGACCCTTGCACCATGACATTGTACATTATTTTGGTTTAATATTGTTACTTTGTAAATAGTTTTAAAATCCCAAATAGCATTTTTAGTTAATATTCAACTAAGAAATATATTTTGGTGAATTAATGGATTTTTTAATGAAATTAGATTTTAATAAAATATTATTAATATTATTAAATATCTTTTTATTAAATATAAATTATCATATAATTTTATTAATTCCATTGTAATTTTTATTAATATTTGAAAGCTGTTTTGTCAAGACACGTGAAATTTCAGTAAATGTCAGTTTTTTTAAAGTAAAAAATTCACATATTAATAAAATTATTTAGATAAATTAATATTATTTTTGGAATTAGTATGTCGAAATTACCCAATGGTGAATTTTTCCGAATTTTCCGAGACAATCAAATTTTTGGGTAAAAATTAAATACCGTCTAAATATATAATCTATTTTAAGACATCATAATGACCAAATGGTGATATAATAAAATAAAATAAACATTCTGTTCGGACAATATATGTTTTACCATAAAATAATGTGATTTTGGGTTTGTTTGATTTATTTTACAAATCATTAGTGGACCATTCAAGGCTTATAAAACATTCTTTTTTAAATTGTTTTCCTTGTGAGCGTGACTCACTTCCACATAAAAAACCCTATTATTTTAAGAAGTTCAAACATTGGCCTTATAAAATATTTTTTCCTACTCCCCTTTGGCAAAAACCATGGGCAAAAACCATGGTCTTGTTTGTGTTTTGGATTAGTTTAATTTGAGGTGTCCCAAACCTAAATAATAATGAATTTCGTCTCCTTTCCTATATAAACCCACCCAAGCTCCCACTTCCACTTCACTAAAATACTTTCGTGTTATTCCTACCACTGTCCTACTCTCTCTAAAATCCTCCCAAGGTGCCCCAAGATCCCAAGAAGCTTCTCTAACACCTCTCCTAAGCCTTTGGAATCACACTTCCAAGTAAGGGATGTCTTCCTTTCTCATTTTGTCCAATTTTCATTAAGTTGTTATGACTTTTGGTTTTCAATTAAAAATGTAGGGGCATAAATTCAAACCTCCCCCAAACTTCCCTATATATTTTTAGATGATGTGATACACCTTTCTTTCTCATTAATGGCACCCATGTACACCCGTTACCATGTCGAAATTCTGTGATAGATTTCTCTCTCGTCTTTTACATCCATGTAATTATTTTGAATTTTGCATCTAAATTCCATTATATTTTTTAGTAAATATATCTATATTACCCCCTTACTGTCCAGTTCATGTAAATATGATGATACACCCCTTTCTCTCTCATCATCCATTTTTTAGGAGTTCTTATTTCACATCGTATGCTGTTGAAATTGCACTACGATTTTCCAAGACAATGTCATTGTGTAGTGAATACTAAATCCATTTCTCTATAAAGTGTATTCACCTTTATAAACATTTAAATATTGATTATAATGCTTCATGTATGTATTCCACATCCCTTTATCATGGAATAATTGATGATGATTGATTCCATGTTGTATGATCCATGTGGCACACTTATGCATGAAATGAAATGTTTATGAATGGTGTGCACTGATAGCATTCCAATTCATTGGGTAAAGTATAGTATCATGATATGTCATGTGAAATGGGTGTTGTATCATGAAAATTCAAGTGAAACAAGGTTTTACTCGTGCTTCATGTGCAATGAGGGTTTAGTCATACTATATGTGCCATGAGCCTTGGCATAAGAAAATTCTATCTTAAGTGGTATTGCGACATTTCAATGTTATGATTATCATGCTTTATCACTTCTTTATGATAATGTGTCTCCTGTGATCTATTTATATTACTATTGTATAACATGTATTTTATTCCTCATGTTATTCCATGTTTATTCTCTTACTGGGCTTTATAGATCACCCTTTTGTTATGCATGTCTTCTACTTATCCCATGCATTGAAAAGTATGAGGGAATGTAGTTGCAATGTAAAGGAAGTTTTCAATATGATGTTGTGTTCTTATGTTATATGTTTTTTTGTAATGATCCTAATCCCCAAAGACACTAAAACTATCGATCTTTCATGTGGTATCATGTGATGGGTATTATGTAATAAATTGGGTTTAAGTGTGTAATAAAAATTAGGGTTGTTATAGATTTACAAGATTTAAATTTTTATTTTTTTTAGAACGGTCACTAAAGAATATTGGGTAACTACCCTTATAAATATATGGATACTGTCATACAAACATATTTTAAAAGAGTATCAAATCCTCAGTCATTTACATTCATCTTATTATATGCCTTCTCCATTTATGACCCCACTGAGGTTGCATTTCAAATTCCTATCTTTATCCAAAATATGGTTTACCTTACATGGTGGGAAAATTAGTATCCTTACATCATTAAAGTGACACTAAAAATATCAGAGAAGGTTTAAAAAAATTAATACAAATATAAATTTATTATTTATGTTCTTGGACAACAATGTGCTAGGTCATTACAACCTCACATCTTACAAACAGAAAAATGAAGTGAGACATTATGAATATCTTAGAGAGTAGAAACCTTAAGAATAAGGGATGACATTTGTAAAATACTAGTATCAATTTTAAGATAAAATTGTAGGAATTAATGAATATGAAAAAAAATAATGAAACAGGAAATTCATTTTCCTAAATGGGCATATACAATGAAAAAACATGAGAAACTTGGAAAGAAATGATATAGACTGATAGATTTACCTTTAGCTATCTTTCAGATAGAATTACACATGAACCCATTAAGTATTGGGAGAGATATAATTCCTAAAAAAATAGGATAACATGATCACTACTATAGATAATTTTCTCTATATCTTGTTTATAAATACCCATTTTCCTTTTAATAACTCAATTAAAACATTTTAATAATATTTTGTAAAATTATTAAAAAAATCACTTTTTCATAAATTTAAAAAAACATGGAACCTTAAACATATAAATTAAATGTATTATATGAGAACCCATTTGTATATATTTGTAATATGATACAAATCACATATATATTATTCATGAAACATTAAAACTTTAACAATATAGTATGATACCAAATTTTTAAACCTCCCCTAAAAAACAAAATATAATTTTTCTATGTAAGGAGTTTCCTTTATGGAATATACAATGTCTAAAAAATTTCATAACATGTAATGTTTTAATTTTTCTGAAATATCCATTATGTAATAAAATTTTCAACATGTAAGTATTTTCAATTTTTAGAAAAACAAATTACAATAATATTTACTCATGCGTAACCGTTTTGAATAATGCGTACGATTTTTTCTCAGAAAAAACCCATGTGTAAATTTTTTATTCCATGTATAATATATTACCCCATATATAATATATTTTACATAGAATGAAATTTATAAGTAATCTAATATTATAAATATTTAATATAATTGATGTAGCTTAATTTTTATGAATAATATATTTATCATACGTAATATATTATTTCTTTACATAAGGTTTGATAAATAGTTTTTTTTGTGAAAAATATTTGAGAACATAAAAATAATAAATTCACTCGATGTTCCCCCACTTGATTTAAAAATCCAGAGGCCCTCCCCAAATATACCATCTTCTTAAAAATATAAGCAATTTATCTCTTAACAAATCCAATTTTTGAGGTTAAATCCGCAACTTATTACAACACCTCGAACACGACTACCTGGTCCCAATACACATGGATGAGACAATTTCATCACAAAATAGAATTCATGAACACTTAAACATATAAAATAACACTAAAAATTATAAATATTGTTTTGAAATAAATATTGTATATTCGGTAAAGAATTTTAAACTATTTTAGGTTTAGAAAATTGTTTATGAAACTATGCACCATGACCTATCCAGGATAGTAAAAACTACCCACCACATTTTGTCGCTTCCTTGATCTATGTTCCCAATCAAAACCATGTATCTTTGTTGAATAACTAAGACCGTTGATATTTTCTATCAGAATCCCACTCCCATGTCTCTTCTTAGATATGACTATTCTTACAAAAAAACCATAATATAGGAAGAAACTTTTCATGTATATTCATCTCAATTTGATGCACTATGTGAACCAAATGCTCTTGAAGGGATTCGTCAACCTTAGCATCAAATTAATTTTTATTAATAACATCATATGGTCTATAATTTTATCACTAAAACTATGATATGTAGAATACTTCAAGTATATCTCTATAAAATTAATGAATATCCATTTGATATGTCATAATACCGATTATCTCCAGGATATCAAACAACCCAATTCACCTAGGAAAAAATTACATTTCCTTTGGATACAACTATGGAATATTCTAGTTGAAACTCATAAAAAATGAAACCACCCACAATGAACTCTCGAGGATGGAATAACTACTCAAAATACCACCTTTTCTTGCTATGGTATGTCAATACTAACCTCCAGACCTACCAGATATTCTTTGATTTCCCCTACATGAGACTCAATATAATAACTACTAACTCACAGTCTTTTGAAAAATATAGATGATAATAGAATGTATATAGTATAAATACTTGAAATGATTCATCTGAATAGACTCATAATATCTTTTTTCATAGGAAAACTATTCAAGTGCTTAATTATTCTAGCAAGAACCTCCAAAGTATAGAATACAAGCCTAAATTATGTAATCAGTTATGTGAATGGACCACTCAGTCTGCCTATCATTTTTAGGATGATAAGAATATCATAGTTTCTCTGAGATACCAATTACCTTATGTATCCCTATCTAGAAGCATGGTTTAATTTTGGTTTCCTTGTATGATTAAAATACACTAAGACACTCTATGAGGCCATAATATATATCGAATATAGAGATTTAACAAATTATCATTAGAGAGTTTTTTATAGATCGATAAGAAATTACCCAGTCTAGTCATTTGATCTATAATAACATACACTATATCAATTTTAATGTGTGACCATGGAAATCCTATCAAAAAATATATGCTAACAACATCACACTTCTACTCAGGAATGATCATTGACTAATAAAAACCTGCAGGCCACTGGTTCATGTCCTTTAATAGCTGACAAGTAGATAATCTTGAGAAAAAATCACTCTAAACCACTTCATCCCAGTAAAAAAATAATAGATATATATTTCATGGTAAAAATTGGAAAAAATAATATGTATGGTCCCCTTTGAGGTATGTGAATTCATCATCAAATCTCATGGATTCTTGTTGGGACAACAATATGACCCAAGACATAAAGAAAATCGTCAGGGATAAGAGAACAATATAGTTGAATATCCCCACAATATATATTATCATTTATTAATAGATATTATAAATTCAATATATCATCCTCTAAACCATGTATAGTATTGAATAAGTTATATATAAAGTTATATGGGTCTATCAGTACATTTACTTTTGAATATCATGTTGCATTTCATCAAATATGGACATCAAGTACCACTGAATTCTCAACACCTATAAAACTTGATATTGTGTATTTCTATTTAGTACTTTATAAAAAATGTAAACCTTTATGGATAAAAGGAATGTAAATACATGACCCACCTTTACTATTGATGGTTAAGGTTTTTCTATGAGAAAATATACCTCAAACTCTTATGGGTAGTGCATGCAACCAATATATCTTCCAAAAAGTATTTCTAGTGGAATATCAGGAAATAAAGCACTATTTATAACTCTAGATCACATGTTAGGTAGTCTGGATCAAGTATCCATAGCTATATAGGATTATAAGTTATCCAATGACCATTCTATATTAAAAATTATCTCAAACAAACTTTTGATGCATTAAAAAATATGGTATTGTTCTTAATGAGCTTAATTATGATTAGGATTGATGCTATCATGAACCTCCATTTCATATCCTAAAACTATTTATCCCAATCATCAGACCAAAATACCTATCCACCTCCATGGTCTAGTCCATCACCAACACTGCTAAATGAGAAAATACATAAGAAATATCTGGTAATAATTGAGAAATATTAAAAATATATGATTCTCAAAAAAGTTCTTATACATATCATAAGAAACGAATTCCTTGATCTTCTTGTAGTATATTGATTATTCAACCATTGATATCATATTCCATAACAAGAATAACTAAAAAATCTAAAACATGCACATTTCGAGATTCATGTATAACCAATGATCCATAAGTTTATTCAAAACGATTTCCATAATCAGAGTATGCTCCTCCCTTGACCTCAAGTATTTGGTGATATTATCCACGAAGATGACGCAAAAAGTATCCTAATAATGGTGTAAGATTAAATTGATTAGGTCCATGAACACCACAGACAAGTTCATCAAACTGAATGGAATCATTAGCTACTCATATAGAAGTTACCTTCTCTTGAACAAAGTGCAATTTATGTTATATTAATCACCCTTAACAGATTATAGATTGATCTCAAATAAGTCATAGAGATCACTATGGTTCCTCAAGGATTAAAAAATAATTATTACATGGGATTTGATACTAGTTATTCATCATAACATTGATAAAATTTTGATAGTCCACACATATTATCAGAGAACTATCTAACTTATTAATGAATTACAATTGAGTTACCTAAAGAGATATACTTCTACATATAAATGTTTTTTCTTCCAAGTATATTAAATAAATATTAAAAGATTTTAGCTCTATAGGTTCTATTCTGTATGGCATAATATGGATAGGCTATCACCCAACATGAGATTAATCATAAAATAAGAATCTCCCTTAGGTGATAATCATGAGAAATACTAGGGAAAATCATCTTAGAATAGGTAAAATTTAATAAGAATTAATCATGGATGCATCCCCTAATTATCCAAAAAAAGGATTGTAACCAGGGTTGTGATCCCATCCAATATCTAAAGGTCTGGTCAAACAAGTCATACATGTATGTATATATGTAATACATAAACATAAATGTCCCCATTAATATATGTAAACTACACTTAGTAATGATAACAATCAATATGGTCTTGATATTAAACTAGAAAGTCATCCCAATGGTTAAATAAAAAAATTATATCATATATAGAAATACAAAAATAATATATTACCAAAAATTACAAGGTAACAAACCCCACATCTATATATTCCCTTAAAACAAACCCCGAAAGGAGTGTCAATTGATATTACCCTATATAGATACTCCATGGATTTCCCTAATCCATCAAAAAAGTGAGTAGATCTTAAAATATTTTGAATCTCCTATATTTAAAAAAAATGTATTTTATTGTAGTTGATAATAACATAATACCTTCGATGGTAGATAGTTCGACATCACAATCTATAGGAGTGGGATCAATAACATGCTATTTTCTAAAAACATGTCTTTGGACTCCATCATGACATCAAAACAATTTATTCCCATACTCTCTCTACTATTCCTATCCTTAGGAACTCTATCATCCAACATAACCCAAATAGTTGATGGAACTCAAGATACTCACCTTTTGAGGCATAAAAGATCTATCCCCTAGATCACACGCTTCTTTATTTCCTCTCTCACAAACTAACTATTGAGATATCCAAAAAAAAGGAAACTTATGCTCCATCTTCTGACATTGATGGAACCCAACTAGTATTCAACCATACTAGTTATGAATATTATTAGGCTCACCACATTAGAAATTTTTTTCATAATTCCTTATGAGGGTGAAGAGATGATCTGCCACTCTGTCAAGTCCACCCATCGCCACCTTGGAGTGACCCATTAAACAAGTACTTTATACTTGTTGAGGAAACATTACTAGGTCACAAAGTGGAATCCACCTTCTGTAATCCTATACCCTCCCTTTGGTTCTCTCTATAAAGTGGTTTGATACAAGTCATTTTAAAAATATAGCAATTGAAAAGAATTAATCTATTCTTGATTATTGTATCTCATACCATCATCAGAACACATGACCATGGAGATCACATCTCTAAACAAAATAATAGAAAGGTTATATAACTTATTAAATGGAATTTTAAAATAAATCCCAAAAATCCATATTCATGTTAGTTATATAAAATCATAGTCTTGGACTTCCATTACTGTCTTTGGAAATAAACATCCAAAAAACCGAACATGTAAGTTATTAAAAGATAACAATACATATTTGTCGTCCTAAAATAAAGTATTTCAATAGTGATTTTATGGGCCTCATTTCATATTGAACTCCATATTCACCCACTTCTTAAGGGGTATCTCAAATTGGTAATCAAATAGATTTAATGGACTCCACCAAGTGATCAGATACATTGGGGAAAATGACACATATAAACAAAGGTGGAAATAAGTATTTAACTATTAGTACATCTATGACATATTAGGTAAAACACCTAGGGAATCACTCCCCATTGTGTATATCACATGTAGTAATATATCACAAAGATGATCATCCATCACTAGTCATGACACAACATGATGCGTCAACACAACTACTAGTGGGGAATGCTCATCCCCACCCACTTGTAACTCATTTAATGGCCGCCATGGGGGAATATCTATACGATGTCAAACACTAACCTTATAATAAATTCCTTAATTATTATCAATATCACTACTCAAGGAAAATAGTTATATGCATAATATCATAATATCGTATACATCCCATATCATAGGAGTATAAAAACATGGGTTCTATCACTAGCCCTAATTACCCATAGTTAACAGCATCAAAAAATACATATAATATTCAAATTATTCTTTTAATTTTACTTTTAATTATTATTATACATTTTTAGTTTAACTAAATCATATAATATTCAAAAAATATATATGAAAACATATTATAAATTACTATTGGAATTTTATTTAATTGATACCATTAATAAATAGATTATGTAAACACTAGTAATTTTTTTGAATCCATTGTGAGTTTTGGTTTATAATATTCCCCCATTATGTTTTTTGGTAAAATGAAATTTAATTTTCTTCAAAAACATTAAATAATCTACTGTGATTTTAGAATTGATACATAAATGATTAGAAAATATTGAATGGAATGTGAATCCAATTTTCATGACATGTTGCATGAACACAAACCCTCATTCCATTCTAAGACAGGAATAATATGTCTTGAATCCTAAATTATAAAATAAAATATCATCACAGTAGGTGAAATTGATCAACTGTTAGAGAACAAACCAAAAATAATAGTCCAATCTTTGGTGACATGTACTTTCATTATATTTTGGTTAGATAATCCCATCAAAAAGTTCTATAACATGTTCTAAAAAAATATTATATCATATATAACATTCCTAAATAGTAATATGGAATAAAAAATATTTAATACCACTTTGTAACATCCCCTGCCTGATTGACCCCATAATATCCATCCAGATTTTTATGTGGTCTTAGGAATTCCTAATAATATTCTCGACATTGTTAAACAGTAATGAGGATATAAGGTGTAACCATAGGGAGATAGTACCATCCCATCAAAGTGAAAAAAAAACGATATAAATAGTGATAATAACATACATTTAGATATATAATAGGAAAAAAACATCACAAAAAGAAATAATAAACATCATATAAAATCCATGATTTATAATAAGAATATTTTTTAATCCATATCAGTCATGAAAACCAAATAAATATCCCATGTGGGTGGATAGTATACACCAAATCCAAAAAAAACTAGGAAAAGATAAAAATATGGCCTTGAGTTCACTCCTAGTCCCATAACCAATACTCCATCATAGCAAGCAAGATTAACTGTTAATTATTGTGCCTTTATCATTATACAGCATCAAAACCATGATGTATAATTCGGTACCCATAATTACCTAATAAGGGTTTTGTTAAAACATATTAGGTAACCACCAATGTCTCCCCAAAATATATTCAGTATGATAACTTTTAAGATGATGTTCCATAATACGTAACATAACATAAATTAAAAAACATCATTAGTCATTGGGTTATAAGGATACACACTAAATTTATCATAACTAGTTTTTCCTATACCATATCTCTATAATCTAGATATATCATAACATTATCATGGGGAAGAGTATCCTACTATGAAAATAAGTTATATCAATAATTATGAGGGAAAACACTCCATCTTGGAAAGATGTCACAAATCATTAGGGTTATAAGATCCTTGGTCTAAAATCAACTCCTAAATCATTTGGTGGAGTTGTAACCCACACCAGAAAAATTTATAAATTAAAAGGGGGAAGGGTTTCACCACCCTAGAAATAAGTCACATATCATCTAGGGGGGAGTTCTCCACCTTGAAAACAAGTCACATATTATCAAGGCGAAGAACTCCCCACCCATGAAACAATTCATATTTCATCAGGGGAAGAGCATACTAACTTAGAAAAAAGTCACATATCATCAAGGGGAGATTTACCCTCCTTGAAAAAGGGACACATATCATCAATTAAAACATTTACTAGGTATATACTTTTCAAATTATGATTACAAGTCAATACATTTTAGTTTCCAGAGATTATTTTTATTAAAGGGAAATAAAACTATCAATGTTCTCTAAAATTATATTTATAGGGATACTATTATATAATTCTATGTTAAAAATTGATCAAATCCTAGGAAATGGAAATTCATCTTACAAAATAATCATTTGATTTTTGGTACACATCAATTTACTTTCATATTCATAGTTTTCCCGAAAATATGGATCACCTTACTTAGTTGATAAAGTCCAAGAATTATATTTATCACTAGGGTACTCATAGCTAAAATAAGGTGTTGTTTACAAGGAATATTTATATAAAAATTAATATATTTTTTATGTAATCGCATTTTTTGTAGGTGTGACTGCACATAATTCATATAGAGAAATGATGTGAAAAAATAAGGATAGCATAGGGACCACATACATTAATATTGGGGTAACATACACATTGAATAAATAAATTTATTTGAATATGAAAAGGAAGGGTTCAATGAATCTAAAATAGAAATTAAATAAGGCATAAACATTATTAACCAATATATCACTATAAAACCACAATGAAAATTGAGAAGTAATAGATATGAAATGATGGATTTACCTTTATCTATATTTTAGATCAAAATAAACTTAAATAAAGTACGAATAAAAATATATATCAATCTAGGGATAAGACTATAATGGGAGGTATACATAGGAGGATTGTCTCTGTATCAGGGTAAAATATATATGAATTTTCATTATAATACTTCATTTTTAACATTTTGGAAACTTTTAAAAAAAATCATTTTTGTCAAAAAACTGAGAAGCATGATAAAACCTAAAAATATATATTTTTTATTACCTATAGTATCATATATTTAATTTAAATAAAATATTCTTCATCACATATATATTATGTACTAAACATAAAAACTATTAATCCTAGGAAAAATCCCAAGTACAATACATTTATTAACATGTATGTTTTGTCCCTATATTATAAAACCAAAAAATGATATATTTTACAATACATATGGGTTTTCCCCTTTTGAAAAACCAATTATTAACATATTTACACATTCATAATTTTTTTTTCAAATTATATATGGTATTTACCTTATCTAAAAACCCATGAGTAACATATTTATTATATGTGTAATATATTACACCATAAATAATATAATTTACTTAGAAACAAATTGATATATAGTATGCTATTCTCATTTAATAATATATTTTTCTAATTCATATTATAATAAGTAATATATTTATCATAAATTATGTATTATTTATATATTTACGGTTTTATACATTAATTTTCAAAATTGGATGAATTCTAAAAAAACCGCATTCACTTCAAAATCACCCCACTTGATCCAGAAACCTACAAGTCATCCCCCAAAATAATGGATTCTAAAAAATAGTATCCTTTTTTCCATAACACAGCCTATTCATAATCTATAATCTAAAATATATTTTAACACTCCCAATACCACTATTAGGACCCACTACAATTGGTCGATCCACGATTTTAAACTAATCAGAATTCAAAATCACCCATCAATTTTCAACAACCCCAAAACATAAAAAAAAGATTCAAACAAGAAAATATTTTTTTTGGAAAAAATATTATTATTTTGGGGTTCTGATTAAAATTTAATCAAATACACACCATGATTAGTATGAGATTTATCAAATGAAATTATTCATATACTCTCCCAAAATAGATCCTCACATATTGTTGATGATATACAAAAGATTTATTGAACCGACCCACTAAGGCCTTATTATCCAATTATAAGACGTGTGTGGCTACCCAAATACCTCCTATAATAGTCCAAAAGTTGGTGACTAGTTTAGAGTTGGCATAACACTCACATGTGATTCTTTAGCCTAAGGTACAAGTATACACAAACACACATTCAAGCCCATAAAAATTCTAAAATTTAAAATACAACTGATACCAAATGAATAAACACAAGAAATCTCAAAATCAAATCATGAAAATAATATTGCACAATATAATGATCCAAATAAAATCCCGTCAAAAGCTGTTATGAATTCCAATATTCTATAATGTTAGGAAAACAGACAAATGTTACTCAGCGTATGAACCATGGTATGTGTCGATCAAATATTACCATTTTATTATCCTGTTCCATCAGGAACCTTATTGAATGGTTGGTCATAACAAAAAGACATGACACAAGTGGGAATATCCCATGAATGAGTGAGTATAATAATACCCAATAGGACACCCAACAATCACTATGAATAAAGCATCAATAGTTATCATCTCATCATATGATATTCAAATCATAATATGAGACATAAAATAAGATATCTATATATATATATATATATATTCATAATTGAAAATACGTATCATGATAAGGCCACACCTGTATTTCTATAAAACGATTCTTTTCTTGAGTCAATAACCACATTATCTTGATAGAACTTAACCCCGTGAGTATGATCGTACTCATGATGTCCGTAGGAGATGTCTTTCACATCTGGTCACCCCATAAGGAAGTGCACTCTCAATGTGTGAGGAGATTAATACATTGATTGGGATCACACCTAGGGCTATGAGGGATTCTAAGAACCCAAACTCAATTAGCCAACTAAAAAATGAATTTATTTTCGTGTACAATTGGTCACACCAATCATGATAACATCACCTTTGGAAAAGGATAATATAGGATCCCATCCTAGCCTCTAAGTGGTATTCCTACAGATCTATCTCAAACTAGTACATTAGAGAGGATCATAATACTATTCTTAGTAAATAATTTCATAATATACCCTTATAGGGATGGATTGTGGGAAAACACCCATAAGTAAATTAGAACATGCTGAGGGGAACAAGGATTTAAAGTCATCTATGAAGATGTGCATGGTGTGTGATATTAGTAAAAAATGTGTCCATTCAACACCGAGTCAACCAGTGTATCATAAAAAATTTCCATATTCATGATAGTGTACAACTGGTTGTTCTTATACACCATGTCATGTCTTTGTTCTAGTATATGTTCGAGTACATGACTCATCCGATGTACTCTATTAGTGTCATGTAATAGGAAGTGTTCATTCTCATTCATAATCTACGATACAATCCAAGCCATCAGGTTAGGGTCACATGAAATTTGTCACATGTTACATGGTGTGTGATTTTTAAATTTCTATTGGAACCCTTGTGTGGCATCCAAGTCCCCACTCATAGAGTTCATTCTTATGATACACACAGTGTAGTGAGGAAATTACCATAATCCACCGATCTTCATGTAGATTCCTCCTCCACCACTATTGTACCAATTTCTTTCTTGGTTGTTCCCAAAATCCATGGATCAGATTAAACCAATCGTTATTTTCTCTATAGATCCAATTTACATCCACCTAAATCTATCATAAAACCTTCCCCATCGAGTCATTCCAACACCGCATGTCGATACCGCAACCAAAAGTCCTGAAATACAATCATTGTTCAATTTAGTTTCCATCATTTCTTGATTCCAACATCAACATGAACCCAAATCTATAATATCAATATTTTTCTCTATGAAGTTGGTGTGAAAATATTAATAATCAGATATTTGTGGAACCAAAGGGGAAAAATAAACTCTAGATATGAAAGAATGGAGAATGGGGAATAAAATTCCCAAAAAATAATTATGAGGAATAATACTTAGAAAATGATCATGTCATCCTTGATTTATTGGAATTAAAATGAAAAATGAAGAGTTATAAATAGAACACCAAGATAAATTCCCAAATCCCAAGAAATATAATCCAATATCCATAATATAACCGATTAACATATAAATCCATTAGATTATTGATTTATGTTCATTATAGGATAAGAAAATGGAAAAAATACACATAATACAGTGTACTACCCAGTGAATTTATTATTCATTGATGAATAATAGTTCTAGTAATTTTTTTTGATGAGATCCATAGGTTTGGCTAGTACACCAATCAATAAAGCTCGATCCATTGATGTTCATCAATGGAATCAGATGCACCATATCCAATCTTAAATTATTGGTTAATTTTCCTAAACCTATAATTTTGTTATAAAATAGTTTATATATATTTTTATTAGGTATCTACATCATCCCACATTAAAATTATTTATTTATTTATTTATTATTTATGTCCATGGATACTCTTTCAAAAAAAACCAACACTGCCAAAAGGTATGTCACTCCTAGGAAAATCCCACACCCTATACTCAATAATGGTTCCAAATTTCTGATTAGAGAATAATTTTATGAGTTAATCAACATTTTTTTAGGAATGATTCTAACGCTGGATATTAATTTTTATAACATTTTTCAAATACTAATTTTAGGACCATTGGGAATAAAAATATCACGTTGTACCAGTGGCTAGATTTGAAAATTGTACTAGATACATTTCAAATATTTCAAAGGTGGGTCCATTATATTGTCCCCACCATAGGATTTTTCCTAAAAATAAAAAAGGTCTACTAAAAATAATGTGGTTATTGAACTCACACTTGGGTTTCCCACTACCTAGTACTATCCTCAGGATTCTTGTACTAACAGTTGACACCCACCAATTAAATTTCTCATCCACATAGGATATTCTCCCACTAATCTTTGATCTCAACTGGATTCAATGTAAAGGTATCTCCGTCCTCAAAGTACAAATCACATTAGTTGATAACATGTAACTGATTCTACACATATCTCCTTAGATACAACACATGGAAGATGTCATGTGCCTGGTCTAACTGTGATGGTTGAGATAAGTGGTAACCCACATCACTGACTCTATGAAGTATCTGGAAATTGCCAATAAATCTTAGAGGCATCTTGTCACCTTGACTAAATCTCTATTATTTCTGTCATGGTGAGTCATTCCGGAACACATGATTTTCTTTCTCTAACTCTGATGTAATCCATAATCGTTCTTTATAGGACTTATGATTGATATGTACAGTCCCGATGTACTCCTAATTGATTCTTGCATTATTTTTCATTGAACATACTATATTTGGGCACATGATTTCTAAATCAGTTATATCAATCCAACAAAGTGGTTACCTAAAGGGCTTTATATACAAGGAATTTAATGGCTCAATACTGATGGTGGATTGGTAGCTATTATCATATAGAAACTACACCATAGGGTAGGGATTCTCCCAAATATGGATGAAGTTCAACATGTAAGCACACAATATGTCCTCTATAAGCTAAAAGTTCAACTCACTCAGGTCATCTGTCTGGCAGCGAAGTGCCTTTCTCAAATAAAACTAAATCCTGAAGGAATCCTTCAATTCTCTCCATAATCATGATGTGAAGTAAGAATCGTAGTCTAAAAAATCATCAACCGATCACCATGGAGCTAGGATACATCCTTCTTATAAAGGAATCTTAAGCTCTCTATAGAACTCTATGGTTGAATAGTTAGGAATTTGGTTAACATGGTGTGTTGGTCTTTGATCACCTAGGGGGAATCATGCCCTATTGTTGTACATTGTAACCCCATCATTTAGTCCATATATATTCTAACCCACTTACACTATGTACCCTCAATGGGTTTATCTAAACCCACTAAAACCCACTGCTGATCATTCCCAATGTAATAATTGAGGAATCATGACAAAAAACTATGATACACTCCCCTTCATTCATGGCCACTAAAACGGATGTCGTAGGTCTAGGTAAAAATTCTTCTCACTAAGAAGTAACACCAAAGGGGATGTATATAAATCCATCATCATATCCTCCATCAACATCACTGTTATCATTAATAATCATATAAAAAGTGTCACATGCTCCCCGATATCATAAAATTTATGTGGAGCACATCTAGAGGATATTTGTGCATGTACGGTCTCGTAGTCAATATCACTATGTTGAGATTATTTAATGCACTGGAAAAGTAACATGGGTTACAAATATTGAACTAAGATACTATGAACATGTACTTTTTCAATAAATACTTCTACAATGATGCTATCTACTCTGATGTCTCATCCAGAAACTGAGAACAAGATACCAAACTAAGAGCATCTCCCACCACAATACACTTCCCAGAAGTATGGACTATCCCAAAACATAATAAAATAATAACTATATAAATAGTATCTATATCAGGTCAAAATCTTTATGGGATAAGATATAATTGAGACTATTGGGGTTAGATTTTAGGATAAACTAATGTTCAATAAGATAGTGTGAACACATTTTCATGGTGAAGTCTACCATTTCAAAATAAAGATCTTGGTCATATAGTATTGATCGTGTGATGGACCGAACCTCTATGGTCCATTACTTTGTAAAAATGTGGTGCTTAAGGTGTTCAAGGAGGTACATGTGACTTATCCCCAACACTTTTCCAAATTTCCAATTCTGTGAACAGTTCCATCAGTGAACAGTTCTATCGGTAACCTCTATCAGTAACCTCTATCTGTAACCTCTATCGATAACCTCTATCGGTATCCTATATCGATAACCTCTATCGGTAACGTCTATCCATAACCTCTATCTGTAACCTCTCTCGGTAACCTCTATTGGTAACGTCTATCAGTAACCTCTATCGGTAACCTCTATCGGTAACCTCTATCGGTAACCTCTATCGGTAACCTCTAACGATAGGTGCACAGTAATGGTATGTGTACAGTAATGGTAGGTCTACAGTGTTTCCAGAACGGTGAGGTCTATCGGTAACCTCTAATGGTGAGGTCTATCGGTAACCTCTAATGGTGAGGTCTATCGGTAACCTCTAACGGTGTGGTCTATCGGTAACCTCTAACTATGAGGTCTATCGGTAAACTCTAATAGTGAGGACTATCGGTAACCTCTAATAGTGAGGTTTATCGGTAACCTCTAATGGTGAGGTCTAATAGTGACCTTTTCTTTTCTTTTCCAAATTTTGAGTATGTGAACAGTGATTCCAACTTCCTACAGTGTCGCCCCTTTGACGTTTCCTTTGACATAAAATAAATTTAAATCCTTATTTTAAGGACTCTAAGGTCGATTCAATGGCCATAAATCATATATTAATTATTCCTATGTCACATGATGTTTTTACTTGGTCAAACTGTATGGGTTAATTTGATTCGGTTTTAATGGGAAATTAAGCATATCTTAAACTGTCACCCCATTAAATCTTCAAAAGGGACAAAATATCATCCTCACATGTTCTTCATATTTTTTCTCGGCTATGGGATGCTAGAACCTTTCAATCCTTCTCATATGAGTTACACAATCAAGCTTTAATCCTCGGATTGGTTTTTCTCTGTTTTGATGCAACCAAGATATATCGTTCAATCATCGATATAAGGTATATTTTATAGTCATTCCTTTGGGGATCATCTCCTAATGTTTATCTTTTCCATGTTATTTCATGTAATCTCCATGCTTCTAATGGGTTTTTCTTGGGGTTTGGTTGGTGCGGTCGTACCGTGGCATCCTCAGGTGGATGCAGTTGTCATGAGAGGAGGATCATGACCCGTTGTGTGGATAAGGAGCGTGACGAACTATTTCAGGCAGGGGATTTGTTTCTTCTCTTTTCATTTATGTGAATCTATATTGTAACATGTTTAATCCCACTGGATGAAAATGGTATTGACATAATAAATATTTTAACTGGATAAATAAATTGTTATCGATCGTATGTTATTGCCTCTTGTTTTACTAGATAGTGTGATACATATGCTTGCTTTGCTTAGCTATTTGTTCTTGGTGTTGTTTAATCTTGGTGGAAATCAGTAAAGAACGTAGACCGAGATTAATTGATAATTTTTGGCTAAAGATAAAGAGTCATGAAAATGAATCTGGTTCTTGTTTTAATTTTATGTAAATCAAATTAGTGCATTAAGAATGTTTATTTATTTGTGATAACATACTGGTAAGGTTTCCCGAATATGTACCCAATGAATAATAAATCAGTTAACCAAATATGGTTTAAAGAACTGGTGTTTGTAAAAAGATAATTTCTTATAGGGTTCTAAGTTAACCTCTTGTTTGTTTAAGGGACAAGATCCCAATTTTGAAGATGTTTGTTTTACTGCTGCTTCTGTTTTAATGTGAGCATGGATGGTTGTGGTAATATGTGAAGGGATGGAGGCCCTTTTGGTTGTTGCAGTAGATGACGCCTAGAGTGGCGAGATGCATCGGTTTATACATGTGGGTGCCAGGGAGGACACTAGGGACGATGGAATAGAGTGAATGTGATCATTGGATGCTCAGTAATTTTGATTGGTTGTTTATCTGCTTTACTTTTCCCTACTACTCAAGGAAGATGGTCTTACATACCCTTCTCTCGAAAGAGGTGAAGACACATGGGGTATTCCACGTGCTTTCCATGTTTAGCTTCTCACGGAAGGATGGGTATATGCTCTTTCTATAAGTGGAAAATACTAGATGGGTAGTACATATACTCACCGTGTTGATCCCCCTTGTGTTTAGTAGCATAAAATGTTTTTCTAGAATGCCTGGGAATGTGGGAAAGTATTTCTATAATGAATAATAGAATAAATGGTGTTAACCCATGGGGATGGAGATGCTGGAACATAATGATGAGGTTGTAAATTTTTTAAGAAACTGTTGCCTTTGGGTGTGATGCTAATGAAACATAATGTGGAATTTTTCATGGTTAATTAATTTTTAAAGAATTAATTAACGCAAACTAGAACTGATAAAAAAGGTAATGACGTAATCTAATAAAGTTCTTTAAATGGTTGTGTGCTTATAGGATACCTAGTCTTAGAAGTAGAAGCCTGGAGTCTGAGAGACGTTAGCTGTAGTTGTGTCTAAGACTGGGTAATTACCATAGTGTGGTTGTGAGATATAATATATCCTATACTTTTTGTGTTTATATATGCTACTACACCCTGTCAGTAAGGGAAACTAACACCTCGGGGATTCTAAGCCCTAGGGGGTGTTTTCCCCAACATTCTGGTTGGAGGATCGATGGCTGACTACCCCCTTTTTCCCCGCTCTCTTCTCTTGGAAGTTACGGGTGCTGGAAGGCACATTGGTTAGTTTTCCCCATATATGTGTGTAGAGGGTTGTAATTTCTTGTGTTTATTCACACACATATATTATGGATATTGTTTTATATGTACTACTATAGGTTTAATGTATATAAGCTATGATGGCTTGAGGATCCTTACTCGGTGTATGGGATATAATTGATTGAGTATAATACTCGATGTATGATACACGTTATGCAAGCTTTGGTGGCTCCCAGAAACTTCTTAGTTTCTTTGGTGTGTTGACGTGGTGGTTTTTCTTCATGGGGTGCATATTGTGGTGCTTCGACCAGGTGTCTGCGGGCAAGCCTTTTTGGAGAGAGATACTCAGGATGCACGATGTTGGGGAAAAGTGGCAAACTAGTGGGGAAGTAGTAGTGGGGTACCCTTGATATTCTTTATTATATGATATATTCCTATATGTGTTACTTGGTGAGAGTAGTCATGGTGATATTGGGAACTTAGTATACCTATTTAGGGGACGAGTTAGTTTCAATTGTTGTTCACTATGCTTGAGCATGCACTCTTTACCTTTTCACGAGAGGCTTCAAGGGGTATCCTACTGAGTATACTGTCATACTCAACCAATTTATATATAAACTATTTTTCAAGTCACTTAGATCAGGTTGGAGATCAAGCAGGTTTCTACTAGCATGGGATTGCAAGAGCTATCCAGGATTGTGGTTTCTATTGTTTTTACATTCTTTTGGGTACTTGTTGTTTTTCCCCTTTCAGTTGTAGTAGTTTTTTCATGAAATTACATATGTTCACTTGGGTTTATTTTATATTTTATTTCTGAGTCGGTGTTGGTTGGTGTCTATCTTATCTCTCTCTTCCACATGTGTTCTCTTAAAGGGTTATTCCTCCCATTTGTGTTTTTACTATACCATCGGTGATAGTCTTCAACCCGGGGCCTACTGGAGGTGGGACATGGGGTCATTGTCTCCCTTCTCACATTTCCGGCCCAAGAGGGGTAGACTTTCTGGGCAGGGGGTCATGACAGAGTGGTATTAGAGGTCTAGTTGAGGGATAGGATGGATCTTGGAGTTTGGCACATGTGAGGTTTCATGGGTTGGTAGGGCAATGATGTCATTCATGTTTATCAAGCAAGGTAAACAGTGGAGACCGGCTAATACATATGAGTTTAACGCCCCCTATGATCTGATGTATGGAACATTAAGTCTATAATGTCTACTAAACAAGGTGATACTAGTTACAGGGTGAGAACGTGGAAAGGATCATGAATCATTCTTCTTTGTGGCTGTTTTGGAATGGGCAGACCTTGGGATTGGTTAACCTAAAATGAATAAAAAAACAATTAATTTATTAATAGTCTTCCATATTCTAGGTTTAGGATCTCTAATGGTTGTTTTTTATAGGTATGGATTCAGTTCAACGTCCTCGTTAGGTTTGCGCAAAAAATGTCCTGCAGACTATTCCAGGAGAACGCCACACGATAGAGGTTGAAGATGATGACACTTGGAGGATAAAACTCTGAGAGTTTCAGCACCAGAGTCTACAGAAGTATGAGGGATCTTTTTTAGATGCAGTCACAGAATACTGGTTAGAGGTTTTCGAGATCAGCTTCAGTTCGATTCATGCTCGGAAAGAAGCACTGGGTGTCCTTGGTTGTGACGATGCTACATTGAGCAGCGAGGAAATGGTGGTTCTTGTTCCTCGAGGATCATGAGGAGTCAGCAATCTCATGGGAGGAGTTCTGAGATAGGTTTAGAGTTGAGTTTCTTTCTTCAACTACGAAGGCGTCTTGTCGCTAAGAGCTTCTTACCCTTCGACAGGGGAGCTACGGGTTTTGAGAGTTTGGAATCCATTTCAGGAACCTTTTACGATATGATTTGGACCTATAACCAGATGAGGAGTCTAGGGCGAGGAATTTCTTGGAGGCTTTGCATCCAGAGATCTAGCGCCAGGTCACCCCATTTATGCTGAAAACTTATCTTGATGTGCTAGCAAGGGTTGAGGTTTCTGAGAAGACTTTGGCCAGGACAAGATCATCATGAGAGGGGAATCTGCATGATTCCTCACAAAGAAGAGCTGTTGCCTGGGGTTCTTAGTTTTCAGGGCAGAAGAGTTTTCATTCAGCCGACGCTAGGTCCCAGCCCTTAACATCCCATTTCTCTAGAGGCAGCAACTCTCAGGTCTATTCCAAGGTATCTGGCGCTTGTTTTTCTTGTGGTCGTCATGGTCATCTGTAGTGGGAGTGCCCAACCTTTCAGAGCAGCCCTTGTGCACCAAGTTCTACACTCCAGGTTCCTTCATTGAGACAGTTCCAGCCAAGGTAGTAGCAGTCGGTTGCACCAGCTTAGATCAGAAGAGGGTAGATGGGGTAGGTAGAGGACAACCCCATGACACTCCTCGCCCTTAGAGAGCAGAGTGCGGCCGTCGTGGTGGTCATCATCAGGGATAGAGAGGACGTGGAGGCGGTCTTGGTCATCTTCATGCTCTAGTGTTTCCAGCTCCAGGCGAGGAAGATATTGTTCGAGGTACCCTTTGATTGTTTTCTACCTTGGTGTTTGCCTTGTTTGATTTAGGAGAAACACACTCCTTCCTATCACCTACCCTTGTCCACGCATTGGGGCTTGAGGTAGAGAGGCTTCAAGTTCCCTAGGAGTTGACTACGCCATTTGGAGGTCGAGCTGACATGTTTGAAGCATGTAGATACTGTGAGCTAATGTTGGGGCAACACCACTCTAGGGGAGATTTCTTATGTTTTTGAATACAACCATATGATGTCATCCACAGCTTGGATTGGTTGTATTCAATGCAGGCTATTGTGGATTGCTTCAGGAAAAAGATCATCTTAATTGGTGCGGATGGTGAGAAAGTGGTGTTTGTTGGTGAGCGAGATCCTCAGATGGGTCATAGGCACATTCCAACTTATCATCCATGATGGCTGAGATGATGCTATGTTCTTTAGAGGTTCAGCAGTTGGTGTTTCCTAGGTTCGTAGAGGAGTACCCTGATGTCTTTCCAGAAGAGGTTGTAGCATTACCCCCTTGACGAGAGATTGAGTTTGGGGTCGAGCTATAGCCAGGGGTGTCTCGTATCTCTATTTCTCAATATTTGATGGAAGCTTTTGAGTTACGAGAGCAATGTATACATCTTGATGGTCTGTTGCAGTGTGGTTTTGTTCGGCTAAGTGTGTCTCCATGGGGTGCACCAGTTTTGTTCGTGAAGAAGGCTGATGATAGTTTGCAGTTGTGTGTCGATTATCATCGCATAAATGAAGTGACAATAAGGAATTTCTATCCTCTACTACTAATTGATGATTTATTTGATCAACTGATCGGTGCATGTTGGTTCTCAAAGATCAACTTGCGGTTGGGATATCATCAGATGCATGTGAAGGATGAGGATATTCCGAAGACAACATTTTATTGTCGTCATGGGAATTATGAGTTCATTGTAATGACATTTGGCATGGATAATTCTCCAACTATATTCATGGGATTGATGAATTCTGTGTTACATGAGTTACAGAACAAGTTCATGGTAGTTTTCATTAATGACATCCTTAAATACTCTATATCTGAAGAGGATTGTGTAGAGCATCTACGAGCCATTTTGGGAGTTCTTCTCCAACATCAGTTATTCGAGAAGTTTTTGAAGTGTGATTTTTGGGATAGAGAAGTCCATTTATTGGGGAATGTTGTGTCCCAATAGGGATTAGTTGTAGATCCATTGAAGATAGAAGCAGTTGTGTCTTGGGCAGCCCCCAAGACAGTGTCAGAGGTATGGTGTTTTCTTGGTCTTTCAGGTTACTACTTGAGGTTCGTAGCCAATTTATCATGTGTTGTGACTCCTCCGAAAGCTTTGACCAAGAAGGATCAGGCATTCATATGGACTGATCAGTGTCAGGCAGCATTCGAGTATCTAAAGTGGAAGTTAGTAAGTGCTCCAGTCCTTTGTCTTCCAGTTGAGGGAGTTCAGTTTGATGTTTTATGTGACGCTTCACATCTAGGGTTAGGCTGTCTTCTCCTGTAGTAGAGGTCAATTTTTTCTTATGGGTATTGGAATTTGCGTCCCCATGAATGAAACTATGCCACCCATGATCTTGAGTTGGGAGTCGTGGTGTTTTCTCTGAAGTTGTGGAGACATTAACTCATTGGTGAGTGTTTTGTGGTTTTCACCGATCATAAAACTTTGAGGTATGTTTTCTCCATGCGTGACTTGAACTTACGAAAGCGTTGGTGGATGGAGTTCTTGTAGGAATACGACATCAAAATATCATATAGACCTGGAAAAGGGAAAGTTGTAGCAGATGCGCTAAGCCGAAAGTCACGTAGTGATGCTGTGCATGAATTTGGTGATTCCTGGAGAGTAATGGAAGAATTGTCAGCATTTCATCTTGATATGAGATAAGTTGGCGGTAGAGGATATCTTTTTTCAGATGATGGTACAATCATTCATGATGCATAAGGTGGAAGCGTCCCAGTTGGGGGATCTAGAGGTGGATGTTTGGAGAGACCATGTTTTTTGGGGTGAGGCACCTGATCGTTGGTCGGAGGCTGAAAAACACCGAGTCTTATATCATGGAAGGATTTTTGTTCCCTTAATGATGAGAAAGATGGTTCTATGAGAGTTCCATAGTTCTCCCTTATCATTACATCCTAGCGTGACAAAGATGTACTGATCCTTGAAGAGTCAGTTTTGGTGGCCTAGGTTGAAGCGTGCGTTTGAAGAGTTTGTGTCTCGATGTTTGGTCTACCATAAGGTAAAGGCCAAACACCGTGTTCCAAGTGGTATTCTACAGCCATTCTAGATTCTTGAGTGGAAGTGGGAGGAAATCTCAATGGACTTTGTTACTAGTTTACCTTGAGTTCCAGGAGGACATGATTCTATTTGGGTGTTAGTGGATCGTTTAAAAAAATTTGCCCACTTCATTGCGATCAAGGAGTAGAGCTTAGTGGAAGTTCTGTCGACGCAGTATCTAGAGGAGGTGGTGAGACTTCATGGAGTCCCTATGATGATCATTTCTGATCAAGATCCTTGTTTTACCTCCAGGGTGTGGAGAGGTCTCCAACATGCCTTTGGTTCTCAACTATGCATTTACACTGCTTTTCATCCTCAAACGGATTCTCAGACATAGCGAACCACCTAGACTTTTGAAGACATGTTACACTCTTATGTTCTTGATTTTGGAGGTTCATAGATGAGGAACTTAACCTTGGTGGAGTTCTCATACAATAATAGTTTTAACTCCACCATCAGTATGGCGCTGTTTAAAGCCTTGTATGGTTGGCCTTTCCATTCTCTGTTTTTCTGGACTGGGGTCAGAGAGTCAGCAATTCTCAGTCCAGAACTAGTACAAAATACAACAGAGATGGTTAATGTGATTCATGAGAGGATGAAGACAACACTATATCATCAGAAATCATATGCTTATCAAAGAAGGAGGACCTTAGAGTTTAATGTTGGGTATCATGTGTTTCTGTAGGCGACTCCCCGTCATGGGCAGCGAAGGTTTGGTCATGGATATAAGCTTTTTCTCCAGTTTGTTGGGCCTTTCGAGGTGTTAGCTCATGTTGGATATGTGGCGTATCAAGTAGAACTTCCCCCAAAGATGAGTCAGATACATGATGTTTTCCATTTATCACAGCTTCGTCATTATCTTCATGATGACTCTCACATCTTGGATTGGGGAGAGATCGATGTTGATGATGATGAAACCTTTGAGGAGCGACTTGTGAAGATCCAAGACTGCAAGGAGAAGGTGTTGCATGAGAATTATATTCCCTTGGTTCATGTCTTGTGGCGACACAGTGGCATGGAGGAGAGTACCTGGGAATGTGATCCACATATATGCGCTCAGTACCTAGAGTTGTTAGATGCTTAACTTTTTTCATGTAACGATGTTCACTTTTTTGGTTAGAACTTTCATGTTTTAATTATGAATTCTCTTTTGTTTCTTTTGTGGCTTGCTCTCTTTTGAGAGGTATCTCGATGGGTGGTTGTTCGAACCCTATTTCTTTTTTTCTCTTTAGGTGGGTTTTGAATTCTCGAGGATGATAATGTTTTGTGGGGTATCTGATGCAATGGCCCGGACCTCTCTAGTCCATTACTTTGTGAAAATGTGGTTTTTATGGTGTTCAGGGTGGTCAATGTGACTTATCCCCAACACTTTTCCAAATTTCCAATTCTATGAATAGTTCCATCAGTGAACAGTTCTATCGGTAACCTCTATCGGTAACCTCTAACGGTAGGTGTATGGTAACAGTAGGTGTATAGTAATGGTAGGTCTATAGTGTTTCCAGAATGTTGAGGTCTATCGGTAACCTCTAACAGCGAGGTCTATTGGTAACCTCTAACAGTGAGGTCTATCGATAATCTCTAAGGGTGAGGTCCATCCATAACCTCTAATGGTGAGGTCTATCGGTAACCTCTAACAGTGAGGTCTATCGGTATCCTCAAACAGTGAGGTCTAATGGTGACCTTTTCTTTCCATTTCCAAATTTTGAGTATGTGAACAGTGTTTCCAGCTTCCTACTGTTTCTCCCCTTTAATGTTTCCTTCAACGTAAAATACATTTAAAGCCTTATTTTAAGGACTCTACGGCCAATTCAAAGGCCATAAATACTATATAAATTATTCCTATAGCTTGGGATTTTGTTACTTGGTCAAATCGCGTGGGTTGTTTGGATCCGATTTTAATGGGAAATTAAGCATATCTTAAACCGTCGCCCCATTAAATCTTCAAAAGGTACATGATATCATCCCCCCCTTTTCTTCCTCATTGTTCTTGTCTATGAGATACTAGAACAATTCAATCCTTCCCATAACAGTTGTAAAATCAAACTTTACTCCTCGGATTGGTTCCGCTCTGTTTTGATGCAACCAAGCTATATTGGTCAATCTTTTATATAAGGTTTGTTTTACAGTCATTCCATTGGAGATCATCTCTTCCGATTTCTCCTTTCCATGTTATAGCATGTAATATCTATGCTTCTAATGGGATTTTCTTAGGGTTTGGTTGGGGTGGTCATACCGTGGAATCCTCGGGTGGATGCAGTTGTTGCGAGAGGAGGATCATGACCCGTTATGTGGATAAAGAATATGAGGAACTATTTGAGGTAGGGGATTCATTGCTTCTCTTTTCTTTTATGTGCAGCTATATTGTTAGAATGTTTAATGCCACTGGATGAAAATGGAATTGACATAATAAATATTTTAACCAGATAAATAAATTGATATCGATCGTATTCTATTGCCTCTTTTTTTGATAGATAATGTGATATCTATGCTTGCTTTGTTTAGATATTTGTTATTGGTGTTGTTTTTTCTTGGTGGAAATCGGTAATGAATATAAACCTGGATTAATTGATAATATTTGGAAAAGGATAAAGAGGCATGAAAACGAATCTGGTTCTTTTTGTAATTTGATGTTAATCAAATTAGAGCAGTAAGAAAGTTTATTTATTTGTGATAACTAACTGGTTAGGTTTCTCAAATTTGGAACCAACGAATAATAAATCGGTTAACCCAATATGGATTAAAGAACTTTTGGTTGTTAAAAGATAATTGCTTGTAAGGTTCTGAGTTACCCTCTTGTTTGTTTAAGGGCCAAGATCCCAATTGTGAAGATTTTTGTTTTACTACTGCTTGGGTTTTAATGTGAGCCTGGATGGATGTGGTAATATGTGGAGGCATGGAGGCCCTTTTGGTTATGGCAGCAGATGAATCCTAGAGTGGCGAGTTGCATTGGTTATGCATGTGGGTGTCAAGGAGGACACCAGGGATGATGAAATAGAGTTGATGTGATTGTTGGATGCTTGGTAATTTTGATTAGTTATTTATCTGCTTAACTTTTCCCCACTACTCAAGGAAACTGGTCTTACACACCCTTCTTCTGAAATAGATGAAGACACGTAGTGTATGCCACATGCTTTCCATGTTTAGATTCTCAAGGAAAGATGGGTATATGCTCTTTCTATAAGCGGCGATGACTAGATGGGTAGTATATCTACCCATAGTGTTGATCCCCATTGAGTTTAGTAGCATATAATTTTTTATAGAATGCCTGGGAATGTCAGAATGTATTTCTATAATGAATAATTGAATAACTGGTGTCAACCCATGGGGATGAAGATGTTAGAACATAATGATGAGGTTGTAATTTTTTGAAGGAACTGTTGACATTGGGTGTGATTCTAATGAAACATAATGTGAAATTCTTCATGGTTAATTAATTTTTAAATAATTAATTAACATACACTGGAACTGATAAAAAAGGGAATGAAATAATCTAATAATGCTCTTTAAATGGTTATGTGCTTATAGGATACCTAGTATTAGAAGTAGCATCCCAGAGTCTGAGAGACGTTATCTGCGGTTGTGTCTAAGACTAGGTAATGCCCATAATTTGGTTGTGAGATATAATATATCATGTACATTTTCTGTTTCTATATGATACTATACCCTATAAGTAAGGTCAACTAACACCCCGAGGATTCTAATCCCTAGGGGGTGTTTTCCCCAACATTCCGGTGGGAGGATGGATGGTTGACTACCCCCTTTGGCCCCGCTCTCTTATCTTGGTAGTTACTGGTGCAGGCATGAACATTGGTTAGTTTTCCCCATATATGTGTGTAGAGGGCTGTAATGGCTTTTGGTTATCCACACACATATATTCTGGATATAGTTTTCTATGTAATACTGTAAGTGTAACGTGTATAGGGTGTGATGGATTGAGGATTCATACTCAGTGTATGGGTTGTAATGGCTTGATGTATAATACCCAATGTATGATACAGGTTATGAGAGCTGTGGTGGCTCCCAAAAACTAACTGGTCACTTTGGTGTGTGGACGTGGTGGTTTTGTTGCATGGGGTGCATATTGTGGTGCTTCTTCCAGGTGTCTGTGAGCAAGCCTTTTTGGAGAGAGATGATCAAGACGTGTGACGTTGGGGAAAAGCGGAAAAATAGTGGGGAAGTTGTAGCGGGGTACCCTTGATATTATTTATTAAATGATATATTATTTTATTCGTTACTTGGTGAGAGTATCCATGGTTAGGTTGGGAACATAGTATACCTTTTTAGGTGATGAGTTAGTTTTACTTGTTGTTCACTGTGCTTTACCATGCTTTCATTAACTTTGCACGAGAGGCTTTGGGGATGATCCTACTGAGTATAATTTCATACTCACCCTATCTATATATAAAATGTTTTTTAGGTCACTTGGAGTAGGTTGGAGATCAAGATGGTTTCTACTAGCTTGGGGTTGCAGGAGCTTTTCGGGCTTGTGGTTGCTGTTGTTTTTACTTTATTTTGTTTACTTTCAATTTTTCCAATTTCAGTTTTAGTACTTTTGCATGACATTACATATGTGCACTTGGGTTTTTTTATATTTTAGTTCTGAGTTGGAGTTGGTTGGTGTCTATATTATCTCTCTCTTCTGCATGTGTTCTCTTAGAGGGTAATGACTCCCATTGGTGTGTTTACTATACCCTCAGCGCTGGTCACCTACCCGGGGCCTACTGGAGGCGGGACTAGGGGGTCATTTTCTCCCTTCTCACATTTTCGTCCCAGGAGGGGTACACTTTGTGGGGAGGGGGTCATGACAGATTGTGTGGTCTCATATTTCCAATACCCATAGGCAATCATAAAATACCTCTAATAATCATATAATTATGCCCTTCAAAGAGTCATAGAACTATACATAATCAATTCCCACCTCTAGAAATAACATGATGGGAGAAATCATCAACCATTGACTAAACTCATGGAAAGCTAGTTAGAACATTTCTATCAACACGGAAGGATACACCTTCTATGTCAAAGAAGTCAAGGGTGAAAAATTCATATATAAACCAGGTAAAAATATATTATAGTATCCTACCATCCCAAGGAATAACCACACCACAATTAGGATCTTGGGTGGCTCCCAGGCTAACATCTCACTGACCTTTCCTAGGTTAACCACTAAAATATTAGTTGATATAACATGTCCCTGAATGTGATCCACCTAAATCCAGAAATATCACTTTAGGAGTCTTCAACAAATCTGGTTTCCTTGTATACTATCTTCAACCATCCTCATGTGTATCACATTCCCCTCCTAAAACTCCATGTATACTTGGTTATCATTGATGAAAAACACCAAAAACTAGTCTAAGATAGCCTGAATGATCTCATAAATGAGTCCCATAAACACTACATGGGAATTATTTAGGTTTATGGAAATCACTAGGTACTCATAGTGATTATATATAAATCTACAAAAACTATTTTGAATATCCTCAACCCATACTCATAGTTGTTGATAGCTTGACATGACGTCAATATTGAAGAACCATTTCGACCCTCTATACTAATTGAATAGATTGTCAATACTTCGTATTGGATAATTATTCTTTATGATCACCTAGTTGTGGAAACAATAATCCATGTATAACATAAATATCCCAAACTAATTATAAGATGAAAACAATGGGGTTTCCCATGGGGAAACACTGGGTCTCACGATGTAACGCCCCGACCCTAGTTACCCAGAGTTGGTGCATTATTACATAACATTGGCATGATCACAAGAAAGATAAAATCTCAAAAGAACGATTGGTTTAATAGCCTTGGAAACACTAGATATGTTCATAATTTTTACATTACATCATAAAATGAAAAAATACTACAACAACATAATGTCTCCATAATCCACACACATATCCCCCCATAATATCCCTGCTGGTCATTCATAATTTACTTCTTCAGTTCCTGGGAAAAGTAAAACATAGAAAAGGGGTGAGCTCAAATGCCCAGTAAGGATAACAATATAGCGGAAACTTTCATAAATAAGAATAAACATTTAAGGCAATGTATAACTAAAACAAAAGCCTTTCAAACATGAACTTTCAACATGGTATGGCATAAATAAAATAAAATAATGACATTTACTTATTCACATGGATATTCTACTAATCGAATAATCACATGAAAAAATCAATAACCACTTTCATAATGTTGGAATGCATAATGCCAGACTATCATAACCACATAGTCAAGGCCTCGTGCCAAGAATACAAATAAGATTTTGTCAAGGCCTTGTTCCAAGACACTAGTTTGTCTCATGAGACCTACCGATGCATCGAGGAGCTATAGAGGGCTCCACCCGTCACATATTAAGTCCAATGCATTCCCATATGAAAAGGTTTAAACATAACATAAACATTCGTATTAAAACTAGCATACGAAATGTCAATACTTTCACCATAAACTATGAATGGTATAAAAATAGCACATCCACAGTCAAACATATCACAAAACCTTCAATACAATATAGAAGTTTTGTATCATAATAAATCAACTTCAAATAATCTTAAAATCCATCAAAGGATGTTAACATAGATGAACTCAAAATTATTTTTAAAGAAATATCTCCTTTTATTTTGAAATCATTTAAGATCCATATAAAATAAAACATTTTCTTTGAAAATATTCTTATAAGATTGTAAGGGAAGCTTTGAATATTTTATAACGGCGGAAAATAGCCGCACCCGCCGTATAAGTTAAAAAAAACATTCTTACCTTAATTCTGTCGAAAAGGTTAAAAAAGACCTTGTTTTGAAAACGACCGAAAGATTCATCTTATAAAAATTAAAACAAGGGTATAAATGACTTTAACCCATATTCTTGTAAAAATGTTTTGAAATACATTTTGAAGAAACATGGATGTGGATGATAACGAGATCCCAGCAGATTATTACGTATAAACAACCTCGGATAATGAAGAGATTGTGAAATAAACCTTACCTTGTACTTTTCCTTGGTTGGGGTAGGTTAACCTCCTGTATAATGGTGAAATAATTGTTATTAAATTATACAATAATCATATACATTAATATGATATCATATATGATTTTTTAATATTGATTTGATAATAATATCTTAGTATTATCGTTGTTTCGGGTGTTAACTTACTTGTTTTCTTTTATATGTTTTGTTACGTAAGACATGTTTGTAAAGGATAGGTTTTATATTATTCATATCCAGAATGATATCAAGTCCTTAAACATCATTTTTAAATCATCAAATGATAATTATACTTGAATGGATACGATGGAGAATGAATCTCATCGCGTTCGTGGAGACGGTAGTCCGTACGTACGCACGAGCGACAATATCATTCTTTTGATATTAAAATAATATATAAATGGATGGTATATCGTATATACAGAATCATTAACATGTTATATTTATTATTTACATGAGTTACACATCATTATTATACCCATGTAAATAATATTATATTGAATAACAATTACACCACGACGTGGAGACGGTAAGCCGTACGTACGCACGTATGGTGACATGTTATTCAAAGGGTGGATAGAATACTGAATATGGTTGTACCATATTTATAATAATATCACAGTATATATATGATACTGGATTTATTATTTTATAATGGTAAAAACAAAGGAAGAAGAAGTGGAAGAAGAAATGAACTTGGAAAAGGGTGGTGAAATCATTACCTCGTCTTCGGTTTCTTCCTTTTGATTTGATCAAAAGGGCTCCTTAGGATGGCTTTCTGATCAAACTAAGGCCTCTAGGTTGTAGTGAGGGAATTTGGGAGAGTATTTGGGCAGAGTTTGTCTGAACCAAAAGGTTTTGAAGGTGTGATGAAATGAGAAGGAGGAGTGCCTTTTTATAAGAGGGGTGAGGGGCACCTTTGGAAAAGCTAGAAATATTAATTTATAATAAATTCATATTCGGTTTCTAATGGCTCCAAAGTTGACTATTCAAAGTTTAAGGTGGGGATGGGTCGAAAACAACTCATCCAATATAATTTATACAGGTTTGGGTACTTATATTAACCTTATCATTAAGTATTAACTCTAAGTTAATTAGTTTCACTTTTACAATGTCTCTTTGTATTTTTATATAATATGGTTAATAAACATACTATATACATCCAAGATACCCCCAAGTGGTCCATTAATGATTAAATTATCATGTTATAAGTCTCTTGGCCGAACCTTAGATTTTTAGGAATTTAATAACAATTAATAATATAATATTTGTTTTAAGAACTCTTTTATGTCAATTTTGACACTATTCAATAGTTGATTTTTGTGAAACTCATAACAAATTGATTACTTCGAAAAAAGTCAATTAAATCAATCCTAATATATCATATTATCCTATAAAAGTAGTTTAATTCATTAAAAAGTTCATATTATATTTATTTGGGTATTTATAATATCAATTATTTTAATTTTTCACTATTTTAGTAATTACTGCATCATCATTGCGTCATAAATAAAATAAATTATATAATGTCTAAAAATTATAAATAAAATATCATTATGTATGAAATCTTTTTATCTTTATAATTAATATTTATAATATAAAGTCCAACATATATAACCTTATGTAATAATTGTTTTTCTAAAAGATATATGCTTGTGTCATTTTTGTATTCATTTTAACTTAATTAAAATAAAGTGTCCCTATCACCTACAAGTGGCATCATGGGGTCCCCAAATCGACCCAAAGATGACAATGGTCGAACATGTATCAACCAATAAGGCTAGGACACGTTTTAGGGTAATTTAGTATTATTATAATATTATTTTTTAACCCTTATTTACCAGATTTACCCTTAACCATGGTAAATAAAATATTTACCACAGTAACTATTCAAAATGTCTAAAAATAAAAGTTACCTATTTACACAATTTGAACATCCAGATTCCAAATATGGAATCCGTTTTTCTAAATTCAAAACACAGAAGTGGTAGAAATTAATTTAAAATTAATTCCTGCTGTCAAAACAAAAAGCGTGTTTTTAAGAGATAATAACTATCAAAAGATTGACACTTGTTTATGTTCGGTTTAATTGTAAAATTATGTCCAATAACAAACATTAAATTAAATGGTAAAAATATATTTTAAATATACTTTAAAACCACTGAAATTCATAATTTATCAATATTAATTATTTTGATTAAAAAAGTTGATTTTAATTAAAATTTAGTAATTTTCACTATTCATCAAAATATAAAAGTTATCCGAAAAGTACCAAAATTTCACCCTAGGCTAATTTCAATATTCCGAATCCAAAAATGAAGTCCATTTTGAAATATAAAATATATATGATTTCAAAAAGTAGGTATTACTATTCACAACGGCTAGTTTAATTAGTTGTGGTGTGTGTTAGAACTCGAGGTTGCGTACAACACATGCTATCGCATTATTCGAAGGGAAACGTACCGTGGAAGCTTGGGGTGTTACATTATCTCCTCCTTAAAATAATTGTTTCCTCACAATTTCTATGGTATTAATGCATAAAAAGACTCAGGTGGTTCTTCATCATAAGTTCCTCGGGTTCCCACGTTGCCTCTTCCATCTTATGATTTCTCCACAAAACTTTTACCAGACGCATCATCTGGTTTCTCAGTACTTGTTCTCTTGTATCAAGAATCCTGACAGGCTCTTCACAATATGACAGATCGGGTTCCAGTTCTAATTCCTCATAGGTGAGTACATGCGTTGGTTCAGGCATGTATTTTCTCAACAGAGATACGTGGAACACATCGTGAACTTTGGAGAGACTTGGCGGCATTGCCAATCGGTAAGCTACAACCCCAATTCGTTCTAGAATTTCGAAAGTTCCGATGTACCATGGACTCAATTTACCTTTCTTACCAAAACGTATGACTCCCTTCCATGGAGATACCTTCAGGAAAACTTGATCACCGAACTGAAATTCCAAATCCTTCCTTCGATTATCGGCATAGCTTTTCTTCCTACTTTGAGCTGCTTTGATGTGATTTTGGATTACCTTCACCTTTTCCATCGTTTCCTCCACCAGTTCTGGACCTACAAGTTTTCTTTCACCGACGTCATCCCAACAGGTTGGTGTACGACATCTCTTTCCATATAACGCTTCATATGGTGCCATCTGTATACTCTAATAGAAGCTATTGTTATAGGAAAATTCTTCCAGTGGTAAATATTGATCCCACATACCCTGAAAGTCAAGTGAGAAAGAACTCAACATGTCTTCTAAGGTCTGAATAGTCCGTTCTGATTGTCCATCTGTCTGAGGGTGGTAAGCAGTGCTCAAATGAAGTTCAGTATCCAGGGATTTCTGATGACTTTTCCAAAATCTTGAAGTAAAACGGGGATCACGATCAGAAACAATTGATAAGGGTACCCCATGAAGTCTCACAACTTCATTAATATATAGTCTTGCTAGATGTTCCAGGGGTAGATCTTCTCTTATAGCATGAAAATGTGCTGACTTGGTAAGACGATCAACAATAACCCATATTGCATCATTCCTTCTAGGAGTCTTTGGTGGCCCCATGACAAAGTCCATCGTAATATTGTCCCATTTCCACTCCGGTATGGGAAGAGGTTGCATGACTCCTCCAGGCTGTTGCCTTCCAGCTTTCACTTGTTGACAAACCATACATCTTGACACAAAATCAGCAATCTCCCTCTTCATGTTGTCCCACCAAAAATGTTCCTTCAAATCTCTATACAATTTTGTGCTCCCAGGGTGTATATAGAAATTGGAACTATGAGCATCATCCAGCAATTCCCTTTTTAGATCAGGTAAATCGGGAACACAAAGTCTCTTCCCGAATTTCAAAATTCCATCTTCATACACAAAGTCTCTCAATCTCCCATAATTCACAGCTTTAATCTTCTTTTGGAATTCTTCATCATCGGTCTGAGAACTCTTAATCCTTTCTAGTAAAGATGGTTTGGCAACCATTTGAAAAAGCATTGATGTTTCACCTTCCCTGGTTATTCCCATGTCCATCTTCACTAGATCCATGAAAATTGGATCCCTTTCAATTCTAATATTTTTCAAAACTCCATGGTCTTTTCTACTCAAAGCATCTGCCACCTTGTTTGCCTTCCCCAGGTGGTAGTGTATCGTACAATCATAATCCTTGAGTAATTCAAGCCATCTCCTTTGCCTCATGTTGAGTTCTTTTTGTGAGAAAATATACTTCAAATTCTTGTGATCAGCATAAATCTCACATTTTTCACCATAGAGGTAGTGCCTCCATATCTTCAAAGCAAACATCACAGCTGCTAACTTGAGATCATGTGTAGGATAGTTTTGTTCATGAATTTTCAACTGTCGTGATGCATAGGAAATAACTCTATCATTCTGCATAAGGACACAACCAAGTCCTTTCTTCGATGCATCACTATAAATAACGAACCCATCATTCCCCAATGGTAGAGTCAATATAGGAGCATTGACTAATCTTTTCTTCAGTTCTTCAAAACATTCTTCACACTCTTTTGTCCAAACAAATTTAACCCCTTTACGTGTGAGCTTCGTTAATGGGTTAGCCAATCGGGAAAAATTCGGGACGAAACATCGATAATAACCTGCCAAACCAATAAAACTGCGTACCTCAGTTATAATTGTAGGTGCTGTCCATTCTTGGATTGCCTTGGTCTTAGAAGGATCAACAGAGATTCCATCTTTAGAGACAATATGGCTAAGAAAAGAAATCTCATGAAGCCAGAATTCACACTTGCTAAACTTCCCATATAATTCATGCCTCCTCAGAGTCTTCAAGATAATGTGCAAGTGATTTTCATGATCTTCGTAGGTTTTGGAGTATACCAAGATATCGTCAATAAATACTACCACAAATTCATCGAGATACTCCTTGAAAACTCTATTCATCAGATCCATGAATACATAGGGTGCATTAGTCAATCCAAACGACATTACAGTAAACTCGTAATGCCCGTACCTGGTTTGAAATGCTGTCTTCGGAATGCCTTCCTTCTTCACACACAATTGATGGTATCCAGATCGAAGGTCAATCTTTGAAAAGTATTGAGCTCCATGCAGTTGGTCAAATAAATCATCAATACGAGGTAGGGGATACTTGTTCTTTATCGTTATAGCATTGATCTCCTTGTAGTCGATACATAACCTCATAGATCCATCTTTCTTTTTAACAAAAAGAACAGGGGCTCACCATGGAGAAACACTAGGGCGAATAAATCCCTTATTACTCAATTCCTCTAGTTGTTTCTTTAGTTCGACTAACTCTACAGTGGCCATTCTATAAGGGGTCTTCGATATAGGCCTTGATCCAGGAATCAAATCAATGGAAAACTCAACTTCTCGTTCTGGAGGATGTCCAGGTAAATCTTCCGGAAATACATCTACAAATTCCTTCACAACAGGTACATCCTCTATTTGAACATTCCTTTCCTCACCGACAGTTATTTCATTCTCTTCCTCCTTCTGTCTCAGACTTAGAAATTGCCTTTCCATATCTGCTCGATGGTCGCGAGGGAAGTTTTTTTCTAAAAACAGATCTTTGAACTCCCTCCATTCCATATTTGATACTTCATCATCTTCCTTCATGTTTTGAGTCAATGACCACCATTGATCAGCATCTCCAGTGAGGCGGTAAACTGCCATGATAACTTTTTCCCTTTCACTGCTCCCTAAAGCCTGAAATATTTTCTCTAGGGAATTTATCCATTGCTCGGCTACTAAGGGATTTGTACTCCCATTGAACGTTGGTGGTTGTTGCCTCATGAATCGATCTAACATTGATCCTCCATGCTGTGGATCAGGGTGCTCCATACGGGTAAGGTTATTATTCATAACCTAAGTAAGTTGTCCCAGTATGGTGATTAGTTGATCGGCACCAGTTGCATCACCAGTCCCACTATAATTATCTTGAGTAGGAGGGCAATCCCTACATGGAGTGCGTGCATTGATACGGTTTCCATTTCTTCCACCAGGCGCCATTTCTAAACAATGGCATAAAATAGATCAGATTATGAATCAAAATACATAATCCCATACTTATAAAACACTTAACAAAAATTGAACTATTTATGGATATAATCCATAATCATAAAAAGGTTTTCTTTGAGTAATTATATACTCATAAACCCTTCATAATGATTTGTAAAGAAAATGAGAGTTATCCTAAGCATATCCCCCAGGAGTGTCGTAACCAAGAGTGCAGCAAGGCCCGTTGTCGTGCACCAGTTCCCGTTCGAGTCTAGCTTAAAGCGGTGTTTTCGGGTTTTACCTCTAGGTACATCTGTTCCAGAGCCGCCTCTACCTGCTCGTATCCAGACAGGGATGTATTGCTCGGAAAACTCACAAAATCTCTACAATACCAAAATTCTAGGAAGTTCTTCTATACTAATCCTCAATGTTCATCTTAGGTCTACGTGCTCTAATCAGAGTTTATCTAAATCTAGCTTCCAAGGTTTGTACTAAACATCTTCTGATACCAACTGTAACGCCCCGACCCTAGTTACCCGGAGTCGGTGCATTATTACATAACATTGGCATGATCACAAGAAAGATCAAATCTCGAAAGACCGATTGGTTTAGTAGCCTTGGAAACACTAGATATGATCATACGTTTTACATTACATCATAAAATGAAAAACTACTACAACAACATAATGTCTCCATAATCCACACACATATCCCCCCATAATATCCCTACAGGTCATTCATAATTTACTTCTTCACTTCCTGGGAAAAATAAAACATAGAAAAGGGGTGAGATCAAATGCCCAGTAAGGATAACAATATAGCGGAAACTTTCATAAATAAGAATAAACATTTAAGGCAATGTATAACTAAAACAAAAGCCTTTCAAAAATTAACTTTCAACATGGTATGGCATAAATAAAATGAAATAATTCCATTTAATTATTCACATGGATATTCTACTAATCGAATAATCACATGAAAAAATCAATAACCACTTTCATAATGTTGGAATGCATAATGTCAGACTATCATAACCACATAGTCAAGGCCTCGTGCCAAGACTACAAATAAGATTTTGTCAAGGCCTTATGCCAAGACACTAGTTTGTCTCATTAGACCTACCGATGCATCAATGAGCTATAGCGGGCTCCACCCGTCACATATTAAGTCCAATGCATTCCCATATGAAAAGGTTTAAACATAACATAAACATTCATATTAAAACTAGCATACAAAATGTCAATACTTTCACCATAAACTATGAATGGTATAAAAATAGCACATCCACAGTCAAACGTATCACAAATCCTTCAATACAATATAGATGTTTTGTATTATAATAAATCAACTTCAAATAATCTTAAAATCCATCAAAGGATGTTGACATAGATGAAATCAAAATTATTTTTAAAGAAATATCTCCTTTTATTTTGAAATCATTTAAGATCCATATAAAATAAAACATTTTCTTTGAAAATATTCTTATAAGCTTGTAAGGAAAGCTTTGAATATTTTATAACGGCGGAAAATAACCGCACCTGCCGTATAAGTTAAAAAAACATTCTTACCTTAATTCTGTCGAAAAGGTTAAAAAGGACCTTGTTTTGAAAACGACAGAAAGATTCCTCTTATAAAAAGTAAAACAAGGGTATAAATGACTTTAACCCATATTCTTGTAAAAATGTTTTGAAATACATTTTGAAGAAACATGGATGTGGATGATAATGAGATCCCAGCAGATTATTACGTATAAACAACCTCGGATAATGAAGAGATTGTGAAATAAACCTTACCTTGTACTTTTCCTTGGTTGGGGTAGGTTAACCTCCTGTATAATGGTGAAATAATTGTTATTAAATTATACAATAATCATATACATTAATATGATATCATATATGATCTTTTAATATTGATTTGATAATAATATCTTAGTATTATGGTTGTTTCGGGTGTTAACTTACTGGTTTTCTTTTATATGTTTTGTTACGTAAGACATGTTTGTAAAGGATAGGTTTTATATTATTCATATACAGAATTATATCAAGTCCTTAAACATCATTTTTAAATCAACAAATGATAATTATACTTGAATGGATACGATAGAGAATGAATCTCATCGCGTTCGTGGAGACGATAGTCCGTACGTACGCACGAGCGACAATATCATTATTTTTATATTAAAATAATAAATAAATGGATGGTATATCATATATACAGAATCATTAACATGTTATATTTATTATTTACATGAGTTATACATCATTATTATACCCATCCAAATAATATTATATTGAATAACAATTATACCACGACGTGGAGACGGTAAGTCGTACGTACGCACGTATGGTGACATGTTATTCAAAGGGTGGATAGAATACTAAATATGGTTGTACCATATTTATAATAACATCACAGTATATATATAATACTGGATTTATTATTTTAGAATGGTAACAACAAAGGAAGAAGAAGTGGAAGAAGAAATGAACTGGGAAAAGGGTGGTGAAATCATTACATCGTCTTCGGTTTCTTCCTTTTGATTTGATCAAAAGGGCTCCTTAGGTTGGCTTTCTGATCAAACTAAGGCCTCTAGGTTGTAGTGAGGGAATTTGGGAGAGTATTTGGGCAGAGTTTGTCCGAACCAAAAGGGTTGAAGGTGTGAAGAAATGAGAAGGAGGAGTGCCTTTTTATAAGAGGGGTGAGGGGCACCTTTGGAAAAGCTAGAAATATTAATTTATAATAAATTCATATTCGGTTTCTAATGGATCCAAAGTTGACTATTCAAAGTTTAAACTGGCGATGGGTCAAAAACAACTCATCTAATAGAATTTAGACAGGTTTGGGTACTTATATTAACCGTATCTTTAAGTATTAACTCTAAGTTAATTAGTTTCACTTTTACAATGTCTCTTTGTATTTTAATATAATATGGTTAATAAACTTACTATATACATCCAAGAGACCCCCAAGTGGTCCATTAATGATGAAATTATCATGTTATAAGTCTCTTGCCCGAACCAAAGATTTTTAGGAATTTAATATCAATTAATAATATAATATTTGTTTTAAGAACTCTTTTATGTCAATTTTGACACTATTCAATAGTTGATTTTTTTGAAACTCATAACAAATTTATTACTTCGAACAAAGTCAATTAAATAGATCCTAATATATCATATTATCCTATAAAATTAGTTTAATTCATTAAAAATTTCATATTATATTTATTTGGGTATTTATAATATCAATTATTTTAATTTTTCACTATTTTAGTAATTACTGCATCATCATTGTGTCATAAATAAAATAAATTATTTAATGTCTAAAAATTATAAATAAAATATAATTATGTATGAAATATTTTTATATTTCTAATTAATATTTATAATCTAAAATCCAACATATATAACCCTATGTAATAATTGTTTTTCTAAAAGATATATGCTTGTGTCATTTTTGTATTCATTTTAACTTAATTAAAATAAAGTGTCCCTATCACCTACAAGTGGCACCATGGGGTCCCCAAATCGACCCAAAGATGCCTATGGTCGAACATGTATCAACCAATAAGGCTAGGACACGTTTTAGGGTAATTTAGTATTATTATAATATTATTTTTTAACCCTTATTTACCAGATTTACCCTTAACCATGGTAAATAAAATATTTACCACAGTAACTATTCAAAATGTCTAAAAATAAAAGTTACCTATTTAAAAAATTTGAACATCCTGATTCCAAATATGGAATCCATTTTTCTAAATTCGAAACACAGAAGTGGCAGAAATTAATTTGAAATTAATTCCCGCTGTCAAAACAAAAAGCGTGTTTTTAAGAGATAATAACTATCAAAAGATTGACACTTGTTTATGTTCGGTTTAATTGTAAAATTATGTCCAATGACAAACATTAAATTAAATGGTAAAAATATATTCTAAATATACTTTAAAACCACTCAAATTCATAATTTATCAATATTAATTATTTTGATTAAAAAAGTTGATTTTAATTAAAATTTAGTAATTTTCACTATTCATCAAAATATAAAAGTTATCCAAAAAGTACCCAAATTTTACCATAGGATAATTTCAATATTCCGAATCCAAAAATGAAGTCCATTTTGAAATATAAAATATATATGATTTCAAAAAGTAGGTATTACTATTCAAAACGACTAGTTTAATTAGTTGTGGTGTGTGTTAGAACTCGAGGTTGCGTACAACACACGCTATCGCATTATTCGAAGGGAAACGTACCCTGGAAGCTTGGGGTGTTACACACGAAACCATTTTTTTCCACAAATAGTCCAACTATAACCATAGATCTCAAATATATGGAGGATCCATCTGATATGATATCATAGATATTAGGACCAAACCAGAGGGTATTTAAATGAAAATTATACCTATTACTGGGGAGGTAATATTGAAATGTCTTCAAGAAATATATCCTCATACTCAATCACCACAGTAACTAGATAAAATCCTATATCTTCAAATGCTACAAGATTCATGATAACGAACTAGTTAGTTATCAACTACATCCTCTTACATGTGAGACTTCCCTACTATACTTTTTACACATTCTCAACTACAAAGGAAAACTCATTCCATAAAAAGTGCATACCATATCCTCTTCCTAAAATAGTTAATCTATTGATTAATAGTGTATAGATAATACATTACTATGATGCCGTCATAAGACCTCATTGCTGTCATAAAGAGATACCATGAGAAACTCTCTCCTCTATGTATCAAATCACATTTTTAGAAATATTAAATGATTGGTGACCCATATCTTTTTGGAGTGTCCTTGATTGAGGGGTGAATCAAGGGATCAACCATAACCCATTGGTCATGAGCTATAGATTTAGAAAGAAAATATTATCTCACACCTATGGAAAAAAACATTCATCTATTGTAGAAAAGAAATAGATCATACCTCTAATCATCTCCAAAGGATCTAGATCATATCCCTTTATGTTCTAAAACTTTCCTCATTACCATCCAGTAGCTCTTTAAGCATAGTGGGGAACACTTGGGGGGTGGTGCTAGAAACATGTCAAACCGTTTTCCACCTCCTACCACTCTCCCTACTCCTCTCCATGTAAACCTTCCTTTGGACCTCCCTTCTTCGTCAACATTCTCATCCTAGGCGTTACATACACTATCTCTCTATTAGAAGTAAAATTGGTCAAACAATCCCACATTATTTTGTACCTACCATATCAAGATTATAATTTCCACTCCCTATGGTGACTAGACCCATCATGAGATCCCAAAATTATGGAAGCTCAGAACTAAGATCACCTATAGAAATTCCATGATTGTTTGAATCCCTATATGTATCATTGGATACCTACTTCTGACATCTCAGCACATGTGTGTCCAATCCTGGCACCCACTACTGGTTTCATATCATCTTGAAAGCT
Organism: Viscum album; assembly: GCA_963277665.1. NCBI lineage: Eukaryota > Viridiplantae > Streptophyta > Magnoliopsida > Santalales > Viscaceae > Viscum > Viscum album. The sequence goes on from OY728148.1 coordinate 392,676,336, forward strand.
CACTATCTCTACGGTATGCTCAAGAACCCTATCTTACTTTGGAATGTATAGAGGGAATAGACTAGACAAGATATACCTATGCAAAACATTATTGAAGATATTCACCTTATTGAATAGATCCTAAATCATACCCATCATGTATTAGGAGAGGTTGGTAGAACTTGTTGAATACTCAATCACAATCATGATGCCCTACTGTAGTTTTAAAAGAACATGGATACACAATTCTCACATCGTATCTATAGAGTACTCTTCATTTATGATACACTCAATATTTTTTAATGAAAGATTATATTTATAGTACAATATAAGTAGTGAGATCCACTAATGCCATGTGGACCAATGAAGAAGGACTTCCACTAGCTCCACCATCTAGTTAGAATCTATCTTGAAGATAAGAAAATCTCATGTAACTACTTCGATCCAATCCTCATCTTCATGTGGTTCAAGAACACCACTAAACCCAGGAGGTCCCTAATGTTAAAACTCATGAAGTGAATTAATCATTCACACCTCAACCGCTGGTACTGTAGGTACTATATACTACTCAATAGGTGGAGGTATCACTGGAAAACCACATAGAGTAACACACTCTTACAAAGTTCCTAAATTGAGGCCCTATCACCGAGGGGATCATCCTTGTGATCTTAATACTAAATCATGTCTACGAATTATAGTCACCCAAAATTTTACCAATAGAATGTATCCCTTATTATAAATATGTAATATAATATAAATCACAAGAGACACATTGAGACCACAATACAACCTTTATGAATGATGAATGAATGAAATAAGATGAATTTCTAGAAGTTATGGAACCTAAATCAATTGAATAATAACTTGACCTTTGGAATATTTACATTACCATAAGATATATTAATTAATCCAATAAAATAGTAAATTCATCAGTTGACTCATAAATAAAATTTTGGTACATTATGAATGAAAATATAATATATTTATATTAGTAAATAAGTAAATAAATATTTTAAAAAATGATAAATTTAGTATTTTTATTTTTATAAGTCATAAATATTTATTTTCAATATATAAATAATAAAAAAATTAAAAAGAAAATTTATTTTAATAAAAATATCTCATAAATTAATAATTTGATTTATTATGATTTGAAGAAAAATTTATCAAACCTTATGTAATTTTTTAATGTTTCATAAAACTAGTTATAATATTTAAAATTGTATTTTTCGAATAAATGGAGATTTTAAATAAGAATTAATTTTCTCATATTTACAAAAGATTATTTTAATAAAATGGAGATAATTTTTCAATTATATACTTTGAAAAATGGTTATGGTTAATTTTTGGCATTTTTTGAAAGAGTTGATTTTTTAGTGAATAGTAAAAATTATTAATTTATAGAGTATATAAATTATAAGTAAAATAAAGTATTCCTTGAGTGATTGATGATGTAATAATAATAATATCATTCTCACCTTTATTTTTATAACATATTTATTTATAATGATCAAGCTATTCATAGTAATGATCCAAAATTTTAAACTAATGAATAATATAATGGGAAAGAACCCCTCTCCTCCCCTAAAAATACCACCCTCACCATATATTCCACTAACACATTAAAATAATAGTTAATTGTACATATTATATCCAAAACTCTTTCATATACCATCAACCACTTCCTTGATCCATTGGTCTCATCAAAATACTAATATCTTTTCCCTAAGGAGGTCCTTAATTTGGATGAATTCAAGAGGTAAAATCCTCTTTGTTTTCCTTTTAATTTCCATTTATTTTATTTTATCTTATTATTTTATCCTCACCTCCTCTTTCAAAATGGTAATGATAAATACAATATATTTTATAAACAGAAATTATATCATGTTAATGTAATATCAATCATCGTACTCTTTTCTCTCTCTCTTTCTCTCTCTCCCTCCCTCTCTCTCTTATTCTAAAAATGAAATCATCTCCCTAATGTGTCAATTTACTGTCACCATAGAATTCCTGTTTTTAGTTTCCTCTAACACCATAAATTAGGAATATAAAACCATGATAATTATTGGTACATACTATAAATTTTTTTAATAACCATTTTTATCTTCTGGAACTAACTTATATACATAATAAAAAATAATGCATATAACTAGTTTGTGATGTTCAAAAAACTGCCAAAAATTCAAATTATTACCAGTAACCTTTTATGTAATGATTCATCCTAATAACATTTTATAAAATGATATATAAAATGATTTAAAACTATGTATTTTCATTAATATAATATAATTTTAATTCTTGATAATTATACCCATTCTACAAAAACATTCATTTTCATATTCAAGTGAACTGATCCTAAAACCCATGAAAATGTACACTCATGAATGATGTAATTGAACTATATAAATCATATAAAAGGATACAATTGAAATTAATAAAACAATAATAAATAAATTATATGTATAACAGGTTACATATTTTTTAATTAGAAAATATAATTTTATTATATTTGATATTAAAGGGATGAAAGAACTCAAACATAAGGTAAGGGGATTTTTGATCCAAAATCTCTTCCTTAGGATTCCCCCCTTTAACTCCATTTTTAGTATCAAATTTGACTTATGTTCTTTAAATATAATTTTATTATCATTACCTTTTATTTTAATGATATAAATGTTTCTAATCTAATTTTAGAAAAAATGAAAATATTTTGGAAAAATAACACTTCTTTCTAAAACCCAACAATCACTTATCCTTACATAGTTTCTACCTCACTGAAGGTTGATGATTCTTATACCAATTATGCTCTTACCTATTCATTTTTGGAACCCCAAAGTTTATTTGTGAAATTATTCTTTATGAAATGAATCCAATTCATTTCCATGGGTAATTGTATGTCCAATATTGATATATGTTCTATGTAGCTTGCATGATTATGTAAATATCATGAAATTATGGGTGTAGATATAATTATACATCACATGTAAATGTTATGATTTGATGTGTGTTATTATAATTATATAGATCTATAATTAATTGTATAATGTGATGAATCTCATGATACAAAATGAAATATGCATGAACATGATGTTAGAGTTGTTCACAATTATGTGTGGTAGTTTACCACTAAGACAAGACGTTTCATTTTTATGTATTTTATAATTCAATGCATCTATCTAATTCTTCCTATCATGATTATGATGATGATCACATGATTATGTTATTATGGTGATGATTAATCTCACACCATGTCATTTTTATCAATTTTTTTATTTATCCTCTTATTGAGATTTTTGGTCACCCCTTTCTTTTATGTATATCATCATTTGATTACATGTACTTAGGAGAACACAAGGACCACACTGAATCTAGATAAGAAATATTTAACTCTATTTTTAGGTTTTATTTGGGAAATTTTATGTATGGTACTAATTTTCCCAAGACAATAAATTTTTTCATCCATGATGTGTATCACTTTTATATTATTTATCTTTAAAATGATGTAATAATCATCTTTTAAAAAGTTGGGTCACTATAGAAATAGTTGTGGAGGAATCATGAAGTAGAAAAGATGTACAATAATCAATTAGTATATATTTGTAGATTAGTAAATAAGGATATGAAATGAAATACCATTCATATATGATTCATGTAACAATGTTTTACCTACAACCATTGTATATATGAACAAGGTCAAAAGATAGGTGATCAAATTCCTGGAATTTGCATACATTTTTCACTACCTCAACACTATCGTTTGTATCCAAAAATACAAACTCAATGTACTCAACATAGTTTCAATAAAACCCAAAATATTCAAATAAATTGAGAAAATAAAACTCCATTCCTAATATGGAACACCACATTGATACAACTCTATTATGACATGAACCACTAGGGAAAGCCTTGCTGGTGATACGTTGAGTGTGACTACAATAATCCCACATCCAATTGGATAGGTGATAGAGACTAAAGATAAGTAAATAAACTCAATGGGAGGCCTTATCCTATGTTACCTGTATGAAGGCACACATTTACAAGCCCATAGAAATGTCAAAATATAAAATTTAACTGAGTCTAAATTTATGAACATACCTAAACCCCAAAATCTATGTACAATAAAAATATTGGTACGGATAAAGGGATAAATACAATCCTAAAAAATGTGAAGAAGTCCAACATACTAGAAATATGGGACACTAGTCAAAAGATACTCTTGGTTTGATCAATGGTCCATCTCGGCCAAATATAAGCTCTATATACTCCTATTACACTAAGAAAAATCACTAAAACTCTGGTTTTTTGTGTAAGAAAAGAATTATATGGGTAGATCCCAAGCATGTGTGAGTATAACAATACCCAGTAGGACAACCTAAAAACACTAATCATAAAGAATAAAAACTATTCATCTCATCTGCTGATATGTCAATCAGTATATGATATTTACAATATAACATCAAGATATAGTCATAGTGGACACAAAGTCTCAAGGTAAGGAAATAACCCCATTTCCAACATAATATTGTTCTAGATATTACATAACCACACTCTCTTGAGTTAACTCACTCCGTGAGTCGGATAGTACTCGGGGAATCCATCATTTGGTCTATACATAAGGAAGTACAAAATGGATGTTTGAAGTGATTTAAACATAGATTGGGATCACAACCAATGACATGGGGTATAAAAATTACTAATACTAGATTAAACCATTATGTAGGAGATCAAAAACCTTGTACAATTTTACACAACAATTCCGATAAATTCACACATGGAAAAGGAAGATAGATAATCCTATCCAAGACTAAGGGAGGGATTCCTAAAACAATATCAAAAAATTATTTCTTAGAGATGATCATAATCCTTTTATTAAGATATAATTCCTTACTCTACCCTTATATATTTGGATTTAAGGAACACATCTATAATGAAATTATTCCAGTATGAGGAGAGCAAGGTTTTCAAGTCATCTTTAATATAGTAAAAGACTTGTATTGTCATTACTTGGTTTGCCCCATTAGAATAGATTCTACCCATTTATCATTATTTTTTCTCATATACATGGACATGTATATTGGGACATTTCCATATACCTACTCAGGGTTGTGTACGAGGCCATTTTTGGGTACACAACTCAGCTCGTGTAGTCTGGTCGTGTCATGTACCTGGGCATGTTAGTTCCCATATATCCTCTATGACACATTCTGAGCCACTATTTAAGGGTCACATGATGTGTTTCATGTTTCAAAAGAAAATTGATATTTATATTTTATGTGTATTGCTATCACCTTATACAGGGCCCCACAAACAATGTCTTTTACATAGTTAAACATCAAGTAGTGTATAGATTTCTAGAATCAGTATATTTTCATGAGGATTCCTACTCTTCTACTGCCACACTAATTTCCCCCATAAATATTTCCAAAATCCATGGATCTAATTCATCCATTCATAATAACTACCATGTATTTGGTTTATGGGAATATAAATTGATTCAAAAACCATCTCCATTGAATCTTTCAACTATTACATACTGAAACCACAACCAGAGGTCCCAAAATGCAAACCCAATCCAATTTCATTTCCATCATAGATTGATACCATTATCAATATGAACCCAGGTCTTTGGTATCCATAAATTATGAAAATAAATAGGTTCACAATGATTAATTATTGGGTATTTTTAAAACCATGAGATAATATTAATTCCATCAAATAAGGAACAAAGTACAAGGGGAGAAATTAATAAAGACAAAAAAATGGGGAGAAACGTCATAAAATGGTCATTTTGGAGTGAGTAATTACTATTATAATTATGAATGATGTTATAGAAATTAAGCAGAAAGATAAATCCCCAACACATAGAAAAATAATTACATTCCTACAATATGATTGATCTAGGAATGAATCTATTAGTAGATTATTTTTTGGTCATTATAGGATAAAAAATAGGGATAAATACATATTAAGCAACAAAATACTTGGAGAATGTATAATTAATTAAAGAAGAATATTTATGATATAATTTCATTAATGATATCTAATGATTCATTTATCACACCAATCAACAAATATCATCACTCTGATGTTTGTCCAAAAGAGATCATCCCCCATAAACACTCTCCAATTTCATGGTAATTAGGACAACCCAAATTATTTTTATTAATGGTTATATATAGAATTATATTAGGAAAATAAATCATTCCAAATAAATATTAAATAAATAAATTATTATATATTCCCATGAACACTCTTTCACAAGCTCCCAATACTAATATAAATCATTTCATGTATAGGGTAAAACCCATGCCCCAAATGCAATGGAGGAATCATATTTCCTAACTAAGACTCCATTAGAGAGTTATTACAACTTTTTTTGGGAAATATTGTCACTAATTATTTTTATATATTTAATTTATTTAAAATATCAATTTTAGGCTGGTCGTGAATCATAATATAACCCTATCTCTGTTCCTAGGGTCAAAAAGATTACAAGATATATTTAAAAGATTTACATGATAAAAATATAAAATTGAATTCTCCCCATAATAGAGATTTTTTTCAAAAAATAATATAGGAAAACTAAAAAAGGTTTATTTATTGAGTCTTCTTCTTGGTATCATGATCCCATGTGGTCTCTTGAAGATTACCATACTACTTCTTGACACACAACAAAGTGAATTCCCACATAGTGAGGATCATCCCTAGACGATCGTCAATATCCACTGGGTGGTCTACAAAGTAATATCCATCCTTGATGTATATATTTACCCTATTGATAACATATTATAGGCCATGCACTTATCTACTCATCCATGACACATTATTGATAGACCTTTCTGGTCTAATTGCGATAGTGAAGCCATGTGATATGACACCTACCCGACACTGTACAATATATGAAAAGTGTCATTGAATCATGAAGATATCTTAACACACTAACAATATCTCCATAATCCATGTTGATGTGATACCGTAAGAAAACATTGTATCCTTACTCAAAAAAATAAATTACATCATCATCGACCCACATAGGACTTCTGATGGCTCCATGAAATCCTTATCAACTTATATATGATCTACACCTTCACTCTCATAACATGCACTAACTTTGATCCCATGAGTGTTGAGTCACCAAGATCTGTCCAAAAAAGTGGTGACCTAATGGTTTGTCTATACTTGGCATCAAATGGTTCCATACTAATCATGGAATGGTATTTGTTATTGTATGAAAACCCCAAAAAGGGTATGCGATCCTCCCAACTGTGTTCAAAGTCCATCATGAAAGACCACATCATTTCCTCTATAGCCATAATGCTCTTCTTGGTCTGACCATTAGTCTTGGAATTAAATGCAATTATAAAATGTAATTGAATCCATAAGTCATACTGTAATACTCTCCAGAAAAATTATTTGATGTGAGTATCACAATCTGAAATGATCATCAAGTGAACTCTATGGATCCAGTCTATCTCCTCCATTTAATGTCATTCCGAGTTCTCTACAAAAATTTATTCCTCATTATCTGAGAAGTGGTTGGACTGGGAGATTAAATATATGGTCATCTAGATGGAATAGTACCCTATATATTTATGTGGTAACCCCATTATAAATTCCATACATATTACATACCACTTCCACCCTATCCCCTCAAGGTTTCAGCAAAACCCCTTGGATCCTAGTTCTCAGCATTCACTTGTTGTCAAGTGAGGCATCTAGAGATAAACCTCACTACACAACAATTCTTGACTTGCCACCAAAACTAATATAATAGGTCATATTATATCATTAACAAACCTAGATTTACCACTAAAAGAGATGTACTATACTCTCTCATCACCTCTATAATGACCGGCCAATTCTTATCGGCTTGAGAGTAACACGAGTCAATACTAGGTCTTAAGTGACACCCCCAAGATTCCAAAGGCTGACAATAAATGCTGAAGGGTTTCAAATACATGTTGGGGGACGATTTACACTTTATGAAAAAACCTATAAACCAACAAAGAATAACCAAAAATTCACAAAATGATGCATGAAAAAATGAATAACAACTAAATAAATTTAATTATGTCAAACCACATCAAGTACACAATAGAGGAAACCCAAACCAAGAATCAAAGTACTCATAGGATGAACAACTCCAGACTCTCAAAATACACCACGAATCTGTGCTTCACAAGCTCCAAACTCCAAAAAATCTCCCAATCATCACCACGAGCCACTAAAAATAAGATGTTTTACCTTTATCTGTATCTTGGAACAAGACATCTGCAAAAGGACCAAAGTGCCAATGTAGGGGTGAGTATAAAACTCAATAGGTTTCCCCAATGAATTCTTTACTCATGCTGAAACGCCCCAACCCTAGTTACCCAGAGTCGGTGCATTATTACATTACCTTGGCATGATCACAAGAAAGATTAAATCTCAAAAGACCGATTGGTTTAGTAGCCTTGGAAACACTAGATATATTCATAAAGTTTTACATTACATCATAAAGTGAAAAACTACTACAAAAACATAGTATCCATATCCCTCACTCATATCCCCACATACTAACCCTGTAGGTCATTCATAAATTACATTTTCACATCCTGGGAAAAATAAAACATAGAAAAGGGGTGAGCTCAAATGCCCAGTAAGGATAACAATATAGCGGAAACTTTCATAAATAAGAATAAAATTTTAAGTCAATGTATAACTAAAACAAAAGCCTTTTAAACATGAACTTAAAAATAGTATGGCAAAAGTAAAATGAAATAATTCCATTTACTTATTCACATGGATATTCTACTAATCTAATAATCACATGAAATATCAATAACCAATTTCATAATGATGGAATGCATAATGCCATACTATCATAACCACATAGCCAAGGCCCCGTGCCAAGACTACAAATATGATTTTTCCAAGGCCTTATGCCAAGACACTAGTATGTCTCATGAGACCTACCGATTCATCAAGGAGATATAGCGGGCTCCACCCATCACATATTAAGTCCAATGCATTCCCATATGAAAAGGTTTAAACATAACATAAACATTAGTATTAAAACTAGCATACGAAATGTCAATACTTTCACCATAAACTATGAACGGTATAAAAATAGAACATCCACAGTCAAACATATCATAAAACCTTCAATACAATATAGAATTTTTGTATCATTATAAATCAACTTCAAATAAACGTAAAATCCATCAAAGGATGTTGACATAGATGAAATAAAAACTATTTGAGAGAAATATCACTTTTCTTGAAATCATTGAAAAGTCACACATTTATAAAGGAAGTAATTTAAAAGATATTTTTGAATCAAAGTGTCCCATGCCACTTTGAAACTTTTGAACAGAAATATCATTTCAAAGACTTCATGTCCATATAAATAAATCCTTAAAATCATTTTGAAAACATGGACATTAATTAAAAATATTTAGAAAGATAAATCTTTAAAACATTTAAAACTATGATCTTGATAAAGAGTACCTTTCAAAAATTCTTAAAATATTCATTTTGAAATCATTTAAAAGTAACATAATTATAAAACAAAACACTTACATTGAAAATATTCTTATAAGCTTGTAAGTGAAGCTTTAACAATTTTATAACGGCGGTAAATAGCCGCACCCTCCGTATAAGTTAAAAAAACATTCATACCTTAAATTTGTCAAAAGGTAAAAAGTGCCTTGTTTGGAAAACGATGGAAAGATTCATTTAAGAACACATAAGTGTATAAATGACATTAACCCGTATTCTTTGTAAATAGTAAAAATGTTTTGAAATACATTTTTAAGAAACATGGATGTGGATGATAAAGAGATCCCAGTAGATAATTGCGTATAAACAACCTCGGATAATGAAGAGATTGTAAAATAAACCCTTACCTTGTAATTTTCCATGGTTGGGGTAGTTTAACCTCCTGTATAATGGTAAAATAATTGTTATTAAATTATACAAGAATCATATACATTATGATGATATCATATATGATCTTTTAACATTGATTTGTTAATAATATCTTAGTATTATCGTTGTTTCGGGTGTTAACTTACTGATTTTCTTTTATATGTTTTGTTATGTAAGCCATGTTTGTAATGGATAGGTTGTATATTATTCATATCCAGAATGATATCATGTCTTTAAACATCATTTTTAAATCATTAAATGATAATTATACTTGAATGGATATGATGGAGAATGAATCTCATCGCGTTCCTGGAGACGGTAGTCCGTACATACGCACGAGCGACAATATCATTCTTTTTATATTAAAATAACATATAAATGGATGGTATATCATATATACAGAATAATTAAAATGTTATATTTATTATTTACATGAGTTACACATCATTATTATACCCATCCAAATAATAATATATTGAATAACAATTACACAACGACGTGGAGATGGTACGCCGTACGTACGCACGTATAGTGACATGTTATTCCAAGGGTGGATAGAATACTGAATATGGTTGTACCATATTTATAATAACATAACAGTATATATATGATACTGGATTTATTATTTTATAATGGTAAAAACAAAGGAAGAATAAGTGGAAGAAGAAAGGAACTTGGAAAAGGGTGGTGAAATCATTACCTCTTCTTCGGGTTCTTCCTTTTGATTTGATCAAAAGGGATCCTTAGGTTGGATTTATGATAAAACTAAAGCCTCTAGGTTGTATTTAGGGAAGTTGGGAGAGTATTTGGTCAGAGTTTTGCGGAACCAAAAGGCTTTTAAGATGTGAAGTAATGAGAAGGAGGGGTGCCCTTTTATAAGAGGGGTGAAGGGAACCTTTGGAATAGCTAGAAATATTAATTTATAATAAATTTATATTCGGTTTGTAATAGCTCCAAAGTATATTATTCAAATTTTAAGGTGGGGATGGGTCGAAAACCACTCAATAAATATAATTTAGACATGTTTGGGTACTTATATTAACCTTATCTTTAAGTATTAACTCTAAGTTAATTAGTTTCACTTTTACAATGTCTCTTTGTATTTTTATATTATATGGTTAATAAACTTACTATATACATCCAAGCGACCCCAAAGTGGTCCATTAATGATTAAAATATCATGATATAAGTCTCTTGGCCGAAACTTAGATTTTTAGGAATTTAATATCAATTAATAATATAATATTTGTTTTAAAAATTATTTTATGTCAATTTTGACACTATTCTATAGTTGATTTTTTTGAAACTAATAATACAATGAATAATTAAAAAAAGTCAATTAAATAAATCCAAATATGTCATATTATCCTAGAAAATTAGTGTAATGCATTAAAAGTCTCAAATTATATTTATTTGGTTATTTATAATATCATTTTTTTAAATTTTCACTATTATGGTAATTACTGCACCATGATTGAGTCATAAATAAATTAAATTATGTAATCTCTAAAAATTGTAAATAAAATATCATTATGTAGGAAATCTTTGTATCTTTCTAATGAATATTTATAGTCGAAAATCCAACATATATATCCACATGTAAAAATTGTTTTTCTAAAATATATATGCTTGTGTAATTTTTGTATTCATTTTAACTTAATTAAAATAAAGTGTCCCTATCACCTACAAGTGGCTCCATGGGGTCCAAAAATCTACCCAAAGATTCCTATGGTCTAACATGTATCATAAAATAATATTAGGACACGTTTTAGGGTAATTTAGTATTATTATTATATTATTTTTTAACCCTTATTTACCAGATTTACCCTTAACCATGGTAAATAAAATATTTACCGCGGTAATTATTGAAAATGTCTAAAAATAAAAGTTACCTATTCACACAATATGAAAATCCTGATTCCAAATATGGAATCCATTTTTCCAAATTCAAAACACAGAAGTGGCAGAAATTAATTTAAAAATAATTCATGCTGTTAAAACAAAAGGCGTGTTTTTAAGATATAATAACTATCAAAAGATTGATACTTGTTTATGTTCGGTTTAATTGTGAAATTATGTCAAATGACCAACATTGTATTAAATGGTAAAACTATATTCTAATTATACTTTAAAACCACTCAAATTCATAATTTATCACTATTAATTATTTTGATTAAAAAAGTTTTTTTAATTAAAATTTAGTAATTTTCACTATTCATCAAAATAGTAAAGTTATCCAAAAAGTACCAAAATTTCACCTTAGGGTAAATTCGACACTCCTAATCCAAAAATGAAGTCCATTTTGAAATATATAATTTCAAAAATTAGGTATTACTATTCATAACGACTAGTTTTATCAGTTGTGGTGTGTGTTAGAACTCGAAGTTGCATACAACACACACTACTATATTATTCAAAGAGAAGCATACCGTGGAAGCTTGGGGTGTTACATTGTAAATTTTTTTATCTCCCCATTCTAAAGAATAAATTTATTTATTTAAATTTAATATATAAAAGTTTAAAATATTGGATTTAAAAAGGGTTCACTATTAAAGTTGGTAAAATTGCATTTTTGAAAAATACATCTTTTATCTGAAAAAAAAAAAGAATTTGTTCTTACATTATGTCTAAGAAACTCATAATATGGACTCTAAAATTATAAGGATTATATAAGGCTCAAAATTTAGTTAATACTATTCATAAACTCTTTTGAACGAATTTTTTAGTAAGTCATGGTGCGCTTGAAATCTGTGTTACGTGTAGTGCACGTTATTGAATTGTTTTGAAGAAGTACACACTATGAATTCTTGGGGTGTTACATTCTCCCCTCCTTCAATAAATTGCTTCCTCGCAATTTGAAATTGTTCTTCAAATATTAATGGTTGAAAATAGAAAATATATTTGTGGGAAAACCCACATCAGAAATTGGGTTACTAAAATTTAGTCTTAATATGAGGAAAAGAGAAATGAAAGGGTCACCACCAAATTATAATCTCTATTAGGAGAACATTGGTGGAAATTAGAGACATATAATTGGAGGAAAAAACATAAATATTCACATGCATTGATTGAGGTCCTCAATAACAAACATGTGTAAAATTGAGGTCCTTAAATTCATCAATTTATGATGATTTGAAATACCATCGGTTCAACAAAACATAGGGTATTAGGATAACACATTTTTGGTTTTAGGATTCCTTAAATAAATTATAAGAATTAATTTCTTCATAGAATAATATTAGAAGAAAAATATATACTTGACAAGTAGAGTCTCATCCTTTAACTATGTTCTACCACAAACTCATCTTTCACTCTAAAAGATAATAGAATGAAAAAATATTTTCTATTTATCATATTCGTATAGGGTTAAAAAAAAGAAATTATAATTCATCTACCCGATCTTTTAAAAAAACTACATTATTTAATCCTGGACATCACGTGGGTCAGTTGTAGGTGATACACCCTTGTCGCCCTTCGGTTGTGGGTTCAAGTCTCATGGCCTTGCCAGACGCGACGGGTTGTCGCCCGACCTTCGGGTTGTCCTTTTATGGCAATCCAAAATTAATCTCAAACTAGAATATATCCAAAATACTTCTGTCCAAACTCACAGTCCAACATTTATAAGGAAGGTAAACATAATGTAGATCCTTTTTACCCCGTAATAGCATATTAATACCTTCATCATGTATTCTTTTAAAACATTGAAACATCCTAAATTACCATAATCCTTATTGATTACATTCATGCTCCCTTATTCCATATAGAATGATGTATATACTTTATCAATCAAAAAATGTTTTAAACCCCAACAATGATGGAATATACAAATCATTAATCAGCTTCAAGGTATTCAAGAATATCCAATATAATTTATCCAAATCAATCATGTATTATTCTAAAATCACTACCTCGATATCAGAACCATATTATGGTTTATCTTTCTCTCAACCTTATATTTTCCAAAAATTTGACCTGCTATTGAGTCACTTTTTTTTGTTCCACACAATATCAAGTCCTTAATGAAATAGTACTACAGTACAAGCATTATATACTCCATAATTATTATAACAAGTACATTGTTGATACAACACTCAAATGACATAATCAACATAAGAACTCTAATCATTCCTCTTCATCTTTGGTAGTATCATAAATTGATTATTATTCAATAGCATCATTTGCGGCATAGTCTGATGACTGGGACATAGGTTCGCATAGTGTCCAAACTCCTTGAAAATGAAGCATTGTACATTTGAAACCATTTTTTTACCCTTGCAGTCATGTACTTTGTGCCATTTTCCTCCAAACTTATAACAAACTCCCATTCCTTTCAGGCAAGTTCCAGGGTGTTTCTTTCCACATTTATCACATATGGGAAAATTCTTCTTTTCCCCCTTCCCTTTATCCATCTTTCTCTCTTCCATACTTTTCTTCTCTTGCTTCCCTTCAATGCCATAGGACTCAGTAAACTCTTTACTTATCTTATCAACACATGATATTATTTCTTCATATGATGATAATATATGCGAGACTATTTCTCTTATAAATTCTGGCTTAAGACCATGAAATATAAGATCCTTGTTTCTCTTTGAATCATGTGCATTGATAGAGTTCTCATTCCTTCAACTAGGTGCCATTTCTAAACAATGGCATACATTAGATTAGTTTATGAATAACAATACCTAATCCCAAACTTGTAAAACACATAACATAAATTAAATAGTTTATGGATATAATCCATAATCATAAAAATGTCTCCTTTGAGGATGTATATACTCATAAACCCTTCATAATGGTTTGTAAAGAAAATGAGAGTTATCCTAAGAATATCCCCAGGGAGTGTTGTAACCAAGAGTGCAACAAGGCCCGTTGTCGTGCACCAATTCCCGTTCGAGTCGAGCTCAAAGCAGTGTTTTTGGGTTTTACCCCTAGGTACATCTGTGCCAGAGCCGCCTCTACCTGCTCGTATCCAGACATGGATGTATTGCTCGGAAAACTCACAAAATCTTTACAATACCAAAATTCTAGGATGTTCTTCTATACTAATCCTCAAAGTTCATCTTAGGTCTACATGCTCTAATCAGATTTTATCTAAATCTAGCTTCCACGGTTTTTACTAAACTTCCTCTGATACCAGCTGAAATGCCCCGACCCTAGTTACCCAGAGTCGGTGCATTATTACATTACATTGGTATGATCAGAAGAAAGATCAAATCTCAAAAGACCAATTGCTTTAGTAGCCTTGGAAACACTAGATATATTCATAAAGTTTTACATTACATCATAAAGTAAAAAACTACTACAACAACATAGTCTCCATATCCCTCACTCATATCCCCACATATTATCCCTGCAGTTTATTCATAAATTACTTCTTCACATCCTGGGAAAAATAAAACATAGAAAAGGGGTGAACTCAAATGCCCAGTAAGGATAACAATATATTGGAAACTTTCATAAATAATAATAAACATTTAAGGCAATATATAACTTCAAAAAAACCCCTTTAAACTTGAACTTCAACATAGTATGGAAAAATTAAAATGAAATAATGTTATTTACTTATTCACATGGATATTATACTAATCAAATAATCACATGCAATATCAATAACCACTTTCATAATTATGGAATACATAATTCCAGACTATCATAACCACATAGCCAAGGCCTCGTGCCAAGACTACAAATAATATTTTGCCAAGGCCTTGTGCCAAGACACTAGTTTGTCTCATGAGACCTACCGATGCATCGAGGAGTAATAGCGGGCACCACCCGTTACATATTAAGTCCAATGCATTCCAATTTGAAAAGGTTTAAACATAACAAAAACACTCGTATTAAAACTAGCATACGAAATGTCAATACTTTCACCATAAACTATGAACGGTATAAAAATAGAACATCCACAATCTAACATATCACAAAACCTTCAATACAATATAGATGTTTTGTATCATAATAAATCAACATCAAATAAGAGTAAAATCCATCAAAGGATGTTGACATATCTGAAATCAAAACTATTTGAGAGAATCTCTTTTCTCAAAATCATTTAAAAGTCACACATTTATAAAGGAAGTAATTTAAAAGAGATTTTTTAATCAAAGTGTCCCATACCACTTTGAAACTTTTGAAAAGAAATATCATTTCAAATACTTCATGCCCATATAAATAAATCCTTAAAATCATTTTGAAAACATGGACATTAATTAAAAATATTTAGAAAGATAAATCTTTAAAACATTTAAAATTATGATCTTGATAAAGAGTACCTTTCAAAAATTCTTAAAATATTCATTTTGAAATCATTTAAAAGTCACATAATTATAAAATAAAACATTTAATTTGAAAATATTCTTATAAGCTGGTAAGGGAAGCATTGCCGTATAAGTTAAAAAAACATTCTTACCATAAATTTGTCGAAAGGTAAAAAAGTGCCTTGTTTGGAAAACGACGGAAAGATTCCTTTAAAAACACATAAGTGTATAAATGAATTTAACCCATATTCTTTGTAAATAATAAAAATTGTTTTGAAATACATTTCTATGAAACATGGATGTGGATGATAAAGAGATCCCAGTAGATAATTGCGTATTAACAACCTCAGATAATGAAGAGATTGTGAAATAACCCCTTACCTTGTACTTTTCCTTGGTTGGGGTAGGTTAACCACCTATATAATAGTGAAATATTTGTTATTAAATTATTAAATATTCATATACATTAATATGATATCATATATGATCTTTTAACATTTATTTGTTAATAATATCTTAGTATTATTGTTGTTTCTAGTGTTAACTTTCTCGTTTTCTTTTATATGTTTTGTTATATAAGCCATGTTTTTAATGGATAGGTTGTATATTAATCATATCCATAATGATATCAAGTCCTTAAATATCATTTTTAAATCATTAAATGATAATTATACTTGAGTGGATACGATGGAGAATGAATCTCATCGCGTTCGTGGAGACGGTAGTCCGTACGTACGCACGAGCGACAATATCATTCTTTTTATATTAAAATAATATAAAAATGGATGGTATATCATATATAAAAAATCATTAACATGTTATATTTATTATTTACATGAGTTACACATCATTATTATACCCATCCAAATAATAATATATTGAATAACAATTACACCACGACGTGGAGACGGTAAGCTGTACGTACGCACGTATGGTGACATGTTATTCAAAAGGTGGATAGAATACTGAATATGGTTGTACAATATTTATAATAACATCACAGTATATATATGATACTAGAGTTATTATATTAGAATGGTAAAAACAAAGGAAGAATAAGTGGAAGAAGAAAGGAACTTGGAAAAGTGTGGGAAATCATTACCTCTTCTTCAGGTTCTTCCTTTTGATTTGATCAAAAGGTCTCCTTAGGTTGGATTTCTGATCAAACTAGTTCCTCTAGGTTGTAGTGAGGGAAGTTGGGAGAGTATTTGGTCAGTGTTTGGCCGAACCAAAAGGCTTTGAAGGTGTGAAGTAATGAGAATGAGGGGTGCCCTTTTATAAGAGGGGTGAGGGGCACCTTTGGAAAAGCTAGAAATATTTATTTATAATAAATTCATATTCGGTTTCTAATGTCTATAAAGTTGATTATTAAAATTTTATGGTGGGGATGGGTCAAAAACCACTCAACCAATAGAATTTAGACAGCTTTGGGTACTTATATTAACCTTATCGTTAAGTATTAACTCTAAGTTAATTAGTTTCACTTTTACAATGTCTCTTTGTATTTTTATATTATATGGTTAATAAACTTACAATATACATCTAAGTGACCACCAAGTGGTCCATTAATGATACAAATATCATGATATAAGTCTCTTGGAATAACATTAGATTTTTAGTAATTTAATATCAATTAATAATATAATATTTGTTTTACAAATTCTTTTATGTCAATTTTGACACTATTCAATAGTTGATTTTTTTTGAAATTGATAAGAGAATTATTACTTCAAAAAAGTAAATTATATCAATCATAATATGTCATATTATTGTCGAAAATTATGTTAATGCATTAAAAGTCTCAAATTATATTTATTTGGTTATTTATAATATCAATTATTTTAAATTTTCACTATTATGGTAATTACTACATCATCATTGTGTCATAAATAAATTAAATTATGTAATCTCTAAAATTTGTAAATAAACTATAGTTATGTAGAAAATAGTTTTATATTTCTAATGAATATTTATAGTCGAAAATCCAACATATATAACCCTATGTAAAAAATTGTGTTTCTAAAAGATATATGCTTGTGTCATTTTTGTATTCATTTTAACTTAAAAAAATAAAGTTTTCCTATCACCTAAAAGTGGCTCCATGGGGTCCCAAAATCGACCCAAAGATGCCTATGTTCAAACATGTATCAACCAATATGGTTAGGACACGTTTTAGGGTAATATAGTATTATTATAATATTATTTGTTAACCATTATTTACAGGATTTACAATTAACCATGGTAAATAAAATATTTACCGCAGTAATTATTCAAAATGTCTAAAAATAAAAGTTACCTATTCACACAATATAAACATCCTGATTCCAAATATGGAATCCATTTTTCCAAATTCAAAACACAGAAGTGGCAGAAATTAATTTAAAAATAATTCTCGTTGTTAAAACAAAAAGCGTGTTTTTAAGATATAATAACTATCAAAAAATTGATACTTGTTTATGTTCGGTTTAATTGGGAAATTATGTCCAATGACCAACATTGTATTAAATGGTAAAAATATATTCTAAATATACTTTAAAACCACTCAAATTCATAATTTATCACTATTAATTATTTTGATTAAAAAAGTTTTTGTAATTAAAATTTAGTAATTTTCACTATTCATTAAAATATTAAAGTTATCCAAAAAGTACCAAAATTTCACCTTAGGGTAATTTCAACACTCCGTATCCAAAAATAAAGTCCATTTCGAAATATATAATTTCAAAAATTAGTTATTACTATTCATAACAGCTAGTTTTATCGGTTGTGGTGTGTGTTAGAATTCGAAGTTGCCTACAACACACACTACTGTATTATTCAAAGAGAAGCGTACCGTGGAAGCTTGGGGTGTTACATTGTAAATTTTTTTTATGTCCCCATTCTAAAGAATACATTTATTTAGTCAAATTGAATATATAAAAGTTTAAAATATTGGATTTAAAAAGGGTTCACTATTAAAGTTGGTAAAAGTGCATTTTTGAAAAGTACTTCTTTTATCTGAAAAAAAAAAATTTGTTCTTAAATTATGTCTAAGAAACTCATAATATGGATTCTAAAATTATAAGGATTATATAAGGTTCAAAATTCAGTTAATATTATTCATAACCTCTTCTGAACGACTTTTTTGGTAAGTCATGGTGCGCTTGAAATCGGTGTTACGTGTAGTGAAAGTTATTGAATTGTTTTGAAGAAGTACACACTATGAATTCTTGGGGTGTTACACACGCCACTAGAATAGAAGAGTTAGCACCATTTATATAAAAATAATTTTTATAAAACATTTTCACTAAAGTAGTATATAACTAAATATAAACAAGTTTCCAAAACTATTCATAACCAATGGCATTCCAAGAGAAATGTAAACCAATTTTCTAGCAAGCAATTTTCCAGAAAAATAACCAATAAAAATTTAGAACCATTCCACAAACATTCCTTTTTGGTATACCCAACCATTCTTCAAACCCATGCAACCAACCTTGCATGCTATCTAGAAGAGGGGAGAATCCCTAACCCTTATCTATCCCAACCATGAAGGGGGATACTTCTTACCCTTATCCAACCCAAATGCACATAAATGCTTGATGAGGGAGAGCCCTAACCCTTATCCAATGCAACACCTATGTAAGGAGAGAACCAAACAAGATGATAGCATTTGTATTCTCAACCATTTCAATTCTAAACCATTTCAATAAAACTCACTTTTTATTGAAAACCAAATCCATAAACGTCTTTTAAATCTCAAACCATTTCAATAAAACACCGTTTTTATTGAAAACCTATTCTTCATCATACCATTTTCAATTTCAGAAGTCATAATTTAAAATCTACATTTTTAATTCAAGAAGCCAAATCACTTTGAACAACAATTCACCAAGATTTCACAATTTCATCAAAACCATAATTCATCACTAAAGAAGATTTACTTCATGATTTTTACAATGAACACAATTAAAATAAACCAATTTGAGACTAAGGCAGTCAATTCTAACAAGATGAGTCGACAGTGAATCCTCTTACCTCAAATGTTTTGACAAAAACCACAATGGTCGATGAATGCTCAAGAAACCCGGGTCGATTCTCAAAAACCTGCCTTAGATAACTTCTCCTAGCATGGTCAAGACCAAATATCATCATATTTGGCATCCAAACACTTATATCTACCCATAACGTGTGTATATATATGAAATCTAGAAAATAATAGAATTATATCTAAGAAACCTATCAAGAATGAAGAAGAATGATCACATATCTCAAAAATACGGCTTCGATTCGCTTTGAGAAGTCTTTGGATCACCTCTGGAAGGATTGGAGAACCTTATCTAACCTTAAAAGAAGAAAATTTTGAGTTAGGGATACTTAGATGAAAAAACTAGGCACTTAGAGGAAAAAACGAGTGAGATCCACTTTTATAGGATCTCATTTAAGTGGTCGCACGATTTTCTCATACAATTACACAAACTGTGTGATAACCGTGCATTAGATACTGCCTCGACAGACCCTTCATACACAGTTTCACCACACGATTAGACAAATTGTGCACTGCCCATGCGGAAGCTACTACCTCCAAGGCCAACTAATCATGGTTTTACCTCATGGTTTAGACAAAACAAGTGATGTCTGTGCGACTTCTCCTTTGCATCAAAACATCATTCAATGTTCTCCCGACTCTCGAATTAATCACTATTAACTTTAAAACTATTAAAATCATCAAGAATGGGTTACATACCAAAAACTAGTGGTACTAAAAACTCATACTGTAACATCACTGGCGCCATCACCCATCCTCTTAAATGAATAATGTGCTCCCCACCTTTAGAAAATCAATGAGGTGAAATTTGAGTGGATATCTGAGTACATAAGTTCTCATAGTCTACATCACAATGATGAGATTACCTAACATAATGTAAAAGAGTTGGTGTAACAACTAACGATTTAAGACATGTAGAAAAAACCTTATCCAATAAAGAGAGTAGAAATTAGGTTAAATACTAAGATTTATAAACCAAAAAACTGAGAACAAGATCCCCTGCAAAGTGTGTCTGCCACCACATGCCCCTTCCCAAGGATATAGGTCATGTAATCATAATAGTATTAGAGAATATATATATATATATATTTTCTTTTTCTCAGGTTATTATCCTTTTGAGAGATGATATACTTGATACTACTATAGTTAGAGTAGGTTATAAACTTCTCACCCATAATGTAGTGTAACCACATCTTTTGGGAGAATACTACCATGAAAAACTCCATACAGTAGGTCCCATGGTTCTTCTATTATAGTATAAACATACAAGACCCATAGGAAATCATTTTATTCCACTGAATCATCACACAACCATGTTTGGTCTCCAAATCATTATCGAACATTATGTAATCAATGCCCTCCTTAGGGATATCAAAAGATGAGGATTCTCATCAACCTAATCCTTAAATCTTTTAAATCACACTTAAACCTTTTCACACACTTAAAAGGATACCCATTTAGGGTCAATGCAGTCAAGGGTTCTGAAATTATAACACCCTATGTTTTTTTCAACATGTTTTATTTAAATAAATTTAATATATTTGATAGCTTAATTTGCACAGAACTCCGAGAAAAATTGAACATGAAAAATATTATTATTTTAATGATAGTTATAACACAAACATTTGAATAGAAGGAATAATGGTCATTAAATAAATAATAAAATTTAATTTAAACATGTTTATAAAATTACTTCAATAGATAGTAATTAATTTAAAATAAAAATAAAAAAACCAATTGAATATAACACAAGAGATTTTATAAAAAATCTATTTTTATGCCCATAATAGAATTTTATGAAAATAAATTAAAATAATAACTATTAGTGGGATATATTAATATAATTTAATTTTTATATATTAATTAAAAGGTTTTTAAATTAATTCAACATTTTCGATATGATTGAGAGAAGAATGAATATGATTTTAAGTATAAATAATATATGTTTTTAAAAAGTAATATTAATACAATTTAATAGAGTAGCTATTTTGAAAATTTTAAAATTTCTATTTGAAAAAATAAACATTATTTTTGAATATGGGATACAAAATTATCTTCGGGTTAAATTGTGGTATTTTTTTGATTAGTTTCATTTTTTGATGAATAGTGATAAATTCTGCATTTTTATTAAAAACTACTTTTTTGTATAATTTCTTTATATATTTTAATTTTATTTAATTTTTGAAATTATAATTAGTTAAAATATAGATAAAGAAATCTAATTTATTTCATCATAATTTTTTTCACATTGAAATAGATATAAATTTATTCAAAATTTTTAACTTTTTTACATTAAAAACTATTATCCCGTTATTTATGAAGGATTAATTATAAATATAAAATTTATAATTCTGTGTAATGAATTTGGAAAAAATGGATTCGATATAAGTAATCATAAGGTCCAAATTAGGCTATAAGGTCAAATTAAATTTTATTGATAGAAAAGTTACCAAGGTAACAAAATTATTTAATATAGTACAGGTAAAAGTAATGAAAAGGGTTAATGTTAAAAGGTAAAGGCATAAAATACCTAAAAACTAATAAATTTAATGTGTGTTAGAGGTATTTATATAACCTAATAAAAATTAAAAACATTAAATATAATAATTTTTTTAGTTAATTCAACCTCAATGTGGTTGGATTTAATTATAAAATAATCAATATTTAATCACTTTAAACCACCCCTCCTCCAGTATAAATACAATCCCTCACCTCCCTATTTCTCCACAAAAGTATTGAATCAGATAAAATATCTGGAAATACATCTCTTTCAAACTATACACATGTATATGTTATTTTTGTCTCACCAAAAGTTGAAATCCAAGGTCCTCAATTTGTCTTTAAAGGAGGTGATATTGTAGAGGTAATTTTCTCAAAACACCTCTATTACATTATTTTCTTCTTCTACTTACTTCTAACCTACATAGTATGTCAAGGAATTATATCTCCATAAATAGTTATATTCTGTATTTTTACTATTATGATGGAAGATATCATAACCATTAATTTCTTATTTCTTACTATTCAATGAAATGAAACTGTTGTCCAAATTATGCTCGTTAATAACCTCTATGAATAATAATTTTGTCAGTTTTATATTACAAAATTATTTCCTTGTAATAAAAAGAGAATCTTAATTAAATAATAATTTAATAGGAATTTAATAACCTATTTAAATTTATAGAACTAATATATAGGCATAACATTAAATAAAAAAATAAGTTCGTGATGGTTGAAAAAACGACCAAATTAAACGAAACATTTTTCATAAACATTATATAAAAGGAATATTTTTAATATATTAAAAAAATGATATATGGTACCATTAATGATTTTGGATGTTCGTTAATACCATTCCATTTCACTTCTATAGTTTTATTTTTAATGAAATAAATCCAAAATTATACACAATTGAACCGATAATGAAACCAAGAAATGAACTCTTTCAAAACCATGAAAATAATAAAATATTATTAATGAATGAGTAATAAAAACATATAAAATAATCACAAAAGGTATTATATAAAGGAATATTTTATGATATGAATTAATAATGTTTTTTATCCATTTATATATGTGGTTAAATTACACAAAATTTAAAGGTACGATGAGGTAAGGGTTTCTCATCTCCATTTTTCTCCTGTGATATATATGCCTTATTCAACACATATTTTTTTGTGTGTGGGGTATATATTAGGAAAATTTATATATAATATTATTAATTTTATTATATTATATTTATAAATGTCTAATTTTATAATTATTACATTCATGGTGCATATTATTTCAAAAATTACAAAGTGGTAATGAAATTCCTATCCCAATTTCCACTCTTTAGGTTGAATATCTACTTTCATGACTATGTCATAATAAGTTTATTTGTGAGAATAATTTTTATAATTTTATTAATTTTTATTTCCAATTTTTTATGTGTATTAAATTTTAATACACAGAATATATTAATTACTTCTCAATTCAATGATATGATATTTATGAGTAATTTAATCTAAAAAAATATCATTTTCAAGTTCCCCTTAGAACACAGTTTTTATTACATGCTAATGTTTTAATAAAATTATTCCCAAATAATTTCATACGATTCTATTATTATTATTTATTCTCAATCTAGTTAGGTTTGGATATTTTTTTTAAAAAACAATGAATTATTTCTTCCTTTTAAAAATGTGTTTCTTTATTATTATTTTTGACAAATGAACAGAAGGAATGTTTTATTAACATATAACGAATGAGTATCATTTCCCACTATCATTATGAATTAATGACATTAATATTAATTTAAAATAATAAAAGTATATTTTCAATGATAATTTTTTTTCTTTTATAATTGCATGAAATTTAAAAATATGTTTTCAAAACATAAAATATATTTTCCACAAGTATTATTTCAATCGTACTCCTAAATAATTTTACATAAAAGATAACATTATTTTATGTCACTAATGATTTATTTGTGTTGTTATTTCATGAAGTTATCCTTATTATTTTTATGTTAGGATTATTTTTATGATGATTTTTTATTTATGAAAGCCATCTCTTTTCCATGGTTTATTTCATTATTAAATGTTTATGAAAATTATTTCTTTTCGGTGGTTATGATAAGATGAATGATTAATGTTCATGTAGAACATGTATGTATAGATTTTATTATGTTATTGGTGGTACATATATTTCCCTAAAATGAATTGGTTAATGATTTTATACCTCATCAGATAAACATGAATAGAATGGGGATTGAAATCAGTTCCAAAACAACAAGAACAAGAAGTGAAACCAGTTCCTTGATAGACTTTTCCACCATGATAGTCTTGAGAGTGAATCTTGACTACTTGGATGGTTTGGGGAGTGAACCAAAACCACTATGATAGCCTTGTAAAATATTATTGACAACTAATGAAATTCTTTTCAAAGCTTTTATGTTTTCAACAATTATATGTATTATGAAAATGTTATTCATTTTTGATTAATGTATTATGAATCATTATGACTTATTATATGACTCAAGATTATGATCTTTGATATGTAGGGTATAATTTTAAAATGATATGTTCATATTATTATACCCTTATGTTTATGTTATGATTAATATATCCCTTGCTTACCATTTCTAAGCATCTTATCCCACCCTTCGCTTATGTTTATTTTCAGTAGGATACAAAGAAAGGTATTATATTCAATTTATTAAAAAGGGTTTTAGTAATGATGGAATAAGTGGAAGATAATGTCGACATTTTATAAACTAGTTATTTCTCTTTCCATGATTCCAAATTCATCAAATCGATATTATTTTTGATTGGTCTAGTTATGTTATGAAATGAATATTAATCCATGTAGATATAAAACTATGTTTACAACGAGTGGTTCATTATAGTTGGTATCAAAGTAGGGTTTAGTGAGACATTGGAAAGTACGATATCAAAACTGTAGTAAAAACACTAAGGGGTTGTCTATGTTAAAATATTGGTCTTTTTGAAATGATCCTGAAAAACATATTTTATCCCTAATGTGTCATAGATTGAAGGTTTAAAAATAATTCCCCTCAATTATATGGTTCTCCCATTTTGATTAGTGTTTATCATAATATGATTTTTTGTTTTAGTCAATAGTGAAAACCAAAAGGATCTAGTTTGACATTGAATTTTATGGAAATTAGTTTTGGTGAGACATAAAATGAGATGTTTACTATAGTGAAAGAAATTTTAATTATCCCTAATCAGTTCTCACAGAACAATACTAACAATGTACACCTAAAAATATCATAGACTCCCCAATGAAAAGAAGGAAAGAGTTCACTGAGAGTTGGGTTATAGGAGACCATGGAGGAAATAATATTAAATTTCCTAGATATAGATAATTTGTGATGAAACACCTAATTTTATTCCTTAGAGGAAAAATAATATGTACTGGATATAAAAAAGAAACGAACTATGAAAATAAATACAAAGGGAAAATAAAGAGTTCAGTAAACAGAATCGATGGGTGAACTGGTAGTCCAAATGTATTTTCAAAATTCAAATTCATTAAATGTTGAAAGTTTGAGAATTATGATAATATATTTCCTTTGGGAAAAGTTTTATAACAAAATCAGCAATGTGGTATAATTAATAGTTATATAGATACTCAAAATCACATGTGAAAGGAAAGAGGTGTTGAGTAATAATTTTAAAAATCATAGTTAATTGTTGGAGAAAAGATATGGGATGATTGAGTTATTTATGTATAATAATTAAATGATTCTATTATATGAATTATGAAATATGTACGTATTATTAGCATAAGTTTTTCATTAAGTAATTTAAATTTTATTTTGAACGATTATAATGGAATAGAAAAGTTATTTAATGGTAAGGTTAAATTTTTGTAGAACACATATATATAAGATACGTATCCCTTAATATGTGAATGATATTGGTATAATAATGATACAAATAGATTTTTTATTATTTCAAAATAAAGGGGATATAATTGATGACCTCATAACTGATTTGTAATATAATGACATGGTGGTTTATAGAATGATTTTATATAATAATTTGATTTATCTACTGAGGTAATAGTTAATTTTGAAAAGCATTCATGTTTCCACTAATGTTTTTTGATAATTTAGGTTACTAACATGTTTTAGGAGAATACGTGATAATGACATTCACATGTTTAGTGTGTGAAAATTAAAATCTATGTTATGTTTGGGGGGTGAGTAAATGAAAAGTTTATTTTTAAAATTTAGTGAATTTTATTGTAATGTTTTATCTTTCGAAGGTTCATAAGGATAAAAATTAATGAAACATTTTATACAAAATGTGGGATGAGGTTTTATAGATTAATTTATTAATTAAAAAAATGAATATTTATGCATATCAGATAATGTTTGGAAATAGTTTTTTTTCTGATAACTATAAATATAAGGAATTTCTAATTATCACATTATGGATCTTATGATCCAATAGTTCTTCAGGAATTACAATTTCAAATTAATTATATGGAGTAAGAAATGAGGCATAAATATATTGAGCCAAAATCAAAGAGTTATATTGTACTAAGGGGATGAAATAAATTAAGTTATATCTTCTCAAATGACTTTGAAATAAAATTTAATCTTATTCTAAACATTTTTAATGATATCAGTGAACTTTTTCAGACCTATTTGGTGTATGTTATTATGTCTATTAACCTTCTAATGGCTATTTAATCTATCATTCACTATTAGAAATTTATTGTTTTAATTATATTCAATGTATATATTCTCACTTTCAAATAATTTTCTCATAATCAGAATCTATGTTTTGTTGTTAACTTTTCCTTTTACATTCCCTCTTTTTAAGGGGATGTTTTATTTACCCCCTTTTCTAGTGTGGGTTTCCCAAAAAGGAAATTTTTAAGCATCCATCATTGATTTTCATGTTAAATTTTAAATTTTTAGGGAAACATAATTTTTTTTGAAATTATTGATGGTATCTGGATGGAAACATATCAGTTGTCTCTTCCACCGAATCACTATCCTGTTCATTATATGTTCCTTTTATCTCCCTTCAGTAATTACATAACTGATCTGTCATACATACTAAACTCATAATTTGAACATCTGGATCATGAACATTTTTATAAAATTCAAAACGTAGATATTTTGGATCACAGAGATATGGTTCTATGAAATAATACCACTAACCTGGTTAATGTTTTATGGAGAAACCACCAATTTGAGGCATCTATGTCAAAACCAAATGATGTGATGAGGAAGAGGTATCATCATCGCATTATATTTGACTAAATAATTTCAATATAGAAATACATTTTACGACGGGTAGAATGTAACACCCCAAGATTTGAAAATATTTTTTAAATAAATTAAATCCATTCAAAATCACAATTTACACACCACACTAAGGTAAAATGAACTCCAAAAAGAGTATCATTTTAATGATAGTTATCATCCATCTATTAGAATAGTGGGAATAAATTATATTAACCAAATTATAAAAATATATTTTACATATTTTTATAAAATTAATTCACTGGTCAAAATTTAATTAGAAATGAAAACCAATTGAACATAATTTAAGTGTTTTAATAAAAAAATATTTTTATAGTGATAATGATATTTAATTTTAATAAATGAAATTAATCACAATTAGTGAGAGATATTAATAAAATTTATATGATATATATTCATCTATTAGAATAGTGGGAATAAATTATATTAACCAAATTATAAAAATTTATTTTACATATTTTTATAAAATTAATTCACTGGTCAAAATTTAATTAGAAATGAAAACCAATTGAACATAATTTAAGTGTTTTAATAAAAAAATATTTTTATAGTGATAATGATATTTAATTTTAATAAATGAAATTAATCACAATTAGTGAGAGATATTAATAAAATTTATATGATATATATTCATTATTCTTTTAAAATTCCTTATATAGATTTTATAGACTTAAAAGAAGGTACATCCAGTTTTAAGCATAAAATGTTTTATTTTTCGAATTGGCAATTTTGACACCTTTGAATGGAACACTTATTTTAATAAATATTTCATACACATTTAAAAGTTTTTTTATTGAAAAAGAAATCATTTTTTAAATATGGATTTAAAAATCGTCTTAGAGAGTTTATTTTTTCTTTTTTATGATATGTTTCATTTTTGATGAATAGTGAAAATATAGTATTTTAATTGAAAACTATATTTTCATCTAAATTATTTTTACAGTTTAATTATATTTTCAATTGGTTTTAAACTATAATTAGTTAAATTATAAATCATTAATTATAGTTCATCTCATTGTAATATATTTTACATTTATATTAGATATAAAAACATATCATGATTTTAAATGTTTTCATGTTAAAAACCCAGCTTTCCTTTTGAGTCACCGTGGTTATTTTTTAATATAATTTAAAACATTTTGGAAAAATAATGGGTAAAAATGATTCCATAATTTTAATCAGATGTTATAAATAAGTTTGTATGGTCAATTTCATTTTTATACATAAAAAATTGACCATAGTAAGAAAATTATTTACCACGTTATTGGTAAAAAATGAAATAGGTTAATATTAAAATGAAAATGCACAAAATATATAAAAAACTACAAAATTAATGGATGTTTGTGTTATATATAGAATCTAATAATCATTTAAAACATAAATTTTCATCTAATTTTATGGAAATTAATGCCACCTCAACGTGGATTTCATTAATTAAAAATAATCCTTATTTAATCACTTAAAACCACACATCCTCAAGTGTAAATACCATCTTCCACCCCTATTTCTCATAAAAGACATGAATATCATGAAAAATATACAAAAACATATCCTAATCACTATACTCGCATAAAAGTTTTTCTAGTATCACCAAAATACCAAATCTACGGTCCTCTAGGGGTCCATTAAAGAGGTGATATTCAAAGAAAATTTTCAGAAAAAAATCTTGTTTTCTATTATTTTTCTAATTACATATCACTATATTATTATAGAATGTAATGATAACTCTATAATAATATATATACTATATTTTTATGTTTTTTTTCGAATATATCATAACTATTTCATTTTTTATCTCCTCTAATTCAATAAATCAGAACTATTTTCCAAATTTTTCCAATTATAGCTTTCATGAATAATAATTTTTTCCTTTTACAATATAGACTACGTGTATGTTTATAAAAATATTATTATTATTAAATAATATTTTAATAGGTTTATTATAACCTATTTTAATATTCTTTATATGATTTATAAATGTAATTTTAAATAAAACCAGTCAAGTTCATGATCGAAAAAAATCTACCAAATTAAACTAAACATCTTCTGTTAACATTTTATCAATGTAATCATGCTCATATAATAAATAAAAATGATATATGAGGCCATTTCAACTTATTTAAGGGCATGAATACCATTTTATTTCACTTATGTGGTTTTATTTCTATTTGGAATGAAAATCTATAATTATACACAAATGAACTGAACCCATAAAAAATAAAATATTATTGATTAATGGGTCATAATATCTTATAAAATCATCATATAATGTATTATAAATATCAATATTCTTATATAATTATTTAATAAAATCCCTCAACCATATATACTGGTGTTTAATTTACCAATAATAGAAGGGAACCGTGAGTTAATGGCTTGTCATCTCACTTTCTCTTATATGATATATATGACTTATTCACCACTATTATTTTGTTTGTGGTGTATATATTGTTTTAATTGATATATAATTACAATAATATTATTATATTAATGTTATAAAAATATTTAATTTTATAATTATTGTTTTAAGGTGCATATTATTTTACAGATTACAAAGTGGTACGATAATTCTTAACCCAATTTATATTATTTTGGTTAAACTTGTTCTTTTGTGATTATGTCATTCTATGTTTATTTATGAGTTTATTTTTTTATTTTTTTTATTTATATTTTTTATTTGTATTTACAATGAATACACCAAATATATAAATTAATTCTCACTTCAATGATATGATATTTATAAGTTATTTTCTCATAACAATTTTCTTTTTAATTTTCCCTTAAAACTCACTTTTTCTTCCATGATGATGTTTTCATAAAATTATTACAAAAAAATATTTTTAATATTATCTTATAATTTATTAAATTGAATTTACTAATGTTTTAATATTTTTAAAAAATGATTTTAATGGATTTTTTTGTCATTTTCTAAATGACATTCTTTATGACTTTTTCAAAAAAAATACATAAAAACTATTTTTTAAAATATATGGAATGACAAGTTTTTTCCAACATCTTGAAACCATAACGAATGTAAGATTACCTTAAAATCATACAATGAAATTTTAAATGAAATATTTTCTTTTATAATGTCATGATATTTTACAAAAATTAAGAATAAAAAGGATATTTTCCTCATTATTTTTTTTCAAATCAATATCTCAAAAAATTTCTCCATAACATATAACATTATTTGATAATACATATTATTTAATAGGAATATTATTAAGGTAAATTATCCTTATTATTTTTTTTGGTTTTTTATGTTAATTATTGACTTAGATTTATGAATCTCATTTCTTTTTCATGGGTAATGTTGTAATGAAATGCTTTAGAAACCTCTTTATTTTTATGAGTAATGATATGATGAATGATTTATTCTCCTATTTACAACATATGTTTGGGTTTAATTATGATATGGGTGAGAAATATATTCCTTTAAAATTTATTTGGTAATGATATTATATATTATGAGATATATAATACTGGAATGGTGATTAAAATCGGTTCAGATAGGACTAGAACATGAAATGAAACTAGTTCAACAAAAGACTATGTCATTCATGATAGTCTTGGGATTGAACCTTGAATACTACGATGGTTTAGGGAGTGAAACATTTCAACAATTATAGTATTGGAAAATATTCTTAACTAATAATGAAATGATTTTCAATAATCAGTTGTTTCCCATAGTTCCATGTTTATAAAAAAAGTTATTCATATATGATTCATGTCTTATAAATGTTTATGATTTCTTATATGACTCATGATTATGATATTGGATATTCTGGATATAATTTTCAATAGTTATGTTCATATACTTGTATATTCATGATTTGATTCTGATATCCATTATTTACCCTAATTGGGCATCTAACCTCCCCATTTTCTTATGTTTTTTCCATAGGGTACAGAGAAAGGTATTAGGTTCGATATGTCAATAAGGGTTCTAGTTAGGATGGAATAAGTGGGAGATGATATAGATATTTTATGAACTATTTTTTTGAATTTTTTCATGTTTCTATATACAATAAAACTATATGATTATATTATGGTTTTATTATATTATGTAATAAATATTTATCTATTTAGATGAAATATCTATATATGAAAAGAGAAGGTATGTATTGTTTTTATCAAATAATCATTTAGTTAACCTTTGTAAACTATAAAAATAATAATTTATTAATAACACTAAGGGCATGTCTAGGTTGAGATTCTAGAGTTTAGGTAATGATCATGAATAATATAATATTAACCTAAGGTGTTAGAGATTTAAATTTTATAAGTAATTCCCCTAGATTATATGTTTTTTCTATTATGATTATTGTTTCTCACACTATAATTTTTTTGGTTTATGCAACAGTGAGACTCTGAAGAAATGAGGTTAACATTGAATTCAATATAAAATTTTCTGATGATAAGTCAAATGGGATGATGATTGGAGTGATGGACATTATGATTATTCATATTCAAATATGATGGAACATGATTAACAATTCCTACCATAACAAACACTCTAACTCCCCAATGAAGAAAATTAAAGAGTCAATTGAGAGTTTTGGTATTGGAGACCATAGATTAAAGAAGATTGTGTTTCTTAAATGTCATGATTGTGGGAATACACATGAAAGTGGATGCCTTAGAGAAACATGAAAATATTTTCTCTATGGAAAATTATGACATAGATAAAGTAATTATAATGGAAAAATTGAAGAGTTAGATTAATGCATTTGGTGGTAATATTGTTCCCCCTGAGGTATTATCAACATATAAATTGTTTAATTGTGTAAATAATGGGAATTACAAAAATATATGTCTTTGGGATAATGTTTATGAAGAAAATTATAACTTTTTTCTGAGTAGTAGTTAAATTATGACAAAAAATGACATGTGAAAGGAAACAAGTGTCACAGAATAAGATGATTAAGCTTATTTTATTTTTTTTATAATAATGTGGAATAAATTTTGTATTTATTCAATGTAATTTTATGATTATATTAGATGAATCATGAAATATATAATTACCAATAGCATAAGTTTTTAATTAAGGTTTTGAAAGGATATATTTAATTATTATGATCGAATAGAAATGTTATTTAATGGTATTAGGATATTTATAATGAACACATGAATAAGGGAATACTAATTCTTAATATATGAATGATATTGGGATAATAATATAGAGACCTAGATTTTACATAAAATACAACTACATCATTTTAATGATAAAAAAAGTAATATCATTACACAAAAAGGATACAAATTTTTAGTGTCTTTGGAAAATTAAGACAAAATATAAAATTTACAAAATAAAACATAAATATTTATTTTATTCATT
Source organism: Viscum album (assembly GCA_963277665.1). Lineage (NCBI taxonomy): Eukaryota > Viridiplantae > Streptophyta > Magnoliopsida > Santalales > Viscaceae > Viscum > Viscum album. The sequence goes on from OY728148.1 coordinate 392,709,641, forward strand.
CATCTCTAGATTCTTATTATCCTTCACAATATCCTTAGTCAAAGTATTTACATAAGGATATTCATTAAAAGAAAGGTGAAGATAAATCCTTGTAAGAGGATTGATATTAAATAGATGAATATAAATTGGTCTGAGTGTAATAGTCATCATAAGACCGTTATCATAACCATGATAAAAAACATTATATAAAGGAATGGAATGTGCCAATGCATAAAAATGAAACATCATGTCTTAGTGGTAAAATACCACACATAGTTATGAACAAAAATAAAATCACCATCGTACATATTTAACCTTAACTCATTAGATTTATCTCATTACCCAAATTATTGGAGATCTATATAACTCCAGGTTCACCTGTCATGTCATAACATATACATGAAATAAATAATTTTGGGTGTACCCATCACTTCCTAAATTTTACATAATCATGCATGACACATAGGGCATATATCAATCTTGGACATAAAATAACCCATGGAAAGGAATGTGTTTCATTTCATGAAGCATAAATTCATGAATAAAAATTTTATTTCCAAATGAATTATTGGATAACATAATTTTTATTAGAATCATCAATATTGATTGAATAAGAAACAATCTCATGAGATGTATAGGATTTATTCTTGGAAAGAAGGGTTATTTTTTAAATTTCATGGAATTCTTCATAAAACCAAATGAAAAAATATATAACATAGAATGAAAAAATAAAGATAATAAAATTATATTTAAGTCAAAATAAAGTAACATCCATTCTGAAATTTGAGGGAAATATGGAACAACCAAAGAAAGGGATTTGGGTTCTAGAATACCCTTACCTATTCCATGAATGATTTATTCAATTTAATATCCAAGATAAAAAAATTTACTCCATTATTTAACTATTATAAAACCATTTATACATTAATTTTAATTTATTATAATATTATTATTTTCATTTTTGGGGGTTTTGAGGAGTTATAATGTTTAATTTCATTGTTCGGGAGTGTTCTTGTTCTTGGTTTTCATGATTAGTTCACTTGTTTATAATTAATGAAGTTTATGTAAAATATGGATGATTCTAAAGAATTAAAAATATAGTTTTTAATGGTAATATATAATATTAAATATTTATATATATATAGATATCCTTTGGTTATATGGTATGAGGAGGAATCATTACACAATACATTAGTGATAGTCCTTTAGATTATTACAATACTTTTTCAATCACAAATGAAATCTTTTTGTTTTCTTATTAAATATTACGTATAAAAATTAGTTACAGAACATACAAAAGGTTATAAAAGAAAATATTCAATTTTTTTCAACCATTATAATTTTTTTATTATTATTAGTGAAGGAATTAATGGAAAATGAGTGTGAATCATCCATGATGTCGATGAATTGACACATAATGGTATATGATTTAAATTATAGAATAAATGAGAGAGAGGGAGGAGTTTAATGTTTGATTTTAGATTAACATTATATAATTATTTAATATAAATGACACTATAGTTAACATATATATTTTTATATATGAGGTGATGAGATGCTAAAAAAATAAAAATAAATTTATAAAATATTAAAAAAATATTTTAACTCTTGATTTCCTCTTCTTTGAGAACCTCCTTTGGGAAGAGGGTTTGATATTTTGATGATAAATATGATTCTAGGTGTGGGGAGAGTCATGGTAAGAGTATTTAGGGGAATGTTGGATGATTATCAAAGATTGGATGGTATGAGGAGAGGAGGTGCTGAGTTGTGGTATTTATAGGGGAGGATATGGGTGTCTTCTTGTTATTTTATTCATTATATTATTATTTAGGCTCAAAACTATGAATAGATTGATAAAAATTACAAAATATATTAAAATAATAAATGGGAGTTCAATAGTATGTTTCTAACACCATTGATGATTGAAATAATAGTTTGTTTATTTTATAATGTATATATATCCAAAATTACCATATTATACTTCTCAATAATTTTTTTTTTCGTATTTTAGAGAAATCCAAAAAATTCAAAATATAAATTTACTGATGGGTAGAATTAAAAATTTACTCTATTTTATTATTATTTTTCTAAATATTTTTTTATTTAAAATCATCATTTACTCCAAAAAATTCTGATTTTAAAATTATTACAGTTTTTATGACACTCTAAAAAATTTAATTAATGTCTAATATAATTATCAAAAATCAAAATAAAAAAATATTAATTTTTGAATAAATTTTATGGAAATACATTTTCTTTTAAATTATTAAATAAATCACAAAATTTTAATTAAATATTTATGACATACAAAAATACCAACTCCTAATTAATAATTTTTGAAAACTTTTACTTCCTTATAATATAATATAATAATATCAAACATTTATTTATAATTTTTTATACATTTTATTTATACTATAATGGTTTAGATTATTATTTATTTGGACAGTTTACTATTCATAAGGGATATATTTCTATTCTTGTGGTCAAGATACTATTTCATTAGTAATGATTTGGTAATATCTATAAATAACTCTCATTTTATTAATTATTAATTTATAACGTTTGTATTGTGTTATATAAGTGATTTTAGGTGGTTTATACAATATGACATAATTATAAGAATGGTATTTCCATTGATAAACTTTTGGGTCATTACATTCTCCTCCTTTCTGATGTTTCTCCCTCATAATTTTGATTAACATTCCATTGTGAAAAAATTGAGTATAGTTCTCCATCATCGCTTCCTCTGGTTCCCATGTATCCTCTTCGTACTTATGGTTCCACTATTGTAATTTGACGAGGTGATTAGTCTTGTTTCATATAAATTTATCTCTACCATCTAAGATCTTCATTGGATTATCCTCATAAGAGAGATCAATTTTCAACTATACAACTTTTGGATTTAGTATATGTGAGGGATCAGGTATTTGATTTCTCAAGAGGGATACATGGAATACATCATTTACATGAGACATAGTTGTAGCATGTGTCAGTCGATAGGCAATAGCCCGAACTCGATCAAGAATCTCAATGGGTTCGATGTACCTAGGAGTTAGATTAGATTATTCCAAAACCTCACGATCATATTCCATGGAGATATGTGTAGGAGTACCATGTCTCCAACCTTAAACTCAAGGTCTCTTTGACAATTGTCTTCTTATATCTTCTGTTGACTTTGGGCTGCCATTATGTGTTACTAAATGTTTTTCACCATTTACCCAATTTCTTCGACTATTTAAGGTCCTATGAGGTTACATTCGTCGACCTCATCCCATCATGTCGATGTAATGCATCTTTTCCAATAAAGAGACTTATATATAGAAATTTGGATACTTAAGTGGAAATTGATGTTGTAATAGAAGTCAACTAGAGGTAGATGTTGGACCCATCATCCTTTTAAGTCCATATAATATGCCCTCAACCAATCTTCTATTTTTTCAATATTTTTTTATATTGTTCACTTGTTTGAGGATGAAAAACCATATTAAAGTTCAAATCAGTGCTTAGAGAATGTTGGAGACTTTTCCAGGACATGGTGGTGAATCAAGGATCTTGATCAATTCTAATCGATAGTGGTACTCCATGTAGACTTAATTATTATATGATATATATATGTGCAAGTTGATCTACAGAGTATTCCACACAAATTGAGATACAATTAAATTCCTTTGTAAGTCGTTCCTATATAATCCATATACAATTGTTTCCTGTGGATGTCTTTTGGAGTCCTGTGAAAAAGCCCACAGGGATGTTTTCCCATTTCAATGTTGGTATGGGTATTTGTTGCATCTCCACCTATACTTTTGTTCTTTCAGCCTTCACATAATGACATACTATTAAAATTGATATATAATTAGTGATGTACTCTGTAATATTTTCTCACCAATAGTTCTTCTAGAGATCTCAATACATCTTTTTGTTCCCTATGTTCATAGAGAAGGTCGAGCCATGTGAATCATTAAAAATCTAATTATTTATATATCAATCGAATTGTACATATAGTCACGAACCAAATGTTAGACTACTTTCTCATCAATTTTAAACTATATAGATTTTCCATTATTCATATCATCCACCTTCTTCTGGATTTCCACATACTTCCTTCAAGTATCCTTTATTTTCTCCGTGTGGGATGGTTGAAAACTAATTTGGGAAAGGATTGTTGATGTTCCTTACATAATAATTCCCATGTGTATCTTTTTCAAATATAAAAATATAGTATCCTTGTTAATTATCACCATTGATAATGTAACTTGATTTTTTTTACATAGAGAATATTCAACATTATTTTCTTCACCATGATGGTAGTGGATTGAGCTGAATAATCCTTGTTGACATATAAAAAATCATAAAAAACATATTAAGGTACTTTTTTTAATTTATACTAAAGGCTCTTAGGATCATTTTACATTTGTCACATAATACCATATAGATAATGATTCCAAAATTTGAAATGAAATGATCATAGTTTCTAATTCCATATCATGCATAGGATAGTTTTTCTCATTAATTTTTAACTACTATAAAGTGTAGGCTATAAATTTATCTTTTGGAATCAGTAAACCTCCAAATAACTTCTTATAAGAATCAACATACACTGAAATGATTTCCCCACTTATCAAATGAGTGAGTGTGGATGCAGTGATATGCCTTTTTAAAACTCTATGAAGTTGTCTTAATATTCACTGGCCTAAAAAACATCTTTTCCTTCCGAGTCAACTTCGTTAGTGGATTAGAAAATCATGATAAGATCTTAAAAAATCTCTAATAATAACAAAATAGACCAAGGAATATACGGATCGTTATTATATATGTTACCATAGGCCACTTTTCGATTTCCTTTTCCATATAAGTGTCTAGAGACATTTCTTTGCTGGTGATAACATTCCACAAGAATGAATATAACTACATCCAGAAGTCATATTTACTATACATTACATAATGTTTCTCCATTGAAATTTCTTTAGAACAATATTCAAATGATCCCCATTTTCCAATTTTCTGTGGGATTATATCAGAACATCATTGAAAATGACTACCAAAACATTTTCTATGTAATATCTATAAATTCTATTCTTTAAGTCCATGAATATTGATGGAACATTAGTGAGTCCAAAGGGAATATGTATGAACTCATAGTGTCCTAACATAATTCTAATGGTAACCAAGGGAATATCTTCCTTTCATACCTTTATTTAGTTATATCCTAACTAAATGTACAACTTATACAAATATTCCGACCCACATAGTTGATCAAGCAAGTCATATATCTATGTTAGGGGATAATTTTTTTATCATGATTATTTTGAGCACACCATACTCAAATCACAGGTTCATTGATGCATCGTTATTTATGAAAATGAGGATTGGTGCACCCCATGGTGAGGCACTCAGGTGTATAAAACCCTTTTCCATATTATCTTGTAACAACTTCCTATGTTCCCCCAACTCTATGGTGGCTACTATATAAGGTGTCTCTAATATAATAAAAGCTCCAATAATATGCTAAATTGATATCTCAACCACTCGGTCAGGTTGAATATTAGAAAATGTTTCATAGAATACATCACTGTAATCCCTCACAATGGGAATGTCTTCCACCATGATTGTCTCATTTGTCTCAATCATTTGAGCCATACATGTTTTCTTATAAAGAAATTATATCGACACTTGAGATGATTTATCCAAATAATATTCATCCTCCTCCTTACTCTAGTATATAATTGAAGGATTCTTTTGGATTTGAAGAGTGATATCCCTTTCCCAATAGTTGATCTTCTTTTTGTATAAGTATATACAATACATTCCGAAAAATAGAATTGAACTCCAAAAAAAAAGTGCTACACGATTTTCTAGGCGATTCAATCCAAAAAAAATTAACCAAGGAAGAGTTAAAAACAATAGATATAATTATTTCAATATTTTTTATTCTCACTGATAAATCATCCTCCATATTTTAATATAGTGATTGAATTGTTCTTTTAAAATTATAATACATGAAATAAATTATAGTTTTAGCATTAAACCATAGGTGGTGCTCTCCTTTAGCCCACCATATTTTCTAGATTATTTCCCTCTCATTTACATTCATGAACTTGGTGGCCTTATCTCCCAAAAATATTGAATTTTCACATCCTTTGAGGCATTTCGCATGAACCTTTTTACCACATTTTTGACATATGGGTGGTTGATATTTCATTCCACCTTTCTCATTAGATCAACCAAATCGAAACTCCATCTTTCATTTCTTATCTCCATAGCCATGGGACTATTCCCCAAAATCCATCTCTACTTTTAGAGAACATCGAACAACTAATTCATAAACCAAAAAGTCTCAAATTTCTAGAGCATTTTCAATATGTGAGTTAAAACCACTAAAGAATCTATCAATGTTTCTATCATTGTTGACAACAAATCCCGAAGCATACCTTACATGCCCTGTGAAATTTTCTTCATAAACCATGACCGATTTACCATCCTTTTTCATTATCTCAATGAATTCTCTCTCTATGTTTGTATAATGATTTTTATGGAAATTCATGTTATGAATTTTGCTAATATCTTCCCACAGAATCTATTCAATATCATCCACCATATTCATGTTTATAATAAATTGACAACATTGGTTGGCATATCCATCCAGTCTATAAATGGAAAAAGTTTCCTTCTCAATCTTAGAATAGTGGACCATAGAAAAGATCTTCCCCATCGATTTGACCCACTGTTCTATGAAAACTGGTTTATAATATCCACTAGTGGTTGGTGGTGGTTTCTACATAAATGAATTGATATCCAATTTGTCCCTCTTAGGTGAAAGAAAACATTCCACATTATTCAGGTTGTTGTTCATAACCTGAGATTTCTATGAAAGCATCACCATAAAATTTTGACCTCATTCAAGAAATTACAGCATTGTCCCTCTCATTGGTTATTGTCTTGGTTTATCTTTCTTCCACAATTTTCTAAAATATAAAGGTTATAACAAAACATTATTCCTCAAGCCATGAATAAATAATTTATTCCTTTTAAATTAACTCTAAATGCATCATGCATGGGATCCTTATATATTTAATTTTCTAAAAAAATCGACATGGGTGATTACTTAAACATAGTCTGAAAAAAGGGTTTTCACTATGGTTCTCTAATATTAATTCCCAAATTATCTAAAACGTGCTCTGATACAAACTAAAACGACCATTTTTTTTTCATACATGACTAATACATCAGTTTAAAGATAAACAACATAATAGAGTTACACAATCACGATCCATATGTTTAATGTATTTAGAAAATTAGGACCATATATGAAATTAACAAAATAAAACATAAACATATATTTAATTATCTCTATGTTGTTATTGGACTTTGCATTCTCTTTATTACAAGTAATCACCCAAGGATGTACATAAAAATAAAGTGTGATCTAAAAGCCTAGTGATAGGACATATAAGAAAAGGATCAATATAGCATTAGGTGAGAATAATAATTATCATAACCTAATCATCATAATAATGAGATGAAACATTAGATAAAGGCATTGAATGTGGAAATACATAAAAGTTAAAAACCATGTCTTAGTGGTGAAGTATCACACATGGTTTTGAACAAATGTAGCATCATGGTCACACAAATATCACTTTTTCTCATGAGATTAATCACATTAACAAATTAATTAACAAAATACAGAATTCTAGGTGCACCCATCACATCATAAAATTTACATGAATTATATAATTTTGGGGGTGCCCACCACATCATAACATTTACTTAATCATGCATGCCACATAAAGCGTATATGAATCTCAGACATAAAATAACACTAAGGAAAAAATTGATTTCATTTCATAAATAATAAATTCGTAATTAACTATTTAATTCCAAATGTAATAGGTAACAACATACTTGGTATAAGAATCATAAATATATAGTGAATAAGAAATAGTATCATGAGAAGTAAAATACATTTTTTTGGAAAAAAAATATTTATTTTGGAAATATCATTTCATTTTTTACAAAACCATATTGGAAACATGGATATCCAATAAAAGAAAAAGTAAGGAAAAAATAAAATATATTTAAATAAATATAAAGGTACATCCATTCTACAAATGGATTGAAAGGGGGAGAACTAAAAGAATGAAATAGGGGACTGAGAATCCCTTAACCTTATGTCTGAATGTTTTCTTCGCATTAATATCCTATATAAAAACTTTTCTCATTAATTAGTAAATAAAAAAAAATTATATGTGAATTTGATTCATTAATTTATAACAGGTTAATTTATGGGATTTTTATGTGAAATAGTGTTTAATTACATTGTTCGGGAGCATTAGTTTTCTGGGATTTCATGATTGGATCTCTTGTTTATAAGTAATGAAGTTCATGTAAAATTAAAATAATTCTGAAGAATTGAAATTATAGTTTGTTAATGATTATACAGAATTTTAAATTGTTATATATATCATTTTTTTATATAGTAAGGGGATACATCATTAAATAATACATTTGTGATAATGGTTTATATTATTATGGTGGTTTTCTATCACAGCGAAATAAATTTGTTTTATTATTAAATATTAAGTATATATGTTAGTGACATAAAATAAAAACAAATATTGAATACATTTTAAAATATGTTTCAACCATTATAATGATAATATTAAAATCCATGAATGTGTTTAAATAAAATGAATTCACATCATCCATGATGTCGATAAATTAAGAGATCATGGGAGGAGATATCATTTTTAGACTAAAATAGAGAGAAGGAGGAGTTTAATGGTGGATATATAATTAAAATGATATAATTAATGTATATAAAAGATACTACATTTATAATGTACTTTTGGATAGAGGAGGTCATAAGATAATTAGAAAATAAAAATAAATTTAAAATAAATTAGAAATAAATTAAAAGGAAACAAAAGAGGATATTACCTCTTCATTTCCTCCACGTTGAGAACCTCTTTTGGGAAAGGATTAGAATTTTAATGAGACAAAGGGATATTTTATGTCATGAGAAGATTAAACCAATTATTGGATAGAATTTAGAAAAGGATTTTAGTTTGGAATGTGTGGGGAGAAGATGTGGTGAGGGGTGTTATTTATAGGGGAGGAGAGGGGTGTTTTTTCATTATTTTATTCATTAGTTTTTTATTTTTTGTCAGGGATATGAAATTTTTTATAATTATAAAAAAAATATTAAAATAATTAATGGGAGTTCCATATTATAGTGCTTACATCAGCGATCACTCATAAAATAGTTTATTTAAAATAATATATATATATATGTACAATAAATTACCGTATTTTACTATTCAAAAAAATCATGAATTTCAAAAAAATCCAAAAAAACACCCCGAAACAATTTTTAACATGAATAATTAAAAAATTAACTCAATTTTATGAAAATTGTTTTCAAAATATGTGTAGTTTACTTTTTTATTTAAAATTTCTAATTAGTCATAAAATACATATTTAATATAATTATTGATTTTATAACACATTGAAAAATTAATTAAGGTATCATAAAATTATATTAATATCAAAGGACAACAAAGTATTTATTTATGAATACCTTTTATCAATATATATTTTATTTTAATTTAATAAATTAATTATAAAATTGTAATTAAATATGTATTACTTACCAAAATACTAGCACTTAATCAATAATTTTCTAAAACATTTATTTACTTATACAATGATATAATTATATCATACTACCATTTAAAAGATTCTTAAACATTATTTATACTTTAATGGGTTATGTTACTATTAATTTAGTCGGTTAACAATTCATACGGTTTATATTATTATTCCAAAGGCCATGTTACTATTTAATTGGAAGGGTTATTTAATTTAGAGAGTACCTCCCATTTTATTCATTATTCATTTATAAAGATTCTATTTTTTTCTATTAGTGATTTTATATGATTTATATTATATGAAAAAATTATTAGAAGGTAGTTTCCAGTGATAAAATTCTAGGTCTTTACAAGTAATGAAATAAAGAGATGTTTTATTGTGATAATATAAATGGGATAGTATTGATGACCATGGAACTGATTAGAAATACAATGAAAAGGTGGTTCATAGATTGAGTTTATAGAATTTTTTGATTTATGGAATGAATAAAGAATTGATTTTTTAAAGCATGCATGTTCTTAGTAATGTATTATGGAATTCAGGTTGTTACCATATTTTAATAGAATAAATTATAATTATCATCACATTTTTGGTTTGTTACAATTAAATGATAAATAATGTTGTTTGGGGGATTAAAAATGAGTTATTTTCAAATATCTAGTGTCCTTTATTTGAAAGTTTTTTTTAAAAGGATTACAAGGGTAAATATTTATGAATTTGTTTGTAGAACATCGGATGAGGTTTTATAGATTAATGTATCACTTTAACAAATAAATATTTAAGAATATTGGATAATATGTGAAAACCATTTTCTTATGATAAGTTGAAATAAAAGGATTGACTTTATATCCCATTATAGAACTTATTATCCACTAGTTATGTATGAATTTCTATTTTAGATTCATCCTGTGGAGTAATATATGAGGTGGAAATATATCATGGAAAAATCAAAGAGTTATATTATACTTATGATACGAAATCAAGTATGTTTATCCTCTAAAATGATTTTAGAATAATATTTTATCCTATTATCTAAATTTATAATCATATCATTGAACATTTATGACTAGTTTGGTCTATGTTTTTTTTGTCCATTTACCTTATAAGGGAAATTTATCTATCATTCCCAATCAGATCATGGTAGTTATAATTATCTTCTATGTCCACGTTTTCTATTCCCAATAAAGTTAGCATAATCATAATCTTTTTTATGTGGTGTCATTTGTCTTATACTTTCCATATTTTTAAGGAGAGTTTTTATTGATCCCTTTTTTGAATGTGGGTTTCACACAAAGGAAGTTTTCAAGCATACTTCTTTGATTTTCATGTTCAATTTTACATTTTCATGGATTTTTTTTCAAATTCCTCATCATATCAGGATTGTTTATTATTGATTGGATATTCCACCTAATCCATATCAAGTTCAATAGGTGATCAATATATCAAACATGAGTAAGTAAATACCATATCATTCACATCTTCTAAACTCATAGGTTATACCTTTGGAGAAGTATTGTTCTTTTAAAGAACAACAATTAGAAACCCTGGATAATAGAGAAAAACTTCTACGAAATAATAAAAAACCCATTGTTAATGTTTTATAGAGAAACCACCATTTTTAGGAAGCTACATGGGAAATTTAGGATGCAATAAGGTTGGGATATCCTCATCTTTTTATATCTGAGTTATTATTTTAAATTGATAAATTAATTTTATGGAGGGTAGAATATAGCACAATAATATTTTACTATATGTTTTTTAAAAAATTTGATCTATTCAATAAATTACATTGCAAAAAACACCGAGCTAAAATGAACTCTAATATTTTTATTATTTTTTAGATGGTTATCACCTAAACATTGAAATGTATGGAATAAATGGGATTAACTAAATTACTAAGATACAGTTTACACGTGTTTATAAAATTAATTTATTGGTGGCTAATTAATTTGAAACGAACATAAAAAACCAATTGAACAGAAAAGAAATTGCTTTCCAAAAAAACTATTCATATGCCCACAATATAATTTTATATTAAAAATTCAAATTAATCAATATAATTAAGAGATCTTAATTATTTTTTTATTTTATATGTTTTTAATTTTTTTAAATTCATTTAATTGTTTGAGATTATTATGATAAAAATGAATGTAATTTTAACATTAAAAGCAATATTTTTATGAAAGGAAATTTTTATTAATTTTAATGGTTTTCCTCTATTAAAAAACATTTTTATATTTTTATTATATTTATTTAAAAAATAAACTTTTTTTATGTAGGATATAAAAATTATCTTAGGGTGAATTTTTGGTATTTTCTGATAGGTTTTTTGTAATGAATGGTGACCAATATTGCATTTTAATGGAAAAATATATATATTTTGTAATTTATTTTATATTTGAAATATATTAGAAAATTTTAAAGAACAATTAGTTCAGTAATACATCTATCAATCCAATTTATGTAATTTGAATAAATCTTACACTCATATTTTTTATAAAAACATTTCAAACATGTGATCTTCTTCACTTTTAAAACCACCTTTCCCATTGCGTGAGTGGGACTAATTTTAAATAAAATTATACAAATTATATGAATTGAATTTGTTAATATGTATTAATTATTTTTTGTCATAAATTCCAAATTATTTTTTAAGTTAAATTTATTTTTTATGAATAAAAAACTTAACATGGAAAAATAATTATTTACCATGGTATAAGTATAAAAAATAAATCAGGTTAATGATAAAAGGTAAAATATAGTAATACATATTAAATTAGAACATTTAATTAATTTATGAGGTACTTATCAATCCAAATAAGCCGTAAAAAATTAATTTTAACCTAAATTCTTGGATCTTAATTCCACATCAATGTATTTTTTTTATTAAAAAATATTCCTTAATTAATCACATAAGACCACCCATACTCAAGTATAAATTCCACTCATCACATCCCTATTTCTCTTAAAAAACCTTGAATATAGTCAAATATCTACCAAAAATGAACTCATAACCATATAATGTCTTATTTCCTCTATTCTTACCAAAATACCAAATCCATGGTCATTATGGGGTCCTTCAAAGAGGTGATATTCAAGAGGTTTTTCTCAAAACAACTCTCTTATTTTCATTTCTTATTCCAGTTTCATCTCACATATGTCATACAATAGGGAACTACAACATGTGAATAATTTATAAACTATAGTGTTATTTTTATGTTGGAATATATCATAACCATTTCATTTAGTATATCCTCTTATTCAATAAAACAAAACTATTGTCTAAATTATTTTGGTTAATCGCCTCTGTGAATAATAATGGTTCATTTCTATTACCACGTTTCTAGAAGGTTATAAAACAATAATTTTGGTTGGATAGTATTTAAATAGTTATATTATAACCTAATTTATGGTCTTAAAATTATATATTGTCATAATATTAAATAAAACAATACATGTTTGTGATGGTCGAAAAAACAACCAAATTAATCAAAACATTAATCATTAACATTTTATCAATGGAATCATCCCCATATAAGAAATATAAATGATATATGGGACCATTTAAAATTAGTTATGTTCAGTAATATGATTTAATTTTACATCTAGTGTCTTATTTTCCACTGACATGAAAATCCTTAATTATACACAAATGAACTCATCCTAGAACCATGAAATTACAGACCCAAAACCATGAGAATAATCATATATTGGTAATGGATGGGTGATAATATGTTAAAAATTATCACATATGGTTTTATAAATTTTAATATAGTTTTATAATGAATTTATAACATCCTTTAAACCTTTATACTATAGTTTATCGTCTGAAAAACTACAGTGTACCATGAGGTAAGGGTTTCTCGTATCATTTTTTCATCTATGAGATATATGCCTTATTCACCACATACTATTTTTTTGTGGTTTATATAATATTAAATATGATAAATCATATCATTAATATCATTATATTAAATTTATTAAATTTTTAATTTGACAATTATTACTTTTATGGTGCACACAATTCGACTAAATACGAAGTGGTTAAGGAATTCTTAACCCAATTTTCTTTCTTTTGGTTAAAAATGTAATTATTTTATTATTTCATTCTATGTTTATTTTTGAGATGAATATTTATTTTATTATACTATATTAATAGTTTTTATGTTGTTTTAAAATGAATAAACATGATCTATTAATTTAATCTCACTTCAATTTTAGGATATTTATAAGGGCTTTTCCCTGAAAATTTACCTTTTTAAAATATCCATTAAGACTCACTTTTTTATCCATGATAATGATTTTATAATTTTTTTAAAAATATTTTAATATTTTATCGTTATTATTTAAATTCATTTTACTCATGTTTTAATTTTTTCAGAAATACATTCAAAGGGTTTTTTTCATTCTATAAACAAGGTTGTTTTTGACATTTTCGACATAAATAATAAAGGAATGTTTTTTAACTTATATGACATGAGAAGATTTTACCAATATCATAATTAATTGTTTATTTGATGCATAATTTACGATATTACTTGGTTACTTTGAAATAAAATGTTTTATTTTATAATTTTTAGGCATTTATATGTTTGTTCCAAAACAAAATTGATATTTTCCTCAAGAATTATTTGAAGTGATCTCTCCAAATTATTTTCCATCTATGATAATACTATTTCCTATTAATTATTAATTTCTTGGGATATAATTAAAAAAAATTCCTTATTCATTTTATGGTTGGTTTATGTTTGTTGTGAATTTATATTTATAAAACCCTTTTCTTTTCCAAGGGTTATAGTATGATGAAATGTTTTTGAAATATGTTTCTTTTGACTGGGTGTGATACGATGAATGATTTATGTTATTATGGAACATGTATGAATGGATTTCATTATATTATGGGTGGGAGCTATATCTCCCTCCAATTAATTGGGTAATGATATTATATCTCATGATATAGATAGGACTAGAAAGGGGATTGAAGTCAGTTTAGAAATGATTAGAATGGGAAGTGAATCTAGTTTAGTAAAGGACATTGACTTCCATGATATTATTTAGAGTGAACCCTGACTACTATTATAGTTAGGGGAGTCAACTCATTTCACTATTAATGTATTGGATAATAGTCTTGATTATTAATGAAATGTTTTTCTATGCTTATGTGTTGTCCATAAATCCATGTTTAATTCCAAAATTTTTATTTTATGATTCATGTATTATGTTTTTTTATGATTTATGTTATTACTCAAGATTATGATATTTGATATTCATGGTATAATATTCAAATGTTTTCTCAATATTTTTATACCCTTATGTTTTTGTTATGATTCATATATTCTTTTTTACCATTACATAGAATATGATCGCACCCTTTTCCTATGTTTCTTTTCCCCAGGATACGAGGAAATGTATTTGGTTTGATATGTCAAAAAGGGTTCTATTTATTAGAGAATACGTAGAGGATGATGTATAAATTTTATGAACTAGTTTTCTATGTTTTCATGTTTCAATAGACACTAAACACATATGATTATGTGGTGGTTTCATTAGGCTATGTAATGAATTTTTATCCACTCAAATGTAATATCTATATATAAAAATAATAAGTATTTATAGAAATACATGATAAATTGGTTAAACAATTTTTATAATAGTCTACCAACCTAAGGAATATCTGCACCACTATCACACTCTTAGGTAACTATCAAGATAATGTTGGTTTAACCTTTACAGGGTTCACTGATACATTATTGGCTGAGAAAACAGTTCCACTAATGTGGGCCTCCTGAATCCAGAACATAAAATTTGAGAGCATCCCATAAAACTTATTATCTTAGAGTGTGTCTGATACCATCTATAATTTTCTCACATGATCCTCCTAGTATTCATTGTAAAATAGGATATTTTCGTTGAGGATCACTACAACCCAATATACGGAATGATGAATGATCTAATTCATGAGTCCCTTGAACACTAACAAGAAGTTAGTCCTGAATAAGGGAATCACAAATTTCAAATTGTGGCCTTAGAGACATATTAATGTAATATTTGGCATATCCTCCACCCATAATAAAATTTAGTGGTATCTAGATCAGATATCAATCATAATTAACCATTGTTCCCATCTCAACTGATCAAGGAGGTCGTCAATATTGTTGGAGTTGTTTGCCTAGAACGAACTATATTTCACTATATGATAATCTTATATTCCTGGATTTTAATATTAATAAATAAATTATCACATCTTTATTACTCTTCTTCGTGATAATGAATATGATTATTACCTAAGGATAGCAGTTTCACTAAAGGGACAGAGTGGATTCATGTTATGATGAGAACCGAGAAGTGTCATAACACTATTCTTGAATTTATATTTCCTGTCCGGATGATGTTAATTGAGGGAAAAAATAATATAGGACATTAGGGGTGAGGACACATAAAGCATTGAGGCACCTTCTAATGGTGTGAACCCTTGGTAATTACTAAAAGGATCTTATGAGAATGAGACCCGCAAGTAGGAAATCGATATTTCAATGAGTTATTATAGGATCCTATCGAGAGGCATGTTTATTGGTCTTTAGTCTCAAAGATAATAATTAATTGTTAATAAAACTCATGCACTTAGATGTATTGATGAAAAATGTGATGACACATTGTTCGCAATGAGGTAGGATATATTGGGTGTGTCACGAGTAACACTTCATTAATAGATAATGAGAGAAATGATTTATCCCATCTATTCAATAAAAGATGTTGATATAGCCTAAATGTATCCAAGGCCATGGTTAGGAATGGGAGAGTTAAATTCCAGGAATTCAAAGAAAGAATAATCGAGCACATTGGTTGATGTAATTCTCATGCAACCTGCTTGATTACAGATATTGAGACAATGGGATTACATTACATGGTAAGAGTTCGTATGAGGTGACATGTTATTGCGGCATTAACTTCACTCTCTATGGGTGCCTTAGAATGTTTATAGATGATATCATTGAAATATAGGAAGTATCCACCAAATGACACTAAGAAAGAGGCCTAGAGGGTCACAAAATAAGTGTATCCAAATATATCAGTTAAATATTCATTTAACAGGTTTAATAAATATTATTCACATTGTGGTTTAAAAATTATTCAATGATACCTGATTGCATTTATTTAGACCCATGTTATTCAAGAGAATATATTGTGGGATAAATAACATATTTTTTTACAAATAATGAAATGATACTTATTTAACAAATAAATAGTCATTATTCATCGTCTAATAAATGTGGTGGAGGAAATAACAAAAATGGAAAAACAAAAGAACACAATGTTTATAATAATATACATGTATTTTAGTTTATCTAGGGATTTATGATAAATAATAATATTTATTTAATTAAAACATATTATGTGTAATTTGTTGGCCACATGTCAAGAGATAATAATAGTAAAATGTTATTATAAGACATGGGGTATTACTAAGAATTAAATGAATTGTATTAATGAATTTTGGTTAATTAATATAATTTATTATTTTAAGTAATATAAATTCTAATTACATTATTCTGATTAGATCTATCCATTCTCCTTGGTTATGAAGAATGGATCTAAAGAACCTCTTAAATAAATAGATAGTCCCTTTCATCCATGAATTCAATCAAGTGATGCAAGAGATCCTCATCCACTGGATCAAGGAGAGCGTTTTGGAAGCAGTTCTCAAGGTGATAGAAGGTGGAAAACACAACGAAAGGCTCTTCTGTGCAAGATCTCGGAGATCCCTTCGGTAATTTACCTGGATTCGTAGAGTACATTTGGATCACCACTTGAAGAATCCTACACTTGGATTCAGTAACGCAACAGAGGATCACATTGGATCATGACCATAAACATCAACAGAGGGATAATTCTATCAATGTATTTATTGTATATTAATTAAATTAATTATATCCAACATACAATGATCCTCTCTATAGTTCAAATACTATAATATTTCATTTTCATTCTTCATTATATTCTTAATATCAAGCGTTTAATCATCATGATCGATCTTAAATTGATTGTTTTTAATAATAAAATTGATGTTGGGTACATCCTTCCATGCGCTTTAGCTATGCCCGAAACCTATAGGTGGTATCATATGGGTCATATCACTGAATAAAATTATTTAGTATCTTTTTTATGATTTATGATTTTAATAATTCAGTTATTACAATTCATGTTAATATTTCTGTAAATGAAAATATATAGATCTGTTCCTCCTATTTCATTTCTCATTCACCCTACAAAAATGTTCTTTTTCTTTTAATTTTGATTAAAATAAAATAGAGGATATCATCTGAAGGTGAAAAAGGTGCATGAACGTATAACAAAAGAACACACAGCATGTCAGTTGGGCTCGTACGCTGTGTAGTCAAACTCCCACAACGTGTATTCTACCTCACACTCTGTGTAGTCAATGTTCAATCCATCGATACCGATCCACCAAAGAAAGCCATGTGTTTGAGTTAATCTAAGTATTTATGACTCTGTGTGTTGACTAATAATAGGTGGAATAGGGTTTCCCGATTACATGCCATGTTGTCTACTAGACACAGTGGGTAGTCCTTTCAGGTTAGGGTTGGGCATTGTATCCTGTACACGGCTTGCTCGAATGGAGACTGTGTAACACAGATACTACAATGCATGTAGCCCAATAGACAAACCGTGTACTCTAATGATTTCCAAATTAAATATACACATTGTATCCCTGGGTGTGTACTTTAGATAGATAGTTAACGATATTACAAATCGTGTAGTAGGATGTACACACTATGTACTCATCCAAATTACACAGATTTTTTAAATATTGTATTTATATTATACAAACCCTTGATATGTGTACAATGGTCATGGAATAATTGTGGTGAAGAACATGTTATTGGTGTTTTATATATATGTGTTTAATTTAACATCTTTGTAATGATCATTTCTACTCATTAGTTAGTTATGAATAAGAATTCACTCGGTTTCCTCCAACACCAAAGTCACGTACAAATATAATTTTAAGTTAATTTATTCGCTTAAAATTATGATGGATGATAATCTCAAGGAAATTAAAAATTGTGTTTAATATTAAAGTATCTATTAATTGAAAATAATAACTAATTTATTCGATCATTATTTTTCTTAAATAAGAATGAATAAAGAATTTAATTCAAGTTTTATTTATGCATAAATATCATTGAATGTATGGATGATCATGAGTTAGAAAAGGAACCTTATATTTCAATGGTTTCATTTAATTTAATTATTTAAATTAAAATTGTTGGCATGCAAGCCTTCTCCTCATTAATATGTAGGGAATGCATTCCCAAGCATTATTTTATGTAAAATGTAACAGCCCGAGATTTTATGAAAAATATTATTTTTAATTTTATTAATGTCTGTTGTTGTACGCTACACCAAAAGGAGGTTGCACAACACACATACTTGACTTTCCTTGCATTACACGCAATCACGACCTTCCTCGATAGCGTGTGTATTACGCAATACCGAGTTTCACTAAACAACGATATACTATTAAAATATTATTATAACTAGCCATTATGAATAGTAATAACCACATTTTAAAATTTTAGAAATTTTTCCTCTCAAAATGGACTTCATTTTTGGATTCGGAGTATCGAATTTAGCCTAAGGTGAAATTTTGGTACTTTTCAGATAACTTTCATATTCTGATGAATAGTGAAAATTACTAAATTATAATTTAAAAAAAAAATTTAATCAAAATAATTAATAGTGATAAATTATTAATTTGAATGGTTTTAAATTATATTTAGAATATATTTTTATAATTTAATACAATTTTGGTCATTGGATGTAATTTCACATTTAAACCAGACATAAACAAGTGTCAATCTTTTGATAGATATTGTTTCTTAAAAACACGCTATTTGTTTTAACAGCGGGATTTAATTATAAAATTAATTAATGCAACTTCTATTTTATGAATTTGGTAAAATAGACTTCATTTTTGAATTCGGAATATGAAATATAGCTTAGGATGAAATTTTGGCATTGTTCTGAAAAACATCAATTTTTTATGAATAGTGAAACTACTAAGTGGTAGTTAAAAAACTGAATTTTTCATAAAACTTAATTTTACCACTTCTATGAATGGAATTTCAAAAATATGAGAGACACGATTGATGTCATTAAGTAAAATGTGGTTCAATGAGATGGAAATAATTTTTGGTGAATAGTAACTTTTTACTTTTATTTACCACGGTTAAAAGTAAATAGGGTAATTAAGGGTAAAAATGATATTAATATTACCCTAACACATGTCCTAATCCTATTGTACAAGTGTATCTCGACAAAAAACAACCTTAAGTGTAAAATATTATCATTTAGGCCCACTTGGATTAGATTAGGACATTTATTATCATTTAATTCAAAGAAGAGTTAAAAGAGTTAAAATCAATGTTTAATTACTAAAACATTTTTAATATAGGGTTTTACATAAGATAAATTCGATTGTAAATATTAATTAGAAATCTAAAAATATTTCATACATAATGGTATTTTATTTGTAATTTTTAGACATCAAATAAGTTAATTTATTTATGACACAAAGATGATGCAGTAATTATCTTATTAATGAAATATTGACATAATTGATATTATAAATTCCAAAATAAATGTAATTTAAGACTTTTTATGAATTCCACTAATTTTCTAGGTTACTATGATATATTAGTGTTGATTTAATAAACTTTGTTTGAACATATAATTCTGTTATGACTTTCAAAAAAATCATATATCAAATAGTGTCAAAACTGACACAAAATAGTTTTTAAATCAAATATTATATTATTAATTGTTCTTTTTTTCCCTAAAAATATAAGGTTCGGCCAAATGACTTAGATAAGGATATATATATTAATAATAAACAATTTGGGGTTCGTTTGTAATGTTATAGTAAGTGTATTAACCTTATAGTGTAAGAACACAAGAAGACACGGTAAAAGTAAAATTATTTAACTTAATGTTAAATCTAAATGATAAGGTTAAAATAGGAACCTAAACTTGTCTAAATTCTATTGTATGAGATTATTTAGACCCATCCCCACCTTAGCCTCGAAATAAATCAATTTGGAGCTATTTAAAACCGAAATTGACTTTATAATAAAATAATATTTTTAGTTATTCCAAAGGTGCCCCTCTCTTCCCTTATAAAAGGGCACCTCCTCCCTCTCTTCCTCACACATCTTTGAGCCTTCAAGCTCGCCCAACCCCTGCCAAAATCCCTTCCCCACTTCCCTAGTATCATCCTAGAGGTCCTGGTCTTCTTCAAATGCCATCCTTAGTTCTTTAAGTGGAGGCTAAGAAAAGGCGCGTCAAAAAGAGGTAATATCCATTACCGATCTTTTTCAATTTCTTTCTTCTTCAAATTATTCTTCTTTAGTTGTTTCAGGATAAAGTAATAACATCATAATTTCTAATATACTGATATGTTATTATAAATATGAAACAACTCTAATTAACCTTCTATCCATCCTACGGAAAAAGGAAATCACCGCGCGTGCGTACGTACGGAATACCGTCTCCACGCCGTGGTGTAATCTATTTTCCGCCACCACCTTAATTGTATGGGTATAAAGGTGTAATTAGTAACTATATATGATTATTATAAAGTGATATTGATACTTAAATAGTATAAATACACTTCAACACAATTCCACGACCATGGGAACGATATCATCGCTCGTGCGTACGTACGGACTACCGTCTCCACGACGCGATGAGATTCATTCTCAATGATTAACCATTCATGAATTATTATAAATTATATATAATAAGTACTAATGAAATATATGACCTAATAATGATACTGGAATTATTTATATTTATATGTATGTCATCTACTTAATTCCATTCAATTCAATAAGGAAACAAAAATAGCGTTCATGCGTACGTACGGACTACCGTCTCCATGAACGGTGTATTTCATTCCATTTACTGATTTATTATAAATGTATATTCTGAATATATATATATAAATCATGTTTTATATTCTGGAATTATGTAATCATGATCTAAGTAATCATATGAATAATTACAAGTTAAAAACACGAACGACAAATGGGACGATTTTACCCAAAACACTACTTTAACCTGAATTTACAAAAGAACGGTTAATATAAAGTCATAAGTGGACCATATATGATATAATAACAATGAATATGATTCTGGAATAAGTCAATAACAAGATTTAAATCATTACACAGGAGGTTCGGACACTTACAAAGCAAGTCAGACATAAGGTAAGGGAAAATATCACAATCTCATTTTTATCCGAGATTGTTTATACTTTGGTATTTACTGGGGTTTATTTTATCATCCACATCCATGTTTCCTCAATATGTAATATTATTTCCATCCACCTACAATTGTTTAAATCAAAATTTACCCTTTGGTGAGTATTTAGTAAAAGATATGAAAGGAATCTTTTGTCGTTTTGTATGAGGTACTTTTTGACTTTTCCGACAAAAGTATGAGAATAATGTTTTTTTAACATATACGGCATGTATGGATTTTTAAAACATTATTTCCAAGAAGCTTCCTTTACAAGTTTTCAAGTTTATTTTTAATCAACTACTTTTAGTTTAAGGTTGTATGAAATGTTAATAAAGGAAAAATGTTTTTGAAGAAGAAAGGATATTTTCCTCAAGAATGGAGTTAAGTGTTATATCAAAATTATTTTCCATCTAAGATAATAAAGGGTTCTGTTTTTATCCCAATTATTAAATTGATTTGATTATGTTGTGATGGAATTATTTTTATTAATTCTTTTATCTTATATGAATTATTTTATGATGTCATGATGTTTATGATTCCCATTTTTATTACATGGGTTATGAAATGATGTATGATTTATGATTTTGTGGAACACATAAGAATGGTATCATTATGAGATGGGTGGGACCTATATCTCCCTCCAATGCATTGGGTAAAGATTTTATATCTCATGATATAGACATGGTTGGAACGGTAGGTTATACCAGTTCAGTGAAACATGACTGAAACGAGGGTGACTCGATTCAGAAAGGGACTTTGTCCACTAAGATAGTCTTGGCAATGAGTCATGACTTACAAGAAATGATTCTCTATGATTATGTGTGTATTCCAAAAAGTTTCATGTTTTAAGTTATGCTTATTGGGATTTCATTTCACTACTATGATTTATCCCATGTTATGAAATTATGCTCTCTTTTGCAGGTTAAGATTTCCAAAAGTTATGTTCTTATGAATATGATGTGATTGATTTTTCTTTTTTTTACCCTTACTGAGCATTTGAGCTCACCCTTTTATGTTTTCTTTTCCCCAGGATATAAAGAAAGGTTTTAGGTAAAAAAGAGGGAAGATCTTTATGGGAGATATTGAAGATCTTTCACCACGATTAGAAGATTACGTTCTGAGTTTCCAAAGACACTAAACTATTACGATCCTTGTTTGTGTGTTTTTGTTATGTACTAAGTATTCCGCAAAAGTAATGTAATGTCCATGTACGATAATCTTCAGGTCTCTACAGTTGGTATCAGAGGAAAGGTTTAGTCAACCTTTGGAAACTAGGATGTGAAAACGTTAGTGAGATCCCTAGAGATATTTCTACGGTATGTCTAGGGATGTCCCTATGGTTAAGTATACATATAGGTTATAGTACTAGAACTACGGTAACGATCATAGAATTAAACCTAAGATGTTAGATATTGAAGGTACTCCCCCTTTATTATGTTGTTCTCCCTAGCATGATTTTTTCCTCTCACACTATTCTTTTTGGGTTTTAGGCGATGGCTGGAACCCTAAGGAACTGTATTGATCAATGAAATGGAAAATGCAATGATTGTCCTCCTGAACAAACAAATGTTATGGGAGATGGAGTGCAAAATCTTATTGGTATCCTTACACAAGCTATGAATCATTCTGGACTTCCAAATGAGCAGAGAAAGGAACAGTATTCTATTGAGTCCTTCATGAGGCAACGTCCTCCTTCTTTCAGTGGGACTTCTGATACACTTGTTGCTGAATAATGGATCAGTACCACTAAAAAGATATTTTCAGTTCTTCAATGTTCGGAGCATGATAAAGTCATCTTAGCAGTATATCGTTTGGAAGGTGAAGCTGATCAATGGTGGAATCTTATCAAGAATATGAGGCCAAGAGATGAAATTGAGTCCATGGAGTGGGATGAGTTCAAGAACTTGTTTTTCAGTAAGTACTTCCCTCGTATTCTTTGAACAAAGATGGAGAAGGAGTTTCTTGAACTAAAGCAAAAGGATGATGAATATGTTGGTATATACGAAGCGAATTTTACAAGACTTGCAAGGTATGCATCTGGCATTATCATCCAACCTAAAAGTAAAGTTGATCGATTTCTCAGTGGCATAAAACCAAGTCTTTGAAGGGAATTATCTATAAGAGAATTCAGTAGCTATGAAGAAATTGTGTGTTGTGCTATCAAGGTAGAAATGGAAGTTGGTGTTACATATCCATCTCATGGTTTTGACAAGAAACGAAAGATGGAGTTCAAGGAGAAATCTCAGAATAATGGTGAAAAGAAGATGAATGTTTCCTTATGCACGAAGTGTGGAAAGAAGCATGGTGGAGATTGTCTTAAAGGGACTAGAAAATGTTTTAAGTGTGGAATAGAAGGTCATCGAGCAGCTGAGTGTCGAAGTAATGGAAAAAGGGTTTCTAATGATGTGAATAAAGCAAACACTGCAGAGAACGCACCACCAACATTTTAATGCATCAAGTGCAAGGAAATGGGGAATTATGCTAATAAATTCCCTAATTCAAGGGTTAGTGATGATCAACATGAGCAACCACTGAAGGCAAAGGACAAAGGGAAGTCACATGCGATCACTATTGGTGATGTTGAATATGACAACGATGTGGTGGAATGATTAAGTGTTTATGTAATGGGATTCCAAAATAATATTATATCATGGAGTATTGGAATATTTATGTATTGTTCTAATGTGGTATTCAAAGTAATTGAGATATTTTTGGAAATAAGATGATATGCGCATAATGAAGGGAAAACGAGAAAACAAAATGTTTAACAGTATTCATGATCTCATGATTGATATAAGGACTAAGTGATATCATGGTTTGAGTATATAGAATTTTGAGGATTTTGGTATGTGGAAAGTGTTAACTTTTAACTGCATTCATGTTTTCACTAAGGTATTCAAGAGAATACATGATTAAGGACTTTGAATGTTTGGAATGTGACCAATAAAACATATCTTATGATATATGGGGATCGACGATGGTGTTAAATCTCTGGTTATCATTTTCACTATGTTATGAGAGTGGACTGCAGTATTATGGATAAGCTTAATGATTGGAATGGATTATGTTGGACATAAGTTAGTATTGTTTAAGGATAGAAGTTTTTTTTCGATGGGATGTTATAGTAATATAGTTTTAGAAAAAGGACAACCTACAGAACGGGCGACAACCCATCGCGTCGGACAAGGCTGTGGGAATCGAACCCAAAACCGAAGTGCGACTGGCCTTTATCGCCTACCACTGGCCTACAGGAAGTCCCTGTTTAGTAGAAACTAGTTTTATTATATTAAGCAGTATGATATATGAAGTATAAGTCCATTTTAGGAACCATATATGATTAATCTCACCATAGATCGACTTATGTATATAATTTTTGCTAACCTTTTGTTTGAGACAGATGGAATGACCTGTCATTCTATCACATGATCTGCTAACACTTCACGAATAAAAATTTCAACTTCATTTATTTAAGAGATGAAGTGTAAATTGTTCAAGGCATGAACAACAGTGAGATTGTACCAAAATAAAGTAAGTATTTATTCTAATTCAAATTTTCAACTTTAGGGAAATGATCTTGAAAACCAAAAATGTTTTCCTAGTGATCTTATACCTGATGAATCAGATGGTACCTTATATCATCACAAATCTATGGATTTGTGATTACTGGCTTTTCCATAGCCATGTTCTCTACCACTCTCCATCAGAACATGAAGGTTAGATTTCTCTTCCATATCCTTATTTTCACCTATGTGGAAACCCAGTGATTAGTTTATTCTGGTAATAGTTACATTTCATACTTTAGTTTTTAAATCCAAGTTTTGGTATTCTTTTTTTTATGACGTGGGTTTCTATTAAAGAAACTTATGAATAGTAAACCATTTATAACCCCGACGAATTTCGAGGGAGAAATTCATTTTAAGGGGGGTAGAATGTAACAACCTGAGATTTTATGAAAAATATTCTTTTTAATTTTATTAATGTATTGTGTTGTACTCTACACCAAAAGGAGCTTGCACAACACACATCCTTGACTTGCCTTGCATTACACACAATCACGACCTTCCTCGATAGCGTGTGTAGTACGCAATACCGAGTTTCACTAAACAACGATACGCTATTAAAATATTATTATAACTAGTCGTTATGAATAGTAATAACCACATTTTAAAATTTTAGAAATTTTAGCTCTCAAAATGGACTTCATTTTTGGATTCGGAGTATCGAATTTAGCCTAAGGTGAAATTTTGGTACTTTTCGGATAACTTTCATATTCTGATGAATATTGAAAATTACTAAATTATAATTAAAAACAATTTTTTAAATCAAAATAATTAATAGTGATAAATTATTAATTTGAGTGGTTTTAAATTATATTTAGAATATATTTTTAAAATTTAATACAATTTTGGTCATTGGATGTAATTTCACATTTAAACCAGAAATAAACAAGTGTCAATCTTTTGATAGATATTGTTTCTTAAAAACACGCTATTTGTTTTAACAACGGGATTTAATTATAAAATTAATTAATTCAACTTCTATGTTATGAATTTGGTAAAATATACTTCATTTTTGAATTCGGAATATTAAATATAGCTTAGGATGAAATTTTAGCATTGTTCTGAAAAACATCAATTTTTGATGAATAGAGAAACTACTAAGTGGTAGTTAAAAAAACTGAATTTTTCATAAAACATAATTTTACCACTTCTGTGAATGGAATTTAAAAAATCCGAGAGACATGGTTGATGTCAGTAAGTAAAATGTGGTTCAATGAGATGAAAATAATTTTTGGTGAATAGTAACTTTTTACTTTTATTTACCACGGTTAAAAGTAAATTGGGTAATTAAGGGTAAAAATGATATTAATATTACCGTAACACATGTCCTAATCCTATTGGACAAGTGTATCTCGACCAAAAAACAACCATAAGTGTAAAATATTATCATTTAGGCCCACGTGGATTAGATTAGGACATTTATGACCATTTAATTCAAAGAAGAGTTAAAAGAGTTAAAATCAAAGTTTATTTACTAAAACATTTTTAATATAGGGTTTTACATAAGATAAATTCGATTGTAAATATTAATTAGAAATATAAAAAGATTTTCTACATAATGGTATTTTATTTGTAATTTTTAGACATCAAATAAGTTAATTTATTTATGACACAAAGATGATGCAGTAATTGTCTTATTAATGAAATATTTACATAATTGATATTATAAATACCAAAATAAATGTAATTTAATACTTTTTATGAATTAAACTAATTTTATGGGTTAATATGATATATTAGTGTTGATTTAATCAACTTTGTTCGAACATATAATTCTGTTATTACTTTCACAAAAATCATATATCAAATAGTGTCAAAATTGACACAAAATGGTTTTTAAATCAAATATTATATTATTAATTGTTATTTTATTCCTAAAAAATATAATGTTCTGCCAAATGACTTAGATAAAGATATATATATTAATAATAAACAATTTGGGGTTTGTTTTGCATGTTATAGTAATTGTATTAACCTTATAGTGTAAGAACACAAGAAGACACGGTAAAAGTAAAATTATTTAACTTAATGTTAAATCTAAATGATAAGGTTAAAATAGGAACCTAAACTTGTATAAATTTATTGGATGAGAGGCTTTCGACCCATCCCCACCTTAGCTTCTAAATAAATTAATTTGGAGCTATTTAAAACCGAACTTGACTTTATAATAAAATAATATTTTTAGTTATTCCAAAGGTGCCCCTCTCCTCCCTTATAAAAGGGCACCTCCTCCCTCTCTTCCTCACACAACTTTGAGCCTTCATGCTCGGCCAACCCCTGCCAAAATCCCTTCTCCACTTCCCTAGTATCATCCTATAGGTCCTGGTTTTCTTCAAAGACCATCCTTAGTTCTTTAAGTGGAGGCTAAGAAAAGGCGCGTCAAAAAGAGGTAATATCCATTACCGATCTTTTTCAATTTCTTTCGTCTTCAACTTCTTCTTATTTAGTTGTTTCATGATAAAATAATAACATAAGAATTTATTATAAACTGATATGTTATTATAAATATTAAACAACTCTAATTAACCTTCTATCCATCCTACGGAAAAAGGAAATCACCGCGCGTGCGTACGTACAGAATACCGTCTCCAAGTCGTGGTGTAATCTATTTTCTGCCACCACCTTAATTGGATGGGTATAAAGGTGTAATGAGTAACTATATATGATTATTATAAAGTGATATTGATACTGAAATAGTAAAAATACACTTCAACACAATTCCACGACCATGGGAACGATATCATCGCTCGTGCGTACGTACGGACTACCGTCTCCACGACGCAATGAAATTCATTCTCAATGATTAACCATTCATGAATGATTATAAAGTTTATATAATAAGTACTAATGAAATATATGACCTAATAATGATACTGGAATTATTTATATTTATATGTATGTCATCTACTTAATTCCATTCAATTCAATAAGGAAACGAAAACAACGTTCATGCGTACGTACGGACTACCGTCTCCATGAACGGTGTATTTATTTCCATTTAATGATTTATTATATATTTATATTATGAATATATATATATAAATCATTTTTTATATTCTGGAATTAAGTAATCATGATCTAAATAATCATATGAATAATTACATGTTAAAAACACGAACGACAAATGAGACGATTTTACCCAAAACACTACATTAACATGAATTTACAAAAGAACGGGTAATATAAAGTCATAAGTGGACCATATATGATATAATAACAATGAATATGATTCTGTAATAAGTCAATAACATGATTTAAATCATTATACAGGAGGTTCGGACACTTACAAAGCAAGTCGGACCTAAGGTAAGGGAAAATATCATAATCTCATTTTTATCCGAGATTGTTTATACTTTGGTATTTACTGGGGTGTATTTTATCATTCACATCCATGTTTCCTCAATTTGTAATATTATTTCCATCCACCTACAATTGTTTAAATCAAATTTTACCCTTTGGTGAGTTTTTAGTAAAAGATATGAAAGGAATCTTTTGTCGTTTTGTATGAGGTACTTTTTGACTTTTCCGACAAAAGTACGAGAATAATGTTTTTTTAACTTATAAGGAATGTATGGATTTTTAAAAAATTATTTCCAAGAAGCTTACTTTAAAAGTTTTCAAGTTTATTTTTAATCAACTACTTTTAGTTTAAAGTTGTATGAAATGTTAAGAAAGGAAAAAAAAATTTGAAGAAGAAAGGATATTTTCCTCAAGAATGGAGTTCAAGTGTTTTATCAAAATTATTTTCCATCTAAGATAATAAAGGGTTCTGTTTTTATCCCTATTATTACATTGATTTAATTATGTTGTGATGGAATTATTTTTATGAATTCTTTTCTCTTATATGAATTGTTTTATGATGTCATGATGTTTAAGATTCCCATTTTTATTACATGGGTTATGAAATGATGTATGATTTATGATTTTGTGGCACACATAAGAATGGTATCATTATGAGATGGGTGGGACCTATATCTCCCTCCAATGCATTGGGTAAATATTTTATATCTCATGAGATAGACATGGTTGGAACGGTAGGTTATACCAGTTCAGTGAAACAGGACTGAAACGAGGGTGACTCGATTCAGAAAGAGACTTTGTCCACTAAGATAGTCTTGGCAATGAGTCATGACTAACAAGAAATGATTATCTATGATTATGTGTGTATGCCACAAAGTTTCATGTTTTAAGTTATGCTTATTGGGATTTCATTTCACTACTATGATTTATCCCATGTTATGAAATTATGCTCTCTTTTGCAGGTTAAGATTTCCAAAAGTTATGTTCTTATGAATATGATGTGATTGATTTTTCTTTTTTTTACCCTTACTGAGCATTTGGGATCACCCTTTTATGTTTTCTTTTCCCCATGATATAAAGAAAGGTTTTAGGTAAAAAAAGGGAAGATCTTTATGGGAGATATTGAAGATCTTTCACCACAATTAGAAGATTACGTCCCGAGTTTCCAAAGACACTAAACTATTACGATCCTTGTGAGTGTGTTTTTGTTATGTACTAAGTATTCCGCAAAAGTATTGTAATGTCCATGTACGATAAGCTTCGGGTCTCTACATAAAACCTATTTTACTCCTCGCCTACATGAGAGATAAATGCATATCTAATGGATGGATCTCCCATGTTTATGTTGGAGGATCATGTTAGGAGCTGAGGGGAAACCAATATAAGGAGATACAAATATGGATAGGTGGAAAGCTATAAAGATGAGCCCAAAATGTTTACGGTTTTTCTTCCCTAATTATTGGGTTAGTTTATCATTTTGTAGATAAACCAACCAATAGAACGAGCTCACGATCATTCCATTTATATTGTTTCTACTAGTTGAATGGTTTACTTATTGGGGTTTTGTTGTCATGATCACACAATTAATGAATTAAACAAGAATTCAAGATGAAAGTAAAGTAAGATAGGATTATGCGTAAATATTATCATAGAAAAGCTGAATCACTTAAGTATATCCCACATAATATTAAAAAGAATGTATGAATAATAATAAAATGAAAATTTATGTATACATATAAAATCGTTCAAAGAATTATTAAGCCTGTAAAGTCTTCCATAATCATGGTTAGAATCGAACCATAAATCAAAGTTCTTGACCAACCCTAGTTGGGGTGATTTCAATTATCGAGGAATTGTAATTCGATGTTTTGGGTTTTGTTGAATTGGTTCACATCAAGGATTTAATTACATAATATGACAAGGTGTGACCAAGAGGTAAAAGTTGAGGAAATATAAAATAAAATTATTTTAGGATTGGGGAGTCCACTCAGCAGATCAAGGAGCTGTGAGTTAATGCAGTATTCATTTGAAATGGCTACCTAAAAAATTCATGTTTCTTGAAAAAGCTTATTTAGGGGTATGAGAAAGTAAATATGGATCCTTATCACTAGAATATTCATAAAAATGAATATTCTGTAGTCAATGTTGGGGGATATAGGATTTCAATAAAATAACAGGAGATTAATATGTATTATTTTATTTATTTATCTCAGTTTTATCATGATGACGTAATAAATATTTTCTCATCATAATTTGTAGAAACGACAAGAAAAATGACATCAAAAATATCATTATGAACCATAATTGAGAAGAAAAACGTTCTCATAGACACCAATTTCCAAGAATAATAGAGGCATTTACACACCATCATTTTTAACAAGAGGAAATTTTATGTGATGGAAGAGCCTGTTATAGTTGTTCCTAGAAATGAGGATAGTGGTTAAGAAATATCTCTATATAGGAAAAATTTGGATGATTCCAAATATGTCCTATTTTTCATAATATCATCCTTGTCTAATGAGAACTTCAAGTAACATGAAAATATTAATTTATATAGAATGATGTCTCACCTTAAGGATCTCTATCTAGAGAAGGTGATAAAGGAGAGATATGTGATCTCCAATTATTTTTTCAAAACAAAGCATGGAAATTATATGCTAGTAGGGCCTCATGTAGTCAAGATTAATGGATACATTGAACACCTAAACATGTTATGGATTAAGTTCCTAGATGAGTTTTCTACAGATCTCATCATATTAGTATTTCCCAAGAAGTTCACTAGATTTATTTTTAACTACTACATGAGTAATAATGACATGAGTCTATCAGATCTTCTAATCATGATTCACTAGGTAGATATATAAATAGAGAGTGAAAAACCCATAGTCTTTATGGTGAATAAGAAGATAAAGGACTACAAAAAGAGGGAAAAAGATTTATAAATGGTTTGAATCCCCAAATAAATATCCCTCTAAAAGGGGAAGATCTAGAGGCAGGGTAAGGAATAAGAGGTAGTATGTTTTTTATGTGGCAAGCCATGCCACTTGAAGAGAAACTGCTCCCAGAAGTGTGGGGACACTAAAGATGCATTTTTTATCGAGTTTAATCATTCTATTTCTATATATTTGGTATTATATACAGCATGTGGTGCTCACATCTATATTCAAATATAGGAAACAAGTAGATTTATAAATATTTATAAGGGATATATGGATCATTGAGTGGACAATGGCCTGATACTAGCTATGTTGTCCATTAGATATTACCATCTCTCATTCCAAACTAGAATGATTTTGGTTTTACATAATTTTTATTATGTACCTAGTGTTATAAAGACTATAATTTATGTATCATATTTGGATGTGGATAGATTTATTTTCATGTTTGGAAATAAGGGTTGTTTCTTTTATAAGAACAACATATGTTATGGTATAACCCACTTAAATAATGGTTTCCATGTATTAAAATAAAAAACCTAGTGTTGGTAATAGATAACTAAACAAACTCACATGTATCATACAACACCCCATTGTGGAATCCCCATATTGGTCATGTGAATGAGAAGTGATTGGAAAAGATCTGCTAAGATGGTTATTTAGACTCTACTGAGCCAAAACCAGATTATAGATGTCATGCTTGTTTACAAGGAAAAATGAAAAATCCACCTTTTGGTGGACAGGGTTAAAGGGGAATAGAGCTTCTAGGATTGG
This sequence comes from Viscum album, assembly GCA_963277665.1. Taxonomy (NCBI): domain Eukaryota; kingdom Viridiplantae; phylum Streptophyta; class Magnoliopsida; order Santalales; family Viscaceae; genus Viscum; species Viscum album. The sequence goes on from OY728148.1 coordinate 392,742,165, forward strand.
TACACACATATGTTGGTATACCATTTCTAGTAGAAGCTAAGGTGGATATTCTTACTTAATTAATTTACTAATGATTTGATTATATATGGCTATATCTACTTAATGAGGTATACGTTAGAGTCCTTTGAAAAATTTAATGAATTCAAAAATGAATTATAGAATCATATAGGTAAGAATATAAAGAATCTTCGATCGGATTGAGGTGGATAATATCTGAACCAAGAGTTCATTGACCTTTTGCGGGAGTCCAGGATTCTATCTCAACTCACTCCTTCTTATACACCATAGTTTAATGATGTTAGCGAAAGGAGGAACCTCACCTTTTTGTACATGGTGAGTTCAATGATGGGACATGAAGATCTTCCATTATCATTTTGGGGTTACTAATTACAAACAGCAACATGCGCATTTAACTAGGTACCAACTAAGGATGAAAATGGAATTACCTTTTGGTTATGGAATGGAATGAAACATATTTTATTTATGAACACATGTATGTGGATGAGAGGAGTTTAATAAGGTCTTATCATGAAACAAACAATCATCCCATGGAATGAGGTGAATATTTATTGGATTTCCTAAGGGAAGAAAATGATATTACCTATATAACTCTTCAGATAGGAATGTTATTGTCCCCAGATAAGTTGTCTTTCTTGAGAGGGTGAAAATTCTCATAAAGTATATTGGTAGAAAGATTGAATTTGCTAAATATTTTTCTCTTGATACACTTGATTTGGTACAAGAACATGTTCTGCAGGCCTCCGTTGAAGTGGTTGCAGAAACACAAGTACTACGTAGAAGCTCACCAGAGGTAAGTGAACCAGAGAGATTTGGTTTCCTTGTCATTGGGATTGGTGAATTATTATTGTTGGATAATGATAATCCTCTCTCATATAAAGAAGAATTAGAGAGCATAGAAGCTGAAAAATTGATAGAATCTAAGAATTGTGAGATTGATTCTATGTATCAGAACCTCGTCTAGGGTTTGGTTGATGATCCAGTTCATGTAAATCTGGTTGGAATAAATTGGGTGTTAAAGAAAAAACATCACAGGTAAGGTCATGTTTTCACCTATAAAGTATGTCTAGTGGATAAGGATTCCTAAAACATAAAGGAACTGACTACTGTGAAACCTTATCTCTATTTCCCATGTTTAAATCCATATTAATCATACTTTCCAAAATATCTTACCATGACTGCATGATTTGGTAGATGAACGTATAAACAAAAATTCCTTAAGGGTGTCATCAAGATGATGTCTATGTGACATAACCAGAAGGGTTTGTGAACCTAGGTGAATCCAATTGGGTTTTTAATTTTCATAAATCCATTTATGGATTAAAGAAAGCACACAGGTCATGGAACATTCGATTTGATGAAGCCATAAAAGAATTTGGTTTCATTAAGAAAAAATGTGTTCCATTATTTATAATAGGTTTAATGGGAATGTGGTCATTATACTAGTATTATATGTGGAAAACATATTACTTATAGGAAATGATGTACCAGTATTACAGTCAGTTAAGGACAGGTCGAACAAGTGTTTCTCCATGAAAGACTTAGGTGAAGCAATGTACATTTTAGGAATCAAGATCATTCGTGATAGATCCAAGAGGTTTATTGGACTACTCCTGGATAGATACACTAAACATATACTAAAAATATTTAGTATAAAAATATCAATGAGGGGATTGGTTTTGGTGTCACATGAACAACATATTTCTATAAGAATGTGTCGTCAGACACAACCGGAGAAAGACAAGATGAGTAAGATTCTGTACGGTTCGGCTATAGGATCCATCATGTATGCCATGTTATGTACCAGGATTTATGTTTCCTATGCACTAAGCATAGTATTAATATATCAAGAAGATCTAAGGGAATAACATTGGACTATTATTAAGACTATGCTTAAGTATGTCATAAAAACTAAGGATATGTTCTTGGTTTATGGAGGAGACATGGATCTTTTAATCAGAGGGTATACTAATACCAATTTTCAGACAGATCATAATGATCAGAAGTTGCAAACAAGATATCTTATCTATCTCAATGGAGGGGCTATGAGTTGGAAGAGTTCAAAATAGCTAGTTGTTGCTGATTCTATAGTGGAGTCCTAATATATAGAGGCTTCAGATGAGGACAATGAATCCATCCGGAATTACATCTTTTTCCAGGATCATGATGTGGTTCCTAGAAGTAGGGACCCTACACATTGTATTGTGATAATACTACAAAGACGACTCATGATAAAGAACCAAGGTCCCATAAACGGACAATGCACATTCTATAAAAGTATCACCTATTAATAGATTTCTATCAAATGAGTGAATTTTCTGTCAGTAGAGCATCCATAGAAGAAGAAATGTTGGACCTCATGACTAAAGGACTATCTCAGGAGAAGCATGAATATCATGTGAGAGCTATAAGTTTAATTGTTGTTAGTAGTTGGCTCTAGTTCATGTGGGAGTATGTAGAAGTTTGTGGCCTAGAACCAACTACATTATACTTTATGATAATATTATATTCATTGATTTTAATATTAATAAATACCTTATCATATCTTGATTGTTCTTCTGTGTGACAACACATGTGATTATTTCCTAAGGATATCCATTGCACTAAAGGGTCATAGAGGATCCCTGCTATGATGATAATTCTAATGTGCCATAAAAATATTCTTGAATATTTGTTCTATGACCAAATGATGTAATTTTAGGGACCAAAATAATATAGGACATTATGGGTGAGGAATAATAAAACATGGGGGAACATTTTCATGGTGTGTGCCCTTGGTAATATAATTGTGGATATTATGAGAAGATGACCAAAAAGTTAGAAATCGAAATTTTATTGTGTCATTGGAGGTTCCTATCTACGGACATTTGTATTTTTCCTTATACTATAATATTATTATTAATTAGTATTAAAAGTCATGTACATAGATGTATGAATAAAAAATATGATGAAAAACTATTCGCAATGAGGTAGGACATGTTGGGTACATCACGAGTAATAAAACATTAATAGATAATGTGAGAAATAATTTTTACATTATGTTCCATAAAAGAAGATGATATCTTTGAACCTTTTATGGAATTGATATAGCCAAAATAAATCCATAGAAATGGTGATTAATGGGTGAGTTCAATTCTAGGAAGTCAAAGATAGAATAATCGAGCACAATGGTTGATAGAACTAGTATTCAACTCATTAGATTGAAGATATAGAGACAAAGGGATTACATTACATATTAAGAATTCGTCTGAGGTGACATGTCAATGTGGTGTAAATTTCATTCTCTATGGGTGCCTTTGAATGTTTCTAGATGCTAACCTTGGACATTAGGTAGGATCCTTCTAATTCCACTGAGAATTAGGCCAAGAGGGTGACACACTATGTGTATCCAAGTATCGAAGTTAAATATTCATAAAACATGTTGAATAAATATTATTCTTGATCGTGGTTTAATAATTATTCAAATAAAAATGATCTAATTTGTTTAGAAACTAGTTATTCAAGTGAATATATTTTGTGAGAAATAATATATTTGTTAGAGAATAATGAAATGATATTTCTTTAATAAATACATAGTCATTATTCTAGGTCTAATAAATGTGGTGGAGAAAAAAATAAAATGGAAAAACAAAAGTACATTACATTTATATTAATATACATTCCATGTAGTTATTTTGTTATTTGTGAGAAATAATAATATTTATTTAATTAACAAATATTAGTTGTAATTTGTTGGGTGATTTTCAAGTGATAATAATACTCAAATGTTATTACTAGACATGGGGTCTTACTAAGAATTAAATGAAACAAAAAAATTCCTTTGGATAATTAATTAATTTTATTATTCTATGTAATAAAAATCACAACTACATTTCTATCATTTGATCTAGAAATTATCTATGGTGGTCCACAACAGATCTATAAAAATCTCTAAATCGAAGAGAGAATTCTTTTCCTCTAAGAACTCTCTCCTAGTACGAGAGAGATCCTCCTCCACTGGATCAAGGAGAGTGCTTTGGAAGCAGCACTCAAGGAAATTGAAGGTGGATATCGAAAGTAATGGATCTTCCATGATATAACCCAGATACACCTTCAAAGATGTCAATAGATACATGGAGCATGTGTGGATCGCTTCTATAGGAAGCCTACACTTGTCTTTTGCGACGTAAGGATACATTATTTTGGATCATGATATGACACATCAATGGAGAAAGAATTCCATCAAGATATTTCTTTTATTTTAATTAAATTAATTATAACCAACATATGATGAACCTAGATTTTATTATAGGACATTGATTGTTCCTTTTCATTCTAAATTCTATTCTGATGATCCATCATTTTATCATTGTAATGCCCCGACCCCACTTACCTAGTGTTAGTGCATTATTTTAATACATTGTAATTATTACAAGGAATGAAGTCCTGAAGGACAGATCAGTTTAACTATCATGGAAAATAGATTAAATACCTGAACATGACATTAAATTATAAAATAAGAAACAAAACCAACATTGTCTCTATTGACCACATTCATATCCCTTAGACTATCTCTGCAGGTCATTCATAATATACTCTTTCGCATCTTGGAAAAAATAAAACATAGAAAGGGGTGAGATCAGATGATATATAAGGATAAAAATATAATAAAAACATTGATAAATAATCATAAACATTTAAGGAAATTTATAAGACTAAAACAAAAGCCTTTTAAACTTAAACATCATCATTATATGGAAAAGATAAAATCAAATAATTCTATTTATTTATTCAGATTGATATTCTACTTCTCAAATAATCACATGAAATATCAATATCCACTTTCATAATGATGGAATGCATAATCCAGACTTCATAACCACATAGTGAAGGCCTTGTACCAAGACTAAAAATATGATTTTTTCATGGCCTTGTACCAAGACACTAGTTTGTCTCATGAGACCTACTGATGCATCGAGGAGCTATAGCAGCCTCCACCCATCACTTACTAAGTCCAATGCATTCCTCATATGAAAAAGATTAAACATAATATAAAAATTTGTATTAAAACTAGCATGGAAAATTTCAATACATTATCCATAAACCATGAATGGTATAAAAATAACACATCCACATTCAAACATATGATAAAATCTTCAATACAATATGGATGATTTGTACCATAATAAATCAAACTCAATCAAGAATAATATTCAGTAAAGGATGTTGACATAGCATAAAATGATCAGTAAAAATCATTGGGAGAAATATCCATTTTTCATGAAATCATTATAAAATCCAAAGAATTTATAAAGGAAGTAATTTAAAAGATATTTTTGAATCAATGTATCCCATACCACTATGAAACATTTGAAAAGAATTAACATTTAAAAACATTCATGTCCGTATAAATAAATCATTAAAATAATTTTGAAAACATGGATATTAATGGGAATGGTTTAGAAGAATAAATCATTAAAAAATTTAAAATGATATTTTAGTAAAAGATACTCTTAAAATAATCCCTTTGAAAACTCTTTCTTGAAACATGGACATGGATAATAAGTATGTCCCCGTAAAAATATACACATAAATATTCTCGAATAATAATGAGATTGAATAATAAACCCTTAAATTGTACTTTTTTAGTCGATGGGATGTTAACCTCCTGTATAATAGTTAAAACATTATTATTAAATTATACAATAACTATATAAATAAATATTATATCATATATTATCTTATAATATTGCATTGTTAATAAATTTTTAGTAGTATCATCTCTTCGAGTGTTAACTGATTCATTTTCCTTTATATGCTACGTAACATAAGCCATTTTTATTATGGATAGGTTTTATTTTATTCATATAAATAATGATATTATGTACATAAACATTATTTTTAATCATTAAATGAAAATTATTCTTGAATTATTACGATGAGGAATGAATCTCATTGCGTTCGGGGAGACGGTAATTCGTACGTATGCACGGGCAGAAATATCATTATATTGATGGAGAAATTGTATGTAATTTCATGGTATATCATCTATAAAGAATAATTAAGATGTTATAATTATTATTTAAATCATTTATACTAATTATTATTCCCATCCAAATAATGAAGTGTTTGAATAACAAACCACACCATGATGTGGAGACGATAATCTGTACGTACGCACGTATGGTGACTTTGTCATTTATAGGATGGATAGAATAATGAATATGGTTGTACCATTTTTATAATAACATCATAGTATTTATAATATACTGGATTTATTATTTTATAATGGAAACAAAAACTAATGAGGAAGTCGAAGAATACAAGAACTTGAAAGAGGTGATGAAATAATTACCTCCTCTTTGGGTTATTCCTTTTTATTTGATCAAAAGGGCACCTTATGTTGGCTTTATGACCAATGTAATGCCTATAGTATGAAGGGAGGAATGTTGGAAGGATATTTGGGCTTGGTTCGGCCGATTCAAAAGGCTTTGGAGGTGTGAAATTAAGAGAAGGTGAAGTGCCCTTTTATAAGAGAGTTGAAGGTCACTTTAGGAAAATCTTGAAATATTATTTTATAATAAAATAATATTATTTTTATAATGGATGAAAAAAGAAATATTTTGAGGATAAGGTGGGGGTGGGTCTAAAACCTATCAATGAATTTGTTTTGTGAAGGTTTAGGTCACAATATTAACCTTATCATTTATATTTAACTCTTAGTTAAATAGTTTGACATTTACCATGTCTCTTTGTATTTTTATATTATATAGTTAACAAAAATACTATAACAAGCCAAGAGAACCCCATGTGGATCATTAATAATATATATAACCTTATCTAAGTCATTTTTCTGATCCTTAAGTTTTTAGGAATATATATCAATTAATTATATAATATTGTTTTTAAGAACTCAATTATGTCAATTTTGGCACTATTTAGTATTTGATTTTTCTGAAATCCATAAAAACAATATCACTTAGAATAAAAAAAATTTAACCAACACTAACATGTCATATTAACTTATAAAATATGTGTAATTCATCAAATGTCTAAATTTACATTTATTTGGATATTTATAATATCAATTATTTTAATATTTCATTAATAAGGTAATTATGACATCATCATTGTGTCATAAATAAATTAAATAATTTAATATCTAAAAATTAAAAATAAAATATAATTATGTAGTAAATATTTTTATATTTATAATGAATATTTATAGTCTAATTTATATTCTGTATAACCCTATGTTAAAAATGGTTTAGTTATTAAACATTGAATTGAACTCTTTTAAATCTTCTTCAAATAAAATAATAATAAGTGTCCAAATCTAATCCAATTTTACCAAAAGGATAATATTTTATTCATAAGTTTTTTTTTAATTATACTTATCCAATAGAATTAAGACATGTGTTAGGGTAATTATGATATCATTTGTTCCCTTAATTACCCTATTTACTTTTAACCATGGTAAATAAAAGTCAAAAATTACTATTCAACTAAAATAATTTTCATCTTATTAAACCATAATTTACATAATAATATTTACCGTGTCTCTTGTATTTTTGAAATTCAACTCAAAGAAGCGGTAAAATTATGTTTTATTCAAATTTGAAAATGCTTCGAGAACGTGGGTAAAAGAGGGTAAAAAGTTCGATAAAAATATATATATCTGATCATATTATAAAATTACTCAAATGAATTATGTTTACCATATATAGGTATTATGTATCTATTTTGACCAAAAATAAATTCAAATAAAATAACTAGTTATTTAAATAAAAAGTCAGTTTTAACCAATAGTGTAGTGTTTTTCACTATTCATCCAAAATTGAATGTTTTCGGAAAAATTCCAAAAATTCACCCTATGCTAATTTCAATATTCCGAATCCAAAAATGAAGTCCATTTTGATGGATAAAATTTATAAAATTTAAAAAAAAATGGGTATTACTATTCATAACGGCTAATTTGATTGGTTGTGGTGTGTTTGAACTCAAAGTTGCGTATAACACAAGCAATTGAATTATTCAAAGGGAAACGTATCGTGGTAGATTGGGGTGTACATTCTCCCTGCATTAAAATATTTTCGTCCTCAATATTTATAGAACCTTACTGAATAAAAATATTCTGGTGTTTCTTAATCCTATGTTCCTTGGGTTCCCACGTTGTCTCTTCCATCTTATGGTTTCCCCATAGAACTTTTACCAGACGAGTCTTCATGTTTCTCAGAACTTGTTCTCTTGTGTCAATAATCTTGAAAGGCTCTTCCAAATAAGACCGATCAGGTTCCAGTTCAATTTACTCATAGGTGAGTACATGTATTTGTTTAGGCATTTATTTTTCTCAATATTGATACGTGGAACACATCATGAACTTTTGAGAGACTTGGAGGCATTGCCAAATGGTAAACTATAGCCCCAAAGCATGAAATAATTTTTCTAAAGAATTTATCCATTACATAGCTACTAATGGATTTGTACTCTCGTTGAATTTTAGTGGTTGATTCATCATGGAATGGTATAACATTGATCCTCCGAGTTGTGGATTAGGGTCCTCCATACGGGTAAGGCTATTATTCATAACCTGGGTGAGTTGTCCCAGTATGGTGATAAGCTGACCAACACCAGCTTTTTCACTAGCTCCACTATAATTATCTTGAGTAGGAGGGAAATACCTACATGAATTACATGCATTGATATAGTTTCCATTATTTCCACTATGCACCATTTCTAAACAATGGAATACACTAGATTTATTTATCAATCACAATACATAATTCCAAACCTGTAAAATAGTTAACTCCAATTGAACAGTTTATAGATATAATCCATAATCAAAAAAATGTTTTATTTGAGGATGTATATAATCATAGACTCTTCACAATTGTTTGTAAATAAAATGATAATTATCTTAAGCATATCCACTAGTAGTGTCGTAACCAAGAGTGCAGAAAGGCCCACTGTCGTGCACTAGTGCTCATTTGAGTCTAGATCAAACCAATGTTTTCGAGTTTTACCCATAGGTACATATTATCCAGTACCGACTCTACCTGCTCTCATCCAGACAAGGATGTATTTCTTGGAAAACTCACAAAATCTCTAAATTAGAAAATTTTATAGGATGTTTTTCTGTAAAAATCCTCAAAGTATATCTTATGATAATGTTCTATAAATAGTGTTTATAAAAATCAATTTCCAAGGATTTTTCTAAACTCCATCTAATTCCAACTATATCGCCGTGACCCCAGTTACCCATAGTTGGTGCATTATTTTAATACATTGGCATTATTACAGGGATTAAAGTCCCAAAGGACCGATATGTTTCATAATCATGGAAAATAGATTACATACATGAACGTTACATGACATTATAAAATGAAAAAAAACAACATCATCTCCATTGACGGCATTAATATCCCTTAGAATATCCCTGCAAGACAGTCATAATATTCTTCTTCGCATCCTGGGAAAAATTAATCATAGAAAGGGGTGAGCTCAGATGCTCAATATGGATCACTATATATGAGAAAATTTCATAAATAAGCATAAACAATTAAGGTAATGTATAAGAATAAAACAAAATCCTTTTAAACATAAACATCATCATAATATGGAAAAGATAAAATCAATTAATTCCATTTACTTATTCATATGGATATTCTATTAGTGGAATAATCACATGAAATATCAATAGCCACATTCATAATGATGGAATTAATAATTTCAGACATCATTACCACATAGCAAAGGCCTTGTGCCATTAATATAAATACAATTTTGTCAAGGAATTATGTCAGGACACTATTTTGTATCAGGATACCTACCAATGTTTAGAGGAGCTATAACAGTCTCCACCAGTCACTTAGTAAGTCCAATGCATTCCTCATATGAAAAGGTAAAAATATAACATAAAAATCGTATTAAAACTAGTTTAGGAAATTTCAATAATTTACCATAAACCATGAATGGTATAAAAATACACCATCCAAAGTCAAACATATCACAAAATCTTCAATAAAAAATGAAATAAGTTTATCATAATAAATTAACCTTGATCACGAATAATATTCAATAAAGGATGTAGACATAGTTTGAAATGATCAGTAAAACACTTTGGGAGAAATATCCCTTTTTCATGAAATCATTTTAAATGTCAGAAAATTTATAAGGGAATTCATTTAAATGATATTTTTGAATCAATGTTTCCCATACCACTTTGAATCTTTTGAACGGAATTAACATTTAAAAACATTCATGTACATATAAATTAATGGATAAAATTATTCTGAAAACATGGGAATTAATGAGAATGGTTTAAAAGAAGAAATCATTAAAAATTTTAAAATGATTTTTTAGTAATTGAGTCCCTTAAATGAATCCATTTTAAAAATCTTTTATGAAACATTGACAAGGATAATAAATATGTCCCAGTAAAAACTTACACATAACAAATCTCGAAAAATAATGAGATTGAGGAATTAAGCCTTACCATTTACTTTTCCTTAGTCGATGGTATATTAAACTCATATATAATAGTTAAAACATTGTTATTAAATTATTAAAAAACTATATATATAAATATGATATCATATATGATATTATAATATTGATTTGTTAATAAACTTTTAGTTGTATCATCGTTTCAGGTGTTAACTGATTCATTTTTCTTTATATGCTTGGTTACAAAAGCCATTTTGTTATCGATTGGATGTATCTGATTCATATACAAAATTATATTATGTTTATAAACATTATTTTTAATCATAAAATGAAAATTATTCTTGAATTATTACAATGAGGAATGAATCTCATTGCATTCGTGGAGATGGTAATTCGTACGTACGCACGAGCGAAAATATCATTATTTTAAAAGAGAAATAGTATCTAATTGGATGGATTATAATATATAAAGAATCATTAGAATTTTATATTTTTTATTTACATCAGTTATACTCAATATTATGCCCATCCAAATAATGAAGTGTTTGAATAAAAAAATACACCACGACGTGGAGACGGTAATCCATACGTACACACGTATGGTGAATTTGTCATTTATAGGATTGATATATTAACTAATATGGTTTTACCATTTTTATAATAACATCACAATATATATACGATAATGGTGTTATTATTTAAAAATTTAAACCACAAATAAAGATGATGTGGAAGAAGAAAAGAACTGGAAAGAGGTCATGAAATATTTACCTCTTCTTCGGGTTCTTCATTTTGATTTGATCAAAAGGGCTCCATAAGATGTATTTCTGACCAAATGATGGCCTCTAGGATGAATGGATTAATGTTGGAAGGATATTTTGTCTGGTTTCTCTCGAGCCAAAATGATTTGGAGGTGTGAAATTAAGAGAAGGGGAAGTGCCCTTTTATAAGAGAGTAGAGGGGCCCTTTAAGAAAAGCTTGAAATTTAATTTTATAATAAAATCATTATCGGTTTCTAATGGGTCCTAAATGAATTATTTAGATTCTAATGTGGTGATGGGTTGAGATCCTCTCAACCAATAGGTTTTGGATAGTTTTAGGTTAACATAATAACATTATCTTTTATATTTAACTCTTAGATAAAAAGTTTGACATTAACCATGTCTCCTTGTATTTTTATATTATATTGTCAATAAACGTACTATAACAATCCAAGAAAACACCATGTGGTTAATTATTCATATATATAACCTTATATTAGTCCTTTGGATGATCCGTAGATTTTTAGGAATATTATATCAATTAATAATATAATATTTGTTTTAAAAACTCATTAATGTCTATTTTGAGACTATTTAGTATTTTATTTTTTTTAAAGCTGTAAATACTTTATAACATCAAATAAAATTTATTTCACCAACTCTAACATGAAATATTATACATTAAAATTATTTTAATTAATGAAAAGTATAAATTTACATTTATTTGGACATTTATAATATCAATTATTATAATATTTCATTAATAAGGTTATTACTGCATCACCATTGTGTCATATATAAATTACATTATTTAATGTTTAAGAATTATAATTAAAATATGATTATTTAGGAAATATTTTTATCTTTTTAATGTATATTTATAGTCAAATTTATATGGTGTATAACCCTATATTAAAAATGGTTTATTTATTAAACTTTGAATTTTACTCTTTTGACTCTTCTTTAAATAAAATAATAATAAATGTCCTAATCTAATCTATGTGTACCAAAGTGGGTCATATTTTATTCCTAAGGTTTTTTGGGTCGAATTATACTTATCCAATAGAATTTTTACATGTGTTAGGGTAATTATTATATCATTTTTACACTTAATTGTTCTATATACTTTAAACTATAGTAAATAAAATTCAAAAGTTACTATTCACCAAAAATTATTTTCATCTTATTGAACAACATTTTACATACTGATATTAACTATGTCTCTTAGATTTTTTAAATTAAGATAATAGAAGAGGAAAATTTATGATTTTATTCAAATTTTCTAATTCTCCTCGGAGGTTGGTAAAAGACGGTAAAAAGTTTGATAAAATTATATATATATATAAACTTATTATAAAATTATTCTAATGAGTTATATTGAACATATATATGTACTATGTATCTATTTTGAAATAAATTAAATTAAAATAAAATAATTAATTATTTAAATAAAAAGTCGGTTTTAACCAATAATGTAGTGTTTTTTCACTATTCATCATAAATGGAATGTTTTTAGAAAAATAAAAAAAATTAGCCTAAGCTAATTTTGATATTCTGAATCCAAAAAATGAAGTCCATTTTGAAAGAAAAAATTTATAAAATTCCCAAATGTGGGTATTTATATTCATAATGTCTAGTTTGATTGGTTGTGGTGTGTTTGAAATTGAAGTTGCGTATAATAGAAGCAATTGTACTATTCAAAGGGAAACGCACAGTGAAATCTTGGGGTGTTACAATCATCCTGATAGATCTCATAATGACCATTGTTAATAGTAAAATTAATGTTGGGAACACCATTCCACGTGCTTCTACTGTATCTGGAACCTATAAATAATAGCTAATGGATACTTATTATTCATAGTCCCCTAGTTCAAGATCTGATAATATATGAAAAACCTCAAGATCTTTTTCTCCATTCAAGAGAACAATATTGGGGACGCATATGGGGAAACACTAGGTCTCGGGAATCCCTTCCTATATAGACCCAAAAATATCACCCTCATCCCACAAAACATTATGGGAGATATATGATATTCTATCACAAATATCAATTCCTTCCATGAGAGTTTGTTTATGGAGATTTTTATCTCTAGGAATAAAGGCAAGAATTCTAGGCCCTTAGGAAGGACATCCTCATACTCAGCAACCACATGAAACAAATCATAGCCCATTGAAACTAATTTTGTAAGAGTCATTCCATACAACTGATGGTAATTCACTACACCCTCTTTTTTATGAATCCACATTACACTATCTAGGTATCCTTATCACCTACAACATAAATCCCCATCCCATAAACATAGAGATGCTACATCCTCCATCGAAAATAGTCAATCTATGTATGAACATTGTACAGAAAGTTCATTCATAAAATGAAATAATAAGTATTATTCACATCAATAACTATATCCTATAATAAAATCTCTTCTACAAGAATTACATTACATTGTCGACAAACATGATTGATTGATGAGTCATATCTGGTAGGATTCTCCAAGCGTAAGGGTTGAGCAATGGTCTCAATCAAAACTCAAGGTCTAGAAATATGGATGTAGTAAGAAAATAGTGTCTTGATCCTATTTCTATAAAAACTACATAAAAGGTATAAATTACATAGACCACACCTATAATTATCACTAGATACTTTTGTTCATATTCCTATATGGAATATAGTTGTCCTCACCCCTATCCAGCTGTTGCATAAGGCTAGCAGGGACCACATATGGGTAGTGGAGGAAACATGTCGATTTTCCTGCCATGTACCACTACTCTTCATAATAATAATACAAATATTTCTTCCTAAAAACCTTCATAATAATTACTCTAAATCTTCCTAAATGGACCATACACTATCTATCTATCTATTGTATGATGGGTCAGAAATTCCCATGCGAGAAGTCCCTAGCCCTCCCAAGAGTAGCACCAACTTTCCCTAGGATGACTAGACCAATCATGACAGCCTTGATAATCTGACCCTCAATACTAATATCACATCCCAAAATTTATTTCATGCATACATCCCTTCATAGGTCATTATCTACCTATAATTGATGTATCATCCCCTATGATCCCACTGCTAACACCCACATTCAGTGTCCTCTCAGTCTGAAATATATCTTTCACAAAGGTTTGATCTAGTACACCAGAATAAGTAGGAATTTATAGGTAAATAACAATATCAATGATTTTCCTACATACACCTCTCTCAATTTGTTTCAATCAAATTTATTGATCTTGAACCATATGCATCAAGTATTAAGAGAGTTTAGTAAACATGGGAGAATAATCAGCCACAATCATGATCCCTTATAGTAGTGGTAAAATCTACTGGATGAACACCACTTGCATCATAGTTAGGGCGTAATACTCTCTAATTTAATTCTAAATCTCTTTCTATGAAATAGTAACCTCATTATATGATCTATCACATGGTAACACCAATGACCTATAGAACATTAAAGAAGAGACACCACTTGGACTACCAGTTGGTCTGCATGTGTCCTGATGAGACCAAAGTCACACATAAATGGGTTAAAAAAACCTAATACGCTTATGGGTCTGATATCCCCTAAACCTGATGGGCCACTAACACTAATACTTATAAATAATTCAAAGTCTATGCAACTCATTTTCTACTACCACAGGTTCTAGCTACTGCTCAATGAGTGGACTTATGACTAGAAAAAAAACTAGAGGAACTACCTCATAAACATGTCTCTACATCAAGTCATGATCAATGAGGGGACCATCTTTGGGATCATGATACTGAATCCTATCAATAAATCATTGTGGATGAATCATAAAATAAAGATCATGTATACTATATAATGAGTATATCTGTGGAGTGGACTCAAGAATAAAATGGAAACACAACCCATTCCTATATGACGAATTTACCAATATTTGTCTCTATAAAAAATAAACACATATACCAAGATGAATGTAAAGTGATATGAGGCCAAATTTATTGATTTTTCTACTACCACACTAACACTAAAGTTATTTACCAAAAATCCAAACTCAAAATACTTAATTCTAAATCCCTAAAACCGAATCAAATCTTTCACTTAAAAAACCTAATACTCTAGTCTGAAGATGGAACCTTATATTCAGACCACTCTTTCATGAGACAACCCACTAGGGATTTCTTGTCCAATGATAAACTATGTGTGACTACCCAAGCCCAACTCCAATTGGAAATAGGGTAGAAAATATCACCAAGTATGCATAACAATCAAATGAGAGGCTTTATCCTAAGGTACATGTGCACACACATACAACTCCACGACCATTAAGATGTAAATTTAAAAATATAACTGATACTAAATTAATGATCATAGTTTAATACCAAAATCAATTTTTAAAAATAATATTGTAAAGAAAAAATGGGCAAATTAAAGCCTAACTCAAACTATAATGAAGTTCAACCAGATAAAAAGTTGGGAGAGTAGTCAGATGTGAAACCTATTATTAACCGTTGTATGTCTATCTGAAATAAAATATTCATCACTTATTGGTCCATAGAGAAAATTGTTGAATAGTGGGTCATCATTATAAGACATGACACATGAGGGAAGAGCCCTTGCAATGGTGAGTATAGAAATATCTCGTAGGACAACCCAAAATAACTATGAAAAACAAATAGAGTAGTCAGCTCATCACATGATATGTCAATAATAATATGATATATATAGTAAAATATATATATATACTCATAGTCAACACTAAGTCTCAAGGTATGTTTATAATGACTTTGTCAACCTACATTTTGGCTTAAGATTCCATAACTACACTTTCTCAGGTGAAATCACTCCATGAGTATAATTTTACTAATGGAATCCATCTAAGATATCATGATCTTTGGGTATAGACATAAGTAAGTACACACTGGATGTCTGAAAAGATTGATACACATATGGGGATCACAACCCAAGCCATGGGGTAAACTAACAACCCAAACAGAATGAATTTTCTAAGTAGGGGATTGACGCTCGTGTATGGTTGGTCACACTGATTCTAATAATCTTCCAAAGTGAAAAGGATGATAGGGGATCTCATTCTAGAATCTATGAGATATTTATAAAACACTATGAAAAAATAATCATTTAAACAAGATAAAAATTCTTAGATTACGACATAATTATATACTATACCCATACGGGAATGGATCATTGGAACCCATCCTTAGTGAAATTAGTCCAAGGTATGTGGAACAAGGCTTCCAAGTCATCTTCATATAAGTACATGACAATTATTATTGGTACATTGTATGTCCCTTTGGAACTAGGACTACTTGTGTATAACAACCAATTCCCATGTCCTTTATAGTGTACACCATTACAATCTCATATACCTCACCACATTCATGTATCTGACCATGTCTGAGTATGTGGTTTAGGCTCTGTACTCTTACTGTGTCATGTACCTAGCTTTATCCATTCTTATGTATCCTCAAATATACATATAGTACCTCTAATAAAGGGTCACATGGTGTGTTACATGTGTCACATGACATGTGATATCTAAATTTCGGTGCAACCCAAGCACCACAGCTAGGTCACCACACACAACATGTGTTCTTCCATCAGAATCCATTTAGTTCCCAAATTTCAAAAATCCAAGTATTTTAATGTGGATTACCCCTCCACTAATACAAAAAAAATTTCCTCAATGAATATTTCTACAATCCAAAGATATGAGTCAACTGAGATCTGTCACCATTGGAGATCTGATTTCTCGGTGCCTAAATTGTAAGGGAAACCTTATCCATTAAGTCACACCACTTCTTCATGCCGAAACAACAAACTAATTTCCCTAAATCCTAACCCAATCCACTATAATTTCCATCATATATTTCTTTTTCATCAATCTAAACGTATTTCTACGGTATCAAGCAGTTTATCCATGAAACGAGTGTGCAAAAATTAAATAATGGGTATTTATCGAACCATCATTCAAAAAGAGAACTGATAATGAATGAACAAAGAACAGGGGGTAGAAATTTAAAAAAATGAGTAACATACTTTAGCCAATGTTTTTCTCAGCCTTGAATTTTTTTTAATAATTAAAAATGAAGTGATATAAAATTAAGCACCCAGAGAAACATGAAAAATCCCACCAAAATAATCCCACACCCACAATACGCTCGATCCATGAGTAAATCTACTAGTTATTTTTTTTGTGTTCATTATAGAATAATATAGTGAGGATAAATACAAATGAAATAACATCTAACCTAGATAATAAAAAACAATTGACTAAGAATTTTTCTTTTCCATTATCGTTGAAAATGTCCACATGTTCGATTGGCACACCAATCACAAAATTGCGATCCATCGATGTTCATCCACAAGAGATCCTCCACTAATTAATCTCTCAAATTACAAGGTTTAGGAGTATGAACATGAAATATTGTTATAAACAGGTTCATTTAGATCTTTATTCATTCACTATAGAATAAAAAATATAAAATTAAAAATAATTAGTTTATTAATTAATTTATTATTTATTCTTTTGATGACTTTTTTCACAAACTCCCAACGCCGACAACAATTATGTAGATCCTAGGGTAAAGAACACAATTTGAACTCAATGGAGGTCTCAATATTTTGATATGATACTATGTTTAGGATTTATTGAACTATTTTGGGAAATTTATAATTTGTTATATATATATTTATTATAATTAAAATTGATATTATGGGCTCATCAGGAATCATAATTTCACACCTTCTAAGGGTCCCATTGAAAAAATATTACTAGATATATTTTAAGGAATTATATTTAAAAAATGAAATTAAATTATCCCAGACTTATGTATTTTCTTCCTGAAAATAAAGACGACTACCTAAAATGACGTAGTTACAAAGGCAACATCTAGTTCTCCTAATCTCATGTTCTATCTTGAGAAATTTCTTACTACCACTAAAAAACACTAAAAGAATCAATTTTTCATAGAGGATTTTTTATGGAGATCATCTACCTCGACCGGTTCAGCTATAATATAGTCAAATGATATTTTTATATTATTTAAAAATCAGTAAAAATTAAATTAAAAGTAATATATTTCTTTTTATTGTGACTATCATATGTTTATAATATATTAATTTGGAGGGAATATCATATTTGAACATGTAATTTTAATGGAGATAAATTTAAATGGTTAAATGAATTATATTTACAATTTTGTGAGTGACCTTTATGATATACAAATGTTCTAGAAAAAAGGTCCAACTACATATCGAATTAAATTAGATTTCACCATAGAGATAATCATATTGATCCATAGTTAATCCTGATAAGTTAAGAATAAGAAATAAGAAGCTTAATTATCTAGTTTTTAATCATCTTACATAAATTAATTATGAGTGACCTATGTGATGGTGTTTCTTATATTCCTTATATTGAAGTAGTGTGTAGAGCTATAAGTAGATTCAATGACCCTTGGATCATTAGTGATCCCTTCCTAAACACTTATAATCATAATATTGATTAGTTATTCCTCTAGGATATCAATATATAATCAATTGATTCTTTATAGAGTATTAATTAATTGTTAATCAAGAAAAATAATTATGATCTTGCATTATTTTTTCATATTCAGATGATTTGGATGTTGGAATGATTATGACATGTTCAAACCATTAATTCCATCATTGGAACGTGATTCATTTGAATTCAGGAATAAATTGGCACCCTAATTCAGCCCCCCCTCTTAGGTCCTGTTTGAGATGTTTCAGTTGCAAAAAAATATAATGAAAATGCCTCATTTAAATCAATATATATCTATACATGTTTTTCATATATATAAAAACTCACACTATTCTAATATTTCGGTATATAATATGTGACCACGAGTTTTATTGAGCTTCTCTAGATCACTCCACCACCATTCAAGAAAAATGCATAGTTTGATTTGATTTTAGATCATCATGTTCTACCCAGAACCTAAAACCAGTGTACCCCCCCACTATCATATATTAATATCCCTAATAAACTATGAACATATTCTATATACAATTCATGTAAATTTAAATATCTTTATTTCATTCCAAATACAGTACTACAAAATATTCATAATATCTACCAACCATGTTTAAGGCATAGATAACAACAAACAATGTACATAGAATGACATACAAGATTGATCGCACATATGAAGAATAAACAAATCTACTAACTTTTACTAACTTTTACTATATTCCTAGAACCAATTTATTAGAGAGATTGATTTCATGTGACATTATTATTAATCATTTCTTTGATTATTCTATGAAATTACATATTAGGATTTAGAGTCTTTCTAAAAGTCGATATTTTTTAATTGAAATTTGGATTTTTTTTTGTCTTTTATTTTTAAAAATAAATATATTTAATAAAAAATAGGAGGATTTAACATGGTGTTTTAATGATGGTAAATATTTATTTTTTAATTAAATAGATTTAAATTACTATTTTTTTAATAAGGAGATATAAATTTTTAAAAATGTACCCATTGCATCTAGAATTGTGATAGTCAAGTTAATTGATGCATAAAGAATAAAAACCTTACTATTTGGTGTTTTATTACCTTATAGATATTAATTATGAGTGACCTATCTATATATATTTCTTATATTTCTTATCATGTAGTTTTTTATGGAGGGATAAGTTGAGGTTGTGACCCTTATTTCATTATTTATCCCTTCCTAAATACATATAATCAGAATAGCGGGTAGTGATCCCATTGTATATCAAAAAATAATCAATGATTTATCCTTCAACTATTCTATAGTTGTGAATCATTTAAAATCAATATGATCCTGAATTTATTTTTAAAATTTGGATGATCTGGATGTGTGAAGGATTATGACATGTTCATATGATTCTCTGCAACATGGGAACACTATTAATTTGAATTCAAGAATAAATAGACACCCTAATTCATCACCTCTTAGTTTGTGTTTGGGATGTTGAGATTACAACATGGTATAATGGAAAGGTCTAATATATATATATATATATATATATATATATAAACCCATACTAAATTATTATCTATATAAAAGTCACAACATACTCATATTATGATATGGAATAGATGAAAACCGACTACTTTGAGATTCTCTAGCTCATTTAACCAACATTCATGAAAATGAATTGTTTGGATAGTATTTCAGATTATGATGTTTTACATGGAAGGTAATATTAATACATCTAATAAATATTATAGTTTCAACTCATATATAAACTATAAACATATCCTTTATATGATTCAAATACTTTATGATAACATTAAATGTTTTCTAAATTAGTATTTTTAGTTTTTCTTGATATCTACACACCATGATCATGGAATAGGTAATATAAATCCTAGTATATATAATGACATACACTATTTTTCCCAAAAATAATGTATAAATAATTATACTAATTTTAGAATCATTTATTATTTTAATAGAACAACTTTCTTAGAGTGATTGGTTCTAATGTGACATTGGTATTGATCATCTTTTGTATTATTCCATATTTTACTTTTAGGATCCTAGTAAACGTTTGTACTTTGAATTTTTTGATAAACTTATAATATTTATCATGATAGATCTTGATCCATAGAATATTGATTTCTTCAGAAAAGTATTTCATGAAGAGTAATTTATTTGACCATATCTTAACCGACTATAATATGGGAACATCATTTTTGTAACGTCCTGTTTCCAAATGCTACCCAGAGGCACCCCATACCTTGTTAGTCAGATGGCCTCAGGGGAATTTCTCCGAATTCCAAAGGCTTCTGACTAGTAGTGAGGGCCCTAGGTGTGATAGTGGGGAAATTATTCCCTCGTTGGCAGAGTAACATAGCATAATTAAAATAGATAGCAATATCAGAAGTAGTAATAATACCTACAACAGTAAATAGTGGGAGACTGGAAGTAATAACAACGGAACACAGACACACACATAGATATATATATATATATGATTTATGATACATATGTCTAGGAACACATCCAAACGAATCACAATTATGGAATAAAAAACTAAACTAAAATACAAAAGAAAATAAAGTAAACAACTCCACAACATCACAAGCCGCAGTTTGGTCCCATGCTCCCCAGTTCCACAAGAATCAAGAAACTGAATTAGAAGGGTGCATTCCCTTATCTATACCTACAAAAATATAATCATTTTTGGCCTAAAAGCATGACCTAAAAATGGTGTGAGACTAATCCTAGTGGGCAACAACCCAATGATCTGTGCTTAACAGTCAGTGAATATATATGGTTGGCAATAAAAAAAATGAAACAGTAAACAAGGAAGTACACTTTCGTAACAATCCTAAAAATTAAATTTCATTCATTTTCATATACCATGTAAGTAGCTAATAAAAATCAGGTAACCCTATAGGATGTAGTCACAGTCTAACCCCTCTAGTTCAACTTTAGCAAAGACTCTTTGAGGAAGAACTCACCATCAATTCCCCTTGTCGTCTCGTTTCTGTAACTAATAGGTACTCTGAGGAAGAATTCAACGTCCAATTCCCCCTGTGGCCCATATCGAGGAATCTAAATACACTCTGAGGGAACAAAAATTCCACCCCCTATGTTATTGCAATGTAAAAGTAAAATAGACACTATGCAGAAGCCCTAAATGTCCATTCTCTTTATGGTCTATTACTCCAGGTTATCACAGACCTATGTACGTCAGTCATTCAAAAACAATACATGGAATCCCAAATAAACCTCAAGAACTACACGGATAAACAAACTACAACTTATCATATCATGTTATATAATAATCACTCCATCCTAACAATACATTGCATGGAAATCATGTGGCCTAATAGGCCAGCTAGACCAAACAGTCAAAACAATAAATCAAGGGAAAACAACCATAGCATGGAAAAGGTAACCCTATTTAAACAAATTAACATATATCCAAATAAACCATGCATAAAAAGTAATAACAGGGATAATACCCTACACATGAAAAACATTGTTCTTGGGTATTGGGTACATTTTCAGATAAAATTTAAAGACTATCTATAGAAAGGCACAAACCACCTACATCGGCATCGTGAGATCGATATACGTGAACCTTAGGCCTTTAATCTATCTAGAATTCCATATATCTACAAATACATTGAAAACGTTCAACTAAGGATATCTCGCAAATGAGTAGAAATCAGGAGATGAAGTTCAAGAAGAAAGAAAAGCTGATCATTGCAATTCCAACGTAATTGATGGTGGTCGAATCAGAGAACTAACAACAAGTTAGGGAATTGTTAATGATATGGTGGTCTCATTTACATCCAAATGAGATAGGTTGAGAAGAAGATGATTCTATCCCTCAGACATGACCCCGTTCCATTTAATGAAATAAAAAAAGTACATGGTAAGTTCTTTAAAAGTATATGATATGAACATTCCTTTACTGATCTCCACTTTAGGAGGATTCCATGTCACCCCACACCACCATGTAGTCAGCCATTACATGGCCAGTAAACGGTCACCCACAACAACAGAGTACAGGATGTGTACTTATAAGTACACGGCGTGTACTCCTGAAATTTCTAGAAACTCCTCTTTTTCTCGAAAACAACTAGAAATGAAAAACACACCTAAAAAGAATATTCAGGTTCATTCAATTTTCTATTAATAATTTGTTATCAACATTTAATAATATAAAAATTGTAAAAAAACAATTAAACATCTTATATAAACAAGACTTACTTTTATTTCTAATGAAACCAAATTTCTTTATGGCCTTATAAAAAACACTCATTTATTTTGATACATTATTTTATTTATAAATGGATATTGTTTTATTGCATAATTTTAGCAATATTAGACATCACTAACTCTTCTGACAGTGTCATAAAAATATCTTCAACTAATTTCACATTCATAAAACTAGGATTATCATCCGTCTTCCAAATTTCATAATTAAGGAAATTCACTATAGAATGTTAAAATATAATTTATTTTATAATATTCACTAGTGAAAATATTGGAGCATAGTGAATAAATTGATTTTTTATAAAACATGTTATAACCAATAACTTTATAGGAATATACATTATCATTTATATACTGATTCTTCATGAATACTCATATTTCACATAAATTTTTCATGTTTTTATTATATAAATTCAGGTATTGTTTGGTAATTTTTTCTAGTGTATATATTTGAATATAATATCAAAATAGATTTTTTGAATATTTTATGAATAGAATTTATATAGTTAAAATATATATGGTAAAAATATATCCATTCAAGACATTTTAAGAGTATGAGTAGAACATGAATTTAATGAATAATTCACTTTTTATTTATTTGGATAAATTTAGGAGTTTTAGATTAAAATATTATAAATAATTAAGAAGGCCAACATAGATACAACAAATGAAAAACTAATTGAAATAAATTTTGTAATAGAGGAAAAATGATCCAATTCTATCAATTTCCCCTCATGAAATTAAAAATGGATTCACAATATCTATATTTGATCTCAAAGGTGTGTCAATTAGGATATTACAAATGTTTTATTAGAAGGTTGAGATAATGATGTTTAATGGATATGATAGATACATTAGGGGAAATATGGTTGGATGAATCTATCTGCATTTATCCTATAGGAGATGATAATGTTATCTCATTATTAAGCGAACAAATCCAATCATCAGAGACGATTTATGTTATGCTTGTTCAAGGGAAACATAGCTTAACATAGTCTATATATATTATAATTTCATCCATAAACATTGTTTTTCATAGTAGATAAACTCATGTAATGTATTTGGAATTTATGAATAGTAACAAGAGATAGTTAGTCAAATTAGTATTAAGGTGCTCTATTTAGATGGAAGATGAATTGTCATATAGCCCTGATTTTGGAATAGCCATGAATAGATCTTATCATACCAATATATATGATGAAAGACTATAATTCTTTATGTGGTAAAAAAATATAAAAATATCCCCAAATCCATTATATGAAACCGTCATAGGGTATACAATACATGTAAAGCAATCTATAACACTTCTTAAAACAACTAAATATTTAAATAATTATATTTGTTAGTTCTTTGTGTAATGTTACACCAATTGAATCTACATATAAGTTTCATGGTACAAAACCTATAATATATAAGACCTTCACTAATTTTATTATTTGATAATTTAAATAATCCTAGAATTCAATAAAATACCACAATTAATTTATCTATAAGAAGAGTGTGATGACTAAGAAATGAGAGCCATAGATGGAGTTCTTTGTACACACTAAAGAAATGAAATAAGGTAAATTTAATATAATAATCATTTAACTAAATTAGGAAATCGCCAATCAAAATTTACTAATACAAATATTTCAATGGGATATAGAATATGGGTATTATATTAGGGATCATAAATATTGTTCTTGATAGATGATAAAGGTATTGGTTCTACAAGTTTTAATTTAGAAGAAGACTGAATTTGAGAACCCTTTATATGTGGAATGATTACATAGTTTTATAAGGTTCTTAAGTAAGTAAAAAAGAGAAGATGAATAATTGTAAAGGAGAATGTTAGTCTTAAATGTATATATATAGAGAGGGTAAGAGGAGTTTCATACCATTATATAAGAGACCAAGGCATCATTATAAGTAATATTTCCTTCTCTCTATTTTTATTTTGGTTATGTATTATGAGCATATGTGGATAAATCATTAGTGAGGATATCATGAATTATAGTTTATGATCATAGTAATTTGTTTTATAAATTTAATTCCTGATATTTATTTATTTATTTTGATCTTAAATATTATATAATGCTACCACATAGTTTATTAATCTTTGGTATTGGTAGTGTGATGAATGGGAAAGTCAACCATGATCACCAGAGAGAGAGAGACATGAGGCTTTGAAGTATGCAAATGACTTAAGAAATAAATGCACCATTGGCTTAAATATTATAAAACATTAACACTCATTGTTCATGGTTTATAGGAAACCATATAAGGACCTTAAATTATATAATTAGTATTGAGAGTTTCATGAAGGAGAATTCATGGGACTGAGTGATCATACTAGTTATGATTCATGTAATTCTTATAAAAACCATGTGAATAAATAAAACTAACCCAAAATCCAAACTATTTCTTCATTGTTTAATTAAACCTCTTGTCTAAAAGTCTAATCTTATACCTTTTTCACCCCACTATTTATATAAAAAAAGTAGCTTCCATTTGATGCAATCAAATGACACTTTTATTTATAAGATATGATAAGTGATCTAAATTTGAGGATTAGCACGTGATTTATTTATGATGATGACATTAAACATATATTAATGATGATTTAGATAACCTATAAAATTTTAGGAGTATTTCATAGCTCACACTATACAATTAGACATTATCAAGCACATTTGGAACCAATATCAGGGATAAAAGTTTGAAAATCACCCATTTAAGTTTTATTTAAAATGGACAATATAATATAGAAACTATACAAACATTATATATAATAAACTAAATTTCATAAATATAACATAAAATTATTTTTAACATAAATATATATAAAATAAACCCGTAAGTATTTCAGTTTAGTGTCTTTGATTGATTAGTTTTGTGATACATCATATCAAAAATACTGTACATTATCTAATTTTGATCTTTATAATATGTTAATAAAACATGTTTCACTTTTATAAATGCATGGGATATCCCAGGGAATGAGATAAAAAAATAGTTGTATATAAATTCTGTTACGGGGGTAGACAAAAGGAATCATAATGAATCATGAGGAATATAAATACAGTGAAATTGAGATAACATATCATAAGATCATAAAAAAGTAATGAGTGTCCTAATATATTATTATGACATATAAATCAAAAATATCATAGATATATAAAAATGTAAATAATTTAATTATAATACTATAATCATGTTTCATAACGTAATATTGTGCAGAAAATATAAAACATGTCATTATAATGGAAGTTGAGTCTCACTGCCAAGACATCAATCTGTAATGTGATAAGATTACTTCCCACACAATATAACTTTTTTCAAAAGGTTGGTCCTGAAGCCTCATTTATTATTAAATCAAAAAAAATACCTCTTTAACTGGGAATAGGGAGACCCATTACATATTTAGATGGCCGAGTGTGCATTTAGCCCACTACATGGCCCGTAGGACCAAATTTTTGGCTAAAGGCCCATTCTGTGAATAGTACCACTACAATACCCGCCTGCTACAGTACCACACAGTACCTACCAATTCTATAGTTCCCTTCCATAGCTACAGTTCCCTATAGCTTCTACATTTCCCATCATTACTATAGTTCCACCACTACTACAACATGCTACAATACTACTACTATACCTCTCATACAACATACGTAATATACAGTGATATGTAAGAATTTAACAATCAAATAAGTAGATATATAATTTTTTACCATCCATTTTATAATAATATGTTATGTACATGATTTAAATAGTGAGTAAAAAATTATACATACATCATAATCATGAAAACCAATTAAAATGAATGGGTTAAAAAATCAATGTAACTCGGAAAAAATCATAGATTAAGAAGGCGTGAAATCATTCATTTTAATAAATAAAAGTAATTAATTTCATAATAAGATTCAATTTATAATATAATCCATGTAATATGATTATTGGATAAGTGTATAATACTAAAAAATCATAAAGGAAGATTAATAGGTACATTGTTATAAACTTATTTACTAAGGTTGTATGGTAAGTAGTATTCAAGGAAATTGTTTATATTAGAAATAGATATATATGTATCTAAAATACAAAATAAAAAACAGTATATTATAATTTTATATATTAAAATATATATATTTTATAGTAAGATAGGAAAGGTAGATAAAATGTGAATCGTAATAGGTGAAAGAAAAATTGTTCAGTCACATATATGATAAGGTTAAAAATATTAATATTTTAAGAGGGTAATAAGAAAAGAAATACAATCAAAACATGGATAAAATAGTGTCTTATACATTCATGTATTGGGAGATAAGAATCATTAGATAATGTGTTCTTCAAATAAACACTACAAGAAAATAACAATATTTAAAATGTAAACTTGAATAATTATTTTCATGTTTTGAAAATTGAGAATTAAATTTGAGGAGGAAAATAAAGGCTTGTGTATCCCAAAATAGATGATGATGAATAAAACATATAACATCATAAATATTTTTTATTCCAATCATAAATAATTTGGAATGAAATATATGTAATAATATAAAAAATGAGGGCGAGTGAAAGGAACCCCTTACCTGGATTCCTAACTCTTCCTAGTACACATCCCCAACCTCATTTATAATAAAATTTAATTTATAAATTAATAGTTTCTAAAAATTATAAATGTATATTTTATTTATCAATATTACGTAATGTTAATTATGACAACTATACAAAATATTGATTATCTATTATTATCATTATGTGGATATTTGATACATGGTTTCAAGATAATATTTGTTTATTAGGGACAATGAATGTTATTTTCAAATGAGTTCATTACTCTAGATATGAAATAATACAGATTTCATTTATTTATAAAATCTTAAATGGTTCAAAATATCAAAAGGTTTTTTAATGTAAGAATGGTTCAGTTATTTTATGTTTTATCATATAATGATAAGTTCATTTAGGTAGTTTTACCAACCATGATGAACACCATTTATTATATTTAACATAATGATTATTCACCCATTAAAGAAAATTAATCATAATTTAATATTATTATTATATTCATATTTAACCACAAAATTATTAATTATATTTATTCAGGTTGTTGAAAATATTTTTTTTAACAAAAATATATTTAAATTTCATTCTACTGACCAAGAATGATAGTTTTCTAAAAAAATTATTTTTTTATATGGATTTAAAATTGATATAATAGAGTATTAAAAAATAATATCTTATGAAATTGAAATTTTTTATTATATTTACAATGTTGAAGAAGAATAAATAAGAGAATTTTATGGAAATAACATGATTTAAAGTTGTTATCTTACACTTTGGGTCTAGTCATAATGAGTCAACTTAGGCATTCAATGGGTAATATTTCAATGTGACCCAGACCTATAAAATATGGATAATAAGGATAAAGGAGATAAGTTTATAGAAATATGTTAATCTATAAATCTTAATGTGTGAGGATAAATGATGCTGTGTAGGGTGGTATATATAATAGGAAGATAGATTTTTTTAATAATATATTACAATATAATATCATTTCCCAAAATAGTGATAAAAAATGTAATATAAAAGTAATGGTTTCCTAATTAAATAATAAATGAGCCAGTATCATATTCATATAACCTCTAATAACACCAATATTCATCCATTAAACACTATTAAAAAATATAGTATTTATAATGTATTTTAAAATCCACCTATGTATTTTACTTTTGGAAAATAATACCAAAAAATCACCGTTAACTAATTTTGCTGTTGTGATTTAAGAAAATGACAACAACTTTTCCAAAACAAACATCTAAATTTATAAATTAAAATATTTTATTGTAGTATAAAAATTACAATTTTATTTAATAATCTAAAATATGTTTTAATAAAAACATACACTTATAATTATATTATATTACATTAATTGAGTAGTTTCATACTAGTATTTTTAAATATATATTTAGTCATTTAGTTATTAGAAACCGTTATTTATAAGGTCATTTCATTATTTACCCCAATGGTTATATTAACATTCCAATAGTTTGGTCACTATTATAAAACTCATATTTTCAAATTTAATATAATTATACACATCTTATAAATAACTTTTATTTAAATCATTATTCATTAAATAAATATTAACTCAAGTTTCTATATAATTATTTTAAAAAATTATAATCATATGCTTACATTATTTTGTTTTATTACTATAGTATTATTTTATGTTTTTATAATTCTCAGGGACGATGACACACTAGAACTTAAAATTATTGTTATGTTATTCACATGGTTTTATTATATCATTATATGATATTTTTTAAGTAATGTATTTATCCAAAATTTGTAATGATTTATATTGAATAAAAATAGTGATCATTTTATCATTGTACCATATATATATTTAGTACATATGAGGCATCTATTCTATAATTCCACTATAGGGATACATGGAATAGATCTTGTACTTGAGAATTATTTGGATGGAGTTTTATCATTTGGAAATATATTTAATGTGACCAAGAACCTTATAGAGGATAATGCATTTGATAATTATTTTTCCCTTTATACCAAACCTAAAAAATATATCCCATAGATAAATAACATTGAAAAATATTTCTATTAACATACACTCTGATTTATCATTAAATATTTTCAATATAAATCTTCTTTTAATACTATGATGCTATGATGTATCACTGAATGTATTATACCTTCATCAAAAAATCATCAAATGGTTCTAATCCCAATATATTAGTCTTCCATACATCATAAAAACAATATGGTGTTCTACAATTATTCCTATAAGTTAAATCATGTGGATCTGTATTATTTCTTCAGTGAAAGATATTATTGTGTTAGAAATCAACCATATGGTGATATTATTCCCAATCTACTTTAAAGGTCATGATTCTTATTCTAACTATTCATTATAGATATTACATTATCATTTTACATTTTCCATCTGCCCAATGGTGAGGTGTTATACTAATGTTCAAAACTATGTTCAAAGAATATTAGAGATTCATCATTAACATTGAAGTTAAAATCAGATATTAATTAGATACCATTGATATTAGTGTCCCATATATCCACCCCACATCAATAATGTATATCTTCATGACATGATTTCAAAAAAAATTATTGAGTGGCAATAAATCAAGTATTTTTTGTATGAAACTTCATGACATTTTGTTTCATATTGAATTATTTATATTTCATTATAAGTCCTGTGAAATAATCTCTTATAATGTTATCTCATTTCATTGTTTGTATGGGTAAATCTTTCATTATAACCATAAAATTCAATCCATATACCTTAAAACTCTAGAATACCTATAATCATGATGTATATTCATAAACAACATTCCTAATATTATACCACAAAAAGTTATATTAGAGATATCTATACTTCTCCATGCTCATTTGGTGGATAGAAAATGTTGTGATATGAGCATCATCTAATAGTTATTTATTTATCTCAATTTGAAAAGGAGAACATAATCCAATTCCAATCTATACAAATCCATATTTATCAATCATTAACTCTATTATTTTCTCCTATTTTATCTTTTCTACCTTTTTTATATCTCCACATAATATCTTTGATCTTCGATAACCTTATCAAGGAAATATTATTGATTAATAATTTTGGTAACGTAGGAAGTCTTACCATCCTTTACGATCCCCATGTACAACTTCTACTTATATAATCATATTAGATCCTTATAAATCCTTATCATAGAAAAGGTTTTTATATCTTCTATAACTAGAGAATGTACCACTTTATTTTCCCTTTCATGATGGTAATGGATTGAGCAGTCATACTCTTTTAACATCTCAAACTATATTTTTGGTGCATGTTGATCTCTTTTGTGTTAATATAAACATTAATATCACAGTTTATATATATATATACAAATATATATTAATTCTATTCATATAGATAATTACTCTACATATTTATGGGAAATTATACCATTATTAACATTTGATCTTCCTTCGAGTAATTTTGATCTAGTTGTTCATTTTCCTTGAGGCATATTCTTTTACATTATAATTTTTCATGACTACACAAACAAGTCCATTTTATACTCATCATTGTATATCATAAATCCTTCACCACTAGTGTGTGTGATAGTTCAATTATTAATCTTTTATTCAACTGTTTGATGATCTCTTCGTATTCCTCTTACCAAAAAAACCTTACTACATTCAGAGTTAGCTAGTCTTGTGGGTTTGAAAATCCTAAAAAGATTATCACTAGTGTTTTTATAATACATAAATAATATATGAAAAATACTAATACACATCACATTTGTTTTTAGATTACATCATTATATCACCTTTTCCATTGAATAATCCATTTATATTCCAATTATTATGATAAAATACCCCAAGAATTCGAATTTTTCAATCCAAAGGTCTCATTTTCTTTTATTTTCAAATAAATTAATCTTTAATAATGTCTTTAAAATAGTCCATAAATACTAATATTGTTCTTAAAATATATTATCATATATGAAAAATAAATCAATAAATAACACCATATAAATTTCAATGTAATCCCTAAACACTATATTAATTATCCTCATAAATATTAGTGGATAATTAATTTGTTAGAACAGTATCACCATATACTCAAAGTGTCCAATTATTTTAATAAATTAATTCATTATAATATCCTCTTTATTCACAATTGACTAATGATATATCAGTAAAAGAACCCTGGATGTAATGTACTTAGATTTACATAGTTGATATAACAATCCATGAATCCATGGAAGATTATACTTGTTATTTATCATGATTTTTGGGGATCAAGATAATCAATGAATAGATTCATTGACCCATACTTTTCTTGAAAAAGTGGACCATGGAACCCATGGTGAATTGACATAGTGTATAAACTCTAGGTCTAGGTTCTAATATATTTTATTCTTCAACTCTTCCAGTTCAATTTGGTACATTTTATTTGTGACTCTGGGAAATGGGAAGAGACATGGGTATATAATCTATTGAAAAATAAAACACTCAATCAAGAGGGAGACTAAGAAATTATTTGTGGGATACATCAACATATTATCTTACAATGGTAATATATTCCAGGAAAATTATTTTCCTTGTATCAGCCATTGGTTATGGATATTCTTACTTATAGAGTAACAATATGAATTCATTAAAAGGAGGTTCCAAAGAAGATTAATCTATTTGAATGAACTTATATAAATTAAAAGGATGGTTTTGAATATGGAAACTAATTTCCTCACACCAATAATTTATATTATCTATATATTAAGATATGAAATCTATGGTCAGTATAATGTCTATTTCCATCAAAGGAAATATAAAAATATTTATCAAGTGATAATGGCCAAAATTTATAATTATGTAGGAATTATATACTCGAGGTATAATGATTTCACCATTTGGTATTTCCAATAATAACTAATTCTACATGTCCTGAGGTGGTCTCTGGAGAATTTAAAAAAAAATTATATGAACGTATTCATAGAACCATAATAAAAAAGGGGATAAAATATTTTTTAAATAATATCATGTGCACATATTATTAATATGTTATCTGGATCCACCTCATTTTCATTAATAACATAACCTAATCCATTATATCATGTATTTAGATGATTTTCTTTCTAATTAAACAAAATAATTCATATATTTAAGCATTGAATTAAATATTGTCTATATTCGTTGATGTCGAAGCATTATTCCATGGGTGGAGGATTAATAAGAACCTTCCTTTATTCAATATTATTAATTGTATTCTTCATTTTCCATTAGTTTTTATTATATTTATTACATTATTTTACACCCTTAAAGAACCACTTTGTTCTCATGAGGTGGTTCTCAAGGAGATTCCTCCAATACTATTGATATTCGTATAGTTTAATATTGCTTCAACCATGAGATTTATCTCTAGAATTAAACTTTGTAATATTATTTTTTGGTCATACCAGATTAGACCATTAGGATTCAACAATTTTCATGGTAAACTTATGATAAAATCAAAATATTTATGAATTTCTATCAAATTCCCCAATTTCTCTAGATTTACAAATAACCAACACAAATCTACTAAAGAGAAGGTCCAGTGTGATTTTGATTTTAAGGAAAATATAGAGGATTACTTTGCAATCCATGTAATTTTTTCCTCATATGACCCCATTGATTCATCATACATTTTCCTCATCCTAATAAACAGTATTTTAATTTTAATATTGATAGTGTGAATAAAATATTACTTGAAACATATATCTTAATTTTTTCCCATTACATAAAATCATTGTATTCCTTTGGATTAGTGTTGTTGATAATTATCCCATATTGATCAACTTCTCTATATAGGTGATATATAAAAAATATGATTTTCACTTGATATGATCATTGGAGGATAAAAAATATCATGAAATTATAATGAAACATGCTACTCGGGTCCTCCTGGAGAATGCATGTATGAGTCCTTTCACTAACATAGTTTCAATTATTGACACCCCCATAGAAATGTGCACTATAATATCATTCAAAGGAACTAGACTGATTTACCTAAACAAAAAATTGGGTATGAAATGTACAATACCCATTGAGTCTGCATGAACACTTGAAACAAAACTCTCCCCAATATTTCCCACTGTTACCAAAGTATTGGACACATCCAAAGACCCAAAGAATGGTCATATAACCACCCACATTACTATTAGACCACATGTTATTACTTAGTCTATTGCAAATTCTAGTGCTTCTAACATTTATTATGTCTCAATTATGAGTAAACCAGACCAAAAGACTAGTCTGAACTCTTCTAAAAATATTTGAAGATCAAAAAGGAAGAAAGGTTCTTATGGATCCAAAAATAAAAAAGGGCTCTATTTCTCTAAATCCATGTTTTAATGGATGTACTATTTTTTAACGTTCAGGGAATTTTGAACCATAACATTATCAATGTGCTAAAAAGTCTTATTTTGACCCATAAACCTAAAATATTTTCTATTACCGAACCAAAAATCAATTTTTCTATAATCTTTATGTATCTGTGTGATTATGGTTATAGCATTCTAGGTGCATGAAAAAATGGTACTACTATTGATTCCCTCTGGATACTTTATCATGCATCTTTAAAAAATGATAATGTCTACAAATTCTCTAATCAAATGTTTACATGTGATTTTTCTATTAATGGATTACATTGTTTTTGTACAATGGTGTATGCCAAGAAATGATATCACGACTGAATAAATCTCTGGCATGAATCCTTTCTTGAATTATCGAACACCATTCATGAACTCTAGTTTGAGATAGGTGATTTGAATGATATTCTTTCTCCTAGTGATAAAAATGGGTTTTCACAATCACATTTTTCCTCAAGAGAATTTAGAGCATCTGTTGAAGACTGTAACCTTATAGAAATTAATCTCACGGGTGCTAAATTTACTTTGTACAGAAGAAACTACAACAAGGTCATATTGAACAAACATGATAGGGCTTTCATGAATATCCCAGCTCTGGATAATAGGGACACTATCTAAAGCCTGAATTTAAAAAAAACTAAACTCGGACCATCACCCCATCCTTGTTAGTCTATTTTCCAAAATAACTAACCCATTATTCCTTTCTGATTCAACAATTTTTGGTCTACTGACATTGAATGTTCAAATATCATAAAAAATCTGGGAGTCTATGAATCACCAATCATATAATTTTGCATGTCCCATTAAGATAAAACATCTTAAACAGTGTCTCAAAGATTTGTGTCAGACTAAATCAAAACAAATGGACAAGGACATCTCCAACCTTGAGAATAAACTTAATCAAATTAAAAATATCAACACTAACTCTGATTTCTCTTTTGATCCTCCAAATAAAATCAACATCTCTGTAAAATTTTATTCCCTTATTGTTATTACATAAAAAATTTGTAAACATATTTTCAAATCTATGTGGCTTTCAGACGGTGACAGAAACACTATGTTTTATAATTGCCTTCAAATAATTAGAAAAGTCTATAGAGCTCTCCTTATTCTTAGGGACAATGACATTCTCCTTGATTCTAAGGTGGAAATTTCTAATATATGGTTTCTTACATTAGCAATATTTTTAATTGGAAAAATGTTAACAAAGACCTCCTCCCCGAGGTCATTCTGGTTATATTTCATGCTATTGATAATCAATTTCTATTGAGCATCCCTCTTGATCATGAAATCAAAGACACCATCTTTAGACTCAACCCTGATAGTGCCCTGGGCCCCGATTGTTTCAACAATGTATTCTATTAACAATATTGTGAGACCATCCACATTGATGTTTGTAAAATTTTCAAATCCTTTTTTTCTAATGGTTTTCTCCCTCATTGTATTAATGCCCAATTTCTTTACCGTAATCGCTAAAGTGGTAATGCCTATGAAATTCATATCTTCCGACCTATCTTTTTCATTAACTCTAATTACAAAATTATTATTTAGCTTATTTGTAACATAATTTCTCACACCTATAATAAAATTATATCTTGGAATCAAATTGGTTTTATCAAAGGTAGATCCATATAAGACTGCATTTGTCTTGCCTTGGAATTCACCAATTTCGTAAATAAATTGTCCAGAGAATGAAACCTTGCTATTAAACATGACATCATGAAATAATTCGAAACCATTGATTGGTTCTTCATTTTCAATGTTCTTTATAGATTTGGATTCAACGATACTTTTTATAGGTAGGTTTAAATCTTTATTTAACTTGGTATCTATTTCCATCCCTGTTAAGGGATACCCAAAAGATTACATTAAATACACTAAAGGCATTAGAAAAGGTGATCCCTTATCTTCCAATCTATTTTTTATTGCGGAAGATTATTTTTTCAAATTGATCACTCACCTGGTTGATCAAAGCAAACAAAAACCCATTCATGTGGCCAGAGAACTCAATGTTCCTATATATCTTTTATATGTAGATGACATTATTTTGTTCATAAATAGTGACAAAAGAAAAATTCAAAATTTAGAAAATTCCTTTTATAATTATGAATAGATTTGTGGTCAAACTAATAGCGAGGACCAATATTTTGTGTTCTTTAGGAAATGATTATCTCTCAGTTAAAAATTTAGCATTATCACTAGCTTAGGTATCAAAGAAGGATCCTTCCCCTTCACCTATCTGGGAGTTCCCAACTTTTGGGGAAGACCGAAATCCATGTACTTTAATGCTGCTGTTGAATAGGTTATCAATCAACTATCCTCATGTAAGGGTAAATCCCTCTCCATGGTTGAAATTATTGGGTTGGTGAATTCTAATATTTTCTATAAATTGGTCTACTCACTGATGGTCTATAAATGGCATACTGGTCTTCTAAAAAAATTGATTTTCAAATAAAAAACATTGTTTGGACTGGTTGAATTCTTGAAAGGAAGATTGTTACAATACCAAGGTCTACCTATTGCAAACCACTTTGGAAGGGTGGTCTTGGCATTAGAAATCTCAAGCACTTTAATAAATCTATTCAAAACAAATTCACGTAGTGATTTTTTAATAATAACTAAAATTCAATTAATTTTCTCAAAAAAATATACCACATGATGCTTAATAAGGATAATTTGAGATATATAAACTCTTTGATCTAGCCATACAATAGAAAATATTTTTCCAACATTATGAATAAATATAGATGGATGGTTATCTCAGATTATTCCATGAATTTCTAGATGAAAAAATGGAATGGTTCACCCTTTTATCCATTCTTCCTCCCAATATCCATCTAGAAAACATCAATTTCACTCTAAAGAATGTGATTCTGTCTCGTAATTTCAATTTTCATGATAGAATCATGCATGTTGTTGATAATAATCATATTTCTAACATTTGTGATTTTATTATTTGAGAACCTTCCCACAATGGTGTTCTTGACTCAAAATGTTTTTACAACCATAATTTCACAATTTTAGACTCTATCTATGGTTTGGATGAAACCTTTTGATAGCCCCTATATTTAACTAACAAGACTCAAAAATGTTTGGAATGTTGCACAAAGTTTTATTCTTTCTGAGAGTTTTCTTCAACCTTTTGGTATCCAACTATACTATAAGTGCCACTTCTGTCACCAACATAGAGAGGATACTGACCATTTATTTTTTTTTTCTTGTGCTACTTTTATAGCTCTCTAGGTTTATATTATTTAAATGTTTGATTGAAGATGGTTATTACTTGACTATATTTTCTCACAATTAAAACATTGTGTTGAGATTGAAACATCAAAACAAATGAAGAGCCTATTCTTAGTAGCCGTTTTTGAACTCCTTCATGATATTTGGTATGATAGAAATAATATTATTCACAAATTTTTTCATTAAATCTTAATTCAAGTTGGATTCATATTCTCATCACCATTAGAGATACATCCTCATTCTAGAAATCCTATTATGACAAGACTGTTGTAGACTATGTGATCCTCATCAACATAGGATTTATGGTATCTATAGACAACAAAGGCATACCATTGAGGTGTTTTGGATATCTCTACTTCTAGGATGGTCCAGAATTAAAGTTAATGGAGCTTCTAAAGGAAACCTAGGACCTGTGGGCTGTGGTGATTTTTTCAGAAACTTCCTTTTCAATTATCAAGGAAGCTTCATCCGCAGTTGTGGTATCGCCTCTACTTTGGAAGCGGAAATGATGGATGTGATTATTACAGTCGAATTTGTCAGGAAAAAGGGTTGGAACAACATTTGTATTTAAAGTGACTCAACTACTATTATCAAAGCTTTCTAGAATGGTATGGTTCAACTTTTATTGATAATTACTACCTGCTGGATGAGTATACTTTCTTTGCTTTTAGACAACAGATACATTGCCAATCATTCCTTCCATGAACCAATCATGGTTTCTGACATTTTTTCCAATAACAGAATCAACCAGGTCATTACATGGATAGATGATCTGTCAATCGTTCTTCTCACTCTTTATGAAAAATATTGCAATAAAATAACCTCCTTCATACTTATTTAATTTCTTTCTTTCTATTGAATAAATTGTGTCTTGGTCATTGACCGAGGCACCACCTTCCCAAATAAAAGAGAGGTCATGCCCCAAAAAAATCAACCTCAACTTGTTCTCTCTTATGATAATGAGATAAATTCAAATGATTCAAGTTAATATTCATAACATGAGTTTGTATATATTGTACCACCATGAGGTTCTCAACTCTATTGTGAAATATATTCAGTATCACGTTAGAAAAATAATTAAATTTTCCATAACATTGTTTATTGATATGATTTATCATTTTCTTAGTCATTTACAAGTATAATGTGAATTTAAGGATGCGAATACTAAAATTATAAGTATAAAAATGGTAAATTATTATCTTATAATGAATAAGTCATAAAAAACTTCTATATCCTAACATATGACTTTCTATGTTTTAATATTGTTCATTTTGGTTGTACTTCATATTAGTTTCTCTAAAAAATACCTTAAACTAACTATAAAGTTCCATGATACCAAATATAATTCCCTCAATTTTATATGCATTACACCGAATAAGTTTATCATAAATATCCTTATAAAAACATATAAATTGGGATGTCTATAGGATTTAAAACATTATCTATCTAATACATCATCTCTAAGGAAAACTAATTTTTCTTATTTTAATCTGCATAATGTGATTGTAATAAATTTTTTACTTTTATCAATGAATGAGATTTCCAATGAATGACCAAAAAAGTCATGGGTAGGATATAAATCCCAGTAATGTTGAAAAAATGAATCATATTGACTCAGGGGAAATTTAAAAAACATACGACCGCGAAAGAGTATCATGAGATCATTTCACAGCGTATGAGAGTCATAATATGAAAACATGGTATTATTAAAGAAAATATCATATATAAAATAATATGTATAATGAATTTTGAGAATAAGAAAACCATGTTTCATAACTCACAAATTATGAACAAAAATAAAACAATTCAACATAATATATATTTAGGCTTACCCTAGGACATACTAACATAATGTGGAAGACTCACAGCCCATTAACCAAACATAATATCTCATGAGATATTAGATTTAATCAATAAATTAAGGCGATATATGATCATGGTCCCACTGTCACGACCCGACCATACCGGTCCCGAGCCACAACTACCTCAAGCCCACCTCTATAGGCCAGAGGCTGGAGACCAGCGCCGTAGGCATAACAATCTCAGAAAGGCCTTCGCCTAAGTACTTGTACACACACACATACAACCCACTCAATTTAGTAGTGTAGAATAAAAATACAAAAGACAAACAACTATACCCCAACCACAGTCATGCATCAACCACAAATAAGACTAAGTAATTTGATGGAAGTACTGACAAGTAAAATGGGATGTAAAAAAGGGAAAAACACCCATCCGACAACAATGGTGCCACAACCTAACAATAGGTAAACAAAAGAAAAAACTGGATAGACTCCCTCCAGAAAACTCTAGCACGACCGCGGCATGATGCTCTGACTGTTGTGACCTCTATGCTCCTCTATAGTCACGATCAACATGTTCATCGTCTGCAAGGGCACCCCAAGTGCAGGGAAATCCCAAGAAGGGGTGAGTATAATGACAATCAGAAGGATGCCCCGAATGGTCGAGGGAGCAACAAAGGAGGCACTAAATAGGTGAGCGGTAGACTGAACAAGGACAGTGAAAAGTTTAGTAAGGAGAGTGCATCTCAACCCTACAAAAACAAGAAAGCACAGACCCCAAGGAGTTGGAACTAAATAGGGAGAAATTATATATATATGCTCAGTAAGGAACCCAAACGAGTGTGTCAGGGGATCTCCATCTCCAAGCTCAGACCATGATAAGTCTCCATCAGTTCCATGTAAATCCATCCTCATATCCCATCATCTCGTCTCGTCCACCAAGGTAGACCAAGTCAAAGAGGCTCAATCACCGTACTTCGATACTATCCTCTTTGGGCGGAACTGACTCTCTCGCATGGTTTTATGTCACATCTCATTGATGTGTCTTAGTGGGGAAAGTTCCCCATTCCCTTGTGGGTCATTAGGTAATGTTAAAACTGTCACACCACTATTTCTCACAACCAGGGTCCCGCTCCGGTAGTCATGGAGAAAAGTCACTGACTAGCCTAATAAGAAGAGCTGAGTCTGAAATGCCAACAGGTGACCCACTGCCCATCCCTGCTGGAGGGTAAATCATAATAATTAATCATGAAACCCACTGCCCAGACCTAATGGAGTGTAAACCTAGAACAATTCGACATGTGACCAACTACCCAGCCCTACTGGAGGGTGGACTAGGAAGAAGTCCACAGGCGACCCACTGCCCAGTCCTACTGGAGGGTGGACCCGGAAGAAGTCGACAGGCGACCCACTGCCCAGCCCTTCTAAAGGGTATACCCAGAAGAAGTCAACAGGCGAACCACTGCCTAGCCCTACAGGAGGGTAGACCTAAAAGAAGTTGACATGGGACCCACTACCCAGCCCTGCTAGTGGGTAGACCTAGAAGAAGTCGACAGGAAACCCACTGCCCAGCCCTGCTAGAGGGTAGACCCAGAAGAAGGTGACAGACGACCCGCTGCCCAGCCCTGCTGGAGGGTAGACCTGGAAGAAGATGATTGGCGACCCACTGCCCAACCCTGCTGGAGGGTAGATCCTCAAGAGTCTTCGGGTGACCCACTGCCCAGCCCTACTGGAGGGTAGACTTGGAATCGGTCAGATAGCTTCACACTGCTAGTGACATCACCAGGTGTCACTAACAACGCCACCATGCGTTGGTTCGGAGTGAGTCAAAAGAGATATCCATACAACACCTTCCCATGTTTCCACACATAAAATGATCTCAAGTGAGGCTCCACATGCCCAAATGGATTACACCTTTACAGTCCTCGTGGGAAAACACGCGATATAGACTACTTACTCACCCAAAATGGAAAACTAGTGAGTATGATACTATTCACCATAGCTAGCCTGTGTGGGGCCCACACCCCGACTCTGATACATGTGGGGCGAACTGCGCCATCATGATGGTCTTAAAAAAACATGCGGAAAGGACTAATCAAAACCCTCGAATGGGCGTCTGGTGAAAAAGACACAAAAACGCTGCATGCAACTCAAAAGACAGCTCGTAGGGCCCATGTCCCAACTCTCACTTCAATGCCCAAAACCATGCTGGAAATCTTCGTCTCAATGCCAGGGTCTCTATACCACTGATGACGCTCAAATTAGACATCAGATTTGTCCGCGCCATCCAAAAAAAGAATCTTGGCGTAGCACTTAATGAGCGTGTCGCGCCACCGAGCTCCCGACCTTGGAATAAAAAATTCCCAAAAAAATCTCAAACCCTTCACCCTAAGCCGAGTATTACACTGACTTAGACAAAATACAAAAAAGACACCCGCAACGAATGTAATGGGTGTCCGAAGTCGGAGGGGATGAAGCCCCTTGGGTTGGACCGGCTTGGTTGGTCGGTCCACCCGGTCTGGGATGACTCGCGCCGACCGGCCTGGCTTGCAGCGCTGGCCCGCGGTTCGGCCGTGCGGGCCGACCATGGACCCGTGGTCCACCGCTCAGCCGATCGGCCCTCGTGGCCGGTCTTCGGTCCACACGGAGACCTGCTGGAAGAGGGTCTCTGTTCTTCCCACGGGGTTGCGTGTTGTGACCCCGGTCCACCTCATCGCAACCGGTGTCGACGACCTCGCCCACGCCCTGGAGCCTCCGCCTAAAGCCACTGTCGGAGCCCAGCACCTGGAGCACAGCCACACCGCCTGGAGCACTGCCACCGCGCCGCCTTGGTCTACCGCCGTGCTGCCTTGCCGGAAAATGAAGAAACGACTAGAAAACTTTTCGGGGCCACCCTGGACACCCTGAGACTCAGATTTTCAATCTGAAGCATGCGTTGGAATGATTAGAATGAGTTAGACTCGAATATGGGATTCACTCAACAATCAGGCAACAATTCAACATAGATGAATAAATTTAAAGATAAAATGGTTAAAAAAACGAAGAACAAATCCTCCTACCTCATTGGACGTAGCCAAAAGCTTCACGATTGGGCTGCCAGAGCCGCTGCGCCTTTCCAGAGTGGTGGAAAAGAGGTTGGATACCTGTAGATATCTCTTTCCCCAGGTAAGAGAAAACAATGAAGAGGTGAAGAGGGTGGATGGTGTGTTTAAATAGAAAAACACACTTAACCACCCAATCGTCGGCCCGTACCCAAACTTTCGTCAGGGCAGGGATTGAGTTGCCTCTAGGGTAAAAACCACACTCTGAGCACAACATCGGTCTAGGATTTTTAATCTAATTCTCTATTATAATGGTTATAAAATTCGACACTCGAGGCTTTTAAATTACGAATATTCCCCTTCGGGCGTTTTTCACAGTTGGCTCATGCCCATGAAAATTATACCCCTCCTAGGGTAAAGGACGCATTCGGGAATCAACAATGACCTCGTTTTTCTCGTCCGAGTTATCGTTCAGGATTTATTCTATTTATTTAGCGCGTCCAGTGTGAACACATGCCAAATTTTAATTCCGGCCACACCGGGTCTTGGAATCGCACACTGTTTGAACGCCCTGCTCTAGAATAACATCAAGAAAATTTCAACGTCTTATAGGCTCAAAACTGTGGTTCTTACATCATTCCCTCCTTCACATTTTTCATCCCCAAAAAATAGAACTACAAAAACAACTCGGGATACTGAGCCCGCATCTGGCTCTCCCGATCCAAGGTGCTCTCCTGCACCCTCCCGTGCTTCCACAACACATGGACTAGAGGAATGGCCCGTCCGTGCAGAGTCCACTCCTATCAGTCCAAAATCGCCATCGGGTACTACGCAAAGGTGGCTCCATCCTCATTATCCATCTCTCCATAGTCAATAACGTGTGGGAGATCGTGCACATATTTCCTCATCTGCGACACGTGTAAGACGTCATGCACTCTCTCCAGTTGTGGGGGTAGGGAAAGATGTTAGGCAACATCACCAACCCTAAACATGATTTCAGAGGGCCCAATGAACCTCAGGGACAACTTGCCTCCCCGGGTGAACCTCCACATTCCACGCCGCAGGGAGACT
This sequence comes from Viscum album, assembly GCA_963277665.1. Taxonomy (NCBI): domain Eukaryota; kingdom Viridiplantae; phylum Streptophyta; class Magnoliopsida; order Santalales; family Viscaceae; genus Viscum; species Viscum album. Next base: position 392,785,153 of record OY728148.1, read on the forward strand.
ATAAAAAAGACATGGTCTCACTTCTCAAACTCCAAGGGCCTGCGACATTGGTCTGCATAGGACTTCTATCAGCTCTTAGCCATCCTCATCCACTAATAAATGACATGCACCTTCTCCGTTGTCAATGGAACCAACTCTGGGCCCACGAGGGAGGTCCTCCCAACCTCCATCCATCACAAGGGTGACCTGTAGGGTCTCCCGTAGAGGGCCTCAAAAGGATCCATTCCAACAGTAGAGCGGTAACTGTTGTTATACGCAATCTTTACCAAGGGTAGGTGATCCTCCCATCTCTGGAAAAAGTCTAACATGAACGCCCTAAGCATATCCTCCAACACCTGGATAGTGCGCTCGGTCTGCCCATCATTCTGAGGGTGAAAATCTATACTCATCCACAACTGAGTCCCGAATGCCTCATGCAGGCCTCGCCATAATCATGATGTAAACCGTGAGTCAAAATCGGAGATGACTGTTGAGGGTACTCCATAAAGGCAGATTATCTCCTAAACATATAACTGCTCCAGACTCTCGACCGATCTCTGCTCCCTAATAGCAAGGATGTGCTCTGACATCGTGAGTTGGTCCACTATCACCCAAATAGAGACATGGCCCTTCACTATGCACGGAGCCCCGTGACGAAGTCCATAGATATTCCATCCCACTTCCACACCGGTATATCAAGGGGCAGCAACAACCCTATCGGAACATGGTGCAACACCTTCACCTTCTGACAGGTAAGACACCGACAAACAAACTTGGCTACACTCCACATCATACTAGACTACCAAAATTGTCGTTGAACGTCTCTGTAAATCTTCCCCACACTGGGATGTACGACCATGGGTGAGGTGTGGAAATCCCACATCACCTCCTCCTACATCTCTACTGGTAGTACATCTCATCCTTGAAATAGGATCTCGTGATTCCCTCCTTCAGAATACCCATCGGGTGCATCACCCGTGAATATCTGATCTTGCAGTACCATGCTATCGACATCTACTAGATGTGACTCTATCACACTCAATGAGAGAAGGAGTCAACACCTACGACTGTAGAAAATTTGTACCCTCCTGATCCACCAAGGTCAGTCATAGAGAATCCAACTACTCTGAAGCTTCCTGCATTAAATGTGCCCGGGACTTCCTGCTAAGGGCATCTGCTACTACATTTCCCTTCCCTGGAGTGTAGACTATCTCAAAATAAGAGTCCTGCAGAAACTCAAGCCAGTGTCTCTACCTCAGATTCAAATACCTCTGAGTGAAGATATACTTGAGGCTCTGATGATTTGCATAGACCACAAAACGCTCACCCAAAAGGTACTCTCTCAATATCCTCAAAGTGAAGATGACTTCTGCCAGTTCCATGTCGTGAGTCGCATAATTCTGTCCGTTGGGCCTCAAATACCTCGACCCATATGCAATCACTACCCACTGCTTCATCAACACGCACCCAATCCCAGCTCCTGAAGTGTCGTAGTATACCATGAACTCAACACCCTCCTCTGGAAGCCTCAACACTGGAGCACTTTTCACCATATGCCTCAACTCCTTGAAGGCCTTCTAGCACTGATCATTCCAGGTTAATGGTCATCCCATCCGTGTAAATGCGGTCAAAGTGGAAGAAATCCTGGAGAAGTCCTCTATGAACCTCCTGTATTACCCTGTGAAACCAAGGAAACTACACACCTCAAATGCATTCTTGGGTGGCTCCCAAGAAAGCACTACTTATTTCATTGTGGGATCCAAAGCCAATCCATGTTCCGTAATGACGTGCCCCAAACAGTGAACCTCGTGAATCTAGAACTAGAACATCGAGAGCTTCCCGTATAGTTGGTTTTCTCAATGTAAGTCTAGGACCATCCTCAAATGCTCTGCGTGCTCCCCCTCTATCGCCGAGTAAATGAGTGTGTCTTCAATAAAGACAACAAAAAACCAGTCCAACTATGGCTAGAAAATATGGTTCATCAAATCCATAAAGACTATAGGGGTTCTTGTCATGCCAAAGGGCATCACCAAAAACTCGTAGTGCCCATATCGACAATGAAAGGCCAGCTTTGAGATATCAGCCTCACGAACCCGCAACTGGTGGTATCCAGATCGAAGATAGATCTTTGAGAACCACTTCACACCTCGCAACTGTTCAAAGAGGTCGTTGATCCTCGGCAGAGGGTACTTGTTCTTTATTGTGGACTGATTCAGGCGATGATAATCTATGAAAAGTCGTAGGCTCCCATCTGCCTTCTTCACAAACAACACAGGAGCTGCCCAGGGGGACACACTGGGCCGGATGAATCCATTCTCACGAAGGTCATCCAACTAAATTCGTAGCTCCTGAAGCTCTGTAGGTGCCATTCAATATGCTGAACAATATATCAGAGCAGTCCCTGGATGCATGTCAATGCTGAACTCCGCCTCTCGCCTCGAAGGTAGTCCTAGAACATCCTTGAAAAAGACGTCAATGTAATTCTCTACAATGGTAGGGATCCAGGTGCCTATATCCTATGCTGCTCTGAGATCCATGCTCCCCAGATCGAGCGAAAGAGTTCGAGGTCTCCTACTCAGAGTACCCATCTGCTCTTCCATGAGGTCTCGTTCACCAAAGATGGTGAACCTCATCCCATTCGAAAACACACCTGTGACTCATCTGTGATGGCAGTCGATCTAGGCGTGAACCATAGAAAGAAAATCCATGCCCAGGATGACGTCTTAAGGTTCCATCTTGATTAAGAGAAGGTCACATGTGAAACTCCCTCCTTCGAACGACAGTTAGTACTATTTGTAGTTAATGTTCACTAATGAGGCACTTATCGTAGGGACCTCGAGGCTATATGCAGGTGTCAGCACCTCTAATGGAAGCTCCAAATCCCGTACCAACAGTAGTGATATAAAGGAATGTCTGGAGCCTATGTCTACTAGTACTGAAGAAAGTGTGGTGTAAACGCAAAGTGTACCTCGGACCATATCGTGCGCTGGAGGGTCTTGAACACCCATGGCCTGAAGCTGCCCGTGACCCCTACCGCCATCTCCCTATGCCTGGTGTGGGCCACCTAGTGTTGGCAGTGGAGGGATCTTGAAATTCCATCCTCCACTTCCTGGTTCTGCTGCTCTTCCTGTGAAACCTTTTTGAGGACCACCTGGTCCTCGCCTAGGTGACTCCTAGTCACGGCGCTGCCTCTGCCTCTGTAGTGGGGATGCTGCATGTCATGACTGATCTGTATGACTGGATAGGAAATCTCCTACTAGGATACCCAGACTATCATAAGCATAGCACCATCTCTCTCATGTCTTCCCTAGCGCCCTATAGTGCCACTTCGTTGTACGACCCTGGCCCTGGGTATGCTCACAGAAGGGCCTCCTCTGCTAAGTCCCAGCCCTCTATCGTCTGCCTGCTGAAGAATCTACTCTAAAGTGTCCACTAATAGGTCCTGCTATCTGGTGCCCCTCGGCCAGGAATCTCTCGATCACATGCTCCCACTCCAGCACCCCAGCGTATGTGGGGATGCACAAGGGTACCACCCTAGGACAGATCTCTATAGAACACCCTTCTTGATATTCCAAGCCCGAAAGTAGCTGTCGCGGATCATGTCCTATGAGTAGAGTGTAAGATCAGTGAACTGGGCCGAGTACTGGGACACTGACATCCCCCCTTACTTCAGCTCTAGAATCTCTTAGATCCGAACAGAGCCTAAACACGAGGGGTAGTACACCTCCTCGAAAACCTGCTGGAATCCATCCCAGGTGAGGGATGACTCGTCATGGGTCTATTTCACCAAACCCCACCATCGCCTGGCTATCCCAAGAAAAATACTGGAATCTAGGGCCACCATATGGTCTACTGGGGTCTGTACAAGCCAAAAGAGTCATTCCACTAACTCAAGCCAGTCTTTTGATACCTATGGATCCGGGTCCCTGCGGATCCTCAGCGGCCTCTGACGCTAGATTCTCACAGCACACTCAGTCTTCACGCAACCTCGGCCTGAGCTTCCAGAACTAACTGCCGCTCTTCAGGTGGAGGGGAAACTTTTGAAGAACTACGTAGAATGGGATCACATGAGCGTCCCTGAACTGACACATCGTCGCTCTCCAGGTCGTCGTCACAAACTGGAGAGGGAAACCTGGCTGGCTGCTGTCATGGAGGCATCCTGAAAATTATCATGGGATACCGCAATCAGATGAGCATATATATATATATATATAATAGTAATAACTAAGGGGATCTGACTCAAACACGGACAATAAATGACTCAATCCTACGGGATTCATGTTACAAAATTCCCTACAACAAGTGTCTCAGCATGCTGAGTCAACAAACGAGTTATCAGGGTCCTAGTGAATGAATATGTTGGCCACTCGTACCATTATTGGACTCCTTGGCCTAAGAGCCACTCTCGAGACATGTCAACATCATTTCCCTAAATCCCAACCAATTACTTTTTAGGGACTTCCGAACAAAGTCCCAAGGAATAAACCACCTCTGATACCACTTTTTCACGACCCGACCCTTCCAGTCCCGAGCAGCAACTACCTCAAGCCCGCCTCCATAGGCTAGAGGCTGGTGACCAGTTTCGTAGGTGAAAAAATCTTAGGGAGGCCTTCTCCTAAGTACCTGTACACACACACATACAACCCACTCGATGCAATAGTTAAGAGTAAAAATAAAACCATAAGACAAACAACTATACCCCAACCAAATTCATGCATCAACCACTAAAAAGAGTAAGTAAAGTGTTGGCAGTACTAACAAGTAAAATTTGAAGTAAAAAGGAAAAAACACTCGCCCTAAGACATTGGTGCCACAACCCGGAAATAGGTAAACACCAGAAAACAACTGGATAAACTCCCACCTAAAACTCCAGCATGACCGCGGCACGCTGCTCCAACTACTATGACCTATACGCTCCTACGTTGTCACGATCGACCTGTCCGACATCTGCAAGGGCACACCAGGTGCGGGCAAAGACCAAGAAGGGGTGAGTATAAATATACTCAGTCAGATGCCCCGAAAGCTCTAGGTAGAAAAAAAGGAGGCACTAATGAGGTGATCGGTAGACTGAACCAGGACATTAAAAAGTTTAGTAAAGAGAGTGCAGCTCAACCCTACAGAAACAGGAAAGCACTGACCCCAATGATTGGGAACCAAAGTTGGGTGCAATTATATATATATATATATATATATATATATATATATATGCTCAAAAAGAAACCCATATGAGTGCGTAAGGGGATTTCCATATCCATGATCGGCCCATGATAAGTCGCCATCAGTTCAATGTAATGCCATCTACATAGCCCAACATCTTGTCTCGTCCACCTAGGGAGCCTAAGTCAAAGGGGCTCAATCACTACACTTCGATACTATCCGCTTTGGGTGGAACAAACTTACCTGCATGGTTTTAGGTCATGTATTAAGGACGTGTCTCAATGGGGAATGTTCCCCTTTTCTTTATGGGTCCTTAGGTAATGTTAAAACTGTCACACCACTGATTTGCACTAACAGGGTCCCGCTCCAGCAGTCACAACGAAAAGTCACCGAATAGCCTCATAAGAAGGGCTGAGTCTGAAATGAAAACGGGTGCCCCACTGCCCAACCCTGCTATAGGGTAGACCAAGAATAAGTTGATAGGCGACCCACTGATATGGAAGAAGTGAACAGGAGACCCACTTCCCAGCCCGGGTGGAGGGTAGACCCGGAAGAAGTCGACAGGCGACCTGCCCGGCCCTGCTAGAGGGTAGACCCGGAAGAAGTGCACAGGCGACCCACTGCCCAGACCTGCTGGAAGGTTGACCTGGAAGAAGTCAACATGAGACCCACTGCCCATCCATGCTAGAGGGTAGACTCGGAAGAAGTCGACATGTGACCCACTGCCCAGCCCTGCTGAAGGGTAGACCTGGAAAAAGACGACCGATGACCCACTGCCCAAACCTGCTGGAGGGTAGACCCGGAAGAAGATGACGGGTGACCCACTGCCCAGACCTACTGGAGGGTAGACCCTCAAGAGTCCTCAGGTGACCCATTGCCCAGACCTTCTAGAGGGTAGACCCAGAATTGGTTCGATAGCTCCGCACTGCTACTAACATCACCAGGTATCACTAACAATCCCACCATGTGTTGGTTTGTAGTGCTTCAAAAGGGATATCCATCCAACACCTTCCCATGTTTCCACAATTAACATGATCTTAAGTGAGGCTCCACATGCCCAAATAGATTTCACCATTGCATCCCTCGTAGAAAAACACACGAGATAGACTACTTACTCGCCCGATACAGACAACCAGTGAATACGGTACAATTCACCGTATCTAGACTGTGTGGGGACCGCACCCCGAATATGATACTCATCTGGAAAACTACGCCATCATGATTATCTTGGAAGAAAACATGGAAATGACTACTCAAATTCCATGAACAGGCGTCTGGTGAAAAAGGTGCAGAAACGCTGCTTGCAAGTCCAAAGACGGCCCACAACTCAACTCTGACTTTAATGCCCAAAACCATACTGGAAATCTCCCTCTCGATTCTAGGGTCGCAACGCCACTAACAACGCTCAAATAAGACATCAGACATGTCCACACCATCTAAAATAAGAATCCCAGCATAGTACATAACGAGCATGTTGCGCCACCGAGTTCCCGACATAGGAATTAAAAATTCCCAAAACCATCTCAAAACCTTCTTCCTAAGCCTATAATTACACTTCCATAGACAAAATTAAAAATGTACACCCGTAGCGAATGTTACGAGTGACTGAAGTTAGAGCGGACAAATCTCCTTGGGAAGCACCGGCCTGCCCGGTCTGTCAACCCGGTCCGGGCTCGCGGTTCAGCCGCGCGGGCTGGATGTGGACCCGCGGTCCACCGGTTTGCCTACCAGCCCTTGTGGCTAGTCTTCGTTCCACTAAGTGACCCGCTGGAAGAGAGTCTTTGTTCCTCCCACGGTGTCGCGCGCCGTGACCCTGGTCCAGGTCATTGTGAAAGGCACCGACAGCCTCGCCCGCTCAATTTAGTCGCCGCCTGAAGCCGCTATCGGAGCCCACCACCATGAGCATAGCCACACCGCATGGAGCACAACCGCCTCCTGGAGCACTGTCGCCGCATGACCTTGGTCCGCTGCCACGCCGCCTTGCTGGAAAACGGAGAAATTGCAGGAAAACTTCCCGAGGCCACCCTGGACTCCTGGGAAACGAATTTTCAATCCAAAGCATGCAATGAAAGCTTAGAATGAGTTTTAATCGAATATGGGCTTCGATTGATGATCAGACAACAATTCGATATAGGAGAATAAATTTAATGAAAAAACAGAAAACAAAACGAAGAACAAATCCTCCTACCTCGTTAGGCGTAGCCCGAAGCTTCACGATTGGGCTGTCGGAGCCACCGCGCCTTACCGAAGTGGTTTTGGAGAGGGTGGATACTTTTTTAGAGCTCTTGTGCTAGGGAAGAACAAACCAAGCATATGTGAAGAGGTTGGATGTTGTGTTTAAATAGAAAAACACACTTAACCACCCACTCGTTGGCCCGTACCCAAACTTTCGTCAGGGCTGGGATTGAGCTACCTCTCGGGTAAAAACCTCGTTATGAGTGAAATAGAGGTCTCATGTTTTAATTCCAAGACTCAGTTCTAAATTTTATAAAATTAGATGCTTGAGGCCTTTAAATTATGAAAATACCCCTGGGGGCGTTTTTCAAAGTTGGCCCGCGCCAGTGAAAATTATACCCCTCCTAGGGTAAAAGGCACGTTTCGGACTCAACAGTGCCCTCAGTTTTCCTGTACGAGCTACTGTTTAGGATTTATTATATTTATTTAGTGAATCTAGTGTGAATACCACCAAATTTTATTTTTGGCCACACCGGGTTGTGGAATCGCACGCCATATGTACACCCTACTCTGAAAAAACATCAAGAAAATTTCAAAGTCTTATAGGATCAAAATCGGGGTTCTTACACCTACCAATAAAATATATATATTTTAGGCATAAAATTTCTGCATATAGTATATGATCATATGTGCATTATAATCCTTAAAAAACAATAGAAGGAATGGATTACAAAATTAATATCATTTGGAAAAAATTACAAATCACTTTGTAGAGGAGTAACATGGGTGGAAAAATAAGAAGAATAAAATTTATAACAAGTTTCAAAGGAAAATATAATCCATTTAAAAAGATGATAAGATAAAAGTATAAGACTAAAATAAAACATGAATGATGCTTAAGAGGTGCTTTGTTAAGAAATTATTTAGTGAGGTCAGGTGTTATAATGTATTATTTGAAATTTTATAGATGATAAATAGATACATAAATACCTAAAATAAAAATAAAAAAAGAATTTCGAATTTTAAATAGTGAAATATAAATAATTTTTAACAATGTAGGCAAGGTATAGAAACTGTGAATAATAATGGATGAAAGTGAAAGTGTTCACTTATACAAAGGAAATGGCATGGAATAATTTTTCAAAAAAGGAACTAAGATAAGAAATAAAATGAAAAAATGTGAATAACTATGTGTGATATGTTCATTTATTTAGTGATAAGGATCATGTGATAAGATGATAATTAGAGAAACAATGTTAGAAAATTTAAGAGATTTAGAAGGACTACTCCAAAATGTTTTACATGGGGTGAAATTATTCAAATGATTAGTTTGGAAAAAATAAGTATATATATCCATAATATTTGATATTTAAGAAAAGAAATTAATTATAAAACAAAATATTATAATTGTAAACAATATTTAAATAAATGAAGTTTATAATCCAATAGAATGATGGTGAGCGGAAGGATCACCTTACAAAGAGTTATAAATCATATTTGTACACATTCCTGACACAAAAAATATAAAAATTTAATTTTTCCAATACTTATTTTAAGAAATTACTAAAATTTATTATACTTACTATATTATTTATATTTATAATAATTAAATTATTATAACATGTTATTAATGACCATTAAACCATGGATATTTTCTTCATGGTTCTAATATCACATTAAATTATCGATAACAATAAAATTTATTGTCAAATGGGTGAATAACTCTCTATGTTTAATAGTGTAGATTTAATTTCTTTCAAAAAGATAAATAGTTCCAAAAACCAATTTTTTTTACAAATAAAACATGTTTGAATTTGTTTAATTATTATCATATAATGTTTTTCTTTATTTATGTTGTTCTACTGACCTTGATGAAATTATTTTTTATGATTAATTTTATGATTATTTACACATTATAAATTATGTATTATAATAGAATATAGTATCTCTATTCATATTTATTGAAAAATTTATTTATTACAATAATTCATAAAGGTAGTAATAATTATTTAATAAAAAATCCTTATATGTGGTAATACTGACGATGAATATATTTTTGTTAAAAAAATTATTATTTCCCTTTGAATATATTATAAATAATATTAAAATATACTAAAATATTTTATTTTGTTACATGGAACTATTTTACCATATTTATAAATTTTAAGAAGAAAAAATAAAATAATTCAATGGTTATAACATTATTATAAATTCTTACCTCAATCATTGGGAAGACTCCATTGGTAATCGACTTATGCCTTCAAAGGGTGATATATCGATGAGATCAAAACCCACTCAATATGGACTAGAGGGAGAAGTAAGATAATTGGTATAAATAAGGAATAATAATAATATAAATTTGTGAGAAGAAGTGGAGTTGTGAGAGATTGTATTAATAAGTGCCTCAGAGGGATGTTTTGAATAAAATATTAGAATATAATATTATTTCTACAAATACTAATCCTTCATATGATTTAATAGTAAGGATATTTTGACTGGATATTAAATTATAAATTATAATATTTATATAATTTCTAAAATATGAATAATTTATCCATTTATCCCTAGTAGAATATATAGTGTTTATACATTATTATACTTTTTACCTGTATATTTTACTATTGAGGATAAAATTACCAAAATATCACAGATAACCTATTTCAATGTGATGATTATAAAAATTAAATATTACATTCAAAAATATAATTATAAATTAGGTAATTATAGTATTTAATTCGTGTGTAAAAATCACTATTTTACTGAATGATGTAAAACACAATTTTTTAAAAATTTAAACTTGCACATATATTATGTTAAGTTGATTAAGATGTTATTTCATAAGATTTTAATGATTTAATGTACATATATAATTGATCTTAACCATTATTTATATGGTTATTTAATGATTTACCCTAATGGAAATTTATTTATTATAGCGATTTGGTTACTTTTAATATGGTCAGGTTATTATTCTACAAATGAGGTTACTACAGTAATAGTATTTTCTACAATGGTTAAATAATTATACACACCCCATTTATAAATCTAGTTTAAATAATTATTCAATCAATGAAATGTATTTAATGGTTATATATACATCATTTATAAATTTATAATCATATTTATAGTATATTAATTTATTTTTACTCTGTTATTTGTGTGTATGATAATTCTAGGAGACAATAATATACTATAATTTGATTTTTTTACTTGTTTTCATTGTCCATTTTATTATAGAGCATATTTATCATTACAATATAACAAAATATTTTTATGATATAAAATAATGTTAATTTATGTTATATGGTGATTGTAGTTTATATCTAAATATTAAACCCACATATACAAATGAGGAAAATTTCTTATAGAAATGACAAGGTTGTTACAATATATATTATCACATTTATAGAATTTTAATTAGGATTTAACTATTAATAAACTTATTTGTTTTTTTTTTGAATTTCTATTAGATCAAAATGTTCAGATTTACATCCAATTATTCTAGAGAATAAAACATTATTTAAATAGAGTTTATCTTAAACTTTTAAGGACAGGTAAGATAATAATCAAATGAGGGTGAAATAAGAGATTTTTGTTTAATATATTCCAAATTATTTATTCTAAAATTAGAAAATTTATCTAATTCTATAGGATTTATAATTTCCAAGGGTGTTATTAAATCTACCAAGTATCTAGATCACACATAATTCAAGGAACATTAAACTAAATCATTGTCCCATTCAATAACTACTCACAATTAATGTAATTTAATTAGTTGATTCCTTGGATTTCATCAATTATATTCTCAAGTTTATCCAATATATTACATTACATGATGTTTTAGAAGATGATCTCTGATTTTGATGATATTATTAATATACGAAGGCACAATATAGAAATTGGAATTTATAGTGAGAAAAGTAGTCATTCAAAAATTTATAAGATATTTATAATTCCTTCATCAAAAGATTATATACAATATAAAGAACCATGTATATATGAATAACAATTTAATCCTTTTTATAGAAGGATCATATACCTTTTAATGAACCTAGATAATGGTTTATATATTACTACTAGAAATTCCAATATCATCAGTTTTCTCCATCAATGTTGATAAAAATATTTTCTTTGAGGGACGAAATTTTATGGGTTAGATAGTTGTTGATTTAGTTGTTGGGGGGAATTATAGAGGTATTGGGATCAAGGAGTTAGAATATATTTTCAACATGATTTCTAGGAATTAAAAATAAAAGGAATGGTGGGAAATAAGTGCAGTTCTCAATGAAGTTAATACAATATATGATGTTGGTTAATAAATTACAAATATTTCAATGTTGAAATAAAATATTTTGTTAAAAATATAAAAAAAGTAGTAAAATTATTATAGTTTATATTAGAATAATGAAATTCAATACATGTTTTTTTAATTATAGTATAATATTAATTATATAAAATGTAGAAGGAGATTTATATATAAAATTATGGAATGAAACCATTGAGTAATGATACATTTTATAATAGATATAATACAAGTTGGTAAATCACCCAAACCTCTCTTGAAAGGAGAAAAGGAAGATGTATCCTAAGAATTGTAAGGCGAACATCAATTTGGATATCAACTAAGGAACAAAAAAGGTTGATATGGGTAGTAATCATTATATATTAACCAAGATGGTTGTGGGATTAGGATATAATTAGGGAAATTATAGAATATTAATAATAATTAAATTACTATGGTTGAATTTTTCCACCATACTTAATATAACTATTCCAGTATAGATAAGATAATTTTCTACACTAAATAAATTAATGATAACTAGGAAATATAGGTTAGGGACTGATAAAGAGAAACTAATATATGGGACAATGTTAAATTTTATTAACAAATAAAAATAATCCTATGGAAAATTATGAAACATAGTGTAAGGAAAAGATGATAAAATTTTGGAACAAAATTATTTGGAAGTTATAAATGATAATTAAATTCATTATCGAAATATTTAAGGTTATAATTATTAATATTAAATGTAAATTATAGACTAAAAAAGTTTATTTCAAGAGAAATAAGAAGGAATGGAAGTATTGATAGGTAATGTTAATGTTATTAACAATGAAAATAATTCATATAAACCCCCTATAATAATCCTAGTAATATATGGACAACTATAATTTTTTAATATACTCTTATAAATGTTTCTAAATATTATAGAGGTTATTCCATTTGTATATTTTTTTAATAATATAATTTATTATATAATTTTTAAAAAAAACCCAATTTCAATTATGAGTAGGATATATATATTTTCCATAATAAAATTAATAGATGATTGAGGTGTTACTATCCTATAGAAAATACCAGAAATGTTCAAATATATTGTATGTTTCAAAATTCTTTGTAAATTTTAGGTAAACTAAACTTTTACATGTTTTTTTATTTCAGATATAGTATTAATCTCATCCCTTTAATATTTTATATAGAATTGAAATTGGTATAATTTAAAAATAACCATGACATTAAATTTTTTAAAAATATCAATTTATTATCCCACATATGTGATTGAGGATCATTTAGTGGGAATTGGTTAGTTGATCATACCTTGTTTTTTATTAATTAACATAGAGATATAAAAACAGGTACCCGTAAAACATGGTAAAACATTGTTTATAATAAGAGGTTTTCTAATTATTTTTCCACATGGATAGATGCCGATTATAGTGTGAGAATATGAAGAGATAATTAATATTTTTCATTTTGTGATCCATCAATACATATTTAATGATTTTTTCTCTATTGATATTTTTAGTAAAGAAGTTAAATATAAATTGAAAATTAAATATAAAATTTAACTATTTGAATAATTTGAAATACATAGAGACATGAATGTATAATAATAAGTATACTAAAAATAAGTTTCAATCATTATGGAGGATTGTTATAGTAAATCATATGGGAAGTGAAATGAGTAACTAGGTAGAGATAAAATATATTTGAATACATCTATGTAATATACACATGAATAAAATTTTAAATCTATAAAACTAGCACTAAAATATTATTATCATTGAAAAAATACTTTTCTAATGACAGTTTTGACTGATTTATATGATGTACAAGAGGAATTTATATTGTAAGATTTTAAAAAATATGAGACTATCATATATTGGAAAATCACATGCATTAAATAGATAATTCATATTATCTACTTGCATAAAATTTTGATCAATGATGAGGTTAATACTATATTGAAGTGATTAAAAATATTTAATCATATAATGAAGGATGTTATATGGGTTAAAATCACTAAAATTCTAGATACTAGTATAATATATCACATATCATATCATATAAGGTTTAATAAAATAATGTGGTAAACCAATTTCACCTTTTTGTGTATATTATTTATTTATTAGTCAATTTTATTGTTTCTTAGTGTTTTTTTGGTTTTTAGTTGTTTTTGGAGGCCCATGGAGTTGGAGGTTTAAACCTGCATTAGGGTTAAATGCGACCAAGAGAGGTAAAACCATGATTAACCCTAGGTTTTGTTTGTAGTTATTGATGGGGGTGTGTAATACCATGAACAAGGCTTGACACTAAGACACAACCCAGGTGGTGTGGGTGTTTTCAAGGGAGCACGTCACACTGGGTAAGGGAAGGTGTCGTTCTATGGTGCGTCAATGTTATTTAGATAATTTTTTGACTAGGGGCCATCCATCCTTGGAGGTAATGGGTCTCCCCATAAACCAAAATTTTTAGTGAGTTAGTTTTTAAATTCGTGGTGTGTGATTTCATGACATAAGAGGTCACAACACACCGTGGCCTTTACATGATTTAATTCTTATGATTTTAACATTTCCCATTATTGAGTTTTTTGAGTTTTTTCTTCTTTCTTATATCCCACCCTCCCTCTCTCACTACCTCTCTAATTATATCTAATTTAGACCTAAATTGAGATCATAAAGATCATACATCCTTCACATTCTTTTATCATGGTTATTGTATCATTTTCCATTGATTAAATGTGGTATTTGAGGTTATTTACATCTTTCTCCTTCTCATATCCTTCCCTCCTAATATCCATTAATTTATTATTTCTCCTACAAACACAAATCACAATGAATTCTTATTTTTGGGTTTATATAAGTTTCAAAAATAGGTGTTTGGATGTATATGGTTTGGCAGAGTGTCTCTGGAATTGTATTGAAATTATCTATAGAATTGAACATGTTTTAGTATACTTTCAATTTGTTCATGGTACTAGTATATATGGTGTTCCTTTATAATATATTATTTTAGATGATCAATTGTTTTATAATTTTATTATTTCAAAATTATATCTAGGTTCATTAGAATCTAAGGGGTTTAAATGTTTTTAAAATAGTTTATATGTATTTTATGGAGTTTATAACATGATAAATGTTTGTGAAATTGATCGAGTGACCCTTATAAAATATTTTATGTGTTTTGAATAAAATAATGATACCGATTCTATCTTGAATGGAATTTTTTTCTATATAAAGGGTATGATTTTTATGAAATTGGGTTTTTTATATAGGTTTTTAATACCATTTTGTATTCATAGAGATATAATTTTATTTTATTCCATTTTAATGGAAAATACATTTTTTCCAAATTATTTTAATGATTGTTTTCATGATTTATTTCAATAAAATAGTGAAATGGGGTTGTAGTTCAATTATGTTTTCAACGTCCTATTAGTAATTTTGTTATAAAAGAATTTATTTGAAATTATTTTGCAATCAATTTTTATATCCTTTTGTTTTGATTATTCTAATTATAAATTATAACCCCATGGGGGATTTTTATTAATGACTCTTTTGAATGGGAGTGAAGAGGATTTTTTCATACAAGAGTGTTGGAGGTGTGATGGGTTTATTGATTTTTCGTTAAATTTTGATTTATATGATGATATTGTGATTAATTTTCTAATCACGTCATATTATTAATATTATGGGACCCCAGTTTGACTTAGTAGAAGGTATGTATTTGTGTTATGCTTTATTATTATGCATAATGTAGTTAGTTCCCTAGGAATGTTATATTATCAAAAGATTTTATTCTGTAATATTTATCTTGAAATGGTTCTTAGAGGGTATTATGGACTCAAATATAAGACCCCTTTATATAGTTATCTGATGATTCTAGTATAATATCATTCTTTTTAGAGCATATTTAGTATTCCATGATGCTTATTTTTTTATTTTGGATGATTATGGGGATCTCGATTAATGTGCCATATTTGTATCCCCTAGTTCTAGATTTGGTTACATGGAACAATGGATTTGTTGTGGCTTGTTTATATTTTTCCCCAATGACATATTGTAATATTTTATGTTTAAAAAATTTATTTGGTTTTGTTTTACTTTAAAACTCATTAATAAATGGATTGGGGTGTGTTATTTTTTCAAAATAAAATATATATTTATTTTGAAAATGAATTTTATAATATAATCAGATGTGAACGTAATGGTTAGTTTTATTACAAATTTAAGGGGCCTATTTTCATACTTCAAAATATATTTTTAAATATACTATTGAGTTTTTTATTTTTTATAAAATTATAGTCTGAGGCTGGATAAACCTCAAATTTTTAAAATCATCTACCCTATTTTTATAATGAATGAGATAAATTTTTAGGTTATTTATCTCTATAAATTCTAATGTAAACATAATATTTTATAAATTATATTAAAATTAGAATTTATTAAATATATCATGAAAGTAACTACATAGTCTCTTTGGCGAAACCCTTTTGGGAATGAATGGATCACACCCAGCACATACACTACTGTGTGTATATGAAGATTTTATGTTTTATCATAGGTTCCATATATTTTATACCATTCAAATATTTGTAATTTTATTTGAGTATGGATATGTTTGGTTATAGTGAGTTATGATGGGTTATGTGGTGGTATTTTTGGAGCTCCCCCAATTTTGCTTCATTCTTTTGGGATGTTGTATCGGCTATTTAAACCATGTATATTTTTTAGTTTTTATCATTGTATCTAATTAATAAATGTTATATTTGGTGATCTACTTGTATTTATCAGGATGTTTTTTTTATTATTTCATATATGGATTTATTATTTATTTTTTTATACTTATTCATATGAATGGATATACAACACACAAATATGTCACACTAGATTCTTACTAGTTTTGAAAAATTATTTATATAGTTATATCAGGGTGAAATAATTCACAAGTGTGTATTTATGATACACAAGAACTAGTTTCCCTACTATGGCGATAAATAACACCATTTGATCCGCGTAGAGGGATGATTCATGTGTCCTATTATGTCAGTTTAGGTTAGTTCATTACAAATGGTCTTAGGGACAAGGTTACTAAAAAGGGACTATGTTCATAAAATTACATCATTTTATATAGGATTTATGATAATGTAGATATATTATTATCATTGTGACTTAGGATGTTGTAAATGAGTGGGTTGTTGATCGCCATATTTTTTACAACACAATATTTTTCATGTGTAGTTTGGATTTGGAAGTAGTTTGGATTAATTTTTTGGATTTTGGTTTTTGATGGTTGTGTTTTGATATTTATTGGAGTTGGATGAGTTTACATGGGATTTCATGGAGTTTTTGTATGGTAATGTAAGAATAATCAGTGTCCCAGGGTAATATCAAAAGGCATGAAATCCATGTATAGGCTGAGTGAATTATTTTGAAACTACATCAAAGAATATTCTATTATTAAAACATGGTCTATCAATTCATTATTCTATGGAATTAATGGTTTTATAATCCATTTATATTTTATAATTAGAAATCCCTTGAGTGATACCAAATAATGTAGGTGAATTAATGGGATATTTTTGTTATGTTGATGTTTTTTCATTTTATTTTTTTGTGTTCCAGTAAATTATGTTTACAAAATTCTTGTGTAATTGGTTTTTAAATGAAAATGAGGGATTTCATAAAAAATATATTTTGTTTATAATAAATCCTTAAATATTGTTTTAAATTTGAAATTGTTTTCAATAAATATTTCTGGATATGGATAAATTCATAATTAAATAAATAATGTAGTTTGGGGGTATAAAACGAGTTTTTTGGGAGCATGTAAATTTTTTTGATACTCTTAGAGTGTGTTTTCAAGAGTTGTTGGTTCCAAAATTAAAAAGAAACGCAATTTGGTTTTTTATAAAGGCAAAGATTTATAAAGAAATTTAAAGGGCCAATCAAATTAAAATATAATATGGATTCTTAAGTTTGTGTTTTTTAAATAAAGGAGATATTTTGGAAGCTCGAGTGGGATTCTTTTAAATTAGAACTAGTGATTTCTGAATCTTGGTAAAATGTTTTGAAATTCCATATGAAAATTTTTTATTTTTAAATAAAGTTGAATGTGTTATAGTTATTATGTTTTTAAAATAACTTGTCTATCAAAAAATTAGTTTTGATTCCTTAGGAAATTTGGTTAATTTTTACTACAAAAAAATGTGTTTCGCATGTGTTTTGATTTGATAAATGATAGATTTTGAATTTTTCCTACTAGTGTATTATAAATTATTTGTTTGGTTTAGGGATCATTAGTGGGTAGGATAGATATTTTTTGTTTTAGTAAATGTAAAAATCATATAAATGTTTCAATTGAATATAGAAATTTCTTCCCATGGGATTACTCTTTTTTTTTGTGAATTCTATTATTCCTTGGTTTTAACCATATTAACTCTAAGTATTAATCAGATTCCTAATAGTTTGGAAGATTATATTTTTCCATATCAAAGTGTTCCATGGAGAATTATTGATGATGATGTTTATTTAATGGAATTATCTTGAGACCATAAATGTAGAGAAGATTCAGTGGATGTGTGTTTGTGGAACCTGATAGAGGTGTCCATTTGGGTCACTAATAGTGGTTCGTATAGAGATGATTTGGGGTAAATTTAAGGTGTGGTATTTATTTAGGTTATTGTATATTAGAGGATTATTCATCTAATTTAAAACAAAGTTTTATATTTTATGGTGACCTTTTATTGTTATATCCTTTGTTTTCCATTATTGTATTCTCTAGTGTGAATAATGGTTATTTTTGGTTGATCATTCATTGTTGTTTGATGATGATTACTGTAATTTTTAATGGGGTTTAAAAAGGAATGATGTTTGTTTTATAAATAAAATGAATATGAGTTTGGAGAGTGTTGGTGTAAAGGTTATAGGTTGTTGGTTTCTAATTATAAAACGAGTTCTAATAGGTTTGTATATTCTACTGAAATTACAATGAGTTGGTGTTTCATGAGTACATATTTTAGATGTTATCTATGTAGTTTCAGGCCCTGAGGTTAGAACCATTTATTTCCTTATTGATTTATATTTCCTCTTAGTATGTTCTCCCTATTCTTATGGGACTTTTTGGATTGATAGGTGAGTCTAGTGACCTTTTAGAAGTTCTCAAAAGATGTTATTCCTTTATGAAGTTATGTTGGTATCTTGTGAATGTATATAGATTGTTGAATCTTATCATTTAATTTTATTATTAGTGGATTTTTCAGGGAGATACACATTTTATTGGGCGTTCCCATCTAATATTTATCAATTTTATTAGAATTTTTAATTGCATGGAGACCTTAAATATTTCTATATATTATTACAGATCATTGTTTCCTATGTGTGATTTGGATATTATACAAGTTTTTTTGGGGATTTTTGTTGAATAATTCCACCATTTAAAGGAATGGTTTTATGAGTGTTGTTTATTTTTATGGGATAAATCTCAAGTTTTTCAATCACTCCCATATATTTTATCTGGGTTTTGAGGTTTTGGATTTTATTAGCTCTACCATTTTTCCACATTATAGAGAAATAATGTTGAATGATTAGAAGAATTATGAAAACCATTCATCATTTTTTTGTGTATATTATTTAATTCTTGTTCCTATTTAAGGATTCTCGGTGTTCTTGATGTTTTTAATGAGTTTTAGGATGACCGAGAAGGTAATTTTTTTTACCTACAATAGGTCATGATATAACCAGGAATGTCTATGATGAAAGTGAGCCCATGTTTTATTTAGCATTCTGGTTGGGGCATGAAATTCAAAAATAATGGTTTCTTACCACAACATAGTATGGGTATTGTGGGTGTTTTCTTGGAAGTGTATCATGTAGCATAAGGGATGGACCGACATTGTAATGAGTCCTTGGTAGTAAGCCTAAATTTTTGTAGGGTTATCCTTGAAATAGAGTGGATGGTTCACATCATAGGACAACCGAGGAAACCATGTAATGTTTTAGGGTATGGTGTGTCATGCTATGATGAGAGAGGTCACGTCATGATGCAGTCTACCTAAGATTTAATTCTTAGGATTTTACCGTTTTCCCTCATTGAGATTCTGTATTTTTGGCCCTCAATTATCCTATCACTCTGTCTATACCAATTCATTTATATGGACTGATCCTTGAGACCACACATCCTTATCCTCATTCTCCATTATATCATTTATCCTTCTCTATAATAACCTGAACATTTATAAATGAAATTCCCCCTATGATTTAATTAAATTACTTATTATGTATTATATTTGTATAAAACACATGCACTTCTTGGGTTTATTATATTATATCAAATTTAAAAGTCCATTATGAATCATTATAGTTGTTAATATAGACATTGTATAGTGATCACATGATTAGTATAAATATTGGGTTTTAAGATATTCCATTGACCCCCAGATAAGATGTGATTACCTCTACTAGTAGGATCATGCCATATGAAGACATATTATTGAATATTATGAGGGGCTAGAATATCTATGATTATCCCATGAGATATAAAAATATAAGATTCAATAACTCAAGAATGGTAGAAACCATATATGGGAGAAATTCATGTTCATTAAGATGACAAACCAAACCATGTATGCTGATCCACCCCATGAAAGTCACTTCATCAAACACCTTACCCTAAGGATGTTTTCTAATGTATTAAAGGGATATGTATAAAAAACCTATATATATATTTATGTACATTATTTTTTTTATAGAATAATTAATATATTTTCATATTATATCATTACATTATAATTGATTTTTTTATTGATACACTAAAATAGATATTTTATATTTGGGAAATATGAAAATTATATTAATCAATTAATTTTTAAGAAATAATGGATTTTTAAAATAAATAATATTTTATTGAATATTATTATTAAATAATTTTATTAAATATAAATTAAAAAATATTTTTTATGAAGTCATATATAAATTTTTTAAGGGTTCTTTTCTTTCTCTTATTTATTCAACAACTTGCACTATCATATTCCATTTTAGCCTAATTTCTAATATTGAGATATTAAATTCCATGCCCCTCTATATATTATTTTATTGATAAATAATTAGAGACCCATTTCTCAATAATCAGTCCCTTCTATTAATATTTATATTCCAATATTTGTTTTTTCAAAACTCCACTGCATTTCTGCATGATATACAATTGTGTAGTGAATACCATTACCAATTTCCTATCTAGGGTGTTCAACTTTATGCACATATAATTATTGATTTGATTCATAAATGTATATGTTAAACACTCTATGAACATAGAATAAAATATGATGATGAATAGATCAATTTTGTTTCATTAATGTGGCACACTTAATCATGATAATGAAATTAAAGTGATGAGAGTGTTCAACATTATATACTGATGGAGTGAATTGGGTACTGTTTTGGTCTAATGAAACATAATTAATGTGATTAATAATTGATCCTAATCTGTCAAGAGACATCTTCTATCAACATATATATGTATTTATCCTTGAATTATGTTTATGATGAGGTGTTTTATATTTTTATCACATTTTCCATGTTTCCATAATGTTGTCATGCTATATCTGCATCATTATTCTTGTTTATGATTATCACCCCTTCTATACCCAATTGATATACCTATTTTATAAAAGGTATTAAGAATTCTTTCTATTGGATGTTTATTACCTTACTGTGATTTATATCACACCCCTTCCATATGTATGTACCCAGAATATCTCATGTAGATTTATGTATGAAGGAATAATATGAGCAGGTTAAATAAGTTTTCAACAAAGATGATGTATTTGTTGTTCTATAATGTTTTGTAATATACCTAATTCCAAAATAAACTGGACCCATCAATCTTTATAATTGTAATATGTGTAATATTATGTAATAAATCAGAAAATAATGTGTAATAAAGAGAATTTTTTCAATATAATCAATCAATTCAAATTTTCCTAGGATGGCTGATTCCATATATCTCATTCACATATCTATCCCTCCTTCTATACCATTGATTCAATCATGAACCATAATCTTCATGTGGGATAATTCTAGATTTTATTTATGTTATAATCAAGAGGTTTTCTACGTTTAGGGGTTGTGAATAGTGTTTTGTTTCTCAGTTGGGTGATCTCAACAAAAGGTGATGTGTTTCGACTTGTTTTATATTGTATTTATATAGGTGTTCTAATTTCATCCCTTTATATAATATTCAATGAGTTGATCAATCGGTTTATGATTATATTATTTAAAAATTATATCATTGTTTATTATATATTAAGGGTTGAAATATATTTCAAATGGTTTATATACATGGAATGGATTTTTTCACATTCCAAGTGCTTCTAAAAATGATTATGTGGCCCTTTTAAAATAATAAATGTGTTTTAAAGAGGTGTTTCAAATTAGTTTTATTTTAAAAGGGATTGTTAGAGGGTTAAAGTTATTTAAAAAATATATATTCTGGATAGATTTGAGATATTTTAAGATAATTTTTTATTTATAGAAATTACATGACATGTTAGATAATTTATAAGGGGAAGAATTATTTTAAAAATTATTTTTAATATATTTTTCATGGATGAATTATATAAAATGGTTAAATATTTTTTATGTAATAGTTTGTTTTTAAATTCATGTTTTTATCATTGACTGAAAGAGTCACTTTGAAATTTTAGGTTCCCTCAGTGCTGAGCCCCTTTGTTCTTATTATACTACTTGTGGATTGCGACCCCATGAGGGATTATTATTATTGGTTCTTATGCATGGATGAGAAATTGGATGTTTCTGGTGAGGGAGTTGGAAGTGAGATAAGGTTTATTCATTTTTATTTAAATTTTAATTTATCGTATGGGGTTGTGATTCATTTATTTTTACCACCTCCAATTATTGATATCATGGGATCCATGTGGGGCTATAATTAATGTCTTAATATTTGATGAAGCATATTAGTTTGTGGATGATATCTATTTACCTAGAAATGTTATTCCCTCTTAGGTCCTTATTTTGTACTCTATAAATAAAAATAGTGTAGAGAGAAATGTTATTTTATCACATTGGGGTCCCCTAAGGATAGTGACACATTTATTTAGTTAGGGGATATCGATTTATATACATTTTTTATGTCCCCAAGTATTTTATTTAGTTACATAGAACCATTTCTTAGTATTGGGATGTTTTTAATTTTCTATATTGATATGTTAATTCCTTTTGTGTTTACACCTTATATTCATTTGTTGTTTTTGTTTACTTTCAAACTGATTAATAAGTAGTTTGGATGGTGTGGTTTTTTCAAAAGATAAGTGATGTTTGTTTTCAAAATGGAATTTTAGAAAATAATCATGGAAAATAGGAAGGTATATTGTGTTTTAATGAAAATGTAAAGGATTAATTTTCATGGTTTGAGATATATTTTCAAAGGATATTTTTTATTTGTTATTGGTTTTCAAATTATAGTTCTATAATGGATGAGCCTCATTTATTTTCAAAAGGATTTCCCCAATATTAGAAATAAAGAGATATAAAACAATTTATTTTTCATGTATGGTTTTTATTATAAAAAAACCAATTTTATAAAATAATTTCAAACTAGATTTTATGTAATGTATCATGAAATGAAATACATATACTCTCTAGTGAAATCCTATTGGAAATTTTTATCTCAAACCATGTATATACATTAATGTGTGTGTGTGTGTGTATGAGACAATTTTTTTTCCATTAGGTGTCTCATATTTGATATATTTTATTTATTATTTATTTTGATTTAGGATTGAGATGGCAGGTTATAGTGAGTGATTTTGGGTAATGTTGTGTTTTTGTTGGAGCTGTTTAGGATCTATTTTATCTTTTTGAGATGTTGTTTCTACTATTTAATCCTGGTGTATTTTTTATATTTTTCCAATTATATCTATTTACACTGTATTTTGTTGTGTGACAAAATTATATGTATTGGATTCATATTTACATCATTATTGCATTAATTTGTTTCATTTTTTCCATTTTAATTTAGTATGCATTGATACACAACATAGGGATGGGTAATTTCCTACTCTTGGTAGTTTCTAGTTTTTATTTATATATGTATCAAAGGGTGAAATAATTCAAACATTCATATTTTTGATACCCATTCACTAGATTTTTTATTATGGGGATTGTGGATACCCTTTTGGAATAACTTCAGGATGGGTCAAGTGATGTGTCAGAGAAGATCAAGTTGGTTTTTTATAAATACATGTGTCTCTAAATAAGCATGGAATGATGTAGATTAAAATGAGAAGAATGAATATATTTACATGAGATTTAAAATATGATGGGGGTGTGTATTTTTTATATAAAACCAAATTATATAAAAAATAGCATTTCCCTCTACCATTTATTTATCAGATTTTAGAAAAGATAATTGGACATTAACTTTTTTATTTTCTTAATGGATACTCTAGCTATAATCATGTTCCCAAAAAACCTATGTACTAAAAATGACTAAATTATCCTATACATATAGAACCTTTTATTATAGGAGGACTCCTCTTGGGTTTTATTGTGATTCTTCCACATTTCATAGGTGTGTAGTTTCAATATTTTTAGATACGGTAGAATGTGAAATTCAAATATTCATGGATAAATTCTCTTCTATTGGAATATGATTTAATGAACCCTTACTATAGGGTGCATCCTTGGAAATTAAATAATATTTCGTTTTAAGTTATAATTCATTATATTATAGTTTTTGATAATTATGTTTTATATTTTTTTCAAATTAAGTTATCAGAAGGACATAAATAAAAATTACATCACAAATTGGACACATCCACTCAGTATCAACTTATTCCACAATATTTAACTTTTATGATATAAAAAGTTTCCTTTCATGAAATATAATAAAAAAATTTATCCATTACTTATACCCATCCATTATAATACATAAAAACATGTGAAAAAAATTTAGAAAGATTACTAATAAAAAAAGACCAGTAATGGTCATTTAAAAAAAGAAATAAACTTGTTTGTCACTGGATACTTATAAAAAATTACATTTTTAAAAATAATCATAGGGATAAAAATAAATATTTTCATACCCTAGAAATAAAATTTTATTCCCAAAACAGTTTCTCAAAACATTTCATAAGAAATAATATTGCAAAAAATAAAACTTATAATGTTTTCTTACAAACATCGAAAACTCGTAATAAGTTTTTTCACAAAGTTATTTCACCCTTAATATGTAGCATATACTTAGGCATAAGATAACTATATTACTATTTGAAATCATAATTTTTCTCTAATAATAAAAAAATATATAAATATTTTAGTTAACTTGGGACTTCATTTTTTTCACCCTTATAATCACTCTTACATATTGAATGACCAATATGGTCGAATTCCAACCTAATTCTTAACCAATGCGTTGTGGGATAAAAATGACCCAAAATTCCTTGGATTATATGAATACCACCCATACTTGGATTATAATAGAACCATACATACATGGTAAATAATTTTACCACATTTCATCATAAATAATCACCATTAACCACAACATTATAACGACACATTAATGTTAGCTTATAAATATTATTCACATCCATAAAAAAACATTTCCTGATATCAAAATATCTAATCCATTTAAGATACATTATTTATAAAAATAACAGGTATAAAGGGAAATGAAATTATTATTTGAAGAAAATGAGATATTATAAATTAAAATATACATAAAATAATGGTTACAATGCTAGTAAATGATGTTGATACCATATATGTTAAAATAGAACCTTAATTTTTTCTTTCAATAAAAATGGTCAAACTTTTCTGTATAAAATTTGATAAAAGCCTCTTTTTGAAAATATTTGAATTAAAATAAAAATTGTTCTAAAATTTACTTTATAATTATTTAATTTCTATATATAATTTTCAATAAAATAATTTTAATAACATGTACATGGAATAAAAATATTTAGAAAAAAATGTTAAAAACATATAAAACAAGGGTTTTAAGGTAAATGATCCCTTTCCTTATGTATGAATAATGATATGTGTCATTTAAATTTTTCAATGATAAAAATATACTAAATGTTTTATCTCTTAAGAACATTTTTTAAGTTTATAATAAATTTTATCTCATTTATTATCATGTTATATTCGATGACATAATCATTCATGTTTATGTCTAAAATGAATTCAGTTGATTGACTATGGTCAGTGAGGAAATTATTCCATAATCCCTGAATAATAATCTGAGCATAATTAATATAGATAAATTATAATTTTAAAACACATCATTAAATATAGTTATGAAAAAATAATTAAGTTATAATCATAGAGAGGATATTCAATACATATACTTGAGTAACGTTTTCATATTTCAATGATCATGATTTAAAAACAGAAAATAATATTTTAACATTAAATATTGATCATTATATCATAAATATCATAAAATTTCTTTAAGAAAAATTATATACATCAACTATGTGATGTAGTGATGAAACAATTAATTACATATCATCATGGAGGTTATAGTTCATATATATGGATGAATGATGCTATAATTTTTTAATGAATGAAAATTTAATAAATTAGGTCATATATAACTTTTATAATGTGATAAAAATTTCACTTGTATCATATATATACATTAAATACATCCTTATAACCAATCATGAGAGGGGATTATGGAAAATAAATTACAATGGTTTGTGAGGAAGTAGTCTACCGTAAAAAAAGTGACGGGTTTGATTCCCATTTTATAGAATAATGGATGGATATGGTAATGACCCAATGTTGATAAATGATATTTTTTTCTTGAAATAAACATGTATTATATTAAATTATAGAGTATTATATATATACAACACATATAGAAACCAAATATAATTAATTAATTAATTAATATTATTATATTAGTCAATAAATAATCCCATAAAATGAAAAATAATAAAAGGGAAAAATAGAAATAATACAGTTGGATAATAAATATCACCTCGATTGGCTAGAATAATCCCTCCCATGAATAGAATTGATGGAAAAAAAATTAGTAGTAAACCAATCAGAATTATAGAAAATGGAAATATATAACCTAGAGAGGAATTCAGTTGAAATATGAATGAATGAATTTATAAGTATTTATATGAGATAATGTGATCATTTTAATAGTGACCATTGAAATAGTAACATGACTATTGGGAATAATAACCTGACCATTGGGAATATTAACCTGATCGTTTGAATAATAATTTTACCTAAAAATATTAAATCATTTTATATATAATTTTTATTGCTGAAAGTTTTTAGTAAATATATATATTATAATTCCAAAAAATAAATATCGTTATCAAAAAATTCAATGAAAATAAATTCACATTTTAAATAAATTTTATTATAATCAATTTTCTAAAAACCATAATTATTATATTAAAAATTAATAGACTTATTTTTATAAAATTTATATCATTTCATAAATCACCTCATTGATATTTTACATTCTTTTTTTTAATTTTGTTAAATATGAAACTTTTCAAGTGAATAGTAAAAATATAGATATTCTTGTGACCGATGTATCTTAGGTTACATCTTTAATGATGTAATGATGTGATAATAATTTATAGGACTCGTAATTCATACAAAATATATTTTATTTCACATATTAGTTAGTAAAATAAAATAATCACAATTTGTAAACATTAAATTTACTATAGAAAGTCTAAAATTTAATGAATTACATTATAATAATATTTTCTCATTTTCAACCATTCATTTTTATTATACTAATGAATTAAAATTATAATGTTATTAAAAGTCTTAAAATAATTTTATTTTATTCCATTATTATTTCTATTCTCAAAATGTCACTATGACAAGTTTTACCTTAGATATAGTATATTAGTCAATATTTAATTCAAATAATACCCTTCTCCTCATGTATTAACAACCCGTCTCCCTACCATTGGAAAATAACTCATCTACAGCCTAAAAATCCAAATATCTTCTTAAATCCACACTCTTACAAATTATATATTACCTAGGATTGATATGAATCTATCTATATCCAATATTCAAAGTAGTTTAACTCTATAAAGAAGAAGCAACATCTATAAGAGGGTATGTTCTCATCAATTCTTCATCACATTTCCCACTCTTATTTAAAATCTTCCTCCACACTTTAAGACCAAAATATTATCAGGATAATTAATTAGTATGACAGAATTATATTAATTATTTTAAACTAAAGAATTATAATTTTCAAAACATATTAAATTACCATACATCCCATTCCACCCTTTGGATAGTGTCATATTAACAGTTTGTTAACCACTAATGAGGACATTCCAAATTCATTTCTTATCAAAAACTATATGGATGGTTATTATAAATAATTAACTATATATAAATATATAAATTAATTTATTTTAATATTCTAGAATAACTTATTATTATGTATAAATGACAATGAAAAATAGGGTAATCGAAGAAAAACAAGATTTTTTTAGGAAAACATCATATCAAAATGACTTCCCCATAAGCAAGGAAATTAAGAAATTTAATAAAATTACTATAATTTGAATATTTACTAAAAATTAAAATAATTCACTTATTGATAAATTTTTTAATAAACATAATTTTATTATTTAGTAGTTTGTAAAATTATGGGATTTGGTGGGATTTAAGATAAGGGGAATCTCAACCCAACTCACTTTCCTTGTGGTGTCCATATTTCACATAAATTTCAGTATGTATATTTTACTTATGTTTATTAAATTTTTGATCACTGTTATTCCATTTTATTTTTGGGATATACATGTTACCACATTTATTTTAATCAAAATAAAATGATTTTCAATAAATAATTTACTATCCAATACACATATTTTACACCTCTTTAGGGGTTTCTTATCCACTCAAGAATGATGATATTTATTTCAAATATGTTTTCCATTATTTATTTTGTAACACCGTACTTATTAATAAAATTA
The DNA here is from genome assembly GCA_963277665.1 of Viscum album. NCBI lineage: Eukaryota > Viridiplantae > Streptophyta > Magnoliopsida > Santalales > Viscaceae > Viscum > Viscum album. The sequence goes on from OY728148.1 coordinate 392,813,742, forward strand.
TTATTTATTACTTATTGATGAAAACCATTCATTTCTATGGATTATTTTAGGACAATAAGTGTTATACATTCTATGTGACATGCATGATTATATAAATAATATGATATTATAGGTGGGGCCAAAATTATATATCCCTCTAATGCATTGGTTAATTTTATGTATCTCATGATATTATGTATATCCTGAAAATTATATTATCTTTTTTCAAAAAGATGATTTAATTATTTATTCATATATGTTATGAATTGAGAACTATTATTTTATGTTTTATTTTTATGAATCACCAAAATTCGATGACTTTTTAAAAAGTCTTTCTCATTCATATGATGATTATCCAATGTGTTTGAAATGATAATGAATATTGTTATAACATATATCCAGTTGATCAATGTCTCTTGTTTCTCCAATGGTATACTTCACCTTACTAGGATTTTAGCTAACCCCATTCTTTGATATATATTTTCAAGTGACTTTATTTTAAAAGGAGAATATGAATGATTTTAAGTGGATAAATAAGAATGATACAAAAAAATATTTTGTTTTCTTATGTATAAATGATATATGATCAGAATTTATTTAAGGTTCAAAACCATTCAATCCATGAATATATAACTATTATATTTTTTATATAAAAATGAATTAATAGTCATGTAATAATGTAGTGTCACAATAGTTGCTATCATAGATTCAATTTAGTTAGTTATAAAATTATGGTTAGATAACATTAGTGAAAAACTTTTGGGAAAGTATATTTATATGTAAACAAAATTTTTTTTTATAAAAATTATAAACAAATTGATCCAATAATATATGATTGTAGAAATTATTTTTATAGAGAAATAATTATTTATTAATGTTGTGTTGACATAATTTTTGTTCAAATTTCATTGATTTTTTTAATTTTGAGAATCAAGAGTAATCATGACAAAGACCCGTGTGAGGTATAATGAAATGATTTCATAAATTACATCCCTAATTACACATGAGGTGGTGTATAATACATCAAAGTGATTCTTACCCATATGTCTCAGGATATGAATTATAACATAAACCATGTGCAATTTCATCCTTCACCAAAGAATAAAAAAAAAATATTCTGATGTATATGTGGTAATGACCACCAATTTTTAATAGATCATCAGATCAACCTACCATGAAATAGTTGTTTAACTACATGGAGATGATCTATCTTATGCTCCATTATTTTGAAAAGAAGAATGTGAATCTATCTGTGTATTGTTTAGATGTTGAGTCTAATCAATAGTGTTTGTTGATAAAGAAAACTAAGATGAATGTTGAAATGTCAAAGATAGAATGGAAGGAATTTATTAAAATATATCTTAAAAATTATTTCCCTATAACTCTTCAAACAAATAAAGAGATTGTTTTCTTATAACTGAATAAAAAATAAAAAAAATATCACAACATTTGAGGAAATCATTATAATTCCCTCAATATTCACATTAGGTTTTTTATCAACAATGATAACACAATAGATATATTATTTATTTTTTTAAAACCAAACCTTCTAATGGAACTAACTATCTGATACTTTTCAAGTTATAAAGTAGTATTTATATGTGTCCTGAAATTAGATATGTTGTTTGGTTAGTGGTCCCATGGTCATAAAGATAAAAAGTGAAGAAGTATGTTTCAATGTGGTGGTTAAAATGACAAAGTAGGAAGGAGGATACAACTACCCACATGGAAAAAAAATTCGGATGAAACAACTTGGGAATTTCCATGAAGGGATGGGGAAATGATTCTATTGTAGAGGAGAAGGCCACCAACATCATTAATGTCAAATAGAAATAAATAAGGTTGCCAAAAATATGGAGGAATAGATGTAACCTCATTATTCAAAACTCATGGTTCCATGATTCAACTGTAGGTATAAAGGGAACTATGTTGGGAAACACACTAAACCATGGGACCTTGGGGGTAATCAATGTTGGAAACCAGAAAAGACAACAGATAAAGGAAATTATTATTCCATCACTAATACTATTGTAAAGTATGAGAATAAATTTTTACAAGGTACATTTACTATTACATCAATAATGGGAAAAAAATTTGATTCTAGTTCTACACATTCCTATATATTATGAAATTTTGGTAGAAATGTTAAATTGAATCCACAATTCCTTGAATTAGAGATATCTATCAAAACACATAGTGGTGTTATCATTGAAATGAAAGAGTTTGAATCTTATCCCAATAAAATATGCGGGAAGATTCATCTATAGAATCTCATAAAGCTTCCCTTTGTGGAATTTGACAATATACTACGCATTTATTGGATATCGTTATATAGAGAACATACCATCATTGGAGAAAAGGATATATATTTTCATAATCTTAAAAACCCCATGATTCTCTATAAATGCAGTGAAGGTCATGAAGCTACATTGGAAAATATTTCAATTTTATGGGTGCTTATACCCATTGAAGAAGCATACCATTCGAAAATGGTTGAATCGAAGGAAAGTATAAACTTGGAGGAAATTCCCTATGTAAGATAACATACTGATGTATTTCCTAAAGAGTTACCCACCTTTCCCCCAAATTTTGAGGTAGTGTTATTAATATAACATATACATGGAGTTACTTCTATATATACATTCCCATAGAGGATGAACCTAATAAAAAAGAGTTAAATAAGTAGTTTTAGGATAATTTTGATATAAGTTTCATTCACCATAGTACATAGCATTGAAGTGAACAAGTTCTCTTGGTCAAGATGAAGGATTGACCAATGTGGATGTGTATCGATTACTAGGATGTCCACATGATCATTGAAAAGTAACCTCTATCAAATATTGATGAATTGTTTGATCAACTATGAGAAGATCAGTACATATCAAAGGGGTATCTTCTTTATATATATCATGAGTTGTTGTCGAAGTAGGTATATATTCTGAAAACTCAATTCTGTACAGAGAATGGACACTATGAGTTCATAATTACACCCTTCAAACTTATTAATTCCCATAAAATCATAAAATATTTGATTAATATAGTCTTTAGATACTACCTCTAAACATATATGTTAATTTTTATCAATAATATTATCATTTACACATATATAAAATATTAACATACAGTGCATTTAAGGGTTGTATTGGGGAAATCAATGAATCATAAAATATATTTTGTGTTAGGAAAGTATGACTTTTAAATGTGTAAGTTCACATTCATGTGTTATGTGATCAAATTTGAGGGAATTTATGTAGTCCTTTCAAGGAAAAAATCAATTTATAAATGAGAGAAACCCATTATTTTCTTGGTAATACATTCTTGAATTGTCTTAGTAGTTTTTTACCAATTTTATGTGAGGCATTTATCGGGATTTTATTGTCCGCTAAAAAATATTTAATAGAAATGTGTATTGTAAATATCAATAAAATAATGTCTAAAAATTATTAGATATATTAATAAGAGGATAATCACTATGCATTTACTCAAACTACCAATAAGTGTATAATTATTTTTCATATACAGTGACATCTAAAATAAAGTGTGGGGTTCTATACTATTGTAGAATGAAAAAGTGATGTTATATGCCTCATAATAATTGTAGAAATATGATCAAAACTACCATATGCATGATTTGGATTTAGCAGATATCATCATCACATTGAGGATTTTGAGACACTATCTCTATGGTTCCAATCATAAGATTATAATTTATATATGCAAATAAAATAATAATAACATGAATCAAATAAGATGGTTATAAAAAATTAAGCACTACGATTGCTCTATTCACTAGAATCTAAGAATTTCAAGTTATGTAGATGATTCTCTTAGAAAAAATATACCAACTACTTTTATCCATGATGTGAATTGATAATGAAATCATCTTCAATGATATGTAAAGGATAGATCTAGAAATCATAATTTCAGGGAATATATCATACCTTTCAGAAATGATTACTGAACCTTCTATCTATGATAATATCAATGAGCCACAACGTGTCGATCAAGAGATTCAAAAGAAGGTGGATGAAGTAAAGAAATGGAGCCTACACAAGTTTTATGCCGATAAGTATGGGTTCAATAAATTTGGAACTATACATTTTATTCCTACATCACCTCAGATAAAGAATGATCTATCATATAATTAACATAGCCATTATTTCTTTATCCATACTAGAAGTACAAAGATGTGTTGTGATCTTTTTAGAGAACACTTGGTGGTACAATATGAAGAAGTACATTAAATATTATATCTCATGGTTCTTGGTATATCATCAGGTTAAATCATAATGATAAAAGTAAAAGGGATGATGAAACAATTTACCATAACCTATGGAAATGGGAGAACATTACCATAGACTTTGTCAGTGGTCTCCCAAACACATCCAATGAATAAAATGTGATAAGGTGTGGGTGGATTGACATGTAAGGACGTCCAAAATCATCTCTATTCAATAATATTTTTCTATTTAATGACATGAAAATATATATTCAGAGGAAATGGTGAGGCAAGATATGGTTCCACTTTCAATCATCTCGGGTCGTGATCCAAGATTCACATATAAATTCATAGTATTACTTCAACATGCTATAATTATATAATATAATTTCAATACAACATATAACCCCAAACATATGTATAATCTAAATGTAATATTCAAATAGTCATGGACATATTGAGAGAAAGCACAATTAAATTTAAAGGAGGTTGGGATCAACATTTTCATTAAAAGTTTCCACTCATGAATTAAAATAGATCCATATGAAGATCAATATGTAAAGAAATGTAGAACTCTATCTTCTGGGGATAAAAATAAAGAATAAAAGTTATTGGAATTTATATTATGAAAGATATATAGGAGAATTTTTAACCCATCACAAAGTAAATAAAAACTGATTAGAGATAAAAATATATCTATACTGAAATTAATTGATGGTACTTGTAGTTTGAAGCTGGTAACAATGCTTTCTGTTGAATATCACCACATAAGAGAGTCATGTGGTTTGGAAGGAAATCAAATCTTAGCCCTATCTACATTGGATCCATTGAGATCCATGGTATCATGGGAACAGTTGTCTATGGAATTTGTCCTCAGCAAAATATGGTTGAAGTTAAAAAATTTGTTCTACGTATCGATGATAAGAAAGTATATACACAACCCCTCACATGTACTAAATCTAGAGGTGGTACCAATGGAGAATGTCATGTCGTATGAAGATCATTCTGTGAATATATTATTCTATAACGATTAATGCCTTTGTAAAAAGATAATACTCAATGTCAATGTGATATAGAAGAACCATATGTATGAAGAAGCGATGTGGGAACTATATGAAAAAAAAGAACACACACATATTATCAATATAGAATATGAATTAAGATTTCAGAGATTATGTTTCTTAAGGAGTGAAGAATATAATAACCCAGAGTTTATAAATAAGACTTATTTCTTGAAATAAATATATATTATGTTATATAATATATTATTATACCCATACAAAAAATATTGATACCAAAAAAAACATTATGTCATTAAAGAAAATTTTTAAATTAGTTAATGACTGAACCTATAAATATTCCTAATATTAAAAGTGGAAAAAATAGGAAATATAAATACTAAAATGGAAAAACGTGGATAACCCAAATCAACTTGAATTATACCTTCCATAAATAACACTATAGATATGGAAAAAATAACAATAAAAAATCAACATTATAGAAAATGGAAATATAGAACCTTGACAGGAATTGTGTTGAAAATTAATGAAAAATAAAAAAAATTCATAGAAGGTAATGTCACTATTAGAATAGTAATATCAATATTTTAATAGTAACCAAGCCATTTGGAATAGAAACATAACTTTTGGGAAGAGTATCATGACTGATATAATAGTAATTTAATAAAAAAAATAAAAAATTGTGATATAAATAATATTTAGAATGATTATTTTTCATAAATAAATATATTTTAATTCCAAAAAGAAATATCACGACGAAAACACTCAATGAAAATATAGACACATTTTTAATAAATCTTATTTTAATGTATTTCATAAAAATAATAATTTTTACATTAAAAAAAATTTCTATGATAGATATTTATTTTAATAAAATGAATATAAATTTTTAAATCATCATGTTTAAATTTTCCTCGTGCAATTTTTTTTTAATTTTTTTAAATAATTCAATTTTTATGTGAATATTAAAAATAATGTTTTTCTAAAGATTGGTGTATCATAAATCAAATAATTCATGGTGTCATAATGACAAAATAATTTATATAAATTGAATTTCATAAGAATATTTAATTACATAAATGATTCATTAAAATAAAATAAAAATAATTTCAAAAACTAAAAATTACTTTCCAAAGTATATAACTTTGAGTTTTACATTAACATAATATTTTCTCATTTTTAACATTTACAAAGACAAGTATCTGAACAAATCATATATATTGATAATCATATTATACCTAGGAATGTTATAGATCCACCCAACACCAATCATCAAGGGAGTACATTTCCATAGGGAAGAGGAAACATTGTGATGATGGTATGTTCCCATCAATCTTTTATCTCATTATCCTCATAACTTTCTCTTTTAATTCATAACATTAAAACCCTAATATTTTAATGATAATATATTAATATTTAAAATTATATTAATGATTTTATGAAATTTTATGTATTATATTTTCAACATATTAAATTTTCATACATACTGGTCCCGTCCTTTTGACATTTTCCCATTACCGGTCTAGTAACCACTAATGAGGAAAAGTCCAATTGATTTTCTATTACTAAAAATATTAATGGTTATAATAATTTTTTTGATATATATTTTTATCAATATTTTTTTTTAATATTTTTAAAAAAATATACTCATGTATAAATTACCTTGAAAAAATAGGGAAATTGAATAAAAATAAGAAAAGTTTAAGAAAAACAAGATATCAAAATAACATCCCTCAAAAAAAAATATAATAAAATTGTTATAATTGATATATAATGGAATAATTTATAATAATTTCCTTTGGGATCATTTTTTCTTTGATAAATATAGGTTCGTTTTTTAGGTGGCAGAAAAGTGATGAAATAAATAGTGATTTATGGTATGGGGATTCTCGAACCAAATTACCTTTATTTGTTTAATCCCTCCATCGCATCAATTTCAGTATGAAAGTTTCTGTAATTTTTTTTAAATATACTTCAACCTTTATTACGATTTATTTATTTTATATTCATGTTACCACCTTTAATTATAGTCCCAATACAAATATCTTCCAAATAAGTTTTTCTTTCCAAAAAAATCATTTATTGCTCATGAAATTTTTATTATTCACTCATGAATGATGTTGAATATGAATAATATGATTTCACATAACAATTTATGAATCCAATTTTCCTTAATTATATGATTATTTATGAACTTTTAATGAATTCCTTTCCCTTACCAATGTTATTTCATGACTATGATTGTTATACGTTATATGTGGCAAGCATGATCACATAAATTTTATGATGTCATATATGATCTTAGAATTATATATCCTTCCAATGCATTAAAGAATGTGATGTATCACATTATATTATGTGTAGTATGTGTGAAAAAGTATTCAATATTTGTTCAAAAAGATCATGTTATCATTTATTTTCATATGTTATATGTGGACATGAGGATATCTCTATCCCAACTATGTGTTGTATTTGACCACTATGACAAAATGTTTCATTTGTATGAATCACCACCTTCCATGAAATTTTGAAATATAATACTCATTCTTTTAATTATTACACTATTCTTATGAAATTATTATGATGATTTTGCTCTCCCATATACTATTGATTCATGTGTTTTTTCTTCTATGTTATCCTTCCCCTTACTAGGGTTATAGCTCACCCCTTTCCTTGATGTATATCCTCAGGTGACTATAATTTTTTAGGATAATGTAAAGTTTTATAAGAGTATAAAGAATAAGGATTGTAATTTTTTTACATTTTATTATGTATAAAAGATTTATGATCATATTTTTACCATGATACTCAACCTTTCGATCATTGAATGTATAAATATGACATTTTTTATCATTAAAATGATGTAATAGTCATGTAATAAAATTTAGGTTCACAATATATATATATATATATTATTCTATTAATATAAAAACATCCATGTATAATTAAGATACTGATTTTATTATTTCATCTTGGTGGGAGAATATTTGAAGGAGGTAGACGAATCGATAAAATGAAAATGCTTTGTTAATAACCATTCGTCTTCCTTACATATGCATGATATATTTTTAACTAAATCATTCCTAGGTTGGGTTTATAATAAAAAAATTCCTCTAGGATGTGGATAGAGATGTATGGATGGGATTTAGTGATGGATTGGCGGAATAGGGGTTCTTAATTGTTATAAAAATATGTTAGGACTTACCCCATTATAAGGGAGGAAAAGATAACTTTAGGAATATCGTAAAGTATAATATTAATATAAATTACTTTTAAGGGATATTGGATCGAAAATGAAAAATTTAATGATAAGATTATTATGGTTCCAAATACCCTCTTCAATTTTTATTGGAAAAAGTTTATATTAGAATTTTACTTATATATTTTTTAAACTACATTAACAATTTTTTATGATTACTGTGATAACAAAATATTTAGTCTTATGTGTCAATTTAGTTAATATAAAAGGAAAATTGGCCTAGAAATGGACAATAGTTGATATTTAAAATAGTAACCCATTCTCATAGATGAAGATAATAATTATAGTAATTTTAAATAATTTAATTAGTCATTATTATATATATAATTTCATTAAAATTACTTTGGGAACTATTCATTTATCATGACTTTGAAAACAACATGAAAACCAAATAATTAGAATATAATCATTTTTAAACATTCATAACATGTTAATATGTCTATAATATATATTAAAAAATTATTCATTCAAATTATATGACTCTTAATATGTTTAAAATCATTAATTTTATGTTTATATTAATTGAATAATTTTTTTCATCATTTCATAAGAATTTAAGAAGATTATTTAATCAATAAAAATTTAAAATAAAATACTATTATAAAAAAATATATATTTAAAATAATAATTTATAGATATTAAAAAAATATAGTGACATTTTTAACATCATATTTAAATAATATAATATAAATTTTATAATAAATGGAATGTGGAATGAAACTACCCTATTTAGAATTATTTAATCTTATAAAAGATATAAAATTTACCAATTAAATAAAAAAACGTCTATGGTAATTTTTCCCCCTATCATATTATTATCAAAATTACTTTCCTAATATACCCTTACTTTGGAGACAAAAATTTATTATGGTTACTATTCATAATGAACTAAAAAAAATTATCATATTTAAAAAATTTGAAAATACTAATTAAAAATATATGATGAATTTTTCATAATTATACAAATAAGAGTGAAATAATTTGATTTAAAATTAAACATGTAAAACCTTTTGAAATTTTTTTTCTTAAAAATGAATTATTATTTAGTAAAACGTTTTATACATAAATCAAGTATAAAATTTATTTAAAATACTATAATTATATTATATATAATAAAAATATAAAATTTATCATTTTTAAAACTAATCCAAAAATATAATTTTACATTGTAAATACATGAAATGGAAATACATATTTCAATAAAAACAAATAATTTTCACTATTCAATTAAAAATCAATACGTTTTTTCCAAAAATCACAAAACAATCACTCTTATATAATTTTGATAAGCCAATATTAAAAATTATATACTATTTATAAAATAGGATATCTAAAATTTTAAATAATTTATTATACTAATTTCCCACAAAAATAAATAAAAAATATTTTCAAGAAAACTTATATTTGAAGCATAAAATTACTTTAATAAAAATTGAGTGCATATTTTATGATAGTTAATCAATATATGTGTATTTAGTATTACCATTATCTATTTATTTCATATGTGGTTAATGATATTCATGACCACCAATTAAATTTAATAGGTTATAATGATCACATTAAAATAATTATATTTCTATATAATATCCCAATTGGCTTAAAGATTGGTGTTGTAAGTTATAAAATCTATCTAGTATAGTATTATTTTATAAAATGTTGATTTTAAACTTATAGAACCTATATATGGGTATAGAAATATTTGAAACAACTAATTTGGTAATGGAATAGGATAAATTCTACTTCATAGTCAGAGGAGTAATTGTGTGGGACATAGGATATCTATGTAAGGAATTAATGTTGATAAATGAAAAATTGAGGTGATATCCAAAACACCACCACTAAAATCAGTAAAAGATGTGAGGATTTTTTTGGGAAATTTATGTTTTTCAAAAAGTATTATAAAAGAGTTTTCGATGTTTTAAATATCATTTTTTAAAATTTATTGAATGTTAGAGAAGTTATCTTTGATAGGGATTATATTGAAGATTGTATAATATAATAGAAAAAGTTAGTCTTAGCTAAAATAAATAAAGATCCTAAAATTATTTTTTTGAGATAATATTTTATTAAAATTATTATGAATGAATTTTAGTTTTGGGATATAGAAAATAAAATTACAGAAATATAATCTACAACGATAACAAGTTTCTCAATAGAGATCAACACAATTATACTAATATAGGAAAAGTGATAGTGGATGTGTTGTATTAAATATATAAATAGTGTTTATATATAATTGTATGTAATGTGATTTTATAAATTTATCACCCATGATTAAAATATGTAATCTCATAGAAGGAAGATAAACCAAGGATGATTATGCGAGGTAAACATCTATAATATTTCAATCTATAAATAATTGAAAGAAAGGAGATAAAAATCATGTTGTAAGTCATTTAAAATAATATGTGGACCCAAAAGAAGATAATTATAATCCAATAAATGGTAAATTATGTTATAAAAACCTATTCACAATAAACATAAAATGATTTCCTTAGTACTCATATATTATATACTATATATTGATTTGATGGATACTAAAGGGACATTCCTGAAATGAGAATAAGTGGTTCACCGTTGATGTGAAATATTATTTTTCAGTAGAACCATTATTATATAATAAAAAGAAAAATGAAATTATCAAATATTTCATTAAAAAATAAAAATTACTCTCTGTTTTTAATCAATTCCATTCACTTCCTTGTATAGGATGTTATATATGTGATAAAGTTACAACTATAGTTTTAAAGAGTTAGTTTTACTAGAAAACTCATTTCAAGGATTCTAGAGAATCTATTAAGGATTGTGAAAATGATAGATAATGAGTAATATACGAAGACTACAAGAGAATCCAAATATTATAATCCTTGAGGTATAATTTTTCTATTAGTGGGGTTTTATTTCATGGGTCTAAATATAAAATAACATAGAAATTATTGAGTTTTTGATATATTGGAGTACCTATCAATGTTGTTTGAGGTTGTATCTGTGCAAAATACCTTAAAGAAATAAGTTGTGAAAATTATCATAAAGGTAGATATTCTATATATATGAGGTTTCCATATAATTAATTAGTGAATATATTGTAAATTGTAAAAATATTCTGTTTATATAACTTATATATAATTACGGATATAACAAAAAATATAGGAATAACCTATCACCCAAAAATTATTGGGAATGATAAAGTGTCAAATAAGTAATTCAAATGAATCCTAGATATGAAAACATTCAAATCATGTAAATCCTAAACAATAAATATTGGAGATTCATAGTTGGATAATATGATAGTTTACAAAAAAATATTTGAATTTCTCCTTATAAAATAGTGTTTTGAAAACAATTCCACTTGAATTTGTAAATTTAACATAAGTAAATTTGACTAGTGTTTATGAATAACATTGATTACAACAGAACTATTGAAAATTGAATTATTGATATAATTGAGTTAAGTAAATTGATAGTAGATTCATATTATAATGATAAAATTATTAATGAAAAGGCTACACTATATCGTGATAGGGTGATTCTATAAAAAACATTAATATAAGATAATAACTTTTAATATTAAATTCTGTAATAAGTTATGTCATATAAATCTTATGTCTATGTTGTCAAGTCTTTTTAAACCATCACATGTCTATCTAAATATATTATTAGAGATCAATGGATAAAGGGGTGAATTATCTATAGTGAATTGGATGAGGTAAATGAAATAATTTGAAGGATGCAAGGTGGATAAATCCTCTATAATATGTCTTAATTATTAAACATGATGAAGTCAAGATAAATACTATAATACAATTAATCATGGGTGGTATCTGATGTATAATATTTTTCAATTTTTAATTTTTTTAATAAATACATATCCCTTCACCCCATTTATAAAAATATTAATATTTTATAGGATATTTACAAACTATAGAAATAAAGGTAAGATAGAAAAGAATACAAATCATGGTAGGAATAATAAGGTAATATATTTATTATAATATTCCCTAATTCTTTATTTCTACCCTGAATAATTTAATTTATTTTCTTATCCTTCAAATATCACTTCATATACAAATAATGGAAATATAATAACAACCTGTTGTTCTTGGGGTGGGGTGAGTGTGTTAGTATACTTTTCAAATATATCACACTTTATATAATTCAGTCTATCAAATTCTTATTATAAATATCAAAGAATATTTGGTGACTCTTATTTATATTAATAGTGAATTAAATTTTATTTGAATTGGGTTTAGGCGAATAAAATTTTTACATGAATACATTAGAATAAAAAATTCAATCATGGGTAACTTTTTTAATATAAAAGAGTATCATTATGATGATTCATCTTAAACATGAATTTAGAAAATGTCAATTTAGTTAGAGTAAAATGAGTAGTTGGTAGCCAAACAAAAAATATATTAACATAACTTTTTATAGGGTGTGTGTGTGAAAACAAAAGATCATTAAGATGTATAATGTGAGACCTAAGAGTATACTTTATAACATTGATTACATTCCCCAGTTAATATAATTAAACATGAGATATGTCTTCATGGAATGGTTTATTTATATATTGGATATATTCAATCATTTAATAAGTGAAATTAATATGAAATGATTTATTAAATGAAAATATATGTAATATTTTCTTCAATTTCCATGTTAATATAATTGAACTCACTGGATTCCAACTTATTGGAATGGTTTCATTAATTCTTGTCTATAAAAAATGCTTTGATATGTGAAATTAAAAATATATGAATTATAAAAGAACGAAATTATATGAAAGGAGATCCTTGTTATCAAGGGATATAAATATAATTTGGAAAAAAACTCATAAAAAGAATAGGTAGATAAAATTATCTGATTAGTTTCACACTGATGAATCTTTTTTGGGTGATATTGTGTAGTAGGATAAAAAATTTGTATGAGATATATTTTAAAATTTTTTCCTAATTAAATTCATAATTAGACTAAATAATAGTTTTTAGTATTCATTTATTACTTTTCATGAAGAAAATTCTATGAGAATAAATTTTTTACGTAATTTATTATGGAAAAGTAGTTTCATATGTTTAGTGGAATGTGATTTTCATAAATTTTTATTATTTTTATTATCAAAATTCATGTGTAATTTGATGTATTTTTTGGATAATATACATGAATATTGTATGAAGTATAATTTTTTAAAATTTTATGAATAATAATTCCATATTGATCACACATAGTAGAAATTCATTCATTCGAGGAATTTTTTAGTGTATAAAGTACAATATGATTTTAATTGATAATTAAATAATGATTTTTTGAAGAATAGATGATGGTTATATATCCATAATATAAATTATAAACTAGGATAATTTCATCTAAAATATATATAATTCTGCCTATGATCAATTTTACAAGATAAGAAATTACATATACTAAACACATAACCACTGAGGAAGTGAAAATGATTGAATTATGATTTCATCCAGTATCAATAGGGAATTAATTTGAAGATGAATTATATTTTATATCATTGGAATGAAAATATAAATTCACTAGATTTTATGGATTTCATGATATTATTATGGATAGATGTTTCCACATATATTTCTCATAGATAAGCTGATAAACATATAATTCTCTTAGTGATAGAAATCAACTCATCGTTGAAAATTTATGATGTGGAAAAGAAAAGAAATAATGTCCATCACAAGATATTAATATTAAAATTACATATATGTTTCTTCATAAGGTAGAAAAACTCATAGAAAATCTTCTACAAAGATACCATATATAGAAATAGCAAGGATCTACGATGTAACACCCCGAACCCAGTTACCCAGAGTCGGTGCATTATTACATAACATTGGCATGATCACAACAAAGATTAAATCTCGAAAGACCGATTGGTTTAGTAGCCTTGGAAACCCTAGATATATTCATAAGTTTTACATTACATAATAAAATGAAAAACTACTACAACAATATATTGTTTCCACAGTCCACACTATAATCCCCTCATAATATCCCTACAGTTCATTCATAACTTACATCTTCACATCCTGGGAAAATTAAAACATAGAAAAGGGGTGAGCTCAAATGCCCAGTAAGGATAACAATATAGCGGAACATTCAAAAATAAGCATAAACATTTAAGGCAATGTATATCTAAAACAAAAGCCTTTCAAACTTGAACTTTCAACATAGTATGGCATAAATAAAATGAAATAATTCCATTTACTTATTCACATGGATATTCTACTAATCGAATAATCACATGCAAAATCAATAACCACTTTCATAATGATGGAATGCTTAATGCTAAACTTATAATTTATTTTCAAGGCCTCGTCCCAAGACCTTGGGGCTAACTGTAACCGGAACCCAACCCGGAGTGCCTCTAATAACCGGACACCAACCCGGAGTGCCTGTAATAACCGGACACCAACCCGGAGTGCCTCTAATAACCGGACACCAACCCGGAGGGCTTACTTTTGCCAGTACCTAACCTGGAGGGCTTACTTTTACCAGTCCCCAACCTGGAGGGCTTACTTTTACCAGTCCCCAACCTGGAGGGCTTACTTTAACCAGTCCCCAACCTGGAACATACTTGTCCAACACATTCATATGAAGTAAAGGTTGAAATATAACATAAACATTCTTATTGGAACTAGCATACAAAATGTCAATACTTTCACCATAAACTATGAATGGTATAAAAATAGCACATCCACGGTCAAACATATCACAAAACCTTCAAAAAAATATATAAGTTTTGTATCATAATAAATCAACTTCAAATAAGCTTAAAATCCATCAAAGGATGTTGACATAGATGAAATCAAAATTCTTTTTAAAGAAATATCTCCTTTTATTTTAAAATAATTTAAGATCCATATAAAATAAAACTTTTTCTTTGAAAATAATCTTATAAGCTTGTAAGGGAAGCTTTGAAGATTTTAAAACGGTGAAAAATAGCCGCACCCTCCGTATAATTTAAAAAAAACATTCTTTCCTTAATTCTGTCGAAAAGGATAAAAAGGACCTTGTTTTGAAAACGATGGAAACATTCCTTTATAAACCTCTTATAAAAAGTCAAAAAGGGTATAAATGACTTTAACTCGTATTCTAGTAAATAGTAAAAATGTTTTGAAATTCATTTTTAAGAAACATGGATGTGGATGATAAAGAGATCCCAGTAGATTATTAAGTATAAACAACCTTGGATAGTGAAGAGATTGTGAAATAACCCTTACCAATTTGGTAACTTATGAAACATACAACCCATGAAAGAGGTATCATACAATGAATATATAAATACACATAAATTAGAGTGTATTACACAAAGAATATAATTATGGGCAGTACATACACCACACAACAGGTAATGGTGGCAATATGGCATGAATCTCACGGGAATAAGGAGTGAGATGAAAACCCCTTACCACGTTAATCAACTAAGTCGTATGGCCAAAAGTTAATAACCACCAAATGATTTACATAATAACATGAATATAAAGAGAATCATGATAATATATATCAAATGGCAGTACACAATACACCACTTTCAATAATTTAGTGGCGAACAATGGAAATCTCACGGAATTGAATGTGAGATAAGAAAATCCCTTACCTTGTACTTTTCCTTGGATGGGGTAGGTTAACCTCTTGTATAATGGTGAAATAATTGTAATTAAATTATACAATAATCATATACATTAATATGATATCATATATGATCTTTTAATATTCATTTGATAATAACATCTTAGTATTATCGTCGTTTCGGGTGTTAACGTAATCGTTTTCTTTTATATGTTTTGTTATATAAGACATGTTTGTAATGGATAGGTTGTATATTATTCATATCCAGAATGATATCAAGTACTTAAACATCATTTTTAAATCATCAAATGATAATTATACTTGAATGGATACGATGGAGAATGAATCTCATCGCGTTCGTGGAGATGGTAGTCCGTACGTACGCACGAGCGACAATATCATTATTTTGATATTAAAATAATATATAAATGGATGGTATATCATATATACAGAATCATTACAATGTTATATTTATTATTTACATGAGTTACACATCATTATTATACCCATCCAAATAATAATATATTGAATAACAATTACACCACGACATGGAGACGGTAAGCCGTACGTACGCACGTATGGTGACATGTTATTAAAAGGGTGGATAGAATACTGAATATGGTTGTACCATATTTATAATAACATCACAGTATATGTATGATACTGGATTTATTATTTTAGAATGGTAAGAACAATGAAAGAAGAAGTGGAAGAAGAAAGGAACTTGAAAAGGGGTGGTGAAAACATTACCTCTTCTTGGGGTTCTTCCTTTTGATTTGATCAAAAGGGCTCCTTAGGTTAGCTTTCTGATCAATATAAGGTCTCTAGGTTGTATTGAGGGATATTGGGAGAGTATTTGGGTAGAGTTTGGCCGAACCAAAAGGCTTTGAAGGTGTGAAGAAATGAGAAGGATGAGTGCCCTTTTATAAGAGGGGTGAGAGGCACCTTTGGAAAAGCTAGAAATATTAATTTATAATAAATTCATATTCGGTTTCTAATAGCTCCAAAGTATACTATTAAAAGGTTAAGGTGGGGATGGGTCGAAAACAACTCAACCAATAGAATTTAGACAGGTTTGGGTACTTATATTAACCTTATCTTTAAGTATTAACTCTAAGTTAATTAGTTTCACTTTTACAATGTCTCTTTGTATTTTTATATAATATGGTTAATAAACTTACTATATACATCAAAGCGACCCCCAAGTGGTCCATTAATGATTAAACTATCATGATATAAGTCTATTGGCCGAACCTTAGTCTTTTAGGAATTTAATATCAATTAATAATATAAACTTTGTTTTAAGAACTCTTTTATGTCAATTTTGAAACTATTCAATAGTTGATTTTTTTGAAACTCATAAAAGATTGATTACTTCGAAAAAAGTCAATTAAATCAATCCTAATATATCATATTATCATATAAAATTAGTTTAATTCATTAAAAGTTTCATATTATAATTATTTGGGTATTTATAATATCAATTATTTTAATTTTTTCACTATTTTAGTAATTACTTCATCATCATTGTGTCATAAATAAAATAAATTATTTAATGTCTAAAAATTATAAAAAATATATCATTATGTAGGAAATCTTTTTAGATTTCTAATGAATATTTATAATCTAAATTCCAACATATATAACCCGATGTAACAATTGTTTTTGCTAAAAGATATATGCTTGTGTCATTTTTGTATTCATTTTAACTTAATTAAAATAAAGTGTCATTATCACTTACAAGTGGATCCATGGGGTCCCAAAATCGACCCCAAGATGCCCATGGACGACCATGTATCAACCAATAGGGTTAAGAAACGTTTTATGGTAATTTAGTATTATTATAATATTATTTTTTTAACCCTTATTTACCGGATTTACCCTTAACCATGGTAAATAAAATATTTACCGCAGTAATTATTCAAAATGTTTAAAAATAAAAGTTACCTATTTACACAATTTGAACATCCTGATTCCAAATATGGAATCCATTTTCCTAAATTCAAAACACAGAAGTGGCGGAAATTAATTTAAAATTAATTTCCGCTGTCAAAACAAAAAGCGTGTTTTTAAGAGATAATAACTATCAAAAGATTGACACTTGTTTATGTTCGGTAAAATTGTAAAATTATGTTCCATGACCAACATTATATTAAATGGTAAAAATATATTCTAAATATACTTTAAAACTACTAAAATTCATAATTTATCACTATTAATTATTTTGATTAAAAAAGTTGTTTTTATTTAAAATTTAGCAATTTTCACTATTCATCAAAATATAAAAGTTATCCGAAATGTACCAAAATTTTACCTTAGGCTAAATTCGATATTCCGAATCCAAAAATGAAGTCCATTTTGAAATATAAAATATATATAATTTCCAAAATTAGGTATTACTATTCATAACTACTAGTTTGATTGGTTGTGGGGTGTGTTAAAACTCAAGGTTGCGTACAACACACGCTACTGTATTATTCAAAGAAAACGTACCGTGGAAGCTTGGGATTTTTCATTTTAAATTTTTCATGTCCCCATTTAGTCAAAAAGTTTAAAATATTGTATTTAAAAAAAGGTTCACTATTAAAAGTTGATAAAAGTGCAATACTGAAAATGAATTTGTTCTTGCATTATGTATAAGATACTCATAATAAAGTTTAAAATTTATTTAATACTATTCATAACCTCTTTTGAATGGATTTTTGGTAAGTCATTGTGCAAGTGAACTCGGTGTTGCGTGTAGTGCAAGTTATTGAATTATAACACATTATGAATTCTTGGGGTGTTACATTCTCCCCTCCTTCAATAAATTGCGTCCTCGCAATTTGAAATTGTTCTTCGAAAATAAAAGTTTGAAAGTAGAAAATATATTTGTGGGAAAACCCACATTGGAAATTGGGTTACTAAAATTTAGTCTTAATATGAGGAAACGAGAAATCAAAGGGTCACCACCAAATTATGATCTCGATTAGGAGAACATTGGTGGCAATTAGAGACATATAATTGGAGAAAAAACGTAAATATTTTTAGGTAGTGATTGAGGTCATCAATCACAAACAAGTGTAAAATAGAGGTCCTTAAATTCATCAATCTATGATGATTTGAAATACCATCGGTTCAACAAACCATAGGGTATTAGGATAACACATTTTTTATGTTTCGAAATATCTTAGTTGAAATCCCACATCGAAAAATGAATTAATGAGGCCTCTATTTAAAATAAAGAGTCGAAAGTATGAAGATTACCGAAAATAACACATACAAGGGTTCCATATAGGAAAATATGGATATGGAAGAAAAATCTAACCATCAATTATCTGATGGAGAGTGGTAGAGAACATGGCTATGAAAAGGCCAACAATCCCAAATCCATAAATTAGTGATGATTTAAGGTACCATCTAGGAAAACATTTTTGTTCTAAGTTTCTTTTCTTAATGTTGAGGAATTTATTTATGAGATTGTCTAAGATCATAAGGAGATATACTTACTTTATAATTAGAGTTTTATCCATTAATAAATTTCTACCACAAACTCATCTTTCACTCTAAAAGATAATAGAATGTAAAAAAATTCTATTTACACTATTCGTATAGGGTTCAAAAATAAACGAATTTATAATTCATCTACATGATATTTTAATAAAAACTACATTATTTAATCCAGGACATCTCATGGGCCAGTGGTAGGTGATACACCCTTGTCTCCCTTCGGTTGCGGGTTCAAGTCTCGCAGCCTTGCCGGACGCGACGGGTTGCCGCCCGACCTCCGGGTTGTCCTTTTATGGAAATCCAAAATAATCCAAACTAGAACTATGCAAAATAATTCTGTCCAAACTCATAGTCTAACATTTATAAGGAAGGTAAACATAATATAGATCCTTTTTACCCCGTAATAGCATATGAATACCTTCATCATGTATTACCATATTCCTTATTGATTACATTCATGCTCCCTTATTCCATATAGAATGCTGGATATACTTCATTAATCCAAAAATGTTTTAAACCCCAACAATGATGGAATATACAAATCATTAATCAGTTCCAAGGTAGTCAAGAATATCCAATATAATTTATCCAAAACAATCACATATTATTCCAAAATCACTACCTCAGTATCAGAACTATATTATGATTTATCATTCTCTCTACCATATATTTTCCAAAAATTTCTCCTGCTATTGAGTCACTTTTCTTTGTTCCACACAATCTCAAGTCCTTAATGAAATAGTACTGCAGTACAATCCTTATATACTCCATAATTATTAGAACAAGTACATTGTTGATACAACACTCAATTGACATAATCAACATAAGAACTCTAATCATTCCTCTTCATCTGTGGTAGTATCATAACTTGATTATTATCCAATAAAATCATTTGTAGCATAGTCTGATGACTGGGACATAGGTTCTCGTAGTGTCCAAACTCCTTGAAAATGAAGCATTGTACATTTAAAACCATTTTCTTACCCTTGCAGTCACGTACTTTGTGCCCTTTTCCTCCACACTTATAACAAACTCCCATTCCTTTCAGGCAAGTTTCAGGGTGTTTCTTTCCACAGTTACCACATATGGGAAAATTCTTCTTCTCCCTCTTCCCTTTATCTATCTTTCTCTCTTCCATCCTTTTCTTCTCTTGCTTCCCTTCAAAGCCATAGGACTCAGTAAACTCTTTACTTATCTTATCAACACATGATATTATTTCTTCATATGATGATAATACATGGGAGACTATTTCTCTTATAAATTCTAGCTTAAGACCATGAACGATATGATCCTTCCTTCTCTTTGGATCATGTGCATTTCTGGAGTTCTCATTCCTTCTACTGGGCGCCATTTCTAAACAATGGCATACACTAGATCAGTTTATGAATCAAAATACATAATCCCATACTTATAAAACAATTAACATAAATTGAACTATTTATGGATATAATCCATAATCATAAAAATGTCTCCTTTGAGGATGTATATACTTATAAACCCTTCATAATGGTTTGTAATGAAAATGAGAATTATCCTAAGCATATCCCCCGGGAGTGTCGTAACCAAGAGTGCAGCAAGGCCCGTTGTCATGCACCAGTTCCCGTTCGAGTCTAGCTCAAAGCGGTGTTTTCGGGTTTTACCCCTAGGTACATCTGTGCCAGATCCGCCTCTACCTGCTCGTATCCAGACAGGGATTTATTGCTCGGAAATCTCACAAAATCTCTACAATACCAAAATTCTAGGAAGTTCTTCTACACTAATCCTCAAAGTTCATCTTAGGTCTACGTGCTCTAATCAGAGTTTATCTAAATCTAGCTTCCAAGGTTTGTACTAAACTTCCTCTGATACAAACTGTAACGCTCCGACCCCAGTTACCCAGAGTCGGTGCATTATTACAAAACATTGGAATGAT
This sequence comes from Viscum album, assembly GCA_963277665.1. Classification (NCBI taxonomy): domain Eukaryota; kingdom Viridiplantae; phylum Streptophyta; class Magnoliopsida; order Santalales; family Viscaceae; genus Viscum; species Viscum album. The sequence continues at coordinate 392,835,209 of OY728148.1, forward strand.
CACAAGAAAGATCAAATCTCGAAAGACCGATTGGTTTAGTAGCCTTGGAAACACTAGATATATTCATAAGTTTTACATTACATCATAAAATGAAAAACTACTACAAAAACATATTGTTTCCATAGTCCACACTATAATCCCCTCATAATATCCCTGCAGTTCATTCATAACTTACATCTTCACATCCTGGGAAAAATAAAACATAGAAAAGGGGTGAGCTCAAATGCCCAGTAAGGATAACAATATAGCGGAACATTCAAAAATAAGCATAAACATTTAAGGAAATGTATAACTAAAACAAAAGCCTTTAAAACTTGAACTTTCAACATAGTATGGCATAAATAAAATGAAATAATTCCATTTACTTATTCACATGGATATTCTACTAATCGAATAATCACATGAAAAATCAATAACCACTTTCACAATGATGGAATGCATAATGCTAAACTTTAATTTCTTTTCAAGGCCTTGTACCAAGACCTTGGGGCTAACTGTAACCGGAACCCAACCCGGAGTGCCTCTAATAACCGGACACCAACCTGGAGTTCCTCTAATAACCGGACACCAACCCGGAGTGCCTCTAATAACCGGACACCAACCCGGAGGGCTTAATTTTTCCAGTCCCTAACCTGGAGGGCTTACTTTTACCAGTCCCCAACCTGGAGGTCTTACTTTTACCAGTCCCCAACCTGGAGGGCTTACTTTAACAAGTGCCCAACCTGGAACATACTTGTCCAACACATTCATATGAAGTAAAGGTTAAAATATAACATAGACATTCTTATTGGAACTAGCATACAAAATGTCAATACTTTCACCATAAACTATGAATGGTATAAAAATATCACATCCACGGTCAAACATATCACAAAACCTTCAAAACAATATATAAGTTTTGTATCATAATAAATCAACTTCAAATAAGCTTAAAATCCATCAAAGGATGTTGACATAGATGAAATCAAAATTCTTTTTAAAGAAATATCTCCTTTTATTTTGAAATAATTTAAGATCCATATAAAATAAAACTTTTTCTTTGAAAATAATCTTATAAGCTTGTAAGGGAAGCTTTGAAGATTTTATAACGGCGGAAAATAGCCGCACCCGCCGTATAAGTTAAAAAAAACATTCTTACCTTAATTCTGTCGAAAAGGATAAAAAGGACCTTGTTTTGAAAACGATGGAAAGATTCCTTTATAAACCTCTTATAAAAAGTCAAAAAGGGTATAAATGACTTTAACTCTTATTCTAGTAAATAGTAAAAATGTTTTGAAATTCATTTTTAAGAATCATGGATGTGGATGATAAAGAGATCCCAGTAGATTATTACGTATAAACAACCTCGGATAATGAAGAGATTGTGAAATAACCCTTACCAATTTGGTAACTTATGAAACATACAACCCATGAAAGTGGTATCATACAATGAATATGTAAATACACATAAATTAGAGTGTATTAAACAAAGAATATAATTATGGGCAGTACATACACCACACAAAAGGTAATGGTGGCAATATGGCATGAATCTCACGGGAATAAGGAGTGAGATGAAAACCCCTTACCACGTTAATCAACTGAGTCGTATGGACAAAAGTTAATAACCACCAAATTATTTACATAATAACATGAATATAAAGAGAATCATGATAATATATATCAAATGGCAGTACACAATACACCACTTTCAATAATTTAGTGGCGAACAAAGGAAATCTCACGGAATTGAATGTGAGATAAGAAAATCCCTTACCTTGTACTTTTCCTTGGATGGGGTAGGTTAACCTACTATATAATGGTGATATAATTGTTTTTAAATTATACAATAATCATATACATTAATATGATATCATATATGATCTTTTAATATTGATTTGATAATAACATCTTAGTATTATCGTCGTTTCGGGTGTTAACGTACTCGTTTTCTTTTATATGTTTTGTTATATAAGAAATGTTTTTAATGGATAGGTTGTATATTATTCATATCCAGAATGATATCAAGTCCTTAAACATCATTTTTAAATCATAAAATGATAATTATACTTGAATGGATACGATGGAGAATGAATCTCATCACGTTCGTGGAGACGGTAGTCCGTACGTACGCACGAGCGACAATATCATTATTTTGATATTAAAATAATATATAAATGGATGTTATATCATATATACAGAATCATTAACATGTTATATTTATTATTTACATGAGTTACACATCATTATTATACCCATCCAAATAATAATATATTGAATAACAATTACACCACGACATGGAGACGGTAAGCCGTACGTACGCACGTATGGTGACATGTTATTCAAAGGGTGGATAGAATACTGAATATGGTTGTACCATATTTATAATAACATCACAGTATATGTAAGATACTGGAGTTATTATTTTAGAATGGTAAGAACAAATAAAGAAGAAGTGGAAGAAGAAAGGAACTTGAAAAGGGGTGGTGAAAACATTACCTCTTCTTCGGGTTCTTCCTTTTGATTTGATCAAAAGGGATCCTTAGGTTAGCTTTATGATCAAACTAAGGTCTCTAGGTTGTATTTAGGGATGTTGGGAGAGTATTTGGGCAGAGTTTGGCCGAACCAAAAGGCTTTGAAGGTGTGAAGAAATGAGAATGACGAGTGCCCTTTTATAAGAGGGGTGAGGGGCACCTTTGGAAAAGCTAGAAATGTTAATTTATAATAAATTCATATTCGGTTTCTAATGGCTCCAAAGTTGACTATTAAAAGTTTAAGGTGGGGATGGGTCTAAAACAACTCAACCAATAGAATTTAGACAGGTTTGGGTACTTATATTAACCTTATCTTTAAGTATTAACTCTAAGTTAATTAGTTTCACTTTTACAATGTCTCTTTGTATTTTTATATAATATGGTTAATAAACTTACTATATACATCAAAGCGACCCCCAAGTGGTCCCTTAATGATGAACCTATCATGATATAAGTCTCTTGGCCGAACCTTAGACTTTTAGGAATTTAATATCAATTAATAATATAAAATTTGTTTTAAGAACTCTTTTATGTCAATTTTGACACTATTCAATAGTTGATTTTTGTGAAACTCATAACAGATTGATTACTTCGAAAAAAGTCAATTAAATCAATAGGGTTAAGACACGTTTTAGGGTAATTTAGTATTATTATAATATTATTTTTTTAACCCTTATTTACCGGATTTACCCTTAACCATGGTAAATAAAATATTTACCGCAGTAATTATTCAAAATGTTTAAAAATAAAAGTAACCTATTTACACAATTTGAACATCCTGATTCCAAATATGGAATCCATTTTCCTAAATTAAAAACAAAGAAGTGGCAGAAATTAATTTAAAATTAATTCCCGCTGTCAAAACAAAAAGCGTGTCTTTAAGAGATAATAACTATCAAAAGTCTGACACTTGTTTATGTTCGGTAAAAATGTAAAATTATGTTCAATGACCAAAATTATATTAAATGGTAAAAATATATTCTAAATATACTTTAAAACTACTAAAATTCATAATTTATCACTATTAATTATTTTGATTAAAAAAGTTTTTTTTATTTAAAATTTAGTAATTTTCACTATTCATCAAAATATGAAAGTTATCTGAAATGTACCAAAATTTCACCTTAGGCTAAATTCGATATTCCGAATCCAAAAATGAAGTACATTTTGAAATATAAAATATATATAATTTCAAAAATTAGGTATTACTATTCATAACGGCTAGTTTGATTGGTTGTGGTGTGTGTTAAAACTCAAGGTTGCGTACAACACACACTACTGTATTATTCAAAGAAAACGTACCGTGGAAGCTTGTGATGTTTCATTTTAAATTTTTGATGTCCCCATTTAGTCAAAAAGTTTAAAATATTGTATTTAAAAAAAAGGTTCACTATTAAAAGTTGATAAAAGTGCAATACTGAAAATGAATTTGTTCTTGCATTATGTCTAAGATACTCATAATAAAGTTTAAAATTTATTTAATACTATTCATAACCTCTTTTGAATGGCTTTTTGGTAAGTCATTGTGAAAGTGAACTCGGTGTTGCGTGTAGTGCAAGTTATTCAATTATAACACATCATAAATTCTTGGGGTGTTACATACGACACCATTATAATGATATATTTTTGTGGAAGATTAACAATCACAAGGAAACACCTCTGAAATTAGCAAAAATGATTTTTCAAATATAAATAAAAATAGAAAAATACCAATGAAATATTTTATATGACAAGAATAATTGTTTTAGGCTCTAATATATTCCATGATAGAAATAAAAAATGTTAAATACCTACAACGTTCTACCTAAATATTCCTAAAATAATGAAATATCCATTGTACCATCCACATTAATGATTTTTGTTGTGGTAAAAACTAATGGAAGATGATTATGTGTTATTTTTAAATTGTACCTTAAATAATTCAATGATTTAACAATTTTATTATCTAATAGTTTCAATAATTTAAAAAAAATCCAAATGTTCATAATTCATTTTTTCGAAACGGGGAGTGAATCCCATGTAGTGAGATCTATATATAGAGTTTTAGGGACACATATAAGACATGAATTGAGGGAAATATTATCTGTATATAATATAAATAAATTTTATAACACTCTAATAGAATGTAAAGATGTTAATTGATTCATAAGAAGGAAAAATTGTACATATGAGAAAATATTATACATAATTTACTCAAAAGATGATGAACTGAAGTCCCATGTATGAATTTTTAAATGGAGAGATGTTAAGAATAATATATATTTGTATTGATCACAAAACCTGAGAAGGATGGAGAGTATATATAAAAGAGAAGTTGAGTAATGAAAACGAAGTCTGGAACCGTTGAATGGATTGATATGGATATTGGAGGAGGAGTTGTAGACTATTAAAGAGAAGAATGACCCATCATTATAGAGAATATTTCATCATCACTACATTCATTTTTCTTTTATATCAGGATCATGAGTGGATAAATAATTAGTTGGGATAAATTTATGTTTAGTTGAGGATCATTAATATTATTACAATGAAATGAATTCATTCCATTTAATTATTTTGATAACAATGATTAAACAGATTAATCACCAAGTATAATCATTTGGATGCTAGAACAAGGGGTAGTGTAAGTCTATCTAGAGCACTAAAGAGATACAATTAAGACACTAAATTAAGAAAATATCTTAATAAATCAAGGAATAATCTAATTTGAAATTGTAAAAATTGATGTCCCTTAGTTCAAATTGTATATGAATCCTTCTAAGGAGCTTCTATTTTCCTATGTAAAGTATGATTGTTTGGATGTAGTATTCATTGGATTAAGTGGCCCTTATAGTTATGAATCATGTAATTTAAGAAAAAAACCATATACACCATTAAAATTGATCCTATACACACTGTAATTCGTCATTACATTTCAAAACCTCTTGTTTATAGTTTTCATCTCAAACCATCTACACATTACCTTTTATTTATTAGGTTGGATTTTATTCGATGCATAAAATCACACAAATCACTCTTATATGTTTCTATTAAAATGATATGGTGATAATAACATGTTAAACCCATGGATATTATCTAGAACGTCACATAATTATGATATAGTAGCCTTGTGAAAATGTAAGAGCACTATGAGACTCACATCACACAAGTATACATTATAAAGAAACCTATTTTTACATAATAGATTTTACATTAACTGGTTGGTCTACCAAATTTCAATCATTATCTTGGTATATAAAATCCACATCAGTGTTGATGGCCTCTTTTTTCTTGGTAGATTTTTTTCTAAGGATTCCATGTTGGTAAAAGGATTATTATTCTTAAAGAAAAATGTGCCTCCTAACTCAGTGAAAAGAAAACTATATCTATCTTCTTCTTGGAACCCCTTTTTCACATACACTATACTTGTGTTTTGGAAACATATTTTTCTAATAGTTCTTATGATCTCATTTGAACTATTATATATATAGAAATTCATATTTATGAAATTAAACCATTATCCTTAAATTTTCATTTCAAACATGTTCCCTTTCTATAAATTATGATTGTATCTTCACAATTACCTACCTATATGAATTTTTAAATGGGTAATATCCTTTATTTTTCTAAATATATCCTTTAAATTTTCACATTTTTCATTATGATGCATGTTTTTCATCGAGTATTATCATATAAAATTATTTTCATCCCCATAAAATATATAAAATCATTTATATTTATTTGAAGACCATGAATCATATGGAATCACTTATTTAAAATTATTTTAAACATGGATTAGTGTATATTTATTTGTTTTCAAATAATATCCCATAAATTATTTATTGAGGAGTGTCACTACTCATCATCAAAATCATACTATTATATAAGGTATGATTCAGGATTTAACTAAAACCATTCCATGAAGTCATATAAGAATGATTAAGTTAGTAGACTATCCCTGAATCCAAATGATCAATGAAATATTAGTTAAGATATACCCCATATTATTATGGTTACAATTTCATAACATTATTTTCAATATGATTCTCTAATTTATTATGATATTCGTTATACACAATAAAGAAATATGATTTATTCCTCATTAAGTATATTTAACAGAGACTAATAAAATCAATGGTAAAAGTAATTAAGTAAAATTAACATACCTTTTAATTTATTTGAAATAGACCACATAACTCAGTATATGAATAATTCTAAAAAATATATAGAACATTCACCATAACCTATGAAATCATTTTTTTTCATTTGACCTAATAAACAGGCATGCCATACATCCAAGGGATTTCAATTAATCGAGCCTATGTACAGTTCTTATATATATTTTTAAATTATTTACATTTAAATCATTTATATTGATTAAAAAAGGTGGGTATGATTGTACGTTTTTTCCACTTTATATATCATTGATTATAAAAAAATTATGTTAAAGTGTGTTAAAAAATTGTATCAATGTTCTATACCATAACATATATCAATCTTATAAATTAAATATTTTTTTTGAAAACATTAAATAAAATACCATTATGTCTAAACTGTACTATAAGGGAATTTTTATAATAATAGATAATATACAATAGCAGTTTTAATGTACAAAAACCTATCAACTTTATAATTTATGATGACATTTTAAAAATTTAATGCTAAAAGACTTTTCGATTTTTCTTTATTGAAATCCATTTAAAACTTTTATATCCTTTAAATTAAAATTATTTTCATTAATATTATAGATATGTGTGAGCCACAGGTTTTTTCCAATACCAAAATTTTGTAAATATAAAAATTCCCTTGATTGAAAAATATACCCAATTTTTATACCTCCCATTGTTACATAATTACATTGTTGTAATGTTTCTTCCAGTGTCCCAACATTCCATATAAAAAATCACGCTCTTTACTCTCAATCAACATCATTGGATTCTAAAAATAGTGGTACATAAATTATATTGGATTTAATGTATCCATTATCATATTATCCATAACCTCTCCTTTAATATTAAATATTTTAATTGTCAAATTAATTTTCTTAGTGTCCTCATAATATTGAAAACCATAGAAGTAATATTTTAGAGAAAATATTTTATATTATTCCTGTAATACTTAGAAATAAGTCATGAGTAACTGGTTAGTAAAGATGATTGTATGAGACTAGTGAATAATTATTCATTTATATTTAACTACACAATGTCCATTTTCTAAATATACCCAATCATCTTATGTACATAAGGACTATCATACATTCCTTCTGTCAACATTATTGTGAAATGTTAATTGAATATCTCATACCTCTCATCACTTTATCACTTTTTATACAATTATAGGATATTAAAAAACATTTTACATTCTTATTCTTCCCCATGAATTTTTTACAGTTAAAAAACATTGATGATGTAATGATTTCTTAAAAAATCCATTTTCCCTATGTATCTCCTAGGAAAATTTTACCACTTTATAGACCCATCGACATGTCTTAGGAGGAGTTAAGAAGTTCAACACCAAGAACTTCATATCATGGTGTAGTGATATATACAGGAACATTTATTACTCATAAAAATTATTTGTTGTTATGATATTATATTTTTCATAAATGATTATAGTGAAATTTATTTTCTAATCATTCATTCTATTTTATCTATAAAAAATAATTTTTTTTTGCATTGTTACTTTTATCTTTATAACAAATAATTTTGTAACTATAAATTTTTTGATAATTTAATTTCTCTTTATATTTTTTTTAATTCCAATTTTCCCTAAATGATTAGAAAAATAGTATTTAGTAACTTGATTTTTCTAGTGGTTATGGATCCATGAACCTCTATTAATAGTACAATCTATGGATATGCCCCTACATATACAATTTATGGTGGTATTTTTGTTAACCAATGCATTGAATCATAATTCGTTCATATATTGAGTGCATATTTACCTCATACAAATAATAATATTGGATTTATTAATTAAATTATCACTAAGATTTTATAATTATACATGTAGATACATATATGATTTAAATTTCATATAGTTTACCCTCTAATATTATTATAACTTTCTAATTTGTTGAGACTCACACAATTATGGATGATGAGAATCCTCAACTACGGTTATATTCTAAACTTTTTTATAGATTAATTTTTTAACATAATATTACATTGATAAATTTTTATCATTATTTACATAGTGAATGATATATGATTTTATATTTAATTATTCTGAATTTAAGCATAATGATCACTTTCATAAAATTATCCATTTATAAAATAGAAAAAAAATCATAACTAAATAATAATTTTTATCTGACCATAATTGCTAACTATATAATGAAACTGTTTTTATCCATAAATTCACATTAAAAACATGAAAATAAAATAATTTTATGCTAAAAAGATCATGAATTTTAATTTAATAGATGGTTTACCATGTAGAGAATAAACTAACCAAGACCACATCGGGAATCGAGGAGTCCAGATCCATCTTAAGTTTTGGTATACTCAATTTTAATATATATATATATATACTCCCATTTGGGTTAACTCTAGTTTTTTTCTCAAAATTAATCCTTATAAGGACCTATGTTATATTTAATTACATAACCCCACACATGTGTGAGAACATAGGAAGTAGTAATTACATTTAATAAGAAAATATGGGAACACTGACCAATATACAGTTTAAGCGGGAACAATGGGAAGATAATCAAGTTGTCTCAACACCCTCACTCAAAAGGCACCACTCATAAGAATGTAATGAAGTAAGAGATATGATGACCCCTGAGTCCTTCCTCCAACAAGAACTTGGTTGGTGACTATCATTTATGGTATAAGGAATGATACACATATGGAGGCATTACCCACAATAGAAAACATAGGATCTTGAGGTCATATATCATGTAGAAAAAACTCAACAACATAAAGAAAATGAAAAAACCCAATATCATAGAATTCTAGTAATGTCATGTGAATAAAAAGGAATATCTATAATTAAAGTATTGAAAGAACATATTATGACAAAAAATCAACAACAATGCTAGTCACCAAGCTATTAGTGTCCATCTTAGTTCATGAAGTCCTCTTGAAAACCAAAATTATAGTATATTATATATAGGGGGAGTATAACATGATTAGTCACTAGGATCATACCTAATGACTCTCATGAAAAAATAGGAAGAGAATGCTAAACCCTACTAAACAAATATAAGAAAATCTCTTACAAGGTCAACTACTTACCTACCTCACTAAGGATCACTCATCAAAAAACATATCCATGTATACTAATATAATAAGAATAATATTATGAATAATGTACCTCACAATGCATTCCTACCCTTATTCCACTATTATGAACCAATGTTGTTTGTCCTAACTCTCACATCCCTTCTATATTTATAAAACTCATAAAATTTCTTGCCTCATCATAATGGGGAGTCCCCAACTCTCAACCCATGCTATCATTATCACTAAAGAAAATTCAAAGAAGTCAACCTGCACTACAACCACCACATTCTCATCATTCCATAACCACAAATATAAAATAGAATAATAGGGTATGATGAAGATGAAGTACAAAAAAATCATTCACTAATCATACTTTCTCTGACCCCCACCATGAACCACCACAGACACTTATAAAAAATTCCCCCATGTGACCATTATCAACAATACATAATAATCCACATATAATAAACACATGTAGAAGGGATAGTGGGGAAGTTGGGACAACCTTCCATCCATCATTGTCGACCTAAATGTTTGGAGAAAAACCCAGAACCCAATCCCTTTGAGAAAAATCGTGAACACAAAAATATTATGGAGTGCATATTGAAATCTCAAGGAATATAAAATACATAATAGTTACACAAAATCCCAACATATGATTCCACAAAGAAAAACCAACCAACTACCGCAATGTTTATATCATCACTATTACACATTAATAATGATTCCATAGTACTAATAACCAATAAAGTCCCTCCTACCATGCACAGAATGACACATTTGTTTCATGTTCCCTATTGAACCATATAAATTTCTAACCATTTACAAGTTCAGTTATCATCATTATATATTTTTATGATGAGTGATTATATAGAAAAATTATATGTTTACTCACATCCATACCCCATTATATATTTTCATCCACAATGTAAATATACCAAATCAAGTTTATTTATAAAAAATTTCAATTTTGAAGTATCATGAACTACTTGGAAACTACCATGAAAACACAAAACATCATCATCCTCCCATGCTTAAACCCCATGTTTTTTATCACACGTCTTAAGAACATCCCCACAAATCATGATCAGTAAGAAACCACACCCATAATTCCATCGATTAGGAATAATAGAACATCAATAAACATAACAAGTAAAGGGGAAACACAATAATTCGTTATTTACACATAGATGGTTCAATTACCATCATTAAGGGATTTAAAATTTTTATATGAGGTGATTTTACAAAAATATTTTTTTTAAAAAATGAAATATCTATTGAAATGGTCATATTTCATAAACAATAACATATATCATGATATCATGAAAAACAAATAACATGAAATTGTTAAAGAACATGTTATATATCATCTTACCCTTTCTATTTCTTTTTTTATTTTAATTATCATCATTATTCCAACTCTTACTATCCACATGATAAAATATAAATTATTTTAATATAACATGTGCTAAAAATAATTAAAGAATTTTTATCCCCCACCTCAAATGTCAGTTTAAAGACACTGACACATTCAATGAAGGAATCATGGGATAAAACTATAATAAGCTGAAATGGAATACTCATGGAATCGAAACACAATAATCCATTCCAAGAAACCCACAAAGAATAGCCCAAAATAGAGTGTTCTACTAAAACTAGGATGTGGAAAAAATAGAGAAAAAAGAGGAAAAGGGAAGAATAATGTACATTCGTTAAAGGGATCCTTATAAAATATTATCTAAGATCTTGGAATCTAAAAAATAAATGATCAAAAGTTACCATGTGAGTTTGTAATCACCAATGTATCATAAGAGAAAAGAGGATCTAAAGATGATGGATGTTGTTACATTTATTTATAAAGGAATATTGATGGCCTCTCATGGCTTGGTTATATCCTTTTATGATGTGACATCCCTTAGTCAAAGGATATACAAATCTATAATGGTAATTTCCCACCATTTCAAGGATTTTAAAAAATAAATTTGATCATCATGAACACCTAAATAATGACATAGTCAAAGATATTTTTTATTTTTTTATACCTTATAAGACTAGACACTATGGTCTTGCACAAATGGATTCACTATTTTCTCCTTAACACACCCAGGACTAGGACATGGTGAGACCTATCCCCACGTCTATGTTGGATTTCTCCTAAAACATGACATCCAGTTCCACACCACTCTCAAGGAATCTTCTATTTTATTATTTCACAAAAGGAAACCACCAAAGCATGACAACCAACCAAGTTATTTCACTCATCATGTTGTATCATATCACCACATATCCAACCCACCAACTAATCCCCAAGCATCAAATTTTAAAATATCCATCACCACATCGTCAATGTGGTGTGGTGGACCTTTAAATGTCCAAATCACTTCTCTAGCCAACAAAACACATTAAACCCCATTCATAGAACCACAAATAATTTGAAAAAAATTAATGGGATAGTTTTTAGATATTTTTTCAATCAAATTAGATACCTCTCAAAAAATTCCCAACTTATATAATAAAAAAACTGATCAATAGAGAGGATAAAGGGAAGTTCTAAATAACAATCCCCTAATATACCTCTCGAAAATCCCAATATAACATAAATTAAACCATACATTAAGAATTTATAATATTATAGAAAATGAAAATTCCATAAACTACCCACAAACCATACATTAAATACCCCAATAAAACAAAAAAAACTCAAAACATCTTTAGATAATGAGTATTAATCTTTCAATAAAATTCCTAGGTACATTCGTCGAGACTACTGTGCTTCCAAAACAGATAGACCAAATAATTAAATTCCCCAAAACAAAACTTCTTTCAATAGTCTTGGATATCAAATTTTTTCTCTATGAATTTTGTGTCATTCGCAAGGTAAAACTCTCCCCTGTAAATGAAATGGGATTCATTATGAAGATATCTAAAAAACTATGTTATGTGGAAGACTTCGTGGATCTGGTCTATTTAATGAGGAATTTCCAACTAATAGGACACCTCACCAATACACTCTGACAAATAGAAAGGTTAGAAAAAATAAGATGAAAACTTGCATCCCTAAACAAACCTATACTTCCCATGATTAGGGTAAACCATTAGAAACATTTGGTCTCTAACCGTGAAATCCAAGGACATTATTTTCTCACAAACATAATACTTATGATGGGATAACATCATATTCTTCCACTGCTGAACTATATGTACATTCTATACCACACTAAATACTACATTAGGACTGATAATAATGACTATATAACTTTGATCTGACATAGCGGGGTTTCACCTGACATCTCATTTAATTCCTCTTTTATAGATATACCTTTGGATTAGTGGTATATATTTTTATTTGAGAACAAAATAAAAGGAATATGATTCCCCCATGACATTGTGAAATCTAATCTATACACCCACACCATAGCCTTCACAATCTAAATATTATTCTCCACTTATGCACATGTATCATGGAGTAATAAAATGTTGTAGCATATTTGAGTCCAAAAAACATTCCATAATACTCTCAATATATTTTAGGTAAAATGAGTATCCCATTCTGAGATGATGGACTATGGAACTCTATATAGTAAAAGAACCTCATACACATACCTCCTTTCTAGAAAATCTATGGACCCAACTTCATAATTTATGGGATGTGTGGTTAGTTCATCAGACCTTCAATGATTATCAAGAAGACATCATATCCTCCCTAAAATCGAGGTAATTTAATGATGAAATACCAAAATATATCTCCCCACATCCATTTTGGGAAATAAAACGGATGAAAAAACAAACTAGGAATATGATTTTCTATATTCACGTAATGGAAAATAGGATTCCATTCCATAAACTATTCCACCATCCATTTCATCCCAATTCATAATAACTATATTATCAAACTACAGTTCATTTTGGATACTCCTAGGTGGACTTCTACAAGAATGCTATAAAACTCATGAAGTAATCGCTTAATCCTCACTTTTGGGGTAAACACACTGCTATGAAAGTTAAATGCTATTAGTCATATTCTGACCTCTCATAAGGGGAATCACCTAGAAAAAATAAATCCTACATCACATACACCCTTGGGTCTCCCCATGAAGACTCTTCCACCTATTTTAATTGTAAAAAATGAATTTTCATGTTTAATAATAAACCAAAAATGTTAATCATCCCTAAATCATGGTGCATGTATGAAAACTCTGCTATCTCCAACTATGAATCCTTAAACACCACGGAAATATCATCTCATTATTTATTGTAATGTTCATTAGCTATGACATTCCCTTTCCACATGGTTTATGAGATCTCAATCTCATAGTTTGGAAGAAAAATAAAACACATTAATTATTTTAGATTCAGGTCACAATGATATAAAATGTACTTCAACCTATAATGATATGTGAAGACCAACAATCAATTTATTATAAGTTAATTTCACTATAAATTTTAGTAATGTACCACTTCTACCATTATTGGATCATGGGTTTTAGAGTTATGCTCATGGGGGTTTAACAATCTGGACACATTGGTGATCATTACCCACTACTACATCATGATTCTACCCATAACCAAATAGGAAATGTCATATGAAACCTAAAAAATAATCACCTATTTTATAAATAAAATAAATGATGTATTAACTATTTAAAATTTTATGTTTCCAAATGTTACCTGAACACTGATCACTCTAAACCAAAGTAAGTTTCTTATGTGTTAGTGCTATTAATTTTTTTCTAATCAGATAAAAATCAGACATAAAACTTTGTTAATTACTCATATGTCTATGTAATCTACGAAACTCTACCACATATTTAGGTTCTCACTAAGACAAAACAACATTTGCCTTCAATTTATCAACTTCTACTCCCTACTGGGAACCCAAATGTTAAAGAAAGTAACTTACCATGTACATAACTTTAACTTTTATAATTTCCAATATTGGTGGTTTTTCCATAGTCTATAAAATGATTCGTTGGTCCCCAATATTCTCCTCCATAGACCTTATGTATATAAGAATATCCCTAATGAACATGATTTCAAACTAGTCCAAGAGCTCAAAAATTATGGAGTTCATGATCAAAATAAACACTTTTAGCGTGTTCCTTACACTGAATGATATAACTAAAAACTAAAGGTTTCCATATCTCTATAGGAAGGTAGTTTTTGGGATATCCTAATTTATTACCCTCAAATGATGATACCCATACTATAGATCTATATTAGAAAACCAGTTATTACCCCTAAACTGGTAAAAAAGATTACCGACCATCATAAGTGTGTAAAAATTATCGACAACAACCAAAATTATTCTTCAATATAGTTTGAGTATATCATAGTAGTAAAGTTAATTTGTCATAAATCATAAAATCACATGTTATCATCCATAAAGAAACAAATAAATTTGGGGAAAGTGGTTTTTTGATCATCATGGGTAGTGTGTGGTGCATTGAATACCTAGAATGGAGTGTGTGATGATGGGAAAAGGTCAGTAAATAAAAGAATGAGTGTCATTGGATTCCTTGATAGGAACATTCAGTGGAGCTTAGTCAGGTACTTCATTAATAGGATCTCCAGCTATAGTTATGGAAAAACCATTAGGTGTCCCTTGTAAGAGAGGGAATCATCTCGGCGGTAGAGTATGAAATGATATGATGGAGATCTTGATGATATTTGGGGAAAAATTTAATAGAAGGAGGATAATATGAAGAAAATATTATGGGTAAGATACACATGTGCAATCACATAGGAAGTCATAAGAAGAAGAAACGACCAGTAATACATTATCATAGGATGAATGAGAGGGTATGGGTTTCTATCAGTATCACACCCCATGAATTCCTATAAGGGTATTGCATGCAATGTAGAATTGTAGTTCGGATAATTGAGAATAAAAAAATTAATTGTCCAGGGTATAAAATTTTATTGTGTGTCTTGAAATTGTTCCTCCATGGACCATGTATTGGGCCTCGTTCAATGGACCTACAGGTTAAGTATGGTTCCCCACAGAACAAATTAAAAATGGGATTATCAAAAAACTAATAAAAATATAATTGAATTCAGGATTTTAGGAACCTGATTTAGCATTTGGTAGCTAATAAGCACCCTTATATTTCTATCCTACTTTTTTTGATCAATAATATTGCACCCAACAGTGAAAAACATGGATAGATGATCCCCTTATACATCAAATCATCTATCATGATCTTGAACACCCAAAACTCTGAAGGATCTATCAGATTAGGATACATTAAAATCAATGATATACCTGATTGTAACTCTGTTACAAAATCATAGCTATAATGAGGTGACTGTGTTACAACCACCTTAAAAACATAAGTAAATTCCTCAACAACTCTAGGAGACTCCATTTTATCGAGAGCCACTAAATTCAGAAAATATTCTAATATACAGGAATTAAGTTGTTCCAAGTTCCTACCACCCATCAAATAATCCTTTTCTCCAATAAAAACTTATCATTGATCATCCACATTAGAGAATTTAAATTACACAAAAAAGAATTCTCTAATTGAAAATATAAATTATAAAAAATCAATGTAAGGATTACATCATTCGAATATATCTAAAACAAGATGAAATTCCCATACAATTTATGTTTCCCTATCATTAGAATACACCACCCATGAACATTGAACAAATAGGTCACGCCTCTTTTTGCTATAGTCCACATGAAGACCGCATGAAACCTCTCCATATCTAGTCCCAAATAATAGACTAATGTGGGTGAAAAATGAGCATGGGGGTCCTGAATTATATGATGAATACATGTGGGTAAACTATAATCTAAATGTGCCACTAATGATCATTGGACCCTGTTGTGCTCTAATCATCATAGCATGGAACTGTTTATGCCCAAATCCATTACCCCACTATTTTTTACCACAATGGTGAACACTTTCTAATCTGAGTCCTTGATTATGAGGAATATCCTTTGGAAGAACCCCACCTACCCCATATCCTCTTGTGGGGAATAAGCCTACATCCCCTATCGATGAGTCTAATTTTTAGACTAACCACCACCAAAATTTTGAGCTCAAAGGACAACAATGAACTGATATTAGTGATAACGAATATCCCTAAGAAAATAAAGGTAATTAAATCCCACAAGGAAAGTAATAATAACCAGTCACATAAGAAAGATGGAAAGAAATATACTATGTATGAATACCCACTATTATAAACCACAACGGGCCTAAAATTTGAGATAGTCCACCAACAACATGGATCCTCTAGCAACCACAATGACACATGTCTCACAACATTTATCAATGATATTGTATTCCATTGTTCAATTTATCCTTCTTATAAACCTTCAAATACATTATAAACATAAAAGTGTAATGACATACTTGATAGATGTGAGGATTACTTCTTCAAGATTCTACGTATGGGAATCCTCATCAAGAAAAAGTCTTGGGTGAGATAAAAAGGGTCCTTAAACCTGATCCAATGTCATTACACCATCATACTGGCCTATAGAAGAAAACTTACATCATACCTCTTTACTGCATTCATCATTGATGATCAGAATTCATGTAATAACACATTCTACTAATATAAACATGAAAAATTGATCTTTTCCACTCCCTAAGATACAATTTCAACCACTGATGTGTTGCACCCCACATCTATCTGACTACTAGTGAAACCTTGAACTCTTCTTGGGCATTAATAAAATAGAATACAGTCTCTAGAATATTCAATTGGAAATAAATATCTAGATCAATGACTCTACCCGACTAATTTTCTAGATCTTTTTTCTATGTGGGAGACAGTATCCTCTTTCACTAGTTAGACTCTAGAGCCACATCAAACCTTTGGCTATCAAATGAGTTAGCCTACTGAAACACACTATCTAGAACCACATGTGGATAACACCCAAGAGCCATACCTGGAAAAAAAATTACAATGAAAAATAGTATGGAAGTTTAATGTAATTAAAGGCAATTCATGTTAAATTCTTTATCTCATACCATTAAATGAAAATAAAAAACAATAATTATTCAGGTACCTCACATATATCTCTACTCTATAAGAGATAATATTTCACTTGGAAATTCAATGATATCATAGTCCATGATACAGATCTCATGAGGCCCTAATATATAATGTTTGGGATGGTATACCTTTTCATTTCAAGTAATATGATATACTAATACCATTTCCCAACTAACCCATGAAATACTGATAGATTTCTAACCCAAATATCCACCATATCTATAATCCAAAACCTCTAAAAACATATTTCATGACGCCAACACTATAAAGGTTCTCTTCTTTAGTTGATAATAAGAAAGGGAGATAATGACCCACATATCCTACATCATGTAGGCCCTATATTATCTACTAAAACAAAGGGTATAAATAATGTTACACATATGGAAGTGTTACCCCCAATAAAAAAATTCATTTCAGGAGATAAGATATGAACCAAAAAAATTAATAATATAATGAAAATAAATCACCCACAATATCTAAAAATTCATGGAATTTCATATGAATATAGAAAAATATCCCCATCTAATGTACCAAAAGAAAATCCTACTTCAAGAACTCAAATATAGAACTCTTTCCCAATCTAGTATTCACCATTACAGTTCTTGTAAGCCTATAGAAAACCTACAAAAGAGTTTATTTTTACATAGGGTGAGCATAACATGTATACATAATAAGATTATATATGGGGACTATCATGAAAATTTAAAAATATAATGAGAATTCCATTTTTATGAAAATAGAAGAATCAATAAGAACTTATTTGGTAGACTAGTTATCGACCTCATTGAGGTTCAAAAACCAAAAAAACATCCATTTATGTTAGTATAAGGGTAAAAATATCAAGAAAAAGGTACATATTCTACTTCTCCACTAATTTCTGATTGTCACCCCCATAATTCTATATCCTGAACTCCAATACCTTATTTATCCATTGGCCTCAATCCATCACAAGTTACATCATAATGAATATATTCATGCTCTAAACTCATGTCCCAACCATCATATCTTCATTGTAATGGAATGTCCTAACTCTTAACCAATTCCACAATCTTTATATCCTCGTCATTCAATAACCAAAACTATAAAATAGAAAAGTAGGGTAACATGAACATGAAGTACACCATTCTATTTCTCTCTCATACAATGGAGGACCCCCACTATAAAATACCACATCACCCCCCATCAAACATCACCATAGATGATCTTATTGGAAGTAAATCATCACCTATGAATACTAAACACACCTTGAAGAGAGAGTGAATAATAGGGGTTATCCATGCATCTATCCTCACTAGCCTATATATTTGTAGAAAACATATGGAACCTAAAACCATTGGGAAATTGTGTAAAAAACATGACTTTGGTGTGGTGAATAAATATGTCATAAGAAAAATACAATATATAATTATTAGACACAAGCTCATCCATCAGTTCAACATAACCAAAACCACCTAACAATCCCAACCTTCACATCACCTACATCACACATCAACATCGCTTTCATACTACTAACCACCAATATAGACCCACATACTAGGCTCAAAAAGATACATCAATTTCAAATTCATCATTTAACCATTTCAATTGCCTACTTTTTACATGTTAATTTATATTCTTTCCATATTTCAATGAAAACCCATTCTTTGTTAAAGGTTAATGTGTATTCTTATCCATACCCATTTTTTCATTTACATCCCCAATCCATTTAATGAAACCAAAGTAAATTTAAAATGGTTTTCTAATTTGAGAATTATATAAATACTAGTATACTAGTAACCAAACACAAAATATTATATAATTTCCACACGTAAACTATGTGATTTAGTATCATACAACATCATTGTAGCCCCACAAATCAATTATACAAGAAACCAGCCCATATTTTAATCAATTTTGTTTACAATCACATCAATGAACTTCATAAGAAAATGGAAAATTACCATTGTTCTTTATTTATACGTAGCATGTTAAATTACAATATTTAATGTATTATAAATTTTCATATGAGGTGATTTTACACAATGAGAATTTAGAAAATATATATTCAAAATAGAAATAATATTTATAACCAATTACTTTGGTCACATAATAATGGTAAAGATAATTCATTAAAAAATTGTAATGCCCATGCATTATCACCCCTTCCACTTTCAATTTCATTATATAGAATTAATTATCACCATTTTTAAAACTCTAAAAATTCAACAAAAAGAAAAAAATCATGAAAATATCATATATTGATAAAATAATTAGAAAACTCAAATCAACTACCTTGATTCCCACTTTAAAGTGAAGCATGCCCACAACAAAATAATTATGAGATCAAACTGTACCATGATTGATTGGAAAACCACTTGAATTTTCCGTTAACAATACATTCCAAACTATATTATGAATTAAAACTAAATAATATGTGTCATAGAAAAAAAATATAAAGAAAAAGGGGGAAACATAATGTATGAAATATGAAAATACGGTATCATGAACCAAGGATACTTGATTTTCCATGACACAAGAGGTTTTGATGCTCAAAATAGGATGATCAAAGGGTTTTAAGGGGGTTTGTAGTTATCCAATGAATGAAGGAGAAATAATAAAATCCAGAAGAGGGAGGTAAATCCCTATATATATATATAGGAGTGTCAAATGTCCTTTCCATGATTTGGATACATCCTAAAATTTTATGGTCTCTTTTATTAAGGGATACTAAATATTACCACTAATATTTATGGATTTTCCTTGTGTTTTAAGAAACTAACTTTAATGTCACCATAACTTATCAAATGACATAGTCCAATTCATGTTTTATCCTCTAACTCACTCAATGACCAACCACTATTGTTTAGTATAAAATTCCTGGTTATATTCTCCTCAGCAAGCCCAATACCACGACTTGGTGAGCTCCAATGCCCCTTTTTTTACACAACTGGTCCCCCAAAAAACCATAACTAGTTCCACACCTTTAAATAATAATTTACATGTTTCTTTTGTATAAAATAGAAACAACCCAATATATTTCTTTGAACACCATATCCAATTAGGCTATTTAATTAATTGTGTCACATCTTAGCACCACATGAACATCCACATGACCAACCCCTAAGAATTAAATCTCATAAATATCATAACCACACCCTTCAACATGATTCAGTTCCCCTTTAAATATTTAGATTTCTTATTTAGCCACCATAATACCTTTAAACTATTTATTACCACCACCAATCCCTGAAAAATTTAATGTGAGGTTTTTTTTGGAATTTGGTCTTTCACACAAGTAATACTTTAATGAATAATTGACACATAATAAAGAAATTACTAATAATAAAAAATTAATTACAATATTAAATTAAAAATACATTATTTATTCACAAATCATGATTAGTTAAATTATATTCATATTATATAATAGAATAAATGTGTAAAATAATAATTCATTTAACAATTTTACATCCACAATGTTTTAAGAGTATGAGGTAGTCACGAATTCAGTGGTGGAATCACTGCCTATTTCATGAGTGGAGAACATGATAGAAATGCTTTGAATTTTTTTTTCATTCCTGACAGTTCTTAACAAATCATTATAATATTCCTTGTTTTTAAGATCTTTAGGAATTTATGGGGATATAATATAAGATAAAATAGGGAATTTTTTTCTAATAGGTCCCATTATGAGGATATGGCTATCTTTTGGCATAACTATAGGGGGTAATCCATTTAAGAAATGGTTCAACACACTAGCTTATAAGACTCATTGGGGTTGGTTAAGATCATGATTATAGGTAGTCTATATATGGTAGAACTAACACCCATTTACCATGAATGGATTCGAATGTGCATAGAAACATATTAATTAATATATATGTTCATTATTATTATTATTATTTATTAAAATACATTTTTCTCTTTACTTAATAAGTTCTTGTAACTCACACATAACGCTTTGATTCCCATAAGGGAGAGGTTATCTCCCTTTAGATGGTTGTATATTGGATATTTGACCTCTAATTGATAAACTATATTGACTATTTCAATTTTATAAATATATTATATTTAAATTTAAAAAAATTAATTAAAAAATTGACATAATTTTCTATTACCACTGTAATACCATTTATATAAATCCTATCATAGTGGAAATATTCAATTTAGTTATTTAAAAAAAAAATTGGAAATTTTTGTTGACATTATTTGATCTAAGGACAGCCAAATTTCCCATTGATATCATATAATATAATTAATATAATGTCATCAAAATGAAATTAAACCACTATAATTAATGATGATTCAACCAGTCTATGCTCATTATTAGTGATTGATAGATCTATGGATTTAACAAAAGACTCAATCATATCATCCACACGTTCTTTATAAAATTTTCATATTTTCTATCATATCTTTATTTCCTAAAAATTGATATATGTATTTCAAAAAACATATATAATCCCCAAAACAATATTAACATGATTTAGGAATGAAGGATCAATATGTATGGGTCACATCTCTAATTTATTTTTCAATGCCTTGATCGGTTTGAGGGGATGACATCCACTTCATGTAGTTTTATTGATATATATATATATATATATATATATATATATATATTGGCCATAAAATTTACCTATATACTCGATTATAATTATTATTAAATTTATTTAAAGTAATTTAATAATTATTAAAATGGCCCAAATTTCGACATAAAACTTATGTATCATGTATTTAATTTCATTAACAGTTAGTTACCCACTTGTAACACTAATACATGAAATGTATTGAAATACAAACCAATAATTTAATGAATTCCTCCCAAATATGTTTACTAACACTTAAATAATTAATATTCATCCAACAAACAATTTTGTAAATTTTTAGAAACAAATAAAACTTGTGAAAACATTGAGAAATAAATTTGATTCAGACTGTTATAAACATGAATTAATTATTACCAAATTTAATTATTTATTAATATAATATTATTTACACATTACTGATTTTCAATCCATAGACATGGTAACTACTTCATGATAAACTCTAATTCCTGAAAATTGGTGGAACTTATGGGGAAACCTTTTTAGTTATTTCTTACACCTTATCGCGATAATAGAGAGACCAACTCATTGACTAATAGTGGGATATAAAAACACTTCATAACGAATAAAGTTATAAGGATACATTATAAATACAACAACCTTTCATAGAAACATATAAAATGTAATAAACTTTTTGTTTTCAAATTATATCTCATTAAAAAGGATGCTTACCCATCAACATGCTTTATTTCTTTAATTATTCATTTTCTACTAAATTAGATCGATTTTTTCTCCAATAAAATGTATATGTATTTAATAAAGGAACAAACAACCAAATAAAAAATATAAATATATATATTTTCTCACAATAATATGTGAAAAGTTCATTTTTTTCCCATTCAATTAATTTCATACCGTTAATGAAACTTGTGGCTCAATTTACCTCACGGAAAAACATATTCATGGGTTTCATCATGAATCAATGTACATGATAAATTTAATATATTCATAAGTATCTAAAGTCATATTACAAATAAACATGTTCATAGATAAAAAAATTAAATTACACCTATAACATGACGTGTTCCTATATTTGGGTTAGTCATCATTACCTCCAATATAATATATCACCAATTTTGGACCTCATAAGAATATTTATGAATTCTTATGTTCCCTAGAACCAGATAATTAAATATCATTTATTCAAAATTAAATAGATATATCTAGACTATAAAACACACTTAATTATTAATTTTATGTATTTATAATTTCAAGTTAATTTTATGAACTAAAATATCTTCTTAATACAACTAAACATATAAGGAAATTAACATATATAGTACAATATGAATAAAAAATATTATCATATAAAAATAAATTCACTTATATATCTATTTTTATAAATATCTTGGTGAACCTAAATTTTAATTTCAATTTGGGTCTAGAGAACCCACTCTCATAAATGTGTTTCCTCCAAAGAGTGTTTTTTAAAAATCATTATCCTTGGTTATTTATTTAAAATTCATTATAATTATTATGGTAGACTTATCTATAAAGATTCATTCAATATAAGGCTTCATCATTTTTATATTTCTCATAAAAAATCCACTTTATTCCATAACTATCACTAATACTCTATTAAAATGGATTGTAAAAATATTAAAAGGACTATTGCACCATGATTTCTATTTTTTAGGAAAGGTGTATAGTCTGGAATTGAAAAAAAAGGCTTTCTATACTTCCTTTAAGTTTAAATGTTGAGTCCCTTTCCCATGAAAAACATTTTCATTACGACTATAATGATTTTAATTTTTATAAGAGGATCATATTTTTTCCTTATGTTTTTTTCAAATCTAATTTTTTTGTCAACAAATTCTATGTAGTTTAATATGACTATCTTGACTACCCAAAATACCTAATG
Organism: Viscum album; assembly: GCA_963277665.1. Lineage (NCBI taxonomy): Eukaryota > Viridiplantae > Streptophyta > Magnoliopsida > Santalales > Viscaceae > Viscum > Viscum album. Next base: position 392,859,390 of record OY728148.1, read on the forward strand.
CTCAATATCAATAGAGTGGGGGAAACCCATTTAAATTACAATTTGATATAGGTGCATCATAATTAGATTCCTACAGATAGTCATTTAAGAAAAGCGTGGATATTAATGCCTTAATGATTAGACATTCCTTAATTTGAACAATAATTTCTCAAGAATTATTTTACTACTTTATAGACCACACATATTTTCCTCTAGCTTCTCAATATGTGGTTCTTGTTATATCATTGAAAATATATTTCTCTATGAGATCTAAATAATATATCTTTTTAAATGTATACTCTCTTATCCCTTATGATGGATTGGATAAACCTAGATTTTTAGAAGACACATTTCCTCATAAAAAACTAACTATTAATTCCCCCGTATCATTAAGAAAACTAATTCACTTGAAAAAAATCAATAAAAATAAATATATAATAATTTGAATTATAATTTTGAAATATAACCATGAATTATAATACTGACACATAAAAAATATATAACTCATGTATTCTATTTTGAGGAATTTATTGTCTTCTTCCAATATTTCCTATCCTTATTCACTAGTCAAAATATTCTACATATTTTTTAAAATAATTCTATATTATAGGATACAGAAAAAACATATAATAAATTGGATGAAATTATTTCACATCTATAATTTTTACACCATGTTAATCAATGAAAATGGTATATTACATAGATTACGTATTCCTCAAGCATACAATTTTTTTATTCTATCAACTACTTATTTTAATTAAAAAAAAATTCCAAATTTTTTTCATATTATCCTTGAAATTTTTTACCATAGTTCCATAAACTCCCCGTGGGTATCACAATAGTTTACTTTTAATATTAAATATATGTATAATATGGTAATCCTCTTGTAATTACTGTAAATAATATTCCATTTTAGAATTCAAACAGAATTGAGTTAGAATATTCATACCTTGAATCATATTTCTTTAATAAAAGAAATTTAACTCGGTTTTAATCACTTTTTTAATCCTTTATTTGAAGATAAAATTATTTAAAAATAAGTTAGAACCTTATCAATATTTCTTTATTTCTTTTTAGTAGTTTTTTAAATAAAAAGTTGTTGAATAAACTATCAAAATGATTGAATTCATGCATGAAATAAATTTATCTATTTTATATATAATAAATAATATTTCATTCTCCATAGTATAATAATTAAATTGAGCACTATTTAGTAATAGAAAAATATATTATATAAATTTTATCAATTCTATTTTATACTGGAGGGAGTGTGCCCATATTTAGGTGAATAACATCATACATTATGTCGAAGAACCACTTGATGTTAGATAATATGATTATTTTTAATAATTTACTTTATTCATAAATTATTTAAAAACTATAAATATATATTTTTTCAAATTAGAATTTCACATCCATATCTATAATTAAATATTATGTTAATTCTATCTTTATGAAATACTGGATGAATATTTTATAAAATCCAACATGTTATATGAAACTCATCACTCCCTTCATTGAATTTTGATATGTAAATATATATATTAATTATATATTAAAAATTTCCTCCTAAATTATTTCATTTTAATTTCCATTCCATAAGAAATGATTTATCTTACCATGAAATAGTATTTTCCCTAGTTCATCATAAATTTTGTCTCATCAAACCTCTCCATTATCTTATAGTGGTTAAACTATAATTAATTAAATGATAGTCCCATAGCAAAGAAATAATCTATGAATATTTTAACTATCTTCTCCACAATATCAAAAAATATTCAAATCATATTCTATAGTATGGTTTCTTATGAACGATAAAACCCAAGTAGAATTATATTGTATAAATAATACTATATTAACATGGGAACATTCTATTTTTTAGGCTATTGGGTAAAATATTATATTATTATTTTCAATATAACCATTATTAAAATTGGTGTGAATGATTTTTATACCTTTCAATAACATGATATAAAATGGTAATCATTATGTGGGTATATCTTATTGATCGATTGAATTTCCTATATTCAACACACACTCTACTTCTAATCACTGTTCCTATAGAAATAAATTCATTTCTTTAATTAATTAGAACTATAATTCCTCCCTTCTTTTAGAACTTGAATGGGGATAGCCTAATAATTGAAAAAGATATGGTATATGATAACAACATCCAATTGTTTGATAATTTTGTTCCTAAAAACATTAATCAAATTTAGATTTAATCTTATTTGAAACTCATATTTTGGAAATATATTATTATCCATTACGATTCTCTAGATTCATATGGATGGAATAATCCCATAAATTTTAGATATAACTAATGTGATGAAGGTATTATATTTATTTGTAAATTTATATAAAATTTATCCTTATATTTCTTCTAAATAATCAGAATCAATAGATTAAAACATATTTTCAATAACAAAGTACATGTATTTTAATATAGGTAGTAGTGTTTATAATTATATTGAATGAAATTACTATAAAAATGATTTAAATATTATTTTATTTAACCAAACTCATAAACCTATTTTCTATATGAATTTCATTAAAATGATGTTAAATTTATGAAAATTTATCTTCAGAAGACTCTTGTATAATGATTTGATCTTGAATATGACACATAACTTCTTTATCAAAAAAATCAATTGAATATCAATTATCCAAAAGGTCTAAATATCTCATAGATTGATAGACATTAAGAACCTCTTTTTCTCTCCCACATAAAATGTCCACATCCCTTAAGGAATATATATGTGATCTCTACTAGTTCATTGGATTTCCATTCCTTGTTTCAAAAGAACATCCCAATCTATATAGATATTATAAAACATGATGTATATATATATATAATTTGATCTAACATATTATAACCAAAATGTCTTAAATAACACTCTAGGGTATTGTTATGGATCTATATTTAGGCTATAAACCCATTATTGTTTAATAAATCTCTCTAATATAAAGTTCTTTAAATATGTTCAGAATAATGTAGTTGATATTTTAACCCAAATCAACCAAACATGTGAGGGTCATATTTACCTTAAATTCACAACGAACCTTAAAAATCATAATATCCTTTAGATTTTTTGTTACTTATTTTTAAATTATAACCCAGTATTACCTAGTTAGTGGGATGGTGGATAAATATTTAAGCCACTTGTTATTTGAAATTATAATATTTAAAAACATTTAATTGAAATTAATATTAGATAATTAATATTTACATGTAATGTTGACTCAATTATTATAAAATATTTTTGTAAAACCATTGATGTTTTTACCACTATATTAATTTAAATCCCTATATCTCTCTTATAATGAATAATTTGGTTTATAAGTGTCCAATCTCAACATTGTTAGCTTAATAATCATTCTTTCATGATTCATATTATTTTATATGTCTTGGGTTCATTTGATTCAATAAGTTCATACTGATACCTAATTATTTTATATATTTTTCTATTTTTCATCCTGAATAAAATTTTCATACATCCACATCATCATTTTATAAACATTCATGATCCTTTTTTTACACTATTTTATGACTTATAAGGGAAATTTTCATAACTTCCTCCCTTATATTACTTTATATGGTACTTGGAATCATTCCCATTCCCCTCATGTTATTATTCAATACTGATTTCCTCATTTATAGACCATGGTTATGAATTCATTCCATGGGGTTTTGAGAAAATTAATTTTTCATTGAATAAATAAATGAGATGTTTTCTCATATACCTTGGAAAAGGAATCCAACCTCATATAATTACTTTCAATATTTTATGACTTATCCAAAATCCATTTAATTCAACAATCATGTTGTGATAAAATCAAAGATAAATTCATATAATATCATTATTGAATTATTAATAAATAAATATACTGATATTGTAGTTGACATTTATAAGGATAATTTTTTTCATGTTCCCTATTACAATTGTTGGACATGTATGGTTCGTTAAACTAGAATTAATATGTGTCAGAAAATGGATCCAATTTTTTGGATAAATTACATTATAATTGTAAAAAAACAAGTAATTATAAGATGAATCAATTTAATTTATTATTAATTTTAATTAATTATATTCTATAGAGCTATATTTATTTATTTAATATTGGCTAATATTTCAATCAAAAGAGAAAATGCTTTGTTTCGAATATAATTACATTTTCATTCATTATAGATTTTCAGTTAAAATAATTATTTTAAAATTATAGATTTATATTTTGAAAAATTGACTTCATATTTGAATTCAGTATTTCAAAAAAAAATTAATATTAATTTTTGATAACTTTTTGAAATGATTGATTTTTCAATAAATAGTAGAAATATTTTTTTTATTTACAAATCTCTTTTTATTTAAAGAATATAAAAAGTTACCTTTTAATAAAATTTTTATAGATAAAAAATATTTCAATTTTATTATTAATAATACAATTATTATCTTTTTAATGAATTCTATACTATAATTTTTTATAAAAACATTTTTATACTAAAAAAAACATTTTTCTATAAAAATGGTTTTCATCAAATTTCTCAAGATTAATTAAAATTAAAATTATAAATTTTTCTATAATTTAATCTAATAAATTGGATTAAATATTTTTAATCATCATAATTCATATTATTTTTTATATTTAATTTTATTTTATTAATAATGTTTTTTAAAAAGTACAAAAATATACCTACACAGATAATGATTAAACAAGTTTACCAAGGGTAGAACATGAGTTATGAGGGATAAAATGAATAATAAACTGGTATAAATTTTATTTTATGGAGGTATTTTGATAGTATATAATATAATATTATTAATTTTTTGATTATGAAGTAATTGTTTTTGAGTAAGACATAAATATATTTTATTTTATTTTTAATTTTTTTAAGTGTATCCTCTCCCCCACTAATAAAAAGACACCAAATCTCCTATCTTATCCACACATTAAGAGAATTGTTTTCATCCAATACCTACCTATATCGATTATTTACATCCATACATGTCCTACAATCCATGTCTTTTCATAAAACTATCCATGGTAGGCTTTAGGTATAAATCTAAATAGGTTGTTCGAAGAAGAGGTATAATTCTTAACCAAGCATTTTTGTATTATTTATTATTATACCACCTTAAAATATGATTCAAATATGATGAAATAAAAAAAAGTATCCTTGCTAAAATAATATTTTTTAATGTAAATTGTATAACATATATACTTCTCCCTATTCCATCAAATGGATAATGAAACCATCATTCATGTGTACAACAAACTATCACCACATGAACAGATGTAATTAGTTTTCCATCACCACCTCTCAAAGCCAGTTATAATAGAGGATGTAATATATATATATATATATTTATATTATATTAATTACATATTTATCTTCATATAAATGATATCCTCTTATTTCTTACCTTTCCATCTATTGAAAAATGATAACTTCACTCATGCATACGTGTAGATTACAACTGCCACAAAGAAACATGGTTTGTTTTTAATGACAAAATCACATGGAAACTATATAAAAGTTTATTTAAATAAATTATGTGAAAATTATGATATAATTATCATTATATATATATATAATTATATTTATCTTCTTTCCAACATTCTTTTCAAATAAATAAAATGGTATTAATGCATACATAGAGTCTATCTTCACTATGATTATAAAAGAATTCATTTTTCTGAATCATCATAAATGGTTATTTATAAAATTATAAATAACGAATTAAATTTATAATTATATCATTGTTAATTTTTTAGAGCTGATGTAACAATGACATATTTAAAATTATTTAGTAGAATAAACTAATTTTGGATATATGGGCTAAATAACATCAAAATATATTACATTAACAAATTGGATTAAGTAATTATATTTATCATGTGAATAAATAAAATGAAAGTAGTAATAAGCACAAAAAATATTTTTAATAGTTTAAATAATTAATGAAAATAAATTTATTCAGGATGAAAAAATACTTTACATGATCAGTCAGACCTAAGGTAAGGGAAACATTAGCTTAAAAACCTTATTATCATTATTTAAATTGTTTATTTTTTTATAAATAATTTCTTAATGTATTTTAATATTAAAAAAAATTGTTGAATTATTTATATGAAATGAAAAAATCATAAAATATATTCTATTTCAGTTTTTACTTTCTCTCAAAAGTTTTAAAAATGAATATTTTGATGTAAATTTTATGAAGTTGTTTCAAAAAATTGAAAAAACCAATTTCGTATTTTAATGTATATGTTGTTAGAGGTTCTTATAACTGATATAATTTTTTTATGTTAATATATTCTAACAAAATATCATTTTTCTTAAGATAAATATCCTCCATCCATTTGTTCTAGGTATATTTGAAAAGGGGTTAAATGGTATGGACATTTCAATATCTATATGTGTTTTCTTATGCGTTCGAATAATATTTCTTCAATTTGAAAATGGAAATGAATGATTTCAGTTATTTGGATTATGTTGTAGTTTGTGGTTAATTTTTATGATGTCATGTGAGCCTGATATAACTCATTTTATTGGTGAGACTGATATTACTAATGATGATGTGTTAGCTTGATAAATATCTCCAATGTGTTGGGTTAAAGGACATAGTTTTCTAATTAGGTTTTTCATAAGAGGTTATTAGAATTTACAGGGTAGGTTATTCAATTTTTAAGAGTGATATAAAAATGGAATTCCATGTTTACTAAATTATATATCTAGGTATTAAATTTCTTTTTATGGATATATTATGATTTCTTAAGTTGTGAAAATGAGAATAGTTTTAAAGATAAGTTTATAATACTTATTAATTGTAGAATGGATTACTTTTAACATTCTTATTCATTTTTATATTGAAATATTTATGTGTTTTCTTTTTTAATTTATCATTTCATAATAATTTTTTATAAAAAGTTTTGGGATGAGATTTTAATTTTTTAGGTAAAGTAAATATTTTTGTAATAGAAAAATATTAGATTGAAAAATGAAAATATTTTGGTTTATTCATGAAATAACAAGTTTCATTATTATATTTATATTTACCTTACTGATATTTTTGGTATCATCAAAAAATATAAAATTGTTTTCACATGCTTTTAGGTGTGATTTTCAACAAGGATGATGTCAAGTAGAATGTTGTGAAGATATGCCATGAACAGAATACATGTTTTATTTTAAAAGTTTTGTATTGTGAGAAAATGAATACTAAGTGGTAATATACACTTTATGATGGAGTATTTTTTTATTTTAAAAATTTGAATGTTTTTTATAATAATCTAAATCAAAGAGACCTATAAGAATGAAATAAATTTATATATTTTCTAAATAAATTTTTTTATTGATTTTTATGGCCAGGTCCTCATAGTTGTATCATAGGAAAGTTTTAGATAAATTTATATGTTAGTATAATGTATGTAAGATATATTAAAATATTTAATTTTATTGATATCATGATATAACGTTTGAATATTACCATGTTTCTTCATATAAACTATATTTGTTTGGAATTATTTTCTTTAAAGGAAATATAGAAGTTGATGTAGGAATGAACCGAAAGGATAATATTCTTTGATAGAAGTAACCTGGAATGGTTATAATTAGAAATAAGAAGTTTTTTTGTGATGTTTCAATTGAATCCTACTATAAATAGTGGTGATAACAGGGCTAAGAAATTTTTTAGTTGTAATATTGGATCTTCCAGTTTCTTACTTTTTCATCAAAAGTGTTTTGATAATAAAAATGTAACTTTTAGTGAGTTAGTGGATAATTTTATGATACATCATAAAAAAATTGAATGAATATTTTTACTCAATTATAGTTGAGTGGTAGATTAAATAATTGGAAAATATATTGATTTTCATTTTTTGTTTTTATCATTAATATGAATCTATTTCTATACCCTTTTGGAAGTTGAATATGATCAATGGTGGCCAATGCTTCAAAATAATAGAGATTAAAAAGAGTTTGATACAATGGAATGGGGTAAATTTAAGAATATTTTTATTGAGAATTATTTTAAAAAGGTTATATGAATTAGTATGGTCTTGAAATTATTGGAAATTAGTTTGAATGAAGAATATTTAGTGACTACATATGAATAAAACTTCACCTGAAAATAAATGTATTTACAAAATTATTTTTTAGATCATGATAGTAAATTTAATCAGTTTTACCCATGATTAAATCCAAGATAACAAAGATAATTATACAATCATGAATTTAAATTTTATGATGAGAAGGTAGAAAATGGGCTTACTGATGATGATTCATTTATAAAAATAAGTAGAAAAATATATCTAGGTGGTGGGGATGTAAGAAGAATACATCAAAAATAAGCGAAGTTATGAAAGTCATTTTTTTAGTTAGTGATAGGTGTCGTAAAAAGAACCATGGGGAATTTATTATGAAATCTAGTAAGTTCGTCAAAGGTGGGGGGGCTAGATGTATGGTTTTGATTTCAAATATTTTTTTTTGGTATTGGTATGACCAATTATTATAAGTAGACAGTAAGGGTGTTTAAATGCAATGAGAGGTGTCATTATTAAAATAAATTTATAAAGAGGAGAACAAATCATTGGAAGTAGCAATTATATAATTAGAATGGTTTGGTGAAATCTTTTTCAATAAATTTTGGTAGATTTTGGGATATAAAATGATGTAGTAATAGGTACATTAATTATTTATTCAGATTCCACTTATGTATTTTTAGATTTAGTATTTAAACATTCTTTCATTTATAAAAAAAAATTAGTAATATGAAAATTTATCATGAAAAAATGATTTTGGAATATTTGTTAAAAAATAGAATAGTATTAATGATAAAATAATTTATAATGATATTCATATTATCATTTATGAAAGATATTTTCTGGAAAACATTATTGTGTTTTCAATTATATAATTTGATGTTATTTAGGGTATGTATTTGCTTTCAGTTTTTCATTCTTATATAAATTCTAGTGTTAAATAATTTATTTTCAAAAATGAGCTTTAATTTCTATATATGAATTAATTCACACATTTGATGAAAATCATTACACTGAGAAACTGTTAATAGATGAAAATGAATGTCACCTTGCTCATATTGTTGATAATAAGGGGACTATTCAGATTAATGATATTCCTGTAGTAAATTAATATTAATATATATTTTTCAGAATGACATTATGAGTGTTATAAATTATTAGGATGTTGATTTTACAAATGACATAATACTAATTCTAAGACAATTTCCAACCCACTATCAAAAATCTCATGTAGAACTTTTGGAATTAAAATAGGATTTATAAAATTTGCTTCATAAAGGTATTATTCATCCCAAAGCTTCTCCATGAGGTGGTAAAATTAAATTTATTTAAAATAAATATGGTTATATTTTTATTTTTATTGATTATAGTCAATTTATTGATATTACACTCAATAGAAAGTACGTTTTCTTTATATAAATGATTTTTTTATTCAAAAATAGGGAGTTCGGCATTTATCTTGGGTTGATCTCAGATTATGATACCATCAGCAGAAGATGAAGGTGGATTCCATCACATATTAGGTATGGTTATTAAGGGATTTCAGTTATTCCCATTGGGTTAACGAATGGTACTGTTTTATCCATGGATATCATGAATAGTGTTTTTTTATAAATAGTTGGGTATGTTTTTAGTAGTTTTTATTGATGATATTTTTTTTTGTTATAAAATTTAAAAGATCATGAGAAACATTAGATTATAGTTCTAAATACACTTAATGAAAATAAGTTATATGGAACATGTAGTAAATGTGATTTTTTTAAAAATATTTCATTCATTGGGCATATCATAAATAAATATATTGTAACTACTGAACCAGCTAAAACAAAATTGGTTGATGAATGGAACAGACCAAAAAATGTATCAATTATTCATATTTTTGTTGGATTAGTAGTCTATTACTCGTGTTTTGTAAAAAAAAAATTATAGTTAGCTAGAATACTATCTAATTTAATGTGAAAAAAAATTAGGATCATCAAGGCAAAATAATATGATTATTGTTTCTAAGAATTGAAATGAATATTGGTGAATGCTCCAATTTTGGTCATGAAATTCATATATAATGACATTTTTTCTATAACGATATATATTTAAAGATAAAAAATTCTTATTTAATGTAAGTTTGTTGGATAATTTCTTGTGATTCAATTTAGTTAAAACCTTATTAGAAAAATTATCTTACACATGACCTTGAACTGGCATTTGTATTGTTTGATTTAAAAATTTTTATATATCATTTATATAGAGTAATGTGTGAAATATACCCAGATAATAAAATCAGAATTTATATACTTATGTAGAAATTTTGAACATGATACAATAAATATTACTTGAATTGATAAAGGATTATAACTTACAAAATCCTTACCATCTGGGTAAATAAATAAGAGAAACTAATTCTTTGAGGTTAAAAAATAATGATTTATTAACTATTATACATCTAGAATATGATACTACAGTTATGTATTTTAGGATTTTTCTCATATAAATTATATATTTCATAACACTTTTGTTTTTGGTGTTAATAAAATAATTTTTTTAGATATGATTATGAAATCCTAGAAGGAAGACCATGTTTTAGTAAAAATTGCTAAATAGATTAAGAAAGATATGTTTACAGAAGTTATTGTTGAAAAGGATGGTGTTTTAAGATTATTAAAAAGTTATGTGTTTCATGAGACACATAGTTTTTTAAAGAACTAAGGATTGAGGCATATAAATCTACTAATTTTATTCATTATAGTAGTATAAATATATATAGTGGTCTTTAGGAACTATTCTGATGGGAATGAATGAAAAAGGTTATTACTGATTTTACTATAAATGGGTTCACTTTTCAATAGTTGAAAGAAATATTAAAATTACTAAATGGGATGATTTTGTTTTTTCAAATGATAGAATAGAAGTGAGAGAATATATCCATGGTTTTCATGATTTAATTACATAATATATCACAAGGTAATAATGAGATATGGGTAATTGTTGAATGAAAAACTAAATATACCCATTTTCTACCAATTTGAGAAAATGTATTTGGATTAACTTTTATAACATCATATTAAATATATAAATACATTAAACTGATTCACTACCTACATTTTATTTTACAATTATCACATGTTTATCTCTATTTTCTTATAAAATCCATTAGAAGTCGTTGCATACTCAATTATATTTTAGTATATCATTTAATTCTCAATTTTATTGAAAGTTATAGATTGGGATACAAAATTTAGAGGATATTATTTCAACTTTTTAAATGGATTATTTTGGATTTTTGGATTTACATATGAATTTGTTTTACAATTATTATAATATCAGTTTTCAGTCCAGTATACAGATAGAACCTTCAGAAGCATTATATGCAAAGTTGTGTTAGACTGCACCCTATTGGGATGATGTTTAGGGAAGAATATTGTAGGGATTGGAATTTATAGAAATATTTATCATAAAGAGAATTTGATTCAGAAAAACATTTGGATATCTCATATATAAGAGAAAATTTATACATATAACTTGATGAGATTACTTTATTTCAAGGTTGGGGATCTTGTTATCATAAAGATCACCATGGAAATGTTTTACACATTTTGTTAAAAATTGAATGTTATGTATGATTTTCATTGGATTATATGAAATCATAGATTAATATAGATCAATTTTATATTGAGTGGCTTTTACATTTATTTTATCTTACATATATAATATACTTCATGTTTCATTTTTATGAAAATTTGTGCAAGATATTTATCATGTTTTAATCCCAGAAGCAGTTTAGTTGGAATGAAAAAATATATATAAGGATAAAAAATACATATTACTTAATGTGTAGAGAATTTATTTAATAATAACTTGATTTACCATTTTATTATTTTGTGGGAAAACCATATTACTAATGAAGAAATATCGGAACCAGAAAATGCTTTGATGGAAAAATATATCCACTTGCATATATAATAAATGACCCGGTGAGGGTGTAATTTACCAAGGATGTAAGAATGTAACAACATATGTATTATTAAAATAAATCATTTTAGGACTTCTTAATAATTATTAATTATATATTTTAGAGTTATATTAGTTTTAATAATATTACGTAATTTTTTAGTTAACGAGAAAAAAGATTAATTTCTAATAGAATTGGGGTTTCATGCATTATACAGTTCTATTTAAATAATTGATTTTCAAAATAATATTAAATTTTAAAATCATAAATTTCATTTTAACTCAAAATTTCAAAATTATCTCAGTATGATTTTTTGATAATTTTTTAAAAGTTTTTATTTCTTATTGAATATCGAAAAATACTGATTTATATTGAGAAAATTATTTTGATTTCATGAATTTAAAATGTTATATTTTTTATAAAATGTAATCAATTAAAAATCATTTAAATAATATTTTTAATAAAATAATTATGGTATTTTATGTAATTTTATTATAAAATTTTGTATAGAAACATTTTTATACTTTAAAAATATTTTTTCCGTAAAAGTTTTTTGGGGGGGTTTAAGATATATTTTAAATTAAATTCTAACACTTAATTGAATTTAATTTTATAAAAAGGATTATATATTTTAAATAGTAAAAATTAATATTATTTAATATTTTCAAATTATTTTTTTCTCATAATTAATTGTAAGAACAATAAAATAATCGTACAATAGATAAGTTTAAAACAATTTTAACTGGGGGATAAAGCAAAGTGATAAGGGATAAAGTGACCTATAAAATTATATAAAATATTTTGGATTAAATATACAAAACATATATCATGTATAATTATTAAATGGTTCATTTTTGTACAAAATTTTCATAATTAATACATTAATATATTTTTTTCTATTTTAATATTTCATGTGTGTCCTATCACCCTTATAAAAGGCACTATATGTCATCTCCTATCAACAGTTAAAGGTCCATTTCTACCAAAAACATTAAAAAAACTGAAATAAATCCCTATACACACCATAGAGGACATTTTTTGATCATAAAACCATCGTAATAAGGATTTTGGTATAAACCTAAAGAGGTTGTTCGAAGAAGTGTTATAGTTCCTAACTAAGAGTTTTATTTTTGATTCTTATTATACTTATTTAAAATATTAATGAATCAAGCTAAAATAGGAACAAAAATATATTATGTATGTCGAGTTGTTTTTATTTTAATGTAATAACATATATCATTCTTTTTCTTCCATCAATTTGGAAACCAAACTAACGTTAACGCGTAAGACATACTACTAACATACGAACTGATGAAAATAATTTTCCATAACCATTTATCGTGGATTATTTTATTTATTTATTTAATATATATATACGATATTAATTACATATTATCATTCTTGAAATATAATATATTATCTCATTTATTATACTTCAATCTATTCAAAAATGATAATGTCGTCTGTAGGTCTGTGTGGATTCCCACATCCATGAAGTGATGTATTTCATTATTCTTGGACACATCATATGGATACTATATATTAGTGTATTTAAAGAAATAATATTATATTTAGGATAAAATAATTATTATATAAAGTTAAAATTATATTTACCTTATTTTATTCAACCTTTTTGAAAATTGAAAATGATACTCATGCATACATAGAAACAACCAGCTCCATGATTACAAAAATAATTCATTTATCATAAAAATCTTTCATATTTTGTTTTTAATGACTAATTAATGATAAAAATTTATAAATATTTCGAAATTATTATTCAATAGATCATAGAAAAATTACTCATTGACCATTTTTAACTTACAAAAAGTGATTTGGATATATGATCCAAATGTCCACAAAATATCCTAAGTAACCCTAATTTATTATGTAATTGTATGTTGAAAAAAACTAAATAAAACAATAGTCATGATAAAATTGAAAAAAATGAACTTATAAATTAAATAATTTACTTAATTTTATTACTTAGGAATATAAATAATGTACATGATGAGTCATATTCGAGTTAAGGGACACGTTTCTTAAAAAAATCCATTTTAATTGTTTTAAGGGTTTATTTGTTTTTATGTTTTTTCTTATTATATATCAATATTCATAAAATTATTTAATATATGTATATATATATATATTAATGATTAATACAGGACATTACTTGTCAATTGTTACTTTCAAATTTTTTTGAAAACAAGTATTTTATGTATTTTATATGGATCATATTGATTAAAAGGATAAAAATATTATATTTTAAGGTATAAAATGTCAATTATAATTCTCACAATAATAACTCTTCTTTAATGTTTGGAATCCTTTCCAATATTTCATGTTCTCTTCAAAGACAACACCTCATTCAATTTATTCTAGGTATTTTCAAAAAGGGTTTCAAATGGAATGTATATTTCAATATCATGAAATATTTTTATGGGTGCAAAGAATATTTTTATGGGTGTGATATATGAAAAGAATGATTTCATGTATTATGATGAAGTTTTAGTTCCTCATACTTTTTTAATAAATGGTGAGTCTAATATAGATCATAGATATGGGTGTGCTAGATATAGATCATGATACCAGGTGATCTTTATATAGCACTCCAATGCATTGGGTAAGGGGATTGAGTTAACTGATTATGTTTCTACTAAGTTATTATTGGAATTTACTTGGTAGTTTATACAACATGTAAGATTTATTTCAAGAGTAATATTAAAAATATGTTCAAAATTACATACATGATTTATATTTTATTTTCATGGGATTTCCTAGAAAACTTATGATTTCATAGGGTAAGCTAGTGAGTTTTTATTTAAAAGGAAGGTCATGATAGATTTTAATGGTGAAATGTATAAATTTTTATGGGGTTTTCATTATTTAAAATATAAAAATTTGAGTTTTATTTACGTAATGATCAATTATGAAATGTTTCATAAAAATATTAGTTCAAGTAAGTTGATTTCATGAGTAATAGAGTGCATATTTAAATTCCGAAGTTTATTTTTAGAATGAAATTCTCTATGTGTAATCAAAGACAAACTAGTTTTTAATTTCTTTTATATGTTCCTTTATATGTTTCTATTTATCATAACACTTTTCAAATGATTTTTATAAGAGTTTATGGATAATTATTGACAAATATTAATTCAATATGAAAATAGTAAATATATTTCATTAAAAGATAACATTTTTAATTTGAAAAGTTTTCTATTATGAAAAAATTTTATATTGAGGGGTAATGTACAATTTTTGGTGTAATATTTAATTATTTAAGGATGATGACATATTTTTATAAAATGTTTTATGTAAGATATCTTCATGAATGAAAGTAAATTAATTCTTCTCAAAATAATAAATTTTATGGATTCCATGAGGCTCTTTCCTTTTAATAATTCAACATGTAAATGATTAATTCCACTTAAGAATATGATTTAGATTTTGACATATCAAAATTCATGAAATGAATTGAAATCTTACTATAAAGTCCATATTAACAGAAATTCTTTTTATTTCTATATATTATTGATACCGAATTTTGGAATTGATTATGATGAACAAAATCTAAGAGTTAAAAACATCAATGAAAATGAAATAAGTCATTGTTTCTACCCTTGGTATAACAAAATTTTATTAGGAATATATAGATAAAATTTCAGCATTACGATTTAACTCTTATATTATCTTATATACATAATTCCAACTATCTAATAAATTAACCATTTTCTACCCCATTGAATTTAATCACTCATAGAAAATTGAATCAATAAAAATGGTGGGAATTGATGATGTGGGAATTGTTATTTTTTTGAATCTCCCCAATTATTTAGTAAAATGATCATGGTTAATCTACACAAATATATAAATTAGTTTTCTCAAATATATTTTAGTTTTAGGTAAATAACTATTTTTATAAAATCATTTTAGTTGTCCTATCGAGAAGAATATGATAATTATTTATAATGTTGTAATTTATTCTTATCAGTCCCCTTAGTAAAACAGTGAAAATGTCCCAATCATAATTTTTATTATTGAAATCCTTATAGATTAACATGTGGAAATATATTTATGGTCTTTGGTGAAGCCCGATAAATTTTCTAGTAAACTTATATTAAATTATGTTACATAGTGAAATTACTGTGTTTTAATTTACATTTCCTTTAATTTTTTGGTTAATATTATTCAAAATTATTTTCTAAACAGCCTTGGCATGTGAAAATGTATTAGAATTGTTGAGAATTTTTTATTTAAAACTATGGAATCAAGAATCTATGGTAATTTTATAATATTATATATTATCATGGTTTATTCTCATTTATTTATTCTAAGGTTCTTGCTAAAATCTTATGAAGATACCTGTCAATATCATGAATCAATGAAAGTATATTTTCAATCAATGTTCTTCTAGTCTACGTAACCTAAAATAAATTGAATAATCAATCAAAGGAGCTTTAATGAATACATATTTGAAATTTATGAGTGTGTATAAACAATTTATGATGTCATTTCTGAATATATATATATATATATAATGGAAACAATAAGTAATCAGTATTTAATGGTTTAAAATCCCCTTTATCTTTGAATTATGCTAACACCAACCCAAAAATTTAATAGGTTCATTGTGACACATTAAAATATATGTTCCGGTTCAAATTTTATATGAAAAGATTAAATATGCTCACTAGATTAGATTTTTTTATTTAAATTGAATTTAAATAGATAATCAATGTTTAATTAATTACATAAAATTAAAACTAACATAAGTAAAAAAGAAAAAATATATTGTGTGGTATGTTTTCAAAAGGATATCGAGGTAAGGTTTTAAAAAAAACTGATGAAATAATTGGGACTTAGGGTTAGAATTATTGAATCATAATAAGTAATACTTGAATTATTTAAAGCATAATGAGAATGTGTTTTTCTAGTATATAACCTATAAGATAGGGGAATACATATTTTTACTATAATTACACAAATTTTCATTATAAAATTATCTATTTTTTAGAATATAATATGTTTTGAAATAATAAGATTTTGTAAAATATAAATATTATAGAATATAAACAATTTGAAACATAAACACAGTCTGTATTAGTTAATGTTTACATAAAAACAAAATATAACGAAAAATAAAAACATTTAAATAATGAGAATGTGTTTTGAATTATAATCTATGAACATGTAAATAATTATTTTTAAGGTATATAACATTTCATATCGTCGAAACTATTTTCTATTGACACACACTGATAGTAGGATCAATAATCAGATCTAATGATAATAAGATCTAAGAAAGAACCACATTGATTAGAATGATTAAGATAACTAAGTCATATCCTTGATCTTCTTCAATCAAAAGATCAAAAAATGAATTATCTTTTCTTGTAAATGATTTAATCTACCAAGCTCATAATATTAGTCTCTTATCATAAGATGTTAATTTTATGTGGTCAAAATTATATCCATACCCTAATAATTTATTAATAAAAAATATTTAGAAACACACATTACTATACCAGAAACTTATTTGATAATGTAGTATTAGAAGTTGAATTATTATAATAGATAAAACTGAATTCATTTATATTAAAACCAAAAAAATAAATAATTTATTATATCACACTTAAAATTAAATCTAACGGAGGTGCTAAATCACTAAGATAGTTTATTGATCTTTATAGTTAGTAAATAAAATAATTTTTTTTTATAAATTGTTTCTTGAGTCCTCAGTATCCTATTTTTAAATTTCTAGAGTACTAAATTCGTAAATTATTCTCTATGTACTTTTAGATGAAAATTTCTCTCAAAAACATGATTTCATCAAATTCATTTATCATTTAAAGAAATGGTTTATGAGATTCTTCATTATGTTTGAAATTTATTTATTTTAGATCATTTGGATCAGAAGATAGTAATTCAAAAGATATAAATATTAATAAACATATAATACAATTCATGTAAATGTTAGATAAAAAGAGAGTCCATTACGATTCATAAAAATAAGCATCCAGAATATTTGATTCAAGAAAATGAATCAATAACATGATCACCAAGTCCCTTGAGTTATCTATTGCTACAATTTTAGGCAATTTATGTACAAAAAAAAGGTCTTCATAAGGGTTTCTATCAATATATACTATGGGAATTAAAATGTAAATAACTATAATCTATGTGTACCTTATTCTATTATATTAATATCAAACGTTAGAGAATCATGCCTCTCCCACTCTCTAGTTATTTGGACCAAATTCCACTTTCACTAATGCTCCCATAAGCATGAATCATACTCAAAATGAGCAGTTTAGTAAATAATAAATATCATATGTAATATATACGATTTATGGAAATGTTTAAGTAATATACTCTAACCAACAAGTTAACAACACCCTATATCAATTAGCATGATTATCCAAGTAGTCAAATAAAGAAAAAAATTAAATCTGTGAGTAAAAAATCATTCTATATGGTAATGTTCAGGATACATATTCTGGTTCTGTATCACATCCTTGCCACTTTGAATATAAGAATCAATCATTCTCCATTGGTACTTATTTATTTCTGATTACCATCGCCATGTATCATCAATATTAATGATATTTCTATATATGAAAATCTCTATTAGATAATTCTAGGAATTAACCTGTATATTCATAGATTCATTTCCTTCTTCTTCATTATGACACTAGTTTCATTTATGCTAATCATGTGTCATCCTTTACTCTCATTTTGATTATGTTCTATCCATACAAATGAGTAGAGGGATAATCAATATAGATTGATAATTTATACTAAAATATCATCTCGTATGCAATTAATTTTCATTCTCCCAAAGATCCAACAATGATTCTTAATGGTTTTTATCAAAATCATCACTTCTAAATTATTTATAATGGACTTTTAGAGTATTATTGGATCATTTGAAATTTTGATTATGTAATATGATAAATTTATAAGTAATTATTTTCTAATACAAAACATTAGGATATATGTGTGTTATAGAGGGTGATATAATATTTTATTTATGTAGTATATGGTTATGAACCCATATTGTAGTGGAGATATATTCTTTTCCCAACAATGTCATGTTTTTTCCAGGGGTGATATGCCATTATTCATATTCATCATTTATAAAATTATTATGTTATACCTATAATAGGTAATCATAAGTGTAAACATTCCCTTCTCTTCATTCATGTTTGTTGATATCACCTTTTCACTACATACAATACACTACAGTACATAATTACCTTCATTAATATTCATATATTTTATCTTACAAATGACATTGTTTTTCAACACCCTCAGTATATAACATCATTCAATTTTAATGACATTCCCAAGTCATAGGGTATGATCCAGACATAACTATTATATCATTCAATCAATGTTGATAATTAACATTGAATCCCTTAAAATTCATAGGCCATAACATATAATATTATTTTCTTCTAAAAATAAATTTCATTCTATATAATGAATTTATTTTTTCATAGAAAATAATTACAACACATAATGAAATAATTCCATGTAACTTCATTGATTACAACCTATTAATTCATGCAATTAATTAATATTTTTGATATATCTATATCATAGTTTAATACAAGTATGTATTCCTAAACACTGAGAAACATTTTAGTGGTGAGAATGATAAGACTATGTCCTTGGATTCATTTTTCCATTGTCGTATTCCATAACATCATCTATTATATTTAGTACCACCTTCATGAAATTCCATATTTTCATTTTCATCCCATGTGAGACCTTTTTAAATCTTATCTTATGTATTATTCAACAGAAAAATAACACTTGTAAGTATATATAAGAATAATATTGAAATTTATACACTTAAGATGTCATAAATAATGAATTTATAACAATAATGATCAATCTATGACTTATATTAAAAAAATATGAATTTATTTATTTATATTATATATTATAAATATAACTAGGAACACTCCCAAATAATACATAAAAATATATAATAAAAATCATAAAACATATTCTAACCAATTACCCTGTTTAATTACATTTATGAAAAGAAACCATTAATGTACTCCCAAACACAACATGATAATTTTGAACCCAATAATCTATATAAATAAGAAAACCACGTAATTTCATACAAATCTGAAGAAAATGTAAAATATAAACTTTATATTAAGATGCTGAATAATTATAATAAATCAACATATATCTCATTAAACATTATTCATTCAACTAGTAATGAGCTAGAAAGGTCTAACATGAACATTGAAACTATCGTGCTATTATTTAAGAACAAAATATAAAAGTATATGTTATTATACATGTAATAATAGAATGTTTCTTTCAAAGAACTCTCATGTCAATGTGGAAGAACCATATTAAATCATTAGTTAGTAAATATTAAAACTATATTCTCCCTAACCCCATGTTTTCTACATCCAATTTCACTATAGGTACAAGCTCTGAATCTATGTATATATAATAATTACAATGAAATTATGAGAATACAACAATGAAGGTACCCCAACAAAACCTCCTCATATATATATTCTCCCTCATGTCCATTCAACACATGTTTATGAAATGATATACATTCCCAGTAAACATAACACATCAAACCATAATTGTATTTCCATAAAACCAAATTATACAAATAATATATAACACATATATATCATCCTAACAACATAATAAAATTGAATCCATAACTAAAATTATGGTTGGAATGGATAATATTAGAGAAGAGTTCTCACACACTCAGTTACACTATATCCTGGATTTTGGGGGTCAACACGGTACCCAAAATCCAATTTAGAAACCGATTATGTTATCTTACTATGGTCGTGGAGTGTATAAATTATAAATGTATACCAGGATATGTAATTTTTCCCGCATCTGATCAGATGGCCCACATTCTTTAATGTCACCTCTATATCCATATCATCTCACACATTTTCTCCATCACAAAATTTCCACCACTTCTTCTAACAAAAACAAAGTATTCACAAACCAAATATACAATTTTAGTTTATAAGATCAATTCCAACATCATTAAATTATCAATTATTTAGCAATTATCATATCATCCATTTACCACATTACATGATTAATTAAAATGTTTACCAACTCATTTAATATTACAATTATATTCAATTAATCTTATTTTGTGAGATATATCATTATTTTAATATTTTTATATATATAAAAACTATCATAATCAACATAATCAAAATTAAATCACTATATAATGGTCACTTAAAATGTCAAACCCAGAAATTCTTAAAAATATTTAATTTAAAAAACATTTCCATATATAATATAAAGAATAGAAAAGAGTAATAAAAATAACTGGATTACAAAGAAAAAATCTGGAACATCCCAGATTAAATTAATTATTTAATTAAAATTAAATTAAATAAATAAACAAATTAAACTAAATAATTCTAATTCTACCCTAATAGTAAATATATTGGTAAGGGGGAGATATATAGGTAATGAGGAACATAGATTGTGATATAGAGAGAGATTCCACACATCACCCACCTCAATCGATTATCAAATAACCCTGTCATCATGAAATGGTTCCTGTTAAACAAATATTCCAAAACTCAATAAAAATGTATATCCTAATAATCCTAAATAATTTTTTAAATAAACTAAATACCTGAATCATGATTTTGGGATTCTCAATGAAACAAAATAATGATTGATTCAAGAAGAATCCGGTAAATTGCACCTCAATTTGTGTGAAACCATCTTCTTAGTGGATGATAGATCAATGATAATCAATGTATCTTAAAATGGAGTATATTAATCCCTTAATATTTATAAGGGTAATCTAAGAGGATAAGAAACCAAAAATAATGAGACAAATTACATATATTTAATAAAAAAAGGGATGACAAAAAATAATGATGTAATGATACGTAATATGGGACAATAATGTTTTAACAAACATGGATTAAAAAACATATCATACAACTTCTTATATCCTATTCAATATAATGTATACCAACTTTTAAAATTTAATAACACATATTTCAATAATTTAATATTATACATATTTATGATGTAATCTACAAAACCAATGAATTGACTGGAAATTTATAACAACACCGCTCTTTATTACACACTTAAACACGATTTATTACAAAAACAATAACTTAAGACAAATATGAGGATATATAGGTCATGTTTCTAGGGAAATTATAAACATTACATAACAACCTAGAATATAAAACGTAAAATATTTATTGAAAACTTCTTTTAATTGATCAAAACATTCACTCATACTTAACATTGTGTGGTATAACCTAATGACATTCATAAAAAAGTGTGATCCATAAATCCAATTAAGGGAGTAAATATAGAATAAAATAATAATATAGTATATGTGAGGAAATAATCATATCAATTGAGCACAATAAAAACTCGAACATAATGGCATGATATAGCATGATTATCATAACCTTGAAATGTGGCAACAACAGTTAACATGGTATTAGCATGAGTTAAGGATCATTGCACATGGAGAATGTGTAAACCCTCATTTCACTTGAATTAGCATGATTAAACCCTAATTTCACTTCAATTATTATGAGTAAACCCTCATTTCACATGGAGTATTATAATAAAATTATTTACCCAATGCATTAGAGTGCTATCAGGGCGTACCCTCTATAAACATTTCATTTCATGCATAAGTGTGCAGCATGGATCATACAACATGGATTCATTAAAAATAATAATTTATTCCACGAATAAAATATTTTTAATATATAAATTCAAGTCTTAAATTAAAAAGTACATGTACATAGTGGTGAATAACATTGATAGAGAAATGGCCATGGTATTAACATATAGGATGATTTTTGAATGGGAAATTTTGGTTTAACTTCGGCATCATAATGACATCAAATAGGAATTGTAAAATAAGTTGATGAGAGGGAAAGGGGTCTATAATAATTTACACATGAAATTTACTATTACAAGGCCATGAAACATAATATCTCAACATATGTAATGGATACATAACATAAAATAATTGCTTTAATGAAAATGAGAAGAGATAAATTCCTTACAGAAATTCACCATGGTAATGGGTGTACATGGTGGGAATTAATGAAAGATAAATAGGTATATCACTATTAAAAAATATGTTGGAAAGTAGGGGGGATGTGCTAAATCATACCCCAAAATGATTCTACGAAAATAATAGAGAATGACTACATAATGAAACATAGATAAAAAGAAAAATGATGTAATCCCTAACATGAAATTTTGTTCCCAATTACTTATGATAGGCTTGAGAGAGAATTAATGGGAGCTTAGGGCACATTGTGAGGATTATATAGAGAGGCGGGTAGAGGTTTTTCGATCAAAAAATGGTTTGAGTGATGTCTAATGGGATATTGAGTGGTGTTGGATTGGTAAGGAGAAGCAATTCTTTATTATTTAGGTTTGGGCACCACACATTAACTGATCAATATCACAAACTATCTCATGGGTTTTTCCCATGGTTTTGGAAAAACTGGAGATAAAAACATTATTTTATAAGGCCAATGGCCTAAATTATTAAAATATTCGTCTTTTCTTATGTTTTGGTGAGTCACACCCTCATGGAAATCATTTTAGAATGCTAAAATATTTTATAAGTCTTGGAGGGTCCACTAAGGCCAAATAAAACTAATCAAAGAAATCTAAAATCACATTATTTTAATGATAAAAGAAATATTTTATGAAAATTATTTTTATATTAATTTATTATACCATTATTCAGTCATTATGGTGTCATAAAGCATTATATATTTTGATGGTATTAAATTTATAAAAAAAACTTGATTGTCTCAAAAAATTATGAAAAAATCACCATTATATAATTTTTACATTTTGAATCCAAAAAAATATAGTAATTTAGTATAAATAATATCCTAATTATATGAATTTTATATTTTAAAAATAAAACTAACATATATTAAAAATTTGGGGGTTTTTCGAAAAACAGTTTTCAAACTATAATAAAATTTACAACTGTATTCCTAAAAATTATAAAATTATTTATATTTAATAAAAAGTAATTTAGTTATAATATTTCATTAAAATATTACTTAATTAAAAAATACATTAATTCAAAAATATATATTTCTTAATTAAATATTAAATAAATATAATATTTGTGATTGAAAAAAACATTTACAAAGTAACAAAAATTAATTCACAAAATATTAGTGATGGGGTCTTTCTATATAACCCCTTATAAAACTTGAATAAGACCTAAGGGTAAGGTGTGTGATGGTGATAGACTCTTGAAGTGAATCAAATTACATTGCTCGGGTGGTAATCTCTATTAATTTTCTACTTCTCCCATTAGTAATTCCATTCAAGTTTAATGTGTTGAAGCTCGAATTGGGCTTAGTCAAGAGAAATTCCCAATGATCCAAAATCCTTTCCAAGAACCGACTAATGGGATTCGTATAGAGCAATTATAAAATAGGATTCCATTTATTTCTTTGTCTGAGTAAATTGTATTGGTTAAAGACTTATATTTATACTAATCATGTGATCACTTTTAAACCACTATCTTATAAATGGTAAAAATTCATAACAGTGTTTTAAAATCCAAAAACATAAAACCAGGGAAGTGCATTGGTTCTATATAACCATTTACATAATATGACATTTAATTAGATCAAGAGGGATTTTCATTAATAATAGTTTGGGTCATTATAATCTTAACCCTTATGATATTGCACCCTAAAAATTTCATTTTCCCACACTAAAACAGATGAGGGTAACTATGCTTCATCATTTCCTCTGATTCCCATGTTGCATCTTCAAACAAGAGGTTTCACCACACCACATTGACGAGGGGAGTTGTATTATTTCATAAAACATTCTATATAAAATATAATATCTTCAATGACTTCTCTTCATAGGAGTGGTCATTCTCTAATGGTGCCACCTATGGATTGAGTATTTGTGATGGGTCAGGTTTTTACTTCCTCAATAGTGATACATAAAATACATCATGTACTTGATACAGGTTCGGTGCGAGTTCTAGTCGATAGTCCACTTATCCAATGAAATCAAGGATCTGAAAAGGGACATTGTACCTTATACTAAGCTTTCGCTTCTACCCAAATATCATAACTCTCTTCCATAGTGAAATGTAGAGGAATACCATGACTCCAACATCAATCTATAGCTCTCATCGACGATTATCAACATTGAACTTTTTTAACTCTGATTATCTTTAATGTGATTCTGGATGGTCTTAACCTTCTCCACCATTTCTTATACCATTTATAGACCGAGGTGTTTTCTCTTCCCAACATCATCCCAACATGCTAGTGTTCTGCACCTCACCCCATAATGTTCTTCATAAGGATATGTTTGGACGCTTGAGTGGAAACTCTTATTGTAAGAGAACTCAACCAGAGGAAGCTATAGATCCAATCCATATTTGAATTCCATTAATAATTCTGTAAATAGATTTTTAAGTGTTTGGATAGTCCCCTTAGATTGGCCATAAGTTTGAGGATGATATTTTATACTGAAGTTCAAATCAGTGTTCACTTCGTACAGGAGACTCTCACAGAACTCATAGGTGTATCTCAGATCTTGAACGTATACAATAGATAGTGATATTCCATGAATCCTTACCAATTCCTTGATGTATATACATTTTAGTTTATCGAAAGATAAATTCTCTCAAATTGAAATGAATTGTGCAGTCTTTGAAAGCCGATCCAGAATAACCGAGACAACATTGTTTACATTGGATGTCTTCAGATGGTATGTGTCAAAGTCCATGGTGATGTTATCCCATTTCCATGTTGGTATATGTAATAGTTTCATCATCACTATAGACTTCTGCCACATATCCTTCACTTAATAACATACCAGGCACATTGATGTATTCTAAATGATCACCTTATTTATGTTATCCCACCAATAATTCTCTCGGAGATCTCGATACATCATTGTGTTTCCTAGGAGAATAGAGGAATTCGAACTATGTGCATCATCTAAATGTTCTTCCTTTGACTCCAGATTGGATGTAACACATAGTCCTGACCCAAATCTCAAAAAAAATTCTTTAATAACATTTAACTCTAAGGATTTCAATTTTATGATGGTTTCCTCATTATTTTGAATTCCCACATCATCTCTTTGATCATCCTTTAATCATTCCAAAGAGGCGGTTGAGCAATTATTTTTGAAATGATTGATGAGGTTACCTTCATTATGATTCCCATGTCCATATTCATAAAATATATGAATATTTTATCCTATTCAATTATCATCAATGAAATAAGTGTTGGGTCCCTTCTACATAGAGCATCCTCTAACTGGTTATATTTCCTAGGGTTGTAATGGATTGAGCGGTCATAGTCTTCGGTCTTCTCTAACCATCTTTGTTGGAACTTATTCAACTATTTCACTATGAATATTTACATTTGAGGCTTTTTTGGTCCGTATGAATTTCACACTTCTCCCCCGAGAGGTAATGTCACCAAAATTATAAAGATAATATTACCACAACAAACTCCAGTTTATTGGTTGGATAGTTTTTCTCATCAACATTGAATTGAATTGAAGCATAAGAAATGACTTAGTCATTTTTCATCAATACACAACCCATTCCCTTATTCAAATCATCATTAAATACAACAAAAAGTTCTCATCTTGTGGTTAGTGTGGGCACAGGCATAGTGATAAGCCTCATTTTCAACACCATAAATTTTTCATTGCGTTCATCACTCAAAAAAAACTTTACTCCATTCTGAGCTAGCTTGGTATGAGGGTTGGAAAATCATGGGAAATTTCTCAAAAATCGGGGATAATATCCAGTAAACCCCAGGATGATATGAATACCTATCACAAATGATGGACTTTTCCATCCCTTAATTACAGATGTCTTGGAGAGATTCATAGATATCACATTTCTTGTAATGATATGACTCATGAATGAGAACTCTTACAACCAAAACTGACAAATTATGTAGTTTTCATAGAAATTATCCATTGCAATGTCTCTAGTATAGTGCTTCGGTTCTCCTCATGCCCCTCCTTGTTTTTTTCATATATTAGAATATCGTCTATAAATACTACAAAATTTATATTGCGGTAATCTATAATGACTCTATTCAATAATTCCTTGAATATTTCTAGTGAATTATTGAGTCCAAAAAAATTACTTTGAATTCATAAAGATCATACCTCATACGAAACGAAATCTTTGGGATATCATCCTTCTTCACCCTTAAATGATAATATCCCAACCACAGATCCACCATGGATTAGTATTGTGCTCCATGAAGTTGATAGAACAATTCATCAATTTGTGGCAGATGATACTTTTTATTTATCATTATTTTGTTGAGCTCATGAGAATCAATGCATAGACGTATTGAACCATTATTATTTTTGATGAAGAGTACTGGTGCACCCCATGGTGAAGCACTTGGGAGTATAAACCCTTTATCTATATTCTCCTATATTTATTTCTTTATCTCCTCATGTTCTACAACATCCATTCTATATAGAGTATTGGATATCAGAAAATCCCCTGGTTTAAGATTAATCAAGAATTCAACATCTATTTTGGGAGGAATACCAATAAATTCATTGATAAAAACATCAGTGAATTCCCTCACAATAGTCATGTCTTCAAGGATGGTTTCTTCCTTATACTTAATCATCTGAGCAAGATATGTGTTCTCATAGGTCATTAATATCCATGTTTAATATTATTGTTCTAAATAATATTAATTCTCTTCTTTTCACTTGTACATAATCAAGGATCTATTCTATATATGGAGATTTATTTCCCTATCACAACAATTTATTTTTGCTATATATAGGGAAAGCCAATCCATGCCAAGAATTGCATCAATTTATACCAGATGGTGTATGGAGAGGTTCACTGGGAAGTTAAAACCCCCAATTGTGATAGGGGATGAGTAATATTCATTTGATGAAATGATTTCCCCATTTTTTATTCTCACTGACATCTCTACTTCTATAATTTGTGGTGGCATTGGGATTGTTCTATATAAAAATTGTGATATAAAATATTGTGTTGAACTAGGATAAAAAAGTATGTTCACTATTCTAGAATGAATAACTAGCGTACCTATCAGATCTTCGTAGTCAAGGTTCTCTTAGATGGTGGTGATGGAAAAAGCTCTCCCTTGATGCCTTGGAGGTTATTGGTTGCATCCAAAAACCCTTGGATTTGCGAACTAGTTTGCAAAGTTCCATGGTTCTTTGATGTTAAAGTAATGAAAAATGTGTTGAGGTTCAAACTGATCATTCCTCTTATTTTTTGTAGTAGTGTGACTTTAATGGATATTGATAATGTCCAAGTTACCTTCTCTTCCACACCTAAATCATTTCCTCATCCCCTTTAGGTAATATCCAGGGAGCTTCTTTCTGCACCATTGGAAAGTGGGGTGCTGTAATTTATAGCAGAGTTGAATTTATCAATCAGACTGCTATAATTAAAGTCCAATTTCCCTTTATTATCACCATTATTCCCCAAATATTATCCGATATCCATTTCATCATTGAGGGCACATCATACAGTTTCGTCATAGATATCAAAGTCGTAGATTTCATGGTCTTTCTGTAGGCTAAGTTTTAGCCCTCTAAAGAAGTGGTCAACCATGAATTTGTGGAGTAATGACAAAGACCAAGGAATAGTGTGCATTCCATGTAAAGTATTATTTATACGCTCTAATGCATTCATCGTCTTTTTTCTTGAGGTAAAGCAAGTCCCTTTCCAGTTAGGTTGGAGGGTGCATGAAAAATATTTATCAAAAATCCTTTTCCAGAAATCCTTCCATTCTAACACCTCGATCTCTTCCTTCATATTCATATATTTGATCAATGTCCCCAATTGATAACCTCCGTCCTCCATAAGATAATCATCTAGAATAACCTTTTTCTGTTCAGAACATTGAATGATGGAGAATATATTTTCAATGGAGTCGATCCATTGTTAAACGATTGAGGGATCAGATGATTCATTAAAAGTAGGAGGCCTCTGTCTCAAAAATCTATTGATTATGGCTTGATCTTTCATGGGTTGGGGGTTTAGACATTCCACTTGATCTGTGATCATATTCAAAACATGAGTTAACTGAGTGTGTATCGTGAAAAATTTTGCGAATCTCGCATGTATCAGACCAGGAATCTCATTAGAACAGTTGTCACATTGATCTGTGCATCAATTGTTATCTTGAGTCCTCCTATTACTAACCATTGCCTTAAATAAATGGAATTTTCGGGGTAACCCATAAATGTGAATCCAATGATAAAAATTATAACTTATAAATTCCATCTATTTCCTTAACATATGAATTTATACGTTTCAATCTGTGTTATCTATGATCTACTTCCAAACAAATGTTCCAATGGGAATTTTTTTTATACCTTTAATAATGGTTCATATTAAGCTTATGAATTTACCAAATCATATACCTCATGAGTTCTATAACCAAGAGTGAATCAATGCCTATAATTATGAACTAGTTTCTATTCGAGTCTAGTGAAAAGTGGTGTTTTCGGGTTTTACCGTAAGATACATTTGTGCCAGAGAAACCTCTACTTGATCGTATCATGACAGAGATTCATTTTCCTGATAAAACACTTACTCTATACACACCAAAATTTATTGATGTTTTTATTATATATATTTTTATTCATAAGTCTTTCACTGGGGTTTTATAATTATAATACCAAAAATAACTAAACCTATCTTCTGATACCAACTATAAAAACCCTACAACATATTATAAACTTAAACATGATTTATTACATAAAATTGTACTTAAGACAACTCTGAGGATTTAGAGGTCTATTATCTTGGAGAATTCGGAACATTACATTACAACCGAGAATATAAAACACAACATCTTTATTGAAAACATCTTTTACATGATCACAACATTCCTTCATATATAACATTATGTGGGATAACCTAAGGACATGCATAAGAAAAAGGTGAGAAAAAAATCATAGTAAGGGAGTAAATAAAAAATAACATGAATAAGGTAGTACATGTGGGGAAATAGGCATATCAATGGAGCAAAGTAGAATCATGAAAAAAATGAATTATATAGCATGATTATCATAACATTGAAATGTGACAACAATAGTTAACATGATATTAGCATGAGTCGAGGCTCATTGCACATGGAGAATGTGTATACCCTCATTGAAATTGAATTAGAATTAGTAAACCCTCATTGAACATGAATTTTCAAGATAACCCCTCATTTCACATGGAGTATTATGATACTATTCTATACGCAATGCATCAGAGTGCTATCAGGGTGCACCCTTTTTAAACATTTCATTCCTTGCATAAGTGTGCCAATGGATCATACAACATGGATTCATTAAACATAATATTTTATTCAATGAATAAGATATGTGGAATACATTAATGTAAGTCCAAAATAATCATGTACATGTTCATAAAGGTGAATACACTTGATAGATAAATGGGTATGGTCTTCACTTACACAATGATTTTGGCATGGGAAAATTTTGGTGTATCTTCGGCAGCATAACGATGTCAAATTTGAATCATAAAATGGGTTGATTAGATCTAATGGGGCCTCTCATCATTAATACATGAAATGGAATGTAATGGGGTCATGTAACATTATATCTCTACTTGTGTAATGGAAATTAGATTCATAAGATAAAATAATTGCTTGAATAGAAATGGGAACAGAGAAATTCTTTATGGAATATTGGCATGGTAATGAGTGTACATCGGTGGAATTAATGAGAGAGAAAGAGGTCTCTCATCATTTAAAAAAGAGGGAATGTATAGGGGGGTGATAAATCATACACCAAAAATTTTAATTTAAAATAATAGGGAATAAAAAAATAAATAATCTTGGACAAAAATGAGAAAGTTAGAAATATCATACTTGGATGTGTAATACAAAAGGATTGGGAGAGGCTTGATAGTGGTTTCTTGGAAGATTGTGGTGCCTTTGGAGGATTATAGAGAGATGATGGAAGTGGTTTTTCATGCTCCAAATTGTTTGAGTGAAGAGGAATGCAATATTGTGTGGGTTTATATAGGAATGGAGAGGGGATTTTTTATTATTTATGTTTTGGATACAACACATTAAGCTAATAAAAAACACAAACCATACAGTGGTTTTTTACCATGGTTTCTGCCAAAGTAGAGTAGAAAAAATTATTTTATAAGGCCAATGGGATAACATATTAAAATATTAGGATTTATTATGTGGTGGTGAGTCACACCCTCAAGGAAAGAATTTTAAAAAGTTAAAATATTTTATACGTCTTAGAGGGTCAACTGAGGTACCATAAAATTAATAAAAAAATTAAAATCACATTATTTTAAATATAAAAAATATATTTCCTGAATGTTATTTTACATAGTATTTTATTACATCACTATTAGGTCATTATGATGTCATAAAATAATATATATTTAAAGGATATTTACTTTTTCCCAAAAAATAATTTTTCTTAGAAAATTATTAAAAATTCACTATTAGATAATTTCGACATCATGAATCCAAAAGTGATATTAATTTATCAATATAATTTTTTAAATATGTGTATTTTAAATTTTAATGTAAAAACTGTCATTTATTGATATTTTGTGGGTTTTGGAAAAAATAATTCGAACCTTAATAAAAATTAAAATTGTATTCCAAAAAATAATATTATAATATATATTGAACAAAACATAATTTATTAATAAAATTTCAATAAAATATTTTCAAATTCAAAAATCCATTAATTAATAATAAAATATTTTTCAATTGAATATTAACGAAAAATACTTCTTTCTGTACAAAAATTTTACAATGTAACAAAAAATAATACAAATAATAATACTGCTTGGGTATTGGTACATAAAACCTTATAATACTTGCGTAATACCTTAGTTTATGGTGTGCGATGGTTATAGACTCTTAGGGTGGCTTGGATAACATCGCTTGGGTGGTAATATTTATTAAATTCCACTTCCCCCGTAGGAAATTCTGTTCAAGATTAACGTGTGGCAACTTGCTTGGGATTCGTCAAGGGAATAGCCCAGTTACACTACATCTTTTTTGAGCTCCGATAAATGGGATTTGTATAGATAAATTCTACTCGATGAGGCCACTGCTTCCTTTGTCTGAGTGAAATGGATTTGTTAAAACCATATATTTATACTAATCATGTGATCATTGTTCAACATCTATATTCACAATGGTAATAATTATTAACAGTATTTTAAAATCCAAAAATATAAAACCAAGGATGTGAATATGTTTTATATAACCATTTTATAGAATAATATATTTAATATAGTCAAGAGAAATTTCCACTAATAAAAGTCTACGTCATTACAAAAATCATGTTTCAACCAACTCTTATCTCAAATTTCAATTAACAACTTCCCCTTTTAAACATTACCCCATCAAAAACTCTCCATGACATAAATTATATTTCTATAAAATATTGTCGGGTACATTTGAGAATCATAACTATGGACTATTGTATAATGATAATCAATAATTTCCATCTATGACACTAAAATCCCTCCTTATGAATCAACGTGAAATGGTAGTAATGGGTATGGTGTAACCTATAAAAACATGATGAAATGTATTATACTCAATGAATAGTGGTGAAATATTTCTTTATCGACATTGTTTAATAATAAATCATTAAAAAAATGGATAAAATAACATTGTAATGGAATCTATTAGTTATGTCTACTTAAATCAGATTAAAATTTACCCAAAACTAAACTCCAAAGATCCCCCTAACTTCTCTATCTTACCAACACACAAAAAAATAATTCAATATAAATTTACTCCTACAATTTATATTCTTATAAAATTGTTATCATCATAGAGAATCCAAGGAATCCATATATGAATAAAGAACATAAAAACCATCACGAGAGATGACTCTTAAAATAATTTTTTCCATTAATAAAAAAATAATCCAATACACATCCATAAAAAGAAATGTCAACTACTTTAAATCTAATTATATATAATGTTAATACAATAAAAAAGTTTCAAAATTACTTTGGGAATTGAATACATATTTATGAATCTTGTTCCCATGTATATTTTTTCATACTACCATGATTCAATAAGACACACACTAAGGGAATGACATTCCCACAGAAGACATTCTCTTGATGGTCCTAAATCACCATATGTGACACAAAAAATATTAAACTCAAATCAATAAATGATATGGAATTAATCATATAGATGAATATAATTTTTTAACACAAATAGATTATAATAAAATTAATCCATCCAAGGTTGAAGGAAAAACATGTATTCCACATCCTTAATTATCTCTAACATCACAATATTTATAATGAAATATAAAAGGAGTATTCTACCATTATAAAACCCACGACACCCATGAACTGGATAAATATTAAAGAAAACGTGATCACGAACCTAAAAATATAAATGTCTACCCACTAATATGTATGATATTTTTCGTGTTCTCATGTTACCCTCATGCATTCATGATTCACCAACACCTTCTTCATCATACTCTACACTATGCTCGATTCAATGTTCATTGATTCTACAACCCTTTTACAAAAAAACAGAAATATACATGACTTCCCAGTAAAATTCTAAAAAATGGTTTCCATTCAAATGGATGAGCGACATATTTTAGTATAGAGAAACCAAATTACAAGAAAATTCCCCACCCATGAAATCCTAAAATAAATGACACATTTCTACAATATGTCCTCCATTTTTTCATAATTTGTTCTTCACAATAATTTTAAAAGAAAAAGTAGGATGCAAAAGAATAAATTAGTTCCATGTTTATGATTTAATTCCATATAAAAATAAATAATAATATAAGGACATAAATAATCTATTATAATTATTAGAACTCTTTGATATCCTAAAAAATATTTCACAAAAAATATTTCTAAATAACTTACCACATTAGATCTTTAATTTACGAGAAATTATAATACATTATTAAATTATCTAAAATTACCAAACAAAATTCCTTATCCTCTAAATTAACATGGTAAAACCATTATAAAATTCATGTTTATATCTTTAATCATCCTGTTTGATACATCCATGTGATATAAAAAATGTGTTGAATCTTGAGGATAGACATTAACCTATTGATTGTAATGGAATCTAGATAAATTAATTTAAAACAATTTCAATATATTGGGCCAAAAAAGATTATTTACCATATAGTATTTCATTATCAAAATACCTAGTGTTACTACTTGAGTTGAGGTCTAGAATTAACTTAAAATAACATCTCACATTACTCATACAACAAATTCCATTATAATTTTGTTTTTGAATAAAATCACTTTTACAGTTATGTGAGAATTAAACAAGATAAATACATAGTTCCCAAGGGGTTAAAACATTGAAATCATTAGTCATTCCAAACCCCATAACCAAAAAAGATACTGGTATAAAAAAAAGAACCTATGAAATATGCCTTAGGACTTGAAAATATCCAACACATGGCACCCTTGACTAGATACCAAACATCACCCCCTATTACCCATCTGTCGTGTTTACACCCATCACAACACAAGTCACCCATCCAATCTCCATCAAGACCAGATACACAGTCAACTACATTCCTGATGCTGGGGATCTAGACTAGCAGATATGGGCATGAGGGTGGGTCAGAAAAAAAATAATTAGAATATCCAAAACCATGAATGGAGGATTACCGATGGAGAGGGATCATCAATATATACTAAACATGGAACAACAACACCATGTTAGAAGAAAAAAAAACAAAACTCCATCACCTAGGACACCAACAAAATCCAAAAATCCATCAAACCTAACCAATGTGGGTTTGTTCATGATAGAGAAGAATTAAATGATAGAGATTTCCAAGGAGAAGTAGAACCAATAGAATCCAGGGAATGTGAAAAATTAAATCCTCAAAGAGCAAGACCACACCGTAGTATGACCCCATGTAACCCCAAAACAATAAACCATAAAAAATTGATGGAGGGTGGTGGATGGTGAAGGATTCATAAAATGTGATCTAAACATAAAAACAAGGGATGTAGAACTGATATGTTGTGAATACAAGATATAATGGTTAAGAGAATTAATCGAATGTGGATGCCTCTAACTCCGAGCCTTCCCACAGTCACCATCAATGAAGACACAATGACCCAGGCGAAGACGACATCCCTGATGCATTCCGCTCATAAAAATTGGATTATTATAAAGTACCACATAATATTCACTATAATATACCTATATATAATTGCATTGTCCGTGAATAATTAAATCTCACCAGATTTATAAATTAATAACTCCTATCTATGATTCTTATACCCTATAAAACTAAAGAGACTGCACCATACTATGATAAAATTATACTCCATCATTATCCCCATTATTACAGAATATAATTCCTCAATATCCACCATAATCATTTAGTCCTCACCAACCATATGTGAAACAAAATTAAACAAAAATATTTATACTCTACACATAAATTAGAAATATATCTTTCAAAAAACTATATCATATTTGAGGTTATAATTTTTTTGATAGAAAACAATATTAACTGAGGAATTTTAAAATATTTCTAAGGGATGATATTATATTGGGCCTTATGATCTCTAGAGAACATAAAGTACACTATAATTGTGTAATGATTCTATGAAATCAAGGTAAACATAGAAACCTCAAGAATAATATATAGAGTGGAAAATTTACATTTATGAGGATATAATTTTATAGGACCATAGTATATAAATTACCACTCATTTATAAACACATATCGTAGAACCAAATGTGGATCTTATTAATGAACTTCAAAAATAATTATTTTCATAGGAAAATATATGATATAAGAACTTATCAAGTTTCAATTCAAACACTCAAATTATTCTTTTTGTCGAGTCATTTATAAAAAATAGAAGACCTTATTAGTCATGAAATAAAGGGTGATATGAATCAAGTGAAATTTAATAAAAAAACTTTTGTAATAACCAACAAGTTCGAGGAAGATGTTTACCTCTTGAATATTATTAAGTATTGCACTGTAAATTATTAACCTAATCTAAAAAAATATATTGATAGGCCTTTTGTTACCTGAAATTTATAATAAAATTTACCTCACTCATTGAGAAATTATTCTTGGATAACATTACATTGAATTGACATAAAAAACAATATTTCTGATAGCCCTCAAATGATTCACATGCACTTCCTATGTATTTGATTAAAAAAATATATTCATTAAACACACCAATTAAACCTTCTAAAAGATAATAAAAAAGATTATTTCACCAATCCAATAAATATATCTAGTGAATTATTTACTCAAAAGGTCATAAAGATGAATTCATAATATCCATATTGTTATATGAAAAAATTAATATGAATATCTTTCTACTTTATAAAATTGTGATGATATCATGACTGTTGTTAAATATTTGATAACTAGATAGATCTCTTAAATTGATTAAAAAATATTTATATCCCAGTAGAGGATAATGTTTATTCAATGACACCTAGATCAATCATCAGTAATATATACAAATCCATAAATCATTATCATCCATCATTATGAAATACACAAGATCTTTGGAATATAATTCACTTGGTTGAATAAACCCATTCTACTATAGATCATATATATGAATATGTAACTCCCATATATTCAAATGATCTAACCTATAAGGAGACAGGAAAGTTGTAGAAACATTTATTTTTATCTCTATTCTAAAATTTTTTTGTATTGAGGTGGAAATTTTTCAAACTCTTAAATAATTATATATTTGAGATCTTCTATAATAGTTAAAAACACTACCATAAACATTATTATTGATATCAATATCTATCCTTCCATATATTATGCAACAACATCCATATATCATTAGTCTACTCAGTGATCATAGCCATCACTGAATGTCACACATTAACCATTCATGTATATAAAAATCACTCATCATTGATTATAATCATGACGGGTTATATAGAGTATAACAAATATATTCCAAAAATGATATCATATAGTTTTATATAAAATAATAAGAACTTTATAGAAGGCCAACATATCTATATAATTAGATCACCCCCCCCCCCGAAATTGCTTCTCTAATATGGGAAGATTCCTAATTAGTGCAGATAACACTACTAGTATGGTAATCCTACCCACTATAGTACATAATTCTTTGACTAAACCAATAACTTTAAATAATTATAAATATATAATGTTAAATAAATACTATAAAAATGACTCTAACCCTGGATAAAGTGTTTGGTAATAGGATACAACCAGTAAAAATCAGACTTTGGATGTAATAGCCACAAAAATAGTATTAGGGTATATTTATATTGGTGATACCCATGTCATTATACAATGTGGCATCATAAAATGATATAGTATTAGTAATAGCTCGTAGCTAAATTCCAATAGCCATGGGAACATCCCATGTCCATATGAATCATTTTCTAAACCCAGTTGGTGTTATGTGGTATTATTCACAAAAAATTATGTAGTTAATAAGAATTTTTTCAATATGTGTTTAATAATAATAGTATAAAAAAGTATAGAGTGCCTAATATTATTGATGATAAGAATAAAGATCAGATGAATAATGTAATCATGTAATTATTTGAAAGAGATTCTATAATATTGATAAAGCATTATGAAAATATTAAGGATTGAGGTTTAAAGTATCCTTATGTTTTTATTATAATTCTAACTAATGATTGATAAAAATATGGGAAATTGGATGTGAAGTGTTTAAAATTAATTTCCATAAGGAAAGATTTATGTTTATTGAAATTTGAAAATGATTATTTATGAATTAAAGGTTACCATTAGAGATTACCTTGGTCATCTATTCAAAAATAGAAAAAATTTAATGAGTGAATGAGTTGCATCAAAAGAACATTGAATCTATGAAGCAATTGATTTCAGGTTCATGTGGAGAATCTATTAGGGATATTTAATGAATAAAAGAAAGTCAAATTCTAGAAAGTATGATGAAATCTTGATTTTATATCTTGGTGGAGAAGCTGTGAATGAAATATTTAATGTATTTTCATATCATTTATATATCTTGAAGATTTATATATCATATTATAATATATTTGGATGATGTTTGTGGAATAATTTTTGTGATGGATGTAGAGGAATACCATGTAAATATAAGGTTTATATTTATTGGTTTCAGAAATATTTTGAATTAATTTGGTGGTTATTGATGTTGATTTTTCGTTATACTTATGTCTTTTTATTTGAATTGTGATATGATAGTATGGATATAGAATCCATAAGAAAGTATCTCTTGATTCCGGTAATATGGAGATGATTCTTGATATATTTTCTTGTAAGTATTTGGAGTTATGAAAAATTTGTCAATTTATAAGAGTATTTTTTATATTTAATATGCGTTTTTTCATATATATTTTTTAAAAAATTTAATTGACTTGATATATAAGGTTCATTAAGAGTATTGTGAGTAAAAAAATAGATAATTTTGAATTTTCACTATTATACCTAAATTTAATTTTCCATTACATAAAAATAATATATATAGACTATTGAAAATTTAAAAAGTCCCAAATATGTAAAGTATACTATCCTGAAACACAATGGTCATTTTGTGGATAAATAAAGATCAACCTAAAAATATATTGGAATATTTGAAATGTCTGTGAATGTAAAGGTATAATATCTGAAAAAAGAGTCATTCAAATAAATAATTTGAAAAAATATGAATCTGTATAGAGATAAATATATGTCAAATATAAAAAATATAACAATCAAATAGATAAGAAAATTTGAAATATTATTTAGATCTACTGAGATACAAAAGGGTTCCTTTAGTGTTTCAAGGAATACAGAAGGGTTACAATCAAAACATGTAAATTTCATTTCATTGACAAAAATATAAAATTTCAAAAGTAATGTATTCTTAAGAGGTATTAATTTAGATGATGTGTAACAATATATACTTATTATATATTATTACTTTTAAATTAGTAAATTTGTTTGATATTATACTCTATATGCAACACTGATGTTAGATAAAACCATGATATATTTAGATAAAATATAAATAGTTAATTATAACCATTAAAAACCTAGTTTTTCAAAAAGGTAAAAATAATAATTGTAACCAATTTATTAATTATAGGTACATAAAAAATAACAAAATCTTTTAATATGATTTAAATTGATTTAATTCAAATTAAAAAACTATTGATCAATTATTATTTGGAGAAGTGTTCTTATATAAATTTTCTTTTATATGGTACTCATTTATATTTCAAGAAACACATGATTAATTATCAATTATGATTGATATTAACAATATGTTGACACCAATTTAGTTTCTAAATGATATGAAATAAGAATAATTACGTTTAATATTTGAAAAATGTCCTTTTTCAATTAAAATGATATTAAATTATTTTTTTTTATTAAAAAATTAATTTTAAATTTTTGAATTCAAAATTATTATAAATGAAATATATTTTTAAATTCCTCAAATTAAAAATAAATTATTATTCATTTTTCATATTTTTCTATAATGGGTTGTTTTAGTCAAAAAATAAGGTTTTCACGAAAATTTTAATTTATATAAATTTTATGCTATATAAGAATGACCTATAAATTTATAAAAACATAAAAGTAATTAAAAATTAATTTTAATAATAAAATTATTCATTATAATATATCCTTTTAGCTTATAAATCCTATGGTAAATATTTTGATATGTAATAATATGTTACATTAATATAAAACTATTTTTGGTCTTTTCATTCATTGAAGTATTCTTCAAGGAAGATTTAGTTTGGGATTTAATTAGAATATTTATATCCTTTATTTTTTATAATAATTAATTTTAATTCATTAAAATTATTATCTAATAAAATTTCACAGTTAATATAATTTTAATGATTAAAAAATATTTTTTATGCAAAAACTATTATTAAACGATTACATGTATTGATTTTAAAATTATAATTTGACCCATTAAAAAATTTTATTTGATAAAATGTTTTTAAACTATGAAAAAATATTTATAAAATTAGGTAAAATTTTCAATATTTAGGTACGTCCTTATAATAAATTATTATCTTTATAAATTAATTACAAATGTTAATGTAAATTAGGGAATAAGATAAAAAGTATTAAAAAGGAAAAAAACTCATAGTATTCTATAAATATGTTGACTCAATAAGGTTTCATTATGGATTTTCCATTCCTTCATGTTTGGTGATATTGTTGAGTCAATAAGGATTCCTTATGACTTTACCAATCTTCATGTTTTGAAAATCACAAAAACCTTATCTCAAGACAAATTTCATTTTACCCTGTGATTTAATTTTATAAAGAACATTTTCCTTCCCCAATGAAATTTATCCTTACCATGTTCTTAATTGTTAATTATCTTTCCTAAGTGTAAAATTATGTTTCATATCTAAATCCTCTGAATAATATAATACTTAGATAAAGAGCATTCTGTTTTCAAGATATGAATTCTGACTCAATGTTCTTTGAATTCAAACTCTGAACTCTTTTGAGAACTGACTTTGAATTCTCTGAATTCAGACTCCGAACTCTTATGAGTTCTGAAAACAAGTTATCTGAATTCTGACTCTGAAATTTTTAAGTTCTAACTCCAGATTCTAATGAATTCAGACACCAAACATTATAATTTATGAATCCGAACTCTCATTAATTTTGGCTCTGAACTTGGTAAGTTATGTCACCGAATTCTCATGATCTCAGACTCAAAACTTCATATGTTCAGGTTTTTTATTCTTGTGAATCCAGATTCTGAATTTCCTTGAAATTCAGACTCAGGAATTCTATAGAGTTCAAGTTCTGAATTCCTTAGAAAACAGAATTTTAATATCCTTTTATTATAGACACCAAATGTGTTTTTGGTTAGACTCCGAACTTTTATTTTCTTACATTCCAAATTTTTTATTTTGGTTATGTAACCATATTTTTTCGTACACTTGTTTTTATTATAAAACTATGTCATTAATTCAGTTACTAACAAACTGTTTTCTGAGTGACACGTGTACAGGTCCCTCCAAAATTCAAGGAAAAATATGACCGTTGGAGGAGGGATCCAACCATTGAAGCCATGCCTATAAATAAAATCTCTTTTGAAAGAGCTCAATTCATTTGATGAACTGGTATTTTAATCTAGATATTACATGTTGTTGAAGTAATTTCAAGAGAGAGACTCTCATTCTTTGTGCGTATTGAAATTATTGTTCAGATTTGCTTCGTGTGACTCTGAATGTTGCAGAGTACAGTCGAGGGATTATAGGGATAGGAAGACAGAGGTGTCGACTAACTTGAAGTTGAGGTCTTCCTTGCTGAGGAAGAAAGAGGTGCCGACTACCATGAAGTTGAGGGCT
Source organism: Viscum album (assembly GCA_963277665.1). Lineage (NCBI taxonomy): Eukaryota > Viridiplantae > Streptophyta > Magnoliopsida > Santalales > Viscaceae > Viscum > Viscum album. The sequence goes on from OY728148.1 coordinate 392,900,805, forward strand.
TGTAGGGATAACAAGTCATACTTCGATATTTGTATCGAGGGCTTACCCTAGTGTGGGTAAGGCAAACATTCTTGAAAGTATAAATCAAGGTACCATTATCCAAGGTTGTTGGTTACCCTTCTCTTTGGGTTAAAATATTTATTACTTGTTACTTGGTTTATTTCAAGTTCTTCGCTGCATTTTTATTATTGAGGAAAGTATAACTATGTTATAATTTCTTAATCTTGTACTCTGATTTAGTAAGATTATATACGCATTATGGTAGAATCTTTATCATTGTAAACATTCATTATGTTTCTTTTTCCAGAACTGTCTTTTCCGGAATCACTTTCTTAGAATCAAATTTCTGAAATCTAGCTAGTGTGTAGAACTAAAGGTTTTTTGAATTACCTTGTTTAATATTTTTAAACATAATCAACTTTAAAATTTCCAAAGGAATTTTTAAAAGTACACAATCCACCCCCTCTTGTATATTTAGAATCATACGATACCACAATCAGAATCTTCATTCATTATTTTGATCCAACAACTGGTATCAGAGGAGGTCCTTAAAATACTTACATTCACATATAAGTTTTCCTTGATCAAGTTTTTCATTCCTCTATATTTTCCTTGCTTTAGAATATTTTATTTGTTTACAAATTCTTTTTACTAATATGTTTGTGTAGAAAGATATTTTATTTAAGATGGATAGAATAAATGTTGGTTCAATAGACAACCTAAATCCGACTAGACAACCTATTTTTGATGGAAATGATTATGAATATAGGAGAGATCACATGAATACATTCATTATCAATACTAGAGTAGATAATTTTTTTACGCTTACTGGAGGATATAAAATCTCTGACAAGGAATTTAGTACCTTCACCAATCAAGAAAAGCGTGAATATAAAATTAATTATAAGGTATCCAATACTTTTCTTTATTCCATGACTATAAATATATATAGAAAAATTTCATCTTGTGAAATATAAAATTGTATTTGGAAGAATCTTTATGTTGTACACATTGGAACTTTAAAAGTTATGGAAACTAGAAGATCCATGCTCATAGCTGAATATCATGGTTTTTTCTACACTTATGAAGAAACCATATGTACGGTTCAACAAATATTCATGACTATTGTTAATAGTTTACAATCTATGGGTGAGAAAGGATTAGATGATTAAGCTCTTGTTAATAAGATCATATAAATCATTCCCAATGACTAGGAATCCAAGAGGAGTGCTATTGATGAGAACATAAAGGTTACTCAAATTTCTCTTGATGAACTTTTTGGAACTCTTCTTCAAAATGAGAATAGAATGAAGAGAAATGTTGATAACATTAAGAATAAGAATGGTAATGGAAGTGTTGCTTTTACTACAACATCAAATCATATGAATGCCAAAACCCTTGAGAGAGTTTCAAGATCCAAATCTAAGAAGTTTGTTATAAAATCCCAATCTAGAAGAAGTGAATCTTCATGAAATGAACTAGCTAATTTTGGTCGAAGGATGAACATGATTGTTGGAAAGAAGAACTTTTGATCTAGATATAAGAAGAAAGAACGGATAGAAAAGAAAGATTCAGAAGTTAAAAGTTATGAATGCAAGAGAGGTGGACATATAAAACTAGATTTTCCTATGCATAAGAGAAAAGAAAGAAAGGAAAATAATTATGAGAGAAATATAAAGAAGTACTACAATGCTAAAGGTGAGAAAGTATTAAAAGATAATGACACCTAGAGTTCCAGTTGTGGTGACTCTTCTGATGAATCATTAGATTACGAATCTTTTGGACAAAAGAATCTTGGTCTAATAGCGATACTACCTATTGGAAATCATTTCTTAATGGATAAGGTACAAAATGTTTAATAAATGACCAATGTTTCTTTAAATGGAAATTATAGTAATGATAAATACTATAAATCTTTGGATGAAGAATCTTCTTCTGATTAATATAATACTTTACCTACCTATGAAAAAGATTCTCGGTTTTCTAAGCTCTTTGAGAATGATAATTAAAAACTCAAGAAAAACCATGATAAAGAAAATTATAGAAATACTATTCTCACAAATGAAATATCAGATCTTTCTAAAGATTTGGATAAGAAGATTTTTTATTTGGAAAATATTTAAAAAAAACTTGAGGAAGTAAATTATGAGAAGGAAAAAATTTCTAAGTATCTAGAAAATTTAATTTCTAAGGTTAATTTTTTCGAACCTAACTCTAGTTCTAAAGCTAATGTTTTTGAAGACAAGAACTTAGTGATCAGACTGAAATCCGAAATTTTTTCCATGAGGAAGTGTTTGTCAAACTTTACCTTAGGTAAATAAAATTTTTATAAGATGTATTCTAAAGTCTGTCCTATAAGGGATAATTATTGATTTTGTTATACTAGTTCTAAACTAATTTTTAGTGACAATTATTTTATTCCTCAAAGTTCTCCTTTCTGAACTATGTGTCAGTGTGGTGGACACTGTGCAAAAAAAATTTCCCTAAACAAAACCCAGTCTTTAGGATTTCATAAAGAATATTTTTCTAGGAAAATGTGGGTGCCTAAACTTTTGCGTTCTGAAGTATCCAGATCCAAGAATGTATGGGTTCTAAAATTAGAACACTTTTGTTTTCAGAAAAATAGAGAATGTACCAAAAAAATACTTGGTACATGGATAGTGGATGTTCCCAACATATGACTGGTAACAAAAACTACTTTTAAAATATTATCAAGATGAATGGAGGAAAAGTAACTTTCAGAGATAATGCTCAGGGAGAAATTATTGGTATAGGTAACATCGTTCTTCTTGAAAAAACAATTTTTTAGAATGTTTTATTTGTTAAGGGTCTTATGAACAACCTCATTAGCATAATCCAATTATGTAATGAAGGTTACCCTGTGAATTTTAGGAATGAAAAGTGATTAGAACATAATTCTAAGGAAGAGTTTATTATTTTTTCCAATAGGCAAGAGAATGTTTACACACTAAACACAGAAGATCATATAAGCCAAGAACTACCTTGACTTAGTGTAATGTAAGATCAGTCTTGGTTGTGGCATAGAAGGTTAGGCCACTATAACCTTATGAATCTATGAAAACTCTCGAAGAAAAGACAAGTTAAGGATATACTCGTGCTTAGATTTGATTCTTCAAAAGTTTGTGATCCTTGTCAATATGGAAAGCAACATAAATCAAGTTTTAAATCAATCAGTGAATTCTCAACCACTGATTCATTACATTTGGTGCATATGGAACATTTTGGACAAACACAAACTGAAAGCATTGGAGGGAAGTATTACGTATTTGTCTTAGTTAATGATTACATGAGATTTACTTGGGTCTATTTTCTTTCAAAGAAATAAGAATATATTTCTTATTTCAAATGTTTCAGAGCCCACGAAGATATTTCTGAAACATTTAACCCTAAATATTTCCTACCCTACGTTGATGAACATGTTTTACAAAACCCAAATTAGTTATTTCTTAATAATCATCAAAGTGATAGTATCATTGATGAGGTAAATGAAACTGTACGTACTAGAAGTTCCTTAAGGAATGAAATATAACATATAGAATTTCATTCCCAATTAGTACCCAAAAACACTAATGAAGCTTTATCTTATTATGATTGGATAAAAGTTATGCAAGATGAGCAAAATTATTTCGAAAGGAATACTTTTTGGAACATGGTTGAAAGACATAATGAAACTACTGTTATTGGTGTAAAACGGGTCTTCATAAATAAGTGTGATGAATATGGAATAATAGTAAGAAATAAAGCTATATTGGTTGATAAAGGATATAATCAATAAGAAAAGATAGACTATGAAGAAACATATGCTTTAGTAGCTAGACTTGAATCTATCTGTAATTTACTTGCCTTTGCAGCATTCATCAATATAAAACATTTTCAAATGTGAACTGTTCTTTCCTTAATGGTTATGATCAATAGGATGTTTTTGTTGAACAACCTTTTGTTTTTGAAGATAAAAAACATCATGAACATGTTTATAAACATACGAAATCATTGTATGGACTTAAGCAATCCCCTTGAGCATGGTATAATAAACTTGCATGATTTTTGCTTCAAAATAATTACGTTAAGGGAAATGCAGATCCAACCCTTTTTATAATGAAAGATAACCAAAAAGTTTTGATCTTTAAAATATATGTTGATCACATTATATTTGGTTCAACTCAGCAATCTTTAACTGATTCCTTTGTAGATCTAAAGAAATATGAGTTAGAAATGAGTATAATGGGTGAGTTAACATTTTTCCTTGGTTTTCAAATTTCCCAAAACCCTAAAAGAATCTACATATCCCAACATAATTATATTAAAGATCTTATTAAAAATTATGGATATGACAACACTAAAAGTATAAGTACTCCCATTGGTACCTCAAATACACTTGATCTCGATGAAGCTGGGAAACAAGTAGATCAAACATCCTTTTGAGTTATGATATGAAGTCTACTTTACTCAACATCTAGTCATCCAGAAATAATGTTTTCATTATGCTTATGTGAAAGATATCAACCCAATCCAAAGGAATCTCATTTAAAGTCAGTGAAAATAATTTTTTGCTACTTAAAGGGAACCATGTATTTAGGGAACTTTTATACTTCTTAAAATTATTTTGTTCTAAAACTATTTTCGTATGCTGACTTTAGTGGATGTAGAATGGATAGTGAAAAAACATTCAGAACATGTCATTTCTTAAGCGATTCATTAGTTTCATGGTCATTCAAGAAGCAACACTCAGTATCACATTCCACTATAGAAGCTGAATATGTAGCAGCTGGAAGTTGTTGTGCTCAAGTGTTGTGGATGCAACACACACTCACAGACTATGGTATGAGTTTTACCAAAATATAAATTTTGTCTGATAATACTAGTTCCATTTCTTTAAAAAAACACCCCGCACAACACTCTCGTTCAAAACACATAGATATTAGGCATCACTTTCTTAGGGATAACACACTAAAAGGGGATATCATTCTTCAATTTATCGGAATGCAAGATCAACTTGCTAATATTTTCACAAAATCATTACCCTCCGATAGATTTGAATACATTAAACTGAATTTAGGAATGATAACCATAAGGTTATCATCTTTATTAACTTATTGTTAAAATCAATATCCTTACAGTAAAAAACTCCTTTTCATAGGGAGAGTATATTTTCTTGTTATTTTTTCTAATTTTTTGTAATGAAAGTTTTCATAGTCAGATTTTTTAAAAATTTTCATAATGAAGATTTTCGTACTTAAAATTTTCTTACTAAAAATTTTCATAATGAATATTTTCATACATAAAATTTTGGTAATGAAGATTTCCGTACAAAAAAATTTTCTAATGAAGATTTTCGTACTCAAAATTTTCGTAATGAAGATTTTCATACTCAAAATTTTCGTAATGGAGATTTTCATTTTCAAAATTTTCCGTAATCAAATATTTGGAATCTAATGTTCTTCAAAAGGAATTTTCCTCAATATGAATAATATTCCTAGAAATATAAAAGGTATGTTTCCTTTCTTAAATTTTCGTAATCATCATTTACATAGTGGTATTTTCATTAGTCTTTAATTTTTTTCACATTCTATTTTCCTTAAATCCAAATTCTTTTCTTAAAAACCTCAAAAGATCAGATTCTATCAAGTTTTTCATGTGGATATCATATCAACAATTAGAGTTGATCTGAAGGATTTCCAGCCATTGGATTGAGTTTGAAAGATGAATCGTCACTTCAAACACCTATAAAACGTTCCCCTGAAGGGTTGTCCCACATCGATATCAAGCTCTCGCATGCTGAAGTTCTAACCCTCTACTTAATCCTGTTATGATCTTCTCATAGTTTTCTCAATTCCGAATGATTGTAGAAGAATCCTCGAAGAAATATATGTCTACTATCAAGCCAATTACGTAGTGGTAGGTGTATAGAGAAAGTTTGGTGCATCTGAACTTCTTCACTAAGTATGATTCAATAATTTGAAAGAACATCAAATTGAATGGATGAGAGAGTGTTAGCATATCGAAGTCAGGGGCTCAAGATTTGGTATATCCAGATTTGCTTATTGAGTTCAATGAAACTATCAGTTTCTTTAAAGAAGAGGGAGGAGAGATTTTTTCCTTCAAAAGCTATGGAGAGACCTATGTTCTTTCATATTCTAAGGCAACCATCATAGTTGATATTCCATACGATTGAGAAGTTGAATTCTATTCTCACAAGTTTCCATATGTAAAAGGAAGCTCTGTAAAGGTGAAAGCAATGGAGTGCCCTGGTCTTACTGATGTCAAGACACTGAATATTGCTCATCTTTCTACAAATAATTGGATACTTTAATTATGGGTTCATGGATTTATCATTCTGTGAAAAGGTGACAATGACACATTGAAGAAGAGTGATATGTATATACTAGATTTTTTGGTGAACCTAAGGGTGGTTAATTTGATTATGCATATTCTGATTACGATCAAGAGTATCAATAATGGAAATCTAAAGGCTCGGATTATCATGTACCTAACCATTCTTTCAATGTTGATATTTTGGTGTCTGGAATATTTCAAAATGCCTTTCAGTTAAAAACCTAGAATTTGAAAATTCATGCTAGTAAGTGATGATACTTTGAAGAGGATGAACATTGGATTTTCTAAAGACTCTAGAGAATTTAATGACCTACTAGAGGTGGAAATTGAAGTTCTTCCTAAGAAATAAGAAATGGATGAACCTTTGAGAAAGGTTGCAAGCAAGAGGAAATTGAAGGAAGTAGAAGAAGAATAGAAAACCCCAAAATCTAAGGAAGCTCAATCCAAACCTCATGAACCTAAGAAGAAAAAATCATATTCGGATGAGGTGGTAGCAAAGTAGAAGGAAGATAAGAATAACCAGAAGGAAGGAGAGCCCTCTCAAACACCTAAAGATCATGCCAGTCAACAGGAGTCTACCTCCTCCGCAATGGTTATGCGATCCCAAACGAAGAAAGGATCTAGAAAATCTCAAAAAAACAAGGGTTCAAACCCAGCCCGCAAATAGTAATGAATATTCTTTATTGGAACTGTCAAGGTATAGCCAACAATGACACCTCCACAACTCTTAGGATGTTTTTAAACACACATAAACCCCAACTCTTAGCCATTGCTGAACCTAAAGTCAACTTTTAGATGAACTATATGAGATTTGGCTCTCTCAATTACAATTTTTTAGGATCTTGTAAAAGTAGTCCTCATTTTGACACTTTGTGGATCTTTTTCCACAACTCTTTAAAAAATGTCAACATTTTTAGAACCTCTGAACAACAACAAACCTGTGATTTCTTGTTGAATAGTCGGCATATCTTTTGCACTTTGGTTTATGCCAAGAGTAGATACCAGGATATGAGACCTTTACAGAATAAACTCCTTGATATGGCGAAAAACATTCAAGAATCCTGGGTGGTTTTGGGTGACTTCAATGCCATCCTTTCCCCCTCTGAAAAAATTGGTCCCTCACATCTTACTATTTCCACTAAGGAATTTATCTCTACTATTGATGACTCTAACCTTTTTGAAATAACTCTCATTGGTGCTAAATACACTTGGTATAGGATGCATCACAACAAAACTGTTGCTAGTAAACTTGACAGAGCTTTCGTCAACATGAAGACTCTCGACAACTGGGACAAAATAACCAGTGTAACCCTCCCGAGGCTCAACTCTGATCATCATCCTATCCTTGTTAGCATTCTTACGAATGATCGTAAGCATGTCATCCCCTTCAAGTTTAATAACGCTTGGTCCTCGAACACTGAATGTGTCACCTTTATCGATGTAACCTGGAACTCCATGAAACATCATAATGATCCTTTCGCCTGTTTACGCAAATTTAAAATTCTCAAACAGGCACTGAAAGGTTGGTACAAAAATTCTAATACTCAAATTGATTCTGATATCTCCTATCTTGAAGAGGAACTCAATCGTATCCAGACTCAGAACACAAACTCGGATTTAAATATGGATCCTCAATTGGAAGCTAATATCTCTTCTAAACTTAATTCCCTTCTTACATTCAAGGACAATATTCGTAATCAAACGTTCAGGACTAAATGGCTAACCGATGGTGATCGAAATACAAAATTCTATAACTGTCTTCAAAGAATTAGAAAGGTCAACCGCCCCCTTACTAGGCTCATTAAAAATGACCTGATCATTGATTATGAAGAATCGATTGCGGACCATGTCACCTCGTACTTTTATAGCATTTTTAATGGTCCTGATATAAATATTGATCTTGAACCGGATATTATTCCTTTAATGGTGGATGATCAAGACAATGAGACTCTTTTAAGCATCCCTGTTGAACATGAAATGAAAGACACAGTCTTTGGTCTTAATCCTGACAGTGCTCCTGGTCCGGATGGATTCAACAATGGTTTCTTCCAAAAACATTGGGATATAATTCGCAATGATGTTTGTAACCTTGTTAAGTCCTTTTTCACCAACGGATATCTTCCTCATGCAATCAATGCTCAATTTATAACCTTAATTCCTAAGGTTGAGAATGCTTCTGAGATTCACCAATTCAGTCCCATCGCTCTGATTAACACTATCTATAAAATTATTACTAAAATTATTACTAATAGACTTGCTCCTATCTGCAATAAAATTGTCTCTTGGAACCAATTTGGCTTTATTAAAGGTAGGTCAATCCAAGACTGTATCTGTCTTACTTTAGAATGTACCAATAGTTTAAATAGAAGCACAAGAGGGGGAAATGTGGCAATCAAACCTGATATCAGAAAGGCTTTTGATACCATTGACTGGAATTTTATCTTCAAAGTTCTAAAAAACTTTGGCTTTAATGATTCTTTCATTGGTAGAATTAAGACCCTCTTTCACTCAGCCTATATCTCGATCCTGATTAATGGTACTCCTAGAGGTTTTTTCAATTGTTCAAAGGGTGTCAGGTAGGGTGACCCTCTTTCTGCTATCATTTTCGTTATTGCTGAGGATTACCTAAGTAGACTTCTTAACAAGCTGGTTGATCAACATATGCTTAAACCTATTCAAGTTGCCAGGAATTTAAATGCCCCTACCCACCTTTTATATGCTGATGATATTATCTTATTCATAAAAGGGGATAAAAAAAATATTCATGTTCTTAAGCAAGCGATTTCTCACTATGAACAAATCTCTGGGCAAGCAATTTCTTGGGACAAATCGTATATCATTTTTGGAAAAAAATTTCCTATAAGAAGGAAATCTAATATCACCACCTATCTGGGTATTAAAGAGGGTTTCTTGCCCTTCAACTATTTGGGTGTTCCAATATTTTGGGGTAGGCACAAAGCTACCTACTTCGCTAACATCATTGATCAAATCACAAATCAACTCGCTAGCTGGAAAGGCAAAACTCTCTCCATGGCTGGGAGAATTTGTTTGGTTAAATCGACCATTGTTTCTAAAATGGTCTATTCTTTCATGGTTTATAAATGGCCCGTCAGCGTTTTAAAAAAAAGTAACACTTATATTAAGAACTTCATTTGGTCTGGAAGCATTTTTGAAAAGAAACTTGTTACAATACCTTGGAAATCTTGCTGTAAACCCATTTCTAATGGTGGTATTGGCATAAAAAATCTAAATCTGTTCAATGATGCTCTTCAGTCCCGCCTCACTTGGCACATTATGAACTCCACTTCTAAGGCCACTGATTTCCTACACCATAGATTCCTCTTTAAGCTCTTAAAATGTAATCTTAATTTCATCAACTCATCCATCTGGCCCTCTATCCGGGACTCTTATCATAGGATCATGAAAAACTCTAGATGGATCGTCAGTGCTGATTCTTCCATTAATTTTTGGTGTGACAATTGGTGTGGTACCCCCCTGATATCCTTGTTACCCTCACATAATCCTCCTGATGATACTAATCAGACTATAAAGGAGGTTTTGCAATCTCACCATCATGATCTCCCTGACAATATTGCTCAAATTATTGACAATCATCTTTTTTCTCCTAATGGTGATTTCCTTGTTTGGGAGCCTTCTACCAATGGCATCCTGGATTCAAAGAATTATTATAAGCATAATTTCTCTGATAATGACTCTAGTTTCCTATGGGTGAATCAATTTAACAAACCCTGGATTAAACCTTCTAGGCTCACCCTTATTTGGCGCATTGCCCATAATAGACTGCCAACGGAAACCTGTCTCCAAACTTTTGGTATTCAACTCTGTTCTAAGTGTCGCCTGTGTAATCAACATAGGGAGGATTCCAATCATCTCTTCCTATCTTGCGCGACGGCCTCTGCTCTTTGGAATTATATTTCTGATTTATTTAATAATAGATGGTTCTTTACTGACTCAATTTCCTTGTTTATAAAAAATTGTACTAGATATGATATTTCTATGCAGATAAAAAACCTTTTCCTGACGGCAGTGGCGGAGCTTCTTCATGAGATCTGGTGCGTCAGAAACGCCCTCATTCACAACAATCACCATCTCAATCTTAATGCAGGGAAAGCTCATATTCTCTTGGCGGTTCATGAAGCTGCCTCAATACAAAAAGACTGTTGTAACAACTCAGTTGGTGACTTTGTGATTCTTCGACAGCTCCGTGTTCCTGGCATCTACCCAAAGCCCAAAAACTCAATTGAAGTATTCTGGCAATCTCCAATGCCAGGATGGATTAAAGTGAACGTCAATGGCACCTCCAAAGGCAACCCAGGACCTGCCAGTTGTGGTGTCATCTTCAGAGACTCAGCTGGGCAGTGTCAGGGCTGCTTCTTTGTTGGTTGTGGTCACTCTTCTTCTCTGGAGGCGGAAATGTTGGGGGTCATTCATGCTGTTGATTTTGCGCATCAAAGAGGTTGGAGAAAGCTCTGGATAGAAAGTGATTCAACCACTATCATTCATGCCATCTGGAATGGCAACATCCATCTGGCCTGGACTCTTACCACACGATGGATGAATTGTCTGAATTTGCTACACGGGATGGACTATATAGCTACTCATGCCTACCGGGAAGCAAATGCTGTTGCTGATGCTCTTTCCAACAAAGGAGTTCATCAACACATGACTTAGATGGACTCTATTCCTTCTGACTTATTTTACCTTATTGATAGAGATTGTAAAAAAATCCCATCTTTTCGCCTCTTGTAACCCTGTTTTGTTTATCAATAAATTATGCTATGGTCTATGACCAAAGCACTACCATTAAAAAAAACCAGAAGGAAGGAGAGCCACAGCTTGGGTTTGATCGCGAAGAAGAAAATGCTTTATAAGAGAATACTACTAATGAGCTTGATAAGAAATAAAAAGAAAAGAAGAAAATGAAAAAGATGTCTAAAATAGAGATTGTGAAATCCATTCTAAGAGATACTGGAAAATATTCCCAACAAATCCCTTTACCAAAATCTTTTATGCTATAATCATTACCTGAGACTCCAGGGAAAAAATTTGTCAGCCTGGAAAAAGAAAAAGAAGTAGAAAACGTAGTGGAAGAAGAAGAAGAAGAAGAAAATAGTGGTAACACTGAAGATCTCATAAAGAAAGAAGAAGAATTTCATGAAAAATAAAGTCCATCTGAGAAATTGTCAATCCAAACATCAGAAGTAGAATCTTTAAATATTGCTATGCCTGGGAAAGACCAGAAAGAAGAGGATAAGAAAGATGTAGATGAAGTGATCAAGCTTTCTGAGGTAGAAAGTTTTTATCATCATTTTAATAATCCTAAAGATGCTGAGGTATAAGATAAGAAGGAGAAGATAGATGAAGATAGAATTTTTTAGCTGTATGACAGGGAACATAAATCTTAGGATGAGGAAGCTATTTTGAGATCTGATAAGGGGAAACATGTGGTTGTTGATACACCTACTAAATTTATTGTGATGTAGAAGGAAGCTGGTGGATCATTAAAGAGGATATTTACTGAGTTAGAGAATCCATCACCTAGAAAACTCTAAGATTCGGAATCATCATCTCTATGATATGATTTCGTTGTCTATTCATCGAAGAACCTGGTTGGAATCATTCTGATTTTCTCAATCATAGACTATAGATTCCATATACTTCAACACACACAGAATCGGAAATTAGATCCAGTGCCCATGGTGATGGACAAGTGTGTCAAGCTTGAGGCTGATTTCAAAAATTTCTTCATTAACTGAAATGCCTACAAACAGCCCTGTAATAAAATGGATGGCTAGCCAAAGAATATAGTTGATGATTTGAGAGAGCCTGATGAGTTTCAAGATAGTGTCAATGAGGCTTCTGACATAGAAGATGGTAAGATCAAGGATCTCACGTAGTAGATTTGAGGAAAAGCTATCTCTTGAACAAAATACTCTGATTCAAGAAGTGAAGGATCTTAATGGAAAATAATATTCTGTTTCCCAAATATGGAAGAGATAAAGAGTTATTTAGAATGAGATAGAAGAAAATTGTGTTAATCAAGAAGAATTCTCGAAGGATCGGGCAAGGGCTCTTATGTCTCAGGAAGAAGAATCAAGGATTTAGAGTAGAAAGTTGAGGATCATGATCAGCTTCTTAAGCGAGCATAGGAAGATCATAAGGATCTAAAAAAGCTAAAGACTATAGTATAAAAGATGATGCCTAAAAAAAATGATGGATAACTTTGTTGCAATATGATCTTTTTTTGTAAATTTCTTTATTGTGAAAAATTCTTTCTAATCATAATGAAATTTTGGGTTCCTTATCTTTTGGATGTTTTGTACAAATCTTTCAAGTACCATAATTTCTTATCCATTCCGTCAAATTCTTTTTGATAATCACAAAGGGGGAGAAAGGAAAAAAAGAATACTAAGTAAAGAGGAAATATCCCTATGTAAGGGGGAGTTTATTTAAGGGGGACTTTTCATTACAGAGATTTCCAAACTCAAGATAATGAAAAATATCATTCTAGAAATTTAGAATATGATGCTTAGTATTCCAAATCCTAAGGGGGATTTCGTCGTATTAATCTTTTCCCATATGATAAGGGAGATAAGTTTTATTTTCAAAGTCTATAAAAATATTTTCTAACTCCTTATTTTATTTTTCATAAGGATATTTGTGATTTACAAAAAAGGGGAGATTGTTGAGTCAATATGGTTTCCTTATGAATTTTCCATTCCATCATGAGATTGTTGAGTCATTAAGGTTTCATTAAGACTTTACCAATCCTCATGTTTTGAAAATCCCAAACACCTTATCTCAAGAAAAATTTCATTTTACCCTGTGTTTTACTTTTATAAGGACAATTTTCCTTCCCCAAGGAAATTTATACTTACCATGTTTTTAATTTTTCATTATCTTGTATAAGTGTAAAATTTTGATTCATATCTAAATCTTCGGAATCATATATTTCATAGATAAATAGAATTCTATTTCCAGGATACGAATTCTGACTCCGAGTTCTCTGAATTCCGATTCCAAACTATTCTGAGTACTGACACTGAATTCTCTAAATTTGACTCTGAAATCTTATGAGTTTTGACTCGGAGTTCTCTGAATTTTGAATGTGAACATTGTAAGTTCTTACTCCGGATTCTAATGAATTTAGACTCTGAAATATGAAAGTTTTGACTCTGAACTCTCAAGAATTCTGACTCCGAACATTGTAAGTTCTGACTCTGAATTCTCATGAACTGTGACCAGGAACATCATATGTTCAGGTTTCAAATTCTTGTGAATCTGGATTTAGAATTTCCTTGAAATTCAGACTCCGAAATTCTATAGACTTCAGGTTCTGAATTCCTTAGAAAATAGAATCTGAGTATCCTTATATTTTAGACACCAAATGTGATTTGGTTAGACTTTGAACTTTTATTTTCATACATTATAAAGATTTTATTTTGGTTATGTAACCATATTTTTTCATACAGTTGTTTTTTCTATAAAATGATGTCATTCCTTCAGTTACTAACTAACCGTTTTTTGAGTGACACATGTACAGGTTCGTCCAAAATTCAAGGAAAAATATGACTGTTGGAGGAGAGAGTCGACCGTTGAAGCCATGCCTATAAATAAGAGCTCATTTGAAAGATCTCAGAACATTTTATGAACTCTTCTATGAATCTAGAGATTACATGTTGTTGAAGTAATTTCTAGAGAGAGACTCTCATGCTTTGTGTGTACTGAACAATTTTCCCAGATTTACTTCATGCGAATCAGAATGTTGCTAAGTACATTCGAGGGATTTTGGGTATAGGAAGACCGAGGTGCCGACTACCTTGATGTTGAGGGATTCCATACTGAGGAAGATAGAGGTACTGACTACCTTGAATTTGAGGGATTGCAGGGATAGCAAGACAGACCACAATCTTTGTATCGAGGGCTTACCCAAGTGTGGGTAAGACATACTTGCCTGAAAGTATAAATCAAGGGACCTTTATCCAAGGTTGTTTTATACCCTTTTCTTTGGGTTAAAAGATTTACTACTTGTTACTTGCTTTGTTTCAAGTTTTCCACTACATTTTAATTGCTGTGGAAATTATAACTATCTTATACTTCCTTATACTTTTACTATGATTTATTAAGATTCTATATGCTTTAAGGTAGAATCATTATCTTTGTAAATGTTCATTAAGTATCATTTTCCAGAACCATCTTTTCTAGAACCACTTTTTTCGGAATCATATTTTGAGAATCTAGAAAGTGTGCAGAACTAGAAGTTTTGTGAATTATATTTTTCAATCTTGTTAAACATAATCATCTTTAAAAGTTCCAAAGGAATTTTTAAAAGTATAAAATTCACCCCCACCCCTCTTGTATATTGATCATCATATGATTCTATAATCAGTATCTTCATTCATTATTTTGATCTATCAAAATATTGCTGATGAGGTGAGTTTATAACTAAAATAATTTTCTTCTCCTCTTATTCAATTTTTTATCCATTGAATCATTCATATTATCCTTACATTATTTAAAATATTTGGGTTAGTCTCAAAACTTCCCCTCTCTTCACTTTTAAAATGGTAATAACTTTAATAAATCCATGTATCAAAAATTATTCAAATTTCCCCTTTAAAATATACAAATTGTATACTCTTATAACCATACAAAAAGTTTAATCTTTTGGTCACCTTTAACTATCATACATCATTTATTTTCAAGGATACATTTAAGGACAATTCAAGTAATTGATTTAAGTATTATCAAATAATTCATTTTTTCATAATTATCATTTATAAAAAAATTTATTCAAAAACTAATATATTAAAATTATTATCCATTGTATACTCTAATGATACCATTTTATGGTTATTATCATTATTTATTCATATAAATCATCCATTATGAAAAACAAAACAATAGTTCCTACATTTGGTGGATTGCAGCTGCTATGACGTAATATGTTTTATTTTAGGTCACTGACTTCTAATGATATATCTAATGATGGTATTAAAGGGTAAATTTTTTTTGTTATATAATTAAGGTTAAATTAAGTCTAATTATATATACTAATACTTATATTTTAAAAAATGATTATTGTTAATTCAATCCTTTAAAATGAGAGAACTAACAAGAAAGTGATCTCTTTTTTCTATATATTGACCTTATATAAATTATATTCTCTTCATAATTTATTCCAATAATTAAAATTAATGAAGAAAACAAGATATTGTTCTTTACTTTATAACACTGTCTTACATACAAATTGTAAAATCCCAAAGGATGGATCCATTTAGCTGTTTTGGAAAACCTGATTCATACCTGAGGCCCATTATACAGTAAGAATTGAAAATGAAACATAATTAATAAAAAAAAAAAAAATACATAAATGAAAAGTCATTCCAATAATAAATAATTATATTATCATTAATGATTAAAATAAAGGCATTCTCAAATGATCAATATGGGTTATGTTCAATAGAAGCTATCAAAAATCAACAGAGAATAAAAAATATTTCATGGTAAATAACAAAAATTAAATGAAAATTAAAAAAACTAGATATCATAATTACTTATGTATTAGTAAATATATAAAGGTATACAAATAAAATCACATTCCATTTAAATATCTTTACTATATGAATATATATTTCATAATAACTATGGATAGGTAAATAACTGAACACACTTTCCTTTTAATCAATAATCTGATAATGAAGTACATCCAAAAATAATATTGTTTTTATAATATCATGAATAAAAAATTACTGAATTTTAATGAATGAAATTATTAATTATTGGATATAATATTTCTTAAGAACATGAAACATTTACCTTCAAGAACTATCACAAGAATGATCAAAACTACTGGGTAAAAACCCATCTTATTTGGGAAACTGATTCATTTCATGAGACGACCGATGAATCAGGAGACAATCCATATTTTGTGTCCACAAATGTATTTCATATATAATTAATCCCTTATATGACTAATAATTTATTTAATTCATAAACAATGTGCCTTATCATCATGTATCTCTATTCAGTAAAGGGTGCCAATTTATCAAAATTTTCATAGCTAATAAAATAAATTTAAATGTAAAACCCATTTGTAAAAGATGTTATATTGTTCAGGAAAGAATCATAAAAATACAAACAAAATATCTATTTAATATAAATTTAATATCTAATGAAAAATAATCCCATGAATGTGTTTATTTTGATATAAAGATAACAATCACAAAAGAACTTGAGACAATATAATAACATTTACCGCTTAGTAATATTGAAGTCGAATCCACGGGGTTGAAATGATTAAAATTTAAACATAAAATAAAATTATATAATAATTAATAGTAATATTAAATGTCAGTGTTAAAATCTATACTCCACATAAAATTGAATTGGTTGACAATAAAAAAAAATCACAACGGAATGTAAAAATAGTTTAAATCCTTTACCTCACACTTCTTATTGGTTTTCATTGATTTAAAATCCTATATTGGAATACTAAACAAGTTAATAACTTATAACATAACTTTATTAATTTTTATAATATTATAAATCATACTTTTAAAATATATTATCACCCTTACATTAATAATATTTCATTATATTAATTATTTCAGGTGTTAATTTCCTTGTTTTCTCATGTGTTATTTGTCAAGAAATATCTGGTACCTGGGAATATTTTATAGTTACATTTTATACATAATTATAATCATGAAATAAAAATAATATTTAGACATCAATTATAATTTTCAAATAAATCATGTAATATGGTTTTGATAAATGATATACATTAGGATCATGGAAACAATTGGCCACACATACACATTAGTAATGTTTCCATTTCTCAATGATCAATTTGGAAGAAAGGTAAGTGATATATTAAATTTAAACAATTATCATAATATCATATATAAAATATTATTCCTTAAAATATAATTATTTTTATAATCCTTTTGTTTTGATGATAAAATAGGAGTCACATCAATTTTTGGTGGCAGTAGTACACACAAACTTGAATGGCGTTATAGTCATTCAAAGAACAAAAAGATAAGAAAGAAAATGCTATATATTATATTTTTAGAATGATAAATATGTATTTAATAACATATTATTTTTATTTTTATCATGTATAATAATTGACTTTATCTATATCAGCTTCCATGTAAAACATTAGAGAATGGAGAATCCCATCGCTTTGCGTGGGGGTAGTATGTCGTACACATGAGTGAAGTAACCATGTCCCCTATAGAATAAAATGTAACGTTTTTATGAAATATTTAATTTGAAGGTTTAATTATTTTACAAATATAATAAATTTATTTTATATCAATCATCATATCCAACAATGAGTGGTGGAAATGGTAAAAGGAATGGCATCAGTTCACAATGCGGTATTTCTCTTTACACATGAACAATGGATTCATACCCTAGTCGGTGGAAGTAGAGATGGTTATAGGTAAATATACTATTATAAAAATATCCTATTATAAAAAATATACTTATTGTATTATATCAGCATGGTTTAAAAATAATTTAAGGAGATAAAGAATATATAATATAAAAATTATATATGATGAACAATTCCTCTTCTTCAAGTATCCTACGTAGTTTTTAAAAAAACCATACTAGATTGGATTTATTCCCAATATATGAATTATATAATGAGTTTGTTTAAATTGGGAAGTTATTTAGTTGTTTTAAGGCTTGATTAAGAGGTGATTTGTCATTACCTTCTATATGGGATGTGAGTGGAACACATGTAGCTTTTTGAACTATTCAATAATACCAAGGTTTTTATCATTAAATAATCCTCCAAAATGAGACATTATTGAACATAGAAGTTATAAAGTCGAAATAGTTCAAGAAAATGGGTTTTGGAAATGAATTTAGGTCAATTTTAAACATTATCATCTCAGTTTAACACACACAATATCATTTTTTACAAAAACCACAGTAAATGATTTTTACTATTTTAACTATAATTTTTTTATAAATAAATTTGGCATTTTTATACATTACAAATTATTATAATTCCAAATATTAAATATATTTCTCTAAATTAAATTAAAAAATAGGAAAATTTACCTTAAAATTACACTCATATATGCAATTAAAAAGTGGTTTTCTAATGATAACACGATCAAAAGATTACAAATATTTTATATAAAAATTTAAAACAGAAATTTTTCCACTGAATTAAATTTGATAAATTATTTAAAATAAATGAATTTTTTACTTTAAAAACAATTCAAAATACTACTTAACATTAAAAATTATTTAAATGAAAAGGAAGTTTTCATTAAAAAATATTATCGTTCACCATTCATCAAAAAATGAAATTTATAAGAGAAATACCAAAAAAATCACCTTAACCTAATTTTTGATATTATGATTAGAAAATTTATTTTATTAATTCAAATGAAATTTCTAGAATTTTATAAAATTAATTTTCACTTATATTCTCAAATAATTACTAAAAAAACTTTTTGAAAAAATACAGTTTTTCAGAAAATATATTTTACATTTAAGAGTTTATTGTTTATTTATATTAAATATTTGTGACCTAAATTTATTCAATAGAAGATTTATCCATATAATTTTAATAATTTATTTGTTACACTATTTACCTACAAATTTAAATTCTAGTTTTTAGGGGTTATTATTAAATAAAAACTTTGTCATATAGTGTCATGATTTATCAAAACTCAAGGTTGTGTTTCTCACAAGCTATTGATGTTACGGAATTTATATAAAAATAAATATATTATAATTTAATGATATGTTATATTCTCATATAATATTTTTTCATTTCATACATTGTATCAAACATAATTATATTTTTTTGTTTTTTAGGGGAGTTTTAAAATATATTTATGATAGATCATAGTAATAAACAATAAATAATATCATTATGCATCTTGTATAATAATATTTCAATCAAACCATCTCATATTAATCCATTAATTAAGGTAGGTTTATGTTTGCATTGGTTTAAAAATATTCTTGATCAATAGTAAAACTTTATTTCATAGATGGAGATGATAAATTTTATAAATTTTTAATAAGAAATGGATATGTAAATAATGTTTTTCTATTCTAGAGATATTATCATAGTGTTTATTTCATAAATTAATAAATAAACCTTTGATAATCACTTATCACCAACATATTTTTCATCTTTTTCATCTTCATGGATAAATATTAAAAAACTCATGAAATTATTTTTGAACATAGTAAATAATTATAAAAAATTCCTACCACTAATATCAATGACCTATTAATGAATTATTGTTTTATATAATTAAATAAAAATGCTCTTAATTTTATGCTTGTATAAGGGATCAAAACTACAAACACTCGATGTGAAAAATTAAATGATTTAATTTAGATAAGGACTATTTTTTAAAATAATAAACCAAAAGGGATATGAGTATGGTTATTAATCAATTTATTAAGATATAACAATTTTTGTATCATGATTTTAATGTATGTATGTGGAAGTCATGAACAGGTGGTAAGGGTTTCCACTAACATTAAAATCTTCGAGGCATGTTTGGTATTATGAATCTATTTTTTATATACTACCTTTTTGAGATATAATATCATGAATTATCAATTTAATCAAGGTAATTTAAGTATAATTATAATAGCCCTATTTCAAGGGGTTTGGATTAAAATGTTAATAATGTTTTAAGTGTATTATTTGTCTCAAATTTTGATTCATCCTGATATAATACATTTTTTGCACCATGATTCCTTTGAATAGTATATTTACTTCCCATGTATATATTTTTTATAATTATCCTCAAATTTAATTTGATATACTCAATAAATCTTTATCCCTTGTTCATGATTCAATTGATTCAATTATTTCCAAAAATTTTAGTATTTTTGTAATTGATGTTTTGTTTCTTAAGATATGATCATTATCCTAAAAAATTTATAGATGTTGGGTACATTATAAAATTTAATGTTAATTTATGGTATACTTTTATTTTTATATAGGGATACACATTCATACCACATAAACCCTTTTGAAAAATATTTATCACTTCATGCGATATGTTTTTTAAACCATTGACGTTCTTCTCTTGATAGATTCTAATCAAGAAATTATAGTATTAACTTATCTATATACTCATTTTTCTATAGATTGTGAACATAAAAGATTACATAAATAATATTTGATTATGTGAACCAATAAAGTATAATATTCTATTGACATTTTGAAAGGTATTATTGTACGATATGTTGTTATTCCAACATAGAAAATTACTTGAAATGTGAGTATGTATTGTATATCCACCTACAATTCTTCTCTCGATAGATTATGATCATGTTATCCATTTTAATGATATTGAGAAAATAGTTGACGTTTCTGGTGAATATTTACTATAAATAATGATTGATCATTTTTTGATATTTTGTATTCATTGTTATATGAATAAATACGTTTTTATTCAATAAGTGGTTCCTCGGGGAATTGTATAAAAGTACCTATTAAATCTGATGGTGAATTCATTAAAATTAATGTGGTGATAGATGGGGTCCATAATTATATATCCACTTGTTGAATTGATATGTGTTATGATACAAAAAATGTTTATGTATTTTTTTTGCATACATATTAAGGAATATGAATTGAATGTGGATTCAATGAAAAGTAATTTATCACGGAATAAGTCCCTGAAATAATGATTTTGATTTATGTATTTATGGTTTCCATCATTATCGAATCTGAATTAATGATATACTTGTTTTCATTTATAGTGATGGATATAATAGACTCTCATCTTAATGTTGATTATAGATTCATGTTGTTGACTTACTCATTCTATAGTATTTATACAATTTTTATTCCCTCGTTGCCTTTATTATATGTTTCCTTTACTTATCATTTTGGATAACCCATTTTTTATTTTTTAACTCCCCAATTTATGAAAAAAAATTAATACAAGTGACATGCTTACAAAAATAAATTGTGCAGAAGTTTCTATAAGGGATATTGGGAATATATCATGATTTAAATAGTTTCATATATATAATATTAAAAATTTCAACTATTTGAAAAATAAATAGGGGTTTTTGTTTATAATTTTTCATAATTATTTTAATATATAACCATGAAAATATTTTTTAGATGAAAGATATTAAGTAATGAATATTAATTTTGTAATTATGGATAGTTTTATCAAGGATTTTACAACTATTATTTAAGAAATAATGTAAAATAAATGTAAATGGAACTAGATTCAAGAGTATAGTTTTAGTCTCTCATATAAATATTTATCAATTATACAGGGATTCAAATATCATGATTATGATAACAATAATGTCTCATTCCGTGATTTATAATTACAATTCTATGTTGATATTTAGTGGCATAAAGATCACAATATTAATGGTGATTATAAATTATTCACATATAGATGATTTTTATGATATAATTAAGGAAATAATTTCATTAGAATAAAGACATTAAATTGTATGTGATGAATATAATGTCTAAGGGAAGCTTTTTTTCAGGGTGTCAGGTCATGAAATCTCAATACTACATTGGAGAGTGATTATAGACAATGTCATGTTGTGATACATGATTCCACGATGTAATCCTTGAATGAATAATAAAATAGTTACTATGAAGAATAGAATAATTCCATAATGATTCCATATCATATTCTTATGTAGATGTGAATTTAAATTGAATGAAGATTTATGGAGAATAAAAAAGGAATCCATGAGATTTTTTTATATTGCATAGTGTTAAAATTGAAAGTATTTAGTAGGATTAAAAAATAAAATATTTGATATGATTTGATGTGGTTTAAGGATTAAAAATGATAAATAATTATATTTTCACAATTAATGTTTTTTATATTCAATTTATGAAAAAAAATATAGGTTAATATCAAAGAAGATAGAATGTAGAAGAATAAGAATAAAATATAATTTATCAATGGTAGAGGCCTGATGTTGTGATTATATATAATATTATTTATGTAGAAGAATATAGCAATACAAAAATATTTTTATAAAGATCATTCATTTCCATTTATGAATCATACTAAAATTAATTATTGTCCTATTTCTAAAGATTACCATTCCAAACGATGAAAAATAACATTGAGGATCCCAACATCCTATATATATATAATAAGTTCTAAATAATATGTTTCCTTGTATCGGAAGGTTTTACTAATAAAACCAACATATTCTATCTTTATATCCTAAGGTACACAGAACTGCATGGATTCCGTGATATTTCTACACATATTGGAAGATAATAAAAACATTGTTAGTCATAATGGAACTTTTATTTTTCCCAATGTCCATTATTCATTATAAATCTACCCAAAAATGATTTTTATAATTGGAGTCTTCATTGGTGATAGAGAATAATATTTTTATATTGGTTTTGAAATAGTAATTTGTTGGATCAATGTGTATGGATCCAAATATATTCATGTTCCCAAGTATCAAATAGATAACAAAAGGGGTTCTACATGTGGGAGTGATATAAAACATTATATACTAAGGAATTATTAATTATTCTTAGAGGAAATCCTCATTAAAATATATTGGTGTTCCTTATTGGGTTTCAATCACATTTATATGTCATGCCTGTAAACTAATGAAAATTGGAGAAAAAGGGATAGAGATCTATTCAACAAATAGGTGTAGTGTCAAGAGAGGAAATTTTTTTAATTGGTAATTAGTATATACAATAATTCACCACCACAAAGTTTGTTGTGCCAATCCTGGTGTGACATTAATGGACATGGGTAGTTCTCATAGCTATACCCCGAGGATATATATATATATATGGATAAATCACCCATGAAAAAAATGATTATGTCCATATTTTGGGGCTATATACATTATCCATAGCCACAGAAATAGATTATGTAAAACTACTTAAATTGAATCCAGATTCAATCCTACTACCACATAAGCATTTAATCAAAGACTCTACAACTTTTACAGTATACATTTTACATTAAAATTTATATCAATATATATATAATATTATAATTATTATATAGTTATAATTATTATATACTTATAATATGTAATGAAATAGGTTATATCCCCTACATAGAGGCCCTAAATCCATAGACGACATGAACCTTGGCAGTATCTAGGGTTGGGGGTACCACTACATCCATAGTAAAATTTTAACATACCCATAGGGGAGAGAATACTACAATGAGAAAGGATTATTTTGTCTATAGAGGAAAACATGTGGACACATCTCACTATATAAATGTTTTTCCACGGCCATAGGGCCTCCCTAAAAAATTCTATTTTCCACAGTAGAGGTTTCATGTGGTAATAACAGCCTCAATATGAAGTAATATCATTGTGGGAGTGTCTACCCATGGTTATAGAGCCTCCACATAGTGGATTATTTAAATGGTATAGTTTTTTTATATCTGTAGATCTTACATGATATTGGATATCAATATTGATAATTAATCATAGGGTCATAGGGACTCCCTATAAAGGACTATCCCTAAATATATGTTTTCTCAGGGATAGCCTCCCTACAAAGTATCATCAACCCAAAAGGGTTTTTTCATGGAAATAAGTTCTTCCTAAATTATTTTCATGTTTTTTCTATGGAACGAATGAAATTTCTTCCCACCTATGGTCAGGAGCAATGTGGCCTGTAGCCTTAGGGAATTTTTATGGAGTTCCCATGCTAAAAAAATTATTCCCTTATCAGGTTATGACCACATTACACATTAATAATGGAAGTATGATCCCTATATCCACATATAACATTGTGCCACAACAATATGAAAAGATATGACCATGGACCTATCGATCAAGACTATAGAACCATAGACACAAATCATATTTATAGAATTGTTTAATAGGATATGATACATAAAAATGTATTTGATAATCTTGGTCAATGAATTCCATCATATTTATATTTCTGCATCAACTCCTCTACCTCATTTCCCCATATGTCACCCACTTCATCACTTAGTTATTGTGTGAGGACCCTAAGTGTAAGGAATATCGTTTATTTTTCATCTCATTTCCCCATAATTAATTTGTGGGATGAAATATCGATGACTAAACTATTACTTATAGGGTATAATATAAAACTTCTACGAGGTAAACATATAAAACTATTTGGGTATTTCTATTTCTATGTTTCAGAATATAAATTGACCATTGAGAAATGTGGAATAAATTTACATGAAATATATTCATATATAATAGAAATAATATTCCATTTAATAGTTTCCATTAGAGTTATTACAACTACTAGCACTAGAGAAATGAGAGATGGAGGGATAAGAGAGACTTCTCATAGGTCCACACATAAACTACCATTATAAACACCTATGCATATTTATAACCCCACTCTATTGTATGTTTTAATTAATACCATATAAAGGATAATCAATTCATCCTATGGTCATCTTGGTCACCACGGAATTCATGATCACTTCAATATATGTTGGAAAACTGAAGGGGATAACCTAACATTTAATCTTTAATCATGAAGAGCACTGATATATTTTTCACTCACATATTTCCTTGATAATATATATAGATAAAAATTCATAATTTTCATGAACTTTAGCCTAAAATATTATAATTTTAAATTCCATCATCATATGTTTAGAAGCTGCTACTATTCCACTACAAAAATCATCTATGGAAAAAACACAATTCAAAACTAACCCTAAATACATTCTGTATAAGCATTGATGTTTCATTGTTCTCGAAATAAATAAGACAACACTAACCATCAATGGATAAATTAAAATTGATAAATAATTGTATTTAATGTCCAAAACATGACTACATAATCATAGAATAATTTTTTAATTATCCACCAGTCAATAACATGGCATAAAAAAGCCTTTATTCCTAAAAATATTAATCCACTAAAACTAATATAAGGCCATCCTCCAATAATCATCCACCTCATGACATATATTTTAATAAATAACATGATAATCCAAAAACACCAATAATATATGAAATATATGATGTTTTATTATACTACCCATGCCTATATACATATAAAAACATTTTTATGCCTAGGATATAAAATTAATTTAATTTTTTATTCTACTTATAATTTCCACCAATAGATCCTTGATTCAGACATACACACTAATATGATGATTCATATATTATACAAAAGTATCTAACCTATAATTAGTACACTACTATTTATGAATGTTTAACCGACTATTATGGTAATTATATTAGGTTATATCATATTTTAAACATCTTTTCCAATCTCCCAAGACTACATCACATGTTATACCCAAATGATAATTTTCCCCGACCAAACTAATTCCATCCTCACTAGTTCATAATCTAAAACAAATGATAAAATAAAAATCATATCTGATACCACTAATTTATGAATTTTTTTAGAACCCCTCTTAGGTCATTTATGAATCCATGTTTGACCCTCGATGCCTACCACCTATAAGTAATGGTTCAAATACCATATCCATGTTTATATATGTTCAATATATGATTCATTACTATCTTTAGTCATTGGAAATAATATCAAACACTAATAGACACCCAATATATACATGATAAACTAGAACCCAATTATCCAATTACACACTAAATACAAATAATTTCATATAATGAAAAACAATATGATAATTATAAATTCTATACAAAGATATTAAATATACAAAAAGAGAAACCAAAACACCACCAATATTATCTAATCATATTATAATGAGTGAGGATGGTCCAAACCAATATATAACAATATGCTACCAGTGTATAATATTGATATATATTAGTAGAGTGGAGCCAATAAGTATACCCAGTATGTTCATACCCAATAACTCAGACGATAATTTGGAAGAAACACTATAATGTTTTTATGTTTAAATATAAACATTGATTCATATAAAATCCCATGACATATATAACCTACTCACTAAAATAGTACTCTCAAAATCTTATTATATGTTATAAATATTATAAAATTAGGAAAATATAAAAATTAATGTGGCCCATTCTCCCTCCATAATTATTTTTTTCCCTTATGTCCTAAAAAATACTTCTTAATTCTCATTTCTCTTCCCCATATCATATAAAGAATCATACCATACCTAAAAACTCATAGTAAAATGTCATACCATTGTTACATAATGAATACACTACATTAAAAAACTAAATGAAACTAATAACCACACCTATGGACAAAGGGAGACTAAGAGTAGGGGATAAGTCAACCATTTTTTCCTACTAAACCTTGGATATTATGGGTTTAACTAATATCAAAAACCCCATATGAACATTTGCTTATTTTTTGACTCTAGGGGGTGCATAAAAATAACAAAATATAAAATTGTATAATATAATTCATAATCCCACATTGAACCAAGTCACCTCTATAACTATCCCAATATACACATAATCTTATTTAGACAATTTCAACATATTCATATAATAAAAAAATAACAAATCACACATAAAACATTAAATATTAGTTTAATTTTTTTTATTTTAAATTTTTCCACTAAAATTAATAAACAATTATTCCATAATCCATTTCCAACAATACATGATTAATTTATTTTTTGTTAATTATTTTGAAAGAATAAATATATTCCATTCATATTATTTGGTTTATAAATTCATTCCAATTATAACCATATCAATATCCATATTATAAAGAAAATTATTAATCTAACCATATTAAACTCACTAGACAACCAACTCATCAAGAACACACTACCACATTCTAAAGGTCAACATATATCTACCCCAATTCCACACACACAAACATATATAAATCATAGAAGGCACATAAAAATATATAATATTACACATGTACCATACAAACATCATGCCACTTATATATTCAATTTTTTTACCTAATTTAATTTATCTCAACTACTTACTCATGTAAAATGAAAACATTCCAATTCTACCCCAACAATGTCCAGAAAGAATGAATTCAAAATCCAAATATATAAATCCACGGTTGAATAACCAAATCATTGAAAAATGTTTCTTAGTACTCAAATATTAACCTACTCATGAAGAACATATATTCCACCAATACTATATAATTCATGTATCTTATACGAACATTAATCATAGTCATGATATGATCAAAAAAATATAATAAAGGTAAATGAATGAAAAATAAATGAAATATTACTTACATTAAAACAAATACTACTTCTAAGATGGTAATGGAAAAAAATAGACAATACTTAATCTAAGGGTATCTAGGAAGACTTAAATATAAATAAAGGTCCTTGAAAAGGATAAGAAAAAAAATAAAATGAGAGAAACCATATAAATTCTTGAAAATGAAGGATAAAATATCATAGTTTCATGATATTCATTAAAGTGTATTAAGGATCAATCAAATTATGATCCAAAAAACCTAGTGTAATAACTAATGTATCCCTTTAAAATTTATTACCACCCAAATTTTTATATTTTTTGATTACAAAATTCATTATTTAATAATGTAAATCATTAAATTGTAATATTATATTCAAATTAATCAACAATAAATTTATTATATATCCAACCCTTATCTTAAATTTTTGTAGATAATTCTCTTTATGTTAAAATTCTACTCAAAATTCAACATAGTCGAGTTATTATTATTATAGATTAATAAATAAAATCCATGAAAATATTTTCCTAAATCTATGGCCCAATTGTCCTCTAGAGGATAATAACCATGAAATAAACATATATTATTATTCGTCATTATGATATGGAAATAACCCCTAAGGATTAACCAAAAAATGTAACATAATTAATAAGTATTAATGAATTTCAATCACACCTTAAAATATAACACTAAATTAAAATAATAAACCACTCAAGCCAATAAAAACATAATTTAACTCATTACAATGTATTATTTACATGAGAGGGAAATTAAACCAAAAATGATCTCCTAATATTCCCTATACATCTTAATATTTCAAACATATATAAAAATTTACTCAATATATGGAGAGTCATAAGATGACACCGATTGAATAATGGGAGATGAGTGTCTATGAGGATGATCTGTTTTTGAGAGGCTTTAATTAACTGCTCATCTCATCAGGAGGTGATATATATTAATTTTAAAATTGGATGATGGGTTATTAAGTATTTTCATTAACTATTATCAGTTTTATATAATTAAAATAAGGAAAAAATATTCACTACCTTATATTGAGAAACCATTTCATCAGTTTTTGGGAGCACTGATTTTTTCCATGATTTTACTCATATCAATTTATCATTACATGTAGATTTGGTTGGAGGATATCTCATATATTGAGTTTTAATGCTGATATTGAAATTAAATTTTATTTTTTATTTCATTTAAAATGATTAATTTCATAATAGTATTAATGAAATTGAAAAACTAATATTTTTTTGTCATACTTGAGCAGTTTCATCATGGTATTTTTCAATTATTTTTTTGGTATGTTTATTGAATAACTAAGAGAATTATGATCATTTTAATTTCATTTTAGAAACTTCGGAGTTATACAAGTTGTTTCAAATTTTTTCGAAATTCCAATTTTGGATTTGTAAGGACCAATTTTGTGGTCTTTTAATATAAGAGAATGGATTCACTATTGACTTATTAAAAGTAGATGTTGTATATTTTTAATAGTTTCCAAAGAATAAATTTTAGTTTTTGGATTTCATACTATAATTGGATTATTAGTTTCATTTTGTGAAATATTTATCTTGAGTAGTATTAGTATGTTGAATAAGGGAATCTATTTCATTAAAAATGTGTTGTGCTAAAAATACTTTGTAATCTCAAAAGAGAAGTTGAATAGTTTTTTTATTATAAGATTTGTAGTGGGAGGGACACTATATGAGGTTTATTTTTATTCAATGGCTTTAAGGACATCAATTTTTTATTAGATTTTGATAATAAAACTTTTGAGGGGTGAGGGGAACCCTTACAATGCCCTTATGAGTATGGATTACATAGACCTGTAGGCCTTAGAACAATTTGTTTCCCATAGGCTTCAAAAATTACATACAACCTAGACTAACTACTTGAACTTCTCCTCCCAGCATCTTCATCCTGAAATCATCTCTCTACATTTTCATGGTTGTTTTTCTAGTCTATCCCATGCATGCACATGCTTGTCCTGATGGCAAGTTCCATACCCTCTCATTTTTCTAATCTATGTAGCTTCTGCTGTGGTGAAAGGTCCTTTCTTGTCCCCCTATAGAGCTTGTTCCTTGTAGGGTTACTGGTTTGCATCTGCACTAAAGGTGGCCTAAAGGTCTTGTTGTGTCCAAAGTCATTATTGTCCAGAAGGAATGGGTGGCCTGAATGCCTTAAAGGACTCATGGACCAAATCGTTGGCCAGATGACCCAAACATGGGAAAATTCTCGGCTTCTATAGTGTCAAATAGTTCCTAGTACAGTTACCACTGCAGTACCTGCTACAGTACTGCATAGTTCCTGATACAGTACTGCTACATTACCCAGAAATTTGTTAGTATTGATTCATAATTTGTATGTTACCTCATATAGATTGAGGTTGTTATGGGCACTTCAAAAAAACTATTCTATGCATAACATAAGGGTTAGTATATCATGAATTCTCAATAAAGTTATAGAAGCTTAAATTTAGAAGGGAATGATATAAGGTATTAATATACCAGAATATCATATATTATATGTTCTATTTTGGAGATATAAACCTATGAAAATAATATTTCATAATATTTTTGAATGGATATGATTTTTAGATTTCACATAACCTATATAAGGGTAATGAAGTACTTTGCTTCTTAAGAAGAAATTGATATTAGGAATTGTAATAGGAGGATTAATATGATTAAATAATTATATAGAAACTGATTTTATTACATATTGATCATGATTAGGAGGATGGTTGAATATATTTAATTTCTATGACATTAAATTTCACTTTAGTGGAATATGATTCAAAAGAACAGTTAGATTATCTTTAGTGTGATGTACAATGAGATCTTATTATCCATAGGGAATAACCAATATGTTGTTCTAAAGGTGGGGAGAATATGATTTTATTTCCTATTTTTGTTCCCAAGATACTAAGAAATGATATTTTATTGGAGACTCAACACTCCCCTTATGTATTTCATCTCAAAGTATGAAATTGTTTTTAATTATTTTAGGTTGTTGTTTTAATGGAATGTTATAAAGTCAGATATGATTGAGTTTGTAGTGGTATTTGTAACTTACTAGAAAGTTATAGCACCATAACTATAACAAAAGGGTCTTAGCTAGATATCCACAAGCCATCTTGAATTCCTATCCATAAACAAGATACTACAGACCGATAATTAGAGTCTGAACATTGTAAATGAGGAGTACACACCCTCAATATCATATCCTTTAAAAAATAAAAGATATAAAATATAATTACATATGAGAATCATGGTAGTAAATTAGAAAAAATAATGTAACATTAGATTTTATACAAGTCACACAAATAAAAAAGATATTGGATCCCATTTTGGAAATACCATCCGTAGTATATCATGCAAAAGTAAATAAAAACCAACATAATAGAATCATTTCGAGTATTTCCTTATAACAATCTTAGATACGTTCTCCTTATCTCAATAATATTCCATGTTCCCCTTTCCCATTCATGGGTCCATATACATGAAGTACTCGAGAACATTTTTATTCTCGTATAATGTGTGAGTAATAAAACCCAATATTAAACCATTAATATGTCCTTAAAAATTGTGGTCAAGTATAACAGATGTATTTCATGATATAAAAAATGAAAAAAATGGCATAAAAATAATATAACAATCACTAATGTGGTATCCAAGACACCATAAACCTTGTCTTTATCTTATTCTTCTCCGTACTAGGAGGAAACGCATGGGATTCCATGAGTGATAAGGAACTAGAAACAAGGTTGATAATCATATCTATTATTAGTCACAAGAGATTGATTCAGATCATTCTTCTAGGACTTTATACATCGTCTTCATCATGGGTGAGGCCCCTAGGCCATCACACCATATTTATTCCTTAGGTACAACCTCATTCCATCATGCCCCTAATTTCAGTACCTTGAGTTATGCCTATATCATTTCATGCCCCTACCATATTCTCAGTAACATAATCTCCCTATTTATAAACTGTGCTCACTCCCCATATAATGGATAATCATATCAAAATGTTCCACTTGTTTTAATTGAAAAAAACCCCTACAAAGTTAGGGAAACACACATGATAAAGTAGAAAATAATATAAAATCATATCATCATTAGAATATTTTAGAAATACACAATACACATGATAAACATAAAACCTAGTAAAATGATCTACAAACATAATCAATGAATCCTCAAAAATAATAATTTCTCTTAGCTCTACACCCACTACCACATGAAATTTATTTAATTCACGAATAGAAAAATTATTCAAACACAATAATCAAACAAATGAAACATGTTTATACCAAATTGTAAGAAACACAATACCTTAAGTATTTTGGTACATTGATCCAAGGTTTGTGAAAGGATAAAGTCTTGAACCATGTTGAACACCCATAGAGCGATTTCTCACACTCCAATGATACATAACTTGTTTTGTTTTTTATCAAGAACTATGTTTAGAAATAGATATCTTGGAAGATTCTATACTAAGAAGGTCATTCTATAATTACATATGTCATATATTCTATAAATAGAAATAGTTACAAGATATATGAAAGAATAGTATTTAAATCCACCAAATCTATTTTTGATTCATGAATTGATCGTTTTTAGTCATAAATTATAAATGAGAACCTCAAGTCTATAAAAAATTATTGATCCTCAAAAAATTCACCAATATGAATGAAATAATAGATGAGATCCAAGAATAAAATTATATCTCGTGATGATTGATCAACAGAATCATACCATGAAACATTCCCCATTAATGTATAATTAAGCTCTGGTTTATGGGATGTCAATGGTATATAAAATTACACCACCAATCTACCAATGGATAATGAAAAAATTAGTGTTTAATCATTGATATAACATCAATAATATATATATAATGATGATTACAGAACATAAACATAGAAAATACAAATATATGATGGTAGATCATGACCCGACCAAGATACATGGTCAAAATTATAAACCTATAAAAAATATATTAAGGACCGGAGAATTATTAATTTGATCTTGACAGAAAACATAGATCCATCACAGATCTATGGTCAACTATAAATGAGGAAGAATAATTGCATCTATATCTAGAGGAAACTCATAGTTCCATCATCGATGGACCAGTCTAACATTAATGAATCAATGGGAGATAAATGGGATATGAAATTTTTCAATGGGAGATGGTTGTAAATATAAATGGGGGGTTTTATAGGAATTTATCATTAGAAAATTTTAAATTTCAGGTGGAATTAAAACCCAAAGGGTGTGTTTAATACTCCCTTAGATGAGGCACTTTAATTTTCTAGTAAATTCTCACTAAATGGATATTGAATTCCAACTATCCAACCAGTAGGTTTGGAAGAACAAAATGAGTTCTTATAGTACCACAAACCTATCAGTGGGACCTCATAGGATAGATATTTGGGTCTATAGAAACCTATTGACCATCTGGAGCCCACTAGAAGACTAATGGGTTCCATTGGTAAGGCAGTGTCATCTTTCTAACCACCATACAACCACACATTTTCTCTAACTGCAACCACTAACTCGCAAACCACCTTCTCAAAAATTTCCATTTATTTGATAAAATTTTTGTGGTAGCTTAACATCCCATATTTCATTATAATCATTCATTATCTCCCCCCATTTTTAATGTTCATGTATAATTAACACCAAATTTTAATTTTAGCATTAAAAGAATATATTTTTCATTATTAATTGATATTATATTTATTTTCAAATAACATTTTTCCTATTTAAATATTATTATAGAATTACAATGGTCATAGTTGATAATGTATATGTAGGAATATTTTTTTGATTCTTCATTTACTCTATTATTATTCTCATAGTTTGTATTTCGTTATTCTCAATATGAAACTAATTCTTTATAATGTGGAATGGTAAGAGTTTTTATGTAAAGTAATATGAGATTTTGGTTATGTATATAGTAACTATTGAAATATAATTCTAATATTAGAAGATCACTTGTCTATATCAATAATTCTCAAATTAGTGTGATATGTGGAATCATTGAAATACTAAGGGTTGTCTAAGTAGATACTATGTTAATATATTAAAAGTGGTCCAATACTCTTTGGTAAGAGAGTGCTGGTATGCAATTATAAACTCATTAAAAGTGATTATTATGAGAACATGGATTTAATATCTAGGTATGAGTGATTTAGAAGATCACATTTGTTGGAATTTATGAGATGAAGTGGTAATTATCCAAAGGATCTCCAATAGCTCAATATTTAAAAACAATTTAAATTTTCTATTTACATTATTCCTTTACCATAAAAAACATACTCTATAATTTTTAATTATTAATAGGATAATATAAAACAATAATTTGATATATAAAATGAACATTTAGTGGTTATATGATAATTTTTGTGAGACAACATATGGTCAGCCTATGGTAGCATTACTATGTGTGTAATCATTGAATGGTTGAAAAATTTGAGCACATATTTGAAATTTTATAGAAGTGTTTTATGTTAAATTTGGTGAGAACATATGTCATCAAGGTGGTGAATCATTATTTTTTAGTATCATTTATGATCTACATGAAATTTTACTTTGAGGATATAGAGGGTGTTATAGTATAATTTAGGAACCCTATCATGTATGAGTAATAATTTTCATCAATAGTAAGATAGATAAATAGAAAAAATTATTAATAATTTTGAAGAAATATTTAAAGAAAACATTTTAGATATTGGGGGTGTTTGGTCAAAGAACCCACCATTGGTGGAATTCATATTCAAAAATAATTATCACTCTAATATTAACATTGATTATTTAAAAGTGTTATTTGGGAGGCCATATAAAACTTTTCTATGTTGGGATGAGTTTAGGGGATTATTATCCTTGGTCAAAATAAATCTTAGAGTAAAAAAACAAGATAATATTGATTCAACACCACATGTGGATAATGAATATTTAATAAAATAAATATTCTTTTTCTTTGGATGAGTGTATTGAGGTATCATGTGAGAAATATTTATTCTTTTTTAAGTAATCATTGTAGAGTGGATAATGGAGGGTTTGGTTATGGAATTATATTTCTTATTAGTTTGGTTATACCTTTTAATATCTTAGAGTATATAAAATAATTGACTTACCACTAGAAATTTCCCCCTTAGTACGAGCGGGTGCTTAACATTTTCCAAGTGAAACAATTTTTGTGGTGTTTAAATAATATTTTTATTTTTTCACTTAGAGTGAATTGGATTTAGAAAAGGATTAGATATTTGTATAGAATCATATTTCTAAAAATCGTAATTGGGAGAAGATATTGTTGGTACACATGATCTTTATGGTGTGGGTATTGTAGAGTCTCTAAGGAATATAGGAGAACACCATGGAGTGGGAGGAAAATATGTGGGGCTAATATTCTCACTATTTATATGAGGTGTGTATCTAAACATATAATTTTTTATTCATATTTTTTTCATATATACATATATATATGGTGAAGATATAGTGACGTTTTCATTAAATTCATATATATTGTAATGGAATATTCACATAGTTATGAGAGTAAAAAATAATAATTATTGGAATCTTAGTTATTGTGATGATAAAAATATCAATTATATTAAACAGAGTGTCATATGGAGGAATTAATTTTTTCATTTATTTTAGGAATATTATTTTTTATATGTTTCATTGTGTAAGAACCCAAAACTTATTTTCAGTTATGTTTTTCTTTTTTTCTGGAGTTTTTGAGAAAAGGGGAGTTTCAGAAAATTTTGATGTACATGTAGAGTACTTTATGATTACACACCGTGTACTCAGTTACCACGGGTAGTCATGTTATACCCATGTAGAAGCATTGAACACGGCCATGTGGGGTGACCTGGAGTCCACTTAAAGTGTAGTATGGAATAGGTGGGTACATGCCGTGTACTTTAAAAGTACACGCCGTGTACTTTAAAAGTACACTCTGTGTACTTTCTTTTTTTTCATTAAATGCACTGGGGTCATGTATGACGGACAGAACACTAAACATTTAGGTCTCATTCATCCAAGAGAGTCTGTATGGCAGCCTATCTTTGACGAGCCCCCGAGCCTCTATATGTCCTCTGAATCGAGCACCGTTGGTTGCGTTGGATTCACATCGGTGAGTTCTATCTTCTGCTTGAGCCTCGTTTCCTGATTTCTTCTCTTTCGTGAGTTATCATGGGATGAAAATTTATTACGTTCTCATAGATATACGGCATTATAAGGTGATTCAATCATCATGGTTCAAGTATCTTTATTTCCCAACACTGAGGTAGGCGGTTTGTGCCTTTCTATTGTAAGTCCTTGAGTTTCATGTGAAAATTTTCACAATACCCTTGAACAGGGTATTGTACATTTACCATTTCAGCCCTATTGTTTTCCTACTATTCATGTATGCCTGATTAGATGTTATTGACTGTGAATAGGGTGAATTTTTGTGCTTTGGATGTTTTTCCCATGCATGTTTTTCCTGTTTAGACCTTTGGGTCTTGACTGCCTGTTAGGCTGCTGTTTACTTTACCATGCCTAGTATTGTAGGATGGTGTGATTATTGTTCTGCTCTACTATAGTGATGTAGAATTATATTCAAGTAGTTCTTGATGATTATCTTGGCCCTTACGTGCCACAAAACTTTCTTGAATTACACAGGGCTCTGAGAACCTGGTGTATAGACCATAGGGAGAATGAACATTTAGGGCTTCTCTAGAGTGTCTTTCTAATTTTCAATGTGAGACCACTGGGGGAATTAATGTCGAGTGATTCCTCGGTCTGTTTGTAATTCATTGACTCAGTCCACAGAAAGAATGTGATGTATGTTCTTCCCTTGAGCACCTTTAGTTATGATATGCGACTATAGGGGGGATTGACGGTGTGTGCTTCCTCAAAGAGTCTATGGTTAAGTTGAACTAGAGTGGTTAGACTGAGTGTACTCTCTAGAGGGTTTCTTGTACAAGTTAAGTAGGACCAGAGGTGATAGGTTGTGAGTAATTCCTAGAGTTTTACATTTTGTTGCTAGGTAGGACTAGAGGGTTACCTGTTTTGTTTATCTGCTTGTTTGGTTATTGCTTGATATCGAACTGTGGATTTTTTACTCTTGAGTACCTTCATGTTTACTATTTCCTGTACTTTTACCTATCATATACTATATTAATGTTAGGAAAAAATCTCGTGGTGGTTTCCTACTGTGATTTAGTCTCACATCCTGTTTGGGCCTTGATTTTGGGCCCAAATAGATAATATTGTTGCATGTCTAGATATGGGTAACTGCCCTACTACATCAGGTACATGACATGTTGTGGAGCTGGAGATCATGGGACCAAGCGTAGGCTTGCGACGCTATAGAGCTGATTTCTGTTTTCCTTTTTGTACTTGGATTAGTATTATATTTCAGCATTGTGGCATGTTTAGCTGCTTTCCTAGACATATGTATCATGCATCAATATATATATATATATATATATATGCTCTAGTTTATTCTATTAGTTTTTTGTAGTTTATTTTAGTATGATGTTATTATTTCATCCACTATTGTATGTATTTGTTTAAATCCATTGTGTACTCTACCAATGAGGTCATAGTTTCCCCACTATCACACCCAAGGCCCTCAGTACTACTCGGCAGCCTCTGGCATTTTGGGAAATGCTCTTGAGGCCATGTGACCAACCGGGTACGAGGTGCCTTTGGGGGGCTTCCGGAACTGGAATGTTACAAAGTGGTATCAAAGGAATTATTTTCTCCTGACGTACTATTTAGAGCCTTTAGCAAGGGATAGGATGGTATAGGTACTTAGTAATAAGTTGTGCCTAGGAGTAGCTAACCCGTGTATAGGGAAAATCCAAACTACATCGTTTATTGAAAATTTACTAGTTTTTCAAGATTTTTGTTTTTTTGATTTCACCTTGAGTGATTAACATGATTAGTGATGTTATTATTATATTATTGATGTTCTATTTCTATCTCAACATGACGAGATAAGGGTATTCCATCTCATGCATCATATAGTAACTTGTTAGAAATCTCATGTCATAAATT
This sequence comes from Viscum album, assembly GCA_963277665.1. Lineage (NCBI taxonomy): Eukaryota > Viridiplantae > Streptophyta > Magnoliopsida > Santalales > Viscaceae > Viscum > Viscum album. The sequence continues at coordinate 392,938,392 of OY728148.1, forward strand.
CTTGCCATGCCATTTAGGATGCATTAGTGATTGCATATTATTGTGATAGATGTTGTGGGTAATATGCATGTTGTTGTGATAGTTTCCTTGATAAAATACCTACTGTTTAATATTGTATTGTCTGTGTATGTTTTTCATTTAATGAACGCTAAAATTTGGTTCTTTAGGTGTTATGGGCCCTCATGGACTAGAATTTGGTGGATCATTACTTTGTCTGCTTCGCTATAACATGTTTAAGATGCCAAGATTTGATTCATGGGGAGTATGGGCCCTCACAGATCCAAATTTGGCATATTCGATGTTAGTTTCTATGTTTTCTGGGTTTCTGAGTAGTTTCAGATGCTTACTATATAGAAAAACCCAGAATACATGTCAGGTAGTGTTAATTCCACGCTGTGTGTTCTTCTGTTTAGAAAGAAACTGTTTTTTTAAGTACACTCCGTGTACATTATGTACACGCCGTGTAATCTCTAACCATGTCGTAGGCCATGTGGGTAGAGACACGGGATGGGGAAAGTATTTCGAGAACATGCCAAGTATCTGTTGGACACACCATGTAGTATCAACCCTGTGTCCACCTGTGTAACCAACAACAGAGAAGGATAAGACCTAGAGCTACACAGGTCGTGTCTACTAAGAACACACCATGTAGTCTGACCTAGGTACCCGGTTGTGTCATGAACAACACTAAACAGTGTTCTCCCTTTAAAAACATGGGGTGTCCACCATGAACATGCTATGTAATGTGAGTCGTGTGTCAAGTTGTGTCACTAACAACACGTGTCAGGTGTATCTGGTCTACTACATTTCGTGCCCATCTTGAACACACTGTGTGGTATTGCATTAGGAGAATTGTGTGGCTTAACCATATAGAAGTACTCGGGTAGGGGAAGAGGATTCAATTACACGTTGTGTGTTAAGACAATATGTCATGTGTTTTGTGTGTTACAAGACCAGTTTAGGTAGGAGTACACTCCCATGTGAATGACTTAAGGGAACACACTGTGTAAGAAATGTGCACTCCGTGTAGTCATGTTTTTTAAAACATGAATTCCTTCTTTCTCATGTTCCCTTATTACACTACTTGTTTTCAGTCCATGATGACCTTGATCTAAAAGTGTGTGCCTGACCTTGCAGAGTCATGCTACTAATACATCCTCTGGTTGTGCACCAGTTTCCAGATGGTGATCAGACACCGGACATGGCTAATCCGGGATTGCCTACAGATCCTCTAGTTGTACCAGCCTTGGAACCTGTTGTCGTACCTGACATTGGTGAAGATGCATAGTTCAAGGAGGCCTTTCTGAGGATGATGAAGACCTTTCCAGGAGTGCCACCTCCTGCCCCATCGATGGCTGATTTGACGCGGGTCTTCCAGCAGCTACATCATCCCACTTTCCCAAGGGATGGAGGAGCCCAGGCTGTAGAGTCATAGTTAGAATCCATGCTTACAGTCTTAGAGCATCTGGAGATTCCTCCAGAGAGGAGGTTAATGATCGCTACCAATATGCTTCGGGACTCCACCAAGAGGTGTTGGGATGTGATCTCACAGGCAGGACGCTAGTAGGTTATGGCGCGGGATGAGTTCCAGCACATCTTCTATTACTATTTCTATCTAGAGACCTTGAAGGGTGATCGATCCTAAGAGTTTATGAGTCTAGAGCAGGGTACTCTTTCTGTTATGGATTATTCCTATAGCTTTACTGAGATGTCGTGCTCCACTCCTCTTTCAGGAGGTTATTAGTTATTCATTTCAAGAAAGTTTGAGGATGGTCTAAGTCACGCCATCTGATCACAGGTGAATATCTTCCGGCTGACTTCTATCATTTCTATCGTCGACTATGAGCTGATCAAAGAGCTCAATATGAGGGATTCTAGAGTTGTGAGCCAGGGTGGCTCAACATCTAGAGTTATTATCCCTCCTACTGATAGTAGGAAGCACCGGAGTGAGTCTTCACGGGGTGATTCAAGGAGGAGAGACACTTCTTCTGGTAGCTAGGCGGTGTGATACTAGTGTGGGAAGAGCGGGCTTACGAGGCCACACTACCTGAGAGACCCAGTGGATTGGAGAACATGGAGAAATTTTTGTCACTTTCATGACATCCATCAGATCTTCTCACCAGTAGCTGGTGATAGGGGTTCTTCTATGAATCCTCCTTCAGGAGCAGCACCACTAATTTCTCACCAGTCAGGGAACTGGAGCTCTTCTGGCCGTTCTGGCTGAGGTGGAGGCCATGGATGTGGTGGTCAGTCGCTGGTCTTTCAGTGACATCAAAGTGGATCAGATCAGCATGGTCAAGCAAGGTCACAGGGTCGTGGTATAGGTCAAATTTTTTCATTGGATTAGACCCATCAAAAGAAGGATCCCAGACCATCTAACGTTCGAGGTATGATCATAGCAGCCTCAGTTTTAGGTTCTACTCTTTTTGATACAAGGTCTTCCCATATCTTTATATTTTTTGCTTCCATGGAGAGCCTTGGTCTCTTTATCTTTTCTTCTTCTGATATTTTTACACCAGACACACTGTTGGGGACTAGAATGGTAAGTGTACGCCAGTGTAAGGAGTGACCTCTAGAGATTGGCGGGTGTCACTTCTTATGGGACCTCTATGTCCTAGAGATGACATGCTATGATTTCACTCTCTCAATGGACAGGCTAGTTCCCTTCTGGGTATTCATCAACTATTATCTCCGTAGGGTGAGTTTCACATCACCAGAGGGCATATTGTTCCTTCATAAGGGCGACTGGGATGTCCATGCGAGCAGAGGTAGTCCAGAGCATCATGGGTTAGGAGGAGTTATAGCCCTGATTTCTGGTTTATATCTGGATGATCAGGTGACTTCTCATTTAGACTTTCCTCCAGTGGTAGATCATTTTAGGGACGTTTTTCTAGAGGAATATTTAGGTTTGGGTCTGTATAATGAGGTAGAATTTTATATTGATCTTGTGCTAGGATCGACATCGGTGTCCATTCATCCTAATAGGATGGATACACCTGAGTTGCAGGAGATCAAGAAGTAGTTTAAGGTGTTATAGGCCAAGGTTTTTATCTGACCCAATACTTCTCCTTGGGGTTCGCCTGTCCTGTTTGCAATGAATGTAGATGGAACACTCATGATTTGTGTGGATTATCGGTCTTTGAACCAGTTTATGGTCAAGAACCGATATCCCTTACCAAGGATTGATGGTCTCTTCAATCACCTTCAAGGAGCCCAAGTGTTCTTGAATATTGACTTGAGATCTGGTTATCGTCATTTGCGTATTATACCATCAGATATTACTATTATAGCCTTTCAGATTATGTATGGTCTATACAAATATATGGTGATTCTGTTTGGTCTCATGAATCCACCTGCTATTTTCATGAAACTGATGAACCGAGTGCTCTATCCATACTTGGATACCATCATTGTGGTCTTCATGGATGATATATTGGTGTACTCTCACACCTGGCATGACCAAGCTACCCATCTTGAGATCATTTTATGTTCACTAAGAGAGAATCAGTTATGTTATAAGATCTCAAAATTCCACTTTTGGGGGGATCAAATTAACTTCTTGGGTCAACTTATCTAAGAGACATGAGTGTTAGTAGACCCAAAGAAAGTGAGAGCAGTAGTTTCTAGGGATCAGCCAAAGAACTTCATTGTGTTTCAGATATTTCTAGGGTTGTTTGTATTTTAGAGACGTTTTATATAAGACTTTTCACGCATAGCAGCACCACTGAAGAGTTTGACTAAAAAGGGTGCAAAGTTCTTATGGTCAGATTCCTGTGAGTCGGCCTTTTAGGAGCTAAAAGGGATGTTGACTTCAGCACCGATACTAATATTTCTAGAGCCGGTCAGGAGCTATATTTTTTACCATGATGCTTCAAGTATTGGGAAGGGAGTTATGCTTATGTCGGGATATGGAGTCGTTGCGTACATGTCTTGGCAGTTGAGGCCACATGAGAGGAATTACCTAACACACGATCTGGAGTTGGTAGCTGTTGTTCATGGCCTACACTGTTGGAGACAATACCTTCTAGGATTTAATGTTGTGGTCTTCACCGACCACAAGAGTCTCAAGTACACCTTCACTCAGAGTGAACTGAATTTCAGACAGCGAAGGTGGTTTGAGTACCTAAAGTCTTTTGACATTGAGCTTGCCTATATACCTTGGAAGGGAAACACAGTGGTTGATGTGCTGAGTAGGAGGAATCATATACAGATAGTTTAGGAGGCCATTAGTGAGTGGATTCTCATGGATCTATTCTCTGAGATACATTTGGAGGTTCATGACATATCGGGGAAAACGTTTCTATTTTCTGTAGTTGTTACATCTACTTTTCTGGATTGAGTTCAAATGAGGCCGCTATCAGATTTTGAAGGCCTAGTCCAATGGAAGAGCATGTCAGGAAAGGACCCTATTCTTAGATTGACCAATGGCGAGGATGAGATATTTCATTTCCAGAGACACTTATGGGTGCTAGAAAATATACGCGAGGATCTGATGTGGGATTTTCATTCCTCGGTTTAGATAGTTCATCCCAGCGTCACCAAGATGTATTGTGATCTACACAATCAATATTGGTGGCCAGGTATGAAGAGGGATGTTTCTGGTTTTGACATGAGGCATTCCACTTGTCAGCAGGTGAAGGAAGAGCATTAGCAACCAGTAGGTCTTTTACAGTAGTTACCCATTCCCGAGTGGAAGTGGAATGATGTCGCGGTGGACATCATGACCAGTTTGCTGATGTTTCCATGAGAAAATGACGTAGTTTGGGTTGTCATTGATAGACTTACGAAGGTTTCTCACTTCTTTCCGATCAAGGAGTCCTTTAGTGTTGATGATCTGGGATGGTTGTACATCCATGACATTGTACGTCTGCATGGAGTTCCACATACAATTATTTCAGACATGGACTCCCTTCTTACTAATCAGGTCTGGCAGGGGCTTTAGAAAGATTTGGGTACATAGGTACTTTTGAGTACAACTTACCATCCCTAGATAGATAGCCAGTCCGAGAGGACAATTTAGGTGCTTGAGGACATTCTCCGAGCATGCATCTTGGATTTTGGAGGTTCTTGGGAGAAGCATATACCTCTTGTGGAGATTTCCTAAAATAATAGTTTTCAAGAAATAGTTCATATGGAACCTTATGAGGCATTATACGTTAGGCCATGCCGATTACCCTTATGTTGGCTGGAGGTAGGAGAGGAAGATTTTCTGGGACCTCGTCTTGTTCAGGAGACCATAGAGAAGATAGAGATGATTCAGAAAAGGATGGCTACTGCACAGTCTCGATAGAAGTCATATGCTGATTAGCAGAGAAGAACTATGGAGTTAGAGGTAAGGGATTAGTTTTTCCTGCATGTCACACCAAGGTTGGGACACAAGAGGATCAAGAGATAGGTTAATCTTTCACATAGGTATGTCGGGCCGTTTGAGGAGTTGGAGAAAATCAGGCCGGTTTCCTATCGGTTGCAGTTACCATAGAGGTATCGGGCTATAAAGAATGTTTTCATCAATTTTCAGCTTCGACGTTACTTCTCAGACCTGTCTCGTGAATTTCAACCTGGGGAAGTTGAATTGTAAGTGGACACATCCTTTGAGATGCATCCTAACCGGATTGTCAATCGTCGTACAAAGGTTCTTCGTGGCTGGTATGTTCTTCTGGTACAAGTGCTATGGTAGCACAGACGGGTACATGACAAGACAAGGGAGAGGGAAGCCGATGTATGAGCCCAGTGGCCAGAGTTGTTCGAGGTTTCTTCTTCTACGCCTCCATGCTAGGGAAATTCCAGGATGAATTTCATTAAGGGGGGTGTTTTTAAGAACCCAGATCTTCTCTTCAGATATTTTTTTTTCTAGAGTTTTTGAGAAAAGAGGAGTTTCTGGTAATTTTTTAAGTACACACCGTGTACATTATGATTACACCCCGTGTACTTGGTTACCATGGGTATCCATGTGCTGTCCATGTAGCGGCCATTCACACGGCCATGTGAGGTGACCTGGAGGATGCATAAAGAGATGTATGGAAATAGTGAGTACATGCCATGTAATTTAAAAGTACATGCCGTGTACTTTCTTTTTTCATTAAATGAACTGGGGTCACATCAAACAGAAAGAACACACACCTTCTCGGTCTCATTCATCCAAGTGAGTATTTATGTCCGCGGATCGTCGACGAGACCCTGACCCACCATCCGTCTTACGAAACGAGCACCATTGGTTGCGTTATAATCACATGAGCAAGTTCTCTCTTCTCCTTGAGCCACATTTCATGATTTCTCTTCTTTCATGAGTTATCATGGGTAGAATATTTATTACCTTTTCATAGATATACAATATTCGAATGTGATTCATGACTTGTTGTTCAAGTATCTTGATTTTCCAACACTGAGTTAGGAGGTTTGTGCCTTTCTGTGGAATGTCCTTGAGTTTCATGTGAAAATTTTCCCAATACCCTTGAACGGGGTATTGCGGGTCTACCATTTCGGCCCTGTTGTTTTGCTGCTATGCTAGTATGTCTATGTAGATGTTATTGAATATGAATAGGGATAATTGTTGTGTTTTTTATTCTTTTCCCATGCATGTATTTTCTATTTGTTCCTTTGGGTATTGACTGCCTGTTAGGCTGCTATTTACATTTTCATGATTTGTATTGTAGGATGGTGTGACTGTTGATCTGTTTTGTTGTTGTGCTGTAGAATTCTATCCAAGTAGTTCTTGAGGTTTACCTTGGACATTACATGCTGCTACACTTTCTTAACTTACACAAGGCCTTGAGAACCTCGTGTATAGACCAGAGGGAGACTGGACATTGAGGGATTCTCTAGAGTGTCTTTATAATTTACGATGCAAGACCACAAGGGGAATTAATGTTGATTTCTTCCTTTGAGTGTCTGTAGTTCCTCAGTGCGGGACACATAGGGAATGTGATGTAAGTGCTTCCCTATAGTTCCTTCAGTTATGATATGAGACTATTGGGTGAATTGACGGTGAGTGCTTTCTTAGAGAGTCTATGCTTAAGATGAACCAGAGGGGTTAGACTAAGTGTACTGCCCAGAGGGTTGCATGTACTTGTTAGGTAGGACCAGAGGGGACAGGCTATGAGAACTTCCTAGATTTTTACCTTGTGTTTATCTACTTTCTTGTGTTACTGGGTAGGACCATAGGGTTACCTGTTCTGTTTATCTACATGTTTGGTTATCTCTTGATATTGAACTTTGGATTGTTTACTCTTCAATACCTTCCTGTTTACTATTTCCGTTACTTTTACCTATCATATACTCTATGACTATTAGACACAAATCTCATGGTGATTGCCTACTAGGATTTAGTCTCACACCTGGTTTGGGCCATGTTTTTGGGCCAAAACATATTATATTGTTTCATGTCTAGACAAGGGAAAGCGCCCTTCTATTTCAGGTACTTGACATACTGTGGAGCTAGAGAGAATGGAACCAGGCTTAGTCTTGCGATGATATAGAGCTGATTTCTGTTTTCCTTTTGTACATTGTTTAGTACTGTATTTTAGAATTGTTCTTTTTTTTTTCTACTTTCCTGGACATATATATCATGCATCATTATATATATATATATATATATGTTCTTTAGTTTATTCTATTATTTTTTCGATGTTTATTTCTATATGATGTTTTTATTGCTTCCTCTCTAGTATGTATTTGTTTACATCTGTAGTGTACACTACCAATGATGGCATCATTTCCCCACTATCACACCAAAGACCCTTGCTGCTAGTTGGAGGCCTTTGTCATTTGGGGAAATGCGCTTGAGTCCATGGGACCAACCACGTATGGGGCGCCTTTGGGTGGCTTTCGAAACCGGGACGTTACAGATTGTTTCATGTTTTTTTTAAATGATCATGCATGTTACATCTCTTGTGGGAACATAAAAAACTAGAAATACCGCTTTAATTTTGATATTTTAGGATAAAACCATAATTATATTTTTCTATGAATGATATATCCACTTAAAAAAATAATATTGTTTTATTTTTGGTGGGTTATTATTAAAAATTCATTATGAGTTGTGGTTCTTTGATCCCAACTGCATCGTTACTCAATTATAAATGATTTTTTTTCATAATTTATGTTTTTCATAATTTTTTTTCTACTTTTCAAATAAACATTTCAGTATTATATAAAAATCATTAGTTTAATGGATAGAATTTACTAAAACATTCAAAGATTCAACTTATTTTTTAAAGAAAATAATGGAGCAAATTTTCCATGTCAATTTTGATAAAAATGAGATAGAATTTACTAAAATTTTACTCATCATGTCAATAATGTTTCAAATTGATTGGTTAGACAAGACAAATCCATAAAGACAATTTTAAAAACACAAGAAGTTTATTGAATGAAATATTTGAGATAAAATTATATTTTTCCCCATTATAACTAAATTTTTGAGGTCTTAACTCATGAATCATGATGTATAAAATATATTTTTTAGAACCTTGTCTTCATAATATATTGATATTGATATTTTGTAGTGATCAAAGATAAAACTATTTAATTTTTATTTTGTTGATGAAGATATATAGGGGGTGGTATAGAGGCAGCTTGAGATGCCTTAGACTCACACCCCTGGTTCTAGAGCTAAAAATAAAAAACATACAACTAAAATTGATATCACGTGATATTTATAAACTGAAATTACAAATATCTTAATAATTGATGAAATAAAAATCATAAAAATAAAATAATACAAAGAAAATAATTTATATTACCATTTAGAATAAACTAAATAAGAAAATTATGTTATCATAAATGTGAACATTCCTCTATAATAGAACCACAATAAACTCCCCTTATGTTATCATCATGTGAACAACAAATTGTATATGAGTGATCACTATTACATGATTATGACATGGCAACAACTCTCTTATAATTGGATATAGTTATCATTTATGGTGTCTTAACATTGTATGTAGTAGTAAAATCTACACTCCCATTACAATTATTCTTCTTATTAAAATCTAGATTTATTTTCATTCTTGTCTCATGTTGAAGAAGAGTTCTAATTAACTCATCATGAGTAATTTGACTAAATTTTCTATTCTCATCAATAGCTTTCCATTTTTATTTTCATTAATTTGGAATTATATAAATTATTTTGTCAAAAATTTCTTCATCATCAAGACCTATATCACCCACTAATTGTCTACTGTTGAATATTGACATATATCTTCATTACACCTTTCATACTACTTCCCCATAAGGAAAAATATACCCACTATATTATTCTCTAAGAATTAAGCTCCTTGTTTCTATAACATTTCATGTACCAAAATGTGTGACTTTCGATTTCTTCCAGATACAATTGGCTTCTTCACATGATGAAATCTGACTATATATATTCCTAGTTATGGAACACAACAAAGAATTGTGAACCATGTAGTTTAATTGATATTCTCTTTTCTCTTGATTTGTGAAGGTACTAACTTTTTTTAGGGATTTTGTAATTTCTAGTAGGCATGATAATGTTGTCTACTCATGTATTAACAACAAAATTATTCATTCAATATCTCTAGAACACATTATCACTTCCATAAAAAATAGGTGGTATTGTTCTATTTAGATTGTCAATGGATCCAACATTATTTCTTAAATCTTATAAAAAAAAAACTTTACCATTCCACATATCAGTGTAGTATGTAGTTATAATCAAAAAAAATCAAAAGAGATACAACTTGTATTGATATAAGTAAATAATTCATGTAATAAAAAATAGTGGAAATCTTCTTTGATACCATTTTTTCAGATCATAATATAGATGTTTATATATATTTGATTGAACAATAAAAGAAGGGTGGGTGGGGGTGGGGTGAATTGTATCTTTAAAAATATATGTATTCAAACACTTATGAATGGACTTAGTTTAAGAGGTCTTAAACATATACAATTCATAATAAATACAATGGACCATATTGGACTTTGATCTGATGGTAATACTATGATGTAATACTACAAGTATTGAAAAAAATTGTATTTTAATTGAATAGAATGATAAGAGTAACAAAAATGATAATCATTCTACCATATAGTGTATAAAATCTCTTAGTACAATATGAATAGTAATTGATATAAATTCATTTGAATTTAATATGAAAATAAAGAGGAAACAATAAAATTACCTTTCAAATAATGATATCAATGGAAATTTAAAAGTATTTCAATTACTTTATACAAAAAAGTTGTGTATCCTTTCACTAATGCTAAGTGTATATCTTACCACCACCTTGGTAAGCCCTTGATATGTTGATTGTCATGAATTTCATCCTATCCTTAAAAGCCAGTGATTAAGAATGTAATCGACACCTCTATCTTTCAAGTAATTTAAATCCCTCCATATAATGATTGACAAGACACCTTCATATCCCTAGAATCCCTCGATAGATATCACAAAGATCGATCACACAAAGAAGAAACAAAGAACATATAGAAATACAAGAAAATATAACAAGCTGCTTACTTCATGTATCTTCAAGGCTTTCACACGAAGCAAGAGAGAAGTGACAACATCTCTATCTAGAACATGATTTAATAAAATGTTGTGTATTGTGGTTCAAATTAACTCTTATTTATAGGATTCAGGTTCCAATGGTCATATTTTCTCCAATGGTCATATTTATTTAAAAATATAAAAGGGACATAGAGACCTATCATTAAAATAGTCAAAACAAATAGAATAAAATAAATAGTTTTGATTGGTAAATAACCAACTAAATGAAATCATTTTTGTTAGAAATGAGTATGTAAAAACGTATGAAACAATGATTATATGTAGAATGTAACCATAATTGAAGTTATGGTGGGAGTTTAATCCATATGAAAAGTGAAATACATAAATTTATTTCTAGGATTATCATGGTAATAATGAATATGGATTATAATTTATGACCTGGTTACGATTCTGAACATGGTTACGATGCACAATATTTAATTTGATTATACTTCTTGGATACAATGCATAATAAGTGTATGGTACATAACATGGTAATGATACATAACCTTGTTATGATTCATGATAATGGTACAATTCCTAATCCTCTTATGATGCATAATTATGATGTTGTACTTAACCTGGTTACAATACATAATTACAAACTGTACATAACCAAGTTACGATGCATATTTATGATGTAGTACTTAACCTAGTTATAATGAATGTGGTTATAATGCATGTCAAATATATGTAGTATGTAATCTAATTATGCATCCTGGTTATGATGAAATACATATTGTGGTTAAGATTCTTTATTATGATGCAATACATAATCTTTTTATGATTCCTAATTACAATGCAATACATCATATAGTTACGACTGTGAATCAACCTATAAAATAATGTGACTGAACAACATACAAGACTATGTAAATAATGAAACATATAATAAAGACAATGTGAGTGATTATAATTGTGAGTCAGCACACATGATAAAAATATACATATGATTACAATATGTGTGGTTTGTGATTTTGAAAACAAATGATTGTTGGGAAATTTGAAACACATTTTGACTCAACCTCATGGAATTACTATTAATATTTAATAAGACATAAATCATAATATAATATAAAATAGAATCAATGAAAGAAAAACATAGGAATAAAATATATAATTTTGGAAAACACAAAAGCATATAATATGATTTCCATTGTTTCCAAGGCATGACTTCCAATACCATCTTATTAGTATGGGTTCACCCACAATACCACCTTGATTGTCATGGTTCACTCCTTGTCCATATTAACAACATGAGTTCATTCCTTATATGATATTGGCAGTCATGGTTCACTCCAACAACTATCTTAGTAGCACAGGTTCACTCCCAAAACTATCTTAGTCTATCTTAGGGGATATAAATTGTTACCTAATGCTTCAGAGGGAGATAAAGGTTTCACCCATCTCATAATAAAATCATACATACATTTTCCAAAAATAAAAAACAATCATATCATAACACACAAATTGAAGTGGGTGTCATAAAAACGGAATCATATCCTAAAATTAGAAAAGATATAGGTTTCATAATTATTTAATAAAATAATTACTCATGAAAAGAAGTAGGGTTTAGAAGAATATGACATGATAAAGAGAAAATAATTTTTTAAAAATCATTCCAAAAAATGTAAACAATTCAGAAAACAAATATGAATGGAAACATTATATAATTTCACCAAAAAGGAATTAGTAACACCAATAAATGTTATATTAGATGAGAAATAATTTTTAAAGAAAATTTAAAATAAATAATTGATGAAACTATTTTTTCATCATAGAAAAATTATTTTTAAAACATAAATCCATTTTCAACTATAGATTGATTATCTCAGCACGATATCAGTGCTTACTTTGTGAACTTTACTCTTTGTAATTGTGTTTATATTTCACTGGTTAAGAAGACATGGTATTCCTAGAATCAAAAATGATTTAACATCTTCATAATGATAGGTGTTATTTTTCACTCATCCCATCAAATTATACGATGTCTGAGAAGAGTGAGATGTGTAACACGATCATTTTCCATGATCATTTTCTCAGCATCATACCAGTGATTACTCCATGCACTTTACTCTTTGTAAATATGTTTAGATTTAACTGGTTACAATGTCATGGTACTCATAGAATCACCCTGGATTTAATATTTTTTTGTGATAGGTATTATTTTTCACTCATCACGTCATATTATACGATGTCAGAGAAGTGTCAGATGTGTACCAAGCACCTGACCTTGGAGAATTGTGACAATAGTGACGGTGATGTACAATCTGGTTTCTATTATTAAATTCACTGGGTGGTGTTTTAAAATATCACGTAATGTGATCGAGGAAAAAATATTGAATATAACCAGATTTACCCTTTAGTTTTGGAAAATTATTTACTAATAACGATGTCTTTTTTAAGTCAAACAACTACCCTGAAACTAGTTTCCCATATTCTTCTTATTCCCACCATTATATTTCCCACTATCTCTTATATGTTTCAACATTATTCCTCCAACCATATTTTATGATAACTAATTATAATATATCCTCTCTATTGAAAATCATTATATACTCTGATAGACAAAGAACTTCAATCATTGATTGAATCTTTATCCTCAACCCTTATTCAAAAATTCATGCCTTTAATCACACACTTTTAGTAACCTCACGTACAAAGAGGACTAAATAACTGAATTTATCCATATATCCTACCAATATGATATTCTATTTCTTTAAACTATATATAAGGCTCCAGCCTTAAACATCACTTAATCATGAGTTATTAAAATAATACACAATGATGATATTTTCAGGTTTAGAGTTTTAGAGAATTATATCATAAATCATGCATTACATTCCAAATTTAAACAAGGTGGTTACATAAAAGACAATATTCACTTTACCTATCCAAGGAAACATATTTATACTAAAACATGGATTATTTCTTGACACTATCATCACATCATGTACCATTCCCTCAACATGTGAAAAACATTTCAAAAACATGGGATGATCATAAAAATATCAGTAAGGGATATAAAAATATGGAAAGAAAACCTTAGTCCATGTATACATAAGAATCAATGAAATCATACTTCACTCATAAAACATAAGCACTTGAACATACCTCATGAAATCAGAAGATTTATGAATAACTCGGAGAAATCATAAGACATAAAGGTAACTTGAGTCAATCATAACATTCTTACGTAGAGAGTAACCCTCATGGTTATGTTTGGAATACACCTTACAGTGTATTCCCTAAATCTCTTCAGATAAACCTTATCATTTAACTCATTCACATTACCCAATGCATTGGAGAGCTAAATCGGGCTCACTCGCCCTTAGTTTATCCCGAAACCACCCATCTTCATAAACAATGCCTAGGATCTATAACATAATTGTATCACAGAAAACATGCATAAAGGAAACATAAAATTTCCACATTTCAATCACAAGATATCCAAAACATATTGATATAATTTAACATTTTCAATACCATTTTCAATACCAAAATAAAATAAAGGTAAAACATGGTATTTATTTTTGATTTAAAAAAATTTATGGCTTTTAGTGGAAGATGAAACTCAAATAATGGTCAAGATGTTGGAGAAGTCATTGTTGCCGCATACGTAAGACAAAAGCATTTCCTTTTTTTGTTTAGTAAAACGATTTGTATAAAAAGATTCCTTTTGAATAAAATTAAATTAAAAGGGGTTTATACACCATATAAAATAAATTTGTGTATAAAACAAAATATGCCTCAATGAAAGGAGATTAAGACAAAGTCCCTTACCTCATGTCTGACTTGACTCGATTATTCTTTAATCTCCTAAATAAAAAACTAGAGTTAATTTATAGTTATTTAAGAACCCTTTTCAAGTTCATTATTCCTTTTATATCACTTATTACCATGTTATGAACATTATGTAATTATTTTAGTTAATAACGGTCGTTTTGTTGATCTTTGGTTCTTAAGTCAAAAATAAACTTCTTATAATTACAAGTTGTTCATGTGGTAATATATCCATTATATCCAGAATTATATTCATAATTTATATATCATATTTATCATATATATCCAGTATATACATTCATTTATAATATTACATAACATTTAGTGGTAAGAAATGAAATGCACCGTTCATGGAGACAGTAAGTCGTACGAACACATTAATGCTACATTAATTTCTATTTCATATTAAATGGAATGAAATCATAATGATATATAGGTATATTATATTTTTAGTATAATATCATTAACTCCATCCTTTATTTGTCCCACATATGACATTAACAAATCAAATTACTTTGAGGGGGCGGTAGTCCGCAGTTCCTAAAATGAAATTATTATGTTTACCCATAATGGAAACCATAAAGGTATGCCATAAATGAAAAATACAGAAGCATAAGGAAAACATAAATATAATATATATCATATATAAATAGATTTACATCTTAATGGACAACATGAAAGGTGTTAAAAGAATATTGAACAATCATCGTTTCATGAGGCAGTAATTCACCACTCACAGAAACAGTATGTTCTTTAACCATTAGACGAAAGTGTGTGTACGTGTAAATCAAATACTTCTAATAAAAACATCCTAGTAAATTGAAGATACTGTTTTTGTTATGATATAAAGGAATAAAAAGAGCTTAGGTGGTTGTTGAAGCAAAATAATATAAAAGAACATAAGAGAAGACATTACCTTTAAATCGGGTAACTCCCTTTGGTTTGAACCAAAATGGTCTCTTGAATAGCTTTATGCCTAAGGTAAGGCTTCTTGGATGATGAGAGGGATGTGGAGAGAAAAAATGGGTAGATTTTAGTCGAGCCAATGGCTTGAGAGGAGTGGGTACGGGGGGTATAGTTGGGGTCCTTTTATAAGAGGGAGGAGGGGCACTCTTGGAAAGTCATGAAATGTTACTTTATTATAAAATGAGTTTCAGATTTTAAAGGTCCAAAAATGATATATTTCAAGGATAAGGTGATAAGGGTTCTAAATACACCCATAAAATAGGTTTTTGAGATGTTTATGTCTTATATTTTACATTATCTTTTCATTTTATTTAAATCGTTCATTAATGAGATAATCATTGCATCAGCATGGTGTCATTAATAAATTTATTTATTTAATGTCTAAAAATTATAAAAAATACCATGATGTATAAAATATTGTTTTCTTTCCAATGAATATTTATATTCTAATATATATTTTTTGTAGACAAAATTAAATTTTTTTACTTAGGTGTTACATACTTTTGTTATATTTATCTTTCATTTAAAATAAAAAGATAAAATGTCATGATCACACAAAAGTGATTCCATGGGGTCATAAAGTTGGAAAAAGGCATCCCATGGTTGGACATGACACAACTAGTAGAATTATGACACATTTTGGGGTCATTTTATATTATTATGATATTATTTTATTACCCTTAACTACCTGATTACTAATTAATCACGATAATTTAAGATAATTACCTTCGTTGTTATTCATAATGTCCAAAAACAAAAGAGTATTAATTACATAATTTGGAAATTTTGATTCCAAATATTTAATCCATATTTCAAAATTCCAAACACAAAAACTGTAGTAATTAATATAAAAATAATTCCCATTGTCAAAACAAATAGCGGGTTTTTTTAGAAACAAAATCTATCAAAAGTTTGACACTTGTTTATGCACAATTCCAAAGTAAAATTAATTACAATTACCAAAATTGGAATAAAGGATAAAAATCTATTCTAATTAAACATTAAAACCAAATAAAAGGACAATCTATCCATATAATTTAATTAGATGAAAAAGAATTTTTGAAGTAAAATGTAGTATTTTTCACTATTCATTAAAATAGGAACACTGTCAGAAAAATACCAAAAATTTATCTAAAGTAAATTTTAATGTCCCAATCCTAATGAATAAGTTTATTTTTGAAAAATAGCGCTTATAAAATTTTCAAAATATAGATTTAAAAATGGTTTTCTATCAAAAGGCGGTAAAACAATCTTTTAAAAAATATTATACTATTCTATGCTTAAGATTGGTTTTATTCTCATTTTAAGCCTCTAAAACACTATCTAATTCATAAATAGACATATACATGAAAATATATTACTATTTACTTATTGGGGATGTTACATCCTTCCCCCCTTTAGAAAATTTCATCCCCACAATTTATTTACTTATAGAATAAGTGGGGGTATTTATCACTCATTGAATTTTTAGATTCCCATAACGCCTCTTCAATCATGTGGTTTTTTCACAAAACCTTTACTTAATGAATCACCTTATTCTGCAAAACATTCTCCCTGGGGTCATGAATCTTGACCGGTTGTTCCTCATAAGATAGATTCTCTTCCAACTGAACTACATTTGGACTCAAAACATGAGATGGATCTAGCATGTGCTTCCTTAACATTAAAACATGAAAAACATTGTGTGCCTGAGAAAAACTTGTAGATAATGCCACTCGATATGCAACTGATCCAACTCTATTCAAAATTTCATATGGTCCAATGAACCTTTGACTCAGGTTTCCTTTCTTACCAAATCGCATCTCACATTTCCATGAGGAAACTCTGAGGAAGACATGTTCACATACCTCAAAAGAGATATCATTCCTCATGTTGCCCCCATAACTTTTCTGCCTTCTCTGAGATATTCTCGTGTGTTTCAGTATCAGCTGAACTTTTTCTACCAACTCTTCTACCAATTCTAGTCCCATCAACATCCTTTCACCAACTTCATCCCAAAAAGTTAGATTTCGACACCACTTCCCATATAATCCCTCAAATGATGCCATCTGTATACTAGAATGAAAACTGTTATTATAAGAAAACTCAACCAAAGAAAGATGTTGGTCCCAAATTCCTTGATAATCCATAGAACAAGCATGTAGCATATCCTCAAATTTCTGAATTGTTCGTTCTGAATTCCCATCTGATTGAGGAAGAAAAGCTATACAAAAATTTAATTCAGTACCCAACGACTTTGGAAGGCCTTTCTGAAAGTTAGTAGTAAACCTGGGATCACAATAAGATATAATGGACAGGGGAACTCAATGTAACATGACTATCTCTTTAAGATAAAAATGAGAAAGTTTATCTATTGAAAAATTATCTCGTATATCAATGAAATGAGAAGATTTAGTCAAGCGATCAACAATAACCCAGATGTCATTATTACCTCGAGTTTTCTTCGACAACCCCACAATGAAGTCCATGGATATATTCTCCCATTTCCACTCTGGTACTGGTAAAGGCTGAAGCATCCCTTTTTGTAACTGCTGCTCTTCTTTGACCTGTTGACAAGTCAAACACTTCATAGTAAAATCAGAAATATCTCTTTTCATTCCATCCCACCAGAAATTCTCCTAAAGATCTCTATATATCTTAGTAATGCCTAGATGAACTGAAAACGGAGAAATCTGAGCTTCACATAACAACTCTCTCTTCAACTGTGAATCACAAGTCACACACAATCTCTTCCCAAATTTCAAAACACAATCATTATCAATGTTGAATTTAGGTAACATACCCTTCTGAACCAGCTCTACCTTTTTCTACAACTCATTATCTTGCTTCTGAGCTTGCATAATTCTATCTGATAGGGAAGATTTCACTGATACCTAAAACAAAATAGAATAACATCCTGGACCAACAGCTTCTATTTCAAATTTCATCAAATCCTTAACCAAAGGATAATGTTCCAAATATAACATGGTAATGAATCATTACTTTTTCGACTCAAAGCATCATCCACTTTATATGATTTTCTCAGATGGTAATGAATTATACAATCATAATCCCTGATTAATTACAGCCATCTCTTCTGTCTCATGTTCAATTATTTCTGAGTGAATATATAGTTAAAACTTTTCTGATCGGTATATATTTCAAACATTACTACATACAAATGATGCCTCCAAATTTTTAAAGCGAAAACCACAGCAGCTAGTTTCAAATCATGTGTAGGGTAATTTACCTCTTGAGTTTTCAAATAACTTGAAGGATAAGTAATTACTAGATCATTATGCATTATGGAACATCCTAGTCCTTTCAATGAAGCATCGCTATAGATAACAAACTCACCATTCTTGGAAGTTAGTGCCAAAACTGGAGCATTCACCAATATTCTTTTCAATTCCTGAAAACAATCATCACATTATTTTGTCCAGATAAACTTATCACTCTTCTGAGTTACCTTAGTCAATAGACTAGATAACCGTGAATTTTTTTAACAAACCTTTAGTAATAGCCTGCCAAACCAATAAATCTAGGAATCTCGGTTACATTTTTGGGTCTTGGCCATTCTTCAACAACATTTGTTTTTTCAGGATCAATAGTTATTCCATATTTAGAAACAATGTGACCAAGGAAAGAAATTTGTTTCCACCAAAACTCACACTTTCTGAATTTCCCACACAATTAATTTTATTTTAAGGTTTGAAAAATAACCCTTAAATAACTTTCATTCTCCTCCTTACATTTATAAAACACAAAAATATCATCAATGAAAACAACCACAAACTGTTGACGCTCCTTTTCGTCACATTGTTTAAAATAATGGAAAGGGAAATGACTTAGCACAAATTGATTCATCCTTTGAAGAAATCATCAAATATTGACAAAGGCATGAACAAGGCGTAAAAAGCACAAGGGTCATGCAAGTTCCCTCACTATCGTGAAAGTATACTTGCACGCCACCTAATGGTCACGCAAGTGACTTGCGCGCCCTAAAGGATAACCACCCGGGGTCTTCTACAGCCTATAAATAGACCCTATGGGCCCCCCATATCGGGAGGAATTTTTCCAGAATTCACAAACAGAGCTCTGAACACCCAAGTCTCTTATTCAGGTCTTTCGAACTCTTCTAAGGTAATTCTTTACCTAGAATAGAAGTTTTAAATAAGAGGAGTAAGGTCTAAGTGTTAGAATTCACTAACACATGCGTGACTAAGTGTTTTACCCTTAATAGAATTGAACAGACTTGTGTGCCGCCCTACTTATTCATCAGAACTTGCGCGCCATCTTATGGAAAGCCTCTATTGATGATTCCAAAGGCTTTGATCAAGGATCGCCCAAATATTACTCTATGGGATGAAAATCATGCAAGTAACCATGTGCCATGCAGGTTTACCTGCGCGCCTAGGACATGCGCGCCCATGTAGTACCTACGCGCTTGCCAAGACTTGCGTGCACCTACCTTTTTGGGTGCCTTTTATTCCCACTTCACCCCTCTTATGACATTCCACTTCTCCTATTCAAGATTCAGTCCTCAAGACACTCTTCCAATCCATTTATGGCATGATTTCTTGATTTGGCTTCCTTATCTCAAAGGAAATCCATGGAACATATCTCCAAATCTAGTGATTTACACATCTTTATGTCACTAAAGATTTAGATTTCATTCATTCAACCTCATACTTTAAATCCTTAACCTGGGCCCCTTTTTTAGGAGTAATCCCCAGTCATAATTCCCCAAATTATGGGAATCCTCCTCAAGAGTAAGCCCCAACCATAATTCCCTTAACCTGGGCCACCTTTTCAGGAGTAAGCCCCAGTCCAAATTCTCATTAATATGGGCATCCTCCTAGGGAGTAAGCCCCAACAATAATTCCCTTAACATGGGCCTCCTAATTCAAGAGTAAGCCCCAGTCAAAATTCTCATTAATATGGGAATCCTCTTTAGGAGTAAGCCCCAACCACAATTCTCTTAACCTAGGCTTCCTTTTCAAGAATAATCCCCAGTCTCAAATATGGGCATCCTCTTCAGGAGTAAGCCCCAAGTCCCTTATTTTTTCAAGTCTATTAACCTGGGCTTCCTTTTCAGGCGTAATCCCCAGTCTTAATTTCTCATAACCAGTCCTAATTTACTTTTGATTTGGTGCTTCATTCTCATAAGTAAAACCCAATCATAAGTCCCTCTTAACATGGGAATCTTCCGCAGGAGTAAGCCCTAATATTAGAGTATCCAAATCTCCATGAAGCACATATACCTTTATGGACCCTGTTCATTGATTTCCTCCCTGAAGTAAATCTTAATCCTCATTTATTTTGGGCATCCATACACACATAATCCTCACATCATTGCATCCTTCATGGCATAAATTGTCTGGTTTCACTGATACCTCTTGTTTCTCACACCAAGCATGACTCATGTGAGCTTAGAGCGTAAAAGTAATCATGACATCTTATTTTGAGACATCAATCATGCAGAAACATCATAATCCCTTACTCGAACTACGTGGGCTCTGATTCCTTTTCCATAACAAAGGATACGTTGGTATCCCATCAGCGGGTATGATCCCAACTCTGAAATAATCCATGTCCTCCTAAATGACAACAAACTTCAAGTGCCCCACTGAGTGGCTTTAAAACCAGTATGGTCATCATAATGACCAAGATACTTTTATGTATTTTTAAGGATACCATCAACTAAGAATCTCTAACAAATACAGATGATTCTTTATTGATGAAGAACCTCGAATACATATAAAAGATTCTATGAATTTCCTACGTACCAATAATTGATTGTCAGAATAAAGGAAAGCTCATGTCATACTTGGTAATGTAATAAGGATTCATGAACATAACTTAAATCTATAATGAAAGTCTCGGACTAGACAACAATTCCCCTAAAAATGGTGTGATGAGTCTGACATCCCATCCTCTCGACCAATGAAAAATCTTAAGCCTCATCATTCCACAACTAATGAGTGCCTACCATTGGAATGTAGGTCCAAATGGATATGGAATCATTGGATGTTTCTGGTTCTACGAACAAACCCATTAGAAACCGATTGGAATGTTTTAACCTTCAATCAATGAGGTCATCCCCGATTCTAGAGGGAAAAAAATGGTGAACCCAACGTGAATCCTTAACCATGTTAAAGTAATGTTTTTCTTATTTGTTAGGCCCCTATTTAAAACTCAATGAGAGGGCCAACCAAAACAATCATTGACATATGAGGTCATCCAAAAGATGTAGTGGCTGAATTTATCTTGATTACGTATGTTATATAAAATAGGCACTCTTTTCAAAGATTTTCTGCATTCTAAGAAATGGATACTCTCAAGTTCACACCTATGAATACTCCTACTACGAATGCCACTGCTGCTACTCCTACTGGATTGTCATCCGCTCTGAGGATGACATCACCTGCTCATCATCTTCAACACTGGCTATCAAACGCACTGGTTAAGAAGTACCATCAAAATGATACTATTCCAACTCTGGAGGCTTCCCGACAAGCCCTCCAGGTAAACAATTCTCCCTGGTGATCTGGACAACGACGACCAGTGATCAAGAAGCAGGCTGTGCTAACCGTCGTCTCCAACCATTTCGGGTTGTTATCCCCAGAACACAATCACCATTCACTCCCATATTCTACAGAGGTGAATGAGCATGTCCCTCAGGGACTTAATTTAAGAAAGAAGGAGTCCTTCCCGAGGGCTCCCATAAACCATCGCCGCTAGACTCGTGTGGCAATACGCCCTCAACATGATGAGGGTACTGACTCCAGGCATTCGGCTCTGGTTCCTCAAACCCGAGCAGGCAAAACGAATCTCCAGAGGATAAATCCGGTTAACAGTGAGCAGGTTCTCATCTCTTCCATCTCCAGAGAAGTCCATCAACCTAACTTGGTGGCAAGCAACGAGCATGCACACACACCTACACGTTTTAATTCCATTATCCAGCAGACTCGTTTGGCAGCATCCCGCCAATCCCGCCAGGCAATTCCGGTGGAGTACTATAGGCAGGAAGATACACCTATTTATACATCATCAGCTAGTCAACAGGCTTGTCTGACTACATATGATAGAGCTCATAAAACATGTTTTGTGAAGTAAAATTAGAAATCACATACACCTCCTAGTATTAATAAAGAATACCAATAGTCTCACTTGGTAGCACATGGAGAAGTCAGTTGGAAATCTTCGACGACAAATAAGAGGCAGACTCAACTCTCTTCCCCCACACAGAGTATTGTCAGGATTCACTGATAGGAAAAGGAGGATAGGAGCAGTCACATACACCTACTCTAAGCATGGAATGGATGTATATCCCCATTCTAGCAGCTGAATTCACCAACCATATTCTATCAATGGTGAAAGAACAGAAGAAAATCCCTGCTCATATTATGGATGCCTGCCAGGATATTATAACAACTTCAGCAGCATCTCAGGGAAAGACACATAAATCTGTCCCTACCAGTGGAGTGACACATCAACAGTTCACTCTAAAACAGACACACACATCTGTTCCAGTCCAAGAGGGTTGTGGGGCATACTCCCCCATATCATACGGACAACCAAGTCAGTCACATACACCTTATTTGAGTAGAGATCATCAGCCTAACTCATCCATCTCTCCTAATCAGGCACATACACCTGCTCAGAGAATCCATTTTCTTCAACAAGTAGTTTCCATGGTGAGTAAGAAGGCTTCTAAAAAGAAGACCCACCCAGATCAGTCAGGAGATCAAGAACCAATCTGTAACAAGGCCTTGCTCGATGCCGGAGTTCATGAAGCCCTTGGACAGTTATCTATTGGAATTCAAAATTCTACTCCCTCATTTCCCAATAGTGGGAATATTAATTCCGGAGGTCATTAACAAACACTTCCTCGTGAAGGCTTGCTTCATGAAAATTCGGTCGATCTTGAAGTTTCTTGTTCTGATGAGAGCCACAGGAACCCTCTGTGTGGTCAGAAGACCAAGGATAAAGAGATGTCATCTTTTACTGTAACCCACCATGGTGGTCCTCCCCATGATGATTAATTTCTCTGCGAATGTCCTCTCCGCAGTAGTGATGAACATTGCCCAGAAAATTCTCCAGTGGACAATGTAGTGCAGAGAAATCCCTCTTATCATGAGGCACTTTCAAACGCGAAACTAGTCATGTATGATACTTCATCACTAGCAGGTGAAATACTTTCTCGATCGGAAGATAGCCCAGGGTGTATGTCATTCTCCGAACCACCCATAAGTCATGCATCTTATAGTTTGATCAGTGATTTCTCTACCAATTTTATTGAATATGATGAAGCACTAAGGAAGCACCATCTCTGATCAAATTAGGTAGAAGAATAGTCATTGAATGATAAAGAGGAAATATTGAACATGAGAAAACAACTGGTGAAAGGTGATGATCCAGTCATGTTTTAGCCTCTGGCTGACTCTCAGTATGACATTCCAGTGATGTTGACGGAAGATGGGATTCATGATATTCGTATCAACATATAGAAGACTCTTTGTCAGTTGAAAAAGAAAGTATTATCTTATGATGAATATGAAAATAATCTTAAGATAATAGAAGGGTTACAACGTCAAATTGACTTGGCATCTCTATCAGTCTCTCAATATCCGAAGGCTGAAAAGTTGTAGAGAGCCCTTCAGCGTTCATGCCTTGGCGCACTAAGAAGATTGCTCCAGTTAATTTCCAATGCCCCATTTGGTATTCATGTCAGAGGATGGGGTGATCATGGAGCACTATATTTCACTATGCTCTCCAGTTAGCAAAGATCTATGAAAATTTTCTCATGCAATGTTATTCCCCATAGCCGGCTATAGTCAACGGGTTTTGTTTGTAATCAAAAGCATTCCCAAGAACAGGCCTCAACTAGTTCCTCTCAAAATCAAGAATACAGAGAACAAGTTATTGAATTACTCCTGCATCAAGCAAATGATAATATTTAATAGGCCTCTCCTATAGAGCAAGCACATCATCAAGTGACAGAAGTGTCAGAAATCATCCAACGGTCTTTTGAACTGGGTGATAAAAGTAGATATCGATTGATGCATCCAGCTAATTTCCGGAATAAGGTCCGCAAGATCAGGAGAGCATTCAAGAAAGTCTCTGACATAGCATGTCAAGAGCCACCCCCGCTTGCCAGACTGGGGACTCTATTAAACCAACCCTCAGAATCAACAAATAGGATTCGAGGAGTTGAGCAATGATAGTAGGAACAGCCCCAGTCCACCGGACTGGGGACTTTTTCAAATCATCAATCCCCTCCTCAGAGAAAGACGGTCTTTTCTCAATTGGGGAAGAATCCTTAAGAGGAACGAAGAGCCAAATTATCATGAGATTCTCTCCAAATTATGGTTCATCAGGAAGTTCCTGAGGGATTGTGTCAACAAAAGGCAATGTATTATCAAAGACATGGATGAAGACAATATCACAGAAATGCAGGTAGAAGGGATGCAATGCATTATGCATCAATCAATGTCATTAATGTTGTTGTTTCTGATCCACCAGATGAGGCTCACTCAGAGGGATCAGATGAAGAGATTCCTTCTCAATAAGTTGTACACACAGACACAAATGAAGAAGGTGTGTGTATACAAAATCAAAGGCTTACCGAGAATCTGGGGCTTCCATCATGTAACCCACTTCCCCCTCTCTGAAAGGGATCAAACAAGGGGAAGGAAAAAAATCAGGTTACCTTTCCTTCCGCTGGAGAAGGCCAATCGCTCTCACTAGAGAAAAGATTTTCACAACAAGAGGAATAAATGAATGAATTGAGGAGGTTGAACACAGAACTACTTCAAGGTAGTCTTCCTCCTAAGCGTTCTAGAGTCAGTCATCCAATGGAGTTTGTTGTAGCTACTGAGGTGGATCAAGAATATCCTCTTTTATTAGTCACCCTCACAGGTCTAATCCTATGGGTCAAGTGCAACAACAATTGGCAGTTCTACCATCAGTTGCAGTACCATCTGCCATACATGTCCAAACTCCAGTCGTTGCACATTCCCAAGTCCATGTTCAACTGGATGTTTCTCAAAAGTTAATAACTACCATTGAGTCATTAACCGCTCGGTTAGAGACTATAAAAGGGAACCGTGCACAGGTTCAACCGGAAAAGAAAACTTACCTTGAATGATTAGATTTAATCTATCCCCCAACAAATTTTGGGAACCATGTATTCCCTTTTTTCAGTGGATCAGGTGATCTTGAATATCATTTGATGAATTACGTATCTTATTGTTATCCTATAATGGGAACTATGGAGCATCAAGAAGTAGTGAAACTCAGATGCTTCATGCGAACCTTGCAAGGACTATCCTTTGTCTGGTACACAAGCTTGAAATTCCAGTCAATTACTGGATGGGAAGATCTCTGTCAACGATTTTTTCTTCAATTCCGCTCAAATTTTCCAAGGACAACCATTTTTAATCTTACAAACTGTAATCAAAGGGTGAATGAAATAGTCCTTGGTTTCATTGCTCGCTAGAAGGTATTAACATATTCCATGATCTTAACACTCCCTCAAGTGGAACTGTTGCCAATCTGTGTGGAAAATCTGCGGGACGAATTATGTACACCACTGTTCCCTGTGAAATACACAGGAGGGTTTCGAGACCCTACTTCAATCACTCAACAGATTGAAGATTCACTTATACAGACTAAGGCTAAATCTCGTGTAATTCCATCATCTCTAAGAAGGAGAATGGGTAAACTAGAGACTGCTACAGCTATGCTTAAACAAGCACTTGTACCTAATTCTACTTCAAAACCTTCATCTTCTCGAAGGGC
Source organism: Viscum album (assembly GCA_963277665.1). Taxonomy (NCBI): domain Eukaryota; kingdom Viridiplantae; phylum Streptophyta; class Magnoliopsida; order Santalales; family Viscaceae; genus Viscum; species Viscum album. The sequence goes on from OY728148.1 coordinate 392,964,445, forward strand.
TCCACCTCCTGAGTGCCAACAACATTGGCTGTTTCTTCTAGATGATCAAAGAGATCAAATACAAAAACAATTTGAGGATCTAAAAAGCAAAACGTACTCTTTCTGAAATGAACAAGTTCCAGGTTACTTCATTTCGGATCTGGAAAAAAATTGGTTTAGTTGGAAAGGCCCAAAAGTCCAAACAAGGTAGTAGATGAAGACCGTCCCAATTATTTCCCCTTTCATCAAATGTTGGGGAATCCCATCCAGGAGTGTTTTGTCTTCAAAGACCTCCTGCAAAAGATGGTCGACTCAGGACAAGTCAAATTGAAATGATCTTCTGCCCAAGTAGCATGTGTTACTACTACAGTTCCAGAGGAGGAAGGCGAGTTGCAAGAAGTCAAAAGCAAAAATGTACAAAAATATGATTACTGGATGGTCAGAAAGACGATCAACCGAACTCATTCTATTTTGTGAACATAATTGAAGAACCCAATTGTACCTTCTGTCGTGAATTCCGCAGCAAAACCCTCCTTATCAGAGGGAAAATCCTCAAAGAAATGACATGATTCAAATAAAGAAAAAGATTCAAAAGAAGAATAGTAAGTGTCAAATCCTAAGTTGTCTTTGACCCTGGAAGTCTTCATGCCATCTACTTCAAATCAACGGGCACCGTCCCACAAAACGGCATAGCCTAAACAGGCTAATCAGGCAGAGTCTTTATCGAATGAAGTGTTGATTTTTGGTTCTGTTAATACGATTCAATTAACAGATCCATATGCCAGACGCAGTTTTGATTTCGATGAGCCTGAATTCCATGTATCAAACAGAGGAATCCGAGGAAGTTCCAGAGGCTCAGGATACATGAGAAGACGTGGATCTTTCAGAAACCACAATTCCAAATCTAACCATGCTAAAACTGTGTAAGCAGCAGAAACTCGTGGTAGAGCCCTTCAGCGAGCTCAGCATGAACTAGCAAGTTCTTCTACTAATTGAAAATTCAGTCCCAGAAAAATTATTCTGGAAGACTGGTTGAAGGTTACATCTTCTTCCTCTTATCAAGTAAATGGATCTAATCGGACTAATCTTCCAAAACCAAGAATATTTCTAACTCTTATCCTGATGCAAGATGATTCAAATTCCAAAGAATCTGCTTCCAAGGCACCTGCTAAACCACATGTTCTAGTTAGAAAATGCAAACCTCTGGATCAAAAGTATGATGTATTGAAACACTTGGCCCAAGTACCGGCCAAGTTATCAATTTGGGATGCTTTGAATCTGTCAAAAGATCTTCGGGAGGCACTCATCGAGGCTTTGTGATGTCTTCAAGAGTTTGAAAATGGAATTGCTGCAGTTGAAGTGTATCACATACGGAATAAGCCTGCAGAATTCCATGAAATAATATCATTTACTGATGAAGATGAAGATGATGTTTTGAATGGTCATATTAGACCTTTGTACTTATCTGGCAAAGTCAATGGAAGAGATGTCTGAAGAGCTTTCAGTTACAATGGTTTAGGAGTCAACCTCATACCCATTCGTACACTTCGTCGATTGGGCCTCACGGAGTCTGATTTATTTCCTTCTACCATGATGTTACAAGGATATGATAAAAATGAACAAGAACCACTGGGCGATGTCACACTCAGAACTCAGTTTGGAGATCTTGTATCCAATTTAGATTTCATGGTTGTTGATCAAGACTCAGCCTTCAACATCTTGCTTGGAAGACCCTAGCTAAATCAACATGTTACTAACCCTTCATCATACCATCAATGTCTCAAATAATGTTTCGATGGTCCAGTTGGGACATTGTTTGGTGATAAGGCTCCGTTCAAGACATGTGAGTCTCAATACGTTGCGGCAGAATTCTATCACATGAAGGGGAGGGAGAAATCCACAACAAATGAGATTACCAAAATTAATGCTCCATATGGTTTGGAGAAGATTCCACTAAATCCATTTGCACATGTGAGTACAGATTATGTGTTTCCTATCATTCAAATTGACCAGATAGACCCAAATCAAAAATACACTTATGGAAAGATCCATAATATCAATTACGACAATCAAGCCAGACAACATGGGTGAAATTGGTGATCCTCCAAGAAGTGATGAAAGCCCAAATGGGGATGTCTTCATTTCATCTGTTGAAATCCAATAAGTCTATACTTTGCCAGTTAGGCTAGAAGAAGTTATAGCAACATCAGAGGTTAATAATGATTTTGATTCTCAATCCATCATCTCCTCTTTATTACCCAATGAAGACCCTTCATCATCAATCGGGTCAGAAATAGAAGATTCTTCTTCAAGATGTGAAAATTTTGACATCTCTTCTGATCATGAAAATTCTGCTTTATCATCTACTATGAAAATAGAAATGGAAGTTATAACACATGTTGAAGAAGAAGAGGAAGATCTCAGAGATGCTCCTCCAGCATTTGAAGAGGGTATCTCTACCACCGTGGATGAACTCAGAGAAATAAATCTGGGTACAAAAGAAGATCCACACCCCACTTTAATCAGTGCATCCATGACTCTTGAAGAACAAGAGATGTATATTTCCTTTTTAAATCAAAATCAAGACATATTTTCTTTGAACTATACAGAAATGCCGCAGATTGATCTTGATGTTGCTACTCATCATTTGGGTTTACCATAAGAACATCGAGGATTTAAGAAATCCGCAAGAAGAACACACCCAACTTATGCTTCCAAAATTGAAGCTGAAGTGGATAATATTATCAAAGATAACTTCATCAGATAAGTTCAATATCCCAATTGGTTGGCTAATATTGTCCCTGTAAAGAAGAAGAATAGACAAATTAGAGTTTTCATCGATTTCAAAGATCTTGATCGGCATTTTCCTAAGTATGATTTCCCAGTTCCGATTACAGAACTTTTAATTGATGCAACAGCTGGCTATGAAACACTTTCCTTCATGGATGGATATTCTGGATATAATCAAATCAGAATGGCCCAAGAAGACGAGGAATCCATAGCCTTCAGAGCCCCTCATGGTGTGTTTTTCTACCGGGTAATTTCCTTTGGAATAAAGAATGCGGGCGCAACATATCAGCGTGCCAGGCATCGTATCTTCAAACCCTTTCTAGGGATGTTTGTTGAATTATTTGTAGATGATTTGGTGGTTAAATCCAAACAAAATTCTAATCACTTGGATGATTGGGAAGTCATATTATGCAAGCTTCGACAACATAATTTGAAGATGAACCCCTTAAAATGTGCTTTTGTGGTAACCTCAAGAAAATTTCTCGGCTTTGTTGTACGCCATCATGGTATTGAAGTCAATCCTGATAAGACAAATTCAATCCATGGTATGTCACCTCCTAAAAATTTGAAATAATTAAGAGGGCTTCAAGGACACTTAGCATGTATTCGGCGTTTCATCTCCAATTTGGCAGGCAAAAGTTTACCCTTCCCCAAATTGATGAAGAAGGGAGTCACTTACCAGTGGACCGAAGAATGTCAAGAAGCATTATATATTCTCAATAAATACCTCTTGAGTCCACAGGTACTCATGCCACCTGTTGAAGGAAGACCACTTATCCTCTATGTGACAGCTCTAGAGCGATCATTGGGTGCCTTTCTTGCTCAGAAGAATGACACTGGGAATGAAAACGTCCACTACTACCTCAGTCGGACTATGCTTGAAGCAGAAACCCGGTATTCAAGTATTGAGAAGTGCTACCTAGAATTAAACTTTGCAGTTTAGAAATTGAGACACTACCTGCAACATCACGAGGTCCAATTGGTATCTCGCAATAACCCGCTCAAATTCATCCTTAGCCGTACAATGCTTACCGGACGTCTGGCAAGGTGCGAAGTTATTTTGCAGCAATTCGACATTCAGTATGTGTCTCAAAAGGAAATAAAGGGACAAGCTTTGGCTGATTTCCTAGATGAACAACCTTTAGTAGAAAAAAAAATTTCAGATATTGAACTCCCTGATGAGGAAGTCTTCTATATTCAAGAAAGACCTCAGGCATGGGAAATGTATTTTGATGGCGCTTCCAGAAGTCCAACAGGGAGGAAAATGGAAAATACTAAATTCAACAAAGTTTTCTTAGGAATTGTACTCATTTCTCTTGAAAAGGCAGTGTTTCATAATTCCTTCTTATTTAGAGAATGTGGTACCAATAATGAAGAAGAATACCAAGCTCTCATCACAGGCTTGGAATTGGCGCTTCATGCACAAGTGAATCACTTAAAGGTGAAAGGTGATTCAGACTTAGTAATCAAGAAAGTCAATAGGGATTATGCCATCAGAAAAGAAGAACTAACCCCTTTGTATGATTACATCAGAGAGTTAATGGTGAAATTCCCTTCGGAACCAACATTTTCTTATGTCCCAAGATCACAAAATGCTCAAGCTAATGCACTAGCTAATATATCCACACCTCTGAAAGATCCAAATCGGGATGAGACAAACATCAGTATTGCCCACCGTCGTGTAATTTCACCTTATGTTCGAATCAGAACAGAGGAAATTAATTAAATTAGTCCAATTCCTAAACTGTATGGTCTTACTACAGGATGGATGTCACCTATCAGGAAATACCTTCAAAATGAAACACTTCCACCTAATAGGTCCGAGAAAGAACAAATCCGGCGATGTGTGGTCAATTTTACTCTTTATGATAGCCCAGATCACTTAGAGAAAATTCTCTACATATGTGGTTTTGATGGAATTCTCTTCAGATGCATTGATGGTGAAGAGACAATGGTTGTCATGAAAGAAGTGCATGTAGGAATCTGTGGTGCCCACCAGTCTGGACATAGACTGTCTGATTAGATTCGAAGGCTTGGAAACTTTTGGCCTTCAATGACACATGATTGTGTTGATTTCACAAAGAAGTTTCATTCATGCCAAGTACATTCCATCTTCATTCATCAACCTCTAGAGTTTCTTCATACAACTAAATACTCGTGGCCATTTTCCACATGGGGAATGGATGTGGTGGGACCTTACCCTTCAACTACGACCAAGCAGTTGAAGTATATTCTTACTGCTACTGATTTCTTTTCCAAATGGGAAGAGGCAACACCTCTCAAGTAAGTCAGTTCTAAATACATTGTTAGCTTCATCGATTCTAACATCATTACCAGATTTGGTGTCCCTCATACCATATTGACGGACAATGGCACCAACTTCTGTTCATCCGTGGTGAAGAAGTTGCATCAAGGATACAACATCAAATCCAACCATTTATCTCAGTATCATACAGCGGCCAATGTCCAGATAGAAGATTTCAATAAGACTCTTTGAAATATACTGCAAAATATGGTTGATAAATATAATAAATCATGGACTGATAAACTCTTCCATTCTTTACGGGCTTATCGGACTACCACCCACACTACAACGGGGTCAACTCCATTTTCATTGGTATATGGAACGTAAGTAGTCTTTCCAATTGAAGTTCAACTACCCTTGCTCAGAGTTTCCATTTTTTGATCAGTCATCTACATATGAAAAATCTCAAAAACGATTGAATGAATTGGAACAGTTATATGAGAAAACATTGTGCACTTTGCATCACTTGGAAGTCTATCAGAATCGAATAGCACGAGCATTTAACAAAAAAGTTTTTCTTCGTTCATTCACTCAGGGAGAATTGGTATTAGTTCTCAAAACTCCAATGATACCAGGAAAGAAACCTCCCAAGATTGAGCCAAAATGGGAAGGACCTTACTCAATACAAAGGGTCTACTCCAATGGAGCTTATTCATTAATCTCGATGGATAGAGAACTCATCACTACTCCATCCAATGCCATATTTTTGAAGAAATATTTTTTATAAACACAAAATATTTCATCAGTGGTCCGGTATGACCTTAAAATGCACCACCTTCCAGCAAGACGTTAAACTGCATCATCCACGGTCCATACATATGACCTCAAACTATTTGTGTTACTTTCGTCCCACATGATGTTAAACTTTGAAAAAGTTCCCTAATACGTCCAATATGATGTTAAACTTTGTCCCCCTTCATCGTCCTTGCTATATGATGTTAAACTATATATAAGTCCCTTACGTCCAGCAAGACGTTAAACTGTGAAAAAAAATTCCCTAATTTGTCTTCACTGCATGACATTAAACTGCACAGTCCCCCTTCCGTCCAGCATGACGTTAAACTGCACCATCCACGGTCCATGCATAAGACCTTAAAATATTCACAACTTCATCCAACATGATGCTAAACTGTATAGTCCCTTTTTCGTCTAACATGACGTTAAACTATGAAAAAAAATGTCCTTAATACGTCCAACATGACATTAAAATGTGTTCTCTTTTGTCCTTACTGTATAACATTAATCTGGACAGTCCTCTTTTTGTCCAAGATGACATTAAATTGTGTTGTCCCCATCATCCTAACTACATGATGCTAAAATGTATAGAAAGTCCATTGATACGTCCTACATAACATTAAACTGTACTTTGTCCATGCAACAGGACACTAAACTGTGTAGCACAAATAGTCCTAACTACAAGACTTTAAACTGCATAGTCCCTTTCTATGTTCTACATGACATTAAACTGTGCATCGTTAGGGTTGTTGCTACCTCTTGTTTCTCACACCGAGTATCACTCCCGTGATATTAGTGAAAACTTCAACCATAACTCTCTCTCTGGGATACTAACCATATGTAAGTCCCAACAACATCATTTTTTAGGTCGTTGTCCCCAAGAACAACTTGATCATAAATTCATTCTTTAATTGAACAAAGCGTACTTTGATCCTTGCCTTCCAGGCTGGGTACGTAGGCAACCTCCCAAGGATGAATCCCAAAATCAATTTCTTCCCATTGGTTCACCTCCATCTCATACGATGTTGATTCGTGAAACCGTCCCCAGAATCAATATCTTTACATTAGTTCACTTTCGTCCTTTCTATACGATGTTAAACTATACAACACTATTTTTTCCAGTATCACAATAAACTACAAATATTCTTTTATACCCTCACCTGAGAGGGAATCATTATTTACATTGATTTTTAAATCATGTTTTATTCCAAAGACTACGTGCATACATGGAAATGCCCAAACCTTTTATTTTGTGTTAAACCATCATTGCACTAAAGTCCCCTTTCACCCTTCACATGTACGAACCAAATTTGTACAGAGGTTAGTTCTAGAACTATGTGGGCATGATTCCCATCCTTATGGGATACGTAAGAATGTTCGAGTGTCCCTCGAATCCAGCCCCAAGTATTTTGGGCCTAACCCCAAATTCCACTTTCAGTCCCCTGGATGAAAAATACCCATGAAAATACACACTGTGTATTTCTTATAATGGTCCAAGCTATATGACCCTAAACTAAGATATCTAATCCTTTTGTCCCGCACGATGTTAAACTGTAGGTTAAGAACTATATATGGCTTGATTCCCATCCATATGAGATACATAGTGAAGTCCAACATTTCAATTCAGGACCCCTCCACAACATGATTTTGGTTAGCATTGATCTGTGTATCTATGTATACATTGGACAATACCCTTCTTTATGTGTCATAATCCTAACCTTAAATATTTTCAGATCTTCATAACCATTTTCTTGAATTTTAATCACAAAAATTTCAAATTTCTGAGAGTTATTTTACCTGACTATGCAGTACGTTCTCTTAGGCAGCCTTCCATAAACACTCTACATAACAGATTTGTCAGCCAAAAGATACTATTATTTGACTATGCAACCAATTCCCTTAGGTGGACCTGCATAATTCAACGCCCTAATGGGTTTATCAGATACTGGTAACTTCATTCTTGGGAAAAAAGCCTCTTTTGTCCTTATTGGTCTTAAATGATAGTATGTAGGGATCCACAAAAATATACATCCTTAACATATTTTCCCATATCCTTTTTCATGATCTGAAAGTATTCAAGTCTATGGTTTATATTCTCCTTCCCTGCATTTGGGTCAGACCTTCGTAGGAGTGATATCAATCTGGTTCTTCGATAATCTGGTTTGGAAATATCTTCTCCATATTCAGGTACCTCTTTCTATACAAAAAAATCTATACATTAAAAAATTTGAATCTCCATAAACATTCATTGGATTTTTATCAATAGGAAAGTAAAATTATGAGAGTTATATTGCCTTACTATTCAGCACGTTTCCTTCGGCGGCCTTGCATAAACAGTATACATAACAGACTTGTTAGCCAAAAGATCCTATTTATTTGACTATGCAGCCAATGCCCTTCGGTGGCCCTGCATAATTCAACCCCCTAAAGGGTTTGTTAAATAATGGTAACTTCATTCTTGGAAACTACTTCTTCTAATGCCTTTTAGTTCTTTTTCATATCATACGTCAGATTCAAATATTCTTAAGCCATAGTTGACATATTTTCCCTCATTCTTGAGTATGGTAATATGTTTTCAGATAAATTGTCAAAGAATTGAGTCAATTCTAATTCATTTATTCAAATATATTTCGACCTTAAACATTAGCCTCTTTATGTCTGATGTTCATGACTTTAAAATTCATACAAACGAAAAAGGAACTTTGAATAAAATTCATGTTCCAGATCACCAAACATACATTTTGTATGATTTAGGTAATATTGTGCAATTAAAAGATTCAAAGTTTGTAGGGTTATTTATAAAAATCCTAGTAAAAATCATACTATTATTACTAGGCCCATTGGCTTAGGTAAAATTTAAAGCAGGGAGAAATGGAAAATACATGCACAAGTGATTGAAGATGGAAGAATTCTTTCCATTTTGATGCACAAGAAATAGAGGGACATCCACATATTGGAGCCTCTTCTATTTTTCAAGAATTACAAAAGGCTTTCAACATAACTCTTCATTTTATTTACGGCATCCTGAGCCTTTTCAGTAACCACATGGAATTCATTCATTCAACTGGATACAATAAGAGATTCAGTGATACCAGCTCTTCATGGAACAATTGTAAACGGATTTTATCAAGTGCATTTTGAGAAAATTTTCTGTTGATCAAACAGTTACTCTGTTTCTGTCCAAGAGACATGGAAGATGGATACATGGATTTGAGAATGGATAATTGGAAGTAAAGATCCATTTGTAGAGAGTACTCTTTTCAGATATTTCTTTAATTCAACATTTGTCTTCTCTCCACCAATCGGTAGCAGAAAACATTTCTTACCATGGGTTTGCCATTTTCATATCTGCAAGGAAATGACATGGCGGAAAATTTTGAATGTTCACACCAATGTTGATGCTCTTAATGAACAGCATATAAGAAATAGTGGAGTAGCAGTGCAGCTTCATCTCAGGCGTATAGTTCTTTGCATCTAAAACATTGACTCCTTCCATATGACCATGACCATACAGAGACAGGTAGATTCTCTGTGGGAAATTAAGATGATATTTCTTCAGGTACTAAGCCAAATCTGGGAGAGTGTTTTTGCAGATATCATAGTTATCATGGCCAAAAATGTTCATCATGTCATCAATCCGCTTTCTAGCTAGTTCATCAGTCGTTCCAATTCTCTTGAGAGACATTGAATCTGCACAAAATTTGAATAAAATAACTCTTAAATGGGTTTATTTTTCATAACTTTTTTGAAGGAATTCATAAAAATGGAAAATTCATTAAGGCGATCAATTCTAAACATGGAGTGCAAGTGTTAGTGTGCAGCGCTAGTTTTTTACATGCAATTATAAACCGTGCAAGTCTAAACACCTCTACAGCAGCACGACAACAAAGAAACAGCGGAAAACAGAGCAACATGCATGGTGAAGGCCACTTGCGTGGCGAGAGCTCAAAAGTTTGATATACGGATGGTTTGTATGGAAATGGGGCAAGATATTTATAGGCCACAGCCATACCCTATGCGCCGAAGTCTGTCCAACTGGATGTTGTGTGCCATACCTTGCGCACCACAGCCTGCGTTCCATACAATTGTGCGCCGCCTTTTCTTTAGTTTTCTTCTTTTCCTCAGAGTCACATCCTCATTTCTTTCGGATCCAACTCTGAGGGTGTACTTTTGTTGAAGCTCATTTTCATCACATTTTCTAAAAGAATAGAAAGGTAAATGACTTAGCACAAATTGATTCATCCATTGAAGAAATCATAAAAAATCGACAAAGGCATGAACAAGGCTTCAAAACCACAAGGGTTGCGCAAGTTCCCTCACAGTCACGTAAGTATACTTGCGCTCTACCTAATGGAGGTGCAAGTGACTTATGCGCCCTAAAGGATAACTGCCCAGGGTCTTATCCACCCTATAAATGGACCCTGTGGGCCCCCCATTTTAGGAGGAATTTTCCCAGAATTCATAGACAGAGCTCTGAACGCCCAAGTCTCTTCTTAAGGTCTTCAGAACTATTATAAGGTAATTCATTACCAAGAATTGAAGGTCTAAACCAGAGGAGTAAGGTCTAAGTGTTAGAATTCACTAACACTTGTGTGCCTAAGTGTTTTACCCTTAATGGAAATGAACACACTTGTGCGCCTCCCTAATTCTTCATCAGAACATACGCACCATCTTCTAGAAAGCCTCTATGGATGATTCCAAAGGCTTTGATCAAGTACCGCCCAAATATTACTCTAAGTGCGGAAAATCGCGCAAGTACCCATGTGCCGCACAGGTATACCTGCATGCCCATGACTTGCGTGCCCATGCAGTACCTACACGCCTTCCAAGACTTGCATGCCCCTACCTTTTTGGGTTCCTTTCCTACCCACTTCACCCCTCTTATGCCATTCCACTTCTGCTATTCAAGATTCAGTCTTCAAGACACTCTTCAAAGCCATTTATGGCATGATTTCTTGATTTGGATTCCTTATCTGAAAGGAAATCCATGGAATATATCTCAAAATCTAGTGATTTACACATTATTATGTCACTGAAGATTGAGATTTCATTCATTCAACCTCATCCTTTAAATCTTTAACCTGGGACACTTTTTCAGGAGTAAGCCCCAGTCATAATTCCCAAAATTATGGGCATCCTCCTCAGAAGTAAGCCCCAACCATAATTCCATTAACCTGGGCCTTCTTTTCAGGAGTAATCCCTAGTAAAAATTCTCATTAATATGGGAATCCTCCTCAAGAGTAATCCCCAACCATAATTCCCTTAACCTGGGCCTCCTTTTTCAGAAGTAAGCCCCAGTCCAAATTCTCATTAATATGGGAATCCTCTTCAGGAGTAAGCCCCAACCACAATTCTCTTAAACCGGGCTTCCTTTTCAAGAATAATCCCTTATCTCAAATATGGGAATCCTCTTTAGGAGTAATCCCCAAGTCCCTTAATTTTTCAAGTCCCTTTACCTGTGCCTCTTTTTCAGGAGTAAGCCCCAGTCTTAATTTCTCTTAACCAGTCCAAATTTTCTTTTGATTTGGGGCTTCTTTCTCAGGAGTAAAACCCAATCATAAGTCCCCTGCTTACTTAGGCATCTTCCTTAGGAGTAAGCCCCAGTATTAGTGTATGCAAATCTCCATGAAGAACGTATACCATTATGGACCCTGTTCATGGATTTCCTCCCTGAAGTAAATCTTAATCCTCATTTATTTTGGGCAGTTATACACACATAAGCCCCACATCATTGCATATTTCGTGGCACAAATTGTCTGGTTTCACTGAGACCTCTTGTTTCTCACACTGAGCATGACTCACATGATCTTAGAGCGTAAAAGTAATCATGAAATATTCCTTTGAGCCATCAATCATGCAGATACATCATACTCCATTACTCGAACTACGTGGGTTCTGATTTCTTTTCCAAAACAAAGGATACGAAGGTAGCCCATCAGCGGGTACGATCCCAACTCTGAAATAATCCATGTCCCCCTGAATGCAAATAAACTTCAAGTGCCCCACTGAGTGGCTTTAAAACTAGTATGGACATCATAATGACCAAGATACTTTTATATAATTTTAAGGATACCATCAACTAAGAATATCTAACCAATACAGATGACTCTTCATCAATGAAGAACCTCGAATACATATAAAAGATTATCTGAATTTCCTAAGTACCAATCATTGATTTTCAGACTAAAGAAAAGCTCATTTTATACTTGGTAATGTATTAAGGATTCACGAACATAACTTGAATCTATAAAGAGAGTCCCGGAGTAGACAATAATTCCCCTCCAAATGGTGTGATGAGTCCGACCTCCCATCCTATCGACCAATGAAAATTTCTAAGCCTCATCATTCCACTACTAATGAGCACGTACCTTTGGAATGTAGGTCCAAATAGATATGGAATCATTGGATGTTTTCGGTTCTATGAACAACCCTGTTAGAAACTGATTGGAATGTTTGAACCTTCAATCAACGAGGTCATCCCCGATTCTAGAGGGAAACACAAAAATATCCAAGAACTAATGGAAAAATCTATTCATAAGGTACATGAATACAATAGGTGCATTGGTTAACCCAAAATGCAATAATACAAATTTATAATGGCCATATCTTGTACTAAACTCAGTCTTCGGAACATCTGCTTCCTTTACCTTCAACTGATGGTACCCCAATCTCAAGTCAATCATTGAAAAATACTTAGCTCCCTAGAGTTGATCAAACAAATCATCAATATGAGGCAAAGGATATTTATTCTCAACAGTGATGTTATTCAGGGATCTATAATCAATGAAAAGTCTCATTGAACCATCTTTTTTAAACAAATATGACAGGAGCACCCCATGGTGATGTGCTAGGTCGAATGAAACCTTTCTCTAATAAATCTTGCAATTTATCCTTCAACTATAAAAGTTCAATTTGATCCATTCGATAAGGGGGTTTTGAAATTGGCTTAGCATCAGGACCTAAGACAATAGTTATTTCAACTTCTCGGTATGGTATTATTCTAGGTAACTCGTCAGGAAAAACATCAGGATACTCATTTACCACTGGCACATCATTAATTAGAACGGTTCCTTTTTTTTCAAAAATATGTGAAAGGTAGAATTCATTCCAATATTTTACAAGTTTATCATATTCTTGATATGTTATCAACAGTAAGGGTTAATTATTGTACACAAAATGAATGTATTTCTGAAAGGAAACTTCTTTAGCTCTACAATAAATCTTATCATGGTAAACAGAGAGCCAATCCATTCCCAGGATAGCATCAAACACTACAAGATGTAAAACAATAAAGTTTCCAAGTAGGATCTTTCCATAGATAAGGATATGAAGATTCTTATAAATTCTTTTTGCCTCAACATTTCCCCCAGGTGTTTTTACCACAAGTTCAGGAGTCATTTCATGAGATGGAATTCCAAATTTAATAGAAAATTGTTCAGATATAAAAGAATGTGTAGACCCCAAATCAAACAACACATTGTCGTAATCTGAAAATACCAACAAAGTACCTGATACCACTTCATTTGATGTCCTAACATCTACTGAAGTAGTTGCAAATGATTTCACCACACATTTCTACTTGTTTTCTGACTACTTTTTATCATTTGAGCTCTTTGTCGAACACTCGTTTTCATAATGACCCATCTCATTGCACTTGAAACATTCCACTAACTGTAATTAAAATTTGGTCTTACCATCACCCCAATATTTTTTAGTGCAATCACGAGCCTTATGCCCCATCTTACCACATTGGTACCACTTTCCATAATTCAAATGACATTCCCCAACATGATTTTTACCACACTTATCACAAACTGAAAACGTAGTTTTCATTACCATCAGACATTTTTGAAGGATTCTTCTCTTCCTCCTTCCACCTCAGTCTCTTCTTCTATCCGTTGTTATAGATCAATTGATCATCGAAAAACTCCATTTCCACCTTCTTAGCACATAGAACAAGATTTTCATAAGACTTTAACTTGCGAGAAGCTAAATCCCTTCGATATTTTGTCTTTAATCCTGAGTAAAAAATATTGATTTTACTATCAAGGTCTCAGATAAAATTTGGATCATACCTTTCCAATCGAGGGAACCTTTCTTCATATGCATCCACTGAGTCGTCCTCTTGCCTAAATTACAAGAATTGTATTTCCATACTAAGTCAAACAGCCTTAGGAAAACATTTCTCATGGAACATACCTTTGAATTCATCCCAGTTAAGAGCATCAATCTCATCAGCATCCCTAATATTTTTAACCATCGACCACCAGTGATCTGCTTCACCCTCCAAATGGTAAACATCATGACTATCCTTTTGACTATCTGAAAATCCCATGAAATCAAAAATCTTCTTCAATGCTTTAATCCATCCTTCAGCTAGCACAGGGTCATATGATCCTTTGAATGATGGGGGATGTTTCCTCATGAAATGTTCCACCACTAACATCTTCCCATGTGGTTGATCTAGCTGATCTCGTGCCTGGATACAACAACCATTTATTGCTTAAGTCAACTGTGCCATTACTGCAACAAACTATTCACTTCCAATTCCAACCATCTTTGGATGCCGATTCGGAAGGTCATTTCCTTCTGTATTCCTTCCTAGCACTTCTTCCCTGTTTCCTCTACGGAAAAACATTCTGAACAAACATGTCTTAGATAAAGCAACATGGTAATCTTCAAATTCTGTATCATTTCAATTTTACCATAAATTTTTTTTTACATAATCATTTAATAGAATTATAACTCCTAAAGTTATCTAAACCTCCCTCTGATACCAACTACAAGGCCCTAGATTAAACATCACTTAACCTTGAGTTATTACAAGAATACACATTGAGGATCTTTTCAGGTATAGAGTTTTAGAGAATTAGATCATAAATCATGCATTACATTCTACATTTAAACAAGATGGTTACATAAAAGAAAACATTCACTTTTCCCATCAATGGAAAAATATTTAAAATAAAACATGGATTCTTTCTTGACACATCCTTGACACAATCATCACATCATTTACCTTTCCCTTGACCTGTGAAAAACAATTCAAAAACTTAGGATGATTATAAAAATCTCTGTAAGGGATATAAAAACACCGAAAGAAAACCTTATTCCATGTATACATAAGAATCAATGAAATAATACTTCACTCATAAAACATAAGCACTTTAAAATACATCATGAAATCATAAGATTTATGAATAACTCATATAAATCATAATACATAAAGGTAACATGAGGCATTCATAACATTCTTACGTAGGGAGTAACCCTCAAGGTTACGTTTGGAATACCCATTACAGTATATTCCCTAAATCTCTTCAGAGAAACCTTAGCGTTTAACTCCTTCATGTTGCCCAATGCATTGGAGAGATATATCAGGCACACCCGCCCTTAGTTTATCATGGAACCACCCATCTTCATAAACAATTCCCAGTAACCATAATATAATCGTATCACATAATACATGAAAAAAGGAAACATAACATTTCCACATTTCAATCACAAGATATCAAAAATACATTGATATAATCAAAACATTTTCAAAACCATTATCAATACCAAAATAAAATAAAGGTAAAACATGGTATTTAATTCTCATTTAAAAAAAGTTATGGCTTTTAGAGGATGCCGAAACTGAAATAATGGTCACGGTGGCGGAGAAGTTGTTGTCGCCGCATATGTAAGACAAAAACATTCCCTTTTGTAGTTTAGTAAAATGCTTCGTATAAAATTATTAATTTTGAATAAAAGTAAAAGTCAAAGGGGTTTATACATCGTATAAAAGAAAGTTGTGTATAAAACAAAATATCCCTCAATGAAAGGATATTGAGATGAAGTCCCTTACCTCATGTCCGACTTGACTAGATTGTTCTTTAATCTCCTGAATAATAAACTATAGATAATTTATTCTTTCTTAAGAACCTTTTTCATGTTAATTATTCTTTTTATATCACTTTTTACCATGTTATAAACATTATGTAATTATTTATGTTAATTATGGTTGTTTTGTCGATCTTTGGTACTTGAGTCAAAAATAAACTTCTTATAATTACAAGTTATTCATGTGGTAATATATCCATTATATCCAAAATTATATTCATGATGTAGATATCATATTTATCATAAATATCTAGTATATACCTGCATTTATAATTTTACATAACATTTAGAGGTATGAAATTAAATGCACCGTTCATGGAGGCGATAAGCCGTACGTACGCATAAACGCTACATTCATTTCTATTTCATATTTAATGGAATGAGTTAATAATGATATAAAGGTATATTATATTTTCAGTATAATATCATATATAATATCATTAAATCTATCCTTTATATGTCCCACATATGGCATTAACGAATCAAATCACTTTGAGGGGGCGGTAGTCCGCACTTCCTGAAATGAAATTATCGCGTTTACCCGTAATGGAAACCATAAAGGTATTACATAAATAAAAAATACAGAAGAATAAGGAAAACATAAACATAATATATATCATATATAAATATAGTTACATCTTAGTGGCCACCATGAAAGGTGTTAAAATAAGATTGAACAATCGTCGTTTCGTGAGGTAGTAATTCACCATTCACAAAAATTGTATGTTCTTTAACCATTAGACGGAAGTGTGTGTAAGTGTAAATAAAATAATTCTCATAACAACATCCTTTAATATTGATGATACTGGTGTTTTTACCAAAAAATGAATAAAAAGATTTTAAGGGGTTGGAGAAGCAAAATAAAACAAAAGAACATAAGAGAAGACATCACCTTTAAATCAGGTAACTCTCTTTGATTTTAACCAAAAGGGTTTCTTGAAGAGCTTTCTACCTATGGTAAGGCTTTTAAGATGAAGAGATAAATGTGGAGAGATAAAATGAGTATAGTTTGGCCGAGACAATGGCTTGAGATGTGTGGGTAAGGGGGTAGAGTTTGGGGCCTTTTATTATAGGGAGGATGGTCACTCTTGGAAAGTCATGAAATGTTACTTTATTATGAAATTAGTTTCGGATTTTAATGGCCCCAAAATGATATATTTCTAGGATAAGGTGATAAAAATTCGAAATCCACCCATCCAATAGGTTTTTTACAAGTTTAAGTCTTATAATTTAAATTATCGTTTCATTTTATTTAAATCGTTCATTAATGAGGTAATCTCTACATCATCATGGTGTCATAAATAAATTTATTTATTTAATGTCTAAATATTATAAAAAAAATACCATGATGTAGGAAATATTTTTATCTTTCCAACTAATATTTATAGTATAAGATATAATTTATGTAGACAAAATTAATTTTTTTACTTAGGTGTTACATACTTTTGTTATATTTAACTTTCTTTAAAAATAAAAAGATAAAATGTCACTATCACACAAAAGTGATTCTATGGGGTCCCAAAGTTGGCACAAGTCATCCCATGGTCGGCCATGAAACAACCAGTAGCATTAGGAACCATGTTGGGGTCACTTTATATTATTATGATATTATTTTCTTACCCTTAACTATCTGATTACTAATTAATCATGATAATTATTGATAATTACCATCGTTGCTATTCTTAATGTCCAAAAACAGAAAAGTCATAATTACATAATTCTGACCTTATGATTTCAAATATGGAATCCATTTAAACAACTTACAAACACAGTAATTGTAGTAATTAATTTAATAATTCCCGTTCTCAAAACAAATAGCGGGTTTTTAGAAACAATATCTATCAAAAGTTTGACACTTGTTTATGCAAAATTACAAAGTGAAATTAATTACAATGAAAAACATTGGATTAAATGGTAAAAATATATTCTAAATAAACTTTAAAACGAATAAAAACGAAAATCAATATATATAATTAAATTAGATGAAAAATTAGTTTTGAAGTAAAATGCAGTATTTTTCACTATTTATTAAAAAATGAACATTATCAGAAAAATACCAAAAATATATCCAAATTAAATTTCAATGTCCCAATCCTAAAGAATAATTTTATTCTGAAAAATAGAAATTATAAAATTGTAAAAATATATATTTAAAAATGGTTCTCTATCAAAAGGCGGTAAAATAATCTTTCAAAAAATATTTGAGTATTCTATGATTAAGATTGGATTTATTCTCATTTTTAGCCTCTAAAACACTATATAATTCATAAATAGTCATAGAAATTAAAATCTATTACTCTTTACTTACTTGGGATATTAAAAAATAAATGACTATTTTATTTTCAATTTGAAAAGTATGAGCATATAATGGTTTTTAAAACAATTCTTAAAAATCCTCCCATGTCATGCCTTGGTTGGATTTAGATTGAACTACGAAATCCTACCATTGGAATTAATGATCTTATAGATTGAATTTTTATATCTTGTCCTTCATATTAACTAGTTTTTATAAGGAAACATAAGATTTATTTCATACTATTTATGCATAAATAATATTTATCCAATTTTTAATTACCCAAAAATATAGGTGGATTCTACTTTTCGAACTAAACTGAATAATCCACATTCTTTGGTCCACCCCTTCTATTCCCTATATCCTCAACATAAAATCCTATAAAATATTCTGAATCAATTTTTGGTACACCCATGGCTCCAGAACAATATTCTTAGATGACTCTTCTGCTTGGTTCATACAACACCTACTCAATGTCATTTCCAACAACCAAAATTATAATAATTTTTTTCTCATTATCTACCAACTAAAGTCTTAAAAATTTAAAATTCACCACAAAACATATATAACAACAAGGAATTCTAAAATTTAAGAAATTTATATATTAAAACCATTTTTTAAAATTTTACCATGCTTTTTGAATATCAAACCATTTTTAACTATTTTGAAAAATAAACAATTTTGTTTATATCATAAATAATTACTCAAAATGAAATATTAAATCCTAGGGGTATGTAACTACTATCAATGAATTCTATTCTATTATTATTAGCTATAAACATTTCAATGAGGAAACCTCTATTAAAAGTTTCATAAAGCACTCATATACCCACAATCCCTAGTAACATGATATTCAACATAAATAGATTACATAATCATTTTTATGATATATATTTCATGTTCAATGATTACTACTCCTTTCTACCATAAATGAGGTAGATTAGCACTAATCCTATTTGAAGGATTAAGTAATCGATTACTATTTGTGACACATATCCTCTCACCCATTGGCTGGGTAACAGGAGGAGGTTCTACTAGCCCTAAGTGACATCCCCAACACACCAAGGAAGAAAATAAATGATAAGGGATTCATAAATAATTGGTGGATGGTTTTCCATTTTGAAATAAAAACAACAAACCATAATAACCAAAATTATCAAACCTCTATATGATGGATGATTACTAAATATTACTCAAACAACACTAACTAACCCAATAACAATATCAGGGTATAAGTAGGGACCAATACCAAAAAAACTCAAAGATACCAAAGATATCAAATCCCTATGGGAATAAGTAAATCCAAATAAAAAATCCCATATAGCTCAAAGGTCTAAATCCATGTTCCAATCCCATGTTATTAAGTAGAATCACTAAATAACTAGGATATCATTATTTTACATGTGTCCTGAGAGATGAAATCTACAGTCGCATGGTAGTGACCATGAATTGCGTGTGTCTAAACTCAATAAGATTTCCCCTAATGAATTCCATACTCACACCAATTGGATAATAAATGTTATTAAATTTATATAAAATAGTTTAAAATCATGTAAAAACAACACATATCCATCAAAAACAGTTTTACAAGAAATGATATCAAATAAAACATTATATACGTTTTAATAAAATGAATCAATAAGGGATTATAACTATCTCCTATATTTTTATTTTCCATATATAATTCCATGTCCACAATCATCCAAAACACAAACAGATACATAATCATTGGGGAACCATTGAAGGTCTAACATCACATCCATGATCCATCCCTTTGATGGTGGTACTTTATGACCATTTTTCTATCCCATTAAACACATTTACAACTATTTTTACCAAACCATGTAAACCCATTTCAATGATATAAATTCAAAAATTACCTTAACTGTATAAAATATCCATAATTTTAAAATGACATGATTTTAATTATAAAAATCTATTTTTCAAAATGTCATCCCATTCCCATGAATTACAAAACCATAATTCCAATAAGAATTCACATAAAATCCCATAATTATTTTCACAACAACCTCATGAAATTAAATCAATTTAAAATCATGCTTTCATGTTATTTTCAATATAAGTAGAGATATAAGTCACCTACCTATCAAGCATTGGTGAAAATAATGAATGAAAAAAAAACAACAAATCCCCATCATCAAACTCTTGAAAATCT
Organism: Viscum album; assembly: GCA_963277665.1. NCBI lineage: Eukaryota > Viridiplantae > Streptophyta > Magnoliopsida > Santalales > Viscaceae > Viscum > Viscum album. Next base: position 392,984,605 of record OY728148.1, read on the forward strand.
CCGTAGAACTTAATACCTTTAATCAAAAAAAATTATCCCCTCAAAATTGAACTCATACAAGACATAACTACCCCTAATGGAATGGATAAGTAATTCTAAGAGGGAGAATAAGAATAGATATAATGACATAAATGAAGAATGTGCACTTGCCAAAAAAATTCCAGCATCCAACATACTTAGATTTTCTTAAGAATCTATCCAGCATTGATATCAGTTTTATCCACAACCTTGAGATGATGAGGAATTCATGATATTATCTAATTTGGAGAAACAATGTGGTTTATGTGGAAATAAAAATATATGCACAATTTTAGGTTCTAATTTTTCAATGTTCATATTGAGGATGCATAGTTTGGAAAATCATGCACCAGACATATATGAGTTACTGCCTCAAACTACACCACGCATAATTAGATCACATGTTTAGAAAAATGATGCACGAATCATGATATTACTCAATATCTTGTATTTTATGGATTCCTTGAGGGATCCAAACAGGTTAGCCAAACTGTTCACCTAGTTGTGTGCCTAGAAACATCCATCTTGTTCAGTTTCCCAGTTTCCTTTAGGGGTTTTCATAGTTTCTACTAACCATTATCAAATAGTAAACATCGAGAAAAGACTAAAAAACATTCCGAAACTCCTCAAAACATATTGGAACACAATCCAGTCATTTAATATAATTATAATACAAAAATAAAGGGTCATGTACACGAAAATGAGGGTGAACCACTCCATATCTCTCATCATAATCATCATTCATTTAAGTAGATCTATAAATTTACTAGAATTTTTAGCATTGTATTTTGAAGAATTGAATTATAATATATTTCTTTAAAAATAATGACCATTGTTTCATCCCCATCATAGTATATTTGTATATATAATATGGGAACAATAAAAAAAATATAGTCCTTTAAAATCAATGAATAATTTCAAAATGCCATCAATATTTTTAGAAAATAATCCTCGAACTCCCCTAATAGGAAAAAATAGTTCAATGAAACCTCCAATAAATATATTATATATTTAAATATGAAAATATCAATTAATTTTAATCACTATCTTATAATTGTAGATATAATTAGGTCATGAACCTTGATGAATATATATTCAAAATTTGTTCTTCCACGTTATATGAAAAGATAAAAAATCCCTTGTTTATACATTATAAATATAAATCATAACCCAAGGAAGCTTCTCAAAAAAATATAGACATAAAAAAGTGTAATTAATTCCAAATGAGAGATACAAATATGTGCCTTATTATACCAAAACCCCTATATTGTTTCCTATTATGAATTAAAACAAATCAATAAAATTCAATGACAGGGAAGACAACCTTAAAATGAATAAAAATACACATATATAATAACAAACTATTACAACAATGACATTTTATGGATCTATCATTAATAAAATAATTCATCATTATGAATGATTTAATTTAAAAACCAAATCCCAACAATAAATCACCTGTAACAACCTAAATTTTTATTTAATAGTAATAAAGAAATATAAGGTCTAATTAAGCCTGCCAAATAGAGTATTCAAACCATGGGATATGGTATACAATGTAAATGAATGGGAACCACCATATCAAAACACACAGTAACAAGGGTTTATATGACACACATTATTCATTTAATAACCTATAGTAATTTCACCTCCTCCATGTCACTTGAATAAAGTATACTATATCCACATCCTTTACCAAGACATCATGGATATTTATAACATCCATAAAAGTTAAAAAATTGATGTTTTTTGGTATTAATAATTTTTTGTTTGATATCCACTAATTATATTTGATACCAATGGTAAGTTCTACAGTATACCTATTGTTTGAATGGCCATGGAAATTGATACGGACATGGTCTATTAAACTAATAAGGAATTATATATAATATAATTCATTAAAATGATTTATGATAACCCTATAATTGACAATTATAAAAATATGGTGATTTTTTTGCCCCCAAAAATATAGTAGATAATAATTATTATTATATTTGATGGGTGAGAGCTACCATCTCTTGAAAAAAATTATTAAGATGGTTAATAACATTAATAAATATTCAGGAAAATAAACTTTAGGAATGAATAGAAACTATTAATTAAAAATATACGCCCAACAAGTCTCAAATGATAGTCATATTAGAAACAACCATTCTAAATGATCATGATCACAATAACCACATTTTTATTGAAAATGTTCTTTATTGGAAAAAATATTAAATATATTCAACTAACATCGAATATATGTGTAAAATTATTAATAAAATTTCATGATCTACACTGCACATTTAATAATATGAAGGTATCATATTATAGAAAAAAAATCTCACCCTCAACAACCACACATTGAAACTAACCTAGAAAAGGATAAAAATATCACCCTATCAATTACTATGATGTTTCACTAATAAATAATATCATTAAAAATATCCTATAAATTACCTATATAAAATAAATGTTAGTTATTGATCACCATGATAAATAACTCACCCCTATAAAGACACATATTGAATAAATATTACTAATACTTACATCCAATACTCATTCTATTCCATATGTAGCTAAAAAGATACATAATACTCCTATAAAAATTTATATGTCTCTTTATTAGTGGTTGTTACATAACTTTTTTATAAATTCACACTTGAATAATCTTAAAAAATCATCTTCTATGATTCTTTAAAAAAAAGAATAGTCCCATAACTTATATCTGGTAATACAATTACAATTTTAACCTCCTATTTATTATAACATTAATCATGTTACATCCCCATATATCAACAACTGGACATAAATATAAAGAATGTAAAATATAACACAACATCTAAGTACACCCATTTTAATATCATCCTATATTTTTTCACTCAAAATCATCATGACATAAATGAAAATAATATGTGAACCCATACACATAATTATACCCTAATTTCATTAAATTGTAACTATAGTATTGTTCTAGGGATAATAATTTCCCTTGATTAGAATAAATTGGTTACAAAATGTCTATATCTATTTTCCATAGTAAACATTCATATTAGTTTTGAATAATAAAATTTTGATACCAAATTAAAATAGTCCTTAGTGACTTATACTCAAACAACCAAACAAAAAAATACTATCTTAGATACATATTTTTTACGACATCCCATATAAGGACAATTTTTTTCTAATAATGAATATGGGGACATTGTATTTTAGGTTTTAATAATTTGGTTCCAAGACTCCTTCCCATAAGATAAAATTCCCTAATTCAATTACACACCTTTAAATTAAAAACAACATATGAACAGATATAGAAAAACCTTATAAATTGTCAACTAATGAAAACCTAATCCCCAGTAATATAGTAAACCCCATATTCTAAAATAATCTTCTAAAAAACCCATAAAATCATATTTCTCAAAATGTCATTATTTATCAATGTTTTTTATTCCATATACAAATTTTATTATAAAAAAATAATAATTCCTTCTTTTTGAAGAAATGTTTTACTGCCATGTTTATTATTAGATAATTACAACCAATATATTTTTAAATTCTACAGAAGATATTTGTTTGTAACAATTTTTCATTTTAATTTTTCAATTTTATAATAAATGAATGTATATAATTTTTATTCTTTTATTATAATAACATTGTACTAATATCAAATAATAGATATGGAAGAACATCAAATTAATTTATTTATAGAACTTTTTTCTCAGTAACCACATTCTCTAAAATTAAAAACACAATTCTTAAAATATAAATAATATTCCAATATTTGAATAATGTATAATACCTTTCATTCAGTGTATAATATTATTCTGTTATTGTATTTTATAATTTTCATTCCTTCATAATATCTTCATAAGGTTTTTTATCCAATTATACAAAACCCTATATCATTAATAAAAAATGTAGAATATTTATTCCCTTATATGTATTTTAGAATTTATTTATAACCTTTCTCTATAGTGTATTTGTACTGGGTGTAGCATATACATTATCATATATTTTCATGGATGCTGACATCGACCTAGGAATAGTATGGTGATAAAGTAAGATGATATGAAACTCCTATAATATTATTAAATATTTTAAAAATATTTATATACATAATTATTCATTATTAATTTTATAATGAAATTTTAATACATTTTCATGGAGATATATTTTAAAACACATGATCTCATCCCTGGAATTACAAATTATTATATAAATTATCAATATTACTGATTTTCAACTTGATTGTGATTTTATAACACTGAATTACCTACAAATTATATGTCAAACATATCCCAACTTGTTAAAATTGTATATATCTTACTATATAAAAAACCAGATGTGGATATATTAATTCTTGAATGGAAAAAAAAATTTAGAATACTTCCACACAAGAATGTATCAATCACAACATTCATGAGAAAAAAAGATGTTATTCATTTATAAATCCTCCATTATATAGATTGTAATATATAATTTAATATCAATCAAGTGATGATAAAAGGTGATATTATTAACCATATTTCTTAAAACTATATCAGAACATATCTAATCATTTTTCAGAAACCGTAGATCACTATCAGGAATGATTGATACTTAGATATAATAGTGTTAATACTTTGATTATTCATATCAAAAATAGATAACCAATGAAAAAAATACACTCACTTGGTTATAAAATGGGATAATGTAGTCTACTCTTAAGAAACAACCAATTTAGTTTTGTTTTACTGTTATATATTTAGGAGGCTATGAATAAAATTTGTGGTGATTTTTTTCAATATCTATACTAGATTATGAATTGGATAAATCATTCTATTATGTAATTATCATTATATATTTATTTAAAAATATTCTAAAAACATTGTTCAATATTAAAAAATTCATGTCTTTATTTCAACCAAACAATTATGTGTCCATTCCTATCTAGACAATTTAGTGCTCTGAACAAGTTTAGAGAAAGATTAACCAGGCAAAAATATCAACAACTCTTTATTAAACACTATTATTGTTTGTCCAAATAACCTTATGAAAAATATTATCATTCTATCATAATTAGTGTTCAAAATTTAAAACTTCTTGTTCTTTACCATTTACACTTATATTGTAGTATAACATCCTCTCATTGGGAATCATTGATTAAAGTGACCCTACTTTTATTACATTATTATTACATTATTTTTACATCATTTTAAGAAAAAAAATAAAAACATTACAAAATGAGGATCCATAACTTTACTATATGGGTAAAATTGGGACCATACATAAAATTTACAATATAAATCAGAATAATTATTTTCATTCCTTCTGCTATAACTTCTTATTAACTCTTGACTTCTCCTTAGTAGATGTAGTCACATGAGTATATACATAGAAAAATGGGTGATAAATTATTTGTTATAGGATAGATAGTAACATGAACAAAAAATAACATTGGGTAATCATAACATCATCATCCTTAAAATCATGAGTTGAATCATTAGGTAAAGGCATGGATTATGACAATGCAATAAAATAAAACATCATGTCTTAGTGGTTAACAACCACACATAGTTGTGAAACAATCTAGAATCATGTTCACATATAATTTCAATTTAACTCATGATATTAATCTCTTTACCCAATTCATTGGAGCGTTTTTTAATTCTGGGCACACCCATCACATTCAAACATTCATATTGTGTTATATAATTCAGGGTGCACCCATCACATCCTAAAGGATTAATTATCATGCATGCCACATAGAACATATTTAAACCATGAACATAAATAATACATGGAAATGAATGAGTTTCATATCATAAAAACACATTCATTTACATTGGGTTTCCCAATGAAAGGGGGAATAATATACGTGATACAAGAAACATCAACCTTGAGTGAGAATCAAATAGTGTGTTTTTAAAAGAATAGTTATATTAGAAGATTTATTGTTTGACATACACTATATTTAAAAACATGAATATCCCAGAAAATATAATATAATTATAAAATAATTATTTTTAAGGAGTAACCATACTGAAATTGTGTGAAAGAGGGAGAATCTGAAGAAAGAAGGCTAGGTTCAAGATTTTCCTGTTACTTGTATCTGAATGCTTTCTTCACATTAATGAAATGTATAATGAAATTATATTCATCCATAGGAAATTATGTAAATTTTTATACAAGAATATGGTTAGTTATGGTATAATTATGTTCATTTATGGGCTTTTGGATGAGTTATTGAGTTTAAATCCATAGTTCGGGAGTGTTTGTTTTCATAGTTTTTATGAACAGTTCACTTTTAAACAAGAATGGATGTTCAGGTAGAACATGGATAAACATACAGATATGATATTACATGTTATTAATTAAATTATAGGATTTTATATGATCTTTTATTGAATTTTTTCTTATACTGAGTGTATGAATCATTAGTTAAAATTTAATGATAATCATTTTAGGTTAATTTTGGTGGTTTTTTTATCACTACATGTATGCTTTGTTTTATCATTTTTTATAAAAAATTATTGTTTTTTCATGAACATAAAATTGGTTTCGAAATAAATATTAAAACATGTTTTCACTGATTTAATTGTTTCATTGATATTCTTGAAGGAGTTGATGGAAAAAGGACATGCATCGCACATGATGTAGTTAAATTAACACATTAAGGGATACAATTTCAATTTTATAAACAAATAGAGAGAGTGTGAGGTTTATAATGAATAATATTCCATTAACATGGTATAATACTATTCTATCAATCATACTAAAGTTATCATGACATTTGGATAAGAGATGTTGATTATAAGATTGGAAAAGTAATAAAATTTGAATTGAATTTGAATTAAAATAGAGGAAACAACCTCTTGAATATATATTCTTTGAGAGTCTATTTATGGGTGAGGTTTTTATCTTTTTATGGGAACAAGGGATGATGGAATTGGGGGGAGGTTATTGTGAAGTAAATGAGTTGTAATTAATGTTGGCACATAGATTGATTGGTATGAGGAAATGAGGTTGTGAGCGGTGGTGTTAATTATGAAACAGAAAGGGGTTTTCTCAATATTATATTGATTAATTTATTATTTCTCCACATGACCAGCATTAGTTATGATTAGATTACTAAATATAGTATCATGAACATGTGATTCTGAACCAATTTAGATTACATTAGCAGAGAATCATCCAAGACACTATAATTAATGTATTTAGCTTATATTGTAAATTATAGTATTTAACTATTCATAAAAATTCATGTATTTTTTATAAATACAAATAATTCACCCAAACCATTTTTATATGAGTATAATCCAAAACATAACACCATTTTTCAAAATAATTTTCTAAATATAATTAATTGAATTTTTAATTAAAATCATAATTTAGTAGAAACATACAAATTTTAAAATTAAAACTGCTTTTATAATGCTTTCAAAAATTACATAAGGTCATAAAAATTAGCATCATACTAAATTAAATAAAATTAATAATTAATGAACACATTTTAGGGAAAAAAATTCTTTAAAATAAATAAATAAATTTTAACTATTTATTTATGACGTACAAAAATATCAAACGCTTTATTATGTTTTTATTGTCACCTATATAATGCCTAAATTTTATTCTTAAATTAATGGGTGAGGTTACTTTTATTTTATAAGATTTAATATTGTTAAGGGACATATTAAATTCATAAGGATAGATTACAATTCATAATGGTATGATACTATTCAATAAAAATTTAATTTATCATATCAGACTTCAATTATTTTACAGATCGCAACAGTGTATGTCATATTTTCGAAATTCAAAACACAGTGGTGGAAAAATTATGTTTAACTGTCACATATTTGTTTATTTAATCATGGTGTGGAATTGTGTTTCCTGATGTGATTTTTTATGATTAATAAATTACTATAAGAAGGGTAAAATTGCATTGATAATAGTTTGTGTCTTTACATTCTTCCCTCTTATTGAAATTTCTCCATCAAAATTTCATTTTACATAAATAGGTTAGGGTACTTCTCATTCATTGCATCATATGGTTCCAAAGTTACTTCATCATACTTATGAATATTCCAATACAGTTTGACAAGATGGGTTGTCTTGTTGCATAGAACCTTATCTCTCTGGTCCGAAATTTTTATTGGTTGTTTCTTATTTGAGAGACCATCTTCTAGTTGTACCACCTCTGAGTTTAGTACATGTGAGGGATCTATTAGGTACTTCTTCCAGAGTGATACGTGAAACACATCATGAATAGGATCCATATTTAGTGGAAGATAAATACAATATGACACATCTCCTATGCAGTCATGGATCTAAAAGGGTCCAATCTACCTTGGGATTAACTTCCCTTTCATTAGAAACTACATGACTCTTGTTAAGGGTGTTATTTGATGGAAGACATTATCTCCAAAGTTGAACTCCAAGTCCCTTCTATGGTTGTCAGTATAGCTCTTTTTCGTGACTATGAGAATATTTGATAAGTTTCAAGATGACCTAAACCTTATATGTCATCTCTTGGATAAGATCAAGTCCATGCATCTTTCTTTCTCCAACATCATCCCAATAGGTTGGAGTTTTACATTGCTTTCCATACAGAGCTACATATGGAGTCATCTGAATGCTTGAGTGGAATCTATTTATGTATGAGAACTAAACCAATGGGTGTTTTTGATCCCATCAAACTAAGAATTCTTAAGAGCTGGTTCTTAGAATATCATCGAGCGTCAAAATTTTTCTTTCAGATTGTCCATCAGTTTGAGGGTGATAAGGGATGATAAAATTTAATTCAGTACAGAAACCATGTTGAAGACTCCTCCAAAATTTATATGTGAGACTTGGATCTTGATCATATAAAATTGAGAATGGAACACCGTGCATTCTCCCCACCTATTTCACATATATCATTTCAAATTGTTCAATCAAGAGATCATCTCAAATAGTGATAAAGAGGGTCGTCATGGTGACTAAGTCAACCATAACACATATCACATTATTTCCCTTAGACGTCTTCAAGAGACTCATGAAAAAGTCCATAGTGACATTTCTCCATTTATACATGGGTACAGGCAATGGTTGAATCACCCCTCTTTACTTTTTCCACTTTTCCTTAACTTTATAACATTCCAATAACCTTAAGATATAATTCATAATATCATTCATCATGCTATCCTACAAGAAGTGTTATCATAGATCTCACTGTATTTTGGTGATTCTATGACGGATTCAGACTGTTGATCAATGTGAATTGTCCAATATCTCATTCTATATCTAGGGTGATTAAGGCACACAAATATTCATTCCAAACCGAATCACACTATAATCATTGATATGAAACTCTTGCATCCTCCCTTCCTATACTGTGTTCATCATATTTTGTAACTCCAGATTACCCCATTGGGACACTTTAATTATTTCTTGGATATATGATTTTGAAATAATTTGTGTGTGGTAGAATTTATTCCATGCTATTATGACTCCCAAATCCATCCTTTTCATATCCATTAACGTACATTTTTCTCAATCTTCATCATGGATAGTGTAGAATGTTTTTTTCATCTTAAATCATTAGCTACCTCGTTCACCTTACCAGGATGATAGTGAATAGTGAAATCATAGTCCTTGATTGGCTCTAATAATCTCCTTTGATGATTTTTGAGCTACTTTTATGTGAATATATATATTAGAATCTTATGATCGTTATACATTTCACACTTCTCAACAAAGATGTAGTGACGTAGGATATTCAAGGAAAAAATCACAGCCTCTAGATCCAGATCAAGCATCAGGTAGTTATGCTCATGGATCCTCAAATGTTGTGAGGCATAGTCTATTACTTTATAACTTTATATGATTACATAACCCAAGCCTTTCTTCAAAGAATAACTATATATCAAAAAACTTTCTCCACATTTCTTTAATGTGAGTAAGGGTGAAGTGACCCGCCTTCTCTTTGTCACCTAAAATCATTCCACACATTCTTCTGTCCATACATTCTTTACCCCTTTCCTTATTCAGTTATTTAGAGGGCCAGAAAATCATGAGAAATTTATCATAATATGTTGATAGTACCCATACAATTCAAGTAAATTACATATTTCTATTACCCTATAGGGTTTAGTCCAATCCTCAATCACCTTTTTAACGGTCTTGAAATAATCACTCACTTGTGATCACATGTCCCAAGAATGGGACTTACTTCATCCAAAAGTGAGACTTTCTGGAAATAGCATACAAATTAGGCTTTATCAATGTCTCTAATAATTGTCTTATATGTTCTTCATGTTCCTCATTTCTCTTGGAGTATATGAGAATATCATTGATAAACACTACAACATATTTGTTGAAGTAATGTTTAAAGACACTATTCATCAAATCCATGAAGATATCAGTAGAATTAGTGAGTCTAATGGGAATCACCAAAAACTCATAGTTCTCATACCTTGTACGGAAGGTAGTCATATGAATATCTTTTTTATTCTACATTAGATAATGATATCCATAACAAATATCCACCTTTGAGAAGTACTGATCTCCTTATAGCTAGATGAACAAGTAATCTATCCTTGGAAGTAGGCACTTGTTCTATACAGTGATATTGTTGAGTTCTTGATAATTGATACTAATCTATATAGATCAATCATTCTTATTCACAAAGAGGACGAGCATAACCCAAGGTGATTCACTATGTCGTATGAACTCTTTGTCCAAATTCTCCAATAGCTACATCACAAATTCCTCTAGTTAGATAAGAGCCATCCTTTAGGACACTTTGAGGTAGGAGTATCCCCATGTATGAGTTCTTTTGTGAACTCTACCTAACAATTTGGGGGAAGTCTGAGTATTACTTCAAGAAATACATCACTGTATTCCCTTACAATGGGAATTTCTATTTGGTTGACACTACTCTTTTATTGGGAAATATGAGTTAGGTATGACTCTTTATAGAGTATCAACACACACATCATTGACGGATTTTATAAGAAGATTCAAAATAATTTTTTCTTTTTTAGAGGATCATGGGATGGTTCAAAATATAAAAAGACATTTTTATTTTCCTTAAGATTGGTATGTGCTTTATATAACAATATACAATCCAATCTAATTATAGAATAAAATTCCACGGAAGGAAGTATTAATAGATTCACTGGAATAATCTTTTCGCATAATCCAAAAATAGAGGAGTCCAACACCTAGGATGCAATGATTGCAACACTTGGTGCTTCTACAGATATCTCTACATTATGGTTTCGAGGAATTTATTCTATAGTTATAGAAAACATTCATGATATAAAATAATTCATAAAACCAATATCAAATATGAAATTTTCCATTTTTGAGTGAATATTAAGTGTTCCTTGTATGACTTCATTTTCTTGATCAACATCTACATTAGTGATGTCGTAATCCTTTATTTTTTTCATTGGATTTTGTGGTTTCTAGTGATGATTACCCTTGAGGGATATAGGTTTTCTACACTGTCTTTCATAGTTCCCTTACACTCTATTGTTGTTGCATTGGACTATGGGTGGTGATTTCCTTCATTCCACCACATTCTCCTACCTTCTCATGTATTTTTGACATTCAAGAGCTTGGTGGCCTTATCTTCCACACTTGAAACATTTCATCGTCCCAATGAGGTACTTACCATGATTCTTCATCCATATTTTTTTCATGTGGATGGTCGAGTTTTCTTCCATCATTTATCATTAGATCATTTTTCATGAAACTCCACCTTTTTTCTCTTATCCCAATATCCATGGGACCATTATAAAAAATTAATATCTACATTAAGAGAACATTGAACAACTTCTTCATAAACCTCAAAGTATAAAATTTAAAGATCATTTAGAAGGTGTGGTTTTAACCCACTAAATAGTATATCAATATTTTTATCATCATTGATAAAAAAATATGAAGTAGTCATTACAAACCATATGAAATTTTCTTCATAGGTCATGATAGATTATCCTTCTTTTTTCATGTGCTCTATGAATTCTCTCTCCATCCTGTTATGAATAGTTCATAGTAAATACATGTTATGAATAATAATCATATATTCTTCCCACTATATCTCTTCAATTTGATTAGCCATCATGGTGTTCTTAATAAAATCCCAATATTGATCATCCTCCCAGTCTAGTTGATAAATGGCCAGAATCACCATCTCCATCTTAGAACAGAGAATCATAGATATGATCTTCTCTATGGGGTGGAACCATTGTTCCATATCTTTTGGATCAGGAAATCCATTAAACGTCAGTGGTCGTCACCTCATAAAATACATATTATCCAATTTCTCCCAATTAGGCAAAGGAAGGAATTCCACATTTATCAAGTTATTGTTCATAAATAAATACATATGAGTATTAATAGCCATGAAGTTTAGAACTCCACTTGCTAATGAATTGGTGGTGTCATTCGGGGAAATAATTGCATTACCCCTCATAGAGGGTTTTCCCTAGATTCTCTTGGTTCTGACCATTTTTTAAAATTGAAACAGTTAGAAAAAAACATAAGTCAATGAGTCATGAATAAATAACTTATTCATTTGTGAAATTTACACTGAAAGACTACCTTATAGGATCCCTATATTTAAAAAATATTTTTATGTTCATATTTTTAATTAGTTTCATACTAGAGGGTTTATCTAGGGGTTACTAATTCTAATTCCCTAATTAAGTAAACCTTGCCTCTGATACCAACTATATCAACCCTACTTTTCTTACAATATTTTTACATCATTATAATGATAAACAAAAAAAAATAACACAATTATGATCCAAACTATTAGTGTCTTGGGAGAACTAGGAACATACATAACATTTATAACATAATGCTTAAACATTAATTTAATTCCTTCTAATGTAGCTTCTTTTTGGATCTTGAATTCTCATAAATAAAAGTAGTCACCTGATTTTATACATCAAAAAAATGGGTCAGCTAAAAATCATGTAAGGGGATAGATATAAAAATGAAACAATATAATATGGGTTGATAATAACTTCATCATCATTAAAATCATTAGAGAGAAGATTGGGTAAAAGAATAGATTGTGGAAATGAATAAAAATAAAACAACATGTCTTAGTGGTTAACTACCAAACAAAGTTGTGAAAAAATCTAGCATAATGTTCACAAATCATTTAAATTTAACTCATTAGATGAATCACATTACACAATTAATTGGAGCACTGTATAAATCTAAGAACACTCGTCATATTTAAACATTCATTTTATTCTATTTAATTCCAGGAGAACCCATCACATCATAAAATTTTCAATATCATGTATGGAACATATAACATATTAAAATAATGATCATAAATAACCCATTAAAAGGAATAGGATTCCTCAAATAATAAAAAATTAATGAACATTGGGCTCCCCAATGAAATATGGAATAAAAAACATGATAAAAGAACCACCATCCTTGAGTGAGAAGAAAAAAATTTGTTTTTAGAAAAAAAAAGTGTTTTGTAGAAACTCCATTAGTAATCATTTATATCTCATAAAAGGTAATATAATGATAATAAAATTATTTTTAATGTGTTATCAATCAAAAAATAGAGTGAAATATGGGAGATCCTGAAGAAAGAATGTTGTGTTTGAGAATATCCCCTTACCTCGTATCTGAATGCCTTCTTCACATTAATGTCCTGTATAATATTAATTATTTACCAATTAAATAACATGTTAAAATTGAATATGGTTGATTATGGTTTCATTAAGTTATTTTATGGGCCTTTTAATGAGTTATAGAGTTTAAATCCATTGATTGGGAGTGTTCTTTTTCTTAGTTTTCATGAATGGTTCACTAGTACACATGATTGGATGTTCGTGTAGAACATGGATAATCAACCAGAACAGATATTTCATGTTATTAATGACCTTAAAAGATTTTAAATGGTATTTTAATGAATTTGGATGTCACGACCCGACCCAACGGGGCTTGACCCGCGACTCCCCAAGCCCGCCTCCAATAGGCCAGGGGCTGGCGACCAGCGCTGAGTAGGCTATCTCACACATGGGAGGCATTAGCCTATGGTACCTGTACACACACACTCACGAACACCTCCAAGCAACAATGAAGAGATATATAAAACTGAAAAGGAAAAGCATCCATACATCTATCCCAAACCAGAGTACAACATAAGTACAAAAGGGAAAAATAGGGCCCACCAAAAGAAAACTACAAAAGTGCGTCCAACCTGCTCTGAAGAAGGGGAACACTGCCACAAACACCCGCCAGAAAGCTCCCTCAGCACAGCTCCAGTAAACACCCCAGTCAACATGCTCACTAAGCTCTGCCTGCTTCGGGTCGTCCTGGGACTCCGTCGAAAGGTCTATGGTCTGCACAAAACACAAACATGTGCAGGAAAAGCCCGTGCAGGGGTGAGTATAAGCATACCGAGTAGGCACCCCAAAAACCCAAAACCCAAGGGAGAAACTGAAAGGCAACAGTACTCTCAACCTAGACAGAGGGAACCCAAACGAGAGAGAAACTCCATCTCGTGACCATCCTCAGCTAAACACAACTAGTCAACTCATCTCAACTCAGGTGTATGCCCATACATACACCTTGAACAATCTAGATATACACAGATCACGCCACAAAGCCACAAGAGGTACCGACCTCGTCACCAGAAATTGTCCACAACCAAGAGAGTACACCCCATGATCACTGTCATCCCAGATGACACTCATCCGAGAGATGAACTCCATCGGGTCCCAAACAAACTTCTCAGACGCTCACCCGAGAGACCACGCTCGTCGGATAACATCACTCGCTGAAACAACATAACCACAAAACTCCTCGGATAGGGGATCACTGCTAGGGTCTGCTAAGGGAGACCAAAACCCACTCCGGTATACGTAGCTCATAGATAGGGGATCCCAGGGTCTGCTGGGGGATACCACGACCCGATCTGGCATACGTAGTTCTCACAGATAGGGGATCACACCCAGGATCTGTTGGGGGATACCACAACCCAATATGGCGCTCGATAGAAACTCCACACTCATATAGAGGATCATCGTCCATATAAAGATGGTCATGATGATTCCAGAACCCTATCTGGTATAACTTGCGATGTAGGGGATCGAACCGACGATGCTGCAACCCTACCGAAACCACGCACTGAGTAGGGGATCGCATAACCAACGATACCGTAACCCTACTATAAACCACATGCTGAGTAGGGGATCATATACCCGATGATGACACAACCCTACTGAGCACGACCCACCGTGTAGGGGATCATATTTCCGATGATTCCACAAACCCTACGGGTTTAACCTGCTAGATACGGGATCACTGCCCGTAAATAAACGGTCACAGCGATACCAAGATCCCGATATATGGTAAAGATGCTAGAGGATCCACTCTGGTCCCACCGGAGGGATACGACAACTCTAATAGTTTAAACATCCCATTGAGAGGATCACAAACCCATACGAAGGTTGTGATGCCACACGAACACTCGTAGGAACGAACCAAGGGAGAACCCTCAACCACTGTTGGTCCACACATCGCTAACCCAAGCGACCCACCACAACGCCACACTGCGCACCTCTTGAGCCAAAACTAAGGCCACCATCGCGTTCCATGTGGAAAAACACGCTAGATAGCCTGTTTACTAGCCCGAAAAGGAGCACTGGTGAAAAAGGAACTATTCACCGTAGATAGCTCGTGCGGGGCCCAGACAACGATCCCGAAACCCATCGAGCGGATCACACCACGGCGATCCCCTCGGAAAAAACAAGTGGATTCGACTACTCACTCGTCTGAAACGGACACCCGGTGAAAAAGGAACTATGCACCAAAGCTAGCTCGTGCGGGGCCCACACATGAATCTCGAAACCCATCAAGCGGATCACACCACGACGATCCCCTCAGAAAAACAAGCGGAATCGACTACTCGCTCGTCCGAAATGGACACCCGGTGAAAAAGGCACTATTCACCGAAGCCCAGCTAGGTTGGGGCCCACACCTAGATTCCAAAACTCATCGAATGGATCACACCATTGCATTCCTCTCGGAAAAACACACATGATTGACTATTCATCTGCCAAAATCGGACTCCTCGTGTAAAAGCTGCGTTTCTCCGCAAACGCCAAAACTCGGCCTCATGGGGCCCGCACCCCGTTCTCAGTCCCAACAACCAGAAACCATCTCAAAAAGTTGGTCGTACCATCAGGGTCTCAATGCCACTGACGGCACGTCAATCAGACGCTCCGTGTAGAAGTTACAACGGCCCGAAGTCGTCAAATAATAAAATAATATTATTTTATATGACGTTTCTAGCTCCCAAGTCATGATCCCGAACCTTTAAACCCTCAAACCCACACCGGATGGTTCACCTCGTTGTCAGGGTCGTGTTTCTTCAAACGGCGCGCGAATCCGACTCCCGAATTGCATGATACGGGGGTTTAAAGAACCCCGTACGACAAAAGAGGTCGGCCCGCCCTGGCCCGCGGCCCCCCGCCGTGCGCCGCCGGCGCGCCCCGGTGGTCCGTTTTGCGATCCGGAGGTGTCTACATGACCCTATAGACCCGATCTACACTGCTACGGCTTCAATTTTCCGAAAAACGCAGCAAAAACGGGATCGAGGGTTAAAACTCAAATCTGCCTACCTCGCGGGCGAAACGCCGATGTTCTGCCTTAGATCCGCGCTCCAGAGCTTCCATTGCGCACTCCTGGAACGTCCACCGTCGAATTCTGAGCTCATGGATGCTTCGTTTTCCCGATTCGGAGGAGAGGAGGTGAAGAACGGCAAAGAACGTCGAGAGGAACCATAAAAGGGGGGGCACTGATATTTATATCAGCCGCCCGCCGGCACCAAACCCGCCTCAGACCCGAGACCCGATGCGAACAAAAGTAAGGTCACCCCTAGGGTAAACGTGTCGTTCTGAACACAATGGCAGACTCATATTTTCCATCCGAGACTCCGTTCAGAAGTTATTTGAGCTGACGCTCGCACAGTAACTTCTCTATTTTATTATGAAAACGCCCCTGGAGGCGTTTCTCACCGCAGGCCCGCGCCCGCAAAGTTTACACCTAGCCTAGGGTAAATGGCACGTTCCGGACGCAACCATGCCCTCAGATTCCCATTCTGAGCTACTGTTTAGGAGATATCACACCCCTGCCCCGTGCATAGTATAAAAATACTTAATATTTTTATAAAATTAATTCCGAGCACACCGGGCCTCAGAATCGCACCCCGTCTTCGTGCCTAGATCTGGAATTCTTCGTACAAATATTCCAAAGTCTGAAAGGGCAAAAAACCTAAGTCACTGCATCCTCCCCCCTTAGAACTTTTCATCCCAGAAAAGCCCTAATCTCAAGGGAAATGACTGGGCTCTCAACTAGGTCACACACTAGCGAGTTCACCAACAAACACCCATGCCTGAACACATAAGTCAGAGGGACTCATCCACCACACCTTGATACTATCCTCTTTGGGAGGCACTGACTTGTCCGCACAGTTTTAATCGCATCACAAAAAAGTGTCTCAGTGGGAGAAGGATCTCTCTTCCTTAATCATTCGAAGCACGCCAAACAACACCCACTCAGGGTCTTACCAACACCCTGAACAAAACTCGAGCAAGCAAGCGAAAGGAAAGGTACCACTAAACGGTGTCTATCAAACTACAGTATAAAGTAGAAAGGACACAAGGCATACCTCTATCCATTTGTGGTGCCTCTGGGTCAACAGCCTCCAGGGCATGCAGCTGTCCTCGCCATCGGCCACTAGCTCCCTGAGCTTGGCGTAGACCAACTGGGGGTGGGGGTGGTGGCAACTGGTACCTCCCACCACCGCCTCCTGTTGCAACATCTCTGTTGCCACGTCCACTGCCCGGCGGATCTCCTTTCTCGAGATGCTACCTCTGCCATGGTGGTCTGTTGACTGTCTCCCTCTCAGCAGCACATCGGGTCGGACAATCTCTAGAAAGATGTCCTCGACCGTCGCAAGCGTAACACCGCCTCTCCTGCGGCTGACCAAAACTGGCCTGAGAGCCCTGAGCCTCAAATCCTCCATCCTGGGGTTGGCTCCTAAAATGTCGGCCACGTCTAGATCCGTGAGTCTGTCATCGACTACCAGATGCCGATCCGACTGAAGAAGTCTCAGCTCTCACGTGCCCAGCACTAACAGGGGGAATCTGCTCAGCCAGAAAACTCTCCACCACCAATGCTCGCTCCAGCACTCCAGCATAGGTGGGCAGGCACAAGGAAACCACACCTGATCGGATGTCCCTGCGTAAGCCCTGCTCGAAGGTCCAAGCCCTAAAGAACGGGTCTAGAACCATATCCAGGGAGTAGCGTGATAGGTCTATAAACCTTGCTGAGTACTCCGACACAGTCATGCTCTCCTGTCGAAGCTGCAGAAGCTCTTACATCTGCACTGACCTCAGCGTCACCAGATAGAACTCCTCCATGAAGAGCCGCTCAAACTCTACCCACGTGAGTGTCTCCTTGTCATGGGACTGCGTCACCAAACTCCACCATCGCCTGGAAGAACCATGCAGAAGGCTTGCTGCTAAGACCACTATCTGATCTGGAGGTGTCCTCACTAGGCGGAAAACTCGGGTGACTGCCTCAAGCCAGTCATCAGCTGCCTGGGGGTCTAGATCACCCCAGAACCTCATAGGTCACTGCCTCTGGAACTCGTGCAGCGCACTCAACCTACGCGCAACCTCGTCCTGCACTACCGGCACATCCAGCTGCTCGACAGGTGGTGGCTCAACTGGAAGACCACCTAGAGGTGCAACCCAGAACCTGCACCCTGTTCCATAGCCTCTACACGGGGCGGTTCAGCAGCACAATCCTGCTGTAGAACCCTCACTAGCTGTCATCGTGGAGGCATCCTGAAATACATTCATGACCCACCACAGTCAAAGAGTATATCTGGAGAGCTGACTCAAGAAGGACGAGGGAAACCCAAAAACCCAGTCCTATATGACGCATGTACCGTTATGTCCCTGTGAACAGTGTACGAATGTCCCGAGTCGAAAGGTAGGTTATCAGAGTCTTGGTGTATTGATACGTCGACCGCCACACCAACACTGGAGTCCCTGGCCTGAAAGCCGAACTCAAAACATCCTAACACTACCGTTATGCAACCCGAACCAAGATCACAGCTAGACCAGCTACGCTCTGAGATCCCACAGGTGGAACCTCCTCTGATACCACTCTATCACAACCCAACCCAACGGGGCTCGAGCCGCGACTCCCCAATCCCGCCTCTAATAGGCCAGGGGCTGGCGACCAGCACCGAGTAGGATATCTCACACATGGGAGGCATTAGCCTATGGTACCTGTACGCACACACCCACGAACACCTCCATGCAACAATGCAGAGATATATAAAACTAAAAAGGTAAAGAATGCATACATCTATCCCAAACTAGAGTATAGCAGAAGTACAAAAGGGAAAAACAGGGCCCACCAAAAGAAAACTACAAAAGCGCGTCCAACCAACTCTGAAGAAGGGGAACGCTGCCACAAAAACTCGCCGGAAAGCTCCCTCGGCACAACTCTGGTAAACACCCCGGTCAACACGCTCAATAAGCTCCGACTGCTCCAGGTCCTCCTGGGACTCCGTCGAAAGGCATGTGGTCTACACAAGACACAAACATATGCGGGCAATGCCCGTGCAGGGGTGAGTATAAACATACCCTGTAGGCACCCCAAAAATCCAAAACCCAAGGGAGAAACTGAAAGGAAACAGTCTGCTCAACCCAGCCAGAGGGAACCCAGATGAGAGAGAAACTCCATCTCGTGACCATCCTCGGCTAAACACAACTATTCAACTCAGCTCAGCTAAGGTGTATGCCCATACATACACCTTGAACAATCCAGATATACTCAGATCACGCCACAAAGCCACAAGAGGTACTGACCTCGTCACCAGCAACTGTCCACAACCAGGAGAGTACACCCCATGATCACTGTCATCCCAGATGACACTCATCCGAGAGATACACTTCATCGGGTCCCAAACAAACATCTCAGATGCTCACCCGAGAGACCACGCTCGTCGGATAACATCACTCACTGAAACAACATAACCACCAAACTCCTCGGATAGGTGATCACCGCTAGGGTCCGCTAGGGGATACCAAGACCCACTCCGGTATACGTACATCACAGATAGGGGATCCCAGGGTCTTTAGGGGGATACCACGACCCGATATGGAATACGTAGTTCTCATAGATAGGGGATCACACCCAGGATCCGTTGGGGGATACCACAACCCAATATGGCACTCGACAAAAACTCCACACTTAGATAGAGGATCATCATCCATATAAATATGGTCACGATGATACTGGAACCCTATCTGGTATAACTCGCGATGTAGGGGATCGAACCGACGATGTCGCAACCCTACCGAAACCATGCACTGAGTAGGGGATCACATAACCAATGATATCGTAACCCTACTATAAACCACATGCTGAGTAGGGGATCATATATCCAATGATGCCACAAACCTACTAAGAAAGTCCCATTGTATAGGGGATCATATTTCGGATGATGCCACAAACCCTACAGTGTTAACCTGCTAGATAGGGGATCACCGCCCGTAAATAAGCGGTCAAAGCGATACCAAGAACCCAATCTAGGGTAAAGATGCTAGAAGATCCACTCTGGGCCCACCGGAGGGATACCACAACTCTAATAGTTTAAACACCCCATCGAGAGGATCACAAACCCATATGAAGGTTGTGATTCCACACAAACCCTCGTAGGAATGAACCAAGGGAGAACCCTCAACCACTAGTGGTCCAAACGTCGCTAACTCGAGCGACCCACTACAACTCCACACTATGCACCTCCTAAGCCAAAACCAAGGCCACTATCGCGTTCCACACGGAAAAACACGCAGGATAGGCTGTTTACTCGCCCGAATCGGAGTACCGGTGAAAAAGGCACTATTCACCATAGCTAGCTCGTGTGGGGCCCACACAGCGATCCCGAAACCCATCAAGCGGATCACACCACGGCGATCCCCTCGGAAAAACAAGCGGATTCGACTACTCGCTCGTCCGAAATGGACACCCAGTGATAAAGGCACTATTCTTCGAAGCTAGCTTGTGCGGGGCCCACACAACAATCCCGAAACCCATCGAGCGGATCACACCACGGCGATCCCCTCTAAAAAACAAGAGGAATCGACTACTCGCTCGTCCGAAACGGGCACCCGGTGAAAAAGGCATTATTCACCAAAGCCCAGCTCGGGTGGGGCCCACGCCTGGATTCCGAACCTCATCGAACGAATCACACCATTGCGTTCCTCTCGGAAAAACACACAGGATCGACTATTCATATGCCAAAATCGGACTCCTGGTGCAAAAGCTGCGTTTCTCCGCAAACACCAAAACCCGGCCTTGTGGGGCCCGCACCCTGTTCTCAGTCCCAACACCCGGAAACTATCTCAAAAAGTCTGTCGTACCATCAGGGTCTCAACGCCACTGACGACACGTCAATCGGACGCTCCGGGTAGAAGTTACAACGGCTTGAAGTCGTAAAATAGTAAAATATTATCATTTTATACGACGTTTCTAGCTCCCGGGCCACGATCCCGAATCTTTAAACCCTCGAACCCACACTGGAGGGTTCGCCTCGTCGTCAGGGTCGCATCTCCGCAAACGGCGCACGAATCCAGCTTTCAGATTGCAAGATATGCGGGTTTAAAGACCCTCGTACGACAAAAGAGGCCGGACCGGCCCGCCCTGGCCGGCGGCCCTCCGCCGTGCATCGCCGGCACGCCACCGCGGCTCCGCCCTGCGCCGCCGCGCCGGTGTCGCACCGACGGATCTTTCGTGGACCGCCGGGAGCACCCCGGTGGTCCGTTTTGCGATCTGAAGGCGTCTACACGACCCTAGGGACCCGATCTACACTACTACGGCATCAATTTGCAGAAAAACGCAGCAAAAACGGGATCGGGGGTTAAAAATCAAATCCGCCTACCTCGCGGGTGAAACGCCGACGTTCTGGCTTAGATCTGCGCTCCCGAGCTTCCACTACGTGCTCCTGGAACACCCGTCGTCGAATTCCAAGCTCGTGGGCGCTACGTTTGCTCGATTCGGTGGAGCGGCGGTGAAGAACGGCGAAGAACGTCGAGAGGAACGATAAAAGGGGGGTGATATTTATATCAGCCGCCCGCCGGCGCCAAACCCGCCTCAGACCCGACGCCCAATGCGAACAAAAGTAAGGTCACCCCTAGGGTAAACGCGCCGTTAGGAACGCAATGGAGGACTCATATTTTCCATCCGAGACTCCATTTAGAAGTTATTTGAGCCGACGCTCGCACACTAACTTCTCCCTTTAATTTTGAAAACAACCCTGGTGGCGTTTCTCACAGCAGGCTCGCGCCCGCAAATTTTACACCTCTCCTATGGTAAACCGCACGTTCTGGACACAACTGTGCCCTCAGATTCCCATTCTGAGCTACCGTTTAGGTTATATCACACCCCTGCCATGTGCATAGTATAAAAATACTTAATATTTTTATAAAATTAATTCCGGGCACACCGGGCCTCGGAATCGCACGCCGTCTTCGCGCCTAACTCTGTAATTCTTTGTAGAAATATTCCAAAGTCTGACAGGGAAAAAAACACGAGTCACTACATTGGCTATATAACATGTGTATGAATCTTTAATTAATATTTAATGATGATCGTTTTATATTAATTTGGGCAGTTTTTGGATGACTACGAACATGTTATTTTATTTGTTAGTATTATGAATAAAAGTTGTTTCCAGAACAAAAAAGGGGTTAAAACATAAATATTGAAATATTTTTCAACAATTTTATTGTTTAATTGATATTATTGAAGGATTTTAATGAAAATGGAAGTGCATCACCCATGATGTAGTAAAATTAACACATCCGGGGAAACATTTTCATTTTTATAAACAAAGAGAGAGAGTGAGGGAGGGTTATAATGAATAATCATCGATTAACATGGTATAATACCACTGTATAAATAATAATGGATTAATAATGAAATTTGAATAAGATATGTTGAGGATAAGAGACTAAAATAAAAGGAATTTGAAAGGAATTTGATATAAAAGAGAGGGAGAGGAATTACCTCTTGAATATATCTTCATTAAGAGCCTATTTAGAGGGTAGGTTTTGGTACATTTATGAGAGAAAGGGATGGTGGATGTGGGGGACGCTCTTGGGAAGATGTTTGAGCAGAAATTTGAGTAGGGACATGGCTTGAGATGTGTGAGGACTTGAGGTTTTGAGGGGTGTTATTTATAGTGGAGGGGAGAGGGGGTTTCTGAATATTATATTTATTAACTTTTTATTTCTCCAAAAGACAAGAAATAATGATGATTCCACAACTAAATATGGTAACTTGATCATGTGAGTTAGAACCAACTGAGCTTACATCCATTGAACATCATTCATGACTCTGTAATTAATGTAATTAGCTTATTTTATAAAATTATAGTATTTCATTATTCCTTAAAAATCCATGTATTTCAGAATAATCCCAAAAACTCACCCTAATCATTTTTAAAAGAGTAAAATACATAAAATTACCTCATTTTTTTAAAAAATAATTTTTGAAATATGATTAATTTATTTTCTAATTAAAATCATAATTTTACTTGAAAAATAAATATTTTTAAATTAAAACGGATTTTATAATGCTTTAAATAATTAAATAAGGGCTTATAAAATTATATTAATACTATATGATTTTTTTAAATTTATTATCACATTTTAGGAAAAAGTATTCTTTTAATTTAATTAATTAATTATTTATGACTTATAAAAATACCAATACTTTTATTATAGACATATTGTCACCTGTAAGATGCCTAAATTTTATTTATACATTCATGGATGAGTTTACTATTCCTTGGGACAAGTGACTATTCATAAGGGTCATATTACTATTCATAAGGTTAGGTTTCTATTCATAAGGGTGCTTTACTATTCACCAAAAATTATGTTTATCCCATCGGACTCCATACATCTTACTGATTGTGATGGTGTATGTCAGATTTTTTAAATTCAAAACATAGAAGTGGAAAAGTTATGTTTAAATGTCACATAGCAGTTAAATTAATCTTGGTGTGACATTGTGTCTCCTGATGTGTTTTTTATTATTATTATGACATTACTACAAGAAGGGAGAAATCTCATTCATAAAAGTCAGTTTTATAACATTGATGGAATCTTATAATGGTATTTGAAAATTCATTAATGAATGGAATGGTGTTTTACATTATGTTAATCTTTTAGGGAAATATTAACTAGGAATTTCATTACTTTTTCTTTTCTTAATATGCATTAATATAAGGAACCATATTTACTTTTTTCTTGACGCATCTTCTATCTAGTTCTCAAATCATTAGTGAAAAGGGATGGTAAAATCATACTCATTAAGTGGATCTTGTTATCACCTATGATTAAAAGATAATTCATATTGTAAGAATATATAATTTAGTATATTATGAATATTCATATATCAAATATTTAATTATATAGACAATGTCACCATGTCATTTAACCAATGCTAATTTTATGTATCTTCAGGGTCTGTGTGGAGTAATTTTTCTTTGAACTCCACATATATTGTGATACATAAGATATTATCTTTTATTTAATAGTATGTAACATTTAATTCTATTATTTCAAGAATTATGGTAGCTAATAAAAAAATATCCTATAACTATAAATGTTCCAAATTTTATAACAATCAATCATCATTTAAGATACTTTAATATTTATTCATATATCTTTGTTCAAATAAATTTTACCACATTATATCTTAGTTATGTATGTGGAATATCTAATCATGAAAAATTATTATTAAATACCAAATAGTTCTCAACCAGTGCAAGAAATGTATGGATCTAAATTACTATTATGAAAATATAACAATTCACAAAAATCCTTTCCTCAATAGGATAATCAATATTCTTTAATAAATTTCAACATTACATAAGAAAGAAATTTTTTTAACCAAAAGTCACATGTACATATTTTAGTAAATAACTATTTTTTATTTGGGTTTATAGCATAAAACTTATGAAATTTTCAAATCCACATGATTTTTGAAATATAAAAAAATATTATTAATAAATACTATAATTAATTTATCTATGATATTTATAAAAAAAATATTCATTAAAACATTAATATACTAGGTGAATTTGTTATCGTGATTGGAATAACATGCTGCCCAAAATACATATAACTTTTTAAAAAATAATAAATATTAAAATTCACCTTCTCAACCATTAGAAAATGATATTTACACTAATTTTAAATTTTTTTGGATTAATTGTAGACTATGAAGCTCATAATAAATCAATATGTTTTCATTAAGCTCTTTGTAATCATTATTTTACAATGTTGATATATTATTACTTTGGGAAAATGTAATAGAGGAAACCCAAGGTGATATAATATGTTATATAAATCGCTATATAGATATTATTTAATATCATTATTTAAATCTTAGAACTATTTTATTCCCATATTATAATAATTCTTTAATAAGGGCTTAAATACCTTAAAAATATCAGTTATGTAACAAAACTATTAATATAGAGTCGATCTAATTAATTTTCTTGTGAATATATATAAATATAAAAATATATATATTTTATATAAACATTTTTTAAGTGTTCCCCTCCCTTCTACCCATTCTCATATATTATATCAGATAAGGTTGTTCTTGAAATGGATCTCATGTTTATATTTGACCATTTAAATTGATTTTATGTTGGACCTTGTTTATGATGTTTCACTCTTTTAATCCCATTTTTTCGTTTTCACAGGGTGATGCATGTTATTATTAAGAGGAATGGGGTTTGAATAATCCAAATATTATTCTAATTATCCTTTCTAGGACTATATTATATATTTATGTACTAAACATGAAAACCATTCCAGTAACAATACCAGTTGACATTTTTTTGAAATATGTTGATTGTGAGTAATTAAATTATGTTTCCCTTACACATGGGAATTATATTTTATAATATATAATCCAAATAATTTATTATAGTATAATTTTAACATCACTAAAATTATCTTTATTATTTTTGATATTATATAGAATTAATTCGATTCTAGGCACTAATACGTCGTTCGATTTTGGGGACTGGTGTACCTGGAACAATTTTTTAAAAAATGTTAGGTTTTTAAATAGTACGCATCTGTGATTGTCCTGAAAAAGTGGAATAACATATAAAAAAGTTTGTGGAATAGAAATTGGAGGGAACCACTGCATTTATATATGTGAATTTTCCACTGGCGGGGCCAAACATCGGCTGGCAGAAACCGTCTTTGAAGGATACTTTTTGAATGTAAATTTCATTAAAAATATTTAATAAATTTTTTTGTTGAAACATTGGATTTCTTTTAATATTTCCTATTTTCTGGAATCTAGGGTTATGAAAAAATCCAATAAATCCTTTAAGTAATGAATATTGAGGTCTCTCAAATGAACACCGATGTATTAGCGAATTAGGAACAACAAACCTCGAATTTGAATGATCTCACCAATGATGATAATGCGACGATCGATTTTCATCATCAAGATATTCAAAAACAAGAAGGGTTTTTTATCTCCATGTTATTTATTTTCCCCATTTTTAGATTCATCAATTAAGGTCGACCAAATATCGAACAAGTTTATTCATGGTTCGGTCGCTCTGGCAGGATAGATTAATTGTAGGATTTGAAGGGTGATGCATCTTTGTGATTATTCATCTTAGTTAGAACTTTTAATAAGAAAAAATCAACGAATTCAAAAAAAAAGTCCAAGATACATTTTTTGGGCATTCATGTACAATTATTCTCTCCCCTGAATATCTTAAATTCCTCGTGTTCACTTCATATTCTCCCTATGATTTGAAACCCCTATGTTAATGATCGATCGTTGCACCCATGATTCATGGGGCAATGATTTGAGATCAAATATCAGACTCCTTAAAAGAACATAGGAGCTACAACCTAGAAGTTGTTTGTATTTTACATATAGATTTTTTGTCTCACAGTGATTGTGTGTCTTACCAAGACTATGTGTTTTACTGAGATTGTGTGTCTTACTGAGACTATATGTTCCATGGAGACTCTGTGACTCATTAGATTAAGTATATCAGAACTTTTAGAAAATATATGTTGCAGGCATATACCTTTATGAGATGATTTTACTTCAAGTGGATCATTGGAATAATTCATGTATTTATTTGTGGTATACTTCAGTTATTTATTTGTGGTATAATTCTTGTATTTATTTAGTGGTATTCCTTTGTGGTTTCCTACTAAGTATTGTTTTACTCACCCCCACCATGGGGTTTTCCCACACATGGGAAGGCTTGTGCATAAGATCAATTCTTTTACTATCTCCTAGGTTGACTAGGACCAGGTGGTGCGTTGTGAGACCAAATAGTCAATGTGTGAACCTATGACTTTAGATAGTTGTTCATGTGATTACCCATCAGGTAGGTTTTTTTATGACGAGTTTCAGGATGTTGTCTGTTTCTTTTTTAAAGAATTTTTTATTTTTTTTGTGCTTGTATTCTGTCCCTTTTCACTATATAGTTTATAACTTTTGTACACCTTTGTTGTCATATTATTTTTATGCATGCTAGTTTACATACTGTTTTACATTTCATCATTTTGGGATTGGAGATGTGTGCGTGAGAATGGGTACTTAGGAAAATGCATCCCATTTGTGGTATATGCCTACTCGGTTCAAGTCACTAGCTCCACGCCTATTAGAGGTCGGATTTGGGTAATCACGTAGGGAAGACATTTTGATTAGTTGATAGAGTTGTGTCTGTGGTGGTGGGTTCTACTTAATAAACCAATAACCTATGAGATTTTTTTGGGGAAACAGTGTTAAGTGTTTTATGATCAACATTTAGTCTACAAAATATAGTGTTGGTGTGACAGTCGATGTGTCTATAAACCAAGAATCTGAATTATTTTTTTCGACTCATTACATGAAAACCATAGTTGTAGGGAAGACAATGGTACATGCATTATATTGTATGTGGGTGTGTTTTCATGTCCTTCATGAGTCAGCTGACCAGGTATACTATACATACCATGGTACATCTTGTTCTATTTCAGGATTCCTCTATGCATAAAACACGTAGGATTATATTGCATGATCATGAGGATGATCGACCTAGTGATGATGAGTCAGTACAAGTTCATGTTTTGTAGATAACACATCTGGGTGGTTTACCAGCATTACCACCAACCGTCAAACAAAAATTACTACCAGTGCTACCCATTGAGGATTCATGATAGATTTATGCATTTCATGAGGTGTATAGGTAGCGACCTACCATGTTTCAGGGTGAGATAGACCCCCAAGTAGCTGAGGATTGGTTGAAGACCATTACCCGTGTCTTCCTCCTTATGAGGAAGCTTTCTGACAAGATGGCAATCCTAATTTATTGTCTTCATCCAGGATTAGAGGGGAGATGTTGGAGATTTGTGATCTTGACACCTGATGAGATGACTCTCTCTTGGTAAGAAATAGATCTTCACATCAGAGAGGTGATCTTTCAAGATAATTTATGCTCAATCTGAATATAGGGACATCTAGATCTGTATTTGGGATTTCAAACTGTTGTAGAGTACTCAGTGAAATTTACTAATCATTTTCACTAATCCATGGATATTGTTCAAGAACCCTTCTTCAAGGATCATACCATTGAGAAGATATTATTATGGGATATCTGGGCATCCATGATATCCCTTAGCATTCCTACATACGCTGGGGTAAAAGAGAAGGCTCTGATTGTGGATATATCTTTAACGGTGAAGCAACTGGCAGTGGGAGCCACAACCAGGAACCTAATAGATATGACATCAGCAGTGGGTAGTCGACAGTAGTCTCAGGGACCCATGTGGGTCAAGAACTCCTGGGGAAGAATCCAAGACAAAGGACCAGAGGTATGGGGATCCCAGGGCAGAGGAAGTCAGCTGAAGGATAAGTTATGTTACTCGTGTGGTTGTCTAGGACATCTGTCATGAGATTTCCCGACCCATTATAAGACTGATTAGGAGATGGTCAAGAGACTACCAAGACAGAGGAAGATGTGGGATCATGGGTGGTCTGCATGCCTAATGACGTGACGGAGGAGCAGGCCAGGTAGCATTGTAGGAGCAGAGGTTCGAGATATTACCAGCACCACCCATAGGGGGTCCACCACGGGCTCAGGAAGCTTTTGGAAATGGACAATGCTAGATTTTGATGAATTAGGATTATGATCCCGAGGTTCTAGGGATGATTATAGGTATTGTATGTGTCTTTTCTGCCTTAGATATAGTATTTATATGCATAATATCTTTTCATTTTTTTCATTCCATGACCCCTATTTGAGACTCAAAGATTTCAGTGGTACCATTGACTCGATCCCTATTCTTAGAGACCCATACATGATGATATTCGATGATCAAAACCTGGTGGAGACAATGTTCACATACTCTTAGGAGAGACAGTTTTTATTAGGATCTGTTTGTGGAAGAATCAAGGCCTTACGATGTCATTCCTATTATGGGATTTTTATATATTGTTCATGCTCATATTGACTTATGTGGGAATAGAGTGTGGTGTGTGAGAGGTTATGTGGCTAGGTTTTACATTGTTGGAGAAAAGTAAAATCATGTAATTAATTATGAACTTACTCATAGGAGGGTTCAACTGGTCACACATCAGTTGGCTAGCCTGACACTCGACGCATTGGATGATAAGAGTCCTCGGTTTCCTATAGTGGTGGAGGTTTGTGATGACATCGTTACTATGTATGTTCCAAGATTACCACCTCATAAAGAGTAAGACATTTGAATTTATCTATACCCTAGTATGAAACTGACTTCTACACATGCATATCAGATGGCTCCCATAGAGCTTCTTGAGATGATGGTACTGTTGGATAACCTAAAGTGGAAGGGCTTCATGATCCCGATTTTTTCACCCTAAAAAGCACCAATTTTGTTTTCCATGAAGGCAGATGAGATCTTGAGGTTGTGTGTGGACTTCTGGTACCTAAACCGGGTTACCATGATGAACAAATATCCATTACCGGGGATCGCTGAACTCTTCAATCCGTTGAAAGGGATATGGTGGTTCTCAATGATAGACCACAAATATGGATATAACCTACTATGAGTGTTGGATGAGACATCCCAAAGAAGGATTTCATGTGTCTTTACATCCATTACCAAAACTTTTTTATTTATTTTGACATGAAAAATGACCGTAAAATGTTAATAGAACTCTTTAATAGGATCTTCCATCCTCTCCTTGGATAATATTTGGTGTTCATTATTGATGACATCCTAGTTTACTTGGTGTCAGAGGAGGATCACTCATGCCACATGAGGATGGTCCTAAACCTGCTCTGAGAGAAATAACTATACAGGAAGCTCTTAAAGTGTCAGTTATGGATTTGAGAGATCCACTTCCTAGGAAACGTCATTTCAGAGGCCAGAGTTTTTGTAAATCTAGAAGATATTGAGAAGATGATTACATGGGAGCCACCCAATAGCATTTCCAAGGTGAAGAGTTTCCTTGGGTTGGATGTGACAATGATAGGTTTGTACCTGATGATTCTAGAGTAGAAACATCCTTGATAGGTTTTACAAAAATGGGAAAACCATTCATGTGAATAGAAAAGTTGAAGGAGTGTTTCCGTACTTAATAATAATATTGACAAGTGATCATATATTGAGATATAAAAATGTGTGTTTAAATTACGAATTATTTTGGCATGCAGTAGGAATCGGGCTTGGTTATGACTTAATGCATGGGAAATCAGTTATTTCCTATGGATCATGGT
This sequence comes from Viscum album, assembly GCA_963277665.1. Classification (NCBI taxonomy): domain Eukaryota; kingdom Viridiplantae; phylum Streptophyta; class Magnoliopsida; order Santalales; family Viscaceae; genus Viscum; species Viscum album. Next base: position 393,015,443 of record OY728148.1, read on the forward strand.
GTAAGAGACCACATGATAAAAACTACAACACCCATGATTATGAGTTCATAGTGGTAGTATTTTCATTGAATATGTGGTGAAACTACTATATTGGGGAGAATTTTATTGTTTACTCCAGCCACATGAGTCTCATGTTTTATCTTCCCTCATAAGGATATGAACTTGAGCCATATGTGATGGATGCAATTTCTCCAGGCCTATCAATTTGAGATGTTTTATATTCCTAGGAAGGAGAATCTGGGGGAAGTTGCTTTCAGCTTGAGATCATGTTCACATTTATTGAACGAAGATTCAGAGCAGTTGTCCTCATTATATATATAATTTTTGGATGGATTTGGAGTAGGTTACCTTTAGTCGATGTGTCTCAACCCTCCACTATTGTAGTGAGTCGAGGAGGCAAAGATTGGGGGTGCCAACTATGAGACCTTACATGCTCAGATGTTCACAGGGAATACCCTTTAATGACAATCAAATGGTTGGCAGAACATCATTATTTTCATAGGAAAGATAGTGGTACCTGTGATGTTATAGGAGGAGTTCTTTAAAGAGTTCAATACATCCCCTTTGGCAGTACATCCGGGTGTGGTGATGATATACCATTACCCCTGATGTTAGTTCTAGTGATCGGGGATGAAGAAGTAAATGGAAACGTTTGTTTATAGAAGCCTAACTTTTTAGCAAGTGAATGATGAGCACCATGTTTCAATAGGCATGAAATAACCCCTTAATGTTCCAGAAGGGATGTGGGATGGGATATCGATGGACATTGTGACAAGTTTACTATGCACGTCCAGCAGATAGGATACCATCTAGGTGGTTAATAATTAACTCACCTTGTAGGCTCACTTCCTATCTATCAGGTTGCATGGTGCAATATAGAAATTTGTATTCATCTACATGCAGAATATAATTTGACTCCATATTCTTCCATCGATGATAGTCTCATATCCTGATGCTTGCTCTATATCCTGGATGTGGATGTGATTGAAAGAGGAGTTTGGGACTCATCTCTTGAGTGAATCATTCCACCCACAGACAGAAGGCCAGAATTAGTGGAAAATTTTGGTTCTGGAGGTTATAAAATGTTGTTCCATTTTAGATTATGGCCACATTTGGAAGGATCACCTGCCTCTAGTAGAGTTTTCGTACAACAAAATTTATAATTACCCAACTGGAATGGAACCATTCGATGCCCTGTACTAGCGACCATAAAGGTCACCACCGTATTGAACGAACCTAAGAGAGTTAGCTATCGTGGGACTACTGTTTTTTTAGGAGACTACAGAGATGGTGCAGTTCATCCAGGAGTAGATGCAGAATACACATATCCATCATAATTATTATACTCTTCATTAATAGATGCCATGAGAGTTTGAGTAGGGATACCTTGTATTCCTTCGGATATCTCCTCAACACGTGATAAATAGATTTGGATGGGGAGACATGATATCTCTGAGGATTATCGGCCCTTTCCTAATACTTTTTAGAATTGGTGAGGTGGATTAGAAGTTGGATCTACCCCCACAATTAGAGAGGGTGAAAGATGTTCTCAATGTGTCACAACTGATGATATAATTGCATGATTCATCACATGTAATTAACACAGTAAATATGGAAATTGGCGATTGGGAGACCATTATGGAGTACCCTATGATGATTAAGTATCAATTAGAGAGGATCTTTTAGGGGAGGTCAATTACTCTAGTGTGCATTTGATGAAAGCATTGGAATCAATTGGTGAACACATAGGAGAGAGCATCCTAGATTCTTGATCAGTACCCCCATTTGATTGTATGTAATTATTCTATTATTTCGTGGACATAAATCCCTAAGGTGAGGTTAATGTAACATCTTATAAATTCAATGTATTTTTTTAATATTATATAGAGTTATTTAAGGAAGATTCATTGAGATGACATGCGATTCCGAGCCCCTATCTTCCAAGAGCAGTTTTTTTAAAATGTTATGTCTTAAATGGAATGTGTACACAAATTTCCTAAGAAAATATGAATAACATATAAATGAGTTCCTAAATTTGAAATCAAAGGGAAACTTTTCATTAAGACCAATGAATCTTCTGTAGGTAGGGCCTATCATCGGCCAGCATGGTCCATTTTTGAAAAATAGTTTTTTGAACATAAAAATCATTAAAATAAATTAAAAAATATTATTTTTGATGCAACATTTTTTTCATTTAATATTTTATACTTTCAGTAATAGAGGGTTATAACATAACCCTAGAAATCCTCTGAGGCATGAAGAAAAACCTCCCTCCAAAGAACATTGATGGATTGGTGAATCAAGAATAGAGAACCAAGGATTTGAAGCAACTCACCAATGATGACGACACGATGATCAATCCTTGTAAGATAGGGATCGATCTTCATTTTCTAGTTATCGAAATCCAAGTACTATGTCTAATATATTTGTGATTTTCCTCCATTTTAGATTCAATGATGAATGCAGACAAAACAAATAATATGTTTATCTATGGTTTTTTTTCTCTTGTTGGATATTGATATTGTGTGGTTTGATGGATCATATGTATTTGTGATTATAATTTTTTATTTTCTTCTTCTAAAAATGAAAAATCTATGCTGATAGAAACAATGTCCAAGATCATTTATTAAGTAGTTCAAGTGAATATAATCTTTCCCCTCAATCTCTCGCATTTTTCCACTATGTTGGGTGAGATTTTAGTAAAAGAAGAAAAATGATTTCATAGTTTATAAAACAAAAGAATAGAAAATAAATGATTTATATATCTCTTCTAGTGATTGGATATATAAATTAGTAATAGAAAAGACGTGATTTATAATTCTTTCCATCATGTTTGGTCAATATTTTGAAATAAAAGAAATGAAATTATCTTTTGATACATATAAAAAATATATATATAAGTAGAATTGTAAAATATTAATAACCTTCAAACATCATTTCCTTTTAATTATCGCAATTTTGTGATGATTTAAAAATACAGAAGAGAAATATTTTTCTATCTATTTCTACCCTTATCATTTCTTCCCTCTTAAAATTCCCTAACCGAATATGAGAAATAAAATTTTTCCCTTAATATCATTTATTTTATCCCTATTTTAACCTTGAAAAACTATCCCTTCTAGTGTTTTTTGTCTTCTCCCTGTGTTATGAAACCCCTATTTGAATGATCAATTGTCGCACCCCAAATTCAAAGCACATTGATCTGATATTGGTGATATAACCCCATAATGGAACAATGGAGGTGTGATGATGATGTCAAGACATGATTTGGTTGGAACAATAGTGCTCGGTGGTGAAGGCGACAACCAAAGGTGGGGACTCGAGCCAGTTCTACTGTGACACATCACATGTCTAGGGTGACGGTCTAGGTGGATAGTGAGTCAATTGGGAGATTCCATTAGTAGGTGGTCTAAGGTTGAAAAAAATGACATGGTACTAGGTTGGAGCAACGATGGTGATGTGGGCTGTGAAAGGTGGCCATGAAATTGACCTAGGAAGGCAATGGAGAGGAGGCCACGTATACGGGAGTACTCTATAAGGGAGATGGATCATTTCTCAGTTTCATGTTAGAGGATCCCACAACAGTGGCTCAGCTGAGCGTTAGACAGGAGGCTTGTGTTCAGGGATCATAGTGTGAGGTGCAGCAAGATGGCCCATAGTTCAGGATGAGTCAGGTGTAGCCAGACCATTATAGATGCCCCTTGGGCTGGACCTAATAAGCCAGGCTGTTATGCACCAGATCTAACCAAACTGGGAAGGGGTGGGTCACGTCAGACCCAGACCAGGCTCGGGTCAAAACCATAATTTAGAAATTGATGTAGTATTCAAACTATGTGCCTATTTGATGAGCTGTTAGCGGAGTTGGGACCCATGAGATGATAAATTACTAATGATATACTCTAAGTGATTTTTTTTGAAATTTTTGGGAAAACATAATGATTAGAGGAGTAGGTTATTACTGAACAAGTGTTCTAAAAGTTGAATCCTATGGCTATCTCTGAACTAGAAGCTCTATAAACATAGAATCAATATGAACTAGTAGCTGTGAGAAATAGAAGATATGTGTATTTTACTTTTATATTGAGTGTCTCAAAGATATTGTGTGTCTTATTGATTCTTTGTTCTTTACCGAGACTGTGTGTCTTACTAATACTGTCTAACTCATGTGTATTTTCTACCTAATTTTATTAATTATTTTAGGACCTTCATAGAATATATGTTGTAAAAATATACCTATGTGAGATGACTGTGCTTAATTTATTTATTTTTGGCATACATCATTTATTATTTTTTCATTTACATCGTGTATTTTTTTATACATCATGTATTTCTTTAGTAATATTCCATTATGGTTTCGAGGATCCCTGATGAGTAATGTGTTACTCACCCTGACACAGGCTTTCCTCGCACGAGTTGGGTATTTTTTAGATGATTGATTCTTTAATTAAGTCCTAGGTGGACTAATACCATGTGGTACATATGGAGACCATATAATCAGGCTGTGCTCATGTGACTTCAAACAGAAGTTCATATACCTATCCTTTAGGTTGGGTTTTATGCGTATTTGTTTCAAGAACATCTGTTTTTCCTTTTTATATACTCTTTCTTTTGGTGGGATTGTATTCTGGCCATGTTCACTTTTCAGGTTCCTATTATCATACTCCATTTTTGGTATCTTGGTGATTTTTATTCTTGTTTACTTACTGTTTTACATTTCATCATTTTGTACTTGGAGTTGTTTTAGTGTGTATGAGTACTTAGGAAAATTGTTCCCATTTGTGGGGTATTACTACTCAGCGCTAGTCTCTATCCCATGGCCTATTGGAGGACTATTTTGAGTAGTCATATCACAGGCCCCACTAGGATGGGTTGTGAAAATAATTTCAATCCATATATGGGTGAAATCATTTTTTTTTATAATCTATGGAGGATTAAGTTGTTATGGTGGAGGAACTATGACCATGAATGGGGCATCCTATGTATCCCATTGGGGGGATTCAATACACATGTAGTATAGTAAGAAATAATATAGCATATAGTACCCTTTTAGTTCATGTAAGAGAGACAGTGGTGGTTCCATTTATGGTCATGATTCCATGACCATTGTTATGTGTACTTTAAGGCCACTAAATAAGTATATATAGTAATGAGTGACTAAAATGGTTTCATTTTTGTACTTATGGATTGGTGTCATAAAAATGTTTAGTCTGAAAATGAGCAAGGAAATGACATTGGGCTTCCACTAGGATGGAAGTCCATGTGACAAAATTCTTAATAGAATAGTCTATTCATGAACCCACATATAGAAATAAAAAATAATGATTCCCAAGGAAAATTAGTAGGTGTGATTGATCTATTTGGTTTAGGGTGTCCATATAGATTAAATGAAATTTTTTACACCTAGTAGGTTTCTTAGGTGAGGGTAGAACCTACATTAATACATGTGGGCTTTGATAATTTACCCTTTTGGGATAAACAATATTTTTTTGTAACGCTCCGACCCTCGTTACCCAGAGTCGGTGCATTATTACATAAAATTGGCATGATCACAAGAAAGATCACATCTCGAAAGACCGATTGGTTTAGTAGCCTTGGAAACACTAGATATGTTAATAAGTTTACATTACATCATAAAATGAAAAACTACTACAACAACATAATGTCTCCATAATCCACACTCATATCCCCACATAATATCCCTGCAGGTCATTCCTAATTTACTTCATCACTTCCTGGGAAAAATAAAACATAGAAAAGGGGTGAGCTCAAATGCCCAGTAAGGATAACAATATAGTGGAAACTTTCATAAATAAGAATAAACATTTAAGGAAATGTATAACTAAAACAAAAGCCTTTCAAACATGAACTTTCAACATGTTATGGCATAAATAAAATGAAATAATTCCATTTACTTATTCACATGGATATTCTACTAATCGAATAATCACATGCAAAAATCAATAACCACTTTCATAATGTTGGAATGCATAATGCCAGACTATCATAACCACATAGTCAAGGCCTCGTGCCAAGACTACAAATAAGATTTTGTCAAGGCCTTGTGCCAAGACACTAGTTTTTCTCATGAGACCTACTGATGCATTGAGGAGCTATAGCGGGCTCCACCCGTCACTTACTAAGTCCAATGCATTCCCATATGAAAAGGTTTAAACAAAACATAAACATTCGTATTAAAACTAGCATACGAAATGTAAATAATTTCACCATAAACTATGAATGGTATAAAAATAGCACATCCACAGTCAAACATATCACAAAACCTTCAATACAATATAGAAGTTTTGTATCATAATAAATCAACTTCAAATAATCTTAAAATCCATCAAAGGATGTTGACATAGATGAAATCAATATTATTTTTAAAGAAATATCTCCTTTTAATTTGAAATCATTTAAGATCCATATAAAATAAAACATTTTCTTTGAAAATATTCTTATAAGATTGTAAGGGATGCTTTGAATATTTTATAACGGCGGAAAATAGCCGCACCCGCCGTATAAGTTAAAAAAAACATTCTTACCTTAATTCTGTCGAAAAGGTTAAAAAAGACCTTGTTTTGAAAACGACCGAAAGATTCCTTTATAAACCACTTATAAAAGTCAAAAAGGGTATAAATTACTTTAACTCATATTCTAGTAAATAGTAAAAATGTTTTGAAATACATTTTTAAGAAACATAGATGTGGATGATAAAGAGATCCCAGTAGATTATTACGTATAAACAACCTCGGATAATGGAGAGATTGTGAAATAACCCTTACCTTGTACTTTTCCTTGGTTGGGGTAGGTTAACCTTCTGTATAATGGTGAAATAATTGTTATTAAATTATACAATAATCATATACATTAATATGATATCATATATGATCTTTTAATATTGATTTGATAATAATATCTTAGTATTATCGTTGTTTCGGGTGTTAACTTACTTGTTTTCTATTATATGTTTTGTTACATAAGACATGTTTGTAAAGGATAGGTTTTATATTATTCATATCCAGAATGATATAAATTCTTTAACATCATTTTTAAATCATCAAATGATAATTATACTTGAATGGATACGATGGAGAATGAATCTCATCGCGTTCATGGAGACGGTAGTCCGTACGTACGCACGAGCGACAATATCATTCTTTTGATATTAAAATAATATATAAATGGATGTTATATCATATATAAAGAATCATTAACATGTTATATTTATTATTTACATTAGTTACACACCATTATTATACCCATCCAAATAATATTATATTGAATAACAATTACACCACGGCGTGGAGACGGTAAGCCGTACGTACGCACGTATGGTGACATGTTATTCAAAGGGTGGATAGAATACTGAATATGGTTGTACCATATTTTTAATAACATCACAGTATATATATGATACTGGATTTATTATTTTAAAATGGTAACAACAAAGGAAGAAGAAGTGGAAGAAGAAATGAACTTAGAAAAGGGTGGTGAAATCATTACCTCTTCTTCGGGTTCTTCCTTTTGATTTGATCAAAAGGGCTCCTTAGGTTGGATTTCTGATCAAACTAAGGCCCCTATGTTGTAGTGAGGGATGTTGGGAGAGTATTTGGGCAGAGTTTGTCCGAACCAAAAGGCTTTGAAGGTGTGAAGAAATGAGGAGGAGTGCCCTTTTATAAGAGGGGTGAGGGGCACCTTTGGAAAAGCTAGAGATATTAGTTTATAATAAATTAATATTCGGTTTACAATGGCTCCAAAGTTGACTATTCAAATGTTAAGGTGGGTATGGGTCGAAAACAGCTCAACCAATAGAATTTAGACAGGTTTGGGTACTTATATTAACCTTATCTTTAAGTATTAACTCTAAGTTAATTAGTTTCACTTTTACAATGTCTCTTTGTATTTTTATATAATATTGTTAATAAACTTACTATATACATCCAAGCGACCCCCAAGTGGTCCATTAATGATGAAAATATCATGATATAAGTCTCTTGTCCGAACCTTAGATTTTTAGGAATTTAATATCAATTAATAATATAATATTTGTTTTAAGAACTCTTTTATGTCAATTTTGACACTATTCAATAGTTGATTTTTGTGAAACTCATAACAGATTGATTACTTCGAAAAAAGTCAATTAAATCAATAATAATATATCATATTATCCTATAAAATTAGTTTAATCCATTAAAAGTTTCATATTATATTTATTTGGGCATTTATAATATCAATTATTTTAATTTTTCACTATTATAGTAATTACTGCATCATCATTCTGTCATAAATAAAATAAAATATTTAATGTCTAAAAATTATAAATAAAATGTCATTATGTAGGAAATCTTTTTATCTTTCCAATTAATATTTATAATCTAAAATACAACATATATCACCCTATGTAACAATTGTTTTTCTAAAAGATATATGCTTGTGTCATTTTTGTATTCATTATAACTTAATTAAAATAAAGTGTCATTATCACTTACAAGTGGATCCATGGGGTCCCAAAATAAACCCAAAGATTCACATGGTCGAACATGTATCAACCAATAGGGTTAAGACACGTTTTAGGGTAATTTAGTATTATTATAATATTATTTTTAACCCTTATTTACCGGATTTACCCTTAACCATGGTAAATAAAATATTTACCGCAGTAATTATTCAAAATGTCTAAGAATAAAAGTTACCTATTTACACAATTTGAACATCCTGATTCCAAATATGTAATCCATTTTCCTAAATTCAGAACACAGAAGTGGAAGAAATTAATTTAAAATTAATTCCCACTGTCAAAACAAAAAGCGTGTTTTTAAGAGATAATAACTATCAAAAGATTGACACTTGTTTATGTTCTGTTTAATTGTAAAATTATGTCCAATGACCAACATTATATTAAATGGTAAAAATATATTCTAAATATACTTTAAAACAACTAAAATTAATAATTTATCACTATTAATTATTTTGATTAAAAAAGTTGTTTTTAATTAAAATTTAGTAATTTTCACTATTCATCAAAATATGAAAGTTATCCGAAATGTACCAAAATTTCACCTTAGGCTAAATTCAATATTCCGAATTCAAAAATGAAGTCCATTTTGAAATATATAATATATATAATTTCAAAAAGTAGGTATTACTATTCATAACGGATAGTTTGATTGGTTGTTAGAACTCGGTGTTGCGTACAACACACGCTATCGCATTATTCAAAGAGAAGTGTACCATAGAAGCTTGGGGTGTTACATTCTCCCCTCCTTCAAATAATTTCGTCCTCGAAATTTCTAGAATACTATCACATGAAAAGACTCGGGTGGTTCTTCATCATAAGTTCCTCGGGTTCCCACGTTGCCTCTTCCATCTTATGGTTTCTCCACAAAACTTTTACCAGACGTGTCGTCCGGTTTCTCAGTACTTGTTCTCTCGTATCAAGAATCCTGACGGGCTCTTCACAATAGGAAATATCGGGTTCTAGTTCTAATTCCTCATAGGTGATTACATGCGTTTGATCAGGCATGTATTTCCTCAACAGAGATACGTGGAACACATCGTGAACTTTGGAGAGACTTGGCGGCATTGCCAATCGGTAAGCTACAGCCCCAATTCGTTCTAGAATTTCGAAAGGTCTGATGTACCGGGGACTCAATTTACCTTTCTTACCAAAACGTATGACTCCCTTCCATGGAGATACCTTCAGGAAAACATGATCACCGATTTGAAATTCCAAATCCTTCCTTCGATTATCGGCATAGCTCTTCTGCCTACTTTGTGCTGCTTTGCTGTGATTTTGGATTACCTTCACCTTTTCCACCGTTTCCTCCACCAGTTCTGGGCCTACAAGTTTTCTTTCACCAACGTCATCCCAACAGGTTGGTGTACGACATCTCTTTCCGTATAATGCTACATATGGTGCCATATGAATACTCGAATGGAAGCTATTGTCAGAATAAAATTCTACCAGTGGTAAATATTGATCCCACATACCCTGAAAGTCAAGTGATCAAGATCTCAACATGTCTTATAAGGTTTGAATAGTCCATTCTGATTGTCCATCTATCTGAGGGTGGTAAGCAGTGCTCAAATGAAGTTCAGTATCCAGGGACTTCTGAAGACTTTTCCAAAATCTTGAAGTAAAACGGGGATCACGATCAAAAACAATTGATAAGGGTACTCCATGAAGTCTCACAACTTCATTAATATATAGTCTTGCTAGACGTTCCAGGGGTAGATCTTCTCTTATAGCAAGAAAATGTGCTGACTTGGTAAGACGATCAATAATAACCCATATTGCATCGTTCCTTATAGGAGTCTTTGGTAGCCCCATGACAAAGTCCATCGTAATATTGTCCCATTTCCACTCCTGTATGGGAAGAGGTTGCATGACTCCTCCAGGCTGTTGCCTTCCAGCTTTCACTTGTTGACAAACCATACATCTTGACACAAAATCATCAATCTCCCTCTTCATGTTGTCCCACCAAAAATGTTCCTTCAAATCTCTATACATTTTTGTGCTCCCAGGGTGTATAGAGAAATTAGAACTATGAGCATCATCCAGTAATTCCCTTTTTAGATCAGGTAAATCGGGAACACAAAGTCTCTTCCCGAATTTCAAAATTCCATCTTCATACACAAAGTCTCTCAATCTCCCATCATTCATAACTTTAATCTTCTTTTGGAATTCTTCATCATCGGTCTGAGAACTCTTAATCCTTTCTAGTAAAGATGGTTTGGCAACCATTTGAAAAAGCATTGATGTTTCACCTTCCCTGGTTATTCCCATGTCCATCTTCACTAGATCCATGAAAATTGGATCCCTTTCAATTCTCATATTGTTCAAAACTCCATGTTCTTTTCTAATCAAAGCATCTGCCACCTTGTTTGCCTTCCCCGGGTGGTAGTGTATCGTACAATCATAATCCTTGAGTAATTCAAGCCATCTCCTTTGCCTCATGTTGAGTTCTTTTTGTGAGAAAATATACTTCAAACTCTTGTGATCAGTATAAATCTCACATTTTTCACCATAGAGGTAGTGCCTCCATATCTTCAAAGCAAAGAACACAGCTACTAACTCGAGATCATGAGTAGGATAGTTTTGTTCATGAATTTTCAACTGTCGTGATGCATAGGCAATAACTCTATCATTCTGCATAAGGACACAGCCAAGTCCTTTTTTTGATCCATCACTATAAATAACGAACTCATCATTCCCCGATGGTAGAGTCAATATAGGAGCATTGAATAATCTTTTCTTCAGTTCTTCAAAACATTCTTCACACTCTTTTGTCCAAACAAATTTAACCCCTTTACGTGTGAGCTTCGTTAACGGGTTAGCCAATCGGGCAAAATTCTGGACGAAACGTCGATAATAACCTGCCAAACCGATAAAACTGCGTACCTCAGTTATACTCGTAGGTGCTGGCCATTCTTGGATTGCCTTGGTCTTAGAAGGATCAACAGAGATTCCATCTTTAGAGACAATATGTCCAAGAAAAGAAATCTCATGAAGCCAGAATTCACACTTTCTAAACTTCCCATATAATTCATGCCTCCTCAGAGTCTTCAAGATAATGTGCAAGTTATTTTCATGATCTTCGTAGGTTTTGGATTATACCAATATATCATCAATAAATACCACCAAAAATTCATTGAGATACTCCTTGAAAACTCTATTCATCAGATCCATGAATACAGAGGGTTCATTAGTCAATCCAAACGGCATTACAGTAAACTCGTAATGCCTGTACCTAGTTTGAAATGCTGTCTTCGGAATGTCTTCCTTCTTCACACACAACTGATGGTATCCAGATCGAAGTTCAATCTTTGAAAAGTATTGAGCTCCATGCAGTTGGTCAAATAAATCATCAATACGAGGTAGGGGATACTTGTTCTTTATCGTTATAGCATTGATCTCCCTGTAGTCGATACATAACCTCATAGATCCATCTTTCTTTTTAACAAAAAGAACAGGGGCTCCCCATGGAGAAACACTAGGGCGAATAAATCACTTATTACTCAATTCCTCTAGTTGTTTCTTTAGTTCGACTAACTCTACAGTGGCCATTCTATATGGGGTCTTCGATATAGGCCTTGATCCAGGAATCAAATCAATGGAAAACTCAACTTCTCGTTCTGGAGGATGTCCAGGTAAATCTTCCGAAAATACATCTACAAATTCTTTCACAACAGGTACATCCTCTATTTGAACATTCCTTTCCTCACCGATAGTTATTTCATTCTCTTCCTCCCCAAAAATTGAATTAAGTTGAGCTACTGGGGGTGGATCTAAATAAGAATTAGGTGGTGACGATTTTGCTCTAAAGATAAGGTGTTCCTTATCATTATCATCAAGAATCGTAACCTCTTTCTTCTTACAATAAATCTTCACATCATAGTCCGAAAGCCAGTCCATACCGAGGATTATATCAAACTCAATCATAGGTATGACGATGAGATCAGCAGATAAAGAAAATTTATGTGCTCTAATGGGGACTGATTCACAAAACTTGGTTGCAATGATACTTCCCTTAGGAGTTTTAACTGACAACTCCATTATTAAATCAAATTGGAAATATCTAATTTTCTTAGAAAACTGGGAAGATATGAAACAATGCGACGATCCAGAGTCAAATAATGCATTTGCTAAACTTGAGGAAACCATTAAATTACCTGCCACCACGTCTTTTGGAGCTTCTACCTCTGCAGTAGTGATAGCATAAGCCTGGCCTTGATACCTTGGCCTTTTTTGTGGTATGTTCTCCTGACGCATAGGACATTCATTCTCATAATGTCCCATCTCCCTGCAATTGTAGCACTGAACGTTGGTGGCTTCCTTCTTCCCTTTGCAATCCTGAGCTTGGTGGACTTTTTCACCACACTTGTAACAGACTCCCATTCCCTTCAAGCAAGCACCGGGGTGTTTCTTCCCACATTTACCACATGATGGATATTCAACCTTTCCTTTCTTCCCCTTATTTCCATTCCCAAATTGATCATCAGGCCTCTTCTTCTCTTGCTTTGCTTTAAAGTCATAAGACTTAGAGAATTCATTTTCGGTCTTGATAGCACATGAGACAATGTCTTCGTACGATGAAAAGGATTGTGAGACTAATGCTCGACGGAGAAATGGTTTTAACCCATCAAAGAAACGATCAATCTTACTTCATGGGTTGCGAATATAATCTCCAGCATACCTCGCTAATCTTGTAAAGTTAGCCTCATACTTTGTGACATTCTCATCATCCTTTTGTCTCAGACTCAGAAATTTCCTTTCCATATCTGCTCGATGGTCGCGAGGAAAGTATTTTTCTAAAAACAAATCTTTGAACTCCCTCCATTCCATATTTTATACTTCATCATCTTCCTTCATGTTTTGAATCAATGACCACCATTGATCAGCATCTCCAGCGAGGCGGTAAACTGCCATGATAACTTTTTCCCTTTCACTGCTCCCCAAAGCCTGAAATATTTTCTCTAGGGAATTTATCCACTGCTCGGCTACTAAGGGATTTGTATTCCAATTGAACGTTGGTGGTTGTTGCCTCATGAATCGATCTAACATTGATCCTCCACGCTGCGGATCAGGGTGCTCCATACGGGTAAGGTTATTATTCATAACCTGAGTAAGTTGTCCCAGTATGGTGATTAGCTGATCGGCTCCAGTTGCATCACCAGCTCCACTATAATTATCTTGAGCAGGAGGGAAATCCCTACATGGAGTGCGTGCATTGAAACGGTTTCCATTTCTTCCACTAGGCGCCATTTCTAAACAATGGCATAAACTAGATCAGTTTATGAATCAAAATACATAATCCCATACTTATAAAACACTTAACATAAATTGAACTATTTATGGATATAATCCATAATCATAAAAATGTTTTCTTTGAGGAATATATACTCATAAACCCTTCATAATGATTTGTAAAGAAAATGAGAGTTATCCTAAGCATATCCCCCAGGAGTGTCATAACCAAGAGTGCAGCAAGGCCCGTTGTCGTGCACTAGTTCCCATTCGAGTCTAGCTCAAAGCGGTGTTTTCGGGTTTTACCCCTAGGTACATCTGTGCCAGAGCGGCCTCTACCTGCTCGTATCCAGACAGGGATATATTGCTCGGAAAACTCACAAAATCTCTACAATACCAAAATTCTAGGATGTTCTTCTATACTAATCCTCAAAGTTCATCTTAGGTCTACGTGCTCTAATCAGAGTTTATCTAAATCTAGCTTCCAAGGTTTGTACTAAACTTCCTCTGATACCAACTATAACGCCCCGACCCTAGTTACCCAGAGTCGGTGCATTATTACATAACATTGGCATGATCACAAGAAAGATCACATCTCGAAAGTCCGATTGGTTTAGTAGCCTTGGAAACACTAGATATGTTCATAAGTTTACATTACATCATAAGATGAAAAACTACTATAACAACATAATGTCTCCATAATCCAAACTCATATCCCCACATAATATCCCTGCAGGTCATTCATAATTTACTTCTTCACTTCCTGGGAAAAATAAAACATAGAAAAGGGGTGAGCTCAAATGCCCAGTAAGGATAACAATATAGCGGAAACTTTCATAAATAAGAATAAACATTTAAGGCAATGTATAACTAAAACAAAAGCCTTTCAAACATGAACTTTCAACATGGTATGGCATAAATAAAATGAAATAATGACATTTACTTATTCACATGGATATTCTACTAATCGAATAATCACATGAAAAAATCAATAACCACTTTCATAATGTTGGAATGCATAATGCCAGACTATCATAACCACATAGTCAAGGCCTCGTGCCAAGACTACAAATAAGATTTTGTCAAGGCCTTGTGCCAAGACACTAGTTTGTCTCATGAGACCTACCGATGCATCGAGGAGCTATAGCGGTCTCCACCCGTCACTTACTAAGTCCAATGCATTCCCATATGAAAAGGTTTAAACAAAACATAAACATTCGTATTAAAACTAGCATACGAAATGTAAATAATTTCACCATAAACTATGAATGGTATAAAAATAGCACATCCACAGTCAAACATATCACAAAATCTTCAATACAATATAGAAGTTTTGTATCATAATAAATCAACTTCAAATAATCTTAAAATCCATCAAAGGATGTTGACATAGATGAAATCAATATTCTTTTTAAAGAAATATCTCCTTTTAATTTGAAATCATTTAAGATCCATATAAAATAAAACATTTTCTTTGAAAATATTCTTATAACATTGTAAGGGAAGCTTTGAATATTTTATAACGGCGGAAAATATCTGCACCCGCCGTATAAGTTAAAAAAAACATTCTTACCTTAATTCTGTCGAAAAGGTTAAAAAGGACCTTGTTTTGAAAACGACCGAAAGATTCCTTTATAAACCACTTATAAAAGTCAAAAAGGGTATAAATTACTTTAACTCATATTCTAGTAAATAGTAAAAATGTTTTGAAATACATTTTTAAGAAACATGGATGTGGATGATGAAGAGATCCCAGTAGATTATTACATATAAACAACCTCGGATAATGAAGAGATTGTGAAATAACCCTTAACTTGTACTTTTCCTTGGTTGGGGTAGGTTAACCTCCTGTATAATGGTGAAATAATTGTTATTATATTATACAATAATCATATACATTAATATGATATCATATATGATCTTTTAATATTGATTTGATAATAATATCTTAGTATTATCGTTGTTTCAGGTGTTAACTTACTTGTTTTCTTTTATATGTTTTGTTACATAAGACATGTTTGTAAAGGATAGGTTTTATATTATTCATATCCAGAATGATATCAAGTCCTTAAACATCATTTTTAAATCATCAAATGATAATTATACTTGAATGGATACGATGGAGAATGAATCTCATCGCGTTCGTGGAGACGGTAGTCCGTACGTACGCACGAGCGACAATATCATTCTTTTGATATTAAAATAATATATAAATGGATGGTATATCATATATACAGAATAATTAACATGTTATATTTATTATTTACATGATTTACACGTCATTATTATACCCATCCAAATAATATTATATTGAATAACAATTACACCCCGACGTGGAGACTGTAAGCCGTACGTACGCACGTATGGTGACATGTTATTCAAAGGGTGGATAGAATACTGAATATGGTTGTACCATATTTATAATAACATCACAGTATATATATGATACTGGATTTATTATTTTAGAATGGTAACAACAAAGGAAGAAGTAGTGGAAGAAGAAATGAACTTAGAAAAGGGTGGTGAAATCATTACCTCTTCTTCGGGTTCTTCCTTTTGATTTGATCAAAAGGGCTCCTTAGGTTGGCTTTCTGATCAAACTAAGGCCCCTAGGTTGTAGTGAGGGAAGTTGGGAGAGTATTTGGGAAGAGTTTGGCCGAACCAAAAGGCTTTTAATGTGTGAAGAAATGAGAAGGAGGAGTGGCCTTTTATAAGAGGGGTGAGGGGCACCTTTGGAAAAGCTAGAGATATTAGTTTATAATAAATTCATATTAGGTTTAAAATGGCTCCAAAGTTGACTATTCAAAGGTTAAGGTGGGGATGGGTCGCAAAAAACTCAACCAATAGAATTTAGACAGGTTTTTGTACTTATATTAACCTTATCATTAAGTATTAACTCTAAGTTAATTAGTTTCACTTTTACAATGTCTCTTTGTATTTTTATATAATGTTGTTAATAAACATACTATATACATCCAAGCGACCCCCAAGTGGTCCATTAATGATGACCCTATCATGATATAAGTCTCTTGGCCGATCCTTAGATTTTTAGGAATTTAATATCAATTAATAATATAATATTTGTTTTAATAACTCTTTTATGTCAATTTTGACACTATTCAATAGTTGATTTTTGTGAAACTCATAACAGATTGATTACTTCGAACAAAGTCAATTAAATCAATCCTAATATATCATATTATCCTAGAAAATTAGTTTAATTCATTAAAAGTTTCATATTATATTTATTTGGGCATTTATAATATCAATTATTTTAATTTTTCACTATTATAGTAATTACTGCATCATCATTGTGTCATAAATAAAATAAAATATTTAATTTTTAAAAATTATAAATAAAATATCATTATTTATAAAATATTTTTATATTTCTAATGAATATTTATAATCTAAAATCCAACATATATAACCCTATGTAACAATTGTTTTGCTAAAAGATATATGCTTGTGTCATTTTTGTATTCATTTTAACTTAATTAAAATAAAGTGTCATTATCACTTACAAGGGGATCCATGGGGTCCCAAAATCGACCCAAAGATGCCCATGGTCGACCATGTATCAACCAATAGGGTTAAGACACGTTTTAGGGTAGTATTATTATAATATTATTTTTTAACCCTTATTTACCGGATTTACCCTTAACCATGGTAAATAAAATATTTACCGCAGTAATTATTCAAAATGTCTAAAAATAAAAGTTACCTATTTACACAATTTGAACATCATGATTCCAAATATGGAATCCATTTTCCTAAATTCAAAACACAGAAGTGGCAGAAATTAATTTAAAATTAATTCCCGCTGTCAAAACAAAAAGCGTGTTTTTAAGAGATAATAACTATTAAAAGATTGACACTTGTTTATGTTCGGTTTAATTGTAAAATTATGTCCAATGACCAACATTATATTAAATGGTAAAAATATATTCTAAATATACTTTAAAACTACTAAAATTCATAATTTATCACTATTAATTATTTTGATTAAAAAAGTTGTTTTTAATTAAAATTTAGTAATTTTCACTATTCATCAAAATATGAAAGTTATCTGAAATGTACCAAAATTTCACATTAGGCTAAATTCGATATTACAAATCCAAAAATGAAGTCCATTTTAAAATATAAAATATATATAATTTCAAAAAGTAGGTATTACTATTCACAATGGCTTGTTTGATTGGTTGTTAGAACTCGGTGTTGCGTACAACACACGCTATCGCATTATTCAAAGAGAAGCGTACCGTAGAAGCTTGGGGTGTTACATTTTTTATATTTTAAATTTATAACCTTCTGGAGGGAAATTATTGAATCTCACCCAAGTAGGTGACCTAGGTGTGTTGGGTACCCTACTAATCAATTGAAGCATGGATGCGACTTCATATAAAGGTATCCCTAGTTCAATCATTCTTCTCCCTTCTATAATATATACCATCTATTATAGGGTTCATTCAACCTAACCAATGCAAAGAGTTGGTAAGATTAGATTACATCAATTATCCTTAATTTTATTTAAATTTTACAGTAGGGAATGTTTTAGAAAGAATGGTCATATAATCTACCGATTTGTGTTCTTATGTGAATGGGGTCAGAATTAGGACTTGTGTTAAAATTTTATGATTGGGGGGAATTTATTTCCAACCCTTGATAGGGTTCTCAAATTTACATGGTAACCATTATGATCACTCATGTACCTTGAGTCAACCACTCTTGTCATCAATCCTTGACCTAGGGGGAAAAGTGGTTAATATTGGAATACTAGAGAAAGAGTAAATGGAAAAGATAGTATGGGAAACTATAAGGGTGCACAAAGAGGACATTGGTAATGAGAACATGTTGAATTATCCATCAAACATATGTTTTTTAATAGGGTTCACATAAATGTTTATGAAAAGGTGTGAAGATAACATTCATCTGGGTTGGAATTGTAACGAATTTGATATGTCCATTATAAGAAAATATACAACATTAAATGGTGTGAGTTTTTATTTTTTCTTGTTTTGGTTACATGATTTGTAAAACCAAATATAATTGAATTATTTAACCCTTATGTTAAGAAGTATTCCTATTTATTATGTTATTAATTGATTAATTTGTTTTGAAGTGTCAAAAGAATGTGTTGAATAATTTAGATAGAATCTATAGTGAAATTCAAAAAACATGTTCTCACAACTAATTCATTAGATTTGGATACATTTATACTGAATATCAATCCATTAGTGGATGAGAAATTTTGAAACACATTGATATCTCGTTTACATATTCTTCTTTCACTAAAATATCATATTTTCCAAAATTAAGTTTTATCATCTGAATGAGTTTCACACCACATATCTCATAGAGAATTACAGGGAACCAATTATTTATTAGCCACATCCCTATAAGATAAATATAATTTCATATCCACAAAATTAATTTTTCATTTTTTACTTATAAAAAATCAACTTTCAATATCACATCAAAATCCACCATTAATATAACAATTTGGTTCATAACATGATTATGCTCATATAAGGAAATAATGAAATTTATGTGTCCCCTTACTGTTTATATAGACCCAATCAATATTTTATCTAATAATTAATTGTTTCTTCTTATTGGATGGTTTTATATTCATTTAAAATTTTGACGAAATAAAGTAGTGTGTAAAACCATAACCAAACATTATGTTAGATTGACTTGAGAGAACATGAACTGAAAATGTCACCCCATAATTGAGGACATAACATTCACTATTGTGACAACAAACTAAATTAAGCTCTCTAATGCAAAACTATGTGGTTGACATTGGTTCCCTTATTAATTCATTTTAATAGGAAACCAATTATAAAATTTTCATAGTTTTACATTGTTAAAACAATTCACCATGGTTTGAGGATGATATATGATTACATTTTTTAAATTAAGATTGAGAATTTATAATTTTATTAATATATGATACTCCCAAGAATGGTCAAAATCCATTAAATAATGGTATCTTATATTAATTACAATAAATAAATTTATAGTGTTTTTAATCACTAACATTTATTATGTATACATTTTGAAATTACAGATTTTATTTCCAAGAAAATATTGATTATAAATATTTTAATTTTTTTAATAATATTTACCATTAATACCAATTTATAAAATAAATAAAAAATCAAGGTACCAATTCAAATCACAATGAAAACTACTCTGAATCCTATAGAGTCACACATTTGAAAATATTTCTATATAAATAATTTTAATCCATCAAAGAATCACTCAAATTTAACTTTGGAATAATTAATAATTGTGATTCATAACAAGTTATCTTTTTTATGTTATAATTATATCTATCCAATAATTAATCATTCTTCCTCTGTAGTTATATTTTTATATTCCTTCCAAAATTGATTTTACTCACTTTTTTGTTGGACGAAAATATAGATATAAATTCATATGATATGCGAACATAATTGAAGGGGGCTGAATTGTTGTTTTAAAAGTTTTGTATTTAATATATTATCCAGAAACATAGTTTAAGAGATCTTAAACTAATAAAATTCACAAATCCTGTTATGAAAAAAATAAAAAGATAAGATTGGTCTGGGATTCAATGGATATAATATAAAAACATAGGTTATTAAAAACAGTTGTATTTTAATTGAATACAATGATCAGAGTGTGAAAAATGTATATGATTCTACTGTACATTGTATAGAATATTTTAATACAGTATGTAATGTAATTAAGTGCATCATAATTTGAACAATTACAATATAAAATAATAATTATATAAATAGAAAATAAAATGACTCTAGTTCTATTAAAAATAGAATAAAAAAAGTAAAGGGGTGTTACAATTATTTTATCCCAAAGAGTAGGGGGACTTTCACCTAGGATAAATGGTCGGTCTTACCACATCCTGGTTTAGCCATCAATATGATCATGAAGATGCATTTCTTATTATCCAAAGAATCTCTCAATTAAGAAGTTATTAAACACCTATTTCTTTCAAATACTTGAAATCCCTATATACAATAACCAGCAACACCTGTTATTTGTCCCTAGAATCCCTTGATTGTTATTACAGTGATCAGTTGCAAAAATAATACCAAAGAAATTTTATAAATATAAGAACTCTGAACAAGTAATTCATGTCTTGTACCTTCATGGCTTTTCAAAATAATTCAGAGAGAGGTTACATTATCTATATCTTGAATAAAAATAGTGCCATGTATGCTCAATCATTCAAGTCTTTTCTTCTGGTTCAGTTAACCTCCTATTTATAGGCCTTCTATCAAACAGTCATATTTGATTTCAATAGTCATATTTTTTCGGAAGACTGGGAGGGACTTGGGCACTTGGAATTACCATAGTCAAAATAAAATAGAATACATGACATTGTTTTGATTAAAATTTAACTTACCCAATGACATCGTTTTGGTTAGAAAACATTAAGTTCATAAGTATGAAATACTGAGTAAAATTAATTACAATGTAAAACATGTATGCGGTGTGGGAGTTGGACACGAGTACAATTCATTTCATGAGTATGATATATATCAGGGTTACCATGCCTTTCACGCATTCGATGCATAGCATAGTAATGATGCATAACATGATTATTATGCATAACATAATTGCGATGTTTATTATGTATATGATACATGATTACAATTCATAACATGTATATGATTCATATCATGGTTAAAATGCATCACATGGTTACGATGCATAGCGTGGTTGTGATGTATAACGTGTTTATGATGGATATCATGGTTTTGATGTATAACACGATTACAATTCATAACATGATTATGATGTATAAAAACTTATCTGATTAGGATGAGAAAAAACATTTGTGATTATGATGGAATGCAAAAAATATTGTTATGATACAAAAACAATAATTACTCTCTGATTTCTAAAACATAAATATAATTGGGAAAGATGAAACAAATTTTGGCTCTACAATATCCTCAGTTTTTAAGGCACAAAACAAAATACACAATAAGAACTTATCTAACCTTGAGTTTAGGAACTCTTCTGAAAGTAACTGTGAATATGAAAAATTATTCCATAGGATAAAAATATCACTAAGGATCATATCCTTTTTACTTTTACTTGTGATTTCTCCCCCATAATAACTTATTCATAAATTTTCCTTTTTATAAGAAATAAAATTCTGTATAAATAAATTTATTCATTTCCCAATTATTCTTCCCCTTTGTGAATTTCAAAAATAATAAGGGAAAAAATTATTTTCTTGTAAGTATTTAGAGAAACAAAGTATAAAAAAATAGTAATTACTTGTAATGAAATAAGTTTATATTTCATCAAAAGTTCAATAAAAATAATTCTTTCTCCTTTTGTTTTTCCAATAGGTTGAACAAAAAGAGCCTTATCATCATGAACTTTTTTGTATCTTCCATCAATTTTTCAAGGTCTTATTTCTGAGACATCAACATCGCATAATGTTTTGAAATAAACCTTTATTGTTTCTAGATCCTTTCATTAGGTGCATGATTGATTGCTTAATCTGCTTTCAACCCATATTTCTGGGAATTTAAATCATTCACTCTGATTTTGTAGGCCTTATATAAGATTACAACTCTATTTGATTAAAAAAAATTCATTACATCCATTCTCTCAATTTTCCTTTAGATGATCAGTCTCTTCAAAGGATAATCCTTTTGAGGTACTCAGTCTTTGAAATGATTATAGTTTTTCATTCAAATCAGTGATCAAATTTTAGTATATCGAATTGAGATCATTACACATTTCACCAATTCATCAAGATTTTCCACGTGATACTTGAGATTTTCATCAATGTTGTATTACTATTTAACAACTTGGTTATAATTCTTTCTATGTCTGAAAAACGTTTTTTAATAATTTAAAATTAGTTTCAAGAATCAAAAATTTGTTTTTAGAGTGTTGACATAATTCGTACTTTCCTTATGACTATTTGAAATGATATCTAACTTGGATTGAATTTTTGGAAAGAACAATATGATATTTTCTAACTTGTTCAAGGCCTGTTATATATATTGAATTCCCTTCAATGTGATTGTCCTTTTTGAATCTATATATTCATTGTATTCAGGAAGATCTATAAAATGAGTTTTAGTTCCACCAAAAGCACCTAGTTGATTCTGAATCTTATCAGATTCTTCTTCAAATTCATTATCAGATATTTGAATTACTTTCATAGAAGTATTCATTTGAGAAAAAAATTTGATGATTGGGGATCAAGAGATGGAAACATAAAATATGGTACTTCTGATGATTCCCCTCAATGATTTATTTGTTTCCAACTTAATTCCCTTCCACTTCATCATATTCTTATCCTTGTTCTTTTTTACCCTTTTCTTCTTGTTATTATTATTATTTCTGTTTCTTGATTGATACATGGATTAGGTGATTGTTCAGATGCCTATTTCTCTTTCCCTTTATCTTCTAGATCTTCTTTAGTTTGAATAGTTGGTGTCCGTTTGAAATTTTTTATTATAGATTCCTCAGATATGTTAAAAATACTATTAATATCAATATCTTGAGACTTTACCTTCCTGATTATCTTATTCTATTATTATTATTTTATAGTTTCTTATGTTCTTATTTTTTCAGTCAGGGCTTCAGCAGGGTCCAAACCAAATTGAAAATCACCTTTTTTTCTTTTTTCCTTCTTCTTCCTCCACTCTTCCACAACCTTATCCAGTACTATTTTTTATTTCCTTTATTTCTTGGTGGTTGTATCCTTAGCTAAAACTATTTAGCTTGATGTTGATTTTGATGGATTTAAATTTTCGGTCTCCCTATAGTTATTTATTATTATTTCTCATCAATAGATTCTTTCTCAAACATTTTGTATTCATGATTGAATCATAAACTGAGTTTACTAATCACATACTTAATATTAAGAGGCTCCTTGAATGAATTGGGATCCTATTTAATTGAGACATTGCACACACATATGAATTCTTTCAAAAATATTCTCAAGATAGTGGGAAACATGATCAATTGAGACTTGATAACAGAGAATTTATGTATCTTGATGTTCAAGAAAATAAAACCCATAAGATTGAACTTTCACATATTCATTCTGTAGTCAAGAAGATAGACTTAAAAAACTTTTAGAGTTTCTTTATCACCCTTTCTTGGTACTAGGGAACCTTTCATCTATATGAATATGAGATTAATGTACGCTGATAGAGATTTTTTTTTTCATTTTATCATCATGAATATCAAAACAAGATTCCTCTGCTTCCATTTTATCTAAAGTCCCATCAAGTTGCGGTAGTTTTTGTGAAGAAGAATGAGCATCTATCTATAATGTAACTCCTTGTAAAAAATATTCTTGTTGCATTGAGGTTATTTATTTCTTATCATACATCCAATACAATATCATAAAACCATTATCTATCTGTATTATTTTATATAATTGTAACACTTAATCATAAAATAAAAAATCATGATCTGATACAGGTCATTCAATACACATAGATTCACATCCATGGAAATTTATTATCATTTTCAATGAAGTGCCATACGTCTCATAAAAATACAATGAAACTATCCTTTCACCTCAAAAGATCTTATAAGATAAATATTTTATAGATATTTATCTCAATGATGAAGTAGTTGAATAATACATGAAATACATGAAAAAAACTCAAACATTGAGGTTTTTCTTTATTACAAAAGATAAGGACTTCTTTGACTACAAAAACTATCATAAACTATGATTACGTACCGTGATGTATATTTATAGAGAATTAGAACTTTGGAAAAATTCATATGGATTTAAATGTGGGATGGGTAGGGATGGGATCTTTTGAAAATTAAATCTAAAGTCATGATTAGATCTAATAGATCAAATGGTTGAGAATGACTTTGAACTATTATGGTTTCCTTAAAAAATTATTTTCACAATGAACCTGACTATCATTTAAAAGAAGGAATTGAAATACCAAAAAATTTAAATACAATTGGAAATATAAACATTTAGAAGTTTTACCTGTCAGAGTATCAAGATTGATATATTGGTTTCAGCATATTTTTCTCATGATAACAAAACTTATGTAAAAAAAATTATAAAACTGATAAAATGTTAAACCGATGAAATGTAAAGTTGATAAAATGTA
This sequence comes from Viscum album, assembly GCA_963277665.1. Lineage (NCBI taxonomy): Eukaryota > Viridiplantae > Streptophyta > Magnoliopsida > Santalales > Viscaceae > Viscum > Viscum album. The sequence continues at coordinate 393,040,322 of OY728148.1, forward strand.
GAGATGATAAAATTTAAAAATGATAAAATATAAACATGATAAAATGTAAAACTGATAAAATGTAAAACCCATTAAATGTAATACCAATAAAATATAAAACCAATAAAATGAAAATATGAAAAAATGTAAAACTGTTAAAATGAAAAAATGATAATATTTAAAGATGATAAAATGTAAAACTAAAAAAATCAAGAAACCGAAAACAATATATATATTCCCACTTTGAAAAGGAGTAACATTATTTATAGAGTTATATTAAATAAGTAGTATTTATGAATGATTTCTTTATAGTGATAATTCTTATGTTTTTTTAATCATTTCAAATTTATCAAAATATAATGGTTTTTGGAAAATGTCAGAATGTTTTTCTTGAGTCCCAACGAATTGTAAAATAATATCCCCTATTTTTGTGGATTCTAATATAGTGATTCCTAATATATATGTGTATTACACATGAGTGATGTTCATGGTTTTTATTATGATAAATATAACTATTATTATCGCATAGTATTTGAGTTATGGAAAAAATAATATCATATTCAGTGAGCGTATGTTGCATACACAACACTTGAGCAAAAAACGTCTAGCTGCTACATATTACGCTTCATCAGTGGAAAGTGCTACTAAATTTGTATTACATGACCAATAAATTAATGAATCTACTATGAAATGAAATTTTTCAAAAGAAAATTTTATATCTATTCTATAACCACCAGCGTCGTCATCTGAAAAACTTTATAAAAAAAATCATTTCCAATAGAATAAAATAATCACAAATACATAGTTCCATTTAAGTAGTGAAAATTTATTTTCACACCTTTTAAATAAGATTCCTTTAGATTATATTGATATCTTGTTCATAAGTATTCTGAAAACATAATATCTAGATGACTACCTATTAAGTATAAAAAATATTCTATCATACTTCTAAAAGATGTTTTATCTACTAGTTTCCCCGCTTAATCAAAATCAAGTGAATTTGAGGTACCAATTAGAGTGCTTATACTTTTAGTGTTGTCATATCTATATATTTTAAGATGATCTTTAATATACTTATATTGAGATATATAGGTTCCTTCACATTTTTGGTGGATTTGAAAACCTAAAAATAATGTTACCTCACACATCATAATCATTTCAAACTCATATTTCATAAGATTCACAAAATAATCAATTAGGGATTTCTATGTTGATCCAATTATAATGTCATCAACATAGATTTGAACAATCAATTTTTTTATTTACCATTTTATTAAAATAGGTGGATCTACTATTCCTTTAGAATAATTTTTTAGTAAATAAAATCATGTAATTCTATCATAGTAAGCTCTAGGGGTTTTTTAAGACCATATAAAGCATTGGTAAGTGTAAAAACATGATCAGGATGTTTTGAGTTTACAAAACCTTGAGGTTGTTCTAAAAAACATCTTCTTGTACATATCCACTATGGAAAGGACATTTTATGTCCATTTTAATTTTTTTTATGTTAATGAGTGTTTTGAAGGATAATAGAATAATAATATATTCATGTCTACATACTATTGCATAGGTTTCTTAATTGTCTATTCCCTCTTGTTGATTATAGCCTTTAGCCATAAGTATTTTTTCATTTATTACAATGAATCCTTTTTTATCACACTTGTTTTTAAAAACCTATTTTACTCAAATTATATTTGTTTCATTTTGTCTTTCAACCATGGTCTAGATTTTATTCCTTTGAAATTCATTTATTTCATCTTTCATTACTTAAATCCAATCTTCATCACCTAAGGCCTTATTAGAAGCTTTATGTTAAAATTGGGATAGAAAAAGCTAGATTTTGTATTTTATTTCTCAATGATTTTCTAGTATTTATGGGTTTATTTACATCACCAATGATATTATCACTTGGTTGATTCCTAAGAAACAATTTATTTTGGTTCTATAAAACCTGTTCATCAATAGAAGGTATAAAGTCTTCTGTGGTAAATATTTCAGAAACATTTTCTGGATTATTTCCCTTTTTAGAAGAGTTTTTAATCAAAGGATGATAATCAGTTTGATAGAACACATATGTTGATGTAGGAAGAGTTTTTAAAAAAAAATAAAATGATCTGTTTCATCAAATTTAACTTGCAATATTTCCTCAACAGTAGAAGAGTTTTTTTAAAAACTCTATAAGCCTTAGAAGCAGTACCGTAACCTATAAAGATTATTTTATCATATTTGGGTGAAAATTTATGTCGGATATCATAAATATTCAATATGAATACTTTTCATCCAAATACTCTAAAGTAATAAACATTAGGTTTTTTGCCAGTCCATAATTTATAAGGTGTTTTATTAAGAAAATTTCTAGTTAAAACTCAATTTATAGTATAACATGATGTATGTACAACTTCCACCCATAAATTCATAGCAATTGATTATTCAATAAACATGGATCTAGTCATTTATTAAAGAATAATATTTCTTCTTTCAACAACTACATTTTTATGATGGATTCATGGAGTTGAAAAGATTTTATTAATACATTTCTTATTAAAAAAAGTATCAAAATATGAATTTTTAAATTCTCCACCATGATCACTATTTATTATTATCAGTGGTAGGTTTTTAAAACTTTTAATTTGGGCACTAAATGTTTTGGAGATGAAAAAGGATTCAGATTGCATTGCTATAAAATAGACCCATGTAAAGATGGTATAGTCATCTACAAAAAAAAACATAGTATTTACCTCCAATACATCCAGTTTTTGTAGGACCAAAAATAGCCGTGTGAACTTACTGTAATTAATTAGTATTTGAAACTTCAATAATATATTTAAAGCTAGTTTTATGTTTAATTCTATATTTAAATGGTTCAAATAATTTTTATGAATCAATTCTTAGATCCAATAGATTATTAACATGTATTTTCTTTCGGAGTTTTTAAAGGTTTCTGATGTAACTGAGTCCTAAGTTTCTTTTAATAACAATTATTGTTCATCCATTACACATATTAAAGATAATTAATAGCCCCTTTGGTATTGTAAGTTTAGTGTGTATAAATTCACATGTCTATGGGAGGAGAGAATAAATTCTCCCTTATGATTGTTAAATAAACATTTATCATTCCAAAAATTCACAAGGTAACTATCATCACATAATTGATTTTTTCTTATAAAATTGTGCTTAATACATTTAACAAACAAAACATTATAAATTAAAACTTTTCCTAAAAGATTTATATAAACTATACCAATGATCTTTCCTTGAGCCTAATCTTTGAAGGCCACTCTTCCACATTTCATTTGAATGGTCTTTTCAAAGAAATCAATTATTCCATTCATTTGTGGGGAACATCCACTAGACATCTACATAATATTCTTGTTGTTGGTATAATTTTTTTCATAGAAAATGGAAAAATTATATTTTTGGATCCCAAACATGTTTGGATCCAGAAATGTTATATAAAAGTAATTTATGAATCTACATTTGTTTTCAAAAGTGAGCTTTATAAAATCCTAAATATTGGGTATTAATAAGGCACAATTTCTTTCCCAATTCCCACCACTACGAAACATAGTAATAAATGGGGCACATTTTGGAAAAAATATTTATGTCTAAAAATAGTTTTTGAGAAAGAATAACCTTTTCCAAAATTATTTCTTAGAGGAAGAATTTGAGAATTCATCTTGTCAAAGTTTTATTTACCAGAAGTAGAATTTGATAAATGATTCCTAAGAAAAATTATTGGAGATATTAATAAAATCAAGAAATATTAATTCTATTAAGAAATTCTTCTAGAATTTGGATATCATTCAATTTTTTTATATTACATGTTTTTCAAAATCCATAGAAGGTTTATCCTTCTAAAATTTTCTTCCATATTGTTTTTTGAAATATATCCTAATTCATGAGTTTTCTATTCAAGATGTTTTGAATGATATGATACTTATTTTATAAGGATAGATGTTCTTGAATTTGTTTATCAAGCTTTTTCATGAGTTAAAAATTGTCATTCTCAAGTATTTTTTCAAATCTAGAAACTTCATCAAAAAAAGATGAATTATCCCTTACTAAGGAAGATTCTTCATCCAAAGTGTATGAATATTTCTAATCAAGATGAGTTATATTTAAAGATACATTAATTATAGTTTCGAAATTGTGTACCTTATACATGGGACAATGATTTTCAAAGGGTAGTCTGGCTATAATCTAATATTATTCTAACTAGAAGATTTGTCTGAAGAGTCACCACTACATGTACTATAAGTATCATTTTCTATCCAAACATTCTTAGTATTATACTTTTAAAACATTATCTTATTTCTTTCATAATTTTTATCCTTATTTTATTTCTATTAATGAAATGGACAATATGGTATTATATGACCTGCTTTTTTACATTCATAAAAAGTTATTTCTTAGTCTTTCATGTCCATTTTATCTCTCTTTTTGAATATGTACTGAAAATCATTCTTTCCCCCAATCTTGTTCATTATTAGAGAAATATGGTATAGTTCATTCTATGAATGATAACTTTTAATTTATTCTGATATAACAATAGCTTTCTTATCTTTGGATATTGTTACCCTTTCTGATGTCTTGGATTTAGATGTTGTAGTAAAAGCTACACTTGCATTACCATTCTTCTTCTTATAAAAATATGAATCTCTTTTCATTCTTTTCCCATGTTGTAAGAGAGTACCAAATAATTAATCAATAGTTATTTCATAAACATTAATCTTCTTATCAATATCTTTCCTTTTTTGTTCCTACTCATTAGGAACTAAATAAATAATATTTAGCACTCTAAAATCATCATCAGTACCTTTTTCTCCCATAGAATTAAGATTGTTGATAACTATCAAAAACCATTATTGAATCTAGCATACTTGTTCTCTATAGGGAAAATAAAAACCATTATTTTCATTGTGGAGAATGTATATTCTTATTTCTATAGATATTGTTGTAGAAAAATGTGTGACTTCCAGTTTCTTTCAGATACTGTTGGTTTCATCGCATGATGATATTAGACTATATAACTTCCTGGTCATTGAACATAACAATGGATTGTATTCAATTTAATATAGTTTATATTCTAGTTTCTCTTGGTTGGTGAGGGTGATGACATCATTGTCTATAATTTTATAATCTCTAGTGATAATCACAAAATTATCTACATCAGTATTAATAAAAAAAATTCATTCAATCTCTCTAATACTCATAATAATTCCCATAAAAAATAGGTGGTGTATTTGGGTTTAGATTATCAATTGATCCAATATTCATTATTTCCATATTGTAAAAAAAATTCACTCCACATGTTAATGTATAAAGTAATTATAAACACAAGGTTTATTACCAAAATATAATATTCATACAGAATGAAATAGAGAAAATAAATCAAATCAGTGGAAACCTGCTCTGATACCAATTTTTGGATCAAAATATGGATGTAAATGTATATGAGATTGAAAAATACAAGATAGTGGGGGAATTGTAGGTTTAAAAGTTTTTAATTCAAACACATATAAAGGAACTTAGTTTAGGAGACCATAATATAATACAACTCACAATTCCTTTTATGAAACAAAACAAACTATCAGATTGGTCTTGGATCTGATGGATAAAAGATGATATTATAGGTTATTAAAAATGATTTCATTTTAAATGTATACAATTATTAGAGTATGAAAAATGTAAATGATTCTACCATAAAACATATTTAATAATTTAATAAAATAAATAATGTAAAATAATGCATCGTAATTAGAAAAAATTTCAATATAAAACAATGAGAATATAAATAATAAATAAAATGATTCCCTTTATATTACATATAGCAGCAGAAAAGTAAAGGGGTATTAAAATTGGTTTATCTCAAAGTGTAGGGTATCCTTGCACCTAGTATAAAAGGTTTGTCTTACCACCACCAAGGTATTCCCTCGATATGATGATCGATATGTATGTCTTCCTATCCACAACATCCCTCAATTAAGAAGGTAATTGGAACCTATTTCTTTCATATACTTAAAATACCTTGATAAAAAAATCCACACCACCTTCTTCCTATCCTCAGAATCCCTGGATCGTTATCACAATGATCAATCACATGAAAAAACAGTTAATGAAATACAAGAAGAAGGAAGAAGATGTTTAACTCTTGTATCATCTTGGATTTTCACACGAAGTAAGAGAGAGGCTACAAAGTCTCTCTCTAGAATATCAACAGTGTCTTGAATGCTTATTCATTTATGTATTTTCTTCAAGTTCAAATGACCTCATATTTATAGGCTTCCTATCCAATTTTCATATTTGATTTCAACATACTTATTTCTCCAGAAGACATAGAGCGACTTGGACACCAAGTATTAAAACTATAAAAATAAATTAGAATATTCAGAATTGTTTTGATTAGTATATAACTAACTAAATGACAACATTTTGGTTATAAAACAATTCGTTCAGAAGTATGAATGAATTAGTAAGATAGATTACAATGAAAAACGTGTAAGCAGTATTGGTGTAAGACATGAGTATAATTCATTACATGAGTGTGATACAAAACATGGTTACAATGCCTATCATGGATACGATTCATAGAATAGTTACAATACATAACATGATTATGCTGCATAACAGGATTACAATGTATATTATAGATATGATACATGTATATGATGAATAACATGAATACCATGTATATCCTAATTTGGATTCATAACATGGTTATGATGCACAACACAGTTACAATGTATAACATAGTTACGATGTATAACACGGCTATGATTCATAGCATGGTTATGATGTATAACATCTTATCTGATTATGATGAGAAACAACATATTTTCTTATGATGGAGAACTCCATATATGATAACAATAAAAAAAACAAGTAATTTGTGATTCAAAAAAAATACAAATGGGAAAGTTGAATCACATTTTGACTTAATATTTTTATCTATGATAATTTCAACATAATGTTTAAATTCTTATAAAAATATACATTCTCAACTGAATTCTAATGTTTAGTCACTATTGGGTCCAGGGAATCACTATAAGGTGATGGAAATTACATGATGAATTATTCCACCATATATAAATCATGATATGGTATTTTGTCCATTAATCATGATTTAGATTTTTTAAATCAAGTTATTCATATGAGTGATAATATAAATTATATTATCACTATCTATACCCATGGGATTAGGTTAGCCATTCTACAAGTCCTCTTATTAAAAATTTCATTCGAACCTATAAATATTTTTATATTCAAATTATATTGTTTGAGACTTGTTTCAAAATTAACTAAAAAAGTAAGGATATAAACATATAAAATAAAATATTTTTTAAAATATATCTTATAAATAAGATAATTTAATACATATAACATTAACCAATAAAATTATTCCTTTGAATCATCACACACATAAATTTTCTCGATGGATTTAAAAGATGATTCTTGTGGATTTAATCACCATTTTTATTCCTTTCAGTATTAACATAACATAATTAAATATTAATATTTTTAAATAATATAGATAAATAATACATAGGCCTATTTTCTCAATAATTGAATAATTTTTATTTAATATATAGTAAAACCCCAATGTCATTTTTACTATATGAACCTTAAAATGATCATCTACAGGACCTGTCAATGTTTCCACTACTCTATAAAAATAAATTGGAAGAAGAATCTATGGTTACATGTAATAACATGTTAGGATCATAAAATTTATTACTAACTACTTTTAATTTGGATTCGATGAATTTATAATCACCTTCATATATATTTCTGAGGTTATTTTACAGTGATTTGGATGAATTTAATTCATTTCTTTAGTGATAATGGATTTTATATTCTACCGAATAATATAAATCATATATTTTTAATCACATTCAATTTAACATAAGGATTTTCAATAAAAATTTATGTTTTATCTCTTGAAACAAATTTTCAAAAATAATAGGATGTTATAAATTTGTATAATTATAATAGACAATGCCTCATACTTATCTTCCATAGTTTAAAACAGCTTCCACTAAATAAAAGTACCCTTATATGATTTATAGAAAAATATATGTATCAAAAATTGAAACATATTAAAAAAATTAATAGGTTCAATAATGAGAGGGTCTTATAATATTTTTTGGTGGAAATACATTTTCATGGAAAATTAACATAGCCCTAGGTAGGTGGGATGAATCATATCATGATTACATAAAAAATATTTTTATTATAAATAAATGTTGATGGATCATAATATAATCATATAATATCATTACAAAAAAAACAATGTTAAAAAAATAAAGAGTAAATTATAAATTGGTATATACATGGTTCACATTATTTTGGATAAATCGAAAGGATATAAGACTCACTTATATATATATATAATCAATATAAGGAACACTGGATAAAACTATAATTAACAGAGAAGAAATAATCATTCATTTATTTTATAATATGAAGTCTCACTATATTTTGATTACAATAAAATAATATGAGAGAAAATAGAAAATCCCACCTTTACTATTGATATTATCTATACACTATATACTGTATTTTAATTTTCCATTAATAAATAAAAATAAAAACTTCTATACACATCCTCCACTTCATCATTAGAATATCTCAGTAATGAAAATCAATCTCTCCTAGAATATATTCATTACATATTTATAGTATTACCTTTGTTTTACTTTATTTATCTAATTAGTTCTATAATACCTTCTATATTTTATAACTATAACATCACATATATTCATGTAATCTCAAAACATTTACATGATAATATTTTTTTTAAAATTAAATTCTTTCTAAATATGAATTTTTTTAAAAAACATTAATAAACCAATCAATGTTAGACCCTTTTTAAAATACCATTATAACATCCATTTCAGTAAAAAAATACCATGCGGGTATACACTCACATGATACTAGGTTTCAAGTATTTAATATCTCTATAAAAACAAATATATTATGAACTAAATATCTATATCATGTCATAATTAAAAATTAAAAATATAAATAAACTAAAAAATTTAATTAAATATCAAAAAACACTTGATAGGATATCATCAATGTTAAACTACTTTTTAATGTTTTACTTTTCATATAAATGGAATCATATAAACCATTTCAAAACTCTTTTCAATCCTAAAATTAACCATTCTAATGTCAATTAAATAATTATTCTTCCTATAAAATCTACTAATAAACCTCCTATAATATATATATATATATAATTTTATGTTACCATTTCAAATATACAATATGTAAGAAAATTATTACATAGAACCATAACTATTACAAAATATTTGTATAAAATTGTGATTTTTTTTTAAAATTTATTTAACTATTACATATTATTTTTCCTCATGAAAAACTCTCACACATCCACTAAAAATTATACATTAACCCCAAATCATATGAAGAAAAGATTATATAATTTCATTACATTTATGATGACTATAAAACATATTATTTTACTCTTGAATGAAATTTACATATCATAAAATTAACCAATATTTAACATTAATTTATTCTTCAAAAAAATGAAATATAATAAAATATTACATTTGGACTTCATTATTTAACTGGTTTTTATTCAATAAGTATTCTTCATGCACATACATAGTCATGGGAATCTAACACAATAACCACTCTCATCACATACAATATAAAATATTCTAATTGATATGCCAATAATTATATATTGAATTATATTTTCTATCATAAAATTATTAATATTGTATATATATATATATATGATCTATTTACAATGGGGATGTACCCCAATGTTAAAGGATTAATCTAAGAATCCATGAGTTCTTGGGATGAATCCCTATTGGGTGTGGGTACTATTATCATACTATAAAGGTGGTGACACTGATGATAACGCCGACATGTCGTGATGTAGGCATGATGCATGAAGACGATGACATGAGCATGATGCATGGGTTGGTAACACATTAATGATGATGCAGGCATGACACTAACATGGGATTTTAGACCAGTTTATGGGATTCATTCCCACTAGATATATTGGTCATGTACTAAATAAACAAGGACTGGTGGCTGGGATATCCCCTTTGGGGGTAATGTCCTGCGTTTCTAGCCTATTTGTGTATTATGTGCATTTGGGTTTGAATTTAATTCTACCTGCAAGTACCTAATATATATATATATATACATATATATTTGTGTGAGTGACTGTGTTCTATATTTCAACTAATCCCCATGGTGTCTCATTTATGTGTAGTTAATAGGTTTGTAGATACCTCAAGATTAATTTATATTTTAAATTCATTTTGAATAAAGGGGATTAATTTTATTTATATTGTTATAGTGATTCTAATTATATTGAATATAAGTTTGATATAAATAGAAACTATAAATCAGGTCACTTTTTTGTTATGCCTCTATTTTTATGGTGTAATAAATAAATTATATTGTATTGTATACAAGTTAAATTGAATATAATTGTTGGTTGTTTTTATGCATATAAGTTTGGATTAAAACATTCTTCTTAATATTATTGAATTGAATATATAAAATTCCCCATTATTTTTTTAATCATCAATGTTATATTAATTATAGAATCCTAGAATCTAGTTTTTTCACTTAATGAATTGATATAATGTATAGAATTATTATTGATATTTATAACAATTCAATGATACTAATAAATTATTTAGAACTATATTTTATCCAGATGACATCATTACCAATCCATTAAATATTGAGGGAGATGGTTATGTCATAATGTGATTGGGATAAATAAACTATTACAATGTATATTTATTTACACTTATATTTATGATATTTAATGATTTATTACATTCTAATCCTAAATAATAATTTTTTCATGTTTTATTTTGACAAACTGATGTCACTAATGATTATTGATGTTTTTAAATACTATTTGAATTATTAATTACTATGTTTCAGAATTATTTTTATATATCACATGGACATCTATAATAATAATATAAAAACAAAATACTATATTCATAGTCAATTGACCTTACCATACGATCAAATTTTTATTTCAATGATAGTTTCATGACTCTTACTACATGGTGTTGAAAATAATAATTATTAACTATTTCAAAAGATCTAAATAACAATATAGAAAGAATATATAATGGTTCAATATCAAAATGGTTATGGATGTTCATGTTCATATTTAGTGATGTTTCATAAAAAATTTAAATTGTTTAATTAGTTAGTTTTTTTAATATGGGGTGATGAAATAATTTAAAAAATTTAATAAATAAAAATATATAATTAGTGAAGAACTAAAAGGATTTAAATTTGAAGGATTTTTTTAATTCTATAAATAAACTAATATTCCAATTATTAATACGAGGAAACAAATATGAATATGATCATCGAGGTCAAATAATAATGTTATTATTCTCAAAATAACTAATATTTTTATTCATATTAATTTAATTATAGAATTGATTATGTATTTTTTTTAAAGGATACATTCATATTATATTTTTCATATAATTTAAATATCTTTGTTTTATCCACACATAATTTACATATTACATCAATATAGAGTGAATGGTCTTTTAATAAGTCAATATGAAAATACTGTAATGAATATCTAAAAAACATAAAATAGATTGGAAATTCACTTATCAAAACACATTATAATTCCATTAAACCCATTCTTAATGTCTTAGACACTTATTACAATGGTATTCATATAGAATATTAGTATAAAATCACTCATTTACATTAGTAGAAGTTTAGATTAATTATAATAGAGTAGAATAGAAAAATTAATTAAAATATAATATAATATAAAATAAACAAAATTTAGTTTAGTTGAATAATAATTATATAGAATCTATGGTTGTGTCTCCTATCACAGGATTAAATAATTAATTCTTATATTTATATAAATTTGTACGTATACAACATGAAAAAAATTATATTATTTTTATTTAATCACTTCAACCTTTTATTAGTTTTAGTCAAATATATTCACAAATATTTTACTCAATGAAATATATGGATGGTGAGGTTGGTGGTATATAAGGTATATATTTTGGTCTTGGAATATAGTATCAGTATTATCAATTAAATATATATCTTAGGAGGATTCGTGAAACATGAACCTCCACCAATATGGAATACACTTTTGAAATTTTATTGATGTGTAGTCTCCATATGTCTTATCTGATATTATACAAAGTATACTATGTGTTACCAATATAGTTCATGAAATAAATAACTTTGTAATTTTATTTTTTTCACTCTAGTTCTAGAAGACTCTTAATTTATATTCCTTTCTTGAATGAAAATAATATTTTATTATTATTATGAATTTTAATTAAAATATGTTCATAGTACCAAGATAAAGGGAAACATTTATCACATTTTAATTTAAATTTGGTTGATAATAATATATTTATTGACATTCAGAAAATTCCATCACACATAAAAATTATTCATTCTTTATAGAAATAGTTTATTTAGTTCTAAGAAAAAATTAATTTGTTTTCTAATCACACCAACAATATTGAAACCCATAAAAAAGGATATTATTTTCTAAAATTTTCTCAATAATATATATAATTTTATATTATATTTTCTATATCATTACTTTATATTATACAACATTTATTTAGTTATGATTACTTTTCATTTAACATCCTCTAATCAAGGTTAAACCTATCTCATGATATTTTTCAATAGTTTTTTCAAAATTGAATCTATAAAACATGTTTCTATAATATTTAATATTATTTAAAATCCCATATATGTCTAAATAATGAAACCAATCCAAAATAATTTTTCTGGTTACATTTATGTACAAGATATGGTTGCTAAATGTAAACTATCACATCTTCAAAATGAGTTGATTTTATATGAAAATAATTGAATAAATTTTTTTAAATATTATCATCCTCACAATAACTCTAACCATACACTGTATGAACATTATATATTTTTATTATTTATAATTTTTGAGTAGGATTGTTCAATTGAAATAAATTTGGGCTGATATATATTACCTATGAAATATGATATAGAATTTTGTTTAGTTTTTGTAAAATATGATATGGAATCAATTTGATAGAACACTAAGTTCATCCACCACATATAATTTTATAAAAATATAATACAAACATAACAACATGGTAATTAACCTCCCTTAAAAATAAAAAACTTTCAATTTGTTAATCAAATAAATTTATAGAATGAAATTCTTTCTAAAAATATATTTTTAAATGAATATAAATTTTCATTGATCAAAGGTTAATACAAGGGTTAAAAAATCATGTTGGGTTAAATGGAAAAAAATTGGTAATGAATATATTGTCATAGATGTACTTTATCAATATTATTTTATATTAGTTTATGAGAAAATATGATTTTCTTAAAATAATTATATATATTAATACTGATAGTTCAGAGCACACAAATGTTAACTTTTTGTAATTTGGATTTGAAAATATTCACATGAGTTGGTTGGGATGGAATTTTTTTAATAATACTAAAAACCATTAAAGGATAATAAACCCAATTAATTAAAATATTTTGAAATTATAAATAATAATTCATTCAATTAGGAAAAAAAGTGTTAGTACAGTTTAAATTTTATGTTGATGAAATTTTAGAATAGTCTTCACTACTCTTAAATACAAAAATTATTTAAAAATCATAAATATGAAAAATTGTAAGATGGGTGAAAATGATAATTTATAATACGAAGGAATTTTAATTAATATTTCCATATGGTAGGCAGAAATATATATATAAAAACACACATACACCCACACATACACACAGATATTTATTCTGAGGGTGAAGGTTTTTTAGTAAAAAGATTCTTATTGACATAAAGTGTGCTATATGATCGGGGTATACATGATTCACTTATAGATATAGTGATTCTTAATATATTATAATAGGATTTTTCATGATTCCTAGATGTATTAATTTTAATTGAAAATTTATTATTCTTATTATTATAGTTAATAATAAAAAAGTGATAAAAATTAGAAAAATATTGAAAAGATAAAAACCTATCAACAATACCATAAATGAGATTCAGAATGAAAAATAATGTAATTATAAATAATTACCAACAATTTATCCATTTTTTATTAAATTAATTCCATATAAATATTTTGTTAATGATATTCTATATCCAAAATTAATTTTCATCATGTTTAGTAAAAAAATAATAGAGGAAATACATCCTTCCATGATAGTTTCACACCATTTCTTGATGTTTCTATCATGTACCATGAATGTAATATTATTTTCAACCTTTATTTATACTACAAAATGGTAGAAGTCATGGGAAATGGTAAAGGTATTAAACCATATTCAAATTACATTTCCAATGAAAAATAATTTTTTTGAATTAAATAATAATTCCTAATAACTTTATTAAAATTTATTCTAATTATTTATCTAATCATGAATATTATTTTCCTTACCATTGTAAATATATTTTTTCTCCTTAATTATCATCCATGAATTATTCATATCCAATAATTTAAATAGTCAAATTTGGTACTAATTATCATGTAAACATTTATTGTCATTACTGCCTAATATGCCCCTTATTTTTCTCGATGGGATGTAGAATGAAAAACCATAATCTAGATAAAAAGATGATATTTCCAATGTTGTTATTAATTACATAATATTTTCCCATAAGTCCTCCTCCATATTCCTTTCCTATTCTTCCCTTAAATATTTACCCATTTTATCTAGAATTATTTTATGTTTTTTGATATAATTTTCCTCATATCAATATTATTAGGGGATGACAGGGGGTTGTCAAGTTATACATTAACTCATATTATTGAAAAATTATTATCAGTAATTGAATATAAAAAATATCATTAATAACTTATATGTACTATAGAAACCCCATATTAGATAAACATATGCTTATTGAATAATGTTACAAAAAACCTTATATGTTTTATGCATCATTGATGGATCCTCATCCCATTTTTTAAATATTTAATATATAAAAGATTATAATGTTTCCTAAAAAGATTGAAGTAGTCATATCACAGTTATCCCTTTAAAAAAACCCCACTTAAAGAACTGGATTTTTTTTGTGTTTTAGATTGTCTAATGATGTTTCTATTTATTTGGAGTAGGTTAGTTGTAAAAAAAATAATGAATCATAGATAATGTTTTTACAAACGAATATCAATTTAATGACATCAACCAGTGTGATATCATGTACATGAAATCCTTAAAATGGATATGAATTCCAAATTATTTTACACTCTAAATATTCAACTATGAAATGATTCACTAGATTATGCAACCTCCATGTGATCATAAAAAATATTGATCAAAAATTAATTCTTGTCGTAGACTAGTAATTGCTTCCATTATTGTCATATCAAATTTAGTGTCACCATTAATGTAAAATTTTTTATCAATATCTACAAACTATGGATTTTTTACTTTTACTTAATTAAAAAAATATTTTTATTAGTAAATTCATCACCAATATTATAGTCCTCCTAGTTCTTTTGATATGAAAACTCTAATCATGAAAATGAATCATTAATTTTGTTCTTTATTTTATTAATTTCTCATATCTTAAATTTAAAATATTAATTTAAAAACAACCACAACATTAATCATCACATTGTGTCCTTATTTATTACATATTTCAAAAAAGTGCCATTATTATACAAAATAACTTCATAAAGGACTAGATATAATAACAAATGATTTATTTTAATGAATAATTATTTCATTTCATTATATATTGTGATGAATATGATTGGAGGTTTCAAAAATTTTATTATAATATAGTAAATCTTTTGAAAAATTTGATTCGTCTGTTGTCTAAAAGCAATTCCTATCATAATTTATATTTCAATATATATCACATTTAAAGAATCATTTCATTTCAGAGATACAATAATAGTTTCTTCCACAAATTTATTCACTAATATTTATCAAGATCTAATAAATGAATTTTTAAAATTAAATATATAATCCTTTTTTATTATTTTTGATAATTATTTTTTTAATTTAAATATATCAATTAAAAACCACCAATAAAACCATTCATGACATTGAAAACATGGAATAATCTTAAAAAATATAAATTGTGAATATTAGAAATAATATCTAATTTTATTGGATAAATATTAGATACATCATCAGATATCCTATGTCATCAAATAACCTCACAATTTAATAGAAAATAAAATTTTCCTTATTCTAAATCATGTTATTTACTTCACACACTTTTAATAAGTGATTCAAATTCATAAAGAATATATTAAAATATTTTTATCATTTTTTGAATTCATCCATGGATAGTTATCAGAATCATGTATTTCATGAAAAATAAAATGTTTTAAATGATGGAACGTAGTTGGTGCATGTCAAATTTTAAATGGAATTTCACTATATGAAAATACCACATAATAACATGTAAAAATGATCTTATACTGATCTTTTAGAGTGATATCAGTTGTGTTATAAACAATTTATCCATCTAAAATTAAATACTAATCATGTAATTCCATCCATTATATTGTATTTTCTAGGAAAGGTAATATAAAATGGTGTTATTATTGTCTATTGGATCAATATTTTTGGTAATTCACCAAAAATATTCCACAGTATAACTGTTCCATATGAATGTTACCATTTCTATTAGAATAATAAATAGTAATCTAATCATTGGTACAACTTAAAAGGTACTCAAAAAAACACTATTTCAATTCGTTATATAAAAACCCCATCAATTAGATGAATCAACCCATTAATTACAAACAATTTCATAATTGGTGTCTAATTATATCAAGGTAATTTTTTTGGAAATTTATAATAAATTTTCTTATTTATAATGATTATAATTTAAAAATCATGAAAATATGATTCTTTCATATTAAGACTCACTGTAGTAAATCACGAAGAGAATAAATGGTCTCAAATTGGATGTCCCCAACCCTATTGTGTAAATTATTATCTAAATAATGATGTTTTATAATAAGATACAATATTCATAAGGATTCCCGGATGGAAAGCTAAAAGGGGTTCCTCATAGATTTAGGGAAAAATGAATTATTTTAGTGTAATTGAATTTATATGTATGAGTAAATTTAACATTTAATTATATTTGTATCTTCATATAAGGGGAACCTAATTGGGATTATATGTGTGTTTAGTAGATGGTGCATCCCCTATAATTATTTGAGGATGGTGAAATAATCGACTCACTAGGTCACACTGGAAGGGTGGGATGGGAACACTTCAAAATATAAGTGAGTTTATATGAATTTCAATATCTATATATCTAATCAATGGATATTTCAATAGATATTTAAATCCTACAACTTCTATGAAATGAAATCATAAATTTTATCCCATGTATATTGGACTTATGCTCAAACCATGTCATTTAGTTTTTACTTTTTTTCTTTAATATCAAACTAAATGTTCTTTCCCTTTTTTCTTAT
Organism: Viscum album; assembly: GCA_963277665.1. Taxonomy (NCBI): domain Eukaryota; kingdom Viridiplantae; phylum Streptophyta; class Magnoliopsida; order Santalales; family Viscaceae; genus Viscum; species Viscum album. The sequence goes on from OY728148.1 coordinate 393,057,778, forward strand.
TCTTATTTTGGTTTGAAAAGTATATTATTACAATGTTATGATTTATGTTTTGGTTTTTCTTCCTTTGTTTAGGTATATTGTTGAGTGGGTAACTTTTTTCATGAGATGTAGTAGAGCTTTTTTATTAGCTTGATGTATAGTAACCGAGGTTTTTATATGAAATCACCAAATTATAGTTAAAATTCAACATATTTATTACAGTATTATATTATAAAATAGGTGTAGTACATAATATGTAACATTCCCTAAACACATTCAATTAGTAATATAACTAATATTTCCCAATTAGTATTTTATTTTGTTTTTTAATTAGTCACATAGGAAGATAATTACTTTTCCAAGGAGCATTGCATATTCAGAAATAATAATTTCTATAATATAAAAGAATAATATACAGGTATAAAAATTAATGAATAATTAAAACACCAAGGGTTACTTCATAATAGATAATTCTCCCATTAAGATGACTCATTCCATAAAGACTATAAAAAGAGTGTCTTTCCATATATTATAGACATTATTATTGTAATAGTATAAACTATGAATGATATTTTGGGAATAATTAGGTATGAGAGTGATGGAGTATATATTTAAAGGCTAAATATATATTTAGAGTCTTTATGATCCCTAACCATTCCAATAAGAACATTATATGACAATTGGAATAACAATAATACCTACTAGAATTGAAAAATACCAGTTTAAAAGTAAATTAAAACATTTTATAATTATATTTATAATATGTTATTATATTTCCATATACTCAAAATTAATCAATATTTTTTTATTTTAGAATTATTAATTCAGTAAAATGAATAAAAATTTATTTTCCTTATAAAAAATTTTTTTATTGAAATTATTTAATTTTTATTTAATATAACATTTTTTTCCTATTTAGGGTTTCATTTTCATAAATAAACATGATATTTAAAATCATAAAATTGGAATTATTTTTGGTTGTTTTTTTGAGAATTTTTTAAAAAAATTGTTTTACAATGAGTATTTTAAAAAATGTTGTGTATTTTTGGATATTTTAGAATTAAATATATGTAACATCGATATTTTATTTAATATAATTGAATCATAAAAGAAGTTATTTTAATAATATAATATAATTTAAAAAACTAATATTATATTTCGAAATAACAAAATAACTATCAAAACCCAAAAATGTAATTTATGATTTTAAAAACCATATATTTTTGGAAAAATAATATTCACATTCCAATGTATTTTTAAAAAATTTATTTTGATTCTCACATGAATAAAAGTAATAAATCATTCCCTACATGTTCTAAACAATGAAATAATACCCTGAGTAAAAAAATTGATATCAATTTTACCCAACAATGATTTCTATGGACTATATTAAGTGTTAATAAAAAATCCTCCTATTTTCTATAAATACCAAAAATTTATTGCATTAATCACCCCTCCAAATATTTTTAAAATATTTTTCTCTCCTTTTTTCTCTCATAATCCCTTTAATGGATTTATATGGTACTATGGAGCTTCTTTCAATCATTAAGAGGACACCTCCAAAATTTAAGTGGTTTTATCCCTCCTCTTTTCCATTAAAGAACTTCTATTATAATAATATTATTGATTATGAATTTTTTATGTTGTATTTTGTTTATTAATGATAATTTCTAATTAAAATGTTTCACAAATAAAGAGACACCACTTTCCTTTATCATTAATCCATTTTATGAACATTTACAGAATAACTATTATATTTCTGAAATTATCCTTTGATTTTACATTCCATATTTTTATGTTTTCGAAACCAAACCACATTATCCTTCATGTGAATTCAAATAGATATATCTATCGTTGAATTATTTTTTAATTCCATGTATAAAACACACATTCGTTAAACATGATATTGAAATGATGAATTAAATTTTTATTATATATGATTAATGTGGCATACATAATGTTAGACATATTAAGGGATCACCTTGATAGTGCTACGATGCTTTAGTATTGTTTTTCATCTGATTATATACCATGTATAGATTATAGGATCATATATTAAGCACACTATTTTATTATTTGTTTGTGTAGAGAATATAATTATGTGTATAATGTCACATTTTATATTATTTATAAATTACAATGATTCCTTGATCTTATGATATTATCCTCTCATATCCGACATCATTTTTCTTGTATATGGTTATGATGTTTTAATTTTCTAACAATACGTATCTTAAATAATTTTTTTTATTTTAAATCATATTATGAATTATTATTTCCTTTTTGGGATTTAATCCTCAACCCTTTTCTAATATATGTCCCTAGGTTTTCCTTTGATGTTTTAAGAGTAAAAAAACTAGGATAACAATATGTATATATGAAATAATTATTTATATTTTATTTTATATTAATCATTTATATATCTTATTTATTAAATACATCATTCCTATAAATTATATATAATTTAATTATATTCATCCTTATATAGAAACATGGAATAAAATGTATAATTAAATTTTTGATGTTTTAGATGTTATCAAAGAAAGGATTAGTTATTTTTTTTATTAGTATAAGAAAATATTTCTGAAAACCTTAATGATTTGTGTAAATAAATAAAAAATAAATAATATTTATATAATGTATAATGTTTGGTTTCAAATAAATTAAATCCCAGTATCGATAATAGAAAGTGCTTGTGGAAGTGACAAATATGTAAAAAGGGGTGGTCATCTAAGAAAATATGGTTAGGTTTCAACATGAACTTCATTCAATTCATGGTGATTGGGCCTAATATTACAAACTTGGTTAAACACTCTCATTCATATATGCTTCAGATACTTCATATTCTCCTTACAAACCACTATGATGGATTTAAATAAAATGTTTGACCGGAGAAAATAAAAAATATACCATGGATAAACTAGATTAGAACCAATAAATTCATAATTTAGTGTATACATGTAATTATATATATGTTATGCAGTTTTATTTTTATGCTCAATGAATCATGTATCTTAATTCGTAAATTTCCATTATTTTTGAAAATATATGGAATGAAATAAAATTAGGTAAAATATATCTGTGATTAGAAATGTTGTGATGCCATAATGAAATTCCAAATATGATGGGAGAAAGAGCTCATAACTTCATGTTTGTATAGTAATAATTGACTCAAGGTGAAAATAATAACATGAATCACTTTAAATTGTTTTCTTATCCTATGAGATGAAATGTTATAGTTGAACCACTTATTCCAAAAGGTTTTCGAGTTTTAATGGATCATATGATCTACTAAGTATTAATTAATTTATTAACTATATTGGGAAAATATTCTTTATTTTACAATTCTATAAGAAGTATAATGTCACTTAGGCCATCTATAAACTAAAGGGGGAACCTAACTGGTTATGAAAATAATAAATAATACCAATCCTAATGAATAATAAAATTAATAATATGTATTAATTATGGTATTTTTCAAAAAATATTTTCCCTAAACTCTACATCAAAAAAGAGTGAGGGAATTCATTTGAATCGTGAAAAAATAGGATGAATTTGTTTGGTCTTATGAGAAAAATATCACAAGTCTTGAATGATACACCATCACATTTTTTATATATGTTGAAATTAAGGTTCAGCACACCATTAGTTGGGTGATTTTGAGACTTTGAAAAGCCTTATTAATTCAAGACATTAACATATATGAGTACATTTTGTGATAATCCCTTCAAATATAAATGTAGATTTGTACTTCCCATTATTTCTAATAAATTATAGATAATACATGGATGTTGTAGTTTGAATCTAGTCGATCATCGGTTAATCCACATGGGGGAATGAGAATAAAACAACCCATATTCCATGAGGATGTAGAAAATATTTTTTGAAACTATCTTAATGATATAAGGATTTATTTCTAGTTTTGAATGTAATGAAATGAATCTAATGAATACCGAAAAAAGAATAAGATCCCCTCTAATCTGATGGAGGAAAATATTTCTTTTATCAATCCAGAACCAATAGAATAATAAGGGAAATATAAACTATATAAAAAATTAACCAAATCCAAATTATGTCAAATATTACCAAAAACAACTACATTTAAATATTAAGGTTAAATTATGTCCATATTCCTCCACTACTACAGAGGTGGATCCTCCCAATGAATTGGTAATAGTTTTCTTGGTTATTAAATCAAGAATTGAATTGTTACTATTTTATTTCGTTCTATGTAATCTATAATATCATATAATTTTAGTATAACTATTAAAAACCACATAAAATCATGGATGGTTTGTTATTGATTTAAATAAACAATTATCATATTATTTTATCATAAGAATATAACACCTCTCCTATTATTATTTGTGGAATAAATTTCCTATAAACCAAATAAAAACATCCTTTAATAGTATTTGAGTCTATAATATGCATAGATAGTTTTTACTTATATAGATAATATATCAACTGTTGGGAAAAGGACACAAATTTCCATTTCCTTGATCATCCTATGATTCTATGAATATTTATAGTGGAGGATAAATAACCTTTAAAAAAATATTCTCATGTATAGATATTATTTTTTTATAAGAAATAATATATATATATATATATAATTATTAATATAATTAATAACATTACTCTTAATGACACACCAATTGTAAGGTAATATACCTTTTAGTTCCCTCAAGAAATATATAGTCTTCCTCTACACCATGTGCTTTAGTTCATAGTTGATATAATTCCTAAATATTTTCTAATATATAATATTACCTAAAAATGGACAATGTTTTATTAAAAAAATAAATAAAAAGATACAAGATAGTATAGCAAATGTTTTTATACACCCATGTTCTTCACAAAGGGTTTCATTGCTTTAATTTATCACAAGAAAGGATGAGTCAATTCATCAATAAACTAATAATGATGAACCCAAAATGATCCAAAAAATTATCCCCTACCATAGATTATTGATGTGTTTGATTATCTATATGGATCCCAATAATTCCCAAAAATGGAATTTCGGTTTGAGTATCGATAAATAAAGGTGAAGTAGAAGAATATAAAGACTATGTGTTAATAGTTATTTCCTTATGACTCACTAATGATCAAACTATATTATTATATATTATGTGTAGATTATTTATAAAATTCATTAATATACTTTTGTTATTCATTTAAGATTGTATTATCATATACTAAAAAGTTAATGAGTACCATGAAAGGAATATGTGAACTTTGATAAATACATCTAGAAAGGATGGGATTTATTAAAATTTAAGATTTTGATATTTTTTTCTATAATAAGTATCCTTATTGTGTCATTTAATCACATGCGATGGTATTTATAAATATCAGTACATAATAGAGGTGGTTTATTAATGAACCAACCTATCATTTTTAATAGTGATCCATATTTTCCTCAGATAAGATGGGTACTATCACCGGGTTTTGAGAATCATTTCATTATTATAAAACCCGCTAAAAAATCTATATCATAAGGGTTTAATTTTTTCATGATTGTTGAATTCTATGGGGGGATCATTGAGTTGAATAATAATTTAATAAATGATTTTTTACTAAATATATACACTGATGGGGAAGGATTTGTGATTTATATGGATTCTTCAAGTAATGGATTATATTGTATACTCTTAAAAAATATATAATGTTATAACATATGGCTCTAATCAATTGATGGTTTATGTAAAATAAATTATCCAATACATGAAATAGAGTATTCTATGGAAATATATTTATAAAAAATTGGAATAATTATCTCTATATATATGTTTGTGGGAAATATTCATATCATAAAAGCATCAATCATGTATTAACATAGAAGTGTCTCAACAAGCACCTAAACATTTAGTTATTAAAAATCAGTTTTTATGATTTATTAATCCAATTCCATCATGGGAATTCCAATGATGTGGTAAATAGTATATATAAAAAAATAATAGAGTGATATCAATGATGATTATAGAGATGGAATTAATGTATTTATAAATACAATGAATGGACATGTGTATCGTAAAGGAAGAAACCATGTCATACATTTCATAAATGATTTCACATACATAAATTTTGGAGAATATTAAAAAAATATAAATGGACATTATGAAGATGAAAAAATTGTGTCTATTCAATTGAAGAGGAATTACTAGATTTCATCAATTATGAAAAAGGTGTTCTGAGATTTTGGTTACAAAAATGTTAACCTTCTGTCAATGAGATAAAGAAGTACATATTTACAGATGTTTATAGATCAAAATTTTATATCCACATAGTGAGAAAATATAATTATATATTTCTATGAGAGAACTATCAATAGTAGAATATGATGAATGAAATTATTGAGTACATGTAATGACTCAAGATATCACTATGTATATTCCTTAAATAAATATTTTTTTAACATACCTCTTCAAATGAAATGTTGAACTAGGACGAGTCACAGAAAATAATATGAATATTATAGAGAATATGTAAAAAATAAAACAAATCCTATATAATAAAAAAAATTAATAAATAATAAATTCATCCAATGTATTATTAAGAACACATAAATTTTAAATAGGAATATTTTAATAAAATTATTTTTCCTTACATATTTTTTTCCAAAATACAAATTTATAAATTTTAGAATTTTAAATTTGAAAAATAAATTTTTTTTTAATTCACCATTTCAAATTTGCCCTATGATTATTTTCTGGTATTATTTTGAAATAATTTATATGTTAGTGAATAGTAAAAATTACGTTTTTATAAAAAAAATCAAATTTTATGACATTATTAATATGTTATTGAGGTGTGGAAGTTAATGAAAAAAATAATTGGTAAAATTTTAATTTATTTAGTAATAATATATATTGAAAGAATTATTTTGATCTTATAAAACCTATTTTTAATTTTTTTAGTACATAAAAAAAATTATTGTCTCTTAGAAAAAATTTTCAGTCAATTATTTTAATTAAACAATTTAATGGTAATATCAGATTTCTGTATTCTTTGGAAGAAAAAAATATCTCATTTTATGTATAATATACCAATTAATATCATAAAATTTATATACATTGATAAATTTTTTCAGCTAACCTTTTTTTATACTTAAAGACACACTTTGTAAAAATTCTATTTAAGAATTAAATGTAATAAATTAAAAATAATTTTTCTAAAATATTTAATTTTTTTCAATATAATTATTTTAATACATTATATTCGAATTTATAAATTATGTAATAAGATCAATTTAATTTTCTGGAATTAAATTATGTTACCAGGTTAAATATATTTTAATTTTTTTTGAAACAGTTATTATAAAAGAATGATAATTTTATAAATAATTTTTTTACTTAAATTTTATGGATTTTTTTAAGACTCTAATATGTTTTTTAAAAATTTACAAAAATTAAATTATAATAATTTAATTTCTTATCAATTTAAAATAATATTAATAACATTTATTGATTATAACAACATTCTCTTCAAAAAAAATTCAACACATTATATTTTTTAATTTTAAAGTTAATTATTTTATATTCATAAAGTATATTAAATTAAATGGATTGTAAATTTGGATTCAGAATGTAGAAATTTGTTATTATGTTTTATCTTATATTTATAGTGGTAAAAAATGCCAAGATTAAATATTAATAATTTTGATAATTGTTAATAAGAGATATATTTGACCATAGTTTCCCAACATAAGTCACGTAGCTCTCACATTATTCCATTCATATGCATTAGATAACATTATTCTCCAAATATTTATCCCTATTTTCATCTATACATAGATCTCACATTCAACAACATCAAAGCTCACATCTAGTATAGAATTTCCAATGACTAATAACCAGTTTACTTCTTCCAAAATCCCTCTATAAATATCGATGCCTCTGGCCTCAAAAAAGATCTTCATATCCTTAATTTCCAAAGGATACTAGAATTGATTATTTAAATTATTAATGTTAATATTATATACCCTTTTATATTTATTCTGTATATTTTATATTTCATCCCATTCGTTCCATATATATAATGAATTTATTACAAAAAATATACTTTAATATTATTATATGAATGATATTATAATTATCTATTCCCCTCGCATTAAATTTTGGAAATGAAAACATATCTCATACATGTATACAGACTACCCCTATATTAATGAAATATTTGTTCCCTAAAAATATTTATATTATTTTTATATAAATGGTTTTAGTGATTATATATATTATTTAACTCATGTTTTAGGTGATAGAATTATAAATTTGTAATTATATAAGAAATATTTTCAATAAGGGAACTCTATAAAAATAACCAACTAAAATGAACATATGTACATGAAATGTGATTTATTTAAAGGTGAAAATTAATTTTTCATTTATTTTCTTCCTAAAAATCATTCCAATTATGAATCATAACCACAATAACATCAAAATATTATAATTATACTTCTCTTATAATGCTATAATTACAAATGAATCTCTTCTATTTTCATACTATGATAATTATATTACCATGTTCCTATTCGGTCGATATAAACACATACATAAACAATATTATAAAATTATATTAATAATATAATTTTAAAAATAATAATTGTTATTAATAAATAAATAAAAATTTTATATGGTAATATAAAAATTTAACTCGTTAATGAAGATGACACCAAATGATTGTAAAAAATTAATGGAACATTCTCTTAATAGACATCATTGTCACAAATAATAACTAAAATAATTTGGAAATCCATTATATATGTTAATGCATGTAAATTTTAATCCATGTGCTAAGACCATAGAAATTAAAAAATACATGTCTCCATGTACATAAATTCCTCTTAACCTAGTCATATCCCCTTCCGAATTCCCCCTATGAAATTAATAATTCTCTCCCCTACTGATTCCTCATATCCCTACCAGACAACCCTCTCCACCTTTGCCTCCCAGACTCCCCTTATCCTTTACCTCATCTGACATTGCCTCTACCACTACCGACAATGCCACCACCTCTCCATTCACCTGAACCACCTCAACATCAATATCCACCACCTCTACCACCTCTACAATGATCATTGCTTCCTCCACCAAATCCTCCTTGGTCTCCACCTATGATAATGTCTCCACCTCCTCCTCCACCAATGCATCATCCTCCCATAAACCCTTTACATCCAAACACATTTCCCCAGTTGCACTTTGTAGCATATAATCCCTAGATACACATCTTTAGTGGTTACTAATTTGATATTTTTTTTGTTCCAATCTCATCTCAGTTATTTTATTTACCCATCGATGCATTCCTTTTGGTCCATCGAAGATTTGGGGTATCCTTGCCATAGCTATTTTGTTGTCTTCAATGATTTTAATATATCTTAATTTTCAATATAGCTTCATCCTCGGTTCTTGATTTATCTCAATATTGTACCCACCCCAGCCTCCACCTATATATCTGAGGATTATCCTCAATAACTCTAATCCTGATATCCCTACCCTCTTCTCCCAAACTCTACCTCTCTACCTCTATCCCCCACTTCATCTTCTTTTCATCATACACATTTAATATACTATCATGTTTGAGAATGATTTATCATCCCTCATATTAATGCTTTCTCCTCGCATCATTTACCTGTTGATTTCTCCATCTTCTCAACATTCATTTTCAATGGGTATTTATTTTGTCGTCCATCACTAGTGTAACCTATGAGGATGTTAATAGATGAATTTATTATATAGTGTTATAGTAAAATTATCAATCAAAATGTAAATTTTTTAATAATTTTGTAATGTAATTTTTCCTATAATTCAAACATGTATCATTGTAAATTTTTAATATTATATGAGTTGTTTATATGTGTATTTCAACTACACATGTCCAAGTTAGTAACATAACATATTGAAAATTGCCTATGTTATATTTGATTCAATTACATATGTTATATGTGTCATTAAATTACATATGTTTCAATTGAATTTGAACTGTGTCATTTTTAAGTACATATGTGAATGTTTCAGTTATATATGTTTAAACTAGAAATGTTTTCAAGTGATAGTTGATAAAAATCCTCAAAAATATTAGTCAGAAATTTACTATTGTAAATTACATTATTCTTTATTAGGTTAAATTATTTTCATTTCATTCATGAAATTTTATAGTGAATCACTATCCCATTCCATCCCATGAAATAAAAAAACTTGATATTTATATAATATCTTGAAAACCAACAATATTCAGTTTTTTTAGATTAAAAGGGTTTCATATTAAAATTATAATATTGAGACAATAGACATTAAAAGAAAAATCTTCCTTCGCTAGAATACTTGATAGTACATTCCCATTTACTATAGACTCTAATATTATATTTATATCACACTACTATAGAGAGTTTCATTTACTGTAGATCAAATCCTTGAATTCTCTTTTTGTTGAATTTATTATTTCTATAGATATGAAATTTTAGTTAATATTCTAGATTCTAATTACATTTAAGTGGAATTATTTCAAAGTTTTTTCTCAAATTTAATTTATTTACTGGTTCAATCTACCTTTAACATTGGTTCATGATTTATCTCATTTAGGTACCGACCTTGGCCTCCTCATCCATCTCTATTTCTTCCCCTCAATATCTCTAATCCCATATCCCCATCCTCACCTCCACAAAGCCACCACTCTACCTCCACCCTCCACATAATCTTTATTACTTCATCCCCATTTCCTCAACATTCATGTTCAACAAAGATTCATTTTCCATGTCTTAATTATTTCTACTCTCATCATTCACCCAGTGATTTATCCATCCTCTCATCGTTCACTCTCAGTGTATATTCCTGAAACCATATATCAAAAGTGTGACCTGAAATGATGTTCGATTATGAATCAATAAACTGGAGTTATATGACAATACATCATCCACAAGTAATCATTTTATATATTGCGTAACAAAAATTTTATTATAATTCATACTTATCAAATTTTATGTTATTAATACTGTGTCTATATTTTTTTGTGTGTTTCAAATATCTATGTTCTAGTTGGTAACATAATTAGGTGTATATAACATATGCTCAGTAATTTTTAATTATACATGTTTTTTTGTGTGTTCAAATGAAATATGTTTTAATTACAAATGATCTATGTGTGTTTCAATTAATTCATTTTGTGTTTCAGTAATATATGTTAAAACTGGTTACATTTTTTTGATAATATGAATCAATAGAAGCCATAATTATTAGTTACAAATTTGATATTGTGTATTAAATGATGGTTCATTACCTTCAATCATATTCATTTCCTTCATTAATTTTTATATTTAATGACTATACCATTACAACAAAATAAATGAAAAAACACAATATTTATATGATCTTTTGGGAATTTACAATATTCAGTTTCTCTAGGATATTACAAATGATACATCATTAAAGTACAATATTTAGAAAACATATATGAGAAAAATATATTCTTAGAAAGAATACTTGGTGATACATACACCATTACTCAACACTCAAATATTATATTTATAACCCACTACTATGAAGTGTTTCACTTTCCCTAGATCAGCTTCTTGTTTTAAACATGCATTGAATTTATTATTTAAATAGATATGATATTTACATTTATATTATAGATTTATATACCATTTAAATGCAATAATTTAATTCAGTTTTCATTAATGTTTTATTACATTATGTACTACTGAAATTAGGATTCCATTTCAATTTAAATTAACCCTTCTTCAACAAACTAGTTTTCTTTTTTTCTCTATAGTTGATGTTTGTGTGGGTTTGTTGTTATTTTTGGTGTTTTTTGTATACCTATTAATCTTTCAAGACATATTGTGTAATTTATGACTATTATGTTCATCATAGATTTCATCAGTGACTTTTAAATAATTTTTTTTTATTTTATAACATTATAGAACACACATTTCTATTTATAATTTATATTTTAAAACAAAGCATTATATTTTTCAATTTAATCAAGAATTGAGGTTTTTTATAATTAACTACCCATGTCTATTTCATTCATTTCTATACTTTATTTTTATCCTACATTAGTGAATTTTTTCAATCCATTGGATAAATATCCGGTTAACAGATAGTGTTTCATATTCAAATATTATTTACATTACAAATCCCTAAATTACTATATCCATAATGCCTTTTAATATATGTCTATCACATTTGAATTGAAATTTAATTATTATTTTAATTTAATTATAAGCTGATAAAAAGAATAAATTTCTAATTATTATAGGAGATATTTTAGTGGATTTAGTATAATATATTATATATAATATAGAATGTGCATTCTCCACTTATATGTCACCACCATATCAATTTTTTTCTAAGTTTCCACCTCTTCTTGTAGCAAGATTGGCTGCAACTCATATCATTTTCGATCCCACTCAAGATACTTTTTCTCATCCCAACCCACATTCCTTATCCATCCTCTCCACCTATCCCACCTCTCTGCCTCACCTCCTCTGCACCTCAACCTCCCACTCACATTCTTGGACTCTCTACAGCATACGTGCCTCCCCGTCAGACTCTACCTTCCCCCTCTAAACCTATAACTATGTCTTCTCATTACAACATTCATTCACAATACTACCTTCATTCTCTTAGTTTTCATCAGTCCATTATCCCCCTTGCCTTTGCCTATTGAATTAACATTCACATTTTATTCCACATTGTTCATCTGACCTCATGAATAGAAGTGTTCACATTTCCAAACTCTTGAAATTGTTCATCCACTATCAAGATAGACTTTATTCATCATCGTATTACCATTGGTATGTATATTTTGTAGTTTATATTGACATTTCATACAACAAAATATTCATGTAATAAGATATATTTCCATCTACTCTCTCATTTATTTATCGGTTCATATCCACTCCATACTACATTTGAGTTTTATCGTCCACCTAATTTATCCCATGAAACCATACCCCATTTTCTTATTTCATGTTTTAATAGTCTCCATATTCTAGCATAATAGATGAATAATTCTGAATATGATATTCTATGGGAATCTGTTATGATTCATGTAAACATATTATCCTATATAATTGTATATTTTTATTTCATATATATGTTTAAATAATTTTTTTAATTACAGGTACATTATGCATTTACAATTTTGAAAAAATTCAAATAATGACGATTGTGTGTGACAATATACATCTATTAGGGATTGAATAAGGTGAATTAAAAAATAATTTCATTACCTTCATCTACATCATATTCCTCTTAATAATAATTTTCATTATGATCTAATTTTTTATTACTAATAATTCATATTTTTACATTACTCATCATCTATAGAATCGCATTATTTTATATAGCCAAATCATTGCATTCTAAATTTTTTCATTAATTGTTTGTGTGATCATACTTTAATGTAATGTATAATTTTAAATAATGATTTTATTGAACATAAAATCACTAAATTTTTAATATTACAAGTCATGTTTATTATTCATTCCATTTTTTTATATTTTTCCTTTTATAACATATGGTTTACTATATGTTAAGGTATTTTAATATCACTGGGGCATGCCTCATAATCAGTATGTTTGACATTTTTTTCTAATATCATCATGATTTGAATGAATCAATTATTTAGAGGAGATTAGAGTTATTTTTGTAGGTTAATTTTTTCCACCATTATTTTATTAGTTATACATACATTGTACTATAATATTTTTGAAAATATTTAAATAATGACGATCATGTGTGACATTATCAATTGGTTGAGGTTAACAAAAGGTAATTTCTACATTCCTTTATTTACATTCCTCTCCATAATGTTCTTATTAATATTAATTTTCATTATTATCAAATTTGTGATTACTGAATATGCATATTTTTACATTACTCTTTATCCATATTATTAAATTCTTTCATGCAGCTGAATATTTCCATTCTCAACTTTTTCATTAATTGTATTGGAGGTCCTACATTAATATCACCGAGACATTTAAAGAATGATGTTATTGAAGTAATGTCCCTAAATTATAAATACTCTTACTTATGTATATTATTCATGAAATTATTCTACAATATTCATTTTATAAAATTTAGTTTAGTGTATTTTCAGTTGTTTTTAGATTACTGCTTCATGCCTCATAATCGATATGTTCAATATTTTCCTGAAATTATCATCTTGAATTGAATGAATATGTTCTATAAAGGGGAGTTGAGTTGGAACAGGTTACCATTTTGCAACACTATTTTTTAAATTACCCATCATTATGGAATTATATTTTTGAAAATCAAAAAATGATTAGTGTCATGTTTGAAAATATCCTTCAGTAAGAGTAAATATAAGGATAATTCAAAAATATTATCTTCACCTTCCTCTTATTCATGTTCCTCTTTGTATAATTTTCATTTTGTTCAAATTTTTGATTACTGATTTTTCATATATTTACATTACTCATTATCCATTTTGTCTCATAGTTTCATGTAGTTGAATCATTGAATTCATAGTATTTTAATTAATTTTTCATGATATATTACATTAATATAACTAATAAATTCTAAAAATTATGATTTTGAAGATAATATCCCTACATGTTTAATAATACTTTTCATGCTTTATGTTCATGGATTTAAAAAAATCATTTTATAACATATAGTTTTTTCTATTTTCAATTACTTTTGGATCACTACGGCATAACTGATAATCAGTCTTTTTGTATCTTTCCTTCCCCCATAATCATTATTTGAATGAATCTATTCTTTTGAGGGGCTTCAAGTTATTTTTTCAACTTACTGTGTCCCTGTACTATTTTTTAATTACATATATATTAGTCAATTATATTTTTTAATCAACAAATAATGAATATCATGTAAGACAACATCCATCATTAAAGGTCATCACAAGGTTAACTTAAAACATGTTTCTTTTACTTAATATCCTTCATGTTCCACTCTATGTTAATTTTCATAATGTTCAAATTTTTGATTAATAACAATGTATATTTCTACATTACTCAAAATCTATTTTAATCCATTGTTACATGTAACAGAACAATTTCATTCTGAATTTTCATTAATGGTTCTAGAGATTATAAAATAATGTCACAAAATACATTTACCACTTCATGTTATTAACGATTGTGTCACTAAATATTTAATACTTTTTTTAATTTTTTAGTCATTATATTATATTTAATATTTTTATTTTATAACATAACATTTAATGTATTTGTAGGTATATTAGGATCATTGTTCCATGAAACATAATCAATCTGTTTGATATTCTCTTCCACTTTTATTAGGATATTAATTAATCTATTTTTAGAGGGGATTATGGTTATTGTTGTAGTTTATTATGGCCCATAAAAAAGTTGAACTAGTTATTGGTGGCTATGTGTTTTATACATCTAATTATTAGTACTTCCTCAGAATGAGTTCCTTATAGGTTAATTTTCTATTATTATTTATTCATTCTTATTTTATTACGATTTCTATATTTGGATTTATTTTAGTAGAACATATTCCCAATTGATAAATTCTAAGAAACATTAAACTAATCAAACTTGAATCAAAGAGGATACATGAATAATATTTTCAAAAAAAAAAAATTTAATCTATGGAATTGAACATGATCCTTTATAGTAACACAAAATTCATAATCTTCTCTTTATAAAAGAATCAATTTCTCAAATTATAATTTTTATCTTCTAATAATTCCATAATTTCAATTTTACATGAAGAAATTTGGAACAACACTGTGTCCAAGGACAAGGTCTAAAAATTAACAATGACCGTGAATTATGATTAAGGAGAATGTAATACTATCACTCCATTTTTATCATATAAATCATATTTAATTATTATCGTAATTTTTAGTAAATAGATAACAATGCGCATGATCAATTTTTAGTGATAATTAAAGAAGTTATAATGTTTAGGGATACCAGATTTTATGGTAATCATCTTGGATGGAACGAAACTGCTCTCTCTAAATGAAATATTATTTCAACAAATTATCTATACACTTATGGAAGATTCTATTCATCATATCATTCAACTATGATGTTAGTGTTTCACATCACCAAATAACATTCAAATTAGAATACCGAATGTTTAGACGAGTTCATTCAGCTTATATATATATATACATTTTTGCATTTGCAAATTAAAAATGAGAGTTATATTTAGGAAATATGTGTCAATATTAACCATTTAAATGTATCATAATAAATTATAAGTTCTTGTTTTAGTTTTGGAAAATGATTCATATTATTTGAATTCATAATCTTATGTTAGTGTTTTCAATGTTTGATGTAGAATTTTCTAGATGGAATTGAAAAGGGAACTTTTTTATATCAGTGTGTTCTACCCTCATTAATATAAGTTCAATTTTCATTTAATATTAGTTTTAGTCATTTGGGGTTTTGACATTATCTATTCATTTCTATATGAACCATTAATATTTATTATATAGTTTAATGGAAAACTAGATGTTCTTTAAACTATACAATATCATGGAAGAAATTGAAATATTATGGATTCCTACCATCATTAGATAAATAAATATGATATTAGGTTGTTAATGTTCAAAAATTACAAGGGAAAATTTGTTATAAGGTTCATTTCCTACATTTCTATACTAAAAATAATAAATCATTTTTTATGATATTGTCATGAAAACATAATGATTTTATGATTCATTGTGTTTTTTTGATTATTAATTTATATTGGTACATAATTCTATTACAGGAATAAAAAATAAACATATAAATGTGAAACCATTGATCATATAATTTTAAGACGACTACACTGATATAAATTTTTCTTCTAAAAAAGGAATTGAATCATATACACAATGGTAATAAATATAGTTACATGCACTTGGTTCTGATAAATTACCTTGAACCAAATTATATTAATCACTATCTATGTTTAAGTATAAAATATTTCAATTCAAAACTAGTCATTGAAACATAATATGTTTAAATTAACATTATAAAAAAAATACACAACAAATTACTAATTTTGATAATTCTACAAAATAATGTAGAATATAACATTCTTATATTTTTTAATGTTTTACATTAGAGAGATTCTTAGTTTTTTTACTTCCACATATAAAATATATAAAAAATCATAATAAGTTATTATATTATACTCTTTTCCTTTCTTGTACATGCATAGTGTTTATTATGATGTTACAATCCAAAATACTAACTTTAGTAATATATCATGAAAATTTTTATATCTAATAGTACATATAATGTTCTTCCTAAAAAAATTTACCTCTACATGTCATACAAACATATTTTATTTTATTCCTTACTCATACTATTATGTAAATCTATTTGTATTTCCTAAGTTTGAATTAGTTCCCCCTTTTACAAGATAATAAAACTTTTCCAATTCATTTATAATAAAAACAATAGATAATGTATGTATGGAATATATACAAAACAAATTCAAAATACCTAAAAGTAATTTCATTTTGTCTACCTTTATGAAATTATTTAATGCATTATTGTGAAATGATAATTTTATTAATATAATTTTTTTAAACACCATAAATTACATTCGTATTTATTACAAACCACATTTAGTTCTATCAGTTTGGAAAGATAACTCATTCTATGCAGATAAAGAAGATGGTGTCCTAAAACAAAAATATATGTGTGTTGTATAATTTTATTTGTTCAAAATAATATGAAAACTATAATTTTTTTAAAATAATACACATATATGGATTATGATTAGAAAACTTAATTTTATGCCATTTTTTTCCAAAAATAAAAAATTTTAAACAATATGTGTGTATATATTATATTAAAATGATTTATATTTCATATCCATTTTGAGTTATCATTTCTTATGTTTAAAATATTTTCTTTTAGGTATTGTTTTCATTTCATCAATCTATCTATGTACTATTTTTTTACATTTTTATACCTATAATCCATAATACAATTTATTTTTATATGGATTCATTTAATTGTGATTTTAAATTCATTCAAATAAAATATTACATAAAATTATGCAAATTAAATATGGATATTACTTAAGAATATTAAACCTTAAGTAATAGATTTTTGTTTACAATTAAAACTAGTCACCTTTTATATTATTCCTATTATATTCCTATTTTATATATTTCATTTCAATTACAATAATGGTGTATGTTTTTATTATTCACATTTTACACATATGTTATATATTTGTTTTTAATTAATATAAGAGTGTATGTTAAAAAATTTCATATTACCGTCCATCAATATTTTAAAATATACATGATATAAAATGCTTCATTTAGGTCACATTAATAAACTTTTGAATATTTAACTCATTTTTGTGTGCAAATTTCCCTGAAAAGTTAAATAATATTGTATGAAAATACATTTAGAACATGATTTCTATCAATAAATATTTTATGCACAAGTTGATTTAAACATTTATAAGAAAAGTTGGTTAAAATATTTAGGATATTATAAAATAGTATAATAGAAAAATTAAATAGACCAAACTACTATCAATAGATATAATGAAAATGGATCCTTGAATTATAATGGATCACTATTTAAAACTTGATTCTGTTTTGTTTGACGTATTAAATATTATCATGGGCTTACAAAAAATTTATAAATTATATTTTCCCTCAATTTTTGCATCACTATCATTGTTTCTCTATTTATTATTCCAATTTCATCCTAATCTCCCAATTAGTGACACATGTTACATAGATCAACATCACAATTTTTTGAATGTGTATGAAAATATGTTATTTAATGATCATATTGTGAAAATTCATGGGTTGAGTAATAGTAAAATTATGACATTAAATATGATTAAAAAATAATTTTAAATGTTTTTTATTATTTTTTGATGATGATATCTGGAGAAGAATGAATAAGAACACTGTGATTTTGAAACAACTTCAAAATGGCCAACATCACTCAAACCCAAAAATTGTAAAACAACTTTCTAATGTACATATATATAGTAATTATATTTTTTTTAAGATAAAATTAATTAATAATGTCATTAATTTGGATATTAATAAATTATATATATATAAACATAGTATGGTAGAGTGAATTGATGTAAATAGTGAAGAAAGTTAAGGGTTTCTTGTCTCAACTTTTCACCTACTGAAGTAAATTTCCTATTATGAAGCATGTTATCTTTGTAATGGTATATATATAGAAGCTTAAATATTTTTATTAGGATATTATCATTATTAAGGGTATTTAATGTTACAAATTCCATAATTGTTTTTAATAACACAACTCCCTTCTTTTATGTTATAATGATTATTCGCTACCTTATTTCTCCAATTATTGGTTTTTTGCACCAAAATATTTTATTTAATGTTATCTTCTATTCCTATAGACCAGATAATTGCCTTTTAATTCTAGTATTTTATGTTGGTAATATGTCTTTCTCAAACGTATAATGTTGTTGGGAATAATTATTATTCTCTTTAGTGATGGTTTGGCCTCCTTGCCCCTAACATTCGTTCCCACCAATGTTCTCTATTATAATTTTGAATCTAATTATGGTTTACTTCATGAGACCATTATATAATATATTTAATCATTTAAAATGGTTGTTTTGATACACATTTTATGATATTATTTTACAAAAAATATATTTTTATACAATTTAAATATAGTCCGAATATTTAAAATAAAATGATTATATCTTCAAACCGACATTTATATTGAAAAAATTTATGTATTTTCAAATATATTTTATTTTTTTATTTAAATCATTTTTTTCAGGAAATATATTTCAAAATTCTTTATATAGCGATGGAATGTGACCCTTAGGGTAATTTTTAAGAACATCATATAAATTCATTTTTTAGAAATTTCCATTTAAACATTCCTTTCCATCACCTTTGTGGATTTATAGGAAACATTTTTTCCATTTTATCATGGTTTCTAAAAGATTTTAATTTTATCATATATTTATAAAATCTTTATCTTAATATTATTTTAAAAGATAAAAGACGGTTTATATTTTTGATGTAATTTTTTTAAATATTTTAATGTGTTTTCTAGCTTATTCAGTGACTTTTGAAATATCATAAGATTGATCGTGGTTATTCCCTAAATGTTACCATCTATTTTTTCCCCAAATTTATTATGAAACAATATTTTCTATAAATCATATGATCCATCACTACCTTTTTAAATCCTAAGAATCCACCATGGACAAACATAATTTTTCTTCCAATGCCTTTACAGTGTGAATACCCTATTTTTTATTCCAATGATTAATGGGTGATCACCAAGACTACATAAATTTATTGAATTGGTAAATTTTTGATAAAGAAAAATCCTATAATTTTTTTCCTAAATAAAAAATATATTTCCTTCCATTAATTTATAGGTGTTTACCTAAATGACATTCATCAATTGATTAGGGAAGTTATTAACAAAATTTTAAACCCTTAATCTATAGGATGCAAATAAAGCATGCATTATTATATTAATTTAATGGTGTATTCATAGAATGTTGTTAAATATATTTATGTGTACATTTATTTTACTTGGTTTTATCTTATAAAAATGATTGATTATTTCAATATGTGAATCTATTTGAAAAATATGTGAACAAAATTTCATTTATATGGTTTTTTTGTTATATAAAATACTTAAAAGTTTTCATGTGAAACTCAAAACTGTGTATTTTTTAAGTGGCATGCTATATAATCCTCTAATTAATTGGGTGAACTTTTAAATCTCATTTGATATGTATACAATAGAATAATTTAGGTGTTCTCAAATGTGAGTTCAAGTGTAGGAATTACTATGGTCATGTATGCACTGGTACAATTATGTTTCCCAAATGAATGGGTTAATGTGTGTGACTCATGAATTTAATGTTTCCATATACTAATATTTGTTAAATTATTGAATTATTCCATAGTTTTATTCTTATAATTTTTACTATGTTATTCAATCCTAGACCGAGATTATTTAATCATGTTTCAAAACACTCTTGATTCATGTATTTTTATACAGAAAAAATTATATCATGATTTAGGATATATTATTTGTTGGGTTCGAATTTTCTTATGTATCTTGTTTTCCCCCTTATTCTAGTCTTATTTTCATATATGACATTCAATTTTTATCACCTATTCTTACCCTTAATTATCAACTAAGATCAATTTCTTCTTATATTCCCATCTCCCAAGGTTATGAACTTAAGTATACCATATGATAAGTCTATATAGATTTTAATGTATACTAATAGTGGATAAATATATACATATATTGAAAAATATGTTTATTATGTATAAATTCCTCCAAGACATTATTCCATTATTTCTCAAGATTTTGTGATAGTTTTGAGAAGGTATGTTTTTCCGGTATAATAAGAATATAAATATTTTAATTTATCTTTTGTGTCATTAATATAGTTCAAAAGATATTGGTATGTCAATAAGATAAGGTGGAATAGAAATAAAATTTGTTGAGGACACAAAAATTAAGCATACAATCAAGGAAAAGGGATAACATCATCATATATTTTGTTATGGGGCATCCTATGATAATTAAAAAGAACAATGTCATAGGGGTTTTGGTAGACCATATTTAAAATACTTCTCATTTAATTTCCATTTAGGAGTAGTTATCACTAAAACAACATTAAATAATATTCATTAGAGAAGTGGTCAGGCTTCATGTAATGTGAAATAAATTTTAATCCCATCATCCAAAGGAATTATCAGGCTCATAATTTGGTTGGGCATTTTGTTTTTTATTATGTATTTTGAAACCAGAAAATTTCCTATGATCATGATTATTTTATATGGTTTCCAATGAAACTAGACTAGTCTAAACCAAATGATTATTTGGTTATGTATTTAAGAATTCTAGTTGATGCGAATATGGATTTAATGCTACAATATTTCATCAAATTTATTTCCATTAATTACACATCTGGGGTAGAGGTGGATTATGAATGCATCCAACATTATTGTGATGATTTTAGAATGGTTAGAAAATAATTTCTAACTATATGGTGGTCAATAAAAAGGTGAATCTAGTTTCTAATTTTAATCTCTATAAACAGGTAAAGAGGAATAAAAAGGAATATACATTTTCATGGAGAAAGGTGAGACCTTGGGAAAAAATAACTCAAAAAAATTGGTGAATTTTAAAGAATCCATGTCACACCCTTACCTAGAAAATTCAATTATGTTAATTATTTAAATTATTCATATTATCATTTATTTATTGTGGCCATGTCTGTGGTAATGCTTTAAAAATTTCAAGCTAAGAGGGTTCTTATGCACGAGTAGCGCATGGTTTAGAATAACCATGCAACAACAATACATGAGGGTATATCATCAGATAGTTTTACTAGGGATGATTTTATAATGGGTTTCTCAACTGTGTGTCTGCATGAAGGTAACCTTGTTAGGGTGCCTGATCTAGGTAGTTTCCCACACCCAGTCAGTGCACGGTCTAGTGAGCCATGCATAAACTGTGTGGCATGGATATGTTCAAAAATAAAAAAAATAAATGAAAATATATTTAATTGAAATATTATTAAAATAATTGTTAACAATATTATTATTATTATTATTATTATTATGTTTTGTTTTGTTTTATTTTTACTTTTTACTTTATTATTTATTTTAAAATTATTATTTATTTTTCTCATCCCCCTCTTCCATATGTATCTCCCCTCCCCTCCTCCCAACTAGGTTGTGCCACCCCCTCCCCCTTGACCGCTCTCCCTCAAGACACCCCCTTGGCTGGTTTCCCTCTCTCCTTCTAGTGGCCTCCTCCTGACGAACTACTTTAAGCACCCCATCTCCCTCTCCCAACATCCATCCTATGCACCTCCCTCCCACATGACCCATTTTTCATATGGATCCACTATGACATTTGATTTGTCTGATTATTTGTGTGTTTGTACTCTAATATCATAGGAAAGGCTTCCTCTTCCCTTCACCTCCAATTTTCCATAAATTTTTGGACTTCTTGTTTTCCTACCCATTCTTCCAAACCCCTAGATAAGGGTTTGATTTGGGTTTTCATGTTTTTTCAATTTTTAGGGTATTAAAGGGGAATTTTGGGACCTATCGGTAGGCGTTTCAGAAACTACCACCGAAGGCATAGTAGTTTAGGTCAATTCTTTCTACCGTCGTTATTTTTTGGAATGAATTTTACCCACTGCTTTGTTGTGCATCTTAATTTGTTAGTATTTAGGTGTATTGAGTCCAAAATTATGATTATAAAGATTTTTAATCTCCCATGATGGTTTTCACACACATTCATAGGCATTTATCTATATATATATATCACCCTTGGTTTTATTCTCTCATAGAATGAGGAATACACGCCTAAGACTAAAGTATATGTGTGTGTGTGTGTGTGTCTATATATATATATATATGGGGGTTTGTCTGTACGGGTGCAGAGTGGTTCTAAGTGTCCACCACCTATTTTTTTCATGTTCCACAGTGTCTCAGAATGTTCCACTCGCTTGTTGAGGTAGGTCTCCAATTCCCAAACAGTTAATTTGAGTTTACTGATCACTTAGTATTTTATATTTTTGTTTCTTATATTTATGTGATATTTATATATATACATATATATATCTGCATGTTTGGGTGATTATAAAAATTGATTTCACCTCTTGAAATTGGATTCCCCTTAAATTATTCATCTATGAAAAGCCTATTTAATAAAAATCAATTTTTAGGCATCCTAAAAGTTTTATAATGTTTTTCTTTTGGATGAATATTTATTGAAGTGTATTTTGTTGAACATTAAATATATATTTCAATTTTTTATATAAAACATGGATTTTTTAGATAATTTAATTTAATTTTTACAATTAATTGATATGAATACCCATTTGGCACATTATAAGCATGTATTTTACTTTTGACCTAGAATTGGAAATGATTTAGGTAGGTGAATTTAGATAAGAAAATGTAAATGCCAGTATGGAAAAGTTATTGTGAATATAGTGTTTCAAATTGTTTTAGAAATGGTTTGTAATATTTTCAGGGTATGTTGGGATTATAATATTAATGGCTCCATTGGAACATTAATTCATTTTTTAAGTGAAATATGGTTTTGAAAGTATGAATGCCCAGTTTGAAACATAAATTTCTCCCTAAAATGGTTTAATGTTTATGTGATGATATGAACTAGTTAAAACATCTGATTGGTTTGTTTTATAATGGGAACACCTATTGGGGATTTCCTTATATGGGTTATTGTAAAGGTAGTGTCTGTGTATGTGGAAGAAAAATAAGGCGATGTCATGTAAGGTAAG
Organism: Viscum album; assembly: GCA_963277665.1. Lineage (NCBI taxonomy): Eukaryota > Viridiplantae > Streptophyta > Magnoliopsida > Santalales > Viscaceae > Viscum > Viscum album. The sequence continues at coordinate 393,082,050 of OY728148.1, forward strand.
TAACACACGTGTGATCCACCTACATACACAATATACTTTTAGCATGGGTTTATAGGGAGTATTTTTGGGGATTGAGTGATGGTTTCTGATTATCCACTATTGGACGGGTTGGTAACCCCAAGATTTACTAGGAGACCAAGTGGGTTATTACACTGGATTCTTCAGTTAAGGGGGGATAGTTTCTTATAGATATTGAAGCTTCACCATATGTTGAATGGTGGTTACAAACCAAGTACTTCCAGTGATCGATCATGGGATTTTTAATGAATTCCCATGGTTTCATACTTGTATGTTCCTACTTCCTTTTGTGACACTTTTAGTTATTTAATTTAATTATTAATTTAAATTTTTTATTTTAAAATACCTATTTTGGTACTATTTTTATTTTAAAACATTTCATTATGATGACTTATATATTTTGGTAATTGATTTGTAAAAATGAAATGATAATTGGTTCTCTTAAAAGTTAATGTTTGGTCCTTGATTTGATGAAATAGTGAAAACATATTTTTATACATAATATTATCAAAATATTAAGAAAAGATATCAATTTAGAGGTGGGACATCAGGAAAGGGTTATTTTGGCATTCCAGCTATACATCTCAGTGCTCACTCATACTCTATCTTTTCTGTTTTAGATTCTTCTAGTTTCACATCGCTCTCAGTGCAAGTTTCTTTTAGTGTTTGGAAATAACTAATGAGGTTAGATGGAATTATATGTAGATGATTATATGTTTTTCCTCTACAAGTTATTTTTTTCAATTTTTTTTTAATAAATTTTTTATATTATGTTAGTGGGACAAATAGTTCCCACATATTTAATCCTGATATCAGTCACTAGTTGATAACCCATGGGGATCGATAACATCATTTGATCATTTTCATAGATCATATCAGTTGACTTGTTCAGGGTTGAGCCAGTTCTATTTGTGAAAAAAATGGAAATAGAGCTAGGTTTTTGTTATTTGGTTTTTATGTTAGTTTAATAAAAATAATATCAGGACTTAGGGGATAGGTATGGTAAGATTGTCACGAAGTATTTCTCATTCTGATCCATGTGTCCCTAAGGGTATTGCGATATTTTAGTATTTGGTTTTAGTTTTTTCTTATAGGATATGACCATGGTAGTGAGAATATGTTTCATCGTGGAATTACATGGAGTATAGGCCCATGTGGAGCTTGTGTGGACAGTTTGAGACACTCCTAGTTATTGGTGATTGCATGGATCATGGTCTGAAAAACCATACGTCAGGGTTAAGCCTGACCACTAGATCCCTATGTAGGTTCCTTTGTTCAAGTTTTTTTTGGTTTGGTTTTGGTTTTTGTGAATTTAAATTATTTTTGGTTCTTTCTTGAGTTATAAAATGAGGCTTTATTTGTAATGGTTGGATTTCAAATATGAAAACCTTGTGTTTTTTTTGAGAATTAAGTGAAACAGATTTTTATTTTCAAGTATTTTTTAATATTTTAAATGAATATTAAGTTATAAATTATTCATTTTGCTGGTTATAGGGTATGTGTGACCATTTTTTTTCTTTTGGATGTTCACATATGTGTGTGTGTGTGTAGGGATAGTGCTTGTTGGCATGTCTATTTGAATGATATAAGAATAATTTGGGACACAAATATGTGAATGTTCATAGGATACATTGGTTAGTATTTGAAAATAAAAAATTGATATGGTTTTCTAATGATGCTTTTAAAAAGGAAAATGGTTTCTGATAAAAAGAGGCTTCTTTTCTAGAGAGATTTGTGGTTTTAAAATGAGAAAATGTTTTAGTTTTTGGTATTTTTATGTGGATGTGCATGAATGTATTTTGAAATGGAAAATAACTTTATTTTGAAAGGGGATTAAATTTGAATATGGGTGAATTTGGTAAATGGTAATTTTTAAGAGGATTCTTGTCTTGTTCTAGGATGTCGTTATGGTTTTCTTTTGGTTGATATTTTATTCATCTTTAATTTTGATTATGATGTGTTTATCAATGGGTTTGGGGTTTGGTTGGTGATGTCCCATTTTGGTTGATCTTTGTTTGGGTGTTGACTCATATTTTTATCATATTTTTATTCGGATTATGCTCCCCAAATAGGTCCCATATGTTTCTTATGTTTTTTGTTCATTGTCCTTTCCTCGACACCTAGATGAGTGGTGGGAGTGAGTTTTTTTTGAATCTTATCCATTTTATGTGGTGACAGATGTTTGTTAGAGGTAATAGAGCTTCTTGAGGAAGCGAATGTGTTTTCTAGAACACCAGAAGTAGCGAGTGTTCAATTATTTTTTAATTTGCTTGGAGGTCCATCTTTGGACTAGAAAAGGTGGTTTTCCTAGTATATTAGAATGTTGGGGGCCATGGGAAGTGTTTTAAAAAACATTTATCTTGTGATTTGTGTTTAAATAGGAATGGGTGGGGAAATTAGAGGGGACCATGAGCGTTTAGAATTTTCAGTGGACAATGAAGCCTTATATTGACCAGATTAAGGAGGAAATTTCCTTTTATTCGTAGTTATCATTGGAAGATTAATTTCGGAAGTTGGTGTATGAATATTTTTTAATTGAGTTCACTTTGGGGGTACAGAAAATTGGAAATATAGTGTCTCTTGTTTCTCATGAATGTACACTATTTGGAATGAGGAGTGTTCAATAGGATCATATTTTTGTAAAGTATCCTTCTTTGGGTCTGATCTCCAGTTATTCAGATTGTTCTCATATGGGTTTCTAGTGTAGTTTTTTTGGTAATTCGAATGTCGTGTTGTGAAAATCCACTCGGTTCTTCCCTATGATGCATCTTTTCATGTCACTTGGAGATTTTAGGAATGTGGTTTAATTTAAAGGAAAAGTCTTGGTTGGGTGATGTCAACTACTGATTGAGGGGAATCTGATCATTCAAGACATCAGAGCTCCAGCTATAAATCTAATATTGAATCTTCTCATGCAGTCTATAATTGTAGGGAGTGTGGAGGAATTTGGTTTAACTTTTTTCTTTGGTGCTAGAATTTAATATTTTAAGTATCTTTTGTAGAATCCTTAATCATTGAAGGTTTCATTTTTGCATAAAAGGCATAGAGGCCCCATTTCCACATTATGGTATTTCTTTTTTGAATGTTCCCTTTTGAAATTGATAGTTTTGGTGGCCTTGTGTCTTTGTAAACCTTCATAATCATAATAGTGACTTATGGTAGAGAACCCTTTAACAGTGTTCTATTTGTCGATTGTTTTTAGCTCTAGTTTGTGCTCATTTTGGATATTATTTGATCTTGTTGAGGTAATGAATAGTGGCTTGGTTCGGCACTAGGATAGAGGTTTCTTCATTGTGTATCACTTTTAGAGGATTTAGTCCAGTGGGTGAGTTCTAGTGATTGGTCTGTCTTGGGGGTTCTCATTTTGGTTCATGTGGGTAGATCTAGATTTCGATAGTGCTGGAAATTCCAAGCCTTGTCTAAAATGGTCGGTTAATAAATTGTGGGGATACACACCATGGATTTCATTTTGTTCTTCTTTTGTGTTAGTAGGTAATAGTTTAGTTCTCGCGGTAGGGATAACTCTCTCATGTTTACCGCTTATTCTTGTGTTCAAGTTTCTTTTTGATAAGTTAGGTGTGACTTGTGGAGTAAAAGGTCCCCCCATAAGGTTAGCGGTTTGTCTCAGTTTTGATCAAGTAGGTATTTCAGTTTTCTATGTCACTCAAATTGGTGACTTTCTAGGGGAAGAATGCTTTTTTGGTGGGTAAAATTGTCACACGTTAATATGAAAAAGTCAATTATTTTATTTATTTCTATTATTTCTATTATTATTTTTCATTTTGAGCTGGTATAGGTTAATTTTTTAAAATTTTTCAAGTGAATTGGGGTCCTGCACAAGAGTTGTGCATAATTAAGAATAACAGTGCAACCACTATGCATGAGGGTCTATTGTTAGATAGTTCCATTTAAAACTATTGAAGAAAAGTTTTCTAAAATGTATATCTTATTACATGTAACCTTGCAATGGTGTTTGACCTTGGTATTGGCTAGCACACAGTCTAGAGAACTGTGCACAAACCGTGCGGGCTGCCTATATTAGAAAATAAAAAAATGAAAATTAAATTAAATGAAATATATTTAGAATAATGATTTAATAATAATAATAAATAAAAAAATTTTATTGAGATTACAATTATTATCATCATTATTATTATTATGTGTGGTTTTATTTTATTATTTATTTTTCCATTATTTTTCATTCATTATTTTTTCATAATTTTTCTCCTCCTCAAATATTACATGCATCATACCCCTCCCATAACTCTACCTGTGTTCTTCCATCTCCTTCGACTCAGTGTCTCTACCTCTAGCGACCCCCTTGTCCTGTGCCCCACTCTCCTTCTGGTTGTCTCCTCTTAGTGAAAAAATTATGGTTCCCCATCTCCCTCACGCAACCCCTTCTTATGCCTCATACCCCTCATGCGTAGCTCCCCTAGGACCACTGATTTTTTCGATTCTTCATAGTTTCCCACTCAAATATCCTAGGTATGGGTTTATCTTCCTTTATCCTTCAATTTTACGGTGATTTTCATACTTCTTGTTGCACTACCCATTCGGCTGAAACCATAGGTGAATGATTGATTCTGTTTGTGATATTTTTTTTTTGATTTTTGGGTATGTAAGGGGTATCTCATGACCCATCGGTCAATGCTTCAGAAACCACATCTAAAGAAGAGGCGTATTAGGCTAATTTACTCCTCTGTCGTCCTTTTTAGGTGTGATATTTAACCCCCTTTTTGATTTCCATCCTTGATTTGTTAGTATTAAGGTGTATTGAGTCCCGAAATGTAATTGTAGGGAGTTTTTAACACCCTTAGTGGTGTCCATGCACATTCATAGGTATGTATCTATATCTGTATATATATATATATCCATCTAGAATATTCCCTCATTTCATGGTGAATATGTGCCTTGGAATAAAGGATAAATATATATAAGGGTGTTTTGGAATGAAAGTGTGGAGTGGTTCTGAGTGGTCACCATCTATTTTTATCATGTTCCAATGTGTCTAAGCTTTGTATGATCCCTTGATTTGGTAGGTTTACTATGCCTGCACCATTAATTTGTGTTTCCTGAGTACTTAGTATTTTACAAGTGTGTTTTTTATATTTATGTAATCATTATATATATATATATATATATATATTCATGTATGAGGGTTTGGTGAAATTGATTTTTCCTCTTTTTATTGGTTTCCCTATATTTATATGACTCTTCAAAGTATTTTTACATGTTCTTTATGTCTGAGGCATCCTAAATTATTTAGAACAGTTTTATAAAGGATTACTATCCTGTAAAGTCTATATTGTGAAAAATTAAGGCATTATTTTAATGTTTTATATAATAATTGTCATGTTTGGCACATTTAATTATTATTTTACAATTAAATGACATAATCCCCCATTCGGGACATTATAATCATGTAATGTACTTTTGAAATATAATTAAAAATCATTTTAGTAGGTGAATTTGGTTTGAAAAAATTAAAGGCCATTATGGAAAAGTGTTTATGAAAGCGGTGTTTCACATTGTTTTTGAAATGGTTTGGAATATTTTTATGGTATATAGAAATGATACTATTAAAGGACCGATTGGAACCTTACTTTATATTGTAAGTGAAATTTTGTTTTGAAATTGTGAATGCCTGGTTGAAAACATAATGTGCTTTGTGAAATGGATTAAATGTTTTTGTGATGATATGTCCTAGTTGGCACTTATTATTGGTTTCTTATTTTATGGGAGCACCCATTAGTGATTTCGCTACATGGGTTATCATATAGGTGGTGTCTGCGAGTGAGGTAGGAAAGTGTAGTGATGTAAAATAAGGTGAGTCACATGTGTGAGGTCCTCCTATTAACACAATATACATTTACTATGTGTTTATTAAACATCATTTTGGGGCCCGAGTGATGGTTGTTGATCAAAATAGATTAAATAGGTTGGTACCCTTGGGATTTACTGAGAGTCTAGGTGGGTTTTCAAACTGAATTGTTTAGTTAAAGGTGTTTAGTTAGTTTTAGACATAAGATCTTCACCATATGCTGGAAGGTGGTTCTGAACAGAGTATGTCTAGGGATTACTCTAGGGATTTTTACGAAATACCATGTTTTCATAGTTTAATGTTATTACTTTGTATTTGGAACTTTTGGTTATTTTATGTCATGAAACTTTTACATTGCATTAAATATTGAAAGATGTGTTTTGGTAGTAGTTGTATTTTTATAAAATTCATTGCAATGACTTATATATTTTTGTAATTAACTTGGAAAAATAAATTGAAAAGGGGCTTTCATGAAATTAAAATCTTGTTACCTGTATTTATAAATGAGTGGGAAAACAGATTTTTATATATCCCATTTTGAAACTAGCATGAAAGGATTTATTTTAGAGGGGGGCATCGGGTGGGTCTTATTTTGGCATTCCTATTGAGCATCCTAGTGCTCACACAAACTATCTCCTTTTAGTTTTAGGTTATCCCTGTTTCACATTACTCTCACCGTGCTTCGTTCTTTGTTTGGTGTTGACCCATGAGGTAACAAGGAGGTACCTATAAGAGTTTATATATTTTTCCTCTATGAGAGCTTATTTTTTTATTGTTTAGTTTTATTTTTATTTATTTTATATCTTTTTTAGGGGAATATTATTCCCACATGTTTAATCATGATGTCTAACACTATTTTCTAGCACATGGGGCTCAGGAAGTCCATTCGGGCCTTGTGGCATATCATCTCAGGTAGCCGGTTTAGGTTTGACCTAGGTCAGTTCATGATAAGCCATCATACCTGATCCAAAAGTTGTAATAATAAAAATCCTAGGTTGTTCTAATTGAAAAATTGGTAAGTGAGAAAAATATATTTATTCCAACTTCTAAATAAAATAGTGTAATTGTTCTTGTATTAACTAATGTGGGTGATAGTGCTTCATAAGAAAATGATGATGCCAAAATGGCACTTAAAATTACTCAGGACAACTAGAATCTTGTTTATTCAAATCATACAGAAAATAACTTTTAGATATCTAATAATAGTAGGGATGATAAATATGGTCTTTTGGAAAATATTGATGGGATTTTTACTCCATATAAAGACAATGTGTCTAATAATACATGCTACCCTAAAAAAGTATAAAAAATGTGATCAATAATAATAATTTTTTTATTAATTATTCATATCATTCTATGAATGATAAAATGGCTATTAAATCTCAAGATCATAATGGTCTTTATGAAATGGTGGTTGATGGTAACTCTAAATAAAAATATTTTCTTATAAATAATGTAAATTTCCTAGAAACTCTCTAATCTTAATGAAAATTGGGTATTATAATTATGGTGATAATATATCCATTATAAGTTCTAAGATATCTATTATGAAAAATCATGATGATATCACTCTTGATTCTTCAGTTTAAAATGATCTTAAGGATTTTGATTGTAGTACTAAGACAATTGAACATCAAAAATATGATAAATGTGCTATTATTTACAAAAAAATTACATTATATGATTACAGAGGCAGAAAGTTTGATGCCATTTTAAATTCTAAGAATAGAAATAATGATAACCCTGTGGATACTCATGTATAAAAGGTTGGAGTAGATAGGATGTAAAACAATCAAAGGAATCTATTAGATATGAAAGAAGTGGGTTCCAACCCAGACACAAAAATATGTGAGGATTCATTTTTGGAATCTTTGGGATCTAGGAAACATTGAAACACCCAATTCTAATAGTCACTTTATTCAAATTCATTGAATGGACCTCTTAGGTGTATTTAACCCCAACATTATATTCATAGAAAGTATTTAATCCCATTAAATGTTTCCTTAACTCTATTTTTAGAAATATTTATTTAATAATAACTAAAATACACTTCATTTTAGAATATTCATGTCTAGAACTATATTTTCCAACCAATTACACTAAATAAAGGGTAATTTTTTTATTAAATTTCATGGAAATTAATTTGTTTATTTCCTTTTTTTATTCATAAAATTGATAACAAGAATAGTGGGATTTATGGTATAATGTACATGATTTATCTATATTAATCAATGGTCTATTACTATAATCAGGGACATAAATTCTATTCACAACCTTTATGAGAAGATAGGTATAACAAATTCAACTCCATCATTCAGATAATTCAAGTATTGAATTTATAGTATAAACCTCATTGATGTTAATCTACTTGGATCCAAATACACTTTTTATCTAAATAATCTTAATAAAATTGTTGTTATAAAACTAGATTTGGCCATTTCAAAGGAAACTACACAAGATGTTTGGGATTCTATTTCATATACTGCTCTTACATGAATAAAATTACATCATTACCCAATTTTAGCTAATCTTATTACAAAATATGTGTAACTAAATTTACCATTAAAATTAAAAAATTCCTGGATATTTCATCCCGAGTGAGGAAAATAAAATAATTTTTTTTATTTAGTTACAATGGCGATTCCTCAGATTCTGTCGTAAAATTTAAACTATTCAAGAATAAGATGAATGAATATAGGAAATATTGTTTCAATTCTCTTTATAAGAACATTTTTCTTCCCATATCCTCTCTTTATATAATTTAATAGAAGGATGATTATGGTTATTTTTTAATTGTGTCGATCAATAAATAGTTGTTTCCCATGAACTCAATAGCCATATAAATCTAAATGAAGGAATAAAGATAGAATATTTTAAATTTATATAACATGAGGATGGTGAAAAAAACAATGTTTTTCAAATATCCCCAAATATTAAGAAAATTTATTTAAAACTTATACATTATTAATAATTTTTTTTATTAACAACATTAATAAATATTACGATCAGTTTATCACCATCAACAAGAGCCTATTTTATTGTATAAATACATTCTCTGATTCATTGGAGGTCATCGCTCGAAATCATTTATGTCTTGATGAATATATGATACATAATTCAATTATTTTTGTTTTTTAGATCAATTAAGCTGTCTTTTTTTATACTATATGAGATACCTTGTTTTATAAGATTTTATGAATTTTTTTAGACATGTTGGTTAGTTATAATTATGTTTCTTGTAGCCATAACACTCTATTTTTAAAGGTGTCAATCACACCCAGGGAATAAATGCTTAATATTCTTTCTTCATACCCAATGTTGAATATTCAATTGAAATTGATATATTTATATTTGTATCTATTGTTAACAAGAACTCTAAATGTATAGTTAAAATCCTAGATAATTTGATTTCTATAATTTCTAAAAAGAATTTTTTATATTAATCGGTTATTATTCACTATAGGAATGACCACACATGACTTCCAAATCACATTCTTTGAATGAGTCAAAAAATTAGGGAAACTAATCGTGGAGGTAACATCATTATGAAATTTGATGTTAAAAATATTTTAACATGATAGATTAGGGATTCATTTTTATGGTCTAAAATAGCATTGGCATTGATGATAATTTAATCAAGTGGGTAAAAATTTTCTAATCTCTTTCTTTGATTCAGTTCTTAGTTGTGGGTAACTTAAGTGATATTTAACATGTTATAGAGCTATCAGATAAGGTGAAACTTTCTATAACTTTATTGTATCTATTAACAAATAATATCTAAGAAGAATTATACAGAATATTGTAGAGAAACGTATTCTTAAAACCATTATACACTACATTGGTATTTTTTATTCAACTAAATTAGTATGTGTTGATTACATAATTATGTTCACTTAATAAGTCAATAGATACATAAAAACAACAAGGATTACATTATTCATTATGAAAGTCTCTCAGGATAGAAGATATGTTAGGAAAAAATATTACTTAACCATTGGAAAGAATATTCAAATAACCATAAAATTTGATATTGTTAATGATCTAAGAATCATAGAAGGTGTTCTCCAATTTCATTATCATGGTGTCCCAATATTTTCTGGAAGACCTCATGCTTTTATCATTACTCAAATTTTGAGTAGCAACAAAAATTACTTGGATCCTTCAAAATACATAACAATATTTATGGATGGTAGTATTTTTCTTATAAAGGAATTCATTCTTTTTAAATTTGTTTATCCTTTAATGGACTATATGTGGATAAATAAACATCTTACAAATATAAATTTCCTTATAAAAATACTTATTTGATGTATAATAACTCTTCAAATAATTCTTATTTATATTCATTGGAATAAGTGATTTCAACTGATTGATCATCGGGGTCTTGGTGTTAAATGTCATTACAACATTAATCAATATATATTTGAACATTTTATTTGCAGAATCATCAATAGAAAATTGATGTCTCTTTTCTTTCATATATCCAGATTCAGATCTTTGATCAAATATAAAAATTTAAACAATATGTATTCTTCAACATGGAATGTAAATAAGGAAACATACTGAAATATTTCAATACACCCACATTTGTTTTTTAATCTAAACACTTCCATTGAATTTCAGTTGGATAAAGTACACCTCTGATTAATATTTTAAATAATGATAATTATTATCTAGATATTAATGTATCAATTATTGAGTTGAGGGAATCCAATTTGGATATACCTCCTATTGAAATTAAGAGTGTGGTCTGTAATAATTTGTTAATTAATTTTGGTGAAATAATAATCTAGGATCAATCATCCATTAGGACACTCACTTCTATGTTGAATTACATCAACGCATCTGTTTGGAATGTAGACCCCTATGATGGAAGAATGTACTTGATTTAGGTATCCACATCCATATTTAGTCTGAAATAGAGGTTAATTCACACTAATATATCGAGTGGTGTGTGCATATAGTCATTTTTCATTTCTCTCTAATGTAAATATGTTATTTTTTATCAGTTTACGGAAGATATTAATCACCTATATCTAATTTGTGTAACCACTGAATATCTATGGAAGGTTGTCTCTAAAACCATTGAAGTAAAATTTCCTCAGAATGAATTGATAAATTATCACATTAAATTCTTATTAGTAAATCCTTTTTCAAGGAGGATCTTTAATATTTTCCTTGTGGCTAGTGCCGATGTGATACAAGTTTTTTTCAGAGCCTAATCAAATGAATTCATGATCCTGTTCCATTAAAAATGCAATCGGAACATGTCAAAAATGTGTGTGCAATTAAAAAATATAATTCACATAGTAAAGGTAACTGTAATAACCATATTCATGATCTCTCAATACTTAAACATATTACAAATATAGGAAATTTTATCCTCCTTTTGGAACCTCTATTGTTTCTTGGACTCCTCAATTCTATAGATTGATCGACTATAACAAGGTTAGAGTATCAAAGGGAAAGCATGACCATTAGGATTTAGAGCTATTTATAAAAGTTGAAATGGTTGTGTAATTGGATATCTTTGTTATTTGTGTAGTAATAGAATATATCATAATGATGCAATTCTAGGAATGGTCAGTATGTTTTAAATATAAAGATAATTATGTTGGTTTCATTTATGGTTAGAGTGTGATTATGCTTCCATTGTGAAACCTATAAAATTGGAAAATTAATATTTCACATATGATTACATCTAGATAGATGAATTATAATGATATTTTATCATCCATTAATAAATTCATTACTCATTCATATAATGAATCGGACCATCAGGATGATTGTCCTGAAAACAAACGGGGTGTCTCCTAATTATGTTACTTGTTAGGTGATTTACTAGATGATTTTTTTATTTATATAAAAGGGTTTTTCCTAATATATATTCTTTTAGAATTGTCTAACCATAATTTTTCAAAATAATAGAGGATTTTCTACCTAGATAATATCCCAATCATTTTTATAAAATAAATTAAAATTTTTATTATGTCAGATGAAGTTAGAGAACATTAAATATTAGGAAAATAACATGTATAATAATTGTTTCAGATGGCTGAGGTGATTCAACAACACATTAGTAAAGCTAAAAAATAATAAAATAGTTATTTTGATAATGATTAATTAGACCAATATTTAATGCTGGAGACAATGTGTTTCTTTTTTATATACCTAAAAGAGATTCATGAGGATTGGGAAGAATGGAAATCTTTTTCTTAGGTATATTGGATACTTTTATATACTTGATTTCACCATAGTTTTAGCCCAACAATATCTCCCCGACCTATATTATGTGTTCAATGTATACCTAAAAAGGATACATCAACCATATTTGTCAAATGTATTGAATCTATTAGTGTTATAGTTTGAGACGAATCTTCCTTATATGGAACACCTAGTGAAGAAGTAATATCCAAGAGACATATTTATAAGCCACAATTCTAATCAACTAGCCAATATAAATTAATAGAATCATAAATATGAAGATGTTATTTGGGAACCCAAATAATCAATGATGAAAATATAAAATAATTTGTTAACATGTTTTATGAAATAAAATTACGAAGGTGAAATTTGATAAGGGGTGAACAATGTAATAGCCTAAACTTTTATTTTTAAAATTAATATTTGTAAATATTTTTTTTTCAAATATAAAAAAGTAATATTTTATAAAACAAATGTTTTAGATAACATTTAATGTCCAAAAAAATTATATTTTTAGATGAAATCATATTTCCCAAGGTCTATTTATTACAATTTACAATTGAATCACATATAATGAATAATAAATTTAAAAATAATTCATAATAATCATGAAATAATATTTTCAATAATAAAAAAAATTATAAGGTGGTAAACCCAAAATAATAGTTAAACAATGAATGTAAACTCCATAGGAAAAAATTCATCCATGAAGACAACTCTTTTAACATTTTTTATAAAGATAAATAGAAGAATTTGAAATATGGTATAAATTGTCAATGAATGTATATAACCTTTATACACAAGGTATTAAATAATGGGGTATGAAAATGGTGGAGTATATATCAGGTGTAATGGGAAATGTGATGATTAAGATATTATCGTGACCTAAAAATCAAAATGTGGTTGTTATATGACCAGTGATATAACAATATTACCCAAAATAATAATAAGACACATGTTTAATATTAATTAAAATGTATGATAAGTATATTTTTAATATTTTATGAAATTCCAATATACCATATAGTAATCGATATCAATGAAAATATGTAATTCACATTTCATTAAAATTAATAAATAACCTATTTGCATTTGAAATTAAAATTTTCTAGGATATTCTTTATTTTAAATTTAAATAAATATTTATTATACATAAATTGTTATTTTCATAATAGAAACATGAAATTTATAACAATAATAGAAAACTTAGGCTGTATTGAAATTTTGATTGTTTTTAATAGACTTTCTTTTTAGTGAATATTAAAACAAGTTTATCTGTAATATCATTATATGTTATGAAATAATAAATATGTAATAATGATTTAATAATTAAATTCTATGAATGCATGACCAACAATAATTTATTTTATTAAAATAACATATTTTCATTAATCATCATTATTTTCCAAACCCATAAAATATCATTCCAATGTAAAAAGTGTAAATCAAGGTTTTAATAACCATATTTTGTGGAAAATTAATTTTCACACGACCGTGGTAATAAAAAAATAATATTTTGATTTACTAATGAATAAAAATAAAAAAATCATTAAATGGTGAAACCCATGAACTAAAACCAAGGAGAATTAAATTTTTTTACTTTTATACAACCTAGATTCCCAAGGCCTATATTTAGAAACTAATAAACAATTAATCACATTTCTCAATAAATACCCACTCATTATCCCATCCCGTATCTCATTGAATCCTTTGATCATAGGTTACCTAAGATTTTATCTCTCCATATCCCTCTCGAGTAATTTCATTGGTTCTCAAGAGATTCTACAAAGATTAAGAAGAAACCATTGGTTGGTAGGGTTCCTCTCCCTCATCTCTTCTATTTAAGTATTTCCTTTGTAATAATACTTTTGATTCAAAATTTCTTTCTATTTGTTGTAATAAACATTACCTTACTATCTAAATTATTCCTGAATAATTATATACTACATTCTTCTCTCATTAAACCATTTATTCACACCTTTTAGGTTTCTGATATTATTTGCTGATTTTCCGTGAAAAAGTTTATATAGTAAATTCCCAATCTTATTTTTATTCAAGGGTATAAACCTATATATAACTATTCCCTATGAATTTGGGAATTAAATGTATGAACCTGAAATTTTAAAATCATCATATTAAAATAATGAAATTATTTCTTATGTAATATGATATATTTTTAATAAAAATAGTTAGAAAAATGAACGGAGTTACCTCATATATCACTCTAATGAATTTGGTGATGTTTTAATATCAAGAGATACCATGTATGATGAAAACGAATTAAGCCTAAAAGCATTATGACATTAATTATTGTTTTTTATCCTTGACATGTGATTATGATATAACATTTTATGTTTTTTATTAGTTGTGTGATGCCTTAAATTTTTATAATCATCCTCTCATGTCTTGATTCATTATTTATGTATATTATTCTCACCTTATTTATATTATCATGATATTCCTATGGAATAACCTATATTAGTTTTTATCAGGTTATTATTGATTATTCCCTTGTTGGGATTTATATCTCTCTACTTATCTAATGTATGTCCCCATGTTATCGAGTGAAATTTTTAGAGTTCAATGGAACATAAGAGAACATTTCATAGATTCAAAATAATGTTTCCACTTTTAGTTTAAGCTAATGGTATATGTTTTTACTGTTTCATTAATTCATTACTGTGAATCATCTTGTATATTATTACATTGATATTTATATTAAATATCATTAAATAAGTTTTTTAATAAATTTTTGGTTGTTATTTGAAGGTTTATGTGGTCTAACATATGGTGATTATCATTTTGAGTTTTCCCAAAATCATGGTATCAATCCTTTTAGTTTAAAAATAGCAGTTACGCACTATGTATGTGAATATTATATGATGTTTATTGCCTCTATGAATTTTATAATAAGATGTTTTTTATTATATTCAATGTTATAGGATAAAAATAAATCAATTTATATTTAAAAAAATACAAAGGATAAACTCTAAAATCAAGTGGATGTGTAGGAAATATTATATTTTTCATAAGAAACAGAAGATTCCATTGAATAAATCTATGATTGTTTTAATTGTGAATGATTATTGGGTAAATCTAGAAATAAATTTACATAAATTTATTTATTTTTCATTGTAATAGATTTTTTGTTATAAAATCTATGATATGAAGACCACCATAAAGATGTTTAATACTCTTGTATCCATATATGATAATCCAACAATGATAAATAAGATTTTCATGTTGTTGTGGTCATTTTACATGATGAATTCATAAGGAATTTCATTCATTGATCATGAAAATTAATCAATCATGATTGGATTTCAGATAAAATTGCATAATGTAATAATCACAGAAAATATATTAGATTTGTTCATGATATCATAACTATTGAATTGCTGTGATATGATGGTAACTTCAACAAAATAACTCTTATAGGAAGAAAATCCTAGTGTCTTAATATGTGAGAGATATCATTTTGAATGATTATATTAGGTGGAAGTGTATCAAGGAACTTATCATAAAATCATTAATGGTCTATGGTAAATGATATTTTGTACAATGGAAAGCTTAGAAGAAATCAAAGGGTAGATGAAGTGGAATAAGTTGATCTAAATATTATTTGACAAAACCTATATATTAGAATAATAATATAGAGGGGCACGCGAATAAATTTAGTATTGATCATAGTATGACCTCCTCAAAAAGAGATTCTAGAAGATAAAGGTCTCTAAATTATACACAATTGGTTAATTAATTTCAGTGTAAATTTTTAATATTATGATGAAATATTATATTATTTATTATAATCATTTTTAATATTATTACTGATAGGATGTGAATTTTTAATTATATATATGAATGTTTTTGGAAATGTTTCCATTGTAGAGGATTATGATCTCAAGATCATGGAGAAGAGTGATGTTTAATTTTGAATGAAAAATAGAATCTTCATGAAAATACATGGAGTTCTTAATATACTAGTATTATGATGGTATCAAATTTTTCTTGTTTAACTGTGTAATTTACCAGATAAAGTAACTTGGTTAAATCCTAGACTAAGAACTACAAGGCCTTAAGATAACCTCACCATTGAGAAAAGTCTATTGATTTTCGACATGATCCAGAATTATATATTTTAGAGACAATACCCTTTAAATAATAACCATAAATAATAATTAAATATAAAATAATAATCCAAAATATAATCAACGTATCCTAAATAAATTTCCCATCCATGCTATAAAAAATTAACAATGCAGTCATATAGTCATACTTCTATACTAAAAACCTATCAGATAGATCATAAATACAATTCCTACAATTTAATTAAAGTTCAAAGAGGATCTAATATAACCCCAATAATCACCTAATTTTTTTTATAATTTCCATAAATATTATCCACCATGATTTGTTGTACATACTAGGATCACACCTAAAAAATAGTTATAAGGTCTACAGTTGCACGATAATTCCCCATTAAGTTTTGATAAACACAATTTATAAGTGTTCCACAGTGTATCCCAGATATAATTCATAATATTCATGTATATACATGGGAATATTAAATAAAATAATTAAATTGATCATGAAATTTTGATTATAATATACAAACTAGGCTACCATGACACCCGACCCAACCTTACTAACTCAATGTCATAATATGTCACCTCATGCCGCAATCCTATTGCAAACCTAAATAAATTGGTTAGGGTGTCATTCCATTTCCTCACCACAATACTAATACTCAATATAGGGCCCATAATAATCCTTGACATTATATTTTCATGTCATATACTTTACCCTATTCTGAGCGTATCATTACACATCACAATTAGACCACTAATATCTCACTAAAGGTAGGTTTCACACTAGTAGCTTCACACTGAAGGTGACTGTTATTACTTAAATATTTATCAATGGAAATTGCCTTATTATAATTATGTCACATGGTATAAAAACCAAATTGAACATAATAAATGCATTATAAGTGATAAATGAATGAAAAAAGTAGTATTTCAAGAATTCAAAGAACCTGTAATAATAAACTAGTAACTTGAAAATTGTAATAGTTATGAAACCCTTATTAATAGTAAACTTTCCAATTGAATAGTAACCTCATAAATGAATGTAAATATAAAATTTATCAATATTATAAATGAAAATATGATATATGTATATCTTAGTATGATTAGAAAAATATTTAAAATATTATTAATTACTTGTTGGAATTTTTAATTGTTATAAGTATTTAATAAATTTTTTTGAATAATTTAACAATTTTAATGAAATTTTATTTTAATAAAATGTATTGATAAATAAATACCTTGATTTATTTACATTATAATATATTTTAATGAGAAAATAATTTCATTTTCAACGTGGGAGAAAATAATTTTTAATTTTACAATTTTTATTTTCGATATAAATTATGATTTTAATTAAAAGTTATATCTATCATACATAGAAGATTAATTTCATAAAATAGAGTTCATTTTTAGATTCTAAATGTTGATAAATATTTAGGATGAAATTGGTAATTTTTTCAAAAATACTTGATTTTTTGGTGAATATGAAAATATTGTAAGTTACGATAAATGATAAATACATTAAATATAAAGTCATAGATGATTTATGGATTATTTAATCCCAAAATATAGATCCATAATTAATTATATTTATTATATTTCATTATTATTCTAAAATTATTCATAATCTTGAGCCAAAATAATAAACTAATGAGCTAAATAATGGGCAAGCACCCCCTCCTCCACTATAAATACCACCCCTCACCAGCTATTCCCTTCATAACTTTCAATCCTATTTCTTTATTAAATGTATTCCAAATACTATTCCCAAATCTCAACACCACATCCAAGATCATGTTTTCATCAAAAAAGGCCAAAGAAAATCCCCCAAGGGGGTTCTTGTGAAGAAGGAATCAATAGGTATAACCGTCTCCTGTTTTCCATCAATTTCTTTTCATGTTGCCTTCATTTATTTTTCTCTAATCACATAATTGCATACAAATGGAATTAAAATTATATTATCCTACTTATAAAATAATTGTATCATATTTATGGAATAATTTGTCATCAATTCTCTTCTAATCCCTATTTTACTACCAGAATGAAGACATCATCTATGAGGTACTGATTTACCACCTTCGTGGATGGCATGATTTAATTTTTCAATTATGTATTTAAGGGTGGAAATGAAAACATTTTTTTGGTTGAATTAAATTATAATATATTTATTATATATAATGTAATGTTCTGGAACCATTTTTTAGAGATTATATTAATTTATAAAAGAAAATGTGTTCGTTGTGATAAAAAATGGTGTATTAATCATTACAAGTATAATTAATGATTTTTCTAATAAATAATACTCAATTATGGAAGAAAAATTGTATTATAATATACATGATTTAATTAATAATTTATATGTTCATTTCTGGACAACTATCTTCATTTTACTTGATTTTCCAAACACACATACAAGTGACCTGATCTTGAAAACTAAATAAACTAATGCTTTCAAATGATAAAATTGAATATCATAACCCATAAAAATGGAAATCAATGAAATTAATAAAATTATAATTAAAAAATAAATGTATTAATGATTATTAATTATTTATTTATTAATCTTATTACTCTGGAAATTAAGATAATGTGCAGAATCATTTCAGATATCATGTAAGGGATTCTACGAGAACCTCAATTATTCCATCAGGTTTCTCTTCGTCTATTTTTAACCAAATGAAATAATAAATTTCTTTTATTTACATCTCGTAAAATTTTGTATAGGTTACAAACTCATGTATCATTATCCATTAATCCTTCTTTTCTTGGATATTGTTTTTTTAAGGTTTCTTAATCAATTATTCCTAGTAAGAAAGCCTTATTTAAAAGAAATTCCCAAATTCTT
The DNA here is from genome assembly GCA_963277665.1 of Viscum album. Classification (NCBI taxonomy): domain Eukaryota; kingdom Viridiplantae; phylum Streptophyta; class Magnoliopsida; order Santalales; family Viscaceae; genus Viscum; species Viscum album. Next base: position 393,101,029 of record OY728148.1, read on the forward strand.
ACCCAATTTAATTTGAACTCTAGAAAATATTTTATACCCCCTTTTTTATTATAATATAACTCATTATACTATGAAAAAATTTTGTGTTCTATTCTTGTTTTATATAAATGATTATTCCCTTTTCTGCTTTAAATGCTCTTTGATATTTTCCATAAAGTGCACAAATTTATTGATTTTTAAATATACCTAAACACCATTTTTACATGTATTCACTCCAATTTGAAATCACTTATCTTGAAATATTACTATTTAATGTCCATTTATTATTTAAATCCTTTATTCCATGTACGACATGGTTATATTCCTTTATGTTATTAATTTTGATAAGATTATAATACCCAATTCTTAGCCGTGGATATCCTTGTTTTTATGTTTTATATCATGTTTAAGACTCTTCTTGTAGCACACATATTCACGAACATGTTATGAAGGGTGAACCCAAACAGTAATCCAATGCATTGGGTATTGTTTAGTATCATGAGATTATATGTGAAAAGGTCTTGGTGGTTATCCTTGACTCGTGCTCCTATTTGTGAAATGAGTCATTACTCGTGCTCTTATATGTGCACCAAACTTGGAATCCGGTTAAATTTATATTTTATGATGCTTAAATATATCTATTAATCCATTATTATATCATCCCATGTAATTATTCCTTATGTTTAATCATGTTCCAGGAAATTATATATCAGTATGTTATGCCTTATAACTCATGTGTTAAGCTTTATTTTAATTTTTATTACCTTACTGAGTTTTTTATCTCATCCCTTTATTCATGTTATCGTATAGTTAACCTATGAAAATGTAAGGAATCAGTGGAATTTAGGATATCATAATGGATGAAAAATAATGAAATGTTTTATTTAGTCCCATGTTTTATGTTTTATATACCTATTTTTTCAAGATACTAGACTTTATGATCGTTGGATTGTAATTTTAATTTCAATAACATCTAAAATCATTTAATGATATGTGTAAAAGAATAATTTCACAATGGTTGGTATCGTAGGAAAATTTTAGTTATTTTTGTATACTAGGAATAGTCCAATTTAGTAAGAACCTAAATGGTAAGAGTACACCTCTGAAAACAACCCTAAATTTTTGTAATTATAGAGTAGGTGGATTATCAAGAAATTATATACATATATAGATACTACAAATGGATATGGTTCTAGAGAAATGTTACCTAGATGTAACAACTCCGACAAGGTGTTTTGGGCCTGACTCGAGGTTACCTAGCACATGAAAATAGGCCTTACTATGAACCTAGTTTGACACTTACATGGGATATTGTTTGGTAAATTCATAAACTCATTATAACAATTATTAAGGGAATGATTAAAACTCACATAATAATTTGTGTTAGGGAATAAATCATGAAAAAAATGTATCGATAACCAGTGAGTCACAAGTTCTGATATTATTTTCCTTCAATGTTTTATCCTTCTTTATTTAAATTAACCTTTTTATTCTTACTAGATAAGAATTAAATCCCCCAAATTTTAATTTATTTTTCATAGTTAATGACAACAAATAGATGAACACCCACCAACAATCAATGTGATATGAAATGGGATAATTTCTCCAAGTAAATTCCAAATATGATGAAACATCTTACGAAAATTCATGAAAATACATACCCAATTGGACCATTTTATGAAAACTTACATGAATCTAGTAGAATTCCCTCCTCCTCCACTTAAATATCAAGGTTCCATGGAATCCTTTAGGCAAAAAATGACTTCCATATTTAATGGATCATTCAATCCCCTCCACATGTAATAGTATATTAACTCACATGAAAAGATATTCCATGTCCCCTAGTGCTTATAAAAAGATAAATTTGTGTTGGAGATATACCATTTTGATGGGGAAGATGATTAGTGGTGGACACAGAAAAAAAATGAAGTCTAAATAGGAAATTGATTCCAAGGATTTGGAGGAATGTAATAAATTTTTATTTAAATAAATATATTACTTGGTCCCTCTATCTAAAGATGGAATGTGATTTCCTCAGACGCACACAGATAGAAGATGAGTCTATTAGGGCATATGAAGAAAGAATTACCAGGTCTTCATGATAGTCCTCCAACTTTTTCATGAACACCAAAATCATGGTGGATTTCTAAATTATTGTACAAATGGTGATTCTATTAAGAAAATTTGTTTTTGAGACTTCTACAATTACGATAAAATGTCTCATTGTTCCTACAATGCTATAGTGAAGATCAGAGACTCTCAATGTTCTTGTGGTCCCTCTAAAAAAAGAGTAAAATGGAGTCTAATATGGTAGGATCATAAACTGAGTTCCATGATGGAAGGAAGAATGAATATCCTCCATGTTAAAATTGTGGGACAGATATTATTGGGAACTATCTAAATGGGACCAAAAATGATTAAAATGTTTAATAATTGTACATAAAGCTATGATAATATGAAGGTATATGAATAATTACAATAATGTGGAATAATAAAGGATATATCAAATCCACACTCCACTTGTATTGTATTGTTTCAACTACATGGATCATGGGAATTTTACAATCCAATTCCCTAAGTCTGGGGTTTCTGGAGGTAATAAATAATAACATCCAAGGAAAAAAGGAAGGTATTATGATATAACTACTTCTATTCAGGAGCAAAAAATTGATGTGGTGACATATACCTTGGTAATTGCTTCCAAAATAGACAACATACTATTTGATTTTGTTTATATGCATTATTTCATATCTTTCATGTTTACTAGGACTATTCAAATTTAACCACAAAATTTTGAGTTTGAGTTATCTGTGTGAATAGATAATAGGGGAATTATTACATCTAGAATTCATAACTCTTCCCCAATTAATGTTTGTGGACTGAACCTCTCAGTAAATTATTTCATACTCCTATTGGTAGAGTTTTATGCTGTTATGGGCATGGATTGGCTATGTTTATAAAAATACAACATCAAATGTTAGGAAAGGGAGATTAATCATCACACCCTCAAGAATCCCCTAATTCATCAAAAAAATTTGGAGGAAGATTAATCTCTTTCAAAATCATCGCCTCATGTGGGGATATTACTGCATTATGAGCATGCATATCTTGCTCAAATGACCGAGACAAAGGAGATGAATGTGCTTGAAGAGATTCCCATCATGTGGTATTACACTAATGTATTCCATGATGAAGTTCATGGTATTCCCCCGGATCTAGAGGTGTTGTTCTCAATAAAAATTATTCTGAGTTCTTTTCATATATCAAGGACACCGTGTTGAATTCCCACCGTTGGTCTAGAAGAATTGAAGAACCAATTATTAGATAATATATGAAAGGGATTAATATTCCTGGGTGATTCACCATGGTTTGCACCAGTCCTTATCATCATGAATTAGTATGGATAAATGCACCACTACATTGGTTACCATGAGCAGAATAAAATTACTATATTAACAAGTATCCCCTACCCATGATACATGACTTGTTCGGTTAGCTACACGGGGATAATTATTTATCGATCCCGGGCCTTCAGTCAGGATATCACCAATTAAATGTGAGGATGGAAGATATTCCCATGAATACTCTTTGAAAGAGGTATAGACACATGGAGTACATAGTGACGCCCTTTACACACACTAATGATCTAGAAATTTTCATGTATTTAATGAATTGAGTTTTTATATATTACCGTGAATTTTTTCGGTAGTCCTTATCAATGATATCGTATATACTACTAGAGAAATGAGGAAACTGAGGATCATGTGAATACTATGTAGAGGACATTTTGAAAGGAGAAACTATATGAAAAATATTATAAATGTGAGTTATGCATATAGAATGTATCATTATTAGGTAATGTTATCACTAATAAAAGAATATTTGTGGACCCTTCCAAGAAAATGGAAATGGATGAGTGGTACAGGACAACATCTATAATGGATATCCATAGCCTTCATGGTCTATCCATGTATTAATGATGATTTTTGATTAACATATCATGATTTTCAAACCCGATAAACAAGTAGACACTAAAGGGAGTTTAGTTTTTCAGGACTCAAGAATGTGAGGAAATCATTAATGACCTCAAAAAGTTTCTTATAATAGTGCCAAAACTAACACAACCAACAAGTGGGGAACACATTATTGTATAGAGTGAAGATTCAATGATAGGATTTGGATATTTACTAATGAAAAGTGATAAAGTGATAACCAATGCCTCAAGGAAGTTTATAATTCATTAGTAAAACAATCCTATGCAAGATCTGCAGTTGGAAGAAATGATCATTGTATTGAAAATTGGAAAACATTATCAAAATTGGGAGATGTGTGAGATAAATACTAAATAGAAGAGTCCCAAATATATATCCACACTTAAGAATCTTAATATACCACCATGAAGATGGTTAGATATAATCAAGGACTATGACCGCTTAGTCCACTACCATATTGGTACGAAAAAAATATGGTGGATGATGCTTTATGTACAAAGGATCTAGATTCTCTCTCAATGATGATAATTGAGAAGGATAAAATCTTATCATATTGACAAAGGATTGAAATGGGAATCATTAAGGTTGGAACTTCATCAATACATTCTCAAATGATTTCTCAACATTCCAATGTGGATAAATGAAAGTATTATCAATGAAATGATGTGGAAATTCTGAAAAGTATGGATGTTATCCCAAATTGTAAATCCTCTGATTTCAAGATCAATGAGGATGGATTTTTATGATTTAGGACAAGACTATGTGTACAATATAATATATTTTATAAATAGTATATGAATGATGCACATATCTCAACCTTCATTATTCACCCAGGGACCACAAATATATTTCACGATCATTGAGAGATATTTTTTAGACAATATGAACAAGGAGATCACTAAATATACATCAATGATCTTAGTATTTCAGCAAGTGAAGATTGAGAGGAAAAAGAATAAGTGGAAAATGTATCCATCAACAACACCAACATAGAAATGAGAAAAAACCAACATAGAATTTTTCACTGTACATACAAAGACATCCAAAGGTAAAAATGCTATATGGGTTATGGTGGTTCATCTTATAAAGGAATCTCACATTATTTCTATTCGACATGACTTCTCACTAGATCAACTTGCACAGATATATATCAAATAAGATTTAAGGATTCATATAGTACCAGTAACTATTATATATGATCGAGATCTGAGATTCACCTTTATGTTCCCAAAAAGTCTCCAATATTCCCCAACCACTGAGCTGAACTTCAGTATGGCTTATCATACTAAAACTGATGGAAAATTAGATAATACTATTTAGAAGCTGTAATTCATGTAGAGATCCAGTTTTATGAACATTATAAGATGATGGAAAAAAACTCTACCACTGGTTGAATTCTCCTAAAAAAATAGTTTCCACATAACTATTCAAATTGATCCATATGAATCCCTCTATGGGAAGAAGTTACAAACCCTGCCAGGATTGAACTAATTTTGTGAAAAAAGTTTCTAGGACATGAAATGGTCGATGAAATAGTTGAGAAGGTAAAAACCATTCAACAACACATCAAGGCTTTAAAAAGTAGAAAAATGGATATAAACCCAATCATTGATGAGACCCGATGTTTAATGTTTGAGACATGGTATTCCTATACCTATCACCCTGGGAGAGGATCGCGATTTTCTAGAATAAACAAGACCAAAGTCCCATGTACATCATCCCCCTTCAATATCCTTGATGATATCAGATCTATGGCCTATATATTAAGACATTCACCAACCATGTATCAAGTACACATTATATTCCAAATATCCCTATTAATTATGTACATACAAGATCTTTCACATGTACCAACTTTAGAGGTGGTACAGTTTGAGAATGATATTTCATATAAGGAATAGTTAGTATTAATATTGGATAACGGAGATAATTCCATACTCAACAAGACCACTCACTTGGTCAAATTAAAGTAGTAAAATCATATGTATGAATAGGCACCATGGGAACCAGATAAAGTGATGAATGAAAAATACCCAAACCATTTTTTACCTTTGTATGTAAAATGCAATTTGGAAGGTGAAATTATATATGGGGGTAAGAATGTAATGACCCAATGTTTTATCAACAAAATGTTTCTTCTTATAATTATTTCATATGGTATAAATACATAATAGAACACATGAAAGGCTTTATAGTTGATGTATTAATGATATATAAAGTGTATCATGATTTTAAAGAACAACTACTGATGAAATATTAACCTGACCTTTGGAATTTGTTTTGACCCATATGAATAGTAAACTAGAAAATTGAACAGTAGCATCAAAAATTAAATAATATATAAAAATTTTCAATATTTTAAGTGATATTATGGTATAATTATATTATAGTATATGTAAATAAAAATTTCAAAAATTAATAATTAAGCGTCGGAATTTTTCTCTGTAGAAAATATTTAAATACATATTTTATATTTATTTAAAAATTGAAAAGAAAATTTATCTTTATAAAATGTATTCATAAATTTTTATATTCTTTTCTAGTGATTATAATATAATTTTATGATACCTTAATTAGTTTTTCAAAGTATTAAAATGGAGTTTTAGTTTTTAAAACTTTCATTTTCTAAGTAAATGATGATTTAATTTTAAAATAATAATTCTCATATATAGAAATTTTTTTCCATAAAATAGAGTTTATTTATTTATTTTTCACATTTAAAAACATTTTGTGTTATTTTATTGGATTTTCCAAAAATACGTTAATTTTTAATGAATAGAAAAATATTGTAATTTATGATAAATGTTGAAAACATTAATTTTAGAGTTATATATTTTGTATAGATGATGTAGAAAAAAATCACTAACCATAAATCATTATTTTATTATATTTAATTATAATTCTAAAACTTTTCATAGTCTAGAAAAAAATTGTGAATTAAATGTTGAGACACACACCCTCCCCCACTCCAAATATCACCCCTCACCACATCTTCTTCTCACACCTCCCATTCCTTACGCCTTTTCAAATTTATGGCCAATATTTTTACCAAACCTATCATCCACATCTAGGAGATTTTTTTATTAGCATAAGACCAAAACAAATCAACTAAGGAGGTTATCAAGAAGAAGGAATCAAGATGTAAAACCATCTTCCATTTTCTTTCGATTATTTTTTCAAGTTCCATTCTAATAATTTTATCTAATCATCTCCAATTATATAAATGAAATGAAAACACCTATACTAAAAAATTAAAATAATTTTATATTTTTTATGTAATAATTATTCATCAAATCGCTTCTCCACTCTTTTTTATATTAATAATTAAAATATCATCCATTAGGTTCCAATTTACGACCTTTTTGGATGATATACTATCATCCATAAATTCAATCTACATAGATGATCAAGAAAACATTTTAATTCTTGATCCAGATTATAATATATATATTATATATTATTTAATTTTTTAAAATCAGTATTTAAACATGATATTAATTTATAAAACAAAATGAGTTCATTGTGATCATAAAATTCTAAATTGATAAAAATGATTATCATTAATGATTTATCTAGGGAATCATCCAAAATTATGGAAAAATGGTATTTTAATATTATAAATGTTCATTAATAACATATATTTTCATTTCTTTACATCTTTCCTAATTATACATTATTTTCCATACACATATACATGTAAACAAATCATTAAAACTAATGAAACTATCACCTTGGATTATGAAATTGATTCTCATAACCCATAAAAAGGGACATGAATGAACTTAATAAAATTATAATATATAAAATGGATCTATAAATGTTAATTAAATAATTAATTAATTAATTTCAATTGATTATTCTGGACATGAAGATCTAGTGAAGAATCATTTCTGACATATGGCAAGGGATTATACCTAAACATCGATTATTCTATCGGGTTACTATTCCTCTATTTTTAACAAAATTAAATTATATTTTCTTTTTTATTTATATATTCTATATTTTTTTATATAATCCAAACTCATTTATTAAGATTCATTTTTTTTATTTTTGAGGATATAAATATTTTGAAAAGGTTCCCAACTCAAATCATCTCGAAAAGTAATCTCGATTTAAGGGTACAACCAAAATTTTACCCAATTTCAAGTTAAATCATTAAACTATTTCAAGAAAAATATTATTTTGCTAAAATAACTAATTTTACTGTGATAAAATTCTTGGGGAACTTATGGATGTATATCAATTCATATTACCTTTTATTCTTTAGATTCCATTTGATATTTTTCTTAAACCACACAAAAATGTTTTATCTATAATGTTTCATAAATAGTATTATTACATGTATTAACTTCTATTTTAAATAATTTACCATTATTTATGTCTATTTAATGTCCATGTATGATTTAAATCAAATTTCCTATGTAAAAAATTGTGTTATCCCCTTTTGTTTTTCCTTTTTTTTGACAAGATTATGAACTCAATTCTTTTCATGGGTAACCCTTATGTTTATGATTGATTTATTATGTATGATTCTTCATGTGAAAAAGATATTCTGGATCATTTTATTATGGGTGGTCCCATATAGTGCTCAAATTAATTGGGTAATGTTTATTATCATTGGATTTTATGTTCAATGTTCATGTTTGTATGCCTTGACTCGTGCTTCTATTTATGAAACTGGACTTGACTCGTGCTCCTCTATGTGCAGTGAGCCTTGACTCATTCTAAAGTCATGTATTATTTTTTTCCAAATTATTTTGAATCCACGATTTTATAATACCATGTTATGATAACCTATTTTATAACATATTCGATTCTGTTATATAACATTATGTCATGCCTTCAAACCTTTGTGCTATGAATTATTTTAATGTTTATTCCCTTACTGGGATTTTTAGCTCATAACACTGTTCATGTTATCTCAATGTTGTCTTATTCAGATGTAAGGCCTAAAAGGATGTTAGGAGATAAAATTGATGATAAATAAGGAAATGATTTATTTATTCCCATGATTCCAGTTTTATTTAGCTAGTCATCCAATCCATTATACATTACAACCCTTGGATAGTAATTTGTTGTTTTAATATGCATAAAATCATCTAATGATATTTGTAAAAGGCTAGGGTTACTTTAGTGACTCTTAAATTTTATTTATACCACATAAAAACATTTACTAAGGATTTCCACTAAAGGATATTTCCATCAACACCATCTCACTCAAGATAAGGGAACACATTCAGATCCATAACACTACTTTCTCAATCAAGATTGAGTCACTACATGACATTTTCACTTAAAGAAATCCTATAAATTAAAATCCTTACGAAAACCTTCTAACTAATGGAATATTCATGTTAAAACCCTATCACTGAAGATGATTCCATACATCTTTTTATATCATCATGAACACACACGGTCAAACACATGCATCAAGAAACAACAAGAATTCATTTCCCAACCCACATGATCACCATATCACAAGATGATTAAAAATCACTAAACAAAATATCCCAATGCCTCAAAAATAATCTCACAATACACCTATCGGTATAGGTTATTCATTATATATAATAACTTTTATAATACTTTCTTAAAAAATAAACCCATGAATATTCCCATCTTTCCTGTGAACATATCTACTAGGGTCCTCAAACCTCAGAAATTCTCTAATCCTAGATAGAAATTTGAATCGATCAACCCATGGTACCCCATATCTCATAGAACCTCCCTAACATTGGCCTAAAGAAGGCATTTCCAATTCCCATTCTAATTATCTTATGAAAACCTAGTCCCATTAACTGGAGACCCTCTCCAGCTAACTCACATCAGGCCCCACAGAAACATTATTCCATTTTTCCTGAATTTTTTAAACCCCCCCCATGAGATTAATAAAAAATATTAGAGGAGAAACATCAAGCGTATCATCTGATTGAATCCCTCTCTATCACAAATTTTTTAGACTCAAAGGAATTATCCTACTCATCATACACACAATGATGTAAATCCACCATAAATACTGTTTTTCTTACCAAAATTAATATGTATATCCATCTCACGCATCATCCCCTTGGTCATTAAAAAAACCATATAGTTTCCTTTTCCCCTTTTTGATGTATTGTTCATCATATTCCCGAATTATGAACATTTAGCTAAACACCTGATTCAAATCTTAAAGAATCCATGCCACCCTCATTCGTTACCTAGGGTTCTCTTTTTTCTATATCCATGTTATCCATAATCAAATTTATAAGTATTCAAATAAAATCATGTGTAAAAAAGAATATAATTTATTAAATATTCACCACCTTCCTCTTTATGTAGTTACCAAAATTATCCAACCACATCCATGTCTCATCCATGATATTACCGAGAAACATCTACACCCGATCCCATATACCAATATAAAGAATCATAATATTTATTTATAAAACATTATGATTAAATATATTGTTTAATATAATGGGGGAATAATCAACTAATAACTCACTAAAAAATTCCACATTTATTAAATATCACAAAACCTTGTTAATTTACTTTCTCTACATACCTTCAAGACATGATTAGAAATATTCATATCACCTTAGCCGGATTCCACGATGCTCTGATGTTATTAGCATCAAATGATATCTAATAGACAGAAAAAGCATTGGGTAATGAGAGAGAATAAAAAATGGGGAAGAATGAATTTTTTTTAATCATAGTGGAAAACACTCATGAACCACCTCTATTGTGGGTGATGAATCCCTTAATGGGGGAGGGGAATATGTGGCTCGAGAAACCATTACAATGTCCCACATTTCTCTAAATGGTAAATGGGATGTACGGGAAATGATGGGTATACCCCTATGAATAATATAGGAAATATACACATCATAGTTTGACGTTAAAAATCATAACATGGTTCCCCAACCTAGGATCAGGTAATAACATAAACAAATGGCTCATGTTATGGTGACACACTCATGGATTCCTCTCACTGTGTAACTCATCACCTCACAATGTATCCCTCCCACTAAAAAGACTCACCATGATGTGAATCATCTTATCATGTATTGGAACAAATATAATAGGAATATTTGGTATCAAATGTTCTAATAATTCATGTAAATACCTCCCCTCCCTTGATATAACCTTAAATGTTCTCATCATGATGCCTCCGATTATAAATCCTTCTTGATACAGCCTAGGGGTCCCAAAATGATTTGTATTTTCATGAAATTTCTCAATGAAAATATATAAGGGTTATGAAATCCCACATATAAGGGTTACCATCAAGGATTGATACCATGGGCCATGTTGTGACACATAATGTAAGGGAAATTCCATTAAAAATTCCTATTATGTAATTATTATCATCATGTGGTGATTCCCGAGCACTAATTGTGACACTAATAACCTTTATATATATACAACCATAAATCTGACACACAATATTTTCCACACCATGATAGAAATTAGTATTGAAATATCCGACTATTTTTAAGATGTGTTTCCCCCAATTATCCCCTAACCCATCAGTTCATGAAGAACGACCTATAGAAAAAAAATTATCAGGTTCACACAAACCCATCTCTAGAAAAAAAATTCCCTATAAAAAAATGACAGCTAATAATTTGGTTCAACAAAATCATAAAAACATAAGGTTTATCACCCCCTAGAAGAACATCATAATGTCTCCAAACATTTAGTACATTAATTGGAAGTGAATATTTATCCTTGTTCTTGTTTCTAAATTAAACCATGACAATATAACTACCCATCCACTAATATCTGATACCCTATCCATTCTATAAAATTCAACATTTTTATAATGGAAACACGTCCTTAATATCCAAAAATATTCACATAATGGAGTTACCGAATAGAAATATCAAATTATGACAAAAAAACACCTATAGATGGTTTAAAAGATAACATTCCTCGAAAATAATCTGCCACACCCACTTACACATCCTCACATTTCCTGATCATGTTGCCCTGATTAAAATAGGCTTCCTTTGATTTTCCAAATACTCACATTTAATTTAAAACATTCAACTGAATGTAAATCAATATTTTAATACTTTACTAGCCTAATATTTCATTTTATAGTACTCAAAATCACTAAAAAACTGAAACAATACCATATCGGGTCACATGAAAATCTATCTTAAGATCTCCAACGAATTATAAACTCAATTCAACATGAAACTCGAATACAAAATATGAAATTATCCATGAACATATTTAAATTGTCTCAAAATTATCACCAACTTCCTAATTCTTTCCAATCCACCCACTGTTTAGTATTTACATATCTATGACCCTCCAAACATGAGGCTTATGCATTTGTGAGCGATAAGATGCTCTCCAATAAAGGACTATCATTTTCTCCATCCAACAAGATGAAATTTGAAGCAAAAAATGGTATGGTTTTGTATTACTCATTTTCACTTCCATACTCATACTCCCATGAGTCGTGTGTCATAATAACAGGGCTCATATGAAAAACAATGGTCCCATGATTCCCTCTAATGTGAATAAAATTTAGAAATAAAAATTCCCAATACATACATTCAAATAAGAGAATGGACTCATACTTAGGCTAAGGAATAATTAATTACCATCTTCTAGTAATTAATCATTTTAGAACCATAATTTTTGAACCACAATCCACCAATCCTAGCCTCGACCTTCTTGGATAACTACCTACTATCAAATTAGATGCCACACCCAATACCAAATGATTTAGAATCCAACTGATCTCAACATCCAAACCAAACATCACTATGTAAATCATTCAATGTTTTTTACATTACAAACCCAAGTAATTTTGTGTACCTATCATAAAATTTTCATGGGTATCCATCCCATCATAGAAACTCGATCTCAATCCAAACCATTTCTCATGAATAGTTGACTTTCACCATACCATCACTAAGGCATCCAATGCATAAACGAACTAATAAAAGGTCACAATATATCCCTTCAATTGAGAGAATACACAACCATCATAAAAGAACATCTCACCAAATGACCTATATGATTTAGCATCATAAATCCAATAATTATTCAAAACCATGGTTCAGATGAGTATAATTCCACAAAATATTTATATTGGTAACCAATACATATATGTTTTTATTGATTTTTTAGACAACTAATGTCACTTCTATCATCTATGTCACACCTCGGCCTGTCTAATTATTTTATTTCATGATTTCATTGGATTTTAAATTTTTTTGGTGTTGAGGTTTGGATTGAATTCCAAACAAAACTCATTAGTTGCGTCAAAAAATGCATGTTTTTTAGTTGAATTCATTGGGCGAACGAGCATGGCACATTTTGGAAACCCCACATGACTTCTCCCATGAAATGACACAATCATCCATTCATCAGAAAATTAAAATCAGAAACATTGTGTAATTTATTATGTTATTTAAAATTTTTATTTTTGTTAATCATTTTATTATTATTATTAATGTGAAGTGAGTATTTTTATTATTTATATTTTTTATCTGTATGATTATTAATGTAATTATTAGTATTATTATTAATAAAGAATTATTACTATTATTATTATTTTAATTAAGGAATTATTATTATTACTATTATTGTTATTACTACTACTACTACTATTAATATTTGGATCGGTGCGCAGGCACCACACAACAACCGCTAGACATGCAGTTGATTTTAATTATGTGTTTTTATAAAGTGTAATATTATTATTATTGATATTAATATTATTAATATTATTATCCTTTTGTTTTTTTTAATTTCCTTTTATTTGTTTTATTTTTATTTTTCTTATTTTCTCTCTAACGCTAGCCGCCTTTTTCTATCCCCCACTATCATATTCTCTTCCCCTATCTCTGCGCACCTCCACCCTCCCTATTCACCTCTCCCTCTCTGCACAGTGCGCCACCCAGCCATCTCTACCTCTTACATGCTACATATGGATGCATCCGGCAGCACTCCCTCCACCCTGCACCCTTAGGCCGCCCTGCACGCTTCTAGTCCCACTGTCTGGTATCCCTCTTGTCCGTGCTCCATAGCCAATAGCCGACCACACCCCCTCACATGTTCTCGATCCCATCATCGGTCGAGAAAGCCACCCACATCCTCTGGTGAACCCAACCTCACCTGCCCGAAGTCCACCTCAGGACGCCCTGTACACTTTCCAGCCTCCTACACTTGAAATGCCTCCCGCTACGCCCTGTGAAGCTGACCCACATCCCACCGGTACCCGCCGTCTAAACCCGTCAATGGCCTCCCTGTACACCTCCTGCACCCCTCCAGCACCCCTCCAACACTGGCTCGTCCCGAAACCTTTCTCCACCTGCCCTTTTTCATTTCCCACCAACCTTTCACTCTCTGGTTCCCTTCCCTGTTTCGTCCAGCTAGAAGCGGTGAAGCAGCCCTAAAGGCGGACCCTTCACTATTTTTCCATCCATTAGCAGTACTATAGCCCCAGAAATAGTCCCCTTCCTTGTTCCAGCCGACCAGTAGTGGCACAACACCCCGATGACGTCCCCATTCGCTACCCTGATTGGGGCTCCCCACAAACCATATCGGAAGCAGAGACCTCTGTCCAGAACTCATTTTGGCTATCGTTCTCCCAAATGACCTCCTTCTATCCACACGCCTCCCTAATGGTGTACTCCAACCAGTTGGCATGGCTCCGGTCACCACAAACCCACCTACTGAATCTCTTTGATTGCACGCCTTCCGACCTGCTACACGTTGTCCATCCATCCCCCGCCAGAGAAACGTGCAGGCTTCTAATCGACGCACCTTCTGTCTGGTCATCGCGCACCCACCCAGCAGGTTCGTTCTCTTCATCGGCGTACTCTCCAGTAGTTTTCCCTTTCATGCAATCCCATTGTTCTAGCACAACCCCGCGCTAACCCATTCCTCCTTTGGTCATGTGATAAGTTCCTACCACTCAAGGAAAGCGGTTTGGGTTCACACCGTTTCAACTTCACCGGGGTTTAGTTGAGTTTTGTGCTTTTTTTCTTGGATTGTTTTATGTATATGCTTCAATGTTTTTAGATGTTTTGTGATTGTTGGGTCATGCTGGCCGGGAGAGTCCGCGAAACTGGGGTCAAGAAGGTTGATTGTACTTGTGTGCCAGTGTGGGATGTGTCACGTGGTTGTGATCGAGTAGAAAGTCGAGGTAGGTCCCCCACTGCACTCTCTATTAATTTTATATTTTATTAATTTCGTGATATTTCATTGATTTTCAATAAATGAGAAATACTATTAGATAATATTTTTGTAATAAATATTTGAGGTAAACTAAGATTTTTTTTTTATGCATGGTACATGAATTATTTACATAATGAATTGATGCACAATAATGAAAGAATGACTGTTTGTCCTTTGAACATATTTCATGAACATTCATGCGTGGTTCCAGTATGATATAAAATGTTCTTTTCTAATGCGAGAACATAAAATTTTCTTTCTCCAGAGGAATGTTGTTTCCTTAAATGTTGCATAAGTCCTATTAGGAACTTTGATAAAATAAATTGTTTTGATAAACATTCATTGGGGTGACTCATGGGTGATCTTGTTATGTACATCGATTGCGTGAGTTGTTGTGCGTGATGTTTGGGCATCGTTACTAGTTACTTTTTGGACATTGTTGACTCACCCCCATTTTACTACAAGTGTTGACATGGGATCCTTGCCTAGTAAGTGATTATTCTCTAAAATCTTGATGCTCTAGTTTAGATTTCGCACTGGCTAGTGACCCTTAGTACAGACTTTGCTCTGCTAGTGGATTGGCCCCCTCAGTTAGTCTAGGTAGGGTAACACTGAGCGTTTGGGTGTTATGATGTCATCGCGCATAGTCATTCCTTCAATATGTGTCCACTACTAGAAATTTAAGCTATAGCCACGGACCTATAGCCACGGTTTTATAGGTCCGTGGCTATAGACTGTTAATAACCACGCTTTAATTAAGCATTCGTGGCTAAACTTCTAAACATCGGCGTTTCTTTTTTTTTCTTTGGATTTCGTCGGCCTCTCCTCTCCTCCTACCCCAATCCGCGACAGCCTATCCTCTCCCCAATCCACGACGACCTCCCCCGAGCTACACAGATCAGAGTGGTTGTCCGCATCTCCTCGTTTAATCTGCTTCGAAGAAGGGGCTTCCAGCATTTTTTTAGCTTCAATGGAGACAGGAGGCTGCTCGTGGATACATTGTTTGTTTGATGACAACAAGGGAAAAACCCTAGCTTCGTCTCTGCTACGAAGGAGGGGCATAAACACTGCATCAGATCAATATAGGATCCTTGGTGAAGCTCGGTTCACTGTGAATTCCAAGCAAGGAGGAAATTGTGAGCTTTCCATAGTGCGTGCAACTTTTCCAAGGATGCTACACCATCAAAAGTGCTGAATGATTCAATTGATGGATGTCTGAGAGTCTTTTAAGTTTGTTTCATGCTAATTCTGGGAACCACTACAGTTGCAATTAGGGGGTGATGTCCGCTGCGACTGCCCAAGGGATCATGCCGCTACTGCTACCATCAAAGAGGTTGGTTTGAGTTCATGGATTTGATGTTGAGATAATAAAATTCAGGAGCTTCGATCGATGGGCTATAGGATCATGTTGCCACTGCCCTGGGGTGTGAAGGGACCCAGAGATCATTCCTCCACTATTTGTCTGTGCCCGCCTCTACCCATGAAATCTGAACCAATCCTTGACGATCCCCCTACACAATCCCTCATACACTGTAGAGATCCTCTTGATATGTTGTTGCAGTTCTGGTACCCCACATAGTCGAATTTCATCCCTACAGATGGCCATCATGTTGGTCCATCTCCTGATGTAGACATTAATGCCCAGCTTAGCAACCTTCATGTTCAACCCCCTTTACATGTTGCAACATTTCACACGAAGCACCGGCCCTTGAAGACCTGCACCACACCGGCTCCACCTTACCTTGACGTCCTTTCCACACACTGCAATCGTGCTTTCAAGCCCCCATTTTAGCTGCAGATAGCCCACGATGAACCATCAGGCCAACTGTAGACCACTTGAACGTACTTTGCAGACCCAACATGCTAGATTTCAGACCCACCCCTCGATGTTTCACCTTTGGAGTCTTGTTGTAGCATGTTCACACTCCCAAACCAGCATATGGAGTTGTAGTCTAAACCTACATGATCCATCCCTTTGTAATTTTTCCCAGCTTCGTTTTACACGTAGCACCTTAGTTTGACCTCAGCTAGTGTAGACCCGGAAACCAACCACCATGCACCCCCTATCCCCTGCTACCGATCTCCCTTCAGCCATAACCTTAGAGAATAGTTCACTTACCAGCCCTTGCAGTTATATTGAGGTTCAACATGAATCATCTTCCAGGCCGGCATCAGCATGAGTCAACTGGCGACCTCTCTCACCGCGACCCTCCACTCCGAACCGTCGACCTCTCTCACGAATTCTCTCACGCTGTTCACGACAGCCCTTCAGAAGCAGGAATCCACTGGCGCTTCAGCTTGCAATTTCTGTGTACTTTCTGAATCTCCCTCCTTCTATTTCCCTCCCACTATAAATACCCCAATACAAGAAAGTTTTACATCCTTCACCCCAACACTGGAGAAAGTTGAATTATAAAAAAAGTTCCACAACCTATGAATTTATTAAAAACCAACCCGTAGTAGCTTGTTGGTATTCACAAGCATTGAGTTGATGACATGCATCATAGTAGCTAGCTGTTATTCACAAGCATTGTTACACGAGTTCATGAATTTTATACCACTCATAAGATTTTATTGATTAAAATTTTTATAGAATTTTCACAGATCAAAATAAGTTTTAGGGTTTTCTTTTTTCTCTCTTTTTATGACCGCATAACGTTTACATGAGTGTAGTGTAATGGTATTAATTGTGGAAAATGGGTTTGATTATTTAATATATCTTTTATTTTTAAAGAAAATGAATAATCTGTTTACCCTTTTTATGTGAATGTAGTTTAATTTACTAATCTTTTTCTTATACATTTATTTTGGAAGATTCTTCTTTATCAATGGCTAAAATGGAAAAGATCTTGTCTAGTAGTGTTGCTTTGTTTATTTTGCTAACTTTCTATAATCTTTTGTATGTTTGTGAGTTACTTTTAGGATGGAGAGAACTACTTCATTATGAAATAAGGATCTATTTGGTTTACAAGTACTAAATGAATGAAAAAGAAAGAAAACAGAATGATGTTTGAATTCATGCATTTTATTCCAATTGTTAGTAAGAAGTGGGGGTTTACCAAGTTTAACTGCACCAATTAATTGAAGTGGTAGATAAGTAACAATATTGTTCCCGATGGTGTTAATAAAAATATTTTGGGATCACATTTATTAATGTTGTTGCTTAGGTAGCAGGTTGGATTCCCTTACCCATGTTATTATTCACTTTACACCTATTTGTTTCCCCTGTTTTTTTTGTGTTCAGAATTGTATGCCACTATTGTTTTTTTGGTTGTTAAATTTGTATACGATTTTATGCTCAAATTTATGGAGTTTGTGACCTTCCTTCTTGTTTATATTTCTGACGTTTCTTCATTGTTTCATTTTTCTGGGTTGGATGCAAGTGCATTTATTCAGATGCTACTGCATTTTTTGGATGCAACTGCATTTTGGATGTTGTTATTTCCCCTATTTTTTGCATTTTGGTTTGTATTTTGTTGAATGTTGCTACATTTTTTGGATGCCACTGCATTTTGGTTTGCATTTTGGAACTGGATGGTGTTTTTTGGAAGCCACCCTGCTGCTGCATTGGGTTGGGTCTGGGTCTAGGACGGGGGGGGGGGGGTTGTAGGGGGTTGGGGGAGGGGGGCTGCCGAGGGGTGGGGGTGGGGAGATGGAGGGGCTACTGTAGGGGGATGAGGGGGCTGGGGGGTGTATGGGTCTGGGTTTGGGTTTGGGTTCAGGTGCATCGGGTTGGGTTTTACTCATATAACTTGACCCAAACTGACCCAAACCATGACATGTTGGGTTGGGTTGAGTCCTTTGGCCATGTGTCAGGAAACCCGACCCCAGCGGGTTGGGTCAGGTTGGGTCAGGTTCTCACAAAGAACGTGATCGACCTAATCTTTTTTTGTTGGGTCGAGCCCCAAAATGCCCTCAACCCAACACATGAACACCCCTAAAGACCGACACAATTATGAAGAATCATCTCTTGGACTTGATATTAAGTGGATCTTTTGATTTTCATGAACCTACATCACACTATCTGTGGTGGTTTTTTCAGCTCCATGGAAGATGTTCTAGAATTATTTCATATGTTGAAGGTACATGAAGGCCTTTGTTGATTATGTAATACACTGTTGAATTTGAAGGCATGCGAAACATCGATGTCTCCTTCATGTTTTATTGCTTGGAGTACCGGGTGCGGGGTGCGGCAGGGCTCAGGGTGCAGGGTGAGACATCTCTATTTTTTTTCTGGAAACTAATATGTAGTCATGGTTTACAACCATGGTAGTATAACTATTTTTTGGAAAGTATAGGATGTGGAATAAAAAAATGATATTCAAGAATGGTGTATAGTTGTTCTCACCATCAATTTTTTTAGATCCTTTTGAGAAAAAATGGTTTTTAAACTACATATTATAATTTTGTAGATGCATTAAAATGTTTTTTTCCTAGAAAAAGGGGCCATGAAAATGTGATTCTTAAAGAAGATTTGGTGGAAACAATGTGTAATGTGGATGAAAGTGTGATCAAACTGGTCTATGATGTATCACCGCAAGCCAGGTAGTTTCTATTATTTAATTAAGATCCATTTCATTATATAATTTAGATGGACTTTTCTATTTCATATAATTAAAAAAACATATTTTTGCCTCACCTAAACTGGTTATAGGTACAATCCATAGGTTATAGATATTATAGTAGTGCATGTTATTGAGGTAGAGTACCACAACTAAATTCATTTAATAATAAAATTATTAGATGTGGGTGATGAATTTATATTGTTTCCTGATTTTTTTAGTTGGTAATAATTAAACCATTGGTAATTTAACATCCTTCAATGCACCTCGTATTTTTGAGCAACAATGTTCTAATGATTTGTTCTTGATAACTAATTGAGAGTGTTAATGTTTAGGTTGCTCTAAAGTGATGAAGGATGGAGATCAATTTTATACAGGATGTGTTTTTTAGGCCATCACCATCCTTGCAATGAAGCTCACTAGGGTCTCAAATTACTGTATGCTCATAGAACTAGGATTAGAAACTGGTTCATCTATGGTGAGGGGTGCTGTCAAGCTTTGGGACATGGGGTTGGGTAAGAAGAAGATGTGGGGGTTGAGGAAGAAGAGGAGGGTATTTTGGAACTTTTAAAACTTGAACATCCATTCCACCCTCAAAGTTTTAATTTTACCAAACATAATTTATAAACATCATTTTCCACAAACTAAATTGTATTACCCTTGATCCGAGCACCCAAGTCGGCCTGTGGAAAGGCTCGAGGGTCATTCTCAATCCCTTCGAGCTAACAAAAATTGTCGAGACATAAAATTATGCTCTATGAGAATAATTTTCCTAGATAAATATTATTCAACAAGTAGCATAATTCCATAAAAATTTCAATATGGTGCGTCCATGCCTTAGATGTCCTCACATAACAAAATAAGTAGTTTCAAGGGGGCAGGGGGAAGGTTGCAGGGGGGCATGGGGCAGGTTGCAGGGGCAGGGGGTAGGTTGTAGGGGGGTAGGGGGCAGGGGGTAGGTTGGAGGGGGAAGGGGGGCAAGAGGCAGGTTGTAGGGGGCAGGGGGCAGGGGGAAAGTTACAGGGGGGCAGGGGGGCAGGTTGGAGGGGGGAAGGGGCAGGGGGCATGGGGCAGGTTGGAGGGGGGCATGGGGCAGATTGCAGGGGGGCAGGGGGGCACGTTGCAGGGGGGCAGGGGGGTAGGTTGGAGGGGGGCAGGGGGCAGGGGGCAGGGGGGAGGGGGCAGGGGGGAGGGTGGAGCGGTGCAGCTGTGAGCATAATTTCACATCTTATTGAAGTATAGATTCAACGATTTTTATAGATCTAGAGAAGTTATATTTTATAGTAACTTTGAACCAATCTACCTTAGTTTTTACTCTATTTTTGTTCTATTTTGAACTCTAAATTTTATAAATTAATGTATATGTTTACACTTATAGGAGATGAAATTTTGGAAACCAAAGGTATTTATTCAACAAGAAAAGAAGGGAAATTTTTTCCAATAATCTCTAATGAATAGAGCATCTACACCATGGGATTAATAGTTTAAATTCTGTGATTTTTCTACTTAAACGTGAAAATTTACTTCATTTTTTTAGTTGAAATAAATGGTTGTAAGTTGCCTTTTAATAAATTTTGTATGCTGAAATCATCTTGTTAAATCTGTTGGTTGTTGCTTCCTTTTTTACTACCTTTTTGTATTGAAATTTTGGTGTGTATGCTTATTTTAATGTTTTACTAAAAATAATTTTTGAACTTCAAATGTTAACATGCATCTACATTAAAATCCATGAATATGTGTTGAAGTTGTTAATATAGTAACTAGTGTGTATCATTCATGCATTTTGTGTGATTGTTTGAACTCTATGTTCTTCATTTCTTTTGTTTTTAATATATTAGTTATATGCTTTGTTTGTAATTAGATAAAAAAATTCTTTATTGTTACAAATTTATGCTAATATCTAATTAATCATTTCTACCATAGGACGAGGTGGTTGGTGTTGGTTCAAATGCGGGCACGTTGGCATGCAACCGACAAGAAAGGGGGAACATCCATTCTTGGTAATGGGCATCTATGTGAACTTCACTTCTCAGTTATTGGTTTTGATTAGAGTGATATTAACATATTATTTTGTTCCCATGTAGTTTTACAAACACTATATAAAAATTTAATCAGGGAAAGGTGCCCCCAAAATACATGCCCCTCGAACTGGATGTTCTATCCAATGTTTATCTCTCTATCAGGAAGGGGTACATTGTCCTCATTCAAGGATTTTCCCGGGGGTGGGCTCTCAAGAGTACATACAACACACTGAGAATAATCCATGTTTTTTTCATTATAAGGACCATCCTAAGGTGATGTTGAAGTGATTAAGTCTGTAGTTTTCCCAGTATCCTTCTACACTGAAATAACCCCTATCTTATCCACATTATAAGGGATAGTAGTGTATTTTCTCTCCAAGTCATAGATTGGAATATTCATTTTACCGTTCCAACTTTCATAGTTAGAGACATCATTCCCCTTCATATTGTAAAAAAGAACACTCCTTGTCCCTATTACATTCTGGAGAATGATGGAAAAAACTTATAATTCATGTAGAACTGTAGTTTCCTTTCGTATTGGATCAGAAATTCTATACATTCATCTAGTTAGTTAAGACTATTTCTTCTAGAATCATTATATACATGTCCACATTCATTAAATACATGTCCACATATAATTCACAGATTAGCATTCATTTCTTTAAATCTTCTGAGAAAACATCCTCTCATGCCATCCATATCATCCTATTTGAAACTAAGTGGAAGATGTTGCCCCGCGGATGTCGCTGGATCGGGCCAACACATTGTGGTCATGCTGCGGTCACGCCGCGGTCACGCCGCGGTCACGCCGCGGTCACGCCGCGGTCACGCCGCGGTCACGCCGTGATTTGGCCCTGCTCCAGGATGACACCTTGCGGCTGTTACTCCTCCAGGACGACACCCTACGGAGGTCACGTCGCGGTCACGCCATGGTCACTCCGCGGTCACGCCGCGGTCACGCTGTGATTTGGCCCTGCTCCAGGATGACACCCTGCGGCGGTTACTCCTCTAGGACGACACCCTGCGACGGTCACGCCGCGGTCACGCCGTGATTTGGCCCTGCTCCAGGACGACACCCTGCGGCGTTTACTCCTCCAGGACGACACCCTGCGGCGGTCACGCTACGGTCACGCCGCGGTCACGCCGCGGTCACGCCGCGGTCACCCCGCGGTCACGCCGCAATCACACCCTGATTTGGCCCTGCTCCAGGACGACACCCTGCGGCGGTTACTCCTCCAGGACGACACCCTGTGGCGGCCACGCCGCGGTCACGTTGCGGTCACGCTGCGGTCACACCGTGATTTGGCCCTACTCCAGGATGACACCCTGCAGCGGTTACTCCTCCAGGACGACACCCTACGGTGGTCACGCCGCGGTCATGCCGCGGTCACGCCGTGATTTGTCCCTTCTCCAGGACGACACCCTGCGGCGGTTACTCCTCCAGGACGACACGCAGCGGTGGTCACGCCGCGGTCAAGACCGTGGTCACGCTGCGTTCACGCCGCGGTCACGACCGTGGTCACGCCGTGATTTGGCCCTGCTCCAGGACGACACACTACGGCGGTTACTCCTCCAGGACGACACCCTGCGGCGGTCACGCCGCGGTCACGCCGCGGTCACGCCGCGGTCACGCCGCGGTCACGCCGTGATTTGGCCCTGCTC
This sequence comes from Viscum album, assembly GCA_963277665.1. Lineage (NCBI taxonomy): Eukaryota > Viridiplantae > Streptophyta > Magnoliopsida > Santalales > Viscaceae > Viscum > Viscum album. The sequence goes on from OY728148.1 coordinate 393,124,435, forward strand.
CAGGACGACACCCTGCGGCGGTTACTCCTCCAGGACGACACCCTGCGGCGGTCACGCCGCGGTCACACTGTGATTTGGCCCTGCTCTAGGACGACACCCTGCGACGGTTACTCCTCCAGGATGACACCCTGTGGCGGTCACGCCGCGGTCACGTCGCGATCACACCGTGATTTGGCCCTGCTCTAGGACAACACCCTGTGGTGGTTACTCCTCCTTGGAGAAACATTGAATGGTTAGCTCTATAATTTGTCATATTTCCTCATTCCTAAACTATATCTCCTCTCAGCGCTGCCTCTCATCCATCTTTCCACAAAACGTGCATAGCAGGTGGTACAAAAGCTCAATTCAACTGAAAACATTGGTTTGGAATTGTCTGGCATATTTTATTGTACATGTATCACATAATATTTGTTCGGTAATTCTTCTTTTTCATCATCCTCTTCACATGTTGTCCGAACCAGATCATCCTCATCCTCTACACATGTCGTCCGAACCGGATCAGCCTGTTGTGATGGAAATTCAATGTCTGCTTTTGGCTGTTTTAGATGAAATTCCTTCCATAATTCCCTCATCTCATGTAGCACTCATTGAAGGAGGATGATCACGGCCAAGTTGAGTTTTAAAGGCTGCACACAATCTGTTTGATGCAATTACAAAGAGGTTGTTCTATTCTGAGGGCCTATTTCATGCTGGAGTTCCCACATTTCCCCCACAAGCTGGCAAAGGGAGGTCTGTTTGGGCCTATGCAAACAGGGCTTGTTTGTTATGGACAAAGATGCAACTGGAGACCTGGTTTTCTTGAAGAGTTTCCATGAAGGGTCTTCACTGTAGAGGAGACTAGCTCTGGTCTGTATTTGGTAGTTGCTTCCAGGATGGTTCCCACAACCGTTTGACTGAATTTCACACCAAACCAAGCCCTGCTGGTGACTATTTTTCGATGCACTATAAAAATCCCATGGCCAACCCACCAAAATCAAACCAGCTATTCTAGGGCCATTTCCACTCTCACTAAAAAATCCAAACTCAAGCCCTACTACAATTCCAAGATCCCACTTCAATTTAGCCACTATGAACTCCTTCCCAGTCCCCCACCATTTTTCAATCCACCTAGGCAACCCATCCACAACTTGACCACCAATCAGGCCTACCCACCTCTCAACTTCTAAGACACCAACCCCACATTTTCCACCAGGCATCCCACTTTAAAACCATTCCAAACCTCACCGAATTCTAACCAATTAAACCAGACCCCTTAACATTTGAAGCCCTCATCTAAATTCATGTTCCAACTCACTTATTTTAGACCCAATCAGCCCTGCCACTTCAGAAAAACAAGAGAAGCCTACTTAAAATCCAGTCCAACTTAGTTTCCTTCATGCCAGCCCCCATGAGTCCACAGCCTCACCTCAACCAAATTATTAACCACCTGGACACCTGGAAGCTACAAGAGGAGAGAGAAGGTTTATAGATTTTTTTTTGAAATATTTTATTCCATTGGAAGAGAATTTGTTGGATGCTGCCACTTGTAATGAGGTACTTAATTTCCTCTCCCTCTTTCTTCCATTAAATATTAGACAGATCCTATGTAAAAAAATCATTCTCCACCTCCAGGGAAGGAACTCTCAGCTACCGTTCTTATGTTCTTCTTCCTGCTAATGAATAAAATTCACCATGTATATTGGGAAAATTTTATTCATTTTTCTTCATTTACCTCTTCTTACTTACTGCTGATTTCAGCAGCCGGATTCGGTCTTTTAGCAATAGCCCATGACATCCATCCGTTGTCTAGGGGGTCCAGTGGGGGGGTCCAGTGGGGGGGGGGGGGGTCTATCCTGGGGTGTCCAGGGTCTGGGGGGGGGGGGTGTCCTGGGGGGTCTGTCCTGGGGTGTCCAGGGTCTTGTGTTGGTGTGATAAAGACAACCACCTGGCCTACTCAATTAAGATTGGAATTATTAATCATCATTTCAGTCGATCTTTGAAAATCACCATCAAAATATGTTTTCTAATACTCTTTGACATGATCCACTAAGAGGGTAGCCTCATTTGGGAAATCAACATTCAGGGGTAGTTCTTCAGGGGTGGATGTGTGTCCAGTGGGGCTGTCCAATTGGGGCATGGGGGCTATCCAGTGGGGTGCAGGGGGCAGGGGGCAGGGGGCAGGGGTGTCCAGCAGGGGAGGGGTGTCCAGCAGGGGGAGGGGCTGTCCATGCAAGGGGGAGGGGTGTCCGGAAGGGGGGGAGGGCTATCCAGGGGGTGCAGGGGGTGTCCAGTGGGGCTGTCCAGTGGGGCTATCCAGTTGGGGCATGGGGGCTGTCCAGTGGGGTGCAGGGGGGGCATGGGGACTAAGGGGGGCATGGGGGTGCAGGGGGGGTGTTCAAGGGGGTTGCAAGGGGTGCAAGAGGGCTGTCCAGGGGGGCTGGCAGGGGGCAGGGGGACTAGCAGGGGGTAGGGGGCCTAGTAGGGGGCATGGGGGCTAGCATGGGCAGGGGGGCTGGCAGGGGGACTAACAGGGGGGACTGGAAGGGGGTGGCAGGGGGGACTGGCAGGGGGGCTGGCTGGCAGGGGGGCAAGCAGGGGGTGGCAGGGGGGGTGGAACTAGTAGGGGCAGGGGGGGGCTGGTAGGGGGTGGCAGGGGGAACTAGCATGGGGCAGGGGGACAAGCAGGGGGTGGCAGGGGGAGGGGCGTCCAGTCAGGGGGGAGGGGTGTCCAGGCAGGGGGAGGGGCTGTCCAGCAGGGGGAGGGGCGTCCAGGCAGGGGGAGGGGCTGTCCAGCAGGGGGGAGGGGATGTCCAGCACGGGGGGTAGTGGGACTAGCAGGGTGCAGGGGGGCTGGCAGGGGCAGGGGGGCTGGCAGGGGGACTAGCTGGGGGGACTGGCAGGGGGTGGCAGGGGGGACTGGCAGGGGGCAGGGGGTGGCATGCAGGGGGGAAAGCAGGGGGTGGCAGTGGGGAAACTAGCAGGGGGCAGGGGGCCTAGTAGGGGGCAGGGGGACTAGCAGGGGGCAAGGGGATGGAAGGGGGCAGGGGGGGGTGGCAGGGGGACTATCAGGGGGGACTGGCGGGGGGTGGCAGGGGGGGACTAGCATGGGGCAGGGGGGGAAAGGTAGGGGACAATCAGGGGGTGGCAGGGGGGAGGGGTGTCCAGGCAGGGGGAGGGGCTGTCCAGCAGGGGGGAGGGGTGTCCAGGTAGGGGGAGGGGCTGCCCAGCAGGGGGGAGGGGCTGTCCAGCACGGGGGGAGGGCTGTCCAGCAGGGGGGAGGGGTGTCCAGGTAGGGGGAGGGGCTGTCCAGCAGGGGGGAGGGGCTGTCCAGCAGGGGGAGGGCTGTCCAGTAGGGGGAGGGGTGTCCAGCAGGGGGGAGGGGTGTCGAGGCAGGGGGGAGGAGTGTCCAGGCAGGGGGAGGGGTGTCCAGGCAGGGGGAGGGGCTGTCCAGCAGGGGGGTTGGCAGGGGGACAAGCAGGGGGCAGGGGGGGGGGGGGGCTGGCAGGGGGACAAGCAGGGGGTGGCAGGGGGGGACTAGCAGGGGGGACAAGCAGGGGGTGGCAGGGGGCAGGAGGGACTGGCAGGGGGTGGAAGGGGGGGACTGGCAGGGGGTGGTAGGGGGACTGGCAGGGGGTGGCAGGGGGTGGCAGGGGGTGGCTGGGGGGTGGCTGGGGGTGGCTGGGGGGTGTCCAGGGGGTGTCTAGGGGATGTCGAGGGGGTGTCCAGGGGGTGTCTAGGGGGTTGGGAGGTATTTTTTTATGGATTTGGACACCCTATAGCCACGGTTTAAACTGTGGCTATTGGTTTATTACCACGGTTATTAACCGCTTCTATAGACATAATGCCACAGTTTTAAACCGTGGCAATTAAGTCTGTCCGGCCTTTAGTATATCCATGGTTGCAACCGTGGCTATAGTTTTAAATCCACATTTTGGAACCGTGGCTATAGGTCTAGGCCTATAGTCTTGACAAACTTAGCCACGGTTTGAAGAACCATGGCTATTACTTATAGCCACGATTTTAGGGCCTATAGCCACGGTTTAGAACCGTGGCTATATCCCGAATTTCTAGTAGTGGTCACACGTATAGTTTGTTCTGGATTGTTCACAAGCTCATAGGTTTGACCCATGTTTTCGTTAGTGTTTATTTGTATGTGGCAGGTGATTGAGGGGCCTAGTTCAGTTGCTCATATTCATTTTCTACTTTCTCATTTCCCTTATTATCTATTGTCTGTTGTTTGTGGTTTTCCTCCTGACTAAATACTAACTTTTTTTTATTTTAAATTGTTCATGAAAATGTTTTAAAATGTAATGCACATTTTCCCTTCCAATATTAAACTTGTTTTTAAATTAAAAAGGGAAATGGATTGTTACTTGTTTTGGAAATGAAGGTGCGTGTTGAAACCCGTATATTATAAAATTTAGTTTAAACATAGAATTAGTAAATTATTTATTTAATGGTGGTGCATTTGGAATAGTTTTTTTCCATGCCTACTATGTTTTAATACTCATGCCTATAGTGTTTTCTTGTTTTTAGTTTCTCCTGGAGGTTCCAGCTCTAGTTTGGAGCACCTTGGGAAACATTTGATTTGGGTGTTTGAGAGTCACTCTCTGGGTCATATGGTGTTTTGGTCATGGTTGGGTTGGTATGGTTTGTTGGTCTTTCATTCTTTTTTGTGTCATTTATTTATTATTCATTGATCTATTTTATTTCAGATTCATAGTTCATTTTTATTAGGAGAAATCATCTCCCCATTGTTCCCTGTTGAATTTCTTGTGTTTGTCGACTGCCTGGGAGGATCGTGAATGCCTCTCAGGCCTTGCTACAGATTTGCGTATGTGACCGGTCCTGGGTCGATCCGGGTTGGTTTGTGACAAGATATTATCAAAGGTAGTCGGCACTTGAGAATACCATGTTCTTATATCTCCCATTGTTAATTGGGGTTTTCATGGTAGAAGGAGTAGGATGTTCAGGACTCGAGGTGTAGGGATGGGAATGACTTCAAAAACCCTTTCTCATTATGAACCCCAAGTTACTATGGGATGTCGAGGCATGTTGGTGTCCTTTGATTTTTTTGAATTATTTTATATTGGGAAGTGAAATCAGAGTTGGTAAATTATCCATATAAGCTCGCGGGGCCTAGTAATCCATGTGGAGCAAGGTACATTTCCCTAGACTTCTCTATGATATGGTGGCGTGACTGGTGTATGGCCGCCAACCATTTGTTTTAGTCACCCATCGACCCTAGTTTCCCCTTGTGGATCTTTTGAATCTTCATTACTTCTAAGAACTGTTTTGTAATGTTTTATTTTTCAGATTGTGAAATGTTGGTTTTAAAATGGAAGTGAACTTGTTTTGATTAATTTCCTTGTTTCCATGTTCTATAGTCTTCACCCCTATAAATGTTTTATGGAATAACATGGTGAAACTTTGGGTTGTGTTCCCTTAGAAAATCCTCCAGTGAATCAACCTATAGACTATGTTATGAAATTTCAGAATTAGAATCCTCCCCAATTTTATGGTCAAGTAGATCCTCTTAAGGTGGATGAGTGGTTGCGGAAGATTGAGAGGAACTTTGGTCTCATTGGATTCTATTTTCCATTGATGGCGAAGTTTGTCCAACCTGGAAATGGGGGATGTTTAGGTCTCGAAGCAAGCCTCAAGAAGATATCACAAGGGAGTTAATCAATTCTTCATTTATCCGACAATACTTCTCTGAGTTGACGAAGCCAAGGAAGAGGATAAAAATTAGTTTTATTTAGCAGGGTGCCGAATCAGTACTATAATTCAATCGATTCTTCTTATACCTACTTTTGTACGACCAATGGTTTATTTCAAATGATCATATGAAGGCGTAATAATTTGAGTCTGGACCCTGACCTGTACTGTTGTCGAAAGTGGCAGAGCTTAACCTAGCCACCTTCTCAGATGTTGTGCAGCAAACCATTATGGTCAATGTTGAGATTGAAGGAGGTTATGAGGTAGATAATCCTTACACATATTTGGGAAGTAGTGCAGAGGATGGAGACAGTATGAATGGGAAGAGACTGAATGTCGGTGGCTCTAATAGAGGAATCAAGGGGTCTTTAGTCCATCAGTAATCTTCCTCACAACGAAATGCATTGATCTATCACCAGTGTGGTATGAAGGGACCCAAGAGGTTGATGTGCCCGAGTGATGCATGACCCTACCACCTATGTGGGCATCTGGGTCACTTGCAGCGATTCTACCGAGGTGTTTCCAAAAATCATATTGAAGCCAAACCAAGCTCGGTGAAGGTCACCTCATCCCGTCAGCAGGAGTAGAAAAATATTTGGGATCAGTTTAGAGTTTTCTCCTTGTTGTGTTATTTGGATGTAGTAGACGTCTATTGTAGCGTTTTGTGGAATTTCTTTTTTGACAGTTGTAGTAATGGTTTTGTCCAACCACCTTGAAACCATTATTTGAATGGATGTTTTATTGGTTAAATTCATGTTTGTGGGTTATGTTTGGGAAATTTTGAAGCATGAATTCAAGGAAAGAGATGCTTAAATCATTAGTGCTCCAGAAAATTGTTCATAGAGTGAATTAGGCTTGTAGTCAAGAGAACCCCATCGGTGAAAAAAGGCCTCGCATTTATCATTGTCCATAGCGTGGCATGGTGTTTTTTCTATCAAGGGTGCGACGTTATTGATATGGAGATGGCAATATTTTTGATGATCTAACTATGGGGACCTTCCTTTATCCCCCCATCATGGTTGGGGTTTTTGTTCCATGGGGTATGTTTTCTAGTTTGGTAAATCTCATCGTTTCTTATGGTGGGGAGACCATAGTGGGTCTCATAGCGTTACATCTAAAGTAAGTTGCGGTTAGCCCAATCCTTATAGTGGGGAGTCCATTCAGACTTCCTCGTGTCAGTATCTGAGTTTCTTTTCATGTATCTTTTGGTGGTGGGTGGTTTCGTGAGGAACCACCTAATCTTATGTACTTCCTCTTGAGTAAGTATTGGGCTTGGAGTACACCTAATTGTTTTTTCGACTAAGATGACGAGAATAGGTGTCAGAGGTGGTTTACGTTCATTTTATCTTCGTATGAAATAGATATTCTGGGGTTTAATTAGTAGTGGTTAATGTATTTGTCTTTTTAGGATGAGTTGTGTTTAATGGGAGTTCAGTGTCTGTATGGATTGATCAAATGGAGGTGCTTAAACATTTGGGGGAGGGTCACACATAGCAGGGAGTTCATTCTTTTTCCTGAGTTCTTCTTGTTAATCTCTCTCTTTTTGGTAGTATTTTGGGATCCCTTTGGTGAATATCATTGTAAATCTCCTTGAACTATAAAATAATTTATGATCTTATTTTGGGGTTTGGCCTTGTTAAGGATTTTCAGTGGTAGAAAGTGTTATTGTAGGGAGAATTGTCACACCTCGACCTGCCTAATTATTTTATTTTATGATTTCGTTGGATTTTAAAAATTTTGTGTTGAGGTTTAGGTTAAATTCCAAAAAAAAACTCTTGAGTTACATAAAAATGTTCACATTTTTAGGTGACATCCTTGGGCAAATAGGCGGGGCACGTTTTGGAAAACCCGCATTGCTTCACCCAAGAAACAAAATGATTATACTAAAATTTGAAAATTAAAAATAGAAACTTTTGTAAACAATGTTTTTTATTTTATTCATGGTACTTGAATTATTTTCTTTATGAGTTGACACACAATAATGAAAGAATGCATTTTTGGCCTTTGAATATAAATCATGAACATTCATGTGTTGTTTTGGTATGATTTCAAATATTTTCTGCTGATGCGTGAACAAATGTTTTTCTTTCTCTATAGGAATAGTGTTTCTTTAAAATTCCTATAAGTATAGTTTGGAATATTGATAAAATAAATTATTTAGAAAAACATTCTTTGGGGTGACTCATGGGTGATCTAGTTGTGTACGTCGATTGTGTGAGTTATGGAGTGTGATTATTTTTCATCATAAATGGTTACATTATTGACATTTTTGAGTAACCCCCTTTCTATTACATGGATTGACATGGGAACCTATCATAGTAAGTAAATATTTTGAACACAATTGATGTGGTAGTTGAGAATATGCACTAGCTAGTGTCCCTTAGTACGATGTTTTCTGTACTAAGGGATTGGGCCCCATAGTTCGGCCTGGTAGGGAAACAATGAGAATTTTTGAATTATGACGTCATCGAGAGTAGGAATTCTTTCAGGATGAGTCACACGTATAATACATTATAGATTGTTGACGAGCTCTGAGGTTCGACCCGTGTTTTCTTTAGTGCTTATTTGAACGTAGTGGTTGATTGAGGGGCCCGGTTAGGTTGCTGGTCCTTGTTTGTTACTTTCACATATCCCTTATTATGAGTTGTGTGTTTGGTGTTGTTTTCCACTTCAATAACAACTAAATTTTTAGATTTTGAATTGTGTGAAAAAATATTTTAAAATTTAATACACATGTTCCCTTAAATCATTAAACTTTATTTTAAATTAAAAATGGCAATAGGGGATTATATGTTTTAGAAATGAAAGTGTGTGTCGAATCCCATATTTTATATAATTTAGTTCAATATAGGAAATAGTAAATTCTTTATATAGTAGTTGTCATTTTGGAATAGTTTTATTTGGGCATGCATACTGAGTTTTAATACTCCTGACTGTAGTGTTTTCATATTTTTGGTTTCTCCTTCAGGTTCCAAATCTGTTTGGGATCTCCGTGGGCGACATTCGGTTTGGGTGTTGTAAAGTGACTCTTAGGGTCATGTGGAGTTTTGGTCATGGTTATGTTAGTATGTGTTGTTGGTCGTTCTTTCTTTTATGTGTCATTTTTTTTGCGTCGTTATATTTTATTTTTGCTGCTTAGTTCATTTTTATTGGTAGAAATCATTCCCCTATTGTTCTTTATTGATTCATTTGCACTTGTCGCCAACCCAGGAGGATTGGGAATGCTTCTTGGTCCTTGCCACCGATCATCTTGGGTGAATGGTCTAGGGTCGAACCAGGTTGGTTCGTGACAATTCCAATCAACTACACATATTCGTATGAATTTTATTTTAAATATATATATATATATTTCGTCATGAATATAAATCCCTTTTTATTTCAATCCAAGAGAATAACTATAAATCAATAAATACAATCAAATCATACATGAGTATGTATCTCATACATAATAGATAAAAATAAGAAATGTAATCTTATAACCCATGTAACCTGGACATCCCAATAGAATTGTTTTCATGAATCACAAGTTTTAAGTCCATCAAAAGATCAGACACATTCCTTTATCCATATACCATTAAAAAATATTTATACATGTGAAAACAGACTATAATAAAATTTTTTAATAACCCGACTAAAATTACTTATTACTATTTTAGGCGATGCATCATATGACTTCAACCAATCCCCATGATAATATAGATGATATTAAGAATAAGTGAGGGATAAAATATTTCATTTTTGATATATTTCCTTAATTACTAAACCATAATTAATAAATGATATAAAGACATCATATATAGATTCTTGGAATAAATTAATCAATAACAAATCCATGTTGTAGGATTTAAACAAAACAATCCAATTGTAATACATCCCAAATCATCTCTACTAGAATTATAAATTATAAAAAATTATAAAAATTATACAAGTATAAAGAGGCCCTACTAGAATACATCACCAATCCTCAACCCCCTCCCACGTTCTTATTGGTTATCTCAATCCTGATCGACTTCACATATTTTCCTTAGACCTATAAAAAATACAAAAGGACTATGTGTCCCATTCTGTTGCCTTTTAGAGTGTAAAAAAATCATATATATAGGGTCTAGATATGTTACCTTAATTAACATCATCATATACATACATATTCCCATCGAAATTATGTAGAAAAAATTCACAAAGTAATGTATGATAGGTAATCATGTGCTAACTAATCCACTGCGGCACTCAGACATACCTAGCTCAGCAAGCACATGATGAAATAACCTCTTCCCATAGTATCATCCCACACTAAATGACATAGGGGGTATTTAATATCATTTCCTAACCACTATCCTCTAACTCATGTTATGGAATGTACTAAACCATATACATATTATTCAATGTATTGACATCTAACCTATCCTAATGGAATGGTATCACATCACAACCATACCCTTTCCTTATAAACAATGGAGGGGTTCATACCAACACCATTTAACTCAATATAATACTATACATAACATTTGTACCATATTAAAAAATATATCATACCTTATCATAGATTTTTGTCCCTTATAATATTTTCCCACTCACTTTTGGGTTATACATCCAGAACCTAACCACTACCTTCTCACTCATGTAATGGTCATTCCAACCCATTATATGTCCATGTAGATCTATACATCCATACCATAACCATGACATTATAATAGAAGGGTGGGTAATAAAAACACCTTATCACTCTAGGTGAGGCCATAGATCCACTAATGTCATCAAACATATACAGAATCAGGCACACACATTTAAAAAAATATGGCATCACTGCTCGTCCTACAACTTCCCTAAATCACTTTTCATGTTCTTATCACTTGATAACTAGTACCATTCATTTAATAAAATATAATTATACATAGACACTCATAGTCTAGTCTTTCTATACAATACCATATCACATAGGGTATGATATACCAAGCCAAACAATATTTTCATCTTGGATTTTAAAGCATTCGATAAGTTCATCAATCCAAATCTAGTTTATACTCACGTACACCAATCTAAACCAGTCACCCCATAGTGACCCCATAACCCAAATTCCCCACCTGACCCCATGGTAATAATTTTGGTCCCAATTATCCTTCAAATTCTCATAACATTTATTCTCTCTACTAATCGGGGATGATCTCAATCAAACTCACCCTAATCCCCTTGTAAATCAAATACCATGGCATCAATATAATATTCAAAACCCTCACCCTAGTTCCATCATAAATCTCTATTAGAATAACTCTAAATGGAATAATCCATAACACTCCCTCCCCATCACAACACATATTTTCCAGGAGGACTTAGAATAACAACCAGTTTTTTTCCATGAATTTTCCATTAGATTTATTACCATGTTAAATAGATTATTTTATATTTATCATTGAAATAAAATAAACCATGATAAATTTTATTGAGGTAAAATATTATAATTATATATTTACATTAATATATTATGAGAATATAATATGAAACATCATTACGAAATGTGTAAGTGGAAAGAATAAAAAAAGTGAATGTAAATAAAAATAATATAAAATATGTGTCCCCTTGGTTTTCCCCTAATATCAAAAGATATATTTAAAAATATAAATTAATATTATTATAGATAAATAAAATAATGGGATGAGTGATGTTAGTTATATATATAAATATATATACTAGAATAAAATGTATTAATTATCTTTGTAGTCTTTGGAAATATATTAATTAAATACATGGTCATTGGGAATCTATGTATCCAATGGGTACTATAATTTTTATTTATTGTGTGTAGAAAAATGAAAATCATATAATTAAAATATGATAAATAATGAAACAAAAAATGAATTTGAATTATTCTATTTTATTATCAAAATATTTTTTAGGAGGTACATATTATTTTTGGTATAATTTTTATTATTATTAAATAATGAAGTGATGTATTTATTAATTTAAATGAAATATTCTAATGGAATGATAAGAATTAATGTTTATAAGATAAAAAATAAATTTTCACAGGATGATATTAAAATCATTTAATTTTAAAAGTGGATATTATTTATGGACATTTTTAATGATTCCTTTATTTTTATCTTAATAATTTAAATTAAACAGATTTATTGGATTATTATGATATAGTTTCTCAATTTATAAACACATATATTGACACTATTTCAATTAGAAACTAATATTTCAATAATTAAGAACACAAAAAGTATAAAAAGTTAATTTTATATAAATTTTATTTATATATTTTAATATTTTATTTTTAATGTATCTTTTCTATATATATAATAATAAAAAGATTAAATCAAATATAAATAATAGTCTTATAATAAAAACAAACAAAATAGTAATATTTTGTTTCAATGAAGAAAAATTTTCCAAGGTCAAAATTGAAGTACCATGATAATGGTAAAATGAAGTAAGAGTTTTTGGTGAATACTAAAAAACTCATAAAAGTAAATTAATAATTTTGGGTTTGTGGGATTTCATAACCATAACGTTTCTCATATCCATTAGTTTTCCACTTTCAATCAAGATTATTTAAAAAAAACATTATACAGTATGGAATAGTATTTTGGGGAAATTATAATTAAAATTCAACTATAAACATACCCCTCATCTACCCCTTCCAAACCACTTTTTTTATATTGGTTATATCTTGAATATCATACCATTTTAAATTTCCTAAATTCTTCTCAGTTTCATTTGTATCCTCTAGTTCTTATAAGTAATCCGAGTTTTTTTATTCAGAAATGACCCATGTCAAGAAAGAGAAAATTAAACAATTAAAATACATAATTGTTCTATAAATATTTCAATTATCTTTTAAATATACAGTCTTATTAAATCTTATGATACACTCTAATCATATTATATTAACATCATTATACTTCTTAGATGATTATTTTACTATTATATAACTCTATACAACAACTCATTCATTAGTATAACATGTTTTTCATTAGGTTAATTTAACCATTTACATGAATTTTGTTATCCAAACAAAATTAGTTTCATCATAAATATGTATGAAATTTTTTTAGTTTTTATATATGATAATAAAAATTTACTTATCTCACAAATATGTTTCTATGAGAATAAGAAAATGAATGATCTTCTATTTATTTTTTTCAATTAGTTTATTACTAAATACGAGATATTCATGGATTTGAATACCGTTATTAATTTGGGAATGATAAAATTTGTATCATGTTACAAGGCATGAAATTTTTATAAGCAAACACTTATGAAATAATCATAATTACAAACATTCGAAGATGAAAATAAAATATATGAAACTAATATATATAAAATTAATAAATAAAACTGAATAGTATAAATGGTAATGTATATAAATTTTGTTATATGATAATTTATTATGATTGTTATTTTATTATAAAGGTGGTTAAAAGGCTTTCATGGAAGTCATGAGTAATGTTAAGGGTTTTTTGATCTTTTTTCTCTCTTATTATGATATATTATAAATTAAATTCTTTCATTATTTATGTGTTTCATAAAATTACCTATTAATATATTGTATAAAAACATTCACTTGATTCATCGTGTTTAAAATCCATATCATATTTTCCCATTCAATTACTTTTGACACAATGGTTACCAACGACATATTGGTTTCATTACAATATCACATTCACATTGAGATTGTATATATATAATCTCTTAATTGGGGAATTTTTTTCATTATATCTATACTCGTTCAATTTTATTATCCTGTAGATATTAATAAATCATATATGTTTACTTACCATTTCATATCTATTTGGTTCACAGTTTCACTAAAAGGATATATGTAAGTGGGTCCAACCTTATCTATTATTTTTAGTTATGAGTCATTTCCCACTATATCCATATTCTATATATTTTCTTATTGATTACTATATATGTTTTTTTTGAATACTAATAATATTAATTTTCTATTAACATTTACTTTCATTAAATCGGTTCAGAAGAATGTTGTTTAAAAATTTCTATACAATTTATTTTCTTCTAAATTGAATATTTTTAGAAAATTGTGAAAGGAATATACTTTTAAATATTTTCCACATGAATTAATTTTATTATCTTCAACATAAATTTATATTCAAATATTTCTTTATATTATTTCATGGTTTTCAAATAAGTTTCTATTACAATTTATGATGAAATTATTTTCTACTAAAGTAAAATTCATAAAAATTAAAAAAATATTTCTCTATATTTTTCAATAATGTTTGTAGTTATCTTATAAAAGTTTTTTACATTATTTCAATATACTTATATTTTTATTTTTATTGAGTACAAATATTTTTTTAATTATACCATCATCCATATTTGTTTTGATGAATATTGATATTTTTTTGTTAAAATTTTCACGAATCATCTTTATTTCTCTTTGGTAAATATTTTATGATGAAATTTTGAAGGTTTTTATATTCAAGTGGAAGAAATATATATGGTTTATCATTATGATGGTGGTTGGTATGTTATATCTCTATAATTTAGTATATAATGTGTTATATCCAATGTAATATCCTGAACCCAACCATTAACATGGAACGATCCAAGCTTCCACTAACCTTTTCAAACATCCCCAAGACACCCATGGCTGAAAATAAACTCAACGGGCTTATGATGAGATTGTGGGTTGATTATTTCTTTCATAAAAAATAAAAACATATTATGAATAAATAAAAATAACCAACCTAAACTATAAAATACATGATATATAAACATTAAAATAGAAATCAAATGCCAGAAACCTATAATACCAGAGTAATGGAAGAAACATTATACCAGAGTAATAAGAAAATAATGTAAACAATTACTCGGGAAATAATATGGACCCTCCCCAAACTTTCAGGACATAAAAAAATCCCATTCCCAGACTCCAAATATCTATATAAATAGGCACAACTAGAGAAATAAAAAATACCCCCTTTTCATATGATATGGAAAATATCTTCATCATATGCACAAAATTTCAGATGTATGGGGGGAGTAAACATACCGAGTAGAAAATCATAAAAAACCTCCCACACATTTTACTGATTCAAGTACATCTTAGCTAATTTTTTAAAGATGAATTTAAAAAATCATCATTAAAATATTTAACCAATTTAATGTAATTTTAAAGGAAAATAGAAAAAAAATCTATGAATTAATCATTTAATTCCACATAAAATATCCAAACTAATTCCTCTAACTCACAAAAATTCAAGCCAGGTGATAGTCCCATAATTTTAAGATATTATTATTTAATTCTCCATGTTGTCACTAGGTGTCCATTTACAAGGTGCCTCCAGCCTAACATCATTTCCCTTGTATGGATATTTTCTAATGAAAATATACAAACAATGTATTTCACATATTCGAAATTTATTACTTATATTATTTCACAGAGATCAATTATTCCCTTTAAAACCATTAATCAAACAAATTTTTTTATATTATACTCACACTATAATTTAAAATTATATATCAATTATTTTTTATTGAATGAAAAAATTAATTCCATTGTTTTAAATTTTACAATGAAAAAGGGGATTCCAACAAAAAATCAATTGAAATTTACTCAAAATTCATGGAATGAATATTCTATGACAATATTTTCAAGTTCTAAAACATGGGGAGAAGTGAGACAAGCAACCTAATTCATATTAGGTAGAGAGGTTGAATAAATACATAATTATTCTTCTAGAATCGGGCATGAAATTCATTTCCTTTAATAGATCCAATCCATATCTCATTAAAAAATCATTAACTATAGATATATCCATATCTTATTATAAAAAAAATTATATTTGAAGGAAATTGATCATATGTATAAATAATAGTGAAATAAATAGATAAAAAGGGTTAATACCTTGAATATCTTATATCAAAACCACTTTGATCGTTTAAAATTGAGTTTCAAAAGGAATTGAATCACTAATGTTTTTTCCGAGGGGAGTGTAGTTCATGATCCTGACAGGATAGTTAAAAAATGTGGGTTTTGGGGGGTGAAAATGAGTTTAAATCTGAATGTTAGATCATTAATATCACATGTGTTGGGAAATAAACACATTTTGGGAAACCATCCAATAACCATGTTCATTCCACTATATCCACATCCCATTCTCACATAGTGGGGTTTGTACAGTTGAAAACCATTCACTGATCATTTTATCGCCTATGTATCTATGTTCATACCATATCCTATGAATGTGAATACATCAGAATATCTATATGTATGTTCTCTATCCCTTATATCCACTAATTCTATAAATATAGTTACCCAAAGAAATCATTTTTGTTTTCCATAAACATTATCCAATCTTGTATCCTTAAAAATACTTTCAGAACACTTGAATATCAACCAGATCCTCCAAAAACTCAAACCAAATATTACATAACTTTAAAATATATAATAAAAGTGAAGTACCTCAAATATAGATTGGTACATTCTCCCTACAATTAATATTTACATCTCTATAAATCTAGAGATTGTTAGTAGTCTTAAAGAGTTATGATTATATCTCTAGAATATCTTTCCCAATCCCCTTATATCATTGTTATCTTCACCAAGATTTCATAATACTCAGTCAAATAGAATACATTTCACATGAAATTATTTATCCCATTATTCTATGATATGAATCAATGAATGAATTATAATATGTCTTGTATAACATATACATTATCCTTCCAATTCACATATTTAATACATTGCTACTATTTTTTCAATTGAGGTACGTGAAATACATTATGAACAAAACTAAATAGTGTTAGAAAGTCTAATAAATATTAAATATTTACAATTTACTCAATTATCACAAATGATCCAACACACTAGGAATATAAATTCCATTTTTTTCACAATCCTTGATGTCCTAGTCTTGTAGGGACTTTAAATAACACATGGTCTCCCAACACAATGTACACAAAGAGATATCAAAGATCTGCTTAATATTTTTGATGGATTTGGGTCAAAATAATCCATTTTCATGTCATTTTAATTTTATAAGTCGCCTATTGAAAAAATCTATGTCCTAGTAGTGATGATTCATTGATCATTCTCTAGTAATGTAGAGACCGATAAGGACATTCATACAATGCCTCAAACATGGCCATATGAATCATTACCCAATGACTACTGTAATATGAAGAATATACTAATGGAAAATGTTTTTCAAATTACACACAAAAATAAATAACACATGATAATTGAATATCGTCCAGTGTATTTATTTTTCAATACAAATCCCTCTATATTTTAGAAAAATAGGTTGTTTACATGTTAAACTAGGTATCCAAGTATTGTTGAAGTGATCTCAAAATTTGATAAGAAAAGGTAACATATATGGAAATGATTATTGAAACTAGTATACTATGAAATTTTATGACTTCTCAAATTTATAGAATATTCATGTTATCTACCATTTTGGATTCACTACTTTCAATGATGTGGGATGACTTTATACATTATTAAACAATCATCTAGATTCAATAATACTTCAAAATATCTCATTGTAAACTCTTGATATATATATATATATATATATAATCTATCATTTAAAAATTGTTATCGGTACTGAGAGTGGTGTTTCAGTTGGTCGATGATGGTCATCCTTGATGTTCAAACCATTGAGGTGCTTTATAACATAATCTTCCACAATTCATTTCATACTCAACCACAAAAAATTGGTCCTTAGAGTCTTTTACATATTTTGGATACCTGGATTAATCACCCATCAATAATAGTAATAGTTTAAAAGGAGAAGTTCTTGGAAATATAAATGAATTAATTTTTTTATCATTAGAAAGTAACATGGATATCACATATTATTTTCACCCCCAATGGTATCCCACTACTAATTTAAACTTAATTGTTACAAAATAAATATCTAATCATCATGTATCCTTGAAATCCTAAACCAAATCATGTTTTAATGTAATTGAAAATAATATTGTGACTTTAATATACTCTGTGAAATCAAAATCCATATCTTTCATCATATTTATCAATTTCCATTGATGGATTTTTTTCTGAATGTTTTTATATAAAATCCAGCATAAATTATTAGCGACAAAATTCCCTTTTATAGGTGAATAAACAAAGTAAAAATCAAACATCTGAAGTTTTTTTTCCATCATCTGTGCATGGAGTCAAAGTAACTTTGTGTGACATTTTGTTTTTATATTTTTTGGTATGTAAACATGAAAAATTTATCACCAATGAAATAATGAGCCATGTTTTTGAAGCAAAAATAAAAACAAATAATTCCATGTCTTTATTTGGATATTTATTTTCATAAATTCCAAACTATTGTGATCCATTATCTAAAACATGATCTCATTCAATGAGAATGTAGATGATTTTATATCATGACAGATCACAATAAACCACATTATCATTCCTAGTTTTTGGTAAGAGAAAAATTATTGTTGAGGATTGATTATCATTATGATCCAAAAAAAGATTTCTAATAATAATTATTCTATTAAATTGAGTTCCATTTATCATGACTTATTTTATAGGAGTTTCATGTCATGAAATGGTAAAAATGAAGTGACAATACAATATTTTTCATCTCATAATGGTTAATATCCTAAATCTAATTTTCAGTTGTTGGAAAGATAAGAAAACAAATATTTTATCATGTTATAATTATTTTACATTCAATGAAAATACATAGCCAAGGAAATGAACTTATTTTATTCAAAAATCACAATTACAAATTTTTTCTAGAAGATCTCTAAAGATGATCAACAAAATCTATAAATGTTCTTAATTATCCGTTTATATTTATGAATACACTGTAGTCCCATCTATAAATTTATGGGTTTCATATGGTCATATAATTTTCATTTGAATCATACGATAACAAAAAAACACATGAGTTCTATATACAAAAAATAAATGTGTTAATATATTCAAAATATAGTGTACTACGAAAATTATTATAATTGAAGATTATATATTCATCCTCGAGGGATTTTTCATGATGGATATCATAAGGTGTAGTGGATGAACACTCCCAACGTTTAAGGTGATAAGCCAACCACTAGGATCCATGATCATATTGTGAGGATACCTAAATATTAAAGAGATGATAACACCTTCTCAAATGAGATAAATGTTTGATTTGGTGGAATAGATTTTAGAATTGGATCTACACATTTAAGTGCACTCACAAAATAGGAAACTATTTCATACTCATATATATGTGAAGCTTGGGGCTATTAACATTCATAACCCATCGTATGAGTTTATGTCTATCAAGTGTAATCCATTGAATGTTTTCAAATAATTAAATTAAAATCCATTAATATATTCTTAATGGATATATTAATAATCAAGTTGGGAGAAAATAAATAATGTATATATATCATATATATATTTATATATTTTATCCATGCAAAAAATGAATGAAAAATGCATGAATTATTTTCATTAATATTGAGAAATAATTATAATATCATATCAAATATATATATATATATGTCTTTCATTAATCTTTTTCATGTTTACAGGAATCTCACATGCCTACATTTTTATACACATCAAATAATCTCCAACTTTCCTGAAAATTCTATAAGGAAATTTTGAAAAACTTCACAACTCATTGACTTCATACAAACACTTTTGGATATATTTTATCATAAAAATCTATTTATTTTTAAATAAAACATTTTTCAAAATTTTAACCTTACCCATGCTCCTCATTGTGTGACTATATATGACTTTTTAATATTGAAAAAATTGAAATCCAAATTTCATTGATCTAATAAACTATTAGCCTATAGAAAAGTGTTCATATTACCTATATTATAAATGGCTCAAGTGTGACCACCATAAAACATACTTTTGTCTCTATAAAAAAATTTCAACCACCATATATATCATATAAGTCATATACACACCTATATAATCAAATTTTCTCTAAAATTGATCAACAACAACATATATAAAATGAAAATCTAGTATAGGATTCTCATTGGATCATGATTCTCTTAAAAAGACTAACCAAAGAAATGATTACATAATATTTCATTCAACTATGTATTTTAACACATCATATGTGAAACAAGTATACATGGACATTCATTTTCATAGTTTTTTGAATTAAATCAATGTCAAGAAGTCTTTAACATTTAATTCAAGTGGAAAAAACCCTATCTCAATTGCACTCCAACCTACGACATGATCAAAAAAATAACCAAGAACACTGGTATTGGATAATTCAATATATAGACTTGTGTAAGTATAAAATCAATGTATGAAGGTTCTCATTCTATGTATATCACTATCCAAGGGTAAAAATATTGATAATAAGAATACACCATAAATATATGGATGAATGTATAAAATTTCATGATATAGACATTAAAAGATAAATCCATGTAATAAGACTCTTCTTATTAACTCATAAATACATTCTTTTTATATAATATACAAATTTTTTCTATTTATACAATATTCTATTCATGATTTTGTTATTATAACATTACCACCCCTAATTTTTCATAATTATCATTAGTTAGGGTCAACATAATTTTTTTACTTTATAGTGATATTATCATTTGAATGTGAATGTAAAATAAAATAGAAGAACACATAAATGAAACATAATTGGAGAGTTCAATTATTATAATAACAAAATATATTTTTGACCACTATGAAAAATCATTCATGTTTCTAACACCAGTAGTATCTACATGTCTATCATGTTTTTGATGTGATAATGATTCCATAAATATATCTACTACATTATCTCATGTATCCACCCAATGAATGTTGATATAGCCAATCCCAATGATCTCATGTATTAGATGTTATTTGATAAGTATGTTTTTTCCTTTTATGAGACTATGGTTCCTTAGTTAGAGAATCATCGCCATTATTTTCATATGATAGATCATTTTATTATTCACCGTTAGAAACCTCTCCAAGATTAGAAGTGAACCTCTTGATCCAAATATCATCCATCAAAGATCTAAATATAGCAAAGCATTCAAAATCCATTTTTATGTCTTCAATGGTGGATTTATTGGAAATAATCCAAATAATTTATCCTCTATTTAGGAAAAACATGATTCTATATTGAGATTTCCTATCATATCATCCATAATTGAAATTATTATTTGTGTAATATTTTAAATGGAGATCATCCTCTACTCTAAAGAATAATTATGTAACGTCTCAGACCAACGTACCACTAAACGAGTAGCTAGACTAGTCACCACATGACCTCAAGCGCATCTACTTGTATTCTAGAGGCTTCCAAAAAGCCTAGATGGTGTAATTTTTGTTCAGTGGATAGACTATATCCAGAATCAATTAGTAAAAAGTGGTAGAAATGTTGTAATACTCAGATATATGTATATGCAGTATAAATAAATATTCAATGTAGCATAAGACAATTGTAAAAACACTAAATATAGAATATAAAAAATGCTACTTTTTTAATGCATTCATGCTGTATGACGATGCATATCAGCTATCAATAAATAGTACAACATACTTAAAATTTTAGTAAAACAAAAATAAAAGATTGTAATTCCCACAAGAAATCACCATGAGCATCCCAAGCTCCAGCTAGGTCCTTTTCTCCCATCATCCTAAGATAGTAAATACATCAAAAGAAATGTTCATAGCCCTACAAACAAGTAGATCTAAATGGGTACCAACGGTATCTATGTAGGGTGTGCGATAATAATCTCAGTATTCCATCACACATAGTATGAATCAGAAACCATCATCTGCATTTCAAAATAAACAGGGTAAGAAAAAATAGAAAAATTAAGGGAGTATTCTAATGTAAACAACAATTGTATTTAGGTACTCATTTAATATCCATATCATTTAATAAAAAGTAAAAATTTTCAATTTATTTAATTTTATATGTCTTATGATTCATCTCAAACTCGACATCCCCTATATAACTATAAGAACAACAGATTCCATAAAAGGCCATGTATACAATAAAAGTCTATAATTATTCCATGCTTATGATTTGGATTGGAAGATGTGTCATAAGTCACATTATTCTGATAATAAAATATAACATGGTCCTATCCTTAAGATTCCTAAAATGGAATTCAGTTATCACTCCAAGTAAAATTTACACCAACACCCTTCAAGCTCATCCTAAAAATCTTCTTAAGAACCAGATGACAATCTTGGTGTTGTCTAAGTCCAATTCAAATAATCCCATCATTGGTGTTCCAATAAGGTATCCACATGTATCACTCACACCAAATAATCAAATCCCTCTCGATTCTTTCTATGGAAGTCCAATAGGGATCTCTAATTTACATGGAATTTAAGTCAACCTCTATGATACCATCCTTGAAATTCATGGTTTATTCACATATTAAACATAATAAACCCTTTGATACCTTCCATGGAATTTCAAAAAAAAATCCAAGGATCACTCAAGGGATAAAGGAACAATAGATATATAAGCTCATCCATGGAATTCTATACAGAATCCTTGATTCACCCTATGATATTTACAATTTAATTTTTTTTATTAAACATGCCATCGTCAAAACAAAAATAATCTAATACAACTTACCAATAAAGGGTGTCTCTTGTAAGGACTAACCTCATAAGGCTTTTCCTTTGCATTACTCACATGGGAACATTTCTCATAAAAAAAGCACATGTAAATTAAACTTTTTCATGGATTAGATATTATTTAACTCAAGTTTGAACAAAAATAAAATGATAATTTCATTCCAAAAAAGGATATTATAAAACAAGGCCAAGCTCAATGGATTTACTTCAAATACTCACATGGGTTTTTTTAACATAACAATCCTTTCATGCCTAACAAACATAAAATGGGATTAGTTATTATATATCCTACATGAAAATAATTAGACTAATTCAATTTTATTGCATCAATTTATGTATTATACTTCTCTTTACTCATGTGTGCTATGAATTATACAATTTCAAATTATTTCACAATTCATTACAAGAAAGGTACATCAAACAACTCACATGGGTAATTCCTTATAAGAAGATATAAATCATAAAAACCTAGTAGATGACGTTGTAGTATATAACTCATGTGGGAAAATCCTTACAAGGAAATTCATGATTAGTAAAGCAATGAAATAATAAGGGCCAAGGGTGTTGTCACTCTCCCCTTCCCAATTAATTCATTTAATTCACCATTTTTTATAAAAATAAATTACATAACTAACATCTCATGACATGAGGTAATGATGCACACCTAATGGTGTCCAAGGACAAATCCATTCAAGTACCAATTATTATGCTAGCCCAAGGGGTTATTCTATTTCAACCATCTAATGCACAAGGCATATACTTAACATAATCACATGGGAAACAAGGAATATAAAAAGAAATACATTCCTAACAACAAATGCCTGATCGAGTCCTAATTTAACTCTTGTGGGAAACATCATTTATCAACACTCAAGGGCCATGAAATAACATTCCATATATCAATGCCAGCATGATGAGATATAAAAAACATAAACCAAAATAATCATGATATAACATCGATCACTACATTTTGGATTGAAGGAAGCACACCTCTATTAGAGGGGTTTAATTATAAAAACATGAATTTATCAAATATAAATCCATTTACATCATTTTATAATTTCGATAAAGCTTAAAAATTCTATAAATCAATTATTCTAAAAAAAATTTATTTAATGAATCAATTAAACCATTGTTAAATAAATAGTCGAGTATAGGGATCCTACCCCAAATAGACCATGCCAACGCATGGCATTTGATTTTTTCTAACTCATGCATCAACCCACTCATACACATGAATTTACATATATATATATATATATCCTTAAATCAAATCATGTGTTCCCCACTCTATGGGGGAACATGTATATGGAACACACACACACACACAAATATATATATATATTCATACCTGGGTCTATCCATGCCAGCCTTCACAATCTGCCCCAACCCCCTTACAAAATCCATAGGACTCACAAATCCCTTAAAAAATCCACGGGACTCATAAACACCATAAGAATATAATTTAGATGGTATGAAATAAATTTTGGGATAAAAAAACTTACACAAAATTCCCGACATTGGGTAGAATTGACCTAAAACACCTTGCCTTAAGTGATTTTTGCCGAAACATGGGCCAAGATCACTCTGAATACAATTTTAATTCCCTAAATCTAGAAGAAACTCAAATACATGATTAAATCCCAACCATAGTGTTTTGGATATACTCTATAGGGTAAGAAAGAGGCCATAAATAAGTAGTAAACCGTGATACGAGTGTCATAAAACCTTACCATGAAGCATCAAAGGGAAATCATAATAAAATATGGCGAGAATATGAGATAGAAGGAGGGATTCAGAGAGAGGAAACATTGCGTCTCCAAGGGGATCCCCTTTTGTGTTGTATGATTGAGTTGATGGAGATGTGTGTTATTACTTAAAAATTATTTTAATTTAATTTATTTAAAATTAAATCAATTTCTAAAACTAGTTAAACCACACTATTTGATCAGCACGATTTTCCAAACTGTTCATAATCCTTATGGTGAATAGTGAAAAGGTACTGCCTCAAAAAGAAGACCACATGGGATAGGTTCATAGTTTGAAAAACCTTGTGCAGTCCATGCACATGCCTTTGTCCAGTATAAACTAGACACACCATTCAGGTTGCATGGTTTAAAATATTTTGTGGTGCATTTGCTCCCTCTACATGTCTTCAAAAAACCTTCCCTTCCCAGTCCAGTGCTCTGGAAACTAATGATGCTTCCTCGGAATGTTTTTGGGCCTTCACCCAAGTCCGAAAACATCACATTATGTGTATACAACTCTAGAATCTTCATTCCTAAATTATTTTAAAAAAATGGACACTATTGTAATCACCAAAAATAAGAATTTTCTGATAATTTTGTCTAGTTTAAAAACAAGGCTTCCTACAAAATATTCAGATTAAAACTTATAATCCCTAAGAGTTCCTGGGGAAAATAATGAAGACCTCAACCGAACTACATGGGTCATGAAATTTCATTCAAATGGAAATGTTTCATTCTCAAACACCCAACACACCTCATGGTACCTCTTTAGCACACGACATTAACGCAATCAAAACTTGATCCAACACTCGATTTCCAACTCAAATGTCAAAGCGACTACTACTAGATCCTAATTAACCAAGATATGGTAACATAATCATATTTTTATGAATCTAGCCAAATGTTATCCCCATCTTAGGCTTTAACATAAAAAATAGGCCAATTCCCAATCATGGAATTTCCATATAGATGGAATTACATTGAAACCATGCCCCTATACATTCACAGAAACAATTACACTAAATCTTACACATAAATTTCATTGAATTTTTAAGAATTTCAAACACATAGCCATTTATATAGGTGCTACATCATCACAAAGAAGGCATAGACCGATTCTGTCGTACTAAAAACACTACCCACAAAACATTACATCTGAGTAGGAAAAAATGTCTAGGATAACCTTGGAGTAAACTAAATGGAGTCCATGAAGCTATCCCCAGGTATCCCATACCCAATGATACAAGTAAGATAATGGTACACAAACAAAACATGTACATAATAACTCTACCAGAGCAAAGAATGGAATCTGTATGGGGGTCACCTAAAATGATACGATGGGTGTCCAAAAGTCCATCAAAGGAGACCATAAATAGTAACCCAAGTATCACATATGACTCACCAAACCTCATCAAAAACTACACATTCAACATACAAAAAAAAATAAGGGCATAAAAACACCCATAAAGCATTTGAAAATTAGCACAGAGTATAACCAACACTATCCAAGTGAACATAAGGCAACATTAATATGGGAAAAATTCTTTCCTCCTTCAGAGGAGTATAATAAGAGTTACCAAGAAGATCAATCAAACCACTACTAGTTGAAACATTTTTAAAATATCAGCTTCACCGGCTGACGTATCATCATCCGAACCCCAATTATTATGCCACTCGAGGCATTCATGTTCTTTCAAACATTACCAATGATACTCACCCAAGTCCAATAGAGTTTCTAAATGGTTTTTCATACTAGAAACCCCATAAATTTATGTTGAAAATCAAACAAGTAAATTTTCACTTGAACCTACATGATGTTCTCTGTGCCACGATCCCGAATGCTAAATCATATTTTCATAAAAGCCAAGAACATCCCAACCGGCCAGTCAAAACTCCAGAGTCTAGATATTCCTCTTGATAAGTGGGATGAACATGTTTTAAAATGATCATGTCACTCTATTCTGGATATGGGTCAAATACATACACAACATCTCGAAGCTCACAATTCAACAGAAGTCAAACAACTCATTTTAACATTAACACTTGATAGGTACTACATATGTCAACATATACTATCCTAAGTTTACAAAATAAAATTACAGAGTCTGAGTACCATACATAGGCTACATTAATTATGAAATCATGTACCATATGGACCAAGATGAAACTATCAAAAAATAACATTATCTTATATAACCAATTACTCATATGATGACATACTAAGTCATCCATCACTAATGAAAAGAGAGATTCACACGAACTCCTATACAGTTGGCCATTCCCGAGGAATGTCTAACCTACTAAACAGAGCACTCCTTGATGATAACCCACATATCATGGGTCAAGATACAATTACCACCCATCTGATCATAGGATTCCTATTAAAAACCAAACTTCCTTCTAGGGAGGAGGACACCTGAGTGGCACCAATGTTAGAAACCTCTCAGTGGAAAGAAGGAAATAATGCTCTAAGGGGGATACCTACCAATTGTTAACTGCTTATAATGAATAAGCATTACTCGATCTATAGGACATGAAAAATAGATTCACAAGGCTCAAGATCCATTTTAATTATGCCAAAACTAAAAAGTAACAGCCTACAGATGATCTCTCATGTATATATTTTTTGGAGTATCATCAAAATATTTAAACTACCCTTACATGAGGGTATAATAAAGAGAATACACTAAGGTTCCTATTATAGACATTCATTTAAATTATTTCATTCATTAAAACATTTGAAAAAATTTTATGAAAATCCTCAGGCACCGTACTACAAAACAAGGCACCGACATACACTTTAGGTAAAAACTCAATAAAAAACTAGAAATTCAGCACATAAATTCATTTTAACAAATTAAGAGACCTCTAAGGGTCCCATTAAACCATAATGGGTTCTTTAAAAAACCCCATAGTTGTTGATTATCTGTCTTAAGAAAAAACACTGTATGGGTTATCTTATAAATGCATGACCCAACTGACCAGCTTTTTTCCAATTGAGCATTTTAAATGTTAATTAGTCGTTAAATTCAAAATTTAAACACTTTTACAGTTATATCCATTCCCAAAACACCTTGGGTACAAAAAGGATTAGTCACATGTGATTCCATCTACCAATATATATGGATCTCATTTGCCATACCATTGGAATTTGGCTTCCATTAATTGAAAACATTCCACTTTAACATTTATATTTAGAAGTATTTTTCATTTCAATAAAGTCTATAATTTTTTTTAAATATAGGGTTTGTTTGAGTAAATGGGTTACCCTTTTCCAAATCATTTGGTATCCATGCACCATACATTTGGAAACTGGATCTATCATAAAACGCAATAGACAAATTCTCAGCTTATGAAACCATTTTCTATATCAAAACTAGCTTGCTGTAACAAGAACAAAAGCATGAAATATAGCATCTCAGCATGTTACAATACATGAAATACACGCTAAATAAACAAGAATGCTAAAATGTTACCTAAATAGGTATAAAACTAAGAATTTTATCTCTCATGGAACACAATCATACATAGAAGGAAAACTACTAATGCAGCTACATGTCATGTCATATACATTGAATTTGAATTTCTAAGTGACTATAATAATGCATGTCAGGTTACTTCCTGGGAATTATAGGATAAGGAAAAAATAACCTAAATTTACACAAATCATAATTAGTGTAAATGCAACATTCACATGAGGTTGAACCATATAAATATAACATCAAAAATTATAAATATCAATTCCAAACCCTGGCCGGTTGATGATTTCCTATACCTGGGGTGATCAGTCATAGGAAAAACTAAATAATAAGTGCTGAAACATTCTTAGTCCACAGTCTACTGTCCCAATATTCAATGAAATAGGGAAAACATCATTTGATACCAATTTGTAACATCTCATCTTAACATAACACTAATCTTGTAGCCATACCATTTTCTACAACACCTCAATCACATCTCCCTGTATTCTAGAGGATGCCGACTAGTAGTGAGGGTGTAAAGGTAGTTCAATGGGGAGACTATACCATCAATCTTTGAGTGAAAATTAATATAAAAGCAATAATACCCAAATATTAGCAGAATTAGTATAAAAAATAATTCAAGCTATGAAAGTCAGTTGTAATAACAAATGAATATAGAATATTTCCAATACCAGTTTTCCAATGCTAGCATTCTATATAAAGATGCATATCTGAAATTAGTAAATAATATATCATTATTAAAATTTATGAAAAGAATTAAATAAACTATAGAAATTTATATAGGAAATCACCATGACAATCCTAAGCACCAGCTTAGTTTTTTGCACCAAACATACTAATATAAGAAATATAACAAAATCAAGGTTCCGATCCCTACAAAAAACGTAGGTCTACTTTGGAACAAATGGTACCCGAGAAGGGTGTGAGATAGTAATATTCATAGGACATAACCCCCTGTGTTATGCCCAAATCATCTTATGCAATGAAAAACTACTGGTGGAAGAAAATACCTAACAATTAAGGAAGTAATCTAAAGTAATCATCATTTATATATAGGCACTAATTGAATATCGTTTTCATTTATTCAATAGATAAACAATTAAATTCATTTAATTTTTTTATGCATTTAGATCCAGCTCTATACTGGAATCCCCCATATAATTCTAATAACAAATGATTCCTCAAAAGGACATCTAAATAATACAAGTGTAGACCGAATCCAAGATTCTACTTTGTCTTCAAAGATACATCATAATTCATGTCATTCTGATAAACATTTATAACATGGGAAAATCCTTGAAATTTTTAAATTGGAATTCAATTATCAGTCAAGGTGTAATTTCCTCCAACACCCTACAATCCCATCCTAGTAAACCTTTTAGGAACCCGGTATCACTCTAAGTATGGTATAAATACTTTTCAACTGAGCTCATCCTTGGAGTTCCTATAAGAAAACCGCAAATATCACTTACGACAAATAAAAAAATTCTTCTCAAACAAATCCATGGATATTATATTGGGATCCATGATTCACTAGACATTTAATTCTACCTCTATGAGCCAGTCCATGGAATCTATGGTTCACTCACAATGAAAAAATGATTAATCCTTTGATCTTGCCTAATTAATTTCTATAGAATCCAAGGACCACTCAGGGGACAAATATACAATTTAAATATAATCCCATCCATTGCATTCTATATATAATCAGTGATTCACATAGTACTATTTAACATTTAATCATAAGATACTAATTAAGTATGATATGGTCAAAAACAAAAATAATCTAATATAACTTAACATCAATGGGTGTCTCAAGAAAGGAAATAACTTATAAGGCTTGGTCTTTCTCTTACTCACATGGGCACATTTAGCATAACAATAAACACATGTAAATTAAAATATTTCGTGGCTTTAACATTATTCAACTCATGTGGGAACATAAATAAAAGGTGAAATTCAATCCTATATTGGGAATTTCTAAGAAAAACCAAGCTTAATGGATTACCTTCAAGTAATAACTTGGGTGTTTTTAGCATAAAAAGACTAATATTCCTAAAAAAATAAAAATGAATTAGTTAAAATATATCTCAAGTGGGAAAATAAAAAATTATAAAATTAAAACCTTTTGAATCTATTTATTCCATACCCTTCATTTTACTCACATGCACTAGGCATTACAGAGTTTCACATGCTTTCACAATCCATTGCTTGGAAATTGCATCAAATAACTCACCTGGGAAATTTTTATTAACATGATATCAAGACTAACATCCTACTACATGATGTGGTAGTATATGAATCTGGTTGGAAAATTATAATAAGTAAATTCATGATTAATCACGAAATGGAATAATAAGTCCCAAGGGTTTTGTCACTCATCTCTGTATAATTAGTTAATTTAATAAAAAAAGGTAAATAATTCAATTAAAAATCTAATTTCCCATGACATGGGGTAAAAAGGAACATCTAAATGATTCCTAGTGAAAATAAATTAAATTATAATTATTAATAAATCCCAAGGGGTGTGTCCAGCTTAATAATCGAATGCACCAGGAATAGACTTAACATACTCTTTTGGGAACTAATTAATATAGAAAGTAATCTTTGATTAACAATAAACTCATGTCCTAGTCCTCAATAAAATAACATGGGAAACATCACTTAACATAATTCATGGGTCATAAGGAAACATAAAATATATCAATGCTGGTAGTATGTCATATAAAATACTCAATCCACACTATGCACTATATAACATATATCATGAATTTTTCATTTGAAGGTATTGCACCTCCGTTGGAGGGGTTTTATTATAAAAACATGACTTTATCAAACATCAAGAAATTTATATCATTTAATAATTTCAATCAAGAATATAAATTCCATAATTCACGGAATATAATAACAAATTTTATTTAATGAAGAAATTAACATGTTCATAAATAAGAAAGTAAGGATAGTGATCATACCTCAGTTGGACCAAGCCAACACTAGATATTTGATGCTTTCTAACTCAAGTAGTCACCCACTAGTACACAGAAATTTACACACACACAGATATATATATATATCCTTAAACTGATGTACTTACTCCCCAAACAACGAGGGAACATGCACACAGAAGCTATATATATTTATATATATTCATACCAGGGTATGTGCATGGAATCCTTCAAAATCGATCAAATGTCCCTAAATAAATCCTCTGGATTTAAAAATGCCATATATCCCTAATTTATAGGATGTGAAGAACATTTTGGGTTTAGAAACTTACCCTAAATTGATGATGGTGGAAATAATTGACCTAAACTTACTTGCCTTTGGCGGAAGTTGATGGAACATAGACCAACATCACCCAAGAGAGAATTTTCATACCCTAAATCCTGAAGAAACCTAAAAGACATATTAAAACCCACCCCTAGGGTTTTGTATGAACTCTTTAGGGTTAAAAAGATGCCGTAAATCATCTGGAAACTGATAGGGGAGAGGGAGACAACCATACTATCAATATTCGGAGGGAAATCACAACAAAATCCAACCAGAATCATGGACAGAAGGATGGAGTTTGAGACAGGGTCGTTTCATTCCTCAAAGGGGATCTGCCAATGTGTTGTGTGAGTCAGGTGAGGGAGAGGAGTGCTTTGAATCAAATATATTCATATTTTAAATTAATTTAAAATAAATAAATTTCCAAATTTTTTAGACCACACTATTTGACCTGCACGGTTTGCCAAACCATGTGCAAACCATGCGGTGAAGAGTGTAAAGGCAGTACCTCAAAAGAAAAACCATACGAGCCTGGTGAATGGTTTGGAAAATCATTCACATAATGTTCATACACCCCTATCCAAAAAAAACAAGATGCATATAGTAGGCCATAGGATTTAACAAACTATGCATCACTCGTTCACCCTTTACTGGTCTTTAAAACACATTCCCTTCCCAGTCCAACACTCCAAAAAATCATTGACCTACCCTATAAAGTTATTGGACCTTCATCCATGTGATAAAACACCAAATTAAGAAGTTCCATCTCTCTTAACAGCATTATGATGTTCTATTTAAAAAATGACTGATCTAGTAATTATAAGAAATTAAAATTCCCTCAGAATTTCTTCCTGTGATAAAACATGATTTCTTAAAAATATCATATATACAGAACTTATTTATTACATATTGAAGTTCTTATCATCAATATAGTGTCTCTCACTAATATTGGATTGATATCTACTTATTATTAATGAATATGGGACATCATTTCTAGTACATATCATGGAATACAAGATAAATCATATGGAAAACAAATAAGTAATCCTATTTACCCTTTCAAACACTTTATAAGGATCTATAATCATCCTACTATTTGGGACATGCACCATTGGTAAAGACCCATTATTTATGTTCTCTATACAAAACCTATGTATCACATTACCAATAAACATGTTCTAACACAATCCATGAAACTTATAATATCTATCTCTATATATTTTAATACCAATTATAAAAGGATATTTAAACATTTATTTCATAAATAAACATTTCTCTTAAAATATTATCACAGATTGAAGTGTCAGGATGTCATTTTTCATAATCCATATGTTATCTATATACAATATTATAAATACTATTATTCAACCACTATTTTTAATGTATATACATGATTCATCTACATTATTTATAAAACCTAACTCATTGATTACATCATAAAATAGGATATTCTAACTCCAATAAGCTTAATTTAGTCCATAAATGGAACATTTCAACTTAAAAACCATATAAATATCATTTTATAATTAAAAACCATTATATTGTATCATATACCCCTCCTCATCAAAATAACCTTTAATTAATGTGTTTTTAAAATCCATTTCATATATAATATACTCATATTTACCTATAATGGCTAATAATATATTAATGGACTTTATCATCACAATAGATGAAAAATTATTTACCTGGTAAATACATTGAATTTTTTTTGTAACCCTTTACCTACATGGTTGATTTATAGGTAGGTACTCAACCATCAATTCCAGTTTTATTGAAAAACCCCGCATAAAACCTATGGATATCACCCCTTCATAGGCATTCACTAAGTTAAAAATTTGGTTTGTGTACATGGATTCCATCTTTAATTCCATTGATATTACAAAACTCTCAAACTTAGAACTCTCAATGGCCTTTTAGTAGTATTTAATTTCATCTCTTATAAAAGTTACTCAATATTAATTTTATATAAGAAAACCATACCACATTATTTCGTAAAATATATTTATAGAACATTGTTGTTCATTAGTGACTTAATTTGGTTCTTATTCCCAATGTCTTTGTGAAACTGACTCAACCTATATCTCAGGAAAACATCTTGTTTGTTGGACTTGGACATCAACATGTTCAATTATACTACATTTAGTCATTGAAATATATATTACATATCATCTAATAAACCAATTTGATATAGAGACACATTGTGTTTAGTAGGGTGGTAGAAATAATATCCCATTGTTTACATTGGATAAATAATGAATAAAAATTTGTTTGGATTAGGATCATGATCAACTGATGTGAATCGTCATCATTTTGACTACATTAAATAGAATTTTTTCTAGAAGGAATACAAAAGTCTATGGATAAAAACCCCCAAATGATATAAAAAGGTCACATGTACTCATCGTCAATTGAACCACGTCTTACATGATATAATTATATCTTTCAGATTCATAATAGGATTATCGTGTTTTTTGTTGAGTTAATTGTTAAATAATTTCGCAACGTATCATATACGATATGAATTCATTTCTTGAGTATTCACCACCACTATATAATTAGAAGACATTAATATATTTTCCCATTTGGTCCTCTATAACATTCTAAAACTCTTTAATCTTCTCAAAAGTATCATAATTGTGTTTGAACATAAACACATACCCATAACTACTAATTTAATATATTCATGTAATAAAAAATCTAAAACCATAAATTACATGAGAGATCATTGGTCAAAATACATCACTATATATGAGATGCAATATTCCACAATAAAACAAATCATTTATCACAAAATGTGAGTTTTTCAATTTTATTAATAAAAAATAGATTCTCTTGGGTCAAATGATTCATAATTATTTGAGTGAAACAATAAATATTTTTGGATTATTTGAATTATTTTTTCATTTATATGTATAAGTCAAAAATTATAATGATATGTGGGATGAAAAACAACCATAGTATTATTATTATAAATTTTATAAACATTATTATACATGTGAATAATATATAAACCATTATTTGTATACCAAAAAATATATATAAAATACAATTTATGTTTATAGTAGGAACACAACAATAGTTTTTTCAATTATAATATCAATCCAGTTCATAAAATTAGGCCATAAGTGAATACCTATATTTTGTCCACTTTTTCTCCATTAACAACATGAAGATATACATCACCATTCATAATTCCCTTCTTATATCTGAGTCATTGTTTGTCAGCATAATTATTTGACACACACCTAGTATATAATACCCATGTATTATAATTATAGTAATTGATTTATATAACATTAATAATTTGGTATTCAAAATATTTATACTTAAGAACACTTCTCAGTCCTTGATACCAATCATTAATGGTTTTATTGATCACATCGATTAATGATCTTAATATGATTATTGCAAATAAAGGCATAATATACAAAGAAAATAATATAATTAGGTTAGTATCATAAAACATATCATTTAATATAATGATCTAAATAAAAATTATCTAATTAAAATTGGTGAAATTGTATATTATATTAATTTAGTGAGAATTGATCCCTAATTCAATAAGATATGAGTTCATAATGGATATTCACTAATTAGTTTTTTATTTTGGTAGGATTTCAACCCAATCAAAATAATTAGGAACCATATATAGATGAGTGGATATTTACTTATCCAAATCCATTATATTTATTTGATAAAATATATTCCTCTCATAAAATAATTCTATTAGGGATTCGTGGATAGTGTAACCCAAATAAAATTCCAAAAATAGGGTAAAAAATATTAATCTAGGGGATCCCTTCTATTGAAAGACGCAGCCAAGGATTTTCCAATGTCATCAACTACATTCATTCATTACACTAGATAATTCATCAGAACCCATATATAGAATGAAAACCCGGTTAGACGATTAGGGTCTTGATTAGTGTCTCTTTAGAATGAATGTAAAACATAAATTTGAATGGATTTTAGTCTCCTAAATTTAACATACATCATATTCATGTAAAATTATTAATTACTACATCATATGTAATCAATAAATTTTCAAATTTAATTTCATTTTATGTATAAATGATTCTAAAAGTTTATTTCTATACATCTCTATTCTAACCATCAAATTAATGTTTTTACACCATATTAATGTGTAAATCAATACAAATCTTATATGTTTGTGTGAACCTCAAAAAAAATTAATGTATATTAAAACATATCTAAATTAATCATATGAATATTTTATGTAAATAATTTTATTAAATTATTATAGTTATATCATATTTAGTAACTCCACATAATTATTCATGGAAAAATAGATAGAAAACTCCATTCGTATTCAATGAAAAATAAATCCTCTAGGAATATAGGTAGTCAATCCCCAAGTACCTATACCATTAGAGACATTACATAAGAGAGAATTAAATTCTTGAAATTTCAATAACCTAATATTCATAAACTATCACCAAAAACTATTCTCAACATCATAACATAAAAAAACCAATTTCATAGTAGACAAAATCTTATTTTTTTTATATCAAACCAAGAATTATATGAAAGCCTCTATCCTAGATGTAATTTATCATTTAAATGTGATGAAATATATTAATATTTCATAAAAAAGTATAATAAATATGAACAGAAAATAAAATTTAAAAATAAATAATCATTTTATTTTTTTCCAAAACATCAGATATTTCTGAACAACACATAAATAAATTCTTATTATAAAAATTATAAAATGTTGAAATAATATAAAAATTTTATATTCATTTAAATATGAACCCCTTTGTAAATTATATTATATATGTATATATATGATATTTCACATATTGAAATCATTTTATAAATAAATATCTATTATATATATATATTAAATAATGTATGTATCATATA
Organism: Viscum album; assembly: GCA_963277665.1. Classification (NCBI taxonomy): domain Eukaryota; kingdom Viridiplantae; phylum Streptophyta; class Magnoliopsida; order Santalales; family Viscaceae; genus Viscum; species Viscum album. The sequence goes on from OY728148.1 coordinate 393,160,095, forward strand.
TATTATAAATTATATACTCTATAAATTAACTCTTACAATTTCAAAATAAACCAATTATTTCTAGATCAAAAGGCATTCTATTTAATTAATAAAAGTGTATTTTAAAATATTAACCATTAAAATTTGGGATACAACATCATGATTATTTCTCTTAATTAATTATAAATTATACATTATGAATTAATTAGTTGTTAAAATACCTTTAGATTAAATATTCCCAAAAAATATTTTATCATTATTTATAAAAAATAGAAAACATGAAAATAATTTATTAAGATAATAATAATATTTAAATTTTTTTACCTTATATATAATCCCAATAGTCTTAAATGATATCCTCTTATTACCCTTATGTAGAAACTCTGTATATGAGTATATAATGTTTTTAAATTCTTGTTTAACTGTAATATTAATGGTAAATATTACACATATTGTTTTGAAATCAATTTTTTAATGGTAATACAAATATTACCTTCAATTAGATCCATTGTGTAAATATATTACATTTACAGAACTATTTTTTAAGGTTACTAAATAAACTCCTAATGATTTGTAATGGTAGTCATTAGTAACCTCTATGATCTTATAAGGGTATCACATAAGGGTAAATCATGTTTACCATTATTTGGAACTAATACATAACAATAATTCCTTTTAAAAATATTTTTATATAAATTTAATAGATAGGTTACCCTTAAATAGACCATATGTATAAGGGTATGAAATTTACATAGTCAAACATCATAAGGGTAAATTAAATTTACCTTCACGGGTCTTACAAAAGGGTCTATAACCCTGATTTAGTTTTTTAAACACTTTATATAATTTAGTTTTTAAATTAAGTGATCCAAACATGTTAAAAACATGAAGAACGCCACATTTATAAATTCGTAGGGTTTTTATGACCATAAAATGACCATTTTTTGTGTATGCCATCTCAAAACATAGAAGATCTAACTTCAATAAATCAACATGTTAATGATATCACTAAATAAAGTAATATAAAAACAAGAATCATGGAAGATTATATACTCAACCTTCAATATAGTGTTCATGAGTGTGATCATGAGGAGAAGTGAATGAACACACCCTTACATCAAGGGGATACATGGAACACGAAGATCGACTATCATATCATGATGATACCCAAATGATGAAGGGATTCTAGTGCCTTACCAAATTAAATAAACATAGTATCACAAGGAAGATATTTTATTAGAGGTGGATACCCATCTCTCCATTAACTCATAATAGGAGATAATATCAACCACTAATATATGTTAAACCCATAGATATTCCTATTAATAATTAATTTTATGTGTTTTTTATATTGGTTTTAATTCATTAATCATTTGTATGTATACTAAATTCAGCAAATTTAATTCATTTGTGATGGATTGAAGAATAAATCATTGAAGAGAAAATGAAGAAACCCCAACTCCAGTAGAATAGTGAGGGTGTCTAATTTATTACATTGGCATGAGATATAAGAAATATCATCTTGAATTACCTAATTGTTTAGCAGTATTTGTAAGATAGAAAAATTTATTAAAATCATATTACAATTTGAAAAATAAAATACAAAAAATATTTTCTGTGTGCATTCTATTATTTCCCTTAGGGTATCCTTGCATATCAATCATAAAACACTTTTGGGTATTATGGGGAAAATAAAACAAAATAAAGAGGTATTATTATATTCTCAATAATGGTACACATATCATATAACATATGTACAAAAAATGAATCATCAATATTCAAACGAAAATAATCAAACATATGGATTTTAATCAATAACATTAACATAATATGGACGTAATAAATGACTATCCAATTAGGAAACATAAATAATCACATGATTTTGAAACATGATGATGGATAATTTTAATAAATTAATAATAACATGAAATATCAATAACTAAATTCATAATAATAGAACATGTAATTATGAACATCTAAAAAATTTCTTGAAGCCTTATGTTAAGATATCTAAATAAATGGTTGAGGCCTCAGAAAAAACCCAATCTAGTATCTTTGTTGAAGAATATCAATGAATCGAGGGGATATAGAAGGCCCCTACCATCAATTAGAAGTCCAATTTATTCATCATACAAAATAGGTGACTCTTAAAAAATTATATATTTCTATAGAAAAACTATCATATTAAATGTTAATATATATCCCATTCAATAAACATTATCATAAACAATCTAGTGTAAAATGGAGAATTGTAATAAAATTGTACACCCCCAATAAAAATGATTATAAAAAATATATAGGAATAATAATTATGGGATCCTTACAAAAAAATTCTATATGGATCATAAGTAAAGTATTTGTTTGACAACATTGATCAATAAAAATATCTTGAAAGGATCATTAAAATATTTTTGAGAAAAATAAACATTTCATTTTGAAAACCACCTTATAAGAAAAAGTTCACAAACATCTTGAAAATTATTATTCGATTAAAAAACTTTTAAAATAATTATTAAATCATTGATTGTTTAGGAAAATGGATAATTTTTTTCAAGTCATACTCATTGAAATAATTATTCCTACTAAATTTTTGGTAAAATCCAAACATTTATTATTTTGAAAATTTTATGAAGATTCCTCACAATAAATTTAGAAGAATGTAAATTTTTTTAAATATGTCTAAAATAAATTATAATAATATGGTTAAATAAAATTTTGGAAACTCTTTTAGAAAAAAAATATTTTTTTGAAAAATTAATCTCAACGACAGGATATATAAAGTCATATTTTACTAACATTTTCTCAATAATTATAAGAACCATATAGTGGGAAAATAATACTCATTATTTAATAAGTTCATCAATTACCATAGGTTATGAAAATTTACTTTTTTTAAGATATAAATATCAAAAAAATTATTACAAGTGACAGAAACATAAACAATCATGAATAATTATGAGATTGAGAAATAAACACTTACTGATTTTGTAACTATTGAATCGTAAGACCCATAAAATAAATGAAATAAAACGAATCATTAAATTACATGAAGATAAATATATTTATGTAATATCATATTAAATGGGTGGTATATGACCCATGTAATGAAAATAAGCAATGAAAATTAAATATGTCTCACATAAGTAAAAGTAAGATGATACACCATTATATCTTGTTTGGTTTCATTATTAATTGTTCATACCTCATATATAATGGTTTTATGAATGTAATTAATTTATACTATATAAATAATCAAATTTATAAAATCATATATATTTCACTTATAACAATTTACCACCCTTTTGTTAATAGTATTTAATTATTTTCATTGTTTTTTTGTGTAACTTTTCTTGTTTTCTGATATTTTTTTATAATGAATGTTGTGGTTTTTGTGAATATGATATATATAAATATATATCAAATAAAGAATTATAATAATTTTATAAATATCATATTTTTTCAGTACATAAATTTGTAGAACCATTTAAAAAAAATGTACATCTGAATTGAATTGCATCACCTTATGGAGATGGTAGGTCGTACATATGCAAGAGCTGCGATATTTTTATATTAATGAGTGAAAGGGTAATTAATTGGATGATATAGTAATTTTCCAGAATAAATATCATATATTATACATCACACGTATTCATTAATTTTATCCATGTTATATTTCCTGTAATGTGTATGAGAAAAATGAATGACATCTCTTTATGAGGCAGTAGTCCATGTTACGCTCAAGAAACCTAATCCTATTAGAAATGGTAAACAATATAAAAAGGTATTTGGGGTATTAAATTATATTAATATTAAAATATCATAAATATTGTATAAATTTTTTAAATCCATAATTTTTACCAAACATGAATGTTGGTGATGTAAAAAAAACTACATCGACTTGTGAGACCGTAGTCCGCCGTATAGATGATTGACAATATCATTTCCCATTTTATGGGAGTGGATTTGGAAAAGTATTATTCCATGAACATAATAACATCATAATTTATTTTATATAGTATTATTATTTTATTCTATGTTTAATTACATAATATAAAGAGAAAATTTTAGAAAGAAGATGGAATATCCATATTAACATAATTACATTATCAAATAGAAACCTCCTTTGGATATACTTTTAAAGCCCATAAGGATATTATTTTGGTAGGACCAAAATATATATAATTTTTAAAATGATTTTGTGGTGATACATTGTTAGGGTTTGGTCAATAAAACTGTCTTGGGAGGTTTCATTATGTAGAGGGAGGGAGATCCCTTTTATATATGGGAATGGGAACCCTCATAGAAAGTACTTGAAAATTTCCCAAAAAATCCATAATGATAAAGTAATTCAAATTAAAATAGAATTAAGACAACAATAGGTTATAATTATGAATTTTATAATGCTTAATTATGTCTATAATATAACATTTTGACATTTTCTTGTCATTATAACCTTTATCTTTTAGGTTTAACCTCGTGAAAAACTCATTTATACTTTAACCGAGGTAATTAATTTTTACTATTTTCACAATTAATTTTGGTAAAAAATTAAGTTGAACTTATTATATAAAATTAATTATTTTTTGTTCAAATATGGAATAAATGTTTTTGAATAAAATTATCATATTTATCATAATTCAATTAAAAATTATACCCTCACACATGATGAATAAACAAGGTTTTCAAAGAGAAGAATCTCATATGTATAAAATGTTTTAACATTAAAATTCAATATGGAATTGAATAAAAGGAACTAATTAAGTAAAATTTTATTATATTTGAACTAATTTTAATTCAAATCAAATTTAAAATATATCTTACCGTTTTGAATAATTTATATCAAAAGGAAATTTGTAGAAAAAAATAAATATTTTTCACTAATCATCGAAAAATGAAACATTTTTGAAAAATACACAAAAATATCCCTAAGATAATTTTGATGTGATGGTTTTAAAAATGAATTTTAATTTTTCAAAATTAATTTATTCAATTGGTGAAGATAAATTACAAATTATGTTCAAAAAGTATAACTAAACCACCTTTTAGTAAATTATAGTTTTTAAAATCAAAATCCGTTTACATTCAAATGATTCTTATTTTAGTTATATTAAATAGATAACTATTTAATTACTTTTACAAAATTGGAAATTGAAATTTATTAATAATATATTCACTACTATTCATTCCCTCCCACTTTCCTAACACACAACCAAACATTCAGATTTTTGAGGAATATGCTGTTTTGACTCTCAGGTCATGCTTGGACGTACTGCTGCACTATTTTTGAAGGTGATGGATAATTTTTTTTAATCAGTCAATGCATCCTATCTATTCATTTGTGTCCTATTTTTCAACACACATCCTTTAAATCTACGAAATATATTATCTATAATGTGAGAATTTCTAAGGACATCTGGTTTGGAGGGGAATCTGGAAGAGAGTAATGATACGTGTGTGAAAACATTTTCAGATTCAGTCTTAGAAAAACCCTAAATGTATTTGGATTTCATGAGAATAGTGATCAGTGGGGAGGATTCTTCAAATTTTAAAATCTTATATCATGCATAATTCAGTCGTGTGGAGTACTATCCAGTCCATGTCCCCAAAATTTCATCTATGTTTCCTGAATATTTTCATATAGATTCATTTTATTCTAATAATGAATCTAGATACTCATCATCTTCGAATTTAAACCTATCATTAATTACCCATGGAATCTAGCTGGTTCCTTGAAATTCCCTCCTTTCAATTCATTTTCTATGGGTTTGACTAATGAGAGTCATGCATATCCATCTTTACTGGATAGATTTTTGAAGGATTAAATTTTTCTAAAGGGGGATATGCAGATGCTTCTTCCTCACTAGTTTCGTTTGAACGAGAGGCATGTGATTATTGAAATGTTTGATGAGGAGGTGAAATAGAAATCCCAGTATTATTCATTCTCTAGGACTAGTGATATAGTCAAGAATGATCCATCCATTTCAGAAAATATGCACATCACTCGAACCAGACCATGTGAGGCTCTCAACACCAGACCAACATCTAAATAAGCTACCTCTGGTTATAGGGCCCTCTGATATTATTTCCAATGACATATATTATTATTTAGAAAACAAGGGGTATATGATATCATGTTAGGAATTTTTATCACTAAATAATCAAGTCAGCAATAAGAGACAATTATGGTTGTGCTCAAATCCATCGTTGGGGTGGAACACATATGTTATTTCGTTCGAAGTATGGGATTTATCGATAATATGAATGAAAACCCAAGTAACATGAATTTTTTGATAATATTTAAAAATCGGGTTTAGTAGATTTGTTTAATATTTGTTCACATCAGAACACTTTGAAAATCAATATTAGTGGAAGTTCAATTTTTCATCACATATGTGTATGAATGCTATGAGGTTCAGAAAATATTAAAGTTATGGAATACCTTGTCCATGTTACAGTTGTGTACCTGGATAAAGATTTTGGGGGAGACATAAATATAATAGAAGAGTCATTATAGAAATGGGGAATATTGGTTTTCTCCATCATTTTCATACAGGATTTCAAGGATTTCATAGCGGTGAATAGCCTCATCTATTTAGGGTTTGTGGTAAATATATATACTCGGTGAAACAACATGAAAGCAATAATGAATATTTAGTTAAGGATTGATCAGTTTCCTTAAAACCATCAAGGTTAGGATACATATTCATAGACTATAGTTGTATTGTCTTCTTGGGTAGTATATAAATAATCTAATAGATTTATGTGGTGGAATGTTGCATGTGTCTCACCGAAATAAACATGAGACACAAATATCTTACCTTGAATTTCTCTTTCATTTAATGAGATTTTAACTCAATTATATTAATTTTAAAATTATTTTAATTCTATAAAAAAATCACATAAATAATCATAATAACATATATTATCTAGTCATAAATTTAAATATCTGTGTATTAATAATTCAATTTTAAAATAATCGTTTATGGGTGTTAACTATTTTGTTTTTTCATGAGAGTTTATATTAGATAGTTTTGGTCCTTCTACCATAATAATGGTTCCCTCATAACCAAAATGTGATTTATGATATAAATATCACATATATAAATTATATATATATATAATCTTCAAAAAATAGTAGATAATTAAAAATGAATTATAACGTTCATGGAAAATGCGGGTTGTACATATACATGAATGTTGTTTTCAATATTAGATATATGGAATAAGGGAATGTTAAATTATATTTCCCCATATAAAAATAATAATCATTTCAAATATATAATATATTTTAATTAAATATATCACAATTACAATTTATGTGATGTAGAAAAAAATCAAATATTATCACATTGTGGAGGTGGTAGTATGAAAATATAGAATAGTGCCATTATCATTTTCCAAGAAATTGGGATGTTCGGAAGGTAGATATTCTTTTATAATTAAATTATTTTACTCATGAAATAAATATAATTTATTATCTTTAAAAACATTATAAAAACCATAAAAAATATATGAATAAGTAAAATAAATCATACTCTTATGTGGATTCGGTAATCCCCAAGTACACACGAGTGATACATTCACAACATATTTGAGGGAATTGAGGGTGGATATTGATGGATAATTAATTATGATAAAATATAATTATACTGATGATATTAAAGTTATTATTTAATGATTAATTCCAAATATTTTGAGGAGTTAAAATAATAAACTGATTGAAAGTGGTTGGGTAATACGATTAGCCCTTCTTCAATAGAGCTCTTTTAGGTCATTTTTAAAAGACTCATCGAATGATATATAAAGAATAATTGAACCTCTATTTAAATTCTATTAATGTTTATAAGGTATTTTTTTTGTGTTTGGTTGATATATATTTCTTTAATTTTTTTGAATAAAATAAAGAATGAGAGTGATATTATACGAGGGGTGAAGGATGTGCTTGAAATTGGTAAAATATAAAAATATAAATAATTAATTCACATTTAAAATGATTAAAAATGGACATATATTCATGTAATAAGATTATAATTTTTAAATATCATCATATAATTTAATTTATATAGGTTATGGTGTCATTTTAATCAATATACATTGGTTGAACCACATTGTTAAAACAAGTTTAATCTAAACTATGGTAATAAATTATTAATACTAATGGACTATAATTTAACTTCTAAATTAACAATTGGATCTTAAATGTACATGGGATGTTGATTAAGACCCTTAAAAATCTCAATCATCATATTTCAATATTTTTATGATTTTAAAAATATCAAAAAAAATTATTTAACATTAAATATTATTAATGTCATTTTTTACACAATTTATTTCATTTGATATTAAAGGAAAATTGAAATAAAATTCATTATAATATAAACCATTAAAACATTCCTATTATGTTATATTAATCTTTAAAATTATTATAACATAATAATTCCACAAATCATTATTAATTTTAGATTTTTAAAAGAAATTAATTTTTTTATTAAATGATTAAATATTTTGTTGTAAATACATAACCATTTTAGGAGATTATTTAATGACTAATATTAGAAATGAATTACCATGATAAAAACGAATTTATTTTTCAAATAATCATTTATAACTTATCTTATCAAATTTTATCCTTATATACAGATTTTTAGAAATATCAAATTCATGATAGAGAAATTTTGTATTGATTCTTTCCATAAATTAATATAAAGGACATAATAAAAAAAATGGCACAAAGTGGGTATATATTTATGAAATAGATGTAAATGGAGGAACTCCACTACTACAATAGGATAAAGGGATGTTTTAGGGAAATTTAAAGCCTTATATCAAATATCTAACAATATTTTTCCTATTTAACCATTAAAAGAAGATAATAAATTAACAAGGTAAATATTAATAAAAAAAATATTAATCAAATTTTATATTAATATATATAAATATTTATTCCAATTTTCATGTTTCAATTTTATAACTAGTATATATTCTATTTAAAATATTTTTCACAAAATGTTATGAAAATAAATTTTTAGTAAAAAATAAATCTTAAGCATAAAACTAGATTTATTCGTATTGTATTTTCAAAAATTCAAATTATATGAATATTAAACTTTTTGTTTAATATATTAAAATTAAATCTCATTAAAAATCATTCACAAGGAGTGAATAAAGTAATTTATTATGATAAAAATACATCATGTGTCTAAAAACCAATCTTCTAAATAACATATCTATTTTGCTTTAAAAAAATTTAATTTATATTCAAAAAATTTCATTTCAAATTAATTCATTTTATACATTTTTAAACTTGTTTTATTTCATAATATATTAGGTTTTATTTTTACTATCCAATATAACTTCTAGGCAATAAAATTTCAGTGAAATAATAATATTTCAATAGTGTAATGAATTTTTTAATACTTGGGATTGTGTTCAAAGATAGGTAACAATGAAATAAAATATATTAATAGAAAAAATATCATAAAATCTCATGGTGTTATTTTATAACCCTCTTAAAATATATTTTTTCTCATCATACCTCATCAAAATAATATAAACAAATAAGGATATATTTTTTCATCACATACAAAGATTTCTAAGTATCTTATTTAAAAATTTTATTCCATAATAATATTCTAACTAGCTGATTAGTATTGTAATATTGAAATTCATCAGTATGATACAATATTTCGATAATATTTTCTTCTTGGGAATGATGATTATATGATGGTAATCCGTTTGATTTTAGTACCTGTGATGGATCAAATATGTAATACCTTAGGAGTGATAAATGGAAAACATCGTGAACAAGAGATTGGTTCAGTTTAAGCATGAAATTATGAGATACCATCCCAAATAAATAGATAATAAAAATGTAACCAATATACATAAAAATTAGTGTTATTGAAATATTTTTCATTCTTATTTTAAAATTAAAAATATAACGTTCCAAATAAATGAATAAAATTTCTGATATTTTATTATTTTATTATTTTATGCCTAGATACAATGATTAATTGAAAATGAGAATAAAAATTTTGAGTCCATCATAAAGATAAAATATGTTGATAAAAACTAAGTAAACACACAAAATAGGTCTCAAAACTACAGAACTAGAGATAAAAATCTAAAAAACTTCTACAAATATCAACTTATTTCATGAATGTTATTCACAACCTCTACCTTGAAGGAACACAATACTTGAATCCATGAGACAAAGTGAACAGAAAATTTAGGGTGATGAAATCACAAGTCATGGATTGGCACATATGGTCACGTCTTGACACACATAAAAATAACCCATAAAATCCCATTAATGTGTATAATGTTGTATAAAATTTTCCCCAGGCATTACATGTCCTAAAATAATTATTTACAGTGTGAAATTATTTGATGGAATCATCATCATCCAAGTGTGACGCAATTTTCCGAAAGGATTCCCTATTTCGGACCCGAGACAACTGAGATCCCCTATGATTGACCCAACGAAATTATGATTCCATGAGGATAATGGTTATATATATATATAGGTTTTTGGTGGATTTAAAGGGGATCGATCAATGTGGGGAAGATTTGGATAAAAACTATTATTGTGCTACTTACCCTTTTTTTATTTTCCTTCTTGTATTCTATTTCATTTATTTAATGCATTATTACTTTAAAATCATCTCGATTACCCAATATATTAAGGGTTAGTATCTTTGAGTGATTGGGAATGTGAATAAAGTGACATTTTGTAATTCTTGATTTTGTACAATTGAATTGAATAAAAATATTGTATTTCTTCTTATTTTGAGTTTCAAATTCATAATTAATTCTTTAATTGTGAATTCTTCAACAATAGGGTAATGTTTTTTAAATTTTAATTACCACAGTCAATTATCCATATCCCCATCCAACCAATTCCACCTATTTATAACTAAATATGATTGGGTTGGGCAGTGAGTACCTTGTAGTATCCATCACATATAATCGATGATAATATGAATTATTGATAATTAGGGAATAACAATATCTAGTTGTGGAATTGACCTAATATATCATTAATACCTTCTATAGTACCACACACATGGTTATGGGGTAAAAAGATTAGAGATTTTTATTTGGTATATACCCAGCTTTACCATCTATCTATAGTGGATATATTAGTCAATGTGGGAATGTATCTCTTCTCTATCATTGGATAGAGAATTGAAAACAATTGGAAACCATGATTGTATAAATCATAGTATAGAAAAGCTCAAAACGATGACCATGTCTCATCAATTATATTAAATAATTTAATTTCATCATATTTTTAAATACACAAATTTTTGAAATCCAACAAAAATCAATTTATCTAATAATTAATTTAAAATGTGAAAAAAGAGTTGTGTGAAAAAATCTTATATATACTTTCTAGGGTTAACCACTATAACATAAATAGGAAATTAGTTTATTTTTGACACTCGAAGACAAGATTGAGTCAAACAAGGAACCTTTTTGAGGGATATAATTCCTCAAAACTCATGAACCGTATTTCCATACATTATTATCTTAGATGACAGGAAGTTTAATAGACAAATTAATTTATTTGAACCAATATTTTTTTTGAAAAATTTAAAAAAATAAAGAATATTAATTTTCTATAATATATTTTAGACATAAAACTTTCATTTTAAACTCTATTGATTCACTCAAAATATAAGAAAATAATTTGAAATCCACTACCAAACCCTTAGAGATATCCACAAACCCCAATTCATCAATATTCAAAACAAAATTATTGAAAATAGTAAAAAAATTATTTTGACCTTCAATTTAATATTAATTTTATTATGTAAAAATATCATAGACTTATAGAATAAAAAATAAATCAAAATATTCAAAAATTGGGATTTTCACTTTTAGATTAAGGTTAAGAGGTGCACCTGAAGACCAATTCTGTTGGATGGAATTTCCATTCTCACTGAGATAATTGGAAAAAGAATGGTTATATAGTATTCTACATTGAGAGTAATGTGGTTGAAAAAAAATAAAATTATTCTTCATGAAAAAATTATTTCCTACAAATCATATGAAAATAATTACAAAATAAATCTACACCGTTCAACTATAAATTATAGAGAACCTATACAAATACTAGAAGCACTTAATTAAACTCTGTGAAAGTTACCCACATCAGGTTATATAGGGACATAACATACTCATGTTATTATATTAAGGAATTATTCAAAATGACGCTACACAACATGATGCCTCATCTAGAGGACCCCATATTCATAGATCACTTACCGAATCTAGATGTCTGATTGAGAAGATTGTGTCAAAATTCATTTGAATTTGTGACGAGATGTACATGAGTTAGGGGAATCTATGAGGTGAATTCATTAGATTCATTTTTTAATTGAAATAATGGTTGATGAAATCAACAGGTTAGTGTGACAAACAGACGTGATGTAAAAAAGTTTATAACATGTTTCATCACAAGTATTTGGTTTGTCTTTTCACATTCTCATTGTACTAATGAGTTTCCAAAAGTTATGGGGATAAAATGTTGTGTTGCATACTTTTATCCATTAAAATTATTGTATAATCATGTACATAATCTCTAGTATCATACATGATATGAATACCATCAAAACTAGATGATATATTTCTATCTTGACCAGTTTTCCAATTTTCCCCCTTCTAGAAATAACTATACTAGAACCTTCGACAACTCCTATAATAGTAAAAATATAATTTCTAGAAACAAAATTCCTTTCAATCACCACCTATAAAAAATCAAAAGATAAAAATTCATCCATTGAAACATTAATTAATGATCATCATCTTAGGTATAATGTAGAAGGAATGGATGATAAGATATAAAGGATGATAGAAAAATTGGAATGTTTTAATGAATTTATGAAGATGAATTGTGAAAAACTACTACTAAAAATAGTTCATAATCATAACGAAATTTGACGAATGATTCTAGGAAAAAGAATAAATGAGATCTATCCAACAAAAAAATATAATAAATTTGATTCAATGTATAATTATAAATCTCAACCCAGTATTCCAAGGGAAGAGGAAGAGAAAAAGGAATAACTGGGAACCATGTTCTGAATAGAAATACAATAAACACCTCTACCAAAATTATATAGTGAAAATGTTTATTCTTGAAATGTTTCCTTCAATATTAATTTATTCAATTAATGGAATATTCGATTAACTTCAATGTGATATTTATAAAAATTTCCAATAAGAAAATATCAATATCACTCTATTTTATGTAATCTATAAAATACCCATGTATGAAAACTTTCTCAATGATTTATACAGGAAGAGAGGACAACATTCTCGAAATGAGGGGATTAGATTAGGTATAATCGTATCAGCAATGTTCAAATCACTAATACAAAAAATTCAAGATCTAGTGGTATTATATATTGTATGTAATATTAATTTATTTATGATTACTAATTGAATTTGTGATTTGTGTGTTTCAATAAATGATATGCCTCACTAGGTTATTTCTCCCATGAAAATTAGAGTATAAAAACCTACATGAGGGGTTACAAATTAAATAATAAATTTCTCATATTCCTTGATGGGGTTGTAGAATATTTACTCAATGAATTAAAAGGAATAACATTTTCAATGGAAATATATATCATTTCTCTGAAAAAGGATAGAAAACTAGGACACTCACATATCATTTTGGGGAGAGAAACCATAAAGATTGAAAAACCCATTATCAATGTACAAGAAGGTACACTAACAATGAATCATGGATATAATACTATACACATCAACATACATGACATGACAAACCATTTGGAAAGAACTCATTAACATTGTGTGATCTCTTTTGATAAAGACATATTCCAAATTGATGATTCATGTATGTTATATAAATTCATAGGTCTAGAAGTGAAATACACCTTTCAAATATATAGTATATAAAAATATGAATATTATAATTCATATTTAGAAGACCAGGTTACTTATTATTTTTTCAATGCATTACTAAATGAAATTCATATGATTCCAGAGAACCATGAATTTAAAGTTGGAAACCTCAACTCAATATCCTCACTTATAAAACCGCCATGTTATTAGATAAATACAATTATTTCTGGTTTAATATATTTTTACCTTATGGTTGGGGATAACTTATATGTCATAATTACTGGTAACTTATCCCATTCCCAAGAACAATCTCTAACTGTCATTCTTAAAAGAAATGACGATGCCACATGATGGAGTGTCAAAGATGTGATTAGGATCAAAAATATTATTTTCTATCATAGAATATATTTATAAGGTTACTCTAAATCATTGAGGCAAATATATAGAAAACATTACACCACCATCATGTTGGGTTTTAAGATAAATATTTTGAAAATATTGTTATCCAAAATCATCTACCCAATTAGTGTTTCTAGTGGACCACCACCATCCATTTTTCCCAAGAAAATAGATTTTAAAATTATTAAAAATAAAATAATTTCCAATGAGAGAACAAAATAGGTGCAGTTTGTGTACAGATTATAGAAATGTAAATCATGTTAACTAAAATTACCACATTTCCATATCATTCATCTATCTAATTATAGAAATATGAGATACGAAAAATCATTATTGTTTTTTTGATGATTTTTGGGATACTTATAGTTAACAATTGAAATATAAGACAATGATAAGATGAACATTATATGCACTTTTAGAAATACCAACTATATAAGGAATCCATTTTGGAAATAAAATTACCTAGTTACATTTCATCATTGTATTGTGAGTATCTTATTTGATCATATTGATGTCTTCTTGAAGGTATTTCTTAAATACATTATTATTTTAAGTAATTGGTTTTATTATTTCATAGAGAATATGCAAAAAGGTTTGAAAATGTGAAATGAAAAAAATATTGTTTTAAGCACTGAGAAATTCAATTTCATGTTCAAAAAAGAAATATTATTGGGAATTATAATTTCATAAATAGGAATTGAGGTAGATACATCAATATTTTATGTATTAATATGTTTTCATATCCCACATGTTTGAATCATGATAGATAGTTTTTATGAAATGTAGGATTTTATTGAAGTTATATCAAATATTTCAATAATATTTCTCTCACCATCTCATGTTTAATTTTAATATAATATATGTTTCCTGTTGATGCTGAGTTTAATAATACATTTGATGAATTAATGAAAATGTTGATCACATTTCCAACAATGAAACCACCCAGATGGAACAACCCTATTGAGTTTATTTATGATGCATTAAACCAAGATACAAGATAGTCCATCTAGTAGATAATTATTATAATACCACAATTCCTTTCATATGATTTATAGACATTAGATTTCATGATGATTAACTAAACAAATTTAGAAAAGGATATACTTTAACTCTTATTATATATAAAAATTTATATTAGAACTACATGGAACTAAAGTTATTTATTATGGTTAAACAACTCTCAAGAATATAATAATGATGGTTGGTGATAATCCAAGACTACTAAAATGGATGATTCTATTACAGGTGTTTGATTTAGAAATTAAAGATAACATGAGCACATAAAATCATGTGCGAGATCATTCTAGTAGTATTCCGTATACCACTGAAAAATCCTTAATCGAGACACACATAATGATCGACTTTATAATGAAAAACTTTACACCATAAAAAGTTATGTATCATGATATGAAAATATAATAAATTATTTTGTTTAAACTCAGGTACCATATCATTCAAAACACCATTAGAAGTAGAAACATTAATCTAACAATATAAATTATATTTTATTACACCCAATTCTATGGAATATATTAAGTAATCAAGTAATTTGAATATGTTTAAATGAAATAAAAATTGAAATTGTTTTTTTAATCTTTATCTTTCAGATCCATTTTTTACCCTCAAAGGAAAGATTGGATTTCATTAGAATAATGAATTTATTTGATTATATTTTTTAAATATGCCCCTAAATTTTGTATGAAATGTGAATAAATCTAGATTTCAATAAATATCTCAAAATTAGAAGAAATTCCCTAAAAATCATTTACCTTCTCTGAGATTTTTAATGTGTGGGGACACACGTTACAGAACCATTCATAATATTATTTGGAAAATATCATATTCTACTTGAAATATATTATTTTTCAAAATTGGGATGAGAAATACAATAGGATTGATAATAATAAAATTTTAAATGATTTTATTAGAACTAACATAATTTTATAGTTTGGAGTATCATGCACTAAATTTTGTGATCTATGGTCCAATATCGTCAAATGAAAATGGTGGAATCACTTAAAATTTATGGGGTTCATCATAAAATATCAACCATATGAAATCAACAAAAAATAGAAAATTATAATTTCTAATAGATTATAAAATTTAAATCTAGAAAAGACAGTGAAAACCAACCAGAAAGACCATATAAAAATATTTAATGATTCCTATCGGATTATATGATAGAATATAAGTCACCCATATGAATGATTTCATATATATTGAATTTTGAAATGATTTCCCACCACCATTTGGAATTAGAACACAAAGACTACTAGGATCTGAGAAAAAATTTCTATACATTAAAAGTTATGAAAATAAATGAGATAATAGCTATAAGATCTAGAAGAAATAATGAGAAAACAATTTGATAATTAATAAATTTAAAAATAATGAAAATGATATCCCATGAAATTATAAATAAAATAAGAAAATTTAACCCTATAAATCAAGTGATATTATATATCTTCATACTCTAAATTATGCCATGTAGCTTTTTTTAAATACGTGAATGACATTTTAATTTTCTTCATTTACACCCTTCTAGGTCCATAATAATTGAAAAAGAAGGAGTAGAAATACCATTAATTTTAAATGGGTAGAGGATATATAGGTAACATGAGGAAATACCTCAAGAACAAGTGGATGAGACTACACTCCTTCACAATGATCACCAATGAATACCCACTAGGTTGTTTCTCTCCATTAAACATGATTTAATATGACAATTATATTTTAAATATACTTATATAAATATTATATATGGTTTCAGTGAGGAAAATTAATTAATTAAGTGTGGGGGAAAATTTATTAGTCAATTATATATTTAAATATAATTCGTCTTCATTCAATCCAAAAATGTTAAAAAAATTAATTATTTGAGTCAAATATTGTTCATTTCTTTATTCCACAATCCCATAATTCCTATTTATGTTTAATTGAAAAGATCATCAATTTTATTTTTAATTAATATTTTCTAGGTCCACAATAAATATGACACAAGGATGGAGAAATTATACCACATTCACATCATGAAAATGGAACACACACTATGTGAAGGAATAATTATGACATCTAAGGATACATATTAGAGTTTTGAAATGAAAAACTATTCTATGAAACATATTCATGTCATGGAAATGTTAAATTACTAGATTGTAGGAACATGATCAACACAACCTATCTAAAGCATTACTGTTAAATGTATTTTTATTATACATTAATTATCTCATTAACATGATATTTTTTTTGGAAAATAAATACTTGATAGTTCAAAAATAATATTTATTCCCCACAATTAGGTTTCATACTTTACTTCATAAATGTACGAGGCCTAAATTTATTATGTATCCAATAATTCCATGATTTTGATATTTATGTTAATGATATTTTATGAGTAAAATGGGTAATTAAATAATGAGAGAGAAATATAGGATGATAATATTGATGAATAAAGGTGTTTGGAATTTGGTTATTTGGGTAAATGATATTTCCCCACAATTTACATTAATTTTATTGACGATATGCATTCATATTTTTTTCCTTCAATCATTGAATTCTATGATAGATTGGCCCAAAATCATATGTTCTATTCTCAATAGGATTTCTAGAGAAAATAGTTTATATATTATCTTGATCATAATTACTAAGTGATTTTGGGGAAATAAACATACAAGAACATGAATTAGGGAAAATTAAAACTAAGATTATGAAAACCCACACCTTAAACGATGGAAAAAAATTTATTATTAATTACATAATTGGGGACCCTCTATGAAATAAATCTATTATTATCATGGGGAGGAAATAAATGGCCTCTCTTAAAATAACCCACATTATAGTATATTTATATCTATTTGTACCCTACTCAAATTATATTACATGATATGTTAATGTTAGAGTGTAGGGTTGTGGGATGTGTTTGATGAAGTGGTGTATTATATTTAAGGGAAAATGTACACTGGTCCTATTTTTAGTATTTGGAAATTATCATGAAATGTCGATTTTAATTATCATGTTCCATTCTTGAAATAAAAAAAAATCTTTAAAAAAATTTGAAAAAATGGGTCTTGTTTTGGTGAAATAAAATAACAACACACACTAGACTATTGATATTTTAATCATATTTGGTTAGGTGGTGAATGTGACATTTTTCTCAAACAAGACACTCAAAAAACTATAAAAAAATCAGGAAGGTGTAATTATTTTCATTTTACATTCATTGATTGTGTGCTTACATTGAGTTATGGGGAAATGGAGTAGTCACTTCATTGAGGATATTTTCATTGTAAATTACTATTGATATATTTTATTATGTTTTGGTGATATACCTTTCAACATTATTGTTTTAAAAATAAATACACACCAGCCACATGCCTCATATTTATTGGAACCATAATGGAAAACCCCCATGA
Source organism: Viscum album (assembly GCA_963277665.1). Lineage (NCBI taxonomy): Eukaryota > Viridiplantae > Streptophyta > Magnoliopsida > Santalales > Viscaceae > Viscum > Viscum album. The sequence continues at coordinate 393,178,760 of OY728148.1, forward strand.
TATTATGATATTTTTCATTAAAATATAATGAATGTAGAATGTTTTAAATACTATGTAAAAGAAGAATCTACTCTTGATTAGATCATAATAAAATATTTATTTGTATCATGAGGGATGAGAGAGAATAATACATCAAGAGGTAAATAACTACATGGAATATATAATAAAAATGAATTATGATATATGATATATGAATAAGAAAATGGATATTATTCTTTTTTTCAATGGTAAATGATAAAATACAATGGTTGATTGGTTTAATAAAAAAATGTTAACTCAGATTGAAGTTTGATTTGGTAATTTAATGTTAAACACTATATTTATATTTATTTTATTTTATATCATTGTAATTTGAATATTTGTTTCATTTTTTCTTTATTTATTCATATTGAGATTACTCACTTGAGGAAAAGTATTTATTTAGTGTGGTTCAATTCAACGAGAAATATTTTTCATGATAATTTTTATATAAAATATATTATCTTTTCACATTAAGTGATTATGTTTTATATTATTTAAATTTTTCATTTTTTAAGGATACCATGGTTAATATAAAATGAGAAAAAATGTGACGAATTCAGTAGAAATCTTATGTCCCATGATGTAATATAAGTAAATTCTTAAACTCAAACATCAAAATTTAAGAATTGAGAAAAAATAGGTGAAACCTATTGAAAACAAAATTCACATAATCATGTTCATTAATGATGTGAATATTGAAGGAATAAATGATATGAAGCCTTGACATGAAGATAATCATAAATTTTGGATAATTACAACACATGTCATGGGATGAATCATATAGTCAATATGTAACATACCCAGGCCTGGCCCAAAAAATCCATAGAATATGTATCAATTTATTAATTTTTCCCCACATATTACATGCAGAAAAAACACTATTAATGATGTGAAATTAGATGATGAACTCTGAAACAACAAACTATTATTTAATATATGGTGGGACTCCCAATTGTTTTCCTTGGAACATCATAAAGCCTCGGGATTTACCTGGAATCATTTATTTAGGAAATTATGATGTACCCGAACTAATTTTATTCTCTATAAAGTGTGGGTCTTAGGGGATTTAAAGGTTATTGGTAAATGAGGGTAAGATATGGATGTTGGACCAATAATGCACTGATTCTCATATGTTATTTTTAATTTTTTTTATTTACATTTTTTTGTGTGTACGTATTTCTCATATATCTAATTAATCACCTCATCCATGGAGTGGTAATTATTTTTAGTTATCAAGAAAGTGATGACTTAACCATTTTATGATAATTGATATTCTACTCTTGAAATGAATAATAATCATTTCTTTTTTTCTTATCCCAAGTTTCAAAATTAATTTTTTTTTATTTTCAAGTATTTTGCATTAGGTGTAGATTCTATTCATTTTAATTTCATTAGAAGATGATCCATATATCCATGCACCCAATTCTCAAATATTTACAATGTAATATACTTAAGGTGGATGTTGGCTGTATTGAAATATCTATCATAAGTAAGGGTTTGTGATAGGAAAAGTTGTTAATTAGGGAATAAAAACACTCAATTAAAGATTTCCATAATTTATTAATAGGGTCTTCTACAATAAAAAAACACATTGGAATGAAGTTTGACAGATTTGAGAGATAGATTGGGGTAATCCTTTGTATCACCATCTGGCCAGTGGAAAGTGATGAATCAATAGTGGAATCTATCTTTCACTAGTCAAGAAACAAATAGTTGTTTAAAATTTGAAACTATAATAGTATATAAATTTGTCAGACCACATTGAAATCAATCATCATCTCTCATTATTATTTTAATTTTTTTTATTTTATCAGATTTCTAAAAACCCGAATTTATTAAATAAATGGTAATAAATATAATTCTAAATTAATTCAACATGTGAAAACCTAGTTTTTTACCTCCTCTTCTAGATTATACATATAGTTAACCACTATAACATACATAAGTTACTAATTTATTTTCTATTTCCCATGGAAGGTGTGATTTACACATCATTACTTTATTTCCAAATATGATAGACTTCTTCAATGTAAGAATTCATAAAAATTTCATCCCTCCAACATAAAATTCATCATTTTATAGATGATTTTTAGAATAACTTCTCTATTTTGAATGAGAATCATTGATATAATTCTATATTTATCTAACATTCTCTTCAATTCCTCATGTATATAAGGTCTGAAAATATTTTTTATCCAACCTCATCACAACATTCTACATTTCTACATATCCATATGTTGAGGGATCCATAAGGTTCCATTAAAATACTATAGTAAAAACCATTTTTAGATGAGTAACAAACTAGTTAAAAGTTATGTTCCATACTGGCTCTGAAATCCAAATAAAAAATCATAGTATATCTTCTATGGTTTGAATGGATCTATTAGACTAAACATTTGTCTTTTTATGATAAGAAGTACTGAAACTACACTTTGTTTCAAGATCCAACTTAAAACATCACCAAAAAATCGTAGTAAACCCAATATCCTAATCATATACAATATAATGTGGTGCTATATGAATTAATTCCACTTATACAATACATATAACTAAATTATGATCAAGATATAAATATTCTCTTATGACAACGATGTGTACTGAATCTATATTATTATTTTATAATTCCCAAATATTATTATAAAATTAAGATGTTTTGAGGAGTTTGAAAATAAAATCTATTATGTGGTTTTACCAATTCTATTTTATTATATGTAATAGTGGTAAAATTATTTTAAATCATATCTCCTATCCTTATCTTGTTTACATACCAAGACCTGAGATAAATACTCTCCAATAACCCACTTAATGTTATCCCACAAGATATTATCTTTCATAACTTTTTTGAGTTCTTCATAATTCTAGAATTAAAATTGAATGATATACTAATTGATTAATAAAATAGCTCATTCTTCAATTTGGTACTAATATGAAAATATAGGATTCCCAAACCTTATCATTCCATCACAATCAAGGATGATCTTATGAAGATTTATAAATTTATTTTGTTGCTCTACCTCATCCTTTAGTTCCTCTTTAATCCACACATGGATAAATGGTTGAACAATTATTTGTAAAAAATAGGATTCCCCCACTTTCTTAATTATTTAAAAATATATATATTTAAAATAGAAAAATATTGCATATTTTTTATTCCCTTAATAGATAATCTCAGATGATCTTGTTGACAAAATGTAATGACCACCTTCTTCTTTTTATGATGGTGGTAATTTATTAAGTGGTCATAAAAATTAATCTAATATAACCAAATTATATGAAACATATTAAACTCTTTGTAACTGAATATAAACATTAAACATTTATAATTTTCATATATGCTGCACTATTCTCTGTAAATATATCTCCACCATATCAAAAATAAATAAATTACCATAGCTTGCTCCAAATCATGATTTTTGTATTTTATACCACAAACCTATAATTTTTGGGGGGTAAAATAAATCACTATATCATTATGCAAGAGGACACATCCCATTACCTTCTTAATGTAACACTATTTATCAAAAAACCTTATCCATTATAGGGTATTGTATGTATAGGTGTACTGAATAACATTTTATTTAGTTCCATGAAATTTTCATCACATTCATACATCTAAAAGAACATAGTTTTTTTCTAAGTTACCTTTTTGATATGATTAGGAAGTTAGGGGAAATTATCTATAATGCATCAATAATATCTTTCCAAACTATGTTTACTACATATCTTCATTATTGTGAATGGTCTAGAACAATGATAAATAACTACAACCATTATTGGATCTATAAATATAAACTCTATTGATATTTTATCACCAAAAAGTGAATCATTTTATAGACAAAATTCAAACATTTTATATTTTTCATACATCTTCCCATTCATTTGGGTAATCAGTACAACTAAAAATCTATCTTCATGCCCCTATAATCTAATTTCATATATTATAATATTATCTATAAATACTGAAGAAAACTGATCAGGGTAATATATAAAGGCTATATTCATTAAATATATAAATATTGAAGGGTAAATAGTATGACCAAATGGAATCACATTAAATTCATAGTTTCCAAACCATTAATTGAATTTTCTCATAGTTATATCCTATTTTAATGACCCTTAATTTATCATATTTATAATGAATGTAAATCATGGAAAAGTATTGAGATCTATGAATTTGATTAAAAAATTCATAAATTCAGGGTAGAGGATACTTATTATGGATAATGATATTGTTATGTTCTCAATAATCATTTTATAGTTACATTTATCCATCATTCCTCTTAACAAAAATAATAGATACACTATAGGGTGACACATTGGCTGAATGAATCCTATGTCTTTGTCTTTCTATATTTATTTATTCAATTCAGAAAACTAAATCAAGCCCTTTCTATAAGGATTTTTTGAAATATGTGAAATAAATTATGTGAGTTTTATTAAAAACTCAACCACATGAGATGGTAGAATCACTAAAAACTATTATGGGAAGTCATTAGAAAATCCCACATAATGGGAATATATTTTATGTTGACACATTTCTCATCCATCTGAGATGAAAATCCCTTTTTTATTGGAATTAAGACCCATAATATATATATTATTTCCAAAATATGTTAATATTTATAATCACAATGATAGATGATCATTGTTTTGTTAGAAATAAAAACAGGATATCCCTTCTATCACAGTTGATGTGGGATTTATTTAAACAAAACCAATACATTATTATGATGGATTAAAAATCAAGTAGAGGGTGGATAATGATATTTTTTTAATCATATTCCCATAAAATTCAATAAATAAAGAATCATATACATGTTATAATATCATCAAAAAATTAGGGGTTTCACTATTAACTCAACAAATAATATTTGAGAACAAGAGAAAGTATTCTAATATATTTCTATAGATATTTGGAATTCATATAAATATTATAAAATAAGATACCTCAATATTTTTGCAGCACATGTCACCACCTCATATAAATTTTTTAAAATTTTAACACATTATTACGGAAAAAATTCATGACCATCATAGGTGATTAATAGAACTGATGAGTCATAAAATTAAAAAACAGTTATATAGAATGTTTAAATTTGTACACCTTCTTTTCAATCAATAAAACCTTATGTTTATCGTAGGATGTATGTAATCATTATAAATTCAATCCCTTCATAATTGAGCATAATGAAAATGAGAATTAACTAAACCATGTACCCCGAGTGTGTAAAAATATATGCATAGTACGAGTACACTAAACATGTAGAAAATTATTTTGTATATATACTCATCCAGATATTTTCAAGGTTACCTCACTAAAGATTTTTTTTTCTAATGCCACATCCTCTTGTAGTATCTAGACATGGATTTTTTTGTTTGAACAAACAAACACTATTATTTACCATAATGTTGGATGTTCAGTTATACATATTATTTTCTCTAGGGTTCTCACAAAATGTATCTTATCCATGTTCCAATAGGTAATTAAACCATTCCTTGATACCAAAGATAGATACACATTCTTTTCATACATATATTTTACATCGTGATATATTAATATTCCATATATAAAATTATGATCCATTTCTAAATTATGTAGGTTTAGTATCTTTTGAATCATATACAAATAACCAAATTTATTCATACCATGTCTACATTTTATAAAAATAAAGTTTTTCATGATTAATAATATTTATAGACATTTTATACTTAATAAATTTTTTTTATAATCATTGTAAAGAAAAAATTATAATGGGTGAGCTATAATGCCTAGTATGGGTATGAAATAGAGTATTAATGGTCACTTAACAATAACATGAGAATGAGGTAATGAGAAAATTATAACAGAAAATTAAAAAAATACACTATATATAATAGATCATAATATTGAGTAATGAAATAAATATTACATAATTATGAGACATGAATCATAGAGTAATCAAATATCATGATCTAAGAGAGCATAACATTGACATAAGAAATATGTTTTTGGAAAAAAAAATTTATAAAATCATTTCCTTAGTAGTCTAGTATTACTTAAAAGACTATCATTGTTGATTAGGATTATTGTACAGTAAAATGAATTAGACAATGTTCACTCCCAATATAATACTTATAATCAATGTCCCATAATAAAAGGACTTATCATCCCATTCCGTCTTATTTATCACATAATATTTCAATGTTTCCTCTATGCATTAGATGAATATAAAATTATGGTCCCACCCATTACATTGTCATTATATATTCATATGTGTTCCATAATATCTTAAATAATTCATCATATATCAAAAATCATTGAAAGGAATCATGATTCATAAGCATTTTTATATAAAATTGACATTTTTCTATCGTGGGGTGTGACAAAAAAAATAAAACCTAATTTAAAATGTTTTAATGTAGGTAACCTATGATTTCTCCTGAGAGGAGTTCCCAACAATTATGTTTGTCACTTAAATTAAATAAAGAAGAAGTGGTTCATTTTTAAAGTTGTTTGAGTTCAAAAATAAAGCAAGCAATTGAAAATAAAGGTTGAAAATTAATGTATGAATAGAGTGATGGGGTTAGGGTAGGATCACCTTTTGTAATGTCATCATAGTGAAAAATTTCATCTTACCTTTCTTCCTTTTGAATGACAAATGAAAGACTCCTCGATTGAGTTATCTATCACCCTTCATTAAAGAAGAAGATAGAACTCACTCCTATGTGCATGGAAGTTCATAAACTACTCATAAAAAACTTAGGAAAGTCCTGATCGGGAATTGTTTCTCCTTATATCTCTATAAAAAGTTAATTAGTTCCACACACATGCCAAGTATCTCTGGACACTCACCACTTAACACAATCTGCTCGGTCGAGACAAATTGCACCAGGCGGAGGGAGATTAGAAGTCTTTAACCAATGTGATGAAAAATTAATACACCAAACTCAAAACATGATCACATTAAGATAATTTTGAAACACTAAGAATATATTTCATTCAAAAGAAATATAAGGTTTTACATTTTAGCACAAAACTCTGACATTACAAAAGAGAAACTCCCCCTTCCTCGATCACTCAAAGGTTTTACCCCTCCATGTGAAGGGTATTAGAGTTGAAAGGGGAAGAAGACAACATGATGAAACTAAGTAAAATAGAAAATAGAAAATATAAAGAACATAAATAACTTAATCCTCCAGAACAACCCTTCTTACACCTTCTCCCACCCCCTTGAATGGAAGTGAACACTCTTATTTATAGGCTTTGTATGTAAAAAATTTCCTTAAAAAATTACTCCCCTGAAATATTGAGTTCGGTTGGCATAGTAAATGACCGTATTTGGAAATTGGTCCTTATTAAAAGTTGTTTCCACATCTCTCATCTATCGACACATGAAATTCCAGCTTCATTGGCCAGGAAATGAAGGAGGAATGGCCGCCTCAGTCAGAATATTTAATTCTTCTAGACAGAATTTTCATCTTCCAATGTGTCGAGTTACACACATTAATAACCTTGAGAATGAAAGAATCAGGCGTGGCCAAGTTAATTAAACTTTTTAATCTGGATGTTTTACAGATCCATGAACCATTTTAGCTCTAATGGTTCGTCAATTAATGAGATATGGGCCCAACAATAAAATTATGCAGTTCTGTGCACAGTTTTTGAGGCCTGACTTGTGAGCTGAATTTGAGCTTCCAAATGATGGATTGAGCTTTGGGTTCAGAACAATAAAATAAATCCCACAAGAATATAGATCCTAAAAAAAGGAATCAAACAATTTTGATAAAAAATATAAATGATATGCCTGAAATACCGAAGTTCCACAAAACATCTAAATTTCCAAAATTAACCAATTTCCACAATTAATCCCATAATTCACCAAAACACTAAAATGATACAAATCACCTAAAATTAATTAATTGGAAGGGGTTAAATAATTGAAACATATATGAAAAACAATGAAAATATCATCTCTATCAAACATCGTTGCATAACCCATGGAAAATAAATGGGTTTCATAAAATCTTTTTTATCACAATAATAAAAAATCCCAATAAGAAAAATATTGGTATCATTTTATCATATCCCCAGTTAGATTATGAAAATTCATAAGAATTATTCATAGATTAAAATTCCTTTCAAATATAAATATTACTATTTATTGAGAAAAATACCCTCTTTACATTGAAATCATTTAATTAAAATATAAATTTCCAAATTATAATAGAAAAAAATTTCATTATAAGTTTACATTGAAACATTAAATGGAATCATAAAATCATTTAATGTGATTGATAATTAGAAATATTCTTCATGAGGTTTATATTGATACAATTAATCCATTTTCATTTTCAATAAACAGCAAAAAGACACTTTTTTTTGGAAAATTATAATAATATTCTTTTTTAAACATTGCGCAAAAATTAAAACATGTAAAAAAATAACTGCAAAAATCATAGGAAAATAGTGAAAATAGTCATTAATTAATATTTAAATATTATAGAAACTTTGGAAAATATAATAATTTCGATCTAAGATTTAAATAAAGTCATTGTTACATAAAATTTATTTAGACCTATTGAGTACATTAAGATATAAAATTAAAAGAAAAATAGTATTCTATATAAATGACTAAGGAGAATAAATTTATTTATATTTTATGGTGTTTTTTAGGAATGACTTTATTTTTAATCTTAATCACAAACACTCCCATTAAACAATGAGGTCTTATCATAAAATGTTACTACTTCGGTGAGATTTAATCATATGAACCATGAAACAATGAAACATAGATGAATTTATTTATTGCATAATTTTCATGTGAAAAATCATATAATATATTACTGGGAAATATATATACCACATAAATTAAAAAAATAGTGAATATGGCATGTTTCACATAGATATAAAAGTGAGATGATAATCCATTACCTCGAGTTTGACTTTCTTAAAAAATGATTTAACCATATATATAATAAAATTTTTCTTATTAATTATATATTATATTAATTTAAAAATAATCATATCATATATTATACACTTATAACATTTCCAAACAAACTTATTAATAATTCATTATTAAACTCATTATTTTTATGTTTTAACAGTTTTGTTTTTCTTAGGAATTTATTTTCATAAAATCAGTCCTTTTAATTTGATCATGTTTTCATCAGTTAAATAATGTATTTTATAATATAAATATCATATATATTAAACATATATATTAATAATCACTTATAAATGGTAGGGAAATAAAAACAAATTATAGAATTTATAAATATGGTAGGTCGAAGACATGCGTGAAGCATGTTTCACTTTTGGATAGATGGAACAGAAGAAATTTCAATTTTATTTATAATTTAATGAATAATACATATTTCAAATAAATAATATTTATTCATTAAATTTATTCTTATTACAATACATTTATAGTGTAAATAAAAAATAAATTACTTCACATCATAGAGATGGTAGTTCACACATTTTCACGAGCGATGTTATCATTTTCAGGTGGATAAAAATTTCAGAAGGTATACATGATGCTATAATAATATAAGTATAATGATTTTATAATAATCATTTATTAACATCATACCCTTCCTTGTAATTATCCATTAAATATGGTGAGATAAAATTAACCATATATTTATGTCAAGGTGATAGTCGAAACGAACACGTGAGCCATACATTCACATCCAATTTGACGGAGTAAAGGGTTGATATTGGTTCTCAAATAATTATAAAATTTTAAATATATTTATTATGATGAATAATTTTATTCATTATTAATTTAAATATTTAAATGTGGTAAATTAATAGATACATTTTAATATTTTTGGAATAACAATTACCATTTGGTATGAAACTTTTATATCCATTCCTAAGTCCCTCAGAATGGAATTTAAAGAATACTAAAACCACTATTTCATGGATAGGGAATTTTAAAAATTTAATTTTCTATGTTTTTGTTCATATATATTTTTTCATGTAGTGTGATGAAAATACATATTGGATTTTCTTTCATAAGAGAGGAAAAGGGAAAACATGAAATTAAAATAACGTTAAAATATAATTAAGTCATTTTTTATATAAATTTTTAAAATGACCATATATTTTATGAAATAGATCATGATATATAACTATCATCAAAAAATTAAATTGATATCAGTTTTTGTGTCATTTTATTCTTTACCTTTTTTCAACACCTTTATTAGGAAAATTTATTCTTAAACTTGTCAATGACTTTTTTAAATTAAAGGGTTTCATGTTTACCTATAAAGTGGAAATTTTGTTATTAACATAGAAAATATGACATTATATTTCATTTATCACCCTACACAACATCTTGAATGTTTCAAATTATTTTTAAATAAATAAATTAAATATTATTTATTATAACATATTATTAATTTCATTTTTGATAATATTCATTTAATTTGACATTAAATTCCGCATGAAAATAAAATAATTAAATGATAAACCTAAAAAATTTACTTGATGTGTAATATTTTCTTGAAAATATTAATAATAAAAAAATTTACTCAAAATTTTAGTGCATTTATTTTTATAAAATACTTTATTTAATATTTTAGTTAATTAAATAAATATTGTATCGATGCAGCATAAGTATTTAAGGTAATTATTCAATAACTACACTTTTAAAAAATATTGAATAAAAAATTATATTATTAATAAGAAATATAACCAATCATATCCTATTTATCCATATGTAATCATTTTAAGGATATTTAATTCAAGATAATGACGTTTTTTATTTATTATTTTCTTAAATTAATATAAAGGTTGTATTTAAGACTGAAATGGATACAAGTGACCATATATTATATAATTTTATGGTAATGGTTGAAATAATCTAATCCAATAGGATAAATTAATGTTTTATAAAATGTTTAAAGTCGTGTCCTAAATTTTTAACCCAATTTTACTAATTTTACCCTTATTAGGGAAAGAAAAATTTATCAAGGTTACTCTTTATAATGACAATAAATAAATGATTCATATTTTCCAATTTTTTCCCTACTAATCATAATTATGTAGTCAATATTTCATTATTCCATTTCTATAATTGAAGTATATTTATTTCAAAATAAGTGCACAAAATGCAAGAAAATGTTTTGTTTTTAAAAACACATATTTTGGACAAAAATTGGATTTTCTCTTTTCTAAGGCCATGAAACAATTGGATTAATGTTAAATCATTTTATTGAATATATACTATATAAATTTCATTAAAAATAATAAAAAAAATTATTTAAATTATAAAGATAAAAACACATTGTGTCCATAAAAATAGATTTCTAGAGAAAAACTTTATTTACCATCAAATTATATTATTTTTATTTCTATCCATTTGAAAACTAGTGATTTAAATTTAAAAAATTATAAGTCATAAATTTTAATAATTTAGTAATTAGGATTCATTCCATAAAATATAATATATAGGCGATACCAAATATATTTAATAATAATATCTCAATATAATAACACAGATTTTTAAAACATCATATAGCATGAAAATAAAGCTATCAAAGAAATTAAATCACCTTTTAGAGAAATATATCATAAAAAAATAGTTTGAGAATATCTTTAGGAGATAAAATTTTAGAAATATATTAACATGAATAAATGAAACTTTCAATTTATAAATTCTCAATGAAATTAAAATTAATAAAATATATCTTATAGTTTGAAGGTGAATCCAAACAATTGTGTACTTTTATAAAGAACAAATAACCTAATAATGAAACCAATACCATGAAATATGTGGATTTTAAAGGGTTTTTAATAAATGATTCCCCAAACTCCCCACAAAAAATGTATAGAAAACAATTTAAGTTGGTAAAAATTGGGGATTGATACTTTTGTAACTACGAAGAAAAGGATACATGACATTAAAGGTATACTTCCAGTTTCATTATTGAACATGAAAGAATAGTCACCTGATTTTTAGCTTCATAAAAATAATTATTATAAATTCATAAACTTTAAGGGACTTCAGTTTCTATGAATCATTTTATTGATTTTCTCACAATTTAAAAATGGTTATTGGATACACACATTATTTTCATTCTTTTGTGGATGAGAGGAGAAAAATGGATTTTCAAAGAAATCCAAATGATAAAGCCCATTAGGGAAAAAATAATATTCCTATATTCCATAGATATGGGAAAAATTTGATGGACTAGATGTAGACATCTAATAATTGAATTACTTATATAAAATATTACAATATATATATTTTCAATAAGAGGTAGGATTATAGTGTTCTAGAGTTAGGTAAAAATTTAAGAAAATATAGCACATGTATTTACCAACTAATATAAATTCTATAAAAATATTTGGAAATTATTAATTAATAATAAGTATTAAAAAGTTCCAATATGTTCTCCCATATGAAATTTTATTCCTATTATATCAGGTGTTCTATATTTTATAAAAACACGTGGAAATGGAATCAAAATAAAGGTGTTCCCAAACACTCATTAAGTAAAAATGTATACTAGAATCAATCATAGATATAAAAATGATATAATAATATGGGAGGATATAAAATAATAATATAATTATGTATAAATAATCCCATTATCGTGAAACAAATCCATGGATGACATAAAAAAATAATAATCATATGAATAGGAAAAATGAGTTTTATAATTGTAGATTTCCAAATCTTGGATATCAAAATATTTATGTGGAGGTCTCATCCAAGGAATCATAAATAAAATCAAGGTCTCCTACAAATTAATCATAAATAATTAGGTAGGTATACAACAAATACTAATACTATTTTATCGCATCAGGTCTACTGATGCATCATTTGGATATTATAGGCCCCACCTACTACTAAATAATTCTAATAAATTCACCGAATGAAGGAATTAATGAACTATACTATGTATGAACAATTATAATTTTTAATCCCAAAAAAACATACCTTAAGGATACATGTATAATTATTTTCAATATTTTTCTAATAAATAAATTGAATATCTCAATATTAAAGCATTGTTTTTAACTAAATTTATTTAGAGTAATACATATATGGTTATGCTAATACATTCCCAAATCGATAAATATAATTACAATACATATAATGAAACAATTTATATGGTTAATAAAAAGATATTATAATTTTACATAAGGAACCTTATACATAATATTAGTAACCCAAATATTATAAATGATATTTAGTTCTTGAAATACATGGTTATTATATTAGATTAAATATTTTTAGACACACAAAAAACATTAAGAAATAAAAACATTATTGAATTTAATATAAATAGATATATTATTCTATTACTAATCCCAATAAAATTAAAATCATTATAAGGGTGAAAATATATAAAATTTATATACTATAGTGGGAAAATATGGATCACCCTGATCGACTAGAACAATCCCTCCTATGAAAAATACTATAGAAAACAATTTAAATATTAGTAAACCAATCGAAATGATTTAATTTTAAAATCTAAAACCATGATATTAATTGTTTTTTAAAATATATTAAGTAATATAGAGGTATTTATAGATTGTAATGTGACTTTTGGAATTGTATTATGTCTATTAGAATCGTAACCCGACTATTGAAAATAGTAACTAGACCTTCAGGAATAATAAAATGACCGTTGGAATTTAAATTTATGTTAAATATAATAATTTTTTATACAAATAAATTTTTTATTGACTAATTTAATTAAATAAAAATATTATAATGCTAAAAAAATTCAATATTAAAAAACTCAAAGAAAATATAAGAACAATTAAAATGAAATGTAATTTAAATTATTTCATAAAAATCATATGTTTTATATTAAAATTTTAAATTACATTTACTTTAAAATTATTATGTTAAAATGAGTATGAATTTTTTAATCATCGTGTCAAAATTTCATGTGGTTGATTATTTGAATTTTTTTGTAATACTTCAATTTTCATGTGAATAGTAAAAATATAGTTTTTCTTGTAACCGGGGTATCATAAATTATATCATTCATGATTTAATATTTAAATAATAATTAGTAGAACATTATTATCAATAAAAAATATTTAATTTGAAATATTATTCATTATTACACAATAATAATAAATTCTTAACCAAAAAATTACTTACCAAAGTCTAAAATATAAATTATTTCATTTATATAATATTTACTCATTTTCCACATTTAAATATGATTAAGAAAATTTATTTTAAATATAAGTTATTAAAAGTCTAAAAATCATCCAATATAATTAATATATTGTATATAATGTTCCCAATATCACTATTTTCGTGGATTACATTATATATAATATTTTATTCAATATTTTAAATCAATAATACCTCTTTCCTAAAGTATAAATAACCCCTCTACCTCCCCTTGGAAAACCTCTCCTACATCAGTTTAGAAATCATAATATTATCCAAAATCACATATATTTGTCTTCTTATCATACCATGGGTTATTATCATTCCATAAAAATCCAATAACTAAAATATTTTAGTTTTGTAGTGAAGAAGCAACATCGTGAAGAGAGCATGTTCTCATCAATTATTCATCCCATTCTCTCATCATATTTCTCATTATGTCCACCACTTTCATGCTTCGATAATATAAGGCATTTAATATTTACATAAAATATTTACCAATTAATTAACCCTAAATGGTGGATTATAATTATTACATGTTAAATTGTTATACGGCTCATTACTACTAGTTTGAAAATTTCTCATTAATGTCATGTTAATCGAACACAAGGACATTACCAATTATGTTATTATAAAATCACCTATACTAGTTATAATAAATTAATTATTATTTATAGATTCATAACTATTTTTATTTTAATTTTTTGTAATTTATTCTACTTATGTTTAAATTCCCTTGAAAAAAACAGATAAATCGATGTGAAACATGACATCTTTAAAGAAAACAAGAAATCAAAGTGGTTCTACATGAAAAACCAAAATTATGAAATATAATCCAATGTTTATAATTTGATAAATAGTGACACAAATTATCATAATTCACTAATGTATCATTTTTTATATAAATATATTTTTATTATGTAAGAGGCATAAAAGAAAAGAAATAAAGTGGTATTTAAGGTAAGGGGAATTCTCAAACCCAACTCCATTTTCTTGGTTAATGCACATTCATGTAATTTCTTATTTGGATATTGATATAAGTTTCCTTAAATATTATTTCTATATTAATCCTTTTTTATTTTGGGTATATAGATGTTTCAACCATGATTAATAAGCCAAATAAAAATATTTTTTAATAAATAATTATCTTTCCAAAACACATTCTTTACGCCTCTTTAAATGTTAGTTTTTTTAAAAAGTAATTATGATATTTAGTCCAAATATCTTTTCCATTTTCTTTTGGGAACCTCAAGGTTTTCATTATATCAATTTTTAATCCTTATTAAACTCATTAATTTCCATATTTTATTTCAATACTATGATTTTTATATGTTCTATATGGAGTGCAAGATTATGAAAATATTTTGATGTAAGTAGTGGACCTTGAAGTATATTTCCCATTAATTCCTTTGGTAATGTGATTTATCTCATGATATTATCTGCATTATGAAAGAACATGATTCACTATTTTTTCTCCAAAATTATTTTATGATTAATGAATATGTTTAATGCAAGAACATAATCCTATATTTTTTCACAACTATGAATGGTATTTGACCACTATGACATGATATTTCATTTTTATGAATTCTCATATTCCATTATCTTTTCAAATTTCATCCTCATTCCTATTTTGATGATCACATACTTTGGAAATTATTATAATTATATAGAATCACCTTTGGACTATTCATTCATATATCTTGTTACTTCTATGTTATCATTCCCCGTACTGGGTTTCTATCTCACCCCTTTCTTTGATGTGTTTCCTTAGGTGGATAAATGTGCTAGGAATAATGTGAAATATTTTCGGTGGATAACAAAAAATTATTTAAATAATGTTTATGTTTTATTATATATGAATGATTTATGATCATAAATTTCTTATTTTATTAAACCTTTTAATCAATTAATGTATAAATATTACATTATTTATCTCTAAAATGATGCCATAGTCATGGTGTGTGTTTCCTATTTATTAATTTGGAACAATGTTAGGGCCCCTAGGTAATGTTTATTTTTAGATATTTTTCATCTCAAATTTTTTTTGGTTTCCCACTATTAAAAATTTCAATAAAGAGTTTCTTTTTTATGTTTAATAAAGGATGATTGATGCTAAGCCTTCTTTTAAATAAATTAGAGTACATTACAAAAAAAACTTATGATATGTCCAGTTATTCTTAAAAATCAAAGA
Source organism: Viscum album (assembly GCA_963277665.1). NCBI lineage: Eukaryota > Viridiplantae > Streptophyta > Magnoliopsida > Santalales > Viscaceae > Viscum > Viscum album. Next base: position 393,195,110 of record OY728148.1, read on the forward strand.
TGATTTTTTAAAAAATATATCTAAATAATTATATCCCATAAGATACTATTTTAAATTTAATTTTCAAATATGAATAAATTAGTCATGATTTTTTATCTTTTTTTCAAGACTTTTACATTTTAGGTAATAGTGGGAACTTTTAGAAACCAAGACAAAACCCCTTATGAGGAAAAATATTACAATTATTTGAACGACAACCCCAATTCCCTGAGAGGTGGGGTTAAAAAAATATATTATGATTCTTACCCACCTATATGAGATAGTAAACCATAACCTGAAACATGGGGAACATACAACTTCACTCATTGAGAAACTATCAATTGAGTTCTTTGTGCTGTAATGACCACTAATGTTTAATGGATCGTCCGGTACACTTTTCATAGAATAATAGGTTTTCTCTATGGATAATATCTTTAATATTATACACTATTTCGAGAAAGATAAGGTGACTATGATCATAAGTAATTTAAATTGAGAGATATATCAATTGAAGGGAATATATTATAAAAACTAATCCAATGGGTGAAATAGAATAGATAAAGTGGGAATAATTTAATTAAGAACCACTACATAGAGAGGCTCTGGAAATCTGATCATTTGGGTGTTATGAATAAGTGGTTGAATGCTCTCTCAAAGTATATATGTTGTTTCTTGAGTGGTCTTATGGTTTTAAAGATATGAAGTGATGAATATTGTTTCCAACCAGTTGGTTAAATGACAATGTAGGATAGTGGATCCAACCACCCTCAAGTCAATAATGTGCTAATAAAACTCAGAGTAATTTTCTAAAATGTATTGGGAAATTCATCAAGTTTGGCGGAGATGTGCACCAAACTAGTGAATTTCAAGTAGACATGAAGAAGACGACCAACATGAAGGCGGAAATAAAGGCTCATCCTAATAAACCATCCATGGATTAATGTATTAATTATAGAGAGAAAGGGAACTATTACAGTTATTGCATAAAATAAGGGGTTGTTGAGGCTCATTAGCGTCAGTATCCACAAAATGAAAATGGTAAAGTGAAATATTATACCATCACTACTACTTATTTGGATCATGAAAATTTAATCATACACTGTACATTTCCAAGTCACTCAAGAATTGAAAATAGTTTATTTCATTATGGTTTTATGAATTTCATTATATCCAGCATGTTTTATAGAACTATTGAATCAAGTCAATGATACCATGAAGTATATATATCTATAAAATCACTTAGTGGTGTGATAATTGTAACCTAGGAATTGTAATCTTCTCTTGTGAGAATATGTGGGATGATTCTTCAAGATAATCTCTTAATCCTTCACATAGTGGAATTAGATGGTATACTAGGTATAGATTGGCTCTCATCTTATATATAACACATAAACTATCGATAAAGGGATATCTATTTTCATATTTCGAACCATCCCCATCAATAAATGAAAGGAAGATAATGAATTTCGATTAGAAAATCCATCAACAATGTGGGTGTTGATACCCTATTAATAATCATACCTTTCCCAAAAGGTTTAGTTGAAGGAAAGCATCAACCATTATGAAATTCACATTATGAGGGAATACAATTATGTATTACCTAAAGAGTAACTCGGACACCCCCCAGATCATGAGGCAGGTTTCTCAATAGAACATATACCTAGAGCCACTCCAATACTTAAATTCTTATATAGGATGGTCATAATCAAAAGAGAGGAGTTAATAATGTATCGATAAGAGAAATTGGATGAAGGTTTTATTTACCTTTTTTCATCACCATGGTGTTTTAATGTGTTCTTTTATAATGAAAAATATTGATAAATATAGTTTTTTATTGATTAGAAATATCTCATCCAGATCACCATAATGAACATGTATCCCTAGCCATGGATTGATTACATGTCTAATCAACTATGAGTGGATAAGTACATATCAATGGTGGATATTCATTCTAGAATTCATCAGGTAAGGGTTAAAAAATGATATTTAGAATATATTATTTTTATAATGTATGGACACCATGATTTCATAGTTTTTCATTTCATTTTTACTAATTCCCCTAAAATCTTCATCAATTTTATGAATATTGTCTTTAGTTCCTACCTCAAAAAATATGTGGTGGTATTTATCTGTGATTTTCAAATTTAATATAAGTAGAAGGATGGACATGAAAAACTTTTATGTATTATAATAGAAGCATTTTGGAAGGGTAAAATGTATGATAAGTTCAACAATTGTGAATTTGGGATGCAGTAAGTCACATTCATGGGGAATGTGGTCACATTCTATGGAGTTTTTGTGGACCCTTAAAAGAAAAATTCAATTTAATAATGTTTCAAACACACTATTATCGTGGAAATCCATAGTTTTCTTTCATTAGAAGGGAACTACCAATTTTTTTTAGATATTGCTTTTGATTTTACATCCAAACAACTAGGTTAACATATAAAGGTGCCTTGTTTGAATGGATAGATTAATATGAGGAAAGTAATAATTAGATCAAGAATAAGATAATATCTGTTAATGTACATACACTAAAAATAATTTTATAATTTTTTGTTATACATAGTGATGATTTATATAAATTATTGGGTTGTGTAATCATGCATAATGAAAAATTAATAGCCTATGACACATGAAAACAAACGATCCATGAAAAACCTACCCAATACTATATATAGAGTTACATGCTAAAATATTCTAAATAAAAATATCATAGTAATGCCTCTATGATGAGAAGTGTGACATATATATGGATCACAATAGTTTAAAATATACATTTACATTGAATGTGTTCAACATGTTAAAAGGAAGATGGTTATACGTAATCAAGGACTAGGATTTCTCTATTCGGTACCATATAGAAAGGTGAAAAATGTATATGTTTCTCATAGAGAAAAATAACATACTACATTATATATTATGTGGATTTAAAATGATTCGATGTTTATAGATATATAAAGGATAGATCTGCAAGTCCTAACGAAATGGGATACCTCCAACCTTTCCCATTTTTTCTAAATCGTCTATCCAAGATAAGATTATGGAGGAACAAAGAGATGATCGAAAGATTAAAAAATACGATTAAAAGAAAAAAGGATGGGAAGTTACATGATTCCAACATCGATGGTGATTATGTCATTTGATTTGTAACTACATTTTTTCCCTGAATTACTTGAGTAAAACAAATATTTTTTGGATAATATGTTTATCTTATCATTCTATATAATCCTTGTTGTACCATGACATATTATTATCATTAAGATATGTTTTTTTTAGTAAAACATGAAGAAAGATATTGCAAGTATTTTTCAAATTTCTTGTTATGTCAAAAATTTAAAGCACAGTGATAGAAGTCTTAGGGGATAATGCAAACATGTCCTATACCCATTCTGAAATGGAAGAACATCTCCATGGTATTTTTAATTGATATATTAAATAAATAAAAAAAAGTATGATATGGGATGTGGTGGAAAGAATCACTAATACAAACCACTTAATTACTACTCGGTAAGATTTATTTCATGAATAACATGCCATGATATATGTGAATGAAGACTTGTGCCTGCATGGGGTACGATTTTCGATCATCTCTGATCATTATCCATGTCTACATATACATCTTGGAGAAGTCTAAAACTATATTTCAATACTGAAATGAATTTAAATAGGAACCATCATCCCCAAACAGATGGAAAATCTAAAAGGACTATTCAGACACCCAAGGACATTCTGGGAGCATTCTCAATGGAATTTAAAATAAATATGGGTTAAAAATATCTCATTATTTTATTTCTCATATAACAATAGCTTCTAATCAAGTATTCAATTTGACCAATATAAATATTTTTGTTGGAGTTCATATAGAACTCTTTCATTTTTTAAATATGTTTGAGAGAAGAAGCTGAAAGTACTCGATCATTTTTAATAGATTACTTATATAGTTCAAGAAATACAAAAAATATATAAAATCTACTTAATAATAGAAAAAGTTTATGTTAAAAACCTTTATAAGGACTTGTATTTTGAATTTCGGGACAATGATTTCCTTCGATTATAATCATGGAAGATAGTAGAACCATTTATAATTAAAGGGAAGCTTATCCCTAGAAGAATTTTCCTCTTTTAGATCCTTGATCATGTATTAGAATTGACCTATCTGTTTGTACTACCACCATATATGGATCAAGTTCATGACGCCTTCCACATATCTCTCTAGAGAAAGTACATACCTCTCCACTCCCGTTTACTTAATCTATATGTAGAAAAATTGAAGAATTTCTACTCTAATGAAAATTAGATGATGAAGACTTTAGACCATAGAGAAGGAGTTATACATAATAAGATAACACACCATGTCAATGTGATGTGGTGCAACCACAAATATGAAGCGACGATGAGGGAACTAGAGGAATAAATAAAAAAATTAACCTTTCATATTCTCAAATGAGAATATGAGTTGAATTTTTGTTGATAAAATTTCAAAAGGGTGAAATAATGAAACAACCTAAATTTTATAAATTATAATTCTTTCTTGAAATAAATGATTATTATATTATATTATATAGTACTATACAGATAAAAAACACCGAGAAAACAAAAAAACATTATTTCATTAATGAAAATCATTACACTGGCAAAATAATAAACCCATAAAAATTCCAAATATTACAAGTTAACAAACAATAGAAAATATAAATAATACAGATGTAAAAATTTTGATCAACCCCGTTAGCTAGAATTATCCCCCCATGAAGAACATAAATGAATTAATAGTAGAAAACCAATAAGCATTATAAGAAACTGAAATATCCAACATTTATAGGAATTATGTTGAAAAATAAATGAAGGAATGTATTTAAATTTATAATAGGTAATTCCATTGTTGGAATAGAAATGTGAACATTACAATAGTAACATAGTTGTTTTGAATAGTAATATGACAATTTCACATAGAAACATGATAATATGAATAGATATTAAACATAAAAATTATAAAATATGATATAAATTAAATAAATCATGGTTTATTTATGTAAATATAACTTTTAAAATTCAAAATAATAAACTTTAGGATTAAAACCTCAATGAAACTTTAGTCACTTTTTTAATAAATTTTATTTTAAATTATTTCATGAAAATCATAATATTTATTCTAAATAAAATTAACTATAATAAAAAATTATTTTGATAAAGTTGTTAGCATTTTTTATATCGTCACTTAATAATATTCTTTTGAATTTTGTAACGTCCCCATCCTGGAAACCACTAAACAGGTTCTCCGAGTTGGATCATCAGAGGACCTCAAGAATGCCTCCCCACACAACAGAGGTTACCGACAAGAAGTGAGGATCTAATATGTCTCGTGGGGAGACTATAACCTTTTTAACTGAGAAATCCACAGTATTACATAATATAAATAATGGAATCAATTTTAAATAACCACTAAACATGAATAAACAAACATTTCTCATAGAGGGTACAAACCACTAATCAAATACAACCATGCCATTCCATACTAGTGTTCCATGTGAAAGAAACACAAAATGAAATTAACAACCAAAACACCAAATGGAACGAGTCTCTAAATATGGTTCTTCCACCTTGTTTGTCCCAATACCAACTCAAATATATCTGAGTGGGGAATCTTACCTTGTCCTAAACTATTACCATGAGATTGCTTGGGTTCTAAATAGTGTCCTGAGCAGGGTGTGAGTACAAAAATCAATAGGCCACCGCCAACTCTATCTACAAAATATCCAGTCTAATAGATAGTGACTTCATCAAAAAAATGAATAAAAATAAATAAAGAAAAATTTCTCAATCCATTAGTTAATAATGATCATTTAAATTCATTACAAGAATTTATTCCAATTCCTCCTCTCATACCATATTCATTACAAATACTATATTGATCACATGTTCCATGGGTTAGGTATAAATATCATCTACACAATGGTATAAAGAATTAAATAACAATTTATAGGGGAACAAAACATGTCCATGGCTCACAGTGGCTATGAATATCACATCAATCCATTATCGCCACCTTGAAGCCTCAGTACAGGTGGAATCAAACCGTTAGGGGAATAGATCCTTAGTCCCCTCCACAAACCCATGCATTTTGGGGTGGAGTTTAGAGCCTCAGTCGAACTTGACCCACAGTCATAAAACCTCAACTAAATAGCCCTACACTTCCAATACATGTTCACATGCTTTTTTATTAATAAACAGAACCATACCATAACAAAACATAACATAACCATTGCTATTGGAAATCATCTTTCACAATGCATAGAAAACAACATGGAGTTAATACAATTCCATGACCCATTAACACAATTTCCAATTACAATTCATATCCATTTATCCAAATTCACATTCACATGCCATAACCCATTAATTTTATTCAATAAAACCTATTCTTTATCCATATTCATCATTTACTATTCATCAACCCATTTTTCCCATTTGTCATTTCACAATCATTTACCAACATCTTAATTTCATGTACAATTCTGATATCATAAAACACAATCCCATTATTCCATTCAACCATTTAGTTGTACAACCTAATTCTCATGTATTCACCCATTCCGAAAATTCATAAATTACCTTATAACATCTCATTAATACATGCCCCATTTCTCATTCCATTACCCAATTGTATTTTCACCATTTAATATGCCCTAATTCCCATAGTAATTTCTAACAAAAAATCACAAACAATCGACATAATCTATTTCAACCCAATTACCCATTATTATGACATTCCAACAACACCTTATTCCTTTATCACCGTATAAATATTTATCATTATTCCATTTTTATCTTAATCAACCATTAAGATTTATTTTACATGGGTTCCATATTATTATTCAACAAACCATTACTTAACCCAACCACACACTAGGTCATAGTTTTTCGGCGCACCACATGGGTGGTCCTAAAATGGTAAAGTCATCATAAATTCATCCCATGAGGATTGTGAAGGTTTAAAATGGTAACTTAGACACTCATTTTTATCAAAAAGTTTAACATAACCAGGAACACAAAAAAGGGAAAACAAGAGCACCAATATCCATGCACAAATCCAAAATAAAATTATGAGATAATACTTGTAGACCACCTACATCTAATCGGATGATGAACCCACTTCCAACCAAGGAATTAGATCTTAATAAAAGCATCTATGAATCCCCAACCAAGATCTTCCCCAAAAAAGAGGGTTTTAGGTCTTTAGTACGAGATGGAAGATACTAGAAACCCTAATCTACAAAGGAGAAGCAAGAGGAGAATTAGACATACAAGGGGATTTGATCCACAATCTAAAGCACTCCAAACAACCAAGAAGCGATATAGAACCACCCTTGGGATATCTTGGGAGGGTTTGTTTATTCTTTGGGTTCCAAGGAGAAAGGGAGAGGAATATCCCAAGTTGACAAAAAATCATCATGTTGTATTTTTTGTAATTTTTTAAATGGTTCCAGGCCGCATGGTTTACCCTCACGGTTTTCCAAACCATGCACAAACCATCCAGAATCTACTACTTGAAAATCACCCCTTTGAACTATTTCTTGGGAATTCCTCAAGGTTTTTCAGACCATGCACAAATCGTGCAGATTTATACTTCCCACACGGTCTCCCCTCGCATAATTTTCCAAATCGTGCGCAAAATGTGCAGACTGAACAGATTTCCCCTTTTACCTTTTTCCATGGCTTGAACCCGTGAGAAACCAAAATGGTTTCTCAAGGACATTGGAAAATAGTTATATTCCAATGATAAGAGGCACTAGGAGAACATAATGAAAAGACACATTAAGAATAACCAAGACCTTACAAACTCCCCACCTTGTAACAGCTCATCCTTGAGCAGCTCTTACGAGAATCACTCTGATTCTCTAACTAACGTCAATTCCACTATGTCTGCCTATCCATTTACACTTTCCAAGTTCCTAATATCAAATCAAAAATCCCACCAGACATGAATAAAGGGCACAAACTTTCCCCCCAATAATTTCACACTACAACAAAAAGAAGAGCAGAAAACTCTTCAAGGATTCATCCACGTCAACCATTCCCACCACAAAAGCTTCATGGGGGAATCATAGGAGACAAAAAATAACTTGAAACACATGGAAAATTAAAAAACAATATCATATTATCATGGTGGAACCAATAAACACCTCATTGGTCTGATCCATTACACAACTCAAGACCCAAATCACTTGACCTCATTTTCCTCTAGCTTTCAAACTCTAACGGTGACCCAAACCCGATATCACCTAAAGGAAAACACAAGATCCATCCAACCATGTATCCTAAAGATTTTATTCCACCACTATACATCCAAACACAATTCAAAACTCCCAGGTACTTGACCAACTAACCTCATACCAAGGCTCTCTATCAGGGCCAACTCACCCAAACAGTGACCTCTTTATTCCTTACAACTCAAAACTCTGATCACGTCATCCACCACCAATTTATTTGGTATGGTTTTATCCACCAGTTTTGAATACTTATGACATACCCATTCATATAAATACAATAATAAATAAAACCCACTTTCACATCATCTAAATTTTCCAACTCACCGTGCCCAAGAATCCATAGGGCATTACCCTACATTAGCATCTAGTTGCACCATCGGAACCATTCATAGGGGAATTCTTACACTATCCCTTCATGGCCTAGGGTCAACACAACCTCACTCAGGTAAAACATCATTTCCAAAAAGGCACTCACCATCACAACATGAACCAAGAGGTTGGTCACTCCCACCATGCACTTTCAAGTATATCATCTTAGGTTGTTCCATATGCAAATGGATTTACCCAAAGCACCCAGCTTCCACTGATGTTATGATACCCATTTATCTCACCTATAGAAGGTGATTTCTGACATAAATCATATCATTATCATCCCATTCATACAATGAGGTCTTTTACATAATTCTAGTAGAATTCCATCATTGTGGTGTTACATCCCTCCTGACCATCATCGGCTTCACCCCTAGCATTACCCCACATCACCCAACCGAGGTTCATACAACATCAAGATGTTGTAAAACTATCGTAGGGTAAATTTTCCAAGCCTTACAACAATATTAACTAGAGTTAAAGAACCCAACATCTCTTAACACAACTTATTTTCATATACAACCACACCCTTATAAGACTCATAATAGACATCACAAGCTTTACATGAAACCACTCTGATTATGAAACCAACAGTTGGCTCATTAGTCACCATATCCTTGGCCAACATGACCCTCTAAGGAACCTAACACACACCTCACAAGTTCCACATTGGTACCCCAGTTCCACTATGTCGACTCGATGTTCTCTTTCCCACATCTAGGAATGAATTATGACTCCCCACCTTAGGAATGTTTTTACTACACCTCTCATGAGGGATTTCCACAACCATTTCATACACATGATCACAAGAAAAACCCCAAAACATAGACATGGATATATAGATTTTTCCCAAAACATGAAAATGAATATCATCCAGTGCCTACTATCGGCTTCTATAAATATAACCCATGATGTTTGTCATCATTTAGTCCATCCCAAGGACCTCACCCTAGACCATCGAGGGTGTACATACCACCATCATGCTCCAAATATGTTGTTTCCTTGAGAATAAGTTCATAATGTCCCTCATCAAACCAAACACCTTCATGACTCTTTGTGTCAGCCGGAGCTTCTCAACGTACCTGGGATGATGTCATGTTATTGGGAATTCTCATCACTAGTTGACGTAAGCTAAGATGTCATTAAAGAACAGAAATACCAAATTTATTCAGTTTTTGTCAAACTGTGGGACTATAAGACCATCTAAGTATTTAAGGTCTCCCTACCAAACAAATCTGACAAACACTTAACCACCACAACTCAGTTGTGATTTCCAACCATGTTTAACCATCACTATATGACCAAACCACCATGTAGCATTAAACCAACGTTTTATGTGAAAATACATTCTCCACACCTTCTAAAATCTTCTGATGTGTACCTGACATCCAATAATGGATGAAAATGGTCTACCACACCATCCAAACCATCAGTATCTCACAAAACAAAGTTAACATTCATATAGCCCATTTCCTCCATACATACCTAACCATGTACCTTGGTTAGTCAGACATATCATCCTTGAGGAAGCCTCTAAATCTCCCCCAAATACCCAAACATATATAAAACATGTTCATCCATGTGATAATTCTCCCCACAGTGTCACCTTCGAACAAAATTATATAATCACACTTCCACAACCCCTGTCTTTTCTTCTCATAAACAACATCCATACCTCCATTAATCTCCATCCAAACATGTGAGTAATGAATTCATATGATACAACCCTTATAACAAACCATAACCCTTATAAAAAACACTAGGGTTCCCTTTCAATTGTACTAGGAACAACTACACCATTTACCAAAACATGTTGGTACTTTTTATGCATTGACACCACCTCTAAAGAATCTACCATGCTTCAAATCATGTGGTACCTGCATCGCTGGGATAACATTCAGCAAGGCTAGCCATGATTTTCTGAAACAATCATCACTTAACCACACCTCGAGGGGAATAACCAACCATAAACCTTCCCACTTAGCCCTTAAGGAAAATCATGCACCATGGAACACTCTGAGTCCCACCATCAAATTCCTAAACATCTACATGAGTGATACAACCCCAAAAATCCCTAGAAACCATGTCTCATGTCTCTTATAGGTCACCTTGAAAGTTGAACGATACAAAGACCCTAGAATATATTCCCAAAAAAAGTCCATGGGTCCTCTCTCCAAACCGTAATTATCATAACACAAACAAGGCGATTATAATGAATGAGAATCTCACTACCAATTCGATGAACAATATACCTAGGGCACCAAACAACCATTTACTCTATGATCCGTACCAAAGTGTACACATTGATCGGATCTACCATCAAGAAAACCAATTTGGGATTCATGAAACAAGTATCAAGGACCCTAATCATAAGGTCACTAGGACCTAGGCACCATCCTTAAGGTCTAAAATGCACGCTATACAGTCACAAACCACAATAGTTTCTTCGCTGACATCACCGAACAATGACTCGCAACCCAAAGTACAACACCCTATGATGGGTTCCCTAAATATACCACCTAGGAAATATAACAATCAATATGGCCCCACAATCCAAATACAAAATCAAAAACTAAAACACTCTCACTTCCACAACCCACACTTACAAGGGTCCAACTGAAAACAAAAGGAGTTCTCACTTTTGAACTCAATCATTACCATTCCTAAACGTATAATTCACCTAAATAATGGAAGAATGACTGATGAGAATTAACTATAAATGAAAAAAGGTCTCATGCTAGCAACCTTACAAGAACAATTATTTATGCTCTAACCCAATGATCATCGTCACACATAGAACACTACCCCCGACTATAGCATCTGTAGTCCTGGTTAATGTGGGGAAACCAATTCACATAATGAAAAGTAATTAATAAAATCCTATTCAGCCTAATTTGAAATTTACAACATGGTTTCGTCCCTCTTTGGAACATTTTTCATTCTACAACCTGTTAAAATCATCATTTTAAATCATTTACACATTTTATTGGAAATAATTCATCAACAACCTTTACAGTTTATCAAAACACAAAATTTTAACCCCACCCCAACATTTTTTATACATGATATTCCTTAACTATTCATTTGAATTCATTTTGTTCACCCACATTCATTACCATTATTAGGCATCATTTTCTTCATATTTAAAAAAAATCATTCTACATTCCATGACCCGCACACCCATCTGGTCTGTCTTACTATGTTGATAAATGCCACTTATATCCTTAGGTGCCTAAAATGAAGCATGAATGCACAAACTCATGCCACTATGGAAATGAAAAATATATCATAATTTAATCAAATCACACAACATGTTCATCACCCAATGGTGAAATATCATTCAACTATAACAACATGCATCAAGAATAACAATTCCCACATAGGATAGCATGGGGATTCCTTCATTCAAGGGTTAGCTACTCATATGTAGAAGCTTGTTACAGAGGATCGACATCTTAATCTCTTGTATACCATCCTCAAATAGTAATGAATAGAAAATAACACCTCTGATACCAATTTGTAATTTTCACGACCCAGATGCCACTAAACCGAAACTCAGAGTTCGGTCGTCACATTAACTCAATTGAGCCTCCCTATAAACCAGAGGTTGCTGACTAGCGGTGAGAGTCTAATATCTCACATTGGGAGACTATACCATGTTTACCAGAGAAATTCTTTGCAGAACACAATATAAATAATGAGATAAATATGATACATCCAATAAACATGCATAACAAAACATTTCCCAAACTGGGTATAACCCACTAATCAAATACAGCCATGCCATCCCATATTTGTAGTGCAAGTGAATGAAACCCAAAATAAAACTAATGACTAAAACATAAAATGGGTCCAAACTATAAATCTGGGTCCTTCTCCATGAATATCTTGATCCCCACTCAACATCTCAGAGTGGGGACACTTCCCTTGTCCGGAACTAAAAACAAGACATCATCTTGGGTATCCAATGGAAGCCCGAGCATGGTGTGAGTACAAAACTCAGTAGGCCACTACCAACAATATCAAAAAAATATCCAGTCTAATTTATAGTTCATGCAATTGAAAAATGAATGGTAAGAAGGAAATATATTGTTCAAGTGACATTAGTTAACAAGGTTCATTTAAATTCATTACTATCATTTACCCCAATTCCTTCTCTCATACCATCTTTATTACATAAGCCACATTGATCACATTTTCCAGGGGGTAGACATAAATATCATCTATATAGCGGTATATGGAATTCAATAACAATTAATAGGGGAACAAAACAAGTCCCTATCTCACTAGGGATACACATATCACATCAATCCATTATCCTCAACTTGAAGCCTCAGTTTGGGTTTAATGAATCCATTAGGGGAAGATATCCTTTGTCCCCTTCCCTAACCCGTGCAATTTTTGTTGATGTTTAGAGCCTCAGTCTAACTCGACCTGTGGGCATAGAACCTCAAGTCAATACCCCGATCTTCCAAGCCTTATGCACATGTTTATTTATCAATCACTAAAACCATACCATGAAACAACATAACATATACAATTCCATTAGAAATCATTATTCACAATGAATAGAAAACAACATGGAGTTAATACAATTACATAACCCACTAACACATTTTCTAATTAATATTTATATCCAATAAGCCAAATTCACATACACAGTCCTAACCCATTAGGTGTATTCAAAAACCTATATGCCCTGTCTAAATTGATAATTTAACATTCGTTAACCCATTTATCCCATATATCATATGGAAATACTTTACCCACTTATGCATTTCAAGTACAATTCTCATATCACATAACACAATCCCATTACTACATTCAACCATTTGGTTGTACCACCAAATTATAATGTATTAACCCATTCAAAAAATTCATCCAATCCCTTATTATATCCCATTAGCAAATTTCACATTTCCTATTCTATTAACCAATTGGAAGTTCACCATTTAATATTTCCAAATCCACTTCAGAATTTCTAAACCAAATTCATTAAACAATCAACATAATTTTTTTCAACCCAATTACCCATTTTCATGTCATTAAAAAAAACCTTATTATTTATCACCCAGTTTATATTTATCATTATTCCATTTATAACTTAATCAACCAAAAAGAAATATTTTACTGGGGTACCACATTATTATTCGGCAACCCATCACTTACCCCAACCACACTATAGGTCCGAGTTTGTCGGCGCACCCTATGGGTGGACCTAAAATGGTCGAGTCATCTTATACACATCCCATTGGGATCACGAGTGTTTAAATTGGTCTCATAGACATCGGTTTTAGTCAAAAACATCAACAAAACCAAGAACACAATAAATGGAAAAAAATACCACCATCTTCCATGCACAAATCCAAAATAAAACAATGTGAAAATACTTGTAGACCACCAACCACAAATATCATGATGAACACACATCCAACAATGGCCGTAGATCTTGATACAAATATAATTTGAATCCAAAACCTAGCTCTCATATGAAAAAGAAGGTTTTAGGTTTTGGGAATGAGATTGAAGAAACTATGAACCCTAATCTTCAAAAGAGAAGCAAGATGGGCATTATAATTACCCAGGGCTTTGATGCACTACCTACGATGCTCCAAATGACCTAAAATCGAAGGAGAGAAACCCTTGGGAGCACTTGGGAGGGTTGGTTAATTACTAGGGTTCCAAGGTGGAAGGGTGATGAAAATCACCAATAGACATAAAAATCACAGGGTGGCATTTTTGTAATTTTTTTTAAAAGATTCCAGGTCGTATGGTTTACCCACACCATTTTCTAAACCATGTGTAAACCATGAAAAAACTACTACCCAAAAATCACCCCCTTCACATGGTTTCCTAGTAATTAAACATGGTTTTCCAGACCATGTGAAAACAATGCATATTTCAATGGACCGTACTGTCTCCCCTCGCACAGTTTTCCAAACCATGCACAAACCATGCATATTTCCCAGAGAGCTCTTTTTTCCCTTTTTATGTCCCGAAAACCCAGGACACCCAAAAGCCTTCTCAAGGAATTTAGAAAACACTTATCTATCCAAATAGAAGAAGAAAAATCCAAAACTCAATGAAAACATTCTTTATGAAAAAATCGGGACCTTACATAAATATTTTTAAAAAATTATCAAAGGCTTTAATTATCAGGCCTCATGTAAAAATATAACATTTATTCTAACATGTGTATCTTAAATTATATTATTCACTATATAATAATGACCTAATAATTTATAGAACATTATAATATTAAAAAAATATTTAATTTAAAATATGAGTTATTAAAATTCATTAATAATGATCTCTCAAACTAAAAATGTACTTTCCATATTCTATAATATAAAGTATTACATTAAAATAATATTGACTCATTTTTTCACATTCAGATTTGATTAAAAAATGAATTCAAATTTTAAAGTGATTAAAAGTCATAGAGTCATCTTATTTAACTCATTTATTCTTTATAATTTAAAATATATCACTATTACTAGTTTTAACATTAATATATTATTTTATTTAATATTTTATTCCTGAAATACTCCACCCCTCATGCTTAAATAACTGATATCACTGCCCTTAGAAAACCACTCATCCCTCAAATGAAAAATCATAATATCTTCCAAAATATTTAACATTATTCCTATTAATATTCCTAGGGAAATTTTTTATCCATCCATGTCCAAACATAATAATCATTTAGTGTTGTAGGGAAGAAGAAACACCAAGAAGAGGGTAAGTTCTAATCAATTCTTCCTCTCATTCTTCACTCTTCTTCCACTTTTTATCCACCCCATTCAAACCCATATCGTGTATGGATAATTTAGTGGTATTTAAAATTTATATTTATTTTTTTACCTTCAATAATAATTATATTTACGGCATATTAAATTGTAATACATCCAATTCCTCTCTTTTGACAAAGTCCCATTATAAGTCAGTTAACCGCTGACGAGGATGTTGCCAATTATTTTCATATCAAAAATCCACAAATTATTATACTAAATTAATTATAAAATTTAAATTTATAAATATATTTATTTTATTCTTCTATAATTTACTCAAATTATATATATATATATATGAACAAAATAGATAAATCTATGTGAAACTGCAAATTTTTGTGGAAAAAATGATACCAAAACGCTACAACATCAATAACTAAAATTATGAAAATTAATTGAATGACTATAATTTATATATATTTAAATAAATTAACATATTTAAAAAACTTCAATTTTTTAATAAATATAATTTAATTTTTCCAAATGTGTAAAAGTGAAAAAATTTAGCATAATTTAAGGTAAGTGGAATTCCTGTACCCAACTCTCAATTTTTGGGCTATCCCTTGTTCTTGTAATTTTTGTATAGATATTTTTCTAATGTTATTTAAAAATACATTAAATATCCATAACTTTAATTGTTGAGATATAATTTCTTCCACATATTTTTATAAAACAAATACAAATATTTTAGATTTTTTTTCAAAATTACATTTTTTACAGATCTTGAGTTGTGTATTATTCTCTCAACAAAGATGATTTTTTCAAAATCTGTTTTAACATTTTTATTTAAGAACCTCAAGATTATTCAAGATATATTTATTTTTAAAATACTTATAAAACAATTTCCTTCACATGGGTTATTTCGTGACAACATTTATTAAATTGTATATATGCCATGCATGATTATGTAAATATTATGATGTGATCAGTGTGGACATAATTATACAGAACTACAATGAAATCAATAATGTGATATATCATATGAGATTATAGGTATTATGTTTATATATGATTAATTATTTTTTCAAAGTAATTATTTTGTGAATTTTGAACATATGTTTTGTAGGTAGATGATGTTATATTATTATACCATCATGTGTAGTATTTTAACACTATGACATATTGTTTTTTTAATAATTGACACATTCCATGATTTTAAAAATTTATTCCTAATACATATTATGATAAGACCATTCTTATTACATTATTATGTTTATATTTTTTTTACCCATTACTATTGATACATGACTCTGATTTTTACTATGTTATCATTCCCATTACTAGGATTTTATCTAACCCCTTTATTTGATTTATATCATGAAATGAATACATTTACTAAAGAGATAATGATATATTTTAAGTAGACAAATAAAATGTAATTTAAGTATGTTTTTTATTCGTTACAATTATTTCTGATCCTACTTTTTCCATGATACTAAACCTTTCGGTCCTTAAATGTATAATTATTACATTTTATAACTTATAAATGATTTAATAGTCATGTAAGAATAATTATGACCGCTATAATTATAATTGATATGTTGTAAATATATATATGAATTGGAATATTATATATATATATATATTCAATTTTTCACATTAAATGGACTAATTTTTCATACTAGTTGTATATCAAAAATTATTAATATTCTTAGTATAATGGAAAGTACCCTTATAAATAGAATAATAAAAATGTAGATGCAGGGATTATAAATATTGTGTAATTTAACAAATAGTATATGATACATCAAAAAAGGTGTAATATCCTAGGATTTTATAATATATATTTTTATTCATTAAATTTTATGTGTTTGATAACTTTATTTACTAGAAAAACCAATCATAGAGGATCCATGATATCATGTTGAAATATTATCAGTAATTGTGAATGTTATCATATAAAAGTGGGATTCTCAGGTAGCAATGTAACTAAATAAATTTTGAAAAATATATGTATAATTTTTCTATAATGATAATTGATTGAATAATCCATATAAATAAGTACACAAACATTAATAAAAAATATAAAATAACATAAAACAATTTTTTTTTAAAATTATATTTTCTACAAATTAAGAATTTTTCTATAAAACATTTTATGATAACTACTAATAAATTCTCAAATATATTTAAAATTTAAGTAATAAAATGAATAATCATTATACATTGGGTTTTAATTTTTTATAAATGAAAATAAAATAATTTTAAGGTAAAAATAGAGATTTTATAGAATCCTATTTTCATTGTGAAAAATATATTTTTATCAAAATTAAAACACCATAATTATTTTTAAATTGTTCTCTATAATAAATTTTTATATTTTGATAGTGTGAGTGACTAGAAACACTTAGGATATACAAAACATGATATACTACTGAAATATTGTTACATAAAATGATAGTTACAACATAATAGTTGGATATAAAACTATAAATAAGAATAAATAAATTATGAATAAAAATTCAGGTTTTTATATGAATGAAATATTTTCACTCATAATCAATTCATTGTAAATAAAAATAATAATTTGAAAGAAAAAAATATTTTCTTGAAAATTCTATGTATGCATGAAACTTATTTGGATTAATAAAATAACTTAATCTCTATTAAAGAGTTATTTTAATAAAATTTATATATTATTTACTTGTTCTAAATATTCAATCATTAAAAAATATTTTTCGAGGTATATTAAAGTAATAAATCTAGGTTTCTTCTTAAAAATGTTTTTTTGCTAAAAAAATCCTCATTTTTCCTAGTCACTTTATATTAATATTAATAAAACTTTACAAATTTAATTTTATAAAATGTATTTCATATGTTCAAATTTGGTAAATAGTTTGCTTTTTTTATATGAATATTAACTATGGTAAAATTTTTCAACTCAGTAAATAGTAAATCAGTATAATAATGATTAAAAATAACTGAAAAAGAAATAAGTTTTCATCTAAATTATTATTTGATTAATATAATTCTACCTTTATCACCTTGGTATCTATATTAGTTTTTTCATGGACACTTGTGGATTAAAATAATGTTTATATTATTTTAATTTTGGAAACTAAAACAAAATAAATCTTTTTTAGTATATCATATATGACTATATAGTGATAAATGTAAATTATTAATTTATATATGATCGTATTTTAGGGGAAAGAATTATTTTCATGATATTATTTTATTAATTTTTTTGTAATTATAAAATATGTTTCATTACTAATGAAACATTGATGTGACATTTCTCCCTTTAAAAAAATATAAAACTTGATTTAAAATATTAAAAGTGATATACATTAATGAGTTAATGTGACGCTAATTTTTTATAAATATATTGTAAATATAATGTAGGTTTAAAATCATTAGATTATAATTAAAATTTTATCATAATGTATTTAATGTTATACTATATTAATATTATCATAAGTTATAATAATGATATTATATCATAATAATATTTTAATAAACAATTTAAAAATAAAATAAAAAATTAAATAAGCAAAAATTGATATGATATGGTCTAAAATTTCATAAATTATCAATTTATGGGTCATTTTTTACCTTATAAGGAAAAATTATAAAACTATAATATAGAAATGGTTGTTACCATAGTTAAAATCAACATATCTCCATTATGGGTTAACCAAAATTATAAGGTCTAAATTTACACCCTAACTATTATAAAGTTAATTTCTGATAGGATTATAACCCTATATTAACTTATATTTTAATCAATTTCTATTTTGAGTCATATTTAATGAGAATAAATTTATAATAATTTAATGTTGTATGAAATTCCAAAAAGTGCCCCTCACCTCAAATATAAAAGGAAACATCCTCCCTCACTACTTCACACCACATTAAGAAATATAACTAAAAATTCTAATACCAATTTAGCTAATAAACATATATAAACATATTATATAGGTTTTATTATTCCAAAAATACCAACCATATAACCATTTATTGGAGATCTAAAGGAGTTGTTTCAATGATGAGGTAATTGTATTGCCCGACTGCTTCCTTTTACACTCATATTTATGCACTCTAAATCACAGAATTGTATCATGAAAGTATAAATTTAGTATTATAAATATTTTTAAAAATTATAATTATTATTAAATAAAAAATAATTACCCTCTACCCTATCAAATGGAAACTGAATGTATCACTCATGTGTAGATACTACTTATTATCTCTAAATAGTTATACAATTTATTTTTCAACTCCATATATAATAGAAGGGTATTATAATGATATTAGTGTTTATATATTTTTTAATGATATAATTATATATGATAATGGAATTATATAGAATTAATTACCATAAATTCATTTTGTAAATGATAATATCATTCGTGATTTCATGTGGACTACTACCTCTATAGAGTGATGTGATTTGTCTTTCATTTATATTTTACATATATGGTAATGAGTAAGTATTTTTTGAATATATATGATTTATATGATATAATAATTAACATATAAAGTCTAACTAATATTTACCCTTTGTTTCTTCCATATATCAAAAAATGAAAACAATGTTCATGCGTATGTATGGGCTATCACCTACATGAATGGTGTAATATATTTATATATCTCAATCATTATTTATAACACTAAATATGTATATAATTAATTTATATGATATTTATATAATTATTAATATTATTTAGTTGATGTAACTAAGTTAAAATTACAAGTAAAAGACTACATAACTGAAATACTCATGACAAATGAAACAATTAACAATAGAAAATAATGACTTTTGTAAGGATTTATAGATAAAATGTGGTGATGAAATGTTATAAAAGGATAATTTATCATAATATAATTATGAAAATAAATCTATAAAATAATTTTAATAATTATACATGTATCATAATATATTTTACAGTTTCTTTTCATAAGGATAACTTGAGGTAATGGTTTATTTTATAGTAACATCATTATTCAAGATTGTTTTTATTTAAGTCTCCACTGGGGTATATTCTTCATTCATATTCATGTTTTTTTTAAAAATAAGGTTTATTTTTTACTATTATCCTATTACTTTTTATGTAATTTTTATCCATTTTTTTCAATTAATAAGCATGTTCAAAAGGACACTATTTTTTTAAACAGGGTACTCTATGACTTTTCCAAAAGATTTATATAGGGTATATTTTTAAACATATACTAGATGAACAAAACATCTCATCATCATAAAAACACAATATTTTGAATCATAGATTACATTTTTATAAGGTAATTTTTATATAAACTTGATTCATTAATATGATTTTGTTTTTTATATTATATTATAAATGTGATTTTATAAGTGGAATGTTAATTTTCTTCAAGAAATGAATCATGTGTTCTTTTAAAACAATATTTCAACCATGATGAAATCCATCAATGTTGACTAATCTTTATTGTGGTATTTATTAAATGATTATTATTCTAATATTTTTATGAATCCAAATTTTCCTTCCATGGGTTATACAACGATTAAATGTTTATGAATCCCATTTATATTAATATGTTTTGATATGATTAAATGTTTAAGAAGGCCATGTCTTTAAATTGGTTATGATATTATTACATTTTTTGGAATCTAATTTCTTTTCAATGTCTCTAATATAATGAATTATTTATAACATCGAGTAAAAAATTGTATGATTTTAATTATTTGGTGGGTAGGACATGTAGAAACCAATAAATAATTGGGTAAATATTGATATCCAATGAGATATACAGGGTTGAAGTGAGGATTAAAACCATATTAGTAAGTGGAATTTTTTAATATGATATTGTTGGGTGTGAACCTTTAGTACTAGTATAGATTTGGAATTGAACCGATTCCACCAATATATTTTTTAATTGATCTTTGATTACTAATGAAATGATTTTATATGGTTATTTATATTCTATAATTTCATGTTTTATTCAAATATTATTCAATCATGGGTAATATTTGATTCCATTACGATTCATGTATTATGAACCACTGAGATATAATAAATGGATTAATATGGTGATATTTGATATGTATGTTATGGTTTTTAAATATTATGATCATATACTTATACCGTTATACTCATGTTGTTCTTATGTGATAATTGATATCTCTCTTGTTTACTAATTTTGAGAATTTTATCTCACTCTTTTTTATGATTCCTTTCCATGTGTTCTAAACAAATTCATTCAACATGATTTTTAAGAAGGAATCTAGTTATTAAGAAATGTTCGGGAGATGGTGTAGACCTTTTATGAAATTGTTACTTATATTTCCAAGATTCCAAAGATACTGGACCAAGACAATTCTAGTGTGGATCAAAATGTTATATGTGGAATATTCATATATTAAGCATTATTATCTATATATAAAATTTTTGGTTTTATATATTTTGTATCATAGAAAGGATTAGTTATCCTTTTAAAACTAGGATTAGATATCATTAGTAATAACCCATGGGATACATCATAGTATAAAAATAAAATCCTAATGTTTCGGTAATGATCATTAATGTACATGGAGAAAACTTAGGAATCATAGGAGTATAATTCATTATTTATATATCCTATAAATTATTTTTCATGATTATATAGTTTCCCAATACGATTATTTCTTCTAGTAATATGTTTTTTGGTTTTAATTTTGTGTCTAGAACCCAAAATAATCATGTTAATGGTGAATAAAATGTAAAGTGAAATAATTTCCCATATAAGATATTGAATTTTATTTTAGATTGAATAAAAAATATTATTATTATTCCCACAAAACTATTCAAGATATGTATCATGTTGAGGTTACAAAAATGAAAATCAGGGAACACTATTATATTGAGTCCTTCACGAGGAAACATTTTCCATCCTTTAGCGGGTCCACTAATTTAATAGAAAAAGGCCAATGGGTTAGTTCCATTAAAAATATTTTTTCCATTTTTTAGGGTTCATAAAATGAAAATGTTATTATTTAAATTTAACACTTGGAAGGAGAATAAAATAAATGTTTTAAACTGTATACAAATATGAGAGAACATGAAGAAAAATAATCCATGAAATGAGAGACATTAAAGATTTATTTTCAATAAAAAATTATTTATATAATGTATAAGAAGATGTAGAATGGATCAACTGAGTTATTGAAAAATGATGATGAATCTTTCAGACCCTCTGACCAAAATTTTACCAGACTTATTAGGTACACTTATTTTTTTCATCATTCCTATATGTAAGATTGATTTATTCTTCAATTTCAAAAATCCATTTCTCTAATAGTAATTGACCATAACAAACTTTGGCATATGTGAATAAATCATTTGATGTTCTATCATGGTGGAGATGGTGATTGGTGTTACCCATCAATCTCCTGGGATTAGTAAGAAAATAATAATTTAATTCATAGAAAATTTATATGATAATAGATATTAGATAATGATATTTCTATAATGAAAAAAATATTGAAGTAAACATGGGTTATATTGCCTTAAGGGTTATGTTAAATGTTTAAATTCTGTAAAGGATGGTTATCATGAAATTGATTGTTGAAGCAATGAGATGAAGTAATATAAGGATGTAAATAGAGGGAGATATATATAGAATAAACCACTAGCACTCTTGTGTGTAAAATGTTTCGATTATGGAAATTTTACTAACCTGTTCCCAAATCTAAAGGTTAATGATAATGATTGATGTCAACCCTCTCTTAATACTTGAGACAAAATGTAAATTGAATGTGATTACAATTTTTGATGTGGACATGAAAATGAAATAGTGAAATCTACACATAACATATATTGTAGAACATCTAATGTCTTATTTGATTTCGGATCTACTTTCTCTATTATATCTAATTAAATTTACATGGGTATCACAGTTCCAAATAGAAAAATATATTTTGATTTAAGAGTAAAACAACCTAATGGCCTGATGATCATATCCCAAGTGTATTAGTGTTATATAGTTTAAGTTTCTAAGAATATTTTTCCTATAAATCTTTTTATTCATGTTATTGTTTCATTAAATGTTATTCATGGTATCAATTAAGTTTATATGCATAAATCCCACATCAATTTTTGAGTAAGGGAAGTTAAATTTGATATTATTAATATGAATCGATCACCTATCAGTGTGAAGAAAAAAATGATATTTCAATCGATATAGCATTCATCATATGGGTTCAGATTCATATTAAAAAGGAACATTATCTCAATTGGATAGGGAGAAACTCTTAATCTAAAATAGGCCTATTGTGTAAGTGTTTATTGATGTATTTCTAGAAAAGTATCTTGGTCTTCAACTGAATCATGAACTTTCTTTTTCAATAGAACCCATACCAATATCTGTACATATTTCCATGTGTGTATACATAATGTCATTGAATATGTTACATGTATTGATGATGACACTATTGGATAATTTTGACAAGGGAATTATTCGGCCAAGTGTGTCACATTAGAATGAAACTACTATATTTTTTATGAATAAATATAGTTGATGGTGAAATTTTATTGATTATATAGAGGTTAACATGTTCACTATCAAATAAAAGTATCATATACAACTTATGGATGACTTTTTTGATTAACTAAATAGATCATACTACATTTAAAAAATTGAACGTCACTATGGATATCATGACATAATAGTTTATAAGGTGAATGAACATAAGTTGACATTTGATAAAAGGTAAAAACATTATGAATTTTTAGTTATTCCATCTAGTATTTATATTTCCCCCTTTATCATCATGGATTTAATTAATACAGTCTTTAGATGTTAGATTGATCAGTTTTTTGGTATTCTATATAGGTTATATTCAGATTTATTGAAACAGAATGGAATAGAACAATGATAAATGAAGCATTGAAATAAAGGCCTCAATTAACAATATTATTTCTTAAAAATTTACTAACTATTTACTTTCTATTTAGAATGATTCATTCTTGGTCTTTCAAATCACTTGTGAGGGTATATCAGTAGACCCTACAAACATATATGTTTTTCGGTATTGTCATAGAAAACCAACTATCACTAGTAAACATATATTTCTTGGGTTTCCTTGATATTATAGTAACATTATGATGAGTTTTTCATTATTATCGAATCCACTCAAAATTTTAACATGAAAGGGATCCATTTTTCTTCGGACAGATGAATATGATGAATGTTTAATGGAACTCAAGAGATGGATAGTCAGTGCTCCTATTATTATACTACCCAAAAATGGAGATGGGTTTTAATATATAGTGATGAAGAAAATATGTGACATGGATGTTTCTTTGTGGATATCTATATGGTTATAGATTATCCCTTACAATAATTAAGTTCTCATGGGAAAAATTCCCAACACATTATTTAGAGTTTGATAGAGGAATTTTTCTCTAAAGATATGGATTCATTATCTATATAGAGAAACGTGTGTAATATATACTAATAAAAATATTCTAATTTATATTTTTACTAAAAAATAGTTGAACTTTCACCAAATAAGATCATTGGAGATAATTTAATATTATAACTACTCAACACATTAAAATACTGAAAAAACAAGGTGCTAAATCTCTATGTCCAAATGATAATTATTTTTATAATATGACGAGGATCACAAAACATGAGAAATTTATGTACATAAAAATTATGGGTCATAAAATAATAATGGAAAGTGAAAAATAAAAACATTCTAAATTGAGTGTTGAACCATCAATCCCTGTGTAGATTAAAGAGGCACAAAATGATGATGTAGAGGAACAAAAGAAGGTGAGAAATATTCCTAAGCTCAACCAAGATTATAATGGAATAATGAGGTTTAATAAAAATGTTTTGTGTCTCTTAGATAATATATTTTGAGAATGATATGATGAATGAAACTCATATTACTTAATTATATACTCATCACGAGATTATAAATCTGTATGGAGATTTGAATGATTATTTCGGGTGGGATGACATGAAGGGATATAACCAGGAAGCTCAGGTAGAGTTAAGCCTATGACTATTTATTAATAAGAAAAAAGAATCATGGAAGTACAATAACGTATAAAAATAACTAGAGTTCGTCGAAATCATAGCTATCATCACATCCATTGTAAATTTCTTCTTCCGCTGTAGCTGATTCCCACTCTGAGCAATCATAGTACTTAAGAACTTTGGCATATTTCCTTGGCAGATTCATCTTCTCCAATGCTAAAAAATCTTTCGAGGACTTCATATCATGACTTTCCTTTGCAATATAGGATCTAGTAGACACTGACCTTGGAAGAGAAGAGAATTCCTTCTTCATCCTTTGCTGTGTTGGTACAGTTATAACACCCTCACTCTCGTGCACCTTCATCCTCCCATCCTGAACGACATCATTGTAGGAAGGCCAGACAACACCACTAGTATTTTCCTTGTCACTATCTGAGACTTATCCCCACTTTCTAGTGATATGAACCTCTTGGTAACCCTCATTCAGGCCCTGATCCTTCTGAACTTGACTGTTGGAGTCAACCATGGCAAGATATTGTGGTTGCTCCAAAATATTCTGCATTCCACCATCTCCAATTGCATTCTTAGAGAAGTCATGCTGTAATTTGTTTCCTTCCTGCCTTTTGTCATTATTCTTTACATGATAGGTCTTTAAATAATTAAGTTGAAGAAAATGGTTACTAGTGGAGACCGTGATAGGCATTGCTTCAGAAACATCCTCCTGCCCTCGCATCTGTTCATCACAAGCATCTTCTACCTCCAATTCAGAGACAATTGACCCCATATACTGTTCCTTCTACACCTTCATCTGAAAATTCCCATGCACTATGTTTATAGGGCTGATATCTGTAGCCCGGACCATAGCATGTCGAGGTTTCTCATCGTCCACTATCCGAACAGTGGAAATTACCTTCTCCTGAACACCATCAGCAACTGATTCAACATGACTTGAAATAGATCGGGTTATCCCTGCATCTTCTGCCGAGAACCCAAGCCCGCTCCCCATGCATTCACTCAAAACACCTTCATATCCCTTATCATGACAAACCGAAAAAGATTTTATATCATCTTCAAACCTGTTGCTCATATGGACTTCAGTTCGGCTCAAGAAATCTGGACCTCCTGCATCCTCTACTCTGTTCATGCCCAAAGCAGATCAAAGGATACCATCACTCCCATCACCATTGTCCAGCCTTACCTCCCCAGAACCCATCATCTGCTCCCAGATCACATCCCTCACATTCCTCTGAGAAAAATTTGGACATCTTCATGTTGTGACATTCCCACACCTCCCTGCACATTACACTTCACTACAAGATCCTCCCTTAATCTGCTCAACACCTTGGACACCCGCAGATTCAGTTGATGACCCATGGAATATTTCCCCATCTCAGATCCAGAAACAGCCCCTACAACAGTGTAACACACTACTAAAGCATTAACAGACTGCTCTTTCTCCACCGGCCGCATCATCTATTGTTCCCTACCCTTATCCTCTCTCCTCGGACCCGAATTCATTAAACCACCCTCTATACTTGCTTCAGAGGCCATGAAATTGTTGCCTAGTTGGACAACCCAGTGACCAAGACCCCTTCCCACCATTCTTGCAGCCCCCAATTGACATACAGTAGAAGAATTCCCCAACCTTCTACAAGAAGAACAGTAATTCATCCAACTCTCGTAGATCACAGGCTGTTTATACCTATACTCCTCACTAATTTTTATGCATACATAATAAAAGGGGGTTCTAGACCCATCAATATCAACATACACCCGCAGATTAATAGGATTACAAACTACCTATGTGCTACTATCCGAGGAAAGGTACCTACCAACTAGATTGCCAAGCATTTTCAACATAGAAGGATTTTGGAACGGTAGCGGAAGATTGGGGAAGCTGGCCCAAATCACAGTAGAAGGCGGATCACAACTCATATGAAACTTAAACGACAATTAAAATGAATGAACCTGAAACCATTGCAACAACGAGGATCCCTCAACCAGGATCTGATGAGATCCCCCTCCAATGAAAATTAGATCATGATATGATTGTTTTCCAGCAATCCCACTATCACCCTTTCTCGGAGATCCCAAGATTCGAAGACAAATCTGTAAAAAGAGTCCACTGAAGGTCTTCACTGCTTGAACCGCACAACCAAGGTGAGATCCAAGAGTGTGGAGGTATCCCTGAACTATGAGTTTGAAATATAAGTATTCGAGAAACCATTAATGAGATCCGGATGTTTTGGGCTCTGAACAACTTTTGGGAATGGTGGAAGAAATTCAGGGTTAGAGAAGGGATTGAAGGGGGCCACTCCATTCTATAATGCCTTCGAAAATCCCTCCCCCGCCAAGGGGGAGGGACCGGTGTGGAAACCAACATAATCACCGAGAGAAGGACCCCCTAGCTAGGGTTTTTCCATCGTCGTCCATCTCCCCATAGTTCATAATTTCAAAAGGGAACTAGTCATTTTTTTTAATATTTAGAGATGAACAGAATTAATTT
The DNA here is from genome assembly GCA_963277665.1 of Viscum album. Lineage (NCBI taxonomy): Eukaryota > Viridiplantae > Streptophyta > Magnoliopsida > Santalales > Viscaceae > Viscum > Viscum album. Next base: position 393,222,976 of record OY728148.1, read on the forward strand.
CACGTGAAGGGATATATTGTAGTACCTGTATAATGATTCTTGGTATGAAAGTAATTTAAGTATAGTAGATAGAATTATAAGGGTATGTTATAACCATTAATCATACCAAAATAGACATTGGAACGAGTCGGTATGGATTTTGATGTCGGACTCCCCAAAACAGCTAAAGGGAATAATTCTTTTTGGGTTATAGTCCATTTATATATAAATTCATCACACAACATTTTCATTAGAGAGTATTTATATCATTATCCATTTACATGGTTATAAATTAGGAAATTGGAAAGATTTCATGGTGTAAAACTATTGATTGTATCTAATGAGGATTCGAGGTTTACCTCAACATTTAAGAGTAATCGTTAGAATTCTCTAGAAATGGAGTTATGTTTCAAATTTGTCTATAATAATCAAATAGTTGGTAAGTATGAAAGGAAAATTAACACTCAAGAAGAAATTTTTATATATATTTCTTTGCATTTTTCCATTGATTGGGATCAACACATCACACTATTGGAATTTTGAAACAATAATAGTTTTAACTCAAGTATTCAGATGGCTCTTTATGAAGACCTCTATAATAGGAAGTATAAAACTCCATTATGTTTTAATGAATGTGGTGAAAAAAAATTATATTTGGACCTGATAATGTTATGGAAATTTTAGATAATGTAAGGTCTATTCAATAGAAAAAATAACATCACACATATGATGAGGAAGTTATAATAATAGTCATTGAAAAGATTCATAGTTCAATGTTTGTAATAAAGTATTTGTATGAATATCTCTGTAAAATAGGGTGATGTGATTTTTAAGGAATGGAAAAATAATCCCTATGTATTTTTTTTAATCCTTTATCGTATCTGGGTGACAAATTTTCGATTGGTTCTTCCAATGAATCACCCTCATATTCTTGATGTGTTCCATGTAACTCTTTAGAAGATTTACATAATTGATCCTACACATGTACTGAAAATGGTGGCTATACTAATGGAGAAATATATTTATTATTATGAAAAAACAATATAGATTCATGATCATTAATAATGTTATAGGATACAATTCAGCTTACTTATAAATTTTTTTAGAGAAAACATAAAATTTAGAAAGAAAAATGGGAACCTTATGATTCATTGAGTAAGAAGTATCTTCATTTGTTTGTGTGAGTGTGAATAGTTTTGTGGGAAATTTTATTTTATGGGGGGTAGGATGTAACACCCTATTATTGTTATGAAATATTTCTCTTCATATTATTTTATTTATTCGATATATTGTGTTACACGCAACAACGACTCTGAACGAACCTGTTTTATGTGATAGTTAATAAAATATTATTATTTTAAGTGCTAGTTATTTCCAATACATTGGATTGGATGATATGAATATTAGTAACTTCACTATCTAAACAAATTATGGTTATGTGTGAATAAAATTAATTCATTGGATATCAATTGATTATAAGTAATAATAATAAATAAAAAGAAATATTTACGGGTAAAATTTTTATGCATGCAATGAATTTTCTTAATAAATTAAATTAATATTTATTTTCTAGTTATTATAATGAAATATATATATTATTAAATTGATAAAATGTGTTTATTTTTTAAAATAAAATTTATAGTTATCGGATAAGAATGAATCAAATTTTATAACTAAACATTTTCCCTAAAAAATAGTTTTCCTTAATTTTTCACACCCATATTAGAAATAATTTCAAACAAATTCAGAAAATTCAATTATAATTTTTTATAAAATAATTAAATTTTGGAGTTTTGAAATTGGGAAAATACTTCCCTTTTATTTGTGGCCAACATAAATAGTATCTCTGTTAAAATTTATCTCCTCAATAAAGTGAAAATTGGGTTAATCTAGATTAAATATTAGTGATAAAGAAGTAATTTTCTATAATAATTCTTATTTGATGAATTTACTTATTAAAATAATAAAATATATATGAAATTAATTAGATTAATGGAAATTTTATAAGGAAAATGGTTTATATATTACTTATATAAAATTTTGTTACAAAATGTATCTCTATTTGTTTTTAATATATCTTATGTGTCCACATATGGAAAAATATATGTTATGAATGAATGAAACTGTTTATTTAGATCATAATAAAATTATTTTGATGATATAAACTTGTTTTTAATTTTTAGTAAAAATATAATGACATTAATTTCTTGTGACACACCGATGATGTATTAGTCAATTAAAAAATATAATAATTAATTTCAGAAATATTAAAAGTGATATAATTTGAATGTGATAATGTTCACAAAAATTTATATATCTATATAAAATATTATTTATCTTAAAATAATTATATTTTAATTTTACATTTGTCATAATGTTTTTAATTTAAAATTAAATTAATAGTGTCAAAATGTATAATAATGATATTTTAACAAACTTATATATTATTAAATAATTCAAAAATCATAAAAATATTCAAATATATAAAAGTGGATATGATATGGTCTAAAATTTCATAAATATTCAATTTTTGGTACAATATTTACTTTATAATTAAAAATCCATACCCTCAACTATAGAAACTGTTGTTTCCATAGTTACAATTAAAATTTTTAACTAAGGGTTAATCAAAATGATAATTTTTAAAATTACACCAAAACATTAATAATTTCATTTTATAAAGGTATTAAAACTATATGTTAAATTATATTTATGTAAATTCTAATTTTGAGGTATCCTTTTAGAATTAATTTATTATAATTAAATATATTGATAATTTCCAAAAGTACCTATCACATAAATTAAAAAAGGGAACCTCCTCACTCATTTATTGACACCAGATTGATTATTATTTTAGGACAAAATTTTAACAATTTAACTTCTTGACTTCCCTATACACATTATTGAGGTTCTAGACTTCCCAAAATTCCAACCCTATTACCCTGTAGATGAAATCTAAAGGAGTTGTTTCAATGAAGAGTTAATATCCATACCTGATCACTTTACTTTATACACATATTTACCTCTTCCAAATACTTATAATTTATGTTATATAAAAAATATATTAATCCTAAAATTTATGATATTTTTTATGATTATTAAAAATCTATTATACATTATATTTCACATCAGCTTAGAACTGAAATTTTCACTCATGCATACGTATAGATTAATATCTTCACATATAGATACAATTAATTTTTTATCACCATTTTTAATGGATGAGTATTATGATGGTTTTAATTTTTATATATTATATTTATGATATTATCATACTTATGGAATAATATTATCACATCTACATATAATCCCATCATGTTGGAAATGATGATGTCCTTTGTGTGTATCTATAGACTATCACCTCCACATAGTGATATGATTTATATATCATTTTTATGTTACAATGATTTTAATGAGGAATAATTTTATGAATATATTTTTAATATATGATATAATAATTTACATATAAAGGTAAATTAATATTTTACATTCTTTTTCCCATCTTTTGAAAAATGAACATAGAGTTCAGGTGTTCATATGGCCTACCATCTCCATGAACGAAGTAATTAATTTTTCTATATATATATATTTATGGAGGTGTCTCAATAAGTTCATTATAAATATATATTTTATTTATATTATGATGAATATTATGGATTATATAGAACCATGATAATATTTGAAGGTCTGGAAGTACTAAAGTGAAATACTCATGATAAAGGAAACATTTAATACCCCCAAATAACAAATTTAATATGGATATATTAGTAAAAAGGGTTTTTGAAATTTTATAATGGGATAATATATAATACATTAAGTAAGAAAACTACTATTTTATAAAATTATAATAAATAAAAACTTATTATATAGTATTTTAGTGTTATTTTGAAGAAATGTGAATTGTGGTAAGGATTTTATTTCTAAATATCATAAATATTATTGATTCTTAATTTTTATGAATCCCCTCAAGAAAATTTTATTTTAATATCCATGTTTTCTATCAAAAAATTATATAATTTATTCAATATTATCTTTTGATTTTGACATTCATTTTTACACATGTATGACTTTTTACAAAATAGTGTACAAGGAATCATTCAACCAATTTCCAAATGAGTTACTTAGTGGATTTTCTAAAAAAAAGTTATTAAGGGATATTTTTTAAAACAATATGACAGGAATAGAATTTATTATCATAATTATTCCCCAATTACTTGAAGAATACTTTCTAATTCAATAGGGTGTTTCGAAAAAAAAAATTCCGTAACCTTTTCAATTTTTTTGGTATTTTTGAAAAAGGTTATTTTCAAATTAGAAATCCTATTTTACTCAATAAATATTCCAAGTGGTCTTTAAAAATTATTTTCCATATAGTATTACACCCTTTTATTTTACATATTCTTTACTAGAGTAATTATCCAATGATTATTATGTAAATATTTTTAGGAAACTTGTATTTTCCCTTTGGTATATACTATGTATAAATGATTATAAAGCCCATTTCATTTCATTGGTTATAATATGATGAAATTTTTATTAAACCCATTTCATCATGGCATCAAATATGATGAAATATTTATGAAACCCATATCTTTTAAATTTCATTGATATGATGAATTATTTATGATCTTGTAGTGGGAATATATATGATTATCACTATGTGATGGGTGTGACCTATATCTCCCTCTAATGCATTGGTTAAATATTTATATCTAATGTTATAAACCGGACTAGAATGGAGAGTTATCCCAATACAACAAGGGAATATTTCCATTAGGATAGTTATTAGAGTGAACCATAAATACGATGATGGTTTGGGGATTTGATGCATTCTAATATGATAATTTCATAAAATATCCATTATTACTAATGAAATTAATTTCTATTCATATGTGTATTCCACTATTACATGTTTTATTTCAATTTTTTTTTCTCTCACTGATCATGTTCCATGATTCATTTTTTATTCATGTCTTATAAACTACCATGAACTATTTCATAACATAAGATTATGATCATTGATATGAAGGTTATTGTTTTTAAACACTATGATCATGTTATTAAACCCTAATTATCATGTTATGTTTATGTGATCATTAAGTTACCCCTTGTTTAGCCTTACTGAGAATCTAAGAAAATATTTTTTACGATTGCTTTCCCTATGTTATGAAGAAAGATATTAAGTATGAAATGTCTTAGAAGCGTTTTAGTTATAAAAAAATAATTGGGATATAATTTATATATTTTACAAACCAACTATATTATTTTTACATGATTCCAATGATTCTAAACCATAATGATTCTAGTCTGGATCAAAATTTTATCAATGAATTTTCATCTATTTAGATGTAATTTCATTGTATGAAAATTATGGTCCACTATAATAATAAATTAAATTAATAAATAATGATTTAATAATTTAATATAAGATGTTGATAACATTTTTAATTAAATATATTAACATTAATATAAAATTTTTTAATTTGAATTTAATGAGAATAAAATCATTTTTTGAGGAAAAATACATTTTATGGAAAAACATAAAATATGTTTTGTTTGATGATGTTGGAATTAATTTATGAAAATTATGGATATTTTTTCCTATGGAATCGATTCTATATTTATAGTAATCATAATTAATTTTTAGTAAAATGATTATATTTTTTGTTATCCATGATTAATAGTTACCATTTTAAAAATAAATTTACCATTGTATGAGTTAAAAGGGATAAAAGGGTGTTAAACCTGAAATATAAGGATTAAAATAAGGTAAATTCATTCTAAAATATAAATAGTTGAAAATATTATACAATAATGATTTAATTATAAATAATCCTTTCACCCACCTCCCTTATCAAAGTGAAACTAATATTCTCACATCTTTGCGAAAAAAAACCCCATGTTTGGTCAAGAGATTCGAAAATATCTTCTCATAATTCTTCCCAAAGTTACATAGGACCTATTATAACATAAAATACTCTCTACAGATTGATTAATTTTTATTCTAAAGGATTAAACTCAAAGAATAGGTAATTGTGTTTATCAGTATATTTTGAATTGAATTATTTAATATCCTCATAATTAACATCAATAAATACCTTAACATTATTAAAACAGTATATTTAAAATATTTAAATATGTTTATATTAATTCTACAAACATTTTCTATATCCATCATAAAAATAGACATTAAAAACAGCCCTCATGTGTACGTACAGACAACCCTCTCAATTAAGTGATATATTTTATTTTTCATCGCTATTTCACATAAACGGTTATATAGATGGATTTAATGGATATATATGCTATTTATTTTTTAATTATTAGTATTTAAATATGAAATATTTTTTTAATCCATACTCTAACATCTATCATAAAATGATAATGTTTCTTGTGCACATGCATAGTCAACCACCACTATGAAGTGATGTGGTTTTTTCATTTCTGTATAACATGGACAATAAAAGGATAAATTTAATGAATATATATGATATTTATTATATATTAAAGATTATTTAAATGTATATTATTTATTAGATTCATTATTTTTATTAATGTGAAAATTGTAATGTCTTATGTGTTTATGTATGGACTACTATCTCCACAATGTGATCTAAATCATTTTTGAATGCCAATTTATATAAATTGTAATAGACATACATATATTGAATAAATATAACAATTAATATATTATTTTTATTCTACACATGATGAATCAATGATCACAGTTCATGTAATAGAACCATTAAATAGAAACATTAATGGGAAACAAAACATGTAACAACAAAATGATGATTTTAATAAAAAATTATTAATAAAGGATTATTTAAAATTATAAAGAATTATATATTTTTATATAAGTGTGAATATGGTTTTCTGGTATACATATAATAAATCTTAAAATATTATAAATTATTTTTAGATAATGTAATATGATCGTGAATACCATAGGAAAATGTTTAGGTTATAATATCATCTTTTTTCCCATGATTTTCAAGGTCAAATTTACAATGTATGAAATTATATGATAATTATATTTTGAAGTTAATATATATTATTACAATGTGTTCATTTATTGTCTTTATTTTTTCTTTTTAATTTTCCTTTATTTGGAACATAATTTTTTTGACAAATCATATTTATGGAAGGTAGATAATATTATATCTTTTTGGTCTCAATATTTTATCTTCCATATACATGTTTGTTAAATTATATTATGGATTTTTGAAATTACATTTTTTTAAAAAAAATTAGTATCAATTATCATGTAATATTTTATAAAAGTAATTAAAATATTATTTCAAATTGGTTTCTATGACCCACATTTTTGTTATAAAAATTTCATGAAACGAATGTTCAATTTTATAATATATGAAAAGAAAAATATTTCTTACTGTGATGTCTATACTTAAACATAAATATTACTCTATAATATGAAATAATTTTACAAATAATATCATTTTTACATTTAAGTAGAAAATTTAGTTTTTCTAATTCATGAAAATAAAATGGATTTTTTTTCTTTCAATTTTCATAGAGAAATTTAAATGATTTGATGAAAGTGATTTTACGTCTATGTAAACATTATTTTAAGGGTTTTTATACATAATGAATTATTTTAAACAAAGATACAATTAAAATAATTCCTATAAATTTTTATTATGATCATGTTTTAAGAATTATTCCATTAAATCATCTATATTCCCATCGAATATTTATGAAATCATGAAATCATGAATGTTTTTATGATTGGGAGGTACACAAATATTTGATTTTCATTATTTGAAGTGAGGGACTATATTTTTATATCACACTAATTCAATAAGTAATGATTTATATATCATGTGATAATATGAAAATGAGTTGACTATAAACCCAATGTAGTATGGAACTCTTTTCACTATTATAGTCTTTAGAGTGTTCCTTGGTACAGAAATGTTGGGAATGACAAGTGAAACCAATCAACTATGGGATTATTTTTACAAGGACAATATTGTTAGTTATTCTTGACTAATTAAAATATTATATATGGTTATATGTTTTCAACAAGCTAATTTCATATTCTTTTCATATTCACTCATGAATCATGATTGGTTTTTAATTAATCCACACTCTTATAACTCATGTCTTTATTCATGATAAAGCCTGATGAAATAGCTCATGATTTATAGTCTATGAGATGATTTTTATGACTTCATAAGTTATGATTTGGTTTCCATACCCTTATTCTTGTCATATGTTCACATAAGATCATTGGTTTATATCTTCAATGTTTACCCATATAAAGCATCTCATCTCATCCTTTCCCTTATTCCCTTTCCATAGTTTATAATGAATTGTATTAACTAATATATTTAAAATAAGGGAAATATGTGAGAATAAATTTATAGAATTCGTTAAATATCAATGATGAAATAATCTATTTATGTATTGTATCATCAAATATAGTAATCCTTTATAGTTCTAGGGTGTGTATTATTTTGTTATGAATTGATTATTCATATAAAATAATGTAATATTTTTTGTATGAAATGGTCATGTCATATCTAGGAATAACAAAATTGAAATTTTTATTAATAGTTAATGAGTAAAATGAGGATATAATATGAAAGACTACTTTTAACTAAAACTGAGATTAGATAAAACTAATGTGTAATAAGTTGATAAAAATGTGTCATAATTTAAGAAATCATTGGAATTATTTTCAAGAGTATATTATTTCTAAATATTATTAATAATGTTTGATTCCTATATTAGAAATTTTAGTTTTAATCAATGGATGGAACTACGGGTAATCTGGTAAAAAAATGTAAAGGGAAATGAATGATCATACTAGTTGGAAAATAGATGTAATGAAAGGTCAAATTTAGAATCATGTTCATATTTTAAAATAGGAATATAAATCTATGAATCTTTATAAGTTTCCAAACAACTAAATAAATAAAAAATACACCATTATTCATTCTTTAGGAAATAATCATCTTAATTTACTGTGTTCTCAAATCCACTATTATTTTAACATTTATTTTGTACAACTAAAATGATATTTTACATTCTCATGTTTCATATAATAAAAAAGTTATCTTTGCTTTTTATCATTTAGAATGTGAAATTGACCAATGGAGGACTCTTATTTAGGATATTATTCATGAGAATGATATTTAGACCATGATATGTGAATTAATCAAGAATATATTACTCAAAATCACCTTCCCCCAAACACTTCACAAAAAATATAATATGAAATAATTCAGATTAACACCCCATGGAGCCACTTGGGTGTTATAATAAGATGTTATAACAATTAATTAAAAGTAATGAGAAATATAACAAAAACATGTATCTTTTTAATAAGATACTTTTAAGGCGGGGTTATATAATTGATATATTTGACTATAAGTATTCATTAGAAATCTAAAAATATTTAATAATTCATGGTATTTTATTTATAATATATTTACATTAAAAAATAAATTTATGTATGACACAATGACGACATAGTGATTACATTATTAATGAATGATTCCAACAAATGATATTACAAATACTAAAATAAAATTAATTTGAATATTTTTATTTCATTAACTTATTTAATTGATTATTATTACATGTTATATGAGATTTAATGTAGTTTTATCAAATCTAACATGTTTTTATGAATTTAATAAAATAAATTACTAAATAGTGTTAAAATAGACATAAATGAGTTTTTTTAAAACAAATACAATTTTTTGAATTATTATATATATATAAATATATATAAAATATTTGTATAAAATACATATATAATGTTATAAATATTATTAATTATCCACTTGTGGTTATATTTGAATTATATAGGGAATATATTAACTATATAGTGTAAAAATAAAAAAAGATATTGTATGATTTAATTTATTTTACTAAGTATTACATCCAAAGATAAGGAAAAGTTTGAGACCTAAACATGTATAAAACATATTGGTTGAAAGTATTTATACTCATACAAATAGTTTTTCGAAATATATATAATTTTTGAGTTATTATAATTATAAAATCAATTTATATTAATATAATATTTGAAAACATTTCTAAAGTGACCCTCCTCCATCTTATAAAAGGTCACCACCTCTACCCACATGATCAAACCTATAAATCCCCTTATATCACCCCAATTATACTTAAATTATATCAGAACATCCCTCCCTTTCTCATATAATCATTTCCTTGGGAAAATGGCAACTCAAGGAAGCCCATTGTCTAAAATAAAATGGTGTTACTTGATTTAGAAGTAACGTCTTCCCTCAAGATCCTTTCATTTATTTTCCATCTCCAACACCATAAACTATATTTATTACATTAAAATATAAAAAACCAGTATCCTAAATATACTAGGATTATTCTAAGGTTTAGATATAAACATACACACACCTCTATCTAATGTATATAGAATAAATTGTATCTATGTACGGTGAAATACTGCCTCACCAAATGATTGTTGTTCAATTTTATCCCATCATCTCACATGATGGACATTATGATAACATTGTATATATATGATATATGATATATTAATATTTTATATATTTTTATTTAAATTTCATTTATAACATACATTTATGATTTCCAAATTGCATAAATTTGGTAATTTTGTTTGAGGATGTGTGGACTACCACCCCCCAAAGCGATGTGACTCATTCCTGATATACATATAACATATAAAATATGTTTTTATTAATGATATGAGACATAGATGATAGAAATTTAAAATTTATATTATAATATAAATTTATATCGTTTTATTATTATTCTTTTAGTATTAAAAATAAATGAATGTAGCGTTCATGTGTACGTACGACCTACCATCTCCACAAATGGTGCATTTCATTAATTAAATAAAAATTTTATATATTATAAATACATATATACTAGATATATATTATATTTAAATCATGAATAATATACATCAGATGATGGAATTTTGATTACATGTACAATTTTCATCAAACCAAGATCATTTTTGACTCAAGTACCGAATATCGACAAAACGTCTGATATGAACTTAAATTATTATTTAATTTTTATAACATGGAAATAATAGATATAAAAGGAATAATAAACCTCAAAAACTTTTTCATCTATGTACAAATTAAACTATTTTTATTATTCAGGAACATAACGATTGTATGTGATGAGTCGTACTCATGGTAAGGGAACTTCTTAACCCAATTTTCATTCATTGGGTTAATATTCAACTTATTTATTATGTCATGATATGATCATGTGAGAAATATATTTTTATATCCTATCTTGTATTTATACATGATTTATTTATATTTATAGTGAATAAAAAAATCTGTATATTTTATTAATAAAATGATATCTATAAGCAGAATCTTAACTCAATCTCTATTAATTGAGGTAAATATCCATGTAATTGTTTTTGTTTTTAAATGAAATTTTTTTAATGACCTCTGATTGTTTTACACTAAATATCCTCTAATATTGGGTGTATTTTTTATTTTTGACACATAATTATGTCATTTATTTATAACTGATCTAATGATACAATCATTGTAAGGGTCTTCATATCAATATCTTTTCATTGTGGCATATTTTGGTAATAGACATCTACTTCTATTATATGGTGTAAAATCAACCCTTTGAAATTTAATTTTATTCAAAGGGAATAATTTATTTTTATGAATTATGATACTTAATTATAAAAATGAATGTTTTTTAAGTATGATGTGACAACCAATCTTACTCCACCATAACCATTATTTTATATTTGGCTTCCTATATATTCCTCAATGGTTTTAGATGGAAAATAAATCCATAATTACCTTTTTGGTGTTTAGGTATTGAAAATGGTTTTGAATGTGGATTTACTATCTCAATATGTTGAATTAATTTTTTGTGGTTTAAAATGAAATTTAATGAGTGAAATGTTGATAATTTCAATATTTTACATGTTAGGATTATATAAGGGTACATGGAAATTTGAAAGGTGGTTCTGTGATAAACCAATGATGGGTGGTTATGTTCTAAAATCCAATGCATTCGGTATGGAAGTCAGCCATATGGAAATTCCATTTAGTTGTATGTCTTGATGTCAGCCATATGGTTATTCCATTTAAGTATTTTTATGTCCCATGTTACCTTTATATGTTATATGTTTCTTTATTTGGGATATAGAGTAATATTTTGTTTACAAAAAAGGGTAATCAATTAAGTTATATTTAGTGAAGTTATTTTGATACTTATTAAAGGTGAAAAGTATTACCTTAAGATTATTTATTCATTGTTTACATGTTTTCATGGGCCTAAAAACTTTCATTCATTATGTATCATATAACAAGCTTTTTATTATCAACCTATGTTTTGAAATTTTTTCCACAAAACAAAAAGACTAATAGAGTAATATAATAAATCAAAGGAATTTCATGCCATTTAAACATGAACTGAACAATGTTTATTTTTAAAAAGTTTCTGTTTTATGAATAAATTTGATAGTGAGTAGATGTGTTTCTTGTAATATTTAATTTTTTATGCATGAGTTATGACCTAATTATCCAAATATATAAAACATAAAAGATCTTCGATGTGATTAAAAGTAAAATTATTGAGTTAACCCAAGATTACATAATGACTATGTTTGAGGCCATATTATTGACTCATATAAAAAGGGATTAATATGTTTTATAATTATAAATAACATGTTAGAATCATACTTCTCATGAATATTAATGGTCCATGAAAAATATTACCTAACTCTTGATTTATATATGAAAATGGTAATGTTTTGGTGATATTATGGAGGAATTAACTATATGGTGAATGGTATGATATATATATTGATCATAAAATTATAATGTATATATTCAATAAAAAATAGACTAAACTAAAGGAGGTGTCTAGAGTTTATTAATTATTATCACATCTAAATACATTACTGCTATTAGATGGAAGACATGGTTGTTGATGATCTGAGTCTGAAAAACCATGAAAATTTATCTATGATAAGGATTTAAAGAGTAATGATACTTATATATTTTTAGAAGACATACCATGAAATCATATACAACTATGAATGATCATATCATTTACAATGTAATTTTCACTAATTCATTTATGTAATGATTATTGAGTTATAAAAAGCTGTTTTGGAATTAAAAAATATGGTATATATTGTTTACAAATACATATTTGACAATAATAAATTATCAAATATAATTATCAAGTATGTTTCCCATCAATATGATAATTTAAAAAATGAAACTCTTGGATGAATCAGATAAATCAACAATGTATATTAATCTTGGAGGTACGATGACGTATAAGAATATATATTGTGGTAAAAATATATTTTTGTGTGGTGTATCAGAAATTCATTGTTGTATACTATAAGTACAAGGGGATGTTACAACCATTTTTCCATGCCATAATGTAAATGAAAAAACATCCCCATGTATTTTATCATAGTACATCCCAATATAACTAATTTCTACAAATACCATTATGTTTTATTCAAACACCTTATACAGAATAAAAAATTAGTTCTATCCAAGAATATTTCCCTCTTTATTATATTATATAGATATACATTAGGAATATATTTAGGAATCAGGGATTACCAAATTATATTTCATTATTATTAAAATCATAGGGTTGACTTAATGTTTTGGAGAAGTATTTAGAAATAATTGAATATGGAACATGACTTTAGTTCTAAAAACCATCATTTGATAGATCGTCATTCTGGGGGGGACAATAAAAACCCTTGAATATTTCTCAATTCTTGATCTATGTTTGTCCAATTTTTATGGGACTAACACCTAACTATCCTAGAATTATATTATAATAATATATTTTAATAGAGAATTCATATGGATCCATATTAATATATGTACAAAATGGAGTTCAACACTACAACCTTATGGGAAGATGTTGGATAATTTAATCTATTGGGACCTAGGATATATATAAAAATTTAAGAGAAGTTTATATATATTCATAAACATATAAGGGAATCATAGAGTCTATAGAAGCGTGTGTTGAAAGATGTTAGAGTTTTTTAATGTTTTAAGTTGGTGATAAGTTATTTATTGAAATAAATCATTTGAAAAAATATGTGATATTACAAGAGAAGAAGGATAATGCCTATATATACTGGTCCTCTTTAGCTCCATTATCAAATTAGGGTGGTATTTAATACCTTGGTACTTGAAACAAATCTTACACATGTTCATGATGTCTTCCATGCTTATCTTCGGAGGAATTACAAACTTTAACATTCACATATACTTAACTCAGAGTTTATACCTCTAGGGAATGATATTTATTATGGGTGTAACCTACTTTAGAGTCATAATCACAGTGATAAAGATCTAGAAAATAAGTAAGGTCATCTATTAAATGTACTGTGATGAGAAAATGTGTTTTATAATGTTAATGGGAACCCAAGAATGTGATCAGGAAGAAGTATCAACAATTTTTTTGTGTTATAGTATTAGAAATTTATGGGTGAAAGTATTATAAGGGGGTATAATGTAACACCCAAGGATTTTAGAAAATACATTTATCATTAATAAATTATTATGTGTTTTATATCTTTCTATAAATGAAACACCAATATTATAAGAAACCAGATATAAAGTTAAAATGTTATTATTAAATTTTATTACTATAAAATAAGTAATGCAATGAAGTGTATGGATAAGCATAGATAAATTATGAAATCTATGTATTATAGTTTTATCTAATGAATATAAATTGTATAATATTAATTAAATAAGTCCTCAAATTTTCATAATAATAAATCAAGTATAACCGAATTTTTTAGAGTCACGTATTATTTATGTATTTTGTTTTTTAATATCAATAAAACATATTGATTTCTAAAAAATATTGGAATATATATAATGTAAATATAAAATGGATTAATAATTTATACATTGATTATTTATTAGTATCAAATGAAGAGAATGACATTTGATGGTCATAAGGGATATTTTTTATAGAACTGTAGTTATTGTGTGCAATTTATTTTAATCTAAATAAATTTAATTAAATAATAATAATTAATGATTTTAATGAAATGTGAAGAAAATATTTTGGGTAAAATATATTAAAATAACATAATAGTATTTACTATGAAAATATTAGAATAAATTCATTTTAATTCTTATAATTAAATTTTCCCAAAAAATTTATTTTACACATTTTATGTCATTATATATGAATAAATTACGTACACTTATTTGAAATGAAACATGTAAAATATATTACATATTTGGAATTAAAATTATTATTATTAGCTTATAAATTTAATTTTTATCTTCAATGAAATCAATCATGGTAAAAATATCATTAACAATGAAATTTTTAAAAGGGTTAAATAGGTGGTTAACATATGATATAAGGCTTATGATTAAACAATGTTTCATGAACATACCCAATGGATCCCTTCTAGATAGTGACTGGCCGAGGGAGATACACCATGCTTTACTCTAAAAGGGTAGGATCTTGCGATAGGTTTTGTGTATGAAATACTAAAATAGAAGGCCTTAGACTATATACTGGTATGCATAAACACAAACAATTCCAGGTAATAGTGAATTGATATATTATAATATTGAACATCTATATTTTAGGCCCTACATGAAATATCTTCTATGAGAGAAAAAAATAGTAACACTATATTAAAATATGTATAAAGTTTATAATTACATTCTCATCCATAAATGAAGTCCCAACAAAAAAATAATAGGAAAAGAGAGACTGAAGAGAGATTATGACTCACAATATTCAAGTATGACCACCGAACATAGGTAGCTATTCTAGTTACAAATAAGTTCATCTAAATCCTGGTACACCAAGGTCACTGTCAATCTATATGTCATCTTAATAAGACAGAACACTTGCATATGAAACCTATGAATCTAGGAATATATTCAAAACTGGTAGAACACCCCGAAATAAAACGGGTAGAAATAAAAAAGAAACAATAGTCATCTCAACTCACAAATAATATGTAAAAATAAAACAAAAATATTTTCTCTGAAACAACCCTATAATAGATAGAAAGTGGTTCTTCATCTCTACAACCCAGCTAAAAATGATGAGCCTACCCATAGATCCAATTATCTATCCCCAAATCTTAGAAATAAGAGTAACAATAGAAGAATCTACGTGAAGAGAATTCACCTCACTACTGCACTCCACAACTTAGGGGGAACTATTTATAATAGAGAGACCACTCCCCAATATAGATCTAATATGGGGTGTGTAATAATCCACATATGTTAGAGATATCCCCTATTTAGTATGGGGTACTATCCCAACCTATGTAATGAGTAAGGGGGACCCATGCCCTAGTACCATAGGTTGTTCCGATCCTAAAGTATATATGATGATCAAAATAGTTCACTTCTATAATTTTGGAAATGTTTAAATAATATTTCTACATGTATAACCTCATGTTATATATCTAAGTACAAAATTATGGCCACCATCATGTTCTAAACAGAAAAAAATTATTAGGATAGGATACTCATGGGACCAAATTTTGGAATAGAAAAACTATATATATAATTTAGAGGTACTTGGGAAAAAGTTCACGATGTGTATACAATGTACACAATGAATCTTGTCTACTCTGGCCTTCCCGTGTATTTCATCTAGTTCCCATTTAGTTCTCCCCCATGCCTATGTAAATTTTTTATGCTCAGGTGAACTGGTTGTGCCTATGTACATTCTTGTTTATCTTGACATGTATATTCTATTGTACTCCTAGGGTAAAATTATACCCACTATCACTGGGTAATGCATAATGCATTGTTTATACATGACATGTGATATTTATGTCCACCGAAAGCCTTAGTTGTCACTCCCATGGGACTACATGATTTTTTTTTCAATACTGTAAACATTTTTTATGTCATCATTATCTAGAAATAAAATTATGTTCATTGAATCTCACCAAAACCACTGATCCCATGGTTTTCTCTATGAATCACACTAAGGGAATGATATCTAGGAGTAACTATTTATTATATTTCATCGGTGGACAGATTTCAGCCACTAGATCCATTGTCGGTTGGATACTATCCTGACGATACTCCTTCAGTAAAATACCATGGATGATTAACCCATAACCATCATCCAATCCATCTTAGATCTCCCATCACACCATAAGTCACCAGGTTCATTATCTTTATGTAGAAATCTAAACCATTATATTGATCTATTTTTTCAAAAATCATTATTCTATTATCATATACCAGATGTTTTTAAACCAATTTGACAAAGGAAACACTGAAAATGGATGTATGGTGAACGATGAAAGAAATGAATGAAATAAAAATGTTAGTGATGCACATGTCCATTTATCAGGTCAAATTATATTTTTCAATGATATAATATATGTAAAAATGGGACTAATTGAGAAATAAAAAATAAATAAATAACTTGGGTTCATGTTGTGAATGAAAACCATTGGTAAAAGTAGACAAAAACATCTATTTTTATAAAGTCAGAAAATATGAGGAAATATTTGAAATAACAATATATGTATTGATATCGAATAAATAACTATAAAATAATTGCTATAATTCATTTTTGTTACTGATATCTATGATAATTTTTGGAGAACGCAAAACCATGATGAATTAGCACTACTCCACGATCCATTATCATTTGTAGACACATCTCTTCTTTAACTCAAATAATCTCAGAAGATAATTCATATAACCTTGTATAATCATCATAATGATGTATTTATTGATGATAATTACTTTTTATGATGTTAAATAAATTAAATAAATTAAATAAATTAAAAATTTAAATAATTTAATGCACCTAAAAATGGTTGTGCTCAACTGGGATTCTGATGCTAACCAACTTTACCTTGCGACTAGGGTAAACCAAACATTACGGAAATGACCATGGTCTATGATTTCCCATATGAGGATCCAATAAATGGTAAAAACATTTATACCGAAACAATACACACTTCTCTTTGAAAATATAATATTATTTTTAATATATAATTTATAGGTTCTTGAGACACCAAAAACAAATTGTTATTTCCGAGGATAAATCCAGAGATATATTTTAAAACATTGAAACGAATAAACTAACAAAAGTGGATTCTTTAAATTCTCCCCTCCATCATGAATATTCTCCACTAAAAATAAAAAAATAAAAAATAAATTTGGGTGTACTGAGAATGCATATTTCTATCACGATCCAAAGAGTTATCCTACCATCCCTCATGTAACTAAATCACTTGAACAAATGTAATATTCTTCCCATACTGGATCATTCCATACCAGTACTAAATCACAATCAGGTACACTAAAAAATGATTATGCCCATGATGGAATGAACTCTAAAATCAATGACCACATCTATCAATACACAGATCTCCTTAGTTGTGATATAGAAAATATATTCATGAACTTAGATCAACCATGGGGGAATGTGAAAGCTGTATCTAACCTCATCAACCCTTTGAATGATCTGAAATGGCCTTTTGATCCTTAGGGATAGATTACACACCTAGATAAACCATCTCAAACCTCATAATATAGATAATCATAGGAAAATGTTATCTCCATTTCTTAAATACATAATCCAATGATGATGATCCAAGTAAAATTTCAATCATCTCTAGGATGTCCTTATACGGTCATGGATCACATAAATATTATATTTCACTGGCAACACCATCTCGGTCCCAACAGTATATTTCTCACCAATATCAATCTAACATAAGGGTGACCTTCAAGGTCTCTCATAATGATAATTGAATGTATCCATGTTGATAGTGTAGTGATATATGTATTTATAAGTAAACGCTGCCAAGGGTAATTTATTCACATAGTTTCGGATAAGGTCTAACATTGAGGATCTTAACATTTCATCTAACACCAGGATTATAACAACTAATAATTTTATCAATGCAATTTCCCTTCCGATAATTATATTAAGTCGTATAAATCACATATATAACATATAGAAACAAATAAAATACTTTTTATAACATAACCTATTTTAAAAAAGTCCTATTTAATTATAATAATGGTGATATTTTTTATATGAAATTTATATATTTCAATAAATAAGGGTTTCCATATAAGGAATTAAATTATCATACTTATTGAATTATTTTTATGAAATAAAATTCATTTTTGGACATATAAATATAAAATATTTTGTGGTAACTGTTTGGGAGTTTTGTTCAAATGGTTTTTGGGATAAAATTTTAAAATACTATTTTTAAATAACTCTTTTGAAATATTTTTTATATGGTCATGATTTAAATTTTTATAAACATTATTATAGAACACTGTTTATTTAGGTAATTACATTATATATATGGTGAATTATTTAGAAACACTTTATTAGAATTTTGGAAAACAATTATTTTAACAATAGTCAAATATTCTTATGTGTTATATGCATGAGATATTTATAATTCATTTTTACCACTTTTATAAATTGAATCAAGAAAAAAGTATCTCATATTTGGATTATGATGGCCTATATTACGTAATATGTTCAATATTATTTTTTGGACAAAGAATATAATCTGAGTCAAAAAACCTTACTATTATATAGGTTAAATAGTGTAGTGAGTTAATGTTAAATGGTTAAGGCTTAAAATAACTAAATAGTAAAAAAGTTAATGGGGTTTTTATTTATTTATCTATATTAAACATCTATTAAAACATTGATTATTTTCCAAATTCCATAAAATTAATCTCACCCAATGTTTGCTGTATTTATATATAATATAATCATCATTTAGTCACTTTAAACCACCCATCCTCAAGTATAAATAACAATCCTCACAATTCAATCTCCTCACATGACATGAATATTTTAAAATATCTTAAAATTAATATCATCTATAATTTAACCAATTCTATGTGCTTATGGTCTCAATGAATGACTAATTCCATGTTTCTTAAGGGGTCCTTCAAAGATGTGATATTTAAAAGGTAACTTTCCCAAAATACCTCTATTAATTTCATTTATTCTTCTATGTTTCCCAATCCTCATTCATCCATATTTAATTAAATTATACCATTTTACATATTATAGTAGTTAGCTATCTCAATGGATAATGATTTTTTACATTAATTCCTTCAGGGATAGTTATAAAATAATTATTCCGGTAAAATGATATTTTGGTAGGATTATTATATCTAATTTGATTTTCTGGAAAAAATATATATACATAGTATAATATAAATCTAATATAGTTCATGATGGTTTTGAAAAAACAAAAAAAACTAATCTTTTATCATTATGTTTTTATCAAATTAATAATATTCATGATATAATTAAAAATGATATATGGGACTATATAGAAATATTTATTTGAGTTATTAACATTCTATTTTACTTTTGGTTTTATATTTTTTTATAAGATCATCCATAATTATACCCAAATAAAATACGATAAAACCATGAAATGAATGCTCCAGGAATGATGAAATTGATCGTTATAAGTCATCACAATGGCCATAAATGTACTTAATAAATTTTAATAAATAAAATAAATATTTTTGTGCTTATGAATTTATAATTTATTGAATATAATTTTATGACCTATGACATTAAGTTCCACTGAAGAACACATTCAGACATAAGTTACAGGATCTTTCTGAACCTCTAAATAAAATTTTGGTTACATTCTCTCTCTCTTTGACTAAATTTATAAATTAATTATTATTATATATGTTTTTATATGTAACACGTATATTTTATTCTTTGACGAGAAATAATATGATTTAAAATGTTTCCTTCTCAATTCCTCTCAATAAGAAAACTCGATTAAAGGGAAATTGTCTCATTTTTACTCATTTTCAATTACACTCCATAAACTATTATAAGCCTCCAATATTTTTCAAAAAACACTAAATATATCATGAAAAAACATTTTTGTTCATATATATTTTTATACAAATAATTAATCCATTATCCTCTTTAAATATGTTTTATTCGTTTTCCTAAATCTATGATTAAGTGGCATATTTATAATCTTTTTTAGCCACTACCATTCTTATTTTTAAAATCAGTTAAATGTAATTATTAATTATTTATTAATTTTATTAATTTTATTCTTTTAATAATGATATATAATGATTAAAATCCCATATTACATGGATATCATTATTATACTCCCATTGTATTTACCTTATAACATGGACACAAAACCCATTTCCTTCCATCAGTAACCCTTATGTCTAGTCCTTATGTATGGTTCATTAAGTGGAACACATATTCATGAACATGTTAGATGGGTGAACCTAGATAGAAATTTGATGAACTAGGTAATTATTTTGTCTCATGATACATTATATATGGGATTAGTGAATAAACATAGTCATTTATGGTACTTTCCCACCATGTGATATCATATTGAATGTAATCCTTGACTCATTTTTATATGATGCTAAATATTTCCACCATATTCCAATGTTTAAATTATCATAGGATTCCATGTACTAAATGAATACAACCTTATGATTATTCATGATCTATTCCTTTTGTGTTATCATTTTCTTCATTACAACACCTGTGATATGATTGAATCACATGTTAATTATTTTATTAGGTTTTATCTCATCTGATTTTTTGGATGATTTCTATAGGATGCTCTATGTAGTTATAGGAAATCCAATGGAGTTTGGGGATCATTTTAGAGATTGATAAAAAACATAAATACAGTTAGAGTCTTATATTGGAGATTGATTAAAAAAAATTATTCTAGTACGATTCTTTCTAATAATAGACAGAGTCTTCAAAAGACACTATATTACTGGATATATAGATTTTTTAATAATAAATATTCATAAAACCATGTAATAATATGTGTAAAATGTTTCAGTTTATATATATGGTATTCAAGTTGGAACCTAGCTAGAAGTGTGGCGGTACATTCGAGGTTGAGTAGTATGGTCCACAATAAGATCTGTGTCCTCTAAATTGAGGTGTATATGACACATCAAAATGATAAAGGGTTAAATAACTAAATGATATGACTCATGTTAATATGGTGCACAATTAATTTCTAAATGATACCTAATTAGAACTCCATAGTTAAGTGTGTTTAGAATGTTTTAGGGATTAGGATGGTTGAACTTCTGGGAATATCCATAGGATGTGTGTTAGTGACGAAAAAACACATTAGAAAGAACTTTTGTTGCACTATGGGGATAATAATTAGTCTAATGGACCAATCAGTGATATGGGTGGGCCCATGGGAGGGGACTATATGACTTTAAGAGGACTTTAGGTACGTGGTAGGCTATGAATCAACAGTCATGTTAATGAAGGGTGAATGTAAAATATTAGTCAAGACTGTGTGTACCATCTAATACAGAGATATTGATGGAGTTTTTGAGTAATTAACATGGACCAAACATATCCATCCACCGAAGAAGAATAAATATTTTTCAAGATATTCATGAGGACTATTTGTGGGAAAATATAAATAATTATATTTTAGAATATACATCAATTTTCTTGTTGTATCCTCCTGTAAAGGATGAAAGGAAAAATATTATATGGGAATTATGAAACCATTACGCATACCTAATCATAAATTGTAAAACATCAACATGTAATTTCTCACTATACTAATAAATACATCTGGAGGAAAAAATCTGATATGGGTTGTTGTGGATCAACTTATAAGAACTTCTCACTTTAATCTGACTAGAGAGGACTTTTCGCATGAGAAAAAAAATATACTTCAAGGAAATGGTGAGGCTGCATTTTGTACCATTTTCAGTTGTATCTTATTGATATTCAATATTTAACTCTTTGTTCTATATATGTCTCCAACATTCCCTAACTACTGAGATGAACATTAGCACAACTTATCACATTGGGACTTATGAATAGTATGAGATGCATATTCATAAAATGGATGATATGTTGTGAGAATTATTGATGGAATTAAAAAGAGTATTGTACCAATATATTTATATATTCAAGTTTTATTATAGTTATTGTTTCTCCTAAAGCATCCAAATTGCTCCATTTGAAAACCTTCAAGGGAAAATGTGAAAAACATCAATATTCTATGATGATTTTCATGAAAACATGTTTTTGGTAGCTGAAATGGTTGAGAAAATGGATGAAAAGGTGCAGAAAATTAATTATAACATCAGGGCTTCCAAAATTCAATATAAGAATAGTGTAGATAATCATCTAAGGGACCTAGATTTTGAGGTTTGATAAAAGGCATTCCACCTCATATCTTTATGGAAGAGAGTCATGATATTTGGAAGGGAAAGCTATGTACCAGGTATATCATCCCCTTTTAGATCTTGGATATCATCAGAGATATGGCATATCAACTATGACATCCAATAACCATTTTTATGTACATTATATATTTCATGTATAATTCTTAGGGAATTAGATACCGGATTCCTAACATGTAGTGAATTAAAAGGTGCATCTTCTGTAAAACGATCTCTCTTATGATGAGAAGCATGTGAAAATCAAGGACTATAGAGATAAATTTCTATATAATATGAACACTCACCTGAATAAAGTACTATAGAGGAACCACAAATATAACGAGGTGACATGGGAACCAGAAGAACCAATTAAGGATAATTACCCTCATCTGTTTTCACCATAGTATGTAAAATGAAATTTCCAGGGGAAATTTCATAAGGGGGAAGAATGTATTGACTTAGGATTTTATAAATGTAATTTATACTTATATTATTATTACATTTATTATAAATCACATATTTCACATATGTAAATGAAAAAAAAAGTTTTTATAGGATAATATATTTTAATGAAGTCCAAGATTATTTTTATAATGGTCAAGGGGTTTATTTTTCAATGAAATTTATAAATGTAAATAAATAAAGATATTAATTTCAATGTATAAATTATTATATTAATAGATGTATTTTTTTGATATAAAATTGATTTTTCTACCCAACACATAAAAATTTTCTTATCGTAATTTTGGGAATTTAAAAAAAGTTGTTTTATTGTCAAAAAGTGAAAATATTGATTTTACATAACTCTTATGAAATGATTATTATATAATAAAAATTTAATGTTTATTAAACATTATTCTTGATCGAATTTTATTTTGGAAATTAAATAATAAATAATGATCGATATTTACAAACACATGCTTATAACATTTAAAAACCACAATTTCAACCTTGAAAACAATTTTATGAGTTATATACAGAACCTATTTAGAATTTGTTTTTAAATACTCTTATAAATTTAATAATAAATAATGTATTGAATATTTGGATTCAAAATTTACATATTATTTAATAATTTCATTTTCATGTTTAGACATAAAGAATGTTATAGTTCAAAAAATGATACTGTAGTATATGTTAAATTATAGATCTGGTTAATGTTGAATAGTATGGGATTGTAATACATAAAAATAAAAAATTAAATTGGTGATTGATATATTGATTAACCTTTACCATAATTTATGCAATTTATAATCAACCAAATTTAGTAAAATTAATTACACTCAAAGGTTCCTAGCTTTATATATCGAATAATCGATATTTATTAACATAAAATAAACATCCCCCAGTATAAATAACACCCATCACTACCCCATTATCCTCAAAATAATGTAATTATTTTAAATATTTGAAAAATACTCTTATACTAACTCCCCAAATTTCCCAATGATTCTATTATCAACAATATACCAATTCACTATTTCTTAACCTGTCTTTCAATGATGTGATACTCAAGAGGTAAATTTTTCAAACAACCTCTCTTAATATCATTTAATTTTCTACCTTATGATAAACACCATAATCCATAAAATAATAATAAATACATTATAAGTATACATTATAATTTTATATTTATAATTTAACATATTATAACAAATATTTTCTCATCTCCTGTTATTCAATGAAACGAAACAATTTTCCAAATTATAGTTGTTAGCCCCCTCCATTTATAATGGTTTTTTCCATTACCACCTATAAGGATTGTCCTAAAATTAATATTCTAGTAATATAATATTTTAATATTTATATTATTAAAATTTTAATGTTCATTAAATAATATATATATAAATAATATTAAATAAAAAGTAACATGTTTCTGATGGTCAGAAAGAAAACTACCAAAATAAACTCAATATTTATCAATAACTTTTAACCAAATGAATCATCATCATATGAGAATAAAAATTAACATATGAGAGAATTTAATATTATATATGATAATTAATATAATTTTATTTAATATTAAGAGTTTTATTTCTCTTTGATAAGAACATCCATAATGATAAAAGAATGAGTAGACCATGAATCCAATAAATGAATGCTCCCAAATGGATGAAATTGAACATTATAACTCCAAAAATTACCATAAATGATCTTAATAAAATTAAAGTAAATATAATAAAGAGGAAAATGTTTTATGTTATGAAATTAATTAATCTAATTTTATTATCCACGATTTTAAGTTCTAGTTCATATCACATTCTGACATATGGTGAGGGATCTTTTTGAACCTCCAAATTTCCACTGTGTAATATTTTCTATCCCCTTTACTAAATTTATCACCTCATTATACTTATATATTAAATTTATATATAGATCACATATTTATTTATCTCAAATAATATTTATTTTTTGGGTAACTAATGGTTTTCAAAATGTCACATCTCAACTCATCTTGATAAAAAAACCTGATTAAAGGGGACTTCTCTATTTATTACCCATTTTTAGGTAAAATTTAAAAATTAATATCAACCTTCAATATTATTATAATACTACTAAATATATCACTAAAATATGTTTTAGTTTATCCATGTTTTTATTTAAATAATTATAATTTTATCCTTTTTAAATACTCAATGTTATTTTTGTAAAAACTATGTTTATGTAGAATTTTTCAAATGTTACCCTACCACTCTCTTTCTTATATTCAACTTGATTAGAAATAATTATCCATGATATACAATTTTTATACCATTATTAATGACAAATAACGATTTAAATCCTTTATTTCATTGATATAATTTTTATATGACCTTTGTTTATTTCTTATGACATGATTAGGAAACCCATTTCATTCCATGGGTAAGCCTGACATTTATTCCTTATGTTTTATTATTTACGTGTCATGAATATGAATGAATATGTTATTTTGGGTGGGAATATATAGAGTTAAAATGAATTGGTAATTTTTTTTGTCTCATCAATTGTTATGTATGGGATTAGGGTGTAAACCTAATACATTTTTCATATCTTTACACCATGTGATACCCTCTTCACAATTTTCCTTAAAAAAAATTTCATGTCATGTTTTATGTTGTTTTCACATTCCTTTTCATTCATGATCATATTATTACTTATTATATATATTTTATTATTGAAAATTATTATTCATGATCAATACATTTTTTTTATTATTTTATTCCTTCTAACTCATTTGAAATGCTTTAACCCCATTTTTATTCCCTTATTATGACGTTTTAGGTCATGCCTCTTTTATATATTTTCACTATATTATCCAATTAATTTATAGGACACTAAAAGGGAGTTAGGGGATCATTATGAAGATTGATAAAAATATGTTTTATTCTACCTTCCTGTTTCCTAACAATGTACCTAGTCCTTCTAAATACACTACACTATTTGATCATTGGTTTGTATTTCATCAAACAATATGCTTAAAACCATGTAATAATATGTGTAAAATGATTGGGTTTATATATTCATAGTTCACTAAGTCTTCCCATCCATATGGGTGTGAAACAACTTCTCAACACAATCTAGATACCAATAGGCTCCAGATAAGCACTCCAAAACTGTGACCTAAACCATGTGTCACTATTGGAGATGATCATCATGGACTTTCCATGAAGCAGTAAGATCACATAAATGTATAAAACATTAAATTCCAAACATGAATCTAATCATATATAGAAATGAAGCAAATTAATACATTGATTTCGTATGAAAACACCCTTATAGAGTTGTGGAATCTCAATATATATGTCATTTTCATCCGAATATCCATTGATATTATATCCCAAATTCATTCAAATATCTAAATAAGTTATATAAGACCTATTATAAGAATATGTTAAGCCTTTACCAATTTATATGTGAAATAGTGAGAAAAAATCATAGCAACATTCATCCTCATGAAATCACACCAAAACAACTACTATATGCCGTTGAATATATCTTCCAAACTCAAAAAAGTAAACATTGTGAGAGGTATGAAGCATCTTAGAAAATACTCATACAACATGACTGGAACTACTATGCATCTGTAGAAAAAATTATATTGTTATCCTCCTTTTGATATTCTATATGATGAATATCATGAGTTTATATAGAATTGTAAAACAAAATTTTCAATGTCTACCAACTAGGAAACTCTCCAATAATTAAGGGTTAGTAGAGTCACCACAATCGATTAAAGATAAGATACACCAATCTCCACTACTAGGGTCAAATAAAAAAAATGAAAATACTCAAAAGCCTCCTCCACCATCCTAGAATGGTAAATCCTATAAAGGGAATCTTACACCATGTTTAAATTAGCAATTATATAATCAATTTGGAATCCATATTCCAATAAAAACTCAAAAAAATTCATATTTATTGTGTTAAGAACTCTATAAGTGATGATGTTACTACAACTCAGGTGATATGAGTATGTGATGAAACACTCAACTGGAAGATAATTTATCTATATATAGATGGAAAACACTTTTTATTTAAACTCTATGTTTTGAGTCACGTAGTTTTTCTAATTTGGTCTCAACTACCTCAACACATAATTTTTCATTTCCATCCTCTACATCATCAAAAAACTTATCATAGCTCTAGAGGAATCATAAAACACCATATACTCAACACCTTCTTCAAGTAGTCTTAGAATTGGAGAACCAGTCAACCTCATCTTAAGCTCCTTCAAGGGTCCTTATAGCTACTCAGTATAGGTAAATGGATATAGTTTCTATGTAGAGTCAGTCAAAGACGCTAAAACACATGAAATATATACATTGAAACTCTTTTATTACTAATCAAAAAAAATCAAAAATCCAATATACTCTTGTGTTATTACCTAGTTATTATTTCATTAATATTCACTGAATCCTTAGATTGAACAAGATCAATGATGAATGACCCTAGAAATTTAACCACACGATTCCAAATCGATGCATTGAGAGGTTACCCTAATTTTGGTTCTCCTAATATAATCATAGTACCATCTTAAATAGTTTAGAAAACTCCTCCCCCGATATAATGTATATGATAATTTCATCGATTATGATTTCTATAAATCCTTCCATGTATGGTGAAATGATCTAGTTCAAAAGATCTAGAAACATATTGGGGCTTTATTCACACTGAAATGAATCATTGGGAACTCAGATTTTCCAGAAAAATATAAGAATGTCATCATTCAAATATCATCTACATGAACCTTCAACTGATGGTAGAAGGACCTAATATCGATCTTAGAGAACAAACTTGTCATGACCAGATCACGGGGCCCATGTCGTGACTACCCCAAGCCCACCTCCCATAGGCTAGGGGCTGGAGACTAGCTCCAAAGGCATAAATCCTGACAAAAAGGGGAAGGCATCGCCTTTATAAAGTAAAATAAACACCACAGAGTAAGCCAGTAGAAAAAACCACTAAGTAAACTGAGTAAAATAGTATGTGTGGAAATTAAATGTGCCATAATACAAACCCAAACTGAAAGTAAAGTACAACTAGAAAGAAAGTACAGAAACTGAAAAGTAAAGCTGCAACATCGAGCCATCCACTAGAAGTCCCACCTGAAGGGTGGGTAAAGATAGCCTCCTCAGCTCCTCGGGTCCAGCCGTCCGCTCCGTGTACGTCATGCCCAGTGGTCCGCCTCCAGGTACCGACTTGATCCACAGGACTCAACCACGATTAGAGATGTCCATCGTCTGCATCCAACACAACGCAGTGTGGGAATATCCCGTGCAGGGGTGAGTATACGCTACTCATTAGGGACCCTGAGACTCCCGAAGGTCTCCCAGAATCCACAAAGTATAATCCAAGAAAGAAGATACAATCCCGAAGTAACAACCAACTCTACTTAGGTATATGACCATACATATACCTAAGTCATCTATTCGAGTTCAGCTCTAACTCACGAGCTGAAGTACAACCTAGTCCACACCCAAAATTACAACCCAGTCCACACAGGAAAGTACAACCCAGTCCACACAAGAATGTACAACCCAGTCCACATAGTAAAGTACAACCCAATCCACACAGGAAAGTAAGTCAATCAACTCGAAGATAATGATTGAATGTCAAGTCTCAGCTCAAAAAAATATTTTAATCATGATGTTGAAACCATATATATTGGGGAACTCCTCCTCTATCGAGTACAATGGGCCTTTCGCTACAACCAATCACTTTCCACTAACGTTGGACTGCTGTATTACACCACAGGTCGAGTATTGTGGGCCTTCTGCAACAACCAAGTGCTTCCCATCATGGGTCTGCCGCTACAACCAAGACCCCCCCCTCACAACCTATAGAGGTACTCCTTATGATGAGTACCACAAGTCTGCTGCTACAACAAAGCGCTCCTTCGCCGTGGGTCTGCCACTATAACCAAGAGATCCCCACTGGGCTATCGGAAAAACTCCGAGTCGATCGATCAGTAGTCGTCAAGTCTCAGCCAGCTCTAGGGTTCCCGCACATAGCACACTCGTTCCGGGAGGGTCCGATCCACGAGCCAAGACATCGATACATCAACTGTCACATTGACCTGAGTTGATGCATCACAAAGTTCCCTCACGTCAATAGGAACACAACGCGTCAGACGACGCGTCAATCAGACGCCTGGTCTGAGAGTTATTGGCTTTTTCATTCGAGGGGCCCGATTTGTTTTTAAGTAAAAACCAACCTGACCATACTCCAAATGAATCCGAACTCCAAGAGGAGTAAGAAAAAAGGTCCGTTTCACTAAGAGGAAACCAACAAAGTTGACGGTACGTCAATCAGACGTCCGGAGCTCAAGTTATAGACGTTTCCGCTCCGAGGGCCCGATTGGTTTTGTGTTCGAACCAACCACTCTATACCCAATTTTCTCCAAAACCTTGAGTTTAAAATACCAAAACGACCGTATCGATCGAAGGATCGCATCAAAACTGACGGTGCATCAATCGGAGGTCCGTAGCCTATGTTATGGGCGTTTGAACGAAACTGCACGAAAACAGGGGGGTCTGGGCCCGATCCGACCCGGCCCAGTACCCCCTGGGTGTGCCTGAACTGGGTCGACCCGACCTGAGGTCCGGGTCTGGCCCATTAGGGCATGGCGCGGATTGGTTGGCGCGGCCCGGACCAGCCGGTGCAGCCCGGTCCGGCGCGGGGGTCCGGCCTAGCGGCAGCGGCCTGGCCCGGCGCCGGGGGTCCGGCCCGGCGCGGGCGGTCCGGCCCGGTGCGGGGAGTCCGGCCCAGCGTGGGCCATGGCTCATCTCGAGGCTAATCTGGACACGGAGGGGGAGGATTGTTTCCCCCCCGGTTGACCGAAACGACACACCTTTAATGTCGCCCCCTAAACCGGGAACGGCTTTGTCGTTCCGGTCCGCCGCGGCTCAGCCGCGACTATCTTCTCCGACGGCGCACCGTTGCCGCCGGTCGCCAGCACCGCTGCGCCGGGGTGGCGCGCCGCTGCCGTTCTCTGCGGACCACTGGACTCGCACAGGTGGTTCGTTTCACCCACCGTCTACGACCAGAGTCTTTACAGGACACGTACTTCACTGCGGAGACTTCAAAACACTGATGCGGTCCTGTTTCATCATCATCGTCAATCCGCACACCAACAAAAAACTGTGGAGGGTTGTCAGGCCATGTTTTGTTCGGCCCGCGCCCTCTGCATAGGTGATTTCAAATGGAATTCATTAAAACACATACTTTTAGTATCGATGAGGGTATAATTTATTCAAGTATAAATTATACTAACTTCATACCATTAAACTCTTTAGCACATGAGATTAAATAACTCAAAGAGTATTAAAAAAAATACCCCTACGTTTTTCTCTGAAATCAATAATTCCCAACCCGCAAACATATTATTTCGCGAATCAAATTAATATTGTGTTGATTCGCACTAATTGATTTAGAAGGAAATAAACATGGGTTTAATAATATTCACAAATTAATCCCCTACCTCAAGGAGTTTTCGAACGATGATCGTCGCGGGAAAACGACGTCGTGGAAGACAGCTCCGCGGAACGAGGCTCCGTATAGGTCGATGGTGAATGTCTATGTAAGAAGTGACGTCTCGCTTTCCTTGATGCAGGAAGAAGATGAGAAGATGAGACGATGTTCTTCATCGAAGCTTTGGTGTTCTTCGCGTTATTCAACCTTAGAGTAAACTCTCCCCAAAAACTCAACACACAACCTCCCCCTGAATAAAATAAGGAATTCTTATTTTATTAACACATTCCATGCATTTTCAAAACATCAAAATTCAAACTCAAAAAAAAATTAATTGGATGTCATTAAACAATCAATTTAATTGAGAGAGTTGACATGTCATAAAGAGGGGAACGTGGGTGTGTTACACAATTATGGGGGGGGTTGCCAACATAATGAGGGAGTTTAGAGAATTTTAAGGGGTGGGGCTCATGTGGGCCCCACCTCACAAATATCCGACCAAGTGGTTAGGATGTAGTGGGTCCCACTCAACTCTCAATCATAGTTTATAACTATTTAGATTAGAAATAAAATTTTGGCGCAAATTTTATTTCACTGTTTAGTTAACCCAATTATTTAACAACAGCACCCGAGAAAACGCTACTCCAGAAAGGGTCTTCATAAGCGAATACCAACATTGCAGTTTCAACGGTGCCTTCGGATTTCGATTCTGAGCAATGGTTCAAAAGTTAGAAAAACCCGCTCGTTCGCTCACTGAACTTACCCAAGCTAAACTTCAGAAATTGATTCCGGGCAAACTGGGCCTCAGAATCAGGTGCCGTCAAAAAACTGCGTACTCGTAACATTCTAAAGAAATTAAAAAAAATCCTTGAAATTTCCGGGTCTTTACATTACTCCCACCTCAGGGGTTTACATCCCCGTAAAGCTATAACACAAACTAGGGAAACGGGAGAGGGTACTGAGAATGCATCTGAGCCTCCCGCTCCCAAGTTCTCTCCTGGAGGTTCCCGTGTTGTCACCTGAGGGGCATTAGAGGAATCGACCGTCCACGTAGGACCTCCTCCTGTTGATCCTCGATCTCCACCGGGACCTCCGAAAAAGTAACCGCATCATCAAAGATATGAGTTGGGTCACACACATATCTCCTCAGCTGAGATACGTGGAAGTCATCGTGCACCTGGTGCAACTGTGGTGGATGGGTCAAGCGATAAACCACCTCGCCTACCCTGTTGAGGACCTAGAAGGGTCTGATGAAGCGCGGAGATATCTTGTTGCCCCTGCCAAATCTCCATAATCCACATCAAGGTGTGACCCGTAAGAAAACGTGGTCGCCATCCTTGAACTCTGGTGGTCCCCGCCTCCTGTATGAAAAAGGATTTTGTCGGCTATGAGCTGTCCTCATCCACTCTTGGATGACCTAGACCTTTTATGGTCCTACAAGAGCTGCTAAGATTTCCTCTTTGCCGATAAGAGAAATCCGATCTCATCCCTAGGATGAACCACACTCTTTGGCTAATACAGTCAATCCTAAAATTAATGATACTAATCTATGCCATGGATGACGTCGTAAGGCCCTAACACTACTACCAAGATATCAAACCGTTACTCTCTCCTCCAAGGGTTGAGTCACACTTTTGGCATCAGTGTGTGGTCACTAGGTCTCCTCCAGTAGGAATCTCAAAAGTGAGGGTCAAGTCAACAGTTTTAACCGGAACCTCTTAGTACACAAAAATAGAGGAAGAAAACGCCACAAGGAAAAGTGTCTTTTATTATTGCAGCTCAAGTACAAAGACACACAACAATGACAACAAGGAAACTAGAAGCACCATGAACAAATGTCCCATGCCTGGAACAAGTCCCGCTATTATCCATCTGCTCCTAGAGCTCCATGGTCGTAAGCCTATGCTACCTGAAGCTGATCTCTCCTATGTCCACATATTCCCTGCATTCGAAGTGGAACTCTTAGTGGTGGTGGTGGAAAAACCTCAAAGCGTCATCCACCTCTAGCTGCACGGCCAGCTCCCCTACCTCGGTCTCCTGCTCCTTGCGGTCCGCCTCGATCGAACCTCTGCCTCTGCCTTGGAGGTCCTTCATTTATCTACTGATCATCTGTATGGAGGGTCGGACAGTCACGTGCCATGTGACCACCCCCCCCCCCCACACACACACACATGAGTATCACTGTCCTCTCATGGTAAGTCTTTCTCCACACCGGGTGCCCCGTACACATGATCCTGTGTCATGCGGTCGACCACCTATAGGCCTCGTCCTCTTAGACCTCTACGTCATCAGTCTACTGCCCACTGCAGAAGACTCTTCCGCATGCCGACTAGTGGTAGGCCCTGCTACTGGAGACTGCTCAGTAAAGAAAATCTCCACTAATAGGGCTCGCTCCAGCACCCATGTCTGCGTCGAGATGCTTTGAGAAACAAATGAAGCTCTAATCTCTTGCTTAAGCCCCTGCTCGAAGGTTCGGGCCCTGAAGAACGAGTCTCGTACCCTGAAGAACGGGTCTCATACCATATCTGTGGAGTAGCACGAGAGATTGGTGAACCTCACTGAATACTGTGCCACCGTCATGCTACCCTACTGAAGATGAAGTATCTCTTGTATGCTCACCGCTTGAAGGGTGGATGGTACAAAATCTGCTCGGAATAGGATCTCGAAGACTGCCCACATAAGGGATGCCTCGTCGATCACGTGGAGCATCAGGCTCCACCATCTACCTACTGCTGCCTGAAGGAGGCTGGCAGAAAGGATCACCATGATGTTAGCTGATGTCTCTACTAACCTGAAAACTCAAACTATAGCCTCCAGCCAATCCTCGGCTACCTGAGGGTCTGTGTCCCTACGGAACCTGGGCGGTCTCTGACACTAAAACTCATGAAGTGCGCTAAGGAGACGTGAACTCTCAGTGGATGGGGCTTGTGGAATAGGTGGCTCGGCGGGTAGAGGTACTGACGGTGCCTCCCCTGTAATAGGGCCCTGCACCGAGGCCTCGTCGCTCGGTGGGCTGTTGTCTCGCACAAAGCTCGGAACCCTAGCTGGCTGCTGTCATGGGGCCGTCCTGAAAAGGGACAGGTTCTCCACAGTCAAACAGTATACATGGTGAGCTGACACAAAGTAATCACAAAAAAACTTTTAAAACACACATGCAATCAATTTTTTCATGCACTGAGTCGGATATCAGAAGTCAGGGTCCTGGAATATGGATATGTCGGATGCCGCACCAAGACTGGACTCCCTAAACTGATAACCACACTCAATACCCTTAAAACTATTCCCTCACATAGAAGAAAGATCAGAGTCCTGAGTTATGAGACAGAACAGAACTCCTCAAATACCAATTTGTCACGACCCGACCTCGGGGCCCGTGCCATGACTACCATAAGCCCACCTCCCATAGGCCAGGGGCTGGCGACTAGCACCAACGGCGTAAATCCCGACATAAAGGGGAATCCATTGCCTTTATAATGTAAACAAACACCACAGAGTAAGCCAACAGAAGAAAACACTAAGTAAACTAAGTATAATAGTAAGTGTGGAATGTAAATGGGCCAGAATACAAACCCAAACTGAAAGTAAAGTACAACTGGAAAGAAAGTACAAAAACTGAAAAGTAAAGAATCAACGTCGAGCCGTCCACTAGAAGTCCCACGTGAATGGTGGGTACAGATAGCCTCCTCAGCTCCTCAGGTCCAGTCGTCCGCTCCGTGTACGTCCTGCCTAGTGGTTCGCCTCCAGGTACCGACTTGCTCCACAAGCCTCAACCACGATCAGCACTGTCCATTGTCTGCATCCAACACAACGTAGTGTGGGCATAACCCGTGCAGGGGTGAGTATACGCTACTCAGTAGGGACCCCGAGACCCCCGAAGGTCACCTAGAATCCAAAAAGGATAATCCACGAAAGAAGATACAATCACGAAGTAACAACCAACTCTACTTAGGTATATTCCCATACATATACCTAAGTCATCTATTCCAGTTCAGCTCCAACTCACGAGCTCAAGTACAACCAAGTCCACACTAGAAAGTACAACCCAGTTCACACAGGAAAGTACAACCCAATCCACACAGGAATGTACAACCTAGTCCACACAGGAAAGTACAACCCAATCCACACAAGAAAGTAAGTCAATCAACTCGAAGATAATGATTAAATGTAAAGTCTCAGCTCACACAAGGATTTTAATCATGATGTCGAAACCATAGCTGCTGGGGAACTCCTCCTCTATTGAGTACAGTGGGCCTGCCGCTACAACTAAGCGCTTCCCACTAAGCTTGGACTGCTGTAGTACTCCACCTGTCGAGTACTGTGGGCCTGCTGTTACAACCAAGCCCTTCCCACCATGGGTCTGCTGCTATAACAAATAGCTCCTCCACCGTGGGTCTGCCGCTACAACCAAGCGCTCCCCACTGGGCTATCCGAAACACTCTGAGTCGATAGATCAACAGTTGTGAAGTCTCATCCAGCTCTAGGGTTCTCGCACATAGCACGCTCGTTCCGGGAGGGTCTGCTCCACGATCCAATAGGCCGAGACATCAACTGTCACGTTGACTTGAGTGGATGTATCGCAAAGTTCCGTCATGTCAATAAGAACACAACACGACAGACATCGCGTTAATCAGATGCCTGGTCTGAGAGTTATTGGCTTTTTCGTTCCAGGGCCCGGTTGGTTTTAAAGTCAAAACCAACCTGACCGTACTCCAGCTGCGTCTGAACTCCAAGAGGAGTGATCCAAAAGGTCTGTCTCACTAAGAGGAAATCAAAAAAGTCTGTGGTCTGTCAATCAAACGTCCAGAGATCATGTTATAGACATTTCTGCACCGAGGGCCTGGTTGGTTTTGTGTTCGAACCAACCCGACCGTACCCAATGTTCTCCGAAACCTTGAGTATAATATACCAAAACGACCGTCTCAATCCAAGGATCTAATATCAACTAATGATACATCGATTGGAGGTCCGTAGCCCATGTTTTGGGCATTTGAACTAAACTGCACGAAAACAGGGGGTCTGGGACCGGTCCGACCCGGCCCAGTACCCCCGGGGTGGGCCCGAACCGGGTCGACCCGACCCTGGTCAGGGTCCAGCCTTGCTAATGTGGCCCGGCCAGACGCGGGGGTCCGGCCCAGCACCAGCTGCTCGGCCCAGCATGGGCAGTCCGGCCCTGCATGGGCGGTCCGACCCGGTGTGTGTGGTCCGGCCCAATGCGGGCCGCGGTTGACCTCGAGGCCAAGCTAGATGCGGAGGGGGGGAGGGGGTGCTGTTTCCCCCCGGTTGACCAAAACAGTGCGGTTTTAATGGCGCACTGCCCCTAAACCCGGAACGACTTTTCCGTTCCGATCCACCATGACCCGGCTGTGGCAGTCTTCTCTGGCGGCGCGCCGCCGCTTCCGCTCTCCACGGACCACCGGATGCGCACCGGTGGTCCGTTTCACCCGCCGTTTTCTCCTGGAGTCTTTACGGGACCCGTAATTCACTGCAGAGACTTCAAAACACTGTCGTGGCCCCGTTTCATCATTGCCATCAATACACGCACCAACAAAAAACTGCGGAGGGTTATCGGGTCATGTTTTGTTTAGCCCGCGCCCTCTGCGTTAGGTGATATCAAATGGCAGTCATTAAAACACATGCTTTTAGTATCGACAAGGGTATTATTTATTCAAGTATAAATTATACTAACTTCAAACCATTATACACTTTAGCATGTGAGATTAAATCACTCGAAGAGTATTAAACAAAATTCCCCTACGTTTTTCTCCGAAATCAATAATTCCCAACCCACAAACATATTCTTTCGCGAATCAACTTAATATTGTGTTGATTTGCGCTCTTTTATTTAGAAGGAAATAAAAACGGGTTTAATAATATTCACAAATTAATAACCTACCTCAAGGAGTTGTTGAACGATTATCGTCACAGGAAAATGACGTCGTGGAAGACGACGTCGTGGAACGAGGCTCCGTATATGTCGACGGTGAACGTTTGTGGAAGAAGCGGTGTCTCGCTTTCCTCGATGCAGGAAGAAGATGAGAATATGAGACAGTGTTCTTCATCAAAGCTTTGGTGTTCTTCGCGTTCTTCAACCTTAGAGTAAAATCTCCCCCAAAACTCAACACACAACCTCCCCCCGAATAAAATAAGGAATGGTTATTTTATTAACACATGCCATGCGTTTTCAAAACATCAAAATTCAAACTCAAAATTAAATTAATTGGATGGCATTAAATAATCAATTTAATTGAGAGAGTTGACATGTCATAAAGAAGGGAAGGTGGGTGTGTTACACATTGATGGGGGGGTTTCCAACATAAAGAGGGAGTTTTGGGAATTTGAAGGGGTGGGGCTCGTGTGGGCCCCACCTCACAAATATCATACCAAGTGGTTAGGATATAGTGGGTCCCACTAAACTCCCAAGCATAGTTTATAACTATTTAGATTAGAAATAAAATTGTGCTAGAAATTTTATTTCACTCTTTAGTTAACCCAATTATTTAACAACACCACTCAATCAAACACAACTCCAGAAAGGGTCTTTTTAAGAGAATATCGGCATTGCGGTTTCAATGGTTCCCTCAGATTTTGATTCTAGGCACCGGTTCAAAATTTAGAAAAACCCACTCGTTCGTTCACTGAACGTACCCGAGCTAAACATCAGAAATTGATTCTGGGCACACCGGGCCTCAGAATCAGGTTCCGTTAGAAACTGTGTTCTCATAAAATTCCAAATAAATTAAGAAAAAAAAATTCCCTTGAAATTTCTAGGACTTTACAAAACTAAAAACGTTCAACAGGTAAAAATGATAATAAATCCTCAAAAATTGGAATTTTTTCTTTTTTTGTGTCACATAATTCAGGTGATGATGAACCATGAAAATCTTCAAACACCTATCCATCATTTTCATGAATGAAACTTGGGGGAATAGGGGCACACTAGGTTTGATAAAACCTTTCTCCCAATAGAATTAAAACTACACCGTTAGATCACAAAGGTCATTAGTGGTCATATAAAATTACATAGAAGATATCAGTGTGTTTAAGGAGAGAATGCTAAAACATAAATAATTCTACTACCTCAGATATAGTCAGATGATTTTAAAGTGAAAAAATAATATATAACTCACCATTGCTACTAGATTATATGTTCTAAAAGAGAATACAGAACCATGGAATATTCTCCCCAACTAATGGATGAAAAGTTGAAACTTATTTATCAGAATCCATACCTTATCTTCCATAATATATATCTCTCCCATGTAAGATAATTTCATACTATTTATAAGGAAGAATATAACACATATACAATTATAATTTATCTATTAAAACACCATATATGACTATTAAATTCCTAGGAAGTTTTCATAATGTTTTATCATGATGAATGAGAGGTCCCCTGAGAATCTATTTCCATTAATAAGAAACTTTCACTTCTATAAGAAGTGTTATATTGAAGAATTATTACTTATTGAAACATATAAGAATATTTTGTAGGATAAATACATTAATGTATTTTATAATTCCATCAAAAGGGATATAGAGATAAAAAAAATGACTCTATCGTATGTACATAATTAATAGGGAATGAGTATAAAAGATAATAATCATACATCAAATCATCTCATGAGATTATTGGTCTAATCCCAACATTGGCTGCTAATTCCCACAACCTTTACCACTAGCTTGGTGTGGGACACATAGTGGTGGGGGTTAGAGTATCTCAAATAATCATCCTCTAGCAGAATCACATCCCTCTATATATCTACCTATCCCTTTATCATCAATTTTTTCATAGGGACCACAGAGACGATTCCAAGGTGTTCCATGACCACAACACATCCTATAACATGGAGGTTCAACCACTACATTCCTACCTTCGTCCACATGTCATGTTGGGAAATCAATGGCCATGTGACCTCACCCTTCATAACCATTTCAACTAACCTATTAGGGATGATTGAGCATTATATGTGATCCATGTAACATATCCACGTGTTAGTTTCTAGGAAAGGTGACTTCTCCCGCCCTGAGAACTAGATGATTGATGTCTTCTTGCTTCTATAGATGAATTAGCCCCATGATGTCCACATTTAGATCCCTCCACCCAACATCCATATTTATGGAATAACTCTATAACCAGATACCACACATTCAATCTATTATATGTGAGAATGCACAAAGAAACCATGATAGCCTGGATACCTCTCTAAATCCCCGGATCAAACATATATGAATGTATGTATCCATCATGCACTATATCAAGTGTGTAAAAAATTATGTCTGTAAAACATACATTGTACTCCAAAAAAGTCATATCAATAGACTACAGATTAATAAGATCTTGAATCCACATTGAGCCCATGATCTAATGCTAATATATGTCATGGAATTGTATCTATATGTCTAACTATGAGAACACAACCTCATCATGTGTCTGTGTTATTTTACATAACCAGTCCCTTTGTTCTCAATAATGAAATAACATTCAAGAACAACCATCTGATAGGATGGGGTCAAAAAATGAATAAACATTCTAATCTCCACCTCAATCCACTCTTCCTCATCATAAGGGTTTATCTTTCTTTGTATCCTTAATTTCATTATAAATAGTAATTACATATCTTGTTAATCTTGAATGTATCTAAATTTTGACATGCTAGATCTATCAGCTTCCAAAAAAGAACTATATCCTATACCTTGTTCACTAGGGCTCAATACTCAACAGATCATTGTCATGATCCAATAATTGTATCCTAGTTGGAAGTCTTCTATTAGTTATACCGAAATTAGACAAGTTGTGTCATAATTAAATGACTAAATAAATGGAGAGATTACTTAATAAGGGAATGAAATTAAAAGGAATAAATCAAATATGATCCATGCACCATTTATTCTTCTAATAGAGGCCTCAAAATGATGAAATTATAAGATTTAATTTATAATTCATGTGAATGGATATATTGGCCACCAACCCAACCCTGGGATCTGTATCCTAAAATCCAGATTCGAGTAACTTGTACATGATTTATCTATTTTTATAACCCAATCCTCCCCACAATGTTAGACTCTAAACATCAACTAGAGGGAAACTCCACATATAATGAAACTATATCATGAATTGAACCTCTTAGGAATTCTAGACTAGGGGTATATTGTGTGAGACATCCCAAGAATTCCTCTAATATGATAGGGGGTATCGACAATCACTATGCAAATAATAGTGAAATTGGGGTCCATGTCATATGCACATGCATGTGTGAACATAACTATAATCATAAAATAGTGAGGATATATAGTAAAATAATAGATATATAGAGTGTAAAATAGACACACAACATCCATTAGGAATGTATCAATGTCAAAATACATAGAATATAAAATTATAAATGAGAAAAAATACATGACCATATAGAAATGAGGTCCCAAACTAATGAAAAATTGAAATGGGATACTAAAGATAGAGCCTAACTCACAATATATTAGAAAAATCAATGAATATTAGTAGATCCTCATGGTAAAACCATGACCCTCTAAAACCATGTCCACTAAGGTTACCATTAATTAGTTTGTCATATGTAGAGGACACAACATGTATGAGAAATTCCCCTTAAAGGTTTAGTATGTAAATACCTAGTATTAGATATTAAAAACCCACAATGGTGAAATTAAAATCAACAATAGTCATCTAAACTCATAAGAATTAGGAGAAATGATATATAAAAAATATTCTCAGAATGAAACCCATGGGATTGATAAAGGGGATATCTCTCTCCTCTAACTAGTTAAGAAATAAGACTCTTCCAACAACTCCAATAGCCTATCACTGATACCAAGTACTACACATAATAGCACAACAATATATGTAGAGTTTTAAATCCTCACAACTATTATCTACAGTTGAGTGGGAACTATCTCTAGTTTAGGAAATTCTCTCCACCAAAGATTGAAGATGAGGAGGTAATACAATATTAATAAAGGACCTTCACACATTATAGTGTGGGGGTTATATCATCATCAATTAAATGATTATGGGTTACCTGATTCACATTCCAATAGGGTGTGTTGACCTTGGTATGTCTCTGATGATCAATCCAAATCATTTAGATTAACCAACCGTCACTGAATGAAGTATCCCACTTATAACACCACATTTTATATATCAAATTCTAAAACAATGATAACCTTTATTTTCTACATGAATGAATTATTATTATAGACAAATAATGGGACAAAATCCAAATCCTAAAGAAGAATATAAACAATGTAGAGGTATCTAAGAATATGTACATGATGTTTCTAGGGTCTAAAATTTATTTCTTACATACCCTGAGTATTCCCATATTTTTATCCCATGTTTATGTACTACAGAATTATCCTATGTACTTTGGTTATGCCTATGTACATTGGTTTTTCCTATGTAACCTACTCATATTTTAGTACCTTGGGAGTGTTTGAGTATACTATAATGCCCATGTACTCTAGTAATTCTCATTTTCCTCCCATTCCAATGGTCCTGTACTCTTACAATACAAGCTAAGTCACTAGTGTCAAGCCACACAATGTGTATGGGTTATACATGGTTTGTGATATTTATCTATACCTAAGACCCTATCCTCCATAGCAAGTAGAAAACACAATGGGTATTCTCTATAGTAAACAATGTGTATATCTGTATTTTCAATAAATTCATGTCCATTCAACACATCTTCCCCACCACCACTTACTATATTTGATCCATGAATTAAATTTAAGAACTAAGATATTAGGTGGATTCAACATGATCCATCACCAGTGGATGGATTTTGGACACACAATAAATATATGGTTGGATATCATCACGCCAAAAGCTCTTCTCCATAAATACCATGAATGATTACTCCTTGATCCACCTATAATCAATCTATGATCTCATATCACACTACTTTTCACCTTGTACATTCTACTGATTTCCATAACAAACCATTATTGTTGAACCAATATTCTAAACCGGATTGTGCGATTATCATCTACCAGGTGTTTTTCAAACCGCCAGCTAATGAAAAAAATGATGACAAACCTATGAAGACCGACAGGAGAAACCCAAAAAAGTAATAGATGAACATGGACATATTTATGTTGGATTCTATTCATTGATGAATGAATCAATTAAATCATAGGATATACTAAGATAAAATACATAAATAAACACTATTTGTTCTTTTAAAAAATATAAATCACTGGAAACAAAAGAAAATAAATGATTCGTGCTTTTTAAATCAAAATAATTGAGCAAATCCATAAAATAAGGCGCCCTACATTGAGGTTCAATCGATATTTATAGAATAAAATGCCCATGTCATTGTAACTGGTGAAATCCAAGAACATAATTGGTTATGAAAACCATTTGATAATAATAACTAATCAATGATCCATTTTTATTTTTCAATTTCACTACTCCATGACTCCTTGAGTATCGTCAGAATATACAACGACATGTGGAAATTCATCAAAACAATTTATTCATAGATGATAATTAGGTTTTAGTTTATTTATTAAATTAAATAAATTGAAAATTTAATTTATTTAAACAACCTTACAATGGTTTTCCTCAACTAGATGCCTGATGCATGCCTATTTTATGTCACTCCTAGGGTATGCCCCACATTCTAGAGACAATAGTGTTACATGATTTATTATATGAGGTCCAATAAAATTGGAAGACCATTTATACTGAAAGAAGACATCAATGTTGGATAA
This sequence comes from Viscum album, assembly GCA_963277665.1. Classification (NCBI taxonomy): domain Eukaryota; kingdom Viridiplantae; phylum Streptophyta; class Magnoliopsida; order Santalales; family Viscaceae; genus Viscum; species Viscum album. The sequence continues at coordinate 393,265,887 of OY728148.1, forward strand.
TATAAGTTAATAAATTTGATATATAAATTCTAGGTTCCTACTATACCCAAAACAATGTGTAAACTATGAGGATAAATCTGAAGATATATACATATAATAATATTCAATGGAATAAATAAATAATATCAGAGACATTACATTGGAAACACAATTAATTCTAATTGCATGCTTTTATATTTACCTAACCATTATTATCATAAAGAATATTGTAACCTTTTTCAACATTACTTGAGTAAGCAAAATAATATTTAATAATGATTCTTGCAATTACCAATTTTAAACTAACCTATCTTATTAAAAGGATCCTATCTTCTTATCTATACACAATAAGTGAGCACTAAGTTTGGAAAATCCATGAAAAGTAACTTCTAAAATTTCATTCACATATCATTGATGTCATATTATCACCATGATACCATCTCAAGATGGCATAATGTGTAGTGTTGATTGTATTAACCAATTATTTTTGGGATCCATTCTTCCTTAATATCCCACATATTGTATAGATACCCATCTTAAATTGATTGAATAAGTATCATTACTATATTTAAATATTTTTATGAAAATTTTATAGCCATTTTCTATCTTGTTTATATATAATAAATAATAAAAATATTTCTCATATGTATATAAAAACTATCGTCTCCAAGAAGTAATGTATTGTGTCTTTCATCACTATCTCTTATGGATTGTTATATAAAATTATTTAATGTATATATAGGATATTTAATAAATAACTATGATTTTTAATGGTAAAATAATTTCTTCATACATAAATTCTCATATATTGTAATATGATAACCTCACGATAATGTATGTATAAACGAACACCTCCACAAAGTGAATTGACTCATTTTCATTTTTTATTGAAATGGATGATAATAAGAATAAATTTAATGAATATATATTCTATTTTTTATATAAATATTAATTTTTAATGTTATATTTTTATTTCCTATTATTTATCTCTATTCATTTAAATGTGAAAACATTACTCCTATGAATGTATAAAATACTACCTCTAAAAAGAGATGTAATTAAATTTTAAACGTGGATATATATGTTTTACTATACAATTGTATATAAGGAATAAATCTGATACTTATAAAATCATTAATAATAAGGAGTTGATAAAACCATGACCAAGGTAATAGGACAAAGACCATAGAACCTAAACTTGCATGGGTAACAGAAAAATTAACATATAAATACTGGTTTTAATGAATATTTTTTAATAATTGGGTCATGAAAAAATATATAGGAATGATATATTGTAATATAACTGCAAATATTTTACTGATACAGATTTAAAATAAATCAATATTTATTTTCATGAATTTTAATATAATATATGAATAAATAAAGGACATGGTGAATGGGTTTATTTTATAATCTCATCTCTTGTTGGGATTTTGTATATTAGTTTTCCAATGTGAGAAATTATATGATCATTTTCTTTAAAATAGTATATATTTTATTCTCCTATGGTTTTTTCTGGGGATTTAATTTTTTTATTATTCTATCAATGGTACTTGAAATGAAAAATAATTTTTATAAGAAAATCATAATATATTTCTTTTTTTTGAAATCATTCACTTTCTAATCCATGTTACTCGAATTTCAATATTATAATTTTTAATGTAGATAAATAATTTAAAATTTTCATTTTCTTGACTTTTGAATTTATATAAAATTTGTTAAAATGGATCTTTTTTGTGGGTTTTCATATGTCTCACTTTTAGCAATTTATAAAATTGTGCCATGAATTTTCTCTTTAACATATAATGAAATAATGGATTTCCCATATTCATGACATCTCTTCATCATAGAGAATCATTTTTATGTTTTTATGGTTACCTAATGAAATACCATTTATAGTTTCAATTAATTTTAGTCTTTGACTTTTACTAAACTAAAAGGTAGTTTTCTCATGATTTCAAAAGTATATTTAAAATACTTTTATAAAAGTGAATATTCATCTATGTTAACATCATTTATGGATTATAAATTTTAAATAGTGATGTTTTATTATAATAACATTCTATTTTTTATTTTGAATGTTTATTATGAGCATGTTTTAAGTATTATTCCATCAATCATGTTATATTCCCATGTGTTATTTACAGTATAATGAAACGGTGAATTTTTTTGTGACAGAAAAAAATTTCATTTTTCAAAACCTAGGTAATAGTAGAAATAAATCAATATTATTATTTTATATTTTTATATCTATCATTTTTGTATAAAAAATTAATAATGTATTTAGTTAAAATATGAATTATTTAATTTAAATAGATTGTTTTTCAAAGAATACATGGTTTTTTTTAAAAGACAAAATTTATTATTTTGGAAATTTAATATTATAAAAGTGAATATGTTTCATGAAAAATCATATCAAATATAACTTAAGTTTAGGTTTTATAATTTTTCTAAAATATAGAATATTTGTGGATACTAAAAATGTTGATTTCTAAAAAATAGTTATTTTTTCATCAAATATATTAATTTAAAGGTCCTATAATTTTGTTAATTTGTTTTTAGGGTAAAATATGATCTATATTATTAAACATGAACTTAATAATTCCATATTAATCAAAGTTATATTTTATTATTGTACAATTTCTACTTTCTACCTAAAAATTAAATATTCTAAAAACTAATTTTTTGTTGAATTTTGAAAACATATATCAAAGGTAAAATATTGAATTTATATGAATATAATATTAAAAAGAAGATTAAATATTTATAATCTTGGATTTAATATTTATTAGAGAGTTCAATTTCATTTTGGTTCATTCTGAATAGTAACCATGGTAAAAATTGATCACCACTGTAAAGGGTAAATCTGGTTAATCGATGTAAAAAAAAATTGATAAAGCCAGAAAACATTTCATAATTATTATTGGAAGATTTGTTTTAGAAACATGACACCATATATTATAAAAGATATTTTTTTTGGTTCCGATATCTCAATATCAAGACATTATAATATTTAAATGTTTAAGAAATTACAATAATTCTAGTCCCCTCACTTATAAATGGAAACCTTTTCTCTTCAATTCCTCACTCCTTTAAATCAATATAGATCATACAATCCATATCCAGAACATCCCCAAACACTACCCACCAATTTCTTATAATTTATGGGATTTTTAAAATTATATTCTTATAAGGATTAAGGAGTATTAAAAAGGGAGACACCAGAGAAGATGTTCTAAGTCCTAATAAATATTTTTCATGTTTATTTATTCTTCTACACCTTTGAAATATTATTTAACCATGATTAAATTTTGAGAAAAATATTTTTTGAGTAATAAAATGTAATTATGAATATGGAAAAAAATTTCTTCATCTTTTACATAATATGATAAACTAAAACATTTATCATGGGAATTCTTATACTACCACCTCCATGAATCAACCTGATTCATTTTTAATAACTATTTATTGTGGATATTTAAAATGATGAACAAAATTAATATATATATATATATATATATTATATTTATGAACTAATTTTAATTATGTAAATATAATACCTCACTCACCTTCTTACTCTTTCTATATGTTGGAAGTTGATAATGTCTCTCATGTGTACGTGTAGAATATAAATTCCATGAAGCGATAAGATTACGTTTTTATGCTGATGCTACAAGGTTGTCTACAAGGATTTATTTACTAAATAAATATGAAATATGAAATATACTTATGAATATGTAAAATTTAAATATTATTTACTATATTTCTTTTCTCGAGTTTCTAAAATATAAACATCTTTCATGCATACGTATACAAATTTATCTCTGTAAAATGATGTGGGTAATTTTTTATTAATACCTTACATGATTGGTTTTAAAAAAAATTCTTAATGAATAAATATGATTATTATAACATGGCTATGATTATGTAGATAAAGGGACCATAACATATTTCAACTCAGTCGATGCACTGATGTGGTTTTAATGTTATAGATTGAATTAACCCAAAACATCTAATGTGATGCTAACAATTAGTGTAATTAAATAAAAGAGGTAAATAAATGATATAAAAGGAATATTAATAATGAAATTAACATTAAAAATCATATTAAGAATTAAAAAACAAAAATAATTTTTTATTCAATTTTTGGAGAACTTATGAAGTTATATGAGATATAAGGTAATGGTATTTACATTGATACATTTTTTTAAATGTTTGAAACTATTTTTCATCAATTTAAATCTATATAAATTTTTTTAAGAATGATTTATTTATGTTTAAAGGATATTTAATATTCATTTTCCATTCTTTTTTACTTAAAAAAAATATGAATAAAGCATTAAAATTATTTCTATATGTTTCATTTTGACATTTATTTTCTGAATTACCAAATGAATGTTATTTACCATTTATGCTTTTACCACATTTTTTAATTTTGATAAGTGTTATTGTTCATAAATATTCAATTTGTCATGACCCGACCCAAGATGGGGCTTGAGCCGAAACTACCCCAAGCCCAGCACCATAGGCCAAGGGATGAAGACAAATGTCGAAGGCACAACAAACTTGTGGAGGCCTTTCCCTTTATTATTGAATACAAAAACATATCCAACTCAATTAAAAAGCTTATAGGGAAAATAAATTAAATGTAAAAAAACCAGCTATATATGAACCAGTGGTATGTATTTACATCTAAAAAGTACAATGGAAAGATGATGTAATGTAAAAAAAGGAAAAAAGCGCCAAATACACAGCCAACCAGAAATGTTCCACAACCTAGCTGTAACTAAAAATTAACATAGCTAATAGTACCCTACGCTAGGATCCCAGGCTATGACCACCGAATGTGGTCCAAGCACCTGTATCCCTATGCTCCACTGAAGTCAGGATCCACATGTCTTTCATCTTCTAGGTCACATCATGTGTGGGAAAATACTAAGCATGGGTGAGTATGAAAATACTCAGTAGGATGACCTGAAGTCCCAAGAAAGAAGAAAGAGATGTACTAAAGATGGGAGTAGTAGGAAATGCAATAGAAGAATTCAATAGTAGATAGATAAAGTTATAGAAGAAATGGGTGTATCTCAACCCATCAAGAGTAAAGTAAGCTTCTCCAAACAGAAGGATTTGTAAATGGTGTTAAGATTAAGTTATCATCAAGTATCTGCTACATATATTAGAGGAGTATACTACTCCAATCACGAGAAGAAAGTTACAGAAGGTAGATTTCAAAACCCATGCCTATTCACATCTCTTAGAAGGAGAGTAACAAAACCCAAGGAGTGGGTACTATAAAAGGATAAAAAAATAAATGCCTAGTAAAAGAATCCCACCAATAGAGTAAAGGGATCTCTATATCACAACTCAACCTAGGAAAAGAGTCACCAATAGTTCAAAAAGTAACCAATGATGCCTATAATCCCACACTTGTACCATGAACTATGAGTCAAAGGGGCTAAAATCACTATACGTTGGTATTATCTCCTCTGAGTGTCACTAACTCACCCGTGCGACTTTAGATTGCATCACATTGATGTGTCTTGTTGGGTAAAGCACCCCTCTTTCCGGGGAGTCCAAGGTTACATCAAAACACACCCCTTCATTATTCCACACAGTTGAGGGATAAAAAATGATAGTCTTCGTAGATGACCTATTCCCTATTACATTAGGGGGGTTCCTCTCTAATTAATGTGATCCATCACACTCAATATGGGGAATCCACTGGTAGTAATGTTATCCCACACCCTTGATAGAGGGAAATCACTGGTAGTAATGTGGGCACACAGCCTCAAAATAGGGATACCATTGAAAGTAATTTAAGAAGGTGCGCTCAATATGGGGACACCATTTGTAGTCATGTGCACCTACGCCCTCAATTGGGGGAAACCATAGGTAGTAACGTGATCCCACACCCTGAATAGGGGGACACCACTGAACATAATTTAATCCTCCACCCTCAATAGGAGGACACCTCTGAAAGGATAGGGGACTCACTCCATGGCACGGTAAGCAGGTACTTACCCTACCTTACACTAGGATCATAATGTTCACATTGTGGCATAACATGGGAATAGTGGACTGCATAAAATCTGTGGGAAAAAACCGCACCTTTAACCATTAAGAGAGTAACAACCCTGGAAGAAAACTTACCAAAGAAAAAGGAGTCTCACCCATAGTTAGGGGGGCTCGCAAGTCTTAACTGATTTCACCACCAAATTCTATGAAGAAAATAAATCAAGATACAATATAGACACACCCAGATCCATGTTCAAAAGAAAGAATTATGAGTGATAGAAGAAAACACAGTGGTACATGGAGCATGAGAGTCCCATGCCATGTGTGAACCTGCCTCATCACCTGGCCATTTACCCAACCATATTTGGGTACCAAAACTGTGAACAAGACCCCTATGTATACCAAGGATCTCCCAGTGTATGTAACACATCAATTTGAATGGTCTATGAGCGCATGACACCCATTTTTATCCCTGAGGGTCAGCAATGAAACATGCTTTCATGCCCTCTCAAACAGCCTAAAAACATTGACGACATCTCTTCATACATCATATCCACTCTCACAAGAGATAGAGTCAGCCAAATCCCAGGGTTCTCTTCAATCATGGAAAAGGGATTCAACAACAGTATCTCTTCCATGCTTTCAAATTTAATAAGATTGAGAATACGGCTCCACACATCTAGACAGATCACACCATTGTGATCCTTATAGAAAACCACAAAGAAACCACTACTCGTTCATCCAAAATAGACCCCCGATGCAGAAGTTTCATCTCCCAATGTCATATGTGAATGGTTCTTTATGGGATCCATGCTTCGATCCTAAAACACATCACATAGACCACACCATTGTGATACCAACAAAAAAACACAAGGGATCTTCAATACATTCTTCCAAAATAGACTACCTATGAAAAATGTGTTTTTCACTGCAAGTTCCCGAATGATGCTTGATCACTACGAATAACAAAAAGGATTTGTATCTCTAAAACAATTACACCATTACAATCCTTGCAATAAAATGAAAAGGGGGATATTCATTTTCTCTGAAAATTCTATAAAGTAACACTTCAAAAATACTACATTGCACCCAATATCCTCCTCGTGGGGACCAAACCTCAACTCTAAATTTTAGAAAACATATTGCGCCATTACAATCTCCATAAGAAAAATACTTGATATTTAGAACTAAAACACCCCAAATTGATACCAGATAAAAAATTTGGATTTCACCACAAAATGTGAAAACCAGGACCTGTGGCTTCCATACATTTCCGTTAGGTCACACACATGGATAAGTATATCAAAATGTCCACACAATAATTAGGGTCACACTGCCATTGGTTGCACGTCAATCGGAAATCTCATTTAAGAGTTAGGTCTGATGCCAAAATCAATGAAATAATAATTAATTTAAAATATTAATATTAGTCATCAGGAATTTCATGCCCCTGGTCCACAATACCAAATGTTACAAGTCTCAAACCAATCTTAGAAGACCAACCTTGAAATTAAGGTCCTAGTGCCTCTTATAGAGAGTCAAAAAGAAGTCTAGTTTGAATGATAAGTCTGAAATATGCTTCTTGAATAACAATAAATATTTTATTATAATTAACATAACGGTTTCGGGTATCCTACCTTTAGGAATGATTTTAAAAATTTCCCAAACCACCTAAAAATGCCAACTCGGTGTTACAAAAGCAAATCTATAGACGGTGCATCCAAAAGACGCACAGTTTTGGAGTTATGGCCTTTTAAAGGAAAAAATGATTAAAATTGGGTCAGTCCAGCCCAAACTGGCCGAACAATCCTTAAACTAGGATGGCTCGGTCTGATTCACCAGCCCACGGCCTAGCCGCGGGTCTGGCCAAACCTGACACACCCCAGCCCATAATGACACTAACTGGTCAGTTGGCCGGTCTCCCCTCGCACGTCGCGTCAATGAAGACCTCCATCACATAGGTCCAGTCTCTAAGGGTGCCTCCATGAACTCTCTTCCTGATTCCAACCAAAATCATGATTCCCACCACCTGAAAACTCTCTCCATATTAACAGTGATGGTCTACTCCATCGCTCGGAGCCCCGCTCGACAGCCGTGCCATCTACACTACACTGACGATGGTCCTCTGAGCTCTTCCTCGTCCTGATGTGTGATCCTGGTCTCCGTCTGACAGTGCTTCCCCAGCACCACCCGATGCCTATGCTCTCATCTTCGGCCTCACCTGACATTTCCTATTAGATATCTAGAACCTACATGCTATGCTCTGCTGTTGGAACCCTACGATATGTGTCGCTCTGCTGCACCTCTGAACTACTCTGTCACGTCACACACTACGACCCCAATGCTCTGCCACCATCGGCCATGCCACTCATCAGTGGTTGATTACAAAGACCACTATATCCTCTCTAAAAGTATGCTATTTTAACTGATGAAGGTTTTGGGATCCTTAGTACCATATCACAATAACGATGTTCTTCACTCTTTGATACATTGAGGATTGGGTGTGTTTGAAAACTAAAACCATGAAGGACAAAAATGATACTACGGAACAGAAACTGAGTGATTATCATGTTAGTTTTCCATTGTGTTGATCATCAAAATATTAGATTTAATAAAAAATTGATGAAAAACTCAACAATTCAATGGGAGGTGTGAAAATTAACAAGAATCCAACATCATTGGATCTGTTCGTTGTTGACAACTTTTTCGCTGCAATTCTGTATCAATCCACGATATTGTTAGCAAAATTTTCTCCTCAATCTTGTGAATAATAGTGAAGAACACATAGAGAGTGAGATGGGGGGATATTTAATAGATATAAGGGATTACGATAACCCTAATCCAGAACTCTAGTTTTTCTATTTGTAAAAAAACTTGCTCAACATGGAATCCAAAACCATTGCACCCTCATATTCTATGTCGCTCCAAGGAAAAACACCACATATTGCACTCAATGGAAGAGTCGTATTTTAATTTAGAGTCTTCGTTTAAATGTTATTTGAAAATACTCTAGTGATAAAAATGACATAGTCGTTATTCCAAAATGATGATTTTACCCTTGGCTGATAGTTTTCATTACAACATTACACCATCAAAATTTATACCCATCCTAGGGTAACCGGAATGTTTCAGAATCAACCATGCCTTTATACATAAAAAACAATCTATCATTTAGAGATATATTGTTCTCGATGTTTGAATTGTATAATAACCCTTAACATTTTTTCTACTAGTATTTCATCGTATTATTTTCCAAAAAATTATTCACAACATCATTTTATACAACAAGATTCTGATACCTGAAAAAAACTAGGGGAGACAGTATAACGAGCCCACACCTAGATCTCCCACTCCTAGGAAAATGATTAGGTTTCTGTGATGGAAAAACACATGAACCACTGGGTTGGTTCGTCCTCTTATGTGAAACCTGGGGAACATCGTGCACTAACTCTAACTGTTGGAGTAGGGAAGGTGGTAGAAAAACATCAAATCTCTTTGAATGGTCTCGATTGTCCTAAAGGAATGTGGGGAAATGATTAAATTTCTGGTCAAACTTCTACTTCCCATGTCATTACTGTAATCACCACTTGTCCTTGGAATACGGTCCCAGTGATTCCCTCCTTTTTAATATATTTCTAATAAAAAACCTATGGATATCTAGTCACACAAGATTCATAGTCGATGTCTCTCCACATATGTAGTAGAAAAGACTACTGTAATCAGAACCACACAATGAGTCTTGTAGTTTCGTTTATGGATTCTCTATCACCTTAATCCGTACTTTTTATCTATAGTATCAAGACTTGACATTGACTATGAATGGTTCCCGTGAATAGGGTAGGTGAGTAAATTCATCCAAAAAAAAGATACTAGACATAGAAGGCATGTGGTATACACCAGGCATCATTTCCCCTTATGGAAGTAGAGTATTCCCAAACTAGACACTCAACCGAACTCAATAGTGGAACCCCCAAAAAAGGGATGTCATGGAAAAAAATATCACTAGATATTCCATGACATACTCTAAAACTCCAATTTATATCCTCACACTGTACACACATTTCAGAGGGACTCATCCACCACATCTAAATTTTTTCTACTTTGAGTAGTATTTACTCTCTCTCGAAATTTTTCTCACATCACTAAAAACCACTTCTTAGTGAGGGAAGGACCCTTTTTGTTGTGTATTCTAAGACACTTTGAACAAAAAATGTGGGTTCAACAGTGACCTGTGTCACCCCAGTAAAACCCTAAGAAGCTATCAATTAGAAAAGAGTATTTTCCATAGTGTATAAAAAGTTATACTAAAGAAGTTAGAAATGACCCAATGTGTACGTCAAATTTTCTCATGGTCTATAGGATCATAGACATACAAAGATAGTGGTTGTTTGTGGTCCTAGCTGATAGCTTCTTGAGTTTATCATGGTCCACCTGACTATAGTGCAGAGACATCATAACATCATCTACCACCTCCATATCCTCATACTCCATTTCCAGAACCACATCTCTTTGGACCACCCTATCCTCGCCTAGTGGATCCCCGATCATAGTGTTTTCTCTCCCATGATGATCTAACAAATGTCTACCCAACATTCTCCACACGTCTTGTCTGTAAATCTCATTACATGTAACCTCAACCTTTATAAGTATAACATCATCCTTCCCCAAACTAATTGCATGCTCTACACTACCTTGGTCCTGTACGACTACATGCCTAAGACTGATTATGGGGATGCCTCTTATGCGGGGATCTCTTTTTACATGGCCAACCAGTTGTCGCAGATGTTTCAACTCTGTTGTACCCACTTCCACAACTAGTTGTATGGTGCATCTCAAATAGAGATCTCTATGACCCAATTACCTGATCTTGTACCCCAATATAAGTAAAGATGAAAAATGGTACTTTGATAGCGCATATCTTTCTATATAGACCCTATCCAAACTTCCATGCTCAGATGTAGTCATAAAAAGTCATGTCCAGAGAGAAACATGCTCAGGCTGAAAACCTAGTCGCTTACTCATTAACCATTAATCCTCCCTATTGAAACAGCTGGAGCTACTGAAGTGAAAGGAATCGCAAGAAAGAAAATTTGAACTCCCTATGAAACAACTGCTAGATGTTATACCAAGTGATATCCAACATGTTGAGTAATAGTGTAACCAATCTACACCAATACCTAGATGACCCTTGAAAAAATCCTATATACCAATGACACCATCTGATCTGTCAGTGTCCGTACATGCCTAAAGAGGCAGACCACTAACTCTACCCAAACCACTCCATCCTGATGGTATGTCTCTCTATAGAAACTCAATTTTCTATTGTGCTGGAACATAAAGATAGTTCTCCTTCTATACATGTCGTAAGCCTACTCTAATAGGGATATCTTCTGCTCCATGGGTGGAGGTTTTGCTACCCACCCACCTAGAGAACATGGATCACATATTTGTTCTCAAACAATGTACCTGTAGCTCACATAATTGTTGTCCTGAAACAAAGCTGGTATATTGGCTTGCTGTTGTCGTAGATGCATCCTGATTATTATCATAGAGTATGAGGGTCATATGAGCTTATATATATGTATATCAACAATAATGGGGAGCTGAATTAGGTAGGGTAGTCAAAGACACAATCCTTTGTGATGCATGTAGCATTATTCCATGCAACATGTGTCGTAGGGTGCCGAGTTAACATGTTTGTTATTAGGGTCATGGTGAATAGATATGTCAGCCTCACGTACCATCACTAGAATCACTTTCTTAAAAACCTCTCTCGAAACACATTGACACTATTTCTTTAAACCCAATGAGTTATATTTTTTTGGGAACATCCGAACAACTTCTTAAGGAACAAACGACCTCTCATACCACTTTTTCATGACCAAACCCAATACAAGGCTCAATCCTCAAGTACCCCAAAGCTCGACTACATATGCAAGGGGAGGAGAAAAATACTAAAGGCACAAAAAACACAATAAGGCCTTTTCCAATGTACTTTTACACACATACATATCCAACTCACTAAAAAAGTTTAGAAGGAAAAAATTAAATGAAACAACACTTCTGTATATAAACAACAAAAATTCATCAATATATAAATAGTACAAGAGAAAGGGTGTTGTAAAGTAAACTGAAAGGAATAAAGGGAAAAAATACTCATCCAGCCAAAAAAGTGCCACAACCTATCTGTAACTGAAATGTAAAATAGCTGATAGATCCCTCATCCAAAATCCAAATCTATGACCACCGAACACAGTCCAAGAACCTGTATCTTTATGCACCACTTAAGTCATGATCCACCTACCCATCATTCTCAAGGGAACACCATGTGTGGGTAAACCCCAAGTAGAGGTGAGTATGAAAATACGTAGTAGAATTCCTCAAAGGCACATGGGAGCAACAAGAGTAGTTTTGAAGTGGGTATAATTAATATATAAAACAAAAGAAGAAAAAAATTTATTGAATAGGGTATAAAATAAATGAGTTTATCTCATCCCAGCATGAGTAAAGTAGGCTCCTCTAAACATAAGTATTTGGAAACAATAATAAGATAAACTTCTCATGGAGTCTTCACTACCTACAGTAGGGGAGAAGACCCCTCCATCCACGAGAATCTAGACACACAAATAATGTGGCAAACCCCTTTCATATTCTCCTCTCCGGAAAGAAGAGTAAAAAAACCAAGGACTAGGTACTGTAATAGGATACAAATATATGCTTAGTCAATGAATCCCAACAAAGTATTAAGGGGATCTCCATATCAAAGCTCATCCTAGTAAAAGGGTCCCTAAAAATTCCAAAATTAATAAATGATGCCTAGAATCCCACACATATACCTTGAACTAAAATTCAAAGTATCTCCAATCACCACACCATGAAACTATCTGTCTAGGTGTCCCTGACTCACCTGTGTAGTTTTTGATCATTTCAAAAAGATGTGTCTCAGTGGGGAAATGGCCCCACCTTCTCATGAGTCCAAGGTTTCATCAAAACAAACCTCGTCACCATTCTTAATAGTCCAAGGATCAAAACTAATAGTACTCATTGAGGACCCATTCCATAGTACTTCAGGGGGTTTCACTCTATGTAACATGATATCACTACCTCAATTAGTGGACACAAATAGTAGTCATGAGAGATCACACCATCATTAGCAGGACGCCACTTATTGTAATGTGATCCCATGCCCTCAATAGAGTGAAACCACTGAAATTAATATAAGCTCCATCGCTCTATAGGGGGACACAACAGGTAGTAACGTGAGCCCACACCCTGGATCTGGGAACACCATTTGTAGTAACATGATCTAAACACTCAGTAGTGGGACACCACTTAATGTAAAATAATCCCTCACCCTCGAAAGGGGGACACCACTGATATTAATGTCAGATCATGCCCTCAACAGGGGGAGACCACTGATAGTAACGTAAGCTCGTTCCATTAATAGGGGGACACCACTAAAATGATATTGGACCTACTCCCTTGAATGGTAGGGGATATAAACCCTACCATATAGTGAGATCATAATGATAGCACCCTTCCATGATAGGGGAACAGTTTGACTACATGATTTCGATAGGAAAAAACTACTCCCTAAACACTTGGGGGAGTAATAAACCCAGTAGAAAACTACCCAAAGGTAAAGGACCCGCGTCCATAGTTTGGGGAGTCTCACAAGTTGTAACTGATGTCACCACATCGTTCTACATGGAAAATATCTCAGTATAGGCTATACACAAGCCAAGATACATGTTCAGAAGAACGTGTTTCGAGTGATAGAAGAAAACATAGTGGTACACGGCACATGTGGGGCTCACACCATGTCTGACCCCACCTCATCACCTGACTGTGTTCCCAACCATCTTTGGGTACCAAAATTGGGATGAATTATCCCTTTTCATGCCATGGTACGCTTAGATTACCTAACACATGACGTTGAAAGGATGATGTGTGCATGACACTCATTGTTATCCCAGAGGGCGACCAACAAAGATTGTGGATGTGATTCCTCAAAAAACCTCAGAACATTGACGAAATCTTTTCATAAATCTTCTCTACACTCACAAAAGATGGTGTCAAACTAATCTATGGGTTTTCTTTAAACACAATAGCAGAAACCTCTACTTGTACCTCTTTCATGCTTCCACAATTAACAAGATTGTGAATAAGGCTTGGCACATCAAAACAAATCACACTGTTGTGATCCCAGCAAAAAAACACACAGAAAAGAATACAAATTCATCTATAATTCACCCCCACTACGGAAGTTGCATCTCCCAGCATCATACGCGAATTGTGCCATCTACGACTGACACCTTTCTCCCGAAACACATCACGTGGATCACACCATTGTGATCCCCATGAATGAACACATAGGACCATCTATACATTCATCCATAACAAAAAACTATTGAAAATGTGTTTTTCACCATAAATGTTATAACGACACTCAATCATTACCAATTGAAAAAATTCTTAGCTTCTTTGAATGAACCACACCATTGCATTCCTTGTAGAAAAAACATGAAAAGTTGGCTATTCATTTTCCCATAACAGACTTATGATGTAACAGTTGAAAAATGCTACATTATACCCGAAACTACCCCATAGGGCCCTTTCCTCAGCCTTCAATGTAAGAGGGAAGATATCCATATTAGAATACCCTCAAAAGACACTTGGTATCTAGTAATCAAACACCCAAAATAGATGCCCGATGAAAAAGTGGAATTTCACCATAAAATGTGAAAAACGGGCCATGTTGGCCCGACACTTTTTGTTTCTCTCAAAAACATGGAGAAGAGTCTCAAAACATTTTCACATGAATCATGGTCATGTAACCACTAATTTCCGATAAATTGGACATCCCATTTTGGAGTTAGTTCCGATGAAATAATCTCGAAATAATAATTAATTTAAAATACTGAAATTATACATCATGAATTTCATGCACTGGGCAAAAAAACCCTCAAAAGACCCAAACCAATAATAGAAGTCCCATATCAACTTCAAGGTAATAGGGCCTCTGAAAGTGTGTCAACTGATGTTTAGCTTGAAATATATGTCAGATATATGGTTTTTGAATAATAATAATAAGTATTTTATTATATTTACCATAGCATTTTGGGTCACCCTCATTTAGGCATGGAAATTAAAAACTTCTGAATCCACCTTAAAAAGTTCATCTCGATGATAAGAACCCATAGTCATATATAAGGCATTCAGAGAACATGTTTTTAAGAAGTTACGACATTTTAATAGAAAAAATGGCCCAAAATTGGGTAGGTCCAACCCAAACTGGTTGGACCTTCTTCCTATTGGGATGCTTAGCTTCGGCTAACATGGTCTGACTCACTGGTCCGCATCCCAGCCGCGGTTTTGATCCAAACAATCACAGCTTTTCAAACGCTGACATGGACCTGTCTGTTGGTTTGTCTACCCCTTGCACACCACGTCAACAAGGACCTACAGCACGCAGGTCCAATCTCCGAGGTCGTTGCCTTAGACTCCCTGCATGACCACCACCTCGACTGTGATGACTGATGCCTATAGACACCCTCCACATTGACATCACTAGACTTCTCCACCATCAAGATCCCCACTCGACCACCATTCCCATGACACTACACCGATGCCAGCCCACCAAGCTCTACCTCGACCTGTTGCGCACTCCCGACTTCCATCCGACCACACATCCCCAGCAACACTTGATAGCTATGAGCCTGTTGCTAGTCATGCTTATCACCACATACCATATTTCCAAAACCAATGTGCTCTAAAACACCATCAGCACCCCTCCATACATGTCTCTCTGTCACACCTCATCACTGCTCCTATGTGCAACACTTTACGGTCGGCTACCGCCGACAACTGGCATGCTCTGGTGGTCCATCATGTGGCCCACCACGACCTCTTTGGAGGTCCTATTTCAAAAATAATGTCTTTTTTGGGATCCTCAAGACTGTATCTTCATAGAGGTGGTCCTCTCTCTTTGATTCGTCAAGGATTTGGATTGTCTAAAAATTTAAATGAATTACGGCGAAGAAAGAGACTTTGAAATGGGGATTGATTGATGGTCATGTTCGTTTGGCCATCATCAGGATAGTAAAAATATAAAATATAATGATAAATTGACTAAATAGAAATAATTCAATCAGTGGTGTGAAAATTTACAAGAATGCGACATCATTGGTTCTGATCATCATTGACAACGCGTCCGTTGCAATTTTGCTTCAATCAACAGAGGTTTTAGTGAAGATCGCTCCTCAATTCGATGAAGAATAGTGAATAATTCCTTGAGAGATAATCTATGATTCTATAAGGGTAATGGATTAGTAGAACATTGATCCAAAACTACATTTTTTCTATTTATAGAAAAACATGCTCTGCGCGGAATCTGAAACCACATCACCCTCACATTTTATGTTGCACCTATGTAAAATGCCCCATTTCAAACTCAACAGATGTCTCAAATTTATATTCCGAGTTTTTTTTGAATGTTATTTGAAAATATGATAGGGAGAAAAATGACTATTTCATTGTTCCAAAATGACAATTCTTCCCATGGGTGACACTTCTCACAGCAGCCATATACCGAAAAAAGTTATACCCCTCCTAGGGTAAATAGTATGTTATAGACTCAACTATGTCCTCAAATATAAAATCTGAGATATTGTTTAAGAGATAACCCATTCTAAATATGTGAATAGTGTAAAAAATATTAAAATTTTTATAAAATAAATTACGAGTATAACTGACCTCGAAATTACATTCCATCTCTAGGCTTAGCTCTAGAAATATTCCAATGTCTAATGAGCCAAAACTGGGTCTCTACACCATTAAAATTTTATATAAATAATTATAATAAAAATAATTCACTCAAGATTATAGGAATTTTTCATTATAATATATTTTTTACAATGAATAATATATTATTTATAATCATTATGAGATAATAAATGTGTTATTTCTTATATGGGTGATTTAAAATAAAAAAATTTTATGGTTAAATTATAATATATTTGGGTTTAATTCATTATATTCTTCTTGGGAATTCTATATGAAGGATGGGTGATACACATGTAGAACTATTGATAGGTGGTCCTGACATAGCTCTATAATAATTTGGGTAAAATAAAAAATATTTCTAGTTATAGGTTACTCCTTAAAAATAAGAAAATTATCAAATTAGGAAATTAAACTTTAAGGATTCTTATTTGTGTTAATGTATGGATAATGTATCAGGGTACCTACTTGATATAATTTCAATGATTTATGAAGTAAATATTTTGATTTAAAATGGTAATAAAATGGGAATATGTTTTTAGGGAATTTTGTTTGCATTTTTTACAAAGGGGAAATGATGGATTTTATGGAATGTTATTCACGATTTTTCATGTTTTCCGTAAGGCCCTTTTGATTAAATTTTTTTCTTCAAAAATTTATCTTACTTTTTTAAAGAAATATAATACGAATTTGTGATGTTTTTATATAAATGTAAATTGATTATTTAGGTCATTTTTGTGGGAAATGGAATATTTCATAGAGATTTATCAATTTTAAAATTTTAATAATAAGTTTATTTAATTTTATATCCTTTATTAAGTTTTTTTTTCTCAAACCATGTTTTAAAATTATTTTTCATAGGATTGAAAAACGGGAGGAAAATTTAATAAAGTCATACTTCTTGATATTTCAGTGACCTTAAATTAATAAAATATTTCTTCACAATGAACAAGTTTTGTTGAAAAAAGAAAACTATGAGGAAATTTCCATTTATTAAGTAATTTCTTAACTAAGACTAAAAAGTTATTAACTAAAAAGATAATATAAATGTTAAAAATTGTATCCATTTTTATAAATCCTATAATTATGGGTTATTTTTTGTGTGAGGTGTAATTTTTGTTATCAAAGAAATGTTTTAGATTACATTACTATTTATAATGCGAATAAAAGATACTTTGAAGAGATTATAATTTATATTTATATTATAATTATCATGTTTCTAAATATTTCTATGTTTTATCATATTATCAATGCTATTTTAGAAGCTTTTTTATATAGGAAACAAATATATTGATATAGAAAATATTTATGATGATAATATCATTTCAAATGAGCAAACTAGAATGGTTGTAATTGGATCAAATTATTCTCATAATTCTGTTGAAAAAATTATCTTAGGATGTTAATGGAGAAATAAATGCCAATGGGAGGCCAAATTATCCACATGGGAACATGTATATAGTATAAAATATAATGAAATGATACACTCTAGATTTTAGTGGACACTTTCACATAGTGAAAAAATTATGATGGCTTAATGTTTTAAAGAAGATATTATATATTTTTAGATAATTGCAGCATCATAAGTTAAATTAATCTATTATTCATTTTCAATGTGAATATGACCAATATTGGTTTTTGATAAAGAAAACTAAATAAAAGGAAGAAATTGATGACATATAATGGTGGATATTTAAAACTGATTCCTTGAAAAGTATTTTTCACATGTTTTTCGGCTTATAATTGAATGGAAATTACAAAAATTAAATAAAATAGAGGGGTTATATGTTTATGAATAGATATATATTTTTACTAGATTTTAGATGTATTTACCAAATTTAATTCTGGACTATGATAGTAAAATTGGGAAAATTTACTCAAGATTGAATCCAATTTTATGAATTTTATAATAGATTGTGAGTTTGGAATTTATGAGTAAATTTTATTGTGAGATGATAAATTTGGTATTTTCATTGTATAATTTTACAACAATAAATATTAGAAGTGATCTATATAGAAGGAAATGAAGAAGCATTAAACAAAAAAACCTAAATGGATGAAAATTTAATTATTATTTTGAGATAATTATGGAAGAAGAACTATGGATAATTTATTATGATATGTTGGAAGTCTCATGGATGATTAATTTTTTTACACATGGATCATTATTATAATTAAAATTTAAAATTAAATAGTCACACCGGTAATGAAAAACTGGTAGTGAAATGTTTTAAATATTATGAGTTGGGTATTTATGAAAATTCATGTATGAAGCTAGTTAATCAGGGTATGAATAATCAATATCCAAATAATATAGGTGTTATAATGTATTTTTTTTATACTATATATGATTTAGAACAAAAAAATGATGTAGTGATAGGTATGTTACTTGTTTATTTAGATTATGAAACTATCTTGTTTCATTTGGTATCCAAATATACATTTTTATCTTGGAAATTTACAATCAAAATGAAAATCTAGTCATGGTAAATGTATTCAAAATTATTTCAAAAACATATTTGGGGTAGTATTAATACAAAATTATTTTATAAAAAAGTCTATTGTTTTCATCCATGAAACTGTTTTTACTCTAAACACTATTTTATCTAATTATGGATTTTGATACTATTCTTAGTATAGATTGGATATCGTTTTATCATGATAATATCTAAATAAGGGACATTTTTGAATGAGATCATGATTATATAAAATAAATAATTCATAAATTTTATTATATATGATGAATATGATACGATCATAAAAGATTGAATTGATAGTTATATTACACAAATTATTATTAAGAATGTAACCATTAAAAGTCACGATGTTCCAATTTTAAATGAATATATAAATGTATTTCCTGAAAATTTTCTTGATTTTATTTTATATTTGAAGTTATATTTAACTATTAACTTTGTGTCTCATGCTAATCAAATTTCAAATTATCCCTATAAAATGGATTTATTTGACATGTTAAAATTGAAAAGAAAATTACATGAGTTATTTAATAAAGGATTCATTATCTCTATATATTATTCTAGGGGATTAATTTTTTGTTTTTTAAAAATATTCTTATTTTAGGTTATGAATTGATTATATAGAAATATATAACATGAATATAAATAAAATTTATTTTTAACATCATGTCAATTATTATTTTATTAGCGGAATCATGTATAGAATTCATTCAAGATTGAGCTTTGGTCTGAGTATCAAAAACCGAAGGTGAATTATAAAGACATTATGCAGATGAAATTTTGTACTTTATATGCTTATTTTGAGTTTTTATTATACTATTTTAGTTAAAAAATCACTATATTTATGTATCTAATAATATGTTGGTTTATGAGAATTTGGATATTCATTTTGTGTTTACTGACAGAATTTTTATATTCTATAAAATATATGAAGATCAAAAGAAACACCTTAGGATTATATTGTGTGATCTAAGATAAAAAACAAGTTTTATATAAAATTCAATAAAAGTTAATTTTGTTCAAAAATATTTATTTCATTGGGTTTATTGTTTAAAAATATTCTATATCTATAAATCTATTTAAAAAAAATTCTAGAAATAATAGAAAAGTCCTCAAAATGACATTGGGATTCAATGTTTTCAAATATTAGTGGGTTACAACAAATGAATTATTGAAAACATTATAATTTACTTTCCCCTATAACTAAGATAATATATATTAGAGGTAAATTTATCTATACAATTGAAGATGACTAATTTTTTTGGTAATTAAAAAGAAGACTGGTTAATGTTCTTTAATATCCTTTCCAACAAGTAATGGTGAATGTATTATTAACAATGATGATTCCTTGAAGAGAATGTGTTTTTTCTTGATGCATAATAACATGGTTATCATATATTAAAATTTTCATTTGATTCCACATGAGCATAATTATCATTCATATGAACAAGATATGGTTATAATATTTTTCATTACACATTTGTAGGTATCATTTATATGGAGGGAAATGTGAAATATGCAATGATCAAAAAAGTGTAAATTTTATATTTAATCAATATGTGTTGAATATGAGACATATAATATTACTATAACTGATTAAGGATTATTATTAAACAATTGAATATCATCTTGGTAAAGAAAAAAATGTATCTCATTCGTTATTTCAAATTATAACACATCATTAACAATGTTAACACTATAAAATGATCATTTAATTAATTATTTGATCAATGTTAGTAAATAAATTGTGTTTTCAAAAACATCATATGGTTTTTCACATTTATTAGTGAAATCATATTTTTTAATTATAATTAATGAGGCTATGAAGGATGATATTGGTTATTAAGAAAAATTAGAATCATTCAAGAAGGGTAATATTCATATGTTTCATATTGTTAATGAATGTGATATTATATTTTTAAAGAGGTTATTTGTGCCAGGTTATTCCTAGATGATGAAATAATTACTAAGAGAATATCATAGGTCTTAATTTTCACTTCATCCTATCAGTAAAAATATGTATAAATACCTTCAAGAATATTTTTTGGTGGAATGGTAATAATATAAAAATAACTAATTTTTGGATGAAAATTATGACTTGTATGTATGTAAAGTCTTAGAAACTACAACTAAAGTGGATTATTTATCCTTACATAGTTCCAAAATGGATATGGGTAAATATATCAGAGGATTTGGTTTTTTTATTTCAAAATAAATATCTAGATAATAATCAAATTAATGTTATTTTTTTATCTTTGTATTGAATATGCACATTATCTACCAATAAAAGATTTGATATCATTGGATAACCTTTCATAGAATTGACATAAAGAGGTAAATAATTCACATAGAGTTCCATTATCCATTTTATTTGATCACGATTCATGATTTAACTCCCATTTTTTGAAAAGTGTTTAAAATTATTTGGGCATAGACTTGAATTTTAATATGACTTTCAATTTACAGTATGAAGGAAAGTCAGAATGAATAGTTAAAACTTTAGAAGATATGATTAAAGCATTATCATTTAATTATCAAGGATATTGGGATATATAACACTCCAATATTTTACTAGATGTTAATTTTTAAATAATGGTAATATTATTTAAAAATTGTGGTTCACAAAACCTTGATATTTTAATATAACATTATGTTCGATATATTATACAACACACAACACTAAACTTAAACAGACTGTTAAATATTATTTAAATATTACTATTATAACATACCCATCAAATTGGAATGTATGTATAGTATTAAAGGAATTATGAAATATATATATATTTAAATTTACTTTTCAATACAAGTCAATTAATTCATGATTATGAAATTAAGACTATATTTTTTGTAATTCTATGTTATGATTTAAAAATATGGTTACATAAAAAATGATTTTATTGAGAAAATATGAAAATTTAATTGTGAATTTTTTGTATATTATATTTTATAAAAATAGTATATTTTTTTAAATAAAAATTTCAAAATTATCTTATTGTATTATTTTTTTATTTTTCCAAAATTATTCATCTTTTAGTAAATAGTTTAAAATACCGATTTTTTTTAAACTGTATTTTTGCTTCATCAATTTTCCAAGTTAAATTTTACATTAAAATTGATTAAAAGAAAAATTAATTATATTATATTATCATTAATCTAATTAAATTTATTATAATAAATTTTATGGTTTAATTTGTATACAACAAATTAATACTTAAAATACATTTTTCTGAAAAACTGTTTTTCTTTGCATTATTCTGGTTTAATTTTAATCAAAATTCTATCACATCTATATTTTTAATTTTCAAAAAATGATTCAATATTTTGTTTCATTAGATACATGTTTTTTAAATATTTCTTATTTTTTGTTTTTGTAATATGAATAATGACCTAAGTAAATTTAATTACCCCTATATAGGGTAACTTAGGTATGTAAAGTGAAAAAAAGACACAAGGATTAACAAAATTGCCAATAAAACGTGAATAAATACTATTTTATGATTCCACATCATTAATATTATTCCATGTTTCTTTTATATGATTATTTATGGAAATTTGCATTAAATTATTATATTTATAACATTTTATTTCAACAAAAGTCAAAGAAGACACCACATAGTTTTTTTATGGAAATAATATTTTTAATATGGCATTATCAAATAGATATTTTTGAAAATAAAATTTTTATATAAATTTTAAATATTTTACTTCATCATGGTAATTTATTTTCAAAAATTAGTGTTATATCCCGTTACTATTTCATGTATTCCTAAAAATTCATATATAAAATTATTATTATGTTAATTGGGAAAAAATAGTTTATTAGTAAAAAATGTGTTTTTTTAAAACATGTCACAAAATGGTAATCAAGCTTAATTAATACCCTGGAGTATTCAATTAAATATTTTTATGTTAAAAACTGTGAAAGAATGAGTTTTTGAGGTATGCAATGTATCTAAGGGAATGGAATAAAAATAATAAATATTTTTTAAGCATTAACAATTTATTCAAAATAATTGAATAACTCTGAAACGGTCTGTCATATGAGAAATTTGAGACCACTATTATGTCCGAAATATGGTATTTACCTTAGGAGGGGTATAACATTTGAATGCACCATAAAATTAGTTGTCTCGCTCGTGAGATAAGATTATTAAATAATATTTAATATATTATTTATTAAAGATAATTAAATATCATTCAAATGTTGTGATGTATTGGAAATATGAGACCGCCAATGAGTCCCGAATGGGTGGTTTACCCTAAACAAGGTATAGTATTTGTTCGCATCCGGGGTTTGGATGCCTCACTTGTAAAAATAACATGTTTTATTTTAATTAAATAATTATTCCGATTTTTAATTAATAAATCTTTAATATCACTCAAATGGTACATCATTTGAGAAATTCAAGACCCACGTTATGTCTGGAATTGGGTTTTTACCCTATATTGTGTATAAAATTCATTATCAATGGGATTTTGTTACAGCTTCTTATTAAATTATTAAATTTAATAATTTTTTTAATAAATTAACTATTATTAAAAACAGGATTACAATTCACCTTCTCTTACCACACATCAAAACATCAGTTCTAACATCTTTTGGTTTTATAAACCTTAAAATTTCATTTTTTTAAACTATTTCAATCATCAAGACTTTAATAGGATGAATTAAATTCGTCTTTTATCAATATTGAGTTTAAACTGTGCATTAAATTAGTGTTTTAATAGTTGGGTGAAATAAGCATCTGCAGATTGGGGTTTTAGAGACCAAAACCCTCCAGTTGTGATTCTTGGATTCTTTGGTTGAATCTAAAGACCTGTAATTTTTCATAGAATTCTTCAGTGAAGTTCTATTCATCTTGAAAGGTTTTCTCCTCCAACAGCCGGCAATGGTGACTCCTCCCATGCACAGGTCCCTTGAGTAGCATCCCTCATTTTGTGTTTATTTTATTTTATTTATTTTATGTTTCCATTTTTTATTCACTCTTCTCAAAAATAAATATAAAATAGTGGGTTTAAAAAATGATAAATCCAATATTTAATAGGTTTAATTTTTAACCAAATTATCAAAAAATAATTATCTAAATTATTCGATGATAATTATCAAAAAAATGAATTGTCAATTGATAGAACCCAAATAATAGAGGGAAAATCTGTTAATAAATATCAAAATATTGTTTTTGAGATTATCAAAGATAATTTTATACAAATTAGCATTGGATAATAGTGATAATTTATTAAAAGGTAATTTCAATAATTTATCAAAAGATAATTTATCAAATAAGAATTTTCCAATTATAAATGAAAGATTTTATCAATGGAGTGTTTATAGAATTTCTAGATGATAATTTCATTGAATTATCAAATGATGATTATTAATATTATCAAGGGATATTTTTTCAAAAGTTTCTAAAGGATAATTATAAATAATAATGAATAGATGATTACAATAATTTACTATAATTGAAAATCAATAATTATTTTGATTTATGAAATTATATTTTAATATATATATATATATATATATATATATATTTAAAATTTAATAATTATACAAAATACTACCTTTGTTCTCAAGTTATTTGAGGGATATAATCATTGAACAAGTTTTATAATTATTTTTATTGATATTTTTTTCGATTACATGTGATAATCAAAGTAAAAATTTCAAATTTATTGGGGAGAGAGAAATTATCATAACATGTAATATTTTAATCGATAATTTGAAATTATCCCTGAGGGATAAAAAATATTATATCATGTATTATTTTAATCCATAATTGGAAAAAAAATTCATAAGATAGAATGTATTATTGCATGTGAAATATTATTTCTTTTGAAAAGAAATCAACTAACATTGGTTCTAGGAACACTTGAAGAACGTCGACCATTAGTGTCTCGTCACTTTTAATATAATGGTCATTAGGAGTCCTATTAAACCACATAGGATGGTTTAACATTTCCATTGACATCGACAACTTTTAAGTAGGTGGTTTCGCCCTAATTTTCTAAAAAAATGATTAACCTTGAATTGTTTAATTTATTTCAATTTATGGAGCTTTTATAGAAATGTTTTCAATTAAATAGTTGAATTTCATTGTGAGTAAGAATTATGAAATGATGTAGTTGGCTTCATAAGGATTAAAACATTTGAACATGGCTTAAAATGTTTTGATAAAAACCGATAGGTTTTATCTTAGAAAAGAGGCATGTGTTTTTATTAAAACTAGTTTTGATTTTTAATGGAAAATTGCCTTGTCAATGAAAGAATGTGATTCAATTGTATTTTTAAGAAGTCGTAAAATAAATTACCCATAATTTATTATATAAGAGAACATGAAAGCCTTATGTAGTTAGTGAGTTATGTTTACACACTCTATGCTATTACAATGTTCGAAAACATACGTGCAGAAGGTCACATCCTCAACATGTTGGTGACGATTCGCCTTTTCCTAGTGTCATTGGGAAATGTGTATAAACTTTTTTCTGAGTTCACATAGAGAGTATAGAGCCCTATAGCTGGGAATATTATCGTACATATTTGGAAGACGACCATGTTGCTCTCTTGTTATTTATATGTTAAATATAAATGTATGCAAACATTTAAAACTTCTATACATGCCTTATAAATTTACATAAACTATTTTATGTAACTTATTTTATTTAATCCATTGATGTAGAAATATTTAATCATTTGTAAAAATCATTTATTAATATATTTATTTCCATCATTTGAAATGTATAGATTTATTTTTTTAACTATGATTTCAAATGTCAAACATGTTTATATTTTAAAATCGAAAGCACATTCTTGGTTAATCTATTATTGGATTTTGATATAGAATCCTTAGTAAGACCCTACTGGGTTTTTAGCTCACACCCTACTTTTTCCATCGGGTGTTTGTAGACATCCTTCTTCGAGGTTAGAGCAAGGGGAATGGATCACTTGGAGGTGGATCCGGCTGTTGACCATTGGTCTTGTTGATTTGTGTCCTCCGGGACTTGGGGTGTGTTTCCCTATTTTCGTACTTGGGTTGTAATGATTTGGGATTTTTATGCCTCTTTGTGTTATGGTACTTCACTATGAGTGGAGATTATTTTTTTATGCATATTTCCTTGTTTTCCTTTAATTCTACATTTTTTGGAAATATCGTTCCCACTTGTAGGTTGTATGTTGCCAGGTGCTAGTCGCTGACTCATGGGGATCAGGAATGCCCATCGGGCTATGTCAGGGTCGGCTCAGTTGTCTGGTTTCAATGGTACCCAGGTTTATTCATGAAAAATTGTTATTAGAGGAAGCTTACATGTCATTCCTCAATGACAGTATGCATTTGAGTATTATTGTCAGGACTTAGTAGGTAGTTGGGATTGAGTGCCTGGCCAGCTCTCTCTACAATGAACCATAAGTCACCTAGGTGGTTAAGGAATGACATCTTGTGTTTCTGTTCCAGTATTTTCTATATTTCTATTTGGATAGAGTGAAATAAAAATCTTGATTGTTCATTCTATTGAGAATAATTTCATTCATTACTTAGTCCGAGTGTGAATCTAATGTCTTTTTATTTTTATTTTCTGATGTTGTGTAACATCATGTCTCCGAGAAGACATGGGAATCAGATCCAAAAAGAGGCTGATGCTGAATCTCATCAAGCGAGTCCTATTGTAGATTCGAGTCTGGTTAAGGTGATTGTTCACACTATCCAAGCACTGGGACACGCAGCACCTATAGTTCCTATTCAGGCTCCATCTATTGATATTCAAAGTGATATTCTCCAAAATCTTTCTCTGGAGATCCTAAGCCAGAAGACCATAGTTTTCAAAGGCTCTACTGACCCTCAGCATGATGAGGAATGGTTGAGTAATATTTAACATCTTTTCGGGTTAATAGACAAACCTGATGCGATCAAGGTGAAGTGTTCCACCTTCGTGTTGGAGGGTTCAAGTGGAATATGGTGGGAAACAATGGTGATGGCTGTGAAACATGAGTATTTGGAGTGGAAATACTACAAGGTTCTTTTCATTATCCAATTCTGTCCAGAATCAATGGTGTTGGATAAGGTAGTGGAGTTTTTCAATCTTGAGCATGCCAAGAAAACCGTGAATGAGTACTCAAATTGCAATGCTTAGTTGGTGTAGTTTTCTCCTGAGATTGTATATAATGAGACGACAAAGGTTCGATTATTTAAGTTGGGACATCGATCAGTTCTCTGTTCTAATTTTTTCTTACAAAATATAATCACTTATGCTGATGTGATAGATAAGTAGATGATGGTTGAGATGGACCTGACAAGAATGTTAGGTTTGCAGGGAGTTCCTTTCTTCCTAGTGGCGGCATTAGTATCTTTAAATGAAAATGAAAGAAAGACATTTCTCATCATTTTTTTCGACAAAATATTCTTTACAGAAATCTTGTAGCACTTGGAGGGGCTTCATTGACTTTCTATCAGTGTGGAAAGAGAAGACAATTTAATAGGGTTTTCACTAAGGCACCCAAGAACTATAGCTCATGCGGATGTTAAGGGAACATACATATATTATTCCATCACTTATCTACTCCACGTAGTGTAATAAGATTATCATCTTATCCAAACACAATGGAGCAATAAAATTCTTAACGTACAAAAGGATTCCAGCAACAGGAATCCAGAATGTAGCTTCTTCATGCACTAGAATAGTGTCTAGAGGTAGCAGACATTGGTACTGAAATTAAGAGAGGTACCATTACTATTGCTTCATCATTAGTGATCGCTCTATTTGATACTAGTGCATCTCAATCATTTATTTCAAACCATATTGTTAATATTCTTAATCTACCTTTGTAGCTTTTATCTTATGTGATAGATATTACTACACCCCTTGGTATGAAGAGAGAGAAGGGTCTTTGTAGTCTTTCTTGTGTCTTCTCTCAATCATATTTCAAGCTTTCTTGGAGTTATTTGGATCTCAACAAGAAATACTTTGAAATCATATTCATTATGGATTGGATCATTCCCTATAAGGCACAGATCAATTGTTATCGTCGACGGGTATACCTTACTACACCAGTGGTGTGCCTCTTTTCTTTCAATGATAAGGGGACCCATGATCAAAAAGAGTCGGACTCTCTTTTCCCAAGATGGTGAAAGTTATATTAGTGTTTTCTTTAGATATAGAGATGGATTCAATTTTTGGTGATCTTCTATTAGTCATCACTAATTTTTCCAACGTGTTTCCTTCTGAATAATATATTTTCCACCAGTAAGAAAGGTTGATTCTTCTATTGACGTAATTCCTAGTACTCAACTAGGTTCTATTCCCTCTTACCAGAGGGATCTAGCTGAAATTAAAGAACTGACATCTCAGCTAGACAATCATATTGATAATTGATTTATAAGCCTGAGTGTGTCACCTTGGGAAGCTCTAATTCACTTCACCATGAAGGCTGATGATTCTCTTCGCTTATGTGTTGAATATCAAAATATCAATCATGTTACGACAAAAACAATATCTGTTACCTAGAATATATGATTTGTTTTATCAATTGAATGGAGTGAATTGGTTTTTAAAAATTGGACTTCGATCTAGTGACCAAAAGTTAAGGATAAAAGAATCTGACATTCAGAAGATTTCATTTTGGAGGAGGTATGGCCATTATGAGTACCATGTTAGTCCCTTTTACCTAAAAAAATCATGCAATTTTTATGGCATTGATGAACAAGGTTTTCTAAGAGTATCTAGATACCTTTGTGGTAGTCTTTGTGGATGACATTCTCGACTACTCCAATTCTGAAGAGGATCATGTGCATTCTATGAGAATATTTCTGAGTCTACTAAGGAATCACCGACATTATTTCATGCTTTCAAAGTGCAATTTATGGATTTGAGAAGTGAAATTATGGGGAAATTTGGTGTTAGAACAAGGAATATTAGTTTATCCTAATATGTTTAAGGTAGTTATGACTTGGGAACAACTACGAAATGTTTTTGAGAGTCAGAGATTCCTGAGCTTAGTAGGATGTTATCAATGATTTCTTTAGGTATTCTTAAAGATAGCTTCTTCTATGACTATTCTGACCCGAAAGGGAGTGATGTTTTCCTTAAATGATAAATTTCAGAGTTCTTTTATTGAGATAAATATTCTTTTGACTTCTACACTGGTGTTAACTCTTCCTCATCCTAGGATAGGTTACGTGGTCTTCTGTGATGCATCGGGTTCTTGTTTGGGATGTGTCTTTATGCAAGGTAATCATGTTGGTTCGTATAGATCATGTCAGCTTAAGCCTCATGTTAAGAACAATCCTACCGCTAACCTTGATATTATAGTTTTAATGCATAAACATAAGTATCGGAGGTGTTATCTTTATGGATAATGGTTTACTGTGTATTCAGAACACAAGAACATTAGTTCTATCTTCTTTCAAAACAATTTGAATCACCACCAAAGGCATTGGGTGGAGTATCTTTAATCATTCAAAATTGACATTCCCTATACCCCGGGGAAAGTGAATGTCATTAATGTTTCACTAAGCAGGAAACTTCCAACACAGGATATGGAAGAATCTTCAGATGGGTAGAATTTGATTGGTCTTTTTTCTCAGTTTCACCTCAGAGTTTTGTGCATGGTGGTGAAGTTTCATTATATAGTGTTCAGTTGATATATTCTCTTATCCAGTTTATTCTTCATGAACAAAAGATTGATGAATAGTTCCAATTCATTTGGTACTCACTTTATGGTGGGGAGACCGATACATAGTGGTCGTTCTCCAAAGAGGGTGTTCTGTGTTATCTAAACGGTTACGTTGTGTCGTTAACGACAAGGAAGGACGTGAGGGTGGATTGTCATAACTCCCAGTGGGATGTGTATCCTGGAACAATGGAGATGTTCTGTGATACGCGGCAATAGTTATGGTGTCCAGGTATGAGATGAGACATTTCTGAGTTTGTATCTAGTTTCTATACATGTCGGAAGGTGAAAAATGAGCACGGAAAACCTTCAGGTTTTTATCAACCACTTTTAGTCCCTACAAGGATGTGGGATGAAATCTATATGTACTTTGTGGTTGGGTTACCTCGAACCCAGAAGAAGAAAAATGCAATATGGGTTGTGAACGATAGGTTGACCATGTTGTCTCTCTTTATACCTATTAGAGATACAAAAAAATTTGAGAAGTTGAAAATCTCTATGTGAAAGAAATTGTTCGTTTTCATGGAGTTCTATCTGCTATAGTCTCTGATAGAGATCCTTAGTTTACTTATCTTTTCTGGAGAGGCCTTCAAGAGGCACTAGGATCTCAGGTCTGTTTGAGCATGGCCTACCATCCACATTTAGATGTCCAGACAGAGAGAACTATACAGATCCTTGAGGATATTCTCTGCACCTGTGTTCTCGACTTTGGTGCGTCTTGGGATGATTATCTAGGCCTGGATGAGTTTTCTTATAAAAAAACTTTTCAATATACGATAAAAATGGCTCTTTTTGAGGCATTGTATGGCCATCCTTGTAAATCTCTTTAATGTTGGTTAGAGATTGGTGAATGGTCTTTGGTAGGACCAAGTTTTCTCAAAGAGACAACAACTATGATCCAATTGATTTGTCAGAGAATGTTGACATCACAGAGCCGGTAAAAGTCTTATACTACCTATGATTATATATCATCAGAGTTCTCAGTGGGCGACTAGGTGATCTTGAATGTTTCACCCTAATTAGGTAATCAATGGCTTCAAGGGGAAGGTAAGCTTGCTCCTTATTTTTTGGGACCTTATGAAGTTTTTGTTCAGGTAGGGAAAGTTTCATACCATCTAGCTCTACCACCATAGCTGATTTTGATACATAACGTGCTCCATGTTTCAAAACTATGAAAGTAACTCTCTGATCCATCATACGTTTTGAGTTAGAGTGATCTTGATATTGAAACAAATTTATCTATGAGTGAATGACTAGTCTGGGTTGTTGATTCTGATGACAAGGTACTTCGTGGGAGGATGATACCTCTGGTTTGTGTACTATGGAAACATGGTTCTGATTCTAATGAGATGTGGGAAAGGAATGCACATATAAGAGAGCAGTGGCCTCATCTTTTTCACATGGAGACTTTTCATAGGCTTTTTGGGAACCAATAATTCTTATCGTGGTGAGTTTGTAACATCCTGTTACAATTTTATGTATTCCTAAACATTACTATGTAAAATTAATATTATGTTAATTCGGAAAAATAGATTATCAGTAAGAAATTTCATTTTTGTTAAACACGATGTGAAATGGTTAAAACGCCTAATTAACACTCTAGAGTATTGAATTAAATATTTTCTACGTTAAACACTATGTAAGTATGAGTTTTTTGAGGTCTTCAATGCCTCAAAGATATCGGAAAAAATATTAAATACTTTTTTAAGCATGAGTTATTTATTCAAAATAATTGAATAACTCTGAAATGGTCCATAGTATAACAAATTTGAGACCACGATAATGTCCAAAATATGGTATTTACCCTAAGAGGAGTATAACATTCAAAGGTGATAGACATTTAGATGCCTTTCTCATGAGATAAAGTTATTAAATAATATTTAATAAATTATTTATTAAAGATAATTAAATATCGTACAAATGGTGAAATGTATGAGAAATATGAGACCACCAAAAGGTCTGGAATGTGGGGTTTACCCTAAATAATGCATAACAATTTTTCTCATTGGTGGTTTGGAATCCTCCCTCACAAAAATAACATGTTTTATTGTAATTAATTAGTTATTCTGATTTTTTATTAATAAATCTTTAATATATCTCAAACGGTTCATCATTTGAGAAATTCAAGACCATCGTTGTGTCTAGAACAATGTGTTTATCCTATAAAGGGTATAAAATTCATTAGAAATGGGTTTTTGGTATGTCTACTTTTCAAATTATGTTATTCAATAATTTAATTATTAAATTAATTACAAAAAATGGGTTTACTATTCATCTTCTATTACACCATGCTGAAACTCCATTTCTAATGCATTTTGTTTTTCTAAACCTTCTAATTTCAATTGTTTTTGACCGCTTCAATATCTAACACTTTAATAAGATGAATTAAATCCCACCTTTATCAAATTTGAGATGAAACGGGGCATTAAATTAGTGTTTTAAAAGTTATGTGAAATAAGCTTATGCGGATTTGGGGTTTAAATACAGGAACCCTCCAGTTGTGATTTTTAGTTTATTTGGTAGAATCTGAGGACCCTAAATTATTTATGAAAGTGGTCAGTGATGTTCTATTCATCTTCAAAGGTCTTCTCCTTTGGTAGCGGCAATGGTGACTCCTCCTATGTACATTTCCTTTGAGTATCGCCCCTCTTTTTGTGTTTTATTTATTTCCTGCTTTTATTTTTTTATTCTCTCTTCTAAAAAATAAATAAAAAATAGTGGGTTTTAAAATAAATGATAAAACTTAGATTTAATAGGTTTAGTTCTTATAAAATTATCAAAAGATAATTACCCAAATTATTCATTGATAATTATAAAACAAAATTATTTATCAATTAATAAAAGCCAAATTAAAGACGGAAATTATATTAATAACTATCAAAATATTTTTTTTGTGAGATTATAAAAGATAATTTTATACAAATTATCATATCATTATAGTGAAAAATTATTAAATCATAATTGTAATAACTTATCAAATGATAATTTATCAAATAAAAATTGTCACATGACAAATGCATGATTTTATCAATGGATAGTTTATAGAATTACTAGATGATAATTACATTTAATTATCAAATGATAATTATTATAATTATTAAGCGATATTTTTTCTGAAGTTACTAAAGGAAAATTATAAATAATTATGATGATATGATTACAATAATTTACTATAACTGCCAATAAATAATTATTTCGATTTATCAAATGATATTTTGATATATATATATATATATATATATTAAAAAAATAATTATGTGGAGTACTAACTCTGTTCTCATGTTATTTTAGGGATATAATTATCGAATGAGGTTTATAATTATTCTTATTGATATTTCTTGTGATCGCATGTGATAATCAAAATGATAATTTGAGATTTATCGAGGAGTGAGATGTTATCATCTCATGTAAAATATTGATCAATATTTTGAAATTATCCATGAGGGATAAAATAATATTATCACATGTATTATTTTAATCCATAATTGGAAATTTTTTCAAGAGAGGGAATGTATTATCGAATGTGAAAACTTATTTCTTTTGGAAATAAATTAACTGACATTGGTTCTAGGATCCCTTTACCAACGTCGACAATTGGTGTGTGGACGCTTATGATATTAAGTTCATGAGGTGGCGTATTGAACCACATAAGGTGGGTTATCAATTTCGTTGACATCGATGACCTTGAGGTGGGTGGTTCAATCCAAATTGGTAAAAAAAATCACAAACCATGAATTGTATAATTTATTTTAATAGATGGAGTTTTTATAGAAATGTTTTTAAGGAAATTGATGAATTTGATTGTGTGAATAAATCATGAAATGATGGAGTTTTCATTGGATGGATTTAAAACTTGTGAAAATGGATTAAATTGTTTTGATTAAAACCCATTGGTTTTATCTTGAAAATAATGCTTGTTTTTTTATTAAATTCCATTTTGGTTTTAATTGGAAAATTGGGATGGAAATGAATGAATGAGATTCAATGGTATTTTTAAGCTTCCTAAAAATAAATTACCAATCATTGATTATGTATGAGCGCATGCAAGGATACGGTAGTTAGTGAGTTATGTGGACACACTCTATGAAATTACACTGTCCTAAAATATACCTGAAGTAGGTCACATCCCTGACAGGTTGTTGATGAGTCGCCTTTGGCCAATATCATGAGGACGTGTGTATACACATTTTTCTATGTTCACATAGAGAGTGTGAAGTGCATTAGCTAGGAATATTATCATACCTATTTGGAACATGGCCCCATCGATCACTTGTTATTTATATTTGACATATAAATGTATGCCAACATTTTAAAATGATTTAAATTATTTTGAAATTTACATAAACTATTTTATGAAACTGTTTTTATATAATCCATTGTTGTAAAAATATTCCATCATTCGTAAAGAATCATTTCTTAAAATACTTATTTCCATCATTTGGAATGTATAGCATGATTTGTTTAATTATGCTTTAAAATGTCAAACTTATTTATCATTTATAATTCAAAGAACCTTCTTGGTTAATCTATCATTGAATTTTGTTATGAAATATTTAGTGAGACCATACTGGGCTTTTGAGATCACACAATACATTTTCCATGGGGTGTTTGTAGACTTCCTTCCTCCAGGTTCGAGCTAGGGGAAAGGATCACTTAGAGGAAGATCCAGCTATTGACCCTTATTCTTGGTGATTTGTGTCCTCTCAGACTTGGGCAAAGATTCCCTGTTTTCATACCTAGGGTTTAATGCTTTGGTATTTTTATACCTTATTGTATTATGGTAAAACTCTCCTAGTGGAGTTTGTTTTATTATGAATAATGCCTTGTTTTCTATTTCTTATCCATTCTTGTGGAAAAATCGTTCCCACTTGTAGGTTGTACGATGCCATGTGCTAGTTGCGAACCCATAGGGATCAGGAATTCCCTTCAGGGTATGTCAGGGTCGGCTCGGTTAGCGAGTTACGAGGGTTCCAAGGATGGTTCGTGACATTTAGTAAATCTATAATTACCTTAAAATATTACACAATAGTGACATAGTAATTAGTCTATTAATGGAAAAAATCAAATATTTGATATTTAATAAATTAAAAGTAATATAGTTTAAGATAAATAATGTGACCCAAAATATTTATAGAAGAACATGACATGTTATTGATATACTATGTTTTTAAATATATATATATATATTAATATAATTAAAGGTAAATTAATTGTTTTAAAAATTGTCAATATTGATATTTTATAATTCTTATTATTTTATTAAATTATATAAAATTCCTAAAAATAATAGACTCATCAATGTTATTTGAATATATATGGTTCATAATATCATATATTTTCTATTTGGGGCCTTTTTATATATTTATTAATATCATTGACCTTAAAAGTGTAAAAAACTAGGTTGACATGGTAACTTTAAATATGGTCAATGAGTGGTTAAAACAAAAATACGAAGGTAAAGTAGAATCAAGACATATATATTTTTTATTTTATGAGAATATTTTGACCCAAAATAATATTATCATATTAATAACCAATTTTTGTGAATTTTTTAAAAAATACCAACTTATAATAATTTAATATTTTATGAAATTTTAAAAGTGACCCTATAAGTCAATTATAAAAAGGAACCTCATCCCTCATTTATTTACACCGCATTGAGCCATATAGATATATGAAAACCTAAACATTCTAGATATAATTATCTTTAACCTTGTTCATGACATTTTTTACCTTCCAAAATAGTATCCTTAGGTCCCTAAAGTATAAATTTAATGGTAGTCCACTAAAGAAGAGGTAATCAACTTTATCGACTTTTTCATGATTATTTATTCTTATAAAAAATATTTGATGTGTTATACCTATCATAAAATAATAACTGTAGTATCATTAATATATTTATAGGTAATTGGGATTATTTTTCCAGCCATATTTCCTCTTATTTCCATCATAAAAAGTGAAAACAACGCTCATGCAAATGTACAACTTACCATCTCCACATAGAGTTGTAATTTTTATTCATTAGAACATTAATTGGATGGTTATAAATATGGAAATAATGAATATATATGATATATATTAAAAAATATTGATAATTTAAATTTAAGCTATTTTTTATTTCTTTCATTCCATCTATTGAAAAATGAAAACCATGTTTATGTGTATATCTAACCGACCGTCTACCTGAATATTTTAGTTAAATTTTCTATATCTAAATTTTAGGTGTTAAAATAAATACATATTTAATGAATATATATTATATTTATATCTTGTTTTAAATTATATATATGATTTATCCATGATAAAATTAAATGGTTAGAAACTACCAAACCAAAATATACATGAAAAATGAACCGATTATCATCTGGAACAGCGATTTTAACAAAGAGTTGTTAATAAATTAATGATAATATATATATATATATGGTTTGATAAATATGAGTAGGGTTATGTATGATATTTATAATAAATATATATTTATTATATAGTATTTTTGGACACATTTGAATGCATCTAAGTCCTATGGAAATGTTTTCTCATCTCACATTTACTTGTGTGGGAATTATACCATATTCAAAAATTATTTATTTTTTTTATTGTATATAGTACTCCATTAATAGATATATCATGAATATAATCATATCCATGTTATTTAATTTTTTATTTTAATTTATTTATTTTATAGGGATTACAATGGTAATGTTATCATTGTGGAAAAGTTTTTTTTTACAATCGCATCATTTTTTTGAATTGTTTATTTTTATGTCCCAACTAGGGAATATTTATATCAGATGAATACATTATAAAAATAAAAAAAATATTTCTATTATTAAAATTGTTTAATAATATAATGTTATACATGTGACTTAATTTTTTAAAAATGTTTTTAAAGGTACAATCTAGTCAATTTCAGAATAATATAGAATTTAAATTTTCATTTAAAAGTGTGAATGGAAATTTTTTATCTTATATGGTATGAAAATAATTTAATGGCCTCATGATGTCTCAATTATTGTAAAAATATTTTAAAATTTAACATTTTCCTTTTCAATGAAAATGATTTCTTTATTACATACACATTTTCTAAAATTTAAACTTTATTTTTTAATAAAATGTGTATTTTACACCAGAAATATTTTAATTATATATTTAGTATAATTTAATATATATCAACATCCTTTATTGAATATTATATTCAATATATAATCTAATAAAACCATTCATAAGATTTATTTAGATGGTTTATGATCATTTTAAAGGGGAAAGTTTTGATATTTGTATAACTAGTTCTTCTAGTAATGATAGTTATTTATTTTTTTAAGACATGATAATTAAATTATATTTTTTATTAATATGATATAATAATTGGATTTATTAAGTAATGGTAGGGTACATCTATAAACCATATATACATAGGTAGGTGTAATGAGAAAAAATTGGGTTTTATTCAATGTCTTTCCAATTTATTGAAATTTCATGGCATAAGGACATGATGATATATTCAGATATCATAGAATATACCTGAATTATAATGTTTTAGATTTTAGGAATTATTAATTCCATAATTATGAAATGATTTATTTATATATATGTGATTTTTAGATTAATTACAATATTCCTAGAAATGATTCAGTATCATGTGATTATTTATATGGAATTATTTTAAAATCATTTATTTTCCTATATATATATATTCATGTTCAAGTTAATTATTAAATGGAATGTGTTTTTAGTTACATACCATTCTGTGTTGATTATTCTTTATTTTTGATTATAACTTTTATTGTACGCATAACCTTTCTGTAAATTACATATCAACCCTTTCTTAAGTTTTCATTCCCTTTAATATTAGAAATATTTTATTATTGATATGATTGATAAGATAAAGGAAATAATGGTGTTCTCAAAGAAAAAAAATATTTTTATGTTTTAAAATTTTAATGTAATTATCATGTATTTCTCTAGTTCTGAAATTTTACTTAACTCTTAAGTCCTTTGATATGTGATTTCTTGTATGTATTTTAAATGTTCAATAATAACCACCAACCCTTAGATAATATGGTTAGGGTGTATATATTTGGTTTCATTTGAATTTTAGTATATACCGTGGGAACCTGATTTAGGAAAAACATATTATATAATGAATCTATATGACCAAATTTTTAAATATTTCCAATGAAACCAATATTATGATTTAAGGATTACTTATACCAAAATTTTCAATTTACCTTAAGTGTTTCACTAGTTTTTAAAGAAAATATTATGTATCATAATGTTAAGATCAAATATATTGTATCCCATTTTTTAGAAATGGAACATAGTGGAAGGAATGAAAAGTGTGTTATTGCATAAAATTCATATATAGATTACACTCATGCGAATGATAATAATAATGAAACTGAAGATGGAGATATATATTTAGCTTCAAATATAGATCTATATGAATATATTATATATATATTGGGTAATATAACATCCATTTTGTGAAAAAACATGGTTCGTATGGAGAATCCCCAAAATAAAAAATTATGTGTAATAGTGTTACAAAAAATCATGGGTTAGCAACCGCCATTTTCCAATGGAACTAAAAATATATTTTCTCCCTAGAAATAAATGGTATCTTTAGATAAGATATTTATCTCTTTGGGATGTACTAAAATGGAAATGGTAATCATATAAATTTATCATCTCTCAGGGGATGCTAATAAATAGTTGTCATTAATTCAAAATAATAATGATGTGGACAAAATAATAATCATAGAATGGAATAATTTTAAGGAACTATTCGTGGAAAAATAATTTCTTTAAAAATAGATTATATTTAGATGAAATTATTTATTATTATATAAAATGAAGGGGAAAATATTTCTAATTATGATGATTATTTTACAAGGATATCGAGGTATGCAGTAAACTAACTACGAAATATAAGGAGTATGATTGTCCATTTATTTGATGTACATAAACAAATCCTTCACATGGAATTATTCTCCAAAGAATTATATTCATTAGAGGATATAGTATCTAGTTATATCATTATATAGTAATAAATATGCAAGACATATGGTTTTGAAGTAAAGTATGTGAATAAGGGGATATAATAGAAAAAATGGATAAATGGATGAAAAGAAGGAAATATTTTCCCACATTTTATAATTATGGAATGAAACACCACATTACATTCATGAATGGAATTTGAGTTTAGTATAGGTGTATTGATAAAGGACACCAATATCGTGATTAGATGGAAAATAAAGAGTCTTCTAACGTTAAATGATTCAACTGTAGGGAGATGTTACACTACTCAAACAAATACCTAAAGCGTAAAGAGAATATATCTCAGAAGAGGAAATTGGATCAAGGTCAGGATTGTTTTATTAAAACAGTTGATGTTGAAATATTATTCAATTTGGATTTAAGAATCATGTTTTATAAGTATTTTATCAATGATATAAAGGTAATAAGAATCTTGAAATATGTAAAGAATAAACTACAAATATTTTCTAAAAAGTTTCAAATAATTTGATTAATGGTAAAAATAAATAAGAAAAGTGAGGAGTGGAAAAGTGACATTTGTTTTAGAATACATGAAAAAGGGAATGATAACAATAATAAATTCCTAATTTTTATATGAATGTAATGGGGTTGTATTGGTGACCTTGAAAATGTTTAGTGTTATAAATGAAAATGGTATTCATGGTGAATTTTACTGTATTTTTGGAATTAAATTTGATAATATGATATTTTATTTATGTAATAGGTCGAGATTTGAATTTTGGAAGAATGAATATTTTCATTATGGTATTATTCTGATTCATGTTATTATAATATTTTATGAAAATATGAAATCTATGTATTCATATGTCACATTGGGAGCTATATTCTGGTGGATTAATGATAAATTTATATTTGAATTTTTTTTAACATTATTTTTTTTGATTTTCATGTATACGAAAAGAGAAATTTTATTAGAGGCTAATAATTGGTTAATTCTAGAATGAATTATCATGAACATTGTATATTATTGATTGTAGATAAATTATTATTTTTTTATATTGGATAACATGTTCTGACCATTTGGGTTTTGGAAAATATTTTCCAGCCGATGGAATTTTTTAAGGATCATTTGATTAGTTAAAAATAATTCTTGCATTAAAATTTCATCATGAATATCCATTTTATAGAACTCGAGAAAAAGTGGAAAGATATCTAAGAAAAAATATAGAATGAGATTATTCTTATTACATGGATGGAAATTAAGTAAGTTTATTTTTTGAGATATTTATATTAATATTCAGATAATCCATCGAATTTATGGAAAATACCTCAAAAAAATATCTATTAATTTTTCTTACCAACAAACAAATGGATTTTTGACCAATCGTACATTTATAGTGGTTAAATTTATCAATTCCCTATTCCCTATCACTCTATATTAATCTTTGTGTGTTAATATTATCTTCTAAGTAAATATGATCACTTCCCAAAAAGATTATCATATTTAGAATCATATTTTTTGGATGACCTTTGTAGTTATTTTTCACTCATTATAACAAGATGTTTTATTAAACCTTTTATAATTTTGATTTTACAAAATCTAATTTTCAAATGTGAAACCCATGATTTCAAAGAACATGTTCAAATTTTAGGGGTGTAATTTATTGAACAGGATAAATAACACCCTAATGTTTTCTATATATTTATTTTAAAAAAAATTTTTTCTCTGATATCTTATGATGGATACAGGTATGATATTTTAAAATTGTTGCATATTCAATAGCATATACAACACACAATATAGAGCTTCAACGAACCATGGAATATTTTTTTAATATGACCAATAAAATATACACCACAAATTAGTGGGTATTAAAAAGTATAAAATAAATAATTAAATATATATAAGGTACCAACTCGGTACAAATGCATTTATTTATTCTTTTCAAATAAATACTCAATTTTTAGTAAAGCTATTATATTCTTTAGAAATACACTTTCATTGAAAGTGTTTCATATTGTGAAAATATTAAAATTAATATCTAGAATGTATATAAATTTTATTTTATAAAAATATTATCATTTTTAAATAATCATATTATTTTTTTGGGTGAAATTTTCAAATTATTCTGATTTTGTTTCCGTTTATTAGTGAAAAATAAAGATATGTACTGAAAAATATACTTTTGTTCCAACTATTTGAAAATATAAATATTATTTTAAAGCAAGTTAAATTAATATTATTTATAATATGTTATTAATAAAACAATTAAATTAATTTGAATCATTTTTATGTTTGTATTTGGTATAAATACATTTTTCTACATAAAAATACAATTTTTTTGGGTAAAACTATTCTATGTTTCATTTTTTCAATTAAAAATTAAATTAAATTATGAAGATTTTTCTATAATGGGTTAATAATAATTTCATCCATATTATGATTTTAGAAATCAATATTTATAAAATAGGTCAAACTATTTTTTGTCCATATTCGATGTAACCACAATAATTTTTGCTACCAAGGAAAAGAGAAAATCATGTAAATAATGTTAAAAATTAATTTATATGGATAATAAAATAAAAGTAAAACTTTATAAAAAGTTATTTTATGGGTCTATTTCATCATTATTCATGCAATATTTAGTTAAATAGTATTTTATGGCCATATTTTTGAGATTACAACCTTTATAATATTTTATTTCAAGAAATGTCAAACATGTAACACTCATGTTTTAATTAAATATTTTTTATTATGGGTTTATCCAAAAGATATGATTGAAATTAAATAGTATTATTAAATTTAATATTTTTGTTTTCATCCAACAATTTATTTTTAATTATTAATAAAGTTATAATTACCTTAAATTTTTACACAACGTGAACAAAATATTTATTCCATTAATGGAAAAAATAAAATAAATGATATTAAAAATATTAAAATTAATATAAATTGTAATAAATAATGTTATAAAAATAATTTATAAATTAAAATGAAAATTTTGGAATATAATTATTTTTGCGTGAATTATAAGTGTTTTCGTGATACTATTAAAAGAAAATAAATGAATAGTTATAAAATTAAGACTATTGATATTTTATATTAAATATTACTTAATAAAAAGATAAAAAATTCAAAATAAATTTATGTAAATGAAATTTATAATAATATAGTTTATAATATCATAAATGTTCCATTTATGGGATGTTTTTCCACTTATATAAATAATACTGCCCCTCAAATAATAAATAAATAATGTTGACAACATAAGTTTTTACAAAAAGATAATTATAAAACATCATCAAAACATATCTACTATTTATTGTTTGATAGGATTTCTACAAACCATCATCTAATTTTTTAATTAAAAATTCTTGGATCCATTTTAAATTTATTAATATTTTATATTAAATTAATATTATAGAAAAATTATAAAAGTGCCCCTCACCTCAATTATAAAAGGGAAACTCTTCTATTATATATTTTCACCACATTAAACCATCTACATCAATAAACCACCAAATATTCCTCATTTGAATATTTGTATCCATTTTATCTTGGTTCTATCACATCAAAAATAGAAACCCTAGGTATCATATGAAGAAATATAAATAAAGACCACTTAAGTAGTTGGAATCATATTTACCAACTCTTTTAAATTTATTTGTTCTTCTATATCCTATTTATGTGTTGTGACTATCATAAAACACTAAATTTTGTACCCTAAATATAATTATCTATTATTTGGAATAAGGTAAAACCATATTTCATCTCATTTACATCCTATTACATGTGAAAATATCACTCATATGTATGTATGGCTTACCATCTCTGAGTAGTAATGTCATTAATTTTTTTATAACCACTTCACATGAACTATTGTAAATATTTAAATAATGATTATATATGATATATAGGAAATAATAATGATTCATGAAATATTAATTATTATTAATCTTTCATCATTTCCATCCATCAGGAAAGGAAAAATTTTATTCTTGTGTTTGTACAACATGTCGTCTCCATGAATTGTGCTACTCATTTTTCTATCTCTAACATTCATGGATTACAATAAATAAGTATATAATGATAATATAATATATTTATATGATTACTAAAATTAATTAGATTATTTTACCATGATTAATTTGAAAGAAAGAAAAATTTCAAAACACATAATACCTAAAAATGTAGTGAATATCACATGCAACAGTTATTTTGAAAAAATAAACGAGGATAAATAGATTATAAAATATTATATACGGTCTAATACATATTAGTATGGTCATATATGACGTATATAATAAATATATATTTATTATATATGAGTTTCTAACACATTTTATGTTATGTAATACCTAAGGCAAGGGTTTCTTGTCTCACTTATACTTCTGTGGGACTTATGTCATATTCACCACTTATTTCCCTTGTGTGATGTATATACATACAATTTAATATTTTATATCATAAGACTATTAATATTACTGGAATTTAATGTTTCATTTTTTTATTTGATTCATTGGGATTACAATTCAATTGTTAGAAATGATGCAATGGTTATTTTTAAAATGTCAGCATTATTCGAGATTTTTTATTTTCAAGTCTTAACTGAGAAATATTTCTATTCCATTCCCAGGTTATCAAAAAGAAAAATGTTTTTAAAAGTGGATTAATTATTATCGAATTATTTTTAAAATTAATTTAAACACTATTTTACATTATAAAAATAAAAAAAATATTTCTATCATTATCTGAACAATTTACTTTTTGATTTTTCTTATTAAAGTTTGAAAAGAATATTTTTTATATTATAAGGCATTAATGTAATTTTATCCCATCCTAATTTATAAGAATATTTAATATTACTTAAAAATTTTAAAGGGTTATTTTTTGTGATAATAATTTATTTATAACTTTTATAATTTTATCATTTTGAATATTATGTTCTACTTAAAAAGTTATTTTACTAAAGAAATGTAAAAGTAATCTCTTAAACTATATTTATATATTTCAATATAAATTGATCAATATTTGGTTAAGAATTTACTCTAATGATAACATTCATAATATTTATTTGGATGGTGTTTGGTCAGATAGACTGGGTAATGTATAGATATTTTGTATGACTAGTTTTTTCCATACAGTCTATTATTGATTTTGTTATGGGATGTTGATTAAGTTGTATTATTTATTCATATTATGAATTAATTGCACATATTATGTAACACTGGAGACTTTTATGAGAAATATTTTGTTTCTATATAAATCATCAAAGGAATCTTTCACTACACACAACACTAGCTTGGCTTGCTTTACACGCAACCGCGACCTTCCTCAATAGCTTGCGTCGTACGCAATACCGAGTTTCACTAAACAATGGTATGCTATTAAGATATTATTAAAACTAGCAGTTATGAATAGTATTAAATGAATTTTTAATTTTATAACATTTTTATTCAACTTATACAGGTTCTAGAATGAGGTATAAAAGCAAAATCAGTTTTTTTGGATAAAAGAAGTATTTTTAAAAAAATGCAGTTTTGCCGCCTTTTGATGGCGCACCCACATTAAATATAGTTTTGGAAATGTTTATAAGTTCAATTTGACAAAATAAAATTCTTATTTTGAGTCAGTGTATAATAATTTACTTTGGATAAATTTTTGATATTTTTTTGATAACTTTTATATTTTGAAGAATAGTAAAAATACGCTAATTTTTAATTAAAAACAACTTTTTTCATCAAGATAATTTATATGTATAAATTATAATATTGAATGGATT
Source organism: Viscum album (assembly GCA_963277665.1). Lineage (NCBI taxonomy): Eukaryota > Viridiplantae > Streptophyta > Magnoliopsida > Santalales > Viscaceae > Viscum > Viscum album. Next base: position 393,310,586 of record OY728148.1, read on the forward strand.
TAAAGTATATATAGAATATATTTTCACCAATTAATATAATGTATGTCATTATCATTAATTTTACAATGAATTCATAGGTAAAAACATTTCAATCTTTGGCAATGTTTTAACTTCTAAAACCCGTTTTTTTAACAACATGATTTATTTTAAAATAATTACTGCAACTTATATGTTTTGAATTTGGAAAAATGGATTACATATTCAGAATCAGTGGGTCCGAATTATGTTAATAGGCTACTTTTTATTTTTGGGCATTATGAATAGTAACTATGGTAAATTTTATTTACCATAGTTAAAGGAAAATCGGGTAGTTAAGGGTTAATATAAGATTATAAAATTACCCTAACACCTGAAAAAATCTTATTGGATGACTGAAAGTCGACCCATATCACCTAAGGGTCAGATTAGATTCATTTAATGGACTTTTCTCCATGAAAATAATTTAATTATTATTAAAACCAAAGAATGTGACAACATGTCACTTTCTTAAATATTATAAGTATAATAATTTTAATTTGGTGATAAACTTAATGAAACTTCAAAAATGAATAGCCTCCAGAAATCTAATACAATTATCTACATCATAGGAATTTATTTAGAATTTTTAGGGATTAAATAATTATCATTAATTATGACACAATAGTGATGTTGAAATTATTTTATTAATTAAAATATCAAATAAATGGTTTTAAAAATATTAAAATAATTATTATATGAACTATTTAATGTGCTCCACTAATTTTCTAGATACATATGAAATTTTATAAATCTATTAAAGCTTTTAGTTCGAACATATCCTCTGTATATATTTTATTTAAATTCAAATAAATGAATAGTGTCGAAATTGACAGTATTGTTATTTTATAAAAATAACAAATTATAAAATTGTTTAAAAATAACAAAAATATTTTAAAATTATAAATTAAAATTTATATGGTCGAAAATGTCATAAATTTTCAAATTATGGAAAATTCACAACACATATGTAATTATAAATAATAATTTAAAATTTAGAATATTATTACCACAAATAACATTAAATTGATAAATAAGGATAAATCAAGTTGATAATGTTTAAAATAAATTCCTAACATGTCTAAATTTTATTGGTTGATGATATTAAAACCATATATCATCTAATATTCGGATATGAGTCATTTTCGATGTTTTTAAGCGGGGTTGGGATTTAATATAAACTAATATTTCTTATATTTCCAAAGGTGCCCCTCTCCTCCCTTATAAAAGGGAACCTCCTCCCTCTCCTCCTCACACCAATTTGAGCCTTCAAGATTGGACAAACCCTGCCCATTTCACTTCCCCACTTCCCTAGAATCATCCTATAGGTTCTGGTCTTCTTCAAAGACCAACCCTAGTGCCCTAAGAGGAGGTTAATAAGAGGCGCGTCAAAAAGAGGTATTATCCATTACCGATCCTTTCCAAATTATTTCTTATTCAACTTCTTCTTATTTAGTTGTCTCATTATGAAGTAATAACATCAGTATCACTCATATAATTATATGTTATTATAAGTATGAAACAATCCTATTTCAACATCTATCCATCCTACAGAAAACGAAATCGCCGCGCGTGCGTATGTACAAAATACCGTCTCCACGCCGTGGTGTAAACTATTTTCCCCCACCACCTTAATTGGATGGGTATAATGGTGTAAATAATTACTATATATGATTATTTTAAAGTGATATTTATTCTGAAATAGTATACATACACTCCAATACAATTCCACGATCATGGGAACGATATCATCGCTCGTGCGTACGTACGGAATACCGTCTCCACGATGTGATGCGATTTGTTCTACATGATATTCATTGCATAAGGATTATATAAATGAATTGAATGAATAAATATGATATATAGAACACTAATAACATTCTTTAAATGAAGTATCTATAACCTAAAGAGAATAATGATAATTTATTTGACAAAAGACGCATAAGAACAAAAAGTTATAAACACCCGAATAACAAGTAGCAAGGAAATATTACTACCAAGATGATAAGAATATGACCATATATGATATCATAACAATAATTATGATTCTGGAATAAGTCAATAACATTATTTAAATCATTATACAGGAGGTTCGGACACTTATGAGGCAAATCGGACCTAAGGTAAGGGAAAATATCACAATCTCATTTTTATCCGAGATTGTTTTTACTTTGGTATTTACTGGGGTGTATTTTATCATCCACATCCATGTTTCCTCAATATTTAATATTATTTCCATCCACCTACAATTTTTAAATCCAATTTTACCCTTAGGTGAATTTTTAGTAAAATATATGAAAGGAATCTTTTGTCGTTTTTCGTACGAGGTACTTTTTGACTTTTAAGACAAAAGTACGAGAAGAATGTTTTTTTAACTTATACGGCATGAATGGATTTTTAAAATTTTTTTTCCAAGAAGCTTCCTTTACAAATTTTTAATTTTATTTTTAATCAAATTCTTTTAGTTTAGAATTGTAAGACATTTTAAGAAAGGAAAAGTGTTTTTGAAGTAGAAAGGATATTTTTCTCAAGAATGGAGTTCAAGTGTTTTATCAAAATAATTTTCCATATAAGATAATAAAGGATTCTATTCTTATCCATATTATTACATCTATTTGATTATGTTGTGATGGAATTATTTTTATGAATTCCTTTATCTTATATGAATTTTTTTATGATGTTACGATGTTAAAGATTCCCATTTTTATTACATGGGTTATGCTATGATGTATGGTTTATGATTTTGTGGCACACATAAGAATGGTATCATTATGAGATGGGTGGGACCTATATCTACCTCCAATTCATTGGGTAAAGATTTTATATCTCATGAGAAAGACATGGCTGGAACGGTAGGTTATACCAGTTCAGTGAAACAGGACTGAAACGAGGAGTGAACTTAGTTCATAAATGGACTTTTTCCACTAAGATAATCTTGGAAATGATTCTTGAATAATAAGAAATGAATCTCTATGATTATGTGTGTATGCCAAAAAGTTTCATGTTTTCTGTTATGATTATTGGGATTTCATTTCACTACTAAGATTTATCCCATGTTATGAAATTATGCTCTCTTTTGCAGGTTAAGATTTCCAAAATGTTATGTTCTTATGAATATGATGTGATTAATATTTCTTCAACCCTTACATAGCATTTGAGCTCAACCATATTGTATGTTTTCTTTCCCTAGGTCAGTAAGAAGCTTATTAAGTAAGATATGCCAAAAGGGACTATAGATATGATGAAATAAATGGGAGACATTGTAGACACTTTATGAACCAGTTGTTTATGTTTCCCAGTTTCTAAAGACACTATACCTATACGGTCCTTTCCTAGTTTTATTATATGTTGTAATAAGTGTGCTTCAATTTTGAAGTAATAACAATGTATGTAAAGTATGGGTCGTTATAGTTGGTGTCAGAGGAAAGGTATAGTCAACCTTTGGAAACTAGGATGTGAATGCCTTAATAAGAATCCTAAGTATAATTCTAAGCATAGAACATAATCAGAGTGTTTTAGAAATGGCCGTGAACAACCAATGATAAGACCTTAAGTGTGAAATTTTATTCTTGATTATGTGGTTTTCCTATTATAATTAGTGTTTCTCACACTATTCTTCTTGGTTTTAGTCAATGGCTGGAACCCGAAGGAATCGTGTTAATGCGGAATGCGACGGGCAATGCAATGATTGTACCCCTGGGAAACCAAATTTTATGGGAGATGGAATGAAAAATCTTGTAGCCATGATCACACAACTTTCTCAAGCTATAAATCAGGAAGGACTTCCAAACGAGCAAAGGAAGGAGCAACATTCTGTTGAATCCTTCATGAGGCAGTGTCCACCATCTTTCAACGGGTTTACTGATCCATTGGTTGATGAACAATGGATTAGTACTACTGAAAATATATTTTTAGTTCTTCAATGTTCTGAACATGATAAAGTCATCTTAGCAGTGTATCGTTTGGAAGGTGATGCTGATCAATGGTGTAATCTTATCAAGAATATGAGGCAAAGAGATGAAATTGAGTCCACAGAATGGGACGAGTTCAAGAACTTAGTTTCCAATAAGTAATTCCCTCGTATTCTCTGAAAAAATATGGAGAAAGAGTTTCTTGAACTGAAGCAAAAGGATGATGAATCTATTGGTACCTATGAAGCAAATTTTACAAGACTTGCAAGGTACGCTTATGGCATTATTATCCAACCTGAGAGTAAGATCGATCTATTCATTAGTGGCTTAAAACCAAGTCTTCGAAGGGCGTTATCCATAAGGGACTTCAATAGCTACGAGGAAATCGTTCGATGTGCTCTCAAAGTCGAGATGGAGATTGGAGTAACCCATCAGTCATATGGGTTTGATAAGAAGAGGAAAATGGAATTCAAAGGAAAATCTAAAGAGTACACTGAAAAGAAGATGATATTTCCCTTATGTTCAAAGTGTGGAAAGAAACATGGAGGGAGTTGTCTTAAAGGGACAAGTAAATGTTTCAAATGTGGAAAGGAAGGTCATCGGGCATTTGAATGCCACAATGATGGGAAGAAGATGTCTAATGATGAAATGAAAGGAAGGGATACACAGAATGAACCTACTACACTTCAATGTTTCAAGTGCAAGGAGATGGGGCATTATGCCAATCAATGCCCAAATCCAAGGGTTGATGATGATGGTTGACGTAAACAAACTATTAAGGCTAAAGACAAAGGAAAGTCACATGCAATTTCTATCAGCGATGTGGAGTACGATAACGATATGGTGAAAGGTACACTTACTATCCACTCTAAAGTAGAAAATATTTTATTTGATTCTGGATCCACCCACTCCATTATTTCTGAATAATTTTCTAAGGATATCACCATATTACCTCATCAATTAGATGTTGAGTTAGCTGTGACAACAACTAATGGCACAACATTCACATCAAAAGTTTATAATTCTTCTCCGATTGAAGTTTGTGGGAAAGTGCTTCCTGCAAATCTTGTGATCCTTCATATAGTGGAATTTTATGTGATTCTTGGCATGGATTGGCTTTCTTTATATGGAGCTCATATCAATTGCCAAAGAAGGGAAGTCACATTTCATATTCTAGATCAATCTATGATCGTCTATCGATGAAAGGATGGACATAACCTTCCAGTGGAAGTTTATTCCATTTTATGGGTCTTGATTCCACTTAATGAAGGTTATTTATCTCAAATGGTTAGTGAGAAACTCACAATTAAGAATATGCCCATTGTACGGGAGGTTGATGATGTCTTTCCGGAGGAATTGCCGGGTCTTCCACCAAATCATGAAGTTGAGTTTTCAATAGAACTCGTACCGGGTGCTTTGCCTATTTCAAAGACACCTTATAGAATGGCCCCAATTGAGTTGTAGGAATTGAAGAAGCAACTCCAAGAGAATCTTGATAAAGGATTCATATGCCCTAGTGCGTCACCTTGGGGAGCACCTATTCTGTTTGTTAAGAAGAATGATGGATCAACGAGACTCGACATTGATTATCGAGAACTTAACAAGATCACTATCAAGAACAAATATCCTATCACACGCACCGATGACTTATTTGACCAACTATGAGGAGATCAATACTTTTCCAAGATTGATCTTCGTTCAGGGTATCACTAATTAAGGGTCAAAAGGGAGGATATACCAAAGACGTCTTCCCGTACAAGGTATGGAGACTATAAATTTATAGTGATGCCATTTGGTCTTACTAATGCCCCTGTTATCTTCATTGATCTGATGAATAGTGTCTTTAGATACCATCTTGATCAATATGTGGTAGTCTTTATAGATGATATTATTGTATATTCAAAGCGCAAGGAAGAACATGAAGACCACTTGAGAATTATATTGAAGACCCTGAGAAAGGAGAATCTTTATGCCAAATTTACCAAGTGTGAATTTTGGCTTCAAAGAATTTCATTTTTGGGTCACATAATCTCAAAAGAGGGGATATCTGTGGATCCAGCAAAAACAGAGGTTATCGAAAGATGGCCGAGACCAACAACAGTAACTGAGATCCAAAGTTTTCTTGGTTTGGCTGGATATTATTGACGTTTTGTTAAATATTTTTCACGATTATCTAATCCACTCACCAAGTTGAATCGGAAAGGAGTTAAGTTTGTTTGGACGGAGGAATGTGAAGAGAATTTCAAGGAGTTGAAAAGAAGTTTATCCAGTGCACCTGTGCTCAAACTTCCTTGTAGTGGAGAAAGGTTTGTGATCTACAGTGATGCATCCAAGAAGGGACTGGGATGCGTTCTCATGCAAAATGATATGGTGATAGCTTATGCTTCACGACAGTTGAAAATCCCTGAGCAAAATTACCCAACTCATGATTTGGAGTTAGTTGCGGTAGTATTTGCATTAAAAATTTGGAGGCATTACCTTTATGGTGAAAGGTGTGATATTTATATTGATAATAAAAGGTTAAAGTATATTTTCACACAAAAGGATCTGAATATGCACCAAAGAAGATGGTTGAAGCTGATTAAGGATTATGACTGCTCAATTAATTACCACCCTGGGAAAGAAAACAAGGTGGCAGATGCATTAAGTCGAGAAGACCATGCCAGTTTATCCATGATGAGGATCACAAAAGATCCAATATTTATAGATTTACAAAGGATGGATCTTGGAATTATAATGGAAGGGGGAAAATCATATCTTTCTCAAATGAATTTTCAACTATCTATACATGTCAAGATTAAAGAGGCACAGAAAGAAGATGTCGAGTTACAAAAGAAGGTGATAAATGTTCCTGAATTCAGCCTTGATTGTGATGGGATAATAAAGTCCAAGAATCGGGTTTGTGTTCCTCCCATCCCCGAATTAAAGAAGGAGCTGCTGGATGAGGCTCATAGTTCTTCATTCCCTATTCATCCTGGAAGCACAAAGATGTATAGGGACCTGAAAGAGTACTTCTGGTGGGATGGAATGAAAAGAGATGTTGCTGAATATGTCTCTCGATGCTTGGTTTGTCAGCAAGTTAATGCTGAGAGACAGAAGTCTAAGGGGATGTTACAACCATTACCCATACCTGAATGGAAATGGGAAAACATCAATATGGACTTTGTCACAGGACTTCCTAAAACATCCAAAGGAAATAATGCTATCTGGGTCATAGTTGATCGTCTTACAAAGTTTGCACACTTCATCGCTATTAGAGAGGATTTCTCTCTGGATCATCTTTCCAGGATATATGTAAAATAAGTGGTAAGATTGCATGGAGTACCACATTCTATTTTATCTGATCGGGATCTGAGGTTTACCTCAAAGTTCTGGAGAAGTCTTCATCATACTCTGGATACAGAGTTGAGTTTCAGCACTGCTTATCATCCTCAGACAGACGGTCAATCTGAGAGAACAATTCAAACTCTAGAAGATATTTTTAGAGCTTTCTCTATGGATTTCAAAGGTGGTTGGGATCAACACCTACCTTTGGTGGAATTTTCTTATAATAATAGCTTTCACTCCAGTATTCAGATGGCTCCTTATGAAGCTCTCTATGGATAGAAATGCAGGACTCCAACTTTCTGGGATGAAGTTGGGGAAATAAAGCTATTAGGACCTGATATTGTTGATGAGATGGCAGAAAAGGTCTGATCTATTCAACAACACATAAGAGTATCTCAGATTCGAGAGAAAAGTTATTTCGACAACCGAAGAAAAGACCTAGAGTTTGAAGTGGGTGATAAAGTGTTCTTACGAATATATCCCTGGAATAGGGTCATGAGATATGGAAATAAGGGGAAGTTGAGCCCTAGATATATCGGTACTTTAGAAGTAATATATCGTGTTGGGAAGGTAGCTTACCGATTGGTGCTTCCACCGAATCTCTCTCAAGTTCACGATGTGTTCCATGCATCTCTCCTGAGAAAGTACATACCTGATCCTTAACATGTACTCAGCTCAAAAGTTGTACCACTGGAGCAAGATCTTTCTTATGAAGAACAACCGATAGAAATTATGGATCGTAGTGAAACATTCCTATGAAACAAGACCACTTTCTTGGTAAAAGTTTTATGGAGGAACCACCAATTAGAAGAAGCTACATGGGAGCTTGAGGATGTGATGAGGGAGAGGTATCCTCATCTGTTTGTTACAAAGTGACGAATTTTGAGGGAGAAATTTATTTTAAGGGGGGTAAAACGTAACACCCGAGACTTTTATGAGAAATATTTTTTTTTATATAAATCATCAAAGGAATATTTCACTACACACAACACTATCTTGGCTTGCTTTATACGCAACCGCGACCTTCCTCGATAGCTAGCGTCGTACACAATACCGAGTTTCACTAAACAATGGTATGCTATTTAAATATTTCTAAAACTAGCCGTTATGAATAGTATTAAATGAATTTTGAATTTTATAACATTTTTATTCAACTTATACATTTTCTGGAATGAGGTATAAAAGCAAAATTAGTTTTTTTTGGATAAAAGAAGTATTTTTCAAAAAATGTAGTTTTGCCGCCTTTTGATGGAACACCCACATTAAATCTAGTTTTTGACATGTTTATATGTTCAATTTGAAAAAATAAAATTTTTCTTTTGAATCAGGGTATAAAAATATACTTTGGATAAATTTTTGATATTTTTATAATAACTTTTATATTTTGATGAATAGTAAAAATAGGCTAATTTTTAATTAAAAACAACTTTTTTCATCAAGATAATTTATATGGATAAATTATAATATTGAATGGTTTTAAAGTATAGATAGAATATAGTTTTACCATTTAATATAATGTATGTCATTATCATTAATTTCACATTGAATTCATAGGTAAAAACATTTCAATCTTTGGCAATGTTTTAACTTCTAATACCCGTTTTCTTAACAACAAGATTTATTTTAAATTAATTAATGAAACTTATATGTTTTGAATTTTGAAAAATGAATTCCATATTCATAATCAGTGGGTCTAAATTATGTTAATAGGCTACTTTTTATTTTTGGGCATTATGAATAGTGACTACGGTAAATTTTATATACCATAGTTAAAGGTAAATCGGGTAATTAAGGGTAAATATAAGATTATAAAATTACCCTAACACCTGCCAAAATCTTATTGGATGACTAAAAGTCGACCCATATAACCTAAGGGTCGGATTAGATTCATTTAATGAACTCTTTTCCATGAAAATAATTTAATTATTATTAAAACCATAGAATGTGACAACATGTCACTTTCTTAAATCTTATAAGTATAATAATTTAATTTGGTGATAAACTTAATGAAACTTAAAACATGAATAGTCTCCAGAAATCTAATACAATTATCTACATCATAGGAATTTTTTTAGAATTTTTAGGGATTAAATAATTATCATTAATTATGACAAAATAGTAATGTTGAAATTATTTTATTAATTATAATATCAAATAAATGGTTTTAAAAATATTAAAATAATTATTATATGAACTATTTTATGTTCTAAACTAATTTTCTAGATACATATGACATTTTATTAATCTATTAATGCTTTTATTTCGAACATATTCATCTGTATATATTTTATTTAAATTCAAATAAATGAATATTGTCAAAATTGACACTATTGTTATTTTATAAAAATAACATATTATAAAATTGTTTAAAAATCACAAAAATATTTAAAAATTTTAAATTAATTTTAAATGGTCTAAAATGTCATAAAGTCTCCAATTATGGAAAAATCACAACACATATGTAATTATTAATAATTATTTAAAATTTAGAATATTATTACACCAAATAAAATTAAATTGATAAATAAGGATAAATCAAGTTGATAATGTCTAAAATAAATTCCTAACATGTCTAAATTTTATTGGTTGATGGTATTACAACCATATCTCATCTATGATTTGGATATGTGTCATTTTTGAAGTTTTTAAGTGGGGATGTGATTTAATATAAACTAATATTTCTTATATTTCCAAAGGTGCCCCTCTCCTCCCTTATAAAAGGGCACCTACTCCCTCTCCTCCTCACACCAATTTGAGCCTTCAAGATCAGCCAAACCCTGACCATTTCACTTCCCCACTTCCCTAGAATCATCCTAGAGGTTCTGGTCTTCTTCAAAGACCAACTCTAGTGCTCTAAGAGGAGGTTAAGAAGAGGTGCGTCAAAAAGAGGTAATATCCATTACCGATCCTTTCCAAATTCTTTCTTCTCCAACATCTTCTTATTTAGTTGTTTCATTATGAAGTAATAACATCTGTATCACTCATATACTTATATGTTATTATTAGTATGAAACATCCCTATTTCAACATCTATCCATCCTACGGAAAACGAAATCGCTGCGCGTGTGTACGTACGGAATACCGTCTCCACGCCGTGGTGTCATCTATTTTCCCCCACCACCTTACTTGGATGGGTATAATGGTGTAAATAATTACTATATATTATTATTATAAAGTGATATTGATTCATAAGTAGTATACATACACTCCATGTAACACCCGAGACTTTTATGTTATATAAATCATCAAAGGAATCTTTTTCTACACAACACTTGCTTGGCTTGCTTTACACGCAATCGCGACCTTCCTCGATAGCTTGCGTCGTACGCAATACCGAGTTTCACTAAACAACAATATGCTATTAAAACTAGCCGTTATGAATAGTAATAACTACTTTTTGAAATTTTATAAATTTTATTTTTCAAAATGGACTTCATTTTTGGACTCAGAATATCGAAATTAGCCTAGGGTGAAATTTTGGTATTTTTCTGAAAACTTTCAATTTTTTATGAATAGTGAAACCACTAAGTGGTAGGTTAAAAACTGAATTTTGCATAAAACTTAATTTTACCGCTTCTGTGAATGGAATTTCAAAAATCCGAGAGACACGGTTAATATCAAGGACTAAAATGTGGTTCAATGAGATGAAAATAAATTTTTGGTGAATAGTAACTTTTTACTATTTTTACCGCGGTTAATAGTAAATAGGGTAACTAAGGGTAAATATGATATTAATATTACCCTAACACATGTCCTAATTCTATTGGACAAGTGTAATTCGACCAAAAACAAACTTAGGAATAAAATATGTCCATTTAGGCCCACTTGGATTAGATTAGGAAATTTATTATAAATTTATTTAAAGAAGGGTTAAAATAGTTAAAATCAAAGTTTAATAAGTAAATCATTTTTAATATAGGGTTATACATAAGATAAATTCGATTGTAATTATTCATTAGAAAGCTAAAAGTTATTTCCTACATGATGGTATTTTATTTGTAATTTTTAGACATCAAAAAATTTAATTTATTTATGACACAAAGATGATGCAGTAATTATCTTATTAATGAAATATTGACAAAATTGATAATATAAATACCAAAATAAATGTAATTTGAGACTTTTTATGAATTCCACTAATTTTCTAGGATACTATGATATATTATCATTGATTTAATAAACTTGGTTCGAACATATAATTCTGTTATGACTTTGAACAAAATCATATATCATATAGTGTCAAAATTGACACAAAATAGTTTTTAAATCAAATATTATATTATTAATTGTTATTTCATTCCTAAAAATCTAAGGTTCGGCCAAATGACTTAGATAAGGATATATATATTAATAATAAACAATTTGGGGTTCGTTTGGCATGTTATAGTAAGTGTATTAACCATATAGTGAAAGAAAACAAAAAGACACGGTAAAAGTTAAATTAATTAACTTAGAGTTAAATATAATTGATAAGGTTAAAATAATACCCTAAACTTGTCTAAATCCTATTGGTTGATAGGATTTCGACCCATCCCAACTTTAGCTTCGAAATAATACCCTTTGGAACCATTATAAACTGACTTTGACTTTAATATAAAATAATATTTTGAGATATTCCTAAGGTGCCCCTCTCCTCCCTTATAAAAGGGCACCTCCTCCCCCTCCTCCTCACACCAATTTGAGCACTCAAGCTCGGCCAACCCCTGCCATTTTCTCTTCTCCACTTCCCTAGAATAATCCTATAGGTCCTGGTCTTCTCCAAAGACCAATCTTAGTTCCTTAAGTGGAGGATTCAAAGAGGCGTTCCAAAGAAGAGGTAATATCCATTACCGATCTTTTCAATTTCTTTCTTCTTCAACATCTTCTTCTTTAGTTGTTTCATGATAAAGTAATAACATAAGTATTACTTACATACTGATATGTTATTATAAATATGAAACAACCCTAATTCACCTTCTATCCATCCTACGGAAAAATGAAATCACCGCGCGTGCGTACGTACGGAATACCGTCTCCACGCCGTGGTGTAATCTATTTTCCACCATCACCTTACAAGGATGGGTATAATGGTGTAATCAGTAACTATATATGATTATTATTAAGTAATATTGATACTGAAATAATATATATATATACTCCAATACAATTCCACGATCATAGGAACGATATCATCACTCGTGCGTACGTACAGAATACCGTCTCCACGATGTGATGCGACTCGTTCTACATGATCTTCATTTCATAATGATTATATAAATGAATTGAATGAATGAATATGGTATATACTACACTAATACCATTCTGGAAATTAATTATCTATAACCTAAAGATAAGAATAAGAATTTATTCGACAAAACACGCATAAGAACAAAAAGTTATAAAGACCCGAGTAACAAGTAACAATGAAATATTACTAACAAGAAGCTAATAATATGACCATATATGATCTCATATCAATATGTATGATTCTGGAATAAGTCAATAACATTATTTAAACCATTATACAGGAGCTTCGGACACGAACAAAGCAAATCAGACCTAAGGTAAGGGAAATATCACAATCTCATTTTTATACGAGATTGTTTATTCGTAAGTATTTACTGGGGTGTATTTTATCATCCACATCCATGTTCCCTCAATATGTAATATTGTTTCCATCCACTTGAAATAGTTTAAATCCAATTTTACCCTTAGGTGAGTTTTTAGTAAAGAATATGAAAGGAATCTTTTGTTGTTTTTCCGTACGAGGTACTTTTTGACTTTTCCGACAAAAGTACGAAGAATGATTTTTTAACTTATACGGCATGAATGGATTTTTAAAACATTACTTCAAAGAAGCTTCCTTTACAAGTTTCCAAGTTTATTTTTAATCAACTTCTTTTATTTTAAAGTTGTATGACATGTTATGAAAGGAAAAATGTTTTTGAAGAAGAAAGGATATTTTCCTCAAGAATTCAATTCAAGTGTTTTATCAAAATTATTTTCCATCTAAGATAATAAAGGGTTCGGTTTCTATCCATATTTTTACATTGGTTTGACTATGTTGTGATGGAATTTTGTTTATGAATTCCTTTATCATATATGAATTGATTTATGATGTCATGATGTTTCAAGAATCCCATTTTTGTTATATGTGTTATGCGATGATGTATGTTTTATGATTATGTGGCACACATAAGAAAGGATTCATTATAAGATGGGTGGGACCTATATCTCCCTCCAATGCATTGGGTAATGATTTTATATCTCATGAGATAGACATGGCTGGAACGGAAGGTTATTTCGGTTCAGTGATACAGGACTGAAACGAGGAGTGAACTCGGTTCAGAAAGGGACTTTGTCCACTAAGATAGTCTTGGCAATGAGTCATGACTAACAAGAAATGAATTTCCATGATTATGTGTGCATGCCACAAAGATTCAAGTTTTATGTTATGATTATGGGGATCTCATTTTCACTTCTATGATTTATTCCATGTTAAGATATTATGATCTCTTTTGCAGGTTTTAATTTTCAAAAATATATGATATGATTTTTATTTTCTTTATTTTCCCTTGCTGAGCATTTGAGCTCACCCTTTTATGTTTTCTTTTCCCCAGGCCAGGAAGATGGATATTAAGTAGAATATGCTAAAAGGGACCCTAGATATGATGAAATAAATGGGAGACACTGTAGAAGATTTATGAACCAGTTGTTTATGTTTCCCAGTTTCTAAAGACACTATACCTATACGGTCCTTTGTGGTTTTGTCATATGTTGTAATAAGTGTGATTCAATTTTGAAGTATTAACAATGTATGTAAAGTGTGGGTCGTTACAGTTGGTATCAGAGGAAAGGTATAGTCAACCTTTGGAAACTAGGATGTGAAAGCCTTAGTAAGAACCCTAAGGATAAGTCTAAGCATAGAACACAATATTAGTGTTTTAGAAATGGCCTTGAATAACCTCGGATAAGACCTTAAGCATGAAAATTTTATTCTTGAATTATGTGGTTTCCTATTATAATTAGTGTTGCTCACACTATTCTTCTTGGTTTTAGTCAATGGCTGGAACCCGAAGGAACCGTGTTAATGCGGAATGCGATGGGCAATGCAATGATTGTCCCCCTGAGCAACCAAACGATATGGGAGCTGGAATGCAAAATCTTGTAGCCATGCTCACACAACTTTCTCAAGCTATGAATCATGCAGGATTTCCAAACGAACAAAGGAGGGAGCAACATTCTGTTGAATCCTTCATGAGGCAGCGTCTACCATCTTTCAGCGGGTCTACTGATCCATTAGTTGCTGAACAATGGATTAGTACTACTGAAAAGATATTTTCAGTTCTTCAATGTTCTGAGCATGATAAAGTCATCCTAGCAGTGTATCGTTTGGAAGGAGATGCGGATCAATGGTGGAATCTTGTTAAGAATACGAGGCAAAGGGATGAAATTGAGTCTATGGAATGGGACGAGTTCAAGAACTTATTTTTCAATAAGTACTTCCCTCGTATTCTCCGAACAAAGATGGAGAAAGAGTTCCTTGAACTGAAGCAAAGGGATGATGAATCTGTTGGTACCTATGAAGCAAATTTTACCAGACTTGCAAGGTACGCTTCTGGTATTATTATCCAACCTGAGAGTAAGATCGATCGATTCTTTAGTGGCTTAAAACCAAGTCTTCGAAGGGCGTTAGCCATAAGGGACTTCAATAGCTACGAGGAAATCGTTCGATGTGCTCTCAAAGTCGAGATGGAGATTGGAGTAACCCATCAGTCACATGGGTTTGATAAGAAGAGGAAGATGGAATTCAAAGAAAAATCTAAAGAGCACACGGAAAAGAAGATGAACTTTCCCTTATGCTCAAAGTGTGGAAAGAAACATGGAGGGAGTTGTCTTAAAGGGACAAGTAAATGTTTTAAATGTGGAAAGGAAGGTCATCGGGCATTTGAATGCCGTGATAATGGGAAGAAGATGTCTAATGATGCAAACAAAGGAAGGGATACACAGAATGAACCTGCTACACTTCAATGTTTCAAGTGCAAGGAGATGGGGCATTATGCCAATCAATGCCCAAATCCAAGGGTTGATGATGATGGTCGACGTCAACAAACTCTTAAGGCTAAAGAAAAAGGAAAGTCACATGCAATTTCTATCAGCGATGTGGAGTACGATAACGATGTGGTGAAAGGTACACTTACCATCTACTCTAAAGTAGCAAATGTTTTATTTGATTCTGGATCCACCCACTCTTTTATTTCTGAAAAATTTTCTAAGGGTATCACCGTATTACCTCAACAATTATATGTTGAGTTAGCTGTGACAACACCTAATGGCACATCAACCGCATCAGAAGTTTATAATTCTTCTCCGATCGAAGTTTGTGGGAAAGTGCTTCCTGCAAATCTTGTGATCCTTCCTTTAGTGGAATTTGATGTGATTCTTGGCATGGATTGGCTTTCTCTACATGGAGCTCATATCAATTGCCAAAGAAGGGAAGTCACATTTCATATTCCAGATCAACCTACGATCGTCTATCAATGCAAGGATGAACATAACCTTCCAGTGGAAATCTCTTCCATCTTATGGGTATTGATTCCACTAAATGAAGGTTATTTATCTCAAATAGTTGGTGAGAAACTCACGATTAAGAATATGCCCATTGTATGGGAGTTTGATGATGTCTTTCCGGAGGAACTACCGGGTCTTCCACCAAATCGTGAAGTTGAGTTTTCAATAGAACTCGTACCGGGTGCTTTGCCTATTTCAAAGACACCTTATAGAATAGCCCCAATTGAGTTGCAGGAATTGAAGAAGCAACTCCAAGAGAATATTGATAAGGGATTCATACGCCCTAGTGCGTCACCTTGGGGAGCACCTGTTCTATTTGTTAAGAAGAAAGATGGATCAATGAGACTCTGTATTGATTATCGAGAACTTAACAAGATCACTATCAAGAACAAATATCCTCTCCCACGCATTGATGACTTATTTGACCAACTACGCGGAGCTCAATACTTTTCCAAGATTGATCTTCGTTCAGGGTATCATCAATTAAGGGTCAAAAGGGAGGATATACCAAAGACGGCATTCCATACAAGGTATGGACACTATGAATTTATAGTGATGCCATTTGGTCTTACTAATGCCCCTGCTATCTTCATGGATCTAATGAATAGAGTCTTTAGAGACTATCTTGATCAATTTGTGGTAGTCATTATAGATGATATTCTTGTCTATTCAAAGAGCAAGGAAGAGCATGAAGATCACTTGAGAATTATATTGAAGACCCTGAGAAAAGAGAAGCTTTATGCCAAATTTACCAAGTGTGAATTTTGGCTTCAAAAAGTTGAATTTTTGGGTCATATAATGTAACACCCGAGACTTTTATGTTATATAAATCATCAAAGGAATCTTTTTCTACACAACACTTGCTTGGCTTGCTTTACACGCAATCGCGACCTTCCTCGATAGCTTGCGTCGTACGCAATACCGAGTTTCACTAAACAACAATATGCTATTAAAACTAGCCGTTATGAATAGTAATAACCACTTTTTGAAATTTTATAAATTTTATTTTTCAAAATGGACTTCATTTTTGGACTCAGAATATCTAAATTAGCCTAGGGTGAAATTTTGGTATTTTTCTGAAAACTTTCAATTTTTGATGAATAGTGAAACCACTAAGTGGTAGGTTAAAAACTGAATTTTGCATAAAACTTAATTTTACCACTTCTGTGAATGGAATTTCAAAAATCCGAGAGACACGGTTAATATCAAGGACTAAAATGTGGTTCAATGAGATGAAAATAAATTTTTGGTGAATAGTAACTTTTTACTATTTTTACCGCGGTTAATAGTAAATAGGGTAACTAAGGGTAAATATGATATTAATATTACCCTAACACATGTCCTAATTCTATTGGACAAGTGTAATTCGACCAAAAACAAACTTAGGAATAAAATATGACCATTTAGGCCCACTGGGATTAGATTAGGACATTTATTATTAATTTATTTAAAGAAGGGTTAAAATAGTTAAAATCAAAGTTTAATAAGTAAATCATTTTTAATATAGGGTTATACATAAGATAAATTCGATTGTAAATACTCATTAGAAAGCTAAAAAGATTTCCTACATGATGGTATTTTATTTTAATTTTTAGACATCAAAAAAGTTAATTTATTTATGACACAAAGATGATGCAGTAATTATCTTATTAATGAAATATTGACAAAATTGATAATATAAATACCAAAATAAATGTAATTTGAGACTTTTTATGAATTCCACTAATTTTCTAGGTTACTATGATATATAGCATTGATTTAATCAACTTGGTTCGAATATATAATTCTGTTATGACTTTGACAAAAATCATATATCAAATAGTGTCAAAATTGACACAAAATAGTTTTTAAATCAAATATTATATTATTAAATGTTATTTTATTCCTAAAAATCTAAGGTTCGGCCAAATGACTTAGATAAGGATATATATATTAATAATAAACAATTTGGGGTTCGTTTGGCATGTTATAGTAAGTGTATTAACCATATAGTGAAAGAAAACAAAAAGACACGGTAAAAGTTAAATTAATTAACATAGAGTTAAATATAATTGATAAGGTTAAAATAATACCCTAAACTTGTCTAAATCCTATTGGTTGATAGGATTTCGACCCATCCCCACTTTAGCTTCGAAATACGACCCTTTCGAACCATTATAAACCGATTTTGACTTTAATATAAAATAATATTTTGAGATATTCCTAAGGTGCCCCTCTCCTCCCATATAAAAGGGCACCTCCTCCCCCTCCTCCTCACACCAATTTGAGCACTCAAGCTCGGCCAACCCCTTCCATTTTCTCCTCTCCACTTCCCTAGAATAATCCTAGAGGTCGTGGTCTTCTCCAAAGACCAATCTTAGTTCCTTAAGTGGAGGATTCAAAGAGGCGTTCCAAAGAAGAGGTAATATCCATTACCGATCTTTTCAATTTCTTTCTTCTTCAACTTATTCTTCTTTAGTTGTTTCATGATAAAGTAATAACATCAGTATTACTTACATACTGATATGTTATTATAAATATGAAACAACCCTAATTCACCTTCTATCCATCCTACAGAAAAATGAAATCACCGCGCGTGCGTACGTACGGAATACCGTCTCCACGCCATGGTGTAATCTATTTTCCACCATCACCTTACAAGGATGGGTATAATGGTGTAATCAGTAACTATATATGATTATTATTAAGTAATATTGATACTGAAATAATATATATATATACTCCAATACAATTCCACGATCATAGGAACGATATCATCACTCGTGCGTACGTACGGAATACCGTCTCCACGATGTGATGCGACTCGTTCTACATGATCTTCATTTCATAATGATTATATAAATGAATTGAATGAATTAATATGGTATATACTACACTAATACCATTCTGGAAATGAATTATCTATAACCTAAAGATAAGAATAAGAATTTATTCGACAAAACACGCATAAGAACAAAAAGTTATAAAGACCCGAGTAACAAGTAACAATGAAATATTACTAACAAGAAGCTAATAATATGACCATATATGATCTCATATCAATATGTATGATTCTGGAATAAGTCAATAACATTATTTAAACCATTATACAGGAGCTTCGAACACGAACAAAGCAAATCGGACCTAAGGTAAGGGAAATATCACAATCTCATTTTTATCCGAGATTGTTTATTCGTAAGTATTTACTGGGGTGTATTTTATCATCCACATCCATGTTCCCTCAATATGTAATATTGTTTCCATCCACTTGAAATAGTTTAAATCCAATTTTACCCTTAGGTGAGTTTTTAGTAAAGAATATGAAAGGAATCTTTTGTTGTTTTTCCGTACGAGGTACTTTTTGACTTTTCCGACAAAAGTACGAAGAATGTTTTTTTTAACTTATACAGCATGAATGGATTTTTAAAACATTACTTCAAAGAAGCTTCCTTTACAAGTTTTCAAGTTTATTTTTAATCAACTTCTTTTATTTTAAAGTTGTATGACATGTTATGAAAGGAAAAATGTTTTTGAAGAAGAAAGGATATTTTCCTCAAGAATTCAATTCAAGTGTTTTATCAAAATTATTTTCCATCTAAGATAATAAAGGGTTCTGTTTCTATCCCTATTTTTACATTGGTTTGACTATGTTGTGATGGAATTATGTTTATGAATTCCTTTATCATATATGAATTGATTTATGATGTCATGATGTTTCAAGAATCCCATTTTTGTTATATGTGTTATGCGATGATGTATGTTTTATGATTATGTGGAACACATAAGAAAGGATTCATTATAAGATGGGTGGGACCTATATCTCCCTCCAATGCATTGGGTAATGATTTTATATCTCATGAGATAGACATGGCTGGAACAGAAGGTTATTTCGGTTCAGTGATACAGGACTGAAACGAGGAGTGAACTCGGTTCAGAAAGGGACTTTGTCCACTAAGATAGTCTTGGCAATGAGTCATGACTAACAAGAAATGATTTTCCATGATTATGTGTGCATGCCACAAAGATTCAAGTTTTATGTTATGATTATGGGGATCTCATTTTCACTTCTATGATTTATTCCATGTTAAGATATTATGATCTCTTTTGCAGGTTTTAATTTTCAAAAAGATATGATATGATTTTTATTTCCTTTATTTTCCCTTGCTGAGCATTTGAGCTCACCCTTTTATGTTTTCTTTTCCCCAGGCCAGGAAGATGGATATTAAGTAGAATATGCTAAAAGGGACCCTAGATATGATGAAATAAATGGGAGACACTGTAGAAGATTTATGAACCAGTTGTTTATGTTTCCCAGTTTCTAAAGACACTATACCTATACGGCCCTTTGTGGTTTTGTCATATGTTGTAATAAGTGTGATTCAATTTTGAAGTATTAACAATGTATGTAAAGTGTGGGTCGTTACAGTTGGTATCAGAGGAAAGTTATAGTCAACCTTTGGAAACTAGGATGTGAAAGCCTTAGTAAGAACCCTAAGGATAAGTCTAAGCATAGAACACAATCTTAGTGTTTTAGAAATGGCCGTGAATAACCTAGGATAAGACCTTAAGCATGAAAATTTTATTCTTGAATTATGTGGTTTCCTATTATAATTAGTGTTGCTCACACTATTCTTCTTGGTTTTAGTCAATGGCTGGAACCCGAAGGAACCGTGTTAATGCGGAATGCGATGGGCAATGCAATGATTTTCCCCCTGAGCAACCAAACGATATGGGAGCTGGAATGAAAAATCTTGTAGCCATGCTCACACAACTTTCTCAAGCTATGAATCATGCAGGATTTCCAAACGAACAAAGGAGGGAGCAACATTCTGTTGAATCCTTCATGAGGCAGCGTCCACCATCTTTCAGCGGGTCTACTGATCCATTAGTTGCTGAACAATGGATTAGTACTACTGAAAAGATATTTTCAGTTCTTCAATGTTCTGAGCTTGATAAAGTCATCCTAGCAGTGTATCGTTTGGAAGGAGATGCGGATCATTGGTGGAATCTTGTTAAGAATACGAGGCAAAGGGATGAAATTGAGTCTATGGAATGGGACGAGTTCAAGAACTTATTTTTCAATAAGTACTTCCCTCGTATTCTCCGAACAAAGATGGAGAAAGAGTTCCTTGAACTGAAGCAAAGGGATGATGAATCTGTTGGTACCTATGAAGCAAATTTTACCAGACTTGCAAGGTACGCTTCTAGTATTATTATCCAACCTGAGAGTAAGATCGATCGATTCTTTAGTGGCTTAAAACCAAGTCTTCGAAGGGCGTTAGCCATAAGGGACTTCAATAGCTACGAGGAAATCGTTCGATGTGCTCTCAAAGTCGAGATGGAGATTGGAGTAACCCATCAGTCACATGGGTTTGATAAGAAGAGGAAGATGGAATTCAAAGAAAAATATAAAGAGCACACGGAAAAGAAGATGAACTTTCCCTTATGCTCAAAGTGTGGAAAGAAACATGGAGGGAGTTGTCTTAAAGGGACAGGTAAATGTTTTAAATGTGGAAAGGAAGGTCATCGGGCATTTGAATGCCGTGATAATGGGAAGAAGATGTCTAATGATGCAAACAAAGGAAGGGATACACAGAATGAACCTGCTACACTTCAATGTTTCAAGTGCAAGGAGATGGGGCATTATGCCAATCAATGCCCAAATCCAAGGGTTGATGATGATGGTCGATGTCAACAAACTCTTAAGGCTAAAGAAAAAGGAAAGTCACATGCAATTTCTATCAGCGATGTGGAGTACGATAACGATGTGGTGAAAGGTATACTTACCATCCACTCTAAAGTAGAAAATGATTTATTTGATTCTGGATCCACCCACTCTTTTATTTCTGAAAAATTTTCTAAGGGTATCACCGTATTACCTCAACAATTAGATGTTGAGTTACCTGTGACAACACCTAATGGCACATCAATCGCATCAGAAGTTTATAATTCTTCTCCGATCGAAGTTTGTGGGAAAGTGCTTCCTGCAAATCTTGTGATCCTTCCTTTAGTGGAATTTGATGTGATTCTTGGCATGGATTGGCTTTCTCTACATGGAGCTCATATCAATTGCCAAAGAAGGGAAGTCACATTTCATATTCCAGATCAACCTACGATCGTCTATCAATGCAAGGATGAACATAACCTTCCAGTGGAAATTTCTTCCATCTTATGGGTATTGATTCAACTAAATGAAGGTTATTTATCTCAAATAGTTGGTGAGAAACTCACGATTAAGAATATGCCCATTGTACGGGAGTTTGATGATGTCTTTCCGGAGGAATTACCGGGTCTTCCACCAAATCGTGAAGTTGAGTTTTCAATAGAACTCGTACCGGGTGCTTTGCCTATTTCAAAGACACCTTATAGAATGGCCCCAATTGATTTGCAGGAATTGAAGAAGCAACTCCAAGAGAGTCTTGATAAGGGATTCATACGCCCTAGTGCGTCACCTTGGGGAGCACCTGTTCTATTTGTTAAGAAGAAAGATGGATCAATGAGACTCTGTATTGATTATCGAGAACTTAACAAGATCACTATCAAGAACAAATATCCTCTCCCACGCATTGATGACTTATTTGACCAACTACGCGGAGCTCAATACTTTTCCAAGATTGATCTTCGTTCAGGGTATCATCAATTAAGGGTCAAAAGGGAGGATATACCAAAGACGGCTTTCCGTACAAGGTATGGACACTATGAATTTATAGTGATGCCATTTGGTCTTACTAATGCCCCTGCTATCTTCATGGATCTAATGAATAGAGTCTTTAGAGACTATCTTGATCAATTTGTGGTAGTCTTTATAGACGATATTCTTGTCTATTCAAAGAGCAAGGAAGAGCATGAAGATCACTTGAGAATTATATTGAAGACCCTGAGAAAAGAGAAGCTTTATGCCAAATTTACCAAGTGTGAATTTTGGCTTCAAAAAGTTGCATTTTTGGGTCATATAATCTCAAAAGAGGGGATATCTGTGGATCCAGCAAAAACAGAGGTTATCGAAAGATGGTCAAGACCAACAACAGTAACTGAGATCCGAAGTTTTCTTGGTTTGGCTGGATATTATCGACGTTTTGTAAAAGATTTTTCACGATTATCTAATCCACTCACCAAGTTGACTCGGAAAGGAGTTAAGTTTGTCTGGACAGAGGAATGTGAAGAGAATTTCAAGGAGTTGAAAAGAAGGTTATCCAGTGCACCTGTGCTCACACAGCCTTGTAGTGGAGAAAGGTTTGTGATCTATAGTGATGCATCCAAGAAGGGATTGGGGTGTGTTCTTATGCAAAATGATATGGTGATAGCTTATGCCTCACGACAGTTGAAAATCCATGAGCAAAATTACCCAACACATGATTTGGAGTTGGCTGCGGTAATCTTTGCATTAAAGATTTGGAGGCATTACCTTTATGGTGGAAGGTGTGATATTTATACTGATCATAAAAGTTTAAAGTATATTTTCACACAAAATGAGCTGAATATGCGCCAAAGAAGATGGTTGGAGCTGATTAAGGATTATGACTGCTCAATCCATTACCACCCTGGGAAAGCAAACAAGGTGGCAGATGCATTAAGTCGACAAGACCATGCTAGTTTATCCATGATGAGGATCACAAAAGATCCAATATTTATGGATTTACAAAGGATGGATCTTGGAATTATAATGGAAGGGGAAAAATATTATCTTTCTCAAATGAGTGTTCAACCATCTATACATGTGATGATTAAAGAGGCACAGAAAGAAGATGTCGAGTTACAAAAGAAGGTGAGAAATGTTCCTGAATTCAACCTTGATTGTGATGGGATAATAAAGTTCAGGAATCGGGTTTGTGTTCCTCCCATCCCCGAATTAAAGAAAGAGCTGCTGGATGAGGATCATAGTTCTTCATTCTCTATTCATCCTGGAAGCACGAAGATGTATAGGGACCTGAAAGAGTACTTCTGGTGGGATGGCATGAAAAGAGATGTTGCTGAATATGTCTCTCGATGCTTGGTTTGTCAACAAGTTAAAGCTGAGAGACAGAAGTCTAAGGGGATGTTACAACCATTACCCATACCCGAATAGAAATGGGAAAACATCACTATGGACTTTGTCACAGGACTTCCTAAAACATCCAAAGGCAATAATGCTATCTGGGTCATAGTTGATCTTCTTACAAAGTCTGCACACTTCATTGCTATTAGAGAGGATTTCTCTCTAGATCAGCTTGCCAGGATATATGTAAAGGAAGTGGTAAGATTGCATGGAGTACCACTTTCTATTATATCTGATCGAGATCCGAGATTTACCTCGAAGTTTTGGCGAAGTCTTCAGCATACTCTAGATACAGAGTTGAGTTTCAGCACTGCTTATCATCCCCAGACAGACGGTCAGTCTGAGAAACAATTCAAACCCTAGAAGATATGTTGAGAGCTTGCTCTATGGATTTCAAAGGAGGTTGGGATCAACACCTACCTTTGGTGGAATTTTCTTATAATAATAGCTTTCACTCCAGTATTCAGATGGCTCCTTATGAAGCTCTCTATGGAAAGAAATGCAGGACTCCAACTTGCTGGGATGAAGTTGGGGAAAGAAAGCTATTAGGACCTGATCTCGTTGATGAAATGGAAGAAAAGGTCAGATCTATTCAACAACACATAAGAGCAGCTCAGAGTCGACAGAAAAGTTATGCCGACAACCGAAGAAAAGACCTAGAGTTTGAACTGGGTGATAAAGTGTTCTTACGAATATCTCCCTGGAAGAGGGTTATGAGATTTGGAAAGAAGGGGAAGTTGAGCCCTAGATATATCGGTCCTTTTGAAATACTGGATCGTGTTGGGAAGGTAGCTTACCGATTGGCGCTTCCACCGAATCTCTCTCAAGTTCACGATGTGTTCCATGTATCTCTCCTGAGAAAGTACATACCAGATCCTTCACATGTACTCAGCTCAGAAGTTGTACCGCTGGAGCAAGATCTTTCTTATGAAGAACAGCCGATAGAGATTCTGGATCGTAGCGAAAAAGTCCTACGAAACAAGACCACTCGCTTGGTGAAAGTTTTATGGAGAAACCACCAACTTGAAGAAGCTACATGGGAGCTTGAGGATATGATGAGGGAGAAGTATCCTCATTTTTTTGTTGCAAAGTGACGAATTTCGAGGGCGAAATTCTTTTTAAGGGGGGTAGAATGTAACACCCGAGACTTTTATGTTATATAAATCATCAAAGGAATCTTTTTCTACACATCACTTGCTTGGCTTGCTTTACACGCAATCGCGACCTTCCTCGATAGCTTGCGTCGTACGCAATACCGAGTTTCACTAAACAACAATATGCTATTAAAACTAGCCGTTATGAATAGTAATAAACACTTTTTGAAATTTTATAAATATTATTTTTCAAAATGGACTTCATTTTTGGACTCAGAATATCGAAAGTAGCCTAGGGTGAAATTTTGGTATTTTTTTGAAAACTTTCAATTTTTGATGAATAGTGAAACCACTAAGTGGTAGGTTAAAAACTGAATTTTGCATAAAACTTAATTTTACCGCTTCTGTAAATGGAATTTCAAAAATCCGAGAGACACGGTTAATATCAAGGACTAAAATGTGGTTCAATGAGATGAAAATAAATTTTTGGTGAATAGTAACTTTTTACTATTTTTACCGCGGTTAATAGTAAATAGGGTAACTAAGGGTAAATATGATATTAATATTACCCTAACACATGTCCTAATTCTATTGGACAAGTGTAATTCGACCAAAAACAAACTTAGGAATAAAATATGACCATTTAGGCCCACTTGGATTAGATTAGGACATTTATTATTAATTTATTTAAAGAAGGGTTAAAATAGTTAAAATCAAAGTTTAATAAGTAAATCATTTTTAATATAGGGTTATACATAAGATAAATTCGATTGTAAATATTCATTAGAAAGATAAAAAGATTTCCTACATGATGGTATTTTATTTGTAATTTTTAGACATCAAAAAATTTAATTTATTTATGACACAAAGATGATGCAGTAATTATCTTATTAATGAAACTTATATGTTTTGAATTTTGAAAAATGAATTCCATATTCATAATCAGTGGGTCTAAATTATGTTAATAGGCTACTTTTTATTTTTGTGCATTATGAATAGTGACTACGGTAAATTTTATATACCATAGTTAAAGGTAAATCGGGTAATTAAGGGTAAATATAAGATTATAAAATTACCCTAACACCTGGCAAAATCTTATTGGATGACTAAAAGTCGACCCATATAACCTAAGGGTCGGATTAGATTCATTTAATGAACTCTTTTCCATGAAAATAATTTAATTATTATTAAAACCATAGAATGTGACAACATGTCACTTTCTTAAATCTTATAAGTATAATAATTTAATTTGGTGATAAACTTAATGAAACTTAAAACATGAATAGTCTCCAGAAATCTAATACAATTATCTACATCATAGGAATTTTTTTAGAATTTTTAGGGATTAAATAATTATCATTAATTATGACAAAATAGTAATGTTGAAATTATTTTATTAATTATAATATCAAATAAATGGTTTTAAAAATATTAAAATAATTATTATATGAACTATTTTATGTTCTAAACTAATTTTCTAGATACATATGACATTTTATTAATCTATTAATGCTTTTATTTCGAACATATTCATCTGTATATATTTTATTTAAATTCAAATAAATGAATATTGTCAAAATTGACACTATTGTTATTTTATAAAAATAACATATTACAAAATTGTTTAAAAATCACAAAAATATTTAAAAATTTTAAATTAATTTTAAATGGTCTAAAATGTCATAAAGTCTCCAATTATGGAAAAATCACAACACATATGTAATTATTAATAATTATTTAAAATTTAGAATATTATTACCCCAAATAAAATTAAATTGATAAATAAGGATAAATCAAGTTGATAATGTCTAAAATAAATTCCTAACATGTCTAAATTTTATTGGTTGATGGTATTACAACCATATCTCATCTATGATTTGGATATGTGTCATTTTTGAAGTTTTTAAGTGGGGATGGGATTTAATATAAACTAATATTTCTTATATTTCCAAAGGTGCCCCTCTCCTCCCTTATAAAAGGGCACCTACTCCCTCTCCTCCTCACACCAATTTGAGCCTTCAAGCTCAGCCAAACCCTGACCATTTCACTTCCCCACTTCCCTAGAATCATCCTAGAGGTTCTGGTCTTCTTCAAAGACCAACCCTAGTGCTCTAAGAGGAGGTTAAGAAGAGGTGCGTCAAAAAGAGGTAATATCCATTACCGATCCTTTCCAAATTCTTTCTTCTCCAACTTTTTCTTATTTAGTTGTTTCATTATGAAGTAATAACATCTGTATCACTCATATACTTATATGTTATTATTAGTATGAAACATCCCTATTTCAACATCTATCCATCCTACGGAAAACGAAATCGCCGCGCGTGTGTACGTACGGAATACCGTCTCCACGTCGTGGTGTCATCTATTTTCCCCCACCACCTTACTTGGATGGGTATAATGGTGTAAATAATTACTATATATGATTATTATAAAGTGATATTGATTCATAAGTAGTATACATACACTCCATGTAACACCCGAGACTTTTATGTTATATAAATCATCAAAGGAATCTTTTTCTACACAACACTTTCTTGGCTTGCTTTACACGCAATCGCGACCTTCCTCGATAGCTTGCGTCGTACGCAATACCGAGTTTCACTAAACAACAATATGCTATTAAAACTAGCCATTATGAATAGTAATAACCACTTTTTGAAATTTTATAAATTTTATTTTTCAAAATGGACTTCATTTTTGGACTCAGAATATCGAAATTAGCCTAGGGTGAAATTTTGGTATTTTTCTGAAAACTTTCAATTTTTTATGAATAGTGAAACCACTAAGTGGTAGGTTAAAAACAGAATTTTGCATAAAACTTAATTTTACCGCTTCTGTGAATGGAATTTCAAAAATCCGAGAGACACGGTTAATATCAAGGACTAAAATGTGGTTCAATGAGATGAAAATAAATTTTTGGTGAATAGTAACTTTTTACTATTTTTACCGCGGTTAATAGTAAATAGGGTAACTAAGGGTAAATATGATATTAATATTACCCTAACACATGTCCTAATTCTATTGGACAAGTGTAATTCGACCAAAAACAAACTTAGGAATAAAATATGTCCATTTAGGCCCACTTGGATTAGATTAGGACATTTATTATAAATTTATTTAAAGAAGGGTTCAAATAGTTAAAATCAAAGTTTAATAAGTAAATCATTTTTAATATAGGGTTATACATAAGATAAATTCGATTGTAAATATTAATTAGAAAGCTAAAAAGATTTCCTACATGATTGTATTTTATTTGTAATTTTTAGACATCAAAATATTTAATTTATTTATGACACAAAGATGATGCAGTAATTATCTTATTAATGAAATATTGACAAAATTGATAATATAAATACCAAAATAAATGTAATTTGAGACTTTTTATGAATTCCACTAATTTTCTAGGTTACTATGATATATTAGCATTGATTTAATCAACTTGGTTCGAACATATAATTCTGTTATGACTTTGACAAAAATCATATATCAAATAGTGTCAAAATTGACACAAAATAGTTTTTAAATCAAATATTATATTATTAATTGTTATTTTATTCCTAAAAATCTAAGGTTCGGCCAAATGACTTAGATAAGGATATATATATTAATAATAAACAATTTGGGGTTCGTTTGGCGTGTTATAGTAAGTGTATTAACCATATAGTGAAAGAAAACAAAAAGACACGGTAAAAGTTAAATTAATTAACTTAGAGTTAAATATAATTGATAAGGTTAAAATAATACCCTAATCTTGTCTAAATCCTATTGGTTGATAGGATTTCGACCCATCCCCACTTTAGCTTCGAAATAAGATCCTTTCGAACCATTATAAACCGATTTTGACTTTAATATAAAATAATATTTTGAGATATTCCTAAGGTGCCCCTCTCCTCCCTTATAAAAGGGCACCTCCTCCCCCTCCTCCTCACACCAATTTGAGCACTCAAGCTCGGCCAAACCCTGCCATTTTCTCCTCTCCACTTCCCTAGAATAATCCTAGAGGTCCTGGTCTTCTCCAAAGACCAATCTTAGATCCTTAAGTGGAGGATTCAAAGAGGCGTTCCAAAGAAGAGGTAATATCCATTACCGATCTTTTCAATTTCTTTCTTCTTCAACTTCTTCTTATTTAGTTGTTTCATGATAAAGTAATAACATCAGTATTACTTACATACTGATATGTTATTATAAATATGAAACAACCCTAATTCACCTTCTATCCATCCTACGGAAAAATGAAATCACCGCGCGTGCGTACGTACGGAATACCGTCTCCACGCCGTGGTGTAATCTATTTTCCACCATCAACTTACAAGGATGGGTATAATGGTGTAATCAGTAACTATATATGATTATTATTAAGTAATATTGATACTGAAATAATATATATATATACTCCAATACAATTCCACGATCATAGGAACGATATCATCACTCGTGCGTACGTACGGAATACCGTCTCCACGATGTGATGCGACTCGTTCTACATGATCTTCATTTCATAATGATTATATAAATGAATTGAATGAATGAATATGGTATATACTACACTAATACCATTCTGGAAATGAATTATCTATAACCTAAAGATAAGAATAAGAATTTATTCGACAAAACACGCATAAGAACAAAAAGTTATAAAGACCCGAGTAACAAGTAACAATGAAATATTACTAACAAGAAGCTAATAATATGACCATATATGATCTCATATCAATATGTATGATTCTGGAATAAGTCAATAACATTATTTAAACCATTATACAGGAGCTTCGGACACGAACAAAGCAAATCGGACCTAAGGTAAGGGAAATATCACAATCACATTTTTATCCGAGATTGTTTATTCGTAAGTATTTACTGGGGTGTATTTTATCATCCACATCCATGTTCCCTCAATATGTAATATTGTTTCCATCCACTTGAAATAGTTTAAATCCAATTTTACCCTTAGGTGAGTTTTTAGTAAAGAATATGAAAGGAATCTTTTGTTGTTTTTCCGTACGAGGTACTTTTTGACTTTTCCGACAAAAGTACGAAGAATGTTTTTTTAACTTATACGGCATGAATGGATTTTTAAAACATTACTTCAAAGAAGCTTCCTTTACAAGTTTTCAAGTTTATTTTTAATCAACTTCTTTTATTTTAAAGTTGTATGACATGTTATGAAAGGAAAAATGTTTTTGAAGAAGAAAGGATATTTTCCTCAAGAAATCAATTCAAGTGTTTTATCAAAATTATTTTCCATCTAAGATAATAAAGGGTTCTGTTTCTATCAATATTTTTACATTGGTTTGACTATGTTGTGATGGAATTATGTTTATGAATTCCTTTATCATATATGAATTGATTTATGATGTCATGATGTTTCACGAATCCCATTTTTGTTATATGTGTTATGCGATGATGTATGTTTTATGATTATGTGGCACACATAAGAAAGGATTCATTATAAGATGGGTGGGACCTATATCTCCCTCCAATGCATTGGGTAATTATTTTATATCTCATGAGATAGACATGGCTGGAACGGAAGGTTATTTCGGTTCAGTGATACAGGACTGAAACGAGGAGTGAACTCGGTTCAGAAAGGGACTTTGTCCACTAAGATAGTCTTGGCAATGAGTCATGACTAACAAGAAATGATTTTCCATGATTATGTGTGCATGCCACAAAGATTCAAGTTTTATGTTATGATTATGGGGATCTCATTTTCACTTCTATGATTTATTCCATGTTAAGATATTATGATCTCTTTTGCAGGTTTTAATTTTCAAAAAGATATGATATGATTTTTATTTCCTTTATTTGCCCTTGCTGAGCATTTGAGCTCACCCTTTTATGTTTTCTTTTCCCCAGGCCAGGAAGATGGATATTAAGTAGAATATGCTAAAAGGGACCCTAGATATAATGAAATAAATGGGAGACACTGTAGAAGATTTATGAACCAGTTGTTTATGTTTCCCAGTTTCTAAAGACACTATACCTATACGGTCCTTTGTGGTTTTGTCATATGTTGTAATAAGTGTGATTCAATTTTGAAGTATTAACAATGTATGTAAAGTGTGGGTCGTTACATATAATCTCAAAAGAGGGGATATCTGTGGATCCAGCAAAAACCGAGGTTATTGAAAGATGGTCAAGACCAACAACAGTAACTGAGATCCGATGTTTTCTTGGTTTGGCTGGATATTATCGACGTTTTGTAAAAGATTTTTCACGATTATCTAATCCACTCACCAAGTTGACTCGGAAAGGAGTTAAGTTTGTCTGGACAGAGGAATGTGAAGAGAATTTCAAGGAGTTGAAAAGAAGGTTATCCAGTGCACCTGTGCTCACACTGCCTTGTAGTGGAGAAAGGTTTGTGATCTATAGTGATGCATCCAAGAAGGGATTGGGGTGTGTTCTTATGCAAAATGATATGGTGATAGCTTATGCCTCACGACAGTTGAAAATCCATGAGCAAAATTACCCAACACATGATTTGGAGTTGTCTGCGGTAATCTTTTCATTAAAGATTTGGAGGCATTACCTTTATGGTGAAAGGTGTGATATTTATACTGATCATAAAAGTTTAAAGTATATTTTCACACAAAAGGAGCTGAATATGCGCCAAAGAAGATGGTTAGAGCTGATTAAGGATTATGACTGCCAATCCATTACCACCCTGGGAAAGCAAACAAGGTGGCAGATGCATTAAGTCGACAAGACCATGCTAGTTTATCCATGATGAGGATCACAAAAGATCCAATATTTATGGATTTACAAAGGATGGATCTTGGAATTATAATGGAAGGGGAAAAATCTTATCTTTCTCAAATGAATGTTCAACCATCTATACATGTGAAGATTAAAGAGGCACAGAAAGAAGATGTCGAGTTACAAAAGAAGGTGAGAAATGTTCCTGAATTCAACCTTGATTGTGATGGGATAATAAAGTTCAGGAATCGGGTTTGTGTTCCTCCCATCCCCGAATTAAAGAAAGAGCTGCTGGATGAGGCTCATAGTTCTTCATTCTCTATTCATCCTGGAAGCACGAAGATGTATAGGGACCTGAAAGAGTACTTCTGGTGGGATGACATGAAAAGAGATGTTGCTGAATATGTCTCTCGATGCTTGGTTTTTCAACAAGTTAAAGCTGAGAGACAGAAGTCTAAGGGGATGTTACAACCATTACCCATACCCGAATGGAAATGGGAAAACATCACTATGGACTTTGTCACAGGACTTCCTAAAACATCCAAAGGCAATAATGCTATCTGGGTCATAGTTGATCGTCTTACAAAGTCTGCACACTTCATTTCTATTAGAGAGGATTTCTCTCTTGATCAGCTTGCCAGGATATATGTAAAGGAAGTGGTAAGATTGCATGGAGTACCACTTTCTATTATATCTGATCGAGATCTGAGATTTACCTCGAAGTTTTGGCGAAGTCTTCAGCATACTCTAGATACAGAGTTGAGTTTCAGCACTGCTTATCATCCCGAGACAGACGGTCAGTCTGAGAGAACAATTCAAACCCTAGAAGATATGTTGAGAGCTTGCTCTATGGATTTCAAAGGAGGTTGGGATCAACACCTACCTTTGGTGTAATTTTCTTATAATAATAGCTTTCACTCCAGTATTCAGATGGCTCCTTATGAAGCTCTCTATGGAAAGAAATGCAGGACTCCAACTTGCTGGGATGAAGTTGGGGAAAGAAAGCTATTAGGACCTGATCTCGTTGATGAAATGGCAGAAAAGGTCAGATCTATTCAACAACACATAAGAGCAGCTCAGAGTCGACAGAAAAGTTATGCCGACAACCGAAGAAAAGACCTAGAGTTTGAACTGGGTGATAAAGTGTTCTTACGAATATCTCCCTGGAAGAGGGTTATGAGATTTGGAAAGAAGGGGAAGTTGAGCCCTAGATATATCGGTCCTTTTGAAATACTGGATCGTGTTGGGAAGGTAGCTTACCGATTGGCGCTTCCACCGAATCTCTCTCAAGTTCACGATGTGTTCCATGTATCTCTCATGAGAAAGTACATACCAGATCCTTCACATGTACTCAGCTCAGAAGTTGTACCGCTGGAGCAAGATCTTTCTTATGAAGAACAGACGATAGAGATTCTGGATCGTAGCGAAAAAGTCCTACGAAACAAGACCACTCGCTTGGTGAAAGTTTTATGGAGAAACCACCAACTTGAAGAAGCTACATGGGAGCTTGAGGATATGATGAGGGAGAAGTATCCTCATTTGTTTTTTGCAAAGTGACGAATTTCGAGGGCGAAATTCTTTTTAAGGGGGGTAGAATGTAACACCCGAGACTTTTATGTTATATAAATCATCAAATGAATCTTTTTCTACACAACACTTGCTTGGCTTGCTTTACACGCAATCGCGACCTTCCTCGATAGCTTGCGTCGTACGCAATACCGAGTTTCACTAAACAACAATATGCTATTAAAACTAGCCGTTATGAATAGTAATAACCACTTTTTGAAATTTTATAAATTTTATTTTTCAAAATGGACTTCATTTTTGGACTTAGAATATCGAAATTAGCCTAGGGTGAAATTTTGGTATTTTTCTGAAAACTTTCAATTTTTGATGAATAGTGAAACCACTAAGTGGTAGGTTAAAAACTGAATTTTGCATAAAACTTAATTTTACCGCTACTGTGAATGGAATTTCAAAAATCTGAGAGACACGGTTAATATCAAGGACTAAAATGTGGTTCAATGAGATGAAAATAAATTTTTGGTGAATAGTAACTTTTTACTATTTTTACCGCGGTTAATAGTAAATAGGGTAACTAAGGGTAAATATGATATTAATATTACCCTAACACATGTCCTAATTCTATTGGACAAGTGTAATTCGACCAAAAACAAACTTAGGAATAAAATATGACCATTTAGGCCCACTTGGATTAGATTAGGACATTTATTATTAATTTATTTAAAGAAGGGTTAAAATAGTTAAAATCAAAGTTTAATAAGTAAATAATTTTTAATATAGGGTTATACATAAGATAAATTCGATTGTAAATATTCATTAGAAATCTAAAAAGATTTCCTACATGATGGTATTTTATTTGTAATTTTTAGACATCAAAAAATTTAATTTATTTATGACACAAAGATGATGCAGTAATTATCTTATTAATGAAATATTGACAAAATTGATAATACAAATACCAAAATAAATGTAATTTGAGACTTTTTATGAATTACACTAATTTTCTAGGTTACTATGATATATTAGCATTGATTTAATCAACTTGGTTCGAACATATAATTCTGTTATGACTTTGACAAAAATCATATATCAAATAGTGTCAAAATTGACACAAAATAGTTTTTAAATAAAATATTATATTATTAATTGTTATTTTATTCCTAAAAATCTAAGGTTCGGCCAAATGACTTAGATAAGGATATATATATTAATAATAAACAATTTGGGGTTCGTTTGGCATGTTATAGTAAGTGTATTAACCATATAGTGAAAGAAAACAAAAAGACACGGTAAAAGTTAAATTAATTAACTTAGAGTTAAATATAATTGATAAGGTTAAAATAATACCCTAAACTTGTCTAAATCCTATTGGTTGATAGGATTTCGACCCATCCCCACTTTAGCTTCAAAATAAGACCCTTTGGAACCATTATAAACCGATTTTGACTTTAATATAAAATAATATTTTGAGATATTCCTAAGGTGCCCCTCTCATCCCTTATAAAAGGGCACCTCCTCCACCTCCTCCTCACACCAATTGGAGCACCAAGCTCGGCCAACCCCTGCCATTTTCTCCTCTCCACTTCCCTAGAATAATCCTAGAGGTCCTGGTCTTCTCCAAAGACCAATCTTAGTTCCTTAAGTGGAGGATTCAAAGAGGCGTTCCAAAGAAGAGGTAATATCCATTACCGATCTTTTCAATTTCTTTCTTCTTCAACTTCTTCTTCTTTAGTTGTTTCATGATAAAGTAATAACATCAGTATTACTTACATAATGATATGTTATTATAAATATGAAACAACCCTAATTCACCTTCTATCCATCCTACGGAAAAATGAAATCACCGCGCGTGCGTACGTACGGAATACCGTCTCCACACCGTGGTGTAATCTATTTTCCACCATCACCTTACAAGGATGGGTATAATGGTGTAATCAGTAACTATATATGATTATTATTAAGTAATATTGATACTGAAATAATATATATATATACTCCAATACAATTCCACGATCATAGGAACGATATCATCACTCGTGCGTACGTACGGAATACCGTCTCCACGATGTGATGCGACTCGTTCTACATGATCTTCATTTCATAATGATTATATAAATGAATTGAATGAATGAATATGGTATATAATACACTAATACCATTCTGGAAATGAATTATCTATAACCTAAAGATAAGAATAAGAATTTATTCGACAAAACATGCATAAGAACAAAAAGTTATAAAGACCCGAGTAACAAGTAACAATGAAATATTACTAACAAGAAGCTAATAATATGACCATATATGATCTCATATCAATATGTATGATTCTGGAATAAGTCAATAACATTATTTAAACCATTATACAGGAGCTTCGGACACGAACAAAGCAAATCGGACCTAAGGTAAGGGAAATATCACAATCTCATTTTTATCCGAGATTGTTTATTCGTAAGTATTTACTGGGGTGTATTTTATCATCCACATCCATGTTCCCTCAATATGTAATATTGTTTCCATCCACTTGAAATAGTTTAAATCCAATTTTACCCTTAGGTGAGTTTTTAGTAAAGAATATGAAAGGAATCTTTTGTTGTTTTTCCGTACGAGGTACTTTTTGACTTTTCCGACAAAAGTACGAAGAATGTTTTTTTTAACTTATACGACATGAATGGATTTTTAAAACATTACTTCAAAGAAGCTTCCTTTAAAAGTTTTCAAGTTTATTTTTAATCAACTTCTTTTATTTTAAAGTTGAATGACATGTTATGAAAGGAAAAATGTTTTTGAAGAAGAAAGGATATTTTCCTCAAGAATTCAATTCAAGTGTTATATCAAAATTATTTTCCATCTAAGATAATAAAGGGTTCTGTTTCTATCCATATTTTTACATTGGTTTGACTATGTTGTGATGTAATTATGTTTATTAATTCCTTTATCATATATGAATTGATTTATGATGTCATGATGTTTCAAGAATCCCATTTTTGTTATATGTGTTATGCGATGATGTATGTTTTATGATTATGTGGCACACATAAGAAAGGATTCATTATAAGATGGGTGGGACCTATATCTCCCTCCAATGCATTGGGTAATGATTTTATATCTCATGAGATAGACATGGCTGGAACGGAAGGTTATTTCGGTTCAGTGATACAGGACTGAAACGAGGAGTGAACTCGGTTCAGAAAGGGACATTGTCCACTAAGATAGTCTTGGAAATGAGTCATGACTAACAAGAAATGATTTTCCATGATTATGTGTGCATGCCACAAAGATTCAAGTTTTATGTTATGATTATGGGGATCTCATTTTCACTTCTATGATTTATTCCATGTTAAGATATTATGATCTCTTTTGCAGGTTTTAATTTTCAAAAAGATATGATATGATTTTTATTTCCTTTATTTGCCCTTGCTGAGCATTTGAGCTCACCCTTTTATGTTTTCTTTTCCCCAGGCCAGGAAGATGGATATTAAGTAGAATATTCTAAAAGGGACCCTAGATATGATGAAATAAATGGGAGACACTGTAGAAGATTTATGAACCAGTTGTTTATGTTTCCCAGTTTCTAAAGACACTATACCTATACGGTCCTTTGTGGTTTTGTCATATGTTGTAATAAGTGTGATTCAATTTTGAAGTATTAACAATGTATGTAAAGTGTGGGTCGTTACACTCCAATACAATTCCACGATCATGGGAACTATATCATCGCTCGTGCGTACGTATGGAATACCGTCTCCATGATGTGATGTGATTCGTTCTCCATGATCTTCATTGCATAAGGATTATATAAATGAATTGAATGAATAAATATAAAATATAGTACATTAATACCATTCTGGAAATGATGTATCTATAACCTAAAGAGAAGAATAAGAATTTATTCGACAAAACACACATAAGAACAAAAAGTTATAAACACCCGAATAACAAGTAGCAATGAAATATTACTACTAAGAAGCTAAGAATATGACCATATATGATATCATAACAATAATTATGATTCTGGAATAAGTCAATAACATTATTTAAATCATTATACAGGAGGTTCGGACACTTATGAGTCAAATTGGACTTAAGGTAAGGGAAAATATCACAATCTCATTTTTATCAGAGATTGTTTATACTTTGGTATTTACTGGGGTGTATTTTATCATCCACATCCATGTTTCCTCAATATGTAATATTATTTCCATCCAAATACAATTGTTTAAATCCAATTTTACCCTTATATGGGTTTTTAGTAAAATATATGAAAGAAATCTTTTGTCGTTTTTCGTACGAGGTACTTTTTGACTTTTCCGACAAAAGTACGAGAAGAATGTTTTTTTAACTTATATGGCATGAATGGATTTTTAAAACATTTTTTCCAAGAATCTTCCTTTAAAAATTTTCAATTTTATTTTTAATCAACTTCTTTTAGTTTAGAATTGTAAGACATGTTAAGAAAGGAAAAGTGTTTTTGATGTAGAAAGGATATTTTCCTCAATAATGGAGTTCAAGTGTTTTATTAAAATTATTTTCCCTCTATGATAATAAATGATTCTTTTTTTATGCCTATTATTACATCGATTTGATTATGTTGTGATGGAATTATTTTTATGAATTCCTTTATCTTATATGAATTTTTTTATGATGTCACGATGTTTAAGATTCCCATTTTTATTACATGGGTTATGCTATGATGCATGGTTTATGATTTTGTGGCACACATAATAATGGTATCATTATGAGATGGGTGGGACCTATATCTCCCTATAATGAATTGGGTAAAGAATTTATATCTCATGAGATATACATGGCTGGAACGGTAGGTTATACCGGTTCAATGAAACAGGACTGAAACGAGGAGTGAACTCAGTTCAGAAATGGAATTTGTCCAGTAAGATAGTCTTGGAAATGAGTCTTGACTAATAAGAAATGATTCTCTATAATTATGTGTGTATGCCAAAAAGTTTCATGTTTTATGTTATGATTATTGGGATTTCATTTCACTATTATGATTTATCCCATGTTATGAAATTATGCTCTCTTTTGCAGGTTATGATTTCCAAAATGTTATGTTCTTATGAATATGATGTGATTGATATTTA
This sequence comes from Viscum album, assembly GCA_963277665.1. Taxonomy (NCBI): domain Eukaryota; kingdom Viridiplantae; phylum Streptophyta; class Magnoliopsida; order Santalales; family Viscaceae; genus Viscum; species Viscum album. The sequence goes on from OY728148.1 coordinate 393,348,816, forward strand.
TTTTACCCTTACTGAGCATTTGAGCTCACCCCTTTTGTATGTTTTCTTTCCCCAGGTAAGGAAGAAGCTTATTAAATAAGATATGCCAAAAGGGACTATATATATGATGAAATAAATGGGAGATAGTGTAGACGCTTTATGAACCAGTTGTTTATGTTTCTCAGTTTCTAAAGAAACTATACCTACACGGTCCTTTCCTATTTTTGTTATATGTTGTAATAAGTGTGCTTCAATTTTGAATTAATAACAATGTATGTAAAGTATGGGTAGTTATATATTATTTTATGAGAGGGGCTTTATATATCCCCTATGTTCTCATGAGATGAACTATCATGGGTTTTGGCTGATACATTACCCATTTATTAAGATATTATGGAATACAACATTTTTGGTATTTATAGATGTCTTGGATGAGTCCCAGACAATATGATTATGATTTATATAATTATTTATTCTATCCTTATCAAATAATTATAAATTTCCTTTTATTACTCAATATGTTATAATATCAATGGAAATGTTTTTTGATCATTTTTTTATTTATATGTAATTATTTGATCATTATTTTTTCATTCTATATTGTTTTTCATTTTATTTTATTGATTAAATAGATTTTTTTTATTTAGGTCATTATATTCATTATTCCATATTTTTTTAAGAGATATTCCACGGTATGGACACCCTTAATAATCACTACAATTCAAAAAAAAATCCAAGTTTTCCTTTCACTGGGATACCAGGATGTATTTTGGTACAAATATGTAGGATATGATAAGGGGAATAATGGCGTTATCAAATAAAACACTTTTTTAATTATCGATTTTTAAAATATAATTTGAATTCTAATTACAGGCCATATTTTCCATGAATAAAATACTATTTTTTCATTTAGGATTCAATTACCATTATTTAATAAGAATATAATAATATTACCCCAAACACTGGGTTACTTGGGTCGATGTCTTTACAGGATCAAAAATAAATTACTTAAAATTATTATAATAATTATTTTCATTAAATTATATAGACAGATCCTTTTCAGGTATTATATGGAAAAGGTGGTTAGACTCCATCAAGTTGGGATGATGTTGGTGAAAATATTGTTTTGGGACTTGGATATTTTGAATAAAGAATGAATATTTTAATGTTGATTTAACACTAAATAATTGTAATATATAGTAAGATAAATATTATAGAGATCACAAGTAGGAATATATCTCATATGATGTAGAAAAAACATATTTTTTTTAATTTATATCTAAAAAATTTCTACATTTTGGTAGAAATGGAATTCTATTTCTATATTTTATTGGTATATATAAAATTTAAGAAATGGTACTTGCAGTTTATTATATTGTTTCATTATCTAAAAACAAATTAGTTTTATTATAGTTATTTTCTATGACATTTATCACTTGATTCATCTCTTATTTTAATCCTTATAGTGTTAAGTAAGTGGAAAATATCACTTATGAAAATAATCTAACTCACATTTTGGTTCGTAAAGTGTAGGTACTATAAAATAGTGTGATTCACTGCGTGATATGTAACATCTCAAGTAAGTAATGAAAAATAGATATTTTTATCTATGTCTATTAATGAATTATATAGTGATTTAGAGGCTTAAAAAGAGAATAAATCCAATCTTAAGCATGGAATACACTAATATGTTTAAAAGATTGTTTTACTGCCTTTTGATGGAAAACCATCTTTTAAATATATCTTTTGAAAATTTTATAATCTCTATTTTTCAAAATAAACTTATTCTTTATGATTGGGACATCAAAATTTACTTTGTGTGAATTTTTGGTATTTTTCTGATAAAGTTCATTTTTTAATGAATAGTGAAGAATGTTGTATTTTAATTCAAAACCTCCTTTTAATATAATTTATTTATATGATTAGATTATATTTTGAATTGGTTTTAAAGTTAAATTATAATATACTTTTACCATTTAATCCAATAGTGGTCGTTGAAATTATTTTCACTTTGAAATTGGTATTAAACTAGTGTCAATCTTTTGATACTTATTGTTTCATAAAAACACGCTATTTGCTCTGACAGTAGGAATTAATTATTAAATTAATTAATTCAACTTATATGTTTTGATTTTTTTAAAATAGACATCATTTTTGAATTCATAATATCAAATATAGCTAGGGTGAAGTTTTTGTTTTTTCTGGAAAACATCAATTTTTGATGAATAGTGAATCCACTAAGTTGTACTTATAAAAACTGATTTTTCGTTTAAATGAAATTTTACCACCTCTGTGGTTTGAATTTAAAAAATCCGACATACATGGTTGTCATTAATAAGTAAAATGTGGTTCAATGGGATTAAAATAATTTTTTTGTGAATAGTAACTTTTAAGTTTTTAATCGCGATTAGAGGTAATTAGTGTAATTTGAGGTAAGAATAATATTTTAATAATATGAGATGAGTTTGAAACATGTTATAACCTTATTGGATGTGTCATGGAAGACCAATACAATCCATGGGTCAACTTGGGGACCCCATGAAGCCACTTTGGTAGGAAAATGACATTAATATCTTTTTATTTAATGTTAAAATAAAAATGACATAAACATGAGTTGTTTTACTAAAAAAAAATTTATATGGGGTTATACAAGTCATAGTTTTGACTATAAATAGTCATTGGAAATATAAAAAGATTTCCTACATTATAGTATTTTTTTTATAATTTTTAGACATTAAATATATTAAATTATTTATGACACCATGATGATGCAGCGATTACCTCATTATTTAACGATTTAAATAAGATGAAAAGATAATGTAAAATATATGACCTAAACATGTAAAAAACCTATTTTATGGGGGGATTTCGAACCCTTATCACCTTATCCTCGAATTATATCAATGTGGGACCTTTTGAATTCGAAAATCATTTTAAAATAAAGTAACATTTGTTTACTTTCCAAGAGTGCCCCTCCTCTCCTCTTATAAAAGGCCCCCACCTCTACCTCCTTACCCACACTTCCAAAGCCTTTGTCTCGGCCAACACCTGCCCATTTTGTCTCTCCACATTCCTTTCTAACTCCTAGAAGCCTCACTTTGGGCAGAAGGCTTCCCAAGGATGCCTTTGAGCTCAAATAAAAAAGAGTTACCCGATTTAAAGGTAGTGTCTTCTCTTGTGTTCTTATGTTTTATTTTGCTTCTCTAACCCCCTAAACACTTTTTATTCATTTCTTTTGTAACAAAACTAGTATCTTCCATATACTAGTATGTTGTTATAAGAATTATTCGAGCTACACTTACACACACCTACATCTAATGGTTAAAGAACATACTATTTCCGTGGATGGAAAATTTCTGCCTCACGAAACGATGATTGTTCAACACTCATATATCAACTTCAAAGGTGTCCATTAAGATGTAACTATATTTATATATTATATATTATATGTTTATGTTTTACTTAAGCTTCTGTATTTTTCATTTATGGCATATCTTTATGGTTACCATTATGAGTAAACGTGATATCTTCATTTTAGGAAGTGCGGACTACCGCCCCCTCAAAGTGATTTGATACGTTAATACCATATGTGGTGAGTATAAAGGATATATTTAATGATATTATATATGATACCATACTGGAATTAAAATACTATTATGTATCATTATGTTTAAATTCCATAAAATACGAAATAGAAATGAAAGTAGCGTTCATGCGTACGTACGGCTTACCGTCTCCATGAATGGTGCATTTCATTTCTTGCCTCTAAATGTTGTGTAATATTATAAATGCATGTATATACTGGTTATATATGATATATATGATATATACATAATGAGTATTACTCTGGATATAATGGATACATGAACAACTTGTAATTATAAAGAGCATATTTTGACTCAAGTACCAATGATCGTTAAAACGACCGTTATTAACTAAAATAATTACATAGTGTTCATGACATGGTAATAAGTGATATACCAAGAATAATGAACTTGAAAAAGGTTCATAATCAAGTATAAATTAACTCAAGTTCATTATTCATGAGATTAAAGAACGATCAAGTCAAGTCGGATATGAGGTATGGGACTTCGTCTCAATCTCCTTTCATTGAGGCATATTTTTTTTATACACAACCTTATTTTATACGGTGTATAAACCCCTTTGACTTTTATGTTTATTCAAAAGAAATATTTTTTATACGAACCATCTACTAAAAAACAAAAGGGAATGTTTTTTTTGTCGTACGTATGCGATGACAACAACTTCTCCGCCGCCGTGACCATTATTTGAGTTTCAACTTCCTCTACAAGCCATACTTTTTTTAAAGAAAAAAATACCATGTTTTAATTTTATTTTATTTTGGTATTGAAAATAGTTTTTATATTGTTTTTATATCAATGTGTTGTATTGATATCTTGATATTGAAAGGTGGAAATGTTATGTTTCCTTTATGAATGTTTTAGGTGATACGATTATGTTATGGTTCTTGGGCATTATTATGAAGACGGGTGGTTCCGTGATAAACTAAGGGTGGGTGATCCTGATATAGCTCTCCAATTCATTGGGTTATTCAATGGAGTGAAACGTTAAGGTTTCTCCAAAGAGATTTAGGTAATATACTGTGATGGGTATTCCAAACGTAACCAAGAGGGTTACTCCCTACGTAAGAATGTTATGAATTCCTCAATTTACCATTATGTCTTATGATTTCTATGATTTATTCATGATTTGATGAGGTATGTTAAAGTGCCTATGTTTTATGGGTAAAGTATGATTTCTTTCTTGTGTATATATGAACTCAAGTTTCCTTTCCATATTTTTATAACCCTTACTGAGCTTTTTATGCTCATCCAAAGTTTTTGAAATGTTTTTCACAGGTCAAGGGAATGGTACATGATATGATGATAGTGTCAAGGAAGTGTCAAGAAAGAATCCATGTTTTATTTTAAATATTTTTCCATTGATGGAAAAAATGAATACTATCTTTTATGTAACCACTTTGCTTAAATGTGGAATGTAATACATGATTTATGATCTAATTCTATAAAACTCTATACCTGAAAAGATCCTCAATGTGAATTATTCATTTAATTAAATATTAAGTAATGTTTAAGGTCGGGGCCTTATAGTTGGTATCAGAGGTCAGTTTAGATAACTTTAGGAGTTAGAATTTTATTAAATTATTATCCAAAAATATTTTTTTATGGTCAAATTGAAATGATATAGCATTTGAAGATTACCTTGTTGCTTCATCTAAGACATGTTTGTTCAGAATGGTTTTCCGTAGAGGAAACATGGAAGCAGTTCTAGGAAGGCATACATAAGGAAATAACCTTCTGAATCAGCATCCTGTATGGTCTGAATTGGAACTGAATAGTTTGTTGCAGTAATGGCACAGTTGACTCAAGCAATAAATGGTGGTGGTATCCATGCACGAGATCAGCCATATTAACCGCAGAGGAACGTGTCAGTGGTGGAAAATTTCATGAGGCAACATCCCCTATCATTTAGAAGATTATCTGACCCTGTGCTAGCTGAATGGTGGATTAAAGCACTAGAGATGATTTTCGATGTCATGGGGTGTTCATACAATCAAAAGGTTAGTCTTGCTATTTACCGTTTTGAGGGTGAAGTAGATCAGTGGAGGTCGATGGTTATAAATACCAGGGACGCTGATGAGATTGATACTCTCGATTGGGATGAATTTAATGGTATGTTTCTTGAGACGTATTTTCCTAAGGCTGTTCGACTTAGGATGTAAAATCAATTCTTGGAATTGAGGCAAGAGGAAGACTCAGTGGATTCCTATGAAGAAAGGTTCACTCGATTGGCAAGGTATGCTCGAAATTTTATTCGAGACCTTGATATTAAAATCAATCGTTTTTACTGAGGATTAAAGCCAAAATATCGAAGGGCTTTAACTTCTTGTGAGTTTAAAAGTTATGAAAAGCTTTTTTGATGTGCTGAGAAGGTGGAAATGGAGTTTGCCGATGATCAAGTGTTCTATAACAACCAGCAGAAGAAGAGACCGAGGTGGCAGGAGAAAGGGAAGAATTCTTCAAAAAGGTCTGATGGTAAGAAAAATAAGTTTCCAGTTTGTGATAAATGTGGCAAAAGGCATGCTGGGGAATGTCTTCTGAATCTGGAAAGTGCTACCGATGTGGTAAGATGGGACATAAGGCTCATGATTGCACTGAAAAAGATCAAGGTGATGGTAAGTCCAAATTTGATTTGAAGTTAGTAAAATGTTTTAAGTGAAATAAGATGGGTCACTATGCAAACGAGTGTCCGACAAAGAGCTCGAGTGATGGGAAGCAGTTAGACTACAAGAAGAAAGGGGTGGTGAAATCCTTTGCAACTACTTCAGCAGATGTCGGGCCATCAAATGAAGTTTTATCAGGTACTTTGTTTGTTTTTTCATATTATGCCAGTGTGTTGTTTGATTCGGGGTCTACACATTCTTTCATCTCAGAATCCTTTTATAGTAAAATGGGAATACCATCTCAAGAAATGACTCCTGAAATTGTGGTAAAACACCTGGGGGAAATTTCAAGGCAAAAAGAATTTATAAGAATGTTCCTATCCTTATCCGTGGAAAGAACCTACTTGCGAACCTTATTTTTTTACCTCTAGTAGAGTTTGATTTTATCCTGGGTATGGATTGGCTCTCTATTTTCCATGCTATGATTGATTGTAGAGCTAAATAAGTTTCTTTTCAGAAAGTCTTTCAGTTTTTGTACAAGAATGAACCCTTACTGTTGATAACATATGAAGAGGCTGAGAAACTTGTAAAATATGGAAATGAATGTTACCTTAAAAATATTGTTGAAAACAATGGAACTATTCATATTAATGATGTGCCCGTGGTAAATGAGTATCCTGATGTTTTTATTGATGAGTTGCCTGGAATAATACCAGATCAGGAAGTTGAGTTTACTGTTGACTTAGTTCCTGATGCTAAGACAATTTCAAAACCCCCTTATCGGATGACTCAAATTGAAATTTTAGAGTTGAAGGAGCAATTGCAAGATTTATTAGAGAAAGGTTTCATTCGACCTAGCACATCACCATGGGGTGCTCCTGTTTTATTTTTCAAAAAGAAATATGGTTCTATGAGACTTTTAATTGATTATAGAGCCTTGAATAACATCACTATTAAGAACAAATATCCTTTGCCTCATATCGATGATTTGTTTGATCAGCTCCAGGGAGCTCAGTATTTTTCAAAGATTGACCTGAGATCGGGGTACCATCAGCTGAAGGTAAAGGAAGCAGATGTTCCGAAGACTGCGTTTCGTACTAGATATGGCCATTATGAATTTGTAGTAATGCCTTTTGGGATAACTAATGCACCTCTTGTATTCATGGACTTAATGAATATAATTTTCCATGAGTTCTTGGATAAGTTTTTGGTTGTTTACATTGATGATACTTTGGTGTTTTCTAAAAGTAAAGAAGAGCATGAAAGACATTTAAGGGTTATTTTTCAAACCTTGAAATAAAAGACATTTTATGGGAAATTCAGCAAGTGTGAGTTTTGGTTGCAACATATTTCTTTCCATGGTCATATTGTTTCTAAAGATGGGATAACTATTGATCCTGTAAAAAAAAGGTTGTTGAAGAATGTCCAAGACCCACAAATGTAACTGAGATTTATAGATTCCTTGGTTTGGCAGGCTATTACTGAAGGTTTGTTAGAAAGTTGTCACAGTTATCTAGTCCAATGACGAATCTAACTTGGAAGGGTGTTATGTTTATCTGGAAAAAAGAATGTGATGATTGTTTTCAGGAACTAAAAAGAAGATTGGTGAATGCTCCAATTTTGGCACTACCTTCGAGGAATGGTGAGTTTGTTATATATAATGATGCTTCATTGAAAGGACTTGGTTGTGTCCTAATGCATAATGATCAGGTAATTGCGTATGCTTCATGACAGTTGAAAACTCACGAGGTAAATTACCCTACACATGATTTTGAATTAGCTGCTGTTGTTTTCGCTTTAAAAATTTGGAGGCATCATTTTTATGGAGTAAAGTGTGAAATATATACTGATTACAAAAGTTTAAAGTATATATTCACTCAGAAAGAGTTGAATATGAGACAGAGGAGATGACTGGAATTAATCAAGGATTATGATTTTACAATTAATTACCATCTGGGAAAAGCAAATAAAGTGGTCGATGCTTTGAGTCGGAAAAGTAATGCTTCATTAACCATGCTACGTTTGGAATGAGATCCTTTGGTTTTTGATTTGATGAAATTTCTCATAGAAGTTGTTGGTGAAGGAAGTTCTTCTGTTTTGTTTCAGGTATCAGTGAGATCATCTCTATCAGACAGAATCAAGGAAGAAAAGAAGCAAGATAGTGAGTTACAGAAAAAGGTAGAGCTAGTTCAGAAGGGTAAGTTGCCTAAATTAAACATTGATAATGATTGCGTTTTGAGATTTGCGAAGAGATTGTGTGTGCCTTGTGATTCACAGTTGAAGAGAGATTTGTTATGTGAAGCTCATAGTTCTCCATTTTCAGTTCATCCTGGCAGTACTAAGATATATTGAGATCTTCAGGAGTATTACTGGTGGAATGGAATGAAAAGAGATATTTCTGATTTTACTATGAAGTGTTTGAATTTTCAACAGGTTAAAGTAGAGTGGAAGTTACCGAAAGGGATGCTTCATCCTTTACCAGTGCCAGAGTGGAAATGGGAGAATATATCCATGGGCTTTGTTGTGGGATTACCGAAGACATCTCGAGGTAATAATGCAATCTGGGTTATTGTTGATCGCTTGACCAAATCTTCTCATTTCCTTTCTATAAGAGATACTTTTTCCCTAGATCAACTTTCTCGTTTGTATCTTAAAGAGATAGTCAGGTTACATGGAGTTTCTCTCTCCATTATATGTGACCGTGATCCCAGGTTCACTTCTAACTTTTGGAAAGGCCTTCAGAAGTCGTTGGGTACTGAATTAGATTTTAGTAAAACTTTTCATCATCAATAATATGGGAATTCAGAACGAACGATCAAGACTTTGGAGGATATACTACGTGCTTGTTCGATGGATTATCAGGGAAGTTGGGACCAACATCTTTCTTTGGTTGAATTTTCTTATAATAATAGTTTTCATTCCTGTATATAGATGGAACCATTTCAGGCATTATATGGGAAGCGGTGTCGAACTCCAGCTTTCTGGGATGAAGTGGGTGAAAGGAAGTTGATGGGACCAGAATTGGTAGAAGAGTTGGCAAAAAAAGTTCAGCTGATATAGAAACACATGAGAACAGCTCAAAGTAGGCAGAAGAGTTATGCAGACAATAGGAGGAAGGATCTCTCTTTTGTGGTAGGTGATCATGTTTTTCTCAAAGTATCACCATGGAAAAGTGTGATGTGATTTGGTAAGAAAGGAAAGCTGAGTCCAAGGTTCATTGGACCATATTAAATTCTAGAGAGAGTTGGATTAGTTGCATACCGAGTGGCTTTACCTCCGAGTTTATCTCAGGTATACAATTTTTTTCATGTTTCGATGTTGAGAAAGTATATGCCAGATCCATCTCATGTTTTGAGTCCAGAGGTAGTTCAGCTGGAAGAGAACCTATCTTATGAGGAACAACCAGTGCAGATTCTTGACCACAGGGAGCAAGTGTTATGGAATAAGGTGATTCATCATGTAACGGTTTTGTGGAAAAACCACATGATTGAAGAGGCAACATGGGAATCTGAAAATGCAATGAGGGATAAATACCCCCACTTATTCGATAAGTAAATGAATTGCGGGGATGAAATTTTATAAAGGGGGGAATGATGTAACATCCCAAGTAAGTAATGAATAATAAATATTTTTATCTATGTCTATTAATGAATTAGATAGTGTTTTAGAGGCTTAAAATGAGAATAAATCCAATCTTAATCATGGAATACACTAATATTTTAAAAGATTGTTTTACTGCCTTTTGATGGAAAACCATCTTTTAAATATATATTTTGACAATTTTATAAGCTCTATTTGTCAAAATAAACTTATTCTTTATGATTGGGACATCAAAATTTACTTTGTGTGAGTTTTTGGTATTTTTCCGATAAAGATTATTTTTTAATGAATAGTGAAGAATGTTGTATTTTAATTAAAAAACTCTTTTTAATTAAATTTATTTAGATGATTAGATTAAATTTTTAATTGGTTTTAAAGTTCAATTAGAATATATTTTTACCATTTAATCCAATAGTGGTCGTTGGAATTAATTTCACTTTGAAATTGGACTTAAACTAGTGTCAATATTTTGACACTTATTGTTTCATAAAAACACGCTATTTGCTCTTTAGTGGGAATTAATTATCAAATTAATTAACTCAACTTATATGTTTTGAAATTTGTAAAATAGACATCATTTTTGAATTCGGAATATCAAATATATCTTAGGGTGAAGTTTTGGTTTTTTCTGGAAAACTTCAATTTTTGATGAATAGTGAAACCACTAAGTAGTACTTATAAAAACTGATTTTTCGTTTAAATGAAATTTTACCACCTCTGTGGTTTGAATTTCAAAAATACGACATACATGGTTGTCATTAATAAGTAAAATGTGGTTCAATGGGTTTAAAATAATTTTTTGGTAAATAGTAACTTTTAAGTTTTTAATTGCGATTAGAGGTAATTAGTGTAATTTGAGGTAAGAATAATGTTTTAATAATATGAGATGAGCTTGAAACATTTCCTAACATTGTTTGACGTGTCATGTCCTACCAAGAAAATCCATGGGTCAACTTGGGGACCCCATGGAGCCACTTTGTTAGGAAAATGACATTAATATCTTTTTATTTAATGTTAAAATAAAAATGACACAAACATGAGTTGTTTTACTAAAACAATTTTTACATGGGGTTATACAAGTAATATTTTTAACTATAAATAGTCATTGGAAAAATAAAACGATTTCCTACATCATATTAGTTTTTCTATAATTTTTAGACATTAAATAAATTAAATTATTTATGACACCATGATGATGCAACGATTTCCTCATTATTTAACGATTTAAATAGAATGAAAAGATAATGTAAAATCTATGACCTAAACATGTCCAAAACCTCTTGGATGGGTGGATTTATTACCCTTATCACCTTATCCATGAATTATATCAATTTGGTACATTTTAAATCCTAAAATCATTTTAAAATAAAGTAACATTTCTTTACTTTCCAAGAGTGCCCCTCCTCTCCTCTTATAAAAGGCCCCCACCCTTACCTCCTTACCCACACTTCCAAAGCTTTTTTCTCGGCCAAAACCTGCCCATTTTGTCTCTCCACATCCTTCTCTAACTCCTAGAAGCCTTACATAGAGCATAAGTCTTCCCAAGGAAGCCTTTGAGCTCAAATCAAAAAGAGTTACCCGATTTAAAGGTAGTGTCTTCTCTTGTGTTCATATGTTTTATTTTGCTTCTCCAACCCCCTAAACTATTTTAATTCAATTCTTTTGTAACAACAACAGTATCTTCCATATACTAGTATGTTCTTATAATATTTATTAGAGCTACACATACACACACCTACATCTAATGGTTAATGAACATACTGTTTCCGTGGATGGATAATTTCTGCATCACGAAACGATGATTGTTCAACACTCATATATCACCTTAAAAGGTGGACATTAAGATGTCACTATATTTATATATTATATATAATATGTTTATGTTTTACTTAAGCTTATTTATTTTTCATTTATGGCATATCTTTATGGTTACCATTATGAGTAAACGCGATATATTCATTTTAGGAAGTGCGGACTACCGCCCCCTCAAAGTGATTTGATTCGTTAATACCATATATGGTACATATGAAGGATATATTTAATGATATTACAAATGATACCATACTGGAATTAAAATACTATTATGTATAATTATGTTTTAATTCCATAAAATACAAAATAGAAATGAAAGTAGCATTCATGCGTACGTACGACTTACCGTCTCCATGAACGGTGCATTTCATTTCTTACCTCTAAACGTTGTGTAATATTATAAATTCATGTATATACTGGATATATATTATATATATGATATATACATCATGAGTATAACTCTGGATATAATGGATACATGAACAACTTGTAATTATAAGGAGCATATTTTGACTCAAGTACAAATGATCGTTAAAACGACCGTTATTAACTAAAATAATTACATAGTGTTCATGACATGGTAATAAGTGATATAAAAGGAATAATGAACTTGAAAAAGGTTCTTAAGCAAGTATAAATTAACTCAGTTTATTATTTATGAGATTAAAGAACGATCAAGTCATGTCTGATACGAGGTATGGGGACTTCGTCTCAATCTCCTTTCATTGAGGCATATTTTGTTTTATACACAACCTTCATTTATACAGTGTATAAAACCCTTTTACTTTTACGTTTAGTCAAAAGGAATCTTTTTTATACGAAGGGTTTACTAAACGACAAAAGGGAATGTTTTTTTTGTCGTACGTATGCGGTGAAAACGACTTCTCTGCCACCGTGACCATTATTTGAGTTTCGGCTTCCTCTACAAGCCATACTATTTTTTAAAGAAAAATAAATACCATGTTTTACTTTTCTTTTATTTTGGTATTGAAAATAGTTTTCATAATTTTTTTATATCAATGTGTTGTATTGATATCTTGTGATTGAAAGGTGGAAATGTTATGTTTCCTTTATGCATGATTTATGTGATTCAATTATGTTGTGGTTCTTGGGAATTATTATAAAGACGGGTGGTTCCGTGATAAACTAAGGGCAGGTGAGTCTGATATAGCTCTCCAATGCATTGGGTAATGCAAATGAGTGAAACGTTAAGGTTTCTCCGAAGAGATTTAGGGAATATACTGTTATGGGTATTCCAAATGTAACCAAGAGAGTTACTCCCTATGTAAGAATGTTATGAATGCCTCAAGTTACCTTTATGTCTTATGATTTCTCTGATTTATTCATGATTTGATGAGGTATGTTAACGTGCCAGTGTTTTATGGGTAAATTATGATTTCATTCTTATGTATATATGAACTCATGTTTCCTTTCCATATTTTTATAACCCTTACTGAGCTTTTTATGCACATCCCTATTTTTTGAAATGTTTTTCACAGGTCAAGGGAAAGGTACATGATATGATGATAGTGTCAAGGAAGTGTCAAGAAAGAATCCATGTTTTATTTTAAATATTTTTCCATTGATGTAAAAAATGAATACTATCTTTTTTTGTAACCACTTTGCTTAAATGTGGAATGTAATACATGTTTTATGATCTAATTCTCTAAAACTCTAAACCTGAAAAGATCTTCAATGTGAATTATTCATTTAATTCAATATTAAGTAAGGTTTATGTCCAGGGCCTTATATGATTGTTTTAGGTAAGGATCACATGATTGATGAAGAAACATTGTATAATAAAAATCAAATGCAAAAAATACCCTAACATTAATAAAAAAGAATAATATTATAAGGATAAATATTAATATGTGGGAGAATTTAAAAAACCAGATAATATTTGCAATAAAGAAATCTTATAGATTATAAGTATTAATTTTATTTATTTATATTCTTCATTCTTTTATAAATAATATTAAAAAAATTAGATGAAAAAAGATTAGTCTTAAATTACTAAATCTCCCTTCCATGAATTAAATTTTTTAATTAAAAGATAGTTTTTTTAATTTTTTAATTTTAATTTTATAAAAGGAATTTATTTTTTTCATCAACTTATAATAATTTACTGATGAAGAATTATATGGTTTTCACTAAAAATATTTGATTTTTGGTGAATAGGTTTTTCCAAAACAGTTATTTATTTTTGTTATATCATATAATTTAAAAGCCTCACTATATTTTTATTTTGGTTTTAGTGTATCAGAAGATTCATTTTATTAATAATAATATAAATAATTCTATTGGAATCAATATTATATTTTATTTTTTTCGGGGTTTCACACTTATATTAAATGTAATTTCAGATGCATCTACAAATTGAATCTTGAAAAATCCATTCAATATTTCGAGTTAGGGGGTTCATATTTTCTAATGAGTTAAATTTCATTTTAGGTCATTATGAATAGTAACCATGGTAAAAATGTGTCACAACAGTACATTGTAAATTGTGTTAAATTAGTTAAAAACAATGTGACAAGGTTACAAAAATGTATCCAAATTATAATTAAATGATGATATTTTAGGCATTGTAACCTAATATTCTAAATTTTATTTTTTTATCACTTTCTTGTACATAATACTTTATAATATTAAAATATTTATAAATTTTTTAATTGTTTCACTCCTCCGCGAATAAAAGGGAACATCCCCTCCTCCATTCATATCACCTTTTGAACATAATATTTTATCCAATACAAACCCATCCCTCTCCCCAACATCTCTACCTTGTTTTAGTTGTCATGATATTATCAAAAGATAAATCCTTAAAGGATTAAGTTATAGGATAAATGGAGATATCCGAGACGAATGTATAAGACCCTAGAAACCAATTTCAAGTTTATTTCTTCTTCAATATCCATTAAATATTCAAAAAAACTGAAATAATAAAACTAGTATCTTAAATATATTTAAATATTATTATTATTATGGTACCAACCTTTTACTTCACAAATTTCATCCAATGTGAAATGGAAATATAACCCATGTGTACGTGTAGACTACCACCTCCACGAAGCGATGTGTATCACTGTTCATGACCAAAAAATTATAATTGTTAAAATTATAGAAAAAATTAATATAAATTATATTTATATCATTTTTATGATTCTGCAAGGATAATATATTACATAAATTATTACTTTTTCTATATATTATAGGTTGATTACATCGCTCATGCATACATGTAGAATACCATCTCTGAAAAGTGATGTTATTTAATTTTCATATCAACCATAAAAATATGGCTATAATGATGAAAATAATGACTCAATAAATGAATAATAAATTTATGATAATGTAAAATTAAAAAATTAATTTATAACAAAAATCAAAATATTAAAAAACTATTATTTTGATCATGTGTACATACGGACTATAGTCTCTATGAAACAATGTCTTTCATTCTTCAGGATATCCACACATTACTGATTTTAAATGTGTATTTAAGGAACAAGTATAAAAATTATAAATTTTTTAAGTTTATTAATAAAATGAAACCATAACACCATTGACCATGTAAACAACACAAATGTGGCTTTGATTTTATAAGAAAAGACTTAAAATATCCAACATTAGCCTCACTCTTTTAGTAATTAAATAAAATAATTCTATAAGTGAAATAAAAATAAAAATAAAAATAAAATGTGAATTAAAATGCTTCATAATAAATTAAAAATATAACATCATTTTATTATTACTGAGTTAGAGAATGTATTTATATTGATAATACATAATATATTTAATTTTCATTTAAAACATTGTTTTAATGGATTTAAACTCTTTTTATTTTATTTTTATATTCATAAAGTGTTTCATTAATGTCATTTTTCAGGTATCAAAGATTTGAAAAATAACTTTTATGTACTTCTAACATTATTTTAGGAGGATTAAAATAAGATTCTTTATAATATTAATTGTATAGGTATTTTTTATTTTTTCTTACCGAATAGGAAAAGAATTATTTTTATCATATATGGATTGATCATTTATTACTATCATCATATACTTTTTTCAATATTAATATTCCATAACCTTTTTAAATTTTAATATTAAAAATAAAATATTTCTCTCAATATTATTGGAATTTTTAGTTTTTACATGTATTTATATGAGAAAATAATTACTCTCATATTTATGAGATAACTAAATGTTTTTTATTTATGGATTCAATTCCATTCCAAATGGGAATTATAATATGATTTAAATATATAAGTTTGTTATTCATTATATAGTTCTTTTAAATTTTATACAAATGGAAGATGAGTATGGTATATCTCACTATTCCATTGGGTAATGTAATCATATTTTAATGGTTACATGTACACATATGAGATCTGAGAATTATTTAGATATGTGATTCAATTGTAAGTCTTATTATAAGACTGAATGTAAGGATAATTTACCACAGTAACTACATGATATAATTTCATGTAATATTAACAAAAATATTTGGATTTTTAAAGGTAAGAATGTGGGTTACTATTTTAAAGGAATGGTTAAGACAATTTTTATATAGGTGAATGGATTGTTTTTATAATGACCCATACTTTACATACATTGTTATTAATTCAGAGTTCAAGCATACTTATTAAAACATATAAAAAAACCATGAAAGGACCGTATAGGTATAGTTTCTTTATAAACTTGTAAACGTAAACAACTGGTTCATAAAATCATCTACATTGTCTCCCATTTATTTCATCATATCTAGAGTCCATTTTTAGAATATCCTACTTAATATCCTTCTTCCTAACCTGGGGAAAAGAAAACATACAAATGGGTGAGCTCGTATGCTCAGTAAGGGTAAACAAAAGAAATATCAGTCATATCATATTCATAAGAACATAACATTTTGAAGATCTTAACATGCAAAAAAGGTCATAATATCATGTCATGGGATAAATCATAATAATAAAAAGTAATACCAAATAATCATAACATAAAACATTAAAATTTTTGGCATACACACATAATCATTGAAAATCATTTCATATTAGTCAAGGGTTATTTCGAAGACCATTATAGAGGACAAAGTCCATTACTGAACCGAGTTCACTCCTCATTCTAGTCCTGTACCACTAAACAAGTTTAACTTATCATTCCAACCATGTCTATCTCATGAGATATAAATATTTACCCAATATATTGGAGGGAGATATAGGTACCACTCATCTCATAATGAAACCATTTTTATGTGTTCCACAAAATCATAAATCATAAATCATAACATAACCTATGTAATAAAAATGGGATTCTTAAACATCATGCCATCATAACATAACCCATATAAGATAAAAGGACATCATAAAATTAATTACATCATAAAACAACCAAATCAGTGTAAAAATAGGGATAGAAACAGAACCATATTTTATCATAGATGGAAAATAATTTTGATAAAACACTTGAACTCTATTCTTGAGGAAAACATCCTTTCAAATTTAAAAACATTTTTCCTTTCTTAACATTTTATACAATTTTAATCTAAAAGAAGTTGATTAAAAATAAAAATGAAAACTTGTAAAGGAATCTTCTTGGAAATAATTTTCTAAAAATCCATTCATTCCATATAAGTTAAAGAAACATTCTTCTCGTAGTTTGGCCAGAAAAGTCAAAAAGTTCCTCGTACAAAAAACGACAAAAGATTCCTTTCATATCTTTTAAAAAAACTCACTGAAGGGGAAAATTGTATTTAAAACATTGTAGGAGGATGGAAATAATATTAAATATTGAGGAAACATGGATGTGGATGATAAAATACACCTCATTAAATACTAAAGTACAAACAATCTCGGATAAAAATGAGATTGTGAGATTTTCCCTTACCTTAGGTCCGATATGCTTCGTATGAATCCGAACCTCCTATAATATGGTTTAAATAATGTTAATTGACTTATTACAAAATCATATTCATTGTTATGATATCTTAAATGGTCATATTTGAATCTTCTTAGTAGTAATATTTCATTGCTACTTGTTATTCGGGTGTTTATTGCTTTATGTTCTTATACGTGTTTTGTCGAATAAATTCATTTTCCTATTTATAGGATATAGATACATCATTCACAGAATTGTATTAGTGTAATATATATCATATTCATTCATTCATTTAATTTATATAATAATTATTAAATGAAGATCATATAGAACGAGTCACATCACATCGTGGAGACGGTAGGTCGTACGTATGCACGAGCGATGATAATGTTCCCATGATTGTGGAATTGTATTGAAGTGTATGTATAATATTTCAGAATCAATACCACTTTACAATAATCATATATAGTTATTTATTTACACCATTATACCCATCCACGTAAGGTGGTGATGGAAAACATATTACACCATGGCGTGGAGACGATATTCCGTACGTACGCACGCACGATGATTTTGTTTACCATAGGATGGATAAAAGGTGAAATAGGGTTGTTTAATATTTATAATAAAATATAAGTATATAAGGGATACTGATGTTATTACATCATAATGAAACAACTAAATAAGAGGGAGTAGAAGAATAATGGAACTTGAAGAAAACGGTAGAAGGTATTACCTCTTCTTCGAAGTGCCTCCTTTAAACATTCTCTTCGGGAACTAGAGTTGGTCTTTTGAGAAGAACAATACGTCTAGTAGGTTTCTAAGGTGGTGGGGAAGTAAAATGGTAAGGGTTTGGCTGATCTAGAAGGCTCAAAGTTGTGTGAGGAGGAGAGAGAGGAGGTGCCCTTTTATAAGGGAGGAGAGGGGCACCATCGGAAAGAGTGAAAATATTACTTTATTATAAACTTAACTTTGGTTTCTAAAGGTCCAAAAATCATTAAAGATGAATATAAGATGACTCATGGTCGAAATAAAATCATCCAATCAGAATTTAACATGTTTTTTAAAATATGTTAGTCATTATAATCTTATTTATTTAAATCATTTATTAATGAGGTAAATACTGTATCATTATTGTGTCATATATAATTTACTTTATTTGATGTCTAAAAATTTTAAAAAAATGCCAACATATAGGAAATCGTTTTAGCTTTCCAATTAATATTTATAGTCGAAAATATAATTTATATATCCCCTTATAAAAATTAATTACTAACGGATTTTTTGTTAATGCCAATTTTGTCTTTACATTAAATTAATTAATCTAATGTGTCATTGTCTTTCATAAGTGGCTACATGGGGTCCCAAAATCGACCCTAGGATTCCCATGGTCGGCCATTACTCATCCAATATGGTCTGGACAAGTGTTAAGGTAATTTGTAATTATTATAATTTTCTTTTAACCTTGAATTACCCCATTTACTTTAAACCGTGGTAAATAAAAGTAAAAATTTACTATTCACCAAAAATGATTTTTATCTAATTGAAAAACATTTTACTCCTTGATATTAACCGTGTCTCTTGGATTTTCGAAATTCAACTCACAGAAGACATAAAATTAAGTTTTATGAATAATTGCAAAAGCTCCTAGGAGGTGGGTAAAAGACGGTGAAATGTTCAATGCAATTTTTTATAAATATAAAATTATTATAAAATGATTCCAATGAATTTCGTTGAAAATATATAAGAATTATGTATCTATTTTGCCCTAAAATAAATTTAAATCAAATAAATGATTATTTAAATAAAAAGTCAGTTTTAACCAAAAACTCAGTTTTTTCAGTATACATCAAAATTGAAGTTTTTTTAGAAAAATACCAAACATTCAGCCTAAGATATATTTTATATTCTTAATTCAAAAATTATTTCTATTTTTCCAAATTAAAAACATAGAAGTGGCATTAATTAATTTTAAATGTAATTACCGTTATCAAAACAAATAGCGTGTTTTTAAGAAACAATATCTATCAAAAGATCATCACTTGTTTATGTCCAATTTCAAAGTAAAATTAATTCCAATAACAAACATTGGATTAAATGGTAAAAATATATTCTAATTACACTTTAAAACCAATTAAAAAGATAATCTAGCCATATAAATTATTGCGATGAAAGAAGTTGTTTTTAATTAAAATATACCGTGTTTTACTATTCATCAAAATATGAGTGTTACCAGAATAAAATGAAATATTTATCCAATGTAAATTTTTATATCCTTATTCCAAAGAAGAATTTCATTTTGCAAATTGAACATATAAACATGTCAAAACTAGATTTATTATGTGTGCGGCATCAAAAGGCAGTAAAACTGCATTTTTTGAAAAATACTTCTTTTATCTGAAAAAAAGATTTTGTTTTCATACCTCATTCTAGAAAATGTGTAAGATGATTTATAAGTTTATAAAATTTAAAATTCATTTAATAATATTGATAATGGCTAGTTCATTATATTATAATAATATATCGTTGTTTAGTGAAACTCGGTATTGCGTACTACACACGCTATCGAGGAAGGTCGCGATTGCGTGTAACGCAAGCCAAGATAGTGTTGTGTACAATGAAATATTACTTTTCATATAACATAATAAAAAAAATATATACTTCTCATAAAATATCAGGGTGTTACCTTCTACCCCCCTTAAAATGAATTTTATCCTCAAAATTCGTCACTTCATAACAAACAGATGAGGATACCTCTCCCTCATCATATCCTCAAGATCCTATGTAGCTTCTTCTAATTGATGGTTCCTCCATAAAACTTTCACCAAGAAAGTGGTCTTGTTCCATAGTAATTTTTCACTACGATCTAGAATCTATATCGGTTGTTCTTCATAAGAAATATCTTGCTCCTGCGGTACAACTTCTGAGCTTAGTACGTGTGAAAGATCAGGTATGTACTTTCTCAGGAGAGATATGTGGGACACATCATGAACTTGAGAGAGATTCTTTGGATGCGCCAATCGATAAGCTACCATCCCAACAAGATCTAGTATTTCGAAAGGACCGATATACCTAGGGCTCAGCTTTCCCTTCTTCCCAAATCACATTACTCTCTTCCAAGGAGATATTCGTAAGAACACTTTATCACCCACTTCAAAATCTAGGTCTTTTCTTCGGTTGTTGGCATAAAATTTTTGTCGACTCTGAGCTGCTCTTATGTGTTGTTGAATAGATCAGACTTTTTCTGCCATCTCATCAACAAGATCATGTCCTAATAGCTTTCATTCCCCAACTTCATCCCAGCAAGTTGGAGTTCTACATTTCTTTCCATAAAGAGCTTCATAAGGAGCCATATGAATACTGGAGAGAAAGCTATTATTATAGAAAAATTCCACCATAGGTATGTGTTGATCCCAACCACATTTTTAATCCATAGAGCATGCTCTTAACATGTCTTCTAGAGTTTGAATTGTCCTCTCAGACTGACCATCTGTTTGATGATGATAAGAAGTGCTGAAACTCAACTATGTATCTAGAGTATGCTGAAGACTTCGCCAGAACTTCGATGTAAAACTCGGATCCCGATCAGATATAATGTAAAGTGGTACTCCATGTAATCTTACCACTTCCTTTACATATATCCTGGCAAGCTGATTTAGAGAGAAATCTTCCCTAATATCAATGAAGTGTGCCAAATTCGTAAGACGATCAACTATACCCCAGATACCATTATTGCTTTTGGATGTTTTAGGAAGTCCAGTGACAAATTCCATAGTTATGTTTCCCCATTTCTATTCTGGTATAGGTAATGGTTGTAACATCCCTTTAGTCTTCTGTCTCTCAGCTTTAACTTGCTGACAAACCAAGAAACGAGAGACATATTCGTCCACATCTCTTTTTAGGCCATCCCACCAGAAGTACTCTTTCAAGTCCCTATACATATTCGTGCTTCCAGGATGAATAGATAATTAAGAACTATTAGCTTCATCCAGCAACTCCTTCGTTAATTTGGTGATTGGAGGAACACAAACCCAATTCCGGAACCTTATTATCCCATCACAATCAAGGTTGAATTCAGGAACATTTCTCACCTTCTTTTGTAACTCTACATCTTTTTTGTGTGCCACTTTAATCTACACATGTATAGATGGTTGAACATTCATTTGAGAAAGATAGGATTTTTTCCCTTTCATTATAATTCCATGATCTATCCTTTTTAAATCTATAAATATCATATCTTTTGTGATCCTCATCATGGATAAGCTTGCATGTCCTTGTCGACTTAATGCGTCTGCCACCTTGTTTGCTTTCCCAGGGTGGTAATAAATTGAGTAATCATAATATTTAATCAGCTCCAACCATCTTCTTTGGCGCATATTCTACTCCTTTTGTGTGAAAATATACTTTAAACATTTCTGATTAGTATAAATATCACACCTTTCACCATAAAGATAATGCCTCCAAATAATTAATGAAAATATTCCCTTAGCTAACTCCGAATCATGAGTTGGGTACTTTTGTTCATGAATTTTCAACTGTCGTGAGGCATAATCTATCACCATGTCATTTTTCCTGAGAACACACCCCAATCCCTTCTTGGATGCGTCACTGTAGATCACAAACCTTTCTCCACTACAAGGCAGTGTGAGCACAGGTTCACTGGATAACCTTCTTTTTAATTCATTGAAATTTTCTTCACACTCCTCCATCCACATGAACATAACTCCTTTTCGAGTCAACAAGGTGAGTGGATTAGATAATCGTAAAAAATCTTTCACAAAACGTCGATAATATCCAGCCAAACCAAGAAAACTTCGGATCTCAGTTATTGTTGTTGGTCTCGACCATCTTTCGATAACCTCTGTTTTTGCTGGATCCATAGATATCCCGTCTTTTGAGATTATGTGACCCAAAAATACAACTTTTTGAAGCCAAAATTCCCACTTGGTAAATTTGGAATAATGCTTCTCCTTTCTCAGGGTCTTCTATACAATTCTCAAGTGATCATCATGTTCTTCCATTCTCTTTGAATAGACAATAATATCGTCTATAAAGACTACCAAAAACTGATCAATATTGTCTCTGAAGACTCTATTCATCAGATCCATGAAGATAACAGGGGCATTAGTAAGACCAAATGGCATCACTATAAATTCATAGTGTCCATAACTTGTACGGAAAGACGTATTTGGTATATCCTCCCTTTTGAACCTTAATCGATGATACCCTGAATGAAGATATATCATGGAAAAGTATTGAGCTCCATGTAATTGGTCAAATAAGTCATCAATGCGCAGGGGAGGATATTTGTTCTTGATCGTGATCTTGTTAAGTTCCTGATAATCAATGCAGAGTCTCATTGATCCATCTTTCTTCTTAACAAATAGAACAGGTTCTCCCCAAGGTGATGCACTAGGGAGTATGAATCCTTTATCAAGATTCTCTTGTTGTTTCTTCTTCAATTATTGCAACTCAATTGGGGCCATTCTATAAGGTGTCTATGAAATAGGCAAAGCACCCGGTATGAGTTCTATTGAAAACTCAACATCAAGATTTGGTGGAAGACCCATCAATTCCTCTGAAAAGACATCATCAAACTCCCGTACAATGGGAATATCCTTAATCATGAGTTTCTCGCCAACCATTTGAGATAAGTAACCTTCATTTATTGGAATCAGGAACCATAATATGGAAGAAATTTTCTCTAGAAGTTTATACTCATCCTTGCATCGATATACGATCATAGATTCAGCTGGAATATTAAATGTGATTTCCCATCTTTGGAAATTGATACGATCTCCGTATAAAGAAAGCCAATCCATTCCGAGAATCACATCAAATTCCCCTATAGGAAGGATCACAGGATTTTTAGGATGCACATTCCCACAAACTTCAATCGGAGAATAATTATAAACTTTTTATGAGACCGTTGTGCCATTAAGAGTTGTCACAGCTAACTCAACATCTAATTATTGAGGTAATATGGCGATACCCATAGAAAATTCTTCAAAAATAAAAGAGTGTGTGGATCCAGAATCAAATAAAACATTTTCTACTTTAGAGTGGATGGTAAGTGTACCTTTCACCACTTCGTTATCATACTCCACATCGCCGATAGTAATTGCATGCGACATTCCTTTGTATTTGGCCTTAATAGTTTGTTGAGGTCGATCATCATCAACATCCCTTGGATTTGGGTATTGATTAGCATAATTCCCCATCTCTTTGCCCTTGAAACATTGAAGTCTTGGAGGTGTATTCTGTGTATCCCTTTATTTGTTCGCATCATTAGACATCATCTTCCAATTATTTTGACATTCAACTTCCCGATGACCTTCTTTTCTACACTTAAAACATTTTCTTGTCCCTTTAAGACAATTCCGTCCATGTTTCTTTCCACAATTTGAGCATAAAGGAAAACTCATCTTCTTTTCAGTGTGGTCTTTAGATTTTCCTTTGAATTCAATTTTCCTCTTCTTATCAAACCCATATGCCTGATGGGTTACTCCAATCTCCATCTCAACCTTGAGAGAACATCAAACAATTTCCTCATAGATATTGAAGTCCCTTATGGATAACGCCCTTCAAAGACATGGTTTTAATCCACTAAATAATCGATCGATTTTACTCTCAGGTTGGATACTAATTCCAGAAGCGTACCTTGAATGTCTTGTAAAATTAGCTTCGTAGGTACCAAGCGATTCATCATTCTTTTGCTTCAGTTCAAGAAACTCCTTCTCTATCTTTGTTTTAAGACTACGAGGGAAGTAATTATTGAAAAATAAGTTCTTGAACTCATCCCATTCCTTGGACTCAATTTCATCTCTTTGACTAGTATTCTTGATAAGATTCCACCATTTATCAGCATCACCTTCCAAACGATACACTGCTGAGATGACATTTTCATGTTCAGAACATTGTAAAACTGAAAATATCTTTTCAGTGGTACTAATCCATTGTTCAGCTACTAATGGATTAGAAGTCCCGCTGAATGAAGGTGGACACTTCCTCATGAAGGATTCAACAGAATGTTGCTCCTTCTTTTGCTCGTTTGGAAGTCCTACATGGTTCATATCTTGAGAAAGTTGTCTAAGCATGGCTACAAGATTTTTCATTCTATCTCCCATAACATTTGGTTGCTCAGGGGGACAATCATTGCATTGCCCATCGCATTCAGCATTAACACAGTTCCTTCGGGTTCCAGCCATTGACTAAAACCAAGAAGCATAGTGTGAGAAACACTAATCATAATAGGAAAACCATGTAATAAAGAATAATATTTCACACTTAAGGTCTTATCATAGGTTGTTCTTGGCCATTTCTAAAACACTAAGATTGTGTTCTATTCTTAGACTTATCCTTAGGGTTCTTACTAATGCTTTCACATCCTTGTTTCCAAAGGTAGACTATACGTTTCCTCTGATACCAACTATAACGACCCATAATTTATATACATTATTATTACTTCAGAGTTGAATAATACTTATTACAACATATAACAGAACCATGAAAGGAACGTATAGGTATAATGTCTTTATAAACTTGGAAACATAAACAACTGGTTCATAAAATCATCTACATTGTCTCCCATTTATTTCATCATATCTAGAGTCCCTTTTTGGAAGATCCTACTTAATATCCTTCTTACTGACCTAGGGAAAAGAAAACATACAAAAGGGTGAGCTCATATGCTCAGTAAGGGTAAACAAAAGAAATATCAGTCATATCATATTCATAAGAACATAACATTTTGAAAATCTTAACCTGAAAAAGAGGTCATAATATCATGCCATGGGATAAATCATAGTAATGAAAATTAATCCCAAATAATCATAACATAAAACATGAAACTTTGTGGAATACACACATAATCATAGAAAATCATTTCATATTAGTCAAGGCTCATTTCCAAGACCATCATAGAGGACAAAGTCCATTATTGAACCGAGTTCACTCCTCATTCCAGTCCTGTACCACTGAACTGGTTTTACTTGTCGTTCCAGCCATGTCTATATCATGAGATATAAATATTTACCCAATGCATTGGAGGGAGATATAGGTCCCACCCATCTCATAATAAAACCATTCTTATGTGTGCCACAAAATCATAAATCATACATCATAGCATAACCCATGTAATAAAAATGGGATTCTTAAACATCTTGCCAGCATAACATAACCCATATAATATAAAACGACATCATATAAATAATTCCATCATAAAACAACCAAGTCAATGTAAAAATAGGGATAGAAACAGAACCCTATTTTATCTTAGATGTAAAATAATTTTGATAAAAAACTTGAACTCCATTCTTGAGGAAAATATCCTTTCTACCTCAAATTTTTTTTCTTTTCATAACATGTCATACAATGTTAAACTAAAAGAAGTATATTAAAAATAAACTTGAAAAAATGTAAAGGAAGCTTCTTGGAAATAATGTTCTAAAAATCCATCCATACCGTATAAGTTAAAAAAACATTCTTCTCGTACTTTGGCCGGAAAAGTCAAAAAGTACCTCGTTTGAAAAATGACAAAAGATTCATTTCATTTATTTTACTAAAAACTCACCGAAGGGTAAAATTAGATTTAAAAAATTGTAGGAGGATGGAAATAATATTACATATTGAGGAATCAAGGATGTGGATGATAAAATACACCCTAGTAAATACTAAAGTACAAACAATCTCGGATAAAAATGAGATTGTGAGATTTTCCCTTACCTTAGGTCTGATATGCTTAGTATGAATCCGAACCTCCTGTAATATGGTTTAAATAATTTTAATTGACTTATTATAGAATCATATTCATTTTAATGATATCATATATGGTCATATATGTATCTTCTTAGTAGTAATATTTCATTGCAACTTATTATTCGGGTGTTTATTGCTTTATGTTCTTATGCGTGTTTTGTCGAATAAATTTTTATTCTTCTTTATAGGATATAGATAAATCATTTACAGAATGGTATTAGTGTAATATATATCATATTAATTAATTCATTTAATTTATATAGTCATTATTCAATGAAGATCATATACAATGAGTCGTATCACATCATGGAGACGGTAGGCCTTACGTACACACGAGCGATGATATCGTTCCCATGATCGTGGAATTGTATTGACGTGTATGCATAATATTTCAAAATCAATAACAAATTAAAATAATCATATATATATATATATTTATTTACACCATTATACCCATCCAAGTAAGGTGGTGGTGGAAAACATATTACACCACAACGTGGAGACGGTATTCCGTACGTACGCACGCGCGGTGATTTTGTTTACCGTAGGATGGATAAGAGGTGAAATATAGTTGTATCATATTTATAATAACATATCAGTATATGAGGGATACTGATGTTATTAACTCATAATGAAACAACAAAATAAGAGGGAGTATAAGAAAAATGGAACTTGAAGAAAACGGTAGAAGGTATAACCTCTTCTTCGAAGTGCCTCCTTTAATCGTTCTCTTAGGGCACTAGAGTTGGTCTTTTGAGATGACCAATACCTCTAGTAGGTTTCTAAGGAGTTGGGGAAGTGAAATGGGATTGGGTTGGCAGAGCATGAAGGCTCAATGTGGTGTGAGGAGGAGAGGGAGGAAATTCCCTTTTATAAGGGAGGAGAGGGGCACCTTTGGAAAGTGTGAAAATATTATTTTATTATAAACTTATCTTCAGTTTAAAAAGGTCCAAAAATCATTAAATATGAATATAAGATTACTCATGGTCGAAATAAAATCATCCAATCCGAATTGGACATGTTTTGGAAAATATTTTAATCATTATAATCTTATTTATTTAAATCATTTATTAATGAGGTAAATACTGCATCATTATTGTGTCATAAATAATTTACTTTATTTGATGTCTAAAAATTATAAAAAAATACCAACATGTAGGAAATATTTTTATCATTCCAATTAATATTTATAGTCGAAAAGATAATTTATATATCCCCTTATAAAAATTAATTACTAAAGGATTTTTTGTTAATGCCAATTTTCTCTTTACATTAAATTAATTAATCTAATGTGTCACTGTCTTTCATAAGTGGCTCAATGGGGTCCCAAAATCGACCCAAGTATGCCCATGGTCGGATATTACTCATCCATCAAGGTTTGGACAAGTTTTAAGGTAATTTTGAATTATTATAATTTTCTTTTAACCTTGAATTACCCTATTTACTATTAACCGTGGTAAATAAAATTAAAAAGTTACTATTCACCAATTTTTTTATCTAATGGAACCAAATTTTACTCCTTGATATTAACCATGTCTCTAAAAATTTTTGAAATTCAACTCACATAAGTGGTAAAATTATTTTTTATGAACAATTGCAAAAGCTCCTAGGAGGTGGGTAAAAGACGGTGAAAAGTTCAATACAATTTTTTATAAATCTAAAATTATTAAAAAATGATTCTAATTAATTTCATTGAACTTATATAAGAATTATGTATCTATTTTTACCTAAAATAAATTTAAATCAAATAAATTATTATTTAAATAAAAAGTCGGTTTTAACCAAAAACTCGGTGTTTTCACTATTCATCAAAAATTGATATTTTTTCAGAAAAATACCAAAAATTCAGCCTAAGATATATTTGTAATTATGAATTCAAAAATCATTTCTATTTTCCCAAATTAAAAACATAGAAGTGGAATAAATTAATTTTAAATGTAATTCCCGTTATCAAAACAAATAGTGTGTTTTTAAGAAACAATAACTGTCAAAAGATCATCACTTGTTTATGTCCAATTTCAAAGTGAAATTAATTCCAATGACCAACATTGGATTAAATGGTAAAAATATATTCTAATTACACTTAAAAAACAATTAAAAAGATAATCTATCCATATAAATTATTGTGATGAAAAAGTTGTTTTTAATTAAAATATAGTGTGTTTTTACTATTCATCAAAATATGAAAGTTACTAGAATAATATGAAAATTTTATCCAAATAAATTTTTATATCCTGATTCCAAAGAAGAATTTTATTTTTTCAAATTGAACTTATAAACATGTCAAAAACTAGATTTAAAATGTGTGCGCCATCAAAAGACGGTAAAACTGCATTTTTTTAAAAATACATCTTTTATCCGAAAAACTGATTTTGTTTTCATACCTCATTCTAGAAAATGTGTAAGATGATTTATAATGTTATAAAATTAAAAATTAAGTTAATACTATTCTTAAAGTCTAGTTCATAATATTATAATAATATATCATTGTTTAGTGAAACTCGGTATTGCGTACTACACACGCTGTCGAGGAAGGTCGTGATTGCATGTAACGCAAGCCAAGCTAGTGTTGTGTGTAGTGAAATATTACTTTGCGTATAACATAATACAAAAATAAATAAATATATAATTCTCATAAAATATCAGGGTGTTAAAGTTTTCATTTATTCGTATTCTTGAGTTTTTTCTATTATCCATGAATCCTTTAGTATTATATTTTTCCTCTATGATTGTGTATGGTTTTTTTAAAATATATTAATAATATTAGTTGTTTTAATGAAAAACCATATATATATTTTAGATCAAATTTTAATTATTAAAAATGTATTTTATTATAAATTTATCATGTTTAAAAATGGAATTTTTAGTTTCTTTAATTTTATATTACTTATTTAACTTGTTATCTCATCCAATGTGTTCAAATTAATTTTTAACAAACCTAAAGGTGTGTAGAAAAGTTAATAATGTAATTTTTTCTTTATTGGGTGTTACATTGAATGAAGAATGTGTGTCTTTATAAGGAAAATGCTTTTTTTTGGAAAAAATGGATACTATGTGGAATTATCCATTTTTTATGTATTTTTACATAATTATCTAAAAATATAATTGTAAAAGTTATTAGAAATTAAATTTTTATTAATCATGTAATTAAAGGTCATTTAAGGTACTAAGTGTTGAATATATGTAAGGTTTTCATCATGTTATAAGTGATCGCATAGTTATATTGCACATGAATTAATTGGTTAATTATTTATGTATCATTATATAATATTAACATGAATGGAGAATAAACCTAGTCACACATGGGACTCAGTCCACTATTATAATATTGTAAGTTAGTCCTGACTAAGGAATTGAACAGAATTGGGAGTGGACCCAATCAATTATGGTACTCTATCTACTATGATAGTGTTGGTAGTGAGTGATGACTATAGAAAATTATTTAAATGCTTATGTGTATTCAACCAACTTATGTCCTTTAGTTTTTATATTCTACCAAAGGTCATGATTGATTATAGATGAACTAAAAACATAGCAGCCATATTTTTTATTATGAAAAATCCCTATAATATGACTCATGATTCATAGTCTTTGAAAATTTTGGTACGTTTTCATGTATTATGATTTGTTCTAATACCCTTATTCTTATCTTATTCTCTTTTAGAAAACATCAATTAGAATCTCCCAGGTTTATAGTTACTAATAATATCATTTCACACATTCTTATTTTTTTTCCATTGGTTATTAAGAAAGTTATTAAGTAGAATTTTTATAATAATGGTATTATGTGATAATAATTTTCAAGGATATGTAAAAGATAAAAAATGAAACATGTCAATTTTTATATATTCTTAAAATTTAATAAATAATTATATCATGGAGGTGTCTATTATTATTATATTTATTCAATATTCATATAACATGATGTCATATTTTTTGTATGTAATTATTGAGTTTCCTCAAGAAATATAAAATAAGGGTTTAGTTGTTTTTGGTAATTATGATATGACTGAAATATGGATAGAACATAATATATCTTATGGTGAAGAAAAAATGAGATAGGGAGAACCTAACATTTCATAGTTTGATAGTAAAGTGTAATAATTTACAACATATTTGGAAAGTTTTTTATGATTATGTGATTTATCACTCTAAATTAGAATGATTGATACTCGAATTGATTTTTTTTGGGTTTTACTAATATGATAATACTGGAAGGAATAATATTAAAATTGAATGTGAAGGAAAATGAAATTATTTTCTTCATGATAATATTAATGGAAAAAATATGTAATAAAAAATATTGTTGAAATTCACATAGAACTCTCTCTGGTTTTGAATCATGTTGATCTTATAAATAAAAAAATAAGTAAAAATGCACATTTGATTCATTCATCAGGAAACATAAACCATCAGATAGTTGGTATACCATTCCATTAATTTATGATAAATGTATCAGTACCACTGAAAAAATATTCTCTATTAACTTTTCCTCAAATTAAAAAATGTTTTCCTAGTAATTTATTGTTTATATGGGGAATTTGATCGATGAATAATCTTATTAGGAATAAGTGGATTGGGGTTGTGATTTAAAATATTACCCCGTAAGAGTTTAAAATGGTATTTTTCTACAACTATTTCCCCAAAAGTACATTAAAATTAATATAAGAATAATTATCCAATTTTATGAAGAATTATTATGAATATATCGGTACATTATTGTTATATTTCACTCGATATAAAATCAATTTTTGTAGTTTTATCATTATAATAAAATTTAAAGTTGACCAATTTTTTAGTGTCTTAAAAAAATAATTAAAGATTAATTATTCATAAGGTGATTAATATATATGAAGAAATAGTTTGCTGTTCTCTCAAGGTATAAATAGAATGTGGATACTCTCATTACTCTCATTATTGTGGGGATACAAAATGAAAGATGGATCATTCAGTAGTTTTCAATAATATATCTAATTGTGGAATGATAATTATTCTTATTGTATATTGAAAATATACCGATAATAAGATGTAAATTTATTGAAAGGAAATGGAAAATTTTTTATGTGTGGAAAAGAAGTACATTGATCAATTGAATACTGAAGTAATGAAAATAGATCATATAATGAAATTAATTTAGAGAAAGGAAAAATCAATTAACCCACTAAATCCAATGTGATAATTTTATTGAGAATAGTCATTATTCTAATAAATTCAGGAATCCAAGGGTAACTGATTATAATAAACATAAGTAGCCACAAAAATAAATAGAAAAAGTGATAGTAAATGTGATCATAATGACTTATGTGGGTCACAATAATATTGTGTCGAAACATACAATTATCTTGCAATATAAAATTACAAAAATATTATTTGATTCTAGTTAAAGCCAATAATTTAAATTTAAATTATTTTATATGGGTAACACAACACCACATCACTAATTAGTAATTAATAAATAGAGAAATTTTAATTAGTGAGACGATATAATATGATGTCTATAATTACATTCTCATAGAATTTTATGGGAATATTCTTCCTAATAATATTTTTAATATTCCTCTCATTGAATTTTATGAAATATTTGGCATGTATTGGATCTCATTATAGATCGTCCATATAATATCCAAGGAAATAAAGTAACGGTTCATATTATGAGTAAAAATATAATCATTTATAGATTTGAGGATAAATGCGAACATCAAAAAATAATAATTCCGTCATATATGTTCTAATACCTTTTCATGAGGAAAATTTATATTAAATGTCTTGGGTAGAAAATAAATTTTTGATATTATAATATTTTTCAATATGACAATTTACTACGAGAAGAGTATTATTTATTTTTGATGAATAGTGAAGTTGAGTTTTCAGTAGAACTCATTCCTTGTTCTCTACCAATTTTAAAGATACCACTTAGAATAACCCCAACTGAGTATTAGAAATTAATGATAAAACCACAACATAATATAGAAAATGGATTCATATACTAGATTGAATCAACATGGGGTGCACATAAACATTATATTAAGAAGATATATTTTTCATTTCATCTTTTCATTTATTATTGGGAACATACCAATAAGTCTATCATGAACATGTGTATTCTACCCTGTATTTATGATTTCTTCAAATAATTGTGTAGATCTCAATAGTTTTCCAAGATTTATCATTATTTTGGATATCATAAATAGAGCTATCATTGGGTGGATATATTTAGAAAAACATTTAGTATGAGGTATGTTTAGTATGAATTTATTATGAATACATTTGGACTTACCAAAGACCCTATCATCTTCAGGGATATAATGAATAATATCATTATATATTATGTTGAACTATCTGTGGAAGTCTTTTCCAACAATATTCTAATATATTCCAAGAGAAATTAAGAGTGTGATGATCATTTGAGGATTATATTTGACAATATATAGATTTATACATTATATTTAAAATTTATAAAGTACGATTTTTGGTAACCTATAGTTTCATTATTGGATCATGTGATTATAATTGATGTTAAATTTATCATTCATTATATGACATAATTTATTAAACATCCTAAATCCATATTTTCCAATGATGGGATATATAATCATTTTTTTTATTAATTCACCATAGATATGAAATTAAATAACCTAGTTTATGTGGAATGGAGTGAAGTTACATTGTACAACTGATTATGAAAAAAACCTCAAGGAACTGAAGATAATATCGATCGATTCACCTATAATTACACTACCCTATAGTGAAGAAGGGTTTCTAATATGTATTGGTTAATTTAAAGAAGGATTAGGTTGGGTTGTGAAAAGTGACATTGTAGAAACATATTTCTCATAAAAATTTAATGTTCATGAGTAAAATTACTTGAATCATGATTTTGCGACCACCATGGTTATTTTTACATTGAAAACATTGAGGCATTATCTTTATTGTTAATGCTTTAATATATATATATATATATATTATAATAATAAAATTTTGATGTATATATTCACATAGTAAGAGGTTATTCCAATAGTGATGGTAAGAGTTGAATAGTTCTTATAAATGCTCTATATAAAACCAACATGGGAAAAAATGTGTTTGGTGTTTTTTATTATATTAAGGATGATAATTTATTCAATTAGTGGATTAAAAGGGATCCAATAATTATGGATTTATAGAGTATGGTCCTTGAAATCTAAATAACAGGGGAATTATTCTTTATTTATCTAATGATTATTCAAACATCGTTCCATGTAATGATTAAAGAGGAATATGAAGAATATGTGGAGATGTAAAATAAGGTAAAGATTGTTCTAATGATTATCCTTGATGGTGATGGAATGATCAAATTTAGAAACTAAATATGTGTCGCATCAAATATATATATATATATATATTTAAATATAATATATTATATGAATCAGATAGATCATCATTCTCTATTTATCATAGAAAAATGATTATGTTTAGAAATATAACTGTTGATTTCAATTATGGAAATATAAAGTGGGGTATTTAGAATATATATTATCATTTTTGTTATGTAAAAAAGAATGTACTAAATATTATCTTATAAATTAATTATATAACCATCCCGAATATTAGAATAAAAATGGAAAACAAGACCATTTATTTCATCATAAAACCCCCCCAAACATAAAAAAACCATAACACCACTTGGGTTATAGTCAATATCTATATGTAGTCATAACATTTGATTTCTAAAAATGAATATTTTCCAATTTATCATATTTTCAATATATACATTATTTATGTTTTTCATTTTTAAATTATTATACGTTATATTTGCTCAAATTTGGATATGAGGATTACCAAAAAAGGTGTAAAGTGGTTTCCAGTAATAATTGAATATTAAATTATGTATTATCACTGCAATATCGTGCTTATAGATATGGTTGATCTAGGAGGCCCATTCTAACCATTTATGATTCACTGATTTATTTCTTAGTGGAATTCAAATATCATTAGGATTAATATATTCCCTTGTTTATTTTTCTTAGAAAAATAACATCCACTCAAGAATTTAGATGGATTAATATAAATCCCTCTATGGAAATACGTATAAGAATATGGCCAGTGGAAATGATATTAGAGAATCCTATCTATTGGGTATGAATTTATCTAAGTAAATTGAAGAGAATGTTAGATTCATCAAACCACATATTAAGGTATTGTAATGAAAATAATAATTTTATACTGACAACCATTAGTGTTATCTACTATTTGACGTTGGTTATAAAGTATTAGTTCGAATATATCATTTGAAAATTTTTATGTGATTTGAAATGAAACGAAAACTGAAGACTTGATATATTAGTCTCTTTTATATCCTTAATCATATTAGGGTGGTATTATATTTTTCTACTACATCCCTCAAACATATTTTAATTACATGATGTGATCCACAAATATATTTTGTGAAAGTACTTACTCTATCATTTAGTTTTACTTAACTCAAATGTTATACAATGGGGGAATGGTCATTCATAAGAGGGAAGACTAATAGAGATTATTGATAAATATTATTATGTTATATGAAACAAAACCATTCATATAGTATATTTTTTTTTGGGAAAACATTATTCTCTATGAAGCTACAAGGGAACCCAATGATGCGATTTAGTAGAAGTATCCTAGTTTATTTGTGTCGGAGTAGAAAAAAATCTTGGGTGGATTTATTATAAGTCAGTAGTATGTGAAAATAAATTATTTTATAATAAGTATTTTTCAATAATAAATTCTATGTTAATGAAACCATTCATTACACCCAACCCCGAGCATAGATGAACCATGACATACATTTGAAATATTATTATTAAATGCAATTTTTATCACATATACTTTGGATTAACAATAATCATATCAACTATCTACATTAACAAAAAATTTGATACAATGGTTTAAATAATTATATTATATTGATTAATTCTTACAAAATTAGTTTATAAATTTTAATTATAAGATTAAATAATATAAGATCTAATTTTTTCATGAATAGTATTTCAGAATATTAAAACTTTTTATCAAATTTTCTTAAAAATCACTAATAATTAATAATTCATTATATTTATATTTTATAAAACTAAATCAATAAAAATATATATAATTATTATTACTTTTTTTATAAATTAAAAAATATAATGTAATTTTTCAAA
The DNA here is from genome assembly GCA_963277665.1 of Viscum album. Classification (NCBI taxonomy): domain Eukaryota; kingdom Viridiplantae; phylum Streptophyta; class Magnoliopsida; order Santalales; family Viscaceae; genus Viscum; species Viscum album. The sequence goes on from OY728148.1 coordinate 393,384,204, forward strand.
GTTTTATTTTTTAGAAAACTGTTTATATTTTATGCAAAATATTTTTATTTTAGAAACTTTATATAATCATTATTATTGAATAATTTTAATTAATTTTCTATATAATATATAAAATAAAATATATAATTATTAATATAATGGATTTCACTAATAATGGAATTAGAATAAAATCATGATTACACATGAAAATACATTTTCCCATAAAATGGTTTTTTTACATTTTATGCAAGTATATTGGAATTAATTTATGTCACTTATAAAAATAAAATATTATAAAATGGATTCCATTTTTATAATCTACAAAAAAAATTAGTAAATAACATAAATTTAATTTTATCCATAATTAATGGTATCATTGTAAAATTATCATTACCATTGTAATGCTTAAAAAGGATAAAATGGGGTAAACATAATAGATAATGGTTAAAATAGCTCAAAGCGCATGATAAAATATCATAGGATTATTTTATTTATAAATTAAACATATTTTCCTAAAAAATATAACCATTTTTTGTAACATTAGTTGAGTAAGAAAAGAAATAATATAATAATGTTTCGAGTATTTTCTAGAATTATCTCCACCTCACTTACCATAGGTCACCTCCCCTTCTCGATTTTACAGATCAGTTGATAACTATAAATTATCCATTCCATAAAAAATATCATCCCATATTTCCTTACCATATTTTATATGTTATTTTATATCTAAAATTAAATATTTATAAATATTAATGTGTAAGTTAAAGGAAGATGCTTGAGGAGAGGTAGTTTTCTTTTCCAATATATTTAGAGTTTTTTCATCCCAAAACTCATAAAAAAATTATATCACTATATTAATGTGAATAAATTAGAATTTTACTATAATTAAAAATTTTATGTTAAAATTTTAACCATTTTGGTCTCCTTTATATTTAATGGAAAAAAATGCACCATACATGCGTACGTATGGACAACTACCTCCATGTAGCAACATATTTTATTTTACAACACCATTTATTATTTAGTTTTATATAGATTGATTTATTGGATATATATTTATTTTATGACATAATACCTACTATTTAAAAAAAAATGCCATCTAATTTCTTACCCACCAATCTCTTGGCAAAGAATAACATCACTTGTGTGTGTGTGGACTACCACCTCCACAAAGGATTGTTATTCATTTTTCATTAATTCTTTACATTATAAGCAATAATATTAAGTATAATGAATCAATATTCACTTTTGAAAAGGATAAATAATATTTATATGATGAAACAATGAAAAAGGATCAATGATAGGAACCATCAAACAAAAACATTATTCAAAAACCTTAAAGGTATTACCTAAATGTTCATCTTAATAATGAATTGTTACTTAATGTCTATTTAGAAATTAAAAGTGATTGAAAAATATTATGATAATTGTTAATATTATCATGGTATAGGTTTAAAATAAATCTGAATATATTTTATAGGATGTTATGAAAACATATGATGAAATTGAAGACTTGAGGTGGGGTTTTTTGATATAATCTCATATTTTTTCATGATTCTGTAAATTTAATTTATAATTTGAGAAATTTTCTGATACTTATATTTGAATTCAAATATAATTTCATCTTCATTATTAATTAATAATTTTTCATAATTTTTCATTTATTCTCCTCTATTTTTCACTTAAAATCATAGTGAAAATGTTATTAAGGAAAGGTTACCTAATTTCCAATATTAGATAGGAAAACATTATATTTCATATTACTATTCATAAAATTGTTTTATGGATTTTTTTATATTTAAATAAATGTTTTTAGAATTTTAATTTTCATTATATGTGATTTTATATACAAATTATAAAAAGGAATATAGTCAGTGGTTTTTCATATGGATAAATTTTATACATTTTTAAAAAAGTTTGAAAAGAATGTTCTCTTTTAACATATAATGTATAAAATAGATCTCCCATAGTCAAATCCATCCTTTTTCATAAATAATTCATCAAATGATTCAATTTTTTTACAAAGATAATCATATTCCCATTTTTATGGAAATTCTAAAATTTTATTTTAGAATTCAAAAATGATTTTTTATTACACATTAAAATGTCATTTCAAATGATTTTTAAAAGTCATTTTTTATGTATGATAAATTATTTTATTGGTATTTAATCATCACTAATTATATGATATTATTATTTAAAAAAATTTATCTAGAGATAATTTATGATGATTGTTTTTATGGATGATTTCACAAAACCAATTTCATTCCCACAATTGAATTATACAATAATGAAATGATGAGTGTTTTTATTGTAATGACCTAAAACTCTATCAATCAATTTCCCATTCTTATAATTATTTCATATATATTAAATAAAATATGAACACTTATAAATCATAATACCCAATATATAAATGAATAATTAAAAAATTATGTTGTATTTAATGAAGTTAAGGAACCTGTACCGATGAATTACTAACCATCCATTAAGAATTATAATATCAACCTTATGAATAGTAACCTAGCCAATTGAATAGTTACCTCACCCATGAATTTATAAATAACATTTAGATAACTTATAAATAAATATATGGTATTATTATTCCATAGTTTAATTAAATAAATATTTTTAAAATCAATGACTAAGAGTTGGTATTTTTGTAAGTCATGAATATTTAATTACAATTTATAATTTATTAAAAATATTGAAATGAAATATTAATTTTATAAAATTAATTTATAAATTAATATTATTTTGTCTTATAATTTAATTATATTTTTATATTCCTTAGTTAATTTTTAAATATGCAATAAAATCTGTTATAATTTTAAAATATGTATTTTTTGAGTAACTAATAATTTTAATTATAAATTATATTTATCATATTTAGATAAAAATTATACTAAAATGGATTTCACTATTTAATTATACACATATAAAAAAATTTAGGGTGATTTTTTGGGATTTATTTGAAATACATCAACTTTTTATGAAAAGTAAAATTTGGCAGTTTATGTAATAAATACGTTATAAGATAAATACACTATTCCTTGAGTGAGTGATGATATTATCAATATAATATAGAACATAAATTTATTATTATAATGTTTTTTGGATAATTCTAAATATTTTCAATGCCTTTTTGGGAGAATAATAATATAATAGATAAAATAATTAGAAGACACCCCTCTCCTCCACTATAGATACCATCCCTCACACCCTCTACCCATCACACCTTCCAAGCTTTTATCCATTTCAAACTTCTACCTAATAATATTCAATTTCATTTATGTCATAATCATTACCTCACCTCCCATAATCAAATAGACATGAGAAATCCAATATTATTTCAACACGTTAATGATGTCATGTTAATGGAAGATCTATCAACATACTATTTTCTCTCAATATTTTATTCTATAAATAAAAATATCACTCGTGATGTGTTAATTTATAGACAACAGTGAGATGCATTATCATTTTCCATTAATTCCTTCATGGAAGGTCATAAAACCAAATTTATAGTTAAAAAATTTAATATATATTTATTATAGCCTATTTAATTTAATGGAAATATTATATACACATTATATTAATTAAAAAAACAAAAATATTTTTGGATGAATGAAAACCGACCAGAATAATCTAAATGATTATCAAAAACATCTTAACAAATGATTCAACCTCACTCCAAAAAATAAAAATGAAGTATATAACAATTTAATTTTTTGGATATTAATTAATAACATATAACATTAATTTTGGATATCTATTCCCATTTTACATGAACATATATATTTATATACAAGTAAACCGAGAATGAAAACAAAGGAAATGAACATTCTCAAACAATAAAAGTGTATCTTATAACTCATTAAAAAGTCCATAAATAAAAATAATAAAAATACAATAAATAAAAAACCTGTATAAAAGTTTTTTATTTAATTTATTAGTGAAACTAATCTCATTATCCATCAATTTAAGGTCATGTTTAGAATTCTTTCTGACATAAGGTATGGGTGTCTTCCCAAACCTCAATTTTCTATTCGGGTTACAGTTTCTCACTCCAAACCACAATGTGATTATTCTATTGGATTATATAATTATTATAAATTATTTTCATATATTACAAACTCATATATGTAAATCATTTTATATTTATTTAATTAAAAACAAATTTTTGTCAAGGTTCCCTTTTCAATTATTCCAAATACAAAAACCCGATTAAAAGGAACATAACGATATCATACCCATTTTTATGTACCATACATAATATGTATTAAGACACAATTATTTTTCTAAAACAAAAATAAATTCATGAAAAACCCTATTTTTTGATTAGAAGTTTTTTTTCAAATAATTATGAAAAATAAAATATGATTTTCCCAAATGAACTATTTTTTGTAAGGTAAACATGCACATTTCAATCAAGAACTCTTTAATGATTTTATTAGATAATTTTCATATATTTCATTAAAAAATTGTTTAATATTATTATTAATTGGGAATAATATCTTATTATTATCATATATAATATTTAATAAAATTTTATATGATCAATTTGATAGTGGATGAGCTATCATGATACAATTCATCATACTATTGATAATAATTGTTGATTATTTTTACAGATTGGGGAAAGATATTTACATTCCATAAGTACATGTTGTTTATGTTTAAAACCTTTCGTATGTGGAATTCATTGGAAATAATATGTGATTGTTGGGAGCCATTATATCCCTTCAATAAATCAATAAGTCTCATGTGAAACAGACATGAATGGATTTTGAATGAGGATGTACCCATTTATTTTTAGGTGTCTTTATCGAGACCTCAAATAAAAGTTTATGATATAAGAAATATGAAATCCATAATTATGATTAGTAATAAATTATCAATGTGAATATTAAACTAGTATAATATAAATGGTTAAGCAATATTATCATGTTAAAATTTTTATGGTATTGTTTATTGATATTTTGTTCTTACCATATTATGCTCAAGTTTATGTTATAACGATATGTGTTATTAGTAATTCACCACAAATTATTATTTATATTAGCTTATACTATCTTAATTACCCTTATTTATAATTAGATAACACCCCTTTGAATGGTCTTATTGTTTCCCAGTATGCAAAGGTGTATATTATGAATAACCAGCATTGATAATCAAGTAGTTTCATATACTAACAATGAAACTACATTGATGTTTTTTCTTTTTATGTTGTAATTTAATGAATATGTTTTTATATAAATTTATAAAAATAAAAAACTACTCAGTCCTTCAGGATGAGAAATCCTGGTTTACAAAACCAATGTAATTAAGAAAGGTGTATTCTCTTTAAATTTGGGGTTGGTGTCCTTACAGTTGGTATCAAAAGATGTTTAGTAGAATCCATGGAAACTAGATTTATAAAAAATATATTATAGAAAAAACCACTAAGATGGAATTTGAGGAAAACATATAAGAAATTCATTTATATGTGTAAGATAGATATTATGTGGGTCTTCATAGAAATACAACACTATCTAGATACAATAAGTTGATATGGTTATAGAATAGATTTATGTAGGGGTAACAACTCTGAAAAGGTGTCACAGATAAGAATCAATTTATCCTAGTAGATTATAATATTCTTAATTGCGCACTTAGTTTGACACTTATTGTAAATATGATTATCATAATTCACATTTTCGTAAATATCTATAAATAAGAATTTAAGAGTAAATATGTCCCCAAAGATTCATTGTTTATTATTATGACATTAACAATTCATAAAATTTCAATTTATGTAATGTGTTTTTTATTTAAAGATTATGTTTTATGATTCATATCCTAATTTAGTACATTCCATTATTTATATATGGTTGTTAGTATAAGTAATGGAAACTATATCAAATCATGTATCCTGTGAAGGTATTTTCTTCATATACAGAATAATGATGTTGGTACTCGAACTACGACTGGTATTGAGAAACTTAAAACAATACCGAGAAAAAATAAATAGGTTATTAATAATTACCTTATCCATACGAAGAATCCTAATCCACAACATGGAGGATAAATGTTAGACCAATTTATCAAAAAACATCCTCTATCATTTAGTGATACTAAAAAACGGTTTTTAGTAGATTAATGGATAATTTCTTTATCGAAGATATTTCATGATTTTGGAAGTAATGAAAGGGATAAGGTTTTCATGGTGGTTTATCATCATTTAAGATATGTTGATCAAAGGAGGATTCTGATTAAAATCACAAAGGTGGACGACGACATTGAAAATATGGAATAGAATGATTTTATATAAATTTTCATAAAATATATTTCCCTCACCAACCAAAAGAGGATATAGAAAGGAAATTCTTTTGTCTGAAACCCAAAGAGCATGAAAACATTGTTAATAATGAAGAAAATTTTATATGTTCATCAAGACATACAATATATTACGTACATTATCCATATAAAAATAAAGATCGATTATTAGATTGTTTAGAACCATTTCACCCAAGGGAACTTGTCTCCCAAAACATATAATCATATGAATATATAGTCTAACAAGTTATGAAGATAGAAAAATAATTCACTTTGTCTTATCTCTTTAAGTGAAAACAAGATAATAAGCGGGTGGTAGAGGATGAATTGGAAAAACAGAAGAATAAAAAAAATGTATTTTCTAATGTTTTATACCATTAGAAGGAAACACCCTATATCTTTCATAAAATGGAAAATATTTCAAAAAAAAAGTGTTGAGAAAAAACCACCAAGGCCGATATTTCATGGGAAAGAAAGAAGTTAGAAATGATAAATGCTAAAATTATAGAGAAATGGGACACTGTGACAATGACTATCCAAATAATCAATGAAACATTCCACCAAAAAGGGAAAGGGAGAAAGGAAAAGATTATGTGATCATAAGTACAAAAGGATGAGGTCTATAGTGATGTAGTATAAGGTTCTGCAATTGTATTCTCAAAAATAGCCAATATTGTATTGGATTCTAGATCATCAAAATGATTTATATCTTCCCAATCTTGTAAGAAAGCTTGATCATTCCATTTTGATTTAATAATGGTGTTTTAAGTCAATACTCTTAAGGGAAGTAACATTATAACAAATATGAATCAATCATCCCTCTTTTTGAAACATAAACATGATTTACTTGGGAACATTGTGATAATTCCAATTGTGGATTTTTATATAAAAATTATCAAGGAATGGATTTAAAAATATGATACAAAAACCTAGGGAATAAAAACAAATGTTACACTTTTTTAGGAAGAAGTAGAATCCAATATCATTAGAGCATAAATTTATCCATCTGGTTCTTATATAGAACCTTATCCAGTAGCTCTTCAAAATTAAATTCATGGGGAGGAAGAGAAAGAATCATTTACGGATGAGGAAATAAATCATCATATTTTTTATCCTTCAATTTTACAAGAATTCATTTATGTATTTCTATAAGATTTACCTAGACATCTTCTAGAGTCTAATATTTAGTTTTCTATCAATTTTATCTCTAATGAATGACAATTAGAAAAGAATCATAATAAAATAGACACTTCGGATTTTGTGGAACTGAATAAACAACTAGAGGTGTTGAGTAATAAGGGATTTATTTTCTCTAGTGTTTTCTTCATGGGAATACCTTGTTATCTTTACCATGAAAAAAGACAGATCCCTGAATTTGTCTATTGACTATAGAGAAATAAATGATATTAAAATAAAGAACACATATCGCTTTCCTTAAATTGATTATTTATTTGTTCGACTTCATGAATCTAAATATTTTTCAAGAATTGACCTTCGATCTGAATATCATCTATTTCATGTGAGGAAAGAAAATATTCCCAAGATTTCATTTAGAACTACGTATGGACATTATGAGTTTAAAGTAATTCTATTTGGACTGACTATTGAACCCTATATTTTAATGGAATTAATGAGTATATTTTTCGAGAAATATATTGATGATTTTTCTATTATTTTTTAATGAAATCTTGACATATTCCAAATGAAATGAGGACCATGAGAACTAGTTTTTGGTTTTATAAAAACTCTATGAAGAAAAGAGGTAAATAGAAATTTTAGAAAGTGTGAATTGCAGCTCCACAAATATTGTATTCACCGACATATTGTCTCTATGGATGGAAATATAATCGATCATGCAAATATAAAATTGGTTCAGGAATGGCATACACAAATTAACATGAATGAGTTACATAATATTATTGGTTTAGATTTTAATTATTGCTATTTAATTCTGAACATTTTTATAATTAGATAAAACTTTAATCATGATTACTCATAATGGTATTTAAATTTATTTAGAAAAATTAATCTGAATAATTCATTGAATATTTGAATAAAATAATTGTGAATGACCTGATCATGACTCTACCATTAGAAAATAGTGGGTTTGTGATTTATAGTGATTAATCAAAGAATGAAATTGTCTCTGTCTTAATGTAAAATTATAGAAATATTTCATATGCATCAAAGAAGTCCAGAACTCCTGAACCAAACTATTCAAAAAATGATCTTAAGTTTGATGTTGAAATATTTTCTCTAAAAAAAATTAGACACATTATATATAGTGAATTATGTTAGATATATAATGATAAAAAGAGATTAAAATATGAATTATCAAAGAAATAACTAAACATTAAGAGAAATTATAATTTTTGAGATACTCAAGGATTATTATTATTCAACAAACTACCATAGAGGGATGGTGTATAGGGTTACAAATGCATTAAAGTATTAGGATAATGAAGTTCAAAACCAAATGAGGATTCACAAGTATCATGTATACATGGATATAGAAAAAATGCATATGGTAATTATCATGGAAGGTGAGGAATAAATACTTATACAATTGTTTTAGAAATAATATTTATTAAAAATGAAAAAAATTATCAGTTTGATGATGGGAATATTGAAAAGAAAATTAATGTTGTGAATGGTCAAAAGTTGCTGACCTTCATGTTTGAAAATGTAATTATGAAATTTTAAAAGAGTTTATGTGTTACCTTTATTATTTATATAAAAATTGAGTTATTATATGATTCACATATCTCAAATTTCTCTATACTCCATGGTAAAACTATGATGTATTGATATTGGATGGAAAATTTCTAGTGGGATTATATGAAGAAAAAAATTTCAGATTATGTATCAAGATGTTTAGTCTATCATTTAGTGAAGGATGAAATAAAATATCCTAAATGAGTCATGAAACATCATATTATTCCTAAATTTAAATGGGACGACATTAGTATATATTTTTTCACAATAATAATGTGGTACCAAGAAATAATGATGCAATATTTTTAATTGTTGACAGCCTTATAAAATGTTTACATTTCCTCACAATATAATAATTTTTCCTCTGGATCCCCATCCATGAATATATGTTAATGATGTTTTATGAATTTATAGAGAATATATTTCTTTTTTCTATGACTATAACCCATAATTTACAAACCAATTATTGAAATATTTTTAGAAATATTTTGATTTTGATCTTTATTTGGGTACTACTTAAAACCCTCAAACTGAAGGGTAGTCTAAAAAGGCCATTCTATCATTAGAAGTCATGTTGAGATCATTCTCACATAACCTTTTGGTTATGTGGTATCAATATTTTTTATTGGTATTGTTTTTATAAAATAATATTTTACATTCAAGTAATAAAATGGCACCATATTTAGGATTATATGGAATGATATTTCGTACAATAATATGTTTAGATGATGTTGGTGAAAGGAATCTTGTTGGCCCTGAGCATGTGGAGGAAACCATAAAAAATTAATGAACTATTAAAACCTATATATAAGTATCTCAATGTGGGAAAAAGAGATATGCCAATAATTGAATGATGGACTAGGAATTCCAAGTGGGAGATAATGTTTTCTTGAATGTATCTCCATGGAAGGGTGTTTTAATATTTTTAATAAAAGGAAAACTAATCCCTAGGTACATTGGTGATTTTCAAATCCTTGAAAAATTTGGAGCTATAGATTATTATTTTTATAAACCTCCTAGAATTTTTAATGTACATAATATATTCCGCATGTCTTTTTTAAGTAAGCTCATGCCATATCCAACACATGTCCTCACCTATGATGGAATATATTTAGATCTTGATTTGTCTTACTGTGAAGAGCCTATCAAGATTATTGACACTAAAAAGAGTTGTTGAGGAAATAGATGACTCAGATGGTAAAGGTAATTTGGAAAAATCATAAAATTGAAGAGTCCGCATGGGAACCGGTGGATTTTATGATCAAGAACTACCCAAAAAAATTTTATTAGCTGGGATTCTAGAGAATTTAAAGAATTTTTTTTGTCTGATGGGAAAATTGACAACCCGTAGTTCTAACAATGAAATTCACCTTCCTAAAAATATTATTATAGTTTAAATCAACTAAAATCACATAGACATAACAATACAAAATTTATAAACAAAGAAGGTATTAATTTTGTTTTATTTCAAAAAATAAGTATCTGAAACCGATGAAATAGTAACTTTCCCTTATGAATAGAAATAAGAACCTTATGTATTGTTAACCTAATAAACGAATAGGAACCTCCCCCATGAATGTATAAATTAAATTTATACATCATATAAATAAATTGTATGATATAATTATATCATATTATGACAAATTAATTTTTTTAAAAAAAAAATTTAATTACGATTTAGTATTTATGTAAGTCATAAATATTTAATTACAAGATTATAGTTAATAAAATGATTTAATAGAAGTTTTGTTTACAAAAAATTTATTCCTAAATTAATAATTTTATGTTTACCTAGTTATGTGATTTGAATTATTGTGTTGTTTTATATAATATCAATTTTTAATCACGACAGTTGAACGTTGGATTTATGTTTATACATGCTGACTTTGGTGATGTTAGTGTGTCCATCCCATTTTATTGGTAGGTCATTTTGGTTAAATGTGGGTGAAACCATAACCATGTTTTTTATTAATTATTCTTGGTGGCTATTGCTGACTTGCGGTGATCTGGATCATGTTTTGGAAGATGTGTCCGATCAAATCTGGTGATATTTTAGGTTGACCTTAGACAGTTTACTATAAAATAGTTTTAGATTGGGGTTTATTGGGTTCAGTTGTAGAATGGATCTAGGACCATCATCAATAAAAAGATAATCTCAAATTACCTTAGACAGTTTACTATAAAATAGTTTTAGATAGATTTTCTTTTAAACATTCAACATCAATTTTGAGTTGTTCATTATCCATTAAAATGGTATCAAATTACATTGTTTAAAATTAATGATATTTTTATATGAATGTAAATTCTCATTTTAATTTATCCTTTTCAAGAAGTACATTTTCATATTTTCATCTTCATTAATGTAATATATATGTTGGATTTTTAGATAATTTTAATAACGAGTAAATTTTTCTACATTAAATTGATGTCTACCAACACCATTAAGTGATTATTCAATATTAATATTTTCATATTCATATTAAATAAGATGTATAAAATGGTAAAACCTATATTTTAATTGATTAATCCATTAAAAAAATGTTTAAAATATCATTTCTAGAACCAGATTCATTAGGGATATATGAATCATACATACAACTCTATCCATTATCCATTTCCTTATTTTCATTATTATATTTCTTCCTCTTATTATTTTACTTATTTATTCTTCTGTAATTTGACTTCATGTTTCCACTTTACCTACACTCAAAACAAATTGAATGGTCATAGTCATTAAAAATTAAATTACCTAAATTTTTTCCCTTGTGATCATCCATGTGATATTTTATATGAGGTCCGCTTTAGTATCCTTTCTTACCTATATATCTACATTTTTTAATGGTCTGCATCAATCATTTCACTTATTTTTAACTTAAAATTTGAAGAGTAACTAGATACATTTGATATAAAATCATTTCCCTTCTTTATTGAGACCTATTTTTCAAAAAATTATTCACTTCTAACATCTATTTTAAAATTTATCTAATAATATCATCAATATTTCATTACATAAAGTTATTAATTCATCAATAAAAAACATTTTCATAATTATAAATCAATATAATTTCTGTAATGACCCTTTAAATAATATAATTATATTCAAGATTATCTCCTTGGGAACTCATACAATTTATAACACTTGTAAATCTATGAAAAAATTGATAAATAGTTTTATCATCACCCATTTAAAATTATTGATCTTCATCTCTAAACATTAGATATATAGTTCCCATAAGTTTATCTAAACTAAGATGTGTGACTTTCAGAATTATCCAAATTTCTTATGATGTTTTACATGATAAAAAATGACTATGAACATTCATATTTATTTCATAGTATGATATATTCATCACCTAGTGATTTGAATCATAGTTTACCTAATCATTTCATAACAAATATTTTGGTTCACATTCGGGAAACTAGTCTGGCTTTTTCATGATCTTATAATGATCAATGACAAGTTCTTCCAAGAATGATTCCATCCTTGAAGTCACATATCTATAATCATTATGATCAATATGAGTTTTTTATGAGATGTCCATCAATCAGTTGATCTTTTCCGACAATCATAAGTGATATGTTTCCCCTTTATAGTTATGTTGGGAAATGGTTATCAAAAATTCTATCTGTACAGTGCTATGTATCCCCCTATGATACTAATAGTTGGTCTGAAGAATAAAAAAAAATATTGATGATGGGGTTAATTATAATTTTAAAAAATATTTAATCAATTTATGGATTTAATAAAATATCTATAATTTTGATGCCGTGGAAAATAAGTGAAAAATAAACCGAAATATTTTTATAGTATTTGATATCAAATTGATCGTACATCTAATCTTAATCTATATCATAAAAAATGTTCTGATAGTACCCATAATAACCAATATAGAGGAATATTTAAATTAATATCTCCTAACTAGTGTCACAACCTAATTACAATGCCATTTACCCCCTTGAGGATTAATCATAAAAAAAATTCTTTTTTTAACCAAGAGGCTCATCCTGAACTGCCTTCCATTTTCCCCTATAGGAACAACCTAATTATTGAATTTTGAATTGGAGTCCCAAAACAAAAATAATACATTTTAATGGGTAGTAAAACCTATTAAAAATACACAATAATAAATTTAACAGGATGAACTAATTCTATAAAATAGATGAATATATTTAGTATTTGAATTCCATGGTAGTGATCTACTCTCCAATAGTAAATGATCAAATGTTTAATGACCTATTGAGGGAAGTCGATGATCATTAATGTTTTGGGTCCTAGTACAGTTCAATAATATCATTAACCTCTTTCTTACTTGATATGGATCTATCGAACACCATATATTTATTTTTTCTATGCAATGAAATTTTAAACTTTAGAAACATGTTACAGATCCTCTTTTACAATACAAAATACAATTTATTTATAAATTTTTATGAAAAGCATACTCACATGGGACACATCATTACTATATAAAATAAAATTCATAATATATAGTTATAAATTTTTAGTATAATAAATACAATTATAACAAATTATTATAATCAACCATAATGTTTCTCTGAAAACTACAACAATGAATGCAAGACAAAGTGTTCACATTACAAAAAACACTAAATGTGGAACTCATATTTCAACACAAAATAAACATAAAACTTCATCCCAAGTGAGGATAATTTAATAAAACAATTGAAAATATGTTCTCATTGATTATAAATAATTAATATGTAATTTTAGAACAAATAAAAAGCTTTATACATTCTAAATAATCATGTACCAATTTAAAAAGTGAAATGATACAAAAAAACAGACCATATTTCAATATTTTACAACATCTATTAAAAAAGCACAAATGCACACAGTTAATTCCAAAAAATGGTTTTCAGAAAATATATTTTTTATTTTACTCAATTATGTGCCCATATATAGGAAAGTATCTTTATAGAAATTCCCATACCTAATTTCATATAAGAGATTCTGAAAATATATAAAAAACATATCATAAAATTTTTCAGAATTAAAATATTCCTTCAATATAGTTGAATAATTTTTAACTCCATTTCCATTATATTGAGATAGTTTTATTTTATTTTCCAATATTCAATAATCACCATCCTCAAAATTCTATATATCAACCATTCATTAAAATATAATTAACAATATTTTGGAAAACTGAATAATTCTACCGGAAACCATATAATAAATTAAATCTAATTTATATATTTATAGATTTTGATTAAGATTTCGATTTATTCTAAGGATAATTCGGTAATTTTTTTACATTTCCATCGTAATAATTATTATTAAATTTGGATTTTTTATATCACACATTATCATCAAAATATAGAATATAATTTTACTCATGATAGGTTCCACGATAGGTTTATACAGTCAGATGTCCTAATTAGGTGACATTATAAGGTGACTCTCATATAGTATGTACATTTTTATGAATGTTATAGGTTTTCATGTTCTGGTTATATGATTAGATTACTCCAATATTGTATATATATTCTATTCATGTGGTCAGATAACATTATCAGTTGACTTCCTTACAGTAGGTACATTTTGTTTTTGCGGGAAAATGATATGGTTATGTGACAAAGTCAATTAAATCCCTCATGGTAGGAATTTTTTTTCCATGAATTCGGTTGACATGGTTAGTTGACTCACATATGGTAGGATCAAGAATTTTCCAAATTTTCTATTTTTATATTTATCAATTTGTAGTTCCTGGATAAGTAAAATGATTTTAAAATGCCTGAAATTGCTTATTTTTTCTAGGATCACTTTGTGAAACTTATAAACAAGTTATAAAATATGAAAAAAATAAAATATACAGAAATATTATATAAATAAACATTAATAAATTATCATGATTGAGTATAATTTAAATAATTCAACATATTCACAGTTTTAATGATAAAACATATAATTATGTGTAATTATCAAAATATAAAGTTCTTCAAGGAGACACTCTAATAAATACACCAGCTTTATATAGATAAAAGGTACCTATTAGATTTAGGATAGGTTGGTTCTGATTGAGTGATTTCTTGAGTTCATGTTCATACATGAGCCTGTTGAAAATGGTTTCTCACTAATATATATTAAGGGTTGTGATGAAAATGGTGGGAATCTGTACAATTTAAAAGGAATCATGATGATCTAGAATTGGAAACATAAGATATTACTTCTAATTAGTAGTTATACCATGATATTTTAAGGGTGGTTAAGGCCTATGAGTTTTTTATTTTGGATAAAGGGGATAATTTGGTGGTTGATTATGTATCTAGATTCACCAAATTTTTATATGCCTCCCCATAACTCATTGAAAATGATTATACAAAGGCAAACTATTTTTAAATGTGCTTGAAACTTAATATTAGTTCCACAACAAATATTATATAAATTAAATAATATTTAGAGGAATATTATAACTATGTTATCATATTGTAAAAATATATTGAAAAACATAACTCAGTAGTGTTACTTTTGGGCGTGGTTTCAATTTCACTTTATGCTGTCAGAAGTTAAGGAATGAATAAAATCATCGGGGCGGTGGGAAGGTTGGTCAGTAGTCATAGGTTACAGTGAAACTTACTTCATTGGTCCATAATAAAATGATCCTATATTGTCATGGAATTCCTGCTAAGACCTATCCTAGTTTTCAAGAGGCCTTGAGGATATGCAACTATTGCTAGAATTTAGGAAATCTTCAACACTTCTATATAGATTATTTATATGGGAGTGATGTATTATCAATATTGTACAAGGTTTATTATGATAAATATTATTCTTTTAAATTTATAGGATCTCACTCTCAAGGTATATGGGGTTTTGACCATGTGAATAATGTTTTGGGTGGGATTGAGTCAGGACATCTCTATATTGTAGATGTTATAATAGGGGACATGGATCCTAGACTAGCCACTATAAGAGGTAAGGTAGTTATTTATTTTCCAATTTTGTTTTTCTATTTGATATGGATTCATCCCATTAAATTAAATCACAACATATTCTTGATTAATTGGTCTTGTTAGTAGAGTGTTTCGCATTTGTTATATATTTTTATACCCCATTGGGTAGAAAGAAAATGAATAGATTCAAGTGCCTATTGATTCATCTTTTGGCCATTTAATTAGAATTAATTTGGGTTTTAATCATGTGGAAAATGGAAATTATCAACCTAATAATGAACCTGGATTAATTTATTTTCATTAAAGAAGATATTGACTAATATCAAGATAGGGTACATTTACTCTTAATGTACGAACTGACATATTTTTGGGTGAGTGAGAAATCTGAAAAAGGAGGTAAAGGAAAAATCACTTCAGAGTTAAGATTTATTTCATTCATTTTGTCTATGATATACGTCAATTATAAATAGGAGGCTTCTCTAAGTGGTCTTATAGCGGTCATGGATATATAACCAGATGTGTTTTGGAGGAACATTTTGGGTTTCCTCCACAGTTATAGGTTATTTTTTCTATTGATCTATTCCCCTAAATGATCCCTATTTCCCTACCATAATATCATATAGCTCAATTATAGATTATAGAGATGAAATTCAGTCCATTGGACCTCAAGGGAGTGTAATTTATTCACCCTGAAATACCACCATATGATTTTTGAGTTCAATTTCAAAAGGAATATAATAGAAGTATACAACTTTATATCGACTACTATAATCATAATTGGTTGATTGTAAAAAATAAATACCCATTTATAATTATTTATTGTCTCTATGAACATATCAAAGACAGTCATATGTTTTTAGATATTAGATTATGATCTGGGTACCACCATTATAATTTTATAGAAATGGATTTTCTAAATATTACTCATTGAAGTTGGTAATGATGTTTTTATAATTTTTATACTATTTGAGCATACCAATGATCCTATGGTTTATATTTATTCTTTTAACTAGATCGTACACTAATTTTTGGACTCCTCATTAGTTGATTTTATTGATGAACAATCAATCTGTTACAATAAGTTGGAGAAGCATACAAACAATATAGAGGTCATTGAGTGGGTTTTTTGGGAGATTTGTGAGTATTCTAGGATTTCATAATCTTAGTTTTAGATCTATGAAGTAATGTTCATAAATCACATGATATCAAAAATATGGGTTTTAGTGGATAAAAATAATGTTCAGGAAGCCATGATTTTGGAGTTGACCTAGAATGTGTTCGAGATCAAATGAATTTTTGGCTTGGCTATGAAGTGAAATTTTTTTCCTCTTGAATAATTAAATCTAATTCCCCTAAAAATAATTGAATAAAAAACGGGTCGAGTTTAAATGGTATGATAATTTATAGCATTATTTTGAGTATTTGGAGTCCAATTAGGCATCTATTCCATTCTTAATTGTTTTATAGATTATGAAATAATTTAATGGGTTTTGTGATGATTCCAATATGGGATTTGGGGAATTTATTATTGTTGGATGAACACATGGTCTCTATGTCTTGGTTAATATTTTATAAACAAATTGGAATTATCCCATTCATTACATGGATTCCAATTCCATGATGTATGTGCTGATGACATCATGATATAACCTCTCTCGGGACCATTTTGTGATATACATGGACCACAAAAGCTAGAAGTCTATCTTAACCCATGATACTTGAACCTCAAATGGAGATGGTGTGTAGGATGTCATTGGGATATCAATTTTCAAAATTTACTATTCACATGGGAAGGGGAATATAGTCACTGGCATGTTGAGATAGAATATTTTGGTGTAGGATATTTTTGAAACCGTGGTAGAGTGAGGGTAGATGAATACAATTTATGGTCTAAGTCTAGAGGTCTAAAAAGGTGGTGAGGATATTTCCAGGATGAGTTTGTAGGTTACGAACTCTCTTTTAGATCATCTTATGAGTTAGTAGGTATATAACCTTGAGTTCCAACAGATTCATATTGTTATAAATAGTTTGGAGACTTTTCATGATTGGTCACTATCTCTTGATTGTTCAATCAATTTCCAATAGTGGTTGTTAATTATATTGAACATGATGCATGAGGTGATGTATCAAATAAATAATTCTAGTTGGGCCCTGCACCCCGAGGTCACCATGTTGTTTTATAAAATTAGAGGTTTGTGTGGGTATAATGAGATGAGATATATAGTTTTCGAAATTATTTATTTTTTATGTTTAATTATCCAAATAATAAAAGATGAGAACCAAAGACCATCTAAGTTGTTGTAGCCTCTCCCCATCACAAAATAAAAGCGGGGCATGATCTAAATAGATTCTTTAGTATTATATCTCATACCCCCAGTAGTAAATAAAACAAATTGGATATTATCAATTTTTTTGATGAAATTAACAAATTTTAATTGCATCATAAATATGAAGAAGGTGGAGGATCTTGGACACCTATATGTCTGAGAGGATGTTTGAATTCATGTTGTACTGTCAGTTATATTTTTTGACCATTATTCATTCCTTAATTATGATTGTTTAACGTGACTCACTGGTTATTTATGAACAATGATTGTATTTACCATTACATATCTTCTATAGATGGATTTTTATTTTGGGTGAACCATACATACTCTCATGGATATGTTCTATGTGTTCATTTTTTACTTTAGAGGTTTGTGGTAAAGGCACCTATCATTGTCAGTTTTTCCTTATAATAATGGTTATCATGAATTAACAATGATGTCCTTAATTGTGGAATTATAAGTGAATATATGATAATACTCACAATTTGTGGATGTCTTGGGTGTAAACTCTTAATATAGATAAGTCGCATATAGAAAATTATGGAGATACTGTAGATCGTTTAATGAATCAAAAAAATTGACATCATATTTCTAGTTGTTTTCAACTCATTAATGAATCAAAAAAGGTGACATCATATTTCATTTAGGATAAATATATAAAAATTTGGTTGTCTAAAATCTTATGCATCAACATAAAAATAGAATTTTTCAACCTTATATTTTATAAAATTGAATATGATTGTGTAGAATTAAAATATTTAACATTTGAATCATTTAATTCAAAAAATAAATTGTATTAATTTTATAATATATGTTTCTTTTAAAAAATAGATTTATCTTTAAAAATAATGTATTTATCATTTTTAAATTTAATAAATATTTCCTAATCACATAGCTATGAAATTATTATTAAATTACATTTCAAACCCTCATCAAATATTACTTTAGAAACAATAATATAATTATAAATTTCAATGTCACCAAAACATTTTACATCTCTCTTTTAATTATCAACATTTATAATGATACCTCAATCAAATTTACTAAATGGTAGAATGTTGGAAATTTCACTAGTCATGTTCCCTAATATCCCAATATCAATTTAGTAAATAACATTTTTATGCTTCCAACACATATTTCCTACAAAAATATATTTATGAAAGATTTGGTTCATATGAAAATATTTGTTTAATAAGAATAACATACGAATTTTTGGACCCAAAAATATTTCAATAATTTTTTATAGGAAGTATAAAAGATAATAATTTGGAAATAAAATAATTAGTTTGTCTAATAGATTATGGAAATATCATGGAAAATAATTAAAATAATGACCTTTTATATGATATATAAAACAAGTGATAGTTGTTGTAATTACATTGATTATTTTAAAAATGAATTTTTATATATTTTGGGGTTAATATTATCATAACTAATACCAGATCTCATATTTTTAATTTTATAAAAACACATCATTTTATTAAATATTTTTATACAATGGAAAAAATAGACAGATTTTCTTTTAAACATTCAACCTCAATTTTTAGTTGTTCATTATCCATTAAAATGATATCAAATTTCCTTATTTAAAATTAATGATATTTTTATATGAATATAAATTCTCATTTTAATTTGTCCTTTTCAAGAATTACATTTTCATATTTTTATCTTCATTAATTTAATATATATGTTGAATTTTATGATAATTTTATTAACGAGTAACTTTTTCTACATTAAATTGATGTCTACCAACATCATTAATTGATTATTAAATACTAAGATTTTCATATTCATATTAAGAAGATGTATAATATGGTAAAACCTATATTTTAATTGATGAATCCATTAAAAAAATGCTTAAAATATCATTTCTAGAATCAGATTCATTACAGATATTTGAATCATACATACAACTCTATCCATTATCCATTTCCATATTTTCATTATTATATTTCTTCCTCTTATTATTTTACTTATCTATTCTTCTGTAATTTGACTTCATGTTTCCACATTACCTATAATCAAAAGAAATTGAATTATCATAGTCATTAAAAATTAAATTTCCTACATTTTTCCCTTGTGATAATTCATGTGATAGTTTATCTAGAGTCTCCTTTAGTATCCTTTCTTACATCTATATCTACATTTTTAATGGGCTGCATCAATCTTTTCACTTATTTTTAACATAAATTTTGAAGTGTAACTAGATACATTTGATATAAAATCATTTCCCTTATTAATTGAGTCATGTTTTTCAAAAATATTATTCATTTATAACATATATTTTAAAATTTGACCAATAATATCATCAATATTTCATTACATAAAGTTATTAATTTCATCAATAAAAAATATTTTCATCATTATACTTCAATATAATTTCTGTAATGACCCTTTTAATAATATAATTATATTCAAGATTATCTCCTTGAGAACTCATACCATTTATAAGACTTGTAAATATATGAAAAAGTTGATAAATAGTTTCACCATCACCCATTTAAAATTATCGATCTTCATCTCTAAACATCATATATATAGTTCTAATAAGTTTATCTAATCTAAGATGTGCGACTTTCAGAATTTTCCAATTTTCTTATGATGTCTTACATGATGAAAAATGACTATGAACATTAATATTTATTTCATAGTATAATATATTCATCACCTAGTGATTTGAAGAATAGTTTACCTAATCATTTCATACCAAAGATTTTGGTTCACATTCGGGAAACTAGTCTGGCTTTTTCATGATCTTATAATGACCAATGTTAAGTTCTTCCAAGAATGATTCCATACTTGAATTAACATATCTATAATCATTATGATCAATATGAGTTTTTTATGGGGTTTCAATCAATCGTTTGATCTTTTTCCGACAATCATAAGTGATATGTTTCCCCTTTATAGTTATGTTAGGAAATGGTTATCAAAAATACTCTCTGTACAGTGCTATGTATCCCCCTTTGATACTAATAGTTGGTCTAAAGATGATATGAAAATATAGTAATGATGGGGTGAATTGGAATTTTTAAAAATATTTAATCAATTTAAGGATTTAATAAAATATCTATAATTTTGATGCCATGGAAAATAAACGAAAAATAAACCAAAATATTTTTATAGTATTTGATATCGAATTGATCGTATATCTACTCTTAAGCTATATCATGAAAAATGTTCTGATAGTACCCATAATAACCAATATAGAGGAATATTTAAATGAATATTTACTAACTAGAGTCACAACATAATTACAATGCCTTTTCCCCCCTTGAGTATTAATCATAAAAAATTTCATTTTTTAACCAAGAGGCACAACCTGAACTGCCTGCCATTTTCACCTATAGGAACAACCTAATTATTGACTTTGGATTTGGAGTCCCAAAACCAAAATAATACATTTTAATGGGTAGTATAACCTATTTAAAATACAAAATAATAAATTTAACAGGATGAACTAATTCTATACACTAGATGAATATATTTAGTGTTTGAATTCCATGGTAGTGATCTACTCTCCAATAGTAAATGATCAAATGTTTAATTACCTATTGAGGGAAGTCGATGATCATTACTGTTTTTGGTCCTAGTACAGTTCAATAATATCATTAACCTATTTCTTACATGATATGGATCTATCGAACACCATATATTTATTTTTTCTATTCAATGAAATTTTAAACTTTAGAAAGATGTTACAGATCCTCTTTTACAATACAACATACAATTTATTTATTAAATTTTTATGAAAATCATACTCACATGGGACACATCATTACTATATAAAATAAAATTCATAATATATAGTTATAAATTGTTAGTATAATAAATACAATTATAACAAATAATTATAATCAACCATAATGTTTTTTCGAAAACTCCAACAATGAATGCAAGACAAAGTGTTCACATTACAAAAAACACTAAACGTGGAACTCATATTTCAATAAAAAATAAGCTTATAACTTCATCCCAAGTGAGGGAAATTTAATAAAAAAATTGAAAATATGTTCTCATTGATTATAAATAATTAATATGTAATTTTATAACATATAAAAAGTTTTCTACATTCTAAATAATCATGTACCAATTTAAAAAGTGAAATGATACCAAAAAACTGACCATATTTTAATATTTTACCCCATCTATTAAAAAAACACAAATGCACACAGTTAAATCCAAAAAATGGTTTTCAGAAAAGATTTTTTTCATTCAAATAGGTGCCAATATATAGGAACGTATCTTTATAGAAATTCCCATATATAATTTCATATAAGAGATTCTAAAAATATATAAAAAACATATGATAAATTTTTTTAGAATTAAAATATTCCTTTAATATAGTAGAATAATTTTTAACTCCATTTCCATTATATTGAGATAATTTTATTTTATTATCAAATATTCAATAATCACCTTCCTCAAACTTCTATATCTCACCCATTCATTAAAATAAAATAAACAATAGTTTGGAAAACTGAATAATTCTACCTGAAACCATATAATAAATAAAATCTAATTTATATATTTATAGATTTTGATTAAGATTTTGATTTATTATAATGATCATTCGATAATTTTTTTTACCTTTCCATCATAATAATAATTATTAAATTTGGAGTTTTATATCACACATTATCATCAAAATATAGAATATAATTTTACTGATGATAGGTTCCACGATAGGTTTATACAGTCAGATGTCCTAATTAGGTGACACTATAAGGTGACTCTCATATAGTATGTACATTTTTATGAATGTTATAGGTTTACATGTTCTGGTTATATAGTTAGATTACTCCAATATTGTAGATATATTCTATTCATGTGGTTAGCTAACATTATCAGTTTACTTCTTTACAGTAGGTACATTTTGTTTTTGCGGGAAAATGACATGGTTATGTGACAACGTCAATTAAATCCCTCATGGTAGGAATTTTTTTTCCATGAATTAGGTTGAGATGGTTAGTTGACTCACATATGGTAGGTTCAAGAATTTTCCAAATTTTCTATTTTTATATTTTTCAATTTATAGTTCCTGGATAAGTAAAATGATTTTAAAATGCCTGAAATTACTTATTTTTTCTACGATCACTTTGCGAAACATGTAAACAAGTTATGAAATATGAAAAAAATGAAATATATAGAAATTTTATATAAATAAACATTAATAAATCATCATGATTGAGTATAATTTAAATATTTCAAAATATTCACAATTTTAATGACAAAACATATAATTATGTGTAATTATCAAAATATAAAGTTCTTCAAGGAGACACTCTAATAAATACACCAGTTTTCTATATATAAAAGGTATCCTATTAGATTGAGGAGAGGTTGGTTCTGATTGAGTAATTTCTTGAGTTCATGTTCATACATGAGCCCGTTTAAAATGGTTTCTCACTAATATATATTAAGGGATGTGATGAAAATGGTGGGAATATGTACTATTTAAAATGAATCACGATGATCTTGAATTGGAAACATAAAATATTAATTTTAATTAGTAGTTATACCATGATATTTTAAGGGTGGTCAAGGCCTATGAGTTTTTTATATAGGATAAAGGGGATAATTTGTTGGTTGATTATGTAGCTAGATTCACCAAATTTGTATATGCCTCCCCATAACTCCTTGAAAATGATTATACCAAGGAAAACAATTTTTAAATGTGCTTGAAACTTAATATTACTTCCACGAAAAATATTCTATACATTAAATACTATTAAGAGGAATATTATAACTTAGTTATGATATTGGAAAAATAGATTGAAAAACATAACTCAGTAGTGTTACTTTTGGGTGTGGTTTCAATTTCACTTTATGCTGTCAGAAGTTAAGGAATGAAGAAAATCATCGGGGTAGTGGGATGGTTGGTCAGTAGTCATAGGTTACAGTGAAACTTACTTCATTGGTCCATAATACAATGATCCTCTATTGTCATGGAATTCCTGCTAAGACCTATCATAGTTTTCAAGAGGCCTTGAGGATGTACAACTATTGCAAGAATTTCATAAATCTCCAACACTTATATACAGATTATTCATATGGGAGTGATGTATTATCAATATTGTACAAGGTGTATTATGATAAATATTATTATTTTAAATTTATAGGATCTCAATATGATGGTATATGGGGTTTTGACCATGTGAATAATGTTTCGGGTGGGATTGATTCAGGACATCTCTATATTGTAGATGTTATAATAGGGGACATGGATTAGAGACTAGCCACTATAAGAGGTAAGGTAGTTATTTATTTTCCAATTTCATTTTTTTTATTTTATATGGATTGATCCCATTAAATTAAATCACAAAATATTCTTGATTAATTGGTCATGTTAGTAGAGTTTTTGACATTTTTTATATATTTTTATACCCCATTAGGAAGAAAGAAAAGGAATAGATTCAAGTGCCTATTAATTCATCTTTTGGTCATTTAATTGGAATTCATTTGGGTTTTCATCATGTGGAAAATGGAAATTATCAACCTAATCATCAAACTGGATTAATATATTTTAATTAAAGAAGATATTGATAATATCACAATAGGGTACATTTTCTCTTAATGGACGAACTCACATATTTTTTGGGCGAGTGAGAAATCCGAAAAAGGAGGTAAAGGAAAAATCACTTCAGAGTTAGGATTTATTTCACTCATTTTTTCTATGATATACTTCAATATTAAATAGGATTCTTCTCTAAGTGGTCTTCTAGCGGTCATGGATATGTAATCGGATGTGTTTTGGAGGAACATTCTGGGTTTCCTCCACAGTTAGAGGTTATTTTTTCTATTGATCTATTCCCCAAAATGATCCCCATTCCCCTACCATCATATCATATAGCTCTATTATAGATTATAGAGATGAAATTAAGTTCATTGGACCTCAAGGGAGTGTAATTTATTCACCCTAAAATACCACCATATGATTTTTGAGTTCTATTTCAAAAGGAATATAATAGAAGTATCCAACTTTAAATTGACTAATATAATCATAAATCATCGATTTTAAATAATAAATACCTGTTTCCAATTATTTATTGTCTCTATGAGCATATCAAAGACGGTCATAGGTTTTTAGATATTAGATTATGATCTGGGTACCACCATTATAATTTTATAGAAATGGATTTTCCATATATTACTCATTGAAGTTGGTGATGATGTTTTTATAATTTTTATACTATTTGAGCATACCAATGATCCTATGGTTTATATTTATTCTGTTAACTAGATCTTACACTAATTTTTGGACTCCTCATTAGTTGTTTTTATTGATGAACAATCAATCTATTACAATATGTTGGAGGAGCATAGAAACCATCTAGAGGTCATTGAGTGGGTTTTTTGGGAGAATTGTTAGTATTCTATAATTTCATAATCTTTTTTTTATATCTATGAAGTAATGTTCATAGATCACATGATATCAAAGAAATGGGATTTAGTGGATTAAAATAATGTTCAAGAAGTCATGATTTTGGAGTTGACCTAGAATGTGTTCGAGATCAAATTAATTTTGGGCTTAGCTATGAATTGAAATTTTTTTCCTCTTGAATAAATAATGCTAGATTCCCCTAAAAATAATTTAATAAAAAAGGGGTCGAGTTTAAATGGTATGAGAATTTATAGAATTATTTTGAGTAGTTGGAGTCAAATTAGGCATCTATTCCATTCTTAACTGTTTTATAGATTATGAAACAATTTAATGGGTATTGTGATGATTCCATTATGGGATTAAGGTAATTTATTATTGTTGTATGAACATATAGTCTCTATGTCTTGTATAAGATTTTATAAACAAATCGGAATTATCCCATTCATTACATGGATTCAGATGTCATGATTTATGTGATGATGAAATCATGATATGACCTCTCCAGGGACCATTTTATGATATACATGGACCAAAAAATCCAGAAGTATATCTTAACCCATGATACATGAACCTCAAATGGAGATGGTTTGTAGGATTTCATTGGGATATCAATTTTCAAAATTTACTATTCACATGGGAAGGGGAATATAGTCTCTGGCATGTTGAGATATAATATTTCGGTGTAGGATATTTTTGAAATAATGGAAAAGTGCGGGTAGATGAATACAATTTATGGTCTAAGTCTAGAGGCCTAAAAAGTTGGTGAGAATATTTCCTTGATGAGTTTGTAGGTTACTAAATCTCTTTTAGATCATCTTAGGAGTTAGTAGGTATATAACCTTGAGTTCCAACAGATTCATATTGTTATAAATAGTTTGGAGACTTTTCATGATTGGTCTCTATCTCTTGATTGTTCAATCAATTTCCAATAGTGGTTGTTAATTATATTAAACATGATGCATGAGGTGATGTATCAAATAAATAATTCTAGTTGGGCCCTACACCCCGAGTTCACCATGCTGTTTTATAAAATTAGAGGTTTGTGTGGGTATGATGAGATGAGATATATAGTTTTGGAAATTATTTCTTTTTTATGTTTAATGATCCAAATAATCAAAGATGAGAACCAAAGACCATCTAGGTTGTCGTGGCCTCTCCCCATCACAAAATAAAAGCAAGGCATGATCTAAATAGATTCTTTAGTAGTATATCTCATTCCCCCAGTAGTAAATATAACAAATTGGATTTTATCAAATCTTTTGATGAAATTAACAAATGTTAATTGCATTATAAATATGAAGAACGTGGAGGATCTTGGACACCTATATGTGTGAGAGGATGTTTGAAGTCATGTTGTACCGTCAGTTATATTTGTTTACCATTATTCATTCCTTAATTATCATTGTTTAACGAGACTACTGGTTATTTAAGAATGATGATGGTATTTACCAGTACATATCTTCTATAGATGGAATTTTATTTTGAGTGAACCATCCATACTCTCATGGATATGTTCTATGTGTGCATTTTTTACTTTAGAGGTTTGTGGTAAATGCACCTATCATTGTCGGTGTTTCCTTATAATAATGGTTATCATGAATTAACAATGATGTCCTTAATTGTGGAATTATAAGTGAATACATGATAATACTCACAATTTGTGGATGTCATGGGTGGAAACTCTTAATTTAGATAAGTCACATATAGAGAATTATGGAGATAGTGTAGATCGTTTAAGATATGATAGATATAGATATGAGTCTCTAGAATTATTACGATGACCAATGTATCCACCCACTAGATATTAATGTCAGTGATATGTTGTTTCATCAGTTATCTTCACATATGGTACACCATTTCATTAGAATTATTCAAAATGTGGCGCAACATAATTTCAGACTTTTTATGTCGTGGAACTTTTGTGAATAATAGAATATAGGTTGGAGTGACCACTACGTATGTCCACAATAAGTTATTTTTTTCATGTTTCTTTATTTGTGTGGTACCATCATGATAAAAATAATATAATAGAGTGTGATGATTTGGATATTGGTAATGATTCCACCAATTTGGAGTAGTAACTTCATATAATTGATTATTATAACATGCTTACCTATTATAGATTAATCCAATTGGTCATTGTTCATTGGATGTTTAGTGGATATAGCCATGATACATATGAATGAGATACATTGCTGAGGAATTAGTGGTCACATCTGTATACTCCTAGGGATTCCTACTATCTTTCTAGGAGAAAAAGTAGAATTTACGGGTATGCTTGTGACTCCGACTAGGTAAACACAACATTTAATTTTGGGTGTTTATTTATATTATATTTTTACATTATGTTCATATTTTATCAGGGTTGAAATATAAGTTATTGTAGAAAATGGAAACTGTAACTCGGTTAGAATATGGTTTGTATAACTATGCGGTTAACCATGTGATGGTGTTTGTATTATGGATAATGCACTTTTTCATGATTTGATAATGGGGATTAAATCCCTAAAAAATTGTATGATAAAATACAAAACACATTTTTTTGGGACGACATTAGTTCCCATGTGTTGGGTGCATGGGTTCTTGAACCACGATGATAAACCATTCAGGTCATGTAGCTCATTAAAAAAGTTGGTTCATTATCAAATTTCATCAAAAGGATTTATATTATTTGAGAATAATTTTCTCTCCATCACATGAATATCCCCTTCGAATGGAATTTAAGATTATCCCCTCTTATTGGTGGTGGATTCTCTATGATTATTTGGTGTTTTTATTAATTATGGACTCCTTTAATATTTCTTTGTCATTTTTCTGTATATTATTTCATAAATCCATTTTATATAAGGGTGAATCCCTAGATGATGGTTTGAATAAATTTTGGGGATTTAATGGGGGAGTTTTGGTTTGATTTAATGTGGTTTAGGAGTGTGTGGAATTATTAATTCTAAATTTGGGGGTTGTCATTGAATGTGATGAGATTGGGACCTATACTATGGTAGGTTACTCAATTTCAGGGTAATTTCCAAGAAATAATAATTAATTCAAAGTCCCCTTTAGTTTATATTTATTAAATTTCAATTAAAAACATTTATGACTGATGTTTGGAGCATATGTTATGTGATAAAATGCTTGAAATGGAAATTTGATGTTTTAATGTGAGTTTTTCAAATTCAGGTGGCCATGATAACTCTAACTATTTGATAAAAATACTCAAAACGGTGTATGGTTATAAAATCATTTTCAAAGAGTTAATATAATTTTTTTTAAATTGATACAATTTTTCCTCATAAATTTACTGTTTTATTATAATAAAAATTGTGAAATAGATTTAAGGAATGTACCATGTGATGTAGATATGTTTTTTATTGAGTAGAACATGGGTTAACCATGGGTGTGAGTGTGTGTTGTCCAAGGTTCCATGATATACATTATATATAAGACTAGGAGTTCATCCTATTGTTGTCCAATGTACCGAGATATCCTTTATAGTAATTTTGAGAGGGATTTCACTTGTTTAGAATGATACCAAGAGAGTTCATGGAGTTGGTCCTCGGGAATACCATGGGAGTATCAAAATATTTAGTTGAGTTAAAAGTTATGTGTATTTATTCACACAAAATAGACCCTTATGGTTAGTAAAATTACTTCAAATTACTATTTCAAATAATCTTGATAAAATTGTTTTCATTATTATTAGTGCCATATTTTATTATTCTAATATGTGTCACACACATTTCCATTTATTTAGTAATCTGTTGATTATTTGTGGATGTCCCTGGATTATGTTTTGTTTGGGTACATTGAGAATTTCATGTCATAAGGATTTATTCTTTTAGATTATCCATTGAGATAAAAAAAATTTGAAGACATTTTGTGTTTAAGAAAAAAAAGGATTTCGAAGGATTAATTTCAAGTGAAATGTATCTAAATTGAATTGGTTTTGGAAAAAGAATTTTTTGAACTAGTTTAATGGGATTCACAGTTTAAAACACATAAAAGACATTGTAGTGTCATATTAAGATTTATAACCTCACCCTATATGTTTCATTGGGTGTGTATGTACTTAATTTTGAAAGGAAGAGGTAATGTATGTTAAACTATATACAGAGGTGGCTCTTTTTGATTCATTTCATCCCTTGTTTTTAAGAGGAAAGGCAGTATCACCATGATAGATAATGAGAAGAAATTTTTTGGAGTTTTTTGTACTTTTATTCTGAATTTATTATAC
This sequence comes from Viscum album, assembly GCA_963277665.1. Classification (NCBI taxonomy): domain Eukaryota; kingdom Viridiplantae; phylum Streptophyta; class Magnoliopsida; order Santalales; family Viscaceae; genus Viscum; species Viscum album. The sequence continues at coordinate 393,414,073 of OY728148.1, forward strand.
ATTTTTTCCCTATTTAACTATTTATATAATTTCTGGATTTTTAATTTGGATACAATGTTAATATTTTTTATTATCATGGGATGTGTACTTTTGTGTTACACATTATGGTAAAAAAAAATTAGTTATTTCATCATTACTCTATATGTGTGTTTATACACATTGACTGTGATGATTCTAGTGTGGAAATAAAATTTTAATGATGGTTCATGTTGTTTTACAGTGGGTGAAACCATTCTCAAGTGTTTGTTCATTATTCCTGGTTCTTAATTCTTACACATGGTGATAGAGAATGATCTTCTAGACGTGTGGCCTACTAGCTCGGTTGACAGGTCAAGTTAACATGGGTTGGTTCACTATAGCCATACGGTCAGGGGATTGTCATGTATAATGACCAAGATCCATTAATCATCTTAATGAGACTCACAATTTTCTTCCTACAATTAGTTTCTTTATATCCCCCATTATAATAGATTAAAAAATTTCTAGTTCCTAGAAGTAATTTTCATAAAATCCTCTTCACAAATTTTGGTCATGTAAAAAACTAAATATTCATTAATTTATAATAATTGCCACTCAAGATTACTTGAAATTCCATCATTCCCTTCATTTGTTTGTTATGGAGTTCAATTATTTTTAGGTTCTTAATCAGAATTTATTATTGTTGGTTTAGAATTATTACATGATTCCTCAATCTATATCCTATTTATTTCATTATCCCATTGGAAAAATCACTACATTACACATAACATCCAATATTAACATAGTTTTCCATAATATTTCCATTATATTAACAAAAAATGTAGAGGTATGAGAAAATTAATAATTAAATAAAAGGATTCTATAATCCTTAAATAAGGGACATGTAAATTTCATGAATATCCTAAATAATCAGTCCATAGCTTCTATCTAGGTTATCCAAAGTCATTAAATCTTAGGTTCCCTATAAAAAATATATTTAAATTCTTGAAAATAGTTTATAATGGGCCTGCGAATTTCTACATACTCTTCCCTAGAATTTTATAGCTAGTTGTGTTCCCTTATACACACTTTTCATACCTCGATTGAATTATTCAATATTAAAACAAACCTTATCGAGGTGATTACCCCTATGTGCGTCTATTCTATAACCACATCCACTTTTCAAAAGAAAAACATGGATGCGATTTCATAGAGAATAATATAATATCTACATTACCATTGTTTTTGTTTTTCTTCTTATGCATATAATCATCTAAGGGGTTTTCATGAATACTATCTGATTATATTCTCTAAAAATATTAATATACATAGTATTACCTCAATAAACTATATGGATATCAATACCATTAAAATCATCATCAGCCTTTATTTTCATTTCCTTAATGAAATTTATCACTATTAATAACAATTAATTAATGAAAAAATACCAAATATTATTTAAATGATTCTACAATACCAATTGTGATGGCCCGAGTGTAATCATCCCATAATTACATGACATGTACAAAATATTGAATTACATAAATTCTCAAAAACATTTAGGTGTTTAACATTATAAAATTATATAAACCTGTTAAAATTAAAACCCATTTCATTCTCATGTAATGGACATTTTTTTCCACAACATTAGATCTAAATAATCTATAAACATTATTCGACATCTCCAAAAAATTCTTCATACATGATATTTTCTTTGATAAATATCATGTGTAATACATTTCTTTATAAATTGGGGAAATGTAAAAAAAATTAGGATAAGATAAAAATCACAATAAGGGAATTTTTTTTGTAAAAGACATAACATAATAACCAATTCATGAATAAAATTGAATGAAATATATTATTATAAAATAATTCCACATAACTTCTCACATAATCTTGAAACAAATACATGGATGACATAACACTATAAATAATCACGTGGATAGTAATAAATAGTTTCATAATGATAGAATTACTAATTTATAACATCATATTCTTACCATAATGGCCCTAACCAAGATATCATAAACACAAATATGTCATCATATTAGTACATCATTAATAATTTGGTATGGATATTATGAATTCTCTATCTAATTCTTCTCATGAGAACTACTGACGCATCGAGGGGATATTGTGACCCTAAATCATGACAAATTATTACCATAGAATTAATCATAAAATTTATAGAATAATATATACAATATAAAACAAAAATTTCTTATTAATCAATAAGCCACCATATTGAAAATACAAGTATACTGATTATTAATATTTACATTATCAATAAGTGTAATATCGATCTATAATTTAATTCCTTAAACTAAAACTGTATAGATTAATGTGTATATAGTTATTTCAAAATATTTACAAATAAATAAAAATAATGATAATCTATCTAGAAAATTATGTTGGATGGTCAAAAACACACATCTTACTGTTCCCTAAGGAATCTCATACATTATCCTGCAGTAATATTCAATATTTTTGAATAGAGAAATAGAATATATACATATTATCAATGATTCCCCATTCAATAGAAGAATATGTATAACGTGGATAATATCCATTATTGCTAATATTAAAAATAATATGGTATGTATCTTTATCAAAGGAATGATAACTATGTTGGCTTGTGGGGAACTTCAGGGAATAAATATTTCAATAAAATATAACCTCTAAAAAACAATGTTCATGAAGATGAAAAGTAAATCTATACAAATCAAAGTGTAAATAATATTTCATATAATAATTTGGTTAAATAATTATACATATAATAATGGGGAACAAGAATAATTATTATAGATTAAATAAAGATAAATGATTAATAAAATACCATTAAAATATTATATTTTAATGAATGTATCCTTTTTATCGATTTCATAAAATAAAGAAATGTAAATACATAAAGAAAAAAGAGTAACCACATCATAATATTATAATAGGTAATAAAATTATCATATTATAATAATAATGATCAAAAATAACAATTATATCTGAATGAATAGAAATTATGTTGAGTTAATAAAACCCATTATGAATTGGTAATACTTGAATAAAAAGTTGATTAATGAATGGAGCTTGATTAGAACATGTATAAAACATGAATTATATGAAAATTTTAGTACAAAAAATTCATATAATTAAATAAAAAGAAAACATTATAAAAGATATAATGGTGTAATAAATATAAAATGTCTCAAAGGGTATTAATTGGGACAAAGAAACCATTACCTTTAATACAGTTTAGTGAAACGTGCTCTAAACTACTGTGTAAAAAATAACAATCATTTTCACACATTTCCGAGTACTAATCATAACTATATCATTTAATTAACATCATATATAATCATTTATTATGAATATATTTGTTATTTATATTATTTATTATCATAAAATTACAATTACATTGTTTATTAATTTAATACTAATTTCGGAATGGTGTTCTCAATTATTATTTATAGATCCAAATATCATAATTATTATATTATAATATGTATTTTAGATTATGTTTTGAAATTATTTTTAATCTTTTAATTTATTTTCGTGATTATTTAACTTATGATTCATGATGAAGAAGTTACGGTGAGCTTAAATCCATAATTTTTAATTAAAATAATGGTGAGGTAATAATAATATGTTTAATATTAACATCACATTTACGTGAAAATATTTAAAATTGAAAATAATTTATAATCACATTTTTTTGGTTTCTATAGTTAAAAAATATAAAAATATTTTTAATTGTTCATGTATGTTGTTAATCCAACCCAAATAACAAAAGGCTATAAACTATGGGTGAATATGGATAAGATAATGATTATTTTTAAAAAATATCACTACTATAGAATAATAGTGATATTATTTATTATTTAAGGCGTTTAATAATACATTAAAATGGTTTTATTAGAAGGAAATACTATAAGACATTTAAAATACATCACTTTCATTTAGGTGGTAGTATATACGTACGCACGATCAAAACATTAATTTTCCCTAGAATGGGAGGAATATAAGGAATGATTTATAATTTAAAAATATTAATATGGTTTTAAATATATTATTAATATAATAAATATATAGTTATAGCCATCTGAGAATGGTGGTTATAAAAATCAAACACACCATTCTTGAATGTAGTATCCAACACGTATGCATGATGAAAATTATTTATAAGTAAAACGGAAGTGATAGTTAATGGATATTACGTAATCATAACAACATTTCTGTATATTAATAAAAGTAATTTAATCATAAAATAGTTGGAAAATATATGTTAATAAGGAGAATGAATAATAAAAACAATTAAAAGTGAAAATTTGTATTTAGGAAATTTTACCTTATACATTTAGAAAATTCAATTTAGAAATGTATTAAGCCTTCTAAAAGAAATATTTTGAGAAGCTAATAACCATAAGGATTTTTATATGAATTTTATAGAGGTTTTTGGGTATAGTCTGGGTCATTATTGTGGTATTATATGCTGAGAGATGTGGGATAGTGAATGCTCATTTTTTATGTGGAGGGTGTGGAATTTTTATAATGATATAAAATTTAATGTTTCTATTCAAGTATAAAATGGATCTAATAATGTAAAATAATGGATTGGGGGAGCATATATGGTCAATAATTCCTAAATCATTCATTTTGACCCACGTTCTAGATAGGATTTTATTTCTTTTAATCATAGATGATTCATTTTGAGAAGTTTCTATTTTTAACTTGGTAACTAATATTTACATAATAACATAAAAAAATAAAATGCATCCAATTATATAATTTCAACATATGTATTCAAAATATAATATGATTTTCATCAAATATAATTTCTATGTTTAATAAAAATATATTCTAATATTAGTTCATGTAACATGTAAAACATCGTTTATAATAAAATGTTATTTTAATGTATAAAATAGTTGTATAGATTGAATTTTAAAATTATTATTCATAAATTGTTTTATTATGAAACAGAAAAAAATTATTCTTCATATTAAAAAATTACAAAATATAATGTTTATAAAAAAATATTCAATTAAAAAAATGACTAAAAAAATTATCAAAAAATAATACTTATATTATAAAAGATTAATAAAGTGATTTATTAATCCATTATAGAAGTAAAAAAACACAATTTTAATTATTAAATATTTTTTTTAATAAATTATATTTTTGTATACAATTTCATCCCATGAATATAAAATGACAATGTTATAATGTTTATAGTTTGGGTAAAAACTATATATTTCAATATTCACATAAAATAAATTATTTTAAAAAAAATACTAAAAATAGATATTAATATAATAATGTTATTCTAGATATAAAAATTGATTTATTTTGGTAAATTTATGTTATAAGTTTTAATAATTTAACATTTTAGAAAAATATAATGCAAATGGTTTTTCCTATAAAAATTACTTATTTTTATTTTATTATTTTTATTTACAATATAATATTAATTATATTTCTGTAAATATATTATTGATATAAAAAATATATTTAGTCATCATTATTCTATTAAAAAATTACATTCTTAAAGAAATTACATAGCACCTAAATTGGAAACTTCTAGAAAAATATATTTTTAATCATAAGGCTATCATATTAGTTATTTAACTACACTAATATTATTTGTCATAGAATTGGAATTATAATGACCTTTTCTTATTAATATAAAATGATTTTAAATAGGGGTTACATATTTTTATCCCCACAATTTCAATATATTCGTTATAATGGTAACTTATAATACTTTTAATATTGTCTTCACAATTGGTATTACAATTTTCATTCAGGTTGGTGTTGTGTGTAAACTAATAAATTAAAAAATAACTTATTTAATGGTGAATAAAAATTTAGAATCTCATGGTGTCTCTTTATCCCCATTATATAAATTTTATCTTAATTATTTCAATCATAACATATTTATCATAACCCGAACCACTGGGGCCCAAGCCTTGACAATCCCAAGACCAGGTATAATAGGTTCAGGTTGGAAATAAGTGTTGAGTAGGCCTATCAAACATATAAGAGGCCATGTACTATGATACCTATATGAATGTACCCAAATACATATCCATCTAATATATTATAGATAATAAATATGGAATAAAAATGCATGCGTACATATATCCCACAACAGAGTACAACAAAAGTACTGAAAGTTCAAAAAGAGTAATATACAAGCGCACTAAAACATTAAAAGAATACAAACTAATACAAAATATGGAAACACTATCAAATAAATCCATCCAAACATATCCATAGGAGGAATCCCAAATGAGAGATAAAAATTCCATCTCTCCCACTCAGTGGAAATACATTGATAGTAAGCTCAAAATAGATGGCTTGTTGATCATGATATGTGACATCACTAAAACATATCCCATTAAAACACCCACATATACTTTCCTCAGATTATAGATATCGTGAGATCCCAACCTCATATCCCACAATAGGTTTTTACTCAATTCTCAATGTAATTCTCAACCAACAGAACACACTCCCTGAGATCTCTCATCCTAGATAGAACTCAAATCATGGATAACTCTCTATAGGGTAAAACCCTACTATCCATTATGGAATATAGAAGAGACAATCTCCATTAGAAATAGCTCTATGATCCCTTATGGAACTCATCTGACAGATTCAATCCATCATGTACCCCCAGGTTCATGTAATTTACCCACCACTAATAGTGGCATACATCGTGTAATCATGCTCTATGGATATCACCACAAAATTTGTGATGGAAAGTAGTGGATATTAATACATAGATTTGGGATATCACACATCCCTAGTGGGGGTCACACTAACCATACAAGAAACTAAAAGATATATTACAGATGGGGGATCACACTATGGATCACCAGGGTTGGGACAAAACAATATATTACCCTAGAGATCATATCACTTAGATGGGGGATCATTTTCGTGTAGTTTTGGTTTGGAAAATTCCACAAAAACTATCTTGTATAATCCACAATGAAGGGGATTTTACAAATGATTATAACATAATCCATACTGAAATTTTTTATTAGTAGGGTATTATATACCCAAGGATGACGCAAACTCTATTTATTCTTCCTATAACATAGGGTATCATATAACCAATGATTACACAAACCCAACTGAGCCATCCTTTTAGATAAGTGTTAACCACCTGTGAACTGTAGGAAACTTTCACAATTTTAGTGGGATTTTGTTTTTCCATTTTTTTACTTTATTTAAATCTATTTTAATATTTTTTAGGATATGTTTATGTAGCCACTTGTTATTATAGAATTAGTATCAGCAAATTTTTCATGGAGATGTATTTCAGTGTGTGGATACATTTATTATAGGTTATGTCCCTCTATATTTGTAATATTTCTACTCAACAATGGTCTCCATCCCCTAGCCTATTGGTGGTGGGCCTTGGGTAGTCATGGATTGAGACCTAGTAGTTCGGGTTATAAAAACACTAATAAAATATTTTAATTGTATTGACAATATTGAAATGAAGCATTTATATAATTTCTAATTAAATATTAGTATAAAAAACATGTGTAACACAATGAAACTCGTCTATTCATTAATAATATGATGATCCAAATAATTTTTTTTCTTTCTAATTATTTTAAGCATGATTACTTTAGTATTCAGTATCAACTGCCATTTTACAAAATGTTTTTTTATTAGGTATTTCATAATCATCCTTTCATTAATAAACTATCATAAGTTGATATGAATAATGATTTTATCAATAAAAACATTTTTTCTCTATATAGAGTATACGAATCCATTTATAGAATCACATTAAATTCATCTAAATGTACAACAATAATATTTATGGGAGGTACATTCCCAAAAAACTATAATTAAGATACAATAATTACACAACTAGAATTTTTCAATATTAATTCAATACCACATTATTTTGGTGGTGATTTAACTCTCTTAGAAAACACCAATGGTATTATAGGGTTACTAGTATCGAAATTGAAAAAAAAATCACAAATCTAGAGTATAGGTTAATTGTACCATAATTGTCATTATCTACTTTAGTTTTTGTCATTGAATATTCATTTCCTTCATCACATGTCCTAGGAGGTTGGAGAGGTCTATTATCCAAAATAATCCTTTGGATAGGGAATCGACCTGTATAATTCCCAAGATAACATCATCATATTAAATAAAATAGTAATTTTCCCTTTATATTAAAATAATTTATATCATCCATTCCAATAAATATAAAATTATTCTGTTCCATAAAGATATTTACCTCCCACTTCTGCCCACATGATTGATGTGTACGAAGTTGATTATTAATTCCTTCATCATATTTTTCACATAAATATACATGATACTTTATCCTTCCATTCAATAGTTTGTTTGGTAACACAATATTGTTCACATGGTTAGTCATAATTTTTAATAGATGGTTTATTATAATCACAATATTCATCAGTCCAACTCTTATATATTTTTTTCTATTAATTAGCATAATCACCATATTTCCCATCACATTCAATGTTATCATTGATTCTCAATTCTCCATCCATTATGTAAATAAATAAAAATTGATGTATGATAAAATTAATAATATAATTATGGAAAACCATAAATATAGAATCAGTGATTCATAATTTTTTTTCATAACCAAACATATCATCATCATCATAATTATTTAATAAATATAACTGGGATTGAGGCTGTCGTAAGAGGAAACATAAATTAAAACTATATGGTCATGAAGTGAGGAATCCATAAAAAATCCCTGTCATGACCCACAATCTCCAAGACGAGGGAATGGGATAGAAAAATGTCATAATCTTCCTTCCCCAAGTTGAAGGAGACATAACGAACACTGATTCATGCCTTCAGTAGGCCCTAGAGTGGAAACTAGAACCATGTGTATTGAAGCTAACGTAAAATGGAATGAATTATCCTTTATATATAACAAGACGAGAGGATTAGATGGTAAATCCTAAGAAACTCCAAAAAATAAAAGTAAATGTAAATCAAAAAATCCATTTTGATACGCCTGTTCAAAATTAAGTCATAAAAATTAAAAGAAAACTCTAAACAGAAGTACTAAATGAAAATAAGAACATCAACGATAATTATCCTGACGTCCGTGATAGTATAGCCGGGCACAGTCCTCAATGTCCTCATGGAATCTTGAATGTATTTTTATATACATTGGGTGAGTAGACACATATACTAAGTAGGGAAACCAAAATCCCACGTTCACATGTGGGGAGTAATTCTAATTCCTTATGAGAATGTATTGGTAATTAAGCACATAGCATGTAAACTATCCACCATGCCACAACAAATCACACTCCCCAAAAAAGGCATGCTAGGAAAAGTAATAGTAATAACACATTGATATTTTTTTACGCCAAAAAACTTTCCCTCTATTTATTTAGGACATCCAACACATCATACCTACCCCAAAGATCCCACTTCAGTCCCACTACTACCCCCAACAACAACCTTATGCGCCACCACAACCTTGCATCTCACCCGCAGAAACATAGGCCACCACAACAACACCCAACCAAGATCATAGACACCCCGTAAACAACAACCACCACTACACCCAATGAAACCTGGGTGAGAACAACCACAATAATTCCCAAAGACACCTAAGACACATCCAGAAGACATGTGGGAAACAAACCTACCCGCACACACATGGGCCATCCAATACAACACACCCTTCCTGATGATTCTTGGGCTATAATGAACTATATGACGTTACCTCTTACCTGAAGTGTGTTATGATACCTGGGAGATGGAGAAAAAAAGGAGATAATAACCAGCCACTCATATGAATGTAAGGAAAACACCCTCCCCCATGAAATGTGGGTGTTCATCATGAAGCGATCAACCTAGGTGGGGTGCATATAAGAAACAAATGAACTAAATTTAATACATATGGGTAATAAATAACTCTTCCCAACCAAAGGGTCCTGAAACCAATGCCAGCCCATAGACAACCACTCGTGCTGCCATCCCTACATGAACAAGTACACAATAGCCTCAAATATAGCATAACCCCTTTCTGGAGAACAATCCCACATTTTACTTCTTATCTTTATCATATTTAATTGATTCTATTCAAACATTCCTTCACAACTAGGAAACTAATAGGAATAACCACAATGCAAAACTACAACTAAAGGGAAACATCCATGAAATCGTTTAAGCGTTCACACCTAATTCCCTTGTAATGTAACAACATCAAAAGGGATCTGCGAGATCTTTCAACATACTATAATAGAAAAACACAAAATTATGGGGTCTAAAACTTTTAGCACTGGATTCACATGGACTAAAATTCACAAACCATAAATATTTTATCCAGATGTTCCATTCCCACCCTCATCACCCCACAAAGAATCAAACAGAGCAACCTTGCATATCACTAGAACAAATCAAGGGGGTTTTTAAAAATTCGACAAAAAAATTTCTTATGTTTCTTCATTCAATTTGGTTAATTTTTGTGATCACACAAGGGTTTCTTATTCATCGGGAATCCATTTAATCATCCAATTTTACTTTATTATCTAGTTTCCATGTTACAGTCATTCAATCACATGACTTTCCAGAGATGTAGACATTTGTTAATGTGCAAGAAAGGACCACCAATGACCATGACTTTTAGTGGACCTAATCCCATACAGTTCAAAACATAAATACTAAGGTATAACACATTATTCATCATCATAATTCCTACCCATAATTCATTAAAATTTTGTTTATTATCTTTTATAAATTTGGTTTCATCTATATACTTAGGGAACATCATCATACCCACCACGCATGATGCACAGTAAAGAGAGACGAAGTAAGAACCCCTACTTGGATGTTCAATGAATGAAGTTTTCCTATTGTGCCAAGAACTAGGGATGACACAACATGCATAAAAATAAAACTCCAAGGATGAGTGGAATGATCACCAACACAGTAAAATGATTTGTCTCTGTAAGAAGTCTCAAGGCGAACTCAAATAAACAAAATTGAAGAAGGAAGAGAGGATCTCATCTTAATAAGAGGACACATCCTAAAATTAGGGAGATAATTTAAAAGTACGTAAAAGTAATATCTTTGCTCGACCACACATCTGGGAAGTTTCAAAAATTGGTATTAATTTAGATTTACTAAATATCTTTAGAGATGGTGAAGACAGGCCATCCCAAGGGTTTGAGTTTATATGTTTCCATTATACTGTGAAAACACATAACATGGGAGAAACTAGAAAAAAAGGGAAGATAAAAATCCTGGAAAAGGGGTGTGACCGGCCACATGTTTTAGTAATTGAGGGTCTCCCCACTCTTAGATGGTTTATGGTATCATTTATGGTCTTCAAAACATCGTTAAACCACATAAATGAGGAATTAAAACATAAAAGAAATGTTACGGGGAAGCAAGGGAAAGAAGTCCTGACACACCTCTCTAGAACTGTTCGGTTGAATGAATGATCTGTGATCAACTGATCGGTGAGACACCGATAGGAGACACCATAGTGAAACCCTTCCACTGACACTGACTCCCTCTTGACACACTGATGGTGTCCAGGACTCCCTAAACACATAGAATTTTTCAATGTAATAGATCAAGATGGTCCATTCCATTACATCAGATACCTCTTAAACTATTCTCTCCCTATATAATTCTTGATTAATCCCAATGAAAATAGAGGGGTATGAACAACCACCTCCGAAGATTCCTCTTAGGGACAAACCACAAAAGATTTGTTCAAAATCAAGAAAAAAACATTGACAGACTATGATAAATCTCTGACATTTATCTCCTAAACAACCGTAGAAACACTACTTCTCCCCTCCCCAAGTAACAAAACAAATATAGAATGGTCACACTATAAAGAATTATGGATTTGAGAGTCCCTTTCTCCATGTCAAGATTCTATATGCATTGGGATGCACTATCTCTCTTGAAAGAGTCTAATTGTATTATCTTTAATGTGTATAGATTAGGGATCGAGTCCTCCCTTCCCCATAGTTTGGAATTTTCACACAAATTCAATGAACAAGGGAAATATCCCATATCATAGAAAAACAATTCAATCATTACATCAAAACAAAGCATAAGGAAAACCAAAGATCAAAACTTAGAATAGCTCTTGATACTGGGAACACATCTATGCCTCCTATTCCGAGGTACTCTCCTCAAGGACACCATTCCTCCACAACATGAGAAACGATTGAATGGACTATCCACAAAGAACCTTCTACTTACGATCCTCGATTATCGCCACTCTCTCCACGAATGTTTCATCATCCTCGATATCCAACTCTCCCCAGTTGAGTACATGGGAGTCCTTGTGTAGATACTGACGAGTTTGAGATAAATGGAAGATGTTGTAGGTCCTCTCCAGTGGTGGTGGTAATGCCAGAAAATATTCCTCCTTGTCGACTCGTCCCAACACCTCGAAGGGTAAAATGAACCTTAGAGAACGATTACTTACCTTAAAAAACATCCACATTTCACACTGAGGGGAGACCTTTAAGAACATGTGGTCTCCGACCTCGAACTCCAAGGTACTTATTCTATGATGGTCATACATCTTCTTTCAGTCTTGATCCATCTACATCCTCTCACATAGAAGATGAACATTTTCTGTTGCGTTCTACACCACCTCTCGGCCAATAACTCCTACCTCCCCAAACTTTGTCCGACACACAGGTGAATGACATGGTCTTCCATTCAAGGATTCACATGCTTCCATTCCAATGGTAGAGTGATAGTTATTATTGTTTGAAAACTCTTCCAAAGGAAACTGTCCCACCCACAATCCTCTGAAGTCTATAACATAGGCTCACAACATATCCTCTTATGTCTGGATGGTCCTCTACATCTGCCAATCCGTCAGAGGGTGGAAACTGATGCAATAGAATAGATGTGTTCCAAAATAACGTGGTAATCCCTTCCAATATCGTGAAGTAAAGCATGTATCCCGATCTGAAATGATTATTTTGGGAACTCCACGTAGCCACACAACTTCACCCATATATTTCTGTCTTAAGGAACCCATGGTTCAAGACTCTTTAACCACTAAGACGTGAGCAGATTTCGTCAATCGGTCTACCACTACCCAGATGGAATCAATTCCTCCATCATCTATGGTTAGTCATGTGATGAAATTCATCGATACATCATACCACTACTACTGAGGAACGTCTAAGGGCTGCAACATACTGTAGGGAACACGGTGTTCAGCATTCACCGGTTGAAAAAAGAGGAACAATCCCATAACATATGCCATTTTCCAAATCACATCGGGCCACCAAAAATGACCTATAAAGGCCCAGTACAACTTGAAGACTCTTGGATACACCATTCATGGTAATTTATTGAACTCAATGAGAAAATTATTGCGCATTTCCACCAAGATAAAAATATTTACACAGAACAACATCTGATTCTGAGTATCCTCCGAACATCCTTCTGGAGCATTTCCCTAGTCAACACAATCAGGCATTATATCGGTCACCGATTATCCCCATGGAGAATCCTCCACCTGTTGTAACAAAGATGACTGAACTTTCATATGAAATATAAATCTTCTAAAATCCTCCACTATCATGACCAGATGTATGGTAGCCAAATCCTCCATTTCTTTCCTGACATCTACTGACTCTTGAACTACATTCTTTTGTGACTTCTTTATCAAGGCATCGGCCACCATGTTCCACGTTTGTGAGGTGTAAGATATATCAATTTAGTAGTCCGGAATTAATTTAATATACCTCTGATGTCACATGTTCATGTCTCACTGGGAGAAGAGATACCCCAGGATCATGTGGTCTGTGATTACAACAAAGCATTTTCAGATGTGGTAATTCCACCATAATATCAGTGTGAACACATCCTTTGCATCATCCTAGTAGTGGGTGGAATAATTATATTCATGAGACCATAACTTCTTATTCCCATAATAGATCACTCCCTACTGATCCATCAGCACATAACCCTATACAGGTCTAGAAGCATCACATAACACTTAAAATGTTATCCCTTCCTATGGAAATCTTAGCACAAGGGCACTGAACAGCTTCCCATTTAGATAACTAAAAGATGTCTGGTGATCCTCACTCAATAAAAAATCCTGGTAGTTTCTGGTCATGGATGACAAAGGCATTCATAATCAAGAGAAGTCATTCATAAACCTTCAGTAGTAACAATACAGTCCCCAAAAACTGTGATCCTCTACCACGTTCTTGGGTTCTTCCCAAGAAGAAACCACTTTGACGTTCGATGGCCCCCCTAATATTCCTTGTTGAGACACCACATGTATAGGGAAGTGCACATCTCATGTACAGAAGATGCACTTGGAAATCGTCTTGTAGTGTTGGTGGTATTGAAGGACCTCCAAAACATTCTATAGATTCTTGGAATGATCCTCCTCTATTTATGAGTAGATCAAGATGTCTTCAATGAACAAAACCACGAACCGGTCCAGGTACTCATAGAAAATAGAGTTCATGAGCCCCATTAACATAGCTGGTGTGTTTGCAATGCTGAATGGAATAACCACGAACACAATGTTCCCATGTATACAACTGAATGATGTCTTTGAGATGTCTCCCTCCTTCAACGTCAACTGGTGATATCCAAACCACAGTTCTATCTCAGAGAACAAACATTATCTATTCAACTAGTCAAAAATTTGATCGATCCTTCGGAGGGGGTAACAGTTCATGAATGTCACATGATATAGTCTTTAGTTGTCTATACATAGCCTGAGACCACTATCTACATTCTTTGCGAACAGGTCTCCGGAACACCATGGTGATGCATATGGTCGGATAAAACCCTTCTTCATCAGGTCATCATCCTAAATCTTCATCTCCCACAACTCATAATGTGCCGTCGGATAGGGATTAACCTTAACCGGATAGGCACCAGGTTGTAAGTCTATCTCAAAATCAACATCATGTCAAGGGGGTAGAGTCAAAACTTTTTTGAGGAAGACATACAGGAACATAATAACAATTCCCAAAGCATTCACCATCTCTTAATATTCAAATTCCTCCAATAGATTGGGTAATAAGGAAAGAAGGGGCTAGAGTCTCTAGGTGACCTCCTAGAAACCCCACTCACAAACGAATTTTAAATTTTTTCCACCAATATATGAGAACATGACCCTTCTCTAGGTAGTAGTCAATAACATCGGGCATAGAAAACCATCATTTGAGGCCTATGATGACATCAAATGGAATCATTGGTTGTAGAACAAGATCCCCACTAGACTGATGTGGCCCCAAAATCAGTCTACATCTTCGACAATCATCAAAAATGATTGTTAGAACTCCAAATAGTGTTCTCAACACCATGGGCATGGAACATCTCTCTGTATCTACAGCCAAGGAAAGGGATAGACTAGGTGAGATAAAGAAGTAAAAAGATCTGGAATCAAACAAGAAAAATGAAATAGTACTAATCAAACTAATCGTACCTCAAATGACTTCTTCCCTTGCTAGAACACTTCCTCGGCTTCGTGGAACTGCCAACTCCCAGCCCCCATACCCCTCGACTATCGGCTACCTCCCAGACCACGACCTAGTTGATGTCCCTGAGCAGTGCCCTGAGGTCGGCCTCCTCTGGCATTTTCCTCCTTCATTAGAGTAGGATATCGATGTCCGTGCAGCTAGTACAGAAAATTTAAACAAGGAATTACTAATCATTAGTAGTGTAGAAGGTTAGTTTTAAATTGTGTGAAAACATTCTAATTTATTTTAATTTCCAATAACACAAAAAACACAAAAGAAAAAAATTCCTTATGATTCATGTAACTTTTTTAGGGTCTCTACCCTGAAATAAATATAGCCTCACCTGGTCATTTGGTAGGTCCATGTTCCTTGAATCAGATCCCAGGGGGCCTAAAATTCTATTTCCAAGCCGGTCTTCCAAGAACTATTTCACAGATCGATATTTCCTAACATTTTTTCATAACATCCATATGAATTATTCACTATTCCTAAGCCCAAAATCCATATTATCTCTCATCTATCATCTCTAATACTATTATGTCACGATGTTCCTTCTCCATGATGAGGGAAGGGATAAAAACTACCAGACCCTTCCATCCTCATGTTGATGGAGAGAAAATGACCCACGAGTCACACCTTTAATTTGACCCCCCCCCCCCCCCCCCGAGGGGAGGCTAGCACAAAGGGTATAGAAAATCACGTAAAATGGAAGACATTACCCTTTTTATAGAACATGACCGGGAGATACGATCATAAATCCCAAGAACCTAGAAAAACTAAAAGTAATAGAAAATACAAAAATCCATTACTTTATGGAGATTCTAAATAAACTGATATAATGCACAAGAAACCATTGAATGGAAGTAACAAAAGAAATGAATAATAGTGATGAAAAATGTCCCGACATCCAAGATACTAAGGTCCAACAAGGTCCTCAATGTCTTCCTGGAAGCCTAAATTTAGTTTTATATATGTAGGGTGAGTATATAGGTATACTAAGTAGGTAATACAAAAGCCCTCGTGCACAAGTGGGGAGGCATTCTAATGCCCTGTGAGAAAGTAGAGGTAACTGAAACCCCGAGTAAGGAAACTATCCACCCGACATCACCAAGGAACACTCTAAAAATAAGGCAACTCAGTTAAATTAATTGTAAAAACACATCGATATTTTGGTACCACGAACTGCTTTCCCAATAGTTATTTATGATATCATATGCATTACACCTCCCCCACAGATTCCATTGCATTCGCACTACCACCCCAAAAAACAACATTATGGGCCACCACAACCAAGAATCCCTCCCACAGACACCTGGGGACCCAAAACCACACATAACCACTCCCGTAGACACCTGGTCCACAACAACCACCACCACGCCTGAAGAAACCTGGACCAGAACAAAAACCACCATTCCCGAAGACACCTTAACTAGAATAACCACTTCCACAACCATAGAAATTGGGGCCTAAACACGACGCAATTTTTGAAACAAACCTATACACACACACCTAGGCCAACCCCCACAACACACGCTACCCTAATAGTCTTATTCCATAATTAACATTAGGTTATCACATCCTTCCCGAATATTCTTGGGGTACTAGGGAGAGGGACAAAAAAAGGAGTTAATATCGATCTACTCATCAGAATGATAGAAACAACACCCTCCCCCATGAAATAGGGGAGTTTGGAATGTTGTTCTAAACATGGGTGGGGTTCATATAAGAAACAAAAGAACTAAATTTTATAATCATATATAATAAAGCACTCATCCCAACCTAGGGGTCAAAAAACCAACAACCAAACCATACACAAGCACTCTTGATTTCATCCCTACATGAACAAGTACACAACAACCACAATCAGAGCACATCCCATTTCTAGAAATCAATATCCCATTGTACCCTTTCTGATTATCATGTTCAAGTGATTTAGTTTAAACATTACTTCTATACTATCCAACTAACATGCATAAACAAAATCCAAAATCCAATATAAGGGAAACACCCAAGAAAGCATTTAAGAATTCAAACCTGGTTCTCTTGTTGAGTAACAACATCCAAAAGAATCTTTGAGATTAGTGGAAGTACTAGAAACCAAGAAATCACCAACTTATGGTATCTAGAACATTTACCACCAGCTCCACACGGCCTTATATTCACTAACTAAAAAAATTCTCATCCAATGGTTTCATTCCCATCCACAACACCCCAAAAAGCATCAAACATAGAAATTGTGCATAAAACCAAAACAAAGAAAGGAGGTTTTTTAGGAAATTATCTAAAACCATTTATTAAGTTTCTTATTTCTATTTGGTTAACCAGAGTAATAACACAATGGTTTCTTATTGATCAAGAATATATTTAATCGACAGTGTTTACATGATTAACTTGTTTTCATGTAATAGCCATTCAAAACCATGATTTTTCATCGAAAATAGAGTTTTATTTGTTCACAAGAAAGGACCACCATAGACCATGATTTTCAGTGGATATAAAACCAAAATATTCACCACATAAAAATGATTCCTTAAAATAGAAATCATCATCAACATTCCCACCCTTCATTCTTTAAATGTACTGTTATTATCTTCTTAAAAGTTTTATTAATCTACATTCAAAGGGAACATCATCAAACCCACCCTGTGTGATACATAGTAAAGATAGATGAAGGAAGAACCCCTACATCGATGATCATGTATCAAAGTTTTCCCATTGCACCAAGAACTAGGGATGCTGGATCTTGCAAGAAAATAAAACACAAAGGTTGAGTGGAAAGAGCTCCATCATGGGTGAAAGATTCATCTTTAGAGGAAGTATCATGGAGTACAAAGAGAATTGAAAACGAATAAGGAAGAGATATTCTCGACAAAAGAAGAGGTGAGATCCTAAAATCAAAGAGCATATTTAAAATTACAGAAAATTCATATCATGGATTGACCATGCATCTATGTGGTTTCACACATTCAGATAAATTTAGATTTAATAATTCTCCTTATAGACAATGGAGATAGGCCATCCCATGGCTGTGAGTTTATAGATTTCCATTAAACAAATAAAACATGTAACAAGGGATAAACTAGAAAACATGTGATGCTGGAAAACACAAACAAGGGTGTAACATGCACAAATTTTGGTAAGAAATGGTCTCCCCACACTTATGGTATTTAAGGTATCATTTATGGTTCTTAAAATGGTCTTAAACCCTATTAAAGTGGTATTAAAACATAAAATAAATGTTACAGGATAATTGGGGAATGAAAACCCAGCACCCCTCTATGGCACAGTTCGGGTGTAGCACCGATCAGTGGTACTGACATGTGACACAACAGTGACACCCTGCCACTGACACAGATTCCCTCATAACTCACTGATGGTGTCTAGGACACCCCAAACACATAGAATTTTTAAAATGAATGGATCAGGAGGGTCTCAGTCATTACAATCCCTTTTTACTAGGCCAACAAAATCATGCAGAAAAGATCCCAAACTTGAAGAACTTGTAACCGACTCACTTTGAGAGGGCATGAAATCTAGAAATTCTACCTCATTAATTCCCTAAATCCATGTATAACATTCTTCCATTAATTTATTAATGAGTCTTCTAGATATATGAATATAATATGAGACCATCCATAGGTACCTCTTAGGTTATGAATGTGGTTGTATATGATGATTGAGTCTGTTTCAACCATAGCTAGGGGGATATTATGATGAATAAAAAGATACAGACCCCTACTCAACAACTTGGTATCTTCTTAAAGGGGGTAACCAATACCCAAGAAGGCAGTGATATCGAAAAAAAAGGATCACTGAAGATCTTGAATGACACCCCCACACTGTATCATTCTCAGGTTTCATAAACCATCCATATTCAACTTAAGCCTTCTCATGTGTTGATGATATGGAACCCACTATCCTTGGACACCATCAAGGGATAGAATAGTGGGAGTTCTAGTGCATAATATAATAATTGTATAGGAATGATCACTCCATTTTAAAAAATAAAATAAATATCCATCATAAATACCATATTTTTAATGATTATTTCCAGCCTCCAAAAACAGAGTCCCTCAAACCTATATTTAATAATTACCTTTCTGATAAACCAACACTCTTATGATGTAATGATTGATCACTCCATGACTCTTATGTTGTTTATACCTATAACTTGAATCATGATATTGATGAATGGAGTGCCCAAGAAATCCTAATTAAGGAAATTAGTGAACTTATCAACTATAATTTAGATCACATCTACCCGGTCACATTCAAATAAAATGTTAGGTGATGAATCCTCCCCGGTTACCAAAATATATACACATTTATTTATGATAAATGGAACTATTATTGATATGTTCCTTAAGAGATAAGGATTTATTAAAGATACAAAAAATTCTGAAGGTGACTTTTTAATGTTTTTCCATACACTGAATCACATTACCAAATCCTTTTAGTCACAGATCATACATGAACAATTGATGATAGTACATCTCAGTAAGGACACCCGACAATGAACCTATGAACAGACATTTATAAGGTTCATAATTTTTATTGATGAGATCAAATATATTATGTTGATTCTATTTCAAAATGTCATTCTTGAAACCTAGAAATATTTTCATAAGGAAAAAAAGTTGTTTGAATAGGTCACCCTATAATGCCCCAAAAGAAACCTACCATTTTCTCGTTTGAGAAATTTATTTTTCCTCTTCTGACATTCCACTAGGAGTGACAATGAATAAAATGAATGTGTGGGTGAATAGAGATCATAGGGGATGGGGAAGCGAGTTCCTTCAAGTAGACTCAGTTGTAGGTTTATATTATTGATTGGTGATCCTTCCCTAAAACGCGCACCTTTCAATCACCTCCCATTTTATCTTTTTTATGTGAGTCATACATATCACCCAAAACACTCCTAATGTTAGTGTCTCCATCTTTCTCCAGTCTCACCATCCTAGAACATAACCCAACCTTATTCATTCTCTCTATAATACCATCCAAATTTATTGATATAAGAATAGTAATAATGCTACTGATGACTACCTTAAGAATACTGAAAATAGATAAAATATATATGGGGTTAGCGGGTAGCACACCGTTAACGAGAGTTACACGAAAATAAAAGGACATGAAACCTTTTTCTTGATGAAAATATTACATGATAAATTTTTAATAATCTTACAGAAATGATTAATACTAATCCTTCAATAAGTTTTTGGTATACCATGGTAATCCATCCTGAGAATCCACCTGTAAATACCCATATTCCTTTTCATGGAACTGACCCTTCTCTATGTGCACCATGAAGAAAGGTATATGTTACTCTTATACATTTACATTGTGTATTATATTACCTATACAAAATGTGTTCATATCCATCATGAGGGTTTGTAAATAGAAAGTGAATTTCCAAATCATATTCCTTGAGAGTGTGTAGGTAGGTGTCCAATCATAGGCCCACTCATAGTGGTCTGAGTGATGGTCGAGTTGTTACAGAAACAACCTTTTTAAGGTGATTACACCTAGTTGTGTATTTACCATAGTGTCATCCATTTTACAATTTCTAGAGAGGTATATAACTACATTAAAAACCACAAAATATCAATAATATTAAATTCTAGTTTTTACAATACAAAGACTCCACCATTAGGTTTTCTCCAAATTTACCTAATCATGTTAACCCAACGACATAAAATAGTAAATATTAACTCAACCAAAATATTGTGTTATGTATACCCTTTAAATCAAAATAAAAAATAACATATTATTACTCAATGACACTTATAACACCTAAATTATCCTTAATCGATGAAATACAAATATATAATGTCTCTAAAACATATGATATTAAATATTGTGATAATCTAGATCCAATAATTACACGAATTATTGAAAATGATTCCTTACATATAATTACATGATCTATTTTGATTAAATATTTAAATAATTATGAGAAAATGAAATCTATTAAATTCCTTTTTTTCCAAACTATGGGATATATTTCAAATATTTTAGGATATATGTAATCTATAATTATTCTTTAATGTATCCCACAAATTTTTCAAGCATGTTATTTTCTTCTAGAAATATAATAAGCAATACATTTAATCATAACTTAGGGAAACGAAAACATAAGAAGGGTGATCTCAACCCCTATATAAGGTAAATAATACACCATAATCTATCCTAGAGTAGGAAACACAAAAATAATATGACAAAAAATAAATAATAATAAATTAATTCTATATAACTGATCATATGAGAAATAAAAAAATACATGTAGGAAATAATAATAAAATTGAACACATGGATTGAAATAACCTATTTTATAATGATATAATAAATTTTCATAGATATCCTAACCCTACCTTTAAGTACCCATCCATTATATCATACACTGAATCATGGCCTATTTGCAAGACATCACAAGTAATTGGGAAGATATTAACCAAGTACGAAGGATAGCTTGTCTTATGAGAACTAATAATACATTAAGGGAATGTTATGGGAACTGACCAAAAATAATAAAAAATAATCAATTAATCCTATGACTTATTTAATAAAATATAAAATAAAAATACATCATAACACCATGTAATAAATATACATAATATTGAAAATACCAGTATACTGATTGTGATTATTTCACTTATCAAATTATAAAACTAACTCTCCATATAGGAAACCCTCAAACTAACACCATATGGAACAATGAGTATATCATTAATCCAATACATTATTAAAAAAATAAAATAAAATTATAGGCCATCTGGAAAATGATGTTGGATTGTAAAACAAAACATATTTTAATGTTCCAAAAATGAACCTCATTTATAATCCTTGCTTTTTCATCAATAGTTATCCAATATGAAATATTATATATATATATTATAAAATTTTATAAATTTAACATAATAATTTAGATAACAATTTCATAAAATTCACAATATAATAGAAACACCCTCTATATATGTAATGATTGAAATGTATTAGTGAAGAGTATTTCCCTGGTATAATGATTTCAAAAGAAATCGATTCCTTAAAAATTACACCATGAGGATGAAATTTTAACACACATAAATGGAAGTGGATATATTTTTTCATTTAATCATAACATTAAATAATTTATCATATAATAATGGGGTTTAATAATAACAATAATACCTCAATTAGGGGAAATGGAGTTACGAAATCCCCTTACCGAGATTACATGTTGAAGGGTGAATAATTGTAATGGTTCATATAAGAAATATATATAAATTATTCAAATAAAAGTGTAAGAAAATAATTACAAAATCAAAGAGAAGAATCTATGATACTTATAATAATATTGTTTGAAAATAATAATCATAACTCATTTAATTAGAATGGAGTAAAAAAACATGTACGACTTTTGTAACAATTAATTCTAAAGACGATTGAAGGCTAAAAAATTATTCAGATATTTATTCCCCGTGAATTAAATCAGAAATATAGTAAGTGACGTTGGTGGGATGTGAAAAAAAATCATCATATAAAATCAAATATGGTGAAAAAAATATCACTTGTCTTTATGTGTTAGAATTTAGATCAAGAGACTCTTACCTTTAATCATGTTCAGTCATAGATACAATACCCTACTTTATAACAGAAACTACAATCTCAATCAAAATTTTTGAAACCTTATAACTATATTTAAATTTTCTAACATTTTTTTTATAATTATTCATTTCAAATACATTAGTAAGTAATATTTTATCTTAATCAACAGATGTTATTATCTTTGATTGGT
Organism: Viscum album; assembly: GCA_963277665.1. Taxonomy (NCBI): domain Eukaryota; kingdom Viridiplantae; phylum Streptophyta; class Magnoliopsida; order Santalales; family Viscaceae; genus Viscum; species Viscum album. The sequence continues at coordinate 393,437,314 of OY728148.1, forward strand.
TTTTCAGTGCATTTTTTATAATAGTGGTGTCGATTCAATTTTATAGATTCATATTTCCATACTATAAAATCAATATACATATTGGAATATATGTATGATAAAAATTTATAATTTTATAATTTTATTTCATAGATATTTTTCTTATGAATCATGATAATGAAGTTAGTGACAAGTTATTTTGGAAAATTTTAATCAATTAAAGGGTGGTACAATTATAATAATTTATGTATTAATATAAACATTCATAGACTATAAAACAAAACATTGTATCTAGTTATTCTATAATAGATCCAGTAGTTATGTTACCATCATGACCCATCATAATGGGTACCTATCCCGACAACCCCAAGCTCACATCCCATGGGATATGGGATGAATACCAGCATCAAGAAGTCATATCACACTCATGAGAGACCTTATCCTAATATACTTACACAAAATATAACACCACAAGATCTCAATGAGATGTATATTTTTATTTTATTTTATGTTTTATGTTGTACTATACACAATAATAAGACTGTTATACATGAAACATCAACTTATCTCACTATATACATAACATTATGCTTGTCAACTATTACCCGGAATCTCAAATTATTTTGAAATATTTCATTTCACTCAAGATAGATATTATGTGAACAAAATATATTATAATGTTATCTTATAACATGAAATTATAATTGTGACTATGAAAATTGTTAACTAAATTTTGAAAATATTCTTTAAAAGTGTATATACAATTAATTATCTGGAGAGAAATTAATTTTAAATGAAAATACAAACCTTTTTAAATAAAAGGAAATGTTTTGTTGAAAATATATTTAAATGAAAATTAGAGAGTCTATAAAATAACTAAATCGCACATATATATTTTTAATATATTCAACATAATGTCTAAATTATATCTTTTATGTTTTCATGATTTTATATAAGAAAAAATTCAATTTTTTTTATAAAAGAATGATTTTTTTCCAAAAAATGTATTTTACATGCCTTTTGATGGAACATTTATTTTATATATTATTTTTGAAACATTTTTATATAAATTTTAAAAAAAAATACAAACTTAAAGAGTTGTATCAAAATTTATTTTAGTTGATTATTTTTTAATTCTTCGGAATAATTTCAAGTTTTGATGAATGGTAAAAAAATCGTTAAAATTAAAATCTACACTTTAGTAAAATATAATTATAGTCTAAAATTATATATTTGAATGGTGTTAATGTATAAATGGATTATAATTTTATCATTTTCTATAATATAGTGTGTTTTAATTAATTTTACATTAAATTTATATGTAAAATCATTTAAATATCTTGAATGTTTTAACTTTTAAAACCACATATCTCATGACAAAAATGGGAATAATTTTAAATTAATTAATGTAACAAACCTAGATTTCATAAGATACATTCTTTTTAATTTCATTCATATCTTCTATTGTACGACACACCAAGATTATCTTGCACTATACGCAACACCGTATTAGCTTGCAGTATATGCAACAATTTTCTTGCCTCTTGTTACACACAATTTCATGTTCGTTTGATAGAAGTTATTCTACGCAACATTGAGTATATATATATATATATATTCAATGTATAAATAAAATATGGTTGGATTCTATTATACGCAACAAAAAAGGAGTCGTTCACTACACGCAACCCTGACTTAGCTTGCATTACACGTAATCGCGACCTTCCTCGATAGCGTGTGTTGTACGCAATACCGGGTTTTACTAAACAACGATATATTATTATAATATTATTATGAACTATCTGTTATAAATAATATTAACTAAATTTCTAATTTAATAACATTATTATTCATCTTACACTTTTTCTAGAACATGGTATAAGAACAAAATCAATTTTTCGGGTAAAATAAATATTTTTAAAAAAATGCAGTTTTACCGCCATTTGATGGCGCACCCACTTTAAATATAGTTTTTGACATGTTTATAAGTTAAATTTGACAAATTAAAATTCTTCTTTTGAATCAAGAAATAAAAATTTACTTTGGATAAATTTTTCATATTATTCTGGTAACTTTAACATTTCAATGAATAGTAAAAACACGCTACATTTTAAATAAAAACAACTTTTTTCATCGTAATATCTTATGTAGTTAAATTATAATATTTAATAGTTTTAAAGTATAAATAGAATATATTTTTACCATTTAATATAATGTATGTCATCAGCATTGATTTTACCTTGAATTCGTAGGTTAAATCATTTCAATCTTTTGCAATGTTTTAAACAAAAACCCGTTTTCATTCGACAACGAGATTAATTTTAATTTAATTTCTGCAACATCTTTGTATTGAATTTGAAAAAATGGATTCCATATTTGGAATCATTGGGTCCAAATTATTTTAATAGACTAATTTTTATTTTTGGGAATTATGAATAGTAACTACGGTAAATTTTATTTACCCTAGTTAAAGGTAAATCGGGTAATTAAGGGTAAATATAATATTATAAAATTATCCTAACACATGCCAAAATTCCATTGGATGGCTAAAAGTAAACCCATATCAACTAAGGGTCGGATTAGATTAATTTTATGGACTTTTGACCATGAAAAAAATTTAATTATTATTTAAACCAAAGAAAGTGACAACATGTCACTCTCTTAAATCTTATAAGTATAATAATTTTAACTTAGTGATAAACAACATAAAACTTAGAAAATGAATAGTCTCCAGAAATATAAAAATATTATCTACATCATGATAATTTATTTAGAATTTTTTGGGATTAAATAATTATCATTATTTGTGACACAATAGTGATGCAGAAATTATTTATCTAGTAAAAAATCAGGAATATAGTTTTTATTAAACTAATAGTGACCCTAAAAGGCACAAAAACCTGAAAACAACTTATTGGTCATGTAACTATAAACTATAATCATCCAATGGTAGAATATTTGACCATTTAGAGTCTAATACAAGCAATTATGACACTTATATTATTTTATTTTAAATGATGCCAAAGTTGTCACCTTCATAATTTAATAAATATAACAATTTAAATATTGTTATTTTAAGATGATAAATTCGAGTAAAAGTATTATTGTCAAAGTTAATATATAAATATTCATCATAGGATTTTATTTTAAATTTTTATGAAACAAATAAGTATATTAAACAATTATACAAAAATGTTTTAGTAATTATTTTATTAAGAGATAAACCAAATAAATGGTTTTAAAAATAATAAAATAAATATTATATGAACTTTTTAATGTGATACACTAATTTTATAGATACATATGACCTTGTATTAATCTATTAAAGCTTTTAGTTTGAACATATATTCTGTATATATTTTATTTAAATTCAAATAAATGAATAGTGTCAAAAGTGACACTATTGTTATTTTATAAAAATAACATATTATAAAATTGATTAAAAATCACAAAAATATTTAAAAATTATAAATTTATATTTATATGGTCTATAATGTTATAAAGTAAACAATTATGGGAAATTCACAAAAAAATAAGTAATTATTTGTTATAATTTAAAATTTAGAATTTTATTACCACAAATAAACTTAAATAGATTAAATAAGGATAAATCAAAATGATAAGGTTTAAAATAAGATCCAAACATGTCTAAATTTGATTGGTTGATGATATTAAAACCCTATATCATCTAAGAATCGAATATGAGTCATTTTTGGTGGTTTTTAAGTGGGGTTAGATTTATTATTAATTAATATTTTTAAGAATTCCAAAGGTGCCCCTCTCCTCCCTTATAAAAGGGAACCTCCTCCCTCTTCTCCTCACAACAATTTTAGCCTTCACGCTCGGCCAACCCCTGACAAATTATCTCCTCCACTTCCCTAGAAACATCCTAGAGGTTCTTGTCTTCCTCAAAGATCAATTTTAGTGCCCTAAAAGGATATCTCAAAGAGGCGCTTCAAAGAAGAGGTAATGTCCGTTACCGATTCTTTCATCTTTATTTCTTCTTCCACTTCTTCTTCTTAGGTTGTTTCATTATTAAGTAATAACCTCAGTATCACTAATATACTGATATTTTATTATAAGTATGAAACAACCCTATTTCACTATCTATCCATCCTACGGAAAACGAAATCACCGCGCGTGCGTACGTATGGAATACCGTCTCCACGCCGTGGTGTAATCTGTTTTTCCACAAACACCTTACATGGATGGGTATTATGGTGTAAAGAATAACTATACATAGTTATTATAACATCATAATGATTCTGATATATTGTATCATCCACTCCAATTCAATTCAATAATTATGGAAATGATATCATCACTCGTGCGTACGTACGGACTACCGTCTCCACGACGCGATGAGATTCATTCTCCACTTTAACCATTCATGAATGATTATAAAGTACATATAATAAGTAATCATGAAATATATGACATAATAATGATACTGGATTTATGTGTATATATATTTATTTCATCCACTTAATTCCATTCAACTCAATAAGGAAACGAAAACAGCGTTCATGCGTACGTACAACCTACCGTCTCCATGAACGGGGTATTTCTTTCCATTTACTGATTTATTATATATATGTATATTCTGAATATATATTATATATAAATCTTGTTTTATATTCTGGAATTAAGTAATCATGATCTATGTAATCATATGAATAATTACAAGTAAAAACACGGACGACAAATGAAACGATTTTACCCAAAACGCTCTTTAACATGGAATTTACAAAAGAATGGGTAAAATAAAGTCATAAGTGAACCATACATGATATCATAACAATGCGTATGATTCTATAATAAGTCAATGACATTATTTAAATCATTATACTGGAGGTTCGGACACTTACGAAGAAAATCGGACCTAAGGTAAGGGAAAATATCACAATCTCATTTTTATCCGAGATTGTTTATACTTTGGTATTTACTGGGGTGTATTTTGTCATACAAATCCATGTTACCTCAATATGTAATATTGTTTCCATCTACTTAAAATATTTTAAATCCAATTTTACCATTCGGTGAGTTTTTAGTAAAAGATATGAAAGGAATCTTTTGTTGTTTTTCGTACGAGGTACTTTTTCACTTTTCGGACAAAAGTATGAGAAGAATGTTTTCTTAACTTATACGGAATGAATGGATTTGTAAAAAATTATTTCCAAGAAGAATCCTTTACAAGTTTATTTTTAATCAACTTCTTTTAGTTTAAATTAGTATTACATGTTAAGAAAGGAAAAATGTTTTTGAAGTAGAAAGGATATTTTCTTCAAGAATGGAGTTCAAGTGTTTTATCAAAATTATTTTTTTCATCTAAGATAATATAGGGTTATTTTATATCCATATTTATAAATTGATTTGATTATGTTGTGATAGAATTATTTTAATGAATTCCTTTATCTTATATGAATTGTTTTATGATGTCATGATGTTTAAGATTCCCATTTGTATTGCATGGGTTATGCAATGATGTATGATTTATGATTTTGTGGTACAAATAAGAATGGTATCATTATGAGATGGGTGGGAACTATATCTCCCTATAATGAATTGGGTAATGATTTTATATCTCATGAGATAGACATGGATGGAAGGGTAGGTTATACCGGTTCAGTGAAATAGGACTGAAACAAGGGTGACTCGGTTCAGAAATGGACTTTGTCCACTAAGATAGTCTTGGAAATGAGTCTTGACTAACAAGAAATGATTCTCTATGATTATGTGTGTATTACACAAAGTTTCATGTTTTAAGTTATGATTATTGGGATTCCATTTCACTACTATGATTTATCCCATGCTATGAAATTATGCTCTCTTTTGCAGGTTAAGATTTCCAAAATGTTATGTTCTTATGAATATGATGTGATTGATATTTATTTTGTTTACCCTTACTGAGCATTTGAGCTCTCCCTTTTATGTTTTCTTTTCCTCAGGATATAAAGAAAGGTTTTAGGTAAAAAAGGGTAGATCTTTATGGGAGATATTGAAGATCTTTCACCACGATTAGAAGATTATATTCCGAGTTTCCAAAGACACTAAACTATTACGATCCTTGTGTGTGTGTTTGTTATGTACTAAGTATTCCGCAAAAGTAATGTAATGTCTATGTACGTCAGGCTTCAGGTCTCTACAGTTGGTATCATAGGAAAGGTTTTGTCGACCTTTGGAAACTAGGATGTGAGAACGTTAGTGAGATCCCTAGAGATATTTCTAAGGTATGTCTAGGGATGCCCCTAAGGATAAGTATACATATAGGATATAGTCCTAGAACTATGGTAACAATCTTAGAATTTAACCTATGATGTTAGATATTGAAGTTACTCCCCCTTTATTATGATTTTTTCCTCTAACACTATTCTTTTTGGGTTTTAGAAAATGGCTGGAAACAAGATGATTCACGATAATGGAGGATATGATGGACAATGGAATGATATTCGTCATGAGAAACCAAATGAAATGGGATTTGGAAGTCCAAACATCATTATTATGCCGAATCAGCAATCTCATAATATGATCAATAAAGTAAAATTTGGTAAGTTTCCTAGCTCGGATAATAAGAGAAAGATGGAGTTTCATGATGATCATAGAGGAAAGAAAGTTTAATTTCCCCTATGTAAATCATGTGGGAAGAGGCATTAAGGAGAATGTTTCAAAGGAACTGGAAGATGCTTTGGGTGTGGAAAAGAAGGACACAAATCCAGTAAGTGCAAAGGAAAAGTTTCTGTTAACACCAGGGATGAGGATAATGGTATTGCTACAACATCAACAATGGTTAAATGTTATAAATGTGGAATATACGGGCATTATGCAAACCAATTCCCTAAGGTAAAGTCTCATGAAGAGAATCAGTATGGTCGCATGGGTAGTATTTATGTTGATGATGATGAAGAGACTACAAATGATATATGATCTGAAAGAAGTGTTGAAGTTCAGTCAATGGTTTAAGAAGGTAGTGGAATGATTACATGTTTATCAAGTGTAATGTTGTATAAGTAATCTCATGGTACTATGGAAAAAAAAGATACATCTAAGGATTGTTACACTGTTGTCTTTCCTTGAGTTTTGAAAGTGTATGATTAATGGTACCAGTATCCATTAAAGGATATTCAGATATTTTTGGAATATAGATGATATGCGCATAATGAAGGGAAAGCGAGAAAATGAAATATTTGATAGTATTCATGAGCTCATGATTGATATAAGGACTAAGTGAAATCATGGTTTGAGTAAATAGAATTTTGAGGATTTTGGTATGTGGAAAGTGTTGAATTTTAACTGAATCCATGTTTTCACTATGGTTCATTGGATATTCATTCTTCAAGAGAATACATGATTCAGGTATTCACATGTTTGTAATTTGACCAACAAGATATATCTTATGATATATGAGGGATAAATGATGGCATTCACGTGATCATTTTCTTTATACAATGAGCTTGGACCGAAGTATTTTAGAGAAGCCTAAAGATTAGAATGGATTATGTTGGACATAAGTTAGTATTGTTTAAGGATAAAACTTTTTTTGATATTGTTGATGGGATTTTATAGTAATATAGCTTTAGAAAAAGGACAACCTGCAGGATGGGCGACAGCCCATCGCGTCGGACAAGGCTGTGGGAATCGAACCCACAACTGAAGTGCGACTGGCCTTTATCGCCTACCACTGGCCTACATGAAGTTCCTGTTAAGTAGAAACTAGTTTTATTATATTAAGGAGTATGATATATTAAGTATAAGTCCATTTTAGGAACTATATAAGATTAATCTCACTATAGATGGACTTATGTATTTTTTTTGATAAATTTTCTAACCTTTTGTTTGAGACAGATGGAATGACCCATCATTCTATCACATGATCTGCTAACACATCATGAATGAAAAATTCAACTTCATTTATTTAAGAGATGAAGTGGAAATTTTCCAAAGAATGACAAACAGTGAGACTATACCAAAATCACGAAAGTACTTCTTCTATTTCCAATTTCATCAACTTTAGGGAAATGATCTTGAAAAACCAAAAATGTTGTCCTACTAACCTTATATCCGATGAATCAGATGGTACCTTAGATAACCACAAATATATGGCTTTGTAATTGTTGGCTTTTTCATAGCCATGTTCTCTACCACTCTCCATCCGAACATGATGGTTAGATTTCTCTTCCATATCCATATTTTCACCTATGTGGAAACCCAGGGATTAGTTTATTTGGGTAACTGTTACGTTTCATACTTTTGTTTTTAAATATTGGTTTTGGTATTCCTTTTTACGATGTGGGTTTCTATTAAAGAAACTTTCGAATAGTAAACCATTTATAACCCCGACAAATTTCGAGAGAGAAATTCATTTCAAGGGGGGTAGAATGTAACAACCTAAGATTTTATAAGATACATTCTTTTTAATTTCATTCATATCTTCTATTGTACGACACACCAAGATTATCTTGCACTATACGCAACACCGTATTAGCTTGCAGTATACACAACACTTTTCTTGGCTCTTGTTACACACAATTTCAAGTTCGTTTGATAGAAGTTATTCTACGCAACATTGAGTGTATATATATATATATTCAATGTATAAATAAAATATGGTTGGATTCTATTATACGCAACAACAAAGGAGTCGTGCACTACACGCAACACTGACTTAGCTTGCATTACACGCAATCACGACCTTCCTCGATAGCGTGTGTTGTACGCAATACTGGGTTTTAAAAAACAATGATATATTATTATAATATTATTATGAACTAGATGTTATAAATAATATTAACTAAAATTTTAATTTAATAACATTATTATTCATCTTACACATTTTCTAGAACATGGTATAAGAACAAAATCTTTTTTTGGGTAAAATAAGTATTTTTAAAAAAATGCAGCTTTACCGCCTTTTGATAGCGCACCCACTTTAAATCTAGTTTTTGACATGTTTATAAGTTCAATTTGACAAAATAAAATTCTTCTTTGGAATCAAGAAATAAAAATTTACTTTGGATAAATTTTTCATATTATTCTGGTAACTTTCACATTTTAATGAATAGTAAAAACACGCTATATTTTAATTAAAAACAACTTTTTTCATCGTAATATATTATGTGGTTAAATTATAATATTGAATGGTTTTAAAGTATAAATAGAATATATTTTTACCATTTAATATAATGTATTTCATTAGCATTTATTTTACCTTGAATTCGTAGGTTAAATCAATTCAATCGTTTGCAATGTTTTAAACAAAAACCCGTTTTCATTCGACAACGAGATTAATTTTAATTTAATTTCTGCAACTTCTGTGTATTTAATTTGAAAAAATGGATTCCATATTTGGAATATGTGGGTCCAAATTATGTTAATAGGCTACTTTTTATTTTTGGGAATTAGGAATAGTAACTACGGTAAATTTTATTTACCATAGTTAAAGGTAAATCGGGTAATTAACGGTAAATATAATATTATAAAATTATCCTAACACATGCCAAAATTCTATTGGATGGATTAAAGTAAACCCATATCAACTAAGGGTCGGATTAGATTCATTTTATGGACTTTTGACCATGAAAATAATTTAATTATTATTAAAACCAAAGAATGTTACAACATGTCACTCTCTTAAATATTATAAGTATAATAATTTTAACTTAGTGATAAAAATCATAAAACATCAAACATGAATAGTCTCCAGAAAGCTAACAAAATTACCGACATCATGAGAATTTATTTAGAATTTTTTGGGATTAAATATTTATAATTAATTGTGACACAATAGTGATGCAAAAATTATTTATCTAGTGAAAAATCAATAATATAGTTTTTATTAAACTAATAGTGACCATAAAAAGGCACAAAACCCTGACCAAAACTTATTGGTCATGTAAATGTAAACTATAATCATCCAATGGTCTAATATTTGACCATTTGGTGTCTTATACAAGCAATTATGACACTTATATTATTTTATTTTAAATGATGCCAAAGTTGTCACCTTCATAATTTAATAAATATAACAATTTAAATATTGTGATTTTAAGATGATAAATTCGAGTAAAAGTATTATTGTGAAATATAATATATTTATATTCATCATAGGATTTTATTTTAAAATTTTATGCAACAAATAAGTATATTAAACATTTATACAAAAATATTGTAGTAATTATTTTATTAAGAGATCAACCAAATAAATGGTTTTAAAAATAATAAAATAAATATTATATGAACTTTTTAATGGGATCCACTACTTTTATAGATACATATGACCTTTTATTAATCTATTAAAGCTTTTATTTTGAACATATATTCTGTATATATTTTATTTAAATTCAAATAAATGAATAGTGTCAAAATTGACACTATTGTTATTTTATAAAAATAACATATTATAAAATTGTTTAAAAATCACAAAAATATTTAAAAATTATAAATTTAAATTTATATGGTCTATAATGTTATAAAGTAAAAAAGTATGGAAAATTAACAACCAATAAATAATTATTTTTTATAATTTAAAATTTAGAATTTTATTACCACAACTAAACTTAAATAGATTAAATAAGGATAAATCAAAATGATAAGGTTTAAAATAAGATCCAAAAATGTCTAAATTTGATTGTTTGATGCAATTACAACCCTATATGATCTAATCTTAGAATATGAGTCATTTTTGGAGGTTTTTAAGTGGGTTTAGATTTATTATAAATTAATATTTTTAAGAATTCCAAAGGTGCCCCACTCCTCCCTTATAAAAGGGCACCTCCTCCCTCTCCTCCTCACAACAATTTGAACCTTCATGCTCGGAAAACCCCTACCAAATTATCTTCTACACTTCCCTAGAAACATCCTAGAGGTTCTGGTATTCTTCAAAGACCAATTTTAGTGCCCTAAAAGGAGATTTCAAAGAGGCGCTTCAAAGAAGAGGTAATGTCTGTTACCGATTCTTTCATATTTATTTCTTCTTCCACTTATTCTTCTTAGGTTGTTTAAATATCAAGTAATAACATAAGTATCACTCATATACTGATATTTTATTATAATTATGAAACAACCCTATTTCACCATCTATCCATCCTACGGAAAACGAAATCACCGCGCATGCGTACGTACGGAATACCGTCTCCACGCCGTGGTGTAATCTGTTTTTCCACCAACACCTTACATGGATGGGTATTATGGTGTAAAGAATAACTATACATAGTTATTACAAAATCATAATGATTCTGATATATTGTATCATCCACTCCAATTCAATTCAATAATTATGGAAATGATATCATCGCTCGTGCGTACGTACGGACTACCGTCTCCACGACGCGATGAGATTCATTCTCCACTTTAACCATTCATGAATGATTATAAAGTACATATAATAAGTAATCATGAAATATATGACATAATAATGATACTGGATTTATGTTTATATATATGTATTTCATCTACTTAATTCCATTCAACTCAATAAGGAAACGAAAACAGCGTTCATGCGTACGTACGACCTACCGCATCCATGAACGGTGTATTTCTTTCCATTTACTGATTTATTATATATATTTATATTCTGAATATATATTATATATAAATAATGTTTTATATTCTGGAATTAATTTATAATGATCTAAGTAATCATATGAATAATTACAAGTCAAAACACGGACGACAAATGAAATGATTTTACCCAAAACGCTCTTTAACATGGAATTTACAAAAGAACGGGTAAAATAAAGTCATAAGTGAACCATATATGATATCATAACAATGATTATGATTCTAGAATAAGACAATGACAATATTTAAATCATTATACAGGAGGTTCGGACACTTATGAAGCAAATCAGACCTAAGGTAAGGGAAAATATCACAATCTCATTTTTATCCGAGATTGTTTATACTTTGGTATTTACTGGGGTGTATTTTATCATCCACATCCATGTTCCCTCAATATGTAATATTGTTTCCATACACTTACAATAGTTTAAATCCAATTTTACCCTTCTGTGAGTTTTTAGTAAAAGATATGAAAGGAATCTTTTTTCGTTTTTCGTACGAGGTACTTTTTGACTTTTCCGAAAAAAGTACGAGAAGAATGTTTTTTTAAATTATACGGCATGAATGGATTTTTAAAACATTATTTCCAAAAAGAATAATTTACAAGTTTTCATGTTTATTTTTAATCAACTTCTTTTAGTTTAAAGTTGTATGACATGTTAAGAAAGGAAAAAAAATTTTGAAGTAGAAAGGATATTTTCTTCAAGAATGGAGTTCAAGTGTTTTATCAAAATTATTTTCCATCTATGATAATATAGGGTTCTATTTTTATCCCTATTTTTAAAATGATTTTATTATGTTGTGATGGAATTATTTTTATGAATTCCTTTATCTTATATGAATTGTTTTATGATGTCATGATATTTAAGATTCCCATTTTTATTACATGGGTTATGCAATGATGTATGATTTATGATTTTGTGGAACACATAAGAATGGTTTCATTATGAGATGGGTGGGACCTATATCTCCCTACAATGAATTGGGTAAATATTTTATATCTCATGAGATAGACATGGCTGGAACAGTAGGCTATACCGGTTCAGTGAAACAGGACTGAAACGAGGGTGACTCGGTTCAGAAATGGACTTTGTCCACTAAGATAGTCTTGGAAATGAGTCTTGACTAAAAAGAAATGATTCTCTATGATTATGTGTGTATGACACAAAGTTTCATGTTTTAATTTATGATTATTGGGATTCCATTTCACTACTATGATTTATCCCATGTTATAAAATTATGCTCTCTTTTGCAGGTTAAGTTTTCCAAAATGTTATGTTCTTATGAATATGATGTGATTGATATTTATTTTCTTTACCCTTACTAAGAATTTGAGCTCACCCTTTTATGTTTTCATTTCCCCAGGATATAAAGAAAGGTTTTAGGTAAAAAAAGGGAAGATCTTTATGGGAGATGTTGAAGATCTTTCACCACGATTAGAAGATTATATTTTGAGTTTCCAAAGACACTAAACTATTACGATTCTTGTGTGTGTGTTTGTTATGTACTAAGTATTCCACAAAAGTAATGTAATGTCCAGGTACGTCAGGCTTCGGGTCTCTAAAATTAATGAATCTTCTTTTTTTTGAATTATGAAAAATGTATTTAGGATTTTGAATCAGTGGGTCCAATTTATGTAAATATCATTCCTTTATTTTTGGGAATCATGAAGAGTAAAATTATAAATATCATATAAATACGTTAAAAGGGAAAATCAGGTTATTAATTGTGAAAATAATATTATAAAATTACCCTAATATTTGTCAAAAATATCATTGGATGGGTTTCTTTCACTTATAATCAGAGTTTTGTTTAAATGGTATCATTTTTAATCCACTGGTATGCGGTAACAATTAATATATTTTATTTAAAGAAAAGTTAAATATGTCTTACTCAAATGTTAGTAAATATATCATTTTTTATATATAGTTGTAGTGAAAGAAAATTAAATTTTAAATACTCATTTTAAATATATAATGTTTTTTTATCATGGTAATTTATTTTTATTTTTTAGAAAATAAATAATTATAATATATTATTATAAATTTATAATGCATAAATTATTTAATTCATGAAAAATAAATGAAATAATATCTAATAAAATAATAATAACCATAAAAAACTAGGGCACTTGAGAAAATATTACTTTTAGAGTATATCTCAACCATAATTATCTGAGGGTTGATTTTTTGACCATTTATAACCTTGTTGAAAATATGATGAAACTTATAACATTTTATTAAATGTGAAATAAATGTTTAAGCATTAATATTTACATAAATATATCATTTTAAATGTATTCTTTTCCGAATTACTAAATCCAATATATGTGTTATTCTGAAATCTAGAGTATTTATATTCATAATATTATTCTTCTTATAAATTTTCATTGAAATTTATGTATATTATATAATTACACAAAACATGTATTGTAATTAAATTATTAATAGAGATAAAAAATAAATGATTTTAAAAATATTGAAATAAATATAATTTTTTTTCTAATTAATATATCCAATGAATTTAATAAATAACATTTACCCCATTATGAAAAAATAATTTTTTTAATGATGACAACATCTTATCTTGATATATTTAAAAATACATGAATTCAATAGTGTCAAAATTGACACTATTTATATTTTTGTCAAAATAATGATTTGTTAATTTATTTAAAAGTAACAATACATTTAAAAAAATACAAAATAATTATTATATGGTTCTAAATATTTCATTTATAGTTTAATTAAGATAAAACTAGTAAAAATTTAACACTTTTACTATTAAATTTTTTTATAGTAGTTGATATTAAAATAGAATAACTAAGGTTTAATTAAAAGTATAAGGTATAAATTCAAAGAAAAACTTTTCTAAAATTCATTTATTAGTGAGATTAAAACCTTATATCATCTAATCTTCAACACAAGGTCATTTTGGAGGTTTATGGATTGATTTCAATTTTAATATAAATTTATATTGGTAGAGATTCCAAAAGTTCCTCTCACCACAATTATAAAAGTACAGATCCTACCTCACATGTTAACTTGACATAGAACCTTAATTATTGGAAATACCCTATCAATTTCCATTCTAAAATTCCTTTTTCACATTCTATAGTTTCTGGTATTCCCCAACTACCAACTCCAATGCCATAAGAATATATCTAGAGAGAGCTCATTGAAGTTGAGTATAAATCCTATACTAATTATTTTACTTATTCATTCTCATATTTTTCCTTTATAGAAAATTAAATATAGCATAAAATATATCCTTATAGTTTATTATGATTTTGAAATATCCATATTCCACTTTCAATCCATCCTTTAAAGAAACACCACATGTGTGTACATATGACTTACTGTCTCCACGACTTGGTGTAATATGTTTTTCATCACCATATTTTCTGACTGATAATTATTATTAGTGAAATGTTTATATATTATATTTATAATATATTTATTCCCCTTCAATAATAAAACCATGGATACCTTTTTTTCATCTAATATATAGGGAAAATTATAATGTCTCTCATGCATATATATAGATTTCCATCTTCTAAATGCGATGTGAATCATTATTCCAATATATTTCACATAGATGATAATAATTATGAATTTTATGAATATATATGTTATATAAAATATTAAAATGATTTTTTATATTAATACTTCATTAAAATTATTTTCTATTAAACCGACAATAAAATGAAATCAATGATTTTTCTTATGTATGTCCAATAATCTCCACAAACATTGTATTTCTTTTATCATGAATGATTATGATAAATACTTATATAATAAATATATAAGATATTTTTACCATGTTTTATATTCAAGAAATAATTATATCATGATCTAAGTATTATAATCATGAATATAATTTCAAATCGCGTATGATAAAGACGGCGGTTATCACCATTAATGAAACATTTACAAGAAGATTATAATAAATAATTAATATAATTTCATATTAGATAACATATGGTATTTTCAAACCAATGATTTTGAATTCCCCCTTTTGGTTTTATTTATAATTAGTCCTTGGTTTTTTTTGGAACTGGGGGTGAAGAATTTGAATTTTGAGTTATTCTTCTCATTTTTCATTGGTTTAGAATTCCAAAGAGATATCTTGTGAGTTTTCATGAAAATGGTATGTTTTGGTGTATAGGTTGTTTCACATGATGCATAAATAGTTAGAATTAAATGTGTGCCTTGACGATATAACTATGTCGTATGCATCTATGTGAGATGGAACCTACCACACGGCCATCACAAAGTTGTGTTTCTTGGCCGAGGTAGTCATGTGGTAGCTGGCCATTTGAGCCAGTAGATACCTCATGGCCAGTGCATGGTTTGTCAAACAATGTGAGGTTTCCATGTGGTAGAAACTCCTTTACCGAGCATATAGCATGGTTTTTTCATAGTTTATAAAACCATGTAGACTTATCATGCACACTGCCAACTCATTAATTTTTTTTATCTTCTCT
This sequence comes from Viscum album, assembly GCA_963277665.1. Classification (NCBI taxonomy): domain Eukaryota; kingdom Viridiplantae; phylum Streptophyta; class Magnoliopsida; order Santalales; family Viscaceae; genus Viscum; species Viscum album. The sequence goes on from OY728148.1 coordinate 393,453,335, forward strand.
ATCCCCTCAATTTTAACCACAACCCTTATTTTTTTCACCCTGCTCAAGATTCTCCACCCAACGAGCACATCCCTCACCATACTCCTCCTTTGGGGTTTGATTTTGGGATTGATTTTTGTGGATATTCCTTGATTCTTCTTGTATGTCATCTTCTTCCTTTGATTTATCCATTATTCTAAGCGATTATTTTATTTTTATTGGGTTCCTCTTCTCTAGTGGATATTGATTACATTTTTTGGTTTAATCATGATTTTTTTGGTTATTTATTTATTTCTTTTTGTGTGGTTGAGGTGAAGTTGTAGTTTTGCACTAGATTTTTTCGATTTCTACACTTGAGTTAGGTGGTTCCATTCCTTAATATTGTCTGATAAATTTTACGTGTTAGTTTGAAATTATAGATATACTCTATTGTTTAATTGAGTAATGAGGAATTTTTTAAATGGGTATGACATGATTTTGGGTTATAATGAGTTTCAATAAAAGAAATGCTTATTTATTGTGTATATTTTACTGTAATGTTTCTTGAAAAGAGTTTTATTCCTTGTTTGGAAGTGAAAATGTATTTTAAAGGGATCTTGAGATGTAAGTATGTTTAATTTTTTTTTTGATTGGAAAAAATATTAGTTTGGAATCTAGGCCTTATTGTGGACTTTTGAGTATGAATTGTAAATTTTTTAAAGATTAAAATCTTGTTTTTAAAATGATTTTGGTGTATGTGTGGATTTAGAAAATGGAGCTGGGACAATGGTATTAGTTGATCAATTGTAATCCTTTCATGTGACCATTTAAAAAGGGGTTTTGTGAATTATTTTTGTGGTGAAAATAGTATTTTTATGGTTTTGGAGAGTGTGAAGTGGAAGGTTATTTGATTTTATAAAGGGTTGGATTTTTGGAAATTACTATTAAGGTGGTAATTTTTGTGATCTTTGAACATGAATTAGACACCAAGGGGATACCAAGTATCTTGGTGGGTTGTCTAGTACAAGTATGATAGACATCATGGATGTGGTTTTTCCTGAATTCAAATAGCATGATTCCTAATTACATCACTAACTATTCTATTATGATGATGGCAGAACAGTAGGCCATTGTGGTGTCCCCTCATAGTGGCTCATACATTTGAATGTTTTGATTGTTGTTTCTAATCCACCCTTCACTGAGGTATGAGTTACTAGTGTCTTAGTTGAGCTAGATTAACCCTATGTATTTACCCATGGTGATCTACATTATATAATATAGTTCCATCATTCAGAATATGATGTACCTCAGGTTTTGTTGTTCATGTTTCTTCATAAATTATCTTTTTCATTTATATAAGAGGTTGTGAAATGGCTATCATTAGATGTTTTTTAAATTTTTACCCAATAAATGTTTTTCCTAGAAATTCCTTAAATGATTTTACTTAAATGAGAACGATAGATTATCTTTCAACATTTTGGAATGAAATATATTTATTTTGTTGGCACTATTCAAGGATTTTGATCACACCCAACATACAACATTGGGTTTATGTAGAGCAATCTATGTGTTTGACTCAAGTAAAGGCTAAGTGAAGCTCGGTGGCGGTTTGGTTTTCTAGTGGTATCCCTCATTGATCATGGTGGCAGTGTCATGAGGATACTACTCGTCTAGTCCCATTGAGGTTTGGGGTGGAGTTATAGTTAAGTTTTTTATGTCTTCCATTTCAGTTTTGGTTCTATGTTTAAAATAATAAATTTGGAAATTCATTATTCGGTGTTTGGTTTTTTTCTCAATTTTTTTTCTTATTGGTAGTTTATATTAGTATGAATGCGGGTAAAATCATTCCTAAATAATATTATCAATACTGAGGAACCATTTTCTAGCACATGGGGATTGGGAACATCCTTCAGGACATTCCACAGACCCGGTCAAGTGCCGGGTTAGATGGTTACCTGACAAGGTTTGTGAAGAAATGGTATCAGAGTATGTTATCTCGATTTGTTTGTATTCCTTGGGAATTTTTTTTGGTAGAACAACACTAGGATTATTGTGAATTGTTGTTCTAGTTTGGAGTGTGGTGCCTGGAAATCACACCTCGTGATAAGAATAATGTTACAAAGGGTAGTTTGGTTTTATTTGAGTCATCTAGTCCTTTCTATTTCCTATTGTTTGGGAAATGAAATTGGAGTAGGTCTAATAGTCAAAATGATCACATAGGGCCTTAAAATCCAAGTTAAACCATGGATATGGTCCTATAACACTCTATGTGATAGTTGTGTGACTGGAGTATGTCCTCCAATCTTATGTTTGAGTCACCCATCAACACTTTTTCCCTCCTTTGAGATGTTTTTTGTGTCTCTATGGGTTTAAGAAATCATTTTGAAACCCCCCATATGAAACGTTCTGCAAAAAATTGGATTTTAAAGAGGAAATGGTTTGATTTCTAAAGGTGAAAAACATGTTTTCAGAATTTTTTATAGTTCTTTAGAATAGTTTATTTTGATGAGATGATCATTGTATAAAATTAAAAGGATTTAAATGATATTGTATTTTTGTGAAAAAAACATTACTTTTATAAAAAAAAATAGTTTTTTGGGAAATGTGGTTTCATTCATGAAATGGTTTTGGAATGTTATTTTAAATGTTAAGAGATAATTTCCTAATAAAATTCTAATTGATGGAATGGGGTTTGTTGTGTAGCAGGGAGTGTTTTGGAATGGGAGAAATATTTTTGAATTGATTATTGGAGTTCTAAAATGGGTTTTAATTGAATGATTGATGTTTTTCTAAAAAAATTGTATGTGATTTGAATTGTGATCCAGATTTTGTGGCTAATGGTTTTCAGAAAATGGATGTGTGGGTGGGATTTTTTTCTTGGGAAGTGGAGAGACCTTTTTTGATCATTGGTACTCTCATGAGTGACCACATTCACATGATATATGTTGAAAGTGCATTGGTTACCAGTTGGATTGAGGAAATATCTTTGAAACGATTCATGAGATACCATCAGTGAATGTGAAACCAAATAACACTATTTTATTTTTGAATGTTCTTTTAATGAAATTTTGTGGTTTTATTTTTTGTACGTTGGTAATGTTTTTTGCGAGGTGTTGTGATCCAGATAATTATTTATGGTTGAATTGTGTCTTGAGTTTTATTTCTTTCATGTATGTTGGTTTACAAATTTGGGTTAGTAGTCTCTTTTGAGGTGTGTTTCGGGAATCCTTATTGTGGTTCCATTTGTGAGATCAATGTTTTTTTTCTACTTTAGGGCCAATGGGAATGTTTAATTAGGTCTTTGGTTTTCCTTATTGGCTAGTGTACACCCCCAATAAGTATTGATGCATGTTTGATGTGTGGCTACAGGTGATCCATCATTGAAATTACCTCTAGATGACTAATGTAAACACTACCTTCTAGGATTTTAGGGCTTAGTCAATCTATCATTAATTTTAGATAAGTGAATCCCCTCGTAGTGGGAGAGTAGATATGAGAGGAGTTGAATGGTGATTTTCTTTCTTTGAGTTTTTGATTCATCAAATGTGAAGTGTGAAAAAATTATGTGTTAATAAGTTGTTTAGATGTGATGAAGGAAATTTCAATGCGGAAAGGTGGGAGTAGTATAGAGTTTTCGATGCTGGAAACTATCTTAAAAGGATAATAACTCCTTTATTGAATCCTTTTGAGAAAGGGGTCATTCTAGGAAACCAGTGTGGAATGTTTGTTGATAAGAATAAGTTATGGTTTCTTACATCAATCATGTGTTTCCCAAGACTCGGTTTAAAATTCCATTTCCTGGTTAGGTATATTACAATTCATTATTCTTGTTTGGTGATGTATTTTAGTGTCATGTTCTCATTTTAATACAAGGTTGAATGTTGTGGAGCTTTTTTAGAATTTCCATTTTAAAAGAATCATGTATTTCTTCCAGGGTATTATTATTTTCTTGTATTTTGGATGGGAGATTATTACATGTGTTATTCTTTATGATTTGATGTGAAATTTTGTGATACTACAGAATTTTATAAGTACATGTCATGATAATGTTCTACATTGTGTTAATGTCGGTCTCGAGGCATGTTTTGTTCATTTGCTGCGAACTGGATCATGGTTCAGTTGTTTGTGTCACCAGTTTTACAAGTTTTGTTCACAGGGCCATCAATGCCTGAATGCGAGGTAGGAGATGCTTCAAACAACATGGCTCCATCAATAGGACCAAGATTTAAGTTGGTAAATATTCAGGAACCCGTAGGGGTGTAAGGGATTTGGGTCTAACTTCTGTCTAAGGGTCCCATTTGGTGGAAAAAGACATAGATACATCATCTCCATGTTGTAAACCACGTGGATAGAATAGTTCCTCCATGGTTATAAGGTGGTTTTGTCACCTCATTTTCTTAAAACCTCGGTAGTTGTGTCTCACCAGATGTGACTCTCCATTTGATTGTCCTTGTAAATCAAGCCTTATGAATTGATATCTGTATAGATTTAGGCTCATTCGAGGATGGAAATGCTTATGGACGTAGTAATCCATGTGGTTTCCACTGATTGGGTTGGAGTTTCTATGGTTGGGTCCCTCGTAGTTAAGGATTGGGTTGTGTGGGATGCTCCCAAGTTAACCTATTTTAGGTTTCACAGGACAGTATGTGCTAGTTTGTTAAGCTAGTTGGTCCTTAATGTGGGGATACCCCCTGTGGGTATTTCTTAAATTCCTCTAAAATGATTTTATGTTAGCCTATTCCTTATGGTGGGGAGTTAATTTGGGCATCCCTGTTTTAGTATTTCGGTGACTTCGTTTTGGCCTCCCTATGTTGGTAATCCAGTTTTGTTTCTATTGTTGGCTATGTAGTGGGTTTCCTCATTCAGATATACCAAATTTCATGTTCTTTCCTTGAGTAAATATTGAGGGTCAGAGTATGACCAATAGTTTTGCTAAAATATTGTTGTGGAAGTAAAAATACCCAATCTTGATGTACATGGACATTACATTACTTTTTTGGAATACTTAATATATGACACAAATATATTCCCAAAGACTGTATTAGTTTCGTGTCTTTGGAAACATGTAACATAATCTTCTAACTTGGGGAAATATCTTTAAAATCTCTTATAATGATCTTCCCATTTTGTTTTCCAACCTAAAACCATTCTTTATATCTTAGGAAATATAAAAAACAAAAAAATTGTGATCTCAAATAATCAATAAGAGAAATCATAGATAAAAAAACATAAACATAAGAATTTATAAGACATGAACATAATATTCAAATATCAAAATCAAGAGTCATGAAATAAATCTTGGTAGTACATGAGGAATAGATCATAAAGTAACACTAATGATGATAATATAGCATTGCAATAAAACATGTAATTGGTAAATCCTAATAAGTACATATTATGATTTCTATAGTAGCCATGGAAATGCATCTAATACCATAATAGTGGACAAATTCAATTATATAACCAGGTTTACTTGTTGTTTAATCCATGTATTACTGAATGATATTTACTTTTCATTTCTGCCCTATATTATTAAAACATATTTACCTACCATTATTGTCATGTCTATCTCATGATATATAAATATTAACCCTATTCATTGGAAGGAGATATAGGTCCCACCCATCTCATAATTAAATAATTGTTACATGTTTCACAAAAACATAAATCATTCATCATAGCATAACCCATGAAATACAATGGGTTTCTTAAACATTATTCCATCATAACATTATCCATATAAAACAAATATATTTGATATAAATAATTCTATCATAAAAAATCAAATAAAAGTCATAAAAGCTCTATAAACATAATTTCATGTCATCTTAGATGGATAATAATTTTCATAAAACACTTGAACATAATTCTTGTGGAAAAAAATAATTTCTTTTTCAGAAAACCACTTTATTTTCTCAAGATTCCATGCAATTTTAATAAAAATAATTTAGTTGAAAATAAAATCAAAATCAAGTGGAGTATGATTCAAAGAAATTAGGTTTAATTAAGACATAAAAATCCATTCATGTCATATAAGTTAAAAAACACTCTTCCTGTACTCTTGTCAGAAATGTCAAAGAGTACCACATATGAAAAATGAAAGAAATATTCCTTCCATAACATATAATAAAACATCACCAATGGGTAAAATTGGATTTTAAAAATTATATAAGAACAAAAATAATATTATATACTTAGTAAACACTGATTTGGATGTTTAATATAACCTAGTAAAAACATACAAATAAACAAACTCCTATAATAATGAGATTCAAAAATTATCACTTACCTTAGGTATGATTTTTTCGTATGTGTTTGAAACTCATGTACAGTGGTTCTAAACATATTATTATATTTTAATAGAACCATAATAATATTTATGATATCATATATTATCCAATTATTAAATTATATTACTCATTTTTTTATCAATTCCCTTTTAAAGCAACGTTTTGGGTAATAATAATTTAATTAATCATAAGTATTTTTACTTGTTATTCTTGATCTTATTAACTTGATCATGATTTAAATACATAAAAAATGAAAAAATTTAATTATTTATCATAAAAATTTAGTATAAAAATATATAGAATATATAGAAAACTGAAATGGAGTACATAATTCCTGGAGACGGAAGGTCGTACGTACAATGAACATTGTTTCTATTTCTTTATTGAATTGAATGGAAGAAAGTAAATGTTATATATATATATATATATCTATATCTAAATCTAGTAGTATTATTATTTCATATATTTCATTCTTATTTGTTTCATATACATTATAATCATTCTTGAATGGTTAACATGGAGAATGAATCTCATCCTATCATGGATACGGTAAGTCGTACATACACATGAGCGATGATATCATTCCCTTGATGGTTAAATGGTATGGAATTGGATGTTGTATGAGCATTAAATATATAATATCATGTTATATTAATTATTTACCTTCATTGTACTCATCAATATACCCATCTAAATTAATTATTGTTAAATAATAAATTACACCACAGTGTAAAGACTGTAAGTTGTACGTAGGCACACATTGCGATATTGTTATTTGTAGTATGTATATAATAAGGTATAAGGTTGTACCATAATTATAAAAACATCTCAGAATGTATAAGATATTGGATTTATTAAATTATTATGTAAAAAACATAAGTATTGGAAGTATAATGAGAAATTAATTTTGAAAGTGGTGATAAAACAATTACATATTTTTCGAGTATTGTTTAATTACTTTCACAAAAGGTATCCCTAGGATGGATTTCTGTCCAAAGTGTTCCCACAAAGATGAATTGAGGGATTTTGGGAGCCTAATTTAGCATACTTTAGACTAGATAAGTCTCTTTAAAGGTGTTACTTTGTGGGTATAGGTGGTGGCCTTTTATTAGAATGGGGGACCATTAAGAAAGTCATGATATATAAATTTATTATAAATTCATTTTTGGTATCTAAAGATCCAAAAATAATTTATTTCTGAGATAATATCAGTATGCATTGAAATATTCCAAACCAATAGGTTTAATTCAAGTTTAGTTCACAAAACTAACTTTAACTTTTTTTCTTTAACCTTTAGTTAAATGCATTAATTCTTACCATGTCTTCTTGTATTTTCATAATATATGGTTACTATAGTATCTAAAAAATTACAAGATAAACAACAGTTGATTATTAATGATATTATTAACATTAAATATGTATGTTGGTATAGTTGTTTAATTTTAGTACAATTATATCATTTAATAAAATATTTTTTGGTTTTATAAACACATTTATGCCAATTATGACACTATTTAGTAACTATATTTTGTTAAAGTCATAAAAACATGATCCCTTAAAATAAATTGAATTAAATCAATTATAAAATGTAAATAAAATCCAATTTTTTTTCTTGAATAAAAACATTCAAATTTCATTTATTTTAAGAATTATAATATCATTTTTCATTATTTCATTAATAAGGAAAATATTGCATCATTTTGGTTTTTAAAATAAAATTAATTATTTAATTTTTAAAAATTACAAATAAAATACCATGATATTGGAAATATTTTTATATTTATAATTATTATTTATATTTGAAGTGATAACAAGTATAACTTTAATTAAAATTGTTTTAGTAAAAAGATAAATGTTTATGATATATTTCCCTTTACCTGAAATTAATTATTATATCTTGCCATTTTCACACCCATGTTGATCCATGGGGTGCTAAAATTGATCTACAGATTCTCATGGTCCGCCAAAAAACATACAATAGGAATAGGACATGTTTTGGTTAGATTAATTTTATTATAATATTATTTGTTAACTTTATTTACCCGATTTACCCTTTTACCATGGTAAATAAAAATAATTACAGAAGTAACTTTTCATAATGCCCAAAAATGAAAGGTACCAATTTTCAAAATTTGAAGCATATGATTACTAATATGGAATCCATTTTTACAAATTCAAAACACATAATTGGTAGAAATTAATTTCAAATTATTTCCCATTGTCAAAACCAAAAAGTGGGTTCTTAAGAGGTAAAAACTATCAATCGATTGACATGTGTTTATGTCTAATTTAAATGTGAAATTATTTCCAATGACCAAAATTGTATTAAATGATAAAAACATAATCCAATTATTCTTTAAAACAAATTAAAAATATAATCATACTCTATAAATAAATTAGATGAAAAGTAAGTTTTGAATTAAAATACAGTAATATTCTTTATTCACTAAAATATGAATTTTATTAAAAAATACCAAAAAAATGACCAAAGTAAATTTTGATATCATGATTCTAAAGAACATATTTTTTAAATTAGAATATATTAAAGTGTAAAATAATTATTTTAAATGGGTGCACCCTCAAAAGGTGAAAAAACTGCATTTTTTTAATATGTCATTTGTCCAAAAATTTTATTTTGTTCTTATATCATGTCTATAAAATATATAAGTTTAATTTTAATGTTATAAAAAGTTAAAAATTAGGATAATAATATTCATAACAGCTAGTTTATATGCCATTAAATAATTATATTTTAAAAATATATAATTTTTTTAATGAAACTCGATATTGCATACAATGCAAGCTATTGAGGAAGGTTTCTCTTGCATGTAATGCAAAAGAAGTCAGTTTTTCTTGTAGTGAAATATTACTTTGGTGTTGTGTATTACATATTCCAAACATAGATTTTTTATAAATTAAACGAAATCAATACTCGGTTTTTCATGTACAATAAAAACATTTAGTGTTGCATGTAACATATGACAAGTTTGTTTAGTGTGAATGGAATGTTAGACTTAGTTCATTACAAGATATAAATAATCAATTTAATTTACTCAAAATAAATTGTCAAAAGAACCTCATTATATTATATTTTACCCCCCTTAAAATGAATTTATCCTTTTAAATTTTTTGGGGATAAAAAATATCTTCTACTTGAATGTTTCTTTCATGGAAACCCACATCCTAAAAAGGAATAATAAAACATCATTTAAAAAGGAATTTCAGAAACATAAATATTACCCAATGTAACTCATCATTGGGTTTCTACATAAGATATCATTGGTGAGATGTGAAAACATGGATATAGAAGAAAAATTTAACCATAATGATTTGATGGATTGTGATAGCGAACAATGTTTAGAGAATGTTAACAATCAGAAATCCATAAATCTGTGATGATTTAGAGGACCATCGGATTTTTCAAATTACTATGATATAAATCTTGGTTTTTAAGATCCGTTTCTAGATGTTTAATAACACGAGAAGAAATACTTACATGATTTCAGTACAATATCATCTTAGGTCATCCCTTGTACAATTTTCACATCGTCTATTATTCAAATAAAAGAAGTTGAATTTTTCATTCCAAAACTATAATCTGATAATGTGATCCATAATTATAATGATAGGTTATTACATCTATCTTCTTCACTAAATGTTTAACACACTTTATCAAAAATAATTAATGTCATCTATGGTGATATTAATCATATATGGTTAAAAATGGTCTTATACATAATCTATAATACTTCTTAAATAAAATAAAACATATTTATAATAACAAGAGACTTCATGTAGGCCAGTGGTAGGTGATTAATGCCTATCACACTTCGGTTGTGCGTTTTATTCCCACATCTTTTTCTGAAGTGATGGGTTATCACCCATCCTGTGGTTTTTCCTATTTCTAAAACTATACTATTATGAAATTCCAAAAATAATATTAAAAAAATTGTTTTATCCAAAATAAATTATATCTGATGTCCATCTTAATCAATTCTGACCTTTAGGCTTCTCCAAAATACTTTATCCCAAAATCAAAATACAAAAAAAAAACATTGCTAGAATTTTCATATAACAAGATAATAAATACCTTCAGAAATCCCCCATATATCAGAAGATATTAATTGTTCGTTACATTTCTAATAAATTTGAATTACATCATCTTGAATTCTCTGGAGTCATTGTAATAACCAATATTTCCATAATCCTTATTGAAAACATTCATGTTACCTTATTCTATATACTATAGGATATACTCCTTATGTCCCAAAAATTTGTACAATTCAATAAAATATAGAATAAAATTATTGTCAATAACTCCATAATTAGATCTCATGATTCTAGAATCATCAAATTTAAGTATTCAAATCCACCATATCTTAATCCAAATATCATTATATTAACATAAGGGACATATCAAGGGTTATCTTTCCCTTAATAATGTTTTCTCCTGTTATATCAGCATACCCTTAAATCACCTTTTTGGATCCTTAGAACTATTCAACATATCCTATCCAATCCCTAATAGAATAACATATACTAAAAACACTTATATATTCCATGATTCATATAACATATTCTTTGAATTCTATATCAAATACACCTCAATATTCCATAATTATTATTATACCATTAATCAATCCATCTTCTTTTTATTTCATCAAATTTGAATCATATCTTATGGTTTCTCAACCTAAACCTTCATAGGTTTAATGTAAACAATATTGGAAGAACATCACATACCTTTCTCATATTTTTTAAAATATATTTATCATCAATTGTATGACCAATACTCATATCGTCGTCATTATTTTCATCATCATATATCCCCTTAGTAAATCGATCATTAAAATTCCCATAATTTCCATATCAAAAAAATTCAATGCTTGACAATGTTCTATACAGTTCTGGCTTTTGATTAAGACTAGATTAATGATTCTAAAAAATACATATGAGAGATTAAAAAAACATAAGGTAAATTAATTATAATATATCAATCTGTAATATCTTCGGTTTAACCTAAGGATAGTAATATTTAAAACAAAAACCCATTTATTATAACCTATACATAGAATTATCCTTAGTAAATCCCTATAACAATCCATTGAAGTATCTCTAGGGATCAAACTAATGTTTTCCCATCCTAGTTTTTAATGGTTAAATATACCTTCCGTCAGATACCTACTATAAAGATACAAGCTTGACGTATATGGAAATTACACTACATTTGATAAATACATAATTCATGACACAAATATACACCCAAATTCCTTATTAGTTTAGAATCATTTGAAACATTGAACATAATCTTGTAACTAGGTGAAACATATTCAAAATATCCCATAATGATATTCCCCTTATGTTTTCCTACCTAAAACCATTATTCATATCCTAGGGAAAAGGAAACATAAAAAGGGTGAGCTCAAATTCTCAGTAAGGGTAAGCATGGAGAACAAAACATAAATATAATAAAGTAAAAACAAGAACATAATGTTTAAATATCAAAATCTTGAGTCATGAAATAAATCATGGATGTACGTAAGTCATAAATAGAAAAGTAACATTAAAAATGATAAAATATCATTGGAATAAACCATGGAATTGTAGAAAACTAATAAACACATAATATGATTTCTGTTGTAGCCAAATAATTTCTCTAAATACCATCATAGTAGAAAAATTCCATTACTGAACGGGGTTTACATGCCATTCTAGTCATGTATTACCGAACCCGATTTCCATGTTGTTCAATCTATGTATTACTAAACAATATTAACATTCCATACCATTCATGTATATCTCTTGATATAGGAATATTTACACAATGCATTGGAGGGATATATATGTCCCACTCATCTCATAATTAAATAATTATTACTTTTCCACAAAAACATATATCATTCATCATAGCATAACCTATGAAATAAGATGGGTTTCATATACATCATTCCATCATATCATAATCCATAAAAAATAATTGGATTTCATAAAAATTATTCCATCATAATGAAAATAGAATTAAATTAATAATATCGATAGAAACATAGCCTTATGTCATCTTAGATAGAAAATAAATTTAGTAAAACACTTAAATTTAATTCTTACAAAAAATATCCTTTATTTAAAGAAATGTTTTCTTATCACAAAATTAGATGCAATTATACAAGAAAATAATTTTTTTGAAATTAAAAATGACATCCTGTAGAGGAAGATTCATGAATATAAGGTGCTATAATGGTATAAAAATATTTTCATGTCGTATAAGTTAAAAAACATTCTTCTCGTACTCTTGTATGAAAACTCAAAAAGTATCACGTATGTAAATCAAATGAAATATTTCTTCCACATCATTCAATAATAAATCAACAGTGGGTAAAATTGACTATAAGAAATAAGATAAGAAGAGAAATAATATTATTTATTTAGAAAACATGGATGTGGATGACATATATAACCTAGTAAAAACATACGTTAAAACAGTCCCGGATAATAATGATATTGAAAAATTATCACTTACCTTAGGTCCGATTTCTTTGGTATGTGTATGAAACACCATTATAGTGTGTTAATAAATATTATTAAATTGGAACATAACCAAAATAATATATATGATATCATATATGATTCACTTATGACATTATATTATCCATTTATTTATCAATTCAGTGTAAAAGAAACATTTTGGGTAATAATAGTTTTATTTATCTTATGTGTTTTAACATTTTATTCTAGATCTTATTCCCAATATCATTATTGAATTTCTTATATAATGTAAAAAATTAATTATATATCATAAATATTCATTATATAAATATATTTTATTGATATATAAATGAAATAGAATACACAGTTCTTTGAGATGGTAGGTCGTACATACAAATGAACGCAATTTCTGTTTCCTTATTGAATTGAATAGAAGAAATTTAATAACATATATATACCTAAATATAGTAAAATAATTATTTCATATATTTTATGCTTATTTGTAATATATAATTTTAATCACTCTTAAATGGTTAATGTGGAGAATGAATCTCATCGCATCGTGGAGACGATAAGTCGTACGTACGCACGAGTGATGATATCATTCCCTTGATGGTAAAATGGTATAGAATGAGATGTTATATAAATTTTAAATAAAAAATATCTTGTTATATTAGTTATTTAAATACATTATAATCAGCAATATACACATCCAAATTAAGTATTGTTGAATAACAAATTACCCTACGATGTGGAGATAGTAAGCCGTACATACACACTCATGGTGAAATTGTTATTAATATGATGGATATAAGAAGGTATAAAGTTGTAACATAATTATAATAAAATATAATCATGTATAAGATACTGGATTTATTATTTTATTATAGAGAAAACATAATAATAGGATTCCTAAGAAGAAAATAATTTTGAAAAATGTGAGAAAACAATAACCTCTTTTTTAGTATATAATTTTTATTTTCGGAAAAGCTATCCTTATAATAGATTTACTCCAAAAATGTGGCATCAAAGATTAAGGGAGGTATTTTGGAAGCATATATGTGTAGATTTTGGATAATATAATGCGATTTAATGGTTTGGGTAAGTACGTATAGGTGGTGGCCTTTTATAAGAGGTAGGAAGGTCACTTTAGAAATGTATTGAAATATTAATTTATTATACCTTAATTTAATGGTTCTAATGATCCAAAACTCATTATTTTGAAGAAAAGTTGTGTATGGGATGGAATCTTCTCATCTAATTGGTTTTATAGAAGTTTATTTCACAAATGTAACATTATCATTTACCTTTAACCCTTAATTAGAAACATTAAGTCTTACCATATTTTCTTGTATTTTCATAATACATGGTTATTATAGTTACTATAAAATTCCATGATAACCATAATTTGATCAGTAATGAATGTTTTAACATTATATATGTTTATTGGAAGAATATTATAATTTTAGGACTATTATATCATTTAATAAAATAGTATTCTTTTTAAAACTCATTTATGTCAATTTTGACACTATTTAGTAATTGATGTTTGATAAAGTCATAAAATCATGGTTACTATGAAAAAACTTAATTATATAAATTATAACATTAAAATGTGGTCCGGAACAGTCGTTTATGGATTAAAATCATTCAAATTTTATATATTTTAATATTTATAATATAATTTTTCATTCATTCATTAATAAGGAAAATACAACATCATTATTGTGTCATAAATAAATATAGCTATTTAATATATAAATATAAAAAATAAAATACCATGATGTAAGAAATATTTTTATATTTATGATTACAATATATAGTTGAATATAACAATTATAAAACTCGAATTAAAATTTATTTAGTAATAATATACTTTTTTATGTTATATTTCTATTTACAATAAATTAATTATTATAACATGTCATTTTCACACAGAAGTTTCTCAATGAATTCCTAAAATAGACCAAAGGATGATAATTGTTGTAAATATAACTTCCAATAGTAATATGTCACATGTTAGGGTAGTTTTATTTTATTAAAAATATGATGAGTTACCCTTATTTACCTAATTTTCCCATTAACTGTGGTTAGTAAAAATAATTACTGAAGTTACCATTCATAATGTAAAAAATGAATGGTACTTATTTACCATTTTAGGAAATTATGATTCCAAATATTGAATCAATTTTTTCAAATTAAAAACATATAATTGGAAAAAATTAATTTAAAAGTAATTCATGTTGTCAAAACCAAAAAGTCGTTTTTAAGAAGTAAAAACTATCAAATGATTAACAAGTGTTAATGTCCAATTTGTATGTGAAATTAATTCCTATGACCGTAATTGGATTAAATTATAAAAAATTAATACAATTATACTTTTAAAACTATTAAAAATATAATCTATTTATATAAATAGATTATATGAAAATGTAAATTTGAATTATAATACAGTACTTTCACTATTCAATAAAATATAAATTTTGTCATAAAAATGAAAAATATCATACCAAAGTATATTTTTATCACCTGATTCAAAATAAAAAGATTATTTTGTTCAATATATTATAAAAATGTTTTAAAAATAAATTTTAAATGGGTGCTCTTTTAAAAGATGGAAAAACTCCAGTTTTTAAATAGTTCTTTTATCGAAAAAATCGAATTTGGTTTTATATAATGTCTAAAATATACATAGGATGAATTTTAATGTTATATAAAATTAAAAATGGGTTTAATAATATATTTAATGTCTACTTTATATCCCATTAAAAAAAATATTTTAGTAATATATCATTGTTTAGTTAAACTTGGTATTGCGTACAATGCAAGCTATCGAGGAAGGTCTTTTTTGCATGTAATGCAAGCCAAGTAAGTTTAGAGTATAGTGAAATCCTATTTTCATGTTTCATATAACATAATCCAAACATAGTTCTTTTATACATTGAAAAAAATATAAACTCAGTTTTGTGTGTATTATACGCACATTCAGTGTTGCATGTAACATTCAACAAGTCAATTTAGTGTGAAAAGAATGTTTGACTTTGTGAATTGCAAGATATAAATTAATGTTTTAATTTATTCAAAAATAATGGTTCACAAAAACATGGGGTGTTACTGTAAGTGTTTCTCAAGGTTTGGTTTGGGTTTTCCCTCATGGTTGGTGACATAATCATTATTTTGAAATGTTTAAGGATTTTTTTCAAATAAGTTTGAATTATATATTGTTAGAGTCCTTTTAATTCGATTGATCAACTGGATGTGTTTTATCAATAGGGGGTGGAAAATTATGGATAGTCCTTTCAGGTCACTTGAGTGTAACATGTAACTCTCTATTCATATTGGTAATGTTATTGTCTTCTTATCAATTGATTTTCATTGGTAATCTACTGGAGTTGTCAAAGAGTATTGGTTCTCCTTTTTCATTCATTCAGACATGGTGTTCTTGTGGATTTCTGGGGTGGAATGAATTATGGTGGGTAGAATTGTCACACCTGTGTTTAGAAATTCACCATTTCATTCTGGTTGAAATTTGGTCATTTATTTGTTTTAAATGAACCATGTGTCACAGGTTTGATTTTTTGAAATATTATTTCTATTTATGTTTGTTGTAGACTTTCCACATTTATTTCCTTTTAGTTTTTTAGAGAAAAATGGAATGTTTGGAGTGTACAAGACATTGTGCACTATTGGCACACTGTAAGTAGAAATCATGTGCGTTGAAGAGAAAATTTTTTTTGTAGGTGTGTAGGTTGGATAGAACCTACACTAAAACCATCGCACGACTATGAGCCTTATTATGGGTAGTTGTGTGGTTGTTTTCCATTTGAGGATAAGGCTATCGCAAGTCCAATTCATGGTCAGTCAGACAATTCAAGGTTGTAGTGTGCTATGACCTCATTAGACAGACCTTGCAACATAGTTGCCGCACAGTTTATAAAACCAAGCGGACTATCCATTAACTCTACCATGTCATAAAAATTTCTATTTTTATCATCTCTATCTTCCATATGTTAACCCAAAAACCCTTCTTTTTTCAACCCACATGGGATTATACTCTATAGTATTTCCTCTCTATCAATCATCCTCTGACGGGGCTTTGATTTGGTGCAAAATTTGGGTGGTTATTCCATGATTATTAAAGTAAGACTCCTTCTTCCTTTGATTCCTTCCATATTATATAAATTTGTTCTTTTTTGTGGTTACTCTTCTCTAATTAAAAGGGTTTCAATTTTGGGTTTGTTTTTGTATTTTTGGGTTTGATCTTCGTGTTTAGGATTTGATCTTTCTTAATTGTAGTTCTTTTGACGTGCAGTTGTAGTTTCTCACCAAATTATGGGGTTTATACAGTTTAGGTAGGTGGTTCCAAGACCTAAAATTATTATATGAATATAATATTCTTGTTTTAATTTATAGATATGCTATATGGATTAATTTTGTGGTGTGGAATGTTTTTTTGCAGGGTTTTGACATGCTTTTTTGTTACAATTGAGTTTTCATAAAAGAAATGGTTATGTGATGTTTTATTTTATTATGAATATTAATGAAAGGTGTTGTATGACTTGTTTAGAAGATGAGATTTATTTTAAGGAAATAGGAGGAGAGAGTGAGTTTAAAATTATTTTTTATCATAAAAGGTTTAGATTTGACATGTAGGCCTTGTTTTTCACTTTTGAGTTTTAATAGTAAATTTTTTAATGATGAATTTGTTTCTAAAACATCTTAGTTTATGTGTGGATTTACAAAAAAGTGGCTTGGACCATTACATTAGGTGATCAGTTATATTAATTTCTTATGATAATTTAAAAATTGTATTCACGAATTAATCAGGTGGTGAAAATAGTGTTTTAATTGGTTTTTTCGTGTGTGAAGAGGAAGGTGTTTTGTTCATAAAATGGTGTTATGTTTTGTAATGATTGTGAAGGTGGTAATTTTTTTTCTATGTGAACAAGAACATGACAGCAAGTGGATCCTGAGTATCTATGTGGGATAGTTAGTTCCTATAAGCTGGATGTTTTGGAATTGGTTCATCCCAAATTCATCTAGCATAATTGACACTTAAAAAACTAAATAAACTATGATGATGATGGGAGACCACTAGGCTATTTCGGTGTCCCCTCTTTGTGGATCGTTCATGAGAAATATGTGACTGTGGTTTGTAATACACCCTTCACTGAGGAACAAGGTTATAGTTATTTACATAATCAAGATTAACCCTATGGATTTACCCATGGTGCTCTATGTTATATTATAAGGTTCCATCCATTGGAAAACGGTGGACCTTGTGTGTGTCTGTTCATGTGACTTAATAAATTTTATTTTTCTTTTATGAATGTTGTCGTGAAATAACTATCCTTGGAATTTTTTATATGTTTGCCCAATAAATTTTTTCCATAGAAATATTTCATATTAATTGACTTAAATAAGCAAGTTAGATTGTCATTTAATGTTTTTGGATGAAATCTCTTTATGTGGGTGGCACCCTACATGCCTTTGGATCACACCCTACATACACCTTTGGGTGTATCTAGACCATGTTTTTTGTTTGACTCAGGTAAAGGGTTGGTGTATTAGTATGGTGGATTGGGCATCTAGAGGTATATATCATGTATTTTGGTGGTAGAGTCTTGAATATGATTCTTCTCTCAATACATGAAGGTTTGGGTTGGCTTTATGGTTCCCATATTGTTTTAGTCCTTTATTGTTTTTTAAATGTTATATACATTAAATTTTTAAAATTGTTATGGAATTTTTGACTATATTTCTCATTTTTGTTTATTTTATCCAGTTGGTCGATTACATTAGTATTAAAGTGGGTAAAATACTTCCCAAAATATGTTATCAATACCCATGCAATGGTTTCCAGCCCGGGTGGATCAGGGTAGCCCTTAGGGTCATGCCACAGACCAGGTGAGAAGCCAGATTAGATGGTGGCACAATATTGTTCATGATGTGAATTACAATTAAGAATATGATTCAATTATTTAAGTATAATAAATTTTTATTTATTATATATTCTGTTTCAATGTGTCTGATGAGAGTCATGATATAAGGTATGGTATTTTTTGTCTCACCTTCACTTCTGTGAGACACATGCCTCACACACTAATTATTTCTTATACCTAGTGTATATACCACAAATGAAAACATATTATGAGTATTAGACATATTATTATGGTATATTCATATAAATATAATTGATTTTCATTAATAAGGAATATGATTCTACTTATTTTAATTTTTGAGGTTAAAATCACGATCTCTTTATTATACGAGATTGTACATACATAATTATTTTTTATCGTATATTTATCTTCTGCATCTATGATTCCTAAAAATGTATTCCAAAATATATTTATGACTCATATAATTTTTTTCAAATTAATTTTTATCCATTTATGATATTTTATTAATCATTTTTGTAAGAATACTTTTATTCCTAATGAAGTACTTTTGAAAATTTCCCAAAAAAGTATGAGAATAATGTTTTCTTAACTTATACGGCATGGATAGATTTTCAGGATTTCAGGTAACCATATTACCTTGAATATTACCTTAAAATATTATAAGTATATATTCAAATAAAATAATTTCTCTTAAAAGGGTTCATTATATTAACAGAATAAAATTATTTTAAAGAAGAAATGACATTTTCCACAAGAAATGTTTTCAATAATCTTTTTCATGATTCATTTAAATAACTTTGAAGTTGTTTCAATGGAAAGGGTTTAAAAATTGATTTATGTTTTGAAAATTTATTTTTAATGAAATGACATGTTTTATGTGATCATTAAAATGCTTACCGATCTAATATGACATATATTGTTACAGTTCAAGCATACCATTCATATTGTTTCTCCGAATGGTTTAAGTTTTGATGGTATGATGTTTAAGAAACCCATATTTTTTTTCAGGTTATGATATTGATGAAATTATTATGAAAATTATATCTTTTCCATGGGTTATGATTTTATAACATTTTTATGTCACACATTCCATGAAACATCTTGTGATATAATGGTTTATGATCTTGTGGAACATGCATGTATGAATACATTATGAGATGGATAGGACCTACAGTTCCCTACATTGCATTGGGTAAAGAGTTATATATCATGATATTTCCATGAAGTAACATTCCCAAAAATATGTTTATGGGAGTGATCCATAACTAAAAATATAGTTATGGTAGTGGACCATGTCTACCAAGATGGAATGGTAAGTGAACTCATACAACTAAGATGACCTCCCCAACGATTCTTGACTACTATGAAATCTTTTTATATGATAATTTATCTCTAAAAAATTTTATGAATTAATATTATGTTATGATTTCACGTATTATATTATTTATTTCATTATAATTCTTGTCTTATGAACTGCTAATGTTTTTTAAATAATCATGCATATTATCTATTGATATGCAGGGTATGGTCTTAAAATTTTATGCTCATGTTTTCATACCCATATGGTATTATTATGCTTTAATATCTTTCGTGTTTAACCTTAATGAAAATATGAGCTTGTCCTTTCTTACTTTTCTTTTACCCGAGATATGAAGAAATATAATAAATATGATAAGTCAAAAAGGATTATAGTTATGATGAAATAGGTGGGGGATATGTAGATGTGTTATGATCTGGGTGTTTATTTTTTCATGTTTCCAAATGCACTAAATTATTATAGGTATTGGTCATCTAGGTTTTTAATGTATTAATTATTCCTCATAAGCCATTTAATTTCAATGTATGTCATGTTAAAGGTCTCTATAGTTGGTATCAGACATATAGTTTAGTTAACCATTGGAAACTAGGATGCATAAGATTTAGTGATATCCATAGAGAGATTTATATGGATATGTCTAGGGTTGTACCTCAGGATAATTCTATCTATATCTTACAATCATAGAATTTTAGTAGCAATCATTAATAACATAGGATTAAACTTAAGTTATCATAGATTGATATATTATATGTATTTTACCTTGGTTATGTAAATATTATTCATGGTAATTTATTATCACACCTTCATTTCTGGTCTAATTCAATTTCCATAACAAGATATAACATGGTTAACGTGGAATGTTCTTGTTTTGGATTGTATAACAATTTTGAATATAAATTTCCTATGTAGAAATATATAAAAGAGAATCTAGAAGGTGGTGTGATTATTGGTTATACTTCCGAGGATAAATAGATTGTAAATGAAACGTGAACGGTATGTAATTTTATAGCATTGTGGTTTAAATTAAACATAAGAAGCATTGTTTGATTAAGGTTCAAGAACCATATGACATGATTCATATTTTTCGAATTATGATGATGATGGGTCCTGAGTAATTGTTTACGAATAATTTTTAACAATTGAAGTGTATATCTTTCAGATATCAAATACTATATTATTCAAATAATGAAATTTATAATTTTTTTCAGAATATGTTTTTTATTAATGATTGTAAAAGATTTATTGTAGATTTTTAAGGCAAAGAATAGTGATTTAAGGGTTAGGTGACATTATTGGAGAACAAATGATTAAGAAATATATAACCCTTAACATGTCCCTTATATTACGATAATGATATTTGGATAAATTTGGGGGGTGAAATTCATTCAAAGGTGGGTAGAATGTAATAATGTGGGATTTCTACAAGATATATATTTCAAAATTTTTTATGTTTTATGTTTTACACTACACCAAGATATTCTTTTGATATACACAACACTGACTAAACTTCCATTATACACAACACTTGGGTTTTCTTTTGTGACACAAAGGGTTCAGTTCTTTTGATTTATTTCATTTCTCGCAAGACTGAGTTTATGTGAACAACAATGTATAATTATTTTACCTTATAGGCTAGTTGTTATAACGGTGAGTATGAATAGTAATAATTGAATTATTAAAATATTATTTAAAAATCTATATATATTTAATTCTGCTGTGATCAATTAATTATAAATTATAATAAATCCCTTTTTAAAAATTGGAAATGTTTTTCAAAAAAATAATTTAAATTTAAATAAGTGAGTTTATAAAATAATAAAATCACTAATGATAGATTGTGTAAATGAAATATATATTTTATATATTCAATATACTATTTAAAATTAATATATATATATATATATTCTAGACATGATATAAGAACAAATTCAATTATTCAAATAAAATATTTTTTGTTCAAAAAATATTATTTTTCCACCTTTTGATGGAGCCTCAATTATAAAGTTATATTTGACACTTTTTTATATTTTATTTTAAAAAATAGAAAAATTGTTCGAAATAAGATTATCATGATTTTGTTTGGTTGTTTTTTGTATTTTTCTGATATGTTTCATGTTTTGATTAATAGTAAAAAAATAATGCATTTTAATTAAAAAGTAATATTCATGAAATTTGTTTATAGTATTAAATTATAAATTAGTATGGCTTTAAACTATAAATATATTTTTTTCTTATCAGCTAATATAATTCAGTTCATTTGAAATAATTTTACATTGGATTTAGATGTAAAAACATTTCAATATTCTCCGTGTTTTTACTTTTAAAAATCATTCTCTTATTCTGACAAAAAGATGAATATTAAATTTATTATTGAATCTTTTGGGTCATGAATTTAAAAAAATGTATTCAATATTTTTAATTTTTGGGTACAAATTATTTAAATATATTTCATTCATTTTTTGGTATCATGAATTGTAACATTAGTAATTTTTATAAATATAGTAAAAAGGTAAATCAAGAAATTATAGGTAAAAATAATATTATAAAATTATCATAACACTTTTAAAATTATCATTAGATGAGGTTATTTCACATTAAATCATTCTCTAGTCGAAATGGAATCCTTTGTAATCTAGTTGGGTGAGATTATGACATTTAATATATTTTACATAAAGAAAATATAAATATATATTACTCAAATTTTAATAAACATATAAATTTTAATAAAATTTTATACAGAATATAAATTCAACTATCAATAAATATTATAAATATAAAATGTATTAATTTATCATGGTATTTTATTTTTAATTTTTTTGGAAATAAGTAATTACATTAATGGCTTATACATTGATGATGTATAAATTGTTTAATTAGTGAGAAACCAATAAAACATTTTTTATCAAAATAATAATAACAATTTAATGAGGATTTAAAAAAACTGATGTATTATAAGTATTATTATTAAATAGAGAGTATTTATCTTGATTATTTAATTTAATTTTTAAATTTAATTTAAAAAATATGTATATTAAATAATTACAAAAAACAGATGTAGTAATTATTTTATTAATAGAGATAACAAATAAATGTTATAAATAATTTTAAAATAAATATAATTTTGGATAATTAACATATTCAATGAATTTTATTGAATATTTTGACCCCATATGGATATAATAAAATATTTATTTAGAGGATAACATCTTGTATTGATATTTTTAAAAATACATGAATTATATAATGTCAAAATTGGCCCTATTTATATTTTGTCATGTTAATTTTTTATTAAATAATTTAAATATCAAAAAACATTTTTAAAATATATAAAATAATTATTATATATTGTTAAAGGTTCTAAAATTTTCATTTATGATATAATTGACATATAAATAGTAAAAAAACCTATTTTAATAATGAAAATATTTTTACCTTAGTTGAAATTAAAAATGAATAACTAAGGGTTAATTAAATTGATATGGTATCAATTGATATAAAAAAATTTCTAATTTTTATTTATTTATGATATTAAAACATTTTCTCATATAATCTTTGAAAATAGGAAATTTTGGAAATTTTTAGATGGGTTTTTATTTTATAATAAATTAATATTTTTGGAGATTCCAAATGTGACCCTCACCTCAATTATAAAAGGGCACATACTCTATCACTTATTAACATTAATTTGAGACATCAATATCATAAATTACATATCCATTTGTATTATAAACATCCCTATAACATTCTATAGTTTATTTTATTCTACAAATACTTATTCTAGTTATTTAAGAAGAGGCATAGAAGAAGCTCGTCGAATAGAGGTTAATCTCCTCTAATGATTATTTCAAAATTATTTATTATTCTACATCATATTTCTAATTTTTCTAGTATAAAATAAAAAATAAATTATGAAATATATAATTATATTTTAATATTATTATTTAATAACCATATTCCACCTTCTATCCATCCTATAAAAAATGAAATCACCATGAATGTGTACATATGGCTTAATGTCTTCTTACCTTGGTGTAATATGTATTTCACCACCATATTATATGATTGAGATTTATGATGAGTATAATTATTATATATGATATTTATAATATAATTATGCCTCTATAATAATAATAATTTTACTACCTTTTTACCATCTAATATTATGAAAAAATGATAACTTCCCTTATGCATACGTATGGCTTACCATCTCCACGATGCGATTAGACTCGTTATTCACCTATATTTCACATGGATTGTAATAATGTTTAATTTTATGAATATATATGTTATATATTACATTAAAAATATTCTTTAACAATAATACATCATATAGTTTCTTTTCATTTAACCATACAAGGAAACTAAAACAGTGTTCATTTGTACGTACGTCCTACTATCTCCATGAATGGTGTATTTCATTTATCATTAATGATTGTAATAAATATTATATTTGGAATATATAAGATATTTATATCATGTTTTATATTATTAAAATATTTTAATCATTATTTATGTATGATAATCATAAATACCAAGTAAAATCACGAATGATTAATAATGAAGTTATCACCCAAAACAAATCTTTAACAAGAATTTAATATTTAACATGTAATATAAAGCCTAAAAATTCACACATGGTACTAAATATAAAAATATGTTTATTTTATAGATGTATAATAATTTTTTTATGCTTGAAGATTGAACATATATGTTGAGAGTGAAGATATATGGTAAATGGGTTTTGTCTCACCTTTACTTCTGTCAAACACATGCCTCATACCATACTTGTATCTTCTACTAGGTTTATGTAATACCCATGAATTCCTTTTATGATTATTAACCATATGATTATTTTATTTTTGTATCCATATAATTTTCTTTCTTTAATACGGAATATGATTGTACTGATTATAAGATATTAAGTAATAATTTCACAATCTGATTATTTTCCAAGATTGTTTATATATAAGTATTTATTTGCATAAATTTAACATCAATTTCATTATTTCCCAAAAATTAATTACAAAATATTTTTATGAATCTTTTATAGTTATTTAAATTTATTTTTACCCATGTATGACATTTTATTAAAAAAAATTAAAGGGATGTTTTTTCGGTTTTCCTAACGAGGTACATTTTGATATTTCCAAAAAAAATTACACAGAGAATGTTTTTTAATTTTTATAGAAAGAATGGATTTTTATGAATTCATTACACCTTATTACCTTGAATATTTCTTTACATGATTATAATTTTATTTTCAAATTAAATTATTTCCTGTAAAATTTCATTTAATTTCAAGAAAAGAGAATGTTTTTAAAGAAGTAAATTTGTTTCCTAAAAAAATAATTAAATGATTTGTTCATGATTCCTTTTAATGTTTTCAATTTTGATTCAATGTAATGGGTTTTGAAAGTGTTTTATGTATAGAAAATTTATTTATAAACAACTTCAAGTTCCTAGTGATAAATCAAAGTCCTTACCCATCTATGATGACATACTCTATTATAGTATAGTAATACCATTAACTTTATTTCTATAAATGGTTTACCTTTTGATGTTATGATGATTAAGAAACCCACTTGTTTTTAAAAGTTATTGTTTTGATGAAGTGATTATAAAACCTGTATCTTTTCCCAATGTTGTGATATGATTACATTTTTATAAAACCCATTCAATTACATTGGTTATGATATGAATATTTATGATCATGATGAATATGTATGTATGATTACATTATGAGATGGGTGGGACCTATATCTCTATCCAATGAATTGGGTAATGATTTATATCTCATAATATAGACAAGAAGGACCTTTTATTCCATGATGGATGTGGGAGTGAACCATGACTACAAAGACGGTTATGAGAGTGAGCCATGACTAAGAATATTGAATGGGATGTGAATCCATAACACTAAGATGTACTATACATCAATTCCCCGACTACAATGGAAATAATTTTATATGATTTTAAATCTTCTACAAATTCGATTTCTTATTCTTATGTTATGATTTCATGTAATATGTAATTTATTTATATATGATTCATGTATTATGAACTTATAATATTTATGGAAATACTAATCCATATTATCTTTTGATATGAAGTGTGTTATCTTCAAATTTTATGCCCATGTGTTCATTCCCTTATGTTCTTATTATACTTACTTATCATTCATGTTTACCCATACAGAACATATGAACTCAACCTTTCTTATGTTTCGTTTCCCCATGATATGAGGAAAGGTAAGAAGTATGATATTCCTGAAATGGTACTAGTTTAGAATAAATAGGTGGAAGAATAATTAGATGTGTTATGAACCAGTTGTTTATTTTTTCACATTTTCAATAAAACTAAACCAATATGGTCTTTGGGATTTTTTTGTATCGTATTATGTATTAAACATAAGTGATGTATTTTCTATGAACATATATATTTGGGTCACTATAAAAACACATATACAAACCAATAAAATGCTTAAATGTAAAAATACTAATAACATGGAAGGAATACAACTAAAATTCCACCATTACAGTATGACAACAAGTACTAAAAGAATGTGGGCCAAACACAATCCCACCCGATTAAAATTGGTAATATAACCAAGCTAAAAATTTTAATAGGACTTTTATCAATGTATTCCTAGGAATACATCTCTATATTCTAGATCAATAATATCTTCCATGTCTAGGTCTCTCTTGAACTTTTCCAGAAGGTGGACCATATGCCTAACACACAACACATACAGGAAAATCCCATGCATGGGTGGATTTAAAAATACCTAAAAGGACACCCCAAAATCAATAATAGTATAATGTAATTAATAATAATAATCTTGTCACATGAATATTTCAATTTAATATTTAACAAGAATATATAGATATAATTAAAGTAGACAGACGACCTTGAGGTATGGTTACAACCATAAATCCATCATATGATTATTGCTCGAAGGTCCCACGTCTCACTCGTTTTGGAGGATACCATCCATGATTCAGATATCAATATTATCTTTTTATCCATGATGTCATGATCATTTTATATTTCCATAATAAGTACATGATGGATGTCTGATGAGATTAATACATTTAATGGTGACCACTCTCTGATCTATAGGGTATATAACAACCCAATTTGGATTAACCCACTGTATAGGGGTTTGATGACCATGTAGAGTCAATCATGAAGATAAAAAGAACCCCAAATATGTAAATTATGATGATAGAGGATCTCACTATGGGACTTATGACATAATTCTAACTTCTCTATCTAAACATAAAGATCCTCAGAGTAGATCACCATCATATTCACATGACGCGATTCCATAATAAAACCTTAGTGAAATGATCAAAAAAATGTACTCTAAGGAAATAAATTCAATATATAGAGATGAATTTCTACAAGACGTCTCAAAATTAGTAAATTTTGTGTAATCAATCTACACAACATGTGTCCATGACCCTGGGTATGTTCGTGGAGGTGTCAGTCTGTTCGTGTACATGTCTTTGTACAAGGCATGGCTGAGCCATTGTACTCTTTCTCAAGTTAGACTATCTATGTATTTGTCTAAATACATAGTGTATATGATCCAATGTAATATTATCTATTTCCATATACTCATCGTATTACATACCGAGGATCAAGGTATGGGTCACACACAATGAGATAGTTATCATAGGCCATGTGATATTTTTCTTCACAGGATTAACCTAGTGCCACTTAAATCCCCAAACAACGCATATGTTCTTATAATTTACTCAATGAAGTTATAAATTCCACTTATCCAATAGGTTTTCATATGGATTTTTCCTCTAATAAAATTACTCTATTTTAATCCATGATTTTAACAGCAAATCATGTATTTGGAAAAACTAATCTAAATCATTGTAGGAGATCTAATTTACTACCACCTCGGTTTCTCGAGAATCATCTCATAGACTTTTAATAACCACACACTCCAAAATAATCATGATAATATATTTATCTAGTCCAAATCCATCATCACCATTGTCACGGACCAATCCCACAATCGATCCAATCTCGTATCTGCGATATTAATCCATATCACATAGAAATAGATGCATAACGAATGGTTTATCGATTATCCATTGAACCAGTAGTCAAACATAAAAATAATGTTTAAATCATGATGATAGATGAATTAATATATAAATAATAATAATAATAATTTACCTCAACCATGTTCATGTTTTTCTTGATCCACTTCTAATAGAAAAATGAATGAAGATCCAAAATAAAAAAAATTCTCTAATAATTCCAAAAAAATAAGCTCGCATGTAGAATATGATCACACTGAAAGTTAATTAATAAGTTGATTGATTCTTTTCCATTATAATAATAATAAAATTTTGATAAATCCAAATTATAAAATTCCTTACATTTATATGGATTGATCTCTGATAAAGAATAAATTTCCATTATTGTCATTGGAAATATACATTATTTTAGTTATCGTAAGTCATCCACATTCTATCATTATCATTCACTGATGATTTCAGAAATTCTCTCTCAATGTACATATAATTATGTAGAAAACCCTTTGAATTGTTCATAACTGTGTTAAAATAGGTAAAATAATTAGGTCTCTACATCATTTTAAAAAATAAATTTACTTATTTATTTATTTTATTATTTATTACCATGAGGTATTTTAACCAAAATCCTAATAATTAAAATTTTATATAACACCAAGGGTAGATCACATGCTTAGACCTCAAAAAAAATATTATAATCCCTATCAGGGATTATATTTATGATTTATTCCACATATTCATGAAATTTTTGTATTCATGAAAATTGAAATAAATAATATTTTTGAAAAATAAATTTTGTGCTCAACCATTCTTGGAATCTCATAGAGTCTCAATGCATATATCCAAAATAGATCAATTTGATATTATAAATTAATACAAAAACATAGGATTTTTTATTCCCCCCCACATTGAGGCTTTACTTACCAAAAATAAAACAAAACGAGAATTCAATATATTTTGGTACTGATCATGAGTATTGGTATCCTGTTCCCAAGAGATCTCTTGAAGATTCTTGTGTCTAACATACCTACCTAGATGCCACTAATATTATTATCCAATTAATTTTGTTATAAGGCACCAATCATTCTTCGATATACACCAAAGGATATAAAGTAGTAATGTGGGTCTAGGGTGTGTATGTGGAGACAATATGCCCACACATTAGAGTAAGATCAACATAAATTACTACATAACCTATATGAAGTAAATAAAGATAGTGTGGTAGTCTTAAATAAACATAAATATACTATTCCATAATAATAAATTAAATTCTATTAAATCATGATCATCAAAGTAATATTTATAATAATTGAACCCCACTGGGCCAACCATAAATTGAATATTATATAAACGATATTGAAATAAAAGTGTAATGATCTACTAAAAAGTCCTATATCGACCAAATATTCAGTCTATATACACTGTTGAACTGCATCATCATAATCCTAAGAATCTAGATGAGTGGATCCTTTCAATCATGAATTCTTAGGAAATATCCCTATCCATCGTGAAAATAATTCCTAGACGAAAAATAATAAAAAGGTCTACACACATAGATTTGAATGTAATGGGGAGAGAAATAATCATAAAAGTACATCCCGATGATGAACCTATAAATGAAATTTCACATGTTCATTCTCATGAAATATTATTAGACCAGCCAATAAAAAAATGAAAATTTTGGTTAAAAAATAACATAGAACCACAGTTGATCCCTAGGTTTTTTATCCCGATTAACTTGGAAATATTATGTCATTTATATTTATATATATATACATATATATATATATGAATATTACAATACATATACACATATTCATATATATATATATATAATTATAAGTGAGTAAGTTGAAAGAAATAATATAAAACTATATCACTTAAACCCTTGGGTACATTGTCTTGATCTCTTGGACATCATGTGCAAGGGCATTGAGATATTTATCATACCACTCATGTCGTGTATCATTATGTTTATCTCTAGGTCCATAATCCCTATCGACAAAACTAGATTTGGTATGGGACATGATGTCTCTAAATAAGCTACCTCATCATAGTGGGATACTCATCCTAATCATAGGATCACCCTTACACAACTCCAATAACTTTATTGAAGGATACCATATAAAAAATCCTATCAATGTTCACTAAGCTGAACATCATGCCACTCAAGCCATGTAAATAAATTATGATGTTTTATTCTTAGATACCATCAAGTAAAAGGTCATGAAATTGTGACTTGTATAATCTTTGAGGATCTAAAACATAAGTGATCAGAAATAATGTTCACTAGTGAGACATCATGACTACCCCATACAATGTATAAATAGGGAGAGCATACACGTCCCCGTATCTTTGGGGAGAATAATAATTTACATTTATTCAAAAATGTAAAATTCCATATCGAACACTGTGATCTAATAACATATCTGGATGAGTCTAGATTCCCCAATCACTTAGGAGACGGTAATCGTCCATGATTATAATAAGATTGAGGAGATAATAATCATCCATGTCACATATAATGTCAAGGATATCACAATCATCCCCAAATCATATCATCAGGGATGCGTTGAGAATCCAAGCATATATGGCTCAAAATTTGTATATAAGAATGTACTATTGGAGATTCCATTGATATAATAATCAAACTTATAGTCGCAACAACCATATCCTAGGTAGTTCTTATAGGTATGTCAATAATGTAATAAACACCATTTCCTACAAGATAGATCCACATAATATGTCTAGGCATTGAAATTTAAAATAAAAATGATCCAATGGAATAAGTACTTGAATACCAATAGAGAGAGATGTTTATCATCAAGGTCTTCCACCAATAAATAGGGAGAACCTATAATAATAATCATCATATCAGCATTATCTGAGTGAATGTAAAAATAAATGAGTGTGGGTGGATAAGGCCCAAAACCACCACTACTACCACAGAGACGTGGGATTATAGTTATTTTATAGGTTTTAATTTTACTCCTATAACAATAACTATAGAAAAATAACATACCAGCTCAAGGTCATCCAATCATCAGGTAACCCATTGGGTATTTGGAGGAATAACACAAGAAATGATTCCTTCATGATATTTTTAACAGAGAAGCTAAAAGAAAAATTCCTACGAGGGATCCTATAATGATAATTAAGAAGAGGCATCCTAGTCGGGAACCTTGGAATGGGGAAAATAGTGAAGGGTTGCTACAAGGGATTCCCATGGTCATTATTTAAGTGATGGATTTCCCAAAGGGATCCCTCCATTAAAATCATAAGATACAGGCATCCTACATGGGATCCTATTAGTAAAAATGTATGTTGGGGAATCCTAAAGGGGATACATGAAAGAAAATAACCACAAGTCCTCCTAGACCATTTAGGTAGATTATATCAAGGGATAAATCCTTGGGTGGGATGCTACCCAAGAATTTTTCATGAGGGGTGGATCGAGGCCCATCTCAGATCATGGTCTCAAAATAGTTTTATTTAAAATCATATCCTCACATCCAATTTCATTAATGTCTCTCATGAGAGAACTGCATTTAAATATTGTAGGAATAACCTCACCACTATGAAGACACCTAAAACGACACATAAGAGTCATCAAATAACGAGGGTTCCACAATTGTGATCTACATGAATAGTTCATCATAACAGGAACCTCTTATGTCCCATTCTAGTTTTTTGGGGCATCAAAAATTAAAATACACTAGAAAGGGTATAAAAGGAGAAGTACATGGGTACAAAGAGAGTACCCTCAAGTCCCCACAAGGGTGAGAAATCCAACAATACATGTTATATAAAATCCCATACATACAACCATTTTTTTCATGTAAAAAACTTGAATCCTACGTGGGGTAACTACCTATGTACCTCATATGACATGGCCATGTACATTTCCTGAACTTATACATCTACAAAACATGCAACCCATACGAGGTCTTGTTGTGTCCGCTACATGGCCATGTTCCCATACTCGTAATGTGTGCCCGGGTACTCATCTACGTAGATGAGTCCCAACACATAGTGTGTGTAACCATACAAGGAGGATAATTCTAAATGATCATCTTCCCTAAACAAGAAGAACACATAGCATGTTTTGAGGAGCTACACATCATGGGCGTAGGATTTCCAAATAGAAATACGTCAAATCTTCAGAAATCATCCCCTAGAAAACAATTGATTGATCAACAATAAGACCAAATAAATTATAAAAGATTATTAAAAATAAAAAACGGAACTATAAAAGATTCTATGGGTAAAAAATTAAAACAACTTACCTTTGGGTGGACTTTTCTGAACCATTTCCCATTTATATGCCCCAATGCCATCACATGTTGATCTGGCTCGTCCTTATCTCTATGGGGGTACATCATTCCTCCTACCGCCCCAACTATCTCTCCCAGTCCAATTTTCTCAATTATTCATAAAAATGGAATCCCATAGGGGGTTTATTCATGTGAAACACTAAGAGTAAAAGTAAAAGAAAATAGAAAAGAAAATAATTAAAATGAAAAAGGGACCCGAACTGACCCTAATTCCCAACACGAGTTTATGCCCCACATGGGAATTTTTCTTAATTTTATACTCAATGGTGGATAATGAATATCAATATAACGGATTTTCAAAAAGATATGGTCAAAAAAACCTACATGAATAAATTTAATTAAATTTAATTATATATTAATAATCAATTATTCCGAAAAAAATTTAAAGGACTTAAAATTTAACCAAACTTCATTCATAGGGTAAAAACCATATTCAGGGACCAAGAATGAGGTTTGAAAAGGTATCTGAGATCATCTACATGATTAAAAGAGACATTTTAACTATTACAATTATCTGATGGAAAAAATTTAAAATTTCTGCTCAATGTTATAGTCCCAAAAAACATGATTCATTAATACCTCCTCACTATAGACCTTATCTTATATAATAATCCTTTGTGGTAAAATAAAACCATGATATTATCCCAAGAAATTATTAAACTACACCATTACAACTATTCCATTAAATAGTCTCATAGTGTATGAAATTCTTCCATCCAGGATGAATTTTTACTATGACCGATATTGCTCTCCCCACCAAAAGATTCCCCTAATCGTCCTCTCAACAACAAGCTTCAATCCCAACAGACCATAGAATATTTTTAATTCCAACTGAAAATGAGGTTCACCACCCTCAAACAACTAATGTTGAATAGGACACCTTATGTCTTACCTTATACCACTACTTGAGCACAACCTCAATAGGATTCTTCCTAGAATAATGGACGATATTTAAGAATAATAAAACCTCTCCCCTAGAGCCAACACTTTCTATGAATAAATTGGATGATGTCAAGACAAATCATCAACATATCTAACTCAGAGCCAATAATATTACATTAAAAGACATGTATAGATCTCCCGATACACACTCATATCAAACCAGGATACAGTTTCCTTTACCAAATCATGATACCACATCTCCCAACCATGTATGTCCATGTGCATACAATGGTCAACCATCTAATGGAACTTGATCCACTATTGATGTTTCCCCTAACACAAAGGTAAATTATTATTTAAACACAACCATATGAAACTATTCCCATGGAATTTCAATGAAAAAATCAATAATCATATTGCACATGACCACTCACTAATTTATGATCTCAACAACACAATGCAAAACTAGTAGGTACCAATATAACCAAGATCATGATCCTACAAGCCATTCTATTAGAAGGTTGATGTAAGCATGGTACATGGAAGGATAGAATAAAAAACAAAATCTCTTATTTAACTACTAATTAAAATTGGGATCCTCAATTTTTCCATGATATAATCCACAACCACCTACCACATTGCATCGTTTAAGTGACATAAGCATCAATCATGCTGCTGCTGATCAACTAAGTCATGAAACTGAAAAATTAATCACATAGATTCTAGTCTAAAAAATGTCACCCTAGGTTATTCACCAAATTATAAATGGATCAACATACACATATCACTAAACCATATCACCTACCATGGATTGGAGACAAAAAGAGTGTTCAAAGATGACCATTTCCAAAAAGGGAATATGAATACCCCTTCCAACCAATATCATCGGTTGACCGTAATAAAAAAAACCTATAAGGTTTGAAATTTTCAACATGTCCCACAAGGGCTTGATTCTCTCTAGGATTTATAAGAAGGAACTGATCCTAGGAGTTCACGATACCACAAAAAAGAGATGATAAATGAACAATCATCGAGTGTCTGAATATGCTAACACCCCCTCAAAGTCATGTTCATGACAAACATACGAGTACCCATCATAATTATAATCATTGATCTGATAAGAGAACCACATATGATGTTTGGTTACATAATATGTTATTTCAATATATATAAAAAAATTTTGTATAAATTTTTTACTAACACTTTGAATAACCAAACCTAAGAAAAAAATCCTAAAAGTGTATAACCAATGGTCCCCATATTCCCTATCAACCTAAATGGGTAAATCTTCCTCCCATACATGAGGAATGAGTAATAAGAATTACCATCAAATGTCACAACTTAGATCCACATGTCCTTCCATCATTAACAAAACATGTGAAATATTCCTAAATTGAGTAGAATTCCACCAAAACATATATATGAAAAATCCATTTAGGTTTTTCTGATGTTATAAACAATTTCCCCCTTCATCATTAAAATCACACACCATATGATATGTAACATGTGAATCTAATGTGCCAAATATGATGCATAAAGAAACACTTTCCATTTTTGAAGAAGATTCAAAATAAATCACATTTCTCATTCCAATTTTCCAATAGATAGAAATTAGTAATAAATTATAACATCCATAAAACATGTATGTAACTCAAAGTGAATTCATATATGACTATTAAATCAAAATTTAGAAAAAAAATCCAATTTCCCATGAAATAAGGACTTCTCAACAGAAAATGTGTTCTCATTTAACTAGATTGGTATCCATCACAGGTTCCTACAAATTCTAAATACTCATGTCTACTATATCCCAAAACGTAAAGAAAATGTAAATTAACTTATTTGGTAACACTTTTTAAATCTCAACCAAAATTCTACTAATATGATTCTTCAAAGAAGTTATTTGTGAGGCTACATGCATTCCACTCTACATGCCTGTGTATTTTTATTACAAATGAGGGCCTAGTATGTTCATGTAATGGGACAAGGCCCTCATATCAGAGTAATAATAGTTTAAATTACTATATATTATCACGGAATTAAATAAAATTGTGTGGAAGCATTAAATAAACTAAAATATATTATATAATAATAAATGAAATGTTATAAAACATTAGAAACCATGAAATACTTTCCAAACTGGTCACCCTCTAGGTAGACCATCCATGGGAGAGTATAAAAATTAAACAGAAATAAATTTGTAAGGATATACTACTAACTCTGATCTAGACCACATACTCTTTCTCCAAACACTGCCAAACTATATCATTCTAATCCTATGAATCCAAATGAGAAACTCCACTCAATAATTCAACCATGGTCTCTAGCCCTATTCATAATGTTGGTTGTTCTTAAATAGATATGATGACAAATGGGATGCATGCACATAGAATGGAATGTAACGATTTGTGAAATAATATCAGTAGGAAACCCTAATAATGAACCCATAAATCTTCTATCATCAGTTCATACATGCACAATATGCTCAGCCTAGTCGAGACACAAATGAAATGATAAATAAAAAAATAACATGAAACAACAGTCAGTCCCTAGGATTTTGATCTTGGTCAAATAGGAAATGTTTCATCATAAATATTTAAATTTATATACATATATATGTATATTATCATATATATGCATATATACCTAAATATTTATATACATTAGTATAGAGAAATAAATAACATAAAACAAAAATAGTTGATCTTTAGGTCTATAATCCTGAGGTCATTGACATTCTGCAAAAGCAAATTGAGATGGTTGTTTTACAACTCTTGTTGTGTATAATTATGTAGATATATGTATCCCTAATACGAATTGAAAATACCAACTATGTCTAGTGGAATACAGTCTTTAAGCATGAAACATCACCATAGGGGGATACTTGTTCTAAGAATGGGTCCATCGTAACTCACCTAAAATAACGGTATTGATGATTATAGTATAACAATATCCAATCCTATAAATGGTCACAAATTTTAATGTAATGACACTCATTCCACGTAATTAAAATTTAATGTATGGTCCATAGGGCCTAGTAAATAGGTAGTCCCAAAATGGTGGCCCATATAACCATGAGGGTATGGCCCTTAGGTGATCATTGAGGAGATCTCATCAGTTATATGTAAATCCCACACCTCATAGTCTTTAAACAGGGAGAGAGTAACCATACCTATCACTCATGAGAGTGTAATCATCCCCAATTATCCATGAATATTGAACTCCATTCCCAACACTGCGGTCTAGTAATTGATCATTGGGAGTATAGTCATTATTATAACTTGTTAGAGTGTAATCAACCATGTGTATAATCTGATCAAGGAGAATGTAATCATCCTTGTCATATATCAATTTTAGGGGAGCACGACCATACTAAACACATATCCACCAGAATATAAAGAATACTTGAAAATATAAGGACCAAAAGATAGATTCATGAGAGTACCTTTGGTGATCCCAATAATATAATAATCAAACATATACAATCAACCGTTAGATCCTAGGTATTAACTATTGGTAAGTAAATAATAAATTAAATAACATGGCTTAGAATCTGGATCCTAGAAATACAAATATGCATCCCAAAGACGAATAATACAGATCTTAGGGAATATTTATGGAAATCCTAATAGAGAGAAATGTATCTCATGGGGCTCGTCATCCAACAACCTGGATGCACCATGGGAAATCATATTTTAATTAGTAGTAACTAGGTGAATGTACAAAAAAAAGTGATGGTGCTATAACATCCAAACCCACCAGTACTGCCATTGCTCCAGGTGCATAGAATTTCGCTATGGGTTCTAAGGTGACAATAAATACCATCTCTACCCAAAAATGTTGTAATATCATATGGTGTGACAAATATTGGGTAACCCATTGGGTCCCTCAAGTCATTTATTTATAGAGGAATCTTACATGAGATCCTTTGACGAGAAAGTAAAATGAGGAATCTTATAGGGGATTCACTAATGATAACTAAACAGATTCATCATACTCGTGGTCTATGTAATGGGTAAATAGGTTAAGGGTTCCTATAATGGATTATAATGATTATCAAATAAGAAATGTGTATCCTAGAGATAACTCTCCATAATAGCGATAAAATTGGGGATTCTTAAACATTGTCCTCTAGGATGAAACATAAGCAGAGGAATCCATCAAGGGATCCACATAAGAAACTAACCTCCTGGCCTCTTGGACTGAATGGGAACATCTTGAAAAGGTGAAATCATCAAGGGGGAATCTAAAAATACATTGATCAGAATAAATATTTCATGGCCCATCTAAAATCATTGTCCCAAATTATTTTGGTTCTAATTTTCAAATGATCATCATTTTTTATGTCTCTCTCTTAAAAGTAACTAAATTTAATTATTGAAGGATGACCCCTCCCATGTAGAAAACTTCTGAAATGCCAACTAGGAGTCCTCAAACCACATTTATGATTAAAAAATGACATATGTGGTAAAATACAAATAATAGGCTCATTATATGTCAAAATCTTACTTAGGGGAATATAATCGGAAAAAATTCTCAATGTGTAGAAACTGAGGAGTGCACGGTGTATATTCCCAACTACATAGTTTGCACCCTCATGTCCCTAGATATTCATGTCATACAACCAGAAATGGTGTATTATTGAACATATACATTGTGTGTTTATCACTAAATTAGTGTGTACTATAACTGAGATACATGTCTGCATTCCTCACATGGTTTTCTCTTGTACGTATTCTAGATATGAACTTCCTCAAAGCATGAAACCCACATGGGGTATAGTGGTGTACTCTATGCAACCTCATTCCCCTACATGGGCAGTAATTCCATGTAATTGTGTACATGATCATGTCCCAATATATAGGGTGTATATCAATAGATGTTGTGTATATATAAAACTAGTACTCTTCCCGTGCAATGAACGAAACTATAAAATAATTCTTCTTATTAACTATAGATTACTATATTTAAATCATAATAGTTTATAATCTGTCTTCTTAAGAGTACCACTTGTATTAGTTGATAAGAAACAGTAACGTTTATGTATTTTACTC
Organism: Viscum album; assembly: GCA_963277665.1. Classification (NCBI taxonomy): domain Eukaryota; kingdom Viridiplantae; phylum Streptophyta; class Magnoliopsida; order Santalales; family Viscaceae; genus Viscum; species Viscum album. Next base: position 393,491,614 of record OY728148.1, read on the forward strand.
ACAAATTATTGGTGAATACTTTGGAATTATAAGTGAATCTATTAATAATACATCAATATAAAATTTTAAATTAAGATACATCAATTATAATGTGAAACACTTTGGAATATTAAAGGGTGGAAACCTGACTTCAAAATAAACTGCATTTAGGAAAACAATATTGCATACTATGAAAGACAAAGTTGAAGAGAAGTTACTTAAGGAATAGTTTATATAATAAAAAATATGAGATCTTCCAAGGATTCATTGTAATACAAAAAAAATTGTTGTCCACAAATAGAGATGTAGTGATGTTTAGACATGGAGTAATTTTCCATCAAGTAGAAGATGTTCCCAATGAATTTCATCTTTGCGTCACCAATATAAGATTGGTTGGAAACTTCCTTGTGTAACACATCATAAGAGTACCTGAATAAGCAGCATAAGAATACAAAATAAGAATATACACAACATAAGTATACAGCATCAGAATACCTGAATATGCAGAATAAGTATTAATGTCACCGAGAAATGGACATGAATGAAATTACCAACCTGCCCAGCCCCTACCCCTCCCCTTCCCTCCCCCCTTCCCAACCTTTTCCCCAGCAGCCCCCTCCCCCTGCCATAACCCAACCATGCCCCTACCCTACCCTCTTCCCAACCTCTTCCCCACCCCCTCCACACTGGCCTCATCCTCTCCTCCCGTCCCCCATGCCCAAGATTTCCTCCTAGAACCCCTCCCCCCTTCCATCTTCCTCCCTCCCATCCTCTCCAACCTGCCCAACCCCCTACCCCTCCCCTCCCCTCCCCCTGCCCAACATTTTTCCCCAGCAACCCCCTCCCCCCTGCCATAACCAAGCTCTACCCCTCCCTTCCCCCTGCCCAACCTCTTCCCCCTAGCAGCTCCCTCTTCCCTGGACTCATCATCCCCTCCCCTCCCCTCCCCCCTGACCAACCCTTTCCCCCAGAACCCCCCTGCCATCTTCCTCCCCTCCCCTCCCCTCCCCCCTGCCGAACCTTTTCCCCCATCAGCCCCCTCCCCCTACCATAACCCTCCCCTCCCCTCCCCACCCCTCCAACCTGCCCAGCCCCTTCCCCTCCCCTCCCCTCCCCCTGCCCAAAAGATGCTTAAAAAATGATGTTGAACATTAAAATGAAGTAAAAAAGCAGAAGAAATGCAAGAAAATTGAAGGAAAAATGAAGAAAAAAATGAAGAACCTAAAAAAATATTCAAGTCATTTATGGACTGCTCCGGGCTCACACCTTCCCAGCCATACTCTTCTTCTTTAGTAAACTACCATGTTTTCATGGCCTTCCACTTTATAGGGTTTTGAAAGGGAAGTTTCAAAGAGGGGATATGATGCGAAACACGTACGCATAGAAAAGCAGAAATCTTCATTGGCTCTAGAATCATTGTACATACTCATGATAGTAATCATTAACAGAATCTATGTACCTCTATGGAATAAAAGATGGACCTGTTTTAAAAAAACATTGTCAACAAATTAGATAAAAATATGAACCTCTTAAACCTCTTATAATAAAAAAATACATAATAAAATAGTGAAATAACATAATCCATGGGTGTTACATGTTCACTCACCTATTGTTGAGATGTTTAGTACCAAATCCATAGATTCATATTTTAACATAATGGACATTGAAACATATATTTTTTTAAAACATTATAAAACACAGTGAATTTAAAAGACTCATATCATAAATGAAATAGTAGGTATAGAAACACTGACCTATAGAATGACAGGATTTCTCTAAATGAACAGTATCCATGTAAATAATAGACCAGTAAAAATAACTTATGCCAAGGGTGTTACATCCTATCATCGATTCCCTTTTCCGGTGCAGTAATGTTCTACATTCAGGGCTTTAAAAGGACGTTTCAAAGAGAGGAGATGATGCGAAACACATACGCACAGAAAAACAGAAATCTTCATTGGCTCTAGTAACTCAATACATACTATTGATAGTAATCATTAACAGAATCTACGTAACTATATTGAATAAAAGATGGACCTGTTGAAAAAAAACATTGTGAACAACCTAGAAAAAAAATATGAACCTATTAACCCTCTTATAATAGAAAAATACATCATAAAATAGTGACATACCTTAATCCATGGGTGTTACATGTTCACTCACCTATTGGTAAAATAGACATGAATAAAACATCCAACCTGAATATACAGAATAAGTATTAATGTCACCGATAAATGGACATGAATGAAATATCCAACCTGCCTAGCCCCCTGCCCCTCCCCTCCCATCCCCCCTGCCAAACCATTTCCCCCATTATCCCCCTCCCCCTTCAATAACCCAACCATACCCCTCCCCCCATCCCCCCATCCCATCCTATTCCCCCAAAATCCCCCTCCCTCCTGGCCTCATCCTCTCCTCCCCTCCCCTCCCCCTGCCCAACCTTTTCCCCCCAGCACCCCTCCCCCTGCCATCTTCCTCCCCTCCTCTCCAACCTGCCTAGCCCCCTGCCCCTCCCCTACCCTCCTCCATGGCCAACCATTTCCCCCAGTAGCCCCATCCCCCTTCCATAACCCATCCATGCCCGTCCCCTCCCCTACCCCTACCCAACCTCTTCCCCCAGCATCCCCCTTGGCCTCATCTCCCCTCCCTTCCCCTCTCCCCCTGCCCAACATTTTCCCCCCAGCACCCCTCCCCCTTCCATATTCCTCCCCTCCCCTCCCCTTCTCTCTAACCTGACCAGCCCCCCGCCCCTCCCATCCCCTCCCCCTACCCAACCTTTTCCCCCAGCAACCCCCTCCCCCTTCCATAACCCTCCCCTCCCTTCCCCACCCCTCCAACCTGCCCAGCCCATGCCCCTCCCCTCCACTCACCCTTGCCCAATCTCTTCCCCCAGCATCCCCCTCACCACTCCCCTCCCCTACCCTCCCCTCCCCTCCCTCTTCCCAAAAGATGCAGAAGAAATGATTCAGAACCTAAAAGTGAAGAAAAAATGCAGAAAAAATGCAGGAAAAATGAAGAACAAAAAAATGAAGAACCTAAAAAAATATTGAAGTCATTCATGGACTGCTCCGGGATCACACATTCCCATCTATAATCTTCTTCTTCAGTACACTACCATGCTCTCATGTCATGCGACATTACAGGGTTTGGAAAGGAAGTTTCAAAGAGGGGAGATGATGCGAAACACGTACGCACAGAAAAGCAGAAATCATCATTAGCTCTAGAAACATTGTACATACTCATGATAGTAATCATTAAAAGAATCTATGTACCTGTATGTAACAAAAGATATAACTGTTTGTAAATTTTTTTTTGCATAAATTAGAAAAAAAAAATATGAACCTATTAACCCTCTTATAATAAAAAAATACATAATAAAACAGTGAAATACCATAAGCCATAAGTGTTACATGTTCACTCACCTGTTGATGAGATATTTAGTACCAAATCCATAGATTCAGATTTTAACATAATGGATATTGAAACATATAGATTTTTAAAACTTTATAAAACACAGTGAATGTAAAACACCATTAATGTAAAACACTAATATCATAAATGAAATAGTATGTATGGAAACACTGACTTAAGGAATGAGAGGCTTCTCTAAATGAACAGTATCCATGTAAATAACAGACCAGACAAAATAACTTAAGCCAAGGGTGTTACATCCTATCACTGATTCCCTTTTCCGGTGCATTAATGTTATGCATTCAATGATTCGAAAGGAAGGTTCAAAAAGGGGAGATGATGCAAAACACATACGCACAGAAAAACCAAAATTTTATGGGGTTTTCCCTTTTTCCCTCTCCCCTTCCCTCACCTATGAAGTGTGACATATCCTCTACCTTCTATGATCGGTGTGTATAACCCAATACTGGTTGGCCTTCCAGTGGGCTCCCTTCCCCCGTATTTTGGCCTCCCTTCCCCCATTTGGCAGCAACCCTTCCCATTTAGACTCCATCTTCAGCTTCCCTCCCTCATGAAACCCACAAAAACCACCCTTGTCTCCAACACGTGACCCACTGCTGCCACACCCCACTCTCTAGTGTGATGCCTCATCGGTACACCCCCCACTATCCTCCAACAATCTGCAAATATAGAATATACATTCATGAATTAATAGTAATGACTTTTCCTACTGTAATTCATTTGTGTGGACTTTTTAGTAGCCCAGATAATACCCAAGAAAATTTGTAACTGGTGTATAATGTAAATTTTGTATGTAAATCTTATAAAAAACCATAAAACTGAGCAGTATACATGTTCTAATAAGTTAATTGTAATGAGAAAACTCCAGAACAGTATTTAATGCATATAAGATTTTAGAAAATATGAAATAAAACCAATTAAATAGCTAAAGTACTATTATTTTATAGGTTTTTCCTCTCTCCCTCTCCCCCCTTCCCTCACCTATGAAGTGTTACATATCCTATACCTTCCATGTTCAGTGCGTATAACCCAATACTGGTTGGACTTCCAGCGGCCTCCCTTCCCCCATTTTGTGGCATCCCTTCCCCCATTCAGCGACCTCCCTTTCCATTTAGACTCCTTCTTCAGCCTCCGTCCCTCATGAAACCCTCCAGCACCACCCTCCTCTCCAACAAGTGACCCACTGGTTCCACCCCCCACTCTCTGGTGTGATGCCTCATCGGTACACTCTTCTACAAAAAGTGATTTCTCTGTGCCACTATCCTCCTACAATCAATTGTTTGAAATGGATGGATGCTGAAGTTAATGGCTTGAAATTGTTTGAAATGGATGGATGTTGAAGTTCATATTTCAGATTTGACAGGAAGAGATCAACCACCACTGTCATATAAAATTGTGTAGGCCAGAGAACTCTTTTATCCTGAATAATAGAGAAACCTACAACCACTACTATCATATATAAAATAATAACAGAAATTGGGAAACAATGCCTTTTTATTATGATATGACCTGCTGGTTTCAACATATTAAGAAATATGCATGAAAACAATTCTAAATTGAAAAGAAGCAATACCCATTAGGGATGAAATATAACTCAATAACATTATAACATTTAGTATCACCAAAAAACATAATTAATGATATTTATTTTAGGAAGAATTACAGTGGAATACAGTCTTATAAAAACATATATATATATATATATATATATATGAAATCCAGAAGTAGATTGAATCATTCATCTTCTAAACAATTTTGAATTTAGTTTCAAAGGAGAAACTAAATGTTTCGTAATGTTTCACAATTTATGTATTTGAAGCTGTAACTAGTTCGTCCTATAAAAATTGTGAATTGCAGTTCTATTGACGAAGCAATGAAAGCATTAAATTCTATTTTAGCTCTAATTAAAAACAATTTATATGGTCATTAGTTATTATATGCATAAGCTGGGAACTTACTCCTTCAATGACTCATGCTCAACTAATGCTTTGAAGAACAATATAAACTTAAGTGTTCCCTTGAAGAAAGTTTGGAAATAAAAAAAGGAAATGAAAATCATAATTAAACAAATAAAATGTTAGAAATAATTGTTTAATGAATTTAAAAAATAACAATAATTTCATAAAATGTATAAAGATACATACCTTGTCCCTCCACCAACTCGAATACCCTTTTAGTAACATCAGTTGGGTGTGTCAAGAATGGAATAGTTTTGAATATATCCAGGTGAATGCAACTTCATATTCTAAAAAAGAGTATCCATCATAATTAAAATCAGGTTAAAGAATGAATATAATGCAGGTTAGAAATATAGACAACATTTTTAGATATAAAACATACACAACAGAACCAATTTTAGCCTCTAATATTCTTTGAAAATCTCACCACCATGCAAATAAATACAACCAAAATGTTCCTAAAAATTGAAAAAAACCAAATCATTCAGCCATTTTAATGTTACCTTAATTTCATTTCATGCTTTGAAGAATAATATAACCTGAACTGTTCCCCTGAAGAAAGATTGGAAATCAAAATAGGAAATGAAAATCATATTTAAACAAATAAAATTTTAGAATTAATTGTCTAATGAATTTAAAAAATGACTACAATTTCATAAAATGTATATAGATACATACCTTGTCCCTCCATCAACTCAAATACCCTTTTGTTAACATCCTGTGGGTGTGTCAAGAATGGAATAGTTTTGAAAATATCCAGGTGAATGAGACTTCATCTCCTGCAAAATCATATTCATCATATTGAAAATCAAGTTAAAGAATGAATATAAAGCAAGTTAGAAATACAAACATCATTTTTAGATATAAAACCTACACAATAGAACCACTTTCAGCCGTTTTGATTCTTGAAAATGCTCCCCACAATGCAAATTGAGTCAACCCAAATGATCCTGAAAATTTAAAAAAACAAACCACTCAACCATTTTAATGTTACCTTAATTTCAATCAGGCTCGTTTTGAACATAAATTGTAAGAATGTATATATAATGAATCAAAAATTATATTTTTCCATAATATAAAATATAAAAAAATGTTTCAGGAGCCTACAAAATCACGGGCAGTGATCAGGCTGAAATTGTAGACCCTAGTCATTTATTATTTCTTGAAGGAAAAATCCATTGTCATTAATCATGCTAATAATTAGGTTGAACTATGCTGTAATTAAGATGATAATATAGGAACAAACTCATACCTCACATCCAAAAAAAACAATGTAACTACATAGTTAGTGAAATATACGTACAGGAAAAATCGAATACAGCCTACAAAAAATCGAATACACCCTACCAAAAATGTATGTGAATGTTGGAAAATAACTACATGGTTAGTGAAACATACCTATAGGAAAGAAGAGATATTTGGGAGTCCATAACAGAAACGTGAATGAAAATAATGGCATTCAGTCATGACACCAAACACAATCAAACCTCTATGCATATATAAGCTCAAAACATTTCCATGAACGTAGATTTACATAGCCAAAATAACACCAAAACAAAAAACTAATCAAAAATCAAAGAAACAATTTACAACTAGGAAACCTAGAATGAATGAAATCTGATGAAAATATCAATGGTAGTTGAGGAGGTAAATAGAACTGATAAATGGGTCACCGAGCCAAGCCATTAGCTGATGCAGAGCTCCTCGACCCCCGATTAAGAGTCGATGAAAACCAAGCTTTTGAAAGAACCCCAAATCAATTCCAACAGCATCGTCTTGAAGCAGAATAAAATCCACTGTGATATATGGTCCCCACTATTTAATCAGAGGAGGTGTAGGATCCTCATGCGATTGATATGAAGAAAAAGGATGCAGATCAGGATGATGAGGATAAGGAAAACGAGATATATTAGGCTGATATGGAGAATGTGAAGGAGGAGGTCGAGAATCCGGACACACACATGGTAGTTGAGGAGGTAGAGGTATCTGATGGAGGTTGGAACGACGGAAGAGTATAAGTAAATGTTGATGCATAACCCTATTATAATCACTGCGAATGTTATGGAAGAGATAAATGAACTAAAAACCTAATATGGAGCGATGAATCGAGGTAGCGCATCGAGATGCGTTTAGGTTTGGAGGTAGAATAAGAGGGGATTTTGGGAGGGTAACAGTGCAGGATAGAGGAGATAATCAGGAAGGGGGAACGAGAGAATAATCGGGGAGGAGAGTAGGAACCCAAGGGATTTGAGGAGTGGAGCAGGAACGAGAGTGAAGGGAGCATGGAAAGGGGAGAGGGGATTCGGGGTGGGGTTTCAGGGAGGGGAGCGCGAGACGGAGGGAAATCCTGATCGGGGATGGAATGGAAAGCGGGTTAATTTTCTGGATTTGGAGGGAGAAATAGGGAAGTAAGGGTGCCGTGGAGGCTTGGGAAGGTGACACGTTAGCATGGAAGATTCCAAGTCTACTATAGATAATAGATTTTATCATCCCCAAAATTAGAAGAACAAGTGACATTTTTCCTGGAACTGCATGTCGCGTGATTAAGATTTCCAAACAACATACCCCTCAAATTGGCTGAAACCCTTTCCTCCAAAAATATATTAACCCACAAGGGGTCCTACGAAATCATAATAGGGGAATAAAACATGGGAATGGAAAATATATTTGTATATATAGTAAAAACATAAGGGAGGCCTACCTTTCGGTGGAATCAGCCAAAACACCACCTATTTCCATTCTCTATGGCCACCCCACATAGATCTATCATTTTGTATGATCTATGTTGGTACCTCATTCCTTCACCCTCCCCCTCTATCTATCACCATTTTATCTCTTATTTTTAGTGAAGTAAGACCACAAGTGCTTGGGGAGTTCATTAGAATCTAGGAAATTAAAAATAAACGAAAATTGACAATAAAATGAAGTATAAAATGTAAATGAAAAGGGGTATTGTCCTAGCCCCGACACCAAACAAGATTTTATGTCCCACATGGGAAAAATTACGGGTCTAATATTAATGGAAGAAACCAAATATCAATTTTATAATCTATACAATTGATAATGAATAACAAATGAATAAATTAATATTTAATCAATTAAATTTCATTTTTTATTTATTATGAAAAAATTACAATGGATAATTTTTTTTAAAAAAACTCTTATAATAGAGTAAAAACCAATTTCAAGGACCAAGAGTGTGGTAAAAAAATTCATTGAGATGTTCTTCTAGGTTAAATGGACATTTTATTGCTTAGAATAATTCAAAAGATAACAATTCAAGTTTTTGATCAAAATTATAGTCTTAAAAACCATGATTGATTGCACTATGATACCCCCAAAGACACACTAGGAGATTTGATCTCCCACGAAGGATCCTTTATTAAAAATACATGATCTCTAGTATGTACTCACCAAAGATGACCCTATCCTTGATGTTTATCATTACCTAGTAGATAACATTTGAAAACTCAGGAACATATTTCCTCATCTATAAAATATAGAAGGTACCATGTACCTTATCTAACTATACTGTTAGAGATAAGCACTCTGACACCTATTTAACTCTACAATGTATCTGGAAAGAGCCAATGAATCTCAAATATATCATTCCACCATGACCAAATATCTATAACCCATATCAAGGTGAGACCATAATGAACACATGGTCTATATACACAAATTCCAAAAGGCTTCATAATTGGTCCATATAAGTATTTTTATGGATCTATGTTGTCCTCATCCACTCCAGATGATATGAGCAATTTTTATTGTGGCTCACACCAACTCTGGGCCCATAAGTGTGAATCTCATGTATCATTCTATCATAGTGGAGACCTATAGGGTCCCCCATGTAATGAATCCAATGGTTACACATAGATAGGGTAATTATAGTTGTTTTTTGTATGAAAAATCTACTAAACGTAGTTGATACTCCCAAATATAGCCAATATCCATCTTGAAAGCTTGAAAAAACTCCTCCAAGATCTAAATTATCCACTCATTTATGCCTTCATTTTGGGGTGAAATATTATGCTCAAACTCAACTGAGTCACAAAGGAATCCTACAACCCATTACATAACCATGTTTTGAAAAATAAGATTAGAGGGGACTCCATGGAGTCAGCCTATATCCACAACAGAAAGATATCCCAATCTCTCAACTGATATCTTCTATTGAATAGATATAAAGGGGTCTACCTGGTGAGTTGGTATACTATCATTCTTATAGAATCATATAATTTAGATATTTTTGGATACCCCATCCTAAATTTCATTGATATTTTATACCACTTCCACTCTTTCACCTCAATGTATTGAGATAAAATAGCTAGAAAATAGTGCTTAGGCATCAATTACTAACATGTAAGGCATTGAGAAAAAACATTACAAGTACAATTTTTATCTCGAGCCACCCAAACTACCATTGAATGTCTTGGAAAAATCTTTTAAACACCTAGATCTAACATTAAGGGTGAAATATAGAACTCCCTCATAACCTCCTCTCTTAGTGATATTGGTACAATCATCCAACCTAAAAAAATCATGAAATTCTCTCCACCTTCAAAAAATATATCAGGATCATTAATAGAAGGTATTTTATGTGCGTACGGTCTCAATGTTAGTTTGCCCATTTTTTTCTACCAAATTCACTATAAAAGTGTATGGGTAACAACCATATAATAGATGTAATTTTCACAATTACCATCCACAATTTTTAATTGCAATGAGGCTAACTGATCTGATTCCTCACCCAACAAATGTGATCAAGAATTTTGACTAAGGGAATATTCTACAATGTTACCATTCCTAGAAGTATAGAAAATATCAATGTAAAAATACTAGAGGATATATACCAATTTAATTATTCTAAATTTAATATCCTTCTACGATTAAAAATAATTTCGACTCTTTTGGTCAGGATAGATGATAAATAACTCCCCCATAAGTCAGTTTTTCCAAATCATCAGAGTTAATACTTCCACCACTTGATCAATATCATGGGACACATACTTCTGCTTATGTGGTCTCAAATATCATGAACTATATGCAATTTGCAACAAAATATGCATCATATGACAACCATGATCATTCTATAATGCATCACAGAACACTACCTAATAGATACCGATCTTTGGAAATATAAGAATGGGAGTTCTTATCAATCTCTACATCGACTCCTAAAAAGTCTGTCAGGACCTCTATTTACAAAAAATACATTCTCATTTTGGTAAAAGTGTCAATGGATCAGATATACTATTTAAATATATCATGAATATCTGATAGTGACTTTCACCTGATGGATGGTCCACACCACCATCATTCTCTTGCATGGATCCAATGCTAGAACTGGCCCAATCTTTATCAGGTATACAACTACATCATCACGTGAGTTGACACAACCTAGAATGTGGACTTCATCAATCCATAACTATATCTTCAAGTGGTTCCCATAAATATGCTGATCTTGACGAATATCAAAGACCAACCTCAATTGTCTTTCATGATCCTCCTGGTACACTGAGTATACAAGAATATCGTCAATAAATACTACCACAAAAAAATATAGAAATAGAAAAAAGAACATATTTTTGAGCCCCATGAACACTAATCTAGTGTCATTCATATTGAATGGAATATCCATGTAATAATAACGACTATAGATATATACGAATTTCGTCTTCAGTATATCCTTGTTTCGTACACATAATCTTCGTTCACCTAACCTATGGTCAATATTCTAGAACCATCATTTCAATATAAACTAATCCAAGATTTCTACCATCCTTGGTAGTGGATAATTTTTCATTACGACCACCTATACTGGGATAAGTTATGCCACCCATAACAGAAATATCTAATCTTCCTTCTAAGTGAACAATAAACGGGCTTCCTAGTGCAAAACTATAGTAATAAAAAATCCATTTTCACTTAAAGTCCTCCAAAAACACCTCAACTTGTGTATCTCGGTAGGAATAATCTGATATGTTAGTGATGATGTCAGGATAATATAGGAGTAAATTGAAGGTTGATGTTTATCTCTAAATAGAGATGTATTGTCAGAATGTCCTCATGAAATTCATCATCGTACTTTTATACCACTACATAAAACTATTTCCTCAAAGTATCCAAAGATCCATGAGTCATATTATCCAACAAGAGAGTAATTGGATAAAATCTATAATATTGGATAATTTCATTCTCCACCATGGTTTCCCTCTCATTGACAAAGAAAATTTTCATCCCATCACCATGGACAGACCACATCCTCTACCTAAAATAGTCTATTTGGTAATGAACTATAGATAACGAGTCTATATTGAAGAAGACATTGAAAAGGATCATTGTTACTATAAATAAATCCCAACATAAACACTCATTTCCCCGAGTCAGCTCACACTATTGGAAAAAGTTATTGTTAATGAATCTATTACATTAAGAGACTACAAGACCAATGGTTTAGGAGAACAATGAAATGTAATCACTATGTCTCTAACCATGATAATAGTGAGAAATAATATTCTCACACCTTAATCTATCAAGACTATTGCAAATGTAGATAAGAAAAAAATTGTACCTTGTATCATCCCTAGAGGCTCTAGGTGATATGCCTCAACCACCAAAAATTTTCTTTTCCCATGTCCTTCTGCTCTTTGAGCCTAGATAGGACCATCTGATGGTTATGGGGGTAACAAGTCAAAACATGTATTACCTTGAGATGTTCTCCCATATCCTCATCTACATCTTCTACCATGAAGACCTTCCTGCTTATGCCACTACCTATTCCTATGTATCCCACTCATTGTCTCTCAGTCAGCCGCATGTCTTATTGCAAAATCATGGAAAATATGTCTATGACTATCATAAAAGTATCACCACCTCTCTTTGGAAAGAATTTATTGATAATGTGAGCCTTTAACTATAGATCCTATATCTCGGGATCACCTCTGAAAATATACCCCTTTTCCAACTCCTTATTTCTTACATTGACAACTTATTGTTGAAATATTTACACATGTGTTCCCGTGATTGGCACCTATTGTCTGAGGGTACTTAACCAACAAAATATTGAATTCCAAATCAAGATCTATTACCCCATAATAGGTATTAATTCAAAGAGGTATCAAGATTTATTAAATGTCTATGTGTATTCCTCTCTCCAAGTTCCAAAAATTAATGAATTGTTCTTGCACCATATCTATAAGTACCCATACTTTACACACATTGTTATTACTTCAGAGTTGAAGCATAATTATTACAACATATAACAAAACCACGAATGGTCCGTATAGGTATATTGTCTTTAGAAACTGGGAAACATAAACAACTGGTTCATAAAATCAACTACATTGTCTCCCGTTTATTTCATCATATCTAGAGTCCCTTTTTTGCATATCTTACTTAATATACTTCTTTTGACCTAGGGAAAAGAAAACATACAAAAGGGTGATCTCAAATGCTCAGTAAGGGTAAAAAAAGAAATATAAGTAATATCATATTCATAAGAACATAACATTTTGAAAATCATAACCTGAAAAAGAGGTCATAATATCATGTCATGGGATAAATCATAGTAATGAAATGTAATCCAAAGTAAACATAACATAAACATGAAACTTTGTGGAATACACAGATAATCATAGAAAATCATTTCATATTAGTCAAGGCTCATTACCAAGACCATCATAGAGGACAATGTCCATTACTGAACTGAGTTCACACCTCGTTCCGATCTTGTTCCACTGAACCAGTTTAACTTGTCGTTCCAGCCATGTCTTACTCATGAGATATAAATCATTACCCAATGATTTGGAGGGAGATATAGGTCCCACCCATCTCATAATGAAACCATTCTTATGTGTTCCACAAAATCATAAATCATACATCATAGCATAACCCATGTATTAAAAATGGAATTCTTAAACCTCATGCCATCATAACATTACCCATATAAGATAAAAGGACATTATAAAATTAATTCCATCATAAAACAACCAAATCAATGTAAAAATAGTGATAAAAAAGAACCCTATTTTATCTTAGATTGAAAATAATTTTGATGAAACACTTGAACTCCACTCTTGAGGAAAATACCCTTTCTACTTCAAAAACATTTTTCCTTTCTTAAAATTTCATACAATTTTAAACTAAAAGAAGTTGATTAAAAATAAACTTGAAAACTTGTAAAGGAAGCTTCTTGGAAATAATGTTCTAAAAATCCATTCATGCCGTATAAGTTAAGAAAAACATTCTTCTCGTACTTTGGCCGGAGAAGTCAAAAAGTACCTTGTACGAAAAACGATAAAAGATTCCTTTCATATCTTTTACTAAAAACTCACCGAAGGGTAAAATTGGATTTAGAAAATTTTAGGAGGATGGATGTAATATTACATATTAACGATAACTGGATGTGTATGATAAAATACAACCCAGTAAATACTAAAGTACAAACAATCTCGGATAAAAATGAGATTGTTAGATTTTCCCTTACCTTATGTCTCATATGCTTCATATGAATCCGAACATCCTGTAATATGGTTTAAATAATGTTCATTGACTTATTAGAGAATCATATTCATTGTTATGATATAATATATGGTCATATTTGTATCTTATTAGTAGTAATATTTCATTGCTACTTGTTATTCAGGTTTTTATTGCTTTATGTTCTTATGCATGTTTTGTCAAATAAATTTGTATTCCACTTTATAGGATATAGATACATCATTTACAGAATGGTATTAGTGTAATATATATCATATTCATTCATTAATTTCATTTATATAATCATTATTAAATGAAGATCATATAGAATGAGTCGCATCACATCGTGGAGACGGTAGGCCGTACGTATGCACGAGCCATGATATCGTTCCCATGATCGTGGAATTGTATTGATATGTATGTATAATATTTCATAATCAATAACACTTTACAATAATCATATATAGTTATTTATTTACACCATTATACCCATCAAATTATGGTGGTGGTGGAAAACATATTACACCACGGCGTGGAGACGGTATTCCGTACATACGCACATGCGATGATTTTGTTTACCGTAGGATGGATAAGAGGTGAAATATGGTTGTTTCATATTTATAATAACATATCAGTATATGAGGGATACTTACATTATTACCTCATAATGAAAAAACTAAAGAAGAGGGAGTAGAAGAAGAATAGAACTTGAAGAAAACGGTAGAAGGTATTACCTCTTCTTCGAGGTGCCTCCTTTAAACCTTCTCTTAGGGAACTAGAGTTGGTCTTATGAGAAGACCAGTACCTCTAGTAGGTTTCTAAGGAGGTGGGGAAGTTAAATGGGCCGGGTTTGGCCGAGATTGAATTCTCAATGTGGTGTGAGGAGGAGAGGGAGGTGGTTCTCTTTTATAAGGGATGAGAGGGGCACCTTTGGAAAGTGTAAAAATATTATTTTATTATAAACTTATCTTCGGTTCAAAAAGGTCCAAAAATCATTAAAGATGAAGATAAGATGACTCATGGTCAAAATAAAATCATCCAACCAGAATTGGACATGTTTTGGAAAATATTATAATCATTATAATCTTATTTATTTAAATCGTTTATTAATGAGGTAAATACTACATCATTATTATGTCATAAATAATTAAATTTATTTGATGTCTGAAATTATAAAAAAATACCAACATGTAGGAAATAGATTTATCTTTCCAATGAATATATATAGTCGAAAAGATATTGTATATATCACCTTATAAAAATTAATTACTAAAGGATTTTTTGATAATGCCAATTTTGTCTCTACATTAAATTAATTAATCTAATGTGTCATTGTCTTTCATAGGTGGCTCCATGGGGTCCCAAAATAGACCCATGGATGACCATGGTAAGCCATTACTCATACAATAAGGTTTGTATAGGTGTGAAGATAATTTTGAATTATTATAATTTTTTTAACCTTGAATTACCCTATTTACTATTAACCATGGTAAATAAAAGATAAAATTTACTATTCACCAAAAATTATTTTTATCTAATTGAACCACATTTTACTCCTTGATATTAACCGTGTCTCTCGGATTTTTGAAATTCAACTCACAGAAGTGGTAAAATTAAGTTTTATGAAGAATTGAAAAAGCTCCTAGGAGGTGGGTAAAAGATGGTGAAAAGTTCAATACAATTTTTTATAAATCTAAAATTATTATAAAATGATTCCAATGAATTTCATTGAACTTATATAAGTATTATGTATCAATTTTGACCTAAATTAAATTTAAATCAATTATATTATTATTTAAAAATAAGTCAATTTTAACAAAAAACTGAGTGTTTTCACTATTCATAAAAAATTGATGTTTTTTCAGAAAAATACCAAAAATTCAGCCTAATCTATATTTGATATTCTGAATTCAAAAATGATGTCTATTTTTCCATATTAAAAAAATAGAAGTTTAATTAATTAATATTAAATGTAATTCCCGTTATCAAAACAAATAGCGCGTTTTTAAGAAATAATAACTATCAAAATATCACCACTTTTTTATGTCCAATTTCAAAGTGAAATTAATTACAATGAAAAAAATTAGATTAAATGGTAAAAATATATTCTAATTAAACTTTAAAACCAATGAAAAAAATAATCTATCCATATAAATTATTGCGATGAAAAAAGTTGTTTTGAATTACAATACATCGTGTTTTTACTATTCATCAAATATGAAAGTTACCAGAATAATATGAAATATTTATCCAAAGTAAATTTTTATATCCTGATTCCAAATAATAATTTTATTTTGTCAAATTGAACTTATAAACATGTCAAAAACTAGATTTAAAATGTTAGCGCCATCAAAAGGCGGTAAAACTTCATTTTTTGAAAAATACTTCTTTTATCCGAAAAAACTTATTTTGTTTTCATACCTCATTCTAGAAAATGTGTAAGATGATTTATAATGTTATAAAATTTAAAATTCAGTTAATCCTATTCATAACGGCTAGTTCATAATATTATAATAATATATCGTTGATTAGTGAAACTTTGTATTGCGTACTACACACGCTATCGAGGAAGGTCGTGATTACGTGTAACGCAAGCCAAGCTAGTGTTCTGTGCGGTGAAATATTCCGTTGTGTATAACATAATAAATAAATATATATATATATATATACACACTTCTCATAAAATATCAGGGTGTTACATTCTACCCCCCTTAAAATGAATTTTTCCCTTGAAATTCGTCACTTCGCAGCAAACAAATGAGGATACCTCTCCCTCATCATATCCTCAAACTCCCATGCAGCTTCTTCTAACTGGTGGTTCCTCCGTAAAACGTTCACCAAGTGAGTGGTCTTATTCCGTAGAAATTTTTCGCTAAGATCCAGAATCTCTATCAGTTGTTCTTCATAAGTAAGATCTTGCTCCAACAGTACAAATTCTGAGCTTTGTGCATGTGAAGGATCAGGTATGTACTTTCTTAGGAGAGATAAGTGGAACACATCATGAGCTTGAGAAAGATTCAGTGGAAGCACCAATCGATAAGCTACCTTCCCAACACAATCCAGTATTTCTAAAGGACCTATATACATAGGGATCAGCTTTCCCTTCACAAATCTCATTACACTCTTCCCAGGAGATATTCGTAAGAACACTTTATCACCGACTTCAAGATCTAGGTATTTTCTTCGGTTGTCAGCATAACATTTTTGTCTACTCTGAGCTGCTCTTATGTGTTGTTGAATAGATCAGACTTATTCTGCCATCTCATCAACAAGATCAGGTCCTAATAGGTTTCTTTCCCAAACTTCATCCCAGAAAGTTGGAGTTCTGTATTTATTTCCATAGAGAGGTTCATAAGGTGCCATCTGAATACTGGAGTGAAAGATATTATTATAGGAAAATTCCACCAAAGGTAGGTCTTGATCCCAACCACCTTTGAAATACATAGAGCAATCTATTTACATGTCTTCTAGAGTTTGAATTGTCCTCTCAGACTGACCGTCTGTTTGAGGATGATAAGTAGTGCTGAAAGTCAACACTGTATCTAGAGTATGTTAAAGACTTCGCCAGAACTTCGAGGTAATCCTCGGTTCCTGATCAGATATAATGGAAAGTGGTACTCTATGGAATCTTACAACTTCCATTACATATATCCTGGCAAGATGATCTAGAGATAAATATTCCCTAATAGCAATAAAGTGTGCCGACTTCGTAAGACGATCAAATATAACCCAGATAGCATTATTGATCTTGGATGTTTTAGGAAGTCCAGTGACAAAGTCCGTAGTGATGTTTTCCCATTTCCATTCCGGTATGGGTAATGGTAGTAACATCCCTTTATACTTCTGTCTCTGAGATTTAACTTGCGGAAAAACAAAGCATTAAGAGACATATTCAGCGGCGTCACTTTTCCGGCCATCCCACCAGAAGTACTCTTTCATGTCCCCATACATCTTCGTGCTTCCAGGATGAATAGGGAATGATGAACTATGAGCTTCATCTAGAAACTCCTTCTTTAATTCGTGGATTGGAGGAACACAAACCTGATTCCTAAACCATATTATCACATCAGAATCAAGGTTGAATTCAGGACCATTTATCACCTTCTTTTTTAACTCCACATCTTCTTTTTGTGCCTCTTTAATCTTCACATTTATAGATGGTTGAACTTTCATTTAAGAAAGATAAGATTTTTCCCCTTCCATTATAATTCCAAGATCCATCCCTTTTAAATCCATAGATATCAGATCTTTTTTGATCCTCATCATGGATAATCTAGAATGGTCTTGTCAACTTAATGCATCCCCCACCTTGTCTCATTTCCCAAGGTGGTAATGAATTGAGAAGTCGTAATCCTTAATCAACTCCAACCATCTTCTTTGGTGCATATTGAACTGATTTTGTTTGAAAATATACTTTAAACTTTTTTGATCAGTATAAATATCACACCTTTCACCATAAAGATAATGACTCCAAATATTTAATGCAAATATTACCGAAGCTAACTCCAAATCATGAGTTCGGTAATTTTTCTCATGAATTTTCAACTGTCGTGAGGCATAAGTTATAACCATATCATTTTTCATGAGAACACACCACAATCCCTTCTTGGATGCGTCACTGTAGATCACAAACCTTTCTCCACTACAAGGCAGTGTGAATACAGGTGTACTGGATAACCTTCTTTTTAATTCCTTGAATTTTTCTTCACACTGCTCCGTCCACACGAACTTAACTACTTTTCGAGTCAACCTGGTTAGTGGATTAGGTAATCATGAAAAATCATTCAAAAAACGTCGATAATATCCCGCCAAACCAAGAAAACCTCAGATCTCAGTTATTGTTGTTGGTCTCAACCATCTTTCGATAACCTCTATTTTGGCTGGATCCACAAAAAACCCCTCTTTTGAGATTATGTGACCCAAAATTGCATCTTTTTGAATCCAAAATTCACACTTGGTAAATTTGGAATAAGGCTTCTCCTTTCTCATGGTCTTCAATACAATTCTAAAGTGATATTCATGTTCTTCCTTTCTCTTTGAATATAAAATAATATCATCTATAAAGACAACCAAAAACTGATTAAGATAGTCTCTAAAGACTCTATTCATCAGAGCCATGAAGATAGTAGGGGCATTAGTAAGACCAAATGTCATCACTATAAATTCATAGTGTCCATACCTTGTATAGAAAGCCGTCTTTGGTATATCCTCCCTTTTGAACCTTAATTGATGATACCCTGAATGGAGATCAATCTTGGAAAAGTATTGAGCTCCGCGTAATTGGTCAAATAAGTCATCAATGCGCGGGAGAGGATATTTGTTCTTGATCGTGATCTTGTTAAGTTCTCGATAATCAATGCAGAGTCTCATTGATCCATCTTTTTTTCTTAAAAAACAGAACAGGTTCTCCCCAAGGTGACACACTAGGGCTTATAAATACTTTATCAAGATTCTATTTGAGTTTCTTCTTCAATTTCTGCAACTCAATTGGGGCCATTCTATAAGGTGTCTTTGAAATAGGCAAAGCACCCGGTACGAGTTCTATTGAAAACTCAACTTCACGATTTGGTGGAAGACCCGACAATTCCTCCGAAAAGACATCATCAAACTCCCGTAAAATGGGAATATTTTTAATCGTGAGTTTCTCATCAACCATTTGATATAAATAACCTTCATTTATTGGAATCAAGGCCCATAAGATGGAAGAAATTTCCTCTAGAAGGTTATACTCATCCTTGCATCGATAGACGATCATATATTAATCTAGAATATTAAATGTGATTTCTCCTCTTTGGAAATTGATATGTTCTCCGTATAAGGAAAGCCAATCCATGCCAAGAATCACATCAAATTACACTATAAGAAGGATCACAAGATTTGTAGGAAGCACTTTCCCACAAACTTCAGTCGGATAAGAATTATAAACTTTTGATGCGACCGTTATGCCATTAAGAGTTGACACAGCTAACTCAACATCTAATTGTTAAGGTAATATGGCGATACCCTTAGAAAATTATTAAGAAATAAATGAGTGGGTGGATCCATAATCAAAGAAAACATTCGCTACTTTAGAGTGGATGGTAAGTGTATCTTTCACCACTTCGTTATCGTACTCCACATCACCGATAGTAATTACTTGTGAATTTCCTTTTTCTTTGGCCTTAAGAGTTTGTTAACGTTGATCGTCATCAACAAACCTTGGATTTGGGAATTGATTGGCATAATTCCCCATCTCTTTTCACTAGAAACATTGAAATGTTGGAGGTGGATTCTGTGTATCCCTTTATTTGTTCGCTTCATTAGACATATTCTTCCCATTATTTCGACATTCAACTACCTGATGACATTCTTTTCCACACATAAAACATTTTCTTGTCCCTTTAAGACAATTCCCTCAATGTTTCTTTCCACAATTTTAGCATAAAGGAAAACTCATCTTCTTTTCAGTGTGGTCTTTATATTTTCCTTTGAATTCAATTTCCTCTTCTTATCAAACCCATATGACTGATGGGTTACTCCAATCTCCATCTCAACCTTGAGAGCACATCGAACAATTTCCTAGTAGATATTGAAGTCCCTTATGGTTAATTCCCTTTGAAGAATTGGTTTTAAGCCACTAAAGAATCGATCGATTTTACTCTCAGGTTGGATAATAATTCTGGAAGCGTACCTTGCAAGTCTTGTTAAATTTGCTTTGTAGGTACCAACCGATTCATCATCCTTTTTCTTCAATTCAAGAAACCCCTTCTCCATCTTTGTTTGGAGAGTACAAGGGAAGTACTTATTGAAAAATAAGTTCTTGAACTCATCCCATTCCATGGACTCAATTTCATCTCTTATCCTCATATTCTTGATAAGAATCCACCATTGATCAGCATCACCTTCCAAACAATACACTGATAAGATGACTTTGTCATGTTCAGAACATTGTAGAACTGAAAATATATTTTCCGTGGTACTAATCCATTGTTTAGCTACTAATGGATTAGAAGACCCACTGAATGAAGGTGGACGCCGCCTCATGAAGGATTCAACAAAATGTTTCTCCTTCCTTTGCTCATTTACAAGTCCTTCATGGTTCATAGCTTGAGAATGTTGTGTGAGAATAGCTACAAGATTTTTCATTCCAGCTCCCATAACATTTGGTTGCTTAGGGGGACAATAATTGCATTGCACATCGCATTCAGTATTAACACGGTTCCTTCGGGTTCCAGCCATTGACTAAAACCAAGAAGCATAGTGTGAACAACACTAATCATAATAGGAAAACCACATAATCAAGAATAAAATTTCACACTTAAGGTCAAATCATAGGTTTTTCATGGCCATTTCTAAAACACTAAGATTGTGTTCTATGCATAGACTTATCCTTATGGTTTATACTAAGGCATTCACATCCTAGTTTCCAAAGGGTTACTATACCTTTACTCTAATTCCAACTATAACATCCCATAATTTACATACATTATTAATACTTCAGAGTTGAAGCATACTTATTACAAAATATAAAAAAACCATGAAAGGACCGTATAGTTATAGTGTCTTTAGAAACTGGGAAACATAAACAACTATTTCATAAAATCAACTACATTGTCTCCCGTTATTTCATCATATCTAGATTCCCTTTTTGGAATATCCTACTTAATATCCTTCTTCCTGACCTGGGGAAAATAAAACATACAATAGGGTGAGCTCAAATTCTCAGTAAGGGTAAACAAAAGAAATATCATTCATATCATATTCATAAGAACATAACATTTTGAAAATCTTAACCTCCAAAAGAGGTTATAATATCATGTCATGGGATAAATCATAGTAATGAAAAGTAATCCCAAATAATCATAACTTTAAACCTGAAACATTGTGGCATACACAAACAATCATAGAAAATCCTTTCATATTAGTCAAGGCTCATTTACAAGACCATCATAGAGGACAAATTCCATTACTGAACCGAGTTCACTCCTCATTGCAGTCCTCTAACGCTGAACTGGATTAACTTTCCGTTCCAGCCATGTCTATCTCATGAGATATAAATCTTTAACCAATGCATTTGAGGGAGATATAGGTCCCACCCATCCCATAATGAAACCATTCTTATGTGTGCCACAAAATCAAAAATCATACATCATATCATAACCCATGTAATAAAAATGGGATTCTTAAACATCATTCCATAATAACATAACCCATATAAGATAAAAGGACATTATAAAATTAATTCCATCATAAAACAACCAAATAAATGTAAAAATAGGGATAGAAACAGAATCCTATTTTATCTTAGATGGAAAATAATTTTGATAAAACACTTGAACTCCATTCTTGAGGAAAATATCCTTTCTACTTCAAAAACATTTTTCCTTTCTTAACATGTCATACATTTTTAAACTAAAATAAGTTGACTAAAAATAAACATGATAAATTATAGAGGAATATTCTTGGAAATAATGTTCTAAAAATCCATTCATTCCATATAAGTTAAAAAAACATTCTTCTTGTACTTTGGCCGGAAAAGTCAAAAAGTACCGCGTACAAAAAATGAAAAAAGATTCCTTTAATATATTTTACTAAAAACACACTGAAGGGTAAAATTGGATTTAAAATTATTTAAGAGGATGGAAATAATATTACATATTTATGAAACATGGATGTGGATGATAAAATACACCCTATTAAATACTAATGTACAAACAATATCGGGTAAAAATGAGATTGTGATATTTTCCATTACCTTAGGTCCAATATGTTTCATATGAATCAAAACATCCTATAATATGGTTTACATAATTTTAATTGACTTATTACAGAATCATATTCATTTTTATGATATCATATATGGTCATATTTGTATCTTCTTAGTAGTAATATTTCATTTCTAGTTGCTATTCGGGTGTTTATTGCTTTATGTTCTTATGTGTGTTTTGTCGAATAAATTATTATTACTCTTTATAGGATATAGATACATAATTTACAGAATGGTATTAGTGTAATGTATATCATATTAATTCATTCATTTCATTTATATAATCATTATTCAATGAAGATCATATAGAACGAGTCACATCACATCGTGGAGACGGTAGGCCGTACGTACGCACGAGCGATGATATCGTTCCCATGATCGTGGAATTGTATTGAATTTTATGTATAATATTACAGAATCAATACCACTTTACAATAATCATATATAGTTAATTATTTACACCATTATACCCACCCAACTAAGGTGGTGGTGGAAAACATATTACACCACGACGTGGAGACGGTATTCCGTACGTAGGCACGCGCGATGATTTTGTTTACCGTAGGATGGATAAGAGGTGAAATAGGGTTGTTTCATATTTATAATAATATATCAGTATATTAGGGATACTGATGTTATTAGCTCATAATGAAACAACTAAATAAGATGGAGTAGAAGATGGATTGAACTTGAAGAAAACGGTAGAAGGTATTACCTCTTCTTCAAAGTGCCTCCTTTAAACTTTCTCTTAGGGCACTAGAGTTAGTATTTTGAGAAGACCAGTACCTCTAGTAGGTTTCTAAGGAGGTGGAGAAGTGAAATGGGTAGGGTTTGGCCGATCTTGAAGGCTCAACGTGGTGTGAGGAGGAGGGGGAGGAGGTGCCCTTTTATGAGGGTGGAGAGGGGCACCTTTGGAATGTGTGAAAATATTATTTTATTATAAACATATCTTCGGTTTCAAATGGTCCAAAAATCATTAAAGATGATGATAAGATGACTCGTAGTCGAAATAAAATCATCCAATCAGAATTTTACATATTTTAGAAAATATTTTAATCATTATAATCTTATTTGTTTAAATCATTTATTAATGAGGTAAATACTGCATCATTATTGTGTCATAAATAATTTATTTTATATGATGTCTAAAAATTATAAAAAAAATACCAGCATGTAGAAACTATTTTTGTCTTTCCAATGAATATTTATAGTCGAAAAGATAATTTATATAACCCCTTATAAAAATTTATGACTAATGAAATTTTTGTTAATCCCAATTTTGTCTTTACATTAAATTAATTAATCTAATGTGTCATTGTCTTTCATAAGTGGCTCCACGAGGTCCCGAAATATACCCAAGGATACCCATGGTCTTCCATTACTCATCCAATATGGTTTGGACTAGTTTTAAGGTAATTTTGAATTATTATAATTTTCTATTAACCTTGAATTGCCCTATTTACTTTTAACCGTGGTAAATAAAAGTAAAAAGTTACTATTCACCAAAATTTATTTTTATCTAATTTAACCAAATTTTACTCCTTTATATTAACCATGTCTCTTGAATTTTAGAAATCCAAATCACAGAAGTGGTAAAATTAAGTTTTATGAACAATTGAAAAAGCTCCTAGGAGGTGGGTAAAAGACGGTGAAAAGTTCAATACAATTGTTTATAAATCTAATATTATTATAAAATGATTCCAACAAATTTCATTAAACTTATATAAGAATTATGTATCTATTTTGACCTAAAATAAATTTAAATCAAATAAATTTTTATATAAATAAAAAGTCGGTTTTAACCAAAAACTCGGTGTTTTCACTATTCATAAAAAATTGATGTTTTTTCCAGAAAAATACCAAAAATCCAGCCTAAGCTATATTTGATATTCTGAAATCAAAAATGATGTCTATTTTTCCAAATTAAAAACATGGAAGTGGAATTAATTAATTTTAAATGTAATTCCCGTTATCAAAACAAATAGCGTGTTTTTAAGAAACAATAACTATCAAAAGATCATCACTTGTTTATGTCCAATTTCAAAGTGAAATTAATTCCAATGAACAAAATTGGATTAAATGGTAAATATATATTATAATTACACTTTTAAACCAATTAAAAATATAATCTATCCATATAAATTATTGCGATGAAAAAAGATGTTTTTAATTAAAATATAGCATGTTTTTACTATTCATCAAAATTTGAATGTTACCATAATAATATGAAATTTTTTTCCAAAATAAATTTTTATATCCTGATTCCAAATAAGAATTTTATTTTTTCAAATTTAACTTATAAACATTTCAAAAACTATATTTAAAATGTGTGCACCATCAAAAGGTGGTAAAATTGCATATTTTGAAAAATACTTCTTTTATCCAAAAAACTGATTTTGTTTTCATACCTCATTCTAGAAAATGTGTAAGATGGTTTATAATGTTATAAAATTTAAAATTCAATTAATACTATTCATAACAGCTAGTTCATAATATTAAAATAATATATCGGTGTTTAGTGAAACTCGGTATTGTGTTCTACACACGCTATCGAGGAAGGTCCGGATTGCGTGTAACGCAAGCCAAGCTAGTGTTGTGGGAAGAGAAATATTCCTTTGTGTATAACATAATACAATATATATATATATATATATATATACATCCCATAAAATATCAGGGTGTTACAATATCCATAGATTATTGATAGATGTTTGTGAGCCTTGATAAATACTAAACCATAGTAGTTCTACCCAAAAGAATATATAGAATCATATAGAAATTTACATCCCTCAACATTTCATAAAAATAACCCTCTTTGAAAAGAAAATCATACACTTACAATGAAATAGTTTAATAATCATATAACTGAGAAATTAATCTCCACCAACATTATTTAGATCAATGAAGAAGGATCACTCCAAAGACCACCATATAGTATACAAGCATACTAACAATATGATATACTCACAACACATCCTCATGTAATTCCCCATCCACTAGTGGGTCTGGCTCGCCTTGGAACATGAGGGGCTCATGTCATTGAAACTCATGAAGCATGCTCAACCTAGGCACCTCATCTATTCTTACTGCTGTTACTATATTCATATTAATGGGTTTTGGTAGGACTAGTGTTCCACCAGGTGGTAAAACCTCATTAAGATGTCATTTTATCGAAGAATTACCACTTAGGGTGTCATCCTTAGGGTCATATTACTAAATCCCAGATGGATGAAATCAGGGAGGCATCCTAAAATAAACAAGATATACCATGACCAATGAATATATCTAAAGATATGACCCAAGAGGGTCATCGAAACCAAACCTCATTCTTATGTGATTCATGTAATAATGAATTTACTAGAAATTAGTTTCTACATGAATCAAGTATAGAAGAAGGTGGTCATAGTACAAGTGTATGGATACGTCGTCTGAGAACCAACACTAGATTACCTAGAATAAGAGATGATATAAAAACACATAACATGGTTTCCCCAAAAAAATATCAAAAACCAATAATTTATAGTAGAACCTACTCCTCTAATACCACTCTTTCACAACCTGGTCCAATAATGATCCCTTCTATGAATACCTTTAGCATACCTCAAATAGGCCTAGGGCTGGATAATAACATTGAGTTGTAATATCAATCTCATTTGGAGACATATGCAAATGTACCTAAATAAACATGCACATCTTCTTGACCAAACAATGGTGAAATTTAAAATTACTAATAAATATTATTTCATATAAGGAAAATCCAACAATCAATGTATACTAACAAGTACTAAAATGAAAAGGGTCAAATAAAATATAGGATAATAGAATCTGAAAAAAATTCCGACCAAGAAACAATGAAAGAGGACTAATGTGAAGGTAAATTTAGGAATATACCTAAATTTTTTCATCTCACTATGCGATTCAAGGTCTTAGTCCCTCTAGGACTCCGTGAAGAGGACGTACATTTAGATAAGAATTGACATGTGTGGGAAAATAACATGAATGGGTGAGTATAAAAATACCCATTAAGACACCCAAAAATCACTAATCATATTTAAAAAAAATAGTCATGTCATCACAAATATATTTTAGCAGAATATATAACTAAAATTTATAGATATACTCAATATAGACACATAGTCACACGATAATGACACAACCATAATTCCACCCTTGGATTCAAGATCGAAGGTTCCACTTCTGACTCATCCATGAGAACACAGTTCATGATTTCAAGAACAATGATGGTATTGATTCGATATTTCACGATCATCAAGTATCACCATAATATGTACACACTGAAAGTTTGAATAGATCCATACAAATAATGGGGATCGCTCTGAGATCCATGGGGTATACCAAAATCCTAATTAGGTTTAATTCGATGAGTATGGAATTGATTCCCATGTATTGTTGGTAATGATGATACCAATAACCCCACATAGGTAAATTATAATGATATAAGATCACACTCCCTAAATGAAAAATGGATTCCTACAATTCTATAAAAACCTACAGTTCATCATAGGGGATCATCATCCAATGAACATGATACAATTCAATTATAAATTCATTGGAAAATGGTCAAGGTAATAGAACATACAAAAATAGATACAAATTAAATAGATAATGGGATCAAAACCATCTCGGAAGTAGTAAATAGTGTGTACTAAAAATACATGGCATGTCTCCATGACAATGTGTAATTCTGTTCCCTTGTCTTTATCTCTGTTTCTATGTTTAAATACAAGATATGTCCATGATCGTGTAATACGATGTAGGTTTGACTTCTCTGTTATGTGTCTGAGTACATGGAATTTTCAATCCCATGTACTCTTAGTTGTGTACATGTACTCTCTAAGGAACACTTTGATCCTATAGGTACGACCACACATCATGTGAAACCTATTACATACCCTGTGAAATTTTTATTCACATTGAAACACTAGCTCCTCCTAGAGGCCCAAACAAGGAATTTGTTCTTTCATTACATGTCTTGTAGTGAACATTTTCACTGAACCTATGGGTACCCATTTTGAATCCTCCTCTGCCACTATTGCACCATTTTCCACCATGATTCATTCCAAAAAACATGTATTTGAGTGAAACAACCCTGATTGTCACCAAAGAAATGATTTTGGTCATCTCACAGTCATGAGAAAAAAACCACATCCATTTCATCACTACATGCACCAAAACCCCATGCGCACATCTTGAACCAGTCTCACTCCAATTTCACCATTATTTCATATTGATATCATCATTTAATCCAATCCAAATCAATGATATTAGTTAATATTTCCATAAAATTAGTCCACAATGATTTATTTCATGGGTTTTCATCGAAAATAAAGTCAAACATAACACCAAAAATTAATAAATAAAGAAATGTGGTAGATTAACAAAAAAAGTCAAAAGATGCTTCCCCGTGTTCGGGTTTTATTTGATTCATTTCTCTTAGAACAACAAAGTAAGATCCATCATAAATAGGAATCTTCTCTAAAAAAACCTTGCGCCGAAAATTTTAATGGAACCGTGAATCAATTTTTAATTTGATTGAAACAAGTTCATTGCCGGAAAAATATAAATGGGATAAATCCAAATAAAACAATGTCCTACCATGATGTGGAGCAATTTCTAATGGTAACGAATATGTGTCATTGCCTTTGTAGTGATCCTCAAATTGTTTAGTTTAAATGATCCTAGATATGTCATCGTCGTTTGATAAAGCATTCTCCATTTCATATTATCAATTCTCAAGGTTATGTATAAAACCCTAAGAATTAGTCCTAATCATGTTTAAATAGAGAAAATAATTTGTTCGATAAATGACGTAATAAAATAAATAACTATTTTTATTTATTTTATTTTTTGTGCCCATGATAGATTATAACCAAATTTTCAACTCCGTCAAGGTTTTTGATGCCCCTAGGGTAAAGTTCATGCTATAATATCATCTATGGATTTAGATTCCAAATATGAGACAATTTTTAAGAGTTATTACATCTTTTCATGAAAAATTGTCCATTTATGATAATTAATAAATTTAATATATTTAATAAATTAATTTTAAACACATCTGGCCTCAGAATCTCACATTGTCTTAGCACCTATCTCTTAAAATAATCTATATAAAATTCAAAATGTAATACAAGAATAATTCAGATTCATTACAGTTTCCTTAGTAATCCTCATCAAACATTTATAGCATCGCACGTGGAGGTGGTTAAACTTTAAAAAATATCAAATAACAATAATATATGTGTGATTGTGGTTACAAAAAATGATTATTTTGGAATAATATCATTACTATAGAAGAATAATATATTTTTTAAATATTTTTAAATGTTTTTGAATAATATTTTACGATATTTTTTAATGAATAAAGGGGTCGAAGAAAAATTAAATATTTCACATTCATCATGGAATTAGTTTTCACATATTAATGGTCTACATGTTCATTTTTAAAATAAATAGAGTAATGTATGGTATTTTTTATAATTTTAGAATGTTAATAAGATTTTTAATATAATATTAATCAATTAAATATACATTTAGATCCAATCATGCAAGGCGATGATGAATAAAAACTCATCAGCCATGGTGTTTTCATGATGTTGCTTTCATTTTTTATGCAAAGAAAAAATGGGAAAAAAAATTTATTACATCATAATAATAATATTTTAGTATATTAATAGCACTTTTAAAAAAATATAATTGATAAAATATCTCCTAAAGTGGTGGAATAATAATGAAATGAATTAAAATGGAAAAAGATTAATTGGGAATTATTACATTATATCTTGAAAAAATCTATTACAAAAATGATAAATCATTTGAAAGGTAAATTTTTGGAGTCAACAATAAAAGGTTTTGAAAGAAATTTTGAAGAGGTACTTTTTTATAATTTTTTTTTATCTTTGTGGTTTTTAGTGCGAGTATATGTGTGGTGGTTAAACCTCATTTAATAAGTGTATAAAGTGTTCTTTTCATAATAATATAAATAATAATTTAAATATATAATGGTTAAATAAAACTAAAAATAAACAATGAATGGAAATATGATTCATTAAGTAAAATAATACCCCAAAAAATCATTTGAACGCATGTTTTATAAAAAATTTAATTCTTTTGCTCTAAGATATTTCACTTTTATCCATTTTTATCATTAATACTATTTTTGGCTAGGTAATTTATCTATAATGAAAAAAAATAAATTGGGACTAATTAAATAAATCAAAAAATGATTAAAAATATGAAATTATTTTAATCATATAATATTTATCTATGAAAAAAATTAATTTTAATATTATAGCACCAAACGTGTAAAAACACTTCTTTATAAAAAGTGTCTTTTAAGAATAAAATTTATGTGTAGTTTAAAATTGTCAATGTTTAAAATTTTCCCTACTATACGTAGTGTGTAATTAATAAAATAAAAATGATATGGATTAGAAAAAATTCAAACATATAAATTTACTAAACAATTATTAAATTATATAAAATCCAAAAAAAATTGATAATATTTTTTATATTATTGAAATATCAAGGATAGGTTTTCTAAAATCTAAATATAATTTATATACTCTATTATATTTATTATTAATTAAATATTTGATCGATTGAATGTATTTTTAATCATTTTGACTATCATTATATAATGAAAATGTATTAAAATTTATAGTTTGGGTAAAACAAATAATTTTAACTATTCACATAAAATTTATCTATTTCAAAAAAAATAAAAAAAATATTGGTAAGATAATATTATTATCCAGAATACAATAATAAATTTTAATTTTTTTAACTAAAAGTAAAATTTCATGAATTCAACTTTTAATTCAAAACACATTGAAAATTGTTTTCATAGAAATTAAATTTTTTTTAAATTCAAATTTTTATTTTTCCACTAATAATTAGATTGGTTTTAGTGTATTATTCTTCTAAAAAATATATTTAATGAACACTAATTTATAATATATTTAATTTCACAAAATAAAATTATATTTTGGCCTTAAAAGTCAATTTTAAGGAAAATAAATTTCTAACCATAAAATGATCTTACAAGATATTTTTCTATACTGATTGAATTTATCATTGAATTGGTATTAAAATAACCTTTTATTTATATTTGTACCTATATTTAATCATCATATTAAATCTATTTAGATCCACCAATTCTACATAGATATTATTATAACCTCTTTTAATAAATTTAAAATTAGCTATATAATATATATTAACATTTTGTTTTAGTTTGGTGTTTCATGTGAAATAAGATACTCAACATAGTATTTATTTAAATAAGAAATAAATGTTGAAATATCAATGTGTTACAAAGAATAATATGGGATTTACTAAAAGAAATATTAAAATACATTAAATGTTGGGTAGAATTAAATCAATAACATGAATGATTAAGGTATATAAATAATATAAATAATGATAAATCTAGTAACCAACCCACACTCCACTAATTTTATTATAATGATTACGGAAATTGTTCTCACTAGTGCACCAATGAAATTATTAATGATGGTAATGAACATAAATAACACACACAGAATGTGGATATATGTAAATCCTTTATAAAAATGAACAGTAATGCATGTTATAAAAATTAAGTGTTATAATGTACACTCATTATCAATTCAAGACATGAAAATGTTTTATTTTTTGAAAGATATACCTGATCCATTATTTATTGAAATTTTTATAAGCCAATCCAATCACATCCCCATGGAATTGATATTAAAATATTTTTGAATACTTATAATAGTATGATGATTGCATCCCAAGACTACAACACTTCTATAATTAAATTTTATTTTATTATTATTCCATAAAATATTTGTATTCTCCCTCTAATAAAATTTAATGTGATTTTGGGCATGGCTTTTCTCTGTCTACAGAGATCCCATTATAATTTTTGAAATAAAAAATCATATTTCATGTTTGAAATCATCATATGATCATCTATCAGTGCAAAGAAAACTTTGAAATCTTAACCAAAACCATTTAACTTTTATGGGCCATAATAGCGAATAATAGGTGGTATTTAGCTCAAAATGTTTAAGTTAAAACTCATATTTGCAATATTATTTCAATATGAAAAAAAGTGTTATATACTCATATATCTGATAGTGAGTTTTATATATCCTTAAAATGGATAACATGAGTCTTCTATATCTTGTGAATGTCCTCAACTAAAATCATTAGTGAGAGATAATTAAAATATCTAGGATGTAATTTATTTAAAGGTGTATTATAAAACTTAATGATATTTTTATATTAATTTCCCATAAAATAAATAAAATGTTGATTTTCTTTTTCCCACACAAATCTGAATTAAAATTATCTATGATACATTTATTTGGGAGAAAATATTAAAATTAAATATGAATATTAATACACTATGAGAATACAATATAAACCACCCATATAAAAATAGAACGTGGAAAAAATTAAAAAATTAAAAAATAAATAAAATAAATGAATATAAATTTTTTTCCACAAGATACTATATTATGAACATAAATTACATTAAAAATTTAATGAAGGAAAATAATTTAAATACTAAGATTTATAATAATAGAAGAATAATTCGATAGCAGGAATTAATTTTTTGATATATGTATGGATACATATAAGAAGAATAGATAACCATAATATATATTTTCATTGAAAATATGGTTTTAGATATATTATTGTGACACATGATTATCATAAAAAATATTGAATATTTTTAGACGAATTATCCATATGCCTCACAAATATATATGTGAGGATAGTAATGGTTTAGTTTATTTAGAGATTGATACCCAATATTCTTATTTATTGAAATATCTTCAAAAATATTTCATAATGATATTCCCATATAGAAAACTTCATAAAAATGCCCTATATAAACCTTTAATCAGTACCTGGGGAAAGGAAATATAAGAATGTGTGAGAAAATACACTTAATAATGGAAAAATCAGAGAAATTAAATGATGTTCATAGGAAATTGTAAAATAAGATTTTTTTCATATGATCTTGAACATTACTTTATAATTTTATAATAAATCAATCATGGATCATATAAATGATTAATTTAATAAAGAATTAATTTAAAAAAACATGAATCGTAAGAGTTATAAATCACAATAGATCAATCATGAACCATATGTTCTTATCATAAAAGGGAGGAACAATCATAATTATATAAAACATTTCATATAGCAATGTTAACTATTGAGACCACCAAATCATAATGTGTTATGAATCAAGACATGTTTCCCATACCATAATGGATCATGCATCATAGAATATTTCCTATAGATGATCAAGCACATTTATATACTTCTCGGAGAGGATCAAGCACATCGACTACTTTCCCAAAGTTATCTAATGATATTTTCAACATTAAAAAATTCATTTGAGGGATATATATTTCTAGTCCAACTCATCATATA
This sequence comes from Viscum album, assembly GCA_963277665.1. Taxonomy (NCBI): domain Eukaryota; kingdom Viridiplantae; phylum Streptophyta; class Magnoliopsida; order Santalales; family Viscaceae; genus Viscum; species Viscum album. Next base: position 393,524,665 of record OY728148.1, read on the forward strand.
ATGAAACCCATACATATGGGTTCTATAAGATCATAAAAATTTAATCATATCAAATCCCATGAAAAGGAAATGAGTTTCATAAGTATTTAACCTTTTCAAAATATCATAATCTTTGTAAAATTAGTGGGTTTTGAAAATTTTTCTTTATTGAAATCATAATCCATCAAGAGAAGAATAAGGATTATATTATGTTATCATATCCCGAGTAAAATATAATTGGCATAAAATGATTTTATCCAAGAAGAATACTCTATTAACCTAATGGATGAAATATTTCATGAGGAAAATAATGTTTTCATTTCGAAATCGCATATTTAAAATATTACAATTTAAAAAATATTATTGAAAAAATATTTAAAATAAATGTGGAAAATTTTAAAGGATTATTAAATGTTTTGATTGGTTATGATGGTATGAAATACTTTTCATGATGTATAGTTTAAAATAAAACCATCTTTATCATGTTAATAAAATTATAAAAAGTAACACTTTTTGATAAATGACAATATGATTACTCTTAAACCATTTTTAAAAAAGTTAATCATGGGTAAAAATTATTTAAAAAAGCAATGTAGTGTATTAATAAAATTCATGAAAAAATTTCTAGGAAAAAAGGATAATAAAGAAAAGTTATTATCTACCGAGGATAGAAACACACCTAGAAAATGGAACTATACCCATAGTTTTATCAAAACCATGGGTATAGGTATTTTATGGGAACGCATACCCATGATTTTAATAAAACTATTGGTATAGAAACCCGTATTTTCATGGTTTAAGGAAAAATATGGGTATTGGTATAGTATGGGAACCTATACCTACAACTTTGGAAAACTATGGGTATAAGTTAGTTTTTCAACATCTATACCCATGGTTTAACAAAAACGGTGGGTATAGGGTTTTTTTTGGAAGACCTATGCCCATGGTTTAAAAAAAATTTGGAATAGATTTCCCGCTATAGGGAACAAAAAATTGGGATATTAAATAATTTTCATGGGAACACATAATCCCATGGTTCTAAACTTTTATCCATGGATAATAAAAATTTATATAACTAAATGTGTATCTATACACCTATAATACAAATGTGATAGTGGTTACGTGTCGGAATAATAAAATAGTAGTCCAGGGATCGAATCATGCGACCATATTTTTTTTAAATCTATTCCCATGGTTTTAAAACCTTTGGTATTGAAGAAGGACATGGTAGAATGGTGAGTGACATTCTAACAACCTGAAATTTTGAATAATATTTGTTTCCTAATTTTGGTGTGTAATTTTTTTTATACTCAATAACACTATATTCTTTAATTAAAATAGGGAGTATAATTAAATGATACTATATGGTTTTGACTATTATATGATCGTTGGTCAATATGACTGTTGGTCTGTATGACCATTGGTCAATATGATCGTTGGTCAAGATTACTGTTAGTCAATATGACCGTAGGTCAATATGACCATTAGAAACTAAACCCTTAACATTACAATTATTTTTTATAAATACAGGTGATCTTGGATAATTAATACAGAAAAGAAGATTTGATGGCCTCATCCAATAGACTCGGGTCGTTCGAAGCCCATCTGACAAAACATGGGAAGGAGGTAGCACCAATGGGCTTTTCTCTTGACCAAGCCCAAGCTAAACATCATCATGTGAAGATACAATGAAATCACCTACGGGGGAAGTTCAAGATTATAGAGGTCACCACTCATGAAATATTGGGTGAGTCGCCCCATGATTCTATCATCTTAACACGCCTTACACTTAGGTCATATGATGGTGTTATAAGGGGCTATGTAACAAGATCTCAACTGCTTTGTGTAATCCTTCGATATAAATAAAATTTTCATTTATACTTATGCTAATGCTTGTGAATTTCAAATGACTGGATTAATATAGGAATAATTTTATTGATGAATATTGGAAAAATGCATATTTTAACATATTTATGTAAACCTTAAATTTTTAATAATTTGTAAATATTTTCAAAAAATGGTCTTATAATGTTGTGTTTAGTAATAAATTTACAGTCTAATAAGATCAACATAATTTTTGGTGAATAGTAAATTATGAATAGTAATCCTATGCATATGAATAGTAATGTGCACAAATATAATAGTAAACACACTTAATAAAGTATTAATATAATTTAGGCACCTTGATTAGGTAATGTGATTCAATAAAATAAGTAAATAACTATTTCCAAAATTATTAGTTAAATATTAGTATTTTCGGATGAATAGTGGTTTTTATTTAAAAATTAAATTTAAAAATATTTAGAAAATTATTCTCCTAAAATAGATTTCATTTTTGAATTTAGAGTATCAATATTAGGTTAAGGTGAATTTTTTTTATTTTTCTAAAACAGTTGAATTTTTGAGAATATTAAAAATATAGTTTTGAGTTTCGGGTGTTTAATGACATCATTTAGGATGTAATGATTATTTAATCATTATGGTCAAATTATAAATAATAATATATTATATGAGTTTTCCCATGTGGCCAATAACATGGGAAAATACCAAGCGCAAGCCCATTGTTTTTCCAATACCACCGATGAGGTGTCCCTTGGAAATTAGTGACGTATTCCCTCCATTCTCCTATAAATACCAAGCCATTCATTCATCCATTTTATTTAAAAATCCTCCTCAATGAAGTTCTAGCCTCCTTACATTCCAAGGAGTCCTCCCAAGGTTCCCTCAAGCCTCCCAAGTTCCAGACCTTCATGATTTCGAAGTTACTCATCAATGTAAGGGAAACATTCACCCTCCTTTTTAAGTCATGAATTCATTTATGTTATGTCTTATAGTTCAATTTTCATACATGGGGGATTGTTATTATATATCTCAATTACTTTAAATTTCAATTCACATTGATTATAGACCCTTTCCACTCTCATAAATTTATTTTCTAAATTTTTAAGTGATTCCATTAGGCTGCCGAATTTTTTTTAAAAGAAATCACATCTTCTCTTTCTTCTCAAGTTTCCTTTTCTTGTGGTATATCATTAATATTTCCATACCATGTTCTTATCTCAATGTTATTATGTATTTATACTTTTTTATAATTTATTTATCAGTTGGTTACCCTTGTAACCTCTTTTTTTATTGTTTTTGAAAACCATGTCATGTAGTCATTATGATACATAATTATCGTCTCAAAACCTATCTCTCTTTGTCTCCAGAAATTATCTTTTTTTATTTATGTGATTACCCAGACATATTTCGTTTATATGGGTGTTCATAAATACCAAAAAAAAAATATATTTTTTAATAGACATACATATAACCCTCACTCTCTTTACATGGGTTATAAATGACTTAATGATCTTATTTTTAAACACTTTTAAAGCATCACGATTTTGAAATGACACCCATTTATTTTATTATCTATGTGTTCTTTATGATATATATGATTATTATATATGTGGATCACATGAAAATGAATACATATTAAGGGTTTTCTCTGATAGAGCTCAAATGAATTTGGTTAATAATTAATATCTAGAGATGACAAGTTTCATGATACCTTAGTGATTAACCATGGTAATTTTTTATGAAACCTTGAGGATAAAAATTGGTGATATGTTGATAAATGTATAAATGAAATCTTGTAGCCACATAATCAAGTTATGTTTCATGTTATTTGAATTAAGATATGCCTAGTCTTTCACTGATCTTTTTTTTATGTTTTTATCATGTTCGCATTGATATCACAAGTAACCAGATTCCGTTGTTTATCCTTACCGGGACTTCAACTCACCCTTTCCTTGGATGTATGTCTCCATGTAATAAGATGCTATAATTGTACTTAGGAAGAACTTGATAAATCCTTACAAGTGTATTATAATAATGTTTTATGTTGATTTTTTGTTTTTTTGTTCCTGATTTCCAAGACACTAGACATTAAAGATTCTCTGTTCTTAAAATGTAATGAAAAGTTATGTAATAAAAAAACCGGATTCCATAGTTGGTATTAGAGGAAGGATTAGTTATTTATGGAAATTAGGATATGATAACATTAGTAATAACCTTATTGAAAATATTAAATATAGGTAAACATCTTGGTATTATGGTGAGTGTTGAGTAAGTGGTTTATCAAGAATATACATCCCTGTTTGGATAGGACCAGGTAGAGGTGGCTCTAGAATAGATGTACATATAGGTTAAACCAAAAAACTCTACTTTGAGATAGACTCGAATGATAACTGGTACACGACAACAGGCCTGGCTGCACTCTTTCTTACGACACCCCTGGGGGATATTTTTGGTTTATCTCAATCTTTTTATGAATTATTATGAAGAAATTATAGAGAAATGTAATTATCTAAGAGTAATGTTTTAAGAAATGAAACCCCTTATAATTAAAATATTTTTAAATGAAATAAGTTTCTCACTAAGGTTTTATTATTTTATAAAATGGAGGGAAATAGGAGGAACCATGAAAATGGTGAATGAAATGGACCATGTGCTGACGACCCTCCAATGGAAGCCAAAATGGAAACATTCATGTGAATGATGAACCAAATGACTCATGTTCTAGGAAATAACATGAATCAAGATGAAAGATCGATCTAATTTCTAAGGGAACAACATTATGTTGATTCCTTTATTCTTAAATGACCACCAACCATCAGGGGATTGAATGACCCTTTGATTTATTAGCAGTGGATCAGCTCCACCAAGAAGATCATTTTTGTGCTCCGCTGTTCAGAGAAAGAGGAAGTCACCCTGGCTGTTTATCGCTTAGAAGGAGAACTTGAACAGTGGTGGGAACAAATTAAAAACATAAGGAAAAGATAAGAAGTTGAAGCTATAGTGTGTGAAGATTTTATAGGGATATTTTTCAATAAGTATTTCCCTCGTTCCATGAGAACAATATTGGAGAAGGAGTATCTTGAGATAAAGAAGAAAGGGTATGAATCTGTGGGAAGCTACGAGATGAATGTAACAAGGCTTTCACGTTACACATCTATCTTTTTCATGGATCCAAATGGTATGGTTGATATATTCATTGGTGGACTGAGACCTCATAAACCAATGAATATAGCCAAGCAAGACTATGATAGCTATGAGGAGATCGTGCAGAGTGTGATGAAAGTCGAGCAGGTGTTTGGTGAGATGATGTGGTCTCGTTAATCAAACCAAAATAAGAGATCTATGGATCCCAGATTAGGGAGGTCCTTTGATCAGGGAAGAGGAGGTAAGCAAGTGAAACATCCCACATGTAATAAATGTGGGAATAAGAATTCAGGGAAAAACCTGCTACGGGGCAGGAAATGCTATAAGTGTAGAAGATATGGCCATATTGTGATAAATTTTTTTAGTGAGGTGAAACGTCAACGTCCAAACAAAAACGACAAGGGAAAGATGGTGCATACCCTACCTAATGTCTAGTAATTTATGTGTGGACAACTTGGTAACTTTTCCAATCACTTTCCAAATCCGAGGGTAGAAGAGGGGAACAACCATCAGCCTCAGCAATGGACAAGGGAATGAGGTCATACTTTTGCAATTACAATGGCTGATGTTGAAGAGACAAATTATGTGGTGTTAGGTACTCTTATTGTTCACTCGAATATTGCAAGTGTTTTGTTTCATTCTAGTTATACCCATTCCATTATTTCCTCCACGTTTGCAATGAATTTAGAATCAACCCCAAATTTTCTAAAAGTAGAGTTATCAGTCAAGACTCTTTTTGGGATTATCCAACCATCATTAGTGATTACAAACACTAGTATTTAATGTAGTGAGAACAATCTTATCGCAAATCTAGTAGTCATTCCTAGGTTGGAATTTGAAATTACAATATGGTGGAACTGGTTCTCAGTGTATAATGCTATGATCGAATGCATTAGTAAAGAAATATCAGTTGTCTTGAATTAAAACCCTACAGTTTTCTTCCACGGAGAGATATCCCATCTTGATCATAGTCTAGAAAAACCTCCTATGTCATTCTTTACGGAGTTGATCATTGAAAAAGAATAATGAGATGAAAGTTTAAGGATAGAAAGTGTCCCCATAGTCTAGGAATATGTGGATATATTTCCTGAGGAGTTTCCTGGACCTCCCCCCTGAAAGAGAAGTACTGTTCTCCATTGAAATCATACCTGGATCTCATCCTATATCAATGGCCCCCTATAGGATGGAAAATGTGGAGCTATATGAATTAAAGAAACAACTCCAAGATTATTTGAAGAAGGGATTTATCCGACCGAGTGTGTCTCTATGGGGTGAACCAGTTCTCTTTGTGAAGAAGTAGGATGAATCAATGCAACTATGTATTGATTTTAGAGAACAGAATGGGCTCACAGTAAAAAAAAGTACCCCCTTACATAAATTAATAACATATTTGACCAACTTCATGGAGCTCAATTATTATTTAAGATTGATATTCAATCATGTTATCGTCAATTAATGGTGAAGAAAGAAGATATTCTGAAAATTGCTTTCTGATAAAGATATGGGCATTTTGAGTTTTTTATTATGCCCATTGGACTGACTAATGCACCAACAATTTTTATAGATTTGATGAAAAGAGTCTTTAAGGACTACCTTGATAACATTGTGGTGGTTTTATTGATGATATTAGGATATATTAAAAAAGTCATGAGGAACTTGAAGATTTTCTAAGGGTTATTTTGCAATCTCTATAGAAGGAGAGGCTTTTTGGAAAGTTCATAAAAGGTGAATTCTGGTTATAATAGGTTTCTTTAATGTGGCACATTGTTACCAATAAAGGAATCACAGTTGTCCCTACAAAGACAAAAGACATAGTGGAGTGGCCTCAACCTAGAACAATAACTGAGATTCAATGTTTCTATCGATTAGCTGGATATTATAGGCGGTTTTTGAAAAAACTTTCATGACTTTCTAATCCATTATAGAATTATACTCGAAAAGGGGACAAGTTCATCAGGACAAATGAGTGTGAGGAATGTTTCCACGATCTGAATATGTGGTTGGTTACATCACCTGTGTAAACTCTACCCTCAAGTGGAAAAATGATTCATTATTTTTATAGATGCATCTATCAAAGGGCTTGGTGTGTCACCATATAAAATGAAAATGTCATTTCTTATGCATCTTGACAGTTGAAGACTCATGGCCAGACATATCCTACACATGATCTGGAGCTACATGCAGTCATTTTTGCTCTAAAGATATGGAGGCACAATCATTATGGGGAGAAAAGTGATATATACATAGACCATCAATGTTTGAAGTATATTTTCTAATAAAAGGAATTGAACATGAGAGAAAGTAGATGGTTGGAGCTTCTTATGGACTATGATTGTTCAATTCATTATCATCCCAGAAGATCAAACAATGTCGCTGATGCATTATGTAGGGAATACCCAGTTTTTATTTTCATGATGAGGATTCAAAGAGATACCTTGATCAATGACCTAGTCAAACTATACATGAGAAATATAAGGGAAGGTACATAATCAACAATAACCCAAATGATTTATTAACCATAATTACTATAAATGATCAAGAATCCTCAGAAATAAGATCCTTTGTTACAAAAAATGTTTGAGGATATAAATGATGAGTAGTTTCTGGAGTTTAATATTGGTAAAGAAGGTGTACTGAAAATTTGTACAAGACTATGTGTTCCATATATTCCATAAATAAAGATGGAGCTGATGGATGAATCTCATTGATCTACTTTCTCTATACATCCTGGAAGTACAAAAATTTATAGGTACCTTTTTGATCATATTTGGTGGGATAATATGAAAAGAGAGATTGTTTAATACACTTCAAGGTGAATGGTATGTCAACAAGTGAAGGTAGAGTGACAACTCCCTAAAGGGGTATTGCAACCAATACCCATACCGGCATGGAAGTGGGAAAATATCACAATGTAATTTTTCACTTCTATCCTAAAAACATCCAAAGGAAACAATGTGATAAGGGATATTGTGGAACATCTCACCCAGAATTCCCATTTTATTTCCATTTGAGAAGATTTCTATCTTGATCAACTTTCCAGGATTTATATGAAAGAAGTGGTAAGGCATCAGGGAGTCCCACTTTCTATTGTATCTGATCATGATCTAAAGTTCAAATCAAAATTTTGGAGAAGTATTCAACATTCTATGAGCACTGAATTAAATTTTAGTATGTATTATCACCCCCTAACTAAAGGCCAATCTGAAAGGATTATTCAAACACTCGAGGACATTCTGAGAACATGCTCAATGGAATTTAAAGGTGGATGGGATCAACATATCCCATTTGTTGAGTTCTCTTACAACAATAGGTTCCACTCAACCATTCAAATGGTAGCCTATGAAGATCTATATTGAAATCTCTGTATAACTCCTATGTTTTGGCATGAAAATATTGAGAGAAATATTTTTTGGATGATCTTGTGCAAGAGATGACATAAAAAGTCCATTCCATCCAATGACACATTAAGGATTATGAGAGTCGGCAAAAGAGCTATGCAAAGAACCGTCAAAGGGACTTGGAGATTGATGTTGGTGATAAGGTATTTATTTTAATTTCCCCTTGTAAGAGATTCATGAGGTCTGAGAAGAAAGGGAATATTATCCCTAGGTACCTTATCCCCTATGAAATCCTTGATCGCGTATGAGTAGAGGCATATCGGCTTGCGCTTCCTCCAAATCTAGAACATGTTAATGATATCTTCCATGTATCACTCTTGAGGAGGTACATAACTGACCCTTCACATGTTCTAAACCTAGTAGTGGTACATCTGGAACATGATCTCTGTTATGAGGAGCTTCCGGTAGAGATCTTGGATCGTAGAGACAAATTTCTACGCAACAAGACTACCAACCTTGTCATGGTGTAGTGTAGGAACCAAAAATGTGAAGAATCCACATGGGAACTAGAAGAGTCTATAAGGCAGAAGTACCCACATGTTTTCTCTTCTTAGGGTATGATTTAAAATATAATGGAAGAAATTTATTAAGGGGGGAAGAATGTAACGACCCAAAATTTTGAATAGTTTTTATTTCCTAATTTTATGTGTTATTTTATTTTATACTCAAAAAAACTATATTATTAAATTAACTGAGTATAATTAAATGAGGCTATTGTGTTTCGACTATTATATGACTGTTGATCAATATGACCATTGGAATATAAATTCTTAACATTACAATTATTGTTTATAAATACAAATGATCTTGGTTAATTAATACATAAAGAAGATTTGATAGCCTTATCTAGTAGACTCAGGTCGTTTGAAGCCCATCTGACAGAACATGGGACAGAGGTAGCACCATGGGGAATTGCTCTGGACCAATCCCAAGCCGAACATCATCATGTAAATCTTCAATATAATCGCCTACGAGAAAAGTTCAAGTTGATAGAGGTCACCACATGGGCATTGTTGGCTGAGCCGCCCCGAGATTCTATCACCTTAGCACACCTTACACTTAGGTCCTATGCTGGTGTTATAAGGGTCTTTGTAACGAGACCATAGCTACTTTTTGTAATCCATTGATATAAATAAAATTTTTATTTCCTCTTATGGTAAAGTTTGTGAATTTAAAATGTCAGGATAAATAAAAGATGTATATTATTGATGAAATATGGAAAACATGATATTTTAAAATATTTATGTAAACCTTAAATAATTAATAATGTGTTATGATTTTCAAAAATTAGTCTTCTAATTTTGTGTTTAGTAAGAATGTTAGAGTCTAATATGATCAACTTAATTTTTGGATTATAATAAATTATGAATAGTAATATAATGCTTATGAATTGTAATGTGGCCAAATGGAATAGTAAACTCACGTAATAAAGTAATAATACAATTTAGGAACCTTGATTAGATAATGTGATTCAATAAAATAAGTAAATAATTGTTTCAGAAATAGTTAGTTAATTATTAGTTTTTTCGGTTGAATTGTGTTTTTATTTAAAAATTAAACTAAAAATATTTAGAAAATTATTTTCATAAAATGTAGTTCAATTTTGAATTCATATCATTGATATTAGGTTAAGGGGAATTTTTGGCATTTTTTTAAAATAGTTGAATTTTTGGTGAATAGTAAAAATACAGTTTTGAGTTTCGGGTGTTTAATGACATCATTAAGGTTTTAATAACAATTTAATGATTCTGGTAGACATATTAATAGTAATATATGTTATGAGGTGTCCCATGTGGACAATACGATGGGAAAATATTAGGGGCAAGCCCATGGTTTTTTCAATACCACCGATGAGGTTTCCCTTGGAAATTAAGTATTTATTCCCTCACTTGTCCTATAAATACCAAGCCATTCCCACATCCATTTCATTCAAAAAATTTCTTTAACTATGTTATGGTCTCTTTACCTCCCGAGGATTCCTCCCAAGGTTCCATCAAGCCTTCCAAGATCTCGACCTTCAAGCTTTTGAAGTTACTCATCAAGGTATGGGTAACTTTCATCCTCCTTTATGTTATGTCTTATAGTTCCATTTTATTAAGTGGGGGACTGTTCTTCTATATCCTCATTACTGTCCATTTCAGGTCCAATTTATGATAGACCCTTTCTTCTCTCATCAATTTATTTTCTAAATTTTTTAGTGCTGCTGTTAGGCTGCCGAACTTTTTGGAAAAGAAATCAAATATTCTCTTTTGTTCCATGTTTCCTTTTCATGTGGTATGTCATTAAAATTTCGATACCATGTTATTTTCTCCATGTTATTATGTATTTATATTGTTTTAGAATGTATTTATGAGTGGGTTACCCTTGTACCTTCTCTTTTTAATGTTTTCAAAAACCATGTTATATAGCAGTTATGCTGCAGAATTTTCGTCTCAAAACCTCTCTCTCTTTCTCTCAATAAATTCCCTTATTTTATTTATGTGAATACCTGGACCTATTTCGTTTCTATGGGTGTTCATAAAAACACAAAAAATAATATATTTTATTCTTGAATTGAAAATCATATAACCCTCACTCTCTTTCCATGGGTTATAAATCACTTAATGATCATATTTTTAAACACATTTAAAACGTCGTGATTTTGAAATGAAACCCATTTATTTTATCCTCTATGGGTTTTTGATGAAATGTATTATTATGATATATTTGGATCAAATTAAAATAAAAACAAATTATGCGTGTTCACTGATATCGATCCAATGCATTGGGTAAAAAATTAATCACTAGAGATGATAAATTTCACTATAGCTTGGTGAATATCCTTGGTAAATTTTTATGACACCTTAGTGATGGACCATAGTGATATGTTCATGATTGTCAAAATGAAATGTTGTAGTCACATATTCATGTTATGTTTCAAGTTATTTTAATTATTATATGCCTATTGTTTCATTAATCTTTTCTTTATGTTTTTATGAAGTTTGTGTTAATATCACAAGTAAATTGATTCTGTTGTTTACCCTTATTGGGCCTTCTACTCACCCTTTCCATGGATGTATGTCTCCAGATAATGAGATGCAGTAACTGTACATAGGATGAACATGATGAATTCTTACATGTTGATTATAACAAATTTTTATGTTGTTTTCAAGTTTTTTGTTCCAAATTTCCAAGACACTAGAATTTAAAGATCCTAAATTTGTAAAATGTAATGAAAATATATGTAATAAAAAGTTGGGATCCCATAGACATGGTGGATTGGACCTATACCCAATGATTCCTAAACCATGCGTATATCTCATGGGATATCCAAATGCATCAATATCCCATAGTTCAGAAAACTGGGGGTATAGACAATACCCAGAGTTTCATGGTCTATACGAACAGTTTCAAACTGTGGGTACATGGAAATTTTATAGTAGTGAAATAATGTATGTTTTCATTAAAATCATTCTTATAATCTATTGATTATATAAAGTTTTGAAAAATAAAATTCAAGATATTAATTATTTTTTAATAAACATCGGATAAAGAAAATTAAATGGATTTATTAGATATGTATTATATTATTTTTCATTAGAAACTCAAGAATAACCAATCCTGATTAAAAATTGGATTGAAACATAAATCCCTTACCTCATGTCTTAATTTTCTTTGTATAATTTACAAACACCTTTATAATAAATATATATTTATTTTAAATTTTATATAAAACCATAATAATATATATAATATCTTGTATGATTTACATAGAAAATCTTATCCCCCATTTATATATAATCTATTATTAATATCATTGTTTGGGGTGATAACTACTTCATTTTTCATGAATATTTCCATTCCGAAGTCTAGATAATTTACATTTAACATTTTTATATCATCCCCATAATTTTTATAATGATATAAATTTTATATTTATTAATTATTTATATATTTAGAATCATCAAAAAAATAAAATAGAGAAATATGAATTACATCATTCATGGAGATGATAGGTTGTATGTTTTCCTGAACATAATTTCCATTTTTTGATTAATGGAAAAAATGATAAATAATAAATTTCCATTCTGGAATAATTATTTTAGAATATATATATATATATATATATTATTCATTTAATGTATCAATATTAACATCTATTAAAATCGGAGATGAAAATAAATCACATCAGTTTGTGGAGGTGGTAAACCAGATGTATATGCACGTGAAATTATCATTAAATAATGTGTTGGAAGGTATGAATGACGATCATGTATTTTAATTACCTAAAGGCAATTTTTTAATAAATATATTCTAAAAAAATTAATCCTATTATATTACTCAACCCAAAAATAATTTGATGAAAATTTTATTGTATAACAATATTTAGATGGTAAGTCGTATATATGCACGAGCGATACATTCACTTTCCATTAGATGGAAAATACTGTGGATAACAATATTTAAATAATAATAACAACATTTTGGAGCATTGAGGATACATAATTTTTTATTTTATGATAAATACCATATATTTAGAAGTGGTAAAATAATAATTAGAAATAAAGAGATCGATTAAGTCCAATCCTCTTCAATGAAATAACACCATTATATCTCCTCTTAACCACCTAGGGGATGTAAATTTGAGAAACCCACCTCATAAAAAAGTTTGTAAATGATTTATTAAGGCATTTTATCATAAATATTCTGATATATAAGGACGTAAGTTGTGTAAGGAAGATAAATGAGGGGTTTCCATTTATAAGGGAGGGAAAAGACACACTTGGAATTTCATATAGGATTAAAAGATAAAAATTCCATTATCTAAAATATGATTCCAAATGAACATAAATTTGATATAAAAAAGTATAGGGTCAAAATTATATCATCAAATATAATTTATATTGGATTTAGTGTCATTATAAAACATAATTTTGGATTATCCCTTTCTTTAATAATTTTTTATCATAGGCATAATAAAAAATATTTCAATAATTATTTTTTATGAATGTTACCATAAATGAAAAAATGTCTCATAGTAGACCATTTATGATAAATTAAACGATTAAAATTTTAATGATAATTTTTTTCTGAAATTTAATTCATTTAATGAAATATTATTAATTATAAAATGTCATTAATGTCAATTTCAGAACTATTCAATTAATTTGACTCTAAGGACTCAATGAAAAATATAAAATTTAAATATAATCCTTCCATGCATCCAAGAAATGTCATATCTATCTGAAAAAAAAAAGTTACTCAATAATTTAAATAAATTTTAAATTTTAATAAGTTTAACATCATATATTTTAAATATCTATTATTTAAATAAATACCTTTTCGGTGTTGGGTAATTGATTAAGTAAATTATTTAATCACTAAGAAAGTGAAAAATATTAATATTATTAAAAAATAATTAATCTTTCATAAAAATATTTAAACAAAAATTATCATCATTTTATCCTTATATAAAAATTTTATAGATATTAATGTCAAGAGAGTGACATTTTTTATTTTTATTATTATTAAATTAATATAATGGTCATGTTCAAAGAAATATGGAACCAGGTGGCTATAAATTCAAGTCAGGAATGAACATTGATATAATCCACTCATATTATATGATTATTGAATGTGTTAGATAAATTTTAAATCGTTATCTTAAATATTGATCCATATTTAACCAGTTTTACCCTTATCAATTTGAACAATTATTTTTATGGTTACTATTCATGTTGAAGAAAAATAAAGAGAATATATTCACCAAATTTGATCCTCTAAATTTTAAATATGTAATATATTTTTAAAGATTAAATTTTTATAATTTTCATAAAGTCATTTTAAAATATTTATAAAAAAAATATGGAAAACACTATTTTAAAAAATACATTTAATGTGTAAAATTGGATTATTTTTTATCGCTAGCATCGAAACTTATAAATAAAAATTGAAAAAATGGACTAAATATATAATACAGAAATTTTTTCAAAATAGTTCACCAATAGTGTAACGCCCCGACCCCAGCTACCCATAGTCGGTGCATTACTTCGTAACATTGGCATGATCACAAAAGATCAAGTCTCGAAAGACATATTAGTTTAGTAGACATGGAAACAATAGATACATTCATAAATCATACATTACATCATAAAGTGAAAAACTAATAACAAAGTCTTCATAGTCGACACTCATATCCTCTTCTGACTATCTCTGCAGGTCATTCATAAAATACATCTTCACATCCTGGAAAATATTAAAACATTGAAAGGGGTGAGCTCAGATGCTCAGTACGGATAACAATATTGCGGAAGCTTTCAAAAATAAACATAAAATTTTAAGGCAATGTATAACTAAAAAAATCCTTTTAAACTTGAACTTCAACATAATATGGAAAAAGTAAATTGAGATAATGCCATTCACTTCTTCACATGGATATTCTACTGGTCGAATAATCACATGAAATATCAATAACCACATTCATAATGAGGGAATGTATAATGCCAGACATTATGAATCATTTTGTCAAAGCCTCGGCCAAGACGTCTAAAATGATTAAGGCCTCGGCCAAAACCATAAATCAAATTGGGAAAGGGCCTCGGCCAATTCCACGTCTAGTTGTCTCATGAGACCTACCGATGCATCGAGGAGCTATAGCGGGCTCCACCCGTCACTTATTAAGTCCAATACATTCCTCATATGAATAGGTTTAAACATATCATAAACCATAACATAATCGTATCACATAAAACATGCATAAAGGAAACATAACATTTCCACATTTTAATCACAAGATATCAATACAACACATTGATATAATAAAAACGCTTTCAAAACCATTTTCAATACCAAAATAAAATAAAGTTAAAACTTTGTATTTATTTTTCATTAAAAAAAAGTGATGGCTTGTAGAGGAAGCCAAAACTCAAATAATGGTCACGGCGGAGGAGAAGTCGTTTTCGCCGCATATATACGGAAAGAAAAACATTCCCTTTTGTCGTTTAGTAAAACGCTTCGTATAAAAAATGATTCCTTTTGAATAAACGTAAAAGTCAAAGGGGTTTATACACCGTATAAAAGAAAGTTGTGTATAAAACCACATATGCCTAAATGAAAGGAGATTGAGACGAAGTCCTTAAAAAGATCATTTTTAAAATAAAAGAAATCTATTATGTGTATTCACTATAGGTACACATATAGAAAGTAAATATACAAAATAGGACATAATAATATCATGACATAATTTGAAAGTAGGAGATTAACCCAAAGAATGGAAGTTGGGTTAAGAAATTCCCTTACCTCATGTCTGACTTGACTCAACTGTTCTTTAACCTCATGAATAATAAACTAGAGTTAATATATACCTTATTAAGAACCATTTTCAATTTCATTATCCTTTTTATATCACTTATTACAATGATATGAACATTATGTAAACATTTAAGTTAATAACGGTCGTTTTGTCGATCTTTGGTACTTGAGTCAACAATAAACTTCTTATAATTACAAGTTATTTATGTGGTAGAATATCCATTATCTCCAGAATTATATTCATGATTTATATGTCATATATATCATATATATCCAGTATATACATTCATTTATAATATTACGTAACATTTAGAGGTAAGAAATGAAATGCACCGTTCATGGAGACGGTAAGCCGTACGTACGCATGAATGCTACTTTCATTTCTATTTCATATTTAATTGAATGAAATCATAATGATATAAATGTATAATATAATTCAAGTATACTATAGTGTATAATACCATTTAATCCATCCTTTATACATCCCAGATATGGCATTAACGATTCAAATCACTTTGAGGGGGTGGTAGTCCGTACTTCCTAAAATGAAATTATCACGTTTAACCATAATGGAAATCATAAAGCATACCTTAAATGAGAAATACAGAAGCATAAGTAAAACATAAACATTTTATATATCATATATAAATATAGTTACATCTTAATGGCCACCTTTGAAGGTGTTATATGAGTGTTGAACAATCATCGTTTCGTGAGGCAGAAATTCGCCATCCACAGAAACTGTATGTTCTTTAACCATTAGATGTAGGTGTGTGTAAGTGTAGCTAGAATACTTCTTATAAAAACATCCTAGTATATTGAGGATACTGGTGTTGTTACAAAAGAAATTAATAAAAAGAGTTTGTGGGGTTGGAGAAGAAAAATAAAACAAAACAACATTAGAGAAGACATTACCTCAAAATCGGGTAACTCCTTTTGATTTGAGCCAAAGGCATCATTGGGAAGAGTTATTCCCAATGTGAGAATTCTAGGAGTAATAGGGAGAAGTTAGGAGAGTATTTGGGAAGAGGTTGGCCGAGACAAATGGCTTGAAAGTGTGAATGAGGTGGTAGAGGTGGGGGCCTTTTATAAAAGGAGAGGAGGGGCACTCTTGGAATGTAAGGAAATTTTACATTATTATACAATGATTTTCGGATTCTAAAGGTCCCACACTTATATAAATAGTGTCTATGGTGATAAGGGTTCGAAATATACCAATACAATAGTATTTGGAAAAGTGTAATCCTTGGATTGTACATTTTCTTTTCATTTTATTAAAATCGTTAAATAATGAGGTCATCGCTGCATCATAATGATGTCATAAATAATTTAATATATTTAATGTCTAAAAATTATAAAAAAAATAATATGAGGTATAAAATCTCTTTAGCTTTCCAATTATTATTTATAGTAAAAAATATGACTTGTATAACCCCATGTAAAAATTGTTTTTGTAAAACATTTCATGTTTGTGTCATTTTTTACTTTAACATTAAATAAAATTTATTTATGTCATTTTCCAACTAAAGTGGATCCATGGGGTCCCCAAGTTGACCCATGGATTTTCTTGTTCGGACATGACTCATAAAATAGGAGTAGGACAAGTTTCAAGCTCATCTCATATTATTAAAACATTATTTTTACCTTAAACTACACTAATTACCTCTAATCGCGATTACGAACTTAAAAGTTTCTATTCACCAAAAAATTATTTTAATCTCATTGAACCACATTTTACTTATTAATGACAACCATGTATGTCATATTTTTAAAAATCAAATCAAAGAATTGGTAATATTTCATTTAAACGAAAAATCAGTTATTTAACTACCACTTAGTGGTTTCACTATTCATCAAAATTGAAGTTTTTCAGAACAATGCCAAAATTTCACCCTAAGAAATAATTGATATTCTGAATTCAAAAATGATGCCTATTTTAAAAAATTCCAAACATATAAGTTGTATTAATTAATTTTATAATTAATTCCCACTTTCACAACAAATAGCGTGTTTTTAAGAAATAATTTATATCAAAAGATTGGCAATTGTTTATGTCCAATTTCAATGTTAAATTAATTCTAATGACCAACATTGGATAAAATGGTAAAAATATATTCTAATAATACTTTAAAACCACTAAATAGTATAATTTATCACTATAAATTATTTTGATTAAAAGGTTGTTTTTAAAAAAATTTCATTATTCATAAAAAATTAGACGTTCTCAAAAAAATACAAAAAATTCAACAAAGGCTAATTTCGATATTACGAATACTAAAATAAATTCCATTTTGAAATATAAAATTTCTATAATTTTAAAAAGTGTTTATTACTATTCATAATGGCTACTTTGATTAGTCGCGGTGTTTTAGAACTCGAAGTTGCGTACAATGCAAGCTATTGCATTATTGAATGAGAAGCGTATCGTGGAAGCTCGGGGTGTTACAATCTCCCCTCCTTCAATAAATTGCGTCCTCTCAATTTGAAATTTTTTCTTTGAAAATAAAAGGTTGAAAATAGAAAATACCTTTGTGGAAAACCAACATCGGAAATAAGATTAATAAAATTTAGCCATAAGAAGAGGGAAAGGGAAATGAAAAAGTCACCACCCAATTATGATCTCGATTAGGAGAACAGTGGTGGAAATTAGACAAATATAATTGTAGGAAAAACATAAATATTTGTAGGGAGTGATTGAGGTCATCAATCAAAATCAATTGTCAAATTGAGGGCCTTAAAGCCTTCAATATATGTTGATTTAAAATATCACCAGTTCAATAAGACATACGGTATTAGGATAACCCATTTTTTTGTTTTAATATCCCTTTACTAAAGTTTAAGAATTAATTCATTCATTGAATAAGAGATAGGTATATATATATTTATGGTTGACAATTAGAGTTTCATCCTTCAACTCATCTTTCACTCAAAAAGATAATAGAACTCAAAAATATTATACTTATCCTAATTGTATAAGGTTCCAAATGTTAACACATACCATTTAGATTAGTAAAATTATTTTGTAATAACCAGGGAATTCATGTAGGCTAGTGGTAGGAAATAAAGGCCTGTCGCACTATGATTGTGGGTTCGATTCCTGCAGCTTTTTCCTACGCGACGGGTTATGCCCCACCCTGCAGGTTGTCCTTTTCCTAAAACTATAGTATTATAATATTCCAAAAATAATCTTCATAAATTTTTTAACATTAAACAATACTATCCAAAGATGAACTTAATCCACTCCATCCTTTATAGTTATCGAAAATACCTCTGTCCAGACTTTCTCTAAAAGGTCTCTTAATTCCAAAATCAATTTATCAGATTCCCCAAACAAATTAAAGTTTCTCTTTTTGTCACATATTAAAAATATTATTACCTTCATCATATTAAAACCTTAATGAAATCAACAAGTACTATAGTACAATCCTTATATATATATATCACATTATTCTAATAACCAGAATATAATCCATGAGTCCAAAAGCACCAATACATTAATTATTCTGCTTCAACTGTAGTAACAACATAAGATTTTCCTTGATCCCTTGGCCTTTTCTGAGGTAAGTTTCCCTGACGCTTAGGAAATTCATTTGCATAATGCCCCATTTCCCTAAAATTGTTGCATTCAACATTGATAGCCTCTTTCTTTCCCTTGCAATCATGCGCCTGGTGACCTTTTTCTCCACATTTATAACAAACTCC
Organism: Viscum album; assembly: GCA_963277665.1. Classification (NCBI taxonomy): domain Eukaryota; kingdom Viridiplantae; phylum Streptophyta; class Magnoliopsida; order Santalales; family Viscaceae; genus Viscum; species Viscum album. The sequence continues at coordinate 393,544,020 of OY728148.1, forward strand.
CATTCCTTTTAGGCAAGTACCAGGGTGATTCTTCCCACAATTATCACATAATGGAAAATCCTACTTACCATTTTTCCCTTTATCTGTCTCTTGTTCCACCGTTCTCTTCTTCTCTTGCTTTACTTTGTTGTCATAAGACTTAGAGAATTCCTTTTCTATCTTGATAGCATATGAGAAAATATCTTCGTTTGTTGAGAATTATTGTGATACTAAAGCTCGACGGAGAAATGGTTTTAACCCATAAAAGAAACGATAAATCTTACCTCATGGGTTACATATATAATCTGCAGCATACCTCGCTAACCTTGTAAAGTTGGCCTCATACTTTGCGACATTCTCATCCTCCTTTTGTTTCAAACTCAAAGATTTCATTTCCATATCTGATCTATGGTCATGAGGAAAGTATTTTTCTACGAAAAGATCTTTGAACTCCCTCCATTCCATATTCTATATGTCATCATCTTCCTTCGTGTTTTGAATCAATGACCACCATTGATCAGCATCTCCAGTGAGGCGGTAAACTGCCATGATAACCTTTTCCCTTTCACTACTCCCTAAGGCGTGGAATATTTTCTCTAAGGAGTTTATCCATTGCTCAGCTACTAATGGATTTGTACCCTCATTAAATGTTGGTGGTTGTTGCCTCCTGAAGTGGTCTAACATTGATCCTCCACGTTGTGGATCAGGGTGCTCCATACGAGTAAGGTTATTATTCATAACCTGAGTGAGTTGTCCCAGTATGGTAATAAGTTGATCAGCACCAGTTGTATCTCCAGATCCACAATAATTATCTTGAGAAGGAGGGAAATCCCTACACGGAGTTCGTGCATTGATACGGTTTCCATTCCTTCCACTAGGTGCCATTTCTATACAATGGCATAAACTAGATTAGTTTATGAATCAAAATACATAATTCCATACTTATAAAATACTTAACATAAATTGAACTATTTATGGATATAATCCATAATCATAAGAAGGTTTTCTTTGAAGAAGTATATACTCATAACCGTTCATAGTGGTTTGTAAAGAAAACGAGAATTATCCTAAGCATATCCCCCGGGAGTGTCGTAACCAAGAGTGCAGCAAGGCCCGTTGTCGTGCACCAGTTCCCGTTCGAGTCTATCTCAAAGCGGTCTTTTCGGGTTTTACCCCTAGGTACATCTGTGCCAAAGCCTCCTCTACCTGCTCGTATCTAGACAGGGATGTATTGCTCGGAAAACTCACAAAATCTATACAATAACAAAATTCTAGGAAGTTTTTCTATACTAATCCTCAAAGTCTATATTTGGGCTATGTGTTCTAATCAGAGTTTATCTAAATCTAGCTTCCAAGGTTAGTACTAAGCTGCCTCTGATATCAACTGTAACGCCCCGACCCCAGCTACCCAGAGTCGGTGCATTACTTTGTAACATTGTCATGATCACAAAAGATCAAGTCTCGAAAGACTGATTAGTTTAGTAGCCTTGGAAACACTAGATACATTCATAAATCTTACATTACATCATAAAGTGAAAAACTAATAACAAAGTCTTCATAGTCCACACTCATATCCTCTTCTGACTATCCCTGTAGGTCATTCATAAAATACTTCTTCACATCCTGGAAAATATTAAAACATTGAAAGGGGTGAGCTCAGATGTTCAGTAAGGATAACAATATTGCGGAAGCTTTCATAAATATACATAAAAATTTAATGCAATGTATAACTAAAACAAAAGCCTTTTAAACTTGAACTTAAACATAATATGGCAAAAGTAAAATGAGATAATTCCATTCACTTCTTCACATGGATATTCTACTGGTCAAATAATCACATGCAATATCAATAACCACTTTCATAATGAGGGAATATATAATTCCAGACATTCTGAAACATTTTGTCAAAGCCTCGGCCAAGACGTCTAAAATGACTAAGGCCTCGGCCAAAACCATAAATCAAATTGGGAAAGGGCCTCGGCCAATTCCACGTCTAGTTGTCTCATGAGACCTACCGATGCATCGAGGAGATATAGCGGGCTCCACCCGTCACATATTAAGTCCAATACATTCCTCATATGAATAGGTTTAAACATATCATAAACCATAACATAATCGTATCACATAAAACATGCATAAAGGAAACATAACATTTCCACATTTCAATCACAAGATATCAATACAACAAAGTGATATAATAAAAACGCTTTCAAAACCATTTTCAATACCAAAATAAAATAAAGTTAAAACTGTGTATTTATTTTTCATTAAAAAAAGTGATGGCTTATAGAGGAAGCCGAAACTCAAATAATGGTCACGGCGGAGGAGAAGTCATTGTTGCCACATATGCACAGAATGAAAAACATTCCCTTTTGTCCTTTAGTAAAACGCTTCGTATAAAAAATATTCCTTTGGAATAAATGTAAAAGTCAAAGGGGTTTATACAGCGTATAAAAGAAAGTTGTGTATAAAACCAAATATGCCTCAATGAAAGGAGATTGAGACAAAGTCCTTAAAAAGATCATTTTTAAAATATAAGAGATCTATTATGTGTATTCACTATAGGTACACATATATAAAGTAAATATACAAAATAGGACATAATAATATCATGACATAATTTGAAAGTAGGAGATTAACCCAAAGAATGGAAGTTGGGTTAAGAAATTCCCTTACCTTGTGTCTGAGTTGACTCAACCGTTCTTTAACCTCCTGAATAATAAACTAGAGTTAATATATAACTTATTAAGAAACATTTTCAATTTCATTATCCTTTTTATATCACTTATTACAATGATATGAACATTATGTAATTATTTAAGTTAATAACGGTAGTTTTGTCGATCTTTGGTACTTGAGTCAACAATAAACTTCTTATAATTACAAGTTGTTTATGTGGTAGAATATCCATTATCTCCAGAATTATATCCATGATTTAGATGTCATATATATCATATATATCCAGTATATACATTCATTTATAATATTACGTAACATTTAGAGGTAAGAAATTAAATGCACCGTTCATGGAGACGGTAAGTCGTACGTACGCATGAACGCTACTTTCATTTCTATTTCGTATTTAATGGAATGAAATCATAATTATATAAATTTATAATATAATTCCAGTATAATATATTGTATAATACAATTTACTCCATCCTTTATACATCCCACATATGGCATTAACGATTCAAATCACTTTGAGGGGGCGGTAGTCCGCACTTCCTAAAATGAAATTATCGCGTTTACCCATAATGGAAATCATAAAGTATTCCATAAATGAGAAATAAAAAAGTATAAGTAAAACATAAAAATTTTATATATCATATATAAATATAGTGACATCTTAATGGCCACCTTTGAAGGTGTTACATGAGTGTTGAACAATCATCGTTTCGTGAGGCAGAAATTCGCCCTCCATAGAAACCGTATGTTATTTAACCATTAGATGTAGGTGTGTGTAAGTGTAGCTCGAATCCTTCTTATAACAACATCCTAGTATATTGAGGATACTGGTGTTGTTACAAAATAAATTAATAAAAAGAGTTTATGGGGTTGGAGAAGAAAAATAAAACAAAACAACATTAGAGAAGACATTACCTCAAAATCGGGTAACTCTTTTTGATTTGAGCCAAAGGCTTCCTTTGGGAAGAGTTCTGCCCAAAGTGAGGCTTCTAGGAGTAATAGGGGGAAGTTGGGAGAGTATTTGGGCAGAGGTTGGCCGAGAAAAATGGCTTGAAAGTGTGAATGAGGTGGTAGAGGTGGGGGCCTTTTATAAGAGGAGAGGAGGGGCACTCTTGGAAGGTAAGGAAATTTTACATTATTATACAATGATTTTCGAATTCTAAAGGTATCACACTTATATAATTCTTGTATAAGGTGATAAGGGTTCTAAATCTACCCATACAATAGTCTTTGGACAAGTTTAGGCCTTGGATTTTACATTATCTTTTCATTTTATTAAAATCGTTAAATAATGAGGTCATCGCTGCATCATAATGATGTAATAAATATTTTAATTTATTTAATGTGTAAAAATTATAAAAAAAAATACTATGATGTAGGAAATCGTTTTATCTTTCCAATGAATATTTATAGTAAAAAAATATGACTTTTATAACCCCATGTAAAAATTGTTTTAGTAAAACATTTCATGTTTGTGTCATTTTTTTACTTTAACATTAAATAAAAGGTATTTATGTCATTTTCCAACTAAAGTGGCTCCATGGGGTCCCCAAGTTGACCCATGGATTGTCTTGGTCGGCCATTACTCATCCAATAGGAGTAGGACAAGTGTCAAGATCATCTCATATTATTAAAACATTATTTTTACCTTAAACTACACTAATTACCTCTAATCGCGATTAAGAACTTAAAAGTTACTATTCACCAAAAAATTATTTTAATCTCATTGAACCACATTTTACTTCTTAAGGACAACCATGTATGTCGGATTTTTGAAAATCAAATCACAAAAGTGATAATATTTCATTTAAACGAAAAAACAATTATTTAACTACCACTTAGTGGTTTCACTATTCATAAAAAATTGAAGTTTTTCAGAACAATGCCAAAATTTTACCCTAAGCTATAATTGATATTCCGAATTCAAAAATGATGTATATTTTACAAAATTCCAAACATATATGTTGAATTAATTAATTTTATAATTAATTTCTGCTGTCACAACAAATAGCTTGTTTTTAAGAAACAATTTATATCAAAAGATTCGCAATTGTTTATGTCCAATTTCAATGTTAAATTAATTATAATGACCACCATTGGATAAAATGGTAAAAATATATTATAATTATACTTTAAAACCACTAAATAGTATAATTTATCACTATAAATTATTTTGATTAAAAAAGTTGTTTTTAAGTAATTTTCACTATTCATAAAAAATTAGAAGTTCTCAGAAAAATACCAAAAATTCAACATAGGCTAATTTCGATATTACGAATACAAAAATGAAGCTCATTTTGAAATATAAAATTTCTATAATTTTAAAAATTGGTTATTACTATTCATAACGGCTACTTTGATTAGTCGCGGTGTTTTAGAACTCGAAGTTGCGTACAATGCAAGCTATTGCATTATTGAATGAGAAGCATATCGTGGAAGCTCGGGGTGTTACAAATAGTTATTAATTTAATTCATTGAGATGGAAAAAAAATTCACGCATAATATTTTTTAATAAAACACTTCCTTTATTTTAAAATGAATTTTATTTTTATTTTAAAATTATTGGTAACCAATGAATTCATTTTATACATGGAAAAATATTTTTTTATTTTTTTTTCCTATTCATACACACTAATCCAACAGCTACATGATAAATATATCATTAAATATTAATATTTTTATAGTATATCGTGGTACATTTAATCTCAATCATTTATTTAAAGAAATCAATTGATAAAAAACTATAGAGAAATATAATATCACTAGGTATTAAATTATGCCCTCCATAAAACGAATTTGTCACAAAAAAAATACATAATTTTGATATATGAAATTAATGATATATTTATTTTATTACATATAAGAGTTCCCTAGTACTTTTATTGGATTTATGATTCCTCTAGAGAATAATAACCAAGTGAGGGGTCTTGTTAACAAAAATTTATTTATATGATCCCTAATTTATATTGGTTATTAATAATAAAAATCATCATGATCAAATGTTACAACCTCTATGTTCAGTACATGTGATGGATCATATGTACTTTATCAAGAGAGATATATGGAACACATCATGAAATTGTAAGATGATCGGTTGATGCTCAATGTGATATGCTACAAACTATAAACAATCAAGAATCTCATACCACCAATATACCTAAGATTTATCATTCCCTTATTTCTAAAACTTATAATATAATTCCATATATGAATTAATATAAATACCTTTTACCATCCTCAAAAATCTTGATCACGCTGAGTATTTTCAATATATCTTTTCAATCAACTCTAAGATTCTCTTATGTTTTTTTTAGATTTAGTTTACTTTGGATCACATTTCCTTAGCTATCTTAGGTATTAATAGCTCTCACTCTATAAATTCATTATAGTATTAAATATTTATTCACTCACTACCTTAGAGAGCCTCATAAGGAGTCATCTAAATAATCGATTCGTAGTTATTAATATAAGAAAACTCAACTAGAGTAAGGTGTTGATCCCAACCAATTTTTAATTCTAGAGAACTATATACAAACATATCCTATAGGGTTTTAATGTATTTATAAAAAAATTTATTTGGATGATATGTAATAATGATACCTAACTCTGATTCTTGATCCTATTGAATAATTCACCAAAACATCGTGGTAAACCAAAAAGATCAATCATATATAATAGAATGAGGTACTCCATGAAACCTTAAAACCTAATTTATATATATTACATAAATATGATCAAGTGAGAAATATTTTGTTTCATCAATGATGTGTGATATCTTTGTAAGGTGATCAAATAAATCCCAAATATCAGTATAGAATTTATATTTACTAAGTAATCCAATGAAAAAAATACCTGGTGCTGCATTCCTGTTTCCATTATGGTACTAGTAATGGTCTTGAAATCCATTTAGTATTTTCTCTCTCATCCTTAACTTTCAATCATATCATGAATCAAGATATGTATTTGTTAGGGTCCCATTTAATATTATCCCACCTAAACTACTCTCTTACATATCTATACTTATAATATGATTAAATAGCACGAACTTTGATCTTTATCCACCATATCCTTATTCAGATCTGGTATGGATGGAATACATACAGGGTTAGAGAACCTTATCATTACATCACAATTGTGGTTGAACTTTCGAACATTTCTCACCCATTTTTGAGCACTATATCTTCTTTCTGCACCTATTTAATCATTACATGGATAGATGGTTAATATTTCATATGAGAAAGATCTAATATTTCCCCATTCCAATGGAGTTCATGGTTCATGGTTTTCAAATACATATGTATTAAATCCCATTATATACTGATCATAGAAAAACTATCGCGGTATTTCCAACTCAAATCATTATCCTCCATATTCGTCCTCCTATGGTAGCATTTCATTATGGGGTCATAATCTTTAATCAACTCCAAATATCTTCTCCAAATAATATTCATCACTTTTTGGGAGAATATATACATAAAAAGTTTATCATTCATATATATATCTCAAGTTTCATACTCAAGATAATTTCTCCATATTATCAATGAAATAATTACCACATATAACTACAAATCATGATTCAACATAAAATTTTCTTATATTTTCAATAGATATGGGATATATGATATCACTATATCGTTTTTCAGGTAGACACATCCCAATATGTTATCTGAAAAATCACTACTGATAACAAATCCTTCAACACTATAGGGTTGTGTTAGCATAGGTTCACTGAAAATAATTATCTTTAGTTCCCCCAAATTCATTTTTCATTCAACTATCCATATGAACATGTTCCCCTTCCTAGATTACTTTTTTAGTAGATTAGATAGTTGTGAGAAATATAGAAAAAATTGATAATATCCAACCAAACAAATAAAACTATGGATCTTAGTAACCTTATTTTGTGTAGTCTATTTCTCAAAAACGTCTTCCTCTGAATTATCTGACGTTATACCCTAACATTATATTATATGACCCATGAATGAAACATTCTAAAGCCAAAATTCAAACTAGGTAAAGTTTTCATATAACATATCCTTTCATTGTGTCTCAAATATAATTATCAAATGACCATCATGATCATCCTTTATATTTTATTATACAATAATATCATCAATAAATACCAGCAAAAACGTTTCAAGAAAAACTCTAAAGGATCTATTTATCATATATTTTAATATTTATAGGGAACTAGAAAGTCCAAATGAAATTAATAAAAATTTATAATTACCATGACTTGTATAAATGGATGTATTGAAAATATCCTACTTCTTAACCCTTAAATAATGATATTCAGAATGAAGGACAATTTTTTAAAATTTGGAGCTTCAAAAATTGATCAAACAAATCATCATTACTGGGTAGAGTATAATAATTCTTGATAGTGATCTTCTAATGTTTATAATAATTAATGTAGAGTCACATTGATCAATATTTTTTTTTAAAAAAAATGAAATTTTACCCTCATGGTGACTCACATGGATGAATATATACATTGTAAATTTTAGGACAAAATTTCTTCATAAATTCATGAAACTTAATGGGGGTGGTTCTATAAAAAGTAATCTAAATAAGTGTATTACATGGTACGAGTTCACTTGAAATATCAACATCATTATTCAGAGGAATTGTAGAAAATGCTTCTAGAAATACATTAAAAAACTCTCAAAAAATAATAATATATTTGATATTTATCTTCTCTCTATCCATTTAAGATAAATATCCTTCATGGATAGGTATTAAGAACCAAAATATAGAATTAATTTTTTTGGAATGTTTTTATTCATAATCACACCGATAAATGATCATTGGATAATTTATAACACTAAATGTGACTTAAGTATCATGTAAATGAATATTGGATCCTTTTAATGAAATACAACCCTTTCCTACAATAATATAAAATTCAATTAATCCGAGAATCAAAAAATTTAAAGGAAGAACATTCCCATAATAATGAATTAGATATAATCTATATACAAGAGATGTGACCACAGTTCCATTAGATTTTTTCATTTTCTATACAACATATAGTCATTGAGGTATTAATTTTTTACAATTTTTCAAATTCCGTATATATAATAGAGTTGGTATATCATGAATCAAATAAGTCATTCAGTATTCTAGAGTGGATTATATAATTACATTTCACTAAAACATTATCATAATCCAATTTTCAATTTATGACCCCATGACAATTCTTTGATTATTTGTACTTAATATATTTTTTACTATTGTACATAATAAAAAAATAGATGTTTTCACTAGTTGGAATAATTCTTAAATACCTTACATATAAAGTATTATAGCATTGGTGTTGAATATGTTTGCATTTTATTTTATTCCATTAAATTAACTATCTTACAAATGTCCTTTCTAATTCAATGGATTTATGAAGATATTGTCAACATTTATAAATCTTCAATGTTCCACTTAGTAAATTACATTTATGTTGGGTCACTCATTTATTGCATGTATATGGATGGAATTTATTTTCACCATGAGATTGATTCCATTTTTCATGAGTCTCAATCTTTCTTTTTCAAATAAAAACCTTAAAAATGTTGGGAATATATGATTTCTATTTATAACTTGAGTGAACATAAAATTATTTCTTCATAGAAATTAAAGTATCATATAACTAACACCCTTCAGAAACATGGTTTTAAGACACCAGAAAATCGATCAAATTTTCTATCATGGGAAAATTTTTAAACCATAATCTTACCATGCAAGTATTATAATGTTTTCTTCATAAGCATTGATGGATTCAATATACCTTTTAATATTATCATGAAATTCATTATAAAACATTTTAGCTAGAATATGAGGGATTTACATACCAAGAAATATCCCTATAAACTCATCACATTCCTTGGAATCAATTTATTATTATTTAATCGATTTCTTGATTAGTGTCCATTGTTGATCTTATTCACCTTCCTGGCGATAAATTGTTAGGGTAACATTTCATGGTTCTAATAATTGGATAATATAAAATATTTTATCAGTGGTTTTTATCAATAGTTTTGATGCATTAGTTTTAAACTAGAAGATCAAAATATCACTTAAAATAATGAGATGTTTTCCCCATGAAATAACTAGTAGTATGTTGTTATCTCCTGAGATAATTTGGATTCATATCATGATTTATATCCTCATAATTTTAATTAACAATAATATTATTATTATTCATTTCCAATCACGTTAAATTTGTTTTTTATTGAGGTAAACTATTGATTTTTGTATCAAATTAAACAATAACATGGTTCAATTGGGTATAATCCTTTAAATAAAATAATAAAAATCAAAGTGTTATAAAAAATAATCATTGTGTGAAACAACATAATCATAAAACAAATTAATGTATGTCTAAATAATTACACATTATTTTCATATGATAATAATATAGTTATATCCCAGTTCTTCCATGAAGATCATCTCTTAAACTGCTTTATATTTTATTGAATATAAAATGTTAATTATTTCAAGAGTATCCCCCTAGAGTGTCAAACCATGTGTGCACTGAGGAAAAAAACCATGCACTAGAATCATTGATAATATATACTTGAAATCATCTTTTTTATGTCATTTATCATTGATACATCCACACCAAAACCTATAACACTTATAAGGTCGTCATAGAGATGTATTTCCGAGAAAATTACATAATATCATCTGAACAATTAATTTAGGACATTAACCGTACATAAAAATTTCACAAATTTTGTCACCGAAGATCCCTAATACCAATATAAAAATATTAAATAAACCATTCCTCTAATACCAAAAATAGTGTCCTAATAGTTTTATTTAAAAATATTATATATTTTTAAAATAATATTTAATACATTTCAAAAAATACATTAATTGGGAACATAAAGGATTACCATATACGGATATTAGATACACAATATTCTTATTTAATTAATAAAATTAAATATCACTCATAACATACACAATTTTCATTAATAATAACTTGGATAAGCGAAATGTAAGAATGGGTGAACTCAGATTCTCAATAAATGTGAAAATTGGATATATAAATCAATGATCCTAAAAAATAATAAGAGAATAATAAGTTTATGAAATCATGGACCTAACAAATATATATCATAAACAATATTTAATGGATTTTGAACATGATTTATGCCATAAAATGTTTTCATTTCAAAAGATAATAATCAAAAGAGTATGAAATACTCAAATAACCATCATGAAACCAATATCATGTCAAATACATGTGGAACCTTAATAAGAATATAAACCATCTCATATAATTAGGTTAAAAAAAATAACATTATATAATAATTTATAATACATCCACTATTGTTTCTCATATCATTGTCTATTAAGAATCATTATATGTTTCTCGTAGTGGATCAAGAACATCAACTTGTATATCATAGTTGTCACATAATATATAAAAACTTACCAATTAATTATATGGATATATAATTCCACGAAAAATAATAATTAAAATCATAAATATAGGTTCAACATGATTGTAAAAAAAATCTTCATATCATTATATAATAACGCAAAAAAAGAAAACTAGTTTCAAAAACATTTTATCATTTCAACATAGAATAATCCATGGAAAATAATTGGTTTTATTAAACATATCATAATCATAATACTATACCATATTGATAAATAATAATTATGTAATCATTATATCATGTCCCAATTAAAACATAATTAACATCAAATTTTGTTCCCACAGGTTAAAATTTCATTAAAATAATCACAAGAATTTTTCTTAAGGAAAATAACCATTTATTTTGAAAATAACTTTATTAAAATATAAACATTTAAAACCTTTTTTGGAAAAAATTTACATTTAAAATAAATATTACAAATTTTAATGGATTCCTCACATAATTTATCAATAATGATTTATGGAAGTTCAATTTCATTCATATAACATAAAAGAAGACGTTCCTTTCACGCTTTTCTAAAAATTCAAAAAGTACATTATTGACAAAATGAATTTGATAGTCCTTTTAAAACATTTTTTAAAAATTCAATATTTTTTTAAAATGAATATAAAAAATAATAGTACTATATTAAAAAAATTCACTGGGTTTTTTTAGAAAACATGGTTATGAGAGAGAAATACATTTTAACGAAAGAAAAAATGAATTTGGTTTTTCTATTTTTCTTAATTTTTTTTATTTAAGTGAAAAAATTAAAAGAAATATGAAATAAAAAATATGAAAAAATTTAAATTTATTTATCACATAAGAATTATATAATTACATTAATGGAAATTTAGGCATAAAAATTCCTAATTAATAATAGAATTTAATCATAAACCCCTACCTCGTGTCTCAACATTATTCCGACATGTTAGAACCTACATTATAAAAAATATATATTTACTATAAATTTATTATATAACCATAGTAATATCTATCATACCATTTATTATTTACTAGTGACATCTTATCGCCCAATTATGAACAATTTATTATTAAAATCACTATTCAGGGTGATAATTGCTTACTTGTCCAAAAATGATTCAGTTCAGTTGTCCCTGTCATTGAACACTGATAATGATTCCATGATCTCTATAATCATAATATATATATATATATATATATATATTTATATATATCACATATTCATATTATATATATTTATATTCATCTAAAATTTTAAACATAGAAAAATGAATTACACCAATTGTGGGGATGGTAGTCAATGTGTACGCATGAACACTTTTTCCATTTTTCGATATATAAAAAAAATATTCATAATTAAATAAAAAATTTTATATCATATATATAATATATATTCATTAAATCTATCCTTATTAATATCCATATAATCAAAAGACAAAAAATCGAATCACATCATTTAGTAGAGGTGGTGTTCACACGTACGCACATGAGACATTGTAGTTTTCCATCAGTTTAGAAAGTAGGAAAGTAGATATGATATAATAATTTTAAAATAATAATTATTTCATAAATATAAAAAATATATGTTATAAACTTTATAATACTCATCCAAAAATAAAAAAATAATAAAAGTATTATATCACTACATGGATAATGAAGGTCAAATGTTCATACGATCGATAATTTCAAATTAATTATGATTGGGGGTGGGTGGATAATGGTGTTTATATAATAATAATAATAATAATAGTTCAGTATATGTATTACATTTATTATTTATTTTATTTTAAATACCATATATTTACATGAGGTAAAATATGGATTGAAAAGAAATCGACATTTGAAGGTGATTTCCACTTCATTAAAATAACACATTAAGATCTCCTATTAAGGGAACTTTAATTTGTATTTTTAGAATACTATAAGATATATAATGTGTTTATGGAACCTAATATTATATTATATATGGTATCTATTGAAAAAGATGTCTCCATTTTTGTAAGGAAGAGAAATGATGGGTGTCCTTTTATAAGGAATATTGAGGACACGCTGGGAATTTCACAATATATTAAAATATAATAAATTTATTCTAAAGAAATATTTTTTCAAATGGCCATAAATTAGAATTAATGGTCCTTAGGGTCAGTATTAAATCATAAAATTAAACATATATAGTTTTAGGTTCCATTTGATTCCTTTTTTATTAACCAGTTTCTTAATCATTTTTCATTATAATTGGAGTAATAACTGTAATATTTCTAAAGGGTTATGAATGCCACAATAAATGTAATACTAACTCAGTAATGGACCTTGATGGTATTTTAAACAATATTCCAATATATTTAATGATGATAAAATGTTTATTAATTTATTATCATTTAATTAATTATTTGTTATTTTAAAATTTCATCAATGTTAAATATGTAACTATTAATTTAATTTGACCTTGAAGACATGAAAGAGAAGATAAAATTCAAATGTATTATTTTAAAAAATTCCTAATTTTTAATATTTATTTAATAAGTTCATGTAATATAATAATAATTTAGTGAATCATATTTTCCTTGTATTATTTATAGATAATGTATAAATTATTTTTGAGACCAGGCTCTTAGAGGATATGTGATTCTAAGGCAAAGTGTTCCTGGAATAAATGTTTTAAATATGATTCAATATATTAATTAGACACATGAATAGTTTTCTTGTAAATGGATAATAACTTTTAAATAAGGGCCTAGATCAAAATCAAAGGGCACCATTTACATCAGAACTCGTTTTTTACCCTAGCTGCGAAATAACCATGGTCGACATAGGGTGTTTGTGGAAAGGAATGACCTGAAAAAATGAATAAAATAAATAAATAATTTATTGATTTTTTTATTCTATGATTTTATATACTTTTCCTAAACTCTTATAATTTAATTCCATGTTTAGTTACCTATCCTTGGTGTGTTTGGAGAGAGCTTTGGAGGATCACTCTTAGAAAAACATCGATCTGATAATGGATCAGTGATCGACATAAAACAGAATCAAATGATCTTGTAAATGTTCACAGTGAACCCTTTTTTTCCATCAGGGATCAATCCAAATTGATGTTGGACATTTATTTTTTTTGGTTTCCATTCCCAACTATTAGTTCCTATGACTTCCTATGATGAAAAAAATAATTCAAATGATGGAAAATATGCGGATTGAGTTTGTTGCATATTGGTTTTATGATAGAGATTTATTTGGATACTTTTATCGTTATTATTGATTATTTTATTATCATTCTAATGGGAGGGAACTGTGATCAAAATTAACATCAATCAGTTTCCATTCCTCTTGATTATTCTTATGATTTTCTCCCATGATTTCATCATTTAGTGTCAGAGATCATTATTTGGAACATGGTTCAATATATCCTGATGAATCAATATTTAAGCATCTATTTCTTTATAAAATAACCCAATATTATTGATCTAGGATCGACACAACATGATGATATTTCAATGATGGAAGTGTTGGTTAATTAGATGTTTTTTGTTACCCGATTTCATATTTTTTCAGCACACAATGAATAAAGATGAATGATAACATTTTAGGAACATATTTAATGATCAAAAAATATTTTTCTCAATATAAAAGAGAAGATGGGGTACATCAATGAAATTATAGGTGAGGAATGTCAAGAACATTTAGTTGGGGAACTAGAGAAGAACATTAATTCTAGATATGAAAATCATGACAAATATACACCAAACGACATGTATCTTAGAGCCACACACTATATCAGACCAACCTAGTAGTGAATAGGGTTACAATAAATAGAAATGTATCAAAAAATGTGTGACCCTGTCACATGAAATGTGTTTCCCTTTAGTGAAATCGGTTTGTACCTCCCTAGGTATGCATACATGGCTTGGAGTACATAGGTTGGAACAAACCGTGTACTCCTTCACATTGAAATTTCCTAGAAATGTACATGGTAAAAGACATGTTCAAATAGACTATCGATGTACATGGTAAAACCAAATCCCCTTTACTGTTACACGAATATGGCATGAGACATAGGCCATTTACACAGGTATGACCAAGGGTCAATGGACATGGTGTGTAACACTATCACATTTTATATACTCATAAGATATTGTCTTTAATATCTTATCCCCTATATCTTGTATAGATTTTGTTAATTTAAATTCCTCATATCTATTTCAAGATGGTTATTATGGAATTTCTTCTTACTCCTAGGACAATGATCCATTCAACATGAATTCTTAGATATAGTTTTTGGAATCCTTCTGTGATGCCCAGAGTGAGATCCTCTATTCATAATTATTCCCTAGTCGGAGTTCATGGTATCATTGTGAAGAATATTATGTAGGATATGATCCTTTAATTAGTAGGATAATTCATATTTTTTTCTGGTTATACCCACTGTCTGTGGGAGTGATCCTCATCTTCACACATAAGTCATGTACATATAATGGAAATAACTGATGAACATTACCTATGAGACAAACTTCATTAGGGACCTCACAATCTGGGGTGCATTCTATTGGATGAGTGATATATGGAATCATATATCATGATTCATATAATGGAATACTATGGTTGTAACTTACCATTAGAATGTGTGTCTTTATTTAGTATATCTAGATGTTATTTTTATGCGTATTATATTCACCCATCGGTGTAGAGGTGACTAATTATTTTGTTGTATGATTTTTAGTTTTGAGGGGTCTTGCTGGGTATTTTTTTACTCACCCTACCTGAGATTTTCTAGCATGTGTCATGTATTGTAAATATGATAAAACATTCTACATAATCCTTGACCAAATAATATTAGATTCTTCTTAATGAGACCAGACCAACTAAGGTCTGTTCCTTTGGTATCTTTAAAATTGTACTATATTTTATTTTAGGTTGGACATGTTTTTAGAATAATTATTGTGGGACTATATTTGGACATGTTTACATTTCATTACTTCTTATTGTAAATTTTTATTGTATATAGATGTATTATTTCACATGTTTCCTATTGTTTTTATATTTGTCCATTTTATAGGCTTGGAGAGGTCTATGTGTGTACATGAACATAGGCTAAACCTCCCATGTCAGTGATATTCCTACTCGGTGCTAGTCACTAACCCCTAACTTTTTTGAGGTGTGCTTGTGTAGTCATGGAAAGGTCCCCACTACGAATGGTCATGAATGAGTAGTATCAGAGTGGTCAGTTCTACATTAGGACTAGAATCTATGAGATTGGATTGGGGAAACAATGATAAATGTTTCTAGATTGGATTTCAGGCTAGGGACTCCAGTGTCAGTGTGACAGCCAATGTATCCTACACCAGGACTCTGATCACCTACTTTTCAACTATTTACACAATAACATTGGTTGCGTGAAAAAACAATGGTACTTTCATCATAATAGAAGGGGTTTTTTTCCATTTAATTATTGCATAATCTCTCAAGATATACTCATTAATAGTTGTATATCTTGTTTACTTTTGGATTCCTCCATGATGTATGCCAACTATAACCCAGAAACATGATCTCGAGGTTGATCCCATCAGTGATGAGGAATATATACAAGGATAAGTTTCATTGGTGATCCCACTATGTGGTGAAGTTGCTATACAGCCACTTGTAGAGAAGCTAATGGTACTCGTAGTACTAGAAGATGAGTTTTGTGGGATGAGAAAAATAATGACTTTCTGTGATTGAGACCCCTAAGTATATGAGGTGAGCCTAACTGACATGCGACTGATGACTGGATTAATTTGGAGACCCAATTGTTCTTTATGTTCAGGACACCAGTATATCATATGGTGGTCCAAGAAGAGAGGCTTCTTCAAGGCTCAATACAATGATGGTGGTTGTTAGTGACCCATTATTCTGACGGGGCAACTCTAACTTGGACATAATTAAATACCGTATTCAGATAGGAGTTCTATCTTTATTAACAAGTGGATGTACATATATAGGATAATCTATAACTGAGGATGTGAGACATAATAAGAGAGGAGTATTCATCGACGTATAACAACCTCTCTAGGTACTCGATGGATATGGTATGTGACTAGTTCGTTAGGGATCCGACCATTGGTTGAGGATTATGTAGATAAATCCAAGATATTTTTATCCCTATATAAATTCCTACATATGACATCGTACCAGTGTGATTTTTTGTGGTTGAGAGTTTTTCCCTGATCAGATACAGTCAGTTGTTGTAGGTACTGGGAATGCAGGAGTAGATACCTTGATAAAAGGGAGTCAAAGTTAGTCCTAGGGAAATTTACATGCATGATATTTTAATATAAAATACCATGATAGAAGATCTATGGTTTATGAAACTTATAATTGTTCCAAATATCCAATTGAAATGCGGTGCTACTCTTGTGATGGTAGGGGACATCTTGCATGAAATTATCAAACCCACTGTACTGCTAATAGAGAGACCATGTATGGGTCAATGATATAGAGGCAGTAGAAAAAAAAGGTCGATTTTAAGGTTCATGGCAAGGAAGAGAAGATAGGATAAAAACATGATGTGGTAGAAACATTGACTTGTTACCAAATCCTCCACTAGGTTGTTCGTACCAAGCTCATAGAGTTGGAGGATAAGTGCAGGAACCAATATAAGTGATCAAAAATTACAAACTAGAGGCTCTATGAATGATACAATGTATGATATTTGTCTTTTATACATTATCTGATATACTGATATAATATGATTATAGATATTAATTACCTTCCATAAATCCGGTTCATGAAAAAGAGATTCTGGTTGAGCCCTTTGCTCGAAAATCACACTTAAAGACTCCAACATGGGATGACTCATCAATAACAAACTTATGAAGGAAGTGTGGTATGAATCGTGGAGATGAGAATTTCTATTTGGATATCATTTTAGACGTGATGAGGTATTATGACATCAACTTAGCTATGGGATGGTTATCAATAATGCATTCCAATATTAACTATTTTAGGTGAAGAATGTGGTGTCTCTATTACTATGAGACTAGGTTCTAATATTTATTGTGATAAGTAATCATAAGAAGCGCAGTATGGACTAATGTGTAAGAAGGTGCAGCTGATTACTCATGAGTTGGATATAATGACCATTGGTGTAGTGTATGTAATGATTTCTTATATTCCAGTAGTGGTTGGGGAATACGAGGATGACTTCCCTGAGGATGTTATAATAAAATATCTCTGCCAAAAGATATAATATTTTGTTTCTCTACACCCTAGGATAACACCATTATCTGAGCCATCATATCCTATCGCTACCATAGAGCTTAGAAGGATAATGGTATAGATGGGATACATGTAGATTAAGTGCTTTGTGAGACCCATCGTTTCACCCTAGCGGTCCCAATGTTGATCTCCCAAATGGTTGACAATATCTTTTAGTTGTGGGTGGAATACTGATGAATAGGTTACTATAACTATCATATATCCTCTATAAACGGTCGATGTCCTCTTTGATCATTTGATTGGGTCATGATGGCTCTCAAAGGTTGTCCTCTAGTCATAATATCACCAGTTGCGATTATAGGATAAGGATATACTTACCAAAACCTTATGTAGTATCTATGATCTTAACGAGGACATGGTGATGGCCATTATCATGAATAATACCCCTTATGTGTTCATAGGACTTGTGAAATAGATCATTCATCATTTGTTATACCAATGCAAAGTCGTCATTGTCACTGATATATTTGTGTACTTGTAATCCGAGGAGGAGTACATGAGACAGTTCAACATGATTCAGAACATACATTGAGAGAACCAAAATTATAGAAATATCTTGATGTTTTAGTTCTAGATTCATTCGGTCCACTTTTTGGGACTCCTTATCCCACCATATGGAGTGGTAGTGGACCTAGCCAAGGTTGAGGTAGTATTATCCGTGGATCCACGTAAGACTCTGATGGGGCTACGTGGATTCCATGTCCTAGAAATATATTACTAGATATCCATACATTATTTATCCATTAAATCAAAACCCATGATAGATTTTAACCAAATGGTATTCCTTTCATGTGGGCCTAGAGGTTCCAAAAGACATTATAGAAGTCAAAGAAGAAATTGATGACTAATCCCATCATGAGATTAAAAAAGGTGGGTATAGAGTACATAGTGTTCTAGAATACAATAGGAACCAAGGTTGGTTGTGTTGTAATATAGAGGTAGGTGGTTATTTCATATTGTTCATGTCATTTGAGGTAATAAGTGAAAAATATTTGACCAACGATCTTGAGGTAGGAGTGGTAGACTTTTCACAAAAGATGTGGAGACACTAAGTGATGGGCGAGCAGGTTATTATCTATTCTGATCACAACAATCTCAAGTGTATCATCTATTAAAAATATATTTACATCATATAGAGTTTGTGGATATAGTTACTAAAGTATTATGACTTTGAGATACCCTATACTCCTGGGAAGGGGAATTTGGTATCACATTATCTCATTATGAGATCATCTTTGTAGTTACTAAATGAGGAATCTGAGTAGTTTTCATCACTATAGTTATCCATAATGGATGGATATAGATAATCTTACATTCAGTTGATGGTTTTCAACCCTCCCCTTTTATATAGAGTTTGGGAAGTACATCTTGGGGATGTTGATTATGATACCCTACGTACTCAAACATCCACTACACTTGTTTCTGGTAGAATTTCATGACGGTGGGGATCTTGTCGTTCTTTTTTGAGGATGCATGATGGTGCCAATGAAGTTGTGGAAGGAGGTTATTAGAGGGTTTTATAAATGTACTTTGGTATATAATCCACATATATAAAAGATTTATGAGCACATATGACATTTTTATTGGTGGCCATGAATAAAGAAAGGAGTTGCAGAGATTTTCTCTCGATGCATTACATACAAGCAAGTGAAGGATTGGCACCAAGTTCTAGTATATTTATCTCAAAACCTTACAGTTGAAGAGTGGAAGTGGGATGGGATATCCATGGAAATAATGATAGGATAACCAATTATGTCTAGGGGACACTACCACATCTTCTTTATCATAGACATACTCATCATATCGGCCAACTTCTAGGTAATTCAGTAGTAGATATATATAGAGATCTTATGACACCAATATGTACATGAGTTAGTCTAAATCCATGGAGTTCCATAAATGAACATTTGTAATCATCATTACCAATTCACATCCTGGTTGTGGAAGGGATTACTTTGGGATTTCAGGAATTAGTTTCACATGAGCATAGTGTTTCTACCTTCAATTGATTTCTAGAATTATATGACCATTCAGGATCTAGAGGCATGATGCGAGCATGAATGTTGGATTTTTTACATATTTTGAATGATTTCCTTCCACTGTTGCAATATTCATATAATAACTGTAACCATTAAAACATTGGTATTGAACCATTTGAGGCATTGTGTAGAAGACCCTGTAGGTCAATAAATTGCTAGACTGCCGAAGGAGAGTCAACACTCATGGGCACAGAGTTAGTGTGAGCTACTACCAAGAAGTTGTAGGTTATATAGGGATAGATGAAGACTACACAGAGCCCTGATAAGTAATAGGCTGATAGATGATGATGGACTTTAGTTTTTGATGAAGGAGGGCATATTTTTACAAGTTTCACCTTAACACAAATTATGGAAATATTTTGGTTTGAATGCTATCTCTAAGATTCATTACAGCTTTCCAGATACTATGTATAGTTGTTGAGGTAGAATACCTATTAGATATGTATCTAAAGTTACTATGACTACATGATATATTCTATGTATCATAACATATGAGGTACATGCATGACCTATAACATGTTATTGACTAGGAAGAGATAGAGATAAAGGATATATGTATATCTTCATTGAGTACCTGTTGGATATCAAGGATTAGTGGGAGATGATCCTTAATTATAGATTGATTCTTCTAGCACGTGTATTGTGGTAGCATAAAAATATTTAGGATAGAACAAGGGAGTAGGAGGCTAGGATTATGGATCAATACCCACACATCATTATGTAAACCCTATTTTGTATTTTTTAGATATAAATCCCCATGATGAGGAGAATTTAATTACTTTAATTTTTCATAAATTATTTTTTGATTTTTGTATTGAATATTTTTGAGAATAGGTGCTATGAATGAATGAGATTCTAAGGCTCTGTGTGCCTAGAATATATGGTTGAAATATAATTGTATATATTAAATAGAAAAAATGGGTAGTTTTCATAGTAATAACATCTAAATGATGGACAGAATCAAAAATACGAGTTAACAGTTGAGTTCAAAACACGGGGTTTACTCTAGGTGTGACATAACCTTGGTTGATATATGGTGTTTTTTAAAGTCATCATAGGGGGAGGGGAATAATAAAATAATTAATGTTTTTATTTTAGTTATTTTCTTTTGTTGTTGTGATTAGAGTGTATTTAGGTATACTTCTATGATGGAATCCTTGGGATAACCCTCTAATCAAAGTGACATTTGTGAGAATTTATAGTATCTCCCTCAGATGAACATAGACCATATATTTGATAAGTTATCAATGTACAATGTAATTAATGAATCTCACAAACAATCACGACACAACTCAATTATTCATCAGTAATTGATCCAAATCATGGTAGAACATTTTTTCTGTTAGTATTCTTTCCCCGTTCTTAATTTCTATGATGAACACTGATCAATAAACTAATTGATTGATCCATGGATCGTGTGTATTATGGGAGAGGTTTATTGTATGTATTTATTTAGTGGATTTATTTGTGTTTATTGATTCTTCAATTTTTTTTCTAACATAAAAGAACTATTATTAACACAAACACTGATTCATGAATATTATTTTTGATTGTTCTTGTTCTTTTCTCCCATGCTTTTTAAATTCACCATAAGTATCTTTTATTCTCTTATGGATTTATATAATATAATGAATCGATATTTTTTCACCTTTTTCAAGGTACAAGGATGTGATAATTTAGGTTTTGTATTATAAAGACCTGAATGTGGTGCGCAGGTGCATGTTAAATAAAATTAGATTTTTCTCTTACCCAATATTGTGTTATTTGGAACACAATGAATAATGATGAACTGTCTCATTTTCTGAATGAATTGGACGATAAAAAAAGTTGTTTATTTATAGAGAGACTCTAGATAGGTGGATCCATAACATTCCACTTGTGGTGTAGAAGTAACAGGGGGATGGAGTAGCAGAGATGAATGTGGATTTGAGATTTGGAATTATGGAAACATTCTCATTCACAGCATGTAACATGAAGCCACATGCAATGTTGAACCCTGCTACTAGCGTATATGGTTATATAAGGGAGATATGTACCTCCCAGAATGTGACCCTATCACATTGAGAGTGGTGCCCTTTGGTGAACTGAATCTGTACCCCTATGGGAATATGGACGTGGCTTGGTTTACATGAGTTGGAGCATGCCATGGACTACCATAGATGGACACATCTTGATGAATTACACACAAACATTTGTGTACTATTACAGGGTTTGGGTATATAGTTAAATAGAGCGGTTTTACGACTACACGTTCAGAAAATGAGCCATGGTCCTTTTATAGGGGAAAGACTCGGGGTCATGATAACCTACATACATCCCTATAAAAATCCATATACACATATGAATTTGTATTCATACACTTTTCCTCTATATCATGGAAAATTCTAGTTTTGTTATGTTCCCCTTAACATTTTTCGGAGGGTTAGCATAGAATCACATCCTAATGATAGAAAAATGATCCCTTTTATAGGATATCATGGATATAGTTTTTGGAATCCTTCTTTGAGACCCATAGTGATATCCTTTATCCATCTTTATTCTCTAGGTGGATTTTATGGTATCATCATCACCAACACTATAAGGGCATCAATCCTCTACTTTAGTGTTTAATCTAAATTGATTCTTTGTTATACATTCTAGCCTTGGGTGTGATCCTCATCTATATATCATATCTCATCATTCCCTAATCATTTACTTCTAATGGTGAGACCCAACGAGTATTACCTCTTAGATAGACATCATATGTGCTATCAAACATAGGAGTGTGTTTTCCCATGTGAGTACTATGTGGAATCATCAAGTAGAAATCTTATGCTTGAATAATATGGTTATAAAAAACCATTAAAAATATGTATTTTTTGGGTATATTTGGAAATTCTAGATTCCTATGTTGTAGACATTTACATGCATAGATATTAATGTGCGTATTTTGTTGTATTTTTTGTTTTTTTGAGGTATCCTACTAGATATTGTTATACTCACAGCTCTAAGTGATTTTACCACAATTTTCATGTCCTATGAAGATGACTGATGCTTTGAATGATTCCTTGATGGACCCGAACTATGCAGTAGTTAGTTATACTGGATAAACAGAGACATGTTCCTATGGTATATTAACCACGATCTGAGTTTTACATTTAGGTTGGAACAGATTTCAGACTCTGTGTAATGGGATTTTATTTGGACAAGTTTATATTCTTTTACTTCCTATCATAATATGGTTATGTGATTTTTAGGTCTACATCCATGTTTGTTCTGTTGTTTTATATTTCATCATTATATATGATTGGGCATGTGTCAGTGTTTACAAGAACTTAGACTATGGCCAACCATGTTAGTGATATTCTTACTTGATGATAGTCATCATCCCGAGGCATATTGGATGTGGGAATGGTGAGTCGTGGCATGGACTCCCACTTGGAAATTCCATGAAAAATTAAAAAATAATTTTGTTTCTTTTTTATTTCTTTTTAATAATTTATTTATCTAGTAACTAAATAAATATGGTATAGGTGTTGAACAAGAATTTTAGGTAATTATTCAATAACTATAAATTATATATAATTTATATGATAAAAAATAGTTTATCCTTTAGTTAAAAATTAATGAATAATATTATCCTCATTTTATCGTCATTAAAAAAATTTAATGTAATTTTATTCAAGAGAGAGACATTTTGTATTTATTTATTTCACTAATTAATATACAGGTCATATTAAAAGGAATATGGAACAATGTGGATATATATGTGAGACATAAATGGAAATATTAAAATTTTACTCATGCAATAGGACAGTGGTAGTTGTTATATAAATTTTGTTTTATCCCAATGTTTTAACCCTATTTTAACCATTTTACCCTTACTAAGGTGGAAGAAATAAAATGTTACTGTTTAGATTGACCAAAAAAATAGGGACCTATTTACGAAATTTTGTCCTCTTAATTTAAAATACGGGATCCATTTCCCATGATTCAAATTTCTTTAAGTGTAAAAAATGAATTTTAAATTATGTGTGGAAAACCTGATGAAACCCACTTTTTAGAAAAATAAATTTCTAATAATAATAGTGGATTATCTGTTACCCATGAATAGAAAAGGAATTGAAATAATTTTTTTTTATTTGATTGAATATAGTATATATATAAATATTATTTAAATCATTCCCGATAGTGATAAATTTAATTTATTATGATAAAAAATAGTGTAGACTTTAAATTAGTGTTTGAGAATAAATTATTCTTTATTTTCAAAATGTTTTTTATATAATTTCTAATGAAATGTTAATAAATTAATTCAATTTATATACGTATAGACCATATTATTTCAAAATTTATTTATTAAAACCCATACCTAACAAAATAATAGCTAGGAGGTAACTATAACATAAAATAATGATATTTTTATAGTATAACATGGTTTTCTTAGACATTGTGTTGTGTGAATTGTAATTTATCAATGAAAAAAATATTGACATCTATAAAATATAAATGTGTTATATATATTTACATTGCAAATAAATTTATGTAATATGTAGATCAATTATGTCTAACTATTATTATTATATAGAAAATAATAAAATTCAAAGGTAATAAATATTGAAACATAAATAATTTTTTAGAATATTGTGTCACAAGATTAAAATTTTTCTATATTCAATATAATAATTATTATTTTCAATGAATGATTTGATGTATTTAAAATGTTAAAACATATATTCTAACAGGTTGATAAAATTTAATAGTTATAATATAAATAATTAATTTAAAAGGGATGCAATTAATATCATAGTGTTAAGATTTGGTATATTTTTCAATGGATTGTTGTTTAGTTTGATTTATTTTTATATTAATTAATTCAATTTAACACATTTAAAGGAGTATTATAATAAAATGATATATTTAATAAAATATATTAATAATTAATAAATTAATAATTTATTTTTATTTCTACTAAGAACACATGAACTTTAAAAATGAAATTTCCTTTAAAGAATTTATATTAATACTTCTAATAAATTTAAAATTTAAATTTAACATATTTAAAAATTTATTTATATTAAATAAAAAAAATTATTCATTATGCATAAATAAATTAAATTATTAAATTTTATTTTTTGTTTAAAATTATGTTACCGAAGTAAAAAATTGAGTATCTACATTAATGTTAAAATGAGGTAAAAATATTATACGTAGTGGTAAATAATTAAAATATCATAAAAATGAATCAATAAATGTGTATATGAGGGTTTGATCAACTTCACATGTCACCTCCATTATTATTCTGGTTTTTTATCACTTTCCTTATAAAATGATAAAGTTATTCATTGATGAATGGGAAAAAATAAAATTTCTCTCAAAACCCACCGATAATGGTATCCCTTTTACACCCTTCCCATACCATTATTTTTTTAAAATTTTCTCATTAATATCAATCCATTTTCCTCTCTAAAATTATTTGTAGATATTTATGGATGAAAGATGGAATCCTAAGTACTTCAATTATATGTTACTCATGTTGATAAAGAGTGAATTCATCCATGTCAGTTCATTTCACGTCTCTAATATTTTCAATTTACTTCTCATCTCCACTATTAGTAAATATTATTATAGAGTATAATTATATGATTTTAAAATCATTATTCTTCTCATAATCATATATTACTGTTATATAACTCTATACTCGTACTCGATCGTTAGTATAAATTGTTCATGTTTGGCTCTGTTCAACCACCTTTATAAACAATGTTATTCTGGCATCATCATTTTACAAAGAAATAATTAAAAAGACATTAATAATTGTTATATATATAATTAATTTGTTTTTTTCTAATAAATTTCATTTTATTATGTTTTAACAAAAATTATTGATCATAATATAATAATATTATACTATATGTAAATTATCAATGACAATATCATCATGGATTCCATCCTCACAAACCATACTCATATCTTACATATTTTAACATTATAATGATTAAATAATTGAAACTTTATTATTAAACCACCATTACTAATATGTAATTATTTTCCTTATATAAATGAATTAGTACTCACATGTCTTTTAATAAACATGTACGAATCAATCCAAATTATAAAACTCCCATAATGAAAATAATATAACAGAAACTAATATATCTAAAATGAATGAATACAACTGTACAACATAAACAGTAATTGATAAGAATAATGTTGTTTAAAATTGAATTATTATTGTTAGGTTTATTATACACGTGGTTAATTCATTTTTGATTTCGTCAATAGTGATGTAATGTATCTTTTCATATCAATATTCTATCATAGAGATATAATCTATTTTCACCACCGTCAGTGTTTATGATGTTTATATACTTCCCAATGAATGCATTATACCATATTTTCCATGTAATTTATGGGTTTCAAAAATCCATATATAGTTCTTCGTTTTGATTCCATTTGATTTAAAATATACTGAAGCCGTAATGGTTCATTCCAATCTAACAATAAAATAATGATTGTATAAACATGAACACCAATTTAGGGAAAACATTGGTTATTTATCTCTATAACCCCATATATTAACTTATCATATTATTTTTTATGTTTTATATGTCTTCATTTCATTCCATCTCTCTTTGGTTGAAAATTAAACTGAAATGATGTTTTTATGTTAAGTCAATTAAATGGTTTTTTTGGCGAGGGAATTTTCTTCCACAAAAAGATATTCTTTATATTATATTTAAGATTTACTTATATATACATTAATTACCGATTAAAGACATATTATATTATCAAATTTTTTTTATAAAGTTTGGATAGTAATATTTTTAATCTTTTTTCATTCGATGCATTTTCTATTGACTTTACTTTCAACCTAAAATTAATAAAACAATCTCCATTTTATAATTTTTTATATAAAATACTTTCCTTAAAAAATAAATTTTTATTTGAATAATGATTTTAAATGATTTAATATTTTTCAAATAAAATACATATTCCTATTTAGTTTTAAATTATATTCCTCTGATGAAATTTGTATCTAATTTAAAGGATATTTATCACAATTTTTATAGAATTTTCTAATTCTATTATTGAAGTGTTTTTTATCAATTTCAACATACTTTGAGGATTATTTTTATATAATGTAGATATAATATAACCATAATAAGAATTTAATTTCTCATAACTATAACATCCTGACCTGGATTCCACACACATCAGTACCCCGAGCCGGTTCATGACATAACCTCAAGGGCACCTCCCCATATGACAGAATTTGGTGACTAGTTGTGAGGGTCTAATATCAATCTGCTGGAAACTATAAACTCCTTTTCTGAGTAAAACCACAGTGAAAAATATATAATAAATAACCAGAAATATAATCATATTCTTAAATATTCCAATATCATTGGATGACTATTACTCGGAATAAAATAACAAAACTTGAAATAAATATGTCATGCAATAGTACATGAAAAATGTAAAAATTCCAAACTAAAGTAAACACACTAAAAAATAGCAAGCATGGCCATAACCACATCTAGTCCCCTCATCCATGCTCCAACCCAATACATCCATCTAACATAGGGAATTTTACCATATCCAGTCTTGCAACCATGTAATCAATCCGAGTACTAATCAGCAACCCAAATAGGATGTGAGTACAACTCAGTAGGCCACTACCAATGATTCCTAAAAAATATCCAGTGAAATAATTGAGTATAGAGGTGTATAAATAGAAAAGAACAATTAATAAATAAAATTTTATCATAGTATCAACGATTCTTTATTTAACCATATAATACCACAGGTTCCCATTGTAACCTTTAAAACAATAACTTATTTGAACATTGTTAGAGTCTAAACTATTCTTATAGAATACCATGTCTTAGAATTCTATTTTTACAATTCATTGATAAAATTAATATATTAATGACCATGTTACCATTCATTAATGAATACTATTATTCCCATTTTACCATTCATAAATCACACATTAAAATGACCATGTTCCCATTCATTATTTATGAAATAAATTCCCATGTAAGGATTAATAACATCACAGTTGAATGACCAGGTTTCCATTCATCAATACATAATTAATTAAATTATTAATTATCCAATTCAATTCCATTACTTGTTCAATAATTAGTAAAACACCAAAATTCCATCAGTTAATTCAAAAATTAACTAATCACATCAATAACATTAATATATTCAATAATTAATTAATAAAAGAATTTTTTTTACAAATTAAACAATTAGTTAAACATGAAAATTCCACTATTAAATTCTAAAATAAACCAATAAAATTAATAAAATTAATTAATTCAACAATTAATTAATCAAATCAATTTCATTACTGATTTAACCTTTAGTTAAACAGAACAATTCCAGTAGTTTATTAAAAAATTATCTAATAAAAGCAATAACATTAAATAATTAAAAAATTAATTAACAACAACAATTTCATAACTAATTCAACAATTAGTTTCTCAAATCAATTCACTTAATTAATTCCCTACTTAATTATTCACATCAATCCTATTAATTAATCAATCATTCTATGAATCAATATTTAAAAACTAAAAATTCCACAATTAATCTAATAATTAATGATCTAAATCACAAAATAAAATGTTCTTAATTAATTAAATAATAAATTATCTCAAATCAATAAACACAGTATCTCATAATTAATTCTACATTTAATTATATATATCTATAATTTCAAAAATCCCAGATTTTACATCTCCTCAATTATTTAATTCACTAAATTCATTAATTCAATCAAGAACACATTTTTTAATCATCTAATAGAAATTATACAATTAAATAAATTTAAAATAATTAAATACTTTGAGATTTAAATTTTAGACCACCTACCTCGATTTGTTGATGAATGGTCTCCCATGAGATCCTAAATTTTGACGATGTAATAACATAGCATGGAATCCAGATCTAAAACATATCATCATGATCAAATATATCTAGATGTATTAAATATAGATGATTTTAAACAACCATAGATCTAGATCCATATAACTAGGTTTAGATCTAACAATTTGATGATGGGATATCCCACCAAAGTTTTAGAGAAGAATGAAAGATCATTCGAGAAGAAGCCGTATACCCAAGTGATGTATATCTACCAAATTGGATTCAAATCACCACGAGCGGAGCTAAAAAAGACTCAGAATACCAATAAGAGGATCCTGAATCGATTTAATCCAATTAAGGGTCATGCGATGACATTTAGTGGTAATGTATGGGGGTTGAAGGGATATTTAAATAATATCAGGGGGAGTAAAATCCCATATGCATGGTTGGCTGTTTGGGGAACATAAATTCTCCTATCCATGAACCATACCATGAAACTATTCTAGTTAAGAAATATGGTTTCTTATATTAGGGTCAATGGTTTGACAAATAGTGAACCGACATTAAAAATACTAACTTTCCAAGGTTGCACATTTTTCTGGGCTAGGGAACCAGTTTGGGAAAATCATCCACGAATTGTGCACTTTCCCATTTCCCTCTAAAAATTCTAAATTTCACCAAAATATGCGTCATGTAAAACCCCAAATAAAATGTACTCAAAACTAAACAAAATATTACATAATAATGTGCCCTATACATCAACAGAAATGGTAGAGATCTTACAATCTCTCCACCCTATAATATCTCATCCTCAAGAAACGCTTCCTAGCTTCTCTATGATTCTGAGTGAAAATGATTAGGTCATTGAGTCTACATATTAGTTTCTCTCTCCATAATATCTTCTCGAAACATATATTTTAACAAAATACATAAATTATCATCATCTTCATTCCCCATAATACAATATTACAATTATCTAACACATGTACCAAATTCTCCTCATATGGAATGGCTATCTCAACCTCATCATCATAAACATCAATCACTTGAGAAGGGTTAGGGTGATTCCGTTGAATTTGTGACACATGATAAACATCATTCATAACAATGAATCTATTGGGAATATCCATTAAGTATGACTCTATCCTGATTCTCTCCACAACCTCAGACTGCCCAAAAAACATAGGTTCCTATTTTCCTTTCCTCTATATCATGTTGTGAGCTAATATAGGTGACACCTGAAGGAATACACAATCTCTTCTATAAACACTAGGGGTCACCAACGACTATCAGACAATGTCTTCTAACTACTCAATGTTGTAGCCATTAATTTCTGAATTAGTTGAACTTGCTTTGACAACTCCATTATTTGACTATGTCCCAACAACTCAGACTCACATGCCTTCTTCTAGCATACTGGTGATATACGTGACCTACCATAAAGACTCGTGTATTCTTCTATACATATAGTTTACTGATAAACATATTTATAGAATAACTCCAATAGTTCTATGTGAATCTCCCACGACCCTCTGATGTCTAGAACATACACTCGCATCATATCCTCAAGCACCTATATAGTATTCTCTGATTTCTAATCAGTCTTTAGGTGGAAATACATAATATATAAAATCTATTTAACCAGTTCCTTTTTCTAATAAATTATACTAATAATTTTTTGATTTATGATGGCCGATTTTTGGGTTGTCGGTACCCACTACAAACGCATCCAAAACACCACAACCAAACATTCAAAGCATTCAAATTTCAAATTTTAAAAATCAAAGAAGGTCCTCGAGCCGCGCACCATCCATTGTACCACCACCTATCCGCTCATCTTACCGCGCACCAACCCAGGCCACGCCTCGATGCAAGAATCTTTACCATGCTCCAACCATCAACGCAAAATCCAACCTTATGCCACCGGTGAGACTCCGGACCGACCACCATCAATCAGCATCGAATCGTCAACCGCACACAACCTTCACCGACATTCCTCGCTATTGTCGACCGGTGCCTTATGTAATCAATGATAGAAGCACAAAGTAAAATAATTAATCATAGTCTAAAACAATAATCGATGGCACCCCATAAAGATGGAAAATCCCCCAAAAATACAATTCATGCAAATGCTCTACTGAGAATGTCTCTTGTGTAGGCATGAAATGTGTTACCATTTTCAGTTTGTCCCAAATAACCCAAATAGACTCTTTCATATGAGGTTTCCTTGGGAGAACCACCAAAAAAACACGGTAATTTAAAACTAATACCATTTTGTAATGGGAAATGTCTCTTTTAAACCACCAAGTTGATGATACATAGACATCATATGCTGATTGGAGAAGCAACATGTCATGAGTCATACTATCTTATTTTTCCATCCTGACCACCAAAAATGTAAACATACGTCCTTCTATATTTTGGTCACACCTCGATGTACCTCCCACATTGATAGACAATACTCTCACATCAACTCCTACCACATGTTCATTAGCACAATTACATGATTCATGAAATTGATGATCTCATACTCATCTATGCTCCAATCGAAAGGTGACTCCCCACAATAAAGGTTTCTCTCAAGGTCATGACATAAAAATCCTCACACTATCTAACCCTAATCCATTTAGAAAATTTATACTCCACAAAAACTAATAAAATAGTTGTATTCTCATGTCTCTCATGATCCAATACATGCATTTCAACTATCAATGTCAACATCTGTCAATCGACACTAGACTCTTGAATATGTATATTCTGAGTTTTCTTTTCTAAAGATACTGTAACACTATTACCCATTTGGGGAATATATTCTAGCTCAAAATATAATTAATACATTTAATTAACCCACCTATGTTGATTGATATTAAATTCTCATTGTTTAAATCTATAATTTATGCTCATGTGGTCTATACACACAGTAAAAATTTCTCCCAATAGATAATACTGACTACACATTAATGAATAAACCACTACCACCAACTAAAGATTGTGTTTAGGGAAGTTTCATTCATGTGGCCTTAACTCTCCGGACCCATACACCACAACTAGATCTCATTGCATCAACACTACACCTTGTATGATACCAGAAGCATCACAGTATATCGTATACTCCCCACATAGCCTGGGTGGGACCAATATTTGTATCGAGGTCAAATTCTTCTTTAGGTCCTATAAACAAATCCTGACATTCTTCTGACCAACAAATCATTATTTCAATTTTTTTCAAGCCTAAAATATGAACTATTAATTGGGAAAATCCATAAATGAATATTTTATAATATTCATCCAAACACTAAAAGATAATGATATCGAATATATTCTTGGTATACTCACAAGAAACCAATTATTGAGCGTTCTATGGTTTCATAAACACACTTCCTCTAAGATTATGTTACCCAAGAAATGTACATGATCATTCCAAAACCGAAACATAGATATCTTGAAGTATAGATATTTCTCTCTCAATGTACTCAGGATGAGTTTAAGATGTAGGGAATGATCATTATAGTTCATGGAGTACACCAAGATGTCATAAAAAATACTACAACAAACTAATCCATGAATATGTGGAATTTTTTATTCATCAATGCCAAAAATACTGATGTTGGGTTAGTGAACCTAAACTGCATTATGGAGAACTAATATTGTCCTTATATTCTTCTGAATTAAGTCCCCGGTATGTCCAATGTCCAGACTATCAAATGATGATACCGTGATATCAATTCTACATTGGAAATGACAAAATATCTCATCAAATCCTAAAATAGATCATTAATACATCGTAGAGGATATCAGTTCCTCGCTGTCATCTGATTCAACATCTAATAATTTACAAAAAATGAAAGAGTCTATCTTCCATACTAGAATGAAGTAGTGGTGAACCCCATGGTGGCATAATCATATAGATGAACCACTTATCCACCAACTCTTTTAGCAATGTATTGATCTCTTGATGATCAATTAGTGCCATTCTTTATGGAGGAATATAAATCGGTTATCCCTTAGGATGTGCTAAATGGTAAATTCTGTATCTATCTCAAGTGGAAACCATAGAGGTATTTAGGAATGAAATAATAACACTAGTCCAATATTAGTTGATGGATATCCTGATGTACACCTCCATCATACATAAATAATCGACCAACCTCGGTAGTGAGCTCTCTTAGTGGCTGATTAATTAACATACTCATCCTGCCTACATATCCCACTCCCCATGCTGAACATAACTAGTACGCCAAGTAGATGTAATATTCAAAATCCTATGCTATAAATTTATATTGGATTGGTATAATAATAACTTTTACATACCTAGAAATAGTTCAATGCCTGAAAAGTCAATAATATATAGTTCCCATAGAAAAATTATATGTTCTAACCTCAATTGATCACTCCTTACGCATGAAAATGTTTCCAGACCATACTCACATAGGTCTGTGTATCATCAAAACCCCTCTCATGAATTCCACCACAATGATCAAACCATTCACAAGTTTTTTATAAATAATGGAATTATGGGAATAAGTATCAAATATGGAACTACATAATATAAAGGATACATGAATAGTACCACTCACTATGGATGGTCTAGCCTTGCTATGAAAATGTGTCGGAAAAACCACAAGAAACTGTCCTACCCCACTTCCCTATGATGCAGTCAGACTCCCCTATGATTTAAACAGTTGATATGGGTGATCTTTCCTATAATGAAACCCTAAATTTCCTCTACCGCTTATCCAGCAAAAATTCATATCCAATATTCATATGGAGAAGGGGATCCCCTCCCTTCACATTGGTTCAATATATATCCTATATAATTGTTCTTCAATGACATGGTCCTATAGAAAAATCTATAGATTTCCCATAAAACTGCAAACATTTTCCTACTTTTGGGGTCCTGGGGAACTATATTAGAATCTTTCTCATCCTACCACACCAGTGAGAAATCACTTGAGTATGATATTGAGAAAAATATCCCTTTATCCATGCAACTTGCTTCCCACTTCCATGAATAATTCTATTTTTATCACATTTGATGCTCCTAGGCTAGGAAACTCATGATCATCCAGTTGAAACTATATATCCAACATTGTTAGACTCATTAAAGTTTCCCTCACCTATTTGAGCATAATCTACCACCTTGACCTACTTCTTTGACCCAAAAAGGATATATTGGTACTTCATCTCATATTTAAGACCACCCTAAAAATGCCTCACCATATCTACCTCATTCTCTTCCAATGCTAGAGAAAATAATTGCAAATCTGTGAAGGTCCAACATATTCCACCATCGACATACTCACCTAAGTGAACCTTATGAACTTAGAATCTATCCCTTACCTCAGAATCACTAGATAGAAGTGATCCAAGAACCTATCCATAAATTAATTCCATAAAATTCCATCATCATGTCTGGCCATTCTTAAATTTCCCTATTTCACTTCTTTAATCCTCATAGTATATAATCATCTGAATGGACAATTCTCTCAATAGAGTCTCAAAATGGACATGTATAATCTTTATGGAGTCATCATAGAATTCGGAACCCTCATGTCCACCAAATCCTGTAAAATTTGAAGGGTGCTATAACATAAAATCCCCCATCATCTCAAAAATACAATTCACAAACATCCTTGTTTCTCATTCTATAAGATGTATGATGAAAGTGATGTTGTATCAAAACTTCTCCCAGACTTCCTCACCCGACACAATTAGTGCCTCATGTTCCTCTATTGGAGGATAATTCTTGTCCCCATCAACTTCTCGTCCACTCATAAGTGAGATCATGGAGGCATAAAATATATAATTCCAAAAATTCACCTCTAGACATAGTTCACTAAATCAAATTTTTATATAAGAGGGAAATGAAACAATCCACAATAAAAATTTCCCCAACCCACACCATGTGGTCAAAATAGATGATCTATCACTACACATAATCATCTTATACCTAGGTCATGGTTAATAAGGGTTAATACATTCTTATTATTCATGTTTCTAATTTAGAAATGAGTTTATTCTCATATTTAATCATTTATAAATATTTATAAATTTTATATTGAAAACCATATTCATTTATATTTAATATTTAATGGACAGAAATTCATGTTCAACAACTGAATGATATCTTTATTTTCCATGTGTTCATATAAATGATTCATGTCACCTAATAATCCTGAGTTCCTAAAATGATTCTTGAAAACTTAACTCTCATGCCATACCAAACCACAAGTCAAATATCAAAAAACATCATCATCAATAATCAGAACACACAAAAAGTGCGTCATCCAATAGGAAATAATATTCATTTGGGAAAACAAACAAAAATAACAAGAATACCCCCCTAGTCACATGGGTTCTCCCAAATACAGGGGTTAGAAACTCACATACACGAGATCATATCCATGGTATGACTCTTTTTAATCACCTATCATCCTTTACTAAATAATAATACAAAAGAATAAAATAAATGAAAACTCCTCTGATAACACTTTTTAACATCTTGACCTACGTTCCACACACACTATCACCCCGATCCTACCGGCTATGTGACCTCAAGTGAACCTCCCTATGTTCTAGAGGGAATTGACTAGTATAAAGTGTCTAATATCAGTCTTAGGGAGACTATAACCACTTTTTTTGTGTAAAACAAAATAGAAAATATATGAACAATAAAAATATATATTATCATAATGATAATGTTCTTAATATCACCTGATGACCAAAATGAGAAATAAAATACCATTAATAACAAAAGATATACCATTCTATTGTATGTTTCAAGTTCAAAAATGAATCTCATAAGTAAAGACAGTGAAAACACTCTAGAGGGTCCCAACCCACATCCACTTCCATCATATTTTCTCAATCCCAACTCATCCATCCAACACATGAAAGTTTCCATTATCCTATTCAGCAACCATGAAATTTATTTGGGTACTGATTAGGAAGCCCAAATAAGGTGTTAGTATATCTCAGTAAGCCACCACCAAATACTTCTAAAAAAATATCCTATCAAATAATATTGTATTCAGTTGTTTAAAGTGAAAATAAAAATTCATAAATAATAAGCAATTACATTACCATCTATTCATTAGTTAACTACATAAACCACTTGGCTCCCTTCGACACCTGTAGTTAAATACATTCTTCTATTGGTGCCAGAGTTTTTACTATTTCTAAAGAATATCATGTATCATAATTCTATTTTTACCACTCATTAATTTAATTTATATATGAATGAAAATGCTTCAATTCATTTATTCAGACTAGAATTATCATGTTACCATTCATACACCACACATTAGAATGACCATATAATCATTCTTTATTTCTCAACTAAACGACCATGTTAGCATTCATAACATCACTATAGAATGACCATGATACTATTCAAAAAAATAATTAATTCAAGAATTAATTATCCATATAAATTAAATTACTAATCCAATAATTATTTAAATACCACAATAGTATTAGTTAATTCAACAATTAAATAATCACATCAGTATCATTAATTAATTCAAAAATTAATTAATGAAATCAATTTAATTAATAATTCAATAATTAGTTGAAAAAATATATTGGTTAATTCAACAATTAACAAATTGAATTAATAATAATAATTTATTCAAATATTAATTAAGGACATAAATTTAAGTACTATAGAAAAAATTAATTAAAATCAATTATATTAGTTAATTCAACAAATAACTAATCTCATAAATAACATTAATTAATTTAATAATTAGTTAATGGCATTAATTTCATTAGTAATGCATGAATAATATTATAACATTAATTCCCTTAATTAATTTCCTTAATTATTTAATAAATTTAATACCATCAATTAAGCCATCAATTAATTAATCAATATCCACAAACCCAAAATCCGAAAATTTAGTCCATGGTAAAATATCTCAAGCAGAAACATCATAATCTATAACTAATTCATCAATAAATTATCTCAAGTCAATAAACTAAATATCTTAATATTAATTCTACAATTAAATATCTCAATCTATAATTCCCAAAATTCATGATTCCACATCTCATTAATTCATTAATTCACAAAATTTATTGATTCACTAACGAAAAAAACGTTCAAAACGTCTAATAGAAATTATACAATTATATACATTTAATTTAAAAACATAATTTTATATTTAAATTGTAGAAAACCAACCATGATTTATTAATGAATTATTATATAATTGAAATCCTCAATTTCAACGGAATAATGATATAACGTGGAATTTGGATCTAAAAGAAATGTCCAATCTCAATTAAATCATGATCAACTAAATATTCATCTAGATTTAAAATCAAATATCAATATCCACAAATCAAATTTTATATATATCTAAAATTGGATGGAAGAACCCCCGAATATGATTGGAGAAGAATAATAGATCATTCCTGAATAAACTAAAAACTCGAAGAGGTGCAGATCTGCCAACCAAGCATTGAATTTCCTGTAATATAGGTTATACAGCCTAAGAATAACTCCTATGTACTATATAAGTAGAAGGAATAAATTATGGTTTGAGCTATGGATTTCTATGTTTTTAGAATGGGGTTCAGAAAATATTTTATCAATTCTTTGGAGAGAAGATTCTTGTACACACTGTTTTCTCCTCGAGGCACATACAT
Organism: Viscum album; assembly: GCA_963277665.1. Classification (NCBI taxonomy): domain Eukaryota; kingdom Viridiplantae; phylum Streptophyta; class Magnoliopsida; order Santalales; family Viscaceae; genus Viscum; species Viscum album. Next base: position 393,581,890 of record OY728148.1, read on the forward strand.
TATCCTAACTGTGCACCAGACTGTGTGACTCTTTGGGTGGGGGGGGGGGTTCATGGTTTATCCTATATGCGATCATGGTTTGAAAAACTTTTCAAAAACCACGAAAATTTAAACTATCTGGTTCACACTATTTTTTGGAATGGGGTGCACCATTTGGGAAAACCATGCTCTATATTTACAGATTCCTATTTCCTTCCAAAATATCCACATATCAACTAAAAAAACCTCCAAGGTAATACCCAATTGAAGAGTACCCAAAACTAAACTAAAGTGTAACTTTGAGTGAGCATGAGACATATCCTTATATGTTTGATGTATTACATTAACAACTTGTGATCGCGACTTATATATATTTTCATGAAAACCTCTTATTTCAGATGAATAAATAATCCCTGATAGAAACTTGTGGGGTTTTATATTCAATTAGAAAAAAAATTATGATTAAACAATAAGATTTGGGTTAGTGTTTTATTTTCCTTTGATTATTTTGTTAAATTGGTATATCACATATGATAATTTTGGAAAATGATTGTTTTTTCTCACAAAAATATTTATTGGAATCATTGGTATTGTCAAAAATAATTTAGTTAGGATGATTGTGAATTCTAAAAAAAATTGTTAGTAGGATTTGTCTTTATTAGGATGTAATGTGTGTGCATGAATTGGTTTTCTCAAAATGATATGATTTCTTATTCTTATAGAACATCACTTTGTTATGGCTCATGAAAATAATCTACAACATTTTCTAGATTATAATCACATGACTCCACATTTAAATGTATTATTTATCATTTTATTCCAATATCATTATTTAATGACCCATAATTTTATGATATAGGATTTATTATGTATTATTCATTTACATTAAGTTCATACATTTTTATTATTCCCACACACACTCAAGATATTCTTATTCACACTTATGGACTCTAATTATTATATATTATGAATAAACATTTTTAGAATATGATATCACCCATTTACTATTATTATAGAATTTGTGTTATGAATTATAGTTTTACATATAATTTGGATAAAATGGTATCAATAGAAAAAATTATTTTAAGGAAATTATCCAAACCTTTTATAAAATATGAAGATCATGTTGTTAATCTCTAAATACATAAATCCTTTGTGGTTTGTAATTGTGTAAACTTTTAAGAAGAATAAATAAATTATTGAAATGGTATAAAATATAATAGTGTTATATTCTGGTCATCTCATATATAAGAAAATCACATTTTTTATGTTCATATTCATTAAATTTGATCATGGAGTATGGGCTTGGGTTAATGATAATAGCATCATAGTGGAATTTGGCTATTTCTGGTGATTAGGTTATGTTGAATACTGGGATTTATACTAAATCAAACTATGGTTAACAAAAAGAGATATTGGATAAACCTAAACTAACATTGGTTAAAATAAAGGATCATTAATTTTGGACATAATGCAATTGATTTCTCTTATCATATGATTTCTGAATTGGATTACCATTGATATGCACTCAAACTAACCTCTTTGTTTAATATTTATGGGATAATCATAGTTGAACAAAATTAATTATTACTATGATGGATTATACAGTGATTACCCAATGAGAAACCAAATAGTATAGGAGATGGGGTGTAAAAATTCCTTGAGAATATATATTAGGTGAGCCTATTGAGTTCTTAAGTGTAAAAAGGTAATAGAAAAATCTATTGTGTTTTTTATTAATCAATGAATGTGGAAAATTAGGGGATATCCCAATACACTAATAACTATGAAATTGATTAACATTATATAGAATATATTTTCTATTCATAAATGATTGGAGAAAGAATAATTAATACTTATTGTCTATTACAATTAAATTTATGTAGAAAAATATTATATTTTTATACTGAATAATTGGACCAAATAAGAAATAAACTCATTTCAATGAGAAACTTTTAATCAAATACTTTCTTATAAAATTTTTCCTTGAACTATTCATACTAAAATAGAGAGATAATTCTTTTAGATTAAACAAAATTATGATGAATCAATTGGTACCTATGAAAAAACATTATAATAGTTTTATGGAATGATTCACATTTTCTAAATTATATTGATGTAAAAATAATTTTTTTTATTTATGACCATAATACAAAGTCATAGAAACGCTTTTTTTAACCAAGCTTATCAATAATAATTTTTAGAGATATTTTATTATCAATAATATTATTGGTTTATCAAATTGTTTCATGACTATGGAATATTGTTTTTAGAAAATGAATGTAAAAAGGTGTAAAAGACTATTTTTTACACTGGTGTCATTTCCTAGTGTTTAAGAATATCTAAGTGTGAGAAAATATGGGTTAAAGGTGGTTTATTATGTATTAGGCCCATAATTGTGTAGTGCATATGTAGAAAAAGATTGTAGAGGATATACTATGTATGTGTTTGGTGATAAAATATCTCTTATATAAATGTTGTGGGATGTATTCATTAGTCTAAATATGAGGGATGTATGAAAAATTGATTCTTTGGTCGATAGTTTTCATTATAAGTACATAGATGATTTAAATAGAATGAGGAGGCCATATATAGAGTTTTTTATGAATATATATGATATAAGGAAAAGGGAAATTTATTTTTAGAGAAACCATAAAGGATTTTCCCCGTCGTTTTCTGATTGTTGAAATTCCACAAGGGGGTGGTTATGATATCATTTCATGGTTACAAAACCATGATGGGATTCAACACATAGGATTTTTCATATGGGTGAATAGTAAATTTTAGATAACAGAACCATTTTTAAAGGAATTTGACTATAAAACACATATTTTTCACATCATTATGGATGAATAAAAATATATGGTCAAATGGTAGAGATTAAGAAGTGCATTAATGAGAAACTATTTATGAATTTTCTAGTCTTCAATGACAATGTATGAATTCCATAGAGTAGGAGTTCACAAATACAAATTTCAAATGATATGTGTGAGGTGAAGTATGAGATAAAAGTTCACAACAAATGAAGGAAGTTAATAGAGGCGCACTGAAGGTAGTGGACAATATTTAATGAAGGAAGTGTACAAAGGAGCTATGCATGAAGGTTATTTTTGTTTTAAGTTTGAAGTGAATAGTTTTCATGTGGTACATACACATAAGAAAATTTTACACAGATATATATCCCTCACAAATATGTGGAGGCTATTATAGAGACCATGCATGCATTAGGGAATCATGCTCAGGATATCATGATCAAAATCAATGTACACATTACTAATATGTAAGATATCATCAAGTTGATAAACTAATGAAAGATTCATCTAGAGTGGTGAGAAAGGTGGAGTTAAAGAAAGTGATATGAGGGAGATGGTGTGTTATACCAAAATACATTATATGGGATATTTTCATATAATGATGTGACTGATGAAAAAATAATTGTGTCCACGAAATCTAGTAATTCATAGAAGATTCTAGTATGATAAATACATAATTGGTGTATGCTTCCTAGATTATCCATTATCAGTGAAACAAATAAAATTGATGTGTTCTATTAATAGTTATAAATAATTCTGTTTTTTATTAAGAAATTCATTCATATTGATTTAACATGTTTTTACCAACTTGGGGAAGTGATGCACTAAATCGAAAGAAAATGTAGACACACAGATTTTTCTCCCCCTCTTAGTGTGTCCTGAGGTATAAAACATTACCTGTAATTGACATTGTTAAATATTAATAATTTTTTGGATGTGTTCTCTAGAAATAAATTGAGATTATAAAGACTCATTATTCTCATAGTGTTGAGTATACAAAGATAAAAATGTAGTTTTTAGACAACTCAATATATAAAACTCATAATGGAATGGAAATTAATCATCATATATGTTGAAGATGTGGGAAGAAGCTTGGGGAGATTTCCTCAACGGAATACATAAATGATTCAAGTATGGAAGAGAATTCCATCTAGAACCTGAATGTTGATGGGATACGAGGACTAAAAGGAAAGATCAATCCAATGTACCCCTTATACTAAAGTTCTTTAATTGTAATGAGTATGGACATTACCCAAACCAGTGCACTAATAAATGTGTTAATGATGACTATCGACATCAGTAACCTTGTAAGACAACTGAAAAAAGGGAGAACCTATGAATTCATAATTACCAAAGTGGGTCATTAAAATTAGTTGGTGCGTTATACACTCATTATTAATGCTATAACATCACAATCCTTAATTTATCATTAAACTACATAATATATTATACATAGAAATATTTATAATGGCATCAGATCATAGCCCCAATTATTAGATAATGAATTAACGGTGAAACTCCAAGTGTTAAGATGATTTTATCCCAATTACATAACACTTATCCTATTGATTATTATAGAAATCTTATTCCTAAAAATACTATTATAATTATACAATTATTTTACTTTGATGTTATTTTTGGTTGGGGTTATTTCTCTCTACATAAACTCACATGGATTTCATAAATATATAACTCAAATTTTATCTCACAAATCCTCTCATGATCATAAATTAGTGAATGATTGACTATGAAATCTATAAATATATTTATTTAATTATAGAGGACTTAATACCCATTCAAGGTGGGTATTTATCTCAAATAGTTGGGGAGAAACTAAATAACCAGTATATTCCTATAATAATGGACAAGATGAGATCCCTAGTATTATCTTTGATCATTATGTGGATATCTAATTAGAAATTATATGTTGAGTCTTATTGATACTGTGGATAACCTCATATATTATTATGAATGATATATAATTAAAATTCAGAGATAAAAATTAATTTCATGGGGGTAGAATATACAATCATATGATTTTAGAATGAATTTACTATTAAATAAATATGTTATTAAAAAACATATTTCACAAACAATACCAAACTAAAATATTTCATGATACATTTTATTGATATAAAATATTAAAATAAATAATTAATATGGATTCCATATAAGAATACCACATGAAATATCATTAAGAAATTTAAAACTGGAATAATTCCAACAGTTAATAAAAATAACACAAATATAAAATATTTATCTTCATGGTTTTCCTAAGAGATAATAAACATGGTTACAAATATATGAATTTGAAAAAGAATTAGATAATTAAAAACCAAAATAGAATGAATTATATTAATAATAATAATTATTTTAGTGATACGTCTAAAAGTATATATTAGATTAAAATTATATATATATATATATATCATAATTACCATCCCCGATGATGTTGCTGTCCTCCTTATGATTCCATTGCTATCATTCTTCTACCCATCTACCACCAATATGACTTACCTCTAATGATGAAAAACCAGAATCTGGATATAACTATCAAATCATGATCAAAGAAGACACTATGAAATCATTAATTATATTTGATCTCAAAAAATTGATGGAATCCATGTGTTAAACCAATCTACGTTGATGGTAATTTCCAAGATCAAATCTCCTTGAAACAGAAAATGAATCTGGATCACCCATGAAGTTTTTACAGATTGAGAAGACCGATCGAAATTGATTATGTTTGGGTCTTTTAATTATTATGGGGGCCTTTGATATACTTCAATAATGTGTTTTATCAATTTATAACAGAGAAAAACATGGTATTTGATGAAATGAATCACTCAATTTGGGGTTAATATATCTCATTAGAGTAGTAGTCAATTCAAATATGGCTCTCTCAAAAAGTGTATAAGATCTTTGAACTAAGTAAGTTCACTGAAAACCTTTGGATATTACATTATATGTTCTCGGAGTTTGTATAGCACTATGGAATTGACTATTCTGATTCTCACTGTGGATGTAAATCCACACACCATGAGAGTTATTAGTTAAAGGATTTTCAATCACTTGATGAAGAAGATGTACAATGATAACCTTGCAATGTAGAGATAATTGAGGCATGACCAATGTGCATTTTAGTGAGCAGTAAATTATTCGTGGATTTCACGTTCAATTTAAGGGAGATGATTCTAGAGACCAAGACAAGGATCATTCTTAGAAGATGAACAAGGGACAATAATACCAATCATGATGATCACCATTAATTCATTAAGGATCACTCATCAATCTTGGGGGGATATCAAGAACCATAAGCTGGGGTGGACTCATCATAAGAGACAATCAATATAGGGTTTTGTTGATAATTAATCACAACAACAAATATTATTATTCTTTGTCTCTTACTATTTAATGTACTATTCTTTGTATGGTTTTGTTGAATATATTTATTTGTTTTTTATCCTTCTTTGTGTAGCTACACAGATTGGGGAATCATATTGGAATAAACTATATATTTTAATTTTCTACTATTGATTATGTAATTATGATAGTGTAATTTTAAGAATAGTATTCTCATTTTTATTCACAATGACCATGAATTCTACCCCATTAAATGAATCGACATGTGATGAAGGTTGATCCTTCACTCCTTATAATTAATTGATGTATAAAAAATTGGAAATGTTTAATTTCTTTCTTATCCATGAATTAATATATTAATTCTTGAGTCTTGATTAATAGATAGTTACTAAGGAGTGTCCATTGAGATTTTTTGACCAATGAATAAAATATTTTCAACCTAACACATTTTTATCAATAAATTATTCGATGGTACGCACATTATTTTGAATATAAAACATTTTCAATTAATTAATTATTGTCTAGTAAACCTATTATCATATTTTATTTGACCATCCCAAAAAACATAACCATCTCCACTCCTTTCACACTTCTCTTTTTACTATATAAAATTCACTCAAAACATCCATTTCCTCTAAACCAATTTTTTAATTATATATTTTTTTGTATAGTTTTTACTTTTCTTGGTCAAGGAACTTCATCCTTATATGTGTTTTCACCCTTATAAACATAGTTCATTTACTATGTTGCTTTTATTAAAGACTAATGTTTCCATCATCACTGAAAAGAGATTTGTTAAATTTTGGCATCGCTGCTGGGGAAAAAACGTGTGATAGATTCATAAAAATAGAAAAAACAAAATTATTTTAAAATTTATATTAGAATATTTTCTAAAATGAATTTTCAAGTTTCTCAAGAAGTCAAAAAACTGAGAACTATGATTTCAATCTAGAACAACCTCAAAATAATGTCCTTGATATGACTAGTGTTAGGGAGTTACCTTTAAATTTAGTGTCTAAAAATCGTTAATTTATAAGGATCACTCTTAGGTCTAGGATCTATGAAATAAAACATTATAATATTTATTTTCACCATTAATCACATAGCCTAATAAGATAAAAAAATGTTATGATTAGTGCTTTTTTATAGTTTGGTCCAATAATTACATCTTCACGGGTTGATTGGGGATAATTTTAGGTTGTGGGTGTTCCCATTCTATCTAAAAGAAAATTATTTGAGTTTGATCCAAAATAATGAGGAGGAAGTCATTGACATTTGTGTTAAGTTATTAAATTCGATTTTGTTACAATTTTACCCATGTAATACCATTATGTAGGCTATATAAAATATCATATGAATTTTCTAGGATTAGAGATAATTATTTCATAAGACATGGGAAATGAATAAAGGTCAACTTGAGAAATTACTTAATAACTAATTGAAATTCAATATTCTAATTTAATCTTAGTAAAATAGAATCTCACCATATAATCAAAACTGTGTCGATGAATCTTATGGTGGTAATTTATTAGACAATGAAGATCAAGATATTAAAATAAATTCTCTATAAACATTCCCAAGAATATTCACATAAGTACACTAATTAGACCGTGATTCATAGGTCTGAAACCATCCCTCTTGATGTTTTATAATACATTCAAATAAAATTAGTGGAAAATAAATCCATATGAGATGCACTAGAATAGTCAAAAAAGTTTTCCCAAATTTGATATGGTTTTATAGACCAATTATAATACACATTTTTTTAATTACTGGGGAATATCATATGGAAATAATGAACCCATTTTAAATTAATATAATTATAGATATAAAATCAAATGAAGTCATATTGGAATGGAAAACGATTTCAGAATGAACATCCTACTTCCCCCAAAAACATAATCATCAAAGATTTTTGTTTATAATATGTGTAGACCATGAAATTTTATATTTCATTTAGAAGATGTTGTTAGGAAGCTGATCTATAAGATAGATTTCTGATAGTCAAACATTCCCAATCTATAAACTAAAATGGAAAAAATGGATATAGATTTATGCCATATAGATAAGGGTATGCATCCCATTTTTAAAATATAAAACATTTAAAAGAATTTTATAGATATAACCATTATAGGTGGCATAAAAAATCAAGAACCAATTAGGGTAGATCCATGTGTAAGGGATATAGATAGTTTAAAAGATTATAAGAATGAAAACATGGAAAATAAAAAATATATCAATAAATATATAAAGTTCTATCGTATATAAAATAATGGATCAACATCAACAAAATCTATATAACCATGGAAAATTATATTGAAATTTATCAAGGAATGAATCATGTAGTATTTGAGTAAAAGGTGAGAAATCGGCCTATTTGGAAACATTATTCCGCACTCATTCAATTTCATAGAAGATTTTATAAAAATGATAAACATGAACACATGGGGATAATGCAAATTTTTTTAAAATTTTGGAATATAAAAAGCCATTTTTGAAATCCTTAGATAAATTTTATCATATATTAAATTCTAAAATATAGTTATAGATAACATAATTGATTGCATAAAATCAGATACCATCAATCATTATGTGGAGTGCAGTATGATTTATTTGTTAATGATTCCTATAATGTTGAAGCACCTTTGATGTTATATTATTAAATTATGATATGGATGAAGTGGAATACATAAATTCCGATGTTATTTGGGTACTAATATCAACTACATTCCATAATCCTTGTAAAATATTATAATTCTTATGGATTTATAACTAACTCTGTTGCCTCTTCAACTTTTTGATAGGTCATTCTGTCATGAACACCTCCCCACAAAGTGTACCCCTCCTGGGCCGACAATGTGAGAATGGAGATAATGACCCCCCGAGTCCCGCCTCCAGTAGGCCTCGGGTTGGCGACTAGCACCGAGGGTATAATAAACACACAAATGGGGGGCATTACCCTCTAAGAGAACACATGCAGAAGAGAGAGATAAGAAAGACACCAATCAACTCCAACTCAAAACTATAATATAAAGTAAAACCATGTTAATATATGAAATACCATGCGAAAGTGCTACAACTAAAAGGGGAAAACTACAAGTACCCAAAAGAAAGGAAAAGACAGCCGCAACTAAAAGCTCGAACAGCTCCTGTAACCACAAGCTAATAGTAACCGATCCGGTCACCAACCTACTCTAAGTGACTTGAAAAAACGTTTATATATACATAGAGTGAGTATAAAAGTATACTCAGTAAGATCCTTGCTGAAGCATCTCATGCAAAAGTAAATAAAGCATGCTAAATCACAGTGAACAACAAGTGAAACTAACTCATCGCCAAAATAGGTATACTAAGTTCCCAACCATACAATTGATACTCTCACCAAGTAAAGAATACATGAGTATAGAATATATTAAAGAATATCAAGGGTACCCCGATTCTACTTCCCCACTGGTTTGCCGCTTTTCCCCGATGACATATGTCTTGTGCATCTCTCTCCAAAGGCTTACTTGTATAAACTTGGGATAAGCTCCAAAATCTACCGCTTGTACAACATAAAGGCTTTCCAACAGTCACCTGGGCTATGCACCGCACCATCCTCACAACCAAAAGTAAACAGGTAGGTTTTGGGAGCACCACAGCCCTCATAATGTGTATCATACATCGGGTATTGTACCTCAAGACATTATAGCCCATACACCGTGTAAGGATCCTCAAGCCATCACATCCTATACACGTTACACCTATAGTAGTCCATAAGATACTACATCCAGAATATATGTGTTGAAATAACTACAATCCATTCAGAATTCTACACACATATATGTGGAAAACTAACCATTGTGCCTACCAGCACAATGTTCTACCAAGAGGAGAGAGCAGGGTCAAAGGGGGTAGTAAGCCATTCAACCTCCCATAATAATGTTGGGGAAAACACCGCCCTAGGGCTCAAAATCCATGGGGTGTCAGTTTCCCTTACTGATAGGGTTGAGTAGCTTTTAGAAACACAAAAAGTATAGAATATATATCTCACAGCCACACTATGGGCATAACCTAGTCTTAGAAAAAATTCCAGCTAACGTCTCTCAAACTCCAGGCTGCTACTTCTATGACTTGGTATCCTATAAGCACACTACCATTTGAAGAGCTTTATTAAATTACTTCATTCCCTTTTTATCAGTTCCACTGTATGTTAATTAAATCTTTATTCATTAATTAACCATGAAAATTTCCACATTAAACTTCAATGGCGTACACGAAGGGTCCACTTTCCCTTTTTCAAATTACAACCTCATCATTATGTTCCATCAAAATTCCAACCCCATGGGTTAACACCATTTAGTCAATATTTCATTACAGAAAATTACTTTCCCATATTCCCATGCATTCTAGAAAAGAAACTGATGATACTAAACACAACGGGGGACCAACAGAGTGAGTAGATATGATACCCATCGAGTCTTTGCCGCCTATAGAAAGAGTATAGACCCATTCTCCCTTGAGAGGCTAAACAAGGAAACCATGTGGCATACCCCGCATGTCTTCGCCTCCTTTGGAAGGTGGGTAAGAAAGAATACTCGCCTTGAGAAGAGGGGAAAAGTAAACCAGATAAACAACCAATCAAACCACCAAACATTCAGACATCTCATCCATCACATATCATCATCCTTGGTGTCCTCCCCGACACCCACATGCATAAACTGATGCATCTCACCACTCTAGGCATCGTCCTCTGCCACAACCACAAGGCCTCCCTGCCTCCACATATCACAACACCCCTCTAGGGGCACATCTCAGCACAAGAAACAGGAAAACAATCATCACATCAAATGGGATCTTGGAACTTTAACAAGGCATCCAGCCTTCATACAAAATGAGCACTCATGGCTCCAAACCACAAGGCATTTGGCCTTACATGAAATAGGGTAAATCAAAACCCAATCAGACATTATCTTTTATCAACAACAAGTTATTTAATCCCTCTTTAATTAACAGATCCAATTCATAGGTTCCAATTCTAGGAAACCTTTCCAGTAAGCTATCACAAAATATTTAACATGCTTACTATGCCAATTTGATTAACATAAAATAAGAACAACTACAACTTGGGAAAAAACCGGATTCATTTACATGCCTCTTTATCTTTAGCCAATTAATTATCAATTATTTCTGGCTTTACTTTCTTTATAAATTTCCATCAAGAACAAAAAACTAAGCAAATAAAGCACAAATATCACACTATATAGAAAAACAAGAGGCAGAAACATACGAGCGATAACAATTTCTTTATCTAGTTTAAATATTTAATTACGTCAATTTCATTGTGATTCAAAGGGATAAATAATTCTAACGCTACGATTTCACATAAACAATTAGAGAATCCATGAATCCCCTACCTCAAATAGTTCCTCACGTTCTTTATCTACATGGGTCACAATCCTCCTCTTGCTACAACTCCATCCACCCGAGGATGCCACGGTATGTCCGCACCAACCAAACCCCAAGAAAAACCCATTAGAAGCCTGAATATTAAATTATATAATATGGAAAGGAGGATAGGAGATGATGAACCCCAAAGTAACGACGTTACAACAAACCTTATATCGAGGATTGATCAATACAATTTGGTTGCATAAAAATAGAGCAGAACTGATCCGAGGAGTAATGTTTGATTGTGAAACTCCTACGAGAAGTATTGGAAGGTTCAAGTGTCTCATAGCTGAGAAAAAATAAGAAAAAAATGGTATAATGATATCTCAATCCTTTTTGAAGATTTAAGGAGGTGATAGTTTAAGATTCGGTTAATTCTCCATTAAAAATAGATCGCATTAACTCACGTGGTTTGACCAAGTAAAAACATCCCAAGACTTAGGAATAATTAAAATAGGATTTATGGCCTTTGAAACGACCTTAAGAGCCCTTAAAATAAGGCTTTAAATGTATTTTACGTCAAAGGAAACATTATAAGGGGAAAAATGTAGGAATATAGAAACATTATTCACCCACCATTACTGTACATGAAACCGATCTGTCAGACTGATCTGTGAGAATGATCTGTTACAGTTCACAAAACCGGAAACACTGTTCACAGAACTAGAAAAATTGGCAGAGTGTTGGGGATAAGTCACATTGACCTTCCGAAACACCTCCACCACCATATTTTCACAATGTAATGGACCAGAGAGGTCCATGCCATTACATCAGATACCTCTCAAATAATTATCATCCTCGATAATTTAAAACCAACCTAAAGAAAAGAGGGGTTCAAACAACCACCCAATAAGATACCTCTCAGGGGAAATCCACCTTGGGTTGTTCTAAAGCTGGGACAAAACCACAACATCCAAGAACAAGGGACCAAACAATCCATATTCAAAAAATTCAAGCATAACGTCACATTAAGGTACATAAAATAAAGGATAAAAAACACACAACACAACATCATAAAACAGCTCTCGGTATTGGACACACATCTGTGACTCACATTCCCAAGAACTCTCCTCCATACCACCATGTCGCCACAAGACACGAACTAAGGGGATAGAACGCCCACACAACACCTTCTCCTTTCGGTCCTGGATCTCCACAGGCCGCTCCTCGAATGTTGCATCATCATCAACATCGATCTATCCCAAATATATGATGTGGTAGTCATCATGAATATAACGACGTAGCTTCGATACCTAGAAAACATCATGTACCTAACTCATCGGCAGGGGAAGTGCTAGTCGATACGCCACGACACCAACATGAGCTAACACCTCCAAAGTCCCAAAAAACTGGGGAGAAAGCTTACTTCCACGACCAAACCTTCGCTGCCCATGATGGGGAGTCACCTTCAGAAACACATGATACGCAATATTAAACTCCAAGTGTCTCCTCCTTTAATAATAAATTGATTTCTGACGATCTTTCGCTGTCTTCATCCTCTCACAAATCACCTGGACCATCTCTATTGTATTCTGCACTAGTTCCGGTCCGAGAATTGCTGACTCTCCAATCCCAGTCCAGCATAATGGAGAATGGAAAGGCCGGCCATACAAGGCTTCAAATTGTGGCATAACGATGGTAGAGTTAAAAATATTATTATAAGCGAACTCTACCAAGTGTAAGTGCATCATTCATGAACCTCCAAAATCAAGAACACAAGATCATAACATGTATTCAAGAGTTTGGATGGCTCGCTCAGTTTGTCCATCCGTTTGAGGATGAAAAGCAGTGCTAAGGTGTATCTGAGAGCCAAAATCATGTTGGAGACCTCCCCACACCCTGGAGGAAAAATGAGGATCCCAATCAGAAATGATCATTCATGGTACTCCATGAAGTCTCACCACCACTTCTAGATACCACCTCAACAAAACTTCCACTGAGCTCGACTCCTTGATTGCTATGAATTGGGCCGATTTTGTTAAACGATCCACTACCACCCAAATAGCATCATGTCCTCCCGGAGATCGAGGTAAACCTGTAACAAAGTCCATTGAGATGTCCTCCCACTTCCACTAATGAATCTCTAATGGCTGGAGAAGACCACCAGTAACACGGTGTTTGGCCTTCACCTTCTGGAAGACTAAACATCGAGATACAAACTCCGCAACCGCACGCTTCAGCCCAGGCCACAAAAAAAGACTCCTCAAGGATCGGTACAACTTTGTCACACCAGGATGTACTACTAATGGTGAACTATGGAACTCTTGGAGAACCATCTCATGCATCGCCAAGGGAATGGAAATCTTGCCCTGATACAACACTCGGTGTTGTTCATCCTTCAACCAACTATCAGGGGCCTCACCACAAACAACACTATCTCTCCAAACTTCCACCTCTGGATAACCCAAAAAGGACTCTTCCACCTTCTGCATTAGGGATGACTGCACCGTCATCTGGAAAGGACAACCTCTACCTCAAACCTCTTCCATATCAAGATGCAAAGCAGACAGTTCCTTCCATTACTCTCCATGAATCACCGGATTCACGCACAACATCATTACATGACTTTCGGCTAAGCGCATCACCTACAACATTTCCTTTTCCCGGTGAATATGATATTTCAATGTCTTATTCCTATAAGAACTCCATCCATTGACACTGTCATAGGTTCAAGTCACGCTGGGAGAAAAAATACCTCAAACTCTTATGGTCGGTGAAGACCAGAAAGTGCTCACCAATGACGTAATGTCTCCACAACTTCAGCAGAAACACCACGACTGCCAAATCAAGATAATGGGTGGAATAGTTGCGCTCATGGGGATGAAATTGCTGAGAACCATAAGAAACAACTAACCTCTGATGCATGAGAACACAGCCTAGCCCCAGATGTGAACCAACGCAGAAAACATCAAACTGGACTCCCTCTGCTAGAAGACAAAGAACGGGAGCACTTACTAACTTCTCATTTAGATACTCGAATGATTCCGGACACTGATCAGTCCATTAAAAGGCCTGATCATTCTTGGTCAGTGGTATTAGAGGAGTCGCAACCAATGAGAAATTGGCTACGAACCCCCTGTAGTAGCCTACGAGACCAAAGAAACTTCGCACCTCTGAAACTATCTTGGGGGCTGCCCAAGACACAACTACTTCTATCTTCGATGGATCCATGGCTACTCCCTGTTGGGACACACCATGCCCCAATAAACAGACTTCACAACCCCAAAACTCCCACTTAGACAACTTCCCAAACAACTGATGTTTATGAAAAACTTCCAAAATGGCTTGTAGATGCTCTGCATGCAACTTTTCATATGAGGAGTAAGCAGGGATGTCGTCGATGAAACCCACCACAAACTTATCCAGGAACTCACGGAACACAAAATTTATCAATCCCAAGAATATAGCTGGAGCATTCATCATGCCAAATGGAATTACAACTAACTCATAATGCCCATGACGACAACAAAAATCACTCTTCAAAATATCCTAATCCTTCACACATATTTGATGATATCCTGACCGCAAGTCGATCTTTGAGAACCAAATTTCACCCTTCAGTTGATCAAATAAATCATCAATTCATGGAAGAGTATAGAGATTCTTTATTTTCACTTTGTTTAAGCAACGATAATCGAAACACAACCGCAAACTGTCGTCGGCCTTCTTCACAAATAAGACTGGTGCACCGCATGGTGACACACTTGGCCGAACAAAACCACATTACAACAGACCATCAATATATATACGTAGCACTCGTAACTCAGAAGGGGATATCCTATAATGGAGACATAGAGATAGGAGACACTCCTGGCAGTAGCTCGATCCCAAACTTGATCTCTTGTTGAGGGGGTAATGCTACAACCTCTTCTGGAAAGACATTAGGGTCCTCTTCTATAACCCTATGAATTGCCAATTGCTGATCCTCTGAAGAACTCAGCACAACTCATCCATCAAGGATAGTAAGGATGGAACTCGTCTATGACCCATATGAGGTTCTTGCTCACCAAAAAACACAACTTTCTCTCCATCTGCATCAATGAAAATGACATTCTTCCTGTAACAATCCATGATAGCCTGTACTGAATACAACCAATCGAGGCTAAGGATGACATCATATGGTTGTATCTGTAAACATATGAAATCTACCCAAGGGCGGTGTTTCCCCAACAAGAGCTCGCAGTCTCTACAAACTTAAAACAAACAAGCTCAACCTCCAACTGGCGTAGTCAACACCAAGGGAAATGGAAGCCTCTCTACCTCCAAGCCCATGGAATGGAAAAGGGTAGGTGATATGAAGGAATGCGTCACTCCTGAATCAAACAAGGCATAAACCAAGGTATAAAAAAAGAAAAGGGTACCTCTAACGACATCTGGCTCTCCTGGGGCTGGCAACGCTAGAGCATGAAGGTGACCACGACCTCCTCCATGACCTCTCTGACCCTGATGATGAAAACCACCTCAGCCGCTCTATGATCTATGAGGACGGGGAGCGTCATGGGGATGTCCTCTGCCTGCCCCATCTACCCTCTAGTGATATAAAGCTGGTGCAACCTGCTACTGCTGCCTCAGATCGAACTTCCTCAATGGAGGAACCTGGAGCTGGTCGCTCGGTGCACGATGACTGCTCTGAAATGTTGGGCACTCCCACTACTGATGACCACGAGCACCATAAGAAAAAAAGCGCCTGATCTCTTGGCACATGCCTGAGAGTTTCTTCCTCCAGATAAATGAGATGGAATGGGATGGGACCTACCCCCAGGTGAACGGAAACTCTTCTGCCCTGAAAACCGGGAACCCCGGACCACAGCTCTGCTTCTCGAGGAATCATGATGATTCCCTTCTCGTGACAATCCGGTCCTGGACAAAGTCCTCTCAACAACCTCTGACCTCGCCAGTACCTCAAGATATGTCTTCAGCATAAATGGGGTGACCTGGCACTGGATCTCTGGACCCAAAGACTCCTCGAAATGCCTCACCCTGGCCTCCTCATCTAGTAACATGTCTGAAGAATATCATAGAAGGTTTCTAAAATGTATTTCAAACCTTCAAACACTGGAGATCCCCTGTCGAAGGGTAAGAAGCTCATGACGATTGGACACCTTCGCGGTCGAAGAAAGGAAATCAACTCTGAACTTGTCTCGAAACTCCTCCCATGAGATCTCTGACTCCTCACGATCCCTGAGGAACAAGATCCACCACTTACATGCTGCTCCAAGTAGCATCGTCACTACAAATGACACCCAGTGCTCCTTCCGAGCATGAATCAAACAGAAGCCGATCTCGACCTCCTCTAACCAGTCTTCCGCAACTACATTTGAAACGGATCCCTCGTACTTCTGCAGACTCTGGCACGGAAACTCTCGGAGTGTCTTCCTCCAAATGTCATCATCGTCAACCTCTACCCAGCGACGATCGGTTGGAACGACCTACTGGAAATTTTCTATGCAAACATGAAGAGGACGTCGACCTGGAGCCATACCTGCAAGAGAAAAAACCGTTAGAGCTCCTACGCCTGGATTATGGAAGACTCAAAATTAATTAATTAATTATTTTCTTTTTTTCATTTTATGATAACCTATCCCAAAGTCTACACATTTAAACACATGCGCAATGAAGAATGATGCATGATCCTTTACTAGGTCTCTTCCCTGTAACCAGTATCACTATTTTTAGTAGCCATCGTAAACTTAATGGTCCGTGCAATAGATCATAGGGGGCCCTAAACACCCATGTCTCTACAGGTCTCTAGTGTTACCCCACATGCTTAACATGAATGACACTGTTTCCCTACCAAACCATGCAACCACACATGTACCTATCTCCGAACTCCATCGTATCCCTCAACCAGACCTCTGATACCACTCTGTCATGACCCCCTACCCACAAAGTGTACCCCTCCTAGGCCGGCAATGTGAGAAGGGAGATAATGGCCCCCATGTCCTGCCTCCAGTAGGCCCCGGGTTGGCGACTAGCACCGAGGGTATAATAAACACACAAATGGGAGGCATTACCCTCTAAGAGAACACATGTATAAGATAGAGATAAGATAGAAACCAATCAAATCTAACTCAAAACTGGAATATAAAATAAACCCATGTTCATATATGAAATGACATGAAAAAGTGCTACAACTAAAAGGGGAAAACTACAAGTACCCAAAATAAAGGAAAAGACATCAGCAACTTCAAGCCTGAACAGCTCCTGCAACCACAAGATAGTAGTAACCAGCCTGGTCTCCAATATGCTCCAAGTGACCTGAAAAATAGTTTATATATACATAGGGTGAGTACAACCGTATACTCAGTAAGATACTCCTAGAATCCTCTTAGGAAAAAGTAAAGAAAGAATGATAAAGCACAGTGAACAATAAGTGAAACTAACTCATCACCAAAAGAGGTATACTATGTTCCCAATCGCACCACGGCTACTCTCACCAAGTAACTCATACATGAATATAGCATATAGTAAATAATATCAATGGTACCCCACTAATACTTCCCCATTGGTTTGCCACTTTTCCCCAACAACATATGTCATGTGCATCTCTCTCAAAAGGCTTACCCGTATAGACTTGGGATATGCTCCACAATTTTTCCCATGTGCACCAAAAAGGCTTTCCCGCAGACACCTGGGCTAAGCACCACACCATCCTCACAAAAAAAAGTAACCAGGTAGATTCCGGGAGCCACCACAGCCCACATAACATGTATCATACATCAGGTATTGTACCTCAAGCCATTACATCCCATACACCGCGTAAGGATCCTCAAGCCATCACAGCCTATACACGTTACACCTATAGTAGTCTATAAGATACTACATCCAGAATATATGTGTGGAAATAATTGCAAGCCATTACAGCCCTCTACACACATATATGGGGAAAACTAAACAATGTGCCTACCAGCACAATGCCCTACCAAGAGAAGAGAGTGAGGTCAAAGGGGGTAGTCAGCCATTTAACCTCCAATCATAATGTTGTGGAAAACACCCCCCAGGGCTCAGAATCCCTGGGGTATCAGTTTCCCTAACCGACAGGGTGGAGTATCATTTAGAAACACAAAAATTATAGAATATATATATATCTCATAACCACACTATGGGAATAACCTAGTCTTAGACACAACTGCAGATAACGTCTCTCTGACTCCATGCTACTACTTCTAAGACTAGGTATCCTATAAGCACACAACCATTTGAAGAGATTTATTAGATTACTTCATTCCCTTTTTATCAGTTCCACTGTGCACAAATTAATTCTTTAAACATTAATGAACCATGAAAAATTCCACATTAAACTTCATTAGCATACATCAAGGGTCCACTTTCCCATTTTCAAATTACCACCTCATCATTATGTTCTATCAAAATTCCAACCCCATGGTTTGACACCATTTAATCAATCTTTCAATACAGAAAATTACTTTCCCATATTCCTAGGCATTCTAGAAAAGAAACCTATGCTACTAAACATAAAGGGGTCTTAACACGGTGAGTAGATATGCTACCCGTCGAGTCATTGCCGCCTATAGAAAGAGCATAGACCCATTCTCCCTAGAGAGGCTAAACAATGAAAGCACGTGGCATACCCCACGTGTCTTCGTCTCCTTCGGAAGGTGGATAAGCAAGACCAGCTTCCTCGAGTAGTGGGGAAAAGTAATGCAGATAGACATCTAATCAAACTACCAAACATTTAGCCATCACATCCATCCCATACCATCATCCTTGGTGTCCTCTCCGACACACACATGCATTAACCGATGCATCTAGACACTCTAGGCGTCATCCGATGCCACAACCACAATGCCTCCCTTCATCCACATATCACAACACCCCTCCAGGGTCACATCTCAGCACATGCAGCCGGAAAACAATCATCACATCAAATGGGCTCTTGGCTCTTTAACAAGGCATCCAACCTTCATAAAAAATGAGCACTAATGGCTCCAAACTACCAGGCATTCGGCCTTACAAGCAAGAGGGTAACTCAGAACCCTATAATGCATTATCTTTTATCAACAACAAGTTCTTTAATCCCTCTTGAATTAATAGATAAAATTAGTAGGTTCCAATTCCAGGAAACCTATTCAGTAAGCTATCACAAAATATTTAACATGCTTACTACTGAAATTTGATTAACATAAAATTAGAACAACTTCAAAAATGGTAAGAACAAGATTCATTTACATGCCTCTTTATCTATATCTAATTAATTATCAATTATTTCTGGCTTTACGTTATTTATGAATTTCCATCAAGAAAAAACAACTATGTAAAGCAAGAATATATATCACACTATCTAGAAAAACATGAGGCAGTAACATATGAGCGATAATAATTTCTTTATCTGGTTAAAATATTTAATTAGGCCAATTTAATTGTGATTAAAATGGATAAATCATTCTAGCTCTACGATTTCACAAAAACAATTAGATAAGCCACAAATACACTACCTCAAATAGTTCCTCACGTTCATTATCCACACGGGTCACAATCCTCCTCTCACTACAACTGCATCCACCCGAGGAGGCCATGGTACGTCCGCACCAACCAAACCCCACGAAAACCCCATTAGAAGCCTAAATATTACATTATATAATATGGAAGGGAGGATAGGAGAAGATGAAGCCCAAAATAATGACGATACAACATACCTTATATCGAAGATTGATCGATACAGCTTGGTTGCATAAAAACAGAGCAGAACTGATCCGAGGAGTAATGTTTGATTGTGAAACTCCTACGAGAAGGATTGAAAGGTTCTAGCATCTCATAACCAAGAAAAAATAGGAAGAAAAAGGGAGAATGATATATCAATCCTTTTTGAAGATTTAATGAGGTGACAGTTTAAGATCCAATTAATTCTCTATTAAAAACGGATCGCATTAACCCACGCGGTTTGACCAAGTAAAAACATCCCAAGCCTTAGGAATAATTAAAATAGGATTTATTGCCTTTAAAAAGGCCTTAAGATCCCTTAAAATAAGTATTTAAATGTATTTTACGTCAAAGGAAATGTTAAAAGATGAAAACTGTAAGAATTTGGAAACACTGTTCACCCACAGTTACTGTACATGATACCGATCTGTGAGACTGATCTGTTAGTGTTCATAAAACTGGAAACACTATTCACAAAACTAGAAAAATTGGCAAAGTGTTGGGTATAAGTCACCTTAACCTCTCGGAACACCTCCAACACCATATTTTCACAAAGTAATGGACCAGATAGGTCCAGGCCATTACACACTCACTCATCCCTATTGAATATTTAATATAGTTTCATTCAAATTAGAAAATAAAACACTTAGCACATATTATCTTATTTTTGACATGGAGTGTGTAGAAAAAATATTAAATTATAATTAGTGAGATGTTTTTTCAACAAGTGGTGTTTCCACTGATGTCTCTATAGAAAAACTCACTCACCATTCTATGGTTGATGTGGATGATATTCTTGTTTTTGGGAAGACTAGTCCTATGGTGCGATCTTACATAATAATTTTTTTTTTGTGAATGAGTGCTTCAAAATTGGGATTATATCTATGTATGCTTAATTTCTTCATGTGTTCACATATAATATAATTCAGTAATAAATTAAATTATTTCTCAAAACTCTATTCTATCCCCTTAAGAACATTATGATGATTAAAAATAATTCCCTGATCCAAATCCATTGTCAAACCTATAAATAATATCTCTTTAGTTATAAAAAATTTTCTGGGGATTTTCTATTTGAGATTGAGATTTTTTATGTCTTCTATGGTGGAGGGGATTCTGGGTTAAATCATGGTAAAAAACATAGCAATTTATAATTAAAAACCAATTTTTTATTAATTACATTAATTTTGTGATGAATTATATGTATTCTGATCTTCAACCCATTTATCTGAAGTTAACTTCCCTTATATCGAACATAGATTCCAAAGGTTAATCATCAATGTTGATTTTGATTCTTTTAAGATGTATTCCCCTGATATATTTGAGTTTCATGTTATATTTGAATGAAATGAGCAAATTCTAGAATATTTATTTACTTTTTCAAAATTTAAGGGTGTGTTATGTGTGGGGGAACACATGGGGAATGATATTAATATTATTATTGATTTTTTCTAGACTGATTTATTCAATATTAGGTGGAATGAAAATTCTTAGAAATGCATGGATTAATGACTTTTCTAATTTCTTATCTATATTTGAAACTGATAAATATAAAATAATTTTTAAGAGAGTTTGTAAATAAATAATTAAAATAAATTTAAGTTATTGATAGGTCTGTTAACTATGTGTGTGGAACTTTAATGTTACAATTTTTTATGCGAATTTTCACATCTATTTTAATGAACTTAGTATGTCTGAGAAGGGGGAAAATGGGTTTTAATGAAAAATTTATTATTTTTGGTAAATATGTGATGTATTATGGTTATTAATTAAATATTCACAAATAAAGTTAGCTCTTTCTTGGAAAAATTGATTACAAAATTCATGGATTTTGTTTTCTTATGATTTAATAATATTTTATTTCTAATTAAATTATTTTTTATTAAATTTTTTTAATTGATGATTATTGGAATGTCAAATTTTTTTTTCTAAAATTACATAAATTTTATTTATACATTATTTATGGAATTTATTATTTTGAAAAACTGGGTAAAATCAATGATTAATTTTTTTTTGAAATCATCATTTTTTAATAATTTCACTAAGTCATCAGTTTACTCTGTTCTTAGTCTACTACAGTTGTTCGACCTTCCATTCTAAAAATTCTTCTATAGTGGAGTTACAACTACTATAAATCCTTGACACATTCTATTGTTTCCATATTGAACTACAACTAAGCCACCGTATCTTCTAACACTAATTATTCTTATACCATGTAGTGGAGTGGAACCATTAGAATATAAATTCTTGTTTTACGAAATAGATGTTATGCTACCAGTTTTCAATTGTGCACATTGTTACCATCAACTCTGTTACAACTAACAAGAATATGCTCCCTAATTCTATTGTTCTTCTAACCTTTTGACTTCAAAATAACTTGTTATTACCTCCACTTCAACTTCTATATGGAATCCACCATTGTAATTATTAACACTCACCTTCGACTATGGACATGAAAACCGAATCAATATTAATCTTGAACAATGAAGATGATGAAACTAAATATGGGGATGGTTGTTGAGAATTGATCAATGAAGACCACGATATAGTATTATAAGGATTCGAACTTGTAAAGATGATTTAAATTGTTCCCTGAGTGAATCAATTCTAAATCCAAACATCAAGAATAAATCATTTCAAAATTAGATTCTCCATCCTAGGGAGATATATCCAAGGGTTCAATGAATCATGAATTTTGGAACCAGAGCTATGATGAAATAATATTGAAGGATTAAATTTATAATCTCATCTATGAATGAATATAAATGTGATCTTCGTAGAGTCAATCAATGTTTTATAGACCATTTCCACTAAATATGGTCACCAAATGGAGAAGGTGAATGATTAAACTCAAATATTGAAGGAATTTCAAGCCCAAAGGAGACAAACAACATTCCCTATCCACTATTGAGTTCCAGCTCAATATGAATAATTTAAGATGAAATTAATTATTGACTTTTCTATCCATTACCTCAAGAAGAATAGGTTTCGACAGCGGAAGAGTGTAACAACCAAGGTATTTATAGAATAATATTTTTTATTTCTATTAATACTTACGAATATGATATTGATTTTATGTTAAAGGGGTTGATTTTTCTAATAGCATACATGGAATGTAGAAACAGGCTTCTCTGAACACTACCAAAAAACTGGGCAAGGCCAGCACCAGCCTTTTTCAGTGCTAACTAAAAAGCGTTGATAAAGGGGGGTACTTTTATTAGTGCTAAAAAAAGCGCTGATACTTGGTACCTTTATCAGCGCAAAAGAGCGCAGATAAACGTACCCCTCTATCAGTGCTTTTTTAGCGCTGTTAAAGGTACCCCCTTTAAAAGCTCTTTTTTAGCGTTGTTAAAAGGTACCCCTTTATCAGCGCTTTTTAAGTAGCACTGATAAAGGGGGGTCATTATCAACATTTTTTTAAAAGCACTGATAAAGCATCTTCTTCTAAAAAAAATCATTAAAAAATATATATTAATATTAAAATATATAGTTATAGTTATATTAATATAAATATAATATATATTTTTTAAATATATTTTTAAATATATTTTAGATAAGTGTAAATATACAGTTACACTTAATATATAAGAAATTTTGTGAAAATTGCTTATACAAAAATAAAAAAAACATATTATTAATTAATAATTTGATAATTATTATGAATAAATTGTCATTTAATAACAATTTGAAGACTAAAAAAATTTACAAAAAATTAAAAAAAGATCCAAAATATGTTGAAAATGCAACTCGCATTTCAAACGGCCATAACATTTGATACGGGTGTCCGTTTGTGCTCTAACACATATCAAATCAAAGCATGCGTTGAGCTCTACGTCGTTGTGACCTGAGGGGACTGCAATTAAGGTTCGTTCGATTCCAAAAAAGACCCAGAATGCCTCCAAAACTGAGTTTTTAGTCAGGGTACCCCGATTTGTTAATATTTTGTGGATTTTCAGCCTCGTTTAAGAGGTTATTGTTGGTTTTTTTGGTGGGGACTGAATTTATTCCAAGGTATTACATTCATATTGATATTATTTATTTGAAATTTTCTCATTTTTTATAATGGACTGCTATTTATAATAAAAAATATAGAAATATATACATATTTTTTATATATTCACACATAAAAATTATTTTTTTAAATAAATAATTAATCATATTTACATATAACATATATTAGCTTTATATAAATAATAACTAATATCCATTTTGTTTAAAATACCAATATATCAATATTTATATACCTTATATATTAATCTAACTATATATGTACCTATATAATTTGTGTGTGTCTATATATTAACAAACTAATATATTATATATATATGTATATATATATATTCTAACATATGTATATTAATATATATTTAAATATATATATAAATATGTATAATTATACTTATAGAAACACACACAAAAATATATATATGAGTGTGTGTGTGTGTTGTATATATGTATTTATTTACACACACACAAAACAAAACATATTTTATAATTGTATTGAAAACTAATCTTATAAATATATATTAATATAGGAATAAATATATAGATAAAAAATATAACTAAATTTAAATAAATAAATATGTATAACATAATATTAATATAAAAATAAATATATAAATATAGACATATATAAATATAACTAACTTTATATGTGTATATATATATTAATACAACTATATAAATTTATATTAATACATGAATAAATATAAATATATATATATATATATAAATAGATATATCACTAGTTAGAGAACAAATAAAATTAGAATATTGGTAATGAATTAGCCGCATTGGGGGTGGTCTTGAGTTCAAAACCTGGTAGAGGCAGGCAGGGGCGCGTGTATGGGTGAATTGGGGGGGGGGGATATAGCGCCCTTAAAGGGGTCTACAAAGCGCTGAAAAAACGTAGGGCGTCCTTTCTGGGGCTTGCGGGTGAGTGGGTGGTGTAGGGGAACTAATAAATAGAGGGGGGAAAGCACTGTTAAAAGCCCCCTCCAATTTACAAATTTTTTTAATTTTTTTTAAAATTTTTAACTTTTATCAGTGCTAAAAAAAGCGCGGATAAAGGACCCTTTTATCAGTGCTTTTTTTATCACTGATAAAAGGCCCCTTTTATAAGTTCTTATTTTAGTGCTAATAAAATGGGTCTTTATCAGCACTTTTCGGAGCACTGATAAAGGGGACCCCCCCCCCCCCTTTATCTTCGCCAGTATGAACAACACTTTTTTAGCACTGTTAAATGCCTTTTTAGTGCTGATAAAAGCCATATTTGTAGTAGTGGATATCATACATTTCACACAACATTGAGTTATAATGAAAAATAATACAATATTGTTATTATTATTTTAAATGGAAATTAATGCCTAGCTGTTCGTATGGTAGGAATGAATAGTATAAAATAAATCTTGAAATATGGTTTGCACATGATAAAATTATGATTCATTGGTTACCAAATTTATTAAAAATGGGAATAAAAACCAATTGAAGATAATGGATGTGTTTTTATGAAAACCTATTTAAAAGGGAAAAATTTTGTTTTTATATTATTCTTTATGGATTTTTTTAGTGAAAAATATATGATATATATTCAATGTAATGTATTAAATTCAACTTATATGTTTTCTAGATATGATATAAGAATAAATTCATTTTTTCAGATAATAGAAGTATTTTTCTAATAATGTAGTTTTACATCCTTTTGATGGAAGACCCTCTTTGAATGTATTTTTCGGTACCTTTATATGTCTTATTTTAAATAATAAAAATCTTATTTATAATTATAACATCCAAATTTAATTTGGATGAACTACTGGTTTTTTTCGGTTAATGTTTATTTTTTAACGAATAGTGAAAAATACTGAATTTTAATTCAAAACATCCTTTTAATAAAATTCATTTATATAGATATATTATAATTTTAATAGTTTTCAATGATTAATATGATTTTATTGTTATAATTTCATCCAATTTTTTTCATTTTATGTAATTATACTTTGAAATTGGACATAAATGCATTCAATCTTTTTTGTAGTTTTTTACTTCATAAAAGAACACTTTTTGGTTCTGAAAATGGGAATTATTTTCAAATTTATTTCAGAAACATTAGGGTTTTCAATTTGAAAAAATGGATTCCATATTTGGAATTAGTAGGTCCAAATTTTGTAAATATGTAAATTTTATTTTTAGACATTATGAATAGTAACTTTTGAAAATATTTTATTTACCATGGTTAAAAGGTAAATTAGGTAAATAAGGGTAAAAAATAATATTATAATAATATAATATTACGCTAACACATGTTGTAACCCTATTGGATGAGATATTTCCGACTATTGGCATCTTTGGGTCGATTTTAGGAACCCATGGAGCCACTTGTGTATGAAATGGACATTTAATTACAATTAATTTAATGTTAAGGAAAAGATAACCAAAACATGTATCTTTTAACAAAACCATTTTTATATGAGTTTATACATGTGATATCTTCAATTAAAACAATTCATTAGAATTCTAAAAATATTTAATAGATCCTGAAATTTTATTTATAAATTTTAGACATCAAATAAATATATTTATTTATGAAAAAATGATGATGTAGTGATTACCTTATTAATGAAATATTTAAATAAATGGGATTATTAATATTAAAATAAATTTATATTAAAACATTTAAATTCATACACAAATTTTAGGTATGATTATGAGTTGTAATATTTGATTTAATGATGTTTTTTCAAATGAATGATGTTATTATCTATTTTTAAAAAGTTATGATATGAATAGTATGAAAATTGACGTAAGTGAGTTTTTTAAATGAATAAATATATTATTAAGTGATATAATAGTCCTAGAAATCAATGAATAGTAAAAATGACAAATATTAATTCAAAAATTTCATTAATGATCCATTTTGGGTAACTTGTAATTTAATAGTACCTATAGTAACCATATTGTATGAATATACAAGAAGACATGGTAATAGCTAAATTATTTAACTATGGGTTAAAGCTAAATGATAAAGTTAAATTTGAAGTCAAAACAACTATAAAAACCCATTGGATAAGAGGATTTCAACCTATAATCAACTTATCTTTGAAATATATAACATTAGTGTTATTTGAATTCAAAAATCAAATAATAGTACAACAGTACTTTCACACTTTCCTAATGTTCCCCTCCTTCTTATAAAAGGACACCACCTCTAACCCAATCATAGAACTCTCAACCCCCCTCAGCCCATCCAAACTCTATCCAAATAATCTCCAAACATCCCTCTCTTTCTCCTAGAAGCTTTACTTTTTCATAAGGCAGTTAAACAATGCCTTTTAGCATAAATCAAAAGTAGTTACATGATTTGAGGTAATTCATTTTCTCAAGATTCTTTTATTTATTTTCCTTCTCCAACCACCTAAACTCCCTTTATTCATTTATTTTATAACAAAAAATTGTATATTAAATATGGTATGTTTTTTTTTCTGTGAACTATTAGAACTACACTTACCCACACCTCCTTCTAATGGATTTAAAAGATAGTGTTTTTGTAGATTGTGAACTACTGCCTCACGAAATGATTATTGTTCAATTATCTCCTACCACCTCTCATGGTGGCCATTATTATGGAACTATATTTATATGATATATATTATGTTTTTATTTTATTTAATCTTATGTACTTTTTATTTACAATATACCTTTATGATTTTCATGATGTGTAAACATGGTAATTTAATTTGAGGAAGCACGGACTAGCACCCCCTCAAAGTGAAATTACACGTTAATGAAATACATGGATATTATATTGAATGGAGTCAATGAAAATATATAAAATATGATATTATAATGGAATTATAATATTCCTATGTATCATTATGTTTTTGATCCATCAAATATGAAATATATACGAATGAAGCGTTCATCGTACGTACGGATTACCGTCTCAATGAACGGTGCATTAATTTCATATCTCCAAATGACATGAACTATTATAAATACATTTACACATGATATATATGATAGATATGATATATAAATAATGAATATCTTAATGATGATAATTGAATTTTGACCACATGGATATTTTTTTATTATAATAAGTTCATTTTTGAATTATGTTCCGAACATCACAAAATGACTGATATGAACTCAAATATTTAAATAATTTATATAGAAATGTAATAAGTGATATAAAATAAATAATGAAATTAAAATAGTTTTGAAAAAGTAAAAATTAACTTAAGTATATTATTCAGAAAATTAAAGTACGAACAAGTCATGTCGGATATGAGGTAAGTGAATTTGTCTCAATATCCTTTCATTTAGGCATATTTTTATATATACATGACTTGATTTTATATGGTTTATAAACAAATTTTAATTTTAATTTCATTCTAATTGAATCATTTTCTATGTAGCGTTTTACTAAACAACAAAGGGAATGTTTCCTTTAAACGTATTCAGCGACAATGACCATTCTTCCATAAGGAGAGACATTTGATATTTTTATTCCTTAAAAAGTTGTGATGTTTTTAAATGGAAAATAAATACCATAAACCCATTTTACAAATTTTGTTGTTGAATGTTTTTTTGAATGAGTACTTAATATTTCAATATCTTGAAATTATTTCTTATGATTGAAAATGGAATTTTTATGATTGAAATGTTTATATATGTAATTTTTTATGTGTGATGATTATATAATGGTACCTGATCATTTGATGCGTGGTTATGTGATAAAAAAAATGACAGGTGGTTTAGTGATAAATCAAGGACCGGTGGTTACATTATAACCACCAATTTATTGGGTTTGGAAGTTGGTTGTATGGATACTCAATTTGTAATATTTATTTACTGAAGTCGAGTATATAGTTATTCTATTTAAATATAATTATGTCCCAATATTACCTTTTACATGTTATTTTTTCTTTCTATGTGTTTTATAGTAATTTTTTGGTTACAAATTGGTAAGAAATGATCATTTATACGATGAATTTTTTTATCTACTTTTTTAAGCTGGAAAGTACCAATTTATGGTAAGTATTCTTGGTTAAAAAGTTTTTGTTTTGAAAAATGTATAGTTTTCTTTCATTATGTATCCCGTACTGAACCTTTTATGCTCATCCCATGTTTCAAAATGTTTTTCATATGACATAAAGATTAATAGGGTCAAGGATGTGATCAAGGAAAATTCATGATGTCTAAAACAAGGAACTATAGATGTGTCATATTTTAAGAGTTTTTGTTTTATAAAAGAATGTATAATGAGTATAAGTGTATAATTTAAATATTCACGTTTTTATTTATAATTTATGACTTAATTATATAAAAATATAAACATGAAGATATCCTTGATGTGAATTATATAAAGACCCAGAATGTCCAAGATTTTTATTTAAAATTAATGGGAATTTTACGAGTCCGCAAAATCTGACGACGCGCGATTTCGAGACCCGGAGTGCTTGAAATGATCCGTCAATGTTTTGTTAAGCTTATGTTAATCCTCATAAGCAATTTTCCTAAAAAAATTGAATAACTCTTAAACGGTTACTCGGATCAGAAATTTGAGGGCACTATTGCACTCAAGATGGCAGTTTTAACCTAGGGGAGACTTAAGATTAGTCGATGCAGACCTCCTCTGAGAGAACCCAAAAATAGAATAATCATAAATAAAATAATAAAATATATTATTTTATATTTCAGATGATTATAACTCACAAACGGTAAATCGGATTATAAATATGAGACCACCGCTAAACTCGTGAGGGTATGCTTTCTTTAATAAGATACCAACTTTGGCTGAATCAGGCCAATAGAAAAAGTTAGTTTTTGGATGCATATAAAATAATTAGTTGACAACTATTTCATTTAAAAATTAATAACTTGTAAACAGTAACTCGGATTAAAAATCCGAGAGTATTGTTGGGTTTAGGGAGCGTTTTTTACCTAGGAATATCCTAACCTTGAACGGTGTGGGTCAAGGGTGACTGATAATAATATTCCAAACTTTTTTTCGGGTACGTTCAGTAAACGTGCTATTGGCATTTTATAACATTTGAACCGGGGCTCGTAATTGAATTCTGAGGGCACCATTGATCTAGCAGCGATGATATTATCTTATGAAGACATTCTTCTCGATGACAGATGGATGTGGGAGAAAGTTAGTTTTTGGGTTTTTCGTGGAAATAATAAAATAAAATTAAAGTCATTTTATTTTATTTTGATCTTCCATGTGAATATTTCTGGTGGGGTCCACCGGAACTACACCTCCATGTGGAATTTGGTAGTGGGGACCACCAGACCATAACCTCCCATGAGAGGTAATGGTGGTGGTGACCACCTAAACCATATCCTCCCATGAGAGGTTATGGTGGTGGGGACCACCCAAGATAAAACCCCCATGAAACCCCCTTTAATTGGGAGAACCCTCAACTACTGCAATTAATGAGGGATAGCCTCTTGACCTCCTCCAACTTGATTATGCCAATGCACATACCATTAATCCTGCCAACGCACCGCATCGTTGCGCCATCATAAATTAAATGGCTTGCCCCTTTTTAAATCAAGTAACAACGTCGTTGGAATTTAGGAAGGTTCCTAATAAATGAACCGCTATAAATTCCAATGATCGTTACCTACCTCCCCCCTCTCCTATATATGTGGAGCTGGGGAGGAGGATTTGGGATGGCTTCACCAAGCGATGAAGCACTAGTAAAGTGGTGTGATGCCCAACACTTAGAGGATTAAGCTTTCCAATGAATAATGTGTTCTTTCAAAAAGAACGTCGACGAGGATCATCTTAGACTTCTTCCTCGGAAGCTCCTTGGGAAGGCAACCTACGTGGGACGTCTTCCATGGACGACCTTCCCTCCTCATTTTCATCAACTAACTGACACATGAGCTCGATATTGGAGGTGTGTAGTGGATGTGACAAATGATGAAAACTCTGTATTCTACCCAGCGACTT
Organism: Viscum album; assembly: GCA_963277665.1. Classification (NCBI taxonomy): domain Eukaryota; kingdom Viridiplantae; phylum Streptophyta; class Magnoliopsida; order Santalales; family Viscaceae; genus Viscum; species Viscum album. Next base: position 393,613,099 of record OY728148.1, read on the forward strand.
TGTCGATGAACAACAAACTACATAGGGGTATTATTTGAATATGATATTATTCCTTTAATTATTCCCATCTAAAACAAAAAATCATTATGGATGATTTTCCTTGCAGGTTCAGATTTATTTTTTCTGGAAGATGTGGGTGTTTGTTTGATTTTTTCTTTCATCATCTTTTCTTGATAATTCTTGGAAATTTAAGAAATAATTGAATCACTTGCTACCACCCTAAAAGCGGAGGGTGCGAGCTAAATCAACATGGATCAACCCCTCTGCTGTTCTTGATTGTGATGTTGTTCGAAGTGGTGACGAGGCGACGAGACGATGAAGGCGCCGGAGGCAACCGTAATGCTACCCACAGCCTCTGCTACCTATGCTGAACCCCGTGACGCTCCGGTGACCCAGGCCAAACTGCACCGCCTGCCGGCTTCCGAGCCACCCCGGCCACGCCGCGCACCGTCCACCGAGAACACTTCCTGCCAGGCCGAATCGCCCCGCTCGTCAGGCGCCCCCCATGCCTAACTGGCCAAGCCGTGCCACACACCGGCTGAACCAGCCCTCGGCCTCCTTGCGTCCCGCGTGCCCTGCAGATACTCCATCCACGCACCCCGTGCATCCCGCGCACCCTATGAACCACGTGGCTCAGTGTGCCCCATGCCGCCGCTAGTCGAACTTCCCCCGACCTCCCAGGCTGAGTCGCACCCCTTGCGGCGGCTGGCCATTCCGGCCTCCCGTGCCCCTCACAATGCCCTGAACGAATCTTCCTGTACCCTCATGGAACCTCAGCCGAACCGCCCCTCGCAGCACCTCCGGGCCGAACCGCCCTCGCACCGACCAGTGACTTGTTCGTGCCCTCGCCATCGGTCCACACCCACTCGGCCCTCCGAGGCCCCTCACAGCCTCCTGGTTTGGTCCCACTAGGCCGGGCCAAAACCAATGGGCTGGCCTGCCCAACTGGCCTGAATAGACCCAATGGGTAAGGCTGGGTCGGTCCGACCAGGTCAGACCAGACCCGGGCCCATTACAACCCATTCAATTTCTTTTGGCCATATCTTTGCCGGAAGATGTCAGTTTGATGAACTGTCAATGGAACTGGTAATCATGGAGTGTGGCAGTCCATTTTAGTATATCCCATTGGAGTTTGAGGTATAGTTGAGATACAGTTATGTTGGATCATTCACAAATTTAACCGGGCCCCCAAGACTTAAAGGCTAATAACTCACAGATCGGGCGTATGATTGGCGCGCCGTTAGTTGCGTTGAGACACATATGGGGTGCCAGAACATCAGGATACTTCTTCGTCGGACATCGGGGTAGTTAGAGCATCAACCAGTTGCTTGTAGAGAATATCATTTGTAGACGAGCGAGCATTTGTGTTGGAACCTAGTAGCAGGCTGAGACCTGACGACTTCTGACCGATCGACTCAAAGTGACTCATATGGACCAGTGGGTAGCACCTAGTTTTGGCAGTAGACCCATGGAAGAGGAGCGCCTGGTTGGGGCGGCAAACCCATGGTACTCTACAGGCGGAGTATCTCTGTAGGCTATGAGGGGGAGTGCATGGTTGTGGAGGCATACCTATGGCGGGGAGCGCCTCTGTGTGATGCAGCAGACTCATAGTACTCAACAATAGAAGTACCTCAGTAGTCTAAGGTTAGTGGGAAGCACCAAGTTGTGGTGGTAGACCCACTATACTCGATATAGGAGGAGTTCTCCAGCAGCCGAGGGTTCAAAATGATTTTCCCATAGAATAAATCCTGGTTTGAGCTGAGTTTATAACTTTTGTGTTTTTATCAAGATTTAGATGGATTACATGATATCTTAGTTATATGTATGGGTATATTCCTAAGTGGGGTTATATTGTTGAATTCATACCTTTTGGTTTATCCTTGTTGGATTTTGTAAGACCTTGAGGGTCTTGGGGTCCCTACTGATTATCATTATACTCACCCCTGCATGGGCTATGCCTGCCCCTCATTGTGTTTGATGCAGACGACAGGACGCGCTGACGGAGGCTGAGAGTACCAGGACAGGATGGTACCTAGTGGTGGACCAAATGGTGTGATGTTACACGGAGGATACGGACGAACCTGGAGTACCGATGAGGCGATCTGTATATAATCTTCAGGTAGGAACCTCGGAGGACGACCCAAAGGAAGTTATTCTTTCTTCAGTTGTGCTTTATGTTTCTTGTACTTTACAGTTGGGCTTGTATTTTCGGCCCCTTTTACTTTCAGCACACTTTTTTTATAAAGTCTTACATAGAGTTTGGTTTCGATCTTGTGCTCTGTTGTGCGTTGTTACAGATTAGAAAGGCAATGCCTTACCAGTTTTAGGGAATTAAGCTTTTGGTACTAGCATCTAGCCCTTGGTATATAGAAGGCAGGCTTAGTGTAGTCACGACATGGGCCCTGAGGGATGGTTCGTGATAAATTAGTATCAGTGGAGTCGGTTCACCGAAGAACATAAGACTCTGATCTTTTTTTTGAAGTAGTAGTGCTAAGTGTAGTGAGTGTGGTTTTCAGTTAAGTTATTTTAGTGTTGGTGCGACAACAGATGTATATATACACCAGGACACTGACTTCTTATTTCCAACTCAGTACACCAAAACACTGATTGTATGTGTGTTTTCAAAAGTTTTTCTTTAATTCAACTCACTATGACATCTCAGAAGGTATAAATTTTAATCATTGCACACCTTTTTTCTTTTCAGAATGCCTCTACGCACAAATCCATCTATAGACTCCTACAGGAGTAGATTCGACGATTACGTATTGGTTCCGGTAGTGTGAGGTTACTCTAGGAGGCGAGAGCTTCATCTGGGATCTCCTAGTAGCAACGTCCAGGACTTATGACATCATATTGGGTGTGGACTGGTTATCTACAGTTCATTATTAGATTGATTTTATTAGGTGCAATGTGATTTGTGTCCAAACAGATGGGACCAGGTTTACCTTCACCGGGGAGAAGGGATCCTTTGAAGCACTAGATGAACTAACTGGAAAGAGAGTGCATCTTATCACTCATCAGTTGGATAGCCTTACCCTCAGAGCTATTTATGTGGAGATTCTGAGCTATCTTGTAGCGGTAGACCATTACACATCATTTTCCCTAATGATGTCCCATGTCTACCTCCTCACGGATAGGTGGAATTTTTTATTCACTAGTACCCCGGGAAGACACCAATATCAACACTAGCATATTGGATGGCTCCTGCAATGCTTCGTAAGCTACGGGTACAGCAAGAGGACTTGTAGGGGAAGGGATTTATCTGGCCCAGTGTTTCTCCCTGGGCAGCCCCGATTCTGTTCGCGAAGAAAGCGGATGGGAGCTTGAGGCTTTGTGTTGACTCTCGGCGAGAGAACCAGTTGACCGAGAAGAATAAGTAACCACTCCCTAAGATTGCTGAACTATTTGATCTGCTAAAGGGAGCACTGTGGTTATCAATTACAGAACTCATATCCAGATATCACTAGCTCAGATATCGATATGAGGATGTGAAGAAGACGGACATCATATGTTGGTACGACCATTACGAGTTCTTGGTTATGCCATTCGTCGTAACCAATGATCCACCAATGTTTATGGAACTCATGAACAAGATATTTCAGCCATACCTCTATCTCATTGTCGTAGTCTTCATCGATGACATTAAAATCCAATCGATTACTGAGGAGAAGTTGCCTATCATTTTTAGGTAGTACTGGACACACTTTGAGAGCTCCAACTTTGTGGTAATCTCTTGAAGCTTCGATTTTGGATTTGAGAGGTTCACATTCTAGCTCATGTCATAATAGAGGCTGGAGTTGCAGTGGATCCAACAAAGATTGAGGTGGTACTTGTTTGGGGGACACCCAGGAGTGTGACAAAGGTGCGGTGTTTCCTCGGTTTGGCTAGTTACTACCAGTGATTCGTGCCAGATTTTCGCAGAGTTGCAGCACTACTATCAGCCTTGACAAAAAAGGAGAAACCATTCGTGTGGTCGGAGAGTTGCTAGCAGAGCTTTCAGAAGCAAAGGAAGAGGATGGCTAGTGCCCCCATCTTGAGGCCTCCAGAGGAAGGAGTAGGATACATTGTCTTTTGCGACGCATCTGGGACCAGACTCTGATGTGTCCTAATGCAGAAGCAAGTTGTGATCGCTTATGGTTCTCAGTAGCTGAGAAAACACGAGTAGAAATACAATACACATGACCTGTAGTTAGACACTGTGGTCTTCGCCTTGAAAATATGGTGACACTATCTGATGGGTGAGCATTTTACCTTGTACATGGATCATAAGAGACTTAGGTATATCTTCTCTTAGAAGGACCTGAACCAAAGACATTGACATTGGCTTGAGTTCCTCCAGGACTATGACTTCGAGATAGTCTATACTCTAGGGAAGGGGAACATGTTAGCAGAAACACTTAGTAGGAGGTCTCACCTGCATCTGCTATGTGAGGCGAAAGAGCATCTAGCTGCTTTGTCGATATCCTTTTTGGATCGAGAAGGTGAAGCTTTTCTTCAGTATCTTACAGTTACTCCCCCACTCCATTAGCGAGCTAGGGAGGTGAAACATGGAGACGCCGACTGCTTGACATGACGTTCATAGAAATCCACACGATATTCACCTGATGGTTTTTCTAAAGTTGGGGAGCATGCCATTCTCTTCAGGTCACATACTGTGGTACCAGTGTCACTTCAGGAGGAAGTGTTGAGGGATTTCCACACATCCAGTCTACCGGTACATCCAGTATTAGAAAATATGTAATAAGACCTTCAGCGATAGAATTAGTGACCGAGAATGAAGAACGCAATCTGCAGAGTTTGTCTCTGAGGGCCTTACTTGTAAGAAAGAGAAGGCAGAGCATCAGGTACCACCAGGCTTAGTTCAGCCTTTAGAGGTCCCAAAGTGGAACTGGGATGTGATATCCATGGACTACGTGACAAGAATTCCACGTACATATAGGGGTCATGACCTGATTTTGGTGATCGTTGACAGACTCACCAATTCATCCCACTTCATACCGATCAGAGACCAGGGTTGTAGAAAGCTATCAGGACACAACTTTGTTTGAGAACTGCCTTCCATCCCCAGATGGATGGTCATACTGAGTGGACAATTCAGACCCTTGAGGACATGATACGTTCTTGTGTCCTCGACATTAGTCATAGATGGGAGGAAAACTTACCTGTGGTGGAGTTTTCATACAACAACAGCTATTACTCTACCATATTGATAGCACATTTTGAGGCGTTGTACGGGCGAACTTGTAGATTACCTTTGTGATGGACTGTCCTAGGGGAGTGTACACTGATGGGACTAGAGATGGTACGGCCTACCACATAGATGGTGCAGATCATCCAGGAGCGGATGAAGACCGCATAGAGTATGCAGAAGTCATATTCCGAAAGGAGACAAAGACCACTAGATTTTGAGGATGGTGATCACATCTTTCTACTGTCTCACCCCAACAAGGTCTACGATGATTTGGTCGAGGCAGTAAGTTATCTCCAAGATTCATCAGACCTTTTTAGGTCCTTAGTAGATTTGGAGAGGTGGCATACCACTTAGCTCTTCCACCTCAGTTTGACCTGGTGCATGACATCTTCCATGTATCCCAACTGAGGAGATACGTGCATGACCCTTCTCACATCATCGACCATGCTGGACGTCGACGATGGAGAGACTTTTACGAAGGTTCAAGTAGATATTGAGGATCGATAGGAGGGGGTCTTTCATGGGCAGTCGATACATCTAGTGCACATTCGTTGGAAACATGGGAACCTCCAGGAGAGAACATGGGAGTGGGAGACTCAGATGAGTGATTAGTACCTCCACTTGTTTAGCTAGATAAGTTGTGTCTTACAGGGATGTAGATCCTTGAGTTAGGGAGAATTTAAAGACCTAGAATTTCCATGAATTTTTTTTATATAAATTGTAATTTTACGAGTCCATGAAATCTGACGGCGCGTGATTACAAGGGCCAGAGTGCCCGAAATGATCTGTCAAAGTTTTGTTAAGCTTATGGTAATGTGCATAAGCAGTTTTCCTAAAAAAGGGGAATAAATCTTAAATGGATACACATATCAGAAATCTTAGGGCACCGTTTCACTCATGATAGTGGGTTTACCCTAGGCGCGACTTAAAAATTGTCGACGCGTTCCTCCTGTGAGAGAACCAAATATGGAATAACTATAAATAAAATAATAAAATAATAATTTTATTTTTCAAATATTAGTAACTCAGAAACGGTATCTCGGATTAAAAATATAAGACCACCTCTGAACTGATGAGGGTAAGATTTTTTTAATAAGATACTAACATTGGCTGGCGTGGTCCACCAAAAATTGTTAGTTTTTGGCCGTAAATAAAATAATTAATTGACAATTATTTTATTGTAAAATTCATAACATCTAAATGGTAACTCAGATTAAAAATCTGAGAGTACCGTTGGGTTTATTTGGGTGTGTTTCCTCTAGGAAGAGCCTAACCTTAAACTACACTGGTTGAGGGAGACAGATAATAATTTTCCAAATTTTTACAGGTACGTTCAGTAAACGCTCAAGCGGAATTTTATTACTTTTGAACCGATGCTCGGAATTGAAATCTGAGGGGGCCGTTGAACTTGCAAGAACGATATTCACTTAAATAGACTTTCACCTCGATGGAATATAGACGTGGGAGAAAGATATTTTTTTTGGGTTTTTCTTGGAAATAATAAAATAAAATAAAATTCATTTTATTTTATTTTGATCTTACATGTGGATATTTCAGGTGGGGTCCACCAGAACTAAACCTCCATGTGGAAGACGAATGTGGGGACCACCATACCTTAACCTCCCATGAGAGGTTAAGGTGGTGGGGACCACCCGAACCATAACCTCTTGTGAGAGGTTATGTTGGTGGGGACCAACCGAGATTAAACCTCCTTGAAAACCCCCTTCAATTGGGAGAAACCCTAAACTCCCACAATTAGTGAGGGAGAGCCTCTTGACCTCCTCCACATTAATTATGCCAATGAACATACCATTAATCATGCCAATTCACCACATTGTTGCTCCATTGTAAATTAATTGGCATGCCCCTTTTTAAATTAAGTAACAACATCATTGGAAATTAAGAAGGATCCTAATAAATGAACCATCATAAATTACAACGATTGTTACCTACCTCCCCCTCTCATATATATATATAGGGCTTGGGAGGAGGATTTGAGATGGCTTCACCAAGCGACGAAGCGCTGGTAAAGTGACGCGACGCCCAACACTTGGCGCATTACGCTCTCCAATGAAGAACATGCTCTTCCACAAAGAACGTCGATGAGTAGCGTCTTTGACTTCTTCCTTGGAAGCACCTAGCAGAGGAAACAGATGTGGGACTTCTTTGATGACTTACCTTCCCTCATCATCATCATCAAAAAACCGATCCATGATCTTGGGATTGTAGGTGTGTGGAGAACACGACGAACGATGACAACTCTGTATTCTACCCGGTGACTCTATCGACGAACAACGAACAAGGTAGGGGTTTTCTTTGAATATGAAATTATTCCTTTAATTATTCCATTCTAAAACAAAGAATCATTGCGAAAAAAGTTCCTTGCGGGTTGGGATTCATTGTTAGGGTAAGATGTGGGGTGTTTGTTTGATTTTTTCTTTCATATTATTTTCTTGATAATTATTTGAAATTCAAGAAAGAATTGAACTGCTTGCTACCACCCAAAATGCGGAGGGTGTGGGCCATATCAAAATGGCCTGACCCCTTCGTTGTTCTCGTTTGTTATGTTCTTCGGAATGGTGATGAAGAGACAAGACGAAAATAGTGACGTAGGCAACAACCGTGCTTCCCATGATGTCCGCAACCTACGCCACCCCCGCGATGCTCCAGCGCCCCGGGCTAAACTGCGCCACCTGCCATCATCCGAGCAACCCTGGATGCAATGCCCACTGGCCATTCCCCCTTCCTTGCCGAACCGTGCCACCCCCTGGCTGCACCACCTGCACTGAACTGACTGAACCGCACCGCACCCCAGCTGAACCGACTCCTGGCATCCGCACACCCTACATGCCTCACGGCTCCGCCGTCCTCACCTCCCACGTACCCCACAGCTCTGCGCACCCCACGCCTATGCGGGCATAACCGGGCTGAGACGCCCGAGACGTGCCCCTTGCGATGCCCGGCCGAGCCGGAATCCCATGCCCCTCATGGTTCCCCAACCATGCCGGCCACCCACGCCCCTCGTGGTGACCTTCCCCATGCCCACGGGGCGCCTCGGCCGAAGCGGCCATCGCAGCGCCTCCAGGCTGAACTGCTCTCGCGCCGACCAGCGGCTTTTCTCCACCCTTGTAGCCAGTCCACACCCACTTGACCCTCTGTGGGCCCTTACGGCCTGCGGTGTAGGGCCCAGTGGGCTAGGCTGAAACTAATGGGTAGGCCCACCCAACTGGTCAGGCTGGGTAGGTCCGACCGGGTCGGACCAGACCCGGTCCCATTACGACCCGTTCACTTTCTTTTGGCCATATCCTTGGTACCAGACATCCGTTTGACGAACCATCTATAGTGATGATAATCTTTGAGCATTGAAGTTCCTTTGATTATATCCCACTGAAGTTTGGGGTATATTTGAGATACGGTCAGGTTGGATCGTGCACGGATCCAACCGGGCCCCCGGAACAAAAAGGCTAATTACTCACAGACCGGGTGTCTAATTGACGCGTCGTCAGTTGTGTTGAGACCCCAATGTCATGGAGGACCTTTGGGATACATCTTCGTGGGTGTTTGTGGTAGTTAAAGCATCTAACAATAGATTGTTGAGTAGATCTTCCGGAGACGAGTGCGGATTTGTGCGAGAACCTAATAGCTGGGTGAGACTTGATGACTAATGAATGATCAACTCAGAGTGGGTTGTATGGCCCAGTGGGGAGCGTCTGGTTGTGGTGGGAGACACATGTTAGAGGAGCGTCTGGTTGTGGCGGCAGACCCACGGTACACAACAAGAGAAGTACCTTTCCATGCTATGAGGGGGAGCGCCTGGTTGCGGTGGAAAACCTATGGTGGGGAGCGCCTCTATGTGATATAGAAGAGCCATAATTCTTGATAGGATGAGTATGTCAGAAGTCTATTGTTAGTGGGAAGTGCCTGGTTGTGGTTGTAGGCCCACTATACTTGATAGAGGAGGAGTTCTATAGAAACCGAGGGTTTAAAATGTTTTACCCCTAGAATAAATCCTAGTTTGAGCTGAGTCAGTAAATTTTTTGTTTTCCGCATGATTGAGATGGATTATTTGATAACATATGAATATGTAGGGGCATATAACTATTTGGGGTTATATGATGATTTCATACCTTGTGTTTTATCCTTGTTGGATTTTGTGAGACCTTGAGGGTCTCGGGGTCCCTATTGAGTATCTTTATACTCACCCCTGAATGGGCTATGCCTGCACCTCGTTGTGTTGGATACAGACGAAAGACAATGCTGACTGAGGCTGAGAGTGCCAGGATCAGACGGTACCCAGAGGTGGACCATACGGTGTGACGGTACATAGAGGCGGCTGATGTACCAGGAGTGCTGAGGAGGCAATCTGTACCTACCTTTCAGGTAGGAACCTCAGAGGACGACCCAACGGTAGTTTTTAATTTCTTCAGTTTTAATTTCATTTTCTTGTACTTTAAAGTTGGGCTTGTATTTATGACCCCATTTACTTTCAGCACACTTTTGTTATACAGTTTTACATAGTGTTTTTTTTCCAGCTTGAGCTCTATTGTGTGTGTTTACAGGTTATAAATGCAATGTCTTCCCTATTTTAGGGAATTAATCCTTTGGTGCTAGTCGCTATCCCCTGGCCTATGGAAGGTATGCTTGGCGTAGTCAAGGAATGGGACTCGGGGGACGGGTCATGACAAATTATTAACATAATTAAATTTTAGCTAATGTTTAAGGATGAGGTCTTACAAAGTGAGACTAAATATGGTAATCCCATCTCTCACATTGTAGATGAGAAAATTGAAACTAAATCCAAAACCATATGATTTTAATTGAGATTAAGTAGATCATGTTTATTATTTTTGTTTACTATGTGGTTATATTCTTTTAAAGTTATGTATTAATGAAAATGGGGGCCTTATATATACACGAATTATGCACATTCACAATTTATAAAAATTTTGTTCTGTGAACTCAATAAAATGACTCACATAATTATTATTTCATGTCGAATGTTAAACTAGTATTGCATTAATGTAAGATAAAGCGATGAATTTTTACCCGAACATCCAATTGAATTAAAGGTGGGATCTAGTACATCGTTTCTAGAAAGAAGATATTGATACCAACTGAGTTGTTATTTAGTGATTCAATAACCCACAATGTTAATTATTATTCTAATTCAAATTGATTTTGAATGATGTGAAGGGGGAACTAATATTTTCGAAAATAATATAATAGATAAAAAATGAATACAGGATATTTGAAGGCATTATATTTTTCTCACAAATCACGTGCCAAAAATATATGGCTATTGAAATTCAGTGGGAAATATTTTGAATGATATAACATGTTTTGATAGATTTTTATTCTGAGTCTAACACTATTATAAAGATGAGGTATTCCCACCAATATATAGTAATTATTTTATAAAACTGATGGGATAACTTGATTTTATAAGCTACTTCCAAATGTTTTATGTAAACATTTATATATCCTCATAAATTATGGATCTATCTCAATGGGTTTAAAAATACACTCGTACAATGATACTATGAGAATGTTTTTCATGAACTATTGCCCAGGGATTTACATAAATAATATACGGGGTCGTCCTCCCCTATCATTTCAACACTATGTCACCGAGCCCTATCAGTCGTTGTTAGGGTTTCATCCTAATTGGTGGGGATCTTTCCACCCTTCATATATTACTTCCATTATTCTTCACTATTAAATATATGAAATTAAAATAAATCATGAATTCTATAAATCATCAATTTTATTTTTATTCTAGCTATATAATTCCTAGATATATTCATTTTTTTGTCCAAATTTAATTTCTTCTAATATATTTAAATCTCATTGTGTTTGTTGAAACAACGATTTTCATCATTTAATATCGTTTTATCTTAATTACTAATGCCTATTGTATGATTTCATATATCTGATTAATTTATATTAGGGATAGTTCATACCAATTTATTTTGGATTGGATTGGGTTTTTTCGGTAAAATTTTGATTCGTTCATTATCATATATTTTTCATTATATTGTTCATGTTTGGTTTTATTCATTTTAGTCCAATTTTATTCAATTCAAGTTTTATTATACTAATATTTTATGATTCCAGTGAATTTCATATTAAATTTAAAGTAATGTTTATAATGTAATAAGATTGGGGAAATATGTTTTCTTTCATTTAAAGTTTAATAGTCCCACCCTCCTTATGAATCTCAATAATTATGTAGCATCAAATAAATAATTTCATGTCTAAGAATTCATGAACGAATTATTACGTAAATGTTTCTTGAGTTATGGTATATTTTTTTTACTAGGATATAAAATATTAATACATAGAGTTCTGATTGATGGAATTAACAAGATTATTTTTTGACAAATCTACATGAAATTTTAGTTTTATCAAGTTTTTTATTTCTTATATTATATAATGTCAATGTTTTATTTTTCAATTGTATATTGAGGTGATTTTTGTTATATATATGGTATATATATCAATTTTTTCTTCAAACTGTTATCAATGATTATTGGGAACACCCTATCACATCAGTTGATATTTTAGATTAGGAAATTATTGAGATATATAAATATCAGGGATGATTATTTGTAGAATTAATCATTCATTTTTAATGTCATTAAAAACCAGTAAAATTTTCTATTATGATAAACCCGAACTATTGGTGCAAGTATGTGGTCTATTGTGAATTGTTAAAACCAATTGGATATATCATAATTTGGTTTTATTTAATTTAAGATTCATGATAGGCCGATTTAATGTAGTATTATTTTATTATTTGGGATTCACGGTAGTTTGTAGATATAAAATATGATGGTTTTGGGACATGAAATATAAGCTACAGTACGATATGGTCAAGATATTTATTTTTTATGGTCATGTTATTAGGGATGTTAAAATTTTATAAAGGAATCATATATATTATTGTGATTTTTAGTTGAATATCATGAGAACATACATGTACATATTTTTACTGAGTTATAGGACATTCAATTATAGAGAGTTTTTATTTTTTGTCCACACAATAGAATATGTATAAATGATGTTGGATCCTTCTGTTTTTAATTCTCAAAATTAATGTGAATTAAATATTTAATGGTTTTTATTATTTTTTATATCATTTTACAATATTATCATATTTGATGAAAATTTGGCTAAGTGCTGCAAAGACAAACCATCAAACTATACTCACCACCAGGAATGACCCGCCATCCGAGTTGAGTCACCGTTAGGATGTAAATTTGGATTTGTTTTGAATAGTACTACTTCTAGAAAAGAGTCATCATTGAGGATTACTCACTAAAAAAATTACGTCACCACCAGATGGCGTACCTTCAATCAAAACCTCTACAAAGAAGTGTGGAATAGTTTTGAAAATTTATGATACCAAAAACTAATGACTGCCAATATGATTTACTACTGATATGAGACACCATTGGGAATTTCCTACTGCCATATGACATAATGTCAGCCCAAATAACCATTATTCTAACTCACCAGCAATAGAACTCACAACCATGAATATTCACTTCCATTTTTGAATCACCACCAGAAGAATCATTGTTACTATTATACTTAATATAAATTAAATGTTTCTAATGGATATATTATTCAAATTAATACAATGGATTATTTTATATTTAATTTATTTAATATTGTGTGGGATGAATTAATGTTTTTGTCATCATTCAGTACATGTATCAGAATATCCAAATGATATTTCATAAATTGGATACTATTACATGATGTTGATACATATATAAGGATTAATACATCATGTAATCAGGGAATATGGTCTAGAAAAATATTTCAAGAGATAGAATAGTTTTAGAGAGAATGTTACTTTCTTAAGAACTTAAACGCTACATCCTTACCTAATATTGAATTTTGAAATAGTGTAGGTTATTAGAAAATCAAATCCTTCCTTATAGTCTAAAAAATAGATCTTACAATGCCCTATTATACTTTATTTTTTTTATAAACTAATCGATCTCCACTCCAATTTATTTTTGAGGAGAATCAATCTTTTAGAGATCATCAGATAGAGAAACTCTACATTCTCTATATATTTACACCCACTCATTCAAATTTTTACGTTTAATTTATAATAGTTTTTAGGTTACACTTTTTATTAAACCCAAAAGACTCCTTCACCATAACAAGAAGATACATGATATATTCTAAAATATCCATACATTATTTTACCCTCATGTTGTGGAAGAGGTCCATGAATAGCCAACAACTATTTTATTTCTATTATTAATGTAGAAAAGGTCCTTTCCTAACTAGGACACCTTGTTAGGTATATTGTATACTGGATCTAGGGTGTGGATCTAGATTATATATATATAATCTTTTTCTATGTAGACTATTTCCATGTAATGGGAGTTAGGTCTTAGATTGATATTAAACCGATTTCTTTAATTCCAATGTGTGTTTTATTTTGTTTATTTTCTATGATTTAATGTGAATTTGTTTTAAAAATTAAAAAAAATCAATATTTTGATAGTTAAAATTAACTAGTGTTTTTATAATGTTTTTGAATAATTAAATTGATTTCAAAATTTAAAATTGTATATACATTTTTTTAGTTGAGGCTTAATAAATATTGAAGAAATATATAAAAATATTAGAACTTATTTTGATGAGTTTTTTTGATTAAATAGGAATTTTTTAACTGAACTTTGGGATCCTATTTCAACATATTTTAATATAAATTTTATTGAGTGCTCAATTAACCCCACTATTAAGATACTCACTCTGACCAACATTTGGTATAAGTGGGTTTTTAAAATCATTTCATCTATGATTTTTGTTGTGCTTTAAAGATCTTAATTTTTGTTAATTCTAAATTTAGTTCTTCAAATAGATAATAGAATATAATGTTATACAAAAAATAAATATCATTAATTATGTAAATTACTTTATTCAATGGAAGAAAAATATAAAAATTAACCTTGAATGTATGGGTTTTGATAAATAATATACTATAAAAATAATTATGTATCACACAAGACTTCTAGGAATACATCAGATGATGCTACTAATAATTCTAATAATAATAACAAAAAAGTTATGAATTTTTTTTAGTATTATTTATTTTATGAAGAGTTTCATAAGAAATATTCTAGAAAAAATTCTTATGAAATATGGGAAATAGTATATTTTCATCATGAAGGGACAAATGATGTAATAAAAATTAGATTTAATAATCCTTTTATTCAATATGATACATCAAATATGAAACCCGAAGAATTGATTTCTGATATGTATATCAGGATTAATGATATATGGAACATAATGAGCTCTATGGGGAGTCCAGTTTCAGGAAATGGTTAGATCATGTGACTATTGAGATTTTTCAAAGAGAGATGGAGTAGAACACCTATTTCAAGAAGGGAATCATGTGACTTATATAAACTAACAATACATGAGTAGATTGGGAATTTGATTATATATAGAGAAGAAAATAAGGTTACACAAGAGTAGGACGAAGAACCTAACAGGAAATTTTTTCCATTCAAGTATATTATTTCAAAATAGAATGAAATTAGAAATGTAAACTTTAAAATCACCATTGATGAGGAATCTACAACCAAATGTGATGAGTAAATGTCCCAATATTTTAAATGGATTAAAAAAATATAACAATAAGATATTTTTGGAAAACTGAGTTACAAGGGAATTTATGATAATATATGGAATTAAAAGAAACAATATAAAAGTTGTGATAATTCAAATGAAATTTCCTATTATGAGTGTAAGGTAAAAGTAAATGTTATAGTTGACTGTCCCATGTTGGAGTACCCGATTAATTACGATGATACGGATAAAATATTTGAGAATGAAATGAAATCCATGTGATGTCCCATTGAAGAAATCTCTAGTGACTTAGACTCAACTCATGAAGAGAATCCTGATAGATAAATAATGAGCTTAATGAAAAATATATATAAGGTACCTACTACCTAGAATGTTCATAATTCAATTCATTATGGAGATGAAATGATTGATGTTGATATTTCAAAATAAGAACTGTTTGAATACTATAATATCCCTTAATATACATTTAATGATCTTAAATAAAAATTCAAAATTATATGAAAACAACATGATTTTCCCACAAATATAAAATATTATATTTCATTAGAGAGAGAAATTAAAAATCAATTGATTAGAGAAAATACGAAATTGATGTTTCATAATTATATATAGATAAATTAAATAGTTACATTAATTATTGGTAGAAAAAATAACCCTAAAATACCAGGAAAAAAATCAAACTTAGGTATTCTATGGAGTGACCTCTTTGTGGGGATGGGATTTCCTTGTGTTGAGAGTTTTAATAGAAACACATGGAAATACCCTTTTCCTAAAAAAAATAGAAAACACAAAGGTATAATACATTCAAGGGTTACAAACCAGGACAAGGAAAAATTATAATGAAAATTGGTCATTCTAAATCAGATTCTATAAATTCTAAGAAATTTTTTTATTCTTGTCAACATAATTTTTTTTTATTTCAATGAGTTTACAATCTACTTATAGCAATCCCAAAAATAAAATATATGTTCAAAAGTCCCTAATCACTGAAATATCTAGACCCAATATATTTTCATACTAAATGTATTTTTTCTATAAAATTTGTTTTGAAGGGAAACTACATGAAAAACACATGTAGAATTCTATGGTAACTAGACAGAGGTGATTCCATAAATAAGATGTGAGATTACTCGAGCTTCATTTATATGATAATTATTTATAGTATACATGCACATTTTGTGACAATGATGAAGGAAAAATATGTATCATTTTCTAAATCAGAAATTCTAACTCAGATATTATTTCTAACGTATTTTTTTAATGGGTTGAAATATAAACTTCTTAGCATCTCAAAGATGTGTGATGATGGATTTTATGTAAATTAAAAAACAATATTACAATGTACTTAATTCGGATAATTAATTAGTCATTACAGCATTAGGGAATTATAATGTTCATTCTCTTAATCATGATTCCTTAATTTCAAAAAATGATCCTTTATTATGTTTATTTAATGAAAAATCATACCTTTTTCATAGGAGACAATGCCAATATAATTTCCACTCACAAAGAAATCATACAAAGAATGGGTTAGATAGATATCTACCCAACCATGATTTCTAAAATGAAAAATTCTCAAACCCTATTAATAATTGAAAAATCCTAAAATATATTTTCAATTCAATAAATATGCTTCAACTTCCCAAAAACCTTTGTTGTTTCAGATGTACTTGTTTGGACCATATAGAGAATCTAGTTTAAATAAGAATCACTATGTCTATGTACTTGTAAATGAATTTTCTATGTATACATGGTTATTATTTCTATATCATTTAAGTAAATAATGTTCTCTCTTCACCATGTATACAAAATTAGAGGAAAACCTAAATGGATAGATAATTATTACCACGAGTACTAACTATTACTTTTATTTTGAAAATCAAGTCTTTGAATCATTTTTCTCAGAAAATTGATAAAAATATAACTTAAATTCTCCTACGACTACCTAAAAAATGGAGTTTTATAATGATAAAATATGACCCTTCAAAAGATTTTCTAGAAAATGTAAAATGAATATGAATTATCGGTCTAATTTTTTTAAGAGTCTTTGAATACTGTCTGCTATATAATTACCAAAGTTTTAATTAGACATTTTCATAATAAATACTCTTTTAAATTATGAAAAATATTGATTTTATGATTAATTAATTAGGAGTTTTTGGTTTTAATGTATTTATTCATAACAATAATGATAATAATGACATGTTTTGATCCAAAATTAATGAAGGAATTTTCCTTGGTTATTCAACCACTAGTACGTCTTGTATGGTGTTTAATAAATGGATCAAGACTGTAGAAGAGTCTATCCATTTCATGTTTGAAGTAGAAAAAAATTTCAATTTAGAGGAACTTATAAAACCTATAGTGGACAATGAGGTGATGAGTGCTTATTTATATATCGATTAAGGCTTGTAGATATCATACTTTAGATGATATGGGTGTAGACGTACATAGAGGAACACAGACTTCTGTTTCTCTATGAAACTGGGTTAATCATCAAGACTTTTTATCACAACATAAACCAAGGAACGTCACAGATGGAATAAAGAAGTAATTACATTAAGATAATGTAACCCTAATAAAGACCTTATAATTTTTTTTTGTTTTGGATAACACTAAAACTAGTGATAATCATATGGGCACCACCTATAATTTATATCTTGATGAAGCTAGGAAATAAGTGGATAAAACCATTTATAGAGGTATGATTTGATGTAATCTATACCTAACATGAAATAATAATTACATTGTGTTTAGTATATGTATTCATACTAATTTATTGGAAAACCCAAATGAGTCACACATAATTTATTTTAAATGGATTTTCAAATACCTTAAGTATAAAACCAATTTTGTGTTTTTTATCATATAGGATTGGAATTTTTCCTAGGTAGTTATTCATATGATGATTTTGGTGGTTTTATGTTATATTTTTAAATAACCTATTTATCATATCTTTTTTTTTGGAATTATATAGTTTTAGGCTATAGTAATAATCAACATTTTTTTAGAATTTTCTATTGTTGAATCTAAATACATAGCTATGGGTAGCTATTTGGATATAATTTTGTGAATGTGAAAAACTTTTCTAGACAATGGATATAAATTCTAACATGAAACAATAATTTATAATTGAAAAAGTTTTAAAAAAATTTATAATAATCATTTGTTCTAATATAGAACAGAACACATTAATGTAATACATAACTTTTTTAGAGAAACTTTTCAAAAGGGTTATATAAAACTTCAATACATTTTTACTGAACATAAGGTTACAAATCTTTTTACTAATCCATTGAATTATGCGAGAATTAACTATATAAAACATGAATTATACTTGATTAATTTCATTTAAAGATAATTTCATGTGTCCCACCATTTTATTTTACCCATAGATGGAGTTTACCCACCATTAGAGTATGGAGTTTAGCAATCATTGGATGTTACCCAATGTTGGAACAACCCTCTATTTGTAATGACCTGCCTTTGGATTTAATTAACCACTACTAATTTCTATTTAAAGGGTTAATTATTTAATATATTATTCAAGTAATTTATTTTCTATATTTGATTAAAAATTCCCTAATTGATATAAAATTGATTGTACCTATAATCTGAACACACACTCTCACTCATTAAAATACCTTATCCACCACATTTCTCTTCTGGCCATTCCTTGTCTCTTTACCTTGTCCAAACCATCCAAATCAATAACAATAGTTAATGTGAAGTGATCAATGGTATCATCTATAGACAACTCACATCCTTCAAAAAATTAGAAAAAATATTTGAACAAATCTACAATTGAGCTGCTAAACTTGTGACTCGCAAGTTGAATAGTAGTACCTAATAAGGATGTACATGCCATGTGGTTACTATCAAGAAGCTAATTGGTTCATAGAGTAATTAATGACTATTTATTTTTATAGTGAATCTCAAAAAATTATAGTATATTCTATCTGAGGTTAGTGCACTAGTTTTATTCGAATATAGAGTTCATCTTTTGAGAAGAAAAATATTGTGTTCAATGAAATATTAATGGGTGGAAGGTTGTGTTCTCCTCACGTAAATGAGATTAATGAATAATATTACATCAATAATGAGTCGCAAATTATTATCATGTATATATTCCATGTGATAGTGACACAGTTATCTATGAGGATGCTTTATCTTAGCTTACAAGAGATGGAATTGTAAAATGACTAGTTTCAATAGAGCAAGATCACAAATTTTTTTTATTCATTCAATTTTATTTTGAATACTTAATGCCCATGGGATGGTAATTTTGGAACCACGAGGTATCAATATATATATAAATTATTAATTATGATGATTGGGGAAAAGATTAATTTTTGTAGAAAATTGATGATTCATATGATAGAGATGTTCCTGAAATATTCCAGGTTAAACTCACTTACCTACCTTAAATTCATTTCTTCCATGATTGAGGAAAAGGTAATAGTAGATGAAGATAAATATGAAGAAGTAAACTATAGAGTTTTTTTCCATACATGAATTATTTTTAAGGGGATAAAGATATGTTAGGACCCATGGTCAAGGTAATGGGTTGTGATATTGAAAATTCCTATGAGGATTTCAATATTGTTGATCACCCAAGAAGACTAGAAAATATTGTGGATATTAGAATTCATCTTGATAATGTGGTAGAGTATTATGATGAGTAACATAAATAAGAAGATGAGAATATTTAGTTTGAAAATAAGAATTAAATGTTTTCATTTGAGGAGGGGAGTTTCCCAAATATTCCCAAGATTTCTCTATAAATCCTTTTTAGTGTTTATATTCCTTCTAAATATCTCATTTTAAGATAGGATATTTTATATTAAGGAAGTTAAGAGGAGGCAAAAAGGTATTTGAAGATGTAGTGGAGTTATAAAATGATGAAAAATGGAAGTGACAATTAAAATGTAATTAATTTTGAAGAAGAAAGTGGATATGAAGAATATGATAAAGAATCAAATCGAGATTATATTGATGATGTAAAAAATGGTAGAGAAGAAATAAAATAAAAATAATACAGAGATGAAAATTGATATAAGTTTGATAATGGTTGATATCATGATAGGCATGATGATCATTAGATGCCTCCTGCAGATGTTTCTTATTCAGGTTATTAGTTGGTTTTATGTCTGATGAGTGCCCTAGAATAATTAAATATAATGATAGATCCATAAGAAAGGATATGAAAGCTTCTATTCATGGGGAGGAATCCATAATACATTATAGTCACCCTATTGATCATGTTAATGGAGAACATTCTGAGCCAATAGTTGATGTGAAAATGGCACTTGAACCAATATATTTTGACTATACTAATGGTGAATATGACATGTAGATAGTTGATGTGCAGAAAGATGATGAAAATATGGGTTTTTATACTACAATTGTTGTTCTTGTAGTTTTTATACAATGATTATGTCTTTAGGGAGGTTAGATGTCAAACTGTATGACATATGAGCGACGTACCTTGGTTATGTTAGACATACATTGGAATGTACTGACTCTAATAATGAAAAAAATGTTATCCTAGATCAAATGTAGTTAGAACCGAAGGGATCAATGGTGGAATATTTACATTTTGTAGTGGAGTTACAAATATTTTCTTCAGAAATGCTTCCAAGATTTGATCTTATAGAGGAATATGTTGTTACATAAGCATCCTTGTCTGCTTCTTTTACCGTTTCACATATCATTTCACCTATATATATGTGGTTACCAAATCTAACTTATATTATTTCAGATATTTAATTCACCCTATTTTTGATATGTTGTTTTAAAATTAGGCAACTGTTGGCACTAGGAATAATGAAAAAAATTAAATATATTTGTAAGAGTTGGTGACACATCATATCCAACCCATAATAATGAATCACATTTAAGAAGTTTAGATAGATAATGTAAGACTAGCTAGTGATATGTTGTCTTTGAGATCAATGATGGAAGGGATGAAGTTGTCTTTTACTACGACTGTGGATTCATTACTGGAGAGGATGGACACTATGAATTATATAGATTCCACTTATAATGATCCACCTGATATATTGAATATCTAGTTGTTATGATGAGTGCTTAGGGAGTGACATAAAGGTTTTCTAGGTAATTTTTTGGATATTCATCCAGAATGTTTGAGGATGATTTCGAATAATAGATACCATGTTTATAATATGGTCAGCGAATTCCTAAATGGTGTCAGAGATAATATAGATAACATTACAAAGGAAATACAATATTAATATTATAAGATCTACACTATAAATGAACTCAAATAATACATTAGTTGTCTTTTTATAACTCCTAGATGCCTCTAGTTACTCAATCATTCATAAAACATGTCAATCAGATTAACATGATGATCCATGTGCCCAAGTTGTTTATAGAGGAGAAAAATTATTTTTTAGTTCCATGGAAGGTGGATGATATATTATCGTTGACTACATAAATATGGTGAATCCTATTTTTCATTTCATGGGAATAACAGTAGTGGCTCAGGGTGTCGTTCCATTCCCTACACATCTCACTCCACTAGACACTATATTAGAGGTTATCAGAATAGTTGTTTCCCAATATCCGAATGCACCTTTGAATAATTTGTTAAAGCCTTCAAGTTTGTCTCCCAAATATGTTTTCTAGAATATTAGGCCTATTATCATATGTGGTCCTCTGTATATACCAATTTTATATTATGCCTCTTTTCATTTACTGCCTTTAATTTTACTTTTTGATAATCCCATAGGGGGGTGTGGATATGGGATTTGACTATAATTTTTACAATGGAGTTATCATTAGATAAAATCATTAATGATATTTCTTGATACCAATAATTTCATGAGATAAGTATTAATATTCCCCTTTAACTCAATATAATTATTCATGAGTATATACTTTTATGATAATGTTATCCATTGAGACCGTCTACAATTTAGTAACATTTTTGTATAATATATTTATCACCGTTATTTTTTAACTTAATATTTAATTTTGAACCCTCAAATTATCTTGTCAAGTTGTTAATATGATATATTTTAATAGAAATATTATTTTATCCATGGTTTATAAAATGTAATGATTTTTTATCATAAAAAATGGGAAAATGGTTGTAAACAACTTGTTTTAATGGTCACAAATCATGTTAATTATGTTTTTTTATAGTTTTTATGATTTATGATATATTTTTCAAATATAATGAAACAATGTCAGAATTAAATCAACACTGTATGACCTACCATCATACTTTTCCCCTACTAATAAATTCAGAAAAGTGTTGAAAATAAATACCGCTAGAAAAGACTCACTATTGAGATAAGTAACCATTGGACATGACCAAATTCCATATTTCATATCATTAGCCTAAATCTCTATTGGACCAACTCACTAACATCTTATGTAATAACCAGGATAAGCCACTATCAGCATTTTCTCACCACGTGATGAGTAACTATCAATATTCTACTTAATTAAAATTAAATGTGTCTTATAGATATATTATTGAATTTATTGCATCAGATTATGTTATATTTTTTTTTATTTCAATAATTTATTAAATTGTATTTTATAATTTAGTACTGAGTAAAAAATATCCATATTATTTATCTTAATATTGATACACCTACATTATGATGATACATATTAAAAAAATAATCCTTCATGGGAGAAAGTAACATGATCATGAACAATATTTCAGTAACTAGAAGAGTAATGTAAAGTGTGATACTTTATTAAGATCTTACACACCACATCCTTACCTAACATTATAATGTGGATGAGTGGATATTAATAGATATTCAGAACCATACCTAGAGTAATAATATTAAGATCCTAAGATGTTATGTTCTATTGTGTTTTTCAACGAAACAACTCAATCTCCACTCCATGATACATCTGAGGGGATACACATAGTCATGGGACATCAGATCGAGAAGCTCTACTTTTTCTCTATATTAAGAAATACTATTTTTATTTATTCAATTTAATTTTGAGCAGTATGTGATAAATATTTTTTATTAAACACATAGTAAAACTATTTCATTAACTGTAAGATATAATATATCATATTTATTCTCATAATAGCAACGACATAATGATATTGCATGATAATAGAAAGGCCACGTGTAAAATATAACAATTACTTAAAAACAGCACCACAAACCTTGGTCAAGGATAAAATCTAAGAAAAAATGATGTTCAAGGTCCTTTAATTGAATTAGGTTTACAACCTATCCCAAAATATTGTCCCATGAGACGTAACATTTTACAATGTGTTGGACTAATATATCACTCAGGACACACCATTCAAATTCATTTCATTCTAATTCTTATGTGTTCCAGAAAGATTATAAAACATGGATTCATTCATCAACATATTGTTTCCATGATCATAGAGTGTGGAAAATTTCATGTATGTATGATGTTAAGGAATCATCAGTGTATAAAGGTGAACACCCTTTATAGGAAATGGTTTTGGTATTCAAAACACAACTTTTTGACATTGAAAATCATGATTCTAATTCGTTAGAAAATGACGTCACATAAAATTCATAAAATTGGTTGATGAGAGAGATAAGGGGTCTCTAATAATTTTAAAATTAAATGGGAAGTAATATGAACATTAATAGACCTATCACATAATTTTTAATAATAAATATAAGGAAAAAGATAATAAAGAGACATTAATAATGAAGAGAAGGTGAGGATCCCTTAATAAAGTTTTACATGGTAACAGATGTACATAAATGTGCATATGATGGACTAATGATCATGAAAGGGGTATATAATAATTTATAAATAATATGGGAAGTAAAATATATGTTTAATAACATTTCTAAACATGAAAAAATGGAATATTCAATCATAACATAAAATAGGTTCTTGAATAACATGGAGTGTGGAAGATCCCTTACCTTGAGGGTGTTTCTCCAAATGATTGAGAGGGGATTCTTAATATTATGGGTGGAAACATGGGTGAAATATAGAGATAAGAATGAATATTAATGATGTGATACTTCTATTTTTAATAAAGATAAATAGAATCTTAGGTTGGTTAATATAGGAAATTATTAGGGAATTCATTATTATTACACAAACATAGGTTTTGACACTATAAAATAAAATTACCAAAACCGAAAAAATACCACAGTTTCTAAACATGTCTTGCGATAATAGGAGTGTTTTAAACATTTTTATATGGAAAATGTCCTAACATAATAACATAATACCACTTTTTATGAGGACGTGATTCAAACTCTTAAGGAAGTGATTTTAAAACCTAAAATTATATTAATGTTTTTAGGAGATTCATAATGGATATATAAAATTAATTAATTAAACATAAAATAATATTAATTGAAATTAAAAGATTTATGTTCATGTTGATTTCATTTATATTAGTTATTAAATCAATTTTAGGTCATTATAATGTCATAAAATACACAGTATATTTTTATTGTATTTAAATATTTACTCAAAAATTAAATTGTATTAGAAAATAATGAAACATTCACCATTATAAATTTTTTAATGATATATAATAAAAAATATTACCCATTTAATCCAAATAATATTCTAAATAATTTAATTTTTACATTTAAAATAAAATTTATATTTTTTTATAAATGCCGGGTTTTTTACAATAACAATTTCAAACCCTTAATAACATTACATTTTTCATCATAAAAAGAATTTGATCATTTATAATGAATAAATATTTTTTAATATTTATACTTTCTTAAAATATTATTTATTTAAAAAAATAAATTATTTCATTTATATGAATTTCTTAATTGTATTTGATTATTAGTAGAAAACACAATTTTAATTTTTTTGTATAAAAATGAAAATCATTTATAAAGTAATTAAAAGAATAACATATGATCAATTTTATATTGAATGTAAAAGATACATGTTAATATTTTTTTTTTCTTAATACATATACCATTAATACATTCTAAAAACCATAATGGTAAGGTGAATGATAGTGATACTTTTATAGGGTGGTTTGGTAAACATGGTTGGGGTTGTGATCTAGATGAGCTTGAACTTCTCCCATAAACAATTTCCCTCATGTTTATGTTTTTGGATCATAGATTGGGCTTGGTTGAGGTGAAATCCAAATGATTATATCTCTATTTGATGTTCAGATAATTTGACTTCATAAGTAATGATCCTACTAGTTGAGGTTATCACTTTGTCTGTATAAATTGTTTTTTTAACACCCATGGTTTATACTAATCATGGGATTACATTTAAACTACAATATGATCAATTGTAGTGATTCTTATGGATTTTTAAATAATATGTGATATAATAAAAAAATTAATGTGTTCTCTATAATCATAAATCATATTTAGACATTTAATTAAATCAATAAGGGAATTTTATTTATAACGATTTGTGTTTTTATAACATTGACTAATGGTTGGTTGTTTTGTATACCTTGTATAGGATGTGGATCAATATTATATTTATATATTCTATTTGGAAGTATGTGTTTTCTAGTTATAATGGATTAATTCTCTGATTGTGACAAAACCTATTATTTTAATCCCACTACATATTTTTTTATTTATATTCTACGCTTTAAACTAAATTTGTTTTTAACTATAAACAAAACCACTTCCTTGATTTTTAATCATAATTAGTTCTTATATAGTATTTTTGTTAATTGCATTGATCATAAAAGTAAAAATTGTTTCAATTTATTATTTTAACAAAGAATTCACAATTTATTGACAAATGATTTAAAAGATCAAAAATTATATCAATCATTTTTTTTTGATTAACAGGTATAGTTTTAATTAAAATGGGGGATTTTATTTAATCTTATATTAATAGAAATTGCATTGGGAACTCAATTCAAATCCCTATTGAGATACTCACTCTAACCAAAATATAAGTACATGAAAGATTCATGAATGTGAGTTATTTCTAAAATTTTATATTCTTCAATATGTTTTTGAAATTATGGAAAAATTACTTTTGAGAAAAAATAATTTTTATTATTTGGATTTAGTTATATAATAAAAATATATGAATCTTATTTTTATTTTATGAATAATTTTTTTATTCCTTACCAAACTGAACCAACATCAACACAACCAAAAGATACCAAATTGAACTAAACCATATCAAATAACACCAAACCAAAAAAAACATTTGATTCAAAAAAAAATAGAAGTGAGTTGAAAGAAAATATCCCACTTAGAATTCCTCAGAACTACTCTTCAAAATTACTCATCACTCCACTTAAAAAATGGATCATCCACCCATTCAAATATCTACCACATTAATACCAACCACACTAAAAATGTTTAAAAATTCCACCGAATCAACCCACAGTTTCTCCACCTGACATTAACCCATTTACAATCGTCATCAAAAATCGCATTGAAAAAAATTGAAACACCCTATAGGGTTATGTATCAAAATTATCTGTTCCTCAAAACCTTAAATCATATAATGGAATTACATTTAAGGTGAATTACTCATATAAATTCAAATAATAGTCATTACTACAAAATATATATAAGAACCTTTATTTCATTGATCACAATGTTAGGAAGGATTCATTTTAACAATCATCATTATGAGAAACCACTAATTATGTATTTATGAAAAATAAAATTATTATTTATGTGTTATATATGGGATTATTACCAAGAAGTAGTAATATTTTATACATGAGTTTATTGAATAGGAACATCATTAGTTAAAAAGTAAATTGTATAATAGAAAATATAAATTCAGAAATTGAAAAATCAATTATTTTTGTAGTATTATGTATAGTAGTTACTCATAAATATAATGGAATTAAATATATTTGTTTTAAGTATATAATATTTTGTTTTATATATTGTATTTTTTATATAATGATTCTCACATAGACTTGTGTATTCGTTTTAGTTTCATATAAATTTCTTAATTATAATTTCATTAAAAAAAATTATTTAAATTTAATATTATTAAATTTCTTTTACGGAATAACATATAAAATATTTTTTACCTAATGTATTTAATTTGGATTTATGAAACTAATGAAATCTCATGTGATTTTCAAAACTGGTTAGAGAGATTTTTAGATTTATCATTTAATAATGATCCAGATAGTAATCATATACCATGCCCATGATGTAATTGTGTTGTAATACCTTTGTTAATTCAAGAAGTTATTATCTATCATATAAAAATTTATTATTTTAATGAAAACTACATTTTTTCATATCACAATGGGTAAAATAAAAAATCATAATGTTATTTATCAAAATGGGAGGACTGGGTTTAATAATGTATTAAACGATTGGTTTCTAATTATTCTTCATCAAAATAAAGATAGGATACCGACCCAAAAAATATTAGATACAATAATTAATTATTCATTTTATGAGAATAAGTATATTTACATAGTGAAATATTTTAATGATACTAGCACGAATCTAGTATACTAGAAATGTAGAAAAATATAATTTTTAATTTGACTATTTCATGGAAAAACCATGTCTAGGATTTCTAATATATCCATATAATATATTCCTACCTTTTAAAAGGACTTAATTTCATTTGATGTATATATTCCCAAAAAAATATTAGGTAATGGAAGTTAGTTGAGGATCATGGATTTTTTAGAAACAAAATTCATTCTTCACCGAAAGATTCTAAATCATTCTGGGAGGAAACTGGTGAACAATATGGTTATAGATATTGTGTATCATCTTGATGGAAGAAAAAGGTTGATGGAAGATGATATTGCGTGCCAAAAAATGTAATGTGTCACATAAATATGACTTATAGACTCTAGAATCATTTAATGATTTCTGAAATGTAAATATAAGTGAGATATTAAAATGCATTGAGATATAATGATAATTATGAGATTATTTGTCTTATAGATGTATTTAGATGGAGAAAATTATTTTCCTGATATCATTATTTTGAATAAGGTGTGTGTAAAGTGTTGTTTAATCTATCATGTAATTGTTTCAATCCATTTGGGTAGATTCTTACTTTTCACAACACATTGATGTTTTCATACACATTTATATCCTTCCTCCATGGATATGTCTGAAAAACCATTCAATTTAATGAATGTAATTGTATTTATACATTTAGATCATGAAAATGAAATATATGTATACATTATTCCATTAATAAAATAGTTGAAGCAACATTAGAATGTAGGTGTGTGCATATACAATGCATGTTTGAAAGAAATATTTCATATTTTTGCGGTGATTATGTGGATGATTAATGATTTTCATACTAACAAAATGATGTATGGATATAGAAAGAAAGAAAAACATTATTGTCATATTTTTATTTACAATACAAGACCCATAAGACTTAAATATCATCATAATTTTACTTTTACAAGACATCAATTATTCTTTCCAATGGATCATCCATATAGTAATAATAATCAATGGATGGAAAATATCATAGTGGATGAGAAATTAGTTCATCATATGTTTAGAACTGATGTTCATAATTAATTTTAATATATTATTTTTTCATTCAGGATGAACCAGATGAAATCTAGAAATTGGAATAATTTTTCCACTGATACCAATTAAATTTGGAAAAATAAATGTATATTATTTGAGTTTCCTTATTGGTCATCCAATTTGATATATAATTTCTTAGATGTAATGAACATATAAAAAAACTTATGTGAAATTTTTCTTTAAATTCATCTTGATGTCAATGTAAAGATGATATATGATTTATGATCCTATTGTGACTTTTTAGAGTGGGGTTTCATAATAGAATTAAATCATGTGTGTATTAGTGAAAATAAATGGAATATTTCATGTGATTATTATGTGATAACACCTATAGAAAAAAAATCACCTTTTTAAAGTACTATAGACTATTAATGTTCCTAATGGTTATTACAAAACATATCAAAAAGTGTCAACAAAAGAGAGTGGAGGATGAAATCATTGAATACCCATCATTATCACATCATTCTAAAGGAGTTGATTTCAATAGTAATATTTTATATTCTATCAAATAAGTTAAGTGTTTTAGTTATTTAATAGTTACATTTTTATAGAGATATTTTTTTCTAAGATGAATCACAAGTATTTCATATATGAAATTATGGGAGAGGCACTGATAATTTTTTTATGAGATAGAGAAAATATTTCTTCCATTTTTTACATGAATTTTTCATCTATCTATACATATTTCAATCAAATTAATTCTTGGAGGACAATTTTCTTTTCATTGTATGTATCCAACTAAAATAAATATGTATATATTAATGACATATGTCTATAATAGAAATCCCCCCAAAAGTTTTATTGTTAATGGTTATGTGGATCAACAATATATGGATTTATATTCAATGAATTTGTTAGATGTGACTACGAGATAGATCAAACAAATGACATGTGAAGAAGAATAGTATGAGAAAATTGAACATAGTTTTACATCACTTCCACAAATAGTTGTAATTCTCAGATCATATACAAGGACAACATTAAGCCGTCAATAGTGAGATATGTAACAACACAAAGTTTTGTTTACTTTCCATTTGTTTGATGATTATATTAACTATGTAACTTGAACATGTATTTTTTATATCATCTCATGTAATTGTACATATCTATCAAAATATTTCTATTTTTATTGGTAGGGAACAAAAGTAATTAATAAATAGAAATAATTGTTCTTTATATTTGATAATGATAAAGACTTTACATTTCATAGAGTTTTCTATTTGTTGGAAAATGATTGTTGAAGTATTATGAATTTAATTTCA
The DNA here is from genome assembly GCA_963277665.1 of Viscum album. Taxonomy (NCBI): domain Eukaryota; kingdom Viridiplantae; phylum Streptophyta; class Magnoliopsida; order Santalales; family Viscaceae; genus Viscum; species Viscum album. The sequence goes on from OY728148.1 coordinate 393,642,684, forward strand.
TAAAATTTATTTTTAATTAATTTTAATATCCATATGTATTATAGATATTTATTTTGACTATGTACACTTCCTCTAAGGAAATAAGTGATTGAAATAGTTTTTATAATTTTCTGGTTGATGAATACGAATCAATTATGATAAATGGGTACAGATGTATTATCACTAAATGAGACATGAATATGAGAAAAGAACATAATGGTGTTATGATCACTTCACCTATATAATATAATGATATTGTATCAGATCGTAGACCTCGATTGGAAAATCATTCTTAATATGGAGTCATTGATAAAATAATAATATTGTATTATTACCCAGACATCTATGTCACAAAGATAAAATGAAAGTGTTTTGATTAAATGATGAAGAATGGACCATTTATTGATACTTATGGATTCCATGTTATTGATATGAATCACAACTGTTCTTCTGATGATCCATTCATATTTTCATCAATAGATTAAAAACATGTCAATGTGAAATATCATTTGCAACCTGAATTTTGTGCCATTAAAATACAAATACCAAGATATGTTTTTTATGATGGGGTTAATGGAGTTGAAACCATACAAGAACCCATTATTATTAATCAATTTATTAATTATGATGAATATAATTGTTTAATTTTATGAGTTGATTGTGAGCCTACTATTGTGGTGGGAAATATATAGAATCATCCATATGTGTTCTTAGTTGTTTTGGATTAGCACAATTTGGGTTGATAATTTCATTACTATTAAATATTATTTAACATTGATTTTAATTATTTCTTAACCAACATGAGATTCATGTTCACTTTTTAATATATAATGGTTTCTATTTTCATTGAGTTGAATTTTATTATATTGAATCAAATTGTGTTAGATCACACCAAAACAAAAAATAAATTGAAACAAAAAATTGAAAAAAAAAACAAGATGAATTTAATTAAAACATATTAGACTAATGAAAATGAAAATAAAAAAAATAAAAATAATGACCTAACTAGGAAAATGGAAACAAGACCTAACCCAAAATATGTACCAAATGACCTAACAAAAAATGGACTAATGACCTAATGAATTATAAAAATGATTCAAATTATCATTACCAAATTGAATTGGATCGATTTAAAAATATAATAAAACTATATCATAGTCGTGATGAAAATTATAATTTGATAAGATGATTTTTATGTCACAAGAATTTCATGTTTTTATATCCTTCCCAGTAAATATAAAATGTTTTTATTTTATCACTACATGTCATATATTTTTGGAATTGGTATTCTTTAATTAAGACATGTCTCATTTAATTTATTGATTTGATTACGCATTAGTTATAGACTTATAATTAATTTAATATTGGTTTTAAAATGATAGAAATGAAATCATTAATGGGATATGAATGAAAATGATGACAAGTAACAATCATCGTACATGATAAATGGACGGCCCTAATTTGGTTCTTATTATTATTATTTTATTACACATATTTATAGATATGTCAATAATATATAATATTATGTGGTTAATGAGTTTTTTAATTTTTAATCTTAATTCACCACAGATGATACATTTATTCATTGACCAACCTACTAGTATGTGTGCTCATACAATCGTTAGAAGAGGGTGGTACTAGAGATGCATACACTACTTAGAGTACTGATCACACCCTTCCCGTTCATATGAAATACCATTGATCACCCCTTTTGATCCCACTGTGTCATTATAGGAACTAGGGATATTTATTCTAGTTATGTTTTCATAACCATTTTCATTTGATACTCCTCACATGCGTTTCCATTATCTAAGGATAGATCATACTCCACATCCATATTATGCATTTCTAAAGGAATTTATGGAAACATATTTTCCTTCTATGTACTACTCCCTAAGAATCTGCATTTTTCCTCCTTCAAATTCTACTAAAAAACATTATAAGAATTCAGTGAAAACGTTGATTCTCACTCCTTTTGTATATTTGTATATTCATTCAATGCCTAGGGATCTAAACACAACCACTAATGATGATGAATTATGTATATTTATTGAACCCTAGTGAATTTTTTAGCATAACTTATTTTCATTTCATGATGAATTCATATATAATTTGTTTTCCCTTAATTTATAGACATTAAGATAGGAAGAAAGGGTGTACATGAATGTTTGGGGTGTGAAAACACCACGCATATATGATGGTGGATTATAATGGGGAAAATAAAATGATTGAAAAAACAAGATGAGAATATCAGAGTTTTATCATGATTCATTCCAATGAGCCTGACATCAATCCCATCATGTGAATTTCTTGGTGTCACTATCCATATAATGTAAATGATAACGATTCGGCACAAATATGGGTTAGAAAATTTCTTGGATTTCAAGATAAATTATTATTTTATTTATATGAAATAATATTTTGGTGTCAACATCATTATTCTCTTCTCAATAGTGAGGCTCTGAGGATAGCATTGCTCATAGAATTATGTGTGTAATGGATATCATATAAAAATGACTGTATAGTAGATGGTGTGCTAGAGATGGTATAGATTTTGAGTCCACACACGTCTTGAATGGTTGTCTAGGAGTATACTATTGGGAAATTATTACTCATTGTATATATAATGAGTTCAAGGTATTAATCAAAATTTAGGTACTTGATTGAAATTTTTCTTGATTTTCAGAAAAAAAACATATTTTTGTATCATTGAAAATTATTATTTAGAACCTGTCAGGGTGAATTAAAAAAACAAGGATGCTGTGAAATACCACCACACATTAGGGTAGACCATGATGGTGGAACATTAATGAAAGAAGGAAAAACAATCATTTATAACTTTTATATTTAAATAAATTATAAATAAAAAAACAAGTTTAAAATATATGGATTCATTAGTATTTAATGGGTGAAAATAAAATAAAAAATTATAATTTATATTTACATCCACCACTATAGAACAAGTCATAATAAATAAAAACTTCCTAGGAAATTACATAGGTAGGGAGTGTCTTACTCTCATCTCTATCACTCGCCCATTAAGTGTGTGGTAGTGGAATATATATGAGATGATTTTCTCAAAACTATTTAATCTCACCACACATCACTACAATCCATTTTTGTGTCGTTTTATTCACTTATCTTCTCTTATCCTTCAAAATTCATTCACATTAAATCATATTGTTTTCCCTTTTAATAAACAATACTGATTCTTCTTATTAATAAATCACATAAATAGTTCAACATTTATATTTATTAATATTATCTTGTTTCACTGTAATAAATTTCACACCCTTTGAAAATAGATCCTAAAGAAAAAATATAAAGAAAACAATGGGGATATGGTCGTGCTTCAGCTTCTTGGTTCAAGATGAATTTTTTATTAATTTAAGTATTGAAAATATTTTTAAATCCTCTATAATAAATCACTTTACATCACTATGAATTTAATTAAATTTGTAATCAAATTCATTAATTAAGGACACAATTTTGTTGGGTTTTTATCTTCTGTATTATTTCCTTATATGTAGGGTTCACATATTATTATTCTCAACGAAATTTTAAATCTCTTTTATCCTTATTAGAAATAATATTTTTATATAGAGTTAGAATTTTTCCTCAAATTCACAATAGGAAAAGTGGTGTATTATTTTTTATTTATCATATCTTATATTTGAGACCCCACTATTGATATAAATTTTAATTTCCTTAATTGGAAAGATGATCTGGATAAAATATTGAATAAATTTCAAAAAAATACGGTTCATTTTTCATGGTTGGCCTATTATTCTCAATGTTCATTACAATTATATTTAGAGGTTTTATGTGAATAAAATAAACATATACAAAAATGTGAGATTTTTATTCATAGTGATTCAATTAGTCATAAATACGATAATATTTATTAAAAATATTAAACATTTTATATAAATAAACTATTTTTAATTTCTCATTACATTATTTCCCCTTGAAAATATGAATTAATTTTTACTTTATTGGTTCAATTGTAGATATTTGGTGATAATCTGTTTTCATATTTTATCCCCTTTGGATACAGAGATAGATGTCCCATTGATTTCCACTCAAGGTGGTTACAACTAATCAATAATTTTACATTTATTGTGGTTACTTTTTTTAATTATTTAAAAATGATAGTGGATTTATTCAGAATATGTGGAATTATAATGAATTTTTTTATATGAGTATTTTATATAAATATAGAAAATACTATTTGATCTAGAGTTGAATTTTGGAATACACATTCTTTATATTCAAAATTAGTTTCTCCAATTGAATTTTTTAGTAACCAATTTAACAAAATTGAATGTACACATAATGAAACCTGTATGATCTACATAAAAATTAGTATGAATTTTATTTTTTCTTCTAAAAATGATACAGCTACATAATATCCATCATGAAATTAGAATTAATCAAATTCAATTTTCTAATAAATAAAATATTGATTAATTTTTTTAATAGGGATCATTACTATATTAAATTGGTCATGGCCAACTAATTTATAAATATAATATTATATTTGATAAATTAATGCACTCTAATGAACCATTTTATCTAATATATAACTCTTATCTATTCTTTCATGTAATATCTTGTATTTTAAAATATATAATCAATTTTCATTTTTCAATGTGTGGCCGTGTGACCATTATAAACTATGAATTTTTAATTTTTAGCACACATAGTTAGCTTGGTGAAATGTGAATTTTAAATATCACTTCTGAGTATAATTAAATTTGACATTGAATAAATTCCTTTTATAGATTTAATGTTCAGACCAAACCTTACATATTCTCCCCTATATACCCTTACACATGAGAATTTTATAATTATATAACATTATAAATATTGGTAACCATTACATATTTTACTTAAATACTCAAATGTATTGTCCTTGGTAGCTTTACTTATCATAACATTGAAAAAAACGTAATATTTGGTAACCTTAATCTACTATACTAGATTAACCATATATAGTTTCTTTTTTACTAATATGTATTGAGAAATTTACAAATACCTAAAATATATAAGTGAAATCCCACTATAAAATAACCCATCTTTTTATTTTCAAATTATCTTGATTCTATAATTTTAGAATATAAAACAGATAGAACACAAAACATACACATCTACCATAAGATTAATCTTCTAAAAAATTACTTTTTGAATAACTTATTCTACCAAAAATTTTATTCAATAATAGATTTCTATCATATTCTATGATAAATTATATAACATGAAATTATGAAAAATCATTTACACAATCAATTACTCATCTTCCAAAAAAACACAATCATAAAATAATTAAAAACATAACATTCCCCAAACTATAAATAAATGTATTACATTAATATATTAACTAGTTTGAATAGAGTAGAATATAATCAAATAAAAAAGATATTAACAAACCCAAACATAACATAAAAAACTAACCCATAAAACTATAAAATGTACAATGACCAAAAACCCAAATTAAATCAAATAGAAACTGACCAAGATAGACTAATTTGAATCAATTTGACTGAAAATAAACTAATCCAAAATCGAAAAACAAAATTAGTATAAATCATTTATGATTATAATTTAATTGTATTGAATCAAGGAGAATAGAACCAGAAAACCTACCCCAAATTTTACCCCCAAAAAATTTATAATTCATTATCAAATAATTAAATTGAATTAAAAATAACAAAATGTTTCAACATTATAAAATGAAAATCAAACTTAAAAATTATAAATTTAATATAAAAAAATTGAATATTGATGAATTAAATACCTCTAAATCAATGAGAACTGAATTAATATGAAACAAAATAAACAAATAATGAAGGAAACAAACAAAATAAATGCATCATTATCCAATCAATACAAAACATAACTAGTACAATAATGAACAACAATCTAGTAATACCAAACTGAAATGACCAAAATCAGAAGAAATGAACTAACATAACTAAAAAAACAAAAAAGAATAGAAAACTCATAAATGTACTAATCTAAAAAAGATCCAAAAAAGTGAATAAAAAATTAAATAAATCACACTAAAAACAAATAAGATTGAAATGAAATAAATAAAATTAAATCTAACATAACTAAATGAATAAAAAGTAACATATAATAAACATAATCATACTTGGGATGAAAAATGAAATCATAATGAAATTATAAGTAATATATATATATGTCATTAATAATAAATTAATCTAATCTATAATAATTCAAACAAAATATAGAAAAAAATAGTTGAACATAATGAAATCAAACATCAATAATATAAATTGAATATAATTGATTCCAAATAAATTGAATCATACCATACATAACAAAATTGAATTAAAAATAACTAAATGATATTATACCATGTGAAACTACAAAGTAATAAAATGAATAAAACCAATACGGCCATACCTACTCTCATGATAACATTACATTTAACATTCTCTATGGAAATAATAATAAAATATTATGATCTCATGTATATTTTTTAAAAAATATATTATTGACTATAGGATTTCACCAATATCCATCAATGAAAATTTTGCAATTCTATTCCATTTTTTAACCCCTTTCAAATAAAATCTTGATAACATTGAAAACCATGTTTCAAAAAATATATTGTACATTTGACCTTTCCATTTTAGAATATAATAAATATATTTAATACTGATTAGTTTTTTCTAACAAATACATTCCATTTCCATTATTATGTAATTAAATTTCCCTTATATTCGTGTAAATATTATAAACAATCTACAATCCTTGAATTAAATTTGAAGATAATTTTTTAAATCATTAATTAATCACAATATCAATTAGTTTATCAAATCAATATTGAATAATTAAAGAACATCATATTACATCATTGAAAATATTGATTTGATTATTGTAATGAAATTTTTTATCAATAACCTATTTTCAATTATGATTATCTCTTTTCAATGTCATTTCAAATGGTGGTTTTGAATATTGATAGTCATGAGACTCGAGGAAAATTGGTTTTCTTGAGGGAAAGGAAGAAATACGGAATCACAATAAATGAATTGAGACAATAACATATTTTATATTTTTTATTTCAATTTTTAATATATAATATTAAATAAATGTTACATTACAATTTGTATCTGTGTGATTTGGGGGTCCTTGATGAGTAGGAAGATGAAAAATTTGGGCCAAACTATAAAAAACATTAGGTTTTGGGATATGACAGTCATGAAAGAGCATGATATTGAATATGGAATAGTATTATACCAAAAATATATTGTCCCACATCAAGTGTAATATTAGGTAGCACTTATATTGGAAAATGTAACGCCCCGACCCCAGCTACCCAGAGTCGGTGCATTACTTCGTAACATTGGCATGATCACAAAAGATCAAGTCTCGAAAGACCGATTAGTTTAGTAGCCTTGAAAACACTAGATACATTCATAAGTATTACATTACATCATTAGGTGAAAAACTACAATAACAAAGTCTCCATAGTCCACACTCATATAATCTTCTGACTATCCCTGCAGGTCATTCATTAAATACTTCTTCACATCCTGGAAAATATTAAAACATTGAAAGGGGTGAGCTCCGATGCTCAGTAAGGATAACAATATAGCAGAAGCTTTCATAAATAAACATTAACATTTAAGGAAATGTATAAATAAAACAAAAGCCTTTTTAAACTTGATCTTCAGCATAATATGGCAAAAATAAAACTAAATAATGCCATTTACTTACTCACATGGATATTCTACTAGTCGAATAATCACATGAAATATAAATAACCACTTTCATAATGATAGAATGCATAATGCCAGACTATCATAACCACGAAGCCAAGGCCTTGTGCCAAGACCACAAATAATATTTTGTCAAGGCCTCGTGCCAAGACACTAGTTTGTCTCATGAGACCTGCCGATGCATCGAGGAGCTATAGCGGGCTCTACCAGTCACTTATTAAGTCCAATGCATTCCTCATATGAATAGGTTTAAACATATCATAAACCATAACATAATCGTATCACATAAAACATGCATAAAGGAAACATAACATTTCCACATTTCAATCACAAGATATCAATACAACACATTGATATAATAAAAATTCTTTCAAAACCATTTTCAATACCAAAATAAAAGAAAGTTAAAACATTGTATTTATTTTTCTTTAAAAAAAGTGATGGCTTGTAGAGGAAGCCGAAACTCAAATAATGGTCACGGCGGCGGAGAATTCGTTGTCGCCGCATATGTAAGGAAAGAAAAACATCCCCTTTTTGTCATTTAGTAAAACACTTCGTATAAAAAAGATTCCTTTTGAATAAACGTAAAAGTAAAAGGGGTTTATACACCGTATAAAATAAAGTTGTGTATAAAACCAAATATGCCTCAATGAAAGGAGATTGAGATGAAGTACTTAAATAGATCATTTTTAAAATAAAATAGATCTATTATGTTTATTAACTATAGGTACACATAAATAAAGTAAAAATACAAAATAGGACATAATAATATCATGACATAATTTGAAGGTAGGAGATTAACCCAAAGAATGGAAGTTGGGTTAAGAAATTCCCTTACCACGTGTCCGACTTGACTCAACCGTTCATTAACCTCATGAATAATAAAATAGAGTTAAAATCTACCTTATTAAGAACCATTTTAAATTTCATTATCCTTTTTATATAACTTATTACAATGTTATGAACATTATGTAATAATTTAAGTTAATAACGGTCGTTTTGTCGATCGTTGGTACTTGAGTCAACAATAAACTTCTTATAATTACAAGTTGTTCATGTGGTGAAATATCCATTATATCTAGAATTGTATTTATGATTTATATATCATATATATCATATATATCCAGTATATACATTCATTCATAATATTACGTAACGTTTAGAGGTAAGAAATGAAATGCACCGTTCATGGAGACGGTAAGCCGTATGTACTCATGAACGCTACTTTCATTTCTATTTCGTATTTAATGGAATGAAATCATAATGATATAAATGTATAATATAATTCCCGTATAATATAGTGTATAATACCATTTACTCCATCCTTTATACATCCCACATATGGCATTAACGATTCAAATCACTTTGAGGGGGCGGTAGTCCGCACTTCCTAAAATGAAATTATCGTTTTTACCCATAATGGAAATCATAAAGTATGCCATAAATGAGAAATAAAGAAGCATAAGTAAAACATAAACATATTATATATCATATATAAATATAGTGACATCTTAATGGACACCTTTGAAGGTGTTATATGAGTGTTGAACAATCATCGTTTCGTGAGGCAGAAATTCGTCATCCACAGAAACCGTATGTTCATTAACCATTAGATGTAGGTGTGTGTAAGTTCTAATCTAATCCTTATTATAAAAACATATTATTATATTGAGGATAATGGTGTTTTTACAAAATAAATGAATAAAAATGGTTTAGGGGTTGGAGAAGAAAAATAAAACAAAACAACATTAGAGAAGACATTACCTCAAAATCGGGTAACTCTTTTTGATTTGAGCCAAAGGATTCCGTGGGAAGAGTTATTCCCAAAGTGAGGCTTCTAGGAGTAAGGTAGGGAAGTTGGGAGAGTATTTGGGCAGATGTTGGCCGAGCCAAATGGCTTGAAAGTGTGAATTAGGTGGTAGAGGTGGGGGCCTTTTATAAGTGGAGAGGAGGGGCACTCTTGGAAAGTAAAGAAAATTCACTTTATTATAAAACGAGTTTCGGATTTTAGAGGTCCCACACTTATATAATTATAGGATAAGGTGATAAGGGTTCGAAATCTCTTCATCCAATAGGATTTGGACAAGTTTAATCCTTGTATTTTCCATTATCTTCTCATTTTATTTAAATCGTTAAATAATGAGGTCATCACTGCATCATAATGATGTCATAAATAATTTAATTTATTTAATGTCTAAAAATTATAAAACAAATACTATGATGTAGGAAATCTTCTTATATTTCTAATGACTATTTATAGTAAAAAATATGACTTGTATAACCCCATGTAAAAATTGTTTTAGAAAACATTTCATGATTGTGTCATTTTTTACTTTAACATTAAATAAAAGGTATTTATGTCATTTTCCAACTAAAGTGGCTCCATCGGGTCCCCAAGTTGACCCATGTATTGTCTTGGTCGGCAATGGAACATCCAATGAGGGTAGGACATGTGTCAAGCTCATCTCATATTATTAAAACATTATTTTTACCTTAAACTACACTAATTACCTCTAATCGAGATTAATTAAACTTAAAAGTTACTATTCACAAAAAAATTATTTTAATCCCATTGAACCACATTTTACATCCTAATGACAACCATGTATGTTGGATTTTTGAAATTCAAATCAAATAGGTGGTAATGTTTCATTTTAAAGAAAAATCAGTTTTTTAACAACCACTTAGTGGTTTCATTATTCATCAAAAATTGAAGTTTTTCAGAATAATACCAAAATTTCACCCTAAGCTATAATTGATATTCCGAATTCAAAAATGATGTCTATTTTAAAAAATTACAAACATATAAGTTTCATTAATTAATTTTATAATAAATTCCCGCTGTTACAACAAATAGCGTGTTTTTAAGAAACAATTTATATCAAAAGATTGGCAATTGTTTATGTCCAATTTCAATGTTAAATTAATTATAATGACCACCATTGGATAAAATGGTAAAAATATATTCTAATTATACTTTAAAACCACTAAATTTTATAATTTATCACTATAAAATATTTTTATTAAAAAAGTTGTTTTTAAGTATTTTTCACCATTCATAAAAATTTAGAAGTTCTCAGAAAAATACCAAAAATTCAACATAGGCTAGTTTCGATATTCCGAATCCAAAAATGAAGTCCATTTTGAAATATAAAATATATATAGTTTCAAAAAGTGGGTATTACTATTCATAACAGCTACTTCGATTGGTTGTGGTGTGTGTTAGAACTCGAAGTTGCGTACAATACACGCTACTGTATTAATCAAAGAGAAGAGTACCGAGGAAGGATGGGGTGTTACATTCTCCCCTCCTTCAATAAATTGTGTCCTCGCAATTTGAAAGTTTTATTTGAAAATAAAAGGTTGAAAATAGAAAATACCTTTGTGGAAACCCACATTGGAAATAAGGTCAATAAAAATATAACTTTAAAAGATAGAAAGATAAGTACAAAGGTCAACCGAGATAGCCCATACTAGGATTCTATGAAAATATGGATATGGAGGAGAAACAAACAATCAAGGTCTGACGGAGAGTTGAAGAAAACATGATTTGGAGAAAGTTAACCATAAGAAAATCACAAACTTGTGATTGGTTAAACGGTCATTGAATCCCCAGTTGGAAAAGTTAACCGGCAACATTTTTGTTTTAAGTTACCTTTTATAAAGTTGAGGAATTTATTTTGGAGATTTACTAAGAATGTAAGGGAATATACATACTTGTTATGTAGACTTTAATTCTTTAATAAATTTTTACCACAAACCCATATTTCACTCTAAAAGGTAATAGAACTCAAAAATATTCTATTTATCCTAATTGTATAAGGTTAAAAATGTTAACACATACCATTTAGATTAGTAAAATTATTTTGTAATAACCAGGGACTTCCTGTAGGATAGTGGTAGGAAATAAAGTCTTGTCGCACTATGGTTGTGGGTTCGATTCCTGCAACTTTGTCCGACGTGACGGGTTATGCCCCACCCTGCAGGTTGTCCTTTCCCTAAAACTATAGTATTATAATATTCCAAAAATAATCTTCATAAATTTTTTAACCATAAACAATACTATCCAATGATCAAATTAATCCATTCCAACCTTTATAGTTATCCAAAATACTTCTGTCCAACTCACAGTCCAAATTTTATAAGGAAGGTAAACATGACGAAGATCCTTTTTCCACATAACAACATGTGAGCACCTTCATCATGTATTCTTTTTAAAAATACTGAATTACCATGATCCATTATTCCTTATAGAATACTACATATACTCCTTCTATCCAAAAATGTATACAAATCATCAATTTGTTTCAAGGAATTTAATAATATCCAATATAATTTATCCAAATCAATCACGTCTTATTCCAAAATCACTATCTCGATATCATAACCATATTATGGTTTATCTTTCTCTCAACCATATATTTTCCAAAAATTTAACCTACTGTGGAGTCACTTTTCTTGGTTCCACACAATTTCAAGTCCTTGATGAAATAGTAATGTAGTACAATCCTTATATACTTCATAATTATTATAACCAGTACATCATTGATACGACACTCAAATTACAAAATTCTTTATTAACAACATAAGAACTCTAATCATTAATCCTCATCTGTGGTAGTATCATAACTTTATTATTATCCAATAAAATCATTTTTGGGCATACTCTGATGATTTGGACATTGGTTTGCGTAGTGTCCCCAATCCTTGCAGAAGAAGCATTGTACATTTGAAACCATTTTCTTACCCTTGTAGTCACGCACTTTGTGTCCTTTTTCTCTACACTTATAACAAACTCCCATTTCCTTTAGGCAAGTTCCATGATGTTTCTTCCCACAATTACCACATATTGGAAAATTCTTCTTTCCCCTCATCCCTTTATCCATCATTCTCTCTTCTATCCCTTTCGTCTCTTGCTTCGCTTCAAAGCCATAGGACTCAGTGAATTCATTACTTATCTTATTAATACATGATACTTTTTCTTCATATGTTGAGAACACATGGGAGACTATTTCCCTTCGAAATGATGGCTTAGTACCGTGAAAGATATGATCCTTCTTACTCTTTGGATCATACGTATTGCTGGAGTTCACATTCATTCTACTGGGCGCCATTTCTATACAATGGCATAAACTAGGTTAGTTTATGAATTACAATGAATAATTCCAAACATTTAAATTACTTAATGTAAATTGAACGGTTTATAGATATAATCCATTATCATAAGAATGTTTTCTTTGAGGAAGTATATACTCATAACCCTTCATAGTGGTTTGTAAAGAAATGAGAATTATCCTAAGGATATCCCCCGGGAGTGTCGTAACCAAGAGTACAGCAAGGCCTATTATCATGCACCGGTTCCCGTTTGAGTCTAGCTCAAAGCGGTGTTTTCGGGTTTTACCCCTAGGTACATCTGTGCCAGAGCCACCTCTACCTGCTCGTATCCAGATAGGGATGTGTTGCTCGGAAAACTCACAACATCTCTATATTACCAAAATTCTAGGAAGCTCTTCTATACTAATCCTCAAAGTCTATCTTTGGTCTATGTTCTCTAATCAGAGTTTATCTAAATCTCGCTTCCAAGGTTAGTACTAAACTGCCTCTGATACCAACTGTAACACCCCGACCCCAGCTACCCAGAGTCAGTGCATTACTTCTTAACATTGGAATGATCACAAAAGATCAAGTCTCAAAATACCGATTAGTTTAGTAGCCTTGGAAACACTAGATACATTAATAAGTCTTACATTACATCATAAGGTGAAAAAATAAAATAAAAAAGACTCCATAGTCCACACTCATATCATCTTATTACTATCCCTGCAGGTCATTCATAAAATACTTCTTCACATCCTGGAAAATATTAAAACATTGAAAGGGGTGAGCTCCGATGCTCAGTAAGGATAACAATATAGCAGAAGCTTTCATAAATAAACATTAACATTTAAGGAAATGTATAACTAAAACAAAATCCTTTTTAAACTTGAACTTCATCATAATATGGCAAAAATAAAATTAAATAATTCCATTTACTTACTCACATGGATATTCTACTAGTCGAATAATCACATAAAATATCAATAACCACTTTCATAATTATGGAATGCATAATGCCAGACTATCATAACCACGTAGCCAAGGCCTCATGCAAAGACCACAAATAATATTTGGTCAAGGCTTCGTGCCAAGACACTAGTTTGTCTCATGAGACCTGCCGATGCATCGAGGAGCTATAGCGGGCTCTACCCGTCACTTATTAAGTCCAATGCATTCCTCATATGAATAGGTTTAAACATATCATAAACCATAACATAATCGTATCACATAAAACATGCATAAAGGAAACATAAAATTTCCACATTTCAATCACAAGATATCAATACAACACATTGATATAATAAAAACGCTTTCAAAACCATTTTCAATACCAAAATAAAAGAAAGTTAAAACTTTGTATTTATTTTTTCTTTAAAAAAAGTGATGGCTTGTAGAGGAAGCCGAAACTCAAATAATGGTCACGGCGGCAGATAAGTCATTGTCGCGGCATATGTACGGAAAGAAAAACATTCCTTTTTTTCATTTAGTAAAACACTTCGTATAAAAAATATTCATTTTGAATAAACGTAAAAGTCAAAGGGGTTTATACACCGTGTAAAAGAAAGTTGTGTATAAAACCAAATATGCCTCAATGAAAGGATATTGAGACGAAGTCCTTAAATAGATCATTTTTAAAATAAAATAGATCTATTATGTGTATTCACTATAGGAACACATAAATAAAGTAAAAATACAAAATATTACATAATAATATCATGACATAATTTTAAAGTAGGAGATTAAGCCAAAGAATGGAAGTTGGGTTAAGAAATTCCCTTACCTCATGTCCGACTTGACTCAACCGTTCTTTAACCTCCTGAATAATAAACTAGAGTTAATATCTACCTTATTAAGAACCATTTTCAATTTCATTATCCTTTTTATACCACTTATTACAATGTTGTGAACATTATGTAATTATTTAAATTAATAACGGTCGTTTTGTCGATCTTTGGTACTTGAGTCAACAATAAACTTCTTATAATTACAAGTTGTTCATGTGGTGAAATATCCATTATATCTAGAATTATATTTATGATGTAGATATCATATATATCATATATATCCAGTATATACAATCATTCATAATATTACGTAACATTTAGAGGTAAGAAATGAAATGCACCGTTCATGGAGACGGTAAGCCGTACATACGCATGAACGCTCCTTTCATTTCTATTTCGTATTTAATGGAATTAAATCATAATGATATAAATGTATAATATAATTCCAGTATAATATAGTGTATAATATCATTTACTCCATCCTTTATACATCCCACATATGGCATTAACGATTCAAATCACTTTGAGGGGGCGGTAGTCCGCACTTCCTAAAATGAAATTATCGCGTTTACCCATAATGGAAATCATAAAGTATTCCATAAATGAGAAATAAAGAAGCATAAGTAAAACATAAACATATTATATATCATATATAAATATAGTGACATCTTAATGGCCACCTTTGAAGGTGTTATATGAGTGTTGAACAATCATCGTTTCGTGAGGCAGAAATTCACTATCCACAGAAACCGTATGTTCTTTAACCATTAGATGTAGGTGTGTGTAAGTGTAGCTCAAATACTTCTTATAACAACATCCTAGTATATTTAGGATACTGGTGTTGTTACAAAAGAAATGACTAAAAAGAGTTTAGGGCGTTGGAGAAGAAAAATAAAACAAAACAACATTAGAGAAGACATTACTTCAAAATCGGGTAACTCTTTTTGATTTGAGCCAAAGGCTTCCTTGGGAAGAGTTCTGCCTAAAGTGAGGCTTCTAGGAGTAAGGTATGGATGTTGGGAGAGTATTTGGTCAGAAGTTGGCCGAGCCAAATGGCTTTAATGTGTGAATGAGGTGGTAGAGGTGGGGGCCTTTTATAAGTGGAGAGGAGGGGCACTCTTGGAAAGTAAAGAAAAGTCACTTTATTATAAAATGTGTTTCGGATTTTAGAGGTCCCACACTTATATAATTCGAGGATAAGGTGAGAAGGGTTTGAAATATCCTCATCCAATAGGCTTTGGAAAAGTGTAAGCCTTGTATTTTGCATTATCTTCTCATTTTATTTAAATTGTTAAATAATGAGGTCATCACTGCATCCTAATGATGTCATAAATAATTTAATTTATTTAATTTATAAAAATTATAAAACAAATACTATGATGTAGGAAATATTTTTATCTTTCCAATGACTATTTATAGTAAAAAATATGACTTGTATAACACCATGTAAAAATTGTTTTAGTAAACCATTTCATGTTTGTGTCATTTTTTACTTTAACATTAAATAAAAGGTATTTATGTCATTCTCCAAATAAAGTGGCTCCATGGGGTCCCCAAGTTGACCCATGTATTTTCTTGGTCGGCCATGGAACATCCAATGAGGTTAGGACATGTTTCAAGATCATCTCATATTATAAAAACATTATTTTTACCTTAAACTACACTAATTACCTCTGATCGCGATTAATTAAACTTAAACGATACTATTCACCAAAAATTTATTTTAATCCCATTGAACCACATTTTACATCCTAATGACAAACATGTATGTCAGATTTTTGAAATTAAAATCACAGAGGTGGTAATGTTTCATTTTAACAAAAAATCAGTTTTTTAACAACCACTTAGTGGTTTCACTATTCATCAAAAATTGATGTTTTCAGAATAATGCCAAAATTTCACCCTAAGCTATAATTGATATTCCGAATTCAAAAATGATTTCTATTTTAAAAAATTACAAACATATAAGTTTCATTAATTAATTTTATAATTAATTCCCGCTGTTAC
Source organism: Viscum album (assembly GCA_963277665.1). Classification (NCBI taxonomy): domain Eukaryota; kingdom Viridiplantae; phylum Streptophyta; class Magnoliopsida; order Santalales; family Viscaceae; genus Viscum; species Viscum album. The sequence goes on from OY728148.1 coordinate 393,659,302, forward strand.
AACAAATAGCATGTTTTTAAGAAACAATTTATATCAAAAGATTGGCAATTGTTTATGTCCAATTTCAATGTTAAATTAATTATAATGACCACCATTGGATAAAATGGTAAAAATATATTCTAATTATACATTAATACCACTAAATAGTATAATTTATCACTATAAAATATTTTGATTAAAAAAGTTGTTTTTAAGTATTTTTCACTATTCATAAAAATTTAAGTTCTCAGAAAAATACCAAAAATTCAACATAGGCTAATTTCAATATTCCGAATCAAAAAATGAAGTCCGTTTTGAAATATAAAATATATATAGTTTCAAAAAGTGGGTATTACTATTCATAACGACTACTTCGATTGGTTGTGGTGTGTGTTAGAACTCAAAGTTGCGTACAACACACGCTACTGTATTATTCAAAGAGAAGAGTTCCGAGGAAGCTTGGGGTGTTACAGAAAAGATAATTCATGGGATGAACATGTTTTGGCCCTGGAATAAGTGGCCCAAAAATTGGTCAGATAGGAGAACAGAGTTAAATGGACAACAATGGAATTTTGAAATTTATGTTATTATTATGTCAATAACTTCCACCAAATACCTCTATGGATTATGATGTATATATATTGGTGATGTATATATTTTATTGTGTAACATGCAGTGGTCCTAGTTGTTTATGAGATAATGATCTTCATAGAGATGGAAATGGTGAGCATGAGGGTGAGGAAGATATCGAGAATGATGATGAGGATGAAAATAAGGATGGCGGTGGGGATCATAGTGAATATGGTGATGTTTAAGATTATGATGACGGTTATTTATATGGATCTGGTGAGGGATTTGAGGTAAATGTTTATCCTCTTAGTTTTTTTATAGATACTTATGATATTTATGTTTGATGATTTGTTTTGAATGAATATAAGTGATGTTTTGATTGTGTATTATCATTGGATGAATGATTGAATTTTTTATTCCGTTATCAATATTTTTATAATAATTGGTTATGATTATAATTAGTTAGTTATTCAATGTGTGGTGCTATAGTAATTTTGGTTTGTTACAAGAAGCTGTTTTGGTAGGGTGGTGATTTTTGGTGGCTGCTCCTTGCTGTTTTGTCGGGGTGGTGGTGTTAACAGCTATGTAATTTGGGTTGGTCTATACTAATGGTTTCTAATCCATTGGTAAATATCTACACCAAATGTTATTATGGAATCATAGGTATTTTTAATATTTCATTACCCCTTTTACCAACAATTCAATAAGAACTTGTTTTATAGGACTATCCCAACAGCTTATATGCTAACAGTTTGTGGAACCATTGGAAGAGGCTATACAAATGATTTTTCCTCCTATACCAATGGTTTTGTTCGATTTGTTTAGAAAATATTTCTAATAGTGAAAATTATAAAAAAAATTACAAAATGGGAGTTGTACTTGATGTTGGAGAGTTCATGGGATCATTCTAAACATTACTATAGATTTCATTGTAGTCTATATAGATCGAAGTAATCATATATTTTGATACATTCTTGCGGAGGAAGTACATGAAATAAGAGAAATTGTTTTATAGATCATCACTCAAGTATCATGATGAATAATTTGTATACTGACAACCTCACCAAATGGAGGCCTCTGTGTAAAACCTAAGATGGATTTTTTGATATAGATATGATAATGCAATTCATTAAGCAATTTATTGGTTAATATTATAGAGACCACAATGAGGTAGATCATTCTAGCAGGAGTAACATGGGATTATAATGCCATTTATTATGATCACCACCATTCCATTAGGGGTCATTCATACATATTGGGGGGAGATCATGACTAAAAGCTTTGGGGGACTTGAATGGGGAGGCATATGAGTCCGTGATTGAGAGAGAAAGAAATCATGATAGGGAATTTTCTTTTTTCATTTATATATCGCTATATAGTAAAATATTTTGTTTATTGTTTTATTTCATATATTTATTGTTTTACTCTTACAATTTTAAACTATATTGTTAGAGAAATTATACTTGAATCGGTTGAATATTCTTTTACTATACTCTTGATTTTACAATTTCGTCGGTAGAATATTAAGTATAGTGTTCCCATTTATATTATTATTGATCATCAATTCAACACCACACTATGAACCAACAAAATATTATAGTGGATTACTAACTCTAAAGAATTGAATGATATAACAAAAATTGGAAAAGGATAATGTCTCTCTTCTCCATTAATGAAAAAATTAATTCTTGATTCTGGACCAATAGATCATTAGTACGAAAATTTCACTGAGATATGATGAACACTACTAGATTCTTCAGTGAGTTAACACCATTTCATAAAGAAATAACATAATTGTGTTTACAAGAGTAGAAATAGAAACCATATCTAATTAGTTGAGGATAGTTTAATCTCAATATTGTAATCATTTGGTCAATATCCTATACAACATAACTATTTCCACTCCTTCCTCACATATCTTTCAACCATTCTAAATTTACCATACACTTCCATTTTATTCCATACATTATTTTCAATTTTATATTAATTATATTTTTATTTTTCTTCATCTCATAATTTCATCCTTATATATGTTTTCCTCATATAACTATAGTAGTCTTAGTAATTAGGTTATATAAATAATTAATTTAACCATCGTCTCAAAATGGATGCCATTAAATTTTAAATCCATTTCTATAAAAGGTATGTATAACCAAGTCATAAAATCTTGTAAAAATTTAATGATTTTATTTGGATCCAAAAAATTTCTTCTATTTATGTTAAAAATAAAGAATATAGCCATTCATGATGTAAAAAATACGAAAAATTTCATAATCTATTGTTTCCTTGAAATATAGTCTCTCAGATGCCTACAATTTAGGAGTTCTGGTTTCCTTTAGTGACAATAAATCCTTCATACATAATGCTCACTCCAAGGTTTAGTACCTATGAACATAAACTATATCATCTCTATTTTCATCCATAATTCACATATCAGCCTAATGAGAATTAACATGTGTTTATTAGAGTTTTTTATTATTCATCTCATCAATTAACTCTATATGAGATGAGTGCAGATGACCTTAAGATGATAGTGTTCCCATTCTATCTCAAGAGAAAGATAAGATATTGATTTCAAGGTCATGATGAGGAAAACATTGACACATGGGGTAAGATGTTCAATTCATTTGTGTCAAAATTTATACTATGAATACCATTATAGAGGTTATAAAAATGAAAATAGAATATTTTTTGGTTGGAGAATAATTATTTCATGGAACATATGATTTTTTTAGTGGCATACATAAGAAATGTCCTGAAAACTAGTTATCTCCCCATATTCTAAGGGAATAATTTTATAATAATCTCATAAAATAATATTAAAATCTTGTGTATTATTATATTATATGATATTTTTCATGTAAGATAACTAAAAATATTAAATAAATTGTTGATAAACATTCTCTAAAATCTAAAGATAAGTACATCGATGAGAGAGTGACACATAGGGTAGAAACCCACCATCCAGATGATGAGGTTTAGAATAAAATCATTTAAGAATAAATTCATTCCCTACAGGATGTATTGAAATAATATAAATAATATGTATACCCATGGGGTTGTACACATGATTTTAAAAAAAAAATTGTGGTATCTTGATATTATAAGTCAATACAAAAAATTTTAACTAACTGTTTGTAAAAACTATGAAAATATGGATCCAACCAAATCGTTTTCAAAACAAATTGGTATGAAAATTCCATACTAGTAGTTTTAATGGATGGTTGGTACATACTCTCCCCAAATCCCACAAGATATCTTCCTCCTCTTACATTTCAATATAGATCCTCAAATCCCTCTATGTCAGAATTCGGTTTTATTCCCCAATAGTGTTGATCTCACCCCTCTTCTTATTATACTTTAATTCTTCTTCATTTTTAAATTCATGTTCTCCAAATCATTTATTTATTATACCAACCATCAATTTTATTTTTATTATTGTTTTAAAACACCAAGTTAGATTAAATTTCTGTTCTCATTTAATTTCTTTTGATATACTAAAATATATATGTGTGTGTTGAAAAATGGTTTTAAACATAAAATTTGATTTGATCCTAATTTATGTGGTTTTATATAGTATGTCATATATTTTTTCATGTCTTTTTAGGATAGTTTATTCCATTTTGGTTCGGTTTGTGTTCCTTCAGTTTAATTTAGATTGGTTCATTATCTATTTTTATTCATTTCTTTGTTTTGGTTTTTTATTTATCCACAATTTATTTTATCCAGTTTTTATTCAGAGAAGATTTTACGAAAATAGTTTATCACATATTAATTATATACTAATGCTTATAATGTACTATTACATGGAAACTATTAGTGGTTTAATTTTTAGTTACATAGTATCACACCACATATGAATCTCTATGTTTATTTAGTTTCAAATAAATAATTTCATGTTCAAGAATGTTTGAATGAGTTGTTAGTGAGATTTTTCAAGGGTTATATTATATTTTTTAAGTGTGTTACAATTTATTAACATAGAGAGTGTTGATTGATGGAGTTAATATGTAGTGTTTTTGGAAAATATGTATTTCAATATATTTTTATTTTTTGTGATTTCTAATAATATATAATTATAATGGTATATTTTTCAGTTGTATGTTGATATTTTTTTCATCAAATACATATGGGACAAAAATTTATGTTTTCATCAAACTATTATCAAGGATTATTATGATCCCCCTATCCTATAGGTGGACATTTTATTTTAGGAAATTCTTAAGATACATATATATCATACTTGATTTTTATTTGAATTTATAATTCATATTGAATGTTATTAGATGCCTGTAAGGTTCCCCTATTAATAAACCAAAACTATTGGTTCCAATATCTTTCCCCTTGTGAATGGGGAATACACATGGGGTGTGTGGTAGTATGATTAACGTCAATTTAAAAATAAACACAGTCCATTATAATGTGGAATTATTCTATTTTTAGGGATTCAACGTACCTTATAGAAATAAAATACGAGGGTATTGAGACACAAAAAGTAACATGATATTCAATTTGGAAATCTATTTATAGTTTGAGGTCCATTTATTAAGGATGATCAAAAATATAAAAGGAATCACATAGATGATTGAGATTATAGGTTTAATATGATGAGTGTGTAGTAGTTTAAATTGGGAATATGCTATAGGCATTTCAAGTAGAGTGCTTCTAAAATTCCTCAGACATCATACAAGGTATATATGTCTATATGAAATACTTATTCAACTGTGTGATTTTTAAATTTTTTTTGTCATCAATATTTTTGTAAAATTATGGGGAAAGTATTTTTGATGAAATTATTTTTATACTAGAGATTTATTTATATAATCTATTTTTTTTAAATTATCATTGATTTATGAATAGTTTAGTTATGATTCCATACCAAACTAAACCAACATGAATATAAACAAACTATACGATATTAAACTGAAACATTTCAAATAACACCAAACCAACCCAAAAAGAATTTATTAGAACCAAACTAAATTAAGCATATTTAATCCAAAATAACCCATTATAATTCCTCAACACTCACTAAAATTCCTCTACAAACCTCTTCAAAATTATATCTATCACTCATGCCATATTTAGTAGTGTGAACACCCACCCCACTAGAAATGTTTAATAATCCATAACATCACCCCTCACATTATCCACAAAACATCTACCCATTTAGAGTCATCATCAACCATATGATTAAGAACCACAAAATAAATATCTATATGGTTAGGAATCCAAATTAACCTTTCCACAAACTGTTTTTGATAAAAAGGATCTTTTCACTAATGGTTTATTCTTCATAAATTTCCAAGGAATAATCATGAATACAACATATGTATAATCACCTTTCTTGGATTGATCTCAAGGTGAGGAAGGATTCAGATTAACTTACCTCAATATGAGAAACCAATAATTATGAATTTATTGAACCAAACATTATAATTTCTGTGTGATGAAGAATACGGTAAGCAATAAATAGTAATGTCATGATACATGAATTTATAGAATAATAATAATAAAAGTTAAAAGTGAATTGAATACGATAAAAAATGAAAAAAATAATTTATTAAAAAAATTTGTAGTATTATGTATAATTAGTACTCATGGATACAATGGAATTCAATATCATGGTTTTATATTTATTGTATTTTATTATATATATATTATTTTTTGTATTTTTTATATTATGATTCTCATAAATAATGGTGTGTCAATAATGGTTTCATATAAAGTGATAAATTATCATTTTCAAAGATATATTTTTTATTTATTATTAATCATATTTAATTAATTTTCTGAAATTAAATATAAATTTTTTTATATAACAGATAGAAGTTGGATTTGTTAAAATGTCATGATATCATGAGATTTTCAATACATGTTAGAGAATCTTTTAGATTATTCTTTTATTAATTACTAAAATAGTTTCCATATATACTTTACATGTTATTACTGAGATAAAATAACTTGGTTATGTCATGAAGAAGTTATATACAATATAATAAGTCTGATTTGAAAGAAAAATACTATATTTGGTATCATAATGCGGAAAAAATTCGATCTAAAAAATTTTTAGGATCCAAATGAGAGATTTGTATTCAATAATTTATTAAATGGATAGTTTTCATTAATTCATAATAATTAGAATTAAATGACGTGGACCCAATAATGCATCGATATGAGAAACAAATTATGTATGAAGGGAAAAGAAGGATTTTGAAAGCATAAAATATTGAATGATGAGCCATGAATCCAATATATCTACAATGTGGAAAAATGAAAAAGATGGAATTTTTAATTTAACTATTTCATGAGAAAAATATTTATGATGTTTCTAATACTACCATCTAATATATACATACCTTTTGGAAGGATTTACATCTAGATGATGGAAATATTACCTCAAACCATTATATGGCATGAAAATTCGTGAAGGAACAAATATTTTCCAAAAAATCACAATTGCCCAATATATTTCATATTATTATAGGCGGAAATTATAAAATTAAATGATTATATAGAATGTGTCACATCTCTTATATAATCCTAATTATGATGGACCATCATCCAATGCTCCATAGAAAGTAATGTTGAACCTTTACTTGATTCATAGACTCCAGAATATTTTCATGTCAAGAAAAATATCAATAAAAAATATGATGGAATAATATTGAGATAATGAATGATAATTATGAGTTCATTGTCCTGAATATTTATCTTCATGGTTGACATATGATGATGGATATCCTAATTTTTTAGGTGAAGTGCATAATGTGAGGTTCTCCTATCATGTATGGTTTTAACTCATTTAGGAAGATGCTTAATTCTCACAACACATGGGATATTTTTACACATTTATAACCAACACCCATGGATGTGCATAAAAAACATCTTACTTTCATTAGTATACTCATATCTGGGTCTTATGATAATGGAAATGGTATAGATGTATACTTGAAAACTTTCATAATAGAGTTTAATATCTGTTATATTGTTTGTGTTTTCACATATGATACTTGTTTGAATGACATATTTATGATTTTTTCTACACTTATTTGGATGATAAATGATTTTCCTACTTATGTAGTGATATTTAGATGGATAATAAAGAAAAAACTATCATGTTATATTATAATAAAAAATACACAATACATGAGACTTAAATATCACCATAATTTTAGTTTAATAGGACATCAATGATTATTTCCATATATCGTTCATATAAAAATATTCATGGATGGTTTGGAAATAAAATTGAGACTGGAAGTCCACCTTGGTATATTTCTAGAACTGATGTTCTTAAAAAATTTGATGATATATGTTTCTTATTAAGTAACTGTCAAATTAAATATATAATGATGATGAATGTTTCCACTAAAATTAGTTATACTTGGAAGAAGATAATTTTCTTCAATGAGTTTCTCTATTGGTCAAACAATTTATTATGTCATATATTAGCTATAATCATCATTTCAAAAATATGTGAAATGTGTCCTTTAATTCTTATAAATTTAAGGGATATATGAAAGATGATTTATGATCTCAGTAAGACTTGGTTGATTAGTGTATCATTCTATAATTGAATCCCGTGTGTGTCAGTGGAAATAAATAGAATGTTTTATGTGCTTCTTAAGTGATGACAAGTAAATACAGTGGTAAATTTTTAGAATATCTAGATAATATTAAAGTTTCTATTTGTTGTTCAAGAAACATATCAAAATGGTTAAATTGAAGAGAGTCTAAGTGGGAATCGTTAGAGTCTCCTAAATATCACATCATTTTTACATGGGATAATTCTAATATAATTATACCATCATATATAAAATAATGTATAGTATTCTATTATTTTTTGTGTTATTTTTATAGATATCACTATACTAAGAATATTTCACTATCTTTCTTAAAAAATTATTTTTAGATTAACCATCAATTTTTTTGTGTGATAGATAAAATATTTCGTCCATATTTTCACATGCATGACGCATCTAACTTACCATATTCCATCTAAAATAATTATTTTAGGACATGTTCAGTATCATTTAATGTATCATAAAATGTACATATGTACACATCAATTCCTTTAATCTATAATAGAATTAAAATTGATGGTTCTATCGTGAAATGTTACTTGTATCAAGAATATCAGGATTTTTTAATTTATTTGTTTGATGTGACTACATGAGGGGATATAAAAATTAGAAATTAAGAATAATGGTGTAATAAAATTAAACACATTTTTCCTTCACTTCCATAGATATGAGGAATTATCAGATTATATAAACTGGCCACAATAATCCTTGAATAGTGGGAGATGGCTTGTCACATAGTTTCATTTAGCTGTGAATGGTTCACTAAATATAACAATTAAGTCAATTGAACATGTATATGTAATATCATCTCATGTAATCATCCATATCTATTAAACTATATATTTTTTAAGGGGAATATAAATGAATGTTAAATAAAAATAATCATTCTTTTTCTATGAGAATGATATAGACTATTCATAGAAAAAAGTTTTCTCATTGGTTAAAATATATAATAGAAGTAATATGGTAATAAATTTATAAAATTAATTTTATTTCAAGTATTATGATTTCTAATTGACTCTACTCCTATGGAAATATGATCATTGGATTTTGGTCCAAAATTTTTAGTTTGTGAATGAAAATCAATTGTGATCAATGTGTATGGATTTATTATCAGTGAATGAGAAATTAACAAGAGAAAAAGTAATATGGAGTTATGATAACTACCACAATAGAATATTGTGCCAAAGCATTATATAGTAGACCTAAATTTTAAAATGTATCATATTATATATTTGTTGAGAAAATACAAATATTGAATTAGTAATATCATGGTAGAGCCAATGTGATGAAATGATAGTGGTTTTATTTGATGATAATGAATTAAACAGTTTATTGATGAATATGGATTTTGAGTTATTTTCATGACTACCACACATTTTATAGTTTATTCATATATATTGGCATCAACATATAACATGTTATTATTTGAATGATCTATCATGAACAATGTTTGGTGTCACAATTGAAGAAATAATGAAACATATTTTTTATGAGGATGATGATAGAGGTCACACCTTCCCTACTCCCGTAGGCCCCAATAAATCTGTTATTATAAATGACTGAAATTGTTTAATTTGTAGGGTTGATTATGAACCTTATGTTATTGTGCGATAAACATATAAACATTTGTATGTGTTCTTTGTTTGTTTGGGTTATCTCGACTTGGGTTGTTAAGGTTTGTACAATTCTAATTGATTTACAATTGAATATAAATATTTTGTATCTAACTTGACTATCTTCTAATTTTTAAATATATACCGGTTAATGTTTTCATTTAGTTTAATTTTATAATAATTAATTTATATGTAGTAAAACCTACCAAAACAATAAAAATAGAGAAAACTAACGTTGGAAAAATAACAATATGAAATTAATTTAACAATATTAAACTAATTAAAATGATAATAAAAAAAATTATTATAATTATCTAAACCAAAATGGAAAAATGACTAAACCCAAAATATGAACCAAATGACCTAACCAAAACATATTTTACAAATGAATTAATCAATTGAAAAAAATGAACCAACTGACTAAAATAGAATTTAATTTGATCAAAATGATAATATAATAAAATTGTATCATATCCATTGTAAACATGATAACTTAAAAATGTTATTTTTCTATTACATGTATTTGATGTTTTTAAATTATTCCTACTAAATATAAAATAATTTAATATATCACTATGTATCATTAATTTTTTTTGACTAATGATAGTTCTTATATTTGTCATGTCAAATATACATTCCATTTTATCTTACGTATTAGTTATATATTTTTAATTATTTCGAAATATTATTAAAAATTCATGAAATTAAAAACAATAAAGGGATACAATTGAAAATGATGACAGACAATAAAATTTGAATGAGAGAGTTGTTCATCCCTCCATTTTTTCTTATTGTGATTATTTTATTTCAAATATATATCAATAACATATAATTTTGAGTGATTAATTTTGTTTAAACCATAAATAAATATCCACCACCTTAGAAGAAATTATTACATGACCATCCTATTGTTACTAGTGCTCAACCATATGATTCGAGTGGGTGGTACTAGATCTACATGCTCCACATTATGTACCAAATCAAACACTTTTCCTTCCTCTAACATCCCATCTAGAACACATTCTTATCTCAATGTTTCAATATAGGCAGCAAGGATATTTAGGCTGTCAATGATCTTTCCACCACTTGTATTTAATCCTCCACACCTATATTATCTTTATCTGATGTTGTCTTATAATACCCATTCATATTATTAATTTCCAAATATGTCTATGACATTTCCTTTCCTTATTATTCCTTCTCTCGTAGATTCAAAATTTGTGGTGCTTTGACTTATATATTGAACATTTTGAGCCTATAGTGGAGAAATTAGGTCTCACTCTTATATAGATAGAATTTATTTTAGATCCTAGGGATCCAATGACACCCACTAATTTGGGTACCTTAGGTATATTTATTGAACACTAATAAATTTTTTTCCCAAAAATTATCTTATTTATATGATGTATTGATAAATTTTTATTTTTATTTAAAATATGAATCATATGATAGGTGGAATGTGTGTACATGAATTCTTCTGGTGTGGAAAAACCACATATAGATTATGATGAAGTATAATAAGGTCAATCAACCTATTGGAAAATGATGGTGGAAATGTATGAATTTTTGGACGATACATTCCAAATAATCTGACATCATTTCTATCAGACCACCCTCCTGGGGACACCTACCAAATGAAGTAATGATAAATTCTTGATAACAAATATTGGAAATAAAATTCAATTCATTTAATGTTATATTATTATTAATATGTTTATATGAACTAATATTTTGGTGGAAAATTTATTATAATTTCCCTAAGGATTTGGTTATGTAGAGCACACAACTCATGGAATTAGGTGATCTATTGAGAGAATATAAAAAATAATTTGTATAGTAGACGACATGATCGAGTTGTTATGGATTTAGTGTACACACATATAATGAATGACTATTACTTATCATATTATTAGGAAATTATTTCTTATTTGATGTGTACCGAGTTTAGGGTATTAATAATTTTTTTGTATTTTAAATACAAATTACAATGATTTTCATTAATATCCTTTCATTAATTATATAAAATTTTTTATGTTGTTTTAGGAATATATAGAAAACAAGGATATTAAAGAATACCACCACATATAGGGGTGAACTATGATGTTAGACAATGAGAGGAAGCAGATACGACAATCATTTATAATATTACTTTTTAAATATATTATGGAAATAAAATTTATGAAATTGTAAATTATATAGATTCATTAGAAGTGAATGGATTATTATCAAATAGAAAATAATAATAGATTTTGAAATCCTCTATTATGTATATTAACATGAGAATTTAAAGACACCATGGACATTACCTAGGTGGGTAGCATCCAACTCCAATTTCTACCACACACCCCAGATGTGGGTGGTAATTGAACATAAATGAGTTGATTTGATAAAAAATATTTATGTTCTGAACACATAAACCTCATACATTTTTGTATGTTTTCATTGTGTTCATATTCTCTACCCCTTCTAAATTATCCCATTTTTCCTCATTATTTTTTCCCATATAACGAAAAAATTAATTTTTCTTATTAATAGTTCAATTATTTTTTTAAAACATCTGATTTATGAATATTATCTCTATTTAGTGTAACACATTTCCCTTACTTTGAAAAAAATATATAAAGTTATAAATATAAAGAAATATATGGGGATATGGTCATGGCTACAATTCATTGTTTTATAATAATTTTTATTCAATTTTTGATTGATAATATTTTCGAAATACTCCATATTTTTTTTCTATATAAATATTTATTTAACTACATTCAGAACCCTCGCCATTATTTATGGAAACACTTTTATCAAGTTGTTTTCATCATTATTATATTCTTTTAAATACGATAGAGAAATTTCTAACATCAACATTATTTTCAATCACAAACTTCCTTTATTGAATGAATATTTTAGTATAGCCAATGAATTTTTCATTAAATTCATTATTGAATAAGTGATGAATTTTTTTTTTGTTTCAAATATCTAATATTTTAAACCATTATTTATAAATTAATTTTCATTTCATTGTTTGATTGATGATCTTTCTGAATTATTGAATAATTATATTTAAAAAAAATTAGTTCTCATGGTTGGAATATTATACTTTATGTTATTTGAATGAAACGTTAGAGGAATTATTTCAATCAAATTAAATTTTCTAATATAGGATATTATTTGAGAAAATTTTCCAAATTTTCAAAGCTTTAAAAATATTACTTTAAAATATTAAAAATTTTAATCAAAAAAACTATTTTCAAATTCTCATAAGCTATTACACAACTAAAATTACGACTAATTTTCCACATTGTTAGTTAAGAGGTTGAGATTTGGTGTGAAAATATATTCATGTTTTACCCCCTTAGAATGCATTGATGTATTTCCATGTGGTTTCATCTCATGGGGCTTATAACTAATCTCTAACTTTTCAATTATTGTGTTTATTTTTTAATATTTTAGCGAACTAAGAGGGTTTATTTGAAATATGTGAATGAATCATGAAAGATAATGTTTTAAATGGTAATGGTATATGAATATGTATAAAAAATTATGAACTGTTTTGAATTTATGATTACACATTCTTAATTTTCAAATTAATTTTTTCTTAGAGAATTTTTTAATAACCAATATAACACAAAATACATTTATCATAATACAACCCATAATATGAAATTAAACCATAGTATAAATTTTATTATTTCTAGATGAATGATATAACTAATTATTAAACAGAAATTAATAAAAATTAATTGAATTCTCTTTTCTCCTACAAAAAAATTTATTCAAGAATGTAAATAAATTACATTATTATATTTTATAATTCATTATTGTATTCATTATAATTTTTATTTTATATTTTATAATATAATGTACTCTTATTCATAAGTTTATCTAATACAGTTACTCTTATTTACACTTCAATTCAATCTTGTGTATTTTAGTATAGTTAAATACATTTCAATTTTTTAAAATGTTGCAGGTTTACAATTATATATACTGAGTTTTCTGTTTTACTCCCACTTAGTATTCTTTGTGTAAAGTGAATCTTACTAATAAATTTAGAGTTCCAATACATATCATATTGAATGCATTACATTTCCAAACTCAATTTTCATCATAAGCCTTACATATTCTCATCTATATATCCTTATACATGGGACGTCTCTAATTATACATCATTAGAAATATTGGAAACCTTTATATATTTTCCTCAATGATTGTTATTTATTCTCAGAGTTACCTTTACATATCATAACATTTAAAAACTATTAATATTTGGTAAATATTATGTACTGTATTAAATTACCCTTACATGTTTTCGTTTCTACATTTATGTATCAAGGAATTTCTAAATTCATAAAATATATAAATCCAAAAGATATAGAAAATTAATTTCCCATTATTTTAAAAAAAGATTGATTCTATACTTTTGTATTATAAAATATCAATAACACAAAACTTACTCATCCACTGTAAAAATAAATCTCCAAAAAATACATTATGATTAACTTTTCTACCTAATGTTTTTAGAAGGAATAAATATTTCTCAATTTACAATATAAATTATATGACATTAAATTATTCAAATACTTTTATACACCCAATTACTCATCAAATTGAAAAAATAAAAAATAAAAAAAATGATTTTTCCCTTAAACTAAAAAGATATGTATGACATTACTTTGTCTACAGGATTGAAGTTAATGGTTTATAATCAAATAAATAAGATTGAAACTAATCCAATCCTAACATATAAAACCAACCCCTATAAACCTAAAAAAATTTGAAATGAAAAATCCATAGTGAATATAATAGAAACCATTCAATATAAACTAAGTTGAAATGATTTGGTATGAAACAAACCAATCCAAAAAAAAACAATATAAGGAAATTCATATTCTATATAATTTAATTGTATTGAATCAAACTGATTAGGTTCAAAAACACCAAACCAAATAGTTCCAAAAAAAATTTAGTCCATCAATAAGGAATTATATTGAATTAATTGAAAAAAAATTTCCACACTATAAAAATAATATCAAACATAACTATACTAAGTTTAATCACGAAAAAATAAATAAGTATGACATAAATACTCATAAATAAACCAGAACTGAATGAATATAAAACAAAGAAAAACAAAAAAATGAAGGAACAAAACCAAATCAGAGCATCAAAAACCATCCATTCAAAATGAAACAATTATACAATGAAAAAATTATAATAATACTAAATATAAATTTTAAGAACCATTATCATCATTGCAGGTATAGATTTTTATTTCGTGTAGTTTTTTTGGGAAAAAAGAATGATTTGGGAAATTTTATATGTACACACTGTGTACTTTTGAGTACTCACTGTGTACCTGATTGCTGTGTGTAGCTATGTACTACCCATGTAATGGGAGATTACATGCCCATGTAGGTGACTAGATAGACTACCTAAAGTGGGGTCCGATTGAGGCTAGTACATGGTGTGTACATTAAATGAACACCCAATGTACATTCCTTTTTATTTGATAAATTGGAGCGGGTTGTGTCTCATTTATAGATCATTCTTCTTCTAACATTAATTCATCCAGGAATGACTTGGAGTGGCGATCAAAGTCAAAGCCACCAATTCTTCGTCCATTGTCTGAGCCGAACATTGGAGGGTGTGTTAGAGTCCCACCCATGATTTCATACTTATTATTGATCCTATAATACTAATTCCTCATCGATCATTACTTATCCAGGTTTGATCATTTTTACCATTTTCATTTATCTACATCATTCTAGATTGATTCAAGTACAGATGTTTGAGAGTTTTCTTCATACAAAATCAAGGTAGGTTGTTTCTGCCTTTCATTATTTGTATTTTGATTACATATGCTAAAAGTGTTGAATACCCATGTTCTGGGTGTTGTGGGTTTTAGAATTTTACATTGTATGTGACCAATTATGGTGTTCATGATTGTGAAAGGGTTTATTGGGTACTCATAAGGTCTTATACCCTAGTTATGGGTTTGTTTCCCACGTTTGATTGATTATGGTAGTTTGGTCTAGAATAACTTTTAGGATTTGTTTATAATACATGCCTTGTGATATTAGTAAGGAGTTACTATTTATTTGTGTTTCATGTATTTATCATTGTGAATGAATGACCAAGGGGAATAGACTGTGAGTTCTTCTCGAGGTATGGTCATTTATGTATAAATTAATGTTATGTTGACTGAGATGTATTCACTGGGAGAGCTGTCAGGTGGTCATAGACCAGTGGGGTTAGACCGTAAGAGCTACCAAGAGGGTCATTATTACATATATGTTGGACCTTATGTAATTGATTGTGATAGCTTCTAGGTGATCATGCTAGTTTATTATTGCTATGCAGGCCAAAGGGGTATTGACCATGAGAGTTACCCAGGTGGTCGTTTGTAAATGATTAAGTGTTATGTGGGACCAAAGGGGATAGACTCTGTGTTCATTCCTAGATGGTCATTATTCTATTAAGATGATGATATGTTAAAACAGAGGGGTTAGGCTGTGTAAACATTCCCAGAGGGTTTATTTTGAATAATTGATTGATTATGACAAGTCTTCCATGCCAAAGAATAAGACTAGACACATTTTATTTGGTTGTTTATATGGTCATGTAAGATGTATGTTGTTACTATTTTACAAGGGGAAATAGAGCTTAGGCTGGATCCCATGATTTATTATTTAACGTTTTGGATAAATTATAAATGAAAGTGAATGTAATTGAAAACTATATGACTGTTTATTGTTCTGTACATTCATGTTTATTTCTTCATTTCTACATATTGACTACTATATATATTCACTGATAGTTTGGAATTGAAATTTTTTGGTTTCCTCCTAGGATTCTTTTCACACCATGGTTGGGTTATTCTTTTGGGCCAAAATAGATTATATGGTTGTAGGTATAGATAAGCAAAAGCATCATTCTTTATGAGGTACTTGATTGTTGTTGGAGGTGGAGAGCATGGAACCAAGCTAAGGCTTGCGATTCTGCTAGAGTTTACATGTATTCTTTGGTACAAGGTTTAGTATTATATTTCCATCATTTTGACATTTTCGGCTTCTTTCCTAGACATTTGTGACTTGTATCATTTATATAAGTTCTCTAGTTGTTTATTAACTATCAGTCTTCTACTATTTACCTTTTTAGTATGGTATTACTTGTTCCACTATTGTTTATCAATTTTATTCCACTGTTTATAATCTCTTAATGAGGACATATTTTCCATAATGTCTTACTTTGGCCCTCACTTCTAGTTAAAATCCTTTGGCATTTGTGGAAATGTGCTTGAGGTTATGTGAGAAACAAGGTTCCGAGAACTTTTCGGTAGCACCAAGAACCGGGACGTTACAAAGTGGTATCAGAGGATTTTCTTTTCTCCCTTATATTACTAGTTGGATTCTATAGATAGGGATATATAGGAATCGATAGTTGGTAATATGGTGTTCCTAGGATTATCTTACCCATGTACATGCAAAAGCCAAGCTACCTTGAATATTGAAATTTTAATGGGTTTCAAATTGTTATAGTTGACTTGATTTCACTTTTGGGTGATTCAATAGTTCTTCACTGCTATCATTGATATTATTTAGGTTCTATTTCTATTGTAACCCGATGAGATGAGGTTATTCCATCTCAAGCATCAAATATGTACTTGGTAGAGATCGCATGTCATTCATTCTTATCATTCCATTTGGGATGCATTTCTGATTTCATGCTATTCCGATATATATTCTAAAAGATATGAATGTTGTTGGGATATAATCTGTAATAGAGATACTTGCTATTTTGATATGGTATTGGAAATTGTAATGTTTCTTTTGGATAGATGCAAAACATTGGTTCATGAGGTGTTATGGACCCTCTTGGATCATAATTTAGTTGATCATGTTTGAAAATTAATTGAATTTGGTCAAATTATAGTGTGATAAATAATTAAAAACATTGATTTTGCGAGTCTTGGCTCCCATGGGTTAAAATTCATCATGCCTTGGTCAAAATATTATGTTTTAAGGGGTCTAGAGTAGTTTCAGAGGCCTACTATCTGGAAACCCTGACAACACAACGTGTGTTATTATAAACAAACTCCATGGGTACTTCTGTTCTCGAAGAATTGACTTTTCTTAGGTACACTACGTGTATCGTATGTACATGGCGTGTAGTTGTTGGCCGTGTGACTGACATTGTGAAAAGTGGCATGGGGTTGATTAACATTGGTAGAACATGTTGTGTACTAGGAGTGCATGTCATGTTATAATGGACCATGTATCCAGTCTTGGGATGAATGATGTGAGTGGATGAAACATAGGGTGTACACATCATGTCTAGATTATACACACCAAGTAGTTATCAACTCTGTATCTAGATGTGTGACCAATGACATGAGTGGATGGAACATAAGTGGTGCACACCATGTTTATGGTGAACATGCCTTGTATTGATACAACGGGAGAGAAACAGTGTGGCTCCAGCCATGTGGGGGGGGATAGGTTGATTGAGTCTTGTTAATGACACACAATAGAGATTAAGTATATCCCTTGTAGTTCTCTATAGATAAAACCTCTGTGATTCTAGCTGTATAGACAGACATGGACTGGAGGGAGGACTTCAGTGTATGTTCTGTTCCAGGATGCCACATTGTGTTCCTTTGATATTTACATTCCTAGGCAGGTGGGGTTACACACCTATGTAAGAGCATGAATTTACATGATGTGTATGAATTATAGCTGCAATTTAGTCATCTATTTTACCATTTTAGGGTTTGTTCTTATTTTATCGCCCAATTTTAGTTTGGGATTCATTAGTTGTTCTTTCTGTGTATTCTTCCATGTAGATCGTGATGGTGGAACTTGTGGAGAATTATGAGGACTCTTAATATGTGTTCTCAGGTTTCATTTCTATTTGGAGAGGCTCTTCATCAAGTTACCTTTTGCAGTTGTCTCTTGTGTGTGAAACCAATGCATAATTAATCGGTTGGATGTTTGGGCCAAGCTAGTTGAGACCTTTGATCTGAGATGAGCTGTGAGATATCTCTCTTGATGTTTGTCATTAGAGGATGTTTCTCATGTGAGATATACCTTCTAGAATATGAGGTCATGAGATATGTTCCTTCTTGGGAGTCCCTAGTAGTTTCCCTCATATGTGTATTGTTTCGAGGATCTATATCATGAGATTCCCATGTGGTTTACCATTCAAAGATCTCTTGTGGGTTTCTCAGCTTACGTGCTTTTTAAGGGGGTTTAAATAGAATAAAATGCTTATGTGTTCATTCTTTTGTGGTTAAAAAATTCTATTAGGATCCCATTTTGAGGTCCCAATATTGTTTAATAGGATCCCGATAGGTTTCCTTCGTTATTAAAAAGGATCTTTTCGATAACTTTCCCTTTGTGATGTAATTTTAGAGTTGTTAAAGGTTTTAATTGAAATTCTATAAGACATTCATATTTTATGTTGAGCTATTGAGATAAAGTTGTTTCTGTGGGGATTTTTAGCCTAGTAAATCTATTTTTCATAACATAAGAGTATATTTTGATACATATGATTTGTAGGATACTAGCCGATAGTAGGTTGCACTCATAGTTTTGGTTGTATTGTTTTCCACTGGGATCTTGTGATGTTGGTAAAGTACATGTGTTGTTTTACCTTGTATGACATCTTGTTTGAAATGAAATCCTTGTCAGAATTGGTGGTCATTGTAACTTGACTTTTTATGTGAGAACATGCTTAAGGATCACTTTGTTCTCCAGATTAGACATGCCTCGGGCATGGTTTGTTGTTTTGTGGTCGTGTAAACATCACTTTTTTCAGTGATGGATGACTTGGTACTCATTCTCGAGTTAATTTTTGTGAAAAATATGTTCTTTTGAGCCTGTTCTTGTGTGAACCATATGGTTCTATGATGAATAGGGTGGATAACCTATGAATAGTACTGCAAAATATGTCATTGATCCTGTAAACTCAGGGAACATTAAGTCGACATAATTGATACACTTCGAGTGGTAAATGATTAAATGATCTGTCGAGTTTGATTACATAGTTGATCATTGTGTTGTAGTGAATGTTCTTGGGTTATCTTGGGTGTAGAGTGACTTAAGCATTCTGGGACCATTTTAATCCCACTACACAGGATTACATTCTAGGACACAAGTGTTTTGAAACACCAATCAGTTTATCTTTTCATCTTCATTCCATGTGATGTGATGTGGTAATCATGGTTCATGGAATGACACACAAGAGTTTAAGTTCCATATAATCTAGATTATTTGAGAGCAGCTAGTCCTTCCCAACATAGAAGACACACTAAGGTTGGGGTGTCTTGTCAGTTCAATTTTAAATATGTTTTTTCTAGGTAAAATGGTCACAATAACGGACAGTTCGAAAATGGTCATATTTACTTAAATGATTTTAAGGATTGTGTGGCATGTTTCATATTGGTTCTTGCTAGGCATTGCAACATTATTGTGATCGGATAAATGATGATGTTTTAGAAAGTAATGCCATGTTTCCTTTCAGGGTTCAACTAGTAGTGGTTCAACTAACATTTTTTGGTAATCTTTGAAGTCCTCATAGTGTACACTTTCTTATGAGGCGAGTATGTCCCCTATCTTAACGTTGTCCTTGGTTCACTGAGAGAGTGTCAGTTATATGTCGTGATACAATTGGATGTTGTTAGACCAGTTCTTTATCCCTTTCCATGTTTTGTGCCTAAGGCACGGTTTTATAAGAGGCATAGTTAATCATGAGTGATAACTGAGTTTCCATGTAGGAAAAACATGGACAATCTCTTGATGCCTACCACTTCCTTGACGTGAATGCCAGACGGATGCCGTTCTGGGTACAATTAGTTTTCTTATGTGGCCTTTTCGGCTTCACACCAATGTATATCTTGTTTAGGGATTATAATCCACTTTGGGGAGTTTCTTAGACTCTAGGTTGATTAATCTAATGTTATCTCATACTTTTAGATCGGCTCATATGTAATTTTTAATGAGTTTATAATTCCAGTGAATTGGATTTAGAATTACATTTTGTTCATTCTGTGGCATGTCCATTCATTTAATCAAGTGATGGTGTGAATAAAGAGAATCACTAAGAGATAGATGTAGGATTCAGTGAATGGGTTGATTGTGAACATGTGGTGCCTTATAAAAAGGCAGTATTTCTACATTGTAATATATTGGGCTTCTAAGCTAGGTGTTTATAACAGAATTCATCCAGTGATTGTTTGACTCATTTTCATTTTTGTTCCATGAGTATGATTCGAGTGGGACACATAGAACACCACACTAGTTAAATATTAGTGTGATGTAAAAATCTCCAATGTCATTAAAGGAATGATTGTGTGATGAGTTTGGCTGATGTCTTTTTGGGTTGAACATTCCTTATTTGTGGATATGGCTATGACCTTAGTTGTGTTCAAGTTCACCCAGTTAATGGAAAACATGTAGGTAGAATTGTTGGAATGATTAGGGGCACTCTTTGTAGAATTTTTAAAATGATGGAGGTATTGTGGTAACGATACCAAGTGAGTTGATCTCAATAGGCTCACGAAGGATGAAATTTTCTTTTCGATTATGTAAAACATTAGTTTTGATGAGCTTGAATGGTTTTAAATATAAGATATTATAAGTTTTCATGGGGTACCACACTGTATTATTTCCGAAAAGGATGGACGGTTTATTTTTCATGTCTTTCTTGAACTACAATGGGATTTGGGTACATTTGTACTTCTGAATAAAACATACCATCCCAGAAAGATGGAATGTCTGAGCACACGATTCAGGTTTTGGAGGACTTGATTTGAGAATGTGTCATAGATTTTGTGGGATCTTGGTAGAGACACATACCCATAGTGGATTTTTCCTACAATAACAATTTTTAAGAAACATTTCTGACGGAACCTTATAAGGATTTTTATGGTAGGCCATGATGATCACCCCTATGTTGGATGGAGGCTGGAGAGGCACCTATGCTGGGACTACATCTTGTCCAGGAGACCAGGGAGCAGGAGGAGTTGATTTAGAAGAGGATGGATATTTCAAAGTCTTTGTAGAAATATTATGTGGATCGACGAAGACATCCTCTAGAGATTGAGGATAGAGATTATGTTTTCTTACATGTCACATCTAGGTTGGGACACAAGAGGATATGGAGGCATGTGAAGATTTCACCGAGATACATTGGGTCATTTGAGGTTTTGGTATGAGTTGGTCCAGTTGCCTATCGATTTTAGTTACCCTAGAGGTATCAGGATATTCCTGAAATATTTCATGTTTCTCATCTACAATGTTAATTTTATAACTCCTATCATGTTTTTCAACCCGAGGATGTTGATTTGGATCTGGATACATCCTTTGAGGAGAACCCTATTTTGATTTTTGATCACATCACGATGGTTCTCCATGGGTGGTATTTTCTTCTAGTATGGGAGCTATGGAAGCATGGGCGAGTACATGATGCGACTTGGGAGAGGGCGGCCGACATACTGTGAAAGTGGCCAGAGTTTATTAAAGTTTCTTCTTTTCCACCCTCTGATGGGAAATTTGACGACAAAGTGCTTTAATGGCGGATGATTTTAAGAAATGGAATCTTCATTTCATGTATGGATAATTATTTTAGGTTTTTTTTCTAGGAAAGAGGAATATTTGGGAAATAGTCTATGTACACGCTGTGTACATTTAAGTACAATTCATGTACCCAGTAGTTGTGTGTATCCATGTACTCACGGTTTAAGGCCGAGTACGTGGATGTGTAGGTGACTTGGAAGACTGCCTATTTTAGGGGTGGTTGATTCTAGTACACATGGTGTACATTAAATGAGAATCCCATGTACTATTATTTTTATTTGAGTAATCTATGTGGTGTCACGTCTCATTTTCGAATCATTCTTCTTCTAACAAGGGTTTTTCTAGGAACGATAGGGAGAGATGATCAAAGTCCAAGCCATCAATTCTTTGTCCAAGGTCCAAGATGAACTCTGGGTGGTGCGTTAGAATCCCACTGGTGAGTTATTCCTTTTTCTTGATCCTCTCTTCTGAATTTCTCCCCTCTCATGATTTATCAAGGGATTATTTTTTTAAAATTTTTCCTAGATATACGCCATTCTAGGCTGATTCAATGACTGACATTTGAGAGTGTTATTTGTATAACATCAAGGAAAGTGTTTGGTGTGTTTCTTTACTTGTGATAGGATTATATATGCTAAAAGTGTCAACTAACCATGTTTAGGGTATTGTAGGTTTTTTGAATTTAACCCTATTTAAGACCTGTAATAGTGTGCTTTATTGTGAAAGGGGTTGTTGATAACACATAAGTTATTATACATTTTCAATGGGTTTGTTTACCATGTTTGATTTATTATTCCTGTTTGATATGGAATTCCTATTAGGATTGATTTTTTTCCCATGCCTCATGTTATTAGGATGGAGTTACTGCTTATTTAGGATGCATGTGTTTTTCATTGTGAATGTGTGGCCAAGGGAAACATACTGTGAGAGCTTGTCGAGGTAGGGTCATTTATGTATGATTTTTTTTATGATTACCTAAGGGTATTAACTGTGAGATATGTTTGGTTGTTAATGATCAGAGGGGTTAGACTATGATAGCTACCTAGAGGGGCATTATTAAATGTGTGTTGGAACTATTGGAATTTATGGTGATAGCTTCCAGGTGGTCATTTTAGTTTATTATTTCTATGAATACCAAATGGGTATTGACCTTGAGAGCTACCCAAGTTATCATTTGTAAATGAGTAAGTGATTTTAGGGACCAAAGGGGTTTGATTTTATGAGCCTTCATAGAGGGTCATTATTCTATTAAATTGATGATATGTTAAATAAATGGTGTTAGACAATTTGTGAATTTCCATAGGGTTACTTTAGAATAATTTAATGACTGTGATGAGTCTTCCAAGCCAAAGCACACGTTTGGACTCAATTCAGTTAGTTGTTTAGATCGTCTTCGGAGACATCGGTTGATAGTATTTTATAGAGGGATACAAAGCATGGGATAGATCTTAGGATTTATTATAAAATGGTTTATATAATTTATAAATGAAAATGAATTTAATTGAAAACTTTTGGATTGTTTAATTTTTAGTACTTCATTGTTTATTTCTTTATTTTTTCATATTTCTTTCTATATTAATTAACTAACAGTTATGCACTAATATTTTGGTGGTTGCTTGCTGGGATTTGTCTCACACCCTGGTCGAGTCATGATTTTGGTCCCAAATAGATTATATTTTTTCTTGTATAGATTAGGGAAAGCACCCTTCTTCATTAGGATCATGATTGCTATTGTATCCAGAGAGCTTGAGACAGTGATTAGGATTTCGATGATATTAGAGTTTAATTTTATTATTTTCTACGTGGTTTAGTAATTTATTTCTACCATTGTGACTTGTATTGATGTTTACATAAATTTTTTTTACAGGAATCATTTATATATGTGCTCGTGTTTTTTATTTATTATCAGTCTTCTGATGTACACATTTTTTTTGTATTGTATTACTGCATATGATATTGTTCATCATTTTTTATTCCACTGTGTATACTATTTCAATAAGGGAATAGTTTCCCCAATGTCTTACCTTGTCCCTCGCTACTAGTCGGCATGATCTAGAATTTGGGGAAATATGATTTAGGTTATGTGACAAGACGTGTTTGGGGATCCATTGGGTAACACCCACAACCATGGCGTTATAGAAATGAATGTAATATGATGATACTTAACAAACATAATTAGAAGATAAACCAAAATGAAATGAAATAGCCTAAATTTACTAGTCTGAACATGATCCAAAAATGTGAATGAAAATTAAATAAATCACCGTAAAAAAATTTAGAATTTAATTGAATTTAAATAAATTAAATGAATGTTAACATAACTAAATGAATATAATGTAACATATACACAAATGAATCTAACAGTGGGAAAATGTAAAATTGAACTAATTTTTTTAGAAATATTGGTGAATAAAAACACATAAATATGATCAATAATAACGAAAAATAAATTAATTTGAAAAAAATAATCCCTACATAATGAAATCGTACATTGTTAATATAAATTGAATATAATTGACCAAAATGAATTAAGTTGAACCATACATAAGAAATTGGATTAAAAATAACTAAATAAAATTATAAATTGGAAAAATGAATATAAAAAATAAGGATAATAACCATGTTGACCTTACATACTCTCATTCTAGAAATACATTCACATTCGTTAACCAAATATATAATAATTGAAATTATTTCATGTGTATTTTTAACAAAAAAACACCAATATTGACTATATGATGTTATGAATATCCATAAATGAAAAAATTAATATGATTTTCACTATTTTAACCCCCTTAAAATTAAATCATTGAAACAAAAAAATAATAACACATCTAGCATTCTTATCATCATTCCATTTTATTGTATTATTCTTGTATTTAATATTGATTAGTTTTTTCAAATAATGACATTCCATTTTTAGTATTCAATAATTTCATTTCCCTTATATCTATGTAAATAATATATAAAAACATTAACCCTTTATATTAATTTTTTTTAATTCCTTAAGTCAATATTTAATCAAATTATCAATCAATTTTTCAACTAATTATTCATTTGTTTTAAAAAAAAATATTACATCATCAGGTATATCCATTCGATTTTAGTTATGAAATTCATTTTAAATTACCAATTTAAAATTATTTTTTTAAATTCATTTTAATTATATCAGATTCTTTGGAATTTTAATAGACATGTACCTCAAGTGGAATTTTTTTTCATTGAATTGAAATAGAGAATTTTTTTAACTACAGTAAATTAACAAACCCAAAAATAGATTATAAATTTTACATTGTTGATTTAAACTTTTATTATATAATATTTTACAAAATGAAATATTTATATTTTTAATAGTGTGATTTGGGCCGCCTTGGTGGGTAGGAAGTAGACGACATAGAGCCAAATTACAACATACATTAGGTTATGGGAGATATGCACCATGGAAGTGTATGATACTGACCAGGGAAGAGTATTGTACAAACTAGATATTGGACCACATCAAGTGCCATATCTAGTATCACCAAGTAGAAATAATCTAATGAGAATGAAACAAAAGCATAGGCTAAGGCAGAACTTTCCAAAAAAAAAATTTGCACATGAGTATGAACAAATTCAAAGATCCAAAAATGAATTTATGAAATTTATTGGTGCCATATTTCTATAAAATACACTAGATTATTATACAGATTTATATGCATATATTTTGATGATGATTATGTTATATAGTGATATGTGAATTGATCCAAGAGATGGTTGGGATGATGAGATTTCTACAAATGGTGATGGAAAGAACGAGTCTGAGGATAATGGTGATGATGATGATAATGATAATAGAGAGGATGATAGTGACGATGGTGGGGATAATGGTGACGGTGATCATGATGGTGATGGTGATGTTGATGGTGTTGGTGATGTTGATTGATATATTGAGGTTGATAGTGTTGAATTTAATATTGATACGTTATTTTTTACTAATATTTAATATATTTGATGTTTAAGGATTAGTTTTGAAGGAATATATGTGATTTTTTGAATGTGTGCTATCATTCATTGAATAAATTAATAGGATTATTATGTAGTAATTTTTTTATATTAGTTAGTGTTGTAATTTATAGGTTATTGATCATGGTGGGGTGTTGTCACGAACCATCCTATATTAACCATCAACCGGTCACCCAAGCTGATCCATGGTAAGGCCAGAGAGGTGTTCCTGATCCCCTAGGGCTGGAGAAATGTTCCAAGGGAATCAATAGAGAAAATGGGAATGATTTATCCCTATAAATAAAATTGAGGGAGAAAAATTAATAAAATAAAAACCAAACTGAATATGGATTTCAGACATTAAATCATTTACATTACAATTTAGTATACGACAACCCATATAGTAAACTAAACTACAAGGACTAAATTGAACATGACACCCAATACATTACCACGTGACTATGAGGGTCACCCTTCAATCCACAACCAACCATCGCCCAAGGTGATCGAACTGAAGCCAAAACCTGATGTAGAAGCTAAAAAAGCAAAAAATTATAGGTATGAGTATTAGAACTGAGCAGTTCTTCCCAAATAATTCAATTTTAAATTCCCATTATTTAGATAAAGAATTAGTTCTTAGAAGTTTTTAACTATAATGTAAAAAATAGTTTTTATAAAGGTTGATTTGGTGAAAACCAATCATGGCCCCATTTTATTTCCCTCGCATTCTAAAATAAGGCTCAATCATGTTAGTAAGGCTAGGTTCATAAGGGAGAATGAAAAAAGGAATCAAATTGGAAACAATAATTTTTTATAATAATGTAAAAATAGGGAAATGACATATTATTTGAAAACACCATTCTTAAAAACTTTCTAAAAAACCACACTTTTGAAATCTACCAAATGAACACCAAAACCAAGCACAAGGAAAATGATTCCACGGAATGAGTGTTTTGATACTAATGGTGCTAGAATCTAAGAAACATTGAAATACCTAGGAATACAGAGGAGAATAAAAACATAGAAATACATGAATCCTTATCCCCTGGTAGTATGCCACCCAAGATGAAATCAAAACTCCCAAATGCTCAACCAGCCTGACTAAAAAAATGTGGGGCCCAATCCTTTAGCAATAAACCCAACTGTCCACCAATTATGGGGCATTGGTCAGTGCATGAACTACTAGTGTATCAATCGTTCTCCTTAATCATAGTATTTATTCTAGGTTCTAATGTTATGTTCACATAGGGGTCTTCCACACATTCCAAAAAACAATCCATTTATATACCACCACACACATCACACAAACTGGCACAACCTTGGCCACCTCAAGATGTAGTCCTTGTCATAAAAAATTATTACATAGTAGAGTTTACATATTAAAGAGTGTCCCATACTATGACCATAAAACAAGGAACAACATACAAGCAATGGGGTTTTCTAAATGAATAAATTTTAATAAAAATATTTAACAGTCCCCAAGTCACTTTTACATCTCAGACACTTTCTAAAAAACCACAGAAAAACCATTTTCAAAATCATACCAACTTTAATATCAATTTTTGGAAACATAAACTACTATTTAAAAGTAAAACTATCATTTCTAAAACAAAACCACACTTTTAGAAATTACAAACTACTTTGAAAATCCATCAGGTCCATTTAATAAGAATTTGGTGTGAGAAACCCACCAAATCCATTTCACACATACAATGAGATTAATGAATCATTTTATTTCACAAGTAACAATCGTCTAAAGAAAAAAAAACTAAATAATATTTTATAGAGTCCAAATATCAAGAAATAAATGAAATCATGACATTAAAGAAGGGGTGAAATTGTATCCAAGCTCAACTGATGAAGTACATCCTGAATCTGGTGTGAAACCATGTTCTCACCTCAGACACACAAAGGTGGGATAGATCTAACCACAAAAAACCCTAATATGAAAACCCTCAAAAACAAGAAACCCTAGCCCTGATAATAATCCAACATGGAGATTAGGGTTATATAATGAGAGAAAAAATAAGATATATCAAAAAGGGTGGAGAAAGAAGACCAGACCATTTGATTCGGGTGGAGAAACAATAATAAAACACTTTGGGTCCCTCTTGGAAGATCTTGATGGTGGAAAAATACCCCATGGTAGGTGCCTAGGTCAAGGGAGGATGAATGTGGGAAAATTAGAGGTTAGGGTATAAAAATATGGGAGGGAAAAAATGGATTTTAATAACTAGGAAAGATTTCATGGTTTGTCGGCACAGTCTGTAAATCATTATGGATACCAATTATACCAATATTGTTGAGAAAAATATCCACTCCATGACCTACGTGAATAGTATGGAAAACCATGTGGTAGATATGTGGTAGATATTGTCTCACCCAGGAGCTTCCAACTGGTTTCCCTGGCTGGGACAAATGGTTACAACTAATAGTGCACTAACCGTGCGCTAGGGAATTCCCACTCCAATAACACCCATCTACACCAAAACTCAATATTATACCAAAGGAGGAGATATAAGAATAAAATGATGGAATAAATACTCAAAATTCTAAAATCCATCACACCTGGTTTCTAATGAAATAACTAAGGTGACATCCTAAACTAAGACATAGGATGAATTCCAAAACCCGGCTGTGACAATTATCCTCACCAAAACACTTTCCACCACTAAAAAGAAAACCCATGGATTATACCAAAATAAAGTCCCACTACTCCTTTACAACCCAAGGATACTCACAATGAATAAAACCAAATGGATTAAAAAACACTACCAACATGAAGGAGTTTACAAAATGAACTTGGGAGACTGAATGGACTACACACTATGTGCCAACCACCACTATATATATAAAAAACACCATTTGATTAGTTTAGATCATATAGAACCTTCAAAATGAATGAACCAACCTCAAACCTAAAGCATCCAAATAAAAAAATGTGGAGATCAAGACATACACCCAGAAGAGATGATCAAGATTATACAACCCATCCCAGATACATTTATAACCTTACTTGAGAAAACCAATGAAAACAAATCCATCCAAACTGCTACTCATATAATGAACATAAAAAATAGTGGTTTTGTACATAACCATCTACCTCCAAAATGACCCTAGGAACGAAACAAAAATACCATCATGGGGAGGCCCAAACGCAGTTCCCACCATTATAAACTAACCATCACATAAGACGAAGACAAAGGCTAAACTGGGATAATGACACATGGAGGCCCAAATTGACTCACCACCATAAGATACTGGTTCACACTATACTATTTTGAGGGATTTTAACGAGACCCATAGTTGGTCTCTCCACTATAAGAGTAGTCAAGACTAAATAGATATAATAACATTCCTATGACCACCAAAAATCCCCACCATAAGTGGAGGGGATGGAAGGGACCAAATAATAGACCAAGAAAACCATAATTGACACTCCATATTAACCCTTCACATTTAAAAATGACAATAAACTATAAATACCCAATTAAAAAAACAGGCGATAAAAGGGATAAAGAAAGGGAATCTTACAGTCGGTGGGATACAACCATCGAGATTTGAGAAGAAAAAATGACAACACAACTCTCTAACTGAGGGAGAACATGCACTCCCAAATGGATACCAATGTGGAAATGAGGTTCCCACACCACTTTCCACGGAACAGGACCATTAAAACCATAACATCTACATCAGAGGATTATAATGCCTCTACCATCCTCACTAAAGTAAGAGATTAAAACAAGGCCTTTCACACCACCATTGGGGTTCTCTTGAATACGCACAAACTTCACTCCAGAACCTAATGAAAGAGACTTGATGATTGAGGCATATCTTGCCTCACAGTCAGGCTTTAGAAACCCCAGAATGAAACTTCTCACTCTGGTTTCATAAGAAACCACACCACATTCTGATCCAACATAACCCAACACAAATCAAAACCTATTCGGCCTCAACATGTCACATTACCACAACAGGGACCTAGAAGATGCACATGAATCCCCATGATCACCTTGACTAGGTAACACTGACAGAAAGTATACTGAAGATACATTTCCAGATGGAACCAATAGTCTAGTAATTATAGAATGAAGGACACACTACTATCAAAATAGAATTTCCAAAAATGAACCATTATATCCACCCTTGAATTTGAATGTTAACAAAACACTACTGATTCAAACATACACGACCCTTACAACTATGGAAAACATTAGAGGGTGGGGGATCATAACCCATGTCCCAACATGCAAACAATTCCTAGAAATGGAAATAATATCACCTCGCAAACAAACTCTCCATTCTAGTGTCCCAGAACGACCCTAACTAAGAGAACCCGATGAAATATATACTGATCATTTCTAGGAAAGAGGCTAGAATCAATAGAATTAGAATGAAAAATGAAACATGTAGATTTTCCAGCCAAATTCCATGATTGAACTCCTCTCATTGATCAAATGGGGGGGTTTACCACTGGGGAGGATATCCATGACCACATTCCAAACAAACATTGATTGTTCATGGGGGCACACACTTTACAATGATAAGAAACCACAAAACCAATAGAAATGGTCAATTATCCAAAACATAATTCAACT
Organism: Viscum album; assembly: GCA_963277665.1. Lineage (NCBI taxonomy): Eukaryota > Viridiplantae > Streptophyta > Magnoliopsida > Santalales > Viscaceae > Viscum > Viscum album. Next base: position 393,690,207 of record OY728148.1, read on the forward strand.
AAACACCATTACCAAAGGAAACAACCACCAAGGATATTGGGAACACTTTTTTAGAAAAACCACAAACATGAATATAGAATAGAAACACTGATAGACCAAAAAATAATCCTCATTCTCAAATACCTATCAAAAAACATTCTAAAAAAACTAAAATATTGACCACACCCCATCTTTAAATGCACTCTCCTTTAAAATTAAAATAGGATTTGTGGGTTATAAACTCTGTGATGGAATCCCATGGAGTATCACAAATTCTTATCATCATGCCAAACCAAACACTCATTTACTTTCCCACACATTCCCATAAATGTGTTCACCCATAGATACAAAAAGATTAAACCAAAACATTTTCAGAATTTAAAAAAACCATTCAAATCACATCTCCATTTCAAAACAATCCACGCCTTTTTTAAAAAGATATCTCTTACCACAAAAATTGAAAACCCAAATCAATTCTCATAAAGACATTCCAAAAAAACAACTATAACCATTAAATTTAGAAAAAAAATTTAGGACATCACACTATTATTTTAAAATCATCTCACCCCATTAAAAAATATTTCAAAATGACAGTTTTTCTAATTCAAAATATTTCTCAATATTTCAACACATCCCTTTAATCCGGTTCTATTTTACCCCAAAAATTCATTTCAAAAAACCCAATTTCCAAAACCCTCCATTAAATAGGTCTTTAAAATAAATTTTAAACTTTCCAAAACAAATTCAATTCTATTTTTGATTTATATTTTTCCAATTCAAAAACATATCTTTTCAAAACCATTTCTAAAATAATTGAAAATATAGACAATTCAAAAAATGGAAAATAGCTTAAATGCGTTGCTTGGCCATATAATTGGATTCCATTTTCCAATAACAGAACTGTCCAAAAGAGAATTATAGGGTAATTATCCAGCTCTTCATGGATTTCCAGGCCCTTTGAGCCCACAGAGTCCACTTTTCTTAATCCATATTCATTTCCCATCAACACACAATCCAAAAAAAACAAAGGAATCCAATATTCCTAGACATCATATGGTATCCCAAAGTTCGGGACGTGTGAAGGTTCATGTAGTCTTCCCCATTCTGAAACCTCGAGCTCTAAAATACTACTACATATACCAAGAAATCCCCAAATAATAATGGGAAATATAATAATAAATCTCAACATAAGATCCTACTTGGACGTAATACTATTTTCTCACAAACCATCCTGGGTCGAACCATAACCGGTAACCCGATTCGATCAGTGGAAAGGCTCGAGAGGCATTCTTCCTCCTCCTAAGCTAGTGAAAAGGTTCAAAGGCATAAATTGAGACATTGGGAATGATATCCCCCCAAAAAATGAATGGATAAAAATAAATAAAACGTAAAACAAACTAAATATGGGTATTGAAACATTAAATCATTTACATTACAATTTAAGATACAAAAATCCAATAAGGAATCTAAACCAGAAAGAACAAATTGAAAGTAAAACCAATGAAAAATCCATGTGGCCCTAAGTATTAACCTCCAATACACAACCAAACATACCCTGAATTGATTGATCCAATACCGGAAGCTATAGTAGAAGCTAAAAATAAGAAAAGACTATTGGCATGGGAATTAAAATAGAGTAGGTATTCCCAAAATATTATATTCCCAATGTTTATTCATTAAATAAAGAATCATTGATTTGTAGGCATGAACTACAATGTAAAAATATATTTTATTTCTGTACATTTATTTTTAGAAAACAAATCCCAATCCCAATTCATTGACTTCAAAATTTAAAACAATGTTCGATCAAGTGATGAAGGCAAGGATTATAAGGTAGAATGAAACAAGAAACCAATAAGAAACTTTAATTTTTTATGTTAAAAAGAAAAATTATGAAAACAAATATTTATTAAAAAAAATCCTCCCTAAAACCTTTCTGAGAATCTAGAGATTCATAATATACCAAAAGAACACCAAAACCTAGCACAAAGGCAACGATTCAACACAATGTGGTCCATAATACTAATAGAGATAGAAATTATTGAACAAAACAATAAAAATTAAATCAGAAAATAACTAGAACATACTAATACAAGATACCCCATTAATTGTAGCATTACACACACGATGAAATCAAAATTAACAAATTCCAAGCCACCCTAACTCAAGACAGACCGAGGGGCCCAATCCCATAAAAATATACCAAAATATTCATCTACTATGGTCCACTGGTCAGTTTATGAACTACCTATTCAATAATCATTCTTATAAATCCTATTAGATATTCTAGGATCACATGTTATGTTCACAAAGGGTTGTTCCACACATTCCAAATAATAAGCCACATTTATAACACCTCACACATCACACAAACTAACACCACCCTTGCCACCTCATGAGGTATTCCTTACCTTATAACAATTATTACATAGGTGAGGTCCAATAATAAGGACACACCCATCCCAAGATCATAAAACAATGTAATTCTCACTCCCAAAAGAATTTTCTAAATTAAACAATTTTATGAAAACTTCAATACATGCCCCAAGTCAGTTTCACAACCCAAACCCATTATAAACAACCATGAAACAAAAAATTTAAAAAACAAACCAACTTAGAAAAAAATACTAGTAATAAAAACCAGTATTTGAAAATAAATTGATAATTTTTAAATTCAAACTACACTTTTAGAAATTAAAAATGACTTAAAAAATAAAAATGATAAATTTAACAATAATTTGGTGTGAAAACCCTATCAAATCCATTTGACACATACACAGAGATCAATCAAACATTTTATTTCTCATGGAACAATCATTCATATAAAGAAAAATCAATAATTAATAATTAATAGAGGTGGAAAAGTCATGAAATAAATGAAATATTTACTTTAAAGAATAGATGAAAAGGGATCCTAAATCAATCGATGATGAAATTTTGGAATCTTTTGTGAAACCTTGTTCACACCTCAACCACACCGATGGAGGGTAGATCTATTATTTAGGAACACCAAGAAGGAACCCCACACCCAAATCAAAAGATAAAACATAGCCATGAAAATTGGAAACCATGTCTAATAGGGTTAAGGATAGAGATAAATTATGAAAACAAAAAAATGGAGGATAAAGATTCACTGCCCTTTTGATCTCGGTGTAGAAATACCATGAAAGCACATTAGATCTCACATAAAGGAAATTGAAGTCGAAACAGACTCCCATTGGAGGAACCTATATTATTAGAGGCATAATGGGGTGAAAATAGGGGTTATGGTTTAAAATGTGTGACATATAAAAGGGATTTTAATGAACTGAATAGGATGTATGGTTAGTCCGAACGGTCTGTCAAACCATACGGATACCGTGCGACCACGACTACTGAGAAATAGATCGACCACATAGCCTGACCACATGGTATGACTAATACTGTGGTAATTGTGTGTTATATGATGTATATCCTAGGATATTCCACAAATTTACCTGAGATAGGGTGCATGGTTACTACAAATTGAGGACTAGCCGTGCGCTTGGGCCTGGCAACCCCAAAACACCAATCTTCAAAAAAAATCCTTGGGGAACCAAAGGAGGAGAAATAGGACAGGAATAGAAGGAATAAATTATCTTAAATCCAAAACCCATCACACCATTTTTCTAAGGAAATAACATTTATGCCAACCTGAACTGGGACAAAAGATGAATTCCAAAACCTGGGAGTGATAGATTATGCTATGATTTTTGTTTGATGCTAGTGGCTGTTTGTGTAGGGTGGTTATTTGTTGTGGTTTCTACTATCAATTATTAATGGGTGGGAAAAATATTGCATATGGAATTAGGGGGTTCTATACAATTTCATCCATTATAATTATTGGTATATCGAAAATTTCATTACCCCTATACCAATGGTTCACTATGAATAGTTAGTATAACCTTATCCCAATAACAAATATGCCAATGGTTTGGAGAACCATTAATATATGCTATTGATATATCTATTTTCATCTATAATATTATGTTTTTTAATATTTTCATTCATTGTATATTAGTTTACTGAATATAATATTCATTTCTCTAAGGTATTAGGGAGGACTCATGTTAGAATCTCTCAAGCTTCCTACAAGTGTGGGTTTGTGTGTTTCTATGTAGTTTTTTTAATCCCATTACATGACCATTTTTTATAATTAAAGATTTATAAATTCACATATAGGATTAAATTTTAATAAGTATCATGTAATATTGAGAAATAAAGAAACATAAAGGATCTTTTCACCGAGTCATAGAGCGGCTAAGAGAATCAACAAAAAAAATCAATGGTAGATGACTAAATTCAAAGACAAAAAAAGATTCTAAAGGCACAAAATTGAGGACATATGGAAAAAGAGATCTTTTATTATAGTAAAGTGAATTAAAATGATGTATTTCAATTACATTATTTGAACCGATGTAGATTGTGGATTAAATAGAGGACCGGAAGTGGAGGAACTCAATATTAAGTGAAGATGACATGTATCGCACCGTGACACAAATGTTTCAAAGAATCACACATGTGGATTATGAAAAAAATGGAATCATGTCCTCAGTTTTGTACATTAGAGGTAATATTATACATATTTTAATCTTTACACATCATGTAATTTCCCAACATAGTATAAAAATTGTGATTCGTATATATTTTTCAATGGATACTTCTGGACATTAACCCAGACAACCATTGAAGGCCATATTTGAACTAGAGGAAAACATTGATGACTTAGAGGGTTATAAAGGGTCTCTGGAAAGGATAAAAGTTATTCCATTCTAGGATTTATGTGAAACCACCAGGATGCGGTTGTAGGGTTTCGACTAGCCATAGATAGGTTCTTTTTATGTTTTAATTTTCATTTATTTATTTATCATTCACATAAATCAAAATGGTATTTACATTAATTAAAATAATTGACTTTTAGTTTTTCTCATATAATACATTATTTCATAATATCTTTCAAATGGTTTTGGTTTTAATTTTATTTTTCTGGTCACCTGATGAAGATTGGACAAACCCGTATGGGGAGTGGAATCATATAAATTGGGTGCATACCATTTTTTTCTTTTATCAGTGGTAGAAAAATTTAAATATATTTTCATTGCGTTTCTCATAAATTTAATAAAATATTTCAATAAATCATTTAATGGGTGCTTTCAATAGATGAAAAAACAAAACACGAATAAGATAATAAATTCATGGCCATTAAATGTTATTACTCATCTACATTTGAAATCATGATCCTAATGCTCTCTACTTTTTTTATTACCCTAACCACATGAATTGAAATGATATGTTAGATTTATTGGTTTCTAAGACTTATCCTACCAATTAATTATGATTGATTTCATAGCCAATGAATATTATTATTATGCAAGTGCATGCATGATTTCTCTTCAGCCAAAATGCCTATGAAAACTCATTCTCCTCTCATTCGATTTTCTATTAAATTTTTTTACATAAATTGATCAATTATTTTAAAATTTTTAATCACAAATAGGAGTGACCTTAAATATAGTTATTTGTTTTCATTGATCTGATCCCTGATAAATGTGTGCTTGGCCCAACAAATCTACCACACTACACGTTTGTATTTAATACATTTTGGGAATAAATAAATTTCTAATTTTATTAATGATTGAAGTATTTAGTGATCCATTTTAGTTACATAATCTATAAAAAAGATTCATTATCTTATACCAATGGTTTTGAGCCTTTGGTATATCCAATATTTTCAGTAGATTGTTTACACTCAAAAACTATTACCAAAATTTTGTTATTCATTACCATTATATAGAGTGTTTACAAGTTTTGTATTTTAAGTCTAAAAAATATTGAAATAATGACCTATTTAAAAATAAATATATTTTAGGATAAAAAATTCCACAAAAAATATATTGTAATGAGAAATGGTTCATAAAAAACATCCCACAATCCTCGTATACCAAAATAAATCATTTAATCTGGTTCAAAATATAGTCAAAAATTCATATTTAAAATCTTATTTTTAGGAACATGTTTGGAAGATTATCTCAATAATATAATAAAATCTATCAAGCATTGAAAATATAGAATATAAAATGGGATGAAATTGGGATTTATTTCCTAGGGATAGTGATTCACTTTCTATTATAACAACTCTAAACCCCAATGAGGATGTTATAGTTGTTGACAAAAGAAGTGGCCTGAAAACTCAAGAACCAATTAGATTTAATCCTTGTGAAGAGGAAATTTATGATTAAAAAAACATGGGAACTAAAACATAAAAAATAAAAAAACATTTAAATATGTATGGAATGTTTACATTGAAAAAATAAAAAATCCATAACTAAAAAAGTTAAACAACAATGGAAAATAAAGTCTGATTTGGTCAAGTAATACAAGAAGAATGTATTGTTTGAGGATAAGGTGAGAAATCAAACTGCTTTGAAATATTATTCATCTACAATTCTATTTCTAGCAAGAGTGTATAATAATTATAAACCCAACTACTCGAGGATACTCAAAATGAATAAAAATTTTAACATTAATATTCCAATTATCGATTCCTTGTATAAAATACTATAATACATCAAATTAAACAAAAGGTTTTGACAAAATTGATTGGAATAAATTAGATTCCATCAAACATAATGTGGACTACAATGCATCTTTTTTAATGAGGTTCCACAAGTGTGAAAGGACATGAAATGTATTTTTATTTAGTTCCATATAGTATGAAGTGGGGTACCTAATTTTTTATGTGAATTCGGTGAAACCATCAATATGATTTCATACTACTTTTTAAAAATGTGTGGTCTTAGGGATTTTCAATCAACTTTTCAATTTATTAAACTTATTGATATGTTAGTCATTTATCAATATGGAAGTGTGGGAAACAAATTATTCAGAGTAAGAAATATCATACTACCGACATAATAAATTATTATTTACATGGAGTTCAGTTAGATTGTTTTAATTATCATTAATATGCCTTTTTAAATATTAGATCTGATTTCATTGTGCGTCCAGTAGAAGAATCACCCTCCAAGCTATGGATAATATAGATAAGATTTATATTTTTAGATACACAAGATCGAGGTGAGTTGTGACTTATTAGTTTTTATTAAGGATGAGTTCCTAAATATTTAGGACATATAAATGAATGGTTCATACCATATTAAGGCTACTAATATTAGAATTCCCTATTCCATTGAAGTATTAGTGAGACTATTATTCTACTCCCCAAGGATTTTTTGATGAAATAATTTATTACCTTCATCTACATGTATATATTCAAAACCAAAAATACATTTTCTTAAGATGTTTAAAAACTATATGAGAGTTTCCAATCAAATATTTATAGTTTAAAAGACTTCAAATATGAGGAGTATTCGAGGGTAAAAATTTCTAAAGAACATGTTCATTTTTTAATTTTAATTATTTTTTTATTTTTAATCACTCACTTATTATGATGCATATTGGTCCAGATTTTATATTTTCATTATATATAAAACTAAATTTCTTATAGAGAAAATGGAATCTTAATGGTATACCGTTGATGATAAATATTCTTCCATAAAGTGGTAGCCTTTTGATTTGTTCTAGTTTTAATATTTTTTTGAATAAATAAATATATTATAGAAGCTGTGTCCCATTTTTATGAATGGATCAATTTCATAAGGTGGGGTAAAACATGAAGAATGATAATAATCCCCCTGTTAATTTTTCTAGGATGTATACATCATTATTTGATCATATTAATAAGAATGTAGGTATAGATATAACTATGGATAATAATCTCACTTCAAAAATATTTGAGGATCTCGGGGACAAATTATTAAGAGTTTGAATTTTAGAAATAAAATGAGAGGATGCCCGAAATTATTCCACCTAAAACGGTGAAATAAAAATCATCAATAAATTATACCCACAAAACGATCATCATTAGGTTAAAATCATGGGGTATGGATAGATGAAGACTTAAAATGAGGAAATGTATAAGAGTAAACTCATGTGTTCTAGTTTATTTATTCAATTTTAAATGGAAATAAATTCCTCTAACTCTTTTTCAATAATGATATTTACCTACTAAGTATTTCCCAAATTAACCAAAAAAATATTCAACCTATCTTATAATCCATATCTGAGTCAAATGTTGGAATCTACTGGATCAACCCTCCCTAACTCAAACATTGGTTTCAAAATATTTTTAAATTAATATTATTAATTATAATTTGGATAATTTTTAATTCTTGCAGAAAATAAATTAGAGCAATCAATGAAATTTTTCAAATTAAAATTTTATAGATAGAATATAATGAATTCAAATGTATAAAATTATTACATTTAGAGGAATTATTATTTAAACTTATATACATTTTAATGTTTTAAAAAAATTCTTTTAGTTTTCAAAAATTAAAAATATGATTTCATTTGAAATTGAAGAAATTCATGTTGAAGCCATATAAATGAAAAAAATGTGTCTTCTACTTCAATTTGTGGGGTTTTGATACTATTCAATTTCATTCATTTCATTATAATTTTCTGATATTTTATAGTTATTTTATCAGAAATGAAATCTTATTTTTAAAAATAAGGATTTCATAAAAACGTCTATGTAATGGATAGTGTAAAAATTGAGGAGAATTTAAAATTTTTAAATTTCTTTTTCTTTTTTGTAATAAGTTTTTTTTGAAATTATATTTGACCCTTGAATGTATTTTTGACTTCCAAATTGATAAAATATTTTAACCAAATTGAATAAAATTTCCCCCCACCTTGTTTTTATGTGTGTAGGGGGTAGATGTCATAAAATGTTACTTAAATGTGTTTCAATGTGTCACACATAAATACTCACAAAAATTTCCAAAGTTAATTTTCCCACATTTAGGATTTATATATTCTCATTATTTGTAAATAAAATTAATTTTTTAGTGTGTTCTTAGGTTAGAAGAATAAAAAATCATTTTGATATTATTATGTGATAATTGAAGAGTAAATTATAGGATTTCACTAATAATAAATTACTAAAATCACATGATCTCTTAGTGAATGTTTTATTATATTTTTTTTGAAAAAATATTTAAGAACTAAGAAATGCTGTGTGATACATAATATACTTATATAATTGATATTGTAATTTTAGGAAATTGATTATTTTAAATTGAAACTAGGAAAAACATAAGTTTAAATAAAATTATCTAAAAGAGTCTATTCCAATTTTAATCATATAATTCATTTATAATTTGATTAAAATAGTCAATTTGGATCCCTGCATAATTCTCTATGACATTAGGAACTAGAAAAATCCACATGTACAATCATTTAGTGACTTGAAAATTCTTTGATAAAAACAATAATGTTCATAGTTTTCAAAAATGAGTTCATTAAGGTGAGGGAAATATTTTACCCAAATGAATAAGGTAGAAATCAAATTTTAAAATAATCATTATCTATTAATAAATGAGTACAAGAATGTTTTTTAGATTTATAAAACCTATTAAGGATTGAAAATTAAACGTACTAGATGTTAATTTTTTAATATCACCTTTATCTAACATCATTCACTTTTAAAATAGGGAACTAAACATGGAATGAAGTTTAAAATTAGGTGATAACCACACATGGGGCATAAAAATTCTCTACAATTGATGGTGTATTAATTGTTTTCATTTCCGATGTGTTTTTTGACTTGAGCATGATTATCCACTTATTTTCAAAAGACTTTGTTAACAAAATATTAAAATTAATTCAATTTTATAGGAGTGAAAATAATTATGTTTGTGCGCATTCAATTTGACATTATTTTTGTGAATTTTTTCAAATATATTTTAATTAATTAAATAGGTTTTAGATGTGAAAACATGTGTTTTAATAGTGAATTTTTTATTTTTTGAAAATGTGTTACATTTTCAATTTTTAAATCAATTTTCTGGAATAGAGTTACTGATTCTTGGAGTAACTATTTAAAAAATTATTGGAACTTATTTTGTTAGTATTTAAGAATTTTTTTTATTTATGTGTTTTTTATTAAATTTTTCTAAATGTGGTTTTTTTATGATTAAATTATTTGTAAAAAAATTCATGAATTTATTAGTAAATCATTTTAAAATATTAGATAAACATATATATTTTTTATTAAAATGTTATTTTTTTAGAATTTCCTAGAGTCTAATGATTTATATGTTTTTTCACAAGGGTTTTTCATGCTTTAGTGAACAAAATTATAATTCCTTTGAGTGTCTACTACTATTATATCCACACACATTATACAATTCCCCTATTCAACTATTATAAATCAAAAACATCTTATACCCTTGCAATTATTTATGCAATGTCCTGAAGTGATATTATTTGAATAAAATTATAGTTTGAGTAAAATTATTATATATTTATTCCTTTATAGTTACTCTTTCCTAAATGTTTGTAATATTTTTGGCTACTGGTATTATACCTATCTTTATAACAAAAACGTAATTCCTATAAAACAAATTTATGGAATTTTTCATTATATTTTCAATGGGAACACAGTCATTCCAATTGAAGAGGGTCCCTCAAAAATCTACCCTCATACTAAAGTGGGGATCACCAAAAACCATGTAACCTATATACAAGTCTCAAATTTACATTTCGGTGAACTCTTGGTCAAAATGACTAACCAATTATCAATAGTGTGGATCCTCTCAATCTCCAACTATCTTTTATAAGGGACATCAAGAATCTATTGATATCAAACATCAATATCTTTTGACCTACTATGAAAAGTGGAGTTCTTTCCTAAGAAATATCACTATAACTATCACCGAATAAAACCTACATTTCCTTATTAAAATTGATCTCTCAAATAAATGCTTTCAAATATAACAATTCATTGCATACCTCTATAGCTACAATAAAGTTTTACATTGTGGTTGATAAATCAACACATCATTTATGCCTAGACTACCAATATATATATCCACCTATAAAACATACCAAATATCATGATGTATACTTTTTCAAATCTATATGTTCTTCCATATCTAAATCTGCAAATCCACAAATCATAGGTTCCATATTGCCAAAAAAATCAATGATAATAAATACCAAGAAGATAGAAAATATATACTTCAGTACTATTTAAAAATATATACCTATATTAGATATAAAATGACTGATCAAAACAACTACATGGGCAATATCAGGTCTAGTACACAACATCACATACAACAAGTACCCAATCAAAGATGAATAATTTATGATCTGCATCTCCACTATCTCTCTTAATTAGTAGTAGGTGACTGATTGGTGCGGAGCATAAAATGTAATGTAAGATGAGTAATATCAAATTTATCTATGTATATTGAAAATTATTTAAGATCTTTATCAATATATCTCTCCTCAAATAACAAAAAAATTTCAAGCCTTTATTCAAGGGAGATTCACATGCCCACAATATATGGTGTTGTTCCCAAGTATTTAATTGAAAAAAATGAGAATGATCATTCATCAATCAGTAAACTCTAAAGCATAATGGAAAAATATGAGAATATCATCAACATAAATAAATAGTATATTAACATCATCATCAGTAAATCTCAAAACAACCACTATTATGAGAAGATGAATTCCCAAAACTCTTATGAAAAATAACAAATTCAAACTTCATATAACCCTTCCTTATTTATTAATTCCAACCATTTAAACTCTTATTTAACTTATATAAATGATTATATTATCCTATTGAAAAATCATCTAAATGTACAAGGAGGAAATATATCTTCACATCCAAATTCTCAATATGCATATCCAAACTAGTATAAAATCCATTTATGAAATTCATGAAATATATTTTGAGATCTTCTGAAAAATTATAATCCAAATCATCACCATTCCTCTTAATTAATAATTTAAAAATAAAATCACAATGAATCATGAAAAAAAACTAGATTCTTCATTTTTAATCTGATAGATCCACTAATTTTAAAAAAATCAGTTACATGTAGGTATCTTCGATAGATCAAAAGTATGGTTGTTGTACAATGATATCAAATCATCATCCCTTCCTACCACCCACCTATCAATATTATTACTTTACATCAATATATCAAATGATCCTGGTTATACCCCTTTATTAGGGAGTACATACTCACAAGGTGAACACTAAGTAGAAATTTTATGATGATAATTTGAACAATGTAGTGGAAATTTTAATTCATTAATAACTGATTTAATTAGAACATCTGAATGAAAAGATGTATTGAAAACATCAATTATAACCAATTATCTCAAAATCTCAATTTTTTTGTAAAAAAGATCATCAAAATCAAGAAAATAAGTTAAATTTGAATCATAACCTATATCAAGACTACCAAATCCATTTTAATTTTTTGAAGTACTTTTCTCTCCCTAGAAAATACCTGAAATAGTTTAATCCTCCTTAAACACTAGATGAATAATTTTGAAATGTTTCTTCAATGAAGGATCACAGAACATGTTCCAAAACTCATCGTGTCTATATCTAATAAAAATATAATTTTTTTGACTTACTACCCATCTTGGATCTCTAATATCTATGAACATGAACACAACCCTTGAAACCAAAAACATAATGGTTAGCATACCATGATATCATTTCAATTCCAATACTTTTCATGAGTGTATGTATGAAATGAAAAAATTCATGATAAATTGATAATACAATAAATAGTGTATAAATCCTCACCCCAAAAATTTTCAAGAAAATTATCTTCTAAAAGAAAACTATGAGCTCTTTCAAACAATGTCCTATTCATTGACTTGGAAATACCATATAGATGAGTTATATTGGGAGGAATCCTCCAATGATTAATACCCTCATGTCTACAATACTAATCAAGTAGACTAAAATACACACCCCTGTTTTCCATGAAAATAAATTCCTATTTCTTTTTAGATTTAGTTTGAGTATAAACTGAAAATTTCATAAAAACACTAAGCACTTAAATTTTGCATTTCAAAACATAATCACATATCTTCAATGAAAATTCATCAATAAATGTCACAAATTATATGCCACAACCAATGTTATTAGTTTTAAAAGGACAAAAAATAATAGAATGTAAGAATTCAGGTTCTTAAGACTTCCTATGTAATGGATGACTACTGAAACTCACTATGATATGTCTTCCAGCCATTCAGTGATTGAAAGTCTCCAATTTGACACTATTTAATTATAGAAAACAATTTATCTTTAATAAAAACCAATAACTTTCTAAAAAATGATTTTATTCCTCCTATTACACGACATAGTTGAAATAGTTCACACAATAATGCAGGGAGTGTCATAAGAAATAGAAGCAATGGTCCAATACAAGTCAATCTACTTCTTCCCTTGAGACACAATAAATGAATCTTTTTAATTATTCTATTAGTCCAAAAAATTGAACTGATAGAATTTTCATCATTAATAGTGTTGGATGAAATACTATTAAGATGAACCTCATGAACATGTAAATGATTGTTCAAAATCCAATTAATTCTTATGATTGTCTATAAACAAAACATCCTAACACCAAAAAATCAGCATTACCATCATTTCCCATCATTAAATTCCCAAAATAACCTATCATTTAATATGTAAGGATCTCCTTTCTTAATGTCAAGTTAATATAGGCTCCACTATCAAAATCCTAGAAAAATTATCAGAAGTAATATTAATAGAGTCATAAACAATAAAATGATCACCCCATGTAGCAGCAGTGACACAATAATCTCCAACACTAATTTTCTTATTCTAATTTACATTATTCTATTTTATCATTCCATCTGATAGAAAATAAATTTTATTAGGTTCTTTCATACCATAATGATTATATTCGATCTCTCTCCTTATCAACCTGGATTTGATTCTATAATTTCTATTACCACGACCACTTTGTCCATAATCATTCCCATGGATTCCCCATATTCTACATGGGTGAAATATTTGAATAATGTCTCTCCTCATTACGACTCCTAAAATATCTATTAAAAATCATCAAAATAAAAAAATGATTGTAAAAACACCATTTATAGCATAACAAGTTAGTGTAACATAGAAATTAGTCTAAGAATCAGTTTAATTATAAAGCAATAGAAGAGATAAAACCACTTCTTCAAAATCAATACCTGAAATAAATAATTGGTCAAAACAACCCTTTAATTCACTTTAATAGTCATAACATCATTGAACCATAAATTCATCATTTTTTTGGGAAGAAAAAATTTATTTTTTCCTATATTGGAAGAATAGATAGTCAAATGTTTCTCCTAAAAAGATCTAGAAAGAGATATGTTTACAATATGGATTATCATGTTGTCTCTAACCCACTAGCAAATGAAACCATAAAATATCTCAATCTCAAATATACATTATTCATATAAAATTATTTATTGATTCTATGTACAAAACATTGTAGATATATTCTCCTTGAAAAAAAAGAAGGTCCTTCTTTTTTAGTCACCACAAACGGTAGTTGGTACCACTTAACAAAATCATATGACTAGAATTGGAATCTATAATATATAAAAAATAATAACCACTACCTTTGATAATAGATTATGGGAATTATATCAATCAATGAACTCAAAAAAATATCCAAGTTAATTCAAAATGGAAATAAACTTTTATTCCATTCAATCAATCATGCAAACATCAAGTATATTGGAATAGATGGAATAGTATGTCCTAAAAAAACTAAATTTTTTCATGATAATTTTTCACATGGAAAGCCAAATGACGGAAAAAATGAGACCTCGTCTGATTAGTAGATCAACTACAATCAATGAGAACATAATAGGAAATCCCAAAAATATAAGGGATCTTAAAAGTATAACTATACAACACAATAGAATAAAATACCATTGAAAATAAAGGAAGAAATTATATCTAATAAATAATGTTGTCCAATAAAGAAGAGAAAATAATAAATTTTACTTTAAGGATTGCAATATCATCAACTATATAAGTTGTTGAAAGAAAATCCCCAATATCACAATAGATTTGGTTGTTGAATAAATCCTATCAGAAAAATGTAACATACACATCATACTAAAAATTTCTACCAAAACCATCAACTACCTACTTTTAAAGGTAACCATCCACATAAAAAATAACCTCAAGACAACATGTTTCTATCATTTTATTTTATATCATTTATAAAGTGTATTTGACTGCACCATTTGAGGAGGATCCCATACCAAGTAGTATTGTTTTCACATATTCAATATAGATGTTGTTTATTGAGAATAACCAATATATAATAATGTTTAATATAGTTTTGCAGTACCATATTCAAGAAATTTATGAAATATTGTTATAATTTTGAGATGAAATTTATCTAAATTATAATTATTGTTTTAGATCAATGATAATTTGAATCAAGTGCAGGACTGATTGTGTTTTTTAGTAATAATAAAATGTTAGTGAAAATTTAATAGGGTACAGTTGGTGTTGTATGTGTATTCTCAGAGGTCCCATGTTGTAATCATGTGGTAGTTAATATTAAAGAGAATTCATTATAATCATGTATCATATTTGGAATTAATTTTATTGTGATTTTATATTATAATTTAATGTAAAAAATTTGGATTCGAGCCAATAGCTAGGGAGTTCATGGTAATGTTTAATAGATTAATAGAGATATTCTATGATTTCTTATATATCTGATGAATTATCTATGTTGATACTTACAGTGGGAGATAAGAAACATTCTTGTAGTTATCTTTTGTTAATTGAGATTAAATTGAGTGACTTGAAAATCATGATGTATAGAGACATGATCACTATAGGGATTACATTGAGGCACGATAGGTGATCATTTCTATGAGATGGTTGTGATGCTTGGATTTTTTGTGAAAAATATGGGTACTGGTTATAGAGAAAAATTAAAGGAGGATTAATTTAAATGGAAGAAAAGTGGGTGATAACATCATTCATGATGATCACTACACTACCATCGGGGATCACTCTGAAATACATGTTTTTTATTCATAGAAGAGATTCAAAAAATCCCCAACTACTAGGAGAAAATGTGAAAAATTCCCAGGAAATTATTCTTGATAATTAGTTATGAGTCATTTTTTAAGGTCCCATTAAAAAATACATGTTGATACCTTTTTCTGGATTACCCTTACTTGCCAAAGTACCAACATTAAAGATATATTCCAACAAGATGCGACCAACACTGGTACCTTGGATGATGATAATCCTACATCTTATGATCTATTATGTCAGGTCATGAGGGAATGCAACCTCACATTGGAGAAACCCTACCAGAAAAAATGAGTCTGACTAAACCACCAGGACATTAAAATTATAATGCCAACATAGAGATAGCCATGTGTACTTTTCTCAAACCTCTTCTCCCAGGTAGGTGATATGTTAGTGAAAGAAATTTAATATAAAAATAACTTATCTTATGTGGTCCCACAAGTGGTATCCTCCTATCATATCCCATCATACATACAATTTATCTACATTCATAATTACCCTCTTTCATGGTGGAATCCATTTCAACCATCACTTAATGCCCTGATGACCCTTACCATCCAAACCAGTGAAAAAAAGTGGAAGTAGTTTTCCTAGAAACATAGAAGACCCCCCCCCCCACACACACACACAAAAACATAGTAATGATAATTTGTTGATTTTGAAGATAGTATTTTAGATGAACCCAAAATTATATATGGCAGAGACTTCTTCCATACCTTTATATATTGTTAGAATCACATATTACCTAGAAAACACTAGATAATAGATGACAATGAACTCACTGATCCACCCCCAAAAACGACATCACGATGAATTGATATATTGATCCCCACCTCAATATATTCTTATATCTGTACGTATGAAAATATATTTACACATCACTCATTCATCACTTGAGAAAAAATTATATATATATTTTTAATGTGACATGGTGAAAAAACTACTCCATTAGACAAGAGAAACTCTGCACTATTCATATTATCATCTATGGAAGATTCATGGTTAGTCATTATCTACAAGAGGAAGTTCATTTTCACTAGAATATACTTACACCATATTGACAAAGCCCACTCATCCTGCTCTTTTCCTATAGGCATCATGAAATAATTATCTCAAATAATGAAAATCAATGTGGAGGATCGAGAATAAATGAATATTTTCAAATCATCAATCAAACAGAAATTATCATAACAAACTAATTTCATAGCTCATGAACGGAGATATTAAATCCATGATATAAAATTTCTTCTCTCAATGTAAGTATAAGGTTTGGACACCCTAAAAAGGAAATAGAACCGTTACCCAATTATCATACCAAAAATAAATATAATTGTGACCCAACACCTATAAGACATCATCATACATAAATAATTCATCATCATTACATTTTGGAGCCTGTAGGATATCCCTTTCATTCCAAACAAGGATTACACCTTTCCACATGGTGTACCTCTCGTTCCCCTCGTGGTTTAATTTTCATGATCACAATCACTCTCTTATTTATCTAATCTTGTTTTAAGTGTTTTTGTTGATAGGAAAATGGTTGCCAGGGAATTGGGCCAAGAAAAGCCAAAGTGGACTGATTTTCAGTCCACCGGCCAGCCGGTGGAAGACCATCGGCCAGCCGATGGAGGCCTGGACAGAAGGCATCCCTCTGTCCAGACCACCGGCCAATCGGTGTCACATCACCGGCCAGCCAATGGAACCCAGACAGAAGAGGTAGCTACTGTCTCCTCACCGGCCAACCGGTGGCCTCCTCACCAGCCAGCCGATGGAGCTTGGGCAGAATTGATCTCCATTTTACAAGCACCGGCCAACCGGTGGCCTAGCACCGGTCAGCCGGTGGAGCCAGTCAAACTAGCCGTTGGGCTTTGACCAGACTTGTCCACTTGACTCCCAACGGCTCCGAAGGCCTCTCCAATGGCTCCGAAGACCCCCAAAGGCCATTTGAGGGTTCCCCCTCTATAAATAAAGGACTAGGAAGCCCCGATAACGCAAGGAATCCCATGGGACACATTTTACATCATTTGGCGAACCTCCGGCGCATTCTTCCAAGGAACCCCCACTTGCTCCAACTCAATTCCACATCCAAGGAGCACCACCATAGAAGCTTGGGAGAGCTCTTCATCAACTCCAATCAATCCATTGGCGCCGAAGGCTTCTCCCATTATGGTTTTTCATTATTTATTTATTTTGAGCATCAAATTGGGTTTGTGCCTACAAACCCCCAACTCTTTCTCTCATCCTCTCTTTTGGGTTTTCACGCCACCTTCAAGGTGTGAAGAGGTTAGTCAAGCCTTCCATTTAAAAGGCTTGAGTCATAGGTGAGCTAGCCTTCACCTGTAAGAAGGCTAGTGGGTTCTTGCTCAACCATTAAAAGCAAGTGGGTTCTTGCATAACTATTAAAAGCAAGCTGTAATAGGTTCTAGACTAACCTTAAATTCTAGTGGGTTTCTTGCTAAAACCATTAAAAAGCAAGCGGTAGTAAATCTCTCAACGGTTGAGTTGGGAGCGGAGACGTAGGCTTTGCTTTAAGCCGAACTCCATTATCAATTTTGTGTCTTGCCTCTTTTATTTCCACTGCACATTGATAATTGTTTTTAAATTGTTAATTATTTTTTAAAAGGAAATTCACCCCCCCTCTTGCCATCACTTCTCTGCCCAACAATTGGTATCAGAGGAAAATTTGAGTAATACCTTCACCGGTTTCAAATTCAAGATCCATTGTGATGGCTTCAACTTCTTTCGCCCCCGAAGGCTATTCTTTGGGTCGTGCTCCATTCTTCGATGGAACCGACTATACTTATTGGAAAACCCGCATGACCACTTTTCTTAGAAGTATAGGTTATCCTATTTATAAAATTTTCATGCATGGTTACTCTCTCTCTTCTCCCGATGAATCAAAATGGACCCAAGCCGATATTAAAAATTTCGAGCTTGATGGAAAAGCCATGAACGCTCTTCATTGCGGCCTTGATCGTAATGAATTCAATCGAGTTTCCACATGCACCTCATCTCATGAAATCTGGAAACTTTTGGAGGTTACCCATGAGGGGACCAACAAAGTCAAGGATACTCGATTGGATATGTTCCGTCAAGATTTTGAGACTTTTACCATGCACCCACATGAATCAATTTCTGAAATGTTTACTCGTTTTACTGACGTTTTCAATGGAAGAAAATCTCTTGGAGATGATGTGTCTGCAGAAACGATGGTCAAGAAGATCCTTTGGATCTTACCAAGCACATGGGAACCGAAAGTCACGACAATCCAAGAAGCAAAAGACATCAAGAACATGCCGGTCGAAGAGCTCATCAGATCCCTCATGACCTACGAGATCACCATGAGGACGCAAGCTGAAAAGGAAGGCAAACCGATCAAAGTTACAAAGAACATCGCCTTCAAAGTTCAAAAAGAAGAAATATCCTCCTCCTCATCGTCTTCCTCTTCAAGCGGCGATTCAGAAATGGAGAATCTTGCCCGAAAAATGCACAAATTCATGAAGAAGCACAAGAAGAAGAAATCCAGCAAGGCTCAACCCAACGAAAAATCTGAGTCCGAGGTAACATGTTACGGGTGTGGCAAGAAAGGCCATTACAAGCCCGATTGTCCACTCAACAAGAAAAAGGCCAAGCAAAAGGAAAAGAAGAAGGCATTAAAGGCCACATGGAGTGATAGCTCAACATCCTCCTCCTCCTCCTCCTCAAGTGACAACGGTAAAAAATGCCTAATGGCATTTCATAAGGTATCCTCTTCCGACTCCTCAACCTCTAGTTCTTCAAATTCCTTCAATCATTTATCTTACGAGGATCTCCAACATGCTAGAGATCAATTGGAGGAAGGTTTTCACGAACTTTCTTCCAAATTTATTGCTTTAAAAAAGAATTTCAAAAAACTTTCTTCCGAAAAGGAACAACTTCTCAAAGAAAAGGAGGAGTTGTCCCTCAAGGTCCAAAACCTTCCCGATGTTGATTCTATGGAATCAACAATCAAGGATTTAAGGGATTCCCTAGCTAAGTTCACCGAAGGTGAACAAAATCTTTCGAAGCTCCTAGGTTCTTAATGCCTATCTAGAACCACCCAAGGGCTTGGCTATTCCAAGCAAACTTCCTCTTCCCATGCTCCAACTATTTTTGTAAGGGGGAGCTCCCAATATAAATTTTGCAACTATTGTAAAAAACCTGGGCACTTAATTTATGAGTGCAATTGCAAAAATGCTTGGTATGGAAGGCCCAAAACCATTTTCTTAAATGATGAATTTCATAGGAGAAGACCCGCCACTAGACAAGTATGGATTGAAAAATCCCTTTTAGCGAGTCTCACTGGACCAAAATTTGTCTCGGTTTCAAAATCCTCTCCCCGGTGATTTTTTGTTTTTATTTAGGGGGAGTTAGGATCGTTTAAGCCTTTTTGCTTTATTTTCAAAACTTGCAATTCAAAACTTTCTTTTCAAAACTTTCAATTCAAATTTCAAAAATTTCAATTGGTTTTAAAAAACTCTATCTTGTTTTTCAAACCTTTCCCTCAATCAAGTTTTATGCCCCGTGCTATTTTGATAATCACAAAGGGGGAGAAATTCTTGATTGATTGGGGGAGAAATCTTTTTCTCATTCTTTGATTTACTTTTCAATTTATCCTTTAAAGCATGCCTTTCATTTCATTTTTACATTGCTTATTTTGGTGATTATGATCATCAAAATAGGGAGAGATTGTTGTACCTCTCGTTCCCCTCGTGGTTTAATTTTCATGATCACAATCACTCTCTTATTTATCTAATCTTGTTTTAAGTGTTTTTTTGATAGGAAAAAGTTTGCCAAGGAATTGGGCCAAGAAAAGCCAAAGTGGACTGATTTTCAGTCCACCGGCCAACCGGTGGAAGACCACCGGCCAGCCGCTGGAGGCCTGGATAGAAGGCATCCCTCTGTCCAGACCACCGGCTAACCGGTGTCACATCACCGGCCAGCCGGTGGAACCCAGATAGAAGAGGTAGCTACTGTCTCCTCACCGGCCAACCGGTGGCCTCCTCACCGGCCAGCCGGTGGATCTTGGGCAGAATTGATCTCCATTTTACAAGCACCGGCCAACTGGTGGCCTAGCACCGGTCAACCGGTGGAGCCAGTCAAACTAGCCGTTGGGCTTTGACCAGACTTGTCCACTTGACTCCCAACAGCTCCGAAGGCCACTCCAATGGCTCTGAAGACCCCCAAGGGCCATTTGAGGGTTCCCCCTCTATAAATAAAGGACTATGAAGCCCCGGTAACGCAAGGAAGCCCACGGGACACATTTTACATCATTTGGCGAACCTCCGACGCATTCCTCCAAGGAACCCCCACTTGCTCCAACTCAATTCCACATCCAAGGAGCACCACCATAGAAGCTTGGGAGCGCTCTTCATCAACTCCAATCAATCCATTGGCGCCCAAGGCTTCTCCCATTACGGTTTTTCATTATTTTTTTATTTTGAGCATCAAATTGGGTTTGTGCCTACAAACCCCCAACTCTTTCTCTCATCCTCTCTTTTGGGTTTTCACACCACCTTCAAGGTGTGAAGAGGTTATTCAAGCCTTCCCTTTAAAAGGCTTGAGTCATAGGTGAGCTAGCCTTCACCTGTAAGAAGGCTAGTGGGTTCTTTCTCAACCATTAAAAGCAAGTGGGTTATTGCATAACCATTAAAAGCAAGCTGTAATAGGTTCTAGACTAACCTTAAAGTGTAGTGGGTTTCTTGCTAAAACCATTAAAAAGCAAGCAGTAGTAAATCTCTCAACGGTTGAGTTGGGAGCGGAGACGTAGGCTTTGGTTTAAGCCGAACTCCGTTATCAATTTTGTTTCTTACCTATTTTATTTCCGCTGCACTTTGATAATTGTTTTTAAATTGTTAATTATTTTTTAAAAGGAAATTCACCCCCCTCTTGCCATCACTTCTCCTCCCAACACCACATACATGTCGCTCAGGATGTTCACCCACAATGATTTCTCTTTTTTGTTTTCCCATGCCAACCCCACTTGTAGTCTATCCAATGTATTCAGAACAATCCACATATTTACACTACCCACATCAATCAGTCTAGAAAGCCTCTTCCACAAAAACTAGTGACACATTAATTAAAAATTACCATCTCATAATAAAGTAGTTATCATATTTTAAATGGTATCAATTTTCCCCTTAGTATCTTAAAATATAGATTAAAACATACATTATAATTGAAGATTTTAAACTATTAATCATAGTTATATGTCCACCAAACAATATAAATATGTTCTTAGAACATATTAATTACATGGGATTCAATTAGTGATTTCTTAAAATGGTAGCCTTAATTTTTCTTCACCTCATATAGGATCCCATAGATAAACTGTTATCAAATCACACATTTTATGCCCATCCTCTCTTGAATGGGACCACTATGCATGTCAGAACTCCTTTTGGAAATATAAACAATGCACATATAATGATTGATTTATTGGACACTCCATTTGTTTTATGAATCCATTATCTAAATAAATCCACTAATTTAGTTTTACCATCAATTAAGGAAGAAATTAATGTCATTGAAAAACATAATGTGAGAACCACTCCCCTCCCCTGTCAATTTTTAAAGGCCTTATCTTCCTGTCCTCTAGAACCAGTTGATATTTCTAAATAGAGATTCATGGGAAAGAATAACGAGATTAAGGTATAGTGGATCTCTATACTATAGGCTTCCCGCACTCTTAAAAAATCTAATGAACCTTGACAAAAAATTGATATCCATGGACATGAACTTTATCTGAAATATAAGTAATTATCCCAATCCCTGAACCCAAAAATTATCATAAATCTTACAAAAAAGATCAATTAAACAAGGTCATATTCCTTATCCATGTCCATATGTTTCATGTTCTTGAACTAATGGATTTAATGGTGAATTAATCCACCATCTTCTTGGTTATCTTGATTTCCCCCTAAATACTCCATCACTTACCAATGTCATGGTACTCGTATAAAATAATTCTAGAAAACAAGAAGATAAGTCTTCTATTGATAAAGATGGATACTTATTTATATAATAAATTTAAAAAAACGTATGGGCAAATAATAACTGAGAGATACGGGGTCCTAGTCCTTTTGAATGATAACTACATTGGAAGTAAAGACGTCCTTGGTTACACCCCTTCCTCAAACATAATCCCTTATGGATTCCCCCTCACAAGATTTAATTATCTCCCATGCATAAACATAGAAAGAACCAAGGAATCCATCTGGGCCATTATTACACTATTGGTTCATCCTACACAATACATAATTTATTTATCCCTTATTCTAGACTTCCTACAAAATCTCATAATCTCCATCATCGAATAATAAAGGAATAAAAATCACAAAATCATCCTTGTTGTATCCTCCTACTAATGATACAGGGATGAATGACTTGTCCCCTCAAATAAGATCCATGATATTATCGTGATTTAGTTTCCAAATCACCTCATCTTCCTTCATGTAAAAATCATTATCCATTTTCTACATTAATATACACGAACACCTTTATTTTTTCCACATAATACATAAAAATGATTTTTATCATCTTCCCCCTTGATCAAAAAAACTTTGGAATTATCCCTATAAACTCTTTCAATTTATATAATTATATTATCTAGAGTCTTTTTTTCCATAAATACTACAAAAATTAACATCTTACTAGTTATTCAATAGTTTCCAGGGAAATGAAGATAGATACTCAATGATTTTTTGACTCACAACATATGAGAGTTATTTTTTATCAAGAAACCAAGCCCGAAACATTTCAGATTAAGAATGAAATCATTTAAAAATGATATTCAAGACCTTATGGCCAGAAGAAAAACCTGACGATGTGTATGGAATATTGAAGGATAAGCTTCTAGATCACTCAGTGGTGATGTGACCAATTTCATATGAGGCATACATGAAATCCAAACGATTACTTACACTATAGGCTAAGGTGTCCAGTTCTTCCATAAACTCCTTTGAATCCTCTAAAATTTAAAAACGGTTTTAAGACATCAATATTGTAGAGTGATCCAAATCCATCCCCTTTGCTCGACGATAAGACTAGATCATTACATTGTTCTATAGAATATAGTGGAAAAAATATATCCACCAATGAAATCCATGAAACCAGTCACCCCAGGAAAAACCATATCTTCTGAATTAGGAAATAATTCATGTGGAACATAAACCTTTTTAGTCTTTCACAGCTCTCGCTACTGTTATTTGGATTATTTCATTTTAAAAAATTGGTGTTCTTGTTCTTTATTAGTGTAGCTAGATTGTTTGTGGAATCTGATCATTTCCAATTAATTATTTTTATGTTTTTATCTTTAATTTTGTACTGTGTTGGATTAATTGTTATCTTACCATTGTAATTTTTTTGTTAATGGGATTTTACTCTACACCACTCTAAAACATTCATGTGTTGATGGTGGATCCTTCACTCATGAGAATTAAAAAAAGTTCAAAAAATTAGAATATTTAATTTATCTCTACACCATTAATTAAAAAATTAACTCCATTTACTTCATCAATATATCATTACTAATTAATCTACACTCAGCTATATTGAACACAAAATGATAGTTCAGTGACTTAACACATATTCATCATCCACTAAATCAGTTTTTTTACTTTAGTATGAAAATCAAAACTCATCCTTAGGTTTAGTTCAGTATGATATCTTTATTTTCCACATATTTATAACCTCCAATATAACCTAAAACATTCCACTCCATCCATGCCTACTTCTTTACCATTTCAAATTCACTTCTCACTTCCATAATATCTCACACACTAATTTAAATTTAATTTTTAATGTTATTTTTTTACATTTCATGGTCTCGAGACTTCAAATTTCTATATGGTTTTACCATTATTACCATTGTACTAGTTTTAAAATGGTTTTCTAAATAAATAATTTCACTATCTTCTGAATATCTAAGCCCATCAAACGTAATAAAAATAATTTATTAATAAAATAATAATTATTAATAAAATTAAAATAGTTGTGTATTTTTAACATAAAAAATTAAATATATCACTATTAAGTGATTATTATAATATGAAGTTTTAATTCCAATAATAATATGTTAAAATTAAATTTATTATTAATTAATATTAAAAATGATTATGAAATCCAGATTTTTCAAAAAAAAATTCTAAAAATACATGTTTTCAAAAAAAATTATGCTTTCATTTGAATGATAAGATTCCTGTGTTTAGAAATTAAATCGGTTTATATAAAGTGTAAATTTATAGTAATAAATCTATAATATGGTAAATATTCTAGATTTATTTATTTTTCATAAAAAGTTGATACTGAGGTAAAAATCAATTTTCAATGTAATTTTAAAATGCAGTAAGATGGTTAATATAATTTCTAAGGACATAAAATATCATAAAAACATATATATTAATGTCTCTAATGTGGATTGTTTGACCACTCCTTATGTCCCCTCCATTATGTTTCCGGTTTTCATCTAAATATATTTTAAAAAGGAAAACTTATACATTATCGAATTAGAATTTATAAAATTATAATGAATATTCATTAAAAATGTCATGACCCATCCATGGGCCCTATGTCGGGACAAACCAAAGCCCGCCTTCCATAGGACAGGGGATGGTGACTAGAACCAATGGTGTAAATCCCTAAGATGGGAAGGAACTGCCTTTGTAAAAGTGAAAAAACACAATAGACTACACAACATGGAGTAAAGACTACGTACAACTGAATACAAAAGAGAGTGATGGAAAGTAAAAGGGCCTATATACAAACCCAACTGAACAACAAGTATAAGTAAAAAGGGAAAAACAATTGAATGTAATTTTAAGATCTTGGATTGTCCTCTGGTATTCCTACCTGAAGGGTAGGTAAAGATGGCCACCTCAGCACTCATGTCTGTCAGTCTCCTCTGTGTGCCGACTCGTCGCAAGGTCCACATCCAGGTACTGTCCAGTCATGGAGCTCCCGGCCTCCATCAGCGTTTCCCGTCATCTGCATCCAACACAACGAGGTGCGGGCATAGACCATGCAGGGATGAATATAATGATACTCAGTAGGGACCCCGAGACCCTCAATGTCTCAAAATATCTTCTAAGGATAAAAAAATGAAGATACAATCACGAATTATCAACCAACACTACTTAGGTATATGCACATACATATACCTAAGTTACCAATCTTAGTCTGGCTCTAACTCTCCAGCCCAAGCACAAACCAATTCCACAATGGAAGTAAAGTCAATCACCACGATGATAACGGTTGAAAGAAATGACTCAACTCACACAGGTATGCCACAATAGTAGAGAGATATAGATGATCATATGTAGCCATTGGATCATCTAAGATGTCAGACCCACACAAGATACAGGACCAGCTAAACGGTCTGAGCCACACATGATACATGCCAGTTATCTCGTCTAAGCTATCAGACCCACACCAGATACAGGACCAGCTATCTCGTCTAAGATGTCGGACCCACACAAAATACATGACCACCTATCTCATCTAAGATTTCATACCCAGACGAGATACATGATCAGCTATTCTGTTACACCCACACAAGATACAAGAACAATAGTCAGAATTGTCGAACCCACACAGGATTCTGGTACAGTAGTCATGGTCGTTGTACCCATGGAGGTTTCCAAAACAGTAGTCGTCGCAGTTGAAGCCAGCTCTAGGGTTCCCACACACAACACACTCGATTCCGTGAGGGTCCAATCCTCGAACAAAGGGGTAGATACATCAACTATCATGAATTACTGAGTTGATGTATCCTGATGTTCTGTCTCATCAAAAGAAACCCAATGCGACAGACGGCGCGTCAATCAGACGCCCTGTCTGAGAGTTATTGGTTTTTCCGTTCCAGGGGTCCGGTTGGATTTACGCTCGATCCAAACCCATCCATTTTCCATAGTCGTCCAAAACCCAATTAAAGTATCCCAAAAGGACCGCCTCATCTCAAGGGTCCCAGTTCCGAAGATGGCATGTCATTCGAACAGGCGGTCTTGAAGATATTCACATTTAAGCGAATTCGGGCTCGACCCCTCAATCCCAGTGTGCTGTACAGGGTCAGCCCGACTTGGTTCAGTGTGTCCGACCCAGCTGGAGGTCGGTACAGCCCGGTGTAGCATGGCCCTCCCACAGACCCAGCCTGGTGGCTCGGACTCGGTGGGGCGCGACCCCCCCCCCCAGACCCGGAACGCATCGCGGGCCGGTTCGGTCTGCCCGACGGCACCGAGTGGCACTGCCCCTCCTCTGCCTGGTCGTCCAGTTCTATCCGGCGCAAGAAGCACGCTGTGTGGGAAACAGTTCTTCCCACGTGACATCGTGGTTCTTCAGCCCGGCCGGTAGGTGTTCGGCCGGTTCGCCCACCGAGCGGCCTGCAGTTGCCGACCGCGTCTCCTCCACACGACACCTACTTGTGTCGCGGTCTTCTAGCCCAGCTGGCAAGTGTCCTGTCGGTTTGTCTATAAAAGTAGCCAGTTGTTGCAGGTCGTGGTTCCCTCCGCGTGTCACCTGTGGGTGTCGCGGTTCCCAGCAGGCCGACCGGTCGTCCCGCGAACCAGGCGGCCACTAGTCTATTCTTGTAGCTAGCGTGCTGCCAACGCTGCCTCCGGTCGCCACCTCCTCTAGTTTCTACTGACTTCAGTCACTGCTGCCTCTTCCGACTCTGCCTCCATTTCTAATACAATCAAGAATCAACCAAGGGTCGTCAGACCGTGTTTGTTTGACCCACACCCTCTGCATTAGGCGATAAAAAATTGCCAAAGACGAACCAAAGAATTCATCGAGAATGAGGTTATAACATTATTCTTTTAAAACTATACAAAATCCCCCTACTTCTTAACTAGTCGTTGAATGTTGTCGTGTCGCGAAAAGATGGGCGTCGCGAGAGATGGACGTTGTTCCATCAACATCGGGGGAAATTCATTATCGTTGGAAAAATTCTTTGTGGGCAGCATCTTTTACCTTGATACAGAGGAAGAAGAAGGTATGCGAGAATTCTCGGTGGGAGTCACCTCACTTTCTTGTCCTGGTTGAAGAAGTGGAGGAGATGTTCTTCATGTTCTTCATGTGAAGTAGGCTCTCCCTCCTCTCCTTATCTCTTCACAAAGTTAAGCCAAAATAATAGATATTGTTCTCTATTATTTTTATGGCACAACAACTCAAGAGTTGTCCCTCATTAAATGAAACAACACATTAGAATAAATGTGGAGGTATGGATTCAAAAATATTTAAATTTAAATTGAATCAATTCTCTTCATTAATGGTGGGGTGTTGGCAAGAATTAAACCATGGAATTACAGGAGTTCAAGGGGGTTTCAAGGGGAGTTTAGAGGTATGAAATCATGTGGGACCCACCAAATATTTTCCTCGCATGGGATGTTATGTGGGGTGTGGTCCCCACCTATAACTTCCCTTTGGAGAAAAATAACCACCACCTAAATAAAATTATGTCACACATAATTTTATTTAATTTATTAAGAATCCCAATAACTATCTTCTGCTCTCGACCAAATGCAACTGCGGTAGTGGAATCCTTAAGATAATACTGGTGCTGCGAGTTCATCTTTTTCCTCAGATTTCAATTCTGATGACTAGTTCAAAAGATAGAAAAACTCATACGTACATTTACTGAACGTAACCGAAGAAAATATAAGAAATTGATTATGGATACACCGGGCCTCAGAATCAGGTTCCCTCAGAAACTGCGGACTCCAAAAATTCCAAAGAAGTTATGAAAAAAATTTCCTTCAAATTTCCAGGTCATTACATTACCCTCTCCTCAGAAATTTATGTCCCTGTAAAGCTGCAACACACACTATGGAAACAAATGTGGGTACTGAGCACACATCTAAGCATCCTGCTCCCATGTGCTCTCCCTGAGGTTCCCGTGCTGCCAACGAACGCGTACGAGAGGAATCGATCGTCCACAGAGGACCCGCTCAAGTCGATCCTCAATCTCCACTGAAACCTCCATGAAAGTCACCCCGTCATCGATGTCCAGCGCTCCATGGTCGATGATTTGTGACGGGTCGTGCATGTATCTCCTCAGCTACTATACGTGGTAGACGTCGTGCAGCCGGTGCAACTGAGGTCGAAGGGACATGTGGTAAGCCACCTCGCCTACTCTGCTAAGGACCTGGAATGCCCTGATAAATTGTAGAGATAACTTTCCGCCTAGGCCAAATATCTGTAGACCTCGTCGAGGTGAGACCCATAGGAAGATGTGGTCTCCATCCTCGAACTCTAGTGTTCACCGTCTCCTATCAGAATAGGACTTCCGTCTTCTCTGTGCAGTCTTCGTCCGCTCTTGGATGATCTGAACATTCTTTGTCGTAGCTTGAACCATCGCTAGTCCTACAATTTATGACTCCCCTGGGTCAGTCCAACATAGAGGTGATCTGAAAGGGAGACTGTACAATGCCTCTTAAGGTTCCATACCGATGGTAGAGTGGTATTTATAGTAATATGAAAAATATACCAAAAGTAAGTGGTCTTCCCAACTACGACTGAAGTAGAGGACACAAGAACGGAGCATGTCCTCGAGTGTCTGGATGGTCTTCTCGGTCTGGCCATCTGACGGAGGATGGAAGGCGGTGCTCAAGTGAAGCTGCATCCCGAAAACCTCTTGAAACCCCTTCCATAGTCAGGAAGTGGGACGAGCATCTCAATCGAAAACGATTTTTGAGGGTACACCATGAAGCCGTAAGATCTCATTTACATATAGGTGTCCTAAGCTCTTTACTGAGCCCCTCTCTCTGATCAGTAGTAATTGGGCTGACTTGGTGAGTCAGTCAACAATTCCCCAGATAGTGTCATGTCCTCTATATTTACATGGAAGTACCGTCGCGAAATCCATGGATATCCCATCCCACTTCAACTATGGAACCTCTAAGGGCTGTACCAAGCCTGCTGGTACCTGGTACTCCTCCTTCACTTGCTGACAAGTGAGGCATCGCGAGACAAACTCTTCTACCACATTCTTCATACCTGGCCACCAGTTTTGTCATCTAAGGTCATGATACATCTTTGCCACTCCTAGATATACCACCAGAGGGGAAATGTGTAACTCCCTCAACACCTCGTCCTGTAGTGCAATAGGTACCATAGTACATCCTCTGAAGAGAATGACGTGCCCCCCCCCCCCCCACTTTAGAAAACCCATCAGGTGCCTGCCCTGAGGATATCTGAGCACCTCGCATCTCACAGTCAACGTTTCCACGTTGTGCCTCTCTGACTCACTGAAGAAGTAGAGGAGTGACTGTGAGAGACTGAAGAATGGTTCCTCCATCTATATCCACAAAGGATATCTGTAACGCGGCCAACTGACCTGTCACCTCTCCTAGCATTTGAATGCCTAATCTCTTACTGAGAGCATCAACTACAACGTTCCCCTTCCTAGGAGTATATAATATCTTGATGTCATAGTCCTAAAGAAACTCGAGCCATCTCGATGTCTCAGGTTCAGGTCCTTCTGCGAGAAGATGTACCAAAGACTCTAGTGGTCAGATTAGACTATTAAACGCTCACCCATCAGATAGTTCTGCCACATCTTCAAGGCGAAGACCACTGATTCAAACTACAGGTCATGGGTAGCATAGTTATTCTCATTTTGTCTTAACTTCCATGAACCATACTTGATCACTTCCCGATCTTACATCAAGAGACACCCCGAGTTCGGTCCCTGATGCGTCGCAGTAAACTACATACCCTACGCCCTCCTCTGGTAGCCTCAAGATGGGAGCACTAGTCAACCTCTGCCTCAACTTTGGAAAGCTCTACTGGAATCTATCTAACCATATGAAGGGTTTCCCCTTCTTTGTCAATTTTGAAAGCGGTGATTCTACTATGGAGAAGTGTGGTACAAATCTCCGATAGTACCTAGCCAGACCCAAGAAACTCCGCACCTCAGTCACACTTCTAGGTGGCTGCCAAGAAAAAACTGCCTTGATCTTCACTATATCCACTGCAACTCCAGCCACCGAGATGACGTGACACAAAAAGTGAACTTATGAAATCCAGAACTTGCACTTCGAGAGCATACCATAAAGATGGTTCTCTCAGAGTGTGTCTAGTACTACCCATAAATGGTAGGCATGATCCTCCTCATTATTCGAGTATCTCAGTATTCGTCGACGAAGACTACGACAAAGTGATCAAGGTAAGGCTATAAGATCCTATTCATGACACTCACGAACACTACTAGAGTGTTGTTTATGCCGAAGGGAATAACTAAAAATTCATAGTTTCCATACTGACACCTGAAGTCCATCTTCTACATATCCTCATCTCAAGCTGTGAGCTAGTGATAGCCGGACCTGAAGTCTATCTTTGATAACCATAGTGCTCCCTTGAGCTAATCAAAGAGGTTGAAAATCCTTGACAGAGGGGACTTGTTCTTCACGGTCACCTAATTCAGGCGACGGTAGTCGACACACAGTCGCAATCTCCCATCCTCCTTCTTGGTGAACAAAATCGGAGATGCCCATGGGGAAACACTGGGTCAGATAAAACCCTTCCCCTACAAGTCCTCTAGCTATACCCACAACTCACGATGCACAGCGGGAGCCATCCGATATGCTGGAGTAGATATTGGTGTTGTCCCGGGTTCGGGTCAATGTAGAAGTCTACCTCTCTACGAGGAGGTAGTCCTGAAACGTCTTCAGGGAAAACATCTTAGTACTGATCCACCACAACAGGAAAACGAGGACATCGCTCGTCAATCAATTCGAGAATGATACTAGCCAACTGATGTGTGATCTGCTGCCCCTATTCTACGTAAGTCCATTGTACACTTCTAAGGCTCCTTTCTTGCCAGTGAAGGTGAACCTGGTCTCATCCGTGTGGATACACCACACTTTGTGTCTAATAAAGTCAATCTGAGCATGATCTGTGGATAACTAGTCCATACCCAAGATGACGTCGTAAGGCCTCGACACCGCTACAAAAAGATCTCAGCTGAAGCTCTCACCACCTAGAGTAAGCTCACACTGTCGGCACCAGTGCGTACTCATCGAGTCTGCTCCCATAGGAGTCTCTATCCGTAATAATCAAGCCAACGGCTCCATCAGAATCTATGTGCTCCGAAAAAGGCAAGAGGAAATAAAAGAATGACTCGCACCAGTTTCTATATGTACCACAAAAAGGGTGGAGTAGACACAAATAGTACCTTGAATCATCACAGGTGCACCGTGGTCGTAGGCCTCGACTGCCTAGAGCTATGTCCACCTTTGTCTGCCAGCTCCCTGTTGTCAGGATGGGCCTCCTGGTGGTGGTGGTGGTAGAGCCTCGAAATGTCATCCACCACCCGCTGCTTGGCCAGATCCTCTGCCACATCTTCCAACTCCTGACAGACCACCGTGATCGAACCTCTGCCCTTGCCTAGGCGGTCCCTCTACTGTCTACTTCTCATACGCATAGCGGTTCAGGCAGTCACAAGCCATGTGGCCCTGACCACCGCATGTATAACACTACCTGCTCCTCGTATAGCTGACTCTGTCTCGTGTGCCCCGCACAACTGAACATGTATCCTCGGATTGCCCACCTGATGGCCTGGTCTGCTTGGACCTCTGCAACATATGTCAACTGCCAGCTACAGAATACTCTTCTATATGTCTCCCTATGGTGGGTATCGCTGTTGGTTACTACTCAGTGAGAAAACTCTCTACTATAAGGGATTACTCCAGCACCCCCCTGCATTGGAATGCTTCGGGGAATCGGCAAAGCCCTGATCTCATACGTGAGTCCCTGCTAAAAGATTTGGTCCCTAAAGAGCAGGTCTCGTACCATATACGTGGAGTAGCGTGAGAGGTCGGTGAACCTCACTGAGTACTAATTAACTATAATTATTCCTTTCTACAGATGTAGTAACTCCTGAATCCGCACTGCACGAAGGGTGGCTGGAAAAAAATCCGCCTAGAATAGGATTTCGAAGCCTGCCCAGAGTAGTGATGCCTCATCATGCACCTGGAGCATCAGCCTCCACCATCTACCTGCTGCTGCGTGCAAGAGACTCACAGAAAGGATCACCATAAAGTCAGCTGGTGTCCCTACCAACCTAAAAACTCTCACGATAGCCTCCGATCAATCCTTAGCTACATGTGGGTCCAATTCTCCCTAGAACCTCGGCAGCCTATGGTACTAGAACTCATTAAGTGCACTCAGGTGGTGTGTACTCTCTGTTACTGGAGCCGGTGGTATCATTGACCGTACGTGTAGTGGTACCACTGGTGCCTCCATTGTGATAGGGCCCTGTACCGAGGCCTCGTTGCTCGGTGGGCTACCATCTCGTACGTAACTCGGAACCCTAACAGGATGGCTTCGTGGGGCCATCCTAAAAAGAAACAGGTGTGCCCCTGTTAAAACAGTATACCTGGTGTGTTAACACAAAGTATTCATAATGAAAACTTTTTCAATGGAAACACACACGCAATCAGTATTTTCTTGCACTGAGTCGGTAATCAGAAGTCAGGGTCCTAGTGTATGGATACGTCGACCGCCGCACCATCACAGGTTTCCCTAAACTAATAACCACACCAAAAACACTTAAAACTATTTCCATTAAAAGAATAAGAGTCAATGTTTTATGGTAGAACCGACCTCCTTTGATACCAATTTGTCAGGACCTCTCCTCGGGGCCCTTGTCGTGACTACCCCAAACCCGCCTTCCATATGCCAGTGGTTGGTGACTAGCACCAAATGCGTAAATCCCTATGCTGGGAATGCATTTACTTTATAAAAGTAAACATTCAAAATAGATTATGCAATAGGGAGTAAACACTAAGTAGAAATGAATACAAAAGAGTGTGCTGGAAAGTAAATGCGCCAGTATAAAAATCCAACTAAACAACAATTACAAGTAAAAAGGGACAAACAACTAAAAGTAAAAAGAAGCTCCTAGATCATCCTACAAGATTTCTACCTGAATGGTAGGTATAGATGGACACCTCCGAAATCTTGTCTGTCGGCCTCCTCCATGTGCTGACTCGTCGTAAGGTCCACCTCCGGGTACCGTCCAGTCGTGGCGCTCTCTACCTCCGTCTGCGCTGTCCGTCGTCTGCATCCAACAAAACGAGGTGCGATCATAGCCCATGCAGGGGTGAGAATAATGATACTCAGTAGGGACCTCGAGACCCACATGGTCTCACAATATCCAGTAAGGATAAACAAAATAATAAAGATACAATCACGAAGTATCAACCAACCCTACTTAGGTATATTCCCATACATATACCTATGTTTCCAATCTCAGTCTGAATCCAACTCTCGATCCCAAGTACAAACCAATTCCACAAAGTAAAGTCAATGACCATGATGATAATGGTTGAAAGACATGACTTAGCTCACATAGGTATGCCACAATAGTAGAGAGATATAGATGGCCAGATATAGCCACTGGATCATCTACGATGTCAGACCCACACAGGATATTGGACTAGCTAAAAATTCAGACACACACAGGATACAAGCCAGCTATCTTGTCTAAGCTGTCAGACCCACACATGATACATGACCAACTATCTCGTCTAACCTATCAGACCCAGATAGGATACAGGACCAGTTATCTCTTCTATGCAATCAGACCAATACATGGTACAAGACTAGCTATTCTGTCAGACCCACATAGGATAAAGGAACAATAGTCAGAACAGTCGACCCCACATAGGATTCCAGTACAGTAGTCATTGTCATTGAACCCACGGAGGATTCCAGTACAATAGTCATCACAGTCATAGCCAGCTTTAGGGTTCCCACACACAGTACACTCGATTTTGGGAGGGTCCACTCCTCGAGCAATGGGGTCAATACATCAACTATCACAATGTCCTGAGATGATGTATCCCAAATTTCCATCTCATCAAAAGAAACCAAATGAGATAGAAGGCGCATCAATCGGACGCCCAGTCTGAGAGTAATTGCCTTTTCCATTCCAGGGGCCCTGTTGGACTTATGCTTGATCCAAACCCGTCCTTTTTCCAAATTAATCCAAAACTAAGTTAGAGTTTTTCAAAAGGACTGCCTCGTCGCAAGGGTCCCAGTGCCACAGATGGTTCATCGTTCGGACGCATGGTCTTGATGATATTCATTTTTAAGCGAAATTGGTCCCGGCCAGTCAAGCCTTGTGGGCTGTGGCTGGTCGGCCCGACTCGGTTCGGTGGGTCCGACCCGGCATGGGGTTGGCCTAGCCCAATGAAGCGCAGCCCACCCACGGACAAATCTTGGGGGTTCCGACCCAGTTGGGGTGTCGGCCCGGCATGGTGGGGCACAACCCACCCGCGGACCCGGCCCGCATTGCAGGCCGGTTCAATTCGCCCGACGGCGCCGAGCAGCACCGCCCCTCCTCTACCCAGCCAGCTGTAACCAGCCAGTTTTGTTTGGCGCAAGCAGCTGGCTATGTGGGCCTCGTTTCTCTAGCCTTGCCGGCAGGCGGCCGGCCGGTTCACCCACCAAGTGACCTGTGTTGGCGGGCCGTGTCTCCTCCGCGCGACACCTGCGAGTGCCAAGGTCTACCAGCCAAGCCGGAAGGCAGCCGACCGTTTCATCCAGCAAAGCATCCCGCGGTTGCAGCCCATAGATCCCTCCGCGCGGCATCTCTGGGTGTCTCGGTTCCAAACGGGCCGACCAGATTGGCAGGTCAGTCGTCTGACAGACCGAGCGGCCCGAGCGTCCGCCGATCTCTTCTCGTTGCCAGCGCGCGGTCGCCACTACCTTCGTTTTCCACCACTTCTGGTCGCCACCGACTTCAGTCGCCGCTGCCTCTTACGACTCTGCCACCATTTCCAATACAATCTAGAATCAATGGAGGGTTGTCGGGCTGTGTTTGTTTGTCCAGCGCCCTACGCGTAAAGGCAATAACAGATGGCCAAAGACGAACCAAATAATTCATTAAAAATGAGGGTATAATATTATTCTTTTAAAAAAATACAAAAAATACCTACCTTGTAACTAGTTGGATTTCAATTCTGAGCACCAGTTCAAAAGATAGAATATCCTACATGTATGTTTACTGAATGTACCCAAAAAAAACTTCAAAAATCTATTCCGGGCACACTGGGCCTCAGAATCAGGTGCCGTCAAAAATTTCGGACTCCTAAAATTCCAAAGAATTTTTGAAAAAAATTTCCTTTAAATTTTTGGGTCTTTACAAATAAAAGGACTCATCGTCTATCATATACTAAACTGCCTTTACCCTAGATTCTATAATGGATATATTTCATTATTTCTAATTCTAAGTTCATTTATTTTTGTTTCCCTCTAGTTCTAATAAGGAACCCTAAATCATACATTCCGAAGGAACCCATGTTAAGAAGGAGTAAATTGATCAATGTAATTACATAGTTGTTCACCATATTTTCCATTTATTTGGATTTCCTTACCAAGTGTGAAATGAATATCCTTTTTCAATGATATATGAATGAAATAATTTTTCCAAATGATTCAATAAATTTGGATTTAAATATTTTATTCCATGTTTTCATGGTTTCCCAAAAAAATTAATTCCAATTTTATTGATTTTTTTTCATTTAATATAAAAGTTATAAAAAGTGAATGATATTTATCATTATTTTTCTATGTATTTTATAACTATATTATAAAATATTTTTATATATATTTCAATATACATTGATGTTTTTTATGCTTCAATATGGATTGGATCTAATGGAACCATCGATTTACATTTCTCCAAATAGATTACAATCATGTATTATGGAAATTGTAATGAAACCCATTTCTTTTTCATAAGTACACATGATATGATGAAATTATGATTGTTTTCATATTGAATTGGAACACCTAAGTATGGTTTATCATTATGAGATAGGTTTTTCTATTGTGTACCTGAAATTAATTGGGAAAAAAATTTATTTCTAAAAAGATATTGTTTGGACATGATTTTGATTTCTTACAATATAATACATTGAAATACATTGTTCTATCATAACATAATGCATGAAAGTAATTGTGTTTTCTCAAACCTAAATACATTGGAATTATTTATTTGATGAAAACTAAATAGATATGGATTATTAGGTTTTCTCAATACATAGTTCATGTAAATATTTTTTTCTCAAAACATTATGTTAAGAAATGATTTAATTGTTTCAGAACTAAATGCATGGGCATGATTGGGTTTTTTACCAATTTCATGATTTTATATTCTTATACCACTTCAATAGGTTATACCTCATGAATATGTTATACTATAAGGATCGTTACTATTGAAATATTTTTACTCCTTTATATGGTTTAATTATGTTATTTTTTTTCTCATGAAGATTAATGATGTTCTCATATACACATTCTCATCTTATGTCAATATGGATTTTTGATAGTTCTCTATTTTTTTTATCCTTAATAAGAATATAATCTCAATTATTTATTATTTTTATATTCCTATGTATATTAATATGGGTATTATATATTGTATATATAAATGGGTAAAATTTTATAACACAATTTGTGTGAAATACATAATACTAATCAACATATAAGAAGTTCATGTAGTTAATACTCATGTACACAAAACCATATTTTTATAGGATTCAATCCATCTATGATATAAATATTATAAGTTATGGAAATAATTTAAACATATATGTTTATTATACTGATATTATATCACTTTTGATACAATAATATGTATAAAATTTTTATTTCTAGTACTGATGCCATGTGTGTGAGTCTGTGGTGTTTTGTATATCATTGTCATCATATGAACCAAGACACAAAATCTCCCAAAATAATGTATTCAGAACCCAAAATTGATAATCTCAACCACCTCAGTTATTATCCCTAGGCCTACAATTCTCATTCCAATGATACCCCCCCTGAGTAATCCAACCATGGATATTCAAAACATATCTCATATCCTGATAACTAATCTTGGTCTATCATTAACCAAATTCTTGTCCTCACCCCTTGATGACATTGTCTATTAGAAATCCCAAAATACACCAAACTCAATTGATCTCTCAATCCTTCTCTTGGAGTCACAAATCCACCTTCATTCATTATATATGGTGTGTTTTACGTTTATCCATTTTTCTCAAACCCGTATTTTCATGAGTTCGCGTATAATCATGCATCAAAAAGCATATGGTTTAGTATTATAAGGACCATATACCAACTAATAGAGTAACCATCCTTATCTAAGTACGTGAATGACTTATCCAAATCCATACCAGGTCATTTAAACAACCAATCCCCTATCTAAATCCACCATATCAAAATAATTAATTATAAAAAAATTTAATTCATTATTAAATTTAATCTAATGATGTATAACCTCATAAAAAGTCACCAAGAAACACCAAATCACTAAAATCACATTAAAAATTATGTGTTTATCATCATGAGATCTCATTTTTTCAAAACCGAGCAATATCACAATAATCTCATCCTGACTTCAACATCCTCTAGTGAAATGTACCTCAAAATATTTCCTAAATATACTAAAATCAATTGATATTGTGGAAAAATAATAGCATATGAAAAAAATTAGAAAACCATTTCTTTAATCACCATGGAAAATATCCCAGAACAACCCCACAACATTAGTTATTAAAAAGGATGAAAGAGAATGGGAATATTTAATTGAATTACCCTATAATTATTCCTCACACTTCCCTAAATCATGAAAGGGATTATTTAGAAATGGTGGATCTCATCCTATTTTAATCTAAAGAAGAGGAAAGTTGTGACATGGCCATAAGCCTCACAAGATGATGCCCCATCCTTCGTTTAGGTGATGGAATGACCTAAGGGATGATGACGTGATTCCAAAAAAATGGCCATAATTCTCAATACATCCTTGGTCCTCATGTCATAACTATCCCCTTTAAGGGACTCATCAAAATGTAGAGGCTTTTGTTATGACATGGAATACATTTCCCAAGAATAATTGATGATCCACATAGTAATACTTCATGACCTAGCCCTCCCTCTCATGGTTTGGCTTATAGACATCACCCAAGATCAATTATTAATTAAATACTTCATGATGTTTATTATGGGTGATTAACCAAACATGCATAATCTAAAAATTTGAAAAATTAAATATATAATGAAACGCATTCACTACACTTATGGATCATCATCATGGCACAATTCCCAGGGATACTAATTGACACAACCTAAAATGGTTTCTTTTTGTTTTCTAAATATCCAATAAATGAGGATTATCTTAATGATGTTACTCATTTTGCAATTATTTTTTTACACAAATAAATCTCACACATAATATAGTTCATATCATGAAACCCATTGATCATGACATGACCTAATTATTTGATTACATGGTGCCTCATTGACAATGTTATAATACCATTATTACAAACTCATGAAAATAGTACCCTTACATATCATGATGTAATGAGACACATTTAGTATAAATCTATAATGGTGTAACTATATCCCTAATTTGGATCCAATGACCTCAAATTTTCTTAAAAATAATGACCTGAATTTTTTCCCTCATTACAATATGGATAAAGTAAGCTTGAAAATAGATTCACATATGGAGTATAAAAGAACACTCTAGGTTCCACGATTGTGGAAATAAGATTAAAATATTGGAAATTGTGTGATAAAAAAATAAAACATGGAATAAAAAATTTTTGAATGATTTTATTAGTTTTCTATATTATGGAACATTGTTATTAGTAACCTTTATGATGAAAAAATAATATCATTAAAACTAAAGTTATACTTAAGCATGAACACGTGGATTTGAGAATTTTTTAGAGTTATATAATCAAAAAATATAGAATGTTTAATTTTAATATAATCAAAATAATATATAAATATAGGATGATATATAATGATAACATGTATTATTTGTGGACTTCCATAATATATTCTAATGTTGGTTCAATTTACTTCATTACATTTATAAAAAATTCAATATTGAATGTGTGGTTTAATTTTATTAATACTAAATCCAAGTTTCTAGAGTGGTTTTCAATAGAGGTGTGTGGTGTAAAAAGTTATTAGAAGTAT
Source organism: Viscum album (assembly GCA_963277665.1). Taxonomy (NCBI): domain Eukaryota; kingdom Viridiplantae; phylum Streptophyta; class Magnoliopsida; order Santalales; family Viscaceae; genus Viscum; species Viscum album. The sequence goes on from OY728148.1 coordinate 393,730,195, forward strand.
GATTATATTCATAAGGTCAGATAATGAAATAGAGTATGATATTATGTAATTATAGATACTTTATCAGAGGAAAGAAAAACTATTTGAAAAAAAAACTAATCATAGAATAACATATATAAATTATGTTTTGTAGATGATGAATCCAAAAATAATTGGGAAGGCCTAAATCATGATTTTGCATTCTAAAATTTCAAATTAGATTAGGGTGGAAGAAGTTAGTTGTACATTGCACTATATAAAGAGAATTCCTGCTACACCATTGAATTAAGGGATTATATAATTTATGTGGTTAAAAAATCTATAAGACATTACTCACCTAATGTTTTCTATAAGTATATTATATATCCATATTGATTACAAGGATATTGAAAAAATAATGGCTAATACCCAAGTAGGATTCTTTGTGGGATATGGGGATAAAAAAATTATTTTATATGTGTTGGGTTAATGAATATCAAAATATAATTAAATTAATATTTTTTCTGTTCAATGAAATTGTTATTTGGATGGAATAAAACATGGTGGGAAATTGGAATTAAAAAATAATAACCAACCAAAAAAATCCTTGTTTTTCTAAATAATAGTTTTAGAAAGATAAAATTTATAGAAATTAAAGAATAATGTAAACTTTATAGGAATTATAATGTTTGGAAGAAGATTTACCTAAATGGTCAAGGAACATAGAATAACATGTTACTATTATGCAATGGTGATGTTTTAGAGTATACTATTTCAAAAATAATATAACACTGTGTTGATTTTTAGAGATCTAAAAAAATTATACAACTCTCTCATAGATTCACAACTAATATTCATTATTTTTTTCTGATGGATAGGGGATATCCCAATACCTTAAAAAAATAATCTAGTCTTGGTGGTTCCAAAATGTATGTTTTCATAGTCCAACATGATCTATCAATCAACTAGATAGTATAGTCATTGTGTGACGTACATGAGGGTTTTCCTTTTCCCCATAGGCTAGTGTCATATTCTAGTGAATCATAATAAATCACTATTAATGATTTAATCCTAAAATAATATTAAAAAATAATGGAATTCTAATAAAAAAATATCATGACATATATGACTGTTGAAAATCTATTCAAAAAGATTATATTTTGGAATAATTAAATGAGAAGATATGATTGGGTATGATGATACAAGAATATAAGTGATACATTCATCAGATCACCTTCCAAACTCCATCACATTACTATATTACTTCACTCACCTCCAAAATCCCCCAACATGTAGTTACTAAAAACTAGCATATCTTGTACATAAATATGGAAATACAGTAATAAGAATAATTGAATGATGTAAATAACTCATTTAATGGTCACACATAGTTGTATATTCTTTGAGTACGAATGAAATTTTCTAACATATCATGTAATAAAAATGATATTCCAAAAGTGATAATATAAAAAAAATCCCTAAATCCAAATCAAAACAATTAATCTATGAGATATCATTATCCAATACAAGATTTTATAAATGATATTACATGAGTGAGCATAAAAAATTGTGATTATTCCACCACACAACGTACCACTTGTTTAAATTTTAATAAAATATAAAATATATGGATGTTTTAAACATAACTAAAAATGTGGTTTTCTTAAATAATTTTATTATAGTAAAAATCCAACACAATATAATTTATAGAATTCATTTCTTTCACTTTTAAATGAAACCATTCACTTCAAAGTCATATTACCTTTCCACAATCCTTTTAAATAATACAACATTATTGAGACTAATATGGAAATCATTTTAAAAATACCATTTTAAAAAAGTTTTAATATATCAGATAAATAAACATGACATAGAAAAATAATTTTTGATTCATTTCACAAATCAAACTAATATTTAGGACACCCTAGTTCTAGAAAATCATCGTATCACAAAGAGATATTTGTATACTAATAGAGAGAGAGACATCCATATTTATAATCATCTAGTATCATAGGAACCTAAGAGTTCATGATAAATAGTCTTGGAAACATCTAAATATTAATATAATCAATGAATAAAAATTACTATTATAAATAATTCTTGAAGACTTGACTTACCTAACATACCCAAGGGACACAATTCAATATGGACAGTGTCACATGTCATTGTGTAATACTAAATTAGTTTAGTACTTGTAAATATATCTTCAACCTATCTAACTATAGAATCCCATGAAAATAAATGGATATAGGTTATTGATACAGTTGAACATTAAGTAGTACATCTATCTAATTTATATTTAAGCCTCCCATGACCTCTATAACCCTCATAATATAAACAATAAAATCAGACTAGATATCCATCTCAAATATAAAATAATTATTAACAACCCATCACAAGATTAAAAAATTCATGGAGTAATCCATATTGGATATCATTAGGCACAACCCCATTTCAATGCGCTATGCGGGACTTTCACAAATAGTAACTCTTTATGTGGAATAATTTTTTCTTTATTTGAAATGAAATTATTAAAAATTTACTCTCAAATGTTTCTAAATATTTTTCTACGAATCACCCAAAAAATAATTTTGATATGACACTAGAATTTCATAAAATATATAAATATATTAAAAAATACACTTTTAAGTTTATTCCATTACCTAAAACGTCTCAGAACATTTTCAAAGCACCCAAATTAATTAAAACACACCTAAAAATAATTAAACAAAACATGTAATATCATGTATCACCTGATATTTCATATAAATTATATTAAATTTTAAATTTAAAACTAAAACTCTTTTAAAATACTTTAACAAACATTTCAAATATCATTTCATTAAATTCCAAATCCAAATAGTAAATTTCTTTTTATAAAATCAGGTATCCACAGGCTTTAAAATTTATAACCCTTAATGTTTAAAATAAATACCAATTAGAATCTATATTTTATTGAAAATAATATCATAAATAATTAAATACTATCATTTAGTAAAAAAATACAAATTAAAAATTCAAGAAAGTCATGGATCCAAAATTATAAGAAATTACATGGGGAAAACATATGTGGAATCATTGAAATTGACCCCAAATGCGTCAAATTCAATCCATAAGAATCTTATTCGAAAATATTACTCACGCACACCATAATAATAATGAAACCCCATAAATCATTTAACACTATAACTCCCCGGTTAGTCCATATCATGTAGAATGGTAGGGATGAAGAAGGCCAATTAAAACGAATAAAGAGAGATAAAATGTACATTAAAAAAATAACCATCCATAAATAACCATGAAATCAAGGAGAATCACTATGGATATAGTGAATCATTCCTCTTAATCATTATTATAATTCATGAATTGGAGCAAGGGAGGACTCTTAATGCCTTGATATAATGGTGGAAGATCACACATGAGATGATGATGGGGGTGGGGGAGGTGTACATGTGGAAGGATTTGATATAGATGAAGGCTATTATGGATGATATTTAGAGGAAGTGGATTCAGTTTGGAGTGTGATATGATTATTATAGAGGAGAAAGTGAGAGGAAAGAATGAAAAAAAGAGAAAAAAAGGAAATTAAAATTAATGTTCTTTTTTAATTTTTTGTCAAACCCACATAGCTTACATACATGTTTGACCATCATGGTCAATCAAACCATATAGCATAAAATGGACCCCTAAATGTTATATAAATGTTTAAACATATATCTATACATGATTTTACACACAGAGTTTTAAACATACCAAATGAAGCTTTATATGTATATATCTAAATGTACAGTTGTCACATAATTTTTCTAACCATGTAGGCTAACTGTGCATCATTTAAAATCATTAAAGTGTTAAAAATTTCATTGCCAATAATTATTGAATATCAAAATAACCAAAATAATATTTAACTACAAAAAATTATTATAATAAAAAATTTTGTGTTTTAATATTATATTTTATCATTAATAATGAATTGGAATCATTTCATGAAAATAATAATTGAGAGTGAATGGAATTATTAAAGAGGAATTGTATATTGAAAATAATATGGGACTTATAGTGGAATGAAGAAGATAGTGGTAGTTGAAGGTATATGAACAGTCTGTTCTTCCAAGGGTTTAAATTAATGTAGGTGTATATTTCCACAAAATATTCTCTCTTGTTTCAAAATCTCGACTACACAATCTATATTTAGTGTGGTATCTTCTCTATGAATACATTTTAATTAGAGGTATATTAATATAACATCCCTTTTTAGTGATTTAGACGATGAAATTTATATCGAGGAACTAGAGGGTTCATTAACAAACCAAATTATGCGTTGGTGTATAATATAACGACATTTAATTATGGATTGAAATAATCTCCAAATTAGTGGAATAAGATGTTTGATGCCATCATGGATGATAATGTGTTCTTCTAGAGAATCTCAAATCACAATTTCAAAATTATTTTGTTAATATATATAATATTTTTAATCATTATATTGAATACATAATACATTATCTTTGTGGCTATAGACACTATATAAATTTAATAACTAAGATTTTCTTTATCTATAATATTCGAGGTAAATTATCATTGTGAAACTAATAAAATCCTAGGAATACAGTTTTATAATGATATATAGACTTGAATTTGGATTTTTTTTCATAAGATGATAACATAAAAATGTTCATTATGGAATTCGAAATGATAGGAATAATTCAACTTCAACCACATTGCATGGAAACGTTATGCTATCCAAATTGAAATAGGAATAAATTGAAGATGGTGAAAAATACACGGTGATGTTAAATTTACATTATTTCTAGGAATATTTATTTAAATAATGGTTTGTACAAGTTGAAAAATGCCATGTATAGTGGTATTTTTAGGTTTTTTTTGTGAATTTAGGAATAGAGCCTTGGAAAAAAGTGAGGTGGTTAAAATAACATCTAAAAGGATTATAGGTTATAGCATTATATTTTAAAAAGGATTATTAAATATAGATTAATATTTATCTAGACATTGGTGTGGATATCATTTCATGCACTACTATGAAATATGCATTTAGCACTGCTAGAATAGGACTTTAGCAGTGAAAAATTTTTGATGACTACCATAGTGAGGTTAAATGGCCTACAATTTTATCAGTGATCTAATTTATTGTCGATAGAGGGACCCATTGTAATTTTTACTAAATTAAATGGTAAAGGAACACTTTATCCTCCCTAATAAATGCATTGATAAAGGATTCTTTTATTTGGTCTACTAAATTCATAGATAATGAATGACATTATTAGTTCTCATAGAAGCCTTGATAAAGGGGAATAATGTAGTTTTATTTTTCATGAAACTAAAACACCTGAAATAAGGAATAAATCATTTTGATATAACAACACACTACAACACTAGAAACAAAACCAATTTTTTTCAAAATCAGATACAATACCTTAATTAAATGAAATAAAATTGACAACACAAATACTATAAAAAACTATTGTAGAGAAAAAGAACAAAAATGTAAAAATGAACAAGGAATAACTGCATGAGAAAAAGAATACACTTATATAAGAAAAAAATTATTATATTATTAATAATATAAAGAAATATATTAAATAGAAAGAGTTAATTTTAAACTAAAATTTGAGTTATACCCGAAACATTATCTGTCCAATTAGATTCCAATTGATTTTTCATGTCACACCATTTAGTTTTTATCTCCCTAAATTATGTATTTGAAAATTTTAATAAATAAATATAAAATTAAAATTATAATGAAATCAATTAATTAATATCAATTTGAATGATGAGAAAATAGTCTTGGATCAATTTCCTCTTTTTGGAAATTTGATGTACATTTTAGACTAAAATGAAACCTATGTATTGAAAAGTTTCACATAGAATCATACTAGCCCCACTATGAATTAGATTGATATGTGTAAGATTTATATACACCCCTAAGGATATATGGACCATTATCCTAAATTATCGAAACAATCAAAACTTGATTCCTAGATTTATAGTACGACATTGGTACTTTTTACTAAAATATCATTTTAAATTAGAAACAAGCACATTGGATAATGAAGGTCACATCATGTGTGAGTTCTATTTGATATTTATTCCCAAGAAAACAAATTAATTATAAGTTTGTTTCCCAAATTTTTGAGATAATATGAGTGTGTTTTCATTGTTTTTATATAGTTGCACTTTTTGTATTAAAATGTCTATTTTAAACTTATAAGGAACACTTTGAGTCTAACCAGGCACTTCTTCTGTCATATTGAATTTTAGATGATTCAAACTACTCAAAAATGACTTATAGATCATTTTCATGATGTACCTATATAATTTGAATGTGTTTTCATGGGTTTGAGTATGTTAGATTTCTTTTTCACTAAAATTAATGTCTTTTTTTATCAAAAAGATACACTAGGGGTCATTCCAGTCACACCAAGATTAATATTTGAGCCTCTGATAATTCTTACATGTCCCAAATGAGATATGGATCATATTTCTAATGTATCAAAACAATCCAAATGTGTTTTTTCAGTTATGTTTCTGAATCATTTTTTCCATAAAAGTCATTTTAAACAGGAATTGTTAAGATCTATTAAGAATGATCACAACATGTGTGCTTTTGAATTGAGAATTATTCATAATCATCAAAAATGACATATTGTATCCTTCTCATAAATTATCACCATAATACAACACTGTTTTCATAGTTTTCAGAGAGTGTATATTTTTTGTATGAAAATGTCAATTATATACAGATAACAGACACTTGGAGCCATAAAGGGTATATAGTATATTAGATTAAGGTGAGGCGGAATCCTACACATCCGAAATTAATTATGGATCATTTTCATAATGTACCTAAATAATCAGAATACATTTTCTTGGTTTTTAGTATGACAGTTTTCCTTTTTACAAAAATTAATTTCAATATTGATTAAAAATATGCACATGGAGTCATAAATTTCAAAAAGTGAATCAAATTGAGTTGAGATGTTTAGTAAATTCCCAACCTAAATTACATATTGTATTACTAATGTATCAAGACAATATTAACGTGTTTCATTGATTTTGGTAATATGAATTTTTTAGTAAAATTTCATTCTAAACTAGAAATGCACACTTTGAGTCATAAAGGTCACATCATTTGTGGGTATACTGACAAACAAATTCCTACATGTCAAAAATAAATTATTAATCATTTTAATAAATTTTCAAGACAATACAAGCATATTCTCATAGTTTTCAGTGATTGATAGTTTTTTATTAAAATATCAATTTTAAACACAAAATGGACACATAACGAAAAACAGGGAATATCGTGTATTGGATTGAGTTATGTTTGATTCATAAAACAAATTAATTATTGACAATTTTAATAATGTAACAAAGAATATGAATGTATATTCATGGTTTCTAGTATGTATGTTTTCATTTTTATCAAAATTATTGTCATTTTTGATTAAAAATAAGAACATGGGATTATACTAGTCGAACCATGTATCAGATTAATTTAAGGCAGATTCCTACATGTTGAAAATGGTTTATGGATCATTTTCCAAAGTATAAAAATAATATAAATGTTTTCCTGTGGTTTTGATAACTCCATAAGTTTTTTTTAAATTACTTTCCAAATTGGTAATATGCATGTGGATTTATATAGATCACACTATAGTGAACATCTCTTTTAATACATTAACATTACATAACAATTTCAAAATAACTAAATCATTATTCAAATAAATTATCCAAGACAATAATAGTCTAGTGCATTTGAAAAAATGGAAACATAAACAATGGTACATAAATTAGATACATCATTACCGACTAAGCTCTTCTTGACTACCACCCTTTTTAGCCACATCAAACAAAATACATGTCATCGTAACATGGGAGAAGGAAAAATAAACATGGGTGATCATATATGCTCTGTAAGGTTAAAAAAATGAATTACATTATCATATTCATGGGTATATGTGTGTGAGAACATGATCATGAAAATATAATATCATGCCCTAAAAATAAAAAAAATAATCATGAATGTTTGAATATGGCATAGGTGTTCATATTACATGAATTATAGGAAACTAAAGAAAATAAGCCATGAATGAATAAAATTGGAAAAAAATGTGGAAGTGTGGCTGATACATAATCATATATAAATATTTCCATAGTATTCCGGGAATTTATATGGATACAATCAGTGTGGACATTATCCTCTGTTGAACCGAGTCCACACCCCATTCTATCCCAGTATTACTGAGCTAAGATCATTACTCATTCCATTCCTGTAATACAGAATTTAGTTTATTTCCCATTCTATCCATGAAATAAAAAACAAAATTCATTTCTCGTTTCATTCACATCGATATAATGATATATTAGTCGTTACCCAATGCATTAGAGGAAAATATTGGTCCCCCATCTCATAAAGTAATAATAGATACATGTTCCACAATATCATATCAAAACATATGAAATGAATTTGTTATTATAAACATTTAATCATATCATTGATATTTTAAAATTATAGGTTTCTTAATCATTTCATCATAAACATAAACTTAGAATTGAAGCCTATTTCAAAATAATATTGCCCTTAAAAGAGAATCATGTTTCATTATCATCATTCTATCAATACATTGTCATTTCAGATAAATAATTTGAATTGAAACATTGAATAATTTTCTTCTAATGGACTGTGTAACATCAACAGATGTTATCATAAATAAAAAAACTCGAAATATCTTTTAATAACATTTCTTGAGAAATATTTCCCTCTTCATCCAAAAATATGTCATAAATAAAAAAAACATTTGAAAACAATTATCTTATTTAAAATTCATCAGAAATAATATAACAGAATATTTGAAAACGGTTAAAATTCGTGAAATCCTATTTTCTTGAAAATTGTCTTCAAGGATCATTTGAAAACATTTGTCATTTTTTTTGAAAACCTTTTTATAAATAAAACAGATTTCTGACCAAACAGAAAATTGCAGTCATACTTTTCTTAAAATGATATTCATAAATATATTTAGTAACATATATTGGGAAATAATACTAATAAATTTATATATAATGAATAAAAAAAGATAAGAAAACAAATAATTTTTCTTGAGATATGTATCATAAAATTTCATCTAAGAATCATAACCACTAACAATCATGAAAAAATCGATGATAATGTTTAAATAAACTCTCCCTACTTGGTTACATGGTATTATACAAATTATATAAGAAAATAAAATTACATTAAGCTTAAAATTTAATTAATAGAACATTTTTCATAAAATGACATGTAAAATTGATGTATATAGACCTTGAAAAATAATTTAGTATCATAACTAAACTTGAGTCTAAAATAAAGAAAATTCAGTCAGAAATATTTTACTGATTTGGTATTTTAAGAAATATAAAACCTATAAATGAAATATCAAAATATGTATTAATAAATTACCATTAATTTATGTATAAGTATCATATTCATCCATGGAAATTATGCACTCTACATAAAATGAATGGGTGGTGAATAATGCTTGTATCCCACAGAAATAAAACTGAGATGAAATTACCTTGCCATGTAAATTTACTCTCTTTATACTCATAATATCATCCAATACATAAATTAATGATTATTATAAATACTTTAATGATTAATATTCTTATATCTAATACAATGTATTATTTTATTATGACCTCATACTAACAGCTTCTTAAAAATTTTATCTTACAGTTTCACTTCAGGTAATATCATCTTTGTTTTTCACATGTGTCTTAATCTGCTACAACTTTGGTTATTATTAAAATAACATGATTTCTAGAATGTTATACATTATTTTAATATAATTAATTTTCACTATAATCTATATCACATCGATGTATGAAATAGAATACACAATTCATGGAGAGAGTAGGTCATAAGAACACTTAAACACTGTTTCTGTTCAACTCACACATTGAAAGAATGTAAGTAAAATAAATTTATGTATATATATATTTATTAAATTATGTTTATTATATCATATATATCATATATATTAAATAAAACTATCCTTAAAAAATTATATGTAGTGTATGAACATATCACATTGTCTTGAGGGGTGGTAGTCCACACTTCCTCCGACAAAATTATCGTATTATCACTAAATTGAATATTAAAAGGTATGTGTAGTAAACAGAATACATAATTTTAAAGACATAATAAATATCATATATAAAATATATAAACATACTATCTATCACAATTTCTACCATGGGAGTCCATAAAGGAATAATGAACATTAATCGTTTATGGAGGTGGTAGTTCACTGTACAAATAAACAGAATATTCCTTACCCGTTTGATGGAAGTGTATTTATACATAAGTCTAACCAATAGCATAAAAGATTTGTATATTTAAGATACTGTTTTTATCATACAATCACGAAATAATGATACTGGAGGGTCTGAATAAGGAAAATAAAAAGTGGATCTTGAGAGAATATGTTAACGATTAATTGGGTAAGACGTTCTGGCTCGTGCCGAAAGGCTTTCTTGGATTTCCTTCTACCCAATCGAATAATTTTAGGTGTAAGGGATGATTTTATAGAGGATATTTGAGAAAATATATTTTGAAACTATGTTTTTTGGGAGTTGTAATGAAGTGGATGAGAGGAGGCCATTCTATAGTGGAGGAGGAGTGTCACTCTTGTAAATCCTTCAAAAACGAATTATAACCACGTTTTTCACATGGAAAGTGGATCCCATTATGAAAAATAGTCAATAAAAGGTAGGATAAGGAAGCTATATGGAAATGAAATGGGTTTTGGACAGCTGTATATGTTTTTTTGGGTCATAAAATGAAGGTTAAGTCCATAGTTAAGAATAATTTTACCTTAATTGATGTAATTAATTTTATTTACATTGATATATAATTATGGTCAAAAACTATGTTGAACATTTCTAAAATTATAAATTATTATTATTAAAAATGTAGGATAAATACTTTACACATTCTAGTCACATATGTGGTAGAAATTGATTTCGAATTAATCCAACAGTGAGGTTGACAATGTAGGTTTTGAAAGTAAAAAACATAAAAAAGAATACTCTGTTTTTATACCGAAGTTAAAATTTATATGTATATAAATGACCTAAACTGTAATAATTAATATGAATATAATTTAATTAAAATCTTAATAAATTTTAAAATATAATTTAACCTTATAAATAAAATTTATGAAATACCAGTTTTGAATAAAAATCTAGTATTTATCACTATTCATTCATAAATGAAGTTTCATAGAAAATTCATAAAATTTCATATTTATATAATTTTGAAATTTAAAATGAAAATATGATGTTTATTTTACCAAATTAATTTTATTAATGTATGTTAAATTAATTTTTTTTTCAAAAAAGGACATGAAAAGTAGTTTTTCTAAGAAAATAGTATTTCTAAACATATAAAGTCATTAACAAAAATTATATCATTCATTATAAATTTGTTTATTTATATAAAATAATTTTAAAAAATATTTAAAAAAGTGATATTAATTTTCATATTACTATGTTAAATTTAAATTTTATTACTATCTCATCTAAATTATTAAAAAACATAAACTATGTTATGTAGAAACATCGGTGATGCGTTGAATATATGCGAAGTTGTTGTTATGTGAAACATAGTCCTAGTAAATTTTACATGTAATGTACCCTAATTCTATATATTTTTTATTGAATTTTTGGGTTTTTTCATTATTTTACCTAAATTAAATTTTAATTAATTTAAAATAAAAATTTAAAAAACTCAAGGGGTTACATTCTACCCCTAATAAAATGAATTTCCCCATCAAAATTCATCCCATTGGTAAAAAATTGTGGATACTTCTACTTCATCATATCCCCAAGTTCACACATTGCTTCTTCTAACTGTTGATTTCTCTACCAATCATTGACCTATTGAGTGATTGTGTTTTCTAGAACATTCATTGATTGGTCAAGAATATATACAGGTTGTTAGTCCAAAAACAGATCATGCTATAGTGGTATGACCTCAGTGTTCAATACTTTTGAAGTGACAGGTATGTTCTTCTTAAAGAGATAGACATGTATCACATCATGGAAATTAGAGATATTTGGAGGAGGTGTCAAACGATAGGCTACCATCATAATACAATCAAAAATATCAAAGGGACCAATATACATAGGGATTAGTTGACAATTCAACCAGATTCTCATGACCTAGTTTTATGGTGAGATTCATAAAAACACCATTTCACACATTCAAAATTCTAAATCTCACCGGTGGTTTACGACATAATAGTTCAGTCAGATTTGACCTTCCTTGATATGCTTTTGAATAGTTCCAACCTTCTCGACCATTTCTTTAGTGATCTCAAGTCCCAATAACATTATTTCTCAAATTTCATCCCAACATGTTGGAGATCAACATTTTTTCCCAAATAAGACAACAAAAGGTTCTATTTGATTACTTGAGTGAAATATTTATTTGTTAGATTACTCAAATAGAAGAAGATGTAGATCCAAACCCCCTTTTAAATCTTGATAATAAGATCTCAATATATCTTCTAGAGTTTGAGTTGTTCTTTCAGACCGAACATCATTTTAAGAATGATAAAATTTCTTAAAACTAAATTCTATTTCAATTTCTTGGTTAAGAATTCTCTACAAATTAAATGTGAACCATGGATCCTGATCTGCTATAATGTAATGTGGTACAACATGAATCCTTTCCACTTCCTTAATTTATATCATAGAATGGTAATCTATAAAAAAGACTTCTCTGATAGTGATGAAGTGTGTTGACATAGTATGGTGATAAAATATCACCTATGAAGCATTCAGCACTTTAGATGTTTTGGGTAGTCTAATGAGAAAATAAATTTTTATGTTCTCCCATTTCCATTCATGTATGGGTAACAGTGATACATCCATTTATACTTTTGTATTCTAACTTTATATTTCTATCATACCAAGCACTATGATACAAAGTCTTCGATACACATCTTCATGCCATCCCACAAAAATAATTATTTCAAGTCCTTGTACATCTTCTTTCTTCCAGGATTTGTAGATAATGATGAACAATGAGCTTACTCTAACTAATCCTTCTAATATATAATTTAAGGAACACATACACGGTTCTTGAACCTTGTCATTCCATCCTGATCGTGTTTATAATCAGGAATATTTTTAACATTCTTTTTTATCTCTTCATCCTCATTCTACAACTCTAAAATATTCAAATTGATAGAGGGTTCAAAATTCATTTGAGAAATATAATATTTTCCCCTTCCTTCATGATTTCTATATCCATCCTTCGAAAATCCAAAAATAGTGGACCTTTTGTGATTTTCTTCATGGATAAGCCAGCATGGTCATTTCGTCTCGAAGCATCAACTACCTTGTTCTCTTTCTTATGGTGGTAATGTATTGTGAAGTCATAATCATTAGTCTACTCTAGCCATATTATCGGGTTCTTGTTCAACTCCTTATATAGGAATATATATTTCCGGATTTTATTATTTGTATATATATATAAATGTTTTCTCTATAAATATAATTCGTCTATATAACTATTTCAAAAACAACAACAACTAACTCCAAATAAAAAATAAAGGTATTTTTTCTCATGAATATTCAGTTTTCATGAGGAATAATCAATAAACTTGTAATTCTTCACCAGACAACATCATGACCCCTACATTGATGTATCACTATAGACTCCAAACCCTTTTCCACTATAGAGTAATGAAATCACATATTCACTAACTATCCTTCTATTCAATTCCTTGAAATTTAACTAATATTTGTATCTCTAGAGGAACATGAAACCATTATATATTAACTTGGTGAAAGGATTAGATAGTCATGTGAAATTTCCAACAAATAGTCTATAATACCTATCTAAAAGAATGAAATATACTGATCTTATTCACCATGGTAGGTCTAGGCTCACATTCAATAGCCACCGTCTTTTTTGTATCTACTATTATACCCTCTATTGATATTATATGACCTAGAAATGAATCCTTTTGCAACAAAAATTCCAACATTGTAATTTTCTCATATAGCTTCTTCTTATTTAAGGGCTTTAGTAAAATTCTGAAGTGATCAGTAGGATCTTAATTTCTTATTGAATATATGACAATGGCATCTATAAAGAATCACACAAATTGGTAGAGGTAAAATCTTATTAATATATTCATTAAATCCATGAATATAGTAGTGGAATGAGTAAGATCAAAAGACATCACTATATATTCATTGTGTCCATAATATTTATGGAATTCCATTAGGGATTTTTCTCCCCTTTGTACCCTTATTTGATGATATAAAAAATGATGATAAATCTTTGTAAAAGTATTAAGCTCGAAATAGTTAATCGAATAATTCATTAAGATGGGTAAGATGATACTTTTTCATGATTGTGATATTGTTCAACTCTCGATAATCCTTACCGAGTATCATTGACCCATCAATATTTTTCACAAATAGAACTAGTGTGACCCAAGGTGACACACATAGCCAGATGAATCTATTATGATGGTTTTATTGGATTTTCTTGTGAAATTCCTATAACTCAATCAGATCGATTATATAACGATACTTTCTTATTAGTGTGCAATCATGTATATGTTCTATTAAGAACTCAACATCATGTTTTGGTGTAAAACTCAAATAATCAGCTATATATACATCCCATATTTCATGAACTATAGGAATATAATTGATTTCAGTATTCTCCAAAACAATTTGAGATAATCAACAATTTTGAATTGGAATTCTAACCCATACAAAGGATGTAAAATCCATAGATGTTCATTCTTACCGCCACATTGGTGGATAATCATAAGTTATTTTGAAATATCATGGATAACTTCCATTCTCTAAAAATTGAATTGGTATTTATATAGTAATGGAAAATCCATGAATAATTTGACTTCAAATTAAACCAAGGAAGAATAACATGATTTATAGGAACCACATTACCACATAATTCAATAAAAGAGTAATCATAGACATGAGATGCAATCATCATACCATTACGAGTGTGTACTTCTAATTTCGCATCTTATCATTTCTGTGGAATCGTAAAAAAATAGAAAAAATATTTATATATGAAATATTGTGTAGATACATAATCAAATAATACATTAAGAGATCTGTATTGGATGGTATGTCTACCTTTCACAATGTTGTTATCTCACCCCTTGTCAAAAATATTGATTGAATGAGATTTCACCTTTTCCCTTATTTTAAGAGGTTTTTGATGTTGATCATTATCACTAGACATTAGGCTTGGGTAGTGGTTTGAAAAATTCCCATTCTACAAAAAATTTTAGCACTGAATCATGGGAGGTTCATCCTATGTATATTTGTCTCCATTAGCATTGTGATCATTCTTATTCCCATAATTCAGAAAATCATTTTCCCAGTGACCACCATTTCTAAAATTAACACATTTAGTATACCCCTTAAGAAAAATTCTTCCACTATAATTCCCATATTTATGGCATGAAGGAAAACTCATCTTCTTTTCTCTATATTTTGGAACTATTCCTTTGAACTCAACTTTTCTTTTCTATTCAAAACCATGAGGTTGATATATTATTCCAACATCCATTTAGGCCTTGACTAACCCGTGCACAATATTTTTGTAGCTATTAAAGTTTCATATGTCCAACAACCTTTTTAGACTTATATTTGATCGACTAAAAAACAATCAACATTACCTTCAGGTTAGATGATAATTCCTAATGCATACCTCACAAGTCTCATGAAATTATCATCACAAGTACCAACATATTCAACATCCCTTTTCTTAAACTAAAAGAACTATTTCTCTATATTAGTCTGAATAGTTTTAGGAATGTACTTATTGAAAAATAAATTCTTGAACATACCCCACTCTATGGATTCAATGTCATATTTCTACCTTGTATTCTTGATTAGAGTCCACCACTGGAATGCTTCACCTTTTAAATGATAAAAATCCAGAATACCTTTCTCCTTATTATAACACTATTGAAAAATGAATATATTTTCAATAGTAATGATCCATTTTTTAGCAATAAGTGGATCCAAATACCCAAGAAATTAAATTTAATGTTTCCTCATGAAAGACTCAATATAATGTTGTTCCTTCCATTACTAATTGGTTAGTCAACCAAAATTCATCACTAGATAAAGATGTGTGAACATAGAAACTGTATTTATGAATTATAACTCCAAAAAATTTCCATTTTTCATGAGTAAATTCAAGGAATTGTCCTTCATAATCACCATTAACATGGTTCCTCAAGGTTCCATCCGTTGGTGAAAACCAGATGCATAGAGTAATAAAGAGATTTCAAAATGAGAAAACACATTTTTCAAAAAATTAACATATAGGATATCTAAAATTATTAACATTAGATAATATAGGAAACCTGATGTTTATCCTAGGTTATTAAAAGTTATATTCTATTCAAATTCTTCATAATGTTTTTGGGATGATTTTGTGAATTACCGTAGCATATCACCCGAGAGTGTCAAACTAGTTGTGGGGCAAGGCCGATTTCTCATGCGCCAGATTACCCCGAGTTAGGCCCAAAACATCTTTTTTGATATGTTCACCTTAGGTAAATATTTTAGACATCCACAAGCCCTTATTGTATCCACACAGGGATGTATTTCTAGGAAACCAATCAATCTATATTTTACCAATATTCCAAGACATTTTCCTATACATTTTCTTTATCCTTATACTTATCCTTTTACATTTCCATTTGGTATACACTAGTATTTTCTTATCCTCTAATGGCCCAAATGAATTCATTTTTTATTGATTATGATAATCCACCTTTCAAGGGGTGAGGTGGAACCCTTACAAGGCCAGTAGGCATAAGAATTACATGGCCCATAGGCCTTAGAGAAATTCATTTCCCATAGGATTCAAACATTATATACAACACAGACTAACTACTCCGAACTTCTCCCCCCTAGCATCTTCATCATGAAATCTATTAACCACATTCACATGGCTATTTTGATTGGTTATTTCGTTTATTCACAGGCTTTTCCTGATGTTAGGTGCCATACCCTCTCATTTTTGAAGTATGTTTAGCTTTTGCAATGGTGAATGGATCCTTGATTATCCTCCTTCTGAAACTTGTTCCTTTTTGGTTGTCTGGTTTGCATCATCACTTAAGGTGGCCTGAAGGCCTTACTCACCTGAAGTCCTGGGTGGCCTGAAGCCCTTAAAGGGCTCGAGGACCAAATCGGTGGCCCGAAGGCCCATACATGGGAATATTCTAGGCTAGCACAGTTCCGAACAGTACCTGCTACAGTACTACAATAGTGTATGCTACAGTATCTGATATAGTACCCAGAAATATTCCTCTGCCTGGATTTGATCTCGAGTCACATGAAGACACTTAAAGAGTCCTCACCAACTGGGCTGAGGCTCATGTGCATTCTTATCCAATCTTCGAAATGATAACTAAATCTATTCTCTGATACCAATTATAGTGACTTTATCTTTTCATACATTAACATTACATAACTTATTTTGAATAACATAATCATTATAAAAAAATATTTCTTAATATCGTACTAGTCTGGTTCCTTTAGAAACATAGAATTATCTACACTGGTACACAAATGATCTACATCATCACCCATTATATTTTTATTGATTATCTCCCATCATAGACACAATATATATAATACATATCTTCATAACCAAGGGTAATTAAACATAAATACAGATGAGGTCAGACTCACAGTAAGGGTAATCAATATAGATATGTAAGAATAATAATGAGAATAAGGGTATGGTAATATGATCATGAAAATATAAGATCATACACTGCAAATATAATAACACAAACATTGATAATGGCATAAATCTTAGAAGTTCATAAGACATTAATCATATGTGAATGAAAAAAAGTATTCCATGAAATCATAAAATAGGAATAAAACATGGAATTATGGTAGACATGTAAGCATATATTTTCAATTCCATAGTTGATAAGGCATTTCTATCAAGACCATCTTAGTGGAAAGAAGTCATTTATTGGACTAGGTTTACACATCATTCCATCCATGTATTACTGGACCGATTTCACTCTTTATTCCACTGTATAATGCTTATTTGAGATCATTTACCATTCCAGAGCTGTAATATAGAACCATGATCATTTATAATTCCTTCAATGTCTATCTCATTATATATAATTCATTTTCCAATTTATTGGAAGGATATATAGGTCAAACCCATCTCATAATGGAATCATACATACATATTCTAGAAGATCATAATTAATTATATCATAACCGATGAATTGAAATTGTTATTATAAGAAATTAATCATATTATAAAATTTGGAAAAAATATAGGTATCATACTAATTTAATCATAAAAACAACTCCTTTAAATAAGCATGATTTAAAAGCATATAACCTGTGAAAGAGGATCATGGTTCTTAAATTTCATTCTATCAAAACATTGTCCATTAAAAGAATTAATATGAATGGAAAAATTATATAATATCGTCATAAATGAATTATTAACATCATAAAATGTTATATTACATGTAAAATAATATTGACAGATCATTTAAATACATTTCCTCTAGAAAATAACCTTTCCTCTTTGAAAAAATATTTTTAAGACAAATAAATTTTTTTAATTTTTTTTTAGAAATTTCAGTTGAAACATTTAAATGATAATTTGAAAAAAAAACTTCCATTGAAATGGTATTCCAGAATCATTTGAAATCATTTTTTAATATTTTTTTAAAAAATTGTGTATTTTGAAATAAAACTGGTTTCCAACCGAAGAGATAATTACTGTCATATTTGTGTTAAAAACATTTTCTTAATTATGTTTAAAACAAAAGAGTTAAATTTTTCACTAATAAATTGACATATATAAAATAAAAAGAGGATAAGAAAACTCATGAGTTTTCTTTATTTATTTATCATAATATTTCATCAATGTAAACATAATCATTACTAACAAAAAAAAGTGATGTGATTCTTTCAATAAACTCTTACCACTTGGTTACATGGGACTATAATCTCCATGCCAGAAGAGGAAGTTAAATGAAAAACAAAATATAATTAAAAGAAGTAGATTCATGTAATTATATTTTAAATAGATGTATATATACCTCAATAAATAATTTAGCTGCATAACAAAACATGAGTCTTAAAGAAGTAAATTGAGACTAAACTATTTTACCAACTTTGTAACTTTTCAAAATTAAACATCATGAATGAAAGATCATAAATGGGATAAATAGATAAATAATAATTTAATTATAATATTCATATAATTATACCATAGTAATTATACACACCACTCAATGAGAATGGGTGTTGAATAAATCATTTATCTCATAGAAATAAAAATTGATATGAAATAACCATACCTTAAGTCTAAACTCACTTTGTACTCTAACCATATTCTTGTATTATAAATTTTTGTTCATTATAACTACTTTAAATAAGTATAAATTTATATCTATTACCAATTATGGTTTTATTATGGCCTCATATTTCCTACCTATTTACAATTTTATGTTAAAGTTTCACTTCAGTTAATATCCGCTTTTTTTCTCATGTGTCTTAATTTGTTATAAATTTGTTCTTTATACATATATAATGACTTTAATAATATAAAAAATGATTTAAATATTTTTTATTTTCATTGTAATAAATATAATATAGATGTATGAAATTTAATACAATGTTTATTGAGATGGTACGTTTTACATACGCATAAATGATATTTCTATTTAATTATCATGTTGAAAGAATGAAACAAAACATCATATATGTATGTATATCATTATTATCGTATATTTTTGTATAAAATATTTCATATATATTCAATAAACGCATAATTATCCAATTACATGTAGTTTATGAATTAATCACATCTCATTTAGGGGGAAGTTGTCCACAGTCCCTGAAAAGAATTTATTGTTTTTAAAAAAAAGAAAGAAAAACATATGTGTTGTAAAAGGAATAAATAATATTAATAAATAATAAATATAATATATAAAACATAAAAAATAGTTTCTATAATAATTTATACCATGAGAGGCGGTAAAGTAAAAAGGATCAATCATCGTTTAATGAGAAAGGGGCTTGTTGTACACATAGATAGTTTGTTTGTGACCCATTATAGGGATGTGTGTGTATTTTGTGGTAAAAAAATTAAGAATAAAAACATTATTTAATATATATTATACTATTTTTTTCATATAATCATTGAATGAATAGAGTTGAGGTGGTATATAATTTAAATAAAATGAAGGATATTGAGAGAATATGTACCTCGTAATTGGGTACCTCAATTTGTTTTGTGCTGAAAGGCTTCCTGAGATTTCCTTCTTCCCAAAGGAATGATTCTAAGAGTAATAAAGGATTTTTAGGAGGATTTTTATTAGATAATTTATGACCTTAATGGTTTTGAGTTTTTTAGGGAAGTGGGGGGATGAGGCCTTTTTATAGTGGAGGAGGAGTGGCACTCTTGTAAATATTTAAAAAGAAAATTTCCCAATTTTTTCCCATTTAATGTGGCTCCCATAACGTAAAAATATGATAAAAGGGACTGTAGGCTCAAAATATGGCCATATATGTGGTTATGGAAATCTATATATGTCATTTAGGGTCTTAAATACGTGGTTTAGTTTTTTATTCTTCTTAATTTTACCTTAATCACTATAAATAATTTTAATTACATTCCCTAATAATTTTGGTCAAAAACTAGTATGGACTTATTATTATTTATAAATTATTTTGATTAAAAATTTGGAATCCATATTTTAAAATTCAATTCGCATAAGTGGGATAAATTAATTTAAAATCAATTCCATGGTCAGGTTGATAATGAGTTGTTTTATAGTAAAACATTCCAAATTTTGATAAGTTTTTATACCCAAGATCAAAGTGAAGTAGATATTATCTTCATCAATTGAATTAATTGTTAAAAATACTACATAATTAATTATTTGAATTAATTTAAAATATTATTTATCCTTATAAATATATTAGACGAAAAACACTTCTCAATTAAAATATGGTATTTTTTAATACTCATCCGAATTTGAAGTTTCTCAGAAAAAACCCATATTTTCTGCCTAATATAATTTTGAAATTAAAAAAAATTAAAAAATGAATTTTTTTTATCAAATTAAATTTATAGAAGTGTTTAGAATTAATTAGTTTTTTTCATAGAAGGACATGAAAATAAGTTTGATTGAGAAAATAGTATTTTTAAACAAATAATAACATTATAAAAATATATATATATTATATTATAAAAATGATTTAATTATATAAAACAATTATAAAAATACTTGAGAATTATTTTTTACTATTCATTTTTTTGTGTTTAATGACTAGGTTATAATTATATCATTTAAATATATATAATAATAAAATGGTGTTTTTTAAAAACACTGATGATGTGTGTAAAATTTTCCAAGTTATTTCTTAGTGTCACATATTCCAAGTCGATGTTCCATGAATCATAAGAAAATTATGTATAATGTGAAAGGATTGTTTGAATTAGTTGATTCTAATAAATAAATTAAAATTAAATGTATTTTAAGAAACAGTGAATAAAAACTCATGGTGTTACACACATCATATATGGGATTGATGTGAGACTAATTCCAATATTTACAAAATGAATTATAAATATTATTTGTTGAATATAAATGAAATCCATGTGTGTTCAATTGTTTTTTAGTTAGGGACACTTTTTTTATTAAAATTTCAATTTTAAATTGTGAATATAAACGTTTAGTCAAAATGGACATAGAGTGTATATGAATGAGTCCAAGATAATTCGTAAATGTAAAATATGACATATGGATTGTTCTCCTAATATTCCAAAATAATATTAATGCATTTTCATAGTTTTGATTATGTCAGAATTCTTTTTTACTAAAATTAATGGTTATTTTTAATAAAAAAGGTCACTTTGAGTAATATTAATCACACAATATGTCGCATTGTCATGAAGATGATTCCAACATGTCACAAATGACTTATGAGTCTTTTTACTAATGTATTAATGCAATAAAAATGTCTTTACTTGGTTTCTAGTATGCCACATTTATTCTTTACTAAAATTTTATTTTAAACTGGAAACACACACATTGAGTCATATCAGGCACCTCATGTGTGTGTTTGATGTGAAACTAATTCCTATACGTCAAAATTTAAATATAAATTGTTCAAAAAAATTATCATTAAAATAAAAGAGTATTTTTCTTGTTTTTTAGTGAATGACACTTTTCTTTATTAAAATGTCAAATTAAAAAAATAAGAGACACTTGGTGTCATATCAGGTACATTGTACATCAGATTGAGGTGCGGCTGATTCTTATACGTTCTGAATGTCTTATGGATAATTTAATAATGTGTCCAAAAAAATATTATTTCTTTTCCTAATTTTTTATTTCAAAACATGTTGTTTTACTAAAATGCCATTTTATACGGGAGACATGCACTTTGAGTTATACTAATCACATGTTGTATGGGTTTAATGTGACAACTGTTTCTACACATTCCAAATAAAATGTACATAGTATTCCAAAATTTTCAAGAAATATGATAATTGTATCTCTCTTATTCATGGAGTGACAATTTATTTTATTAAAATGTAAATTTTAAATTGATAATGGAAACATTGAGTCATCCCGGGAAAATCATGTATTATATTAAGGTGATGTTGATTCCTAAATGTCACAGATTACATGAAAATCATTTACCTAATAGAAAAAAAAATATGAACGTGTTTTCTCGGTTTTGAGTGTGACAGTTTACTTTTTACTGAAATAAATGTCATTTTAAAAACATATCAGAATACTTTTTCAAGGATATGATAAACTATAACATAACATTATAATTAATATCTCATAAAAATTGGAATATCTGTATTCTCATATATGTTTTAATGATAATGATAATTATTTTTTATTAATGAACTTGGGATCATGGATAACATTACATAGTGAAGGTGAATATTCATAATGAATTTTAATTTAATGGATTTCAGATGAATTTGTGATATCATAACAAAAATCTAATTTATGATCAAATAGATGGAATAATTCCACCATCCACAAAAGTGAAAGTAGTATATTGTACTTTTTTAAAATAATTTATTTATTGATTCAATTGTTTATTTTTTTGAGTATCTGGATTAAACCATTATATTTTTTTTCAAAGGTATGTTTATTTAGTTATTAGGTTATTCAATATTTCTTTTGAACCATGTTTTTCAGTTTCGTGACATTATTTATAATTTAGTTTCCTTTCATTGTATTTCATGATTCCTTAGACCCCATCCCTCCTTGATGATAATGAAATATTCTTGATGTTTTAATCCTATAATTTTGTTCTATAATTTCTAGATTTTTTGGTAGATAAAGCAATTATCTATTTAAAATATTAAGTAGGATTATATAGATGTTTATTTATTGGATTGGTATTTTATGAATCTCAAGTTTCTATTGGATCCACTATTAAGACCCATTCATTATAGTATAGTGATGTCATAAGCATGAAACTTCATATATTTTTTATTGTTTTTTAGTTTTTTCATAGTGATGGGTTTCTTTAAAACATCAGTAATATATTATATTAATTGGAATTCTCTAATATAAATTAACTCTTATTTTAATTATTTTGAAAAAATATGTAATGTTTGATTTGTTTTTGAAAAAAAAGGCTCCACTTAAATTCCTATATAAAGTCACTTAAACAAGTTATAGAAAATATTTTTTCCATAATAAGGCCAAAAAACATTCACAATAGATTTTATCTAATGTGAAAATTTCTGTTCACTCATTTTTATAATTATTCTCAAACTTAATCTTATAATGATCATCATTTTACTCCATTATCCAATAATTTTATTTTTTCTTCAAGACAACACTTTATCTCTTATTCCACCTCTATCTCTTTATTAGTATCCACCTCAACCTTTTACCCCACCTAAATCTAAAATACCATCATTTCCTCCACCACCTCATCATCGCCCTCCCCCTCTTCATTTTCATTTCCCAACAATTTAATTTTTTTCATGTAAGTGCTTCAAATCCCGTTTGATTTACTCCATTATAATTCACACAGATAAATGGATTAAAAAATATATAAGCATTCTAAAACTAATTATTCATACCTGAAATATATTTGTATTTTCATAACTACTCATAGATCAGAAACATAGCATGTAATCACGTAAACCTGTTTTCAACACACATTCTGACTACATGTGTGATTCCCAATCATCTCAAATAAAATTTACTTCTTCTATCGAGTATGATGGTAATTATAAATATTTATATTAATTAGAAAATATAGTCATAAAAATGATTAAGAAATATATTTAATTATTTTTTAATTACCATATAAAATTTCCTTTTGGGGGATACTAGTATTTCAATGCATTATGATCTCTCTCATAACATTTTCAAACATAATATTCATAGTTGGAGACATTATCTGGCTTCCGAGACTACAAAATGAATTAAAAAATAATTAAATTGGATTTAAATATTTTGATAGATAAATATTTATATATATATTTATATATTAAAATATTTCCTTTTTTAGTAATCTACCGGCTTTATCTCTTTAGACACTAACATCATTCAATGATTTATCCTGTATTTAGAAACAATCCTATCATAATTTTTTTATTGTTAAAACCCACACTAAAAAATATAATTCAAATTTTATATATGTAAATTTTAAATTTTGTTAATTAAAAAATCACAATACCCATAATGTGTAGGTAATTCTGGTAGGTATTGATTAATTTTGTGAAAAAAATAAATATTTGGGGTATCTAGATTGACATCTATCTACATAAAGTGCTACAGATCGAAAAACAAAAATAAAATTAATTAAAATATTTTAAATTTATTTTATGTCATTAGATTATAGAATTTTACTTCTACATTTTAGAAATCTAAAATATTATTTCATATAATCTTTTTTAGAAAACACTTTTAGTACCCATTTCCGTTAATCAAAATTTTTTCCTTATCTAATTTAACTTTTGTCGTAGAAATGATATAGGGATTAATGAATCTAAATCATTCTTCACATGGTATTCTCTTTATATATATTAATATAAATTTATATATAAAATATGAATAGTTATTAAATTTTATAATGATATTAGATCACTATTTAGACATGTGTATTATGAAAATATACCTCTATAAGTATTAAAAATTGGGATGTCTAACCATCCATGCTTGAGAACCTCATTTATAGTCTCAAGACCAGTTTTGTATATCATGGATGTTCTATATATTAATTTTTATAAAGAATTTAAGACATTTTTGAATCATTAAATGAGGTTTGTTCGTGAATTTTTATTGAAGATAAATGATTATATGGAACATCTAAAGAGAAGATACTCTCAGAATGTCATTTTTATTTCAAGGTTGATTTGGTTGACTTAATTGATTAGACCATTTGTTTCCCCACCACATTACCCAACTGGAATATCATATCTCAAATTACTACTTTTATCATAAACTGTTATAGGTTACTAATATGGAATAAATTTTAAAATAAATAACTCGTGAGTCTTTATAATATTAGATATCCATTTTTTGAAATCTCCATCCTCCTAATTGATAGTTATAATTTCCATATCACCAATTGGAATAAGAAACTCAATATACTGCTAATGAGCTACCTCAATCACCACTATTATCAGATTTTTTGGGAGTAATTTATGGTGTATCTTCTCTCTCAGAATAGTATACATTGTACTCATTACAACACGGAAGTGCATCTGTATTGACTAATAAAAATCATATACAATTGTACCCTATAGAATTTTAATAATACAATGATATCAAAATTTATTTGATTCCCATTTAGGATATTGAGTAATGAAAAACATTATTACCTCAAGAATGGTATGTGGTTTGGGGGATGACTAGCCAGAAAGGTAGTGAGATCATTTGGTTCTTGTGAACATAATTTTTACACAGTGGTTTCACATTGATCCTTTCTCATACATTGGTATCCACAACCAGACCAGACAATAATAACTATTTGTGAGTATAATTATGTTAGGAATAATCTCCCCATATTATATGTATCTTTACTTGGTACTAGACTCTTGAAATATGATTTAAGAGATACTCCAAAACTTAATCCTCTAACATGACCACATTGTTTAGACTGCTTCAAATCTATTGAAAGTGGATTTTCTTCTGGTGTTGTTTTAATCGATTATTAAGTCTAGACCATATTAAAAAAAATAAACACAATTAGATTGTTTTATTTCATACTATTATAAACAATAATAAACTACTATTATGTCATACATACACATTTTTTATATTTTGTTTTTGTGTTTTTATCAACTAGTTTACCATTCCTATCTTCATGAGCCCCATCTATAGAACAAGATTAGGGATGAATGTGGGTTCATGTTTTGATTCATCAATCCACGTATAAAAATGTCAAATTATTTATTTCATATCATTTAATTAAAATTTTATTTTTTATTTAATATAAATATAAATTTTATCACTCATAAAATGTACCACATCCTAGCCCTGTGATAGGGGTACATTTGTTTTTGATGCGTATTCATTATTTTCAACATACTTTTTTTGTTTCATAAAATTAACAATTTTGAATCATGATGGATAAATTAAATAATGTAAATAATATATTATCAACTAAAATACACCTGAATCCTTTTAACATTACAATGGATGATGAAATAAATCAATGTTTTATTTCTTTATATTTTGTACATAACTAACTATTAGGGGATATTTACATTCCACATAGAATACCTTTGATTTATCATTTTAAGAAGAGTTTGGAAGCCACTGTTAGATTTTCTAGAAGCCACTAATAAAAATTTATTATATAAATCTTATAAAATAAATGAAATATGTTGAGAATAATAAAAATTTACTCAAATATTGATAATATATATATTTTTTGGTATAATAATGAAAGTGTATTTTAACATTACATTAACATAATTCCAAAGGATTTGCATCATTATCGGTTGTAAATGGAATGAATAATAAATATGAATTAGAACATTCTTCATCATTTTGAACCTAACAAATCTATTGAACATTGAATTATTGGGTTTTATATGTTGTCCATGTTGATTCCAACCAATCCCATATTTTATACCCCAACACATTTCCATAAAAATATAATTCAACATTATGATGTTGCATCATTTTTTCACCACCATGTTATAGATCCCCTAACTATTTTACATCCTTATTATCAACTATCTGTTTTTCCTTGGGATTGGTAAAATCATGATGTTATGAAGACATTATCTCTATGTGTATTCTAAGATTTAATTCTTCATGAATAAAAATAATGTAGACTCAGTTAAAGGATTTGAGAATGGTCTCATGCACTCTCTATTGAAAATATAATTATCTTTTAAAGACTATATTTATACTATTTTTTCAAATAGTTAGTGTGAATCAATTTTGAAGGAAATGTGTAATTGAATTTAACTCCATCTTCACACTATTTTACACCATCTACACCTATGTTTCTTGAACTACTCAAGGATGAGTCATCCCACACTGGGTACTGGTGATCTTTTTGGATTACTATTTCTCATAATAGTTCAACCAACATAGGAGAGATGGGGAATGACTCTCAAGTAACAATGTTCAATAATAACTACATGGAAGATGAAGATGGAGAGGATGATAGTTGTATAAATATAACCTTTTAAATTTCCATTTCTTAATATAAAATTTCAATTATCATCTCAAAGAGATAAAAGGTCCGGGGTGCTAGCGTGATTACATAAACTCATCCAATTGAGTTTCATCGACTATAATCTATGTTAGTAGTCCTTTCCCTCACACATATCCCGCATATAAGTGATCTATATCAACATAGTTTCATGTGTATAGTGTGATTATATAAATAAACATGTAAATACTTATATGAATACTAAAATATACATAAACACATATATATGAGTTTATGTTCAAATCTGAAACACAAAAAATACATATGTCGGTA
Source organism: Viscum album (assembly GCA_963277665.1). Classification (NCBI taxonomy): domain Eukaryota; kingdom Viridiplantae; phylum Streptophyta; class Magnoliopsida; order Santalales; family Viscaceae; genus Viscum; species Viscum album. The sequence goes on from OY728148.1 coordinate 393,758,227, forward strand.
CATTTATTATATACAAACATGGAAACCATGATATCAAAATGTAATGACTTTATTAAATTAAAATGAATTATAATAATCACAATAAAAGTTTATAACATGTTTTCCCCCTAAAATTCATATAATTTCACTAAATAGTGTTTTAAAATTAAATTATTAGAGGTACAAAAATTATTTATCTCCCTCTAGAAAAAACGATGTCATATGTACCATGAAATTTTACCTCAAACCCCTAGCATACATTACTATACATCAGTGATAACCATCATATGTACGTTTTTCATTCAAATAATGAAATAAGTATAACAGATCTATTTTCATCGAAATTTTATTTTAAATATGCCTAAGTCTTTACTAAATATTTTCCATTAGGAAAGAACCAAAAAATGGATGCCACAATAAATTAGTTAAACATAACATCTGTAAAACCATGATGAAGAAAAAATATCATTACAACTTTCACATAACCCTTACCATAAAACACTATGAATCACTAACATGACTATAGTAACTCACAATCTAAAATTACATACCTAGTCCCCGCAATATACCCATTATATTTTAATATATGAAAAAAAATATTTTTATCACATCCAAACATGTATTTATTGAATAAAAATATCGCTTCCATGCATTGGGATATATATTAAATATCATTTAAAATCATATCATGTTATGACTCGTCCCTCAGGGCACATGTTGTGACTACCCCAAGCATGTCTTCCATTTTCCAGGGGCTGGAGACCAGCACCGAAAGGCATATTCCCTAAAACGGGAAGGTGGTGCCTTTATAAACTATAAAATCACAACCAAGAACACAACTGGATACTAGCATAGTCTAAACTATATTCTAAACAGGGTGTGTACATAATGTAATGTAAACAGAATACAAGCCCAATTAGAAAGTACAAGTAAATCTAAGTACATCTCTTGTGAACACCCGCCAAAGATCCTACATGAAGGGTAGGTACAGCCCTGGATAGATCATATATGAAGATCACGTCATTATAAGTCCACCTTTGAGTAGTCTCCAGTCCAGGTACCCTCATCCTTAGTCTGCGTTGTATGTCGTCTGCACTAGACACAACAAGGTGTGGGCATAGCCCGTGCAAGGGTGAGTATAACAATTCTCAGTAGGGAACCCGAGACCCCCAAAAGGCCTCTAAAATACACAAATGATAAACCATAAAACATTGAAACAACTGTCAACCCTACTTATGTATATTCCCATACATATACATATGTTATCAGAATATACCCAGCTCACACAGCAGGGAAGAATAGCACACAGGTAATACCACGAAGGTAAGAGTGCGGCACAGGTATCACCATGAAGATAAAGTACCATACATGTACACCATGAAGATAAAGTACAACACATGTACACCATGATGATATAATACTCAGCTCAATCTAGGTATACAAATTTGAGAAACAAGATTATGAAGATTACCCACAAAGGATCACTATGAATGTTGATATCCAGCCACCAGATTCTCCAGGGATAATGACATGTAAGATGCCTAGTCACAATGTTGAACACCTCGGAAGCTGGAGAAATCCTCCTCAAATTAGTACAGTGGGCTTGCCACGTCACACAGAGGTGCTAACCACTAATCATGGACTGCTAAGGGACTCCTCATTTCGAGTATTGTGGGTCTACCATGTCACATAGAGGTGCTCCCCACCATGGGTCTGACACATCACATAGAGGTGCTCCCCCTTGTGTAATAATGAGGTACTACTCAAGCAGAGTACCATTGTTCTTCCATGTCATACAGAAGCACTACCCACCATGGATCTTCCATGTCACACAAAGGTTCTCCTATTGGACACGTTGATTCACTCTGAGTCGAAATGGTCAGCTGTCGTCAAATCATAGCCAGTCACAGTGTTTCGTACGTAGCGTGCTAGGTAGAACCACTCCCCAAGCCATCAGTATTACAAAAACCACCCTGAAGTTGCCTGAACAAGTATCACAAAGGTCTTCCACATCATAAGGGACCCCACACAACAGAAAACACATCAATCAGACGCTTGGTCTGTAAGTTATTAGTGTTTCCGCTCCGAGGGCCCGGTTGGATTTGGGGTCCAATCTATCCCAGTCGTACTCCAAACATAACTAAAACTCAAGAGAATTATATCAAAAGGACCTTCTCAATCCACGAAAAATTGTACCATATGGGGTTAGTCAAACGGACACCCGGTTTTCAAGTTAGGGTGAAAAAGGTGATACTGGGTTCGACTGGGCACGGGTCCAGTCCGACCCAGTCGAACCGACCTGACCAAACCTGGATGTACTGGGCTTTGGTGGGCCTAGACTGCTAAGTCATGGTCTGGACCGCGCTGGGCGTGGCCCACTGGCAAGGCCCACTAGTTCATCCCGGTGGTGAGGTCTGCCCGAGCTGGCGCCCAAGGGGGAGCAGACCGCCTTCCATTTGGATTACCAAAGGGAAGCGCCTTATGCAATGTCATGGAACTCACGGGACACGAGAAGGACCCGCCATCCCATAATGGCAGACCAGTGTTCCGGCTTTTCCTCCTCTTAGTGGAGCGGTCTCCCGTCGATGCTCCACTACGGTCGGCCGGGTGCCATCCACTCTTCAGCCTCCGTCATGGCCAAGATAATGTGGTCTCCTACTCATATGGCAGAAAAAACGTGCACCACCATACATTCATGTGGCTAACCGGTGTGCCAGCCCTCCACCTTTTCCGTGGATCATTGCATCTCCGTTCTTATCTAGAAAAATATAACCATCATATAATCATGATCCTGGGGTCGAGGGCTCCGCGTCTATATGTTTTTTACAACAAAATATTCGGTTTCCAGCGTCATTAAATATTTGGCGTTGAAGAACGTATGGAGATATCATGGAGAATCAAAAAATAAGAGGCATGGTATATACATGGGACGATGGCCATGTTTTTTTGGCCATCTTCATTTAGAAACAAAAATATGAATAAGCATTAAATAAATTAAATCATATATAAATACCCTACCTTTATTTTCATATGGAGGTGGCGCGAGGAAGAATATGAAGTCGTTGAAGATTCACTTCAGTTTTCGTCACTCCTGTAAGATGCTCAATGGTCGGTTCCTCGTTCTTCAATTCTGGATGTCGTTCTTCATTAGAGGATCTCCTCTGTTGGAGAAAGATCTTTCCAACTCTCTAAAGCTCCCCCCTCCTTTTCCAAACCCTTTTTTTATGAGAGGTGAGGTTCCAAATTATATAATCTTAATCAATAATTCAATTAAAGTTTGTGAATTAATTAAAGTAAGTTAGAACATTTAATTTGGCGAAATGAAAATGTTTAAAATTGATTCTCTAATTCTGAATTAATGAATCCTACTAATTAAAGTAGAATTTGGTTACACATTTTGTTTAACCGGGAATTTAATGGTCCCAACCTTCATGTTTCAAATGGGAGGATTAAATTTAACAAAAATCATGTTTATTTTATTTTCTCACTCGAAAAGTCTAAAAACAAACATTCATCTCGACCTACTACGGTTGAGGTGATGGTCTCCTTAAGATAATATCGGAATTGCATGTTCAAATGTGCCGCCAAATTTCAATTCTGAGCACCGGTTCAAAAGTTAAAAAAACCCGCTCGCACGTTATCAGAACGTACCTGAAAAAAAAGTTCAGAAATTCATTTCAGGCACACTAGGCCACAGAATCACGTGTCGTCAGATTTCACAGACTCATAATATTACCATATAATTAAAAAATAATTTACCAGGAATAATCCAGGTTTTACATATCAGTTAATTTTTCAAAGAAAATATTATAAAAAAATATTTATAATGAATTTACAAATCAATTCAGTTCCTATTAAATTTAGTACAATAATTTTTTTAAAAATATACTATTGAACAGGTTATTATTAAAGTAACCAAATAAAATTTGTTAAACATTCTGTAAAAATGTATGTAAATATAAATATAAATAATTAATAATAAACGTCATTGGATTATTTCTTTCCTAAAACTATAATGTCCTCAAAATAATATTTATAATGTTGTTTCTGTTTATTTTACAATGTAATGATTATTCAAACCATAATATCATATGATTATAGTAAAATAATTTGATGAATATAATTATTATATCAATATATATGTATATATGTATATTATGAAACATTTCATTAAAAATAAAAAAATATCAAATACATATATAAAAGTTATTGATAATATGGAATCATAAACATCAAATTCCTTAATCGAATTATAAAACATGATAATCACTTAAATATTCCTATTATATAATGTGTAATACATAATAATTGATTACGATTATATATAACCAATGTTCCCTAAAAATCCTTCAAAATTAAAACATATCACTTATTATTTTCAAAAAATATGTTTATCCCATGTATACTCAAAACACAATCATAATAAAAAATAACGTAATGAAAATATTATTTAGGGATTCTATCATATTACATTTCAAAAATATAATTCCCTTACCATCACAACATACCATAAACAAAAATATATTCCCAGCAATCACTTTACTATTACATTGGCTTGAAATAATCAATTCATTATTTATAAAAATTACCAAAACAATAAATCTAATATAATAGTTCTAAGAAGCACTTCATTTTTTTATATTTCACACATGATTAATTTAACACATTTATTAATTATTTCATGCAGTATATCACTATGACACTATTCAATAATACATTCATTATTGGAATTTTTTATCAATTTTTTTCAAACAACATAAAATAATCCAATGAAAGAAAATATAGAAGAACTAATATAAAATTACATCGTGTTTGGACATATGAACAAAATCCATTTATTCAATCAAATACATCCCATATAAGACACTAATCTTCCAATTTTAATTAATTGACAATCTGCACATTTCATTCTATTAAATTTTATGAAGCTGATTTTCTCAACAGATACACATATATTCATAATTATTCTTAATTTCTTATTTTTTCATCTTCGTCAGCATTCCACAATGTGGAAATAATATTAATTTAATGAAAGTCCACAGAATCTCAAATTTTACTTGAAAAATAATAGAAACATTAGGAAAATCACTATCAATTGCAATAATGGAAGAAGATTTAGTTTTTAGTGGACTCATATGATATTTGAATGATTTTACATAACAGGGCTAGAATTGTGTAGGTATAGGTATGTTCGAAATGGAGAGATTATATATAAGGTTATTCATGGTATAGAACTGTTCAAAAAATAGAAATCACAAAACCCAAACCAGAAATCAATGAGAGATGAAAATGAAAAAAATAACAATCCAGGGATTCTAGATTCGATTCATCTGATAGAATATAGATGAGTAATGACAACCGTAGGGGAGATCCGCATGTGCTTTAAAATCATGAATGAATGAATCACAATAAGGGTTCTATTAATAAGATCCATTACACATTTATCATAACATGAAAAAAGTGCTAATAAAGACCCCTTTTATCAAGGATAAATTGATAAGAACTCATAAATGTTATCATTTTCATTCCTTTTCAATCACTGATAAACATCGAGATTTATCATTTCTAAATAAGAGCAAATAAAATAAATCTTTATCAGCACTAATGTTTTTGTATTCATAATGTTGCATTTTATGACCACTTTTTTAGGAGTGATAAATATCAATTTTTATCAGCACTAAAAAAGCACTCCTAAATATTCTTTTTATCTATTCCAAAACATTAGTGCTCATAAAGAATTAATAATTATAATTATAATAAAAAATTATAAATATATTTATATGATTATAAATATTTTCATTACAAGTTTAAAATTATTTAATTTTATAGTTATTTACAGGAAACTACATTATTCATTAAAAATATACTTTTTATTTATAATTATAATTATATAATTTGATAAATATAGTAAACATAAACTTATAACTACATTAATATTTATTTAATTATAATTATAAATAAATTTATATATTTACATATATTTATATAATTGTATATATATTTTTATTAAATAAATAAATATATTCATTATTTTAATATATTTAATATAATTTTATTACAACATAAATATATAATTATTTATTTATAAATATAAGAAAAACAATTTTAAAAATGTTATATTTATATATTTATATAAATATATATAAATATAACCCCTGAGATGCTGCTCAGTGTTAGCTTACCATTTGGGTCTTAGTGAGGACTTAAGATCGAGTCTTGTCGAGTATATTCATGCATTATGGGTTGTTGTGTATTCTTTATAATGTCACTACATTCATAAAAAAACAAAGAATGTGAACACAAATTATTAATATAAAAATAAAAATATTGTATATTATATATTTAAGTATATTTATAATTATTTAATAATTATTTAAATATATATAATTATTTATTTATAATTATATAAACACTTTTTATAAAAAATTGTTTATTTATAATAATTATATGTATATAAATTTATAAATATAGTAAATATGCATTTTAAAATATATTTATTTATACGTATTTATTTATAAATATATTTTTAACATTATCAACAAATATATAATCTCAAATACATGAATTTTATAAATGTGTGAAATTCAATAATTTAAAATTAGTAAAATTTAATAATATTTGAAAAATTGATAATGTTTATTAATAAAATCAAAATTTTTTAAGATACTATTGATATATATTCATTTAAAATTAATATTTTTTGATAATACTAAAAAAAGTAAATAAATAAAAAAAATTGATAATAAAAAATGATTAAATTCAAAAATAAATTTAAAAATAAATCACATGAGTGTCATCCTAGTTGGTGAGGTCTCTGTATGTGTATCCATGAGACCAAGCATCAAAACCAAGCGGAGGCATAATTCCAAGTTTCTGTAGTCGTAACTATTGCAGTATTGTGCGGGTACTGTAGTAGATATTGTAGCTGTGTTGTAAGGGTATTGTTCAATATAGTATTATCCAGAACTATTCACCTTGGGTCACCAGTTTGGGCTTAGAGTCCTGAAGGCCTTCAGTTCACCCAGACCATTGGGTTAATAAGGATTTTGGGCTACCTCAAGGCCATGTCAAGGCCTTCAGATCCACCTGATATGTAGATACACAGACAAATTCAACAAGGAACCAGTTACAGATGAGGATTCAAGAGTAGGGCACTTTCACAAGAGTAGGGAAAAGGGATTTGTAATAATGAGAGGGCATGGCATCACCATCGATACCAGGCCTGTGCATCATTGTATAGTATAGCTAGCCCGAAATCCATTCAAAAGTGGAGAGTTGATCACAATACATATGCTGGGGAGGGGCGGTATCATGTAGTCATAGTTTGTATGATTTTCTTAAGACCTATGGGTCCTGTAATGTCTCCAAGCCCATGGGAAATGTAATCTCTAATCAAATAGGGCTTTTAAGGGTTTCCCCTCATCCCTTGAAAGGGAGGATATAAAGAATAAATAAAAAAGAAAGAATTCAGGCCAATCAGGCTCATAAAGAATATAAAATATTAAATATTAAAAATGAATAAATAAAATATAAATGTAATAATATTAAAGATAAATCAATAAATTTGACTTATTAAAAACATAATATATTAAATTTTTCATGTTATAATGAAATTTAAAAATATTTAATAATTTGAATAAATTACATAAATATTTGGTGTATGTGTTTATATATAACATTTCACTAATTTTGTATATTTTTGTGTGTTAATTATCTATAAAAAATCATTAAATAGACATGTTGGTGAAATAAATGTCACCCATGATGTTTGATATATGTTAAATAGAAAAATCCATCAACATTATAAATGAATATGATTTTAATATGTTTCTAATGGTTAAATTTTATTCATTTTCTATATATTTATATTGAATATATATTATTAATTACTCTTTATAATTAACATAAATATATATATATTTACTTATTAATTTTTATTAATAATTATTTTATTAATAAATATAAAGAAGATATACATTTATTCATTTTTAATATTTTTGTCTCATTATTTCTATTTAATCGCTTATAATTTTTTTAATTATTACAATTTATTCATTATATATATAAATTTAATACATAATATTTTTTCTTATTTATAATCAATATATATATATATATATTAGGTATATTCATTTTTATCAACAATTATTTAATTAATAATTTTTTAATATGTTTAATAATTTAAAGATTTTTAAATTTTATTTTTTTTAATATATCATTATATTGACTTTATGTATCCATATACACAATATAAATAACATATTAATTTTTATAATATATATATAATTATATTCAATTTATTCCCTTTTATCAATAATTATTTAATTAATAAATCTCTCAATATTTGTTTAATTTTTTGTTTGTTTCATTATTTTATTTTATTCTAGATCAATATTAGTAGAGAAAGGGTACTCAAAAATGCTACCCATTATCAGAAATACAAATAATGTGATGAAAAGGGTTCCCATTATTAGTGGTACAAATAAAGCACTGATATAGGTACTATTTATTATCACAAAATAAAATAACATGTAAAGGATACACTTTATCATTTCTAAAAAAAGTTCCAATATTGTCCAGCTTTTATACGCGATATCATAGAGATTCTAAAAGTTACCCTAATCCAATATTTTATTTTTGCTAATAAAGGTCCTTATTATCTAAGATTTTTTCAACTACTGATAAAGGGCAACATTGTTAATGACATATTTTTTTAGAATGGAAGGAATTGTACTAATGTCTTTGGGTTGAACATCTATAGTATAACTCTATTTTTGAAGTCAATGTTAGGGTTGGTTTGTTCCTAAAGAGAGATAAATATGTGGTCGTCACCGAAGTAGGGATAGAAATAAAATAGATAAAGTGTTTTTTATTGGGATTAAAAATGAGTTTTGAATGTGGGATCTTATTTTTTACTATCATTATGTAATTCATTTTCCTACTAATCTTCTGTTTCACACGTAAATGAATCACAATGAGTTGAGATAACATTTCATCAAAATCATAATAGAAAATAGAGTATTAATGCATTAGATGATTAGTGGAATTAATATCATGGAATTCATGTTCACCGAAGTTTTATTCTAGGAATGTCTTAGGCAACATTAAGACTCAGTAAGACTATAAAATCTATAAGATTGTATATGGTAATTGTATGTTACTATGGATGTTTTCATGATTGGTTTTTTCCCATATATTTCTGATTTAGATTTTTTTTATAAAAATAAATTCTGTTTCAAATTGTCAAGAAAGGTATATTATGTTTCATGACAAATTTAACAACTTAAGGAAGTATATACTATGGAATTTATTTTTCATCCGAATGAACGATCAAGAATGAAAAGTTTGGCATTAGTAATAGTAAAGAGCATGATGATCTTGAGCATAGTGATTTAATATTTATCATCTAAATGATGGTTTTCTGAATGTTATGGAATATACAAGGGTTAAATAAAGGGAATATATATATGTTCCCTCTATAGATCAATATTAATATAATTATATATGGTTTATCATAGTGATACAAATGGGAAACATCATCAATTTATTTGATGTGGGAAATAATGTGAGAGGAAATAACTAAATATTCAAGAAAACTAATGGAAATGTTGGTCTCCTATGAATGTGGGAAAATTGTGAAACTTTTTTTCTGGATATAAGTCACTAGAAATATATGGTGGTACAACCTTCAAATGTATCAATTTTTTTGATGGATTTCAATGATGAGTGATCTATTTATATGATTGTTCATTATTTATAATAATATTATAACATTTGAGATGTAAAATCATTAGTGTTCAGCCATAGATGTAGTACTAATGTCCAAAACTCAAAATTTATGTTCATATTTCGTTGATTAAATTTATTTTTAATGTCTTTTTTTCTTAAACACTGTAACACCATCATATTTTATAGGATATATTATTTTTAATTTCGTTGTTGTCTTGTGTTGTACAATACTCTAAGATTATCTTGCACTATAGAAAACACCATATTTTCTTGTGGAATACGCAATACTATGCTTCTTCTTATATTAAAAACAAGTCATGTTATTTTTATATAATTTATTTCATGTATGACTGATTATAAGTGACCAACTAATTACTATAACCTGGTGATTATAATGGCATGTATGAATAGTATTAACATCTTTCTATATTTTTTTTAAAGAAAATAAGGGACTCTACAAAATAATAAAATAAATTTTTATAGATTCAATATAATCTTTAAAATTCATCTTATATGTTTTCAAGACATGATATAAGATCAAATATAATTTTTTAGATAAAAGAATTATTTTTCAAAAAACGCATTAATGCCACTTTTTATTGGTGAACCGATTTTAAATCGATTTTTTGACACATTTATATATTATATTTAATAAAAAAAACTTCTTTGGTAGTGGGATATAAAAATATTCTTTGGATTAATTTTTAATATTTTTTGATATGTTTTATATTTTTCTCTATAGTAAATTATAAAAAAATTTATTTAAAAACAATGTTTTTTCATATAAATAATTAAGATAATTAAATTATATTAGTTAATGTGTTATAGTAAAAATATATATATTTTTATCATTCAATAAAATATACATCATTATAATTAATTTTATATTGAATTCATATTTAAAAACATTTCAATCTTGTGCAATGTTTTATCTTTTAAAAAACACATTCTCTTTTTCCAAAAAAGGGAATAATTTTAAATTAATTGAAACCACTATTTTTTATTTAATTTTTAAAAATGGATTCAATATTTGGAATCATTTGATCCAAATTATGTAAATATAATTAATTTATTTTTGGGCACTAGGAATTGTAACATCTGTAATTTTTATTAATACGGTAAAAGGGTGAAACAGTTAATTAAGGGTTAGAATATTGTACTACAATTGCTCTAACACATGTATTGAAATCATTTAATTAATGTGTTTCGACCTAAATAAATATTGGGTATAAATGGTGTCCATTTTAAGCTATATGGATGTGATTAATACCTTTAATTTATTTTATTTTAAGAAAAGTTAAATATGTCTCACAAAAATTTTATTAACTAAACCATTTTTTATTTAAGGTTTTAAAAAAAGAAAAATTATATTAAAAACACTTATTTGAAATATGAAAACTTTTAAATTATAGATTTAATTTATAATTAATTTCTAGGAAAATTATAATGACCTTAAAAACTTATACTTTGATGGTGTGAAAATTTATTAATTAATGAAAAATAAAGAAAAAAATTATCATTAAAATACTAATAACCATCAAAAGACAATAAAACCTAACCAATTATAATGGATAAATAATAAATCTACCATAATCATCCATGGGTCTAGTTATTGACCATTTACATTCATATGGAAGATATTGTGACACTTATATTATTTTATTTAAAGTGATGTTAGAGTGGTGACATTCCTAATTTAATACGTATTTCATTTCTAATGATGGATTTTCCATAAGATAAATTCATGGAAAAGAATTTATATGAAATATAGAAAATTTATATTCATCATAGTAGTTTATTATTAAATTTTATATGAACTATAATTATATTTAATAATTATAGAAAACAGATTTAGTAATTATTTTATTAATGGAAATATCAAATTAATATCATTAAAAATATTATAATAAATATAATTTAAAATAATTAATATGTGAAAATATATTTATAGATTACCATCATTCATTAGGTATTTAATTAAATAATTTTTTCATCGATAACATCTTATTTTAATAATTTTAAAAATCTATGGATTGAATAGTTTCAAAATGGACACTATTATTGTATTTCCAAAACAAGGTTTTATTAAATTATTTAAAAATCATCAAACATTTTAAAAAATATAGATTAATTATTATACTATCTAAAATGATATAATTTACTTATTTATTGTCTAATTTACATCAAAAAAAATTAATACTTCATTTTAATATTAAAATATTTATTATCTTATTTAAAAATAAATAGAATAACTAAGTGTTAATTAAAATGAAAACGTTTAAATTGATAGAAATACTTCTCAAAAAAATTATTGGATGGTGAAATTACAACGTTATCTCATCTAAAATATTAAACTGCATCATTTTTTGGGGGTTTTAGTGGGGTTTGATTTTGTTATAAATTAATACTTTTGATGTTTCCAAAAGTCCCTCTAACCTCAATTATTAATGTGCGCATACTCCTTCGCTTCATCTCATCAATATAAGCCTTAAAGATTGTAAATTCGCTACAATATTCCCATATCATCCTACCAAGTTACATTTTATAGTTTTTGGTCTTCTTCAAATTCCAACTCTAGTTCTCTAGGATGATATTTAGAGAAAACATGTTGAAGAAGAGGTAATATACACTTCCAATTCATTCAAAATTCATTCTTCTAATACATAATATTAATGAGTTTTTCATTATTAAGTAATATCTAAATTATTAATTTTATAATTTTACGTATTTATAATTTTGAAATATCCATATTCCACCTTCAATCCATACTATAAAAATAAAATCACAATGTGTTCGTATGTACACCTTACCGTCTGTACGTTGTAGTGTAATATGTTTTTCACTTGCACTTGACATTGGTGGGTATAATGATGGAAATAATAACTATATATTATTATAATAACAAGTTATTAATTATTGAAAAATATATATACAATCCTGTTCGACTCCATTTCATAATTAAAGTAATGATTTCATCTCTCGTGCGTGCGTGCGTACGACCTACCATCTCCACTATGTGATTCCCTTCATTATAAATGTTCTTCGTGAAACCATCATTATGTAAATGAATGTAATGAATAAATAGGATATATATTATAATAATTTGGTTCTTACAATTATATAACTATTACCTTAGAAATGGAAGATGAACTTTTTTGATAAAACATGCATAAGAACAAAAAGCAGTTAATACCCGAATAACTAGTAACAATGAAATATTATTACAAAACAGATACTAATATGATCATATATGAATTCATAAAAATATCTATGATTCTAGAATAATTATGTTTCATTATTTTACTACTTTTACAAGAGGTTTTGATACATACAACAGATAGTGGACCTAAGGCAAGGGATTATTTTTTCCCACTTTTGTCTGTGTGGGGCATATGCCTTAAACACGACCTATTTCTTTTGACTTGTTATTATAATACCTGATATTTTTTTATTATTCTTATTATAAATTTTATGATATAAATATAATTTTATTTATTTTCTTATTTTCAATATTTGACTAATTATAATTGGTAAGGGGTAATTTCGCAATATCATTATTATCTGAAATTGTATATATATATAAGTATTTTCTGAGGTATATTAATCTTCCACATCAATTTCCATAAATATATAATATTCCTAAAATTATTATACTATAATTTAAATTTGATTTTTCCCATTGGTGATTTTTTATTAAATATAATGGATGAAATATTTCTTTTGTTTTCCATGAATGGTACTTTTTTTCTTTTTCCGAGAAGAGTACAAGAAGAATGTTTTTTAACTTATATGGCCTGGATGTATTTTTACATATTCATAATGCCTAATTTCCATATAACATCTTCTATATTATATCATTTTTTTCAACTAAATTAATTTCTTTTAAATTTTCATTCCATTTTTATAAAAGAAATCGTTTTTGAAGAAGAAAAGTTTTTTTAATAAAAAATTAATATAAAGTGTTTTAGAAAAATTGCTTTTAATCTAAGATGACTATATTTAAATAGGGTCATTTTTGTATCCCAATTATTACTGTTATTTGACTGTGTAAATGATGGAACAATATTTTATATGGATTATTTTATGTTAGAATGATGTTTAAGAAACCCATTTTATTCCTTGTGTTATGATATGATGAATGATTTATGTTTTGGTGTCACAAATTTGTATAGTATTCATTATATAATGGTTGGGACCTATATCTCCCTCTAATTCATTGGTTAAAGATTTAAATCTCATGAGATAGACATGCCTAAAACAGCATGTAAATCCAGTTTAATAATACTTGGATGAAGTGGAACGTAAATATTGTTCATTAATACATGGATGGAATGGGGAGTGAACTCAGTTTTGTAACAAACATTGTCCACTATGATGGTCCTGGCTATGAGCCATGGAAAATATGAAAAGTATTATCTATGATTATGTGTTTTCCAAAAGTTCATGTTTTATACCAATTCTATGATTAATGTTCATTTATTATTTATGCCTTACCTACATCCATGTTTTATTTTATTACTCATTATTTTGATATAAAAAATATGTGTTCCTTCATTTAAGTTTTTATGTTTATTTTTTATAACATCCATATTTACCCATACTAAGAATTTGTGCTCACCCTTTTTATTTTTTCTTTTCCCTAGGATATAAAGAAATGTTTTAGGTAGGAAAACTAATGGGGATGATATTATTTGGATATTGTGAAGATCTTTCACCAACATGAATAATGTGTTATGAGTTTTAAAATACACTAAACTAATACGGTCTTTAGTAATCTATTTGTGCAATGTATTATGTATTCCTAAAAAGTAATATAATTTCCATGTATGTCATGATTGGGTTGTTATAGTTGGTATCATAGTGAATGTGTATTTAACCTTTGGAAAATAGTATGTTAAAACTTTAGTTAGATCCCTCGTGATATTTCAAAGGATATCTCTAGGGGTGTCCCTAAGGACAAGTATAACTGTTGGTTACTTTCCATGAATTATTATAACAATTATTAATAATAATGAACTAACCATATAATTTTAGAGATTTAATATACTCCACCTTGATAATGTTTCTTTCCTACTATGATTTTCCACCCACAATAATCATTTAAGGTTTTAGAAAATTGATGGAAACTTAATGATTCATGTTAATGGTGAATATTATGGACAATGGAAAGATATTCTTCATGAGAAACCAAATGAAATGGGAGTTGGAATGTGAACCATCGTTTTAATGACTAATATGTAATCTCATTATATGTTCAATAATATAAACATCAGTGAGTTACGTCACCTACCTTATTTTGGAAAAATGGAGTTTCATGGTGATCATAGAGGAAAGAATGTTCAATTTTCCACATGTAAATAATGCGGGAATAGGAATAAAGGATAATTTTTTAAAGAAACTAGATGATTATTTGGATGTGGAAAAGAATTAATGAAAGCCATATATTTCAAAGAAAAATGATCAGTTAAAAAAGTGGACAATGAAAATTTAATTACTAAAATAAAATTTAATGTTTTAAATGTATAATGTATGGGATTTATAAAAATGGATTCCCTAAGTGAAAATATCATGAGAGAATCAGAATGGTTGTTAGGGTAGTATTTATATTTTTGATGAAGAGACTACAAATGATATATGATGTGAAAGAATTGTTAAGGAATAAAATGACGATGCTCTTTCAATGGCTTAAGAATATATTGGAATGATTTCATGTTTATGATGAATAATGTTGTATAAGTAATTTTATAGTACTATGGAATAAGGAATCATATAACAATTGTTACACTATTTTTTCATAAGTATTTTAATGTATATGTTAAATGGTATATGTAACCAAGAAAAGTTATTCAAATATTTTTGGAAAACACCACATATGTGAATATTGATGGGTTCATGAGATAGTGAGATGTTTGATAGTATTAATGACCAAATGACTAATATAAGGACAATCTTACTTCATGGTTTGAGTATATGTAATTTAGGTGATTATTGGTAAGAGTTAATATTTGAGAGCACACAAGTTTTCACTAAAGTTCTATGGAATTTCAGGTTATTACCATGTTTTAAGATAAAAAATGATTAAGGTATTCACATGTTTGGAATGTGGCAACCTTGAACTTCCCTATGAGATATGGTAGATAAAAACTAATTCTATTTAGTTCACCTATTATTATTGTTTTAGATTTTCTATTTTTTTATGTATTGTAAT
This sequence comes from Viscum album, assembly GCA_963277665.1. Lineage (NCBI taxonomy): Eukaryota > Viridiplantae > Streptophyta > Magnoliopsida > Santalales > Viscaceae > Viscum > Viscum album. Next base: position 393,774,143 of record OY728148.1, read on the forward strand.
GTTATCCATTTATGGATACCATATTTTATACTCTAGAAGATGTTTTCTTAGAATGATGTATTATCTTTCTATATGTGTACTTATACATATTTGATAACCTATGAAAACTTTTGGTTCTGAAAGATGGAAGGAATAGTCATTCCATTTATGGATTTCTTGATCCTCTAACACTTCAAGACTGACAATTCAACTTCATTTCATTGAATAAGAGATGAAGTGAAACTTTTGCATGGCACGAATAATAGGGATATTTTACTTAAATCAACTAAGTATTTATTCTCATTAAAAATTCTTTGACTTTAGGAAAGGGATCATGAAAGAAAAAATGTTAACAATGTACCTTCTTATCGGATGAATCAAATGGTCCCATAAATCATCACAGATTTATGATTTTCTAGTTGTTAGCATTCTCCATACCTTGTTCTATATCACCCTCAATCAGAACATGTTGGATAGGTTTTTCTTTCAAATCCATGTTTTTCACTTCCAACATCTGTTATCCTATATGGAAACCCATTGATGAGTTAATATCGGTAACCGTTATTTTTATAACATTCCTTTTTTAAATTGATGTTTTATTATTCCTTTTTATAATGTGGGTTACTATGAACAAAACATTGAAGTAGAAAACCTTTTATAACCCTAATGAATATTTGGAGGAAAATATCATTTTAAGGGGGGTAGAATGTAACACCAATAGATTTTATGAGATATATTATTTTTAATTTCATTGATCTCTTGGGTTGTATGCTACACCAAGATTAAATTGCACTATACACAACAACGTATTAGATTGAAGTATACGAAAAACTATATTTGGCCTCTATTACACAAATTTTCACGTTCTTTGGATTGAATTCATTTCACTTAAAACTAAGTATAAGTGAACAAATAAATATTATTACCAAATCATTTTAAAAGCAGTATGAATAATATTAACTACTTTATAAAAAATATATAAGATAAAATATGTTATTATATATAATAATTAAACAATATTTTTACTGATTAAGTAAAATGTTTAATATTCACATTATATTATATATAGACATGATATAATAAAAAATTAATTTTTTCTGAAAAAAGATGTATTTTTCAAAAAATGATTTATTAGCACCTTTTGATGGTGCACCCATTTTAAATTTAGTTTTTGAATCTTTTATATATTATATTTAAAAAAACAATCATATTATTTATAACCGTGATATAAAAAATTCATGGCGTGATTTTTTGATATTTTTAAGACAAGTTTTAAATTTTGATGAATAATAAAATATTACTACGTTTTAATCGAAAAAAACATTAATCATTTAAAAAATTTAATTAATTACATTATATTATTAGATGGTTTTAACATATAAATACAATATATTTTAATTATTCAATATAATTTATGACATTATAAATAATTCTAAATTGAATATAGGTGTAGAAACATTTCAATATTTTGTAATGTTTTAACTTTTAAAAAACTCATTTTCTCTTTCATACAATGAGAAAAAATTTAAATTAATTATAGAAACTTATTTATTTTGATTTTTGAGAATTCGATTCCATATTTAGAATAGTTGGTCCAAATTTTTTAAATATTTTTATTTTATTTTTGGGAATTATGAATATTAACAATTGTAATTTTTATTAATACGTTAAAATGGTAAATAATGAATTAAGTGTAATAATATTATTATAAAATTACCATAACAAATTTTTTAATATAATTGGATGATTTTTGTTTACATAATCCATCATTATGTTGAATCAGTTCTCTTTGGAAGCCACTTGGATGTGATTATAACATTTAATTTATTTTATTTAAAGAAAAGCTAAATATGTATCACTAAAATTTAAATAAGAAAACCATGTTTTATATAGTGTTATACTGAATATAAATTAAATTATAAATATTTATTTGAAATATATATTTTTTTCTTTATAATTGTTATTTATTTGTAATTTTTTTTAAATATATAATTACCTTAATTATTTATACATTTATGGTGTACAAATTAAATAATTTATGAGAAATCAATAAAAAAACTATTATTAAAATGATAATAACCATCAGAGGACCAAAAAATATGACCAATTATTATTTTTAGATTATATCCCAACAATATTTATCTTAGTATAGAGTTATTGACCATTTTAATTTATATGGAACACATTTTGACATGTATATTATTTTAATTAAAGTGATGTTGAAGTTGTCAAATTCATAATTTAATAAGTATATAATTTTTTATGTTGAATTTAAAAAAAATATATATTATACTAAAAAATTAATATGAAAGAGAGTATATTTATATTCATAGTTCTTTATTTTTAATTTTTACCCAAAAAAAGTATATTAAATAATTTCACAAAACTAATGTAGTAATTATTTTATACTGGAAATATCAAACTAATGTTAATAAATATATTAAAATAAATATAATACGAGATAATAAATATTTCAAATAAATTGTATAGATTACTTAGAACCCATTGGGAGACAATAAAATAATTGTTTCTATGATAACATCTTATCTTGATATTTATAAAAATCCATGTATTTAATAATTTCAAAATTAACACTACTACTGTTTTGACAAAACTATGTTTTATTAAAAAATTTAAAATTCATTATTTTTTAAAAAAAATATATAATAATTATTATATGTTAGAAAATATTATAAGGTATTTTTTTATAATTTACATAATATAAAAAAATATTTCACTGTTTTGTAGTTGAAATATTTATTGTCTAAATTAAAAATAAATAGAATAATTTAGTGTTAATTTAAATGATAATGATTAAATTGACAGAAATACATGTCTGAAAATTTCCAGATGATGAGATTACAACCCTATCTCATCTTATCATAGAATTTAGGTTATTTTCGTGGTTCTATAGCGGGTTTTTATTTTATTATAAATTAATATTTTTAAAATTTCCGAAACTGACCCTCAGTTGAATTATAAATGGAAACCTCCTCCCTCACTTATTCACATCAATTGTAGATTTCAATCATGTCCATACCCTAAAATTTTACCTTCAATCATTATATAGTTACAATCTATAAGTTTAGGTGTTCTTTAGAGGCAAACTGTAGTGCTCTAAGAGGATATTTAAGAAAAGTACGCAGAAAAAGAGGTAATCTCCACTACTGATTATTTCAAACTTCATTTTTCATTTACATCCTCTTCCTGAGTTGTTTCATTATAAAGTAACAACACTAGTATAACTTATATATTGAAATGTTATTACAATTATGAAACTACCGTATTCAACCTTTTATCCATCTAATGAAAAAATGAAATCACCATGCGTGCGTTCGTACCCAATACTGGAATTCTACTATTTACCAAAGGTTCAGAACTATTGGAAAAGGCATGGAAACCATTGGAATATTATATACCAACTGTTTCCCAAACTGTGGCTATGTAATCTATTCATATAGCCTTATACCAACGGTTTTGTGTAAAACTTTGGTATACGTGTTAAATGAAGAGTTACACCAACGGTTTCACAAACCATTAGTATATGTTATATATCAAAAGGATATTACATTGGTTTTTAAAACCATTAGTATATGTTTTAAATGAAGAGATATTCTAGCGGTTTTACAAACTGTTGGTTTATGTTATATATCGAATTGATATACCAATGGTTCTTTAATCTTTTGGTATACCTTTGTTGTAGCAGCCAGCAGCAGCATCCAGAATCGATAGCAGCACCAGCCAACAGCCACCTCCAACCTACTCTCCATACCTACAAGAACACATACTCCTAGAATCCAAGAGGCTACATGGAATGTTTAAAATTCATCTAGAATTCATAAATTTAGAAAAATAAATTCCATTCCTCACTCAAACCACAACATGAGAAAAAAAAATGAATCCAATACATCCACAATCTAATACATCCAGAATTGAAATGCAATAACACCCAAAACACCAATACAATATTAAAATCCAATACATCCCAAATCCAATACACATAATATTATTCATAATTTTTAATTCATTACCAATATAGCCTAAATCCAATACAACAGGATCTCAAAAATTCATAATTGAAAAGAAATAACACCCATAACAGTATTCAAAATTTATAATTCACTCCTCACTCAATCCACGACACCAATAGACACCAGAGAAAAAACCTACATGTTATAGGATGCACATGGGATGTTTACTCATGGTCTTGGGGTGACTATCATAAAACCAATATAAAATCATGGGTAGAGTGGAAAAGGATCATGATACCCATAACATATACAATGGTAATGGTCATTTTCTTAGACCTAGGACGAGTTATAAAAAGAACATGGGATTTTTATATTCCTCTAATGACTATGTATCCATTTAAAAATGGTTCTGGATGTGTTAGTGGAAAAAATTGTCCAATCTCGATATATGAGATGGGTTACCAGAATATCCTACATGTTTTTAGTAGACTTTTCATTTGGAATAAGGGGTATGTGGCTAATTGTAATTTTGTATCCTGGGTGTGATGTGAGATTAATCCCTATTTTGGGTAGTGGGTATGAATATTCAATTATTTCATTGGTATAGGGTTCCAAAAGGGACTTTGGTTTGGTTCTACAGCCCATTGTTTGAGGATGGGATTTTCCAATTAAATTTCCTATATTTTAGAATATGGGTAGAAGTAACTCACATGAGAATTGGATTGTGTTAGGCTAGACTAGGGATCCTTGTACTAAATTATCATGACAACATGAATACATTTGGTCTGTTTTCTGTATGCAAGTTGCTGTTTTCACTTAAAAATCATGTCAATTTAAATTAAAAGTGAGATATATTGAGTGGTACCGGCCACACTGTGCCTCAGATTTATGTGGTGTTGACTCATACATGTCACAAATGACCCATGGATCATTTTCCTAAACTGTCAACAGAATCTGAATTCGTTTGGTCGGTTCTCCGTATGCTAGTTGTTGTTTTCACTTAAAATGTTTCCCACTTCAAATAAATGTGAGACACTTTGAGTGGTACCTGCCACACCATTTCTCGGATTTAGATACGGTTGACTCTTACGCATCACAAATGACCAATGTATTCTAGTTCTAATGTATCAACACAATCAGAATACATTAGGTCAGTTTTCCGAATGTATGTTGTTTTTACTTAAAACAATGTCCATTTAAAACAAAAGAGAGACACTTTTAGTGATACAGGCCACAACATGCCTCATATTGAGGTGGGGTTGACTCGTACACGTCACAAATGACCCATGGATCATTTTCCTAATGTATCAACATAATCTAAATGCGTTTGGTTGGTTTTCCATATGCAAGTTGTTGTTTTCACTTAAAATCTTGTCCATTTCAAATAAATGTGAGACAATTTGAGTGGTAAAGGCCACACCATCCCTTGGATTGAGACGAGTTTGACTTTTTCACATCAAAAATGACCCATGGATCCTTTTCCTAATGTATTAACACAATTAGAATACGTTGGTTCAGTTTTTTTAATGTTTGTTGTTTTTAATTAAAACAATGTCTATTTTATACCAAAGAGAGACACTTTTAGTGATACCAGCAACAACATACCTCTAATTGTGGCAGTGTTGACTCGTACACATCAAAAATGACCCATGGATCATTTTCTTGGAGTATCAATACAAATAAAAAGTGTTCGGTCAGTTTTCTGTATGCAAGTTGTTCTTTTCACTTAAAATCCCTTCCATTTCAAATAAATGTGAGACGGTTTGTCTTGTATTGGCCACATCTTGCCTTGAGTTGAGGCAGAGTGGACTCGTATATGTTAGAAATTACCCATGTATATTTTTCCTAAAGTATGAATAGAATCTGAATGCATTTGGTCAGTTTTCCATATGTAAGTTGTTGTTTTCCCGGAAAATTTTGTCCATATCAAATAAATGTGAGACACTTTCAGTGGTACTGGCCACACCGTCCCTCATATTGAGGTGGTATTGACTCGAAAACATCATAAATAACCCATGGATCATTTTCCTGGTGTAACAATATACTCAGAAAGTGTTTGGCTTGTTTTCTATATGCAAGTAGTTGTTTTCACTTTAAATCATGTCCATTTTAAATAAAAGTGAGAGAGTTTGAGTGGCACCGGCCACACCGTGCCTCAGATTGAGGTGGAGTTGACTCATAAAAGTCAAAAATGTCCTATGGATTGTTTTCCTAAATTATCAACATAATCTGAATGAATTTGGTTGGTATTCCGTATATAAGTTGTTGTTTTGACTTAATAGCTTGTCCATTTCAAATAAATGTGAGATAGTTTGAGTGGTAACGACCTCACTGTCCCTCGGATTGAGACAGGGTTGACTCTTACACGTGAAAAATGACCCATGGATCCTTGCGCTAATGTATCAACACAATAAAAATACATTTGGTCGGTTTTCTGAATATTTTTTGTTTTTACTTAAAACAGAGTCCATTTTAAACCAAAGAGAGACACTTAGAGTGATACCGACCACACCGTGCCTCGGATTAGGGCGGGGTTGACTCTTACACGTCACAAATAATCCATGGATCATTTTCCAGAAGTATAATTATAATTAGAAATCATTTGGCCAGTTTCTCATATTCAAGTTTTTGTTTTCACTTAAAATCCTCTCCATTTCCAATAAAAGTGTGACAATTTGAGTGGTACCATCCACATCATGCCTCAAATTGAGTCGGGGTTTACTCATACTTGTCCCAAATGACCCATGGATCGTTGTCCAAAATTATCAATAAAATTTTGAGGCGTTTGGTCAGTTTTCTATATACAAGTTATTGTTTTCACTTAAAATCATGTCCATTTCAAATAAAAGTGAGACTGTTTGAGTGGTATCGGCCACACCGTTCCTCGGATTGTGGTGGAGTTGACTTGTACACATCAAAAATGACCCATGTATTTTTTTTCCTAAAGTATTAATACTATCAGAATGTTTTTGGTTGGTTTTCCATATGCAATTTGTTATTTTCACTTAAAATCCTATCCATTTCAAATACAAGTGAGACTCTTAGAGTGGTACCAGCCACACTGTGCCTCGGATTGAAGCAGGGTTGACTCGTACATGTTACAAATGACCCATGGATTGTTTTTCTAAAGTATCAATACTATCCAAATGCGTTTGTTCAGTTTTTCGTATACATGTTGTTGTTTTCACTTAAAATCCTTTCCATTTCAAATAAAAGTGAGACAGCTTGAGTGGTACTAGCCACATTGTGCCTTGTATTGAGGAAAACCTGACTCATACATGTCACAAATTAGACATGGATCTTTTTAATAAAGTATCAAATGAATATGAATGTGTTTGGTTGGTTTTCCGTATACATGTTTTTTTATCATTTATAATTTTGTCCATTTCAAATAAATGTGAGACTCTTTTAGTGGTGTCAGCCACACCGTGCCTTAGATTGAGGCGGGGTTTACTTGTAAACATCAAAAATGTCTAACGGATCATTTTCAAGATGTATCAATATAATAAGAAATTGTTTTGTCAGTTTTCCGAATGCAAGTTTTTTTTCACTTAAAATAATTTACATCTCAAATAAAAGTGAGATAGTTTGTGTGGAATCGATAACACCATGCCTCGGATTGAGGTGGGGTTTACTCATATACATCAAAAATATCCCATGGATCGTTTTCCAAAAGTATCAATAGTTTTTGAATGATTTTTTTCAGTTTTCTGTATGCACGTTGTTGTTATCATTTATGTTTTTGTTCATTTTAAATTAATGTGAAACTGTTTGAGTGGTACCAGCCACACCGTGCCTCAGATTGAGGCGGGGTTCACTCGTACATGTCACAAATGAACCATGGATCGTTGTCCTAAGGTATCAATAGAATATGAATACGTTTTTTCGGTTTTCCATATGTCAGTTGTTGTTTTCACTTAAAATGTTGTCTAATTAAAATTACAGTGAGACACTTTGAGTGCAATCGGCCACACCGTGCCTAGGATTGAGACGAGGTTGACTCGTAAACGTCAAAAATGACCCACGGATCCTTGTAAAAAAGTATCAATAAAATCAAAAAGAATTTGGTTGGTTTTCCAAATTTCTGTTTTATATAAAATCCTCTCCTTGGTTCCTCTTTTTGATTAGGGTTTGCACTCTTCTCTCATCTTATTCTGAATATCTAAAGTAATATTTTCTGTTGTAATTTTGGGTGAATATTGAAGAGAGCATAGATTGGGATCTGAGATGCTGAATTAAGAGTTCGATTGTCTCTAGAATCTAGGTAGGTGGTCGGTTCTTTGTACTGAAGTAATAGTAATGGAATGTTAATTAGATTGGTATTTAGGGAGAACCATGAAGAGAGCATAGATTGAACTCAGTGACCTTATGATGTAGTGATTGGTGTGATGATGTTAGTGATAAAAAATTGTGTGAGGTACCCAGTGGGGGATGAGAATATATGTGGAGGGGGTTATGCATGGTAGGAGGAGGGTGGTGGGGTTTTCCAGGGTCGAGGAAGTAGGGGGGTTGTCCGGTTTCCATGTAGGAGGGTGGGGGCTGTCCGAGGGGATTTTCGGGGGCTGTCAGAGGGGTTGTATGGGGGCTGTCTGGGGGGCTGTCTGGCGGTCTGTCTGGGGTCTAGGGAAGAGGGTTGGGGGTGGGGGGGGGGGTTGTCCGGGGTCCAGGGAGGAGGGTGGGGGGCTGTCCGGACGGCTGTCTGGGGGGCTGTCGTAGGTCCAGGGGGGAGGGTGGGGGTTGTTCGGGGTCCAGGGAGGAGGGTGGGGGTGTTGTCTGATGACTTTCCACAAAAAATTACAATTTAATTAAAATAAGTGGATTTCATAGCAAGTGATCAAATCATGTTTTTTTATTTACAAATAAAAAATAAAGATAATTTGTCCTACCTAATCACTCATATATTAAGGCACAACAAATCAATAAACATAAAAGGTCATTAATGTCAGTCAATAATGTAACAGATCAGTCTATCCCTCATCACCATCACTATCACACCATCATCTACACCCTCACCCTCATCTTCACTACCCTCATCCTATGCATCATACACCTCCTTTCCCTCCTCCTTCGCATGGGCCTCCTCATCGCCCTCCTCCTCCGCCGTGGCCTCCTCCTCAACCTCCTCCTCTGCCTCGCCCTCCTCCTCACCCTCCTCCTCCTCTCCCTTGACCTCCTCCTCTCTATCATCTTGAACATTACTAGAACTATCGCCCGGTGCACCATATATAGAACGCATCGATGACAAATATTCCTCACAAGTAGTGTTGGCCTCTAGTGGAAGTGTTTGACGTAAAGCTTCCATCAATTTAATAATGCAGTGTTTTCCATAGAAGACTATGATGTCATCTCTGTGGCTCTTTATTCAGCCTATTCTGCATGCTCCACAACCGGCTGCAACTTGCTGGCACTACAACTCATACCTGAGGAGGTCCAATACCTAGTCGGAACTATACTCTTCCTAGGTTGGCAGCGTACTCTACCAGGGTGCTCATCTCCCAACACCTGATTTAAGTGATCGTTTGGCCCAAAATTTTTAGGTTCTTATGAATCAGGGGACTCTAAAGAAACCTGTTACAAATATAAATAAATTATTATGTTACAAAATAGAGATTAAAATTTAAAATCTACAATGTTAAACTTATAATCTGCTATTGAGTCAGTTCATTAACCGCACTTCAATATTTCTTCTTTCTACTCAAGCAAAACAGTTTTGTTCGAGGAACACGTCCTTATATATTCAATATATGCCTGAAAAATTAAATTGAATTTAGAAAACCATAATTAAAAATAAGGTACCAAAAAATAGTAATTTCATAACTAAAATTATATAACAGGTTTAGCAATTGAAAAAATTACAGTGGAAGCAATAGAAAGTGAATGTCATAAAGAAAGATTATAAACTGTCATACCAGTTTTCTCTCATGATCTAGCATCGCAGTACATCCCAATGTGTGGACATATTTCATAGAATCAATTTTTGTATTCCTTCCAAATGTATCCTAAATAAAATTCAATAATTAGTATTAATGGAAAACATGAAAATTTTAATTTAAATACTTTTAATTTGATTAATACCGTAAATTGGCTAGTCACCCAAAGAGTAATCATCTGTTGGTACTATTATAATGGACAATATTCATGACAAGGACCACCTCTAACTCTATTCCCACTCTATCATGCTATCCAATGTACAAATCATTCTTATAAGCTCTCCAAATCACACCTAAATCCTTTAGACATGCTGATCGTGCACAGTCACCATTGGGGAAATTAAACCATAGCTGAAACCAAAATATTAATTCATATAAATACAAAAATTAATATATTTCATTAAATACAATATATTATTTACCCATATCTTTGCCCAGACTTTATCATTTACTTTATTTGGTAGCTGTCCCCATGAGAGCGCGCTGATAGGAATGATGTCGGAGTATTTGGCAAGCATCGCCAAAAAACTCCGACATTGCTGCCCTGATTTTTCAATCATCTGACCATCTTCATTGTACTCCACCATCAACTGCTTGCGGAGGTTCCACACCAAATTCATTCATGTACACCCTCGCCCCCGCCTCCAATCAGTAGATATATATGTTATGAAATGAAAAGTAATATTTTATCAATACATGTTATAATGAAAATAAATAATGGTGTAACAATTTGTTAGGGTTATATAAGTATACCTACGGTAGTCTGATCAATGGGGGCTGCTAGATCCATAGAAACTAAAGGGACACCCTGTACAGATGGAGTGTGTCCCAATGTATGCTTTGCAAGGACAGACTATGGTGGATTAGTAGTCGAAGAAGATGGAATAAAAAATCCTTGAGATAAGGAAGTAGAAGTAAAATAAGATTACAATTATATCTTGCCAAATGATGGATGGGGAGTGGGAATCATCACCGGATATGGTACAAACAGGTGAGGAGGCTCAGATGTAATCGGTGGTGAAAACCTGGGAGGTATAAATATTCCATGTGTCCCTAATGGAACACCTGGATTAGAATGTGGGATGGATGGTATGTCAGTAGGAGGGGTAGAGACTAATCAAGTATTCCGACCAGATCATCTAGATCTTGTACCCCACCCCACCCACCGTACGAACACCCCGAGTATTGGGACCACTACTAGGATTCTCATTGAATAACTGTCTCCTAATAGATGGATCCTGAAAAAAATGTTTAAAAAAAATTAATCACATGACATTATATATTATTTAAATACATATATTTGAAATATAGTACTCACCATAGGAACTAGTGGTGGAATTCCTAGCTCAGCCATGTGAAAACTATTGTCCATAATCTATTTTTATCGCCTCTTATCAAGAGGTTTCATTTTCCTGCATTTTAAAAAAAATATGGAAGTAAATAGAAAAGGATAACTAATGTGTAAACCGAAAACAAAATAAATGAGAGGGAAAATTTTAATTTTTAGTAGGATTATTGTTTACTAAGTGTCATAAGTCTATTAAAATCATGGATCATTGATTTTACCAGATTCATAAGTGGTGAAACAGTTGTCAAAATTGTGGAAAAATTTAATTTCTTTAGCTCAGATAGATTATGCAGGTTTCAATATATGTATTTCAGAACAATACAAACCATCATGTTAATTACCTTGTAAAATGTTATAGTGAGGACTTAAAGTCATACAAATTTTATACAAATCACGGTTGAAGCATTGAGATGTTCACCAAGATAGAAATGTTGGTTTCATAGGTTTAAATACATTTCAATTCCAAATTACAAAATGCAATTCGAAAAAAATTCCAACCAACAAACATTGAAAATTCATATAACATTCAAATTAGATAAAACATATTTGTAATCAATATTAAATCAAATTGAATATTACCAACTTTATAAACACAGCTCGAGGTAAACCAGATAAATTGAGAACGTGGATGAATGATTCTATATATTTCCCACCACAACATTATATTCACAATAAACTCTAACAATTGAGCTATTTGAGTCATCAAAATAAATTAATGGATTGCTTCTAATGGAAGTAGGGACAGTGTCACTCCCATTATGACCATCTTCAAAAATATGTCTTCTAATTACTTTATCTATGACACTAAATTCAAGTCAAAGTTGGTCTTTGACATTAAAAAATTGTTTCTCCATTGATGCCAATACATATGGTTCTTTAGGAGAATGAATGTGAGTCATATTAATTACTCGAAATCCCCAAGTGTCAATAAAGGTGTCATGTCTCGTTATAGAATCAAACCAACTACATTTCATCATCGTGACTCGTGAATGAGAATAATAATTAAATATTACTATTTTTTTAACAACTCTATAATAACCCACATTTTCAAATCGTGGTCTACTATCTGATTTACTGGAATAAATTTTTTTTGGCAGTAACCATAACACAATCATGTTCTTTTCTCATGTTATTTGCTCATTTAGTGACAATAAATTTGAACCCATTGATAACAATTGATTGACAATCAAAAACCACGGTATTAGGACCAAGATCCAGATCACGTATTTCCTTAGAGTCAGAGTCAACAGGAAAACTCAATACCTGTAATAAAATTGAATATTTAACTTAATTAAATATTGATTTAATTATTTTAAACAGTAATATATTTACCTTCAATTTTAACCGAGTAGAAAACTCTTTTCTATACAAAGACTCCCTCCTTTTCAAAGATAATGATCGATGATTTCAATTTATCGTTTATTCATGTTCCGTGTAGATAAAAAATATTAATAGATTATCAAATATATATGTAAGATATACATATTCAATTTTGTAACATGGTGTAGTCATCAAACAAATCATAGTTGAGAAATGCTGTGTGATGTGCCATCTCCTGCTCTTCAAGGATTAATGTATTGAATGTATATGATCTAGGAATTCCTCAGGTTTGAGGAAGTGATGGAAAACTAGGTTAAATTTTCTCATACTGTTCTTCTTCATTTCTCATTGGTTTGTTCATTCTTGTAGTAAGATCAGACAAATACATTGAGCATAAATCCACACATTCTTGATCCAAGTAACCATTCATGATAGAACCATCGAGATGATTCCTATTTCGGACGTAAGACTTTAATGTGTACATATTTACTTCAGTTGGATACATCCAATGAAAATAAATAGGTCCTTCAAGAAGAATTTCAATGGGAATATAGAAAGTCAGATCTAGCATGCATGGAAAAAATGATAAAGGATATATTTTGTCCAACTCACACATAATTAATAGGAAATATGTCAACATTTTTTGCAATAATGTCTTGGTAAAATTCTTAGCACAAATATCTATAAACAAATGGAAGAACTGAATAACAGTCACCCTTAAATTATTCGACAAAAGATGATGAATTTCTATTGGAATCAACTCATGCAAAATAATGTGATAATCTTGAGTCGTTAATGATTTTAGCTTCAATTATCTTCTGTTGACCCGTTTAGATATGTTTCTTGAATAGCCATTAGGAACTCTAATAGAGTCTAATACATCAAAAAATTGTTCTTTTTTCTGTAGTTTTCATCACATAATAAGCACATGGAAGTTACAATTTATTTTCACTAATACGTATAGGATGCAATTATGGTCTGATGCCCCCAATCCACCAAGTCATGTCGGGACTGTAAAACATCTTTTGTTCTTCACTTAACATTTAGAAGTTTCAAAAGAAACATTTCACATATATTCATTTAAATGTGCATTATTTCTAAGAAATTATGTAACAAATTGGTTGACCAATAAGGCAAATCAAAAAAGATACTCATCTTCCTCCAATTGTAACAGGTTTCAGTGGAAACATTATTTATCTTTCTAGATTTCATTTGACCCTTCCTGAATGAAAAACTGAAATCTTTCAATTCATTAAGCATATCAATTCTAGGCATACATTGAGGTGGATCATCGGTCTCTATGGTATTATAAAATCTTCTATTATTATTTCTATAAGGATGAACCATTGGCAAGAATAGACGATGTCCCATAGAACTGAAACTACAACAATGTTTCAGTCTTCTGGAACATGTATTCTTTATAAAAACTGGAATTAAAACTTTCCCTTTGTGCTCCATCCATACATCTTTTCATAATCTGGAAAATCATTGATCATACACATAAGTGTAGCACACATCTAAAATATGTATTTTGAATATGCATCGTATATTTTCACACCCACATCCCAATGAAGTTTAAACTCTTTTATTAATGGTTTCAAGTATACATCAAAATTAATTTCGGGATCAAGAGGGACAGATATGAGTATACTAAAGAATGTGAAAGGTTTTTTCATAAAAAACCATGGGGGAAGATTATAAATGTGTAAAAAAACTGACCATGTGTTGTGTGAAGTTAGCATCTTTCCAAATAGATTAAAACCATCATATGAAAGACCCAGCCTAACATTACGCATGTCAGCTGCAAAATCAGGATATCGAACATCAAATCTCTTCCATGAAAATCCATCTGCAGGGTGAAACTACTCAACATTAGCCTTATTTCTCTTAGTATCATGGCATCTCATTTTTATTGATATTCCATCAGACATAAAAATATTCTAGAGTATGGGGATCAATTGAAAGTGCCACATTACTTTCTGTTTCACGTGGGATGGTGTTCAATCAGATTTTAACTTCTAGCGGGATGTGTTACATTTTATACAATCATTTCGTTCAGCGATTTCCTCCCAGAATAAAATTTAATCTTTCAAGCAAGCATGAATTTTGTTTCTAGAAAATCCATGTTCCTCAACTAAGTTCCATGACATATATTGGTTTGATGGAATATCTACATCATCTGTATTTAAATCCTTCAAGAAGGAAAGAATGTAATAGATTGTTGTATTAGAAATCCCATACATAGTTTTCCCATGAAATAATCGGATTAAAAATTCCAGCATTTTCATTTTATCACATTGTCGATATACTGGAGTTGTGGAAGAATCATTCAATATTTTCACACTAACAACATCACCATTTTCATTAGACGAATCATGTGTGCTCATATCTAAGTCTTCTGTGGTCGGAATCCATTCTTTTTTCATGATGATGAATAAACAAGAACCAGCCATATAACAAATTCTTTACTCCAGTCCTCTCATTTGGATCATCAACAATTCAAGATTTTATTTTCTCTCCATTGTGATCCAACACATAGTAGTTTTCTTGAAAACCATATTTGGTTATGCCGTAGCTGACTTCTTCATGTCTAAACCAAGGTCTTCCAACAAAAATGGAACATAGGTTGTGTATGTGACCACAACCTAAAGCATTGTAAAATGAAAAATCTAAAAAGATCTCCAAATTGTTTTGAAAAGTTGATTCAGATCCAATGGGTTTCATACATCCAACTCTTATCCATTATGTAAAACAATAATTGTTATAAGTCATTTCGTCAAAAGCAATTCAATAAAAATGAATTTTCATTGAAAATATTTTTAAGTAAACGAGAATTGTTCACTTTATATGAAACCATAACTAACACACTACTCATTATGAGAATCATAATATAAAAGACAAAAAATTTCTATATTTGTTTCAAAATATCACTGAAGAACTATACATGAGTGTACATGATCATGTACAATTATGGAGGAGAATTATTCTGGATTTGACTAAATTTTTGAACGAAAAAATTTTATATTTGAATAGAAAATTTGATTGATCAAATACATTTCCCAAGGGGGAGGGAGTTTCCAAGGGGTGCGGGGTGTCTAGGGGGTGGTGGGGTCGTCCAGGGGGGTCGGAGGTGTCCATGGGGTGTGGGTTGCCTATGGGGTTGGGGTGTCTAGGTGGGTGGGCGGTCCACGGGGGTGGTCAGGCTGTCCAGGGGGTAGGGGGAGTCCAGGGGGTGGGTGGGTTGTCCATGGGAGTGAGCGGTCTGTCCAGGGGGTTGGTGGGTCTGTCTGGGGGGTACGAGGTGTCTAGGGGGTGGGAGGGGGGGCTACCCATGTGGGTGGAATGGTTGTCTAGGGGAGTACAGGGTGTCCAGGGGGGTGGGCGGGCTATCTAGGGGGGTTGGCTGGCTATCCACGGGTGGTGGTCGGGCTGTCCACGGGGGTGCGGGGCTATCCATTGGGGTTGGGGGTGTTACTGGGTGGGGGGGGGTTTCTAGGGGTGGGGCATCCGGAGGTTGGGGGGTGTCCGAGGGGTGGTAGTTGGGTGTTCGGAGGTGGGGTGAGTGGGCTGTCAACAAGGGTGGGGGAGGGTGGGTTATCCAGAGGGTACGGGCTCTCCAAGCGGTGGGTGGGATGACAATAGGGGTGGTGGGTTGTCCTTGGGGGTCGGGGGTGTCCATGGGTGGGGGATTTCTAGGGGTGCGGGGGGGTTTTGGGGGGGGGGGGGTACGAGGTTTCCAGGGGTTTGGCGGGGTGTCCAGGGGGTGGCCGAGGTGGTGAGGCTATCTAGGGGGTACTGGGTGTCAAGGGGGTGGGAAGGCTGTCCCTAGTGGTGGGGGCTGTCCATGGGCGGAGGGGGTGTCCATGGGGTGGGTGGGGCTATCCAGGGAGGTATAGGGTGGTTGGGTGGGCTATCCACGTGGGTGGTGGGGCAGTCCAGGGAGGTACGGGGTGTCCAGTGGTAGGTGGTCTTTCTACAGGGGTGGGGGCTGTCCAAGGGGGTAAAGGGTGGCCATGGGGTGGGTGGGCCGTCCAAGGGGGTGGTGGGGCTGTCCGGGGGGGGGGGGGGGGTCGGAGGTGTCCAAGGGGTCAGTGGGGTGCTTTCCAGGAGTGGGGGGTTGTCTAGGGGGTACGAGGTGTCCATGATAGCCCACCCCCACCCCGCTTCGACAGCCCACACCCCCACCTGGACATCCCACCTCCCAGTAAATAAAATACCTAAAACAAACCCTTTACCCCCTGCACTAAACAAACCCCACTAAATAGACCAATTACAATGTATGATGTGTAGAACAAAAAAAAACAAAAAATTGGTTCGATACTCGAACAACAATACTTCTAATTTAACCGAAATGAAAACATAAAACATAAAATAAAAAGAAGAATAACACTAAAACTAAGATAACACTTACTAGTATGACGTGTAGAAATAAAAATTAGTTTCATTGGAGAACGATCATCATCTGGAAGGTATTTTCCAATGGAGAATATGTCGGGAGGAGGTCTGGATTAGGTCTGCAATCGTTCTTATTGGGAGCTAGGGTGCTGGGTATGTAACGTCCCGGCCCCGGGTGCCACACAACGGGTTCCGCAAGCCCGGTTCACCACGTGACCTCAAGCGCATTTTCCCAAATGCCAGAGGCTGCCGACTAGCAGCGAGGGCCCAGGTCTGATAGTGGGGAAACTATGCCCTCATTTATCAAAGTGTAGCACAGCGGAATACAAAAATAAACATACAACAACAGCGGAAGTAGTAAACATACACAACTGATATAACTACTGCAGTGGATATAGACAACAGTATAAAAGTGATGATGCTATATGTTCAAATTCTAAGAAAACATCTAGAACATATTATACATCACTGTGATACAACCAAAAGCAAAGTACAGCAAAACAAGTAAACAGCTGGCTGCGGCATCACGAGCCTAGCCTCGGTCCCATGCCCTCCAACTCCTCAGCAACTGTCAAGTACCTGTATAGGGACTCTTTCCCCTATCTACACTTGTAGCAACATAATCTGTTTGGGCCGAAAAGTGTGACACAAACAGGGTGTGAGAAATATATCTCAGTAGGCACCCACCAAAGGACCGTGCTCAACTGTGTGTAAAACATGCAACAAATGTGCAATAGTAAATGCAATAACTAAGCAATACTCAAAAGTAACTAACTTAACAGTTAAATTGACATTTTATTATTCATTTAATTCCTTTAATTTAGTAACATTTTTGTGCTCAGCACCAAGCCCTCAGGCTAACCAGAACCATGCCCTCAGGCTAAAATAGTAACCACGCCCTCAGGCTTGCCCTCAAGAAAGAAAAAATCCAACCCGCAGGTATTTCCCTCAGGTGTAACAAAAATTCTCGCCCTCCGGATTACGAAGTGTCACCCTCAGGCACAGAAGTCAATCCCTCAGGCACGAAAGGTTTCCCTCAGGCGGAATAACGACAGCCCTCAGGCTAAAACAGTCACGCCCTCAGGCTAATCACAACAACGCCCTCAAGCTAAACAGGTAACTGGGCCATGCCCAACATATCAAAATGCAGTAAAAAAGAAATTTCTTCTCAAGCAAATTCTACAGTTACTACATTTAAGGCATACCCTCGGGTATCCTAGCCAAACGGATAAATAGTGGAACACACCCCTCGGGATGGACCTGGATCCAAGCAACAATCCCAAACATCATTTTATTATCACCATTTAATCCCCTATGAAAATATAAGAATTAAATATAGCAACAACCTCAGCCACACGACACCCCAACATGGGTTTGTGGCACAAAAATGCACAAAAACGCACGACAGTTGGAAACTAAACACCAAGCCACCTACCTTATGTTCCAACGAACACTATACCCGAATGCCGGCTCCAGAAACGCCCAAGAACGGCGTAGATTTGACGAAGAAAAAAACCCATTAAAACATAAATAACTTACGTTGGGAGAAGAATTGGAAAGAACAGTACCAGGAGGAGGAAGGGCTTACCCGTGCGGTTCCAACGTGATCGTCTGAAGCCGAATCGGATTCCAGATGAACTCCCAGCGGATCTTCAAAGGTCAGGCCTTCTACTTTGGCTCCAAAATGGCTTAAACACCTCCTCTGCCAAATGAGGATACTACTGCATGTTTTAAGCCAAAAAAACAAAGTACACGGTATGTACTTCTGAGTACACGGCATGTACTTCTTTCATTTAATTGTTCATTTGGCGGCACCGTCACTGTTCACCTGCCGACAAGAGTACACGGCATGTACTCCCGAGTACACGGCGTTTACAGCAGCCCAGCTGGTGACGACTCCACCGCCTTACTTTTTATCCTGCCGACTGACTACACGGCGTGTAAAGGAACACTACACGGCGTGTAGTCGGTTCCTACACCCTTTTTGGCCGGAGAGGCTACACGCCCTGTGTACTTATCCCATCACGACCAAAAGTACACGTCGTGTGGGCAAACTACATGGCGTGTAGTTTCAATATTTAGGATTTTTCCCCATTATCCCATATTTTATCAAAATCACTTAAGGAAAAGGAAAAGAAGAATCTCATACCTTTAAAACAAGAACCGGGTTCTTACATGGTATTTGGGGGAAATCATTCCCAAGTCAAGCACACCCCATGAGTGGATAATGATTAAGATTCTACACTAATAGGTTGTTCATGGATTGTAAAGAGTATTAATTTCATAAAGTATATACATAAACATTTTTTTTTAAATTGGAGATCAATAATAAAGTATTTCAATGATACTATACACATCATAAAGAACAAAAAACAGAGATACTATTATGGGTTAGTTTATAATCCATATTCTATATAATCACAGACATCTATCAATCAAGTATTATTCATTGATTCAATATCAAATAGTTTGAATCATAAAATATTCTGAAATCCCCAGAAGTTGGGAAAAATGACATGATCTTTCTTGATATTGAAATAAATAGATAAATAGAGGGAAGAAGTCTTCTATGTCTGTATTTGGAAAGAGGTTTAAAGAGTCTAACTTGGACGGGGGAGTTGTAGCTGATCTGATGGAAGACCTCGGGTTAGGGTTCACCTGCATGCATGGGCTTCTAGAAATTAGGGGGAAATGAGTTCTGTGTTGTGATTCTATGTAATCGGGTGTATTTGGGAGACCTTTCCCAATGGTTTTTAAAAACCATTGAGAAATCATGGCCTTCCCCAACGGTTTGTACAAAATGTTGGTAAAGGGTGAAAATATTGTGGATTTCACAACTGTTTCTTCAACCCATTGGTAAATCCTTCACGAAACCATCCTGTACCAACGGTTTGTACAAACTCTTCGTAAAGTACCCCTATAAAAATGGTTCTGCATAACCATTGGTATACAAATGTTGGGAAAACATAACTTCTCAATAGTGACCATTTACCATCTCCAAATTGTGGTGTAATCAGTTTTTCACCATCACATGACTTGGATGAGTATACTAATGAAAATAATAATGATATATGATTATTATAACAATGTATTTATTTTGGAACAATATGTATACCATCCACATTGATACCATTTCATAATAATGTAATCATATCATCGCTCGTGAGTACATACGATCTATCATCTCCACAATGTGATGTGATTTTTTATACATGGACTTTATTAAACCATAAATATATAAATAAATTTAAATAATAAATATGATACATATTATACTAATATAAATTTTTAAAATATATTACTATTACCTATGAATTTTTACCTGAATGTGTCCGATAAAACATGCATAAGAACATAAAGTAAATAATACCTGAATAATGAGTAATAATGAAATATTATTACCAAACATATGATTATATGATAATATATGATATCATAATAATTACTATGATTTTGTAATATGTCAATGAAATTATTTAGATCATTATATAGGAGGTTTAGATAAATTCGATGGATAGCGTACCTAAGGTATGGGATTATATTTTCTCACTTTTGTTTCTGCAAGACATATTTTTTATACACCACCTATTTCATTTGATTTTTGATTATTCTAACCATGAATTTTTTATGATTCTTATAATTATTTTTATGATATTACTATATTTTTATTTATTTTATAAGGCACATAATTTGATACAATATAATTGGTAAATGATAATATTGCAATCTAATTTTTATCTGATATTGTTTATAAGTAAGTATTTACTTGGGTATATTTGTCATTCATGTCCATTTTTCCTAAAGATATAATATTATTGATATTTTATACTATTGAGTGAATTCAATTTTACCCATTGATGATTTTTTTTAAATGTTATGGAAGGAATCTTAAATTCATTTTCCATATGAGGTACTTTTTGACATTTTTGACATGATTATAAGAAGAATGATTATTTAAATTATATGGCATGAAAAGATATTTACATCATCATAACTCCTTATTTCAATGAATCTTCCTTTATTTTATTTCAATATTATTTTCTTATAAATTATTTTATTTTAAATTTTCCTGGAATTTTGAGAAAAGATAATTTTTTAAGAATAAAGAATATTTTCTTTAAGAATCAAGTTCAAGTGTTTATCAAAATTATTCTCCATATATGATGAAGCCCTTTAAATATGTTTATGTTTCAATAAATATTATTACTATTATTTGATTTTGTTAATGATGGAATGATATTTTTTATTTATTATGTAATGATGGAATTATTTTTTAGAAACCCATTATATTCCGTGGGTTATGTTATAATGAATAATTTTTGTTATTGTGGCACACATATGTTTGGTTATCCTTACATGATAGGTGGGAACTATATCTCCATTCAATGAATTGGTTAATGACTTATATCTCATTTGATAGGCATGGCTAAAAGGAAGTAAACCTGGTTCAGTAATATAGGGATAAAATGGTATGTAAATACGGTTCAATTATACAGGGCTAGAATGTGGAGTGAACCTAGTTCAGTAAAGGATTGTGTCTTCTAGGATGGTCTTGGCTATGATCCTTTTTGTAATAAGGAAATTATTTTCTTTACTTATGTTTTTTCCAAATGTTCATGTTATATGAAAATTCTATGTTTAATGTTTGGTTAGGATTTATGCCTCACGTACTGCCAAGTTTTATTTTATGTCTCGTGATTTTGAAATTAAAAATATATTTTCATGTTTTTACATTCTTATGATTATGTTTTCTTTTATGTTATCCATGTCTAAACATTCTGATCAATTAGACTCACCCTTTTTATGTTTTCTATTCCCCATGATATAATTAATGGTTTTATATAGGAATACTAATGGGGAATATCGTTATGGGAGATGATTAAGATCATTCACCAAGCTAGAAGAATTTGTTCGGAGTATCCAAGGACACTAAACTAATCTGTTATTTGGGCCTCTATTTTTGTAATGAATTAATTATTCCAAAAAATAAATGAAATGTTAATGTACGTCATGTTTGGGTCATTGAAATAATTTTATTTCCATGATCATTGGGTTTTGAATGGTGGATAATTATTCTAGTTATTTAAAAAGCAGTGATTGTTGTTCTAGTATTTTTCTAATAGATGCCATGACCTTTCCCATAGTGCCCATTAGGTGACTACCCCAACACTGTCCCCCATTGTTTAGGGGCTTATAACTAGCACTAAGTAGGAAAATACCACATGTGGGAGGAATTTTCTTAATTACCTATATGCATGTACCCGTCTCCAATAAATATCTGTAGATGAAAACACTAAGTGGATGTAGATTCAATCCACTAAAAACCCCACTCAGAGTTATGGATACAACTAAATGAAAAAGGGTCCAGAATACAATTCCAACTGAAAATAAATGTATATGATCCTAGATATCATCTTCTAAAAACACTACATAAGGGGTAGGTACAATAAGTTGTTTAAATGTCACTGAAACATTCCACATTCATCAAGTCACCCTGAAGCACCCCTATATCTAGCCCACAAAGGACTCCATTAATTATGTCAATAATCTTCACAAGAGAAGACACGTACATGTAAAAAAAATTAAGGGTGAGTAAAACAATAATCAGTAGGGACCCCAAACCAAAATATAATTACAATAAGTGTACCAAAAATTAGATAGCTAATAAATACACCAAGTAGTCTACCAAAGAGGCACATGAAGTGTAGCCTCTAAGAGGTACAGTCAAGAGAGTCACGAGAGTCAGATCACAAGAATTAGAGGTCTATGGTACATAAACAGGATTGTTCGAAGAATCCATTGGACTCTCAAGTAATAACATGAGGATCATTGGATACAAGAATAGAGTTGGTAACACACATAATGTAGATAACACACGGGGTGTTGGTAACACATGGTGTGTAGGTAACACACTGAGTGTTGTCAAAGACTAGTAGACCCACACCCATGGGGGATAGGGGAGTATAGACTCATTCATGGTAAGACACAATTTCTAGAAAAGACACATAATCATTGAAAGACATGAAAACTATGTAATCACATAGCTTCTAGCTCACATCTAGCCACAAGATTCCATCCATAGCACACTTGTTCGGGGAGCACCTACTCCTTGATCTAATATTTCATATTCCAAAATCCAAAGAAACATAGTAAGATCATATAAAAAGTGAACAATCGTCATGAGGGTCGCAAAAACACAAATGGCTCTTCTAATGGACATATGGTTTGAGAGTTAGGGGAATTTATGTAAAAAAGGGGTCAGTCGGGTCCAGGTCCCGTCCAACCCAACCCAGCACAACCTCGGTGTCACCTAACCCGACCCGAAGGGTAAGAACTGTCCCAAGGGGTCCAACTAGACATCTCTATCCCTTTCTACTTGAGGGGGTTAGTTCATCTGTCCAGGGATCGACAGGTGTTGCATCCCTGCCTGGTCAATGCGGTCGACCACCACATTCAATGCAATCAGCCACCATGTGAACTACCCTGCAGTCTAGCTGGACCACAGTCGTGCATCATGTGATGAGGTTTTGTTCATTTTTTGGTCTAATCCCACCACTGTCCATATTATGTGTCCATGTTTACTAGTCATAGCCACTGAGCTGCATGGTACTCCATTGGGTGGTCACACCGGCATTGGCAGCTCCCCTTCTGCGGCCAACACAATCACCTTAATGGCCCATTTGTTATACTATTATGACCATCACAATCATTGGGTCATCATATTAATTTTCATGGGATCAAGAACCTCTTATCATCACTCTAGGGTTTTGGTTACATTCAGAACCTCACGGTAATGCCTGATGTAACGGCGAGGGTCTGTTGTCAAGGAAAGAAAGAAAGATGGGAATATATAATCATAAGAACACCCTTATAATGTACATTGGCCTTGTTCATGTCAAAAATGGCCTGTTTATTATGATAGGATTATAGATAAAAAATAATTTCTAGTATTTTCCCTTTAATATTATAGTTTATCCATCCTGCAAGAACGATCGAACTGCAGATCAACCTGTTCATGGGTTGTTCTGCGTTCGTCATTGGAATCAAGAACAGAGAAAGCAATCACGAAGAAAAATAAACCCCCTACCTGGAAAGAGGATCAGTCGGAGGAAATAATTCTTCATTGATTGAGATCCAACCCTGAACGTATTTGATCCTTCATTTTCTAGTATTCGTTCAAAGATATGATCCTTTAATTGTTGTCACCATGAGAGAGAGCTTTCACGGGTTCTAGACAAATTATCCAGCAATATGAATTCATACATTGGTCCTAAAACCTAAATATTATTGGAAACTTGTTAACGCGTATCAAAGTTACTATTTCACTTGGAAATAGTGGCCCCATGTTGGTTCATTTATGAAAGGAAATAGTTTTTTTACTTTATCGCAATATTGTTGTGTCTTCACAAAAAATTATAAAAAAAATAAAATTTCTATGTTTATTTTTATTATTTTTTAAAAAATACAAAAAATATTTTCTACAGTCGACATGCGTTGGTCAATTTTATGTCCTACCTAACCAAAAACCCACATCTCTAAACTCAACCGTGCCCTTAGTTTTCAAATCCAATCACTCTTTTATATGTAACTAAAATTTCACAAAAGTTCTATTTTTTATAAACATAATAATTGTTCGAACATTTATTATGGGCACCCTGGGCCTCAGAATCACTTGTCATCTAAGCACCATGTGTCAAAATAATCCAATACAATTTTCAAAAAAACATGGAAAATCCATGACACTACATTCTCCCTACCTTAGGGATTTTCATCCCCAAAATTATAAATGGACGTTGGAGGTCATAGTACATCTTTACCACACCAGGATGTACCACCAAAGGGGGTGTATGAACATACCTCAATACATCCTCCCATAAAATTTCTGGAAAAATAGATTTTCCTCTAAAAAGGATGATGTTCTCCCCACCTTTTGAATATCTATCGAGGGAATTCCCTATGGACTTATCAGCACATGTAGTCTTGTAACTGACATCTCTGAGTTGTGCCTCCCACATTTGTTGTAAGATTGGAGGGGTAACCACCATCTAATGTAGATGAGCTTCTTTATCTCCACCCACAAAGGATATATGAAATGAGGACAACTGCTTTGAGGCCTAGTTTTGTAGCTATGAATATGATTTCTTGTTGAATGCATCTGTCACCATGTTCCCCTTCATAAGAGTTTAGACAATGTAGAGTTTATATTCCTGGATGAACTCTGACCATAATATCTATATTAGGTTCAAATCCTTATAATAGAAGATATAATTGATACTCATGCGGCCAGAGTAGATGATAAATTGTTCGCACAAAAATTAGTGTTGCCACATCTTTAATGAAAAGTCAAGTGTTTCCAACTCAAGGTCATGGGTCACATAGTTTTGCTAATGTGGTCTAATATTTTTTGATCCCCAAGAAATAACCTCTTACCCATGAATCAAGACACAACCAAGTCTTTTTCCTGATGCATCACAGAACAACACATACTCAGAACCCTCCTCTGTAAACCTCATGATAGGTGCACTTATCAGGCTCTCCCTCATGTACAGAAAATGTAATGGAACTCTTCTATCCACATGAGTTTTTTACCTTTCTTTTTCAAATAACCCATGGGTATTGCTACTATGGAGATATCAGGTACAAAAATACCATAGTACCCAATAAATAAAAAGAAACTCCGCACCTCAGTAACGATATTCGGTGGTTCCCAAGCAAGCATCGCATCAATCATAACTCCATCCACTGTAAAAATAACCTTTGGGATGACATATCCCTGATATTGGAACTCTCGAATCTAGAAATGACACTTTGAGAGCTTATCGTAATGCTAGTTATCTAGAAGTATTTCCCTGAACGTCCTCAAGTGTATCACATGCTCCTCCTCATATGTCGAATACAGTAGAATTTCACCAATGAATAACACTATAAACTGGTCCAGGTAGGTCTAGAATATCCTCTTACATAGTCCCATGAATACTTCTGGGTATTTTATCTTGTCAAACTACATTACTAAGCGATCATTGTGGTTGTTGCGGCTTTTGAAAGCAGTCTTGGGGATGTCCTCTCCCCGCAACCGAAGACGATGATAGCCTGATCTGAGTTCTATCTTTGAGAACTGTCATTATCACTTCATATTATCAAAGAGTTCATCAATCTCAATAGTGAATAAATATTCTTCACGTTTACCTGATTTAGGCATCATAAATCCACATATCACCTCAAGATCCCATATTCCATCTTGGAAAACAATAATTGGGCCGCCCATGGTGAAACACAGGGTCTCAAAAATCCATTCATCTACAAGTCCTCCGACTTTACCCTCAATTAATGAAACTATGTGGGATAAATATGAAATGTCTGTGTAGATATCGATGAAATCACGTGGTATAGGTCAATGAGAAAGTATACCTCCCTACGAAGAGATAATCTTAGAACATCAACTGAAAAAATTCCTCGTATTCATCCACTACTGCAAAAAATTGAGGACTCGTCTAATCCACTACACTCAGTGTCATGCTAGCGAACTGGTGTGTGATAGAGAGTACCATGATACATGTGAGTCCATCCTATGCTTCTTGTGTTTTTTAAAAGTTTGGGACTGAAGCCTCAATTTTTTATTAAAGAAAAGACGTCTTTTAGACTGGGTAGAGGGAGATCCATAACATATCCCGAAGGCCCATGTACATGTAGCCTGAATACAAGGCTTGAAATCCCATTTATTTGCTGAAAGGACCCCTACGTGAATAGTACTACTACAATACCCACACTTCTACATTACCTGCTAGAGTACTACCACTGCTTGTGTCTTCTTTTCACCAACAATGGAAAACATGGCCCCATATCCTTGGACACGGCACACTGTGCACCTAAAATAGTTGATCTAAGCATGAACGTGGATAATGAGTTCATACCTAGAATGATGTCATAATTCCTCGTCACTACAACCATGATATCCCTATCTAAACTCCCCCCAAGAGTACAGTCACACAGACGTCACGAGTGTGTGACCATTGAATATCTTCCCATAAGAGTCTGTAATCCTAGGGATAAAGTCAACACAAACACTTTAAGATCCATGTCTCGATCAAGGTTCGTTGAATGAAAAGAGTGACGAGAAACCATGTATATCAAGACTGTATATTGGGGGGCAAAGACAGAGGTCATACCTCTAATCATCTCGGGAGTATTTGGATCATATGCCTGCATGGTAACAACCAAAACATTTATTAATGAAAATACCTCTTGATATAATTAAATGTATTATTATGTAATGTTGGTATATAAAATATATTCACTTTATTGGTTTTATGTTTTGGGATTTTTAAATACCATTAAGAATTGTTACTATTGCTAATATAGAAGTTGAACAATAATCACATGATTAGTATAAATATAGGGCTTTAAAAAATCAACTTTACATAGACAATGGAAATGATGGCCTCATCCAGTAGAATTTCACAATACTAAGCCCATATTTTGGATCTCGGAAAGGAGGTAGAATCACTTGGCTTCGCTCATGGCCAATCCCAACCCGAGCTTCAACACATTAAGCTTAAACGAAATTGCCTATGGGAGAATTGTATGTTTAGACAGATTACCACTCGAGTGATGCTGTCTGAGTTTCCCCAAGAGTCTATCACCATCACACACCATAACCATATATCTTCTGTAGGAATTATAAGAGGATATGTAACAAGACCCTTGAGATATTTTTATATGTATTAATTTTTTATAAACAATATACATTCATTTGATTATTATCACCTTGTAAATGGTTCTAAAAGAACAAATAGTATTTTTACTTAATATTCATTTAATAAATAAATTTTGATGAAGTAAATGATTTTTTTATTAAATATTATATAATAAAATGTTATTACTAAATTACATACTTTTAAAAATAAATGATCATATATTTTTTGTGAATACAATATAAATTTTTATTATGGTTTGCAAATTGTTTTCGACAAAACTAATAAATTTTCAATTAATTTAGGTTTTTATTATTAAAATTAACATATTTAGAAAAATATTTTGAGAAAATGATTATAATTTTTGGATTCGAGATTTTATAATTATCTAGAAGTGAAGTTTTCATAATTTTATGAGATAGTCGGATT
The DNA here is from genome assembly GCA_963277665.1 of Viscum album. Taxonomy (NCBI): domain Eukaryota; kingdom Viridiplantae; phylum Streptophyta; class Magnoliopsida; order Santalales; family Viscaceae; genus Viscum; species Viscum album. The sequence continues at coordinate 393,802,206 of OY728148.1, forward strand.
TGTGGGTAAAAATTAAATACCGTTTAAATATATAATCTGTTTTATGACATCATAATGGCCTAATAGTGATGTAATAAAATGATATAAAACGTTTTTTCATACAATATATGTTTTAAATTTTATATAATGATATTTTAGATTGGTTTGATTAATTTTATGGTGCCTTAGTGGACCCTCAAAGACTTTTAAAATATTATAATATTTTAAAAGGATTTCCTTGAGAGTGTGACATACCTCCACATAAGAAAGATTTATATATTAATATGATCGACCATTTTACATATAAAATAATTTTTCCACTCCCCTTTGGAAAAAAACATGGATTTTTTGTGGTTTGTATTAGTTTAATATGTAGTGTACAAAACCTAAAAAATTAATAATTCCCTCTTTTTTTCTATATAAACCCACTCAATCTCCCATTCCTATTCACTAGAAACCATAAAATCTCGACCAACATCTTCAATATTCTCATTATAATCTTCTCATGGTTCCCAAATCTCCCTATAATCCTCACTCAAGCCTCTCCCAAGCCTTTGGGATCACACTTCCAAGTAATGTATTTCTTCCTATCTCATTTTGGTCTAAATTTATTTCTGTTGTTTTACCCTTTTTTCAATTAAAAATGTTGGGGTTTGATTTTTAACCACCCCCATACTTCCCTCATTATTTTTGAATTATGAGAGACCTCTTTCAATCTCATTAATACATCCAATGTACACCCATTACAATGTCGAAATTGTGTATGGAATTTCCCTCTTCTTATTTACATTCTAGAAATTCTTCTACATTATGATTCAAAATTCTATTACATATATTGGTATATTATGTTCCATGGCCCCCATAATGTCCATTTCATGCATAAATGATGAGATATTCCTTTCTATCTCATCAACCCATTTTATGATTTCTATTTGACATCATTATACCGCCAAAATTTCCCATGCCAAAATAATCGTGTAAGTGAATACCATACCCTTTTATCTATAAAGGGTTTTCAACATTATTAACATATACTTATTGATTATAGAGTATCATTATGTATTCAACATTCCTATATCATGGAATAAATGATAATGTTGAATGATTGAATGTTATATGATCCCTGAGTCACACTTATGCATGAAATGAAATGATTATGAAGGGTGTGCTCTGGTAGTGCTCCAATGAATTTTGTAAAGAATAGAATCATGATACGCTATGTTAAATGATGTTTTACTCATGATATTTCAAGGGAAATGAGGTTTTACTCATGATCCATGTGCAATGAGCCTTGGCTCATGCTAATATCATAGTAAATGTTGTTGCCACATTTCCATGGTATGACTTCAATTCAATATCATGCATTTATGTTCATGTTTCCCTTATTCTCCATTAATATGATTATTTACTAACATGTAAGTTATTATTTATGTTATAAATTTTTTACTCCCCCACCGGGCTTTATAGATCACCTTTTTCTTATGAATTTCCTTAGGTTATCTAATGCAATGCTAAGTATGAATGAATTTTTCTGTAAGATAAAATATGTTTTCAAAAAAGATGTTTTGTTTTATGTTAAAAGTTATTATTTAATTTTCTTAATTTACCAAGACACAAGACCTCTCAATCCATGAACTTTTATTAAGTACAATTTTATGTAATAAATCATGTATAAGTGTGTAATAAAGAGCATTATAGTTATATTTGGTATTAGAGGACATGTTAAGTTATTTTTGGAATCAGTATTTGAAAAACCTAGTGAAATACTGAGGGATGAGAATAAGTATAAGAAAAACATCCCTAAATTTTGGTGAGTATAGAGTAAATGTTTTATCAATAAAATAAATCACAATCTGGATATAAACAAGTAGAGGTGGCTCTGGAAAAAATGTATCTAGGTGTAAAACCCAAAACAACACTTTATGCTTGACTCGAACGAGAACTGGTGCATGACAACGGGCCTTGCTGAACTCTTGGTTATGAAACTCATTTGGGATATGCTTTGGTATACTCATAAGCATAGTAAGAACCGTTATTAAGAGAAAAAATGAACCTAACAATATATTTTGATATGTACATCATGGATGATATAGATTGAAGGCTATAAATTCATAAGACAAGGAAATAAATGTAATTTATAAGTTTTCCATTTTTTAATTTTCATTCACCATTATGTGTTACCAATAAATTTCCTTTTATTCCATCCAATGGCCTGTAATAGGGGGACTCAGGCTAAAAATAGATGCAATGATCAATGTTACAACTGTTCTAATGATATGTCTAATCTGATCAGAGCGGGAATCAAAAACTTTGTCATGATACGCTCCCAGTTAACTCGCATCTAGAATAAAAACATCAGTTAAGAGTAATTTCAATCCCCCACCCCCAAAGGAAAGAACAAGTTGAAATAGAGTGTTTCATGAGATAAAGGCCTCCTACCTCTAATGGACCATTTGATCCCCATTCATTGAATAATGGAACTAATCAATTGAAAATATCTTTTACATCCTTCAATGTTTTGAACAAGAGAATGTTTTTATAGATTCTAATCGTATGGATGTTTAAGATGATAAATGGTGGACATTAATAAAAAAATACAAAGCATGAGGAAGATATCGAGGTGTGGGAATGGATGTATTTTAAGAAAATGTTTTTTGATAAATATTTTCTTCACACACTCTGACTTATGTTGGAAAGGGACTTACAAGAAATCAAGATAAAAAGGAGAAGAATCCATCGGAGCTTACGAGGAAAAATTCACAAGGCTTGCATGATATACCACTATATTTTTTGTTAACTGATAATGCATGGTTGACTACATCTTTGGTGGGATAATTCATATCCTACGGATATCCTTATTCATCCATGACTTCAATATCTATGAGAAATTTCTCAAATGTTCCCTCAAAGTTGAACTGGAGGATGGTGAATCTCAGGGGTATCATGGGGATAAGAAGCTGAAAATGAACTTTAGTTCTTGTGATCAAATGGATAAATCCAATGGTCTTATGGAATTAATGTACATAACTAGACAAATGTGTGGAAATAAGGACCCTATAAATTGCTTAATGGGATAAATAAATGCTATAGGTTTTGAAGATTAGGTCACCTGGCCATTAACCACCAACATGAAAAAACTGCTGCTACGATAAAGGTGAGGAACACATCATTCGACCCTCAACACATTATTCAATGCTTCAACAGTAAAGAACCTGAGTACTTTGAAAACTAGCGACCTAAGCTAAGTGTTTTTAGAGGAAACTAACATCTTCCAAGGTAATAAAGAGATCAAATCCCATCACTACCATCTAATTGTACCTTAAAAACAAAGTGGTGAGAGGTACACTTGTCATTCATTCATGAATAATGAACGTACTTTTTGATTCTGGTTCTGTGCATTATTTTATATTCAATAAGTTTTGTAGAGAAATCCCAAAACCACTAAAAATACGAGAAGTAAAGATGTAGGTGAGAATGAAAAAAGGGTAAATCGTTGCATCCCATGAATATAAATCCCACTATAACAATTTTTGGGCTGAACGTCCCATGAAACCTCGTCATACACCCTTTGGTGGAATGTGATGAAATTATTGACATGGATTTTTTTTCAATATATAGAGCCAAAATAAATTTCCGTGAGAGGGAAATCACTCTCTATATGGAGAATTGACCCATGATTTTATAAAAGTGCAAGGAAAATTATGAATCTTCGTTAGCACCATCATCCCAAGCATGGATATTAATTCTCTATGAGAATGAGTATCTTTCACAAATGATTGAATTTAAGGAAGCTACCATCCCTGAAGACATTCCTATTATGATGGAACTTCTTGAAGTGTTTCTGAAAGAATTTCAGGGTCTTCCTCCTAGAAGAGATGTTGAAATGTCGATTGATCATATACCTGGGGCATTTCTAGTATCCAAGACTCATTATTAAATGAATTTTTTGGATCTTGAAGAGCTAATGAAACCATTATAGAAGAATCTTGATAAAGGGTTTTTATGCCCAAGTGCTTCACCATGGGTTGCACCAGTCTTATTCAACAAGAATAAGGATATGTAAATGGGCCTTTCAATTGATTATCATGATATTAGTAAAATCAGGACAAAGAACAAGTATAACCTTCCATGAATTGATGAATTCTTAGATTATTTGCATGTAGCATAATAATTTTCCATGGTGGATCTACGATAGGGATATTATTATGTAACGGTGAAGAAAGAGGATATCCCCAAGACTTCATTTCATACAGGATACATACACTATAAATTCCTAGTAATGTATTGAATACTCACTAATGCTACAAAAATCTTCATGGACATAATGAATACAGTATTTAGATATTACCATGGAAAACTGTGGTACTATTTGTAGATGATATTCTAATATACTCCAAAACCAATGTAGAGAATGAGGAGAATATTTTCACTATACTAGAGACCTTGAAAAAGTAGAATCTCTATACAATGTATTACTAGTGTGAGTTCTTGTTGAAGGAGGCTTCATTCATTGTTCATATCATCACAGGTAATGGGATATCTATGGATCCCTCCAAGAAAGCAGTAATTTAGGGATGGTCGAGGCCAACATAAGTGAATGATATCTACAGATTCATGAGGTTAGGTGGATATTATCACTAATTTTTTATAAATTTCTCACAATAGTAATCCCCTTTTACCAAGATAACTCGGAAGGGAGTCATTTTATCTTGGATTGATGAATGAGAATATAGCTTCATGGAGTTGAAAAGATGGAAAATAAATGCTTTTGTACTCACAGTACTAACTAATGGAAAAAATTTCATGGTATTCAGTGATTCTTCAAAGAATTTCATGGGTAGTGTGTTGATTAAAAATGAAAAATTCATAACTTATGATTCAAGAAAATTTAATGTTCATTAGAAAAACTGTAAAAACATGATTTGGAGTTGGAAACAATATTATTTTCTTAAAAAATTGGTAACGTTACCTCTTTGGGGAGAATTGTGAAATATATATGGACCAAAAAATCCTCCAAAATACATTCATATTGAAAGGGTAGAATATGTACCAAAAAATATGGTTAGAGCTAATAAAGGTCTATAACTGCTCTATCCATTACCACCGTAGGAAAGTTAACATGGATTAATATGCTTTAAGTTGAAATCACCCAACAATTCCATCATTGATGATAATTGAAAAGGATCCAGTTTTATTATAATTGATGGAGATAGACATGTGAATCATAAGGAAGGCAACATCATCAATACTATCAAAAAATTTTAATCAATAGACTATTTTGGAATGGTTGAAGGATTCAAAAAAAGTTGATGTAGGAATTTAGAAGAAAGTTTAAACTATAAAAAAAGGAAATACTCATAGTTCAATGTTAATGATGAATGAGTTGTGGGATTTGGATCTAGAATATGTGTTCCATCAAATCTAGAGTTAAGGAATGAACTTTTTGATGATACATGTAGATAGAATTTCTCCATTCACTCAAGAAAATAAAAAATGTGTCGAGATATTAGAGATCATTATTATTTGAATATCATGAATATGTAGATCGCTATGTATACATCAAAGTGTATGGTATATCAGAAGGTGAATGCTAAGAGGAATATATCTAAGAGGATTATAAAACCATTACCCACACCAACAGGGAAATGGGAGAACATCCCCATAGAATTTGTCACTAGACTTCCAAAGAAATCTGAATGATATAATACTATTTGTTTTTTTGTGGATCATCTTACAAAGACTACACACTTCATTGAAATTCGATAGGATTTCTCATTGGAAAAACTGGCATAGATACACATCAGATAAGTGTTAAGGCTACATGGAGTACCACTATCAATTATATAAAATCAAGATAAAAGATTCACCTCTATGTTCTGGAAGAGTCTCCAAAAAGCTTTGAATACTGTTATGAACATCAGTACGTCTCATAATCATCAAATTGATGGCTAATATAAGAGGAATATTCAATCACATGAGGACTTGTTGAGAGAATTCTCAATGAAATTCCAAAGAGGATGAGATCAAAATCTTTCCCTTGTTTATTTCTTTTACAATAATAGTTTCCACTCAAGTATCCAAATGCCTTCCTAAGAAGCCCTTTATGGGAAGAGGTGTAGAAAACCATCCTTTTGGAATGATGTTGGGGTGAGAAAAATCATAGATCTAGAAATGGTTGAAGAAATAGTGTAGAAGGTTAAGACCATTCAATAGAAAATTAAATCTACTCAGAGTCGACAAAAGAGATGTGATAATAATTGTCAACAAGAATATTTGTTTGATGTTGTGGATAAGTGATTCCTCCTTATATCACAATGGAAGAGAGTTTTGAGATTTTTGAATAAGGGAAAGATTAGTATGAGGTACATCAGCCCCTTTGAGATCCTTTATTGCATTGTTGTAGTCCCATATTGACTAGCACTCCCACCGAACATGTCTCAAGTACATGATGTATTCCATCTATCACTAATGAGGAAGTACATAGCTGAACCATCAAATGTACTCAGTCCGGAGGTGGTACCATTGGAGAATGAACATTCCTATGAAGAGAATTCCGTGACTATATTAGATCATAGTGAAAAATATTATGAAATAAAACAATTCCCCTCGTTAAGGTGTTGTGGTGAAACCAGAATTTTAAAGAGGCAACATGGGAATCAGATGGAGTGATGAAGAAGAGTTACCCTCGTCTGTTTTAGTGTGGGAAAAGGAAATTTCAAGGGTGAAATTTCGTAAGGGGGGAAGATTGTAATGAGCCAAACATTTATTAATGAAAATTACTCTGGATCTAAATAAATGTCTCATTATATAAAGTGGTTATATAAAACATATAAACCTCATTTTTTATGATTTTTGGAATTAAAAATACCATTAATAATTGTTACCATTGATCATATAGTCATTGAATGGTGATCAAATGATTAGTATAAATATAATGCTTTAACCAATGCAATTTACTCAGACAAAGGAAGCGATGGCCTCATCCAGTATAATTGCTCCATATAAGTACATTTGTCAGATCTCATAAATGAGGTAGCATCACTGGGCTTCACTCTTAACCAAGCCCAAGCCCATCTTCAACAATTTATGCTTGAACAAAATTTCCTACGAGATAAGAGGAAATTAATAGGTATTACCACCCCAGAAATGTTATCAAAGCCAACACAAGAGTTTGTCACCATCACCCACCTTATACTTAGATATTATGTGGGTGTTGGAAGGTTTTATGTAAAAAGACACTATCTCAATGGTTATGTCGATTATTTTTATATATAGAATTTACATTCATTTTATTATAGTTATTTTATAAGTGTTTTTAAAGAGAAAATAGTATTTTAAGTTAATATTCAATTAAGAAACGTATTTTGATGAAATAATGGACTTTTTAATTAAATAATATTTTAATAAAATAGTGTTAAAAAATTAAATTTTATTAAATATAAATGATCATATAAATTATTATTAATATAATTCAAATTTTTGTTAAGGATTCAATTTTTTTGGTCAAAACCCATGAATATTTATTAAATTTCAGTTGTTTATTGTGAAAAATAACATATTTCGAAAATTATTTGGATAAATTTAATATCATTTTGGGATTCATGATGTCGAAATTATCTAATAGTTATTTTTTATAATTTTTTGAGATAGTCGAATGTTTGGGTAAAAAGTAAACACTATTTAAATATATAATGTGTTTTATGACATCATAATGATCAAATAGTGATTTAATAAAATACTATAAAATGAATTTTTGGCCAATATATGTTTTAAATTTAAAATAATGTGATTTTATATTTTTTCGATTAATTTTATGGTACCATAGTGGACCCTGTAAGACTTATAAAATATTTTGTCTTTTTAAAATTATTTTCATGAGACTCTGTCAAACCTCCACATAAGAAAGATAAATATTTTAATAATTTAGTCCATTTTCCCTAAATTTTTTTTCCCACTTCCCTTGGGAATAAACATTGGAAAGAAACATGAGTTGGTTTGTGGTTTTGATTAGTTTAATATGTACTATTCAAAACAAAAATAATAAAGAATTCCGTTTTCATTCCTACATAAAAACACTCAATCTCTCATTCCTCTTAACTAGAAAAATTTGGAACTATCCAACCTCTACACTCCTCTCCCTATAATCCTTCAAATGTGCCCCAAGATCCCTAATATACCTCTCTCAAGCCTCTTTCATTCCTTTGGGATCACACTTCCATGTCTGGGATTTCTTCCTCTCTCATTTTCTTCCAAATTTATTTATGTTCTTATAAACTTTTTTTTCAATTATTAATTTTGGTGTATGATTTCAAAAATCCCACATACTTCCCTCCTTATGATTTAATGATCAGATACCTCTTTCTCTCTCATTAATTCCACCCATGTACACCTTTTACCATGATAAAATTTCGTATGAAATCTCTCTCTTCTCATTTACATTAATTCAATTATTTTATATTATGAATCTAAATTCAATTACATAGGTTGGGATATTATGTTACATGACCCCCTTACTGTCCATTTCATGTATAAATGATGAGATACCCCTTTATCTTTCATCATCCAATTTTAAAAATTCTATTTGACGTCATTATACTGGCATAATTTCCCACACCAAAATCATCATGTAAATGAATACCATACCCATTTCTATATCAAGGGTATTCATATTTATGCACATATACTTGTTTATTATAAAGATTAAGGTATGTAATACACATTTCATGGTCATGAAATAAGTGATTATGTTTAATTATTTCATGTTATATGATCAATGTGGCATAATTATGCTTGAAATGAAATGATTAAAAAGGGTGCACCCTAATAGCACTCTAATGCATTGGTTAAAGAATAGTATCATGATACACCTTGTGTAATGGGGGTTTACTCATGATAATTCAAGGGAAATTAGGTTTTACGCATGATCTATGTGGAAGAATCCTTAGATCATGCTAATATCATGTTAAATATTTTTTTTCACATTTCAATGTTATGACAACCATGATATATCATGCCTTTATGTTCATGTTTCTCTTGTGATCCATTGATATTCATTTTGCCTAACATGTATTATTTTTTTGGTATTACTTGTATACGTCCTTACTGGGCTTTATAGTTCAACCTTTTCATATGAATTCCCTTAGTTTATCCCATGAAATACTAGTACGAATGAATGTTGTGGTCATGTCAAAAAACTTTTCAATAAAGATATTGTGTTTTATGTTATAAATTGTTATGTAATGTTCCTAATTTTCCAAGACAAAAGACCTACAGATCCTAAATGTTTTATAATGTGTATGTTTATGTAATAAATCATGTTTAAGTTTGTAATAAATAGTAGTTTCATTTTATGAATTTCATGGAGCTATCCTTACCCATGTCCACTAGCTCCTTGAGCTCGGGGTGGACCACATGGGGGTGGTGGTGGTAGTGCCTAAAACGTCCATCCACCACCTTCTACTCATACCGCTACTCTTCCACACCCTTATCCTGGAGAACTGCCATATTCATTCTTACGCTGCTACCTCATTGGTCCCTCAACCATCTCATGGTCGGTTGTATAGCAGGTCGAACAATCTCTTGCGAAATGCCCCAGACCATCGCATGAGTAGCACAATATGTCCATCAAATGACTTGCTCTACCCTGGGAGGCTTACACCACGGATACCATATTCTGGGGTCTTCCCCTAGTGTTCTTGACCAACTTGAGTCCATGCATCATATGTTGTCTACCACCTGCCAAATACTCTACTACTGGTCACCTGGTGGAATCTATCACTACAGGTTCCTCATCCACAAGAAATATCTCTACCAGTATAGCATGCTCCCACACCCCATCATCGATTCCATGATCTCCCTGCATTTTCCCTTCTCAAATGTATGTACCCTAATGAATGGGTTACACACCATGTATGTAGAGTAGTGAGATATATCTAAGAATATCACCATGTAATCTACTACTAGCTCTCTTCCATGTTGCAGGTGTAGTAGCTCTTGTATAATCAATGATCGCAACGTCGTTGGAAATAACTCCTCCATAGAGAGGCACTCAATGTTTTTCCAGGATTGAATTGCCTCATTATGTGTATGAGTCATCAGCCTCCTCCATCTACCTATTGATCCCTGTATAAGGCATTGGGATACGACTACCATCTGGTCTGGATGCGTCCTCACTAAGTGAAAGACTCTTGTGACCACCTCTAGTAAATCCTCAGATTTCGGGGGATCTGTCTAACCTTATAACCTTGTATCTCAGTAACTATAGAACTCAAGCAACGCACTAAGACAAAGTGGATCTTCTAATGGTAATGTCGATAATAACTAATACTTCCCGGGTGGTGGTATCGATGGTACACCACCGAGAGTTTCTATCTCTAGCAACGGTCCCTACACAAATACCTCATCTCTTGGATGACCATCCACGTGGTCACACCCCAAAATCATGGTTGGTTGTATGTATAAAAGCATCATAAAATAGAACATGATGTACCAAGATCAATATATTAGACATGGTGAGCTCACTCTGACTCAAGAAGGAGATGATAACACACTCAATTACTATATGATGAATGAACCATTAATTTCCCATGTATCCCATTTTTTCTTATAACGAGTTGGAATGAAACATTCTTGGTTTTGGTGAATGGATACCTCGGCCGCCACACCAACACTGGGTTATCTAGTCTGAATGTATTTCTCGAAACACTTAACACTGTTTTCAAAAAACACGAGTAAAACTGACCTCCCTCTGATACCACTCTATCATGACCCATCCACCAGGGCACATTCTGTGAATACCCCAAGCTTGCTTCAAATAGGCCAGGGTCTGGATACTAGCGCCGAGTAAGAATATGCCACAAGTGGGAGGAATTTTCCTAAGTAGTTGTGAACACACACCCATATCCATGTAAAATATGAAAATGAAAACACTAAGTAAACATGGATTAAAAACACTAAGAAAACCCACTAAATGTAAGGCAAAAAATGAAAGAAAAAGGGGTCATAACATAAGCCCAATAGAAGAGAAAAGTACAAGATCCAGGATGTCATCTTAAAAAACCCTACACGAAGGAATGTTATAGTAAGCTGTCTAAATTTCATTGAAGTGTACAATGTCTGTTGGGTCCCCCTAAAGCACCCCTTATTCCATCTGACCAAGGACAATGTTAATGCTTCCGATCATCATTATAATAGATGACATGTAACATTGAAGCCCATGTAGGGGTGTGTATAATAATACTTAGTTGGGACCCCAAACAACAATGTAGTTAAACAAAGTATACCGCAAAGAAGAGCACTAATAAATACACCGATTAGACTACCAATGAGGTACACAAAGTGTAGCTTCTATGAGGTATAGTCAAAATAGTCACTAGAGTCAGCTCACACAAAGAATAAGTCTATGGTATGTAAATAAGATATTTGTAAGAATCCAAAATACCCTCAAGTAGTAACATGTGGAGCGTTGGTAATACACAGAGTGTTGGTGACACACAGAGTGTAGGTAACACACAGAGTGTAGATAATACAAGATGTGTTGGTAACTCATAGAGTGTAGGTAACATGTGGAGTGTCATCAAAGACAAGTGGACCTGAACTCTGATGGGATGGTGGAGTACTGACCCAGTGTTGGTAAGACACATATTCTAGGTAAGACACATCGTCTGGGTAAGACACAAAGTCTTGGTAATCACATTTCATCTAGATCATATCCAGCAGCAAGATTCACTCCTTATCATGCCCATTCCTTGAGTAGTTACTCCTCGGGCCAATAGTTTGTACACCAACATCCATAGAAACTCACATAGAGTATATCCAAAGTACCGCCTCATCATGAGGGTCCCAACACTGCAAATAGCTCGTCATAAAGACACACAATTTTATAGTTATGGGAATTTAAGTAAATAGGGTTCGGTTGGGTCTGGGTTCAGTTCGACCTGGTCACACCGATCCGAACTGAACCGACCCAACCGGGTCCCGCCTAGCCTGAAAAGACCTGCTGGGTTGACTATGCCAAGTCCTTCTTGCTAGGCCCACTCAAGCAGGCCGGTTCTCCTGCTCGGGATGTGCCAAGCATCATGTACCCATCTAGTCAACGCTAATGACTTCCACATTCAACGCTGTCATCCCCCGCCAGAACTACCATGTGATGATTGTCGTGGGGTCTCATTGCGGTCTATCTTGACTATGGCCTTGCGCTACATGACGCATCTTCATGCCACGTACAATTGAAGCCCTCCATTGGCCATCAATCCTACAACCATGTCCTCTATATGCGGAAAATGAGACAAGGGGTCCACCTTTGGGTGGCACCGCAGCCCCGCTCCACCACCAGAACCACCTCGCACCACCGTCCCCACACCACCGTCGGCACTGCTGTGCACCACAAGAATCTCTCCTTCTACAAGATTCCATTATTATTGTGGTGGATTGTTTTTTGAATTGGGAATACCTTCAAAATAATTGTCTCATTGTCTTAATTACCATTAGATCAAGATTGTATTTTCATCACTTCAGGGGTTCAGTTATGTTTAGAACCTTTTGAAAAATCCTTATGCGATCACATGGGTTCGTCGGTGAAGAACACAAGAATGGTAGAAAGATATTTCCACAAGAACACCTTTAGAATAGAACATGGCTTTTTTCATGTTGGAATTGGTCCATTCATATCATCCGAATTTCAAATAATTTATAATTAACATTATATTCACTTTTATCCTTCGGTTTATCCATCCCGTAAGAATGACCGAATTGACGATCAACCTTTTTGTGGGTTCACTACGAAAAATAAAGGTATTTTCGACAGTTTCTTTGGGATGAGGGAGGGTCATGTTACAAATAAATTGTTAGAAGATTCTATTTACGATGGGACCCCATTCCCCTCACAAATAATCAGTTATTTGTGACAAGGAAATTATTCTCGTTGCGAAAGGATTGGCGTGACTTCCGTGCCAAACCACGAGAATGGTATTTGCGAAGGTTATAAAATGTCATCACAAATAATATGTCGGTCGGTTGGTATTTGCGATGGGACCTATTGTAAATAACTTTTCACCTTGTTGCTGTTTTTGAAAGGTATCCTATCGCAACTAATCTAACATATATACACCGTCATCCATTTTTTCTCTCATTCCTCACCTTTCTCCACCCCCCTTTCCTTCTCTACTTACATATTTACACCAAATTTTTTTCAAAACTTATGGTTTTAAATCATAACATCATTTGTGGATTAGATTCTATGAAGGATTCATTTTTTAGGTATTAATCTATTTATATTATTTTTTAGTTAATATATTTTATTTTATTATAGTTATAATATTTTTAATTAGATACATTTAAATTAAACTAGAATTAGATTGTTTTATTTTAAAATAATATTTTCACAAATAATTATGTGTGATAATTATTATTTATTACACTTTTATAGTTATATTAATTATTATTAATTAATAGAAAGTAGTGATAATTAGTCATAATTAGAAGTAATTAGTCCTAATTAGTAATAATTAGTAATAAATAGTAATGAATATTAATAAATAGAAATAATTTGTAATAATTAGAAACAATTTGTACTAATTTGTAATAAATAGATATAATTAGGATTAATTAGAATCAAATATTAATAAATAGAAATAAGTAATAATAATTAGTAATAAATATTAATAAATAGTAATAATTAGTAATAAATATTAATAAATGGTAATAATTTGTAATAATTAGCACACAATCATAATAAATAGTAATAAATAGTAATAAATAGTAATAATTAGTAATAATTAGTAACAAATATTAATAATTACAAATAGTTAGTGCTTCTTATTAATAATTAATATTAAATAATAATAATTAGTGATTATTACTCATAATCAGAAGTAATTATTTATAATTAGTACTAATTAGTGATAATTAATAATAATTAGTAATAATTAGTCATAATTAGTCATAATTAGAAGTAATTATTCATATTTATAATTAATTAGTAACAATTAGTAGTAATCATTAATAATTAGTACTAATGAGTCATAATTAGTAATAATTAGTAATAAATTGTAATAATTATTAATAATTAGTCATAATTAGTAATAATTAGGTATAATTAGTAATAAATATTAATAAATTGCAATAACAAATAATAATTAATAATAAATATTATTAAAGAGAAAAATTAGAAACAAATTTAAATAAGTAGTTATAATTAGTAATAATTTGTACTAAATAATAATAAAAAGTAATAATTAGTAATAATTAGTAATAAATATTAATAAATATTATTAATTAGTAATTGTAAATATTAATAATTAGTTATAATTAGAAATAAATAGTAACAAAAAGTAGAAAATAACAATAAATAGTAATAATTAACAATATTTAGGATTAATTAGGATTAGTAAGTAATAATTATGATTAATTAGTAACAATTATTAATTATTAGTAATAATTAGTAAAACATATTAGTAAATATTAATCATTAATAATCACTAGTACTCACTGGTGCATTCGCACAACGCTATAAAATAAATGTTGGTTTTAATAAAAAACTATTATATTTATATGATAATAATGAACAATAATATTGAACTTGTATATGTCACAAATCATAGTAAATATTATTGGAATATTAATGGAGAAACAGTTAATACATAATCGATATAGTAAATAACATTAAACTGATTCAATTGTTTAAAGTTTTCAACATACATGTACTATCAGAGATAGTGGTGAATGAGGAAGGATTGGGGAACATACCTAATAGATTTTAATATGATTCAGAATAGTAATTTTATAAAAAATTAAATCAATGTTACAAAGCATGATGGAATGAAATTCGCCTGCACCACCAGTACACCCTTCAGCTCGTCAAACTTGAAGTTGAACAGTAACGAAAATGCCTGTTTGGAAACTGTGTATTTGGGTCCCAAATATCATATAAATTTTTTTGTATCAATTACTCTAAATATTTACATCTAATATTTGGAGTATTACAATAATATTTAGACCATAACATCGATAGATAATGTCTATCATTGACATATTATAATAAAACTAATGGAAAACAATCAAAATTCATTTTGATTGGTAGAACCAATCATAAATAGTGTGTGTAAGGATTCAAAGAGCTACAATAAATATTATGTAATGAAAATGTTAAATATATCATTGAGTTTGAATTATGATATTGACAAAATTTAAAAGGGATATATTTAGAAAGGTAAATATGTAATATGCATATGCTGGATATGAAATATTCATGTGTAAATATATAGTATACAGAATAAAAATAACCCAAATATTCTCTATATTAGGAATATTCATATAATAATAGATTTTTAAAATGAATAAAAAAATGAATATTGAAGGGATTAATAGATGAAAATACACTTTCTCTAAATAATTTTTGAAAAAAGTTGAAGGAAAATTAAACATAGGTTAATTAACCACCAAAAACAGCACAAGAATTCCTTGTCCAAGAATACCACAAATTTTAATTAACCACCCTTAAAAACAATGCACTAGATTTCTTAACTATTTACTTATTCTCCTTCCATATAACCTAAGAATAAACCAATCATTGTAATATAATATCAATGGATACTGTTATTATTATCCAGGAACTTTCTCCTAGAAGAAATAAGATGTTTTAGTATATGTTCTATGGCTATTATACAAAAAAATCACAAGATCTGAGTATTTTGTACTATCATATAATTCATTTCTTAGGTTAAAGAAATCACCAAGAACTAAAAAGAATAAAGGTAGAGTTAATAACTTACATAGGAGAACATTTTAATACTATATTTCCACTGAATAAATTTACCAGAAAAATGTATAAAATATCTATTATTGGGATTAAATTTCTGAAGCTTCGTAGATGAGAGGTTCTAGAATTTTACAATATTCATGAAATAATTTATTCGACTATAATATCGTGGGATCTTTTTAGGAAACCCCAATTGAAACTAATATAAGATAGGAACCCCAAATCAATAAGGATTTTAAAATATGAATGTAGAAAGTTATAGGAATTCATAAAAAAATTAACATTAATTAAGTCTTATAGAGTAAAAGATGATAAGGTCTATACCAGTTTCTACTTATTCTACTGGTTCTGAGGGGGTAAAAATAAGGAAAAGAGAAATGAGTGAGAATGAGCAATGATAAGGTCCATGTATGTTTGTATTTCTTCTCAAGCTTGCCTCTTCCATTTCAAAACCCATTGACACTCTGATCATTGATCTCTTGAGAAATCCTTCTTCAATGATAGTATATTTTGTTCTGTCTGTTTCTCAGATAAATTATACAGTACATGGAACTAATTCTACCCTAACTAATGTGTTTCTTGAAACAATTACCTTGTCATATTTTCCAATAGTGGCCAGTACATCAGGAATATGTCATGTAGCTAGTTATTATATCGATCCTATTTATCATTTTGGTTATTAGAACATGGATAGGGTGATGGATTTATCTTAATTATCCACTATAGATGTTTGAATTCTGGAAAATGGGATACTATTATATTTCATGAGCCTAGGAATTACAAAGTAACTGGGTTTCGTAGGTTTTATATTCATTATGTTTGGCTTTAGGATTCATTATTCCAACATCATTTTTTGTAACTAGTTATGTGGACTTGGGGAACTCTACTACTCCTTCCCCAGATTCTACATCAGATGGGCTAATTGAACATCTTCCCTAAGCATTGGATAGATGAAAAAAACTGGTCCATTCAGATTCAATTGCGGCATAGAAAAGAATTCCAGGTAAGGGATCTAATTCAATTATTGGGATCATAAAAACATAATGTAAAAAAAATTATAATGGTTTGTGAGTAATGTGTGTCAATGAAGAATAATAAATAATAAAATGGAAATGGTTGTTATTGTAAAAAGAGAAAATCAAAGCTAAAGTAAAACATGGTTTAAATCCATTTCATTGGGGTAATAATTAGACATAATTATGTATTTCAAGAATTCCATACCACATAAGTTGTAAAAGGTGACGATATTAGGGATATAAACATAACTAATATATTTAAAAAAATAAGCAACGTTAAAAAAATAAATACTAAAAAAGAGGACATATTCTGTTCTCATGAATGCATGTATAAGGGGTAAACATACATGTATCTTTTATTTTTAACCTTCTTCACTGAACATATGACATATCTCATGAAAAAATATTCCAAGTTTCATTCCATACAACCTATGCGATGAATGAAAGAAACATCTGATAAAAAATGTGCAATGAATATAATTTTTTCATTGATATGATCAACACATGAAAATATATGTCATCCTATACCATTTATGGCTCTTAAGATTGAAGGCTAATTGAATTTACATAGCCCATCAATTACATTGATATGATCAACCTCATTGATCATTGAAAACGAAAAAATAGTACTTCATCATGAGAAGTAAATGAATGTAAATAAATCAAAAGAATAATATAAATAAAATAATTGAAAGGAAAATTATAAATATATTTTCTATCTTATAAAATAGTTTCATTTCATATATTCCACTTTTTTCATCTAACAAAAGAATTATGGATTCTTGAAATTCATTTAGAAGAAATAATTTTACCTTTATAACCTTGGGATGAGTAGATCTCAAGAAGTTTAATGTAGTATTAGAATATGGATCAAGTATCGAAAAGGAATTGGAAATTTATCTATCACGTTAGTTATACTTACTTTCATAGTTAGGCAGTAATATCCTCTACCTAGAGATTGAAAAACTCTTCCATAAGTAGAAAATAGATAAAAAATTTCTAAAAGCAGAAGAAAATAGTAAGAATATAAATTCAACCCTGACAATGTCACTATTGAAATAGAATAGAAAAAGAAAAACATGATTCACTACTGAACTAAAACGCAGAATTTAGTGTAAAAAATTATTCATTAACGAATAAATAGATGAGTGTTCAGTAAAGAGTAATGTGAATCAAAGTTAAAAAAAAAGTGTACCATCCAGTAAATTTATTCATCTCTTTTAGGAAACGCACTTAATGATTACAACACTTACAGAAAAACTATATAAAACAATTAAGCATGCTTAAAATATATAAATAACACACCTTTAAAACTATAGGAAAATTAACCAAATTGTTACAATAATAACGTGGAGCAGTGGTGAGGAAAATAATAATTGACATGTGAGCAAAATCCAAATTTAATAAGCAGTAATAGTCATACACACACATGCGATCATAGAATTAAATCCATCCAGTGACACTACCCAAAACAAATAACAAAAAATATGTCGAAAAAGTATATATATTTCACATAATATGACCTAAATAATTATACATCTACATCTGAAACAAAAAATGAAACATTTTGTTAATATCCATTCATGATAGAGACTTAAAGGTGATGCTAATAGACTACGAGACTCTAATGGAACCAGGAGGATAAATAAAGAGAAAAACGATGTTGCCTTGACCAATAATTTAAAAAAACACATTAAAAAGATAGAAGTAAAAGCCATTATTTCACTGTTATGCAGAAAGCCGGTCAACATTCTCAAGAACGAAAAGCCTGATAAAATCAGAAAACTATCAAGAAAATTATCTGGCCTATTGAATGAGCTTTTATACTATATATTCCAGGGTTTCTAGGTACCGACTTCAACCAAACCATAAACTTCTCATTAAAAAACATGTTCTCCCTATCCCAATGAACTAAATAAATAAATAAATAAATCAAGTATCTATTTCCACATAAAATCTTATTGATGAGAGGTGGATGATATCCAAATATTCTGAGAGAACACGAACCTAGATTCACATGATGAGGAATACCTTGAGTCACACTACACAGTTGAAGTGTTTGGTGACAACTGTGATTGATGACGATGATCAAATAAATGAATCATGACCACTGCAGTTGGGAGATGGGGACCGCCATTTGAGTCTTGATGATGATGTCCAAACCTAAAGTTAGAATGAATATGAAATTCGATGAAAATGTCGATGATAGGTGAGGAGGTTGAGGGAGAAGACAAATAGGTTACTGAGCCGAGCCCTTAGCTGATTCATATCTCCCCAGGTTGTGATTGAGAGACGTCGACCCCAAATCTTTTAGAAGAACCATTAGATGATGCCAACAGTATCTTAATGAATAATATTGAAATCCACTATGATTTGTGGTCGCATCTGTAGAATTGGAGGAGGCATATGAGAAGGAGGAGTCGCCTGTTTTGGAGAAGGAATTGGAGGAGGATCCGATGGTAGTGGAGCCAAAGGCGGATAATGCGGAAGCGGTGTCACGGCTGGAGAGGGGTTTCGAGGAGGGGAGCAAGAGAGGGGATTCAGGGAGGGGGGATTCAAGGAGGAGTGTGGAAACCCTAGAGTGGGGAGAGGGGATTCGAGGAGGTTATCGTCGCAGCCAGTAAGAGCGGGAGAGGAATTGTAGGGTATCGTCTGGACGAAGAGGGGTGGAGCACAAAGAGATTCATGGGTGGACAGCGCGAGCGAGAGTGGTAAGCTTCAGCTTTTTTAGTCGTAGAAGGATGGACCAGGGGGGAGTCACTAAACGTGGAGGGAGTCATTAAAGGTGGAGGGAGGACGTGGAAGGTAGGCAACAATGGAGTGTGGATCGTGGAAGGAAGGACGCACTGTAAGAAGGGAAAACATAAGATTAGTATATTTTTTATATCAGTAATAAATAGTAATAAATAATAATAAATTGTAAAATTTAGTAATAAATCATAATAAATTGTAATAAATAGTACTAAATGGTAATAATTAGTAATAATTAGTTATAATTGGTAATAATAAGTAATAATTTTGATTAATTTTGATTAATTAGTGTTAATTAGTAATAATCGGTAATAATTTGTAATGAATGACAATAATTAGGATTAATTTGTAATAAATAGTAATAATTATTAATAAATATAAATGAATAGGTGTTATTAATAATAAATATTAACATATATTAACAAATAGTATTAATTTGTAATAATTAGCAATAAAATGTATCAAATAGTAATAATTAGTAATAATTTTTAAAAAATATTAACAATTAATAATAATTAGTAATACATAGTATTAATAGAAAATAGAAATAATTTTTAATAATTAGTAATAATTAGTGATAGTTTTCCATAATTAGATGTAATTAGAAGTAATTAGGAAAAATTATTGATAATTAGTCATAATTAGATGTAACTAGTCATAATTAGTAACAATTAGTAATAAATAGTAAAAATTAGAAAAAATTGGAAATAATTATTAATAACTTGTAATTATAGGTAATAATTATAATTAATTAGTAATAAATTTCAATAACTAATAATAATTAGTAATAAATATTAATAAATACTAATAATTAATAATAAATGTTAATAATTAGCAATAATTAGTTCTAAATTGCAATAAAGAGTAATAATTAATAACAATTTGTAATAAGTATAAATAATAAGTAATTCATAGTCATACATACTAATAATAAACATTAAATACTAATAATAAGTAATAAATAGTAATAAATAATATTTAATAGTAATAAATAGTAACAACTAGTAATAAATATAAATAAATAGTAATAATTAGTAATAATTAGTAATAATTAATAACAATTATGATTAATTAAGATTAATAAGTTATAATAATTATGATTAGTTAGTAATAATTATTAATACTTATTAAAAACTAATAGTAAATATAAATAACTAGTAATCATTAGTAATAAATAGTAATAAATAGTAATAAACAGTAATAAATTTTAATAATTGGTTATAAATATAAATAAATAATAATAAATAGTAATAAATGGTAATAATTTATATTAATTAGTAATAATTAGTAATAATTAGTAATAAATATTAATAATTAGTATTAATTATTATAAATTAGTAATATTTTGTTATAATTAATAGTAAATAGTGATAATTAGAAATAAGTAGTTATAATTAGTAACAAATAGGAATAATTAGTAATAATTAGGGTTAATTAGGATAAATTAGTAGTAATTATGATTAATTAGAAATAGTTAGTAATAATTATTAATAATTGATAATAATTATTAATAATTAATAATAATTTTATATAATTTGCAATAAATAGTAATAAATAGTAATAATTATGATTAATTAGGATTATTTAGCTATCATTGGTTATAATTAGTAATAAGTTGTATAATTTAGGATTAATTAGTAATAATTAGTAATAAATAGAAAAAAAATAGTAAGGAATAGTAAATAATGGTAATAATTATGATTAATTATGATTATTTAGGATAAATTAGTAATAATTAGTAACAATTATTAATAATGAGCAATACATAGTAATAATTATTAATAATTGTGATTAATTAGAATTCATTAGTATTAATAATTAATAATAATTAATATATAGTAATAACTATGATTAATTAGTAATAATTAGTAATAAATAATAATAATTATTAATAAATAGTAATAATTATAATTAATTTCAAATAGTTAGAAATAATCAGTAACAATTAGTAATAATCAGTGATAAATTGCAGTAATTAGTAATAATTTGTAATAAATAGTAATAATTATTAATAAATTGGATTAAATTATAATAATTAGTAAAAATAGTAATAATTAGTAACAAATAGTTATAAGTTTTTCAAAATATTTATAAATAGTCATGAATAGTAATAATTAGTAATAATTATTCTTAAATAATAATAAATAATAGTAATTCGAAAATAAATTAAAATTCATACAACCACTAGGAAAAGGTGAATTCTTACTAATTTTTTAATTAATATGGTAATAATTTTATATAATATTTGTAAGTTAATTTCATTGTCATTTTTATCTAACACTTAATTGTTTTCTTCACATATCATTTAGGAAGTCATGTTTTGTTTTCAACTATCTATAACATGCCACAAAATAGATAAAATGATTCTTCCTACCAATATAAGGACTTTTTCAATATTCATCGTCTTTCTTTGTCGAACATCCAGTACTACATATTGATTCGATGTTGTTAACTAAACAACCTTTCTTTGTATTGATGGAAAAGATTCTAAAGGAAGCTCATGAGGTCATTGTGATTACTTCTCATGATATATTGGAAATATGAGTTTATTATCCTATTTTGACTTTCAACAATGGGAAAACAATTCAGCTAAGAAAATTGAGTTAATATGTAGTATCATCAGTTTATAATAGAATGAAAATGGAAACATAGTTGCATTAGAATTTAGGACTGTTTTGAACCTTTGGAACATGTACGAATCAACCACACTTTAATATGACACACTTTGTGATCAGAATATACTGGGGCAGACAGAACATGACATGTTGATGACAACAATGAAAATAGTATATGGAGAAAATGCTTTGTTTATTGGAGAAGCAACCCCAGCAAGTGATTAAGTACATGCAATGTCCTACTTAAGGTTTGGTGCATTTTTTATATTTTTTTGAATATTGTGTTTTTTAAATTTTATTATTTATTTATTTTTATTAATATTTTAATTATTTATTTATTTATTTATTTATCTATTAATTTTTGAAAATAATTTATAAAAATTGTTATTATTATTGGTATATTAATATTCTTTTATTATTATTATTATTATATAAATATTATTTTTATTTTTATTCGATTTATATAATTATTTTATTATTATTATTATTATTTTGTTTATATTATTTTATAAATATTTTCTTTTAAAATTTTCTTAGTAATAATATGTTTTATTTTTTATATATTTCTAGTGATGTGTATATTTTCCAATGACAAATAGTATCTATAAATTGTTTTTAATTGTTTTTAATATTAATTTCTTTTAAATTTTTAATTTTTTCTGCGATTGGTATATTTTTCCATCGCAACGATTATTTCTGATGGTCCCATTACAACAAATTTTTTCAATAAACTCGGTGAAAATATTTGCGACGGATTGTCACAAAAAATGTGTCTGTGATGTCGTTTTCCCCAAATGGTCATTTTCTATAGGACCACATTGCAAATGAACTATCACAAATACCCATTTTTCTGATAGTGTTTGGTTCACATTCTTTGTTGGAATAAAAAATTGGGAAAGGAATCATGAAAAAAAATAAACACCCTACATGGAAGGAGGATCAGTCTGATAAAATAACTCAATATTGATGGTGATTTGTCCATTAATTTCCTCAATCTCTTATTCTCCATCATTTGTTATGAGATGTGATAGCTAAACTATTGTCACTGCAAGATGGGGCATCCTCTAGTTCTTGAGAAATTCTATAGAATTAAGAATTCTAATGCTGGACCCTACTACAAATTAATGGAGGAAACATGTTAATGCATTTTAGCATTACTGTTTTTATTTGAAACAATGTATCCACTCTATTTCATTTATGAAATGAAAGATATGCTATTTTTCTATGTCAAAGCATTGTTACATTTTCATGCAACTTTTAAAGAAAAATAAAATTTACTTTTTAATTTTAATTTTAATTTTATTATTCTTTAAAATGTACAAAATGTGCTTCCCAAATAGACTAACATCGGTGGAAGTTACATAATTCCTAAGAAAAACATTTTTCTCTAAACACAATGTTTCCCTTCAAATTAAAATATGAGCACTCGAGTGAAAGTTACTAAAATCATAAATGAGGTTTATTTTTAATAAAAATAAAAATATTTCAATCATTTATTTTGGGAACCATGTGCCTTCGATTCTTGTGTTTTCTCTGCGCCTAGTCTCGAAGTAATCCCATATAATTTTCAAAAATAAATGACATGAAAAATCTTGGACATTACATTCTACCACTTTTGGGATTTATGTCCTCAAAATCCAAAACTGACGTTGGAGTTCCTGGTACATATTTTCCACACATGGTTGTACCACTAAAAAGAATTTATTTAATTCCCTCATCAACTCCTCTCATAACTTCTTTGGTACGACTATAAATCCTCTTAAAAAGATGACATGGTCCCCACCTTTCAAATATCAATCAGGGGAATTTCCTATAGACATTTGAGTAAGTGTAGTCTCACAGCTGACATATCCAAGTTGTGCCTCCTGCATGTTATATAAGAGTAGAGGGGTAACCACCATCGACTAGAGAAGATATTCATCATCCCCATCCAAAGAAGATATCTAAACCGAGTCTAACTACTCTAAGGCCTTGTTCATTGGTTTGGAACTCGATTTCTACTGAATACATATTCCACCATATTCTCCTTTCTAGGAGTATAGACTATTTTGATGTCATAGTCCTGTAGTAAATAGAGCCATCATGTCTGTCTCATGATCAAATCATTTTGGGAGAATATATAAATGATACTTTGGCTTTTAGAGTAGATATTAAATCATTCACCTATAAGGGAGTATTGTCACATCATTAATGTAAAGACTATCGCTACCAACTCAAGTTTGTGGGTCACATAGTTCTTATCATGTGGTCTCCACTACTATGAAATGTAGGCATTCACCACTTTCCTCTACATTAGCAAACAATGATGTCTGGTTTTTGAGGAATCACAGAACAGAACATACTCAACACCCTCCTCAAGAAACCTCAAGATAGGTGCTCTTGTCATGATATGACTCAGCTACTGAATACTCTTCTTGCAACCTTCTATCCACATGAAGGGTATATTTTTCTTCATAAAAGTGAACATGGGTTCTTCTACACTATAGAAGTCGAGTGAAAACCTGTGATTATACCCAAACAATCTAAGGAAACTCCACATCTCAGTAATTCTCATTGGGGGATCCCATGAAAGCACCACCTCAATATTTGCTGAATACTCTACAACTCCATCCTATTAGAAGATATGTCCGAGAATATAGACCTATCAAATCTATAACTAGTATTTCGAGAGTATCCCATAATGCTGGTCCTCTCACAGTGAGTCTCGGACAGTCCTAAAGTGTTTTGGGTGATCCTCCTTGGACGCTGAATACACTAGAATGTCATCAATTCAAAGAACTTAAAACGTGCCTAGGTAGGTATTAGAGATTCTATTTAAGAGTCCCATGGAAACTTTTGGGACATTCTTCATGCCAAATGAAAACACAAGGTACTCATTGTTTTCATGGAGATATAAGAAATCAGTCTTTCAGATGTTCTCATCCTCCATTCAAGTTGATGATATCCTATTATGATCTCTATATTTTAGAACTACATCTCTCTCTTAATACATGAGAAGAGTTCATTAATCATCGGTATTGGATACGTATTCACCATAGTCACCTAATTCAAGCATCATAAGTAAACAGATATCCTCAAGATCCCCTCTTCCATCTTTGAAAACATTATTAGGGCCACACATAGTGAAACACTGGGTCTTACGAAGCCATTTCTCTACATGTCCTCCAACTATACCATCAATTCATTATGCTCTACTCGTTCCATATGATTTGATGGCATAGATATCTATGCCTTTCCATGGTACACGTCAATGGAAAACTCTACCTCCCTACGAAGAGGTATTCCTAGAACATCTTCTGGAAGGATGTCCTTGTAATCATCCACCACTGATGAAACTGGGGAATCATCTCCTCTACTACACCAAGGGTAATTCTAGACAACTGATGTGTAATATAATATACTCTCTCACATGAGATTCCATCCTATGGTACTTGTATCACCCTTTCTCCGATAAAGGAAAACTTGGTCGCATCTCCGTGAATACAGCACACTGTGTGCCAAAAATTGTCGATATGAGCATGACCTGTGGATAAGCAGTTCATACCTAGAATGTTGTCATAAGGCCTCGACATTTACACTAAGAAATCCCAACCAAAAATATTTCCCCAAAGAGAAATGGAACACTAATGTCACCACTGTGTGATTGTCATATCTCTTCCTGTATGAGTCATTAAGCCTAGTGATTGAGTTAGTAGTTCCATTGGAACCTCTGTGTCTTTAACAAGGATCATTGTGAGAAAATAATTAATAGATCCCATGTAAATAAAATCATAATCTATGGTAATGATCATACCTCTAATCATCCATGGACTCTCTGGATCATAAGGCTCCATCGCCTAGAGCTGGCCTCACCCCTGTCCCCCAGCTCCAAGAGCTCGGGGTGGACCACCTAAGGGTGGTGTTGGTGGAGTGTTGAACCTCCTTCAACCTCCTTCATCTCATCACACTCCTTTTACACATAATCCTCAAGGAGGACCACCATGTTCTTATATTATTCGATGCCTTGGCGGTCCCTCGACATTCTCTAGGTCAGTTGTATGACTGGTTGTACAATCTCTATCTAGATACCCCCGACTGCATCATGAGTAGCATTTTTATTCCTTTAGGTGACTCACTATTCCTTGGGAGACATGATACAAGGTTCCCATATCCTAGGGTCTTCCCCTATGGTGCTTGACCTACTTGGGTACGTACGTCATCTTTCAGTTACTCGTTGATGAAAAATCAACTACATGTCACCTGGTGGTAGCTCCCACTGATGGTTCCTACTCTGTGAGAAATCTCTCATCCATTTTACCTCACTCCAACAACCCCAGCATGCATAGGGATGATGAGGGATATCATATAAAAAATTATGCCTTGGATTTTCTCCTATATGAAGGTACGTTCCCAGAAAAATGGGTCCCACACTATGTATGTAGAGTAGTGAGAATGATTTGTGAATCTCATCGAGTGCTGTGCTAATGAATGGAATCCCTATTATACGTGTAGTTGCTCTTTTATTTGACATAGTACAAAATCACTAGAATTAACTCCTCCCAATATGTATTCAATTTTTATGTAGGATATCATCATGTCTACAAGAATATGAGTCATCAGGATGCACCATCTCTCTACCAAGCCCTGCAGAAGGCTTGTGGCTAGGATTGCCATCTGGTCAGGAGGCATCCTCACTAAGAAAATACTTACAAAAATTACTAAATCCATTATATATATATCTCGGGTTCTCTCTCACCACAAAACTTGGGAGGTCACTGCTTCAACGACTCATGCAATGCACTAAGCTTTCATGCATCCTCTACTGGAAACATCGGTAAGAGTTCTTTCTCTCTGATTGGTGGTATCACTCGTACACCATGAGGAGGTTCTATCTATGGAAATGGTCCCATCACCTATGCATCATCTCCCAGCGGACCATCCTCGTGGTTATGAACCAAAATCCTAGATGGCTGTCTGTAGGGAAGCATCCTGAAATAGAACAAGATATACCATAATCAATAGAGTATACCTGGTGAGTTGACACTGACTCAAAAAAGGACATGAGAACACACTCAATTTCTATATGATATAAGACCCATTATTTTTTAATGAAAATATTGTTTTCATTTACTAATATGGGAAGCATAATTCAAGGTCATTTTATATGGATACATTAGCATCCACACCAACACTGGGTTCCCCAACCTGAATGCCAAACTCAAAACAATTAACATTGTTTCCCCAAAACAAGAGTAAAGTTGACCTCCCTATGATACCACTCTATCATGACACACCCCCAGGTCTCATTCCGTGAATACCCCATGCCCACCTCCCCTAGGCCAAGGGCTGCTGACTATCACCGAGTAGGAATATCCCACATGTGGGAGGCATTTTCCCAAGTATATGTATGCATGCACCCGTCTTTAAAAACGGTGAAATTGAAAACACTAAGTAATGATGGATGGAAACAACTATGAAATTCCACTCAAAGTAAGGTAAAACATGAATAAAAAGGGTCTAAAATACTAGCCCAACTACAAATAAAATTACAAACTCTTGGATGTTATCTATAAAAAACCCTATCTGAATGGTAAATATAATATGTTGTCTGAATGTTGTTGAAGCGTAACATGTCCGTCAGGTCACCCTAAAGAACCCCTCTCTTGTAACACCCTAACCCCGGTTTCCGAGATCCAGTGAATTACTTTAATACATTGGCATTATTACAAGAAATTGTGTCTTGAATGACATATTAATTTAGTATTCTTTGAAAACAGATTACATTCATGAACTTTGCATTACAATTTATTGAATAAAATGTAGAATAGATAATCCTATGAGAACACCATTATCCCCCTATATTAACACTACATTTCAATTATATAATACTTATTATCATCCTGGGGAAATAAAACTTAAGAAAATAGTGAGCTCAGATGATCATTAAGGATAAACAATATAGTATAATCTATCACAATCAAGTATAAACTTATAAGACAAGGTACTAGACTAAAACACAAGCCTTTTAAAAAATATTATCCGCAAAATATTGCAAAAATAAATAAAATATTACCACATAATCGTGCACATGGATATTATACTAGTCGAATAATCACATGTAGTAACAAATTTCATAACGATGGAATGAATAATGCCAGACATAATAACTACTATGTCAAGGCCTTGTTCCAAGACCATTCACAAATATTGTATCAAGTCCTTGTGTCAAGATATTATTTTGTCTCATTAGATCTACTGATGCATCGAGGGTCTATAATGGGCCCTTCCCATCCCATATAATGTCTAATTATTTCCTCTAATAGAATGTTTGAATAATAACATTAAAATTTGTATTAAAACAATCATTCAAAATGTTTATAGATTAAATGAAAACCATTAATGGTATAAAAATAGAACATCCACAGTTAACCTTATTAGAATATTTTAATAGAATATGGAAGATTTTTTAATAATAAATCAACTTTAAATAAGAATAAAATTCAATAAATGATGCTGAAAAAGATGAAAATAATTTTATAATTTAATTAAAAATCATTGAGGAAAATACCCATTTTACATTAAAACATTTAAAATCCCGGAAATTTTAAAATAAAACATCTAAAATCCAAGAAATATTAAAATAATACATTTATTTTGAAAATAAACTTATAATCTAGTAAGGGAAGCATAAAAATGTAAAGGCCACATAAAAGTGGAAAATAGCTGCTCATGCCTTATAGGTTAAAAAACAATATCTCCTTAATTTGTTGAACAGTTCATAAAGTACCTCATTTAGAAAATGGATAAAAGTTTCATTTCAAAAAGTTTTATAAAAATTAAAACATGGGTTAAAAATGACTTTGAATATCCATAATATTATACATAAACAATTTATAAAAAAATTCAGAAACATGGACATGGATGGTAAATATGTCCT
The DNA here is from genome assembly GCA_963277665.1 of Viscum album. Lineage (NCBI taxonomy): Eukaryota > Viridiplantae > Streptophyta > Magnoliopsida > Santalales > Viscaceae > Viscum > Viscum album. The sequence goes on from OY728148.1 coordinate 393,831,240, forward strand.
CGTAGATACTTATATATCAACAACATCGAATAATAATGACATTATTAGATTAACCCTTACCTTGGGTATGCTACTATTAGTATGTGTCCTAAACTACTGTATAAATTTTTAAACATATTATTAAATTATATAATAATAATAATTGTATTTATGATATCATATATGATTCTTTTATGACTTTATATTACCCATTTATTAATAATTCCATGTTAATGAAACATTTCTGGTAACAGTCGCATTGTTTATCATACATGTTTTGATATGTTATTTTTGATCATGTTACATAGATCATTATTTAATTACTTATAGAATTTATAAAATTATTAAATATAATATATATATTTATATATATATATATATAATAAATAGATATATGAAATTGAATACACCATTCATGGAGACGGTCAGCAGTACATACACATGAATGTTGTTTCCATTTTCATATCGTATAAGAGTAATTCAATGAAATATAATAATATATATCATAAAATAGAATTATTAGATCATATATTTCAAAAATTTCAATAAAATTTATTCATATAATTATTATTGGATGGTGATCATGGAAGATGAGTGTCATCGTGCCTTGGAGATTGTAAGATGTACGTATGCACGAGTGACGATATCATTTCCTTAATTGTTAAATTTTGTGGAACTGAATTGAATATAAATTTTAAAGAAAAAATATCTTGTATTATTTATTATTTAAATCCATTAAATTTATCATTATACCCATAGAAATATATTTTAAATGAAAAAAAATTTAAATCGTGGTGTAGAGACGGTAGGTCATACGTACGCATACATGATGGTATTGTTTTTCATAGAATGGGTAAAAAGAGGAATTTTGTTGTCCCATAATGTTAAAACATATCAGAATATAGTATAACATGGAGTTACTATTTTAGTATGGTAACAACATAGTATGAAAATGTTGAATAATAAATGAACTTTGAGAGAAGGATAAAACGATCACCTCTTCTACGGGTGTCTTATTTTTATTTTCACAAAATGACACCTTATGTTGGATTTATTCCCAATTTTTTGACTCTATCTTCTATTGAGGGAATCTGGGAGGATATTTGGGCTGGGTTTTCAAAGCCAAATGGCTTTGTAGGTGTGAATAAAATGGTAGAGGTGTTTCCCTTTTATAAGAGGGAGGAAGGTCTCTTTAGGAATGTCTAGAAATATAAATTTATAATAAATTATATTTTCACTAAAAATGGTCAAAAACTAATTTAATTAAAATATAAGATGATTTTGGTTCGAATACCCATCATACAATAATTTTTAGACAAATTTTTAATATTTTTATATCCTTATCTTTTTGTTTTAACCCTTATTTTATGCTTTTTAATATTTCCGTGATATCATGTTGTTTACACATTGTGGGTTAATGTAATTAACATATAATGTAAAATGAACCAAAAAAAAATTATGACATATTTTTAAATTTCATAACAATTTGGAGAAATAATATATTTTTTTAAATTTATTATCATTTAATAAACTATATTATGTTTTAATTTTGGAATTATGTAAATTTTGGACACTATTCGTACTTGACTTTTTAAAAATTCATAAAAACAATATTACATAGAAAAAAGGAATTAAATAAAATATTATATGTCAATATAATCCATAAAATTATATTAATAATTTATAACCACTAAATTATATTTATTTTATCATTTATAATATCATTAATTGGACACCTTTATTAATGAAGAAATCACTGCATCATAATTGTGTCCTAATGATAATTTTATATATTATGTATTAAAAATATAAATAAAATATCATGATTTAAGAAATCATTTTATCATTATAATGATTATTTATATGAGAAGATATCAATTATGGAACCCCAAATAAAAATTATTTTTGTGAACGTTACATTTCTTGGTTATTGTTTAATATACTTTAAATTAATTCTTATAAAATGTCATTTGCACACACATGTAGCTTCATGGGGTAATAAAATGGTCCCACAGAATACCATGGTAGAAAATATCACTTCAAATAGAATTAAGACATTTATTATGGTATTTTAGTGTTATTATAATATTATTTTTTAACCCTTATTTACCAGATTAACTCTATAAACATGCAAAATAAAATAATTACAGAAGTTACTATATATAATGTCAAAAAATAAATGGATACTAATTACACAATTTCTACCTTATAAATCCATATATGGAATCCATTTTTTCAAATTCAAAACACAGTGTCAGCTGAAATTAAATTAAAATTAATTCTTGTTTTCAAAACAAAAAAGATGGGTTTTAAGAAGTAAAAACAATCAAATTATAGACATGTGTTTAAGTAAATTTAAATGTATAAATAATAATAATGACCTAAATTATATGAAATTATAAACATATAATCTAATTACACTTTAAAAGTACTCAGATTTATAACTCAACACTATAAATTATTTGGTTAAATTTTTTTCTTTTCAAAAAAATTTGACTATTTTTAATTATTCATCAAAAATTAAAATTTTCAGAAAAGTACAAAAAAATTATCCAAAAAATATTTTTACATCCCCCTTATAAAAAATATATTAAAATCATTAAATTAAATATATATGTGTGTCAAATATTGGATTTACAAAGGGTTCTCCATTAAAAGGTGGAAAAATTTCATTTTTTGAATAATACTTCTTTTATCTGAAAAATTGAATTTGACCTCGTATTATGTCTAATAAAAACAAAAGATGAATGATAAAATTTTATGTGATATATATAAAATTTTAAATTTGGTTAATACCATTTATAACCACTTTTTAAACGGTTTGTTTGATAGGTCGTGGTACGCTTGAACTTGGTGTTGCGTACATCACACGAAGTTGAGTTATTATAAAGAAGCATACCATGGAAGTTTGTGTTGTTACATTATATCATCCTTAAATAAATTGTGTCCTCCAAATTTAATATCAATATTAAAAACTAGGGGTTTTAAATTTCAAAATATATTAGTTGAAATCCAACATCATAAAATGGATTAATGAGGCCTCATTATTAAAATAAATATAGGTATGTATGAAGGTTATCAGAAATAACACATATTAGGGTTTCGTGTAGGAAACAATTGATATAGAAGAAACTAATAACAATCATGTTCTGGTGGAAAATGATAGAGAATATTATTAGGAGAATGTTAACACCAAGAAAGCAATAAATCTGCATTGATCAAAGGGACCATTGGATTTTTCTCAAAATAAAGTACTAGAAAAACATTTTTTATTATGATCCATTAAAAAGTGTTGTAGATTTAATTTAATAAATATAATATCAAAACAAGGATGGATACTTATTTTTCATGTAGAGTTTCTTCCTTTAACTAATTACTACCACACACCCACCTTTTTTTCAAAAGATAAATCTCAAAAATAATCTATTTTTCTCAATCGTATAAGGTTAAAAATATAAATATATACCATTTAAATGAAGAAAACTATTATATAATAACCAATAACTTCTTTTATCATGGTGGTAGGCGATAACTCCTTGTTACATTTCGGTTGTGGGTTCGATCCCAAGAGCATTGTCTGACATGACGGGTTATCACCCAACCTACAGGTGGTGCTTTTTTCAAAACAATAGTATTATAACATTCAGAAAACAAGAATAAACGAGACTATCCAATGTTCAACTTAATAAAATCCAAAAATTATAGTTATACAAAATACTTCTGTCTAATATCTGTTTAAAATGTCTCTTAATTTTTAAAATAAATCCAATCATCAGATTCCCCAAACAAACAAAATTTTTATCTTTTTGTCACATAATGGTTATATGATAACCTTCAACATATTAAAAACTAAATTAATAAAAAATGTTATAATTTACAATACATATATATATCACATTCTTCTTATAACTGGCATATAATTCATGAATTTAAAAAATACATTAATTATTCCACTTAGAATATAGTAATAGAAAAAGTTTTACATTGATCCATTTGCTTTTTCTGAGCTATATTTCCTTGATTCTTCAGACAATCATTTTCATAATGTCCCATATCATTACAATTATAACACTATACTACATCATTCGTTCCCTTACGATCATGATTTTGGTTACCTTTTTCTCCACATTTGTAACAAAGTCCATTCCTTTTAGGCATATACCATGGTGATTCTTCCCAAAATTATCGCATAAGGGAATATCCTTCTTTCACTTGTCCCCTAAATCTGTATATTTCCCCATCGTTCTATTCTTCTCTTGATTTAATTTAATTTCATAAGACTTATAGAATTCTTCTTCTGTCCTGATAGAACACAAGACTGCATCTTCGTATGATGATAATGTTTTTGGGACCAATGCCTTTCAGAGGAAATGTTTTGACCCATCAAGGAATTGACCAATCTAACTTCCTGGGTTACATATTTAGTTTGAATCATTCCTTTATATCATTGTAATGTTAGCCTCATTTATTACTACATTCTTATCCTCCTTTTACCTCAGGATTATAAAATATCTTTCCATATAATCTCATTGATCATGATGAAATTATTTCCCTAGAAAAATATCTTTAAACTACCTATATATCATATTTCCCACTTATTCATCCTCCTTGGTATTTTTAATAAATGACCACCGTTGATCTGCATCTCTTGAGAGATGATAAACATTCAAAACAACTTTTTTCCATTCACTACATCCCAAATTGAGAAATATTTTCTCTACGGAACATATCCACTGCTCATCTACCAAACTATTTATAGTCTCAGTGAATGTTGGAGGATATTGTCTAATAAAGCGGTCTAACCATAATGCTTAACATTTTAGATGAGGTTGCTCTATATGGGTATGGATATTATTCATAACCTGAGTCAGTTTTCCCAATACGATTATAAGCTCTTCCGTACTAGTTCTATCACCAGATCCACTATCATTATCTTCTATTGAAGGGAAATCCATACATGGATTACGTAAATTGATATAATTTCCATTTCATACACTATGAACCATTTATAAATAGTGAAATATACTAGATTAGGTTATGAATCAGAATGTATAATTCCAAACTAGTAAAACACATAACATAAATTAGGAATTTTATACATATTTAATCAATAATCATAAATACAGTTCATTTGAGGATATATTTACTCCTAAATCCTTCATAATGGTTTGTAAATAAATTATTAATTATCTTAATCATATCCCCTTGGAGTGTCAAACCAGGTTTGTAGTTAGGACCATTATTGTGTACCAGGTTACCCTGAGTCAAGATCAGAACACCTGGTCAGAGTTTTCACCCCTAGATACATCTATACAAGAAAAAAATCAACTTTTAGTATCAAGAGAGAGATATTTTTTTTGTAATTCCCATATAATCTATTTTTTAAAATTCCCTGATTCTCTTATAAACTTTTCCTCAAATTCTATCTTTGGGTTATGATCCCTAATCATTTTTTTCTAAATCTATTTCCATGTTTGATTCTAAAATTAATCTCATAAAAATTATAATAACCCAACCCCTGTCACCCAAATCCGATGAATTAGTTTAATACATTGGCATGGTTATAAAAAATCAGGCACTGAATTACCAATCAGTTTAGCAGTTTTGGAAAATAGATTACATACATGAACTTTACATTACAATTTTTAACATAAAATAATTAATAGATAATCCTTTGATATCTCAATTATTTCCCTATATTAACCCTGCATATCAATCATAATATACATATTTTCATCTTAGAAAAAAAATTAAACATAAGAAATGGGTGATCTCAGATGCTTAGTAAGAATAAACAATATAGTGAAAGCTATCACAATTATGCATAAACCTCTAAGACATGGTAAAAGACTAAAAAAGACTTTTAAGAAAAAATAATCATCATAATATGACAATAATAAATCAAATATTATCATATAAACATGCACATTGATATTATACTAGTCGAATAATCACATGTAATAATAAATTTCAGAACGAGGGAATGCATAATTCCAGACATACATGGTTAAAACATGAGTGGTATAAAATTGGAACATGCATGGTTAAACTTATCAGAAAACATTGAATACAATATTGGTTATTTTATCATTATAAATCAACATAAAATAAGAATAAAATACAATAAAGGAATTTTATATAGATGAACATAATTTAATAAATTCAATAACTTTTTTTTGAAGAAAATAACACTTTTACATTAAAACAATTTTATTTCCTGAAATTTTAAAATAAAGAATTTATGTTAGGCGTAGTAGACCACTCATGAGGGGGGGGGGAATTGAGTATCTATAAAAATTTATATTTAAAAATATACCTATAAGGTTTCACCAATAAATTTAAATATATCCAAGCTAATCAAAGTAATAGGGTTATGAAAGTTTGTCTGTTTAAATATCATATTTGAAGATTGATTAATTCTTAGTAATGTTAATAGTAGTTATTAATATTTCTTTTGATGACATTTTGATTAGGATAATAGCTATAACTTCTTTCCAATATTAACTATGAATGTTAATTTAGTTACATAGGAATTAAACTATAAAATAGAGAAAACTAAATTTAAATAGAACAACGGGTATAAAATAAGAGGTTCATTCTCAAGAAAAGACCTAATCCACTCCACTTGGTTATCACCTTCCACCATGTAGTTTATATAAATAAACTTGATCCACAACCTATATTGGGGTTAAATATAGTACACAGGACTGTCTAGGTCATAAGACCTCTTACACCGTTCTATGTGAGTACAAACTACCATGCCACACAGGGACCTCTTTCACACTTATCTGTGGGTATACACAAGTGTAAAAATATGTTTTAGAAATGATATCTTGCATCCTTCAGTTTAATGCAAGATAAAGAGCATGTTGTTATATAGATACACACACTTCTTGAAATCTAATAAAATGATTCACAATAGAGTATAAATGAAGTGATAAGTTTAGAAGTTCTCTAGGTGGTTTTATATGAAAATATAGACTTCTAGGATAATGGAGATGCATAAATCATGTCCTCATATGGAAAACTAAGTATCGCATGTCAGCTAGATTGGTGGGTGTTTTTTGTTGTGAAGATTTCATCCACTCTAGGATTCGATTATGCTTCACATTTTCTTCAGTAGTGTAGAGTTGTATGTGGAAAAACACACTCCAAAATTTCTTTAAGTGTTTTCATTGTGTTCGTTCTCACAAACTTGCTTCATGTTATTCTACTTTCATGTACATACTTTTTCTGGGCCGCAATACTCTTTTATCTTGGAGCGCATGTGTTGGTGCCGACAGGTTGCATGTATTATGTACCTCGTACCTCATAATCTTAGGTGAAATATCTATAAAAAACATTAATTATGTTAGTGAATTTAAAATATACAAATATGAACATTATAGATTAAATTGGAAAATGACAAAATAGATTAAGAAACAGTGTCACAATTTTTTTATAAACGGTGTGTCTATGAACCAGTGTCTCCTTGAAACAGTGTTGGGAATGGTTATAGTGTCTAGATGGTCACGATGTCTAGTCATGGTGTTTGGTTCATGGTGTCTACCTCACAGTGTCTGGGTCATGGTGTCTAGTTCACGGTGTCTGGTTCACGGTGTCTGGGTCACGGTGTCTGGTTCACGATGTCCGGTGCACAGTGTCTGGTTCGTGGTGTCTCGGTCATGGTGTCTAGTTCTTTTCCAGAAAAACATAACCGGTGGAAGACTCAAGGTGTCTCATAGATAGCCAAATAACTGTATTCCAACATACGTTGTGATATAAAAAACATGGATTAGACATAAACATTTTTCAGAGAAATCATTATAATGAAAAACAAAAAAAGTGTACAGTAATCAAACTGAATGTATAGAAAATAATATCCTAGGATAGCTTTACTAAACTACTATACATTTGATGTGAGATATATTAAATGGGATTAAAAAGGTTTATAGACTGAATAGTATTCGTGATCATTATATCTTGATTAATACACGAGGATTCCAACAATCTCCCCATTTTTTATGATCAAAAATCATGTGTATTTAGAGTGTATATTTGTTCAAACTACATATTCCCAATGTACATATAACATATATAGAGTTATCCACATTTTGGGATTATCAAAAAGAGTGAATAGGAAAAGCATTGAAATGTTCACAATGCATTAGAGAAAAATATATTCAATACAAACAGTAGACAACAAAATATATGAAACAACATTCCTACCAAAAGAGATTAGTCACTATTCTTCATCAATGCACTACTACAAATATAGATTTTATCAGTGCTAAAAATTTCTTTTAGCAATGCTATAAAAGTGCTATTAATGCCAGCGAAGTTAAAGGGGGGGGGGGTCCCCTTTATCAGCGCTCCAAAAAGCGCTGATCACGACCCCTTTTATCAATGCTAAAACAAAGCACTGATAAAAGGGTCCCTCATCAGCGCTTTATTTTTAGCACTCATAAATACCCCTTTTATCAGCACTTTTTTAAAGCACTGATAAATGTTTAAAAACTAAAAAATAAAAACAATTTAAAAAAATCATGCCAATTAGGGGGGCTTTTATATCGCTTGAGCCCCCATTTTACAGCGCTTTTCCGCCCCCTCCAGCGCCCACATGCACCCGTCCACCTATTATCATCGCTAGCCACCCTTTATCAGCGCTAGTCCCAGATTCACCCATGCGCGCGCGTCGTTGCCTCCACCCGGTTTTGATCTCGAGACCTCCCCCCTGTGCGCCTAAAGCCTTTTCCACTCCCCTATATTGATTTGTTTTCCTCTAGTGATATATCTATTTATATATATATATATTGTTATATTTATTCGTATTGTAATATATATTTATATTAATATATATAGTTATATTAATATAAATATATAGTTATTTGAATATAAATATATAGTAATATTAATATATATATACTTATAGTGATATTAATATAATATTTCTCATTATATTAATATATATATGTAGTTATATTAATATATATATATATATATATATATTAATATATTGGTATATAAATACTCATATATTTGTATTTTAAATAAAATGGATTATAGTTTTTATTTAGATAAAGCTAATACATTTTATATGTTAATATATTTTATTATTTATATTTATAAATAAATTTTTAGGTGTGAATATATAAAAAATATGTAGATATTGTTATATATTTGATTATAAATTGTAGTTAATTATAAAAAATGATAAAATTTCAAACGCATAATATCAATATGAATTTAATACCTTGGAATAAACTCAGTCCCCACAAAAAAATCCAATAATTCCCCCTTAAACAAGTCTGAAAATAAACAAAATGTTTAAAAATCGGGTTACCCAGACTAAAAACTCAGTTCTGGAGTACTTATGGGCCTATTTTGTCCCTTAAAAAAAACCTTTACAGAGGTCCCCCTAGCTCATAGGGACGTAGAGTTCGTCGCAGGCTTCAATTTGATATGTGGTAGAGATCAAATGAACACCCAGATCAAAAGTTATGGCCGTTTGTAGTTCGAGTTGAGTTTTCAACATATTTTGGATCTTTTTTTCAATTTTATTATTTTCTTAGTCTTTAAATTGTTATTAAATGACTATTAATCCATAATAATTTGCAAATTATTAATTAAAAATATTTTTTATATTTTTTTATAATCCATTTTCACTAAATATCTTAAATATTATGTGTAACTGTATATTTATACATATCTAAAAAATATTTAAATTTATATTTGAAAAATATAATTTATATTATATTAATATAACTATATCTTTATATTTATTTATTAATATATATTTTTTAATGATTTTTTTGGAAGTAGACCCATTATCAGTGATTTTTTTAAAAGCGCTGATATAGACCCCCCTTTATCAGCACTACTAAAAAAAGCACTAATAAATGTGATACCTTTAACAGCTCTAAAAAAAAGTGGTGTTAAAGGGGGTACCTTTATCAGCACTAAAAAAATCACTGATAAAGGGGTACTTTTATCAGCTCTTTTTTAGTTCTGATAATGGCACCCCCCCTTTATCAGCTCTTTTTCATTAGCGGTGATAAAAGTTGGCGTCGGAAATGCCCAGTTTTGTGGCAGTGCTAGATGGTCTTCTCTTTTCCCTTAGAAGTAGGATCTGAAGAAAAATCCATAGGAGCAGAGGTTGAGGTAGAAGAAGGGAGTGATCTGGTTGACATAAAATGTAATATAAGACCTTCAAATACAGAAAGGGACAATGTAGGTGTAGTAAAAGACCGGGAAAACTATTGATCAGGGATTACATGCCTAATATGACTCAAGGCCTAACTGATAAACATATATGTGGAGGCTAGGGTAGAGGTGATGGTTAGAAAACAAGATCTTAAAGTGTAAGCCATAGGATCCACTATGGAAGTACTCTGTACATGAATATAGGGCCTTTAAGCTTGATAAAATATGCAATGATCTCCCCACCATACAGTATGCCTTTTTCAAAGTCATCTGTTTTCTCCATAAACTTTTCCAACATACAAGTGAACTCTATGAGATTTTAAACTTGAGTCTTGAAGGATTGAGTAACAGGAGGAATCCTTGGATTTTACACAAGGTACTTGAAATGATTGGTCATATCAATCTTAGAGAAGATCTGATTGAAATATAAGACCACATTCTTGGAAATTTCATGCAGATCAACATTATAAATCATAGAATGGTTTTTTACAAATTCAAGAACTCTTCCACTGTTCTTAATAACTTTAGATATACATTCATTATGAATACCACTAAGCACAACCTAAAGTTCATATTTGACCACTTTTTGAAATAGATCATTGTCTAAGGAAGGTGGAGAAGAATTACCAGAGGTATTAGAAGTAGTGATGGCTGAGTTAAGTGATTTATGTTGATTGAGAACTTTCTAAAGGCTCCCCTTATACTCATCAGTTATCTCATTAATACCCCCAACAATCTCACACATCTCTTTCACGATTTGTTTGTTTCTTTTAGAAAACTTTTCATCTAATGACGATAAATGAGGATAAATCAGATAGGCAATATCCTGTGGGTTTTGGGGAAAAATAGTCTCAACATGATGAGAAGTATGATATGATATCAAATTCATCACTTTCTGCATTTCATCAACCATACCTCTTGTAGTATGTACTTCATCACTATGAAGTTTTTTCTCAACTTTGACATCCTAAATATCATGAATAATTTTGGGTTGAATCATATAAATGGTTTTTTCCAATAACAGTGATGCATCTCTCTCATCTAGATTTGATATAGGATCTGTTTGGGTATTCGTGAGTTTTTCACCCCCTTCCAAAAGGGTTGCTTAAAATTCATTCTGTTCAACTTTATTTAAAAAGGTTGAGGGTTCTGGTGAAGGATCAAAGATAGAGGCTGAGACAAGATCGAGTTTTTTTGAAGAGATATATATGGGACCATATTCCATTTTCCACTAAAACATTTTAGAAATTCATGACCTTTGACTAAGACTTCTAGTGAGTCATCCACGTCGATATAACTGGGGAATTTATTCCATGTGTCCAATGATCTTGGATCAATCATATTTGGAACAACAAACTATTTTAGATTGGGGGGATGTTTCCCCCCAACATGTGCATTCGTCTCAAGAATCAATGACTTTGGAACATGATTTATTTCCATGAATTCATCCATTATTTCCTCAATCATTTCCTTTTGATCCAATTGAATGTCTGGATCCATTCTCTCTTTCGTAGAAATAATGTCTTCAGGAAAAACATGTTCCTATGGGAGTTCCTCAAGGGAAGAATCTTTCATAACATGAAGATCTTCTCCACCATTCAATTTTACAACATCATTTTCAGTTTCAAATGCAATAGATTCTTTCTCCACATTGGGTTGTTCTTCCAAATCAGCAACATATTTAGGAACATGCATTTCTTTTTCAATTAATACTTTAGGAGTAGGAGTATTATCTTCCTCATTAAGAATAGTTTCTTTGGGTGGTACAATGCCCTCTTATTCTTCTTCTTCTTCATAATACCCAAAACATTCATCTTGTTCCAAACCAGGATCAGAAATAACTTTTGATCTTGAAGGATGTTCCACTCGATTGAACTTTTCATAGATTCTATCATTGTCTTCCACCCATGAATTTTTCCAAAGATTCCAATTAATTTTCATCCTCTTTAAAAAAAATTCAAAGAGGGAACTCATAATCCTTGATAAAATTTTCATTTGGTCCAACCAATGTTTTTTAATATAGCATGGCTATGATAAGCTGAGAATAGAATATGGAGGTTGACTTAGATTTGGTCTTGATCTATTCACAGATATGATGTATAACATACATAAAAAGATTGATCTTATGTCCATTTTTCATGAGATGTATCAATAATATATCATTATATTTAAGTACTACAAAATGACCTTTTCTAGGGCTAATCTAGTTCTAAATATACACAAACACAAGTCTAGATTATTCATCTAGTTCAGTAGCAGTGGATCTCCTCTTTGTTCCATTTCTAGATAAACTTTTCCAGGAATCTTCCAAAACAAATAATTCACCTGGAGGTGGAGGAACTCTCTTCTAATGACCAAAAATACCTTCATGAGGTATCCTAAGGCATGCATCCCATAACCTAAAAGACAATGCGCATCTATGGCCATTTATAGAACTTCTTACAACATAAACTCTTTTTGAATCAAATAAAAATTGTACATATATATAAAATTATGCAACTATCATCGGGTAGATAAGTATATCTTCCCTTGAAAGCCAATCTAACCAACATTTCTCTTTCAATACATCCAAAACTAGAGACTTAATTTAATGAATCCACTTAGGGAATATATCATTCTCAGGTACTACTATTTGGTTCACTAAATTTGGATTCGGAGGACCCTCATCTGCTAAAATAGGTGTGATCTTCCTCCACTTTGAACTACGATTATGAAGAGGCTAAGACGAAGGATGTTTCATCCTGGGCATTCACTAATGGTTCGAGAGAGAGAGAGAGAAGTGTTGAAGGGTTGAATAAGGGTTGCGGTTTGATATAATAGAGGGGTTCTCGAGTAAATAATAAGTTAAAAATATTTTATTTTATAATTTAAGAATACCAATCATCACAAAAACAAAAGCATGGGAAAGAAAAAAGGTATAATAAGTAATCACCGCTATACATGTTCTAATTTATAATGAAAATATCAAAGCATTATTATGGTGAGATAGTAACTGACTCTTACATTGAGACAGTAATAGGCATTCACGGTGAGATAGTAACAAGTGATTACGGTGATACGGTAACAAGTGTGATTTCTAGATCGTGTGACTATATTGTTAGAGATAGTATGTGTTAGACAGTAACCAAGAAATACTAACTATGATACCATTAACATGAAATAGTATGTCTTAAGACAGTAACATATGAAACAATAAGATATGAAATAGTAAGAGATTTACTTATGTTTTATCATACATAATTCATGAATGGTGTAGTCTATTATTTTAGAATTTAAGGGTTTAGTGAATATATCAGCAACCTGTTATTCATTTCCAATGAATTCCAATGTGATATCACCCTTTTGATAAAGATCACTCAAGAAGTGATGTCTTACATCAATATGATTTGTCCTATTGTGGGAAACATGATTTTTTGATATATTAATAACACTTGGGTTGTGAAAATTTATAGTTCAATGCCTGAATTGATATCCATAATCTACTAATGTGTGTTTCATCAAAAATATTTGTGCACAACAACTACCAGCAGCTATATATTCAGCTTTTGCAGTAGATAATGAAACATAATTTTGTTTCCTACTACACCATGATACTGGTGAATTGCCGAAAAAGTGACATGTTTGAGAAGTGCTTTTTTCTATCTAACATACAGCCACTGAGGTCAGCATCAGAATAACTAACTTGTTAAAAAGATTTTCCTCTAGGATATAATAGTCCGAGAATGGGTGTGTTCTTTATGTATAAAAAAATTACAGTATTTAAATGAGAATCCTTCTGATTTTCGTGAAATCGACCACACATACACACACTAAACATAAAGTCTGGTCTACTAGCACTTAAGTGGAGTAAACATCCAATCATTCCTCTATAAGTGTTTTGATCAAAAAATTTTCCATCTTCATCAAGATCTGTCTTACATGTGGTACTCATTGGAGTGTCACTACCTTTAGTGTTATCCAATTCAAAACATTTTAGAATATATCTAGTGTATTTTTTTTTGATTTAAAATAATACAATCATTATTTTGAATGATTTTAAATTTAAGAAAGAATTTTAGTTCACTCATTAAACTCATTTAAAATTAGTTTTGCCTTATTTTAGAAAAATCAATACATAAAAAATTTCATAAAGATCCAAAGATAATTTCATCTACATAAATTTGTACTACTAAAACAGCACTGTAAATTAGTTTTATAAAAGGGTAGAATCAACTATTCCTTTTGTAAAACCTTTGGAAATAAGGAAAGTAGACATCCTATCATACCAAGATCTTATAGCTTGTTCTCAACCATATAATTCTTTTGATAATTTAAAAATATGATTTGGAAAATGAGGATCTGTAAAACCAAGAGGTTACTAAACAAATACATCCTTAGCTATATAACCATTTAGAAATGAAATCTTTACATCCCTTTGATATATATTAAAATTATGATGTGCAACAAAACCAAGAATAATTTTGATGGATTCAATTCTAGCTACTGGTGAAATGGTCTCTACGTAGTCAACACTTTATTCTAGAATATAGCATTGTGCAACCAATCTAGAATTTTTTCTATCTATGTTACCATCTTCATCTACCTTATTTCTTAACACCCATTTAGTGCCTATGGTGAATGTGTCCTTGGGTATTTTTACAAGTTTCTAAACACTTTTCCTTTCAAGCTGATTATATTCTTCTTTCACATCCATCACCCAAAATTCATTATTGATAGAATCATTAATGTTTTTAGGTTAAGGTTGTGACAGGAAGACTTGATGCTCAGCCTGATTTCTAAGAGAATCTCCTGTTTGAGTTCCTTTGTCTGAGCCTCAAAAAAAACATATATGGGATGTTTCTTTAGCATTATAACAGCTCTAGAAAAGGAAGGACTATTGATTTCGGGTTCATAAATAGGTTCAGGTTCATAATGACTTTAGTTTAAGGAATTTATAGAACATGAAGTTTTCACAGTTTCCTTCAGAGGATGGTTTGGGGATTTTTAATTAATGTCAAAATTTTATACATCATCTTCCACATTCTCTATAATGGTTTTAGTCTTGTGTGGATCTGTTTCATCAAATTATACATGGATAGATTCTTAGACGCATTTTTTTATTGAAAAATATAAAGTATTTAATAAAAATTGAATATCATAAAAATATTCCTTCATCACTCTTGGATGAAATTTTTTCAATATTTTCCCTAGTATTAAGGATATATACTTTGAAACCAAAAACTTTGAAGTAGATAACTTTCGTTTTTTGATTGTTCCATAATTCATAATGAGTGTTTTTAAGAGTAGGTCTATTCAATAGTCTATTTATTATGTAGCATGTTGTATTTACAGCTCCATCCCAAAAATAAATATGTAGGATATATTCACTAATCATTGTTCTAGAAATATCTTTTTGGGTTCTAATTCTTCATTCTACAACTCCATTCTATTGTGGTGTTCTTGGGGTAGAGAAATTGTGACTATTGCCATTTTGTGAGAAAAATTATTCAAACTCTTGATTTTCAAACTCATGGCCATGATCACACATCTGTGATTTACTTTTATGTCCACTTTAATTTTCTACAGACTGGATATATGTGGATATGTAAGAGAAGGCTTCACATTTGTGAGCCAGAAAAAAAGACCTAGTTTATCTAGAGAAGTCATGTACAAGAACATAATCATAGTGCTTCCTATTTAAAGAAAATATTCTTGATGGTCCAAACATATCATTGTGAACGAGTTGGAGAGGTTGGTAAGTTGACACTTCATTCTTTGATTTCAAGGAATTTTTTTGTTGGTTTCCCTTTTGATAGGGATTATACACTTTATCATTTGGAAACTCATGTTTGGGTAGGTCTTTGACTAAGCCTTTTCTAGTTATCTTTATAAGGGACTAAGTATTACAGTGTCTTATTCACTTATTCCATATCCAAGAATCTTTATGAAATACACTTAAACCTGATGTATTTTTAGAAACTAAATAATCTATGTTAACAGAATAAATATTTTCATTTCTCAATGCAGAAAAAACTAATTCTTATTTGGAATTAAAAATATTTCAAGCATCATTTTCAAATATAACATGTAATCCATCATCATATAATTGTGAAATACTATGAATATTATATTTCAATCCATCACCAAATATTACTTTTGAAATCACAACTGAGTTACAGTTTCTGATTTGGACAAGGCCATTGATTTTTTATTTTTCATTGTCAACAAATGTGACATGTTCTCGATGAATTTTTATTAGATTCATGAAGAATGTGTAGTATCATATCATGTGTCTTTAACCCCCACTATACAAGTGCCATAAAATTTTACAGGAACTCTTTATGAAACATTCCTAAAAAATGATTAAGCGAGAACAGATTTTAGAACCCATAGTTCTTTGGGTCTAGTATCATTAGTGATAAGTGAGTTGGAAACCCATGTATACCGCATAAGATTCCTATAGGCATTTTGTATAGTATTTTAAAAATAAACTCTATTGGTTCCAAAAAAATATGAAATACTATAAAGTGTATCAAAACCTGAACTAGTTTATTTGTTTCCAGAACTGGGAGTAAAGTTTTATGTTATAGATTTAGAAACAATGTATGTTCTACCAAAATTTATTTTTCAAAGTCGATAAACAATTATATTTATGTATTTAGGGGAAATTTTATTACCTATAATTTGAGTAAGAGTAGTTTTCCATTGGTAAAATATTGTAAGTAATTATTCAAGTGCTCATTAAGAAATTTTTAAGTCATTGTTCTCCTTGAGTAGTTTCACATTTTTCATATTTTCAGTTGTGAGTTCATAATTAACAGTCATTGTAAGAGAATGTTGTTTCTTCAATGATTTATATTAATCATTTAGTTCATTTCATGTTTCTTCAAGAACATTACAGTATTCCCACATTTCTTCATTATCCATAAATTAATATTCATTCTCATTTCCAGAATAGAATGAATTATATACAGAAGAGTCTAGTGTTACCTCAGATGTGTTTGCGATAAAACAGATATTGGTATTATTAGCATGTTCATCATGTGGTGTTTTTTAGACCCATGAACCTTCCTCATAATCACTCCAGTTTTCTTTCATTTCCTTTTTAAAATTTATATCTTTTTCCTCATATTTCTTTTTGTACTTGAGATTTGGACAGTTAGCCTTGATATGTCCTTTGTGCTTACATTCATAAAAGAAAATCTCATCAGTCTTGTCACTTCTTTTAAAATCATTTTTCCAACATCAATTTTGATCATATCTTCCCTTGAAGTTAGGATTTCTAAAAATGATCTTCTTCTTGTAAAATATTTTGAATCATCTGGATAATTGAGCCATCTCTTCATCATTGTCAGGTGAAGATTAATCACTACTAGAATTCTCTATAGAGGAATCCAATTTACTTTTTTTGTGTTTTGAGGTGGTGGTCTTGAATTACAGATATTTACTTTTGGGTTCATCATCTTGTTACTTAATGAATTTAATCTCCACTTCATACATTAGCAGTTTCCCAATGAGTTCTTTTACAATTTTCATGCTGATGTCTCATGATTCTCTAATAGAGATAGAGGTTCCTCTCCATCTATTAGGTAGACATCTGAGAAATCTCATGATCTGTTACTTCGTAATGACTTCTCTTCCAAGATAAGTCATTGTGTTTAACATTTAATTGAACCTAAGATAAATGTCAGTAATATGGTCATCAGGTTTCATTTTAAAGTTTTCATATTTAATATTATAAGTATCAAGTCTCATTTCTTTTAGACAAGATGTTTTTTCATGTGAAATAAAAATGGTATCCCTAATTTCATGGGGAGTTTTACAAGTAGAAATTCTATTAAATTATTAGTCAATTAAAGAGAAATATAAATCATTCATAGCTTTGTAATTTATATTGTTGGAATTTTGGGTAAGTTCATCCCAAGTGGTTCTATCAGTAACAGGAATATTATATTCATCTATAATTGAAGACCAAATTTCAAAACCCTTACATTCTAAATGAATTTTCATTTTTATTTTCCATTGATCATAATAGGACATACTAAATAATGGTGGTCTATTTTTTGTAGCACTATCCAATATATTATCCATAATAAAGAAATAATTCTCAAGAGGTAGAAATTTAGAGTTAACAAAAATTTATAGATCATTAACTTACAAATACAATCACAACTGAATAAGATTAAAAACAGATTCTTAATAAATATCCTCTGATACATAATGTTGGTCAGAGTAGATTACTCAAGGGGTGGGAGTTAATTGAGTATCTTTAAAAATATATGTTTAAATATTTTCCTATACAGATTCACCAATAAATTTAGGTACAGTCCAGTTAATAAAAGTAATATGGTTATGAAAGTTTGATATATTGAATAATTTCATAGAAAATTGATTAATTATTAGTAATGTTAATAATAGTTATTAACATTACATTTGAATCTATTCTAATAACTAAAAGTAGTTATAAATTCATTCCAAGATTAACTACTAATGTGAATTTAGTAAATTCTTAATTAAATAGTAAATAAGTGAAAACTATATTTAATGAACAAAGCGGTAATAAAACAAGTGGTTCAGTCTCAAGATGAGACAAAATCCACTCCACTTGGTGATCACATACCACCATGAAGTTTATATATATATTATTGATCCACACCATGGATCAGGGTTAACAAAAGTAAACAAGACTGTCCAGGTCACACAAACTATTCCATAGTTCTACGTGGGCACAGACTATGAGGCCACAGATAGTCCTCTTATACACTTATCGGTGTGTAAACACAATAGTAAAAAGATGTTTGAGAAAGGATATATTGTATCCATCAGTTTAATGCATGAGATAGAGTGTGTTGTTACATAGATACAAACACTAATTTAAAGATAATAAAATGATACACAATAGAGAAGAAATGATGAGATAATTTTATAAGTACTCTGAGTGGGTGTTTATAATGCTATGGACTTCTAGGATTAAGCATATGTATAAATAGAGTCCTCATATGGAAAACAGAGTATCGCAAGTCTGCTAAATTAGAGGGTGTTCTTTGTGGTGAAGATGTCATCCAATCTGGGATTTGAGTATTCTTCAGGTGTTCTTCAGCAGTGTTGAGCTGTATGTGACAAAAATCGCTTCAAAAATTATCTCTGTGTTTTCTTCATTTCCGTGATCACACAATTGCTTCACATTATTCCACATTCGTGTATATAATATTTCTGGGCCGCACTACTCTTTTATGTTGGAGATAATTTGTTGGAGCATACAAGTTGCATGTATTCTACAACTCATACCTCATACTGTCAGGTGATATGTCTACAATGAAACATTAATTATGTCAGTGCATTTAAAATCATCAAATATGACCGTTAGAGATTTAATTAAAAAAATGAAAAAATAGATATATAAACAGTGTCACCATTTTTTTAAAATGGTGTCTCTATGCACTGATGTATCCTTAAAATGGTCTCTAGATTGGTCACTGTGCAAGGATGGTCACTGGGTCTAGTCACAGTGTCTGGTTTACAGTGTCTGGTTTATGGTGGCTTGGTCACGGTGTTTGGGTCATGGTGTATGTTTCATAGTGTCAAGATCATGTAGTCTAGTTCATGTTGTCGGGTTCATAGTGTCGGGTTCATGGTGTCTGGTTCACGGTGTCTGGTTCCTTTTCCAGAAAAAAAAATAACCGGTGTCAAACTCATTGTTTCTCAGACTTAGTCAAATATCTGTATCCAGGCGTAAGCAGTGATATTCATAAAATGGATTAGACTTAATAATTTATCAAAGAAATCATTATATAGAAAATAAAATATAGTATACTGTAATCAAAATGAATTTAAATCACTTAAGATCTCTATATAGCTTTACTAAACAACTGTACAATTTATGTGAGATAGATTACATGGCATTTACAAGGTTTATAGACTTAATAGGAGTTGTGATCATTAAAACATGATTAATACATGAGGAGTCCAAATATATATTTGGAAAATAACATTTTAAGCTTTTAATGTATGCTTAAAAGGGTAAGGTGACATATTGGTTTAAAATATGTGCTCTTTCTATATCAGTTAAAAGAACATTATTTCCATAATTTGTCAAAAAGTTCATAAAGTGCCTCATTTGGAAAACGACTGAATGATTCATTTCAAAACATTTTTAAAAAAATTCATACATATGTAAAAATGACTTTACACATCCAGAGGACTATATTTAAGGATTTTATGAAAACATTTTTAGATGTTTGGTCATGGATGATAAATATTTCCTAGTAAATACTTACATATCAACCACCTCGAATAATAATGAGATTGTGAGATTAAGCCTTACCTTCGGTCTGATACTCACTATACATGTCCGAAACACCTATATAATGTTTATAATCATATTATTAATTTATATAAGAATCATAATAATAGTTCATATTTCATATATGATTCTATTATGACTTCATATAACTCGACTATTAACGATTTCATGTTTATGGAACATTTTGGGTAATAATCTCTTTGTTTATCGTACGTGTTTTGACGTGTTATGATAGATAATATTACATAGATAACAATTTAAAAAATTACATAATGTATAATAATATTTATATATCCTAAGTAAAAATAAAAATAATAAATAGATATATGGAATGGAATACACCTTTCATGGAAACGGTAGGCCGTACGTACACATGAATGTTGTTCCCATTTTTGTATCGTTTGGAAGTAAATGAATGAAATATATGTATATATATAAATATATATATATATATATCATATTAGTAGCATTATAATTTCATATATTTTTATCTTATGAATAATATTTATTCTTATAACCATTCTTGGATTGTGAACATGGAAGAGGAGTCGCATCGCGTCATGGAGACAGTAAGCTGTACGTATGCACAAGCGACAATATCATTTCCATGATATTTAAATGGTATATAATTAAATGAAATATAAATTTAAATGAAACAATATAATTTTATATTTATTATTTAAATCCAATATTTTCATCTTTATACCCATATAAATAAAGTGTACATGAAAAAAAAAATTCACCACGACGTGAAGACATAAAACCGTACGCACACACGCATGGTAGTATTTTTTTCATAGGATGTTTAGAAAGAGTAATATGGTTTTCCGATTTTTTAACAACATCTCATCATATTTAATATTTTGTATTTAATATTTTTCTATGGTAACGACTTAGTAAGTAGATGTAAAATAAGAAATGAACATTGAAGGAAGAGATAAAATGATTACTACTTATTTGGGTGTCTTCTTTTTATTTTCAAAAAAGGACACCTTATGTTGGATTTCTTCCCAATGATTTGCTTATAATATTAAGTGAGGGAAGGTGGGAGGATATTTGGGCAGGTTTTGGCCGAGCCAATGGGAATTGGAGGTGTGAATAAGTGGGTAGAGTTGGTGCCCTTTTATAAGAGGGAAGATGGTCACTTTAAGAATGTCTAGAAATATTAATTTATTATAAATTCAATTTCAACTAAAAGAAGTCCAAAACAAAATTAATTTGAATATAATATGATTCTAGTTCTAATACCCATCATAAAATAATTTTTATTCAAGTTTTTAATATTTTTTTGTCCTTATATTTTTGGATTAGTCCTTATTTTACCCATTTCTAATATTACCGTGATATCATTTTATTTACACATTATGGAATAATTTAATTACCATATAATGTCAAAAGACCCAAAAATTCATTTATGAAATATTTGTACTTTTATTAACCATATTACAAAATCATATATTTTTAGGAATTTAATATCATTTAATAAACTATTTTATGTTTTATGTAATGAATTATGTCAATTTCGGACACTATTCGTACTTGAATTTTTACAAATTCATATCTAATTTATTCTTTAGAAAAAATTAATTGAACCAAATAAATATTTCAATATAATTCATTAAATTCATCGATGAAATCAAAATAACTAAATTATATTTATTTAACATTATAATATCAATTATTGGAATCCTTTATTAATGAAGCAATCATTGCATCATCATCCTGTCCTGATTGAATTTATTTATTTTATTTCTAAAAATAATAAATAAAATTTCATGATATAGGAAATTTCATTAAATTTATAATTAATACTTATAGTTTAAGATAACAATTATATAACCCCATAATAATCTTTAGTGAAAGATACATGTTTATGTTATATTTTTCTATACATTAAATTAATTCTTATAAAATGACATTTTTCACACCCATGTGGCTCTATGGGGTCACCAAATAGACACAAGGAATCCCAAAGAAGATCAAATATCATCCATTAGTATTAGTACATATTTTAGGGTAGTTTAATTTTTTTATAATATTATTTTTTTACCTTTATTTACCAGATTTACACTTTAACTATGGTAAAAAAAATAATCAATGAAGTTACTATTCATAATGTAAAAAAAGGAAAATATTTAAATATATTTAGGCATTATGATTCTAGATATTGAATACATTTTTCCAAATTCAAAACCAATATTTGGCTGAAGTTAATTTAAAAATAATTCACCTTTTCAAAAACAAAAAGTAGGTTTTTATGAAGTAAAATTTTCAAAAGATTGACATGTGTTTAAGTCCAATTTAAATGTTAAATACTTATAATGAAGTAATTTATATTAAATGATGAAAATATAATATAATTATACTTTAAAACATCTTAGATTTATAACTTAACACTATATATTATTTTGATTAAAAATCTATTTTCAATTAAAATTTAGTATTTTTCAATATTCATCAAAATATGAAAGTTATCAGAAAGGTGCCAAAAATGTATCCATTCCAAATTTTTATGTCCCTATTATAAATAATAATTTAAATTTCTCAACTTGGATATATAAAAGTGTCAAATATTGGATTTGAAAAGGGTTCTCCATTAAAAGGTTGACAAACTGCATTTTATTAAAAATAATTATTTTATATGGAAAAATCAATATGTCATTATATTAGGTATAAGAAGAAAAAATATGAATGTTAAAAATATACATGATATATAAAAAATTCAAAATTTGGTTAATACCATTCATAACCTCTTTTCAAATGACTAGTTTGATAGGTCGTGGGGCGCTTGAACTCGGTGTTGCGTACATAACACGCTATAAACTTATTAAGAACAAGAGAACCACGGAAGTTTGTTGTGTTGCAACTCTCCAAAAAACAAAGGACATTGTCAATGATTTTTATTATCTACACATGACATTACATGTGCGGGATAAGTGCATGTAGTGGTTAGTTAAAAAATACTCAGTTTGATATCTAAACCACAAAGGAATTATGTGAAGTATACCACAAAGAAAATAACATAGAAAAAAACCATGTAGAATACCAAAGTGGTACACAATGTGTAGCCACAGAGAGGCACAATAAATAGAGTAACTAGAGTCATCTCACACCATCTATAGGTAAATGGTACATAAACATGATTATCTTAAGAATACACAGTACTTTAAGTAGTATAACGCATATCATTGGTAACACACAGAGTGTAGGTAACACACAGAGTTTCAGTAACACAAAGAGTGTAGGTAACACATGGAATGAAGATAACACATGAAGTTTCAGTAACACATGGAGTGTAGAAAACACACAAAGTGTCATCAAATACTAGTGGACCCAAACTGTGAGATATGGTAGTATCGACTCTGTCTTGGTCATACACAATGTCTAGATAAGACACATAATATTAGAATGAAACTCAGTCTTGGTTATCACATAGCTTTTCAGACTCAGCCATTCGCTATATTCCATCCTTATGCAATCTTTCTAGTAGCACCTATTCCTTGATCAAATAATAAATTCAACAACAACAATGGAAACTCACATATATTATATAAAATGGTATTAATTTTCAAGAGGTTTCCAATTCAAAAAATGAATGATAAAATGGACTCATTGTTTGAGTGTTATTGGAATCTTAGTAAAAATGGGACAATAAGGTCAGAGTTCACTTCAACATAGCCAGAGTGGTCCATCCCAAGTCCTGCCTAAACTGACCTGTCGGTTCTGAACCAACCCAAAAGGTCCAGAACAACCTGTTTCCCGGCTAGCTTGGCCCCTCCAACCCTCCCAGCTCAAGCGGTTTGGTTCATCTACATGGGATGCGGTAGGTGTCACATCCCCACCTGGTCAATTCGATAGACCACCGCGTTCAACGGGGCCGACCACCACATAAACTAACACACACTCAAGCTGGACTGCGGCTCTACACCATTTTATGCGGCTTCATGTCGTGTACATTCGATGCCCACCACCAAAAATTGAGCTGGTGGCCCATGTCCGCCACCCACGGCCACCGAACCATGGGGTACTCTGTTGGGTGGCTGCACTTCCCCACACCACCGTCGATGCTGTCGTGTGCCGCTACCACCCTCGCTGTGGTGGCTCGTTTTTTTATCATGGAATACCTTCTCGATCCTTGGGTCTCCATCTTCATTCTCATGGGCTCAATATCGTCTTGTTGTTACTCTGAGGGTCCGGTCACATTAGGAATCTCCCAGTAGGGCCCAACCTGACCATAGGGGTCCGTCAGCGAAAAGAAAGAATTAAGGGGTGACATAAACACAAGAACATCCTTTGAACCGACCATGGACTTGTTCTTGTTAGCCCTGGTATGTTCATGTCAGCAGGATTAAAAAGAAGAAATAATTACTAATCTATTCTCTTTAATCCTGTAGTATATCCATCCAATAAGAATGATTGAACCACAGATCAACCTATTTTTCGATTGGTCATAATTTTTAATTGGAATAAGGAATGGGAAAAGGAACCACAAAGATAAATAAACCCCCAAAAAGGAAATAAGATCGGTCGTAGGAATGAATTCATTATTTATGGTGATACATCCATGAACATCCTCGATCCATTGTTCTTTGGCATTCATTCAGAGCACTGATCTCTAAAATTTTGTCATCGCGCGAGAGAGAGTCCTCAGGTTCCCAAGAAATTATCTAGTATTATGAATTATAACACTGGTCTCTACTCCAAATTAATGGAGGAAACATGTTAACACATTTTAGAATTACTCATTCACATTAAAACAACATCACCACACCATTTAATTTATGAATGGAACAACTTATTTGATGATGTTTCACATCATTGTTTCATCATAACATAACATTAAATGAAAAATAAAATAACCTATATATTTTTAATTTTATTCTTCATTAAAACGCCTGTAAAGGATTTTCCACATTCGACCTGCATCAGTCAAAGTCAGTTCCTTCCTAAGAAAAACCCAATGCTATGAACACAACGGTGACCTAAGATGTCAAATTTGAGCACTAATCGAATTGTTACTAAAAATGCCCATGGTATTTATTTTTAATAAAAATATACATAGTCCAAATTTTTATTCTATGCACCTTGGGCCTCAAAATCACATGTCGTCTAACTTCTTGGTCTTGAAATTATCCAATATAATTTTCAAAAAAATTACATGGAAAGTCTAGGACATTACAATAGGTGTCATGTGGGTTTATATAGTGTCTTAAATAAAACATTATGGGTTCATGTAGTTTTTTCAATTACTCAGTTGTTAATAATCATTCCTGAAATTTCATGTTTATGACTTTGTTAAAATATTAATAGTGTAACTTCTTCCATCGTTGATAAATCAACATTGAAAATAAACTAGATATATTTTTTCATCACACAGGTTGTAGTATTGTAAAGTGAACTGTAGTGGAATATGTTTTAAATTTTTTTGACTAAGGATGTATAATATGCACAATAATTAATATCTCTCTTGGTTATCAACTTCCTCGATAGTGGTGAATTGTTAGTTTACAATTTATGTAACAAAAATTTTATAGTCATCATATTTATATCATTAATGATATGAAGAGATAAACTAGAGGTCATAATAAATATTTATAATATACAACATTTATCTATACATGATGTTGATGTAGAAAAAATATACCTTATTTTCAAACATGGATATATGCATGAGTTTTAATTCTTTTTAATTCATTTTCCCATCTATAAGTAAAAAATGATTTACTATTTATGAATATCAGTTAATAAATTAGATTATACATAGAATGATCTCCCTTTAATAAGTGGATTATTTTTATCCAAATATATATATATATATATATAATAAAAAATTCAGTAGGAAATTGTTTCCAATAATCCACTAGAGAATCTTGCGAAATACCCAATGTTATTTTAATGAAGGGTTCTATCAATTTGAATGCTTATTGATATTTTTTTTGTTTTTTTGTTTTAATTTTTTTAAAAAAGAAGTAACAATGTTTATAATTTTGGGAAGATTGAATATAGTTTTATTGAACTCACATGATCAGATTATATAATGCATAGAGAAAAAAACATGATCATCATATTTTAATGGATATTTTATTAGACTATTATTGAAGTCTCATTAATTTTGGTCAAAATATCTACAACTTCTTGTATACATTTTTATTTGTTGTATTTTTTTCAAAAATTACATATGTTTCAATTTGAGATAAAAGCTCAATAAAAAATTATGGGGCACATTTCAGAATATTTTATCATACTTTTTATATTGATGATCTGTATTTCTTAGATTCAATCATTCCAAGAAATGGTAAATGTTGAACATATGATTTTTTTCTACGAATGATTTTATTGAATAACAGTTTTATCACTATATTTTTTATTATTATCAATTTCATCATATTTTTTGTCTGTAAATATTTTATTTTAAAATACAGGTTCATCATCTCTGACTTTTTTCTCATAGAATTTTATTTTGAAAATGAATTTTTACTTCTAATTTTCACCATCATTTATTATTCCCATGATGTTTATGGTTGAAACCAAATAAAAAAACTGGTCATTAAAATGAAAATTATTTTATAAGTAGATCTATTGGATTTTAAATTGATTAAATAGAAATTTTATGATTTATAAAAATGAACATAGATACTATCATTAAGTAAAAAAAATTTATTTCATTGGTTAATATTTTCCAAAATAATGTGTCTTTTTTCATGGATGAGGTTATGATTCATATAATATTTGTGGCTATTATTGATGATAAAAACCATTGTATGATGTGAGTTCTATATTATTATGTAAATAACAATTAATTAATTTAAAAATTATAAATAATTATAAATATTTGATAAATATATTATATATAATGTTAAGAAAAGTAAAATCATATAAAAAGTAAATGTAAATATCATTACTAAGGGATATAAAAATGAAGAGTTATGATCCATTATAAATACTATACCTAAAAAATCATTTTAATAAAAAACAAAATATCAAAAATAATGATGGAATTTTTTAAAATATATAAATATATACTTCATTGAAAACTAATTGAATTATTTTAAAAATATTTAGGGGTTTTACAAGATAACAAAATATAATATGATCATTTTAATGGTTAAGGCAGTCCTCTGAAATATACCCATTAGAGTAGTGACATGACTTTTATAATAGTAATGTAATCGTTTTGATTTACTAATGAAGTAACAATACGTCTAAATAAATTTAAATATATCAATATAAAAAAATATTGAATAGTTAAAGTAATAAATATAATTTTTTAATTTAACAACCCCAAATAAATGATTTATTCTTCGATAAAATCATTTAAATTTATTTAATAAACCAAAATATGTTATATTTAATATAATTATTGATTTTATTTCATTTTTATTTTTTTGGAAAAAATTTAAGAAAAATTTAGAATTTGCATTTTAAAATTGGCCAAGGGTGGATTCTTTTGATATTTTTCTGAAAAAAGATTAATTTTTTAGTGGATAATAAAAACATAGTTCTGCATATGCAACATATTTTATGAAATAATTTTCATGAAATAAGAATATATTGATTTATTAATTATTTTTCCTAAACCAATATATAATTAACGTTTTTAAGAATGCATTTAAGAAATAAAAAGTCAATTTCTAAACCTATAAATTAAATTCCAATTTGTAAAACATATTTTAAAATTTTAAAAACATATTATCTATGACTAAAGTGATTTTATATATTAAAAACAGAATAAAAAATTATTTTCATCATACAATATTAAAAACCAATAAACCATTCTGTAAATGTCAAATACCATGATCCAAATTCATCTTTAAAAAATTTCAAATGATTTTTCCATAAGCTAGTTTTTAAGGTACGTGTTCAGAAAATAAAAAATAATTCCCAAGATTTTATTATAGATACCAACATCCACATCCCATTATACTTACATAAAATTTATATATGATCCTATTTATTATTTTAAATAGAATATCCCAATGTTCCCTATAAATTTTAGAGGAATATATCAGTCAAAAATGGCTAGTTGTCTTACTAAAATTGATCTAAACATTGCAAGGTTTATTTTCCCCTCACTTTTTTCTTATTTGAATTTAATTTTTTAGAAACATTTTAAATTTACATTTATATTAATTATTTTCTATATATATTAAAAACATTATAATTTTATTGTTATAATAATAAAATCAATATTAATTTTCTATATATGATGTTCATATAAAAATAAATTACTCAATAAATTCATTTTACCTCTCAATTAGGGGATGTTGAAGAGATATAAGTATAAAGGGTAATTTTGGGTATGTTGGGGGATGCTCGACCTATATTTATTTTCATTGAAAGATCACATTTATTAATCACTCCAATTTAAGTCTCTCATATTAAATTATCTTTTGATTCTTAATTTTTGTTAAATTTGATTATTCTGTTGATAATCATTTCATATAAAACTGCTTCAATGAATATTTAATACCACATAATATATATTGCTAATAATGTATACATAATTATTTAGATTTAATGGACTTCACTTCGATTGTCACATCATTCTATTAACTAAGATTTTTTTTAAAATGTACTTATATATTTGGATTCCGTACATGAATTCATTTTTCTGAAAATATTTATTTAATGTTATTCAATGTTTTTAAGTCAATGACTATTATAAATTATTAAAATAATTATCTATGAAAATTTTAATTTATAATGAAATAAATTGGGTTATTTATATGATAAGGGATACATGAAATTATATATCCACTCAATGGACTATCATGTCTCACAAGACACCTAATATAGGGTAATCAGAAAGAACCTACCTTTTATATATTATATTCTAGAAAAAGGACATAATGGTATGTCAATTATTTATAACACTATACATATACTACAACAATAAGGCCTTCAAAAGTTCTAGAATAGGCCTTTTCAGTGCTAAGAAAGAACTGATAATTTGACCGAGGTTAAAATCATTAAACATTAATCAATGCTAAAAAATAACTCTGAATGAAACCATTTAACAGTACTTTTTAGCACTGTTATTGGGCCCTTTTAACAAGACATTATGAGAACTGATAAAAGCAACACTGTTATTGGGCCCTTTTAACAAGACTTTATGAGAAATGATAAAAGCAGCACTATTATTGGGGGTAAAAAAATTAAGACTTCCATGAGAATCTGACTCCTTTTTTAGTGCTTCCATGAACCCCTTAACAACACTACACCCCCATTACTAGTGGTTTTCAGCACCCTTTTTTAGCACTTTATGTATTTTCATCCACATGTTCGCCCACCTAGATTCAAACCCTACACCTCTAATTCAATGATGGAATGCCTTTACAACTACACTATGATGTTTTGCTACCTTTTTAATGATATATGTGATATATATATATATATAAAGATATATATTTACATATATTTATATGATTATTTTTTAATATATTTATAGAATATATATATGTGTGTGTGTGTGATATGTATATAATTATATTTGTTTAAATATACTAGAAATTATAATAATTCAGATATACTAGAATATAATATAAATATATTTAAAAAAATAGTAAATAAATAACTAAATACATATTAAATAATAAATACATATTAAATAAAAAATAAAAAATAAATAATAAATAATAGTCAACTAAATAATAAATAAATAATACTAATTTAATAAACAATAAACAACAATGATATGATAATAGATAAATAAGTATATAAATCGATAAATAATTAATTAATTAATTATTATATATTTAATAAATAATTAATAAATAATGAAAAAATTTAATAATAAAAAAATAATAAAACAAAAAATAATAATAAATAAATAAATAAACAAACAAAACCTAAAACATTACGAAACTCTGAAGACCCAAAAAACATTGAAATGGCCATCAAATCTGATATGGGAGTCCTTTTTCAACACCAAAACCATTCAAATAAATTATCATGAATGGTTCTTCGATATGAAATGTGGTACAGGATGATCATACACCCAGATCTGAGGTTATATCCATTTCAATTTTATGAAATTGCGGTCCGTGACGAAAAACTCTATTACGCAAGCTTTCTAGACCTTGCTGGTTAAAAAAGTGGGACAATGCTCAAAGAGGTTTTCTTAAACCTACGTGGCATAGAGCTAATCGCATGCTTCAGTTTAATATGTGGTAGAGCCCAAACAGACACCTGAATGATAAGTTATGGTTGTTTTCTGTTCGAGTTACGTTTTGAACATATATTAGATCTTTTCTTACATTTTTTTTGTTATGATTAAATTTATATTAAATGACTATTACTCAATAAAAATAAGAAATATATAAATTAGAAATAGTTTTTTAATTATTTTAGATGTTATTTTCACTAAATATATTATATATTAAGTGTAAATTAATATGTACCTTATCAAAAATATATTATAAAAAAATATATTATATTTATAACCTTATAAATATATTTATATATTAATCTATAATTTTTTAATGAATTAGTTTTTTATGTATACTTTTATCATCACTTGTAAAAATGCATTGATAGGGGGTTTATCAGCACTTCTAATAAAGTATGGATAACCCCCCCCCCCCCCCCTATCATCATTTTTTATCACTTTAAAAGGGGGACCTTAAAAACAGTTTACATAGCGTTGTTAAATCCCTATCACTGGATAAACATGTTTTTAATGTTTTGATTCCCATTTTTATGATATCAATTCATTATGTTATCTGTGATTATACATTCATTATTTTATTATAGTGTATTCTTTGATATTACCATTTTTTCATTGCATACACCTATAATATTATATATTCCATGATCATGCTATAAGTGGATTCTTAGATACATTACCCCAGACATAGTGTCTGAGATCGCTATTTTACTATGTTTTCCTAGTTTACCTATGTAGTGAAAAACAATAGTATGTATGTAAAAATTAAAAATGAAAAAATGTTGAGTTAAATAATTATTTCAATACCATTCATCCTTTTCTTTTATAATGTATATATACTGTCTATAAATATATCTATATTTTTATGTTTTTTCATAACTATGGATCTATGGTTTAGGATATTAGTAATTTTATTGTAATGTAACAATGATCTACCAAGTGAATGTGACTAGATATTTTGGTACTACTATTCATATTAAAGAATGATTTTTAGAAACCATAGGTATAATATTTTGTAAAAAAATAGGTTGAAAAAACACTCCCTGATTTTCCTATAATAAATTATAAAACATATTATAGAATGATGTCTATGATATGAATTTTTGATATATTAATTTAATATTTGAATAAATTATGAATAAAATATAATTTAATTATTATATTAAAAATAAATACCTAAATATTTTATGACATTTTATTGAAAATGATTCGTTCTAGAAAAAATAGAAATGTCTCTAGAACAAACGTTAACATGGAACAACATGAATGAAAAATACAATCAAAATATAATTGGAGATATGAAAATTACCACTACACTAGGGATGTATACCTTGATTTTATCAGATAACAATCCCTATATTAGTTAATATATTGAAACTCCATAAGACATAAATACCTTTCTTTAATTCATGATGTAACAACAACAATCATATAATAGGATCACTAATCCATTAGAAGCAAGATAATGTATTAGATCCTTGAAAAGGATTTTAATTTCATTGGGTTTCATGACATGAGATAATGTAGTAATGAATGTATATTAACCAAAAGAAGATCCTAAATACTATTTGTTGTTAATTAAAAACCATAAGAAGGTAGTGAATTGTAAAACATTAAGTATGATAATTTCAATGTAATATTCGTAGGGATGTTTTACACCAACAAAAATGATATAAGATGGAAAATAATTTTTTTATGTAATAAAAAATTAATATAAGATAATTACTAAATTTGAAGCTAATATAATAAGGTGATTATGGGATTATTCAAACTAAAAAAGAAATATGGGGACTAATATGGATTGCTTTTATATGTTTCGAGTTTATGTTTTCAAAGGGCCTTACATTAATAATAATATTCCATATATGAGAATTATTTTACCCGTAACTTCAAGATATAAAATTAATTTTTAATTTCATATGTCCATAGAAGAAATTCTGAAAATAATGGGATTGTGTAATTCCATATTAATAGATGTCTTAGATTAGAATGTAATGGAATACTAGAGTTTCTCACATAAAAATTTTATTTAATGAAACATCCTAGAAAACATTTAAAATTATTAGGGATAATTTTTGTAATTAAAGAATTTTCTTGATGTTTTCTTAGAGAAAACCATTATAATAAATTATAAACTAAATTTATTTTTAGATAAATATATTATCAATAAATCAACATGTAATTACAGATAAAATAACCATTTGTACCTCTAGTATAGTATAAACTATCTCTATAACAAATTCTTCTAGGAAATCATTAAGTAGTAATGTCAGAGGTCTTTACTCGAATGGTATTACACTTGTTAGTATAATACATGTATAATATATGATTCCCCCTTAATCTATAACATTTATTCTAGTATCATCTCCTAAAATATAAATATGGAGAAGGGAACAAGAGGTATTCAATGTGTCATAGTTAATCAAATCATATCCAAATATGAATGTTCATATCCTAAATAATGTTATTATATACTCAATGGATAATATCATATTCTAATACTAATGATTGCAATATTGATGATTGTGACATGATTACCCCAGCAACATGGAATCTAGACAATACAGAACATTGAGAAACCCTATCGATCAACATAGGTTGGGGAAATCACTAAGGATGTATAAATAAAACATGGAAGAAGATTTAACCTCTCAAATATTTGTAATTAATATTTAGTATTAATCCAATAATATTTTCATGGAACACAGGTAAAAAGATATCTAAACTATTTCACTGGAGCCCATGAGTGGATCCCCAATTTTCATTCTATTGTGATGAGGGGTGAAGTAACAACCATATACAAATACATTATATACAATCCTTAAAAAAAATTAAAATCCACTATGTATTCAAAATTAAACTATTTACATATGAATATATATAGTATTCCAACCAAATAAGGCTTAAGAATCAAAATTTATGACTCCAAATTAAAGAACTAAAATGGAGAAATTTGATGAAAACCTTATGTCATGATCTATACCGATTTCCAAAACACAAAAATATTCCACCAAATATCAACACTCCATGTGTTGGACCTCTAATATTTATATTTGATTCCCATACCATTATAACACACAAAGGAATCATCATTAATCCTATTAAGACACATATATGGTGTGATTTTAAATTTACCAAGTAGGCGGTTGTAATAGTCTATGTATTCCATGTCAGTTACTTTACGAGTTTGGCCATTGGAAGTGGTCAGTGAAGGCTCAGAGGTTGTCTGGTGGAGATCAGTTACTAATGGATGTAAAATGGTATTTCATGATGTGTAACTATATTACATGATGTGAAACTCTACTTCATATCTTGTCTTGGAGTTTTCATGATGTGTAGATATTTCAAATTGTGTGTAGAAGAGTTTCAAGACCTTTAATATTTTGGGTTTTCAAAATAAAACAAAATTGAGAGGTGACAATTTTTTTATAAAAACTGAACCCTTTGTATTACAATACGTGAAAGGGTATTGCAGGTCATGTAATAAATCATCATAGTTTTGTTTTAAATATTTTTTTCCGCCATGATTTCATTCATAAATAAATTTCCACTCTTTCCTATCATTCCAGATGTACCCTAGGATTCCTAATGTGTCCTTAGATCCGCACTACTCCCTCGTTGATCTGTCAATATCTGTGGTTTTTTGTTGGTGATCCGTGATAGATTTTTGGTGGGTTTTCTCCTCTTTCTCATATGTTTCCTCTCATTCATTCCCTGAGATACACTACCATTTTGTGGATTGGATAGATTTGGATATTTGGGTTGAGTTATGATAATGTTAACATATAGAATAGGTTGATAAACATTTTTATCAGTGGAGTTGTCTCTTACATTCATTCTCCTTTTCCATGCAGTCCAAGAATGAGTTAAAAAGCTTCACCAAGGCAGGATTTCCCTTAATTTCTCCATTTTTGTGTTCATATTTGAGGGATATTCACTTTTTTTATATGGATCATAGTCATTCAACACAAATCAAAGGTAATAATTGGTAAAATTAAATTTAAAGGGGTTAGAGGAATTCGATATGTATGGTTTTAAGGAATAAAAATTATTATGATGTTGTGAAGTATACGGGATAAACTCCACATTGAAGATTGTGACTATTGGTTCCCCTTTCTTGTTAACTAGGTGATTTTCATGTTGGTTGGTTTCTTTTGAACACTTTTATATAGAAATTGGTAAATCAAATACCCTTGGTTAATAAGAGTTTTCCCCAAGATTAAACAGTTTTTTGGTAACCCAAGAATTAATAAGTAAAAAAAATTAAGGGATGCATTGTTAATTCTTGAATTGTGTTGTGATTTGTTATGTGTGGTGGTGTGTAGTGATGTAAATATAATATTTTGTGTGTGAGACATATGAGATATGATGTGGCTATATTGGGATTCGTGGGTATGCTCTTGTTTATGTTCTGGTATATCTGTGAAGCACATGTGTGTCTCTTTTTTTTATTTGGTGGTGATGTGGATAAACATATAAGTGAAAAGTTATCCTGAAAATGTAATAGAATCTCATTTTGAAAGTTTAGTTTATTTTTGGAATGGATGAGAAGTGTGGTTAAATGACGAATTTGGACTGTTTGGGAGGAAATTTGTTGCAGAATGGGGTCTTGATTTGGGGTTTGGTTTAGTTGGAAAATGATTTGACTGGATTGAGATTCAAGAATGATAATGGTGGTTCGAATTAGTGGTTCAACATAATTTTCTCTGTTATAATCATGAAGAAATCATACCATATTCAGAGAGATTGATATATCGTGAATATGTGTTAATTTTATAGGAAAGTCAATCTATATTAGTTCATCCTGATTTTTTCTTTTTGAGATCTCTATTGTATTATTTCTTATTGTGGGTCATGCATAGTAGTTTCCCGGATAGTGATGGAATGGATAAAAAATTGTTTAATAAAGAATGGAAGTGGTCAAAAGATATTGGATGAAAATGTAAATGGGTTTGTGACATTTTGTGTGGTGTGATGCATTTTGAGATATATTAAAAAGGTGGTAGTTTTGGGATAGTTTTTTTATTTTGTAATCATATGTTAGGAATTAATTTTTGATATTATTTTTATAAATTATAGTATTTTCCATGATATTTCAATACGCACCCCACCCTTGTTGAGCTCTATGTGATAAACCCCCAAATCTTCATGGGTGGGTGTCTTTTCAAATCATACCCATGGGAAGGTGGAAAGATGGTCAGACGCTCTTCTCTACTACCACTTCTAGTCGATGATAGCACAAAATTATTAGGGTAGTTTGTGTTTTATGATTCCTAGGTCCTTGCGGGAGAGTTTTTCATTCCCATGTGTTTCCAAGATGAGTTATTTTGTGCTTTTCCAGGTGTCTTTGGGATGAGATGTGATTTTTTTTGTGTCAAAGGTGTGTGTGGGATGGATGCGATGTGTTTTTTGGAAAATATGTGTGAGGGAAATATGTTACATGGATCATGGCCCAGGTAATAAGACAATTGGTGGTTTCTGGCCTAGGTGTGTGTGGGTGGGTTGGGACATGGTTGTCTATGAAGAGAAGGGTGTGTGAGGATGGTTTCCATTAGGAAGGAGTATCTAAACCAGTAGGATGTTGTGTAGGGTATACAAATCATTGATGTTCTTACTATATTACATTACAAGACTTTTATTACATGGTTAGTGTGACTTGGTGAGGTTGGTAAGTCTCGTATATATTGGTATCAGATGTTTGGTTCGGTTTATTTCTCAAAGTCAAATTAGCATGCTTACATCCACTTGTTCATGAGTGGCTTAGTTTATTGATGTTTAATATTATTGAATGATCAAACTACATATATAAAAATTATTTCAGGTTTCCACATGGACTATGTGGACCGTTATGGGAATTACAATCTCAGATAATGGGATAGTTTTTCTTTCATTGATTATCCTTACAATTGGTACACATTTTGGTGTTTTATTTCAATTGTAATATTTTTTTC
Source organism: Viscum album (assembly GCA_963277665.1). Classification (NCBI taxonomy): domain Eukaryota; kingdom Viridiplantae; phylum Streptophyta; class Magnoliopsida; order Santalales; family Viscaceae; genus Viscum; species Viscum album. The sequence continues at coordinate 393,867,799 of OY728148.1, forward strand.
AACATGCAAAGGGGATGAATTTTGGAATTTTTTGACATAGGTATTAGGATTTATTGAGGATAATGCATCTTATCTAATAGTAATTATTGGTAACAAATGAAAATTACTCACATTTTATTAGATTTGTATACCCTTGATGTTGGTCCCCACCCTGGGGCCTATTTTAGGTGTGACTCAGGGGTTAATTATCTCTCATTCGTCACTATTATCTCTTGAGAGGAATCAGTAGAGGGAGGGGGTCATGACATAATGGTATAATATGTGATGGATGAGAGATAAGATGGATTTTTGAGTTAGGAATAGTGAGGATAACATGGTATCATTGGGAAACAGTGTGAGGGGATCCTGTTGTGTGACATAGGCTAGGGGAGACTAGCTAGGGCACATGATTTTATGTCCCATGTGATCCAGTGCAAAGACTCTGAGAATACTGATCGACCTGGTGATGAAAAACTATCTGTAAAATAGAGAACCTATAAATGGTACATGCATAATAATGACTTCTGATCTTTTGTGAATTGGGTGTTTTGGAGAATTTTAAATGGATGGTGAAATGAGTTAAAATTAATCTTAAATAAAATTTCATGCTACTCGGGCTTATAGATCCATTTTTTAGTTTTAATCTATTTCTCTTAGACATAATCGTTGTGTGGTCCATGTAGTGGAGGCTCATAAGGCTGATCTGGTTGATTAATAGAGGGTTGATCAAGTTGAGGAGGACGAACAGTGAAAGAAGATGTTTCATGCTTTCCAAAGTTAGACTTTGGGAAAGTATGAGGGTAGTGTTTCAAACATGGAGACCAAAATATGGATTAAGCATCTAGAAATCACCTTCAGATTTATTTGGGACCCGATAAAGTACTAGGTTCTTGTATAATTCATTCAGATGCAGGGAGATGCGTTTCAGTGAAAGATGCTTTATCTAGGGAAGAGGAATAAAGCTGATATTTCATGGGTAAACATTGCGAAGGTATTACGAGCATAGATAGTTTCATAGATCACAAATGATGATAATAGGCATGAACTATTCTACATTCATTATGGAAGTATTTTAGTACAGGATCATGGGATCAAGTTCAATTACCCCATTTTTTTTTCAATAGATCACTTTCTAGGTGATGATTCTCATGCGAGACGTCTTGAGGAGGTTCCCCATTCTTATATCCACTATGTTGTCACTACCTTTATTTTGGGAACACATATAGAGGTTAAAAAAGTTTCATAGTTGATTGAGAGGATGCACTCACAAAGAGATATACAGTGATAAGGTAGGCATCATAGTTCTATGAGAGGCAGGGGTGTTAGTGGCATGTCTCAGGCATCAAGACCGTCGAGGTTCTGACTGGTAGGGATTAAACCTCAACAATTTACGTTTTGACAATCTGGTCCTTGTGACTTTCCGTCGAATATAGGACCAATGTCTTTATTTTGTGGAGTTCGTATCCATATTCAATGTATGTTCATAGTGGATTCCCGAGCTCAGTTTAGTGGTGGTGGACCGGCTCAGCGTCGACCTAGGAAACAATTTCTAGAGAGACAGTTTCAACAGTAGGTACATAAGTATTGTTCTTTTCATGATGGGTTGGGTTAGGTAGAGGATGATCATAGGATGTTCGTTATTCTCAAGGATAATATCCCAAGTCTGTTTGTGGAGGTGGACTTCATCACATAGGTATATGAGTTGGGTGTGGTCAATTGTACACCATAAAGACAGTAGTCCCTCAGGGCTAGAGATTGTCAGAGGTACGATCATTTTGTTTAGTAACCTTGATTGTGATTTGATTGATTTACAACCTCCATGGTCCTTTGTTTAACCTACTCTAACCCATTCTCTAGGACTAGACATAGAGAGTATTCTCATTCCCTAAGTGATGAGTACACCAGTCGGAGCATAGACTATCACCTTTGATATTTTCCGGAGATGTAGAATGATGATGGGATGACATCAGTCCCCTATGGATCTCTTCCTTCTACAAATGAAACCATATGATGTCATTATCATAATTGATTGGTTTTATTTCATGCATGTTGTTTTTTTATTACTTTTATATAAGACTGGTGTTCTCATACATGGATAGTAAGCGTGTGGATTCCATTGGTGAGCAGGGTTGTTAGGTAGGATGTCAACATGTGGAGCTACTTGTCTATTTTTTGGGTGAGCTGTCAGTTGAATCATTGGATGATCAAATGGTAGAGGCTCCCCGAGTCAATGAGGGAGTTCCTAGATATTTTCTTGAATGAGGTTGTGATCGTATTCCCTCTACATGACGTTTAGTTAGGAATTGACCTAAAGCCTGATGCTTCTATGATTTCAATTACTCCCTAAGATACATGAAATTATATATTGTAGGATTTGAGGATTTAGATAGATGATATAATGAATAAGAGATTTTTTGTGTCATCATGGGGTTATCTAGTGCAGTTTTCAATGACGTCGGATAGTGGACTGAGGTTGTGGATGGATTATTGGAGGTTGAATCTGGCGACGATCAATAATCGTTACCCGCATCCAAGGATAGATGATAATTTCGACCATCTAAGAGGGTAACGTTGTATTTCTACAACCAATACTTGGTATGGATATCACTAGTAGTGGGTGATGGAGGGAGATATCCTAATGACTACTTTCAAATACATGAATGGGCACTTAGAGCTTATAGTCATGTCGTTCATTGTTGTCGAAGCACCAATAATGTTCATGGGGATTATAAACTCAATATTTCATGAGTTCATGGAATAGTTCATCATCGTTTTCATTGATTTTATCTTGATTTATTTGATGTTATAGGATAATCATTTGGAGCATGTCAAAACAATCATATAGGTTATTCGAAAAAACCTTCTCTATAGAAAGTTGTCCAACTGTATGTTCATGACACGAGAGGAGAATTTCCTTGGGCATGTAATGTCTCAACAGGGTGTGGTAGTTGACCCATAAATGGATTAAGTTGTTGATTCTTTGGAATCAAAAAATAATGTGGAATTCATTCAAATTTTTCATGGTCTCATATGCTATTATATGAGGTTTGTTGCATATTTATCTTGAGTTGTATATATGTTGAGAGATATGACTAGAAAGGACCCTAATTTTCTGTGGAGTGAGAAGTGTGAGGTAGTATTCATTTAACTCAAGGGGAATTAGTTTAGTGATCTAGTTCTCTAGTTTCCAGAGGAAGTGGTGATGTTTGAGGTGTTTTGTGATGCTTCCCATCTGGGTTTGGGATGCTTCTTGATTAAAAAACACGCACATATCTATTATAGATCTAGGACGTTAGGTCCCAATGAGAATAACTATGACAGCAATGACATGGTGTTTTTAGATTATTTTCCTTATACATATGTTATGGTGGAATTACCTCAGTAGTGATCACATTGTGGTCTTCAAATATCACAATATTTTTACATATATCTTTTCCTATTGAAATTTGAATTTGTAAAAGTGGTGGTGGATGGAGTTATTTAGGAATATGATTTAGAGATCACTTACACCTTAGGAAAGAGAAATTTTTTGGATGATTCATTTATAAAGAAGATGCATAAGGGGGGGTTTGGGAGTCTGCATATGCTTGGAGATCAATGGAGGAGTTGGCATCATTTCACTATGATATAAGAGTGGAAGGGGGTAGAGGCTATGTGTTTTAGATGATGGAGAAACCTTATCTGATGTAGCAGGTGGGTGAGCTTCAGTGGGCAGATCACAGGGTGGAGGTGTTTCATGATTGTGTTAGACATGGGGATGCTCCGAAGGGATGGTAAGAGGATAATCGAAATTGGATGTTGTTCCATGACATGTTATTCATTCTAGTGGTCATGCATGAGAGAGTCCTTCATGTGTTTTACATATCACCATTATCACTACACCTAGATGTTTCTATGATTTACCTTATCTTGAGGATGCTGTAATAGCCCGAGATTTTATGAAAAATATTCTTTTTAATTTTATTAATGTCTTGTGTTGTACGCTACACCAAAAGGAGCTTGCACAACACGCATCTTTGACTTGCCTTGCATTACACGCAATCGCAACCTTCCTCGATAGCGTGTGTAGTACGCAATACTGAGTTTCACGAAACAATGATATGCTATTAAAATATTATTAAAACAAGCCGTTATGAATAGTAATAACCACTTTTTAAAATTTAGAAATTTTTGATCTCAAAATGGACTTCATTTTTGGATTCGGAGTATCGAATTTAGCCTAAGGTGAAATTTTGGTACTTTTCGGATAACTTTCATATTTTGATGAATAGTGAAAATTACTAAATTATAATTAAAAACAAATTTTTTAATAGAAATAATTAATAGTGATAAATTATTAATTTGAGTGGTTTTAAAGTATATTTAGAATATATTTTTACAATTTAATACAATGTTGGTCATTGAATGTAATTTCACATTTAAACCATACATAATCAAGTGTCAATCTTTTGATAGATATTGTTTCTTAAAAACACATTATTTGTTTTAACAGTGGGATTTAATTATAAAATTAATTAATGCAACTTCTATGTTATGAATTTGGTAAAATAGATTTCATTTTTGAATTCGGAATATGAAATATAGCTTAGGATGAAATTTTGGCATTGTTCTGAAAAACATCAATTTTTGATGAATAGTGAAACTACTAAGTGGTAGTTAAAAAAACTGAATTTTTCATAAAACTTAATTTTACCGCTTCTGTGAATGGAATTTCAAATATCCGAGAGACACGGTTGATGTTAGTAAGTAAAATGTGGTTCAATGAGATGAAAATAATTTTTGGTGAATAGTAACTTTTTACTTTTATTTACCACGGTTAAAAGTAAATAGGGTAATTAAGGGTAAGAATGATATTAATATTACCCTAACACATGTCCTAATTCAATTTTACAAGTGTATCTCGATCAAAAACAACTTTAAGTGTAAAATATTATCATTTAGGCCCACTTGGATTAGATTAGGACATTTATTATTATTTAATTCAAAGAAGAGTTAAAAGAGTTAAAATCAAAGTATATTTACTAAAACATTTCTAATATAGGGTTGTACATAAGATAAATTCGATTGTAAATATTCATTAGAAAGATAACAAGATTTCCTACATGATGATATTTTATTTGTAATTTTTAGACATCAAAAAATTTAATTTATTTATGACACAAAGATGATGCAGTAATTATATTATTAATAAAATATTGACATAATTGATATTATAAATACCAAAATAAATGTAATTTAAGACTTTTTATGAATTCCACTAATTTTCTAGGTTACTATGATATATTAGTGTTTATTTAATCAACTTGGTTCGAACATATAATTCTGTTATGACTTTCACAAAAATCATATATCAAATAGTGTCAAAATTGACACAAAATAGTTTTTAAATAAAATATTATATTATTAATTGTTATTTTATTCCTAAAAATATAAGGTTCGGCCAAATGACTTATATAAGGATATATGTATTAATAATATACAATTTGGGGTTCGTTTGGCATGTTATAGTAAGTGTATTAACCATATAGTGAAAGAAAACAAAAAGACACGGTAAAAGTTAAATTATTTAACTTAGAGTTAAATCTAATTGATAAGGTTAAAATAATACCCTAAACATGTCTAAATCCTATTGGATGATAGGATTTCGACCCATCCCCACTTTAGCTTCAAAATAAGACCCTTTGGAACCATTATATACCGATTTAGACTTTAATATAAAATAATATTTTGAGATATTCCTAAGGTGCCCCTCTCCTCCCTTATAAAAGGGAACCTCCTCCCCCTCCTCCTCACACCAATTTTAGCACTCAAGCTCGGCCAACCCCTGCCATTTTCTCCTCTCCACTTCCCTATAATAATCCTAGAGGTCCTGGTCTTTTTCAAAGACCAATCTTAGTTCCCTAAGTGGAGGATTCAAAGAGGCGTTCCAAAGAAGAGGTAATATCCATTACCGATCTTTTCAATTTCTTTCTTCTTCAACTTCTTCTTATTTAGTTGTTTCATGATAAAGTAATAACATCAGTATTACTTACATAATGATATGTTATTATAAATATGAAACAACCCTAATTCACCTTCTATCCATCCTACGGAACAATGAAATCACCGCGCGTGCGTACGTACGGAATACCGTCTCCACGCCGTGGTGTAATCTATTTTCCACCACCACCTTACAAGGATGGGTATAATGGTGTAATGAGTAACTATTTATGATTATTATAAAGTAATATTGATACTGAAATAATATATATATACTCCAATACAATTCCACGATCATAGGAACGATATCATCACTCGTGCGTACGTACGGAATATCGTCTCCACGATGTGATGCGACTCGTTCTACATGATCATCATTACATAGTAATTATATAAATGAATTGAATGAATAAATATGATATATGTTACAATAATAACATTATGGATATAAGGTATCTATAACCTTAAAAGAAGAATAAGAATTTATTCGGCAAAACACGCATAAGATCAAAAGGCAATAAAGACCCGAGTAACAAGTAACAATGAAATATTACTAACAAGAAGCTAAGAATATGACCATATATGATATCATATCAATATTTATGATTCTGGAATAAGTCAATAACATTATTTAAACCATTATACAGGAGCTTCGGACACGTACAAAGCAAATCGGACCTAAGGTAAGGGAAATATCACAATCTCATTTTTATCCGAGATTGTTTATACTTTAGTATTTACTGGGGTGTATTTTATCATCCATATCCATGTTTCCTCAATATTTAATATTATTTCCATCCACCTACAATTTTTTAATTCCAATTTTACCCTTAGGTGAGTTTTTAGTAAAGGATATGAAAGGCATCTTTTGTCGTTTTTTTTTCGTACGAGGTACTTTTTGACGTTTCCGACAAAAGTATGAAGATTTTTTTTTTTAACTTATACGGCATGAATGGATTCTTAAAACATTATTTACAAGAATCTTCCTTTACAAGTATTCAAGTTTATTTTTAATCAACTTATTTTAGTTTAAAATTGTATGACATGTTAAGAAAGGAAAAGCGTTTTTGAAGTAGAAAGGATATTTTCCTCAAGAATGGAGTGCAAGTATTTTATCAAAATTGTTTTCCATCTAAGATAATAAAAGGGTTCTGTTTTTATCCCTATTATTACATGGATTTGATTATGTTGTGATGGAAATATTTTTATGAATTCCTTTATCTTATATGAATTGTTTTATGATGTCATGTAGTTTAAGAATCCAATTTTTATTACATGGGTTACGCTATGATTTATGATTTATGATTATGTGGCACACATAAGAAAGGATTCATTATAAGATGGGTGGGACCTATATCTCCCTCCAATGCATTGGGTAAATATTTTATATCTCATGAGATAGACATGGCTGGAACGGTAGGTTATACCGGTTCAGTGAAACAGGACTGGAACGAGGGTGACTCGGTTCAGAAAGGGACTTTATCCACTAAGATAGTCTTGGCAATGAGTCATGACTAACAAGAAATGAATTTTCATGATTATGTGTGCATGCCACAAAGTTTCAAGTTTCATTTTATGATTATGGGGATCTCATTTTCACTTCTATGATTTGTTCCATGTTATGATATTATGATCTCTTTTGCAGGTTATGATTTTCAAAAAAGATATGATATGATTTTTGTTTCCTTTATTTTCCCTTGCTGAGCATTTGAGCTCACCCTTTTATGTTTTCTTTTCCCCAGGATATAAAGAAAGGTTTTAGGTAAAAAAATGGAAGATCTTTATGGGAGATATTGGAGATCTTTCACCACGATTAGAAGATTACGTTCCGAGTTTCCAAATACACTAAACTATTACGATCCTTGTGTGTGTGTTTTTGTTATGTACCAAGTATTACACAAAAGTAATGTAATGTATATGTACGTCAAGATACGGGTCTCTACAGTTGGTATCAGAGGAAAGGTTTAGTCAACCTTTGGAAACTAGGATGCGAGAACTTTAGTGAGATCCCTAGAGATATTTCTAAGGTATGTCTAGGGATGTCCCTAAGGTTAAGTATACGTATAGGTTATAGTACTAGAATTACGCTAACGATCATATAATTAAACCTAAGATGTTAGATATTGAAGGTACATCCCCTTTATTATGTTGTTTTCCCTAGCATGATTTTTGCCTCTCACACTATTATTTTTGGGTTTTAGAAAATGGCTGGAAACAAGATGATTCACGATAATGGAGGATATGATGGACAATGGAATGATATTCTTCAGGAGAAACCAAATGAAATGGGATTTGGAAGTCCAAACATCATTATTATGCTGAATCAGCAATCTCATAATATGATCAATAAAGTAAAATTTGGTAAGTAACCTGACTCAGCTAATAAGAGAAAGATGGAGTTTCATGATGATCATAGAGGAAAGAAAGTTCAATTTCCCCTATGTAAATCATGTGGGAAGAGGCATCAAGGAGAATGTTTCAAAGGAACTGGAAGATGCTTTGGGTGTGGAAAAGAAGGACACAAAGCCAGTAAGTGTAAAGGAAAAGGTTCAGTTAACACCAGGGATGAGGATAATGGTATTGCTACGACATCAACAATGGTTAAATGTTTTAAATGTGGAATGTACGGGCATTATGCAAACCAATTCCCTAAGGTAAAGTCTCATGAAGAGAATAAGTATGGTCGTATGAGTAGTATTTATGTTGATGATGATGAAGAGACTACAAATGATATTTGAGATGAAAGAATTGTTGAAGTTCGGTCAATGGTTTAAGAATGTAGTGGAATGATTACATGTTTATCGTGTGTAATGTTGTAGAAGTAATCTCATGGTACTATGGAATAAAGAGACATCTAAGAATTGTTACATTGTTTCCTTTACTTGAGTTTTGAAAGTGTATGATTAATGTTACAAGTATCCATGAAAGGTTATTCAGATATTTTTGGAATGTAGATGATATACGCATAATGAAGGGATAAGGAGAAAATTAAATGTTTGAAAGTATTCATGAGCTCATGAATGATATAAGGAGAAGGTTATATCATGGTTTGAGTATATATAATTTTGAGGATTTTGGTATGTGGAAAGAGTTAACTTTTAACAGCACTCATGTTTTCAATATGGTTCAATGGGTATTCAAGAGAGTACATGATTAAGGCCTTTGAATGTTTGGAATGTGACCAACAAGATATATCTTATGATATATGGGAATCGACGATGGTGTTAAATCTCTGGTAATCGTTTTCACTATGTTATGAGAGTGGACTGCAGTATTATGGATAAGCCTAAAGATTGGAATGGATTATGTTGGACATAAGTTAGTATTGTTTAAGGATAGAAGTTTTCTCGATATTATTGATGGGATGTTATATTAATATAGTTTTAGAAAAAGGACAACCTGCAGGACGGGTGACAGCCCATCGCGTCGGACAATGCTGTGGAAATCGAACCCACAACCAAAGTGCGACTGGCCTTTATCACCTACCACTGGCCTACAGGAAGTCCCTGTTTAGTAGAAACTAGTTTTATTATATTAAGCTGTATGACATATGATGTATAAGTCCATTTTAGGAACCATATATGATTAATCTCACTATATATCGACTTATGTATATAATTTTTTGCTAACCTTTTGTTTGAGAAAGATGGAATGACCCGTCATTCTATCACATGATCTGCTAACACTTCACGAATAACAAATTCAACTTCATTTATTTAAGAGATGAAGTGGAAATTGTTAAAGGCATGAACAACAGTGAGATTGTACCAAAATAAAGTAAGTATTTATTCTAATTCAAATTCTTTAACTTTAGGGAAACGATCTTGAAAACCAAAAATGTTGTCCTACTGCTCTTATATCTGATAAATCAGATGGTACCTTATATTGTCACAAATCTATGACATTGTGATTGTTGGCTATTTCATAGCCATGTTCTCTACCACTCTCCATCAGAACATGATGGTTAGATTTCTCTTCCATATCCATATTTTCACCTATGTGGAAATCCAGTGATTAGTTTATTTGGGTAACCGTTACGTTCCATACTTTTGTTTTTAAAGACTGGTTTTGATATTCCTTTTTACGATGTGGGTTTCTATTAAAGAAACTTTCGAATAGTAAACCATTTATAAACCCGACGAATTTCGAGGGCGAAATTCATTTTAAGGGGGGTAGAATGTAACAGCCCGAGATTTTATGAAAAATATTATTTTTAATTTTATTAATGTCTTGTGTTGTACGCTACACCAAAAGGAGCTTGCACAACACGCATCTTTGACTTGCCTTGCATTACACGCAATCGCAACCTTCCTCGATAGCATGTGTAGTACGCAATACTGAGTTTCACGAAACAACGATATGCTATTAAAATATTATTAAAACAAGTCGTTATGAATAGTAATAACCACTTTTTAAAATTTAGAAATTTTAGATCTCAAAATGGACTTCATTTTTGGATTCGGAGTATCGAATTTAGCCTAAGGTGAAATTTTGGTACTTTTCGGATAACTTTCATATTCGGATGAATAGTGAAAATTACTAAATTATAATTAAAAACAAATTTTTTAATAGAAATAATTAATAGTGATAGATTATTAATTTGAGTGGTTTTAAAGTATATTTAGAATATATTTTTACAATTTAATACAATGTTGGTCATTGAATGTAATTTCACATTTAAACCAGACATAATCAAGTGTCAATCTTTTGATAGATATTGTTTCTTAAAAACATGCTATATGTTTTAACAGCGGGATTTAATTATAAAATTAATTAATGCAACTTATATGTTATGAATTTGGTAAAATAGATTTCATTTTTGAATTCGGAATATTAAATATAGCTTAGGAAGAAATTTTGGCATTGTTCTGAAAAACATCAATTTTTGATGAATAGTGAAACTACTAAGTGGTAGTTAAAAAAACTGAATTTTTCATAAAACATAATTTTACCGCTTCTGTGAATGGAATTTCAAAAATCCGGGAGACATGGTTGATGTTAGTAAGTAAAATGTGGTTCAATGAGATGAAAATAATTTTTGGTGAATAGTAACTTTTTACTTTTATTTACCACGGTTAAAAGTAAATAGGGTAATTAAGGGTAAGAATGATATTAATATTACCCTAACACATGTCCTAATTCTATTGGACGAGTGTATCTCGACCAAAAACAACCTTAAGTGTAAAATATTATCATTTAGGCCCACTTGGATTAGATTAGGACATTTATTATTATTTAATTCAAAGAAGAGTTAAAAGAGTTAAAATCAAAGTATATTTACTAAAACATTTTTAATATAGGGTTTTACATAAGATAAATTCGATTTTAAATATTCATTAGAAATCTAAAACAATTTCCTACATGATTGTATTTTATTTGTAATTTTTAGACATCAAATAATTTAATTTATTTATGACACAAAGATGATGCAGTAATTATATTATTAATGAAATATTGACATAATTGATATTATAAATACCAAAATAAATGTAATTTAAGACGTTTTATGAATTCCACTAATTTTCTAGGTTACTATGATATATTAGTGTTTATTTAATCAACTTGGTTCGAACATATAATTCTGTTATGACTTTCACAAAAATCATATATCAAATAGTGTCAAAATTGACACAAAATAGTTTTTAAATCAAATATTATATTATTAATTGTTATTTTATTCCTAAAAATCTAAGGTTCGGCCAAATGACTTAGATAAGGATATATGTATTAATAATATACAATTTTGGGTTCGTTTGGCATGTTATAGTAAGTTTATTAACCATATAGTGAGAGAAAACAAAAAGACACGGTAAAAGTTAAATTATTTAACTTAGAGTTAAATCTAATTGATAAGGTTACAATAACACCCTAAACTTGTCTAAATCATATTGGATGATAGGATTTCAACCCATCCCCACATTATCTTCGAAATAAGACCCTTTGGAACCATTATAAACCTATTTTGACTTTAATATAAAATAATATTTTGAGATATTCCTAAGGTGCCCCTCTCCTCCCTTATAAAAGGGCACCTCCTCCCCCTCCTCCTCACACCAATTTTAGCACTCAAGCTCGGCCAACCCATGAAATTTTCTCCTCTCCACTTCCCTATAATAATCCTAGAGGTCCTGGTCTTCTTCAAAGACCAATCTTAGTTCCCTAAGTGGAGGATTCAAAGAGGCGTTTCAAAGAAGAGGTAATATCCATTACCGATCTTTTCAATTTCTTTCTTCTTCAACTTCTTCTTCTTTAGTTGTTTCATGATAAAGTAATAACATCAGTATTACTTAAATACTGATATCTTATTATAAATATGAAACAACCCTAATTCACCTTCTATCCATCCTATGGAAAAATGAAATCACCGCGCGTGTGTACGTACGGAATACCGTCTCCACGCTATGGTGTAATCTATTTTCCACCACCACCTTACAAGGATGAGTATAATGGTGTAATGAGTAACTATTTATGATTATTATAAAGTAATATTGATACTGAAATAATATATATATACTCAAATACAATTCCAAGATCATAGGAACGATATCATCACTCGTGCGTACGTACAGAATACCGTCTTCACGATGTGATGCGACTCGTTCTACATGATCATCATTACATAGTAATTATATAAATGAATTGAATGAATAAATATGATATATTTTACACTAATAACATTCTGGATATAAGGTATCTATAACCTTAAAAGACGAATAAGAATTTATTCGGCAAAACACGCATAAGAACAAAAGGCAATAAAGACCCGAGTAACAAGTAACAATGAAATATTACTAATAAGAAGCTAAGAATATGACCATATATGATATCATATCAATATGTATGATTCTGGAATAAGTCAATAACATTATTTAAACCATTATACAGGAGCTTCGGACACATTCAAAGAAAATCGAACCTAAGGTAAGGGAAATATCACAATCTCATTTTTATCCGAGATTGTTTATACTTTAGTATTTACTGGGGTGTATTTTATCATTCATATCCATGTTTCCTCAATATTTAATATTATTTCCATCCACCTACAATTGTTTAAATCCAATTTTACCCTTCGGTGAGTTTTTAGTAAAGGATATGAAAGGCATCTTTTGTCGTTTTTTTTCGTATGAGGTACTTTTTGACTTTTCCGAAAAAAGTACGAAGAATGTTTTTTTTAACTTATACGGCATGAATGGATTCTTAAAAAATTATTTCCAAGAAGCTTTCTTTACAAGTATTCAAGTTTATTTTTAATCAAATTCTTTTAGTACAAAATTGTATGACATGTTAAGAAAGGAAAAGTGTTTTTGAAGTAGAAAGGATATTTTCCTCAAGAATGGAGTGCAAGTATTTTATCAAAATTATTTTCCATCTAAGATAATAAAAGGGTTCTGTTTTTATCCCTATTATTACATGTATTTGATTATGTTGTGATGGAAATATTTTTATGAATTCCTTTATCTTATATGAATTGTTTTATGATGTCATGTTGTTTAAGAATCCCATTTTTATTACATGGGTTACGCTATGATTTATGATTTATGATTATGTGGCACACATAAGAAAGGATTCATTATAAGAAGGGTGGGACCTATATCTCCCTCCAATGCATTGGGTAAGGATTTTATATTTCATGAGATAGACATGGCTGGAACGGTAGGTTATACCGGTTCTGTGAAACAGGACTGGAACGAGGGTGACTCGGTTCAGAAAGGGACTTTGTCCACTAAAATAGTCTTGGCAATGAGTCATGACTAACAAGAAATGAATTTACATGATTATGTGTGCATGCCACAAAGTTTCAAGTTTCATGTTATGATTATGGGGATCTCATTTTCACTTTTATGATTTGTTCCATGTTATGATATTATGATCTCTTTTGCAGGTTATGATTTTCAAAAAGATATGATATGATTTTTATTTTCTTTTATTTTTCCTTGCTGAGAATTTGAGCTCACCCTTTTATGTTTTCTTTTCCCCAGGATATAAAGAAATGTTTTAGGTAAAAAAGGGAATATCTTTATGGGAGATATTGGAGATCTTTCACCACGATTAGAAGATTACGTTCCGAGTTTCCAAAGACACTAAACTATTATGATCCTTGTGTGTGTGTTTTTGTTATGTACCAAGTATTCTGCAAAAGTAATGTAATGTATATGTACGTCAAGATACGGGTCTCTACAGATGCTGTGTTGGGGCCCTGATATTGAAATTGGAATTGAGGAAGTTTATGGAAAAGTCCCATGGTTTCTTGTAGGTGAAGGATGAGCACCATGTTCCCTACGATTTTTTACAAACTGTGGATGACACCGAGTGGTAAAGGGATGAAATCTAGATGGATTTCATTAGAGTGTTACCAATAGCTTAGGTTGTATAAAATGCTATCAGTGTGATAGTATATCATTTAATGAAATTGAACCTCTTCTTACTAATTAAGGATTCAAGCATAGTGGATGACTTGGCCTAGAGTTATGGGGTTGAAGTAGTGAAGTTTCATGGAGTTCCAAGGACAATTTTCTCATATCGGTGTGTATGGATTACCTCACGAGTCTGGAGGGGATTAGAAATTTCTTCTGGATTCTAGTTACACCGCAATAAATATTTACACCCTTAGATAGATGGGATGATAGAGTTTACTATCTCGAATTTGGACGATTTGTTGTGGGAGTGCGTCCTGGACATTGATATATCTTGGTTATGAAACCAACCATTGGTGGAGTTTTATTATAATAATATATATATATTTTACATTAGAATGGGTATTTTAGAGGTATTCTAGAAGAGACATGACTTTTCTCTATTTTTATGAACATAGGTTGGGGAGACAGTTGTTCTTGGTTAGGACCTGGTGCAGAGAAAATCCTAGAAGGTTTATCCTTTTTACGAGAGGATGAATGTGGTGAATGACTGACATAAGTCTTATGTAAGTCACAGGATAAGAAACTTGGAATTAGTGTTTGGATACTATGTGTTCTTGATGGTTTCCCCATGAAATGGGCAGTAGAGGTTTGGCAGGGGAGTAATCTTTCTCACATGTTTGTTAGGATCTTCAAGGTGTTTCGGAGAGTTCTAAAAGTGTCCTATCGTTTAAAGCTACCATCATAGTTAGAGAGTATCAATGATGTCCTTATCACCTCTCAAATTCTTCAATATCTTCACATTTAATCCCATGTCATTAACTAGGGAAATTTGGATATTGAGGATGATGTGATGTTCATGGAGCAGCCAGTGGAGATATAGGATCATTTGGATAAAGTGATGCATGGGAGAACCATTCCTTTGATTATTGTGTTGTAGAGGAATGGTGTGTAGGAGGAAATTACCTAGGAGTGAGAGACGTAGATTACTTCTTAGAACCTTGATTATTTTTATTTTATCCTTATTATGATTTATATTGAAATGAAATTATAGAACCATGTTTTATATGAGATGATCTATTTTTCATTTCTATTGTTATGTGTGGTGCATTGTAGGACGAAGTACTGATGTGTGGAAAAGGGAGGACCTAGTTTCTAATCCAGATGCATTAATTAAAATGCAATTATACCCTCGTAGGTGATTCAGTGCAACCCAGATCAGATAGTTTTTTGGTATGGAGGAAATAATTCCTGGATTCAGATGTTCAGATTGTGTGGTTGTTGTGCTCATGTGGTGTGTCTTATGTTATTTCGGGGTTATTAGATGTTGAATTAGGTGTTCTTGGATGTAGGTGGTTTCCACATCAACTTTTGTAGAACAGAAGGTGTTTTTATGTTGAACACGAACGTGTTCAGTAGTTATAAGTGTTTCATGTGTAGAAAAATTATTGAGAGGTATCTGGTGGGGTTGTTGTTCAGAACCCTCACTCTTCTAGGATTTGTTTTGGATTGTCGAGATAATGAATAATTTCAGAGGTATTTAATGTGATGGTTTGTGCCTTCACGGTTTATTACATTTTGATTTTGGTTGTTAGATGTTCATGGAGGAGGCTTAGAGGGAGTTTGGAGGAGTTCAGTTTCCAAAGGCTAGAAAATGGGTGATTTCACACCATGTAAAATTATTACATGTCCTGAAACTATACTACATGGAATTTCACCACGTTTTCATGATGTGAAGATATTTTACAAGGTGAAAATAATAGTTTCATGGAGTGTAACATTTCATGGTTTTAAAATTAAAATAAAATTGATAGGTGACACATTTTTTACTAGAAACCAAACACCGAGTACTAAATGATGTGAAATGGTATTGTAGGTTGTGTAATAGACCGACCTAGTTTTGTGTTAAAAATATTCTAGCTGAGATTTTATACATTTGGCCCCTTTTAATCCATCCCCTCTTTCAAGAGAAAACCCATGGTTCCCCCAGGATTCCTTTGAGCCCCAATCCTCCCACTATGATCTATAAATAATAGTGTTTGTTCATTGGAAACCTGTAATCGGTCAATGGGATGTTTTCTCTTCTTTTTATCCATTTATTCTTGTTATTCCACCCAGATTCACTTCTATATTGTGGTTTGGAATGGGTTGTATGTTCGGTCAACATTTTCATAATATTGTATTGCAGAATAGGTTGATCTATTATTCTTATGGCTTCATTTTCACTTTTGGGAAATATTCCTCTCCCAATGGTGTAAAGAAGGGTTGGAAAGCTTCATCATGGTATGATTCCCGTTCATTTCACCTTGTTTGTGTATCATATGGGAGGGGTATACATTTGTTTTACTAGGAATCATAGTCGTTCCACGAAAATAAACAATAAGTATCAATAAAGTGAAATAAATGGGGGTATGGGGGATCATATTTGTATTTTTTATGTGTTAGATATTATTGTGAGGCATTGAACTATATAGGATAAAAAACCCACTAGAAATTAGGATTATTGTTGTTACTTGTTGGAAAATTATATGATTTTCCGGTTAGTTGGTTCTTATTGATTTTTTTTTTAAAAAAATTTGTAAATCATGTACACTAGGATAATAATTGGATTCCCTAGGATTACTCATTTTTTTGATAACCCCTTAATTAACAAGTGAAAATAAATTAAGGGATTCCTTGTTAAATCTAGAATTGTGTTTTTATTTTTTATGTAGGGTGGTGTGTTGTGTGTGATATATATGGTTGTATGTGTGGGATAGGTGGGATATGAACTAGCTATGTTGTGATGTGTGGCTATAATTTGGTATGTTATGTGGGTTGGTTTGGGTAGTGTTGTTGATGAAATTGTAGAGACCACATCAACCTAAAAATTTAATGGAATTTGAGGTTGATATTTTGATTAATTATGGAATTGATGAGAAGTGTCATACAACAGGGCTATAGGAATAGTTATGAGGAAATGTGTTGTTGGATGGGGTAGTGTGTTGGGGTGTGGTTTCATTGGAATGTGAGTTGAGTGGGAATAGTTTGAAGAAGGATTGTGGTGGTTGGTATGGGTGGTTCTCCCAGTTCTTCTCCATGATTATCATGAAGAAAGACCCCCATTCCCTATTCATAGAGATTAAAATATTGTAAATATGTGTTAAATGTAAATTAATGTGAGGTAACATTAGTTTCTATGGAATTTAACATTATGGGATGACTGTTGTTGTGTTATTTATTGTGGTTTCTTATTAGTTGTTTCCTAGATAGTGATGGAATGGTTCAATACATTGCTTGATAATGAATGAAAGTAGTAAAATAGAATTGGTTCCAAATGTGAAGGGGTTTTTGACATGTTGTGTGTTGTGAACCATCTAGAGATATAAGAAAAAAGGAGGTAGTTGTGGGTTGATTTTTCTGTATAGAAAAAATAGGTTGGGATTGAGTGTTTGAGTTCATATATGTACATACTTTTATTTTCCTTTTGATTTCTATATGCACCCCACAATAGTTGAGAAATACATGCTAAAAACCTCTATCATAACGAGGGAGGGTGTCTTTCCCAAACATCCCAATTGGAGGATGGATTGCTAGCCACTCATTGATACTTGCTCCCACATCCATGTAGTGAATACCAAAGATTCATTGGGAATGTTTTATTTTGTGTAGCCTTGGTGTGTGAAGGAGATTTGTTTTTCAAATGTTTTTTTGAGATGAGATGTGTTGTTCCTTCCCAGGTATATTTATGATGAAATGTGATGTGGCTTTGGGCCCGGGTGTGTGTGGTAGAGATGTGATGTGGTTGGTGGCCCGGGTGTTTTCTTGAGGATCTGATATGGCCCGTGGCTCAAGAGACAACACGATGTGTTATTTCTGGCCTAGGTTTCTGCCAGCGGGATGTGATGTGTCTCGTGGTCTAAGTGACGTTATGAGGTATGTTTTGTGGCCTAGGTGCATGTGGTCAGGTTGTGGTGTTGTTCTTCAAGATATTTTCGGAGTACGAGGACATTTTCCATTAGCGAGGAGCGAATAAACCAATGAGAAGTGGTGTGGGGTTCCTGAATAATCTATGTGCTTACTATATTACATTACCTAACATTCATTATACGGTTAGAATGACTTGGTGAGTCTGGGATGACTAGTATACCTTGGTAGGTTCTATTTGGTTATGTTTATTTCCCACAAGGGATTTAGTATTCTTCCTTCCACATGTGCGTAAGAGACTTATCTTTTTTCTACTGAGTGTATTTATATGATAAAACTATGTATATGAAACTGATTTTAGGTTTTATGGATGATTTTGTAGACCATGCCAGGCATTACTAGATAAATAATTTGGACATTTTATATGTCTTTGGTTAGTATTACATTTGGTACTTATTTTGGAGTTTTTTTATTCAAAAAGGTTTTATATGAAACATTCATGTGGGATGGATTTTTGATTTCTTTATATAGGTACTGGGGTTTTATTTAGGTTGATACGTCTTTTCTCCAAATCATGAATTTTTTTAAAAAGGAAATGCCTCCCATTTTGTGAGATTTTTATATCCTCGGTGCTGGTTGCAACCCCAGGTCTTATTGGAGGAAAGAAATTGGGGTCATTGTCTCTCATTCTTCATTATCAACTCAAGAGGGGCATATTTGGAGGGAGGGAATCGTGTAAGCGGTCACCACACCACCCCTTACAACCTTTTATAAGATAATTTTTAGGTATAAAGTATACATTTCTAGTATAATAAACATTACAATGTATAATAATGTCTAAAAATTGTAAAAACATAAATAATAGTAGTATACTGGGAGATTCGATATCCGACATACCTATTCTGACCATAGTCCAAAAATACGGGATGAATGTATATACTAATATTAAGGTACAATGCCTATAAAATGAGTAGGGAGCAACACCCATAATTGGGGAAGATAAATTTGTATTGTATAGTCAGGAAATCCTGGCTTCACATCCTAGGGAACAGGGAAATGGAGTATAATAGTGTTAGAGTGTTTTGATACTATCCTAACCACCATCATATTCATCAATTGAAAGGGTTCCGATTAAAATTTTATATATTTAAATGTTTTACCCAATTCATACATGAATTTAAATGGAAAAGATTCACATATTACCAAACAAGTCACAATATAAAAATTAACCTTAGTAAAAAACTTATAATATGTTATATTTGTCTCATTCAAACATAAAAGGAAGAAATAAAAAATTACTAAGGATCATTTGAACAAAGAACACCACATATATAATATATGATATTTCTAAATAAAATAATTTGAAATTATATACTCTCATAATAATAATGTAATGCTAACATAATTAACATTGATAAACTATGTCAAAAAATTCCTAAAATATTAGTAATTTATTTATTAAACATATTATTAGAATAAACCTTATAATTTTAATTAAATAACACTTTGATATATATTGTTTTTGGTTTGATATTGTATGAATATGTAAACTGTAAGAGATTAACCTACTAGAATAAAAGAATAACCCTGTCACATGGTCCAAGAAATTATAATTTGTTACTACATGACCAAACAACCAATTAACTATAAGGGGATCTAATGACTTCATCATTTATAAGTATGAGTAATAAATTAAAGAATAGAAAATGAAAATTTCACCTTAAAATATCTTAATTAGAATCCCCATGTATAGTAGATTGGGTGAAGACCAAAATATTTTTTCATCTTCACAAATACAAGATTCTGAAATGGGATAAATTAGGTTACTATTATGGAGTCAAATCTGGGAGAGAAAGATTCATAGTGGTTACACCCATAGACTAAGAAAGATAATGGTAGGTTTCATAATAAAATTTTATTTATGTTGTATTGATAAAAATACTATAAATCAAAAAAATCTCACTGCCACATTAATAGCGTACTTGATCTTGGTCCACCAGGTACCCGATCGCACTAACACTTCTATAGTAACCACCAATGTACCCTTAGGTACACATTCAAAACCACTAAATACATGGGGGTAACAATACTTAGGTATCACTACCATTCAACTTATCATTACATAAATATCATAAAAATATATACAACTCATACTTAACACAACACAAAAATTGACTGGTGTTAGTAAATTGATATCCTAATGAATAATAACTAATACACATTAGGTTATTTAAATTATCCCCACCAATATGCTTCTCATTCCCAATAAGAATCATCCAATTTGATGAGGGAACAAGTTTTTAAACTATGATTTTACCTCATTTTAAAAATTTTAAGGTTCACTATATAGCTTTACATGCTACCATATAACATGAAAATAGGTATAATCTTTACCAAAAACAAATTTTCAATTGGATCAATGGTAAACATTTAGTGCTCTATATATGATGTATCCATTTCAACTCAGTATCATTATAATGAATGACATGTGCATGGGGTGGTACATATTTTTTAAATTGAAATTTTCAAAAGGAGTTAGTTATGGATATTAACACTCAGAGAATATCTAGAAGATAAAAACCTAACCTTACTCTTCCCAAATGTTCAAATTTCCTAAAAAGTCTTTGTCGAGTTTACTAGATCATCCATTTATCATGGAAAACGTCATAGTAAAAAAGCATGATTAGCAGATTTGAAATCCAAATATCACCACCAAGGACCAATATAGAACAGGTTTATCTCTAATATGTTAAATGAGGCTTCCAAATAAATTACTAATGGTCAATAATATACTGAATCAAACTAGGAACAATTATGAAGGATTAACCGATCATTGTAGAAAAAAGAGGACATTAATAATTTCATCAACAATGTCCATTAAATAGTTTTATTTTATGAAGGATTGATAGTTTTCATTGTGATAGAATGAAACACATGGAGATGTTATCCTCCCATAATCCATATATGTCATGAAAACAAGTTCATATTATCACATAATAGATTTAATTGGTCTCCTCAAAATAAGCATTGGATTGAAACTAGAATGTTTTACCCATCCTTACATAAGTTCTTGAAGCTTTTTAGAGTCCATAACAAATTAATCCATGATTCTAGGGTCTCTATCATTGATTATTCTATCTTGTAAAACATTTTTCTTATTTAACCACTTGACACATAACTTCCAAAGCATATCAATATAATATTCATCTTCTATCAGAAGAAAAATATCATTCTTGGTTATATGATCCCTGATCACCAACACTATATATAGTCCTTTTAATGACATATAAAATCAATTAAAAATTTCTATACACATCTCATAAAATTTCTACATTTTTAAATGCTGTGGTTGAAAAACTATTGGGTTTCATTGATTATATTATATTACATTATGATATGTAAATAAACTAGTGATTAATAATATTATATCCTTTTTCAAATGAGGAAAAAATAAATGACAATGAACATTATACTACATCTCTATGAACCATATATCTACAACCCATATAGTTTTATTAATATCTTTCATTAGTACTTTATTCATACACGTTGTAATGAAAATTATCCCATAGACTCATTTGAATGAATGTGAATCATGGAAGCATCCATCAAGGAACTCACCACAACCATGCTTCTCATAAAATTTTTGTAATCATGATTTGATATATAGGATTAATTGACGAGCTCCCAAATAAATTACATAATATAGATTTAGTAAAAGTGTAGCCCACTACGAACATTATTCACATATAGATGGAGTTATGATATTGGAGCCATCAATATCCATTCATATTTCTCTTCCAGAACCCATTTAAGGAATACCTTCACAAAATGGAATCAACATTGAAATTTCAATTTAAGAATAATATAGAATATGTACATTAAATTAATAAAGATATTAACACCTCTGATGCTTCTTTAAATTAAAATTTCTTTGAGAGAAAATTTAATTTGGTGTTTTTTAGTCTATCAAAACCACAATGAGATCATTATATAGATTATTTCAATTTAATATTAAAACATGAACAAATAAACCCAATTTGAAATAATAGATATCATAGCTCCTTTCATATAAACATATCTGTCTAACCAAATATTCTATTACACATTGATCCAACATGAGAAGACAAGCAAGGTCAAGAGATGATTGGTGAAAATAAACCACTATCCCTTCAACATGATATGGTAAAAGAGTAATCCAAATAGTGGTTATCCACTAATTTAGCTATTGAAAATCTAATTTATACTTGTCTTAAAATATAAACACTTCCCCTTTAATCAATAAATCAACCAATAGAGTATCAAGATTTAATAATTTATAAATAAAGTAGATATAATTTGAAAAACATGACGAAAATGGAAAATTAGAAAACATATAAGGAAGAATTAAATAGTGTTTCTGATTAGTATTTCCAAGGATCCCTTAAGAATCTAGATTAAGGAATTACATGTACACAGAACATGAATTCCAAATATCAAAATAGTAATTTATATAAAACGGTAAAAATTAGATGATTCTAAAAATGTTCCAAATTAATATAAGGAAATTGAGAAAGTTTTTTAAAGGATATGGAATAGAAAATCATACACAAAGACCATAATGAATGACTTGTAAAAACTATGAAATAATTCATTCATTAATTTCATAAACCTGAATAGATTGTTAGAAAAAGAAAAAAATGATTTTTTAGGTATTAGAAATTGTCTTATCAAATATGAAAATACATATAGAGAATTTATTATTTATTTTCCCATTGATAATGATAACATTAATATAATTATAGCATGGAAAAACACCACCCCCACTAACTATACAAAGAGATAAAAAATCCTTTTAAAGGGAAATATATTTTTAATTATTACATAATTAATCTTCACATTGTCAATATATAAAGGATAAATCCATTAGCTTTCTTTATGAAGAAGAAATGCACACCCCATAGACCTGTGCATGATATAGTGAAACCCTTTTTCAGAAAATCTTGCAACTAAATAATTTTTTCCATCAATTTAATAGGATTTACTAAATAAGGAGGAAACAAGATAGGTTCAATTATTAGAAAAAAAATCGATGGTGAACTCTACTTCTCACATAGATAAAATTCCTAATAAATAATTAGGGAAAAGGATAGGATAATGATCCACTATATAAGGTAAATCTTATTTCTCTATAAAACAGTCAGCTCAAATTAAATGATTATCTATCTCTATATTTGTCACTCCCACTTACCCCTGATCATGAACTATAAAATCATCACAAAACTCCCCAACCATAAATATAATGTAATATATATGCCATAATATTTTTATATTTATATTATCACATTTTTTAACTAGGATGACAGGGAACCATTACACATCCTAGAGGCCTATAATAAATAAACATAAGGCATATAGGCACTAAGGCCTTCAATTTTTTGCCACAATGTATTGGAAAAAAACCCCTCCCTAAAACATATTTAATAAATGAACCAAGATAAAAAACTATACATGTGGACAAAATATCATTTCAATATATAGATATACACCGAGCACAAACCATATGTTGTGTGCACCGTGTCCCTCCATTTTACTATGTCCAGTTATCTCTATCAGGTGACCATAAGTGAACAGATTCAACACCTCTAGGATGTTCCAATATAGTCTAATACCCTATATTGATATCTCAAAGGCATAGTGTCTTATAGAATGATTACATGACTACAAACGAAAAATCATAAAAATAGATTCAATTATACAGTAATTATTGATAGTTTTATCCACAGTACATGTACATTTATAGAGAAATATTATTAATGTTTTACCTTCTTAAATTCACTGCCAACCTATTTTGAACCCAGCTATCAAATAATATTAGTTTTATTATTTTCCACTTGGTTTTAATCCAAACAAATAATGGATATTAATTTACTCTCAGGACCCCCACATAATGAAGGGTCGTCCTTCCTTTTTAATTTAATATCCATGAAATACTCTAAAACATTCCTCGCTCCTTAGTGCATTATAGTATCACTTAATATATTACCAATGACAAAATAAAAATGGGACTTTATATAGGGTATAATAGATATGATTAGGTTATGATAATGAAGATATTCTACAATAGTCATCGATACATGATCGAAATATTCCTAACTAGTCTATTCCTAGAATGAAATAAAAATATTCCAAATTCTAAACCATAAGATATAGAATTTATTATAAGAATTTATTATAAAAAAACATGGTGGATAGTTATTTTTTCTCAATCATATTCGTCATATGGGTATCAAGGATTATATATAATGGTAATGAATCTACTTTTTGTTCAAAAATATATTAGATTTGAGAACATATTATTGAATGTAAAATGATAACATCAAATAATGAAGTGGCTATAGTTAATGATTCCTGAATAGTACTTCCAACATTGTCTCACCGTGACCCAGTATTAGAGAACATTTTATATATGAGATACACACTAAAAGATCCTTTGTGTTACTATTGTGTTGGCATCCCCTACAGTGTTAAAAATGTATCTACAAGGCTGGCCGGACTAAATTATCAGCCTTTTTGATTTGATCAACTCAAGGGTGCCTAGTTGTCTATTGTAGATTGAGATATTGACTGCTCTTTAGACACCTTGGTCAACTAATATCATTTCCCCACACCATCTATTATATCAATATTCTATATCCTCTAATGGTGGATGTTATTTTATTAATATTATCACTACTTCCCCTTAATGGAATAGTATAACCTAAAATTAACAAGACATATTTAGTAATGAAAATGAAAATGTTGTATTTTTGAGATGTAATTCAAATGTTTTCCAATTCCCCAATGTGGTCATTTCCAATGTATGGAGGAGAAAAAATGGTCCATGGCGATGACTCTATGGAAAAATTCTTATGCTGGAAACCCTAAAACCCTTCATCCTTATTCTTATGTTCTGGTTCATCAAATAATGACTTAGGATATCAACTAAAACCCCTAAAAACATATAGATGTTTTCATAATATTAGATCTAGGGGTATTTTATTTTTGGAATCCCATCCAAGATCGGTGCTAAGGAGAAATTACTACCCTAAACTGCCCTTTAAATAGGTTTCTGATGGAGGCTTCTCCGTGTTCGCTGATTCAAATGCTTTTCATCAAAGGATGGAACTGTGAAAATTTTCATTACATTGTAATATTATGTACACCAAAGGTGAAAAACCATGTACCTTTTCTGATCTTAAAATTCATATTTCACAAATCTAGGTCTAATCGAACTGGAAACTAGTCCCGATTAGGAATTTATATTTTCAAATAATCTTTGGTAGTAAAGATGTCCCTGATACTACTAAGAGATTTGGAAATTTTCAATTTAATCCTAGTGTCCTAAGGATCTCAGGCTGGGAAATAAATTTTAATCACTTCACTCAAAATAATTATTAATCTCATGTATGGTTCTGGCTACATGAATCTAATTGGGTTTATTGGTCTCCCAAAATTTCATACAATGTCACCTCTTTCATAAGTATTACTTTTATATTGGATTAATGCACATTAAATGGAGAGTAATGGAAATATCCAAGTATTAATGTTGGGGATCATCTAGATTCTAAGATTCCAGATGTTATTAATTTCTTCTCCAATTATCACAAAATTTATGTGAAGGTAGAGTATGAATACAAGTCTCCATTCTATGATAATTTTATGTTTTTTGGGAGTTACTATTCTAATTTAAAGGTAGTGAAAAATCAGATAAAACCACATACTTATCCACATCCCTACAATAAGGTGATAAAAATATGAAAGGTAAGGTCAAAGATATTGAAAAATGTGGTCCCTTTAATTAGATGGAGGAACCAAATGGGTGAAAAAATCATGTCCCTTCCAAAAATTATGGTCTCATGAACACCATGTTCATTTTGGTGGAATAAGAATAACATTAAACTGAGGGAGATACTCTAGGATTTGATATTGAAAATGATATTTTCAATCTTATTACATCACTTTATTTCACTACTAACACATATGTTGTTGGAGATTTTACTCCCTCGAAAACATTTGAATCTGTTTCAAGAAATATGGAATTACTACCTACAACTTCTACATATCTTTTTTAAGGATCATAATTCTTTTGATTATCAGACATCACAAGATATCATCAATGAGGGTGTGTTAGTGAGTCTGGTTAGATATAATGAGTATGTGGATGACCTGGGTGTTTCTCTATCTTGGGATCCCTCTGATTATTGTGATAATATTTTAGTTACTCAGAACATCCATTACAGTTATTCATATCACATGGCCAACCATTCTATTACTTCAGCTGCCGTTCTTGTTTTATTCACAATCAATAGGGAGATCACATAGATAACTGGAAGTGTTCAAGATGCATGTACTACATCACTTCCTACTTCCATAAACATTAAATCCAATGATGTATCTCATAAAAATAACTCTGTGACTCCTGATAATTTAGTCTCAATTAGCGGTGTGTCAGTCACTTTCTATTCTATAGAGCCCCCGTGTGAAGCTGTTCAAAACAATTCAACACCTTCTTCTCTGATTCATGTGGGTCAATATTCCAACTATGGGAAGGACACTACACCTAATACCTTAATTATAAAATCAAGAAGAAACTAGAAACCATGTTTAAAACTGGTTCCCCCCAAAACAACATTATAAATGAATATATTCATCTGGAACTATTAGTTATTAGAAAACAATGAAACATTCACCTCACATCATATGTTCATTCATGTTCTTAAACCCAAAATTTATTTAAATTTTAGAACCCATGAAATGATACTCACC
This sequence comes from Viscum album, assembly GCA_963277665.1. Taxonomy (NCBI): domain Eukaryota; kingdom Viridiplantae; phylum Streptophyta; class Magnoliopsida; order Santalales; family Viscaceae; genus Viscum; species Viscum album. The sequence continues at coordinate 393,894,804 of OY728148.1, forward strand.
TAGTATTTATAGACTGGAAAAATTTGGTTAAACTTTTCTTAGTAGTAATAGTCATCTTGGAAGTATAGACACCTTAGTGGTCGTTGTTCAAAAATCTGTCTCTAGGGCCTCGATATATAGCATCAATGATCAAATGATTACATTTGATGTTGTCGACATTAATATTCATGTCTTATGATTATTTTTCTATGAAAAGAATAACTATCATTATATCAGAATCATTTCTTTAGAATATTGAAATTTTTATGCAAGGAATTTAGGAATCATGGATTATTCTTGGTGATTTCAATGATATTTATTGTCCTAGTGAAAGATTGTATGTTTTTTCTTCCTCCATTTTTTTCATTGGAATCTAAGGCTTATAAAGAAATATCTAATATAGTTGAAATTTGTTTAGTTGGTGCGATGTACACATGGTATATAAGGATTAACACTTGATGGTGGCTGTCAAGCATGATCAAGCATTCTGTACTGAAAATATTCTTAACCATTGGGATTCCATTCAAGTATTGCCATGATGAAGATCAATTCTATCCAAAATCTTATTTTGGTCGATATTATTAATATTTCATTCAAACAATGAATTCCTTTATGCTTTAATAAATCATGGTATTCTCACTCCAATTTTAGTAAGCTGGTGACTATTTTTTGAACTTCTTATCTTGTCAAAAATGATTCCTATTCATTCATTGTGAAGCTAAAACAATTAAAAATATGTATGAAGAGTTGGTTTATGAAAAATTATAACATGATGTATAAAAATATTATTTCATTGGAGATTCATCTCAATTACTTACAATGTGAAAACACCTAAGATAATTTTGAGGTGAATATGTAGAAAAAAATTGACCTCTCTACTCACCTGAATTATCTTTTATCCATTTTAGACTAGCTAAAAAATGAGACCATTGTTGTTAAATGGTTAAAGGATGGCGATAAGAACACCATATTTAATAATTCCTTCCATATAGATATAAAATCATACAGACCTACCACACTCATGGGGTTTGGAGAGTGGATTCTTGATAATGAGGAGTCTCTTGCCGATCATATTGTCTCTTACATTGAAAACTAGTTTAATGGTCCTAATATCAATAGTGAACATCCAGAATGTATCATTCCAATAATGGTAATTAATGTGGAAAAAAACAAACTCCCTTGTATTCCATTTTATTTTGGGATCCATGAAGCAGATTTCAGTCTTAAACCTATCAGTGCTCTAGGACCAGATGGATTCACCAATGCCTTCTTTCAAAATTACTGGTATGTCATCCACTTGGATGCCTATACATTGGCTAAATAATTCTTTTCCACTTATATCTTTCCTCATGGAATTAATCCACAATTCTTTAATCTTATTCCCAAGTTTGAACATGATTATGAGATTAAACTATTAAGTCCCATTTCTCCCATCAAAACTAGTTATAAGATTATTATAAAACATCTTGACAAAAAGATCTCCATAATTTCTAGTAAAATTATCTATGGGAATCAGTTTGGTTTTGTGAAGGGAAGGTCTATCAAGGGATGAATAATAACTACATCAGAATTTCATAACCTCATTAACATATCTAGTAGGGGTGGATGAGTTTCTCTTAAGCTGGATATCAGAAAATCATTTGACCCCAGGATTGGGGCTTCATCGTTAAGGTTCATCAGAGTTTTGTCTTCAATGATATCTCTGTGAATTGGGTTAAATACCTTTTTGAATCTTCCCATATTTATGTTCTCATCAATGGTTCTCTGAAAGGGTTCTTTAATTACTGAGAGGGTGTCAGGTAAGGTGACCCATATCTACCTTCCTTTTCTCCATAGCTAATGACTATTTGAGTACACTCCTCACTCACATGATGGATCATTGAATTCTCAAACCCATCCCAGATTCAAGATATATGATAGCCCCTACCCACATGTTGTATGATGATTCCATAATACATTTTTCGCAAGGTTATAAAACAAACATGGAAAATTTATAGAGGTACCACACACATTATGAACTTGTTTTTTGGAATGATAAAAACAAGGAATTCATACATTTATTTTGGAACGAATATCCCTCTCACGAGGAAATATCAAATTTTTATAGATCTGGGAATTAGATAAGGATATTTTCCATTGAAATTCCTTGGTATTCCTCTCCTATTAGGATAACCTAAAGAGATATACTTTATCAATATTGGGGATCAGATAAAGAAGAATCTTTCTCTAGGGAATGTGAAATTATTCTCAATGGATTAATGAGTTATTTGGTTAATCATGCTATCATTTCTATACCATTTCATTTCCTTAGTATTTTCAAGTGGGCAGTCTCATTTCTGTTTCATCTCAATGTAGGCATTATGATTTTTTTGGTGAGGTAGAATTACGGAAAAGAAATAAGTCATTATAGATTGGAAAAAGTGTTTCTATCCACTTGAAAAGGGAGGTATGGGAATCAAATAAATCATTATATTTAATGAGTAATTCATGACATTTTTACCTTGAATCTTCTCTATAGTATTCATTTGCACTAACCTTTTCAGATGTAGATTTATTGATAAATTAAAAAGGGTCACCGATGCTTATATAGGCTATTATATTTTGAAGGATTGTAGAGACCCAAGATTGACATACATGGAAATTACATTACATTGAAGTAATACTAAATATATAATAAAAATAGACTCCCAATGACTATATTAGTTTACTGTCTGTGGGACCTCTGAAAAAATATTCTAATCATGGTTAATGATCTTCAATACCTCGAATAAAGATCTTCCCCTATTGTTTTCTTACCTAAAATCATTATTTATTTCCTGGGGAAAATAAAACATAGAAAGGGTGAGCTCAAATGCTCAGTAATTGCAAACATGTTGAACATAAAACAACCCATACACATTTTAATGTAAAAACATGAACATAAAACATCAAAATCAAGAGTAATGACATAAATCGTGGTAGTACATAAGGCATAGATCATAAAGGAACATTAATCATGATTAAATTGCGTGGGAATAAAACATCTAATTGAAGAAAACCATTAAAAACATGTTATTATTTCCATAGTAGTGAAGGAATTGTTACCAAGACATTCATAGTGGACAATGTCCATCACTGAATCAGGTTTACTTACAGTTCCATCCCTGTATTACTGAACCGGATTTTACATGTCATTCTAGCCATGTCTATATAAGGAGATATAAATCTTTACCCAATGAATTTGAGGGAGATATAGGTCCCGCAAAACTCATAATGATACCATTCTTTTGTGTTCCACAAAATAAACATAAATCGTTTATCATAACCCAAAGAATAAAATGGGTTTCCTAAACATCATCCAATCAAAACATAATCCATATGAAACAAATGGATATCATTTCATAATAATAAAAATAAAACCATGTAAATAATAGAGAAATTATACATGAAACATAAACTCATTAAATAATGTCAACATAGATTGAAAATAGTTTTGATAAAACACCTGAAATGTATTCTTGAGGAAATTATCATTTCTTCTTCAAAATCATTTTATTTTCTCAAAATGCCATGTAATTTTAAAAGAAAGGGATTTTTTTTAAAATAATAATGAAATAATATTGAGGAATATACATGGAAATATAGAATTATGAAACCTTAAAAATCAATTCAGGTCATATAATTTAAAAAAACATTCTCCTCGTTCTTTCACCAGAAAAGTAAAAAAAGTAGATCGTATGGAAAACAAAAGAAAGATTAATTACATTCATCATAGTAAAAGTAAAAAAGGGGTAAACATTAATTTAAAAAACATGGAATAATATTAAACATTTTATGAAGACATTTTTTAAAACTTGGACATTTATGATAAATTTAACCCCAGTAAATACTTACGAATAAACAATCTCAGATAAGAACGAGATTGGAATAATTATCACTTAACTTTTGTCCAATTTCTTTTTTATGTGACAAAGACTCCTATAGAGTGGGTTTAAACATATTATTAACTTGTAATAGAACCATAATAATATGTATGATATCATATATGATTCACATACGACTTTATATTACCTGTTCATTTGTCAATTCCATGTTAAAGAAGTGTTTTGGGTAAAATCGTGTCATTTATCGTCCATATATTAACATGTAATTATTAATTTCATTACTTATATAATGATTAATTACATCAAGAATGTAAAAAAATTATTTAAATATTTTCAGAATATAATAGATTGATAAATGGAATGAAATACACCGTTCATGGAGATGGTAGGTCGTACGTACGCATGAACCCTGTTTTCATTTCCTTATTGACATGAATAGAAGTAAGTAGATGACATATATATATATATATACATAAATAAAGTAGCATTAAAATTTCATATATTTCATTATTATTCAATATATATTCTTTATAATCATTTTTGAATGGTTAACATGAAGAAAGAATCTTATCGCGTCGTGGAGACGATAATTCGTACGTACACACGAGCGATGATATCATTTCGATAATTATTGAATGATATTAGAGTGGATGATAGAATATATCATAATTAGTATCAGGTTATAATAATCATGTATAGTTTATTTTTACACAATTATAACCATCCAATTTAGGGGGTGGTGGAAAACAGATTACACCACAGCGTGGAGACTGTATTCCGTACGTACACACGCGTAATGATTTCATTTTCCATAGAATGGTTAGAAAGTGAAATAGGGTTGTTTAATATTTATAATAACATATCATTATATTATTTATTCTGAAGTTATTACTTTATAATGAAAAAAGTAAAAATGAGGAAGTAGAAGGAAAAACAAATTTGAAAGAATCGGTAAAGGATATGACCTCTTCTTCGACGCGCCTCTTCTAAACCTCCTTTTAGAGAACTAATGTTGGTATTTGAATAATATCAGGACCTCTAAAATGTTTCTAGGGAAGTTTATAAAATAAATGGTTAGGTTTTGGACGATTATGAAGGATCAAAATGATGTGAAGGGGAGAGGGAGGAGGTTCCCTTTTATAAGAGAGGAGAGGGGCACTTTTGGAAACCTCAAAAATATTATTTTATAATAAATTCATACCCCATATAAAAACTTCCAAATATGAATCAATTATAATATGAGATGAAATATGGTTGTAGTATCATCAACCATTATAATTTAGACTTGTTTTTATTTTATTTTAATCCCTATAATTTGGAATTTCCCTTATTTAATATATTTAATTTTTTTGTGGTAATAAGATTCTAAATTATAAATTGTTATAAATACTTACTTATGTGTTTTGAATTGTCCATAATTGTATACTTTATGAAATTTTAGACCCTATAAATTTCAATTTATAACTTTTAAATATTTTTGTTATTTTTAAACAATTTCATAATATGTAATTTTTTTAAAATATAAATAGTGTCATTTTTGACACTATTCAATTATTTGAATTTAAATAAAATCCACACAGAATATATATTCCAAAAAAATTATTTAATAAATCCCAAAATTGTAATATGTATCTTAAAATTTCGTGGATAACATTAAATAGTTCATATAATATTTATTTTAATATTTTTAAATCCATTTATTTGATATTTCAATCAATAAAATAATTTCTACATCATTATTGTGTCACCATTAATGATAATTATTTAATACCTAATGATTCGAAATAAATTCACATGATGTATATAATTTTATTATATTTTTTGTGACTATTTATATTATAATTTTTATGAAGTCTATCACTAAATTAAAATTATTACAGTTATAAGATATAAGAGAGTGACATGTTGTCACTTTCTTTGGATTTAATAATAATTACATCATTTTCATGGTCAAAAGTCCATGAAATGAATCTATTCTGACCCTTAAGTGATATGGGTTCACTTTTATTCATCCAATAGAATTTTGGCAGGTGTTATAGTTATTTTATAATCATATTTTTACCCTTAATTATCCGATTTACCTTTATCTGTAGTAAATAAAAATTACCATAAGTACTATTCATAATGCATACAAATAAAAAGATTCCAATTAACATAATATTGACCTACTGATTCCAAATATGGAATCCATTTTTTCATATTCAAAACACAAAAGTTTCAGTATTTAATTGAAAATATATCCCGCTGTTGAGAAAACAGGTTTTAAAAGATAAAACATTGCAAAAGATTGAAATGTGTTTACATATGAATTCAATATAAAATTAATGATTATGACTAACATTATATTAAATGGAAAAAATATATTCTATTTATACTTTAAAACCATTCTATATTATAAATTACTAATATAAATTAACATGATATAAAAATTTGATTTTAATTAAAATTTACCGTATGTTTACTATTCAACAAAATATTGAAAGTGAAAAGAAAAATTATCCAAAAAAAATTATATACTTATTTCAATGAATAAGTTTATTTTGTCAAATTTAAATCATTAAAGTATCAAAAACTATATATAAAGTGGGTGCTCCATCAAAAGGCGGCAAAACTGTATTTTTTGAAAAATAATTTTTTACACGAAAAATTTATTTTGTTCTCATACCATGTTCTAGAATATGTGTAAGATGAATGATAAGTATATAAAATTCAAAATGTGGTTAATACTATTTATAATAGCTAGTTCATAATTATATTATAACAATATATCGTTGATTAGTGAAGCTCGGTATTGCGTACAACACAAGCTATTGAGGAGGGTCTCTCTTGCGTGCAACACAAGCCAAGAATAGTGTTTGTGTATAATACAAGATAATATGGTGTTGTTTACAGTGCAAGCTAATAATGGTGTAGGGTACCACACAAGACATTAAAGAAATTAAAAAATATTTTTTTCATAAAATATTAGGGTGTAATATTATACCCCCCATAAAATAAAGTTCACTCTCAAAATTCGTCACAGTTATAAATCGTTTAGTACTTGAAAGTTTCTTTCATAGAAACCCACATCGTAAAAAGGAATACTAAAACATAATTTTAAAAATTGAAGTAAGAAATCTAATAGATACCCAAATTATCTCATCACGGGGTTCCCACATAAGAGAACGTAGGTGAAAACATGTATATGGAAGAGAAATCTGACGATCATGCTTTGATGGAGAGTGGTAGGTAACATGGCTATGAAAAAGCCAGAAATCAAAGAGCCATACATTTGTGATGATCTAAGGTACCATACAATTCATCGGATATGAGGGTACTAGGACATCATTTTTGGTTTTCAAGATCATTTCCCTAAAGTTGATGAATTTGAATTAGATGAAATACTTACTTGACTTTGGTACAATTTCACCATTGGTTATTCCTTGAACAATTTCCACTTCATATCTTAAAGAAATGAAGTTGAATTTGTCATTCATGAAGTGTTAGAAGATCATGTGATAGAATGATGGGTCATTCCATCTATCTCAAACAAAATGTTAGCAAAGTTATTAAATATACATAAGTCCATATCTGGTGATATTAATCATATATGGCTCCAAAATAGGGTTTATACATCATATATCACACTACATAATAAAATAAAACTAATTTCTACTAACAAGGGACTTCTTGTAGGCCATTTCTAGGCAATAAAGGCCTTTCACAATTCAGTTGTGCATTCGATTCCCGCATCCTATTCAGACACAACGGGTTGTCGCTCATCCTATGGGTTGTCCTTTTCTAAAACTATACTATTATATAATTTCAAAAATAATATAAAAAATTTCTAGACATAAACAATACTATCTGATGTGTAACTTAATCCATTCCATTCTTTATGATTATCCAAAATACTTCTATCCAATCTCATAGTACGAAGAAAAATATTACTAGAGGAGTCATTTACAAAGCATGTGATTACCATAATTTATACCCCATAAATCATAAGATATATATTGTTGTTGGTCACATTCCAAACATGTGAATACCTTAATCATGTATTATATTGAAAAATGAATACCCATTGAACCTTAGTGAAAACATTAATGCTGTCAAAAGTTAACTCTTTCCACATACCAAAATCCCAAAATTTATACATATTCAAACCATGATGTCACTTTGTCCTTATATCAGTCATGAGCTCATTAATACTATCAATTTTATTTATTCCTTATCCCTTCATTATGAACATATCATCTTCCTTCCGAAAATAAATCAATCACTTTTCATGGTTATTAGTACCATACAATTATTGAAAACCAAAACATAGATATTCCAATATTCCATAATACTAAAAATGATATTCCACAACACTATTTTGGAATCTCGTTACATAAACAGTTAATCATTCCACCGCATCATTGTCATTCACAACATTGCCAATAGTGATCGCATGTGACTTCCCTTTTCTCCTTTTCCTTTAGAGGTTATTGATATCGATCATCATTAACCCTTGTATTAGGGCACTGGGTAGCATAATGCCCAATTTCCTTGCACTTGTGGCATTGAAGTGTTGGTGGGGCGTTCTCTATAGTCTTTTCACTATTCACATCATTAGCAACCTTTTTCCCATTAGTTTGACGCTCAGCTTATCGATGACCTTATTTTCCACACTTAAAACATTTTTTAGTCCCTTTAAGACAATCTCCACCATGGTTCTTTCCTCACTTTGAGAATAACGAAACATTCGTCTTCTTTTCACCACTGTTTTGAGAGTTTTCCTTGAACTCTATCATTCATTTCATGTCAAAATCGTGAGATGGATATGTAACACCAACTTCTAGTTCTACCTTGATAGAACAACACACAATTTTTTCATAGAAACTGATGTATTTTATCGCTGATTAACATCAAATACTTTTTTTTAAGAAACTCAAGAATCGATCAACTTTACTTTCAGGTTAGATGATAAAGCTAGATGCATACCTTGAAAGCCTTATAATACTCACCTTGTATATACCTTTATAGTCATCATCCTTTTGATTAAGCTCAAGGAACTCTTTTTCCATCTTTTTTCGAAGAATACAAGGGAATTAATTATTGACAAAAACGTTCCTGAACTCATCACGTTCCATGCCTTCAATTTCATCTTAGGGTCTTGTATTGTTAATTAAAGTCCACCACTGGAGTGATTCACCTTCTAAAAGGTAAATATCCAAGATGAAATTTTCATTCTTTGAATAGAGAAGTATGGAAAATATCATTTCAATTGTACTGATCCACTGTTCAGAAACAATTGGATCATAAGACCCACATAAAGTAGGTGGACATTGCCTCATGAAGGACTCAAAAAAAATACTTTCCCCTTCTCTGCTCATTTGGATGTGCAAAATTACTTATTTCTTGTGTAAGTATAGAAATAATATTTTACCACTCCATTTACCATAATATTTGGATGTTTAGTAGGACAATCATTGCATTGCCTAGTGCATTGATCATTAACACAGTTTCTTCGGGTTCCAGCCATTATCTGAATCTAAAAAATAATAGTGTGAGAGGACAAAGCCATATCAGGAAAACAACATAATAAATGGGGAGTAACTTCAATCTATATCACTTTAGGTTTTATCTTAGGTTATTAATGATCGTTATCTTAATTATAGGATTATAACCTATACTTATACTTGACCTTATAGATATCCCTAGACATACCTTATAAATATCTCTATGGATTTCGATAAAGTTATCGCATCCTAGATTCCAACGGCTAACTAAACCTTCTCCCTAATACAAACTGTTGAGACACAATCTTGACGTACATGTACATTACTTTACATTCACAGAATAATAAATACATAACAAATAAATACACCCAATGACCATATTATTTTAGTGTTTTGGTAACTCGGATCAAAATCCCTTAATCATGGTGAAAGATCGCCAACATATCCCATAAAGATCTCCACCTTTTTTTCTTACCTAAAACATTTATTTATATCCTGGGGAAAAGAAAACATAAAATGGGTGAGATCAAATTCTCATTAAGGGAAAGCATGTTGAACATAAAACAACCCGTAATCATTTGAATGTAAAAACAGGAACATAAAACATAAAAATCATGAATAATGCCATAAATCTTGATTGTACATAAGGAATAGATCTTACAGGAACATTAATCATGATAAAATAGCGTGGGAATAAAACATTTAATTTTGGAAAACCATTAATCACATGTTATGATTTCCATAGTAGCCATGGAATTTATGCCAAGACCATAATAGTGGAAAAAGTCCATTACTGAATCGGGTTTACTTGTCATTCCAGCCCTGTATTACTGAACCAGATTTTACTTGTCGTTTCAGCCATGACTATCTCATGAGATATAAATCGTTACCCAATTAATTGGAGAGATATATAGGTTCCACCCATCTAATAATGAATCCATTCTTATGTTTTCCATAAAATAAACATAAATCATTCATCACAACCCAAATAATAAAATGGGTTTCATAAAAATCATCTTTTTAAAAACTAATCCAAATAAAAAAAATGGATATAATTTCATCATAAGAAAAATCAAACCATGTAAATAATAGATATATTATAATTGAAAAATAAACATTTAAAATAATTTCATCTTAGATGGAAAATAGTTTTGATAAAACACTTGAAATGAATTTTGGATGAAAATATCTTTTCTTCTTCAAAATCATTTTCTTATCTCAAAATTCCATGAAATTTTAAAAGAAAAGTATTTTCTTTAAAATAATAATGAAATATTGTATAGGATTATTCATGAGAATATGGCATTATGAGACTATAAAAATCCATTCACATCGTATATGTTAAAACATCATTCCCCTCGTACTTTTTCTGGAAAAGTCAAAAAGTACATCATATGGTAAACAAAAGAAAGATTCCTTCCATTCATCATATTAAAATTAAAAAAAGGATAAACATGAATTTATAAAAAACATGGAAGAATAGTAAACATTTTATGAAAACATATTCTGAATGCATGAACATTGTTGATAAATATAACCCCTCTAAATACTTACGAATAAATAATCTCAGATAAGAACGAGATTGGAAAAATTATCCCTTACCCTATGTCCAATTTCTTCCATACATGTCTGAGATTCTTTTATAGTGGGTTTAAACATATTATTAACTTGTAACATAACCATAATAATATTTATGATATCATATATGATTCACTTATGACATTATATTACCCATTCCTTTTTAAATTCCATGTTAAAGCAGCATTTTGGTTAAAATCGTTTAATTTATGTCCATGTTTTGAATTGTAATTATACATATGATTACATAGATCATGATTACTTACTACCAGAATTTAAAACATTATTTATATATATTCATAATATAATAGATCGATAAATGGAATGAAATAAACCATTCATGGAGAGAGTAGGTCGTACGTACGCATGAACTCTGTTTTCCTTTCCTTATTGACTTGAATGGAAGTAAGTAGATGAAATATATATATATAAATAAATCCAGTAGCATTATTATGTCATATATTTAATTATTATTCATTATATAAACTTTATAATCATTCTTGAATGGTTAACATGATGAATGAATCTCATCGCGTCGTGGAGACGGTAATCCATTCGTACGCACGAGCGATGATATCGTTCCCATAATTATTGAATGATATTGGAGTGGATCATATATTATCTCATAATTAGAATAATGTTATAATAATCATATATAGTTATTCTTTACACAATTATACCCATACAAGTAAGGTGGTGGTGGAAAACAGATTACACCACGGCGTGGAGACAATATTCCGTACGTACGCACTCGGGTTGATTTCATTTTCCGCAGGATGGATAGAAGGTGAAATAGGGTTGTTTAATATTTATAATATCATATCACTATATGAGTGATACTTATGTTATTACTTTATAATGAAACAAATAAAAAAGAGGATGTAGAAGGAGATATAAATTTGAATGAATCGGTAAAGGATATTACCTATTCTTCGACGCGCCTCTTCTAAACCTCCTCTTAGGGAACTAAATTTTGTATCTAAAAATGATAATAACCTCTAGTATGTTTCTAGGGAAGTGGAGAAAGTAAATGAATATGGTTTTTCTAATTTTAAGGCTCAAAATGTTGTATAGTGGAGAGGGAGGAAGTGCCCTTTTATAATAGAGGAGAGGATCACTTTTAGAAACCTCAAAAATATTAATTAATAATAAATTCAGAACCCACTTAAAAACCTCCAAAAATGTCTCAATTATAAGATGAGATTAGATAGGGTTTAAATATCATCAACTAATAAAATTTATATTTGTTTTTATATTTTTTAAACCATATCATTTTGATTTACCCTTATTTAATCTATTTAATTTTATTTGCGGTAATAAGATTCAAAATTCTAAATTCTTATAAATACTTACTTATGTGTTGTGAATTGTCTATAATTGGATATTTGAAAAAAATTTAGATCCTATAAATTTCAATTTATAAATTTTAAATATTTTTATGATTTTTATAAAATATAATAATAATTTATTTTTTAAAAATATCAGTAGTGTTAATTTTGACACAATTCAATTATTTGAATTTAAAAATAATCCACATAGAAGAGATATTAGAACCAAAATATTTAATAGATCCCTACCATTTAATATTAATTTTAAAAATTCATGGATCACTTTAAATAGTTCATATAATATTTATTTTAATATTTTTAATACCATTTATTTTTTATTTCAATCAATTAAATAACTTCTACATCACCAATGTGTCAACATTAATGATAATTATTTAATCCCTAAAAATTCTAAATAAATTCACATGTTATAGATAATTTTATTAGATTTATGGTGACTATATATGTTTGATGTTTTATGAGGTCTATCACTAAATTAAAATTATTACACTTATAAGGTATAAGAGAGTGTCATGTTGTCAATTTCTTTGGTTTTAATAATAATTACATCATTTTCATGGTCAAAAGTCCATGAAATGAATCTATTCCGACCCTTAGGTGATATGGGTCGACTTTTATTCATCCATTATAATTTTGGCAGGTTTTATAATAATTTTATAATGTTATGTTTACCCTTAATTACCCGATTTACCTTTAACTATAGTAAATAAAAATTAACCTAGTTACTATTCATAATTCCTAAAAATAAAAAGTAGCCTATTAATATAATTTGGACCTACTGATTCTAAATATGGAATCCATTTTTCAAATTCAAAACATAGAAGTTTCATTATTTAATTTTACAATTAATCCCACTGTTGAGAAAACAGGTTTTAAAAGTTATAACATTGTAAAAGATTGAAATGTTTTTACCTATGAATAAATGAAAAATTAATGATAATGACTTACATTATATTAAATAGTAAAAATATATTTTAATTATATTTTAAAATCATTTAATATTATAATTTAACCATATAAATAATCTTGATGAAAAAATTTGTTTTTAATTAAAATTTACGATCTTTTTACTATTTATCAAAATAAATAAGTTAATAGAAAAATAATGAAAAGTAAATTTTTATATACATATTACCATGAATAAGATTATTTTGTCAAATTTAACTCATAAACGTGTCAAAAATATATTTAATGTGGGTGCTCCATCAAAAAGAGGCAAAACTGCATTTTTTTAAAATACTTATTTTACTCTAAAAATTTATATTGTTCTCATATCATGTTATAGAATATGTGTAAGATGAATGATAATGTTATAAAATTCAATATGTTGTTAATAATATTCATAATGACTTGTTAATAATAATATTATAACAATATATTGTTTTTTAGTGAAACTCGGTATTGCGTACAACACAAGCTATTGAGGAAGGTCGGTCTTGCGTGCAAAACAAGCCAAGAATAGTGTTTGCATATACTGCAAGCTAATACGATGTTGCATAAAGCGCAAGATAACATTGATGTATCATAAAATACAAGACATCAAAGAAATTAAAAATTATATTTCTCATAAAATCTCAGGGTGTTACAAGGCCATCAAATCCTATACTACTAATATCATGACACACTCATGATGGATTTCTTTTAAGGTGTCATATTTGAATTTCTGAATTTATAATTGGACTTACTCTACTCTTATTGATTTAGTGTATCAACAGAATTTCCCATTGGATATAAATGTTTCAATCCATTATTTTTTTCCATTTATAATTTGATGATATCTATGAACCATGTAAATATCCTCAACAACCACATTTTTTTCATAATAAAGACATTTTAATCTCAGAGCATGCTGGGAATGGAATCCTTCACTCCAAATCCTTTTATCACTCTAATATTCAACCTATCAGTGAATTTTCAGGGATCAAATTCTATTAAACGTCTTGGACCAGGCCTTCTAGGTTGACCTTGATTTATAGACATTATCATCGCAAATTACCTACTAATGGTAGTTTACAATCATCTAGAATTGATTACTTACCATGATGAAGTATTTGAAATCAATATAGGGAGGACATTGCTCGTTTATTATTGTCATGCTCTACTTCTTATGCCTTATGGAATACATTGTAGGATATTTTTGAGATCCAGTTTCTTACTTGTCTTGATATAGCTGCTCGGCTATAGCTATGTACATCTCTATAGCTTGTGACCCAATTCATGTTGTTGTTCTTAGCTTCTATAGATGATCTGGTACATGTTTTATGGTTTGGTTGTAAAGGTATTATACATTTCCAATCCCGATATCATCTATAGGCATGCCTATTTGAACTCATCATCACAGTGAAGGAGTTAAACTCATTTAATCCAGATCACTACATCAACAACATCCATAATGTAATGATTCTTTGGATGATTGGGGTTTATATGAAGATCATGAAACAACTAGGTTTCTTTGATATATTCTAGTAGGCCCCACTTGAAATATGGATTAAAATCAATGTATATGTCCCATCAAAAGGAATCCCAGGACTAGTAGGATTTGGATCTATTTATAGACATCACAATGGTAATGTTCTTTGTGTATTTTTCAGTACTTGTGACATCTCTACCTCCCTTGAATCTAAAATGTTGGGTGACATTCATGCCGTTCACATTTCTTGTATTAACTAAATGAGTAATAAATGGTTTTAAAGTGACTCCACCATGGTGGTGAATTCTTTTTTAAATGGTTTAATCAACCAATCATGGAATCATATGGAGAAATGGATAAATTTTCTTGATTCCCAATCTACATGAAACTACATCAATACTCACATGTATCAGTAGGCCAACTTGGGGTGGATGGGAGTTCCAAAAAAGGTATCAACAAGGAACTCACATGGTGGCATGATCATCATTCGGAGTTGATACCCCTATAAAGGAAATATTGTAACAAAATTCCATCCTTTAAATTTATGAAATCCTCCATTTATTTAATAAATTTATCTTTGCCACTTAGCCCAGACACCCCTCTTAAAAAATCATTTTCCCTAACTACCATAGTGAGAGCCACATCTAACAATATCCTCTTGCAACCACATTCTTTCACTGGATAAATTATCACATATGATCAATCTATGTAGTGAGATAGCCAATTTTGAGCGGCCCTTAGATCCTATCTCTTTAGGAACAATATTATAGAGTACAGTAGGGAAATAATATAGAATAGGAATCATAACATGAGTCTAGAATGGTAAATTTTAGACAAAATATAAATTCCTTTCGCCAATTTTTTATTATTTCATATAAGGGATATACAAAAGTAAATAAATATATTTTGAATTGTACAAAAAAGGAATCTTAGAGCCTAGAATAAGATGTATAAATTCATCATTTTAATCTATAAATGTTTTAGTGTAAAACATTATAAAGAAAATATATTGAAATGTATTCATGGTTATTTTGTAGTCTTTCATAACCTCAAGAATCATATACCACAATCAGTGGGATTCCTATTTTAGTATGAATGTAGAATGGTTTACATGATCATACAATAAGGTATCAGTGCTCTCACAGATATTGTGGATGTGATCAATCCATTTACTATCCACTTATAGATATGTATCACCTAAAAAGGCCATAGGATGAATGAATTGAAGGTATCTCATGGATCAATGTTTGTAAGATCCCATCATGGATCTCCATTACTAGTATCCTCCAATATTAGGAAAAACATTATAAGACATAATGATAAATCATAGTGAACTATGGTCTTGAATGACTACTTACCCCTTCCCACCAAAAAGTAATTAGTAATTAAAGACACATAATAAATAATAATTTTGAGAATAACACTAAATTAATTCCCCTTGAAAACAGAACTCTTAATATTAAAAATTTATTTACAAGGCTATAATAATCACATTAAACTATCTCTTAAATTTATTATCCTATTATCTTCTCTCCATTAATTTTATATGAAATTTTGATAATTTTTTTAAATAGTTTACTAAAATCAAAAAAATTACTTAGAAGACTATAAGAATTCTTTATACATAACATAAAGGAAAATAACAACAAAAAAATCAATGTTGGTTTTAAATAAATGAATTATTTTTGGATTCCTATTAACATTTTAATCACCAAAAATACATAGTAAAAAATTTCTTATATTTTTATGATGTTATGATTAATATGAAACATTACATAGTTCCAATAAAAAAATATATCTAGCGAAAGGAAAGTATAAACATTGTAATAGTCCATTCTCATTCCTACATATTGATGTGTAGTGTGATTTATGAGACTTACTAATGTTGTACTGACTCAGAGATGAACAGAAAAATAGATTCTAGACAACCCTTCAAAACTCACTTGTAAACTCTAATTATGTTTTCTTGGTATATTTTTTTCTTTCTAGATTAGTCTTAATAATCATATCTTATGAATATTCTTAGTTCCATACCCAAGTGGCCATAGATGAATTTTATTCCATTTTTTGTCGAATATGACCGAATGATGGGATCATTATCAGATTATGATGTAACAACACCTCATTCACACCTTATTGTCATCATCAGATTATTGAAACTATAAGGCTATATGAATAAAAATAAGAAAGATGGGTAATTAAAGACACATCCAAATCTCTATCACCACTGTGAGTGGGGGAGTGAATCAGTTTTCTACCATTTACTATTTTCAAATTTAAAATAACCTTCACCTATGATTGGAGATTATTGAATCTATTGAAATACAACATAGAACCACATCCATAGGTAATTTTTTACTACTCAGGTTCACAACAAAATAGGTTTAGCAATTTCATAACATGGTTTAGAAGAAATCAAATATTATTGATCAATTTAAAGCCATTAATTTATATTCTATATAATGTAAGGTATATCCATCACATGTATAAAACTATAGTCATTTGATAGTGTATGTGATTATTACATAGGTAATATGATAATTATTTTAAAATATAAAATGAACCATTATAAATAGGCTATAACATTTCATCACTCCTTTCCATGAATTATTTCAACTTTCCCCCATAAAACACCATCATTTTTAATACTATTAGTTTCAAGGTTATTATCATAATCTAATATATGATCTTTTATTTTTTAACATTTCTATCTGAGAAATTCTTCTCTCAATAGTTTTTATTTCGTTACCCTCTATCTAATACCCTATCCTTCCAATAACATTGTTTTCTGATACGTCATATTTAATATCACTCTATCATATACCATTTTTCTAATACATCAGTATCTAGATATTTTATAAAAAAATATCCCAAACTCTTTGGTCAGAACAACACTTATTTGATAACTATCACAACAGAAAAAACCACTTCATAAAATGCTTTTTAACCTTAATATACCTAATGTTTCAGTAAAAAATAGGTAGGAGGGGGAACAAAAAATTTTATTTTATGTCTCTAATGTTGAATATCCCAATTTATTCATTCCATATTTGGCCTCCATAAATATTAAAAATAAATTTTATTAAATAATAATTATCTGATGTTTCCTTGAATTTCAATGATAATGATAATTAAAAGATCATAAATTATCAACTAGAATGATTGTATCCCTTTCATGATTATTGTTTAATTGAATATACAACTCAATATCATTATAATAATTGAATTTATAAATAAATTATTTATTTCCCCACATCATAATATGTAAATCATTATAGGAATATATCTATTTGGTAACCCTATCTAGACACATCTCTATTACACAAATTTTTAGGAAATCCATTTGAAGGACCTCTCCATATAACTCCATTAATTGGATTTATTAATGAATATTATTCAGAGTGTATTATTAAAAGAATCATTGTCAAATGTAATTCCTTAGATTCTATGTTTATTATTGTTGGGTCCAAAATTTCTCCCTTTGGGAAATGAGCCCAGAAAAATTCCACGGAAGCCTGCCTCACAGAGCGGCCTCGTAGAAAAGCCTCTCAATGACCCTATGGCTATAAAATAGGTGTGAATATGTGAATAAACTCTTCTGCAGCCACCATAGAGAAGCTAACAGAGAACTTCGTGACAACGAAACACTTGATAGAGATATATGTGCTGTCGTGCCGCAGCTGACGGGGAACTTCATGACTACGACACACTGGGGGAGCCCTCTACGGTGTCGCAAAGCAGGTGATGGAGAGCTCTGTGAGTCTGAGGAACATGATGGATCTTCCATTGGGTTTAAGGTCTAATTACTTCGCATCCTGACCACTAATCTTCTCACCGTCTTTCACTTGTAAATACTATGCTTCACCAAAACAGAAAGGACGGATACCATGAACATTTGACTTCTGAGCTCTCAAATCAAAAAGCACCCTATGCTATGCAAGTTTTTGTGAAAAATAAATCTTCAAGGTATATGGTATTTTTGAAATACCTTCCCATTTTACCATATTCAACCCCTATTTATGTAAGGATGACCTTCACAAATTTCATGGGCCATCGCCTAGAAAGAACATCCATATGGGAACCCAGGTCTTCAAAAATCACTCATGCCTCATGAGGTACCTACCATTAACTTATGTACCCTCTATTAGGGTAGGATCACTATGATTTACAAAATACATTGCTTCGTAAGTACTCACTTTTGAAGTCACTTGTGCTCTGTGATGTCATACTTTGTTAATCACTTTCACTACGCGAATCACTCATTATATGAATGCGTACTCCACACCAAGAACATATGACTTAACTTCACCAGGATTACCCCTTTGCGAAGTCTCTGAACTATGGGGATCACCAGAGCATTGCAATTTCCCTTCCTATGAACCGCTTTTTTAACAAACCCTTCTCCCATACAACCCTCTAGCTTTGTATGAAGTGATTGCAAAGTCACATGGGTGGTGCTTCATGTGTCGCTTATTTTACGCAAGCTTCTTCGCATAGACACACTAATGACTATTGATTCTTCTCCTAGCCATGATAATTTGAGCACCTCAATGGATCACTCCACAACCCTGTCTCCCCACGATACTGATGGTTCCTTCCATTCACCAAGGGTTAATGTGCACTAGTTATGTAATTCCTCAGGTTGAGAAGTGAATCCTCATCATCCGAGCTACAAGATGTTAAACTAAAAAGAATCAATATCTCTAGAACATGATGATAAACTATTACCTCTCCCCATGCAATATATGTGGGGTTCCCCACCTTAGACATTTTCCATGCCCAATCATCTCAACTAGTGTGAGAACTTCCTCACATGGAATGAGATAATCCTTACATGAATGGAATCTGTCTACGAGGGATGGAATCCACCTGATTGTAAGCCCCTAGCCTTTCCTAAAAGAGGTATCACCCTCTCTCCACATATCTTCCTTCATAAAAATTGACCAAAGTAGATATAGGCACATAGGACTCTCAACACCCCATCCTACTCCCTTTGGGTGTTATTTCCATTGGACCCCGATTCTAGAGTATGTCCCAATATCCATCTCCCTAGACCGCTAACCACGCGTAAGACCCGTTCACTTCCTCATGTATGCATTTTTTACAATGTGATCATTCAGTATTTATTGCCTCTTATTTCTCACACTAATCATGACTCATGTGATCTTAGTATAAGCATTAACCATTACACTCTTTTGGCGCCACAATAGTGTGTATGTACCATCCCCCAAAGAACTACATAGACATTGATCCTTTACCTTTCCCACCAAGGTATGTAATATGCCACACATATATTGAATCCCATCATCCATTGGTCCTGACCACTTCCCGTATGTTCACATGTATCTCTCTTGATGTTAAATAGTATGCCCATTTTTGTCCCACATGATGCTAAACTGTATGCTTTCGAAATACGTGGGGTTTGATACCTATCTCTTAGGTAGGTTAAATATGAAGCCTCCATGAGGTTCAATCCCAAACACTAGTAAACCTCGGTATCCCCTTTACTAGGACCCACATCCTGGGTCCATCCCTCAGTGGATTCAAACCAACTCTAAGGCTGCTAACCATGCACAATTCCAAAAATGTTATTGGGTCATTGTCCTTTGTGTATAATCTGATTCAATTCCCCCATCATGAACTATGTGTACATTTATTCCCTTTCATGAAAATATATAGGAAGCCTCCCTAATATTAAATACCATAAATCATGTCACATACTAGTCTCTCCCAAGATCAATTGCGTTTTGGGAAGGTCTTTCTCCAACCCGGGGTTCTACATCCTATGGGTCTTATCCGTGAATCTATTATCATAGGCCTCCTCCACTAGTGTCCATCATTTCACATGATGCTAAACTATACGTTTCTAAAATACATGGACTTTTATTCACTGCCACTACGATACATAAAATTCCCTCTCAAGTTCATTCCCAACATTGACATCATCTTGATGTTAGTTAAATCTCATTCCTCTCATCCACTTCATTCAAACATCCCTCATCCATCTTGATTCCTACCCAGGCCACCATATCCTAGTGAAGTAACTCCATCCATTCAGATAACTAACCATGCATTAGCCAAAAAAAAATCCATAACCCTCCAAACCATAGTATCCCTCTTTTAGTGGGCCGCTATCTATGCATAATCCCCAACATGACTCTCTATCATTGTCCTTTGTGTACACCTTGTTTCATCACCCCTTTGAACTACAAGGCTTTTGATACATTTCTTCTATATTTTTTAGGTAGGAAACCTCTCTAAGGAACAATCTGAGAAAATGGTAGTCCTTGGTGTCCCCCATTTATGGGGTTTGTTTTCCCAAATACACCATCAATTATGTCCAGATCAGTCTTCATTGTGTTGTATCTAGCCTCTATGGGACACAACACCTCAGATCCATCCCCAATAGGCATTCCGATCTATCATATGTCAAACCTACCAGATGATCAATCCTAGGGATACCAATATAATTGGTCTATATAGGATGTTCGGATCACTCTCATTCTGTCTGTACATGCAGTTAAACTCGCAGAAAACCTCGTTTTAAACATGAAAATCCTTAGGAAAACCTTGGAATACACTCCTTTGGAATAACCTTCTCCACTAGAAATTAAACTTTGGAATACCCTATGTTAAACATGGTAAGCTGAGGAAAACCTCAGGGACATGCCTATGATATATAAATCCCCACACTTGATGTGGGATACTTCATGCTTCCGCTCCCTCAAGAATCCCCATCATAAGGTGAAGAAACCCAGAGGTATCAGTGTTTCAGCATCCAGACACACTAGTGATTTCCAACGTGACTACTCACCTTATTGAAGGTTGCTTCCATGACCTGACCCCTAGGAATGTCCTGATAGAATAAGTTTAATTAATCAGTTTCCATGAAGATATGGAACTGGGGAAGAGTTTCACAAACAATGTATTATTCTTTAAGGGATAACCGGAAAAGGTGATGAATTCTAAGGATGAATCCACAGAAAGAGAGACAAACATCCCATCATCCCTCTCAGATCAAGGAGAAAAAATTCTGAATAAACGACAGATGTCACCCTCTATTAGATGGTGGGAGGGGAAACAGCCATTACATCCCCATGGACGGATGTACGCCCGAAATAAAGCATAATAAATATAAATGGTGAACCCGACGGGAATCATCTTCTCAATATGGAGATTAGTAGCCTTCGAAGAATCAGTGGATAAACATGTCACTGGATCCAGCTATCCAATGCCAGGTCCCACCATGAATATAGTGGTCCTAGCCTGAAACTCTCCAAATATTAGGGTAGTTGAATATTCAACATCCAAATTTATAACATTTTCTACATTGATAATTCTTACAAATCATGGGAGACAGAGTGATACTGGGGAACTAGACATATTTTTTTCCTTTTAGCGCTAATGGTCGAATATTTTTGCTTTATAGGGCCCAAGATGCTATGATAGGAAACCAATCACCACCCACCCATAGACACATGGGTCACGGAAACACCAACATAGAAATATCACATGTCTCCATCTCTTCTCTAATGGCCACCAAATCCACGGCTTCTGGGAACCCACACCCTATCTCACCATCTAAACTCGTTCAGAGGAGGGTGATCAATGACCTTATCCAATGGTATGAGGATAAAGGGGTTATCCCAAATCAGGATATGGAATGTCAATTCCTAGGGGCTTCTGCGCCTCACCATCACCACCGCCCCCAATAGCTACGCCGAGAGCCACTACTCCCCAATCCAACCTAAAACCATTTTCAGAGTCTCTCTCCAGAACATTTTGATGACTCACTCTCTTATGGAAATGAGGAAATGGATGTCCGGGGTAGCCATGTTGTGATCCTGTCCCAGGGGCCACCATGGAGGGTTTCCAACCGGGTGCTCCAGTTCCACCACATTATCCCATAGGACGAGGAGTATTTTAGAGACACACCTACACCACTTCCACTAGTTCGGTTAACCTAACACCAACGTCAGGTGCATGTTGAGAAGGACGCCCTCCAGAGGGCGTCATCATCAACAAATACAGTTGAACTTTAAACATCTGATGCATACTATCAATGCAAATTTTTTACTAAATATGGAAACTTTCACCCCTAACCTAGATCAAGGCCCCAATAGCCCTATGGAAAATTTTGGATGACTCTCTTGGTCACCGGCAGAGGTAGTACCTATTGTGGGATGACCCGTGGCGGTGAAATCTAGCATGAAGGTCCTCCCTAGGCTATCATCAATGTGATCAATGGTCCTCCACACTCACAATCTCTCTATGGAGTTCTTCCCAATGAGACCATTAGTCTAGGAGAGGGCCCTCCCTACTACAATGGAATCCAACACAAATATTTCTTTCACACTCGTGATCCCGGGTATAGAGCCATTCATCCTATCACAGGCCACCGATGTGAGGATCCTCCTCTCTCGGTCAACAATCATCATAGAGGTATTACCTATTTTCATACTGTGGTTAAATAATGTACTCCTTATCCAAAAAATTATAGAAAATGCGATTCTACCTGTTTCATTGGCATCTAGCATGGAGGATTCCCCATGTTCAGTTTGACTGGTACGAAGGCACCCCTCGTATAGTCACCACCAATGAAAGAAAACATGAAAGCACATCCCATACTCCCATAAGACCCATAATAGGTCCTTCATACTTGTAAACTTCCAACAAAGGTCCCCCCACACTCCCCCATGCTAGCCAGTGGACATAGAGGCTCTCCCTGTGTTCCACTTGACATATTCTTGGGTGCTCCTTGCACCAGGACTCACCTCGGCATAAGTCTTATATTCCCCTATACTAGTTCATCTAAAGATTATCCTCATGTAAAGATCATAAAATATCCAAAAAAACCATCCCTAGGAAGGAGGGAGGGTCACTATCACCAAAGGAAGAATACTGGGAAGTTTCAGACCACAATTAAAACCACATACTATTCAGATTCTAAGGTAGAGCGTGATTCGGTGATGGAAAACTCTCCTCGATCTTTGTGTTGGGGGCCAGGGAAGGAACACTTATTATAATCTTCATCCTTCTGGAAAGTGAGGTCCACTATATTCTTGAATTCCTCCGATGATACATCCATGAAGAGGAAGATTTTCCCTATTTATACGGTATGTCCATGCAATCCACTCTATCTTCAACATGGTCCTTTACTACCACAACTAAATATCACAGAGAGTTTTTCAATGGACCAATAGAGGATGAGCAACAACATGAACCAACACCAACAACCATGTATTCAATGCAGATTGAATTTTTCATTAGTCAGTCTTATAGAGATGTGGTGGTGCAATCTGTACATTCATCGAAAGACAACCCAATATGTGGCAGATTGTAAGCATGTTCATCGTACTCTCCATCGACCAGTAAACCATCGTAATGGTCCTCTTTAGTGCCATTACTGGTCCATCCGCTGCCCCCAATCAATGAATAGGTAAACCAAGAGTCATATCTTGAGTCTGAGCCAAGGATCTTGTGGGACATTATTACAATGGTTGAGTTCCCAAATATTTCCTAGCCCATCACAAAATAGGCTTCTGTACTCGATAATCTCTTACCTAGGAGGAGGTCATGTTCTTATTCCAAACTCTATTGTTAACACACATATATATTTATCATCGATGGGTTCCTTACCCCAAGTTCCACGAAAACGTTTAATACATCGTCTTGCAAATTCTCATGGTTGACTTGGATATACTCCCAGTGTCTCCATGCCCAGAGTCACCTGGTAATCACTGGATCCTCCAGAAATGATTATTCTAGAGATTTACATAGATCTAAATATGTATTAAGGAGGCTCCCCCCCCCCATGTTTAGATTCATGTTTGGGGGAAGTATGGTGCTCTTAATTTCAGTTTATTCTAAAACCAGTGCGACTTTCCTAGTGATATTTTGGATATGCCTTCAGGTACACTCGTAGTGAACATGGCCGACTGATCAAAGGAGGATATCAAGAAAGGGCACCTAGAAGAGAACATACCCCCCCCCCATGGTGGTGACCCACCTATTGGATACTTTTGGTTGGGTAACTCACTTGAATAGAGACACAATGGTACTTTCTACACCTTTTGAGTAATTATCCCTCGGTTAGAAGCCCAATAAGGGTAAAGAGAATGTTGGGGCCATCAAACACTTTGACTTATCCTGCTTAGTAAAAAAAGATTGAAATGACCCAAAAAAGGTTTCGCTACATCAACAGATCTCAGAAAAAAAATATATTTGATTAGCTTCTCTCCAAATGTGGTATAGAAGGATGACCATACTATAGTAATCCTAGATCGGGGTAGTTGGGACAAGTACAGCCTCCCCGGTGAGTTTCCTTCGGGTGACCTGGACCATCCTTCCCATGGATACATGGTATAGGCTGGATTTTAAGTAAATAGGGCATGATATACATACCAAAATCTAGCAAAGATGGACGATAACCCTCTTTGGGAGCCAGTTCAGTTTACCATAACCGCTCCATAGGTCGTTCCCTCGATAGTCCCACAATTCATCCCACCAGCCGCTCCACAAGTCGTTCAGCCTGCCAATCATGTGGATGAACCTGCCAAAGCATTGGTGGTCAGAGATCTTAATCTAGACAGAAATCCTACTCTATATGATCCAATGGCAGAACTCATTACCCGCCTTTAGGCTTTATACTCTAGACAGGTGGAAATCCTTCTTGATGGAAATCTGTATTCGGCATGGGGGGATGATTTGTCAGTGCCATCTAGTTTCAAAAATCCAATATTCTCGCACATTAAAAGGACAAGTGACCCACTAAAACATCTGTTTCTCATTATTTCAATGTGTGGACCCATGTTGGAAATTCTAGTGCATAAGGAGGCCTCCATGATTCAGTGATTCCTAGATACAATGGAAGGCCCCACATTTGTTTGGTATAGACACATACCCATTAGGACAGCATATGGTTGGAAGGATATTTGTAGGTATTTTCTCTAATAGTTCAGTTCCACGACTTGAAATAAAATCATTGATGACCACTTCAAGTGCATGAAAAGGCTAAAGGAATGCATCACAAACATTGTTACCTGGTGTAAAGGCCTCACAAACACCTTTGATATGCAGCTAAATCTGGAACATCGTCTAACATTGTGTGTAGGGAATGTAAATACCAAACTTGTTCCCACTCTCACCATTCAGAATAGCCCAGGGGGGTTTCATGATTTCTCTATAATTCCATGTTTCTAGATGAATCCATGCAACAAGAAAATATGGCATGTCCATTGCCTATTGTATTCCTCACAAGATGTTCCCCTTAGGATTAGCCCATTGTGGTAGAATAAATAGAGTCCCCTTTCCATCTGGAGTTTTTACCCATGTATCTTCCTCCATTGACTCGATGAGGGTCACAAAATTAGGCACATCCCATCACCTATTAGTTCCCACATCAAAATATGTTGTCCCCCCTACATAACGTGTCGCCTCTACCTAGGAAAGATAATCTGATTCCACCTATTTGTTAGGATCCTATAGCCCCTCGTTAGGGCTAGGCTCCTAGAGCACCCTTCTCGGTCAGAAGGAAATGGAGATTCTCATTTAATGAGTTTCAAGACCACATTTATTTCTAATGTTCCTTGAACCAGAGATTCATATGATTTCCCAAATGGAGGAGGCTTGAAGTGGAAAGTCTCACTGATCACCCCAATTACATCCCCTATCAATATATCCTTAGGCACACACTCAAGTAGTGCTATGTGTTTAAAGAGTGTCCCCAAGACCAGTTCGGTGACAATATAGTCAGGCTAGGTCCATCTCTGGCACATGTGGCATGTTTGTTGATAAGGCCCGATAACTATGGTGATATTAAAGTGGAATGAAAGTAGGTACCTGATCCCGAATCTCAAAATCAAGATGATTGTATGGCTCATAAGGTAGTCACCCATTCCCATGGTATTATCCTTTCACATTTTAATTGAACTGAACCTTTAGAGGTCACTGCATTACATGCATCAACTACTAATGCATCATCCTCTCAGCCATCCTCCACCAAGAAGGGTATGAATTGACGACACAAAGGAAACCATAGTCCCCCACTGATCCTATTTTCATCTCATACACTTGATTATTTCATTACCCTAGATATGGGGATTTCCCCATAAATTTATCTAGTGATAAGGTATTCTTCAATTGATAATCAAGGGTATTCTTTGGTTAACACCGTGGAGTTGGTAAACCCTAATATAGTTCCCGATGACAAAGAGCGCCAGACGGATCCTCCAAGAATCCCCAGCCTATGCCAACATCGATGAATATGTTGTTATGTGATTAATCAAATGAATTGATCAGTGCATCCATCCATGTTGTCCATGCCACCGAAATCAGACATAATACCTAGTACAGAGTTTAGCATGCACCACATTCTAATCTTGTTTTCTAAGATCTCTCTCCACCTCCATTTGTACTAATCTATTAGGAGAAACCACAATGGCCATGAAATGATTTTCCACATACTGTTATAGCTAGACCTCTGTAATCTAGACCTTATCTGGTAGTTGGTACACACATTTAAACTAGTCTGTAGAGAAAAAAACCCAACACCAGCTAGAACCCGCCGGTTCAACCAGTTGTGCCCGTCAAACCTCATTCCACGGAGTGACCTTTTATCATTATAAGTACATGTTCGGAATATAATTGAGGTTTTCCCAATAATATTTCCAACATTACTACAAAGTTATATTTTCCAAAGGCTCTTAACCTATCAATGGATATGCGCAAAGCCCTTAAAGTGGCTTTAAGAAGGCCCCTTTAGTTTGAGGTAGAGGTAGAATCTGTAGAAGCCTTATGTTCTAAGGAAGTTGAGCATAATGAATTTCATGAAATTATCTCTTTCCCTTGAGAATATGATGTCTCCCCTATAAAGAGGGACATATCCCCATTGTACATCACAAGTTATTTCAACGACATAGATATTTTATATCATATGGTCCACACAAGCTCTAGGATCAAACTTATCTTAACCTAGAAACTCCTAAATATGGTACTATCTGAGGATGATCTAATACCCTCTAACATATAAATTCATAGCTATGAATGGATGAAGAAGACACCAATTGGAATGATTTCTTTGAATACCCAATTCGTTGGCCTAGTTTCCAGCACAAAGTTCATGTTTGTCTCACAAGAAACTTCTTAAAACACATTGATGGGTAGTCCATGGCTGCACATAAACACAGAAGTCCATTCATTATATCACCAATGCCTGAACTACTCCCTTAATGGTTGGTTAGGCATACTCCATGGTGATGTGTCTCCTTTTTCTTGTTGTGTATCCTGGTACATGGATTTAATCTATTACAAGAGCATGGACAAGTAGACTTATTCTAATGAGGTTGAACACACTCTGTCTACAACTGACACGTGGAAATATCTAGATGACACTAATATTTTCCCAACCCACCAATTTGAGACCACAACCCATGATTTGGGGAAATGTTTTGTTTTCTATGGAACAAGGGTGATGTGCATTCCCAAGTTTATGGAAAGCCAATAGATCACCTTTTATTCTTATAATAAATAAGGATGGGGTGATCCAAGAGCCACGTACTCCCATAAGGTATCAGGATGTCTACCCCATGGAAAGGACAATACATCATACTAGATTATTTCATCGGTCTGGGATAAACCGGCTCAAGCTGACACCCCACTATTTCTATGATATCATCCAACATTTCCTCTTAGGTTGAAGGCCACATGGGATCAGGTTGAAAGCTTTTATTGCCATGGTTTTGGTAGTATAGGAGCTCCATGATGAGGTGTCCACCAGCACTCAAGATGGCACTAATGTCTCTTCAGGATCTGTTGACTTGGAAGAAGCACCTCATAACGATGATCCCTATTCTATGGATGGTGAATATGATTTTTAGAACACTCCTACTTCATTATAAGAGGGTGTCTCCACCACGATCTATGAATTGGTACAACTGAACCTCAGTAACGATATAGATATGTAACTAACATTGATCAGTGCCACTATGCATGTTGAAGAGAAACAAGCAATACATGGATTTCTTGAATCCACGTCATGATGTATTCACTTGGAGTTATGAAAACATATTGGGGCTAGATCCTCAGTTCACCGTCAAGATCATTGTTCTCCCAGAAAATCATTACGGGTTTAAACAACTTCCGTTAAAGATATAGCTTTCTCACAGTTCCATGGTCGTCGCCGAGGATGATTCTCTCATCAGATGCAACTTCTTCAAGGAGGTCCAATACCCCCAAATGGTTTTCTAATGTTGGGACCTTCATGAAGAAGAAATGATAGATCATAGTCTGAATTGATTCTTGGTATCTCAATCAACACTCCCCGAAGGATGGATTTCCCCTTCCAGTGAAATAAATATTCATTGATGACATCACTGGTTTCTGGGCACTCTCATTCATGTATGTGTATTTCATATATTATTTGATCTGAATGGACCCTAAGGATGAATATTCTTCTCTACATAGGTCACAAAAAGATAATTTCAACTACCAGTTAATGAATTTATATCTAAATAAATGTGTTACAACCTATTAGTGTGACAGGTATTGAAAATTCAATCTGATCCTAGGGAAATTGGTTGAATTCTACATCAAAAATCTAATGGTCAAATATCTCTGATTCATGGACCACCTCAAATATCTTGACAATGTTTTCATCTTCCTCAGTTTCTGCCATTTGAAGATGATCCCCTAGAAGTGTGACTTCACAGTATCCACTGGAAAGTTTATCGGCTTCGTTGTAAGATATAGAGGTATTGGGATCGACCAAGAGAACATCAAGGCCATCAGTCAGATGTCTCCTCCAAGAAAAATTCTAGAGCTCCTTGGATTTCAAGGACACATAGACAATATAAGATGATTCATCGCAAATTTGATTGATAGGTCTATGACCTTAACACAACTAATGATGAAAGTTGTTGATTTCTAGTGGTATGAAGAATGTTAGACCACTTTTTAGGAAATCATGAAGTACCTACTATGACCTCATGTTCCGAGGCAACCCCATTTCAGAAATCCACTGGTCATTTATGTGACTATTTGGAATGATCTCTCACCACCCTTCTTTCACAGAAGAAGAATGAGGGAAAAAAGAATAGTTTATACTACCTTAGTTTCATGATCCTCAATATAGTGACCAGATATTCCTCTATTGAGATGATATTCTTTGAAGTAGTATTCAAAGTATAAAAATTGTATTATTACTTAGAGCACCATGAGATACAACTAGTGACCAGAGTGTATTTTCTAATGTATATCCTGAACCACCCCATTTTCACTGGAAATCTAGCTCGATGTTTAGTTATCCTAGAATAGATTGAAATCAATTTTCTCCCCCAGATGCCTATCAAGGGGCATGAATTAGTAGAATTTCATACCACCCATCAAACTCTTGTGGACCAGTCTCTGGATCATTATTTTTTAGATGAGGAAAGCTTCTTGGTTGGTCAAACAATTATTTGTTAGAAAATGATCTTTGATGGTGCTTCCCAATGCCCTACTAGTAGAAGACTCAATGATCCTAGACTCAACAGAGTGGGACTTGGTATCATCTTCATCATGGCTGCCCATGATGTCCTTCCCTATTAGTTAACATTGTCAGAAGGTTGTACCAACAAATAGGTGGAGTAAATTTCTTTGATCAATGGTCTTGAACTAGCCCTTGAGATTGACATTCCCCACCTCCAGGGGAAAGGGGAATCCAAACTAGTCATTGATCATATCAATAGTGAAAACTTAGTTAGAAATTTGGCGCTTGTACCACCGTTAAAGTGTACCCACTATCTTATGGACCAGTTCCCTTCTCGACCAAAAGTTACATGTATCCCTTGATCGCTGAATAGAATAGCCAATTCCTCCTCCATCATGACCACATCTCCTGCAGATCCTTATAAGGATGATTTTATTATCCATTTGGAACTTCATATTTTCATCACTCTCATCTCTCTTGAAGATGATGATAGCTCTTAGCTAAGCCACCTTAAACCGATGCATCCACATCGGGAACTCAATTCCCCCTTTCTATGATATTGGAAGTGCTCCAGACTGGAGGAACCCTTTTATTGAGTAAATATGTCTTGATAATGTCCCTTAAGATCAAGTTGAGATTGAGAGAATCTGATGGTGTGTAGTGGAGTTCACCCTCCAAAGTTGTCCAAGCCAGGAGCAGGTCCTCTACAAATGTAGGTTTGATGGGATTCTCCTCTATTGCATTCAAGAAGGTGAGATTTCACAGGTCATGCAATATGTTCATGATGGTTCACATGGGGCTCATTAGAGGAGGTCTAAACACTCTCATCAGATTCAGATATTGGGGAGTTTTTGGCCTACGATGATCTGTGATTGTATCGGTATTTCCAAGAGGTCACATATATTTCAGATCCAGTCATGTTTACTACATTGGATACCAGAACCTCTCCACACTACCAAGTACTCTTGGCCCTTTATTGTATCAGGACATTATGTTTTGTGAAAATATCCACCAGTGAAAGATCACCATTGCAGGTTCATCATGATCGCTAGGGATTTTTTATCAATGTGGGCAGAATTAGTTCCTCTCAAGGAATTCAAGGACCATTATATCATTTTGTTTGTGAGATCTAATATCATCTACCTATTTAGAGTACCTCATTATATCCTCACCGATAATGGAACCAACATCTGGGAAGCTGAGATGAAGATGTTATATTCCATGTACAACAACCGTTCTAATCATACCTCACACTATAATGCTTTATAAAATGGGTAGATCAAGGAATTTAAAAAAACCATCTCTTATATTTTGCAGAAGATGGTTGGTTAGAACACGAAGGGTTGGATGGACAAACTCCCCAACGCTCTCAGGGATTAACAGATGACGAAACGTAATTTCACTAAGGAGACCCCATATTCCCTAGTGTATGGAACGAAGGCAATCATTCCCATCGTGATTCAATTACCCTCATTACACATAGCTATCTACGATCAGAAGAAACCAGACAAAGTAGATGAAATCTATCTGGATGAACTGGAAGTGCTTGATGAGAATAGGCTTTGTGCCCTGCTCAATCTGAGAGGTATTAGAACATGATAGCCAGGTCATTTATCAAAGATGTTTTTCTACACTCTTTTTTACAAGGTGACATAGTGTTGTCCCTATGAACTATAAAGATACCTGGTAGGAATCCAGAAATATTGGAGCCCAAATGGGAAGGCCCTTATATCATTCACATGGTTTATCCAAATAGTGCATACCCCCTGGTCACCATGGATGGTGAGCATATTCTACTCCCAAAACTGATAAATTCATCAAGTATTATTTTATTTTACATTCCTAGATGACTATATACTATTGAGTCTTTACCACAAGACAATAAATATTGTGGTGTTTCCATGATGAAGGATGTAAAACTACACTTCACTAGTTCCATATGATGTTATATTGTATTACCGTCCCACAAGACGTTAAACTACCTACTATAGTCCTCACAGATGTTGAACTGCCAAAAACATCCTGCTTGATGATAAACTGTAAAATGGTCTAAACTCTACAACATTAAACAATGATCTCCCACATCCTTGTTATAAAACATTAAACTACACGAAATTTTATAACTATG
This sequence comes from Viscum album, assembly GCA_963277665.1. NCBI lineage: Eukaryota > Viridiplantae > Streptophyta > Magnoliopsida > Santalales > Viscaceae > Viscum > Viscum album. The sequence goes on from OY728148.1 coordinate 393,927,060, forward strand.
TATGGCTGGATTCCCATCCCCATGGGATATGTAGGTAAGCCATGACTTTTCATTCGTGGACCATCCAGAGGTCCCTCAACCTTTACGGCCTTCTGTCCCATGTTCTCGCATGGGATTATGCGGTGTGGTATGGAATATATATCCTCATTCATATTGGGATATTTTTTTATGCTACACACATCCCCTTGATACATCCCTCCTTTATCCATCATCCTTACTATAAGACGTCAAACTGCACGGGTAACACCATGCTTCGCGCATTCCTCAATTTGTGTTTCCATCATCTTTTACATGTCCGAAAGGACCCCCTTTAATGGCCTAGTCTCATGACACCTTGGAACACCTAGAGTCCACATCCAACATCCCATATAACATAAGTAGATAATTTAATCAGGTCATGCATTGCGAATATGGTCAGCGGTTGTAACGTCCCAGTTCTAGAAGCAACCCAAAGGTTCCCCCTACCCAGTTTGTCACATGGCCTCAAGTGCCTATCCCCGAACGCTCAAGGCAACTGACTAGAAGGGAGGACTTTGGGTGTGATAATGGGAAAACTATTACCTCATTGGCAGGGTAACATAGTGGATGTAAAATCAAAGGCAATAGCGGAAGCAGTAATAATCCCTACAAATGTAAACAATGGAAGACTGGAATAACAAACAACTTGAGACAATATATAAATGATTCATGATTCATATGTCTAGGAAAGAATCCAAACAAATCACTATGATGGAATACAATAGTACTAAACCAAAGTACAAAATAAAGAAAGTAATCAACTCCTTAGCATCGCAAGACATACTGGGTCCCATACACTCCATCTCCAAAGCATATCAAGTACATGAAGTTGAAGGGCTCTTCCCCTTTTCTATACCTGCAACAATATAATCTGTTTGGGCCCAAAATTATGGACCAAACAAGATGTGAGACAAAATACCAATAGGCAACCCTCATGAGATTTGTTCCTAATATTCAGTGAATATAAGGTAGGTAAAAGTACATAAATTAGTAAATAGGAAAGTACTCAAAAGTAAAAAATCCACAGTTTCATTATCGAGCAATAACTAAACAAAGATATAAACACAAACAGGTAACCCTATGGGAAGTACCCATATCCTATCCCCTCTGTTCCTACCTAGAAACACATGAATGCATCTAAAAACAAAGGTAACCCTCTGGGAAGTACTCACAGCCCATCCCCTCTGGTCCTACCTAACATGTACAAGAAACCCTCTGGGCAGTACACTCAGTCTAACCCCTCTAGTTTTGCTTAATCCTAGACTCTCTGTGGAAGTACTCACTGTCAATTCCCCCTATAGGCTCATATTGATAACAAAAGGCGATCTAGGGAAGAACATACGTCACATTACCTATGTGGTCCATGTAAAGGAACTACATAATCTCTGAGGGAGTACTCAACGTCAATTCCCCATGTGGTCTCACATTGTAATAAGAAAAGACACTCTAGAGAAGCCCTTGCGTCCATTCTCCCTATGGTCTATACATCATGTTCACACCTCCCTATGTAAGAGAAGCATGTAAGCAGAGCGCATCATCCAAGGTGAACCACAATAACTACTTTCCTAGTAGTCTACATCATATCATCATGTCATAACAATAGTGTCTCCATCCAACACCAAGTCATGGAAAGTAATTAGCAGCCTAACAAGCAACCTATACCCAACGGTCAAAATAGGAAAACATGCATGGGAAAACAATTCCAAAGAATAAAAATTAACCATATTAACATTCAAAACCTCTAATCCAGCATACAAGGAAATAAGGCATACAATAGGTCTAAAATGGTAAAGTCACAATACCCTGTTCATGGGTATTGGGAAAATTTTCACATAAAACTCAATGACTTTCAACAGAAAAGCACAAACCACATACCTTGGTGTTGTGAGATCGATATAAACTGGCCTCGGCCCATGTATCAACCTAGAATGTGGGAGATATACAAAAATATCTAAAACGTTCAACCCCTGACATCTCAAGAGAGAAGAGAAATCAGAAGATGGAGCTATAAGAGAAAATAGAACTCAATGATGTGATTCCAACGCAACCGACAATGTTCGATTCAGAGAAAGGATGGAGGATCGGCGGCTTGGAAAAGTATCACAGCCGTACGAGATCTCTCGGTCGAATAAGACCAAGAAAGAGAGCTTTCTAGTGATTAGACACGACCCCGGTATGTTTAATGAAAAAAAGAAAATACAAGGCGGGGACTTTTGAAGTACATGGAATGTACATGCCTTTTCCATACTCCACTTTAGGCGGCTTCGAGGTCACCCCACACAGTGGTGTGTGTGGCCATTACACGGCTAGCACATGGGCTCTTGGGAAACACAGTACATGGTGTGTACTCATAAAGTACACGACGTGTAATTCAAAAAATTCTATAAATTCCAATTTTGTAAAAAATGACCAGAAAAGAAAGACATAACTGAAAAGAAGATCCAGGTTCTTACTTAATTCCCCCATTAAATAAATTCATCCACGAATTTCCCTAGAAAGGAGGCGTAGAATAAGGAACCTCAAATATCTCTAGCCACTTTGCTCATTCAACAACCTCCCTCTTCCAAGTCTCATCATTACTCACAAGTGCTTCCATAGCACCTGTAAAAGTGGGAAAGACCAGCCACGGTGAACCTTTGTACAACGATCAACAATCCGGATAGGATTATCCTGAAACGACACATCCAATTTGAGCTCAAACATCCTAAGGTTGTAAAACATGTGATGGGTCTAAAAAGTAAAGTCGGAGTTGAGAAACGTGAAAAACTTCGCGCATAGCTCAGTATCTCTGAGGTAATTGCAACTGATATGCAACTGGCCTAACTATCTCTAACACCTCAAATGGACCGATGTACCTAAGTGAAAACATACCCTATATTCTGATCCTTTTGTGTTCCAACCTCATTGTGACACACAAGGAAACCTATTTCCCAACCTCGAACTCCGGAGGTAATCTCTGCTGATCAGCATAAAACTTCTATCGAGACTGTGTAGTATCCATACTCTTCTGAATCAACATTATCTTCCAAATGGTCTCCTGTACACGATGATGTCCCAGCAAAGTTGTCTCTCTTACCTCCATCCAATATAAGGGTGATCAGCATTTCCTACCGTAAAATGTCTCATAAGGCGCCATATGAATAGTTTCTTGAAAACTATTATTGTAGGAAAACTCTACAAGAGGTATATGTTTCTCCCAAGAACCTCCAAAATCCAGAATTCATGATTTGATCATGTCCTCAAGCACCAAAATCGTATGCTCGGACTGGCCATCTATTTGGGGATGGTATGCTGTACTCAAAAGTGTTTGTGTTCCCAATGCCTTCTGTAGCCACTGCCAGACCTGGGAAATAAAACGTGCATCCCTTTCTGAATAATGGAGTCTGGAAATCCTTGAAGGCATCCAATCTCATGAATGTACAACTATCCCAGATCCACAATACAGAAGTTCTCCTTGATCGGAAAAAGTGAGAAACCTTCATGAGTCTGTCAATGGGAACCCAAACTACATCATTCCCTGAAGGTGACATGGAAAACCAGTCCCAAAATCCATCACAAAATCATTCCACTTACACTCAGGAATAAGTATCTTCTACAAAAACCCTTCTGGTCACTGATGCTCTGCCTTCACCTACTAACAGGCAGAACACCTCATGAAAAAACCAGCCACATCCCCCTTCATACCTGGCCACCAATAATGGAGGTGTAGATCGCAATACATCATGGTGAAACTAGGATGAGGTTCCAAAATTGAGAAATGAAACCCCCACATCAGCTCCTTGATTAAATATTCTAGCACCCATATGAACCCCTAGAAAGACAATATCTCATTCTCATGTATGGTCTATCCCGAAATTGGTTCCTCTCCTGACACGATCTCCCGTAGGACTACGCCTTCTGAATCTGATAGCGGAATCATTCACACTCGATCAAGTAGAGTAGAGGTAACAGCTACCAAAGAAATAAATGTATGCCCCTATCCATCAAGAACCTCCAAATGCATCTCAGAGAATAGATACATAAGCTTCCACTCACTACTATACTCCTAAACTAATTGTATATGTGTCCTCTTATTCAATACATCAGCTACTGTGTTGCCCTTCCTAGGCGTGTAGGCAAGCTGAAAGTCAATGGACTGTAGGTACTCAAACCACCTTCGTTGTCTCAAATTCAAATCACACTAAGTTAATATATACTTGAGACTGTTGTGGTCATTTAATGAAAAAAAATGATCTCCCATCATATAATGTCTCCAACAATGTAAGGCATGAATGACTGCTACCAACTCAAGATCGTGTATCGGGTAATTCCTCTCGTGTGGTCTCAACTGTTGAGAACCACACACAACGACTTCATCTCCCTGTATAAGCACAACTCCCATCTCTATAACTGGTCCATCACAGTAAACAATATAGCTCTTTCCCAGCTCTAGAAATACTAGTATCGGTGCTGAAGATAACCTCCCTTTCAACTCCTGAATTGCTGACTCACAAGAATCTGACCATGAGAACTTTTCTCCCTTCTTAGTCAGACTCGTCCGCGGTTCTGCTAAGCATGGAATGTCCTCTATGAAGCCTCTTTAGTATCCAACTAGCCTTATAAAACTCATCACCTCTAAGATGTTCTTTGCTTTCTCCCAGTAAACTACTTTTCTCACTTTCTCGGGGTCTACTGATACTCTTGTCTCTGAGATAATATGACCGATGAAGTGAATTTGATCCATCCAAAAATGTCATTTTGAGACCTTATCATATAAATTATGCTCTATCAGTTTACTAAAAATGATATCAAGGTGTGTGGAAAGGTCGCGTCGAGTGTGAGAGTACACCAAGATATCATCTACGAAAACAACCATGATTTAATTCAAGTATGGATGGAACACTCGGTTCATCTATTCCATGAAAACTACATGTGCATTCGTGAGACTGAACAACATAACCATATACTCGTATAGACCATACCTTCATTGCAAGGCTATCAGAGGAATATGTGATGGTCTAACATGAAACTGATGGTAACCGGACCTCATGTCAATCTTCTAGAACACTCGGGATCCTCAAACCTGATCGAAGAGATCATAAATCCTATGCAAGGGATATAGGTTCTTGGCCATCAACTGGTTCAACTTCTGATAATCCACACAGAGCCTGAGGGTATTCTTCTTCTTTATTCACAAATAGGACTTGCAAAACCCAAGGAGATGTACTAGATTGGACGAATACCTTTTTCTACAACACCTCCTACTGCTTCTTGAGCTCCTGCAACTCTGGTGTAGCCATCCTATATGGAGGAATGGACACCGGTGCTTCTCTTGGCATGATCTCAATAGAAAATTCTACCTCACGCTCCAAAAGAAAACCTAAAAAGTCATCTGGGAAGACATATATGAAATGATCCACCACTGGAGGGAAGTATAACTGTGATGTCCCCTAGTTATCTAGATATAAACTAGAAATCTGGGCTATATCTCCTCCCAACCCATGATGCTCGAGTCCCGTTATGCTCTCCTGGAAATCCCATTCTCCCTTATGAAGAAAATATCAACCCTATAGTGATATTAAACTGACCGTGCAACAATAACAGTTGACGAATGCCTAGAAAATAACTAGCCAGTTCATTCTGAGAATGAAATCATAGCATGTCATCTATAGAACATAGATATCCTATACGAAGTGACACCCACCAACCTGAAGAGGGATCTCTTTGCAGTAACGTTCACTAGTCATTCTAGTCCCCAACAGTGAGCCTAGTGTCAAAATATCATGAGAATAATAGTTGTAGAGACCAAGGCTGTCCACAGCCACAACAGATATAATGCTTTAGGAATCCCCTGTATAGAAAAGAGAAGAAGCTAAAACCGAGGCTACTCAGATAAGACCTCGAACTGTAGAGGGTCCAGGATCATGCTCCTTCTGAGACTACTGCACTGCAAAATTCATGTTGTTACCGTGGCCATGTGACCCTACCTGACTGCTCTGAGCTGATCCACCATGATTTCGCTAAAAGAAAGGCGACTGACTATAACGACCCATACTTTACATACATTGTTAATACTTCAAAATTGAAGCATACTCATTACAACATATAACAAAACCACGAAAGGACCATATAGGTATAGTGTCTTTAGAAACTGGGAAACATAAACAATTGGTTCATAAAGCGTCTACACTGTCTCCCATTTATTTCATCATATCTATAGTCCCTTTTGGAATATCTTACTTAATAACCTTCTTCCTGACCTGGGGAAAGAAAACATACAAAAGGGTGAGCTCAAATGCTCAGTAAGGGTAAAAAAAAGAAATTTCAATCATATCATATATATAAGCACATAACTTTTGGAAATCTTATCCTGCAAAAGAGATCATAATTTCATAACATGGGATAAATCATGGAAATGAAATGTAATCACAATAATAATAACTTAAAACATGAAACTTTGTGTCATACACACATAATCATAGAGAATCATTTCTTATTAGTCAAGGCTCATTGCCAAGACTATCTTAGTGGACAAAGTCCCTTTGTGAACCGAGTTCACTCCTCGTTTAAGTCCTGCTTCACTGAACCGGTATATCCTACCGTTCCAGCCATGTCTATCTCATGAGATATAAAATATTTACCCAATGCATTGGAGGGATATATAGGTCTCACCCATCTCATAATGTTACTATTCTTATGTGTGCCACAAAATCATAAACCATACATCGTAGCATAACCCATGTAATAAAAATGGGAATCTTTAAACATCGTGACATCATAAAACAATTAAAATAAGATAAAAGAATTCATAAAAATATTTCCATCACAACATAATCAAATCCATGTAATAATATGGATAGAAATAGAACCCTTTATTATCATAGATGGAAAATAATTTTGATAAAACACTTGAACTCCATTCTTGAGGAAAATATCTTTTCTACTTCAAAAACACTTTTCCTTTCTTAACATGTCGTACAATTATAAACTAAAAGAAGTTGATTAAAATAAACTTGAAAACTTGTAAAGTAATCTTCTTGGAAATAATTTTTTCAAAATCCATTCATGCTGTATAAGTTAAAAAAACATTCTTCTCGTACTTTTGTCGGAAAAGTCAAAAAGTACCTCGTACGAAAAATGACAAAAGATTCATTTCATATATTTTACTAAAAAATCACCGAAGGGTAAAATTGGATTTAAAAAAATTGTACGTGGATGAAAATATTATTACATATTGAGGAAACATGGATTTTGATGATAAAATACACCCCAGTAAATACCAAAGTATAAACAATCTCAGATAAAAATGAGATTGTGATATTTCCCTTACCTTAGGTCCGTTTTGCTTCGTAAGTGTCCGAACCTCCTGTATAATGATTTAAATAATGATATTGACTTATTACAGAATCATAATTATTTTTATGATATCATATATGGTCATATTCTTAGCTTCTTAGTAGTAATATTTCATTGCTACTTGTTATTCGGGTGTTTATAACTTTTTGTTCTTATGCGTGTCTTGTCGAATAAATTATTATTCTTCACTTTAGGTTATAGATACCTAATTTATAGAATGGTATTAGTGTAATATATATCATATTAATTCATTTAATTCATTTATATAATCATTATGAAATGAAGATCATGTAGAACGAGTCGCATCACATCGTGGAGACGGTATTCCGTACGTACGCACGAGTGATGATATCGTTTCTATGATCGTGGAATTGTATTGGAGTGCATGTATACTATTTCAGAATCAGTATTACTTTATAATAGTCATATATAGTCATTATTTACACCATTATACCCATCCAAGTAAGGTCGTGGTCTAAAATAGATTACACCACGGCGTGGAGACGGTATTCCGTACGTACGCACACGCGGTGATTTCTTTTTCCGTAGGATGGATAGATGGTGAAATAGGGTTGTTTAATACTTATAATAACATATCAGTATATGAGTGATACTGATGTTATTACTTCATAATTAAACAACTAAATAAGAATAAGTGGAAGAAGAAATAAAGATGAAAGAATCGGTAACAGACATTACCTCTTCTTTGAAGTGCTTCTTTGAGACCTTCTTTTTGGGCACTAAAATTGGTCTTTGAAGAAGAACAGGAACTCTAGGATGTATCTAGGGAATTGGAGTGGAGGAATTGGCAGGGGTTGGCCAAGCTTTAAGGCTCAAAGTGGTGTGAGGAAGAGGGGGAGGAGGTGCCCTTTTATAAGGGAGGAGAGGGGTACCTTTGGGAAAACTAAAAATATTATTTTATTATAAAGTCAGGTTCGGTTTTAAATAGCTCCAAATTGATATATTTCTAAGCTAAGGTGGGGATGGGTCGAAATCATCTCATCCAATAGAATTTAGACAAGTTTATGTTCCTATTTTAACCTTATCATTTAGATTTAACATTAAGTTAAATAAGTTTACTTTTACCGTGTCTTCTTGTTTTCTTATACTATAAGGATAATAAACTTACTATAAGTAGCCAAACGAACTAAAAGTTGTTTATTATTAATATATATAACCTTATCTAAGTCATTTTGACGAACCATAGATTTTTAGGAATAAAATAACAATTACTAATATAATATTTGTTTTAAAAACTATTTTATGTCAATTTTGACACTATTTAGTAATTGATTTTTGTGAAACTCATAACAGAATGAATAGTTCGAAAAAAGTTAATTAAATCAATAATAACATGTCATATTAACCTATAAAATTAGTGTAATTCATAAAAAGTCTCAAATTACATTTATTTTGGTTTTTATAACATTATTTATGTCAATATTTCATTAATAACATAATTACTGCATCATCTTTGTGTCATAAATAAATTAAATTATATAATGTCTAAAAATTACAAATAAAATAAAATTATGTAGGAAATCTTATTAACTTTCTAATGAATATTTATAGTCGAATTTAGATTATGTATAACCCCGTATTAAAAATTATTTACTTATTAAACTTTGATTTTAATTATTTTAACCCTTCTTTAAATAAATTAATAATAAATGTCCTAATCTAATCCAAGTGGGCCTAAATGGTCATATTTTATTCCTAAGTTCGTTTTTGGTCGAATTACACTGTCCAATAGAATTAGGACATGTGTTAGGGTAATAATAATATCATCTTTACACTTAATTACCCTATTTACTTTTAACCGTGGTAAAAAAAGTAAAAAGTTACTATTCACCAAAAAAATTATTTTCATCTCATTGAACCACATTTTACTTACTGACATCAACTGTATCTCTCGGATTTTTGAAATTCTACTCACAGAAGCGATAAAATTAAGTTTTATGAAAAATTCAGTTTTTTAACTACCACTTAGTGGTTTCACTATTCATCAAAAATTCAACGTTTTCAGAAAAATACCAAAATTTCACCCTAGGCTAATTTCGATATTCCGAATCCAAAAATGAAGTCCATTTTGAAAAATAAAATTTATAAAATTTCAAAAAGTGGTTATTACTATTCATAACGTCATTTTTTAATAATATTTTAATAGCATATCGTTGTTTAGTGAAACTCGGTACTGCGTACGGCGCATGTTATCGAGGAAGGTCGCGATTTCGTGTAAAGCAAGCAAAAAAATGTTGTGTAGAAAAAGATTTCATTGATGATTTATATAACATAAATGTCTTGGGTGTTACATTCTACCCCCCATAAAATGAATTTCACCCTCGAAATTCGTCACTTTTGTAACAAACAGATGAGGATACCTCTCCCTCATCATATCCTCAAGCTCCCATGTAGCTTCTTCTAATTGGTGGTTCCTCTATAAAACATTCACCAATCGAGTGTTCTTGTTTCGTAGGACTTTTTTGCTACGATCCAGAATCTCTATCGGTTGTTCTTCATAAGAAAGCTCTTGCTCCAGCGGTACAACTTCTAAGCTGAGTACATGTGAAGGATCAGGTATGTACTTTCTCAGGAGAGATACATGGAACACATCGTGAACTTCAGAGATATTCGGTGGAAGCGCCAATCAGTAAGCTACCTTCCCAACACGATCCAGTATTTCGAAAGGACTGATATATCTAGGGCTCAACTTCCCCTTCTTTCCAAATCTCATAACCCTCTTCCAGGGAGATATTCGTAAGAACACTTTATCACCCACTTAAAACTCTAGGTCTTTTCTTCGGCTGTCGGCATAACTTTTCTGTCGACTCTGAGCTGCTCTTATGTGTTGTTGAATAGATCTGACCTTTTCTGACATTTCATCAACGAGATCAGGTCCTAATAGCTTTCTTTCCCCAACTTCATCCCAGCAAGTTGGAGTCTTGCATTTCCTTCCATAGAGAGCTTAATAAGGAGCCATCTGAATACTGGAGTGAAAGATATTATTATAAGAAAATTCCACCAAAGGTAGGTGTTGATCCCAACCACCTTTGAAATCCATAGAGCAAGCTCTCAACATATCATCTAGGGTTTGAATTGTTCTCTTAGATTGACCGTCTGTCTGAGGATGATAAGCACTGCTGAAACTCAACTCTGTATCCAGAGTATGTTGAAGACTTCGCCAGAACATCGATGTAAATCTCGGATCCCGATCAGATATAATAGAAAGTGGTACTCCATGCAATCTTACCACTTCCTTTACATATATCATAGCAAGCTGATCCAGAGAGAAATCATCTCTAATAGCAATGAAGTGTTCAGAATTTGTAAGACGATCAACTATGACCCAGATAGAAATATTGCCTTTGGATGTTTTAGGAAGTCCTGTGACAAAGTCCATAGTGATGTTTTCCCATTTCCATTCGGATATGGGTAATGTTTGTAACATCCCCTTAGACTTCTGTCTCTCAGCTTTAACTTGTTAACAATCCAAGCATCGAGAGACATATTCAGCAATATCTCTTTTCATGCCATCCCACCAGAAGTACTCTTTCAGGTCCCTATACATCTTTGTGCTTCCAGGATGAATAGAGAATGAAGAACTATGAGCCTCATCCAGCATCTCCTTCTTTAATTTGGGGATGGTAGGAACACAAACCCGATTCCTGAACTTTATTATCCCATCACAATCAAGGTTGAATTCAGGAAAATTTCTCACCTTCTTTTGTAACTCAACATCTTCTTTCTGTGCCTCTTTAATCTTCACATGTATAGATGGTTGAACATTCATTTGAGAAAGATAAGATTTTTCCCCTTCCATTATAATTCCAAGATCCATCCTTTGTAAATCCATAAATATTGGATCTTTTGTGATCCTCATCATGGATAAACTGGCATGGTCTTGTCGACTTAATGCATCTGCCACCTTGTTTGCTTTCCCAGGGTGGTAATGGATTGATTAGTCATAATCTTTAATCAGCTCCAGCCATCTTCTTTGATGCATATTCAACTCCTTTTGTGTGAAAATATACTTTAAACTTTTATGATCAGTATAAATATCACACCTTTCACCATAAAGGTAATGCCTCCAAATCTTTAATGAAAATATTACCGCAGCTAACTCCAAATCATGTGTTGGGTAATTTTTATCATGGATTTTCAACTGTCGTGAGGCATAAGCTATCACCATATCATTTTTCATAAGAACACACCCCAATCCCTTCATGGATGCATCACTGTAGATCACAAACCTTTCTCCACTACAAGGAAGTCTGAGCATAGGTGCACTGGATAACCTTATTTTCAACTCCTTGAAATTCACTTCACATTCCTCCGTCCAAACAAACATAACTCCTTTCCGAGTCTACTTGGTGAGTGGATTAGATAATCGTGAAAAATCGTTCACAAAATGTCGATAATATCCATGCAAAACAAGAAAACTTCGGATCCCAGTTACTGTTGTTGGTCTCGACCATCTTTTGATAACCTCTGTTTTTGCTGGATCCACAGATATCCCCTCTTTTGAGATTATGTGACACAAAAATGCAACTTTTTGAAGCCAAAATTCACACTTGGTAAATTTGGCATAAAGCTTCTCCTTTCTCAGGGACTTCAATATAATTCTCAAGTGATATTCATATTCTTCCTTGCTCTTTGAATAGACAAGAATATCGTCTATAAAGACTACCAAAATTTGATCAAGATAGTCTCTAAAGACTCTATTCATCAGATCCATGAAGATAGCAGGGGCATTAGTAAGACCAAATGGCATCATTATAAATTCATAGTGTCCATACCTTGTACGGAAAGTCGTCTTTGGTATATACTCCCTTTTGACCCTTAATTGATGATACCCTGAACGAAGATCAATCTTGGAAAAGTATTGAGCTCCGCGTAGTTGGTCAAATAGGTCATCAATGCGCGGGAGAAGATATTTGTTCTTGATAGTGCTCTTATTAAGTTCTCGATAATCAATGCAGAGTCTAATTGATCCATCTTTCTTCTTAACAAATAGAACAGGTGCTCCCCAAGGTGACACACTGGGGAATATAAATCCCTTATCATGATTCTCTTGGAGTTGCTTCTTCAATTCCTGCAACTCAATTGGGGCCATTCTTAAGGTGTTTTTGAAATAGGAAAAGCACCTGGTATGAGTTCTATTTAAAACTCAACTTCACGATTCGGTGCAAGACCCGGTAATTCCTCTGAAAAGAAATCATCAAACTCCCGTACAATGGGCATATTCTTAATTGTGACTCTATCACCAAACATTTGAGATAAATAACCTTCATTTAGTGGAATCAATACCCATAAAATGGAAGAAATTTCCACTGGAAGGTTATGTTCATCCTTGCATTGATAGACAATCATAGATTGATCTGGAATATGAAATGGGTCTTCCCTTATTTGGAAATTGATATGAGATCCGTATAAAGAAATCCAATACATGCTAAGAATCACATCAAATTCCACTATAGGAAGGAGCACAAGATTTGCAGGAAGCACTTTCCCACAAACTTCGATCAGAGAAGAATTATAAACTTTTGATGTGACTGTTGTGCCATTAGGTGTTGTCACAGATAACTCAAAATCTAAATGTTGAGGTAATACAGTGAGACCCTTAGAAAATTCTTCAGAAATAAAAGAGTGGGTGGATCCAGTATCAAATAATACATTTTCTACTTTAGAGTGGATGGTAAGTGTACCTTTCACCACATCGTTATCGTACTCCACATCGCTGATAGATATTTCATGTGACTTTCCTTTTTCTTTAGCCTTAAGAGTTTTTTGACGTCGACCATCATCATCAACCCTTGGATTAGGGAATTTATTGGTATAATGTCCCATCTCCTTGCACTTGAAACATTCATGTGTAGTAGGTTCATTCTTTGTATCCCTTCCTTTTTTTGCATCATTAGAAATCTTATTCGCATCATCGCGGCGTAAAATGCCTGATGACCTTCTTTTCCACATTTGAAACATTTACTTGTCCCTTTAAGACAACTCCCTCCATGTTTCTTTCCACACTTTGAGCATAAGGGAAAGCTCATCTTCTTTTCAGTGTGCTCTATAGATTTTCCTTTGAATTCCATTTTCCTCTTCTTATCAAACCCATATGACTGATGGGTTACTCCAATCTCCATCTTGACTTTGAGAGCACATTAAACGATTTCCTCGTAGCTATTGAAATCCCTTATGGCTAACGCCCTTCGAAGACTTGGTTTTAAGCCACTAAAGAATCCATCGATCTTAATCTCAGGTTGGATAATAATACCAGAAGCGTACCTTGCAAGTCTTGTAAAATTTGCTTCATAGGTACCAACGGATTCATCATCCTTTTTCTTCAGTTCAAGAAACTATTTCTCCATCTTTGTTCGGAGAATACGAGGGAAGTACTTATTTAAAAATAAGTTCTTGAACTTGTCCCATTCCATGGACTCAATTTCATCCCTTTGCCTCGTATTCTTAATAAGATTCCACCATTGATCAGAATCTCCTTCCAAACGATACACTGCTAGGATGACTTTATCATTTTCATAACATTGAAGAACTGAAAATATCTTTTCAGTAGTACTAATCCATTGTTCAGCAACTAATGGATCAGTAGACCCGCTGAAAGAAGGTGGACGCTGCCTCATGAAGGATTAAACATAATGTTTCTCCTTCCTTTCCTCATTTGGAAGTCCAACATGATTCATAGCTTGAGAATGTTGTGTGAGCATGGATACAAGATTTTTCATTCCAGCTCCCATAACGTTTGGTTTCTCAGGGGGACAATCATTGCATTTCCTGTCGCATTCCGCATTAACACGGTTCCTTCGGGTTCCAGCCAATGAGTAAAACCAAGAAGAATAGTGTGAGAAACACTAATTATAATAGGAAAACCACATAATCATGAATAAAATTTCAAACTTAAGGTCTTATCCTAGGTTATTCATGGCCATTTCTAAAACACTAAGATTGTGTTCTATGCTTAGACTTATCCGTAGGGTTCTTACTAAGTATTTCACATCCTAGTTTCCAAAGGTTGACTATACCTTTCCTCTGATACCAACTATAACAAACCATACATTACATACATTGTTAATACTTCAAAATTGAAGCATACTTATTACAACATATAACAAAACCACGAAAGGACCGTATAGGTATAGTGTCTTTAGAAACTGGGAAACATAAACAACTGGTTCATAAAGCGTCTACACTGTCTCCCATTTATTTCATCATATCTATAGTCCCTTTTGGCAAATCTTACTTAATAACATTCTTCCTGACCTGGGGAAAGAAAACATACAAAAGGGTGATCTCAAATGCTCAGTAAGGGTAAAAAAAATAAATATCAATCACATCATATACATAAGCACATAACTTTTGGAAATCTTATCCTGCAAAAGTGATCATAATTTCATAACATGGGATAAATCATGGCAGTGAAATTTAATCACAATAATCATAACTTAAAACATGAAACTTTGTGGCATACACACATAATCATAGATAATCATTTCTTATTAGTCAAGGTTCATTGCCAAGACTATCTTAGTGGACAAAGTCCCTTTCTGAACAGAGTTCACTCCTCGTTTCAATCCTGTTTCACTGAACCGGTATAACCTATCGTTCCAGCCATGTCTATCTCATGAGATATAAAATCTTTACCCAATGAATTGGAGGGAGATATAGGTCCCACCCATCTCATAATGATACCATTCTTATGTGTTCCACAAAATCATAATCCATACATCTTAGCATAACCCATGTAATAAAAATGGGAATCTTTAAACATCGTGACATCATAAAACAATTATATAAGATAAAAGAATTCATAAAAATATTTACATCACAACATAATGAAATCCATGTAATAATATGGATATAAACAGAACGCTTTATTATCTTAGATGGAAAATAATTTTGATAAAACACTTGAACTCCATTCTTGAGGAAAATATCCATTCTACTTCAAAAACACTTTTCTTTTCTTAACATGTCGTACAATTATAAACTAAAAGAATTTGATTAAAATAAACTTGAAAACATGTAAAGGAATCTTTTTGGAAATAATGTTTTAAAAATCCATTCATGACGTATAAGTTAAAAAAACATTCTCCTCATACTTTTGTCAGAAAATTCAAAAAGTACCTCTTACGAAAAACGACAAAAGATTCCTTTCATATATATTACTAAAAACTCACCGAAGGGAAAAAATTGGATTTAAAAAATTGTAGGTGGATGGAAATAATATTATATATTGAGGAAACATGAATTTGGATGATAAAATACACCCCAGTAAATACCAAAGTATAAACAATCTCGGATAAAAATGAGATTGTGATATTTCCCTTACCTTTGGTCCATTTTGATTAGTAAGTGTCCAAACCTCCTGTATAATGATTTAAATAATGTTATTGACTTATTCTAGAATCATACTTATTTTTATGATATCATATATGGTCATATTCTTAGCTTCTTAGTAGTAATATTTCATTGCTACTTGTTATTCGGGTGTTTATAACTTTTTGTTCTTATGCGTGTGTTGTCGAATAAATTCTTATTCTTATATTTAGGTTATAGATACCTCATTTACAGAATGGTATTAGTGTAATATATATCATATTAATTCATTCAATTCATTGAATTCATTTATATAATCATTATGAAATGAAGATCATGTCGAACGAGTCGCATCACATCGTGGAGACGGTATTCCGTACGTACGCACGAGTGATGATATCGTTCCTATGATCGTGGAATTGTATTGGAGTGTATGTATACTATTTCAGAATCAATATTACTTTATAATAGTCATATATAGTCATTATTTACACCATTATACCCATCCAAGTAAGGTGGTGGTTGAAAATAGATTACACAACGGCGTGGAGACGGTATTCCGTACGTACGCACGCACGGTGATTTCTTTTTCCATAGGATGGATAGATGGTGTAATAGGGTTGTTTCATACTTATAATAACATATCAGTATATTCATGATACTGATGTTATTACTTCATAATGAAACAACTAAAGAAGAATAAGTGGAAGAAGAAATAAAGATGAATGAATCGGTAACGGACATTACCTCTTCTTTGAAGTGCTTCTTTGAGACCTTCTTTTAGGGCACTAAAATTGGTCTTTGAAGAAGACCCGGACCTCTATGATGTCTCTAGGGAATTGGAGAGGAGGAAGTGACAGGGGTTGTCCGAGCTTGAAGGCTCAATGTGGTGTGAGGAAGAGGGGGAGGAGGTTCCCTTTTATAAGGGAGGAGAGGGGTACCTTTGGGAAAACTTAAAATATTATTTTATTATAAAGTCATGTTCGGTTTTAAATAGCTCCAAATTGATATATATCGAAGCTAAGGTGGGTATGGGTCGAAATACTATCATCCAATAGAATTTAGACAAGTTTAGATTCCTATTTTAACCTTATCATTTAGATTTAACATTAAGTTAAATAAGTTTACTTTTACCGTGTCTTCTTGTGTTCTTATACTATAAGGTTAATAAACTTACTATAAGCAGCCAAACGAACTCCAAGTTGTTTATTATTAATATATATAAACTTATCTAAGTCATTTGGCCGAACCTTAGATTTTTAAGAATAAAATAACAATTACTAATATAATATTTTTTTTAAAAACTATTTTATGTCTATTTTGACAGTATTTAGTAAATGATTTTTGTGAAAATCATAACAGAATGATTAGTTCGAAAGAAGTTAATTAAATCAATACTAACATGTCATATTGACCTATAAAATTAGTTTAATTCATAAAAAGTCTCAAATTACATTTATTTTGGTGTTTATAACATTAATTATGTCAATATTTCATTAATAAGATAATTACTGCATCATATTTGTGTCATATATAAATTAAATTATTTAATGTATAAAAATTAAAAATAAAATAAAATTATGTAGGAAATCTTATTATCTTTATAATTAATATTTATAGTCGAATTTATCTTATTCATAACCCCATATTAAAAATTATTTACTTATTAAACATTGATTTTAACTATTTTAACCCTTCTTTAAATAAATTAATAATAAATGTCCTAATGTAATCCAAGTGGCCTAAATGGTCATATTTTATTCCTAAGTTTGTTTTTTCTAGAATTACACTTGTCCAATAGAATTAGTACATGTGTTAGGGTAATAATAATATCATCTTTACCCTAAATTACTCTATTTACTTTTAACCATGGTAAAAAAGTAAAAAGTTACTATTCACCAAAAAATTATTTTCATCTCATTTAACCACATATTACTTACTGACATCAACTGTATCTATCAGATTTTTTAAATTCCACTCACAGAAGCGATAAAATTATGTTTTATGAAAATTTCAGTTTTTTAACTACCACTTAGTGGTTTCACTATTCATAAAAAATTCAATGTTTTCAGAAAAATACCAAAATTTCACCCTAGGCTAATTTCGATATTCCGAATCCAAAAATGAAGTCCATTTTGAAAAATAAAATATGTAAAATTTCAAAAAGTGTTTATTACTAATCATAATGGCAAGTTTTCATAATATTTTAATAGCATATCGTTGTTTAGTGAAATTCGGTATTGCGTACGACTCAAGATATCGAGGAAGGTAGCGATTTCGTGTAAATCAAGCCAAGCAAGTGTTGTGTAGAAAAAGATTCATTTGATGATTTATATAACATAAAAGTCTCGGGTGTTACATTCTACCCCCCTTAAAATGAATTTCGCCCTCGAAATTCGTCACTTTTGTAACAAACAGATGACGATACCTCTCCCTCATCATATTTTCAAGATTCCATGTAGCTTCTTCTAATTGGTGGTTCCTCCATAAATCTATCACCAATCGAGTGGTCTTTTTTCATAGGAATTTTTCGCTACGATCTAGAATCTCTATCAGTTGTTCTTCATAAGAAAGATCTTGCTCCAGCGGTACAACTTCTGAGCTAAGTACATGTGAATGATCATGTATGTACTTTCTCAGGAGAGATACATGGAACACATCGTGAAATTGAGAGATATTCGGTTGAAGCACCAATCGGTAAGCTACCTTCCCAACACGATCCAGTATTTCGAAAAGACCGATATATCTAGTGCTCAACTTCCCCTTCTTTCCAAATCGCATAACCCTCTTCTAGGGAGATATTCGTAAGAACACTTTATCACCCACTTCAAACTCCATGTCTTTTCTTCGGTTGTCGGCATAACTTTTCTGTCAACTCTGAGCTGCTCTTATGTGTTGTTGAATAGATCTGACCTTTTCTGCCATTTCATCAACGAGATCAGGTCCTAATATCTTTCTATCCCCAACTTCATCCCAGCAAGTCAGAGTCCTACATTTCTTTTCATAGAGAGCTTCATAAGGAGCCATCTGAATACTGGAGTGAAAGCTATTATTATAAGAAAATTCCACCAAAGGTAGGTGTTGATCCCAACCACCTTTGAAATTCATAGAGCAAGCTCTCAACATATCTTCTAGGGTTTGAATTGTTCTCTCAGACTGACCGTCTGTCTGAGGATGATAAGAAGTGCTGAAACTCAACTCTGTATCCAGAGTATACTGATGACTTCGCCAGAACATCGAGGTAAATCTCGAATCCCGATCATATATAATAGAAAGTGGTACTCCATGCAATCTTACCTCTTCCTTTACATATATCTTGGCTAGCTGATCCAGAGAGAAATCCTCTCTAATAGCAATGAAGTGTGTAGACTTTGTAAGACAATCAACTATGACCCAGATAGCATTATTGCCTTTGGATGTTTTAGGAAGTCATGTGACAATGTCCATAGTGATGTTTTCCCATTTGCATTCGAGTATGGGTAATGGTTGTAACATCCCCTTAGACTTCTGTCTCTCATATTTAACTTAATGACAAACCAAGCATCGAGAGACATATTCAGCAACATCTCTTTTCATTCCATCCCACCAGAAGTACTCTTTAAGGTCCCTCTACATCTTTGTGCTTCCAGGATGAATAGAGAATGAAGAACTATGAGCCTCATCCAGTAGCGACTTCTTTAATTCGGGGATAGGAGGAACACAAACCCGATTCATGAACATTATTATCCCATCACAATCAAGGTGGAATTCAGGAACATTTCTCACCTTCTTTTGTAACTCGACATCTTCTTTCTGTGCCTCTTTAATCTTCACATGTATAGATTGTTGAACATTCATTTGAGAAAGAGAAGATTTTTCCCCTTCCATTATAATTCCAAGATCCATCCTTTGTAAATCCATATATATTGGATCTTTTGTGATCCTCATCATGGATAAACTGGCATGGTCTTGTCGACTTAATGCATCTGCCACCTTGTTTTCTTTCCCAGGGTGGTAATGGATTGAGTAGTCATAATCCTTAATCAGCTCCAACCATCTTCTTTGATGCATATTCAGCATCTTTTTTGTGAAAATATACTTTAAACATTTATGATCAGTATAAATATCACACCTTTCACCATAAAGGTAATGTCTCCAAATCTTTAATGCAAAGATTACCGCAGCTAACTCCAAATCATGTGTTGGGTAATTTTGCTCATGGATTTTCAACTGTCGTGAGGCATAAGCTATCACCATATCATTTTGCATAAGAACACACCCCAATCCCTTCTTGGATGCATCACTATAGATCACAAACCTTTCTCCACTACAAGGCAGTGTGAGCACATGTTCACTTGATAACCTTCTTTTCAACTCCTTGAAATTATCTTCACATTCCTCCGTCCAAACAAACTTAACTCCTTTCTGAGTCAACATGGTGAGTGGATTAGATAATCGTGAAAAATCATTCACAAAACATCGATAATATCCAGGCAAACCAAGAAAACTTCGGATCTCAGTTATTGTTGTTGGTCTCGACCATCTTTCGATAACCTCTATTTTTACTGGATCCACAGATATCCCCTCTTTTGAGATTATGTGACACAAAATTGCAAATTTTGAAGCCAAAATTCACACTTGGTAAATTTGGAATAAAGCTTCTCCTTTCTCAGGGACTTCAATATAATTCTCAAGTGATCTTCATATACTTCCTTGCTCTTTGAATAGGCAAGAATATCGTATATAAAGACTACCACAAATTGATCAAGATAGTCTCTAAAGACTCTATTCATCAGATCCATCAAGATAGCAGGGGCATTAGTAAGACCAAATGGCATCACTATAAATTCATAGTGTCCATACATTGTACAGAAATATGTCGTTGGTATATCCTCCATTTTGACCCTCAATTGATGATACCCTGAACGATGATAAATCATGGAAAAGTATTCAGCTCCGCGTAGTTGGTCAAATAGGTCATCAATGCGCGAGAGAAGATATTTGTTCTTGATAGTGATCTTGTTAAGTTCTCGATAATCAATGCAGAGTCTCATTGATCCATCTTTCTTCATAAAAAATAGAACAGGTGCACCCCAAGGTGACAGACTAGGGCGTATGAATCCCTTATCAATATTCTCTTGGAGTTTCTTCTTCAATTCCTGCAACTCAATTGGGGCCATTCTATAAGGTGTTTTTGAAATAGGCAAAGCACCCAGTATGAGTTCTATTTAAAACTCAACTTCACGATTCGGTGGAAGACCCAGTAATTCCTCCGGAAATACATCATAAAACTCCCGTACAATGGGCATATTCTTAATCATGTGTTTCTCACCAACCATTTGAGATAAATAACCTTCATTTAGTGCAATCAATACCCATAAAATGGAAGAAATTTCCACTAGAAGGTTATGTTCATCCTTGCATTGATAGACGATCATAGATTGATCTGGAATATGAAATGTGTCTTCCCTTCTTTGGAAATTTATATGAGCTCCATATAAAGAAAGCCAATCCATGCCAAGAATCACATAAAATTCCACTATAGGAAGGATCACAAGATTTGCAAGAAGCACTTTCCCACAAACATCGATCGGAGAAGAATTATAAACTTTTGATGCGACTGTTGTGCCATTAGGTGTTGTCACAGCTAACTCAACATCTAATTGTTGAGTTAATATGGTGATACCCTTAAAAAATTCTTCAAAAATAAAAGAGTGGGTGGATCCAGAATCAAATAAAACATTTTCTACTTTAGAGTGGATGGTAAGTGTACCTTTCACCACATTGTTATCGTACTCCACATCGCTGATAGAAATTACATGTGACTTTCCTTTGTCTTTAGCCTTAAGAGTTTGTTGACGTCGACCATCATCATCAACCCTTGGATTAGGGCATTTATTGGCATAATGTCCCATCTCCTTGCACTTGAAACATTGAAGTGTAGTAGGTTCATTCTGTGTATCCCTTCCTTTGTTTGCATCATTAGACATCTTATTCGCATCATCGCGGAATTCAAATGCCTGATGACCTTCCTTTCCACATTTGAAACATTTACTTGTCCCTTTAAGACAACTCCCTCCATGTTTCTTTCCACACTTTGAGCATAAGAGAAAGCTCGTCTTCTTTTCAGTGTGCTCTTTAGATTTTCCTTTGAATTCCATTTTCCTCTTCTTATCAAACCCATATGACTGATGGGTTACTCCAATCTCCATATCGACTTTGAGAGCACATTGAACAATTTCCTCGTAGCTATTGAAGTCCCTTATGGCTAACACCCTTCGAAGACTTGGTTTTAAGCCACTAAAGAATCGATCGATCTTACTCTCAGGTTGGATAATAATACCAGAAGCGTACCTGGAAGGTCTTGTAAAATTTGCTTCATAGGTACCAACAGATTCATCATCCTTTTGCTTCAGTTCACGAAACTCTTTCTCCATCTTTGTTCGGAGAATATGAGGGAAGTACTTATTGAAAAATAAGTTCTTGAACTCGTCCCATTCCATGGACTCAATTTCATCCCTTTGCCTCGTATTCTTAATAAGATTCCACCATTGATCAGCATCTCCTTCCAAACGATACACTACTAGGGCAACTTTATCATTTTCATAACATTGAAGAACTGAAAATATCTTTTCAGTAGTACTTATCCATTGTTCAGCAACTAATGGATCAGTAGACCCGCTGAAAGAAGGTGGACGCTGCCTCATGAAGGATTCAACAGAATGTTTCTCCTTCCTTTGCTCGTTTGGAAGTCCTGCATGATTCATAGCTTGAGAAAGTTGTGTGAGCATGGCTACAAGATTTTTCATTCTAGCTCCCATAACGTTTGGTTGCTCAGGGGGACAATCATTGCATTGCCCGTCACATTCCGCATTAACACGGTTCCTTCGGGTTCCACCCATTGACTAAAACCAAGAAGAATAGTGTGAGCAACACTAATTATAATAGGAAAACCACATAATGAAGAATAAAATTTCACACTTAAGGTCATATCCTAGGTTATTCATGGCCATTTCTAAAACACTAAGATTGTGTTCTATGCTTAGACTTATCCTTAGGGTTCTTACTAAGGATTTCACATCCTAGTTTCCAAAGGTTGACTATACCTTTCCTCTGATACCAACTATAATGACCCATAGTTTACATACATTGTTAATACTTCAAATTTGAAGCATACTTATTACAACATATAACAAAACCACGAAAGGAACGTATAGGTATAGTGCCTTTAGAAACTGGGAAACATAAACAACTGGTTCATAAAGCGTCTACACTGTCTCCCATTTATTTCATCATATCTATAGTCCCTTTTGGCATATCTTACTTAATAACCTTCTTCCTGACCTGGGGAAAGAAAACACACAAAAGGGTGAGCTCAAATGCTCAATAAGGGTAAACAAAAGAAATATCAATCACATCATATACACAAGCACATAACTTTTGGAAATCTTATCCGGCAAAAGAGATCATAATTTCATAACATGGGATAAATCATGGCAGTGAAATGTAATCACAATAATCATAACTTAAAACATGAAATTTTGTGGCATACACACATAATCATAGATAATCATTTCTTGTTAGTCAAGGCTCATTGCCAAGACTATCTTAGTGGGCAAAGTCCCTTTCTGAACCGAGTTCACTCCTCGTTTCAGTCCTATTTCACTAAACCGGTATAACCTACCATTCCAGCCAAGTCTATCTCATGAGATATAAAATCTTTAACCAATGCATTGGAGGGAGATATAGGTTCCACCAATCTCATAATGATACCATTCTTATGTGTGCCACAAAATCATAATCCATACATCGTAGCATAACCCATGTAATAAAAATGGGAATCTTTAAACATCGTGACATCACAAAACAATTCATATAAGATAAAAGAATTCATAAAAATATTTCCATCACAACATAATCAAATCCATGTAATAATATGGATAGAAACATAAACCTTTATTATCTTAGATGGAAAAAAATTTTGATAAAACACTTGAACTCCATTCTTGAGGAAAATATCATTTCTACTTCAAAAACACTTTTCCTTTCTTAACATGTCGTACAATTATAAACTAAAAGAAGTTGATTAAAATAAACTTGAAAACTTGTAAAGGAAGATTCATGGAAATAATGTTTTAAAAATCCATTCTTGCCGTATATGTTAAAAACACATTCTTCTCGTACTTTTGTCGTAAAAGTCAAAAAGTACCTCGTACGAAATGAAGATCATGTAGAACGAGTCACATCACATCGTGGAGACGGTATTCCGTATGTACCCACGAGTGATGATATCATTCCTATGATCGTGGAATTGTATAGGAGTGTATGTATACTATTTCAGAATCAGTATTACTTTATTATAGTCATATATAGTCATTATTTACACCATTATACCCATCCAAGTAAGGTGGTGGTGGAAAATAGATTACACCATGGCGTAGAGACAGTATTCCGTACGTATGCACGCGCGGTGATTTCTTTTTCCGTAGGATGGATAGATGGTGAAATAGGGTTTTTTCATAAATATAATAACATATCAGTATATTAGTGATACTGATGTTATTACTTCATAATGAAACAACTAAATAAGAAGAAGTGGAAGAAGAAATAAAGATGAAAGAATCGGTAACAGACATTACATCTTCTTTCAAGGGCTTCTTTGAGACCTTCTTTTAGGGCACTAAAATTAGTCTTTGAAGAATAACAGGACCTCTAGGATGTCTCTAGGGAATTGGAGAGGAGGAATTGGTAGGGTTTGGCCGAGCTTGAAGGATCAACATGGTGTGAGGAAGAGGGGGAGGAGGTGCCCTTTTATAAGGGAGGAGAGTGGTACCTTTGGGGAATCTAAAAATATTATTTTATTATAAAGTCAAGTTCGGTTTTAAATAGCTCCAAATTGATATATTTCGAAGCTAAGGTGGGTATGGGTCTAAACCTCTCATCCAATAGAATTTAGACAGGTTTAGGTTCTTATTTTAACCTTATCATTTAGATTTAACATTAAGTTAAATAAGTTTACTTTTACTGTGTCTTCTTGTGTTCTTATACTATAAGGTTAATAAACTTACTATAAGCAGCCAAACGAACTCCAAGTTGTTTATTATTAATATATATAACCTTATCTAAGTCATTTGTCCGATCCTTAGATTTTTATGAATAAAATAACAATTAATAATATAATATTTGTTTTAAAAACTATTTTATGTCAATTTTGACACTATTTAGTAATTGATTTTTGTGAAAATCATAGCAGAATGATTAGTTCTAAAAAAGTTAATTAAATAAATACTAACAAGTCATATTAACCTAGAAAATTAGTGTAATTCATAAAAAGTCTCAAATTACATTTATTTTGGTGTTTATAACATTAATTATGTCAATATTTCATTAATAAGATAATTACTGCATCATCTTTGTGTCAAAAATAAATTAAATTATATAATGTCTAAAAATTACAAATAAAATAACATTATGTAGGAACTCTTTTTAGATTTATAATGAATAATTATAGTCGAATTTATCTTATGTATAACCCCATATTAAAAATTATTTACTTATTAAACATTGATTTTAACTATTTTAACCCTTCATTAAATAAATTATTAATAAATGTCCTAATCTAATCCAAGTGTGCCTAAATGGTCATATTTTATTCCTATGTTTGTTTTTGGTCGAATTAATCTTGTCCAATAGAATTAGGACATGTGTTAGGGTAATAATAATATCATCTTTACCCTTAATTACCCTATTTACTTTTAATCGTGGTAAAAAAGTAAAAAGTTACTATTCACCAAAAAATTATTTTCATCTCATTGAACCACATGTTACTTACTGAAATCAACCGTATCTCTTGGATTTTTGAAATTCCACTCGCAGAAGCGATAAAATTATGTTTTATGAAAAATTCAGTTTTTAACTACCACTTAGTGGTTTCACTATTCATCAAAAATTCAAAGTTTTCAGAAAAATACCAAAATTTCACCCTAGGCTAATTTCGATATTCCGAATCCAAAAATGAAGTCCATTTTGAAAAATAAAATTTATAAAATTTCAAAATGTGTTTATTACTATTCATAACGGCTAGTTTTAATAATATTTTAATAGCATATAGTTGTTTAGTGAAACCCGGTATTGCGTACGACGCAAGCTATCGAGGAATGTCACGATTTAGTGTAAAGAAAGCCAAGCAAGTGTTGTGTAGAAAAATATTCCTTTGATGATTTATATAACATAAAAGTCTCGGGTGTTACACTGACCACCCCGACCAAGACCTCTACCTCAGCCTGAACGGCTGGAAGAACTCAAGTTCCCATACTGGTGGGAAACTGGTGTTTCTACTCCTGAACGAGGATCCATAGAAGAACCCATGTCACCAGCTGCTGGTGAAAAGATCTGACAGAAGTGCTGAAGGTGACCTATCTTTCCGCATGATCGGCACTCCACTAGGTCTTTCAGACAGTGTGGCCTCATATTCCCTCTCATTCGGCACCGGTAGCACACCACATGGCTACTAGAAGATATGCCTCGCCTTCATGGATCACCGTGCGAAGAATCCCTATTGTGAGTCCAACTGTCAGTAAGAGGAACACTAATTCCAGATGTTAAGCCACCCTGGCTAACATCTCTAGAATCTCTCAGATTGTGCTATGTGATCATCACCTGGTTAACGATAGATGTGATGGATTTCAACCAGAAGATGTTCACCTGTGATCAGATGTCATGCCTCAGATCATCCTCATACTTCCTTGCTAGGAATAACTGATCAACTCCTATAATAAGCATGATGTGTTTCAGCTCGGTAAAGTGATAGAGGAATACTCCATGATAGAAACAGTTCCCTACTCCAGACTCATAAACTCCTGGGCTCGATCGTCCCTCAATGTCTCTGGATAGAAGTAGTCCCAAAAGATGCTCAAAAACTCATCCCATGCCATAATCTGCTCCCATCGTGATAGTGAGATCACATCCCATTACCTCTTGGAAGAGTCCCAAAGCATATAGGTAGCAAGCTTGGCCATCCTCTATGGAGGTGTCTCCAGATGCTCGAAGATCATCATCATGGATTCTAACCATGAATCTTCAGCCTCGTGTCCCCCATCTCCTGAGATAGTAGGAGGATGCTACTACTGAAAGACCTACGTCAAATCTGCCATCAACAGGGTAGGAGACTATGCTCTTTGAAAGGCCTGCATCAGCCTCAGAAAGCCTTTACTGAACTGTGCATCAGAACTTAGTTCTGGTAAAAGAGCTGGTGCCAAGACTGGCACAACAGGATGACTTACAGGCAGTCCATGATATGCCATATCAAGTGTCTGATCACTCCCCTATATCTGGCATACAACCAGAGGATTTCTCGGCGGTATGACTTTTCAAGGTCAAATTCTTACCTTACATTATGATTATCAAAGATAGAAAACATGGAGTTCAATAAGGGAACAAGAGAAATAAAACATTCAAGTTATTCAAAACATGACTACATGACATGTATAATCCTAACACGGCGTGTTCCCTTAATCCATTCACATGGGCATGTACTTCTACCAAAACTGGTCATGTAACACCCCAAACACACGACTTGTTGTCCTCACACATGGAATGTAATTGAATCCTCTTCCCCTGCTTGGGTCCTTCTACATGGATAAACCACACTCTTCTCGTTTAGATCATGACCACACTGTATGTTTGTGCAAGACACAGCGTGTACTAAACAAGCTCTATAGGCCCGTGTTGTTAGTGACACAGCCTGTGTACTCGGGTTACACTACACGGTGTGTTCTATACGGTCATCATTTATTAGAAAAGACTCGGCCATCCTGTGTTGTTATCTATACAATGGACATGAGGTCAACACAACACGTCATTTATTAGACGATACATGGTGTGTTCAATAAGGATTTTCCTATCCCGTGTCTCTGTCCACACGGCCTATGACATGGTCAAAGACTACATTGTGTGTACATAAAGTAGACGACATGTACTTAATAAAACAGTTTCTTCCCATAAAAAGACCACATGGCTTGTATTCAAAACTACACGGTGTGTATTCTGGATTTTTCCAGACAGTAAGCCTCAGAAACTACTCCAGAACCTAGAAAAACCCTAAAACATACATTAAAGTGACAAATTCCAATCCTTGAGGGTTGATACACATTGTGAATCAAATATTGGCATCTAATACATGTTATAACAAAGGTAAACAAGTCAATGAACAACAAAATTCTTGTCCACGAGGGCCCATAACACCTCAGGAACCAAAGATTGATGTTCATTCAAACAAAACCATACACAAAAAATACCCTATCAAATAGCAGTTATTTTATCAAGGCATCTATCAAAACATCATGCATATTCTATACAACATCATTCACAATAACTATTAATTGCTAATGCACTCGAAATGGAATGGTAAGAATGCATGACATGTGATTTCTATCAAGTGCCTATATGATGCCTGAAATGGCATACCCTCATCTAATCAAGTTTTGAAAGTAATAGAACCTCAATAACATCAACAGTAATAGCACAAAACCTGTGAGCCACCAAAAGTTGAAAATCAGGTCAACTATAAACTTGATAAACTTGAATATTGCAATAAATGAGGTAGATTGGATTTTCCCTGTACACGGGTTAGATACTATTGGGCACAACTTATTACCAAGTACCTATTCCATCCTATCCCTGACTATAGGCTCCAAACAGTATGTCAAGAGAATATAATTCCACTGATACTAATTTTTAATGTCCCATTCTAGCCGACAATAATGATATTGTCCCCTTTGGGACTAGCTCTTATGGTTTTGTTTTTCGCTGGGTTCTGGCACTCAGGCACCCCCTAGGAAAAGGCCTCATGATGGGAGAGGTTTCCAAAACATCTTATAAAGGGGTGAATCATGCTCCTCCTCCTTCAATGTGAGATTTCCAAATCCCACCCCTAGAGGGGCCCAATATCCTCATTAGCACATCAAATGGACACCAGATTTGATACCACTTTGTAACATCCCAGTTTTGGAAGTGACCCAAAGGCGCCCTATACCCGATTGGTCACATGGCCTCAAACACATTTCCCTGAACGCCTGAGGCCTCTGACTAGAATCGAGGGCCTTGGGTGTGATAATGGGGAAACTATACCCTCATTGGAAGAGTAACATAGTGGAATAAATATCAAAGGAAACTGTGGAAACAGTAATAATCTATACAAAAGTAAACTGCAGAAGATTGGATTAACAAACAAGTGGAGAACATATATAAATGATGCATCATACATATGTCTATGATTTTATCCAAACAAATCACATTGCTTAAATACAACAGTACAAAATTAATAAATTAATGAACTCCTCATCTTCGCAAGCCATAGATCGGTCCCATTCTCTCGACCTCTATAGAATGTTATGTACCTGAAGTAGAAGGGATCTTTCCCTTGTCTATACCTGTGATAATATAATCTGTTTGGGCCCAAAAGTATGTCCCAAATAGGGTGTGACACTAAATCCTAGTAGAAAACCATGATGACATTTGTGCCTAATAGTCAGGGAATATATGATAGGTAAAAGTACAGAAAGTAGTAAATAGGAAAGTACTCAACAGTAATAAATTCAAAATTTCAATATCCAGAAACAACTAAATAAGCATATAAACACAAACAGGTAACCCTTTGGGACGTACAAACAACCTATCCCCTCTGGTCCTACCTAGAAACATGAGCATGTTGCTGAAAACAAAGGTAACCCTCTAGTAAGTACTCACACCCCATCCCTTCTGTTCCTACCTAACAAGTAAAAGAAAACCACTAGACAGTACACTTAGTCTAACCCCTCTGGTTCAGCTTAATCATAGACTCTCTAAGGAAGCACTCACTCTAAATTCCCCCTATAGTCTTGTATCGGTAACTAAAGGTTTTCTAGGAAAGCATTTTTGTGACATTCCCCTTGTGGCCCACGTCGAGGAATTACAGAATCTCTAAAGAAGTACTCAACGTCAATTTCCCCTTTGGTATCACATCGTAATAAGTAAAGACACTCTAGAGAATCCCTTACGTCCATTCTCCATGTGGTTTATACACAGGTTCACAATTCCCTATGTTAGTCAAGCAAGTATGTAGCGCACATCAGCCAAGGTAAACCTTAATAACTACTTGGATAGAAATAAACAACATATCAGTATGTAAGAACAATAGTCACACCATCCAACAACTAGGCATGGAAAGTAAATAGAAACCTAACAAGAAACCTAGACCCAACGGTCAAAACATGAAAACATGAATGGGAAAACACTTCCATAGCATAAAAATTTACCCTATTCACATTCCAAACCTCTACTCAAGCATACAATAAAAGCACGAAAACAATAGGGCTAAAACGGTAAAGGCGCAATACCCTGTTTACGGGTATTGTGAATATTTTCACAGAAAACTCAATTAATTTCAATATAAAGGCACAAACCACCTAACTTAGTGTTGGGAGATTGATATACTCCAGCACCGGCCCTTGGATTGACCTAAAACATGTTAGATCTACAAAAACGACTAAAATGTTCAACCCATGATATCTCACAAGAGAGGAGAAATCAGAAGATGGTGCTTTAGGAGATAAGAGAACAAACTGATGTGATTCCAACGCAACTGACGGTGTTCGATTCAGTGGACAGACAAAGCATCAGCGGCTGGGACAATGATCACGGCTGTATGGGATCTCTCAGTCAAACGAGACCTTGAAGGAGAGCTTTCTAGAGATTAGATGCGACCCCGGTAAGTTTAATGAAAAACAATACATGGAATGTACCTTTGAAGTACATGACATGAACTTGCCATTTCTGTACTCTGTTTTAGGTGGCTTGGAGGTCACCCACACGGTCATGTGTGTGTCCATTACATGGCTAGCACACGGCCTCCTACCACAACATTGTACATTTTGAGTACTCATAAAGTACATTATGTGTACTTTAGAAATTTATAAAAATTCCTCTTTTTCTCAAAAAACAACCAGAAAAGAAAGACATACCTGAAAAGAATATCCAAGTTCTTATATCGGTATATGATCAGTTGTTTCTTCCTATTCTAGGTCACATTAGAGGGATAACGTGTTGTGAACATGGTCAGTATTTATCCTCAATCATTATTTTCATTCCATGGTATCCCAAAAGATGGGCATGGTGATTCAACTTTTCTACCCTTCTTCCCAACCCACAATACATTAATATGTACATCTACAGTCCAAGATCTATGACCATAAAATAATATCCACCACATCCTTTTTGAAGAACATTAAATTAGATGACATTTTAAGAACTACATACAACATGATTTCCATCCTCATGGGATATGGAGGAATGCTGGAATATTTCATTTTTTGGGTCAGTCATGGATTCATGTATTCTTTTTCTTGGCCACTCGGCCTGAGTTCTATCGTGGAAATATGAATGGTGTGGTGTACGTGGGATTTTGTCCTCATTCACATTGGGATATTCTCCATGACATACACATTCCACTTTGAGATACTCCTTTCCCCATGTTCTTGTGATATGACGTTAAACTACATGGTTCTTCAGAACTATGTTTGGATTGATTCCCATTCTCAGGGGATATGTAAGAATTACCAAACATTTAGTCTTCAGTTCCAACGTTGTTTCTTAGAAACCTTATCTTCTTTCTGGACACATGACCTATGTCTTATGAAGTGTATGGGGTGTGTTTTTGGCTTATGTACTCATCCATTTGTGGTTTGAAACAGCCACACGACATACCTCTATCTTGAGAGATCTCCAACAACCTTTCCTCCACTCATTTTCTCAAGACGTCTTCATTCAAATTGGGTCCCTCAACCCTTTTTGGAAATTCACCAATGTTCCCAAATTCACTGTGACTTGGGACCTTGAGTTTTGGGTACTTCATGGACATGTCTACATCTGATTTGATGATTCAAATTTCCTGCTATTTTCTTTTTCAACATCCATGACATCCAAAAGGATCCCCAAAAGGCTTTGGTGCTAGGATTAGGTGATATCCTACCATCTTTTTCCAACATCACAATGAATTTTGAATGATAATTTGAAACAATTCCCTCATTGAAAATATGTTAAGCGGTCAACACTCGTTTTTTTGTTCCCATTTCTAGTCACACGATATAAATGATTTGTTTGGAACATGATCAATAGTTATGCTCCATCGTTAAGACACTCCCATTAAGCCTTAAATAATGGTTTCATGAATAACATCCCATTCCACCTCATCATGATCATGTGGAATTTCGAAACTATTTGTGTCATCCCTCAGTGTGTGTTTGCACGTTAAAAGGATTAATCAATATCGTGGGGTCATTCAAGGATCTGTGTTGTTTTCCCTTTCTCGGTATTTCACAAGTTACAAAGATCTTATTTGACCTGGGTTTCCACATTTATTAAGGCTTACTTGGGCATAGGGACTTGGTCAAAGTTTATGACTTATTTAAAGAATCTCACTTCTTTCTATCCATGCTCTATGACTATAAGCTAAGATTCCACAATTCTTGTTGCATGATGTTAAACTATATGAATCATTCTAGAAATACGTTCATCTTGATTCCCATCCTTATTGTGTGTATAATAACTCGCAGACATTTCATACTTGGGTGATGCTCGGGCTCCACTATTTATCTCTTCTGTTCGGCCTTCTGGACCTGAATCTTATAGGATTTCTTAGTGTGGTGTATGTGGGATTGTGTCATCATTCACATCATGTCTATAATAGCCTCACGTCATACTCCCCATTAGAATCTAGTCTCTCCTATCTATGTCAATGTCACCTGATGATAAACTGCATGACATTCCAAAACTACATATCACTTAATTCCCTAGATTTAGGGATATGTAGGAATTCCTAGACATTTTTCCATTAGATCTTTCCCCATATTATGTAATCTATTCATGCCCCCTGGCCTGCATTTCCCTCACTCCGGGGTTGTGCGCAATGTGGTGTGGACTACTATCCTCATTCTCATCAGGTATACTTTATCACACCTTGTGTATTCCCTTTATAACCTCATTCATCTTTCAGTGCCCAAGCCATATGACATAAAACTATAATGAATAGTTCCACATTAAGTTAACATGTTTCTTATTTGACACACAATGTTAAATTCTATGGGATGGTCCTATCATTCAACCCTAAAATGTGACACTATCATCCTGGCCATACGACGAAAAATGGTGCTCCATTGTGGTGTCCTCAATTTAGGGGACATCATTGTTGGTATCGGTAATCCACCATTCCATTTTTAAATGCATACATATGTATTTAATATAGTGGTTATGCTTGGAATATCCATCTTGGTTTAGTTTCTTAAAAACACAAACACCATAAATAACAAATAAGATCCATCAAATGTCTTTGCTTTTTCTGCACAATCCAGACCTCCATGAAAGTATTTCCACTGGTATTGGAACCCTAAGATTCCATTATTCCATAACTATGTTTTGATTGATTCATATCCTCATGGGATACATAGGTATTCCCAGAAATCTTTCCATCTGGTCCAACCCCAGGCATCTCAAACCTGGACCTCTTTCTGGCTCATTGGGACCGAACACAGTCAAAATCATGTGGTGTTGTGAGGCCTCCTGGGTCGTCATTCATGTTGGTTTTATGATATCCATTCCATGAATTTTCATTCAAGGATAATCCTTCTATTCTCTTAAATCTGTGTCCCCATATGATAAACTGCATGAATCCTTCCAAAACTATATATGGCTTGATTCCCATATTCATGGAATATGTAAGAATGCCTAGAAAAGTCATCTCAAGTGTAGGCTAAATTTTCCATTTGGTCCCATGTCCTAAGGTTTCTCCTAGGAACATGTGGTATAGTATGGACATCTACTATCCTTATTCAAGTCAGGTTTCACATCAACTGCACCATGTGTCTCCCTTGTATCATCCTAGACTGGTCCATGTTCTATGACCATAGACTTGGATCTTCCCATGAGAATATATATGGATTTATTACCTTCCCAATGGGATACGTAGGAAATCCTAAACACATATTCTTTAAGTGTACCACCATGTACTACCAATCCATCATTCGTCTACACTCATGATGATAAAATATATACCCTAGTGGGAGATTCATGACATAAAAATTTAACTCGGTTTTTATTAGCAACATGTCATGAGATTGAAGGCCTATTTTTCCTTATCCACATCGGATTTTTCATCTTCTCCACCCGACACACATTCCATTAAACCATGTCACCTATCAATGGCCCACTCTATGATCTTAAATTAGGAGTCTCTATTCCCATGAATCTTGTCATTGGAAAAGGATTTGAATCCCTCAATCTGACATGTCTCATTATGATACTCAAATGCAACATGGAGTAGAGACCAATGTGTTGAATTCCACAGGGACATTAACTCATTTCTTGTCCATGCCTCGTGATCCCTTTATTTAGACCTCCATCCTCTTATATGTCTGATGGGACCCCCTTTACAGGCTGGTCTCATGCCACATTGGCTCACCTACTATCTTGGAAAACACTCCGGAAGACCTGAGATGAAATTGTTTGACATGTCCCATATTTAAAACATGGTCAGTATTCCACCCTTATTTGTATGGGATCACTCCATACTAATGATAAACGGATGCTATGTTTCAAAAATGTTCAATAGGTTTTCTCCATAGTCCTGCCTCCATTATTGCAATCTAGATCCTGGGCACCAGGATTCACATCATTACACTTCATTATATTGAAGTGGAATTCCAACAAACTTAGTTTTACCCCTATATAATCTATGGGGGTGATGTGGGTAGGTCAGTATTATTTGGATGTCATTCACCAAGAATTACATTGCAACTAATGTGTGCCTCCCAATACCAGGAACATCCCATTACTATTTACAACATCATGCATGACTCACATGGTCTTAGTGGTTTTGATAGGATGTGTACTCGTGCAGCTGAACAACACTTCCCTTTTGTCCCGCATAATGTTAAACTTCACTCTCAAAACTACATGTGTCTTGATTCACATTCTAATGGGGTACATAGGAATGCTTAGAAATTTTCTCTCGGGATGAGACCAAATTACACCATATTTGGTCTCTCTACTAATGATTTCCTTGGGGATTATGTGGTGTAGTATAGACTACTGTAATCATCCTTAATGTCAGGTCTATAAAGGCTCACCACATACTCACCCCATAGGATCTCCCCTTTCAATATTTATCCTACCGCATGATGTTAAACTATACAGGTCCTCCAGAACTACATATTTCTTGATTCCAATCCTCACGGGATAAATAAGGAATGCCTAATCACTTTCCCGCAAGACCGACACCATGTTAGTCCACCTTTGGTCTATGGTCTCATAAATCCCATTGGAAACACGTTGTGTGGTGTGGACTATTACATTCCTCATTCACATTGGGATATGTACTACACAACATATTTTATTTTTGGGTAACCCTATCCTCACCATACACCACTAAACTACGTGTCCATCATCCTCATTGGAATGATGTAAAACTGTGGTCCATTCTATGTTCTCACCAGATAGTCACTTTTAAGAAATGAGTACAATCCCTGATCAATCTGATGTGCTCAACTAATGTTTTTTCATCACAGGGGGCTAATTTCAATAGTATTGGACTCTATTCGAGAAAACCATTACTCTACCCTCCATGTGTTGCATACCTTTTATTTGGATCCTCACCCTCATTATAATCTACATGGACTCCCAAATAGTATGGATGATCGACCTATGGGTCTCCTACTTTCTTAGGTCAGTGTTCCGGAATACTATGGATGAAAATTCATGTTAGGAATCGTGTTTCGAACATAGTTATTGGTCGAACCTCATTTTTGATCCCTATTTTAAGCTAACACAATAGAGATACAATGTTTTGAAAATGGTCAATAGATATCATTCATTGTCATGCCAGCCCTACAGTGTTCTAAATTTCAGGTATCATAATTCACATTCATTTTCCCCCTTTTTTGGATTTATTCCATCTCCCTGGTGTTATCTATATAATGTGCTAGAGAATTTTGGGAAAGGGTAGGTTTTTATTTTATGAGTCTTTCAATCTGAACATCACCCCCTTTTTCTTCAAAGAAACCCAGATTGATCGATCATTCCTCAGATTCCCAAGGATGGGTTTGCATTGTCTCATTAAAATAGAATAACGATGTGGTCATCCCTTGTTTCTCACATCGGGGATGACCCACGTGATCATAGGGATTGACTAATGTATATTTCACTGATATGATGGAAATTAAGAAATCAAAATTGATAATGGAACTCATGCACTCAAGAATCATAAATAAGAAAATCATGAAAATACATTTAAGAGTTAACAAAAATTACAATGCCCAGTGATTGGACCATCCCATAGACATGATAACTTCTAAAATGTAGCATCCCATAATCACTACTCAATAGATCGTGGCATCCAGGATCTGTTGTATCCTGTTAATCTCTCGCTCATCCTCGATGGCAATGTGGGGTAGTTCATAGGCCTTGATCTAGGCCCGATCGTTATTGGATTAGATAATAGCCATATCTTGAAAAGCACGACTCATCTATTCCTCAGACACTTCCATATAGGACTTAAACCATGATATGAGTCAAGATTAGGAATCTAAGAAAGAGCAATGCTCATTCTCCCTTTCCCTCAATCATTGGATCTCATGATCATCCTCTTAGAGACTCATGATGTTGACATAATTCCTCCTTTGACATCCCACACTGAGGCTATGGTCATGTTCCCATATTCTCTCTGCCATATAGTCTTGAATGAGCATATGAGGACGTTGAGAATACACTCCTCCAGTGCATAGTTTTCATATCCCTTAAAAAACCTCCATATATGGTTTATCCTTTTTTCTTATGGTGTATCCCCAATAAAGCTCTTAATCAGCTTCCATGACCGGTAATAGATGAACTTTCTATCCTCTTAATCAGAAGGAG
This sequence comes from Viscum album, assembly GCA_963277665.1. Taxonomy (NCBI): domain Eukaryota; kingdom Viridiplantae; phylum Streptophyta; class Magnoliopsida; order Santalales; family Viscaceae; genus Viscum; species Viscum album. Next base: position 393,963,663 of record OY728148.1, read on the forward strand.
TATCATCTCGATCCTCTAGGTTGGCAGGTTCGTAATCCAGGAATACTACTAAGAGATCAGTGGTGGGGTCTTCCTCGGGTGTAATTTTAGGAATTTTAGGTTCTTCATCGGCAGGAGAAATAGACTCCACATCAAATATTTCATCTTCATCATCGGGCTAAACTTCAACATGCACCGGTTCAAACCCATTAATGTCTACACACACAGCATTGGTTATTATAGTTTGGGTTCCAAATACATTCAATTTCACTATAATTGGTACACCCTTCAAGAGAGGAGCATCATGACCCCTATTCATCCTCACTAGTACCACCCACACAATTTGAAGAACTGTTTAGAATTGAGATTAAAATGTTAGTGCTTGTTTCAACAAGTAATATCCAGGATCACTGTGAGAATGAAGGCTTATGAAGGTTTAATGACTAATTTATGTTCTTAGGTTGTCATCAATGATATTCTATGTCATTCCGCCATATATGTTTTGGAAATCTGAGGACTTCGAGATGGAAGTCTTGTTTGTCATAGCCTTACTCAACTTTGTAATAACCATCGACCCAAGTGTAGATCCAGAGCCCACAACCACATGCATATGGGTGGGAATATCATCCATAAGTTTTTCATGCAGATAAACAATTTCATTTGAAAACGTAGGGTGACACATATAAAATCATGGTGAAAATGAATGTTCTGGAGGTTAAATTGACAACTTTGTTGAAATATTCCAACTCTGATGTCCCAAATTCACCATCTTCTAAACGAAATCCCCCATCATCCTCATCTCCGCAGGAGCTATCTAATTCCTCAGGTAAAGGGTAGAGCTCCCTCAGCTTAGAAACTGATGCATGAGGTGGGACTTTTTGAACCAATAGTACTTTCACCCAGCTCATTATTAGATACCGAGCACTCCAAGAATGCACGTAGTTGTCCATCTCAACAACATATCATTCCCCTTCTTCCTGGGACACTATAAATACTGCCTCGTCATGACTAATATTTGAAAGGCCCATTCTGTGGTGTCTGATATGATCCAAGATCAAAATAAACTACAAAATTGTTGGTTAACCACCGAGTTATCCCAGGACATTAGAAGATATAATCTAGAGACATGTCTATATGGTGGATTATCTTGTCGAAATAATGAGTGGAAATCCTACGAAACCCCTAGGAACCCTCCTCTCTTCCTAACCTTGTTCATTTGGGACCACCTGGCCCTTTGTTGCCACATTTTCACCACATGGTGAAAGCTCTAATAGTGTTTCCTTTTCCCCTGCCGCTACACTTCTACCAACACTCTCTCTCATCAATCTCTAACACCAACCTTTTTGTTGAGATGAAAATCCGTCATTGACCCAAACAGATTTCTAGATCAACATTTTCCTTGGGTAGGCTGACAACTAGCTCTTGGTATATTACATCACCATCCTGAATGTGACATTAGTTGGTGGTATCTCGTTTCACATCATCCCATCATCGGGGGTGAACATGAACAGAATATTCCTTGTTATACACGGGTGATCCTCATGGAACATCCTCAAATACACCTTTGAGGTTAGCCGCTGCATGCACCAAAATTTCCTCGCAAATCGGTGCAAGGTGTACGGATTATAGATTGAAACACGTTCCACCGAATCCAAAAAACACCACCCCTGAAAACCAAAAAGATTGAAAGATTGTCCTCGTTATCTCAACCATCATCAGTGATCTACCTCGAGGTTAGTTGGATTGGGTGGCAGAAAAATTCATATGTATTCCAGATGAGGTTCAACATGCTCTACGGGATCATATTGGCTGAAAAGAATCTAACTACATTTTGGATGGAGGGCTATAATATTGAACCTATATGAGAAATAAATTATAATCACTCATAAACATTAATGTGCATCCCCACCCATCCATAAAAAAAGGAATGTCCTACACACCCACAACAGTTTATTCCCCTTACTAATATGCCACAACATCTGGAATAGCTTCACCGGTATTGAGATCCCGAGGATGAATATCAGCCAAGTTTCTGGTATGGATTCCATGATAAGCATACTCGGTCGTACACCCTTGTTCGTATCTCCCACTGGAAGCATCCATCCACAGATGAGCACCAATGTTAACGCATCCATCCTAACCACTAGTTGACACTCTGTTTTGATTCTAAACCCACATATATTACAATGGGTGTGCTCTAATAGTCACTAGTATGAGTTCTATTTTCTGCGTTGGTCCCCCTTTGGGCATGTGGGAGGCCTCACTAGGGACTTCCTATCTAACAGGTGATTCAAAAACCACCTTAAACACAAATTTAAATGCACATCCCTTACTTATTTCTTGTCATCACCCAACACTAGGTTCATCAATGCCTTTTCCAGCCTTGGGATATACTCCACATCTTCCCACACATTCTCTTATGGGAGGAATTCGTCAAACATAGCCACTAGAATGGTAATACGTCAGATCTTGTGGATATCCCAGAGACTAATGCTAACTTCCCCATGAAAAAGATGAATGATGTTGATCATGGGTGAACACCTACTCAATAGCTCGGGAAAAAGTCTTTTCAGCAGGAAGATACGAAATTGAGAAGCATATGTTACCTCATACAGTCTGACTCGCATCAGCTTTGCTCCAAACTCATCACATGTTTCACATACCATGTAGGCCTAGACCTTGTCATTTGTAAAGTTTCCACCCTAGAGCAGGTCCCACAAATCAGTCCATCCTATTTCTGAATTTCATAGAGCATCCTTTAGTGTACTGTGATTTTTCAGGGGAGACTCTTTAGCCTGTAGTTTCTTCTCATCAACATCGTGGGTGTTCTTGTAAAAGCAGTTGGTGGTGACAGATGTACGATCAGTCCACATTTATCCATCAGTGGACCTAAGACACTAATATCGACCTGGGTTACTCCTGAACTAGTGGGCTAGTTCATCCCTAACAGCTTGAGGGATGAAGACCTCATCCCTCAAACTGAAGATGTATAATGGCAGTACCTTTAATAGGGGATTTTTGTTCTGGACCTCCTTTATAAGGCCCCTCAGGGATTCATGATCGAAGAGGCTTCACATGTATTCACTAATACCCATGTTATCCATCATTTCCTCCCATCGGCTAGCTGCCACAAGGAATACTTGGGAATCTTCATCGTTGGCCATTTCATCTGATAAAGTCTTTTGACATTTTTCATTGATGATTCACGATGCTTAGTCATAGAGCTAAGTCACAGAGTAGAGTAGTAAAGCCATATTACAGAGATCGACTCATGTAACATCCGGTCACGGAGTCAAAAATGCAATATTCCGCACAAGGCAACCTAGGATAATAGTGCATCAGCTCACTAAGTAGTGTTGCATAGCATTGGCCAATAATGTATATATTCTCAAAGAAAGATCATGGAGTGCGCGGTGCTTCACTAATCGGGAGATAATGTATAAAAATTTAGAATTATATGAGTAAAAACTAGCGGTCATCACTCTTTATGTATACGCTATTACCGCAAAGCTTCGTGGAACGTATCATTCTCTACGACACGCTCGACCCATGCTTTGGACCCCTTCTTTTCATTTTTTCTTCATAATCTCTCATGATATTAGAAAAGTACCCATAGAATGAAATCCTAATTTCTTCTTAGTTCCCATTCTGATGGGGAAATTAATTGGCACAAAAATTTTTCCCTTCGGAAATCAAACCCCACAAAAATTCTTAGTAAGCCTACCTCACAAGGAATCCTCGTAGAGAAGCCTCACAATTCCCTTCCAACTCTATTATCGGCACGATGTAGTGAAAAAAAGTCCTCTATTGCAGCCACAAATTAGCTAACAGAGCACTCTGTGACAACTAAACACTTGAGAGAGAGAATTTTACCCCTACGCAACATCTTATTGTGAACTCATTGACTACAATGCAATGGAGAGAGACCTCTAGGAGAACATCAATGTATATGAAAAAGAGGTCCAAGAGTTCGAGGAACATGAGGGATCTGCCTCTGTTTTCGAGGTCCAATTCCTCTTCATCCCAAACTATGATTTTTTCACCACCTTTCACCAATAAATAACAGGCTTCCCTAAAACCGAAAGGGCATATTCAATGACCTTTCACCATCTCATATCTAAAATCATGATTCTCCATTTTCTCTGCAAATCATTGAGAAAATGATCTCTTCATGGTATTTGAGCATTTTGAAATACCATTCCCTTTGTTAATATTTAACCCCTCTTCATGTAGGGATTCCCATCATGAATCCAACGGGTAGTAACAAAGGAAGTAGATCCCTATAGGAACTAAAATCTCCACAAATAACTCATGATTCATGAAGTACCTTTCATTCACATGTGAACCCCATGCTAAAATAAGATCATTGTTCTTTTCAATGTACATAACCTCACAATTATACACACTAAAAGGAACCTGTGCTCTGTGAAGTCATACTTCATTGAAGAACTTGCACATCTTGAATCACTCTTTATACGTATGTATACTCAATGTATGAACTAGACTAATCCACTTCACGAAGCAAAACCCTTCGCGTAATCTCTCTACTTTGTGGAGAACCTGAGCTTCATAGGGCCCCTCCCTGTGAATCGCTTTTCATTTGAAACACTTATCCTATATAACCTCAAGGTATGTTTGAATTGATTTTAAAGTCCTATGGGTGGTGCTTCCTATTGATATGCTTTTCTTCATTCTTCTTCTCATATTCATGTTAACGTCTATCACTTCATTGCATTGCAACTCTAATGTGGTCCCCTCAATGGATCACTCCACAGCTCTGTCTCCACATGAAATTTCTGGTTCCTTCCCATAACCAAGGGTTAAAGTGCACCTATTATGTGTGTCTTAGGGATGAGGAGTGATTCCTCATCTTTTGAGCTATATAATGTGAAAATTCCAAGTAGTACGATCCCCATAACATGGCGTTAAACTGTAGTCTCTCCACATGCAATAGATGAAGGGTGTCCCGCATCAGACATTTTCCATGACCAATTTTCTCAACGGGAGTGATATCTTCCTAACATGGATTGAGATACTCCTTTCATGGAATGACATCTATCCTTGGGGGAATGCCACCACCCAATTGTAATCCCCAAGAATTTCTTATAGGAGGTATCAAACTTGCTCCTCCTCTCTTCCTCCATGTGCAAAGTCTATAGGAGAGATGGGAACAATAGAATCTCGATACCACATCCCTCTACCTTTGGGATTTATCTCCTTTGTGCCTCTACCTTGGAGTAAGACCTAATCTATATCTCACTAAGACTCTATCCATGCCTAAGACCCATTCTGTTCCTCGTAGATGAATCATTCATGACATGATCATTAGGTCTTTGTTTCCTAGTGTTTCTGACACCATTAATGACTCACATGAGATTACAGTAAGCATCTACCATGACACCCTCTTTGGGTCTCCATAGTTTGTAAGCCCCATCCCCCCACCGAACTAAATAGACTTTGATCCTTACCCTTTCCGAGTAGGGTACATTGGATGCTCCTTGAGATTCAAGCTTGTAATCCATCTGTTAGGGATACTTCACATTAGTTCACCCTCGTCCCACATGACATTAAATTGTATGCCCCTTTTTGTCATGAAAGACGCTATCTATATTCTTTCAAACTATAAGGATTTCAATTCCTATATCATTGGCAGGGTAAATAGCTAGCATCCCTGAGGTTCAACCACAAACAGTAGTAATCCTCGATGCCCCGTTTTCTGAGACCCACATTCGTGGTCCGTCTCTTAGTGGCGGAAGACCAACTCTTGGGCTTCTAACCACGTGTAACCCGCAACATGTAGTCAGGTCGTTTTCCTTTGGATACACCTTGATTCCATTCCCCCAACCAAAACTATATGTACATTTATTCCCTGTAATGGGGATACATAGGATGCCTCCTAGAGGTTCAAACCATGCACTCATGTCCCATCCTAGTCTCTCACTTGAGCCTTTGTGTTTCAATGTGGTCATGCACCACCCATGGGTTCTACATCATTTAGGTCCCATCAATGCATCGATTCTCACGGGCCACATCCTCATGTGTCCAATTTTCCATCATGATGCTAAAATGTATGCTTCTTAACTACATAGACTTTGATTACCTACCATAGGGAGGTGTAGGAAGCCTCTCTAAGGTATAAGTCCAGCATCACTGTCATCTTCACGTCAGTTCCATCATATATTTCTCAGCAACGTTATCTAGCCATACATCATCCATCTTGATTCCTACCTGGGCCAAAAAATCTTGGTGATGTCACACCATCCATTTAGGTAGATAACCATGCATAATCCCCAAACAATCCATGACCATCCAACCAAGAGTGTACCTCTTGCGATGGGTCACTATCCATGCATAAGACCTAGCAAGTCTCTAGGGTCATTGTCCTTTGTGTACACCCCAATTTATAACCACTTATAACTACTTGGATTTTGATCCCAGTCGTCTACACATGATATGTAGGAAACCTTAATGAACTTCAATTCCAGCCAAAGTTAAGCCTTGGTGTCCCCAATTTATGGGGTTCACTTTCCATGATCCGCCCTCAATGGTGTCCAGATCAGCCTTCATGGTGTGGTATCTTCCCACTCTGGGAAACACCACCTCAGATATGTCACCATTAGGCCTTCTGGTCCATCATCCGGTAAACCTTCCAGATGATCCCTTATAGAGATAACAATCTTTTCATCTCTATGGGATGTTCTGATCACTCTCATTATATCTTCACAAGATGTTAAACTTGCATCTTACCTCATGTTAATCTTGACATTCCTAAGTAAAAACTCAGAAGACATGCCTTTGGTATAACCACAGCCGCTAGATGTTAAACATGTGAAATAACCTATGTTAAGACAAAGGATGTGTAGGAAAACCATCGTGACATTGTAACAACATATAATTCTCCACACTCAATGTGGGATTCCTCGAGTTCCTCTCCCAAGAGAATCCCTATCATAAAGAGAATAAAACATGGCGTATCAGTGTTTCTTCCTCCAGATATGCTAGAGATGTCCAACGTGGCTACTCCTTTGATCGACAGTTACTACTCGAACATGGTCTCTTGGAATGTCCTGACAGAAGCCCTGTAATTAAATGGAATCCATAATAATATATCATTAGGGAAGAGTTTCATGAACAATGTCTTAAATTTTAAGGTATACCCGGACTAGGTGGTGAATTATGAGGAGGAATACAACGAAGAAGAGACAAACAACCCATCATCCCATTTAGATCAAAGATCAAACTTCTTGAATAATAAATGCGTGGCACCCCCTTTTGAATGTGGGAATGTGGGGAAACAACCAGCATGTCCCCATGGATGGATGTCCTCCCCAGAAATAAAGTCGGAAACAATTATCTTTGTCCAAAAAACTCCATCTAATGTATTCAATCAACATACTATGGTTAATGGATTCATTGAAGCACCTATATATGATGACTTCATTCAAAAACCTATATATGATGACTTCATCTAAAATCATATACCTAAGGAAATAATCCAAAAACCGCATTCAAATGAATTTATTTAAAAACATTGTTTTTAAAACACTATCTCATGGATTCTATTAGAAACATATATTGGATGAATTTTTTTAGAAACCAATATTAGATTAATTTATGTAGAATCCAATTTATGATTCCTTATGATAAATTCTTTATCTGAAAGAAATTTTATAGAGTACATTTTCTGGTGGACACAAAAACTTTTACCTATTCAATGAACTCAGAAATATTTAACTGTGTCTTTATATATGATAATTCTATAAAATCATATCCATATGTTAAATATTGTAAAGAATAAATATATTAAATTAACTTATATCTTTTATAGAACTTATCTATAATTATTAATACTATGAATTAATCATGATGTTTGTTACTTTGAGTAATAATAATTCATCATCTGATTTTATTTATATATAAAACATTCTCTGGTACAACCATTGTTCTCCATCCAATAATCAAAGTTAACTATTCAATATCTAAACACCTTATTCAACTAGACTCCATCAAATAAACTCTATCATATATTCTCATAATTATCTATCTATAACATTTCATGTAGAATCATTATATACGAGGAATAACTTTTTCAACTATTTTTTATATTAACAATAATATAAAATCAAAATAAATATTTATTCTTGTTCAATAAAAATTGAACACCTACTGGTGTCAATAATATCTGCTTTTAATTTTTTTATCAATTCAGATACATCATTCATTTAATATTTGAAATATATGGAATTAATCACTGTACCAAAATTATAAGCCTACATGAGTGAAATTAATGTAGGAAATGAGAATCATTGAAACAAATCACTATGGGGTCAATTAATAAGTGAATATAATTCATTTAAAACTTTTTCCTAATAGAAAATAATTATCATAAAAAATGAATAAAGACATCAACATGTGGTTTTTTTTCAGATAACAACCATGCTAATACTGAATAGGTGGTAAATTTTATACTTTAATATGTTTTCACATAAACCACTATCATTTAGTGTATGGATTTTTTTAATATTTTCATAACAAAATTAAGAAGCCAAAATATAATATACAAAAAAATTATTGAACATAGAATATTTATAACAGTTTGGGGATCATATATCCCCTTGTCCAATCCACCAATTATCCACTTATATTTATTAGATATTTCAGCAAAACTAGTCCTTTTCATATGGAATTCCCAACTATGAGATAGATATTGATAAGAGGTTTAGAACCAAGATCTTATGTTTGTATCCTACAATTCATTACAAAAACACTATCCTTAAACAATAAGTACAAGGATTTCTCAAATCTGATAGTGTGAAATCATATGAGAGATTATAGATGAGGCACATAGTTGTAAGATTAAAATAATAGAAGAGAAGGGTTCTCCATGATAGAGTATTAGAATAATGTATATCCCAATGAATAAATTTTAGAATATAGAAATTTTGAACATGAATGAACAACTATAATTTTTTTCTTCTTCTTCGTTATCTAGGCAAAATAATCAACACTGAAAACTTCGAGAGAGGGTTAAAAGTGATTTTTTCATTTCTATATCTACATATTATATTTTTTGACTAATATTGTATATCCTATCAAATTATATTTCAAAATATAATATCTTATAAAAAATGGATTTAGAATTATATTTCTATTACACTTTTACTGAATATATATCTATTATAGGATTTGTTAATAAATTATTCTATATAATTTTATATCTTTGGAACATTTATCCTTTTGTTGAAAATAATTTTACCAAAAATATGTAGTCCAATATTTCATTATTCAATGGATTCATTAATTCCCAGTTAAAGCACTCCAACATTAATAAATATTCATGTTCATAAATGACACAGCTGACTCATGATCATAATGTATATAAATTCAATATACTCATCAAGTATATAGTAAATGTCATCACATAGTCAAAACACTTCTCCATATTTATCACGTAGAAGAATTATTATAGAGATGAATGAAAACATGTAGACAATTGAAACCATGAATTCATATATTCCAGAGATGAAAATCATGTAACCTATTCACATAGTTGGTTTATTGACACATCCATTTCTGACATAGAATATTCACTGATGTATGAAATTCTAACTTAGGCTATTCTGCAATGTATCTAATTTAATAGGTGATTTCTTCATGTTGGTGATTAAAATACCATATTTATTAATGTTGAAAAATATCTATTTAGATAATGTCCCCATTTAGATGAATTGTTCATACTTATAATGATTCCATCAATATTCTATTTTTTTTGAATTATATAAGAATGATATTTTATAAAAATAAAAAATTGTAAAAAAACATAAAAATAATATTTTTAGAAATATATGAAGGGTTTATGATATCATCAAAATACAATTCACATGGGATATTTTTGAGAAACATTATTAGTTCAATAATCTCCCCCTTTCTTGTTATCACAAAACAAATTAACAAATGAAAATGATTTTTCTATCATATTTAAGGGGTTTTTCCATAAAACTAGATAATAGATTATAATTTTAATTTTTTTATTATCATCAATTCTTCCCATATATATTACCTATCTAACATTAACACTTTTTTTACAATAAAAAAGAAGGTTATAAAGAGGTAAAACAATTTCAATGTTTCTCATTTATTTACGAATAGAGAAAATAAAATTATGATACTAAAGGAGATTATTTTACATGAACAATATTTAAAAAATGTAGAATTTAAAAGTTTCAAACAAGATAATAAAATGAGAATAATAACTTAACTAAAAAATAGGTATATAAAAATAAATTTCATCAATCAGGTTATTTTTTAAAGATAAAAACACCCAATATATAGAAATACATTAGTCACATGACCATGACTTATTGATGGGTTCAACCTTGGATGAAAGTTTGTGGTAGCCACATTTGAGTTATGGTATTTAATTTTTTCAATAGATCATATATGGTTTTCATTGGGAAAATTATGTGTTTTTTTATAAACACACCCCATCAGACCTATCATTATTGTAACACACAAAATATTTCAATATTTTTCTTCTAATATAAATAAAATCATATATACAAGATGTTTTTATACAAATAACAAATTTTAGATTATGTTAAATGAAATAGAAATTAATTATTACTTTATAGGTAATGTTAAGTGTAGCTTGTGTAACATTCAAGACTAACTTTCCTCAAGGTCTTGAATAACACACAAGACTGAGTTTTACAAAACAATAATATATTATTTAACATAGTTTTATTGAATATAATTTGATATGAAAAGATGTTATATTAGTGATTATGAATATTATTTACTAACATACTAATATATATGGTTAATAAAATTATAATATGAATTTAATGGTTATTAATTGGCTATAATTGAAAATATAAACTAATTAACTATAAAGGACATATTATTATTTTTATAAAATTTATTTCAAATAATAAATTAAATTTATAAAAATTATATATTTATTGTTATAAAAAATATATTTAAAACAATCAATATTATATTTTAGATATTAATACCATAGATTTTATAGTCATTGGATAAGATAACCATCAAATTTAAACCTAAAAATCTATATTTTTATAAAGGATCATTTTTCCAATTTTAATAAGAAAGTATTTGAAATATAAATTTCGGAACATTTATAAATATAATATTAAAAAACATAATTTTTTATATTTATATATAAAAGTTATGTTAGTGTAAATTTTTTTTAATTTTCTAGAATGTTTTATTTTTTCATGATTAGTGGAAAATAACGCCTTTTAATTCAAAACTGATTTTTGACTAATGTATTTTTAATGTTAAATTGTATTTTTACTAATTTTTTAGATTAATTTGATGAATCTTAAATTAATTAATCCATCTCAAGTAATTGTAATAAATTTAACATTTATGTTGAATATAAAACCATAAAATTTTAAACATTTTACTTTAAAACCTTACTTTGTGGTCCCATCTGCGTGATTAAATTTAAATTAATTTATACTAAATCTATTATTTGAATTTTGAAAAATATATTACATATTTTTAATCAAAATAATTTATAATTTATAATATGTTAAACTTATATTTTTATCAAAAAATTTAGTAAAATCGATTGAATTTAATTACAACGATTAAGTGAAATCACTTTCTTAACAATGCACTAACCCTTAAAATTATAACCTTGAATAACATAAGTACTTTTCCAAGATCCATTGGATGGAAATATTCAGACCTTATCATAAATTAATCATATTTTTTCTATTATTAGATCCAATTTACATATAAAAACGTCAGTGGAATTCTCATTTCCAAAATTTACAAGAATGCCACTCCTTCTCCAATCAAAAATATCAATCACCCCTCCCCATTATTCACACCTCTCAAAAACATTAGATCAATCAAAAACTACTAAAATATTCTCCCAATACCCTTATACTAAAAATATTATCTTCTATTTGGGAATAAATCCATCCAAGGAGTCACTTTGGTGAAATCCAAGAATAGTTAACCAAAGAATATGTAACATCCTTCCTCAATATCTTTTGTTTTATTTATATTAAACATCCCCTAAAATATTATTATTACAAGATTATAGATTAACATAATAATCAGAAATATCCGTCATTGATTTTATGTTTAGTTTTAGATCAAAAGTTACACACACATCCATATAATGGATAACGAACCAATCATTTATGTGTTTAGTGAACAACCGCCTCATGAAATGATGACTTTTTTTACATTAACACCAATTATGGTGGAAAATATGATTAAATTACGTTATATATATGAAATATAAATTATTTAAAGTGTATTTAATTTGATTTTTTTTATAAAAAACATTACCTTATGATTTCCATTTTGTGTAAATACGATTACAACGTTCGTGGACGTGTAGACTACCACCTCCTCATAGAGATGTGATTCATTCACACTATACAAAAAATGTAAAAAGGATGGTTTAATAAAATAAATAAAACATAAAGGAAACATATATGATATTATTAACATAATTAACTTTCCATAAACAACATATTTAATTTTCATTATTATTCTTTTGACACACTAAAATGTTATAACGTTTGTCGAGGAAATGAGGACTACCACCTCCCCAACATGATGTGATTCCTTTAAAACCAAAAGAATTACATATATAAGAATATATAATTAAATATAACATTACGTATGATATAATTATCATTATATAAATATTTAATGTCTCATAAATTCTTTCCATAATGATCATTGAAAAGATGTATGTTACTCGTGCGTACGTACGACCTATCGTCTACAAGATTGTGACGTTGGATAATTTTTCATAACCGTCAATGATGATTGGTTCTGAAATATTAATTTATTTATAAATATTATAATTATTTAATTTTTAAAATTTAATATTTGTTTCTATGATTCAATATTTGACAATAGTTTACATACCAATGGAATTTTTGACAGATAAACTGAAAATGGTCTAAAAAACATATGTAAACATAATTTTTTAAGTAGTTGTTTACAACATTATAATAAGTGAATTAAAATTAATAATAATAATGGAAAAGTATCTAAATAAATTAAATAATTAAAATATGTTTATTATTCATTATTATAAAGATAAACATGTAAAGTAAGGCTCATGGTATGGTACTTTGTATCAATTTACATTCCATTGTGATTTATTTAACATTTTGCATCAATTAACTTTTTTATAAGGAGTATATACTGACCCTTTACATGATATATCATGAATATAATTATTATAGTGACATAATAGGTTTCTTTTAACATTATTACCTCTAGGGTAATATGATTTAAATGTTCCAATGTGGTATGTGACACTTTGGAGTGTTTGAATATTATTTCACTCGACAGTGTTTTTAGTTATCTTTTAATGGAATTCAAATTCAACAATTTCAACAAACAGTGTTTTTAATTATCAGCCTCTTGGAGAATTATTGATAAGTCCATATCTTATACAACATATGTATATTTGATAAGTAACATTATTAAATCAATTTTCTTATATACATGGAACACATTGGATAGTACAATACAAGTGGGTCCTATTTATAGATAGGCCCTCGAGGCATCGATAATATCGTGAGATGAATCAAATATCCAAATAAAAATAGTTTAGACTGTCATGGTAATAAACTTTGATGGTAAATGTACCATTTAATTAGTAAACATGGTGTCCAATAATTAATCATTTCCATAATTTAGATTTAGTTATTATTTATCTATGATACTATTGATTTGACATTATCTCTAGAAATAGTTCATTATTTTTCTACTGATTAAATGGAATTTGTTTCAGTTATTTACCACTCCATATGAATTTTTCTTTATATAGTTATTATAATGGAACTTGTTATCAATTATTAACCTTCCTATGTTGATTATTCTATTGAATTCATTATTTCACCTTCTTTACAAACCCTCAATAATGTTTTTTGGTCACCCTTAATAAGTTTCATTTACATAGGTTATGAAGAATAAAAATATTAATATAATTTCAAGTATTTATTTTATTTCACTTTATTATATATCATGTTTTATTTTCTATTATCCAATATTTTTTTATCATGTATGTAAAATATATTCCCAATTATTCTAAATTGATTCATCTATTATGAATATATTCCTTGAAATAATGAAAAATTTAAAATATAGTGCACTAGATTTAGGATTATGGGGATATGGAATTATAGTAGGAATCAAAGGATGTTTAGTACAAACATTGAAAAATATATTTAAAAAAGATATAGTAGGTAATTAAACACTATGATAGAAATTGATAATAAGTATAGAAGGATATCGTATAATTTTTTTATAGTATACATTATTTGGGTATTACAACAAATTATAACATATTATGATATTACAAGTGCACATGGTTATAGGATTAATGTACATTGGTGTGACAACATCAGCAGGGTGCATTAGGTCTGACTCGATGTAACTAGGTACATGACATTTGGCCTTAATTCACACCTACTTTGACACTCCTAGGGTATACATTTTGGAGAACTGAAATTTACATTTCAATTCACTATAAAGGTTTTGAATGTAAATATATCAATAAATAATCCATGTTTATTCTTTTGAGATTAGTTATAACTATTTTTTCAATTATTGATGACTGCTTCACTTGTTTTGGGATAATAAAATATGTCACATAATGTTATGATCTAATCCAGTATAATCTATTTTTTTAGAAATGTCACCTCGAAAGAATCGTAGAATTATTACTTTTGAAAAATATTTAGATTTCCTATATGAGGAATCCAATAATTCTTGTATTGGAACATTGAATGTTAGGGAAATATTAGGCAATCATAATCATATAATGACACAAATACTTTCTTGTAATTTCCCAACATTAGTTACTTTGAGTTGGAGCATTATTACATAACACTGGCATGATCACAAGGGATCAAATACCGAAAGAAAAATCAGTTTATTAGCCTTGGAATTACTAGATACATTCATAAGATTTACATTAAATAAAGAAATAAAAACATCAAAAAACCTTTTTTCTTATTTTTAACACACTTATATCTATATCCTATCCTTGTAGGTCAACCATAAAATACTTCTTCACATCCTAGGAAAAATAAAGCATAGAAAAAAGTTAGCTCAGATGCTCAGTAATATTAAAAAAAGAGGAAACTTTCATAAATAAGAATAAACATTTAAGGAAATGTATAAGACTAAAAAAATTATTTTTAATCATAAACATCAGCATAATATGGGAAAGATAAAAGAAAATAATTCCATTTACATAATCACATGGATATTCTAGTAGTTGAATAATCACATTAAATATCAATAGCCAGTTTCATAATGATAGAATGCATAATGACAGACTTCACGACCACATAGTCAAGTCCTTGTGCCAAGACTACAAATAGGATTGTGTCAAGGATATGTGCCAATACACTAGTTTTTCTAATGAAACCTACCAATTAATCGAGGATCTATAGCAGGCTCCACCCCTCACTTGGTCCAATGAATTCCTCATATAAAAAGGATTAAACATAATAAAAACATTCGTATTAGAATTAGCATTTGAAATGTCAATACATTATCCCTAATTCATGAATGTAGTAAAAATAACATATCCACAATCAAAAATATAACAAAACTCTCAATAAAATATGGATGTATTATATAATAATAAATCAACTTCAAATAAGTTTATAATCCATCTGATTATTTTGACACAGATGAAATCAAAACATTTTAAGAGAACAATATCATTCTATTTTGAAATAATTTAAAATAAATATAACTATAAAAGAAAACATTCATTTTGAAAATATTCTTATAAGCTTCTATGGAAAGTATCGATGATAATATAATAGAATAAAATTCTCACACCTGCCGTATAAGTTAAAAAATGCATTCTTACCTAAATTTTGTCAAAAAAGGTCATAAATTACCTTATTTTATAAATGACAGAAGGATTCATTTAAAACCATTTTATAAAAAGTCAAACAATGCAATAAATGAATTTAACCCATACTCTATTAAATATAAAAAATGTTTTGAAATAGATTTTTAAGAAACATGGATATGGATGATAAAGAGGTCCTAGTAAATACTTACGTAAAAACAACCTTGCATAATAAAGAGATTGTGAAATTAACCCTGACCTTATAATTTTCCTTAGTTGATGGTATTTTAACATATTATAAAATAGTAAAAACATTGTTATTAAATTATACAATAACAATAAAAATAAATATGATATCATATATGATCCTTTAATATTGCTTTGTTAATAATATTTTAGTAGTATCATCATTTCAGGGGTTAACTAATCCATTTTTCTTTATATGATTGGTTACGTAAGGAAGGTTTTTTATGGATAGAATGTATTTTATTCATATACAGAATGATATTATGTTTATAACAATTACCTTTGATCATAAAATTAAAAATTATTTTTGAATGATTATGATGGGAAATGAATCTCATCAAGTTTGTGGAGATGGTACTCCGTACTTACGCACGAATGAAAATCTCATTATATTGATGGTAAAATAATATATGCATGGATGGTATATCATATATACAGAATCATTAAAATTTTATATTTATTATTTACATTAGTTATAATAATTATTATATCCATCCAAAATAATGAAGTACTTGAATAACAAACTACACCACGACGTGGAGACGATAAGATGTATGTACGCACGTATGATGACTTTGTCACTCATATGATGGATATAACAATGAATATGGTTGTACCATTTTTATAATAACATCAAAGTATATAGAATATACTGAATTTATTATTTTAGAATGGAAACTACAAAAAAATAGGATGTGGAATAATAAAATAACTTAAGAGAGGTGATGAAATATTTACCTCTTCATCGGGTTCTTCCTTCTGATTTGATCAAAAGGCTCATTAGGTTAAATTTCTGACCAATGTAAGGCATCTAGGATAAAGGGAATAAAGTTGGGAGGATATATGGTCTGGTTCTGATATATGCATATGTCTTTGGAGGTGTGAAATTAAGAAAAGGGGATGTGCGCTTTTCTAAGAGAGGTGAGGGTCACTTTAGAAAATGGTTGAAATATTATTTTATAGTAAAATAATTTTCAGTTTCTAATTTATCAAAAATGATTTATATTCATTATAAGGTGGGGGTGGGTCAGAAATCACTCAACCAATAGGTTTTAGACAGTTTGGGTCATAATATTAACGTTATTTTTTAGATTTAACTCTTAGTTAAATAGATTAACTTTTACTATGTATTATTGTATTATTATAATAATTGGTTAATAAACTTACTATAAAATGTAAATATAAACTCAAGGTGTTCATTAATGATATAATTATCATTATATAATTTTTTTTATCATAACCATATATTTTTAAAACTATTTTATAATTTACTAATATAAAATTTGTTTTTAAAATCTCATTTATGTCAATTTTGACACTAATTAGTATTTGGTTTTTGTGAAAGTCATCACAACTTTATTACTTATAAATAAATACATTGAATCAACCCTAACATGTCATATTCACCTAAAAATTCATGGATGTCATAAAAACATTGAAATTATATTTATTTTCATATTTATAATACCATTTATTTGATTTTTTTATTAATAAGGTAATTACCCCATCAACATTGTGTCATAAATAAATTTACTTATTTAATGTCTAAAAACTATAAATAAAATAGAATTATATAAGAAATATTTTTATATTTTTAATGATTATTTAGTCGAAAGTATAACTTATATTAACTCATTTAAAAATTGTTTTACTAAAAGATATATGTTTGTGTAATTTTTGTATATACTTTAAATTAATTAATATAAAGTGTCATTATCACTCTCAAGTGGCTCCATGGAGTCCCAAAATCGACCCAAGGATGCTTAGGGTCAGAAATGTATTGAAAAATAGGAATATGACACATGTTAGGGTAATTTAATATTATTATAATATTATTTTTTACCCTTATTTACTGGAATTACACTTTAACCATAGTAAATAAAATGTTTATCGAAGTAATTTTTCTTAATGTCTAAAAATAAAAGATACCTATTTAATTTTTTTTTACATAATGATTCCAAATATGGAATCAAATTTTCCAAATATAATACACATAAGTGGCATAAATTAATTTAAAATTAATTCCCATTGTAAAAACAAAAAACGTGTTTTTAAGAAATAATAACTATCAAAAGATAGACACTTGTTTATGTCTTGTGTAAATGTGAAATTACATATAATGACCTAAATTATATTAATTGATAAAAATATAATATATTGATTCTTTAAACCCACTAAAATGTATAATTAACACTATAAATTATTTTGATTAAAAAAGTTGTTTTTAATTACAATTTAATATTTTTCAATATTTATCAAAAATTGAACGTTTTCAGAAAAGTACCAAAAATTTACCCTAAGATAATTTTGTTATTCCTGATTCAAAAATATAGTCTATTTTGAATTAAAAATTTTATAAAATTTTAAAAAGTGGTTATTAGTATTTATAACTGCTAGTTTGATTGGTCGTGGTGTGTTAAATGTCCAAGTTGCGTACAATGCAAGCTACAACATTATTCAAAGGGAAACGTACCATGGAATCTTGGTGTGTTATATTTTCCCCTCCATAAAATAATTGAATCCTCTAAATCTTTAGAATATTACTCCATAAAATTATTTGGGTGGTTCTTCATTATATGTTACTCAGGTTTCAACATCACCTCTTCCATCTTATAGTTTCTCTATAGAACTTTTACCAGACAAGTCGTCTAGTTTCTCTGCACTTGTTCTCTGGTATCATGAATTTTATATATGCTCTTCAAAATAAGGCAGATCAGGTTTATGTTCAACTTCTTCTTAGGTGAGTACATGTGTTGGGTCTGAAATTATTTTCTCAATGGTGATACGTGGAACACTTCATGAACTTTGATGAGACTTGGAGGCATTGCCAAACGATAAGCTACAACTCCAATTTGTTCTAGAATTCTGAAAGGTCCAATTTACCTATGACTCACTTTACCCTTCTAACTAAAATGTATAACACCCTTATATGGAGATACCATCATGAAAACATGGTTTCCTACTTGAAATTCCATATCCTTGCTTTGGTTATGGGAATATATCTATTTCCATCATTGGGCAGCTTTGATGTGGTTTTAGATAATCTTCACTTTTCCCATTGTTTCCTCAACATGTTCTGGGCATACTAAATTTCTTTCATCAAAATAATCCCAACATGTTGGTGTGCGACATCTCTTTCTATATAATGCTTCATATGGTGTTGTTTGAATACTTTAATGAAATCTATTGATATAGGAAAATTCTACCATAGGTAAATATTGATCCCACATAACTTGAATGTCAAGTGAGAAAGATCAAAACATGTCTTCTAATGTTTAAATAGTCTATTATGATTGTCCATCAGTTTGAGGTGGTAGGCAGTGCTCAAACGAAGTTATGTATCCATGGAATTGTGAAGACTTTTCCAACATCTTGATGTAAAATGGGGATCACGATTAGAAACAATCGATTGGGGTACTCCATGAAGTCATAAAACTTCATTAATATATATTTTTGTCATACTTTTATGTTGTAGAACTTCTCTTATATAAATAAAATGTCATAACATGTTAAGATGATCAACAATAACACTTATTGCATCATTCCTTTTTGGAGTCATTGGTAGCCCCATGAAAAAGTAAATCATAATATCATCTCATTTCCAATCAGGTATGGTAAGAGGTTAAATTACTCTTCTAGGATGTTTTATTCTATCATTCACTTGTTGAAAAACCATACATCTAGACACAAAATTAGTAATCTATCTCTTCATGTTATCCCACCAAAAATATTCATTCAAATCACTATAAATCATGGTGATCCCATAGAGTATAATTAAATAGGAGATATGATCATCTTCCAAAAATTCCGTTTTTAGATCATGTATGTGAGAAACACAATGTATCTACCCAAATTTCAAAATTTCATCTTCATATATGAAGTCACTCAATCTCCCATCATTCACTGCTTTACTCTTCATTTGAAACTCATCATCATCAGTCTGAGAACTCTTTATTATTTCTAGTAAAGATGGTATGTAAACCATTTGAAAAAGTATTGATGTTTCACCTACCATTATTATTCTAATATACATATTTACTAGATCCATGAAAATAGTATCTCTTTCAACTCTCATCTTGTTCAAAACAACATGATCCTTTCTACACAAAGCATATTCCACCTTACTTTTTTCCCAAGTTGTAGTGTATAGTTCAATCATAATCCTTGAGTAGTTCAAGCTACTATCATTTCCACATGTAGAGTTCATTATATGAGAAATTATACATCAAACTCTTGTGATTAGTATAATTCTCAAAAATTTTACCATAGAGATAGTGTCTCCGTAATTTCATAGAAATGATTACATCTGCTAACTCATGATCATGAATGGGATAGTTTTTTACAAGATTTTTTAGTTTACATGATGCATATTAAATAACTCTATCATTATGCATAAGAACACAACCAAGTCCTTTCCTTGAAGCATCACTATAAATAACTAACCCACTGTTCCCTGATGTTAGTGTCGAGATTGGATCATTGACTAATCTTCTCTTCAGTTCTTCAAAATAATATTCACAAACTTTTGTCCAAACAAATTTAACCCCTTTACGTGTGAGCTTGTTTAATGGGTTATCCAATCAGGCAAACTTCTGGAAAAAATTCTGATAATAACCTGCTAAACCAATAAAACTGAATACCGCAGTTATACTCTTTGTTTCTGGACATTCTTGGATTTCCATTGTCTTAAAATGATCAATATATATTCCATCCTTAGAGACAATATGGCCAAGAAAAAAAATCTCCTGAATTAATAATCCACATTTTCTAAACTTCCAATAAAATTCATTTCTTCTAAGAGTCCTTAAGAAAATGCGCCAGTGATTTTCATTATCATTGAAGATTTTAGATTATACCAAGATATCATAAATAAAAACCACTACAAGTCATCATGATATTCCTTGAAATCTCTATTCATTAGATCGATGAAAAAATAGGGTGCATTAGTCAGTCCAAAAGGCATTACTATAAACTCGTAAAGCCCGAAACTGGTTCGAAATGTTGCTTTTGGGATGTCTTAATTTTTCACACACAACTAATGATATCCAGGTCGAAGGTCAATCTCTGAAAAATATTGAGCTCCATGAAGTTGGTCAAATAAATCATCAATGTGAGGTAGGGGATATTGGTTCTTTTTTGTTATAACATTGATCTCTCTTTAGTCAATGAACAACCTTGTAGATCCGTATTTCTTTTTAACAAAAAGGACATGGGATCCCCATAGAGAAAAATTAGGGGAAATAAATACCTTATTACTAAATTCATCTATTTTTTTCTTCAGTTCCACTAATTCCACAATGTCCATTCTATAATGGGTATTTGATAAGGGCCTTGAACCAGGAATTAAATCAATTGAAAACTAAATTTCTCATTCTAGGGGATGTCCTGGTAAATCATCTGGAATCCCATCAACATATTCTTGGATAATATGTATGTCCTATATTTGAACATTATTTTTCTCACCCATATTTATTTCATTCTCTTCTTCCCCAATAATTTAATTTCGTTGAGCTTCTGGGTGTGGATCTAGATAACAATCAGGTGGTGAATTTTCTTCAATAAAGATTAGGTACTCTTTATCATAATCGAAAAATGTAACCACCATCTTTTTACAATAAATATTCGCATCATGATCTAACAGGAAATCCTTAATGAGGATTATATAAAATTAAAAAAATGGGTATGACGATGAGATCAGCAGATAAAGAACATTTATATGCCCTAATAGTAACTGATCCACACAACATTTTTACGATGATACTTACCTTTTGAGTTGTTACTGAAGACTCCCTTATTAGTTAAAATTGAAAATATCTTATTTTAATAGTGAATTGGGATGATATGAAAAAATGTGATGATCTAGAATCAAATAAATTATTGGATAAACCTGAGGAAACCATTAAATTACTTACCACCATGTCTTTTAGAGCTTCAACTTCCGCAGTTGTGATCGCATGATCTTAGCCTTGATCCCTTGTGATTTTCTGAGGTATGTTCCCTTAGTTCTTAAAAAATTCATTTGTATAATTCACCTTTTCACTAAAATTTTAGAATTCAACATTAACAGCTGCTTTCTTTTTCTTGAAATCACGAACATGGTGGCCTTTATCACCACAATTGTAATAGACTCTCATTCCATCCGGGAAAGTAACAGGGTGTTTCTTCCCACATTTTCCACTGGGTGGATATTCAACTATTCCCTAATTCCCCTTATTTCCATTTTCAATGTTTTCATTAGAATCTTCCTCTATTTCTTTTCATTTAAGTCATAAGACTTAGAGAATTTATTTTCTGTCTTGATAGCTAATGAGATAATATCTTCGTACGATGAGAAGGATTATGAGACTAACGATCGACAGAGAAATGGATTTAACCCGTTAATGAATTTATCAATATTACCCTTTGGGTTATGTATATAATATATCACATGCCTTGATATCCTTTTAAAGTTAGCCTCATACATTGCAACATTCTCATCCTCCTTTTTCCTCAGACTCAGAATTTGTCTTCTATATCTGCTCGATGGTCATGAAGAAAGTATTTTAATATGAGAATATTTTTAAACTCAATCCATTCCTTGTTAGATACTTCTTTATATTCTTTTGTGTTTTGGATTAATGACCACCATTGATCCGCATCTCCCGGGAGGTGATAAACTACCATGAAAACTTTTTCCCTTTCACTACTCCCCAAAGTGTGAAATAATTTCTCCAAGGAACCTATCCATTTCTCAACTACGACTGGATTTTTACTCACATTTAATGTTGATGGTGGTTTCTTAATTAAGAGATCTAACATTGATCCACTATGTATTGGATCAGGGTTCTCCATACGGTTATGGTCATTATTCATAACCTCATTGAGTTGTCTGACTATGGTGATAAGCTGATCAACACCAGTTTCATCACCAGATCCACTATAATTATCTTGAGTATATGGGAAATCCCTACATGGATTACGTGGGTAGATACGGTTTCCATTCCATGCAGTGAGCACCATTTCAAAAAAATGGCATACACTAGATTATTTTATGAATCACTATACATAATTTTAAACATATAAAATTGATAACATAAATTGAACAGTTTATGGATATAATCCCTAATCATAAAAATGTTTTCTTTGAGAAAGTATACACTCATAAACCATTCATAATGGTTTATAATGAAAATGAGAATTATACTAAGCATATCCTCCGAGAGTGTTGTAACCAAGAGCACAACAATTCTCGTTGTTGTGCACCAGTTCCCATTCAAGTCTACCTGGCAATAGTGTTTTTGGGTTTTACCCCTAGGTGAATCTATACGGGAGTCTCTTCTACCTACTCATATCTATACATGGATGTATTTGTTGTAAAAAGAATAAAATCTCTACATTAACAAAATTCTAGTAAGTTCTTCTACACTAATCCTCAAAATCTATCTTAGGGTAATGTTCTCTAATGAGTGTTTTTCTAAATACAGCTTCCATGTTTTGTAGTAAAAATCCACTGATACCAACGTTAATTTCCCAAAACCAGTTACCCATGGTCGGTGAATTATTATATAACATTTCCATGATCACATGGGATCAAATCCCTAAAGACTGATCAGTTTAGTAGCCATGAAAGTACTAGATACATTCATAAGTTTCACAGTACAACATGAAATAAAAACCTCAACAACATTTTGTTCCCTTTTGAACACACTTATATCCATAGACTATCCTTGTAGGTCAACCATAAAATACTTCTACAAATCCTTAGAAAAATAAATCATAGAAATGGGTGAGCTTAGATGCTCAGTAAGGATAAAAATAGAGTGAAGGAAATCATAAATAAGAATAAACATTTAAGGAAATGTATATGACTAAAAAAATGCCTTTTAAATATTAAAATTTGAATAAAATGGCCAAGATAAAATCAAATAATTCCATTTACTTGATCACATGGATATTATAATTCATTAATAATCACATGCAATATCTATAGCAACTTTCATAATAATTGAATTCATAATACCAGACCACATAACCACATAGTCAGGGCCTTGTTCCAAGACTACAAATAATATTTTGTCAATGCCTAGTTCCAACACACTAGTTTGTCTCATTATACCTACCGATGAATCGAGGAGCTATAGCGGGCTACACCCATCACATACTAAGTCCAATGTATTCCTCATATGAAAAGGGTTAAACAGAACATAAACATTTGTATTAAAACTAGCATACAAAATGTCAACAATTTATCCATAAACCATTAATGGTGTAAAAATAACACATCCACTATCAAACGCATCACAAAACCTTCAATAAAATATGGAAGTTTTGTATCATAATAAATCAACATCAAACAAGCTTAAAATCCAACAAAGGATATTGATAGAGATGAAATCAAAACTTTTTTAGAGAACTATATCTTTCTATTTTGAAATAATTTAAGAGCATTATAATTATAAAAGAAAACATTCACTTTGAAAATATTATTATTATCTTTTATTTGAATCTTCTATGATAATATAATGGTGGAAAATTGACACACCATCCGTATAAATTTAAAAATGACATTCTTACCTTAATTTTGTCGAAATGGTCATAAAATACATTATTTACGGAAAGATTCCTCTCAAACCATTTTATAAAAAGTTAAAAATTTTATAAATGAATTTAACCTATATTCTAGTAAATAGTAAAAATGTTTGGAAATAAATTTTTAAGAAACAAGGATGTGAATGATAAAGAGGTCCTTGTTGATACTTACGTAAAAACAACCTTGAATAGTAAAGATATTGTGAAATTAACCCTTATCTTTTAATTTTCCATAGTCGATGGTATGTTAACCTCTTGTATAATAATTAAAACATTGGTATTAAATTATACAAGAACTATATACATAAATATCATATCATATATGATCCTCTAATAATGCATTGTTAATAATATTTTAGTAGTATCATTGTTTCGAGTGTTAACTGATCTATTTTCCATTATATTATCCATTATGTAAGCCATGTTTTTTTTTGGATAGGATATATTTTATTCATATCCATAATGATATTAAGTTCTTAAAAATTATATTTAATCATAAAAAAATTATTCGTGAATGATTGCGATGGGAAATGAATCTCATCTCGTTCGTGGAGACCGTAATCCGTACGTACACAAGAACGAAAATATCATTATATTGATGGTGAAATAATATATAATTGTATGATATATCTTATATAAATAATTATTTACATGTTATATTTATAATTTAAATTAGTTATACACATTATTTTGACCATCCAAAATAATGAAGTGTTTGAATAACAAACTACACCACGACTTGGAGACGGTAAGCTGTGCGTACACACGTATGGTGACATTGGCATTCACATGATGGATAGAATAATGAATATGGTTGAATTATTTTTATAATAACATCATAGTATATATAATATATGGGTGTTTTTATTTTATAATGTAAACAACAATTAAAGGGAAATTGGAAGAAGAAATGAACTTGAAAGAGGTGAGGAAATATTTACCTCTTCTTTGGATTCTTCCATTTTATTTGATCAAAAGGGATCCGTAAGTTGGCTTTATGACCAAATAAAGACCTCTATGATGATGGAAGAAAAGTTGATAGGATATTTGGGTAGGGGTTGGCTGAGCCAAATGTCTTTAGACATGTGAAATTAAGAGAAGGGTAAATACCCTTTTATAAGAGAGGTGAGGGTCACTTTAGGAAAAGCTTGAAATATTATATTATAATTAGATCATTTTCAGTTTATAATGTCTTCAAATGATTTATTTAGAGGATATGGTAGGGATGGGTCAAAAAAATCTCAACCTGTTGGCTTTATATAGGTTTTGGGTCACCATATTAACCATATATTTTAGTGTTTTTTTATAATAATTGGCTGATAAACATACTATAAAATGCCAAGAGCACCTGAAGTGGTTCATTAATGTTATAAATATAATTATAAAAGTTCTTTGTCAGAATCATAGATTTTTATGACTACAATATAATTTAATATTATAATATTTGTTTTAAAAACTCATTTATGTAAATTTTTACACTATTTAGTATTTAGTTTTTGTGAAATTCATCACAACTTCATTAAATCAAACCAAATACATTTAATGAACCCTAAAATGATAAATTCATATAGAAAATTGGTTTATTTCATAAAAACATTTAAATTATTTTTATTTTAATATATATAATAACATTTATTTGATTCTTTCATTAATAATGTAATTACTGCATCACCATTGTGTTAGAAATATAATTAATCATTTAATGTATAAAAATTATAAATAAAATACCATTATGTATTGAATATCTTCTTTTAATGTTTATTTATCGTTGAAATTATAACTTATATTACCCTATTTAAAAATTGATTTACTAAAATATATATGTTTATGTCATTTTGGTCATAATTATAAATTAATTAATATTAAGTGTCATTATCACTCTCAAGTGGCCCCATGGGGTCCCAAAATCGACCAAGGAAGTCAATTGTAGGACATTTATCAACCAAGAGAAATATGATACATTTTAGGATAATTTAATATTATTATAATATTATTTTACCCTTATTTATTGGATTTACCTTTTAACAATGGTAAATAAAATATTTACTAATATAATTATTCATAATGTCTAAAAATAATAGTAACCTATTTAACGAATTTGGACCTCTTGATTCCAAATATGGAATCCATTTTTCCAAATTCAAAACACAAAAGTTGTATAAATTAATTTAAAATTAATTCCAAGTGTCAAAACAAAAGGCGTGTTTTTAAGAAATAATAACTCTCTAAAATTCAAACTTGTTTATGTTCAGTTTAAATGTAAAATTACATTCAATGACCTAAATTATATTAAATGATAAAAATATAATCTAATGATACTTTAAAACCAGTAAAATATTTAATTTAACACTATAAATTATTTGGATTTAAAATGTTGTTTTTAATTATAATTTATTATTTTTTTTCTATTGACCAAAAATATAATCTTTACATAAAAGTAAAAAAAATTCACCCAAGTCTAATTTCAATATTCCAAATTCAAAAATAAAGTCTATTTTGAAAAAAAAAATTATAAATTTTGAAAAAGTGGTTGTTACTATTTATAACAGCTTGTTTGATTGGTCTTGGTGTGTTAAAAATCCAAGTTGCGTACAACGCAAGAAACTCCATTATTCAAAGAGAAAAGTACCATTGAAGCTTGGGGTTTTATATTTCATAGAAGTAGAATAATGTTCCTAAATTATATTATACAATTTTGGATCACATTATGTGAAAATTCCCCAATCATTTAATTGGACTACAGACCCAATGATAGAAGTGAAATGGATTGTGTATTGGAGAATGTGTTCATTCCATTGGGATATAGTGAAAAGGAAAATTTTATAATTATATTTTATTGTCTAAATTGAAATGAAAATCAATGGTGGTATTTGATCCCTAGTATCAGGGATAAAGAAGAAATAAAACCCAAAGAATGGATAACATTTAAGGAGAATTTATTTATTAAATAATTTTTTCATGACAAAAAAATATAAAAAAATTATAAAGTTACATATTTTAAATAATATATATTAATATTGTCTTGTGATGTATGAAGAAACTTCTACCAGGTTTATAAGGTATGCTACAAATTTTATATGCATTACAGAATTCAATATTAATTATTTTTTTGAAGGGATTATTCCAATAATTCAAAGGTTGCTGGTGTCTTAACTCTTTTTATCATTTGATTAAATAGTTTTATGTTAAATAAAGATAGGTAAATAACTATCCAACTCTTATGTATTAATATGGAATCAAAAGATAAAGACAATGTAAGAAAAATTTATAGATAAAGGGAAAATGAGAATGAAGAATTTTTCCACATGTTATAACTGTGGAAAGAATAACCATGGTTAATATTTGAAAAGAATGAGTGTTTGTGATATGGGTGAAGATAAGGGTAACCATGATAAACAATGAAAAGGTGGAAATAAAAAATAATCATATTACCTGTTACAACTACAAGGATATATGGCACTATACAATCGAATTCCCCGTGCATCAAGGGTTTGTACCTCCAAATAAGCTAAGGGGTCATGTTCAATAAAATGTTATTGACCCAACCAATGTGAAATTATTAATTTTATTTTTTATATAGATTTATAATTTTTTTTGAAAAACAATTTTATTGAAGATGTTATCATCATTTGAGTTATGAAATATATAAAAAAATAACTAAATTACTATTTCAATAATAATGTGAGATTGAATGTTGAATAGTAACAAGAAAAATGATTTTCAATAAATTAATTTTTTTAGAAAACACAAGGCTAAGTGAATAATAAACCTTAATGTGTTCATAATTTTAATACAATTATGTTTAGAATAAGTCATTAATGGTTTTGATAATGTAAATAAGATTAGTAGTGACTAACATGGAACAGATAAATTATTTATTGAAAAATTAGTTTATGCTATCATTTATGGAGTTTACAACACTTTTATATTTATTTAATACATCCAATAACTTTTTTTTACCTATGAAATAAGGAATAATGAATTTTTCTAATAATTTTTATAGAAATTCATATTATTTCAATATTTCAATAAAAACATGATGAATTTTTTCAATTGTTTTTTATGTGATGAATTAAATAGCTACTTAATTATTGATTAAAGGATAATGTTACACTCATTTTTCAAATTTATTGATCATCCTACCATAGTGTTGGATCATAATGTTCTAGAATAGTTAACCATTTATTAAATGGTTTATGTTTATATTTAGATGAGGTTTTAGAGGTTTATGTATAACATCATCATATAATTAAACTTGTGCTAATAAATGAAGTATAGATAGTTTAAGGAACAACAAAAAAATATTGTGTTTATGAAATAGAAACCAATATTTACATATATTCTTATAGAGTGAAATAATTTGTCAACTATATGAAAAATGGTCATGAAAAAAATGTTGACCTATTATCATCATTTGTATGATATCAATGACCATTTTTGTAAAATTGTCTTTAGTAATTATGGTAATCAAATTTCAGATAAACATGTTCTTTATCACTCTCCATCAGAACATGGTTGTTATAGTTTACTTCTGTATCTATGTCCCATTTCCCAATTATGTTCTCATACAAGGGAACCTAGTTACATAACTATTGTACTTCCCTTGATTTATTATTAAGAGATGTGTTTCAACCCTATTCACGATGTGGGGTTTTAAAAAATATTTTATTTCAAAATATTAATCCCTTGATTACGAAAATCAATATTAGATTGTGATGATGTACTTTTTTTAATGAAGATAAAATGTAACACCCCTATGATTCAAAAGATTTTCCTTTTAAAATAATGTTATTTTGTTTTCCTAGATGGATTTATATGAAAGACAAAGTTAATATTATGTTCCATGAAATATAATGTTTATATCGTACTACACAGAACACCATGGTAAGATTGCATTTCATTCAATACCGACTTTCTTCGATGGCTTGAGTCATATGCCCAAAAGAGTTTTACTAAACAATTTTATATTCTTAGAAATAATATTATTTAATATAATAAGATAAATGAAGGATGATTTATTTGAAGATATTAATATTAATTACTAGATTAATTAAATATATGGTTTATAATAATATAATATTAATTAATTTGTTAAATATTTATTAGAAAGAAAAATATAATCCAATTTAATATAAATTAAATATTAATATTTTTACGTTTCCAATGGATTCATTTCTTAATAAATTAAATTAATTATACTGTAACGCCCCAAACGTAGTTACCCAGAGTCAGGGAATTATTATATAACATTGGCATGATCACAAGAGATCAAGTCTTGAAATATCGATCAATTTAGTATCCTTGGATGAACTAGATACAAACATAAGTTTTACAATACATCATGAGATGAAAACAACAACAACATTTTGTCCCCTTTTAACATACTTATATCCCTTAGTTTGTCCCTACAGGTTATCCCTTAAATACTTATTCACATCCTAGAAAAAATAAAACATAGAAAGGCTTGAGATCAGATTCTTAGTAAGTATTAAAATATAGCAGAAACATTCATAAATAAGCATAAACATTTAAACCAATGTATAAGACTAGAACATAAACCATTTAAAATTAAAAATTAGCATAATATGGAAAATATAAATCAAATAATGTCATTTAATAATTCACATGGTTATTCTAATAGTTGAATAATCACATGCAATACCAATAGCCAAATTCATAATAATGGAATGCATAATGTCAGACTTCATAACCACATAGTCAAGGCCTCGTGCCAAGATAACAAATAAGATTTTTTTACGGCCTTGTTCCAAGACACTAGTTTGACTCATGATACCTACTGATGCATCGAGGACGTATAGAGACTTCCACCCGTCACTTACTATGTCCAATGCATTTGTCTTATGAAAAAGACGAAACATAACATAAATATTTTTATAAAAAACTAGCATGCTAAATGATAATAATTTAACTATAAACCATGAATGGTTTAAAAATAATATATTCACAGTCAAAAATATCACCAAAACATAAATACAATATGGAATATTGTATCATAATAAATCAACTTCAAACAATTGTAAAATCGATCAAAGGATGTTGACATAGATGAATTAAAAACTATTTTAGAAGAATATATATTTCTATTATGAAATAATTTAAATGTAATGTGATTATATAAGAAACCATTTATTTTGATAATATTATTATAAGCTTGTATGTGATGCTTTGATGGTCTTATAATGTAATAAAATAGTTTCACCCGCCGTATAAGTTAAAAACATTCTTTCCAAAATTTTGTCGAAAAAGTCCTAAAGGACCTTGTTTGAAAAATGATGAAAAACAACTCATAAAAAGTCAAACAAGTGTATAAATAACATTAAACCATGGTAGAGTAAGTAGAAAAAATATTTTGAAATAGATTTTAATGAAACACAAATGTGGATGATAAAGTGGTCCTAGTATACACTCACATATAAACTACCTCAGATAATGTAGAGATTGTAAAGTTAACCTATACCTTGTATTTCTTTTTAGATGAGGGTACGTTAATCTCTTTTATAATAGTAAATTAAATTTTATTAAATTATACAAGAACCACATAAATAAATATGATATCATATATGATCTTCTAATATTGGTTTGTTAATAATATTTTGGTTGTATCATTGTTTTGTTTGTTAACTGATTCATTTTCCTTTATATGCCTTGTTACGTAAGCCATGTTTGTTTTTGATAAGATGTATTTGATTCATATCTTTATTGATCTTATGTTCTTAAACATTATTTTCTAATCATAAAATTAAATTCATTCTTGAATTGTTACGATGGGGAATGAATCTTATTGCGTTCATGGAGATGGTAATCCGTACGTACGCACGAGAAACAATACCATTCTATTGATTGTGAAATAGTATGTAATTAGATTGTATATCATATACAAAGAATCTTTAACATATCTTATTTATTATATAAATCATTTATACTCATTATTATACCCATCCAAATAATGAAGTGTTTATATAACAAACTATACCACGACGTGGAGTCGGTAAGCCATATGTATGCACCTATGGTGACTTGTCATTCATAAGATGGATTGAATAATGAATATGGTGGTACCAAATTTATAATACAATAATAGTATATATAAGGTACTGGAGTTCTTATTTTGGAATGTGAATAACAAAGAAAGAGGAAGTGGAAGAAGAAAAGAACTTTGAATGTGGTGGTGAAATTATTACCTCATCTTCAGGTGTATCCTTTTGACATGATCCAAAGGGATCCTTATGTTAGATTTCTGGTCAAAGTAAGGAATCTAGGAAGAATAAAGGCTAGTATGGAGGATATTTGATTAGGGAATTTCTGATCCAAATGGATTTGGATGTATTATTTTGAGATAAGGGGATGTACCCTTTTATAAGAGAGTTAAGGGTCACTTTTGGAAAATCATGAAATATTATTTTTTTATACAATCATATCCAGTTTATAATGGCTCAAAAATAATTTATTTAGGGGATAAGGTAGTTATGGGTTAATAAAATTTCATAAAATAATTTATAGATAGGTTTAGGTGACAATATTAACCTTTTCCTTTATATTTAACTCTTAGTTAAATAGTTTAACTATTACAATGTCTTATTGTATTTTTATATTACATGGTTAAAAAAATTACTATAAAATTACAAGAGAATCCCATGTGGTTAATTAATTACATATATATCATTATAATATTCCTTTTGATAAACCATAGATTTTCATGACTATTATATAATTTAATAATATAGTACTTGTTTTAAAAACTCATTTATAACAATTTTGACAATATTTGGTATTTTGTTTTTGTGAAAGTCATACCAGAATAATTATTTCGAATAAAATTCATTGAATCAACCCTTACATGTCATATTAAACTTGAAATTTACTGGAATGAATCAAAATTCTAAATTTATATTTATTTTGATTTTTTATAATATCATTTATTCTAATATTTTATTAATAATGTAATTACTACATCATCATTGTGCCATAAATAAATTTAATTATTAAATTTCTAGAAAAAAATTATACCATTATGTAGGAAATATTTTTATCTTCATAATGAATATTTATATTCAAATATATCTTATGTATAATCATATATTGATGATGGTTTTGTTATTAAACTTCGAATTAAACACTTTTCACTCTTTTTTAAATAAAATAATAATAATTGTCTTAATCTAATCCTAGTGTAAAACAAAGATCATATTTTATTCCTAAATCTGATTTTGGTCAAAATAAACTTATCCAATAGAATTAGTATATGTTTTAGGATAATAATAATATCATTTTTACCTTTAATTATCCTATTTACTTTTAACTATGGTAAACCAAAATGAAAAGTTACTATTGACCAAAAATTATTTTCATTTTATTGAACCACATTTTACTTACTGATATCAATTGTGTCTCTTAGATTTTTGAAATTCAATTCACATAAGCGGTAAAATTACATTTTATGCAAATTTTCTAACTTGTCTTGATCGTGGGTAAAAGACGGTAAAAAGTTCAATAAAATTTTATATCTCTAATATTACTATAAAATGACCTCAATGACTTACATCGAACATATATAGGTTTTATGTATATATTTTTACCTAATATAAATTAAAACAGAATAATTAACTATTTAAATAAATAATTGGTTTTAAATAATAACACCATGAATTTCACTATTCATAAAAATTGAATGTTTTCATAAAAATACCAAAAATTATCCCTATGATAATTTTGATATTCCGAATCAAAAAATGATAAAGATTTTGAAAAATAAATTTTATAAAAATTCAAAAAGTGGGTATTATTATTCATAACGGCTAGTTTGGTTGGTAGTGGTGTGTTAAAACATGATGTTGCGTGCAACTCAAGCTATTGTATTATTCAAATAACAGCGTAACGTAGATTCCTGGGATGTTAAATTGGTCCCTCACTCAAATAATTTCTTCCTAGAAATTTCTAGAATACTACTGTACAAAATGATTATGGAGGTACTTCATCATATGTTTCTCAGTTTCCCAAGTTTACTCTTCCATCTTATTGTTTCTCCATAAAAATTTCAACAGACGAGTCATTCGGCTTCTCAACAATTGTTCTCTTGTATTAAGATTTATGATAGGATGTTTTCAATAAAATAGGTTGGGTTCTAGTTCAAGTTCGTCATAGGTGAGTACATGCGTTGGGCCAGACATGTATATTCCCAATAGTGATACGTGGAACACATCATTAACTTTGCAGAGACCTGGTGGAATCACCAAACGATAAGATAAAACTCCAATTCATTCTAGAATATAGAAAGGTTATATGTACCTGGGACACACATTATTAGAAATTTCATCATTACCAACTATTTAAACCCGTTGGAAAAGGCCGGAAAACCATTGGTATAACCAATACCAACTGCTTTCCAAACTGTTGGGTCTTGTGCTGTGGGGATAGACAAATCCAAACAGTTCTATGAGAACTGTTAGGATATGTTTGAAAAATTGAGTATATACCAATGGTTCCTTGAAAAATTAAAATATATGTTTAATAATTGTTTAAAAATGTTGGTAATATCAAAAATCATCTCTATAACAACGGTTAATAAACCGCTAGTATATCCTTTTACGAACAGTTTCCCACAATCCTTTCGTAAATATCGAGTAAAAATACCTATAAGAATAGTTTGTAAACCATGGGTATATATTTTTTCCAACATTTTACATAAACCTTTGGTATAAGTTCTATTTTTAATGGTATTCTAATGTTTTTAAACTATTGGCATAGCCTTTATGTACCTGCAGCAGCAAGCCGACCTCCCTCTGTGCACCTGCTGCAATTCTACTAGCTTCCACCAGAAGGCTTGTAAAATTCATACACAATTATGAATACCTGCAGAATACATACAGGGGGTTCTGGCAGTCTATACAGAATACCCACACAATTTATACACAACCTATACACAATTCATACACAATTCTGTATAAATTCATATTGAATTCATACAAAACATAATTCATATTGTATTCTGAATACCTCCAATTATTTCTTTAATTACCCTCTACACACATATAGAATTGACACATAATTTCTATGGTAATTATTGTAATTATACACATAAAATAAGTATACCCATAGGACAAGTATACCCATATGACAAGTATACCCATTCACCATTAACACATAATTTATAAGTTAATTAAGTACATTAAGAATTAAATTCAAAATTTAGGGGGTTGGGGGGTTATTCAAGAGGTTGGGGCTATTCAGAGGTTTGATGTGGTGGTCCAAGCGGTAGGGGGTGTCTAGAGGGGTGGGGGTGTTTGGGGGATGGGGGTATCAAGGGGGGGGGGAGTGGTCGTGCCCAGGGGTGGGGTGGTGTCCACTTGGAGCGGTGGGGGGGGGGGGTTATCTATGGTGGTGTTAGGGGGGTGTCTAGGGGGTGAGGTGGTGTCCACTGGGGGGGATTTCAATGGGGGTAGGGTGTGTACAGTGGGTGGGGGAGGGGCTCTAGTTGGTTGTGGGGTTTTCCAAAGGGGATAGGGTGGTGTCCAGGGGGTGGGGGGGGTTTGTCCTGGGGGTGGGGGCTGTCCATGGGGGTGGGAGTTTCCAGGGGTGGGGTGTCTAGGTGATGGGGTGGTGTCTAATAGGAGTGGGGTCTCGTCTTGGGGGTGGGGGCTGTATATGTGGGTGGGGGTGTCCAGGAGGTGGGGTGGTGTTTAGGAGGTGTGGGGTCGTCTAGGGGTTGGGGTTGTTTAGGGGTCAGGGGGAAAATCCATTGGGTGGGAGTGTCTAGGGAGTGGGGGTGTCTAGGTGGTGGGGTGGTGTCTATGTGGGTTTGGGTGGTAGTCCAAGGGGGTAGGGGTGTCCAGGGGGGGTGTCCGGAGGGGGATGTGTGGGGACTATCAATAGGTGTGGGGGGGGTGTGCATGGGGGTGGGGGTGTCCAGGGGGCTGGGGGTCGTCCCGGGGATGGGGGTTTGTTTAGTGGGGCTGTGGTGTCTAGGGAGGTGGTTGTGGTAGGAAGGGGGAATTTGTTACTATAAAATGGATTAAATTTTTATTATGGGACAAAAATACTATTTTATTTTTGAAATGTAACCTTAAAAAGATTTTTATAAACCATTGGGGAGTTCTAAATAGA
Source organism: Viscum album (assembly GCA_963277665.1). Taxonomy (NCBI): domain Eukaryota; kingdom Viridiplantae; phylum Streptophyta; class Magnoliopsida; order Santalales; family Viscaceae; genus Viscum; species Viscum album. The sequence continues at coordinate 393,999,457 of OY728148.1, forward strand.
AATAAGTCTCTATTTTGTGATTTAGAAAGGGATTTATGTATATATTTTTTATGATATATCTTTATGGGATTTGTGATTTTTACTCCCTTATTTTAGAACATCAGATTATTTTACAAAAAGCTTGGTTTTTAATAATTATTTATAATGTTACAACTATAAAGTAATCAAAATTTCAGTAAGGGGATATCTTAGGTATTCATTCATGTTATTCAGCTATTGTCTTCTTAGTCACGGACTCTACTCAAACTCTTGTGGATGTGGAATGACCATGTTTGACTCAGATCAATGATTATGCATGGGAGTTTCTAAAATATCATCTAATTTTTTTTATTGGTGATCAAGGATCCCAGGAGGCAAAAAAGTGGATAGCTTGGATTAATGAGATCTATGAGTAGTTAGAAACCCTATAATATATGGGGCTGGGGGTTGTCGAGGGGATGAGAGGGTTTCCCAAGGGCGTGGTGGGGCTGTCAAGGGGGTAGGATGTCCGGGGGGAGGATTGGGATGTCCAATGTGGTGGCGGCTATCCACGGGGGTATGAGGTGTCTAGGTGGGTGGGTGGGGCTTTCCAGCCGGTACGAGGTGACCAATGGGGTGGGCAGGCTGTCCACAGTGGTGGTGGGGCTTTCCAGGGTGTATAGGGTGTCCAGGGGGTGGGCAGGCTATCCATAGTGGTGGGGGGTTTTCCATGGGGTGATGGGGTGTTTAGTTGGTGGGTGGGCAGTCCACGAGGGTGGAAGGGCTGTCCAAGGGGTACGAGATATCCAGGGGTAGGTGGGTTGTCTATGTGGGTGGTGGGGCTGTTTAGGGGGTAGGTGTTGTCCAGGGGGTTGAAGAGCTATTCACAGGGGTGGGGGCTGCCCATGGGGGGTGGGGTGTCCATGGGGGAGAGTAGGATCTCAACGGGGGTGGAGGGGAGATCGAGGGGGTAGGGGGTGTCCAGGGGTGGGCAGGCTCTCCATAGGGGTGGGCAGTATTTCCACAGTGGTGGGGGGGGGGCTATCCAAGGGGTACTAGGTGTTTATGGGGTGGGGTGGGCTTCCCACTAGGGTGGAGGGGCTGTCCAGGGGTATGGTGGTGTCTATGGGGTTGGGTGGGCTATCCATGGATGTGGGTGGGATGTATATAGGGGTGCGGGATTTCCAATGGGTACATGGTGTCGTGGAGGTGAGAGGGGCTGTCAAGGGGGTACAAGGTGTCTAGTGGGGTGGGCATGCTGTCCACGGGGGTGAAAAAGCTATCTAGGGGGTATGAGGGTGTCCATGGGGTGTGTGGGATATCCACGATGAAGGCGATGCTATCTAAGGGGGAGTGGGTGTCCAGGGGGTGGCAAGCCATTCCACAGGGGTGGCAGGGCTGGCGAGGGTGGTAGGTGGTGTCTAGGGGTGGGCATGTTATCCAAGGGGGAGGTCTGGCTATCCATGGGGGTGGGGGTGTGGGGGGAGGGGTGTTTACGGGGTACGATGTTTCCAGGGGTGGTTTAGCTATCCAGGGGGTGGTGGGGTGTCCAAGGGGGTACAGGGTGTCCAAGGGGGTCGACTGGCAGTCCATGGGGTAGGCTGGATGTTCATGACGGTGGAGGGGGCGGATGTCCAGCGGGGTACGAGGTGTTTAGGGGGGTGGACAGGGCTGTTCATGGGGGGTAAATGGAGTTTCGGGGGTTGGGCGTGCTGTCTACGGGGGTGGAAGGGATGTCTAGGGAGTAGGGGGTGTCTAGGGAGGTGGGTGGGCTGTCTACAGGGGTGGGGGCTATCTATTGAGGGATGGGTTGTCCAGGGGGTGGCTGGGCTATCCATGGGGGTGGTAGGGCTGTCCAGGGGGGTCGGGGTGCCAAGGGGGGAGCTGTCTACAAGGGTGGGGGATTTCTACGGTGGGAGGGGCTATCCAAGGGGAGCTGTCCATGGGGGTGGGGAGGATATCCAAGGGGGTACGAGATGTCCAGTTGTGGTGGGCGGGCTGTCCACTAGGGTGGGGGTCGGGGGTGTCTAGGGGAGGGGTGAATCATTCCCAGAAAATCATCAAGTCATGTTTTATTATTTATAGATAAAAAATAATGATAATGTGACATATCTAATCACACATATATTCATGTAAAACAAATCTATAAACACCAATGGTCAATAATATCAGTAAAAAATTTGATGGATCAATCTGTCCCTCATCACCATCATAATAAGCCTCACCCTCATTCCCATCATCAGTACCATCACCATACCCTCCATCCTCAATGCCCTCCTCATTGCCCTTATACTCAGACTTCTCCTCCTCACCTCCCTCCTCTTCAGCCTCAACCTCCTCCTCAACCACAACCTCCGTCTCGGCCTCCTCCTCTCCCTCCTCACACTCCTCTACCTCGACCTCCTCCTCACCATCATCTTGAACACCACTATTAATTCAACCTGGTGGACCATATATAGAAAGTATCGATGAAATATATTCAAAAAATGTAGTGATGGACTCTAGTATAAGTGTTTGACGTAAAACTTATATCAGTTTTATAAATTCAGTGTCTGCCCTAATAGACATTTCTTCCATTCTGTGGCTATTTTTTCAACTTGTTCTTCCTATTCTTTAACATACTGGAACTCAGTGGCACTAAAAATCATACTTTAGGAGGGAAAATACATTTTCATTAATATACTCTTCCCAAGTCAGCAGTGCACTGTACTAGGTTGTTCGTCTCCAAAAACCTGATGTAAGTGATTTTTTAGCCCAAAATTATCATGTTCCAAGGAATCCAGGACCTCTAAAGTAACATGTTGTGAATATAAATAGATTATTAAGTTAAAAAATTGAGATTAAAATTTTAAATCTATATAGTAAAACTTACAATCTGCTAATGAGTCGGTTCATTAACCGTACTTCCAACTTTCTTCCTTCTACTCGAGATAAATAGTCTTTCTCATGGCACATGTCCTTCTATATTCAATTTATGCTTAACAAATGACATTGAATTTAGAAATCTATAATTAAAAATAGGATAACAATAATTAATTTCATAACTAAAATTATATAACAACTTTAACAATTGACTAAATTATGGAAGGATCAAATATAAAGTGAATTTCATAAAGAAAAATTATAAACTTTCATACCTTCTACCTCTCATGATTTAGAATAATAGTACATCCCTATGTGAGGAGGAATTTTTTAGCATCATTTTTTTATTTCATCTAGATTTTTCGTAAATAAAATTCAATAATTACTATTAACGAAAAAATGAAAATTTTCATTTAAACCCCTCTAATGTCATAAATACCTAAAATTGGATAGTCTTCCAATGAGTAATCATCTGTCGATACTGTTATAACATATAATCATCCAGGACAGGTACCACTTAGAACTCTGTGCCAACACTAGAAAACCATCTAATATACAAATCATTCTTATAAGATCTCCAAACCTCACCTAAATCCTTAAGACGTGCTATTCGTGTACCATCTCAATCAGGAAAATTAAACTCAAGATGACACCAAAATATGAATTAATATAAATAAAAAAATATATATTTCATTAAATACAACATATTTTTACCCATATCTCCACAGAAGCTTTATCTTTGACTTCATTTGGAAAATGTCTCCATGAGAGCGAGCTGACAGGAATGATGTCGGAGTATTTGGTATGCATCACCAAAATAATCTGACATTTCTGCCCTGATATTTAAATCATTCAACTATCTTCATTATAGTCCTCCATCAATTTTATGTGGCAGTTCAACACTGCATGCATGCTAGTATTCCCCTATCCCTACATCCTATCAGTAGATGTATCTGTTATGAAAGAAAAAAAATATTTTATCAATACATGTTATAATGAAAATATGTAATGGTGTAAAAAACAAATATTTAATCTACCATGAAAATTCATCTACAAGGTAAACCAACTCATCACTAGCCTTTTTTCTCTCGGTAACATGACATCACATTTTTATTGATATTTCATCAGACATAAAATGATTATGAAGTATGGGGATCAATGGAAAGTGGAAAAAAAATTCAATGGCACACAGGATGGTGTTCCATTAGCTTTTGGCTTCCAGCTGGATGTGCCACATTTTATATAATCATTTCATTCAGCAGTTTCCTCCTAGAATCTACTAAAATCATTCAAGAAACCATTAATTTTGTTTCTTACAAATCCATGTTTGTAAACGTAATTCCATGGAATATAGTGGTTTGAGGTAATATTTGGATCATCTAGAAGTATTTCCTTTAAGAAGGTAAAAATTCAATCGATGGAAGTATTAGAAATCCCCTATATTGTTTTCCCATGAAACGTTTGGATTAAAAATTATATCTTTTTTATTTTTCTGCATTGTCTATATAATGGAGTCATGGAAGCATCATTCAATTTTTCACACTGAAAACATCATCATTTTCATTAGATGCATCATATGGGCTCATATCGAAATATTCTTCGGTCATAATCCATTATTTTTCATGATGAAAAATAAACAGAAACTGGTCATATAACAAATTCTATTATCCAGCCCTCTCATTTGGATCATCAGAAATTTGATATTTAATTTCCTCCCCATTTTGATACCACACTGATTAGTCTGTTTGAAACCCATATTTGGTTATGTGGTAGATTACTTCTTCATGAATCAACCATGGTCTTCCAACACAATTGTAAGACGGGAAGTGTATGGGACAACTATCTCAACCATTGTGAAATAAAAAATTTAAAAAGCTATCCAAATTGTTTTGAAAATCACTTGAGATTTGGTTTGTTTCATACATCCAACTCCTAACTATACTATGAAAAAATTTATAAGTCAATTTGTAAAAATAAATTCAATAAGAATGAAGTTTCATCGAAAATATTTTTATGTAAATGAGAATTGTTCACTTTATATGGACTCATAACTGACACAATACTCTATATGAGAATCATAATACAAAATACAACAAAATACTATATTTACAAAAAATATTTTCATAAATATACATGAGAGTATAACATCATGTAAACTTGTGGAGGATAATTATTCAGAATTTGAGTAAATGTTAGATAGAAGAAATTTTATATTTTAGTAGTTTATTTGTGTGATCACATACACAACCCAAGAGAGTCGGGGTGTCTAGAGAGGTGGTGTTGTTCTAGGGGGTGGGGGTTGTCCGGGGGGGATGTCCACATGTCTTAGGGGTTTCCGAGGGGTGGGGTCTTTGGGGGTGTCCAGGGGGATGGGGTGTCAAAGTGGTGTTGGGCGGATGTCTGGTGGGTGGGTGGGTGGGGGGTGGGGGGGACTGTCAATGGGGATGGGGGTGTTGGGGGAGGGGGGGGTATCCAGGGGGTACATTGTGTCCAGTGGTGTATGTGGTTTGTCCATAGGGGTTGCAGGTTTAATTAGGGAGTCGAGGTGTCTAGGGGTGGGGGGATTTCTAGGGTAGGAGGGCTTTCCAAGGGGTACGAGGCATCTGGGGGTGGGGCAGGCTGTCCATGGTGGTGGTGGGGTTGTCTAGGGAGTGTTTGGGTTGTCTACGGGGTTTGGGGGGGGATGTACAGGGGGTATGTGTTGTCTAGGTGGTGATCGGGCTCTCCACAGGGGTGGTGGGGCTGTCCAAGGGGGGATGGCGGGGCTTTCAATGGGTTGGGGGATTTATGGGGGTTTGCGGTGTCCTGGGGGGCTGTCCACGTGGGTGGTAGGGCTTTCCAGGGGTACAGGGTATTCAGGGGGTGGGAAGGATTTCCATGGGGGTGGGGTGGGGAGGCATTCCAGGGTATACGAGGTGTCTAGGGGGTTGGGCAGGCTGTCCATAGGGGTGACAGGGTTATCCAGGGGGTCGATGGGGCTTTCCATGGGGTGGGGGTCTGCCCAGTGGGGTATGAGGTGTCTAAGGGGGTGGTAGGGCCGTCCACAGGGGTGGTGGGGCAGTCCAACGGGGTATAGGGTTTCTAGGGGGTGGGCGGGATGTCAATGGGGGTGGAAGGGTGGTCCACGGGGGTCAGGGGGAATTTCTATGTGGCGGGGGTGGGGAGTTGTCCAGGGGGTATGAGGTTTACAGGGGGTGTGTGTGATTTCCATGGAGGTGGCAGGGATGTCCAGGGGATACGTGGTGTCCGGGGGGTGGGCAGGCTGTCCAAGAGGGTTAGGGGGCTATTTAGGGGGTACGAGGTGCCCTGGGGGTGGGAGGGCTGTCCACAGGGGTAGAGGGGTTGTCCATGGGGGTGGGGGCCTTTTCAGGTGTGGTGGGAAGTCCAGGGGTACGTGGTGTCCATGGGGTGGCATGCTGTCCATGGGGGAGGTGGGGCTATCGAGGGGTGTACAGGGTGTCCAAGGGGGTGGGTGGGCTGTCCACGCGGGTTGCGGGGTTGTCCATGTGGGTTGGGGGTCATTCCATGGGGGGCGGTGTCCAGGGGGTACGAGGTGTCTACGAGGTGGGTAGGCTGTCCACGAGGGTGGTGGGGCTGTCCTGTAACACACCGAGATTTTATGAGATATTTTTTTTAATTTCTTGGATGTCTTGTGTTGTACTCTACACCAAGACTATCTTGCGCTATATGTAACACTTTATTATCTTGTAGTATACACAAACATTATTCTTGGCTTGTGTTTCACGTAAGAGCGACCTTCCTCAATATCGTGTGTTGTACGCAAATACATGTTTTACTAAACAATGATATATTTTTATGAACTAGCCGTTATGAATATTATTAACTACATTTTAATTTTTATTACATAATAATTCATCTTACACATATTCTAGAACATGTTATGAGAATAAAATAAATTTTTCAGGTAAAATATTTATTTTTCAAAAAAAATGTAGTTTTCCACCTTTTGATGGCACGCAAATTTTAAATATAACTTTTTAAAATTTTATGAGTTAAATTTGACAAAATAATATTCTTCTTTTTAATCAAGATATACAAATTTACATTGGATAAAAATTTTATATATTTTTGATAACTTTTTTATTTTAATTAATAGTAAAAATACGATAAATTTTTCTTAAAAACAACTTTTATCATCAAGATAATATATATGGTTAAATTATAAAATTTAATGGTTTTAATGTATAAATAGAATATATTTTTACCCTTAAATATAATTTTATTCATAATAATTAATTTTATTTTAAATTCAATGGTAATAACATTTCAATTTTTTACAATGTTTTAAATTTTAAAACTCGTTTTCTCAACAATGGGATTAATTTTAAAGTTAATTTCAGCTAATTTTTTGTATTGAATTAGGACAAATGGATTCCATATTTGGAATCATTAGGTCCAAATTATGTTAATAAGTTACTTTATATTTTTGGTCATTATAAATAATAACTACGGTAAATTTTATTTACCATAGTTAAAAGTAAATAAATAATATTATAAAATTATCTTAACACCTACCAAAATTCTATTGAATTAATATAATTATACCCATATCACATAATGGTTTAAATAGAATCATTTCATGGTCTTTTTACCATGAAAATGATGTAGTTTTTATTTAATCCAATGAAAGTGACAACATGCCACTCTCTTATATATTATAAGTTTAATAATTTTAATTTGGTGATACACATCATACAACATCGAACATAAATAGTCTCCAGAAATCCAATAAAACTATGTACATCATGTGAATTAATTTATAATTTTTAGGGATTAAATATTTATCATTAATGATGACACAATAGTGATGTCGAAATGATTTTATTGATTGAAATATAAAATAAATGTTTTTAAAAATATTAAAATAAATATTATATAAACTATTTAATGTGATCCACGAATTTTCATGATACATATGACATGTCATAAATCTATTAAATATTTTTTTACTAATATATCCTCTGTGTGGATTTTATTTAAGTTAAAATAAATGAATAGTTTCAAAATCGACATTATTGTTATTTTATAAAAATAACATATTATTAAATTGTTTAAAAATCACAAAAATATTTAAAAAATATAAATAGAAATCTATATGGTCTAAAATATCATAATCTATACAATTATGGACAATTCCATACACATAAGTAATTATTTATAACAATTTAATATTTAGAAAATTATTACCACAAATAAAATTATGTAGATTAAATAAGGATAAATCAAGTTGATATGGTTTAAAATAAATTCCAAACATGTCTAAAATTTACTGTATGATTATATTACAACCCTATATCATCTCATAATTTAATGGGAGTCATTTTGGATGTTTTTAAGAGGGTTTTGGGATTATTATAAATTAATATTTTAAAGGATTCCAAAAGTGTCTCTCTCCTCTCTTATAAATGGGAACCTCCTCCCTCTCCTCCTCACAACATTTTTAGACTTCATGTTCAGAAAGAACCTATTCATTTCTCTTATAAACTGAACTAGAATCATAAAATAGGTCTTGTACTTCTTTAAAGACCAACTTTAGTGCTCTTAACAAGAGGTTTAGAAGAGGCGCATCAAAGAAGAGGTAATACCCTTTACCGATTCTTTCAAATACATTTATCCTTCTAATTTCACTTTTTCATTTGTTTCATTATAAAGTAATAAAATCAGTATCACTAATATTCTTATATTTTATTATAAATATAAAACAACTCTATTTCACTTTCTATCCATCCTAGGGAAAAAGGAATCACCACGAGTGCGTACGTACGGAATACTGTCTCCACGCCATGGTGTAATCCGTTTTCCACCACCTTACTTGGATGGGTATAATGATGTATAGAAAAACTATATATTATTATTATAACATGATAATAATTCTGATACATTCTTTCATCCACTCCAATACCATTCAATAATTATTGGAATGATATCATCCCTCATGCATACGTACAGATTACCGTCTCCACGATGTGATGAGATTCATTTTCAGGTTAACCATTCAAGAATGATTATAATGTATATATATTGAATATTAATCAAATATATGAAATAATGATGCTACTGGATATATATATATATCATCTACTTACTTCCATTCAAGTTAATAATGAAAGGAAAACAATGCTCATGCGTACGTACGGCCTACCGTCTCCATGAACGGTGTATTTCATTCCATTTATCAATCAATTATATTGTGAATATATATATAAATCATGTTTTACATTCTAGAATTAAGTAATAATGATCTATGTAATCCTATGAATAATTACAATCAAGACACAAATGATAAATGAAATGATTTTACCCAAAACACTGCTTTTACATGGCAATGACAAATCAATAGGTAATATAATGTCATAAATTAATCAGATATGATATAATAAATATTATTATAGTTATTTTACAAGTTAATAATATGTTTAAACCCACTATATAGGTGTCTCAGACACATACTGAGGAAATTGGACATAAGGTAAGGGATAATTATTCCAATCTCGTTCTTATCTGAGATTGTTTATTCGTAAGTAATTACGGATGTTATGTTTATCATCAAAGTCCATGTTTTATCAAAAAAAATTCATAAATATTTTTCTATTCTCCATGTATGTTTTAATTCAATTATACCCTTTTTACTTTTACCACATGGTTTGGATGGAATATTTCTTTTGTTTTCCATACCAGGTACTTTTTGACTTTTTCGGCAAAAGTACGAGGAGAAAGTTTTTTTAACTTATACAGCATAATTGAATTTTTACAGGTTGATAACACCTTATTTACATGAATCTTCATCTACAAGATTCCATGATTATTTTCAATGAAATTATTTTCTTTTCAAATTGCAAAAAAAAATTTGAGAAAAGAAAATGATTTTGAAGACGAAAGGATATTTTCATCAAGAATTCATTTGAAGTGTTTCATCAAAACTATTTTCCATCTAAGATGAAATTTTTAAATATGTTTATTTTTCAAGTATAATGTCTCTATTATTCAAATGATTTTATTTTTCTTATGATAAATGAAATCGACTTGTTTTATATGGATTATGATATGATGGGATGATGTTTATGAATCCCATTTTATTCTTTGGGTTACAATGAATGATTTATGTTTATTTTTTGGCACACAAAAGAATGGTTTCATTATGAGATTGGTGGGACCTATATCTCCCTTAAATGCATTAGGTAAATATTTATGTCTCATGAGATAGGCATGGCTGGAACGACACGTAAAATCGAGTACAATAATACAGGTCTAGAACAACAAGTAAACCTGGTTCAGCAATAGACTTTGTCCACTATTATGTTATTGGAAGCAATGCCTTGGATACTATAGAAATAATAACATGTTCTTAATGGTTTTCCACAATTTCATGTTTTATTCCCATGCTATTTTACATAATTAATTTTCATTTATGATCTTTTTTTATGTACTGCAAAGATTTATGTCGTTACTCGTGATTTTGATGTTTTTTGTTAATGTTTTTGCGTTAAAATGATTATGTTTTGTTTTATGTTCTCCATGTTTTCCCTTAATGAGCATTTGAGAACACCCTTTTTATGTTTTATTTTACCCAGGATATAAATAATTTTTTTAGGTATGAAAAAAGGGGAAGATCTTTATGGGGGATGTTGAAGATCTTTCACAATGATTAGAAGATTTTGTTCCAAGTTTCCAAAGACACTAAACTAATATGGTAATTGGGAATCTATTTCTGTTATGTATTTAGTATTCCGTGAAATTAATTTAATGTGCATATACATTAATCTTGGGTCTATAAATTTGGTTTCAGAGCAAAGGTTTTGTTAATCTTTGGAATCTAGGATGTGAAATCTTTAGTGAGATCCCTAGAGATATTTCTAAGGTATGTCTCGGGATATCACTAAGGTCAAGTATATTTATAGGTTACAATATGAGAATTAAGATGATGATAATGAATAACTTAGGATAAAACCTAAGATGTTAGAGACTATAGGTACATTAACATTATTATGTTGTTTTCCTGAAATGATTTTTGCCTATCGCAATATTCTTTTTGGGTTTTAAAAAATGGCTGGAACCTGAAGGAACCATGTTAATGATCACTACACTAGGAAATGCATTGATTGTCCTACTTAATAAAAAAATGTTATGGGAAATGATGTGAAAAATATTATTGCTGTAATTACACAAGATATGAATCATTCTGGACAATTAAATGAGCAGAGAAGAAACAATATTCTATTGAGTCCTTCATGAGCCAACAACCACCTTCTTTCAATGGGTCTATGGATCCACTTGTTTCTAAACAATGGATCAATACCATTGAAAATATATTTTCCATACATCACTTTCCAATGCATAAAAAAGTCATTTTGGATGTTTAACGTTTAGAAGGTGAAGCAGACCACTGGAGAACTCTAATTAAGAATAAAAGGCCCAAATATGAAATTGAACCCATGGAACGGGACAAGTTCAAAAAAAATTTCAATAAGTTATTCCCTCTTATTCTTCAAACAAAGATGGAAAATGAGTTCCTTGAGCCTAAGAAAAAGGATGATGAATCTTCAGTTATATACGAGGCGAATTTTACAAGGCTTGAATGTTATGCATCTGGATTTATCATCCAACCAGAAAGTAAATTTGATCGATTCTTCGGTGGCAAAAAACCAATTCTTCTCAGGGAATTGGCGATAATAGACTTCAGTAGCTATAAAGAAATTGTGTGTTGTGCAATCAAGGAAGAACTAGAAGTTGTTGTTACATATCCATCTCACGGTTATGACATGAAAAGAAAGATGGAGTTCAAAGAAAAATCTCAAAACAATGGTGAAAAGAAGACGAATGATTCGTTATGCTCAAAATGTGGAAAGGAGAATGGTGAAGATTTTATTAAAGGGACTGGAATATGTTTTAAGTGTGGAAAATAAGGTAATTGAGTAGCTAAATGTTGATGTAATGGAAAAAAGGTATCTAATTATGTGAATAGAGAATAGACTACAGAGAACGCACCACTAACACTTGAATGATACAAGTGCATAGAAATTGGGAATTATGCTAACCAATTCCCTAATCCAAGGGTTAATTATTATCGATATCTACAACCTCTTAATGAAAAGGACAAAGGGAAGTCACATAAAATCACTATTGGAAATGTTGAGTATGAAAATGTTGTGGTGGAATGATTAAGTGTTTATGTAACAAGATTCCAAAATAATGTTGTGGAATCTCATTTACTGTATCGTGGAATATTGAAATATCTATGTATTGGTTTATTGTGGTTTTCAATAATTTTATGGTACCAGTAACCATGAAAAGTGATAGAACTATTTTTGGAAATAAGATGATATGTTAATAATTAAGGGATAAGTACAAAATAATATGTTTGATAGTATTAATGAGCTAAGGACTGATATAAGGTCAATGTGACAACATTGATTGAATATTTAGAAATTTTGGGATTTTGGTATGTGGAAAGAGTTAACATTGGACAACATTAATATTTTTTCTAAGGTTTAATGGGTATTTAATTTTCTTGAGAATAAATTATTTATGTATTCATATGTTTGTAATGTGACCAACAATAAGATATATCTTATGATATATGGGGGATAAATGATATTAATCACATGCTTGGTAGATGGCCTCTTTAGTAATATATTTATTTATACTATGAGATTGGACAGAATTATTTTGGATAAGCCTAAAGATTAGAATGGATTATGTTATACATCATATAGTAATTTTTATGGCTAGAACATTTTGATATTATTTCTGAAAATATATAATAGTGTAGTTTTAGAAAAAGGAAAATACATAGGACGGGTAACAACCCGTCATGTCGCACAAGGATTTGGGAATCGAACCCACAACTGAAGTGTGACATGCCTTTATTGCCTATAAGTGGCCTATAGGAAGTCCCTGGTTTGTAGAAATTAGTTTTATTTTAATAAGTGGTATGATATATGAAGTACAAGTTCATTTTTAGAGCCATATATGATTAATATCACTATATATGGACTTATGCTTATTTAATACCTTTTGTTAACCTTTTTTTTACGATAGATGGAATGACCCATCATTCTATCACATGATTTGATAACACTTCACAAATGACAAATTCAAATTCATTTCTTTAAGATATGAAGTGGAAATTGTTCAATGAATCACCAATTGTGAGATTGTTCCAAAATCAAGTAAGTATTTCTTCAAATTAAAATTCTTCAACATTATGGAAATGATCTTTCAAACCAAAAATGTTGTCCTAGTACCCTCTAATCTGATGAATTATATGGTACCTTATATCATCACAAAATTTATGGTTTTGTGATTGTTGGCTTTTTCATAGCCATGTCTTCTACCACTCTCCATCAGAACATGATGGTTAGATTTCTCTTCCATATCCATGTTTTCACCTATGTTCTCTTATGTGGAAACCCAGTGATGAGTTAATTTGGGAAAAAATTTCATTTCATACAGCAGTATTTTAAAATTATGTTTTAGTATTATTTTTTATGATGTAGGTTTTTGTAAATAATTTTTCATGTAGTAAACCATTTATTACCCTGACGAATTTTGAAGGCGAAATTCATTTAAAGGGGGGTAGATTGTAACACCCCTAGATTTTATGAGAAAAATTATTTTTCATTTATTTTATGTCTTGAGTTTTACGATACAACAGGATTATCTTTCTCTATACGCAACACCGTATTATCTTGTAGTGTACGCAAACACTATTCTTTGCATGTGTTACACGCAAGAGCGACCTTCCTCAATAGCGTGTGTTGTACGCAATACCGAGTTTCACTAGAAAACGATATATTGTTATGAACTAGCCATTGTGAATATTATTAACTACATTTTTAACTTTATTACATAATAATTCATCTTACACGTATTCTAAAACAATGTATGAGAACATAATAATTTTTTTTGGGTAAAATAAGTATTTTTACGAAATGCAGTTTTTCGGCCTTTTGATGGCGTACCCATTTTAAATCGAAATTTTGAAAGTTTTATGAGTTCAATTTGGTAAAATGAACTTCTTATTTTGAATCGGGATATAAAAATTTACATTGGATAAATTTTTTACACTTTTCTGAAAAATTTTATATTTTTATGAATAGTGAAAATACACTAAATTTTTCTTTAAAACAAATTTTTTCATTAAGATAATTTATGTGGTTAAATTATTAAATTTAAATGATTTAATGTATGAATAGAATATATTTTTACCCTTTAATATAATTTATGTCATTATCATTAATTTTACATTGAATTCATAGGTAAAAATATTACAATATTTTGCAAAGTTTTAAATTTTAAAACTCGTTTTCTCAACAATGGAATTAATTTTTAAATTAATTTCGGCAATATTTTTGTATTAAATTTAGACAAATGAATTCCTTATTTGGAATCCATTGGTCCAAATTATTTTAAAAGGATATATTTTATTTCTTTGTCATTATAAATAGTAACTACAATAAATTTTATTTACCAGAGTAAAAATTAAATTACGCAATTAAGGGTAAAAAGAATATTATAATAAGATCCCAACACCGACCAAAAATCTACTGGATGAATTTAAATCGACCCATATCACCTAAGGGTCAATATAGATTTATTGCATGGACTTTTGACCATGAAAATGATGTATTTGTTATTAAAACCAATGAAAGTGACAACATGTCACTATCTTATATCATATAAGTGTAATAATTTTAATTTAGTTATAAAAAAAATAAACCATCGAATATAAATAGTCTCATGAAATCCAATAAAATTATATATGTCATATCAATTAATTTATAATTTTTATGTATTAAATAATATTCATTAAAGTTGACAATATATTGATGTCGAAATTATTTTATTGATTGAAATATCAAAAAAATGGTTTTAAAAATATTAAAATAAATATTATATGAACTATTTAATTTTCTCCAAGAATTTTATAGATAAATATGATATTTTATGAATCTATTAAATATTTTTTTTCGAATATATACTCTCTCTGGATTTTATTTAAATTCATATAAATTAATAGTGTCAAAATTGACACTATTGTTATTTTATAAAAATAACATATTATTAAATTGTTTAAAAATCACAAAAATATTTAAAAACTATAAATCAAAATTTATATGGTCTAAAATTTCATTAATTATCCAATTATGGGAAATTCACAACACATAAGTAATTATTTATAACAATTTAAAATTTAGAATATTATTACCACAAATAAAATTAAATAAATTAAATATGAATAAATCAAGTTGATAATGTTTAAAATAAATTCCCAAAATGTATAAATTTTATTGTCTGAGGATATTACAATAATATATTCATCTCATAATTGAATTTGAGTCATTTTGAATGTTTTTATGTGGTGTTTGGGTCTATTATAAATTAGTTTTTTAAAGGTTTCCAAAAGTACCCCTCCCCTCTCTTATAAAATTGCACCTCCTCCCTCTCCTCTTCACAAAATTTTGAGCCTTCAAGCTCGGACAGACCCTATACATTTCTCTTCTCCACATCCCTATAATCATACTAGAGTTCCTGGTATTTTTCAAATACCATCATTAGTTCCCTAAGAGGAGGCATAGAAGAGGAGTGTCAAAGAAGAGGGTATATTCTTTACCGATTCTTTCAAATTCATTTCTCCTTCTACATCCTCTTTTTTATTTGTTTAATTATAAATTAATAAAATTATTATAAAATATATAATGATATTTAATTATAAATTTTAAACTACATTATTTCCCTTCTATCCATCCTACGGAAAACAGAATCACCACACGTGCGTACATACAGAATGTCGTCTCCACGTCGTGGTGTAATCTGTTTTCCACCAACACCTTACTTGGATGGGTATAATGGTGTAAAGAATAAATATATATGATTATTATAACATGATACTATTTATGTGATATTATATCATCCACTCCAATACCATTCAATAATTATGGGAACGATATCCTCGCTCGTGCGTATGTACAGATTACCGTCTCCACTACACCATATGATTCATTCTTCATGTTAACCATTCAAGAATGATTATAAAGTATATATATTGATTAATAATGTAATATATGAAATAATGAAGCTAATCTATTTATGTGTATATATATATATATATATTTCATCTACTTACTTCCATTCAAGTCAACAAGGAAAGGAAAACACCATTCATGCGTAAGTACGAATTACCATCACCATGAACAGTGTATTACATTTCATTTAACAATATATTATATTATGAATATATATAAATCAAGTTATATATTCTGGAATTATGTAATCATAATCTAAGTAATCATATGAATAATTACAAGTCAAAACACAGATGATAAATGAAACTGTTTTATCCAAAATACTGCATTAACAAGGAATTGACAAATGAACAGGGAATATAAATTCATAAGTGAATCATATATGATATCATAAATATTATTATGGTTATGTTACATGCTAATAATATGTGTAAACCCACTATACATGAGTCTTGGCCAAATACAGAAGAAATTGTAAATAATTCAAGGGATAATTATTCCAATCTCATTCTTATCTAAGATTGTTTATTAGTAAGTATTTACTGGGGTTATGTTTATCATCCGTGTCCATTTTTCTTAAAACAAATTCATGAAATGTTTCCAATTATTCCATGTATGTTTAAAGTCATTTCTACACTTTTTTGACTTTTACCAAATGGTATGGAAGGAATCGTTATTTCCGTTACCATACGAGGTACTTTTTGACTTTTCTGAAAAACTACAAGGCAAATGTTTTTCTAAATTATACGACATAGGAGAATTTTTACAAGTTCATAAAGCCTTATTTACATGAAGCTACCTCTATAATATTTTGTTATTATTATCAAAGAAATTATTTTCTTTTAAAATTCCATTTTATTTTGAGAAAAGGAAATGATTTTGATGAAGAACAGATATTTTCCAGAAGAATTCATTTCAAGTGTTTTATCAAAACTATTTTCCATCTAAGATGAAATTATTTAATATGTTTATGTTTCAAGTATAATTTCTCTATTATTTACATGGTTTGATTTTTTTATAATGAAATGATATCCATTGGTTTTATATATATTAGGTTATAATGGGATGATGTTTATGAAACCCAATTTATTCTTTGGGTTATGAGGAATGATTTATGTTTATTTTGTGGCACACATAAGAATGGTGTCATTATGAGATGGGTGGTACCTATATATCCATAAAATGCATTCGGTAAAGATTTATATCTCATGAGATATACATGGCTGGAAGAACAAGTAAAATATGATTCAGTAATACAGGACTGGAACGACAAGTAATCCAAGTATAGTAATAGAATTTGTCCACTATGATGGTCTTGAAAGCAATGACTTGGCTACTATGGAAATCATAAAATGTTCTTAATGGTTTTCCATAATTACATGTTTTATTCTCATGCTATTTTATCATGATTAATGTTCTTTTATGATCTATTACTTGTGTATTGCAATGATTTAAGTCATTACTCGTGATTTTGATGTTTTATGTTTGTTTTTTTACGTTCAAATGTTTATGGGTTGTTTTTTTTCTCCATTTTTTCCCTTAATGAGCATTTGAGATCACCATTTTTATGTTTTCTTTTCCCTAGGATATAAAGAATGGTTTTAGGTAAGGAAAAAAGGGCAATATTTTTATGAGATATGTTGATGAACTTTCACCATGATTAGAAGATTTTGTTACGAGTTTCCAAAGACACTAAACTAATACGGTCATTATGCATATATTTATGTTATTTATTTAGTATTTCATGAAAGTAATGTAATTTCCATGTACGTCATGCTTGGGTCTCTACATTTCCAGGGGTACTGGGTATCTAGGGGGTGGGCGGGCAGTCCACAGGGGTAGGGAGCTATCTAGGGGGGGGGGGGGGCTGTCCACAGTCATGGTGGGGCTGTCCAAGGGGGTCAGAGGGGGGGGATTTCCTGGTTGTGGGGGGATTTATAGGAGGTATGAGTTTCCAGGTGGTTTGTGGGTTGTCCACAAGGGGCGAGGCTATCCAGGGGGTTCATGGTGTCCAGGGCTAGGCATGTTTTCCACAGGGTGGCAAGGCTATATAGTGGGCTACGGGTGTCCAGAGGGTGGGAGAGCTATCCAAGGGCATGGTGGGGATATCTAGGGGGTTGGAGAAATCTAGGGGTGGTGGGAAGGTAGTCCATGAGGGTGGGGAGGCCATCTAGGGGGTAGGGGTATCTAGGGGTTGGTGGGCTATTCGCGGGTGTGGTGGGGCTTTCCGCAGGGGTTGGGTTTGTCGATGGGATAGGTGGGTCTTTCCAGGGGGTAGGGGTGTCCAAGGGGGTGGGTGGGCTCTCTCTAGGGGGTGGCGAGGCTGTCCAGTGGGATACGGGGGGTGTCCACGAGGTGGGCGGACTGTCCCCAAGGGTAGAGGGGTTGTCTTGGGGGATGGGGGTGTCCAACGGGGTGGGTGGACTGTCCTTGAGGGTGGGTGTGGGGGGAGGGGTATCCACATGGGTGGAAGGGCTGGTCATAGGGGTGGAGGGGATTTCCATTTGGTTGGGGGTGTCCAGGGGGTGGTTTCTAGCGGGTGGGGCTTTTTATGAGGGTGTGGTGGTGTCCAGAGGATGGGTGATGTCTAGTGGTATTGGTGCTGGGGGGGGGTCCATGAGGGAGGGGTGGTGTTCAGGGTGGGTATTGGGGCTTGGGGGGCTGTCCACAAGGGTGGGACAGTGTCCATGGGGTGGGCGGTGTCTGGGGGCTTGGGGGGCTGTCTTGGGGGTTCAGGTGTCTGTCCAAGGGGGTAGTGGTGTCCATGGGGTGGGGGTTGTCCAGGGTGGGGGGGGTCTAGGGGGTTGGGGTTGTCTTGGGGGTGGGGTTCTATCAAGGGGTTTGGGGCTATTATCCATGGGGGTAGGGCATTTCCAGGGGGGAGGTGTCTAGGTAACATTGATAATCAAGAAGCGCAATTTCATTACTCTATTAACCTATAATAACCACATGAGATGGGTTCATGACTCACCTACCCATCCCAAACCTATCACCATATAATTATCAACAAATATTAAAAAAAATAAAACACTCTAATATGATTTGTAATGCCCAGAATAAAAGAAAAAAAATATAATCCAAGAATTTCAGAGCAACACCTTAGTTCAACCTCCATAGACATCCAAAACCATAAAATAGCGGTGATTAATTACTTGCACATGACCATGCTATTTTCTTTCACGAGATATATATCAGATAGTAAATAATATGTATGCATGAACAACATTGGTGAGTTCTATGATGGTCATACTCCTTTATTAAGGGTTCCTGTTTACAATATAAAATGATATAAATTCCTTAATAATGCTTTACAACATCCTTAGAATATTGTGTCATGAATTCCTAAAACTCATTTTAAAATTCCAAAAATATTATAAGTTTATGACCGAACCGCTTGATGGAGTAGAAATAAATGATCATGTAATAGGGAAAATCATTGTTTTATCACCATTCACACATAAAAATGAACCCAACCCCACTATAGTGGTTTAGGTGGAAGCTCCACTTCATTGAATGAATTATACTATGTGTATCATCATCTTGAAGTTATAGTGTGATATTTGATAGACAACATTTAGGGGTACATTCGAAATGAATGAGTATCTTATCATTCTTCTTCAGATAAAATATTCTATAAATGTATTTATGCCTAAGCAATGAAATCATTTCAATAGAACATAAATTTAAAATAAACCATGGATAAAATAACTCAGGATCATATTAACCACTTCAATATCAATCAAAAATTTTCTATACATGAAAAATCAAACCAAAACTGCATCCTAAAATGATATATTTCTTGTGTTCATAAGGGGATCATAATACATGGTACATTACAACGCAATGGAATGAAAAAATCTAAAATAAATTAAGGCACATGTAAGGATTTAAAATGGAAGAACAAATATTACTTGAATCAATGATAGATGACCAATTGTAAATTAGAGTTGACACCCTTGGGAAAAGTTTTGGAAGTAGGGTTCAAATTGCAACCTAAAATGATATATGCCTCTTATACATAAGGGGATCATAATACACACTACATTGCATAAAAATAGAATGAAAAAATCTAAACAGAATATACTCAAACATACAGACTAAAGAGGAAGAACAAATCATTGGAAACCAGACCTCTTGCTGTAGGAAGTAGCATTAAAATCAAGATTTAGCGACAAATCATCACAAAGGTCGAGGATTAAGGAAACATATTTGAGATGGTGAGTCGATCTCTCATTTAGGGTAAAAAGATTGAGATCTTCAGAGTTCGAGATCCCTAGAGGCGGAGATATTTGAGGATTATCATTTCCAATGGTTTTAAAAACTCGATGGGAATGTAATGTTATTCTAAAGGATTAAAATAGTTGGGAAAAATCATCAAAAAAATACCCAACAGTTTGTTTATACCATTAGAAAAAATTTATTCATCAGCACTATGACCAAGGGTTTCCTTAAACAATTTTAGAAAACAAAAAAACCATATGAATATACCAACAGTTCTATATAACCATTGGTATAGTAGCCTTTTCCCAATGGTTTTATTAAACCATTGGGAATATTGTGTTGGTATAAGTAGGATTTCCACTAGTGTCTATTGAACATTCTTATTAAAACATATTACACCCTTCCATGGAGATACCTTCAAGAAAACATGATCTCCCACATGAAATTCCAAATCGTTAATTCTGTAAGCGGCATAGCTATTTTGTCTACATTGAGATCTATTGATGTGGGTTTGGATAACTATCACCTTTTCCACTATTTCCTCCACATGTTCAGTTCCAATTAGTTTTCATTCACCCACATCATCCCAACAAGCTATTGTGGGACATCTCTTTCCATATAACTCTTCATATGGTGCCATCTGAATAATTCAATGTAAGCATTTGTTATAGGAAAATTCTACAAGAGTTTAATGCTGATACCACATAGCTTGAAAATCAAGTTAGAAATATCTCAACATGTGTTCTAAGGTTTTAATAGTCTATTATGATTTTCTATTAGTTTGAGGGTGGTAAGAAGTTCTCAAACAATGTTCGGTTTCCAAGGACTTCTAAAAACTTTTCCTGAATCATGATGTAAAACATGGATCATGATTTGAAAAAATTAATAGGGGTACTCTATGAAGCCTTACAACTTCATTAATATAGTCTTTCTAAACATTCAAGTGTTAAATCTTCACTTATATCATGAAAATGTGCTAACTTGGTAAGATGATCAATAATGACTCAGATTTCATCATACCTTCGAGGATTATTTTGTAGTCCCATGACAAAGAACATCGTTATATTATCCCATTTCTACTCAGGCATGGGAATCCGTTTCTTGACTCTTCTAGGATGTTTTATTCTAGATTTTACTTGTTGAAAAAACCGTAAATCTTGACACTTAATCAGAAATATCTTTCTTCATGTTTTCCCACCAAAAAATTTCCTTCAAATAACTATAAATATAAATGATTTCAGGGTGTATAGAGATATTAGAGCAATGAGGATCATCAGACAATTTTTTTAGACCATGTATGTTAGCAGCACAAACTCCCTTATGAAATTTAAAAATCCCATCTTCATATATGATGTCAATCAATCTTCCATCATTCACAGCTTCAATTTTCTTTTTAAACTCCTCATCATCAGTCGGAAAAATATATATCCTTTCAAGTAAAAATAGTTTGGAATCCATTTGAAAATGAATTTTTTTTTCACGTTCCATGGTTATTCTCAAATAAATATTTACTTGATTAGTGAAAATAGGATCCCTTTAAACTCTAATCTTGATCAAAACCCCATGATCGTTTCTACTCAAATCATATGCCACCTTATTTTCCTTCCCCAGGTGGTAGTGTATAATGAAATAATAATCCTTGAGTTTCTCGAGCAATCACCTTGGACTCATGTTGAATTTTTTTTGGGATAAAATATCCTTCAAGCTCTTGTGATCAGTATATATCTCACATTTTTCACCATAGATACAGTTTCTCCAAATCATCATAGAAAACATTTGAACTGATAAATCAATATCATGGGTGGGATAGTTTTGTTCATGAATGATTAGCTTCCGTGATGCATAGGCAATAAATCTATCATTCTACATAAACACACAACCAAGTCTTTTCTTTGACGTATCGATATAAAAAATATACCCCTGTTTCCCCGATGGTAGAGTCAATATTATATCATTGACTAATCATCTCTTTTGTTCATCAATAAATTATTCACACTCTTTTGACCAAAAAATTTAACCCCTTTATATGTGATCATGGTTAATAGGTTATCCACACTTGCTAAACTTCCCATATTATTCATTTATTCTAAGGGTTATCAGAATAGTTCAAAATTGATTTAAATGATCTTCATAGATTTTTTTAGTATACCAAGATATCATCAATATACACCACTACACAGTAATTAAGATATTATTTAAAAAATATATTCATTAGATCCATGATAACATAAGGTGCATTAGTTATTCCAAAAGGCATTACTGTAAACATGTAATGCATGTACTTGGATCGAGATATTTTTTTCAGAATGTATTCCTTTTTCAAACACAACTGATGATATCCAGATCGAAGTTCAATCATTGAATAATATTAAGCTCAATGAAGTTGTTCGAGTAAATCATCAATGCGAGGTAAGGGATACCTGATATTTATTGGTATAGCATTGATCTCCTTATAGTAAATTTACAACCTCATAGATCAATATTTCTTCCTATCAAAATGAACAGGGGCTCCCCATGGAGAAACACTTTGGAATATAAATCATTTATCAGTCAATTTATATAGTTGTTTCATTAGTTCCACTAATACCACTGTGGCCATTCTATAAGGGGTATTTGATCTGGGCCTTGAACAAGGAATTAAATCAATGGAGATCTCAATTTCTTTTTCTGGAGGAAGTCCAGGTCAATCCTCTGGAAGCACATCAAAATATTCTTGCACAATAGGTAAGTCCTCTATTAGAAATTTCTTTTCCTCGCCCATTGTTATTTAATTCTCTTCCTCCCCAATAATAGAATTTAATAGAGCTGCAGGGGTGGATCTAGATAAGAATCAGGTGGTGACATTTCTTCTGTAAAGATAAGGTACTCCATATCATCAGTAAAAATTGTAACCTCTTTCTTCTTTTAATAAATTTTCGCATCATGGTCTAAAAGACAAAAAAATTAGGGGATTATATAAAATTCAATAATGGATATGATGATGTGATCAACTAATAAAGAACATTTATATGCCGTAATGGTAACTGATTCAAAGAACATTGTTGTAATGATAGTTTCCTGACGAATTTTGACTGAGAAATAACTTGATAAATCAATTATAAATATCTAATTTTCTTAGAAAATCTGGAAGATATGAAAAAATGCGATGATCCAGAATCAAATAAAGCATTGGATAAACATGAGGAAACCATTAAATTACTTACCACTACATCTTTCAGAGATTCAAACTCAGCAATAGTGATCTAATAAACATGGAAATTCTCCCTTGGACTTTTTTGAGGTATCTTTACTTAGAGATTAGGACATTCGATTTCACAATTCCCCTTTTCTCTATAATTATTGAATTAAACACTAAAAAACTCTTTCTTTCCCTTGTAATCACGATCTTGGTGGCCTTTTTCACCACACTTGTAACAGACTCCAATTACCTTCAGGAATGTACTTGTGTGTTTTTTCCCACATTTACCACAGGATGTATATAGAGAAATAAGTTTTACATAATATCATGATATAAACATAAAAACAATATTTTTTCCCCTTTGAACATACTTATATCCCTAATCTTATCCCTACTGGTCAACCATAAAATAATTCTTGACATCCTAGGTGAAATTGAACATTGAAAGGGGTGATATTAGATGCTCAGTAAGGATAACAATATAGAGGAATCTTTTATAAACAAGAATAAATATTTAAGGCAATGTATAAAAATAAAACATAATCCTCTTAAACATAAATTTCAGCATAGTATGTAAAATATAAATCAAAAAATTCCATTTACTTATTCAAATAGATATTCTACTAGTCAAATAATCACATGCAATATCAATAGCCAATTTCATAATGACAAAATGCATAATTCCAGACATCCTAAACACATTGTCAAGGAATACTGCCAAGACTAAAAATTTGATTTTGTCAAGGAAATTTTCCAAGACACTATTTTGTCTCGTGAGACCTACTGATGCATCCAAGAGCTATAGCGGGCTCTACCCTTCACTTACTAAGTCTGATGAATTCTTTATATGAAAGGGTTGAACCATTACTTAATTATTCATATTAAAACTAGCACATGTAATTTAAATAATTTAACCACAAACCCTAAATAGTATAAAAATAACACATCCATAGTCAATAATATCACAAAAACATCAATACAGTATGAAATATTGTATGAAAATAAATCAACTTCAAATAAGTGTAAAATCTATTAAAGGATGTTGACATATATGAAATAAAAACTATTTGAGATGAATCTCTTTCTATTTTGAAATCATATAAAAGTAAAATAATTATAAAAAAAATTATTTTTAAAATATTCTTGTATTCTTGAAAGGGAAGATTTGAAGGTGTTATAATGGTGAAAAATAGTTGCACCTGCTATATAAGTGAAAAACAATTCCTTAATTTTTTCGAAAGGTCATAAAGGACGTTGTTTCGACAAAGACAGAAAAAATCTCATAAAATGTCAAACAAGGTTATAAATGAAATTAAACCATATTATAGGAAATATTAAAAATGTTTTAAAATAAATTTTTAAGAAACACAAATGTGGATTATAAAGAGGCCCTAGTAGATACTCACTTATAAACATCCTCAGATAATGAAGAGATTGTAGAATTAACCGTTACCTTGCACTTTTCCTTGTTTGAGGGTATTCTAACCTCCTGTATAATAGTTAAATCATTTTTATTAAATTAAACAAGAACTAAATATATAAATTTGATATCATATATGATATTCTAATACTTCTTGGTTAATTATATTTCGGTAGTATCATTGTTTCAGGTGCTAATTGATTCGTTTTCCTTTATATCCCTAGTTACGCAAGCAATGATTGTGAGGGATAAGATGTATTTTATTCATATCCAAAATGATATGAAGTTATCAAATCATATTTTTTATCAGAAAATGAAATTTATACTTTATTGGTTATACTCGGGAATGAATCTCATCACTTTTGTGGAGACGGTAATTCGTAGATATGCCCGAGTGAAAATACCATTATATTGATGGTGAAATATTATGTAATTCGATGGTATATAATATACACAGAATAAATAAAATGTTATATATATTATTTACATCCGTTATTCTCATTATTATACACATCCAAATAATGAAGTGTTTGAAAAAAAAACTACACCACGACGTGGTGACAGTAAGCCGTATGTACACACGTATGTGGATTTGTCATTCATAGGATAGATAAAATAATGATTATGATTGTACTGTATTTATAATAACATCACAATATCTATAAGGTATTTTATCAATTATTTGGGTATGTGAATTTCAAAGTAAGAGAAAGTGGAAGAAGAAAAGAACTTTGAAAGAGGTGGTGAAATTTTTACCACTTCTTCAAGTGCTTCTCTTTTGAGTTGATCAAAATGGCTCCTCAGGTTGGATTTTTGATAAAAGTATGGCCTCTAGGTCGATGGGAGGGTAGTTGGGAGGATATTTTAGAAGGGTATGGACATGAAAAATGGATTTGGAGGTGTTATTTTGAGAGAAGGAGAAATACCCTTTTAAAAGAGATGTGAGGGAGACTTTAGGAAAAGATCGAAACATTATTTTATTAGACAATAATATTTGGTTTCTAATTGCTTTAAAATTAATTATTTCAAGGATAAGATGGGTATGGGTCAAAAAAGTCTCAATAAATAGGTTTTATACATGTTTAAATACCCATATTAGCCTTATATTATAGATTTTACTCTTAGTTAAAAAGTTTGACTTTTACAGTGTCTTCTTGTATTTTTTTATTACATGGTTAATAAAAATACTGTAAAATTCCATTGAGACCAAAGTGGTTCATTAATGAAATATATATCAATATAAGAGTACTTTGGCCAAACCATTGTTTTTTAGAACAATTATAAAATTTAATACTATTGTATTTGTTTTAAAAACTCACTTTTACCAATTTTGACACTATTTAGTATTTTATTTTTGTGAAAGTCATAAAAAATTATTACTTCACAAAAAAATTATTGAATCAACCCTAACATGTAATATTAACCTATTAAATTAGTGGAATGCATGAAAATTATCTATTTACATTAATTTGGATATTTATAATATCCATTATTTTAATTTTTCATTAATAAGTTAATTACTGCATCATCATTGTGTCATAAATAAATTTAATTATTCGATGGTAAAAAATTTAATACAAATATTTAAGAAATAGTTTTAGTTTTCTAATGAATATTTATAGTTGAATGTATCTATGTATAACCCTATATTCAAAATGGTTTAGTTATTAAACATTGAAGTTAACACTTTAAACACTTTTGAAATAAAATAATAATAAATGTCCTAATCTAATCCATGTGGACCAAAAAAATCATACATTAGACCTAAGATGGATTTTGGTCAAAATAAAATTATCCAATAGATTTAGGACATCTGTTATGGTAATAATAATATCATTTTACCTTTAATTACCCTATTTTAATTTAATTGTGGTAAATAAAAGTTAAAAGTTACTATTCAGCAAAAATTATTTTCATCTTATTGAACCAAATTTTACTTAATGATTATCAATATTGTCTCTTGGATTTTTTAAATTTAATTCACAGAAGCAGTAAAATTACGTTTTAAGAAAATTTGATAACGTGCCTAGAAGGTGGGTAAAGGATGGTAAAAATATCAATAAAATTTGATATATCTAATATTATTATAAAATAACTCCAATAAATTAAATTGATCATATTTATATATATTCTATATCTATTTTTAACTTATATAAATTTAAATAAAATAAATAAATATTAAAATAAAAAGTTGCTTTTAAACAATAACCCTGTGTTTTTCACTATTTATCAAAAATAGAATGTATTCAAGAAAAATACCAAAAATTCACCATAAGCTTATTTTGATATTCTGAATCTAAAAATGAAGTCCACTTTAAAAAATAAAATTTATAAAATTTCAATATTTTGGTATTACTGTTCATAATAAATAGTTTGGTTAGTCGTGGTGTATTAGAACTCGTAATTGAGTACAACACAAGCTATTGTATTAATCAAAGAGAAGCGTGCCATGGAATCTTGGGGTTTTAAATACACTTAGTGAATTATATTAATGAAATATATATTTAATTACTTAGTCAAATATTTTTATATTAATCCAATATATTCGATATGCATAGGAAAAAAACATACCCAATTTTACAAATTTAAAAAAATATTTTTATAAAGGATGTTTTATAGCCTTTTAATAAAGAACATATTTTAAATATAAAATATGAAACTATTATAATTTTAATATGAAAAAATAAAATACTTTTTTCTGAGTAGAAATTTGAAAATTAGGTTAGTGTGAATTTTTTGTAATTTTCTATGAATTATCAATTTTTGATGAATAGTATAAAATAATGAATTTTAATTAAATACTATTTTTTCTTAAAAATTATATATTGGGATAAATTATTATTTTATTTGTTTTAAAGTTTATTTATATAAATTTTAAATATATTTATAAAATATACTCTTTTGGAATAAAATTCACTTTGGAATTGAAAATAAAAACATTGCAAACTTTTGAACTTTTTACATAAAAAATCCACGTTGTCATTACTTCTTCAGAATTAAATTTAAATTAATTTATATGAATAAAATGACAATAATTTTAAAAAATTGATAAAATATTTTTAATCATAAATAATTATAACTTATAATAAGTTAAGCATAGTTTTTGAATAAAATTATTAGTGAAACTGTGTAATGTTAGTTATTGTGATTAAGAGAAAAAATAGCATAAAATGGACTAAAACTTAATCATAATGCAAAAAATAACCTTGAATCTTATACAAGATAAATTTGATAGGCTTATTTTGAATTAATTCTTCATTTTACCTAATTTATTCGATTATTGGAGAAAATTTTCATAGGGAAAACATGGGTGAAATTTCTTTTTCCAAAATTTACAAGAATATCACTCCTCCTACACTGTAAAAAGGAACTCACCCCTAATCATTACTATCAACTCTCATGCCAATTTTTATAAAGAAAAGACATTAAACATTATTTAATATTTTGTTAAGTCAATAATTTTACTTTTATTCACATCAAAAATCTTTTTCAGTTTATATATTTTCTGAATTTTGTCATAACTCATACATAACAACTGAAATATTACAAGTATTTTATTATACTCACTATCCCAATGTTTTTTCATTAAACAGAAACTTTTTAAAAAGAAACATGGTTCATTAAATTTTTAAATAAAATGAATTTTCCTTGTTCACATCAATGACTCTATTATTCTTTAAGTCCTGTGAAATACTTTGAAACTTGGGATGAGAATAAAAAGCCCAGTAAGGGAAACATATCTAATGACAACTATTAGTCTTTAAAAAACATGTACAAAAAGAATACTTTATCATAAAGTATTTCATTTAACAATTATGGATTAAAAAACACTTCACTAAATATAAGTTCATCACTTACCATATTTAACCAAAATATTACCATAAAAACATAGAAGGAATCATATAACATATAAAGATAACACGAGACATAAACATACTTAAATAGAATAAATATATAGTTGACTTCCACACATATATCTAAATGGAATAACTATACAACAAACTTCCATAGCCATTTCATTAAAGGTTATAACCTAACAACACATCCCTGGTAGATCACAAAGCCACTCGTCATTGGTTTATCATGTAATCCCTCATCCTTGGTTTATCATGTAACCACACATAAAATTTTTGTGTACCATTATATAATCATAACATGTAAATGATTTCAATTTTCAAAATTTCACTAATAAAATTTAATTTGGAATCACTAGAAATCATATCAAGATATTGAAATAAAAAATCAGCATTCAAAACCATTTTCAATAACAAATAAAAAATGGGTTTAATGGATTTTTTCCTTTTAAAAACATGAAGTCTTATATAGGAGTCCAAATATGAAATAATAGTTATGAAAACGGAGGATTCATTGTTCACATAAGTTAAAAATAATATTTTTTTATTTAGTAATACACTTTGATGAAAAAATATATTCCATTTGAGAGAAATTATAAGAATGGTGGTTTATTATAAGCTGTATAAAAGAAAGAGGTGTATATTATCAAAATATGCTTCAATGAAAGGAGATTGAGATTATATCCCATAAAAAGATCTTATCATTAGATCAAGGATAAATCAATGACATAATTGCGTGTGACCAAAAAAAATAAACCCAATATAAGTTGATATTCAATGTAAAACAATCAGAGGTCATTCACACATGTTTTTGAAAAAACAAAGCCAATGACTTTTTTATTTTACTCAATAAATGGACATAGAGTTACAGTTTTCTTTACCATGATAGTTTTGTTAATAAAATAGATTGATTATGTGTATTCACTGTAAAATCACAAAAATAAAGTATAAATACAAGACTTTATATCAAATGTTATTTCTCATGTAATTATAAAACGACATAATCAAGAAGTGGAACATTATCCCAATGAATGTAAATTGGGTTAATAAGTTCACTTACCTTGTGTTTGACTCGTCACACACAATTTTAATGTTCCCGAATATTATACATAGGTTAATTTATAATTCCATGAAAATATTTTTCAATTTTATTATTCAATTATTATCAATTATTACTGTGTTATGAAAATTACATATTTATTTTAGTATATATCAGTTGTTTTTCGATATTCAATACATGAGCTGAATATGAACTCGTTTTGATATAAATTTTATAAGTAGTCAAAATTCCATAATTTCCAGAATATTAGTCTTGATTTATATATCTAATATATATTTATTTATAATATCCATAAAATTTGGAGATAATAAATGAAATACACCATTCATGGAGATGGTAGGCGATATGTACGCATGAACGCTACTTCAATTTTATTTTAATATTAAAGGAATAATAAAAAATAATATAAATTTATATTATAATACAAATATTTTTTTAAGAAATTTATTTCTCATAGTTTTAACAAAATAATCATTTGTAGATTCAATGTATAGCGGGAATGGGTCATATCGCATTGAAGGGGTCGTAGTCCACACTTCTTCAAAAGAAATTATCATATTTACACAACATGGAAAGCATAAAGTTATGTTATAAATAGAAATTACTGAAAGATATATAAAATATAAATAGAATATATTTTATATATAATTATAGTGACATAATAATGTCCTCTATAAGAGGTGGTAGAAAAAAAATGAACAATAATCGTTTCATGACGCAATAGTTCACCGTACACAGAAAAAATATGTTCTACATCGATTAGATTGAGGTATTTTTTAATTTTATGTCAAAGCATAAAATTATATTGATGATACTATTTTTTTTTAAATAATGGAACAATGTCTGGATATGGGGTTAGATAAGGAAAATAAATGAAAGGATCTTGTGAGAAATCATTACCTCTAAATCGGGTAACTACTTTTGATTTGAGCTAAATAGCTTCGTTGAGTTTCCTTCATTCCCAAGTAAAGACTTCTATGAGAAATGGAGGGATGTTGGGATCTTATTTTAGGATAATATGGGTGATCCAAGGGGCTTGAGTGGTGTGTTTTTGTGGGGATAGGTGGTGGCCTTTTATAAGAGCGTGGAGGGGGACTTCAGGAAATTATTGAAATATTATTTTATTATGAAATGATTTTTGAATTAGTATAGCTATAATGTGATATATTTATAAAATAAGTTGTTGATGGGTCAAAATCCAAGAAACCAGTATATTTTAGCCAGCATTAGGTCTCAATTTTATCTTTATCATTTTTCTTTAACCCACATTTAAATAAATTATATATTACCATGATTTCTATTATTTTTACAATATATGGTTAATATAGTTATTATAAAATTATTAGAGAACATAAAGTGGATCATTAATGATATTTTTTACATAATATATGTTATTATTATGAATCTTATATTTTTATGACAATTATATAATTTAATAAAATTGTATGTTTTTTTTTGAAAAACTAATTTATGTCAATTACAACACTATTTAGTGATGGAATTTTTTATATTGATAAAAACATGATTCATTCAAAAAAATACATTAACATGAATATAACATGTCATAACATCCATAAAATTTTTGTATGGCAAAAAAATATTCAAATTACATTTATTTTAATATTTATAACATCATTGATTTGAATCTTTCATTAAAAAGGTAATCGATGCATCATCATTATGTCATAAAAAAATTATTTATTTAAAGTCTAAAAATTATAAATAAAATACCATGATGTATGAAATATTTTTATCTTTATTATGAATAGTCGTTGTCAAATGGATCGATTATATAACCCCACCTTAATATTTTTTTCGTAAAAATATACATGTTTAAGTTATATTTTTCTTAAAATTAAATTAATTATTATAACATGTCATTATCAGACCCAAGTGGCTTCATAGAGTCCTAAAATTGACCCAAATTTCTCATGGTCAAAAATATGTAATCCAATAGTATTAGGACACATGTTACGGTAGTTTTATATTATTATAATATTATTTTAAACCATTTTTTACCTTATTTATCCTTTATCCATGGGAAATAAAAATAATTACTGATGTTAGTATTCATAATGCCAAAAAAGTGCATATTTACAAAATTTGGACCATCATATTCCTAATATTGAATCCATTTTCCAATATTCGTATCATATAATTTGCAGAAATTAAATTTAATATATTTCTCTTTTTCAAAACTGGAAAGCTGGTTTTTAAGAAATAAAAAAAATCAAATGATTGACATGTGTTTATATCCAATTTCAAGTTGAAATTACATCTAATATCCAAAATTTTATTAAATTATAAAAACATAATCCTATTATATTTTAGAACCAATTAAAAAAACAATCTAACTATATAAATAAATTAGATTAAAAGGTACATTTGAATTAAAATGAAGTATTTTTTGTAATAGCCCAGACCCTTATGATCCATCCCTTTGCCAAAGCCTAGGATCCTAAGGGTTCACACGTCTTTCGGTGCGATTGATCGGCGTGACCTATCGGCGTGACCGATCAATCGGTGCGACCGATCAGTGTCATCCATCCTTATCAGGGTTTCCTTCTATAGTTTTTCCTGTAACGCCTCATTTAGAAACTTTTGACCTTTTAAGGTGTTTCAAGGACGTTTTTACCCATAAGTAATATCTTAAATAATCTCGAGAAACCTCCCAATTAAATAACATTTAATTCAGTCATGTGTAACTACCCAACCACATGGTAGAACCACGATTCTACTTCCAAGGAATTTAAATTCATTATCCCATAACACTAGGTATCTCATATTTTTTTCACGATAGAAATTATTTTCCCCCTCTTGGCTAGTCTCCTATTTTTCCTTGTGCATTATAAGTCCTTTCTTTCCCTAGGAAAGTGGTGCACCTGTGCGGGAGCCCTGTGAGTCGCGCTTCCCCTGTTTTGGCGTGTGGAGAAAAACTTCAATGTTTGATCAATCAGGTTGGGATTTTATCCTTTATCTCTCCTTTATGTGTATCATACGAGGTGGGCATGATTTTTCCTCTATGGAAATTGATGAAACCAAATATAAAAAAGATAATGAAAAGACTTTTAAAGAATGAACGGGGGGGTGTGATCGATGTTCTACTGTACTCTTTTTGTTGTTATGTGTTGTGAATTGTACGGGCCTATGCTCACTGGAAATCATGGTCGTTGGTGGTCTTTTCTATGAACTAATGAACCTTGCTACTCCTAGACGTTTAAATAACCATAAAATTGAATTGGTTAATTATGTATACTTGGTTGAATAAATTGAAAGCACTAGGATCAACCCTTTTTTGTGATAACCCCAGTTAAAGCACAATGTAATTGAAACCGTGGAGTGTGTTAAATCTTTTAAATCTGAAAATACCTACATGGGCCAACATTGTGTTTGGGGTAGCAGTTTGGTTGTTTCTTTCATAGGCTGATTGATGTGGTGATACGGGTGGGGATGGTATCCCCTGTTTTTGTGCTTTATCTTGTTGTGATTTTGATCCTATGTGGTTACTCTACATATATCACGAATTTGGGTGGAATCCTCTATTGCTAAGAGACCATTGGATCCTAGATTTTGGGGACATGGGGCGGTGTCTTGGTTTTTTTTTTGTTCTAGTACTTCGAGGGATCTCACTTATCCCTTTGTTGTCGTGACTTGAAAGAGAATCGAGAGTGAATTCTTATATAACTGTTTGGCTGTTTCTTTCCTTTTGGATTTTGGTTATGCCTATTAGTTTCCCGATAGTAAATAATTAAACCTAATAGGATCACTTGAATAAGAAAACAAGAATGGTTGATTTGGGAAATTGATTATGGGAATGAATTGTGACATGGCCGCGAGTGTCGTGACTTATTTTGTAAATGAATATTATCAAGGGTATTTGTGCTTAGGTTTTGGAACCCCTAGGTTAGGATGAGTGTTTGTTACCTATACAAATTTTTGTAGCTTTTATGTTTCTTATTCGCGTGCCACCCAAGTTGAGCACGTAGTGACGAACACCCCATTTCATTGGGAGGGTGTTTTTTCCAACACTCCTATGAGTGGATGGTTATTAGATCCTTTTCTACTCCCTTTCCCTAATACCCCAAGACTATTCGGGCAAGCTGCGATGGCCTGAAGTCCATTATTAGCCCATGAATCTTCAAGCAGGGTAGTTGTGGTGGTTGGCCCAGGTGTTTATGGCTAGGTTGTTTCCCAAGTATCTTCTGGATGAGGCCCAGGTGTCTTCGGGTATGACTGTAGGTTTCTGGCCCAGGTGACATTGGGAGTGGCAGTGGTTGTTCTGGCCTAGGTGTTTGCAGGCATGGTTACGTGAGGTTGTTGTGGCCCAGGTGTCTGTGGGTGGGATAACGGTTGTGGAAAATGTGTTTACAGGTGGGATGTGTGGGTGTGGCCCAGGTGTGTGCAGGCCGGTGTGGAAGTGGGACCGCGGTGAGAATGGCGAGATTGGTTCGATGCGTAGGATGTCTTCAATAACCAGTGGGAAAGTGGCACGGGGTACCCAAATATCAATGTGTTATTATTACATGTTACATGACTTGCGTTATTTTGGGAGCGTTCCTTGGTGAGGTTTGGGTGGATATAATTAACTTGTTTGGTGTTTGGTTATCTCTTTTTTCCACGGGGAATTATAATGTCTCCTCACTTTTGCACAAGAGTCTTTGGTTTACCATACTAAGTGTACTTGTATGCTCACCCTACGTATATAAAACTATTTTCAGGTTTCCAAGAGGACTTCAGGGATCATGTGAGACTGTACTAGCGCGGACCTTGGGTTTGTTACTGTTGTCATTTTCCTTTTTCTTGGTACATTGCCTTCGTTTTTTTTAAGTCTTGTATGGTTTACTGGAGAACATGAATATGGGAATGGATTACTTTTGGCATTTCCTTTACTTTAATCTTTGTTATTGTTGGGGTTTATATCTTATCCCTTGTTCCTATAAAAATAAAAAGGGTAATGCCTTCCATTTTTTGTGAGAATCTGTACACTTGGCACTGGTTTCCACTCCAAGACCAATTGAAGGTGGGTTTCAGGGTTCATTATCTCTTCTTCAACTTAAAGAAGGAAGGGCTTGGTAATATGCAGACCCTTCCCTCCTATTGGTGAAGGCGGGTCGTGATAGAATGGTATCAGAGGAAGTGGATGAGAAATAGGATGGAGTCTGGAGTCAGGCACAGTGAGGATTTCATAGGATGGTTAGGCAATATTTTTGGGTGATCATGGTGCATGAAATAGGCCAGGGAAGACCATATAGGACACAGGATTTTAGGCCCCCCCGTGATCTGATGCAAGGACTCTGGACCTACCGAATGACCAAGTAAGGCTACACTGATTGCATGGTAGAGACCCTAAGAAAGGTACATGCATCATAATGACTTGTTTCCTCGTGTTTCTGGGTGTTTTGAAGATTCCAAAATAAATAAAGAAGTTATATAAAATGTAGGAACAATATTCTACACTACCCGGGCTTAGGAATTCCTTGTTTACCATGCAGCTCTGGCACCTGGGAGATGACCACGGGTAGTGCGGGTGATCGAGGCCCAAGAGGTTGACTCGACTGACCGACAGAGGGCTGAACGAGAGGAGGAGGATGATCTGTGGTAGAAGACGCTTCGTGGTTTCTAGTGGAAGAACCTCTGGAAGTATGAGGGCGGCACCTCGAACATGGAGACAGAGAGCTGGCTAGAATAGCTGGTGATAACTTTCGGATTGATCCAAGCTCCGGCGGAGTACTGGTTTCCTCTGACTGTGAGCCAGATGCGGGGTGCAGCACGTCAGTGGTGGACGTTGTATCTCCGGGAAAGAAATGAGGCTGCGGTTGTGTAGGCTGATTTCTAGAAAGAGTTCCGGGTGAAATTCCACTCTTCTACGATGAAAGATGAGAAGAGGAAGAAACTACTCTCCCTCCAGCAGGGGGTATTTCAGTGAGAGAGTTGGGGATCAAGTTCAAGGATATCCTATGCTTTTCTTAAGACCTCTTTCCGGATGATGAGTCATGGGAGAGACTTTTGGAGGATGCACTCCAACCTTCTCTCTAGTATGCTTTTACTCCCTTCACCCTACCGACATACTTAGAGGTGTAGAAGAAGGATGAAGTGGTTGAGAGGATGCACACACTATGAGGTGTATAATGAGATGGGATTCACCTGGGATCGTCAATGGGAAAGGTCGTCAGCAGAAGGCCTCTAGCATCGTGACCCTCTAGGTTTTGACCAACAGGGAGTAGGCCTCAGCAGTTCCAGTTCTGATCCCCTAGCCCTCTCCCTTTCCCTTCGGGCCCAGGGCCGAGATGCTTGATCTGCGGGAGCCATGGGCACCTTCGAAACCAGTGCCTGGATAAAGAGCAGTACGGCAATATCAGGTAGGCCCAACACCCACCTCAGCAGCAGCAGTTTCTAGCTAGGCCCTTTTAGCATCAGCAACAGGGGCAGCGATCTCTCGCTCCTCCGAGGGCAGACGTTGTAGGAGGAGGCCGCCCCCCAGTGCACTCCTCAGGGACCTTGACCAGGGCGTGGTCGGGGAGGTGGCTAATAGCCGAGTGGAAGAGGAGCCGGGTGCAGGCAGTTACACACCGTATAGGTAGCAGTTCCAACAGGACCGAAGGTCATTTGAGGTACGATCAGTATTTTCAGTACCCTTCCTTATGTCTTGTTAGATACAGGAGCTTCTCACTCCTTTGTTACACCCAGTCTGGCCCGTGCATTGGGTCTAGATGCTGAGAGACTTCTAGTGACCCTGGTGCTGATCACACCAGTCGGAGGTCAGACCAACTTGTTATATGTTTTTCGAGGATGCAGACTAATGATGGGGACACATAAGTCAGTCAGGATCTCCTAATATTGCAGATACAACCATATAATGTCATCTTAGGCATTGACTGGTTGTTCTCTATGTGCTCCATCATTGACTGCTTCTGAGGAAGGGTCGTGTATTCCGCCTGGAGTGGCTTACGTGAGACTTTCATGGGAGAACGGGGTTTTGGGGGGAGTATTAAGCGAGGGGAACCCCTCCTCTCATTGTTAGCTGAGCTATCAGTGGAGTCAGCAGATGCAGAGATGGTGGAGGTACTAGGGATCGTCAGTGAGTTTATGGATGTCTTCTCTGAGGAGGTGATGAATCTACCCCTTCGATGTGATGTCGAGTTTGGTATAGACTTGTAGCATGGTGCTCGTCTGATATTAATGGATCCCTAGCAGATGGAACCTTAGAAGCTACAGGAGTTGCAGATTCAGATTGATGATCTGATGAAGAGGGGTTATGTTATACCTAGTGCGTTATTGTGGTGTTCCACAGTCTTGTTCGAAAAGAAGGAATATGGTGGTCTAAGGTTGTGCATAGACTACAGGAGGCTGAATCAGGTGACGGTCAAGAGTTGCTACTCTCTTCCGAGGATAGACGATATTTTCAACCAGCTAAATTGGGTTGAATGGTTCTCCAAGGCCTACCTGCAGTTTGGATATCACCAGTTGAGGGTGAAGGAGGGCGACATACCGAAGACGGCCTTCAGGTGCAGATATGGGAACTCCGAGTTTTTGGTCATGCCATTCGGCGTTACAAATGCTCCAGCTGTATTCATGGGGCTTATGAACCCTTTCATCTGAAAGTATCTGGATCAGTACGTAGTAGTGTTCATCGATGACATCCCGATCTATTCAAGATCAGAGGAGGATCACGCTGAGCACTTGAGGATGGTTTTAGAGGTCATTAGATAGCACCAACTCTTTGGAAAGTTGTTGAAGTGAAAGTTTAGGGTGCTAGTAGCGCACTTCTTTGGGCGCATAGTGTCCAAGCATGTAGTAGCGGTAGACCCATCGAAGGTTGAAGTGGTTGTTTCTTGGGCAGCACCCATGAATGTGGCAGAGGTCTGTAGTTTCCTCGGGCTGGCAGGTTACAATCAGAGTTTCATACCGAACATCTCCCAAGTTATAGCACCTTTGACAGCCTTGAAGAAGAAGGATCGAGCATTCGTGTGGTACAAGCAATATGAGTCAGCCATGAGCTATCTGAAAGAGAAGTTGGTTAGTGCCCCAGTACTGAGATTACCAGAAGAAGGGGCAGCATACGGGGTGATCTGTGATGCTTCACTGTAGGGCCTAAGATGTGTTTTAATGCTGCAACAAGGGGTGATCAACTATGGTTCTAGGTAGTTACGTCCCCATGAGAGTAACTAGGCCACCCATGATCTGGAGCTTGCAGCAGTCAGTTTCGCACTAAAGTTATGGAGCAAATACCTCTTCGGGGATCATTTTGTGGTCTTCACCAATCACAAGACCTTGAATTATGTCTTCTCCCAGTGGGACATAAACTTACGACATCGATGGTGGATTGTGTTTCTTCAAGACAAAATTTTTGAGATTTCCTACACCGTAGGGAAAGTAAACATGGTGGATGATGCCTTGAGTAGGAAGTCGCAGTGGGATGCGTTTCAAGAGTCGGCAGACGCTTGGAGGGTGATGGAGGAGATGGCTTCACTACACCTGGATGCGAGGATGGATGGAGGTAAGGTTTTCGTGTATCATATGAAAGTACATTCTTCTCTGTTACGTCAAGTGGAGGAGTCTCAGTGGGGAGACACAAAGAGTGAAGTGGTGTGTGACCGGGTTATCCAAGGAAGTGCTCCGGAAGGGTGGGAAGAAGATGGTAAGAATCAGATGCTATTCTGAGGGAAGTTGTTCGTTCGGGAGGCGATGCGCGAGAGTGTCCACGGTGAGTTCCACAGCTCACCCCTGGTGGTGCACCCAAGAGTTTCCAAGATGTGTCAGGGTCTGAGGAGACAGTTTTGGTGGTCTGGGGCAAAACGGGTGGTGGCAGAGTTTGTGGCCAAGTGACTAGTGTGTTAGCAGGTGAAGTCTAAACACTGTGTTCCAGGTGGTTTGTTGCAACCTTTAGATATCCCCTAGTGGAAGTGGGATGAAATATAGAGGTATTTCATCATGGGGATACCCAAGGTTAAAGGAGGTTGTGAAGACATCTAGTTATTAGTGGACCAGTTGAAGAAATCGGCTCACATTCTAGTAATCATGGAGTCGAGTGTCGTGGATGCTCTAGCATGGAGGTATGTGGAAAATGTGGTGCGGTTTCATGGGGTTCCAAGATCCATAGTCTCGGATTGGGATGCACGATTTAACTCATGAGTATGGAGGAGTTTGCAGCATGATTTTGGAACCCAGCTTCTCTTCAGCACTGCCTTCCACCCCCACACAGATGGTCAGATAGAGCGCACTATCCAAACCTTGGAAGATATATTACGAGCATGCATCATGGACTTCAGGGGATCGTGGAGGCAACACTTGCCTCTGGTAGAGTTCACCTACAATAATAGCTACCATTAAACCATTGGCATGGCTCCGTTCGAAGCTCGGTACGGGAGGCTGTGTCACTCACCCGTGTGCTGGACAGAAGTCGAGGAGGTAGGTGTTTCTGGCCTGGAGGTGGTAAAGAGCTCAATGGTGAAGGTGATACTTATACGAGAGAGGATGAAGGCGGCTCAAGACCAGAAGAAGTCATATGCGGATGATAGGAGATGTCCCTTGGAGTTCAAGGTCAGGGACCACCTGTTCTTGAAGGTCTCCCCTCAGGGTGGACAACATAGGTTTTGTAGGGGAAGTAAGCTCTCTCCCAGGATCATCAGACCCATCGAGGTGTTTCACAGGGCTGGAGAGGTGTCTTTTCAGCTGGTGTTTCCACCACAACATCAAAGAGTGAATGATGTCTTCCATGTGTCCCAGCTTCATCAGAATCTACACGACGATTCTCACATCCTCGACTGGGGAGAGCTACATATCGAAGATGATGTAACCATCATGGAACGACCAGTGATGATCGAGGGTCGTGAGGATAAGGTTCTTTGTGGATGAACCATCCTGTTGTTTCACGTGTTATGGAGGCATGATGGGTTTTGGGAGAGTACCTGGGAGAGGGAACTGCAGATGCGTGCCCAGTACCCAGAGTTGTTTTGAGCTTTATCCTGTTCTTCCAGTAATTTTTTTCTATGTAATTCATTAACTTATTTACTCTGGGATTTGTAGTTTCCTTTTTTATATTAATGAGTGTGAAGTGTCCTAAAGGATGGGGAGGGGATGACCTGATTCCTAGTTTGGACCTCATTAATTTGGATGCGCCTAAACTTGTGTGGGTGAGTCAATGCCTCCCAAAGTGGATAGTATCCTAACACGGAGGGAGTGAAACCCCTCTCCCACCTGGCCGGACAGTTTAGTCTTCGGTTTTGTGTGGTTTCATGGTGAAAGGAGTGGTAGGACGTTTGTGATTGTTCAGGAGTAAAGGTGTTCCTTTGTTAGAGAGGTTCACTCCTGAGAGGTATCTTCCGAGGTGGTTGTTCAGACACCCTCTTTTTTTTCGGGGCTGGTTCTAGATTCTCGAGGGCGTGAATATTTTGAGAGGTATCTGATGTAATGGCCCAGGCTCTCATGATCCTTCCCTTTGCGAAAATCTAAGATCCTCAAGAGTTACACCTCGTTCGGTGCGATAGATCAGCGCGACCGATCTGTGTGACGATCTGTGCGACCGATCTGTGTCATCCAGCCTTGTCAGGTTCTCCTTCTACAGTTTTCCCGTAACACCTCTTTTAAGCTTTTTTGACATTTTAAGGCATTTCAAGGCCATTTTTAACCCATAATTAATATCTAAAAAAATACCAAGAAACCACCCTATTAAATAACAATTAATTCAGTTGTCTGTAACCACCCAACCACGTGGTTGAACCACGATCCAACTTCCAATACATTCAAATTCCTTATCCCATAACGTTGGGTATCTCATCTTTTTATCACAGTAGAAATTATTTTTCTCACTCTTGGCTAGTCTCCTCGCTTTCCTTGTGCATTCAAAGTCCATTATTTCCCGAGGCAAGTGGTGCACCTGTGTGGATCCCTGCGAGTCACGCTTCCCCTGTTTTGGCATGTGGAGAAAAACTCCATCATGGTCAAACAGGTAAGGATTTTATCCTTCGTGTCTCCTTTCTGTGTATCATGCGGGGTGGTCATGGTTTTGCCTATGTGGAAATTGATGAAACCGAACATAATGAAGATAATGAACCAAATTTTAAATAATGTAGGGGGGGTGTGATCGATGTTCTGATTTACTCTTTATGTTGTTATGTGTTGTGAATTGTACGAGCCAATGCACACTGAAAATCATGGTCGTTGGTGGTATTTCTATATACACTAATGATATTCGGTGCTCCTGGATGTTTAAATAACCGTAACATCAGATTGGTTAAATACGTATACTCAGTTGAATAAATTGAAAGCACCTGGATCGACCCTTTTCTGTAATAACCCCTGTTAAAGCATAGTGGAATTGAAACCATGGAGTGTGTTAAATATTTTAAATCTAAAAATACCTGCATGGGCCTACCTTGTGTTGGTGGTAGCGGTTTGGTTGTTTCTTTCACAGGCTGATTGCTGTGGTGATACGGGTGGCGATGGGATCCCCTGTTGTTGTACATTCACTGGTTGTGATTTTGAGGTTTTGTGGTTACTCTGCTT
The DNA here is from genome assembly GCA_963277665.1 of Viscum album. Classification (NCBI taxonomy): domain Eukaryota; kingdom Viridiplantae; phylum Streptophyta; class Magnoliopsida; order Santalales; family Viscaceae; genus Viscum; species Viscum album. The sequence goes on from OY728148.1 coordinate 394,040,561, forward strand.
ATATCACGAATTGGGGTGGAATCCTCTGTTGTTGAGAGACCATTGTCTCCTAGATTTTGGGGACATGGGGCTGTGTCTTGGGGTTTTCTATGGTTCCGGTAATTCGAGGGATCTCACTTATCCCTTTGTTGTCGTGGCTTGCAAGAGAACTGGGTGTGAATGCTTAAATATTTTTTTGGGTATTTCTTTTCTTTTGGTTTGTGGTTAGGCCTGTTAGTTTCCCGGTAGTGAATAATTCACCCTAATAGGATCACTTGACCAAGAAAACATGAATGGTTGAGTTGGGAAATTGATTATGGGAATGAGTTGTTACTTGGCCACGAGTGTCGTGACTTCTTTTGTGAATGAATAGTAACAAGGGTATTTTTGCTTAGGTTTTGGAACCCCTAGGTTGGGATGAGTGTTTTTTTACCTATACATATATCTGTAGCGTTTATGATTTTTATTCGTTCCACACCAAAGTTGAGCACTTATATCTGAACACCCCATTTCATGGGGAGGGTGTTTTTTCCAACACTCATATAAGGGGCTGGTTATTAGATCTTTTTATGCTCCCTTTCCCTAATAGCCCAAGACTCTTTGGGCAGGCAGTGCTGGCCTAAAGTCCATTATTAGGCCAAGAATCATTAGGCATGGTAGTTGTGGTGGTTGGCCCAGGTGTTTACAGGAAGGTTGTTTCCCAAGTATCTTCGGGATGAGGCCTAGGTGTCTTCGGGCATGACAGTAGAATTCTTGCACAGGTGTCTTTGGGCGTGGCAGTGGTTGTTCTAGCCTAGGTGTTTGCGGTCATGGTTATGTGAGGTTGTTGTGGACTAGGTGTCTTTGGGTGGGATAGCAGTTGTGGCCCAGGTGTTTGTGGGCGGGATGTGTGGTTGTGGGCCAAGTGTGTGTGGGAAGGTGTGGTAGTGGCACTGTGGTGATAATGGAAGGATTGTTTCGATGCATTGGATGTCTTCAATAACCAGTGGGAAAGTGGCACGAGGTACCCAAATATCGATGTGATGTTACTATATGTTACTTGACATGCGTTATTTGGGAAGCATGCCTTGGTGAGGTTTGGGTGGATAGGTTTTCCTTGTTGGGTGATTGGTTATCTCTCTTTCCACAAGACATTAGAATGTCTCCTCACTTCTGCACGATAGTCTTTGGTTTACCCTACTTAGTGTACTTGTATGCTCTCCCTACGTATATAAAACTGTTTTCAGGTTTCCAGGAGGACGTCATGGATCATGTGGGACCATACTAGTGCGGACCTTGGGGCAGTTTCTGTTGTCATTTTTCTTTTTCTTGGTACATTACCTTTGGAGTTTTTGAGGCTTGTATTATATGCTTATGAATATGCATATGGGGATTGGTTACGTTTTTCATTTCCTTTACTTTTATCTTTGGTATTGTTGGGGTTGTTATCTTATCTCTCATTCCTATAATAATAAAAAGAGTAATGGCTTCCATTTTGTGTGAGATTCTATACCCTTGGTGCTTGTCACCACTCCGGGACCTGTTGAAGGTAGGTTTCGGGGGTCATTATATCTCATTCAACATAAATAAGGAAGGGCTTGGAAATCTGCTGACCCTTCCTTCCTTTTGGTGAATGCGGGTCTTGACATTTTTCACTATTCATTAAAAATATAGATTTTATTAGAAAAATACCAAAATTTTAATTGGAGTAAAATATGATGTCCTGATTACAAAAAAGAAGTTTTTCTCGTTCATATATAAAAAATAAACATGAAAAAACTATATTTAAAAAGGGTTCTCCATAAAAATACAATAAAAAATCTCTATGAAATTAATGTTTTTATGGTTAAAATTTGATTTATTCTCATTTTAAGCCTCTGAAATTAATTTGATAAATGTAAAAAAATTTAACAAACACGTGTACTCGTATTTTAGTTTGTCTTGTTTATTCACTATAAAACAACTGATAGGCGTTAACTACCATTTAATACAATAATAAAATTATTGTATTATTTTTCGGTATAACTAAAAATTTTGTGCAATGTAATATTTTGGAGAAACCTACTGTTATGTGTTGAGTATGATTTTGAACAAATATTCCCTTTTAACATAAATATAACAAATTTTTCATAAATATAAATAGATAAGAAAATTTATTTTTCTATAAACACCTGGGATGTTATATCCTTCACCCAATTTAAAATTTTGTCCTCACAATTTTAAAATTTGGCTGGGTGACATCATTGATAATCCCACTTCGAAAAAAGAGTCAATAAAATGACCACTTGAAAAGAATGTAAGAGAAGTAAAAAGGTCACCCAAGATGGCACAAATAAAAAGGATTCCATGTAGGAAAACATGGATATGGAAAAAAAATTATCCTTCTTGTTCTGATGGAGAGTGATTGAAAACAATATCAGGTGATCATTGAAAATTTGAAAACCACAGACTTAGGATGGTTTAAAAGATCTTAAATTTCATAGTAGGAAAATTAAATGGATTTTTTTTGTTTTATGGTTTTTTTCATAATGTTGAGGAATGTATTTTTGATCTTGACTAATAATATAATGAAGCATACTTGCCTGTCAAGTAGAATTTCACCCTTTAACAAATTACTTCCAAAAAACTCATCATTTCTATAAAAAATGAGTATACAAGATTACTTGTTCACACATGGAGAACTATAATAAACTTCTAGGGAATCAGATAATACAAAAAAATATTATCAATCTATTCATACAATCTTATAACATTATCCATTAACAAAATTCATAGGATAAGATAGTATAATTCACCAAATACAATAATCATTTATAATAGAAAGTTTACTTTTATTATAAAAAAATCAACATCAATACCCAAATCCCAATTGAGACAATTCATAAATTAGTTATCCGTATTATTCCTAAAAAATAATCCAAACTATGTTTGAAACCAAAAATTGAGAAGGGTTCGATCACATTTTATTTCAATCTATATTTTAATATTTATCTCCAAATAACATCAACCACTCTTAGTTGATCATACCAAAAATTAATTTCAAAATTAAAATATTCCCTAAGATAAGTTAATAATTTCAATAAATAACCCAAATCACTATAATTCATTATATAAATCATATATTTCTCTTCAAATAATTTAACATGTTTTCCTCCAAATAAAATTTCATAGTATTTTGTTTAACATTATCATAAATGAATCCACAAATAGTAAATGTATTCCAAAATAACATTTATCACCAAGTCCCCAAATAATTTTACAATACCAAGGATATCAATTTTATAAAATATATTTTCCTAAAATAGACTAATTATTACTCCATCAATGAATTTGACATAAAGGAAAATCCGTACTGACAAGCAACATCACGTAGGCTAGTTTTCGTTGATAAATCCTTGTCACACATCAATTGTGGGTTCAATCCTCATGGGCTTGTTCAATGTTATGGGTTTTCAACGATCTTATTGGTAGTACTTTTTATAAATCTATATAATTCATATATAATTTCCAAAATGCGATAAAATATTTAAAACTAAAGATAAAATATTTAGCTCTCAATGTTTTATCTCATGTCTTTCATTTTGCATCACAAAAAGTAATATATCCTTATTACCTCAAAATCAAAGATCATATAAAGGTGATCGATTAATTTATAATTCTTTCCAAAAAAATAAAAGATAATACTTCCTTGAATAACATTTTCAAATAAATAACTACTTGGTTACACATACTAGAGAAAACATTCCAATGAAACCCCATCATCAAAATAGCATTAATAATTTTAATCATTTCATCATAAAAAAATATACCATTTGTAGACATCTCAATCATTCAACATTCATTATGATACCCAAACCATGATTTTAAATCATATTCCTAAATAATTATTTCTTAAAGATATAAAACACTATTCATTTCTTGAGATTCAATATCTTTAAAACATGAGACAATAAAAAAGTCATACCTTTCATATGTCATTTCTTGCTTCTTCATCTTCAATTGGAATAACATTTGGTATTTATAAAAATATATTTTTATGGTTCTTTTGATCCAATTTCAAAAATGTCACCATAAGAAATATATTTTCGTAATGACCATACTCCCCAAATTAATGAAATTCAATCGATAACTCAAAAATAACTTATTTCCCTTTCCTAGACTCCATTGAAAGATTCGTTTTTCATATGTAGTACATGGCCTTATAATCCTCAATTCCACATCTATAACATCTTTTATCCCCTTAAGAATAATTCCCTTGGTGTTTCATTCCCCATCCTTAAAACATAGGTTTTTTAATATACTTACCTATATGATTAATACTTGAAAATCTAAAGATATTATATTCTCACACATATTATGACTTAGAATATTACCCAATGTTCAAGTGGTACATCATAACTTCATAGAGTTGGTTTAGAATAACCACAAGAGTTCTCATTACAACTCCCATTTGATTCTATTTCTTATTCATGAAACCACCACAGTTTCCTTCACATCCATTGTTACTTTGGTGCCTACTAGATCCATACATTTACTAAAACAAAAAATGATTGTGTGAGTATATTTTTAATATAATTACATACAATAATATAAGGAATATGAACATTATGATACAGTCACCCATGTTGTCTCAAAATTATTTAATTTTTATAAAATAACTATAAGTAATTCTATTGTGCTAACCATTATGGTTATATACATCTTTTAACATTTACTTAAAACTAGAAACTAACCTCTAAATATATATAAACCGACCTCTGATAGAAACTATAAGGCCTCGACCTTAAACAATACATATTCTTGAGTTATGGTAATAATTAGACTTTTAATTATATCGAGGATCATTTCATGTTTTGAGATTTATATAATTAGGTCAAATATTATACATAAAAACATAAATATTTCAAGAAAAGATTTGTACTCACTATCCTTTTTTTTCAAATAACAAGAAAATTGGTTCATTTCATGTTTAAAAAACATGACTTTTCCATCATCCCATCGTTAACTATATTCTTCATTAAGTTAGGTGAAAAACATTCCAAAACATGGGATGAGCATAAAAATATCAGTAAGGGTAACATAAATAATAAAAACTATTAGTCATGTAAATACATGTAGACCATGAATACATTATCATAAATTAATACTTTTCACCTTTAAGAAGTATAAGAAACACTTCACTATATATAAATCATTATTTACCCTTTTTGTAACCAATATATTACTGTAAATCCCATATAACGAAACATATAACATATAAAGGTAAAATGGGACATAAAAATAATTAAATTGAATAACCAAACTGTCTAATTCTACAAATATAACAAAATGGAAGAGCCATACATCAGACTTCCATACTCATTTCATTGGAGGTTATAATATAACCACTCATCCATGGTATATCATAGAACTACCTATCTTTGGTTTATCATGTAGCCACTTGTCTTTGTTTTATCGTGTAACCATCCTTTAAATGTCTAATTACCATTATATAATAATAACATGTAAAATATTTCAATTTAAAACAATTCATTCATAAAATTGCATCTTTAATTACAAACAACCATTTCAAGATATTGTAATAGTAAATACACTTTGAAAACCATTTTAAATACCAAAAAACCCAAAAAATGGAATACATGATTTATATTCCTTTTAAAAACATTATATCTTATAGAGGACTCCAAATATCAAATAATGGTTATGGAGGAGAAAGATTCATTGTCCCCACCATCATTAAAACATTCAATTCTATCATTTAGTAAAATTATTTTTAGAAAAAAATATTCCCTTTGAAAGAAATTAAAATTAAAATGGTTGATTATACATCGTATAAAAAGAATGAGGTGTATATTATCAAAATATTTTTCAATGAAAGGAGATTTAGACAAGGTCCCATACAAATATCAAATGAATAGATCATGGATAAATCATTGAAATAATTATGTGTGATAAATAAAAATGAACCGAATATAAGTGGATATTATATTTAAAACAATCATAGTTCATTCACACATATTATTGGGGAATCAAAACCAATGAAATTGATATTCCACTTAATGAATGGAGATTTAGAAAGGATTTACCTTACAAAAATCATCTTGTTAATAAAATAGATATATTATGTGTATTCCGTATAAATACATATAAAGGAAGTATAAATATAATATAGGATATCAATCATTATTTATAAAAAAATCATTCCATGACATAATCATGATGTATAAGATTAAAACGAAGAATGAAAATTAGGTTAAGAAGTTCCCTTACCTTGAGCCAAACTCTTCATGTACTATTGTTCTATTCTTGAATAATAATCATTAATAAATTTATAATTCATTGAAATTTTATTTCATGTTAATTATGATTTTTTTTTCAATTATTACCAAATTATAAAAATTACATAATTATTTATTTTTATATCGGACTTTTTTTGATTATGTGGTACATGAGTCGAAGATGAACTAGTTTTCATGTAAATTGGCCAACTAGTGTAAATTACATAATCTATAGAATATTATTCATGATTTATATAACCTTTATATATTTATTTACAATATCTATAATATTTGGATATATGAAATAAAATTCACAGTTAACGGAGACATTAGGTCGTACGTATGCATGAACACTACATTCATTTCATTGTCAAATTAAATTAATAACAATAAAATGATATAAATTCATATTATAATACCAATATTATATTATTGTAATGTATTTATCATAGGTTTAATAAAAGCATCTTTTAGAAATTCCATGAATAGAGGGAACAAATCACGTCACTTTGAGGGGGCAATAATCCACACTTCCTCAACTGAAATTATCATATTTACACAACTTGGAAAGAATAATGGTTTGTTCAAAAAAAACCTACTAATATAAATAATATAAATATAATATATATCATAAATAAATATAGTGATATCATAATTTCCTCTATGAGAGGTGGAAGATTAAAATTGAACAATCATCGTTTCTTGGGGTAGTAGTTCAACGTACACAAATATAGTATGTTCTATATCCATTAGATGGAGGTGTGTGTCGGTGTATGTAAAACCATTAGTATAAAAACATACAATATATTTAGTATACTTGTTTTTTTATAAAATAATGTAATAATTAATGGTTATGTGGTTGGAGAAGGAATATAAATGAGAAAGCTTGAGAGAAGATGTTGCCTCTAAATCTGGTAACTTCTTAGTATTTGAGCCATAAGGCTTCCTTGAGTTGGCTTATGCAAATTTTAAGCCTTATAGGGGTAATGGAGGGAATTTGGGAGCTTATTTGAGATTAATTAGGGTGATAAAATGGGCTTTAGAGGTGCGAGTAAGTGTTTATAGGTGGTGGCCTTTTATAACTCGGAGGAGAGGCACTTTAGGAATGTCTAGAAATATTATTTGTTTATAAAATGATTTTGGATTGATAATATGTCCGAAGTAATTTATTTCAAGTATAATATGATGCTGGGTCTAAATAATATTAGGAAATATGTTTTATATATGTTTATTTCAGGAATGTAACCATAACTTTTGTCTTTGACACTTACTTCAATTAATTAACTCTTCCCATATCTTCTTGGATTTTTACAATATATGTTTAATGTAGTTACTATAAAATTCCAAAAGAACATAATGATTAAGGTTAATGAAATTCATAACATTATATAATTCATTTGGTAAAATAATATATTTTTACGTCTATTATATCAATTAATATTATATTATTTATTTTCGAAACACATTTATTTCAATTTTGACACTAGTTATTAATTCGTTTATTTAAACTCATAAAAACTCGATTCATTAGAAACAAATAGAGTAAATAAAATAATAAATTTTTTAATTATCCACAAAATTTTCGGATGAAATTGAAATTTTAAATTTACATTTATTTTAATATTTATAGAATCTTTTATTTGAATCATTCATTAATAAGGTAATCAGTACATCAACATTGTTCCATAAAGAATTTTTTTTCAATGTCTAAAAATTATAAATAAAATACCATGATGTAGGAAATATTTTACGATTTATAATATCTATATATAATCAAATATATTAATTATATGTCCACACCTTAAATTTTTTTTTGTAAAAAGATAAATTTTTATGTTATTTTTTTAAAATAAATGAATTATAATAACATGTTATTATACCACCCATGTGGCTCCATGAAGTCCTAAAATAGACCCAAGGATGATAATGGTTGGTTTTTGCTCATCAAATTGGATTATGACACGTGTTAGGATAGTTTGATATTATTATATTATTATTTTTTATCTTTATTTACATGATTTACCTATTAACCATGGTAAATAAAAAAATTAATAAATTTACTATTCACAATGCCCAAAAATAAAATGTACCTATTTACACAATTTGGAAGTTTTCATTCAAAATATGGTATCAATATTTCTAAATTTAAAACACATAATTTGAAAAAATTAATTTAAAATTAATTCCCATTTAAAAAAAGAAAGAGGTGTTTTAAGAAATAAAAACAATCAAAAGATTGACATGTGGTTATGTCCAATTTCAATGTAAAATTACATATGATGTAGAATATTGGATTATGATATAAGAAAAGTCTTCCAATTAAACATTAAAACCAATTAAAAGGACAATATAATGGTAACATCCTGGATCAATATGTCGCTCAAAGGTTCCCTGAACCTAGTTGGTCACATAACCTCAAACGAATTTTCTAAAATGGTAGAGTTTGCCGACTAGAAGTGGGGGACATGTTGTGATAATGGGGAAACAATTCCCTCATTGTTGAGTATACACAGTGGAAAAAAACTAGTAAAATTTATCAAAAGTAGTAATACCAAAAAATAGATGATAGTAGTTGAATACTGATAGTAATAAATCAACTAGAGCATTTATGTAAATCATGTAGGTCACATGTATCTAAAAAAGAATCCAAATAATTCATAATGCTAGAAAGACTATAAAGATGTCAAATTATAGAAAATAAGTAAACTCTAACTACATCACAAACCGCATCTTGGTCCCATGCACCCTAGCTCCATCATCAATAAAGAACATGATGACGAAGGGATATTGCCCTTATTTATACCTACAATCATATAATCCGTTTTGTTCCAAAACTATGAACCAAATAGGGTGTGAAATTATCCATAGTAATAAACCACCAAACACCTTTTCCTAACTATAAGTGAATAAATATAGAAGGTAATGTATAATAATGAAGAAATAAACTAGGATGTACTCAAGAGTAAGAAATCCCACAATTTTCAATTACATTCATTTAACATTTATTTTTCATCTTTTGAAACATGTAACCATGGGATCATGCATAAGCACTTCATCCCTTGTGTAATGTATCTTGAATTGACGTCTCATAAGTCCATCTAAATAATAAAGGAAGACCAAATCCAATCTTGTGCTTTGTCTTGAAAAAAACATCACAATCATTCAATTGTTTAAAAATGGCCCTTAGAGAATCTCTCATAGTCTAACCCCTTTGGTCCCACATAACAGAAAACAATTAAAAATGACCACCTGGGAAAGATCTCATGATCTAAAACCTTGGGTTAAAAACTAATTTAATGAAATATAAATGACCTCTGGTGTAGGACTCACTGTCTAACCACTTTGTTCTAACATAGCATCCATCAATTATAAACAACCACCTCGGCAAGACCTCACGATCTAAAACCTTGGGATAACATTCATTTAATCAAATATTGAGAACAATCTGGGTAGCTCTCATGGTATAACCACTTTTGGGATGCTCTTAGATTTGAATCCCCATTTTGAACATTCACAATGAATATGAGAATCATTTCATATAATTAATAACTCTATCCTAACAAAACATGGGATGGATAATAAGGCAATCCAAAAAAAATTCTATTACAAACATCCATAAAAAAATAATCAATGGGAAGCAAACTAATGGGGTGTCTCATAATCAAGGTATCTAACCTTATGCATAAGCAGCAACCCATTAGCAATTAAATAAAACATAACAGGTGGTACATAAGTTTAAATTCCAAATCAAGAAATACCCCAAATGTGGTTATGTAGATCTTTTAGGATATATATTCCAAGACAACACAACAAATTGTACAAACCACCTACCTTGATGTCTTATGATCGATATACTAGAATGTTGGACATTGAATCATCCAAAAAGTGTATATTCTACAAAAAGGTGAAAAATACACAACCATGACCAAATCACAAGTGATATGGAATCTAGAGGAAAGGCTCTTGGCATTTTCAGAACTCACTGGTGGAATTCCAAGATCTTAATAGTGTCTCAGTTGGGGCTCAGATGGTGAATTGGGAGGGGTTTTTAGTTCATCTATTATTGCATAGTGCTCCTGTACAAACCATGACCAAAATAATAAATTTACAAATATGCGATGCGACCCCACACTGATATATCAAATAAAAAGAAAACTGCATGGAGTGTTATTTAAAACTACATGTCGTGTAGAAGCCTAACCCCCACCCACCACACCGACTAAAGCGATCTTTCCGATCACCACACCGCTATGTACTCGACCATTACAAATCTAGTATGTGTCATTTACTCAGGAAATCAACATTTCCTCATCTATCCTCAAAACAACCTAAAATCATGATCCATAACTTAAATAAAGAACTAAGTTCTTAGAAACATCCCCTTAAAGAAATTCATCCAAAAATTTCAATTCCATGTGTGGTGAAGAAGAATCTATGAATAACTCCATCCAATACAATCAGACATCAGCCACACTCTCCCAAGTCTCATCCAACACTCGCTTGTGCTTCCATAGAATACCTACCAGAAGAACAGACCTACCATAGAGAATCAACGTGCTCTAATCCAAAATATGAATAGGGTTATCCTCAAAGGATCCATCCACCTCCAACTCAACCTCCTCATGTTGAAAAACATGAGAGGAGTCTAAAATGTAACGTCATAGATGAGAAACAAGAATGACATCATTCATATGTTGTTACCTTTCTGTTAACTGCAACCGATAATAAACTAACCATACTCTCTCAAAAACCTCAAACAACCCGACTTACCTTTGTGAGTTCTTCCCCTGCATCATAATCCTCCTATATCAAAACCGCAGTGTGACACGTAGGAAAACCAGATCCTCGACCTTGAACACCAGAGGTCATATTTGTTGATCAACATAAGATTTATAGTGATATTGTGTAGTTGAAATTCTCTTATGAATCAAATCCACCAGCTTAGTGGTCTCTTGGACAAGACGAGGTCCCAACACAACTGTATATCCTACCTCCATCCAACATAGGGGTGATCGGTAAGGCCTACCATAAAAAGCCTCACAATGTTCTATATGAATCATTTCATGAAAACTATTATTGTAGGAAAACTCTACCAGGGGATTTTGTCTCTTCTAAGTGGCCTCAAAATCCAGGAAAGATACTCAAAACATGTCCTCCAAAACCTTAATCGTGCACTCAGAATGGCCATCCGTCTAGGGGTGGTATGCCTTACTCAAAAGTACCTATGTACCCAAAGCCCTCTGAAGGCACTTCTAGACACATTATGTAAATCATGCATCCCTGTCTAAAATTATAGAGTGTGGAACCCCATGTAAAACTACAACCTATTAGATATACAAATCACTATGCTCATCAACCCTTAATGTTTCCTTGATTAGAAGGAAATTTGAAACCTTTGTGAGTCTATAAAAAACCCATACATCATCATTTCCACAAGGTGACCTTGGTAGACCCATCACTAAATCCCTCACGACATCATTCCACTTCCACTCAGGAATGTGTAACTGTGGTAATAGACCTTCCAGTAACAGATGTTCTATTTTCACCAACTGATAGGTGAAATATATCATATGAAAACCAGCGACATCCTTTTTCATACCTAGCCACTAATACTGACGATGTAAATCTCAATACATCTTGGTGACACTATGATGAACTGCCCATACTAAGGCATTGAAATATCATGTAAACATCTCATGTATGTCTTCTAAAACCTAGAATATATCATAAAAATGAAAAATCTCATCCTCACCTACGATCCACCCATGAGTAGGGTCCTCTTTGGACACACTCCCTCGTAGGAATAAGACTTCATAATATGATAGCTTCCTCATTTTCACTCGATCCAAAATTGTAGGGGAAACAAATATAAAACAAATAAACGTATTTCCATGTTTTTATTACACCTCTAAATGCATATCAGATAATAGATTCATAAGCTACCACTCACTATTGGCCTCCTGAACTTCCTGTATCTGAGTCCTCATTTTTAATGCATCACCCACTTTGTTGCCCTATACAAGCATGTGGGCAAGCTCAATGTCAAAATACTGAAGGCAATCAACCCACCTTCAAAGTATCAAATTAAGACCAAGAAGAGTAACTATATAAATGGGGATTTTTTTTGGTGTACACTACAAAATACCTTTCTAATAGATAATCTCTCCAACAGCGTGAAGCATGCACAACTACATCAAACTCGAGATCGTGCATTTGGTAATTCCTCTGATGTGGCCTCAACTGCTATGTCATGTATGCAAAAACTCCTTCCCCCTATACATGCACTTCTCATATCCTGATACATGGTGAATCATAGTAAATGGAGTTACTCTTTCCCAGCTCTGGAAAAATCAGCATCGGTGCTAAAGTCAACATCGTTTTCATCTCCTAAAAGGATGAATCGTAGGAAGCTATCCACATGTACTTCACCCCCATCTTAGTCTGGCGCACCAATGGAAATTATAAGGATGAAAAATTCTATATAAACAATATTTAGTTACCATCCATCCTGATAAAATTCCATAACTCAATGATGTTCTTCAGCTGCTCCTAGGAATTTACTACTCTTACCTTCTTTGGGTATACTGATACTCTTGTCTCTGAGATGACATGACCCAAGAAATGAATCTAGTCCATCCAAAAGGGGAATTTTCTAATCATAGCATATAACTAAAGCTCTATCAGTGTAGTAAATATGATCTATAGATGTATGAAATGTTAATGTTCAATGTGAGAGTACACAAATATATTTTTCATGAAGACTACCACAGAATAATCAAAGTTATGATGGAACACTACGTTCATTAGGGCCATGAAAACTTCCAGCGCGTTTGTGAGACCAAACTGCATAATGAAATAAATGTATTGACTATACCTACTATTAAAGGTTTTAAGTGGTATATCTGATGTTCAAACACTAAACAGATGATAAATGGACCTCAATTCCATCTTCGAGAACACCTGGGATACTTGAAGCTAATCAAAGAGATCATCAATACTCGGTAAGGGATATCGATTCTTGACTGTCAACTATTTCAACTTCCCATAATCTACACAAAATCTAAGGGTACCATTTTCCATCTTAACCAAAAGTTCAGGAAAACCCCAAGGAGAAGTACTAGTTTAGAAGATACCATTTTCCTATAACTCCTATAATTTCTTCATGAGCTCCTTTAGATCTGGTGTTGCCATCATATAAAGATGAATGGAAATTGGTCTCACACCTAGAACAAGCAAAATTTTTAAATCAAACACTTGATCTAGATGTGATCCTAAAATTTATTCTAGAATGACATCTCTAAAAAGATCCACCACAAGAGGAATGTCTATCTGTGTAGTCCTCTTTATATTTCAGATCTATACTAGAAATCTTGGATGTCTTTCCTTCCAACTGATGTTTCTCAGGTCCAAATCTGCATCCCTGGACATCCAATTCTATCTTGTGTAGAAAATATACATCCTATGGTGATGTAAAATGCACCCAGCTATGATAGAAGTCAACAAAGGCCTGGAAAGTGACCAACCAGTCAATTCAGAGAATGGAATCAAAGCCTGTAATCTCTAAGACATAGAGGTACCACAAGAAGTGAGAATCACCAGCTTCAATAGGTAAATCCTTTCATTTATGAAAACTATCCATTCTAATCCCCAATGGAGTGTATAGAATCCTAAAATCATCAATATTAAAGATACAGATCCCAAGTCTCTCCATAATGGAACCAAATATTAAACTATGGGAAGACCCTATATAAAAAATAGTAGAAGCTAAAACTACGAAAATTATAATAGTATCTCTAACCATAGAGGGTCTGATACCTTGATCCTAATGGGTTTGTTCCATCGAAAACGTTTGACTGATACCATGGCCCTGTGACCCTATATAGCTTCCCTAGGCTGATCAATACTACTGTCGTTGGAATCATAAAGAATAATTATCGTGAGCATGACAACCTTTTCAACATGAATATCCTGATGAACTCCAGTTCCCCCACTGATGGGAAACTGGTGGTCCTGCTATAGATAATGAAGTCATAATAGGCCCCATCACAGTCACTGCTGGTGCGAACTTTATGAAAATATTCTAAATATGTCAAATCTTGTTGCATGATTGGCTCCTAATGGAGTCGGTCAGGGAATGTGGTCCTGTATGCACACTCCTTCTGCAATAGTATCACACTACCTGACTACCGGATGAAACATCCATGCTACCAGATGATTCACCACATGATATCTCTCTACAACACTTTCTACTATTGGTCGAAAGAGTACATGTCCTGGATGTCGAACCACCTTCGACCATACCTCCAAAATTCCTCAGATTGCACTCGATATTCATCAACTAGTTTTCTATAACACCCACAAAAGCCATCCTGAAAGCATTCATCTAGGATCAGATGTCATACCATAGATCATACTCAAATTTCCTAGCCAATGATACCATGTCACCTCCCAAAACAGGTTTGATGGGATGGCGTTCTATAAAATAATAATAATAATCTATCACTAAAAGAGATCCCTGCTCAAAATGCATGAACTCTTAGTCTCAGTAGTCCCTCAACATATTGGGGTGAAGTAATCAAATCCGGTCCTCTGAATCTCTTCCCAATTCATATCCTGATGACATACCATTGATGAAGCAACATCAAATTATATATTGGAGGATTCACGTAGCATGTAATTAGCGTTCTTCACCATCCTCTTCAGAGGCATATCTAGATGCTTGAAGATAGAAATAATGGACTACAACCAAAACACTATGACCTGTGGTCCTTTATCCCTATAAAATGAGGGAGGATTATTCTACTAAAACAATCGTGTAATCTCATTCATAGTTAGGGAAGGATGTGGTGGTACTTGAAAAGTCATCATCATCCTCATAAATTATTCATATAACTTTACATCCTCATCTATGTCTAGGATAACAGCTGGTGCCAAAACAGGCATGATTGGAGGATCTATTAGTTGCCTTTAATCTACCACTTTCTATGTTGGATAATCACTAAGTACCTGTCATATGACTGAAGGATGTCCAGGTGGCATGATTCGGTATGTTCAAGTACACACCACAATTCATGATCATCAAATAATTATAATTAGAAGTACAGAAACAAAATATGAGAGGGAAAACATGTCGTGTAAAACTCATACAGACGACATGTTCTTCTTAAGACACAAAGTGTACATGATTATTTCATACATCCCAAGTACTTATACATGGATAAAACTACATATTTTCTCATGGTGTAACACTACACAACGTGCACACTCTAGACACAGTGTGTAATAAAAAGTTTTACAGATCAATGTCGTTAGTCACACGGCAGGCTACACTATTGATTATAGCAAGGTGTGTACTCCCAATATATGGCATGTTCTAGAAAGAGATTAACAATACTGTTTATCTGCTCACTCATTTAGTCACAAGGTTAACAACAACACAATGTGTAAATATGGTACACGGTGTATACTTAATAAAATTCATTTCTTCCAAAATAGAAGAACACATGGTCTGTGTTTATAACATCACATGATCTGTTTTCTTGGGATTCTAGATAGTAATCCTACGAAAAATCTACAAAACCCAAAAATCATAAAATTTAGCCAAGGCATCCCCTGTTATGATTCATGAGAGCCCATACGCCTCAAAAATAAATTTTTGAAATCCATATTTATATCATATCTAAATAGAATTATATTAAAGATCAAACATGATCTAGAAAATTCCAATCCAAGAAGAACCATAACACCTCAACGTCAAAATAATTCCATCCATCCAATTAAACATTACAAATACCAATACCCTATCAATGTATATGGTAATTCTATAGTGAAAACTATCACACCAACATGAATATCTAGAACAACATCTATCACAACAACAATCAATCAGCAATGCGCCCTAAATGGCATGACAATAATGAATTAAATGTGATATCTTACATGTCTCAATATGATGCATAAGATGGAATACCCTCTTCTCAATGGGTTGAAATAGAAATAGAACCATAATGAAGTTAATCATAACAATACAAAATGTGTGTATCACCAAATGGTGAAATTAAATGATTTTTAATAAATAAAAATCTAGAAAATTATAATATTTGAGGTATCTTGGATTTTCCCTATACACGGGGTAGGTACTCCTATGCACAAAAAATTACCAAAATCTATTCCCTTTCAATCCCATTATATTGTCTTCAAACAGTAAGACAATGTAGAAAAGAAAACATGCTCTGATACCACATGGTGACATACTGGATTTGGGTGCCGCCCAAAGGTGCCCCGAACCAGATTGGTCCCATTAACTCAAGCGCATATTCCGAAATGTCAGAGGCTGTCGACTAGTAGTGAGGGACAAAGTGTGATAATGGAGAAACTATTCTCTCATTGGAAGAGTATACACAATGGTATGAATTTTTAACAATAGAGGAAGTAATAATACCATAAAATAAATGAAAATAACAAATGAATGATGGTAATAAAAAAACTAGAGAATATATATAAATTATGAATGTCATGTGTGTATAGGAAAGTACCCAAAAAATTAAAAATTCTAGAAATAAAATATAGAAACCAATTTACATTAATTAATGTAAAAACAAGTAGCATAACAAGCCTTAGATTGGTCCCATTATCTCTAGCTTCAATAGTAATCAAGTACTTGATGAAGAAGGACACTTTCCCATATCTAAAAATAAATCATATGATAAGTTTGGATCCAAAACCATGGCCCATACAGGGGTCCAGAAAAAACCTAGTTGGTAAAAAACAAAATATTTGTGCCTAACAGTCGGTGAATGAATGTAGCAGGTAATATGGAAGAATAAATCAATAAACTAGGAAGTACTCAATATTAATAAATCCTACATTTTTCAAATATGTTTATTTAGCATTAATTATTTATTTGTCGAAACATGTAACCATGTGATCTCGCCTATGCTCTGTATCCCGCATGTAATGTAACCTGGACATTTTTCTCAAATGACCATCTAAATAATTTAGTAAGTCCAAATCCATGTTTGTATGTTAGCTTGGCAGATGCATCATAGTCATTCAATTATTCACATATGGCCCTTTGAGAAGCTCTCAATTTCTACGCCCTTTGAAACAAAAAATCCTTGAACAATTATAAACGACCACATGGGAATGCTCTCATAGTCTAAACCATTGGTTCAATGATTCATTTAATTAAATATAAATAATAACATGTGTAGATCTCAAGGTCTAACGCCTTTGGTCTGACATATCATCAATCAATTATAAAAGACCACTTCGGCATGGTTTCATAGTCGAAAACCTTGGGTCAAAATTCACTAAATCAATTATATACGACCACCTTAGGAGCTCTCATGGTCTAACGTCATTTGGGAATCTCTCACAGTTTAACCCCCTGGTCAACATTCATAATGAATATAACATGGATTTTATATAATTAGTAAATCCATAATAACCAAACAGAAATTGGAAAACAAGGAAATATTAATTAGTAGTATACACCAAACATCCATAAATAAACAATCTAGGGGAAGTACACCCATGGGGTGTACCATAAACAAGGCATCTAACCTAATGTAATAGAAACAACCCATTCTAAATTTAATAAACCATAGCAGGTGATACACTTGGTTAAATTCCAAATCAAGCAATACCCTGAATGTGGGTATGTAGAACTTTTGTGACGTATAATGCATGAAAACACAAAAAAAGTGACAAAACATCTACCTTGATGTTGTAAGACTGATATACTTGAATTTAGGCCCTTGAACAGTCCTAGATCGACGTATATATACAAAAAGGGGAAAAACTTCTATCATTGATTAAGTCACAAGTGGGAAAGAATCCAGAAGAAACGATCTAGGGGTTTTGAGAACACAACATTGGAATTCCAATTAACCCAACAATGACTCAATCGAAAATCAGATAGAGAATCAGGAGGGGTTTTCAGTTCTTCTGGTATTCCATCGCACTCTTGTATAAATGATGACTAGAATAAGATATTTCAAAATATAAGACGCCACCCTCCTATAATATATGAAATTAAAATAAAACAACACATATTATTATTTAAAACTACATGTTGTGTAGTAGCCTTTACCGGTCCAAAAAAAGTGTTCTACGGTCACCACAAAACTATGTGATTGGATATTAAACGGCTATTACACAATTATACACATCAAACAGGTACACGACATGTACACAGAAGTATACAATGATTACTTAGAAATCCCCATTTTTTTCTTTTTCCCCAAACAACCTGAAATCATGATGCATACCTGAAATGAAGATCAAGGGTACTTTCACTAACTTTATAAATAAATTTGATGAAAATTAAGTTTTGTATTAAAATTAATTTTTTTATGATTCATTAAAATGTAGATTTTAATCGAAAAATACCAAAATTTAATCTAAATTAAATTTTGATGTCCTATTTTTACTGAAGTTATTTATTTGGGAAAATAGAACATATAAAAGTGAAAAAAACTATATTTAAAAAAGTTTCACATTCAAAAGGAAGTAAATATGGTTTTAATAAATATTAGAGTATTTTATGAATAAAATTGGATTTTTTCTCATTTTATTCCTCAAAAATTTATTAGAGAAATGTAAAAACATTTAACAAACAAATTTAATCATACTGCAGTTAGTTATGTTCATTCGCTTTTATAGAACGCCTTGGAATTAACTATAATTTAAATAATAATAACATAATTTTATTATTTTTTGCTATAAATATATGTTGTGTGAAACATACTATTTTGGAGAAAATTGTTTTTGCATGTTGAGTACGCTATCAGACAAAGATTCCCCTTTAATTTAAAATTAATATATAATTTATTAATATTAATACACATGAGAATTTATTTTTCTATAAATACATTGGATGTGAAATTTTAATAATAAAAAATATACTCAACTAAGATCCAAAAATACCGTAACTCATCCTATAGGCCTCACTTTGGTAAGAAATCATTCCAAGGAATTCCATTGGTTCATACTGAAAGGATTCACCCAAATAAGAGGTAATATCATTCCTAAATATCATTTGTTTTATTTACATTCAACATAACCAAAAATATTTTTATTATAGTATTATATAATATCATAACAATCCTAAATTTATTAATAATTTATTATCTAAATGGTTGAACCTTCAATTACCCACATATCCATCTAATGGGTAAAAAACAATCTGTTTATGTGTATGACGAACTACCACCTCACGAAACCATGATTTTTTGTTTTTCTTTTACAACCTCTTATGATAGAAATTATGATATAAAAATAAGTATATATTATATATTTATTATATTTATTATATAATTATGAATTGGTATTTTTATATAATAGATTCCCCTATTCATTCCATTTTTTGTAAATTTGATAACATCGTTTGTGAATGTGTTGACAAAAAAATCATTAGAGTGACATGATTTGTTCACATTGTAAATGTAACATATAAGGTATCATTTTAATTAATCATATGTAATATAAATGATATTTCTTTGATATTCATGAAATAATTTCATTTATAGAAACATAATATATCATTTTATTTATTACCCTTTTCACACACTAAAATGTGATATTATCTGTCACGGACTTGTGGACTACCGCCTCCTCAACATGATGTGATTCCCTTAACATAAAAAGAGATATATATATATATATGTATATATTATTAAATAAAATGGTATATATTATATAACAATCATTTTCAAAATATGTAATGTTACATACCTTCTTTCAATAATGATCACTAAAAAATTGGAACTTTACTGATGCATACGATTGACCTACCATCTCCATGATTGTAATGTTGTATCATTATTCAAAACCACATTTAATGATTTCAATGAAATTTATTATTGATGTATAAATATAGTAATTATTTAAGGAGTATTATTTCTTATATTTTTAATATAATGACCCCTTTTAACACTTTGACCTACCAAAGTCAATTTTGACACATAAACCAAATATGGTAAAAATCCCTTGACACAAACTTAATTGATTATGTAGTTTTTTGAAATATTATAAAAAAGGATGAAAAAAATTATAATAAACATAAAATAGAATCTAAATATATTAAATAATTAACATGAATTTATTATCTATGAATATAAATACAAACAAGGAAATTCAAACTCTTCTTAAGGGATTTCGTTTCAATTTCCATTCCATTGAGTCTTATTTTTTGTTATGCATCTATTCAAATTTATATATGGTGTACATAATACCATTTGAAATTCAATTCTTGAATCTCATTATTCTTATGATTTTATATCTCTCATTTAATGTGATTCTTTCTTGGGGATTATGATTCAATTCTTCCAATGTGGTATGAGACACTTTTAAAATTTTAAAGAATATTTTCCCTAAGATTTTTTTAATGGTTCTTATATGGTATTTCCGTTCAAAAAAATAAACAACCATTGTTGTTACATATCATTTATTTGGGAATTATTTATAAATATGTATCTTCTAATCCATATAGGTATATGATATGACACATAGATTTATGGTTTATTTAATATATAAGGAATAAATTCGATATATATGACATGGGTGGGGCTTGATTATAGTTCTTACATAGATGTATCAATATTCAAATTAGTTAAATCAGTTGTAAAAACATAATATTTTAATCTTTATTATGAATATATGTTGATGATAAAGGTTCCACGTACCTAGGAAACATGGAATCCAATAATTTAGCATTTCCATCATTCAAATTCAATTATTATTTATCTATAATGTTATTTCTATAATATTATCTCTTGATATAGTTAATTATTTCTCTATTGGTTAAATGACACGTGTTTATGTTATTTAACATGAAAAATAATTTTTTCTTTTTCTAGTTATTTAAATTTCATGAGGCATTAGTTATTTACCTTGTGATGTGTATTATTAGAATAAATTAATTATTCATTATATTTACATACATTTACTGAGCATTTTATCTCACCCTTAATATGATTCTTTTCCATATGTAATAAGGAATAAATTTTCAAATATGATTTCTTGGAGGTAGATAATTTCATTTTATATTGTATCATGTTTTCTTTTCTAGTTCCCAATATAATATGGATATCATTTATATAATAAGGATTTCCAAGACTACTGAAATTATTGTTCCTTTGGTACTTGATTCCTTGTAGTCATTTTAATGTAATAAAATGAAGCACCAACTCTATGAAATTAGTGTTGGGGAATTATAATAAAAATACCAAGGAAGATTCATCAGACACATAGAACTAGATGCACTATATAAATGGAGACACATAAACATGGAACCAACCCATTAACATAAGAATCATACCCATGCCATAAGCACGAGTCATAGGTTTTATACCATTAGAATGAGGCTTGATTGGAAAAACATTAGATTCAAAAAGGATGTGAAGTCACAGAACATTCTATTGTAAACTTGATCCTTCTTTACTGATCAGGGTGTTTTTTATAAATATTTAAGAATATATGATACTAGATGGAGTTTGTTGAAAACAAGAGAATACAATGTGAATTTTTCATTATTCTACTCATCAGTGTTAGGAACACAAAACACAAAAGGCTGAAGATCATCAATATGATATTCATCATTCTGACCATATCAGAAGGATGAAAATGGTTATTTCATAAGTCAATAAGTCATTATCGACACTGATCCATAAAAGTTTTGTCTAAAACCGATTCACATTATGTTATAGGTATATTTTTTTGTATCAGAGGAAGAGTTGTATCTAAAAAATGTTTTATAATGTCAAGATTATTTTAATAAAAAATTAATCCTAAAGAAATAGAAATTGGTCAACCAGATTATGATAAAAAATATAGCCAATCATTTCCCTTAGGTTAAATTTTATAGTTTTTGGGTAAATAGAAAAAGATAAAAATTATTTGTAGTTTTTCAAGAAGAGGATAATATTCATCAAATTAGCACTAAAAACATTAATCAGAATGAACTCGAGACTAATCCCCCAGACTAAGGATCATATGTCTGAGGAAGAAGAAGAAAAGGTGAAATATTGGACGCCTTTTTTTATGGTTGTTATAATCTATTATTGATAAGATAAAAATGAGTAATGAATGAATAGACAAGGAAAACATCATTATGATTGATGAAAATCAAAATTGTTTTGGAAGATTGATTTCATGTTTGGATAAATGTTTTTAATTGGTACAAAGCATCAATAGGAGATTTTTTTCTATGATTAAAGTGGTCATTGTAATGAGAAAAATTCATTTTTAGAGATTTCATTATAACAATAAAAAATCAAAATGAATAATAATAATAGATAATCTGATAAAATAATTTTTAAAAACATGATAATGTCTAAATATTTTATTAGATTAAAGAAGATTTGAGAATCTCCCATATGTTTTAATAATTGTTAAATATGTAAAATATGAGGACTAAAATGAATAAAAATTTTAGTTTTTTTGGATATTATTGGGAATAGAAATGAATTTTCCAACATTTGTAATTACGAGATGCCTAAAAACTGAGAAAATCATGTATTTATGCATTATCAACTTGAAATATTCATGTTTTCTATAGATATTTAAATTTTGGAAAAAATATTGATATTATGATTAAAATTTTTATTAGGATAAAGCTAATAATGATTAATAATAGTGAGGCTCAATCTGATCATCATGGAAGGTTCCAGCAGATGATGTTTCTATTGAAAATTTCAATAAGAGTGATCCCATTATAGAGAAATGTATTAGTGAAAGCTTCATCATACTGGGACCCATCACATGGAGGAATTGTAAACATACAATTTTGAATCAACCCAACTGAAGAAGAAATTGATGGACAATCAGAGCAATGACATTCAAATGAATATCCTCAAACATAGATTACTGGACTGAATTAGATTTGACTAACATTTTTTGAGTAAGTATTTGGTACATCGTTTCTATGAGATTATTTAAGACCAAAAAGTTTTTTTGATAATTTTTTATGTTCATAAATATTTTATGAATGTAATGTTTGATTCAAATTACCCTTAGAGGAAGTGAAATACATTATAAATTGGAATAAAAAATAAGAAGAAAAGTGAAGATTGTTATTGTGGATACACACACATTTATAAAAATTATTATATTTATGGGGTGTATAACCATATTTAAAAATGGTACATAAAAATGATAGATGTGGATTATATCAAAATTTATTAGGAAATTTTTTACTTGGATTTTAAGAATATTTCTACTTTTTCCTTTGTAGTCCAAAATTATGTTAGTGAATTAATCCATGTTGGTGGGATTGTCCAACATGATGAGGAATATGTATTTATACATATCCTTTGAAATATCATGTGATTATTTCAATTTATATTTGTTTTATATTAAATCTAAGGTTGAGAATTTATATTTGAGTGGATAATAAGATTAACAAGTATCATATGTCAATAATTTTTACAAAAGGAAATATGAAACATTCTTTTAAAAAAAGGAACCACTGATTCATCCCCTCTTAGTGGATTCAATCCTATTTGGGAATAAAAATTTGTATCAGATACAGGTTCCCTCTTGAAGATCCATCTTGGTGAATGTATAATTTCAATTTAGTGAAAAAGAACGGTGTTCTTGTTTTTAATGTCACACACTATTACAGATGGAATAATTTGATGTTACCCTACCATTTTTTACATTTCTATAAAGATAGATATTTAGTAATATTATGGATTCCTTCAATCAATGTGGTTTCTAAGACAATCGATGATATGAATTGTTTCTAATATATTTTAAAATACCACAATTATTTGTTCAGGGGCCTTACAGTTAATTTTTATTTAGTGATTATTCTGTTTCCAATATCTATGTACATTTTTGGTAAGATGAAAGAAACAATGAATGTAATAAAATGGTTATGGAAGCCGCCATACAAATATAGTGAAATAGATTTGTTGATTTGATAATATTGGAAGATAAATGTATCGATAGTTAATTTCAAATGGTAAATAATAAAGTGATTAAAATTATATGTTTTGTGAGAATATGGATGATTCTATACTTTTAAAGAAATTATGAGAAATATTCTATAAATATATGATCCCTAATGTTTCTTCTTTCTCTGATAAAGAAGCATTATCTTTATATGAAATTAATAATATTTTTGTGGAATTTGAAGTTGATAAATGCCCCTAATTTGATTAATAATGCTGAAAGAGAAGTGGGTTTTAATGATTTGTTAAATTTAAAAATATATAAAGAAGATAAATAAGAATTAAGTGTTTCATAAGAAGAGGAAGAAGATGAAGATTTCAATAAATTATTTCCCTCCTATCTAAGAAATACAATAATGGAAAATGAAAATTAAAAACACTCAAATATTAGAATTGTGAAAGAAAAAAAATAATTTTCATATAATTATCCTATTAAGAAATTTGAAGAGTATGATTATGAATAAATAAGCCTTAAAAATGAGTTTGGGGAAAACATATGAAAATATTTCCTTATGAAAAGAAGAGGAAAATTTATCTAAGAAAAATAAATATCAATAATTATACAACTTCTGATAAATAATATCACCAACTCAACTTAATTAGTCATGTTTGAAATGTATGTAATTTTCAGGAAATGGTTATGATTGTATAGAGATTACATAAATGGAGTGTATTTTTAAATAAAAGTTTGAAAAATAAATTTATCATAATACTCATGTCAAGAATAAAATAAGTAACTAAAATATAACAATTTTTGATATATCTTCTGATAATGTTGATCAGATGAAGAAAGTGGAGACCAATATCAATTCTATTAGATTCAAGAATATAAATATTTGAGAGCTGAAAAAAAGCTATGGACAATGATTAGATTGGAAAAATACTCAACATGAATTAATCTATATATCTTGTATAAAATACGAAAAACATGTTTAATATATCTAAATCTTAAAATGTTATAGGTTTTACCAAATATAATCTTTATGAGAAAGAAGTGGAGTTTTTTGAAACACAAAAAAATGATTTTTTAACACAAAGAGAGATAAGAATGTTGAGAGAATACATCGCCCAAGTAGTAGATGTTAAAGGTGAATCATTTAAATATAGTTAAAATTAATTTTAAAAATATTATATTTTTGGGAAAAAATAATTATTCATGGATGATAAGAATTATTTGTAATATTATAATCTTGAGCAATGTGGACCACAATTTGTGAAGAAACACCAACAACAATGTTCTGAAAAAACTAATATCAGTCCTAAGAATAACAACTCACAGGACAATATTAGTGTTGTGGTGTTTTGAGACACACATATTATTCATAATTTTATTGATTTCTATATCATGTAATTGGAATGAATCAATCGGTGTTATAATTAGAAAAGAAGGTTAAATGATACTAAAATGTATGTGAATCCAAAAAGGGAAATGTAGAAGATGAAGACAAAATTTATATTAAGAAAACAAAGAAATATTAACTAATTGATCACAAAAAGAAAGAAATTATTTTTTTATGGACACAAAATGTTTCCATGGAAAGAAGGTTAAAAGAAGCAACAAACCCATATCTTGTAATGGGGAATAAAAAAGTATTATGTAATGTGAGAAAAGTTGATGAAAATATATCAACACATTGATGTATAAAAATTAAAAAATATATAATAGATATTTGAGAAACAATGAAATGTAACTAAAATATATATGAATATACTACCATCGCAAGAGAACAGAATGAAATATTTATCACAAAATAACTCTAATTAAATGGTTATTGAAGAAGAAGGTATGTTTATATACTTATCCAATGAATTT
Organism: Viscum album; assembly: GCA_963277665.1. NCBI lineage: Eukaryota > Viridiplantae > Streptophyta > Magnoliopsida > Santalales > Viscaceae > Viscum > Viscum album. Next base: position 394,066,567 of record OY728148.1, read on the forward strand.
TTAGGTGAAACGAAACATGTTACAAAATTTGAGAAAAATAAACAAAATAAATAATATATAACCAATGATAAATCAAGGAAGAAGAAAAAAAAGGTCATGGATGAGAGAGTAATATCATTATTAATGAAATTTATATGGAGATAGTAAGTTTCCTACTTATTGTGTTCATATTTTTATTTTTACTAACTTGCAAGGAACATAAGGAGTTGAAATAAAGAAGCTTATGTATGAGTAACTTAATAAACATGAATGAGAATGAAATGAGGATACAAAATGTGTTCATTTAAATTGTTTTTCATAAACATAAAAATTATTATATTTGTTTTGATATGCATACAAGTTGTTTTTATCTGAAAAAACATCTCCAAAAATTCTATAAAAATGAGAGTGTTAAAAGAATCATATTAATGTATTACATGAATTCTATGTATTAGAAAATATTGATAACCATAATTCTAAAAAAAATTCTACACATGGTTGACCCATGTAGAGTTAATGCTTTTTAGTTAATGGACCACTATTATTGAATATTATCTGATAGTTATGTTCTCTTGAATAAGTGATTCCTGATATTGATAGGAAATGTTCCAACCATTAGAAGTGATAAATAATATCAATAAAGAGAAAAAATTTCATTATATCCCTTTTTAATTTTTTTGTAAATAAGGTGGAGAGAAAAGGAACAGGGTAGGAATAAGAAATGTTGTAGAATAAAAGGAACAATGGTAAGAAAATATTAGAAAAGAAAACTACAAGTGGTATTGTTTTGAAATGGGTATTGATATAAAAATAGGGATATTTTTAGATAATAAATGATTTTTTGTTGTATTTTTTCTTAATAGATGATATATGGTTGAAGTTAATAATATTTGGTTTTTTGGTTTTTGTACAAAAAACATCATAATGATCATTAGACTGATAAGGAATATGTAATAGACACATAGAATCAGATGCATAGAACAAAAGTAAATACATAACCTCATTCCCTGACCAACGACAGAAGAATCATACCCAGACCATCAGCATGAATCATCAGTTCAAGATAATTATAATGAGGCTTCTTTTGAAAGATAGAATTTTCTAGAAGGATGTAATGTTATATAACATTACAAGGTAAAAATAAAAAAATATTTGATGGTCATTGAGTTCTTAGAAATTATAATTAAGGCATGATAAAAGATGGATTTTTTGGAATATAAGAAATTGTGATGTTAATTATTTTAAATTCTTCTCATCAATGTATGTATCAATAGAAATAGAAGAACATAGACCATTAGTGTGAGCATCATAGGTATGACAGTATGAAAAGGCTGGAATATTGAACTTGTTGAATTAAAGAATTCATTTATGACACCAATCTATTATAATGGATTTTTACAACTATTCATTTTATTTAGTATGTTTTTTTATATATTAGATGAAGATTAATATTATAGGAAAACTCATTGAGATGTTTTGGGTAGTTGGAAACAATGATTCATCATAAGGATATGAAGACTGATTAACTAGTTACAGATCAACAATATAGTCAATCATTATAGTCTTATTAAATTGTATTTTTTTTCTTCAATATAAAAATGTAATGTATTGATTTCTTCTCAATAATAAGTAAATATTTATCATACTTATATTGAAAAAAATCACATAATAAAACAGAGATATATCCATTAGACACAGGATCATTTTTCAAATGAACCATATGAAATTGTGAAATGTTTAAAATGTGTTGTCAAGGGTTTCATAAGAAATAATTGAAGAATTTAGATAGAGTAAATAATATTTTAAATAGAAAATTTTTCTTAGGTTAGTAGAAAATAAATTTTTTGGAAGAATTGTCTAAATTATTAATAAATGCATTTAGTTGATGAGGATCATCTATATGAGAATACATTAAATTTTTATATGAGGTCAAATTAAGGGACCACCATCATCTTTTCACATGTCCTCATTATCGCGATAAATCATAATAAACTATAAAACTAGATAATTGAACTGAATAATGTTTGTAATCATGAATTTTTTTGAATATTTGAGTATATTTGATATGATTATAGAAGATCCCAAAATTATTTGATAGTGTTGAAGAAGTTAAATATGAAAACATAAATGAATGAGAAATCTCAGATATGTGAATTTTTTTGACTGGGAAACTGAATTGTTTCAACATTTACCATTATGGGGTTCTTATAAAAGGATATTTTAACATATTTTTAATTTACTTACTAGAACTGTTATGTTGTTTTAGAGATCTAAAAAAGATAGAAAATATATTTTGATTCTAATTAAGCTCATTGTTCTACGTCCAATCGAGATAGGATTCATTAGAATGAAATTCAATATAACCAATATAGAAAGTTACAATTGATGATGTTTTATCATAGCAAGTCTATAAGAGTGATCACGTCTGAGTGATATTTATTGAAGAAATATTCATTGGATTGTGATTTTTTATATGGATTAATTATGATATACCAATTGAGTTTTTACTCAATTGAATAAGGATTAGAAGAAAGAAAGCTGTAATGAGGCCCGCATGATAGAAACTATATGACCAAACAGACACTCTAAATTTCAATTATAAAATATTTTTTTGTGACCACTAATAATGAAACTCATGTGAATTATAAGTCCGTGGATGAGAAATTACATAATTGTACAATTTAATTTTCCACCATCATGAAATTTAAGAACTATTTAATTTTATTTGGAAACATTAATTATCCAATAATATATCTTATTTATATTTCTTAAATGTTATTCATTTAACATGTATATCAGATAGGTCACCACAATATAATGTAGGCAACACAAGTAGTAATGTAAATACAGCCTGACACATGCATGACATATACATCATCATGTGCATTCTAAGATTCAAGAAAAAACATAGCTATGTCATATTAGGATGAAGGATAAATGTTATATAATGATAATAAACACCCAATATCATGTGAATGAACTAACGGTTAAATAAATACAACTATAATAAGAATAATACGAAATACTAATTCCATTCCTCTGCAATTTGGATTTTCCATGTATTTGGGTTAAATACTCCCAAGAACATGAAAATTATCAAATTATGAAAAATTCTATGTCTCCAACCTACAAAGATGAGGCAGTAGGACAAATGGAAAATAATGCAGTGATACCACTTATTTCATTATAGGACCGGTTCCTTGATCGGTAATAGAACATGAGGGCCATATGGAATCATGCAATCCACAACGTATGCTAGAGGATATCCAAATGCATCAAGGGTCTATAATAGTACGATGAAGATAATATATTGATAGGGTCATAATGTTGCAAAATTGTACAAATAAATAATAAATACTATAATAAGATTTAGTAAAATTGTTGAAGTAAACATCTATATAAGAATAAATAACAAATCCATAGAAAAAACATTACTAATAAAAAGGTCCACATCAACTATCATATAGAAAATTATGTCATTATTTTATGTTATAAAAAATTGGTGAATGGTAAAATGAATATTACATATACCAAATAATATAAAAAATTTAAAAATACAAAAATCTATCTCCAATATCCTCATCAGAATATGATCACTCTTGTACACCCATGCACTTTATTAGTATAGAAAAAATATCATCCAAATTCATATCCATCCATTTGTTCCTACTTATAGACTTAATTTCTTTCCACTTAACGATTGTCGGATTGAATAAGGTATGAGACATAATCAGTAGGACAACACCAATAGTGTCAATAAGAAGTATAGTCTATGTATTTAAGATATAACAAAGATTACTTATAAAAATAAGAAGGTGATAAATGGTATCATTAAACAACCCAAATGAACTAGCAAATTATAAGAAAATATTATATAAATGAAGTGTAACTGTGTAAAATATTAAAGCATAGACTATGAAAAATATCAATTTATAATGTATCATAACTATGAGATCCAAGACCTATGACCATTGAATAATGCATCATCTCTTTTTCCAAGGAGATCAACCAAAGAAAACTCATTATTATGTAGACCATAATTGTCCAGGACCCAAATCCATTGAAAATGAAATCCTCTTAGATTCCATAGAGATAATACATAGATAACTATGGATTGACATTGGCATATACCAAGGATAATCATTAATTCTATCCATGAAATTATGATCCATGGAAATAATTCAAGGCACAAAATATAAAAAGTGTCATTTGTGACATATGACTATGTTAGTTCCATACCAAAATAATCGTCATTAAAATTTTAATACAAGGTATTAAGTGGTTGTGTTAGTATCAATTACAAAGTAAAAACCATTTCCTTTAATATTAATATCATAATTGATCATCCATATCATTTATGATCTATATTTATTGCATTTAATTTACGAATCATATGAGAAAAGCAGTATTTAACCTTTAACACCTAATTTAATATCATATACAACTTCTACTCATTGAGGCTTGATGAACACAACAAAAAAGGGGTGGACTAGTCATATAAATTAATTAAGACCACCTCAATGTGTGGTTTGGGTTGAGGTTGAGAACCTTCACCAATTTTAAATTGTGTGTTAGAACATCATGGTAAATTTCAAATCACTCAACTTAACTATTACTCATTTAGGATGAAACACAAGGAGTGGGATAAACCATATGCCTTAGACGAGGGTACTCTTCTCACATGTTATCATCATCTAATATAGTCTAAACCTGAATAAATCATAGAAATAGATTAAAACCATAATAATTTGTTATATTATCTCACACTTAGCCAGCATTGCATATGAAGAGATAAATAATGAATGATAGTAAGTGGATTGAAGTGGTTACCAATATAGAACTAGCATGATGAATAAAAGGAATCAGATGTAGAATTATGGAGGTGCCTAAAAACATTCCTTGAGGAGAATAGATATCTTTCATTGAGAAGGGGAGGCTGATTCTCCTAGTGAGGAATGAAATAAAGAGACAAAACATTTAATAAGTGTACAAATGCCGATATGACCCCTTTTTAAGGGTAGCATGGCTAGAATGAATATTTCATCTAAACCACATGCCAATCATTCATGACAACTTCCTAGGTGGTTCTAACTATGAAATGTTGGCACATGGTTTTCAAAAACCATGCGTAGCCATTGTGGGTCCTCAATAGTCTCTATATATGACCACAATGCCTGCCGACCAGGGGGAATAGATTAAACAAAATTTTATCCCCTTTATAATTTACTATATCTTCCTTCATGGTTTAATAAATAAATACATACTAATGTTCATTGTTTATATTAAAAATCCACATAGTCAGTTTGTACCAAAACTCAGATCTCTAGGCTCTGATCTAGCCTCACATTCTCTTGAAACCACCACAACCTCATTAGGATTTTTCATAAGGATATAACTAGAGAATAAAACTAAAATAAAAAATATTCACACATCATTACATTGTTAGGATGTAATATAACAACAATGAATGAATCTTATATATTTTTTCATATCATATGATCTGTCATGTTTTTTTATCACAGAAGGGGTCTCCTATTGTTCATAAGGAGGGTGAAGAATAGAATATTGGTAATTTTAATGATAATAATCATCTATAATCACAACCACACAACCATATCTATCTATATTAGGTGTTCTATGGATTTTATCAAATACTGTGTGCTCATCCTCAGGTTCTACTCTAAATATTTTGTAGCAGGAACACTTGGAATAGTCAGGACTAGCCCTATAACACCAGATATATAAGTTGTATAAATATAATGCACAAATGGATTAACTAATTCAATAGCAGTAAGATAAATAAATTATTTACTCAGAAATAATTCCACTATAGGTTTGACTTATGACACAATAATCTTATATACAATTAAAATAGTCTCAAAAACATCCCTAGTAGGAACCATCTATTCAAGGGTTGTATCACTTGGAGGTGAGGTAGTGGATAGGTACCCCGATGTTGGTATTAGAAGACATATAACCACATGATATCTAACATCTTATCTTAAATGCATCTAATAATTATTGTATTCATCCCACTTTTAAATAATGTTCATCATAAGTACTTTTTGAATGAGTGTTAATATTTTGAAAATTAACAACTCCATCTTTATTTTATATCCCTAATTTCATCATCATGGAACATGAAATAGTCATTCCATTAGGTTAATAATATAACTTCTTGTTATAGTAATATAAGATGTTCATGAACACCATAATGAATGATGTTAGATCAAAATTGAAATTATTGATCAGCATATATATAATGTACATGCCCAGATAAAATACCTTTTCAAAATCCCATTATCTCAAAATAGTAATACATTGAATAAACATGAAAAAAATATTCCAACCTTATTCTATGTCCAACAATTATTTATTATAAAAACAATAGGAACTAGACATAAACATTATGACATTACAAGGTCTTACAATTCTTAAAACCAACTAATTTCGAATGAAAAATTAACTCTCCTTCAGGATGATAATGCATAATATCTTCCAAACCTATAGATAAATAAATTAAATTTCACATTTTCATTCATTGAGAAATCATATTCTCTTCCCTTGAATTGAAACTCAAAATTAATCAAGAATATTTTTACCTATTCACCAAAAAATCTATATTCAAACTAATAAATCTTAACTTTCTACCCCTGTAAGTAGTTTTTTTCAATATAATCGTTTTTTCATTTAAATAAATCAATTTCCATGCCTTTTAAATAAAACACATGAAGACACAAAAACTATAAATTTTATTTCATGGAGGATTTATAAACACTATGATATACTCTATTCAACTTTCCCATCATAGAGAGATTGATTCGATTTCGATAGAATAAATGTTGATGGTTTGAAAATAGATAAAAAGGATGTAAGTGGAAAAAATGCCAGAAATTGATGATTTAAATTTTGGTTATGTACCCATTTTAGAGTGGGTAACTTATATGATTTAGCTTTACTGATTAATCCATAAGAAAAGTGGAAAAAAATGACAAAAATAAAAAATAATAAAAATTTATTTTTGTTTTTAAAAGGAAAAGTTGCTAATTTATAAGAATAAGTTAGTATAAAACAACCTACAAATTTAGATTTTTTTATTTAAAACAATATAAAATGTAAAAAATTCATAATGCACTAAAATAAAATTTAATTAATAGTAAATTTAGAATTTAAAAAATAATTACAATAATAAAAAAGAAAGTAAATAAAATATAAATAGGTTAACTATAATATAAGAAAATTAAAACACTCAGAAGTATGTGTCTAGTAAAAAATAACTACTAATGGATTCCCGATATAGACAAATTCAAGAGTGATATATCCTTTTTGAGCATGATCTCTGACATAATGATGCCTTATATATATAAATATGAATTTTTCTTAATGGTTTTATTGTATTATATGAAATATTGATTGTACAAGTGTTATCATATTTGATTAAAACATAACTATAATTTAATCCAACCTCTATAAAGGTGTTATTCATCGACAACAATTGTTCCTGAAAAATAAATGCATCAATATTTTATTCATTAGTAACAAATAATTAAATTGATTGTGGTTTCATAAGAAAACTAGGATATCATATTATTACCCATAATGTGAAGGTATCTCATGGTACTCTTCATATATAGTCTATAGTTACCAAAGTTAGCATCAGAACATGAATTCAAATGAAAATAATTGGTTTTTCGGGATGAGTATACAAATAGAAGTTGTTCATTTTAAATAGCATAAAATTATACTCATCCTGAAAAACCAATTATTTTCATTTGAATTCATATTCTGATGCTAACTTTGGTAACTATAGACTATATATGAATAGTACCATGAGATACCTTCACATTATGGGTAATAATATGATATCCTAGTTTGCTTATGAAACCACAATCAATTTAATTATTTGTTGAATGAGATTCGTTATGATTTAATGGAATATATCATATAATCATTTGGTAATCACGATATCTGTTCTTCTAGTAGACAAATACAGTATACTATCAATTATTTCTTTATATAACTCGATGTTAATTAGTTTCCCAACTTCATCTAATCTTATTTTCCATTATAAAACAAAATATTTTCAAGTATTTTTTTAATTTTAATTTCCAATACTCTTAATTAATTATAGTATGATTTTCTATTGATTTTGTACATCACAATTATTTTTTTGATAAATTTAAAAAAGAAGCTTGAAATTTAACTCACCCATAATTTCCATTCATAATTAATTTTTAATTATTTTCAAAATATAATTACACAAATTTTTTAATGGACCAAAAAATAACAAAATGAACATATATTTGAACTAAAAAATATCATGGGATGAAGTTTTCATGAAAATTTTACGATATACCACTCTTAATAAAAACTCATTTGATAAAATAATATAACTTTAATTTTTAAACCATGTTTAGGGTGATTTTTATAGCCTCAAAGAAATTAGGTAAGGCCGAAATCCTAATTTAAATAATAAAATTATCTTACGGTTTTGTGGGGGAGAGAAATTATGATTTATACCATGTTTTGAACAAAAAAATTGAACACTTAGTTTTCAAATTATCCATCATTTTCACTTCTCAATGAAGTAATGTCTAGGGTACTGTTGCAATACTGTTGTAGTGGAGGAACTATAGTAGCGATGAGACTGTAGCAGAGGAGGTACTGTAGTAGGTACTGTAGTAGGGGGTGGTGTTGTAGCAGGAAATGTAGTAGCGCGAGTACCGTAGCAGTACTATTTACTAGGGGTCATTTGGGCAAAAAATGGGCTTTCAAGCCTTATATTTAGGCCACATGGCCTTGGGCCTTTGGTCTATGTAATGGGTCTCTCCCTAACCAGTCTTAAAGAGGTATCCACTTTAAATATTAAATTGAGGCATCATCCCCAACCATTAAAAACAAAATATTAGAAAATATCATCCCCTTATGTGTGTTATTCTATAAGATACAGAAATATTCTTGTGAATAATTTACATAGGACACGATATAGAAAACTATTTAATTTATTTAAAATATGGATTTTTTTCCCATTTTCAATGAACCAAATATTGTATCATTGTAAAATTAATGTTTAGTTATATTTGAAATTAATTTTTTATGATAAAATTTTTACAAATATTAATTTTTTTTCTTAGTTTTCAATACAACATACAATATTCACTGTTTAAGCATTTATGTAGTTCTATTTTATTACACATAAGAATTAATATCTAAATATTAGGTATTTTTTATTCTAGGAGTATTAATACTAATTAGTTTGTATACAAAAAAGAACATTAAATCCTTGAAAAATATATTGAATACACTTCATCAAAAAGTTTAGAAATAATTATAATGTTGTTTTTTAATTCTTATACAAAATAAAATGTTTTGTAAGGATTGATCATGGATTAAAAACTAATACATCTCTGAGATTATTCCTTTTTAATTTTTACTAAATGTAACATAACCACTATATATTTTAGATAAGGAATGGAAATTATAGAAATATTCATTCACATTCCATGTCCAACCACTATCAATAACTCATTTTTAATTGATACTCCTTTATCTATTTCCTTACATAAAAATGAACAAGGAATTTGTTTCGGTACACCTATTTTCATTAGTAATGAAATGTTAGCAACCAATGATTTGGGAAGCCAAATATTCTTGTTATATCCAAAAAATTTATCATTGATTTTTTAATTTTATTTGATAATAGAATTTTTAACTTGACAAAACATTGGGTTTTCAAATCTAAAACCACTTCAAGAGTGTCCATTTTCTATATAATAAAAAAATAACCTTATATAATTAATTATTTATTTAACTGTTACCATTGTAATTCTTATTCATGTTTGGGTTTTCACAATTATCTTATATTCTAATATTATCTTTTTTGAAATTATTATTAAATGAATTTGGTATAAGAAATTTTACCATCCTGTAAAAACTGTAGCTTTAACATTATGATCATGATAATCTTTTCACATGATTTTAATTTTTCAACCATGTTAAATAAATTTAATTTTTTCTCCATATATTTATTATGGTCAAAATAAATTTCATCCTATTTACCTTTTGAAATAATTCCACTTTATGTTATGAATATATATTTTTATTTTTTAGGTTTTAATATTTGGTTTCATTCGAGAAAAATATTCCTTTATATATTCAAAAGATTATTTTTTTATTATAATAATTACATTCATTATTAGATAAATAAGACAAGTGAACCTCATAAAATTGTGTGATAAAATACTTGTTAACCAACTGATTTTAAATTAATTATCACAATTTAGAAGTTATCTTATAAAAATAATATGAGGAATCACATAATGTATTCTTCATATATCTTTTCCTATTATTATTTTATTTCACCTTCAATATGTACATCTTATAAAATTTCACATTCTCATGATGCTTTAGAAAATATATTTTGATGTTTCCATGATTATTTTATTCATAAAACCTCAGTTATTTATAACTTCAATCACATTTCCAGTAATTATTAGATGTTTTTTAATCCCATTATTTTAATGAAGTAATTTTTCAAAATCATTGAATACTAAGCGACAACACTTTCTAGAAAATAAATTTTTATAGAATCCTCATTATCTGACTCAATTTTTTTTATTCATTATCTCTTTGTATCGTCTTATAATTCAGATACACAAAAATAATCACTCTACTTTTTAATGAATCTATGATCACTAACATCATATTATATGTTTTCCTCTATCATCATGAGTATTAATATGTAGTTTTTATCATGAAATATTTCACATAAATAGAGTTTATATTGGATAATAAAATTAAAATAGATTTGGATGGTATCAAAAAAACATATTTTAATGGTTGATTAAATTAATGAATTAGTTCCCCAATATAAGAAACATTAGTCCCAATCTATATCCACCATCGATTAATTCGTGTATTGATTTCCCCATAAACTATTCAAAATATCTCAATATTTAACCTGAAAATTTTGTACCTATGTTGTATAACATTATCAACATCATCATAATCCTCTGATATTGTTTCTCACATCTCATAAGATAATTAGTATTATGAAACTCAGTTGAAATCATCTAGATCAAGTCTACATATTATATCATTTATAGATATTGATTTAATATCATATTCTATTTTTTTATTAAAATCCCATTTCAATGGATCTTATTTAGGATTATTGTATGTCTTAAAAAATTTATTTGATCTTTTAGAAAATAATTTTTCATGTAGAAAATCCTCAGTTCCATTTAAAAAAAACTATATTTCATTAATGTGGCGATCTCTAACAATACTCATTCCATCTCTTTTGTTATCAAAAAATATATTTTAAAAATGATTTTTATGAATTCAAATTTTCATATTTTAGGAATCAGGAGTCGCAACCATTGATAAAAATTATTGGTCAGAGAAAAAATACATTAATATTCAAGATGGAGTGAATTGAGTCCTTGAAATTTTTTTCTAATAAAACCACAATAATTTATTAACTTAAAAATTATATTCTATTCTTAACACCTGAAAGTAGAAGAAAAATAATAATTATGAAAATGATTAAATACAAGATATTTAATGTGGTTTGGCTAATAGATAAACCCTATCTACTCCATTGATTCTCAACTCCTAGAACTCGGTGATCTAACTAAAAACAAAACTTTTCCTAGGCAATTCCCACCCAAGTGAAACCAATATTTACTTGGTACAAAACATGGATATTTTTCCAAGATATTAAAAATATTTAAAAAAAAATTACCTTCTAAACTTATAAGAATATGTTCTCACTTCTAGAAGTAGGAATAAAATTGAGAGAATTAAAATTAAGTGCATTGTTTCAAGATAAAATTGATATAAAAAAGATTTATCCTAGTAAAAAGATATGAATGAAGTATATCTCAAGGATAGTCTCCTAAAATAAAAAATCGATGTTATCAAAATAATAAATATAGAAAAAATTATTTCTTCTTCATCACTTTCATGGAACAAATAAGTTGTACTGAGATCTTTGAGAGAGTGTTGATAGTGAAAGTTCTGTTCATCTTAGTTATTTATTTTGAATTTTTTTAATAATATTTTATATAATGTTACATGGTATTCCATTGAATAATTTCCAAAAGATATATCCTCAAAATTAAATTCATGTTTTCTTCTTCCCAAAAATTACTCAATAACAAGACTGAGAAATACATTATTCGATATTATTTTCACTTCTCGTTACTTTTAATATTTTGGAAAAAATGGTTTCACTAAAAAGAGGTAGTATAATATATAATAATTTAATGAAAATTTTAATTTAAAATTAATGTAATTAAATATTAATAAATATATATGATGTATAACAAAAATTCTGATTCCAGATCAGTTATAGACAAATTCCACATATCAATTAATCACATAACTAATTTTATTACATATCCAAATAACATTTTCATATTTCCCACATACATTAATTTTTATATTAGGAGAATTAATATGAGTATCTTGCTGAAAAGCCATATAATAATATTACATGTATTCAATAGATGTATCTAGTTGTAATTTCTATGGTTACTTATTCAATGTAGCTATTTTTTATAGGGGTTATTCATCAACGCATGGTATTTTCACATAAATGTTTATTGGGAAATGCTTATTTATATCAGAGATTCCTTCATATAGCCATTCAATGTATAAATTTTACTATGTATGTAAATATATATGTATCCAATGTCTTACAATAACTAAATTTTGTATACATAGTTATATTTTAACAAAAATATATAATTATATAATTAAAACATATTAATCATAAAAATGAATAAAACCAAATGATCACAATTAACAAATTAATTAAATGCATACAAAGTGATTTTTTGATCTTAAAAATGTAAATAAAATGGGATATGTTGGAAAAAAATTATAATTCTTATAAAATTTTCTTATTTCTAATTATATAATATGATAAAACAGTTCACACATGCTAACATCACAACATTCTACTTTTAATCCCCCCTAAATATATGGTATCCCTAGGTAGAAAATTCCTATACCAATAGAATTTTTAAAATTTCTACCATTTAAAAAACAATATAAAATTACAATATGATATAAAGGAAATAGATCACACACTATATACTTTACTTGAATTATGTTAAATTCATATAATTAACATCACCTTTTTCAATTTTACATTTGTAAATATTCATGTGTATATATAAATTACCAAAAACATTATACGTAAAAAATAGATTTTGATCATTTTTTGCTCACTTATTTTGATGAAGTGACATTTAATATAAATTTTATTATAAAACTGATGATACACCGAATATATGGTGATTTTGAGAGCACATTTTTTAACTTAACCCTATAGAAGTGGAAGATTCATATCAACTCGAAAATCATTCAATAGTATTTTCGTCCACATTATTAGAGTTATATGATTATTAGAAGCTATATGTGCAGCTTATACAGTACTAATATTCATTTAACATTGCATCATTCAATGTTTAAAAATTTATTTCACCATTAAATAAGATTACACCAAATGTGAATCATATGTCATTTATACTAGATTCCTAGTATTCATTTGAATAGACAAAGGAATTCATAGTCTCATATTTTCATAAAATATCCCAAAATACATAGTACCCTTAACATATATTGAAATTATTTTTTCATCGAAATAATGTGTAATTTTTGGGGAACACATTCTTGAAGTGTAAGAACATAACCCTTGTCTGATCTAAAGGACGTTAAATATAGTAAGGATCTAATCAGCTTTCTAAATTCATTATAATCTATATTCCTTCCGACATCATCCTTAAAAAACATGATTCTCCTTGATATAGGTGTAAAAACATGTTTCAAATCATCCATAAATTTTTTTTTATGTTGTTACTTGAAATATTATTCATATTATAAGAAAATATTTTCTAACTATTGATATGTTTTCTATCAAACAGAGTACATCATTTATCATAAAAAGGTATTTAAAAACATTAATTTCATTGATAAATCTATCACATTGTTCTTTATTATTCTGTATATATAATATCATCAACATTAATAGTCTCATCTAAGGAACCCCCTATATTTAATTTTATTTTTAAATTTCAATAAACTATTACCTTTTTAATGTAAAGATTCATTTAAAAAATCCATCCGAGAATAAATGGATCACGGGGCCTTCATTATCCAATAGAAATCATTCTTAAATTTTCAAAAATAGTTATATTATTTTATTTATATATAAAAAAATTAAGTTCAATGTATACTTAATATTCTAATATTACATTAATAAAATAATACATGAATTAAATTTGAAAAATATTATATTTCTAATTGGTAGAAATAATAATTGTATTTATGATGGTTTTAAGTCTAGAAATCAAGGATAATTTACATTTAAAATCAATTTTTTAAAACTATGAGTATCCCTTACAGACTAATCGTACATTATTTAATACCATATAACCTCTTTCATTCATTTTTTTAAGAAAAAATTTACATTGTTACAATAAAATATTTATCACCATTTTTGGGGTATGAGATCCCATGCCTCATTTTTCTCAATTTGATCTAATTCATCATTCATAGAATCAATACACTATTTATAAGAGGCCGCTTTCTTTTACTTATTTTAATAATAGGCCCATCCACCATCTTTTCATATCTAAATCATAATCAAAACATTATCTCTCCACTTGTGAAAAATGAGGTATGTGAATCATCCCTTGAGGTTCTTATGGTTGGATCCTTCAATCCATAATCTCTAAGGATATTTGGGCCCTATAAACTATTAATCCCCCATGTATGAGTTGATCATAATTATTAGTCATTAAAAATGTATAAATATATATCTTAATCCAGTATATTTTCTATATCATCACATTTTCCTAAATCATTTACATATTGTTTTCATATATCATGTTAATCGTGACTTCCTCTTATATCTATAGCTGACAATGATTTTTTTTAATAGAACATTCATGTAAAATAATATCAATAGAGTTAAAAATAATTATATTTTCCTTATTATAACATGGGTATCATCTAAAATTAGGAATGTGTCCAAGGAAGACACTAGAACCACCTCTTTGATCAAAATTCCTTCGATACTCACCCATGAATTCAGTAATGGATGTTCTTCCAAACAACCTTACATATTTCAAACCTGGAGTCACCTAGTATAACATCTCATTTGGAGTTATATAAGAGAATATATATTAGATAAAATTATTTTTAAGATGAATTATCACTCCAATGATCATTTAAAAAATAAATCAATAAGTTGAAGATTTTATCAGAATTGTTCAATCTTTCTCAACCATTATTATGTTATTTTATTACAAAAATTAATTATTTGTGTGTATAGTGAATTAATTTCATCAAAAATTTATATATTTAATATGACATTGTACCTTAAACTTTTTATATTCATCACTGTTATAAATTTGAATATTTTTAATGGAATATCCATGTTATATTTTTCCAAAATCTCCAAAAGAAGTTAATCATTTTCATATGAATTTATTTTTTTTCAAAAACATAATATATGTAATAAAATAGAAATTATAAGTAATGAAAATAAATTAATTATCCCCATTTATCAATTTATTTTTTAGGGTTTCATATATGTTAGAATATATAATATCAATTTGATGATTTGAATATATCTCAACCTTTTATCTACTATGATTGGTATCATTCCAATCATAGAATATCAATCCACACTAATAACATTATAATTAAAAAAAATGAAAAACCTGGAGTATACATATTCTAATTGAAATATTGTTTATATTACTCTATCACATTTGTTTATTCCATTAATATCATAACAGATTTCCTTCCATCATTCCCAGATATAATGAATTCTATGCATCACCCACATGAATAAGATTTCACTTGGGTCATTTTACTTTTGTTACAACATTCTCCTCATCAAAAACATTAATTAAAAAAATTTATTCTGAAAAATATATTTTTAATTCATCATAGTGAAATGAAACCCTCCATAGATTTTACTTTAGTCGATCCATTAAAAAGGCATGTATGGATATTAATTTTCATTTTGAATGATAGAATATCCAATTCCAATGATTCTATGCCAGTCATCATTATCCAATTTTACTATCCCTAATCTCTTGACATTAAAAAAAATTAATGATTTCAAATCTTCAATAATATTCAATGAACACAGATAATCCAAAATCTAATTCTATTCAAATTTCTTCACTTTAACAATAGCTTCAAATACCAATTCCATTTATTTTATGTTTTCTTCATTTACATTGGGCTTCAATGATTTTTCATTTTGACTTTATTGAGTTGGTAGCATTTCCACACATCCCTAATAATAATTTTTTAGGTGATCACATTTTTCATAAATAGATTACAATAACTAAAATATGATTTCATATTTCAAATTAATTTATCATGTTATATTATTTGAGTTGATTGACTCGCCATCCAACTCAACCCCCAATACCTCATGGATTATTTATATTATCGATGATTAAACAAAAAAATTATCATATTTTAAACAAATCTTCCACCATTCAATTAATATCAAAAAATTTCACATTTCCTCTATAACATTAATTCTATATAAAACTATTTATTTGTTTTCTATCATTTATTTTATAGTCAACTGTAATGCCTTATTATAAACAAAAACATTGGTAGTCTTTAAAAAACCTAATTTTTTATTAGAATTTTTATAATTAACATATTATCCATGTAACAACATAAAATTATTATATATTATTACCTTTAAAAGAGTCAATGTGTACAATACCATTCTTCTCACAAAAAACATTAATAAAAAGAAACGGTGATATGTTTAGACTACAAAAAACTGGCCATTAAATTATAAAGAATTCATAAGATTAAACTATTTTTGATATAATTATGAAATGAAAATAAAGGGTACTTTTAATATAAATAAATTTCAATATTTTATTTCCAAAAATGAAAAATACATTTATTTTAATCATTAAAATGTATTTTTTTAAATAATCCCTTAATTGATATATAAATATTTATATAAATAATCTTGTCAATAGTGATAATAAATATATTTAATACGATTAATTGGATAATAATAATTTAATTATAAAAGTATAAGTCATATTAATAACAATGTATAATATTATAAAAAATCTTTTTTCATATCAAATATGTTTTCAGTGTATCACATATTTTTTAGAAAATCTAATTGTCAAAATTTTAGAAAATGAATTTATAAAAATGAAATTCATTTATTTTTTATTTAACATAATAATATTTTTCTTGGATAATTTTACTATAATTTTTTAAAAATATTTAAATTTATGTTGATATTGAAATTTTTTTTACAAGTAACATTAATTTGGTAGCCTTATTAGTATAAAAGATTTATTTTAAATTCATGAATCCTTTTTCATTAAAAAAATCCATATTTTAAAAGAGAATTGATAATTTAAAAAATATATCTCTTTAACTCCAAAATAAATATTGTAAATTTTTAAAATTAAAGAATATTTTAAAAATACATTTTATTACATTATATTTTTATTATTTTATAATTATTTTTTAAAATGGTTATAAATTTAATATTTTTAAATAAATTTAAAGTTTAGAATAAAATTATATAAATTAATTAATTATATCCACTATATTTATAAGCATTAATATTAAGTCAAATTAATTAAAAAATGGTTACCACATTAAATTATTAAATGCCAAAAATTAGTAATTATTTGGTTAAATGGAAAGAAACATGTAAAAACAAGTTCATTAAATATTTTTTAAAATATAATTCAACCTATATCACCCTAAATAAATTATTTTTCACTTTAGGAGGTTCATTACAAGTTTTACATGTTCTCCATTTATGTTATTTGGATATATCTATAAAAATAGAATTTCGTCAACCTATAAAAAGGGTCTCTTGCAGACCCTTCCACAATGCTCTAAAAAGATTGTTTCCTATAAAACATTTATCTTAATATAATTATATAATACCATTTTTTTATTTGGATATAATAGTATCAATATATTATGCTATTCCATACATTTCTATGATAACATCCAAGGAATCTCAATGCTCTCAATGTGATTAATCATTTTATACTTTACTTATTTCTTTTCTGTTTTTATTTTTCAATAAAAATTCCCGATTAATTATTTAATTAAACTATTTTTGTTTATATAATCAATTTTTTTATTCGATGTCAATAATAATTATTCTACATTTTTTTATTCATTAATAAAATTAGAAACAACATTCGTGTATTGGAGTGTATGGACTATCACCTTCACAAAAAATCATCTTTTATATTTGTTACAACTATAAAATAACAATAATAAACGGGTATATCATATATAATTATGAATTTTTTATTATTTTTTTGATTTTAAAATAAATAACTATATTAATTCTTCCTTATTTTTTATGATAATGAAATTATCACACATACATAGTTGTAAATTATCGCCCTCATGGAATGATTGATTACCATTTTCTTTTCATCTCTATCATACATGGAACATAATGATAATGACTTTGAAGGATAAATATTTTTAGGGTATAATTACGACTATTTTATGACATATTATATTATCTAAGAATTGTATGATTATAGAAAAATCAACATTATTTAAATCATTTAAATTGAGTATACTAAGGGGAAAATGATTTCTTATTTCAACTAAATTACATTATATGAACTAGTGAATATTTTCAATTATTTAGAATTATGATATATTTTTTTGATATGGAAAAAATAGGATCATAATTTAGTAGGTATAATTATATCCCATCTAAAAAACCTCAAAATCACCCATTAATCATGGTACGTTCAAGTTTTGGTTGGTTTAGGCACCTAGTTGAATTATACAATTCATTTATATCATGGAAAATATGAAAATATATTTGTACATAAAATATGATATAACCATGTAAATAATGTTTTCTCTTTCAAGGTTATTTTAAAATTTAAGTCTATAATTAAATAATATCCCTTCATTCATTATGAATCACAGAAACATGTCGGTCAGTGATTTCAAACTCATAGATAGTTAACAAAACTACCATGAAAGGATATTATAATATTAAAAAATATTTTAAAAATATTTTATGTGATATTATATTATCGAAAAACATTGGATTTATTTAAGGTAATATATACCAACAGTTCTTTAACAAAACTATTTTAGTGTGATAATGATTAATTACACATGAGGTTAAAACTGTGTAACAATGTACGCAATATATATGTATATAATTATTACAAATATAGAGTAAAAATGGTTATATTTATAAATAATTTTGTGGGATATATATTTAGTTAAATTGATTTAATTATTTAAGACATTAGGTGAAATTTAAGAACAAATAATGACCGAGGTAATGGGTTTCGTTTCAATTTTATATCTATGAGAAATTTTGTATATTATGAATGTAATTTCAATTATACAAAGAATATTATACCTATTTGAGATAATATATCATTAATTAACATTTATTTATTATATTTCCAATTACACACACTCTCTTTCAATGTGTATTGATTAAAATTCTACTCAATCTAAATATGTTCTTTCTCTCAAACATTATTTCCTCAATATTTTTTTTTGTGATCAATGATTTCCATTGAATAGTATATTCACTGCACATGAATATATCAAAATAATATGTTTTTGTTAATCATTGTAAATAATAATTAAAATCGTTTTCTTTTCATCAAATTCATTTTGACTCAGTTGTTACCCATGTTTTATTGAATTTTGGAAACTCAATTCTCATTCATTGACATATAAAATTTCACTTATATTTTTATTATATATGTTCGTTATATTATTCAATTTTATTACATTTATTTTATTGTATTTATTTTCATTACTACCATATAAAACCCTCCTTTTTAAATGCTTCTCACTTCAAGGAGCATGTTTCCCATAATGTAAATTTATACTGCAAGTCTAATTTAATTGAGTTATATTGTTAAACTATTAAATTCGTCACCCCATGCCTTGGTTCTTCCACATTAATATTTTACTACATAGAATATAATGATTATATTTTGGGAAAACATGTTTTATTATAAATAACCTTATATTACACTTTTTAATATGTGTGTTTATGAAAAATGTATTTTTAGATTATTTAAAGGATTATTTTTATTCATTATCTAACATATTATATTGGGGTCCAAATTCCATATAAAAAATGATTTTATTTTCTTGTATCTATTATTTAATATTATTATTAAATGTAAATCTATTAAAAACCATTAAATTCATCTTTGAAGTTCTTATTTTGGTAGGTGAGATTTATCTTTTTGTTTTATTTTAATGATAAAAATTTTCTATAAAATTTCATTTATGTTTATAAAAAATTTCCATTTTATATTACAATGTATTTTCCCTCACGGGATTTATTTTTCAAGATTTATAACGTAATTTATATTTAAGATTTGAAGTGTAGTACCTTCAGTTTCTGGTATGTAAAACATAATGATTTTCATTGTTATAATTCATAAGGGTGATGGTTGGGAGAGTTGGAAGAACATTGAAGTGTTTTTTGGGTGAGTTGGAAGTCACACGAGAGGCACACTATTTTTCTACCCATGCATAGTAGGAACTTTTGAGGTAGTGTCTATAGAATGGTTGGAGCGTGGTTAGTGAGGCCATGTGAGGGGGTTGTGTGAGGGTCTACTGAGGCAGTGGCTAATGCACTATTAGTGTGCAATTGGTCTAACCGTGCGATCAAACTTTGCAGACACTTAAGTGAGATCTGAAAAAGTGGATCTCACATGTTTTTACATCTATGTGGCTCGTTTTTCTTCTTATTTGTCCATAACTCAAGATTTTTCTCCTACTTAGGACAAATAAGGTTATCCCATCATTCTGAAGGCGATCAGAAGGCTTCTATTGGCGAATTGAAGCTAGATTCCTTTGGTATGTGATCGTTCTTCTTCGTTCATGTTCCGTTCCATAGATATACTTAAATCTACTTCTCATATACATTTTTTTTCTTAGACCTATGCCTGTTATGGGTATATCTAGGTTTATGGATGCCAAATATGTTGAGATTTGATCTTGGACTTTTCCGGAGAAGAGATCTAAGGCGGGTTCCGGGATAATCGACCCGGTTTTCATGAGCATTCTTTGCTCGTTGTGGTTTTCGTCAAAACCATTAAGGTAGTAGGCTTCTCTCTCAAATCCTCTTTCTATAATTGATTTTCATAGATTCAAATTGTTTTATTGACTGTGAAATGCATGGAAAACTATTCATTTTTGAATATTTATGGTTTTTGTGAAATTGTGTGATCTTGGTGAATAGTTGTGCAAAATGGTGTTTAATTTAAGATGATTATTTTAAATTATTAATTTTATGGAATTTGAAAATGGTTGATGAAAAAGGGGTTTTCAATAGAAATGTTTTAAAAAAATAGTGTTTTATTGAAGTGGTTTGGAGTTGAAATGGTTTGGGAATGAAATTGTTTTGACAGAAATGGATTTCAATAAAAATGTGTTTTATTGAATGGTTTGTTTTT
Organism: Viscum album; assembly: GCA_963277665.1. NCBI lineage: Eukaryota > Viridiplantae > Streptophyta > Magnoliopsida > Santalales > Viscaceae > Viscum > Viscum album. The sequence goes on from OY728148.1 coordinate 394,088,061, forward strand.
GATTTATTGTTGGGAATATGTTTTGTGTGTTCATATTGCATATACCGGGCTTGGTTGAAATATGACCTTGTTCTCAGTTGCTATGGTTTAATAGAACATGTGAATTGCATACATGGGGCTTGGTTGAAATATGACCTTGTGCTCTGTGCCAAAGGGTTAATGGCACATGGGAAATGATTACCTTGTGACCACTTGGTAGATGGATGAGAAACCAAACATGAGTAAGGAACTGGCATAACGTAGAATGCATGGATGGTTGCATGGGTTTGAGGAATGGTTGGGTATACCGATAAAGGGATATTTTGGAATGGTTATAAATATTGTTTAGTTATTTTTCTGGATAAATATCTAGATGGGAAAAAATTGGTTTCAATAGAACTTCTATGCATTGGTAATGAATGGTATTAGAAACTTGTTTATATTTAGTTATTAACTATTTTGGAGAAATTTTTTTATATAAAATATTTTATATAATTGTTCCTAACTACCATATCCTAGTGGCATGAGTAGGGAAGTCACGGGGAAAACCTACTCATTTTTATACTCACCCCTACTTTGGGAATTTGGTGCTTTTGCAGATTCTATCTTCTAGGAAAAGGGCAAAGTTAATGTTTCACACCTGTTTAGCACTACCTCGTGATGTTTGGGATGTTCAGTGATTTTGGAGCTTGGATCTAGTGGATCATGGAGTATTGTGGTCTTTGGACAGTCTTGTAAGATTTATCTACAGTGTACTTTGATACTTGGTTATTCTTCCATTGTTTCTTACATTGATGTGGTTGTGTGATACATGATGTTGTTGATTTGTATTTTGTTTTTTCACAAAACATATAATAATTTTTTTGTTATGGTTGATAGATTTATTGGTTTATTTATTTAATGGTAAATCTTCCCCCACTTGTATTAGAAACCCTTTGGTATTTATTTATATCCTTTGGAATCATTTGGATGTCACTTAAGGCAGAGTAATGACTCGTTGTACTCTCAAGGAAATGAAAATTGATGGGTCATTAAAAATAGTATCAGCTTGTTCAGTCCTTGCCTAACAATTAGTCATCAATGTCCGTAGTTATGGAGATGAAATCCCTTCTTGTCTATTCCATTGATGGGAATGATAAAAATGAGTAGGATTATCGGTACATGAAATGTATAGAATAAAATGATGTAGCTAACCCTTTTATAATGAATTTCAAGTTACAAAGGAGTTTGGAAAATAAGTGTTTCAAGACACTTCAAGGATTTTGAAATCTCATTGTCATGGGTTTGGCCAATGATACAAGTATGGAATGCATTATAGAGGAATGAAATCCCACTAGGAGTGCATACATCATTTCGAGAAATGATTTATGTCTTGAAATAAAAGTTTTCACTTTTGAAAAGTATGGAATTGGTTTTCAAATGAATGATTTTGAAAAAGCTTATGATTATCATATTTTGAAAATGGTTTAATTTTAAAATTCATGTGAAGTGTATTCAAAATAATTGAACATGGGGAAAAGATATTTTGGAAAACAATGTTGTGATAGTTTATGTGATAGAATTTGAAATGTTAAGATAACAGTTTCTAGGGAGTGAGATTAATGGAGATTTTTGTTAGTTTAGAAAACGAAACATATTAGGAGTCATTGAAACCCACCCAAATAAGCTGTTTATAATGTGGTTTCAAAAGAACCATGTGTGAACCAAGAGCTGGTTTAGAGTAATTTCCATGATTTTCTATCTATGGGAATAGGGAACCAGAGGAATGAGCCACGACATGTGGATCATACCATCTAGTTAATGAAGGAAAATCCACCTACTTTCTGGGTTGATTCTGAACATGAGAAGGTGGAGGTGTGGCTATGTAAGATGAATTGTATCTTCGACTTCACCAGCAAACCAGTAGAGGAAATGGTCAAAATGGTGACATATATGCTCGATGATCTTGCATGCCAGTGGTGTGATTTAGCCATTCGTGCTAAATTGGATGAAGGACAAACATGGAAGGATTTTGAAGAATTGTTCAACAAACAATTATATACTCACTTGTTCAATATCAACAAAATGATAGTCTTCTTAATCAAAAAACAAGAGAGTCTCTCTATCATAGAGATTGTGTCTATGTTCATTAATTTAGTATTCTTTTTACCAGATGATGCAGAAAGTGACTCTGTTAAGGTACACATCATTGAATCAGGGAAACAATAAGAGATTCGATCAAAGATTGAAGTAATTTGTATTACAGACTATAAAGAGAAGGTGAACAAATAGACTGTGGAGGAATGTGATATATCAGGATCCATGGGAGGAGGCATGATGATACCTATAAAAAAATGTGGGAACTCAACCACTGGGAACAAGAGGAAAAAGGGATACCTATTCCAATGTGAAAGTGGAAACCCGAACCAAACTGCTAGATCAGTAAACCTTCCTATATGACCCCAGAGCAAACCAATTTTATTTCAATGTGGTTTTTTAATGTATAAAGAAAGATTTTATGGCACAACCCAGTATATGTCATAATTGTATCATGATGGGACATCATCAGCACTATTGGCATAGTTATCTAAGGTCAGGTGCTCGAGACACTTCTTAGTTGTCGCAAGCATCGTATGCTTTGACTAGATGAGGATAGCAGAATCAGTCTCATTAGTAGAGCAGAGCTAGCCATGGTAATTCTAGAAATATCATGACTCCTCAACCAGGGAATCCTTATCAAGGAAACAAGGAGAATATTATAGTGAAGAAGAAATTGTATGGAGAAGAGCAGATGATTGTCGATGATCAGGATGGACTATCTTCAATGAGAGGTACCATTATATTGAATTCTACCATTATGAAAGTGTAGTTGTGTACTAGTGCATCAAATTTTTTCATTGCATCTCGTGATGTTCATTTGATATTTTATAACTGGAAATGTTTCCTTCTTTTATGAAACTTCAAATTCTTCTTGGTGAAAGAAAATGTCAAGCCTTTGTGTATAGAGAATGTGCTATAAAGATTGATGGAGCTGAGATAAAATGAGACTTCTCGATGTTTGATATTGATATATATGGTGTAATCATGGGAATGGATTGGATAACAACGTTCAAGGCTCAAATCGACTATTACAGGAGAATAGTTAGTTTTAAGACTGATGAAGATATCGAGCATCTCTTTAGCGGAGAGAGGATAGTAAAGAAAGTTGAAAAGAGCCTATTGGCACAAATGGTGGGAACGATCTCTTACCAATTGGCAGCATTGACTTTTTCATCAATGGAAAAGATTAAGGAAAAGAGTTTTCCAGTTTTTTTGGATAAATCTCCAGATTTGGTTCCCAGAAACTTCTCAGGGTTACCATCTCTAAGGGATGTGGGGATTATGATCGATCCCTTTCAGGGGACCAGACCTATTTACTTTCCATCTTATAGGACGGCACCAACAGAGTTATGAGAATTGAAAGTTTAGATAGAAGAGCTGGAAAGCAAGGGTTTCATTTGAACAAGTATGTCTCTAAGGGAATCACCTGTTTTCTTCATGAAGAAGGAATATGTAAATATTTGGCTGTGTGTTGATTTTCATAAGCATAACTAAGTTATGATATAGAACAGATATCCTCTTCCACGCATTGATGATCTGTTCAATCAATTAAGGGGATATCAGTGGTTCTCCACGATTGACTTGCGATCAATATTTCACCAATTGAGAGTTCGAAAAGAGGATATTATAAAAAAGAATTCATAAGTATATATTCCCACAATGAATATGAAGTCATGCATTTCAGCCTAATGAATGCACCAATAGTATTCATGGAATTGATGAATTGACTATTTCAAAAATATCTTGATTCATTTGTTGTGGTGTTTGTGGACGACATTTTGGTCTATTCAAAGACAAGAGATGATCATGTGGTGAACCTAGAAACAATGTTACAAATATCGAGAGATCATCGTTTTAATGCAAAATTATCAAAGTGTGACTTTTGGATACATCAAGTACATTTCAATGGCCATGTAATTTCTTAGAAAGGTGTTTCTGTTGATCCTAAAAAGATAGAAGCCATTATCTCCTGGAAACCACCGAAGAATGTGTTTGAGATATGATGTTTTCTTATACTAGATGTTTACTACCAATGATTTGTGTGTGATTTTTCATGACTAGATTCACCAATGACAACTATTATAAAGAATAATTCTCCATTCCAATGGACGGAGGAATGTCAGAAATTATTCTAGGAACTAAAATTGTGTCTCACATTGGAACCTATATTGATCTTTCCAGAATCAGGGAAGGGGTATGTGGTGTATTGTGATGCTTGGGATCAGAGTTGGCCAATTTTCTCATGAAAATAGATCAAATCGTTGCTTATGGTTCAAGGATGTTTATGGTGAATAATAAGAATTACCCAACACATGATTTGGAGTTAGTTGTAGTCATCCATGATTTGAAAACATGGAGACATTATCTCTTTGGATAGAACTTTAATGTATTTACGGATCAAAAAAGCATGAAACACATTTTCTCACAGATATATTTGAATCTAAGGATAAGGAGATGGATGGTGTATCTCCAAATGTTTTACATTTAATTTAAGTACACCCTAGGGAAAGGAAATTCAGGGGTGGATGCATTGAGTAGAAAGTAATATGCTCAGTTGAAAAAAGAAGCTACATATTAATGGAAGTTATTGTCTGTCTTAGCCGACATGCAAGTGGAATGTGAAGACCATGGTGATTTTGTGGTTTTAATTTTAGCTACACTTAACTTCTAATGTAGTAATAATGATCAAAGAGGCACAGAAATATGATACAAAATGTCTGGTTATATGTTCAAAACTTAATGGTGGGGAGACTGACGAGGGTTGGAAACATGATGGGGGTTCAATTTGGCGTTTCAATGATCCGAAGGTTGTACCAATGGTATTTCAGGAACAAATCATTCATGCATACCACCATTTGATATGAGATGTACATATAGGTACATATGATATGTATAAGGCATTGAAGGTGTAGTTTTGGTGGAGCGGCATGAAAAGGAAGGTGGTCGAGTTCGTATCATGGTGCTTAACTTCTCAGCATATTAAAGAAGTTCATCAAAGAATAGCTAGTTTGTAACAATATTTTCCCATCCCAGTGTTTAAATGGGATATGATAAAAATGGTTTTTGTTTCACGTCGTCCATATATGGTCTAGAAATATTATGCTATTTGGGTGATAGTGGATCTTCTATCCATGTCGACCCATTTCATCCCTATTCATGAAACTCATACGGTGAAGGATCTTTTAAAAATATATATCTAAAAAGCGGTATATAAATTTTTTTTACCAATGTCAATAATCTCATATAGAGATATGAGGTTCACATCTCATTTCTGGAAATCACTATAGTAAGCCCTTGGGACTCAATTGACTATGAGCACGGCGTATCATCATTCGGCGGATGGGAAATCTGAGCAGATGATCCAAACGACGGAAGAAATGTTGTGGGATTGTGTAATGGATTTTGGTGGCACATGGGAGGATCGTATAACCTTAGTGGAGTTATCATACCATAACAGGTATTAACCCTTGGTACACATGGCTCTGTTTGAAGCATTGTATGGGTGTCCTTTTCATTCTCCACTATGTTGAGGGGAAATGGTTGAAACATCACTAGTCGGGCCACAGAATGTCCAGGAAACAATAGAGAAGATATAATTTTTTAGAAAAAGGATGGAGAAGGATCATAGTTGTCAGAAATGTTATGCATATCACCACCGAATACCATTTTCGTTTGTTGTGGGTTATCATTTCTTCTTGAAAATCTCTCCACAGCGTGGACATTGTCGTTTCAGGAAGCAGGTCATGTTATCTCCCAGATACATTGGCCCTTTTGATATAATGTGACATTTTGGAGAGGTGGAATATTAGTTTTAATTACTACCATGGTTTATTTCAGTGCATAATGTGTTCCATGCATCCTAGTAGAAAAAGTATCACACTAATTCTGACCATGTGATCAGATGGGATAACGTTGAGCTAGAACTAGATGCATCACTTGTACATATCCTAGTGTGGATTGTGTATTGGCATGAGAATATCTTATGGGAAAAAATAATAAGTCTAGTGTGGGTTTTATAGCAGCATGGTCGGATTTAGGAATAGATTAGGGAACGTGAGATGGAAATGAAAGAGCATTGGATGAAACTATTTCAGTTTGGCGAGGGATTTCTACTTTCCAAAGACAGAAAGGCCAATGGTATGGAGAATGTAGTACCTATGGTTTTTGGTATATAACCCTTAATTATTTTCATTTTTATAATGTTTAATGGTGATTTTTGGGAAAGTTGGGAGAACATGGAGGTGTGTTTGGGGTGAGTTGGAAGTCACATGAGAAGCGCACATTTTGTCTAACCGTGAATAATATGAACTTTTGAGGCAGTGGCTCCTACACAGTTGGAGAAAGATACAGGAGACCGTGCAAGGGGGCTATGAAAGGGTCTGTCGAGGTAGTGGTTAATGCACAGTTAGCACATGGTTTGTCAAACTGTGGAAACTAACCATGTGGGAACTTAGGCGAGTTCCTAAAAAAGTGGATCTCACACGTTTTTATCTCTAATTGGATCGTTTTTCCTCATAAGCTTCCATAAGATGGCATGTATCTCCTTCATAGGCTAAATAAGGTTATCCCATCATTTCAGAGGTGATCTGAAGGCTTCCCATGGAGAATCAAAGCCTGATTTTTATGGTATGTGATCAGACTTCTTCTTTCTTGTTCGGTTCCTTAGATCTACTTAAATCTACTTCACATATTCTTTCAATTTCTTAGATATATGCCCATTATGGGAATATATAGGTTTTTTTATGCCAAATATGATGAGATTTGGTCTCGGTCTTTTTAGAAGAATAGATCTTAGTCGGGTAAGTAGAGAATCGACACGGTTTTCTTGAGCATTCTTCGTTTGTTGTGGTTTTAGCCAAAACCATTAAAGTAGGAGGCTTCTCTCTTGACTCATATTTCTATAATTGATTGGATTAGATTCAAATTTTTATATTTATTAGTGATATACATATAAACCTCTTCATTTGTGATTATTTATGGTTTTTGTGAAATTGTGTGATCTTAGTGAATAGTTGTGAAATAAGAGGTTTTAATTTAAAATGATGATTTTAAATAATAAATATTATTGAATTTCTAAAAGGTTGATGAAAAAAGGGTTTTAATTAGAAATGTATTCTAATAAAAATGGAGTTTTATTGAAATGGTTTTGGAGTTGAAATGGTTTTTCATTGAATTTTTTTTGACAGAAATGGTTTTCAATAAAAAGGTTCTTTATTGAAAGGATAGTTTTGGCTTGACTATTGGGAATATGTGTTGTGTGTTCATATTTCATATATGGGGTTTGGTTGAAATATTACCATGTTCTCGGTTCCAAAGGATTAATGTCACATGGGAATTTTATTCACGGGGATTGGTTGCAATATGACCTTGTGCTCGGTGCCAAAGGGTTAATGGCACATTGGAAACAATTAGCTTTTGATGACTTAGTAGATCAATGAAAAAGCACTCATGATTATAAAACTGTCCTAATGTAGTATGCATTGTTGGATTCATTGTTTTGAAGAATGATTGGGTATATCGATAAAGGGATATTTTGAAATGGTTCTAAATATTGTTTAGTTATTTTTCTGGAAAAATATCATGATGGGAAAATTGTTTACAATTTCACCTTTATGCATTAGTAATGAATGGTTTTGGAAACATGTTTATATTTATTTATAAATTGTTTTAGAGAAATTATTTTATATAAACTATTTTATATAATTGTTTCTCACACTTCTATCTTACTGTTGTGAGAAGGGAAGTCATTGGGGAAAACCTAATGAGTTTTATACTCACCCTTGTATTGGCACTTTGGTTATTTTGCAGATATTACCTTCCAGGACAATGGAAAATGTAATGTTTCACAAGTGTTTAGCACTACCTCATGATTTTTGTGATTTTTGGTGATTTAATATATTGGAGATAGTGGATCATGGACTCTTGCGATCTTTGGAGAGTCCCGTGTGGTTTATCTACTATGTACTTTGATACTTGGTTATTCGTACGCTCTAGCTTACTTTGATGTAGTTGTGAGATATATTAAGTTATTGAGTTTTATTTCTTTTTTTCATCCAACATATAGTGAATTTTTGGTTATGGTTGGTAGGTTTGTTGGTCTATCTATTTAAGGGTAAATCAATCACCACCTGTATTAGAAACCCTTCAGCATTTATTGTCAGCCTTCAGCATCTTGGGGATGCGTCTTAAGGCCTAGTAATGACTCGATGTACTCTCAAGCCAATGAGAATTGACGGGACATTACATGAAAGATATAACTTAAGGTATAAAACAATTATATTAATTATCACTTATTTTTTATACCATTTGAAGGAGAATTTTTGTTATGGTGGTTTTCATTAATGCCACCATCTTTCTATATTTCCTTTATTTCAATAGGGATGCATTATTTTAGAATAATCCAATTTATTTATGTAGATGTCAAATTTTAATGTTATTATAGCTTTAATATAGTTGTCTATTAATTTTATGATATATTAAAACCATAAAATTTTACAGAAATTAGGTTGAATGATTATCACCAAGAATGGTTAGATATTATATTGGAATGGGGAAAAATATTAGAGTCATGTAGGTTATTATTAAAATATGGACTGTTATTTGAATGTTGGCTATATATTGTTTTTTCATCCACCTTCTATATCTGGGTGGTATAAGATTATATTATTCTTATTAATGACATATGGTAAATTATTGACATTCATGATGATTATTGATGAAACCCCCAATTTTATTTTTAGTGGAATTCTATATTTTTCATTAAATGAATAGCCATGTATTTATTGAACAAAAGGTTCATTAGTTAATGGAATGAAATGTTTCATTTATTATTATGGTGAATGTGTTGGTCTTAATCAAGTTATAGGTGGGGAATGGTATTATATAGAACTTGATGCATAAAATGTTCTCATGACAAAGAAAAATATGGTTTTTGGTGTATACCACTCCCCATATCAGTATTGTATCATAGAAAAAGGAGTTGATAACAATTTTTATGTTTGAAATTAAATAAATTCCAAATAAATGATATTTTTAATTACAATTATCTATAATTTCATTTACATTCCATGATATAAAATTCATTAAATTTCAGATTCATATGTAATTATTCAGATAATTTTTAATATAATATTATTTATTCCATTTTTTTATATTTTATAGATTTAGTTATATTTAACCATTACAGATCATTTAATTTAACCAATTATTATGGTTCTATTCCATAGGATTTGAATAAGTGCAGTACACACGTTTTGAATAGAAGGATAACATGCATAGAATGTTTTTGGGTAGATATTGAAAAATAGTTATGGTATATATAGTTTCACATATTTTTCAAAAAATAACTGCTTAATACAAAGAAAATATGCTTTATTAATTATTGGTTGTCCTAGTTCTCTATTTCTTTATATCTAAAAATAATTGGTAAAGTTCATAATTCAATAATTTTATTATTTCATTTATTTATGTGATACATACATCTAGTTATCAATAGTTTTTATCATATATAATATGAAAAGTATGTTTTTATGGATCTAGACCTAGGAGTGAAGGTTTGAGGGGTCACACTCAAAATGAAGTGGTTTTTTCTAGATAAATTCACGAAATGGAAATTTTAGAATTTTTTACTTAACTAATTTTATCTTCACACATGATCCTTTTGAAATTAGTTCACTCTTAAAAATTTATAACATTTTTTCACCTCTTAAGATGATCATCACTGATCATTATGAGGTTTAAACGTCATATAAATTTCACCCACTTCTTTAATTAATTTTTAGATATTTGATATTTATTTTTTAGCTTGAACTAGTTTTTATTTAACAACATAAATTAATTTTTACTTCACCATTATGTTATCATCAAGATTGATGTTTACATTTTGGCTTCATAAAGTAACTTATTCCAATAATCAATATATTTTCACATCGTGTATTTTTCCTCAAGTGAAGAATCGAAATTTTTAACTAATTGATATTATTTATTCAGTATCTTTATCTACTTTTCATGTTTAATAATATTTAATAAAAACTAATTCTATTATATTTTATTCAAAAAATCAATTTCAACTTTTTATTCATCTTTTTTGTGGATATAATTTCATCATTGGTAGAAAATTTATTATTTAATTTTGAAAATAAGAAACATATTTTCACCACTATAAGTGAAATTATAAGCAACCACTTCAACAAATAAACATTCTATAAGATGTACAAAAAGTTACAATTTTTTAATATTTAGATATCATAATATGTATAATAAATTTATTTCTATATCCTCTTGTTCAGAGGTACTCCTAGAAATTTGTTACTTTTCATCTTTAAAATATATTTCACATTCAATCATTACTTTAATATTTTTTATTTTTAAAATAGTATTTAATATGTGTAGAGAAAACTATGTAGATCATCCCTAGAATGTGCTTTTGAATATATATATATATATTATGAATGAAATCATGTCCTCAAAATTTACTTCAATAACTATTAGAAAATTTTCCTCAAAATTTGAATCATTTTCCACCCGAAACATCTTACGGTGCTTACAATGTTCTTGACCCTTGTAGCCAAACCTCTAACAGATTCATTATCTCCCAGTTTATTTTCTTTATACATTAATTTCAAGATCTATAAGTTGTTTTTATTCAATTTTTTAATTTGTTCATAGATAATTTTTTATCATTTCTTAGATGTATTTATCTATTTCAATTATATCAACCATCATTAATATATGATTTTAGAGACATAAAATTATAACATTTTTATCCTATCCATCAATATCAATATCCTTCTTGTTTATATTTATTAAGGGAGTACTGTCAATAGGTAAGGGGAAACCACTATTATAGCTTCAAGAACTTCACAGATAGTTGATAATTGATAGTGTATCATTAATTTAATATATAATAGTTATTTCCCTTGAATATAGATCTGAAATAAAAATTGATGGTTTTTTCTTTGCGAAATGGGGATAACCTTGTTTGTTTAAGGTTCAAACATTACAATCGGTTTCTAGTGGGTTTATTAGTAAAACCGGAAACATCCAATGATTCAATATCCATTTGGACCTACATTTTAAAGATAGGTGCTCATTAGTTATGGTCTTATGAGGCTTAGGAATTTGCATTGGTCGAGAGGATGGGAGGTCAGGCTCATCACACCTTTTTGAGGGGAATTATTACCTACTCCGGGACTCTCTTATAGATTTAATTTATGTTCACGAATCCTTATTAATTCACCAAGTATGAAAATGAGTTTTCCATTAGATTTGGAAAACAATGATTGATATGCATGAGATTTAGAGAATGTTTTATATTTATATGAGGTTCTTTGTCGATAGAGAATCATCCGTATTTATTATAGATTCCTAGTCAATGGTATCCTTCAACACATTATATAGTAATCTCTTTGTCATTATGATAACCATACTGGTTTTAAAGCCACTCAGTGGGGCACTTAATGTTTATTTTCGTTCCGAAAGAGAGAGTTTATTTCAGAGTTGGGATCATACCCACAGATGGGCTACATGTGTATTCTTGTTAAAAAGAAAGGAATCAGAACCCACGTAGTTCGATAGGAATGATGTAGTTTGACGTCATATGGGATGAAAAAATAATTATTGAAAGATGGGCTTGGACCTTATGAAGTATTCCTACATACTCTACTTTAAAAGCAGAGATCAATGTCCACGTAGTACGGGGAATAAATATGGGGCTTATGCATGGATAATGGCCCAAAAAGAGATGTCGTGATTACTTTTTCACTCTAAGATCACGTGAGTCATACTTGGTGTGAGAAACAAGAGTTATTAGTAAATCTGATGATTTTTTCATAAAACATACAGTCATAAAAAATGATGTGGGGCTTATGTATGTATGAAAACCCATGTAAATGATGATTAGGACTTAGTTCAGGAAAGAAGCCCCCCGATCAGGGTCTATAATGGTATTTTTACTTTATGGATATTTGGAATTTTAACTCGTGATTAACTCCTGAGAAGGAGGGCCAAATTAAGAGGAACTTATGATTGGGTTTAATTCCTGAAAAGGATGCCCAATTCAAAATAAAATGAGACTGGGGATTACTCTTAATGAGGATGCCCAAAGATAAAGAAAATTATGATTGGGACTTAATCCTGAGAAGGGGGATGGCCAGATTAAGGAACTTGGGGCTTACTCCTAAGGAGGATGCCCATGAACAGGTAACTTGTGGCTTACTCCTATGGAGTATGCCCATGAACAGGGAACATGGGGCTTACTACTAAATAGGATTCCCATGATCAAGGAACTTGGGGCTTACTCCTAAGGATGATACTAAAATTAAAGATCTTATCATTTTAAAATATGAGGTTGAATGAAGGAAATATCTAACCTTAATGATATAAATTTATGTAAATCACAGGGTTTTGAGATATTTCCCACATAATTCATTTCAGATAAGGAATCCATAAAAGGAACTATGCCGTAAATGGATTTTAGGTGGGTTTTGAAGACTAAATCATGAAGAGGAGAGAAGAATTTGACGAATGGAAGAGAATTGGAAGTAGGCCCGCAAGTCCTGGTCTGGTGCGCATGTCCTGGTCGGGCATGTATATTTGCGCGACATGAGTTCACTTGGGTGACAGAGAACCTGTAGGGTAATACTTGGGTGAGACTTGGCTGAGGCCCTTAGTATTATTACAAGATACTTAAAGAAGGGTGGTGTGCATGTTTCCATGGGAGGATAAGGCGGCTCACAAGTGTCTCTATTTACCTTAAGGTTTGGACACTTAGGCACGCAACTATTTCCAGCACTTAGGCATTATTCTTCTTATTTAGTGCTTCCATTCGAGGCAAAGGATTGCCTTAGAAGTGTTTGGAAGACTTTAGACAAAGATTTGAGCGACCAGAGCTTGAATCTGATTTTTGAATTTTTTTCTTCCTTAAATGGGGTCCCACAGGGGGTATTTATAGGCGACCAGAGGTTTGGGAGAAATTTCACTTAGGGCGCGCAAGTAAATTTTTAACCTTATATCTGGTGCGCAAGTTACCTGGGTTCTCAAGGCTGGCATGTAGGTTACTTGCGCGCCTTAATGCCTTTGAAATATTTGATTAATCTTCCCTCTTCTTTTCTCGAGGTATTCTACTTTGTCCATGTTTGGACTCTGTGAAGAAATGTAGAATCAACCAATGTCCCCCCTAAGAGTTGGATAAAAAAAGGAAAGAGGTTTTAACTTTGAGGTAAAGGATAAACCAGTGTCCAAAGGCATACAGGTTTGAGGAACACTGGTTATGGCACATAGGGGAATGACCTCACCTATAAATATGGGAGCCACTCTCGTGAAAATCACACATCTTCCCAAGATTCTATCTCTTATCTCACAAGTGAAATCTCATCGCACATGTGATGATTTTCGCGGTTGATTGTTTCTTTTAAATTGTGCCACGCTTCTATAGAGGTATTTTGACTTGCACGACAATACTAGTATGGTCACACTTGCGCGACCACACTTGCGTGCCTTAATACAACAGCCATTTTTTTGTTTTTCTTCACATGTATTTCATAAAAAACAGACCTTACTTGAAAGATAAATGTTTGACCCTTGTGCAGATTCAATGGCTACCAGAAGAATTGGATCGGCTAATGAATTGGATAGGAAGTGAATTGATGATATGATGAACATCATTGGCCATGACTATTATGATATCTACGACAACAGTCTCCCAGATTTGGCCAAGTACTTGAAGAAGTATCATTTTCATTTCTCACAGAGCATTTACTTCCCTTTATATGGCCATGGTCATCTGTAAGGACTAAACATTCTAGAGCCAAAGAATTATCTCCCTCATTCTTGGTTTCAAACTTACACCTACTTTTTTTCAGAGAATGTTTCAGTTGGATGATCATTTTTTAATGATAGAACAGTGGAGAAGGCCTACATAATTCATCATAGCCCTTGTTCCAAAGATCTAAAACCTCACAATCTCAAGATGAAGTCGAATTGTTATCCCTATATTTTGGTTATGTTGTGCGTTAAGAGCAGAAAAAATGGTGTGAACTCTCAAATTTATCCTTCATGTCATTTCCTTGTATATATTAAAATAGAAAAACCCATGGGATGATATGTTTTCCGCTGCTGGTTGGTCGAGAAAAGACTATCATGAAATTAGATCAATATCTAAAAATATTACTCTCTACAATTGGCTCTTTATATCCAATGCTCCATTCTCATATCCATGTATCTATCTTGCAAGTCTCTTGGACAGAAACATAGTCACTGTTTGATCAGCAGAAAATTTTCTCAATCTGCAGTCAAGAAAATTGTTGTACAATTGTCCCAAGAAGATCATTTATCACAACGTCTTTTATTTTATCCAGTTGAATGAATGAACTCTAGGTGGATTCTGATGAAGCTTAGGGTATCAAAAATCAAATGAAGAGTTATGTTGAAAGCCTCTTGTAATTCTTGAAAAAAAGATAAGAGACTCCAATCTATGGATGTCCTTCTAACTCTTGTGCATTATTGAAAAACAATTTCATCTTCAATCATTTGTCTCTACATTCTCTTACTACTTTCATTTATTAATTTTACCTAAGCCAGTGGGCCGAGTAAGCATCGTTTTATTTTTTCTAGGGTGATACAAACAACACCACAAACAATACATCTTTTGTTGCTCAATATTTCCTAAATCATAAAATATGTATGTCTAGTGAGATGGGACACGACTTTTATTCATATTTCCTTTTACAAGTTCCCAATTTAATGAGCATCCTATCTATTGTTGGTATTTTAAAGTCATTCATGTTAGAAATAAAAAAATACTAATGTTTAATGGTTGAATAGCATTGACCGATTGGATTAAAATTGACTCAATTTCTTGATAATTTGTTTGAAAACATATTACCACATTCATTTATGGGGGAAAACATGTAAACTATGACCTAAGAAATTTTGAATCTGAGGGATGATATGAAAAAGGGCTAAGATCCATTAGAGGATGTATTTTCTAAGAGTGAAGTTACCACTATTTGACAAACTCGTTAGGGGGTTGAATTATGCAGGGCCACCTAAGGGAATTGGTTGCATAGTGGAATAAAAGCATCTTTTGGATGACTGGTTCGTTATATTGACTACACATGAAAGGCCACCTAGGGGCACGTACTGTATAGTCAAGAAAAATAACCCTCAAGAATATTACTTTTATATTGCTAAAAAGCCAATGGATATTTATGGATATTCAAATTTTCCAAAGAATAGAGTTTTCTGTATGGAGAGGGGTACATGAATATGGAGAGGATATTCCCAATATAGATTGTCAAATAATTGGATGAATGTCACTCTTGTGAAGGTATGACCCAGACGTAGGGAAAGTAAATATAAACCGTAGACTTGAATACTTTCATATCAATAAAAAGTGCTTGGGACAAATATGTTTAGGATGGCTGTTTTTCACGGATCCCTACATATTTCTGTTATGAAAAATAAGGAAAAAATAGGGTTTCCTCCCAATAATGAAATTACCACTATTCAATAAACCCGTTAGGGGGTAGTATTATACAAAACCACTTAAGGTAATTGGCTGCATAGTCAAATAATAGAATCTTTTGGATAATAGGTCCGTTATGTAGACTAAATATGCATGGCCGCCTAAGGGCACATGCTGCATAGTTAGGAAAAAGAATTCATGGGTATTAGAAATTTTGGGACCAGATGTGAAGAAAAGGGTTATGGAGATTTGGAAGATTTTATGGATAGAAGTATGACACATGAAAATGGATATTTTCCAATGCATGAAGGAGATACATAAACCAATGGTGACCATAATCATGTTGTAGCTCGGTCCTAAATTGAGATGATGGACTTCACTACATATCTCATTAGAATGAGAATCATGCCAAATGTAGTTCTTGAAATATAGTTTAACATCATGGGGGATGAGAATGTAAGAGATCATAGTTTATGGTTTTATAGTTCGAACCATAATGAGGTAGACACCATTGTATTTGTTATAAACCTGATGGGAATAAAGACCAGGGTTTTCAAACCACATTCATGTGCTCATAGGGGGACTTCTCAGCCAAAGGACTGACAGTGGAGTTTGGGGTTAGGCCCAATGACTTGGGGCTGGGTTTGAGGGATGCTCGAATATTCCTACGTATACCATAAGGATGGGAATCAAGCCATACATAGTTCTTGAAATAGCCTCTATAGAAATTTAGTTCGTACATGTGAAGGGTGAAAGGGGACTTTAGTGTAATGATGGTTGGATCCAAGATTAAAGGTTCGGGCATTGCCATGTATGGATGTAGTCCTTGGAATATAACATGATTGGGGATCAATGTTAATAATGATTCTTTCTCAGGTGAGGGTATCAGAGACTGCTGTAGTTTATTGTCATACAGGACAGAAGTACGAATAGTTTAAGGTCATATGCGTGGACCGGTGCGGCATAGTTTAATGTCATGTAGCTAGGAAGTATTGCTATGTTGTTTAACATCTTGCAGCGAGGACAATGGGGGACTGTATAGTTTAACGACATATAGCAAGGACGATGATTGACCAATGTGAATATATTGGTTTCTGGGGGGCTTCACGGATCAACATCATATGAGATGGCGGTGAAACGATCTGAAGATGTTGGTTTTAGGCTTGATCCTCGGGAGGCTGCCTACGTACCCAGCCATGAATGCAAGTATCAATGTTCGCGTAGTTCATTTATGAATGAATTGGTGATCAATTTGTACTTGAGGAAAACCTAAATATGATGTTGGGACTTACACATGGTTAGTGGCTGAGAGAGGGTCTTATGGTTTAATCTTACTCTATGATCACGTGATTCATGATCAGTGTGAGAAAAAAGAGGTAACAATAACCCTAACAATTCACAGTTTAACATCATGTAGGAAAAAAGGGTGATGTATAGTTTAGCGTCTTGTAGCTAGGACATAATGTAGTTTAATGTCTTAGAGGACATTGACACAGTTTAACATCATGTTGGTCGATAAAGGGACCATGTAGTTTAAAGACTTACAGTAAGGAGTATGGGGTGTATTTATATTACTCATAATAATTCTTCAAGTATCTATCATTGGTTGGAGTTGTAATGAGTTCTCCATCCATTGAGATTAAATAATGAGATCCATTAGAGTAGACCTTATGTATTGAATAAGGTTATTACCACTTTGGCTCAAGCTTATGAGGTTTCTTTCTTGGTATAATTGAAGTTATGAGGACCAATACCAATTCTCCTTGAATTAATGAACATAGACAAACTTTTTTATTGAAATCTTGTGCTATTCGATTCTGATAGACTTCCAAGTGGTGTAGGGTGCACAATCTTTTTTTATCCAAAAGTTCCAATTCATCATATCGCTTCTGATATTGTTCATCTGTGGATAAATAATTACATATGGCTACTCAGAGTGGAGGTAATTGAACCTCAATAGAAAAAACTAATTATGTTCCATATAATAATGAGTATTGAGTTGACCACGTAGCAGTGCGGGTCGTGGTCCTGTAATCCCATAAAGCATGAAAAGATTTATCAGTACTTGATTTCTTATCTTTATACTTCATCTTTTGCAGTATGTTTGAAAGTGTCTTATTGAAGGCTTCTATTTTACCATTGTCTGCTTCATGATACCGAGATGAATGGTTTGATTTGATGTTGTATTCTTGATACAACTTCCTTAACTCAGATGAACAAAAGTTGGTACCATTGTCCGTCAATATGGTATGAGGGACACCAAATCTGGTAATGATGCTAGACATTATGAATCTAACAATGATTTTAGAACTAACTTCTTTGAATGGTATTTCCTCTGCCCATTTGGAAAAGAAATCAATAGAAGTAAGAATATAATTAAACTACTTTGATGTAGCCGAAGGGTAAGGTCCTACTACATCCATTACCCTTGTAGAAAATGGCCATGAGTATTTACCTGTATGAAGCAACTCTGGGGGTTTATTATTGAAGATATCACATAATTGGAAAGAATGAAACCTCTTAGTGAAATCCACACAATCTTGCTTCATTTAAGGCTTGAAGTATCCAAGCCTTTGGATCTCACCAGAAAGCCTATGTCCAGACTTCTGGGAACCACCAACTCCTGTATATACATCATTCATAACATCCATTGTCTCTTCACCATCAACACATTTGAAAATATTTCCTTCAAAACCTCGCATATAGAGAATTATTTGGTGATCTGGGCTATTATAAAGATTAAATTTTACCACATGTTTCCAGACTTTTTCTTTCCCAGCTCTATCAAGTGGGAGTGATCCATTTTGAAGGTATTCCCTGATAGGTGTCATTCATCCTATAGTATGACCATATGTTTGGGAAATGGGACAGATTTAATTGATATCCTCTGTTCTAATTTGAATAAAAGGTAAAACTATATGACAGTGGGCAATACTGATTATTGTTTCGTCCTGATTTGGATCTCTGTAGGCTATGGCTACATTATCCAGTGCATAAGCTTGTGAATTTTTTGATCGTGGAACATAAAAAAAGGTCGGTTTTGAGGGAAATTCAACCATTAACTGTCTAACATAATCACACAAATGGATTAACTCTAATTTTCAGAAGGAATAATCCCCATTGATTTGTTTGATTACCAAATCTGAATCAGCTTTTACCTTCAAGTGATTCACCTGCGCCTGAAGTGAAAATTCCAAGCTTGCGATGAGAGCTTGATATTCTACTTCATTTTTTATACTGCCTTCCAACAATAAGAAGGAATTGGGTAGAACTACCTTTTCTGGGGAAATAAGCATGATTCCTGACCCAACTTTGTTGAATTTAGGATCTTCCATTTTCTTCCCTGTTGGACTTCTAGAGGCACCATCAATGTAAATTTCCCATGTTTGAGTATTATCTTGAATAGAGAAGACTTATCATCATGAAATTAAATATTTAAAGATGTATCTTATAAATATGGGTGTTCAGTAAGGAAATTGGCCAGAGCATGGCCCTTTATTACCTTGTGAGACACGTACTAGATATCAAACTGCTACAAATAACTACCCACCTTGCCTGACATCCTGTAAGTATTGGACAACTAATGATAAATTTGAGCGGGTTATTGCAAGACACCAATTGGACCTCATGATGTTTCAAGTAGTTTCTCAATTTCTGAACTGCCATGATTAATGCTAGGCATTACTTTTCAATACCTGAATAACGTGTTTCTGCCTCAAGAAATGTTCGAATGAGATAGTAAAGGCTTTTTTTATTCCTGGCATCATTCTTTTGGGCAAGGATCACACTCAATGATCGCTCTAAAGCTATCACATACAGGATAAGTGGTCTTCCTTCAATAGGTGTCATTAATACTAGTGGACTCAAGTGAAATTTTTTTGTTGATATCAAATGCCTCTTGAAAATATTTGTTCCATTGATAGGTGACTCCCTTATTGATTAATTTATTGAAGGGTAAACACTTTCCTGCCAAATTGGAAATGAAACGTCGAATATAGGCCAAGTGTCCTTGAAGTCCTCTTAATTATTTCAAATTTTGAGGAGGTGAAAAACCAAGGATTGATTTTTTTTCTCAAGATCATCTTCAATACCATGATGGCGTAAAACAATGCTAAGAAATTTTCCTAAGGTTACCTCGAAATCATATTTCAAGGGGTTCATATTCAAATTATGTTGTCGAATTTTGTTGAATATGATTTCCAGATCATCCGGGTTATTAGAACGTTGTCTGGATTTAACCACCAAATCATCCACATAAAATTCAACAAATTTCCGTAAAAAGGGTTGGAAGATATGTTGGATAGCATGTTGATACGTTGCACCATCATTCTTCAGGCCAAAGGGAATTTCCCGATAGAAAAACATACCTTGAGGGGCTCTGAAGGCTGTAGATTCTTTATATTCTGGAGCCATTCGGATTTTATTATACACAGAATATCCATAAATGAAGGAATGTGATTTATACCTAGATGTTTCATCAATTAAGAGTTTTGTGATCGGAACCGGAAAATCATCCATGGGACAATGCCGATTAAGATCCCGGAAGTCAATGAAATAACTAATTTTTCAATTCTTCTTTTTCACAGGGACAATGTTCGCCATCCATTTGGGATACTGAACTTCTCTGATGAAGTTAGATTTGATAACCTTATCAACATCAACTTCAATGTTGGAGGCATAAGTTGGGTGTGTTCTTTTTACTCCTTCTTTGAATCCTCGATGTTCTTCTAGAAAACCCAATTGATGAGTGGAAGCATCGGGATCAAGACATGGATTTTTTGTATAATTTCATAAAAATACATCTCAATTTTTCTTTAAAAAATATGTATAAATTTCTTGCTCTTCAAGATTCATGGAATCACTAATTAAAGTGGGGAGTGGATCTTCTATTGTAAACAGATTTATTTCTCTTAGTTAATCCATAGCGGTAAAGATACCCACTTCAAATGCTTTAGGAGAATCTCTGAGATCATCCTCTTATTCTTCAATATGTGTTACTTCCTATGTTTCTACTTTCATAGTAAATGACGAAGCATAACTTATACGGTCAAGGGATAAGTTAAAACATGAACATCATGAAAAAGAGGCTGCCATTTCTGTCTCTATTGATGATGGAGGGTCTTTCTGATGTGATAGAGAGGAGATGATGGATTGAGAATTGACCCCATGATTTTCCTCTGATATTTCTATAACATCTTCTGGCATGGTTGATGATGTATAGAATTGCTGGATTTCAGTGGACGAAATCAAGAAATCGCCATGAAAGCTTTCATCATTTCTTGGTGAATCAACAATTTCTCCCATGCTGTCTGGCTTGATTGCCATAATTGACATTATGGATGATTCCATAAGAGTGTTTGTATTAGGGTCTATCCTATCAATTGGACTGATAGAAAACACATAATCTGTACTGACATTTATGAATGGGTTTACTAGAATCTTTTCCAAACCATATGTAGCATTAAATTTGGTGACCTTATTCACTATGGCTTTTTTCCTTCCATGTGATAAATCTCTACCTCAATGTATTGAGATTCACCTATTTTGAATGGGGCTTTATCACCATAAAATGTCCCAATTTGGCCATTGAAACAATATTTGAGACATGGATAGTATGATGATGGTACGACCACATGTTGATGTATCCAAGGTCCTCCATGAAAAATGTTGAAGGATGTGTCCAGATGAACAACCATGAAATATGAATTAGATACAAGGTCTCCAAACTGAATTCTGAGTGTAATTTCACCTAGAGTTTATTGATCATTCTTATAGTATCCTTGCAACATCAATTTAGAAAGAGATAAGTCAGATTTAGTGAGGCCCAATTGCCAGAGTGTACGAATAGGAATGGTATTGACTCATAAACCATTATCAATGAAAGCTCGTCGTATGTCTACATCATTGACTTTTACGGATAGATACAAAGGTCTGATCTGTCTATGTAAAACTTCATCATCTTCTTCTTCTATAAAAGATATCACTGCATGTAATTCTACAGGATTATTATCTATATAGTAGACTTCACCCGCAACAATTTCAATTTCGAATTCTTGATGACTTGACAAAGCCTCAATAAGCGCCTCTCGAAGATCTTTTGATAGATTCAAGGAATCTAGAATTGATATATTGGCCAGTACTTGGGAAACCATTTTCAAGAAATCATACTTTTGTTCCAATGGTCTACGTTTCCCATCATGAAAATGTGGTTTTTCAGGTGCCTTGGAAATTGATTCTTTGGCAGTAGATTCATCCCGTATCAAGGTAGTATTTGGAATTACTCTTAGCTTCGGTAGATTAGACCGACTAGGTCTATCTATTTGCTGAGAGGAAAAAGGTGTGACCTCTAACCTGTCTTCCAAAATAACAATGGTAGGACCGAATCTTCTATTTGTGGAAGAAAATTCTTGTTCCTGTTGAGCCCACTGAAGGTATTTTCCACGAGTTTCTTTCGTATATACAGTTCTAGCTGGGGTAGGATTCAACTATTGGCTTCTAGAATATCCATGTCTTCCCCTGTATCATAGACCTCTGTCTCTTCCTCTAATTCCTCTGTTTGATATAGGGAACTCAAGCTCATCATGTTTGAAACTATTATTGTCATAAGGATCTGTTAAATGAATCATGTTAACAGAACCAATGACTAATTTTTCATCTGATAAAGATTAGGCCTGATTAGAAAGTTCAGTTTGTGTCGTTTGGTGGGATTGTGGCCATTCTTTTGAGCAGATGGCATAAAACCTTCCAGAGTCAATGACAATGTAGGATTTGACATGAACTCGTCTTCTTCTGACTGATCTATATTCTTCAAATTACGCTATTTCATTGAAGACTTTTCTTCATATGAAGGGGTTTTTGTTTTGAAATTCATATCAGAAGACACAATTGGTTGATTCAATTGTGTTCGCAAAATGGCATGAGTTCGGTTGATCGTTTTCCTGACCATCCAATCATCATATTTCTGCCCATTTTTTCTTTTGAATTCATGCCACTAACCTTCTTCCTCTGGATCAATAGTAGTAACACATGCTACCTGGCATGAAGAACCATTCAATTTTACCAGTCCAGAGTCCACCATCTTTTTTAGGAGGTCATTAAAGAGAAAACACTCTTGAATGGGATGCCCCAACATCTGATGAAATGGGCAGTAGTTGGGGAGGTCTTTATCTCATTCCTTGTTCAGCCTTTTGGGCATTGGCTACTGAACCAGGTTGTTTTCTAGATATGAGATGAAGTAACCCGAAACTTGTTCATTACGGAAAGAGTAAACATTGTTCATAAAATATTCGAACTATTTACACATTTGATCTTTTTGACCATCTTGACGAGGTGGCCATTCTTGTTGACATTCAAGTGGTGGAGCCCATCTATATGATGAAGGTCTTGAAGTGGAAGCATGTACATGTTCCTGTTTAATTGTAACTATAGCAGTATCTAATTTCTATATCTCCTTCTTGGAACTGATGGAATTATAATAGTTTTAGCCTTAGAATTCATAAGAGAGTCTTCGATCTACTGAGCGATTGAAGTATGGTCTCAAAACCCTCCTGTGTATTTCACAGGGATCAATGGTTTTCGTAATTCATCATGAAAATTTGCCACACAAATTGGAAACAATCTTCTTGAGAGAGTGATAAGACTAAGGAATATGTTAATCCCTTCCAACGAGCAATGAAATATGAAATTCTTTCATTTTACCTTTTCTTACAATTTGTAAGATCGAAAACAATCATCTTTCGCAATGTCGATCTAAATTGAAGGAGAAATATTTGATGAAGATCTTCCCACCCTGTAATTGACCAGGATTGCAAGCCTGTATACCAGAAAAAAGAAGGCCCTTTTATTAATTGTACAAAACACCTGAGCTTAACCTCTTCTTGTTATTGTGGAGTTCCCTTCATAGGATCACAACAAGAAACAAAATGTGTGATATGTTGTTATGGATGTCCCGATCCATTAAAAATTGGGAATGTGGTTCTTTCAAAATTTTATGGGGGAGGAATTGGATCCACCCACTTAGAGTAAGATCTCTTTTCTGGTTGAATTTGTGCACTCTTTCCTTCCATAGCTTCTAACTGAGCTGTTAATGACTCAATGGTAGTCATTAATTTTTGAGAAACATCTAGTTGTGCTTGGACCTAGGCAGGTGCAATAACTGGAGTTTAGACGGGTGTAGCGATCGGGATTTCCAATGATGGTAGTATTGTCGGTTGTTGTTGCGTATAACCCATAGGATTGGACCTACGAGGGTGTACTTGTAAAGGGGGATATTCATGATTCATACCAGAAGTTGCGAAAAATTCCTTTGACTGACTAACTCCAGTATGCTTAAGAGGAAGAATACCTTGAAGTAGTTCACCATTTAACCTCCTTAACTCCTTCCTTTATTCTTCCTGCTCTGTGAAACCTTCCTCTAATGAGAGTGATTTTCCTTCTCTAGAGGAAGGGTGGGATGTAACCTTACTATTACCCTTTTCTTTGGAATGTGCCTTTCGGGATTATGGAAGGGAATTACCTAAGGAAATTTCCTTCCCCTGGGCAGCCCTTTGGCTTCTAGTACGTACACCTTCTTCATTCATTTATGTATGCACATTATCTTGAACATGAACTTCTTCATATGATCCCTCTGAGTGAGACTCATGTTCTGGGGGATCACTGCCAATGGCATTTATGAAATTTATTGTTGCATAACACATTGCAGTCCTTTTGTCAGAATTTCTGTGAAACATTCTTCTTCCAAGTCCTTTATGAGACATTTCCCATGGTTTAGTTGATCCCTCGGGAACTTCTTGATGAACCATAATTTGGAGGGAATATCCTGATAATTTGGCTCTGTATTCCACTTATGGATTCTTCCCTAATCGAGAGAATACTAAATTTTTTTGAGGAAGTGATTGGGAACTTGAAAAAGTCCCTAGTTTAGTGGACTGGGGCAGTTCTTGTTTTTCTTGCTCAACTCCTCAAATCCTATCTGTTTATCCCGAGGGTTCGATTAAAAGAGTCTCCAATCTGGGTAGATGGGGTGTCTCTTGAGCCGCTACATCTGAAACTTTCTTAAAAGCTCTCCTGATTTTGTGGACATTAGTCCTGAAATTGGATGGATGCATCAACCTACATCCACTCAAATCACCTAGCACAGATGACCATTGGATTATTTATGACACTTCTATCTCTTGATGATGTGCATGCTTTAAACAAGATGCATGATCGATATTCTCATTTGCTTGATGCAAGAGTAATTCAAAAACTTGTTCTTTATATGTTTGATTTTGGGAAGAACTAGGTGAGGCATGTTATTGGGAAAGCCATTGATTTCAAACAAAACCAAGAATCTTTGGCTTTCCATGGGCAATCACATTGCATGAGGAAACTTTTGACGAGAATTGTGGACTGGAGAGTACTGTGAAATTCAGTTCTCCATGAATACCCCATCCCCTGATATGAATACCAGATGAGGAATTATTAATTAACTGGCCCAACCATTTTAACACGCTAAGGAAAGATCTTTGAAGGGATTTCTGTTGCTTTTCATTTTTTGGATAATGAGAAACTAAGAGAGATTCTAATTCAATTTGGTGTTGCAGCCATTCTATTATCTTGACATGAATTTTGTATTAATCATAAGATAATATTTACTATTTTATGTGACAAAGAGATTTCCATATGTTGAGACGAATATCGTGAATACAATCTTCTGTCAACATTTCTGGAATATCATAGTGAGAGTTAGCCAAAGGCCAAAACATGAATGATATTTCAAATTTCGCCAGTTGTTTTCTCATATTCAGTAATTCATCTTTATCATTTGATGATTATTCTTCTACCTTATTTGACCAAAATCGGCGCTTCATTTTTGCTTCATCAGATTCTACAAGATTGTTAGAGAATTAATTTGTCAAATTAGAAGATGAATGACCCAGGGCTGGTTTGGTGAATGACCTACACCCTGGGCTATCTTCGGATTGAGAAAGTATTTCACCTATTAGCGGTAAGGCATCATACCTGACAAGCATCGCATTTGCAAGTGCCTCAAGATAAGATGGATTTCTCATTACTGCACTATCCATTAAAGAATTTTCCAGGCAATGTGAATTACTACTACGGAGAGGACTTTCGCAGTTAAATTCATCATCATCATGTGGAGGACCACTATTGTGGGTTACATGAAAATATGAAACCCCTTGCTCATTGGTCTTCTTGCCACATAGTGGGTTATCATATATTTCATCTGAAGATAATACTTCGACATTGACCGAATTTTCATGAAGATATATTTCATGAGGATGTGTCTGATGAAGACCTTCATAATTATTGTCGTCACTTCCAAAATCTAGAAATGATAAAGTAGAATCTTGAGTTTCAAAATACAATTTTCTGAGTGCATTAACAACTCCAGCATTGAGCAAGGCCTTACTGAAAATTGGATCTTTATTTCTTAACTGTGCTGGATGGGTATTTTTTTTAAATGCCTTCTTACTGACTATAGAAACCACTTGTTTGACGAAAGTGGTTATTATGGGTAGGTGTATGTGCCTGCTCAAGAGAAATGGCCAGGTTAGGCTAATTATCTCTATTCAAATCGAGTGTACATGCATGACTTGATTGTCTATATGACATGGGGGAGTATGCCCCATGACCCTCTTGGACTGGAACAGAGGTGTGTATCGGCTCTGGGGTGACATGTTGATGAGTCAATCCACTGATAGGGGAATTTTTTTATTTTATTCCATGTGATGTCACTGAAGTTGTCATAATATTCTGACAGGTATCCAGAATATGGGTAGGGATTTTTTTCTGCCTTTTATCCATTGTCAGAATGTGCTTGGTGATTTCAGCTACCGGAACGGGAATATACAACCATTTCGTGTATATACTAGGATTATGTGCCTTCTCATGTCCTCCTTTTACTTTCAACGTATTCTGTCAGTACTAATGCATAAGGTAAGAGAGTTGAGTCTGCTCCAAATTTTTCATCGGATCATTTTGACTGACTTCTCTAGGTGCTACCAAATGAGACTGTTAGAAGGCTTGATGAACATTGGCATGTTTATGTTCCTTCTGTGTCTTCTTAGTCGAGTATGGTTGACATATTTCCTTCAATAATGGCAAATGAGATTGCTGACAGAATTAGTGATTATAAATAGGTGTATGTGCTTGCTTATCAGTTGCCACCATATTAGATTGGCAAGATTCATAGGATGCAGCAAGACAAGCCTGCTAACTGGCTGATGAATTATAAATAGGTGTATGTGCCATACTATATTACTCCGCTGGAATTGACTGGAGGGATTGATGTGTTACTGCCAGATGAGTCTACTGGGCAGTGAAATCAGGACGGACAGGTGTATATTCCCACTCTTTGCTTGTCATCAAGTTAGGTTGATGGACTTATTCAAAGGGGGAAGAGGTAAGAAACTGCTCCATATTGGCCGAATTTCACCTCTGATGATTCATCTTGTGTTCTCGGGTATGAGGGACCTATTATGAACATCTATAGGTGATACCCTCATCATGTTGAGAGTTCACTACCACACAAGTCTGGCGGCGATTGTTGGTGGGAGTCCTCAGGAAGGACTCCTGCCTTCTTGAACCGAGGCCATGAGGGGCCTCTTCATTCACCTCCCGGTAATAAGGGATGTAATGTTTGTTGAGTTCTATGGATAAAGACCCGAAACTATTGGAAACAATGGTTGGCACCACCAGCTTCTTGACCACTGTTCGTCGCTATCTGGAAAACCAGGGTGAATTGTAAACTTGGAGGTCTTGTTGAGTGGCCTCCAGAGTCGGGATGGTACCGTGTTGATGTTATTCCCTCAATAATGCATTTGAAACACAGCGTTGCAGATGCTGAGTAGGTAATTTAGTCCTTAGAGCAGACGAGGATTCAGCAGGAGTAGCGGCAAAGGCATTCGCAGGTGTGAATTTTAAAGAAGCCAATTCATATTGCTAAGAGGTCTTGAAAAAAGTAAATGTTTGATATAGTAGACATAATCAAAGTTGAATTTGGCCCAACCAAAATCTTTTGGATGAGAATATATGTTTTTTATTTATTTTTTGGACCTCGTATTGAATTTAATAGGGGCCTAACAAATAAGTAAAATATCATTTTAACATTGTTAAGGATTCACATCGGGTTCACCATTTTTTGTTTCTTCTAGAAATGAGGATGACCAAGTTTGTTTGAGGTTTAAAATTTCCTATCAGTTTCTAACATTTTTATTTGTATAACTGAAAACATCCAATGATTCTATATACATTTGGACCTACTTTTCAACGGTAGGTGCTCATTAGTTGTGGAACGATGAGGCTTAAGATTTTTCAGTGGTTGAGAGGATATGAGGTCAGGCTCACCACACCTTTTTGAGGAGAAATATTACCTACTCCGAGACTATCTTATATATTTAAGTTATGTTCACGAATCCTTATTAATTTACCAAGTATTAAAAAGAGTTTTCCTTTAGATATGGAAATAAAAGATTGATATGTATTATATTTAGAGAATATTTTATATGTATTTGAGGTTCCTCATCGATAGAGAATCATCTGTATTTATTAGATATTCTTAGTCAATGGTATCCTTCAACACATTATATAGAAATATATTGGTCATTATGATAACCATACTAGTTTTAAATCCACTCATGGGGGCACTAGATGTTTATTGTCATTCAGAAAGACAGATATTATTTCAGAGTTGGGATCGTACCCACAGATGGGCTACCTATGTATCCTTGTTAAAAAGAAAGGAATCATAACCCATGTAGTTCGATAGGAAGGATTTATTTTAACGTCATATCGGACATAAAAATAATTAATTAAATATGGTCTTGGACCTCATAAAGGATTTTTAATGTCCCAAAAAGAGATGGCATGATTACCTTTACCATCTAAGCTCGTGTGAGTCATACTCGGTGTGAGAAACAAATGGTATCAATAAATCTGACAATTCTTTGATGAAAGATGCAGTCATAAGAAATGATGTGGTGCTTACGTATGTATGACGGCCCATGTAAATAAATATTAGGACATAGATCAGGAAAGAATCCCAAGAGAAGATTCTATAAATGTATTTGTAATTTATGGAGATGTGGAATTTTATCTCGGGACACACTCCTGAGAAGGAATCCCAAATCAATGGGAACTCATGATTGGGTTTCATTCCTGAAAAGAAATCCCAAATAAAAAGAAAATAAGACTAGCACTTACTCATAAGGAGGATGCCCAAAGATAAAGGAAAATATGATTGGGACTTATTCCTGAGAAGTGGTATATCCATATTAAGGA
Organism: Viscum album; assembly: GCA_963277665.1. NCBI lineage: Eukaryota > Viridiplantae > Streptophyta > Magnoliopsida > Santalales > Viscaceae > Viscum > Viscum album. The sequence continues at coordinate 394,116,868 of OY728148.1, forward strand.
AATTGGGGATTAAGCCTAAGGAGGATGCCCATGAACAGAGAACTTGTGGCTTACTCCTAAGGAGGATGCCCAAGAACAGGGAACATAGGGCTTACGTCTAAGAAGGATGCCCATGAACTCAGAACTTCATGCTTACTCTTAAGGAGGATTACCAAATTAAATATCTTCTCATTTTAAAGGATGAGGTTTAATGAAGGAAATATCTAACCTTAATGTCATAAAGTTATGTAAATCATGTGGTTTTGAGAGGTGTTCCATAGAATTCTTTTCAAATAAAGAAGCTATCAAAGGAACCCTGCCATAAATTACCTTTAAGAGGGTTTTGAAGACTAAATATTGAAGAGGAGAGATGAATTTGAGGAAATAAAGTTAATTGGAAGGACGCACGCAAGTCCTGGTCGCGCAAGTATCCTTGCATGACCTGAGTTCACTTGGGCGGCAGATAACTTGTATGGGAATATTTGGGCGAGACTTTGCTCGAGACCTTAGTATTATCCTTAGATGCTTCCATAAGGGAGACACACATGTTTCTATGAGAGGATAAGGTGGAGCACAAGTGTCTTCATTTCCCTTAAGTGTTGGACACTTGGGCGTACAAGTATTTCTAACACTTAGAACTTATTCATCCTCTTTAGAGCTTCCATTCTAGGAAAATTATTACCTTACAAGTGTTCAGAAGACTTTAGATAGAGACTTGGGTGACCAGAGCATGAATTTGAGTTTTGGATTTTTTTCTTCCTTAAATGGGGGGCCCACAAGGGGTATTTACAGGCCACCTAAGGTTTGGGTGAAATTTATCTTAAGGTGCAAAAGTGACCTATGCGCCTCATATCTGGTGCGTAAGTTACTTGCGCGCACAAGGCTGGCACACAGGTTACTTGCACGCCTTAATTCCTTTGCAATATTTGATGAATCATACCTTTTCATTGCTCGAGGTATTCAACTTATTCAAACTTTAGACTCTGTGATGGAACGAAGGGTCAACTATAGTGTTGGGTTTATCTATTAAAAATATTACATCTTCAGATATAAAAGTGTTAACGAAGGAATCTGTGGCTATAAAACCAATAGAAATGACCCATTGGAATCTGTGTGACCTTTAGGGGGGATGTATCATTTCAAATCATGTCAATGTTTTTGTTCATTAAAATAACCATATTCTCTAATTAGATAAAAATGACTCACATAAAAATTAAAATAGTAATAATTGAACACATTGTTTTCAAATTATCCTTCAAATTCATTTCTAAAATAAATAAGTATAGAAGAATTATATTTTTGATTGAATTTAAAAATAATTATAATAACATTAACTCAAAAAAATTATAAAAAAATAATACTATTGTAAATGTAGAAAAATCTATTAACCAAAATATAAAAAATATATCCCTCATAGGTTTTCATCATATAATGTTCAGAAAATCTATGCAGATAAGCTCCAATGTACTAGATATAGAAAACAATTTAATTTTTTAAAAGATTAGTTCTTTTCATTTTTTTGATCAAATCATATTGTTTCTTTGTATTAAATTAAATTTGAGGTAGATATGAAATTAAGTTTTTCGTACCAAATTTTCAAAAGGAATAAAAAATATATTTTCAGAGTCATATTTGGAAATTAAAATATTTATTAAATTTTGAATTTAAATATTTCCCTTTTAGCATGAAGAATAATAAATATATAATGTATATTGGTTCAAAGTGTAGTGTTCTTTAAAGATAAGATGCTTTTCATTAAAATAGATTATGAATTATTTGACAATTCTATAAATAACCTTCATCCCTGCATTCAGAGTTATTTATAATTCTGTATTTCAATTATTCCACATAATGTGCATTTTTGATAAGTATAATGATTGGATTTATAAATATCCAAATCTGATAATTTTTTTATTAGAATAATCACCACATGTAACATAACTCCCATCAACAATGGATAAAGAATGAAATTTTGAGAAATATGGACTCATATTACTTGACCATTGACTACACAGATAAAATTTCAATTTATTCTCTTGATTATTCTTCTATAAAATGGAAATAAAATAGTAAATTGTTTTTTACGCATATTCTATTTGGTACAAAAATGTTAGAAGCAAATAATTTAGGAACCGAAAAATTGATGTTCAATCCAAAAATTATTACTCTTAAATTCATTTTTTGGAGATAAATGATTGCTTACCCCCTCAAAAATAAGGGTTTAAAAATAAAAAACATTTTAATAATGTATAGTTTTATACAATAAAATAAATAACATTTGAAAATTTATATATACTTGAACTAGTCACAAAGTAATTATTGTTCAACTTTAGTTTTTCACCATCATTACAAATTCCGATCTTATATTTTTTAAAATAATTATTAATGTATTTGGTTTTGCGATTCTATCATCATGTAAAAATAGTAGATTCATATTTATGATCATGAGAATAATTTTAAAATCATTCAATATTATTACCAGGTTCAAAAAAGGATGACATGGAATTTTCTAGCTTAGCGTTGGGAAAAAATTGACTTTTATATCTTGTTTTTTACTTAAAATAAGACTATGAAAATTATTATTGGATTATTTATCTGTTTTTTATTTTATATTTTTCTCCTTGAATGATAAAATATTTATTTAGTAAATCAAACAATTAGTTTTATAGTTTAGTCATTATGTTCATTCTAAAAAGACTAAATCATTGAACCTAATCATATTTTGTGATAAAGCATGTATTGGCCTTATGATTTGAAAATTTATCATCTATTTCAGAATATGTGCTACTAATATAATCCATTAAAGAACTAAATGTGGAATTGAATTATATTTTTCTCTTATTATTTTATTCTGGGTTTCATTTTTTACTTCTGATTAGATTTTTCATTCTGTAGAAGCTGTAGAAAACATGGTTTGATTCTTTCATGATTTTCACCCATAACACCTAAATTATTTTTAAATTTTATCAATTTTTTATTATTAATATAGGATTTTCTAAATTCAATTATTTTACTTAATTATTATTATTGACTAATCTATAAGAAACTAGGAATGGCCGCTATGTAAAGTAGGTGTTTTTGTAGTATCTTTATCAGATGAATCAAAAATTGGTATTCCTTTTTTATGTTATTATATTCTTATGAAAAGAAAATAAATGATGAATTATATATTTTAATAACTATATGCTCACCATCTTTAGGAAACATGTTTTCCTCCTAACTGATAAGTGTTCAAATGAGATTTTTTACATTAAAATAATCTATATTAGTATATTGAATAATGGAATCTAAAATTCCTGTAAACTTGGTTTGTTTTACTATATGAACATTTTATGATTAATTACATTTAATAATTGGTCCTCCAAGAGAATAAAAAATTATTCAAAATATCTATCAATTATCTATTAATTTGTGTAATGGTTTCACTATAAAAAATACAGAATATATCAAAATTCAACATGATTTTTTTATAACTAAGCTATAAAAAATTATCAACCCCATCATAAGCCACCAAAACAGTTGTTCACATCTCATAAGATATACTGTATTAAGAAACTCACTTAAACTAATCTTGATATACTACATATATTATTGAATACGTATATTGTCAGTTCAAATTGAATACTCATTCTTTAGTATAATTCCATTTTTTGGATCTTGTTTAGGAATAATGTAAGGATTAATGAAAATTATAAAAGTCCATATAGAAATATTTTTCATGTATAAAATCATAAATTCCTTATAAAAACCATAATATTATACACTAAATTAGGGGGATCTAACCATGGACATAAATAATTTATTATTATACACAAAATCCTTTAAAAATTATGGTTTTGACTTCATTATTTTCAAGTTGGTAACTCAATATTCACAACATTTTTTACTAATTGAAGGTTAGATGAAACCATAATTAATATTTAGGATGGGTGAATTACGTTCTTAGAATTTGTTTCACATAAAATAACCCTATATTTTTATATTTAATATAATATTATTTTAGGAACATAAGAAATAATAATAAATATAAAAATTATGAAAAAGCTAAAATAAAAGAAATTTATAGTGTTTTGCAGAAAAAATGTCCCCTACTCCACTCTACCAATACTGAACTCCTAGAGCATATGGATTTCACAAGAACTAGCCCTTTTCTTAAAGAACAACAACCTCAGTAAAAGTAATTTTCACTTGGTAATAAACCATGACATTTTTATAGGATCATAATAGGCTTAATAATAACACATTACTATAAAACTCTCTACTAGGAGTGCTCAAATTCAGTAGTAGGATAGAATTATAAAGAATTAAAATTATGTTCATAATTTAAAGATGCAACTGATAAAAGAGATGTTTTATCCAACCAATAACTTATAAATAAAGTATAGTAAGTGGATTTTCTTAAAAACTGAATGGTTGATCTTGAATGAAAAGCAATAGAAAAAAATTTCTCTATTCATTTTCTTCCTATAGAGACTAATTATTGAAATCATGGAGAGAAACTATATAGTGAACGTTTTGTTTCAATAATGTATTTTTTTTTCAGGATTTAATAAACCCATATATATTATCACTTAATATTCCATGTAATAATAAAAAATAAAATTTAGTCTTGAAATTAATTTCATTATTTCCATTCCCCAAAAATTCTCCAGTAAATTATATGAGAAATTAATTGTTTTGTTATTTTTTCTCTTCTTAGTACATAAAACTTTTTAAAAAAAATTATTTTATGATAAATAGGTAGTATATTATATTATACTACAATAACGAAATATATTTACTCTAAAATTAATCTTTATTTAATAAATATGAATTTCTCTGAATGACATATCAATTTTTAGATTACTATATATCTAAATTCCACACATCCTTTCTTCAAAGAGCCAATTGTTTTATCTAGAAAAATTAGATAACCATATTTCTAAAATAGCTAAATTTATATATAGATGAATGAAAATTAGTTTTAAATTGAAAAAATATCCATACAATCGAGGGATCCAAACCACATAACTGATTACTCCAAAAATAAAATTGATATACTTATTTCATCTAAATGATGGTTTCCCTCAGGGGTGATTCATCATTGAAGACAATTTTCACATAGTTAATTCAGATACATTACTGATTTATATAAGAGATTCATAAGGTATTCGATTTTTGTAGTTATTTCATGATGTCTCTAAATATATTATTAGCCAATGTCTTGAAATAGATTAGTTTTCTAGACCCTGGTAGATTTCAGACAATTTTCAGAATTGTATAATTATAACATATTAAGATTAAATAAAAATAAAACATGATGAAAAAAATTAAAAAATTAGTATAAACATATGAAGTTTTTTTGTGATCACAAAAACATAACAAACATGGGATATATAGGAAAATAATTAGTATCCCAAAAAATTATTCTTTTATCCACAATAATTTTATGTTAATGTAGTTCACACATGATGACATCTCATCATTCCCCTATTAAACCCCCAAAATATATTCCCTACCTAGATATGAAAATCACATATAAATGAGTTTTCTCTTATTTCATCCTTTTTGAAAATAATATAAACTTAAGATACGAGATAATACACATATATCACATACTATATCCATTATGATAATGATGTTTAACTCTCATAACTACCCTAATCATTAGATATTTTTATTTTGGAAATAGATTACAATTGATATAAATTACTTACATTTTTATATGTAAAAAACCAGGGATTAGTTTATTTATATCAATATTTAATTTCGTAAAGTGACATTTAATATGAAAGTTATTATATATTGACTGATACACTGAATATTTTCTAAAATTGAGAGAACAATGTATATCACAACCCATGATAAGTGAAATATTCATGTTTCCCCAAAAATCATTCATATATACCTCCATCCATATAAATTGTGGTGTGGCTTTAGAGAAATCTATATACTAAGATCCTATTATTTTATGATTCATTTAATATGACTTCATTGTATGGTTACAAAAACAATTTCACCAAGAATGAAAAATTTTAAAAATTGTTGATCATCTTTATTCGACACAAGCTTCTGATTCGTCATATATATAAAAATAATCACATTTCTATTATTTTCATAAAATATCCCACAATTTTTATTATCCTAAATATATTTCATAATTATTTTTACATATAAATAATTTTATATTTTTTGTGGACTCTGAAATCCTACATGTCAGATTATATCTTGAACTATGTTTTATTTAGAGGTTGTTTAATAAAACATGTATCCACTTCGTTTCCTATATTATTTACGATCTATATTCGTTTAAAATCATATTTATAAAACTCTTTCCTATAAAAAATATTTTAATTTAGGTTTTGAATCATCTATGATATATTTTTTAAATAATTTCTTGGAATCTTTTTCATGTGATAACAAATTATTATTCTTCTCTTGGTATATTTATAATCAAACAAATCACTTCATTTCCAATCACAAATATATTTGAAAAAATATATTAATTTCTTTGAAAATTATTTAATGTATTCTAAATTATTCTCTATAACTATGATGTCATCAGAATTAATAATCACTAGGAGGAAAACTTCATTATTTACATTTATATGGTGGTTTCTTCTATTCCCTTCGTGAAGTTGATCTTCTTCAATCATTAATCCAGCAAAGGATACCAGGATGATGGGGCCGTCATTAGCCACTATAAATACATATTCAATTTACACACTTAGTTATAATATTTTCCTATAAATAAAAACATTTTATATTCAATAAAGACTTTAGTTTCAAACATTCCATTAAGAAGATAATAAATGACTTCCATTTGAAAAATATTATATTCCGAATTTTTAGTAATAATAACAATGATTATAAGGGTTTTATATCATACTTCTGGTTAAATGGTCCTATAAAAATCACTTCATATAGACACTTTTTATCCCTTACAAATTAGTATTTCGTTGTTTCATACCAGTTCACTTATTTTGTTAAATTTTTTCTGAAAAACTAAATTGGTTTATGTAACATTGTTATCTATAGGTTGGTTTATAAGCACTAATTATAATTTTTTTTCAATATCATCTAATTATTTATTCATATAATAAAATATATATTTATTCCCTAAATATTATTCAAGAGATCATCTCTCAAATTGTGAAAACAATTAGGTATCTGAAATTTTCGTCATTGTTCTTCTAGTTTGAACCAGTTATCCTTAATCCCCAATGTTATTTAGCACCATTACTCTATTCCTCAGACATGGACGATATGAAAATAATTATTAAGAATAAGATGAAATTTATAAATATATATCTTACCCAAATAAATTTTATATATAATTAAATTTTTCTAAAACATTTTCATGTTGTTTACTAATACAAGGTTTATCTTCCCTTTCTCTTCTATTAATTATTGAGGTTGATATTTTTACCAAAATATTCCAAAACATTCATATCTATAGATTAATAATTACTTCTAGTTTTCTTTTCATAATAATTGTGTCCTATAAAATTAAGAGAGTATCCATGGAAGAAACCATCAACAACCCTTTAATCTAACATTTTATGATACACTACAACGAACTCAATAATTGGAGTTCGTTAATACACCCATATTTATTTCAAACACAGAGTTACATTGTAATATATTAATTATAGAGTTATATTATAATGTATTATATAGAAAAATTTATTTTTAATGATAACTTCCCCTCTAATAGATTTTCACCATAATTATGAAGAACTACCATGTTCAATTAAAATGGTTCAAGCCATCTCAACCAATATTTTATTATTTCATTAAAAATTATAATATTGTAGTGTTTTTAGTGCTTTAATTTCATGAAAAATATCATATTTTTAAGATAATATTTAAACATTCCATTTATTTATTCAACACAATTTTCATTCAAAATATTTATCATGGAATAACGATATTCCCTTTCATCGCTTCTCTACAAACTCTTAAAAATTTTCCAAGACAATAATTTCGGTTTCAAAAACATAATACTTGTAATAAAATTCAAATAATAACTAATTGAACTAAAATTATTATCCCAATTTTTTGATTTCTTTTTCATGCGTCCATATATATTAGAATATGTAAGCTCTATGTGATGAGGGGAATATATCTCTTCCTTTTATGTATTGAGTGTGGAATAATTCTTTTCTGGCATATCAAACAACACCAGTACATTCTTATTATCATATAAAAACATGATTAATAATTCTTGTCAATTAATTCTTATTTATATTCTTCTATAACATATGTTCATTCGTTTTATTCAATAATTGAGTTTCTTACACTATTCCAAAATATCAGAATCATTGTGATACTACAACATGACAAAGATATCCATTAGTTAATTATATAATTTTATAACATTAGTATAATTAATATCATTAAAAAATCTGTATAATATGAAAAAACAATGTTTCATTCATCCTTAATTTATGAAACCATCAATTAATTATGATTTATTCTATCAATAAGTATGTAACATTTGGATTTTAATCATTTAATAAAATTGATAGAAGATCGGATGTCATTGACCCTGAGTCACACACCATTTTCATATTCATTATCACTACAATCTATCCACTCACATTTTCAGAAATGTAATATATCCAATAATATTTCCTGACAACCAAAATCCAACTTTCATGTCCATTTTTATTTTGTAGTAATGAAATTAGTATTCACAACTAAGTAATTTTATTTTAATTTTTTCTCTCTATCAAGAGTCATTAAATATTTTTCATAAATATTTTATTGATATAGGAGAATTACCAGACCTTCATTATCAAAATTTTTAGGGTGATCACATCTTTGAAATATAGTTTTTTGTGGATAGAATCTATTTTTAGTTTCCAAAATGAATTTTTATGTTTTTCTAATTTTAGTGGATTGAATCCCCATCAATGTCTCCTCTAATAAATCCTATATTTATTATAGTATTGATGATCGAACTAACATATTTTCATTTTTATACAAAGCCTCTATAGTTATATAATTATCAATATAAATCATAAATTACTCTATAACATGAATTCTATCTATAACAATGTACTTTTTATATCTAATTTCATACCATCAAATTTAAAACATTTTAATTAATAAATATTTTTGTAGAGTTATTGAAACTTCTTCCTAAAATAGAATTAATTTTAGACATAAAATTGTCTCCCTATAAAACCCATTAATATTAATATAATAAAACCTTTAAATTCCTCATTGTGCATAATAGATGGATCCATACATAATACATATCTGAATAAACCATAATCTGTTAAGACCACTAAAAAATAGCAATTATATTACAAAGAATGAACTTGATTAACCTGTTTATCAAAATTTTTTAGAATGAAAATATATAATTCTTTTTATATTAATCAATTTAAATATTTTATAGAAAAATGATGAATATGATTATTTTATTCTTAGAAATTTATTAATTAAAGTGTTCCATTATTGTGATATACATTTATATTTCAATAATATTTTGAGTTTTGATGAAAAAAATATTTTATATGACTTTTTGGATAATGTAATAGCTGAGACCCTCATGGTCCATCCCTCTACCAAACTCTGGATCCTAAGGGTGGCGTGTGACCGATCGGTGTGCGGCTGATCAGTGTGCCATGATCGGTGCGACCAATCGGTGACTCACCGATATGTGCGACCAATCGGTGTGTGGCACGATCAGTGCACCCAATCGGTGCCTCACCGATCGGCGTGACCGATCGGTGTGTGGAACTATCGGTACAATGTGATTATTGTCACCCATCATTGTTGGGTTTTTCTTCTACAGTTCTCCCGTAACACCACTTTTAGCCATTTTATACTTTTTGAAGTTGTTCGAGGCTGTTTAATTTTGAGCCCATAATCAATGTTCAAATTCTTAAGAGTGAGGCGACCCCCAACTGACCCTGCTATGTGTCCGCTTAACGTGCCCCGCTGTTTATATAAAAACCGTTAAATGTCACAGAAGCTACCACCTTTTTTCAATGGGAATCATTAAATAACAATTAATTCAATCATGTGTAACTACCCAAATGCGTGGTGAAACCATGATCCGACCATGTTGCCGTTCAAAATTCCAAATTCCGTGACAACCATATCTCATCCTTATATCACACGAGAATTTCTCTTTCTTCTTCCTATTTTCCTCTACTTTCATCCTGGTGTGTTTGGAGTCCCCCCCCCTTCTTGAAGCAAGCGGTGCACCTGTGCCGAAGCTTTTCTGCTCACCCTTGGATTCCCTGACGTTCCTCCCCTACAAGTCACACATCCCTCATTCTTGGCGCGTGGAGAAGTACTTTGATCCTTGATCTTCCAGGTAGGGATTTTCCTTCTTCTCTCCTTATTATGTATCATGTGGGGTGGGTACACTACTGATTCTATGGGATGTATGGAAGCAAAACGTTAATGAGGATAATAAGAATACTTTTAATGAATAAAAGGGGTAGAGTGATCAATGTTCTACTATTATTTTTCTTTACCCGTGATTATTTAGGTTGTGAACTTTATGGGATCATGCTCACATAAAATCATAGTCGTTGGTGGTCTTTCCTTGCGCACTAATGAAACCTTGTTTTCTTTGATAATTGAATGACTCCAACATGAGAATTTGGTTAATTATGTAAATTCATCCAATTAAAGGAATGTCCAGTGAAAACAAATCCTTGTTTTATCACCCCGGTTAACCAAAAAGAAAGAAGAAAAACTTTGTGATTGATGTACTTGAGTTTGGAAACTTCCTTGTTCTGTCATGATGGCATGTCTGTTCGCTCTGCTCAATGCTTATGGGGCGATGTGGATGGGGATGGGATCCTCTGTTATGGTACAATTGTTGGTTGTGAATATGAAGCCGTGTGGGGCTATATCTCGAGGCCTGGATTGGTTCCAGTACTTTGAGGGATTCCACTAATCCCTTTGTTGTTTTGACTTTACAAGAGAACCGGGTGTGAATGTTTTTTTTATATTTATCTTTCCCCGGATTGTGGTTTTGCTGGTTAGTTGCCTAGAAGTGTAGAATTCACCTAATGGGATAACGTGAACATGAAAAAAATAATTGTTAAAATGGGAAATTGGTTTTGGGAATGAGTTGTGACATGGCCGTGAGTGTTGTGATGTTCTTTTTTGAATGAATAGTAACAATGGTGTTTGTGCTTAGGTTTTGTAAACCTAGGTTGGGATGAGTGCTTTTTATCTATACATATATCTGTAGTTTTTATGTTTCTTATTTGTGCCCCACCCAAGTTGAGCACTTAGTGCCGAACTCCCCCATTCCATGGGGGAGGGTGTATTTCCCAACACTCTTCTGAGTGGCTGGTTATTAGCTCCTTTTTTGCTTCCTTTCCAAAATAGCCAAAGACTTTTTAGGTAGGCTGTGAAAGCATGAGGTACATTATAGCCTAATATTCTTCAAGCAGGGTAGTTTTGGTGGTTGTCCTAGGTGTGTGCTCACAGGTTGTTCCCAAGAATCATCAGGATGAGGCCTAGGTGTCCTCAGGTGTGGCGGTAGTTGTTCTGGTCTAGGTGTTTGTGGGTTTGGTTTAGTGTGGTGGTTGTAGTCCAGGTGTTTTGTGGTCGGGATGTGTGGTTGTGGCCCAGGTGTGTGCGGGCGGGGTGTGGCAGTGGGACTACGGTGAGAATGGGGGGGTTTGTTCGATGCGTAGGATGTATTCAATAACTAGTTGGAAAGTGGTTCAGGGTACCCAAATATCGATGTGTTATTACTAAACTTTATTTGACTTGTTTTATTTTAGGTGTGTTCCTTGGTGAGGCTTGGGTGGATAGTTTTCCTTTCTAGGTTCTTTGGTTATCTCTTTTCTCACAGGGCATTAGAATGCCTCCCCACTTGTGAACGAGATGCTTTGGTTTTCCTTACTAAGTATACTTGTATGCTCAACCTACGTATATAAAACTTCTTTCAGGTTTATAGGAGGACTTCAGGGATCGTGCTGGGTTGTACTAGCTTGGACGTTGGGACAGTTGTTGTTTCTGTTTTTCTTTTCCTTGGTACTTTATCATTGTAATATTCTTATACTTGTGGCATTTTATTTGTAACATGCATATGTGTATGGTTTTCTTTGGATTTACATTTACCTCCAATTTTGGCATTTTGGGATTAACTCTCTTATCTACTAATCCTAATAAAGAAAAAGGGTAATTCCTTCCATCTTGTGTATGATTCTATACCCTTGGTGCTAGTCACCACTCCGGGACCTATTGAAGGTGGGTCTCGGGGGTAATTATCACTCCTTCAACATGAAAAGGGAATGACATGCTAATATGATGTCCCTTCTCTCATCTTAGTGATGGCAGGTCGTAACAGATTGGTATCAGAGGCGAAGTTGAGAGATATGATGGGGTTTGGAGTTAGGCATATTGATTATTTCATGGGATGGTGGGGAAATAGTGTTGGGTGATCTTGGTGCGTGAATTAGGTAAGGGAAGACCATCTAGGACATGATATTTTAGGGCCCCCATGATCCAATGCAAGGACACTGGGCCTACCAAACGACCAAGTGAGACTACACTGATTGCAGGGTAGAGACCCTAGTGAAGGTACATGCATCATAATGACTTGTGTTCTTGAGTTTTATGGGTATTTTGGGAATTTAAAATTAATGAGAAGTCTATGAAAATTTAAGAACGGTATTATACACTACTCGGGATTAGGGATTCCTTATTTACCTGGTGGCTATGGAACATGGGAGACAACCACGAGTAATGTCGGTGATCGAGGCCCCAGAGGTTGACTTGGCTAATCGAGAGAGGACTGACCGAGAATAGGTAGACGATCAGTGGTAGAGTATGCTTCGTGCCTTTCAACGGAAGAACCTTGGGAATTACGAGGGCAACATCTCAGACATGGAGACAGAGAGCTGGCTAGAGGGGATGGTGATAGCTTTCATCTTGACACGAGATCCGACGGAGTATTGGGTTCTTGTGGCTATGAGCCAGATGCACGAAGCAGTGTGTCATTGTTGAATGATTTAACTTGGGGAGAAGAAGGAGATTGAGGTTACATGGTATGACTTCGAGAAGGAGTTCCGAGTGGAATTCCTCTCTTCCACAATGAAGGCTAATAAGAGGAAGGAGCTACTCTCCCTCCAACAGGGGAGCATGTCAATGAGAGAATTGGGGATCAAGTTCAAGGATCTACTTCGCTTTGATCCTGACCTCTTCCAAAATGAGGAGTCTCAGGCGAGACATTTAGAGGAGGCACTTTGGCCTTCTCTCCAGTATGTTGTTACTACATTCACCATAAAGATATACATGGAGTTCCAGAAGAAGGTAGAAGTGGTGGAAAGGGTGCACACACTGGGAGGTGTATCACCAGAGGGAATCCAGTTGGGCTCATCAATGGGGAAGTCCATCAGCAGCAGACCTCCAGCATTAGGACCCTCTAGGTTTTAACTAGCAGGAAGTAGGCCTCAGCAATTCCAGTTCCAGTCTCCTGGACCTCGCCCTTTCCTTTTGGGCCCATGACCGAGATGATTCATCTATGGTAGCCATGGGCACCTTTAACATCAGTGCTCGGATAGAGTACAGTACAGAGAGGGTGTGAAGGTTCAGCACCCACCTCAGCAGCAGTAGTTTCCAGCTAGACCCTTTTAGCATCATCAGTAGGGGAAACATGCTCCCGCTCCTTCGAGGGCAGGCATTGCAAGAGGAGGCCGACCATAGGACTCCACTCAGGGACATAGTCTAGGGTGTTGTTGGGGAGGTGGGTGACAGCTGAGAGGCAGGGGATCTGGGCATGGATAGTTTCACGCCATGGAGGGAGCAGTTCCAGCAGGGCCAGAAGTCGTTCGAGGTATTATCTACTTGTTTAGTAGTCTTTCCTATGCCTTGTTTTATACATGATATTCGAAATCCTTTTTGGCACCAAGTATGGCCCGTGCTCTAGTTTAAGACGTTGAGATACTTCCAGTTCCCTTGGTGTTTAGCACAACAGTCAGAGGACAGACCGAGTTGTTCTATGTTTGGCGAGAGAGTAGACTGATAATAGGGCCACATTAGTCTATCAAGAATCTTCTACTGTTCCAGATACAAGCTTACAATGTCATCCTAGGAAATGACTGTCTATTCTATGTGTGTGCTGTCATTGACTACTTCCGAGGAAGGGTCATGTTTTCAGATTTGGGCAGCCGACCTGTAATGTTCATCAGTGAGTGGGGTTTCCAGAAAAGCAGCAGGCGAGAGGGGCCCATCCCTTCCTTATTAGCTGAACTATCAGTTGAGTCGGTGGATGAAAAGATGGTGGAAGTCCTATGAATAATTAGTGAGTTTATGAACGTCTTTCCTCTGTAGGTGGTGACTCTACCCCCTCGACGTGATGTTGAGTTCGGGATAGACTTGAAACCTTGTGCCCATCTGATTTCGATGGCTCCCTACCGGATGGCAACATTCGAGTTACGAGAGTTGCAGATTCAGATTTATGACGTGATGATGAATTGTTTTGTTCGACCAAGTGTGTCACCTTGGGGCACTCCAGACATATTCATAAAGACGGTAGATAGTGGTCTGAGGCTGTGAATAGACTACAGGAGACTGAATCAGGTAACAATCAAGAACTGTTACCCTCTCCCGAGGATAGATGACCTTTTTGACCACAGGGTGGTTCTCCAAAATTGACCTGTGGTCAGGATATCACCAGTTGAGGGTGAAGGAGGGTGACATCTCGAAGACTTCCTTCAGATGCAGATATGGGCACTTTGAGTTTCTGGTCGTGTCGTTCGTTGATACAAATCCTCCAGATGTGTTCATGGGGATCATGAACTCCATCTTCTAGAAATACGTGGATCAGTTCATGGTCGTGTTTATTGATGACATCCTAATATACTCGAGGTCAAAGTAGGATCATGTTGAGCACCTGAGAACGGTTTAATAAGTCCTCTGACAACACCAACTCTATGGGACATTGTCTAAGTGCAAGTACTGGACACGAGAAGTGCCCTTCCATGGGAATGTGGTGTCAGAGTAGGGAATAGCGATATACCCATCGATGGACGAGGTAGTTGTTTCTTTGGCAGCACCCAAGAACGTGGAAGTGGATTGTAGTTTCCTTGGACTGGCAGGTTACTATCAGAATTTCGTGCCCAACATCCCTCAAGATGCGACACCTTTGACAGCTTTGACCAAGAAGGACCAGGCTTTCGTGTCGAATGGGAAGTTCCAAGAATCCATTACCTATCTGAAGGAGAAATTGGTAAGTTCCCCATTGCTAAGGTTTCCCGAAGAAGGTGCGACATATTAGGTGTTCTGTGATGCTTTAGTACAAGGCCTTGGGTGTGTTTTGATGCAACAATAAGGGGTGATCTCTTACGGTTCTAGACATTTGCATACTCATGAGCGTAATTATTCCACCCATGACCCGGAGCTTGCGGCAGTTTTTTTTGCACTATTGTTGTGGAGAAATTACCTCATCGAGAAGCGCTTCTTGGTTTTCACAGATCAAAAAATCTGGAAGTATATCTTCTCCTAGAGGGACCTGAACTTACGGTAGAAAATGTGGACGAAGTTCATTCAGGAATACGACATCATGATTTCCTACACATCATGAAAGGGGAATGTGGTGGCCGATTCCTTGATTAGGAAGTCGTAGAAGGATACGGTTTGAGATTCGGAAGACGCTTGGATGATGATGGAGGAGTTGGATGACCTGCACCTAGATGCGAGGGAGGATGTTGGTAGAGTTTGTCTGTTTCATATGATAATGAAATCCTCTATACTGTGGTAGGTGGAGGAGACTTATTGGGGAGAAATATATAGTGAAGTGATGTGTGACCGGGTTAACCAAGGCAATGCTCCAGAAGGATGGATAGGTGATGGTCAAAATTGGATTCTTTTCTGAGGAAAGATTGTTGTCCCAGATGCAATGCACTGAAGGGTTCTTGTTGAGTTCCACAACTCACCCCTAGCAGTGCACCAATGGGTTTCCAAAATGAACTGTAGTTTGAGAGGTTAGTTCTGGAGGCCCGAGGTAAAGCGGGCGGTGGCATAGTTTGTGGAAATGTTCCTAGTGTGTCAGTAGGCGAAGGTTGAACCCCATGTTTGAGGCATCTTGTTGTAACCTTTGGATTTCCCTAAGTTGAAGTGGGATTAAATCTTAATGGATTTCGTCACAGGGCTACCCAAGGTTCAAGGAGGTTGCGACGTTATCCGGGTATTGGTGCACCAGTGGACGAAATCGGATCACTATCTAGTGATCAGGGAGTCGGGAGAAGTGAATGCCTTAGCCTAAAGGTACGTGGATGAGGTGGTGCGGTTTCATGGAGTTACAAGGTCCATAGTCTCAGACAATGATGCATGGTTTACCTCATGAATCTAAAGACGATTGCAGCATGCTTTTGGCACCCAGCTATGTCTTAGCGCTACTTTCCACCCCCAGAAAGATGGGCAGACAGAGTGCACCATCTAGAAAATGGAGGACATGTTACTTGCACGTATTCTGGACTCTGGGGGACTGTGGGTGAGACAATTTCCTTTGGTAGAGACTCCCTACAATAATACTTATCACTCTACCATTGACATGGCTCCGTTCAAAGCCTTGTATGGAAGGCCATGTTACTCACCTGTGTGCTGGACTGAGGTTGGGGAAACATGTGTTCTTGGCCCAGAGGTGGTGCATAGTACAACGGAGAAGATTCATCTTATACAGGAGAGGATGAAGGCGGCTCAGGACCGGCAGAAGTCATATGCCGATAGTAGGAGGAGAACCCTGGAGTTCGGGGTCGGGGACCACATATTCTTGAAGGTCTCCCCTCGTTGTAGGAAACAGAGGTTCGGTAAGGGGAGTAAGATCTCTCCAAGGTTCATCCGACCATTCGAAGTGCTGAGGTGGGTGGGAGAAGTGGATTTTCAGCTAGTGTTACCACTGTTGCTACTAATAATACATGATTTCTTCCATGTGTCACAACTCCGACAGTATCTACATGATTTTTAAAACGTCCTCGACTAGGGGAAGATGGATATGGAGGAAGACGTGACTTTTGTGGATGGACCAATGAGGATCGAGGATAGTGAGGAGAAGGTGCTCCTTGGATGGACCATTCCTTTGGTTCGTGTGTTGTGGAGGCATGGCGGGCTCGAGGAATTTACCTGGGAACGGGAGACACATATGTGCGCCCAGTACCCAGATCTGTATTGAGTTTTGTTTTTAATTGTTGTTATGGAATGCATTACCTTTCTAACTATAGAACGTGTGGTTTTCCTTATTCTCTAGATGCATGTGAAATGTCTTAACTGCGGGGAGGGTAGGACCTGATCCCTAATCAAGATGCATTAAGGTGGATGGGATTAAACCCGTGCGGGTGAGTTAGTGCCGCCCAAAGCTAATAGTATCTTGGAAGGGAGTAAGAAACTCCCAAACCCATATAATTGGACAACTTGACCCCTTTATTGATGCATGGTTTTTTAAGGGGGAGGTGTTCTTATATATTGGATAGGTTCACTCCTGAGAGGTAACTTTAGGGGTGGTTGTTCAGACCCCCTCTTTTCTTCGGGTCCGGTTTGATTCTCGAGTGAGAGAATAGTTTGAGAGGTATCTGATGTAATTTCCCAGACCCTCATGGTCCATCCCTTTAGCAAAATCCGGATCCTAAGGTTTGTGTCCAAGTGGTAAGATGCTCTATCGGTGTGCGACCTATCGGCATGCGACCCATCGGCGGGCGACCGATCGGCGTATATCCGATCGGCGCGTAGCCGATCTGTGTTTGATCGATCAGCGTGCGAAAGATTCGCTTGTGACCGATTGGCGTGCGACCGGTCGGCTTCCAACCTATCAGCGCGTGACCGATCGGCCTGCGACCGATCGGTGTACAACCGATCGATGTGCGAGCAATCGGTGTGCAGTTGGTCAGTGTGCCATGATTGGTGTGTCACTGATTGGTGTGTGTCACGATCAGTGTGACGCGATCGGTGTCACCCAGCCTTGTCGGGTTTTTATTCTACATTTCTCCCGTAACACCACTATTAGCTCTTTTTAACATTTTTGAAGTGGTTCAAGGATGTTTTTTTTTGAGACCATAATCAATATTCAAATTCCTAAGAGTGGGGAGGCCCCCAACAGACCCAGCTGTGTGTCCGCGTAACATGCCCATCTGTTTATATAAAAACCTTTAAATGTCACAGCTTTTACCACCTTTTTCTGATGGGAATCATTAAATAACAATTAATTCAGTCTTGTGTAACCACCCAACCGTGTGGTGAAACCATGATCCGACCATATAGCCATTCAAAATTCTATATCCTGTGACAATCAGATATCATTCATATATTGAATGGGAAATTCTTCTACATCTTCCTCTTTTCCTCTCCTTTCTTCCTGGTTTTATTGGAGCCCCCCCCCCCTCCGGAAGTAAGTGGTGAACCTGTTCCAAAGCCTTCCTTCTCACCCTTGGAGTCCCCAGAATTCCTCCCTTACAAGTCACACATCCCCTATTCTTGGTACGTGGAGAAGAACTTCGATCATTTATCATCCAGGTTGGAATTTTCCTTCATCACTCTTTACATTGTATCATGTGGGGTGGGTACGCTACTGATTCTATGGGATTGATGGAACCAAAACATTAATTAAGATAATAATCAAACTTTTAAAGAATGAATTGGGGGGTGTGTGATTAGTGTTCCTCTATTCTTTTTTCCTTACCCATGATTATTTATTTTTTGAACTGTATGGGCTCATGCTCACTGAGAATCATGGTCGTTGGTGGTATTTCCTTTTGCACTAATGAAACCTTGTTTTCTGTGATAATTGAATGACTCCAACATGGGAATTTGGTTAATTACATAAATTTGGCCGATTAAATGAATGTTCAGTGAACAAAAAACATTTTTTGATCACCCTAGTTAACCAAACAGAAAGAAGAAAAACATAGTGAATGAAGTACTTGAGTCTGGAGACATCCTTGTTCTATCATGATGGCATGTCTTTTTGCTCTACCTGATGCTTATTGGGTGATGTGGATGGGGATTGAATCCTCTGTTGTGGTAAAATTGTTGGTTGTGAATCTAAAGATATGTGGGGCTATATCTCGAGGCATGGTTTGGTTCCAATACTTTGAGGGATCTCACTGATCCCTTTTTGTTTTGACTTTACAGGAGAACCAGGTGTCAATGCTTAAATTTCTCTTTTTATGTTTCTCTTTCCCTGGCCTATGGTTATGCCTATTAGATTCCCAGTAGTGTAGAATTCTCCTAATGGGGTCTCTTGAAATTGAAAACAATAATGTTTAAAATGGGAAATTGGTTTTCAGAATGAGTTATGACTTTTTTGTGGGTGATGTGTGGTTATTTTATGAATGAATAGTAATGAGGGTGTTTGTGCTTATGTTTTGGAACCCTAGGTTGGGATGAGTTCTTGTTACATATACATATATTTAAAGTTTTTATGTTTCTTATTCCCTCCCCACCCAAGTTGAGCACTTAGTGCTGAATACCCCCATTCCATGGGGGAGGGTCTTTTCACAACACTCTTCTGAGTGGCTTGTTATTAGCTACTTTTATTCTCCCTTTCCCAAATATCCCAAAACTCTTCGGGCAGGCTGTGATGGCCTGAGGTCCATTATAGCCCAAGATTATTCGGGCAGGGTTGTTGTGGTGGATGGCCCAGGTGTGTGCGGGCATGTTGTTCTCAAGAATCTTCAGGATGAGGCCCAGGAATCTTCGGGCGTGGCAGTAGTTGTTCTAGATCAGGTGTTTTTGGGCGTGGATTAGTGTGGTGGTTGTGGCCGAGGTGTTTGTGGGTAGGATGTGTGGTTGTGGCCCAGGTGTGTGTAGGTGGGGGTGTGGTAGTGGGAATGTGGTGAGAATGGCGGGATTGGTTCAGTGCGTATGATGTCTTCAATAACCAGTGGGAAAGTGGCACGGGGTACCCAAACATCAACGTGTTATTTATATAAAATATTTGACTTGAATTATTTGGGGAGTGTGCCTTAGTGAGTCTTGGGTGGATTGTTTTCATTGCTAGGTGCTTTGGTTATCACTTTTCATACATGAAATTAGAATACCTCCCCACTTGTGTACGAGAGTCTTCAATTTTCCCTACTGAGTATACGTGTATGCTCACCCTATGTATATAAAACTACTTTCAGGTTTCCAAGAGGACTTCAGGGATCGTGATGGGACGTACTAGCTCAGACATTGGGACAATTGTAGTTTTTGTTTTTCTTTTCTGTGGTATATTATCTATGTAGTCTCCTTGTACTTGTAGAATTTACTTTTTAACATGAATATGGTTATGGTTTTCATTGGATTTACTTTTACCTCCAGTTTTGGCATTGTTGGGATTCACTATCTTATCTCCCGATCCTAATAAAGATAAAGGGTAATGCCTTCCATCTTGTGTGTGATTATATACCCTTGGTGATAGTCGCCACTCCGGGACCTATTGAAGGTGGGTCTCGGTGATCATTATCTCTCCTTCAACTTAATGAAGGAAGGGGATGTCAATATTCTATCCCTTCTTTCATCATGGTGAAGGAGGGTTATGACAGTTAATACTAATTTTATTGTTATATTATTAGATGTTTGAATGATTATTTACAACATTATAAAAAATCTAGTTTCCTATACAAAAGGCTTTCATTATATCTCATTATTTTATTTCAAATGTTAATGTCTGAATTTTATAATATGAATTAGTAAAAATGAAGTTACTTTTTTGGTGTATAATGCTAACATTTTCATTAGATGATTTTTTAACATTTTTCTAATAGGTTTTTATGTGAATATTTTAAAACCCCATTTTAAAAACAATATTAATTTTTTATAACAGTATTAGTATATAAGTATGAAATTTAAATACATAAAAAAATTCTATGTCAAAAATATTTATTTTGTAATAGAATTTATAATAGAAAAACTTTTATTTCTAATTTACAAATATGTTTTTGACATTTTAAATATTAATAAATATTTTTCAAAAAACAAATTTTTATATTAAATGTTAATTAATTTAATGTTATTTTTTAAAAATTTAATAGATTTAATATTATTAATGGAACTTAAAATATGGAATCATTTTTAAAAATTATTTAATAATATTCACATTAGTTTTAGACATAAATATTTAGTGAACATGAGTAAAAAATTGTTACCATAATGTAAAATTAAAAGCTAAAAATATTAATTAAAGGAATAATAGGTGTGAAACATGATAAAAAATATTTCTAATTTAGCATTTTAAGCTCTTACTCCCATTAAATCACCATAAAATCAATAATTTCATATATTTGGTTCCATATGACATGTTTATGGTGTGTTCCAATTATATTACATTGAAATTTTTACAAATATGCCATTCTCATCACATAAAAAGGGCTACTCATAGCATGTTCAATACAACTTTAAAATTTTAGTTTCCTCTATAAAATATATTTTTATTTTACAAAATATAATCCAATTTAACTATTTTATATTATAGTGTCAAGATATTGTATAATTCTATCTGTTTTCAAAGGAACTTCCAAGGAATAGTCATAGTCCTCAACATGAGTATTCAGTTTTACATAACTTCATTCCTTTCTATTTTTTTAAAAAAAATTATAATTTTCAAAAAAACATATAATTAAATAAGTTTTGTCTGTATAATTAATTTTTTTATTCTATTTAATTTATCATTAATATAGTGTTCCCTTTATCCCTTCAGAAAACTGGAAACAACTTTTATGTGTGGGTGTACGGAAAATCAAATTAAAAAAACGTCAAGATGTGTTACTAAAAAAACAAATAACAATTGTTTAGAAGGTATATTTAATAAAAAAATTATGATATATATATGATTATTATGATTTAAAAAATTATTAACCATTTTAGTCCTTCATTCTAGATTATGAAAATGATATCATCATCCTTACAGACATAAAAACTACCACCTTTATACGATGTCTGATTACCATTTTTTTCATCCACCAATATCCATGGAACATAATGTGAAGGATTTTAACAAATAAATATTATTGTAATAAAATAATTAATGTTATTTTTTTGACATATTGGAGAAAATATTATTGATATTATCAATGAATGATCATTATTATTTCCATTATTTAAAATGAGCATACTATGGGTAAAATGATATCTTCTTTTTAAGAAAGGACTTTTATTAATTATTTCATGATTATAATTATTTAAAATTATGATATAATTTAATAATAATCACCATTTTGTATCATTATTATTCTTTTACAATGATATTAGAACTAAAAAACCTCATAATCACACGTTGATCATGGATGGTTCTTGCTTGGGTCAGTTTGGGGAACCAACTTTAATAAGACAATAAATTTATTTTGTGAAAAAATATGTGAACATATTTATTGGAATAATATAAATAATATATATAATTATTATTTTATCCCTATTTTGGAATTTAATTTTTTATATTTTACTTATAAATTAAAGAATAACCCTTCATTGATTAGGAATCACCAAATTATGCTTGTTAGTGATATAAACCTAATGGATCATAATCACGCCTACCATGAAACGAGATTCTAATATTTAAATAACATTATAAAATCTATTCATTTAGATTATATTATCCGAAAATTTGATAATTTTCTAAATGAAAATATACCCACACCACTTTTAAAAAATTAGTTCAAAGAAATAATGATTACATACACCCGATATATAAAATATGTAATAAAGATTCAAATATATTTATGTACATAATTATTATAAATATAGTGTATAGTTGGTTATAGTTATGAAAACTTTTATTGGTTATTTATTTAATGTACTTACTTTATTTAATTAGGGATTTTTAAGGGCATATTAAATCAAGATCGAGGTATGGGTTTTCAACTCTTATTCATCTATTTGAGACACGTTTTGTTTTATGAACATAATTTAATTAATGCACTGAATATTATAATTTCATGAGATAAAATATCATGAATTATCTTTTATTACTTTGATGTTAATTCCAATTATATTCCGTCTCTTCCAAGGGGTTTTGATTAAAACACAACTCAAACAGTAAGGGTTCGTTGTCTCAAACATTATTTCCTTGACATTTTTGTATGTTGTGCTCCATGTTTTACATTTAATGGTGTCTTTAGTACCAATAGATATTTAATTATAATATGTTTTTATTATCCCTGGTAAATACAAAGAAAAATAATATACTTTCCCTCCATTTGATTTGGACTCATTTTTTACCCTAGTTGTAAGGATTCTTGGTAACTCAATTTTTCCTCACAGAGAAACAAACATTTATGTTTTACATATTTCATATAAGATAGTAAAATATTACCATTTTATTATATTATTTTTTATTTTATATATATACATTAATAGCACCTAAAACGCTAATTTTAAAATATTTCATACTTTAAGGAGTATGTTTCACAAAATGGATATTTACAATGAAAGTCTCATTTACTATAGTTATATTTTTAATTCATGAAATTATCTCCTCCAAGGATTGGTTTTTAAAACACAATATTTTTTCATATATTTTTATTGAAAAATTTAGGAAAATTATATGTTTATATAAATGAATTTATATTACCTTTTTTACTATGTGTGTTTTATAAAATGTTATTTTTGTGGTATTAAAAAGGATTTATTCCTTTTCATGTCAAACATCATATATTTGGATCCACATTTCCTATATAAAATTTTATTTCATTATCATGTATCCATTATTTATTATTAAGTTTTAATGTAAATGTTTTCTAAATCATTATTTTTAATTTTTCATAGGAAAATTTTAAATTTGTGATGTAGTTTTTTGTTTTATGTTAATGATAATAATGATTCCAGAAAGATTATATATTTTTAACATTAATTTCCTTTTTTAATTTGAAATGTGTTTTACCTAATGGTATTTATTTTTCATGATTTATAATATAATTTATATTTACCATTTGGGGTATTTAAGTCAACCTAAAAAACAATTCAATTCATTATCCGTTATATGTGGTACAATTTGAAGAATTTTATTCATGTGGGTGGTTTAACATTGTCTGATCATCATTCTTTATTTGTGTTTTTTTATCTTCTTATTCCATAAAAGTATTTGTGTTTTTTATCTTCTTATTCCAAAATTTATTGTTATTGTCTTGCTGGATGTAAATTTTTTGCCATACACCTTTTTTCTCCACGAGTAATATGATTATATTATCCATATTTTTGGCGAGGAGGAAATTATTAACATTCAGGATGATTATCCACTGAAAACACAATTTGATTTTTTATATTGGAATTTTATATTTCTAATTATATGGATAACCATATATTGATTCAACAA
This sequence comes from Viscum album, assembly GCA_963277665.1. Classification (NCBI taxonomy): domain Eukaryota; kingdom Viridiplantae; phylum Streptophyta; class Magnoliopsida; order Santalales; family Viscaceae; genus Viscum; species Viscum album. The sequence goes on from OY728148.1 coordinate 394,141,097, forward strand.
AAGGTTTCTAATGTAATGGTATTAAATGTTTCATTGATTCCTATGGTAATTCATTGGACATAATCAACTGATGTGTGAGGCCCAATATTATTTATCCCCCAAATTTATCAACTGGTCTAATGATAAAAGAAATGTTTTTGGTGTATATATCTACCCATATTAGTGTAGTGTGTTGGAAAAATACATGATATTATGTTTTGGATTTTTACAATAAATATTCCATATAGATTATATTTGTAAGTACTATTATCCATATATTCATTTATAGTCCTAGATATATAATTCATTCAATTTCTATTCATTATTGAATTATGAAAATAATGTATTCTTGTAATATTATGTATTTAATGATTGTGTTTTTTTATAGTTTCAGTTATATGGAAACCTTCTATGGAAATTATGTAAAACACTTCTTATTTTTTCATTCATAGTTTATGAATAAATATAGTACATATGTCATGACTAGAAGGATAACATGCGTATAAGAATTTATGGGAGTTATTTATGTATAATTATTATTTGTATAATTTCATATATATTAGAAAAAATATATATTTGATAAAAATAACATTCTATTTCTCAATTATTCATTGTCCAAAATTTTTAATTCTCTATAACTAAAAGGTATTAGTAATGGTTGTAATCAAATATTTTGATTATTTATTATATTTATCTGATAATTATGTCTATAAATCAATATATTTTAACATAGATATTATTTAAATTCTATGTTTATGGAACCTGATCTAGGAATGTGGGACATAATTTTCACAACAAATTATATTGGGGTTTTCTTCAATCATTGACATAGTGGAAATATCATAATTTTCGACATCACTTATTTTACGTTTATAATTGGTCCTATTGATTCATTCCTCTGAGAGAAATTTACATTCATCTTAATAACCTAAAAGATTATCATAATTGGTCATTATGATGTTTACACTTCTTATAACATTCACCCACTTCTAAAATTAAAATTTAGATTTTTATTTTCCTTTTTCAGAATAAAATAATTTTTACTGAACATGATAAAATTATTTATCCTTAAAAATTATGTTCAAATCGATGTTGAAGATTATTTTTTTCTCTTCATCAAGAAACTTATTCTTATTATCAATCTAGTTTAAAATCTTGTATTTTTTGTTATGTTTATATTCCTGGTTGTTTATGGGTAGATCATATTTCTTCATAATCATATTATATTTATAATGTAAAATAATATTTTACAAACAATCATTTTATTATATTTTAATCACAAGATCAATTCTAATTTCTTCTTAGTATTATTCGGATTTTTTTATTTCATCATCTGAAAAAAATTAACAATGTACTCTATCCATAATCAACTTATTAGAACCACCATTTAGTGAATTTCAAGATACAACTTCATAATCATCAAATTTCTCAAACATGGAAAAAATTCAATCATTTTATATTTAGATAACATCATATCCTTTTATTTTTTATAGGAAATAAATTTGTATATATTATATTTTAACAATCTTCATATATAATCATCACTTATATATCCTAAAATATATTTCTTGATCAACCATTTCCTTGTTCTTAATTATTTTTTCTTTCCATAATTCTCTTTATTGAGAAAACTATGTATATCATACATAGAAAGAGTTTTATCATCAATATATTTTAATAATAATACCATCATATCAAATTAATAGTCAAAAATTCATAGAAAATTTTAAACATTATCTTTATCATCCATATTTTCACTAAAACATATTGTGGTGCTTACAAAGTCATTGACCCTTATAAAGAAATCACCAACAGATTCATCATCCACTATTTTTTATCTTCATAATTCAATATCTAGATATGTTATTTTTATTTATTAACTTTAATATTTCCATCACAAATATATTTTTTATCTTTTCCTAGATATATTTATCTATTCAAATTCCATAAACCCTCATAAATTTACTTTTAATGGGGGAGAAAAGTATAATTTTTTCCCACTCATACTTCTCAATATTATTCACGTCATTAGATATTATGGGATAATTTTCAATAGGTATAGTGAACCCACTTTATCATCTTATAGAACACCATACATAATGGAAAAATGATATGTAATCTTTCGTTGTGTATATGATAGTTAATTCCATTGAAGACAAAGATCATCTTTTAATTAATTGTCTTTTGAATAACCATGTATTTTTTTTTGTTGATAAATATGATATAATGAAGGAAGTCATAGATATGAAAATAATAGAAGTGATCCATTAGGATCTATGTTAACTCTAGGTGGGGGAGGGGTTAAATCAACACCTATCCTATTATTTTTTTTATTTCATTAAAAAAATTTAACATCTAAATATATAGAATTGTATGTACTAAAAATAACTTTCACACCCATGGTAACAAAATAGTTTTCAATTTTCACTAATCAACATTATTATCTATTATATGGTAACATTTTAAAAAAAATATAATACCACACATAAATGTGAATCCAATGCTTTTGGTTTTTCAACAAGTAGGGTATATCTATCACTTTCATAGAACTACACTTCTTTGATAGGGTATATTATTCTTCATTGATTATATAATGAAATAATATATTAAATAGTGACGTAATAATTTATTAATAAAATACAACATGTAATCTCTATGCAGATTGAATTATTCTCAATGGACTTCTTAAATGTTCTTCATGGTCATTAATTTATTGTACAACATTGACAGATAACATGAATATGATTTTTATAACCCAAATATTCTCATTCAATAATTTCTTTTAATATTTTATATATTTATGATACCATATTTTAGGAAACTTATCCCTCCAAAAACATATTCGTAAGAAAAATAATATCATGTATCAATATTTCTAATACACTTAATTCTACATATCGTAATATGGTTCTCTAAAAAAATAACTCTCAAGACCATTCTACAACACCTCACACCATTGAAAAATAGCACAACATAAAATTCGAAACAATCATAGTCCCCTTTACATATACAAAATTTCTCTAAAAACTATGTAATAGGTTGAAACTAAAATTTAAATATTCAACAATATATTTGAGTATGACCCTAATGTATTTTCTGATTTAAACAGCATCAATCCTTTGATAAATTTTATTCAACAATCATCATATGAACATTCAAAAAATCATAATGTCATTCATCCTCAAATATTCTTAGAATTTTTGTTATAATGATAATATTTTCTTTATTATTATTGTGTAACTGAACATCTATCTCATAATATTAGTAATCTATAACATTAAAATAAATTGTAAAAAACCTCAAATCATTATTATATACATATTCTTAAGATATTATATTTTTTACAACTCTATTAAAATATTTATTATTGATAGTACTTCATAAGAAGTCCATATAATTGAACTTTATAGTGAATAATATCACATGGGTTTTTTTGAAAAAATCCATTTAAATATTTTTTTTAGAAAAGTCCATTTGATGAATTTGGTCAAAAATTATTTTTGATGTGTTTGTTGAAGAAAATACTTATAATATATTCATTTAGAAAAATATATATAGTGTATTGGTTTCTAAAAATATCTAATAAATTTATTTTCATTCCTATTTATGCTAATATAAATCAAAAATATCTATTTGATGGTTTCATTTGTAAACATCATCCCAATGAATTTATTCAGAAGCATAATTTAGAAAACACTATTTGATAGATTAGCTCTAAAAACATAGCAGGATGAGTTTTCCTAGAAACCTATATATGAATAATTTTATTATTAATATATTTTTTATTCAATCAAACAAATTCTTTATTTATATTAATTATATTAATTATTATATTTTATAACTGATAAATGTTTAACTAAATTTCATTGTCCAATATTTCCACATACTTTTTTATATCAATTTGACTCTATCTGGATGCCCCAAATAATTTCTAGTTATTATTTTGGGTATATATATATAAATATGAAATAAACAATACCTTTAATAAATAATTATATTTGGTATCTTAAAGAAAAGAAACATCATCTTATTTTGATTTTCAGGAAATTACATTCTTGTAAATCCATCGTTCTTAGTATAATTTCCATAATACACTAGACTTCGCATGATCCCATTTTTTTCTAAAATATCTTTCATTACCAAAATATGATGGCCTCTATATGATTTCCTTAGTCCACTACCCACTATATGATCACCACTTTCATGTATCTGAGAATGTCCCAATCTAGAAAATTATATTCATAAACAATACAACTACAGCTCAACATTAATTTATGTAATGACCTAAAAATAAAAATAAAATAAATAATTATTTATGTTAAATTACAATTCAACACCAATTTGTATCAATAGTTTATCATCTTAAAATTAATTTTGAACATGAACTGGTTATCGTGAAATTTGGGCATGACAGAAAGTGTAAATATACATATAAAATACAACATATACACCCAATATTACATAATATATTCTTTAGCCTATATAGATCAGAAAATATGAAAAACCCATTTTCACATATATTGCATAAATATTTGACCAAAATAGATTAAAATAAATCCAAAACAACAATTTATATGGTTTTTAAACCAAAAACGGGACTAAATAGAAAACATGATCGCACCACATGTGAGATATCTGTTGGAAAATGTCAAGAAAAACCATCACATCCTCATCCAAACCCTAAAACCTCAAAATGATACAATCTAATCCCCATGTTTTATTTTCAATTATCACCCATGATCACATTATTTTCGTGTACCTTGTTCAAATAAAAATACATATTTATACATTATATAATTAATCATGAATATAATGACTATAAAAATATATGGGACGTGCTCACCACCCCACCACATAAAACCCATCCATTATATAAAGTATAAGAAAAAAAATAGCGATTAAAAAATATGAAACATAAAAAATGGGATTCAAAAGAACCACTAAACATGAATAATATTTTTATTAATATCCCTTTATACAAGGATGGTCTATACATAAAATAGTATCACTATTCCTAACACAAATTATGTGTCAAAAATATATAATTACATCAATGTGCAATGTTTATAACTAGAGTCAGGGTAAAATAACTATCCTATGGAAAGGTAATCATGTATTAAAGTTTAAATACTTCCTAACTGCCAATCCAAATGAATAAGGTAATGCCCAATTATAAAACCATCGTATTTAGAGCTTATCTAATCCGTTAACTGTCTCCTAAATTGAGTGGGTGCCAGTATAAGATTTATATAGAAGGTATATACTCTATTATAACATTAAAATTAATTATAAATAAATAAATATATCCATGTAATCTAGTGATCAAAATATATACTATTAAAACATATAATAAAATAAAACATTGTCTCCTTTAACCAAATATTGAATAAATAAATCAGGACTACTTTTATATTAAAAATGCACTAAATACATGATTTTAATGGTCTTTATAAATAGAAAAAATATCAATTCTATATATATATATATATTAGTCTTTTAATTCATTCATAGTAAATATTGATGAAATAATTCGTATTAGTCCTCAAACATTACAAAAATATTTTAAAAAAATAAATTAATAGAAGGGAGATTATTATTTAAGATAAATATCATTCAGTACTAATCATTTTTTATTTCATCCACTTAAAAATATAAGACTTGGAAGTGGTTTAACTACCAAAATAAAAAAAACCCATTAATCATTTTCCAAGTGTTTACCACATCTCACTGCTCAAAATAACGACTAAGATACCATAAGGGGATCATACTATTTCATCATTTCCATAGAAGGTGAATCAAATATATAATGAAAAATGTTATTTATAACCTCAATTAAACTAATAATAATAACTATAAAAACTAGATGTGGATGATATAAAAAGACATTATGAGGCGCACAAGACCATGATCTATGAAATGGTATATTTCAATTATTATTATGGGAAAACAAAATACAGATAGTGGTAAACGAGATAATACCCTCATACATTACTAGAACCTAGAATTTGATACTAGTTGAAAATAATGAAAAAAGTAAGAGTATTGTTTATAACTAATTAATATTTTTTGGATTGAAAAAAAGGACCCAAACCCTAACCCCCAACTATTCGAACATGAAGACAGTGTTGTTAAAAATGTTTTTTTTTCAGAAACTATATTAAAATTGGGTACTCAATACTATCAACACCTAGGTACTGACCCTCTTCTTCCTTTCATCCTCAAACAACATCCTCCATGATTCATTAACTACCATTTTATATAAAATGAACATATCGTGGAATTAAAACATCAGAATTTAATTGAATACTACCCCTTAAAGGATATGATCTTTACATTGAAGTTCTTATTTGTCACTCATAACATATACAAGTTTTTTATTTATTATCATTTAATTTTCCAATAATTATAAAATAATTATCAATCGATAATTCAATCATAGCGATTATTATTAATTAAATTTTAATGTAATAAAATATCTTATATAATAAATACCATATTTATAATTCATTATAATCGAGTCATTTTATTCTAATTAAAATTAGTGACCTAGACTATTCTCACACAACATCATTGACTAAAATTTTATTTTAATCTTTTATTATATTAGGATATTTTTCTTGATGTTTTGGTATAGTTCTATATGTTAGTTCTTGTGTTTTATGTGTTTTGTCATGTTTTTTCCTTGTTCATGGTTAGTGTGATCTATCGGGGGGGCACATTTCTATTATAAGAAAAGGTTTTTTTGGTTCATTTTGATCTTTAATGGTTATTATTTCATGTATTTCTCATGATTTGACCTAATTAACATCTGGAAATAAGAGTAATCATGCTTCTTATGGGTGATTTCTGAGACCTAGAAAATGGAATGCACATGATTATCATAAGTGAAATAGTGCTTTATGTGTGTTTAAGTTCCTATTTATGGTTTTTTTCTTATGTGAGAAACATACAACATTGGTTTGATTCTTTTTGTGTTCTATTGGGATGTCTCTTGTATTCCATTAAAATAAAAATTAGGAATGTAGAAGGATTATTATAATTATCTTTACATGATATGTGTAACTAAAAATGGACACGAAGTGTTCAAATAGTGGTACACATGAATATTAATAGTAGATTCCACTTAATTATATTTTATAATATATTTTTTATGAAACGGTTTCCCTAAAAATCAAAATATTTTCCAAATGAATTTTTGCATTCCATGTGACATAAAATATGAATATTCAAATATACATTGTAAATATTGGACCAATTGGATTATTTTAATAATGATTAATGTATTCACCTAGTTTGGAAATATATTTTGAATGAAAGGTTATTTCAATAACAATGGATTTGGTTTTCAAAAGGTAAGGCCCATACAGAATCTTTTGGTGTTTATTTAAAAATTGAATTTGAACTCTCTTGACGCATAGTCCATGTTGGCACTTGGAAATTATATTCTATGTGATGGGAAACCCTATGGTTTTTTCAATTGTATGGGGTCTTTGCATAGATGGATTTGGGGATTGGGTAAAGCATGCATGGTAGAATCTAAGTGATATGTTTAACAATAAGCATGTGATTTACTCGTCACATTCCATTTGTACCATTTTCAACGTATTATAGGCCTTCATCTAGATTGTGAGTGAAACTTGTTATATATTTCTTTATTAGATGGACTAAATACCCGTGGAGGGTATGATAATACATATGGGATATTCCAAATGTGAGTCTAGTTAGAAAATCCAAGTAGGTTATTTACTATGTATTGGATTGTATACTAGTAGATGGGTTAGAACACATTATATCTAGGTTCACATATCGAGATGTTTAGGTAATTCACATGACCATACTATATTGTAATTTACTATTTTGGGACTTTGGTTACTCATTCTATTTATATATATTTCTTGTTATAATTATGATGATTCAATTATTTTTTAAAATTTCTTATTTTTCATTTGTACATGTTTTTAATTTTAATCCCTCATAATTTAAATTTATCAAGGATGTATTTCTTTATTCAATTAGTTTTCAAAACTAGTTATTGGAATGGGAATCCATTTTATAAATGGTTTTAAAAAAAATTGGATTTAGGGAAATATATGATTGGTTATTTGAATAATAAAAACATTTTTTTCTATATTTATATTCAAAATAACATTTCTGCACAATTGTGAGAATGAACATATATGATTCTAGGGATTATAACTACTGAGTTAAATTATGCTTACACATTACTTTTTATAATTATAGTGGATATACGAATGTTTTTTTGAAAGATTAATTTATTTCTATATTCCATTATATATAGGTCTGGTTCTATAGATGGTGTTGAAGAAAGAATCATTGGGAGGTAGTTCTTCATTTATTTATTTACACCGATGGTATTTATTTTTATCCAGATACTGATGTTATTTTATATACTATTTCATGTGAAACTTTATAACCCATTTGAGTTATGCATGATGTATGAAACTAGTTTACAACCACAAATAGTCATGAATACATATTGGGCATTATCACAGACCAGATTGGGTGACTGGTTTGGGGTCAACCCTAAATGTTTCATGAAACAAATAGTATCACAAAAGACCTTATTGAGATTTGAATATATTATGTTGGTTTTGGGATTATTTAGTTGTTTATTGTTTGTATTTTTGATATTTTTTTGGGTGGATGAAAATATAAATGAGATGGTGTCACGTTGTGATCATGAATGGCATAAAGAACTCTATGGGGATCAATTTCAGGTTTCGATATGCTTTTAGTTGTTGGATCATGCTCATGGTATGGTATGTTAAACCTTGTGACTGGGTAATTAATTCCCTCTAGTAGCATACATTAGGTTTTCAAATGCAGGGTATATTTTTTTAGTGTAATTTGAAATGGAAATAAAATTTCTAAAAAAGTTTTTTATAGGGTGATGGTTTTTTTTGAAATTTTAAATCCAATAGAAAGGGGTTTTCTCTCTAATGTATTTTTGTTTTTAAAAGGGAATGAGGATGGGGTATTTTGGATTTAATGTTGATGTGATGGAATGGTTTTAAATTATAAATGTGTAATTAGTTTTGGAAATTGGAGAACATATAAAATTATGATTTTTGAATGTTTTATTTTGGTTTGTTTTATAGTATTTTTAAATAATGAGTGAAGAGTTTTAGGTTGAAGTGTTTTTTTGAATAATTTTTTTAATCTAGTTTTAATTTTCATGTTACTTAGAGTATGAATCCTAATAATATGTAGAATTTTTCTAAATATTATCTTTTTTTTGGTTGGGTTTTTCTATGCTCCCAATGGAGTGGAGGGGTTGAGTTATTTCCATCTTTGTTTTATTTTCCATGGAGGTTTAGGTTTATTGAGATTGAAGAGAGTCATATCTCAGGGTTTATTAAAACATTTAATGTATGGTGAAGGGTGTAATGGATCTTCCTAAAATAGATAGTTTCACTTTCCCTGGGGTTTCATTAAGAAATATTCTAAAATAACATATCTCAGTGTTGATAATTCATCTAGTGTTTGAGGATCTAGTTCTATCAACATAGATTTTTTTTCTAATTTTTTGGTAGATATGGTGTTTATATCCTATTTGGTTTTTATAAATTAGAAGTTATTATTTTTTTGAAACATTATATTACTACTAGTGATGGTTCATAGCTAGTGAGAGGTGTAAAATAGTTAAACATATTAGAGATAATTATCATTAATCAGTTCCTAGTTATATTTCATTAGAACATAAGCATGATTTATTTAGTGTGGTTAGTTTGAGAACTATGTATTATTTCAATAAATTCTCGAATTATTTTAATTGATGTAGCCATTTGGGATATCTGGAGATTTTTTATGTTGTATCTCCATAAGAGGAATACTCCATCAATAGTTGTTAGCACTTAACAATGGAAAAGTAATGACTTTATGGAGTTAAGTATCTAGTCATAGGCCGTAGAGTTAGAAAATTCAAGATTTTTGAAATATCTAGTTGTGGGACTTATTGTACAATATTTTTTATTATTTTTTAAAGGGAATGGTTTATATTTTCTTTATTGTACTTTTATTTTTAAAAAATAGATCTTTTTTGAAGATTCTGTAGCCTATTTTCATGAATCCTCTATTGTTGTTCTTTGTTGATGTGAAATTTTTAATGGATAAACTTCTTATAGATAAATTTAGGTTTTTGGTAAAACTATTTTTTGATATGTTTGTGTCTTATGGAAATGTTGCATCATGGTTTTTTCAATGTTTGTGTTTCTCTTCATTCATTGGGTTCCCCCTCAGGCTACGGTTCAGTCTCAGTGTTGTTTTGATAGTGGATTTCAAAAATATCAGGGAGAATGACAATATATCTAGTTATCATCTGACTTATGATCCTATTGAATATAGATTTTGGAGTTGAAAGGACACACTAAAGTTACTATGTATTTATTTAGTTTCATGTTCTAGTTTTATTCCTCCTTTATCTAATGATTTTTCAAGCTTATAATGTTATAATGTTTGGGAGGAATGTCACACACAATCGTAACATGAACTCCCGTGGTCTAATTCGGGACTACACCAAGCCTACCATTGGTCAGAAATGGGATAGAGTACTGAAAGAAGTAGGAATATACAATAAATTGTAAGTATTTCCTTGAATTACATATAAAAATGAACACATCTACATGCCCCCACGATGATGAAATATAAAAAAAGTGAAACAATGTATTCATACATGTAAGATCACACAATAGAGTATAAAAATAAAGCAATAAAACAGAAAAATATTCAGAATACAATACCAAAAAAATAGTAAAATGTCTAGCCATCTCTAAGGGAAAGGTATAAGTAAAATGAAATCTCCTAATAAAACAACTTAGTCTATCATGATCCAGCTATGTGCAACCCGCTACCTGTCCTCCCAGGACACCGTCAAATGGGCTGTCATTTACATAAGACATGAACCATGAGAGAAAATCCCATGTAGGGGTCAGTATAATGATAGTCAGTAGAACTCCATAGAAAATACAAAAAAAATAATCAACATGCATATTCATCAAAACAAAAGACATAAAAGAAACACCCAAATATTCATTGAAAAAACAACATGTCCCCATGTAGTCATAACCAATTTGAAGCCACCTCATTCTCCTTAAATAAATGATCTTTATGAGATGTTTTACTCCTAAATGAATCTATTATTTAGGAGACACAACTAATTTTTCTATATCAACACTCCCCACTAAATTAATCGCACATGTTTAAGATGTCCTGATACAAAGATATCGATCACTATATGAACCACTAGGGGACACCATGAACTAAATTTGGATCAAACCAATATGTAGGGAATTTTATGCCAATGATACCACAAAACCTACCGATATGGACTTATAGATAGAGGATTAATTTCATATTTAGGCAGTTAATATTGATTTTATAAACTACACATAGGGAACAAAGGTGACATGGGATAAAATTCTTGACTCAAAGAGGGAAACCATAACTCTATCTGAGACTTGATGTTTAGAGGGTATCACAATACATTTATGTGGATGTAATATTGAACTGTATAATTGATGTAATGGTCCAAGGGAACATCCTTAGTTTATAATTTTCATAAATAAGGAAGCGAACAGATAATAAAATCATGAAGGGGGTACACAATGTGTACCAAAGGTACAAGACATTTAAAGCTACCCAATGTCTGCTGGTGTGGAATATCCTTACACGACATTTTAGTCTAATTATAAATGTATTGTATAAGATGTATAGAAAATTTAGAGACACTTGATATCCAACTCATTTCTCATATCCTGGACGAAGTACGATATCCATTCACATGTTACATACCATGTATTCCTAGTTTTGTCTATGTCCTAGTACATGTGGTTCCATATGGACATTTTCCACATGAAGATTTTCTATTAGATGTACACGACAATATTCAAAGAAGTGGTCACACAGAGTATCACTATGTCAATAATTGGGTTATATTTATATTTGTATTGAACCCTAGGGTAGCAGCCTAGGGGTCCCACAAGACATGTAGCTTCAGATTATATGTCATGTTGCTTGTGATTTATAGATCTGGATCATCTGCATATTGTTCCTTTTTGGATCATTGATCATTCTTGTAACCTATATATCGGGGTTATTCTGGGCCTCTCTGATCCAGATCATGGGATCTGGGTATCCTAAACCACTCATAAAATGATCTGTTCATTAAAACCACTGCCTTTCATGAAAATTGAGATAAACAGAAACAAAATATTTGTATGTTCGGCTCCCGATCATCCACCACCATCATTACAACACAACTAAATCATCAATAACAATCTAAAAACATGGTATTGATTTGATGCACTGATTAATAGTCACAAAACAATTGAATACTAGGTATTAGTCAAACCATGGTCTAAAAGGAAATTTTTGTGATAAATGTGAAAGGAACTAGAGAAAAAATACATAGGACTTGAAATATATGAAAGAACCTCAGCTATTATTTGTTTTGATTTAATTAATTACTTTATAAAAGAATAAATAATTGGGATATAATAAATAACTGAGAAAAAAATTGCACCAAATTAAATATACTGATGACCTATATATCAATTCATTTTTTGTAATTGATATGTATTCATCCATGAATAGGAAATAGGATGGAAATCAAAAATAAAAACATATTACCTTGATTTTGGATCAATAATTAATGAAGAACAATTTAGTATCCATCATTTATGAGATATACCAACTCTGTTGGCAAAGAAACCACAATTTGATTATGATTAGTCTTTGTTCTCCAGGAAAATATCTCCATTGGTTGTTTAAATATCTAGGTTTTGAGTGTGAATCCCTGATGAAATATCATAACTATTGATTTATAGGGGAAATAGTTCTTATGTTAAAAAAAATTATTTTATTTATTTTATGTAATGATTCCATCTATGACTTTTTCAAATATTGTTCATGCTGAAAATTTTTATATAATTTCTATGGTAAAACATGAATTCCCTACACATTTCCCCTTTTTATTTTAGATCTAGGCCCATATTCAAATGTTATTCAACTTATTTAGGAAAATTATTTTGTGTGTGCTATTAAATATATTTAATATATTTCAAACATTTATTCTGGCCACACAAGGCCCCAAAAAGACATGCCTTCTGAGAGCATGGTTTAATAATAATCCATAAAAAATTAAAAAATAATATATAGAAAATAAATAACAACAAATTATCCCCACCATGGGGATTTAAATCACAAAAAGTCAAAATATGGCTACACAAATAGATGTGGGTTCTGAGCAAGAATTTTAGCCACCCACTCCCACGATATCTATTGTAGAATCTTATGCCACCATCAAACGCACACAATTAGAATAAATCATCCATTAAGGCCCCTATCTTGTTGATCCATGATCTCAATTAACTAATTATAAAATATAGGTCCATCCTCTATTTTTATCTTATCCTATATAATAACATGCATTGGGTGATGCAAAATACTACTAAATAGTGTCACTTGGATGACATCATGTACCTGGTCCAACTATGCTGGTAGAGCTAAGAGGTATTCCACCTTTCCAACTATACAAAATATCGTGATGGGTTAGATGAATCTCAAGGATCGATTACCTCCACGGCCAAATATACTCAATATGTTCCCAGGTGAGACTCTCAGAAATACATGGTCTCACTCCACAAACTCCATAGGTATTTCACTTCAGTCTGTATAAGACTTTTAATGACTCTGGGAAGCCTTGATCTCTTACCAGGGGATATGAAACTTCTTTTTTCTAGCGTGATCCAAATCCATGCCAATTAGTGCTAACTCACTGGGGTTAGTCCAAAAAAGGGGTGACCTAGTGTGTTTTCGTATACAAATCCATGAATGGTGCCATGCCAATGGAAGAATGGTAGTTGTTTTGGTACATAAACTTCACCAGGGGAAGGTGATCCTTCCATCTATGGCTAATGTCAAACATTAATCCCACAACATATCCTCCAAGACCTAGGTAGTCCACTCTATTTGTCCATTAATTTATGGGTGAAATGCTATGATTTGGAATAATGAGGTCCTGAAGGCTTCCTATAATCCTCTCCATAATCGGGATGTGAAGAGGGAATCATGGTAATAGATGATTTTCAATGGAACACCATTGAATTATAATATCTATTATATAAAGAGTATCCCCTAGATCTCCAATGAACTCTGCTCTAGAATATCAAGGAATAGGGATTACATGTTTATTTGGTTTACGATAACCCATATGACATCATTTATCCTTGATGTATGTGGTAAAACCATAAAAAATTACCTATAAATCACATCCCAATTATACTCTGTAACCTCAAGGAGTAGATCTTAACCTATATTATCCTATTTCTCTTCCTCCACCTATTGATAAATGAGGCATCAAGAGACAAAATTTTCAACAATTTTACTCATACTTTGACTCCAAAGATGGTGTTGGTGGTTCTGGTATAGCTTTTTCTTACCTAGATGCATCGGTATATGGGTTGTATAAAACTTTCAAAACTCCTCATCCTACAACATCAAATGTACCATCATTCATCCTCTATAAAGGATTGTATTCTCCCAACTTTCAAGGTATAAATCATGTTCATGTTTAGCGATTATATATGTACATAAGGTCCCACAATCAGTATCTCCTTGTTGAAAACTCCTAACACACGAAAAAACTGTTTGGGTTAATAATCCTTTACTGGAGATATTAAGTACTATCATTGTCCATAAAGGAAAACTTCAACAAGGATAAATGATCGGACACATCGACCAACAACTAAGGAAAATATCTAATGCCGAGTGAATCTTCCACCGCAGTCCCCTTGACAAGAGTATAGAAAATATTATGTTTATTGTACATTAGGAACTCTATAAATAACCTATGTCTCAAGTTAATATAATTTTGTGAGAATATTTACATGAGAAACATTTGGTCAACATAAATGAAAAATAGCTCACCCATAATGTAGTGAGGCCATAACATCTAAATAAAGACAACTACTGCAAAATACATATCATGGGTCACAAAGTTATGTATATGTGGTATCAACAAATTTGAAATATTTTATGTTACTTCACGCATTTTCATCAAAATAAAAACAAGTCTGGTCTCTGATTCATTATAGAAAACTACGTACTCAGCACCCTATTTTGGAAATATTAATATCCGAGAACTCATTATTCTCTTCATCAGCTCCTTAATACTCTTCTAGAACCATTGTATCCAAAATAAAAGGCTTCCCAATCTGAATCAATGTCATCAAGGGTGCTACCACTCAGGATAAGTGTAGGTAATTACTATCAATAATACCCTACCATCCCAAGGAATATTCGTACCTCAGTTACTCTGCTAGGTGGATAGTATGAAATAACCACCACAACCATGGTTACATCTACTACATCTTCATCCTCTAGGTTGAATTGTTATAGATTATAGACCTATCAAATATAAATCTAACAATTTTAGAGCTCCTCGTAATGATAAATATCTTGGAGTGTTTCCAGGACTATCCTCAAGTGTCTTGCATGCCCCTCCGTGAATTCCATATACACTATGATGTCATCGATGAATACCACCATGAACCGGAATAATAAATATTGAATTATCTAGTTCACAACTACGAGGAACACTATTGGGGGATTATTTATTCAGAACGACATAAAAAATAGTCAAATTTACTATTGGAATATCTGAATGTTTTCTTCAATGTATTGTTATCCCATACTCACATATGATTATATCATGACATGCAGTCAGTCTTTGAGAATCATTGATCCCCTCTCAACTGATTAATGAGTTCATTGATCTTTTTTAGTGTATACACATGCTTCACTATCACCTGATTTGATCATTTTTTACCCACACATAACCTAAATATCTCATCCTCATTCCTGGTGAACAACACTGGTGCTTTATAGGGTGAAATGATAGGTCTTACAATTCCATTATCATACATTTCTACCAATTTCACCCTCTTTTATTAAAGCCTTGTTAGAGCCATCCAATATTATAATGTAGATATTAGTTTCTTCTTGTTTTGAAATTTAATGGGGAAGTATTTATCTCTTTGGGTAGGTAAACTAAGCATGTTCTGCAGAAAGATGTAATCATACTCTTCCATCACTGTAGGAAACTGGTAGCCCAATGCATCCACTACACAAATATTTATGCTATCCAAATGATGAGTAATTTTCTACACACTCATATTCATGAGATCTTCTTTATCATCCAAGATTTCCTTTTCACCTATATAGGAAAACCTTCTTCCTTCACCATGGACACACTGAATCCTCTACCTAAAACAATCAATATGTACATGAAATGTTGATATCCAGTCTATACATAAAATGATGTCTTAAATAATAATTTATAATATGAAGATATCCCTTAAAATACTTTCACTTCCACGAATCAGATCAAACAGTTAGAACAAGTGAAAAATCAAAGAGTCACCTCCTTTAAGAGTCTCTAACTACAAGGGTTTAGCCAATGGCTCAACAAAAATCATTTTCCCAAAACAGATATGGGGCGAGGATGGAATGACTACACCTTTGGCTATAAATAATTGAGTTAAAGAAAAATAATACATAGATCATACCTTGTATCATACCTAGATCTGTAGATTCACATTCCTCCATAATATGCAGCTAGCCCCATCCCAACCAACTAGATCTCTAAGCCTGGTATGGACCACCTAGGGGTGGTGGTTATAATAGGTTGAACCTACGACCACCACCGTCTTCACTTCCGAACCATCCTCCATGTCCTCCATCCATTGACCACCGTACTCTTAACTTCGTCTCTGACTCCTAGGTCCCTCAATCATCTCATTATTATATATATGATGTGTTAGATAATCTACCTCCATATGTCCCCCAACGCAACCGAATATACCATGTCATTCCCTTGATTGATTCGAGCTACCCAGAGATCCCTAAACCACAGGCTTTGAGTACTATGATTTCCACCTGAAGTGTATGAAAGGATTGAAAACCTATGAAATCCATATCATTCCTACTTACAATGACTAAAATACCTAATTAAAACTACTATATCCCATTATAAATTTCTTCTCTACTAGGAATCTCTCTACCAACAATGATAGCTCATGTACCCCAACATATGATTGAATTCAAAGGGATATCACTTATGTCGTGACAGCCTATTGCAATACCTAACCAACATTTTGATATCAGAAGAACAATTACGATTCCATATCCAAGGAGTAATGAGAGAGATTAGTAAACCATGTTGAGTATGATGCCATAATCATATTACCATACTGTAGATGTTGATATTTCTATATGTGAACAGAACACAATGTTGTTGGATAGAACTCTCTCTGAATACATGATCAATTTTCATCTATGAGAGATTTTTTTTCATAGTTTTTCTAATTCACCAAGATCCACCATCGTACCTCATATCTCTAATAAATATTCACTAAGAGGGCCTCCATACGATCCAAAAACATCCTAAAAATGATAAAAACACATGTGACATCTTCTAGAAAGTCCTCATCCACCTTGGAATATATCTCACCCATAAACGTAAGAGGATGATACCTATTAATCAAATTTAGCTGAATCATCCTATGTGGATCCTAATATTGTAATAATAGTTCTATATTATTCTCAACAGGTGGTGGTATAGCTGTTAAACCACATAGAGGTTATATATTTGGAACATGACCCTGTATAGATGCTTCCTCTCTAGAAGTATCATCATCATGATCAAACATTAGAATCCAGATTGTCTATATGCATGGAGGAATCCTAAAAAAAATATATACCATGGTCAAAAGAGTATATCTAGGGAGATGTGTTAATATGGAAATAGAAAAAAACTACTATTTCTATTTGATGCATCTACCAAAAAAATTTAACTTCATATAATGTTTATAGGATCAAATTTTAAATGATGTTTAATAGGGTCCTTGTGTATGGATATGTCAGCCGTAACATCAACACTAGAATCCTGGTAATGAAATCCAAACTCAAAATTGAAAACAAGTTCCCCCATGCAATGCACAAACAATATGGTTCAATGGATGAAATTACTCCTATGATACCACTCTGTCTTGACCCAAATTGATGAGGTACGACCCATGACTACCCCAAGACTACCTCTGATAGTCTGGGTGTTGGAGAACAACACCGAGTAGGCATATCACAAAAATGGGATGCATTGACCATGTTACTTATACAAATGCACAGATATGTTATCCAACATGATGGTTAAATGTAAGACCAATGAAACAATGAAATCATAAATATATGATCCAACAATATAGTATGAAAACAAATTATTGAAATTTAATAAGGGACAAAATAAAGGACTAAAAAAAGTAGAGTCTAAAATACTCCATGGTTGGGGAATAATGAAGACTCAAGCTGCCAGTAAAAAAACATAGTTTGACAAGATCCATGTATCATCCACATTTTCCATTTCCTCCTAAAACACTATTAAATGGTCAATCTTCTACATAAGAAATGAAATGTTCATTCAAATCCATTATAGGTGTGAGTATAAAAATTCATAGATGGACTCTTTAAAAAAATCAAGATGCATCATGTATGGTAATATCAACACATCAAATAACATGGACAATGAGATATACTTAGGAAATACACCACACCACTAAGAAGGCATAACCAACAACCATCCATATGGTTCTGGTTGAAGTGATGCTCATTCTGGGATTTTCCATTCCAAGATCCATGCTATCATTGATGACACTCGATGAATAGGTCTAGATCATTAGGCCCTACCCGTGAAATTTCACAAGTCTATGAATACCTTTTTACATAGATATGGGATCACAACTAGAATAGCTGGGTGACACCATGAAATCATTTTGGATCAACTAACTACATAGCGCATCATATTCCAGTGATATTAAAATTCTACCAATATCTCCTTCTAGATGGAGGATCAACACAAAACGGATTGCGGTCACACCAATTGCATATAACTCACATAGGGAAAAAAGGTTATAGAGGGTCGTACTATGGTCTCACAGAGTGATGCCACAACTATATATGATACCTGGCATCTAGAGAGGATCATAAACCTTTTATTTCGATGTAATTACACAATATAGACTCAAGTAATTGGGTGAAGTGAACAAGATCAACCTAGTCCGGTCTAAAATAATTTAAAAAAGTGTTACAATCACCCATTAAGGATTATATGATTTTTACTTGTGGTTACATGATGTATCCATCTATCCCAATGTCTCCAAGTGTGGATGATCCCCACATGAAATGTCACTATCCATATACAAAGAGTGTTGAAGAAGTAACATCTATTACAGATACATGATATCATTTCGGTGTCGCCTAGTCGTGGCCATGTATAGTGTTTATGTCTATATACCATACCATTCATGCAATACAATATCTGTTTTCTAGTACGAAATGTTCTATTTAATCATGTACTTTTTCATATGCTCTTGTACTCTCTAAAGTACATGTGATGCCGTGTGGAATGGGTCACTCACTGTGCGTCCGATTCACATGGAATGTGATATTTAACTTTTCCAAAATCCATGCAATGTATCGAAGAGTCCATACACCATGTAATGATGGATTACATGCCATGTAATGAAGAATTGTTCAACATGATGCTCATGATTTCGAGATGCACTTCCACTATGAATTTCTTCTTGAAAGAGTTTCCACCTTTACCAGAACATGTATACTAGGGTTCTTACAATCTTTTAGTCCCTAGAATTCAGGGTTTTATGATACATATCTACTCAGAAAATGATTGATTGAAAAAAACATCATAGTTCGTGAAAATCAGGATGAATAGGAACCAACAATTTATGTGTTACATACAAAATCAACCACTACTGCCATCAAAACTCAACTACATCATTGATCATGAAACACACTAATGACATTTATTTGTTTCATTGTGGAATAGTAACTCAATGATCAAATACCCAGTTTTTCTTTCATCATCGGGCCGAAAGGAAACACCCATGATGAACATGCAAGGAAAAAATTAAGACATATTGAAGCCATAAATGTATGAAATAACCTTGTTTACTGTTATTTTTTCATTGATTCGTTATCATAGATAATATGATTGTGGGTAGATAAAATAAATGAACAAATAAACAATTCCATAAAACAAAATCTACTAACGATGACCTTATTAATCTTGTTCCTTGAATTGATACATGTTTATCCAGGATTAAGAAATATAATGGAAGTAAAAAATGAAAACATCCTATATTGAGTTTGGATAGATAGTAGAAGAATAATAGATGTGTTTCACTCATTTATGAGTTCCTCCAAATTTGTTAGCCTAATAATCCACAATCTGGTCATTATTTTTCTTCATATTCAAAGGATATCCACAATGTTTGTTATAATATTCAAGTTGTGAGTGGCCAACCCTGAATAAATATCATAACCCTATATTTAATGGAGAAATAATAATTTTTTTTAAAATTTAAAATAAATAAATATATAATTTAATATTTTTAATCTTTCCTACAATGACTTTTCCCATATATCCCACACCGACAGCGGTTATGTCATGAAAAGGTTAAACCACCTACTAGGAACTCTATAGTGCCAATAGATTGATCCTATAGACCCCCATTAAAGGTGTTACTTTATTATTTTGGAAAACATTGTGCGTGTTATTTTTTATATATTTAATATATTTCAATTATTTATTCTTGGAACACTGGATTATAGAATAACACATTATCTCATTGAATGGTCTCAAACATTAGCCATAAAAAATACAAAAATAATTAATGAAAAATAGAGAAATTTAACACCCCAAAATCGGTTTTTTGATTTTTTTTATTTGATTAATAATATTTTGGTTGAGTTCAGGTAGATTTCTCAAGTTCTGTTTTTTGTGTTTTGAGGGTTTTCTCCTATTTGTGGCCATGTATAATGGTAGTGAGCAGGGTTTGGGGGAAATCATGAGGATGGTGAATTAAAAGCGTGTTTCATGATCATTACGGTCCTAAATGAATTTTATTTAATTGAATATTAATGGTTTTTCTGAATTCATATGGGGAAAAGGTGAAACAAAGTGTCTTATTAGTGGTATATCATACCTGGGGTGAAACTTTTTTATAATTAGTAAAAACCTTACTACACGCATACATGGATGTATTTCAATTTCTTAGATCCAACATTCGTAGATAAATCACGGTTTCTCAAACATTACAATTATCCAATCTAATGTGCTTTTTTTCTAGTGGGGTGATCACCATTGGTGTATGGTTGGGTAAACTGTAATGCCTAACTATGAGATTTTTCTAGGTCTCTTAAAAATCTTAAATTTCATTTTTACCTTCTGAGTTCTTAACCCAAATACAATTATTTCCTCCACAACGCATTATTGTTTCCCCCTTGGAGCTTCAATATTATTCCTCCTCTCTTCTTCCATGGACATGGGTGCTTGTCTATAAACATTTGGGGAGGGTTACTCCTAGAATAATTATTTTTAGCCTGATTTTTCATTCGTTTTATTATTATTTTTGGATCCTTCAAGTCTATATTCCCTGTTGGAAAAACCACAGGGTGTTTTTTGTGTAATCTGGGTAGATTATTATAATGTTATGGTTCTTGGATTCATCATTGGTAATTCTTCTTTCTCCTTTTCATGTATCGTTGCAATCATTTATCAATGAGGTATGTGTCCTTATCCGTTTCCTTTGTGATTAATTCAATTTGCTGGTTGAGTATTCTAATTAATTTTTAAAAAATTCTTCAGGATCATGATTCATTTATATGATTTATTAGTAATTTCATTGTTTTTATGTCATAGGAAAGGTTTTATTCGATGGATTTTAGTTGTTATAAAAATATGTATCAAATATATATGAATTCTATGTTTTTGATAAAATTCCAATTGAACTTTATAAGGGGTTTTGGTATTTTCAAATGGATTTTTCACTTGTGTTTGTTTTTTATCTTGATTCACAAATGAAATGGCCTTTTATGGTATTGGTTCCTCTTTATGGTTTTCATATTGATAGAGAACATTGGAACATTGGTGTGATTCTATTTTTGTTCCATTACAACATCGATTGTTTTCCATTAAAATGATCATTACATATTTTAATAGATGTCCATACATATACTTCTATGATATGTATAAATCCATATGTGTACAACTTTTACAAATATAGGTACACGAGAATATATATGGCTGATTCCATTGAATTTCATTTTCTAAAAACATGTATTTCTAAAATTATTTTCGTGTGATTCAAAATAAATTCCCAATGAATTCATGTATTCCAAATGAAATAAAATATGGATTTTCAAGCATTAATTTTTTAATGTTTTGAACCTTTTGAGTATGATTAATGTATTTTATTTATTTGGAAATGGATTTGGATTGAAATTTTTTTTCATTAAAAATAGATTTGGTTTTTAAACAATAAGGGATGGTTATTATCATGTGATGTTTTTATTTGGAAATTGATTTGAACTCATATGAGGCATAATATATGATGATACATGAGAAATGTTTTTTATGTTATCGTAACATGTATATATGTCCTCCATTACAAAGGGTCTTTTCATATATGGTATCATGGAGTGGGAAAGGCACTAACAATGGAATCTACAAGTTATGTTTAATGAAAAGTTTGTGATAACCTCCTCACATCCCAATTATACTATTATAATGTGATTCATAAACATTATCTTTATGGTTATGTGATTGTTTCTATCAATCTCCCAATTATATGGACTTATTACTCTTGGTTAGTGTGATAAAAATGTGGGTATGCCATTGGAGTGGCTAATTAGACTAGCCAGGTAAATTATTGACATGTGATTTCATTGTATATCGATATATGGGTCTGAACTGAGGTTTAATAGGCTATCGTATTTATAATTTTAAGACAGTCCATTGATTACATCCAATCGATTCATATATTATTTTCGGTATCTTTGGATAATATTTTTATGAATATCTATGAATGATTATACTTTTTATACTTCCTTTATATTGGAAATGTTGTCAATGTACCAAATAATATTCCTTTATTTTTGATCAATATTAATTTTCAATATCTGGGTTATATTTTATTCTTGTAATTGATTATTAAATATTGGTTTTATAATGGAAGTCCATATATAAAATTAATTTTATAATTTTTTATTAAAAGGGGAATTTTAAAAAACTTGTTTTTGTTTTATTATATAGTAAAACCCCTATTTTTCATTATCTTTTATTGAGATTGAATTTTTGCATAGTTTCCTGAAAGAATATGTATGGATTATATGGTTCATACCTACTAATCTATATTACTTTCACACTATACATGTTCAACTCAGCATCGGTATAACCAGGCAATTTTGTAGGTTTATGTTCTCATTGAGGTTATCCCAAGGAAAAAAAGAAATTCCTATGGATAGTGTTGACTATACGATCACTAGGATGTAATCCTTTTTTAATTTATTTTTATTTGGATCAATTATATTTTTCCTATCGTTTGTTTTTATTTATATATGATTTTATTGGATAGTTTTTTTTTCAATTGAGTTATACATGACACTCTACAAAAGTTGACTACATAGGAGGATCAAGAATGCCTCTTAGGATGTATAATAGACTTTCCCAGGTGACCAGTTCATGGTCATATCAGGTTTGTTTTTGATACATATTCAACTTCCTATTTTATCTATAACTTTTATAACATATTTTTTTATTTAACGATGAATCATACTATAAAATTAACTTATTTTTGAGTATATCCTTCAATAAATCACATTCACTAGAATAATATAATTATTTTTTAAAATAAATTACACCTACATATGTATGAATTCAAATACCATTTTATTCTATTTATAAAAATCCACTATTTTATAAAAGAAATTTATTCTAAATTTTAACCCTCATTCAAAGGCCAAATTTTGTCACACTATGAACCTTTATAACCATAATAATGGATAAAAGTTCCCAAAATCATTATTATTTATAATAAGTGTCCTATAATAATATGTTACCTATACTCAAACTACAAATGGTTTTTGTGTTATCTTGATCAAGAGGGGGAGGTTCACTGGTTTTGCTATGTGCTGGAAGCCCCGGTGAAGCCTCCCCCTTCCTTATGCCCCTATTTTTTCATTTTTTCTCTTATAGGATTGGTTTCGGTGGTCTTCGCGTTGCAGGTGAAGGGATCTGTTGATTTGATTTTGGGTGTTCAGTAGGTGTTCATGAAGCACTTTCGTCTTCAGTTCTCCTCTCCCCCACCTCGATGGTTTCTTCCTCCCCCAGGGTGGCGCGTCTTGGAATTCGTCGTTGATCCTTTTGCGGTTCAGATTTGACCAGATTCATGCCCAGAGTTGCGTTTTTGGGACAGATTTTCTTGGATCTCTCTATCAACGATGCAATCTCGGTTCAGTGTTGGGCCTCCCAATCCTGGGTGATGGAGATTTGGCTTCACTTCTGGGTTTTGCCTTCCTCTTCGCGTTTCTTCCACAGCTGTGTGGTTGGAGAAAATCTTGCGGATGGCGGCAGGGTTCTTCCGATAGGTATGAAAAGATTTGAAGGTGGATCTATCCCTTTGCGGTGGAGATTCAAGAATTTTATGATGAGATCATGTTTGAGATGCAGCAAGTAGTGGAGCTGCATTTTGCGACGGTTTCATTTAATTTTATTTTGAATATTGAGAGTAGTCTTGTTATGGGATGATGATTTTGGATGATTTTCTTTGGTTCGTTCTTCCTGTAATGTGTGGCTTGCTGTTGTGTCTTTATATTCTCAAATCTACCATGTCTTTAAGGTTCATCTCTCTTATCCTATTTGGTCTGGTTCGATGGCTCTAAATGAGATTTGTCAGGTGTTTTTCGAGCAACCGATGGCGTTCCAGGAGGCGTTCTAGTGTGGGGTTTTTTCGTTCGGGATTCCGTGTTCAATTAATTTGATGATAGACTATATAAAACTTTTTTTTCTGTTATGTTGGTTACAACAACAGAGCTTTTACAGTGGAAAATGGAATTTGGTGGTTTTCCTCGCCGGTGAATGGTGAGATGATGGTCGAAAATGGATTGTGTGAGGATGGTTCAACTTTCACGGCATGTGATACTTTTTGATGTTTGATGTGTACGATGACAACAAGACATTTATGAAGGTGATGTGTTGATGGCAGCGACGACGATGATGCGTTGATTGTGGGATTTTTGGGATGTGTGCCATATAATTTTTGACAGTTTATTTTGAATTTTGAATTTCATGGCCGTGGAATTTTGGATTATGTGTGTTCCCACTTTTCCCTTTGAAAGAGGATTTATGAAATTTAAAAAAACTATTTGGTCTGATGAAGGATAATTATATCTATATATGAACATTACCAAAATATAATTAAAATGTATCCTTACAAATATTATTAAATGTAAAGTAAGAATTCATCATTATGATATTATGAGAAATAAACATAAATCCCACTAAAATATGAATAAATAAAACCTAAAGGAATTAAAGGATATAATATACAATGTATTATAATTATATAATAGATATTGAAATATGACAACTAAATAAATTGAAATTAAATCAAGAAACCCATTATGACTTTTTTTATCTATGACTCAAAACCAACCAAAGAGAGTTTATGAAATGGTAATATAATTTAGATTAATATAATGTAAATTATTATAAAATTATACCCTAGGATTTAATATAGACTATAAAATATTGAACATTTTTTAAATAAAAGAAATAAAGGTGGGAATAATATTTCCATGAAATTTAATTTAGTTGATTTCATGAATCATTCATTAAAGATATTTCTTGGAATGAGACATTTAGTAATTATTTTATTGAACAAATGATAGTAAAAAAGTGAAATTATTTTAGTGGAATTAATTATAGTATAATAAAGATAGAATATAAATTTTATACATGTTATAAAAATAATAAAATGATACACTTATTACAGAAAATATTCAATGACATTTTAATAAATTTTTATGTCAGAAGGGCAAAGAATGTATTTCTTTTCATGTCAAGAGGATATTAAATAAAGAAGGAAATAAATTTTCATTCATCAATCATCCAAATATGACCTAGAGTAAGGTTTTGTTATTTTATTCAAATTTTAAAATCATTTTTAACAACAAATACGATTTTCCATATTATTTAATATTTATTATCGAATATGAGATTGAAAATATAACAACAATTATGGGATTACTTTTTTAATATATAAATTTTTTATTACATATAATATTTATTCTTAAAAATATTGAATGACCCTAATTATTCAAAACATTAACATAATATTTATTTATGCCATTTTTATGCTTTTTCTTAGGATGCACAATCACTGCATTGATAGAGAAAAAGTTTTTTGGATAATTATGATATTATTTTGTTTTAAAATTATAGAGTTAAAAAAATTTAATTTATTATTGATAATTATTTTCATATAAAACCATTAAAAACCTTATTTATTGTCATTATTATCAAATTAAATGTTTTCAGATATGAATTTTTTAAATTTCTTATCTTGTAAATGAACTCTATATGTATTTGGATAATATACTTTTAATTTCATTAATTTATCAATATATGTAATCACAATTAGTTAATCATAAATTTTATCTCTAAAAGATAACCATATCCTTTTCTCCCCTTATTTTTATCTCTTAATATATCAGTGCTTAATTTATTATGTTTTACAACCACTATGTAAAAATTATATAAACATTTCCAAATGTTTCTTTACATAAGAATTAATTTATATTTATTGGAAAACATTTTGTGATATCTTATGAATATTATCATGTAAAATTTGTAATATATCATTCTATAATATTCTAATTTTTTTGTAAAAATATAATAATAAAAAGGATGCATCCATTTGAACTCAAATTCTTATTTAAAGTGGAACTAAAATTTATTACTCGATCTAAAAAAAATTAAAATTTCTATTTTTTATTTATAATTTATGATTTATATCAATAAAAATTATTTTTTAATTTTACATTCCTTTATCATGTGTTACGTAACATTCAAGACACACATTTAATAATTGTTTTTATGGTTCAATACGTACAGAACTACTATTTTTAAATGAATATAATTTTCTTACTAAACCTATAATCAAATCTAATTGAAATAGATTAATTCAAAATCATATTATATTATACGAGGAATATTCAAAAAAATTCCATTCATTTCTCAATTATTATAAAATAATCTAAATATTATCAATTTAAAAACTATTAAAATTTAATTTTCTATTTATTTGTAAGGAATTAAAATTCTAATCTATCTCTAAATTTATAACAATATTAAAATTGAAAATTGGATTTCAAAATAAAAATTATAAAAAAATTAAAAAATTAAATAGAAAAAAATAATATATATCATTTTTTGATAATTTTTTACCATTAGTGATTAAATATAATATTAATTATTCACTAAAATACCTAGTTGTTTTAAAATTAATTTTATTAAATATCTATATCTTTTTATGATTCACAATATTTTAAAGTTTTAATAAAATAAATTATTAAAAAGATAAATTTTGAAAAAATATATCCAAATATATATATATATATATAATCTTATTATTTTTCTCAGAATAATAGATACTTTAGTTATATTTTTAAATCATATGTTTTTTTCATTCTATAATTATTTCTATGACCACAATTTCAATGATAATCAACATAACTCTTTGATTATAACTAATCAATTTTATAATACATTATAATGAAAAAATTCATTAAAATTATCATTAGAAGATATAATATTAATAATTTATATGTATACAGAAATAAAAATATTTTATATATTTAATTTAAATGTATAATGTGTATTATATTGATTATATGATATATTTCATGATTTTAAATAACAACATATTTATTTGAAAATAAATATTCTTTCATTAATATTAATTTATAATATATAAAATAAAATATATATATTATTAAAAATACATATGTTGCTACATTCTCCCTTATTAATTAAATTTTGTCCTCTCAATTTTAATTCATTTTTCTCCAAATTAAAATTTCATTCATACCTTAAATTAAAAAATATCAGTGTTCTCCTTCAGGTTAGTGATATTTACTTCAGCATCCATGTTAATTCTAAAATACTAGTAAATAAATGGTTATGTCCATGGTGATAATTTCAATAAAAATTTAGATAAAAAAGGTGAAATTTTTTAATAAAATAGAAAACATTCTTTTATCCATAAAAATTTTCGAAAACATTAATAATTATTGGATAGATCAAATAGTTTTGTACATGTGATATTATTTTTTCTAATTGTTTTATGATTATTTGAACTATTTTTTAATAATAAAAATTATTTAACTATCAAGATGTGGTATAATTGTTTTATAGGATTTTTTGTCATCTATCTTGAAAATTAATCAAATTAAAAAATTTGAAATAAAAAATTTTAGTCGAAGATAAACCACATGAATAGAAAATAAATTAAAAACCTAATTATTAAATGAAGAGTAATCATAGTTTTATAATATTAATTTTTTATAAATTATCTATGAATGCATTTTATTATATTCGAAAATATATTTTATAACCAGTAAAATTTCCTAAATAACATTAATATAAACTATCCAAAATTATAAGCAAAAAAATTAATTAAACATCAATCATATATACTACTAAAAACTAGTAATATTAACCCAAATAAAATTAATCACCTTAACATAATAATCAATAAAGATACGTAAAACTATTAAACAATAATAATTAAACAAAATATTAGTCATTTATTTTTTATAATTCATTTAAATTA
Organism: Viscum album; assembly: GCA_963277665.1. Taxonomy (NCBI): domain Eukaryota; kingdom Viridiplantae; phylum Streptophyta; class Magnoliopsida; order Santalales; family Viscaceae; genus Viscum; species Viscum album. Next base: position 394,169,842 of record OY728148.1, read on the forward strand.
TTATCATCCTACAAAATGCAAACCTCTAATATTATAAAAACTATTTTCTGATAAATACAATAAAACAAAAATATAACCATACCATAATTAAAAATATTACATCATTTCATTCTATAATTTTAGATCAATAATACAAAAATAAATTAATAATACATAACTACTAACCACTCATTTATACCAAAAAAGATTCATTTTATACAATATAATATGTTTAGAAAACATTCACTATACTCCTTCAATAACAACAACTATAACTTTATTATTGAAAATTTAATTGTTTATACTCGGCGAAAATAATAATAAAAAAAATTAATAAAAAAATTACTGAGATTATAAATCTCATTAAAGTATAATCGAAATGATAATAAATCATTAGGATTTAAAATTAAAGAAATCTATTCACGTTGGATATAGTCCATAGAAAAATACATTGAACCCATATAAGATCATAATATTATATTTATTAATGAAATCAAAATAAAGAAAAACATTACTCATATAAATGGAATTGAAAGATGATCATGAAGAAATATAATATGGAAGAAATGAATCAACATGAAGGAATCTCATAATATCATATTTATGTCATCCGGGAAATCATAAGTCATGAATTTTTTCAAATAATAAATGATTACCAAATGCATTGGGGGTTATATAATTGTGTCCCCAATCATCATAATATAAAATATACATAAACATTTATCTGATAAAAATAATTAAAATCATTAAATTAATATAAAATACTAATGAATCAATGTTATCCTAAATGTTTCAAATGTAATGAGTCCATCAATTCCCTATTGAGGGGAAATAATAGAATAACATATTCAACCAATGAAGAAAATGAGTACAAGATATACCTAGATATTCTATATGGGTACATTATTAGAAAATATATTTGAAAAGGAATATTTAACACTTCATGGGATAAGAGAAATAATTTTTCCAAATGAATTTAGTTAAATGAATGCATATAACATAATTAATTTGTAATAAATAGAATGTATTACCTAAAAATTTACTAAGAAATATGGAATGGTATAATAAAAATAAGAGGGATAATTATAAATTTAAAGTCATCAATAATTTCATATAATAAAAGAAAATACAATAAACGAGAATTTCCCTTTTAATAATAATAAATGTAAAATAATAACAAATAAAAATGATTGTGTTAGATGGAATTGTTAATTTAAATAAAAATAAGAGGAAATAAAAAATATTAAAATAAAATTTTATTATATGCACCATATTATACGAAAATATCTAATGAATAATGATCATAATGGAATAAAAATATATTAATTTAAGAAACCATGTACAAAATCTATAACTTGTGAGTCCAAAGCAATGAAAGTGTAAAAATGAAATGGGTTTTAATTCCAATAATTGAATGTGAATTATGAAAATTTATATATATATGATAGATTATATAAACCTTATAATTTATATAATGCCTATAATATATTAAATTGAGGTGTTAACATCATTACCATACACTTTATGTTTATTTACATTTTGAATGTTACCTTAAGAGCCTCATTTTAATAAAAAGATTTATTACTAATTCCAATGACCAAATGATTGTATGAATGTGAAAAAAATATATGGGAAAATATTTTATGTCATTGTGGATAGAAAAATTAAATTTATATAATTTTTAGGAAGGTTAGAATTAATATGTTTTTTGTGATAAGGCATGAAGTATTTTTTGCAAAAAAAATTTCTTTAAGTGTGAATAATAATGTTTAAATGGATAAAGTGTCATAGATATCCCCTAAAATATTTATATATATGATATATTTGGAATATATCATATGAGATAATAACGAATTTAGAATGGAATGAAATTAAAATTATAATAAGAAATTTTATGCATTTTGGGATAATAATAAATCTAATATTTTGATATCATATAGTCCATCAATATTACATTCGTAGATTATTATTTTCACATTTAATAAAGTAATATTAGGAAGAATATTATTTTATGAATATTATAACACCATTAAATTGATATAATATATAAATTTTGATTATTATCTCTCACATATTTCAACCACATTAAACATATCATGGATTAAATATTTTATACAGTAAAATATTGAGAATGTTTACAAGGATGAGGGGTTATATATGTTTTAAACTCTAGAATTTAATCATACATTGTAAAAAATTGAATAAATTGTTCTAGTATTATTAAATGTAATATTATATGTCCACATATATTTTTATCATGGTGTCATTATATGAATAATACTCAATAGATTATAAATATACCCAAAGAAATCTTCTTCAACATCACTTAATATTATATGTAATATCTTATCATAGAGTAATATATAGTACCACTTGAAAATCAAGAAATTTATTATATCCCATGGATGAAATGATGGTAAGTAATTATATTGATTACCTATACACAGTATTCATCAAACCATTATGATAAATTTTTTTGTTTATTTTCATTACTGAATGGTACATTCGGTTATTTATTTTATAGATTAACGGTTTCGGGATTCAATATTTGATGGTCATGGTTTTAGGGTTTATATTTTTTTCTACATTGATCAAGTGTTAATAGATCCTATAAAACCCATTAGTTATATTAGATTCATTCCATGACTGTTGATTTTGGAAATCAAGTTTAAAAATAAAAAACATGCATCTATCATATTATTATCTAATTACATGTCCTTAAAAATGATATGGATTTTTCTATTTGGATCGATATAAAACATGGGATACTATTTGTTGAGATAAGTCTTAAAAATGCGATATTCAATATTCTTGTCACTAATACATTATATTCCATTATATTTTGAACTATATAATATCATAGGATATATAATATCATATGATATGGAAGGATTGTTTCATTAAAGGAAAAAATATCATCTTGTTGTATGAATGATATTAGAAATATTGCAAAATATATTTAGATGATACTAAATGTGATATTATAGATAATGTAATATAAATAATAAATTGTATAGGAAATCTTGTATGTAGTGGATTTTACATAGAGATGTCATAAATAGGATATAAATAAAATATTTAAATTATCAATTCAATAATTATTAATTGAATTGAATAATTTTTAAATTGAAAATAAATTATAGAAATAAGTATTTTGGGATATTTATTTTACTAATTAATTAATTAATAATAAAATTATTATAATCTGTTATTCATTTTTTTATGAAATATTGAATAAATATATATTTCATAAATACCAAATTTTTTTCGTAAATACCATTTTAAACTATTTAACATTCCAAATAATTTGAATATAAATTTATTGTATTAAAATTGTATTGGTGTTTTTAATTATTTGATAAATTTTGGAATATATAAAAAAATGAAAATATTTTCTATTCCAAATAATAAATTTCACTTATTTATTTAATTTTATTTATACATAATAATGAAATAAAAGTCGAAAATATTTTAAACCATGTGAAAATAAATTTTAATAATTTATATGACCAGGGATTAAATATTAATAAATGTGTTATTATAAAAATATCTATAATATATAAAATCGTAACATATATATTGTTCAAATTTTAGATATCATGCATTTAATTTAAAATAAATCATATCACGATACAAGTGAATCTAAATAATTATATTTATTTTATTATGGAATTTCAAAAATTCAAAACTATTTTATGATATGTTTAGAATTTCATTATTTATGTATTATTTTTAAAATTATCATCTCATATTTATATTTATGTAATTTTCATTTACATAATTTATTAAATTATTTATTTATGTATATATTTTTCATATTTTATATAGAAGTCGATGTTATTTTAACGAGCTAATAATTTTCTATAAATTTTCAAACATGCATATTTGGAGTTATATTCTAGGTATGATAATGGATGTGTTTTTATTTTTCATTTAACTTGGTTTTACAATGTATAATATTGAATTAATAATTTAATTATATTTCACACATATTTAATATTTCAATTTTGATGTAATTGAAATCCCAATTGAGTGAGGTAATGTTGGCTATATGGATATTCAAAAAGATTGCACATTATCTTGGTGGATTATGTCCTTTCTAAAAAACTAGGAGTTAAATATATATCATAACAATCTTACACTTATGGGGACCTAAAATTTTACTTGACTATAATCCTCTGTAAGAATAGCTTCATATTCCTAATTCATGTGATGCATTAGATATCTATGAATATAAATAGTTTTAAATTTAGGGTTGTAAGACCAATTATGTGTTATTTAATGAGGTACGTGTTAATCGCATTTGAATGTATTGATTTGGATCAAAAACATGTTCCAAAATAAATCAATATATGAATGAATAAATAAAAATTGAATAACATGATATAAAATTGTGAGATTGAATCCTAGTAAAATATATTATGATTTTCATTCTGTCCAAAGAAAACACTTTTCATGACCATGATCATACAAACGGTATTTCATGCCATTGTAGGGTTCCCATATTTATCTTATACACCTAATGAATGTAATTAGTGAACCTAAATGTATTATGTCCCTGTTAAATGTGTTTTTGGGTTATACTCTGTATAGAGACCATAATAGGATTTCGTTACAAATGGAATATTTTTGATTTTGTCAATATTATTATTTAGGAAAATGAGTTATTTGGTGAACTATCCAATAGTCAAACATGATATGATTATCAATATGGACTTCCAAAAGATATACATAGACAACATCATGAAGATGAGCCATATATAGTTGAAGTGAAAAGAGATAATCCACTACTAACATGAGATCATGAATATAAAATGAGATAATTTACCTAGGACTATGATTTCATATATTTCCAAACCGCATGACTCTCTTCCATAGCTATATTCAATGGAAATAATTATTTCCAATAGAAAAATCCAAGTTTCACAATTGGTTGTCATCAGTTTTCTTTTTCCATCATTTACTAGCTTTAATACATTAGTTGATGTCCATTAAATTCAATATAAACTCTTATATAATTTTATTCTCATTTATATTTCATTATGCAACATTATCCAAATATATAAAAGTTCTACATTTCATTTCATATATATATATATATATATATATATTCACATCGTTCAATTTGAATACATGAGGGTAATTTTTTGTTCTATGAGATCTCAAATAATAGAATATTTTGGTTCCATACACCATTAAATTCCATTGAGATAGCTCTCATTATGTCCCTAGATATCTAAATAGTTTTTTCTGATTGTCAATCAGTTTGGGGATGATATTTGTAACATCCAAATCCATATTATAATATCCAAGCCACTATATCAGTGTGTCACATGGCCTAAATCACATCTCTCTGAATGATAGAGGCTTCTGACAAGTAGTTAGGGAATGTGCAGTGTCTATTTGGATAATACAACCTCATTACCATAGGATAACATAAAATTTATTTAGAAACAATGAATAGAGGAAGAGTTATAGGAATAGATACCAAAAAAAGAAATTGATAATAGTAGTTAAAAGCTTATAAATAAATCAAATACAAAATGATGATGATACATGTCATGTGTCTAAAGAGCGACCAAAATAAGTATACAACAGATTGTAAAATACATTTATTAAAATACTATAATGAAAAAAAGAACTATCCCACATAGGATCGTGATCATCATGTCAGTCATTCCCTCTCCTAGTAATATCATGTAACAAAGTCAACCATCGAACTATGGGAACATTCCATGGTCCCTACCAACATCCATATCGCCATTATATGTAACCGATGGTGGCCCATAAAAAGTGTGATATAAAATCACAATATTTCACCTCCCATTATGTCAATAAATATTATTGGATATGATATATAATCTAAATTAGAAGAAAAAAATATGACAAGTACGGTTATAGTGAAAGAAAAGTTCCCAATGAAATTGAAACCAAACAAGTTATACGGTACAACAATACCAAGCACCTGGTAAAACTAGTGTTTGGATCCTATAACAAAGAAGCAGTAAAGCATATGAATGGAGACACCATGACCACACAATATAACCTGTATCTCATAAAAACCATGGATAATCCATATAATCATACATTTTATTTCAATCATTACATTTCTGTATAATCTATATTGTCAAATTTACCACAGCTGAGAAACATAATCAAAAGTATCATACACTTGGGTTTGGATCCATAATATAGTTAAACAATACATTTTCTTAAATACCAAGTGTATATCGGTGGAAACTCGGTTATCCTTGAATTGGGTTTCATGGAGCTTTTTAGTAGACTATGTCCACTATGTGTCCAAACAATCCAGATCTATGTTGTAAGAGGGATCAAGGTATAACAAAAAATGAAAATCCAAAGAGCTATATGAATGAAAAATTCTATAACACTATCATGAACCATGGTTTATAACACCCATAGAGTCCTTTTAAATCATAAACCATTCAATTTAGTTACAATTTCATTTCACAATTTTACCCACTCCTATAAAAATTCATATAGAAGCAATTCACTGAAAAGAAAATCATGTTAACACAAGGAAAGGGAGAAAACCCATATTATTTTCAACCAATTCAAGTATATTCATTTATAAAATTTATTCCTCTAACCATGATAGATCATACACACACCCATGGGGTGGTTAAAAAATGGCACGATAAGGGAACACCCAATGGGTGACCTAGGTTGGCCAAACAACTCTAAAATATCAAAAGAACTAAAGGAAATCTCTAACATGTTCTATTATGATAAAATATTTGATTCAATAAATTTTTTAGGTTCCCTTAAAATGTATGGAAAGAACATAATGAATAATAGTAATATATAGAACAAAACCACAAGGTATGGGTATTGACCATATACCATTGGTCCATGTAGAGTTTGCTTCCAAAAACAATTTTGAATTTTATCTAGATCATTATAAAATGCAAGAATAGGTAATGAATGTAGAGATAAGTAATATTATTATCCAACTAAAAAACTATATAAATACCATTGAATACTACTAATGACACCACATGAATGTAATATTCATAAATATTGATCTAACGAGATGAACGAATCTCAATTTTGATAATGGATAGAAGAACAAGATCAAAAGATATGTAATGAGATCACGGATGAGATATCATGACTATGATACTATCTGTGAGAGGATAAGTGAAGTATAATATATATTTTAATTATTTTATAGGAATATTTTGTCATTTTTCCTCAAAATATTTGGATACAAGGTTTTCCCACATGATTTTCCAAATCGTGACCCAACCATGATCCATTTTCTATGATAATGGAAAACGACATGGTTATTGATCATGGTTTGACTAACCATATGAAAAATGAGAAAAAATGATATAAAAATAAAGGTTCTCATGATATTGTTTTCACCCCCATCCACATATTTCCTTGAAAATGTGTGCGTCCCTTTTTCCTTATTCACACTTTTTTCAAATTTAGTCAAACCATGAAACATACCCCCCACAATTTCTCCTAACTGCATAAACATCTCCAAAAAGTAAAGTTACGAGCTCTATACAAGACCTAAAAACCCCAATACACCATGACCTAAATGGGTATTGACATTATTCCATAAATAATCATTTAAAATAATATTATAATGATCCTTACCTAATTAGAAAACCTAGGATATTTCAATATTATCCCCTTAATGAATTTCATCACTGAATATCCCTCTAAGTGGTTATTAAGAATTGACTGCGAATAAATATAACCATTAAGTATGTACATTGGCCTCCCACAAACATTTATCATCATTTATTTGGTTTTTATACTATAAAAACCATACTAGTGGAAGAAAACAACCCCATAGAAAATATCATCTCCTATCAATGATATGAACATGATTCTCTATAAAATACACATCCAACTGTAACTTAACATACTCATGATAATATTCATGATATGGGTTCAAATGAAAACCACACAGTTATGATCCATGGAAGATGTCATACATGACATGATACTTATGAGGTAACGTCAGCTGATATTCCACTTGTATGACTATTTCTCAAATATCAAATTTTCTGACATATAACAGTGAATGATTTCCCTATCTTCTGATATGTATATGTCCTAGCCTCAGTGAGAAATGAAAAAAGACCTAATACCCATCCTCAAAATATAGGGGTCATTGATTGTAATTTTTGTGAGATTTCTTTCAATATTGTGCAGTATCCATCCACTTCCACGTCAACCAGACTAGCTCAAAATCCTATGGTATGGGATGTGATCCTTATAAAGATACCTCAAATTCCTCTATCTAACACATGGGAAATAGTAAATAAATACAGTATAAATATTCATAAGGTTGTATATGAATAGTCTCATGAATAATATTATTTTTGGAAAAAACATATAAGGGTATATACCTCTCCCATGAGCCCCCAAAAATCATGGACACTTGTTGGTTACAAGTCCTCAAGCACCTGTATCATATTCTCTAACTTAGAATCAGTCTAGGGGTGGTATGTGATGCTCATAAGCATCTTTTTATCATATTCCCTCAACAAAATCGACTATAAAATATGTGTAAAATAGGTGTCACTATCTAAAACGATAATACAAGTGAACCTGTGTAGTCATAATATCTCACAGATATATAAAAACCCAAGATCATCAACATTTATGGTCATCCTGATGTACATAAGGTTAGTAAAACCACATGAGGATGCCCAGAACAACCCAAATAAATTCACAACCTCAAGAAGAACTAAAAAAAGTTGTCAGAAAATACATCGGGACATCATCCCATTTCGACAAGGGAATAGGTAACTTCTATAAAATATTATCTAGTCGTTGATGTATTTCCTTCCACCAATAAAAGGTGGAACACCATGTAACAAAACATCAAACATGACATTTATTCCATGGACTCCATTAATTATAACTCATTTCATGGTCAATTTTGGCGAAGCCAAAATGTACTTCCCAATATGAGGAATGAAATTCCTACATAATCTCCTCACATATGTCGAATGGATACCAAAAAAATCCTTTTATACAAAGGATCTAATACTCAAATATAAATTAACTAGGATTCAAGTCCCCACCTACAATACCCTCCTCTATAAGACAATGTTCTTTGACATTGAAAACTTCCTCATCCTCAGTCTATCTAGTAGTGTATAGGTCATCTAAGATGATGAAAGATAAGTATTCCCTTGACTATCTTACACTACCAAGTGAATCAAAGATATTATGACCATTAGCATATACTCAATACTAGCTTCCTAAAAATATTATATATATACGTCCTCCTACTCATTACAACGACCAATGCATTTCCATTACATAGAGTATATGCATTTTTAATGTTTAATTACTATAGGTACACATCCAACCTTCACTGAAAAAAATTCTTATCACATAGTGTAAATATATACTTGAAACATTTTGGTCTATTAACCATAAAAATTCTCTCCCAGTAAACAATTAATCCAATTTTTAAAATCTTAAAAAAAATATATCCAACTCAAGATCATGCATGTGGTAATTTTTCGTGTGTGGCCCCAACTGAGGAGAATCGTATTCCATAAGATTTATCCTCCCACATTAGAAATGGTCCTAGCTCAATACCTAATGCATGATAATAAAAATTGAATACCCTTATCAACACTAAAAGAATGAGGAACAAAATAGATTCGAGTCTCCCTTTTATATCATGAATAACTTTCTCGTATGAATCTATTCATAAAAAATTCAGAAACATCAAAGTCAAGAATTTAAATGGAAATACTATGTGTGAAATTACCTTTATGAAATCCATTTAATATCTGGAAATACCTATGAAACTCTTTATGAAAAACAAATTCTTGGGCTGCTCCCATGAAACTATATCTCTCACCTTATCTGGGTCAAATGATACTTATATCATGGAGATTATATAACATAATAAGTGACTCTTATCCATCCTAAAGTTGAATATTGTGAACTTATCATATAACTAAATTTATTTCAGATTATCCAAAAACTATATCATGATGTTTTGCTTGGTTATGTAGATAGTCATAATACACCGATATGTCATCCTTGAAACCATAACAAAAAAAATCCAGAGAAGGATGTAAAACGTGGTGCATCAGTTTCATGAAAACATTTGTTACATTCACGAGTCCTAATGACATAACTAAATATTATTATAGAACACACCTTCAAAAAAATGTTGTAAGAGTTACTAATACCACTATAGTTACTAATATGACATGAAATAGTGAAACATATTCTTGAACCTGGAGTTAGAGCAAACACCCTTCAATTAATTATTGGAGTGATGGAAAAAAACTGAATGTGGACCATCTCTCCACTATCTTGGAACTCGACTGAGTCACATTCAAATATATTGAACATGTGTACCTATATTACCCACTAATGATATAAAATATACTTACTAGAACTCATAGAATGGACGGTACTCATATCATGGGAAGCCTCGAAATAATTCTTCCAACCACTGGAAGTCAATCTACGGGGTCGATAAATTGCATTTATCATCTCTGGAGCCACATTTTCCCTCATCAAATTCTATATATTTAGTTCATAATTTACTATTTCAGTAATCATCGTCCTCTTAAACACATTGAACTGAGATCGAACGTCATTTCGAAGACCATCGTCAAAGCATCACCCTTGATAACTCCTTAACAGGACATGTAAGTGAAAAATGATGTAACTCAGTAATGTGTGTAGAATACTACATAACATTCATCTCTCACTACTCTAGAATAATGAGATCATGTGCGTACTATACATTCAGTGAATTGAGGTAAAATTAATTGTAGAATATAGTCTTGAAAAAAATTGAAACTGTATCTCCCATCCTTTCATCATGGTTCAAAATATCCCAACATCGTGTTCCAGCTCTTCGATGCATATATGTCTTCATATCCAGGCTCATCCCATGAGGTGTATATAGATTCTCAAGGATCAATAGGGTATTCTCAATCTAAAACTCAAAAACCTATGGACCAATATAACCCAATATCATTAGAGGATTCTACTGTTAGAACATGCAAACTAGATAATCCATTTACAAGGTGGGAAATGTTGATCCCTAAAAATTATGTATATAGCATAGGAAACCCTCATAAAAATATTCCTTAGCACATTTTTTTGAATAATAGATTGGTTTTTAGCTTTAACTAATGTAGAATCCACTAGTATCCCATGTCACTCCACCTCCTAAGCATCGTCGTCTCCAACCTCCTATCATATGAATGGAGGTCTCCAGGGTAGTGTGTCCTTAAAATACCTAACACACAACATTGAAAATATTGATAATAAATTCCATAGCTAAAAGAAAATTACTGTTTATAAAAATCCTATAATAGGTCATACTATATATCTTACTCGTAAATCTGGGACTAGTAAACAGAAACAATCATAAAATCAAGGTGAAACACAACCTATTTCCCACTCGAAGATAGGTCTATGTTGTGTTCACAATTTCACATGTTCAATGGCAAATTTTCACATATCTCTATTAAATGGTGGAAGAAAATGGTGTGTCACTAAAAATCCATAAGGGAAAATACAACTTAAGAACTAAAAATGTATTTCCACTTAACCCATACCATAAGTTGTTCCAATAAATGGATTTAGGGTCTAGGACTCAAAATGCTTTAATTTTCATCATAGAGGGTCTTTTGTATCATATTTAGGATAGAACTGATTATGTTACAACAATTACTCTATATACCAACCTTTTTTTTCAATTTCATGCAAATAATATCTATCATAAATTTGTTATGTCAATAAATCCACCCATAAAAGTCATGTAAATAATAAATTTACACTATATCGCATGATATAATTAATGGAATATGAATTATAGATGGTGTGTAATATGATTCATGGGATAGAATATCCTCTTATCATCTTGTCGCAACAAAATAGAACCCAAAATCGAATCAAGGATAAAATTACAATTCAATTGCATCCCCCAATTTGGAATATAAATCAACTACAATATAACTAAACCTAGAAAACAATATTTGAGTTATTTTGGATGTTTCCAATATGTGGGATAGCTAATCCAAGGAACATCACATTAACAAATTCATATTACTTTCTATTCCTTTTATATTGTCACCAAATATATAAGTAGAAAATAAAAAACCCTTTGTTACAACTTTTTAACTTCACGACCCAGATGCCACGTTCTGGTTCTCCAAGATTGTGGGACACATGGCCTAAAGCATGTCTCCCTGAATGCTAGATGTTTTCTACTAGAAACAAGGGCCTAAGCTGTGTCCTTGGGGAGAATATTCCTTCATTACCATAGTGAAAAAATGGGTATATAACAAAATCCACAAAATAATGTATATAAATATATAAAAAACAAGAAACTAATAATAATACTCAAAAGAAAAAAAAACTGAATCTTATAAAAAATTGAGATTATGCATGCCATGTGTCTATAATGAATCCAAATATGGTATATAATACTCAAAAGAATAAATATATCGAAATAAAAAATATTAAAAAAAAGTACAATCCCATCTAGAACTTGGAGCATCAGCTTGGTCATACGTTCCCTTTCTCTGAGCATGGTGAAAAGTCAAGAATCTAACATTAGAAACCTTCCCCTTTACATAACTACATCAATACGATCTCTCAGGATACCCAAAAACATTCCAATGTGTGTGTGAGATATAGTCCAAGCAAGTCACCACCCATGATTTATATATGGAATCTTGGATATTCATTATAAGCTAATGGAGAGAGAAGAAAATAATTTGTATGGAAGTACTGAGAATGTAATGTTCCGTCGGAAAAATCGACCTAACAAGTTAAAATGTACAACCATAAAAGTCTCCCTAAAAATTTATTTTTATGATGTTGTGACAAGGGAGTATTATATCATAATAAATTAATCACCACATTATCATTGTATAATAAATATATCATATCATCCATGGTCATTACATATAACATGTATCTCATAACTACCACAGTCGATCTATATAATTAGAAATTTAATTTCAACCATGACATTGATATATAATATAGTGTGTGTCCTTTACTATATACAAGCTACATAATTAAAATTTTCAGACCCCTTGGGGCTGGATCAATGTTAGAATGAACCATCGAAACGATGTATGGTTCTAGGAGAATCTCAAGGGAAAATCAGTTACTCTTTATATGGGAACCAATTTTCAAGGGAAAAAATGTTCACTGTGATCCCAAACAAACCAAATCCAATGGGTCGAAAGTCCCACGGCATCCCATGGAATTATAATCCATGGTGGGAGTAGGTCTAAGGAATTCTCTATCACAATCATGGCCCATGGTGGAGCACACGCTTGGGATCCATTGAAATAATAAATCATTCAATTTAGATACCATATCATTCAATGAGTTTACCCATTCATTTAACAATTCTAATTCATGAAATTAAATAAAACAAACACAATTTTAACACATGGAAAGGGAGGGGGAAAATCTCATATCGAACCAACCTAATTAAAATCAATTATAATGTGGGTTGCACTATCATGGAAAGCACATACACACCCCTTAGGGTGGTTCATCTATGGTACAATAAGGGAACACCTCATGGGTGGACTACGATGGGAAAAACCCTCAAATTATCTAAAATAAACTAAATGGAATACCAATCATGTTTCATTATGTTCATACAATTATTCAATTAATTATTGGGGAAGTAATGGAATTCTGGTAGGTGTAATAATGAAAACTAGTCATATAAAGAACCAAACCATAAGGGAATGTTATAGACAACATAACATAGGCTAGTATTAAAGTCATCATCCAATATCATCTTTTGATATGATCTAAATCAAAAGAAATAAATAGAATGGACGAAGACCCTAGAAATAGCTCATATTATCTCGCACCTAAATAACTATGTTGATATTAAAGAAAACATTAAATGATAATAAATAAATTGATTACTCATCACTACCGATCCAATTAGATTAATGAATATTCATTCAAATATCACATGTATTAATGGGATAAAAAATAATATAAATTGGATCTTGGAAGAGATATCATGCTTAAGATTCCTTCCATGATAGTAGAAGTGAAATATATTTAATGTTTGAAAAAAATATTATTGGAATTTTTTTTCATTTAGCCTCAACATTCTAGGTTGTAGGGTTTGTACGCATGTTTTTACAATCCATGTTCCAATCTTGTGCCCTTTACTCTGCAAATGGGGAACCCACATAGTAACTATGCAAAATGTGACTAACTATACCCAAACACTACAAAACACAGCTATCAAAAAAACCTTATGCTATAGCATGGGAATGAATGTCAAACTACACATTTTCCTCAAAACATATGAGGTCCTTTTCCAACTTCAAATGTCTTTCATGGTTTGTTAGACCATGCTTCCCATCCTACAAGGTCTCTACAAATTGTGTGGTGTGTCAAATGTTTCAAAAAATATTGGTTCCTAAACAAGTCCCAAACAACCCAGATACCCCCATCACCTAATAGTTAATTAACTTAAGGGTGTAAAATCAATTTAAACATAAATTATAATGACCCATACCTCATTGTAAAACCTAATATCAAATAATTGTCCATTTAAAAATTCATTTTAGTACTCAATGAATGATGAAGAATCCTTAAGAACATAGATGTGTACCTTGGATCACTATAAGAGATGATCAAAAGTGGTACCCCATGAAACCACACCACTTTGTTCACATATATATTATAATGTTATCATGATAGGAAAATTCCAAAAAATTGGTGAAGTGGGAAATCATGGTGACACAGTCCACCGCTAGCCATATTTTATTGATTCCTTTAGATGTCTTTGAGAAACTATAGAAAAAATTTCTTAGTGATTTCTCCCATTTAAATGTGGGTATAAAAAAAGGTTCAATAATCCATATGGAATTATATATCTCTAGATTATATTATTAACATACCTAGAACCTTGAGATACACTCTACAATTACATTCTTTATGTTTTACCACCAAATGTTCTCTTAAATATCACAATACATCTTGGTCCTTACATGATTGATATAGAAAGAAGATATATGTACATTTTGTAACAGATCCATAATTATCTTAATTAGTAAAGGAATTAAAATTCTCATTCCAAATAGAATCAATCCATCATCATCGATTTAGAAATCATGAGGGTTCCCTTCCTTTACTATTGTCATATTATTCGAAGCTCTGGATCATCACATTGAGCCTCATTGATCTCCTATTGGATATATGATTCGTGAATAATTTGGGAATGGTAGGATGTATTCTACTATGTTATAATTTTCATATCCATCCATTTCATAAACATGAAGTTGTGGTATTTCTCAATCCACATCACTGATAGAGTAACATGTTCTTTTCTTCTAAGTGAATCATAAAAATCGATCACCTTTCCTAGATGGTAGTGAATAGATAATTCATGGTCCTTGATTATATATAACCATATTCATTGATTCATGTTGAGAAATATTGTTTGAATATATATTTGATAATCTTATGATCAGAATATAAATCAGACCTCTCACCATTTATGTAGTGCCTCGAAGTATTTAGATTGAAAATAATTGATTCTAACTCTAAATTACATGTTTGACACTTCTTCTCATGAATCCATAACATTTATGTGTCATATTACATCAATTTATCATTCCACAAGTGTTCACATCCTATATATTTCATTGAAACATCATTTTATATCACATAAAATTCTATGCTTGTTAGTAGTGTGAGTGCAAGCCTAGTTACTAGACTCTTTTTGAGATCCTTGAATATTTTAGAACAATGTTATATCCACACTTACTTTACCACTTTACATATTTACATAGTTATCATTCTTAAAAATCATGAACAATGTCTCAAAAATGATAAATAGTACCTTGATTTAGCATGTAAAGTTATGTATTTCTGTGATAGTAGTGGGTATTGGATATTCCACAATTCGTTTTCATCTTTGAATGGTATATATAAATTCTCTCACTTCGGATCACATTTTTCAATAATGTGACATTCCGCATCAAAAATTCAAACTTTTTGAACTTAACATACATTTTATAATTCCTTAACATCACCAGTATTCTCCATATATTACCTTCGTGTTCTCTTGTTCTCTTAGATTAAATGATAATATATTCAATAATTGATACAATAAATTTGATGACATTATCTGAAAAAAAAATATTCATTAAATCTATCAATATATTAAGGGAATTATTTAATCTAAAGGGAATCAATATAAATTCATATTGTCCATACCTCATTCATAATGATGTATTCTATATATATTATTTCCTATCCTTTACCTGATGATATACAAAGTGATGATCCAACTTTGAGAAATAATTTTCCCTTCGTAGTTGATAGAAAAATTCTTCAATCGTTGGTAGAGTATACTTTCTCATAATGGTGATCTTGTTGTGCTCCTAATAATCAATGAACAACCACATTTGTCTATCCATTTACATTATAAAGGGATCCACCCATCATATAGGGGTATTTAGAGATATAGGTGGATCCATGTATATGTTCTGTTGAGAACTCCACTATTAATCTGGAGGAGGTTTAAGTAACTCTTTAGGAATTACATCAGCATATTCCAATACAATGTGAATTTCATATATGTTGATTTTTTCTATAGATAGAACTATTTACGAATGTAATGAGTCTTTACAATCTATCATAACCCGCACCAAGGAGGGATTCTCAAATGGAGAGTCATGATCATCCTTATATTTTTACATGAGGATGGGAAAATTCATAACCTGAAAACAGATTTCATTTTTATTAAATTTTATGTTTTCTATAAATTATGATATCTAATATATTCCTACAATAATAGTGAATTATATAAAGGGAATGACTATTTTATCCACAATAATAATCTTCCAACATATGCTAATAAGTGAATATTCTGATAGTCAAGTTATAATGATCACACAAACATGTGTTTTCATTGATATCTATATATATCATGAATTTAGGTATTAGATTCAATAGATATAAAAATTTGTTAGGTTATATATGAATACGTAAAACCAGAAAAAAAATAAACTATTTAAATTAATCAATGAATATTAATTATACCATCTACAACATTATTTTCACTCTCCACATTAGAAGTGGAGATGGAATAATATTTCTTTACACCTTTATTTTTTCTGTTACAAACACTATTTTCCCACAAGGACCAATAGATTAGTGCACTGGCATACATATCATGCTTTCTCCCAATAGTTGACGCATTGAATGGTGGGTGGCGGATTAATAGTTTCCCTCATTTAACAGTCATAATAGATATATTATTTTAATATCTTTTAAATTCATGATCTTGGTTATCTTATCTCCAACACTTGTAGAACTTCCTCATCCCTTTGAAAATTTTTCCAGGACGCTTCTTCTAATATTTTTAACTTGTGGTGCTTGTAAATTCTTTTCACATTTTTATTTTTATTTACCAATTCAAAAATACATTTTTTTTATTATCTCCCTAAACATGCTACCATTATTCAGTAATCATCTATACATTAATAACACATCAACAAACTTCATTATAATTCCCAAGTCTCGGATAGATAGACTCTTTTGGATGTATGGTATTAATCCACTGTAGAATATATCTATTTTTATATAACTATTGATAACACAATATGAGGTATATATTGACTGTTTTATACAAGTTTCCTAACATGAAATAATAGATACACCATTATTTTTTTAAGCCACAGAAACTACCTCTCCATCCTTGTTTGAAGGGTTGGATAGAAATAATTGTCAATAAATAAAGTCATAAATTCATCCCAGTCAATATATTCAATTTTAATCCTATAGATATTTATTCTTTATCAATGTCCACCATTGAATGGATTCCCTATCCAGAAAACTAAAAAATAGTTCATCCTTCTCTATCTATGAATAGTGGATCACAAAAAATTCTTTTCTATACAGTTGACCTAAAATAGTATAGAAACTAGATGAGGAGATCGAGGAAAACTTGGTGCTCATTATTTTATAAAGGATTC
This sequence comes from Viscum album, assembly GCA_963277665.1. Taxonomy (NCBI): domain Eukaryota; kingdom Viridiplantae; phylum Streptophyta; class Magnoliopsida; order Santalales; family Viscaceae; genus Viscum; species Viscum album. The sequence continues at coordinate 394,187,835 of OY728148.1, forward strand.
ATTAACATTTTTCTCATTATTTTTAGAATATTGAAATAGAATATTGTTTTAGATATTTTTTATATCCCAAGACTAGATTTTAATAATCAATATGATTTTTTATCTCCACAACATACTTTATTAGGATAGTAGTTTATGAAATCATTTCATTGTCCCTCACACGGGTTGTGGGTCTGGATTCTCCTGGTTTCACTATTTTCTAAATTACAATCTATATGAACAAAAATATGTAAATAAAGAATGAATAATTAATTTATTCTTAAGATAAAATTATTTATAAAGTCATATATTGTGGGACTCCTTGTATTTTCCATTACCTTAAATGACACTTCTAGGATAGTGTACATTGATACATATCAACCATTAAAATGAAAATTCACATTAGGTATATGTATTTCATAATGGATTGTACTAGATATTATGAATAACCAAAGAACATCCACCAAAAGTGTCAAAACAGGTGTTTTCATTGTCATGCATCCGTTATCAATAAACTATATCTCAATATTGTGTTTTACCTGTTGTTACACCTAGGTAAATCTATTGTAGAGCCACAACCAATTATAATATCCAGAAAATGATTTCAATTTTTTGAAACCACACACTATTATATATTACCATTATTTTGGATATTAGGCTATATTAAGACTTTAACATATGGTTTCACTAAAGTTTTTTAATCCCAATTCCCAAATTAACCAAACCATACATCTAATACCAACAATAGTGAAACTAATATTTCTTATATGACTATAACATCAATTTTAAAGAAAAAAAATATAATGTTAACACATTACAGTATCAAAAGGATTTATATATAGATATAATTAGGATAATATTTTCATTAAACATAATAAAACATAAAAAACTATTTAAATAATTGTTCATTAATCTTTTAAAATATGATGTTCTCTTTAGTAAATATAGTCACCTTTGGATATACATCATAGAAATGGGATAGCTAAATGCCTAGTGTGAGGAAGAAAAAGGAAAATGAATCAATATAATATGGGTGATAATAATCATTGTTATCACATCATAAGAGTAATTTCATCATAATAGTTCTGTGGGAAACATTTGATTAATGAATGGAATGTGGAAATGCATACAAATTAATCATAATGTCTTAGTGGTCAAATACCTCAGATAGTGTGTGGTTTCTAAAGTCATTTATAGATAAGTATTATTATGTATAGAAGATCAAAATAAATATATTTATAAATTTATATATCATAAATAATTTATTATAGCCATCCATAGGATTGGTGATATGAAATTAATTGGATACATCATCATTGGAAGTTAACTAACTATTAACATGACATTGTCAAAAGAGTGTGAATGGAATGTATAATTACATAATATGTTATAAATATATTATTTCTAGTTGTTTAACATCATGTATATATTTTTAACATGATTTCTAATTAATTTTATAAATTTATTATTGAATGTACATGGAAAAACGTGAAGAAGAAATAGAGAGGATAGTTGATAGAAACATACACTTTCCTTAGTGTAGCTTGTCAGGTATGGCACTAAACTCCCATGAATATTGGTGTTAGTAAACTCCATAACACATATAGGTATTATAAGGGGATTTAAATGGGGATTTGGAGAAAAAATAGATTTGAAAAAGGTGGGAGTAGTGACATCCAATATGTGGGAGATGGGATATTTTTATTTGAGGACACATGTATTTTGAGAATAAAATATTAATTTATAAAATATATCAAACATAAAATTTATAAACATTAATTTCTGAAATTATACAAATTATATAAATTAAAAAACAATATTGTATATATTTCAAACCGTTTTATAATTCGAATTAGTTAGTTTATTCAAAAGTAAAAGGCAGAAAAATGGAAAATATTATTATAATTTTATACATTAAATTTTATAGTTTGGATTGTACCTTTTAGGTTTGGAAATTATGATTATTTTATCATAATGATTAATTAATGAAATAAAGTATATATATTCCCAAAATAATGTTATATAAATTATTAGGTCATTATTATATTTTGAATGATGTAATTTACGTTACACCAGTTTCAAAAATAACTATATTTTTAGTATTCACATGTAAATTAAATTATTTAAGAAAATTACTAAAAAATAACCCTTTTATAATATATATTTAATGAATAAGAAATAAATATTATTTTATAAAAATAATTTTCTAACATTGGTAATTTAAAAATTTAATATATTTTTTTTTCATAAAAACATTAAAATTCACATTATAAACAATGATTGCATATGTAATTTGAGTTTTTAAAAAATGATATCTATTTATTTTATAATATTTATATTTAAACAAAATAATTATTATAAACACAATTTATATCACAATTTATTATTTTGTGGCTATATTATTATTCTAGTGGTAATGTTACTATTCCCAATGGTAAGATTTATATTCCTAATGGTCACATTAATATTCCAACAGTCACATAACTATTACAATGTTCACATTACTAATAAAATGGTCACATTAACACCTGTAAATAAAAAAAACTCTTTTAATAATTATTCATTACAATTTCTCCCAAATTTTTATGAACTAATTTTCTATGATGTTGATTGAGTAAATAATTTTTTATTTATTCACTATAGTGTTGATTGAAAGAGTGATAATTATAGAATATTTATGTGACCCATATTTTCCACTATATTTTTTCAATATATAATTTTTTACATATATAATAATTAGAATTTAATTTGGTTAATCATTAACTAATGTAATGATATTTGTTAATTATTATTTTTTTGATTTTATATAATTTTTATTTGTATAATACTTATATAATATAATATAACACAAATTTATCAGGGAAACAATTATCATTTAAAATTAATGGTTTATTAATGAAGGATGAAGATAAATATTATTCCGTCAGCATAATAACATCTCATTATATTTTATATACCAAATTTTTATATTAGAAGTGATAATACACAATTTATGGTGGAAAAATATTAAGTAAAAACAATGATATTATTGAAGACAATTACCTACCCTTTGAAGAACCCCTTATGGATCATTTATTAAGAACTATATGGATGGTATTTCTAGAAAAACAAGACCATTATATTCTGTATAAATTTTTTTGTAGATATTGTTGTAGGTTTTAGTTGAGATAAATTTATTAAGATGTTTGAATAATTTTGTGGAAGAGGTTCCCTTTTTAAAAGTTGGTGAGGTGACATTCTTGGAAAATAACTAAATATTTTACAAAAGAATAAAAAATGATTAAATATTTCCTAAAAAAATAGTTTCAATTGATCATATATTTGAATATTGTATTCATAATTTCTGAATATAGTAACATTACACGTTTAATTGAAAAAAATCACAATCCTTTACTTTGACCCCTGATAAACTTGTTTTAAAATTAACTAGGTTAATTATTTTTTACTAGTTTTAGTATTTATTATGACAAAAAATATAGTTGATCACATTAAATAATATTATATATTTTTATTTGAAAATTGTAATCAATTTTACCATATTAAACTAAACTATTTGGAAAAATTAAATTTCAAAATAATCCCACAAAAATGTCGAAAATTAATTGTTTAGGAAATTTATTTTTCATCATTAATTGATCTTCATCTAATTATATGACTAAAAATAATTCATAAACTTTTCTAAAGACATATATTAAAATATTTTTAAAAATTAAGCTGAATAATTCATAATTAATTAATATTTTAATTATTTTAAATATATATACATTATTAATTTTTTAAACAAAAATAGTTTTTTGAAGAAAAAAAAGTGTTTACTAGAATATAAATTTTAAATATAAATTTTCATATCATTGTTTATATAAATTTTAAGGTCACTAAAATTTTAGTTTCATATATTTAAATAAATTATAATAATTAAATTAAGGATAGTTTAATACTGTATTGTTTTATAAAATATTATTTCTAAGAGAAAATTAAAAAATGTCATTCTATGATTACTTTCACCACGTATGTTGAAAATAAATATTCATCCAAAAATTTAAGATTTCTAAACCATAAAATATGAAAATGATAATTTCATTATAGTTTAAAAAAATAATTTATACATACCAAAATCAAAGATAATGAATTACATTCTTCCCTACTCAAAAAATTTGGTCCTTACAATTTTTGGGGATATCAAATTCTAAACAGCTGATGCTAATTATTCTTCATAACATCAACTAGTTCCCACATTTCATCCAACATTTTATGAATTTTAAATATTAATTTACTGAAATAATTTTTCAATTCCTGCTTAATTTCTCTCCAATATCATGAATCTAGATAGGCACTTAATAGTTTGTTATGTTGGATTCAAAATATATTTCTTCAGAGGTCATCACATGGGAAGGGTCTAGCATGTAATTTATTTATAATGATAAATAGATCACATATTATACATTATGTAGGATTAATTTCATTTCTAATTTATAATCCCAATATACATATATTTTTACAAAATATCAAAACATTATATGTGAAGGGGGCTTAGTTTCCCTTTCATTTAAATCATTATGATACTCTTATATTGGGATATTTAAAAAAACATGATATCCCAAAAGAAATACCAAATCACTCCCTGGATCCCCTACATTACTCATTTTGGTGATTTGATATTCCATAATAAGATATTTAATGTTATTTACCAATACCATTAAACTTTTAAAAAAAATTAGGGCCTATTAGTTTCTTCCAACAACTATATCCTAAATAGTTAGTGTACAAACATTTTTTACATATAATGCTTTGTATAAAATAAATTGAGTACCTTAATAAAAACAATTTTTATAGGAAAAAAACATGAAAGGTAAAAAATAATCCCATATACCTTTAATATCCCGTGATAATTAAATCAACATGTATTATACAATTTTAAAAGTATATTTTCATTTTTAATCAGTTTGAGGATGGTAGCTAGTGTCCAAATTATTCTCTGTATCAGAAGCCTTCTATTGAGTATTTTAATATTTTACTTTAAATTTGAGATCATTATTAGGAATAATTTAATATATTCTTCAAATAGTCATTGAAATATATTAATAATGGTCCTTATGAGGTGATCAAGAGGTAAATATTCTATCATAGAAATTAAATGTATAGATTTTGTATAGTGATCAATAGTAACCAGTATTTCATTATTATTTTATGTATACATTTTTAGTACAATGATAAATACAATATTAATTTAATTACATTTAAAAATAAAAAAATGAAGAGGTTTCATGACTCTTATTGAGTGTTGTATTTCACCCTTATTCTATGGAAAAACTAAGAATCTTGATACATAATTAGTAATTTCCTTATCCATCTCATAAAAAACAATGGTCCCTCAAATTCTTATTCATCATAGTGAAACTAGCCTTTATAGAGAAATTCATGAAATGAGAAACATCTAATAATTCCATTTTTAACTCAGTTATATATAGAAAATATAGACTTTACCATAATTTAAAAATGTTATCTGCATAAAAAAAGTCTTTCAATTTCCTATAATTATCAATATTTATTTTAATCTAAAATTTTTCATCATTTTATTAAAAATATACTATATTTTATAATAAATTTTATTTCACAATCATTTCATAAAATGGTGTTGTCTCTTATTACATAATTACTACCATATAAATCATTAATAGTGGAATGAAAATATTATCCCTATCAGAACACACGTGGGTCATTGATCTATGATATTTCATGATCAATGCATCCACTAACTTATTTTCGTTACCATGGTGGTAGTGTATTAAGAAATTATAATCCTTCAGTATCTCAAGAAAAAGTATTTTCCTTAATATAATCTCATCACATGAATAAATATATTTTAGTCTTTAATAGTATGTGTATATCTCATACCATTCACTAAAGATATAATTTCTCAATATATTTAGGGAAAGGATTATATCTTTCAACTAATGATCAGGGGTTGTACAGTTTCAATTCATGAGTATTTAACTATCTTAATGTATATTCAACAACACCATCATTTTTCAAAATGATACACCCAATTAACTTCTTTGATTACTCGTTATATATCATCAATCAATCATTTCTTGATGGTAGAGTCAACATCAAAACAAATACCAGTATTCTCTCTAATTCATCGAAAAAGTATTGAAATTAATTTTTTCATATAAACATACATCCATTATGTATTTGATGGGTCATTTAGTATGACATTAAGAATTAATTCTATATGAATCACCGATAGTAACCTTCCAAACAAATTAAACTACATATATTCTTTAAATTCATCGGTGTAGGGCATTACTAACCACCATTTTCTTCATTGGATTATGTATGGTACTTAAAGTGGAAAAAATATGGCCATGGAAGGAGAAGTCATGAATTCAATGTTACTAATTGAAAATTTTCCCATATAACTCTTTCCATCTTGGATTCTTAAGAATAATATTCAAGAAATTCTCTTATTCATTCTATATCTTTGAATAAACCATCATATCATCAATGAAACCCACATTAAAAGTATCCTTATTTTACATCAATACACTATTCATAATATCCATAGAAATGGATGGTTCATTATTCAAACCAAATAAAATTATGAAAAACTCATAATGACCATATCTCATTCGGAATGTTTTCATTAGTATGTATTCTATATTTAATCATACTTGATGATACCAAGAATGAAGGTCAATCATTGAAAAATATTGAGATTTTGGAATTTGATAAAATTAGTCAACAATGAGAGGATTATTATGATTACTTATCATCATAGTATCATATATTTCTCTATAATAAATTCAAAACCTCATGAATATGTATTTCTTCATAAAAAATGAATTGGGGTTCCCTATAGTTTAATTATAGGATAATATGAATATATTATCACAACAATAATTTATTTATTTTTTCAAATGAACTATCTCTAAAATTGACATTTTATATGGTATCTTGTATATTGGCGTGGAATTTGGGATTATATCAATTGAAAATAAAAATAAAAATCTAGTTGACATCTAGGTAATTCATTAAGAAGATCATTAATATATTATTATATAATGAGAACATCCGCAATTTTATTACTAACCATTCCAACCTTATATTTCGTTTGATATTCTCCCCCAAAAATCACATTAATAAGTCTAGTGGGGTCAATATTGTAAAATTTTCCTCTAGAAACGATTTTGGAAAAAACATTGGGTATAGGTCAACCCTATAAACTCATTTTTCCAAAAACTGTGGGTATAGGTCACCCATATCCAATAGATTTTACATAACCAAGAGTATATGTTTTTTTGAAGACCTATACAAATGGTTTTTTATAACGTTGTGTATAATGTTTTGTTAAAAAAATATACCCACAGTTCTCTAAAATTCATGGGTATTTATTTACCATATTAAGTCTGGGAAAAAAATTCTACAGGACAGAAAATAAATTCCACAGGAGCACTAATTGGAATGATTCTCTACTTATAGACACTGTTTAGATAAATATAAATACATAATTTTATATTTATATTCCTATATGGGAAAAATGTTGCAGTGGTTAGGGGTGTGAATTGTATACAAGTAGTGAAGGGATCAAAACCCATTGTAGAAAAAATTTAACATCCAAAATCCATAACTTCAAAACCATGGATATATGGATTATGACATAGTGGCAGACACATGTTCCCATGGTTTTCAAACCGTGGGAATAAATTTTTCAAAATGTTGGTATATCTTAGAGTTATATGAATATACTAACATACCATAGTTTTGAAAACATTGGTTATAAGTGAATTTTACATTGGTGGGTGGATCTAGACATGATTCAGAGGATGAATTATTCTTTATATTGATAAATAATTTCACATCATCATGGTGAATCATAATTTTCTTCTCCTTAAAATTAACCTTAACATCATAATTTTTAATCTATTCTATTTGAGTGATTATATAAAAATTCTCCATAGGTATGATAATAAATATAGTAAATATATCACATTTATGTTCCATGATGGGACAATCCTAACACATCTGTATCAAATTAATATTTCTACTAAGAGTTTTTATGGAAAAATAGATTCATAAGTTGATTGGGAAATATCTAATTTTCCATGAAATCATAGAATATATACATTAGTAAAAATATCAAAAATTGAATAAATCATTGGAAAAATTGATTGTACGATTAAAATTCCTGCCACCATATCCTTTGAAACATCATCCTCTATTGTAGTTATCAAATAATATTTGTCTCCCCCCCCCCCTCATACACTAATATGGTATGTTCCCTTGACACATATGAACTTTTTGTGAATAAGTACATATTTCATTATCTATAATTCACTATAAATTAATGGGTTGTTTAATCCACTTGAATTCATTAGACATATGACACTTATCACTGCTCATTTAAAAAAAATTCCCCTTAGTAAAATTTTAAGAGGTTTTATACCATAATTTTAAGATGATTGAAATTGATTAATTTTATTATTCATCAATTATTAATTCCCATTTTCATGGATTACATCCAAATAATATTATTTTTTACCTATTAATATATAGGATCTATAAAATATCGTCCAAATTTTGAGGGAAAATAAAACAATTACATCATATGTTGAATTTTTATTTGAAATAAATGATCATTTAGAGACATGGCTTAATACTATAAAATAAGTTGCCAATATAGAATTCTATATTTATTTTTTTTATTTTTTTCATAACGAAGTAGTCTTGTAAAGGTGTCCCCACACTTCACAACCCTTATTTCCACATTATTCTTAATATCAATGAAATTATATTCATTTCAGTACGTTGCTCATATAGGAAATATTTATCACATATTTCTTCCTTAAAATCACATTATTTTATGTGTTCTATTTCTTCTTCAACCCTAGTAGTTTAGATCCATGAACACCATTTATCGACATCACCCTTGTGTTAATATACATCCAGTATAGAATTTTCCCTTTCATCATATCCTCTAGACATAAATATATATTAAAGGGAAATGATCAATTACTCATCCACCACTAGATTAATAGTCTCAGTAAATGAATGGGACTTTTTTAGCATTATGTTATCTGACATTAGAGAATCACAATATTGATCTATATGTTTCTCAATTCATGAAAGGACATTTTTCAAAACCTAATTATGCCACCCAAATATAGCCACGATATAGTTAGTTCCAATACCAGTAGTATTGTCATGATTAGAAATAAAATATATACATTTTCTATGAGTATTGATACACTTATTTCGTCTAGAATCCATTTCAATACAACAAATTATACTATTGTAGTTCATAAAATTATGAATTTTATATCATTATTGGTAATTCAAAATATACTGAAAATAATATCCAAATTTTAACATTTATGTATTTTTAATATGTGAATTTAAAACATGGTTTCATTAGGGGATATCACTATATTAAAATTAATTATAATTTTTTGTAATGACAATATGAATTATCATAACCATATCCCATAGAAGTGTCAATCCAGGTCTAATATATATAATTTTGTTGTAAACCAGGTGATAATTGATCCAAATTCAATTGCATCCTTTTTTATGATATTACACATAGGCACAATTGGTTTAGAACAATGTCCACTTTTAGAATCCATATTAGGATATATTGTGACAAAAAAATCACATAATCTATAAGATTCCAAAAAAAAATTATTTAGATCCATAATTTAACATATCCTCAAGGTAAATTGTATAGGTATGTTCCCAATCTATTTTTTCTTCACTCTAGTTACAAAGGTTTCTACTAAAAATGTTATGATACCACCTATAACAACCAAAAATCCAATAAGTATGAGATTATTTATACTTTATTACATTTTCATATATACATGTTGTCAAATCCAATATAATAAATTATTTGTTTTATCTTGGATACCCAGATACAAACATGATACCCATTTTATATTGTGAATAAAATATAAAGAAAAAAATTGATAAATATATTATCCTTGATATAATTAAAATTATAATTCATAATGTCCTTGTGATGTGAATAAATAAGGGTGGGAAAAAATAATAAATAAGGGTTATGTGCAATATATTCTATCATTAATAAATAAGGTATAATAAATATATGTAGGTAAATAACTGAACACACATTCCAGTTAATCAATGTCACGACTATCATGATTAGATAAATAATTATAAATATGTATAGGTAAATAATGGAAAATACAATTCATATAATCTTTAAATTTACTATCTGGGTTAGATAAGGAATAATCAATATGGAAAGGTAAATAACATATCAAACATTCCAATTAATAAAAAAATTACCATGAAATTCATCCCTAAATAATATAAATGAAATAATATCACGGATATTATAAATAATTTTTTAACGAATTTGTTGATTAATATGGTAATTATTGATCTCACACATCATGGTAACTATATTCTAAAGATCATTCGAAAAGACAGTTTAAAACTATGGTCAAAAACAAGTTTAATCTGGAAAACGAATTTGTTTCAATAGACCTATTGAAGAATTGGGGTACTATATAAATCAAGGCCCCACATATTCCCATATGACTAAATATTTCCTTATATATTTCATTTTTTATTTAATTTACTAATAATTTTCCTTATCAATAGAAATACATATGTTGTTAAGAATATTAATTTATCCATATTTCCACTACTCAAAAAAATTAATCCCATAGTATAACATCATATGTAAAAATGGTATATTGTTATAGAAATAATAATATCAATGAAAAAAATTAAACTTTTAAAAAGAATATAATTTTTAAATAAAAATGATCATATAAATGTTTTTGTATTTAGAGAAATTTTACAATTATAATTTTAATCAAGATAACAGAGGATACCATCAAATCATCGAAAATGTATTATTTTTAATAAAAAATTACATTGTGAAAATTAATGTATTCGATTTAAATTGTTAACATATACTTTCATTAAAGATATTGATTTTAATACCATTAAAATTTGTAGAATATAAAAAATTTCATATAATGGTCTAACTAGAAGTGAATTTTGTTATACCAGTATACATTAAAAATAATACCTCTTAGATTATTGTAATGAAAGATGAAAATATACCCTTAGAAAAAAAGATTGAAGAATAATTTAAAACGATTTATAAATGTAGAAGATTACATAAAACAAAATTAATAAATCAAATGATAAAATAAATGAAATAATTTTAAATATTTTTAGAAAACATGAACATCGAAGAAAAATATTTATGATTTAGAGATAAATAAAATTAGTTTTTTATTCTAGTATTTATTTTCTTATATTAAATACCATAGTGGGGAATACATGGAAAAAAATATATATGACTTATAAATATCTAGAGGAAAAGAATGTTATTGGAGAATACATAACATAAATGATAATCTCATTTAAATAGAATAAAATCAATACGAAAAATAATCTGAGACTGAAAAATTGTTTATTATTTCTTTGGTATCAATAAAATTGTAACTTGTTGAAATAATAAACATGAATTGAAAAAATAATTGTAACACCTAGTTTTATTCCTTTATATGTTATGTGAATTTTTTTTCTAGTTTCCATTTTTTTTGTGGGTTAATTATGGGATTCTATTTAATTGAGAGCCTTTACTAGGGAAAAACCTAATGTTCTAGTATGTATGTATGTTTGAATTAATTAAATCGATGGACATATATTTATGCTTCCTCAAAGTATGATCATTGAAACATAAATGTTTATTATCTTCTTGATGTTTTTATTATGTGAAAAGATTACTATTGTGTATTAGTTTCCAGAAATATTTAATTGGTAGGATAAAGGTGTGAAGTTTTTACATTTCGTGAATTTTTTTATTTCATAAAATAAAAACAAATTGATTTTTATTTATGTAAAATAGTAGTTCATTGAATAAGGGTTTTTTGTGTTGATATGTCATCATGAAATGGGGATACATGACTTGTAATTATCATAGTCTATAATATTTAGGTTCAACATGCATGATTCTATTTCCATTCACATGAATTAAATTCCTCATATACTTAGGATCAAACTAAAGTGATTTTGGAGACCACATGTCCTTTCAGATCTTTTCCTAAAGCGATTAGTCTTTATTATAGTTCCAGTGAATTTCTATTGGTGAGTAATACTTATTATACTTTATTTTATTTGTACATGGATGAAGCATTGGAATAAATATTTCTTCAGGCTTTTCATTGGTTTTCTTTTTGATCATTTACAGTTTCATGTTATGCCTGTAATTTTGATGGATGATTTTTGATTTATAAATATACATTTTGAGGGAATATTGAATTCCATCATTCGTGAGGTAGGTGGATTTCTGAATGCATTTATAATTATTTAATTTTTATTTTTATTTATGATTTTTTATTATTCATTGTAATCGGTCTAATTTATTGAAAAATGGTTTTAATTAAATATGAGAGTTGTTTTGGAAATGGATTGTGGAGAAACCTATAATATTGTAAATCATTGGTGTGTTGAAAAATAGACACTTGTAGCTCTACTATTTATGGAACTACTATGGGTTTATTTTTTGATATCAATAAACTATGGAAGGACTCAATAACAATTAGAAGCAATATATCCTTACTTTTGGATTCTTTTATTTCTATTATGTATTCCCATATGCATGATCCCAAATTGTGTTTTTTTATAATAGGTATAACGCATGTAATTTTATTTCATGGATATTTTGTCATGTATTTAAATCACCATTTTTATTTTATAACTGATATATTTCTATATTTTGTGGATAACATGTGAATTTATGAAAATTGAAGGGAATTTTATCAAATGATTTTTTATGAAAATATTTTTTAAACAATATTTTATTTTATATGTAAAAATTGTGAATTCTTGATATTAAAACTGGTATTGATTCTTTAGTAGTATTTCATTGGGATTTGTGCACAACCCCTACATTTTCCTTTGGAAGTATTTTGACTTGGTTTTTTGGGACACATGTAAAGGGATGGGGATCATGAATCTTTCTATGTTCCCTTTTCATCTGTCAACTTCATTGTGGGATGGTTTGGAGGTAATGATTGGTCACATAGGGACTTGTTGGTCATGTCTATTTATAGTATTTTTCCCCTATTTATATTGGGTTTTATAGATCATATTGCATATCTGTATTTATTAATATACTATTGGTATATGTCTTTTTTAGGATATATTGAAAACATGTTTCTATTATATTTTTTACATCACCTTGTGATGGACCATCTTAGTCAATATTTCTAGTTAACTCATGTGGGTTCATTAAAAATTGGTGTCATAGTGGAATTTCACCATGAAATATGTTTACATTTCTTATGTATAGCTCTATGTCTTGAATAGATAAGAGTTATGATCTCTAAAAATTGGGTAGTAAGCATGTGAATGTTCATAACAAGCTCACATTCGTGTCTCCACTCCGTTTATCGTGGGTGGTAAAATCTGATTGACCATATTTGACACTTGGTATTTATATAATTTGGATGAATTTTCTAGGATGTTTGTTCAAATGAAAATGTAAATTTTTAAAGTGTTTTATTTTGATTATATAAATTCATATTTTTTAATTAATATATCATTAATTATTTAAAATTGATACCTAAAAATGGTCCTATGATTTTTGAATCTTCTCAGGACTAAATGGGTTTTTTTCACGTTTTTATAGAAAATTCCTACAAGAAGAGCTCTTCCAAATAAGATAGAGGATGTTATGAGACAGGTTATTTAGGAAAATAATTGAGTGGATAATTATTTGGTAGAGACTATAATCCACACTATTTACAAATTGGGTTCATCGGGTGTTCAAAACCATATATAAGTAGTTGATCATGACATTGAATATACAAATAACCATCCCGCTTTCTTGCATTGTGAAAATACAACACAGAAATTTGAAAAATTTATTTATATGATTAACAGGGTCATAAAATTTATGAATTTCCTTGTGGAATCTATTGTGGGTTTTACCACTTATATGCTTAAAGGAAAGGGAATGAGATGGTGGGAATTTGTTGTAAAAAATAATTTGTATGAGAATTTTTCATTGGATTCATTGAAATGACATCAAACCAAAAAAAATATGTGGGAATTAATTGGGGTAATGTATTTTGTGATTATTTCCTTATATTATAAAGAATTTACCATTATATAGTTTTCTATCCATTCCTCTGAGATGGTACACTTGGCACTAGAGGTAATCACAAATGGTTACCTGATATCTAGGAGGATTGTGTTTGGGATGAGGACTGATATTCAATCAATGTCAATTCTCATGTTCCTTCTTACATTTGGGGTGTTAGTTGACAAGTAATTCATGAAATAGACTCAAATATCTTGGGCAATAGGTTTGGTAGGAGATTATATTTATATTAAGGTTATCCAATGTATATATTCTATCTAGAAAAAGAAGTGAAAATGTATCTAATTTTCTTCAAGACTTAATTTGGGGGACTATTCTTATTAGTAATATGTTTATCTATTATTGTCAACATCCTGGGCATACAAAGACTAATTTTTGGAGGCATGCAAGTCATTTCCTCATTGTGAATAATCATGCATTTTGAAACATATTTTTGATAGGTTGTTTCAAGTAATTATGGCTAAATCAACATTCAAAAAGGGATAACAAATTCTTATTGATGCTTCCATGGGAGGTGGATTTTATCATAATGCAACAGGGGATGTTTTAGTGGAATATAATTCTTATGGAGGAGGTGAGATGAAATGTATTTATCTAGAAGAGTATGAACTAGTGAAATTTAATGTAGGGCCTTCCATAGTTAGAGGTACATTGTTTATTTCTTCTTCTATTATCCTAACATTTCTTGTTATAAATTCCAATCATTCTTTTATATCATCCAATTAAGTAGATGTTTTGTTTTTGAGTTTAGATATTATTGTGTTCTTATTGGAACTTCCCACACCTTTTATAAAAAGTATGAATATGGTTTCAAGTATCCCATGTTTTGGGTGATGATAACTGACTTCGAAGTGATGTGGGACTTCTTATTGCTTGATCTAGATATCACTGAATTGATTGTATGTGTGGAATATTTGATCATTGTTAAAGGTCATATATAGTTTTATTACTAATGGTTTGAGTTCTTAATTGCTAATGGGTTGAATCATTTTTTCAAGGGGAGTTCGACTATAGATCAAGAAGTGAATGCACTATTATTTCATAGGCTGAGTTTATATCGTTATAGTTTATAGTGTTTTTTTATGCTGCTAACCCATGTTTTGGTGGTCATAATCACTTAATTGTGTTTGCATACCCCCAGATCATTCAAAATTTTTCTTTTATTTTACCTTCATAGAGAAAGGTTGAGTTTATTATTATCCTACTCCCACATACGACTCTCATTTCATTATCATCATACATTATAGAACCTATATAGTTTTTTGAAATAAATATATATTTAAATAATATCAAGGCTATGGGATTTATTCATCCTTAGCATATCATCATGGGATTTATATATATCCTCTTCAATATTAAGGCACATGGGAGACTAAACCATTTCATTGACAAACAGATGTTAAATAAGGGTTCCTTAAAGATAAAATAACCATTTTCCCATGATTGACTTTTTATTTTGTCATCAAGGAAGGGATCATTAGTTTTTAAATATTGAAGTGTATTTAGACAACCACCAATGATAGTCCAATAAGAGGATACAGATTTGAAAAAAATCTAGGATCTGGTTTGGGAATTTTATTTTTCTAGTTATTTCAATCAGACTAACTATAACACCCATGGTACTTATGGAATTGATGAACTAGGTAGTTCTCTATTTATTATATGCTTTTTATCTAGTATTTATAGTGGATATTTTGGTTTACTCCAAGCCAGTGAATTAAGACATTTACCATTTGGATATAATTCTAAATACATTAAAATAACCTCATTTTTACGGTTTTCTATGCAAATGTGAGTTTTGGATTCAAGAATTAATATTTATATGGCTTTTTATATTTGAGAGATTAATATCATTAGATCTTAAAATCATTTAAAATGTCATATCTAAGGAGAAAACCAATTTTTATTTGAGACTTAACGCTTGGGGGGTTTCTAGATATTAAAGTATTTTTTATGTACCTTAAAAATAATTCATCTATTAATATATATTAAACTAGTAAGGGTGAAATTTATTAGTGTAATGAAATGTTTTAGAGATATTTTGAGGAACTAAATGTCATATTATATTAATCTACAGTTTAAAATCATTCAAAACTAGGTATAGGTTATAATGTTTTTTCTGATACTTATTGTAAGTGTATGTTTTCTTTCTTCATGTAGTGGATACATGTAGTTGCCAATAAAATTTTAAATTTATTACCTCATGGGAATAAAAAACCTAAACATGCTCTTGAGGTATCTATGGATATTAATTCACTCAAAACATTGTGTCACTATCTCTTTGTGGACCAATTTATGATATAATCTTTCCATAAAATCTTGAAGAATATTTTCACCTGGAGTTTCATAAACTTGTGAAAGATACATTGGGTAGATTATATCCAAAATTTTTATTTAGAATTTATTATCCTCATATGAATGATATTATGGTTTTCAATTAATTAAGAAGAAAAATACAGACACATTTTGTGAATTATTCTATTGAGGAGTGGTCTCTGATGATTTTGTTTTCTGAGATGAGTTTGGGAGTGGATGATGTCAGTAGACATGTGCTCTTGGATTATATAAAAGAAAAATCGTCTTTCAATAATAATGTTCATATAATAAATATTTCAAACTCAATGTGCATGATCTTTAGTAGTATCCAATATGGTGTGGATACATTAGGTGAGTGGTCTCAGTATCCTAGTAGAGTTTTTTGCTTCCATAGTGAGTCAGTTGCACTGATTTACATTATGTCAGAGTTAATTAATGTTATAAACCCTTGTTTTTGGTCAATAAACAATGGGAATACCAAGATATTTCATGACATGATACACTGGTATTGGTGGCCAGGGATGAGACATTCAATTTCATATTTTGTATCGTGGTGTCTTACTTGTTATATAATTAGGGAAAAATAATCAATAAATGCAATTTTTTTGCAGAACATACCCATTTGGTATGGAAATGGAAATATATTTCTATGTATTTCTTCATTAGTTTACCATGGAATACTAGTTGGAAGGAAACAGATTTTATGATCATTGATCGACTCATGATATCAATGCATTTCCTCCCTATCAAGGAGATAATGATGGTTGGATATATTAGGGACTTGCATGTCTGATAGATTGTGAGTCGTCATGGGGTTCCCTCATAGATTATATTTTACTAATCCAATATTAATTTCCATGTCGTATAGTGTTTATTAAGAGACTATGAGTTCCCATATAAAAATTATCATAACATATCATCTGAAGATTATTAGAGAGCTAGAGAGAACTACACACATTCTTTAGGATATGCTCTAGGATTTCATTATTCATTTTGGTGTCTTTGGGAAAATAATTTTACAAAGGAATTATTTTCCTATAAAAATAGTAATCAGTATCTAAAAAATATTGGGACATTAGAGACTATGTATGTGAATCTATATAGATATCCCTTATTCTTAGAATATTTTAATGAGTGGTCCTTGGTTGGGCTGCATCATGTTCAGGATATGAATGACATGGTGTAGTTAATCCATAAGAGAATGATCATGTAATAAATTCAGTGGAAATATTATGTAAATTTTCATCACCCCAAATTAGAGTTTGAAGTTTCAGATCAAGCCTTTCTTACAGTTTCACCTCAATTGAGACATCATTGGTTTGGTATATAGGGTATGTTTTCAGTACATTTTTGAGGCCCCTTTTAGGTCATTGGATGAATGGTATTGTTGGTAAATCTTTTGTACCTACTATCTCATTTTACATCTATTAATGAAGTCATGCATCTCTCCTGATGTGGTATCTATAAAATTCATCACATGTGATTGGATGGGAGGATGTAGATCTCAATCCATACATCACTATGGTTGAAGAAAATTTTCAGACTATAGATCATCAAGAGAAGGATCTATATAGAAAAATGATTCCTATAATCTATTTATTGTTTCAGTGCATATGGGATATACTTGAGATATGAGAGTGGGAATTATTAATGAGGAAGTAGGGATATTCACATTTTGTGATTCTTGGATATTTTGGTATTTCATGGGTTATAAAGTGTTTATAGTGGTGATATTGTAAACACATGTTACATTACTTCTAGTGTGTGTTGAATTTTATTTATTATTTACATTTTTTGGGTGAATATTGGGATTTTCAAGAATGGTGATCCATTTTTGGTGGAAATGGCCTAATGTTTGGGGATATTTTTTTAATGAATTATTGGATTTAGGGTATAAATATGTATGATTTTTTAGAGGATTACCTTTATTAACTAGGATGTTTGTTGTCTGTTAGATGTTTTCCCACTGTGGATGGTTTATAAATTCTATATTAGTTTCTAGAACAATGTTGTGAATTTTTTTTTGGAATTAAATGATTACATGTTATGAATCATGTTAAAAATATTGAACTGAAAAAATACGTATTTTAATTTGAGTTGATGTATTTTATAGTGTATTTGGTTTTTGTGGATTTAAAAATATGAAGTGGGTATTAACATTGTGTAAACTCTTTCTCTGTAGGTTTTTCACACAACATGAATGATTATATTTTTTTTCCTTGTTCATCCATTTATTATCAGTCCTAGCGTTTCACCTAAGATATTTTGGAGAACTCTGATCATTCTTGTTAATTCCATTTAGATATTTATCTTCATTACGATTTAGGTGTATTACTCTAGGTGAGTAATCCTTCTTCATATTCATTTCTTTGTGGAAGATACATCAATAGCTGATGGAGTGTTTTGGATTCATGATCAATTTTTTGTCAGTTCATTTCAGTTTTGTTTCATGACCTTACATTCAAAGGCTGATCAGTGGTTTATTGAAATATTATTTTATAATTCTTGATGTATATGGATCTTTTAAGAAGTTATTAATTCATTAATTCCTATGAGTTATTTTTTTATGTTTTTCATTTAAATTATATTTTTAATAAAAAATGGTATTTTTTTAATGTTATCATGGTTTTGAAAATTGTGTTTTTAACAATCCTTGAAAATTGGGAACCTTGGGAATGCCATGAAATAGACATGGGTAGTCGTACTATGTGTGGCATTGCTAGGGCTTTCTTTTGTTATATTGACATATTGTGGTAGGAATCAGTATCAGTTATAAAAAACTTATTTCTGGTTTAGGATAATTTTATATTGTATATATTTTAATTTTCTAGAGGCAATATTTTGTGATTTGGGTTTTATACCCTGTTTTTCGCATGATGGTTTATTTAATGGATATTATATAACATGTTTCATTTACCAGTTTATATTTTATAAGTAATATATTTTTACAAATGGTGGATATGGTATGTATTTATAAATTCTAAAATAAATGTTTACAATTTTTTGTATTTAGGAAAATTATTTATGAACTATTTTCAAAAAATCCGAACTCAAGGATTCGTGATATGAGAAATTATATATATATTTTTTGGTCGTATGATTCTATAATTTATGCTCACAAAAAAATTTCATTATGATATTTTAAAAAATTTTATGGACTCTTATAAAGGGAAGGATATTGATGAATAACTTTCCTTGGGAATTGAAAATTAATAATTTATTTTTACCTTGTATTGTATTGATGGTAACCTAGATTGTTTTTTCGAGAGGAGTGAAGATAAAAATAGGTTTTTCATAATTGGTTGATTTTAGAAAATTAATTTTAATTTTTTTAATAAGTTTAATAAAACATTTAATTTAAACTCACTGAATTAAATCATATGAGGTACTTGGTGATTATATAGGGTTTGAATGGACCTTAAGCTATTTTTTCATGGTTTAAAATTAATTCCCTTTTCCCTATGTTAAACGTGTAAGAGGGAGTGTCCTATTTATATTTCTCCCTCTCCCTCGGTAGATTTTGTTTTTGAGGGTTTCCAAAATAATTCCTCAGTCAGTAATTCCTCCTTCTTGTAAGGGTGGAATTATAATGACACATTTTCATAAAGTAAGGAAATTTATAATTGTAAATCCCTATTCATAAAAATAAAAATATAAACTTTCAATATTTTTCACATGTATTTGGGATCTATGAACACTATCCACCCAAACATAATATAATTTAATGAAATTGGTCATGATTTTGGTGGAGATAGATTTTGGATCATTGACTATGGAAAATCAATACCATAAATCTAACCCTAACGGAGTGGAATTCGGTATTAAAAATATTAATTGAGAATTAATAAAAAATTGAAAAGGAAATAAAATGTTTAATTCATTCAATGTGAAAAAATCAATAAAGTTCAATGTTCTAGACTCCCTCTTTCACAATAACTCAAACTATTTACCCTTAAATTGATAGAGATGTTGAGTTGATCTGGGAGAGGGTAGAAATTAGGGAATAAAAAAATTTGAAAGAAGGAATTTTAATATTTAGCGTGCATTTATCCTGAGTTTTCTTTAGTATTTTTTCCTCAATTCACTCCTAGCCTCTTATTTATAGGCATTTAAGCGCATTTGGGACATTATGGGTCTTGAAAGAGTAATTAATGGTGTCCCTGCTAAATGCCTATAAAAAAAACATTTTTTCTATTTTCCATTGAATTTTCACTTGATGTAATTGGTGTACACAACATGTATTATGCAAGGACATTAGTTTTTTTCAGAGGTATAATTTATCACATCATTTGAATACCTCTAGTTATACATCATTTAAATTAATTGAATTATGTGTAATTTTGATTTCCATCATTTTTACCATTTTTAGTCTAGTTCCTAATTTATGATATCTCGGTTTGGTCATTTACTAAGTTTCATCATAAATAGATCATCAAAAATCTAGTGGTGTGTTGTTATTTTTCACCACACGGTGTGATGTGTTCTCACCTGAATTTAATTTTTCATTTTTTCTAATTTTTTTAAACACTAAATCCTTTTAAAAAAAATAAAAAAATTAAATGACTGAAATTTAAATTAATTAATATATTCAACATACAATTTTATATCAAAAAGCACATGAATAAAATGCATCGATCGGGAATCATGTAGCATGATAGGTTCCCTTTTAATCTTTATCCTTTCTATAGGATGGTTATAGGTGAATGTTATTCATATGGTGGTTTATTATCCATGTTTAGTCAAAATGTTCAGGTTTATCCTATTTGGATAACATTATATTAATATTGTTCCATCTCTATCTTTCACACTGTAAACTTGTTGTATGCCATATTTTGGATATATTGGAGACAATTTTTATTTTTTTAACCCAACATGTGATAGATATTCTTAGGTAACTCTTCTAGTATTCAATGTTTGGTTCATTAAAAATGTATATAAGAGGGGAAGCTCAGCGTGAAGTGTGTTAACATTGTCTGATATTGGTTGGATTTATTGGACAAACAATATTTATAACAATCCTATTTTTAATAGTAAATTATGGAAGGGTCTGAGAGATCTTACTTCTATCTCTGAACATGATTTTCAATAGGTGTTCAAAAAATATTTTCCATGTTTGAGACATGGTGTTGATGTTATTTGAATAAAGTGTATGGAAATTTTATTTAAATGGACATATTACTTTTTATTGTGTTGTATTTCGATAAAAAAAATTCATAATAATCAAATATGTTTTTAAAAAAATTAATATCAATATATAATGTTCATCATATTAGTTTGGAATCTACTCATTAATGATTGTTTTTAAATGGTTTGTTATTGAAAACCACCTATAATAGATCCTACAAACTGAATAGGAAATTTTTGAGATATGTTAAATAGGTAAATCCAATGGTGGACCCTTATTTTATTGAAACCATAAACCATAGTATTCACAATATATGTCTTTCATGTATTTGGATCCCAGAAAATCCATTGGATTATGACTCAGAATTTACAAAGAACCCTCAATCTTATTTTTTGCTGACTAAGGACCATAACAATTTGATTAATGTATTAATAAGATTGATAGTATGTTCATCAATTTGAATACTCCTAAGGAATATGACATGGGAATTTTTACATATATTATTGATGGAATGGGAGTTAGATTGTTGGACTATATTATGTAAGATATTTTCCTTGAAAATCATAACCAACCTTCTATCAATAAGATATTTAACTATAATTTTTATCCATAGATATTAAATATTTAAAAAACTATGTAGTTTTTGAACATGGAGATGGGAGAGTGTACCATTATGAATTATTCCACCCATATTTATTATTTGGGGAAATTGAAATTAGATATATTCACATATAGAAACATGTTGTCGTGATATTTTGAGTTTTGGAGTAGGGATAATATTCTGTAGATTCTAATTCTCATGTTCAAAAAATTTATTATGGACATAGTTGATAATGAATCCTTGGAAGAGGCAGAAATAACTAAAATAAGTAGTTTTGGGAGAATGTTCAGTTGGTACTATTTTTAGCTAGTACATATCCTTTGGCACAAAATAGAAGTAATAATGTAACCAATTTTCTTTTAGGTTCCATCAAGGGGGATACATCTATATAGAAGTAGGTTTTTTTAACATATTTTTTGGTGGCCTCATCATACAATGCCTAATTATATTGAATCTCTCAACAATTTTCAATATTGAATACAAGTTTCACATATTTAACCCTTTTTTGACAGAACGTACTATGTAATTAACACTATATCAACATTCTCCAAGGGATCACAGGTTCATACAAATGGTTTTAAGGGTGGTGGATCTTATCCTCAACACAAGGGGATGTTTATATAGACAAGAAAAAATTGAAAGGAAATGATATTGGTAATCATTTTTATTGGATTATTAACTAGAGGATTCTAATGTTTGGCTAGGAATAACTTGTGGTACATTGTTAATTCATCATCTATGGTTCCATTAATGTATGATAAAAGTGATACTCATTATTTCATATTGCTAAAGTTATTTAGTTTGTTGGGATTGTGTTCAAAGAGTATTCCTTTTTTTATATTTCCATGACTTTGGAATAGAGTTATGCCCAAGTTATCAAATGTCCCATATTTCGAGTGATTATAGTTAACTATGAGTTAAATTTGGAAATATTAGTGACCAATTTTGACATCTTGGGCTTCATTATTAGTATGTATTAGATGATATATTTTGATGCATAGATAGACTATTATTTTTATTAGGTCTAGTTCTTATCTTCCAATGTGGTCACTCATGATTTTTATGATGAGTGGGAATTTAGATTAGGATGTGAAAGTCATTTTGTTCCTTTTTCTCGTGTAATATCATTCCAGTTATTAGAGATGTATCTTGATTATTTTGATCATTGATTGAGA
Organism: Viscum album; assembly: GCA_963277665.1. Taxonomy (NCBI): domain Eukaryota; kingdom Viridiplantae; phylum Streptophyta; class Magnoliopsida; order Santalales; family Viscaceae; genus Viscum; species Viscum album. Next base: position 394,211,180 of record OY728148.1, read on the forward strand.
GGTTAGAATCATGAAATAGTGTGTTCCTAACTCAATGAATTTACAATTGATTTTTAGGGTTTACTTCCCAAAAGATAATTTAATCTTACAATTTACCTACTCGATGGTTCTAACATCCCATGTTCTAATAATGAACCACTATGTTTGATAGTATACATGATACACTACATCGAGCTTAAATAAAAAACTAAATATTATTATTTAAATTTTATAATTATAACCAATCTATTGGAATGTAGGTAATTAATTTTATTAACTAGATTATGATTATATAGTTTACATGTGTTTATTTAATGAATCATTCATTGTAAATTTTTTATTAATATAAATAAAAACTAATTGAATATAAATGAGGTGTTTTTATAAAAAACTCTATAAATGAGAATAATAGAGTTTATGAAATAATTAAAACCACTTTTAAGCAATTATAATAATTAAAAATAAAATTAATAATATATTTATAATTCATCTATTATATTTTCTATACATGATATAAAAAAATTAATTTTATGCATAACAGAAGTATTTTTCACAAAAGAAATTTCTACCTCCTTTTGATGGAGAAAAGATTTAAATATACTTTTTTATACTTAAGTAATATATTTTTGAAAAAATAAAAATATAATTTTTTATAGGGATATCAATATAAACTATCATTTAATTTTGGTTCTTTTTTGATAAAGTTATTATTTTAATGAATAGTGATAACTACTTTATTTTAATTGAAGACTATTTTTTCATGTAATTTATATCAATTGTTATAAAACCCTTTTAATAGGTTTAAAAAAATATTTAGATTATATTGTTATCATTTAATCATATTTTGTTCATTGGAATGAATTTCAAAATGAAAATAGATATAAAAACATTTCAATGTTTTGATTGTTTCACTTTAAAAACTCTCTTTTTAGGTTTGTCAACCGAATTAATTTCAAAAGTAATTTCTCCATTAATTTGAATTTAATTACATAAAATTTATTAAATATTTGGAGTAATAAGGTCCAAATAATGTTTTAAGATCAATTTCATATTTAGGCTTAAAAAATTTACCATGGTAAAAAAAATTATTTACCCCTGTATTGCACAATTTTGATAAGGGTTATAGTTATAAGCTAAAAGAATAACAAAAAAAATAATTGAAAAATTTAAAGTTTTTTACTATTTCTATTGACCCAAAAAATATTATAGAACATTAATTACATTCCAAATAAATGTAATTTACTTCCACCTTTATATTTTTATATTTTATTATAAAATAATCAATAAAATAATCACATGAACTCCCCTATCCTCATTTATAAATAACAACCCTCACCTTTCAATTCCTATCCAAAATTCTTTTCATATCCTCATATATCCTTCCAAACATCTTATAATTAAAATTAACATGTTAATATTATTCAATTATCACAAAAAGACCAAATCAAAGGTCCTCAATTTTCTTTCAAGGAGGAGATATTCAAGAGGTAATTTTCTCAAAGTACCCTTCTTAATTTTTTTTCTTTTTCAACATTATCCTCACCTATTTCATACATAAAGTTATGTTAAAAAAATAATAATTTATATATTGGAATTTTATTTTTATATTGTAATATCTCATATCCATTTAATTTCTCATATCCACTTATTCAATGAAATGAAATTGTTGTCTAAGTTATGCCGGTTAATCACATCTGTGAATAATGTTTTTATTATTTCTCATTTACGGCCTTCATGGATGGTCTTAAAATCATTATTATGGTAAAAGGATATTTTAATATGTATATTATAACCATTTTAATATTATAAAAATTTTATATTAATCATACCTTCATGATTTCAAAATTTTGGTTATACATTAAATTTGTCTTCGGTTGTGTGGAATATCACCACCTCAAAATTATGTAATTAGTTCACACATAACATGAAACGTATTAATTATTGTTTTTGAAATAAATAGGATATAAATAATATATTAATTAAATTATAAAAATATTATATATTTATACATATTTACATAAACTTCATTTAATGTTCATTATTTCAATATAACCTGGAAAAAATAGCTTTCAGTTGTATTGCGGCCTACCATCTCCATGAACAGGGTTTTTAGTTTGTCATCAATGATTACTATAAATAATTATATAATTAATATATATGATATTTATATAATGTTTTATTATCTAGATATGGTGGACATAATACCACATGGATTATTGATATCATACAATGTTCATTTTGATTGAAGAACCAAAAATCGACAAAACATCTTATGTGAACATAAATTATGTGTAATTGTTATAACAGGTTGATATGGGATATAAAAGGAATAATAATAAATATAAATTTCCTCATGAATGTATAAATTTACTGATGTTTATTATTCAAGAATAATGAAGAAGTTATGAGATGAGTCAGACTGGGGGTAAGGGAATTTCAGAACCCAATTTCCATTCATTAGGTTAAACATATACTTATTGATTCTTTCATGCTATAATAATGTGAGTAATAAATATTTTATATCCCATATTTTTTTATACTTTATTTTTGGGGATTTATAGTGAATAAAAAATATAATATCAATTTTAACACAATGATCTTTTTAAGGGACATCATCTTAATCATCTTTCATTGAGGCATTTCTTGATAATATTCCCCATTATTCTTTTATTATAGGTACCTACAACCCATTTTTTCCTTTAATATACATATTATAACTATATTAATATTCATTAATGTTTTGGTAAATTTATTGGTTCTTTCATATTAATATTTAAATGTTCAATGAGGTATGGGAAACATTGAACATTTAAAGATTTCAATATCAAATCATTTAATCATAATATAAATTCACATATTTATTATGTGGAGATAAATGGATTTTATTTATAACCTTTTCCATACATTTTAAATGTTTTAAAAATTAACATTTTTATACAAATCAATTTACATTCTAAAAATTATATAAAAATGATTTTTTAAATATTTATGGAAATAATAACATCTATAAATCCGTAACGGTTATATGATATATTGAATCCTTTATAATCCTTAATGTTTTTAAAATGAAAATAAATTACTTTTTACATTTTATAGGTATTTTTTTAATATTATTTTTATAACGGAATTATTATTTCAATATATTGATAAAATTTCTTGTGATTAGAAAAGAAATTTTATGAGTGAAATGTTGATAATTACTATCTTGTATGTGTAATGATTATATAATTATACTAGGATATTTGATGGGTGGTCACTTGATAAACCAATGAAGTGTGGTTACATGATAATCCAAATATAATTTGTTCAATTATAATCCAACGATTAGTGGTTACACAATAACCTCCAATGCATTGGGTATGGCAGTCCTCCATTTGGATATTCAATTTTTAAGAGTTATATGTGTGGAAGGAAACTACATAGTTATTATATTTAAGTATTATTTTTTTCAGATGTTATTTTTATATGGTATATGTGATTTTTATGGGGTTTATGTTATACTTTTTATTAAAAAAGGGTAATAAATTATCTTCTATTCAGTGAATATTATTTAAAGTTTTATAATGGTGAAAAGTATTACATTAGGATAAAGGATTCATGGTTTACATGTTTTAACATTAATTTTTTTTTACATCTTTGTATATCCCTTACTGAGATTTTCATGCTCATCCCATATTATTATTTAAATAATACACATTATATAATTGAGGATATAGAAAAGGATGGAATAAAGGAAAATTGTGATGACTTATAGGAATCAAATCCATGATTATTTTTAAATGTTTTTTTGAAAAAATATATAGTGCATAGAAGTTTGTAAATTATAATATTTGAGTTGTGATATACATGTTATGGCTTAATTATCTACAGATATTGAAATTAAAAGACATTAAATTTGATAAAAAATAACTTTTTAAGTAAAATCATGTTTATGTAATATTAATGGACGTGGCCTTATAATTTATATCAGAGTTCAGTTTAGATAACTTTTGATGTTTGAATTTTATTTGGGTGTAGGTTAAAGATCCTTCATAAACAATAAAAATATTATCATATGGAAAAAAATTGAATTATTATGGTAAATTAAGTATATTGGATAAAAACATAAATCAACTATGATATAATGAGGTTGATGGATTTGAGAATTATAAAAATTTAATGTTATAATCTTTGTCCAATAGAGTATTTTTATCTTCATGTTTATGTGATGTTATATTTAGAATATTAAGGAATTTTTTTTCAGATGGAAGGAATGTGATCTTTCAAAACCTTCTTATACATCCTTGATGATTTGATTATCACTATTATTTCATAATCTTATTTGAATGATTTTAACAGCTTCATAAGTATTAAAATAACCTAAAAGAAATTGTTTGATTTATCCAACACCTAATTAATTCTAAAATAATTTTATGGGTCATGTAATCTTTTTCATTTGATTTTAATATCTCATATTTTTCAACTGTATTGAAAAGTAAAATTAATGATATGGAGTGATTATTTTCTTTTTAAATGTAGAAAAACATCTTAAAACAGATAGGGCACATAAAAAAGATCCTGATATCTAGATTCAAGGTATGATTTATTCCCTTATCCATAAATAATGAAATATTATTGTATTTATGTTTATAAAATATTAGGATATTTTATCTACAAGAGTGATCTATTAAGAAATAATGCGTAAATTCATAGTTACTGGATTATGAAGAATGTTTAATGACTAATATGTCTACTTATAAAGTATTCAAGAGTTGTGGTAGACAAAAAGATGATGAAATTATTAAATGTAATAATCTTATTAAGGTAGTGTGATTACATTATGGCGACAATATATGAGTATAGGTTATCCTAATGTATTCATAAAAAAATTATTTGAGGAAGAATTATCTTTTTGGACATAATTACAAACTTATGGATTAAAATTAGTGTTTATATGATTTTGTGGTAATTATGGGTTATTATATTTTGAGTTTTAAAATAGAAGTTTTAAGAGAAAAGATGAGGATAAAACATGTTATGTTTATTTCTGGTGACTTTTCTATATTTTATAAATGTTATAAGAATTATATAGTATTATAAATAATAAAACCAATTGGATGAGTGACCACTCATAACATCCTACAAGGCTACAAGAATCAAATTCATAAGTGATGTGAGACATGGGTGTGTCGCCTACAACTGGATTTCATGATGTCCCTGATTATTATGAATTTCATTCTTTTAGTTAAAATATTTTATTGAAGAAGAATTTGTTGATGTTGGAAACCCTATATGATCAAGGTAAATATAATACTATGGTATTTTTTGAGGTATAAAGGTTGAATAATATTTTGGAAGTCTCTATAATGGACTTATGATAGTATCAGTTATTTATGGAAATAGTTCGCATATCTGGATGACTATTAAAAAATTATGTTTTTTGTTTGACTTCAAGATTAATTGATGATATTTGGTGGTAAATTCTAATATTTATCTTGGAAGATTATCTTAACCAATACTTATTATTTTATGTTTTGATAATATTTTGGATTTTTTTAATAAATTTTAAGGCAACTGTTTATTGAATATTCTATATATAACTTGTGTATTACTATATAATTTTGTGATTAAAAGTAGTTTTCTTCATAAAATGGTTTATTATTTTTGGGAATTAACTTCACAAGTACTATCCGTTTTGGTATTAGTTAATGTCTAAATACATGATAAAAATATAGATAATCTTTTTTGGATTATGTGATTCTATAAAAGTAGATTATTGTGGTTTAGTTGTCACAAAGTCATAACAAATGCTCATAATATTGAGAAAAAGACAACATAGTGGTAAAAATTGATTAAGGGATGAAACTCTTCCTGTCAGGTAAGTATATTTCGTCATGATCATAGACCATGTAGAAATATAATTATTCAAATATATAAAAAGTATTCTTAAACAAAAATATTGTCTAATTTCATTACATAACGTGAAATCAACAGCCTTTTAACAAATAATAGATTTATCATATTGGGATTGTTCAATTTCCTCTAACATTGTTTTCTATCACATTCTACAAGAAATTTATGGTTAGATTTCTATTCCATGTCTACGTTTTTTCACATGAAACCCTAGTATTTTTTATCTATGGTGGTATTTATAGTTCTATTTTTTTTAAAAGTGGTGGATTTATTTATCATTTTCACAATGTGCAATTTAGGTAATGTTATTTTGAAAATTCATAACTTCATTACTGACACTGAATTGAAATTTCAAGGATGAAATTTTTTATTGGGGAAGGATATAATGTCCAGATTTTTACTAAGGAAACACTTTTTTTGATAGAATACTTGATATGCTACATCAAGCATAAACCAAAAAAATAAATATTATTATTTAAATTTACAATTAGAATATACCTGTTGGAAGGGAAGGAATTTAAAATATTAATTTAATTATGAAAATACGATATACACATGTTTATACAGTGATTCATTGGCTCCCAAATTAATTATAAATGGTTATAAAAACCAATTTAATATAAATGAAGTGTTTTTATAAAATTATTTTGAAATGACTATAATTCTCTTTATAAAATAAAAAATGACTATTTTTGGATTATATTAATGAAATATAAATTCATTATAATATTTAAAATGCATTCTATATGTTTTCTACACATGATATAAAAACACAATCGATTTTATGCCTAAATGATATATTTTAAAAAAAATGCATTTTTAAATCCTTTTAGTGGGGAGAAAATTTTAAATCTAGTTTATAAAAATTTTATAGTATTATTTTTACTAAATAATATATTAATTTATAAATAGGACATAATTATTTAATTTTAATGATTTTTTGTTATTTTTTTGATAAAAAACATTTTAAAAAATAGTGAGAAATACTGTGTTCTAATTCAAAACTGCTTTTTCATATATTTTATTTCTATTTCTAGAAGTTATGTTAACATTACTTAATGTATATTTGGATTATTATTTTAATATAATAATAAAATTTTGGTAATTGGTATTAATTTCAAATTAAAATTAGATATAAAAACATATCAATTTTTTAAATGTTTCACTTTAAAAACTCATTTTTTACTTTTGTCTGCAAAAGTAATTTTAAATATTATTTTCCCAGTAATGTGAAATGATTAACGTAAAATGGATTACATATATATAATAAATAGGTACGTATAAGGTTTTGAGGTAAAGTTAATTTTTAGGTATAAAAAAGTTACTATGGTAAACAAATTTTTTTTCCATTTTGTAGGTTAAATTGTCACAAGGGTTAAAGTTAGAAGGTAAAAGCTTAACATACCTGAAAATTGAAACATTTAAAGGGTGGTTGATGTTTGTAAGGACCATAACCAAAAAATAAAATATTAATTAAAAGAAAAATATGTGGAATTTAATTACATCTTTATATAGTTAGCTTTTAATTTAAAATAATCAATAAATTAGTCACCTGAACACACCTCTCCTCAAGTATAAATTACAACCCTCACCACACATTTTAGAGACAAAAAACATTTTATCTCAAAAAATATCAATAAAAACGTCTCATACTCACTATTACCATTTAATTGTGTTACTGGTCTCACCAAAATACCAAATCCAAGGTCCTCGAGAGTCTTTCAAGGACGGGATAATCAAGATGTAATTTTTCTTAATGTACTTATCTTAATTTCATTTATTTGTCTACATTATTCTCCCAAAATTTGTCCATAAATGCATGATAACTCTAAATTAATGTATATATTATATTTTTATGTTTCTAATGTAATATGGAATATCCATTTCATTTCCCACATCCTCTTATTCAAATAAAAGAAATTTTTTTCCATGTTCTGTCGATTAATCACATCCTGGAATAATTTTTGTGATCATTTATTCATGTTACCACCTTCATGGATATTCTTAAAACTAATATCCTGGAAAATTAATATATAAATACGTATATTATAATTTATTAAATGTTATAGAAATTTTATATTAAACATACCTTCATTATTTCAAAATTATGGTTATACAATAACTTTGTTTGTGGATGTGTCCACTACCGCCTCCTCCAAATTTTGTGAATCGTTCACACATCACATTGAAGGTATTTAGTATTATTTTATTAAAAATATATTATATAAATTATGAATTTTTTAATGTTTATATATATTAAATACATATATACACAAACAAACAAACAAACACATATATATATATATATACATTTTTATTAATTCTTAATCATTCAATACGATATGAAAAACATAAAAATAACATTCATACATACATACGATTTACCATACCCATAAAATATAATTTTATTTTATACAATATTATTATTATAATTAATTAAATAATATATATATTAGATAATTATTACCTATTTTATATTCTATATATGATTGAGTGATGACCCCATTTACTATTGACATCATACTATGTTCATTTTCGACTCTAGAACCGAATATCGACAAAACATATGATATGTACATTAATAATTGTGAAATTTTTAAAACAAGGTAAAAAGTGATAAAAAAGCAATAATAAAAATTAAAAATGATGTATTGGAATTAGAAATTATCCTAAATTTATTATTTCAGAAGAATAGGAAACATACGAGATGAGTGAAATGTGAGGTACAGAAAATTATTAACCAAATTTATATTATTTGGGTTAAAATTCTACTTCATGATTATGTTGTTCTATAATTATGTGGGAAATAAATTTTGGATATATTTTATTGGATTTATAATTTCATTATTTTGATTTATAGTGAAGGGAATTCATAAGGGACCTTATCTCAATCATCGTTCATTAGGGCATTCTTTGATAACATGCACCTGTATTCATTTATTATGTATATACAGCCACTATGAAATTTCATACCCATATTTTGTCTATAATATTTTTAATTAATGTTTTTTTTAAATTTATTAATTCTTATATATTAATATTTAAATGTTTAGATATGTATGGACACCTTGAACATTTAAATATTTTACTATCAAATATTTTATTAATGATATTAATTCCCATATTTATTATATAGAAAAAAAATTATTATACATGATGTTTTAATTATATATTTTAATGTTTATAAAATGGAATATTTTTATATGAAGAGTTTTACATTCATTACAAAATGACTACATGAATTTTGTTTAAACATATGCAACGAAAATTACTTCTCTATCTTTGTAATTGTTATTTGACATTTGGATTCTTCTACATGCTGTAATGTTTATAAACTAAAATTAAATCACATAATCCATATTATGGGTATTTTTATATTGAATATGGTTCTGAAAATTTATTTATTTTTTAAATAACTTGAAATTTTTTCATTTGATTGAAAATTTAAATTTAGGGGTGAAATTTTTATAATTACAATATTTATGTGTTATGATTATAAAATGATACTTGGACATTTGAAGTGTAACAAACCGAGATTTTATGAAAAATATTCTTTTAATTTCATTAATGTTCTGTGTTTTATTATACACCAAGATTACCTTGCGCTATACGCAACACCGTATTAGCTTGCAGTATACACAACACTTTTCTTGGCTCTTGTTACGCACAATTTCACGTTCGTTTGATAGAAGTTATTCTACGCAACATTGAGTGTGTGTATATATATATATTAAATTTATAAATAAAATATGGTTGGATTCTATTATACGCAACAACAATGGAGTTGTGCACTACACGCAACCCTGACATGGCTTGCATTACACGCAATCGCAACCTTCCTCGATAGCGTGTGTTGTACGCAATATCGGGTTTTACTAAACAACGATATATTATTATAATATTTTTATGAACTAGACGTTATGAATATTATTAACTAAAATTTGAATTTTATAACATTATTATTCATCTTACACATTTTCTAGATCATGTTATAAGAACAAAATAAATTTTTCGGGTAAAATAAGTATTTTTCAAAAAATGCACTTTGACGCCTTTTGATGGCGCACCCACTTTAAATCTATTTTTTGACATGTTTATAAATTCAATTTTACAAAATTAAATTCTTCTTTTGAATCAGGATATAAAAATTTACATTAGATAAAGTTTTGATATTTTTCCAATAACTTTCATATTTTAATGAATAGTAAAAACACGGTATATTTTAATTAAAAACCACTTCTTTCATCGTAATATATTATGTGATTAAATTATAATATTGAATAGTTTTAAAGTATAAATAGAATATATATTTTTACCATTTAATATAATGTATGTCATTAGCATTGATTTTACCATGAATTCGTAGGTCAAATCAATTCAACCTTTTGCAATGTTTTAAAGCAAAACCCATTTTCTTTCGACAATGGGGTTAATCTTAATTTAATTTCTGCAACGTTTTTGTATTGAATTTGGAAAAATGGATTCCATATTTGGAATAAGTGGATCCAAATTATGTTAATAAGCTACTTTTTATTTTTGGGAATTATGAATAGTAACTACGGTAAATTTTATTTACCATAGTTAAAGGTAAATCTGGTAATTAATGGTAAATATAATATTTTAAATTTCTCTAACAAATGTCAAAATCCTATTGGATGACTAAAAGTCGACCCATATCACCTAAATGTCGGATTAAATTCATTTAATTAAATTTTTTCAATGAAAATAATTTAATTATTATTAAAACCAAAGAATGTGACAACCTGTCATCTTCTTAAAACTTATAAGTATAATAATTTTACTCTAGTGATAAAATTAATGAAACTTCAAACATGAATAGTCTCCAGAACGCTAATACAATTATCTACATCATAGAAATTTATTTAGAATTTTTAGGTGTTAAATAATTATCATTTATTATGACACAAAGATGATTCAGTAATTGACTTATTAATGAAATATTGACATAATTGATGTTATAAATGGCCAAATAAATGTAATTTGAGACTTTTATTGCCTTAAAATAATTTTATAGGTTAATATGACATGTTATTGTTGATTTAAGTAACTTTTTTTGAACTTATCATTCTGTTATGAATTTCATAAAAATCATGTACCAAATAGTGTCAAAATTGACATAAATTAGTTTTTAAAACAAATATTATACTATTAATTGTGATTTTATTCCTAAAAATATAAGGTTTGGCCAAATGACTTATATAAGATTATATATATTAATAATAAACAACTTGGGGTTCGTCTAGATTGATATAGTAAGTTTATTAACCATATAGTGTAAGAAAACAAAAAGACACCGTAAAAGTTAAATTATTTAACTTAGAGTTAAATCTAATTGATAAGGTTAAAATAATAACCTAAACTTGTCTAAATCCTATTGTATTAGAGGATTGAGACCCATACCCACTTTATCTTCGAAATAAGACCCTTTGGAACCATTATAAACCGAATTTGACTTTAATATAATATAATATTTTGAGATTTTCCTAAGGTGCCCCTCTCCTCCGTTATAAAAGGGCACCTCCTCCCGCTCTTCCTCACACCACTTTGAGCCTTAAAGCTCGGACAACCCCTGACAAAATATCTTCTCCACTTCCCTAGTATCATCCTAGAGGTCCTGGTATTCTTCAAAGACCATCCTTAGTTCTTTAAGTGGAGGTTAAGAAAAGGCGCGTCAAAAAGAGGTAATATCCATTACCGATCTTTTTCAATTTCTTTCTTCTTAAACTTCTTTTTCTTTAGTTGTTTCCAGATAAAGTAATAACATCAGTATTTCTTATATACTGATATGTTATTATAAATATGGAACAACTCTAATTAACCTTCTATCCATCCTACAGAAAAAGGAAATCACCGCGTGTGCGTACGTACGGAATACCGCCTCCACGCCGTGGTGTAATCTATTTTCCGCCACCACCTTAATTGGATTGGTATAATGGTGTAATGAGTAACTATATATGATTATTATAGAGTGATATTGATACTGAAATAGTATACATACACTTCAACACAATTCCATGACCATGGGAACGATATAATCGCTCGTGCGTACGTACGGACTACCGTCTCCACGACGTGATGAGATTCATTATACATGTTAACCATTCAAGAATGATTATAAAGTATATGTAATGAATAATAATGAAATATATGACATGGTAAATCTTCTGGATTTATGTATATATATATTTCATCTACTTACTTCCATTCAAGACAATAAAGAAAGGAAAATAGTGTTCATGCGTACGTACGGACTACCATCTCCATGAACGGTGTGTTTCATTTCATTTATCTATCTATTATATATATATATATACTGAATATATATGATATATAAATCATATTTTATATTCTGGAAGTAAGTAAATCATGATATAAGTAATAATAATGTCAAGAACAACAAGTCCAAACACCTATGATAAATGAAACGATTTTACCCAAAACGCTTCTTTAACATGGAATTTACAAATGAACAGGTAATATAAAGTCATAAGTGAACTATATATGATATCATAACAATGAATATGATTCTGTAATAAGTTAATGACATTATTTAAATCATTATACAGGAGGGTTGGATACGTTCAAAGAATATCGGACATAAGGTAAGGGAAATATCACAATCTCATTTTTATCCGAGATTGTTTATACTTTGGTATTTACTGGGGTGTATTTTATCATCCACATCCATGTTTCCTCAATATGTAATATTTTTTACATCCACCTATACTTTTTTAATTCCAATTTTACCTTTCGGTGAGTTTTTAGTAAAAGATATGAAAGAAATCTTTTGTCATTTTTCATACGAGTTACTTTTTTGACTTTTCCGACAAAAGTACGAAAAGAATGTTTTCTTTTAACTTATACGACATGAATGGATTTTTAAAACATTATTTCCAAGAAGCTTCCTTTACAAGTTTTCATGTTTTTTTAATCAAATTATTTTAGTTTATAATTGTACGACATGTTAAGAATGGAAAGGTGTTTTTTAAGCAGAAAGGATATTTTCCTCAAGAATGGAGTTCAAGTGTTTTATCAAAATTATTTTCCATATAAGATAATAAAGGGTTATGTTTCTATCACTATTATTACATGGATTTTATTATGTTGTGATGGAAATATTTTTATGAATTCCTTTATCTTATATGAATTGTTTTATGATGTCATGTTGTTTAAGAATCACATTTTTATTACATGGGTTATGCTATGATGTATGGTTTATGATTTTGTGGAACACATAAGAATAGTATCATTATGAGATGGGTGGGACCTATATCTCCCTCCAATGAATTGGGTGAAGATTTTATATCTCATGAGATAGACATGGCTGGAATGGTAGGTTATACTGGTTCAGTAAAACAGGACTGAAACGTGGGTGACTCGGTTCAGAAATGGACTTTGTCCACTAAGATAGTCTTGGAAATGAGTCTTGACTAATAATATATGATTCTATATGATTATGTGTGTATTCCACAAAGTTTCATTTTTTACTTTATGATTATTGTGATTTCATTTCACTACTATGATTTATCCCATGTTATGAAATTTTGCTCTCTTTTGCAGGTTAAGATTTCCAAAATGTTATGTTCTTATGAATATGATGTGATTGATATTTCTTTTGTTTATCCTTACTGAGCATTTGATCTCACCCTTTTATGTTTTCTTTTACCCAGGACATAAAGAAAGGATTTAGGTTTAAAAAAAGGGAGATCTTTATGGGAGATGTTGAAGATCATTCATCACGACTAGAAGATTATATTACAAGTTTCCAAAGACACTAAACTATTACGGTCCTTGTGTGTGTGTGTTTTTGTTATGTACTATGTATTCCGCAAAAGTAATGTAATGTCCATGTACGTCAGGCTTTGGGTCTCTATAGTTGGTATCAGAGGAAAGGTTTAGTCAACCTTTGGAAACAAGGATGCGAAAACGTTACTGAGATCCCTAGAGATATTTCTAAGGTAGGTCTAGGGATGTCCCTAAGGATAATTATACGTATAGGATATAGTCCTAGAACTATGGTAACGATCTTAGAATTTAACCTAAGATGTAATATATTGAGGGTGCTTCCCCTTTGCTATGTTGTTTTACCTAGCATGATTTTTGTCTCTCACACTATTCTTTTTGGGTTTTAGAAAATGGATGGAAACAAGATGATTCACGATAATGGAGGATATGATGGACAATGGAATGATGAGCAACCAAATGAAATGGGATTTGGAATTCCAAACATCATTATTATGAAAAATCAGCAATCTCATAATATGATCAATAAAGTAAAATTTGGTAAGTTTCCTAACTCGGCTAATAAGAGAAAGATGGAGTTTCATGATGATCATTTAGAAAAGAAAGTTCAATTTCCCCTATGTAAATCATGTGGGAAGAGGCATCAAGGAGAATATTTCAAAGGAACTGGAAGATGCTTTGGGTGTGGAAAAGAAGTACACAAATCCAGTATGTGAAAAGGAAAAGGTTCAGTTAACACCAGGTATGAGGATAATTGTATTCCTACGACATCAACAATGGTTAAATGTTTTAAATGTGGAATGTACGGGCATTATGAAAACCAATGCCCTAAGGTAAAGTCTCATGAAGACAATCAGTATGGTCTTATGGGTTTTATTTATGTTGATGATGATGAAGAGACTACAAATGATAGGTGAGATGAAAGAATTGTTGAAGCTCGGTCAATGTTTTAAGAATGTAGTGGAATGATTACATGTTTATCATGTGTAATGTTGTATAAGTAATATCATGGTACTATGGAATAAAGAGACATCTAAGGATTGTTACACTGTTGTATTTCCTTGAGTTTTGAAAGTGTATGATTAATGGTACCAGTATCCATGAATGATTATTCAGATATTTTTGGAATGTAGATGATATGCGCATAATGAAGGGATAAGGAGAAAATTAAATGTTTGATAGTATTCATGAGCTCATGAATGATATAAGGAGAAGGTTATGTATTGGATTAAGTATATAGAATTTTTTGGATTTTGGTATGTGGAAAGAGTTAACTTTTGACAGCATTCATGTTTTCACTAAGTTTTAATGGGTATTCATTTTTCAAGAGAATAAATGATTAAGGTATTCACATGATTGGAATGTGACCAACAAGATATATGGGGGATAAATGATGGTATTCACATGCTTGGTTGATGACATTTCAAGTAATCATTTTCTTTATACTATGAGATTGGACCGAAGTATTTTAGATAAGCCTAAATATTGGAATGGATTATGTTGGGAAAATGTTAAGTATTGTTTAAGGATAAAACTTTTTTCGATATTACTGATGGGATTTTATAGTAATGTAGTTTTAGAAAAATGACAACCTGCAGGATGGGCGATATCCCATCGCGTCGGACAAGGTTGTGGGAATCGAACCCACAACCGAAGTGCGACTGGCCTTTATCACCTACCACTGGCCTACAGGAAGTCCCTGGTTAGTATAAACTAGTTCTATTTTATTAAGCGGTATGATATATGAAGTATAAGTTCATTTTTGGAACCATATACGATTAATCTAACCATAAGATGGACTTATAACTTTTGCTAACCTTTTGTTTGAAAGATATGGAATGACCCATCATTCTATCACATGATCTGCTAACAAATCACGAATAACAAATTCAACATCATTTATTTAAGGGATGAAGTGGAAATTGTTCAATTACAATAGTGAGATTGTACCAAAATCATGCAAGTATTTCTTTTAATTCAACAACTTTAGGGAAATGATCTTGAAAACCAAAAATTTTGTCCTAGTTCCCTTATATCTGAATAATCAGATGGTACCTAAGATCATCACAAATCAATAGCTTTGTGATTGTTGGCTTTTTCATAGCCATGTTCTCTACCACTCTCCATCAGAACTTGATGGTTAGATTTCTCATCCATATCCATATTTTCACCTATGTTGAAACCCAGTGATTAGTTTATTTGGGTAACAGTTACGTTTCGTACTTTTGTTTTTAAAGATTGGTTTTGGTATTCCTTTTTACGATGTGGGTTTCTATTAATGAAACTTTTGAATGGTAAACCATTTATAACCCAGATGAATTTCGAGGGCGAAATTCATTTTAAGGGGGGTAGAATGTAACAACCCAAGATTTTATGAAAAATATTCTTTTAATTTCATTAATTTCTTGTGTTTTATTCTACACCAAGATTACCTTACGCTATACGCAACACCGTATTAGCTTGTAGTATACGCAACACTTTTCTTGGCTCTTGTTACACACAATTTCACGTTCGTTTGATAGAAGTTATTCTACGCAACATTGAGTGTATATATATATATATATATTCAATGTATAAATAAAATATGGTTGGATTCTATTATACGCAACAACAAAGGAGTTGTGCACTACACGCAACCCTGACATGTCTTCCATTACACGCAATCCCAATCTTCCTCGATAGCGTGTGTTGTACGCAATACCAGGTTTTACTAAACAACGATATATTATTATAATATTATTATGAACTAGCCATTATGAATAGTATTAACTAAATTTTGAATTTTATAACATTATTATTCATCTTACACATTTTCTAGAACATGTTATAATAACAAAATAAATTTTTTGGGTAAAATAAGTATTTTTCAAAAAATGCAGTTTTGCCGCCTTTTGATGTCGCACCTATTTTAAATATTGTTTTTGACATGTTTATAAGTTAAATTTGACAAATTAAAATTCTTATTTTTAATCAGGATATAAAAATTTACATTAGATAATGTTTTGATATTTTTCCGATAACTTTCATATTTTTATGAATAGTAAAAACACGCTATATTTTAATTAAAAACAATTTTTTTCATCGTAATATATTATGTGGTTAAATTATAATATTGAATAGTTTTAAAGTATAAATATAATATATATTTTTACCATTTAATATAATGTATTTCATTAGAATTGATTTTACCTTGAATTCGTAGGTTAAATCAATTCAATCTTTTGCAATGTTTTAAAGAAAAACCCGTTTTCTTTCGACAACGGGATTAATTTTAATTTAATTTCTGCAACTTTTGTGTATTGAATTTGGAAAAATGGATTCCATATTTGGAATAGGTGGATCCAAATTATGTTAATAAGCTACTTTTTATTTTTGGGAATTATGAATAGTAACTACGGTAAATTTTATTTACCATAGTTAAAGGTAAATCGGGTAACTAAGGGTAAATATAATATTTTAAATTTCCCTAAAAAATGTCAAAATCCTATTGGATGACTAAAAGTCGACCCATATCACCTAATGTTCGTATTAGATTCATTTAATTAAATTTGTTCAATGAAAATAATTTAATTAATATTAAAACCAAAGAATGTGACAACATGTCACTTTCTTAAAACTTATAAGTATAATAATTTTACACTAGTGATAAAATTAATGAAACATAAAACATGAATATTCTCTATAAATCTAATACAATTATCTACATCATATGAATTTATTTAGAATTTTTAGGGATTAAATAATTATCATACATTATGACACAAAGATGATTCAGTAATTGACTTATTAATGAAATATTGACATAATTGATGTTATAAATGGAAAAATAAATGTAATTTGATACTTTTATTGACTTACACTAATTTTCTAAGTTAATATGACATGTTATTGTTGATTTAAGTAACTTTGTTCGAACTTATCATTCTGTTAAGAATTTCATAAAAATCATGTACCAAATAGTGTCAAAATTGACATAAATTAGTTTTTAAAAGAAATATTATATTATTAATTGTTATTTTATTCCTAAAAATCAATGGTTGGCCAAATGACTTAGATAAGATTATATATATTAATAATAAACAACTTGGGGTTCTTTTGGCTTGATATAGTACATTTATTAACCATATAGTGTAAGAAAACAAAAAGACACGGTAAAAGTTAAATTATTTAACTTAGAGTTAAATCTAATTGATAAGGTTAAAATAATAAAATAAACTTGTATAAATCCTATTGGATGAGAGTACTGCGACTCATCACCACTTTAGCTTCGAAATAAGACCCTTTGAAACCATCATAAACCGATGTTGTCCTTAATATAAAATAATATTTTGAGATTTTCCTAAGGTGCCCCTCTCCTCCGTTATAAAAGGGCACCTCCTCCCCCTCTTCCTCACACCACTTTGAGCATTCATGCTTGGCCAACCTCTGCCAAAATATCTTCTCCACTTCCCTAGTATCATCCTAGAGGTCCTGGCCTTCTTCAAATACCATCTTTAGTTCTTTAAGTGGAGGTTAAGAAAAGGCGTGTCAAAAAGAGGTAATATCCATTACCGATCTTTTTCAATTTATTTCTTCTTCAACTTCTTCTTCTTTAGTTTCTTCATGATAAAGTAATAACATCAGTATTTCTTATATACTTATATGTTATTATAAATATGAAACAACTCTAATTAACCTTCTATCCATCCTACGGAAAAAGGGAATCACCGTGCGTGCGTACATACGGAATACCGTCTCCACGCCGTGGTGTAATCTATTTTCCACCACCACCTTAATTGGATGGGTATAATGGTGTAATGAGTAACTATATATGATTATTATAGAGTGATATTGATACTGAAATAGTATACATACACTTCAACATAGTTTCATGACCATGGGAACGATATCATCGCTCGTGCGTACGTACGGACTACCGTCTCCACGACGCGATGAGATTCATTATCCATGTTAACCATTCCAGAATGATTATAAAGTATATATAATGAATAATAATGAAATATATGACATGGTAAATCTACTGGATTTATGTATATATATATTTCATCTACTTACTTCCATTCAAGACAATAAGGAATGGAAAACAGCGTTCATGCGTACGTACGGACTACCGTCTCCATGAATAGTGTGTTTCATTTCATTTATCTATCTATTATATATATATATACTGAATATATATGATATATAAATAATATTTTATATTCTAGAAGTAAGTAAATCATGATATAAGTAATAATAATGTCAAGAACAACAAGTCCAAACACCTATGATAAATGAAACGATTTTACCCAAAACACTTCTTTAACATGGAATTTACAAAAGAACAGGTAATATAAAGTCATAAGTGAACCACATATGATATCAAAACAATGAATATTATTCTGTAATAAGTTAATAAAATTTTTTAAATCATTATACAGGAGGTTCGGATACGTACAAAGCATATCGGAAATAAGGTAAGGGAAATATCACAATCTCATTTTTATCTGAGATTATTTATACTTTGGTATTTATTGGGGTGTATTTTATCATCCACATCCATGATTCCTCAATATGTAATATTGTATCCATCCACCTATAATTTTTTAATTCCAATTTTACCCTTTGGTGAGTTTTTAGTAAAAGATATGAAAGAAATCTTTTGTCATTTCTCATACGAGGTACTTTTTTGACTTTTCCGACAAAAGTACGAAAAGAATGTTTTCTTTTAACTTATACGGCATGAATGGATTTTTAAAACATTATTTCCAAGAAGCATCCTTTACAAGTTTTCAAGTTTATTTTTAATCAAATTCTTTTAGTTTATAATTGTACGACATGTTAAGAAATGAAAAGTGTTTTAGAAGCAGAAATGATATTTTCCTCAAGAATGGAGTTCAAGTGTTTTATCAAAATTATTTTCCATATAAGATAATAAAGGGTTCTTCTTCTATCCCTATTATTACATGGATTTTATTATGTTGTGATGGAAATATTTTTATGAATTCCTTTATCTTATATGAATTGTTTTATGATGTCATGTTGTTTAAGAATCTCATTTTTATTACATGGGTTATGCTATGATGTATGGTTTATGATTTTGTGGAACACATAATAATGGTATCATTATGAGATGGGTGGGACCTATATCTCCCTCCAATGCATTGGGTAAAGATTTTATATCTCATGATATAGACATGGATGGAATGGTAGGTTATACTGGTTCAGTGAAACAGGACTGAAACGAGGGTGACTCGGTTCAGAAATGGACTTTGTCCACTAAGATAGTCTTGGCAATGAGTCTTGAAAAATAAGATAAGATTCTCTATGATTATGTGTGTATTCCAAAAAGTTTCATGTTTTAAGTTATGATTATTGGGATTTCATTTCACTACTATGATTTATCCGATGTAATGAAATTTTGCTCTCTTTTGCAGGTTAAGATTTCCAAAATGTTATGTTCTTATGAATATGATGTGATTGATATTTCTTTTGTTTATCCTTACGGAGCATTTGAGCTCACCCTTTTATGTTTTCTTTTCCCCAGGACATAAAGAAAGGATTTAGGTTTAAAAAAAGGAGATCTTTATGGGAGATTTTGAAGATCTTTCATCACGACTAGAAGATTATATTACAAGTTTCCAAAGACACTAAACTATTACGGTCCTTGTGTGTGTGTTTTTGTTATGTACTAAGTATTCTGCAAAAGTAATATAATGTCCATGTACGTCAGGATTTGGGTCTCTACATGAAGGGTCGTTACTTTATAAGCCAATGAAGGGTCATTACTTTATAAGACAATGAAGGGTGGTTACATGATAAACCAAATACATGTTGTTCCATGATAAACAAAAAACATGTGGTTATATTATATCCTCCAATGCATTGGTAATAAAAGTTGTTCATATGACTATTCAATTTCTAGGAGTGATATGTGTTGAAGTCGACTGCATAGTTATTAGATTTGTTGTGATTATGTAAGAAGTTGCCTTTATATGGTATATGTAACATTTTATGGGATTTATGGTAAAATTTTTATTACAAAAAACATAATAATTGTGAATATATTCAGGTAAATATTATTTACTACTTCATAATGGTGAAAAGTATTATAGTATGACAAAATATTCATGGTTCACTTGTTTTCACAAGACTAGCATGTTTCATTATTTTTATATCCCTTACTAAGATTTTATCCCATCATAAGATTTAAAATTATTTTAATTAGATTCAAGGGAGGATAGATACCAGGATGGATTGAAGGAAATGTTATGAGGATTACACATGAAAAAAAACCATGTTTCATTTTAAATGTTTTTTTTATGAAAAAATGGATAGGGATTAGAAGTGTATAGTTTGAAATATTGGAGTTGTTATGTATGAGTTATGGCCTAATTTTATAAAGTTATAGACATGAAATTATCCTAAATGTGAATGAAAATAAATTCTTGACTAAACACAAGTATATATATCATTTATGGTGGGGGGCTTATACTCGTAAGATGCCTATTTATATGAAAAATTACCACAAGTCTCATGCTATATTTGTAGAAGTTAAGGTCCATTATATAGATATTGAGGATAAATTATGTCATCATCATAGAGTGTCACCCTAGGATTTTCTATTCCTATTTGATAAGAATGTAGGTGTGAGCCTTGAAAATATCATTGACTCTAAGAAGTTAAATAATATGACCATAAAGAAGAAATCAGATTTTCAAAAATTTATTATCTCTTTTATTAGCTTATAAGGGAAATTGGTTTCATAATATGGAATTTTGGTTAGTGTACTTCTAATTGAGAGTTCTAGAAGAAGATATACCTATAATACAGTATGAAACATAGTAAAAACATTTCGAGATCCTATTTATGTCATTAATACTAACTAACTCTCCTTTGAATTTTTGGTAACTAACGAACCTGATATTTAACCAGTTCTTGGACTATTTTTTGTAGTCTTTGACGATGATATTATATTTTATAAAAAGCAATAAGTGGTTAAAACGATAATTTGGAAATGATTCCTAAAAAATTGATAGAACTTCATTAATATGGTATTATTTCCAACATTGTGTTTTGGACTAGAGAAGTAATTTTTTGTGGGATTGTTATATCTAAAAGGTAAATCTCTGTATTTTAAGAAAAAGGATCTTGTAGTTAAGTCATGGGAGTAGACAATAAATATTTTTTATATCTAAAGATTCCTGGGGTTGGCTAATTTTTATATTTAGTTTGTTTAGTAATTGTCAAATACTTCATATCTAATGACATCTTTAACACATAAGTGTGTCATGTTTGAGTGGAATGATAACTATCAGATGTTATTTTAGGAACTGAAGGTGAGACTGAATTAATCCAAAATTTTAATTCTTCCAGAACCATATTTTTGTTATGACGATTTATAAAATATATCTGGTACATGTTTATGGTGTTTCTTGATGCATAGTTTTTATGTTGTAGAATATAAATCCCAATAATTATTCCCTAATTCAGAGATCTACCACAACAAATATTGTTATTTTACAACATTTATACATGCAATAAAAATGTGGAATCAATATCTCTTGGGGGAATACTTTATGATATAATCTGATAAAAAATTACTATGGTATATTTTCACTCTTATGGATATTAAATTACGAAAAGGATTCTGGGTGGAATATATCTATAATTTTTATTTTGATCTTAACTATACTTCGGGGAATTATAATGTTCTTTCCACTACATAGACTAGAAATATACTGACACAATCTATGAAGATATATGTTGAGGAGTGAACATTGATGAGTAAGTTTTAAGATATTATATTTCTATTGGATGACATTGGAGGATAGGTGATATTGGATTTTATAAAAGGTAAACCAATTTTTGATGAATACGTTCAACTTGATCAGATGTATTACCCTGAATGATAGACATTTTATAAAATAAATTATTGTGGGGAGACCAGGGAAGAGTGGTCTCAATATCTAAGTGAATATTATTTCCTAATTTAGTATGTTGGTTGTTCCAATTTCCCTATGAAAGTAATTAATGGATGGTATGAAACCTTCATGTCAGTCTATACAACTTGAGCTACCAAGATGTATCATAACATGATAAGCCTGTATGGGTGTCCATGGATTAGATGATTGAAAGTATATATAGTTTCAAAGTGTCATAGTTTTCATATAATTAAGGTGAAATAGTAATGAAATTGTTTTTTATTGTATCCCTTAACAATTATCAGATAAAACTGGGAGTATATTTATATGGATTTCACCATTTTTTAAACATGGAATCCCGGTGGGAAAGAATTGATTTTTACTATCATTGATTAAGTAACAAAATAACTGAATTTTCACCCAATAAAAATGATTATTTAGGATGAATAGATTTATAAGATGCACATTTAAGATATTTGGAGAATTAATGTGGTTCCTTATATAGATGTATCTAATTGGGACCCAGTGTTAAAATTTAGGTTCTAAAATTTTTTAAAGAGGAGATGGGTTCCCATTAAAAATTGAGCACAATATATCATCCACAAAAAGATGGAAAGGCAGATAGATATATTTAGATTCATGGGTATATGATTCGGGCTTATTCACATGATATTGGTCATTCATGGGAAAATAATTTTCCTTGTGTCTAATTACACTACAAAAGTAGTTTTGAGGATTGGTAAATATTAAAGACATAATATATTTGTATGGGGAGATAGAAAGATCTATGTTGTGATTGGAAGTGTTGGGAGATTGGTCTTTAGTTGGGATAAGTCTTATTCAGGATATGTCATAGAGAATACATTTCATATAGAAGATATTGATAGTGGAATATAGACATTATAAATCTTATTCTGACATTCATTACAAGTCTCTATATTTTGAGGTTTTTTATTAGGTGTTTATTAGAGTTTCACATTTTTGGGAAATTTTCGGTTGGGTAAGTAGGTTATATGGGTCTAAAATTTGTGGACACCTTTAAGATCATTTAATTAATATGAAAAGTGTACTATATGTTGTACTTACCATCTAATTTTACTTTTATCCAAAATGTGTTTCACGTTTCTCGACTGAGAAGGTATCAAACTAATCCTTCACATTTGATTGGATGGGTGGATATCGGTATAGTGACCAACATCACTATGGTTGAGAAACTAGTTCATATTATGGATTTTTTAAATAATGTTCTTAATGTTAAAATGATTCCTTTAGGGATTTTTTTTTGTTTTAATTATTGGATTCTGTGTAAAAAAATTATGATGTTTAGGAGGATGAAATTTCTAGACTAGGATGTTTTCTCCCTAAAGGACTTTTTCATGATTAGAAATGTTTACATGTTGTTTATTGGTTTTCTGGAATTTGTATTGAATTTTTTCATTACATGAAATGATTTAAGATAAATTTGTAAAATTGAAAAAATAGAATTCTAATCCAAGGTGAGGTGTTTTTTGGTGTATTTTTTTCCTGGATTTCATATTTTTAAAAAGGGATTCCTATAGTGTAATTATCATGTTTTATATGTTTTAGGTGTAGTACTCCTGATTGGGTTTTCATTTATGTCTACCCCTTTCCTCTCATGCCAATGATATCTCCCATGTCATTTTGAAGAACTCCATTCATTCTAAAACATTTATATCAATGATTGATCTTGGTTTTTGTTGCAATTAATTTCACATTGTGACTACTCTTATTAATTCTTATTTTTTTTGGTACTACTGGAGGTGTTGGAATTTTTTGGTTTCATATTCATGGTCAGTTTTTATCCTTTCATTTCATTCATTTTATCTAGAAGGTCTATCTATGGTTTGTTGATATATGTCATCAAGGAAGATAGGATTCCATAATTTTTGAGTTCGTTGGATCAATGGAATTTCTACTAAGTACCGAATTACTATTTCTTGTTGTTTAAGAATTTGGGTTGGTCAGTGTATTGTATTTTTAATGGTAAAAATGGATTAAATTAAATGTGATCATGGTTTTAGAAATGGTTTCTGAACAAATCCAACTCTTTAGGATTATTGGTTGCATTGGAAAATATATATGGGCACCCCTTGTGTGTGTCACACCACTAGGGGTTGATTTATTTTATATTCATGGATTATGGAATTATTTGATATCATGTGGAAATATCATATTCCTAGTTTATGCTTCTTTTAATTCTAACTCACATTATTTTAGGATAGAGTTCAAACAGTGTGCTTTGTCTTTAATAGTTGGTTTATTGAATGATGGTTTATTTCTTAGATATTTTCTAAAATGTTAAATTGACATATTTTTTAAATTATATATTCCTAGATATCTTGGATATTTAATTTATTTAAAAAAACCAACGGAAAAGTTTTCACCTTTTTTATTTGTGATAATTATTTACAAAAAAAATTGATTTAAAGTTAAAAATTGTCCAATTATTATATTATAACATATATATATTCATTGGATATATCTTGATGGTAACTATTATAAAACTATAAATTATCCTTTTTTTTTTGTTTAAGGCGTTTTTTGTATGACTTAGGGGATGGGATGGTTAACATGTAGCAATTAAAATTCTCTTGTAATATGTTGCCTTTATGGTGGGATGGTTTGGAGTTGACAATTAGACACATGGGATCTTTTTGGAATTTTATTTTAATATTATTCTTGTTTATTATATTTTTTTAGGGTTTATTATTTTATTTTATCTCATTATCCTTAATTTTACTTTAGTTATATTTCCTCTTTTTTTTATATTTAAGACTTTCTACGTAATATTTTTTAACCTTTCCATCTGAAAAACCTTCTTGGGTGAATTGTCATGTCGAACAAGGATGGTTTTTTAAAATAATAATCATTAATAAATAGGTATTCATTTTTAATAACTCAATTTGGTTGTATATAAACTATATAAAATTGAATACATTCATAATAGAAAATATTTCTCAATGTAATGGAAATTTAGATGAAATACCCTACCCCACACATCCATTAAGCTGAACATGATTTTAAAACCTGTATAATTTTTTCAAATGTTATCAAATTCTAATATAACAATATACATACTTATAATTTCATATAAGATTCCCTATTAATATCTAATCTGATGTTTAATTACAATATTTTAGTATTAATATTGTTTTGAGTGTTAATTATCATATTTTATCATGCACATTTTGTCAATTAAGTTATGATTTGTGTAAATATGATATCATTCTCTCATATCTAGAATGAAAATAATGTTTTAAATATTATTTTTCATTATATACATTTTTAACAACACATTAATGATGTAAATGGAAAATAAATTGAATCTCTCCAAGGTGAAGTAAGGTCATACAGATACATTTTCGATGATATCATTCCATTAATGGGTGAAAGGCTAAAGAAGATTATGATAAAATAATCATTAAGAATTAATAAAATGGTATTTTTATCATACATATTCATTATTACATCATTATTTCTATATATTATATTTGATAATGGCAAAAAAATTATCGATTTGTGACGATGTAGTCCACCATAGACACGAGTGATGCCTTTGTTTTCCATTTGATATTGAAGGAGGAGAATACAAATTATCCCATTCACATAATAAAATTATTTTATATATACTAAAAAATTTTATAAAATTTTCAGAGTTAATAAATAATCTTTTATGGAAATATAATAAATAAAAATAGTGAGTTTAGTGAAGATAGTTACTTTTATATTTAAGAACATCTTTTGTATCTCTTATTTGGGACAACAATGTTGGTCATTTGGAAAGAAAAATCCCCTTATAATGTGGATACAAATTTTGGGGAGAGATTTTTTTAGGGATTGGTTGATATAAATTTTTAATATGTGTGATTTTATGAGGGTATGAACATCTTTCCAGAGGATATCCCGGGACTACCTTCGAGGCCAGAGATGCAGTTCTGTATTTGACTTGCAGTCAGGGACTTCCCTGATATCATGTGCAGCAAATCGGATGGCACCCACAGTGCTTTGGTAGCTATAAAATCAGTTGGAAGATCTATGTGAGTTGGAGTTCATCAGGACCAATGTGTCCCCCTGGGCATAACCGATTATGTTTGTGAAAAAGGCAGATGGGAGTCTGCGGCTTTATGTGGATTATCGTCTCCTGAATCAGGCCACGATACAGAACAAATAACCTTGACCAAGGATTGATGACCTCTTCGACCAGTTGAGAGGTGAGAAGTGGTTCTCCAAGATTGATATTCGATCTGGCTACCACCAGTTGTAGGTTCGTGAGGCTGAAATCCTGAAGATGGCATTCCGTTGTCGTTATAGGCATTACAATTTTCTGATGATTTCCTTTGGCGTGATGAATTCCCCCACCGTTTTCATGGCTTTGATGAACCAGATCTTCCAATAGTACTTGGACTAGTTTGTGGTTGTCTTTATTAATGACATACTCATCTACTATACAAAAGAGGAGGAGCACGCAGAGCATTTGAGGATAGACCTAGACTCACTCCTCAATCACCAGTTGTATGGGATGCTCTCGAAGTGTTAGTTCTAGATTCTTGAGGTTCACATTCTGGGGCATGTAATTACAGATCAGTGATTGGTCGTAGATCCCACAAAGGTATAGGATGTTCTTTCTTGGGATCCACCCAAGAATATGTTAGAGGTGCGGAGCTTCCTTGGTTTAGTAGGGTACTTCATGAGGAATGTGGAAGATTTCACCAGGATTGCTACCCCTTTGACGACATTGACACGAAAGGTATGGTTGTTCCCCTGGACTGATCAATGCCAGGAGGCCTTCGAGGAGCTGAGGCGGAGGCTGACTAGTGCTCCTGTGTTGAGGCTACCAGAAGAGGGTGTTGAGATCGTGGTATAA
Source organism: Viscum album (assembly GCA_963277665.1). Lineage (NCBI taxonomy): Eukaryota > Viridiplantae > Streptophyta > Magnoliopsida > Santalales > Viscaceae > Viscum > Viscum album. The sequence continues at coordinate 394,238,603 of OY728148.1, forward strand.
TGCAATGATTCAAGAGCTGGGCTCAGGTGCGTGCTGATGTAGCAGCGAGCATTGATTGTATATGGGTCGAGACAGTTGAGGCCCCATTAGTATAATTATGTGACTCATGATTTAGAGCTTGCAACAGTGGTCTTCACCTTGAGGTTATAGAGACACTACCTTCTGGGTGAGTGTTTTGTGGTCTACTCAGACCACCAGAGCCTCAAGTACATCTTCTCTCAAGGAGATTTGAATTTGAGGCTGAGGTGCTGGCTGGAGTTCTTGCAAGACTATGATTTTGAGGTAATATACACTATGGGAAAGGGCAACGTAGTAGCAGATTCCCATTACTAGATGTCCCAGACTAGTTTAGTGCAGGAAGTCTTAGATCAGTTGGCTTCCCTATGGCTGACCTTGGTGGAGAAAGAGGGAACTACTTTTCTTCAATCGATGGTGTTTACTCCTTCGCACCTTGAGTGTGTGAGAGAGTCGCAGCTGGGGGATGTCGACAACCAGGTGTTGTGTGATCAGATATCCACAAGCGACACACCTGATGGGTATTATTAAAGAGGGAATAACTAGATCCTATTCCAGTGGTGAGCTATTGTACCAGTGGAGATGCGGGATGAGGTGTTGTGGGAATTCCAGACTTCTCCCTTGGCCATACATTCCGGTGTAGAGAAAATGTACAGAGAAAATCAATTATAGTTTTGGTGGTCTGGCATGAAGCGGAGAATAGATGAGTTCGTTTCTCGGTGTCTTACTTGTCAGAAGTTGAATGCAAAGCATCAGGTTTCGGAAGTGTTGTTGCATCCCCTTGATATCCTGGAGTGGATGTGGGATGTCATATCTATGGAATTCGTCAAAGGGCTTCCACAGACAGTATAGGACCATGACTCCATTTGGGTGATAGTACACCGACTCACGAATTAGCCCACTTCCTTACCATCAGGGAGCAGAGTTTGGTGGAGAGTCTAGGGCAGCTGTCTATTCGGGAGATCGTCTGGCTTCATGGAGTACCCTTGACGATTATCTACAATCATGACAGGTGGTTTACATCGCGATTTTGGCTAGGCCTGTAGTAGTAATTCGAGACGCGGTTGCGGATGATTACATCTTTTAACCCCCCAGATGGACGGGCAGACCAAGTGCACTATCCAGGTGTGGGAGGATATTCTTAGGGCGTGCGTGTTAGATTTTGGCCTAAACTGGGAGGATCACCTGCCCTTGGTGGTGTTCGTGTGTAAAAATAGTTACCACTCTACTATTAGCCTGGAACCTTTTGTGGCCCTCTAAGGGAGACCTTTAAGGTCACCGTTGTGATGGACAGAGGTTGGAGAGACATCCCTCATGGGTCCAGAGTTGGTACGGGCGATGACAGAGAAGGTGCAGGTCATTCATGGGCGGATGAGGACGGCTCAGAGCAGAAAAAAGTCTTACAAAGACCGTCATCGTAGGCCTTTGGAGTTCGAGCAGGGGGACCATGTCTTAGTCTCTCTATGGTGTGGAACATAGAGGATCATATGGGGAGGCAAGCTATCTCTGAGGGTCATTTGGCCGTTTAATATCATGAGCAGGGATTGTGAGGTTCCCTACCATCATACTCTACCCCCACAGCTGGAGAGGGTGCATGACGTCTTCTACGTGTTTCTGCTAAGGAAATACATGCATGAACCCATGCATGTTGTCTACTGGGGATATATGGACATTGAGGATGGAGCCACCTTTTTGGAGCACCTGTTGGGGATTGAGGACCGGCAAGAGCGGACACTGCGTGGACGGACCCTTCCATTGGATCGTGTGTTGTGGCAGTACGTGAGGGTGTAGGAGAGCACTTTGGAATGGGAGATCCATATGCGTTCTAAGTATCTCGAGGTGTTTTGTGGTTTTTTTTCGAGGAAAAAAACTTGGAGGTAATGATGCCAGAATTCGGGTTTTGAGCCTATAACCCATTGAAATTTTCATGATGTTATTGCAGAGAAGGGCGTTCAGACGAAGTCTGATTCCGAGCCCCAGTGTGGCCAGAACTAAATTTTAAGTGTGTTCACACTAGGCACTTTAAATAAATAATATATCTAATAAACAGTTTCTCAGATGGGAAAACATAGGGCACCATTGAGTTCGGATCGTTCCTTTTACCCTAGGAGGGGTGTAACTTTCACTGACGTGACCCTTCTGTGGAAAATGCCACCAGGGGCATTTTCAAAATTTAGCGGCCTCAAGTGTGAACTTAACAACTTCTGAACAGAGGCTCGGATTACAATTCTAAGGCTTCCATTGCACTCAGAATGTGGATTTGACCCTAGAGGCGGTTTAACCTCACCCTTGCAGAATGTTCGGGTACGGGACCTCCTGGTGGGGTGTTTAAGTGTTTATATACTTAAACAATTATCCCCCCCATTCCTTCACCCATGGGTTTTATCCTTGGCAAATGCTCCCTCAAAAAATGGAGAATCCTCTTTCAAGCTTCCCCTCCTCTCAGGCAAGGTGGTGGCTCCGGCAGACCGTTTATGAAGAAACGGGCTACGCCCAGTGAGGTAGGTTGGAATGTTTTTTTTAAAATTCCGCATATATCTTTTAACTCAAATTATAGTGTCAATATGCTGATTAATTCATTAGTGAAGGCCATATTTTCATAGGGATCTATTTTAGCTACCCATCAATCCTTTCAAATCGAATTTTGAGTCTCGGGGTGTCCGGGGTGACCCCGGGAAGTTTTGCAGCCAATTTTTGGGTTTTCTGGCGATTCTAGGGATTATGGTGGGTCTACGTGGTAGTCCTGTGGGAGCCGACGGCGGCACGGTAGCTCCCAAGAGGTGGCGCGGTGGGTGTCTAAGGCGGACTTGCGTGGCGGGCAGAGGTCTCTAGTGTAGGGCGCGACAGGCGTCGCGGCGCGTGACCCCGAGTGGGAGACCGAGACCCCCCTTCGGCGGGTCTCTTCCTGAGACAGTGACCAGCCACGACAGCCGGTTGGCACGGGTGGACCTCGGGGCAGCATCCGGGCCACACAGAAGGGCCACTGGCCGACCCATGCCATGTTGATAGGCTAGACTAGGCCGGTCCACCCTTAGGTGTTATCCCCCTTGTCTTCGGACACCCGTAACTTTCACTATGGGTGTCGGTTTTGCTTTTCATCTATGGACGCACGATCCTCGGATTGATTCTGGATTTTTGAGATGGTCTTGAGTTTTTTTTAATCCAGAGATGGGGGGCTCGGTGGGGTGACACACCCATTAAGTATGGTTTAGTGCCTCACTAGGATTCTTCTTTCGGATGGTGCGAACACATTTGGAGTCCATTTTAGGCGTCTTCAGCTGTGTTGTATCCCTAGCATCAAGGTGATAGAGTCTAGGGTGGTTTCAGTTGTTGAAGCTAGAGTTGAGGCCTAGGCCCCATGGGCCTTCTTTTAGGTTGTGTGCAGTGTACTGTGACTTTTTAATCAGACATCCATTCAGGGCGAATAAATAGTCTTTTTTGGGGCGCCTTTCTGAGATCATTGTGATGGCATATTTTGCCAGACCTTTTTCAAGACCGAGGTGTGGGCCTCACGGGAAAATGTATGGGCACAAAGTGGGGTTGGATAACTTTTTCGTTGGGAGTCTGTTTCTAGTGAGTAAGTAGTCTATCTCGCGTGTTTTTTCACGGGGATTACAATGGTGTAATCTGTTTGGGCGTACATAGCCTCTTTATAGATCTCATTAAATGTAGAAACATGAAGGGGTGTTGGTAGGAGGTTCCATTGATGCACTCCAAACCAATGCACTGTAGCGATGTTAGTGATACCCAGAGATGGTTCGGGCATTGTGGAGTTATCAGACCAGTTCAGGGTTTACCCTCCAGCAGGGCTAGGCAGTGGGTCACCCATCGGCGTATCAGGGTTTACCTTTCAGTGGGGCTTGTCAGTGGGTTACCCCTTGACCTTAGGGTTAACCCTCAAGCGGAGCTGGGCAGTGAGTTACCAGTTGACTTTACGGTTTACCCTCTAGCGGGCCTGGGAAGTGGGTTACCCGGTGACCATTTAGGGTTTACCCTCCAGCAGGGATGGGCAGTGGGTTACTCGTTGACTTTAGAGTTTACCCTCCATCGGGGCTAGGCAGTGGATTACCTAACGACCTCTTAGGTTTTACCCTCCAGTAAGGCTGGGTAGTGGGTTACCCGACGATTTCTTTCAGAATCATCCCTCTCTATGAGTCTAGTCAGTGAATTTTCTCCGGGATTACCAGAGCGGGAATTTGGTTGTACGGTTTAGCGATGAGGAATCTTTGACTTTTGGGACTATTTGGAATTAGTGATGTCTATCCTTAGAACTGTTGGTGAATTTTCTTGGGTTGGTCTTGGAGATGGAGATCCCCTTACACACTAGTTCAGATTTCTTATTGATAATATATATATATACACACTACTTATGTTCCCACTCCTTGGGTACAATTAATCTCTTTCTAGGAGGGGTGAATACACGTGGGATATGCCACGTGCTTTCTTTGTTTATATCCTCTTGGTTGGACGATCATACTTCCTTCCTCTTATTGGGTTGTGTTTTACGTCATTTTACTGTACTCTATCACCGTTCTATGTTCGGTCTATTGCTCACTATTTTAGTACCTCCATTTTTTCTCCCTTGAGATTTCCGGGCATCCTACTGAGTATCTTTATACTCACCCCTTATTGGGCTTTGCCCGCACTTGGTGTTCCCTTACAGATGACGGACATGTCGATTGGGACTACGAAGGTGCGTAGAGGACACAACAGCTTGGGCTGTGTTCAGTGCTCGTAGTAGTACATTCATGTGTGAGACTCACTAGATCTTTACTTTTGTTTACATGTTGCTGGGTTGTGGCACCTTTTGGGTTGGGCGCGTGTTTTTCCTTTTTCTCCTCAGTTATCTTGTCACTACTTTTCACCACATTACTTGTTCTATTTAGAAGTCAATTCATGACTATGGTTGGGTTATAGTTGTTTTTCCTTCAGTTTTCTTTTGACTCTGCACTTTTACATCGACTGGGATGAGTGTCTGTATACAGGTACTTAGGCAAAGGCCTCCCCAAGATTGTTATGACTTCGGAACTTGTCGCCACCCCATTTCCTGTGGAGGCGGGCTTGGGGTAGTCACGACTCTAGAGAGGTAGGGTACAAGTCATGGCAATTATAAATCGGCCAAAACAAACAATTTTTTTAAAAAAATATTTACCCTTGTTCTAGAGGTTATTGTTCTTCCAAAAAACCAACCCTAAGTCCCTTAATAAAATTTATAATGGAAGTCCTCTAAGGAAGTGGTAATCATCTTTACCGACATTGTCCTGTTTATTTCTTCTTCTATATCATATTTATCTATTGTTTCAATTGTAACATAATAATTATAATATAATATATATTATTATATGTTTTTATGAAAATTGGGAAACATTATTTAACATATTGTCCATCATATGAAAACTAGAAGAACCACACTTGTGTACATACAACATATCATCTCCACCCCATGTTTGATGTTGTTTTTCATCACCACCATTCATTGATGGCTATAATCTTTAAAATAACAGATATATAGTATAATAATTACATTATATTGGTTATATAAATATTTATATACCATCCACTTCATTACCCTTTCTCCAATAAGGGAATTCTATTGTATCTTGTGTGTACATATGACCAACTTTTTCTCCAACACGATGTGATTCATTTTAAATATTCAAAACTAAGTAATGATTATAAAATCATATATAATTAATAATTATGATATTTATAGCTTTACAATACTTCTGTTAATGACTTAACTATATCATATTCCTAATAAATGATACTTACATGACAAAACATGCAATAGAAAATGAAGAATTTACCACCTCAAACAAGGGTATCAAAAAATATTATTAACAAAAAATTGATAAGATGTTATAAGAGGATCATATATGATGTCCTAAATATGAATATGGTTCTGTTATTAATTAATAAAATTCATTAAACCATTATATATAAGGTTAAATCATGTTAAGTTAATGGAATGAAAAAAGTTAAGGGACTTGATAACACAATTTTCATGGATTGGGTCCAACATATATTTCATTGAATATGTCATGATAAGGTTCTTTTTTAAATGATTATTTATTATATTATGTTGTATTTATACTTTTTTTATGTTTATTTATTATGGAAACACCTAATATATTCATTTATTTTAATTATATGATCATTGTAAGATACATTATCTCAATTCCGCTTTATTGAGGCATATTTAATTATTATTCCACTAATTTCTTTTCTATGATATATATAATAGCCCATATATTTATGATCATAATTCATTGAATGTTTCATTAAATATTTGTATTCCCTGAAACATGAATAAGATTATTGCCTATGTTTTTAAAAAAAATTACAAACAATGATTACATTGATTGTTATTTGACTAATGAAGGATTAATGTTAAATTTATTCCTCAAAATCAATATTGTTATTTTTGTTAATTCATATTGATTCATAAATTAATTCATTCATTTCGATGTTTGATGAATGCTTTGGAAATGATCAAACGAGTTTGGCCTTGTTATCGATAACCCCTCGATGAATCAGTAGAATCATGGGATGGATAGGTTAAGATATAATTAAATTTTTTTCCAATATATTTTACCATCTTGTAGAAGGTCTTAAAAATAGTGGTTTATGTGTCAAAACACGATATAAAAATATTAATAATTTCCTTCATTCATAATTAATTTAACATTATCTATAGGATTTTCACTATGAAAAAAATCATTAGATGTATTTCATTGTAATTATATTGATTAAATGTAATACCAACTAAGTTATTACATTGACATGTTATTTATTCTCAAGGATTCATTGTTACTTCTACAATACATTACCCTTAATGAGCATTTCAACTCACCCTTAATTTTTCCATAACTAGAAATTGATGAAGATATTTTGAATGGGTTTTCAATGATTCTGAGGATTTACTTTTGTTATATATATTGTTTTATTCAATATTCCAAATCAATCGTGGGTTTTCATTTATGTATATGGTTGACAAAACTGGTTAGTTTTTGGTCCCTTGTGATTATATTCATTGTAATAATGAAAATTTAATAAAGAAACTAACGCTGGGATACTGGGGACATATTGGTTATTGTTGGTATGAAAGGATGATTTTTAAAAACATAGGGAACAAGATTTAGAAAAACATATAGTAGGTAATGTAACCCAATGTTTTAATTTGAGGGTTAGCCCAGAATAACATCTGAATGATACCATGATTATAATTATGAGATTATATGTTTATAATTTTTTTATTTACAATATGTATTTCACTACTTTTGGGAAATATATTATATTTCATAGTCATATTACCTAATATAGTATATTACATTATTTATAAATGGATCATGGAATGATGAATGATATAAAAAATCACCGAATATATAGAGATGTCCTTAATACGGGAATAAATTTAGATTGTATTAGAATTAATCAAATTATAGTGATCGTATGGGAGATCAATTAGAAGATGGAAAAAACCGTTCCTGGATGGAGCAACATATTCCATAGTGTGACTCTCCCTCGTTGGATTTTTTTATGTGATACAATTCCCCATTGTTTAGTGTGGCTTTCACTTTAATTATAGAAGGGTAATCGAATAAGTCTATTGATAATATATGTTTAGTATTTGGATGCAGTGAAAAAGAAACTATTACACATATTGTATTTTTACTCAAAGGCAATGGTGACTACTGGTGTTCATAGATCTAGAATACTAAAAAGAAAGTTCAAATAAAACACATGTAATGGAATTATTATAAGGATACATTTTTTGAAAAATATTTCCATGATTTGGAACACTTTGAATTGAATATAAATTTACTGATCATAAATAAAAATTGATAATTATGTAATGTTGTATATGAAGAAACCTTTAGAAGGACATCTATGCTAGTTATCAATTTTATACACAACAGATAGTTGAATATTGGAAATATATTTGTTAAGATTATGCATAGTATCTAAAGGTTGATGGGGTCACAAACATTTTATTCATAAAATGAAATAATATTATTTCATATTAATATAGGGAAATAATTATCCAAGTCTAATGGAATCGGGGTGAAGCAAGATAATAAGATTACAGTTGATAAAATGGTGAATAAAAGGAATAATGGAAAGATGTATTTTTCCAATATGTGATAATTATGGTGAGAATTAACCTCAGAAGTTCATAAAGGGATTAAAAGCTTGTTATATGTGTGGAGATAAGGGTCACTATGAAAAATAATTAAAATGAAATGATAAAATTACTTATATTTAGTGTAACAAGTACAAGGAGGTGGGGTACTATGAAAATGAATGGTGGATGAATCTGGTTAATATATCTCAGAAGATGCTAAGGGATCAATGTCATATTACCCAATAGATATCAGTGAATTAGAGTGATTATTTTTCTCTTATATTTGGATCCATGAATAATTATTTCTATTTATGGTATCAATGTTATCATGGTAAGAATTATTATAGAGTTTTTAAGGATTCCATTTCAGTAATTTTTCATTAATGATTTAAATTCATGTGTTGATAAGTACCAATGACTAAGAAAAATGGTTCAATGGAAATTTGTACTTCATGGGAAAAAGTTATTTAAGGAATTAAATTCTCTACTATGTTATAAATATTGGTATGATTAATTTTGGATAAAGATATTATTAAAATCGATACAATTGAAATAGATGTCACTAACTACGTTGGAACTGATAAATGATTTTTTGAAAATGTGGTTTATGCTATAATTGATATATTCTAAAACATTTTTTGATATAATATATATATATATCTAATAATATAATTTCAATTTTTTTAATAATGATGAATTAATTTATTCAATAATTTTTTTAAAAATTCTTATTATTATGATGTTTTATAAGAATACATGGTAATGGTATTCATATGATTGATATGAGATGATAATATATGTATGTAATGTTGATTGAAGACTAATTATATGTTTATTTTTTAAAATAGGTGACCTTACATCTAGTGTGTTTGATAATAATTGTTTTTTTTAATTTAAGCATTTATGAAATGGTTTTTTGTTGATCTATTGATAAGGATATATAGGTTAATGTATTCCAAATAAAATGACGTTACCTATGATAAAAATTAATCTTTAAATAGTTAAAGGAACAATAAAAGGATAAAAGAGTGTGTATGAAATGGAAAAATATATTTACTTATATACATATTGAGTGAAATAATTCCACATGTCCCGAAATAAAAATCTATAAAAAAATACTTTTTCATTATAATTATTTTTTATTTGGTAAATGACCTTTTTATACATATATTATTTATGGAATTGTGGCCTTTAACAGTTTCTGGATAACCAAAATTATTGTGATCAATGTTCTCAATCACTATCAATCTTAACATAACAATTATAATTCGTTTTCATTTCTATGTTTTCATTAATTTTCTCTTCTATTAAATCATAGTTTTTTGGTGACCTTCACATTTTCCTTTCCCTCAAATTAATAAGATTTATTTCTATCCTTATTTACGATGTGGGTGTTGAAATAATATTATTATAAAATATAAAAACCTTAATTATTATGATCATGTTTGAAATGTGAGGATGAGTCATATTTCTGTTGGGGAAAATGTATCCACCAATTTTTTAAAAAGGAATTACTATGTTCGATAACATACAAGATATGAAACATCATGATTAAATTACTATTGAAATATTATTATATGATCCATATAACCTAGAAATTAAATTGGGGGGAATGAATAATATTCCCCACATTATAAAAATTATATAATATTTATATTGTATAAAATATTTCTCCATTCATCTAATTGATTTGATAGACATAAGATATGAAAAAAAAATCCTATTTCATGCATCAATGTCTATATTATTCTAATGTCAGTATTTTCAACATTAAATGGATAAATTTTTTTAAAACTAAAATATTTTGGTTTTATAAATTAAAATTCAATAAATGATAATAATTTTTAAAATTGTAATTTCAAATTTATCCCATGTTTAATGTTTTGTATTATTCTAAAAAGTATGATGTTCTAGTGAATAATGAAAAATATTGATTTGTATAGAAATTTTAATTTCATAATATTAAATTATATTTATGATTTCATTTTTTTCTCAATTAAACGTATGATATATTTGTTCATAAATCATATATTATATTTCATTTTAATAATCATTCCATCTTATTTTATTATAAGTTCATTTTGATCTCAAAAATTCATTTGGATAAACTATTTTTTGTTGCATTTTATGTGATTAATATTAACTTAAATTATGAATTTTTAAAGTGTAAAAAATGAATTCACTCTTTTATTCATATGTTTAGAATTTACTAAATATATAAAATTTAATTTTTTGATAATATAAATAGAAAACATAGTAATTTTATTACCATGGTTAAGGGTAAATCTCGCAATTAAGGGTAAAAATAATATTATAAATATTAATAAATTTCCATTATAAGTTGAAATAACTTTATTGAATGATGAATTTTAAATAAAATGTATACATGGGAATAATTAATGTCATCTTAGATCCACATTGAATACATTATTCCACTTATAGTATTTTATTATAAGAAAATCCAAACTTGTCACTCTATTGATTGTAATAAAATTATCATTTTTATTATGTTATTAGAATATATGATCGAATAGAAATATTATAATGAAATATATAAGATATATTGACATAATGTAAATTTATTTTATATTATTTGTGAAAAAATAAGTACCTTATATTCTTAGACAATGTTGATGTAATAAATTTTCTATTAATGTAAATACAATATAATGATTTTAAAAATATTAAAATAAAAATAATTTTTTATAATTATTGTAATACATATATATTATAAAATATAATGAAATATTATGTATATGTTAAAATATTTTGTAAGAATATATATTGTTGTATTTATTTTGGTGAAATTAAAGGTAATGATTAATGTCAATAATTATATGAATGATATTTTAAAAAAATATTAATTTAATATATGATGTAATTTTAAAATAAAATATAAAAAAAGACCAAAGAATTTTTATATGGTTAAAAATGAAATAAATTGCCAATATTTGGGTCATATGGAATTTAATATTTAATATATTAACCCTCGATGAGTAAAAATCCATGTCGTAATAGTAATAGATAAAGGGGTTAAATAAGGGTTAAAACAAAATGATAAGGGTAATAATGTGACATAAACATGTCTATTTTTTTTTTTTGAGATTCTACCCATAATCATATTATATTTTAAATAAATCCATTTTCATAAATTTAGAATAGAAAACTAAATTACATTAGTATAATATTTATATATTTTCCCAATGTTACCCTCACATCAATTATAAAAGGAAACCTCATCCCTCACCAATTTAATAAAAATTCATTATATATTGACTATAAACTACCAATTAATATTATATAAATCCCCAGACATGTTTTATAGGTTATTTAACTGTTATAATACCAACCCTATTTCCCTTAAGATACGTTATTAATAAGTCTTTTGAAGAAGCGGTAATATACTTTACCACCACATTCATGTTTATTTCCTATGGTAATTCCCCTTTATATTTTTATTCCACTGTTAATTTAATAAATAATGTATAATATATAAATATGTATATCTTGATATGTTATTATTAATATTGTACAACCATATCCCACATTTTATCCATAATATGAAAATTAAAATCACTGTGTGTCCGTACGCACGACTTATCATCTTCACACTATGTTTTTATTTTATTTTAGTCACCACATAAAATGGATTCATATAATGATACAAATAATTGATATATATTATAATTATGATATGATACTAGCTGTAAATAAATAAATATAATATCTATTTCTTTACACTTTCACCAATAAGGGAACAATGTTGTTGGTCGTGCACACATAGGGTCTACCATCTCTACGATGTGGGGGAATTCATTTTCCTTGTTCAACATTCCATAATGATTATAAAAACATATGTAATTAATAAATATGATATCTATGAACTTAATATCATTATATTGATTATGTAACAATATCCTATGAAAAATAATTGATACTTACATGGAAAACATGTATAAGAAAATGAAGCACTTAACACCAAAAAGAAACGTAATAATGAAATGTTATTAATAGATATCTAATAAGATGATAGAAGTGAATCATATATGATATATTAAATATAATATGGTACTAGTATAAATTAATAACTTTAATCAAACAATTATAAATGAGGTTAAATCATTTTCAACTAACAAAAAGTGCATTTTATGGGATTTTTTACACAATTATAATTAAATGGGTTAAACATCTATTTCATTTATTATGTCATGATAAAGATATATGTGAAATGAATTTTGATTATCTGATTTTTTACATACACTTGTTTTATGTTTTTTTATGGATATACATTATAAATTAATTTTATTATTGATATGATCTATATATGTTACATCATATCAATTTCACATAATTGAGGCATATTTTTATATTATACACATAAATGTTTTATATATTATATATACTAGCCATTATTTATGATAATAATTAATTGAATATTTCAGTAAATATTCATATTTAGTTAATCATGTATATGAGTATTTAATAAGGCATATACATTTTTTACATTCCATATTTATTATTAATTTTATTTGATTAATTGGGAAATAATTTAAAATATTTATATCATATATAAAACAAATTTTTTTTGGTATATAATATTGATTCATGGATTAGTTTGATCATTTCTAAATTTAATTAATGATTTGGTGAGGAAAATATTGGTGGGGCCCATTTATAGTTATCCCCTCGATGTGTTGGTACTCTCATGAGATAATTTACTTATGGTAGAAAAAAATAAGTTTTTACATATATATTAAAAAATATTATCACTTTTCATAATGATTTTGGTTCTTCTGCCAAATACATAATATCAAAAAATTATGCATTTCTTGTATTCAGAATTAAATTAATATTATCCAGAGGATCCACTCTATAACAAAATCTATGGATGCATTTCATTCTCTTTTTATTGATTAAATGGAATTTGGTCTTATTATTACATTGAAATTTTAATGATTTACATTTATTCATTTCCTAAAAAATATTTAATGATTGTCATAAGAGTATAATTGATGTATAAGTAAGATAACTTTTTCATAATTATTATTATGGATATTATTTAACCCTGATCAATGTAAGATAAACATAAATAAAAAATCAAAACATATACGAAAAACAAACGAGATATAACCCGAAACACGACATTAATATAGAATTCATAATAAAAAATTAATAAATAAAAATAGATAATTGTATATGGTATGTTATATATATGGATCATTCTATAATATATTTTTAATAAACTTATACTTATTATACAAGAGTTTTGAATGTGTACGAAAGATGTGAAGACATAACGTAATGGACTTTCGTGTCACTTTTCTCTAATGTGATATCCATGATGTATTCACCATCTAATTCATTTATATGGTGTATATAAATCCCATTAATGGATTTTATATTTGTTATACTTAAAATTATGGTATTTACATACCCTTTTTTGGTTATCTGTTTTATAAGGATTACAATAAAAAATTTACCAAATCGGTATGGGATTTTTATCTTAATTTTACATCATTCGAACATATGATTATGATTTGTAATAATTTTCAGGCATCTAGTGTATATACAGCCCAATTAAAATTTAATAGAATGAATTAATATATCTCAAAAATATTTTATTTTTAGTTTATTTATATTCCTTCATGGGGTTCTGTTTTAAGTTACCAAAATAGTAAAGATGTTATGTTACATTCCCATTGTTTATCATGAATATTTTTTATTATGTTTTAGGTTATTGAATATAATGAACCATATCAACCAGAAACTCATGTAATTTATTATAATATGATTATATCATTATAAATTATGTTTAACCTGTATTTTCCACCATTTTTTTTCTCAAGAGTTCAAAAATAAAAATTTTAAAAAAATTATCTTTTCAGTTGAAAACCATTTTTTATCTAAATCCATGTTTTCTAAATATCATTTAATTTTTTTTAACAATATTAAATTAAATTTATAATGAAATTCTTATCCATGTTATAATTCAAAAATTATTTTTGAAATTAATCTCCATGTCATCTTCCAAATAATGACTCTATCATGAACAAACCCAGGTCGACCCAAAACTGGTTACCCGAGACGATCTGTGGAAAGGCCCAAGTGGCATTTCCAAATCATCTAAGAATGGAAAAAAGCACCACGAGATTCATTAGAGTGATATAGGGAATGATATCACCCAATAAAATAAATAAATACATCTAACTAATAGAATAAAATCTAAAATAAATATGGTTCTTGGTATTTTTTTAAAAACACATATCCAAAAGAAAAGAATCACAACAAATAGAAAAAAACTACACGATGAATCCCCAAATGGAACCTAACAACCATTACATCTCCAAGTGACCCTAAGGGTATATCTTCAATTTGATACCAATATCACCTATGGTGATCAAAACTGATCCAAACTTCCTCTAGGATCTATAAATAAGAAAACACTATAGATATGAGTATTAAAACATAGTAGGTAGACCAATCTTATTATATCCCCAATAAAAATCCTTTAAATGAATAAACATTGATTTTGAGGTTTGAATAAATTATAAATATGGGGTTTTTCACACTTTTCCTTTTAAAACAAATAACCAGAATTCATTTATATCGTGATTTAAAATAAGGAACAAGGTGAGATGTGACTAGGAACCAAATATGAAGTGATCATTTTTCCTAAAATTGATGAAGGGAATAATGTTTCCTATTTTAAAACATATACCTTGATGTCTATTTCAAAAAAACACAAATTTACTATTTTCTAGTTAACAAACCAAAAAAAGTACAAAGAGTTATATCCTTCACAATGAGGGAAGTATTATTAACCATAATATTATCGGTGGAACATGGGAAATCCAAGGAACTTATAGGAGAACAAGAACATACTGTACTTGGGACTCATCCTGGAGGCATTCCCTACTCAATGGCTTCATAATACCCTAATTCCCAACCGTCACCCTATATGACCTAGTCAAGGGCCCAATCAAATTTCAATAAACCACAGTACCAACTACTATGGGCCACTAGCTAGTATAATAAGCTATAGTATAGTAAAAATGGATTATAGTAGTTCTATTTGTTATTCTATGTTCCATGGATATGTTCACAAAAAATTGTTCTAGACAATTCAAGGCACAATCCATACACATATGTCAACATAAAACACAAAAACCAACACCACATCGGTGCCTCATGAAGTAGTCCATACATTTAATAAATAATCATATGAGGTAAGAAGCATACCGATGACAATCACATCCCATGGTTAACCAATAATATATGGTTCATTTTCTAGAGGTTTTTCAAAACAACAATTTTATAAAAATTCCATACAATCCTCATTGTGTTTAAAAAAAATTATTTCATAAATATCCATAAACACTCTCATTTAATAATACAAAACACACACAAAAATGAATACAGATTTGAAAATTCCAAAGTGGTATATCAATAATAACATAATGTGTAAAAAATATATTCTAAACTCCCATCACCGTTTTGAACACCCCCATTACAATTATAAAAAACAAACCATGTGTTTAAAAAACATTAATCACATCAGTGTGACAATTTGGTGATTTAACAACAACATAGTGTATGCAACATAACAAAAAAAATCACATGTTAAAATCCAATATTTAAAATCATACACACCTTAAAAAAATTCAAAAATATGTTTCAAATCTATTCAATAATTTAATATAAAATTCAATAAATTTATAAAACACTTTCAACAAACACATGAAGGATTTTTCCTTGAAAACACTTCAAAAACCCCCTTGAAAAACGAAACTCATGCCTAAAACTATTTCCACAACATGACTTAAAAACCAAAATAATTTAAAATATAATTTAAACAACTTATAAGTCATTTTTAAGAAATAGAACAACCATTTTATATGAATCTACCAAAGTTCATTCCATTTGAGAAAATAAAATTTAATATTTTAGCATTTCAAATATATTTTTAAGATCAAAACGTTATTTTAAAATTTAAAAAATGCATGTGAAATCCAATTTTCATAATTCTCAAATAAAAGGGTGTGCACAATATAACAATTTCAAAACACATGATCAATACCATTAAAACAAAAGACCTCATTTCAAAAATAAACATTATGATAAAAATAATTAATCACCAATTAACAACTAAAGGTAGTACAGAAATAAAAATTCAATGAAATATAAAGTTGAATATTAATGTACCATAGGATCCTACCTAAAAAGATTGAAAAATTCCATAAATTGGTTAAAATATCAAAATGCACCTCATTAACATCCAAAGGATTCTAAAGCCATCATTAAGAATCATATTGAACACAATATTTTAGGTATTAATCCCTAAAGAAAATGTAATCATATAGGGTATGAATAAAATAAAAACCCTACAATATGAGGAAAAAAGCATGTTATTGAAGGAAAAAGGGGAGGTCGATTCCAGAAGGAGGTCGTGTTGGATAGAAGGTAGCCAGAGGAGAGTTTGTTACAAAGGTGGGTGGTTTGAACTGAATAGAGAGGAGGGAGTCCAGAGGTGATGTCTACGCTGAAGAGGCGATGAATTGATGGAGAAATGGGCTATGTAGGTGGAGTGTGCACTACCCAGGTTAGGGAAGCGGAGAACAACACAAGGGAGGAAATTTATTGATAAACGAAAACAATAAAAACAACAAAAGGGAACACTAAAAACAGTACCCATTCTAATAATTAACAATAATAAAACTATAATAATATTAATAAAATTATTAATAATAGTAATAACTAACATCCATAATGGTTATAGTATTTATAATAACAATTATAACAATAATAATAATAATAACAATAATATAATGAAAAATATAATAATAATTTTATTAAACATAATAATTATCACCAGAAATTAATGATAAATGGAATAATAATATTTATTTCATTATTAATAATAATAATTATAATAATAATTTTATTAATGATAATGATAATAATAATTTTAATTATATTATTATTTATATTAAAAATGCTAATAATAATAACATTTCTACTAAAAATTTTATAAATACATTTTATTCAATTTTACATTATATTATTTTTAACCGAAATTTTATTTTTCATTTAATTATTATTTTGTTTGATGACCAGAAGGCCTCACAGTAAATTCGGTGAAGCCGAATGGACTACAAAGTGTGATAGATGCCGGAAAACTAAAAAAACTGTTTTTTTCAAATAAGAACTATAAAAATTAAATAGGTACTCCCCTGAACCAGAACTAGAGATGAAACCCAGGAAAAATTAAAAGTCGGATGTGACAATTCTCCCCATCATAACACTTTTCACCCCATGGATATCCATAATAACGATGAAGCCCAATATATAAATTATTGTTCATTTATAGTTCTAGGGGACTCCCAAATGCATGAAAAATGAAAAAAGGTAAGAAAAAAAAATCAATAATTAAAGAGACATAAAAAATAACTAGGGAGACTAAAAATGGGCTCTCAGAAAAGTGACACCCACAACCAAAAGTTTAAACACCTACAGTTGATTGCTATGATGGACATTGAACTTCACAACACTCTATCCAACCTTAAAATACATATAAATTATACATAATAAAATAAAACCCAACCATTCACCTAAGATGAAACAGATATACCCACACTGGGAAGCCCGAACGGGCTCCCAACCAGAAGAAACATGAAATCTTTGAATTCCACGATAACCATGATGGGTCACCACACTATAAGAACAAAATAAATTAAATGAACTTGAAAACATACTGGAACTAAGAAAACTCTTCTAGAACAAGAGGAGGGTAGTGAAGGACCTAACTGGTGGACCATGAAAATGACAACTGACATTACACCAACACTACACATCCATGAAAAAACATAACCTTGCCACACATGATTCACATAGATGGGCCACACGAGGGCCATAAGATGGGAATATCACACTTAGTGGGATATGACCACTAGGACATTATGAAGAAAAAAACAAATCATCCCAATAAGTATGAGAAATCCTATACAGCAACATGGGATACAACATTAAAATATGGTTCACACGCCATTTTCCTTTAAATGGAACCATTAAAACAAGAACATCTACACTAGATGCTTGAAATTTCTCCATCTACTGAACTACAAATAGGTATTAAACTATGTCCCTTCACACCATTGGGGATTTCTTGTCTACGAGCTCACTTTTCTCCAGGACCTATGGATGGAGCTCTGATGATTGAAGCATCTAATTCCTCATATTAATTCTTTAGAAACCCCCAAATAGAAAGCACAGATCAAAATTTTACAAAACATAATTCCAATGTGATATGATTTAAAAATTTGTTCGACAAAAACCATTTTTACAACTGATTGAAAAAAACACCACAAAACTCCACCATACCTGATTATTAAATATAAGGAACATTATAGAGATAAAACTCCAATGTGATCCCAAATATCTCCATACTCCTGTGGATGGGTTAGTTAATCATTGAAGAGTTGAGTTTGGAATTATAAATCATATTAGTAACACCCCGATAGAACCATTGTAGGTGACCCAATAGTCTAAAGTTGTGGAAGGTTCATTGAGAACTCATTCACGCTGGATTTTTTTAACCCTATATACCAAACAAATGAAAGATCATGACATTGCACTCTGAAAAAGATGTTTGGAGGTATGAATGCATCTTAATTCCCATACCAGCTCTACTAGCATCAGGCAACATCCCACTCTTCTTTAAAACATCCAATGTAAATAATCCAAATAATAGAGGAAGATATTCCATCTTGGATTCTCTTATTAACTCCTCTTCTGTGTGAAATGATTGTCTTACCATGTTTTTTAAGGAGGTTATGTTTAGTTCTAGTATCTTCGACCGTAGTTCTGGATGGAGACAAACTCCAAATATTGAGCCTCCACGGATTGATTTCAACATATCCTGGGTTATACGAAACTAGATCCAAAAGGAATTTATATGATTCCAATACTGATCCAACACCCTACTGAAGACCACACTAATCCATCCCCTTTCACATATTTTCCATTTCATAAAAAACTATTGGATGAATGTTTACTTGACGAACTCCCATGTAAGATCATCATGAGACATTCATTGAGATACGGTATTACAACATTTCTACATTGGAACTTCAAAAATAAATGTATCTAACATTACCTTTAATATATCAGGAAACAAAAGGAAACTAAAGTCCTTATTATTCATCCTCATACACAATTCCTTCTCAAGAAGATCATATTCACCATAAAATATAAGAGTTTTTAACTTTTTAACTCTATGAAAAAGTCAATGGGTTGATCAAATGTTTTTACTTTCTTATGCTACTCCACCTGAAGACACACCTTCGGGATCTTTGAAGTCATCATGGGGGAAAACTATACAGAATAATGAAATAAGGAACATGAACAAAACAAATCCATTTCTATTTTAAATTCATCTTTTCATAATTTCCAAAACACGACGGTACAAAAAAAAAATTCATAATTAAGAAGGACCCAAAGTTATTTTCATTGGGAAACTAGAACTGATGGGTGACTCAGACATGTGGTTATTTTCTATAGGGAAATCATACTACCATAAAAAAGAACCTTCTAGAAAAAATTCCATATTACAACAAGTCTTTCCATGTCCTAAGAGTTCATAGAGACCACTTGACCAACACCATTTCTATTTCCCAATATAATGATATTCACAAGAATAAAAAGGCTTCAACAAACTGGGACAACCCATAGAATCGTAATGCTCCAAATGGGAAATGGTTCATGATTTCCTACCTTTTAAAACACATCAATCCCAAAAAATCACCATCCTTATTTTTGACGCCCCAAATAATGATGGGTTCCCTAAAGAGAAAGGTCCACTTAAGAGCCAACCCACTATAATACCATATTGTCACTAACCAACCCAGGGCGACCCTGATCATGTCCCCCTTTCGGATCCATGGAATGGCCTAATATTCTTTAATGATCCTCTCGATTCGGTGAAATGATCCATTGGATTCATTAGAGTGAAATGTGGAAATGATTTCACCCAATAATCTAAACAAAAGTAGCCAAACAACAGATGAAAAATGAATATAAAAATGGATGATAACATTTTTTTAGAACATACTTATCCAATTTAAAATAATCATATTGAATGAACAAAAAGACTACACCAAGAAACCCAAATGATCTAAACAACCATGATGTATCCTTGTGACCGTGAGGTTTACTCTCTAATTCGATACCAACATCACCTGATGAAATTGCACATGTGCTATACAATTATTAGAAACAAAAAAAAAGAAATAATTATAGGCATGATTATTAAAATTCAATAGGTAGGCATGCATTATTCTATTCACAATTCACATATATTAAATAAAAAATCATTGATTTGTATGTTTGAAATATAATAACAAAATATAGTTTTTTCCACACCTTGCATTTAAAAAAAAGAACAATCCATTACCCTCATGATTTAAAACATGGTTTAATGGGAGAGGGGATATGGGAACAAAATTGGAAGTGATAATTTATTAAATGTGAGAATGGGATGAATTATTTCTCTTTTAAATAATCTACTTTGAAGTTTTTTTCCACAAAACACACATTCACAATTTTCCATATAATTTAAAATTCCATGTACAAAGAATGATATCCAACCGAATGAGGGAAATAAAACGAACCATAATAGTATCAGATGAACAAGGTAAATACTAAAAACTATGAGGAGAACGAAAAAATAATATACATGTGACAAATACTGAAATAATTCCCTACTCAATTATGTCATAATTCCCGAACGTTCGACCATAACCCTATCTAGCCTGGTGGAGGGGCCTGAACCTAGAGCAATAAACCCTTGTACCACCTACTATGTGCCACAATCTACTATAAAAACATAGGCTAGTTCATCAAACTTACTTAGTAATTCTCATTTTTATTTTATTTTCCCATGCTATTTTCACTAAGGGGTGTGCCAAAAAAATTCATGAAACAATCCATAAACATGAATCAATACAGTACACACAATCTAGAACAACCCAATCATCTTGAGTATTAGTTCTTCATATTAAAAAAATATTAATACATGGGAGGTCTAATATCGATAAAACTCATGTCCTTTGGTCAACCTACACGATAAGGCCCAAATCCCAGAGGGTCATGAAAAAAAAATTATAAAAATTCAAAACACGTCTCATAAAATTTTCACAAAAAAATACATTTCATAAATATCCATAGACAACACCATATCATAATCCAAACCACTATTCAAAACCAAAACACATTTAAAATTGATAATGGGGCATATCAACAAGCACTTAATGTGAAAAAAAAATCCATTCAAAACTCTAATTAACATTTTGAACATCACTTATAAATTTTTAAGAAAACAAACCAAATGTCTAAATATTATTAATCACATTAAAGTTCCAATAGATCCATTTAACAACAACCTAGTGTGTGAGACATAAACAAACTCACCTCTCATTAAAAATACCTTTCTAAAATCATGTGCACCTCTTAAAATTTCTAAAATATGTGTGACATCTTTTATATAATTTAATAATCCTTTAAATAAATTCATAAAATATCTCAATGAACCCCTCAATGATTTTCCATCAAAAACTCCCAAAAACCCCTCTTGAAAAACAAAATGCACACCTAGAACCATTTGAAATTCCTGAATTTTAACACCAAAATAATTTTAAAAATCATTTAACAAAATTATAATGACATGAACCAAGTCAATACGTCATCCGACCTAGCCCCCAACCCGGTCTGCGGCATCGCCCAAAGGGCGTTCCCGATCCCCAAGGGTAGGAATCTAGTGTCGGGCACCACAATGAGGTAGTTGGGATTGATTTAGCCCCTAAAAGACATATATGCAATTGACATAAACTAATAAAGGTAGTTAAACAATTGCAATTGAAAATATTACAATGATGGAAAATTTATCATACCCCCAAGTGACCTCACGGGTCACCACCAAACACAGAAACAATCTTACTACAAGAAAGATCCATACTAGAACCTGAAACTGAAATGATAAAGTAGGCATGAGTACCGAGATGGTCAGTAGGAAATCCATAATACCACAATGCACTATGCCACTACCTTTTATAAGAAATCCAAACCATGCTAGTTTGAAAATAAGGAAAAATAATACCATGTTTTTCTCTCTTTTCAAATTAAAATAAAAATCTTGCATTTCAAAGGAAATCATTTCACTTCCCTTTAAAAAATTGGTTTTGAGCAAGCATTTACATTTCAAAATTAAAGGGGGCAAATTTATATTAAAATATGGGTTTTTAGAAAAAGTGGGAACAATCACTAAACAACTGAGTTGAAAATCGTATAAAAAGAAAAATGTGAAGTCCCTAAGAAGCAAGTGTTCATTTGGTTCTTAGTTTCTTCGTGTCTTAGTGAAACATGTCGTAAAAACCACGACCCTCAAAAAACATGTCATATAAGGCCACAACCCTTAGAAAACGTGGCTTAGAATACCACAACCCTCAGTCATACATATGTTTAGTTAGTTTTTCAATCGTCAAACCTGCAGTGAAACTGGGTAAAGTCCCCTCCAAACTAGTATCCCACAAGTCCTAGTTCCCCCACCTAGATACCCAGGTTTTCCATTGTGCTCTGTTTCATGTGGCAGAGAGTATTTATCAACCAGACATATATGTACAAAACACTTTATTAAAAACTCATTCAACCTCTCACCCGTGTTCTCACTCTTTAATCACATTTCCATTCTTTCACGCCACACAAATCATAAGCATCAACACTAGAAAAATATCACGAATCACATTTTAACACTTGCATTACATTTCTCAAACTAGGGGGGATGCCTCAAGAGGGGTTTCCCTATTTTTCAAACAATTTTCAACGTGAAAAAAATGCCACCATACTCCACAAGAATGGTTTTACTTTTGAAAAAAATGTTCACCCAAAACCCATTTTCAAGATCATTTTGTAATGTCATTCTAAAAAAAGGTGTCATTTCACTTTTACAACAAAATCAGCCGAAAGACCACATGTCATTGGTAGTACCCACTTTATGTTCAAAATATTAATGAAATCCCTTTTCATGAACCAAAACCATTTCCAAATATATATATATATATATATATATATTTCATATGTATTTCGTGTAGAAGAAGGAGATGAAATTTTAATAAAACTCTATGAAGATATGGAAATTCAAATTAATGATCAGGGCTCAGGGGACCTACGTCAAACATGTCATTATTCATCGACGACCACTTGAACCGACACTTGGCACATACACGCACATGCATTTATACATATATAAATATATACACCCCAAGTTTCATTTCACATATTACCTGTTCCATGAGGGTATATGTACAAAGAGGGAATTTATATATATATATATATATATATATATATATATATATATACCTTACCCTATTCATGTACATGTACGATACATTGACACCCGCAACCCAAAACTATCATAGAAAGGTCCAGCGCACTACACATATCATTTAATAAATTAATAGAAAAATTTATGCAACACTTCAAAATTAGCACCACAAAATTTACAAAAAAGAAACACAGCCATATTATATCAAAACAAAACTTTATAACCAAATGTACATCATAACAATGACAAAACATGACTTCCACAATTTAAGCTATTTAAATGATCCATTTATAAAATTTATAAAGCAATTTTAAGAGGCAACACATGGCTTTGTACACAAAACCCCACTCACAATTCCACTTTTGAGGCCAAAAGCACACTAGACTATTTTAAATCAAAATTAACATCACTTCCATAATTTTATATATCATTTTGAAACTTAATAAAAAAATTCTATAAAACCTCACAATGATATACACCAAAAACACACTTAAAATACACACTTTTTAAACCCAGCACAACTGAAAACATCCCAAAGAATCATTCACATCACACTCACAAATTCATGAATCATTTAAATAATTAAATAACATTTAAAAAATGAACAACAAGGCTTTAACATAAAAACATACTCCATATCCTTCCTTTAAAACCAAACGCACCTCAAAACATTTTTTCAAATAAGGTTTACACCTTTTACACAAATAAAAACACCATTAAAACAACATATAGAACAACTTCAATAACACCCCCAAATGCTTCTAAACCCAAAGAGCACCTGAACCATCTTAAAAAAAGATCAACTTCATATCAAAGCCTTATCAAAATACAATTTAAATCACTCATATAATTTAATAAAATACAAGAATTATTTATAAAATCATAAGTAGTGATGAAACAATGTTTCACATAAAATATCCACTTTAGAACCAAATCCACCTTAATTACTTTCACAAATCATTTTCGTATAACCCAATATAATAATAGAACTTGCAAAAACACTCAATAAAGTATAAAAATTCATCAATTAAAGGATAAGCATGGAATCACCTATCTCGTGTGTCAAAAACTCCAACACTCTATTTGAAACTTCAATTGCACACAAAACGCACTACAAGCGAACCCTAAGAAGTCACGATTCATCAAAAAACGACATGATCAACCCCTAACATGAGCCCCATTAACACTGAAAACCTAAAATTCCAAACGTAAGAACCAAAATGAATGGGAAAGGAGAATATGAGCTTACTAGGAGAGGAATAACCTGTGGAAGAACGTTCCGCCGATCGAGCGGGAGTGTGATGGGTCCGGTGCGAGGAGGACAGTTGGCACTGGTGCAGTTCACACCGGCTAGAGGATGGATGCAGGGTCAGGGAGAGGAAGGAGTTGTTGGGAGGTGCGACCAGGCCGACCTGAAATGAGGTGGTGTTCATGGTGGGGAGAGTATGAATCTATCCGGAGGTCTAAGCAGTGGGGGTCCGACTTCATGCAATGGAAAGGGGTAGGGGGTTAGGCCATGCAATAGGAGAGGATGGGGGTGTTAGCCGCACAGAGAAGGTGAGGGTTAGATTATGTTTTTTTATTCTATTTCAATTAATTTAAAAAATAAAAAAACATAAATAATAATAACAAATAATAAAACACAAAAATGAATAAATTTAAATAGAAACTCAAAAATAAATAAGAAAATAAAAAACAAATTACAACGTCTTGGGACGGGGTTTGGCAATTCTCCCCACCCTGGCACTTTCTTCCCCCAGAATGTCTCGAAACACTCGGATGTTCCGAGCTCGAAATAAGGACACAATGAATCTAATAACAAAATCCTTACAACTTGAGGATCAAACACTGACATTCCACCCAAGTCCTAAAACCTCAAGACCTGAACTGCCAGGAAAAAGATCCAATGATACAAGACTCACACATCCAAACACAACCACAACCACGAACACCTCGTCCACAAAATTATAAATCACTCGAGTCTGCTTGAGATCTCAAATGAACATTTGATATACCACCAATGATCTACATTTATCGAGGTCGGGCAGAGCAGAGGCAAAGAGTTTCTCTACAAGAACACCTTGAAAATAATGTTCTCCGTGAATTTTTAATATGTTGGTCTCCCAGCCATTTTAGGACTCCAGCCGAATGTTGGATTTCTTGAATCGAGACAAGATAGAAAAGAAATCAAAACCCATGACACTGGTGTGGCCCCTCAACGTTCCGAGTCACACCTGACCAGCTTGGGGGCAGACATTGGAAAGACCCATAGTGGGCCTCTCAACCATATTAGAAACTGAGTAGTATGATAGCACCCACATGGGAGCTCTTAATTTGGTTTCAACACAACAGATTGAATTCCACATCATGAACCCACCAACCCGGGGTGGCTTCCTACACAGTAGGGGGTCCACATAAGAGGAACCCGAAATGAACACCGACTCCGAACTGACCACTTCCCCAGGACACAAGCATCCCCAACAGGCAACGCACAAAGCCGAGAGCCACTTATGGGGAAGAATATCCATTAGAGAGTTTATACTCCAAAAGACACAACCATGAAAACTTCGTGAATGAGGCCACCAAGACCTCCAAACAATCCCCCTCCCAAGAACACAACAACATGAATTAAAAAAAACATAACCGGTGTCTTCCCCGAAATTAAAGATGACAGGTTGGAAGCGCATCCCTCACACCTAGAAACTACTTGACTGCCTGAAAAGCTTCACTATGAGAACTATGGCGGGAGCTCTAATGTATTGACTCTTCTGATGCGCCTCAGTCAGGAACTAACAACCTCCAAATGTGCCTTCATCTTCTAGAAACACCACTTACAGACTTCCCTAGGAGTCCCAAACAACCACACTATTGACAAGACTTCATAATATTGCGACAAACAGCTTTGAGTGCCCAAATCGACCAAATTAGAATCAAATGATTATTTGGTCCTAAAAATCAGAGATAAGAACTGATGAAATACCGATGCCAAGAACATGTTCCTCCAGTTCACCCTCTACACGGGATTGGGAACCCATCACGAGAACCTCAAAAAACTATATTGTCATATGCGACCCCAACATTCAAGGAGAAGGTAGAAATCACCCTTCTCCAACCCGAACATGACCCTTAAAAAAACCAGGACAACTTTCCCTTCACAATATTAGGAGTTCATAATGACAAGAAGAAACACTTGACTTCTTTAAGTTACACTGAAACCTCTATTGAACCTTGACCACCATAGAGAAAATATGAAACGAAAAAAATAACCACACCACTCCACTGGGATTCTGGGTAAAACTAACAACTAAAAATGACCCCTTGGGGTCATCTAGACATTTCCTAGCAGCATACATTAAACAAGAAGAAAAAAACCAACCGGAAGCACACCAAAAAACAAGCCTCCATATTTACCCATAAATCATTAAACCAAACTCAAAACATCATTTAAACATTGACACACCAGCTTGAAAACAAGCATCAAGCCCATAGAATAATACACTACCAAACCAAACCGTAACCCCACATTCACAAATAGTCATTTTCAAAACCATCCCACTTCAAACCATCCAAATGCTATAACCCCTTTTTTTAAAACCCATTTTTTTAAATTTATAAAAAAAAAATTCATCCCAACACATCACTAATAAAAATATGCCTTTGGAATACAAAAAAATCCTTTAAAACTAAGCACCCACAATTGCTATTCCATAAAACCTCATGTGTGTACATTCGTGTGCCATCTCAGGCACCAAACCATGCATACCAATAGCCATCAACATCTAATTGCATTCATCCATACATGTTGGCATATATATGAATACGAAATCAATACAAAACCTTTATATTTCTATAACAAAACATCAAACCTAGATTTAAAACTCCAAACCAATTCTGAAGACACCCTTTTTAATTCTAAAATGAAGCATCATCAAATTTATATTTCTATGAAAATCTCATTTTTCATTCCACAATAACTTCCCAAAACTCCCAAACACTTTCCAAAACGTTTTCAATTTAACTTTTCACAAAACATTCCAAGATCGAAAATAATGTTCTAAAAGAATTTCCATCCCCAAAACAACTCATTGCATTTTTATACAAACCACGATTTTCATTTTGGAATTCTAGTATCAAAAGTCCAATAATCAATTTTGAAACCCAAGAAAAACACCCCAAAACCAACCAAAACACAAACCAAGAACATCCTAGAACAACCAGTTCCCTCAACGAATAAAGGTTTCAAATTATCAAATTAACAACTGACACACACAGCTTGATCACACGGTTTGGCAGACCATGCACCAACTGAGTGAGGAAAGAAGGAATTCATCAGAGGTAATTTCATGGTCTTCACATGGCTTGCCAGGACTTGCACAACAACCACGCACCCTCCAAAATGACCAACGAATCTCAAAAATAACCAGAAACCCCAAAACAATACTACGAACATTTTAAAAATTGAGGTTCGAGCATGGACTCCGAGGAAAGACCATCTGAAACCACCCTAAAATATCAAGTGTCATTCAGAATAGGTGGTGATCAAGCACCTACCCTCAATTAACCACTTGGATTACAACAATCATAACTACAAACAATTATGCATCCCTAAAGGACATGGGATAAATCTCTCCAAATACCATTTTATCACGAACCTTGTCGGGACATCATCCGAACCAGTTCTCGACCCGGTCCGCGGTATTGCCCGAAGGGGGTTCCCGATTACCACGGGTTGGAAACTAGTGTCGGGCACCACAATGAGGCAGTTGGGAATGATTTATCCGAGAAAAAGACATATATACAATCGATATAAACTAAGAAAGTTAGTTGAAATCTTTTAATTGAAAATAGAACAAGGATGGACTGTTAAAAATACCTCCAAGTGACCTCTTGGGTCACCACAAAACAGAGGAACAAGCTTACTACAATAGGGATCCAAACTAGAACCTGAAACAGAATAGATAAAGTTGTCATGATCACCGAGGCGCTCAGTAGGAATGCCAAAATAAAACAATTCCATATGCCACTACCTTTAATAAAAAATCCAAATCATTCTAGTTTGAAAATATGGGAAAATAATATAATGTTTTTCTCTCTTTCAAATTTAAATAACAGGACTTAATTGCGTAGGAAAACATTTCTCTTCACTTTTAAAAATAGGTTTTCTGAAAGAATTTACATTTCAAAATTAAAGGAGATTAATTTTGTTTAAAATATGGGTTTTCACAATAGAGTGATCAATCCTGAAACAACTGAATTGAAAAGCATATCACAAGCACAATGTGTAGTCCCTAAGTAGCTAGCAGTAGTTGGAGACCTAGGATCTTCATGTCTTGGAGAAACATGGATTAGAAACCATGACCATCATAAAACGTTGCTTCGAAGTCCACAACCCTCAGAAAACGTGGCTTAGAAGACCACGACCCTCAGTCATTCATATGCTTAGTTACTGTTTCAATCATCAAACCTACAGTGAAACTGGGTCATGTCACCTTTGGAATAGTAGCCCACAAGTCCTAGTTCCCCCACCTAGATACCCAGGTTTCCCATTGTGCTCTGTTTCAAGTGGTGGTGAGTTTTTATCAAGCAAACATATATGTACACAACACTTTCTTTATCCAAAACTCATTCAACCTCTCACCATTGTTCTCTCTCTCTAAGCACATTCCCCTTCTTTCATGCCACAAAATGAATTATCATCAACACTAGGAACATATTGAAAATTACATTTTAAAACTTGAATTACATTTCTCAAACTAGGGGGATGCCTCAAGAGGGGTTTTCCAATTTTTTAAACCATTTTCAGGGTGCCAAATGGGCCTCAATAATCCAAAAGAATGATTTCACATTAGAAAACATGTTCATCCAAAACCCATTTTGAAGATCATTTTGGAACATCATTGGAAAACTACATGTCATTTCACATTTACAACAAAATCAGTAGAAAGTCCACATATCTTAGGTAATACATGATTTATGTTAGAAACTTTAAATAAATAACTTTTCAAGAACCAAAATCATTTCCATATATAAATATATATGTTGAATATTTATTTCATGTAGATGAAGATGATTCACTTTTAATAAAACACTAAGCAATTATGGAAATTCTAATTAAATATTAGGGCATAGGGGACCTACCTCAAACATGTCATTATTCATCGACGACCACTAGAACTGACACCTGGCGCATACACACACAAGAATTTATGCATATATACATACATATATATATATATACTCCTAGCTTAATTTCAAATATTTCTCACACCATGAGGTAAGATGTAAAAAGAGGGAATATATATATATGCCTTACCCTATGCATGTACATGTATGATACCTCGACACCCATGGCCCAAAACAATCATAGTGAGGTCCAGCACACAACACATATCATTTAAAAAATTAATAGAACAATTTACGAAGCACTTCAAAATTAGCTCCACAAAATTTATACAAAATAAATGCACCCAAATTATATCAAAACGTAATGTTAAAACCAACTATACATCATAACCATGTGAAAACATGACTTGCAACATTTAAAAAAATTTAATGAACCATTTTAGAATTTTCTAAAGAAATTTTAAGAGGAAACACAAGGCTTTGTACACAAAACCCCATTAGAAATTCCACTTTTGAGGCTAATAGTACACTATACCATTTCAAATCATAATATGCATAACTTCCATAATTTAATATATCATTTAGAAACATAATAAAAAATTCTATGAAACTCCACAAGGATATACACCGAAAACACACAAATACACTACACTTTTTAAACCTTGCTCAATTTAAACCTTCCCAAAGTATCATTCGAATCACACTCACAAATTCATAAATCTTTTAAATAATTAATAAAACATTTAAAAAATTCCCAGCAAGGATTTATCGTAATAACATACTCCATATCCGTTATTTGAAACCAATCGCACCTCAAAACATTTTTACAAATATGGATTACACCTTTTACATAAATAAAAATGACATTAAAACAACTTATAAAACAACTTCAATAATACCCACAAATGCATCTAAACCCAAATAGCACCTGAAACCTCTTAAAAAAGATCAAAATCATATCAAAGCCTTACCAAAATACAATTTCAATCTTACACATAATTTATAAACTACATTCAAGATTTATAAAATCATAATGAGCGACACAACATCGTTTCATGTAAAATCGCCACTTTAAAACCAAATCCACCTCAATTCCTTTCACAAATCATTTTCGCACCACCCAAGATAATAATAGAACATGCAAAAACACTCAAGAAAGCATAAAAATTTATTAATTAAAGGATAAGCATTAAATCACTTGTCTCATGGGTCGAAAACTCCAACAGTCTATTCGAAACATCAATCGAACACAAAACGCACAACAAGAAAACCCTAATAAGTCACGATTCATCCGAAAATGACAATATTAAACCCTAACTTGAGCCCCATGCCTGCTGAGAACCTAAAATCCCAAAAGTAAGAACAAAAATTCTAGGGAAAAAAGAATAGGAGCTTGTCGGAAGGGGAATCTCCCATGGAAAATGATTGTGCTGGTCAGGAAGGGGTGTGACGTGTCCAGAGCGAGGCGAACAGTTGTTGCTGGTGTGGTTTACACCGACCGCAGGAGGGTTTCATGGTCGGGAAGAGGTAGGAGTCGCGGGGAGGCTTGAGAAGGTTAGCCAGGAAGGATGCGGCGGTCACGACGGGGAGAGGAAGAAGCCGACTGGTGGTCCAAGTGGAGGGGGTCCAGCGTCACGCAACGGGAAGCAGCAGGGGGGTTCTGCCACACAACAGGAGTGGATGCGGGGGAGGGGCTGGCCGCACAATGAAGGTGAGGGTTAGATTATTTTTTTATGATAATTTAATTGATTTAAACAAATAATAATAATAATAATAATAATAATAATAATAATAATAAAACATGAAAATGAATAAAATTAAATAGATACTCAAAAATACATAAGAAAAGAAAAAAATCGTGAAGTGTCTGGTTAGGGAGTGCCATATCAAACATTGGTATGAAACACAGAAATATTTTCATAAAAAAATATAAAATATAAATCCATTTGAAAAAATAAAATCACAAATATCAGTGTCCCAAATATATTTTAAAGTCCAAAACATGATTCAAAAAATAAAAAAACACTTTTAAAATCCAACAGGTAAATTTATTAAACAAATAGGTGTGTACAATTCAAAAATTTCACCCCACATGATCAATAAAATTGCGCCAAAAACGTTATTTGGAAAATTAATATTATGATAAAAATAAATAATCATTAATTAACAACAAAGGTTAGTGAGAAAACAAGAATTCAATGAAATCCTAAATTTATTGTCAATGGTCAAAGGGATTCTATACCAAATGATGAAAAACTTATTGAAATCAATGTGGATTCTCAAACGTATTTCATTAACACCAAAAGGATTATAAAATAACCCTATGAATAAAATTTAACAAAAATATTTAGTTATTTAACGCTAAAAACAAATCCTAACATCTAAGCATATGATAAGATAAAAACCATACCACAAGAGGAAGTAAATGAAGTTATTATATAGAAAAGGGGAGGTCTTCGCTGGATGGTGTTCATGCCTATAAGGTGTCACCAGAGTAGATTGTGCTGACAAGGGGGGTGGGTCATGCTGGACGGAGTAGTGGGAGGCCTCAGTGTGGCTAAAGATGAGGGTGGTTTTGGTCTTGGGTCAGTCGGAGGGGGGGGGGGGATGGGGAATCATTGATGAGCAGGGAGGTTGGAGGTGATGTTAGTTCTTAAGAGGTGTAACACCATAATATTTTATAGTACGTTATCTCATTAAATTAATTCTATAGCTTTTGCTACACACAACACCTTGTTCTAGCGCACAACAACTTACCAAACTAGTCGTTCATAAAACGGTTATGAATAGTATTAACTGAATTTTGAATCTTATTTATTCTATATAATTTTAACATCCATATTATGTGTTAATCATACATAATATAAGACCAAATTTATTTTTTCAAGTAAAAGAATTAATTTTCAAAAAATGCCATTTTACCGCCTTTTAATGGGAAACCTATTTAAAACTAATATTTGACACTTTTATACATTCAAATTAATAAAATTAAGTTCTTCTTTATAAGTGGGACATAAAATTTTAGTTTGGATTAATATTTGGTACTTTTCTAAAAACTTTCATATTTTCACGAATTATGAAAAATACCGTGTTTTAATTGAAAATAAATTTTTTAAAAGAAATAATTAATAGTGCTAAATTATGAATTGGAATATTTTTTAAGTATAATTATATTATATTTTCATCATTTAATAAAATTTAGGTCATTATAAGTAATTTCACATTTAAATTTTACATAAACACATGTCATTCTTTTGATAGTTTTTACTTGAAAAACACTTTTTGGTTTTGAAAAGAAGAATTAATTTTAAATTATTAAATGCAACTTATATATTTTGAATATGGTAAAATAGAATTCATTTTTTAATCAGGAATATCAAATTCATCATTGGGTGAATATTTTGTATTTTTCTAAAAACGTTACATTTTTAATGAATAGTGAAGAACACTGCGTTATTATTTAAAACAGACTTTTTATTTAAATAATTATTTATTTTATTTCAATTTATTGTATGTAAAAATAGATATATAATACCTATATATGATCAATATAATTCATTGGAGTCATTTTATAATAAAATCATATGTATAAAGTTTTATTGAACTATTTTAACGTTTTTTTACCTAACTTCTAAGAGCATTTTCAAATTTTCATAAAACATAATTTTACCGCATCAGTGAGTTGAGTTTAAAAAATCCAATAGAAACTAATGAAATTGGTATGTAATATGTGATTCAATAAGATGAAAATAATTATTGTTTAATACTAACTTTTAACTTTTTTTACCACGGTTAAAAGTAAATAGGGTAACTAAAGGTAAAAATGATATTATAATTACCCTGACACATGACCTAATTATATTGGATAGGTGTAATTAGGAAAATTACAACCTTATGAGTAAAATATGATAATTTATGTCCACATGGATTATATTAGGACATTTATTATTATTTAATTTAAAGTTGTTTTAAAAGTATTAAATTCAATGTTTATTAACTAAACCATTTTTAATATAAGGATATACAGAAGATAAATTCAACTATAAATATTAATTATAAATATAAAATGATTCAATACATCATGAAATTTTATTTATAATTTTTACACGTTAAATAATAATATTTATTTATGACACAATGATGATGCACTAATTTCCTTATTAATGAAAGAATCAAATAAATGGTGTTGTAAATCTTAAAATAAAAATAATTTAAAATTTTTTATGACATCCACGAATTTTATAGGTTAATATTACATGTTTGTATTGATTCAATATTTTTTTAAAGTAATCAATTTGGGATGAATTTCACAAATACAAAATACTAAATAGTGTCATAATTGATATAAATGAGTTTTTAAAACAAATATTATATTTTTAGATTATATAATATTCCTTCAAATATATGGCTCGACCAAAGGGCTTAAATAATAGTATATATGTCAGTAATGAGCCATGTGATTTTTTCTTGAATGTTTATAGTAGCTTTATTAACCATATTGTGTAAGAATACAAGAAGACACTATAAAAGGTAAACTATTAAACAAAGAGTTAAATCTAAAAGATAAGGTTAATATGGTGACCTAAACCTATCTAAAACCTATTGGTTGAGTGGGTTTCGACCCATTCCCACCATAAATGATATATAAATCATTTTGTACAAATTAGAAACCGAAAATTATTTTATTATAAAATAATATTTCACGATTTTCCTAAAGTGACCCTCACCTCTCATATAAAAGGTTACATGTACTTCTCTCAAAATCACACCTCCAAATCCATTTGGATATTTCAACCCCTGACCAAATATACTCAAAAATTCCCTCAAATTAATCTAGAGTCATTACATTGATCATAAATCCAACCTATAGAGCCCTTTTGATCAAATAAAAAAGAAACACTCAAAGAAGAGATAATAATTTCACCACCCTCTATAAAATTCGTTTCTCTTCCACTTCCTCTTTCTTTGTTGTTTCCATACCAAACTAATAACCACAGTACTACATAATTTGATATTATTATAAATATGGTACAACTATATTCATTATTCTGTCCATTCTATAAATTACAATGTCACCATACATGCGTACGTACAACTCACAATCTCTACATCATGGTGTAATATTTTATTCAAGCACATCATTATTTGGATGGGTATAATAATGATTATAACCGATGTAAATAATAAATATAACATTTTAATGATTATAATTTTTTGATATACCATCCAATTACATAAAATTTCACCATCAATATAATTATATTGTCGTTTGTATGTAGGTACGGGTTACCGTCTCCACGACATGATGAGATTCATTTCAACATTGACAATTTAACAATGATTATTAAAATATATATTATTAATATGTATGTAACATATGAAATAATAATTATAATAAATTAATATATATATACATATGTACTTACATATATCTTATTCACTTACATCTATTCAATACGAAATGAAAACGAAAACAACGTTTATGCGTACGTACGACCTACCATATACATAAACAGTGTTTTACATATCATATATCTATCTATTATACATATTTTTATTCTAAATATATACGATATATAAATCTTGTTTTATATTATGGATGTATTTAAATCATGATCTAAATCATATGATCAACAATACCAAGTAAAAACATGTACGAAAAGAAGCGATTATTAACTAAAATGGTAATTTTACATGGAAATCATTATTAAATATGTAATATAATGTCATAAATGTATAATTTATGTAATAATATATATGAATATTTTCCTATTATAATATAATAACATACTATGGTCATTATACAGATGGTTAAATGTACCCTCAACCAAAGGTAAGTGCAATGTAAGGGGTAATTCCTCAATCTCATTATTATCCAATATTATTTCTGTGTTTGATTTTTAATGGGACATATTTATTATCCATGTCCATGTTTCATAAAATATTTTTAAAAAGTATTATTTTAAGTTACAATTTAACAAAAACTTAATTTAAAATGATTTAAATATTTATTCTTGTAAATCATTCTCAATAATGTCGATGTTTTCATAATGGTTTTAAGGATTTATTTATATGGACATGGATGTTTTAAAAAGATAATTCATTTAAATAGTTTTAAAGTTGTATGGAAAAATTTTATTCAAAAATATATTTGGAAATTATTCCATTATAAATTTTGTGTCTTTTAAATGATTTCTTGAAAAAGGGGTATTTCACTCAAAGAGTTTTACTAATCATTTACAACTATATAAACATTCTTTTAAAGTTATTTTTCTTAATTGAGAATGATTTATTAAAATCTAATCATCCATAGGGTATTGAATGAGTTATGATATTATTTACTGTGGATGTGATATTTTTATACCTTTCATGTTTTATGGTTAATGTATTGAAATTTCGTATACTAGTTTTAATATGAATGTTTATCTTAGGTTTCAACTTCTCAAATGCGGAATGTATTGGACTTAGTAAGTGACGGGTGGAGCCCACTATAGCTCCTTGGTGCATTGGTAGGTCTAATGAGACAATTAGATGTGGAATTGGCCAAGGAATTTTTCAATTTTGATATATTATTTTGCCTGTGTCCTTAGTCATTTTCAGACGTCTTGGTCGACGCCTTGAAAAAATGTTTCAAAATGTCCCGCTTTATAAATTCCCACATTATGAAAATAATAATGATGGTTCATGTGGTTATTTGACTAGTAAAATACCAAAGACTATGTTTTATTATGGCATTATTTACTCAGTTCATATTCCTACCATGAAGTGTACATATTTATTATTTGTAAAGGCATGTGTTGTTAATTATTCACCATGCCAAATGTTTATATTATCCTATGCTATATTCCTTACTCTTACTGAGTGTTTGATCCCACCCCTTTCTATGTTTTATTTTTCCTAGGATTCTAAGAAATGTATTATGATTTATAAGTAGGGTTAAGCTAGGGGATTAATGGTGTTCTGAAAGGATCATTTATGTTGGGTTTTATTTTTTTAATATGTAATGTAACGTTCAGGTATGTAATCTATTTTCCACGACTACCAAACCGATCGGTATTTTGGGACTTGATTCCTTTTATTCATGCCAATGTATTAAAATAATGAACAGTCTCTGGGATTCTGTGGTTGGGGCATTATAGTTGGTATTAGAGGAAGTTAAGAAACAACCATGGAAATAGATTTAAGTAAACTCTGATTAGGTAACATTACCCTAAGATAGACATTGGGAATTAGTATAGACGAACATCCTAGAATTTTGGTAATGTAGAGAATTTGTGTATTTTCCAAGCAATATATCACTGTCTTGGTACGATTAGGTTGAGGCAGCTCTAGAACAGATGTACGTAGGAGTGATAACTCATAAAAGGTGTTTTGGTCTTGACCCAGGGTATCTTGGTACACAACAATGGGCTTTACTGCACTCTTGGTTACGAAACTCCTAGGGGATCTGCTTAGGATAATTTAAATTTTCATTTGAAGAAATTATGAAGGATTTAAGAGTAAATAATTGCTCAAAGAAATAATTTTATTATTATATATGATATTTATAATCTTTTCAAATTATATTAGAAATTTTATAGGTTTGGAATTATGGATTGCGATTCGTAAACTATCCTAGTGTATTCCATTGTTTAGAAATGGCGCCTAGTAGATGGAATGAGAAATCCCATAATATGCATGATCGAAAGATTATGAAATATCATATCTTTTATGGTATTGAGACATCATTTAAAAGGGAAATAGTCTCCCACATATTCTCACCATATTAAGAAATAGTATCATGTGTTAATATGATAAGTAAATAATTCACTGAGTCCTAGGGCATTGAAGGTAAGTATGAGACAAGAAGGAAGGAAGAGAGAAAGATTGATAAAGGGAAGAGGGGAGAGAAGGATTTTTCAATATGTGATAACTGTGGAAAGAATCAACATGGTAAATACTTGAAGGGAATGAGATATTGTTATAATAATGGAGAAATAGGACACCGAGTAAGTTATATCATGGGTAAGAAAAATGTTTCAAATGTACAATGCATCAACTACATAGAGTTGGGACGCTATGCGAAGCAATGTGAAAATCATCAAACTATACCCAAAATACTTCTATTTGACTATAATCAAGTTATGATACAATCGAATATGAAAAAGAATGATAATATTTCTAATTTGTTTATTAATGTATTGTGTTATTTGAGTACTGTATTAAGGATGTACATGTTATAAGAATTATAGTGTATAAATGGATTGTATTGTGGTACTATTTAATTAAGGACTAGATATTGTGTGGAACTATAAAAAGTGACATAATAGCTTGTTTAATTTTTTGGAAACATTTGTATGAGAGAATGATAAACCATAATATGGTTCTGATACTTATGTATTGATTTTAAAATAATATATGATTTATTTTGATAAATTATATTGGATATTATTTACTCCCTTGAAAATTATTAATGATTTATATATTCCATCACTAATGGAGTTTAAAACATTTTTGGATAGAAGGATAATATCCAGTATTCTCTAAGGAATAATAGTTAATGAATGTAACCAATATGTTTTTATCATAATTCAGGGTGTTATAGTGTTTTGAAGGAATACATGATGAAGGTATTCACATGTTATAACATGGAAAAATTGATCATCATTGTGTTTACATTCCTTATAAATTTTTGTCTGTGAGTTTGGAAAAAATAATTTTGGATAAGTCTAAAGGTTGGAATCGATTTATTTTTACATTGGATACTATTATTATTGTTAAATTATTTCTTGAGATAATTTTTGGATTGTCATAAAAATGACAACACAAAGGTTGGGCGATAACCCATCACGTCCGGCAAGGCCATAAGACTTGAACCCACAATCGAAGGGTGACAAGGGTGGATCACCTACCAATGGAATATGTCATGTCCTTGTTTGAATAATGTAGTTTTTTAAATAGTATTAACAATGAATTATAAATTTATTATTTTTGGAACCCTATACGATTAGGATAAATAGAATATTTTTTTATTCTATTATCTTTTGGAGTGAACGATGAGTTTGTGGTAGGAATTAGTTGAAGGATGAATCTCTACATATCGAGTTTATTTTTCCCCTTAATAGATGAATAAAATTATTCTTATACTTTTGGTAAGGGATCTTAAAATAAAAAATATGTTATACGGATACCTTATGTTTTATTGAAATAATGATATTTTAAATCATCATAGATTGATGTCTTTGAGGCCCTCAGTTTTACACTTGTATGTGATTGATGACCTCAATTAATGCCTATAAATATTTACATATTTCCACCAAATATATGTCTCTAATTTCCACCAATTTTCTCCTAATCAAGAACATAATTTGGTGGGGAGTTTTTTATTCTCTTTCCCCCTCATTAAGATTAAATTTTATTAAACCAATTTCCGATGTGGGTTTTCAACAAAAGTATTTTTCTATTTTTAAACTTTTAATTTTGAGGAAAAATATAAATTATGAGGATGAAATTTATTTAAGGAGGGCAGAATGTAGAACCCCATGATTTCATAGTACATTATCTAAATAAAGTAATTCAATAGCTTGCGCTACAAGAAACACTGAGTTCGAGCAGACAACAACTAACCAAACTAGTCGTCCAAAAATAGGTTTTGAATAGTATTAACTGAATTAAAAAGCGTATATATTCTATATAATTTTAACATCAATATTATGGGTTTTATAGACATAATATAAGAACAAATTCATTTTTTCAGATAAAAGATGTATTTTTAAAAAAATGCAATTTTACCTCCTTTTTTATGGCGAACCATTTTTGAAAACAATATTTGACACTTTTATATATTTAATTTAATGAAATTAAATTCTTTTTTAAAATTATGACATAAAAATTTAGTTTGTATAAATATTTTGT
Organism: Viscum album; assembly: GCA_963277665.1. NCBI lineage: Eukaryota > Viridiplantae > Streptophyta > Magnoliopsida > Santalales > Viscaceae > Viscum > Viscum album. The sequence goes on from OY728148.1 coordinate 394,278,133, forward strand.
ACTTTTCTGATAACTTTCATATTTTGACTAATAGTGAAAAATACCATATTTTGATTGAAAAAAACTTTATTTAATTGAAATAATTTATATTTTTAAATTTTTCATTTTAATTGTTTTTAATTATAGTTAGATTATATTTCTATCATTTAATACAATTTAAGACATTATAAGTAATTTTACATTTAAATTTGACATAAACACATGTTAATATTTTAATAGTTTTTTTAAAACCCACTTTTTTGATTGAACAATGGGAATTAAGTTTAAATTATTAAATAAAAAATCAATGATTATAATTTGTTAAAAATACTTCATTTTTGAATTAGCAATATCAAAATTATCCTAGGGTGAATTTTTCGTATTTTTCTGAAAATGCTTAATTTTTGATGAATATTGAAAAACACTGCATTATAATTTAAAACCGACTTTTTATTTAAATAATTATTTGTTATTTTTTTAATTATTTTAAGTAAAAAATAAATATAATACCTATATATGTTAAATATAATTCATTATATTCATTTTATAATAATATTAGATGTATAAATTTTTATTGAACTTTTTAACGTTTTCTTACCCACCTTCTAGGAGAATTTTAGAATTGACATAAAACATAATTTTACCACTTCTATGAGTTGAATTTAAAAAATAGAAGAGACATGGTTGAAATAAGTATGTAAAATTCAATTCAATAAGATGAAAATAATTTTTTGTTAATAGTTACTTTTGACTTTTATTTACCGTGGTTAAAACTAAATTGGATGATTAAAGGTAAAAATGATATTATAATTACCCTAACACATGTCCTAATTCTATTGGATGAGTGTAACTCGAAAACAAACATAAATAGGAATAAAATATGACTCTTTAGGTACACTTGGATTAGATTAGGACATTTGGTATTATTTTATTTAACGGGGAGCTAAAATTATTAAATTCAATGTTTATTAACTAAACCATTTTTAATACAAATTTTTACATAAGATAAATTATACTATATATATTAATTAAGAAGCTAAAATGATTACCTACATCATGGTATTTTATTTATAATTTTTAAACATTAAATAATTGAATTAATTTATGACACAATGATGATGAAGTAATTACCATATTAATGAAAGAATCAAATAAATGGTATTATAAATATTAAAATAAATATAATATCAAAGTTCTTAGGACATACACGAATTTTATAGGTGAATATGACATGTTATTATTGATTAAATTTATATTTTTCAATGTAATAAAGTTTTTATGACTTTTAGAAAAACCAAATACTAAATAGTGTCAAAATTGACATAAATTAGTTTTTAAAACCGATATTATATTATTAAATTATATAATATTCCTAAAAATCTATGGTTTGGAAAAGGGCTTAAATAATATTATATATGTCATTAATGAACCACTTTAGTATCTATTTGATGTTTAGAGTATGTTTATTAACCATATAGTGTAAGAATACAAGAAGACACGATAAAAGTTAAACTATTTAACTAAGAGTGAAATATAAAATATAAGGTTAATATGGTGACCTAAACCTATCTAAAACATTTTTGATGAGATTATTTCGACCCATACACACCTTATTCTATATATTAATCATTTTTGAGCCATTATTAACCGAAAATGATTTTATAAAAAAATAATATTTCATGTTGTTCCTAAAGTGACCCTCACCTCTCTTATAAAAGGGTACATTACCTTCCCTAAATATCACACCTCCAAAGACATTTGGCATAGCCAAACCCTACCCAAATTTCCTCCCATAATCCATCACATAAACCTATAGTCCTTAAATTGATCATAATGCCATCCTATGGAGCCCTTTTGATCAACATAAATGGAAACATCCGAAAAAGAAGTAATAATTTCACCGCCCTCTTTCATGTTCTTTTGTTCTTCCAATTACTCTTTCTTTGTTTTTTAAATACCAAAATAATTTCTCCAATACATCCTACATACTGTGATGTTATTTTAAATATGGTAAAACCATATTCATTATTTTATCCATCCTATAAAAGAAAATATCACTATACATGCGTACTTGCGACTTACAATCTCCACGTCGTGGTGTAGTTTGTAGTTCAAACACCTAATTATTTAGATGGGTATAATAAATAGTATAACTGATTTAAATAATAAATATAACATTTTAGTTATTTTTTATATATGATATAACATCCAATTACATAAAATTTCACCATCAATATAATGATATTGTCCCTCGTGTGTACGTAAGGATTACCGCCTCCATGACGCGATGTGATTCATTTACACATTCACCATTAAACAATTATTATAAAAATATATATTATTTATAATTATGTAATATATGAAATAATAATGTGGCTTAATTGATATTTATATATTTATGTACATACATATATCATATGCACTTACTTTCATTCAATACAATATGAAAACCAAAACAACGTTTATGCGGATGTACAACCAACTGTCTCCATAAATGGTGTTTTCCAATTCATCTATATATCTATTATACATATTTATATTCAAAATATATATGGTATATAAATCATGTGTTATATTATGGAAGTATTTAAATCAAGATTTAAATTATACGATCAAGAATAACAAGTTAAAACACGTATGATAATGAAATCAATTATTATCTGAAATGTTAATTCAGTATTAAAATCAGTATTAAATGAGTAGTATAATGTCATAAATGAATCATGTATGATATAGTAGATAAGAATATAGTTTTGGTATAATTTAATAACATACTATGGTCATTATACAGGAGGTTAAATGTACCCTCAACCAATGGAAAGTGCAATGTAGCTGTTAATTCCTCAATCACATTATTATCCAAGATTGGTTATGAGTATGTTTTTTACGTGGAAATATTTATTATCCTTGTCCATTTTTCATTAAATATTTTTAAAAAGGATAAATTTTAATTTACTATTTAAATAAAACATTATTTTAAAACGTTTTAAATATTTATTCTTCTAAATCATTCTCAATAATGTCCATGTTTTCAAAATGATTTTAAGGATTTATTTATATGGACATGAATTTTTTAAAATGGTAATTCCTTTGAAAGGTTTCAAAGTGTTGTGGGACACATTGATTCAAAAATATCTTATAGATTTATTCCTTTATAAATTGTGTGAATTTTAAATGATTTCAAGAAAAGGGGTATTTCACTCAAAGAGTTTTACCGATCATTTTCAACTATATAAACATGATTTACTTTATATTATTCATGATTGAGGTTGATTTATTATAATACATTCTTCCATATTATATTGAATGAGTTATAATATTTTTTACTATGGATTTGATATTTTTATTCCATTTAAGGTTTATGGTTAATGTATTGACATTTGGTATACTAGTTTTAATACAAATCATTATGTTATGTTTCAACATTATCATATGAGGAATTTATTGGACTTAGTAAGTGACGGGTGGAGCCAGCTATAGCGCCTCAGTTCATCCCTAGGTCTAATGAGGCAATTAGATGTGGAATTGGTAGAGGCCTTTCACAATATTAATATATAGATTTGTCCTAGGCCTTAATCATTTTAAGCATCTTCACTGAGGCCTTGAAAAAATGTTTTAGAATGTCTCGAATTATACATTCCCTCATTATATAAATAATATTGATGGTTCATGTGGTTATTCGACTAGTAGAAAACCCATGACTATGTTTTATTATGGCATTGTTTAATCAGCTCATATTTTTTCCATAAAGTGGACATGTTTATTATTTTTAAAGGCACGTGTTTTAAATTAGTCACCATGCATAATGTTTATGTTATCTTCTGCTATATTGATTACTCTTACTGAGAATTTGATCTCACCCCTTTCTATGTTTTATTTTTTCAAAGATTCCAATAACTGTATTATGATTGATATGTAGGGTTAAGATAAGGGATTAATGGCGCTATTAAAGGATCGTTTATGATGTGTTTTATTTTATAATTTTTAATATAACATTCATGTATATAATTTATCTTCCAAGACTACTTAACAGATTGGTCATTCGGGAATTGATTCCTTTTAATCATGCCAATGTATTAAAATAATTCACCGACTCTGGGCTTCTAGGGTTGAGGCATTATAGTTGGTATTAAAGGAAGTTTAGAAACAACCTTGGAAATAGATTTAGATAAACTCTAATTTGATAACATTACCGTATGATAGACCATTATAATTTGTATATAAAAACATCATTGAATTTTGGTAATGTTGAGATTTTGTGTATTTTCCATGAAATACATCCCTATCTTTGTATGAACAGGTTGAGGCAGCTCTGTACACATGTACCTAGAAGTGAAAACTCTGACAATGTGTTTTGGGCTTGACCCGGGGTATCTTGGTACACGATAGAAAGCCTTGTTGCAGTCTTGCATACGACACTCCAAAGGGATCTGCCTAGGATAATATTCAGTTTCATAACAATCCATTAAGAAGTATTTATATGTAAATAATTCCTCAAAGAATTTTTTTTATTATTATAGATTATATTCATAATCTTTTAAATTTAAGCTATGTATTTTAAAAAAATTTATATATGAATTTTGATTCATAATCTAACCTAGTGTATTCCATTGTTTTGAAATGGCACCTAGTAGAAGGAATGGGAATTTCAGCAGTACGCATGATCAAAACATTAAGAAGGAGCATATGTTTCATGGTATTAAGCATACATTTAAAAGGGAAATAGTATCCCACTTATTCTTATTATATGATGAAATAGTATCATGTGTTAATAAGATAAATAAATAATTAACTATGTCATATGGCTTTGAATTAAATCAAGAGAAGAAAATGATGAAATAGAGAAATATGGATAAAGGGAAGAGTGGAATTATGGTTTTTCCCATATGTGATAACTGTGGAAAGAATCACCTTGGTAAATGCGTGAAGGTAATGGGTGTTTGTTATATGAGTGGAGAAAAAGGACACCAAGTATGTGATTGTAAGACTATGAAAACATTTTCAAATTTACAATTCTTCATCTAGAAGGAGTTGGGACACTACGTGATGCAATGTCCAAATCATCAGTGTATACCTCAAATGTTGTTATTAGATAATAATAATGTTATTATACAATCGAAGATGAAGAGGAATGATTAGATTTATTATGTTGTTATTAAATTATTTTGTCCTTTGAGTATTGTATTAATGATGTACATGTTTTTAGAATTATAGTGTGTAAAATGATTGTATTATAGTACTATTTCATTAAGAACATGAGATTCTATGGAACAAAGGAAAGTGACTCAATAATAGGTTATATTTTTGGGAATATATGTGGTTAAGAGAATGATAAACCATAGTATGGTTCTAATATCGAGGTTGTGATTTTATAATAATATATTATTGATTTGGACAAATTAGTTTGGATATTCTTAACTACCCTGAAACTGATTGATGATTTGTATATTCCATCATTGTTGGAGTTTAAAATATTTTTGGAAAGAAGAAATATATCTAGTATTTTAGAAGGAATAAGGGAGCATGAATGTAATCTATACGGTTTTATGGTAATTCAGGGTGTTATAGTGTTTTTAAAGAATACATGATGAATGTATACACATGTTATTAAATAGAAAAAATGATCTTCATTGTGTTTACCTTCCTTATAAATTTTGAACTATGTGTATAGATAGAAGTATTTAGGATAATTCTAAAGGATGTAATATATTATGTTTGACATTGAATAGTACTTTTAAGGTTAAATGGTTTTTTGAGATTATTTTTTGATTGTCATAAAAAGGACATCCCAGGGGTCGGGCGACAACTGGTCGCGCCCGAAAAGCCTGTGAGACTTGATCCCGCCACAAAAGGGCAACAAAGGTGGATCACCTACAACTAGCATACATGATGTCCTGGTTTGTATAATCAAGTCTTTTTAAACAGTCTAACAAATGAATTATAAATTCATTATTTATAGAACCCAATATGATTAGGATAAATAAAATATATTTGAATTCTATAATCATTTGGAGTCTAATATGATTTTGTGGTTGGATTTAGTTGAAGGATGAAACTATACATTTCAATTTTATTTTTTCCCTCTTATTATATGATTAAATTATTTCTTAAAAATTAGGGAACGGATCTTAAAACCAAAAATGTGTTATCCTAATACCTAATATTTTGTTGAACTCACGATATTTTAAATCATTATAGATTGATGGATATGAGGCCTTCAATTTTACACTTGTTTGTGATTTTTGACATCAACCAATCCCGATAAATATTTACATTTTCCCACTAATTATGTGTCTCTAATTTCCACCAATGTTCTCTTAAGTGAGTACATAATTTGGTGGGGACTTTTCACTATCATTGCCTCTAATTAATACTAAATTTTAGTAAACCAATTTCTAATGTGGGGTTTCACAAAGGTATTTTTCTATTTTAAACCTTTTATTATCAAAGAACAAATTTAAATTATGAGGATGTAATTTATTGAAAGATGGGAGAATGTAACACCCCATGATTTCATAGTATGTTATCTCATTAATGTAATTCAATAGCTTGCGCTAAACGTAACAACGAGTTCGAGTGCACAACAACTTACCAAACTAGCCGTTCAAAAAGCGGTTATGAAAATTATTAAATGAATATTAAATTTATATACTCTATATAATTTTATCATCCATATTATGTGTTTCTTAGAAATAATATAAGAACAAATACATTTTTTAGATAAAAGAAGTATTTTTTTAAAAAAATTAAATTTTACCATATTTTAATAGAGATCCCTTTTTAAAACCAATATTTACACATTTATATATTTAATTAAAATAAATTATATTCTTTTTTAGATGTGCGATACAAAAATTTAGGTTGGATAAATTTTTAGGACTTTTCTGATAACATTTTCATTTTGACGAATAATGAAAAATACTATGTTTTAATTGAAAACAACTTTTTTAGTGGAAAAAATTTATAGTGTTAAATTATTTATTTGGATGGTTTTAAAGTAAAATAAGATTAAATTTTTATCATTTAATACATATTGGTTCATTATATGTAATTTTACATTTAATGTTCACATAAACACATGTCAATCTTATGATAGTTTTTACTTTTTTAAAACCCGCTTTTTGGTTTTAACAACGGGAATAAATTTTGAATTAATAAATGAAACATCTATATTTTTAATTTGGTAAAATAGACTTCACTTTTGAATTAGGAATATCAAAATTAGATAAGGGTGAATTTTTGGTCTGTTTCTGAAAACAGTAACTTTTTTATGAATAGTGAAAACACTTCGTTATTATTTAAAATCGACTTTTTTAAAAAAAATATATATTTTATTTAAATATATTTTCAGTCAAAATATATATATAATACCAATATATTTTCAATCTAATTAACTGAAGTCATTTTATAATAATGTTAGATATAAAAAAATTTATTGTACTTCATAACGTTTTTTACCAACCTTCTATGAGCGTTTACACATTTTCGTAAAACATAATTTTACTACTTTTTTGAGTTGAATTTCATAAATCCAAGAGAATCGGTTGAAATAAGCAAGTAAAATGTGATTCAATAAGATGATAATAATTCTTTCTAAATAGTAACTTTTGACTTTTATTTACCACGGTTAAAAGTAAAGTGGGTAATTAAAGGTAAAAATGATATTATAATTACCCTAACGCATGTCTTAATTATATTGGATAAGTGTAATTTGACAAAAAACATCATTATGAATAAAACACAATCCTTTAGGTCCACATGTATTAGATTAGGACATTTATGATTAATTTATTAAAAGAAGAGATAAAATTATTAAATTCAATGTTTATTAACTAAACCATTTTTAATATAAGGTTATAAACAAGCTAAATTCGACTATAAATATTAATTACAAATTAAAAATTATTTCCTAAATCATGGTATTTTGTTTATTATTTTTTGACATTAAATATATTTATTTATTTATGACACAATGATGATGTCGTAATTACATTATTAATGAAAGAATCAAATAGAAGTTATTATAAATATTAAAATAAATATAATTATATTGTTTTTATGAAATAAATAAATTTTATAGGTTAATATGACATATTAGCATGGATTAAATGTATCTTTATAAAATTAAACATGTTGGTTTGAATTTCAGAAAAACCAAATACTAAATAGTGTCAAAATTTACAAAAATTAATTTTAAAACAAATGTTATATTACTAAATTATATAATTTTTCAAAAATTATAAGGTTCAGATAAATGACGTAAATAATATTATATATGTTATTAATGAACCACTTTAGGTTCTCTTGTTAGTTTAGAGTAATTTTATTAACCATATAGTGTAAGAATATAAGAAGACACGGTAAAAGTTAAACTATTTAGCTTAGAGTTAAATATAAAAGATAAGGTTAATATGGTGACCTAAACCTATCAAAAACCTATTTTATTAGTCTTTTTTCGAACCATAACCACCTTATCATAGATATTAATCAATTTTTAACCATTCTAAACCGAAATTGATTTTATTCAAAAATAATATTTCATGCTTTTCTTAATGTGACCCTCACATATCTTATAAAATAACAGTTTTCCTTCTCTCAAAATCACAACTCCAAAGCCATTTGTCTTGTACAAACTCTACCCAAATATCCTTTCAAATTCCCTCACATAAACATAGAGTCCTTTATTTGTTCATAAAGCCAACCTATGGATCCCTTTTGATCAACTCAGAATGAAACACCCGAAGAAGACGTAATTATTTCACCACGCTCTTTCAAGTTCTTTTCTTCTTCCACTTTCTATTTCATTGTGGTTTCCCAACAAAAATAATAACTCTAGTACCTCCTATATTCTGTGTTTTTATTATAAATATGGTATAATCATATTCATTATTCTACCCATCCTATAAATTAAAAAGTCACCATACGTGCGTACGTACGACTTATCATCTCCATGTTGTGGTGTAGTTTTTTATACAAACACTTAATTATTTGGATTGGTATAATAATGAGTATAACTAATGTAAATAATAAATATAACATGTTAATTATTCTGTATATATGATATAAAATCCAATTAATTATGATTTCACCATTAATATAATGATACAGTCGCTCATGCATATGTACGGATTACCGTCTCCACGATGCGATGAGATTCATTTCCACATTCACCATTCAATGATGATTATAAAAATATTAATTATTAACAAGTATTTAATATATTCCATAATAATTCTACTTAATAGATATATATATATATTAAATATATCTTATTCACTTACTTCCTATCAATACAATATAAAAACAAGAACATTGTTTATGTCTACGTACAGCCTATAGTCTCCATATACTATGTTTTCTATTTCATATATCTATATATTTGATATAATTATATTTTAAATATATATGAAATATAAATCATTTGTTATATTATGGAAGTATGTAAATCATGATCCAAATGATACGATCCCGAATAACAAGTTAAAACATGTACGATAAAGAAAGCAATTATTACCCGAAAAGTTAATTTTACATGGAAATCATTATTAAATGGGTAGTATAAATTCACAATGGAAACATTTATCATATAATAAATATTAATATGGTTATGTTATAATATAATAACATACTATGGTCTTATACAAGAGGTTAAACATACACTAAACCAAAGGAATGTGCAATGTAATGGTTAATTCCTCAATCTCATTATTATCTGAGATTGTTTATGTGCATGCTGTTTAATGGGGAATATTTATTATCCATGACCATGATTAATAAAATATTTTTCTAAAGGATCTTGTTTATGTTACTCTTTAACTAAAACATCATTTTAAATGATTTAAATGTTTATTTTTTTAAATCATTCTCAACAATGTTCGTGTTTTCAAAAAGGTATTAAGGATTTATTTATATGAACATGATTATTTTAAAATGTTAATTCCTTTTAAATGTTTCCAATTGGTATGGAAAACGTTGATTCAAAAATATATATTAAATTAATTCCATTATAAATTGTGTGACTTTTCAATGATTTCATGAAAAGTTATATATCACTCAAAGAGTTTTCTGATCATTTTCAACTATATAAACATCCTTTATTGGATATTATTATTGATTGAGGTTGATTTATTATAATAAAATATTTTATATTTTACTGAATGAGTTATGATATGTTTTACTATGGATGTGATAATTTTATACCATTAAAGGTTTATGGTTAAAGTATTGACATTTCGTATGTTATTTTTAAAAGAAATGTTTATGTTAGTTTCCATCCTTTTCATATGAGAAATGTATTAAACTTAGTAAGTGATGGGTGGATCCCACTATAGCTCCTCGGTGCATCAGTAGGTCTCATGAGACAATTAAATGTGGAATTGTCCGAGGCCTTTCCCAATTTTGATATATGGTTTGGCCGAGGCCTTAATCATTTTTAGACGTCTTGGCTGAGGCCTTGACAAAATGTTTCGAAATTTCTTGCAATATACATTCCATCGTTATGAAAATAATATCGATGGTTCATGTGGTTATTTGAATTGTAGAATACCAATGACTATGTTTTATTATGGCATTATTTACTCAGCTCATATTCCTTCCATAATATGTACATGTTTATTATTTGTAATGGCATGTGTTTAAATTATTCATTGTGACTAATGTTTATGTTATCTTCTCCTATATTGTTTACTCTTACTGAGCATTTGAGATCACCCCTTTCTATGTTTTATATTTCACCGAATTGAATGATGTTTAATATGATTGATAAGCAGAGTTATGCAAGGGGATTAATGTAATTCTCAAAAGATCATTTATGTTGTGTTTTATTTTCTAATATGTAATGTAATGTTCATGTTTGTAATATATTTTCTATGACTTCAAAACTCTTCGGTCTTTTGGGACTTGATTACTTTTAATCATGCCAATTTATTAGAATAATGAACCTATTTTGGGCTTCTGGGGTTAGGGTGTTACAGGGGGCGATGGAGCATTGGAGAAAGGGACTGCAAAGTTAGGGCGCACACTACCCATGTAAGGGAGGTGGAGAACAACACAAGGAAGAGGAATTTGGGAATGAAAATAAAAAAATTAACTAATAAAACATAAAAGGTGGCCTTAATAAACAACACCCAACCTAATAATTAACACTAATAATATTAATAAAATTAATAATAATAATAATAAATAAAAACTATGGTTATAATTATATTTAAAATAATAATAATAATAATATTATTATTATTATAATAAAAATAATTATTGATTTGATAAACTTAATACTTATTATAATAACCATATTATAAAATTAATAATTATATTCCTTTCATTTATAACATTTATAATTATAATAATAATTTTATTACTAATAATAATAATAATAATTTTATATCTAATAATATTAATAATAATAATTAATATTATTATTCTTAAAAATTTAAAAGTTAAGAATAATAATAACATTCACATTATAATCATTATCCACACCATTAATTATATTTTACTTTTTCATATATTTTTTTAACCATCATACGATTGCTCATTTTAAATATTATTTTATTTTTTGAAGACTGGCATACTACATGGTTACCAATGTGTTGCTGAACTATCTCTAAACTATGCTCTTCTAGGTCCCCAGATTCTCTGAAACCCAAAACACACATTATCTAATAAAACTAAAAAAATTAAAGATGGACTCACCCGATCCCCAACCCAAGATCGAACATTGGAAAAATTAAAACCCAAATTGTGACAGACAATTTGGATTTTACCAAAAATATAAAAAGAATCGTTTTTAACATGAAATACATGAATAATATTTATCACATTCTTGACCAGTCAGTGATTTCATGATTTACATACAATTTATTTAATATCTTTTCAATATTATTTTCTTTAATATTAATGTTTTTTCAGTTTTTAGATAAATAATTTCAATCATGATTGGTTTTTGAAAAAAAATTATGTTATAAAAAGTTTTTTATTCAAAATGGAATTGATATTATCCAAATGAAATTTTTTAAATTATTTTAAGATCTTCTTTTATATGTCGTCATGTTTGATTCTAAATAAAATTATTTCCCAAATATTTTATATTTTAATTTTTTTATCAATGTGTGAATGATGTTTTTTACAATAAAATTTAAAAAATATATTTTTAGCTTCTTCAATATATATTAAAGTTGATCTAAAAGGAAAAGGTTTTGAATTTTATTTAATGAATTTTCAGTTTTCAAAAGATATTTTCACTAAGTATTTTTCTTTGATAGCATAAATTATAAGTTATTGATCTTTCAAAATCATTCCCTATATAAGTCAACAATATTTGATATAACTTATGCTTTACTGAGGATATTAACCAAGGAAACCATTCATATAATTTATATTAATAGTTTGTGTTTATGATGAATAGTTGTATTTGGTACCCCATTACCTTCCATGGCTTATACCATGATAAAATTATTATGAATCCCCCTTATTTTTGAATAGGTAAGGTTATAATTAAATGATAAAATATTTTTGAATAGTTCCTCATTTTGATAGCTTATTATATGATGAAATTATAATGAAACATAGTATATTTCATTGGTTATGATATGATTAATATTTTATGATCTTATTGAACACATATATATTATTTTTCTTCTAGGATGGGTGGGACCTATATATAACTTCCATGCATTAGGTGAAGATTTATATCTCTTGATATATATATAACTAGAATGTGGAGTAAAAAATGGTTATTTAGGGGTATTGTATTTGTAATGGTTTATTGGGTGAAACTAGACTACTATGATGGTATGGGGAGTGATCCCATTTAACTATAATAGCACTAGAAGTGATAATTGACTACCTATGAAATTATTTTAAATTGTTATGTGTATTCCAAAAATATTTGTCATATTCCAATGTTATTCTCTCATGGACAATGTATTCATATTTACATATGTTTCATGTCTTCTGAACAACCAATAATTATTCAATGATTAAATAATAGCATCGTTGATATGTGGATCATGGTTTTCAAATCACATGTTGGTGTTATCATTATCTTAAGTCCATATTATGATTATATATCTCCTGTTTATTCCAACAATTATAAAATGATTTAATCTTTTCTTTTTTTTTCTTTTCCCTTACTATTCATTTTATCTCTCCCTTACTTTTATTTCCATTTACCAGATTATGAAGGAATTATTGAAGTATCATTGGTTATTAATGAGTACTAAAGGGGGGTTAATTATTGGATATGATGAATATATTTCATTGAATTAGATTATTTTGTACCGAGTCTCCAAAGGCACTAATATATTAGGTTACTCTGACATATATTTTTTAAATGAAAATAATATTTATATAAAAATAATTAATTTCTATGTATAAGAAGCCTTGGTCACTATAGATGGTATAAAAATTAATTATGTAATATGATATTTTCTACCTCTAATGTGTGGTCATTGGATGAATCATGTCTCTCTACCCAAGGGATTCATTTAAAAAGAGCTACCACTATAGAGGTAGTGTTTCTTATCTAGGAGGTGCATCCACTTATGGAGCACATTGATATGTATCAATTATAGTCTACATGATATAATCCCATAACATTATAGTCGGTATCAGTATAAACTATTAGTTAAACATTGGAAACTAGGATGAGAAAAAATTATTGAGATCACAATGGATATTTATAATGATATGTCATGGGTTGTTTCTATGGATAAGTTTAATGAGGAGTCAACGTATAGTTATTTTTCATAGATTTTATTAAATAAATAAAGAATGGGATTTCCACAAATCACATCATTGTCTTGATACTACAAGTAGATGTGGCCTAGCCTCATTGGTATATAGAGATATTAACTCTAAAAATGGTGCATTTAGATAGAGTTGATCATCCCCAAGTTTATAAAAATGGGCCTTGCTGCATATATAATTTTATAATCCTATTAGATATGATTAAAAAATTCATGAAAACATTTCAATCCATCATGAATGATTTTAATTTATGATGATCATGGATTACATTTTTTAAACCAATGTTTTAATAAAATCCAAATAAGGTATCATGATTTAAAAATTTAATATTGATTTTTCATGATTATGTATTTTTACACTACAATTTTTTCTACCGACTCTATAACATTTTTGTTTTAGTCTATAGAGGGTACAAGAAGGATTTGGGTTAACATTAAATGTGAGGGAATTTATTTGGATGAGAATCCAAATGGTATCATAACTAAAGTGAATTTTATTATGATTATGAAAAATAATTTATTAGAGTACTAGATTGAAAACATGTACCTTAACCAACTCCAAAAATCATCAAATAATTAATGGATAGTGTTCACTGAGAGCTAAAGTAGTGGAGACTATGAATGAAGAATGATTAATTTTTATATATGTCGAGAATGCAGTAATAATCCATCAAGGTAATCTCTAAATGGGATGAAAATATGTTTTGGGAATAAGAAATAAGAACCCAAAACAAGTAATTTTAATGTAAAATGAAAAGTTCATTTAACAAAATGATTGAGAATAATGTTATCCCTAAGGTGTCATCCAACTTTTAATGTTTTATATTTTGTAATGTAATGGAATTATGAAAATCAATGTAATATAGTGATCACTCATGAAGATAATCAGTATGGTAGTATGAGTAATGTCTATACTTCTAATTATGGGGAGGCTAACAATGAAATATAAAATTAATGGGCTTTTAAATCGTATTTTTTACGTTAAAAAGGATAGTCATGATTAATTTATGTTTGATGAATGTTAATACATGATTAATATTTCATATTATGAATGATTTATTTAAGGAATAAGATGATAAAGTATTAAAATTGGATAATGGATTGTGTGAAAAAATTTAATTTTTTATGCATTATAATTTAAAATCATTGATATATGAATTATAATATTTATAAGGAGTTTTTGTAAAAAAAAATTTAAGTATTTAAAATTATATGTTAAATGATACTGATAAAATTGAAAAAATATTTGATAGTACGGTGATATACTGATTAATGGAAGATAACCATTAATATGTTTCAAATTTTGAGACCATGTTGTTGGTATAAATAGATGTTTTATATGAATAAGTAAATTTGGTAAAAACATATTAAAATTGAACATATTAATGATTTTATAACAATGTATTTTATGATATAATTTATGGATTGTACATCATTTTTGTATTTAAGGAATATATCCCACAATCTATGTTTTGTGTATATACTAAGGCGTAATTTGTGTTTTCAATTAGATTTAATGGTAATCGTGGTTATTAACACTGTTTAATACAATACATGATAATGTCATTCATATGATCAGTATGAGAATATTTAGAGATGACTCAAGTAATTTTTAAAGATTAATGATAAGTTGATTTTTATAATTTAGTGTCATTATTTATCATGTTTTGTATTCCAATATTTTGGAATATTCAAATGTTTTACCATTTAAAAAATGGTTTTTTTATCTTTGGATATTGTTTTAGAAATTAATGTATTAATTCACATTATAAATATTTATCAAATTTATATAACCATTTCTAATTTTTTATTAAAATATTAGAATGACATAATGATTTATCATTATAGTATGGATATTATTTTGTGGTTTAGATAGGAAAAATTTAACCCTTATTGTATGGGATTAAGTGGAAATTAATCAATGCACAACCAAATTATCAATGTGTTCATATAAAAAAACATATCAATTAAGTACATTTTCATACATTCTCAGTCTAGATAGAAAAACTAATTCCCCTATATTATGAAAAGTATCTTGAAATGAATTTTGTTTTTTTATCATCACATTTAATAATATCAATGATCTTATTCATGAGTCATTTTAATAATATCAATAGCCTTTTCATGCCTCGTTAGTTAATTGATTATTTTTCATAAACTTTATCCTGACTATGTTCTCTATCACTAACCATCATTATTTTGTTGTTAAGTTTCTATTCTATGTGCATGTTTTCACTTCTCACATTTGTTCTGCAATTAAAAAACATAGTCTGTGTTATTTATTATGACATAAGCACATATAATTATATTTTTAAATAAGATTTATTATTATCCCCCTTTATGATGTGTGTATATATGAATGAATTCTCAAATCTATAACCATTGTTGAACGAGATAATTTTTGTGTGTGAAATGGATTCAAGGTGGGGTAAAATGTAAAACTATGATATTCATTGAATTATATATTTAAAATTATTTTACTATATTTGATATTTTTCATTACAAATATCATTTATTTTAGCTTGCATTAAACAGAACACTATGTTTAAATGAATCATGTCATACAGTTAAATTTTTTAATTATAATTATTGTTAAAGACTAGTTATTGGAATGGAGACTAGGAATAACTGTAACTAAATTATGAAAATATTCAGTTTACATGTTTATATAAATTTAATTATCTTTTTACCATTTAATTAAAAATTAAAA
The DNA here is from genome assembly GCA_963277665.1 of Viscum album. Lineage (NCBI taxonomy): Eukaryota > Viridiplantae > Streptophyta > Magnoliopsida > Santalales > Viscaceae > Viscum > Viscum album. The sequence goes on from OY728148.1 coordinate 394,294,570, forward strand.
TAATTTTTTTTTTAAAAAAATCATTAAAACTGATTTTACCTTTATAAATTAAGAAATATTTTTTTTCAAATTATTATAATGAAATAAATATAGTGTATATTAAATCAACATTTTAATATCACTCATATGAGTTTTCAAGAATATTTTTATATGAAAATATCCATTTTTATACAAAAATTGTATTTTTTTAAAAAGAAAATATTTCACATTTTTTGAGATTTTATATTCAAAAATATTATTGAAAAATATATAAAATTCATAGAATATATTCATGTTATATTTTAATTAATCTTGGAAAAATTATCTTTGGGTGAATTTGCATTATTTTCTGAATAGTATAATAGTTTTTGTAATTTGAAAATATATTGAATTTTAATCCAATAATGCTATTTCGTTCAAATGTTTAATTGTCATAATTTATATTTTAAATGGATTTTAAATTAAAAATAGTTCAATTATTTAAATATTAATTAAATATAAGTAATTAAAATTAGTTTAATATTGAATTTTGATATAGAAACCTTGTTTATTTTTGAACATCTTATGTTTGAAAACCCACTTTCTGATCACCTATGCTAGATGTATATTAAAATAAATTTTGTCACTACTCTGAAAGGAAATTGGAAAATTTTATTGCATAAATTTATCATAAGGATTTATATTATAGAATATTATAAACATTAATATTTGATTATAATGATTTTTTAAAATAAGAAAAATTATTTAACTTTACTAATGTAAAAATGGGTTTACCCATGGCATTAAATAAAATGATATTTTTTAAAATGAAATAAAAACACTAATAAATAAATTTATTTGAAATGTTATTGTTATATAAAGTCTATTAATCCATAATAATCAATTTTATAGCCTTCTGACATGATTCAATGGTGGGTACACCTTTTTGATTCAAAATATTATAGTTGTGAGTCTCACGTCACTTAATAAAAGAATCCTAGTCTCCTATCCTGTTAACTCATTAAAACCTTTTAGGTTCTACCATGGTCTTCAAATTCACATCCAAATTTCCCTCCTATAACCACATAGTCTTTATTCTTGTATTAAATCTATCCTATGAAGGACTTTTGTGCGATCTAATGTGGTTACACCTAGAAGAGGTAATGTTTTTCAATGTGGATTTTATTTTATTTCTTCCTAGGTATCCTTAAATATTTATTAAATCACGATTATATAAAAATATAAGAATATTACATATAATGATATTTTTATGTTATTTTAATCTTCTAAAATCATATACAATTCCTTAAAATTGATTAAAAAATCATTATTCACATGTATGGTGAACTACTGCCTCACAAACCGATATCATTCATTATTCCATTACCACCTCTCATGGTTGGGTATGATGATGGATATAGACTATATATATATATATGATATTTATTACATAATTAAATATATAGAGTAATATTATCATATATACTTTCTCAAATTCCATTCTATATGGGATCTGTTAACATCACTCATGGGTACGACAGACGACCACCATATGAAGTGTTGTGAATAATTTTTCCACAATCAATTTACATGGATAATAATAAGGAAAAATATATGTGATATACATTAATTAATTAAGGTAGTAGTAAAATATATTTCAGTATGAGAAGATAATATATCATTTTATTACTTATATTTTTACTGACTAAAATATGATAATGTCGTTTGTGTACATGTGTACAACCACCTTCATGAAGCGATGTGAATATATTTTTATCACCACAACCCATGGATGATATGATTAAATTAATAATATTTTACTCATTATATTATAATCAATATTTAAACATATTATGTTACTTACCTCAATTCCATAATGATCATTGAAAAATGGAATCATAACTCATGCGTAGGTATAACTTACCTTATCCATGATCACAACATAGTTTATTTCTCAAATCAATTTTTAATGATTAATATTTAAGGTGTACTTAATTTATAAATATGTTAAATATTTATTGATTATTATTTTGGTTATGACATAACTATGATTAAATAAATATTACTAAAAATAAATAAACAATACATATATGAAAAACAAATAGTTTATTACCAAAAACATGGTATTAAATATAAATTTTTAAAAAATGGGAAATAAAAGGATACAATTAAATAATATATGGTAAGATATATATATTAATGGATATGTAATAGGTTTATAGTAAACTAATATTTATTATATAGGGGGTCTAAACATATACAGAGGATGTCAAGACTTAATGTAATGGATTTTCATCTTACTTTATACTTCCTTGAGAAACATTCCATATTCATCACCAATTTATTCTATATGGTGCATATAATAGTATTAATTTTTTTAACGAATATTATAAATACAATTATATTATTGAAAAATCACTTTTAGGATCCCTCTTTCATAGGGTTTATGGTTCAAATGTTACAAAATTGGTATATCACTTTTTTCTCAATTTTCCAGCTTTGAGACATATGTTTATATTATACCCACATATTGTTGAACAAGGTGTATATAATTCCCATTTAACGTTTAATATCATCAATTTATTTGTACTCATGATATTTTAGGTTCCAATGAATATTATTACTCCATGGGCATTATATTTAAATGTTACTAAAATGGTATAGATTTTATGTTACAACCCCACCATTTATTAGGATATTTTATGGTAATGATTCGTATGTTGAATCATATCATACATATATCAATAAAATATTTAACTTTATTATTTTATTTTTATGTCATGATAACATATGTTTTTTATTTATTTTCATAACTTTTTTGTACTCAAGAGTTCAATAATAATTTATTTATGGAAAATAAATTTTTCAGTCAAATACTATTATTATTCTAATTTTTTTTTCAAAAAACGTTTTCAAAAAATGTTTATAAATTTATTAAAATTATTTACTAATGAAATTTTCATCAATGTTTTAAATTTTTTCGAAAATTATTGAAGGGAATATTCATTTTATCTTCCAAACAATGAATGATTTTCTTTTAACAAAAATGTGAAATAAATAATTGTTTTAACATGAATGATAGAAACATTATTTCACATTTTCATGGCCGCTAAATGATTTGAAGATTCAATTATAGTTTTTCAATACACCTTTAATATAATTTATTTCCTAAAAATATAGAATTTTTTTTAGATTTTCCTTAAATTCAATAAAATTGAAAATTATTTTTTAAATTTTTATGTTTTAAATTTATTTCAAAGAGGATAAGATAATTCCTGGGAGAAATAGTTTATTTTCTAAAATATTCCTTAACATGTTTTTATTTTTATTTTAAATAAAAATGATTTCAAAAATTATGTCAATATTAAAAAAGTTTTTTCAAATAAGAAATAATATTTTACCCAAGAATTGTTTTTAATTATTTTATAATTTTTAAAGTTTAATTTTAAAGAATGATATTTCAAAATATATTATGAAGTTTTAGGTTTGGAAATTAATTTATTAAAAAATTTATCTTCCACGAGAAACATTACATATGATTTGTCTTTCAAAATAACGATAAATCTAATTTACAATCCTTTATTGTTACATATTCATTAATAGGGATATGAACCATGTATATAATTCATATTATTTTTGAAAACAATTTATATTTATATAGAAATTATTTTTACATATCACAATTCTCTTCCACAGGTTATACCATGATAAATTTCGTTTGAACCTAGTTTCATTTATCACGGGTTATGTTGTGATAAATAATAATGAAACCAATGTCTTCTACAAAGTTAATGATATAATTATATTTTTATGAAATATATATCAATTAATATTTTATGATATTATGATTTTTTTGATATTATAGAACACATATATAATAGTTTCATTAAATGATGGGTGGGAACTATATCTTCATACATTCCATTCTGTAATGATTTATTTATCTTAAGATAGATAGAACTATAATAGGGTTAAAACCTAGTTTAGTAGGGGAATTTATTGTAAACACTGATCTTGCGAGAGAAATTTGACTACGATTATGGTTTTGGTGTGCACCCATTCTAATATGATTTCCATCATAGTGAGCCTTTACTATTATGGAAATGTTTTTCTATGATTTTGTATATGACCCAAATTTATGAATTATAGTAATTTTATACTCACATGTATCATGTTTCTAATTACCATAGGATTAATGTCTTATAATGTTCAGATATTTATACCATTACTTTTGATAATGATATGTTATATACATGGAATTGTTTTAAAATGTTATGCTCATGTTCTCAAAATATTATTTCCATGTTATTCTACTTTGTTTTTCATTACTAATCACATAAGCTTAACCATAATAACGTTTCCTCCGCCCTAGGTTATGAATAGTGGTTTTAAGTAGTGTTTTCTTATAAGATCACTACATAGGAATATCATTATGGGATATAGTTAAGATCAGTAATGAAATTAGAAGATTGTGTACATAGTCTACAATGGAACTATACTATTATGGTTCTCATGAACATTTTTGTATAAGGTAATGTATAATAATATATAAATATGTAATATAAATTTATAATAATAATTTATTTATATATATTTTATATCCTCATATCATAATTTTCTTACTCTAACTTTTTTGATATTTTTTAAAATGCAACACTATTTCAATGAATAGGGAAAAATACAAACTTTAATTGAAACTATTCTTTTTATTTAAATAATATATATGGTTAAAATATATATTATAATTGTATAAATTAAAATATAGATAAAATATATTATAATGTAACTAATTTAGTTCATTAAAATTGGTTTTATATAAATTTATGATATAAAAACTTTCTATACTAGTGACAATTTTTCATTTGGAGTCCTATTTTTTAATGCATCTATGGGAATGATTTTAAATTGGATTATACCAATTTTGTTAGTAAAATTTAGTAAAATGAATTAAATATCAGGAATCAGAATAATTAATTTTATACAATATGTTCTACTTAATGTTTTACCATTATGGTTTGTAAAAGCAGTAAAAATTAATTACAATCATAGATGTAAAAATCTAATTTATAAAGGGTTAATCTGAACTGATAATGGTTAAAATAAAAAATAAAACATTTAAAAAAACCATTTGATGACCATATTTAGTCCATATATATTATATGGTTCTATAATGTCTCATTTTCGATGTTTTTATGATATAATCATTATTATAATTGATTATTTTAAAAATCTTTTTTTTGCATGTCCTCTCCCCCACTTATAATAGGCCACCCCTCTCATACCACATTATAATTCCAATGAATTATTTTGGGAAATAATATATCAAAATATGTTCCTTATTCCCATAAATAATGTCTTAGTGCATGATTTATTACCATATATCGATCCTAGAAAAGGTTTTGGTGAAAACCTAATGTGGTGATCCAAAGAAGAGGTATCATTTTTAAATGATCATTTTTATTTTATTTATACTTATAACTATGTAAAAAATAATAAATATGTAAAATATAATAACATTTATTTCATCTATATACTATGATTTTATTATGTGATTTTAATATCATTTATCCACCCCCACCATCAAATAGTAAAAAAATTGTCGATCTTATATACTGCAGACCACCACCTCACGAACCAATGTAACTCATTTTCCATGATCACATATCAATATCTTCTATTATTATGGATTTAATATATATAAATATATATAATATTTACGATATTATTATACTTATTTATTTATAATTCATCATATAATATCTAACTTTTCATCCCTTTTTAAAATATGGTAATTTAACTCGTTTGTACGATGAAATACCTATACGTGAAGTGATATCATTTTTTCACATTTGATTTACATGGAATGTAATAAGGATAAATTAAATAAATATATATAATATATATGGAATTATATTTATTCTCTAAAATTAATATATCACCCATTTCTTTACCCTTTCCAGCATTAATGGAATCATAATGTCAGTCTTGCCTATGCATGACCTACCATCTCAACGAAGTGGTGGGATTTATTCTACATGATCAAATTTAAATAATGATTATAAAAAATTTTATTATTAATAAATAGGATTTCCAACATTAATATTATCATGTATATGATTTATCTATATATATTATATAATAACTATTACTATAATTACTGAACAAGCTTGAGAAAACAAAGAAATTAACAATGACGAGATGAAAAACAATGAATGATTATTAATGAATGGATGATAATATGTTATAATAGTATCATGTATGATTTTATAAAGATGAATATAGTTATATAATAAAATAAAATTATTCTTATAATTATTATACAATATGATGAATTATGTTAACCTAAAAGGAATCATTAAGTAATGGAGTCTGCCTAAATTTCTTTTCATTAAGGAACATTGTAATTTTATGCAACATATTAAATATATATGTTTAATATACTACCAATTATTAATTTTTTAATATAAAAACCTAATAATTATTCATATTATATTTTTTATGCTAAATTTTTACAATTAAGTAAATTTTAAATTAAAAATACAGAATGATAAATAATTTGAAAGCTCAACTTCATTTCATTGTGTTTTATTACTTCTTCAAGGTATTTTAAATTATATATTAATGAATATATGTAATTTTGAAACTAAAATGTTTTATTTAAAAAAATTATCCAAATTTACATTTGATATACATAATTAATATATTGATCAATTCTCAGATCAACGTTATGATCATTGTCAGGATTTATTTTACTATTTTAATTGAATAGAGATTGACTGAAAATGATTTTCCATTGATGGAAATTATCTAATATTTTATTTTATTAAACCCCTTAATTAAATTTAATTCTATTAATTAATGATTTTTTTCATGTTATAGTACCAGATTCCTGTCTTAAAAAATTAAATTGATTTGGAAATGTTTATTAATAAAATAATACTTCATTTTTCTCTATGATTGAGATTCAATTTGATTCAAAAAATATGTTTAATAAAAAAAAGTTATAAAAAAGCCTTTAAAATTTTCTAATTGATTTGTTAAATGAATTTTTAACATGATTCACATGTATGAAAGAAATTGAATAGAATCTCCATGTCGTTTTTCAGTCAAGGCCTATTTGGCTATTAAGAAAAGTAAAAAATAATTATTTTAATGTATATGGAATCTACTGAATCTTCATTTCTTATTAAAACTCAATATTTAAAATATTCTGTTATAATTTTTAAAGGTAATATTCAATGATGTGTATTTTTGTAATAATTTTTATGATTTTTTAATAAAATGAATTCCAATGTGAAAAAATGATCTTCCAAAAAAATAAGGTTGTATTTATTTATCGACTACAATAACCCCTTATTTAACATATAATTCACTAGAGATATATTTTAATGATAAAATACCTATCATTCATAAATATCCCTATTATTTATCATTAATATACTTATTACAAAAACTATATATCATTTCAATATATGATATTTTTAATTAAAATATATATTATTGACTAAAAAAATATTTTTAATCCACATTCCATACTCAATCTGAAAAAAATATTGACAAGTAATAATGATTTAGAAATTAAAATCATTATTTGATATATGAGGAATGTGTCTGACATGAAAATATGGTTTTCTATTAGTAATATATATATATATACACATCTACTAAATGAATTGGTAGTATCATGATATGAATTAGTTGTCTAGGCTTAGTGAATGTTTTTACAATGTATACATACCCATAAGGGATAACTTATCTTATGAAAGGTCTTGAGAGTAGAGGTATCAAGATGCCTAAGATCATGAATTCCAATAATTATGAATTTATAGCATTGTGAATTTAGTTATCGTTATTCATGGTATTTTAGAAATTATATTATCACTAAATTTATTTCATTCCAATTTTATTGATTAAATAACATTTTTTTCATTTTTTTCCATTCCATGTTGATTATTCCTTATATCATAATTATATTCATGTTATTGATTATATGGATTGTGTTTTTAGATATTTACAAGGAAATATTTTTTATTCCTTTTTTATTATTCTTTATTTATTCATGATTTGTTTTTATTTTTATAAATAATACTAAGCATCAGAGATCATATATATTTTTTTCCATTACCATGATTCTATGATGAGTAATAAGAATGATATGAAATAATATTGTAGAAGGAATTAAGATATTCTAAAAAAATAAGTTGTAATTATTATATTCTAGTGTAATGTTCGAATCTTTTATTTATCAATTTTACCAAGACTACTAAACTTTTCAACCTTCTGGATGTGATCCTATGTATCTTATATTTCTTTAATAAAGTGGTCACTGGCTCTATGTTATTTTAGCCATGTTACTTATAGTTGGTATCATAGGATGGTTAATAAAAACACTGGGAACTATATTATGGGAAACATAAATTAACCACAATATCAATATAATATTTTTTCATCATAAAAATTAAAAACATCATAATGTTTTGGTGAGTTAGATATTATGAGGGTTTAACTAATAATGCACCCTTGTATGTATTCTACAAGTGGGGGTAGATCTAGAAAACATATACCTATGTTTAATAAATCAAAAAAAGGAGCATTGTGCAAGATTATAGAATTACCTAGTACATGAAAACTATTCATACTATGCAACTAGTTTGACACTCCAAAGGAAATTGTGTGGATAATTATAATTTTATTTACAAACTATTATCAAGGATTAAAAAAGATGATAACAACAGCTAAAATGGGTTAAAAATAAATATAATCAGATATAAAATAGGGTTTCAGGATTTATACGTCCTAAAAATGATAATATAGTTTCCCATTATAATTATTTAATAACAATATTTTTTTTGGTTTTTGTGAATGGATGAAACCATAATGAATCATGTTGACATTGAATATCAAGGAAAATGTGGTGACAATGAGTAATGAAATTGGATGCTAAAATAAGAGAAATATATATTGATTATGTTAAATATTTTATAACAAACTATGATTAAAAAATTACACCTTATTGAACTCTTGGACTCACAAGTTATGTTCCTAATTAAGTGCATCAAGAGGTCATGTGGTAGAAACACTAGTGGAAAGAACAATCAATTTTCTTAATTTCTGAAATGTGGATAAATAAAACAATGTAATTTTATCAAATAATTATATGAAAGTTTAATTTATCAAAATTTAGGGCTTATAGAACTGATTAAAAATGAAATATGAAGATTACGATAGAAATAAATAAATTTCATCATAGGTTTCCATTTATGGTTCCTTGTCTAAAATGTTGGGAACCTGGGAATTATTTTTGTAAATTACCTATTCAAAAGGATAACCCCTAAAATATGGATGTATGTATGTTAAAAATAAATTGATCAAGTGTTTATGTGTTGAGAATAAGAATTAAATCTTAATGTTATTTTTACCAAAAATATTTTGGTTATAATAATCCTGAAACATCTTTGCATTATGTTAAATGTTAGAAGAATATATTTCTTAATTAATATAAGACTTATTCATACCATTATGGTTTTATGAATTTATGGTTAATCATTATGTAAAATTAATAAAGATCCTATTTAATTTTTTTGGAATATGATATCAATAATTATATTTTTGGAAAACATTTATGAGAATGAAACCTATTGGTTTAGTATATAAAATTATTTTTTTAAGAATAATTACCTAATAATTTTACAAAAAAATATTAATTTTTTTGGTAAAAATTATAGTTTATCATTTCTTGATTTTAATGTAATTATAAGTCATTACACTTTTGGATTACTATAGGAAATATATACATATATTTTCAAAAAAAAACAACCTCTATTTTGGGTGACAACCGGTTTATTCCAGCAAGAATGTGGGGCTAGAACCCATAACCGAAGAGAGACAAGGCTAATATTCCAACCACTGTATTATTTGATGTTCGGATTACCATGTAACTATTTTTACATAAATAACATGATGATAAAATATTAATATTGAACTAATTTCATTACTATTGAGTTTTTTAGATAAATGTATTATATGTGATAATTTTTATTGAATGTATTAGTTTTTTGAAAATAATTATAGATAGAAAGAGACACATGCCACTCCTTTATAGATCATAAATCCCTTAAAAGTTAAATTTATTCGTTCGAGAATGAATTTTTTTTTGATATTCATCTCAATGAGTAATGGGTGAATTTTAAATTGATAAAGGTCTAACCAATGGATGAAATTTTTCTTATAAAATATAAAGACATCAAGTCTATATAATTCTATATATTCTTAGATTGTAAAATAATTCCTCCGCATTAGGAAAATATTCATAAAACAATAATTTTATAAAGTTACTTTCATATTGAATAAATCAAAGGGTATTTCAAATCATAAAATTTTACTAGTTTTTAGGTCCTTAAATATTCATTGTTAATTCAATTTGTAATGATCAATAATCTCTATTACTCTCTATAATAGTTTACGCTTTTATTCCATATCTGAATAATTACATGCCACCAATGTTATCCTTTTTCGGAAATTAGTAATATATTTTCAATATGAACTTTGTACTACCCTTTTTCTCTTATTAATAATATTATTCATTAACCCTTTTTATTATGTTAATTATCCATAATAAGATTTTCAAATAAAAAACCCATGGTTTCAGTGCAGAAGATCAACTTTTAGGGATAAATTTATTTAATATTGGAATGATGTGACTCACCAAAATTATAAAATAATAATATTTTTTGATGGAGTAGGAAACTCAATATGGGGGGGGGGATGGGGTGTATTATGTTTCTATAAACTCTTCTACTAATAATTAAAATTTTAAATTCCCCAAAATTTAAATTTAAATTGACGAGTTAGCCATTAGTAAATTTATAAGAGCTTGACTATTCAATTAATTTATCAAATGATTTAGTAGTTATTGGTTATAATAATTTTATACATAAAAAAATTTTGAAACTAACCTAAAATGTAAATACATTTAAAAACACATTCTAAGATTGACTTTCAGAGTTCAATTTAGTTTTATGAAATATGTGATAAAACAGAGTAAAACATAAAAGTAAAAACATAGAAAAAATGAAACAAGTGGATCAGTATCTAGTAGAGAACAAATCCTCTATACTTGTAGATCAACTACCACCATGTAGTTTAAATTGATAAATATTTTGATCCACACCCTTGATCGGGGTTCACAACTGCACACAGGTTGTCCAGGTCACAAGACCTCTATACTATTTCTTCATAGGTACAAATTACTAGGTCACACATGGACCTCAAACACATTTATCGATGGGAGTAAATAAGTTGTAATAAAGTATGAATGTAAGGATATCGTGTTTCCTTCAGTTTGATACAGGATACAATGTTTTAGTAATAGGTATATTCACACAATGATAAAAAATATACAAAAATTTACACAACTAAGAAAAAAAAGAATGAGAAATGATTTTGAAGGCTATATGTGTATGGAGATGCAGCTCTGGAAACATCAGATGTAGCTGAGATGAGGTTCGAGTCCCCTTCTAGAAGTTAACACAACAAAAGAGTATCGTATTCTGGATTTTAGGTACAAGTATAATTTTTGAGGTATATTCTTTTCCATCATTGATATGCGGATGAGGTTTTTTAATTCAATTTACATCTTGATTGAGATTGTGTCATGTGTTCATCCTTTTTATTTTGAGTTCAATGTGGGTGAGAGAGAGGCGTGTCTGTTCTTCTCTATATCTCACATGCATGCACTCAATACTTCTCTTATGTTCTATATTTATTTCTTCTCACTTTAAAAATGAGTTTTATACTTGAGGTCTGACAAAGAGCATGTCCTTTCCATGTGAATATGATCATTGTAATTAATATTATTTACTAGATTTATTTAAAATATTATTAAATATCTCAGTCATTAAATTACTCAAATATGACTGTTAGAGGAAAATATAAAAAATAAAAATTTAAATAGTCTATCAGTGAGTCCTTGGTTGGTATGTTAGTTTGTTGGTGAGTGTTCTTTTCTGTGGGACATCAGTCGGTGACTCATCTATCGATATCTCTATCCAACAGTGACTCAACCCCTTGGTTTTTCATTTTTATGGTCTTTCCATACATTTTTGAGTCATTAAATCGGTTACATTTTTTAGCTTTCACCAAGTCCTTGTGTAGGTATAATCATGCTTCAGTAGGTCACTTGTAATGGAGGTAGGTGGATTTCATCGGTAGGTCATCTTTCTGTGGGTGTCTCAGTTCTTTAGTCAGTGTTAGTGACTCATTCTTATATAATTTTAGATGTTCTTTCTGTCTTATAGTACAATAAATTCATAAAATATTTATACCCATAATTACACATAGATAATCGTAAATAGTAATATGATTAAAATGATATGATCTACAAGATGAGATTTGAAATAAATTAGGATCTATTAGGAGGTATGTTATATATGAATATATGACATGATATGTGATAAATAAACCATTATATTCATAGATTGTGGAAAATAATATCCTATGGGCCAATAATATCCCCCCATTTTGATGGTCAAAAATCATGGAAATATTATCTACCATTGGAAAATGACAAATGTAATCAATCTTATTATTTCCTACCATAAAGATGAATAGGCTCAAAAATAACTGGGGTAAGTAAAATGTACCAAAGTAACATAAAAAAAATAAATCATAATTATATATTAATTCTTAATAATGATATTCCCATTTTGGGATTATCCAATAATCTATGTTTAAAAATTATGGAAGAAAAAGAAATCATTGATTTTTCTTTCAAAATAAAATTACCTTGAATGAAAAAAATTACAAGTACTCATCCCTATGAAAAAGAGTCATGTCACACTACAGCTTAGGGTCATGTTGTGCATTGTTCTTATTTTATTAATAAATGGTAGGTTTAGAATGTGGCGGTGGAGAAACATGAACATCTCAAGGGATATTTAGTGTAGGAAAATGAATTCCTGCTTGAATAGTGGGTTCCAGGTATGGAATGTACTAGGAAAAAATGAGGTTGAGGGTTTTATGTGATAATAGGTCGGATTGGGGACAAGGCATGAGAAACTAAAATCATAAAGGAAGTCTACGGTGGAAAAGAGATAATAGAAGCTGCAGTTGAAACAATAATGGATTTACACTGAACTTGGAGATATGGCCTAAACAGTTGGATAAAATCATCATTAATCTCACCATCATATTTCAATGATTTCAGAAAGTCATCCATTTTCTCCATGAATTTATCCAACAGATGAGTGAAGTCCTTCAATTTCATGACTGGATCATTGAATGATTTTGAAACTGGGGGTAAAGTCAATTTTTTCCCAAATACTTATAATGACTTTTCCACTAGTTCTTACAGTAAATCTAGGTGAAATATTAATTGATCCTCTTTGTATGATATCCATAAGTGGAAGATGCTTCCTTGGTATATAATCTGACCATATCATGCACAGAATCTCTATACTTCTCAATATGTTTTGAGGCTGAACAATCAAGAGGTATCAAATAGAGATTTAAGATCATCTTTTACTACACTTCGGATTGCCTCAATATACATAGTCTTAGAAGTCTGGCTATATTTGGAAGGAAAAATAGCATGAGTTGATGTGGAAGTAGATTGTACAATTTCCATTACATCCTTTTGCTGTTTAAAAAAATTCATGAACTTCAAAATGAGAAACAAGATCTTCAAGTCTATTCATGAAACTCTCCATTGTAGTTGTGTATTAAGTGGTTAAAGAATTGATTCAAATAGTTAACTTCTTCATCTCATTCCCATGTTTGGTGTTTCAATGAATAATGTTTTTAGAAATTTTATTCAAATATGACTGAATCTCCATTATCATCATCTTTGAGACTAAAACAATATCAGTTTGAGATACGCTGGTTGATGTAGGTGTAGAACTATAAGTTCTAGTTTTCCTTACACCATCAACCATAAACCTGATAGCTTTCAAGTTATCAGTCAACTTGGTGTTTTTTCACTTAACATCATCAATATTATATCTCATCCAATATTTCTATGAATGTCCCATTGAGGAACATATGTCTTCCTTGAATTATTCCAAACCATCCTTAGTGACATGGTCTCTAGGAAGGGTGTCAACTACTAGTTATCTTTCAATATGTACAAACAATTCATTTTATGAATAATTATATTTTATTCCTAGTGCAAGATACCCTGGATTCCTCTCCCATTCAACCATTACCACTTCAACTGAAGGAGTGACAGTATCAAGCGTCACTCTTCCATGTTTATTCTCTTATTTATCTTGATTATATCTTTCTTGAGGCTTCCGCTCAATATGATATTCCCTCACCAGTGGATCATATTCATCATGAGTTTCTATTCATTCATAATCCAAATAAGGTACATGAATTTCTTGATCATCAACTCCATTAGGGACTTCAACATCATCTCTCACTTAAACTACATATTTATGAATTTCTTCCTACCGAGCCTCATACACTGATTCAACCTTTCAACATCTTCCCCATGATCATCCTTATGATGGTCATTATCACTTCCATTTATGGAATCATGAACATGTCTAGAGACATGTTCTTCATTTTTATGTTTCTCAACATCTTCTTTGTCTTCACCCCCTTAATTACCATTTCCATATTCACTATTTTCAAATTCTCCTTCGGGTTCTTCTTCAGAGCCACTAAATCTGTACACATATTCCACTCTACCAAATACTTTTGTCTCCTCACTTGCATTTTCTTCAATACTAGGTTCTTTAGAGGGTATGATAAGTGGAGGACTTGTAGGACTAAAGGAAAACCCATTGGGAGGTATAGTTGTCACAAGATTACTCTAATAATCAATAAGCCATCACTAATCTCTAAATAATGTGACATGCTTCTATTCTTCTTCTAAAGAACAATTAGCTTCCTCATTTTCTCCCAGACTAGTATAATCCATATTATTAGGTATAGTTGGATGATACAATGGATTGAAATTTTTTTAGATATTGTCTTCATCTACAACATATTCTATCATCAATGGGTTCCAGTTAATTTTCATCCTCTTACTAATCTCTTTACTAAGGTAGATCCCACTACACTCAAAAACAACTTCCTCAACTTCATCTACACTACCATTTTTTGAGCATGGAAGATATCATCGTTGGATAGAACATGTTATTAGTTTTTTAGGAAAGTTTGATCATCTCATCCATGGACACAAAAAGGTATTTAAAAAAATTTACTTTGATCCCTTTTCTCAGTAGATAAACCATGTTTAAATATAGATATTTCAAATACGTGAAGCCCCATTCCTAGGAGACATTTTATTCTTGGATAAACATTAATAATATTCTACATTCTCCAATTAACTCTATAGAAATGGGGTTTCTATCCTAATAATTATTATTTAGTTCCTTTAACGCTATCTCAAATAAAAACATATCATTATAAGGTGGAGTGATACCATGATAATCATCCAATACCCTTTATGAGTCATTTTATGACATTCAACCCAATGTGTTGAAGATAAAGAGATTATATTTTCTTTTAGTATAGATTTAATCTAGGAAACATTCACTTAAATCCAACAAAACACCATATTCATGTATAAATCATGAACTAGATTCAGGTAAAAGAGTCGTTCATTATTTTGGAACCACCCAAGCCAACCTTGATAGTGCAATACATTTAGCTGTAGTGGATTTCTTTCTAACAAATATTCTATAGGATCTTCTTTTTTTTGGATATACAACATGGATTTCTAGAGCCTGATTTACCGGTGCTAATTATTTTCAAGATTGACCTTTTTGTTTCATAGAAGCATGAGACTCTCCATCATCAAGATCTCACTTCACATACACAACTCAAATTCATTCATTCTGATGGTTATAGGTGGATGGTCAAAGGTATAGAGAGAGGAACGACCGAGGGAGTGTAGTTGTAAAGGAGTAGAGTAGATCAATTCATATTTATATAATTGAGGGATTTTCACATTATGAAATTGTGAAATAGTGAATCAGGTTAATCAAAATTAGTTAAATAATGTATATTTTATAAAAACAATAAATATATAGAAATATGGGTTCATTGATGATGGCATGATAGATTTTTATTAATACTAATGGCATCATCATGACAAGGCATTGATGTCAGCATGACAACTATATCGGCATGACATAGATTTGGTGTCATCATGATAACCTCACTTAAAAAGCTCAAAGCAATAGTAACACACAAGGTCTTGTAGATTGATTATTACTAACTCATGTCTGATGCAATTCATTATTTTAGTGTTCAATGGATTAGTGAATATTTCAACGAGCTAATATTCACTACCAATAATTTCTCATGTGATATCACCCTTTTGATAATGATCTCTCAAAAAGTGATGTCTTACATCAATATGTTTTGTTCTAGAATAGAAATCCAGGTTCTTAGAAATGATCATAGAAATTGTATTTTCACATTTTATTTGTACGTGTCAAAATTGATATCCATACTCTACATGATTATGTCTCATCCAATAAGATCTCAGCACAATACCTACAAGTAGATATGTAATAATCTTCCGTAATAGATGATGAAACATGATTTTATTTCTCTCTACACCATGAAACCAAAGACTCTCCCAAAGAGTTGAATGTTCTAGATAATGAATATTTTTTCTAACTTGTATCGACAAAATTCATGATCTGAATAACTCACTATGTCAAATTATTATTCTTTAGGGTAGAACAATATTAAATTGATAGAATGTTTGAGGTATTTGAAAACTATTTTAACAAAAATTAACTTATATTCATTGGGATTATTATAAAAAATGGTAGACATACACACACTAAAAAATATATCTAGAATACTAGTAGTCAAGTATAGAAACATCCAATCATTCCACTATAAATGGTTTAAATGAAAAATTTACCATCTTTATCAAGGTCTAACATAAAATTAGTACTCTTTGTAGTATCACTAATTTTATTTTTATGAAATCCAAATCTTTTTAAAACATACTTGTGTATTTACATTTATTTAAAATGATTCCTTCTAGTTTTGTAAAATCTGAAATCAAAGAATGAATTTCAATTTACACATAAAACTAATTTAAAATTAACTTTGCATCATTTTTGAAAAATCAATATATAAAAAATTCCATGAATATCCAAAAATAATATCATCTACATAAATGTTAACAACTAAAATATCATTATAAATTCGTTTTCTAAAGAGAGTGGGATCAACTATTACATTTTTTAAACTATTTGTAATGATGAAATGTACTTATTTTATCTTACCAATCACTTGGATCTTATTTTAAACCATATAAATATTATTTTTAATTTGAAAACATGATTTTGAAAATGATGATTTGTAAAAACAAGGGGTTGTTTAGAAAAAAATCCTCAACTATATACCCATTAAGGAATTCACTTTTAACATTCATTTGATAAGATAGAAATTATGATGGGAATAATATGCAAGTAGGATTCTGATGGCTTCATGTCAAGAAACATGTGATGAATTTTCTACATAGTCAATGACTTCATCTATACTACAACCTTGTGCAACCAATCTAGCCTTATTTTTTACAATATTACTAGATTCATCTTTTCTTTTCTTAAACAACTACTTAGTATCTATGGTTAAAGCCCCTTTGGGTCATTCCACAAGTCTCAAAACATTATATAATTCAAACTGATTATGTTCATCTTGCTTAACCATCACCAAAAATTCATCTTTCATTTTATCGTTTAGGTTATTAGGATAAAGATATGAAAATAGGATTTATTTTCAACCTAGTCTCTAAGACATTCTCTAGTTTATGTTTTTTATCCAAGTCTCTAAAAACTGCAACTAAAAGATGGTTTTTGAGAGGACTAGTTGGTCTAGAAAAGGAGGGGAAGGTAATTTCAGGTTCATCTATAGGTTTTGGTTCATCATGTCAAGAGTTTGAATTATTTAAAGAACTGTTTGATTTAATAGATTTTTTGACAATAGGATTAGATGATTTTTTCATTTATGTCCAGATTTTTCATATAATATTCATGATTCTCATTTGAGGTCTTAGGTTCAGGTGGATCTATTTCATAAAATTTGATATTAACATATTCTTCCACACACTTGGTTATTTTATGAGATACTTTATAGAATTTACTAATGATTGAGTAAACTATAAATATTCCTTCTTCACTCTTGGATGAAACAATATCATGATATTATATTATATTAAGGATATAGACTTGGAAAATAAAAACATTTATGTAACTGAAATTGGGGATTCTATTTTTCCACATGTTGTTAGGAGACTTCTTGATGATATTTCTAATTAAGAATCTATTATTTATGTCGAAATCTATATTCACAGCCTCATCCGATATGTAAACAGGTAGATCTTATTAATTAAGTATGGCTTGGATATATGTTGTAAGGCTCTATTTATTCTTTCCACAACTTCATTTAATTGAGTTTTCCTAGGGGGAGAGAAGTTATGATTATATCCATACTGTGAGAAAAAAGATTCAATGTCTTGATTTTAATACCCATGACTATGATCACTTCTTAATGATTTTATTTTATGTCCACATTAATTTTCAACTATTTTTGGATACTTTGATTAGTATGTACATGAAAATGTTTTGTGACATAAGAAATAAGTCCATTTATACCTCGAGTGGTTATCTACAAGAACATAGACATTGTGCTTCCCATTTATACTATAAACTCGGGATGATCCAAACAAGTCTATGTCAGCAAACTCCACATTTTTAGAAGTTGAAACTTTATTAAATTATTTGAAATATATTTTTTTTAGTTTATCCACTTGCCAAATATTATAGAAACTCTTACATAAAACTAATGTTTGGGTAGATCCTTGACTAGTCCTTTACGATTATGATTTCTGCGAGAGTATACATTTCAATGTCCTATTCTCATATGCAAAATCAATGATCATATTGAAAGTCACTCAAGAATGAGACATTTTAAGAGAATAAAGAAACTATGTTAACATAATATAAATTTTTATTTCTAAGAGTGGAATATACTAATTTATTTTTCGAGTTAAAAACCATGATATAATAACCAAAAAATTTAACATGAAATCCATCATAACATAATTGAGAAATACTAATAAAATTATATTTTAATCCATCCAAAAAGTATATTATAAATTAAAAATGAGTTAGAGTTACTAATCTATTCTATGACAATTATTTTCACTTTAGAATATTCTCCATAAGTGACATATCCACCATAAATCTTGATTAGGTTCTTGAATCTAGAATAGTCTCTTTCCATATGTCTTCAAAATCTACAGCTCAAGTACCACTGATTCTTGTTGGATCCCTTCAAAAAACATTCCTATAGAATATTAACAAAAACAGATTTTGGTACCATGACTTTTTTTTCCAATTACATTAGTAAGAAATTATTTTGGTACCCACATTTTATTCATGGTTTTCCTATAAGAATGATATAACATATTTAGAAAATAGAATCTATTTTTTCCAGAACACATAGAGGTAGAAAATATTTTCTATAATTGGAAGTAGATCAGAGTTTTGATATTTAGGTAGAAGAAACGATTTTCAATATTTAGTTCCAAAATTTTTTATAGATAAGTTTATCATTCCATGCTGATATCAAATTCAAGAAGTGTGCTTAGGAGCTATCTATTTACCAAGCATTTGAGAATGGTTATTTTTCCCATTGGTAAATTTTCTAGATATTTCTTCAATTACTCATTATACATTTTTATTTCATTTTTTCTTTGAGAAATTGAGAATTATATTACTTTTCAGTAGTATGTTTAGACTTAATATTTACAGCGAGAGAAAGTTGTTTATCTTATTATTTATATTCATATTTTAGTTCATTTCATATCTCTTCCAGCAAGTTATAAAATTCAAGTAGTCCATCACATGTCATATTTTCAGAAATGCTTTCATCCCCAGAATAGTATGAATTTTCTACAAGAGAATATATGGTTACCTATGATGTGTTTATCATAAAACAAATTTTTTTCATGCCATCTCTCTTATCATGAGATGATGATGATTCATTGGAGATATTTTCAGCGTCACTCCATGTAACCTTCATAGATTTTTTATAATTAATATATTTATCATAATAATAATAATTTTTTATTTTAATTATAGGCAGTCATCATTGACATGTCCTGTCCTCTTACATTCATAGCAGAGAATATCCTCTAAATTTTCATTTCTTTTCCAATCCTTTTTTGAGTTTCCCTTGTTATAATATCATCCTTTATAATTGGGATTTATGAATAACTTATTATTCTTATAGAATTTATTTAATCTTCTAGCCAGGTGAGAAATCTATCCTTCAATGCCTGATGTTGATTCATCATTAATGGAGCTTTCTGCAGAGGCAGGAACATTATTTTTTTCCTTGATCTTAGATGTTGTCGTCTTGAAGGCTTACAATTTTCTCATAGGTTCATCCTATTTTTCCTTGTCTATTTTCAGTTATTCCTCATACATCATCAGTTTTCAAATGATTTTATTTACATGTACATTTCTTATGTCACATGATTTTATAATGGAGACAGAATTTCTCACCATCTATCCAGAAATCATCCAAGAATCATCTCAATTTCTTCCTTGGTAGTAAAATATCATTCTAGAGAGTTAATAGTGTTCACTATATCGTTAATTTTATGATTAATACCAGAAATAGGTTCATCCAAATTCATTTTAAATTAATAATATTTAATGGCATATGTGTTAAGTCTCATTTCCTTTACACTAGTGGTTCCTTAATATGAAATAGATAATGTATCCCAAATTTCATGGGCTGTTTTACATTTAGAAATTCTATTATAGTCTTTATCTCTTAAATAACAGTATAATGAATTTAAGGGTGTGAAATTGTTATTATAAAAGGTATTAGATGGGTCATAAAAAGTAGTTCTAGTAGTTCCATGAATCTTATATTCATCTACAATTTAAGACCATATTTCAAAAACCATAATTAATAAGTACATTTTCATTTTGATTTTCCATTGTTAAAATTAGGATCCATTAATGAATAGAGGTATGTTTTTAAAATCACAATCAAGCATAATTTCAATTATAAAAAACAATAAAATTATATTATTGAGAAAAAATAGTATTCATAGAAATGTTAATATCTTTGAAATACAATAAAAATCACATTTGAAAATGGTGAAGAGGATTTGAAAAAATAAAATTACAAATCCACTTATACCAAATGTTGGATGGTGAAGGACACACAAGAGGTTGGGGGTGAATTGAGTTTATATAATATTTTTTATTAAAAGGTATAAGTTTTAATTCCCCTGATTTTGAAAGAAAATTAACCAGTTATCTAGTAGTGAATTTATAAGAGCATGACTGTTGGATTAAAATGTAAGAATATTTATTAGTTCTCAATTATTTAAATTTGATAATTAATACAACTATTGAAAATGACCTAATAATTTAATATAGTTTTATACACTTTCTAATACTAACTAGAAGAAATCAATTTCTATTTATGATATATTTGATAAAGCAAAGTAAAACAAAAATGTAAAAACACATCAGAAAATAAACATGTTGTTCTGTCCCAAGTAGAGCTAATCCTTTGCACTAGGTGATCACCTTCAACCAAACTATTTAATTTAATAAATAATTTCATCCACACCCGGGATCGAGTATTAAAACATCGTATAGGATATAAATATCACAAGATATCTACCATAGTTCTTTGAGGGTACAAACTACCAGGTCACACAAGGACCACTTTCACACTTATCCGTTTGAGTAAAAAAGTTGTTAGAAGGTATGATTGGAAGGATATCTTGTATCCTTATGTTTGATATAGGAGACAATGTGTGATTAATAGTAAGATACTAAAACTTCTCAAAAGTATGTAAAAATTCACACAACTGGGAAAATAAATATGAGAAAGGATATAGAAGGATTTATGTGTCTTGAGATGCATATTTGGAATCTTTAGATATTTCTAGGATCAGATTTGAGTCCTCTTCTAGATGTTGACAAAAAACATAGTGTCATATTCTTGATTATAGATACAATTATGGTTCTTCAGGTATAGTATTCTCCATCTTTTATATGCTGAAAAGGATTGTAGATTCAATTTATAGATTTATTGGGATTTCCTCAAGTGTTTTTATTTTGTTCTTCAGTTCACAGTGGGTGTATTAGAGTTGTGGATGTTCTTTGATATATCTGTCATACAGACATTCCACTCCTCTCTTCTATTTTATGAGTCTTTCTTCTATCTCCAAAAAAATTTCATACCCAAATACTGAAAAAGGGAATGTTCCTTCCATGTGAATAGGTTCATAGAACCTCATACTATATGCAAAAAGTCCAAAAAAGTATTATTAAATATGTCAGTGTCATTAAATGACTCAAATATGACAGTTAGAGAAAAATTTAATAAATGGAAATATAAACAGTCTATTGGTGAGTCCTCAGTCGGTGAGTCAGTCTGTGGGTGTGCCATCCTGTTTGTTAGACATTAGTAGGTGGCTCATATGTCATTATCTCCTTCTGTCAAGGACTCATCCCATAGTTATCTCATTATATCGGTATTTCCCTGTGTCGGTGACTCATTACATTGGTGACATATTTTAATTTTCGGTTTGCCCTTGTTTCAGTAGCATTATACATCGGCAAGTCACTTGTACTAACAGATGATCGATTGCATCTGTAGGTCATCTGCGTCAGTGAGTCATATGAATCAGTAGGTCTCCTACACCAGTGAGTCATATGAATCAATTGGTCAAAATTATATCGGTGTCTCGGTTATTCTACCACTGTTAGTGACTCATAAATTGATAATTTTAGATGTTATTATTGTCTTATAGTACAAAAAAGTCATATGTTTTTAATACCCAAAATTACACATATATAATTACAAATCGTTATATGATTGAAATTATTTGATACAAAAGATAAGAATTAACATAATTTAGGATCTATCGTGAGGTAAGTTATCTGTTATTTTATTACATGATTTGTTATAATTAAAAAAATTATATTCATAGATAGTGGATAATTATTCCCAATGGACCAAAATTGATCTTATAATTTAATGTATTACGCTTATAAATTATTATATATATATATTAATTAATTTTGATATCTCCTATAGCATGCTGAACACACAACCCAAATTATAAATGAATAGTTATGTTTTATACCTTAAAACCTAACAATTAAATAGGTATTTATGAATATTAATTTCTATATAATTATGATTATGGTTATATATTTAATTTAAATAAAATAAGAATAATTTAAAATGAAATAATTTTTTCTAAAAAACAATAATTTTTTATACCAATATTTAATTTCACTTTGCATACATAATTTAACTTTAATATTTAACAATTTTGGAAAATTTATTTTATAAAAAAATATTATTTAATTCATTAAATCAATATTATCTTATGATTTTTTTTTGTATTTCTCTTCAATGTTTTATTTTTTGGATGAATAAAAAATATATTGATTTTAATTGAATACCCCCTTGTTGATTAATTATTTTAGAAGCCTTAATTTTATTTTAAATTATTTCTAATATAAAATATGTAAAAAATAATATTACTTATCTAATTGATTTCATTAGAATAAATTTTATTTTCTATTTTGACATTAATAAATTATATATTTATGAGTGATATATCTTTGGAAACCTTTTTGTTAATCATGTTTGGGGGTATAATTTTGAAATTGGATTGTACCATTAATATGAATATAATTTGAAAAAATTTATTTAATATTTTTCATTATAATAATTTGTATTATCCAACAATTTTAAGTTAAATGTTTACCATTATGAATAGTAAACCCTTTAAAAATTTGTTAATATATTTGAGGTAAAAAAAGATTTTCTGGGGGTTAAACTCAAAACATTAGGGTTAAATGACCTTCTAAAATATTCAACACAATCTTATGTCTATATTTAATCTTTATAACCATTTACAATATATATTTGTTCATTTAGGATCCTTTTTTAATAAATAGAATGTTTTTTTAATTGATTCATTTCACAAAATCAATTTATGTCCTCCCCCCACATTAAAAAGGTAACCCCTCTTCTCCAATGTTAGCACAAAAAATATATCTGGTTTGAAAAATACCACAAAAAAATAACATAATTAATACCATAAAAAATCCTACATCTGTTGTTTTGATCATAATTCGATTCTTGTAATTTTTTTTGTAAACCAAAAGAAGTCACTAGAAGAAGAGGTAATGTTTTTGAATGATAGTTTTTACTAATGTATTCTTACAATGCATAAAAATATTATTATATAATTATGGCATAGCATCCTAAGTATGTAACGTATAATTATATATTATTATTTTAACTTCATAACTTTTATCCACCCCATTCTCTATCAAATGTAAAATGAAATCATCAATCTTGTGTACGACCGAATACAACCTCACAAATTAATGTATCTAAATTTCCATAAAAAACTCACTATTGGGTAAAATGAAAAATTGAAGGTATATAAATATAAATATAATATTTATGGTATTATTATTGTAGAGACCCAATATTGATGCACATGTATATTACATTACTTTTGAGGAAAACATAATACATAACTAAAATAGACACCCAAGGACTGTAATAGTTTAGTGTCTTTGGAAACTCGGAACTTAATCTTCTAGTAATGGTGAAAGATCTTCAACATCTCTCATAAAGATCATCCACTTTTGATTTCTTACGTAAAACCATTCTTTATATCCTGGGGAAATGAAAACATATAAAGTTTGAGATAAAATTCTCAATAAGGGTAATCATGGAGAAAATAAATCAAACCATATAAATTTGAACAGAAAAACATGAACATAATGATTAAACATCAAAATCATGAGCAATGACATAAAACAAGGAAGTACGTAAGGCATAGATCATAATGTAAATTAAATCATGATAAAATAGAATGGGAATAAAACATGTAATTTGGGAAAACAATTAATCACATGATAAGATTTCCATAGTATCCAAGGTATTTTTTTCAAGACCATCATAGTGGACGAAGTCCACTAGTGAACCAGGTTTACATGTCGTTCCAGCCCTATATTACTGAATTGGATTTACTTGTAGTCCCAGCCGTCTTTATCTCATGAGATATAAATCTTTACCCAATGCATTGGAGGGAGATATAGTTCCCACCCATCTCATATTGAAATCATTCTTACGTGTGCCAGAAAACAATCATAAATCATTCATCATAACCCAAAGAATAAAATGAGTTTCATAAATATCATCCCATCATAACATAATCCATATAAAACAAATGTATATCATTTAACCATAAGAAAAATAAAACCATGTAAATAACAGTGACATTATAATTGTAAGATAATCGTACTAAATAATATCATCTTATATGGGAAATAGTTTAGACAAAACACTTGAAATTAATTCTTGAGGAAAATATACTTTATTCTTCAAAATCATTTTCTTTTCACCAAATACCATGTAATTTTAAAAGAAAATTATTTTATTGAAAATAATCATGATATAATGTAGAGGAATCATCCTTAAAAATGTCATTATAAAACTGTAAAAATCCATTCATGCCTTAGAAGTTAAAAAAACATTCTACTCGTACTTTTTCCAGAAAAGTTAAAAAGTACCTCGTATGGTAAAAAAAGAAGGATTCATTCCATACCATGTGGTAAATGTCATAAAAGAGAAAAAAATGACTTTAAACATACACTAAATAATAGTAAACATTTTATTAAAACATTTAGAGAAAATATGGACATTGATGATAAACATAACCCCAGTAAATACTTACGAATAAACAATCTCGGATATAAACGAGATTGGAATAATTATCCCTTACCTTATGTCCAATTTCATCCATATGTGTCTGATAATACTGTATAGTTGGTTTAAACATATTATTAACTTGTAATGGAACCATAATAATATTTATGATATCATATATTATTCACTTATGAATTTATTTTACCCGTTCATTCGTTAATTCCAAGTTAAAGCCACATTTTGTTAAAATCATTTCATTTATCGTACATGTTTGGACTTGTTGTTCTTGATATTATTATTACATATATCAAGATTAACTTATAGAGAAAATTTAATAAATTATTTAGTTATCATATATATTCTGTATAAATATATATAATATATAGATAAAATAAATGAAATACATCGTTCATGGAGATGGTAGACCGTACGTACGCATGAACAATGTTTTTATTTCCTTATTGAATTGAATGGAAGTAATTAGATGACATAAATAAATAAATAAATATATATATATATCCTGTTGCATAATTATGTCATATATTTAATGATTATTTTTTATATATATACTTTATAATCATTCTTGAATGGTTAACATGGAGAATGAATATCATCATGTCGTGGAGACGGTAATCCGTACGTACGCACGAGTGATGATATCATTCCCATAATTATTGAATTGTGTTGGAGTGGATGATAGAATATCTCAGAATTAGTATCATGTTATAATAATCATATATAGTTATTCATTACACCATTATACCCATCCAAGTAAGGTGGTGGTGGAAAACAGATTACACCCCTACTGGAGACGGTATTCCGTACATACCCACGCGCTGTGATTTCAATTTCCATATTATAGATAGAAGGTTAAATAGGTTTGGTTCATATTTATAATAAAATATCTTTATATGAGTGATACCGATTTTATTTCTTTATTAGGAAACAAAAATAGAAGAGGAAGTAGAAGAAGAAATGAATTTTAAATAGTCGGTAAAGTATATTATCTCTTCTTCGACACGCCTCTTCTAAACCTCCTCTTTGGGAGGTAAAGTTGGTCATTGAAGAAGAACAAGACCTCTATTATCTCATTAGGGAAGTTGATAAGTGAAATGAGCAGGTTTTGGCCGAGCATGAAGTCTCAAAATGGTGTGAGTATGAGATGGAGGAGGTGCCCTTTTATAAGAGAGGAGAGGGGCACTTTTGGAATCCCTTAAAATATTAATTTATAATAAAATAAAACCCAATCTAAAAACCACTAAAATGACTCAAATTCGAATATGTTGTGAGTTAGGGTTGTAATATCATCAACCAATATAATTTATAAATGATGGAAATTTATTTTAGGCCTTATCAACTTGATTTATTCTTATTTAATCTCTTTAATTTTATTTGTGGAAATGATATTCTAAATTTTAAATTTTTATGAATACATACATATGTGTCATGAATGGTCTATAATTGGATAATTTATTAAATTATCAATAATATAAATATAAATTTATAATTTTTAAATATTTTTGTTATTTTTAATCAATTTAATAATATAAAATATCAATAGTGTCAATTTTGACATTATTCATTTGGTTGAACTAAAATAAAATAAAAACAAAAGATATGTTCTAAAAAAATATTTAAAAGATTCCTAACATGTCATATGTATCTAAAAAATTTTGGAGCACATTAAATAGTTCATATAATATTTATATTAATATTTTATAATCATTTATTTGATATTTGAATCAATAAAATAATTTATACATCACTATTGTGTCATTAGTTATGATAATTATATAATACATAAAAATTATAAATAAATTCACATGATGTTGATAATTTTATTATATTTCTTGTGACAATTTATCTCTGAAGATTTTATAAGTTTATCACTAAATTAAAATTATTACACTTATAAGATATAAGATACTGACCTGTAGTCACTTTCATTGGTTGTAATAATAATTACATTTTCTTCATGGTCAAAATTCCATGAAATGAATCTTTTCCAGCCCTTAGGTTATATGGGTCGACTTTGGTACATCCAATAGAATTTTGACAAGTGTTAGGTTAATTTTATAATCTTATTTTTACCCTTAATTACATGATTTACCTTCAACTATAGTAAATAAAATTTACCGTTGTTACTATTCATAATGTATGAAAATAAAAAATATCTTATTAACATAATTTTGAACTAATTATTCCAAATATGAAATCCATTTTTCAAAATTCAAAACATATAAGTCACAGTAAATAATTTAATATTAATCTCATTTTTAAGAAAACGGGTTTTAAAAGTTAAAACGTTGCCAAAGATTGAAATGTTTTTACATTTGAATTTGGTGTAAATTTAATTATAATTACTTATATTATACTAAATGGAAAAAATATATTCTATTTATACATTAATACCATTAAATATTATAATTTAGCCATAAAATTTGTCTCGATGCAAAATGTTGTTTTTAATTAAAATTTAGTGTATTTTTACTATTCATCTAAATATGAAGGTTATCATAATAATGTCAAAAATTTATCCAAAGTAAATTTTTATATCCTGATTGCAATGAATAATTATATTTCGTCTAATTGAACTTATAAATGTGTCAAATTTTATATTTAATGTGGGTGCGCCATCAAAAGGTGGCAAATCTGCATTTTTTTAAAAATAATTATTTTACATAAAAATTTTATTTTGTTCTCATAAAATGTTCTAGGACATGTGTAAGATGAATTATAATGTTATAAAATTAAATATTTTGTTAATACTATTCATACTAGATAGTTCATAATAATATTATAACAATATATCTTTGTTTAGTGAATCTTTGTATTGTGTACAACACACGCTATTGAGGACGGTTCGTTTTGCATGCAACACAAGACAAGAATAGTGTTTGTGTATAATACAAGCTATCACAGTGATACGTATCGCACAAGATAATTTTGGTGTTGCATAAAACACAATGAATCAATTATATGAAAAAATAATATTTCTCATAAAATCTCGGGGT
The DNA here is from genome assembly GCA_963277665.1 of Viscum album. Lineage (NCBI taxonomy): Eukaryota > Viridiplantae > Streptophyta > Magnoliopsida > Santalales > Viscaceae > Viscum > Viscum album. The sequence goes on from OY728148.1 coordinate 394,323,294, forward strand.
GTTACATTCTACCCCCCATAAAATGAATTTCTCCCTAGAAATTCGTCAGGGTTATAAATGGTTTAAAACATGAAAGTTTCATTCATAGAAACACACATTGTAAAAAGGAATACTAAAACTTAATTTTATAAACTAAAGTATCAAATGTAACAATTACCCAAATTATCTCATCACTGGGTTTCCACATAGAAGAACATATGTGAAAATATGGATACGGAAGAGAAATTTAACCATCAAGTTCTGATGGAGAGTGGTAGAGAACATGGCTATGAAAAATCCAACAATCAAAGAGCCATAAATTTGTGATGATCAAAGCTACCATCTAATTCATCAGATATGAGGGTACTAGGAAAACATTTTTGGTTCTCAAGATCATTTCCCTAAAGTTGAAAATTTTGAATTAGAAGAAATAATTACATGATTTTTTGTACAATCTCAATGTTGGTCATTCCATGAACAATTTCCACTTCATATCTTAAATAAACGAAGTTGAATTTTTCATTAGTGAAGTGTTTTCATATCATGTGATAGAATTATGGGTCATTCAATCTATCTCAAGCAAAATGTTAGCAAATGATATTAAATATAAGAAGTCCTTATATGGTGATATTAATCATATATGGCTCCAAAAATGGATTTATACTTCAAATATCACACCACTTAATAAAATAACACTAATTTCAACAAACTAGGGACTTCCTATAGGCCAATGATAGGCGATAAAGGCCTATCACACTTCGATTGTGGGTTCTATTCCCACAGCCTTGTCTGACGTGACTGGTTGTCGCTTGTCCTACGGGTTGACCTTTTTCTAAAACTACACCATTATAACATTTCATAAATAATATCGAAAAAATGTTCTAGCCTTAAACAATATTATCTGATGCCTAACATAATCCATTCCAATATTTAGACTTATCGAAAATACTTTTTTCCAAACTCACAGTATAAAGAAAACGATTACTAGAATGGTCATCTACCAAGAATGTAAATACCATCATTTATCCCCCATATGTCATAACATATGTCTTGTTTGTTAAGTTTAAAACACGTGAATAACTAAATCATGTATTATTGAAACTAGAATTACCATATAACCTTAGTGAAAACACGAATGTTAGCAAAAGTTATTTCTTTCCACATACCAAAATCCCAAAATTTCTATATACTCAAAATATGACGTCACTTTGTCCTTATATCAGCCATGAGAACATTAATACTATTATTTTCTTTGAATCCCTTCATTATGAACATATCCTATTATTTACAAAAATATTTCAATCACTTTTCATGGTTACCGGTACCATTCCAATACATAGATATTCCAATATTCCTTAATATTATAAATGAGATTCCACAACACTATTTTGGAATCCGGTTACATATACACTTAATCATTCCACCACTTTATTGTCATATTCAAAATCACCAATAGTAACCGCATGTGACTTCCCTTTGTCCTTTTATGTAAGAGGCTATTGATGTAAATCATCATTAAACCATGGATTAGGGACTCTATTAACATAATGCCACATTTCCTTGCACTTGTAGCATTGAAGTGTTGGTGGTGTGTTCTCTGTAGTCTCTTCGCTATTTACATTATTAGGTATCTTTTTACCATTACATCGACACTCATCATCTTGATGACCTTCTTTTCCACACTTATAACATTTTCTAGTCCCATTAAGACAATCTCCACCATGATTATTTACAGACATTGATCATAACGAAACATTCTTCTTCTTTTCACAATGGTTTTGAGATTTTTCCTTGAACTCTATCTTTCCTTTCTTGTCAAAACCATGAGAAGGATATGTAAAACCAACTTATAGTTCTACCTTGATATCACAACACACAATTTCTTTATAGAAACCGATGTATCTTATAGGTAATACCCTTCTAAGACTTTGTTTTAAGACACTGAATAATCGATCAACATTACTTTCAGGTTGGATGATAATGCAATAAGCATTCCTTGCATGCCTTGTAAAATTCCCCTCGTGTATACCAACAGATTCATCATCCTTTTGCTTAAGCTGATGGAACTAACATTCCATCCTTGTTAGAATAATATGATGGAAGTACTTATTGAAAAACAAGTTCTTGAACATGTCCCATTCCATTGATTCAATTTCATATTAGGGCCTTGTATTCTTAATTACAGTCCACCACTGGTCTGCTTCACCTTCTAAATGGTAAATAGCTAAAATGACCATTCCATGTTTGGAACATCTTAGTATGGAAAATATCATTTCAATGATATTGATCCATTGTTCAGAAACAAGTAGATCAGAAGACCCACTGAAAGAAGGTGGATGTTGTGTCATGAAGGACTCAATAGAATATTGTTCCCTTCTCTACTCATTTGGATGTCGAGAATGATTCATAGCATGTGTAAGTATTGTAATAATATTTTTCAATCCATTTCCCATTACATTTGGTTGTTCAGGAGGAAACTTATTTCATTGCCTAGTGCATTGATCATTAACATGGTTCCTTTGGGTTACATTCATTATCTAAAACCCAAAAAGGATTGTCTGAGAAGCAAAAATAATACTAGGAAAATAACATAATCAAGGGGAGTACTTTTAGTGTCTAACATATTAAGATTAATACTAGGTTATTCATGATCATTATAAAAATTCTTGGGTTGTAACCTATACTTATAAATATCCTTAGAGACATCCCTTGACATACCTTATAAATATCTCTAGAGATCTCACTAAAGTTTTTGCATCTTAGTTTCTAAATTTTAACTAAACGTTTCCAATAATACCAAATGTAGAGACCCAATCATGACATAAATGGAAATTAATTTAAATTTGAGGAATACATAATACATAACAAAAACAGACACCCAAGGACTGTAATAGTTTAGTGTTTTTGGAATCTCATAACATAATCTTCTAATCACGGTGAAAGATCATCAACATCTCTCGTAAAGATCTTCCACTTTTTTTTTCTTACCTAAAACATTTCTTTATATCCTAGGGAATTTAAAGCATATAAAGGGTGATAAAAAATTCTTAGTAAGGTTAATCATGGATAAAATAAAACAAACCATATAAATTTGAACTTAAAAACATGAACATAATGTTTAAATATCAAAATCTTGATCAATGACATAAAACATGGTAGTACATAAGGCATAGATCATAACGGAACATCAATCATGATAAAATAGAATGGTAATAAAACATGTAATTGTGGAAAACCATTAATAACATGATATGATTTCCATAGTATCCAAGGCATTGTTTTCATGACCATCATAGTGGATGATTTCCATTACTGAATCGAGTTTACTTGTTGTTCCAGCCCAGTATTACTGAACCAGATTTACTTTCCATTCCAGCCAGGTTTATCTCATGAGATATTAAAATTTACCCAATTCATTAGAGGGAGATATAGGTCCCACCCATATCATATTTAAATCATTCATATGTGTTCCACAAAACAATCATAAATCATTCATCATAACCCAAATAATAAAATGAGTTTTATAAACATCATTACATCATAACATAATCCATATAAATCAAATGGATATCATTTCATCATAAGAAAAATTAAACCATTTAAATAATAGATACATTATACTTTAAACATAATTATACTAAATAATGTTATCTTATATGGGAAATAATTTTGATAAAACACATGAAATGAATTCTTGAGTAAAATATCCTTTCTTCTTCAAAATCATTTTCATTTCCCAAAATTCCATATAATTTTAAAAGAAAATGATTTTGTTGAAAATAATGATGAAATAATTTATAGGAAGCTTTATTAAAATAAGGAATTATGAAACCATAAAAATCCATTCATTCTGTATAAGTTAAAATAGTATTCTTCTATTACTTTTGCCGGAAAAGTCAAAAAGTACATTGAATGATAAACAAAAGAAAGATTCCTTCCATATCATGTAGTAAAAGTCAAAAAAAGGTAAAAATAAATTTAAACATACATGGAATAATATTTAACATTTTATGAAAACATTTTGAGAAAACATGGACATGTATGATAAACATAACCCCAATAAATACTTATGGATAAACTATCTCGGATAAGAACAAGATTCGAATAATTATCTCTTACCTTATATCCAATTTCTTTCGTATGTATCTGAGAATACTGTATAGTAGGTATAAAAATATTATTAAATTATAATAGAACCATAATAATATTTATGATATCATATATGATTCACTTATGACATTATATTACCCGTTCATTTGTTAATTCCACGTTAAAAGTCGTGTTTTGGGTAAAATTGTTTCAACTATCGTATGTGTTTGGACTTGTTCTTCAGGATATTATTATTAATTATATCATGATTTACTTACTTTCATAATATAAAAAATGATTTATTTATCGTATATATTCAGTATATATATATATAATAGAATGATAAATGAAATGAAAAACACCGTTCATGGATACGGTAGACCGTACGTATGCATGAACGATGTTTTCATTTCCTAATTGAATTCAATGGAAGTAAGTAGATGAAATTATATATATATATCCAATTGAATTATTATGTATTATACTACATTATTATTTATTATATATATACTTTATAATCATTCTTCAATGGTTAACCTGGAGAATGAATCTCATCGCGTCCTAGAGACGGTAATCTGTACGTACGCACGAGCGATGATATCGTTCCCATAATTATTTAATGGTATTGGAGTGGATTATAGAATATATAATAATTAGTATCATTTTATAACAATCATATATAGTCATTCACAAGACCATTATACCCATCCAAGTAAGGTGGTGGTGGAAAACAGATTACACCACAGCGTGGAGACAGTATTCCGTACGTACGCACGGGCGGTAATTTCGTTTTCCGTAGGATAGATAGAAGGTTAAATAGGGGTGGTTTATTTATATAATAACATATCATTATATGAGTTATACTAATGTTATTACTTTAATATTAAACAACAAAATAAGAGTATGTAGAAGAAGAAATGAATTTGAAAGAATCAGTAAAGGATATTACCTCTTCTTCAACACGCCTCTCCTAAACCTCCCCTTAGGGCACGAAATTTTGTCTTTGAAGAAGAACAGAAACAATAGCATGTTTCTAGGGAAGTGTATAAGAGAAATGGGTAGGTTTTGACTGAGCATGAAGGATCAAAATGGTGTGAGGAGGAGAGGGTGGAGGTGACCTTTTATAAGAGAGGATAGGGGCACTTTTGGAAACCTCTAAAATATTAATTTATAATAAACTAAACCCCAACCTAAAAACCACAATAATGTCTCAAATTACAATGTTAGATGATATATGGTTGTAATCTCCTCAAAAATTAAAATTTATTCAAGTAGGGAATTTATTTTAAACATTATCAACTTGATTTCTTCTTATTTAATCTATTAAATTTTATTTGTGGTAATAATATTCTAAATTTTAAATTGTTATGAATAATTACTTATGTGTTGTTAATTGTCCATAATTGGATAATTTATGACATTTTAATCCATACAAATTTAAATTTATAATTTATAATTTTTTTGTGATTTTTAAACAATTTAATTATATAAAATATGAATAGTGTCAATTTTGACACTATTCATTTGATTGAATTTAAATAAAATTCAAACATAAGATATTTTAGAACGAAAATATTTAATAGATTCATAACATGTCATATTTATCTATAAAATTCGTGTATCACATTAAATAGTTCATATATTATTTATTTTAATATTTTAAAAACCATTTATTTGATATTTCAATTAATAAAATAATTTATACATCACTATTGTGTCATCATTAATGATAATTATTTAATACCTAAAAATTCTAAATAAATTCACAAGATGTAGATAATTTTATTATATATATTTTTGACTATTTATGTTTGATGTTTTATGATTTTTATCACTAAATTATAATTATTACACTTATAAGATATAAGAGAGTGACATGTTGTAACTTTATTTGGTTTTAATAATAATTACATTATTTTCATAGTTAAAAGTCTATTAAATTAATCTATTACGAACCTTAGGTGATATTTGTCATATTTTATTCATTCAATAGAATATTGGAAGGTGTTAGGGTAATTTTATAATCTTATTTTTACCCTTAAATACCTGATTTACCTTTAACTATAGTAAATAAAATTTACCGTTGTTACTATACATAATGTCTAAAAATAAAAAGTATCTTATTTACATAATTTGGACCTACTGATTCCAAATATGAAATCCATTTTTCCAATTTCAAAACACATAAGTCCCATTAATTAATTTAAAATTAATCATGTTGTTAAGAAATCAGGTTTTAAAAGAAAAAACGTTGCGAAAGATTGAAATGTTTTTACCTATGAATTCCATGTCAAATTAATGATAAAGACATAAATTATATTAAATGGTAAAAATATATTATATTTGTATTGTTATACCTTTAAATATTATAATTTAATTATACAATTTATCTAGATGAAAAAAGTTGTTTTTAATTAAAATTTAGCATATTTTTTCTATTCATCAAAATTTGAAGGTTATCCTAATAATGTAAAAAATTTACCCAAAGTAAATTTTTATAACCTGATTAAAATGAATAAGTTTATTTTTTATAATTGAACTTATAAACTTGTCAAAAACTAGATTAAATGTGGGTTTCCCATCAAAAGGTGGCAAAACTTTTTTTTAAATACTTATTTTACCTGAAAATTTTATTTTGTTCTCATACCAAGTTCTAGGATATGTTTAAGATGAATGATAATGTTATAAAATTTAATATTTGGTTAATACTATTCATAACGGCTAGTTCATAATAATATTATAACAATTTATCACTGTTTAGTGAATCTCGGTATTGCGTACAACACAAGCTATTGAGGTTGGTCACTCATTCGTGCAACACAAGCCAAGAATAGTGTTTGTGTATAAAAAAAGATAATACTGTGTTGTGTATAACACAAGCTAATTTTAGTGTAGCGTATAACAGAATACATCAATGAAATTAAAAAATAATATTTCTCATATAATCTTAGGGTGTTACAATTATACTTCGTAGATTATAATATCATATATTCCTTCTTACTATCCATTCTTTTTAAAATAAGATAAAATTTCTTGTGTGTACGATTGACTATATCATCATGAAACCCTACGATTCATTCTTTAATATAAGATTTAAATTTAAAGTAATAAGGATAAATTTAATAAAAATATGTGATATATATTAAAGGATATTGATTCTGAAAAATTAATATATCACCCAATTCCTTACACTTTTCTTAATTATGGGAATGATAATGCCACTATTGCATATGTATTACATACCATCTCCTTGAAGTTAGGTGATCTATTCTTCAGGATCAAATTCTAATAATTATTATAAAAATTTATCTAATTTAAAATTTATTTTTGTAACATTAATATAATTATGTATATTTTGTATATATATATATGCAATACAAAAAAAAATTATCTTTCATGAAAAAACATGCATGAGAAAAAATGTAATTAACAAGTGAAACAATGAAAATATTGAAGATTATTAAAAAATGGGTGATAAAATGTCATAGTAGGATAATGTATGATATTATAAATTTTAATATAGTTATATTATAAATTAATATCATTTTCAAATCCATCATACTCAATTTTAAAACATGTTCAACCAAAAGAAAGCATTATGTAAAGGACATTGTCTCAATTTACATTCAATGAGGAATGTTATAATGTTTTACTACTAATATATTTTATATGTTCCATATAATAATAATTTTTCATGTAATAAAATGAAAAGATAACACGTATTTTTCTTGTTATTTTATTTATTTATTATATGAGGAATTTAATTGAGATTTACCATGTTTTATAAATTTATAACATACAATTTTCTATCATTAGGTTATATTATATCATAATATTCTATAACGTCATTATATTATGTGATACAAAAATTTGACTATATTATCGTTTAATAAAACTTATTTTATGTGGATTTTAATTTTATAAAAAAATTATTCAATTATTAATTTTAACATCATTATTATGATCTTTGTAAGGGTTTATTTCACAATATTATTTTTATAATCATTGATTATACTTGAATTTATATTTAATAGAATTAAATGATCATAGTTTAATAAAATCTAGTAATCTTTATCTCTACAGATTATTCATGATTTTACAATGAAATTGATCCATAATGCTATCCATCACACATAAAAATATTGAGAAAATGTTTTTAATAAAATTGGACATCATTTCTTGCTTTAGTAAAAAATACATTATCTTAGAAACCTTATTTTAGAAAAATGTTTTTATTTTTGTAACATTATCTAAAGTATTTATTAAATAATTTATTTTCCCATATTTTTCTTTATTATTTATTTTAACGAATCATTGTGTCATTTCCCTAATAGGTTTTGCTTAGATTTTTCCAAGAACATTAAAATAATCTTTGATTAACATGTAAAAAAATGTAAGAAATTTCCCATCAAACAGTACTGGAATTTTTTGTAATTGCCACGATCTATTTGCGACGGAATCTCTTCGCAAATAGGCTTTAACGATGGGGCCCCGTCGCAAATATCCCATTACAGAAAACAATGTCGCAAATACAATTATTTGCGACGGTCACATCGCAAAAAATCTTATTTGCGATGGGAAACATCATTGTCACAAATAATCCTACAATTATATGTATTATATATACATAAACGTTTTCATGATGGGCTCGTCACAACAACTATTCGTGACAGGTCCTTGTCCCGCCGCAAAAAAATATATATATATAAAATGTTCTGCGATGGGCTAGTCCCAACAATGTATTTATGACGGGAAAGTAATCCCATTGCAAATAATAAATTAATTTGAAAAAAAAATTAATAAAATTATTATTAATGATTAATATTACTATTATTAAAAAAAAATATAAATAAATAATATTATAATTCTCAATATTCAGAAAAAAATAGAAAAAATAATAAAATATTAAGAAAATAAATTATCTAATATTTTCACCTATATAAAAGATAGAAAATGTAAATAATTTATATTACAATGTTAAATTCAAATGTTTGTAACATAAAAATATCACTGGGGAGGGTCTTCTTCTGGAGGAGTTGGAGGAGCTGAAGGACCTGGTGGAGGAAACTTCGTCCCTAAACTACGAGTTAGACGCCGCATTTACTCCATATGCTTGTGATGCTGCTGCTACCATCGATGCAACTCATCCTCATGCTGCTCCAACTACCATCGATGCATATTCTCCTCTTAATGCTGCTTCTGCTGTTGCTACCACTGACACATCTCTTCTTGCTGCTTCTACGGAGTCTCTATAAGCTCATCCTAAGCTCGCAACTGCTTACGATACTGTGAGCTAGAAGATGATGCCTCTCCATGAGCTCCTCTCGACCTAGACACCGACATTGCAACAGTACCATAATAAGTACCAGGAGTCAAATGATTGCCGATACCTACTACTCTGCCCTTCCCATATCCATACTGAGTTTCCTACATCTATACCTCCTCATCAAAATAGTGTGCACTGGTCTGCTCAGTTGTCTCGTCCTGACCCTTAGAATGTGTCTGAGAGGTCACAGCCTCATATGAATCCATCAATTCCAATTTAAAATTAAAATTGTGAAAATATTAAATGCAGTTAATTTTCAAACTAGAAAAATAATACTAACCACATTCTGATGCTGGCGATCACCTCTAATCTCTCTAGTGGCTGGATCACTGTACATCCTCCGATAAACATCGAACTTTGTAATATCAGGATGCTCGACTACCTAAAAAATATAAAATAAACTATCTATATTTAATGTTATATAAAATATTTAAAAAATATACTTAACAGATTATCTCTATGAGAACAGAATGTATGGCTACCTGCTCAATGCGTCACCTCATGTCTCCCCCGGTTCTGGCATCCCACTGAATATCTCCTCTGAAAACCACCACCCAACCAGTGTAATCATAATCCTTCCCAAATGTGAGATGAAATGTACTCTGATCGGTGGCCTCTACATGACTCATCAAATTCTGTCACCCCTTCATTTGTAATGTTTTTCTTTCTCAAATTGTGTAAAAAATTATGGAAACGATCATGCATAGAAACCTTCCAGGCCGCGTGGATAGTGTTGCACATGCTATCATTGATAGGATACTGTTACACACAGGTTTTTTTCTGTCTTTGTATTGATCCGGCCCATTAGAAATCCCGATCCTCTTCATGGGTATTTGATGAGATGAATCTTGAGTTTTTAAGTTTCATATATGTCTAACCACCATAATTTGGGATCCACATTGCTTGTTTAGGAGTTTTTGAAGAAAGGGTGGTTACTTCATGATTTGGGCCAACCGTGACCCCATTCCCAGTTTTAAAAACTGAATTTATTTCTTTTATAACTCTTTTGTTTTTCATCCTTTTTCACCCATTCAACTTACCACTTGTCCTATACTGATATATTAAAATTTATTTATCCTTTTGGACCCATTATAAATTCATAAGCCGGGTGAATTTGGGTTACTTATTTAGGTATTGGGCTAGCCCATGGGCCCATTTCCTGTTTTAAAAAAAATAATTTGTTTCATTTATATCTTTTCCATTTTTTACTCTTTTTCGGGGATTCCACCTCCTCCTCTAAGCCAATAACCATATCCTAACCCTCATAATCTATTTTACCTCTTTAGAGCTCATGTGGGTCGCGGATTAGAGTGAATATTCTTAGGAAACCTCAAATCGCCCAGAATTGCCAAGGTAAATTTTATCATTCATAAATCAATCAATTCGTACTATTTTAGCCACCAATATTCTTTCCCTGGTTCGACCAGACCGTAAGAGTCTCTCAATGAATTTTCAAGTCATTCCCTTTTCTCTAGGGCATCGGATATAATGGAAGACGAAGAGTTTTCTAGGATGAAAGGTGAGATTCCTTCTCCTTTCTTCTTCCTCTTCCCCCTCCATTCATTATTTCTTGGTTTTATATTGTACCCTAGTCATGATCGACCTAGGGTTTTGTTATAAAATGTTTTTATATTTGTTTTATGTTTGTTTAGGTCTGTTATTTATAGTTTTAGGGTTTATAAACCTGCGACGGGTGATTTCGGGTGTGCGTTTCAATTACGCCAAAGATTTGAGGTAGGATATCCCTTGCACATGCCTTTATCGTAGAATTTTCATCATTTTAATACTATCCTATACTGATATAGATGTTTATTATTGTTTTTAATCATTTTTATAATTTTTTTGGTGTTCAAAGTCGTTGTTTAATCACTGTTATGTGAAAGGTAGTGTTGTTTTGTCATGAAACTGCTCAACAAGTGTTTGTTTAAATGATCCATTATCTTTTGAAAATATTTTGTGAGTTTTATAATCTGGTTTATGGTATTTTTAACATTTTACAGTATATTGAATGAAAATATGACATTCAATTTGTGTTTTATTCTTTTTCATGTACATAAAATAAATTGTTTTGTTTAAAAAGGGCATGACATGTGTTTGGTAAATTGCCCGGTTGGCTTTTATGTGTGATGTGTGATTTAAAAGTTATTTGATTGGATTTATAAAGGAATTGGAAGAATTATAAATGGTATTTTTGGTTACATATATTGATTTCCAATTTGGATTTGTTTTTACAAACAAGTGGGTTTTGATTTATAACATATTTTGGCCGGAGTTGCCCAAAAATGGACCGTTTCACATCTTTATGAAAATGGTTGTGTTTTGAATATGTAACCTGAGTATTATAAGAGATTTATGAATGAGGATTGATGATGTAAATTATTTTTATACAGATCATTAATAAAATTAAAATCCATACCATCATCAGAGGTTAGTTTTGAGAAAATGTTTAAAGGCCCGTTTGGAATTTCCTAGAAATGAAGGAGTGTTTTACTTGTATATAACAAGTTGTGCAATTGGGATTGTTTTATGGTTCATTAAATGTTTTTATTTAATGATTATTGGGCTTCCAAATATGATTTGGTTTGGTTATGATGTGTGTTTATAATTTAAAGAGTGTTTTTGAAAGAGTTTTATGTGCAAAACATCAATACACTTCATGAAATTGTTTTACCAAAATATTTATGGGTTTGTTGATTAGTGTTAGAAATGTGAAGAAAGATTATGTGCTGTTTGTGTTTTTATGGTTTTGGAATGGAATGTGGATGTGAAATGTGTATTTGATAATATGTTTAACTTGATTGAGCACTAAAGGGAATCCCGGGTATATAGGTGGGCGGACGTGTACTAGTATGCTAGTGATTCTATGGGGGTTGGCCCTTGTATCACGTAGCAAGTTTGACGATGACAACACTAACTAAACTATGATGATGATGATGATGATGATGATTGGGGACCATTAGGTTATTTGTATGTTCCATACCAGTGGCTCATGCACGAGAATGGATTTTTATTATGGTTACTTTCACCGAGATACGAGGTACCTGGGGCTCACAACTATCTAGTGCCTAGGGGTATTCCCGTGACTAGTGATCATTGGCTATTTTGTACTCACCATCGGCATACGGTGTGTTTGGATGGTAAATTCAGTAGTATGTGTTATTTATTTAAAATTTAAAATTCTTTAAAGCAGCCCTCTTGAAAACTATGTTCATTTTTAAGTTTCACCTCTTTGAAAAAATAGTTACTTTCATTTTTTTATTAAACATGCATGTTTTTGTCTGATAATTATTATAGCATGGAACCTCATTTGAAAACCATACTTTAATATCTTGAATTTAAAACTATAAATTGATGTTTCATTTATTTTAAAGGAATTTTCATTGGGAATAGAATATCGGGCTAACCTACTAAGTTTTAATACTCACGCCTATAGTCTTCTTCTTTTTTTAGCCCTTGTGCAGGTTTCATCTTTAGTTCGATCACGTTGGGTGACTCTTTATCATTGTGTTGGAGAGTGTCCAGAAGTGTCACATGGAGTTAGTTGGTCATTGGGATTGTTCATTTGAGTTTTTGTTTTTGTTCTACCTTTAGTTTCTTGTATAAAAATTATTTTGTTCAATTTTTATATAAATTCATTTTGGGCTGTCCGTTTGTTTCCTCTGTTTGTTTGATTGTCTATATATGGGAAAAATCATTCCCTTGTGTACTCTGTTGATTTCCTTGGTGCTTTTCACCATCCCGGGAGGATCGGGAACGCCTCTCGGGACTTGTCGTGGGCTAGCCTGGGTGACCGGTTCAGAGTCGACTCGGGCTGGTTCGTGACAAAATGGTATCAAAGGAGGTTGGCTCTTAGCAGACCTTTCTTTTTAGAGTTTCCTTGTTATTTTGGGGATGTCAAGGTAGATGGAGTAGGATTTTTGGGACTTGAGGGGTAAGTGCAAGAAGAGCGTCACGAACTCTTTCTTGTTCTAATCCTCAGGTTTCCAAGGGAGTCCAGTTTTATTAGTGTCCTTTGTTCTGGTTGATTTTTTTGGTGTTGGGATATGACAAGGGGAGTCTGACTAATGGCCTCCGTGAGCTCACAGGGCCTGGAAAGCCATGTGGATCTGGGGAATGGTCCTAATAAGTGTCTATGTGTTTGTGTTTTGTTTGGCATATGGCCACTAACCATATGGTCAAGTCACCCACTGACACTAGTTCCCTTTTTTTGGGCCTCTTGAACCTTTCTTGAATTCTGAATTTTTGTTTTTAAAATCCTTGTGTGAGAATTTTGGAAATTGGTTTTAATGTAAGGATTAGATTTTGAAAAGTGAAAAAGGGGGTTTCAATAATTAAATATAAGAATGGTTTTGGAAGGTTGTGTTTTTGTGAAAAAAATTGGGTGAAGCAGAAATTATTTAAAGGGATTGGATTATCCATAATCTAAAATTGTGGTTTGTTGAAATAAAATGTTTTGAAATTGTGAATAATTTTAAAGCAATTCTGGATATTTTTTAAATGGGGTATTTTAGGATGTTAAAAAGTTTTTGAATTGGATAAATTATTTTTGGCAGTTGGTTTTGATCGGTTGGTGTTTTACTACAAATGGTATTGGTCTCAATGGACCTCAGATTATAAAAATATACATTGCTGATTTTTTTTTAAAAAATGGGAAGGGGTTGTTTGGAGTGGCTTGGATATTTAAAATGTTTTTTTAAAATGAAAGGGGGTAGGTTTTTAAGAAAATGGTTCTTAATGAATTGTAGTTTTTTTTTTTGAAATATGAAAAGGGTTTTCCACTTGGTGGTTGGTGTTCCTTTTGAAGGTACATGATTTTTGGAATTATGTTGTTTTGTTTTAGCCATTGGTGTTTTCATCAGTGATCACATGCATGGTTTTATTTATATCTGGAAGGATGAAATATATGTTATGGTGGTTGGGTGCCTGGGGTGGCATGGAAATGTGCATGTGGGTGAGGTTTGATGAAACACCATTGGTGAATGTTGAAACCCACCAAGTTAGTTTGTTTTTCAAAAGTGTTTTGAATTGAAAAATGTTGTCCATTTTTTTATAAACCAATGGTTATGTGGCCCGTTTTTTTCTATGTTGTGGAAGAGTTGTTTATTCAGTAAGGTTCCTTGTGATCTACAATTCATACTCTTGTTGTATCTTGAGATGATATCTTGTTGGTGTCTTGGTTTTTGAGAAATTTTCATTGGGTTTCTAAAGATGTGTTTGATGTTGTGATGTGGCCAGGGATAGTTCTCCATTTTAAATCTTTCATGATGATCAACCTAAGGATTCATTTCAAATGTTAAATCCACCTCTTTTGATGATGCCTCGACCTGTTTGTTGGAATAGAGAGTAGTTTGGGATCTATTAAAAGTGCTTCAAGGTCGTGATAATTCTTTTGGACAGAGCAGTTGTGTTCGGTGATGTTGATGTGTTTCGTCTAATTCCTTGTCCATTATGCCCCTCATTTGGAGTGATGAGGAATTTTGATATGTATCTATAAGTTCCTATTTAGATTAAGGTTTTTGTTTGTTGATCAAGTGTGGTTTTTTTGAGTGGTGGGATCCTTATCACCTAACTGCGGTGCAGCAAATGCTTCAAGAATCAGGGCTCCATCCATAGGCATCGGAGTGAAGCTTTTCACGCAGTCAGGAAATCAACAGAGGTGTGGAGTGCTAGATTAAGATCCTTACTCCTCTGTTTTGGTAAGTTAGTTACTATGTCAATGTTTTGGTTCCTCATTTCTATGAATTTTCCTTTCTCGCAACAAGCGTGGTGGACTTAACCCCTCACACAGTGTCTATGGTTATTCCTTCATGGATGTGGGTTTTCCATCAATGTCCCTGTGTGGACCGCCTGTAAAAATCAGGTGTAGTCTTGGTGTTACCTATTCATAGGTGGAGAGTTTTGGGTAGTTTATTTGTTTCTTTTGTGGTTTCAGTGGCCAAATTATTGGGTCCCCTTCCATCCCATCCCCAAGTGACGGGGGTCCAGAATTGTGCTGAATGTGTCGACCAAGTTATTGTCCCCTCCATTCGGGAGTGGGTGGTTTATATGTTCATTTTGTAACACTATTAACTTGGTATAGTAGGATTTTGTTGGAGGGTTTTTTTTGGGCTTGTGTGAGTGAGTCCCAACTCTAGCTCATGTTCAATTATTGTCTATTCATTGCTAGTTGGTTTCTAATGGTGGGGAGACCCACCATGGGTCTCCTGGATTTTCATCCTAAGAACATTTCTAGTGCTAGTGGATTCTTAATGGTGGTGAGTACATCATGGAATCCTTAGGTGTTGTTTTTTTCAGCCAGAAAGTGTTATGGCTTTCCGGGGGCGGAATGCTTTAATGGTGGGAAGAATTGTCACACACGGTTTCTTTTTCTGTCATTGTATTGATCCGGCCCATTAGAAATCCTGATCCTCTTCATGGGTATTTTATGAGATGAATCTTGAGTTTATAAGTTTCATATATGTCCAACCACCATAATTTGGGATCCCCATTGCTTGTTTATGAGTTTTTGAAGAATGGGTGGTTACTTCATGATTTGGGCCAACCGTGAGCCCATTCCCAGTATTAAAAACTGAATTTGTTTCTTTTATAACGCTTTTGTTTTTCATCCTTTTTCACCCATTCAACTTACCACTTGTCCTATACTGATATATTAAAATTTATTTATCCTTTTGGAACCATTAGAAATTCATAAGCCGGGTGAATTTGGGTTACTTATTTAGGTATTGGGCCAGCCCATGGGCCCATTTCGTTTTTAAAAAAAAAAATTGTTTCATTTATATCTTTTTCATTTTTTACTCTTTTTCTGTGATTCCACCACCCCCTCGAAGCCTATATCCATATCCTAACCCTCATAATCGATTTTACCTCTTTAGAGCTCATGTGGGTAGCGGATTAGGGTGAAACTTCTTAGGAAACCTCAAATTGCCCAGAATTTCCAAGGTAAATTTTATCATTCATAAATCAATCAATTCGTACTATTTTAGACACCAATCTTCTTCCCCTGGTTTTTCCAGACCATAGGAGTCTATACAAGAGTTTTCAAGCCATTAACTTTTCTCTAGGGCTTCGGATCTAATGGAAGACGAAGAGTTTTCCAGGATGAAAGGTGAGATTCCTTCTCCTTTCTTCTTCCTCTTCCCCCTCCATTCATTATTTCTGGGTTTTATATTGTACCCTAGACCTGATCGACCTAGTGTTTTGTTATAAAATGGGTTTTTATGGGTTTTATGTTTGTTTAGGTATGGTATTTATAGTTTTAGGGTTTATAAACCCGCAACGGGTGATTTTGGGTGTGCGTTTCAATTACGCCAAAGATTTGAGGTAGGATATCCCTTGAACATGCCTTTATCATAGAAGTTCCATCATTTTAATATTATCCTATACTGATATAAATGTTTATTATTGTTTTTAATCATTTTTATAATTTTCTTGGTGTGAAAAGTCGATGTTTAATCACTATTATGTGAAAGGTAGTGTTGTTTTGTCATGAAAGTGCTCAACAAGTGTTTGTTTAAATGTTCCATTATCTTTTGAAAATATTTTGTGAGTTTTATAATCTAGTTTATGGTATTTTTAACATTTTACAGTATCTTGAATGAAAATATGACATTAAATTGGTGTTTTATTCCTTTTCATGTACATAAAATAAATTGTTTTGTTTAAAAAGGGCATGACATGTGTTCGGTAAATTGCCCGGTTGGCTTTTATGTGTGATGTGTGATTTAAAAGTTATTTGATTGGATTTATAAAGGAATTGGAATAATTATAAATCGTATTATTGGTTACTTATATTGATATCCAATTTGGATTTTTTTTTACAAACAAGTGGGTTTTGATTTATAACATATTTTGGACAGAGTTGCCCAAAAATGGACCGTTTCACATCTTTATGAAAATGGTTGTGTTTTGAATATGTAACCTGAGTATTATAAGAGATTTATGAATGAGGTTTGATGCTGTAAATGATTTTTATACAGATCATTAATAAAATTAAAATGCATACCTTCATCAAAGGTTAGTTTTTAGAAAATGTTTAAAGGCCCGTTTGACATTTCCTAGAAATGAAGAAGTGTTTTACTTGTATATAACAAGTTGTGCAATTGGGATTGTTTTATTGTCCATTAAATGATTTTATTAAATGTTTATTGGGATGCCAAATATTATTTGGTTTGGTTATGATGTGTGTTTATAATTTAAAGAGTGTTTTTGAAAGAGTTTTATGTGCAAAACCACAATACACTTCATGAAATTGTTTTACCAAAATATTTAGCGGTTTGTTGATTAGTGTTAGAAATGTGAAGAAAGATTATGTACTATTTGTGTTTTTATGGTTTTGGAATGGAATGTGGATGTGAAATGTGTAATTCATAATATGTGTAACTTGATTGAGCACTAAAGGGAATCCCGGGTATCTAGGTGGGCGGACGTGTACTAGTATGCTAGTGATTCTGTGGGGGTTGGCCCCTGTTTCATGTCGCAAGTTTGACGATGAAAACACTAACTAAACTATGATGATGATGATGATTGGGGACCACTAGGTTTTTTTATGTTCCCTACTAGTGGCTCGTGCACGAGAATGGATATTTATTATGGTTACTTTCACCGAGATACGAGGTACCTGGGGCTCACAACTAACTAGTGCCTAGGGGTATTCCCGTGACTAGTGCTCATTGGGTATTTTGTACTCACCATCGGTATACGGTGTGTTTGGTTGGTAAATTCAGTAGTATGTGTAATTTATTTAAAATTTAAAATTCTTTAAAGAATCCCTCTTGAAAACTATGTTCATTTTGAAGTTTCACCTCTTTGAAAAAAAATAGTCACTTGCATTTTTGTTTATTAAACATGAAAGTTTTTGTATGATAATTATTATAGCATGGAACCTCATTTGAAAACCATACTTTCATATCTTGAATTTAAAACTATAAATTGATGTTTCATTTATTTTAAAGGAATGTGCATTGGGAAGAGAATATCGGGCTAACCTACTGAGTTTTAATACTCACGCCTATAGTCTTCTTCTTTTTTTAGCCCTTGTGCAGGTTTCATCTTTAGTTCGATCACGTTGGGTGACTCTTGATCATTTTGTTGGAGAGTGATGAGAAGTGTCACATGGAGTTAGTTGGTCATTGGGATTGTTCATTTGAGTTTTTTTTTTCGTTCTACCTTTAGTTTCTTGTATAAAAAATATTTTGTTCAATTTTTATAAAAATTCATTTTGGGCTGTCCGTTTATTTATGCTATTTGTTTGATTGTCTATATATGGGAGAAATCGTTCCCTTGTGTACTCTATTGATTCCCTTGGTGCTTGTCACCATTCCGGGAGGATCAGGAACGCCTCTCGGGACTTGTCGTGGGCTAGCCTGGCTGACCGGTTCAGGGTCGACTCGGGCTGGTTCGTGACAATACCATAAACCCTAAAAATAATTTATAATATCAAGATTTTAATAAAATAAATTTCAAAATAAATATTATTTATTTACGTACCAGCCAATGATGGAACATGGCGGGTCACAGATCAACGAGAATGTATTCCCATGTGATCAATAGCTGAGAAAAATAATTGTGCAAGATAGTGCTTTCCGGTCTAATAGCTACATGCGAAAAACTATAAAAAATGAGTAAATAATCAAACAATTAGTATATATATAAATAAATTAATGAAATCTAACTAAAATATACATGTTACCATACCTCCATGTGCGTGGTTTGAAACCAAGATGTGGACATCGCTCGAAGATAGGGTCAGGAGTCATTAGTCATGCAAGACCACACCCCTCCGTGTACCCCCTGAACTGCCAGTAGGATAAGGGTCAGATGATCCAAAATCCCCCTCATCCAATGGTAGGTCAGCCTCCTGCAACTCGAGGAATAGATCAGAGTCCATCTAAAACACAAAATGATTGTTGTTAGAAAATAGTAGAAAATAACTATTATATATAGATATATTTTAGTTTTGATTACAATCAGTATTTAACTGTGTCAATGTTCATCTCCATCCAATTCTCCATAGTTGTCAATGTCAATGTCTTCATCTTCCTTCACATCATCCTCAATATCCATATGAGTTTCAGTTTCAGCATCTCTTGTCATTTCAAATTCATCTGTAACATCATTAACATCTTCATCATCATCGATCCTTAATTGTGCGGTGTCATCATTGATATTCACGTCTCTTTGTGAATCAGATGGATTTTGAGAGGTCTCTTGAAACATTTTAATTCCTTCCACTTCAAGGGAACCACATTCATTTTGAGTAAATTTATTTTCCCGAGAATTAATTTTTATTATGCTCCACCAATTGCTCAAGTCTCTTGAAGTAACAAAGTGCTTTTTATAATAATTTTTATGTGCCTGTTGAGCTAGTAAAAATGGTTCATTTACTGCAAGAATACTTTCATATTTAATATCAACAATTCCATGAGTCAGGTCAACATGCCAGCCTCTCTCAGTATCCTACCACTGACATTTAAACATGTATATGTAATTATGTCCAAGATAAAACAGCTCAAAAATTTTATCCAAAATTCCATAAAATTCATCTTCAGTTTCTCTGTGATGTTATCCTATCATGAAATCTCCAATGTTCATTGTTTTTTTATTCCCCGTATGCATGTTTATGAAGACAAAAACCATTCACCACATATGCATTATAATATTTAACCATTTTGGATGGTGGGTTACTCAATATACACAGTCGCTTATCAATTTTATCAGCATATTGATACACCTAAAAATTTGTAAAACAATTATCAATGTAATCAATAATAAATGGAATTGATATTAAACCATAAATAATTTATGTTACCAGTTTTTGAAACCATTGAGAAAAAAAATTTCTTCGTTCTTCAATAGAAGCTACTATAATTTGTGGAAGTTGTTTCATGATATGATTATCATATAAACTAAAAATAAAATAAGTTTAATTATTGTAACATAAATTATATAATAAGTTATGGAAGCACTCACAGGACAAATGATGTCATTTTTCACAGTTGAGAAGAATGTATGTATGAGCTATGTGATGTTCATTATCTGAAATCCATCGTTCATGAAATCTACCGAAACCAAGATTTGGATGATTAAAAACAGTTAATTGATTTTACATTTCATCATTAACATTCCCCTCCTTTCGTCCCATGAAATTATGTTTTGAGGGATATTGAGATTCAAAATAATGAGAGAAGAAAAAAGAAATTTCCTCTTGCAAATAAGCATCAGTAATTGAGCCTTCAACTAATGCTTTGTAACGTATTTTTCTCTCCAATTTCTATATGCATCTCTCGAATGGGTACATCCATC
The DNA here is from genome assembly GCA_963277665.1 of Viscum album. Lineage (NCBI taxonomy): Eukaryota > Viridiplantae > Streptophyta > Magnoliopsida > Santalales > Viscaceae > Viscum > Viscum album. The sequence goes on from OY728148.1 coordinate 394,343,989, forward strand.
GAAACTGTACTGGATATCCAAATTTATCTTCATGTGTAAAATGTAATATTAGATGTTCCATTGAGTCAATGAAAGTCGGTAGAAATATTTTTTCCAGTTTACATATAATTACATCAACATCTTCTTCCAGTTTTCTTGGCGCATCATAGTCTGTTGTCGCTACACAAATGTCTCGAAAAAATTTGATATGTCTGTTATCGAATCCCAAATCAAAGAATTAAACAAACCTCTAAATCCAATTGGCATAAGTATTTCCATTATAACATGACAATAATGACTTTTTAATCCAGTAATATAACCATTCTTAACACATCTGACCAAATTGGAAATATAGCCATCTGAAAGTATTAAATCTTCAATCCAATGAATCATTAATAAAATACTCTCTTCGGATAGTGTATAAGATTCTTTTGTCTTTATTAACCTCTATGATCTGACATTTTTAAATAGTTCAAGTTCAGGTCGCTTGAAAATTTGGGCAAGATCTAATCATGCCTTTACAGTATCATTGGCCTTACCTCTTGTATGCAAAACTGTATGAAATAAATTATCCAAATAGTTCTTCTCAATATGCCTAACATCCATCATGTGGTGGACCAACAAATTAGACCAATACGGATGATCCCAAAAATTTCTCTGTTTTATCCAATTATGTTCTTTATCAGAGCCTTGATTTTTCTATTGGTTTACTGTTGGTACAAATGTGATGGGGAGTAATGAAAATACAACTGATTTTAACTCTGTACCTAAGATCATCTTTTTAGGTTCATCCCTTTCAATTGTACATTTTTTGAAATGAGATTTGTTCCTCTAAAAAGGATGATCGATTAGAAGAAATCTACGGTGACAATCAAAATAGAAAGAGTTTTTTCATTGATGAGAATAAAGACATTGTTTTCTTTCATACAGTAAGGACATGATTTCGGACCATGTGTACTCCAACCAGATAACATGCCATATGCAGTAATGTCACTAATCATCTACATCAATTCTTATTTTAATATGAAATTTTTCTACGTAGAAAATACATATGTAATAACACCAACACTCCATAATTCATTTAACTCATCAATCATTGGTTTCAAATAAACAGCAATATTCTTTTTTAGATGTCATGGGATTAATAGAGTAAAAAAGATATAAGGCCCTTTCATCAACATCCATGGAGGAAAATCGTACAGAGTTATGAAGATTTGACAACATGAATATTGACTACAATAAGAAACAAACGGACAGAAACTGTCAGTAGAAAGACCCAATCGCATGTTTTGGGCTTCTATAAGAAAATACGGATGCAGACGGTCAAAATGATTCCATGAATCACCATCAGATGGATGATTCAAGGTTTTATCAGTTGAATTTTTTTTTGTGCCATGATATCATTGATCCTGTGTTATGAGACATAAATAAACACTACAACCTAGGTGTAAGGGGGAAATATCTCAACTGCTTTACAGGAATCGATCTAGACTTCCTGGTTGAGCTTCTTTATACCTTTATTGTCCACATGTGGGACAATTATCCCATGACACATTTTCTACAGAATATAAGATGCAATCATTTGGACATGCATGAATCTTCTGATAACTAAGGCCCAAATTACCAATTAGCCTCTTGCTCTTATTTTAATTTGTAGGCAACACATTTCATTCAAGTAACAGTTTTTTAACCAAAGAAAATATAAAATCAAAATAGTTGTCTGACATTGCATTATCTGATTTAATAGCCACAAATTTTTCAACCTCTTCTAATTTTATTATCTTACAACCCAGATATAATGCATCCTCAGCAGACCTCAACAACTCATAAAATTCAGATGGTGCCAACTCCGGAGTTAAATAAATATCAGCATGAGTTTCAGTTTGTTGCAAAAATGGACTTGGAACATCATGTACTAAATTTCTAAATTGTGATGGATCTGGAATAATGTTTTTAGGATATTCTATGGAACTACGTTCACCGTGTTGATACCAAAAAACATAATCTAGTGGAAAACCAACCCGCAAGAGATGTCCACCAACCTTGTCAAATGTGTCAAACATTCTCATAGAATATTTTTTACAAGGACACTTAATTGGGCCTTCTGAAACATATTCTGGTTTTGATGATGCAAATGCTAAGAAATCATCAACACACTATATATATACCAGTTTTAAACCAGAAATATTTGTATTTATGTGCTGATTTATCCTAGCTCGATCATCTAATAATGACTGATATCGACTTCCTTGTTTTATATTTTTCTATATAAAATATAAAATCATCACTTTTTTTGAATAATTTGAAATTATAAAAACACTATTTGAAAAATGAAGATAAATAATTAAAACTACTTAAAAATTTCCATTATTTAATGGAGACACAATTTCCAGTGGATTAACGGCTACTCTTTTGTCTGATGGATCATTTAATTTCATCTTTCTCAAACTTTTTATTTCTAATTATTACTAATTATTCATAATTATTACTAATTATTTCTAATTATTACTAATTATTACTAATTATTACTAATTGTTACTAATTAGTACGATATTTTACTAATTATTACAATTTATTACTAATTATTATAATTTTTTACATATTATTACTAATTATTACTATTTATTACTATTTATTACTAATTTAGCAATACTTAACAATACTTAGAAAAGGGAAACTGCTTGAACAATGAAAGGAAATTTGGTAATCATCATTATGGAGATGATTACAAATTTTCCCTTCATTATCTAAGTAGATTTCGTTTACTAATTATTAGTAATAAATAAATTATATTATCAATATTTATAAAAAAACAATATTAATATTATTAAAATAATAAATAATTTATAAAATATTAAAATTGTCAATATTCGCAACAGACATTGCTCTATTCTTAAGATGTTCAAATCTCAACGGGTCGTCAATTGTCAAGTCATGTGCAATAAAAATTTGTGTCAGTAATGTCCAATGTAAACTCTATAATTGTACATGAATGATTTATCACCTCACAAGTAGTGTTGCAACAGGATGACTAGAGTAATGACGTTCTCGTCTTTAAGAATCATCTCACATGACACTTTAAATAGATCCTTCTTCCTTAAAATTTTGAGGGGATATCAGTATCATTCCTTTAAAATTTCAAGGATGAATGTTCTATGTAAAGGTTCATGTGAGATAATTCTTATAGATAAGAAGTCCATGACTTGGGTCGTCCTATTGCAACACTACTTGTGAGGTGATCATCCATGCAAGGATAATTGTAGTGTTTACATTAGACATGGCTGACACAAACTTTTAATTGGGCATAACCTGACAATTGGCGACCCTTTGAGATTTGAACATGTTAAGAATAGAGCAAAGCCTGTTGCAAATATTGAAAATTTTAATATTTCATAAATTTATTATTATTTAAATAATATTAATATTTTATTTTTCCAAATTATGATTATATTATTATTTTATGCATAATTATTGCTAATTATTGCTAATTATTGATAATTATTACTAATTATACCAAATTATTGCCAATTATACCTAATTCTTTCTAATTATTGCTAATTATACATAATTATTACTAATTATTCCAAATTATTGCTAATTATTCCTAATAATTGCTAATTATTCATAATTATTGCTAATTATTTCTATTTATTGTTGATTATTGATAATTACTGCTAATTATTACTAATTATGGTTAATTATTTCTAATTATTGCAAATTATTGCTAATTATTGCTAATTACTAATAATTATTTCTAATTATCACTAATTATATCTAATTATTACGAATTATATCAAATTAGAACTAATTATTTCTAATTAGTACAAATTATTACTAGTTATTACGAATTATTACTAATTATTACTTATTATTACTAATTATTACTAATTATTACTAATTATCTTATTTATTAGTAATTATATCTATTTATTATTAATTATATCTAATTATTACTAATTATATCAAATTATTACTAATTATATTTATTTATTACTAATTATATCTATTTATTACTAATTATATCTATTTATTACTAATTATATATACTTATTACTAATTATATATATTTATTAGTAATTGTATCTATTTATTACTAATTTTATATATATTTTTACTAATTATATCTATTTATTTCTAATTATATCAATTTATTACTAATTATATCTATTTATTACAAATTATATCTATTTATAACTAATTATATCTATTTATTTCTAATTATAACTATTTATTACTAATTATATCTAATTATTACTAATTATATCTATTTATTACTAATTATATCTATTTATTAGTAATTATATCTATTTATTAGTAATTATATCTATTTATTACTAATTATATCTATTTATTACTAATTATGTCTATTTATTCATAATTTTATCTATTTATTACTAATTATATCTATTTATTACTAATTATTACTAATTATTACTAATTATTACTAATAATTACTAATTATTACTAATTATTACTAATTATTAATAATTATTACTAATTAATACTAACTATTACTAATTATATCTAATTATTACTAATTATATCTAATTATTACTAATTATATCTAATTATATCTAATTATATCTAATTATATCTAATTATATTTAATTATTACTCTTTATTACTAATTCTGTCTACTTATTACTAATTATATCTATTTATTAGTAATTATATCTAATTATTACTAATTATATCTAATTCTATCTATTTATTAATAATTATATCTATTTATTACTTATTATATATATTTATTGCTAATTATATCTATTAATTTCTATTTATATATATTTATTGCTAATTACATCTATTTATTACTAATTATATCTATTTATTTAGAATTATATCTATTTATTACTAATTATATCTAATTATTACTAATTATATCTAATTATTACTAATTATATCTATTTATTACCATTTATATCTATTTATTAATAATTATATCTATTTATTACTAATTATATATATTTATTAAAAAAATATATCTATTTATTACTAATTATATCTATTTATTACTAATTATATATATTTATTAAAAAAATATATCTATTTATTACTAATTATATCTATTTATAACAAATTAAATCTATTTATTACTATTTATTACTAATTATTACTAATTTTTACTAATTATTACTAATTATTACTAATTATTACTAATTATTACTAATTATATCAAATTATTAATAATTAAAACTAATTATCTAATTATATCTAATTATATCTAATTATATCTAATTATATCTAATTATATCTAATTATATCTAAATATATCTAAATATATCTAATTATATCTAATTATTTCTAATTATTACTATTTATTAATAATTATATCTATTTATTACTAATTATATATATATATATTATTAATTATATCTAATTATTACTAATTATATCTGATTATATCTATTTTTTACTAATTATATCTATTTATTCATAATTATATCAATTTATTGCTAATTATATCTATTTATTGCTAATTATATCTATTTATTGCTAATTATATCTATTTATTGCTAATTATATCTATTTATTCCTAATTATATATATTTATTCCGAATTATATCTATTTATTCTTAATTATATCAAATTAATATTAATTATGACTAATTATCTATTATTATCAACAATAATATCAATTTCTTAGTAAAAATACTTATAAATAAAAATCAATTGAAATCTAATTAAATTACAACTAATAAACAACAATTAAATTTAACATAACAAAATAAAATAAATATAAAAAAATAAAATATAAATATGTTAAACTTTGATATTCTAACGATAATGACGTCTTCCGATTGCTCTTGTATAAAAAATTTCAACTAAAATTTTTATTTCTTTGAAATTGTAGAATGAAAATATAGAGAGAGCAAGATCTGAATGATTTGAAAAAACGGATGGGGGTATATATATGTTAGAGTAGTTGTGACAGGGTTATTAGTGACGAGATTCCCGTCGCAAATAACCTTACCCGCATTAATTATAGTCGGCGGTTAAAAGGTTATTTGCGACGAGACCCATCGCAAATAGTTACTACCGACAGTCGTTTAGCAAAGGGACGACATCCCATCACAAAAAGTTATTAACTGCCGCTGCGTATTTGCAATGGGATCCCGTCGCAAATACCCCTTCGTGGTTTGGTGTGCAAGCTGCCTGGTTTGGCGCGCATTCGGGCCAAGCTATTTGCGACGGGATACAACTCCCCGTCGCAAATACTATTTGCGTGGTTTTGCGCATAAGTCACACGGAACTATTTGCGATGTGAGATGAATACCCGTCGCAAATAATCAGTTATTTGCGACGGGAAATTTTCACCATCACGAATAGCTTCCTGTATGCTTTATTTGTGACCGAAAGAAATCCAGTCGCAAATAACTCATCACAAATAGTGATTTTTCACGTAGTGATAATTAGAACTCAATGTTTTAAAGTATTCTTTATAAATTTCAATAGTTATTTTAAATTAAAAATATTTTAAAAATATTTTCTGAACTCTCATTTAAAAAAAAAATTTAATGTGAAATGATTATTTTTCTAAAAAGTTTCTTAAAATATCATTTTATTAATCAATGAAAAAACATTTATTTCGTAAACACCCCACTGGAAAAAATATTTTAATGACACGATCCTTATTATTTGTAAGGATGTTTTATGACACATATGGCAAAGACATGTATTGAAATTCTCTTTTTTCATTAATTTTTCTGATAATTACTTTACCTTGAGATATTTACATTCCTGTGATGATTGGACATTACATTTCCACTAAATATCAATATTAATAATCATTGATATAATTACCATATAAACATTCAATCATTTATACATATGTTATTTTTTCCTTGAATGTTATATCATTGATGGGGGAAAGTAATGCTAATAAGTTTTCTTTACTATATAATGAATTTTTTATATATAGAATATTTATTCCTGAATTAAATTTATTTTTTGAAAAATGTTAAATGCATTGGACATATAATTACGGTTGTTGCCGGATTATAGGTTCCCCCTCAAGGAATCAGAAATATCATTAGATAAATTAGTTTGATAACCTCAGTTAAATGGGTTTTTAGGGTATATTGAGCCAATTTTTATAAACTGTTATTTAGATGGTATTTATAGTAGAGGTATCAGGATACATGGTATCAATCCATTCAATAATTAATAATTTTTATCATTTTAAATTCAATTATTTGAATTAATGAATTTTTCGAATTGATATTATATCTAGATGTTTTTAATTTTTTTTGTTTTTTGACTAAATAACATGTTATTTCATTAACATATATTTCCAAATATATTAATCATTATATAATCATCATAGCAATGTTATTGTATAAATTAAATTACGGTTCAGATATTTAATTTTATTTATTTATTACTCTTTTACGATTATAATTCAATTATTCAAGATGGATTCCAATTTATCAAACTCTTATATAGAATCGGTAATTATCATTATTTAGTTTTCATTTCTCAGGTATAGAGTCCACCATTTTCACACATTAAAATTTCATCACTTTTGCAGAATACATTATACATTAAACGAATAGACACCCAAAGAACTTGCTTGTCTATTGCTTTTGGAATCATGGAAACATAAACACTGGAACATTGGTGAGCTAAATTATCTCCCACTATGTTCTTCTTAAATATCACCCTTTTTAGAAACATCATAAGTAATACAAATATTCTTAACTTGGGGAAGGAAAACATAAAATGGGATGATTTCATAAGCTTAGTAATGAAAAAAATGATATATGTAAACATAAACATGAAAAATAAATGTATATGAATTTGATCCTAACATTACAATATCATACCCAACCAAAATTATTCCCCTAAAACCATGAAGTATATCATAATATAACATAAAATTATGTAAATACATTGATCATATGTTCTACTAATTTTTTTTAATACATTTCCTATATATCCTATTTCATTATAAAAACATAATAAAAGAATATATTTTCATAGTAATTAACATTATCTATTATTTTCTAAAAATCTATAAATGCTTTTTACATCATTAGAGATCTGATAAATCACTTTTTTGTAAAAAAAAAATACAAATTTCACAGTCTGTAATACTATAAAATATACATTTAAAATAAAAAATATATATATCCAAACTAGATATTATTATCACATATTCATATATATATATATATATTAAGGGTTCTTTATCCCAAAATAATGATTTTAAAAAAATATCACCCAACCACAAAATCACTTTTCTAGGTTTTTCAGTATCATTGAACATATTTTTATAAACTATTAATGTTAAAGTACTATTATAAAATCCACAAAATTTTTATGATTATTATTAATTTATTTTCATTAATAAAATAATTTTAAAAAATAATATTTGAATCACTTCACATGAACACATAAATATTTATAATTTACTGATTATAATAACATAGGCCCCTCTAGGGTGTTGGTATTATCCCTTGGATTGTGGAATTATTAAAATAACTCCCATGAAACCAATATATGATACATTGAATTATAAATGGTACATTGTTATGAAAATCATTTTCCACAGTTGAAATCATCATTTTTACTTATTAATTATTTTCTATGATCCCTTATTTTCCACACATAAGAAATATTATAATTGTTTTCAGACATTTTCCATGCTGTTTCTGCATATATTCTCTACATGTTAGAGGATGAATCTCATTTCATCATAGGAACTCATGAAACTCTTTTTCTCTTATTTGGTTTATTAGAAAAATAATATGTGTTCTGGTTTTCAATAAAATGTTTATATTATATTAAATAAATAATCACCAGGATTTATATGAAATGTATTATTTCACTTGGATTCCCCAGATATTAGTTATTCCATTGATAATTACATTCTGTGGTAATAAGAATTCTTATTCATTCAAAAAGATACCAAAACCCGCAATCATAGTGTGATCAAGAGTTTCAATAGTGATAAATCATTTAATCATGAAAACTCATTCATCATATATCCAAATTATGACACCTTCTTTTAAATATATGACAAATTATGTTTAAACTAATTAATTCATTATCCTCATATATTCAGACCCTCTATAATGGAATATAAATAAATTTTTAATTTTAAAAACTTATCCATATAATAGTTTCTATCTAGGTGTGTAGTAATAGAACCACTCATCATTCACTGGTAATGATTGAGATAATACCCACTGTTCCCCGTTCAGAGTGAATAATCCTAATTAGTTTTGTGAGACAGATGTATATACAAGAAAATATCCATATATGGATCTCTTTTATTCAATATTAATAAAATATCACATTTATGAAATCATGATGATGTTATCATATACCTATACATTTCCTTATTCTTCCACAACATTATAACTTCCTAATCTTAAAAAATAACTAAGCCTAACTCTGATGATAATATATTTGACCAAATCATTTCCTATAAATATTCTACATAATTTTTGGTTAATATTAACTACATAAAAAAGAATACACACCCCATAATAGTATTGTTTTATTTTATTTGGATCTCATATAAATAATAAATTTATTTACTAAAAAATAATCCTATGTTACAACAAATTACTTATCATATGGTACCCCTTTAATACATACCCTACGTATAATATCTCATAAAAATTGGGGAATTGAAACATGGGAAAGGGTGTTCTTAGATTCAAAATAGGGGTAAATATAAGTGATATGAATTAATTATCATAAGTGTGAATAATAATAAGAATATGGGAATATGTTCATAACTTTTGAATTTCATAGCCAATAAGTGAATGATATTTATTCATCAATCACGATTAAAGGGTTGTTCTGTCAAAAGAATTTGGATATAATATTTTCAAATCACTAATAATCAATCATTAACCATGAGAACATATAATAATAAAAATACATAAGTTTTTGGAATACAAATATGAATTGAATAATATTTAATTAGACCTATATCACTAAAAGGATTGTTATAGTGGAATGGGTTAAACCCAATTTAATCATTCCCATAGTAATGTTTTACCCCTAAGAGTATCTTATTAGATAATTTCCCTTACTGTTTTCTGTTCACTATTTATTTCTATCATTTTTTTCTCCTAACATATTTATCATTAAACAATTTATTTTTGTGCTATATAATCTAGGGATCATCACTCAGATAATGAAAATCATACATATGTCTTTCATCAAATACAAAAATGATCCACCATATCACACAAACATAACCCATGGAAATTAAATTTTTTATAATCACTTAATAATTTCCTCATATCAAATCATATGGCAATGAAATTAGATTAAAAATGAATCATTAAAAACAATTTCATGTTAGAGATATATACAATTTATTTAATAATACTCAAATCGATGTCATAAAAATATATAAAGGGGAACAATGTGGATGTAATTATATGATAATATAACAAGTGTAGTATGAAAATCGTTTCATTTTATTGATATAGATAGAAATAACCTTAAAATAAAATTTAAAAACATTTATAAAAATAAGAGAAAAATATCGATTTGTTTTGATAAAAGTTTATCTAAAAATTTTAGAATATCATGAAATGTTTTTTACATGAAAATATTTATGGAATATTTTAAATTAATAATTAATAAAAATAATTTTCATGATGTTTTAAAATCCAATAAAATTCTATATACTAAAATAGATCATTCTTTTCACACTTTTGAGAAAAATAAATAATGAAATGTTTTGAAAAAATTTAATTAAACCTGTAACACCCCAGGTAAATAGAGAATATGACATTTTCATATTTATCCATATTTGTGAATAAAATATTAATATGACTTTAAAGGGGACGCTAAGCTCGATTGCGTACCCAACACACAACAACGAGTTTCTTGGAAATCATACATTGCACTCTAATAATAAAATAATATTATTTTAAATGGTAGTTAACAAGTAGCCGTTGTATTGGCGGGAATGGATAGAAATAACTAAAATATGATTATATATGTTTTTTTTAATGTTTTTACATTTATCCAATAAAAGATAAAGGCATAAAATACGGAAAGAATTCGATTTTAGGCGTATATGCCCTAGTTTTCACTAAAGGTTCACTTATCGCCTTCTGATGGAGAACCGTCATTAAATTTAGTTTTGTTCACTCTTATACATCCTTTTGGACCATATAAAACTTTTCTTAAGAATTGGGACATCAAAATTTACTTTGTGTAAATTTTTGGTATCTTTCCGATAAAGTTCATCTTTTTAAATAAATAGTGTAAAATGTTGTATTTTAATTCAAAACCTCTTTTTAATCTAATTTATTTATATTATTAGATTATCTTTTGAATTGGTTTTAATGTGAAATTAGAATATATTTTTACCATTAAATCCAATAGTGGTAGTTGGAATGAATTTCACTTTGAAATCAGACTTAAACCAGTGTCAATCTTTTGATACTTATTATTTCATAAAAACACACTATTTGATCTGACAATGGGAATTAATTATTAAATTAATTAATGTGACTTATATGTTTTTAATTTTGTAAAATAGACTTCATTTTTGAATTCGTAATATCAAATATAGCTTAGGGTGAATTTTTTGGATTTTTCTGAAAAACATCAATTTTTGATTAATAGTGAAACCACTAAGTGGTACTTATAAAAACTGATTTTTCCGTTTAAATGAAATTTTGCCATCTTTGAGTTTTTAATTTCAAAAATCCGACATACATGGTTTTCATTAAGAAGTAAAATGTTGTTGAATGGGATAAAAATATTTTTTTTGTGAATAGTAACTTATTAAGTTTTTAATCGCGATTAGTGGTAATTAGTGTAGTTTAAGGTAAAAATAATGTTTTGGTAATATGAAATGAACATTAAATATATCCTAACCTCATTGGATGTGTCATGTCTGACCAAGACAACCAATGGGTCAACTTGGGGACCCCATAAACCCACTTTGGTTGGAAAATGACATTAATATCTTTTTATTTAATGTTAAAGTAAAAATGAGACATACATGAAATGTTTTACTAAAACAATTTTAAATGGGGTTATACAAATCATATTTTTGACTATAAATATTAATTGGCAATATAAAAAGATTTCCTACATCATATTTTTTTTTTAATTTTTAGACATTAGATAAATTAAATTATTTATGACATCATGATGATGCAGCGATGACCTCATTATTTAACCATTTAAATAAAATGGAAAGATAATGTAATATCTAAGACCTACACATGTCCAAAACCTACTGTATGAGTGTATTTGGAACCTTTATCACCTTATACTCGAAATAAATCAATGTGGGACCTTTAAAATCTGAAACGCTATTGAAAATAAAGTAACATTTTGTAACCTTACAAGAGTGCCCCTCCTCTCCTCTTATAAAAAGCCCCCACCCCTACCTCCTTACCCACACTCCCAAAGCCTTTGGCTCGGCAAAACTCTTCCCATTTTGTCTCTCCACTTCCCTATCTTACTCCTTGAAGCCTCACATTGGGAATAAGTCTTCCCAAGGAAGCCTTTGAGCTCAAACCAAAGGGAGTTACCCGATTTTAAGGTAATGTCTTCACTTGAGTACTTTTGTTTTATTTTGCTTCTCCAACCCCATAAACTCTTTTTATTCATTTATTTTGTAACAAATACAGTATCATAAATATACTAGGATGTTGTTATAAGAAGGATTAGAGCTACATTTTCACACACCTACATCTAATGGTTAAAGAACATACTGTTTCCGTGGATGGCGAATTTCGGCCTCCCGAAACGATGATTGTTCAACATTCTTTTAACACCTTCAAAGGTGGCCATTAAGATGACACTATAATTATATATGATATATTATATGTTTATTATTTCCTTAAGCTTCTGTATTTTTCATTATCGGAATACCTTTATGGTTTCCATTATGGGTAAACGTGATATCTTCATTTAAGGAAGTGTGGACTAACGCCCCCTCAAAGTGATTTGATTCGTTAATACCATATGTGGTATGTATAAAAGATATATTTAATGATATTATATATGATAACATACTGGAATTAAAATACTATTATGAATCATTATGTTTTAATTCCATTAAATATGAAATAGAAATGGAAGTAGCGTTCATGCATACGTACGGCTTACCGTCTCCATGAACGGTACATTTAATTTCTTATCTCAAAATGTTATGTAATACTATAAGTACATATATATAATGGATATATATGTAATATATTACATAAAAATTATGGATATCATTGTGGAATTATATCATATATATATCTCTCTCATTTTGTTTTAATTCCATTAATATGACAAAAAATGAAAGTAGCGTTCATGCGTACGTACGACCTACCATCTCCATGAACGGTGCTTTTCGTTTTTTATCTCCAAATTATATGGAATAGTATGAAATGAATATTTACTGGATATATAGGATATTTTAATCATTAATACTATTCTGTAAATTATTTACTTATAACTACATGTACAATCTTTTTTCAAACAAGTTCATTTTTGACTCATGTACCAAACATCGGTAAAAACGTCTGATATGAACTAACATTATTAAACAATTATTATAACATTATAATATGTGATATGAACTGAATAATAATCACTAAAGGAGGTACTTAGGCAATTATTAATTGACATAAGTTTATTATTCAGAAATATAAAGAAACGAACAAGACAAGTTGGACTTGAGGTAAGGGATCTTACTCCTCTCTTTCTTTTTAAGTACACTCTTTTATGTCATTCCCTATAAAGCTAATATTTCTTGTTATTGGGATGTTATTTTATATTAAACATACTGTAATTTTTATGTTCATGTGATGAGATACCCTATTCTCTCTCATCAATCCATTTTGGAAGTTTTGAGTGGCACCGTTAGGCTACCGAATTTTCGTAAGAGATCTAACCTCTCTATTTCTTTTTTAAGTACTCTCCATTATGTCAATTCATTTAAGCTTATCATTTTTATGTTGGGGGATGTTCTTTTATATTCCTCTTTCTATAAACTTTAAGTTAATATGATGAGATACCCTATTTTATCTCATCAATCCATTTTTGTAAGTTTTATGTGGCGTTGTTAGGCTGCCGAGTTTTCGTAAGGGATTTTTCTTCTCACTTTTATTCCCGTGAGATTTATGCTACATTTTCCACAATTTCCTTTGAGTGGTGTATGTACTTCCCATTATTCTACTCATTGTGTAATATAATTTCGTTTATGAGTATTTACATCAATGATTTATTGTCCTTCTTTCATGGGGTGTATGTTTTGAAAGATACACAAGTCGGTAAGGGAACCTTTCACCCTCATCTTGTTTAAAAGACTTATTTTGTTGGGTCTTTCAATTTACATATTTTTATGTTGGGATATGTTCTCATATATCCTTATTGATGTAAATTTTATGTCCAGGTGATTAGATACACTTTTTATCTCTCATCAACTCATTTTGATGTGACGCCATTAGGCTGTCAAGGGAACATCTTAACCCAATGTCGATTTCTTTGGGTTCAACATGTAGTTATTGAATATGTCATCCTTTGAATATGTGTAAATGACCTTTGATTATTTTACACTTAATATCCACTTATATTTGGTTTATTCGTTTGTCACACATAATTATGTAATTTATTTATCCTTAAACCAAGGATACCGTCTTTGTATGGGACTTCGTCTCAATATTATTTCATTGAGGCATATTTTATTTTATACACAACTTTATTTTATATGGTCTATAAACCCCTTTGAATTTTACGTTTATCCAAAAGGAATCTTTTTTATACGAAGGATTTTACAAAACGACAAAAGGGAATGTTTTTGTCGTACGTATGCGGCGACAACGACTTTTCCACCGTCGTGACCGTTATTTGGGTTTCAGCTTCCTCTACAAGCCATACCTTCTTTTTAAAAGAAAAATAAATATCATGTTTTACTTTTCATTTATTTAGGTATTGAAAATAATTTTCATAATGTTTTTATATCAATATGTTTTATTGATATCTTGTGATTGAAAGGTGGAAATGTTAGGTTTCCTTGATGTATGTTTTATGTGATACGATTATGTTGAGGTTCTTGGGCATTATTATGTAGACGGGTGGCTCCGTGATAAACTAAGGGCGGGTGAGCCCGATATAGCTCTCCAATGCATTGGGTAACGTGAAGGAGTGAAACATTAAGGTTTCTCCGAAAAGATTTAGGGAATATACTATGATGGGTATTCCAAACGTAACCAAGAGGGTTACTCCCTACGTAAGAATGTTATGAATGCCTCAAGTTACCTTTATGTCTTATGTTTTCTATGATTTATTCATGGTTTGATGAGGTATGTTAAAGTTCCTATGTTTTATGGGTAAAGTATGATTTCATTCTTATGTATATATAAACTCATGTTTCCTTTCCATATTTTTATAACCCTTACTGATCTTTTTATGCTCATCATAAGTTTTTGAAATGTTTTTCACAGGTCAAGGGAAAGGTACATGATGTGATGATAATGTCAAGGATGTTTCAAGAAAGAATCCATGTTTTATTTTCAATATGTTTCCATTGATGGGAAGAATGAATACTGACTTTTATGTAACCACTTTGTTTAAATGTGGAATGTAATGCAAGTTTCATGATCTAATTCTCTAAAACACTAAACCTGAAAAGATCCTCAATGTGTAATCATGTAATAACTCAAGATTAAGTAAGGTTTAAGGCTGGGGCCTTATAGTTGGTATCAAAGGTCGGTTTAGATAACTTTAGAGGTTAGGGTATTCTTTAAGCACAAGTGACATTACCATAATGGTTAGGATTTCAGAAAGAGTCCTAGTTTTAGATAAAGTGAATGAGTAAGTGTATGTTAGTGTTTACCTTCCTCATTAGTACATGATGGTTTTGTTGATATACTCACACTGACATTTCTGTTTTTAGTGAATGGATAGATCTAGCAGGAACCAAAGAGACAAAAGGTTTGAAGGAAACTGTGGTGGTTCTATGATTAAGATACTAGATAAAATGGGGGATTCAATGAGGAAACTATTGGTTGTTCTAAACCAAATATCAAGGAGTCATGATAAACCACTTGAACCTTGGTATGATCTTTAATTCATCATGTACGAGATGACCAATCCATGTGTAATTTCAGGTAATAATTATAATGGTAACCATTAGAGTTTATATGATTTTTACTTTTGAGGTAATTATGGGTTATTATATGATATGCTGGAAAATGAAAGGCATGAGATAAACTTGAGGTTAAAATATGTTATGATCATTTTTGATGATTTTATCTCTTTTTGGGGAATGATTTAAGAATTATATAGTTTGGGAAAAAGGACAACACGCAGACCATGTGACAACCCGTCGCATCGGACAAAGCTGCGGGAATCGAACCCACAACCAAAGTGCGACTGGTATTTATCGCCTACCACTAGACTACGTGATGTACCTTGTTAGTTTGACCGATTATTTTTAGTTAGACGATTTTATGAATTATGATTAAGTTGATTTTGGGTTATTTATGAAAATTATTAACCTATCATGGAGGATATGTGATTAGGTTGATTACTTTTCAATACGAGACTTTTGGAGCAACTAATATTGTTTGGAGATAAATGTTACGATTTAACTTTGAAGACTATGTGAATAAATCCTTCAAATATTTGTGTTTCAATCTTATATTGGTTTACATTGATGAATTTTATGGGAAAATTGTTTATCGGATGGTCCTCATTGAACTTTGGGTTTTGTTGGACAAATTTTGAGATTAAGAATAGATTTTCTTTTTATAAAGGGTTATCCTTTTTTGGATTATCTGACCGTGTACTAACCTTTCTAGTTTTGGTTTTGGTTAAAGCCTAAAGACATGGGATGTATATAGTTCTCTTTTTTGGATTAGGTGATTCTCTAAAAGTTGATTATAGTACTCTTAATGCGAACAAGTCTCCCTAAATACTCGTCTTTTGGAAAAAATATGAGTTTGATTAAGGAATATAGTAAAAGTTGAAAGTCATCATGATAAGTGATTATGTTTCCTTATGAATAAATTCCTCAATAAAAAGTAACTTAAAACAAAAATGTTGTCTATTAATTTTTCCTACTGGGGAACCCAACACCGTTTAACCCATCACATGTATGTGATTTTCTTATTGTTAACTTTCTCCTAAACATGTTTTCTATCCCTCTACATCAGAACATGACCCTATGTTTTCTCCTCCATGTCCATGTTTTCGTACATGGAGTCCTGGTATGGGTTAAATCGGGTGACCTCTGTACTTATCTTTCTTTATTTTAAAGTGATTGTTTTACCAACTCTTGTTCTGATGTGGGACTTTCAAGGATGTTTCCAAGTGCAATTTTAAAATTGTGAGGATGCAATTCCCAAATGGGGGGAAGGATGTAACACCCTAGGTAAATAAAGAATATGACATTTTCATATTTATCCATATTTATGAATAAAATATTAATATGACTTTAAAGGGGATGCTATGCTCGATGGCATACCCAACACGCAACAATGAGTTTCATTGGAATCTTACGTTGCACTCTAATAAAAAAATAATATCATTTTAAATGGTAGTTAAAATGTAGCCGTTGTATTGGCGGGAATGGATAGAAATAACTAAAATATTATTATATATGTTTTTTAATGTTTTTACATTTATCCAATAAAATATAAAGGCATAAAATACGGAAATAATTCGATTTTAGGCGTATATGCCCTAGTTTTCACTAAAGGTTCATTTATCGCCTTTTGATGGAGAACCATCATTAAATATAGATTTGTTCACTATTATACATCTTTTTGGACCAAATAAAACTCTTCTTCAGAATTGGGACATCAAAATTTACTTTGTGTAAATTTTTGGTATCTTTTCGATAAAGTTCATCTTTTTAAATGAATAGTGTAAGATGTTGTATTTTAATTCAAAACCTATTTTTAATCTAATTTATTTATATGATTAGATTATCTTTTGAATTGGTTTTAAAGTGAAATTATAATATATTTTTACCATTAAATCCAATAGTGTTCGTTGGAATTAATTTCACTTTGAAATCAGACTTAAACTAGTGTCAATCTTTTGATACTTATTGTTTCATAAAAACACGCTATTTGATCTGACAGCAGGAATTAATTATTAAATTAATTAATGTGACTTATATGTTTTTAATTTTGTAAAATAGACATAATTTTTGAATTCGGAATATCTAATATAGATTAGGGTGAATTTTTGTGATTTTTCTGAAAAACTTCAATTTTTGATGAATAATGAAACCACTAAGTGGTACTTATAAAAACTGATTTTTCCATTTAAATGAAATTTTGCCATCTTTGTGTTTTGAATTTTAAAAATCCGACATAAATGGTTGTCATTAAGAAGTAAAATGTGGTTCAATGGGATAAAAATAATTTTTTTGTGAATAGTAACTTATTAAGTTTTTAATCGCGATTAGAGGTAATTAGTGCAGTTTAAGGTAAAAATAATGTTTTAATAATATGAAATGAACATGAAATATGTCCTAACCTAATTGGATGTTTTATGGCCGACCAAGACAACCAATGGGTCATCTTGGGGACCCCATGAAGCCACTTTGTTTGGAAAATGACATTAATATCATTTTATTTAAAGTTAAAGTAAAAATGAGACAAACATGAAATGTTTTACTAAAACAATTTTTACATGGGGTTATACAAATCATATTTTTGACTATAAATATTCATTGTAAAGATAAAACTATTTCCAACATCATAGTATATTTTTTTATAATTTTTATACATTAAATAAATTAAATTATTTATGACATCATGATGATGCAGTGATGACCTCATTTTTTAACGATTTAAATAAAATGGAAAGATAATGTAATATCTAAGACCTACACATTTCAAAAACCTATTTGATGAGAGGATTTCGAACCCTTATCACCTTAGCCTCGAAATAAATCAATTTGGGACCTTTAAAATCCGAAACTCTTTTGAAAATAAAGTAACATTTTGTAACCTTACAAGAGTGCCCCTCCTCTCCTCTTATAAAAGCCCCCCACCCCTACCTCCTTACCCACACTCCCAAAGCCTTTGGCTCGGTCAAAATCTGCCCATTTTGTCTCTCCACTTCCCTATATTACTCCTTGAAGCCTCAATTTGGGCATAAGGATTCCCAAGGAAGCCTTTGAGATCAAACCAAAGGGAGTTACCCGATTTTAAGGTAATGTCTTCACTTGAGAACTTTTGTTTTATTTTGCTTCTCCAACCCCCTAAACTATTTTTATTAATTTCTTTTGTAACAAATCCAGTATCATCAATATACGAGGATGTTGTTATAACAAGGATTCGAGCTACACTTTCACACACCTACATCTAATGGTTAAAGAACATACTGTTTCTGTGGATGGTGAATTTCGGCCTCCCGAAACGATGATTGTTCAACATTCTTTTAACACCATCAAAGGTGGCCATTAAGATGAAAATATATTTATATATGATATATAATATTTTTATTATTTTCGTAAGCTTCTGTATTTTTAATTTTGTGCATACCTATATGGTTTCCATTATGGGTAAACATGATATCTTCATTTAAGGAAGTGCGGACTTCCGCCCCCTCAAAGTGATTTGATTCGTTAATACCATATGTGGTAAGTATAAAGGATATATTAAATGATATTATATATGATAACATACTGGAATTAAAATACTATTATGTATCATTATGTTTTAATTCCATTAAATATGAAATAGAAATTGAAGTGGCGTTCATGCGTACGTACAACTTACCGTCTCCATGAATGATACATTTCATTTCTTATCTCAAAATGTTATGTAATACTATAAGTACATATATATAATGTATATATATGTAATATATTACATAAAAATTATGGATATCATTCCGGAATTGTAACATATATATATCTCTCTCATTTTGTTTTAATTCCATTAATATGACAAAAAATGAAAGTAGCGTACATGCGTACGTACGACATACCGTCTCCATGAACGGTGCTTTCGTGTTTTATCTCCAAATGATATGGAATAGTATGAAATGAATATTTACTGGATAAATATGATATTTTTATCATTAATAATATTCTGGAAATTATTTACTTATAATTACATGGACAATCTTTTTCAAAAACAAGTTCATTTTTGACTCATGTACCAAACATCGGCAAAAACGTCTGACATGAACTAACATTATTAAACAATTATTATAACATTATAATATGTGATATGAACTGAATAATAATCTCTAAAGGATTTAATTAGGTAATTATTAATTGACCAATGTTTATTATTCAGTAATATAAAGAAACGAACAAGACAAGTTGGACTTGAGGTAAGGGATCTTACTCCTCTCTTTCTTTATAAGTACACTCTTTTATGTCATTCCCTCAAAAGCTCATCTTTCTTGTTATTGGGATGTTATTTTATATTACACTTACTGTAATTTTTATGTTCATGTGATGAGAGACACTATTCTCTCTCATCAATCCATTTGCGATGTTTTGAGTGGCGCCGTTAGGCTGACGAATTTTCATAAGAGATCTAACCTCTCTCTTTCTTTTTAAGTACTCTCCTTTATGTCACTTCTTTTAAGCTCCTCTTTGTTAGGTTGGGGGATGTTATTTTATATTCCTCTTTCTATAAACTTTAAGTTAATATGATTAGATACCCTATTTGATCTCATCAATCCATTTTTGTATGTTTTATGTGGCGCCGTTAGGCTGTCGAGTTTTCGTAAGGGATTTTTCATCTCACTTTTATTCCCGTGAGATTTATGCTACATTTTCCACAATTTCCTATGAGTGGTGTATGTACTGCCCATTATTCTACTCTTTGTGTAATATACTTTCGTTTATGAGTATTTACATCAATGATTTATTGTCCTTCTTTAATGGGGTGTATGTTTTGAATGATACCCAAGTTGGTAAGGGAACCTTTCACCCTCCTCTTTTTTAAAAAACTTCTTTTGTTGGGTCTTTTAATTTAGATATTTTTATGTTGGGATATGTTCTCATATATCCTTATTGATGTAAATTTTATTTCCAAGTGATGAGATAAACTTCTTATCTCTCATCAACTCATTTTGATGTGACGCCGTTGGACTATCAAGGGAACTTCTTAACCCAATTTCGATTTCTTTGGATTTAACATGTAGTTGTTGAATATGTCATACTTTGAATATGTGTGAATGACCTTTGATTATTTTACACTTAATATCCACTTATATTTGGTGTATTCGTTTGTCACACATTATTATGTAATTGATTTATCCGTAAACCATGGATACCGTCTTTGTATGGGACTTCGTCTCAATCTCCTTTCATTGAGGCATATTTTATTTTATACACAAATTTCTTTTATATGGTGTATAAACCCTTTTGAATTTTATGTTTATCCAAAAGGAATCTTTTTTATATGAAGCATTTTACAAAACGACAAAAGGGAATGTTTTTGTCGTACGTATGCAGCGACAACGACTTCTCCGCCGCCGTGACTGTTATTTGGGTTTTGGCTTCCTCTACAAGGAATACCTTCTTTTTAAAAGAAAAATAAATATCATGTTTTACATTTCTTTTATTTTGGTATTGAAAATGGTTTTCATAATGTTTTTATATCAATATGTTGTATGGATATCTTGTGATTGAAAGGTGGAAATGTTAGGTTTCCTTGATGCATGTTTTATGTGATACGATTATGTTGAGGTTCTTGGGAATTATTATGAAGATGGGTGGTTCCGTGATAAACTAAGGGTGGGTGAGCCCGATATAGCTCTCCAATGCATTGGGTAACGCGAAGGAGTGAAACGTTAAGGTTTCTCCGATGAGATTTAGGGAATATACTGTGATGGGTATTCCAAACGTAACCAAGAGGGTTACTCCCTACGTAAGAATGCTATGAATGCCTCAAGTTACCTTTATGTCTTATGTTTTCTATGATTTATTCATAGTTTGATGAGGTATGTTAAAGTGCCTATGTTTTATGGGTAAAGAATGATTTCATTCTTATGTATATATGAACTCATGTTTCCTTTCCATATTTTTATAACCCTTACTGATCTTTTTATGCTCATCCCAAGTTTTTGAAATGTTTTTCACAGGTCAAGGGAAAGGTACATGATGTGATGATAGTGTCAAGGACGTGTCATGAAAGAATCCATGTTTTATTTTCAATATGTTTCCGTTGATGGTAAGAATGAATACTATCTTTTATGTAACCACTTTGTTTAAATGTGGAATGTAATGCAAGTTTTATGATCTAATTCTCTAAAACACTAAACCTGAAAAGATCCTCAATGTGTAATCTTGTAATAACTCAAGATTAAGTAAGGTTTAAGGCTGGGGCCTTATAAAACCAATTAATTTTAATGATTTTTAAATAATATTAAATTTATTGAAATTTAATTTGCCAAAAATACTATTTTTAAATAATACCTGAATAAAATTAATTTAATTATAATTTACATAGAATAAAATGTTGATGTCCAATGATTAAATAATTTGGACTTTTCACTAAAAATATTTTCTTGATAAACACAAGTATTAAAGAAAAAATGTTTCTAATAAATGAAAATTATTATTATAACTAGATTATAATAAAATAAAATTTTTATATTTGATATTATCAATAAAATATATATCTATTCATATTTATCACATTAAATCCTATAAAGAAAATATATTCTTAAATAAACCCATACCATTATTGTAACTATTTAATCATAACCCCTTAAAAATAAATAACATAATATGAAACATAAATTACCATTAATATAAATATATTCATTATATAACATATTAACCTGGATATATATACAACCAGTACACGTAAATAGGTTTATTATATCAAATATGTCTCAACAAAACAAAATTAAAGTGGATAACCCTCACCACATGTCTAAATAAATTCGAATGCATTAAAATATCATGTTATATAGATATATAATTATTAAAATGATTATATTTATACATATTCATATATCACATTTTAAATTTTATTCCTTTATAATTTTTAGTTATCATTGTGTTATCAATTTCATTTGTAAGTAGAATATCTGAGTGAAAACTGATTCATTTTCCAGGTATGCTTCATATTTATTTATGTGATATGTTACCCTTGTCCATAATGTCATAATATATATAATTTTAATCATGAAATAATTATCATATTTTATTCATTATATAAACTTCCATAACAATTCATATTCTACGTTTATTAATGACATGTCACATACCTTCGTTGAGATTAAAGTCTATACGTATACACGTGTGATGCTTCCACTCTTCAGTTGATAGAACGAAATAAAGATAAATATTAATATAAAATTAAAAAATTGTTATAATATAATAATTATAATATATATTAAATAAATATATCTATATTACCATCCATATGAAGATATAAAAATTCACATAGCTTTGCGAATGTGGTAGGATAAACATATTTATGCGCAACATTATCATTTTCCAAAAGATGCTAATGTAACAAGGTATATTAGGTACTAATATTAAATAGGAATAATTATTACATACATATCATATATAAACATTAAATACATCATAATTACCAACCATTATATTTTTTGATGGAAACTAAAATAAATAACTATGTTGGGGCAGTTCTCCACAAATACACCTTTACAATAATTCTTTTTACCCTTGGATATAAATGTGGAGGAAAATTGTTTTTAATTAATTTCAATAATATAAATGGATATTTATTTTAATATATTTATTATATTACAATGGATACAATATTTTTATAACCAGTGGAAGAAGAAATAAAATTAAAATTAATCAATTAGAGTTATACCAAATTTCTGAGAAACTTCAATTTATTTCCAACTTAAGACTTGGTCGCTGGGTATTCTCATAAAGCTAATAAATATTCTATTTTAGTTGGGATGTTAATAATGTATTTTGGAAGATATTTTCTAATATATGAGGCTCTTTATGTTTGGATAAGAGTGTAGTGGTGGTTTTCTATTATAGTGAAGGAAAGGACACACATAGAAATACCTACAAAAATTTTAATATAATAAATTAAAATTTATGGGAAAATTTAACTTAGAGGAAAATATTAATAATATAAGATATTTTATGGTTTAAGATAATTAATAAAATAAAATTTGATATATTAATATGGAATTTTGAACCTTATATTTTGGTTTAACCACTTTATTTACATATTTTATCCCTAACCACACAAACAGAAAAGTTCATTATATTAGTGTAATAAATGATCCTATAAATTGAAAATTTTATTGAAAAATGGACTAGGTATTATGTTCTATATTATATTATATTATTATCTTATTTCAAAATTTTAGGAATTATAAATCTTTTATTAAAAATATTTTTTAACCTAAAATACCATTGGATTCATTTTTAGAATCATTCCCAAAATATAAATTTAATGAAATAAATATATGAATATAATTAAAATATAAACTATTTAGTGAAAAATTATAGATTATTTTTAACCATATAATTAGCATGACATCAAAATTTAACAAACCAATACAACATTTGATGTTTTAAAAATTCATTTACTTTTATTTTGCTACCCTTTTTACTGAAATTTTTTTAGTGTACATTAAACAATTAAGGTAATTATAAAATTAATAAAAATAAAAAATAATATTCAGTCATCAAAAAATTATTTATTTTTTTAATAAAAAATCATTTTCTTTCATAAAATTTTCATTGTCTATTTTTATACATATAAGATAAATTAAATGAATGATGATGAAAATATAGGATTTTTATTTAAATAAAATAATATATGGTCATTATAAAATAGAAATTGATCCAAAATTCCATATCTCAAGTACAATGTCTGTGGTAAGGAATATTTGGATGATTCTATAATAGCTATATATTTCTTTATATGGTAGAATTTATATATATAGGAAATATAAAAAGAGGGGCAAGGTGGATTTTCCATCTAAAAAATTATTGCAGGAACAATGAATAAAGAGTGAAATTGATTAAGTGATAGATGATAAGTTTTATATGATTTATTAAAGATATATCCAACATATTTAATCTTGTAAGCAATTTACTCAAATATTTAATTGTTTTTGAAATGATGAAAAATGATGAAATCAATGATGGAAAAGTGAGAAAAATAAAAATTTACATGGAGTTCAATAATTTTTAGATGTCAACAAGGAAGTATCCAAACCTTTACTTAGGGAGAAAATTTTATAAATCTATTTATCTTAGTGGTAATCAAGAAACACATCGCTAAAAATTTTATTTGAGGGCTGTATTGGTATTCTCCAATATCCAATAAACACATATGTTTCTTTTTCATAGTGAAAACTGTTGATGAAAGGTTATTATGAAGGTATAGGGTTGATTATTGAAATCACAATACATATAAAATATAAAATTCCATACATGGATGAATAAAATGGAGGTTTAGATATTTTAGATATAATAATGTTATACATGATATATTGATAACATTATGTTGACTATTTGAATGGATTTGAGAATTTTTTCACATTGAAACATATTCAAACATGATAGTGTGGTCGATAACCGTTTTAAATATTGATGAATCCAAACGAGTCATTTGTATTAACTAATATGATTGGAATCTTATATAATTCATAGTGGGTCATTAATGCTGAGACATAACATGCTTATAGAAATTATTACCATATTAAATGAATTATCTATTCTATTTCTTCACTCCAACATGATATCCAATAGACAGCACCAAGTAAAAGGGAGGATTATTTGAACATGGATAGAGTTTACAGCCTCCACTATTGAGATGCTATTGGAAATCCATTATCAAGTTTCCATAAAAATGTTTTCTATAACTCTTGGAGATGCACCATCTTGTGGGTGGAAGTACTAAACATCTATTTCTCCTCCTAAAATGAATTTTTTTATGGTTCACAATACAAGGTATCCAATGCAGTATAATAGGTATTTGGTTCACTAGACTAACTAGAATATTTTATATACACAACTTTTTATTCAACCATGTACACTTCTAATTCCCTATGATTCCTTCTAGGTTCTTTCAGTATCATTATAATAACATGTTTAATGAAGATATATTAAATAATTAATTTTATATGGATTCAAAAATATTTTTAGGATTTCTTTTATTCCATCACTTTTTATTTAATGAAAATATTGAAAATCACATAAATCAAATCATTAAATACATATAAGAGTGTTTATGATCAAGGGAACCCCATGAGAAAGATAAATGTATAACAACCCCCCTATGATATAAAAATCAAGAACAAATACTAATTTAAGTGTATTTAACTAATTAAAGAGATACAAGTGTATTTCAATATATTTATAAGATATTAAATGAGTATAAAAGAGCTAACCCCCCATGAAATTTAAAAACCAAAATAAATTAGATTTATAAAATATTACCCCTTTTAAAAAAATAAACACTAGATAATGAATAACAAGAAATATGACCATAATAACTTCCACCTCAGTATGAAAATCTTATTTTATAAAATTAATTCCCCTTTTATAAAAGATATATACTACTCAAAAATTTTCATTAAAAACAAAAAAACAATGATGGAAGGGGAAACGTATTACTGTTCTGAAGGAAACCACAAAATAGGGATATTTAATGAGTGTTCATAAGATTAAAATATTTTGAATCATATAAATTTATTTTGAAAGAAAATAAATATTATTAAAATAACTTTTAACTTATAAAATCTATAAATAATATGATCATTAGTGAGAGAGAAAAAATCTAATGATAAGGAAATAAAAAATTATCAAAGGAAAAATGAAGGTTTAAAAAATAAACAATGAATATAAATTAAGATAATGAATAAGATAAAAATAATAAATAAAATTAAGATAATGAAAAAAAATTAATACCTTTTCTATGATATTTGTTTTCCTCAAGAAATGAAATCACCTCAATTGAATGGTTTCTTTTTGAAAATAATATGTATAAATTAATTCTATGATTGTAAATATAAATTTAGAGTATTTATTAGAATTAAATTTCAATACAAAAAATTTAAAAAAAATTATATAAAACTATATATAATTTTTTTACTTTTAAGAAAAAATCATTATTAGTGAAATTTTTCATAAAAAAGTTACATACATAAATAATTTTAGATATTTTGAAAATTAATTTTGAAAAAAAACATTGAAATCCAAGGTTTAATGGTTTTTTAAATAATTATTAATATTTTAAAAGATATTTATTTTAGAAAACATGATTTTTCAAATCATTAAAAGAAAAATTATTGTTTAAAATAAATTATTAATTAATTTTGAAGAAATTATCTATCTAAACGTTAAGTTTAGAGTTAAAACATGTAATCTTACCCATTAACTTATAACATAATTGAAATAATTAAATCATTTCGAATATAAAATAATGGGAACAAAATATGAAATTCATATTACAAATTATTTGAGAAATATATATAATTATTTCAATATATATAATGAAAAATACATAAAGAAACTATTCCATATATAAAAATTAATGAATTCCAAATGATCACGGTCAATATTTTTGTTAAAATATAATTATTTTTATATTTTATTAGATGAAAATATAATAATACATAAATTTCTTGGAAGTGATATCCTATGAAATTGTGCTTCATATCAATGTGTTTGGTATGAGAGTACTTGATATTATATTTTTCTGTATTCATGGAACTAGTATTTTTAGACATTATATGGATAATATTAAATATAATATTTATGTATAAGGGTGTATATTTCTTCCATATCATTTCTGCTTAAAAACTCTTAATGTATAGTTATTCCACATTGGATATGGAAAGAGAAATTAACTACTAATTATTTCTAGTCCAGATTTCATGAATAATTTATGTAGATTAATGTTACAATATTAATTTTCCTAGCTATTTTTCATCATTAAAATAAAATAATTTAATTCAAATAGGATTCTTTGGGAGATAACCCACAATTTTAATATCATTTCAAATAACAAAAAAAATATTTTTCATAGTTTTCAGGTGATATTTTATAGTATTTTATTAAAAAATTGCATAGATGCAAACACTAAATTTGGCATTAGGTGTACTCATAATATGATAAAGTATACTACCTAATTAAAATATATAATGATTATTTTCAACTGTTTTTAATTCTTTATTATACATTAACTTATTTGTTATACTCATAAAATTACTGATTTGGTTATTTTGGTCCATTTTGAATCATTTTGATTGTTCATTCATTTATTTTACTTGGTATTAAAGCTACTAACATTTCATTGAGAAATTTTAGAAATGAGAATGAATTTGAGTTTAGCTATAATTTCCCCATCCAATTCAGTTTCCAACAAATCAATAAAATTTAAATAGTGATCTTCATTTATAGAGATGAAAATCACATCATCAACACAAATTTAAATTAGCAGAAAATCATTATATTTATATTTTAAAAGATAGTAGAAATAGGTTTTTGAATTTTAAAACCATTTAAATAAATAAAATCTGAATGATTCTTCTACAAACCTAGAGGTGGTTTTTTTACATCATACTATTTTTTTAATAAAAAAATTGAAAAAATGGATCATCAAAACTAAGGTGTTTTATACAAAACAAATTATCGTATATAAATTATATTAAATGTGTTCATTTAAAAATTAATTTAATGGAGTTTGAATTTGATATAATTTTTGAGGTTAATAATATTCTATTGTATGATAACCAATGTATGGGAGTAAATGTCTCATAATAATCAATCCCCTTATCATTTTTATAACTATTGGTAACTAGATGAGATATATTTCTAGTGATATTACTAGAATAATTTATCTTATTTCTAAAAACCCATTCAGGTCTTATAGCAGGGTTATCATTAAGAATTTATATACAAAACTATGGATCATTTCAATTTAATATGTTTATTTCATCTTTTATGGAATGTACCCAATCCTCATCATGATGGTATTTGGAAAGGTATTGTGGTTCATGGTGAGAGATAAAGAAATTTGTTTCAACAAAATTCAAGAAATATTTATTAGTATGAGTAACCACTTGGATATATCCACATACTTATTCAATGTAATGGCCAATATATTTCTTAGAAATAATTGTCAATGAATTTAAAGCATATTCAAGTTTTTCTACAACATATTTAGATTGATAAGGTTTATTTAAAATATTATTTTCAATTACATTTTTAGAAGCATGCTTTTGGAAAAGTTTCATAATAAACATGTATTAATTTTCCACCATTTTAGTCTATTAGAAATTGACATAGAAAAAAAACTTTCACCTGGACAACCTAAAAAGTATATCATTATCATATATATGATCAAAATTTTTATGATTATCTTTGGAATATAAAATAAAAAAATCCAACCAAAAACATTGAAAAATCCCACATTATGTTTCTTATTAAGATATATTCATATGTGGGTTTTTTATAGAAGGTGTTATGATTATTATATTGATTCTATAACATGGAAAATTCATATAGTAAGCACAAAAATATTTTGGAAAAGAAAATTCTTTTATAAAGGTTCAATTTATTTTAGAGATAGTTTTTATTTTTACACTATACAACCAAATTTTGATTATATTTTGGAGTAGTAGAAAAAAAAATTATTATAGACATATGAAGAACATAAATAGACAAAATTATTATTAATTAATTTTACACTATTATCACTATGAATTGAAATAATTTTAAAATATTTTTCATTTTTAACATTTATATAAAACATAATGGAGGCATTGAAAGACTCAATTTTATGAGATTATAAAACATCCCATATGTATCATTTAATTCTGTCACCAATTATATATATAATGAATTTCCCCGCAAGAATTACAATTTTAGAATGATGAAAATGATTAAGATGTATTAATAAAATATAATCTAAAGGCAAAACCCATTTTTATATTTAAATTAGTATTTGGGTTTTTAAACGTATTAGTAAACATCATAAAACATTTACTTGTTGAGATTATATTTGGGAAGTTTAATCACTATTTGATAATGTCAGATCTTGACCAGAGATTGTAATCAATAATTACTGAGGCATCTAAGCCAAATCTATGACTTTCTAAACTTTTCTCTAAAGTTGTTTTCATTTTTGATTGTAATTGATATAAAAATGATTTTTGAAACTTTTTCAAATGAATATATATTTAATTAATGTTTTAATGTTACATAAAAAATATTAGAAATATAAATTTTTAAATACATATTAAAACCAATATTAATGATTTTTAAATACATATTAATTTTTTTTCAATCCTTTTAAAATTAATTTTTTTTATAAAATTTAATATAAAAAATAGATAGTAATTTGATCAGTTATCTAACCCTTAGAATTATCGCTAAAAGTGGTGTGATATATTATTACCTTTTTAATTTTACTACATTAAGAGATTTCCCCATATATGTGTCCTGATAAAACAATACTATAGTTCAATATAGTTTCTATGTTTTTTCTCATGTTAAACCTTTCCTCTAGATCTTCATCAACATGTTCTATAAGGAACATTAGGGTTGATTCACTTGATGTTGATGATGGGGATGAATCCCTACTGTCATCTCATGAACATAAATTATGAAAATTAAATCTCTTTTTCCATGAATCCTCTATTTTTTGATCATATTTATTAGTTGATATTACACAATGATAATAAATTTCAATTTACATTCATTTCATGTCACTTATGGTTCCTTAATTTTATTTTCCTTGTTGGATATTGTTTTGGAATTTATTCCATCATAAGTAATAATTAATGTTATTTGAATGATTAGCATAGACTGGTACCTCACATTTGAGTGGTTTATCATTGGTGGAATTTATGGTAATTATTTTATTGACATATTTAGATTCATTAATCTCTTTATCCACTTGTTGATTCATCCTAATTTCTTATTTCATTACAGGGACATTGTCTTCCTCGAGCACTATGTTTTTAAAATAATTTTTTAATGGATGTGAATTTGAGATATCCTGATCTAGGTAAACCCTATATAATTTTCATTAATGGTGCATCTATTTATAATTAATCATTCAAGAAATTTAAAAAATAAAAAATGTCAATAAATCTCTTAAACATGAATACAATAGTTTAAGTATAATTCATAATGAATGATTAATTTTTTTTATGATACATAACCAATATTAAAATATTTATACCTTCATTGGTTTCTTTTAATAATTTCAAAAATCTCATAATATTTTTTTGAATAAAAACATGGTTTAATTAATTTCTATAATGAGAAAAATTTAAGGTGGTCATAGAACATTTATAATTTTAAAAATTTTTAACAGCATTGAGAGTTCATTTTTCTTCATATTCGTTAGTGTGAATATACTAAACCCTTAATATTTTGAAATATAGAAAGTGATACTACAATGAAAATTTGACATCTTATACTTCTAGTAGGAGTAATTGTTTCCATAAAAACAATTAAAAATTTATTTAGATTCCATAATAAAATTTAGTTTATAAAAATATAATATGTTTAATAAAGTATTATATAGACATAACATTTGGAAAAAAAAATATAATTTTAGGGAAAAAGTACCTCATTTTATACCAACTGTTGTTCAATGCATAATATAATTATTGGGGTTAATTTACATTTGTATAAATATTTTGGAAAAAGTCCAAAAAAAAGAAATCAATTTAACCTTGCAAAAAGATAATGAATTTATTAATATCTTTATGTGATCTCTTATAGCCACAACTATGAATTTTTTAGTCCAAAAATATATATTTTCATTGTATTAGTGATCAAGAAACTCACCACTTAGAGTTCATGTTTTTGAGAAACCTTGTTATATTTATTGGTATCGATGGAAACCGATGAAAATTATTTTTGGAGTATGAACTATGGGATAAAGTTGGTTGAGAAGATATAGATTGTATTAAAAAAATCCATTAAAATGTAACATAAAAATCAATTTAATGTATGGATAAAATAGAATATGTGATATTCAAGGGAATTTAAATAAATCCATGAGATATTGATAAAATAATTTTTCCACATTGAGTGGTTTTTAAAATTATAGAAAATTTTCATCTATTCAAACATTTCAATGTTATAAGTGACTGTTGTAATGATACAATAGGATAAAGGATTAATTTTATATACATCAAGGGGCTTGAATAATCTATATTTCATCAAGGTTCACTAGTTTTGAAGAATACTGGAGCTTTATAACATGTTCTATAATCAATTAATTCAAGAAGCTATAGCCACACCCCCTTCAAATACGTAGTATCCACTAATGGGTGGCTAGTTTACTACCTGGAACCTCATGCCACTATGTGACCTAGATTTTCAAGACACTCCTATGAAAAAGTGACATGATTTCCATAATAAGGATTGATGTGTCTCTAAGAGATCCTTCGACTGTCCAATTCTCCTCCATCAGCTTTCTAGGGGAGTTCGGGACGTTTTTTCTTCTTCCAAAATGTCACTAGGTCGTGTGTACAAAACATCAACATGTTTTTGATTTCTATGCAACTTCCTCTTCATCCATGGCCATAACTACTTCCATTCATGGAATTATAATGTTCTTTAACCCAATTCAATGAAAATAAATTATGATTATTTAAAAGTTCAATCCTTTAAGGAGTATTCAACTTGATGGAAATATTATACTAATTTCATCACATTTTAATTATTAAAATATTTAAAAATCGAATAAATGAAAATATAAGACACATATGTGACTATATGTTATCTAGGAAACAACATTTTATAGTGACATATAATATAATTACTTTCAATTTTCCCTCCCCGAGAATAATTTTATAGAATATAGGTTTATTCAACTGGCTTCTGAGTTCCTCTATATCAATATTATTCAAACTGAGGCATAGAAACACTTATTTATATGAGAATTGTAATATTCCTTTCCCTAAAATCAACTTGTAGATTTAATGGTCATCATAATAAACATTGTCTCTGTCAACCAGTTCTAGGATGCATTGGGATGTCATTTACCCAAGTTCCACTAAATGGTCCCATGAGCCTAATTGGTGACATGGACTCAAGTGAATATCCAAAAAACCAAGAGGATAATGACTAACAGTAATATCCTAGTGTGTTTCCATGTGAATAAAATCCCCTAATTACTAAATTGGAAAACAACATATAAGATAATACAAGATAAATAGAAGAAGATGTATAACAACATATGAGTAGTGATGACAGACACTAACATGACACAATAAGTAAAACACCATAAAAGAAGAATGAATATCATCCATTAAACTATAATAAATTAATAATTGGAAACTGAATAACATAAAAAAGGTTAATAATATATTTCATGTATATATTATGTAGTAAAAAATTGTTACTAGATTCTAGAAGTAGTATTATAAATTATTTATAAAAAAATCCAAAAAATAAATTAACTTTATCTATGAATCCTGTTATCCATGAAAGTAAACTTCTACCAAGATGTCATCCTAAGATAAGAAATATGTTAGGAATATGCAACTGGAATCTTTCCCTTATACGTACCTTCAAAAATTTAGTCTTCTTGAGTTCAATGAGGAAAATGAAAAGGGTTTCAAATAAACTCAATAGTCCAACAAAAAGTCTTCTATAAATATCCAATCATTTATATAATATGGTTGTTTACAAATTTAAAATGTAAATTATTAATAAAAACTATAAATGATCAATATTTGGTACCACAATAATAAACCAGAAATATACTTCTACTTTGTACTATGTAAAAATATATTTTAAAGTATATAGGGATGATGTTCCTTGTATCCCAGTTGTAAGGGAATCCAAACCCAGTATCACAGTACAAATGGTCACCATACCTGTAAACATAGTATAATAATGTAATCTATACCCTTTATCATAGTATTAGGTGCCTATACTCAAAGAATAATATAACAAGGGTTTCTATTACCATATTGTATTAGAAGTGATTCCATTCCCATAAAGTATTTCAAGGTTTGCCTAGACCATATAGTATCACAAGGGATTAAAGGCCTATATATCATAACAAGGGATGTTATTCCTGTATCCCATTTTACAAAAGAGACACCATTCCCACATCTCATTTTTATAAAGGGATTGCATGCCCATATAACATTTATATAATATGCCTCATTTAAGGTGTCACATTTATATAATGGGACACCATGCCCATATCACATTTATATAAAGGGATTCCATTCACATATCACATTTATATAATAGATCTCTATTCATGTATCAAATTTATATATAAGGACTCCATGCTCATATCACATTTATATAATAGAACACCATTCCCAATTATATTTATCATGCATAAGGGTCATCATTACAAATATCTATAATTGATGATGTTCTCTATTCCCACAAATCATTAGTAATAATGTCAATTCTATGTAATATGATTCATGGAATAAATAAAAATCCATTTATAATTATCATTAACAAGAGAATGACCGTTGTTCAATTTAATACATTGATGTGGTGTTAACAGAAACCTCTAATAAATTCAATTTATAATAATTTTTAATATATTTAACCATGATAATCAACTATAATGATGAATATCAATATTATAACATAGATTAAATGAAAATAAAAAAAACATTAGTTGTTTTGGGTGTAAAATCTTCATATTCATTTTAGAAAAATGGGGGTACACCCAAATGTATAGATCACTCCAAGGTAGCAGACCATAATATTATCTGGGTACTTACAAGTTGACCAAATAATGTAAGATATTGTTTTATGAAAATTCACTACGAAATTTAGATTCATCACAATTAAATATATTATAAAACAACAATACATGTGGTGTATTAATTAACACACCTACCTCATTCTCGTAGAACTCTCCTTGCCCGGCGTTGACCCTTAATTTGGTCAGGATCGATAAAAAATTTGAAATTAGACCAATGAAACAAAAATATGGCATATGATAATTCTCCAAAATAATTAAATCCAAATTAAAACAAATATATAGAGAAACAAAATAAATTGACTACATACTAAGATTAATCCAATAAGGAAAATATGAGCACAATCAGACATCAGATAGAGGAGTTCCTTCAATACCAAGGCTAGGCCTTCAAAGGATCTCAATTGGAGAAGAAATGGAATTCCCTATCAATAAAAATATAAAATAAGAATAGGGGTCAAATATATATCAATTTATGTTTAGTTTTTTAATTTTACGAAAACAATAGAGGCACACAGCTTTGCCGCACAGTTGGATGAACCATGCCTCATTCGTGGGAAATGGATTTAATAAAAAAAAGAAAAACATCATTATGTGTGTGTAGGAAAATATATACTATTTCCTCAATCCATGAATCCCCAACTGAATAATTTCATGATCAACATAGCTAGGGGTAACTATGAGGACTTCCCCACATGGTTTCACTTAACCATGCGACTAGCCTTTTTTTAGAAAAAGATGGGTTCTAGGCTCTAAACAATCCCCAAACAACAACCCCAAAATACCCAGGATCTAATAAATAATCACCTTAAGTCCAAATAATTGAATTAGATAAAAATAAAATGATTTTTACCTTTTATAAGGACTATTATATTATATTATCCCATATGAAAAGAAACTAGTCCACGAGTTTACCTTCTACAGGTGGTAATAATTTTTATGAAAGAAACTACAAACACATATTATTTAAATCGAACTCTTACTCATAGTTCTTGACTAGTACCTGACTTTTTTTTCATAGGACACATACTTAATGTAAAATACCGGCATCATAGATCATTAATTTTTTGTTCAAATAATATTATAAGATACTCCTCTAAAGTAGTATCATCATCTAGCTCAACATCCGCTGGATCGAAAGTTTGAGATGGGCCAACAAGATATTGGGGGAGTTTTTAAACATAGAAGAAATCAGTCATGGTATGATACCTTTGAGTGAATTTATATTGATATGATATTATCTAATATCTCCCCATAATCTTAAATTACTAGACAAATCATGGATACATCCCCCTTTTCCACTGTATTCCTCTATCACAAAGTTTGGTAGATTCCCAGAAGGAAACATGATCCCAAAACTAGAACACTATACATTTCTAATGATGATCAACATGTGATTTTCTGTATATACTATATATTAGAAATATGTTACTTGATCATTCAATCCATCCTTGAAGACTCTTGAATGAGTTAAGGCCCAAGTATCACTGTCTCTCCTTCCACTAACTATAATATTGGTGAACGTAATAGAATACCAGATTAGGATTCAATGGGATCCATCGAAATCATCACCTTATTATATTTATTATAGGTAAACTATATGAGATTAATGTTATTCTACCTATAACATCTAAAATCATCAACCCATTCTTTGAAATGTATTTAAAACATATATAGTGAGTTCTCAGAGGCTATTGGTCTATGGGAAAACGGTTGAGCTCATAAGCACCTGTTTACCCTTATACTTATGTAACCCCTACCAAAGCCATGTAAAATGAAAATATATATGTAATATGATTGTAATTGGGATCCCAAGTTGTCTTAAAATCTCACATATATTAAATTTTCCCATATCATTAACTAATTAATTAAACTTGATATAAAGGAAGGGGGATGCATTCATAATTTTTCCAAGACTTCCTAAACTACATCACTACATTGAGAAGACATTGGTAATCCAAAAAAACATAGAATGGTTTTATAATTTACATTATTTAAGAGGTAATGGATTAAAAAATCTATTTGGTTGTTTTTTCTATTATTTCAATGGCAAAAAGGTGAAATATTTAGTGATAAAACTTGTTATTTGATTATTGATCTATATATACCAATATCGTTGGTGCATATCAAAATTCGTCGTGGATATGCTCGGGTAAACAACCCAATAATATGAAATTGACTCCTTTAACAGCTCGACCATCATGTGTATACAGACTTAGATACAACCATGTATATTCAAGATTTAATCATAATCGATATTCTAATCCAGATGAGGTTCCTCACATTAAATACCGTATCGTAAGACCAAACACTGTAGATTTGAAAACATCCACATATTCACCTTATGTAGAAGTGAATATGTCACTCATAATTATTCATGTACATAATACCAAATACGGTATTGTACCATGATTTGTATCTCATAAAAATGATCCATAATTCTCCATTCATTATAGTCTTTCTAAACTAGATTTGTATGTGTCTTCATTCTCAAATAATTGGAAAAAGTGTTGCCTATACATAGAATATAGGTATGATCAATGTCACAGGACCATAAATATTTAACACCTCATCACTTTCTAAGAATGAATTTTTTTAAAGTGAAAATATACATGTGGAATTTGTTGTTTGTGAACAACAAAAATTGAAATCCAAATAAGTAATTTCCCAAACTAAAAGAGTCATGGAAAATTTCTACCAACTAGAGATCATGTGTTCTGTAATTTTTCTCATGAGGCCTCCATTTCCATGAAACATACAAAATGAATTCATATTTCTACCTCAAGAAAAATCATATCCCAATACCTGATAAAACATAACAGACTATATAACTCTTTCCTAGATCAGGAAGAATCATGATCTATACTGAATTCAAACTCCCTTTCTTCTCTTGAAAGGCTATATCATAAGATTAAAACCATATAAATAACAAACTCCTCATATTAAATCCCATATAAGGTGATGCGAAGTATGATATGTTCTGTATAAAATTCCTATACTACCCATACATCCTTACGAAACATCATATATCGAAGATGTTATTGGGCTGCTTCCAGGTAACCATATATCTTACCATCTCTAGGTCAACTAAAAATCCTTCCTCTAAGATAATTTTACCCATGAGGTAAACATTGTCGATATAGAAATGAAGTTTACTGAGATTAACATAAAACTGGTTCTCCCTCTATGTATTCAAATTGACCTCGACATGATTTTCCTGGTCTTTTACATAATGGTAATGTGCTAAAAAAATTTCTACAAAGACTACAACAATTATATCCTGATAGGGATGAAAAACACTACTCATAAAATCTATAAAATGGGGGGTGAATTTGTATGAATTAATGACATAAGGAGATAATCATACATGTTATACCACTTATAGAATGATGTACATGGAATATAAAAAGTCTTGATTTGAACATGATGATATCATGATCTTTGGTCAATCATCAAGAATACACGTTCTCCCCTAAGATCATAGAAGTGATCATCATTACTCGGTAAATAATATATAGTTTTCATTGTAGTTTTATTATAAATTCATGTAAATCATGATGGTTACATCCCCCTTCTCAGGGAAAAGAACCATTGAACCCCATGGAGAAGTACTAGGCCTTCTGAGACTATTTCCATCTAAATCATCTACTTACTTATTGCCCTAATTTTAATAGGTAGTGTCCATCCAATAAAGAGGAATGGATGGGGGTGTTTCACTGGCCATTATTTTTATTGAAAACTCTTCATCTCTATCTGGAGGTAATACAAAAAGGTCTCTAGGGAAGACATCTCAGAATCTATCGATAATAGAATAGAAATCAATCTAATTTAGTCAATATTCATTCATTTAATGTCTATCAATAATGGCGGACTCTTTACCTAGTCCTAGATGATATGGTCCATATATACCTACATCGACATCCCATAATACATTTTGAATATATATCCCACCCTATAATGATGTAGACAATTCCCTATAATTATATCTATCCACATAAGCATGATAGGAAAGAAATGAGTCCATTCTAAGAATGACATAAAATCCTAAAATCTCAATGATAAAGATAACCCATGAGAAGTGATGGTTACCTACCATGAGAGGATAATACATTCACTAGTGTATACTCTAATAACAAATACACAATGTTGTATATAGAAACATTACTCCATAGAAGAAATCAACATGAATTCTATAGGTATCCATAATAGGTACATTTATAATGTAATTTGGTGCACATATATCGAATAAAAAAGAAATTATAGTAGATGATACTAGAATAGTACCTCGAACTGTAAATGGTCTAACATATAACTCATTTGTAATACAATGCACTGAATATATAAGGAAGTATCCTAAATACTATTCTATAACCTGACTACTAAGATTTGGTTTGCCCTGCTGGATCTGTATATCGGAAGCCTGGACTCCACAACCACAACCTCCTCTTTCTTAATGGATAATATAACTCCAACAATAATCCGGTCAAGGTGATACTGAACCTACTTTTAAATGTAGAGCTAGAAATGATACTCCTTCACTCAAAATGGAGGAGAAGTACATGTAGAATAGTTATAGATTCCCTAATATTCGATAGTCTTTTCATTTAATGGTGTCTATAGAAACTGGGTACTCTAATTCCTAGGCTTCACACATTATAAACATATCACATAATTGTTTATGGGTTTCAAATAGCTACCACTGCTCGCATATTAAGTATTAACGTGTCGCTTCCAACTACTAGTTTAACTAGTACCCTTTCTAGGTGTTCAAATTCCCAGGATCACAATGCATGTCTCTCATTGGATTCATTCTAGGATGAGGGTATTGTTCACTATATCTGATATGGTATCCTACTAGAAATAATTCACATAATAATTAATATGATGCCTCATTACATCATCGAATAATCTATCTTTTTCTAGATAATCATTATTATAGTTAGGTATAAAGCATTGTGATTAGTAAAATACGATGAATACTCCATAACATTTATAAAACCATGTAGTAGATTTATGAATTCTCTGAAAAAATTGGCCCTAGAGGTATGAGGGAAGAAATAATCAATGCTTCTCTACCGTAATTCTCACCATGTTGCGTCTCAAGACTGACCAATGAAAATTTTAAAATCAAACTAGCATTTTGAATATCCTTGAAGCATGTATCACATTTGAATAACCTTATAAGTGGTGTCTCTAGATTCTCAAATATAAAAAAGACTATCTGCAACAATAAATCTTTTTCATGTGGTCTTCCATCCCTTGAAAATGTGAGAAATAACTACTACATAAACTCATGAGTAAACACTCCCAAAGAAGGGGATGTGTGTTAAGCTCCTTGTATTGTCTGCAAATGTGGAGTAAAATATCATAAAAACTGATCATCCAGGTTAGTAATATGATTTCGTTCCATAGTAGGCACAATAGAAGGAATAAATAGTGGCTCAAGGCACCACAAATGTAGATCATGGATGTCACCTCCCACCTGGCAGACGAATGGAAAATTTCTTGTTGTAAATGATGTTAACATTCCAAACACACATCTCAGATAATGTTATCTAATGTCCTAAGCCTCAGTCATAAAATTATAACATCTAAAAAACCATTCTATGTAATATTATCACCCATAATCCATCTCAAATAGTGTAGTCTAGGTTATTGAAACAAAGATATCGAACATCTAACAAGCTACCTACCACACAATACTAAGGTTGAGACACAGTGAGGCTCTATGTTTTTTAATTTCAATGTAATTTAAAATTTCATATTTTTATTACATTCCTTTTAAAAATATTTTAATGAAATGATCCACTAATTATTGTCCTTGAGACACTATATGCCTTATGAACCAAAATATGGAACCCAATCAATCCATACAACAACACATTTCTATCTATGTGACCAATGGTCTAGGACTCAACATTCCAAATTTGACAGCATTGGGTGTCTACTATAGCCTAAGAACGAAAACATAATTAGGTTATGGAATGAAACCTATGTAATAACAATGGTTTTCTCAATCTTGTTAATGAAACAATTTCCATCATTCAATTTCTTTTTATAACCAATAGATCACCCATGAAAATCATAGGAAAAGGAAATGATAGATTGCTCTAACATTCCATGGAATACGCACAACATGTGAATTTAAATCAAGGAGTATAATATGATTAATGATGAATGATTAATTTTATTTATCTAATTTACAAATATATAAAAGATATAGATCAATTATATGAATATTAATTTAATATTTCATTCTAAATCCCCCAATGGTGGAATAAATTCAAATGAAATTTTAAAAATAAAGAAATAAACAATTTCCATTTGAGAATACTTTCTATTTATCTATTCATGGGTCAGATAAACCTAGTAATTTCTCATTACCAAATCCCATGGTTTTCCTAATCCCTTTACTATTTTTCCATATTGTTAGGAAAGAAATTAATTCGTTGATATCATTTTGTTATGTACCAAAACAAAGATCCACTGAATAGTACCCCAATCCTATTTGGGCACATAGCCTCAATAAGATGTCCCCTAAATCGAGAGGTTTTCAACTAGAAGTGAGGGTCTAATGTGTGTCTGTGGGAATAATATTCCATCATTACCAATGTGGATGTGATAAATATGATAATAACATATTAATTGTGTTTTCAGTAAAATAAACTACGAGTATTGAAAATTGAAACTACTATGATGGGGCTATTGAACCTCCATAGTCAAAGTAGGAAAAACTACAAATATATAATAATAATTCAAAAACTAGATACTAAATAACCTAAAAAGGATGAAAATATATATAATGGATATATAAAAAAAGAAAACAAGGATTTAAGCAGCATGAAATATTATTATACATGCAATAGAAATAGAATGAAAAAGAAAATAATCTATCCAAGCATCGCAACATTCATCCATATTGACCTGCTACTAAGATCCCTTATTAAGATAAAAAATGTTTCCTATATTTTTAAGAAGAATATTCCAATTATTTTTACCTATAAGCATATAATATATCTATCTTACATCAAAAACCAATATTAACTATGATATAATCTTAGTATACACAACCCATGATGTAACAACCGATATTTTTATGAAAAATATTTTGTTTTTATGTTATATACATTGTCAAAGGAATCTATCACTACACACAACACAATATTGGATTTCTTTACACGAAATCATGACCTTCCTCGATAGCTTGAATTGTACGCAATACCTAGTTTCACTAAACAACCATATGCTATTAATTTTTTTTAAACTAGCCATTATGAATAGTAATACCAATTTTTAAAATTTTATAAATTTTATCATTCAAAATGGACATCATTTTTGGATTCGGAATATCGAAATTAGACTAGGATGAATTTTTGGTATTTTTCTGAAAACTTTCGGTTTTTAATGAATAGTGAAAACACTAGGTTACTATTTGAAAACTAACTTTTTATTTAAATAATTAATTATTTTATTTAAATTTATTTTAGGTCAAAATTTATACATAATACCTATATATGTTCAATGTAATTCATTACAGTAATTTTATAATAATTTTAGATATATAAAAATTTTATTGAACTTTTCACCATCTTTTACCCACCCCCTAGGAGAGTTTGGAAATTTACATAAAACATAATTTTACCACTTATAGGAGTGGAGTTTCAAAAATCAGAGAGACGCGGCTAATATCAGGGAGTAAAATATAGTTCAATAAGATAAAAATATTTTTTGGTGAATAGTCACTTTTTACTTTTATTTACCACGGTTAAAAGTAAATTGGGTAATTAAGGGTAAAAATGATATTATTATTACCCTAACACATGTCCTAATTCTCTTGGATAAGTTTAGTTTTACCCAAAAGAACATTAGGTATAAAATATTACCCTTGAGGTTCACTTAGATTAGATTAGGACATTTAATATTATTTTATTAAAAGAAGAGTTAAAATAGTAAAAATCAACGTTTAATAAAAAAACATTTTTAATATAGGGTTATACATAAGATAATTTCGTCTATAAATATTCATTAGAAAGATAAAATGATTTCCTACATAATGGTTTTTTATTTGTAATTTTAAAACATTAAATAAGTTAATTTATATTTGACACAATGATGATGCAATAATTACCTTATTAATTAAATATTAACATAATTGATGTTATAAATACCCAAATAAATGTTTTAGGATAATATGACATGTTATCATTGATTTAATTAACTTTGATCGATCTAATAATGCTGTTATGATTTTCACAAAAATCAATTACCAAATAGTGTCAAAATTGACATAAAATTGTTTATAAACAAATATTATATTATTAATTGTTATTTTATTCCAAAAAATATATGGTTTGGCCAAATTACATAGATAAGGTTATATATATTAATAATGAATAACTTGGGGTTCGTTTGTCTTGTTATAGTAAGATTATTAAACTTATAGTGTAAGAAAACAAGAAGACACGATAAAAGTAAAATTATTTAACTTAAAGATAAATATAAATGATAAGGTTAAAATAGAAACCTAAACTTTTCTAAATTCTATTGAATTAGAGGATTTAGACCCATCCCCACCTTAGCATCTAAATAAATCAATTTTGAGCTATTAAAAATTGAATATGACTTTATAAAAAAATAATATTTTTAGTTTTTCCAAAGGTGCCCCTCTCCTCCCTTATAAAAGGGAACCTCCTCCCTCTCCTCCTCACACCACATTGAGACTTCATGCTCGGAAAAACCCTGACAATTTCTCTCCTACACATCTCTAGTAATATTCTAGATGTCCTGGTCTTCTTAAAATACCAATGTTAGTTCCCTAAGAGGAGGTTTCAAAGAGGCGTGTGGAAGAAGAGGTAATATCTGTTACCGATTCGTTCAAATTTATTTCTTCTTCTACAACTTCTTATTTAATTGTTTTATTATTAAGTAATAACATCGGTATCACTAATATACTGATTTGTAATTACAAATATGAAACAACACTATTTCACCTTATATCCATCCTACGGAAAATGAAATCACCACGCGTGAGTACGTACGGAATAGCGTCTCAACGCCGTGGTGTAATCTGTTTTCCACCACCACCTTAATTTGATGGGTAAAATTGTGTAAATAATAACTATATATGATTATTTTAAGGTGATAATTATTCTGAAATAGTATGCCTACACTTCAATACAATTCCATGATCATGGGAACAATATCATCACATGTACGTACGTACGGCCTACCGTCTACACGATGTGATACGACTCGTTCTACATGATATTCATTGCATAATGATTATATAAATGAATTTAATGAATAAATATGATATATATTACACAAATACCATTCTATAAATGAGGTATCTATTACCTAAAAATAATAATAAGAATGTATTCGACATAACATGCATAAGAACAAAAAGCAATAAACACCCGAATAACAAGTTGCTATGAAATATTACTAACAAGAAGCTAATAATATGACCATATATGATATCATAACAATGAGTAAGATTCTGGAATAAGTCAATAACATTATTTAAATAATTATACAGGAGGTTCGGACACGTACGAAGAAAATTAGACCTAAGGTAAGAGAAAATCTCGCAATCTCATTTTTATCCGAGATTGTTTATACATTGGAATTTACTGGGGTGTATATATCGTCCACATCAATGTTTCCTCAATATTTAATATTATTTCTATCCTCATAAAATTGTTTACAACCAATTTTACCC
Organism: Viscum album; assembly: GCA_963277665.1. Taxonomy (NCBI): domain Eukaryota; kingdom Viridiplantae; phylum Streptophyta; class Magnoliopsida; order Santalales; family Viscaceae; genus Viscum; species Viscum album. The sequence goes on from OY728148.1 coordinate 394,388,326, forward strand.
TTCAGTGAGTCTTTAGTAAAAGATATGAAAGGAATCTTTTGTCGTTTTTAGTACGAGGTACTTTTTGACTTTTCTAGCCAAAGTACGATAATTATGTTTTTTACTTATATGGAATGAATGGATTTTTATGATTTCATATAACATTATTTCCATGAAGCATCCTTTACAAATTTTCAAGTTTATTTTTAATCAAATTCTTTTAGTTTAAAATTATATGACATTTTAAAAAGGAACATGTTTTTGAAGTAGAAAGGATATTTTCCTCAAGAATGGAGTTCAAGCATTTTATCAAAATTATTTTCCATCTAAGATAATATAAGGTTCTGTTTCTATCCCTATTTTTACATTTATATGATTATTTTATGATGGAATTATTTTTATGAAGTCCTTTTATCGTATATGGATTGTGTGATGATAGAATGATGTTTAAGAATCCCATTTTTATTACATGGGTTATGCTATGATGAATGATTAATGATTTTTTGGCACACATAAGAATGGTTTCATTATGAGAAGGGTGGTACCTATATCTCCCTCCAATTCATTGGGTAAATATTTATATTTCATGAGATAGACATGGCTGGAACGACAGGTTAATCCGGTTCAGTGAAACAATACTGAAACGAGGAGTGAACTGGGTTTAGAAATGGACTTTGTCTTCTAAGATAGTCTTGGAAATGAGCCTGGACTAAGAAGAAATGATTCTCTATGATTATGTGTGTATTACACAAAGTTTCATGTTTTATGTTATGATCACTTGCATTAAATTTCAATATTATGATTGATCGCATGTTATGATATTATGATCTCTTTTTCGGAATAAGATATTCAAAATGTTATGTTCTTAAGAATATGATATGATTGATATTTCTTTTGTTTACCCTTACTGAGCATTTGAGCTCACCCTTTTGTATGTTTTCTTTTCCCTAGTCCTGGAAGAAGGGTATTATGTAGAATATGCCAAAAGGGACTCTAGATGTGATTAAATAAATGGGAGACAACATAGATGAATTATGGACCGGTTGTTTATGTTTTCCAGCTTCTAAAGACACTATACCTATACGGTCCTTTCATGGTTTTTTCATATGTTGAAATAAGTATGCTTCAAATTTGATTTAATAACAATATATGTAAAGTATGAGTCTTTATAGTTGGTATCATAGGAATGGTATAGTCATCCTTTGGAAACTAAGATGTGAAAGCCTTAGTAAGAACCCTAAGGATATATCTAAGCATAGAACATAATATCTGTGTTTTAGAAATTCCCATGAATAACCTAAGATAAGACCTCAAGTGTAAAATTTTATTCTTGATTATGTGGTTTTCCTATTATAATTAGTATTTCTCACACTATTTTCATAGTTTTAGTCAATGGTTTGAACCCAAAGGAAATGTGTTAATGCGGAATGCGACGGGAAATGAAATGATTGCCCCCATGAGAAACCAAACGTTATGGGAGCTGGAATGAAAAATCTTGTAGCCATTCTCAGACAACATTATCATGCTATGAATCATGCAGAACTTCCAAACGATCAAAGTAAAGAGAAAAATTCTTTTGAATCCTTCATGAGGCAGCGTCCACCCTCATTCAGTGGGTCTAATGGTTCATTAGTTGCTGAACAATCAATCAGTACTACTGAAAGATATTTTGAGTTCTTCAATGTTCTGAACATGAAAATGTCATCTTAGAAGTGTATCATTTGGAAGGTGATGGTGATCAATGGTGGAATATTATTAAGAATACATGGAAAAGAGATGAAATTGAGTCCATGGAATGGGACGAGTTCAAGAACTTATTTTTCAATAAGTACTTCCCTCATATTTTTCGAAAAATTATGGAGAAGGAGTTTCTTGAACTGAAGCAAAAGGATGATGAATCTGTTGGTACCTATGAAGCATGTTTTACAAGACTTGCAAGGTACGCTTCTGGGATTATTATCCAACTTGAGAGTAAGATCTATCAATTTTTAGTGGATTAAACCAAGTCTTCGAATGGTGTTAGACATAAGGGAATTCAATAGCTATGAAGAAATAGTTCAATGTTCTCTCAAGGTTTTGATGGAGATTTCAGTAACCCATCAGTCATATGCGTTTGATAAGAAAAGGAAAATGGAATTCAATGGAAAATATAAAGAGCACACTGAAAAGAAGATGATTTTTCCCTTATGCTCAAAGTGTGGAAACAAACATTTAGGGAGTTGTCTTAATGGGACAAGTAAATGTTTCAAATGTGGAAAAGAAGGTCATCAGGCATTTGAATGCCGCAATGAAGGGAAGAAGAGGTTTAGTGATGCGAACAATGAAATGGCTACACAGAGTGCACCTTCTAGACTTCAATGTTACTAGTGCAATGAGATGGGGAATTATGCCAATCAATTCCCTAATCCAAGGGTTTTTTATGATGATCGACGTCAAAAAACTCATTAAGGCCAAAGACAAAGGAAATTCACATGGAATTACCATCGGTGATGTGGAGTATGATAACGAAGTGGTTTAAGGTACACATTCCATCCACTCTAAATTAGAAAATGTTTTATTTGATTCTGGATTCACCCACTATTTTTTTCTGAATAATTTTTTAAGGGTATCGACATATTACCTCAACAATTAGATGTTGAGTTAGCTCTGAGAACCCCTAATGGCACAATAGTAGAATCAAAATTTTATAATTCTTCTCCGATTAATGTTTGTTGGAATGTGCTTCTTGAAAATCTTGTGATCATTCCTACTGTGGAATTTGATGTGAATCTCCTCATGGAGTGGCTTTCTTTATATGGAGCTCATATCAATTCCCAAAGAAGGGAAGTCATATTTCATATTCCAGATCAATCTATGATCTTCTATCGATACAAGGATGAACATAACCTTCCAGTGGAAATATCTTCCATATTCTGGGTCTTGATTCCACTGAATTAAGTTTATTTATCTCAAATGGTTAGATAGAATCTCATGATTTCGAATACACCTATTCTACGAGAGATTGATGATGTATTTCCGTAGTAATTTTCAGGTCTTCCACAAAATCGCGAAGTTGAGTTTTCAATAGAACTCATACTGTGTGCTATGCCGATTTCAAAGAAACCTTATCGAATGGCAGCAATTGAGTTGCAGCAATTGAAGAAGCAACTCAAAGATAATCTTGATAAAGGATTCATACGCCCTAGTGCGTCACCTTGGGGAGCACCTATTCTGTTTGTTAAGAATACAGATGGATCAATTAGACTCTGTAGTGATTATCGAGAACTTAACAAGATCACTATCGAGAAAAAGTATCCTCTCCCATGCATTGATGACTTATTTGACAAACTAGGTTGAGCTCAATACTTCTCCAAGATTGATCATCGTTCAGGGTATCATCAATTAAGGGTCAAATGGTTGGATATACCAAAGACGACTTTCTGTACAAGGTATGGACAATATGAATTTATAGTGATGCCATTTGGTCATACTAATTCCCCTTATATATTCATGGATCTAATGAATAGAGTCTTTAGAGACTATTCTGATTAGTTTGTATTAGTCTTTATAGACGATATTATTGTCTATTCAAAGAGAAAGGAAGAACATGAAGATCACTTGATAATTGTATTGAAGACCCTGAGAAAGGATAATCATTATGAAAAATTTACCAAATGTGAATTTTGGCTTCAAAATGTTGCATTATTGGGTCCCATAATCTCAAAATAGGGGATATCTGTGGATCCTGCAAAAACATAGGTTATTGAAAGATGGTCGATACCAACAACAGTAACTGAGATCCGATGTTTTCTTGGATTGGCTTGATATTATCGACGTTTTGTGAATGATATTTCATGATTATCTAACCCACTCACCAAATTGACTCGGAAAGGAGTTACGTTTGTTTGGACAGAGGAATGTGAAGATAATTTCAAGGAGTTAAAAACAAGGTTATTCAGTGCACCTGTGCTCACACTGCCTTATAGTGTCGAATCTTTAGTGATCTATAGTGATTCATCCAAGAAGGGATTGGGGTGTGTTCTCATGAAAAATGATATGGTGATATCTTGTACCTCACGAAAGTTGAAAATCCATGAGCAAATTTACCCAACTCATGATTTGGAGTTAGCTGCGGAAATCATTTCTTTGAGGATTTGGAGGCATTATGTTTATGGAGAAAGGTGTGATATTTATACTGATCATAAATGTTTAAAGTATATTTTCACACAAAAGGAGCTGAATAAGAATCAAAGAAGATGGTTGGAGCTGAGTAAGGATTACGACTGCTCAATTCATTACCACCCTGGGAAAGAAAACAAGGTTGTAGATGCATTAAGTCGACAAGACCATGCTAGCTTATCCATGATGAGGATCACAAAAGATCCAATATTTATGGATTTACAAAGGATGGATTTTGGAATTATAATTTAAGTGGAAAAATATTAACTTTCTCAAATGAATTTTCAACCATCTATACATATGATGATTAAAGAGGCATAGAAAGAAGATGTAGAGTTACAAAAGAAGCTGAGAAATATTATTGAATTCAACCTTGATTGTGATGGTATAATAATGTTTGGAAATCTGGTTTGTGTTCCTCCAATCCCAGAATTAAAGAAGGAACTGCTGGATGAGGCTCATAGTTCTTCATTGTCTATTCATCCTAGAAGCACGAAGATGTATAAGGACCTGAAAGTGTACTTTTGGTGGGATGGCATGAAAATAGATGTTGCTGAATATGTCTCTCGATGCTTGGATTGTCAGTAAGTTAAAGATGAGAGATTGTAGACTAAGGGGATGTTACAACCACTACTCATACCTGAATGGAAATGAGAAAACATCACTATGGACTTTGTCACCGGACTTCCTAAAACCTCAAAAGGAAATAATGTTATCTGGGTCATAGTTGATCATCTTACAAAGACGGCATACTTCAATGCTATTAGAGAGAATTTTTATCTGGATCATCTTTCTAGGATATATGTGAAGGAAGCGGTAAGATTTCATGGAGTACAACATTCCATTATATCTGATCGGGATGCGAGGTTTACCTCAATGTTTTGGTGATGTCTTCAGCATACACTGCATAGAGTGTTGAGTTTTAGCCCTACTTATCATCCTCAGACAGACGGTCAGTTTGGGAGGAAAATTCAAGCTCTAGAAGAAATTTTGAGAGCTTGATCTATAGATTTCAACAGAGGTTGTGATCAACACCTACCTTTGGTGGAATTTTCTTATAATTATATCATTAACTCTAGTATTCAGATGGATCCTTATGACGCTCTCTATGGAAAGAAATGCAGGACTCCAACATGTAGGGATGAAGTTGGGGAAATTAAGCTATTAGGACCGGATCTTGTTGATTAGATGGCAGAAAATGTCAGACCTATTCAACAACACATAAGAGCATCTCACAGTCGAAAAAAGTTATGTCGATAACCGAAGAAAACCCTAGAGTTTGAAGTGGGTGATAAAGTGATATTACGAATATCTCCGTGGAAGAGAGTAATGAGATTTCGAAAGAAGGGAAAGCTGAGCCCGAGGTATATCGATCCCATCAAAATACTAGATCCTGTTGGGAAGGTAGATTACCGATTGGAGATTCCACCAAATGTCTCTCAAGTTCATGATGTGTTCCATGAATTTATCTTGAGAAATTACATACCTGATCCTTCACATGTACTCAGCTCAGAAGTTGTACCGCTGGAGCAAGATCTTTTTTATGAAGAACAGCCGATAGAGATTCTGGATTGTAGCGAAAAAGTCTTACGGAACAAGACCACTCGCTTGTTGATGGTTTTATGGAGGAACCACCAATTAGAATAAGCTACATGGGATCTTGAGGATATGATGAGGGAGAGGTATCCTCATCTATTTTTTACAAAGTGATGAATTTAGAGGGAGAAATTCATTTTAAGGGGGGTAGAATGTAACACCTGATATTTTTATGAGAAATATTTTGTTTTTATGTTATATACACTGTCAAAGGAATCTTTCACTACACACAACACTATCTTTCCTTGCTTTACACGCAATCGTGACCTTCCTCGATAGCTTGCATTGTACGCAATACCTAGTTTCACTAAACAACGATATGCAATAAAAATATTATTAAAACTAGCCGTTATGAATAGTAATACACACTTTTTGAAATTTTATAAATTTAATCATTCAAATGGACTTCATTTTTGGATTCGGAATATCAAAATTAGCCTAGGGTGAATTTTTGGAATTTTTCTGCAAACTTTCAATTTTTAATGAATAGTAAAAACACTGGATTACTATTTAAAAGCCAGATTTTTATTTGAATAATTATTTATTTTAGGTTAAAATTGATTCATAATACCTATCTATGTTCAATTTAATTCATTAGAGTCATTTTATAATAATTTTAGATATATAAAAATTTTATTGAACTTTTCATCGTCTTTTACCCACATCCTTGGAGAGTTTTAAAATTTAAATAAAACATAATTTTACCGCTTCTGTGAGTGGAATTTCTAAAATCTGAGAGACACAGTTAATATCAAGGATTAAAATGTGGTTCAATAAGAAAAAAATAATTTTTGGTGAATAGTAACTTTTTGCTTTTTTTCACCACGGTTACAAGTAAATAGGGTAATTAAGGGTAAAAATGATATTATTATTACCCTAAAAAATGTCCTAATTCTATTGGATAAATGTTGTTCAATCAAAAACAACCTTAGGGATAAAATATAACCCTTTAGGTCCAGTTGGATTAGATTATGACATTTAATATTAATTTATTAAAAGAAGAGTTTAAATAGTTAAAATCAATGTTTAATAACTAAAAAATTTTAATATAGGGTTATACATATGATAATTTCAACTGTAAATATTCATTAGAAAGATAAAAATATTTCCTACATAATGGTATTTTACTTGGAATTTTTATACATTAAATAAGTTAATTTATATTTGACACAATGATGATTCAGTAATTACCTTATTAATTAAATATTAACATAATTGATTTTATAAATACCCAAATAAATGTAATTTGAAACATTTTATGATTTAAACTAATTTTATAGGTTACTATGACTTGTTATTATTGGTTTAATTATCTTTTTTTGAACTAATAATGCTTTTATTATTTTCACAAAAATAAATTTCAAAATCGTGTCAAAATTGACATAAAATAGTTTTTAAACAAATGTTATATTATTAATTGTTATTTTATTCCCAAAAGTATATGGTTCAGCCAAATGACTTAGATAAGGTTATATATATTAAAAATGATCAACTTGGGGTTCGTTTGGCTTGTTATAGTATGTTTATTAACTTTATAGTGTAAGAAAACAATAATACCTGGTAAAAGTAAAATTAATTAACTTAAAGTTAAATCTAAATGATAAGGTTAAAATAAAAAACCTAAACGTGTCTAAATTATATTGGATGAGATTATTTCGACCCATACATACCTTATCTTAGAAATAAATCAATTTGGAACTATTAAAAACTGAATATGACTTTATAATAAATAATATTTTTAGTTTTTCCAAAGGTTCCCCACTCATCCCTTATAAAAGGGAACCTCCTCCATCTCCTCATCACACCACATTAAGCCTTCAAGCATAGCCAAACCCTGACAATTTATCTTCTTTCACATTTTTAGTAATATTATAGATGTCTTGGTCTTCTTAAAAGACCAATTTTAGTGCCCTAAGAGGAGGTTTAAAAGAGGTGTGTCAAAGAAGAGGTAATATTCGTTACCGATTCTTTCAAATTTATCTCTTCTTATACTGCTTCTTCTTTAGTTGTTTCATTATGAAGTAATTAAATCAGTATCCCTCATATACTTATATTTTATTATAAATATGAAACAACAATATTTCACCTTATATCCATCCTACGGAAAATGAAATCACCGCGCGTGCGTATGCACGGAATACCGTCTCCACGCCGTGGTGTAATCTGTTTTCCACCACCACCTTACTTGGATGGGTATAATGGTGTAAAGAATTAATATATATGATTATTTTAAATTAATATGGATTCTGAAATAGTATACATACACTTCAATACAATTCCACGATCATGGAAACGATATCATCGCTCGTGCGTGCGTGCGGCCTACCGTCTCCACGATGTGATGCGACTCGTTCTACAAAGTCATCATTGCATAATGATTATATAAATGAATTGAATGAATAAATATGATATATATTACACTAATACAATTTTGGAAATGAGGTATCTATAACCTAAAAATAATAATAAGAATTTATTCGACAAAACACGCATAAGAACAAAAAGCAATACACACCCGAATAACAAGTAGCAATGAAATATTACTAGTAAGAAGATAAGAATATGACCATATATGATATCATAACAATGAGTACGATTATGTAATAATCTAATAACATTATTTAAATCATTATAAAGGAGGTTCAGATACGTACGAAAAAAATCGGACCTAAGGTAAGGGAAAATCTCACAATCTCATTTTTATTCGAGATTGTTTATACTTTGGTATTTATTGGGGTGTATTTATCATCAACATCCATGCTTCCTCAATATGTAATATTATTTATATCCTCCAACAATGGTTTAAAACCAATTTTACCCTTCAGTGAGTCTTTAGTAATATATATGAAAGGAATCTTTTGTCGTTTTTAGTAAGAGGTACTTTTTTTCCGGCCAAAGTACGAGAAGAATGTTATTTTACTTATATGATATGAATGGATTTTTATGATTTCATATAACATTATTTCCATGAAGCTTCCTTTATAAGTTTTCATGATTATTTTTAATCAACTTATTTTAGTTTAAAATTATATGACATTTTAAGAAAGGAAAATGTATTTGAAGTAGAAAGGATATTTTCCTCAAGAATAGAGTTCAAACGTTTTATCGAAATTATTTTCCATATAAGATAATGCAAGGTTCTGTTTCTATCACTATTTTTAGATTTATTTGAATATGTTATGATGGAATTATTTTTATGAAGTCCTTTTATCTTAAATGGATTGTGTTATAATTGCACGATTTTTAAGAATCCCATTTTTATTACATGGGTTTTGATATGATGTATGATTTATGATTTTGTGGCACACATAAAAATGGTTTCATTATGAGATGGGTGGGACCTATATCATCCTCCAATTCATTGGGTAAAGATTTATATCTCATGAGATAGACATGAATTGAATGGAAGGTTAATCCGGTTTAGTGAAACAGGACTGAAACGAGGAGTGAACTCGGTTCAGAAATGGACTTTGTCCACTAAGATAGTCTTGGAAATGAGTCTTGACTAATAAGAAATGATTATCTATGATTATGTGTGTATGCCAAAAAGATTCATGTTTTATGTTATGATTATTTGGATTAGATTTCACTAGTATGATTAATCCCATGTCATGATATTATGATCTCTTTTTCAGGATATGATTTTCACAATGTTATGTTCTTAAGAATATGATAAGATTGGTATTTCTTTTGTTTACCCTTACTTAGAATTTTAGTTCACCCTTTTGTATGTTTTATTTTCCCCAATTTTGGAAGAAGGGTATTAAATAGAATATGCCAAAAGGGGCTCTATATATGATGAAATAAATGGGAGACAACGTAGATGATTTATGAACCAGTTGTTTATTTTTCCCAGTTTCTAAAGACACAATACCTATACAGTCCTTTCATGGTTTTGATATATGTTGTAATAAGTATGATTTAATTCTTAAGTAATAACAATATATGTAAAGTATGGGTCGTTATACATGATTTCTATAAATATACATTTTTTCATATAATATTGAAAATATAAAAAGTAAAACAGTAATAACAACAATAAATGGGTTATTTGATGATTTTGAATGGGAACCAGGATGACACTACATACACCATCATGTGATGAAATATCTCAAAATATATCAACGGATTCAATGCCCAATATCATAGTAGTAAGGTAATCAATACCCAGTATCATAGTGTGATTGGTCCCATTATAGTAATCATATTATAGTAATGGACTCCATGACATGTATCATAGTTTAAGTGGTTTCCACTCCCATAATCATATCACAACTGTGTTCATTCCCATGTTGCATCTCATGTGATACTATGACCATATGGTACCATAAGGGACTCCATTACCATATAGTATCACAAGGTGCACCATGTTTATATAGTATCACAAGGGACACCATTCCATTGTAAATTTTATAAAAACTAATTACATGCTCTTATATATATATATATATTGGAATGAAATTCTGCATATAACATTAATATAATGTAATTCCATGATCGCATCACATTTAACAAAATGGTTTACATTCACGTATCACATTTATATAAAGGGATGTTATTCTCTTATAACATTTATATAATTACATTCCATGCATTTATTTGATTTATATATGGGGACTCTAAGCTCATTTATATTTTTTTTCATAAGCTTAGTCATGCAAAATTTCAATAACTGAAAAGGGTAACAATTCCCACACAATCTATTTAAAAATATAGAGTATCTTAATAAGATATAATTCATAATTTATAATCCATATAAATATAATATTAACAATAGAGTGACCATTTTTAATGTTAATTAAGTCACATTGGACTACCCATACCTCTAATCAATTCAACTAAGTATATCTATGAAGAGCATTAGTCATGATAGAATGATAAATTCATCCATATCAATATTATATCAACATTTAATGTCCAAGAAAAACTCACCGATATGTTTTTTGGTTGTGAAATCTTGAAATCCATTTAGCCATAAATTGGCCACCCCAATAAGGAATTCACACGCCAATGTAGTGGACCTCGATATGATAAGGGTTTGAATAGGTTAACCAAATCAGAGAATATGTAATTTATAGAACATTAATGGTTAAACAGGAATTAATAATGAAAAAACTATGTCATAAAACATTAAATATTTTTGGATACTTACTATCCCACGTACCTCATTCTCAAAAAACTCTCCTCGTACAGTAACTACCGACTATTTTTTCCGGATTGAGAGAAAACGAAAGAAAGGATGAGTGCCCTAAAAGCATGAAATATGAGAAATAACCTTAATAAATCCATCAATATGAATAAAATTAAGGTACGATAAAATAGTAATAGAGAAAATACCAATAAAAATACATCAAGATATATAGGATCTTGATCAAACCCTTGGCAGAGGTGTTCCTTTAATACCTTATGTTGGACTTCAAAGGTGGACAACGAGAGGGGAAAAGGGAGGCCCTATTGTTAAAAAATATATAATTACAGTGGTGTAAAATATAAAAGTTTTTATGTGTATTTTGGTAATTTTAACAAAAAATAGTGGTTCATTGTCTAGATACATGGTTGGAAAAAGAATTCACCAACCATACAAAATTTATTTTCTAAAAAATGTAGACAATTTATATGGGTGTGTTGACCAATATTAATAGTATCCTCAAACCGTTAATCCCCCTTCTTCTCCATAAAAATCCTATCATGGTTTGGGGTAACCAAGTGGCTTACCCCACACAGTTTCTCAAATTCATTCATCCAGAATTTGTTTCACAAAATGTTGGGTTCTGGGATTAGAACAGACCTTGAACACCCCTGAACAAGCAATGATCTATTTAAGAATCACTATCACGTACAAGGGAAATAATTAGACCATTATTACATGTGGATTTAACTTGAATAGTGACCAGGTACTGAAAATCATGGCCCCAAGATGTTTTTTTCTTAATAAAGGAATAGTTTGAATGATGATCGTAGTTGTTGGGTATTAATCAATATGGAAAATCTATAACAAAATGTGATGCCATGATTCTAGTAGCATCATCATGTAACTATAGAACAATTCACTCTAACTTATTTTTAATATAGCATAACACACTCATGTTTTCAATTTTTGAGGATATATATCTGATCATTTTTTCATAACCTCATATGGATTATATAAGTCAATTAGACATGATACAATAGACCCCTCTAGCTTATACATTTATGATAAACATAGATGGTTCCTATTTTAATAGTAATATGAGTTAAAGTGGAATTATATGTGAATAGAATGGCACAGTGAATCATTCCATTAGTTAATAACAATATAATGTGATCCCACTATATATAGAATCCATTGTATAATCAGCGACTTCTCCATTTTCATTGATTAAAATCCATCATCATATGTGGTAGAATAATGATATGTTTTGAACATTAGTTTTTTTTGTTTCCATTATCCAACCCAATAGTTTTTTATTTATATCATTCAAAAATTATAGATTGTAATCAATAAGGAATAAATGATCCTCCATATTTTGAATGAGGGGTATAGGTTATAAAAAATCATTACATTAAAATGAATTAAATTTGCATCCCTCATGATCTATTTCACTATAAGTTCGTTACCCCATGTATATAATGAAATTTCAGTTGGGGATGACCTTGTAGTTCATCAACCTAAACCCTATAACTATTTTATCTATATTATTTATTATAACAGAAATAAAAATTTTATTCTAATAAAATAAAAATTATAAATGTTGTCACTAATATAAAAATTAAAAAATATTTATTTTCTAAAATTTTATTTTTCTACGTATTATATGATTTCATATAAATGTAAAATTTCTAATATATTTATAATTATAATATAAAATGGATATAAATATTTGGATCAAGCCTTTGAAATTACCTTCATGCAATTTTTAAATTTTTTTTAAAAGAGTTTGGTTTGAAGTTAAATGTGAAAAATGAGGGTTTTACGAAATCTGAATGATTCGTGATATAATTTTGATGAAAATTTTACATAATAAAAAAATCAGGATATAAAATATATTTAACAATTAAAATAATGAATTTTAAAATAGTAAACATAATATTTAGAAAAATAAGTGAATTTTTATATCTTATGTTTTATTATATTCGAAAAGAAATTTATATTTGGTTATTTATATTGTTTTATTTATTTACATGTGTCCATTAAATTATTTTTTATGTTTCATTTTAAAATAAACCTATATTTTTTTAATTAAACACTAAAAATATACATAATAATCAATATCATTCATTGTATTGAGCCTAATTAATTAAATAATTAATATTTTATTCTAAGATTCACCTCAACCTATTCTATAAAATCACCCCTTCTCTGCCCATATTTCCTCTCTAAAAACACATTTATATTTAAAAATATTTACATGAATAAATATATAAAATCATGTATTCATTTTTATATAGAGAAGGCATATCCATCAACTTCTTAGAAGAATTTAGATTCAATCCAAAGGGGGCGACTCAAATAAAAATGAATAAGTTCCAATCCCAATACATTTAATTTCAATTATTATCGAATTCCATGTATCATATAAGTACAAATTTAATATTTCTTTAATATATTATTTTATTTATAAACTACTATTTTTATAATAATAAATTATTAATTTGTTTTCTCTTCATTACTCATGTTTTACTTACATCATTCCATCAATAGTGTTTTATACCACATATGTTAATGATGATATTATAGTTTAATGTTTTTTCATTGATGTTCATAAGAATATATTTCAATATTTAAAAAAGAATTTATTTTATAATAAATTTGTGTTAATTATTTTATAATGATAATATATGTATAATAATAATGATGATAAATATAATCAATCATAGCCATTTTTTACAATCCAAAAATAATATTATCAGGGAAGATTATATAAATTATAATTATGAACTAAACTGTTGATCTCCCCCATAATTATTATGATTTGAAATATATACCATTACAGTTATAGAGATTATGTAAATTTCGTACACTAACCATATACCATAATCATTACGTTAATAGATATTTTCAGTTATAAATTGAAGAACATGAAAATTGTTGACAAAAATGATATTAATTTAATAAATTAATAAATCAATATGTAAAATGTATTATAGAGGTGAAATAAATATTAAATGGTACATAATAAAGTAATGATTGAGTGAAACATTATTATTCAAGAGATCAATAGAGAATGAAATTCGCATTAAGACTTCATGTAATTGGTATTTTATACATTTCTTCATTACTACAGTTATGTTGTCTCTCCTTACCGCTTACACAACTTATATTAAATTTATTTATTTATTATATTTTTTTATATTGTTACTAAATTTACACAATTCCATTCAATCATTTTTTCTTATGTATAGACATGTGTCTCTCGTTATGATTATAAATTTTTCATTTAATTAATCCCAGCAATCTGTAAAGTTCTATTTTCATATCCCTTTCATGGTATACTAATATATTTATACATTTATTTCTATGATTTTAAAAACATATTTTTATAACATTAAAAAAATATGTGTTATTTTAGTTTTTGGAAACACCATAATCTCATCACTCATAAATATTTATTTACCCAGATATTAATTTTTTTATTTCTTCATATTCTTTTTTTACTTTTCTTGATAAAGTGTCTAATTTAAAAAAATGGGATCCATTTTTTATAATAATGTTTTAAAATTCCTGAATATTTTATTTTTTGGGGAACTAATATATTACTTTAATGGTTAACAATTCGTTAATTTATTATGTTGCACATTTTGTTCTCATGATTTTTGTATGGTTTGAAGTTTATATATGTTTATTTTATATATGAGACAAATCATTATGAAATATTACGATAATGAGTGGGAATTTAAATATACAACTCAAAATATATTGGTTATTTCTTATTATTTTAGGAGATCATTATGTATAGGTGTGATGTAGTTATCTTTGATCAGAATCTTGTACTTTTTAATATTTGTCTAAAATGTTATGACACGTTGGTCTTGATAATTTAAATTTAATTATATGGGAATTCATTATTTTGGTTCCCCATTTTATGTCTATAATAATTATTACACTTGATTAATATTTTTTTATATTATTACATGTTACTATGCGATAGTTAATAACCATTTTATTTTATGATTCATTTTATGATTTTTTAAGAATGATTATATCTAAAAACAAGTTAATATTGTTTTTTTCTCATTTTATAGGTTTTTATTTGACCATGTATATATGGACCCGACCTTATAACATTACATAATATTGAATTAAATGGCGAATTCACATTGAGGATATTTTCAGGTTTAGAGTTTTAGTGAATTAGGTGATAACTATTACATAACACTTGAATATTACAAGTAGACGCAACTATTGAGTATCAATTTTTTCATAAAATAATAAATTTTAAAAAGACACATGTCTAGTTCAATGTTTTATACAGCATGACTTTTCCTTGATCCCATTCTTGAAACTACACATCTTTATGTCCTGTGGAAAACATTTCAAAAACATGTGATGATCATAAAAAGATCATTATGTGTTATAAAATGAATAAGGAAAACATTTTCCCAACAATAAATACAAATCCATGAAACCATACTTTTCAGTCATAACATACCTTATGAAATCATAATATTAAGGAATAACACACACAAATCATAAATCATAAAGGATACTTATTTCATCCATATCAAACATACATTGTAGCTATTATAGCTACGTAGGGAGTTACACTTGGAATACCCATCACAATATATTCCCTAAATCTCTTAGGCGAAACATCACGTTTACATCCATCACGTTACCCAATGCATTAGAGAGCTATCTCGGGCTCACCCGCCCTAGGTTTATCACAGAACCACCTGTATACGTAAACAATTCCCAATAACCATAACATAAGCATAACATATAACACATATATAATGTATATATAACATTTCCACATTCCAATATATCAAATCAGGATATTTAAATAAATAATATTTTATCAAATAATTTTAAAAACCATTTAAAAAGATATTTTTGAATAAAAGTGTCACATACCACTTTGATGATTTTAAATTAATTATCATTTGAAAACCATAATGTCCTTATAAATAAATACTAAAACCAATTTTTAAAATAATGTACTTTAATGAGAAATATTTAGAATAATAAATCTTTCAATCATTTAAAATGATATTATTGTTAAAGTGTTTTTAACAAAAAGAGAGACACTTGAATACAAATAATTGAGGAATAACATTTAATAAAAACTTAATAATATCATGAAAATAATTTTGTTCATGATATATTATGCCAATGGATAGTATATACACCACATATGAGTGAATTGGTTCCTAACAACAATGAAGTCTCAATGAAAATTTAAATTGAGATGAAATCCCTTATAAAGATGGTATCCTGAAATTAAGGATAAATAAATCACATAATTTTGTGTGAAAAATATAAATACACCCAATATAATATGATATTATGTGTAAAACAGTCATAGGTAATTAACAAAAATTCATAGGATTACAAGTTCAAGAAGTACATGTTGAACCCAAAGAATTGAAATTGGTTTAAGAAGTTCCCTTGTAAAAATTCGACAGCCTAACTATGTCACTTTAAAATTCAGAAAATGAGTTGATGAGAAACAAATGGTATCTCATCAATTGGAAATAAAGTTTACATCAATAAGGATATTTAGGAACATATACCAGTATAATAAGATTTAAAATTAAAGGACATAACTAAATAAGTCTTTTAAAAATAGAGGAGGATGAAAGGTTCCCTTTCCAATTTGGTAACTTACAAAAAATACACCATAAGAAAGAATGATCATTCAATGAAGATGTAGATACTCATAAAGGAAATTATATTACACAAATAGTACAATCATGGGAAGTACATACACCACACAAAATAAAATAGTGGCAAATATAACATGAATCTCACGGGAATAAAAAGTGACATGAAAAACACTTACTTCATTGTATTCAAATCGAATCAAATGACCAAAAGATAAAAACCAAAAAATAAATCACAGAATACCATGAATATAAATCTAATAATGATAATATATATCAATGTCAGTACAGATTGAACCACATGTAAAAAATAAGTGACGAATAATGGAAATATCAGGGAATTAAAAGTGAGATAAGAAAATCCCTTACCTCATGTCCGACTTGACTCGATCAATCTTTAATATTAAGAATAATAAACTAAAGTAAATTCCTAATTTATTATGAAAATGGTTTAAGTTTATTATTCCTTTTATATCACTTATTACCTTGTTATAATCATTATGTAATCATTTATGTTAATAATGTTCGTTTTGTCGATATTTGGTACTTGAGTCAAAAATGGACTTCTTATAATTACATGTTGTTCATGTGGTCAATGTTACATTATATCCAGAATTATATTCATGATTTATATATCATATATATCATATATATCAAGTATATACATTTATTTATAATAGTACATAACATTTAGAGGTACGAAATTAAATGCACCGTTCATGGAGAATGTAAGTCGTACGTACGCATGAATGATACGTTAATTTCTATTTCCTATTTTAATGGAATTAAATCATAATGATACAAAGGTATATTATAATTACATAATAATATTATTTATAATATCATTAACTCTATCCTTTATACATCCCACATAAGGCATTAACGAGTCACATCACTTTGAGGGGGCGGTAGTCCGCGCTTCCTCAAATATGATTATCGTATTTACCCACTATGGAAACCATAATGTATTGATATAAATTTGGTAGTACAGAAGAAAAATGAAATCATAAACATAATATATATCATATATAAATACTGTTCCATCATAATTTCCACCATGAGAGTCGGTAAGATGTAATTGAACAATCATCATTTCGTGAGGCGTTAGATTGTGATCCACAAAAACATTATGTTCTTCACCCATTAGATAGAGGTTTCTATAAGTGTAGTTAGAATAATTCTCATAACAACATACTAGTATATTGAGGATACTGGTTTTGTTACAACATAAAGGAATAAAACGAATTTAGCGGTTGGAGAAGTAAAATAAAAGAAAACAAAATAAGAGAAACGATTACCTTTAATCTGGGTAACTCCCTTTGGTTTGAACCAAATGACTTCTTGAAGTGCCTTCTGCATAAGGTAAGGATTCTAGGTGGAGGAGAGGTATGTAGGGAGCTTAATTGTGTAGAGTTTGGACAAGCCAAATGGTTTGAGAGGTGTGATAAATTTGGTATAAATTGTCTCCTTTTATGAGGGAGAAGAGGGACTCTTTATGAAAGTGCGAAAACATTATTTTATTATATAATGTTATTCGATTTCTAATGGTCCAAAAATCATTATGGTCGAAGGTAAGATGACTCATATTCAAAATAAAATCATCCAATAATAATTGGAAAAGTTATTTATGCTATTTTAATATTTATAATCTTATTAATTTCAAAGATTTATTAACGAGGTAAGCACTGCATCATTATTGTGTCATAAATAATTTAATTTATTCGATGTCTAAAAATTATAAAAAAAGACTATCATATAGAAATTATTTTTATCCTACTAATGATAAATTATAGACAAAATTATCCATTATGTAACACCATATAAAAATTAATTTACTAAAAGATTTTTGTGTATGCCTTTTTTCCTTACATTAAATAAATTAATATAAGTTGCATTATCACTCTTAACTAGATTCATGGGGTCCCAAAATCGACCCAAAGATTCCCAAGGTGGGCCATGACTCAACCAATAAGGTTAGGAAAAGTGTTAAGGTAATATTTAATTATTATAATATTCTTTTTACCTTGAATTACCCAATTTACCTTTAACCGCGGTAAATAAAAGTCAAAAGTTACTATTCACAAAAAATTATTTTCATCTTAATGAACCATATTTATTTCTTGATAGCAACCATTGATGTCGGATTATTGGAATTAAATTCAAAGAAGTTGTAAAATATCATATAAATGAAAAAGTCAGTTTTTTAACTACCACTTAGTTGTTTCACTATTCATCAAAAATTGATGTTTTTTCAGAAAAATACAAGAAATTCAGCCTAAGGTATATTTGATATTATGAATTCAAAAATGATGTCTATTTTTCCAAATTAAAAACATATAAGTGTCATTAATTAAATTGAATATTAATTCTTGTTATCAAAACAAATAGCATGTTTCTAAGAAACAATAATTATCAAAAGATTAATACTTGTTTATGTCCAATTTCAAAGTGTAATTATTTCAAATGACTAAAATTGGATTAAATGGTAGAAATATATTTTAATTTCACTTTCAAAACAATTAAAAATATAATCTATCCATATAAATAAATTACATTAAAAGGCACTTTTGAATTAAAATACAATATTTTTCACTATTCATTAAAAAATCAACTTTATCAGAAAAATTACAAAAAATTACATAGAGTAAATTTTAATATTCCCATACTAAAGAAGGATTTTATTTGTTCAAATGGAATGTATTAATGTGACCAAAACTAGATTTAAAAATGGTTCGCCATTAAAAGACGATAAATCGGCCTTTTAATGTAAATTATGCATAAAATTAAATTCATTCACATTTTAAGCCAATAAATTTTTATTGGATAATTTAAATACATTTAACAATCATGTATAATCATATTGTAGTATATTTTGTTCATTCCCACCAATACTATGGCTAGGAGTAAACTACCGTTTAAAATAATATTATTATATTATTAGTGTGCCACGTAAGATTTCAAAGAAACCCTTTGTTGCGTATCGAGTACGCTATCGAACATAGAAACCCTTTTTAAAGTGAAATTAATTTTTAATTGAAAAATAATAATTATTAAAATTTCATATTCTTTTTTTACATGGGATGTTATATCCTTCCCCCCTTTTGGGAATTGAGTCCTCGCAATTTTAAAAATTGGGCTCGGAAACATTATTGAAAGTCCCATATTGGAAAAAGAGTGAGTAAAACTATCATTTTAAAAGGAATAAAGAGAAGTAAAATGGTCACCCTAGTTAACCCATACTAAGATTACATGAAATCATGGATATGGAGGAGAAAAACAATGGTTCATGTTCTGATAGAGAGTGATAGGAAACATGATTAAAATAATGTTAACTACAATAAAATCAAAAACTTATGATGTGTGTAAACGGTCTTTGATTATCTGGTAGGAAACGTAAACCAAAAACATTTTTGTTTTACTTTCCCTTTCATAATTTTGATGAATGTATCTTCTATATAGACTAAAAACATAAGGAAATATACTTACCTTCAAGTAGAGTTTCATCTTTTAATAAGATTATACCAAAACTAATCATTTCTCTAAATGATGAGCATTCAAAAAGACAAGTTCACATAAAAAACACAAGAATAATCTTCTAGAGAATCACATAATCAACAAAAGGTTAACTATCAATTTACCTTGTATTTAGACATCAAATAAACCAAAAATTGTTAGTACAAGATCAGATAATCACCAAAAGGATAATCCTTTATAAAAAGAAATACTAATCATAATCTCCAAAATTCAATAAAAAGAACCCAAGGTTCAAGAAAGACCATTCAATAAAAAATTATACCTATATTTATTCAATAGTAATCCAAACCTTTATTGTAACCCTAATCTCATTAGGATTTAATTACATATACTTCAAAGATAAATCTTAACATTTGTCTCCAAGTAACACCAGTTAATCATAAAGTCACATATTGAAAAGTAATTAACCTAATTACATATTATCCATGATATGATAATCATTTTCATAAATAAATCAAATCATCATGTGTGCATAATAAAAACATATATTCTTCCAAATTAATATTTCAACCATTCTTCCACAATTGAAATCCCATAGTATTCTATCTTCCTTAGGAATATAGTGTTTCCCCAAAAGAGAGAACGTCTTCCACAACCACCTTTATCATTTAATCACTAAATCATTTTTCAATACTATGAATATCCATTTTATAACACATAAGTTCCATAAATTAACTTATTATTATTCTATAAACTCATTTTACTAAAATAATAAGTCATACAAACCAGGGACGTCAAGTAGTCTAGGGGTATTCGATGCGCCTTTATAATGTTTTAACCTAAATGGTTTCGTTATAACTATAATTTTTATCTAAATTCATTATGATATCAACATATTAATTCATGAAGTCTTATTTCAACACTATATGATAAAATAAATCAATCCCCAAAATGAAGAACATCATACCTTGATCATGGTATCCATTTGGTTTCATCGTCATCTTTTTCACATAAGTAGAATGTCCATGAATTGAAACAATGATTTAGAGATCCTTCAAAATCATTTGCTTCCTCTATCCAAATACACCTTGTACAACATGGGTCATATGGGTTTTCACAGAAAAACATTTTTTGAAAATAATCACGTATGACATATTATTTCAAAACATCTGATAAAACATGATTTCTATAAAAGAGTAAAACCAAATTTCAGTTGAAACATTCAATTAACAGTCCATTTATAATACCATAAGTGTGTGCTGAGAGACTATATTTTAAAATAAAATGTGAATAGGTTGTCCAAGGGTATCCTTCTTCAGCACCTTTTTTAAAATTATAATATGCTTTAAAATCTTGTGATAAGGTAAAATATTTGAAAATGACTTGATAATATTTAACTTTCTTGATAATATTAGAATATTGTGAAAATAGGATTTTTATAAATACAACCCATGGTCCACAATGATAATGAGGTATAATGGAGGTGTTTTATATATCAAACAGCCGCTTGCATGTGAGTTTTATTCTAGAAAAAGTTTCACAATAATCCAAACATGACATTGCAATAATTATTGCATGCGTGTAATCAAAAAGAGATAGGAATGTCATTTGAGATCCTCCTCCTTCAATTTATAACTAACATTCCCTGATATGAAAAAGTTATAAAACAAGGAATTAACTGAAATAATAGATAGGGACTAGCCATATGTCTAACGAAAATTAATAATCCCTAAAGTTGTCAAAACCTTCATATAATGCCAACTATAAGGACCCGACCTTATAACATTACATAATATTGAAATAAATGGATAATTCACATTGAGGTTCTTTTCAGGTTTATAGTTTTTGAGAATTAGGCCATAACTATTACATAACACTTGAATATTACAAGTAAACCCTACTACTCATTATCGGTTTTTCGTAATATAAAAACTCTAAAAAAGACACATGTCTAGTTCCACATTTTAAACAGTATGACTTTTCCTTGATCCCATCCTTGAACCTATTCATCTTTAAGTCCTGTGGAAAACATTTCAAAAACATGGGATGTGCATAAAAATCTCAGAAAGGGTTATAAAATAAGGAAGGAAAACATTATCCCAAGAATAAATACAAATCCATGAAACCATACTTTTCAATCATAACATACCTTTTGAAATCATAAGATTTATGAATAACAAACACAAATAATAAATAATAAAGTTTACTTATGGCATCCATATCAATCATAAATTGTAGATATCATAGCTACATAGGGTGTTACAGTTGGAATACCCATCACAATATATTCCCAAAATCTCTTAGGAGAAACATCACGTTTACCTCTGTCCCGTTACCCAATGCATTGGAGAGCTATCTCAGGATCACACACCCAAGGATTATCACGGAAGCACACGTATATGTAAACAATTCCCAATAACCATAACATAATAATAATATATAACACATGTATAAAGGAAATATAACATTTCCACATTCCAATATATCAAATCAAGATATTTAAATAAACAATGTTTTATCAAATCATTTTCAAATCCATTTAAAAATAGATTTTTGAATCAAAGTGTCCCATACCACTTTGAAAATTTTAAATGAATTATCATTTGAAAAAATTATTGCCCATATAAAGAAATACTAAAACCCATATTGAAGTCAATGGACATTAATGAGAAATATTTAGAATAATAAGTCTTTAATTCATTTAAAACGTTGTTTTAGTTAAAGAGTTTTTTAACAAAAAGAGAGACACTTGAATACAAATAATTTTGGAATAAAATTTAATAAAAAAATTATAATATCATGAGAATAAATGTATTCATGATATATTATTTCAATGAAAAGTATATACATCACATAAGAGTTAATTGTTGCATAACAACAATGAAGTATCAATGGAAATGTAAATTGAGATGGAATCCCTTATAAAGATGGTATCCTTAAATTCAGGATAAATCATACTCATAATTATGTTTGAAAATTATAAATTCAACCAATATAAGTGGATATTATGTGTAAAACAATCATATGTCATTCAAACATATTCAATGGACGACATGTGCAAGAAGTACACGTTGAACCCAAAGAATTGAAATTTGGTTAAGAAGTTCCCTCGTAAAAATTCGACAGCCTAACGGTGTCACTTTAAAATTAAGAAAATGATTTCATGAGATTAAAATTGTATCTCATCACATGGAAATAAATTTTATATCAATAATTATATTTATGAACATATCCCAATATAATAAGATGTAATATTAAAAGAAATAACAAAAGAAGTCTTTTAAAAAAAAGGAGGGTGAAAGGTTCCCTTACTAATTTGGTAACTTACAAAAAATAAGCCACATGAAAGAGTGATAATTCAATTAATATTTAAATACTCATTAAGGAATGTATATTACACAAATAGTACAATCATGGGCAGTACATACACCACACAAAATTAAATAGTGGCCAATATAGCATTAATCTCACGGGAATAAAAAGTGAGATGAAAAACCCATACTTCATTGTACTCAAATTGAATCGTATGACCAAAAGTTAATAAACAAAAAATGAATAATGGAATACCATAAATATAAATATAATCATGATAATATATATAAATTTTAGTACACATTACACCACATGTAATAAATAAGTGACGATCAATGGAAATCTCATGGAATTAAAAGTGAGATAAGAAAATCCCTTACCTTGTGTCTGACTTGACTCGATTGTTCTTTAATCTCCTGAATAATAAACTAAATTTAATTTATACTAGCTTAATAACCTTTTTCAAGTTTATAATTTCTTTTATATCACTTAATACCATGTTATAAACATTAATTAATCATTTATGTTAATAATGCTCATTTTGTAGATATTTTGTACTTGAGTTAAAAATGGACTTCTTATAATAACATTTTGTTCATGTGGTCAAAGGATCACTATATCAAGAATTTTATTCATGATTTAGATATCATATATATCATATATATCCATTATATACTTTTATTTATAATATTACATAACATTTAGAGGTATGAAATGAAATGCATTGTTCATGGAGACGGTAAGTCGTACGTACACATGAACGCTACTTTCATTTACATTTCTTATTTTAATGGAATTAGAACATAATTATACATAGTTATATTATAATTACAGTGTAATATCATATATAATATCATTAACTCTATCCTTTATTAATCCCACATAAGGCATTAACGAGTTACATCACATTGAAGGGGCGATATTTCGCACTTCCTGAAATGAGATTATCGTATTTACCCACTGTGGAAACCATAATGTCTTGATATAAATTGGGTAGTATATAAGCATAATGAAATCATAAAAATAATATATATCATATATAAATACAGTTCTATCATAATTTCTACCATGATAGGTGGTAAGATGTAATTGAACAATCATCGTTTCGTGAGGCGTTAGTTTGCGATCCACAGAAAAATTGTGTTCTTCACCCATTAGATAAAGGTGTGTGTAAGTGTAGTTTGAATACATCTTATAACAATATACTAGTATATTGAGGATACTATTTTTGTTAAAAAAGAAAGGAATAAAAAGAGTTTAGGGATTGGAGAAGTAAAATAAAAGAAAAAAAATTAAGAGAAACTGTTACCTTTAATCTGGGTACCTACTTTTGGTTTGAACCAAAGGACTTCATGAAGTAACTTCTGCCTATGTTAAGGATTCTAGGTGGAGGAGAGGGATGTAGGGAGCTTAAATGGGAAGATTTTGGATGAGCCATGTGGCTTGAGAGTTGTGAGGAATTGGGTAGAAATGGTCTCCTTTTATAAGGGAGATGAGGGACTCTTTAAAAAAAATGTGAAAACATTATTTTATTATGTAATGATATTCGGTTTCTAATGGTCCAAAAATCCTTATTGTCGAAGATAAGATGACTCATATTCAAAATAAGATCATCCAATAAGAATTTTACATGTTTTAAATTCTATTTTAATATTTATAATCTTATTTATTTAAATGATTTATTAATGAGGTAAACACTGCATCATTATTGTGTCATAAATAATTTAATTTATTCTATGTCTAAAAATTATAAGAAAAATACTATCATGTAGGAAGAATTTTAAGCCTTCCAATTAATAATTATAGTCAAAACTATTCCTTATATAAAACTATATAAAAATTAATTTACTAAAAGATTTTGGTTTTTGTCATTTTTTCCTTACATTAAATTAATTAATATAAGTTTAATTATCACTCTTAAGTGGCTTCATGGGGTCCCAAAATCGACTCAAAGATGACCATGGTCAGCCATGACTCAAAAAATAAGGTTTCAAAAATTTTTAAGGTAATTTTGAATTATTATAATATTCTTTTGACCTTGAAAAACCCTATTTACCTTTAACCGCGATAAATAAAAGTCAAAAGTTACTATTCACCATTAATTATTTTCATCTAAATGAACCAAATTTTACATCTTGATAACAACCATGTATGTCGGATTATTGAAATTCAATTCACAGAAATGGTAAAATTTCATTTAAATGAAAAAGTCAGATTTTTTAAATACCACTAAGTGGTTTCACTATTCATAAAAAATTGATGTTTTTCAGAAAAATACAAAAAATTCATCCCAAGATATATTTGATATTCTGATTTAAAAAATGATACATATTTTTCTAAATTCAAAACATAGAAGTGGCTGTAATTAATTTTAAAATTAATTCCTATTTTCAAAACAAATAGCATTTTTTATGAAACCATAACTATCAAAAGATTGATACTTGTTTATGACCAATTTCAAATTGAAATTAATTCCAATGACTAACATTGGATAAAATGGTAAAAATATATTTTAATTTCACTTTAAAACCAATTAAAAATATAATCTAACCATACAAATAAATTAGATTAAAAGTCACATTTGAATTAAAATACAATATTTTTCACTATTCATTAAAAATGAACTTTATCAGAAAAATTCCAAAAATTTACACAATGTAAATTTTGATATCCCCATTATAATGAAGGATTTTATTTGTTCTTATGGAATGTATTAATGTGACCAAAACTATATTTAAAAAGGATCTTCATAAAAAGGTGATCAATCAGCCTTTTAATGTAAATTATGCTTAAAATTATATTCATTCGCATTTTAAGGCTCTATATTTTTATTGGATAATGTAAATACATTTAACAATCATGTATAATCATATTTTAGTAAGTTTTGTTCATTCTTACCAGTACAAATTCTAGGAGTAAAGTACCGTTTAAGATAATAATATTATATTATTAGTGTGCCATGTAAGATTTCAAAGAAACCCTTTGTTGCGTATCGAGTACGCTATCGAATATAGCAACCCTTTTTATACTAAAATTAATATTTAATTGAAAAAATAATAAATATTAAAAATTCATATTCTTTATTTACCTGGGATGTTACATCCTTCCCCCTTTTGGGAATTGTGTCCTTTCAATTTTAAAATTTGGTCTCAGAAACATTATTGAAAGTCCCATATTGGAAAATGAGTCAGTAAAACTATCATTTTAAAAGGAAGAAAGAGAATTAAAATGGTCACTCTAGTTAACCCGTACTAATATTACATGAAAACATGGATATGGAGGAGAAAAAAAAGGGTCATGTTGTGATGGAGAGTGATAGGAAACATGATTAGGAGAAAGTTAACCACAAGAAAATCACAAAATTATGATGTGTGTAAAAGGTCTTTGATTATCTAGTAGGAAACGTAATACAACAATGTTTTGATTACTTTATTTTTCATAATTTGGAGGAATTTATCTTATACATAGAATAAAAACATAAGTAAATATAATTACCTTCAAGTATTGTTTCATCTTTTAATAAGTTTCTACCAAAACTAATCATTTATATAAATGATGAGCATTTAAAAAGACTTGGTCACATTAAAAGCACAAGAATAATCCTCTAGTGAATCAAATAATCCACAAAAGGAGAACTATCTATTTACCATGTATTTTGACATCAAATAAAACCAAAATTGTTAGTACAATATTAGATAATCACCAAAAGGATAATCCTTTATAGAAAGAAATACTCATCTTAATCTCCAAAATTCATCAAAAATAACCCAAGGTTCAAGAAATACCATTCAATAAACAATTGTCCCGAAAATTATAAAAAAATAATCAAAATCACGATTGTAACCCAAATCTCAAAAGGATTTAATTACATAGACTTCCAAGATACATCTAAATATTTATCTCCAAGTATTACCAATTACTCATAAAGTCTCATATTGACAAGTAATTAACCTAATCACATATTATACATGATAGGTTAATCATTTTCATAAATAAATCATATCATCATGTGTCCATATTAAATACATAGATTCTTCCAAACATATATTTCAACCATTCTTCCACAATTGAAATCCCAAAGTATTATATCTTCCTTAGGCATATAGTGTTTCCTCAAAAGAGATAATGTATTCCCCAACCACCTTTATCACTTAATCACTAAATAATTTTTCAATACTAACTATATTCATTTGATAAAACATAAGTTTCAAAAATAAACTTATTATTATTCTATAAAGTCATTTTACTAAAATAATAAGTCATACTAACCAGGGACTTCAAGTAGGCAAGTGGTAAGCGATACGCCCTTAATGCCCTTCCGTTGCGGGTTTGATTCATACAGCCTTGTCGGATGTGACAGGTTGTCACCCATCCTACGGGTTGTCCTTTTTATAAATATAAAAAATAACCCTATCATGTTGTAACCTCAAAGGTTTCCTTATACCTCTCATTTTCATCCAAATTCATTATGATCTCAACATCTTAATTCTTGAAGTCATATTTCACCACCGTATGATAAAATAAAACAATCCCAAAAATGAAGATCATCATACCTTGATCATGATGTCTATTTGGTTTCATCGTCATCTTGTTCACATAGGTAGAAGGTCCATGCATTGAAAGAATGATTTATAAATCCTTCAAAATCATTTTCTTCCTCCATCCAAATACACCTTGTAAAAAATGGGTCATATGGGTGTTCATAGAAAAAACATTTTTGGAAAATAATCATGTATGACATATAATTTCAAATCATCTCATAAAACATGATTTCTATAAAACAGTCGAACCGAATAAGAGTTGAAACATTCAATTAACGGTCGTTTTAAAATACCATAAGTTTGTGCTGAATGAATATAATTTAAAATCAAATAAAAATAGGTTTCCCAAGTTTATCCTTCTTCAGCACCATTTTTAAAATCATAATATGCTTCAAAATCTTGTGATAAGGTAAAATATTTGAAAATGCCTTGATAATATTTACCTTTATTGAAAATATGAGAATATTGTGAAAATATGATTTTCCCAAATACAACCCATGATCCACGATGATAGTGAGGTATAGTGGAGGTGTTTGATATCTCAAACAATTGCATGCAAGTTATTTTTATTCTAGAAAAAGTTTCACAATCATCGGAACATGAATTTGAAATAATTATTGCAAGTATGTCATCACGAAGAGATAAGAATATCATTTTAGATACTCCTCCTTCCATTTGTAATTGACTCTCCTTGATCAGAAATAGTTATAAAACATGGATTTAACTAAAATAATATATAGGGACTAACCATATGCCTAATGAAAATTATTAATCCCTAATGTTGCCTAAAACTTCCTCTGATACCAACTTTAAAGACCTGACCTTATAACATTACATAATATTGAATTAAATGAATTATTCACATTGAGGATCTTTTCAGGTTTAGTTTTTTATAGAATTAGGATATAACTATTAAATAACACTTGAATATTACATATAGACACTAATACTCAGTATCCATTTTTTCATAAAATAAAAACTCTTAAAAAGACACATATCTAGTTCCATGTTTTAGACAACATGAAATTTCCATAATCCCATCCCTCAACCTATTCATCTTTAAGTCATGTGGAAAACATTTCAAAAACATGGGATGAGCATAAAAAGCTCAGTAAGGGTTATAAAATAAAGAAGTAAAACATTATCCAAACAATAAATACAATTCCATGAAACCATTCTTTTCATTCATAACATACCTTATGAAATCATAAGATTTATGAATAACACACACAAATAATAAATCATAAAGGTTACTTATGGAATCCATATCAAACATAAATTATAGATATCATATCTACATAGGGTGTTACACGTGGAATACCCATCACATTATATTCCCTAAATATATTAGGACAAACATCACGTTTACCTCTGTCACGTTACCCAATGCATTGGAGAGCTATATCGAGCTTACCCACCCTAGGTTTATCACAGAACCACCCATATACATAAACAATGCCCAACAACCATAACATAATCATAACATATAACAGATTTATAAAGGAAAGATAACATTTCAACATTCCAGTATATGAAATCAAGATATTTAAATAAATAATGTTTTATCAAATCATTTTTAAAACTATTTTAGAAGAGATTTTTGAATAAAAGTGTCCCATAGCACTTTGAATATTTTAAATGAATTATCATTTGAAAACATTAATTTCCATATAAATAAATCCTAAAACCAATTTTTAAAATAATGGACATTAATGAAAAATATTTAAAATAATAAATCATTAAAACATTTAAAACGATATTTTAGTAAAATAGTTTTTTTTAAAAGAGAGACACATGAATACAAATAATTGAGGAATAACATTTAATAAAAACATTATAATATCATTATAATAAAGGTATTCATGATATATTATTACAATAGACAGTATATACTCCACATAAGAGAGAATTGGTGCATAACAACAATCAAGTCTCAATGGAAATGTAAATTGAGACGAAATGCCTTATAAAGATGGTTTCCGTAAATTAAGGATAAATAAATCCCATAATTATCTGTGAAAAATATAAATACACCCAATATAAGTGGATATAAAGTTTAAAATAATCAACGGTCATTCACACATATTCATAGGATGATGTGTTCAAGATGTACAAGTTGAACCCAAATAATTAAAATTGGGTTAAGAAGTTCCATTGTAAAAAATCGAAAGCCTAACAGTGTCACATTAAAATTCAGAAAATGAGATGATGAGATAAAAATGGTATCTCATCACTTGGACATAAATTTTACATCAATAATGATATTGAATAAAATATCCCAATATAATAAGATGTAAAATTATAAGACATAACAAAAGAAGTCTTTTAAAAAAGAGGAGGGTGAAAGGTTCCCTTAATAATTTGGTATCTTACAAAAAATATGCCACATGAAAGAATGATCATTAAATGAAGATGTAAATAAACATAATGGAAATTATATTAAAAAAAGAGTACAATCATGGGAATTTCATACACCACACAAAATGAAATAGTGGCAAATATAGCATGAATCTCACGGGAATAAAAAGTGAGATGAAAATCTCTTACTTCATTGTATTCAAATTAAATCATATGACCAAAAGTTAATAAACACAAAATGAATAAAAAATACCATTAATATAAAACTAATCATGATAATATATATCAATGGCAGTACACATTACACCACATGTAATAAATAATTGTCAAACAATGGAAATCTCACAGAATTAAAAGAGAGATAAGAAAATCCCTTACCTCGTGTCCGACTTGACTCGATTGTTCATTAATCTCCTGAATAATAAACTGAAGATAATTTATAATTTCATAATAACCTTTTATAAGTTTATTATACCTTTTATATCACTTTTTACCATGTTATAAACATTATATAATCAGTTATGTTAATAATGTTCGTTTTGTCGATATTTGGTATTTGAGTCAAAATGGACTTCTTATAATAACATGTTGTTCATGTGGTCTAAGGTTAATTATATACAGAATTATATTCATGATTTAGAAGTCACATTTATCATATATAACCATTATATACATGTATTTATAATACTACATAACATATAGAGGTAAGAAATGAAATGCACCGTTCATGGAGATGGTAAGCCGTACGTATGCATGGACGCTACTTTCATTTATATTTCTTATTTTAATGGAATTAAAACATAATAATAAATAGGTATATTATAATTCCAGTATAATATCATATATAATATCATTAAATATATCCTTTATACATCCTACATAAGGCATTAACGAGTCACATCACTTTGAGGGGGCAGTAGTCCGCGCTTCCTCAAATAAGATTATCGTATTTACCCACTATGGAAACCATAATGTCTTGATAAAAATTGGGTAGTAAAGAAGCATAATGAAATCTTAAACATAATATATATCATATATAAATACAGTGCCATTATAATGGCCACCATGAGAGGTGGTAAGATGTAATTGAACAATCATCATTTCGTGAGGTGTTAGTTTGTCATCCACAGAAACATTATGTTCTTCACCCATTAGATTGAGGTGTGTATAAGTGTAGTTAGAATAATTTTCTTAAAAACATCTTAGTATATTGAGGATACTGTTTGTGTTACAAAATAAACGAATAAAAAGAGTTTATGAGTTGGAGAAGTAAAATAAAAGAAAACAAATTAAGAGAAACTATTACCATTAATTTGGGTAACTCCCTTTGGTTTGGACCAAAGGACTTCTTGAAGTTCCTTAGTCCTATGATAAGGTTTCTAGGTTGAGTATAGAGATGTAGGGAGATTAAATGGGTAGATCTTTTACTAGAAAAATTCCTTGAGAGGTGTGAGGAATTGGATTTAAATGATCTCCTTTTATAAGAGAGATGAGGGGATCTTTAGGAAAGTGTGAAAACATTATTTTATTATATAATGATATTCGGCTTCTAATGGTCCAAAAATAATTATGGTAGAATCTAAGATGACTGATATTAGTAATAAAATCATCCAATAAGAATTTGACAAGTTTTGTATGCTATTGTAATATTTATAATCTTATTTATTTAAATGATTTATTAATGAGGTAAACACTGCATCATTATTGTGTCATAAATAACTTAATTTATTCAATGTCTAAAAATTATAAAAAAAATAAAATAATGTAGGAAATTATTTCTCCTTTCCAATGAATATTTATAGACAAAAATATAACTTATATAACACCGTATAAAAAATAATTTACTAAATGATATTTGTGTGTGTCATTATTGCCTTTAAATTAAATTAATTAATCTAAAGTGTCTTTATCACACATAAGTGGATTAATGGGGTCCAAAAATCGACACAAAAATTCCCATGGTCTCCCATGACTCAACCAATAAGGTTAGGATGAGTGTTATGGAAATTTGGAATTATTAAAAGTTTTTTTACCTTAAATTACCCTATTTACCGTTAACCGTGGTAAATAAAAGTCAAAAGTTACTATTCACCAAAAAATTCATCTTAATGAACCACATATTACTTTTTGATAAAAACCATGTATTTTGGATTTGTTAAATTCAATTCAAATAAGTGGTAAAATTACATTTAAATGAAAAAGTCTGTTTTTTTTACCTACTACTAAGTGGTTTCACTATTCCTCAAAAATTGAAGTTTTTCAGAAAAATACCAAAAATTCAGCCTAAGATATATTTGATATTACAAATTAAAAAATGATATCTATTTTTCCAAATTCAAATAATTGAATTTGAATTAAATAATTTTAAAATTAATTCCAGTTATCAAAACAAATAACGTGTTTTTAAGAAACAATAACTATAAAAAAATTGATACTTGTTTTTGTCCAATTTCAAATTGAAATTAATTCCAATGACTAAAATTGGATTAAATGGTAAAAATATATTTTAATTTCACTTTCAAACCAGTTAAAAAGATTATATAACAATATAAATAAATTATATTAAAAAGTCACTTTTGAATTAAAATACAATATTTTTCACTATTCATTAAAAAATGAACTTTATCGAAAAAATTCAAAACAATTTACAAAAAGTAAATTTTGATATTCCCATTCTAAAGAAGGATTTTATTGGTCATATGGAATGTATTAAAGTGACCGAAACTTGATTTAAAAAGGGTTCTCCATTAAAAGGTGATAAATCGGCCTTTTAATATAAATTATGCTTAATATTAGATTCATTCACATTTTAAGCCTCGAAAAATTTATTGGTTAATGTAAATACATTTAAAAATCATGTATAATCATATTTTTGTTAGTTTTTCTCATTCACGCCAATAAAATGGCTATGAGTTAACTACCATTTAAAATAATAACATTATATTATTAGTTTGCTACGTAAGATTTCAAAGAAACCTGTTGTTGCGTATCGGGTAAGCTATCGAACATAGAAACCCTTTTTAAAGTAAAAAATATATTTAATTAAAAAATTAATAAATATGAAAAAGTTGTATTCTTTATTTACCTGGGATGTTACAATGTATTTCATTCATGCCCCTATGATATACCATATAATGATAGGGGTATAAAGAAATACTAGATTAAACTATAATGATTTGAATAAAATTCTACAATTTATAATAATAAATGATATATATGGTATCTAATATCTTGATAAAACTGGACCTCATGATTTCTAGGTATGTTATATTAAAATTTAGGTTAAAAATATTGTATTATCATATATAACAGAGATATTCATTATAGTATGTATAATATAAATATTTTTTATATAATTAAGATAGTATATATCATTGGAACTAGATCCTAAAAATATAGAATATGATTTAAGAAGTCATATTATAGGATATACAT
This sequence comes from Viscum album, assembly GCA_963277665.1. Lineage (NCBI taxonomy): Eukaryota > Viridiplantae > Streptophyta > Magnoliopsida > Santalales > Viscaceae > Viscum > Viscum album. The sequence goes on from OY728148.1 coordinate 394,421,982, forward strand.
GTAATTTATGAGTAATTATTTCTATGCTCGCATTTTGAATTATATAATCTTGTTAATTAAATTATTTTCAACTCGAAAAATCCATTGAAATTGTAATTTGATTGAAATATAAGGGATAAAGTCATTGACTTCTGATTTTATCTGGAAAATTATTTCCAAAATAAGATGACTAACATGATAGGAGTGGTGGTAGAAATTCGGATGGTGGTACTTGATCAATTGAATAATTCACTAAATAATAAATTAATTAAATGAATAACATGAATCAAATTGAGATGGATATTTAGTGGGTTATTTCTTATATGTAATGTCCAACATCATTGAAATAAAATTATAATCCTCTTGTTATATATTAATGAATAAACTCAATAAAAGAAATATATTCCATGATCCAATGATTTGAAATAGTCCAATGATGGACATTTCATTCCATTAAAGAGAAATATATGAGTGTTATACAATGATCAAAAAAAATCTCAAGTGATACATCAACATTAATAGTTTGAAAGAATATAAGGAAATTTTTTTATAAATTTTTTTTTTGGACACTATAAAAAAAGAGATAATTTTTGAACATAACAAAATACAGTTTGGATTAATGTGGATGTATTGGAAAAATCACATTTATTTCTAGGTACAACTCAAACTTTTTTGTTTTTTGGGAAATAATGGATGACTTCTTTTTTAGTGACCAAAAACATTGAATTGGAAATAATTATCATTTCAACACATTAATTGATATATGGAAATAGTATCATGTTATTTTAATGTTGATATATGGATCAAAAAAATCCTAATGACTACATGAGATTAGAGATAAAAATAATATAATGGAGTTTATCTTTGAAGGATTAATTTATAAATTTCATAAAGCGAATAAAATTCATCCGAACATGTCATAACCTACTAGGACAAATCCTTGGTGGTGTATTTCAGGTGTGCCACCCCAATCCACCCTCTTGAAAATCATTTGTAGGTGACTAGTTTCGATTAGGTATAACACAAAAAATGGAATGATTTGGACTAATGTAACTATATATATCCAACACATTGTGGTAATTATAATAATTATATATAATAATAAAATTTTCTATAATGTTTATAAATTCATTCTATAATATATACCAATATAAAAGTGATAAATAATACTAAAGCATATTTCTATGAGGAAAAAAACATTCCCAATATAATTAAAGTGAATCCCACTAAAAGTACTTGGATAAGGAGAGTCCATTATTGTTCTAAAAGTATTCAAAACACATCATCGAACACGACCACCATATAAATCTATGCTCTACAAAATCTGGGTCTACCTAAATCCACATTGATATACTTATCATCATATTAAGATATAAAATATGTGGGATATATAAAAATATATGGGGTAAAATATACATACATAGTAAAAAGCAAAAAAAACTAAAACGAATAATAAAATACTAGTCCACTTAAAAAATCATGGGGTAATGATAATGAAGGATGTGTATAATATCAATAGAGTGAAACATGGAATAATAGAAGAGCTATAGACCTATAACAAAATATATAATCCAAAAATGGATAAATAAATATTGGTGACTTGAGATAAAATTACACACAAACTATTTGGAAAATAAAACTATGCATTACTAGAAAACACCTCAAACAAGGAATCACAACTCAAATAAATATGATCTCACAACCCGACGATAGGGAGACACGTTAAATAATTTACACTAACCCATAAATACAATATCATCCAATCTATAAAAGAAGAAAGGGATGGGATTTAACAAACCCTACCCATGGGATGAGGTAGATGTTCTCACAGCCAGTCTAATCACGGAATACATGGATCTTTCTATGACTAACACAAATATATATGATATGTTCCCCAGATACATGTAGATTACTTGGCCCTATTTTGGGGATTTAAATTATAACACTAATAGACCCACAACTATCAAAATTTTGTACCTAAATTTAAAGAGAACAACCTACTGGCACCATTGTGTCTCACATATCATATATTATAGATATGTATATCATCACATTCCATGTGAAAAAAATATATGATAGACTATGTGTAGAATGAAATATATATTTTAAAAAATACATATATCTGGATGATTTATCTTGAATAATTACCAAATTGGATCCATAGGGATCATGATTTGTATCCCTTATTGGCAGTCTAGTAGTGTAGCAAAAACCAACTTGGAATTTAATAATCCATATAAATAGTGTGTCAGTTAACATATGTTTCATGTGAAACATAAGTTAGTACTCATAATAAATAATAACATTCCTTTTATTTTTAAACTGAGACCCATGATCTAATTACCTGGAACACAATCTACATAGTGCCCATTATCATCCTATTAATTTTGTAAATTTACATTCTATGAAGTCTTCTATGTTTCTACAGTGTTTGTTTAAATCACATGGCATGTGATTTTTGATTCTCCAAAAACCCTACTAATTATAACACACAATGAACATGGTGTATATCCTTTTGAAATATATGTAATGTAGTAAAACATTTATAGACATCCACATTCTGATTTATATTCTCAGAGATACTTCCATGTTGACTACCAATCTCACTATAATCCTCCCACTATATCCCTTGATCATAGAATGTGGGTCGCATAGTTTTTTCTTCACTCCATCAGTTGTTAGAAAAATAATCCATCATCAAAGCCCATATCCAATTCATTTATCCTAAAAAATACCCATCCTTGACGTCTCATGGTCCACTACCATCTAGTGATACTCCCACACATCAGAACCTTCGACATAATATGTTAACACAGATGTGCATATATGAGGTTAGATCATAAACCAATGAAAACCATGAATTGAATTGAATTCCTAAAAAATATAATAATTTTCACATACATAAATTATGGGGAAAATCTATGAAACGAAGAAGTGAATAATCATGAAAAATATTTTAAACATATACATTTATCCTGGGTGAAGAAACTGATTAAAAAATTAGGAAAAATATAGAACAAGGAAAAAATAGTGAGCATAAAATTTTAAAAATTATAATTTTTTTGGTTCAACCATTAATGGTGAATTTAGATGGAATAAATTATCCAATATTTGAAATAATTATGTCACGATAATATACATCAATAAAAATGCACTACATGAAGAAAAGTTAATTTCGTGATGATGGGAAATTAATCATTAATTTTTATTCATATTCTCATAGAAACCCCATCATTATTGGATTTTCCCTAACCTCAGAAAATGATAAATCCCACAGAGTGTCTCCTATAAAATTTCATAGGGATATGTGACAAACATTAAATATTTTAAAAAAAGTTATATAGAGGGACTATTAACTGAATGGATTAATTAAATAAATTTAAAAGATAATTAATTTGTTCATATAATTATCCCCATGACTATGAACAACTGTGGGAACTTAAATTGTTTGTACATACACAAATCATGACTTAAATCTATTATATTAAATTCAAATGAAAATTATTTTTTACTATTCATGATTCCATTCCAAAATAAGATTATAGTTCTCATATATATATACACACATGGTCTCTAATTATGTATATAATTTATAATATACAAATATTAGTACATCATGGTGCCCACATATTTTTTCTATATTCATGACAAAAAAATATATAATGATAAATATTCTATGGTTACAATAGAAAAACAACAGAGTAATTATTTCATTCCCACTAAGAATATTTTTTTCTAAAATATATTAATATAATTCTAGAGGTGGTGGTACTTACACTGCATCAATGTATTACTCTCCCATGATATCTCCTAAAGGTTCCCATACTACCAAAGGTTGAGTACCAGTGGAATATCTCATTCACAAAGGGTTCTATCCTACCATTAATCAATCACCACAATCTAGTCCATAGATGGTGTCCCCTATTTGATGTATGAATCTCCCTAGTCAGTGAATTATGAAAAATAATTAAAATATGTCCTCATCCATGAAATATTTGAAAGAGAGTAGACCCAAACATACCATGGGGGTAATATAAGGAAATATAAAACCTCATTTACCATATTCCAGATCAGGAATGATCTTATTAATCTCAAGGATATCATTTAATTTTCAAAAAAATTGTAATTTCATCAATGTTTATATATTAAGGACACATATCATCTCTCATAAAACCGAAAAGGTATACATCAATGTTCTATTTACAACTTTTTATATCTTAGTCCATTCTTCACATACTCTTGTGTCTCTTATATCATCTCTAATTTCACTGGAAAAAACTCTATCCCCAGGAGTGATAACTCACCCATATCCATCTTGCAGAAGGGTGTCTTATATGGGCACCCTTAGAGGTCCTCAAATGATTCCATGAAAATAATAGAATAATATCATTTGTTTTTAGTGAAATCCAAAAATGAAAAAGGTTCATCGATTGTCAACAAAAAAACTAACACATAAGACCTCAACATGTCCCCAAGAACCTAGATGGTTCGATATATATTTCCATCAGTCTTAGGGTTATATATAATAAACATATGTTAATTGATCCCATATATTTCATAAAAAACTCTCCATAATCAGAATTTAAATCAAGAACCACAGTTAGAGGTTCTTACTATGGGTAGTCCATGAATCCTTAACAAATATTTCTTATGTAGATTCCAATTTCATACATTGTATTATTCTCTCAGAAAGAAAAGTAATGGGATGAACTATTAATTCAGTCAATAATCACCCAAATTGACTCATTGTCACTATTTTATAATTTAATTATCACATAAAACATAGATATTCCATCCCAGATACACTATAAAACCACGAGAAGTTGGAATAAACAAGTTCTGACTTTGTGCTCCCCAATCACCTACCAATAGGTCCGGCTCAAGAAACATATTCGACAATAATTCAATTTATTATTTCACACCAAAATTAGAATTTATGGTACCATGAAATATTATCTAATTATTTATATACATTTAATGGAGATGTATGAATGTTCCATAGAATCTACTCACATAGTTCCTCCAGCACTAGCATTCAAACCTGAAACAATCTGGCATGGTCCCAAATTTTACAAAATCCATTTAGAACGTCACCTAAGAATATACAGTCTGGAAACACCTAAAAATCAATGTATCTATGTTGAGCATCCATAATGATATAAAAAATAAAAGGGGTCTCTATTATATATTATAGGTAATATACTCCCCCAGCCACTAAGGATAACAAAAATGTGGATAAATACTATGACACCACTTCCTTAAACTAATAACATGACTTCTTTATAAGGTAATATACCACCATATTTACATTTCCCCATGTATAAGAAATCTAAAAATCATAATCCAATAAGAATTATATCTTTAAACTATATCCCATGTTGAAATCACTCTAAATAATGATATAATAAAGTCCTTAGGGGTGTGAGAAGAATAAAAAATTCACTCCAAGGTGGTATTCTATCTATGATATCATAGCAATCACTATTGATTAAAAATTTATTTCATGGGTAGAATAATATCAATAGTGGGATATCAAATTTGCAAACCCATATGAAATCATTAACAAAATTTATCTCATCACACATATGAGACATTCTATAGAAGATTAAAAATTTCATTTTCTCAAACCCTTCATGTAGAACCCATCAGAATAGATTTATTGTCAGTCGTCAACTTATTTGCTCAAGGGAAATAATAAATTGTTCATATGAATGAATAATATTCCATTTATGTTCACAAATTCATGGGAACCATGTTCCAGGAAAATTCTAAAAAAATATTTATTAATACAAAAAAACCCAAGGAAACTACATAACATAGAAACACTCTTGCATGGATCCCAAAGAAACTCAACATTAATATTTTTTTATTCTAAAACAACTTCACACATTATGATAACTTGTCAAGGAAAGTGAACATATCTAATAAATATATTAAACTTTAATAGGTTATCATATAACTCCTTCTACTGTTGTAAGAATAGGTTCATCGTAATATATTATATTTGATCATCCTTTCCTCCAAACATATGATGATACTTTTTAAGAAAACTACTTTTAAAAAAATTCTATGTGATAAAAACATTGGTTCATTAGTCCTAAAAACATAATTTGGGTGTTAATTTTTACTAATGGAATTACCAATAATATATAATGATAATGGTGACATAAGATTCTAATGTTGGTCAAAGAGATCAATGATTCATAGAGGAGGGTAATAGTTCATGGTTACCACCGATTTATGATTGTTATATTCAATACAATTCCAAAAAATAAGATAATGGTTATTTTAAATAATCATGAACTTAGAAGGGGTATATAATAGGTCATATAGAATCCTTACCCAAAAGGTTCTCTAATTACATATTCTATTCTAATATCCATTTATGAGTCATCTGAGATTCCACATAAGATATCATTACAAACCAAGGGTATTGGTTAATACGATATGAATCCTAAAAATTAAGAAGTAACCATAGAAAATAATTCTGTTTGACATCCATTTACTCCTCCAAAACATTTGGTAGATTATTATCTAAATCATTTGTTGTAGTAAGACTCAAACTATCTACCGAGTGAGTGATTGTTTATAGGTTCCATTACACAATGGTTATTCATCTAAACAAAAAATATATATTTTCCCATGAAGATAACCATCTTCTTTCACTCAAATGATCCTCACCAATTTATGGATATGGGCTATCATTAAATTAAATATCGACATTACTTACATATCAAATATGATGTCATACCTATTTATAAACATAAGTAAGAGATCCAATAAGAACCTATATCAATTTAATGAGATCTCCCAGTATTGGTAGATGTGTATTATTCTGTAATTACAGATAGTATGAATATTTAAACTAATGGTTCAATCTACAAAATCTCTTAGAAAATCATGTTGTATAACAATGAATATTAAAATTAAATAATGGATCTCACCTATTTATATAATTATTGATTCGATTTTTTAAACAACATGGATCATACCTCTAATATGATTGAGTAGAAATTGGTAATATACCATTATTGCTTATACTTTTTAGTGACAATACCCAATGACCCTTTAATTTGGAAAAGTCATCCTAGTGGTGGTGGTAGATTAAATATGTTATAACTACATCATCCTCCATCACCACCGCATAGAGTATGATGAGATCACCTAATATAATTTCCTCTCAAAGGGTGATTAAAATAATATATTAGAGTCCCATTGTCCCATTGTTTCTTATAAAGTGGGGGTTAGGTGATGGAAAATCCACCTTTTGGTACATTTTCTGATTTGGTATTCATAAACTAGGAGATCTAACCATATAGAAGTGAAGAAATCCTTATCTCCTAGATTAGAAGACCATATCCCAAATCCCTATAATACATATTATCTTGTCTAAGTTTTCACTTGTGAATTTCTCGTAGAACTAGCTCCCAAAATTTTGTGTTTGGATACTCATATAGAGGGTCTTTTCCCTAAGTCCATCACTTCCATCGCCTTCTATCTACCTATAAATATGTTTGGATTCTCTACAACACAAAATATATCTCTATAAAACTAAAATTGGTTATCATGTATAGAAGGACCATATATTTTATAATATATCTATTAATGAGAAGATAATCAATCTTCTATGCCTGGGAGAACTCATCACATACCATATAAAAGGTGTATCACATGATTTCAAAGAATATCAAGGCATACTCATTAATGGCCATACAAATTTATTTCCCCTCTAAAATATCTTGTACAAGTATGATGAACATTTTCATTTGGTAATAATCATCACATAATATGTATTTAAACACAAAATAAGTAATAAAATCATTATCATGATTCATGGTGATTAATTATTACAAAAAACATGGAACACTCTAAATATTTTGGATATAATATGTACTATTTTTTGGAAGGTTTCCATATGTGATGGAATACTTAGGCTAATAACTCAAGCTAATAATAAACAACCTCTGGGCCTTTTACGCCATAATAACAACTATAATATAGATATAAAATCCATTTAGTTTAGTAATTATATTAACATATTCTCCCTTTGCTGATGGAATTATGAGGTCTTGATTTGGTAAAAAAATTGAACATAAATTATATGGTATGGGCCTTCTCATTTCCCAATGTATGGTTGAACCACTCTCTATCATCCTAGAGGAATCACATTATAAACCATAACTCATAATGAGCCTCATCTAACAAGTAATAATCATGAAATACCTATATAGGAATCGAATATAGCTATCTACATAGTGGTATTATAAAATTTAAAAATATAAACCATGTTTATTAAATTATATCTGGGGAGATTAATCAATATGTACATGAAAATAGATATAATTTGTTCTCTTATGATGCATTTACAATTTATTCCCAATAATTGATTCCTTAGTGCACTTTTTAGAGTATTGGGTTATTAGTGTCATGTCTAATAAACAATGGACACCACACTATCCCTAGTTTCGTAACCTAAACACCTAACATGATACACCTTAAAATTGTTTCCATAAAACAAAAAACCAATCCTCATACAAATAACTACTCCATACTCATTCCTTATGAAAACCCAATTTGATACCACTCTTACCATACACTACTATTGACATTAAAAAAATAAAACATGAGAATTCATGGAGTGTAATGATGATTTATGATTAATATACTATAAAATGCACCTAAAACCCGACAATTTACCCTGATTCATTAAAATTAATCCTTATTTAATGTGAATTATTTAACAAAGGACTTCATAGGGATACAAAAATACACCCATCATATGCATATTTATCCTTCACCCATAATATGTATCAACATATGTGGAACCTAAAAATACACTATTACCCTTCATTTAAGAAGATTATGACCTTCCGACATCCTTTAGAATAAAAATATTTTTCAAGCATCATCCTTCCTGAACTAAAGATTTAATGTATTTCTATAGATATTCATTTTAAATAGTATCCTCCCACGAATTCCATAAAAACTAATAACCTGGAAGAGATGACTTCAAAAAGTACCATACAATTTTTGTTTGATTAATATTTATAATGGACCATAACTTTCAATGAGGCTCTATATTTCATGAAATCCAATCCATAAGATCTGAAACTTTACCCCTAGGTAGGTAAACCATGTTACGAAATGTACTTATCTTCACAAGCCATAAAATTGAAAATCCTCTAGACATTGTGGAATAGAAATCCTTTTCTTTGTCATGATAAATCAATTTAGAAGATAATGATTTATGAAATTTGAGTTTCTATGGGCATTTTTACTATCTTAAATAGGTTCATATAGTAAAAAATCATACACATGATCTGTATCATCAATCCTCAAATAATTGACCATTTATCCCGGAATGACATAAAAAATATTCTTATTTATTGTTTTAAATCATAGTCAAAGTAACCTTAGGACCCTAATATAATAACCCATGAACAATTTGAATCATGAATGGAATATGATTTTTTTTATACTTGTAGAAAATTTGGATCCCTATAAACCCAACTTTGGAATGGACTGTACCTTGTAAATGTATTATCTCTTATGTCTAAGAATCATAAATTTAAACAACTTAAAAATCATGTTTGAGATGTAAATAACTAAAAAAGATAGAAATAAAATCGTAGGTAGAACTATATATGGATCATAACACTCACTTCCTAGTCACTTGATGTTGAAGTGAATGATACTTTCCTTCTTTCGTAATGTTAAACTACATGAAAGCATCATAGTATCATAATATTATACAACATGAAAATTTCCTAGTCACATGAGTGTAATATGAAATTCCACATATTTTATTGATCTTATTTATTTATTTATTACATAAGTATAAACATAATAAAATACTTGAAGATTGAGAGGTCCGGTGAATTAGTAAAATTATATACAGAGCTCATTAACATGAAATAGGGACACATTGATATGTTCTAATGCTTTATAACATGGCAATAAATCTATTGATATTTTAATATTTCTAAATATAACATGAGTATGTATATAATAAATGGGTTAGATATTAATCCCACTAATGGAATAATAAATTAATATCATGATGAATATAATACACATTAGTTAAAAGGTAAATCAAGGTGACAATAAATTAGTGGAAACTATAAAAATGAACATTAAATCACAATATATGATTATTGAATTACAATAAAATATGAATAAGGAAATAACCTATAACTTGATATCATCTACATATGTTAAGGATAATAGATGACGAATCATAACATAGTGTGATTTGGATAACCTTTCCTAAAACATACATGGTATATAATTTGATAATAATATTACCCAAAGCATCAGAGTGCTATATAATTATGGTACCACCAGTCACATTAAAATTATGTACATTATTTTGTGTTCCACATAAATAATACAACATAAGAGCATCTTTCATTACTTTTGATCAGATGATTATTTAGTGTGGGTCAGAAAAATGGATGTTTAAAATCAATAAAGGATATGTAAATCTATGTGAATACACTTGAGTGGAACTAATGATGGATATTAAATATAGAAATATTTTTCATGGATATATATCAAGATACTTTTGAAAGAATAATAGGTTTACAAAACAATTCATGGAAGGGTTTAATAAAATTTAAAGGAGGCCTTTGATTAGTTAAATATTAAATGGTTAATAATATGGATATCTAAAAACATATTCCTGTATGAGAATTTAGAAATATAATAATATTTATAAAAAAATTCTTGATTGAATATGAGGAGAGAATCTCGTACCATGAGAGGGGACATATATAAGGTTTGAAGGAATTTCATTTGAGATTAGGAATTCCATTGGATTTATGTATACATGGTGAGGAAAATGAAATTAATTTAAAATTTGTTTTTAATGAAGGGGAGTGGAATATTGGGTGGGTTTTTAAAGAAAAAGGGAGAAAACATCTTTATTAATTTCTAACCAATGGTTTCAGACTCTATATATAAAATTAATCAAAAACCCAATATGGACTATTTTTTTACCCATGATTTCATCCAAATTGGAATTTCCTTCGATATTTTAAGACCATGTATCAAATATATAAAAATAATACCATTAGTTATGTGGTAGGGAATCAAGTTCATATAGAATGGATTTTAATACCTTAATATGTAATATACGTTTTGGAGGATTCATTAATGGTTTATAAAATTGATCAAATGACATAAAATCAATTTTAAAGGGTAAATCTATAATTTATGATGTATTTATTTTATGGTATTTATTACTTAACTTTTTTATGTTTAAGTTGTCATAAGAGTAGCTATATATTTATAACATGTTTATTTCTTACCCAAAACAATATTGTCTTTGATATTATGTACAATTAAACCTTGGATAATTTCAATATGAAAGATTAAAAAATATTATTTATTTCAACAATTTCATTTCAATTAATAATAATACACTCTTATAAATGAAAATCCATTTTAATGAAAAATGCTTGTTTTTATGACGCTAACCAAATTCCAAAACTTCTAAAAATTTTATTGGGATTTATTAAATCATTTCATCATTTAAATTTAAATAAATAAAATTTACTCATATTATTTAATTAAATAACATTTATCTCAAAATTTGTTTAATCTATCAAAACTAGGGCCTTAATTAAAGAACTGTATTTCCCTAAAATCGAGTATTTTGTTCTTTTAATAAAAATAATTTTTTAATAACACTTATTATATTATCATTTATAACATAAAAATTATTTTTTTAATATAATCATTATTTTAATTATATTTTATTATAATAATTTTTATTTATATGGTCTAGATACATTACCCATTATTACAAAAGTGTATTCCATAAGGGTATGTTGTGTGATAGTGGGGCTTCCTTAGGGTGGATCATGAAACATGGTTTATGTCATGATATGGATACACATTAACTTTTCCCATATATATTTTTTCTTATTAATTAATTTTTCAATTATGGAATTATATTGTTTATGTTAAAAATCCTATTTGTGCTAATCTCTATTAAAATATCTTATAAATTTTATTTATAGGGTATTATCCTACTAGTTGAGGTCATAAATTATTTTTTATATGTAAAATGGTCTTTATCATAACCCTAAATATATACTATTCCTATCATTCAATAATAAATTTATACATTATAAATTGTCACCATGATTAAATATCTATTAAATTCACCAATCTATATCTATTCAAAATAACTAAATTAGTTTGTATGTTTTCCATAATTTTTTACTAGGTAATTTATTCATTAAAAAATTAAATTGTTTTATAATATATCATATCATAAAATTCTTCCACCTTTTAGAAACTTTTCTCTCCAAATTTAATTTCCAAAACTAAAAATGTCGGTAATTTGGTTTCATAACCTATTTAGGTTCACATGTTACATCCTCTACGTTTGGGTTTCACTATTATACATTGGACAATTGAGTTGTCTTGTTTCATAGGATATCACTGTATGATATAAGATCTTCAGCATGTTCTCCATGCACGAGAGATCATTCTCCATGTATATCACCACATGATTCACTGCATGCGAGGGGTCCAGCTTATGCTTCCTCAAGAGGGATACAATGAAAAAAATGTACAAGGAATAGGTTAGGTGGGGGTGGTAGGTGATATTTCATAGATCTAATGTGATCAAGGAACTCATAGTGGTTTATGTATCTTGTATTAATATTTACCTTCTACAAAATCCATGTTACATTAATCCAAAGTGATATAAAATGTTAAAACATATCAGTCACATGAAAATCAACACCTCAAAATTAATTTTTTTCAAATATATATTTTTACATTGTGATGATTATAAATTAATTTTAATGGTTTGAACATTCTTTATCATCTGTGGAATAATTTGTGGTCCCATAATCTTCCATTATACATATTCATCCATATATCCTGGATTTTGGAAATTATTATCCTAGAGAACCACATGGGGTTCCATTTTAATGCATAAATGGAAACTATTGTTATATAATAACCTACTAGGGAATGTGTTGATCCCAATATACTTGGAAATTAGTTTAATATTATCTCATCATATACTGCAGAGTTTGAATGGTTCATTCAGATTAAACATCAATGTGAGAGTGATAAGTGTTACTGAAACAGATCTCAATATCCAATGATTTAGAAGTCTTCTCTAACCATTAACGTAATACATGGATGTTTATCCAATACAATGGATATTATATCTCCATGATGTATCGAAAATGAACCAAACATAGTGAGTAGACCAAGATATAAATCACCCCCATCAATATTAAAATGTACTAGAAATATAAGAAGATCGACTACCACCAAGATGAGGTTATTTCCTTGATATATCACTGGGATTCAAATAATAAAATCCATTGTTAGGTTTTCCATTTCAATAGTTGTATTGAAAATGGTTTTACCATACCCTTAATGTTAAATCTTTCAGTCTTGTATTTTTTGAATATTTAGAAAAGATATAAATTCTTCATTCTGCTTCATTATATTATCCCTCCAGATATTTTTCTTTCAATTTCAATATATCTTATTACTTCCTAGATGAATATAGAAGGATGAACAATGCACATATTCCCAAATGTCCCTCAATAGCTCTAGATTATATTCAAAACTGATCTTGGTTCCAAAACATATAAATCCATATTTATACAAGTAGAAGATGAGAATATGCCATATCTTTTTCTAAATCACCAGATCACATTTTTAGGCCTCTATGATTATAACAAAAAATTATTGTTCAATGTAGTTTGAGAAAGGTAGGATTTAGATCCATTTATTATTCCAATGTTCATACATTTCATTTCCAATATGATTGGATCCCTTTCGATCCCCATTGTTTATAGGGAAAATATCATTTTTACAAAGGAATCTTCCACTTTTTCACTTTCCATGAAAATATTTATTGAATAATAATAATCATTTTCTAGATATAACCACCTTCATTGTAACAAATATTTCTTCATTTGTTTTAATATATATACATGATTGTTTTAAGATACATATACAGTTCAGGTTTCTCATAGTAGACATCTTATATGATCATCTTTGATGTAATGATCAATAAAACCAATTTTAGATCATGTGTTAGTTATTGATGTATAGAATCATTAATTTTAAAGTGTAATTAGCTATAAAAATATTATTTTTCATGAGTAATAACTCTAATATCTTTTTTTACATCATTATAGATCATAAATCGTCCCCTACTAGTGGTCAATGTGATCAAAACTGCAATGATTAACCTCTTTTTTAACACCATACATCGCTTATAACATTCATGTGTATATAAAAACTTCACACTCTATTATGTTATGATGGTTATTGGGCATTAAAATAATGTACTGTTTTTCAAAAATCAATAATCATTTCAATCTAGTTCTAGGAAACCTTATACCATTTTTTTAAATATTAGTTTGGTGCATCCGTTAATGGCCTAGGTTTTTTTATTGGTATATATATATATATATTCCATTTTTGGTGATAAATCTCCCCAATAATATTTTTTAGACAATGCAATAATAAAATTTTCTATTCATCAAAGTAAACTTTTTCTTTCATAAGGTCTCTATTAAAACATCCAAATGCTCCTCATTTTCCTATTTTATTTTAATAGAGATAAGAATGTCATCTGTAAATACCAAAAAAAATATGAGATAATACATAAAGAATAAATATATTTTTTCTATAAAGATTATAAGATCATCTATGTTTCGATGTGGAATCTCATTGAACTCATAACAGTAATTCCTTGAATGAAATACAATCCTGGATATTTACTCTTTCTTGAACATTACATAAAAATATCATGAGTGAACATCCACCTTAGATAAGTATTCATCCCCGTGTTGGTGATATAACAAGAAAAAAATATATGGAAGATTATAATTTAATTTATTATAACAATGAAAATATTTCCATAATCAATGTAGAGGCATATTGACCTTTATGTCTACAAGAGGTAATGGACGGGTTGAACACATGATGTAGCACATGGGCACATAAACCCTATATCCACATTATCTGTTAGTTTTTTTAATCCAACAGTTAAAATATGGTGATTACATTTAAAGAAATTAATATTGTCAAATACCTGAGAATAATATTGATTGTGAATTTAACATCACCTCTTTTAGGAAGACCAACAAAATTTCCAAGAAAACCATCAACATATTCCATTACACTATGAATGTAATTAATGATGATTTTTTCCTTGGTCTCAATAATTTTAATAGGATATGAATTCCTAAATAAAAATAATATCCATTCTAAATATGATTATTCCAAATGATATTCGTTATAATCTGTGAAATTCTATAGTATTAGGGAGTGATTCACGATATACATGGTGATTCCGTTCTCTTAGAAATTTTTATTGTCATTGAATAATGATACAAAGTATATACCCATAATTTCATTGAATTATGATAAAGGTAGTGTCATGAGGTTTTATGGGAAGCACGACCAAGTAGTATGGATAAGGGTTACATTATATATGCGGGATACAATAATTACCCTAATTTTTATTTTCACTGATTGCTCAACATCAGTTTTATAGATTGTTCTTGAATAAATCAATAAAATTTATTTGATGTGATATAATTATTAGAACTAGAATCAAATACTATTCTTTCTATTTCAAAATGAATAACAAGTTCACATATCACCGTGTAATTTTTAGAATTCTCCCGAAAATCAAGACAATATAACTTCATCCCTGATCATTAGGATGTATAATTTATTTTTTTAGTTATCATTTAAAATACTTGGATTAGTGAATTTATTTTCATAACGACCTTGTTTATTATTGTTGAATCATTGAATAATATGCAAAGGATTCACTGTATATTTTTTTCTTTCATCACATCAATGGGTTTCAACATTAAACATTTTAATCTTGGATCCAATCCTTTTTAAACCTATTTAATTTTATTGTCCCCTTAGTGATATTCCATGAATTATTTATATTGATCTTTTGAAAATTTGGATATTCGAATTAATTCATACTATGGTATTTCTCCCTAAATATAATGTAATTAAACTCCATTCTACATTTCTTATATCTAGACCTAAAAGGCCCTTGAGTTTAACTAATATATATTTCCACATTTATAAAATATCTGAAATATCATTATAGTTTTTTAGGTATTGATTCACCAATTATTTTCATAGAATCTGTTTCATCCCACCGATGATGTGGTCAACATTGTGTTTGAGGTGAATTATATTCAAAAAAATAATATTAATGTTCTTATTGGTTATTTAAATAATATGAGGATTATTAATCATACCATGATGAAAAAAAATATTTACATTTATTTTATGGTGATTGTGATATAATTTTTTATCCAAAAAGTATTTCTATAATTCTTTCTACTCCATCACTAAAATATAAAAATATGGATATGGTAATTTTATATCAACATCAACCAATGATCAGATTCACCCACAATATGATATATAGTTAATATGACATTCTCATTCTCATATTATTGAAGGATGGATAATATATTTTTAATGGAATCGACCCATTATTCTATAACAATTCATAATAATTATTTTTTTTAAAACCCACATATGGTTTAGTAGGAAAAATATCCTCTTAGTTATAGTGGGAAAATGAACATTACTAAGATTACAAATCCAAAAACAATACAACAACAACAACATAATTCAACTAATTTTAAATTGAAATACAACACATTAAATCCCCTAATGACACGATCCACCCCAAACATCATACCCTAATGTGGAACAAAAAAATATACATAATTCACATCATTGATAATTAAAATCCACTAGATCATAACTTTGTTGTTATTTTAAAAAGATGAAAACCATTTAATAAAGTAGGGATGAACGCAAGGTAATAATTTTCATGAGTTATAGTGAATCACTAAACATATCCCCTAAAATATAAATCAAATCAATATATCCAATTTACACCATGAGTCAAACATCACCAAAAGTAACCTCCCATCAAGAATGTGATTCACTATCCAACATAATAAAAACCCCATCAGGATGAACACCAAACTACAAAGGACACCTAAAAGATTATAGAGGAACCTGAATAATTTTCCAATAGATGGATGTTATTTTAAACTAGTTTCACCCCATATAACACCATAACCTTCTCTATAAAAACCTCCAAAATAAAAAGGGGGAAACACTAAATTGGTATGGTAGTGAATTAGATGACTATATTATATAATGGTATCATTTTAAACATTCCCTTTATTAGGGGATTAATGTCTCCCATGGTTCAATTTTCTATTCAAAACTAGATTTAATTGAGAATGTATTATTAAGAAGTTACAAAAACCATTTACAATATAATTGATCATCTCATTTAGGATGTAATTAAATTTCCCATCAAATTGGTTGATGAGAAGGTTCATCATATTTCGATCCATTGAAAAAATAATGGAATAATTAATGGTGATAATTTTCAAAATATTAATCATATTAAACTTAAAAAATTAAAATTGAGGGGATTGAATATATTCTTTAACCATTGAATTTATAGGTTTAAATATATTTTATCTTGTGACTATTTAAAAACATATATTTTTATAGGAATTATCCATCCCTTTATGATGGTTTAAAAAGATATTGTGAATTTTCCAAATCAAATCCACCAATATTTTCAAAATAGTTTTTCAACCAAGAAACATTTGTTATGATACATGTGATGATCAGGTTAATACTCAATGCTGAATTTTAAGGGTAGTTACACCTATGTACAACTATTCCAAATAAAAACTTACATATATTATCTAGAAATGGATTTTGTTTTTTGGAAGGCACATACTCTATAATTTACCAAATCATATGGATGTCTTCTAATGTTTATTCTTATCCATATGGATTTAAAAAAGGCCATAGATTAGCCCAGTTCACAAAGAACAAAACCTATAAGAGGATCAAAGAAAAGATTAGCGGTCAAAATAAGCAGAGCAATCTGGATTAGTTGAACGAGAGGGTATGTCAACTATTATCGGGACCAGAAACTGTGCAGCTTTTTATGGGCCAATGGTTGTCGATCAGCAATGGACGGTGGAGAGCTAGGCGACCAATAATGGCGAATCTTGGGAGGGGCAGTTCTAGTGAGTTGGGAATACAGGTCATGTAATGGGAATAATATGAATCTAGGCCTTTAGTTCATGTATTGGCATTTGGGTCGTGTCATGCCATTTACCTTGGGCCAACTACTCATGTTAGGGATCCCCTTCAACACTTAAAGGGAGGATTATCCATAATAAAATAAAATAAAAAGTCATTCGGGCCATTCAGGCAAAATGAATTTTGTGACATATAATAGGAAGTCCCGAATAATTTTATGATAGTTAAAACTATGTCAAAACACAGGAATATAAATGGGTATGTGTATTCACTATACAAATGATAGATATTAAAAAATAACAGCAAAATTTCAGCAGCATAAACGGTGTGAATTACAATTAAATGAAGGGGTAATAAGAGTGAAAGGTGATATCTCATTAATTTTAAATCATTAGGAAATTAAAATATATGTTTAAAATCATATTTCAATGTGAAAATTTGGAAAAAAAATTGAATAATATAATGAAAATGGTTGAATAAATATGAGCAGGAGAGTGTCATATACATTGAAGAGGTTCTTCTAGAAGCTTGGGAGTAGATTGTGATTATATTTGGAACACATTGGGAGGTATTTAGAGAGTGATAGGGATTAGAGATTATTTATAAATTTTTTTAAGAATAGTAATGGGTGGATATGTGGGTGTTTATAGGAAAAGTGAGTGTAAATGTTTATTATTTCTTAGAATAATGGTTTTAGACTCTATAAAGTTAAAAAAATAAAAACCATAAACAATCTATTTGTTTTTCCGATGGTTTCTACAAAAGATGAGTGTTTTTAAATATTTTATAATTATACGAACCGAAAATATTAAATAAATATCATTGGTGATGTTGATATGAGTCATATTCATAAGGAAATTATTTTAAATCCATCAAATATAATATAGTTTTTGGGGGTATTCATTAAAGGTATATAAAAAATCCAATAAATTAGGAGAAACATTCTATTTAAACTTGAAATCATTATTTGGTCGTGGATTATTTTAATATTATTTATTATAACACATTTTGGGAATTTATAATGTAATAATACATAAGATATGTTGACATTATATTAACTTTTTATCCAGGAATTTTATTATATCAGAAAATTATGAAAAATTACGCATTGGATAATTTTATATTTCTAATATAAAAATGATATTTATTTTACCCAAATAATATTTAAAACGTTAGGAATAAATCATTTTAATAATTGTGCTTATTTACAAGAAAATGAGAGTTTTTAAGATACTAACAACATTTAATACTGTAAATTTTTTTAATTAGAATTCACTAAATTAAAATATAATTTATATATAAATAAATTTTTTTAAAAAAATTATTTTTTTAGGATAAATTTTAATTCAAAAGATGTTAAATTTATATAAAATCTCATTTATATGGATTCTATATATTTCCCCAAACAACTAATTTTTACTTCTATATATGAAAATTTAATTTTTAACAAAATCATTATAAAATATTTTATAATTTAATAATAAATGAAGGATAAATATAATATTTATTTCATTAAAAATATAATATAAAAAATTAATATTATAGTGTTATATATATATATAACCCCTTATCACAATAGCATATGCCCAATGGTTAAGGTGTGCGATGGTGGTGCCTTCTTTTTATAATTTAAGGAACATGGTTTGGGTCGTAACCTCAAATAACATGAAATTATTATATAGATGGTTTCACTTTTGATTTTTTTTGAATCATGAAAAGGTTATTCTAAATGAACGATACTTGTGGTGCTATCTCCTACATAAGGTCCAATAAATGGGATTCATAGGGTACAATCCTACAATGTCAGTCCATAAAATAGTTTTTCATTGTCAATTGGACATTATCAATACCTTTAATATATAATATTCTTATTAATCATTGTTCTATGAATACATAACCAATAGTTATAATGAATATTTTCATCTTGGGATAAATTAGTATAAAATAACTAATGTTGATCAAGTGTTTTTGAAATCTATATTAAAAAGATATGATTTTGATTATTTAAAATTGGATTTTTATTTTTAATGGTATGGGTTTTTATAGTTAAAAACTGAGAGAACATCCCTATCCCATAATGATAATCTATAACGTTACCGTATATGACAAAAGATATATTACTTATGTGATAATCATGAGAAGACCTCCATTTTTTAGGAATATCATTCACCTAAGCCCCAATCTATCCCTTTATTTTACTCCTTTTGTGTCAGAAACAAAATTACTTCATAATGATCATCTGTATATAATGGACCTGATATATGATATTAAACAATTCACTCAACCTACATGGGTTTTGATCCTAACATCATTAAAGGGTACATATGATGACTATTTAATGTTCAATCATTACACCATCACAAATCTATATGTATTCCCATAGATATGTTACAACCCCAAAGTGTTATCATCCATTCCATGATGGAGGGCCCTATTTGAACTCTGTGTTTCTATATAGAGCCTACATATATTTTGTCCAACACATAAAATATATTCATGGGAGGCATCTCTAGAGTATTTAAAACCTATGAAAAAATCCCAAAAATACATCAACCCTATGACCATGTCCCCAAAATAAACTAACATAACATCATTTCCCTATTAGAAATTAATATTATAACAGTGTCCCCATAATTTCTTTTACCTCTGATTGAATCCCCAAAATACCATAAATCGTTACCATGTTCCCAAAATAAATTAACCTAATGATCATTTACCCACAGGACATTATACTTGGGATGGTGTTCAAAAAATACCATAAACCCATGCATTCATCCCTGCATGACTTTAATCCTCTGACCACATCTAGACAAGGCATTAAACTGTGGAGCCCTCATATGATAGAACCTCTACCACAGGTTGAAAATTTCGGATGCCCTAAGTGACAATCCTATGAAGCCTTATACATCTAGAATATGTTTACAAACATGATTAGTATTTTCTTCATCATTTTTTATATAATTAACATGATTGAACGATCATTAAAGTAAAGGATGTATGATCCAATGATCTAGGGATTCATTATCCCCCTATTGTATGATTTCATAATAAAAACACAATATTTCTTGGGTTCTACACATAATATGCCTCATACATGAGATACCATTAACATTGATATAGGAAGACATTTAAAAATTACATAATGTACCCAAAATCCATGCATTTCATAACATTCCCCACATCAATATCCACTATATCTGTTGGCAGCTACCGAGTTTCAATATTAAGAAACCTAATTAACCAATCTGCAGATCAGGATGATTCTAAGTTAATGATTCACAAATATGTATGAAATATTTGTGAAAGACCTAGAATAAACAATTATACCCAAGGAAAAATCCATGTATGAATGAAATGAAATTCAATCATCTCTTTCAGATTATGAATCTCATATTATCAACCATAATGGTAGTGGCCACCATCATTTGGAATTTGTGATTATAGGGAAACCAAAATAGACAGGATGAAATTGGTTCAATGGTTTAAACCACACTAGAAAGGGATATTAACTCCATAAACCTACTTCACATCAAAATAAAAGTATTATAAAATAAAATTTTAAAACTGGGATGAATATTTAATCCTTTGATCATGATAAGATGAGTAATTTTAGACATTACTAGTATAAAAAACCAACAGATCTCGACATTTCTATCATCCGGACTCACCAATCAAATTGGTCATCTTGATATAAAACTATTCTCTTACAACTATGGGAATACATGTAATCATGGGTAACCCCAGTTTGATTCATTGTTAATGTGGATCCTTTCTCCACATTGGAGATGATGAATAATATATGTCATGTTGAGATCACACACATCATACATGTACTGGTGGATAAATATATTTTTCTTATTGAACAAATGATAATGGTTTTTCTTATTGATCCACCACCAATAGGTGTTAGATATGGATAAATAATGATTTTGAAATACAGAATACCCATGCTTCTACCACAATGTTTATCTCTCCCATTTATCTCAAGAATACCCACCATATCATCCCCTCCAAGATCATCTAATGGACGGTTATCAATTAACTTATTCAATTTTACAAATAGGAAAAGATCATCTCAACTAGGTACATTTCCTATTAGGACATGGATTTCATGACCCTATACTATCAATTACTCCCTTAGGGGACTCACAAGGGGAAATAGCCTTTCAATACAATAGTTAACCTATTCAAGAGACTGCTAATGAATTGTTTTGATGGATTACTCTCTAAAATGGGGAGAAAGGGGAACTTTTCGATACCCCTCATGTAACCACTAAATTTTTATCTAATAAAAGGGATCCCACATGGATAAATCTATTTCATTGAAAGGACTCTAGATGGGGAAATGTAGGCCAATCCAATCCCTACATTGTTGGCCCCAATCGAGAATACATGTTTTCAAAGCTAGGGGTTGGTTGTTGACCATTCTAAAAATATATCTAGACCAATATCTCTAATGTCACCTATCACCATTGACACAACTATGAATTTCCATTTAACCACCCCATAGTTGAATGCGATCACATGATTTTGATTGAGTCCCCAAATTCCAACTTCCTTATTCAGGCAGAATCTCCCCATAGTGGGATCCATTGGAAACCACCTTGGGGAATCGCATGATAAATAAATTCACCATTTTTGTCCTCTAAAAACACCATCAACTGAACTGGGTGTCTTATACACTGCAATGAATACCCTTACTCGAATGTTTCGTCTAGGGGAAGAAGAACATGAAACCAAAATGGGGGGGGGGGCTTCCCGGGGAACTGGTGAAAACATTTGTAAATGAAATCCTCAAAATCCAAAGAAGGCCATTCAGGGTTAACTACAACACCAAAATTATTATCATCTTGGAAAACATCATATACCTATCATCCTCTCATAATTTGAGTTAATAAAATAATCTATGGACACACCAATTCATTAACATGTAGAGCTAGTGGTAGGATCCCAACACTCAAATCTAACCATCCCAATGGCCAAGGTCTATAAGTTCTATATATCTCTCTAAAGGTACATAAATGTTGAGAATTACATGACTTACATTCCAGATCCTCTTTGCATAATTATCTACCACCATCAGCTTCCCTATTCTCTACCTCCACCTTGTATGTAGGAGAGACATAAATTTCTATATTGGAACCCTTTAATGTTTGTGATAATTCTATAAAACTGTAGAGGTGTAATGGAATTTTTAATAAATATAAGGCCATGAATTACCCATATTACATTAACATGGTTATGAATTTATCATCACCTCTAGAAGAAACTCAATAATATCTTAGATATATGGCTCATGTGACACCACCTCAACTCAAAAT
Source organism: Viscum album (assembly GCA_963277665.1). Lineage (NCBI taxonomy): Eukaryota > Viridiplantae > Streptophyta > Magnoliopsida > Santalales > Viscaceae > Viscum > Viscum album. The sequence continues at coordinate 394,445,396 of OY728148.1, forward strand.
TCAACAAAAGATATTCTCTATATCAAATCCACCGCCTATTTCCCAAAAATCTCAAATTTGAGAATGGGGTAACATTGAAAATAATTTCACTTCATGTATTGATAAGGGTGAGAACATGTGGTTGATCAATTCCAATGAAGAGTAAGCAATTTTAATATAGCTACCTTAAACCTTGAATTTCACTATATTATAGTTTTGGTTCGTGGAATATGATCCTGCCTATGAAAGAATATTTGTGGGAAATTGATCAATCTTAAACAAAATGATATATATTTTCCAAGAGTCCCTTAGTAAATGGAGGGCATCCTGGAGTAGTTCTAGATGGGAGACATATTCTCACACCAATAGGACTAGTACCCAAATTCAAAGGGGTACCACCACAGTCTTTTATAATATTATATAAGGATCCCAAGCATAGTTTAATTTCCCATGAAAGGTAAACTTCTGAATGTGATGATTAGGGGGTGGTGGGAGTATGATTCCCTCCACTACAAACTCCTTCCAAAGAACCAACAATATCATCAGGTAGTCTCACCCACTATCATTTTAATACCACATTAAACCACTACCACCTTGAATTTATTTCTAATAAATTATTTGTAAGATCCAAGGAAACATGTAGATTGTCACGACCCGTCCTCGGGGCCCGTGCCGTGACTACCCCAAGCCCGCCTTCCATAGGCCAGGGGCTGGCGACTAGCACCAAGGCGTAAATCCCTGTAAAAAGGGAAGGCATTGCCTTTGTAAAGTAAACAAACACCATAGAGTAAGCAAGCGGAAAGTAAACACTAAGTAAAAACAGAGTACAACTGAAAGTGCGGAAAAGTAAAAGGGCCAGTATACAAACCCAAACTGAACATAAAGTACAACTCGAAAGGGAAAACAACAACTGTAAAGTAAAAGCTGCAACACCGAGCTGTCCACTGAAATTCCCACCTGAAGGGTGGGTACAGATAGCTCCACTACTCCTTGGGTCCCGCCGTCCGCTCCGAGCACATTCCGCCCAGTGGTCCACCTCCAGGTACCGTCCTGCTCTGCAAGCCTCAGCCATGATCAATGTTGTCCGTCGTCTGCAACCAACACAACGTAGTGCGGGCATAGCCCGTGCAGGGGTGAGTATAAGCTACTCAGTAGGGACCCTGAGACCCCCGAAGGTCTCACAAAATCCACAAAGGATAATCCACAAAGGGATATAAAAACACAAGTAACAACTGACACTGCTTAGGTATATGCCCATACATATACCTAAGTCATCAATTTTAAATATGCTCCAACCTCCGAGCCCAAGTACAACTCAGTCCACACAGGAATGTAAATGTATTCCACACAGGAAAGCAAAATGAAATCCACACAGGATAACACAACACAATCCACACAGGAAAGCAACAGGATTCAGCTCACACAGGTATACTTCTTCAAAGGACAATAAAGATGATCTCTGATCCATCTAAGTCGTCGGACCCACGAAGGATCGATAGGTAACTAACCCCCGCAAAGGACCCACACAGGATCAGGCCCACATAGGACCTGTAGGCACTGGTTCACACAGGACCGCTGAGCGCAAAGACCCACACAGGATCAGACCCACACAGGATCGGGCCCACACATGACCTGTAGTACTGATCCACGTAGGATCGCTGAGTACTGTAGTCGTCGTCGACGAATACACACAGGATCTCTGTACTGTCGTCGTCGCAGTCATAGTAGCAGTAGCAGTAGTAGCACCAGTCACAGTCGCAGCCAGCACTAGGTTTCCCGCACACAGCAAGCTCGTACAGGAGGGTCCGCTCCACGAGCTGAGAGGCTGATACATCAACTGTCACAAAGTCCAGAGTTGATGTATCCAAAAGTTCTGTATCGTCAACATGAACTCAACGCAACAGACGGCGCGTCAATCGGACGCCCGGTCTGAGAGTTATTGGCACTTTCGTCCCCGGGGCCCGGTTGGTTTTTAAGGAAAAACCAACCCGACCGTACCCCACCTGCATCCAATCCTCGGGAGGAGTATGCCAAAAGATCCGTCTCACTAAGAGGAACACAAAAAAGCTGACGGCACGTCAATCGGACGTCCGTAGCTCAAGATATGAGTGTTTCCGCTCCGAAGGCCCGGTTGGTTTCGTGAACGAACCAACCCGGCCGAACTCAAAGTATTCCGAAACATTGAGTGCAATATACTGAAACGACCGTCTCGATCCAAGGATCACGTTGCCATAGAAGGTTCGTCAACCGGAGGTCCGTGGCTCAAGTTATGGCCAATAGACCGAATCCGTCTCGAAAACGGGAGGTCCGGGTCCGGCCCGACCCGGCCCGACCCCCCCTGAGTCGGCCCGAACCAAGTCGACCCGGCCTGGCCGGCGACGGTCCGGCGTGGCGGCGTGGCCCGGCCGGCGGCGGCGCGACCTTGCGCCGCTAGGGTCACGCGCGGGGGGCTAAGCCCCCGCTTCCAGCAAGAGGCAGCGCGGCTTTTAGCCGCACCTTTTGGAGAACCGGCCCCCCTCGTGGGGGCCTGCTTGAGGAGAACCGGGGGGCCGCCTGCCCCCCCTAAATTAAACCGCCCCCCCCCCCCAATAAATGGGGGGGCTTTTGAGAGTTGACCGGGGGAATTTAATCCCCCGGTCTTTGACCTTCCGGCCGCCACCTGGCCGACCGGTTTTTCTCCAACAGGAACGGCAAAGCCGGTCCCATTCCGGTTTCCGACGCCGGCGGCCCGGCGAGCCGCCGGTCTTCCCGTCTCGCCGCGGCCCGGAACCGGCCGCGGTGTTCGTCGTCCGGCGTGGTGCAACGGCACCGCGCCCCTCCGCCGTGGCCCCGCTCCGGCCACAGCGCCTTTGATTCCCTTCGACGCGGCGCGATGGTGTCGCGTTCGTGATGATTCTTCCACGGCGCGACGTGACGGCGCCGCGCAATATAATCGTGCGAATATCCGCGTGGTGCGACGACACCACGCCATCTTGTTTCATCTGCAAGATAAATCAACAAGAACAAAGGAGGGGGTTCGGCAGTGTTCATGCGGTCCGGCCCCCTCACGTTAAATGATAACACATATTTAAATATCCTCACATTAGTCATGCCAGAACCACGAACAAGAATAAAGAAATAAGAAATTAACAACAACCCCTACATTGGGTATAAGCTCGAAGATCGTCAACGACCTGCGGAAGACAACATCGCGGAGGTCGGGCGTCGCGATAGTCGTTCGTCAAATCCGATGACGAAGAGGTACGTCCGAAGAGGTACGTCGTTGGCGAATCTTCGTATGCCGACGAAGGAAGTCCGAGGAGGAAGCGGCGTTCCCTTTCGTTGACACGGAAGACGAAGAAGAGAGGAGCGGCGTTCTTCGTCGGAGCTTGAGCGTTCTTCATCAAATTAGGAAGAAGAAAGAAAAGCTCTCAAACCTCTCAAGATGGCTAAACAAATCTAACCAAATAAAACAAGCTAAGAGCTTATTTTATTAACTCAACCAAACCTTTTTGAATTTCAAAGGTTTGAAAATGTTAAACAACTCAACCTAATTAATAAGCTAAGTTGTCAAAACATTTAAAGAGGGGTTAAAGGGAGTTTTGAGAGAAGTTGAAAAGTTGGGTTTCGTGTGGGCCCCACCACACTTAATCCTCCCAAGGGAGGTGAAGTGGATGTGGGTCCCACCTTTAACTCCCTTTGGGAGAAGTTAACTAACATAAAAATAAAATAAAATGTGTTCCACATTTTTATTCAATTTTTTATAATTCTCCCAAAAATTAACTTTTGTCCCGCAATAAACGCAACTTCGGAAAAGGTCTCCTTAAGAGAATATCGGCGTTGCGAGTTCATCGGTGTCCTCAGATTTCAATTCCGAGCACCAGATCAAATGTTAGAAATTCCCGCTCGTTTGTTCACTGAACGTACCCGAGACAATCTTCGTAAATTGATTCCGGGCACTCCGGGCCTCAGAATCAGCTGCCATCTGAAACCGCGCTCTTGTAAAATTCCAAAGAAAAATAAGAAAAAATTTCCCTTGAATTTTGCAGGTCTTTACAATACTCCCACCTCAGGGCTTTACGTCCCCATAAAGATACATCAAAAACTAGGGAAAAAAATGAGGGTACTGAGCACGCATCTGAGCCTCCCGCTCCCATGTGCTCTCCTGGAGGTTCCCGTGCTGCCATCTGATGCGCACAAGAGGAATCGATCGCCCATGCAGGACTCGCTCCTGTCGATCCTCTATCTCCACCGGGACCTCCGTAAAAGTCACCCCATCGTCAACGTCAAGCTCCCCATGGTCAATGATGTGCGTCGGGTCGTGCACGTATCTCCTCAGCTGAGATACGTGGAAGACGTCGTGCACCCGGTGCAACTGAGGTGGCAGAGCCAGGCGATAAGCCACCTCACCAACCCTGCTGAGGATCTGGAAGGGTCCGATGAAGCTCGGAGATAACTTGCCGCCTCGGCCAAATCTCCGAAAACCACGTCGAGGTGAGACCCGCAAGAAGACGTGGTCGCCATCCTCGAACTCCAGTGGCCTCCGCCTCCTGTCAGCATATGACTTCTGCCGGATATGAGCTGTCCTCATCCGCTCCTGGATGACCTGGATCTTCTCTGTCGTGGCCTGGACCATCTCTGGTCCCACCAGTGCTGACTCCCCAGGGTCTGTCCAGCACAAAGGAGATCTACAAGGTCGGCCGTACAACACCTCATACGGTGTCATCCCGATCGTGGAGTGGTAGCTGTTGTTGTACACAAACTCCACCAAGGGTAGGTGGTCCTCCCAGCTACGACCAAAGTCTAGGACACATGCGCGGAGCATGTCCTCGAGAGTCTGAATGGTCCTCTCCATCTGACCATCCGTCTGAGGGTGAAAGGCTGTGCACAGATGTAGCTACGTCCCGAATGCCTCCTGTAACCCCTTACAAAGACGGGAAGTAAAGCGGGCATCTCGATCGGAGATGATAGATGATGGCACACCGTGGATCCGCACAATCTCCTGAACATAGAGACGTCCCAAGCTCTCCACTGAGCCCTGCTCTCTGATGGGTAAGAAGTGTGCCGACTTGGTGAGTCGGTCAACAATCACCCAGATGGAGTCGTGACCTCTGGAAGTGCGTGGAAGTCCAGTCACGAAGTCCATAGATATGTCGTCCCACGTCCACTCTGGGACCTCCAAGGGCTGTACCAAGCCTGATGGTACCTGATGCTCTGCCTTCACCTGCTGGTAGGTGAGGCATCGAGAAACGAACTCTGCTACTGCCTTCTTCATGCCCGGCCACCCGTGCTGTCGTCTGAGGTCCTGGTACATCTTCTCCACTACAGGATGTACCGCCAAAGGAGAAGTGTGAAACTCTCTCAGCACTTCCTCTCACAAAGCGACTGGTACCATGGTACGTCCTCTGAAAAGGATGTCGTGCTCTGCTCCAAGGGAGAAACCATCAGGTGCCTGTCCCGTGGATATCTATGCACGCCGTGTCTCACAGTCAGCATCCTCACGCTGTGACTCTCTGACCCGCTGCAGTAGTGGAGGAGTGACTGTGAGAGACTGAAGGAAGGCTGTTCCATCTCTATCCACGACGGATATCTGCAAAGAGGCTAGCTGATCGGTCGCCTCCTCATGTAGCTGAATGCCCGTCCTCCTGCTGAGGGCATCGGCCACCACGTTCCCCTTCCCAGGAGTATAGACTATCTCAAAGTCATAGTCCTGGAGGAACTCGAGCCATCGCCGCTGTCTCAGGTTCAGGTCCTTCTGCGAGACGATATACCTGAGACTCTGATGATCGGAAAAGACTATAAAGCGCTCGCCCATCAGATAGTGTCACCATGTCTTCAGAGCGAAGACCACTGCTGCTAACTCTAGGTCATGGGTAGCATAGTTCTGCTCATGCGGCCTCAACTGACGTGATCCATAGGCGATCACTACCCGCTCCTGCATCAGAACACATCCGAGTCCGGTCCCTGATGCATCGCAGTAGACTATGTACCCTACTCCCTCCTCAGGCAACCTCAAGATAGGTGCGCTATTCAATCTCTGTCTCAGCTCCTGGAAGCTCTGCTGACATCTGTCTGACCACACGAAGGGTTTCCCCTTCTTCGTCAAAGCTGTGAGTGGTGCCGCAACTCTAGAGAAGTCTGGCACGAATCTCCGATAGTATCCAGCTAGTCCCAAGAAACTTTGAACCTCAGTCACGCTCCTGGGTGGCTCCCATGCTAACACAGCCTCGATCTTCGCAGGATCCACTGCAACTCTCGCCTCAGAGATAACGTGTCCCAAGAAGTGGACCTCACGTATCCAGAACTGGCACTTCGAGAGCTTACCATAACGCTGGTGCTCTCGGAGTGTGTCTAGTATAACTCGCAAGTGATAGGCGTGCTCCTCCTCAGTCGTAGAGTAAATCAGAATGTCGTCGATGAAGACCACGACAAACCGATCAAGGTATGGCTGAAAGATCCTGTTCATGACAGCCATGAACACTGCTGGAGCATTGGTTACACCGAAAGGCATAACCAAGAACTCATAGTGGCCATACCGACATCTGAAGGCCGTCTTCTGCACATCCTCATCTCTGACTCTAGGCTGATGATATCCTGACCTGAGGTCTATCTTCGAGAACCACCGTGCTCCCTTGAGCTGATCAAAGAGGTCATAAATCCTCGGTAGCGGATACTTGTTCCTCACTGTCACTTGGTTCAGGCGACGATAGTCAACACAAAGCCGCAGGCTCCCGTCCGCCTTCTTGGCGAACAATATCGGGGAAGCCCAGGGTGAAACACTGGGTCGGATGAACCCCTTGTCCTGCAAGTCCTCCAACTGTACCCAGAGCTCTCGAAGCTTGGCGGGGGCCATCCAATATGCTGGAGTGGATATCAGGGCTGTCCCAGGGTACATGTCAATATAAAAGTCTACCTCTCTACGAGGAGGTAGCCCTGGAACGTCGTCAGGAAAAACGTCCGCAAACTGATCCACCACTGCAGGAAAACCAGGACTCCGCACGTCAACTGCTCCAAGGATGAGGCTAGCTAACTGATGAGTAATGGGTTGTCCTCTCCTCCGCGGAAGTCCATCCTATGCTGCTAAGGCTCCCTTCTCGCCGGTGAAGGTGAACCTGCTCCCGTCGGTGCGTACACATCGCACCTTGCGCCTAAAACAGTCAATCTGCGCATGGACCGTAGATAGCCAATCCATGCCCAAGATGACATCGTAAGGCCTCGACGCTGCTACAAGAAGATCCCAGCCGAAGCTCTCTCCTCCTAGAGTAATCTCACAATGCCGGCACCAGTGCGTAATCGTCGAGTCTGCTCCCGTAGGAATCTCTAGACGTAAGGATCGAGCCAACAGCTCTGTCGGAATCTCCGAGCTCCGAACAAGGGCAGCGGCTATGAAAGAGTGACTCGCTCCTGTGTCTATAAGAACTGCATCAAGGGTGGAATAGACACAGATAGTACCTCGAATCATCTCAGGTGCGCCGTGGTCATAGGCCTCTACTGCCTGGAGCTGTGCCTGTCTCTGCCCGCCAGCTCCCTGTGGTCGGGGTGGACCTCCTGGTGGTGGTGGTGGCAGAGCCTCAAAGCGTCGCCCACCACCGGCTGCTCGTCCAGCTCCTCTGCCTCGTCCGCCTCCTCCCTGCGGACCGCCAGGGTCGACCCTCTGCCTCTTCCTCGGTGGTCCCTCAACTGTCTGCTACTCCTCGGCACGGTGGGTCGGGCAGTCACGAGCCATGTGGCCCTGCCCGCCGCACGAGTAGCACTGTCTGCCTCTCGAAAGACTGGCTCCTCGCTGTGTGCCCTGCACTGCTGTGCCAGTCTCCTGAGGTTGTCTGCCTGAGGGTCTGGTCTATCTGGACCCCTGAGTCATCCATCGACTGCCTGCTGCAGATGACTCTGCCACGTGCCGCCCTGCGGTGGGTCGCTGGGCTGGTGTAGACTCAACAAGGAAGCTCTCGATCAGGAGGGCCCTCTCTAGTACTCCTGTTTGAGTCGGTATGCTGAGGGAGATCAGCGATGCCCTGATCTCGTGTCTCAAACCCTGCTCGAAGGTCTGGGCCCGGAAGAATGGGTCCCGTACCATGTCGGTCGAGTAGCGCGAGAGATCAGTAAATCTCGCCGAGTACTGAGCGACCGTCATGCTGCCCTGCCGCAGCTGAAGAAGCTCCTGGATATGCACCGCACGAAAGGTGGCTGGGACAAACTCAAAGAGAAAGAGGCTCTCAAAGTCCGTCCATAGTAGAGATGCCTCATCGTGCACCTGGAGCATCATGCTCCACCATCGTCATGCTACTGCGTGTAGTAGGCTCGCTGCGAGGATCACCATGAGGTCTGCTGGTGTCCTCACTAGCCTAAACACACGTACCACTGCCTCCAGCCAGTCCTCGGCTGCCCGGGGATCCGTCTGCCCGCGAAACCTGGGTGGTCGCTGGCGCTGAAACTCATGTAGTGCGCTGAGGCGACGTGCATCGTCAGCGGCTGGTGCTGGAATCATCGGGGGCTCGGCGGGTAGAGTTACCGCCGGTGCCACTGCTGACAAAGGGCCATGCACCGAGGCCTCGTTGCTCGGTGGGCTGTCGTCACACTCGACTCTCGGAACCCTAGCTAGCTGCCGTCGTGGGGCCATCCTGAAAAGGAAACAGGTGCGACACGGTCAGAACAGTATACCTGGTGAGCTGATATAAGTAATCACAAAGAAAACTTTGAAACACACACGCAATCAATGTTTTTGTGCATTAAGTCGGAAATCAGAAGTCAGGGTCCTGGTGTACGGATATGTCGGCCACCGCACCAAAACTGGACTCCCTGGACTGATAACCACACTCAATACGCTAAACATTATTGCTTCACATAGAAAAGATCAGAGTTCGCGGTAGAACCGAACTCCTCTGATACCAATTTGTCACGACCCGTCCTCGGGGCACGTGCCGTTACTACCCCAAGCCCGCCTTCCATAGGCCAGGGGCTGGCGACTAGCACCAAGGTGTAAATCCCGGTAAAAAGGGAAGGAATGGCCTTTGTAAAGTAAACAAACACCACAAAGTAAGCAAGCGGAAAGTAAACACTAAGTAAAAACAGAGTACAACTGAAAGTGCGGAAAAGTAAAAGGGCCAGTATACAAACCCAAACTGAAAGTAAAGTACAACTTGAAAGGGAATGCAACAACTGTAAAGTAAAAGCTGCAACACCGAGCTGTCCACTGGAATTCCCACCTGAAGGGTGGGTACAGATAGCTCCACTGCTCCTTGGGTCCCGCCGTCCGCTCCGAGCACGTCCCGCCCAGTGGTCCACCTCCAGGTACCGTCCTGCTCTGCAAGTCTCAGCCAAGATCAACGATGTCCGTCGTCTGCAACCAACACAACGTAGTGCGGGCATAGCCCGTGCAGGGGTGAGTATAAACTACTCAGTAGGGACCCCGAGACCCCCGAAGGTCTCACAAAATCCATAAAGGATAATCCACAAAGGGAGATACAAACACAAGTAACAACTAACATTGCTTAGGTATATGCCCATACGTATACCTAAGTCATGAATTTCAAATACGCTCCAACCTCCGATCCCAAGTACAACTCAGTACACACAGGAAAGTAAACGTATTCCACACAGGAAAGCAAAACGAAATCCACACAGGTTAGCACAACACAATCCACACTGGAAAGCAACAGGATTCAGCTCACACAGGTATACTTCTTCAAAGGACGATAAAGATGATCTATGATCCATCTAAGTCGTTGGACCCACGAAGGATCGATAGGTAACTAACCCCCGCAAAGGACCCACACAGGATCAGGCCCACATAGGACCTGTAGGCACTGGTTCACACAGGACCGCTGAGCGCAAAGACCCACACAGGATCAGACCCACACAGGATCGGGCCCACACAGAACCTGTAGTACTGATCCACGTAGGATCGCTGAGTGCTGTAATCGTCGTCGTCGAATCCACACAGGATCTCTGTACTGTCGTCGTCGCAGTCACAGTAGCAGTAGCAGTAGTAGTAGCAGTCACAGTCGCAGCCAGCACTAGGATTCCCGCACACAGCATGCTCGTACAGGAGGGTCCGCTCCACGAGCTGAGAGGCTGATACATCAACTGTCACAAAGTCCAGAGTTGATGTATCGAAAAGTTCTGTATCGTCAACAGGAACTCAACGCAACAGACGGCGCGTCGATCGGACGCCCGGTCTGAGAGTTATTGGCATTTTCGTCCCCGGGGCCCGGTTGGGTTTTAAGGAAAAACCCACCTGACCGTACTCCACCTGCGTCCAAACCTTGGGCGGAGTATTCCAAAAGATCCGTCTCACTAAGAGGAACACAACAAAGCTGACGGCACGTCAATCGGACGTCCGTAGCTCAAGATATGAGCGTTTCCGCTCCGAAGGCCCGGTTGGTTTCGTGAACGAACCAACCCGGCCGAACTCAAAGTATTCTAAAACTTTGAGTGCAATATACCGAAACGACCGTCTCGATCCAAGGACCGCGTTGCCGCAGACGGTTCGTCAACCGGAGGTCCGTGGCTCAAGTTATGGCCAAAAGATCGAATCCGTCTCGAAAACAGGAGGTCCAGTTCCGGGCCGACCCGGCCCGACCCCCCCTGGGTCGGCCCGAACCGGGTCGACCCGACCCGGCCCGGCCGGTGGTGGTCCGACGCGGCCCGGCCGGCGGCGGCGCGGCCTGGCGCCGCTAGGGTCACGCGGGGGGGGGGGGGGGGGGGGGGCTAAGCCCCCGCTTCCAGCAAGAGGCGGCGCGTCCTTTAGCCGCGCCATTTGGATAACCGGCCCCCCTCGTGGGGGCCTGCTTGAGGAGAACCGGGGGGCCGCCTGCCCCCCCTCAATTAAACCACCCCCCCCCAATAAATGGGTGGGGGGCTTTTGAGAGTTGACCGGGGGAATTTAATCCCCCAGTCTTTGACCTTCCGGCCGGCCACCTGGCCGGCCTGTTTTTCTCCAACGGGACCGGCAATGCCGGTCCCCTTCCGGTTTCCTACGCCGGCGGCCCGACGAGCCACTGGTCTCCCCGTCTCGCCGCGGCCCGGAACCGGCCGCACTGTTAGTCGTCCGGCGCGGTGCGACGGCACCGCGCCCCTCCGCCGCGGCCCCGCTCCGGCCGCGGCGCCTTCGATTCCCTTCGACGCGGCGCGACGACGTCGCGTTCGTGATGATTCTTCCATGGCGCGACGCGACGGCTCCGCGCAATATAATCGTGCGAATATCCGCGTGGTGCGACGACACCACGCCATCTTGTTTCATCCGCACGATAAATCAACAAGAACAAAGGAGGGGGTTCGGTCGTGTTCATGCGGTACGGCCCCCTCACGTTAAATGATAACAAATATTTAAATATCCTCACGTTAGTCATGCCAGAACCACGAACAAGAATAAATAAATAAAAAATTAACAACAACCCCTACCTTGGGTATAAGCTCGAAGATCGTCAACGACCTGCGGAAGACAACGTCGCGGAGGTCGGGCATCGCGATAGTCGTTCGTCAAATCCGATGACGAAGAGGTACGTCCGAAGAGGTACGTCATTGGTGAATCTTCGTATGCCGACGAAGGAAGTCTGAGGAGGAAGCGGTGTTCCCTTTCATTGACACGGAAGACGAAGAATAGAGGAGCTGCGTTCTTCGTCGGAACTTGAGCGTTCTTCGTCAAATCTTGAGCATTCTTCGTCAAAGTTTGATGAAGAAAGAAAATCTCTCAAACCTCTCAAGATGGCTAAACAAATCTAACCAAATAAAATAAGCTAAGAGCTTATTTTATTAACTCAACCAAACCTTTTTGAATTTCAAAGGTTTGAAAATGTTAAACAACTCAACCTAATTAATAAGCTAAGTTGTCAAAACATTTAAAGAGGGGTTAAAGGGAGTTTTGAGAGAAGTTGAAAAGTTGGGTTTCGTGTGGGCCCCACCACACTTAATCCTCCCAAGGGAGGTTAAGTGGATGTGGGTCCCACCTTTAACTCCCTTTGGGAGAAGTTAACTAACATAAAAATAAAATAAAATGTGTTCCACATTTTTATTCAATTTTTTATAATTCTCCCAAAAATTAACTTTCGTCCCGCAATAAACGCAACTTCGGAAAAGGTCTCCTTAAGCGAATATCGGCGTTGCGAGTTCATCGGTGTCCCCAGATTTCAATTCCGAGCACCGGATCAAAAGTTAGAAATTCCCGCTCATTCGTTCACTGAACGTACCCGAGCCAAACTTCGGAAATTGATTCCGGGCACTCTGGGCCTCGGAATCAGCTGCCGTCTGAAACCGCGCTCTTGTAAAATTCCAAAGAAAATTAAGAAAAAAATTTCCTTGAATTTTATGGGTCTTTACATAGATAACATATGGTATGATGATTAGTATCCACCCAAAGGAATGATGCAATATTTGGCCGATATTTTGACAGCTTTTCACACTCGTCAGCCGAGATGGAAATTGGCCCATTGAAGACCAACCATTGGGGAAATACCATGTAATCATCCACACATCGATATGGGTATGTGATATTTTGATCCTTTTGAACCATATAACATCATTCCCAACATTGAATCAAATGTCTGGATGATCAATTAATTATAGGATCATTTGGGATATTAACGGATCAATATTATTTTTTCCACCGAATAGTGACAAAAGTGAGACAATATATTATAATAACACATACCTCCACTAAATGAATTTATGATCTTTATTTTCCATAAAACTATAGTCTAGGAAAATAGTCATGTGATCCCAATCTTGGTATAGGCTAGATTATTATGAAAATGATCGAGATATTACCATGGTACCTAACTTATGTTTCTCAAATTCAAACCATGGAACCATCATCGACTGTCATATTCAGCCAATGGTATATTCAACAAATTGGTGAGTATCAAAAAAATTATGTTATATATTATCTCACATCCTACCTTAATTATTTGATGATATAGTTGGTTTTTATCCCACCAAAAGGGATTTCATATATTGAATGGATTGGTGATCTTATTCGACCCATAAAATTTTTTAATCCAAGATTCATCCCATTCAATAGGATGGGGGTACCCGTTTATCATCTAGAACACTTTTCCTCACTATTTGGACAAATAATAGTTACTTTAAAGCAATACGAAGTGACCACGATTTTTTATTTATTATAGACTCTCGAGGGACCCAATTTTTTATAGTATAGTAAGATGGATCTGGTATCTATCACCCATTGGGAATATCTTTCTAGGTAGTTCAACATAATTTTCATCACCACATTTTTCATGAAAATATATATTGACATCTCCAAATATAATTAGCGAAATGAGGATAAAGTTTCTAACCAATTTTACTATGTAATGGGATTACATATTCCTTAATTGTTCATATTTCCCATGAAAATCTAATTTGTGATTTGTGCAAATAATGTCTACAACGAACGGGTCCCTATAAAAATGTTTATGTGATATATGGGTAGATTTCAATAGTTCATAGACCGATATTAGAATCCAAAAGTTGTATTATAGGGGAAAAACATCAGACTCCCTCATTACATATTATATATCCTATTCTAAATCATATTAAAGAAGAAAGGAAAGTCTCAATACAAACTCAAGCCTCGTAGATAGTCCACCATAAGGAAACACTACAAAACAACCTCCAAGAAGAACCTCACCCTGATAATTTCTCCCAGTCCCCCCACAAAGGCTATAAATCTAGAATTATGCTCATATTGTGAAGGAACAAGGTCTATACCGTTAATGATTTTTTGGTCACATGGTACTGCATTTGTGACATAGAGAAAATCATACTGATTATTCTTGAATCCTAGAGGCCCTAGGAAACTATACTCACTGATTGTATTGACTACTTCCCAAACCATATGTTCCTTGGAAAAAACATAAATGAGTGTTTCATATTATAATATTTGTTCTAGAACTAGGTAGACCACGCATAGTTGTATTTTGATGATGTCCCAGCCACCCCAACTGTAATAATGAAGAATCATGTGAACTGGAGCAGGTTACCGAATATGGTACACTGAAGTAAAATGGTTGTCTTTTTTGTAAGAAGGTTTCTAGATCCCATGTCATATTCCATTCAATATTGTGAATAAAAACTCTATAGACATTATGACCTCTCCAACAGCAACATTGGTAGAATTTTCCCCTTGGTTTTAGATGAATGGGTGTTGATAATGCCAATGAAATTAGAGTCCACAAAAATTGTTAAAACTGGATTACAACATCAATGAATTCATGCCCCCACTATGCTAAGAGAATCCCTGAGAATCGATCACATCTTTAAATATTCCACTAAAGTTGAATATTGTTATTATTCAATGAATGATGTCAGTTTGGTGGATTGTTTTTCATTACTCAGTGATTAGGAGTTCCTAATACCCCCCCCCCCCCCGACCAAATCTGATCGATGCCATTAATGGAATGTAATGTAGCATTCTAGTATAAAATATTCCAAATAAAACTCTTCAAAATAGAATATCCAAGTTTTAGATACAATATAATAGTACTCACATAATTAATAGTTTTAAAAATCCACTAAAAAATCCACATAAGGTAAAACTATGAAACACACCATATTGATTGATGATGTTTTTTTATCAATTGTATCCCATAACTCAATTATGACTGTGCAGGATTCGATCATAGTTGTGTAGTGCTAATATTAGGACTCCCAAAAATTGGTGGAACATGATAAAAACTATACATACACATATTACTCATTAAACGATTCCTACTACACTCCATATTTAATAGAAAACCATGGTTGGCATAAATATTCCCCTTTCCAAGAAGTATGATGTTTTGAAGCACTACGCCATTATTCTAGTGATACACATGATCCTAGATGTTATTCAATTGTCAATTGAGTTGTGGGGGTCTCCCATTAAGGATATGAGTATCCTTCCCTATATTGAGACTATGGTTTTCATCCTAGATTCAAATCAAGCATAAGAATATAAGTAGGAATAATAAAACTCAATCATTATGTTATCAGAAGTAGCATCCCAGCTGGTCATACATTTCTATTACATCATTTCAATGATAAAAAACATAATAATATTACACAAAGGGGATCGAAAGTCATGGTGTCTTGGGAAAATGAGGACCACACATAACAAATACAACATCTAGCATACACATTTATTTAATTTCTTCTTCTCTATCTTCTTATTGGCACTTTTCCTCTCCATAGAACATGTATCCACCTGATGATATACATCAAAAGGGGTGAGATAGAAGCCTTGTAAGAGGATAGATAATAAAAATATATCAAGGGGTGATCATAATCATAACATAGGCAAAAGATCATGAACATGAGAGTAGCATAAATAAAAGACTTGAAATGTGGGAAAGCATAAAAATGAAACATCATGTCTTAGTGGTTAACTAACACACATAATTTTGAACCAATATAGCATATTTTTGTCGCATAATTTCACATTTACTCATGAGATTCATCCCTTTACCCAATGCATTGGAGCGATGTATAATTCCAGGCGCACCCGTCACATTTAATCATTTATATTGCGCTATATAATTCCAGGCGCACCCGTGACATTACAACATTATCATTTATCATGCATACCACAATGAACATATAACATAAATGAAAATAACTAACCCATGAAAATTAATGGGTTTCATCTCATAATAACACATTAATAACCATTGGGTTCCCAAAAGAAAGAGGGAACAACATACTTGGTACAAGAACCATCAACCTTGAATGAGAGGTAAAAGATGAGATCATAAGAGAAGTGTTCTTTCAGAAAACATTTGGATTGACATAAACTTCATTAGAAAACATGTATATCCTATAAAAGGAATGAAAATGATGAAAAAATTATCCTTATGTAGTGACCATATCAAAAATGGAGTGAAAGAGGTTGAACCCAAAGGATGAAAGTTGGGTTCGAGAATTTCCCCGTACCTTGTACCTGAATGCTTCCTTCTCTTTAATGTTATGTATAATGACATTATATAAATTAATTAGTAATCCAAAACCATGTGTAAATTAATAGGGTTCATTCTGGTTTCATTATGTAAATTTATGTTCCTTTGGATGACTTATAGAGTTTAAAAACATTGTTTGGGGATGTTCGTTTTTATGATTTTTCTTGGGTGGTTCACTTGTATTCATAAATTGAAGTTCTGGTAGAACATGGGTAAACAAACAAAAATGATATTACAAGTAATTAATTATATTAGAAGAATTTTTAATGATATTATAATTAATTATATTAGGTCCATGTGGATGAATCATTAGATAATAATTAAATGACGGTTATTTGGGTAAATTTGGGCAGTTTTTTGGATCACAACGATCATGTTTTAACTTATCACTTAGTAATATGGCCATAGGTTATTTCAAGATCATTAAATTGGAAATAAAAAATATAAAATATTCTGGTTCAACCATAAAAATGGTTTCATGAACCGATCTAAAGGTAGAAATGGAAGTAGAAAGCCTGTCGTTCTTGAAGGTGATAAATTAACACCTCACAAACAACGTTCTCTTTAACAAAATAAATGGAAGAGGGAAAGGTGGTAGGATGATATAATATCCCATGAGAATCATAAAATTATAGTATATGTATGATACTGGAGTTAAAATACAATTTTGATGAAGATATTTGGAGAGAGATCAAGAAATGAACTTCAACTAGAAAGGAAATTAAAGGAGAAGAGGGAAGGAAATTACCTCTTGAATCCTTCTCTTGAGAACCTCTTTAAGGGCCTATGATTGGTCTTTTGATGAGACCATCAGATCAAGGACGTGGGTTAGGTGATGGGGAAGGTGTTTGGGCAGATTTTAGAGAATTATTGGATCTTGAGTGGTGTGAGGAAATGAGGGTCTGAAGGGTGGCTTTTATAGTGGAGGGGAGGGGGTTTCCTTAATATAAAATTCATTAGTTTATTATTTCCCCAAAAGACAAGGAATAGTGAGTCTTTAACGACGAATAATAGTAATTTTATATTGTAATCCAGAACCAAGTGGGCCTACATCAGCAGAACATCACACATGACCTTATAATTAGCTTATTTAGCTTATTTTGTAAATTACAGTATTTCACTATTCATAAAAAATTCAAGTATCTCAGAAAAATCTCAAAAATTTACCACAACCATTTTTCAACATGTATAATCCAAAAATGAAGTCCATTTTTCAAAAATAATTTTATATATATTATTAATTTAATATTTAATTAAAATCATATTTTACTTTAAAAACAGTTCTAAGATTAAAACTGATTTTATAGTGCTGTCAAAAATTACGTAGGGTCTTATAGAATTATCTAAAAACTATAAGAAATTGATTCAATAATTTATGAATACATTTTAGGGAATTAAATATTATTTTAAATTAATTTATTATTTATTTATGACGTACAAAATACCAAAATGTTTACTAAGTTCAAATTGTCACTTTCTAAGATGTCTAAATTTTATTTTATTATTCATAGGAAATGTTACTCTTATGTTGGATGATTTACTATTCATTAGAGTCATATTACAATTCATAAGGGTATTTTACAATTCCTATGGGTACATTACTATTCACCAATTTTTTTTTGTTTCATTAGACTCCAAAAATCATCCTGAACACAACAATGTATGTCGGATTTACAGAATTCCAAACATAGGAGTGACAAAAATATGTTTAAAGGAAACTTATCAATTAGTAGTTCATTATTTTGTGTTCTTATAAAGTAAATATAAGAAGGTAATTTTCCATCGAAAAACATTGGGTCGTTACATTCTTCCCCCCTTAAGAAATTTTTCCCCCGAAATTTCACTCTACACAAACAGGTGAGGGTACTTCTCCTTCATTGCCTCTTTTGGTTCCCATGTTTCTTCATCAAATTTATGGTTACTCCACAACACTTTGACAAGATGGGTTTTATTTTTTAGTAGAACCTTATCTCCCTGATCTATAATCTTTACTGGCTACTCCTCATAGGAGATATCATCTTCCAGCTGCACCACCTCAGATTTTAGTACATGTGAGGGGTCTGGTATGTACATCCGCAGTAGTGATACATAAAACACATCATGAACATGAACCATATTCGGTGGAATTCCTAGACTATAGGACACAGCTACTATATGGTCAAGGATCTCAAAAGGGCCAATATACCTTGGGCTTAACTTCCCTTTATTCCTGAATCGCATGACTCACTTCCATGGAGATATTCGAAGGAAGACTTTATCTCCAACGTCGAACTCCAAGTACCTTCGGTGGTTGTCAGCATAGATCTTTTGCCAACTTTGAGAAGATTTTATGTGTTTTTGGATGACTTTAACCTTTTCTGTCATCTCTTGAACACGATCGGGTCCAAGTAGCTTTCTTTCTCCAACTTCATCTCAACAAGATGAAGTTCTACACCACTTCCCATAAAGAGCTTCATACGGAGCCATCTGAATAATCGAGTTTAAGCTATTGATGTATGAGAACTCAACCAATGGGAGATGCTAATCCCAACCACCTTTGAATTCATGAGAGCAGGCTCTTAGCATATCTTCAAGAATCTGAATAGTCCTTTCAGACTGGCCACCAGTTTTGGGGTGATAGGTCGTGCTGAAATTTAATTTAGTACGTAAAGAATGTTGAAGGCTCCTCAAGAATGTAGATATGATCCTTGGATCACGATCAGAGACAATTGAGAGTGGAAGACCGTGCAGTCTCACCAATTCCTTCACATATATCATTGGAAGTTGTTCAAGAAAGAGTTCTTCCCAAATAGCGATAAAATGAGAATTTTTGGTGAGTCGGTCAACCACAACCCATATCGCATTATTTCCCTTTTACGTATTCAAGAGACCTGTGACAAAGTCCAATGTAACATTTTCCCATTTCCACATGGGTATAGGCCCTGGATGCATCATACCTTTGGACTTTTTTCGCTCATCTTTAACTTGATGACATACCAAGCACCTTGATATATATTCTACAATCTCCTTCTTCATGTTATCCCACCAGAAGTGTTCTCGGAGACCACGATACATCTTGGTACTCCCAGGATGGATAGAAAAGTTGAGCTATATTCATTATCCAATAGCTCCTTTTTTATCCCGAGTGATGAAGGTACACAAAGTCGCATTCCAAACAGAATCACACAATCATCATTGATATGGAAATCTTGTATCTTCCCTTCCTTTACTTCATTCACCCTCTTTTGTACGTCCACATCATCCCTTGTGCTTCCTTAATATTTTCTTGGATGGATGGTTGCGCAATAATTTTGGCAAGGTAGGATGTATCTATTTCCCTTATGATTTCTAAATCCATTCTTTGCATATCCAAGAAGATAGGGTATTTATCAATCCACAACATGGATAGAATAGCAGGTTCATTTAGGCTTAGAGCATTAGCTACATTGTTTTCCTTTCCCGGATGATAGTGAATAGAGTAATCATAATCCTTGATTAGCTCTAACCATATCCTTTGACGCATGTTGAGCTCCTTTTGTGAGAATATATATTTTATGATCTTGTGGTCATTTTATATGTCACACTTCTCAGCATAAAGGTAGTTCCACTAGATTTTCAAGGAAAAAATCATGGCTTCCAGTTCGAGATCATGTATCGGGTAGTTCTACTCATGTATATTCAATTGTCATGAGGCCTAGGCTATCACATTATCATTTTACATGAGTGAACATCCCAAGCCTTTCATTGAAGGATCACTGTATATCACAAAACGTTCTCCACTTTTTGGTAGTGTGAGTACAGGTGTAGTGACCCACCTTCTCTTTAGCTCCTTGAAGCTTCCCTCACATTATTCCGTCCAGACATACTTTACCCCTTTCCATGTTAACTTTGTTAGTGGTCTTGGAAATCGTGAAAAGTTTCTCACAAAACGTCGGTAGTACGCAGCTAATCCACGAAAAATATGGATTTCTGTGACATTAGATGGACTGGGCCATTCCTCAATCACCTTTGTCTATGAATGATACATAGAAATTCCCTCAGTTGTGATCACATGTCCCAGGAATATGACTTGAGTCATCCAAAAGTAACACTTTCTGAACTTGGCGTACAACTTCTCCTTTCTCAATGTCTCCAAAACAAGTCTTAGATGATCTTCATGTTCCCAGTTTCTCTTGTAGTATATGAGAATATCGTCGATGAAAACTACCACAAATTTGTCAAGGTAATGTATAAAGACTCTATTAATCAAATCCATGAAGATTACAGGGGAAAAAGTAAGTCCAAAGGGCTCACCAAAAACTCATAGTTCCCATACCTTGTACGGAAGGTTGTCTTCTGATTATCTTACTTCATCACCTTTACCTGATGATATCCAGAATGAAGATCCACCTTTGAGAAGTATTGAGCTCTTCCTAACTGGTCAAACAAGTCATCAATCGTAGGGAGAGGATACTTGTTCATTATGGTGATCTTGTTGAGTTCCCGATAATCGATACGTAGACGCATTGTTCCATCCTTCTTCTTCACAAAGAGAACTGGTGCACCCCAAGGTGATGCACTAGGGTGTATGAACCCTTTGTCCAGATGATCTTGCAGCTGCTTCTTTAAATCCTTGAGTTCAAAAAGAGCCATCCTATAAGGGCACATTGAGATAGGAGTAGCTCCAGGTATGAGTTCAATTGAGAACTCTTCCTCATGATTCGGGGGAATTCTGAGTAACTCTTCATGAAATACATCGCCATATTCCCCCACGATGAGCATTTCCTGAAGGTTGGAACATTACTTTGACTCAACAATTTGGGAGAGGTATGCTTCTTCATAAGGAATCAACACCCACACCATTGAAGGATTTTTCAATGGAGACTCATGATTTTCCTTGCATTTGTAAAAGAGCATGGGAAAGTTCAAAATATGAAATGATATTTATTTTTCCCGATAGTTGATATGCACTCTATATAATGTTAGCCAGTCCATGACCATTATAGAGTCAAATTCCACCAAGGGAAGTATTACGAGATTTGAAAAAAGAATCTTCCCACATACACCAACAGGGGAAGAGTCAAACACTTGGGTTGCAATGATTGCACCACTTGGTATTTATACAGATATCTATACTTCATGGTTTCAGGGATTTGATTTTATAGTTCTACCAAACATGCAAGATATAAAGGAATGCATTGAACCATAATCAAATAAGACTTTTTCAATTATTGATTGAATAGTAAGTGTACCTTGTATGACTTCATTATCATGCTCCACCTCTATAGTAGTGATGGCATAAGCCTCCCTTGTTCCTTTGGCTTTGGTGGATGCTGACGCCGACTACCCTCGAGAACTTGAGGTTTGGTGCACTGGTTTGCATAGTCCCCTAGCTTCTTACAGTTGTATCATTGAACCATGAGTGGTTCTCTTCTTTCATTGGCTACATTATCGTTCTTTTTCGTGTCTTTTCGACACTCTTAAGCATGCTGTCCTACGTTCCCTCACTTGGAGAATTTCCCCGTCCCATTGAGGCCGTTCCCATGGTGAAACTTTGCACATATTTGGCAAGTGGGTCGTTGATTTTTCTTCCCACCTTTGTCACTATATCCACCGACATGAAACTCCATCTCTCATTTCTTTTCCCCATAGCCATGGGACCATTCTCCAAACTCCATATCCACATTGAGAGCATAGAGAACAACTTCTTCATAACTCCCAAAGTCTCGAATTTCAAGATCCATTCGAAGGTGTGGTTTTAATCCACTAAAGAATATATCAATTTTTCTATCAATGTTGATAACAAAACCCAAAGCATACTTTGTGAGCCTTGTGAAATTTGCTTCATAGGTTGTGCCAGATTCTCCTTCTTTTTTCATGAGCTCTATGAATTCTCTCTCCATCTTCATGCGAAGAGTTCATGGGAAATACTTTTTAAGAAATATTATCTTAATTTATTACCATTCCATCTCTTCAATTTCCTCCCTTGGCTTGGTGTCCCTATTCAAAGCCCACCATTGATTGGATTCTCCATCTAGATAATAATTAGCTAGAGTCACCTTCGCCATCTCAGAACAGTGAAGCACAGAAAGGATCTTCTCCATGGAGTCGACCCACTGTTTCGAAACTAGTGGATTGGACGATCCACAAAACATCGGCGGTCATTGCCACATAAAACCTTCAATATCTAGTTGCTCCCTCTTTGGTGAAGGAGGATGTTCCCCATTATTATGTTTATTATTCATAACCTGAGATAATTGGTTAAGCATCACCATGTTGTTTTGAACTCCACCTCCCAAATCATTAGGGATGTTTTTCGAGCAATCGTTGCATTGGCCCTCACATGAGTTGTTGGCCTGATTTCTCCTTGTTCTCACAATTTTCTAAAATAGAAAAGGATAGAACAAAAAATAACTAAAAAATTCATGAATAACGTATTAATTTAAACAATTATACAAAAAACATAACATATGGGATCCCTAGGTAAATATTCCTGTGTGCATATTTTTACTTAGTCTCATACTAGAGGTTTTCTTTAGGGTCTACTAATCCCAATTCCCAAATTAACTAAACCTTGACTCTGATACCAACTATAGCATCCTAGAATTTCTTACATTACTATTACATCATTTCAAAGATAAAAAACATAATATTATTACACAATGAGGATCCAAAGGCTTAGTGTCTGGGGAAAACTAGGACCACACATAAAAAATACAACATCTAGCATAAACAATTATTTAATTTCTTCTTCTCTATCATTTTTTTAGCACTTGTATTATCCTTAGTACATGTAGCCACATGAGGATATACATAAAAAGGGGTGAACTAGAAGTCCAGTAATAGGATAGATAGGAACAATATATCTTTGGGTGAGCATAATCATAACACAGGAAAAGGATCATGAACATGAGAGCAGCATAAATAAAAGACATGAAATGTGGAAAAGCATAAAAATGAAACATCATTTCATAGTGGTTAACTACCACACATACATGTGAACCAAGCTAGCATCTTATTCTCACATCAGTTCACATTGACTCATGTGATTCATCACTTTACCCAATACATTGGAGCGCTGTATACTTCCAGGCGCACCCTTCACAATTAAACATTCATATTGCACTATATAATTCCGGGCGCACCCATCACATCATAACATTATCATTTATCATGAATGCCACAATGAACATATAACATAAATGAACATAACTAACCCATGAAATGGAATGGGTTTCATCTCATAAAAACACATTCATAAACATTGGGTTCCCAAAATAAATAGGTAATAACATACTTGGCACAAGAACCATCAACCTTGAATGAGAGGTAAAAGTTGAGTTCTTAAGAGAAGAGTTCTTTCGGAAAACATTTGAATTGACATAAACTTCATTAGAAAAGATGTATATCCCAGAAATGGAAAGACAATGATGAAAAAATGATATTGAAGGAGTGACCATGTAACACCCTGAGATTTTATGAAAAATATTCTTTTTAATTTCATTAATGTCTTCTGTTGTACGCTACACCAAAATAAGCTTGCACAACACGCATCCTTGACTTACCTTGCATTACACGCAATTGCGACCTTCCACAATAGTGTGTGTTTTACACAATACCAAGTTTCTCTAAACAACGATATGCTATTAAAATATTATTTAAACTAGCCGTTATGAATAGTGATAACCACTTTTTGAAATTTTGTAAATTTTGTTTTTCAAAATGGACTTCATTTTTGGATTCAGAATATCGAAATTAACTTAGGGTGAAATTTTGGTACTTTTCGGATAAATTTCATATTATGATGAATAGTGAAAATTACTAAATTTTAATTAAAAACAACTTTTTTAATAAAAATAATTAATAGTGATAAATTATTAATTTTAGTGGTTTTAAAGTATATTTAGAATATATTTTTACAGTTTAATACAATATTGGTCATTGGATGTAATTTCACATTTAAACCAGACATAAACAACTGTCAATCTTTTGATAGTTATTATCTCTTAAGAACACACTATTTGTTTTGACGACGGGAATTAATTTTTAAATTAATTAATGCAACTGATATATTTTGAATTTGGTAAAATAGACATCATTTTTGAGTTCATAATATCAAATATAGATTAGGCCTAATTTTCGGTATTTTTCAGGAAACATTCTTTTTTTGATGAATAGTGAAACCACTAAGTGGTAGTTAAAAAAAATAAATTTTTCATAAAACTTAATTTTACCGCTTCTGTGAGTGGAATTTCAAAAATCCGAGAGACACGGTTGATGTTAGAAAGTAAAATATGGTTCAATGAGATGAAAATAATTTTTGGTGAATAGTAACTTTTTTAATTTTTTTACCACGGTTAAAAGTAAATAGGGTAATTAAGGGTAAAAATGTTATTATTGTTACCCTAACAATGTCCTAATTCTATTGGATAAGTGTAATTCGACAAAAAACAACCTTAGGAATAAAATATGATCATTTAGGCCCACTTGGATTATATTAGGACATTTATTATTAATCTATTTAAAGAAGGGTTAAAATAGTTAAAATCAATGTTTAATAAGTAAATAATTTTTAATATAGGGTTATACATAATATAAATTCGACTATAAATACTCATTAGAAATATAAAAAGATTTCCTACATAATTATATTTTATTTATAATTTTTAGACATTAAATAAATTAATTTATTTATGACACAATGATGATGCAGTAATTACCATAATAGTGAAAAATTAGCATAATTTATATTATAAATACCCAAATAAATATAATTTGAGACTTTTTATGAATTACACTAATTTTATAGGTTAATATGACATGATAGTATTTATTTAATTAACATTGTTCGAACTAATCATTCTGTTATGATTTTCACAAAAATCAATTACTAAATAGTGTCAAAATTGACATAAAATAGTTTTTAAAACAAATATTATATTAGTAATTGGTATTTTATTCATAAAAATCTTAGGTTCGGCCAAATGACTTAGATAAGGTTATATATATTAATAATAAACAACTTGGGGTTCGTTTGGATTTTTATAGTAAGTTTATTAACCTTATAGTGTAAGAACACAAGAAGACACGGTAAAAGTAAAATTATTTAACTAAATGTTAAATCTAAATGATAAGGGAAAAATAGGAACCTAAACTTCTCTAAATTCTATTGGATGATAGGATTTAGACCCATACCAACCTTAGATTAGAAATAAATCAATTTGGAGCTATTTAAAACCGAATTTGGCTTTATAATAAAATAATATTTTTAGTTATTCCAAAGGTGCACCTCTCCTCCCTTATAATAGGGCACCTCATACCACTCATCCTCACAACACTTTGAGCCTTCAAGCTCGGCCAAACCCTGACAAATTACATTCTCCACTTCCATAGAAACATCCTAGAGGTTTTGGTCTGCCTCAAAGACCAATTTTAGTGCCCTAAAAGGAGATCTCAAAGAGGTGCTTCAAAGAAGAGGTAATGTCTGTTACCGATTCTTTCAACTTAATTTCTTCTTCCACTTCTTCTTCTTAGGTTGTATCATTATGAAGTAATGACATCAGTATCACTCATATACCTATATGTTATTATAAGTATGAAACAACCCTATTTCACCATCTATCCATCCTACGGAAAACGAAATCACCGCGCGTGCGTACGTACGGAATACCGTCTCCACGCCGCAGTGTAATCTATTTTCCACCACCACCTTACTTGGATGGGTATAATGGTGTAAATAATAAATATATGTGATTATTGTAAAGTGATATTGATTCTGAAATAGTATACATACACTTCAATACAATCCCATGATCATGAGAACAATATCATCGCTCGTGCGTATGTACGGACTACCGTCTCCACGACACGATGAGATTCATTCTCCACGTTAACCATTCATGAATGATTATAAAGTATATATAATAAGTAATCCTGAAATATATGAAATAATAATGATACTGGATTTATGTGTATATATATGTATGTCATCTACTTAATTCCATTCAACTCAACAAAGAAACGAAAACAGCGTTCATGCGTACGTACGGCCTACCGTCTCGATGAACGGTGTATTTCATTCCATTTACTGATTTATTATATATATGTATATTCTGAATAAATATTATATATAAATAATGTTTTATATTCTTTAATTAAGTAATTATGATCTAAGTAATCATATGAATAATTACAAGTCAAAACACGGACGACAAATGAAACAATTTTACCCAAAACGCTCTTTAACATGGAATTTACAAAATAACGGGTAATATAAAGTCATAAGTGTACCATATATGATATCATAACAATGAATATGATTCTGTAATTAGTCAATGACATTATTTAAATCATTTTACAGGAGGTTCGGACTCTTACAAAGAAAATTGGACCTAAGGTAAGGGAATGATCACAATCTCATTTTTATCCGAGATTGTTTATACTTTGGTATTTACTGGGGTGTATTTTATCATCCACATCCATGTTTCCTCAATATGTAATTATTTTTCCATCCACCTACAACTTTTTAAATCCAAATTCACCCATCGGTGAGTTTTTAGTAAAGGATATGAAAGGAATCTTTTGTCGTTTTTCATACGAGGTACTTTTTGACTTTTCCGACAAAAGTACGAAGAATGTTTTTTTAGCTTATACGGCATGAATGGATTTTTAAAACATTATTTACAAGAAGCTTCCTTTACAAGTTTTCAAGTTTATTTTTAATCAACTTATTTTAGTTTAAAATTGTATGACATGTTAAGAAAGGAGAATGTTTTTGAAGTAGAAAGGATATTTTCCTCAAGAATGGAGTTCAAGTGTTTTATCAAAATTATTTTCCATCTAAGATAATAAAGGGTTATGTTTCTATCCCTATTGATTTGACTATGTTGTGATGGAATTATTTTTATGAATTCCTTTATTTTATATGAATCATTTTATGATGTCATGTTGTTTAAGTATCCCATTTTTACTATATGGGTTATGCGATGATGTATGATTTATGATTTTGTGGCACACATAAGAATGCTATGATTATGATATGGGTGGGACCTATATCTCCCTCCAATGCATTGGGTAAAGATTTTATATCTCATGAGATAGACATGGCTGGAATGGTAGGTTATACTGTTTCAGTGAAACAGGACTGAAACGAGGAGTGAACCCTGTAACATCCCAGGTAAATAAAGAATAAATAATTTTCAAAATTATTAATATTTACGAATTAATTATTAATTTTATTTTAAAGGGGTTGCTACGTTCGATAGCGTACCCGATACGCAACGATGAGTTTCTTTGAAACTTACGTAGCACAGTAGTAATAAAATAATATTATTTTAAATGATAGTTAAAGAGTAGCCGTTGTACTGGAGGGAATGGATAGAAATAACTAAAATATGATTATATATGTTTTTAAATGTTTATACATTTACCCAATAAAAGATAAAGTCTTAAAATACGGAAAGTGTTCAATTTTAGGCATATATACTAAAATTTTCACTAAAGGTTCACTTATCACCTTTTAATGGTGAACCGTCATTAAATATAGTTTTGATCACTCTTATACATTATTTTGGACCAAATATAACTCTTCTTTAGAATCGGGACATCAAAATTTACTTTGTGTAAATTTTTGGTACCTTTCTGATAAAGTTCATTTTTTTAATGAATAGTGTAAAATGTTGTATTTTAATTCAAAACCTCTTTTTAATCTAATTTATTTATATGATTAGATTATCTTTTGAATTGTTTTTAAAGTGAAATTATAAAATATTTTTACCATTAAATCCAATAGTGGTCGTTAAATTAATTTCACTTTGAAATCAGACTTAAACTAGTGTCAATATTTTGATACTTATTGTTTCACAAAAACACGCTATTTGCTCTGACAGTGGGAACTAATTATTAAATTAATTAATTTGACTTATATGTTTTGAATTTTTTAAAATAGACTTCATTTTTGAATTCGTAATATCAAATATAGCTTAGGGTGAGTTTTTGGTAATTTTCTGAAAAACTTCAATTTTTGATGAATAGTGAAACCACTAAGTGGTACTTATAACAACTGATTTTCCGTTTAAATGAAATTTTGCCATCATTGTGTTTTGATTTTCAAAAATCCAACATACATGGTTGTCATTAATATGTAAAATGTGGTTCAATGAGATTATAATAATTTTTTGGTGAATAGTAACTTATTAAGTTCTTAATCGCGATTAGAGGTAATTAGTGTAGTTTAAGGTAAAAATGGTATTATAAGAATGTGAAAACACCATGACACTTGTCCTACACCTATTGGGTGAGTCATGGCCGACCAAGACAATCCATGGGGCAACTTGGGGACCCCATGGAGCCACTTTAGTTGGAAAATGACATTAATATATTTTTAATTAATGTTAAAGTGAAAATGACACTAACATAAATTGTTTTACTAAAATACTTTTTGAGTGGGGTTATACAAGTCAAAATTTTTATTATAAAAAGTCATTGGAATTATAAAAAGATTTACTACATCATAGTATTTTTTTTATAATTTTTAGACATTAAATAAATTAAATTATATATGACATAATAATGATGCAGTGATGACATCATTATTTGACGATTTAAATAAAATGGAAAGATAATGAAAAATATAAAACCTACACATGTCCAAAACCAATTGGATGAGTGGATTTAGAACCCTTATCACCTTATCCACGAATTATATCAATGTGGGACCTTTTAAAACCGAAACACAGTTTCAAATAAAGTAATATTTCTTTACTTTCCAAAAGTGCCCTCCTCTCCTCTTATAAAAGGCCCCCAACTCTACCTCATTTCACACACTTCTCAAGCCTTTGGCTCGGCCAACCCCTGCCCAATTACTCTCTCCACATCCCTCTACTCATCCTAGAGGATTCCCTTTGGGCAGAATCCTTTCAAAGGAAGCCTTTAGGCTCAAATCAAAAGGGAGTTACACTTTTAAAGGTAATTCATTCTCTCTTGTTCATTTGTTTTATTTTGCTTATCCAACCCTCTAAACTCTTTTTATTTACTTCTTTTGTAACAACACCAGTATCTTCAATATACTAGGATGTTGTTATAATATTTATGTGAGCTACACACTCACAAAACTACATCAAATGGTTAAAGAACATACGGTTTCCGTGGATGGCTAAATTCTGCCTCCCGAAACGATGATTGTTCAATACTCATTTAACACCTTCAAGGGTGGCCATTATGATGTCACTATTTTTATATATGATATATAATATGTTTATTTTTTCTTTAATCTTCTGTATTTTTCATTTTTGGCATACCTTTATGGTTTCCATTATGGGTAAACACGATATCTTCATTTAAGGATGTGCGGACTACCGCCCCCTCAAAGTGATGTGATTCGTTAATGCCATATGTGGGATGTGTAAAGGATGTATTTAAAGTTATTATATATTATGTTATACTGGAATTATAATATACCTCTATATCATTATTATTTCTTTCCATTAAAGTATGAGATAGAAATGAAAGTAGCGTTCATGCGTACGTACGGCTTACCGTCTCCATGAACGGTGCATTTCATTTCTTATCCCCAAATGTAATGAACTATTAAAATTACATGTATATAATGTATATATATAATTAATGATATATCTAAATGATGAATATAATTCTGGAATTAAGATATACATACCTCTCATTTAGTTTTAATTCCACTAATATGACAAAGAAATGAAAGTAGCGTTCATGCGTACGTACGGCTTACCGTCTCCATGAACGGTGCATTTCATTTCTTACCTCAAAATGATTATGTAATATTATAAATACATGTATATGCTGGATATATATGATACATATTATATCCAAATCGGGAATTTCATTCTGGATATAAAGAACTTTTGACAACATGAACAACATGTAATTGTAAGAAGTCAACTTTCGACTTAAGAACCAGATATTGAAAAAACAAACATTATTAACTTAAATGGTTACATAATGTTTATAACATGTAAATAAGTGATATAAAAGGAATAATTAACTTTAAAAAGGTTCTTAATCAAGTATAAATTAACTCAAGTTTATTATTCAGGACGTTAAAGAACGATCGAGTCAAGTCGGACCTATGGTAAGGGACTTCGTCTCAATCTCCTTTCATTGAGGCATATTTCGTTTTATACACAACTTCCTTTTATACGGTGTATAAACCCCTTTGAATTTTACTTTTATACAAAATGAATCTTTTTCTACGAAGCGTTTTACAAAACGACAAAAAGGAATGTTTCTTTTAACGTACGCGGTGACAACGACCTTTTCCATCGCCGCGAGTATTGTTTGGTCTTTGGCTTTCTCAACAAGCCGTAATGTTTTTAGAATAAAATAAATACCATATAATCTTTTATGTATTTTAGAATTGAAAATGGTTTTGAAAAAATGATTCTATTATGTCAATATATTTATGATATATTGTGATTGAAATGTGGAAATGTTATCTTTTCTTTATATTGGATTTATGTTTTATGATTTTATACTGGTACTTGGACATTTTAACGGGTGGTTACGTTATAAACCACATGACGGGTGGTGCCGTGAATACCAGGACGGGTGGTTACGTTATAACCTCCAATGCATTGGGTATGGAAGTCGGCCGTATGGATATTCCATTAAGTATGTATGGAAATTGGCCGTATGGCTATTCCATTAAGTGATATGTGTGGACGTCAACCGTATGGTTATTCCACTTAAGTATGTTTATGTCCCAAGTTACCTTTATATATTCTATGTGTTCTTTATATGGGTTTTATGGTAATATTTTGGTTACAAAAAGGTAAGTAATGATACTTTATTCAGTGAAGATTTTTTTTACTACTTCATGAAGGTGAAGGTATTACTTTGATATAGTATACATGGTTTACATAATGTTTGAAAAACAAACAGTTTTCATTCTTTTTGTATCCCTTACTGAGCTTTTTATGCTCACCCCAAGTTTTTCGAAATGTATTTCACAGGACTTAAAGTGGAATAAGGTCAAGGATGGGATCAAGGGAATTTCATGATATCTAAAACATGGAATCTAGACATCTTTCTTTTTAAGAGTTTTTTTATGGAGACTTAGTAGAAGTGCCTACTTTGTAATATTTTAAGATGTAATAGTTATGTTCTAATTCTCTAAAACTCTAAACCTGAAAAGATCCTCAATGAGAATTATTCATTTAATTCAACATTAAGTAAGGTTTAAGGCTGGGGCCTTATAGTTGGTATCAAAGGTCGGTTTAGACAACTTTAGGAGTTAGAAAAGTGTTAAATTATAATATGATTGAAATGACATAGCATTTACGGATTACCATGTTGCTTCGCCTAAGATATTTCCGTGTTCAGAATGGTTTTCCGCAGAGGAAACAAAGCAGCTATTTTGGGACGACATCAGGAGGAAGATAACCTTCCAAATCAGCAACCTGAGATGGTCGGAATCAGAACTGAACAGTTTGTTACAGTGATGGCACAGTTGACTCAGGCTATAAATGGTCGTGGTATCCATGCACGAGATCAGCCAGATCAACTGCAGAGGACCATGTCAGTGGTGGAACATTTCATGAGGCAACATCCCCCATCATTCAGAGGATCATCTGACCCTGTGCAAGCTGAAGGGTGGATTAAAGCACTGGAGAAGATTTTTGATGTCATGGGGTGTTCAGAACATCAAAAGGTTAGTCTTGCTGTTTACCGTTTTGAAGGTGAAGCTGATCAGTGGTGGTCGATGGTGAAAAATATAAGGGATAGTGATGAGATTGAGGATCTTCATTGGGACAAATTCAAAGGTATGTTTCTTGAGAAATATTTTTCTAAGGTGGTTCATCTTAGGATAGAAAAACAGTTCCTAGAATTGAGGCAGGAGGATGATTCAGTGGCTACTTATGAAGAAAAGTTCACTCGATTGGAAAGGTATGCTCCAAACTTCATACGAGATCTTGATAGTAAAATAAACCGTTTTTACTCAGGGTTAAAGCCAAATTATCGAAGGGATTTAGCTTCTCGTGAATTCAAAAGTTATGAAAAACTTGTTCGATGTGTGGAGAAGGTAGAAATGAAGTTTGCCGATGATCATGTGTTCTATGACAAACAACAGAATAAGAGGTCTAGTTGGCAGGCAAAGGGGAAGAATTCATCAAAGAATCAAGGAGGTAAGAAAACCAAATATCCATCCTGTGAGAAGTGTGGTAAAATGCATCCTTGAGAATGTTTATCCAAGTCTGGTAAGTGCTTTAGGTGTGGTAAGTCTGATCATATTGCTCGTAACTGTAAGGAAGATGATCAAGAAGGAAATGAAAAGCCAATGGTAAGATGTTTTAAGTGTAATGAAATGGGTCATTATGCAAACGAGTGTCCAACGAAGAACTCAACTGGGGGAATGCAGCCAGACTACAAGCAGAAAGGGGTGGTAAAATCCTTTGCAACAACTTCAGCAGATGTTGGGCCATCGAATGAAGTGGTATCAGCTCTAGGGAGCTCATTATTTTTCGAAGATTGAATTGAGGTCGGGGTACCATCAGTTGAAAGTAAAAGAAGCAGACGTTCCGAAGACTGCGTTCCGTACTAGATATGGCCATTATGAATTTGTAGTTATGCCTTTTGGGTTAAACAATGCACCTGCTATATTCATGGACCTTATGAATAAAATTTTCCATGAGTTCTTGGATAAGTTTGTGTTTTGAGGTTTGGGAAGTGGTTATGTGTGCCTTGTGATTCACAGTTGAAGAATGAGTTGTTATGTGAGGCTCATAGTTCCCCATTTTCAGTTCATCCTGGCAGTACTAAGATGTACAGAGGTCTGCGGGAGTATTACTGGTGGGATGGAATGAAAAGAGACATTGCTGATTTTACTGTGAAGTGTTTGACATGTCAACAGGTTAAAGCAGAGCGGAAGTTACCGAAAGGGATGCTTCAGCCTTTACCAGTGCCAGAGTGGAAATGGGAGAATACATCCATGGACTTTGTTGTGGGATTACCGAAGACATCTCGAGGTAATAATGCAATCTGGGTTATTGTTGATCGCTTGACTAAATCTGCTCTTTTCCTTTCTATACGAGATACTTTCTCTCTTGATCAACTTTCCCGTCTGTATCTTAAAGAGATAGTCAGGTTACATGGAGTTCCTCTCTCCATTGTATCGAATCGTGATCCCAGGTTTACTTTTAAATTTTGTAAAGGCCTTCAGAAGTTGTTGGGTACTGAATTAAAATTTTAGTACAGCTTTTCATCCTCAATCAGATGGGCAGTCAGAACGAACAATTCAGACATTAGAGGATATGCTACGAGCTTTTTCTATGGATTATCAGGGAAGTTGGGACCAACAAATTTATTTGGTTGAGTTTTCTTATAATAACAGTTTTCATTCCAGTATACAGATGGCACCATTTGAGGCATTATATGGGAAGTGGTTTCGAACTCCAGCATTTTGGAATGAAGTGGGTGAAAGGAAGCTGATGGGACCAGAATTGGTAGAAGAGATGGCAGAAAAAGTTCTGTTGATTCAGAAACACATGAGAATAGCTCAGAGCAGGCAGAAGAGTTATGCGGATAACCAGAGGAAGGATCTATCTTTCGAGGTTGGTGATCATGTTTTTCTCAAGGTTTCTCCTTGGAAAAGTGTGATGAGATTTGGTAAGAAAGGAAAGTTGAGTCCATCGTTGGTTGGACAATACGAAATTCTAGAAAGAGTTAGATCAGTTTCATAACGAGTGGCTTTACCTCTGAGTTTATCTCAGGTACACAATGTTTTTCACGTTTCGATGTTGAGAAAGTATATGCCAGATCCATCTCATGTTTTGAGTCCAGAGGTAGTTTAGCTGGAAGAGAACCTATATTATGAGGAACAACCGGTCCAGATTCTTGACCACAGGGAGCAAGTGTTATGGAATAAGGTGATTCATCAGGTAAAGGTTTTGTGGAAAAACCATGTGATTGAAGAGGCAACGTGGGAATCCGAAAATGCTATAAGGGATAAATAACCCCACTTATTTTGATAAGTGAATAAAATTGCGAGGACGCAATTCCCAAAAGGGGGGAAGGATGTAACATCCCAGGTAAATAAAGAATAAATAATTTTCATAATTATTAATATTTACGAATTAAATATTAATTTTATTTTAAAGGGGTTGCTACGTTCGATAGCATACCCGATACGCAACGATGAGTTTCTTTGAAACTTACGTAGCACACTAGTAATAAAATAATATTATTTTAAATGTTAGTTAAAGAGTAGCCGTTGTACTGGCGGGAATGGATAGAAATAACTAAAATATGATTATATATGTTTTTAAATGTTTATACATTTACCCAATAAAAGATAAAGGCTTAAAATACGGAAAGAGTTCAATTTTAGGCATATATACTTTAATTTTCACTAAAGGTTAACTTATCACCTTTTAATGGTGAACCATCATTAAATATAGTTTTGATCACTCTTATACATTCTTTTGGACCAAATATAACTCTTCTTTAGAATCGGGACATCAAAATTTACTTTGTGTAAATTTTTGGTACCTTTCTGATAAAGTTCATTTTTTTAATGAATAGTGTAAAATGTTGTATTTCAATTCAAAACCTCTTTTTAATCTAATTTATTTATATGATTAGATTATCTTTTGAATTGTTTTTAAAGTGAAATTAGAAAATATTTTTACCATTAAATCCAATAGTGGTCGTTGGAATTAATTTCACTTTGAAATCGGACTTAAACTAATGTCAATCTTTTGATACTTATTGTTTCACAAAAACACGCTACTTGCTCTGACAGCGGGAACTAATTATTAAATTAATTAATGTGACTTAGATGTTTTTAATTTTGTAAAATAGACTTCATTTTTGAATTCGTAATATCAAATATAGCATAGGGTGAATTTTTGGTAATTTTCTGAAAAACTTCAATTTTTGATGAATAGTGAAACCACTAAGTGGTACTTATAACAACTGATTTTCCGTTTAAATGAAATTTTGCCATCATTGTGTTTTGATTTTCAAAAATCCGACATTTATGGTTGTCATTAAGAAGTAAAATGTGGTTCAATGAGATTATAATAATTTTTTGGTGAATAGTAACTTATTAAGTTCTTAATCGCGATTAGAGGTAATTAGTGTAGTTTAAGGTAAAAATGGTATTATAAGAATGTGAAAACACCATGACACTTGTCCTAAACCTATTGGGTGAGTCATGGCCGACCAAGACAAGCCATGTGCCAACTTGGGGTCCCCATGGAGCCACTTTAGTTGGAAAATGACATTAATATATTTTTATTTAATGTTAAAGTGAAAATGACACTAACATAAATTGTTTTACTAAAATACTTTTTGAGTGGGGTTATACAAGTCCAACTTTTGATTATAAATAGTCATTGGAAAGCTAAAACGATTTCCTACATCATAGTAGTTTTTTTATAATTTTTAGACATTAAATAAATTAAATTATATATGACATAATAATGATGCAGTGATGACATCATTATTTGACGATTTAAATAAAATGGAAAGATAATGAAAAATATAAAACATACACATGTCCAAAACCCATTGGATGAGTGGATTTCGAACCCTTATCACCTTATCCACGAATTATATCAATGTGGGACCTTTTAAAACCGAAACACATTTTCAAATAAAGTAATATTTCTTTACTTTCCAAAGGTGCCCTCCTCTCCTCTTATAAAAGGCCCCCACCTCTACCTCATTTCACACACTTATCAAGGCTTTGGCTCGGCCAACCCCTGCCCAATTACTCTCTCCACATCCCTATCCTCATCCTAGAGGATTACCTTTGGGAATAATCCTTTCAAAGGAAGCCTTTAGGCTCAAATCAAAAGGGAGTTACACTTTTAAAGGTAATTCATTCTCTCTTGTTCATTTGTTTTATTTTGCTTCTCCAACCCTCTAGACTCTTTTTATTTACTTCTTTTGTAACAAAACCAGTATCTTAAATATACTAGGATGTTGTTATAATATTTATTTGAGCTACAATCTCACAAAACTACATCAAATGGTTAAAGAACATACGGTTTCCGTGGATGGCGAAATTCTGCCTCCCGAAACGATGATTGTTCAATACTCATTTAACACCTTCAAGGGTGGCCATTATGATGTCACTATATTTATATATGATATATAATATGTTTATGTTTTCTTTAAGCTTCTGTATTTTTCATTTTTGGCATACCTTTATGGTTTCTATTATGGGTAAACACGATATCTTCATTTAAGGAAGTGCGGACTACCGCCCCCTCAAAGTGACGTGATTCGTTAATGCCATATGTGGGATGTGTAAAGGATGGATTTAAAGTTATTATATATGATGTTATACTGGAATTATAATATACCTATATATCATTATTATTTCTTTCCATTAATGTATGAGATAGAAATGAAAGTAGCGTTCATGCGTACGTACGGCTTACCGTCTCCATGAACGGCGCATTTCATTTCTTATCCCCAAATGTAATGTACTATTAATATTACCTGTATATAATGTATATATATAATTAATGATATATCTAAATGATGAATATAATTCTGGAATTAAAATATACATACCTATCATTTAGTTTTAATTCCACTAATATGACAAAGAAATGAATGTAGCGTTCATGCGTACGTACGGCTTACCGTCTCCATGAACGGTGCATTTCATTTCTTACCTCTAAATGATTATGTAATATTATAAATACATGTATATTCTGGATATATATGATTCATATTATATCCAAATCGGGAATTTCATTCTGGATATAAAAAACTTTTGACCACATGAACAACATGTAATTGTAAGAAGTCAACTTTCGACTTAAGAACCAAATATTGACAAAACAAACATTATTAACTTAAATGGTTATATAATGTTTATAACATGGAAATAAGTGATATAAAAGGAATAATGAACTTTAAAAAGGTTCTTAATCAAGTATAAATTAACTCAAGTTTATTATTCAGGACGTTAAAGAACGATCGAGTCAAGTCGGACCCAAGGTAAGGGACTTCGTCTCAATCTCCTTTCATTGAGGCATATTTCGTTTTATACACAACTTTCTTTTATATGGTGTATAAACCCCTTTGAATTTTACTTTTATACAAAAGGAATCTTTTTCTACGAATCTTTTTACAAAACGACAAAAATGAATGTTTCTTTTAACGTACGCGGCGACAACGACCTTTTCCGTCGCCGCGAGTATTGTTTGGTATTTGGCTTTCTCAACAAGCCGTAATGTTTTTAGAATAAAATAAATACCATATACTCTTTTATGTATTTTGGTATTGAAAATGGTTTTGAAAAAAGGATTCTATTATGTCAATATATTTATGATATATTGTGATTGAAATGTGGAAATGTTATCTTTCCTTTATATTGGTTTTATGTTTTATGATTTTATACTGGTACATGGACATTTTAACGGGTGGTTACGTTATAAACCATATGACAGGTGGTGCCGTGAATACTAGGACGGGTGGTTGCGTTATAACCTCCAATGCATTGGGTATGGAAGTCGGCCGTATGGTTATTCCATTAAGTATGTATGGAAATTGGCTGTATGGCTATTCCATTAAGTGATATGTGTGGAAGTCAACCGTATGGTTATTCCACTTAAGTATGTTTATGTCCCAAGTTACCTTTATATATTCTATGTGTTCTTTATATGGGTTTTATGGTATTCTTTTGGTTACAAAAAGGTAAGTAATGATACTTTATTCAGTGAAGATTTTTTTTACTACTTCATGAAGGTGAAGGTATTACTTTGATATAGTATACATGGTTTACTTGATGTTTGAAAAACTAACAGTTTTCATTCTTTTTGTATCCCTTACTGAGCTTTTTATGCTCACCCCAAGTTTTTCGAAATGTTTTTCACAGGACTTAAAGTGGAATAAGGTCAAGGATGGGATCAAGGGAATTTCATGCTATCTAAAACATGGAATCTAGACATCTTTCTTTTTAAGAGTTTTTTTATGGAGACTTAGTAGAAGTGTCTAATTTGTAATCTTTTAAGATGTAATAGTTATGTTCTAATTCTCTAAAACTCTAAACCTGAAAAGATCCTCAATGTGAATTATTCATTTAATTCAATATTAAGTAAGGTTTAAGGCTGGGGCCTTATAAACTCGGTTCAGAAAGGGACTTTGTCCACTAAGATAGTCTTGGCAATGAGTCTTGACTAATAAGAAATGATTCTCTATGATTATGTCTCTATGCCACAAAGTATCATGTTTTAAGTTATGATTATTGGGATTACATTTCACTACTATGATTTATCCCATGTTATGATATTATGATCTCTTTTGCAGGTTAAGATTTCCAAAATGTTAGGTTCTTATGAATATGATGTGATTGATATTTATTTTGTTTACCCTTACTGAACATTTCAGCTCACCCTTTTGTATGTTTTCTTTCTCCAGGTCAGGAAGAAGGTTATTAAGTAAGATATGCCAAAAGGGACTATAGATATGATGAAATAAATGGGAGACAGTGTAGACGCTTTATGAACCAGTTGTTTATGTTTCCCAGTTTCTAAAGACACTATACCTATACGGTCCTTTCGTGGTTTTGTTATATGTTGTAATAAGTATGATTCAATTTTGAAGTATTAACAATGTATGTAAAGTATGGGTCTCTACATTTGGTATTAGAGGAATGTTTTTGTCAACCTATGGAAACTAGGATGCGAAAACGTTAGTGAGATCCCTAGAGATATTTCTAAGGTATGTCTTGGGATGCCCCTAAGGATAAGTATACGTATAAGATATAGTCCTAGAACTATGGTAGTGATTTTAGAATTTAACCTAAGATGTTAGATAATGAAGTTACTCCCCATTTATTATGATTTTTTCCTCTAACACTATTCTTTTTGGGTTTTAGAAAATGGCTGGAAACAAGATGATTAATGATAATGGAGGATATTATGGACAATGGAATGATATTCTTCATGATAAGACAAATGAAATGGGATTTGGAAGTCCAACCATAATTATTAGGCCGAATCCGAAATCTCATAATATGATCAATAAACTCAAATTTGGTAAGTTTCCTGACTCGGTTAATAAGAGAAAGATGGAGTTTCATGAAGATCATAGAGGAAAGAAAGTTCAATTTCCCCTATGTAAATCATGTGGGAAGAGGCACCGAGGAGAATGTTTCAAGGGAACTGGAAGATTCTTTGGGTGTCGAAAAGAAGGACACAAAGCCAGTAAGTGCAAAGGAAAAGGTTCAGTTAACACAATGGATGAGGATAATGGTATTTCTACGACATCAACAATAGTTAAATGTGGAATGTACGAGCATTATGCAAACCAATGCCCTAAGGGAAAGTGTCATGAAGAGAATCAGTATGGCCGTATGAGTAGTATTTATGTTGATGATGATGAAGAGACTAAAAATGATATGTGAGTTGAAATAATTGTTGAAGCTCAGTCAATGGTTTAAGAAGGTAGTGGAATTATTACATGTTTATCAAGTGTAATGTTAAGTAATCTCATGGTACTATGGAATAAAGAGACATCTAAGGATTGTTACACTATTGTCTTTCCTTGAGTTTTGAAAGTGTATGATTAATGGTACCAGTATCCATTAAAGGATATTCAGATATTTTTGGAATATAGATGATATGCGCATAATGAATGGATAAAGAAAAAATTAAATGTTTGATAGTATTCATGAGCTCATGACTGATATAAGGAGAATGTTATGTAATGGATTGAGTATATAGAATTTTTGGATATTGGTATGTGGAAATAGTTAAATTTTAACAGTATTCATGTTTTCAATAAGGGTCAATGGGTATTCATTTTTCAAGAGAATACATGATTAAGGTATTCACAGGATTGGAATGTGACCAACAAGATATATGGGGGATAAATGATGGTATTCACAAGCCTGGTTGATGACATTTCAAGTAATCGTTTTCTTTATTCTATGAGCTTGGACCGAAGTATTTTAGATAAGCCTAAAGATTGGAATGGATTATGTTGGAAATAAGATAGTATTGTTTAAGAATAGAACTTTTTTTCAATATTATTGATGGGATGTTATAGTAATATAGCTTTAGAAAAAGGACAACCTGCAGGACGGGCGACATCCCATCGCGTCGGACAAGGCCGTGGGAATCGAACCCACAACCGAAGTGAGACTAGCCTTTATCTCCTACCACTGGCCTACAGGAAGTCCATGTTTAGTAGAAACTAGTTTTTTTATATTAAGCAGTATGATATATGATGTATAAGTCGATTTTAGGAACCATATATCATTAATCTCACTATAGATGGACTTGTGTATTTTTTGATAACTTTTCTAACCTTTTGTTTGAGAAAGATGGAATGACCCATCATTCTATCACATGATCTGCTAACACATCATTAATGACAAATTCAACTTCATTTCTTTACGAGATGAAGTGGAAATTGTCCAAAGAACGACCAACGGTGAGACTATACCAAAATCACGAAAGTATTTCTTCTAATTCCAATTTCATCAACTTTAGGGAAACGATCTTGAAAACCAAAAACGTTGTCCAAGTTCGATTATATCTGATGAATTAGATGGTACCATTGATCGTCACAAATTTATGGCTTTGTGATTGTTGGCTTTTCCATAGCCATGTTCTCTACCACTCTCCATCAGAACATGATGGTTAGATTTCTCTTCCATATCCATATTTTCACCTATGTGGAAACCCACTGATTAGTTTTTTTCGGTTACCGTTACATTTCATACTTTTGTTTTTAAAGATTGGTTTTGGTATACCTTTTTACTATGTGGGTTTCTATCAAAGAAACTTTCGAAACGTAAACCATTTATAACCCTGACGAATTTCAAGGCCAAAATTCATTTTAAGGGGGGTAGAATGTAACACCCCAAGATTTTATGAAAAATAATCTTTTTAATTTCATTAATGTCTTGTGTTGTACGCTACACAAAAATAAGCTTGCACAACACGCATCCTTGACTTACCTTTCATTACACGCAATCGCGACCTTCCACGATAGCGTGTGTTGTACGCAATACCAAGTTTCGCTAAACAACGATATGCTATTAAAATATTATTTAAACTAGCCGTTATGAATAGTAATAACCACTTTTTGAAATTTTGTAATTTTTTTTCAAAATGGGCTTTATTTTTGGATTCAGAATATCAAAATTAGCTTAGGGTGAAATTTTAGTACTTTTTGGATAACTTTCATATTCTGATGAATAGTGAAAATTACTAAATTTTAATTAAAAACAATTTTTTTTAATAAAAATAATTAATAGTGATAAATTATTAATTTTAGTGGTTTTAAAGTATATTTAGAATATATTTTTAGAATTTAATACAATGTTGGTCATTGGGTGTAATTTCAAATTTAAACCAGACATAAACAAGTGTCAATCTTTTGATAGTTATTATCTCTTAAAACACGCTATTTGTTTTAACGACGGGAATTAATTTTTAAATTAATTAATGAAACTGATATGTTTTT
The DNA here is from genome assembly GCA_963277665.1 of Viscum album. NCBI lineage: Eukaryota > Viridiplantae > Streptophyta > Magnoliopsida > Santalales > Viscaceae > Viscum > Viscum album. Next base: position 394,486,705 of record OY728148.1, read on the forward strand.
AATTTGGTAAAATAGACATCATTTTTGAGTTCATAATATCAAATATAGAATAGGCCTAATTTTTGGTATTTTTCTGGAAACTTTTATTTTTTGATTAATAGTGAAACCACTAAGTGGTAGTTAAAAAAATGAATTTTTCATAAAACTTAATTTTACCGCTTCTGTGAGTGGAATTTCAAAAATCTGAGAGACACAGTTGATGTTAGTAAGTAAAATGTGGTTCAATGAGATGAAAATCATTTTTGGTGAATAGTAACTTTTTACTTTTTTTTACCACGATTAAAAGTAATTAGGGTAATTAAGGAAAAAATGTTATTATTATTACCCTAACAATATCTTAATTATATTGGATAAGTGTAATTCGACCAAAAACAACATTAGGAATAAAATATGATCATTTAGGCCCACATGGATTAGATTAGGACATTTATTATTAATTTATTTAAAGAAGGGTTAAAATAGTTAAAATCAATGTTTAATAAGTAATTCATTTTTAATATAGGGTTATACATAAGATAAATTCGACTATAAATACTCCTTAGAAAGTTAAAAATATTTCCTACATAAGTATATTTTATTTATAATTTTTAGACATTAAATAAATTAATTTATTTATGACACAATGATGATGCCGTAATTACCATAATAGTGAAAACTTAGTATAATTGAAATTATAAATACCCAAATAAATATAATTTGAGACTTTTAATGAATTACACAAATTTTCTAGGTTACTATGACATGTTATTATTGATGTAATTAACATTGTTCGAACTAATCATTCTGTTATGATTTTCACAAAAATCAATTACTAAATAGTGTCAAAATTGACATAAAATAGTTTTTAAAACAAATATTATATTAGTAATTGTTATTTTATTCCTAAAAATCTAAGGATTGGGAAAATGACTTAGATAAGGTTATATATATTAATAATAAACAACTTGGGGTTCCTTTGGATTGTTATAGTCAGTTTATTAACATTATAGTGTAAGAACACAAGAAGACATGGTAAAAGTAAAATTATTTAACTTAATGTTAAATCTAAATGATAAGGTAAAAATAGGAACCTAAACTTGTCTAAATTCTATTGGATGATAGTATTTAGACCCATAACAACCTTAGCTTAGAAATAAATCAATTTTGAGCTATTTAAAACCGAATTTGGATTTATAATAAAATAATATTTTTAGTTATTCCAAAGGTGCCCCTCTCCTCCCTTATAAAAGGGAACCTCCTACCTCTCTTCCTCACACCACTTTGAGCCTTAAAGCTCGGCCAAAACCTGACAAATTACATTCTCCACTTCCATAGAAACATCCTAGAGGATCTGGTCTTCCTCAAAGACCAATTTTAGTGCCCTAAAAGCAGATCTCAAAGAGGTGCTTCAAAGAAGAGGTAATGTCCGTTACTGATTCTTTCAACTTTATTTCTTCTTCCACTTCTTCTTCTTAGGTTGTTTCATTATGAAGTAATAACATAAGTATCACTCATATACCGATATGTTATTATAAGTATGAAACAACCCTATTTCACCATCTATCCATCCTACGGAAAACGAAATCACCGCGTGTGCGTACGTACGGAATACCGTCTCCACGCCGTGGTGTAATATATTTTCCACCACCACCTTACTTGGATGGGTATAATGGTGTAAATAATAACTATATATGATTATTGTAAAGTGATATTGATTCTGAAATAGTATACATACAATTCAATACAATCCCACGATCATGAGAACAAAATCATCGCTCGTGCGTACGTACAGACTACCGTCTCCATGACGCGATGAGATTCATTCTCCACGTTAACCATTCATGAATGATTATAAAGTATATATAATAAGTAATCATGATATATATGACATAATAATGATACTGGATTTATTTGTATATATATGTATGTCATCTAATTAATTCCATTCAACTCAATAAGGAAACGAAAACAGCGTTCATGCGTACATACGGCCTACCGTCTCTATGAACGGTGTATTTCTTTCCATTTACTGATTTATTATATATATGTATATTCTGAATATATATTATATATAAATAATGTTTTATATTCTGGAATTAAGTAATTATGATCTAAGTAATCATATGAATAATTACAAGTCAAAACACGGACGACAAATGAAACAATTTTACCCAAAACGCTCTTTAACATGAAATTTACAAAAGAACGGGTAATATAAAGTCATAAGAGAACCATATATGATATAATAACAATTAATATGATTCCGTAATAAGTCAATGACATTATTTAAATCATTATACAGGAGGTTAGGACTCTTACAAAGCAAATTGGACCTAAGGTAAGGGAAATATCACAATCTCATTTTTATCCGAGATTGTTTATACTTTGGTATTTACTGGGGTGTATTTTATCATCCACATCCATGTTTCCTCAATATGTAATATTATTTCCATCCACCTACAATTGTTTAAATCCAAATTTACCCTTCGGCGAGTTTTTAGTAAAGGATATGAAAGGAATCTTTTGTCGTTTTTCATACGAGGTACTTTTTGACTTTTCTGACAAAAGAACGAAGAATGTTTTTTTAACTTATACGGCATGAATGGATTTTTAAAACATTATTTCCAAGAAGAGTCCTTTAAATGTTTTCAAGTTTATTTTTAATCAACTTATTTTAGTTTAAAATTGTTTGACATGTTAAGAATGGAAAATGTTTTTGAAGCAGAAAGGATATTTTCCTCAAGAATGGAGTTCAAGTGTTTTATCAAAATTATTTTCCATCTAAGATAATAAGGGGTTATGTTTATATCCCTATTTATTTTACTATGTTGTGATTGAATGATTTTTATGAATTCCTTTATTTTATATGAATCGTTTTATGTTGACATGTTGTTTAAGAATCCCATTTTTACTACATGGGTTATGCGATGATGTATGATTTATGATTTTGTGGCACACATAAGAATGGTATCATTATGATATGGGTGGGACCTATATCACCCTCCAATACATTGGGTAAAGATTTTATATCTCATGGGATAGACATGGCTGGAATGGTAGGTTATACTGGTTCAGTGAAACAGGACTGAAACAAGGAGTGAACTCGGTTCAGAAAGGGACTTTTTCCACTAATATAGTCTTGTCAATGAGTCTTGACTAATAAGAAATGATTCTCTGTGATTATGTGTGTATGCCAAAAAGATTCATGTTTTATGTTATGATTATTGTGATTACATTTCACTACTATGATTTATCCCATGTTATGATATTATGATCTCTTTTGCAGGTTAAGATTTCCAAAATGTTATGTTCTTATGAATATGATGTGATTGATATTTATTTTGTTTACCCTTACTGAGAATTTCAGCTCACCCTTTTATGTATTCTTTTCCCCAGGATATAAATAAAGGTTTTAGGTAAAAAAAGGGGATGATCTTTATGGGATATGTTGAAGATCTTTCACCCCGATTAGAAGATTATATTCAGAGTTTCCAAAGACACTAAACTATTACGGTCCTTATGTGTCTATTTTTGTTATGTATTAAGTATTCCGCAAGAGTAATGTAATGTCCATGTACGTAATGCTTTGGGTATCTACAAACCATATCAAAAATGGAGTGAAAGTGGTAGAACCCGAAGACGAAAGTTGGGTTCGAGAATTTTCCCTTACCTTTTACATGAATGCTTCCTTCTCTTTGATGTCCTGTATAATGACATTATATTCATTAATTAGAAATAGAGAACCATGTTTACATTAATATGGTTAATTCTGGTTTCATTATGTCATTTTATGTTCCTTTGGATGACTTATAGAGTTTAAAAACATTGTTCGGGGATGTTCATTTTTATGATTTTTTCTTGGGTTGTTCACTTGTATTCATAAATTGATGTTCGGGTAGAACATGGGTAAACATAAAGAAATGATATTACATTTCATTAATGATATTAAAATAGTTTTAATGATCTTATAATGATTTATAATAGATCCATGTTGATAAATCATTAGATAAGAATTAAATGATGGTAATTTGGGTAAATTTGGGCGGTTTTTTGGATCACAACGAACTTGTTTTAACTTATCACTTAGAAATATGGAAATAGGTTGTTTATAGAACATTAAATAAGAATTAAATAATATAACATATTCTTTTTCAACCATATAAATGGTTTCATGACCAGATCTGAAGGTAGAAATGGAAGAAGAAATCATGTCGTTCTTGAAGGTGATAAATTAACACCTCACGAACAACGTTCTCTTTAACAAAATAAAAGGAATAGGGAAAGGGGGTACGATGATATAATAACAAATTATAATCATATAATTACATTATATGTATGATAACGGAGTTACAATAAAATTTGTATGAATATAGGTGGGGACGGATCAAGAAATGAACTTGATCTTGAAAGGAAATTAAAGGAGAAGAGGGAAGGAAATTACCTCTTGAATCCTTCTCTTGAGAACCTCCTTAAGAGCCTAAGAATGATCTATTGATGAGACAAGAAGTTCCTGGACGTTGGGGAAGTGCTAGGGAAGGTTATCAGGTAGAGTTTAGAGAAGTCTTGGACATTGAGAGGTGTGAGGAAATTACGGTGTGAAGGGTGGGTTTTATAGTGGAGGGGAGAGGGGTTTCCTTAATATAAACGTCATTAGTTTATTATTTCCCCAAAAGTCAAGGGATATTGAGTCTTGAAAGTCCAATTAAAGTAATTTTATAATGTAATCCAGAACTAATTGGGCTTACATCAGCAGAACATCACACATGACCCTATAATTTGCTTATTTAGCTTATTTTGTAAATTACGATATTTAACTATTCATTAAAAATTCAAGTATCTCAGAAAAATCCTAAAAATTTACCCTATCAATTTTTCGATATATAGAATCCAAAAATGAAGTCCATTTTTTCTAAAATAATTTTCTAATATTATTAATTTAATATTTAATTAAAATCAGAATTTACTTAAAAAACATTTTTTAAGATTAAAACTGATTTTATAGTTCATTCAAAAATCATGTAGGGTCTGTTAAAATTATCTAAAAACTATAAGACATTGATTCAATAATTTATGAATAAATTTCAGGGAAATAAATATTCTTTTAAATTAATTAATTAATTAATTATGACTTAAAAAATACAAAAACGTTTACTAAGGTCAAATTGTCACTATCTAAGATGTCTAAATTTTATTTTATTATTCATAGGTAATGTTACTCTTATATTGGATGATTTACTATTCATAAGGGTCATTTTACTATTCATAATTGTATGTTACTATTCCTATGTGTACATTGTTATTCACAAAAAATTATTTTGGTTTTATTACACTCCAAAAATCATATTGAACACAACCGTGTATGTAGAATTTTTAAAATTCCAAACATATTAGTGAAAAACATATGTTTAAAGGCCACTTATAACATAGTAGTTCATTATTTTGTGTTTTTATAACATAAATATATGAATGGAATTTTCTATTGAAAAACATTGGGTCATTACATGAGGGTTTCCAAATTTAATGACACATACAACCATTTTCAATTATAACTCGGTTTAATGGACTAGATATTTATTATTTCTATGTGGATACATGATTTGAGATCTATCTTAAGCAATCCTTATTGATTTAAAATCTGGGTATCATGTAAGTGTTTATGAATCCCTCAAACATCACAATTTAGGTTTATGAATATTTCAAACAGAATCCATGAAACAATATCCAGTTTGACATTCAATTAAGAGAACTAGAAGAAAGATATGAATTCATGGATATCACATAATAAAATAAATAAACCATAAGATTTGGAAGGGTGTGAATCTATATAAAAACAATTTTTCCCTTATCATATCAACAATGCCTCAAAAACTACATCAATACGATATTTTGTGTACTCTAGGATGATTCTTCTCTATTCAACTACTATAAATTATTCTACATTGATAATACATATTATCGGGAGGATTAAAATAAGATTTCTACAGATGGGTTTGATCAAAACTATTCCTATAATCATTATATAGTCACCTCAATGGATTCATCAGTGGATTTGAATGAAAACATAATCTTACCAATTCATCAGTTGGAGCTAACAACTGACAAAGATAAACATAAAGATGAATAAAATGATCCTTTCCACTAGAACTGAGTTGTAGAATGAGACATCAGATGTGATCCTTCAGAATCAATTGATTAAACTCTAAATCGTGTAAAGGTAGTGATCCTAGGGATAATTGGAATGTATCCCAAGCCTTATAATTAGAAGTGAGTTTTTGTGGATTTTGTGCATCGACGCATCATCGTTGTATCCTCCTTGGACATATCACAGTGGATGAGAACCTAATAAAATAATTGATTCCTTTGAATGATTACTTTTCGGTCCATATATTTCTACAGTATAAATAGATATGTGTGTTTTTTAAGGACGAAACAAGATCCAAATGGGAAATAATTTTAATTTCCCAAATCATGATGCATCCAACCCATTAGAGTATCTGACATAGTGGACCTATCAGTTGGTATTAGAGAGACAATGGTCCTATCCTTGATGAAGAAATTGAGGGTTTAAATTATAAAGGGATTCTGATATATGACATAAAAATTTTTATCTATGGAAGAATCAGGTGTTGCAATACCTCTCATCATTAAGAACATTTTTAATTGCAGTAGATTTGAATATAATATCTTCTACTATCGACAGTGGACCAATATCATAATCTAAATGAAGGGAATTAGATGATTTTTATAAATAAATATATGCAGTAGTGGATTCCTATAAAATGATATTTAAATGATGGTGATGTCATGATTCACATCACATGCAATATGGGAAAAGTTGGAGAATATTTAGGAGGGTTACACAAAAGCCATAGAAGCAAAGAAGCATGTTCAATGGAACAAATATGTGGATCTAATAATTCTTCATAATTTGTTTATTGATACATTCTTTGATTGGGTGTAATTTTATTGTGGAATACATGCATGGTCTTGGAAAAATCATTGACGACATAAAGACTTCTATGCACATCTTGAGAAAACGTAAACGTTGGTTTAATCTGACGTTTTATATTTTGGAAGACAATGATCATTAGGTGCTAACATTTTATAACATTCATAGTACTATTTTTTCATATTAAATAAGAAATTATGATAATGATTCCATGGAAAAGGGGAGGTCTATAGAAGTGTCATTCAAGGACATGAAAGATATCTATGTTCAAGATATCTAGAAGGAAGGCAATTTGGATTATTTCATGAAATTTCTCTCCTCAAATCGTAAAAGAGGAAGAGGAAATATCAAAGGTATAGTTCGACTTTAATGTTAATGATGTGAAAATATTGGTAAATTTTAATCAATTTTTCACATGAATATTGATGAAGATGATGAATACAATAGTGAAATTCCTCGAAACAAGTATTCACCCAATGTGAATGGTACGATAGGTTCTAGGGGAATGTTATTGAAAAAGAAGAATAATATTTCAAAATAAGACAAATGTTCATAAGAATATGAGGTGGAAGAGTTGGAGGACTACAAGTATCGTGAAGCAGATTATATGGTAGAATTTGTGGGATATTCCCAAACAAAGAAAGAAAGCACTAAAAAACCTCATTCAACGATATTTTTTTCAATAGATTCATTTTAAAACGTCACTAATTTATTTATTGATGTTTCCTAAATATTTGGGTAAATGAGGTTTCTCTAATTTAGTGATGCATATAAGCATTCCCAATTGCTGACATTTATATGTTTCTTTATTTAGAGACACCTCATTTACTGAATTTTTTTTAAAATGTATCTAAATATATGTCCCTAAACATGAAAACTTTATCCGAGAATTTAATTGTAGTTATATTGCTGACACCACATTTACGCTCACTTTTATATATGTGTGATTGTGTTTACAGTTTATGTTTATTTATATGTTCATATTATATATGTGTGTGTGTAAATATATTTGTGTACATATATAAAAATATAATTATGAAGTTAAGCATGCACAGAAGAAAAAATATACACATATATTAATATATAAATATATAAATATGTATTTCTATCTTTACCTGTGTGCCGCTTATGTGGTTGTATCCATGTTTTATAAATATATTTCATATGATTATATTTTTTATATATATATATATATGTTTGTGTGTGTGTTTATATTATATATGTACATATATATTTGTTTATGTTTTATATTATATATAAATTTATATATTTTTTGTTAATTTATATGTTTATATTAGTTACATGTGTGTAAATTTATATGTGTATATGTATATTTATATATTTATGTGTAGGTTTAGACACACACACACACACACATATATTTATATCGACATCGTTGTATGTAAATGATATGTATATAAAAATATATTATTATATATATGATTATTGATATGTGTATGTGTCTATATATATATATATTTACGTCAATGTGGAGGAATGAGGTATATATATATTTCTACATTTAATTAAAATGCCTCCAATTTATAGACATGTTTGAGAAAATTTCACTAATTTTATCAAGGCTTCTGATGGAACGATGCTAATTTAGTGATGATTCTAAGAAAATGTACCTAAATTACTGATGATTCTGAAGAAACATAACCAGTTTTGTGACATTTCATAGAAAATTTTCCTAAAATAGCGATACTTCTGAGAAAACGTTGCTAATTTACTGGCACATAGAAGAAAATAATTTCTAATTTAGCAACACATCTGAGGAAATGTCTCTAATTGAGGAACACTTCTAAGTAAAGGCCACTAAATTAGTGACCCTTATGATGAAACGTCGTTAAATTAGATATGTTTTTATGAAATTTTTCTAAATTATCAATGCTTTGGAGAGAATGTATCAAATTTAGTGACGCTTATGGGATAACGTCTCTAATTTAATGTTGCTTCTTATGAAACGTCAATTATTTAGCGACCATTTCAAGAAACATTGCTAGATTGCTGACATTTTCAAGAACAATCCTTCAATATAGATATTTTTTGGAAACATTGGTAAATTAACGATGTTTTTATGAAACATTGCTAAAAAGCATCACTAAATCACAATTTTTGGTTGTGAAACAACAATGATGAGGGAAAATAACAGTGAGGAGTTGACCTTTTGGTTGAATTAGATTCTATACTATAAGAGATCGATTTTGGGAGGGACAAAAACAAGAAGGCCAACATATTTTGTTTTGTGATGAAAATTTTTGTATATAGTAGTAGAAAGAAGAGAAGTCTAAATTGAAAGAATAAATTAAAAAAATGAAATCTTCAATGCCATAAATATCAAAAAAGGTGGTTGAGTACAAAATCAAAATAAGAGAACAGAAAATATTGATCGATAGTTTGACTAATAATAATAGAAGATCATATAAAATACATCAAATATCATAAAGTGGGATTTTTTAGTATGTGATGGAAGGTAAAAATCAGGAGAATCTATAGATACCAGAAATTTAACACACACCAATCACGGAAAAATGAAAAGAAGAATTTAGAGTCATAGTAAAGGTGGAGAAGGAGTGCAAGAAAAAAATTATTTATTTTAATGTAATATCTTGTATGGGAGTTGATAACACAATGAATTTTTTAATTTTTTTAGTTAGAACACGCGATTTGAGGTTGAAGATTAAGTTAGGTATGAATTATAAAAAGAAGACTTATCCATCCAAATCTATTTTATATTCAATGAGTGAATGTAAAATAACTACATACCCATATGAGTGGGGCCTAATGCAGTTCATGTTGAGAGAATACCCTCTGATCAAAATAACTCCACTACTATTCAATAATTTATTTTTGAGGCGGCGAGCGATGTTGGAGCTCTGGTCTCCCAATGATGTATGGAAATTCGTAAACTTATTACCATCACACGACATGTGGATAGTTTGGTTGTATTTGAGGAGTAGAAATCTATATTTCCTTAATTTTTAGGATATAGAGCAAGGAGTGAAGACTTTACCATGTAGAGAATCATGATGGATCAAAGAGTCAGTCTCTACATAAGTGATGTAAAGGTTCTTCTATATTAAAAGGGTGATCCCGATGAGAATCTCTTTGACCTTGACTAGAAGGGATTTAAAATTTCCATACGATTAAGTGTAGACCAGAACAAAAATCCACTTAGTTCCATGAACCCTTCCCCCTCCTCTCCCGTTTTCCAACATGTAGGGCCCATCTGTGTTCAACTTGTTGCGTGGTCTAGGAGGATTCTAGAAAAACCTTTTCCCATACGTTCTGTCCTAGAAGAGTTGAGTAGAGGAGGTACTAAACTATAGAAGATGCAAAAAAGAGCATCCTTCCTATATTTGAGGATGGAGGCCATGTCCACAATTAAGAACTGAGATCTCGGAATGATGGACATAACTATGTGATGAAATCCCTCATACAAAGATTGGTTTCTAGTTTTCCATACGCACCATCACGATGCATTGAAAATCGATGACCATGCCAACCATTCAATACCATAATCATGTGATCCATGGAACAACCTATCCAAGTCTAAGGAATCACTTTTATCATGAGAGGAGAAAGTACTGAATCCTCCAATGAAAGTCCTCACTGCATGAGCCCACAATCCTTCAAAAAATGGGTGATTAGTGCTCTCCTCCCACTAGTTGCTTCAATAATGAAACCATGAAGTGAAGCATATTCCCAATTTATTTATGTTTTCATCTATACTGAATGAAAAGATCCCGATTCATTAGGTATGAAATTTTTACTTTTTTTGGGATCCTATTGCACCACACCAAAAAATTCCAATAGCCCGGGTGATCCGGTAAAAAAAATTATTCTATGAAAATCCCAGATTGTTATGGTGACTAGGGAAGAAGTTGTGAACAAACAGCTATCTGGTTCAGAATTGATCACAATGGACTCAAGTTTATGATGATTTTACCTATTCATTATTACCTTTTTAATCCAGGGATAGAGGCACAATTCATAAAGGGTGATCATTGGAGAAGGGAACCATTGGAAGCCAATCACATATCCACCCTAGTAACGAAAACATAAAATATTATTCCATTTTAGTACAATTCATTGAGAGCTATGCTGAAGAAATTAAATAAGAGGATATATCTTCAACTTAATGGGATAGGAATAACCATGCACAACCTCCTCATTAGCACTTTAGACATTAGACATAGACATACCCCATAACGTTCTTTCCTCAAGAACGTCCCACACAAGATTGGCAGGAATGTTGTGGATCAATCCTTAAAGGATCCTCACATTAATCCTTCAATCATTTATGGGTCTTTCTATACTTTCCTATGAGGAAAAATGCCTCTTACCTTTTGAAAAATCCTCCCAGATAAAGACAGAAAAAATCATGTCATTGTTGATGATTAATCCTTGTGGCACATTGGTTGAAGCCAAATCATTAACATGAATGGAAGACAGAACACTGTTAACCAGTGCAATACGACCCCCTAATGATAAGTAGAAGTTATTCAAGTTTCAGACATGATTTTTGATCTAGAAACAAACGTGGTCAATGTCTATTACTTGAATCCTTCATAATTAATTTGGTGTTCCCTTATACTCCATGGGGAAGGATCCTCACTTCATGTACAGAAGACTCCACAAATAGTTAACCATGTTGGGAGCACTCTTATGAGTGATAAAGATATTTCTTCTGGATTTTCTGATTACCTGCCCACCCTAACAGCAGTACACGTCAAGGATTCTCTTGATTCCACAAATAGTGTCCCTTCCACAATTTTTAATGATGATTGTGTCACCTACAAACACCTGGTGGGAGATAATTGAGAAGTTCATTTTACTTCTGTAAGGGATAACTTATCCCAAAGATATGCCTTAGTTAATAAAGAGGCTGAGTGTATATTATTCTATGATGAATATACTCTGAGAGATCAGGTCTCCCAACCAAAGAACTCTGGTTTCCTTGATTAATTCGTGTGTATTTACCATAAATGAAACTTCCATCCAAGAGGGGATGAAGCATCAGAAGATTAGATCCATAGTCCTGTACGATAATTCCATAACCGAAAAAACTCAATAAATGAAGCTCCATTCAATCCTATGATATTCATTATTCATATCCAATTTAATTTCCATGTTTTTTCAATGGGTTTTAATGTTGGTGTCTCTTATGAACTCCTTCACCAAATAAATTTCTCTTTGAGTGGAACAACCCATCATAAAACCATGATGTTCAATAGAGATCGACCAGTGTAAATATATGGACAAAATCTAATAAACAATACTCTAAAGGATATTATTGGGAAGGTTTCACTGGATTACTAGTCTATAGTGTGTGATAGATGAAGGATCCATAACCTTCAGAATGTATACAAGTGTAGTAGCATAATCAACCCAGGGAAGGATACCTCCATGTAAGTAGTCTGGAAAAACACCAATAATGTATCCCTTAACAACATCCCACACCCCCTGTATAAAAATCCCGGGAAACTGTATGGGCTGGGTGCAATATCAGGGTTGAGATATCTCACAGATGAGAAGACTCCTTAATCAATAGGGATCACCTCTAAGTACTCTTTTTCCTAGTTAGACACCAATGTGTGAATCGTCTCCCATATACATATGTTTCCACATGGATACCCACTAGGAATCCTTGGGTCTGATGCAACAAGGAGCTGTGTAAAAAACGTATTCCCCATGATCCCTTATGCATCTATAGAATCCTTGTATGATCTATCCTAGAGTAAAATATTGGGTTTGATCATACATCTTATTTATAAAATAAATTCTTAGAAAAAACTGTGTTTTTTCCTCCCTCCTTCCATTTCACTAGAGATCATTCTAGGCCTATTCATTCATATTTGAGAATCAAATACACCCAACAATTCTTCTTTTCCAATCACCCTTCAAACATCACCTCACACAACTAATCCTCCATGTTTGATTCCCAGTTTTTTGATGCTTTATTTTAGGATCATCACATTCTATTCTATGAGAGGTAAATTACTAGACCACGACTGAATCCCATGCTTCATTATTCGATGTTTGTTGTGAAGAGATACCCAAGTATACCCCTGAGTTAATTAACCCCACAATTAATGAAAAATACATTTGTATAAAAATACTTTGATATCCTAATGGAGACCCAGTAGTACAATATTCCCACACACACATGCACCCTATATTTGATGATATTGTAGTGGATATATGGGAAACTCAAAAAATGGTTGTTCCATATCAAAGAGGTTTCAAAGGTATCATTACCAAAAATGGTAGCAATACAGGTTCCAATATCCTTAGACATCATTTTATGGTCACAATTTCAGGTGTGGAGGATTAGTGAATATGTAAAGACACTTATCATCGATAATGCATATAAATGTGATGAGGTAAAAAAAATTAGCCATAAGATGCATCAAAAGTTATCATAAAATGAGAGAAAATGAAAAATTTATTTCCATAAATACATGATGTAGTTGGCGACAATTACTTTAGAGAGATCATGACTATAATTCTGTACATAGTATGAATTAAAATACATTTTTGAAATAGAAAAAGGTATTTGAAAAAGTAGTGGTTGTAAATATATATTTTAAAGCATCATATAGGATGGAAATATGGATTAATGACAGTGGATGTACCTATTATATTAAAGGTAATAATGAATTGGTGACCAAAATCAAGTATGATAAGGAACATATCATATGATTTGGTAATGATGAATGTCAAAAGAATGAAGGCTAAATAAAATCCATGTTTCGGGTAAAATATATGAGACAAGCTGACCTATTTGTTATTGATTTTCTCTGCCACAACACACATAGTGTCAATCAACTGTGTGACTCATAAAATTCTATAAAATATTCAATGTGGTTATTTTTAACAATGAAAAATACAGTGTAATTGTATTGAACTGTAATCGTAGGAATGGAAATATCTATCTTGGGAGTGGAGAAGAAGATAGGTTCATTCTGTACATAGAATTGGCCACTTGATCCAACCATCCGTAGAAGATCTGGTGACATATGATGATACTTGAGACCTCTCTAGATTATCTCATGATCATAATCACACATGTGATTACTGTCATTAATGAAATATCCTTAAAATTTTATATAATGAAAAAGAGAAAATGTCTACAAAATTTCATGAGTTGGTGCCTATTGATATGTGATGATCAATTTATCTAATAGATATTGATGGTATGAGATTATATGTTCTATCCATTGATTATTTTTATATAATGGAAGAGGTACTAATAATTACACCGATGTCTGATGTGTTCAGTAGCATTACAGGATATCGATGGGATGATGGAATGATGCTAGGTAAAAAAATCTCGAGGATTTGAACAGACAGAACAGAGTTTTTAAATATATATGTAGATTAAAATCTCGATATACATGGATAAGACACAATTTATTAGTAGTAAAAACTCTATAAAATAATGTAATAGTTGATAGAAGAAAAATAATTATCAACAACATCGCTAGAACACTTCTTATTAGGAAAGAACAACTAGAGATGTTTTGGAAATAAGTTGTAATGATATCAGTCTACAAAAAAAATTGAGCATTATTGTATCCAAAATAAATGAACAATTGATATGATCCATGGTAAGAAATAAATCCAATGTTTATATACAATTGAGTCTTCAAAAGTAACTATTTTATTCTCAAAAAGTAGAAACAAAATATTTTTGTATCATTGGGATATTAAGATATATTTCATGAATACTCAAAAAAATCAAATAATATAATTTTTTAATAAGAATCTAAGAAAATGTGTTTAAAACAAAAATGTAACAATAATTGAGAATCAGCAAAATATTCAACTATATAAATGATCAGTCTTGGGTTGATAGTGATTAGTTGATAAGTAGATCAAGGGATTTTCTAGTTCAATAGGCTAATTCATAAGAATATTTAGATAATGAACATGATGATAATAATTTTGTATTTAAATAGATATGTAAGTGAAGAGATAAAATAAATAAATATAACATAATTTGTGATCATACACTGCCAGTGAAAACAAGGAAGAAAATGAATCTAAAAAAATTATTGCACTTATCATATGTGGAGCCTAAATGTTTTGATGAAGTAACTAGATAGAAGAACTGGGTTTTTCCTATGGATGATAATGTTCATCAAATTAAACATAATCATACATTGGATATTTTTTCTATTCCATTTGGTAAGAAATTCATAAGGACTAAAAGGGACATTAAAAATAAAATTAATGAACATGGTGTGGTTTTTCAAAACAAATTATAACTAGTGTGATATGGGTATTCCTAGATATAAGGCATTGATATTGATGAAACATTTTCATCAATTTCCTGGCTAAAGACAATCATATTATTATTGGCTATATTAGTGCAATAAAAGATCATTGTTTTTCAGATAGAAGTTAATTCAACATTCCAAAATGGATTTCTCGAAGAAGATGTTTATATAGATCAACCAGATGAATTTCTTATTCATGAAGATGAGTACAATGTTTTTCATCTATAAATTTCACATTATGGTTTGAATCATGCCCAAAGCGTATGTTATTCAATACTAGATGTGTTTTTGAAGAATATATGTTTCCGCATGGTGTATTTGATTACAATCTATATGTCAACCATGATAGTAATAAATGAAAAATGGTGTTGGTATTTATTGATGATATAATATTTGGAGGATACAATGAATCATTATGCATACATTTTTTCAAATTCATGAAGGTTGAGTTTGAAATGTCAATGATTGTTGAAATTATGTTCTCCTTGGATTACAGGTTAAACATGTAAATAATAAAAGACTCGTTTTTAATATTAATATGATAATGAGGATTTGAGATGATTTGGATTGGACAAATCCTATGAGTTGATGACTATGCAGGGTAACCTGATGAAACTATTAGAGGATGATGACGATAGAGATATTAATGTCACTAAATATAGGATGATCATTGGAATCCTATTATACTTGATAGTGAAATGACCATATAATGATTTTTCAACAAACCAAGTAGAATGATATCAATGAAATCCCATTGAAACAAAATATCTTAAAAAAAATACGTTGTAATATCAAGGGAATTGTGGATTTTATTTTAATTTACAATGAAAAATTTCAGAATTATTTATTGGGATATAGAGATGTTGATTGTGATGAATCAATAGATTATAGAAAATCGATTTCATGTGGGGCATTCTATCATTGTTGAATTTTCATTTCATGGGTAATAATGAAGTAAAATTTCATTTTATTTAGCACCATATATGTAGACTATATTATCGAAACTCATTCATGCATGAAACTAACGTCGATTAAGCCGCAACTAGATCTTAGGGCTGTTGAATTGAAGCCTCTCACCAGAATCCATTATGATAATTAATATTATATAAATATTTGAATATAATCTATCCCTTCTCCTAAGGATAATTCACATTGAAATAAAGTACCATTTAATCAAGGATAAGGTGTATCAATGGTTTATGAAGTTGGAGTATGCCCCAATGGATCAACATGTTCCAGATATTCAGAAAAAGGCCATAACCAAAGAATCATGTAAAAGGTAGTGACTTGATCTAGGATTTAAGTCAACTCCCCACACACGAAAATGTATGTGCGTGGGACCTCCTCTCCATAATTCTTGGTGTGTTTTTCCATATGGTGGAAATTTATGTTCCTTATCATGTTGAAAACCAAAATTTAATGGAATTCATGTTTTTTGAACAATGGGGGAAAATTATAGTATTAAAATGGGATAAATTTCTTAGTCAAGAAACTGGGAGAGTCTACTTGGTGGAGTAGTTAGATAGTGGGAGTCGAATCTCGGAGGGGGATTGGTGATGTATAGATAGTATTAAATATGGTGACGCTAAAGGTGAATGACCATAGAATACATATCATGAAAACTATGGTCTGTGAAAAAATAATAAGAGTTGTCTTGGAATGGAATGAAGTGATTCATTATTGAAAATTACAAATTACTATAGTTTTGCAGGACAATTATTTTTTATGTTGGATTAGTGTATATGTGGATTCAATCCTTGATATATATCATAATCACATAAAGTGAATTATGATAGAATAAATAAGGATCTTTAATAATGTATCAAAATGTGAATAATTTTCAACGAACAAAAATGGGGATATTTTTGGGAAAAAATCCCTCAATGCTTCATATTTGTATTTTTATGTCTGATTCTGTTTCTTGGAAGATACACATGACCATGAATGAGTTTTGTTTATTTTTTGGAATCATGATTTTTAATTGGTGAATTTTCATAGTGTTTGACAACGTTTTGTGCCTCAAAATAGTGTCTTTTTTTAGAATATGAAGGATTTCTATGTAGAAGTGAATACTATGCGAACCGTGAAGAATAGTTCACAGACAACATAAAAGGTACACCATCCAGAAAAGGAAACAATAAAATTAAAGATTTATTCATAGAAGTGTTATTTGGATTATGAAGAAAAATACACAAACATTATAGGATGACCAATTAGTGGGAGGAATTGGTTCGTGTGAGGAAAGAAATTTATGGGATGACTCGTCATTTGTGAAATAGAGGTAGTGATTTGTGCTACTGCGAATGGGTTTTTTAACATAAGGAATTATATGTGGGAGAGGACCAAGGAACCACACATAGCACGTATATAAATACTATTCCCAGAAGAGCATAATATGAAATGAAAGAAATACCAAATCAAATATTTAAGTAAAATGGGTTAAAGGATTCTGATGTTTAATTTTCTATATAAGGACCTCTAATCCCATTATTTACCAGAATGAGTTTCCATAGAAAACATTATCTTTAAGGAAGAACTCAGCTATATAAGATAATGGTACATGAGGAATAACACCCTTATGTGATGTGGTCTATGAGGTATTACTCTGTAAAGGGGGAATTAGTTCACAATAGTAGTCCATGAAACTAGTTTTCTGGGGCTGTGATACTCAAAAAGGATATATTTTTATAGAGGAGTTGGTCCACATAAGAAGATGTGATATGAACAGGCGTTTAGTAAATGCCATATGTGGAGATAGTACTCAGAGAAGGAATGTTGTGGCGGTATGTGGAGGAAATATGAATAATAGGTACATGGAGGTGGTGCATCAACATAGTACGCATTTGTAGTATGTAGAAGTGGTACACAGAGTAGGTTCAAAGTAGCAGTGACAGTTCGTTGAAGAGAGGTGGTCCACAAATAATATGTGCTATGCAGTGTAGCATAGTTCACGAAAGAAGAATGTTGTTCACTAAGGAACATGAACAACTAGATAATGAAATTTTAGATAAAACATAATACATTGAAAAGTGGATTTATACTGCAGGTGAAAAATAGACTTCAAAAAAAGTTTCTACCTATATTTTATGATGTGAATAATAATGAAAATGAGGTGACCTAGATGTTCATAAACTATGACTAGATCCCTTCTATTGGTATTTAGAAAAGGAATATGAATATGGATAGCCTATCCATTATCAGTTAGAGAAATAAAGAGACATAATGTGTGACCCTTAGGAATGCAGTAAGGAGAATCTAAATATTGTAAATGAAGTGATCCTAGTAATAGATGTAGTCTACCCCAATCCTCGCAATTATATGTGATCTTTAGTGGATTTGGTACATTATAAAATTGTTATTTTATGATAATTTGAAAAATCCCAATGAGGGTGAACCATGTAAATTCATTCTATCATATGCATGATTTCATTTCGATTCAGATATTTCTATGGGATAAAGAAAAAAGTGAGTTTTTTTAATGGTGAAACAAGATCTAAAGGGGATGTAGTTTTCATCAATCATACCGTGATTCACCCCACCACCACCTAGGGTATTTGAACCAATGGACCTAACATCCATTATACTTCTGAACCATAAGAGGGGGTAAATGAAAAAAAAAGAAAGACATTTTTTTACGATGGAGTATTTCATCGTATAGATGAATGGTGATTTCGTTGCCCATTTGATTGATGTGTGAATAGGTGTAGTTCAAACCATTATGATGAAAACACATCAGTATATTTTGGATAATGATATTTTTATATAATACTATAATAAGATTAATTAAATCCCTAGAGAATGAAATAAATCAAAATATATCATTGAAGAATGTTACCTCTTCTTTAGGTAACTCGATTATAATTTCAGTAATGGTCTTCATAAGATTTTTTTCTTCAGAATTTCAGGATTTTAGATAGAAATGTGGGATTTTTTGAGTTTATTGGTGCATTTTTTGGTTGAGATAAATTTTCACAGTAGGTGTGAATATAAGGGGAGAGTCAATTTTATTCTACAAGTGGGGAAGATTGCACACTTGGTATCATTTAAAGGAATTGTTTTCACCCCACGTTTACCACCAAAGGGTCCAAAATGGACTATTCTAGAACATTATATGTGTACTAGTTTTAATAATTAAAAAAAAATATTATTAGACATTCCTTTGGTCATTTTACACGTAATATTCTATTTCCAATAATTAAGTAACTTGTTTCTACATTAATCACTGTAATTAATATTAATTTATTTCACAACTTTTATTTATAAAAAAAATAAGTCGACCTTAAAATAAATTATAAATTATTTTTATTATAAATATTGAATCCATTTTCCCAATTCCAATCACATATGTGGTAAAATTAAATTTAAAATTAATTACACATATAGAATGAGATAACATGTTTTTAATGTAAAAATTTCAAAAGATTGAGATGCAATTATATCCAATTTCAATGTAAAATTAATTACAATAAAATAAATTGGATTAAAAAATAAAAAAATTATCCAATTATAATTTAAATTCAATTAAAAATATAAATTAACACTATAAGATATTTATAAGAAAAATATGTTTTCAATTAAAATCAAATATTATTCCATATTCATCAAAACTTGATATTTCTCATTGAAATATTAACAAATAATCAGTTGACAACATTGACATTAATGTGTTAAAAGTTATTTTCATTTTATTACATATAGTTTATAAAATTTTCAAAATTTAATTTTCCCACAGTTGCACTATTAAAAGAATGAAAAACAACCTTTTCACAACATATAACTTTTCATTCTTAAAATTATAATTATTATTATATTATTCCTATAAAACACATTAGAAGAATTTTAATTTTTTTGATTAAATATATAAAATATAAATTTTATAAATATCATTCAATAATAGTTATTAATTCAATTTATTAAGACAAAACTTCATTATTTTCATAAAAATTGGTTTTAATAAATACACATTATTTATATTAATTTGGTCTTTAAATTTATTTACATTTTACTGGCAACCCAAGAGTTCAATTTATAATCCCTTGTAAACAATAATTTCATAATTTTGGTAATCTCACTCATTCCATAAATTCATATATCCAGGGGATGTATATCATAATAATATTAATGGTGTATTTTTTGTTAGGTAAGATTTGGGATTATGTGTAACATAATCCATTAAGGGAACTTCATATTACATGTAATAGAAGAAAAAATTTGATTTTTTCGTAATGAAAGATAAATTTTTTCTTCTGTGTAAAAAAAAATATTAAATAACTTATATTTTGTTTAATTGATATAGTTCAAAAAATCAAAATATGTTACTATCGTTGGTATAATTATATAAGGGAGGAAAAAGACTCACATGGAATTAATTAAATTAATAATATATATATATATATATATATCATAATCATGTAATGAGGAAAAATGAACCAAAAATAAAATTATGTGAGGTGATAATGTCTATATAAAGTAAACTAATTACATTAATACATTTTATAAATAATTAATAAATTTTATCATAGTAAGACAACTTTAAACACATTTTATCTTTTACTGTGAATGATTAACATTTTACGATGATAATATAATTACTTAACCAAAAATAGAAAAGTAATTCTAAAATAATTTCATGTCGATTCAAAATTTGGTATCCATTTTGTTGGAAATAATTTATATGGTTATTAGAAAATAAATAAATAAAAATAGCACAAAATGCATGGAAATTGTTTTTTATGAAAATACCTGATTAAAGTGTAAAATTTATTTCACCATAAGAAAACAATATTAGCTTTCTTCTATGTATTTTTTTGTGTTAAATAATATAGAAAGTGTGTTTTATTGAATATTTGGGAAACCCATCACTTATGGGATTCTTTTAACCAATATAATAAATGAAAATTCACAATAATATTTTTTAATTTGGAAAAAATACAAATTTTCTTCAAAATAGTCATCCATGGGTACCAAATTTAAAAATAATGTTTGAAAATAAATTATTTAACTCTTTAAAAATATCATTCATCAATCATATCTAATAATATAAGATTGAATCATGTTTTATAGATATTTTAAATCTTTATCCTTTTGTTTTAAGCAATTAATTCTTTTTTAATGAGGTGAAAAATATATACCAACATCACCATTTATAATAAACAAAAATTTAGAAAACAATTTAACATTATATTATTATTTTTATGATTATAAATATAGAATCTATTTACATTGTTGAATTTATACATGTTTCATAAATTATATATAATCAATATATGTTGAATGGAATAAAGACATGTTTTTATAAAAAATGAATGGTTATAAGCAAAAATAATAATAATTCATTAAAAATATATAATAAATAATGAATTATAAGTAATTAATTATATTTTTTTCCAAATAAATAATACAAATGTTAAATTTGGACAACATTAAAATAATTAATTGAATTTAAATGAATATAAATGATTTTTTATAAAATTATTATTCTTTAATATTCAAAAAAATAACAACATATTCATAATAATTTGAAAATTTCACCCTAAGATAATTTATATTTGAAGATTTTAAAAATGAAATAAATTTTATCAAAATAGATATCAAGAATTGGATGAAATAAATTATAATATTACCTCATGGATGGAATTAAACTCCAATTTTGAGGAAAATATATTTTTGAAGCATAAAATCATGTTAAAGAGAAATTAATTCTTATTTATTATGCATAAATCAATTAATTTTCAGTATATAAAAACATTATTCATATTTTACATAATTTTCATATTCCTATTCGTAAAACCAAATTAACACCATTGGAATAATGGTCATGTTGAAATAATAATATTTATATCTTTTTTGTTTAAATGCATTGTTGTGTGTAAAGCAAGCTATCAATGAAATCAAATTTATTTAAAGATAAATATAGTATAAAATTATTCAGTTTAAAACATCAGTATTATCATAAGAATATTAAATAAATAATTTATAATGGTTTAGAACACAATATTTCTTCTCTTCGGGTTCTATATACCTCTGTCAAAAAGAAGGATGAGTTAATTAATATCTATATTGAGTATCACATGCATAACTATTTAAGGATATACAAAAAGAATCACTAAATTATACTAAATAATTTGATCACTAATATGTGGATTAGTCATTATATGTCACTCATCATTCATGAAATAATCAATTAATTTATAAAAAGAGCATAATCACATGATTTTAATCATAAACGATATGTGAACAAAGAGTTCATAGTTATTTCTTTTAGTCTCAATAGTTATATAACAATATCTATGGACACGATGAGTAATGTGTTTAGATAATACATTGATAAATTTATAGAGGTATTTAATGATGTTATTTGTATAAATTCCCAAAATAATGAATGAAATAGAAAATATTTTACCATTGTATTAAATTCTTTGAGGATGTAGATGTTGTATTAAAAGTATACTTAGTAAGAGGTAGGGATTGAAAAAAATGATATTTTTGCGGTCTCTGATCACATTATCAGATATATCAAGTGGAATTTCTATGAATAATGTATTTGATGAATGTTCTATACCAACTTATATGAGATATATATTTGTTTACATAGATTATATGTGTAGTATATAAATTTTTCCGAAATAGATCATTATTTTCAAATCAAATTGTGAAGATATCATAGGGTTTTCTAAATAGATAAATTTATAGAGTTGTTCACGTAGATATAGAAGATAAAATTCAAAACTCCTATACTCATAATTTGATTATCTAGGGAAAAATTGTTGATAAATTGTGAATATTTAAAGAATGTAATAGGGTGTTTACTGAAGAAATTTGATATGTGAAAACATATGTAACAATATAGTATACGTTATATTAGCTAAATTACCTATTCCGATTTCTTGAATTGATAATAGTAATATTTTCCATAATGATTTAGAATTTTTATATATATATGGATAAAAGTGTGAGATAAATAAAAATCATAAATGAATAATGATTATATTAATATAGGTCGAGATTAATATGATATAATGATGATGATTGAAAATATTCAAAGAATTTTATTTCTCAAATAATTACTATACTCTAAAATAGTAATATATTTTAATATTATATGAGTAGAAAATAACATGAAACATTATCAATGATGGGGTTTAAAATGGATTCAATCATATTAGACAAGAATGTTTTTGAAATAATAGTGATAAATAATGGTTTAGCCACCAAGATTAAATAAATAGGAAATCACACATATATTTGAGAGAATATTAATATTGAAAAATGGGATTATGTTGATATATATATGAATCCTGATATAAAATAATTGGGGGACATATTAGTTTTTAACATTAATAAAGATGGTGTTATAATATTTTGGTAATGATTCTATATTTAATGAGGAAAAAATAATGAAATTCTTATTAGATGATCCATATAACTAAACATTATTTATTTCCATAGGATAAACTATATGTATAAATATATATCGATTAAGTTCTACTGAGATAATACAGGGAAGGTTTTTGTAGAGTAAATATCAATTTTAATAGTTTTAAAAATGATATGTTTGAGTGGTAGATTTAAAATGGGATAATGAAACCATTTCATATGAAATCATGATAACTAGAGAGCATCACTATATACATTGTTGTTGTAATTCCAAATATATATAATATAATAAAAAAAACGGATAGTGATGTACAATTTTAAAAATACATCTCACATAATATACATTCACTATTATTCCATATTTGACCTACATTATATTATACATATCAATGAATTAAAAATACTTCATGGAACACAACTATCGATTCTATATGATTGAGATATAAGTTTCACATTAATGTATTTAGGATACATTATAAGGCATTTAAAAAAAGATAAAAATTATTAAAATATATCATCATTAAAGATATCATTTTATATAAAATTACCATTCATTCTCTGGAAAAAATACTTATATCATTCACTATATATTAGAAATAAATTTTTGATAAACATTTTCATAACATTAATATATAATAAAAAATTAATTCCCCTTAAAAATTATAATAGATCTTTTGGAATTTACTATTTGGAAAGAAATGTTTAAATTGAACAAGTTTCAATTATGTTTAAAAATGTGAGCTATTTTTTAACGTCCTGACCCAGGTTTAACTTACCTGTACTATATGATAGACCGCCATATGTCCTAAAGCACCCCTCCCTATATGTGAGAGGATGATGACTATCAGTGAGAGTCTAATATTTATCATGGGGAGACAATATCATACTATATTAGTGTAAAACAAGAGTGTAAAATAAAAACCAATATCTTAATAACATATAAAAAAATTTAAAAGTACCGATATCACACGATGAATAGAAATGGAGATACAATATCGATAGAAAACTATTAATATTCCATGATTAAGTAAATACCAATTGTCAAAATGAAATCTCCAAGATAAAGACACTTACAACTCCAATGCATTTCACAAACCATTTTCATTTCCCTCATTCATTCCCAATCCAAAATCATATATCTATCATATTGTCTTTTCCCTATCATGTCCAAAAACCATGAAATCTATTCTGGTACTAATTAGAAAAACCAGGTATGGTTGTAGTAATAGTTAGTAGTCCATCACCGATGACTTCTAAAACAGAATCCTATCAATAAAAGTGTATACAGTTGTATAAATAATTACGTAAATTCATTAATAAATTTTTATCACATTATCAGTTAAAGTATATTTAACCACAAAAACCACTAGGTTCATGATGAAACCTATACTTCAATACCTACATCTATCCATATAGGGACAATGTCATATATTGAACTGATATTTCATTATTGCACATGGGATTAAATTATCCATTACATTTAAATTCATTATTAGGGACAGTTAGAACCATAGTCCAATACCAATATTTTTGGGGGTAGAACGCCATACCTAGCAGCCAATGAGTATACAGAGTATCAGTACCTATCTCACCCCTTATGGGTATTTGGAGCATCTTTTCATTATTGATATAATTTATAATTCTTTCTTTTGGTGTATAACTACATCTCTGGCACCTAATGAGTATTTGAAGCAACAATGCCAGTCTCACACCCCATTTATTAATCACTCACACATATCACTACACATCATAATATCATATCAACCATAATTAATCAACATTAATCCCCTTATCATAATCATCCACCATAATCTTCCATTAATGAATTCATAAAATTAATTAGTCTAAGTTAATTATTTAACTCAAAAATTAATTCTTCATCATAATTTCCATTATTTAATTAAAAAATTAATTAATCAACTTCATCCCATTAATTAATTCAATATTTAATTATTTTTCCAGATTCCAAAATTTAGACATTCAGATAATTAATTCAAAAATAAATTATTACCAAATATCAGTCACTATATTTCAATAAATAATTAATCAATTAATTATACCAATTTCACAATCTGAATAACTTAACAATTAGTTAACCAAGATCCAAAATCTCATATTTCAATCAAATTAGAAATCCTATAATTAATTAATTAACAAAAATAATTAAACAAATTTAGGAGTTTACAATTACGAAAATCCCCCATAAATTCTAAAATTACATATATTTAATTGAAATAATGACTATGTGATTTGAATAATAAACCACCTACATGGGTTTTTTTATGTTTGACCACCCAGCAGAAAACCCCAATTTTAGTGGAGAAACATCATTGAACGAGATCTTGATCTAAAACCTAATCAATGATCAACCAAATCATGATATCTAAAATCAATATCAATACCTAGATTCCAAGATCAATATACACAAAACTATATTTAGTTCAAACGAAATAAATAGAATGTCATCGATTCCCTCAAAGAGGGTTAGAATGGATTCAAATACCTCAAAGAGGCTCTAGAATTGACATAAAATGTTTTTGAGTCGATATATGTAGTTCGGGGGTATAAGATAGTGGATCAAGAATTGTTTTAATAAAAATATGGACATTAATACCGAAGAATCGCATTTTTATGGTTACAGAAAATGATTTTACCTAACCAAAAACATTAACCAACCACATCTTCTAGTGTGTGTGTGGGGGGGGGGTGAAATATTTATCATTAGAGGAGGGATAGTTGGAATACCCATGTTCTATATTATCAAAATCCGAATTTCCTGGTTTGAATGTTTCTCTAGGACATGGAATATGATTAGGGGAAATAGTGTGCTACCCATGCACTTCCCTCCTTTAATGATTTCATATTTTTCACATAAAGACGCCATAATGAAAAAAAGAATCAATTTTTTCTTATAAAATGAGAAAAATAATACCTCAAAAATATAACACATCATGTCCAAAAAAATATTGAGATCATACAATCTCCCCAACAATATAATGACTTGTTCTCATGATATACTTCCATGAACCAATATGATTCCTATCCAAAATGATTAGTCAATTGATATCACAAATATTCATAACATTACCATGTTTCCTCCATCACATTCCTATGTTTCCATAAGAATTGAACTATCTACATTGTCTTTCTCCACAATAATATCACACTACAATCAAACACACATATTGGATTCTCCTCAAAGGATTAATTAGTCTCAAGATAAACAACATTAACCTTGGTCACATGAAAAGGGTTGGCGTAAAACTACTTTTTTGGATACATATAATATACCATCAATGTCATTTTATCTCTTTAGAAGAGATAATTTGCATGACACCATACATATTCTCTCCACAGCCTCAAATGAACAAATGAACTTGGGCACTAGATTTCCCGACCTCTGTATCTAATGGTGCACAATATAGGAGACACGTGAAGGAATTAATGATCACCATCTATAAAATCTTGTGTTATTTGATTTCTATTAGCATATACCATATGTATACTATGATATATAGTCATTCGTTTTGAAATCAACTATTAATGACATGATGTATTTTAGATGAGACTTTGTCACAACAACTCAGAATCACCTGCCTCTATCCAACATAGTGGTGATCTATTTCGCCTTACATATAGATATTCTTGTGGTTCCAACTATATTTTATCCTGATAACATTTTTATAGGAATAACCCACAAAATCTAGGTTCCTATCCAAATACACATAGGTCTCTAGGAAAAATTCTGACAACATATCTTCAAAAAACTATATAGTACACTCTAAATTCCCATATTTTTGTTTTTGGAAATAAATACTCAATTAAATCAATATAACAAGATCCTTGTAGAAGAACCTCTATTTTTGAGATGTAAAAAAGGAGTTGTGGTCTAAAACAATAGCTAATGACACCCAGTATAGATGGACTATCTCTAGAACGTCTAGTTCTCTCCACTGTTCCACTGATCATGTCTCTTATATAGGAAAAAATATATTTCATTCTCCAGTCATTCCACAATCAACCAATCATCATCATTATTTTAAGGCATCATCAAGATACCCAGCCTTAATTCCCATTTTGACTAAATCCCAAATCCGACATAGAAAATGTAACAAGTATAGCATACCTATAGGTAAATGATGATTGGCCTTAACATGCTGATAAGAATAGCATCATGTCAAGAACCGTTCTATCTATTTTTTTCATTCTTGGAGACCAAAACATTCATCAATGTTCAAGGTACATTTTGGACAAACCTAGATGTACTTACCACCTCATGTCATGAAATTCCCACATAAAATCCTCTTAGAAGTATATAGGAACAACAAATTAGTTCTCGGGATAGATGCACTCATCCTCATTTATGATTCAATATGAAGTTGAATCCCCACAATCATGACATTACCTCAAGCTAAAACACTTTGGATCCTCCTAATAACTATCTCTAATCTATCATAAATGTGTAGACCCCACAGAAACTGATACAAGGATCACATGTTCTTATATTTACTGAATAAAAACATACATATATACCAGGAAATTCATCATCCTCCACCAAAAACATAGACTCCAAAACTGCATTCGTATGAGTTTTCTATTTAAACAATCATCTACACTAATTTATATATCAGTAATATATTCTTGTTCAAAATATATTGACTACATATACTTAAAACATATCATCATTAAAAGATTAAAATTAAAATTTTAATATATATTATTCAAGTTATTACTATATGTAAACAAAAAAAAAATTCAACCAATATGTAATGTTTAAAATATATTAAATCATAAACCACTAATGAAATCTTGATGTCCTGTGTAGGGTAACTCTATTCATGTGTCCTCACCATCTAAGACCCGTATAGTACAAATTTACCGCTACATCTACACAAATCCATGTATAATAACACTAGAATTTTAATACATCATATATTACTCACTGTGATCATATAGGATTTAGATTAGTGATGATGTAAAATTCTTCTGCATCTCTAGGAAAGAAATATCACATGATTTTGAACTGTAAAATGTCATCCTCTTTTTAGTGAATGTCACGACCTGTCCTCGGGGCCCGTGTTGTGACTACCCCAAGCCCGCATTCCATAGGCCAAGGGCTGGAAACTAGCACCAATGGTGTAAATCCCTATAACTGGGAAGGCATTTCCCTTATAAAACGTAAATAGATTCAAACATAGTAGAATCTAAAGCAAACACTAAGTAAAATTGAAATGAAAAGTAGTGCTGAAAGTATGGGGCCAAAAATTACCAGCCCAACTGTAATGTACAAGGTAAACAACAAAAGAACTAGAAGGTTACAAGAAGCTCCTGGAGAGTCCACCACGGATCCTACCTGAAGGGTAGGTATAGAGAGCGCAGCTCCTAGATCGTCCACCACGGATCCTACCTAAAGGGTATGTACAGATAGCCTCCTCAGCACCCTTGTTCGTCAACCTCATCCGGGTACCAACACATCGTGAGGTCCACCTCAGGGTACCGAATCTTCGTGAGGTTCACCTCCAGGTGTCGTCTAGTCTTCGTAAACTCGGCCTCCGTCAGCGCTGTCTGTCGCCTGCATCCAACACAACGAGGTGCGGGCATAGCCCGTGCAGGAGTGAGTATAATGATACTCAGTAGGGACCCTGACCACTCAAGGTCTCACTAAATCCAACAAAGATAACCACAAATAATGATCTCAATAGAAAAACATTACTTAGGTATACACCCATACATATACCTAAGTTATCAAGTAACCCATCTCAGTCATGAGGGAAATCACAATGGTCATATACTCAGCTCAAACTAGGATTTTTATTCACGATGATGAAAACACGACTGCTGGAGAACTCATCCTCTATTGAGAACAGTAGTCTTGTCACGACTATGAGGTTCTACTCACTAACCTTAGACTACTGAGGTACTACTCCACTATCGTGTACCACAGGTCTGCCACCCCAACACAGTAGTGCTCCCCGCCATAGGTCTGCCTCCCCAATATAGTAGTGCTAACCCTATAAGCCTACCGAGGTACTCCTCATGTTGAGTACTGTCGGTCTGCCTCCCCAACATAGTAGCCCTCCTCCACCATGGCTCTGCCACCCCAACACAGTAGTTCTCCCCATTGGGTTAGTCCAGTCACTCCGATACGAATCGGACAAGCATTCTTCAGGTCTCAGCCAGCTATAAGGTCACCGTACTCTGTATGCTCATCTCTGGGAGGATCCGCACCATGAGATACTGGTTGACACTCCAAGGTTAAATAAGTTCCATGAAGAAGCATCTCAAAAAACTTCCTCGTCATTGGGGTCATAATGCAACATACGATGCGTCAATCGGACGCCCGGTCTGTGAGTTATTAGCATTTCCGTTCCAGGGGCCTAGTTGGATTTTGGGTACAATCCATCCTGGCCATACACCAACTGCGTCGAAACCTCAGGTGAAGTGTTCCAAAAGAACCCTCTCATCAAGAGGAATCCAACATAGTCGATGACACATCAATCAGACGTCTGATCCTTAAGTTATAAGTTTTTTCACTCCGAGGGCCCGGTTAGAATTACACTTGTTCCCAACCCATCCATTTTTCAAAGATGCCCAAAACTCACTTAGAGTATCGCAAAAGAACTTCATCATCATGAGGGTCATAGTTCCGCAAACGGAACATCGATCGGACACGCGGTCTTCATTTTATTCATGTTTAAGTGAAAACGGGCCCGGTCGGTTATACCCGATGGGTTGACGGGTCGTGTCAACTCAGTTTTGGCAGGTCCGACACGGAAAAGGGGTCAGACTGGACCGATGAGTCATGCGGACCGGACCGAGGGACGCAGCCCGACCCGAAGTGGCGCCGCCCGACCCGAAGTGGCATGGACTGTCTCGGTTGGGAGCGGCACGGCTGGGTGCGCGACCTGGCTGGCTTGGGTAATCGGCCGAGCGGTCCAAGGGGCACAACCCATTGGCGGTCCGAACTGATGACGCCAAGTGGCACCACCATTCCCAAAACAGCCAGTTAGCTAGTCGGCCTTCTGGCGCAAGTATCCCGCACGACGGTCCATGGCTCTTTTGGCGATGGGCCCTCCTAGCACAGTGGATATGCTCCACCCGGCCGGCCGATGGCAGGCCGGGTTTCCAGCGTGATTCCATCCTTGCACCATGGCTCCCCTTCGTCCAGTCGATCGATGGGCGGGCCGGTCCTTCCACCGATGTGGACCATAAAGCGGGTTGCGGTTACCAATGCACATCCAACGTGACGACAAAGACTTCCTCCACCGCGGCCTACGTTGGCCGCGGTTCCGCATCCTCGGCACTTTGCGACGACATCGTGCTTCTTCCGACGCAGCCCGCTTGGCCGCGGTTTTCCCTAGCTTATACGACAGCGGCCCTTGCACCACTGGTCTCTTCCATGTTCCGCCTCTAATCATTGGTTCCAAAAAGATAATGTTCTAGGGGAGGTTCATCAGACCATGTTCGTTCGACCCACGCCCTCCACGTTAAGAAATAGCAACAGACCGAGGCAATCAAAGATATACAAAGACGAATCGAGACACAATTTTAATCCATTAAAATTGAACATAACCCCTACCTCGAATATGGTTCGTTCGTCGTTGAAGCATAAAGAGTTGTCGCTCCATCAATTTCTGGAATGAACCATCATCGTTGGTGAGTTCCCCGCAATTATATTTCCTCCCTTGATGTGAAGGAATAAAAGGAAGCACGTCGTCAATCATCGTGCAACTGACATTCTTCATTGAAGAGGCGTCTTTCTTCAACCAAACTAGAATTCTCTTATTCTTCTTCTTCACAAGAGCTCTCTCAAAATCCCCATACCCAACATGTTCCAAGGTAAAATAATAGGCAAATACTATTATTTTATTAACACTAGAAATTTAAATTTCAAAATTTAAATCACTTAATTAATTTTTGAATAGGTTGAAATTATTAATTAAGGTGTGTTAGAAAGCGTTAAAGAGGGAGAGAGAGGAAAGGAAGAGTTACACAATTAAAGAGGAGTTAACAAATTAAAGAAGGGGGTTTAAGGGAGTTTGGGGAAAATGAATGTTTGGGGCTTGTGTTGGACCCACCTCTCATATAACCACACATGGGAAGTTGATTGGTTGTGGGATCCACCAACAACTTCCCATGGAAGGGTTTAACTTCCAAGGTTACAAAATAAAATTGTTCAAAATTTTTTTATATTTAAAACTAATTACCCAAAAAATAATTCTCACCCGCTTAAAACACAACTACGGTAAAGGAACCTGTAAGCAATTACCAGCGCTGCGAGTTCATCGGTGCCCTCAGATTTCAATTCCGAGCAACGATTCAAAAGATAGAAAAACCCACTCATTCGTTTACTAAACGTACAAAAACTAATCTTTGAAAATTCATTCCAGGCACACTGGGCCTCAGAATCAAGTGTCTTCCAAAGCCACGTAATAGTAAAATTCCAAATAAATTAAGAAAAAAATTTCCTTGAAATTTCTGGGTCTTTACATTGAATCCCAAAATAGTTACTTCTAAATCAGAAATATCCTGAATATACCTCAAATAATATACATATAATCCCATAAATCTACAGATATTGAAAACATTATTGGGATCCTCCAAAAATACAACTTATATAACATTCTCTAGGTCAAAATACGCACCTATCTACGAGTTGATGTGACAAAATATGTGTACTTATCAATAAAATTATTGGACTTATATAGATTGGTATATAGTTGATGACCTCTTAGAATACATAGGATGATTTCAAGGTATTCGACATGATCATCACGACTGTTGGAGTAAAACAATATGTCATCTACAAAATAATCTAAAAACTAATCCATGTAAGGATGGAATATTTATTTAATCAATTCCATAAACACTATTGGATCATAATTCAACCTATATAGAATTACAACGAACTCATAATGGAAAAATCATCTCTTAAAATAATTCCTCATTAAATTAGTAGTATGAACTATCAAATAATGATATCATTATCTTAATACACTCGTTGAGAATAAAAAAGAAGCTTTCGACTAAAAAAATATATTGTCTATAAAAAGAAAATGATTCTAGTTCATCACAGTCATTGCATTTATCTTCTTGTAATCAACATAAAAGAATAGAGTATTATCAGTATTCTTTGACATCATAGCTTGTGAACCCCAATGTGACATTCTCAGTCATATAAATTTAGTATCCTCTAA
Organism: Viscum album; assembly: GCA_963277665.1. Classification (NCBI taxonomy): domain Eukaryota; kingdom Viridiplantae; phylum Streptophyta; class Magnoliopsida; order Santalales; family Viscaceae; genus Viscum; species Viscum album. Next base: position 394,519,494 of record OY728148.1, read on the forward strand.
ATACCCTAGTAGTGTATTAATCCCATGACTCCTTATATGTTCCATACTATATGATGGAATAGAATGTTGTTCAACCCAATTCCAGAGCTCAATTGTAAAATCCATGTCTCTCACTGGTGGAAATGCTGATAATTCATTAAGAAACACATCCAAAAACTGGTCTACTCTAGTTTGAAATAAAACTCTCATTATACCTATATGATCCAGTAATATACATGAATCCTAGGCCACGATCTATCACAATTTATAATTAATTATACCTTCTTGATCTACCTAGATTTCCCACCCTCGATAATGAATATAATTGTATCCCCTATGACGTAAAAGTAACTCTCATTGGGTAGTAATGTATATGGGAATAGTATTGACTAGCCAGTACATACCCATAATTATGTCAAATATTAGCATTGAAAAGATAAAAATAACCCATGAAATGACACTCCCCAACCATAATTGAACAACCCATGAACAAGAATATGTATATCGACTATACTACCAATGGATTGTTTATCATCAACACGCCACTCATTAAATCCACCACATGGCTCAAATTATTCACATGTTTTGTAGAAATAAATGAATGAGAGGAACCTGTATCAAATAAAAAACTAGATAATGTAAAATCTACATGAATAGTAACTATCAATATTGATGATCTATCCTCACAAGCCACAAGTGAAAGTTGTAGGACATTCAATTGTCACACCCATCTCCCCTATGATACATTGTGGCTCCCCGTAGTAGTACCACAATACTATTAGGGGTATTCTTTCCTAGTATAACAATATCCACTGCCTCTACCATAATGCCTAGTATAATTACAACTTCTATCCAATTATGTGTAGAATATCCTATTCCTATATTCTAATTTTGTATAGCACCCACATAATTACCCATCTATTGCAGGTTCCCAAAGAACATATATAGATGTACCATATTTCTGTAAGATCGACACATCAATGTTGGTTAAGTAAAATTTATTTGATAGTGTCCTTGCCTACCAAATAGGTGGGAATGGAAATGTGTAAGATCTTGTGTAACTGATCCATCTGATGTCCACTCTGTTCCCTACTACATTGGATAAAGTTCTCATAACAATGTTTCTGGATTATGGATGTCTAACCTTCTAAACATCCAACAGAAACCATATGGATACTACTAGAATCCTCTTTTATGTTTCCATCCACATTGAGATTATATAACACCAATTCTAAAAACATTTTTTTCATAATTACATTGACATATGACTTAATTTCTATCCAATTTCCCTCATGAAAATATTTTTTATAAATACCCTCATTTGTTGGTAACACTAATGCAATGCAATTAAAATCTATAAATTTCCATGCACAACCAATAATAAACATGCTCCCCTGATTCAATCTCATAAAATTAGTGGCTCTCTCCCACCTGAGTATTTTTTGACAATAGGGATGTAATAACATCTAAAATGTTTCCTACCACTCCACAGTCTCTGACTATCCTTGTAGAGGATAGTTGTCACACCAATGGTTCACCAGAGCATGTAATATATATTTATCCAATATTAATCTCATATCATAAGAGTATACAAGTTGTCAAGTTTAATTTGGATAGATTCTGTCGAAAAACAAGTACTTCATGCCCACTCTCTCTAATAAACATCATAGGTAACTATTACATAATATATCTTATTAGATAAAAAATAATATTGCAACCCACCCAAAGTCTCATATAAATAAAAACATTATGTGAGAAATGATATATTAGAAATTATCTCAGAATTCCTCACACTGTACTATCAGTGCCTCATGTTATAGAACTGAAGGACCATCTATATCCATGTCCTCCAATTTTCTAATCATCAAGAATCGTTTTAGAGGCATATTTCTCTAATTTGAAACATGAAATTAGGGATACTTATGACAAAAATAACAAAAAAAATAAGGGAAAAAATATTTCCCAACAATTAACTTCCCCAAACCTCACCACATGGTCAAAACTATGTCTCTATCACAAACTGAAACTTTCTTACCCCTATGACCAAGTTAACAATGGTAGATACATTCTTTGTAATAATATTTATCATTAAGGCACAATATTGTTCCCTTTTAATCAATTTTTACAACATAAATTTTCATATGAGGAACCATTATTAACTAAATTTCATAGGAAACAAAAGTATATAAAGATCAACAAATTACTCAAAAACCATTTTATAGTGCATGATTAAAATGATATATGTCACTAAATAATTCCATGTTCCATGAAAAATTCAGGCATACTAAACATTCGTGCCATACCATAAATCAAGTAAAATATCAAGAAATTTATGAAACAACAATCACATCCCACCACAAGTGCATCATTGAAGGTGAACTAATATTCAACCATAAAAAATAAAAAATGAAAACAATCCCACACCAGGTACTTGGGTTTTCATCCATACATGGGTTTGAAATTCCCATGCATATGATCATGAACAATGAATGACTCTAACTAGACTATAGTACAACATTATAAAATATATTGAAAATAGAAAAGAAAATAAAACCCCTATTACACTAATTTGTTTCATCTCGATCTGGGTGCCACACAGTGGTGCCCTAAAACTGACTGCCACATGTCCTTACACATGCCTCCCCACATTACAATGGCTACTGACTATTAGTGAGGGTATAATATAAATCATGGGGATATTATACGATAATTTATTATAGTAATACAATGGTAGAAAATAAATAAAAAAAATACTTTATAACATATAAAAAGGAAAAAATAGTACCAAATTCACAAGATGACTGAAACTGGAGATACAATATCAAATCATAACTATAAATATGCCATGAAAAATAACCATCCATGTTTCAAAATGAAAATAAAAAAATAAAAAAATTGAATTGTTCTAATAATCCCTCTAACAACATTTGGTTTTATTATCAATGCTCTATATTAAATAATACATCTAACATAGGGACTTTTACAATATTATTTCATGAACATAGAAAATTTATTCAGGTACATATCATGAAGCCTGATTAGGGTGTGAGAAAATCTAAGTATGACACCACCACTGAACTATAAAAGAATATAAATTTAATAAAAGTGAATGTTGTTGTATAAATATATACTTACAAGGTAGAAGTAAATAGGTATCACATTATCAATTATTTGTTATTTATCCACATAAAGTACTTATCCTCGAGGACAATAGTACATAAAAACCTTAATCATCCCATGATAGTTCTGAACCATGCCACATATTAAATATATATTTAATTAAATAATTTTGTATTACATTATCAATATCATTTAAATTAATTGTTACTACCACTTGGAACCATAGTCTAATGCCAATATTTTCGAGCTAGAACAACATATCTATAACCTCCTCAGTATTTGGAGTATCGAACCTAATAAAAAACATCATGGGTATTTGAAGCATCAATCCATATCCCATACAATATAACATTTACTCTTTGCATTTATATACCCATATATATCACTCTATGAGTATTTAGAGCATCATTTCATATGTCACACCCTATTTATCAATCACTCACATGTTTCAAAATAAATCAGAATATCACATCAAAAAATATTAATCAACATTAATAATCTCATCCCAATTAACCACCATAACCATCCTTTATTTAATTCAAAAAATTAATAAATAAAATATCATTAATTAATTCCATAATTAATATATCTCCTTTATCTCATTAATGGATCCAATAAGTAATTAATTTTCTAAATTATAAAATGTCACAATTTCGATAATTAATTCCATAACTAATTTTTCTTATATTTGTATTAGACTGTCTAAATAATTAATTCCTCAATTAATTATCCCAGTTTTATAATACAAGTAACTCAATGACTATGTTAACAATAAACCATCCAAATTACAAAATTATATTATTCTATAAAATTCCAAATCAATTAATTTTTAAATTGACCATTGTAATTAATTCAATTTAATAGTTTCAAATTTTTAATCAAAACATATAAATGATACCATTACATAAATTTAATTGAATCCATGCATATAGGATTTGAATAATATTACACATACTTAAATTTATTGATGTGCGGTCAGCCAATGGAAATGCCCAATTTCACCATAGTTTTGACGTAGAATGACATCCAAATCTTAAACCTAATCCATAATAAAAAAATATTGATCTATTAAATCAAAATCAGGATATAATATCCTAGATATATATCCACAAATCCATGTCTATAATTATTCTAAATAGATAACAATTTCATGTCAGGAAAGAGAGACAAATAAAAGAAGAATGGAAAAACAACAGGGATGATATCCTCTTATCATATGGGTAAAGATATTCAATTTATGATTCAAATCACCAATAACGAAGATCAGAATGGCTTGTATTACCAAAGGGAGGATCTTCATTTTGAAAAAATGATAATGTGATGATCTATAAAATTTGGGTGTGTAAGATGGGTGTTGCAGGAATTTTTTAAACAAAAATAATTGGATTAAAATACTATATGTAAGGGTTTATACTAGCGGAACATGGTTTCCCATAACCATGTGCAATGCCCATGATACTATTATAGGAGAGTGCACAATTTTCCATAAATGGTTGCACAATTAAATAAACCATACGCCATCCATGAAAATAACCACTTTACAGGGTTGCAGAGTTTGTGTCTGAGAACACATGGTTAGGGAAACCCGTGTGCCTCTCGTGCATTTCCCTCCTTCTTCCATTTTTCATCATTTTTCATCCAAAAACACCACTAGGTAATACACAACCAAATTATAATCAATGAAATAAAAATATTAGCTAATTAAATCACAATTCATATAAATAGTGTCGTAATATTACATATTTGGACTAAAATATTGAAAAATGCTGCTATAAAATATTTAATCCCTTAAAAACTTCTTACCAACATAGAGTTGATATAAGTGATATTATAATGTTAATGATATGGCCTATAGTATTGTGGTTTGGGATAATTATTTTATTAAAATAACAATTTGGAAGAGTGATATTTTTATTAGTATGAATAAAATAAAAAATTATATATAGACAAATAATATTTATATTCTTGATTAGAATAGATACGTGATATGTTTACTTACCTTTCCACTAATATTATCTCAAGTACATAATGTGTTTAACATATACCTCTTGATGAAGGAATTACCAGACCCCTCAAATTTTTTTAATCAAGAGGAAATATTGTTGCGTCATAATATCTATTATGGCTATTATTTGGTAGAAATAATGGATCATGGTGATATATTTATATAAAATAGTAACACTTATTTTTTTAATGTACTCTAATTAAATCGTAAAAATGAACATGCAACATGGTAACCAGAGGATGTAATGAAATTAATTTACCCTTATCTGTCACATATTATTAGGGTCTACATCCTAATTTATTTCAAGAAATTTATAAAATGTAGATTAAATCAATGATGAAAAAATTAAAAATATAATAAAATTAATTCTCTTTCTATATATTTCAAATTTTGTATATATCCCATAAATGATATAATTAAAATGAACCCTCTTTTATTTATTAATTATATAACATTAGAATTGAGGATTAAGACACTCCATTAAATTAAAATTAGTATAATGGGATGAAAATAATACATAAGTGCCATAAGTATAATTTGATGATATATATGGATATATTTGGGTAGAAAGATAAAATATATAATAAAAATAAACAAAAAATTTAAAAAATATTATATTTATAAAAAAATAAATGTAAATAACATTGATAGGATATTAGGTGAATTGTAAACAAATGAAATTAAGGTTATTCAAATGATTAATTATAATTATATGGTCACTAGAAAAGGAACTATTTATTGGAAAATTAACTGGCTATTGAAATAGTAACTATGATGTTGGGAGTAGTAAAGTGCATAAAATTTTACTTTTATCATGTATTTATAAATAAATATATTTTTTTATAGTATCATAATATAATTTTAAAACCATGAATCTTATATTAATTAAACTTATTCATTTATAATAATATAAATTGTAATTCATTATGAAAAAAACTTTTATGTAAAAATTTTAAAATTAAAATCATGTATGACATAAATTATTTTATTCATTGGTATATTTTAATTAAATATAAATCTTACAATAATTATGATATAAATAAGAATAAAAATTTAATCTGTCACATAAGAATATGTAGTATTTTATATTGATAGTATTATTTTCTTATGTGTTATATGATTTTATTTAAATGTCAATGTAATATGATTCATAGAAATAAATTGATTATATAATAATTATTTTATCGAATAATCACATAAGAATTACATAAAGTTGAATGTTTTTAATTATTTGAAAGTTCATTTTTAATAGAATAGTAAAAAATTTATTTTTTTTAAAAACGAGAAATGTTTTATGACAACATTATGATGTAAAAATGACACAATAATAAACCACAAAATTCTAATCTCATACAGTATTTAATAATTACAATGAAAGAAAAAAATTATAATATTACTTATAATGTTTTGAAATATTTTTTCAAGGCATATATTATATTTTATTTGAATAAAAAACAATATTTTATTAAATTTTTTATAGAATTTTTTTCGGATATCAAATTAGAAATTGGGTTTGATTAAATTCCAAATAAAATTACAATTTATATTAAAAATATTATAAAATTCATAAGAATCATGATTATGAATTCTGTATGTGTAAAAAATAAAATTATCAATAGTTTATTCAAATATACCCCTCATTGTGGGCTATATAAAAACACGTTCACCAAACAATTTGTCCTCAATTAAAAAAATATTTCCATTGAAAATGACATACACAAATCCCACTATAAACTCCCTAATACATAGTTCTATAGCCTTATTTTGGATAAAATAACCTACTAAAAAAATGCTAACTCAATCTAATGGATCCAACTGAAATAATATGACAAGGGATTGAAGACACATGTTTTATCATGTAAATTATCCTATAAACACTTCTATAATATTATCAATCATTAAAATTCAAACTTATAAAATATGTTTATTTCTACATTAATATTTTTAAAAAATAATAATATGTACTTATTTTTCTTGTAATGTTCTAAAAACATAAATAATCCATGTTGGTTTTATACTATCGAAGTGAATTATGATGTTTTATTTTTAAATTAATCATATTAAATTATTCATAACTATATATTTAATTAAGAAATATAATATTTATAATTAAATAATTTCTTCTATTTGATGATATAATTATTAAATAGGAATGATTATATGAATGTAACAAGTAATCAATATAGTCCAATTTAATAGTTTAAATCAATATTACTAAGGTTGATTATTTATTTTAAACAATATTATAAAATATCTTACTCCCCCATTTTTCATAGAGGACGTTTTAGATATAACTAATAGGGGGTATAAAATTTATGTCTTATATGTATTTTAATAGTTTCTGTTTTCAAATTTAATCATCAATACCTATAAGGTTTGTTTCATTCTAGTTAAAAATGTTTAATATTATATTTTTTAATATATCATAGACCAATATAAAATTTATATAATGTAGTAAATTGGATAATGTTTTTTATTAAGGTCTCTCCCCTCCTTAGAATCCTAACCCTTTTTTTCTTAGGGTGTCCATGTTAGGGATTCCACATTGTTATCATATTATAAATAAAAGTGGTTTTTTTGTGGGATCATATTGTAAAAGACCATTCTATATTACACAATAATGTGATAAACATATTACACATTTTAAATGCCTTCACTATATAACTAAGGTATGTGATCTCTACATTGTATCCCATTATCATTAAACTGCATTCAACTAAACATGTATTCTTAAATTTACTTCCACCTTTAAAGAATATCATAATCAATATATATATTTCCCTTCACCCATAAACATTATCCACTTATTGAAGAAAACATTATTCAACTACATGAAATTATTCTATAAATACACATCAGATCAGTATGTGTTGTTTCAAAAATATCATAGATATTTTCCTAATTTTTATATTTCAATAACCCATCGTAAAAATCTATAAATTGGATAACCATATTATTATCTCTGTGAATTATTCTCATTATTATTTCCTTATTGTTATTATTTATTTCAAAATTATTCTAATAAAAACAACTGATTCTTAGCTCCAACCATTTTTAGTATCCCTCATTCAATAAAACATGCAACAAATTTTATTTATTCATCTTAAACTATATAGTTGTCTAGATTAAATTTTACATAGGATACAATTTACCATAAACTATATAGTTGTCTAGATTAAATTTTTTTAGATTATTCTCAAATTTAGATAAATTTATGTGAACAATAATTTTTTTACATGACCAAAAACTTCACATCCAAACATATGTCAATCACAAATATATTTTTTAATTGTGAAAACATGGTTTTACAATGGTTAAATAAAACATTTTTCTCTATTTATTTATAATTTGTAAAAATAAACCAATTATATCATCTTTTTTATCTCTAGTAGGATCATGGTATAAAATATTATTAAAAAATAACATCATTATCATTAAATGATTTAGTTTTCATACATGTAAATATTAAGAAATTATTTAGTATATGTGTGGCACATAGCTTTCACTCTGAGCATTACTCTTGAGGAAATAAAACATCAAATTTGGATCTCATTCATCTATATCATCGTAGTCCTGGATAATTTATTTTGAAAGCATAATAATTCTTGTAACATAATCAAATGAATATAAAATTACGTCAAAGAATGCCCCATTATTAAATTTTATTGTAGAATACACTTATTTTTAACGAAGAATTTATTAAAATTATACTACGTCCAAATTCATAATCATTTTAGGGAATTAATATTTCACATGAATTTATCTTAAGTCGGATTTATGTTCTTGAAGAAATCATTTGTTAGATTAGAAATTATCATTACTTCATAAAAATTAATGGTCATATGGTCTCCCTATCAATGTTAAACATGAAACGCTATGTCCATACAAGAGTTAAATAATGTTAGAAACACCCATGAAATTTCATTTTTTTGGGTAAAAATAAAATTTATACGAAATATTTTGTTATAAGAAAATAATCAAGTCATATATTCAAGAAAAAATTAATATGAAGTGATATTAATACATTCAATATTATTTTCAAGACATAATTTTTTTTTGAAGTATTTTTAGATTATTCTATTGACTTATAAAATATTTTTTGTCCTAAAAAATTCATATGTTATAATAAATGTCCAGTGCCATTAGATTTACAAATTAAAAAAATTAATCATTAAACAACAAATTCCATGTTCATTGAAATGACATAATTTATTTTATGTTTCTATAATTATTATCCAAACATCCTAAAATATCATTTGATGTATTATATAATTTATTTTTGTAGGCATAAATCACAATATCTATTTGAAGAATCCTTTATTCTTCCAAAACTGAATATTCCATTTAAGGATTTATTTTTGTTCCTTAAAAAATATCTCAAAATTTATATGGAGGAGAAAAATTCTCAAAATAGTTTAAAAGGATATATAAAGTACATCCATTTCCTTTTTAGTTTTCATTATCATGAAGAAAAACTCTACAATATTATGATGCAATATCCTTCTCTATGTACAAACCATGAAAACAACGTCATTTTTTCATTAGTTAAATACATATTCAGCATATCCACTTTATTCTTTCTATTGATACTCAATCGATCACCCATGTAATAAACATTTCATGGTTTCAAAAAATACAGATTCAGATTATTGATAAAAAATACGGTTTCAATCCATTGATAGTTTATTTTTAATAAAATCAATGATATTACATTAAAATTTATTATCTTAAGTAACCAATGTATAATGACCATCGGATTTTTCTATTTCATAAAAAAAATTTGATTCTAGAGTTAAATCATTAAAAATTATTGATAAAAAAATTAACTTTTAAATTAAGAGGAAATAATAAAAAATTATTAATGTGGTGAAATAAATATGAAATTTGTTTCTAAACTAAGAAATTAATAGTGAAAATCATTTATATTAGAGTTTAGTAGATGAACTAATATATACCGAGGCTCGAGTTAAGGCCCCTTTACAACTATTTTTCATTAGTTTGGTTATATTATCTATAACTTCTTATCTATCACTATGTTTCCATTTTCCCCATTTAGATTTTTTTATATATTCATTAAATACATTTTCTCGATGTAAATCATTTTACTGTCCAAATATTCTGTAGGTATATGAATGTATCATTGGTTCCCATGTCAATAAGTCTCTATAAACTATACTTTGATAAGTGACATTTTCTGATTTGTCAATATTTTCTGGTTACACACTTATAAATATTTGATTATTTACATTATTTCTAAAAAATTACTTTTTTGAATATTTTTTTTACTCCTAGTTGTGATGAATTAATATAATATTATAAATTCAGGAATTTTTTTATAGTTTTTATTATATAGTTAAAATTTTATTCAACTTTTATTGTGATTTTTTATTTCCTTTGAGATCTATTATGACAACCCTATTTTTTTTACAAACATAAACATGATTTATTACATAAATTTCACTTAATACAACAAAGAAGATCAAGAGGTTTAGTTTCTTTGGGGCTCAGGATCATTACATAAAAACATGAAACATGAAATACAACATTTTTATTGAAAACATTCTTTAAATGACCACTACATTCCCTCGTACTTACCATTGCATGGGATAACCCGAGGACATGCATAAGATGAGGGTGAGCTATAAAGCCTAGAAAGGGAATACACATGTAATAACATGAGGAGTAAAATACATGTTAGACATTAGGAATATAAATAGATCACAAGAGAAACATGAACATAAAGGCATAATAAAGCATGATAATCATAACATGGATATGTGGCAACAACACATGACATGGAATTAGAATGAGCCAAGGCTCATTGCACAAGGAGCATGAGTAAATCCTCATTTCACATGAAGTAAGATTAAACCATATTTGAACATATATTAGCATGAGTCAACACTCATTTAACTTTAAGTATCATGATATTATACTTTACCCAATGCATTGGAGGGAAATAAGGGTGCATCCTTCTTAAACATTTCATTTCATGCATAAGTGTGCCACATGGATCATAAAAAATGGATTCATAAAACAAAATAATGTATTCCATGATAAAGGAATGTAGAATTCATACATGAAACCTTATTATCAATAAGTAAATGTGCATAAATTTGAATAACCATGATGGAGAAATGAGTATGGTATTCACTACACAATGGAATTACCTTAGAAAATCGGTGTGTTTTCGGCAGCATAACAACGTGACATAAGAATTCATAAAAACGATTGATAAGAGAGAAAGGGGTTCCTCATCAATATTTAAATTTAATTTACATTAAATAGGTCATATATATACATGTACCAACAATTTTAATGGAATTTAGATTCATGATAAAAAAGTATTTCATGAATGTAAACGAGGAGAGAGATGTTCCTTTTGGAATTCCGGCATAGTAACTGGTGTACATGGGAGGAATCTAATGAGAGAGGAAGGGGTCATCCATAGTTCAAACATAAAAAGGGGAGTATGAGGGAGGTTATAAACCATACCCCAACATTCATAAATGAAAATTAAAGGAAAAAACAACTTAAAGAAAATTAGACTAAATGAGAAAGGATGAAAAAAACCCTAACTTGGAAGTGTGCTTCCAAAGGAAAGAGAGAGGCTTGTGAGAGGCTTCTTGGGAGATTGAGGAACATTGGGAGGATTCTAGAGAGAGTATGGAAGAGTTTGGACGAACTCCAATGGCTTTTAGTGAGGAGGAAGTGGGAGAATGGGTGGGTTTATATAGGAAAAGTGATGGAATTCTTTATTATTTAGGTTTGGTTCCCCTTAAATTAAATTAATCCAAACCACAAACCATCCCATGGTTTTTTCCATGGTTTTTAGAAAAGGTAATAGGAAAAAAATATTTTATAAATCCAAAGTTATAACTTCTTAAAATAATAGGGTTGCTTATGTGGAGGTGAGTCATACACCCATAGAAATTAATTTAAAAAGACAAGGTGTTTAATAAGCCTTGAGGTGTCCATTAATGATTTGAAAAGTAAGCCAAAAAAATCCAAAAGCACATTATTTTAATGGTAAAACATATATTGGCCAACCATAATCATTATAGTATTTTATTACCTCTCTATTGGGTCATTATGATGTCATAAAACACTTTATATATTTAAACGGTATTTAATTTTTACTAAAAAATTTGACTGTCTCATAAAATTAAGAAAAATTGACAAATGGATAATTTCAACGTCCTGATTCCAAAAATAACATTTATTTTATCTAAATAATTTTCTAAATTTCTTAATTTTCATTTTTAAAATAAAAACATACATTTACCGAAACATCACGGGTTTTGACAAAAAAGGATTTCAAACCATAATAAAAATTATAATAGCATTCATAAAATTATATGATCATTTATAGCTAATAAAATAAATCTAATAATAATAATAATAATAATATTTTATTAAGATATTATTTAATTCAAAAATTCCTTTATTTAATAAAATAGATTTCTTAATTAAATAATTACCAAAACACCATTTTCACTTTAAAAACTATTTACAATGTATCAATAATGACAAGAAATTATATTCATTATTATATACAAAAATAATGTACATGAACAGAGTACTATTGATTAGTTACATAAACCCGTTAAACAACCACATAAGACCTAAGGGTACGGTGTGCTATGGTGACAGACTCTTGGGGTGGCTTGGATAACATTGCTCTAGTGGTAATCTCTATCAACTTACAATTTTACCATAGATGGTCTTGTTCGAGTTTGACATGATGAAGCTCAGCATGGGATTTGTCAAGAGCGAAGTCCAGGGATGCCACCTCTTTTCCGAGCTTCGATAAATGGGCTTCGTATGGAGCAATTCTACTAGATGGGGCCACCGCTTCCATTGTCTGAGTAAATTTGGATTTGTTAAAGCCCTATATTTATACTAATCATGTGACCACTGTTCGACGAATATATTAGAAACGATCAAAATTCTAAACATAAAACCAATGAAGTTGTCATTTTATATAAACATTAAGAGATATTTAATTAGATCAAGAGGGATTTCCATTAATGAATCATTGGGTCGTTACAATATTCCCCCCTTAAAAAATGTCTCCCTCGAAATTTTTCCTTTTCCCACACTAAAACAGATGTGGGTAACTCAGCTTCATCATTTCCTCCGATTCCCATGTCGCTTCTTCAAACATGTGGTTTCTCCAGAACACCATGACCAAGGGAATTTTCTTATTTTGTAGAACTTTTTCTCTATGATCTAAGATCTTCACTGGTTTCTCCTCATAAGAAAGATCATCCTCCAACTATGCCACCTCAGAAGAGAGTACATGTGAAGGGTCCGTTATGTACATATTTAAGAGGGATAAATGAAAGACATCATTACTTTGGCCATGGTAGGTGGAAGTGCAAGTCGATAGGCCACAACCCCAACATGATCATGATTCTCGAAGGGTCAGATGTACCTTGGACTTAAATTCCCTTTATTTCCAATCCTCATGACCTTATTCAACATAGATATGCATAGAAAAACCATGTCTCTAACTATAAACTCAAGGTCTCATCGACAGTTATCTGCATAACTCTTCTATCAACTCTGGGCTTCCTTGATATGCTGCATAATTATTTTCACCTTCTCCACCATTTCCTTGACCATTTCTGGTCCAAGAAGCATATGTTCACCGACCTCATCCCAAAATGTCGGTGTTCTAATCCTTTTCCCATAGAGGGATTCATATGGTTCCATTTTGGATGTTCGAGTGGAAACTGTTATTATAAGTGAACTCAAACAGAGGAAAATGTTGATCCCATCCCCCTTTAAAGTCCATTGAGAACGCCATCAACATATCCTCAAGTGTTTGGATAGTCTGCTCGTATTGGCCATCAGTTTGAGGATGATAAGCCGTACTGAAGTTCAGTTCAGTATTCAGAGCATGTGGAAGACTCTTCCAAACAATAAAGGTGAATCTTGGATCTCAGACAGACACAAAATATTATGGTACTCCATGCAACCTTACCACTTCCCTGATATATATCTGTTCCATTTGATACAATGATAAATCCTCCCGAATAGCAATGAAGTGTGCATTCTTTGTAAGATGATCCACAACAACCCAAATTGCATTGTTGACTTTGGATGTCCTCAGAAGTCCGGTGACAAAGTCCATGGTGATTTTCTCCCATTTCCATTCTGGTATAGGAAATGGTTGGATCATCCCCTTAGACTTCTGCATCTCTTCCTTCACTTTCTGTCACACCAGGCACTTTTATGTATATTCAGTGATCTCCTTCTACATATAATCCCACCAAAAGCATTCTTGGAGATCTCGATACATATTTGTGCTCCCTAGGTGAATAGGGAAGTTTGAACTATGTGAATCATCCAAAAGGTCCTTCATCAGCTCTGAACTGATGGAACACATAGTCTTTTCCCAAACCGCACAATTCCTTCTTCATTAACATTAAACTATGAGGATTTCCCTTTTTCAATAGCTTCCACTTTTTCTTGAATTCCCACATCATCCTTTTGATCATCCTTTACCCTTTCTAAAATAGATGATTGAGAAAAAATTTGTTAAAGGATTGATGATGTTCCCTTCTCTATGATTCCCATGTCCATCTTCATCAAGTATAAGAAGATTGGATCCTTCTCAATTCTCATCATTGATAGAATCACCAGATCCTTTCTACTTTGGGTATCTGCCACCTTGTTCGCTTTCCCAGGGTGGTAATGGATTGAACATTCATAATCCTTGATGGGATATATCAATCTTCTTTGGATCATATTAATCTCTTTCCATGTGAATATATATTTAAGACCCTTGTGGTCAGTATATATCTCACATTTCTCTCTATAGAGATAATACCGCCAGAGTTTCAAGGGAAAGATCATCGTCGCTAACTCCAGATCATGCATTGGATAGTTTTGCTCATGGATTTTCAACTGCTTTGAGGCATAGGATATCACATTATCATTATGCATCAGCACACAGCCTATGAACTTCTTTGAAGCATCACAATATACCACAAAAAGATCCCCACTTGGGGGTAAAGTGATCACGAGAGCAGTGATAAGCCTCATTTTCAACTCCGTAAAGCTTTCTTCGCATTCATCACTCCATGAAAACTTTACTCCCTTCCAAGTTAGCTTGGTATGAGGGTTGGGAAATCTTGAGAAATTTCTCACAAATTTTCGATGATATCTAGCTAACCCCAATAAGTTACAGATATCCGTTACCGATGTTGGCCTCGACCATCCCTCAATTGCATCTGTTTTGGAGGGATCCACATATATCCCATTTCATGTGATTGTATGGCCCAAGAATGAGACTTCCTTCAACCGTAACTCACACTTGCTATACTTTTCATAGAGGTTCTCCTTGCTCAAAGTCTCCAATATAGTTCTTCAACGCTCCTCATGATCCTCCTTGGTTTTGGAGTATATTAAAATATCATTTATAAAGACTACCATAAATTTTTCGAGGTTGTAACATCCCAGGTAAATAAATAATATTACAATCTAATTTTTATCAATATTTGTGAATAAAATTTTAATATTACTTTAAACGGAACACTATGCTCGATGGTGTACCCAATACGCGACATCAAGTTCCTTTGAAATCTTACGTTGCACTCTAATAATAAAATAATATTATTTTAAATCGTAGTTAACACCTAGCCATTGTAATGGCGGGAATGAAAGGAACTGACTACAAAATGCTTATATATATTTGTCAATTTTTTTTTACTTTTATCCAATAAATGTTAGAGGCGTAAAATGAAAATGAATCCAATTTTAAGCATAAAGCTTCTAATATTCTTTAAAAGGACAATTAAACGCCTTTTGATGGAGAACCCTTTTTAAATATACATTTGACAATTTTTTATGTTGTATTTTAAAAAATAAAATCCTTCTTTAGAATCTGGAAATCAAAATTTACTTTTTGTAAATTTTTGATATTTTTCCGATAAAGATCATTTTTAAGTGAAAATGTTTCATTTTAATTTAAAACCTCATTTTAATATGATTTATTTATATGGATAGATTATATTTGTAATTAAGATTAAAGTGTATTTAGAATATATTTTTACCATTTAATCCAATTTCGGTCATTGGAATTAATTTCACTTTGAAATTGGACTTAAACTAGTGTTAATCTTTTAATAGATATTGTTTCTTAAAAACACGCTATTTGTTTTGACAACGGGAATTAATTATTAAATTAATTAAGGAAAATTATATGTTTTTAATTTTTTAAAATAGACATCATTTTTGAATTCGGAGTATCAAATATAGCTTAGGTTTACTTTTTGGTATTTTTCTGAAAAACATCAATTTTTGATGAATAGTGAAACCACTAAGTGGTAGTTAATGTAACTTATTTTTTGTTTAAATGAAACTTTACCACTTCTGTGATTTGATTTTCAAAAATATTACATGCATGGTTGTTATTAGGTTGTAAAATGTGGTTCAATGAGATTAAATTTTTTTTGATGAATAGTAACTGTTATGTTTTATTAATCTCGATTAATGGTAATTAGTGTGATTTAAGGTAAAAAAGATATTATAATAAAATGAAAATATCTTGACACTTGTCCTAACCCTATTTGATGAGCCATGGCCGACCAATACAACCCATGGCTCGATTTGTGCGACCCCATAGAGCCACTTTGGTAAGATAATGACATTAATGCCTTTTATTTAATGTAAAAGTAAAAATGAAACAAACATGTATTGTTTTACTAAAACAATTTTTACATGGGGATATACAAGTCATATTTTTGACTATAAATAGTAATTGGACATCTAAAACGATTTCCTACATCATATTTTTTTTTAATTTTTAGACATTAAATAAATTAAATTATTTATGACATAATGATGATGCAGTGATTACCTCATTATTTAACAATTTAAATAAAATGAAAATATAATATATAATCTAAGACCTAAACATGTCAAAAACCTATTGGATGGGTGGATTTTAAACCCTTATCAACTTATCCTCTAAATTTATCAATGTGGGACCTTTAAAATCTGAAACTCATTGGAAAATAATGTAACTTTTTTTTGACATTCCAAGAGTGCCCCTCCTCTCCTCTTATAAAAGGCCCCCCACCTCTACCTCCTTACCCACACCTCTCAAGCCTTTGGCTTGGACAAACCCTACCCATTTCATCTCTCAAAATCCCTATCTTCATTATTGAAGCCTCACCATTGGGAAGAATCCTTTCCAAGGAAGCCTTTAAGCTCAAATCAAAAAGAGTTGCCCGATTTAAAGGTAATGTCTTTCCTTGTGTTCTTTTGTGTTATTTTTCATCTCCAACCCTCTAAACTATTTTTATTAAATTATTTTGTAACAACACCAGTATCTTAAATAAAATAGGATTTTTTTAGGTGAAGGATTCGAGCTACACTTACACACACTTTTGTCTAATGGTTAAAGAACATATTGTTTCTGTGGATGGTGAATTTCTACCTCACGAAACGATGATTGTTCAATATTCTCTTAACACCATTCATGGGGAACATTATGATGTAACTATATTTTATATATGATATATATAATATTTATGTTTTCTATATGCTTCTGAATATTACATTTAAAAGATTCCTTTATGCTTTTCATCTTGTGCAAATCCGATAATTTATACGAGGAAGTGTGGACTACCGACCCCTCAAGTGATGTGACTTGTTCATGCAATACATGGAATGTATAAAGAATTAAATTAATGAACAAATGTTTACTATATAACATATATATTATAATTTAATTATAATATATATATATCTCTCAATGATTTTTAATTCAATTAATATGTCAAAGAAATGAAAGTAGCGTTCATGCGTACGTACGGCCTACCGTCTCAATGAACGGTGCATTTCATTTATCTCTATCTCCAAATGTTATGGAATAGTATAAAATGAATATGTACTATATATATATAAGATATTTAAATCATTAATACTTTTCTGGGAGATGATTTACTTATAACTTCATGGACAATCATTTTCAAACAAGTTCATTTTTGACTCATGTACCAAACATCGACCAAAACGTCTTATATGAACTCACATTATTAACCAATTATTATAACATTATAATATGCGATATGAAATGAATAATAATATTTAAAGGATAACCTAAGATATTATAAATTGACCAAAGTTTATTATTCAGGAATATAATGAAATGAACAAAAACAAGTCAGACTTGAGGTAAGGGATCCGACCTCTCGCTTTCTTTTCAAGTACCCTCTTTTATGTAATTTCATTTATGCTCCATGTTATTAGATTAGAGGATGTTATTTTATATTAACCATACTGTAATTTTTATTTTTATATGATTATTTACCCCCTCTTACTCTCATCAATTCTTTTTTTTATAATTTTTTAGTGGTGCCATTAGGCTGTCGAATTTTCGTAAGGGAACCTACCCCTCTCTTTCTTTTTTAGTAAACTATTTTATGTAATTCCTTTTAAGCTCATATTTATTATTATTGGGATGTTCTTTAATATTACACATACTGTAATTTTTATGTTCATATTATTAGAGACCCTATTTTCTCTTATCAATCCATTTTGAATGTTTTGATTGGCGTCATTAGGCTGCCGAATTTTCGTAAGAGATCTAACCTCTCTCTTTCTTTTTAAGTACTCTCCTTTATGTCACTTATTTTATGCTCCTCTTTGTTTTGTTGGGGGATTTTATTTTATATTCCTATTTCTTTACATTTTATGTTAATATTATGAGAGACCCTATATTATCTCACCAATCCATTTTTGGATGTTTTATGTGGCGCCGTTAGGCTGCTGAGTTTTCGTAATGGATTTTTTCATCTCACTTTTATTCCTATGATATTTATGCTACATTTTCCACCATTTTCTTTGAGTAGTATATGTACTGCCCATTTTTCTACTCTTTGTGTAATATACATTCGTTTGTAGCTATTTACATCAATGTTGTATTGTATTTCTTTCATGGGGTGTATGTTTCGAAAGATACCCAAGTCGGTAGGGTAACTTTTCACCCTCCTCTTTTTAAAAGACTTATTTTTTTGGGTATTTTAATTAACATATTTTAATGTTGGGATATGTTCTTCTATATCATTATTGATGTAAATTTTATGTCCAAGTGATGAGATACCCTTTTTATCTCTCATCAACTCATTTTATGAATTTTAAAGTGACATCGTTATGCAGTCAAATTTTACCAAGGGAACTTCTTAACCAAATTTCGATTTCTTTGGGTTCAACTTGTAGTTATTGAATATGTCATCCTTTGAATATGTGTGAATGGCCATTGATTGTTTTACACATAATATCCAAATATATTGGGTGTATATATATTTGTCACACATAATTATGAGATTGATTTATCCTTAATTTAAGGATACCTTCTTTACAAGGGATTTCATCTCATTTTACATTTCTATTGAGACTTCATTGTTGTTATGCACCAATTCACTCTTATATGGTGTATATAATGTCCTTTGAAATATTATATCAGGAATTGATTTAATCTCATGATATTATGATGTTCTGATTAAATGTTATTCCTCAATTATTGTATTCAAGTGTCTCTCATTTTGTTAAAAACCCTTTAACTAAAATATCATTTTAATTATTTTAATGATTTATTCTTATAAATATTTCTTGTTAATATCCATGTTTTCAATATGGTTTTAAGGATTTATTCATATGTGTATTAATGGTTTAAAATGTTAGATGCTTCAAAGTTGTCTGTGACACATTGATTCAATGATCTCTTTATTAAATGTTTAAAATGGTTTTGAAAATGGTTTTTAGAATGGATTCATTATTTCAATATCTTAAAATGTTATATTGTTATTGCAATATCGGAATGTTATATTTACATTATTCTTAAGTTATGTTCTATGAGTATGTTATGGTTCTTGGGCATTGTTTATAAAGACGGTTGGTTATGTGATAAACTAAGGGAGGGTGAGCCCGATATAGCTCTCCAATGAATTGGGTAACGCGAAGGAGTTAGACGTTAAGGTTTCTCTAAAGAGATTTAGGGAATATACTGTGATGGGTTTTCCAAACGTAACCACGAGGGTTAATCCATACGTAATAATGTTATGAATGCCTCAAGTTACCTTTATTACTTATGATTTATATTTAGTTATGCATAAATCTTATGATTTCATGAGGTATGTTAAATTGGTTATGTTTTATGAGTAAAGTATGATTTCACTAATTCTTATGTATACATGGACTGATGTTTTCTATCCATACTATTATAACCCTTACTGAGATTTTTATGCTCATCCCATTTTTTTGAAATGACTTCATAGGACATAAGGTTGAATAGGGTCAAGGATGGGATCAAGGAAATGTCAGGATGTCTAAATCAAGGAACTAGACAAGACACTTCTGTTCAAGAGGTTTTATTTTGTGGAAAATATGGAAGATGTGTAGATGTGTGTACTTTGTAATCTTTGAGATGTAATATTTATGACCTAATTCTCTAAAACTCTAAACCTGAAAAGATCCTCAATGTGAATTATTCAATGTAATTCAATATGAAGTAATGTTATATGGTCGGGGCCTTATAGTTGGTATCAGAGGTCGGTTTAGATAACTTTAGATGTTATGGTATCCTCTAAGCATATGTGACATTACCATAATGGTTAATATTTCAGAAAGATTCCTTTAGATAAAGTGAATGAGTTAGTATATATTAGTGTTTATCTTCATCATTAGTACATGATGGTTTTGTTGATATACTCACACTAACATTTCTGTTTTTAGTAAATGGGTGGATCTAGCAGGAAACAAAGTGACAATGGGTTTGAAGGAAATTGTGGTGGTTTTCTGATTAAGAGACTGGATGAAATGGTGGATTCAATGAGGAATCTCATGGTTGTTCTAAACCAACTATCAAGGAGTCATGATCAACCACTTGAACCTTGGTGAGTCCTCTAATGCATCATTTACGAGATGACCTACTCAATGTAGAAGTTCAGGTAATAATTGTAAAGGTAACCATTAGGGTTTATATGTTCCTTACTTTTGAGGTAATTATGGGCTACCATATGTTATGATGGAATATGAACGACATGTGAGAAATATGGGGTTAAATTATGTTCGTATTATTTTTGATGATTTTATCTCTTTTTGGGGAATGATTTGAGAATTATATAGTTTTGGAAAAAGGACAACACATAGACCGTGTGACAACCCATCGCGTCGGGAAAAGCTATGAGAATCGATCCCATAACCAAAGTGCGACTGGTATTTATTTCCTACCACTGGACTATGTGAAGTACCTGGTTAGTTTGACTAATAATTTTTAGTTAGATTATTTTAGGAATCAAGAGTAAGTTTATTTTGGGTTATCTATGGAAATGATTAACATATAATAGAGGATATTTGATTAGGTTAATTACTTTTCAATATGAGACTTTAAGATAAACTACTATTATTTGGAGATAAATGTTAATTTTTACCTTGGAAGACTATGTGATTAAATCCTTCAAATATTTTGGTTTCAATCCTAGTTTGGTTTACTTTGAATAATTTTATGGAAAAATTGTTTATTGAATGGTATTTTTTTAACTTTGGGTATTCTTTGACAAATTTTTGAGATTAAGAATAGACTTTTTTAAAGGATTATCCTTTTCAGGTATTATCTGATCTCATACTAACCTTTTTAGTTTTAGTTTTGGTTAAGGTCTAATGATATGGGAAGTATATAGTTCTCTTTTTTTGATTAGGTGATTCTCTAGAAGTTGATTATAGCTCTATTAATGTAAACAAGTCATCCTAAATACTCATCTTTGAGAGAAAATATGAGTTCGTGTAAGAAATATAGTAAAATTTTATAGTCAACATGAAAAAGAAGTATGTTTACTTATGTTTTAGATAAGCTCAAAAATAAATTCCTCAATGAAATGTAACTTAAATTTTTTTTTGTCTGTTAACATTTCCTACTAGGGAATCCAATAATGTTTAAACCCTCACAAGTTTGGGATTTTCTTATGGTTAACTTTCTCCTAGAAAAGTTTACTATCACTCTCCATTAGAAAATAAACCTTTTTTTTCCTCCATATCCATATTTTCATACTTGGAATCCTAGTATGGGTTAACTCGGGTGACCTTTGAAATTCTCTCCCATTCTTTTTATGTGATAGTTTTACTGACTCTTGTTCCGATGTGGGACATTCAATGGAGTTTCCAATACCAATTTTGAAATTGTGAAGACTCAATTCCCAAAAGGGGTGAAGGATGTAACATCATAGATAAATAAATAATATTACATTCTAATTTTTATCAATATTTGTGAATTAAATGTTAATATTACTTTAATGGGAATGCTATGCTCGATGGTGTACCCAATACACGACAACGAGTTTCTTTGAAATATTACGTTGCACTCTAATAATAAAATAAAATTATTTTAAATGGTAGTTAATGCCTAGCCATTGTAATTACAGGAAAGAATAGAAGTAACTAAAAACTTATTATATAGGTTTCTCAAATATTTGTATTTTTATCCAATAAAAGTTAGAGGCTTAAAATGCAAATGAATCCAATTTTAAGCAGAAGTCTTCTAATATTCTTTAAAAGGTCGATTAACCACCTTTTGATGGAGAAACCTTTCTAAATATAATTTTGACAATTCTATATGTTTTATTTGACAAAATAAAATCCTTCTTCAGAATCTGGACATCCAAATATACTTTTTGTAAATTTCTGTTATTTTTCCGATAAAGATCATTTTTAAGTGAGAATGTTGCATTTTAATTAAAAACCTCATTTTAATCTGATTTATTTATATGGATAGATTATATTTTTAATTGAGAATAAAGTTTATTTAGAATAAATTTTTACCATTTAATCCAATGGTGGTCATTGGAATTAATTTCACTTTGAAATTGGACTTAAACTAGTGTAAATCTTTTAATAGATATTGTTTCTTAAAAATACGCTATTTGTTTTGACAGCGGGAATTAATTATTAAATTAATTAATTCAACTTATATGTTTTCAATTTTTTAAAATAGACATCATTTTTGAATTTATAGTATCAAATATATCTTAGGGTTAATTTTTGGTATTTATTCTGAAAAACATCAATTTTTTATGAATAGTGAAACCACTAAGTGGTAGATAAAGAAACTGATTTTTCGTTTAAATGAAACATTACCACTTATATGATTTGATTTTCAAAAATCCGACATACATGGTTTTCATTAGGAAGTAAAATGTGGTTCATTGAGATTAAAATAATTTTTGATGAATAGTAACTTTTAAGTTTTATTTATCGCAATTAAAGGTAATTAGTGTGATTTAAGGTAAAAATGATATTATAATAAAATTAAAATATCTTCACACTTTTTATAACCCTATTGGATGAGTCATGTCTGACCATGACAAACCATGGGTCGATTTTTGGGACCCCATTGATCCACTTGGGTATGATAATGACATTAATGCCTTTTATTTAAAATAAAAGTAAAAATGACACAAGCATGTATTGTTTTACTAAATCAATTTTTAGATGGGGTTATACAATTAAGATTTTTGACTATAAATAGTAATTGGAAAGAGTAACAGATTTCCTACATCATAGAAGTTTGTTTATAATTTTTAGACATTAAATAAATTAAATTATTTATGACATAATGATGATGCAACGATTACCTCGTTATTTAACGATTTAAATAAAATGAAATGATAATGTAAAATCTAAGACCTAGACATGACAAAAACCTATTGTATGGGTGGATTTAGAACCCTTATCACATTATCCTCAAAATGTATTAATTTGGGACCTTTAAAATCTGAAACTCATTGGAAAATAATGTAACTTTTTTTGACATTCCAAGTCTGCCCCTCCTCTCCTTTTATAAAAGGCCCCCAACTCTACCTCCTTACCCACACATCTCAAGCCTTTGGCTCAGAAAAACCCTGCCCATTTCATCTCTCCACATCCCTTTATTCATCATTCAAACCTCACCTTTGGGCACATTCCTTTCCAAGGAAGCCTTTGAGCTCAAAACAAAAAGTGTTACCCGATTTAAAGGTAATATCTTCCCTTTTGTTCTTTTGTTTTATTTTTCTTCTCCAACCCTCTAAACTCTTTTTATTCCTTTATTTTGTAACAAAAATAGTATCGTAAATATACTAAGATGTGGTTATTTGAATTATTAGAGCTAAACTTACACACACCTTCGTCTAATGGTTAAAGAAAATATTGTTTATATGGATGGCGAATTTCTGCCTCATGAAACGATGATTGTTCAATCTTTTCATAACACCTTTCATGGTGGCCATTATGATGTAACTATATTTTATATATGATATATATGGTATTAATGTTTTCTATATGCTTCTGAATTTTATATTTAAAGCATTCCTTTATGCTTTTCATGTTGTGCAAATGCGATAATTTCATACGAGGAAGTGTGGACTACCACCCCCTCAAGTGAAGTGACTCGTTCATGCAATACATGGAATTTATAAAGAAATAAATTAATAAAAATATGTGAACTATATAAAATATATATTATACTGGAATTATAATATATATATATCTCTCTCAATTATTTTAAATTCCCTTAATATGTCAATGAAATGAAAGTTGCGTTCATGCGTACGTACGACCTACCGTCTCCATGAACAGTGCATTTCATTTATTTCTATCTCCAAATGTTATGGAATAGTATAAAATGAATATTTATTGGATATATAATATATTTAAATAATTATTACTATTCTAGAGATGATTTACTTATAACTACATGAACAATCATTTTCAAACAAGTTCATTTATGACTCATGTACCAAACATCGACCAAAACGTCTGATATGAACTCACATTATTAACCAATTATTATAAAATAATAATATGTGATATGAAATTATTAATAATATTTAATTGATGAACTTATGCAATTATAAATTGAACAATGTTTATTATTCAGGAATATAATGAAACGACCAAGACAAGTCAGACTTGAGGTAAGGGATCCGACCTCTCACTTTCCTTTCAAGTACCCTCTTTTATGTCATTTCATTTCTGCTCCATGTTCTTATGTTGGAGGATGTTATTTTATATTAACCATACTGTAATTATAATTTTTATATGATGAGATACCCCCTCTTACTCTCATCAATTCTTTTTTGAGAATTTTTAAGTGGCACTGTTAGGCTGCCGAATTTTCATAAGGGAACCTACCCCTCTCTTTCTTTTTAAGTACACTCTTTTATGAGATTCCTTTTAATCTCATCTTTATTATGATTGGGATGTTCTTTTATATTACACTTACTGTTCGTTTTATGTTGATATTATGAGAGACCATTTTTTCTATCATTAATCCTTTTTGGATGTTTTGATTGGCACCGTTAGGCTACCAAATTTTCGTAAGAGATCCAACCTCTCTATTTCATTTTAAGTACTCTCCTTTATGTCACATCTTTTAAGATCATCTTTGTTATGTTGGGGGATGTTATTTTATATTCCTATTTCTGTAAATTTTATGTTAATATGATGAGAGACCCTATTTGATCTCATCAATCCATTTTTGGATGTTTTAAGTGGCGTCGTTAGGTTTCCGAATTTTCGTAAGGGATTTTTTCATCTCACTTTTATTCCCATGAGATTTATGATACATTTTCCACCATTTCCTTTGAGTGGTACATGTACTGAAAATTATTCTACTCTTTGTGTAATATACATTCGTATATGATTATTTACATCAATGTTGTATTGTCCTTCTTTCATGGGGTGTATGTTTTGAAAGATACCCAAGTCGGTAAGGGAACTTTTCACTCTCCACTTTTTAAAAGACATATTTTGTTGGGTCTTTTAATTTACATATTGTAATGTTGGGATATGTTCTTTTATATCCTTATTGATGTAAATTTTATGTCCATGTGATGAGATACCCTTTTTATCTCTCATCAACTCATTTTCTGAATTTTAAAGTGACGCCGTTAGGCTGTCGAATTCTACCAAGCGATCTTCTTAACCCTATTTCGAATTATTTGGGTTCAACATGTAGTTAGTGAATATGTCATATTTTGAATATGTGTGAATGAACATTGATTTTTTTAGACTTAATATCCACTTATATTGGTTGTATTTATATATTTCACACATAATTATGAGATTGATTTTCTTTAATTTAATGATACCTTCTATATAATGGATTTCATCCCATTTTACATTTCTATTGAGACTTAATTGTTGTTATGCACCAATTCACTCTTATATGGTGTATATACTCTACTATGGAATATTATATCATGAATTAATTTATTCTCATGACATTATAATGTTCTGATTAAATGTTATTCCTCAATTATTGTATTCAAGTGTCTCTCATTTTGTTAAAAACCCTTTAACTAATATATCATTTAAATGTTTTAATGATTTATTCTTATAAATATTTCTCCTTAATATACATGTTTTTAAAATGGTTTTAAGGATTTATTCATATAGATATTAATGGTTTAAAATGTTAAAATCTTCAAAGTTGTATGGGGCACATCGATTCATATATCTCTTTATTAAATGTTTTAAATGGGTTTGAATATTTTTTTGAGAATAGATTCATTATTTAAATATCTTAAAATGTTATATTGTTATTGCAATGTGGGAATGTTATATTTACTTTATGCTTAAGTTATGCGCTATAATTATGTTATGGTTCATGGGAATTTTTTATGATGACGGGTGGTTCCGTGATAAACTATGGGTGGGTGAGACCGATATAGCTCCACAATGCATTGGGTAACGCGAAGGAGTTAAACGTTAAGGTTTCTCCAAATAGATTTAGGGAATATATTGTGATGGGTATTCCAAACGTAACCATGAGGGATACTCCCTATGTAAGAATGTTATGAATGCCTCAAGTTACCTTTTTGCCTTATTATTTCTATTGAGTTATGCATAAATATTATGATTTCATGAGGTATGATAAATTTATTATGTTTTATGAGTAAAGTATGATTTCATTGATTCTTATGTATACATGGACTGATGTTTTCTATGCATACTGTTATAACCCTTACTGAGATTTTTATGCTCATCCCATGTTTTTGAAACGTTTTCAGAGGACATAATGTTGAATAGGGTCAAGGATGGCATCATGGAAATGTCAGGCTGTCTAAAGCAAGGAACTAGACATTACCCATTTGTTCAAGAGTTTTTATTTTGTGGAAAATATGGAAGTTGTGTAGATGTGTCTACTTTGTAATCTTTGACATGTAATAGTAATGACCCAATTCTCTAAAACTCTAAACATGAAAAGATCCTCAATTTGAATTATTCGATGTAATTCAATATGACGTAATGTTATAAGGTCGGGGCCTTATAGAGGTAATCTCTAATGACTCTATTAATTATGTCCATGATCATTGCTGGAGAATTGGTGAGTCCGAAATGCATTACTATGAATTCATAGTTCCCGTATATTGTAATAAAAGCAGTCCTGGGGACATCTTCCTTCATCACCCTTACTTGATAATATCCCGACCCCAAATCTACCTTGGAAGATTATTGTGCTCCAAGCAGCAGATAAGACAATTCATCGATTCGTGGGAGAGGATACTTGTTCTTTATCGTGATTTTGTTGAGCTCACGATAATCGATGCAAAGGCACATTGACCCATCCTTCTTCTTGACAAAGAGGACTGGTGCACCCCATGGTGAAGCAATTGGGCGTATAAACCCCTTATCCAAATTCTCCTGTAGTTGTTTTTTCATCTCCTCAATCTCTACAATATCCATTCTGTATGGATTCTTGGATATTGGATATGCCCCCGCTATAAGTTCAATTGAGAATTCAACATCTCTTCTAGGAGGAAGGCCTGACTATTCCTCGGGAAACACTTCTGCGAATTCCCTCACAGTAGGAATTTCTTCAAGGATGGTTTCATCCTTGGATTCAATCATCTGTGTCAGATACGCGTGCTCATAGGGTAGTAATATCCGCGCTTGAGATGATGGAGCTAAAAGATATTCATCTTCCTCCATAAAATTGTAAATAATCGGGGGTCAATTCTCCATATGGAGTGTCATTTCCCTCTCCCGAAAATTTATGTTGGCTCATTATAAGGAAAGCCAATCCATGCCAAGAATTCCATCAAATTCCACCAGAGGGAGTATGATGAGGTTCGCCAGGAAATTCAATCCGTAGATCATAACAGGTGCGGACTTTTATTCATGGGATGCAATGATATCCCCATTTTTCGTACTCACTGACATCTTCACTTCCATTATTTGTGGTGGTGCTTGGATTGTTCTACTAAACTTTCGGGATATAAAAGAATGAGTAGGACCTGAATGAAAAAGTAGGTTTTCTATTCTTGAATGAATAACTAGATTACCCATCACCACATCACTGTCAGGGTTCACTTCTGTAGGCGTGATGGAAAAAGCTCTTCCATTCTACCTTGGAGGTTGTTGGTTACCTCCTAAAACACTTGGATTAGGGAACTAATTTGAAAAATGTCCCGGTTCTTTGAATTTGTAGCATTGAACAACGCGTTGAGGTTCGAACAGAGCGTTCCTCTCTTCTGTCGCAGCATTGGGTCTTTCTTTCTAATAGTTAACAGCTAGGTTCCCTTCTCTTCCACACCTGAAGAATTTCCTCATCCCCTTAAGGAAATTTCCAGGATGCTTCTTTCTGTACTTTTGGAAATTGGGGTGCTAGATCTTCTTAGCACCATTGGATTTATCCATTGGACCACCAGCATTGATGTCTGCCTTAGGCTTCTTATCCCCATGATACCTTTGTGATTCTCCGCTCTCCATTTCGACCTTGAGGGCACATCAGTCAATTTATTTATAGCTGTCAAAGTCAGAGATCACCAATGCTTTATGTATGCTAGGATTCATCCCACCAAAGAAAGGGTCAACATTGCATTACGAGGTAACGACAAATCCATAAGCTTATCATGCAAGCCTTGTGAATTGTTCCTTGTACGCTCCAACAGATTCTTCAACTTTTTTATGAGGTAAAGGAAGTACCTTTACATCTTAATCCAAAGGGTCCGCAGAAAATATTTATCGAAAAACATCTTCCGTAAATCCTTCAATTCCAACACCTCGATCTCCTCCTTTGGCTTCATATTTTTTATCTACGTCCACTATTGATCAGATTCACCCCCCATACGATAAGCCACTAGGAGAACCTTATCTTGTTCAGAACATTGAAGGATGGAGAATATCTTTTCAATGGAGTTACATAACCCCTTAAAACAACTGCATAAGACATAAGGTTAAGGTGTGCGATAGTGACAAACTCTTGGGGTGGCTTGGATAACATTGTTGGAGTGGTAATCTCTATCAACTTCCACATTTCCCATAGATGGTCTCGTTCGAGATTGACATGATGAAACTCAACAAGGGATTGGTCATGTTCAATGCCCAAGGACGCTACCTCTTTTCCGAGCTCTAACAAATGGGCTTCATATGGAGCAATTCTACTGGATGAGGCCATCACTTCCTTTGTCTGAGTAAATTTGGATTTATTAAAGCCCTATATTTATACTAATCATGTGATCACTGTTCACTGATTATATTAGCAACATTCACAATTCATAACATAAAACCAAAGAAGTTGACATCTTATATGAACATAAAGAGACATTTTATTATATCAAGAGGGATTTCCATTAATGAAACTTTGGGTCGTTAAATCAATTTTCTAATAACCATGCATTTATTATAATGATTTACTTGGATGACTCAATAACTTATTTTAACAGTATCCTACATAATACCATGATGTATAATAATTTATGTAAATATTATGTTTCTAATTTTCGTCTCATGTGTTAATTTCACGTTTATTATTTATGTATATTTATTTTTATTGTGGAGAAGTTATACCAGAAATATTATATGGATAAGTGGGATACAAATTATAAAACCCCTAATCAGTTGGAAAATACTTTATATCTCATTACATCACTATAAATACTCTTAATATCGTTTTTTTCAATAATGATATACGTTGTAATGATTATGTTCTACTTATAAATTTTTTATCATATCATTGAGATCATCATTTTCATATTCTTATGATGATAATCCACATAAATTTTCCACATTTTATCATTCTAAATATTACTATGAATCTATGATATTTTTTATCAAATGTAATTTATATATAAAAACATATGATCCTTTTATTTTATGATTCCATGATTGGATTATTAACATTATTTGTATCTCAAACCATGTTATACTATTTCACAAACATACAATAGTTTTAATCCCACCCATTATTTTATGTATTCCCCTAGAACATCCTATGATTTTCTATGAGTATAGTGAGATGTAAAATAATATTGTAATAATTATAATAAATTTAAAAACGGTCTATCACTGTGTACTTTCTTACATCAGTGTATGATACAAGGGATAACATCATAATGTAATGGTTAGTTTAATAGTATTAATAAACCATATTCAATAATGATTCCCCTTTTTCAATAAAAAAAATTTGTTAACATAATTAATTTAAATATTCTACATATTTGATCTCATTAAATGATTCATTCATCAAGTCCTTGGGAAATAAAGCAAAATTTGGATGAGATAAAATGCTAAAAAATTGTTAAATATATTGGAATATAGAAATAGTAAATATGGAATAGTGATTATATAAATGTACATAAATGAAAAAATGACATTTAATAAATAACATGGTCATAAAATTCATCCATGCATATTATCATGACATAAATATCATGTATAATAATAAATTAATTCATAGTCATGAAAATGACTAAGTTTTTTACTTAATGATCTCATAGATAATGATAACATTACACTCTATTACATGGTTAGTGAAATTTTGATCCATGTGTAGGTATACACAAAAAACATAATTAATAATGTTAGCCTAGTGGTTTGACTCTTCAGATCGATTGATTCATTATAGGGCTATATAATTATAGGACCCAACAATCACTTCATGAAAAATATATACCTTAAATATTGAGTGTTAAATTTAATTTATAAACAATATAACCTATAAATTTTTTTGATTAATGGTTACATATTATTATAATTTATCTATTGAATCAAATCACATTCATAATACAACACCTTGTATAAAAATGTTATATTTTTTAGGAAATGATCGCATCCATGATACAAAGAATATGAATATTTATGATAAATTTTATTTCAAAAAGAATGATTATCAGAAGAAGTTTAATATATCAATATATGTTTATTGACCATAAAAATATATAGAGATAAAATATGACCACCAATTCATTAGAAATATAGTTTTTGTAATAAATTCAATAATGTTGAATAACAAAAGAAAATGGATGTGAAACTTTAAAATAGTATTTCATGACATTTTTTACTAGAAAAAACATTGAAAAACTATTGAATAATATGAATATAATTAAATGAAATTCGTGGTATGAAATTCTACAATATCCATATATGATAATTATAGAACATTCCTTTGGAAATTTTAAAATGAATCATTCTAAAAACCTTATAATGCTTCAAATAAAAACATTAAAAAAATAATTGATGATATAAATGTTTATTAATAAATCAATTGATGACATATAATTTAATATTTTAAAACAATATTTAAATATATGGACATTTAATAGAAATATATTTAATAGAAATGAAAAATATGAATGGATATTATTTAAAAAATTAATATTCATGATTAATGTTCTAAATAGATAAATATTTGGATGAAAAATATGAAACTATTTTAATATTTTAAGGATATAAATATATATGATTTTTTTAAATGTTTGTTTATAAAAGATTTTAAAAATAATAATATAAATATAAATAATAATATTGTTAAAATAAATCCTTATCTTTTTCTGTAATATTAAAACTTAAACCCCATGAAAGTGAAAATATGAAATGACAAATTTATAATAAATATTAAATATATTGTAATTTTGAATACATAGAAGTGATTTATATAAAACCAAAAAAATGTAACATAGAGGAAAATACTAAATATATCTCAATAGGGTTGAAATTGAGATTAAATTTATTAAAAATTTCAAATCATTAAATTGAGAATTAATCAATGCTGTGATCTTGTGTGAAAAAAATAAATACACATAATAAAGTGTATATAAAACAAAATACAATAACAATTCATATCACTCATAATATTTGGAATGAAACAGTTTCTGAAGTTATAGTATAACGTAATGAGTTGAAATTGATTTAAAAAAACCCTAACCACTTGTTTGAATTCATTTGATTTCAAACATCATGTATAATAAATATAAATTTATTATATATATATTCCATAAAAATAATACTATAGATCATATCATTTATTATAAACATAAAACATTTCATAACCTTTTTACTGATAATTGATTATTTGAATCATTATTTTGGTGATATTTTCTTTTTTTAAGTATGTTACAATTCAGTTGTTTCATTCTTTGTCTCTTGTGTATGGTTCAATAGTATTCAAAACATTAAACATCATATTATTCTCATATATATTCATTTTAAATTTAAATATTTCTATTCATAGATAAAGGGAATAGATAGAAATATCATTTACACAATTGATGGAGATGGTTGTCCATACATATGTGTGAACATTGGTTCCACTTTTCGATGGATTAATTGAACGAAAAGTAAAAATTTACTTAAAATTTAACAATAATAAAAATATGATAAATAAAATATATATATTTATTAAATAAATCATTTAAAAAATCAAATTAATATAGTGATGAAAATTAATTACTTTGCAATGTGGGGATTAAATTCCATACATTTGCATGAATGAGGGTTTTTCTGTCAATATGATGGATAGAATGTGGTTAATGGGTTTTCCATCATCCTAACGAAATGAAAGTATATTTAAAACTGAAATTTATTTATTTTAAAAGGTATATGACTTATTTAGATGAGGTCTGAGATCATTTAAACTTGAATTTTCTCTGTTAAGAGTTACACCTCTTCTTTGAGAAACCTATATTGGATTAAACTATATTCCTCAAAAAGGAGGTATTTTGGAAATGTATAAAGGCCTAGTAAATGGTTATTTGATCATTGAAGATATTATTTTTGGTATTTTACATGATATATTTCTCAAAATTTGTGATAATTAGATTAGAAGATGTCTCCATTTATAAGTGATGAGAGGGGATGTCTTGATATTTTAGAATACATTGAATTAATATTATTTCTTTTTTAAGGCTGCGATAAAATACTGAAATATTTATAACATATTATATGTATAATTTTTAATTTTTTCATCAAATAATCATTTTAATATTTTATTTGATGTTTTATCCATTATATATTAGTATAAACCCCTTATTTACCATTTTGACATTTACAGAAATATAACTTTTTCTAGTATTCAAGGGTTAAAAATTATAAAATAAATAGAATAGTGAACCATTAGTGCACCATTATTGATATATTAATCCATATGAAATTCAAATAACCTAATTTTTTATTTTTATGATTTTTATATAATTAATTAAAATATTGTTTTATTATAAAATATCATTAATATCATTTTTGGAACAACTCAATCACTTTGAAAATAAATTCATCAGAATATATTTTGAATTCGAATATAAAAATTTCAAACATCCATATTTTTTATATGTATCTAAAAAATTCATTTTAATCTTTATATCACCCAAATAATATTACTTATATAGTTTACAAAATCATTTACTTTATTATTACACTACTAATACATGCACTTTATCGGAGTTACAAATGTATTTATAGTTATTATTTCAAAACTAAAATTTAAAAAAATAATTGGAAATTAATTTATATTTAAAATATTAATTTATCATTGAACAATTTTTTTTCAATCACATGTACCAAATATTTAAGATATTGAATGAAAACAATAAAATTTCTATCTTTATATTTTTCTTATATATTATAGAGGCAAAAATCAAATTGAAATGAGAAAAAATTAAATCTCTAATAAATTTTTTTGGTTGTGGAAGAATTAGACTCATATATATAAATTAATTCATGTTTAGGAATTAATTTTATTTTCTATTACATTATTTGTAATAGTAAATAAACAATTTTACCATGTCCTAAGTAAATTTTGTTTACTATGGTTACTAATAATATTTAATAAAAAAATGAAACTATTTAAAATATATGTAGAGTATTATTTCTAATATGTAAAATATTTTTCTATATTAAATTTCAATAAGTGTTATAAAATAATTTTAAATTAAACTGAAAAAATGGGAGGAAGAAATTATTTTTTAGAAAATTATTTTTCTATTTATAAAATGTGTTTTTAATAAATCCTTTTATATTTAATTCAACTTATCTTCATTTGATTGTTATTAATAAAAATTAATTAAATGTACATTCAAAAAATTATAAAATGTATACATTTGTAAATTCATTATAAAATTTAATTTTCAATAAAAACATTTATTTATCGCTATTCATTAAAAAAGAAACCTTCTAAAAAATTTTAAAATACTTTTTTAGATATTATTTTGAAATTATCTTTTAAAAATGGAATCATTTTTATAAAATATAATATATAATATTTCCAATAATTAATTATAATATTTACTCAAAAAACGAAATAAAAACCATTTCAAAAGAATTTGTATTTCATTAAGAATAAGGAAACATTACTAAAAATAGAGTTCTTACTTCTTAATCATTAAAAATTAAATATTTATTGAGTTTGACTATAATAAATTTTTAAAATTTTTCTTAATGATGTTGTATATTATATTTCAATGACTATTCAATATGTTTCATATTTTATTAATAAAAATTTATGGATTCTTCCAAATAAAAGTGGTGTATCCGGTATGCTTTTGATCATAGTATTATTTTAAAACCTTGCAATATTACAAAATTTACATTTGAATTTTTTATAATTAATATAATCAATAAAACATTGTAAATGACTTTATTTAAAGATATATAAATGAATATTTATGTAAAAAATGACCTAATGTCACATTTATAAGATATGGGTTGTTAGAAATACACATACATAGAGAACCAATTTAGATTACTCTTAGTGACATGACCATCGAGTTTTAATAAATATCATGAAGTTAATAGAAAATATAGAATCTAAGATTATATAAATTGATAATATATCAATATATTATTTATTTTTTACATCAAGGATTCATGAGATCTAAAAACACTATTTTCTCTAATAGTATTTTATAGATAAATCGAATATAAATTTATATAGATGGTTAGTTTCACATTTAAATTAATTCTTGATTTTTATGGATATTTCATGTTGTATTTGTTTCTAACTTGAAATTGGATGAGTTAAAATATTATTTGACCTATTTTGAAAATAGAAAAATAAAAAAATTTCTATATTTTTAGAGAATATATTATAGATCATGAAAATAATAATTCTAGTTTGACTAGTAAACAAGATTATGAAGAAGATAATGGAAATTTATTGTTATTATTCTCATATTCTCTTACACTTTATGAATATTTCTAATAGAATAAAATACAACTTTTTTTGGGTCTTTATTATGTTTTGATGAATTATTGAAACTCAATAATTGATATGGTTGTGGTATTGTGATTTCAGTGAGTGGAAATGTTGTTTCACATTGTAGAATTATGAAAAAAATATTTATTTTTGATAATACGAGGGGGTGGGGGAGAAAAATCCATGGCATACATTAATGTATAAAAAAACCAAGGATGATGACCAAATTAGAACCACATTTATTAAAATTAAACCATATTAACATCTAATATATCATGGTTATTGTAAAATATTTAATTTATTGATAAAAATTGACACTGAAAAATTTGTATGTAATGAAGCATTTATCCATTAATTTTTATTTGTATTTTTTCCAAATAAAACATATCATGGTAATACCCCATTACTCTATAAATAATCCATTATTATATGATTTTTTTAAAAATATCAATGTGTCACAAAACAATATATTTGTCTACTATACCTTATAAAGACAATCCTAGAGTGATTTTGATAATGATTAAGGTGAAGTACTGAGGTAAAAACTTTATTCACTTGTGAAGGAACTTTAAGAAGTATATAAGATATTTATCTAATTTTTTTTAAAAAATAGTACATTTAATTCAAAGTTAAATAGGTCCTTATCCATATCTATTTATTTGTTTTTATTGATAATATAATTAGATTATGAATTATGGGTTCAAACTATTAGAAAAATAATATTATACAAATGAAAAAAGAGTGTGGGAACCAATTAAAAAATTATAATGTGTACAAAACATATCTCTCCCTCTATAAATGAAATGTTGTTATAAAAAATAAAATTTATTTATAAGGTAATAAATATTATGATATTAAAAGTAAATTTATGGTTTTCTATCACACTAATTTAACCATATCAGGGTATCTCACAGTTATTTCCTAGGAAACATCATTTTTATGAAATATAAGGGTCCTATCAAGAAGAGTATGTATTTAATTTTCATTTTATGGTTTTAATGAATTATTTATATATGTATCATATTCTGTTAAAAACATGTGTATTCCCATGTTTTGTGAAAAATGATTTCATCATTGAAAATAATGGATGGTTCTATATCTTCATCTTCTGGTTTGGGTTTTTTTGATTCCATTGGGAATTGTGATCTTATTTTTTATCTCGCGACATTTAAACATTTTATTACAAAAATAACATTCAGTTAGAATTTGAGATGGTGAATCTATAGATTTCATCCCATTGGGAGAATAATATTACAATATCAATTAAAACATATGATAAAATTTATGAGGATATCATATTTTCTAGAAAATGATGATAGATATACTATAAATATATGATGTAAATATTTCTACCATTAATTACTTAAAATTAAACAATTTTACCACTTATAATATCAATAATATCTCTATATATTAAGTGATGAAGTGGAGGATAACATGTTAGAATAATGTGAAATATCAAAAGGATAGAATATACAAGATTTCCAAATATAAATTTATTATGAAATAAAAATGATCTCAAGAGGAAAAAATATATACCAAGGATGATTCCATAGGATTCAATAAATTTATATAATTTTACACTAATATAATTTAATTAGGAATTAAATGTATATAATTGTAATGATATCAAAATTTTTCCATTTTGAAAATATAATTAATGATTCTAATAGATTTAACAAAAAACTAGAAGGTGATCATAAAAAAATATTAACAGATAGAAACTAGGTATTCAGACATTAGAAAAATACTTATTGAAAAAAAATTAATGGATAATCCATTAATAATATTTAATTGAAACATGTTAAGACATCGTTTGATGAAGGGAGTAAAAAAAAGATTTTGACTCAATAAAAAAAGTATCTATTTGACTATATGGAAAAATCTAAACTATAAAATGATACCTCTAGTAAAGAATAAATTAATTTTTAATAGGAGTACAATAATTTGGTTTTATAAAATAAATTTATATTAACAATAAAACACTCTTTTTTTTTTGAAAAATTGAGGAATCAAAAATGGTAAATATTGTAGATTAATAATTTAAATAAATAATTAATGGAATATCTTAATATATGAAATAATAATGATATTTATATGATGGAATTAGTGTTTATAAGTATTGAAATAAATTTAATTCAACTTTATAATATAGAAAAAATTAGAAGAATTAATATTAAAAATTAACTAATAAAGAATAAACAAGTGAAGGTGTATATGGTGAAATTTATTAAAGATAACAAAATACTTATACAGATCAATATTTAGGGATCAAAATTCTATAAAGATTTAGAATATACTAATTTTATTAAGAATGTTTTTTATGAAACTAAGAATCTTCGAGATTTTCTCATGATTCCTTGTACTTTTTTCATGTACACTCAAACATGAAATTAAAATGTATATGTATTGAAAATATTGAGAAGATGATGATTACATCACCAAAGAAAATAGAGATACCCATTTATAGAATATGTGGTGGAAAATATTAAAAAAAGTTGCTATGTATGAAATACGAAAAAAATTTAGTTAAAATTTATGTTAAAATTAAAAATGAAATAGGATTTACCATAGCATAAATAAATTTTTTATCTTTAATGTGAAAAAAATCCAATCAAAAAATGTAAAAAATATAAGATAATTATATTCAATGATATTTTATTATTAAGAAAAATCTTGTTGTTGTGAATGGTATTGAATTTTTTTTTGTTTTATAGAATAATATATATATATATATATATCAATAAATTAAATGGTTTGAATTTATGTGGATAAAAGTGAACAACCATATAGTCAAACTATAATAATATTTTTAAATAAAGGGTTAAATTTGATAATACTCTATATTCTCTTAGGGAAATGAATAGTAGGTGTTCTCAAACTAAATGAACCACCAAAAGTATCTCTTGATACAAAAAATGTATTTTAAGTGGAATAAGAACAAAAATATATTATGTATATGATTAATCAGAAGTAAGACATTGTGGTTAAGAAGCGTTACAACTTATTTAATGGTGGAAAACCTTGGATTCAAGACAGAAGGCTCTCATCACACATTATTGGTAACAATAATTAGTTTAATTATATAATATTTTATATTAGAGGATATATTAGTTTAAAAAATTATTGATCAGAAATTTATAATAGTTTTAGAAGCACATAAATTTGTGAAAATTAGTCTAACTAAAATAATGTTATATTTTAATGTTGGGTTGATGAATAATATTTTTAATTTATATTAGGTTTCTGACCATGTGAATGAAGTTTGATTTTAGAAATATTGATGTTCTATTTAGAGAATCTAAGATAAGAAAATAATTTTCTATAAACCACAAATGACTTGAAATATATTTCATATTTTCGTTTATAATTGAGTGTGAATTAATATAATTAACAAATAAAATAGATTACATGGCCATTATAGTCAAATAAACATGGGAAAATTTTTAAATATAAGTTGGGAATTATATATTGATATTTAGTCATGTTATGAACAATTCACATGGTTTGTTTCACAATGAATTGATAGTTAATATAGGCCAAAAGATAATGGAAATTAGAATGGGAAAAATTATAAAATTAATACACAGTGATGCATGTGGTATGATTAGATTATAATCACCCAAAAATTATAGGTAAATTATTAAATTTATTAATTATTTTACATCTATGACTTATTTTTTACATTAAAAAGATTATATTATAAACAAGTAATATGTTAAATCACTTTTAAAATAATTGGGAATACAATATTAGATGTGTCCAATAGAGGATATAGTGAAAATATATATTAATACAGGAATTAATTTTCTATGAATTATCATGATATTATTCTATATGATGCGAATATAACTATCCATATGAACCCATTAAAAAAAAACTCTGATAGGAGTTACCCGTATTTTATGAGCACAAGATGAACTATTTTAGTAGAGAATGAAAATTCAAAAAACATTTCAATACCAGATTTCACAACAACTATCTGCATTTTAATCTAATTCTTAACATGTGGATTTTTGTTCAATATAACTTATTATAATTTTTTGGAATGAAACTCAATATGAATGATTTTAATTTTTTTTCTAGGACATGTGAACTCTAAATTAGCATGATACATTTGTGTGACATTAATTAATGATAATATAAAAAGATATTTCATGGGAATACACTTTTTAAAAAAATTACTATTGATTGAATAATAATTTAATGAATATAATTAATATATATGGATTTATTGTCATGGAGGTTCTTAATATGTCAAGAGAATCAATTCTAATTAATGAAGTAATAAAATAATTTCTAGAATATGTTTTAGGAATAAATGAGATAGAGTTGATAATTTTCAAAATGAAAAAACTATTTCTAAACGTTACAGCGATAAGTATGGTCTAGGGAAATATAAATACTATGTACACAAAAAATAGAAAAAATATTTAGTATGATAAAATCCTTTGGGGTAGTAGTTTTATATTTGAAACTTAGATAAGTTTGAAAAAATAAAATCATACTATTAATCATTCACATGTTATTCAAATAGTTTTTATTTTGACTAAAAATATATTGATAGATTCAAAATTATTTAATAAGAGAAGAATTATTTTGAAATTAATGTAATATGTGAGTTTGTATCACAAAAAAAAATGAAATTATTTTTTATGGGATTTTGTGGGAAATTTGAAATAAACTTATTGAGTTGCAAGAATTACAAAATAATGTCACCAATTTTATACACAAGGGTTTCTTAAATTTATTGTTATATACATAAATAATAATATTCACCCACTATGAATTCATTAAATGGATCACATTTTTCTTTGAATATATTATAAAATGAACTAAAATATGTGATAAATTTATATGAATTCACATTTTTGAAAGGTAATCATGTGGAAGAATATTATATTGAATAAATAGAATGTTTTATGCTCTATATTAATGCTTTATTAACTGTTATTATCATTAAATAATTATATCATTTCAAATATGGTCTGTGATCATTATATTTGAAACTGGGGTGTAATATAATGATCATATATTTTAGGAAAGGAAACAGTTATAACTATCTATATATAAATAGAAACAATACAAATCTCTCATAGGGATTATGGATGTTGATATAATTATTTTATATTCAATAAATGTAAGAATTATAAGAAGGATTTTTAAATAAGGAATATGAAAAATAAATTTATATATTTTATGATGTTATTTTTTTTGATTTTTTTTCTCATTATCACAATGGTTTGTAACATTATATAGAAGGAAAAGTATCTTCATAATTACTTTAAATAGATTGTAATGCATGTTCTGAGGGAGGTTACTAAGCCAATATAATTTGGTACTATGTAATTCTTTAATGAGTGTAAGGATAGTAAAAAATAAAATGGATGTTCAATTATTTATTAGATGACTACTTTACATGACCACACATGGAAAAAAATCCATTAAACATTGTGAACAATTCCAAGTAAAATTTTTTGACTGATATATTCTCAAATATAAAAACATATTTAACTAAAACAATATAAATCTACACTACATATTAAAATATGATTATGATTAATCATTAATTCTATATAGATATTCTTATATTTATTTGGAAGGTGCAACTATAGATATAATCTGAACTTTTGGAGGTATATCCTTTATTAAATAATAGTTTTTTTAATGGAAATAAGAAAAGAAAAATTCCAATATCATGATAAAAAAGGAATCTATATGTTTTCTCACAATATATATCTCAATTGATTGGGATATTATCACACATTTATGATATGTGGGGAAATATTTTATCTCAATTAATTATTAGTAATTATAATCAATTTATCAATCTTCTGATCGATGAATTATATGAATAATTGGAGTATTATGAATATTAATTTCATGTACTGAATCATAGAAGATATGGTTGAATGTGAATAAATATCATTTTAATATATATAAATAAAAAAATTCCTAAAATCCTTTAAGAGTTTCATTTATGGTGACACTCCAAATATATTTTTATGGTGATTATTTTATTTTCCCTCTATATATAATTTACATTTTTTTAGAGGTGGATAATAGTATGAGAGGAATTTTTCGTTGATGTTTTGGATTCATCTTTACTATGAAAAAAATGCGATACGGATAGAGATATTTCTTTATTAGGGGGGATGAGGTTTTATATGTTTAAAGATTAAATAATTGAACTAAATTTTATGTATGTTTCAAAAAATATTAAATTGGAGGGGATTTGATGTGGACTTTCTGGAAAAAACCCTATGAATTGAATAGAAAAGGCGGTGATGATAAGATCTAAATTGGAATATTTATTATAGAATATTTATTTCTACACAAAGGGTTATATAAATGAAAATAAAATCTATCTAGTGTTTTGGCGTTTAAATAACCATCATATTAATATCATTTAATGTCTAGGGTTTTAAGATAATTCATACATGATTTTAAATGGTGATTTTATATTGTATTTGTTTTTATAATTCTATTGTATCCGGTTGAATCTAATTATATATTACCTAGAAGTAACATAATGATGAAAATTCTAATGAAATAGAAAGAACACTATGGAAGATGGGAAAAACATTATAGGTTTACTTGTAAAACAGTCCGAAATAAGATGAATTAAAATAATTGTTTTCATTGGTGTAATATCATATATATATATGTTGATCTATAAGAAGTTCAAATATGATGTGGTTGGATTTCATAACATCATTGTGCATGGTGGAATAAATATAATACATATTTTCATGGTTATGGGATACTGAGTAGTAGATTTTTTGTATCCACATTATATGATATGATAATATAGAAATAAATAAAACATGTTTTTATTTGAAATAATTTCACACCAGAAATTGCAGCGAAAACCCCATAAAAGATAACTATTTCATATTTAGAGTTTTCAAAATTAAAATGCAGTCACTTCCATAATGTAATTTTGATCATTGAAAATAATGTTAATGATAAAAGTACAGATTGTAAGATAAATATATCATTGATTTTTCAAATATTTCCTTTTCTATTAAGACCACACACTAGATATACCACATTATTTTGTTTTTACTAAATTATTATTTAAATTATTTTTATTCATTAGATAGGAGTGATGACACATTGAGATAGTTTACTCAATAATGTATAGAGTATGGAGGTGTAGATAAATGTTTCACACTTGATCCCATTGTGGAGGCACTTGAGGTTGTAACTGAAAGACTGATTGATAATTTTAGCTTTGTTTTGATCAAAATATTCATATGGATTTTGATAATATCTTACTAATATTATTCTGTTTTTTTAAATATTATTAGAATATGAATGGTGGGGAATTAATCAGTAGTCAAAAATGATTAATCCCCTTATAAATAGAGTGTGCAATCCATATAAAAAAATTCATGTATGTTCAATATATTTAACTCTTGATATATATATATAGTTATCATATTAATGATGATTGGTTTCATCAATACATGTTATCCATAAAAGGAATAATAAAATTGTTGATATTCTAAAGATTTTTTATTTCTAGTAACATTGATTCACCCCTCTTAACCCTTCTCATATATTTCCTTGGTCAGATCAATTGCGATAGTGATAATTCGCAAAGATAAAGTATATAGAATACTATTTTATCTATGAAAGGGTATTTATTTAGTTTTAAATTTTAATAAATTATAATATAAGGATATATATTTTTGGGAAATTGTGTGTTTAATATATTTTTTTCAAATATCATTAATTATGAGTTTTTTCTACTAAATCCATACACATTCCATATCATTACATAAAAAATAGATAATATCCCAATGAAATTTTCCACCGATCATCTTAATCACCAAGTTGAGTGATGTATTATGTGTTATTACAGATTCACTTAACATATCTACTCATTTCCTAGAAATAAATATTATATAAATATATTGAATATTTGGTATAAAATTTTATTCATGAATTAGTGATACTTTATGGTTCACCATTAGAAATAATATCATATCAATAATAATTATTTACCATAAAATAAGTCCAAACATTTGATGGATATGAACACTATGGTAATTGTAATTCCCCAATATAAATAACCAAATTAACATCAGAACATGAATACAATAAATTAATATGAGTGAATCTCTAGAATATGAAGTTATTAGACTAGTTAAAAGAGATTATACTAATAAAGTGGAGATTATACCCGCAAATAATGAATTCATAAGGTCATTCATGAGTCTAATAAAAATTTATAATTAAATTTTTTATACAACATCCATAAAAAAATAATATAAAATATATAATGATAAGATAGATCCTACAGTACATTTGTCAATAAAAAAACAAAATATATATAACACATCAAATAAATATAATAGAATTTGAAACATCTAATGTTTACAAGGATACATTTTTTAAAATATTTAGTGACACACTAATCAAAATATATTTTGTAAAAAAAGTCTACACCGGTCTCTAACCCAAAACACATTATATTCTTACATAATCCTCAGTTTTTACTACTTTATAGACCTATACCACATGTCTAGATCCATTGTATATATATTTATGCAAGGGTAACATACATTTATACCCATGAACATCAAATAACTTATCATGAATAAATAAATGGGTGGGTCCTATAACCAAGTTAGAATATCAAATTCCTAAAAATGCTTACATTCTATGTTATTATGTGGAAGTTTGAAATTAAATATAAGTGTTAATGTTATGGTCTTAAAATACACCCGCATGAAAATATAACAAAAAATTAAAATACAATAATATGTTTTAGGTTTTCATGTGCTAACCAGGCCACCATTAAACCTAACACTTCAGGCATTGGCACCATCCCGAAAGGATGTGTTGATTCATTCCATGGACCTGATATTATTAACTATTTTATAATAAAAGGATAGATCCTCATTATCTAACTACATGAAAAAAAATCCTCTATCCTTTATTAATGATACCATCATAGAGTACCATATC
Source organism: Viscum album (assembly GCA_963277665.1). Classification (NCBI taxonomy): domain Eukaryota; kingdom Viridiplantae; phylum Streptophyta; class Magnoliopsida; order Santalales; family Viscaceae; genus Viscum; species Viscum album. Next base: position 394,564,037 of record OY728148.1, read on the forward strand.
CAATGATGCTTAAGTGATCAGTGGGAGGCATTACTACAACTTTATACTCTATTACCCTTAGGGTAGGGTCCCACGTTTTATTCCATATATTTTAATCATCACTGATTACATCCAAATAAAGAATCATTGTATTCAACATATATCATAATCCATATAATCCTTTCAGGGAATGTGCACATGTTTGTGACCATATCTAGTGATCACTGCTAAAGTTATTAGAGAATAAAATCCTAATACAAAACCAATCATGTAAAATGAACCATGTTATTGATTCTTAGTTCCTTAGTTAATTACAAATCCATTAATCAACACTGAATTTATTATAGAATGAATTTTAAATGGATGACCTCCCTTGTGATTGAACTATCTATAATGGGTATTTTTGAATGTCCATGTCCATAATAATTTATCACCTATAATAGAATCCTAGGAAGACAATATTATGGACAACCAATTGTGTTGGATGGAAAATATCTTTATGGAATTTCCCAATGGATTATCCTATATTTTCCTTGACCACACCATATACCACATTGATGGATCCTATACTTGTTAACATTGGGACAAAATACTATTGGTATCTGGTAAAATAAAGTAATATAGTGTAAACACAGATATGGTATCCCAAAAACACATCAATAGATGAAATCACTACAGGAAGATTCCATTGATTATCCGTACTAGGAAATTCATGTTCCCTAATAATTACCATGTTGATGAACCCAAAACAATAAAAATTGAACGATTTTTCTCCCAAAACCATATTCCGGACCACTAAGTCAGTCAAGCATTAATCATGCATGGAAAAATCATTATAGGATCAATTTAACCAATAATATATCTATGCATAGTTTCATGTTATTGTGTATGTTTCCATTGAATCTAATCCATTTTAACCATCACAGCCCTATAATAGGTTAAAACATCAATACAATTCCACCTAGACACATTGATACAAAAATAATAATATTGTGGAGGTAGATTATGAACCTGTATGCATGTTGGATAACCTAAACAGATATAAATATAAAAAAAATTATATAATTCAAATTCAATTTGAAATCCTTAGGAAAAAAAATAACATACAATTCCATTATATTAATGAATTATAGTAACAACATAGTATTTATAAAATATGTTATTTTCCACATGTTGTCGACCCAAAAAAAAATCATAAACATTCCCATCCAAATTTCCATTTTTAAAACATATTCTATTAATAAGTGATTTATAAAAATAAAATAAATTTTATCATAACTCACATGGGGTCCTTGGAAAAAATGATATAATAAATAATAAAAAATAGAACATAATGAACATAAAATCTAATTTTAAAACTAAGACAAAAAATATTCTCACAGACCATGGGAAATTGTTTCCAAACCATTTACATTATGACTAAAATCTGTATAAGAAATATTTTAAAATGCATTTTCAATATTAAATATATTTACATTGATAAACAAACACAAAATTCTATATAATGCATGAAGAGGGCCACCAATACTAGTTCCAACTAATCCCCTATAATGAATATTTTAGAATTCCATGAAAATCATTTTGACTATTATCTTGATGAAGTCTATTCAAAATCTATTGGTAAATACCATAAAAGTAATGAAAAATTATAATTACAATTATACTAATTGTTAAGAAACATTAAATCCCAAAAATTTTAAGATAATAAATAATTTAAATGCCACATATGATATATTAATGATTTACTATTATCCAAACATGCCCCGATCATCCTTGGAAATGTGTATATTAATCCATGTTGACACTTAAGCCAAAATATCAAGGTGATATATCCAATAAATAAATATAAAAATTTAAAATTAATGAAATAGTTATATAACATGTTGGATAATATTTTAAAACCAACATAGGGGTATTGTATCACAAAAACAAAAAAAACATACTCGTTTAATGTATGAGGGTCACCTCAAACCATATTGAATAAAATCCCTATTAATCTGGATAATTTCTACACTAATACAATAGAATCATTATAAAACATTGGATCAAATTATCATTAATTAGAGGCAGTATAATGGGATGAATGAAAAATATATATAAGGGAATAAAATACCATTTATCACCATATGACCTCTAACAAAACAACCATTTTCATTGGTGACTAAGTATAAGAATAAGGGGGGAAGGATCCAACCAAATTTCCCTTCCCTAAGTTCTCTTTCCATTTAAAATTATAGACTAGATGGGTGGAAAATGATTGTCCCTCCCCAATTAAAGGAAATGTAAACTGGAAGCCTAATGGTATAATACAAATCCTAATAACATGGTCTAGTTTCCATGGATTCCCCACATAGTAAAAGCCAATGGCTTATATCACAACCCTCCTCTTTATGAAACTCATCATATCATGTCCCCATTGGTTTCACAACATATATCCTATTATATGGAGAACCATTTTCCATGATCTAAACATTTATTTCATGGCATCCACAGATTATGGCATGCTATATTCCATTTCATGGTATGGAATTTTCATCCACACTATGACATTTTTTCTTCACAACATGACACATCCTAATGGAAAACCATTTATATTGTAGGTTATGGGTTATAGTGCAATCATATTCTCTCATAAAAATTAAAAAATGAAATACATAAGGCATTTCAAGATTTATAGTTTAGATTCACCAACCTATCATGATGAAATTATCAATCAAATTATCCAATAAATTAGTGTGTATACATTTTAAATTTTCAAATAAATAATGGTTTATATATAGTGAGACAACCTAGGAACCACAATTCATCTCTTAAATCATATGTATTCAAACCCATAAATATAAAACAAACCAGAAATGAATTTACTCCCTCTATTCATGACATGACCAAAAACCAATAGTATAATTCACACCAAGATTCTACCACTAGGATATAGAGTTACCTCAATAAATCCTTCAACATGGAATTACCCTCACCTATCCATTAATGATGATCCACTTGTTGAATAAATCTATAAATGGACCCCATCATATATCCAATACTCAGAAAATGTCTTAATCCACCTTTTCACACCTGAAAATATCCAAAAAAATCACGTAATGTTGATCAAACTCATTGAATATATATATGTGACAAATTTTAAAAAAATTCCTCTTCCATACTATAAAAAATTAAAATTTCCCATGAAAAACGTGTCCCTTATATTTTGTTATCCACTAAAAATCACCACCATAAGGATTTAAATTTCAATTAAGAACATTGAAGTGTTCCCCAATTTTACATCCATTAACTATAATATAATTCAAACCCTTATAAATATTTTAATGGATTATATATTTTTAACTACCTGCACACCGTACTCAAATACACCAAATGTTTTCCCAAAAATATATTGTTGATCATTAGATATCCATTAGGTAATTTTTATTTATTAAATAGAAATTTTTTTTTGTTTTTATAAATAGAAGTAAATATATTAAATATTTTTTTAATATTTAAAATAAACAGGAGATACTAATTTAAAAAATGGTTAATTCATGTTTAGAGATTACAATGTTGTTGGATTTAGGAATAGAAGAATCTGTCATCAATGATGTTCTAGAATCAATAAATTATAGATTCATTAAAAAAAATCACCTATTGAACATGATTTAAATTTCATGGGAAATGTTATTCAAACTAGAAAATGACAAGAATGTTCATCATAATGAATAAATAATTATTTTTCATGTAAAATTTATTATTAATTAATTTATATATGAAAAAATATTATCTATTTCATGAGAAATTTATTAATAGAATACCATAATTATTCAACTCATTTTTTGTTAATAATTCAATGTCAATAATTTATCAATGTATAGAGTCCCTCTGGCGTTGACCCACTCATGATTTAATGATACCCGAACGACAATGATGAATCATTAGGTACTAGCACAGTGAACAGATCATGTTGGGTTTTTAAATTTTAATAACTCCATGCTTCTTCTTTCTGGATGAAATTATCTTCATCTTATCTTTCTTGATATGGTATGAGAGGGAATATTATAATTATTTAGAGAAATCCATTGTGAGAAATGATACCCAATTAACCTTTATATGAATTTGTTTAAATTGTACTTTTCATCCTAACATTATGGTTTGTAATTTAATTTATTTCACAAGTTCCCTTAATGAAATGTGAGATCCCTGTTTTACCCCATACATTGAATAAGAATAATATTATTTTAATCCCTTGGTGTACATCAACACGGGCATTGTTAATAATTATTTTTCAGTCTTGTAATTTAATATTTATTATTATACTTAATGTTGGTCTACTAGTCCTCCTTGAAATGTATGGAATACTAAAGTCAAATAAATATTTAATAATTTAATTAAAATGTAAATATCTATTATATATCACTAAAAATTAAAAATGACCTTTATTATGAAAATTTATTTAATATAAGTGATCATTAATAATATATAAATTTATTCATTGATATTTTGAATAATATTTATTCAATATTGAAATTAAAATATAATTTAATTATGATTAAAAAAAGACATTGTCTATGACACAATATGCTTATTTCACACTTGAATTAGATTGAATTTCTTTATGTCCCTGATTACTGTCTAGTAATGTGGTTATGCACCAATGTGAAAATAATTATGTCACAATATCAAAAACCATATCCAAGAACTCACTATGTTATACAATCCATTTTTCTGAGTATATCATCTATCATGTTACACACCCATATCATCAACCAATATGCTAGATATGTAATTCCTTGATTATCTAAAAAAAAGTCTCATTACACCATGGAAGTGTAAATTAAATATATTTTTATATTTCAGTAAAGGGTTAAAATATAAACTTATATTAATATGGAATGTATAAATCCATACCATACTAATTCATTAATATCACTTCATTTTTGACACATTCAACACACCCAAATTATTTTTAGATGTTATCATCATGGCATAAAAAGATAAAACTAGGTGAATGTGTCATGGATGGAATTTATAATAATTTTAAACTCTAATGATCATTAGAAATTCTCTTTGAAAAGAATATCAAATGACTAGTAAGCATACAAGATTCCTATTAGAGGTCCTATTCACATAATCTTTCATCGTGAATATTACATGGTGAATAGTTCATGGGACGATGATTAGTATTATTATGAGTTCTGAAACTTGAAATTCAACATTATATATTCCCTATCATAGGCTTTTATTTTACTACATAACTTGGTCTAATAATACCATCAATGCATTTCCAGGATCTGATCATATTAGATAACTACTACAACCTTTTAATGTGATAGACAATGTAGGATATTATTATATAATATTAACACATAACTATTAAAGATATATAATAATATATTTAAATTAATAAAATATTATTTAAATATATAATTTCAATCCAAAAAATCCATCACCTATATAATGAAAATTCCAATAGACTTTCATGTGGACTTGAGCTAACTAACTACAACATGTAGTCTTTGAGACCTCACCAGCGGATCATTTTTTTACTGTGTAAAGGATTTAGTTATGGGAACTATTACATTTTCATATATAGACACTTTTCTCACAATGAAATAATCTATCTAATAATAATAAACTGATTGATTATATTTTTAAATTATGTACTTCCTTAATTGATGTAATTGGAGCTCCATTCCAAGATCCACTACTATAATATTCTTAAAATAGAGTGTGATGGGATAAATAATATTTGGTATTAAATTAAGATCATGAAAGAAGATTTAAATTCATTATTAGTTTTTATCTTCAAAAGAACAAATATGATTATATAATTCTCGAGAATTTACTACCAAGTCTTTCCATAAGCTCAACCCACTCACATCATCTATACAGAGAGAGAGGATGTATTTTGTATATGAAATCATATCAACTTGGTCCATTTTGAAATATGAAACCACATATCCAAAAATAAATTTCTCCTTATGTACTCTATATAATATGAAAATATACTTATATTATAAAAAATATATAAATATAGTGTAGAGATTCATCTAATGGTTGTTAGCTGTGTCTTCATGATATCCTCTCACCCTGATTAAGGAATAAGCAGAGTCTACCATAAACATTGCATATTATACCTGACTGAACAAATAACTAATTCATATGGAATATTTGTTATCAATTATATTTATTAATTTATTTGAGGATATATTTTCTTTGAAAATTAATTCCATATGATAATAAAAGCAATACCCTTTTCTCTTGTTCCATAAATAATCTATTTAGTATCAATTCATTTTTTTTACTATCACATAGATTACACAGCCTCTTAGGTCAATCATTGTGGGTCTTGATACCTAAAATATATTAAACTTCATAACATCCCTTTATAATAATAATAATATCATATTATCATAAATAAATATTAAGACTATTATATCATTTACTATATATTGTATTTCATGAAGATAAACATTTATGAAAACATATAGATTTCTTGTAAAACATTTATTTTTAAAGTCTCACATTCATTACTTATCAAACCAAATTTCTTTATGGAATCATCAAAAAGTGTGTTCCATGAAGAAACATATTTCATTATTCATAAAATGTATATTTTCATGTTTCAAAATATGTTAGAAACATTTTCAGTCAAAATCATTATTAGAAGTGACCTATTGATATTCTCCTGATGCACCAAAAAAGAAAGAATATTTTAATATCAATATTTCAAGCATCATATTAATATAAATATATTATAGAATGAATACATGATATTATTTTTTGTTATAGAGTCTTATGAAAAGGTTTATTAACAATCAATGGAATATTCTATTTGAACCATTTTGAAAATATTCATTCCTTAAAAGTACATACTTGTCCATCCATATCCAATTTCTTCTTCAATAACAATTTACAATAAAATTGTATTTATATCCACTTAAAAATTAATAAAAATACATATATAATTTTTTTACATGGAATCCATTTCTGAATTCATGGATTTTATCCACTGGTAAAACATTGTACCAAATACGTCATTCGTATAGGTTACTAGATAACCATTATCTACTAAAAATGAGTAACTAATAATTAAAAATAATTTATATATATAATGTTCTATAAACTCCCTTTTACTACTACGTAGTACTTATATCCCTTGATCATTCACATTCATGTCGATTTTTGGAATCTATTTATTTACCAACTCTAATGTATATTGAGACTGGACCTCACTGAATTTTATATCACACATAATATCTAAATTTGATATATGATCATTCTAAAGGAATGTGGATTTTCATTCAACCAAAACCATTTTATAATAAGGGTAATATATTTAGTACCCATTTTTGTCATTGTGATATCCTATAAAGATACACATAATTACTCCAGGTGGATGTTTTTTATTAAAATAATATAAAATATGATAATAATCCCAATAATCATACATCAAACAACATGAGTTTTTTAAATAAAAAAATTATAATGGAATCAAGTTTTCAGTGTTAGTTTGTACTTGTTTTAGAATGTGTGATTCTATCTATAATGTGTATTATCAAAAGGGTAATTAAAGTGAAGTATGACTCATCATTGGTCGCACTCTGTGTAATAAGGCATTGTTACTAATTTTACAAACATCCTTCCAAAATGGCTTATAAAGGGTATTGATTTGGGTTATAATCCAAAAAAATAAAAATAGTCGATAATAGTAATTGTAATATATTCTCTACAATGGTATGATCCTTGTTGGTGAGTCTTCTCTACGTGATGGGTCTCACCATTATTTTTATATTCCATGAATATATCAAAGTAATCTAACAAATATTTCATTAAGTAAAAAAATATATATCTTCTAAAATAATTTGTATAATTTGTGATGTATGAGTACTCTATTTTTTATAAAAATGTAAATGATCCACACACATTAGAATGAACATTCACAAGATGTTCGTTGTCACCTTTTTATTTTATACTATATAGTGATTTAGCCATTTTCCCTTGCCTACAAGCATGTCATACACTATGTGGTTATAGTTTAAATGAATCTAAGTGTACATGTTGGTGTAATACAGTGAGCCAATTTTTATTTACATGATAATGCCAATGATTCCATTATAGGGAGTGGTATAAATCAATATAACATTACTCATTATAAATTTCTAATACATGAATTGTATTATCCATCATATAAATAATAATATGTAAAACATTGTTACCCAAAAAATGAATTCATTTTAAAATAATAATTATTTATTCCAATCCAATAACTAAATCCATCGGTATGATGTCTAGAAAATGTTATAATGTTTTTTTCCATTAAAGGATCATAATAAGAATAATTTAAATCTATCATTATTCTTTTTCTAAATGTGTTTTTTTAGTCCACAATATCCTAATTAGCATGTATGAATATTTTGGATAGTTGAGGATATATATAACCATGGAAATTATTTAGTAATATACATGGTTTCTATAAATATTTACATATATGAGAACCACATATTGTATCTAGTAACTAATTTAATTAATTAGCTAAATATAACTTCATTAAAAATTCCACTAAAGAACTCCATTTCATTTTTTCTAGTGTGTTTTTTCTATCTAGTGACCCTTCTTTTCACATGAAAAACTAATACAATCCTAATAAATTTATTACACTTTTATATTTATCATATTTTATATTCCTTGGGAGGAATCGTTTTTCTTTGATATCTTCTCATGTTCCTTTATTTTATTCACCATAATGACGAGATAATATTTTTTATCGAAACCCTTAGCACTGTGGTAATGTTCAGAGGAAAATGTAGAATAGAAATCATTATGTAATTCATATTGAAATTTTAAAAAAATGGAAATGGTATAGGGGAATGATAAAATAATGAAATTTGTTCCTCGTTCATATAGTGGTTTAATACCTCGAACCTTTATGTGGTTAATATATCCTATGAGATTGACTACATGAGGCCCCACTATCACAAACCCTCTTTTTTTCTCTAAACTTGATCTAGGGATATCTCAGACATTTCTTATATATATATATCCAAATACAGATGATATAGATACTTGAAAATGACATTAGAGTCCATGACATCATGTTATTTCTTTAGATTATTATATATGGATGAAATCATTAAACATATAAGATCAGCTGCATAACTCTAAATTTCAACATATTAAATGAACTCATTAACACACTCCTACATTGGTGGTGTATAATTAATTTTTTATTCTAGTTCATAACAATACTGTTCATGGTGAAATAGTACATTTTAATTTCTAAAAAATTCCATAAAATTATTTCAAATTAAGAGATGATAATTCTCTAAAATTTACCACAAATTAAATATGGATAAAAAAATTATATTTTTCTAAAAATAATATAGGTAATATTATTATTTTACAAGATTAAAATTAATGGGGACAGTAATAATTTTTTTTGAATTGTCCCTCTATTTTGTTAAGTCTTAAAATCCCTTTAACATTAAACATAGATTGTCTCATAACTATAGAAATTATAGTGAAAATGATCCATATTTATCATCATATAATACTTATGAAGTCTACGAAGATTATAATAAATTAAATAGGTATGATATATGGGAAACTAAAAATAGTAGTATCAAAAAATGATTAAGTGGAATACAAAATATAAAAATCCTAAATCATAATTCATCAAAACATGACACAAATTTTGAATTCTCTAAACTGTGGACATAAAACCAAATAAATATTCATTCAACTCAACCAACTATGTTATTTAATATATACCGACAAATACAATTTCATTATATGGAGGCCGAGTTGAAGAATTAATTAAGGTTTTCTCATAATTCTAATGATGGAAGTCTTAATGAAATAATTTTAACATGAGGTAATTTGATTATTATGAATACATTTTTTTAATTTATCTTTGACTTAAATTAATAATATAATCATATTTAAATTTAGTGTTTACCTATGTTTTCAAAAAAAAATCATAAAAAATTTACTATAATTAAATATTTTTATATTAGTATATATATATACATGATTGTATTATTGAATCCCTAAAATAATTCATAAAGAATATATAACTAATATAAGTAAACAATTGACAATATTATGAGAATTATCAAATATTTAATTTAATAAGATGATAAAAATAAATCTATAATCTAATGGATGAACTCCTTATGCTTCTATGAGATTGTGATTTGTTTCACACATGTCCATATGAGTTTATCATGTATTAGATTCATCATAATTTTTTCATGAACAACATATACCATGGATCATCCAAGAACATACACCATAATCCTTCTTATTGTAATTTTAATACATATTTTTTATAACATAAATATAGAATAGAGGAAGCAAGGTATTAGTTAAGGAGAGTTATATAAAATAAAATTACTCACGTAGTTACTAAATAATAAAATATAGATGGATAAATCATAATACATATTATATAAATTAATAATTATTATTTTCCCAAAGAAGAAATAAAATTAAATTAAAATAAAAACAACACTTAAATTAGTATGGTCATTTTAATGACCATCCTCGTCATGGTTAGGGTCTTTGGGTAAGGTTTTTTATTCGACACATTATGCCTTCATGTTATGTTTCATTTGATTGATGTACCTCCAGGCCTATGGGTTTGGTAAAGGTTACCTGTCAACCATGTTTAGAGGATGAGTTTTATTTATTAATAAATGGTTTATTGGAGAAAAACTAGTAAAAAATCAATTATTTAATTTTATCTTATTTCATCCAATAATCATGAAATTAACAAATATTATTATTTTGAGTAATATATATATATTACAAATAATAATAATAAAATAGTGCTTAGATATGATCTTGGAATAAACATAGTAATAACATTTTTAAACTGATCATTATGGTTTTAATTGTCAAAAATTAAATCATATGATATATTTTTTTATAAATTTGGTTATTATTTCATAGATTATACATCCAATTTAATTAAAAATAAAAAATTTATAATTACATAGCTTATAAGATTAATTTATTACATATATTGAATAAATTAACCATACATGATTCATTTATTAAAATATTACATAGGATTAATTAAGTATTTAATTCAATATATAACCAAATAAATAGATTGTACTATCAGCTTAGTGACCCATATTGAATATTTCTATTATGTATAATGTTGTAATTAATTAAATTTAATATTTATATATAAATAGTTTATGTACAAGGAATGTTAAATCCATCTATATGGTGTACATTGCACTTCACTAGACATGTACAATACACACCTATGTACAATGTTCATGTATCATGTGTATTTAATAAGATCAAGGTTTTTTGAGATTTCAATACATAAAGTGCACACCAACTTACATGGATTTTAGTCTGTAGGTTTTATGTGTTAAAAAAACTTGGTGTATTGAATAAATGATTCGTTTTGACCCCATGATTTCGTAACAAATGTTTTTTTACCCCACATTATATTGTTAATATACACAACATGTCATAAAATAAATCTTTATAAAACCCTCGATGGTAAAAATGTGATGCATTTATTTCTTAAAAAATATACTAATTAAACCATAACACTAAATCTATATAGGTTTCCTTGTAAAATTAACAACAATACAAAACTTTTGGAAATTTTTTACAAATATTGTATTCTTTTAATTATTTGGTAAAATTATTAAATCCTTCGATTGGGTTATTTAGATGTGATCATTAATAATTATTAGATTATTCTTATATTATGAGAGAGAAACAAAGAATTATAAACTATGAGAGATAAAAAGAATCATAAATGAATTAAACTTTGAAATGAATTTTAATTTCTATGTTTATTATGATCAATGATAAAAATAATTTATTTTAAATTTTAAGTTGATCACACTAACAACACATTGTTGTTCAAGGTGTAGTGAAATATCTTACAAGGTCCAAACCCAAATCATCATATTATAAATTTGATGGATCCTTCAAAAATTATATAAGAATCAAAATTTATGATAATTAATTATTTATTAAAATATTGACCAAAAAGGACATCAGAATGAAGAAAATATATTTTTTTGCATTAAATTCACAAGTTATATAATTATATCCAAATAAATATTACCATGTTATTGAGACAATTAGGCTTTTTAGATGGTGACCATCTAAATCCTTTTTTGAAAATATATCATTGTCATTTTAGATCAATGTGCTAAATCCCTCTTGTGATGATCCATATGTGATTCTTTTATCTATGAATGAAACTAATGAATTAAGGGGTTCTATCATGTTTGATTGATTGTCTTGTTTTGTTTTCCTAATCCCATCACGTTTCTATGTCCATAATTAATTCCCTTTATTTTATAATTCCTAAGAGTATGTGATATAGAAATTTAGGATTCTAAAGATAATCATATTTTTATAACAATTCATTATAAACCTCAAATAGTATTCACTAGCAGTCTATTTATAGACATTGGCTTGTAGATATTAATTTAGTTAATTAAACAAGATCATTAAAAATGATAATCCCATACCTAACCCATTTTTATTTATTAAAATAAAATTATTATTTGCATTTTATATTGTTCAATAATTGGTTGACCATTAAATATTATTTTACATACATATTAATTAATATTTATCCTTATACCCAGTCTTACTTTTATAGTTGACCTATAAATTAAAAAATTATCTATTAAAGACATAAAAAAATAAATATTATATATCCAAAAAATGTGAAAATTTCATTGTGAATAAATATTTACTTAATTTATATGATAATTAATTATGAAAAAAATTATACCCTAGTCTTAAGAATAAAATTTATTCTTATAATTAAATTCCAATTGAATTTAATTGGGATCAATGAAAAAAAGTAGAGTGTGATCCTATATGATTTATTCTCATTGTAATTAGGTAGAATGACAATATTTTCAAGATCATAATCTAAAAATGGGTTAATAAATCCAAGAGAATGATGTAAAGGAAACAATGTCGATATCCACATATGAGCACATTCTATGTAATATAATCGCTTTGTCAAAATAGGTAATCAAGATGATTTCACACACATATCATTCACCTATATATCTTATACATATTTATTTTATTATTTTAAATAATATTTTAGTTACACAATGGATATATAATTCAATGTGGTAATTTTATTTTATTTGTTGGCAATGGATAATAACATCCATTAATTTGAAAGGGAAAAATCATTCCTAAATGATTCATTAATAATACATCATTTATGATGCACATAATGTACCAAACATCACTATGAAATGATATCATCATTTTTTGTAGAATTACATATAATTTCATGAGTCATGACATGAATAAATAATAATGTTAATTTTTAGGACTATTAAACACACTCATTGATAGAAATATCTAATGATATATTAACATGTGAAATTTATATTGTAGGATCTGTTATCATAATCCCACTTATTCAATTTTACTAAGTGTGAGATACATGATAATAAGTCTCATCCTTTTATGAGTCACCTACCATTACTTTAAATATGTTATGTTCACTATCATAAATTGTTTTTTTGACCATATAACTATGTTTAAGAATATCCCCACCTCATTTGAACGTTCACATCATATTGAGGAACTATTGTTCCTTTTTAATGTGATAGATAATCAGGGACATTATTACATTAATGTCACATATAAATATATTCAATGTATATTTTGTTTTTAAATTTTTACTTATCTTCTTTTATTATACATGTATTCCAATGTACAAATACATTTTTTTATAACACTAACTTCAGCATGTAAAAAAACCCATGAAAAAATAAGTTAACTTATATTAGTGGTGATTTTCCCATTCGGTGTGTGGTTTTCAATTACATGCGGTTAACCCCTGACAATTACCCAAGTTTTTCTTATTCTACTATAATGGTTGAAGTAATGTTTGTATAATATTGTGTCTAAAATATTTCGCACACCAATATTTTTAACATGTGAAACACCTAAATTACCCTTAATCTAAAAAAATTTCTAACACTAATTTTTACTCTAACATGAACCCCACATCCCTAATTACGCATTTATTCCCCCCACCCCTATTCTAGATCTCATTTTTTTGGGAGTTTATTTTGTACTCTTTATGAAAAGAATTATTAATTTATTGCTCATCAATTTTATTATTTTAATATTACCTTCATTATTATTTTTTAATTTAATGTATTTGATGTCTTAGGGATTATATGGGAAAAATTAGATGGACTATATTTTATGTAGAAGTTATAACTTTGAAACATATGTTTATTTCTCCTCTTAATTAGAAGATTTAAACTACTTGCTGAGGGTTTTATTTGACTCGGGTACATAGTTTTATATTCCATCATTGTTAAACAAACATTTTATTCTTTTATTCTAAAAAATAATTAATAAAATGATATAAAATTTATTTATTATTATTTTACGTACTGATTTATAAATATTTAAAATCCTTAGGTTCATCATTTAGTTTGTATTTTTTAATGTGGAATTTAATGATTACAGAAATTTGAATATATGAACTTCTTAAATGGTATTGTGAAATTCATTAATAGAATATATTCAAAGATTTTTTAAAATCATGTGAATCCCACTATGATTTTGTAGAAATTCATTAAATGAGTGATGGACTAATCCTACAAGTTATCTGTGTCCCCCTAATTAGTGAAGTAATTTTTAACAATCACTAATTGTATAGTGAAGTAATTTTTAATTTAATATATATGTCATGAATATTTACATAACTAGAAAATACATATCACTATGTGACCCAAGATTTAGTACATTAGAGTCCAATCCCATGATCATTGTTTTAATGGCGTGTTTTTAAAGATCTATAATAATTTTTATTTGATAAAAAAATAATGTAATATTACTTTTTATAAAATAAAATTCTATTGAAGTATTTTATATTTATTTTCAATATAAAATGATTTTATATTTATAACAGAGGATGTATATGGAATAGTCGGTTGGTTCCTACTAATGTGGTTATGTTCACACCTAGTATACATTTGTGAGTATATATGAATTTAATATTTATTGATGTTGGAAATTGAAAGGATCTTCATGGAGGTTATAGTTTATCATTCTTTATTTATTTGGTTTATGGTGGTGAAATGGTGTTATGATGACTTACTGTGACAAGAGAATAAGTCAAATATTTTTTTTCTTTTTTCCATAGTTTTACTATTTATGCCCGATCGTGTTTCCACTATAAATTTATCAACTAATTACAAATATTTTAAATTTTGGTTTATATTTATATGATTATACATTTATGGAATGTTATTCTTTTTTGATATATTTATAATTAATTTATGGCATGTGTTGGGGTATTTTTATATCCAACTTACATGAGAGATCTTCCTAATAATATATATATTGTTTCGGTCATCTGCTTTATTGGTACCGTAGTTATGTTTTTAACAAATTATTATTCCATTCTTATTCCATAATTTCTAGGAATATCATTATAGTTTTTCAAGACCATAAATTCCATTTTTCTATTATTTTGTTACATTTTAGGTGCCTAGGATATATGTTTTTAGAGATGTTATGTTAATAATGGTATCAAATACTTGATTTATTCATTAATGTATTGAGGTATTCAAGGTAGAAAAGATATAATATCATTAGTAAATCTGGGGTAGTAAGTTATATAGAGTCTAGATAAATCCCTTACATGGTGATCTTTGTGTATTCATGGGTTTATGTGAAATTAGGTTCCCTATATCAATTTTATGACGGATTTTGAGGAATAATTTTTTATAAAAAATATATTATGTGTGGTATTTTAGAATAAGAATGTTATATTTCATGGTCTATAGACTATGTGGTAAACATTACAAACTTTTGTGAACTTGATTCTAAAGATCCCTACAAATTTTTCACGTAATTTACAAAACGATATGAGGAGTGAATTGAGGATAGTTTTTACATGTTTTAATGGAAAATTATGACTCAATTAACTATATAGTGATTGTTTTTCATTCATATTGGGGTCAATTATCCATATTATTCATTTATTTAATATTATGTTGTGCCATTCCCTCGTGAAGTCCCTAAGCGATCGTACTTAAATGGGATATGGAATCTTTCCATTCGGTGAATCCACTTCTCTAACAAATTTTAATTTATATAGAGGAATGAATGTTTTTATCCATAGATCATGGATTGAGTGTCAGTCCCTCAAAACCCAAAGCTGTAGGAGTTATTTTAATCTATGAAAATGACTTTTCGAAGAAGTTATATATCCTTCAATAACTATCCTTAAAACATCGTAACAACGACATAGAATATGAAGACACATTTGAAAATATTTTTAGTGTCTTTTAATTCCTCAATTATCAAAAGGTTGAAAATTTAAGATGAAATTAATTTAGTATCAACAGATCTAGATATAATTTGGGCGGTTCGACGGTCTAGTCTGAGCTACCTGAAAATCTTGGATGTATAGAATTTAAAGTAGTTTTCACACATAAATTATATCCAAGCATATTGGATCTCACAAATAATAGTAAATTTCCATGAATAATGTAGTGTAACAAGATCATTATACAATATGGAAACATATTAATAGACCTTATTCATTTTTATCTATAGAATGTATAGAATGTTGTGTTAATTATTCAAGGGATTCAGATGGGTCTATATCATAAAACTCAATCTCAATTAATCTTGTTGAGCTCAAATTTGAGGTAGTGGTGCATGATTAGGATTTAATGGTGGATATTCAATCTGTAGGGTTCATTAGGATGGATGAAACCAATACCTTGTCTTGTGGTAATAATTTTTACCTACTAGGTTGGAGGATAAATATGGATGAATCAAATAGATGTTTTAGTAGTGGTTCAAAACCCCTTACCTAATAGGCTTATTCATTCCCCATGGGAAAAAGGACTCCTATTTTTGAAAATATTGGAAATGATGATCTAGTAAATCAGTAATTCAAAGGTATTACAAATATATATAATCTATATTTTTATCAATGACATGTTAAATGATTATTCTAGAGGAATTATCTAATGAAATGTGTATTAGGTTCCTCAACACATAATGGGTGCCAAATTTACCAGATGATTTAGGGGTAGAGGGGTCCCATTCTCAGAGATAAGTTTGTAAATATAGATCTAAGAGTTTTAAAATTAAACTGAGTAATAATAACTATTTTATTGATAAATTTTGGATATAGGAAGAGAACATGGAGTTTCTGGTCATGGATCATATTTCCATCAACTTGAAGGTGGGACGCATGACTGTCAGTTGAACCATTCTTATTTCATCATCGTAATGTAGTTTTTTTATTTATTACCAGTGATTATAAATTGTTTATTTATATGGGAATTGTGGATCTAGTTTACCTTTCGACATATATTTTACCTTTGGTTAGGTAAAATTATTCACATGTCATAGTTAATATAGATAAATCACATTTATATGAATCTTATTTCAAATACATAACTAAAGTGGTGTTATATTTGAACTTTTATTCCCTCCAGAATGAAAAATTATACATTATATTTGTGATATATTGGATAATAAAATTCAATGAAGATTTTGATTTTTATCATTTAATGTTGTCTTTTACTACTTCAAACAGAGAGTTTATATTTTCCAAGGGTAAAAATATCCATGGTCTAATTAGGTAGAACCTCGAATTTATGAAGTTAAGAGAACTAAATTTTTGGATTAAACTCACATGTAGAGTTATACTATAATATTTTATATAATTTTTTCATCTCATGTCATTGGAAATCACTAAGTTATTTCCAGATATTTTCATTGATTTTTTAAAAGTACTTGAAGTTGTTTTAAATATCTATTTGATTTAAAGAATAAATATTATATCTTGTAATTTTATCATATGTCTCTAATATAATTTATGGAGTTAAAACTATAGATATTTTATTATGAGGAAAAAGGGTTTATAAAACTCTTTTTATCTCTATGGGTTTCCCTATTTCTTCTTTATTTTAAGAAAGATGATTTCCTACAACTATATATCAAATATGGGAAACTAAACATGGTTAATATAAATTATAAATATCACTCTATTGGTATTAATTATTTTATTAAATAGTTTATAGATTCATTATGGTTATCTAATATTGGATATCAATCAGTTTTTAACCATATTAAGGAGATAGAATCTGATATTCTGAATATTAATTTTTTTATTTTGTATAATTTCTATTTATATCGTGTGATTTTGTTTTGATTGAGTAACTATCATATTGAGTTAATGTAAATAGTGAACTAAATATTACCTTGATATTATGATAACATTATCTTGGTTTTAATTGACGAAAGTATGTTTTACTCAAGATTTGATGAATATAATGATCAATATTAGAATATTAACTTGAGAATTTTTTTCAGCTAATCAAAACTCTATAATGTAATTTAAATAAATATGATGGGAAAAGGTGGTTAATTTCCTATGTCATGTTGTTTTGGACATGGAATTTTTATCCATCCTAATATTTCATATGATTTATGTATTTTAAGGATAAAAATTATTTATATGAGACACAAATATTCTACCGATCTGTAGGATATTACCAATGGTTGATCTGAATCATGTCTGAGTCAGAATTATTATTGATTAGACTCACTCTAATTAGATTGAAATTTTAATATACTTCATTATCTCATCTAACATTATTGGGGATACTTTTTTTAAATCATCTCATATCCTGATCAAATATATAACAACCATATTCTTTATTACACATTATTTCATGATTTATTACATAAATGTACCCATAATACATCTAGAATGACTGGGATGTCTAGTGTATTTTGGAATTAAATTAATAACAAAAAAATTAAACATGCGATATGAAAAATTATTAAAAAATTCATAAACATGCTTTTACAATTCGAGGGATTTTAAAACAACACAACATAACATAATGAAAAACAAAAGAAAGGGGTGAGCTATAAATCCTAGTAAGTGAAAAAACCTGGAATAATGTGATACATTATAGAAAATAGGAATATAAATAGTGAAAAAAGAGTAGAAATCATAAATAATAACATTGTAACATGATATATAATGATAATAATAACATGGTAAAACTGATAATAACTTCAAATATTGCATCATAAACATAAGGTAAGGAAACAATCTGAGATAACATGATGGAAATTGTCCCATAAATGAATCATTTTCCCATCTATACCAAAATTATGTATCATGAATTTAAACATTAACCAATACATTGGAGAAATTTATATTTCTCAGAGCACCTATAACATTCATTTCAATTTAAATAATATTTTTTTCTTATAGATCATAAATCATTGAATCATTATTCATAACATTTTATTGAATCAACATAGACTGTGGAATAAATACATGGATTTCCAAGTTAAAAGGCATATATGTTTATAAATATATATTAAAATTATAGGAAATGGGTATTCTATTTACTACACAATTGTTTTGGTGTTGAACATTATAGTGAAATTATAGCAGCAAAACGACATCACATAAAAATTTATAAAATGGGTTAATGAGAGGGAAATGGGTCTTTGATTATTTGGAAATATTTTTTTATAGTAAGGAACATATTTTTTATCATATAAAATCATATTTAAATGAATATAAAATACATATGGTGAAAAATATACCTGAAGAAAGAGTACAAAGTAAAATATCCCACACATGTGTATGTGACACAAAAACATGGGAGGGGCTTCTTGGGAGATTGAGGGTGAACTAGGATGACAATAGAGTGTTGAGGGAAGAGTATGGATATTATCTATGGAATTTTAATTAATAAAAATAGGATATTTTATTGGATTATATATGAAAATTGGATGATTTATTTATTATTTTGGTTTGGGATTCTATAGAATAATAAAAGAAAAACCTAAATGAATCCCATAGTTTTTCCCATGGTTTCAACAAAATCATATTTTTTCACATTTTTTATAAGGAAAAGGGAGAAATATAATAAAATAAGTCCCTTGATTATGTTGAGCTGAGTCTTTCTCTTAAATAAATGGCTTCAAAGCCATAAAATATATTAATGGCTTTAAAGGATTCAAAAGGCCATTATAAAATTATTCAATTAAACATTTAATAAAAATATTTTAATATATATATATATATATATAGTATCAGATAAACATTATATTATTTAATACGATACTTATGTTTCATTATGATTTTATAATACACAATGTATTTTTATATTTAATTTATTTTTTACCGAAAAATTAAACTATCCTAGAATTATTAAAAATTCAACCATTGGAATATTTATACATTATGATTCCAAACAGAATATTTATTTAATATAAAAATGTCAATTAATATGTGTTTTTTCAATTTTTAACTAGTAATAAAAATTCATTTATAAATATTAGTGTTTTTTACAATAACAGTTTTTGAACAGTTATTAAAATTATATTTGACTTCAAAAAAATTATGTTATCATTTACATTTAATAAAAATTATTTCAAAATTATATTTGTATTCAAATATTATTTATTTAAAATATCTACTAACATTTCAATATAAATAACTTAATTTGTTTTGAATATTTCCCAAAAATATTATTACTATTTTATTATATTGAAATAAAAACAATTTAAAATTTTACCATAATAGGATGAAAATATATTCATTATTCTATACAATCTAATCTAAATAATCATAATGATAGGTTCTTGATACACATCCTTTTAGAACACCATCAGTCTCTCTTAGAGTGTTGTGCATGATGGCAATACTTCTGTGTGGTGGTTCGACATACATGGTTTGGGCCATGATAGTAATGATCTCTAAATTCTTTCATAAAAATTTTCACTCATGATTTAGTTATTGGATATCAACATGGGAATTTTAAACGTAAAATATTAGTTATTCTATATCCCTATGAGTCTCTAATAAATGGGTTTCACAGGGTACAATCTTACTAGTTGAGGCTATCACTTCCTTTGTCTGTGTCAATTGGAATTTATAAAACCCTATATTTATATTAATCATTTAATAACATTTAAATGAATATATTATCTATATTAATTATAAATAAATTATTTTTAAATTCAATTGGATATAAAAAACAAAATAAGTTCATGTAAATTTTTTAACCATATTACATAATAACACATTAAATTAAATCAAAAGGGGAATTTTAATTGAAAAACAATTGGTTATTATAATTGTCCCTCCATAAGAAAATTTACCATTAAAATTTTAATTTACCCCACTATATCATATGATGGTAATATTGATTAATCTCTTCCACTAGTTCCCAACATCATTTCTCAAAACACGTGGTCTCTCCACAACACTTTTACCATGATCATAATCTTATTTCCTAAAATTTTGTCTATATGGTATAATATCATCACCAGAAACTCCTCACATGAGAAATCAAACTCTAATGGTTTCACCTCTAGAATGAGTACATGCGAGGGTTCTAGTATGTGCTTTCTTAAGAGGGTTACATGCAATACATCATGTGCCTGATATATTTTAGGCGGGAGTACAAGTCGGTGTGCCACTACTTTAATGTGATCATGGATCTACAAAGAGATAATATATCATGGAATATGCTTTCCGTATTTCCAAAATCTCATCAATTTCTTCAATAGATTTATGTGGAAGGGTACCATATCTGCAAAAAAATATATATGACTTGTCGATGATTTCTATCATATCTATTATGTCCACTCTAAGAATTATTGACGTGTTGTTGGGTGTCTTTAACTGATTTTCCCATTTCTTACACTATTTTAGGACGTAGAATTTTTGTTTCCCCGAAATCATCCTAACTTGTGTGTGTTCTTCATCACATCCAATAAACAAATTTATAGGGGGTAATACAAATGCTTCATTGGAAAAAATTTAATTGTGTTAAAACTTAAATAGAGGGAAATATTGGTCTCACCCCCCCCCCTTTGAATTCTATATTACATGCTCTAAACATATCTTTTAGGGTCTAAATGGTTCACATAGGCTTTCCATTAATTTGTGGGTGATAGGATATAATGCAATTTATCACATATTTTAGTTTATAATTGGATAATTTTCTAGAACATGGATTTGAATATCATATATTAATCAAATAAAATCTATAGTGGTAGTCCATAAAGACTTACCACTTATATAATATATATCTATGGGATTTTATCAATTGAGAAATACTCTATAATCATAGTAATGTGTGGAGTATTTTTATCATAATCTACCACAACCCAGATATCATTGTTTAATCTTGATGTTTTCATAACTCCAATGATAATTTCAATGTTATTTTCTTCCAATTTCAGTGTAGGTATGGGTAATAGTTGCATAATCCACATATATTTTTTCATTTTTGTCTTGACATGACTTCATACAAAAAATCATTAGGTATATTCTTGTGACATCCTAATTAATATTTTACCATTAATAATGTTCTATGAGATCTTGATACATAATATTACTTTCGAATTGATATATAAGGTTAAGATATATGAATCATCTAGTATATCATTATATCACCCTGGTTATGAGTGTAAACATATCCATCACCAATATATTACAACACTTACATAATAAACAATGAACTCTGAGGATTTCATTCTTCTTATATTTTTCAAATTCATTTGGATTCCTGCACCATCTATTTATCATCCTTTATCCTCTCTATAAGATATTGTTGAGAAATCATTTGTGAAATGATAAATGATGTTACTTTCTTTAGGATTCCCATGTCCTTCTTTTTCAATTCTAATAAGATAATATCCACATAAATTCTCATCAATTATAGGATTTTTGGGTCATCTAAACTTATAGAATCCAACAGCCTATTATATTTATTGAATGATAGTGGATTGAGTAGTGATAGTCCTTGATCATGTCAAACCATCTCCATTTGGGAATATTGATCTATTTCTATGTGAATATATGCATGATGATTATGTGATATGCATATAAGTAACACTCCTATAAATTTTTTTTAATAAAAACATATTTTTAAATCAATTCTCCCTACAACCAACTCCATATCATTCATTGAGTATTTCTATTCAGGGACATTTGAATACCTTGAAGCATAGGATATAAAATTGTCATAATGCATTAACACAAGTCAAATAATTTCATCCATGTGTTTATGAACACTAATAAAAGATACCAACTTGTGGGAAGTGTGAGCATATGTGTATATATAGGCATCCCTTTTAGTTCTTTGATCATTTTTTCACATTCATCATTCTTAGCAAAAATTGACTCCCTTCTTTGTTGTCTTTGTGAGAGGGTTTTATTATCATGACATATTTCCTACAAATAAATTATATTTCCTAGATAATCAATGGGAAAAATTGGTTATCTAAAACATATATATTCCTTATCAATCATTCATTTGTTTATATTTTTAATGGTACACAGGGATCCCATTTATATTTATTTTATTTTCCATGAATGGTACATCCTTCAAAGATAACTCAAAATTGATGTACTATTCATAATGTTTATCATTTTTAAATGTCATTAATATAGTTCATAGATTCTTCTCATTCTCCTTCTTGGTTTTTGGGTATATTAGAATATAATTTATAAAGACTCCCACAAATTTTTCTAGGTATTCTGTAAAGACTCTATTCATTAATTCCTTAATTATTACTGGAGAAATAGTTAGTCTGAATGAAATTAATATGAACACATAGTTCTCTACCTTGTAGGAAAATAAGTCATGGGGATATCCACCTAATTGAAACTAACATGGTAATATCCCAACAATGGAATCACTCTCAGTTTATTACTTCACAATAGAAGTTTTTTAGGATATTTGTTTCATTAAAATTAATCATTTTATATAGATACCTTTTATCATAAGGGTATAATATCCATTCTTATGAAGATGGTTCTAAAGAAGATCCATCCTCCACTTTTCACTTATATCGAATCAGTCGTAAATTATAAACATGTTGGGTGATTTCTGTCTCTTGGATATTGATAATGGATATATATATATATATATATATATATATAAATCCAATCCATTAACTAGATTAAATCAAATTCAATAAAAGGAATACGACAAGGATTAATGGTATGTTGAATATGTAAATTGTTTATGAGGATGAGTTATATAATCCAAATGAAATAGATTCCCCATTTCCATTTTCACAGATTACTCCAAAACCATTAATTGTGGGGGAGTTTTAATAGTTCTAGTAATTTTTTTATATGGATGAATGCATAGAATCAAAATAAAGATGTATGTTCACTATCATTGATTGAATAACATCTTTACCATTCACCAATTCATTGTCACAATCCACCTCAATGGTTATGATGGACAAATATTTTTCTTGCTGCCATGGTGGTTTTGGGTTGTTTCCAAAAACACTTTTCTTAGTGAATTAGGTTTAAAAGTCCCTTGGTCCCTTTCAGTTGAATCAATTAATTTTGATCTATGTATTGGCTAAAGCATCCATTTCCACCATCACATTTCAGGTTTCTAATTTCATCAATCATAAGCTAGGCTCCCGTCCTTCCCGAGCCTATAGAATTTACTTATATGACTTAGGAAATTTATAATGTTATTCGTTCCAAAACATCTAATAGTGTGATGTTAAAATTTCATATCACTGTTATATTTCTCCAATAGACTACCATAATTAAACTCCACTTTCTACATCTTATCCTTATGACACCCAAGATATTTTATTATATCCATTACAAATATTATGGAACAAAAAAAATATATTCAAAGATATCAATGTCACGGATCTCCATAGATATTCATAAAATAGTTTTTAGAAGAATAATGAAGTGTTAAAAATTGAGTTTGAATGTAACTAAAATGACAGTTGAATATCATGAAAGTGTTGTGATGTTTTCTCCACACACCATAATAGATTTTTGGTCTTATTTCATTACGTAAATTAAATCCCTTTCTATTATAAGTCAGAGAGTGTGGGATAATTTTTTTTAAATAATTCTCCCTGATTTACTTGCACCCAGTCGATTTGATTTGTTCCCCAAGCATTATATTATCAATCAATATCAAAAAATGATAATCATATCCATACATATGATAAAAATGAAAGAGAACATTCTCTTGTTCAAAAAATTGAATAATGGAGAGTATCATATCAATGGAGATGATTCATTTTTCCATGATTAAGGTGTCTAATGAACTATTCAATGTAAATGTCCTTTGTATCATAAATGAATCAATTTTATCTTGATATTTCATAGTGGAATTTGGGGGGGCACTACCTAATCAACATTTTTATTCAGAACCTAAGTCATCCGAGAGTGTATGAATAAAATGTTTATCACACCTACATCCATCAGGTTGGGAATCTCATTATGGATGTCACTACATTTACTGTCACATATATAAAACACATAAAATTTATTGTAATGAATATAAATTCAAAACATAAAAATTACGTTGTTTCAAAACATATGAATTTCTAGGCTTTAATATATGTTATTCTTAATTTATTTCTTAAAATATACTCTACTTGTATTTTTTTTTCTATTAATTGTTGTTCATAATGAGTTTATTAATTTAAGAAATCATATCCTATGGGATTTTCATAATAGGTTCACAGTTAGTCTCACTGTCCTACACTAACTTTCATTGACTCAGTCCAGGAACACCTTTTTGGAGTTGTTACCTCTTAGTACGTATTTTCCAGAAGCACATACATTTTTTGTATCCATAAAAAAATTTATTTTATTAATAACCTGATTATAATATACATTCAAAAATTTACTGTTGTTTGCATATACTAATTAATTCAAATATCTATATCTGTATTTGTTCTAATAATAATCCCAAAAATAACCAAACATTTTTTCTGCTACCAACTACAAGAACCCTATTCTTTATTAGACATTAACTAAATAAATATTACTAAAAAATAATACAAAAAATATCGATTTTTCATGTGTATTTTGTAATTTTGTACATAGTGTAACATCTATAACATGGGAGAAAATAATTGGTGGGTGAGATATATATCGTAATACGGGAATAAAAATATGGAAAACATAAAACATAGATGAGATATAAATCCCAGTAATAGAATAAACATGGAATAAAGAGATACATGTTAGAAAAATAACATATCAATGGGTAACAGAAAGTGTATTCATCATAAACCTGATCAATGAGACAAGATATAGACCGATAATCATAACATATGAAATTAGGAATCTAATAAAAGCACTATATCATACTCCATGGTCAAAGATAGCATCTAAGTCATCATGATGGAAAAAGTACCATAATTGAATTATGGTCACTACCTATCCACACAAGATGTCTCATGACATTTTATTCAATCAGAATGGAGTATAGAATAAATAAAAATAATTACAAATATGATTAATTATAATAATTTAGTGGTGAATAAACATGATTGAAAATGGTTATGGCATACACTATACAATTTCTTTGTCTTAGAATTCCGTGGTGAAATTTTGACGGCATTACAAAATCACATTGAAATTAATGAAATAGTTAATTATAGAGAAATGAGTATCTAATTATTTTTTAATATATTTTTAATTATGGGGAATATATAATTACATATCTCATTATAATGAAATTCATATAAAGTATATAATTTAAATAAGATACTTGAATAATGAGGAGAAAGGAATAGACAGCTTACATGAGTGTGTGAATCCAAATGCTTAGGAGGGGCTTATTGAGAGAATGAGGGTACCATTCTTGGATTATAGGCAGTGAAGGGAAGGGTATATAATTCTTGATTGAGTTTTACTGAATATAAATTGGATCAGAGGTTGGTTTATAAATTAATATATGGGTATTTTATTATTAATTAGGTTTTGGACTCTACATAAAAAAATTATCAAAAGCGCCAAGCAATCCATTTTTTCCCATTGTTTCATCCAAATAGTAGTGGATATATTTATTTTATAATAAAATGGGTTAAAATTAATAAAATAATTCTCCATGCGTATTTGGAGGTGATCTTTTCTCTTAAAGAAATGGTTTAAAACCATAAATTATATAACTTTTTTTTGGAGGATTAATAAAGGGTTTTATAAAATTAATTAAATAAACATAAAATAATTTTTTTAAAAGGTACAAAAATATATTTGTTTGTGGATTCTATTTTATGTATTTATTATATCAATTTTTTGTCATTATGATGTCATAATTCAAAACTATATTTATTAGATTCTAATTTTTTTTTCAAAACTCCGATGTCTTAGAAAAATATGAAACATTAACCATTGGGTAATTTTGATGTTATGATTCCATAAATAATATTCATTTTGTATAAATAATTTTTAAATACATTATTTTTCACATTAAAAATACTAATTTTCATTAGTTGAGAAATATTGGATTTTTACAAAAAACAATTTTTTGACCATTATAAAAATTTAATTTGACTACATAAAAAATATATGATCATTTATATTTAATAAATATTATTTAAAAATATAATTATATTAAAAAATTATGTATTTCAAAATTTAATTAATTCATCAAAAACAAATTCCTCTATTTAATTTGAATATTATGAAGAATTACAATTTGTGTTTTGTTATATCAAAATAATATCTTTTATAATGCAACCACAACAGGATGAATATATATTAAGTTTTGTATAAATAAATAATTCAATAAATCATAATGTATGTGTCTTGATAAAATTCAATATAAAAATAAAAAAAAACCTAAGTGTAAGGTGGTAGGTGGTGAAACATTCATTGGGTTGTTCAACATTCATGGTTGGGGTTGTGATCTCAATGTGATTGAACTCCTCCAGTAAAAGATTTTTCTCTTGATTTTGTTGATAGATATCAACATCGAAATGGTCAAGGTGAAATCTATATGAATCTATTCCCATAGGAAGCACCAATAATTGTCTTTATATGGTACTATAGTACTGTTAGAGGTAATCACATATTTGATCTATCACACTTGGATTTATTACATACCAATATTTATATAAATAATATGATCACACTTCAATGACTATTTTATCAATATTAATGATAGTAAATGTCTTTTAAATATAATTCAGTATAATAAATCAAAATAAGTTTACATGTTTTTTATAATTAATATTACATAATAAGACATTTAATTATATCAAAAGGGGAATTTTATTTAGAAAAGTTTTTGTTGTTACAATATGTAATGATAATTAATGTTATGTGTTTTTATATAATGAATCGATAATATATCTGGGATGCATCCACATGTATAGGGATCATGTTATGTTTTATTAATCATGGTAAAAACTGTCATATGATATAAATTAACTCACTCATTACCTCATGCAATCCCCTATCGTGAATGCACTTATATGATGAAGAATTTATTTGTTATATGAGAAGTTTATAGTATTCACAGATAATAAAATAATAAGATATTTCGTATCTCATAATGATTTAAACCTAATAGAATTATTATAAGATAAATACCTCAAAATAATAGTTTTTGATAAATTATTATTATTATTATGATATGTGATATTAAAAATGATTTAGTATGGAAATTTACATCTCACACATGGATGTTATCCATCGATGATATGATCCTTATGTGGATTTTTTTAATGGGATTAAAAAGAAATCGATAATATAGAACATATGTTAACTGATAATGTGAAATTAATTTACTTAATACCTAAACCAATTTTATAATATAAAATAATGGATTAATAATCCTATCACATCATAGGGACTATATATAATGTGAAGACAAAAATTGGATACTCCCATACATAAAGGTATATTCATTGACACCTAAATCTATAAGTGATTATATTACATTTTATAAATCATGTGATGGACACAAATAATCAATATCAACCGGTTATTAATACTATATAAAAAAAATATTTATTATGATATGATAATTGGTATTGGAGGGCATTAATGAGGTGTGATATCATTGAATTTGAATCTGAATGATAAACCCGTCAATCAGTCAAAGTTAACCACCAAAATCTATCTGGCATTCTCTTTATATTTTTTAGTCCTTCAAAGAAGTTGTATGAGGTGTCCACAGACTACAAAACTAGAGTAAATAAAACATTAAGATATTTTAACACTATAAGGGTCATGATTGATTGGTGGAAAAAGCATACATTTTTATATTGGTCATGGATATTTTAATGGTAGATGATTTTGGGATGTTATATATCCAAAATATTGTGATAATTTTTCTTATAGTCATATATGATCGGGATCCTCCATTTACCTCATGATTTTACAAATTTGATAATTAGGAGATGTTGTACTAGGTAATTATGAGCAAAATTTACCACAAGAAAAAATATAGTAAGATAAAGAATTTATTATTTATTTTAAAAGTTAGTCTATTAGAATGTTTTTTAGATCATGGTGTTTTATGGGATAAAAATTATAGAATTGTCATGTTTCCAAAAAAATATTAGAATTTTATATTCAGATATCCCCTTTTATGTACCATTATTATTAACCAACCCACCCTTCCATATTTAAGACTAATACTGGTGAAAACTCCATAATAGCACCCATCCTTTCCTAGGATATTATGGGGAAGGTCAAAATTATTCAATAGTACATGAATGTAGAACATATGTAATTTATCTTTTATTCTATTCAAAATCACCATCCATCATAATTTTTAGTAGGTAAATATATAAAATATATGGTACCACCCAATATGGGTCACATTTTATAGATAAAAAATAAAAATAATACGATAATGTTTATAGGGCCCTTTTATTTTTTGAATGGATTTGGGACTATTCTTATAGGGTAAATATTACACATTGATTTATTATCATTCATTATATGATCCATGCATCCAAAATTTTCATTAATCTTAAAAATACATACATTTTTTTAATTTAGGAAGATTGTGAATTAGATCTAAATGTTTCAATAATGATGAAGAAAATATGGATTATTGTCTCCCTAGAAAGATTAGTGTGTGAAAAATCAATCATATTGCATTGAGTTGTATAGAAACACATGAATGACTCGCATGATACACAAGATTGATTATGGGGTAGAAATTGAGTAATCAATTCTTAGGGTAGGAAATATTTCAAATTTCTTATTACAGGATTTGATATTAAGGGGATAACATTCATTTAAATGTTCTCATTTACAATAATTAAATGTATTATTCATTTTACTTTATCTTTAATTTATCATTTTTGATATTTTCCTTTAAAATTTGGAAAAAGGGGGATGTTTAACTATTCATGGATTTATAATGGTTACATATAAATGTATATTATCCATTAATTTTTTTTAATTTTATATTAGTGGATATTTTTATACTTATCACATGATTTTTTAATAATGCAGCCAATCCATTCGACTTGTAGAGACTATTTATAAATTATAATATCTAAACTACAAATAATCAAAATAATCCTTATAACACTAATTTTATATCCAAATTAATCATTATCATCATCCTATAACATTATAATACTCTTCCTCTATCATAGTAATTATTTTTAAGTATTTTATTCATTAATTATTCAAGGAATCCACCTAATTTGTGATTTAACTCCCCTTTATCAGTTTTAATCTATACTCAATCCTTGTTTTCTTTTAACATAATTTTATGGTGTAATTAGGATTTTTTAGATTAATTTAATGGAATTGATTTTTATTTTCTGTGTCTCACTATACATATTAAGTATATATCCCCTCTTCCTTAGGTTAGTTCACATAATTTCTGATGGTTTAATTTGACTATGGTTGGTGGTTTTATGTTAACCCTTTAAAATTAAACATTTGTTTGTAGATTCCAGAATATAATTTCTAAAATAATTATATAATTTTATTATGGTTTTATAATATATTGATTTATATACATTTTGAATCCATTATTTAGTTTTTCATTTAAGAATATTTATGTAGGGGTTTTAAATATTGTAGAATGTGTACTAAAGTTTGATTAAAAAAAATATTTATATTTATTTTTTAATGGCATCATAAATAGTTACAATTCATGATAGAACACCTTTTTTGTATGGAAAATCATAATTTTGGTGAATGAACCTTACAAATAGTTATGTCGGTTACTATAGCTAGTAAATTTAATTAAAATACACCCCCACTAGCCAGAAAATTCAAATTAAACCTAATCCACTAGTTAATTGAATTTGTCTAAATAGTTAGACCATTTATATACGAGACCATAGAATAAGATACCTTTGGGTTTACTATCATGTGGTTTCTTTTAAAATCACATGTTTATCTCCACTTGTCCATTTTTAAATTTTAATGAAAACATATTGTAATTATGGTTTTCTTGAAAGTGATTAAAGGATATTTTCCTATTTTTATTTTTAAAAGCACAAACTATAGTTTTTAATAATGTGTATGTTTATAGAAAAATTGGTGGGACACTAATGGATTGGTGATTCTCACACCCTATATTCACTATTGGGTATACAATGACCATATTTAGTTTGATGATTGAAAAGAAAGTGATTTTATTTGAGTAATAATTTCCTCATGATAGATTTATTCAATTTATAGAATTTACATGGAGGGATAATGCACTCTTGTCACCAAAAGATGGGTAACATATTTTTTCTCAATTTTTTTTTTCAATTGTAGTATGTTTATAACAATCATATATTGCATATTCGAATTAGAATATAGTTACTCAAATTTTTGGAATAAGGGATTTGTTTCCACCATTATACATTTATAGAATGCAAAAATCTTTTTTGGATTTTCAAATTTATTTGTGGATTGTGTTGTTCATTTTTTATTTTCTTCTTATTTTTTATAATTACCTAGAAGTACATAGTGAGGTTATATAAGGTCCTTGGTCGGGAACCCTATGATGATTTTATTATTTAGGAAATTTTTATCAAGTATTGTTTCTAAATAATCCTCATGATACATAATTAAAATACAAATTAATAATGTCAATGTATTTCTCCGTCAATACATCTAATTCTACGTGAATAAACCAATTAGTCCTTATTTGGATAACCCTTATTAAAAAATCTCAGTCTAACTTCTGAATTAAATTTTCAAACCCTAATAACAATTCCTTATTATTGGAAGGAATCATAATTTCATACAAAAAATCCACACCAATTTATGATCCCAATAAATTGTGTAATTTCATGGATGGATCCTTGACTAAGAGAAGTCAATAATGTAATTCACAAAACATAACTGATACATTTCTAATCTATATAAAATGTTATATCATTCCCTAGAAGAAAAACTTCTTATCATCCTAAAAAAATTGTATGCCATGCATGAGTCTCGGGTAAATATCAATTAACACCATGATATAACTTCCACATTAATGACCATACCTAACTATAAATGTTTCAGATATTAAATCTAAATTATAGATAATCCTTATAACATGAAACGATATATGCTATGATTATTTTCAAATAAAACAAATAATCCCAAGTCATGAAAGATCTAGATATTAATTCTTATTTATTCTTGTGTTAATTCTTATCATCACAATTCACTAATAATTTATAACACTAACTTATAGGTAATCGAACTATAAAGATATCTTACCAAAAACAAACAAAATTCAAATAGTAGAAACCATAAAACCACAAAGAACAAAAATATCAATAGAATTGAACATAAAATAAATATCCCTGGATCTGGATCACATGTATCTATCAAAAATATATGGTAAAAATTATAATTTCAAAATTGGAATAGCTTACTCATCTTTATCCAACTAGTAAAACTAAATAAATTGTCTATAATGGATCTACTATATTTTACCCAACAAAAAATAAATATAGTCTACTTATAACAACATCACTTGTAGGATTCCAAACCACACAACAAACTAGTGGAGGGCCAAATCCAACTCCCATGCCAATTTTGGTAAAAACTCTGAAATCAATAAATTATGGATCATATAAGTATTAAATTATTATTCAACTAATTGAAATAATTTTTTAGAAATATATTCTCGCATAGATTTTAAAACACCACTTTGAATCAAATTGTTTTAAAAAAAATGAAATCATAGAAATATCCAACCTAATATTTATTTTTCAAGAAAACCAAACCAATTATCCTAAATAACATGGAAATCCTAATTTTCAAAAATATTATCCCATATATTTAATGAAAATATGAAAATTTTAAGCCATTTCAAAATAATCACCCTATGAGAAATTTTATGAAAAAATGTGACAAAAATATTTCATGTAGATCCCATTCAATTATATGAGTTATCATTTCAAAAATAGTTTTTTAGGTATAACCAGTATTTTAATAAAATAATTACCCTTTGGTGGATGATAAATCACATCCTATATAAATCAAACAGTATCTGTATATTCATATTAATCTAATAACCCCTAATATTTTATATTATAAAAAATATAAAATATTATATGATTCTTTAATTAATTGTGTAATAAGATATAGAAATATATAAAAAAACACCAATAAGATCAGATATCATACATAAGAATTACATTACCATATTGAATGAATGAATTAAAAGATTCAATCTATGCCCAATGAATCTTCTTCAGTGTCATTAATCATGAATTTGAATTATTTTTCCATCACCACTATTATCCTATAGTTCATTCTCCCAACATTTCACATTCCCTGACAACAAGGGTTTCAACCAAAACTGTACTATCCAGGATATCTATTGGTCTACCTCATATGTTCAAAAAATTCATATACACCTATAACCAGTAGTTTCCCAATAAAATTGTAATTTGATACTGCTTTTAAATTCATCATCATAGGTATCCATAACAATACATATGAGGGGGCACTACAATACCTTAAGATCGCCTCCCAATATTATAATGGCTACATACAAATGTTGAGGGAATAATAGTTGTGAGGGGATTATTCCCACTGATAGATAAATCATTAGGTAATTCTGAATTATACGTGAAATTTAATGTGAGATATACGTATACCAAACATTCTAAAATCCTTTATATAATAATCATGGATCTAAGATTGGCCCCATAATAAAAAATTTAAAATAAAAAAATTTCATTATGAGTAGCCCACAAATAATATATCTGATTAACAAAACAAACAAATATAATATAATTCAATATATAAATTCAATAGTGGAACACTAACTAGTATATATTCATTTCAATAACGTATAATTAATTTAACCATGCACCTAACACTACTCAAATATTCACTCTACTGAATAATTTAAAATTAAATCTTGATGGACTCGATCAATGTGTCTATATCTAAGAGATAACTATTCAATTGAAGAACACATGATGGTTGGTCTATGTACATAAAAAATATACCATGTAAATTGGTAGGGGATATTCCTAAAGTCCATGTTGAAGTCCACATTGCATAAATATACTAAATTCGTCTATTATCATGAGTATATGAATGCATTAAATATAAAAGTGAAACACCTATGTTTTAAGCACACCCACATAGATTTGAATCAAATAATGGGCATAAATTCATTATAATTAGGCCTTAATGTGATAAGGATATCAAACAATTTAGTCCATGATAAAAGGATGTAACATGTGGTCCCACTATGCTCATCACTAGATAATGTTTTTCAATCAAAAGTTATAATCTCAGATTCTAAACGCTAATATTAGTCAAACCATCCCCTTGAGGATTGTTTAATTTGTTATGTACCATATCAAATATTCATCATTTATGTTATTAGAGGGATGAATCACTATATATGAAATTTCAAGTAACTTTTACCATCCCCCAAGGCATGGTCACATAGAAGATTCTATATCCACTAATCCTCAATATTGTTATAAGAGAAATTTATCACTTTAGAAAAACCTTTAGTCAATATAAACCATCTACATAGTTAATGGTTCAATATAATATTTACTATTCATTAGAAATACGGTTAGTGGAAGGAATTCTAATAACAAACATCTCAGAAAATATTTATGAACCCCTCAAAAAAATTTCTCATAGATGGTTCTATGTCCATTGATCATTAATTTATTTGTTATAGTAAGTCATCATAATAGTAAAAACGTAATATAATATGATAAATCCATTTAGGGAAATGTCTCACACCTTAATGCATATCCATTTATAATAATTTATGTGATCAAATGATGTAATAATTATTTTTAACCAACCGTGTATGTTACGGAATCCAACTAAAGAATTGTCCCATTGATAATCATATTATATCCCTGAATATAACCCCTCACATGGTGTTGGGACATACACACATAAATATTATTATGTCCGGTAGTAGGAAATATTTACAATTAAATAATGTAATGTAAATAAGGAATCACAATCCTAAAAGTACATCCCAGCATCAAATCACTACAGGTAGATCCTTTGGCTAATCCATTTCCAACATTTTATGTTTACAGATTTTAAACATCTTCAAGTACCCAAAACAATCAACATTAATTCATTTTTCATCCTTAACCATATTTGTGACCACTAGGTCACCCAATCATAATACATTTCTTAGTACTTAATCCTGTGACTTATCTACCTGACTAGATATCCCCACTTATTAATAATTTATTTGACATGTCTCTATTGAACAATATCCATTTTAAACTTTTGAACCATATAAGGGGTAATTTCCATGAATATAGTATTTCATGGTCACCTTGATACTAGTATTAAAAAATTATCTAGATAACTAATACACCCATATACACTATAGACAGAAAAATCATCATATAAATAAAATATCATGGTATGGTAATAATATAAAATCTTACATATTCATTAAATAAATAACACACCATACCATCCTAGTGAAAAATAATGAACAATTTTGTAAGTATTATTCAAAATATGTTTCGAATACTAGGAAATCAAGATGTAAATAAATCCTAAACAAACTATTCTATCATTAGTAAAAATTCGAATATAATCTAAATTGTCATCATTTTACAAAATGAATCACAAACAATATTTAATCACTCTAGTCACATTAACCTAATAATAATTTGTTAATAAAACCTCCAAAGGGTTTTGAAATACTATTTGAAATCCATCACCTTAAAACACCTCAATCTTCTTAAGATTTCAGTCTTAAATAATTTTCATTTAGAATCCTCTAATGATATAACCACTTATTAATACCAATTTAAAATGAAACCCATTAACCTTATTAAACCACCTGAAACAGTGATATAATCCATAAATCAGGACATTGGCACTCATTCATCCATAGTGACATGACAACACATTTTACAAGATATTTGGTACTTGTTGACTATTAGGATAACAAGATAATATAAAAATAATTGGAGAGAGGCCAAAAAAAACATTGGACTTTCTAACTAATATCATTTTAGTACAATATGAATATAAAATAATTAAATGAGGAAGGGAATTAGTGATGAAATTGAACTCTAAATATAACATGTATTTAATAACATCCTTCTAAGCAATGTTCACCCTTTACCAAGACTATACAAATCCACGTGAAAAAAAATCCCCTATATCAGATAATTGAATTAAATTACTACTTAAAAATATTTATAATTAATTAAACTACTAAATTAGATGAGATATAATTGATTTAAACTCCAAAGGAATCATCTATTAAATGAAATTATAAAAAATATTTTATAGTCACTCTCATATGATCACCTCTAGAAAAACCAATGAAATCCCCATCGTCTTGGATGATATCCATCATGTTCATTTATAATTTTAATTAAACTATCCCAAATATTAATCAGTCAGAACATATTGAAGGTGATAAAAAATATATTGAATCATATGGAAGAAAATCTATATAATTTTTGTTGGACCACCACTAATAACACCCATCTTCAATAGGGATAGAGGTGAGAATGAAAGTGGTATGGATCTAACTAAATAGACCCTACTCATGACTCGTTTCCCAATAATATTATTGTGCTGATGGAGATGAATATTACCGTTTCCCCTATAAAAAAGATGAAATTTATAAAGTCTGGATGTGACCCTAAGAGTCATGGAATGGTCCCCCTTTTACATATCCCCCTCTTAGAAAATCCTAGTTCCCTATTAAAGAACCATCCCATTTAATGGAATCATTCTAGTGTGAAAAGTTTTTTGATAATATGAAACACCTCTAAAAGTAAAAAAACAAACAAACATGTACTAATCATATATTAAATGGACACCTCCCAATATAACGTCTCCTTTGACATCCTAGAATGTCCTTCATCATTGAACATGATACCATTTCTCTCCAAAACATGGAACATCACTGTTGAATAACCGTCCTGACATAGATCATGGGTTGTAGAATATCCATATTTAGTCAGATTTGTTACAAAGGAAACACATAATAACTTGCAATGCCCATAGGTAAGTGAAACCATTACAATGTTGCACCCACAAACATGTCATTATACTGTATGTATCATTCTACCCATTAACAATTTAAAAATATATAATGTTTATCATAACATCATGTTTTCCTAGGTCGTGACATGTCACTCTCAACCCATTTGTGTTTACACCACAAAATATCACAATATAAAATATGTTGTGTTGTGACACCCATTGATAATCATGTGACATAATACATGTAGTCACCTTTCTTTCTTGTTCCCCCACTATGTTATGTAATTACATTGATCAAACCCACACCATGAAATGACGATAAACCATCATTGAGTGATAAACCATATTTAAAAAAATATGGAAGGAACATCATAAAACATATCAATGGCTCACCTCAGAACACGCGTCAATACTTCGTTCTTCAAAAATATCCATTAACTGTTTCAATGTTGATAAAATTCGATAAATATTATATAAGTCCAAATTCATATAACTCAATCTACCCAAATACTGGAAATTGAAATTTCGTAAAAAACAATGACCCATAATTTTATATGTATTTACATTAAATATTTGCTTCATATATAAAACTAAACTAATGGGTAGTTTTATTGAACTATCCAAATATTAAATAACACATAGAGTGAATTCTAACTTGTATTGGGTTCCAAGAAAATAATTTACCAGTGGATGAATTTATGTTTATACAAAATTTTAATCCAATTCAATATTGAAACACTATAAATAGTTTTTAAACGAAATCAATATATAACCTATTTTGATGATTGTGGATAAAAGTTGTTATTGGTTCTAGAAATTATTTAAATGATATATTTCAATATATGATCCATAAAAAATTACATACAATAAATATATTGGTAATATAAACTATATAATTATACCTAATGAAAGGACATATATTTTATATTTAGAGTGTTTATTCCATATGGAATCCTATATAAGGTGGTGTTTTTCTTTAAAAATAAAATAAATCTAATCCTCAGATATGATGATAATATTGAGATTGTGGAGACTATTTCAATAATTTCATTTTATATTATTACACAACCAAATCTCTTTAATGTATTAAAATAGTTTATATATCACTATTTGGAAATATATTATAAAATTTACACATATAATCTTAGTTGAACAATAGTATTAAGAAATACATTCCCAAATTAAAATCTATTTGAGTAGTTTTTCTCGTATGCAACAATTTAGTATAAAATCACTAAGCCATAATAAAACAGTTTAATATTTCAACAATATTATAACGATTAAATTTATTGAAATTAATTGAATTAAACTAATCATAAAATATATACAACGTTTATAATATAAAAATTATATTTTCTCCTTAAATATATAATTTAAAAAAACATTTCTACATATTATATTTATTTATTATAAAATTTGACTTTTATCAACATTAGAAATTATTTTTTCTAAAAATGTATTCAATATATGGAATTAGTTGTGATAAATTATATATAAATGTTACTTTTGATTGTATTCATTGAAATAGTTTTATTAAGATAATTTTTAAATATTGTGATAATGGTAGTTCAGTTTTTCAAAATTCATGTTACATTACTATTTTGAAATTTTAGTCCATCATAAAAAATTAAATTATTCTATAAAATTATTTTTTTTTCAAACTCATATATAAGATAAATTTAATTTATAAAAAATTACAAATAAGATAAATAGCTCATAATGGTTAAAGAACCAATTTTCTAGAATAAAATAATTCATTATATATAATACGATTTCTTTTAAGATTAATAATTATAATATTTAAAAAATCTAATATATTAATTCGATGTTAAATTTTGTATCATAAAATCAATATGTGTGGTGTGGGGATATATTATTTTTTAAATAAATATAAATTAATTTGTTTAAAACTGGTAACAAATGTAAAAATGAAAATGATAGAATTAATAATCCTAAAATAATATGTCTTGGAACCTAATTAAAATGATTGTGAAAATATGTGGTTAAAAAATAATCATCATTTTCATTGAAAAAAATACATTATTTTTTGAACTTGGAACCATTGAAACTAGAATAATGGAATTCCATTATTGAAAGTTAAGTGGTTGTTCAAACAAGATCCATTTTATTCACATATAAAAGGGGTTACTTCCACCCCTTCTTAGCACACCCATCATTATATTGTTAGTCTCAAAAAACAGAAATACTCATTAAACTTTAAATATCTTTCATTTTGACTTGTCTTTTATCTTAATATGTTATCTTATACCCTTAATGTCTACAGAGGATTTCAAGATAATGTTCATTTCCCAAATATGAGTCTTACTTATTAATTATATTAAAAAAACTATTCCTTCAAAACATATCCTATCCAACATTATTTAGGGAATTAATTATCATTAAAATATTTATTTGTTATAATATTAATGAAAAAACATATATATATTCCTTCTCATCCACTTGCAAAAATAAAAAAATTTTGATGGAGTGTTGTGCGGACTATCTACTCTAAAACCTACATGATCAATTTGAAAAAAAAACCGTATAATACATTACCTTGAAAACATAAGAAAACTTTGTTTAATTTTATAAGGGAATACTTTTTGGATTATATTTATAGAAATTTTTTATTAATTATTTAAACTAGTATCCTAGATTAATAATGTTACCAAAAAAATCTAACATTGATTCAAATTTCTCATAAAATATATATTATATAAATATTATATTATAATAAATTATCATTATAAATTGAAAATTAAATGAAGATGTTTTCCATGAAGGTATTTAATAATATTAACATTATCGTTATGTTGTTAATCCCATGTGCCGAATGAATCAAGAGTATGGTATGAGTTATTTGTCTCAATTTTCAATTCATTGAGATATGATAATGTTATACATAAAATTTTATATTATATAGTGAACATATTTCAACATTTTAATTTTATATCATGATTTATTATTTATCATTACATCTTATTCTGTATTCCAGTATCATTCTCCTAGTGGTTTTTAACCAAAAAGATACAAAATATATAAGGTTTTTATTGAATAAATTTACGATTCATATGGTTAAATTATTTGTTAACTGAATAACAAATTTCTATATTTTTTATTCCTAATATAACTCTTTTTAAAATAGTATTTAAACTATTTCTATAGAAAAATTACTTCACATAATAAATTATCACATCCTTAGTAATATGTATTCCAAAATAAATAGTATATTGTTTTTTAGAATAACACTCAAACGTAACAACGAATGTTTTATTCCATATCCATATTTTTCCTATCAGAAGACTTTCTTTTATTAAATGAATTTATTATTTTTTTATTTTATATACCGAATAATTTATTTCAGCTTTTTTATTAAATATATGTTATTAAATATTTTTCTATAGTGGATTTGGCAAAATTAAATGAAAATAACAGTCAGTGAATTTCATTTCATTATTATAAACTTTTGGTTTGTTATTAAGAATATGTTTGGTTAAAAGGATTATATATTTGGTAATATATTTATTATTTCTTTATATTTATTATATTTACATTCTCATTTTTTTGAAATTAAATTTTGTCTTTATTATTTATAATAAAAATTAACCTTAATTTTTTTATATTCATATATATTTTTCATCAATTTATTTTCTCCCTTGAAGAAATTATTTTGTCACCATTTAAAATATATTTTGATATAATTACTTGTTTAAAATTTTATTTTTGATATCATAAGATTTATTAAATTTTAAATAAGATTGGTTTTTTAGAAGAGTAATAAACCTATTCTTTTACAATGGGATATGTTGATGATTGATTCTAAATGGGATATTTATTTATATATGATGTGAGGTGGGATAGTATGTCACCACTAAAATAATTCATTTAGTTTTATATATCATTAGATATTCAGGAATATACATATATAGTTTTTCATATAGACATGAGAATAATGTGGTTTCTCACATTATCAATTGCATATAAAATTTGTTTTGTTTAAATAGGTGTGTGTATAATGTGTTTTCTTATTGTTGAATTAAAATAATTATGGTTTCTCCAAATTGAAATATTTTTTATCATGTTTTTTATTTTTATAATATTTATTATTTTCAGTTTAATCCAGGTTTTCATGATTAGACATTAATTTTTAGTAATTCTTCAGTTTAATTTCATGGTCATATGATTGATGAATACTAAGAAATATTTTGATCCACATTGTTCATTTTATGCTTTACTATTGATCATTTCCTTATTTTATATTTCTCCATATTTTTTTTTAATTTTATCAAATAATATAACATGATATTTTCATATGATATTTTTCTCTTCCACATGTTCGACTTGATGTTTTTGTTTATATATAATATGATTTTTTCCCTTGTTGGTCTTCAGAGGTCAACCATTTCATATGTTTTTTTTGAAAAGTATAATCAGATGACCATATCATATGTTATTTATAGAAAATTATCTATAGGATTGTAATTATGGTTTAATGTTTGGAAGTGTTGTAAAATAAGATGATTATATGTGTAATATCTAATACACTAAACCATTCAGCCCTTAAGATGTGAAAATATTTTTTATTAATATTTTGTATATCATCAAATTATTTCATTATATCCATTATTTTAGATTGTGGTTAATTAGTTGATATTAGAAAGAGGATTAGTTAGTTTGGATATTGGTTTAGTTAGTATAGATATTAGTTTTGTGAATATTAGTGAAAACCCTTATGAATAGTATAAGGGGTAATTCTATTTATAGAATTTTGTCCTAAACTTTTATTAAATATATATTGTTTTATTATCCATTAAATTACATTCATATATATATTACCAGTTCATACAAGATCTCTAATAAATATTTATTGGGGAAATAACTCTAAAAAACATGTATTGGTTATTAAAATGATTGTTATCTAGTGCTGAAAAAAGAACCTCATGTACAAACCTAGATTAAATCTCCAATAGTATATTCTCTGGATAATTCAAATTCAATTTATGAACCATTATGATGGATTTGAATATATAACTAATTTTGAATAAAACTTATCCATGTATAACATGGATTGTGACCTAGATGTTCATAGCGGAATGTGTTCACATCACCAACATAATCATTCAAATAATTTTATTGTTTCCTTAAATCTATGTTCATTAATTTATTTATAATTGTTAATTATTTTTTTAGTCATGATAATTGAAAGAAATAAAATGATCCAACTAAAAATTTGGTGAATTTTTTTTAGAATTTTGAAAAATTGAATCCTTGTGCAATTGGGTCTTAGATAAAAAACCATTTTGATATTATCAGCAAGATGTCTCAGGATGTGGGGAAAATTAATATAGATTGGATATTGTGAACAAATAAAGAAGGAACAACTAATTATCATTCCACTAATGACGTAATATCCAAAATATATTATAAAGTCTTCTAATAAACATGTTTTGGAGTACTTGTTCGTCATGATGGATATTATTTTTTCATTATGGAGTTCATGGACCTTGATAATGAAATTTTTCTCATAAATAATTTAGACGATGATGTTCACCAGTAGTGGACTCTCATTTTTATTAGAAAATAAAAATTGGTTGTAGACTCGGTGGAGTAGGAGTAATTCAAAAAGAAAATTTTCAATAATTATTTTCCTTGGAAAATCTAAAAAAAGGGTGGAAATTTGTTAAACTAATGAAACATGTGTATTAGTCTATTGGAATAAATGAAAAAATTTCCACAAGATTATTGAGGTATTACACCAATATAAACTCTGATGATGAGAATAAATTGATCAAATATTTACTAATTTGAACACTAGTATTTAAAGGGAATTATCCATAAGAAACATCTTTATTTATCAAGACACAGTTTAATGTTATCATATATTTGAAATGAAATATGGAACCATTTATAAATCATTATAAATGAACAAGAATATGGAGTTTCAGAGTAGATATACTAGTAAGACACTTTTTTAGAAGATTTTATAGTTTCATACATGTAATAGTTGTTTGAAAACCCACATGGGTAATTATCTCATAGGATTAGGGAAGTGTTTTTGTGTATTACATGATGACACAAAATTCATTATTATCATTGTAAAGCGAAGAGGAAAATTAATAAAACTAAAGATAAAAAAGGACTCATGTAATGATCCACTCAAACAAAAATTCATAAATAATAATTCAATTTAAAAGTATGATAATTAATGGCCCAAAACATGAGTTAATGATGAAAATAGTTCTCAAAAACCTCCTAAGACAACTGAATATGTCTGTTCATTTGAGACTACTAACATTTTTGTAAACCACAATATTGATGTTATGAATGGTGTACATGATAATTATTATATATGAATTAATTTCATATTTAATTATATGTTATATCCTTAATTTATATCTTAATCGTTTCATAATAATT
The DNA here is from genome assembly GCA_963277665.1 of Viscum album. Classification (NCBI taxonomy): domain Eukaryota; kingdom Viridiplantae; phylum Streptophyta; class Magnoliopsida; order Santalales; family Viscaceae; genus Viscum; species Viscum album. The sequence continues at coordinate 394,607,691 of OY728148.1, forward strand.
TGGAATCACCAGATAAATCGATGTATATCAATAAATCTTTAAAGACTGTTGGTGGAATAATTATCCTCATTAAGATTTATAAATCATTTAAAATTGATTTTTTTGGAGGAAACTTTTCTAAATATATAGTTTTTTATCTAATGGTTCATTTTGAATGAATTTTTTTAATGAATTTTTTAATATACATTAATAACATATTAAATTTCCTAAAATTGAAATCACATTTCATTTATGATATTATAATATTTTCATGTATCAATGAATGGATGCTTATAAATGCCATATAGAATTAAATTGTATAGTAATGGTTATGATACCAAAAAATGAGGGAATATTAACTGAAGTGGATAGGGTTTAATCCAATATTATTGAAATTACAATTTTATAGGATTATATATATGTAGTTTTATCTATTCATTCTAGTGGTCTCCCAATGCCTAAGGTTGCGTTCTTAATAAAACTCATACCTATATCCATGACTATCTCAAAAATCTTGTATAAAATAGATCCCATTGAATAAGTGTAATCAAATAACAATATTCAAAAGAATTTGCATAATTAATTTATCATCTTAGGAGATTTTTTATTGGGTAAACAATTCCTATTTTTCCAAAACAATGTTGGATAAATAATATTTTTCATAGACTATCATGAAATTAATGAGACCACTATAAATAAAAATATCATCTACCTTTTACTGATGATCTATTATATCTAATTATCTATTTTTTATACTTCTCAAATATTGACAATCAACTAAGTTAATATTATTTATGGGTAAAATGATATGGTATTTCTGATGCAACATTCTTTATGTGTTATAAAATCAGTGAATTTATTGTGACAACTTTTGGAATTATGAATGCTCTATAAAACTTCATGGATCCAATGAATGAAATTATTTAGAGAATAAATTGATCAATTTTAGATTATTTATAGAAGATATTATTTTATATTCAATGTGAAATGAAGAGAATTAATATCATTTGAATAGTGTGTTAAATTATTTCCAAATGAGAAACGATAATTTAAATATAAAAATATCTGAATTAAAGACATGGAAAGTATCATTCAAGGGTAATGTAATCACAATTAAGGTTATATTAGTATATCCATCAATGTTTGGTGTTATATTGAAATGGTCAGAAGTGAAAATGGTAAATATATATATTATTTTCAATGTTCATCATGAAATTATAAACAAATTATGGGATATTATTAATAGAAATAAAATCCATGAAACAAATTAACTGGGGAAAACATGATGGCACTTTTATGTACATCCAGGAATATAATCCACATTCAATATTGTTTTTATAATATATACTATAGTTTCACTTCTTTCCTTCCTATAGACTGAGTTCCACCCATTTTAATTGATAGTTGTATCACATCCTCCATAACCTGCTTGCATTAATAAGGGATATCATATTCTTATGGTCTTGTTCATTCTTCATATGACCAATATGATAGGAATGACAATTCTTCACTGAATGATTCCATTTTTATATCCATTAATTCTTATTTTGATCATCATCAAATGATTATTGAGGTTCTTGATGGTGAATATTTTTTTGTACAATGTGGAGGATTATCTAACACTAGATATTCAAGGAGGTCACATGAAGGATGTGGTGGATTTTCTTATATCGGACATAGGGTTTTGGTTTTTTCTAGATCTCAATCCACTATTAATTTATTAGAATATCCTCAGGACCTGGAGGTTAGAATCTCTAATAGGATTTGACTACCAAAATATAAATCATTCATCTAGGTTCTCACTAATGGGGATTTTTTTTGAAGGCCACCACTAGGAGCTCTAGATCATTGGGATATGTGAAAATCAATATCTTCATATAGTATATGGGGGATATCTAAGGCCATGTATCACCCATTGTGGTGGTGTAGATCAGCCTTCCATGCCTCCCCCCTTTAATAACCTCAATTTTATCTAGGGTATTGATGATACTTATTAATAAAATTTCAGAAGTGATGTTATATCAATATTCTTGTTAGACACCTTAGTAGATCAGATATTCATTTAACGTTCCAATCCATTCCATCATGAATCATTCCCTATGTTAGGGTTTAATCCTCTTGGTGGTACCATATCCTCTACTCAACTCTTATAGGGTTCTTGTCAATGTTTTATTTCCAAGGTCACTTATTATCTTCCTTAAAGAAGATGCACATTAGATTCACGATTTCACTTTAGTAGGATGAAAAATATATTAATATTATTTCTTATCCATTAAAAATGATTTCCAATATATCTTTTATATTCTATAAACTCTTTATGTTGATGTTTTTTATTCTAGTTTTCATATATCACCTCTCCTATTATGGATAACCATCTCATGTGGGAATTTATCCCATCTTCCAACCTCTCCCCTTCTACAAGGAAGGGTCTTGACTATCATTCCAGTTTAAATGGTTGAGTCTGGTGTTTGGATCATCATAAAACTTACCCCCAGTCTCCTCACCAGCTTATGATACATCTCTTTTCTATGTTAAAGTGGTCAACTATCGTTGGGATAACACTTTTAGTCCCAATTATAGGGACCATGTCCCTTCTAACTTCTCTCCTCTACCCATTTCTAATATATTTGATAGGTTATTAGATAAACTACTATTTTTAGTGGAGTTGAATGATATTTGTCCAATTTATAGAGATTTCATGTATCACCCCATGTTTTTTGAAGGTGATATCAATCAAAACGTGATTCTACCTTACTCCAATAACAGTTAGGGGTATTTTTATGTCTTGATAAAAAGAGAATAATCCCATATTGTGATGAATTTTATTATTATTTGAAATTCCTGTAGACTGGGATACTAGTTGAAGACCTTTTTTTAACTCTAATGAACTCCATTTTAAAAACGTATCTCTCATGGATGTCCTTGTATTGAAACAAGATCCCTCAATGAATATGTAATTTTCACTTAGGATGGATGTATGGAATTTCATGGTTGGTGATCCAAAAAATAATCAAATATTACTTTTTTTTGTAAAAATGTCCTTAAAACAAAGAATTCTTATGTCTCAGACAAACAAATAATGATAATGGTGTGTTCTAGAACACATTACAACTTCTTATCCTTTGTGAATACCAAGTTTAATGTGATGGATATGGAGTATCCATGGAATAATCATGGTACCTTCAACTAAGGGGACACATATTGTATTTCTTTTAGTGACATAAATGTCATTTTAGACACTATTGAGATAAAAAGGGAAAGTGGTTACCCCCGAAAATTCTAGGAATAATTTATCTTCCACTATTCTATATCTAGTATCATGGAAATGGTTTTCTTAGGTGATAAATATAATTGGTTCAACAACCTCATGGGATGTATCCAGATATGATGTCATTTAAATATATTATTTTCTATGATATACTCAATTAAATTGTATTCAAACACTATGATACCCCCTCTCATTTTAAAACTATCAAAACACTTCCCACATCACATTATTGTAGTTCCAAGAATATATGGTTTTGATAAATTTGTCATCTCTATATGGAGTCCTTATAATGTATTATATTATCAGTGGGATCATTCATTATGGAATAATAAAATATACTACTGATTTAGGCTAGATGTCATAACGAACTCAATAGATGAATGGATACATACATACCTAGAATAATAAAATAGTATCCCTAAATCAAGACACTGAATTCAAAAATGTGGACATTGAAAATAAAAATATAAACCAAAATATAGATTAGATGATGACATAATAAAATATCTAATAAAAAAAGATATCAATGATTGTCCTAGAGAAATAGAGGCATTTCGGTGAATATTTAATAGATATGAAGCCAAGATAATGGGAAATGAGCAGAACTTATTTCTGTGAATATATGAAGAAGAAGAGGTAGGTATGTAGCCTGATCATTAATATTATAGAAAAATAATTCACCAATGATCATTAGGGGGTGGGAGGTATAGTCGATGACTGTTTTCAATAATTTCTTGAATATGATATCCCCCGCATAATGAAGGATTACCTAGGGATTATGAAGAAATATATTAAAATATTCCTTTTTAGTGATTGACCAAAGAAATATTTCATTGAAATCATCCACTAAGAAAGGGAAATATAGGAGGCTATTAGTTCCCTTAACCTAGAATGCTCCCCTAACTCTAACTAATATTCGGGATCCTTGTATACAAATTCATGGAACCTCATTTACAGTTTTCATAGGTAATATATTCATGTTTTCCCCATGGAAGAGGAATTCATGAGTAGATTTTGTAGCAAACCTAGTAGTCTTAAAAAATGTAAATGACCACCCATCTCTAAGGTAGATCAGAACCTTTTTCATTTTTAATTTCCCTAAAAAGGTATTTGGTTGTGTAACCAATAAGATTTTATTATCAAACCTTCACAATTTCATCATCATGTGGAATCATGGTTTCCTCAATGTATGCAACATTTGGGGGTTTATAGGAATAATCGAAGAAATTATTTGCGTTATTAACAAGATTTGGATGGTATCCAAAATTATGATTAATGTTGACATAGATGTGGTATATGAAAAACTAGAGACAAAATTTATCATAAATGTGATGAATATAATGAGATTATATTCCAAGTTGAATGATATATTTTCCAATGATTCAAATTCTCCTTGTATCATTATCATCATTATATATAAAAAATTCCAGCTATTTATGTCATTTATTGGGATGAGGTATGAAAACATGTTATTTCTTATTATATTAATTTTTTTAGGATGGAATCAGAATATACCTTAAAAGATGTATCTATAATGGTTGGATTTTAAATTCATATACGGGGATCACATCAATAGTGTATCAATCCAGATTTTGGAGATGATATGATATTCATTTTCAATGAATTTAGAAGATCCAATTGAGGATTCTAAAAGTTAATATATGAATTTTTTATGTGTAGTGGACAACATATTAACTGTGAAATGAGCAGTATTAAAATTTTATAAATAATGATCATACAGGAACCTAAATCTTATTTATAACAACCCAAGAATTCATACGATGTGATTCTCCATGGAATACCAGGGAACCCTGATAACTTATGGTATGATTTGAATCCAAAAATCTGAGTATGTTTCTGAAATAATTTCTAGCTCCATTAAAAAATAGAAGAACTGTTTTCTCTCATTTAGTAGAATGATCACCCTGGTCAATTAAGTTATCACTTTAATTAAGAATAATGGGTTTTTTTACTCTTTAAATTGTCTATTAGAACCACCTTTGTCATTTAAAATATCATGTTATCCATTATCTAGGATTCCCACATTGATGTGATATTCCATTGAGCATCATGGGTTAGGGTGGATACCAATGAAGAAGAATCACTCATTTACCAGAGATATGTGTCTAGAAAGATACATTGAATGCAAAACAAGATAGTGTGGGAGCATATTGACGTTCATTATGTTTTCCCAAATTCCTATTGAGAAAATATCAAAGGGACATGAGCCATCCATAAGGGAGATTCCCCAATTTATTGAATCACTTAAAGGAAACATCCTTGAACTAATAGGCCACTAAAACTAGATCATCAACCCAAGTGATATCGACTTCTAAAACAAAAATGATGTGGTTGTCATTCATGGTATATTGTGTTTCCTAACTCACTTTTTTTAGAGAATATAAATTTTTTCCTTAATTAAACCATGATGTATTGAAATTGGAAAAACATTATCATTTTTATAGTATAATAATTCTATATGAACATGGCTATCATGTGTCATGGGAACATCGTCAGGGTTTTTCACATGGAAAGCATGTAATATCCTAGGAAATTAATGAATAAGACATTTTACTATATAGTAACAATTATGAAATAGATATTAATTTATATTTAATGGGTATGTAATGTCTTATAGAGTACTTAACACACACCAATGGGTTTCTCAAAAAAAAATTCACAGAATATTGAGATATACTCATAAATAATACATTTTTAAAATTATTATTTTAAATTATAGTCATTACATAGCCATAATATTTCATATATTGAATATAACTAACAATATTATGATTAAAAATGTTTATTAATTGTTTTTACCTTAATTTAGTAAATTTTATCGGCCTAAAATTATAATAAATCAAATATTAGGCATAAAAGCTCTAATATTTTTAAATGGTAGTTTAACATCATTTTGAATGATTTTTTTAAATATAGTTTTGACACCTTTATATGTTATATTTCACAAAATTAACATCTTATTTCAATTACTGACATCAAAATTTATTTTGAAAAATTGTTAAGTATTTTTGGAATCATATTCATATTTTCAGAAATAGTGAAAAATACTGCATTTATTTCCAAACAGTTTTTTCATATAATTTGTTTAAATTGATATTTAACAATATTAACTAGTGTTAATGTTCATTTATATTATTATTTTCTCATTTAATTCAATTTTGATCATTATAATCAATTTCTAATTGAAATTAGATATATAAAATTAAAATCATTTTAACGTTTCACATTAAAAAACTTCTTTTTAGTTTTGTCTCCGGAATAATATTAATATATAATTTTAGATACTATTTGGATTGAATTTTTGTAAAATGGATACCATATTTTTAATTAAATGCTAAAAATTAAATTTTATGGTTAATTCCAATTTTAGGTACAAATAATTTACTATGGTAAAACAATTATTTATCGTTGTATAGAATTTTTTTATAGGGGTTAAAATTAAGAAATAATTGCTTAAGATACCTAAAAATTACATAATTTAATGGTTGATTGAGGTTCGGATTGAACATAATCAGACTAAGAAACATTATGTACATGAATTTTTTTTAATTTAATTCCACGTATATATTGTTAGCTTTTAATATGGCATATTTAATAAATTAATATCTTGAACCCACCTCTCCTCAAGAATTAATACATCCTCTCCACCAGCATGTTTCATCCCAAAAATACTTATAGCTCCAAATATATCTTCAAAAAACACTCATACTCACCATAACCACGTCCAATTTCTACTGGTCTCATCAAAAGTCCATCCATGGTCCTCAAAGGGACGTTCAAGGATGGGATAATCAAGAAGTAAATTTATCAAAGTACCTCAGTTAATTTATTTTATTTTCCTAATTTATCCCCACCTAATTAATGAATAAATTTATGATAAATAAATAATATATTTTATACTAGTGTTTTTGGTTTCTATTTTAATATATCATGTCCATTTTTTTCATACCTCCTATTATTCAATGTAAGAAAATTGATGTCCATGTTATGCCGATTAATCTCCTCTATGAATAATGTTTTTATGCCTTTTCCATTACTACCTTCATGGATGGTCTTATAAATATTTTATATGTTAAATAATATTTTAATATGTATATTATAATATATTTAATATTCAATAAATTTTATATTAATCATTTATTCATTATTTTCATTTTGTTGTTATATTATACCTTCTTTTGGGGACGTGTGGGCTACTCCCTCTTCCAAATGATGTGATTTGTTCACACATCCAATGGAATGAATTAAGGACTATTTTACAAAAAAATATATAAAATTAATGACTTATTAATGATACTTAATTATATTATATATGTATACATATTTTTATATATTTCATTTAATTTAACAATTAAAAATTGATAGGAAAAAAATAAAAATAACATTCATGCGTACATATGTCCAACTGTCTCCATTAATGGTGTTTTTAGTTTCTCATTAATTATTATTATAAATATATTTAATTAATATATATGATATTTATACCATGTTTTATTTTTTTTATAATGTACTTATGACCAAATGGACTTTTGACATCATAACAAGTTCATTTTCAACTCAAGTACCGAATATCGACAAAACATCTATCATGGACATAAAAAAAATTATATTTGATTATATGGTATGAAGTAATAAAAAATAAATAATAATCATGAAAATGGTTCTTAGGAAATTAGTAATTTACTTTTTTCAGAAGATAAAAAACATATGTTACAAATTAGAATCGATGTAATGGAATTTCAAAACACAATTTCAACAATTTGTGTTAAAAGTCTACTTCATGATTATTTCCTTCTACACTTATGTGAGAAATTAATTTTTAATGTCTTATCATTTATTTATATATTTAATTTAAATAATTTTTTTTTATAAAATATTGTTTCTTCATGGAGTGTTTGACTTTCCGTACAAAATGACAAAAGGAATGTCTTTTTAACATATATGACGACAATGACTTGTTCATGTCATAACTGTTATTTGATATTTGGATTACCCTATAATAAATTATGTTTTGAGATAAAAAATAAATACTATAATACCTTTTCTATTATTTTTATATTTGAAATTGTCTTTATAACGGATTTATTATGTCAGTATCTTCAAAATATATATTTTGGTTTCAATGTGGAGATGTTATTTTCCCTTTATACAAGATTTATGTGTTCTTCATATGTTTTAGTTCTTGATAATTGTCTATTTATATAAGTGGTTCTATGATAAATCAGGGTAGGATCGGCATGGGATATCTCTTAAATGAATTGTGTGTTGATATAGAGTTAAATGATACGATTTCACCTAAGAGATTATAGAATATATTGTGATGGGTATTATAAATATAATCATGAATGTTATTCCCTATGTAGCTATTAATTCTTCAATGGAAATATTATATGGATGAAAAAAGTTAAATTTATTATTTATGTTTTATAAGAAAAAAATTATGTATTATTATGATGTCATGTGGTATGTTAAAGAGAATATATATTTATGGGTGAAAATATAATTTTGAGAAAATGTTTTCTTGAGTTTAAAATATTCATGGACTAATGGTTTTATTTTATATTTTATATACCATACTGTGGTTTTTTATCATCCATGGTTTTAAAATGTTTTCTATATACTATTAGGATTGGTAAGAGAACAAAATAAGTGAAGAATATTTTTATCAAGAAAATAAATCATGTTTTATTTTAATGGTTTAATATTTTGGAAACATTTTATAAACTTTTAGTATTATCATATTATTTGATTATGGGATATTATGTATTAATAGTGGCATGATTCTATAAATACATATTCATTAAAAAAACCTCAATGTGATATATTTTCAAATTATTGACCTAACTCATGATTAATAATTTTTTACGGTCAACCTTCTTGTTGGTATCATACGTACGTTCAGCAAACATTTGGGGTTATGATATTGTTAATAAAATAATTATAAAATATTTTTAGATTATAGTAAAATTTTAATGATATGGAATTTGATTATTATAATTTTGATTCATCTAAGATATGTATGTTTATAATGTTTTTCATTTGAAGAAACAAGATAGCTGCTCTAGGATGTCACAATGAGGAAAAAAAGCCATCAAAATTAGCAGCATGAGATGGTCAAAATCAGAACTGAAAATTTTATTGAAAAGACAGTTAAACTGACTTACGATATAAAATTTTGTGGTATCCATTGATTATATTAGTTAGATCACCAAAAAACATGTCCATAGTGTGTAATTTTATGAGGCAACATCCCACATCATTCATAGGAACATATAACCCTGTTATTGTTGAATGGTTTATTAAATCCCTAGAAATGTTTTTATGTAATGAGTTGTTCAGAAAATTAAATGGATATTCATGTTTTTTACTATATTAAAGGGGAATCATCTGAGTTTTTTTTGATGGTTATGAATATCAGGTATAGTTAAGAGATTGATTATATTGATTAGGATGAAATCGAAAATTTGTTTTTGGAGAAAATATTTCTTAAGGTAGTTGGAATTTGGATTGAAAAAAATTATTGGAATTGAGAAATGTGGATGACTCATTGGATGAATAAGAATAAAAATTCACTTGACTGGAATGGTATGCTCAAAATATTATCAACTCTTCTGATAGTAAAAACCATAGTTTTTACTCAGGAATAAATCAAATGTATCGAATGGAATCAGCTTCTCATGAGTTTTAATGTTATGAAAAACTAAAATGATAAGAAGAGGTTGAAGTGGATTTTTTTGAATATCATGTGTTATTTCAATAATATCAAAATATGAATTCTAGGTGGATGGTGAAAGAGAATAATTGGTTGAAAAATTACTACAGTAAAAACATAATGATTAATGAATCTGAAAATTATGGTAAAACACAATGGAGAATGTCTTTTAAATTCATGTAAGCACATCATATATGGTAAAATGGGGAGTAAGGATTATAACATCCTTAAAAAGTAAAATGGATGTAGTAAAAACAAGTTCCAAATGAAGAACTGGTATCAAGGGAAGCAATCAATCTATAGGAAGATAGGTGTAGTGAAATACAATGAAACCACTTTAGTAGATGTTTTTCTATCAAATTATATGGTATAAGGTACATTTTTTATTTAATCATATTATTCTATTGTGTAGTTTTATTCATGATATATATATTTATTATTTTCTATGAAATTGTTTAAGAAATTAGATATTCCACCTTAAAATATAAATACAAAACTTATGGTTAAAAACATGAATGAAATTTTGAGGCCAAAAGAAATTATATGAAAATTAATATTATTATATGTAGAAATAATTTACCTAAAAACAACTTTTTACTCTATTATAGGTTTATATTATTTGGAATAATGATTTTCTTTATATTTAACTTATTGATTGACTATTGAGCTAAATACAATAATTTTCTGACATACATACTATTTGGGTAAAAGAATAATCCCTTACCATTTATAAAAATATCCTGATGTTGAGAAACTATTTAAAAATGGAAACTAATGATATATTTCTAATTTTTTTGAAAACAAAGTAACAATTCAGATTAATGATGTGCCTGTGGAAAATGAGTATCTTGAATTTTTCTTGATGATTTTCTAGGTATTTTACTTGATTGAGAAGTTGAATTTACAATTGACTTAGTTTCTAATTCTAGGCCAATATACAAACACCCTTACTTAATGGATCAAATTGAACAACTATATTTGACGACACAACTACATGAGTTATTAAATAATGGTTTTATTGGACCTAAAACTTCTTTATTTGATTCCCTTGTCTTAATTTTTTTAAAAATATGGATAAATGAGACTTTGAATTGATTATATAGCCTTCAATAACATCACAATTATAAAAAAGTAACATTTTATTTATATCAATTATACAATTGATTTGATTGAGATAGAATTTTTTTTTCAATGTTTTACATGAGGTTGGGGTACCGTCATATGAATATAAAGGAAAAAGAATTCTGAATACTATGTTTTGTATTAGATATGGTCTATATGAAGCTTTTTTATGTTATTTGGGTTAACTAATAACCCTACTTTATTCATGTATATTATGAATAACATATTTTGCGAGTTAGAAGATATGTTTTTGGATGTGTTTATTAATGACATTATGATATATTCAAAATGTAAAGAGGATTACGATAATCATTTATTGTTTTTCAATAATAAACTAAAAGATAATAAATTTTTGGGTAATTTCAACAACTGTGAGTCTTGTTAATAATAATTTTAAGTCATTGGTCACAATATTTCTAATGATGGAATAACACATACCCTAGATAAAATGAATGTTATTGAAGAATGGATGACACCATTAAATAAAACAAATATTCATAGATTTCATGGGTTTTTGGTCTAATACTAGTGGTTTTTACATATTTTTAATGGTTATCAAGCACACTTACTATACCAAATGAAAATGTTTTTATGGACATCTAGACAATAGAATGTGAAGATTATTTTAGGAATTGAAAATAATATTGTTGAAATCTCTAGAATTGGAATTACCTTCCAGAAATCATAAATTAATTATCTATAGCGATTATTTGATGAACTAACAGTGTTGTGTCCTAGTATAGAATGATCATGTAATTTCTTAGTCATTACATTAGTTGAAAACTACAGATTTAAATCACCTTACACATGATTAGTAAATATCTACTATTTTTTTGGATTAAAAAATTATGAGGCATCATTTTTTTGATGTAATGTATAAAATATATACTGATAAAAAATGTTTGAATTATATATTCCCTGAGAATAAATTGAACTTGAGATATATGAGATGGTGGTAATTAATCAAGGATTATGATTGTAGGATTCATTACCATCTAAAAGAACAAAATAATGTGGTTGATTTTTCATGATAAATATATGATACATTAACCATGTTATAATTGGAACATGATCCTTTGGTTATTGATTTTTTGAATTTTGTCTTAGATGTTGTTGGTGTAGAAAATTATTCTGTTTTGTTTCAGAATTTAGTGAAATTATATCTATCATGTAGAATTAAACAATCATAGAATAAAGATAGTGAGTTGTAGCAATGGGATGTTTTGGATGAGAATGGTAAGCTAGAAGAATTTAACTTCGATAATGATTGTTTTTTGAGATATGGGAAGAGATTATGTGTTCTTTGTGATCAAATGTTGATGAAATAGTAGTCATGTGATATTTATAGTTATACTTTACTAGTCAATTAGGGAAGCACTAAGATGTGTAGAGATATTTGGTAGTTTATCAGCTCGGATGGAATGAAAGAGATTTATAACATTAAAGTGAATCATTTCACTTGTCACCATGTTAAATTAGAATTAAAATTTCTAAAGGGGATAATTCAATATTTACCCATGACAGAGAAGAAATAGGAAAATATATCCATGTATTTCATTGGGGGATTACTAAAGACCTCATGAGGCAACAATTCAATTGGGGTTATTAATTATCATTTAAATAAATATTAAGTTTTCATCCAACTAGAGAAACTCTATCTTGAGTTTAATGTTATTGGTTCTATATTAAAGAGATAGTTAGGTTTAATGGAATTATTCTCTCTATTGTATCTGATTGTAATCCCAAGTCCACGTCTAAATTTGGGAAATTTTATTAGAGGTAATTGTTAAATAAATTATATATTAGTACATATTTTCATCATTAATAATATAAGAAAACATAAAGAAAATTTTTGATGTTGGAGGATATGCTATGTTCATGTTAAATGGATTACCAGTGATATTTGTATCAAATAATTTATTTTTTTTGGGTATTCTTATAATATAAGTTCTAATTTCAGTATACATATGAAATTATATGAGACTTTATATTGAAATATGTTTCAAATACCATCTTATGTGGATTATGTTGGTGAATGAAAGTTGATGGGGCCAGAATTGATAGATAGTGTGGAATAAAAGTTTAGTTGATTCAAAAGCATCTATAGATAGCTCAATTCATGTAAAACAGTTATGCAGATAGCCGATGGAATTATTTTTTAGGTAGGTGATCATGTCTTTTCTAAATTTTTATCCATGGAAACGTGTGATGTGTTTTTGTAATTAAAAGAAAATAACTCCACAATTCATTAGACACAATGAAATTTTGGATAATTTTGGATTAATTTCCTTCCGGGTGTCTTTACCTCCTTGTTTATTCAAGGTACACAACAGTTTTTATGTTAAAATTTTAGTAATTTATACGCCATATTCATGTCTCGTTTTGAGTCTAATTAATGTTCATTTAGAAAATAATCATTCTTATGAAGAATAGCCAGTCCATATTCTTAACCATAGAGAGTAAGTGTTATAGAATAAGGTGATATATCAGGATATGGTTTTGTGGAAAACAATATAGTTAATGTATAAAAAGAGAATATGAAAATGCTAAAAGGGAGATATTTCCCAATTTATTTGAAAAGTGATAAAAATTGAGATGACACAATTTTTAAATGTGGGGAAGGAAGTAATAGGTAATTATATAATTAGAAATTTTTATATATATTAATATTTATTAATTAAATATTAATTTTACTTTAATGTGAATGATATGTACAACCGAATACATAGAACAAAAAAATGGGTTTCTACGAAATCATACGGCGATAATAAGAATAATTTATACAAAAAAATAATACAAGATTATTGTTATTTTTAATGGTAGTTCTTTCCTGGCTATAGTATTTAATGGAATGAACAAAAATAACTATCTTATGTCTTTACATTTTTATTAGTTGTGTTTTATTTCAATAAATTAATTTAAGGGGCCTAAAATAATAATTAATTAAATTTTATGCAGAGTAGATCTAATATTTTTAAAATATTTATTTACCACCTTTTAATTTAAATCCCATTTTAAATACATTTAATGACACATTTATAGGTCATATTTCATAAAATATACTTATTATTTTAATTCTAGATATTTAAATTTTGTTTGGATATTTGTTTTCTTATTTTTACTGATACTTTTCATATTTTAATGTATAGTGAAAGATGTTGCATTTTAATTCAAATAATATTATTCATTTAATTTATTTAAACTGATATATTATCATTTTAATTTTTGTAAAGAATATTTATATTATAATTTTTTCACATAACCAAATTTTATTCATTGTAATAAATTTAAAAATGAAATTATATATAAAAAAATTTCAATATTATGAATGTTTTAATTTTAAAAACATGCATTCTAGTTTTTTCTACAAAATTAATTTTAACTGTAATTATCCCATTTCACTGAATGGAATAATGTGAAATAGATTCCATATTTTTAGTATAAGGGACCGAATTTTATTGTATGTTTAATATTGACCATGGTAAAAAAATTATTTATAGTTGTACATGTAAAATTTTGACATTGGTTAAATTAATAGTTCAAAGATTAACCTACCTAGAAACTAAAAAAATTAAAGGGTGGTTTTGGTGTAGAGAGAACCTAACCAGCCTATAAAAAAATTATTAAAATCCAAGTTTAGGTAATTTAACTCCACCATTATATGGTGATGTTTTAATATAAAATATTTAATAAAATAATCACTTCAACCAACCTATCCTAAAGTAAAAATACCACCTCTCCAATAGCCCTATTTCAACCCAAAAGGATAATTAGATCCCAAATTATCTGAAAAAACCTCTCCTACTCACTCAACCCATTCCCAAGTGTTGTTTTTCTCATTATAAGACCATATCCAATGTCCTAAAGTGTCATTCACGTAGGGGATATTAATGAGTTAATTTTCTCAAAGTTCTCCTCTTAATTTCTTTCATTATCAAAATTCTCCTCACCTACTTCATAAATAAATTCATAAAAACAGCATAATAATTTATATACTAGACTGTTATGTTTTTAATGGAATATCTCATATCCATTTCATTTCTCACCTCATCTAATTCAATGTAACTAAATTTTTGTCCAACTTATGCTGGTTAATCACCACTATGAATAATGTTATTGATCATTTTCCATTGTCACCTTCATGGATGGTATTAAAACAATATTTCAGGTAAAAAAATTTAATATGTTTATTATAAACTATTTAATATTCTGGATGTGTTATATTAACCATAGCTTCATGCTTTTTATATTGTTGTTATACAATAAATTCATTTTGGGACATGTGGACTACCACCTACTCAAAATGATGTGATCTGTTCACACAACCAATGGAAATTATTCTAAATTATTTTACTAAAAATATATAATATAGATTATATATTAATTATACTATAATTATATTATCTATTTATAAATTTTTTATACATTTCATTTAATTTTAGTCTTTCAATATGATATCAAAAAACTAAAATAATGTAAATGCAAACATATGACCTACCATCTCCATGAATGGTGGGTTTTTAGTATATTATAATATAATTTTCAATAATTAAATAATTAATATATTATATATGTATATCATGATTTTTATTTTTGAAATAATTTAATTATTAAAATATATAATATTAACATGATACCATGTTCATTTTCAACCCTTGTGCCGAATATCGACCAAATTTCAAGTACAAACATAAATAAATATGTAATTGTTATAACTTGGTAAAAAGTGATAAAAAATGAATAATAGTGAAGAAAATTATTATCAAGAATTTATATATTAACTTTTATTTATTATTCATGAAGATAATGAATGTACGAGCCAAGTTCGAATTAAGAGAAGGTAATTTCTTAACCCACCTAACATTTTTTGGGTTATTTTTTTTCTTGATTATGTCCATAAAAATATTGTTTGAAATGAATTTTTTAATATATTATTTTTTATTTATATTTTTAACATCATTCAGTTTTTCATAGTATTCATTTTATTTATATATTTTCAATTATCCTAAAAATGATAAAAGAAATTATTTTCTGACGTATAGGGTGACAATGACTTATTTGTTGAATTAACCATTATTTTATATATGGAATACTCTATAATAAATAATTATATTAAAAGGAAACATAATAAAATATTTTATTTTATTTAATTTTGGTATTGAAAATGGTTTTGTTAAGGATTGATTATATCAATATATTAAAATTTTAACTTTGAATGCAAAGTGGATACGTTATTTTTCCTTTTTTCATGTATTATGTGTTGTGCATATCTTTTGGTTCATTATAATTTCTTATGTATTTGGGCGGTTCCATTATAAACCTATGGTAAGTGAGCTAGTGATATCTCTCCAATTGGTTGAGTAATGCGGCGGTGTAAAATGATAGGGTTTATTATAAGAGATTTATGGAATATACTGTGATGTTTATTTTAAACGTAACCATTAAGGTTACTCCCTATGTTGATGTGAAAGCTAGAAAGTATTCACGATAAAGATTCCATAAGTTACCATTATAAGATATGATATCTAATAATTAAATAATGTAATATTATTTTTTCATGAGGGATGTTAATGTGCTTATGTTTTATGTGTGAAATGTATGATATTGTAAAGTTTTTCTCCTGAGTTTAAAATATTCATGGAATAATGGTTTTATTCCATATTTTTTATCCCATAAGGAAATTTTTGTTCTCATCCCACATTTTTGAAATGTTTTCCGTTTGATATAATTACATCTACGAGAAAGAAATTAGTCGAGAATAATTTTATCATGAAAAGAAATGATGTTTTATTTCAAAAGTTTTACATTATAAAAAATGTATATTGATTTGGTAGTATCCACATGTATGATAGTAGGATAAAATATATTATTGATGTAATAATACAATAAATCACAAAAATTGAATATAAACCCAACTTAAGAAAAATTAAAATTATTTACAATACTCAAGATTATGTCATGTTTAATGTTGGGTCCTTATAAGGTATACCACCACGTGATGTATAGGAACTAGTCACATACTTAATGTGGTTGTATTAACTAGTGAAAGGATATCCCTATGATGTATAACTTATAATTATATTAAATTAAAAAGAATAATTTTCAATATTAAATGAGATTAGGGAATATGGGATTAATCTTGTTTCAATGTGCCCTATTTGCATGAACCCTCGTGAGGAATTAACCACTCGACTATTCATTAAAAGTGAATATGCGACTATGGTGTTTCCCACATTTAAATATTTTATATTTATTTCATCATACAATAATAAAATATGATATTTTATCCCGATATAGTTCAATATTATTTGAAAATGTTTTAAATAAATGAAAAATTGGGTGATCCTCCTCGTATGTTTTTGGGTGTATCATATATGAAAGCAGAAGACTTAATGCCAAGGATCCATCAGTACATTGATTGATCTATTAGTGAGGGGTATATTTCTTGATATATACATGATATTAATTCTTAATATATGGTAATATTTTGTATCATATAGTTATATCATGGATGGATGTTGGTCATTCGCATCTATCTTGGGGAGATTCCTTCAGGACACTAGATTTATTGTGATGCTCATCCAAGTTGGTTCAAACTAAATATTTGGTGGTATAAATCATCATTTTTATGAATGGGAGGAATGTTTCAATAAAAAAAGTGATCATTTTCTATCAAATTTAGTTCATTATATGGTATTATAGAAAATCACATCATAGAGGGTTGTTCGACGGTCATTAGGCTTGTGATTTTTCAAGATATCAGAACTGAAAAAAAGACCTATTTCCATGGTTCAAAATTGTGGCAATAGACCCAAAAACAATGGCTATAGCCTACGACCACAGTTTTGGAAAACTGTGGCCTCTATCTCCATGGTATTAGGTCATATCCCATTTCCATAGTTTTAATCCTTGAAATAGCTTCCTATGGCCACGGTTTTGAAAACTGTTGCAAGAGGTCTTAAAAACTGCCACGGTGGCAGTTGACCTATAGACACAGTTCAAACCCTTGCAATAGGGACTTATTGTCACAGTTTTAATTGTGTCTATTTCCCTTGAAAACCATGGCAATAGACTATAAATAAAAGGTGTCTACCCAGATTTGATCCCAACACCTCCCCTTCATGTTCCAGCGCCCTAACCACAACACCACCAAGGCTTATGTGTATATATTTTTATAATATGTTATATATATTATTATAAACTGTTGAAATATCCTGAAAATTGTGGCAATAGTTCTTCCTGCTATTTTTTTGTGTGAAATTTTTCCTCTCACACAAGGGTGGGAGCCCTATTGCCACGGTTTGCAGAACCATGGCTATCAGCCACATAATCGTGGATATATGTATGGGCTATAGCCAGTGTTTTCAAAACAGTTTCTATAGCCCAATAAAAAAAACATATAGCCACAGTTTTTAAAACGTGGCTATTTCCCACATAACCATAGTCCTAGCCACCTATATCCATAGTTTTAAAACCGTGGCTATAGGTCCGTGCTCATTTCCTGTTTTCCTTCTAGTGTATAAATATTGAATTGCGCTTAACTGAAACTGACACCAATATTATCTTCACCCCCCATCAAGGCCATATTTTAACTCCTTATTCTGTTATGTTTCATATTAATTGATCAAAACCATGATAAATAATTATATTTACGTTTTTTCACATAAGGTGAGAAGGGAATTTATTAGTATATTTATTTTCTTCAAGGGAGACTGAAGAAGATAACTTCATATCCTTTAATTGAATAGGTTGTTTTGTATCTATACACATAGATCTAGTATGGAGACATTTCATTGATTATCATCACATTATAACCCAATTAACATATTCCCCCTTCCTGATTTAAAAAATTATTATTATAAAAATGGTTATACAAAATACTGTGATGTTTCATTTTATAGTGGAATGTCATGGATGTTTTATAGAACTAAGAAATATATTATTCACTATTCCTATGAATAAATTACCATTTTGTGGGGAAGGGTTTGTAATATATTATAATACCTCAAGAATGTTATTTTGTTTAATACTCATCATAAATTATAATTTAATTTTTTATTCCATGTTATAAAAAAATTTCATTAGAAAAATTACTTGACACATGATTCAGAGATGGAATAATTGATATTTTTCATTAATTCCTTGGAGAAGTTATCTATACATGGAAAAGAGTGATATATATAATTATCACAAGATCTTGATATATATATTAACATATAAGTTGTTAATTATACACCAATATAGGTTGTTGAAATTGATAAAATATTATGAAAACATACTATATTACGACTAGGAGAAATTAAATAAATTGGTTGATGATCTGAGTAAGAAATTCCATGCTACTCTATCCATGAAAAATATTAAAAATACAT
Source organism: Viscum album (assembly GCA_963277665.1). Taxonomy (NCBI): domain Eukaryota; kingdom Viridiplantae; phylum Streptophyta; class Magnoliopsida; order Santalales; family Viscaceae; genus Viscum; species Viscum album. The sequence goes on from OY728148.1 coordinate 394,627,165, forward strand.
AATAATAATGTATTGAAAGAGTATAAACCTATAATTCATTATTATATGGGATAAATATTATCATTATGAACCTAATAAATATCCTTATATTCATGTAAAGATAATAAATCCCATAAATATTAGATAGATCTAACATAATATTAATTAATATTTTTGACTTCAACTATGATTAAAATGGAATTATAATGATTGGAAGACATATACATGTCCCATAAAAATATAATTAGTCAAATAAATTTTATATGATTCATATATATTATCCTTATCTATTAATATATTAATTATAATGATGAATAGAGATTTAAAATGAAAAAAATTGACTGTATAACATTAATAAAGAAATCAAAAAATTTGGATATTGATTTCAAGTATGAAATCAAGTTAAGGATAAATGAAAAAAGTTGTTGTTTTTGGTGAAAAAAATATCCATGTTATTATGGGAATAGTAAAATGACACTATGGATATCATTATTAGAATCCAAAAAAAATCTAATGTCTATAAGGTTATTTTGGTTGTAGTCAATCGCTTAAAAATTCTGAAAATATATCCATAAAAGATGATTTATCTATTGAAAAACCTCCAAATATTTTTTCATGTTAATTGTTAAAGATTCATAGAGTACCCACAATATTGAATAACAATATAAAAAGTGGTTTGACTATCTGTTATGGATATGAATTTATAAATCATTGGAGATATATTTAATCACATTAATTCTTATCATCCATAGGTAGAAATATAGTATAAGATGACCAATGATACACTAGAAGATATTTTGTGATCTTTTTCAATTTATTTGAAAGGATATTTAGATGAACACCTCCCCTGATAGAATTCCCTTATAACAACTATTAACATTATTTAATTTTGATGAAACAATTAGAGACACTTTCTGGTAATATATTTAGGCCTTCACTATATTAGTATAATTTTGGAGAGAGGAAGTCTATCCACCGTAGCCTTGTCTATGAAATAATAAATAAGGAAAAAACTAATTATAAATACATGAAAATTATAAAATATTGACTGAATTGTTATATATGTAATGAGTCTTGAGTTATATAGTTTTATGTAAGTGACAATGTCTTCCATTTCCCTTCGGATACAACCGATAAAATTGGAACGATAATGTCTTCCATTGAATATCATAATAAATGCATGTTATAAAATATTATAAGAAAGAATGAAGATACCTGTATACATTGTCTGCTTCCAAATCATTGATAGTGTAAAGGACATAGAATATATCTATAAAATCCCCCAAATAACAATCAAGATCAAGAAGCGTTAACATATCTATTTGAGGAATTATAGACTGCATTTATGACATGTACCAAGCCTAATAGATATTAAATTGGAACATGAAATTTCAAATTATGAACAACGTGTGGATATCATGGAAATAAGAGAGATGCTACTAAGGAATAAGACCTCCCATCTCGTTAGTAGTTTATAGAAGAATAAATTGTTTGTGGAAGATGCATTAAAACTATAAAATGTGAATAGTAAATGTAACATTAATTTTTTCCATCTGTGTAATAATTTTTTGCTGAGAAAATTATTTTTTAGTGGCGTAGAACATAACAATCCATGATTTCAATAAATAATTATTCTTAATTAAAAAACATTTGATTATATTATATTGCACAGAACACTAAAATATAATTACCTCAAAAAATTGTAAATTTTATAAATATATCAATATAATTAAATTGTACTTTAACAAAATTTGTATCTATTTTATAAAAAACATTTAAATATATAATATATCAATTGTCAATTTGTGCAAGGAGATACATGTTTTAATAAACAATTTACACATTTCATGTGCTAATATAAAATTATAATTATCATACCTTTAAAGATTTTATTTGGTGAAATTTCTTCTATATTTTCAATCATATACACAAATAATAATAAAAAATACCAATTTTATTTTGATTCATAAAAACATGAAAACAATTATTAAAGTTAACTACAAATATAATCGAAAACTTTTATTTTTAAATATTTTTTTGTTAATAACATGTAATAAATATCGTTCAAATAAAATTAAAATATTTTTTATAGTGAATCTAATATGATATTTAAACACAAATATATTAATATTAAGACACATTTAATTGGTAACTAATTATAAATATGATATGAAACAAATAATGGTTAAAAATAAATATATACTATAAAATGTTTTTCTATAAATAAAACAATTAAAATAAAATGATAAATTTAATTTATTTAAAAATCAATTATATTTAATTTATAATGAAACAAGTTGAGAAAAAGACAATCTTTTTTAAAGAGGATAACATATATTTTTAATAATATATAAATTACATGGTTAGATACAAGTTTTCGAGGTGAATATAAAAATGGTAATATATATAAAGCTAATGGTAAATGATATCGAACTTATTTGAAACAAGAATGAAAACTTATGGTTAATTAATTTCAGACCCTATATCTCCCGAAAAACTATTTTTGATCACTTTTGATACAACTTTACCCTGATTAGATTAATTTTAATATTGAAAAATAAGGGGTTTCTAGAAAAAAATTTATTTTATACAATATAAAAGGGGAGACTTAAACCCCTTAATGTTACACCCCTACCTTCAACTTTATTTTCTAAACTCTTTATTTGTCTCCTCGTATATTTTTATTATACTAAATTAACCATAAATTAGCTAAAGCCCTTGATTTAGGTGATTCTCAAGATAAGATTCAATGCCCTGTATGAGTATTACATAGTCCATATATTTTTCTTCAGAGTATTTTCCTTCAAAAATGATGCTAATAATAATTATATAATAAAATAAATATCATTAAAAAAATATTTGTTATTATACTAATGGTAATAAAATTATTTATTCATTCCCATAAATTTATAAAAAATTAACTCCCCTTATTATTTGAGTGGAGTATTCCCTCCACGATGTATTATTTTGAATTTTTCATATTCAGTTTATCTAATTATCCAAAAATATAAAATAGGATGAAAATGTTATAATAATATAAATAACATCATTATTATTCTATTATAGTGATACATTATTAATATAAATAAATTTATAAACATACACATCCAATGAATCATGGTTTCTTAATGTTTTTATTGATTTGATAGCCTTATTAAACAATGAAACAAAACACCATCATGGATTACTATGTAGTCATAAAGACTAAAATTATTATAATTCAATATCAAAAATGACAATTGGGGTATGGTTCTAAGAAATTTATATTATTTATTTTACATAGTATCATTGATCACTAATATTATCACATGAAACTGACATTGACTCCCTTTTCATACAAACAGAATAAAATAATATATAATAAATAAATCAAATATGATAATTAATGTAACATATTAAATGAAATATAGATTAATAAGTTCCTATGATGCAATATAATTTAAATATTATAATTATTCGTGATGTTATTATTATTTTTGAATGAATCATAACTATGGTAAGTGTGGATGGTCTTAAATTTTAATTTATTGATACTTAATATTTTTATACCCAACATTATTATATTTCTGGTGAACATATAACCTTAATGTAATTTTTTATCAATGTTATCAAATTTATCATGAAATTAAAGATTATATTCCACATTCTTTCTCTCATTCTATTATTAAACAAAATATGGAAAATTTATAAAGTTTTCATTGAATTAATATTAGATATACCATGACAAATCCATTCTTAAAAGAATATAGTTTAAAAAAAATTGATCCTAAAATTACTATGTTTTATCTGGAAATCTTATTATTATATATGGAAGATAATTTTTTATCATAAATGATATTTTGTATTACAATTTTTTGGCTAAAATAAATTATAATGTCATTATGAATAACACCCAATTATAGAAATAAATATTTTCATCCAACTACTTTATTTCTTATAGTTATTTCTTTGATTATATGAGATAAAAAAAGATTTTAGTTTTATAATTATAATATTTTCATTTACCTATTTTATGAAATTATAATCATTCAACCTTTATCCTATGTGTTGTTTTATAAATTCCTAAAAACATTAATTAGTTATTTTTATTTAATTATTTACCACTAAAAATTTATTAGGTACCATTTTCTATATTAAATAATGATTTAATTGTATGTTTTTATACATAGGTTTTAAATATTATTATTATTCCTTTCACAAAAAAAATTTGTATTTATTTTTTAATTTATATTTTATTACATATTTCAAATGGTTTTATTAAAACTCACATACTTTAACATATATTTTTACCCGATGGGTTATCTCTCATAGAGTATTTTTTTCACAATATGTATTTTATTATAATATGATTTCATTTTAAAAATTACATTTTGGATATATTATGATTTATATTGTTCCAGAAACTTGATTTTTTAAATAAGGTTTTAAATTCTTTTCTTTTACCATGAGATATGATGATTATTGATTTTACTTGAAACCAATATGTGTGAATGGTAATGGGTTCTGTCTAATATTTCCCTAAAAGGAATAATTTTATGATAATATATCATTAAATAAATATCCATGATTACAATGAATCTATCTACACAAGTTTTGTCATAATCATCCTGCTCACTTTTTTATGTGTGGATATAATGATTTTCTTTACATAGGAATGTCCATAATGAGTTTTCTCACAATAATTACCCAATTAATATGGGTTTTCCCCATTTTAAATTTGTGTTATCATATTATATCACAAATTTAAGATGCATTTAATTTTAATAATAATTTTCATTTTCAAGATTACACATTAATTTTAAATTATTCTGTATTTTTATCTCATTCTCATATTTTCTAAAACTATAGATGAAAAAATGTGATCTGAGGTTAATGGTATAATTGGAAATTTTAAAAATAAAATTTATATATATTTTTCTATGATTTTCCCCTGTTAATATGTTATTCTTAATATTTATATTATTTATATTGGCCCTGGGTTTAAATAAGAATTATTGAAATGGGAAATTGCTTTTGTCTAAAATTTGAACCATAAACCATCAAAAAATATGGATATTTATATCACATTTATACAAAATAGTTGGTGTTCACAATAGATACAGAGTCACATTATTAAGCACAAGAGATAGATAAAAGGATCTATTGTTACCACCTCCCCTTCTATCTCAATCCAACTAGAGTATATTAAGAGTTATTCCTATTTAAAGAATAATTATACTACGATGAAACAAAAATATTGAAAGTGGTCAAGATTAGTCATGTTAGCACCCAATAGTAGTATGTCGTCATTTAGAGATTATGATACATATTATTATGACCACTTGATGGAGTATAAACATGGACACCATAGTGAAATGGTAATATATAGGGATCTTTTACACAGGATCATCAATGAATCCATAATTACAAGTTGAGGAAATTATATATCTACTCATATATTAATTATTATTTACATGTGATGATAATTCAATTTTGGTTATGGATGTTTAATATAGTCATGTAATCTTTTTTTCAGTGGCCATGATTATTTTTTCATGTGAATGAATGATTACACAAGGATTATGACAAAACATTCAGATTGTTATACCATAAAAGGATGCTTCCACTGTATCTAGAACCTAGATGTTGTATTCATTCAGTTAAATGTAAAATTTAAAATTATATCAAATTGAATAATTTTTCATGTGTTTAAATTTTATTTAACATATATCAATTTATTTTAACATCTAACATAATAATTTGTTCCCTTACAAATTTTTAATAACATATATTATGAACGTTGAAGAATAAAAAAGATGAACTGTCTAAAAAACACTATCTGGAGGTGCCAATTGTTCTTCCTATAAAAATATAGATTATACATTGGGTAATTCACATATATAGACAATGTATTACATTTTCCTATTCAAATCTATTTTTATTGGGTTATTCCTGACAATGTTAAATCGAAAATCGGAATAGATTGGTTTGTCATGTAGATTCAGACATGCTATCAAACCATATGATGAACTACTGGTCATGTCACCACTATACAAGATGTTCAACCACCACTATATCATAGATGAGTATATAGATAAATGTATGTAATGAAAAATAATTTAGAACCATTTATATATTGCACTATGCACCATGTACATCAAGTCTATCAACATGTAAGGAACACATCCATTACTAATGGAATATTTTGTGGACATGGTTAGATGAAAAGTACATGTTATGTACTTTTTTACACAACATGTAATATATAGTCTATAGTGTTCTAAAATATTCATAGAAAGAATAATTAAATAATTAATAAAATTGATTGATTATGTGTTCCTTTAATCATTTATTCAGTATTATATTATAATTTAATGGATTAAAAAGTGTATATTTAATAAATTTTCGTATTAATATTTTTTAATTAATATATGATCTTTCTCGTAAATACACATTTTTACTACAATAATATTTAATGAAATTAATTTTGATTAAATATAATGATTTAATTGAGTTAACTATGGTTGGAAGAAATTTGGTTATATATAATTAAATATATTAATATGGGGTGAATTATCTTAATTAATGAATGAATCAAATGAATAGAAAATTTGATTGAATGTGTATGCTAGTTTCTTGATGTTTCAATCATTTTGATATTAGAAAATCCATTTTTATGTAATTGGTTTGTTTTTAATTTAATAATGGATAAATTGTTATTGATTCCCAATATATCATCCACTTATCATTATTATGTTAGGTTCGATGTGCAGATGTAGTAATTTATATAAATCCCATTTATCTAATTAATTTTCCCTCCCCAATTGTGTATGAGTAAAAACTTTTGTAATTATAGATCTCTAAATATGGAGGAGGAAGTATGAATCTATGATTAATGTTTATTTCAACCAAGGCGATACATATGATTCTATGTGTGCTACTTCTATAAGAATACAATGATTCGAGGTATTTCCACCTTTCAGGTTGAAGGTTACATTATTATTTTCTAAATAAACTAACCAATTGAGAATCTCATAAATATTACACCAATATTTTATTTCTATTACACCGTGGTAAATTAGTTATACCTTTTAAGTCATTATAACCAAATAATAGATGAATTAATAAGAATGAATCATGGAATAAAATATAAACAATGTATGGGTAAATATTTTTTTATACATGGTTAATCACATAAGTAATATCAACTTAATTACTAACAAGTCTTATATAAAATATAAAATTGTATTCATGTATATGGATAGAAATACCTCATATTAAAATGAAAAATATTTTTATTGTTCAAAAAAATTAATAATTAACCTTATAGTTCAATTTTCTTTTAAAACCCATGTTTGGGAGATTCTAATTAACATGGAAATATTATATTGATTTTTCTGGTTGAATTAAATTTGGTTTAATCAAGGGACAACTTCATTAGGAAGAATTCTATAAATAAAGATAATATGTTTTGGAAATATTAAATAAATATTTTAGGATTGGGTAACCCAATAAATAGGTCAATGAACAATGATTTAATGCCGATTAAAATATATTCCTACATAAAAAATTCAATTAACATTTTAGTCCCACGTATGAGTTATAATAAAGGAAATATGAATCATTACCTTATGAATATCAATGTGATACTATATTCCAAAACTAATTATGTGGTATTTGGGTTTTATAAAATTATGGGTTATTAAATTGAATTGAATTTAATATTTTTTTTGCTCTATATTATAATAAAATTATGTAATAATTATATTCTTTTTATTGGTATATTATTCAAATAAATGGACTTCCACAGTATATCAACGATCAATACAAGATAAGGATAACCTTCTATCCAGAATTAATTTCTTGGAATTGTATAGGCTCATATGCATTATAATTTGAAAATAATGAAATTATATGTTCATGATTACCCACATAATGTATATACATCCAAATAAGATAATTATAAATAAGTATAATTTTATTTTAGCAGTGTGTATAATGGAATAGAGATCAAATGTTTCATTACATAACTATAAAGACCCTAACTCTTAAACCCTAGAGTCACTTTTTACTTTTTCCCATTTTCATAAGATTCAATAAGAAACATCTTAAATTAAATAATACTTTAGTATTATTGGTAAAATAGTTACATATTTCAAATTTACATTACAATTGGAAACATAAAAGAGACACATAGTTTCTTTGAGACCACAATATTTCCCCTTATTATATTCTTATATTTCAATAAATAACACTTCCTACTATCCTATTGAAAAAAACATACAATAAGGGGTGATATTAGATGCATAGTAAGGGATCAAGTAATGTAGAATATATCATTAATAAACAAACAATGTAAATATTGGAAGGTAAATAACTGAATCACATTATATTTAAAAAATAACTCATGCATAATATGTTATAAACAACTGATGATCTTAATAATTCCATATATAGTATCACATAATATTAATATTATCAATGTATATTAAAAATAATTTAATAATAAAGGTAAATTAATAAGATATCTTATATATGGGGGAACATACTTCCAGACTTATGAAAATTTTTTGATGGACTTCTAAAAAATATTTAAAACTATGGGTAAAATCCAATTTAATTTGGACAACTAATTTGTTTTATGTGACCTACCAAAAAGTTAAGGGTTCTATGTAATTATAATTACCATCAATAAAATAATTATTCCAATAAGTTATTAACTTTTATTAGGTGAAATTTAATTTATATAATCATTTTTACTTGAAAACTAATATATATATATAATTTAATACATTCCCCAATCAATAAACATAATAATAAATCACCTATAATAATATGTTGAATAGTAATAAAATTGTACATCCCCTTTATTAATAATCTCAAATCATCCATAAAAATAAGAAGTATTGTATAAATACAATATATCACTACTTATTCATAATTGAATTAATGTTTTAATGTCGTAGATGAATAAATATACAGTACATTATCATTAAAAACATTTTTTAGGAAAATAATTTTTTTACATTGAAAATATTTTTTAGAAAAAAATATAATTTTTTTTAAAATTATTTACTTGATAATAAACATTAATACATATAAATTATTCATTAAAAGTTTTATTTTTCATGGTTTTGGGAAATTCCAATCACTTGTATATGTTAAAATAAATATTACTTTAAAATTTTCTATTTGTGGAAATAATTATTTTTTTGAAAAATAAAATATTGTGTCCATTAAATTTTATTTAAATCAAAATCTTGTTTTAAAAAAATTTCAATTTTTTTTTATAACTTTGAATAGTTTTTTAATACATATTTAGAATAAAAATGATTTTAATGAAAAATATTTTCAACCAAAGAGAAATATAAAGTCATATTTTCTTTAAAACATTTTCTCAATTATTTTAATTACTAAATAGGGAATAAGTTGTAATAAGAAAATAAAAATTTAATAAATAAAAAAATTATATTAATATATATTTTTAAAATATTATATTGTCAAATAATTCCCCCAATGTAATCTTAAATAAAAACAATACCATAAATTGATAAAATTTATATATTAACCCTTACCACATTGGTAACTGTTGAATCGTATGTACTTTGACATAAATAATGTTGAATGAAACATTAAATATCTATAATAGAAATATATTTACACAATAAAATTTTAAAAGGATTCTTATGTAATCAATATAAAGGTATATATTGAGAATATGGAGAATGTCTGATGGATGTATATATAGGATGATAAACCTTTAGAAGATGTATGATTTCCTCTATAAATGATCGAACCTAATGTATAATAATTTTTTTAATATATGTATTAAATGACAATAATAAGACATTTAATTCAATATATTATTGACTAAATTCATTTATCACTTTTTTATTATATTTCATAATTAAAATAAATAAATTGGTTGGTAGTTTCATCATTTTTCATGCGTGTTTTTATTTTGAAATTTTGGAATGTTTTTTTTAATGATGGATAATTAATATCAAAAATTTTAAAAGTTATGTAAATATCAAATATATTCATTATATATTTAATGAAAATATTATATAAATATTATATATAAAAAATTAATTTTAACATTCATAGAGATAGTAAAAAATGCATATACATGAACGATGTTTCCACTTTTCCTGAATGATGGAATAAAAGAAAAATAAATATTATTCAAAATCAATGAATCATTATAAATATATATATAATATTAATCACATCCATCATTATTAAAATCCACATCAAAATAAAATAAAAAACATTTCACCTCACTACTTGGAAGTGGTAGTCCACAAGTACAAACGAGCGAAAATACTGTTTTCTAACGGATAGGCAGATAAGAATTTAGATATAAAATGATATTTTTTAATTATTAATTAGTAATTAATGTCATATATATTCATTAATTTTAAACATATTATATTTTATGTAATTTTTTAAAAAAAAATTAATTCACCTACCTTTTCGAGGTAGTTGTATACCATACAGTCAAGTGACATTATCCTATTCCCCATGGAATAAAATGTAAGAATTTTTATATGTGACATAATAATTCAACAAGTTTATAAATTTCAAAAATATAATATATATATGAAAAATAAATCATAATATCGATCCTTCAAAGGTGGTGATGGAAAATGAATTACATTAGTTAATAAGGTGGTAGACCACCAAACACATGATCGCTGGTTTCATTTCCCATTTGATGGAAGTGGAGATGAATACGAGATATCAGATTAAATTAAATAACTATCAATTTTTAGGGTATACATTTATAATTATATTATAATAGGTATTGATTACTTTAATGAGGTGGAAGATGAAATAAAATAAATACACAAATTTAACAAGTGTATGTCTTCTCTATTGGGCGACATTATGTTCATATATATAACTTAAAAATGATATCATCCTAATCGAAATTAGTATTATAGGATATGGGGGGAATTACAGAATATAATTATGTTGTTTTTTTAGATTTAAATTTTTCTAGATTTGTGATGGTGGTGGGGAGGCGATGGTCATTTATAAGTGGGGAGATGACACACAAAAAATTTACTAAAATTTGATGTGATGCCCACATTTATCCCAAGAATAATCCTAAAAATTGTTCATTATAGAACATTATAGGTTTTATGGTCTACATATGGAAATAAATTGGGTTATGGAAAAAACATTTATTCATTTTAACTTGTATATTCATAGCTTAACCTATAATAAATCCATTTTTACGTTAACAACGGTAATAATTTTGTACTATTTTCACTTTTCATTATACTAAAAAATTATGAAAAACATATTAGATATATAAATTGTTATCAATAAAAATATTTATTCCATTTCCCCGTATAAAACACACATATATAGAAGAATTAAATTTAAAATAAAACCCTCATATATGTGAAAACATATAATTTTTCCAAAAAAAATATTTTAATATTTTAGAAAAAATTATATCATAATAAAATATTAAATTTTTTTAAACTGAACTAATTTAGTTAAATTTGTATTCAATTGGACTATTTTTTCTTTAAACCCAATTTAATTTTTTTATTGATGTTATTAATTTAAATTCAAATGTAGTAGTCAATAAAAATAAATACTTTTCGCTACATATCAACATATATTATTTTCAACAAATTATAAAAAAATCACCAAAAGATAATTTTGATTTGTAAATATTAAAAATAAAGTTTATTTTGTTAAATATGATTTTAATTTGGTTAAATATTAACATTATATTCGGTTTTCAATGCATGAATAAACAATTTTTTTTAAAAAAAAAATTAGATTTTCAGAAAAAATTTACTTTTCATTCAAAAGATTCTATTTTTTAAAAAAATAAATAAGTAATTTTTTTTACATTTTTTACCTCTATAAATTTATAAAATTAATTTACTATGATTCATATAATCAAACATAATTTCTATGTTTTAATGGTCATGTATGAAAAATAATATTTTAATAGAGTATCATGTTTCGTTTAAACCCGATGTTGCACACATTGAACAATATAAAATAGAATATATTTATTTAAAAAATAAATATATTATAAATTATTGTATTGTTAAATTTTATTCATTTTTCACTGGTGTGTAACATATATTCTATCTAATATTATGTTAACCCATTAAACTCCCAGGGTGTTACATTCTACCAATTTAAATTAATTGTGTCCTTTCATTTTAATCATGATCGTGTATCTTAGAGGGTTGAAATTTGAAAATACCATTTTTGGTACCCCAAAACATAAAAATTATTACTAAAACAAACTATTTATAATATATGAAGGGAAATAGGAATATAATGTTGGATAACATTGAAATAGGTTTCTATGTAAGAGGTCATTGATCAGAAATAAAAACATAGTAGAGGAAGAAAATAATAAATAATTGTGGAATGTGATAGAAATAATTGATCATAATAAATTGTTAGATCAAGAGGATGATAAGAACAAAAAAAACACAAATATTAAAAAGTTCAAAGACCATTAGATCATCATAAATTGAGGGGTTGGTATAAAATTTTGTTTCATGATTTTTTTTATAGAGTTGTAGAATTTTGTTATAATAAAAATATATAGCGAAATTTTACTATGTAATATATTAGTAATTAATAAGAAAAATTTAATCCTTTTTGTACATATAGTAATTTCTACTTCATCTCTTACACCAAAAATTGAATATCCAAAAATTATTTTTTTATACAAGAATCTCTAAAATTATCTTTTAACAGGTTGTAAGATCTATAAAAGAGTTACAATCTCTTCTAAAATTCATAAATAAATAGCAATATAATTTATAATGAAATAATATGTAATATATTAATATTTAATAACTCAATATTTAATCTCAGAAATATGATTAATCTATTTAATAAATGTTTTACCATAAGAATCATCCAAAATTTGTCTCACCAAATTGAAATTATAAATGTTTAGAAGGTAGATGACTAAATCATCTTTTTTTATTCACCCAAAAATATAATGTGTATCTTAATGTAACATTAAAAATAATAGAATACCTTTATAAACCTTTAAAATAAATGAAAAAATGTATGCTTACCCCAAAATTCTCATGTTGTCAAATATATTCCATAATTACAAACCTATTGTAAAATTTATGAACGATAAAACAAACAATTAAATCAATAACCAATTTAATAGAACAAAATGATATCCCACAAAAAAATATATCATTATTATATTAACATAGATAACATATCATGTTTTATCATCGTTAAATCATTTTTTCAAGGATATTCAATATTCCATTGAATAATATTTCCTGCTCATTTGATTCATTTAATATATAAAATCAGATCCCTAATGAAAAGGTACTATAATAAAATCCTTATAAATTTCATAATTATAATACAGAAAGTATATTTGATAAAATACACTTATATCATAATTCATGAATCCAAAAACTAGTGAATAATTAATTCTAATCAGTCTGTAGCAATAACATAAGCTTGACCTTGATCCCTTATCTTCTTATGAATTATATTTACTTAAGACATGGGTTATTAATTACTATAGTTACCTATATCGTTATATATAAATAATTATACATTGTATTATCCTTCATTTCCATAAAATCACAAACAAGGTGATGGTTCCCAATATAGTTTTTGCAAGATAATATTTTCTTCATGAATATTCAAGTGTTTCATTCTACAGTTATCACATGGGAAAAATATTTTTTCCATTATTCACATTCCCATATATTCCTATACCATCCTATTCATATAATTCTTCACTTTGAATCCATATATAATTTGGAATTAATTATCAATATTCATAAAAAAATAAATAAATTCCTAGTATGATCATAATTTTTCATATATTATATCTTTCTATTCAATTTTTTAAGACAATAAATGCAACGACCAATATTTCTTTTTTGTATTATCAACTTTTTTGGTAGTATGCATCGTTAAGAAAGAAAATTTGGGTTCATAAATATAATTTTTTCATCTTCCTTTTCTCAACGATTCAATAATAGCCTCTCTATATTTGCTCGTTTCTCATGAGGAAAATACATTTCTAATAAGAGTTCTTTAAAATCATTTCATTCTAAGTGTGTTATTTCAGCATCATCTATAGGGTTTGTGATCAATGGATAATATTAATCCAAATATCTTGAGAGATGATAAAAATAAATTAAAAAAACTCTATTCAGAAAAATAATTTCATTAAATTTGATTTTGATTGATGGTAATTTTCTGTTCAAATCCATTATAAATTTTTTTAAGGAAATTATGAATTAACCAAAACATATCCCATGGGAGTGTCAAAACATGTGCACATTATGACCCATTATTGTGTTCCAGGCAATGTTCAAGTTAATCTAGAATAATCTTTTTCATAGTTAATATATCTCTCTATATCTATACCAAAAAATAGTTTTACTTATAAAATCTATATAGGAATTTATCTATAGGTAATCAATTCCACACGTACTGTAACAAAACATTTATATTATCTCGTATACTTATACTTAATGTTTATCATTTGGTTATATTACCATTTGTTTTTTTAATAAATCTTGCTCCTAAGTATTATAATAAAATTTATTAGGTACTAGGTGATATGTCATTGACCCTAGTAGCCTACTGTTGGTCGTTACTTTATTAAATTGGATTAAAATACATGTAAATACATCCTGAAGGATGTAATAGTTCCATGTAAGATAGATAAATGATTGAAATTCAAATAATAATTGATAAAATAAAAAACAGAAATATTTTTCTTTTAAGAATGATATATTTCACCATAGAATATTTATACAAATAAATCACAAAATAATACCTTTTATACATGGATAATAAAATAAATAAGAAATGGTTGATCTGATTTACATAGTAACAATATGTGTACAATATAATCTATCATGAATAAGTAATCATAATAAATATGGATTGTTAAATATTTGAATCACATGACATTCAAAAAATAACATCAAAATAACATTCAAGGAATTAATGACGATCAAAATAATTACATACAAATAATCACATATGATTTTTTACTTATCCATTAATATTATAACTGATTAAATAATCACATGGAATCATTAAATCATCTTATAATAAGTTAATTTATAATTCTGAACATCATAAACATACACTATTACAGAACCATTAATATTATAACTGATTAAATAATCACATGGAATCATTAAATCATCTTATAATAAGTTAATTTATAATTCTGAACATCATAAACATACACTATTACAGAATATGCCTTTAAATGTTCTATTATTGGCCATTATCATCCCTAAAAGATCTGACTACCATAGTACTGTTAAACTATGAAGTATTTTATCATCTGTACAAAAACACTGATAAAGCAGTGATTTGGTAGAAGTAAAACAATATTAAGTCGCCATTTTATCAAATCTTTTAGGAGAACTGATAAAAGACATAACAAATGTGTGTATTTATTTATATTGTAAATGGGGACCCTATTTACCAGTAATAAATGCATAGATAAAGGATATCATTATCTGTGTTCATTAAAACACTGATAAAGGGACCCTTTATCACCACTAAAAAATAATTGATAATGGAATCCATTATCAGAATATTTAATCGAACTGATAATGGGGTATTATGTAATGTGTTGATACAACACACTAAAACAATATAATCAATACCCTAAACAATAACATAAATTAGTAGATCAGAAAAAAATAACAAATTTAAGTGATATAAAATTTAAAACAAAATTGACTAAAAAATTAGAATTATTATGAGAAAAAGAATACACCTACATAGAAAAATACACCCTTGATTGAGAAAATAAAGACAAATGGATTCATATTGGTCACATAATGAATCAAATAGAGGTCTGGATAATTAATACACGTCAAAAATGATATCTAGATCATTTTATAAAAATACTAAAACAATCTAAATATGTGTTTTGAGTTTTGAGTATTTCATTTTTTATTTAAATTTATGTCAATTTTGAATAAAAATATGCAGTAGGAGTAATACCTGTCACACAATGAGTTATATCGAGGTTTTGATTGATCATAGACATCACAAATGACCTATGGATAATTTTCTAAATGTAAAATAAATACGACATCATTTCCTTGTTTTTTATAATTACACTTGTGTTTCTTACTAAAATTTCATTTTAAATTTCATAAAAACACATTGATTCTTACATGTTTAATCATGTGTTGGTTTGAAATTAGATTAATTGTTACATTAAGAAAATTAATTATGAATCATCTTTTTATATTATCATCAAAATCTGAGCATGT
Source organism: Viscum album (assembly GCA_963277665.1). Classification (NCBI taxonomy): domain Eukaryota; kingdom Viridiplantae; phylum Streptophyta; class Magnoliopsida; order Santalales; family Viscaceae; genus Viscum; species Viscum album. The sequence continues at coordinate 394,643,415 of OY728148.1, forward strand.
TTTCTCAGTTTAAAATGAGTGACATTTTTTTTGATTAAATGGTCATTTTTAAACAAAAAATAGACCCTTTTAATCATACCATTATCATCATGTATTATATTAAGATACTAATCATTAATAAATGTAAAAAATGACATATTAATAATTTTACTAATGTATAAAGAAAATTATATTTATTTTTTTGTGTATGATAGTTTTTTCCTAATATTAAAGTAAATATTAAATAAAAAGACACACATTGAGTCATACCGGTCACACCATTAATTAGATTGAGGGGAGACTAATTTCTACACATCCTAAATTAAATATTGATCATTTAAATATAGTATAAATACAATTAGAATGTTTTACCCTTGTTTTGAGTATCCCACTTCTTATATTTACTAATATTTCATTTTAAATAGGAAACACTCAAATTCATTTATAAAGGTAAAATAGTGTGTGGAATTGACATGAGACTATTTCCTTCCCATAAAAATGAATTATAAATTATTTTCAAAAATTATCATGAAAATATGAGAATGTTTCATCAGCTTTCAGTGAGTAAAACTTTTTAAATAAAATGTCAAATTTTAACCAATAAGGAACACTCTAAGTCATACTGATAGGTCGTGTATCCGATCGAGGTGTGTATGATTCCTACAGATCATAAATGATATTTGGAATTTTTTTATATTATACCAAAACAAGCCGAATGCAATTATTATTTTTTTACTATGTCAGTTGATTTTTTTAAATTAATTTCAATATTAAATTAGATGTCTCACTTGGAGTTATAACGGGCTCATCGTGCATCAGTACACAGATTGTTTTACTAAAATTTCAATTTTTAACTAGAATCATGCACATTGAGACATACATGTCTCATAATGTGTGGTTTGGAAATGAGAGTTAATCATATAGATCAGATAATGAATTTTTAATCATATTACTAAATTTGCAATATAAATTGAGAATGTTTTTTTGAGTAGAAATTTTTGTCTTAATATTTCAATTTTAAACTAATAAAAAACACATTTATGCCAACCCTCCTTAATGAACATAATATATCATGGATTGTTTTCCATGATTAGTTAATTAATTCACCATATGAATTTACTGGATTATTAAATATGTATTTATTCAAACATTTGTATTGAATTATTTTTATTTTTTTATGATTAGAAGTTGTACACGTATTTCTCTAATAACAGTAGTAGAGAAAGAGAATATACCAAAAATATAATCATCCTCAGTCCTAAAATCTATAATGGTTTAACAACAAGATTAAACATCATGAAAACTAATAGATTCTAATTTCATTTAATAATAAAATTAAATATCCTTATGAGGTATTCTGTAATGTTATTTCTATGGATTATTTGTACTTTTTTTCATGGAAATGGTAGTTTTGCAATGATTTAAAATATAATGGGAGGAAGATCTCATAATATTTCTAATATAGGGAATAAGAACATGGGATTTATTATGTGAAACCATCCTATTTTCATTGAGTAATATTCCTTTCAATGATTCCAAAAGTTTAATATTTATTTATAATTCTCAATTAATCCATAAATATCCTATTTTTTCATTACTATTAATGGTGTAGTCATTCAGTGAGGATAAAAGACATAACCATATATTATATCATTCATTAATTGATTAATAACATGATTATTTCATGATGATCTTACATGTGGATTATTTACCTTTATAAAATCCCTTAAATAAGTGTTGAAAAACATTTTTTCAATAAGCCACCTGAATCACATGCTCTATTTATCTTATCTTATGTGAAAATTATTATGTTCAAATTTCAACAATTATTTTGAATCACAGTATTGGTATGATCCTAATTATACTTAATTTACAAACAGTTTTATTTTTCCTAATAGAGTAGGTTGTCTTAGCCTCCACCTTGGTATCCATATCTATATCTACCCCTATCCACACCTCTACCTCTCCCTCCTCCTCAATATTAGAGTCTCACCCTACTCACACATCTTCCTCTACCTCCAAATCCACCTCTTCCATTTCCTCTTTCTCTACCTCTACCACATCCATTTCCAAAAAATATTACTGTTTTCATGTAAACGCTTATAAAAAAATTGATTTTATCTAATATAAATATTCACAAGAAAGAAATAAAAAAATAATATATATGCATTCTAACACTAAATCTTCACACCCAAAATATTTATTAGAAGTCATAACTAACACTATATCATAAACAGTGTAGGGATGCATCTTAATTTTTTTTTTGAATTTTTCCAAAAATAATTATCTTTCCACTTATCTTTAAAAAAATTTACTTCTTCATTTGAGTATAATGGTTTTCAGAAATATGGACAGAACTGAAAAAATAAAAAATATGATTATGAAATATATTTAATCAAATTTTATTTACATTCATAAATTAATTATTAGTGAAATATTTTTTATTATTATTTATAATCTCTCTCACATATTTTTTTAAAAAAATATCCACCATTATTTCCATTATCTTTTTAAAGACATTGTAGAAACATTAACCAAAATAAGTAATTTTTTTAAATGTATTTATAGTTGAATATTATTATATATTACTTAATTTGATTCTTTTTTTTTCATAAAATGAATTTATCTCTTCATAGAAGGACTTTATGCCTTAATTTAGACCATACATAAAAACTGCATTATCATAACAAAATTATTATTAAAACACAATATGAAACATATAATTCCAATTTTATCTATTAAATAATCATTAAATTCTATTTAATATTAACAATACAAATCATGTGTCGTCAGTAGAATGGAAAGTCATGCATTTGATCCAAAAAATAAATATTTTGGGTGTATAGATTAATAGTGATATATATCCATCTCTACATAAAATAAAATAAGTAATGAAAAACATTAAACATGTAATTTATGGGATTAGATTATTGAGTATTATGTTTAAAATTTAATAATAATAATGATTCTATAATTAGATAACTTTTTATGAAATTCTTCGAGTTTCATAACATTTTTCTTCTCAATTTCTTCATTATCCAATGTAATGTTTTATATATAAATGAGGCACATATTAGTTAAACAAAATCATGCTTCAAATGATATTACAATTATATACTAGTAATATAAACTCATGTAGAAAATATGAATTGTTATTAACATTAATTACCATTGTATTTCACTATTTATAAATTTTTATTATTAATATGTACATTATGTTTGTATTCACTACTAAGACATTGAACCATTCATGCTTGAGAATCACATTAATATTCTTGAAACCAATTATATATTTCAGGAAACATCCATACATGTCTCCGTTATATGGAATGCAATAAATTTTTTCATTCTTAATTGTTATCTTAACTTGATGTTATAATGAAAAAAAAATTCTTGGGAACTATAGTAGAAAATTTACTCTCAACTGGTCATTTCAATTTCATGGTCGATTCACTATATTTTCATGATCTAAAGATTTTTCCCACTTCTTTATCAATCTATAATATAATACCTCAATTTAGACCATTTATAATAAAAATTTATATGGTTTTGAAAAGAATATATTTTTTTAATGACATACTTATTCTAGATTAATAAGATTATATTGTCATGATATGAAAACTCCAACATCATTATAGAAATTTGTAATTACCAGTTCACCAAGTGTAACACAAAACGTAGCAGTCATCTTATTAGCTACATAAATCCCCACTCACATGTGATAATTTGGGATATGATTATAGTGTTTCAGCTCTGTTTGGATATTATACACTATACCCACTGCAACACAGAAGTGAGTTGGTATGAAATATAAAAATCACAGACAACTATTCCCTGTAGAATTATAGTAAAATAAAGTTATCAGATGTTGTTTGATTTCCTTTGAGGATAGATTGTAAATAAAAAATTTATTACCTTGGGTAAAATATTTTATTGGAGGAATGAATATTCACAAAACTATTTGGAAATTTTTATTCATGTATGGATGTTTTCTCAACCACATGTTTACATTGATGAGTCTTTTTAATTTATTTTTAATTAATTTTAAATGAATTGGATTTAAAAAAAAGTAGAATCATGCATAAAATTTTCTATCAAAACTTCCACCTTTTGATTGAGTCTAAAGATAGTCACGACACTTCTACCTTTGATTTAATATAGAAAACAAATTACTATTTTAAATAACCTTTTTTTATATTTACTTTTTTTTTTATTTTTTTTGTTTTATATATATATATATATAATTTTAGAATAATTGGTCTCCAATTTAATAAAATTTAGTTATATTATTACATAAATCTAGATTATGATTTAATCCATCAGTCATGACTACATTTTATTAGAGGGTTTGCCCTGGAAATCATTCAGCATTTTGGATGTGGGATTCAAGTTCTCATTTTCCTCTACCGAACATTTGTAATTTTTGATATGGAATTCAGAAATGATTAAAGAACAAGGTTTTGACATCTGAAAAATATTATCTATATGAACTATATAAATTAATGTCAAAACATGGATTAATAATATAATTAATAGTCAAAAATAAAAGAAATATCATATATAAATGATGATGAAAAATAATTTAAATTCTTCCAAATCCACCAACTTGAAACATAAAAATTATTCAAGTTTGGGATTTGGAAGCATATAAAATATAAACTATAACACCGCTATAAATTAGAATGAAAACATTAATTAAGAATATAACATTTATTTAGAAAAAAAAATTCATAAAAAAAGTTGATGAAAAATATTAATCAAGTTCTCAAAACCACCAACTTGAAACTAAACATAGTTTCAAGAACATAAATTTTAAAGCCTATAAAATATAAAAAATATGTAATATACAAATTAATATTAATTAATTGATTAATCATATAAGAAATATTAAAAATTATAAATAATTTCATAAAGAATATGTGAGGGAAAATAATTTTTAGGTTCTCAAAGAGACCAACTGGAAACATAAAAATGTATCAATTGTTTGAATTTTATAACCTATACAATATTAAAAATAATCCCAATATAAATAAAAAATAAAATAATAATTAAGTTCAAAATATATAGTTTAGAAAATCATAAAATTGCAGATGAAAAATGATTTATAAGCTTTCATAACCAACCACCAGAAATATTTTTTTTTCAAGTATGTGCATTTTAAAGCATGTAAAATTAAAACAATAAGACCAATTAAATGAAAATTAATACATCAATTTAACATATAACAAATAGTCTAAATTAACAATAATTTGGTAAGATTTGGTGACACAAAAACAATATATATACATTCATAGGCACTAACATGAAACTAAAAAATATTTCACATATGGGACTTTGAAGTCCAATAAAATAACAAAATTAATACAAATACAAATGAAAAATTAAAGCATGGATTAAACATATAATAAGTAGTAAAAAATAAAAAAAAATTATTAAAATAAATTCATGAAAAATAATTTATAAGCTTTCAAATCCACCAACTAGAATCATAAAAACGATTCATGTATGTTACTTTGATAACCTATAAAATATAATATATAATACCAATGTAGATAAAAAATAAAACATCGATTAAAAATATAAGAAATAGAACAAAATAAAACTAATTTCCTAAAAATTATTGATGAAAAATAATTTATATGCTTTCAATACCACCAAATTGAAAGATAAATATTTTTCAATTATGTGACTTCTGGAGACTATAAAATATAAACTATCTAAAAGAAATTTTTTTTCGAGTATTTGTTATATGTTTAACTAATTTTTTAATATTTTTTATGGGATTTATATTTTATATTATATTGTCTTTCAAAGTCACGTAGGTGTATTTGGATCCACCTCGATATTCATTCCTTTTTCTCTCACTTTTGTGTAACCTTTCTTGCATTCCTTTCATTTTCATGTATTTATTTTATTTATAAAACTCATTTTATTTGAAAAAACATTTCATATGTTTATAAAATCATTTAATTTTATTAACATTGTTTTTATAAAATATATTTTATATTTTTCTAATGTTATTTACAAGAAATTTAATAATTCTTCTTCTATTTCATGTATTCAATTTTGAAATCTGTCAAATATAAATTGTTCTTGAAATATTAATCAAAATAAAAACACATGACAAACATATAAGAAGGTATTATATTTATAATAATATATTCATTTTAAGACACATAAAATATAAAAAATAACAATTACAATCAATTTCTTTGTCTATATTGAGGAGATTATGTCCCACATGGCGGTCTACAAATAGGACTACCACTTCATGTTTTTTTGGAGTCTGATGAAATTGAACAATAGAGGGATCATGTTATCTATCATGAGAAACCTTTTTTTATCAAGATTTAGGAAACCATGGTTATGGTTCCACAATAGAACTTGAAATTGTAGAAACACCCGATATGAGCCATCCCAATCACCATAGACCGTAAAAATTTCCATCGGTATCTCCATCCATGATTTTTTATAGGAAATAAAAAAATAAAATGATTGTTGTATCATCTTTTTAACAAGGGATATTAGAACATCATGGAATATCCAAATAATATCATCAAAAATGGTTGCTAAAATTCTACATCCAATGAGGTATGATCTGGCATCTGATTAGGCTGAAGGAAATTATGATCTACCTCAATCCCCAGGATTCTATAGCCTCCAAATGAAATGTCTGGAATCACACATAATTAGAATATAAAATCATTCCCATACATATCTCACCAAATGAAATTTTTAAAATTTCCTTAATCTAGAACAATATATATACAATTATCTTAATATTAAATCTATCTATTGTGTTTTAATGCATCATTACTTGAAAAACTCTGTAAAAAATATACAATTTTTTCTACTTCACTAATCCTATCTAGTACAAATCTAGGATACTTAGTTGAGGGTGTGGGAAAATTTCTGTCGAATTCAAGGACACATATCATTATTTCTAAAAAATATAAAAGAAGTTCTTGAAGATTTATTATTGGTTGAGGCTGCTATACAACTAATTCATATTGAGAAACATCCTCCTAAATGTTCATTGATTCCTCCTCATAATCACTATGTTCACCTTCTATTCCACCACTAAAAAACTCCTAATCAGAAGTCAAATTGAAATTTAAACCTATGAGATCATCTAATCTATCAACATTTTCATGATTTGAAATTACCACAATTTCACAGGGTGATCCATGGTCAACCTCTCTTGTAAGTCTTCCTCTTCTTACATCTGGGCGTTGTTCTTGTAGTGAATAAACATCAACATATAACTACATCATGGTACCATCAGACAATGGATAAGATAAATTTATTTCTTATACCCTCTTCAAAACATCAACTAATAGATATGATAGATTCCCCAAAGTTTCTGTGAATATGTAAAGTCTATAACTCATAGACATGATCTTTGGATAGGGTCCCATATTTAAAAAACAATGAATTGTATCTTAATGGTCACTAAGGGTTCCATAATCCTTTATTATAATCGCTTTTATTGGTTATGTTTTACAAAAATTTATTATCTCAATTTGAATAACCTCATTGAAGTAGTAAACATAGGAAAACATGAATATCTACATCAATAATGTTCTTTTGTTCAATATTAGAATACTGTAATGAATATCAACAATGATAGTTGTCCATATAATTATTATTTGAATGTGATTTTAGGATTCCATTTTATACTATTAAATATGATAATAATGTTTCATTATATAAATTTTCATTTGAATATATGTCACAGAATGATTTCAAACCATGGTAAAATAAAGAGGGAACATAAATTTAGTTGATTTATCATAGATAAAATTACAATTATGATCATATAAAGTGAATTAAATAAGAACAAACACATTAAATTACAAATGAATGTTGTATAACATATATGATATTCCTTTATATTTTCCAATAGAACATGGTTTGCACAAGTTGAGTATCCCATCAAAAATGAGCAAAAATATAGATTATTTTTAATTGGTGGCATAATAACATCTTCAAAAGATATGCACTTAAATTTCTAAATTTCAAATGATTTTGACCTTAAAATGAAATATCTTCGATGTCATCATAGATGTCATTAGAAGGATATAAACATTTAAATAGTCAAAATTGAAGTAAAAATCCTTAAAAGATTTTATTACACTGCCAATTAAAAATAAATGGGATTTTACATCATGTCTGAAGTGAGACTCAGCTCATCCAAACCACAATATATTTAAAAATGTCATAGTATTTCTTAAATGTTATCAAGTATTCATGTGTACATTAATTTTTTTGTTCTTTTTAATTTCACATTATGGTATCATAAGTATCATTATCTAATCATTATATAAATTCATTTTTTATGGTTAGGGTATTAATTAATTAATCTATAAATAATCATTACTAATAATATTTTTTATTTCAAAACAATATAACCAGTTTGATACTAAATTTTTGAAAAAATTTATTATATCCTAAAATATGATACTAATGTTTCATAGTACAGTTTTACTATGTTGATCATTATTTAATCACAAGTTAATAAATAATAAGATATTAATTAGTTAATCATTTTTCAATCACTCTATAATCATTCCTTATTCAATTATTAAACATATGATATTCATTAATTAATTATTATTAGCCTATCCTTGAATGTATTAATTTTTTAATAATATGTTATTAATTAATTAATCTATATTTAATAATTACTAATAATTATTATTATTTCAAATCTATACATATCTAATTTAACTAGTTAATAAATTACATTTATAAAAAGTATGAAAAGGAATTCGATTATGAATAATAACATCCATTCTTTAATCCTTTTTTTATTTTCCATTTCATTCTACATCATAATAATTATCATTTTATCAATGAAAAATATACTAATTTTATTATTCTTTTCATATTTATTTTAGTTTTTTATAAATATAATATGAATCATCTAAAGAATATCCCCTAGGAGTGTCAAAAGAGGAGTGCATTAAGGCCCATTGTTGTGCAACTACCCTCATTCGAGCCTAGCTAAAAATAGTGTTTTGGGTTTTACACCTAGGTACTTCGGTGCCAAGAAATTTCCACTTGTTTGTATCCATACATGGATTTTATTTCTTAGGTAACCACAAAAAATTTATGCTTCCAAAATTATACAATATTGAATCCTATGTTATTCTATACATAATATATACTAAATCATTACTAATAATATTAATTATTTAAATTTATATAAATCTAAATAAACTAATTAATACATATAATATTTATAACTAACTAATCATCTTAAAAATGGTATATTTAGAACTAAAAATAATTCAATTAAATAAATAAAAAAAATTAAAATAATAAAAAATACCTCTAAATGATGCTTCACAAAAAAAACCAGGTCTTCTTCTAGACCACCAACTCCATCACATGCAAAAAGTAACTTTTAGATTGATAATAAGTTGAATGAAGAGAGTTGTGGGAAATGGAATTGAGGATAAGAGGGCCCATCTTAAAGGGTGTTGAAGGAAATACAGCATCAGTTATACCACCTTCAGCCACATGCAATGGATAAAGGCTACACCTCCACTTTATTCCTTTGACATGTTATCAATCCAAGTCAAACGCACGAGGGGGGGGGGGGAATAGAACTGCTACCGCCTTTTGGAATTATCCCAAAAGTGGCATCTACAATGATACCTATGATTCATATTTTTATTTTTTTCAATACAATTTTTTAAAAAAAAATCAGAACACCCATTTATTAAAAAACTCTCACATTTATTTTTTATATAAATTGGTCATCCATACCAGAACAAAAAATAATATCTTGATGTGAGTCCCTTTATGTCCAAAATTATCTCACTATATTATATATATCTTCATGTGTTATTATTTTATAATTATATTTTTGAGGACTGACCCAAAAACTAATCCCTAATGAAACCATATTTTTTTGTCCACATCAAACATACTGAATGAAGATTTTATTCAAAAATAATTATTTACACTTATTGTTTCTAATCCTTATAATAAAATACGAAAATAAAATCCTATTTTTATGGAAAATTTTTATAAATAATAAATGTGTATAATTTCTTTATAATTACTCTTTTTTCGAGTAATATGTTTTTTATCAACTAGTTTACCTCAAATATTTACATGAGCCTCCTTCCATATCACGTGACTTGTGATGAATGTGGATATATATTTTGATTCATTAATATGAGTAAAAAATGAATATATTCTATTTCAAACAACATGTTTAATATTCTATTTTTTATTTAAAAACATACCAATTTCTCTTCAAATAATGTATATCACACACTTTCTTTCCGATATGGGAAAATTGGTTTGGATTTATGTTTTTTATTTTTAGTACTATTTTTTGTTTTATAAATTAAAAATTATGAATCAAGATGGATTAAGTAAATAATTTCAAATAATATATTATATATCTAAATGAACCAAAAAATATTTCTCATTATAAATATCGATGAAAGTATTCCAGGTTTCCATGTTTAATATATTTGGATTACTAACTGGTGGGTGGGGATTGACATTCCCCCCAGCATCCCTATGAAATACATCTATATGAATACTTTGGAAACATATATGGTATTTCAATTGTTAATTATGACAAATTACTTTTCAAAATATTTAGAATAATCAAACTTCGTAGAATAGTTATAAATAAATAAAATTTTCAGAATATATTTTTATATTAAAATAGTTAAATAATTTCATAAAATAATAATTATATCATTACAAAGTATTCAATTCATTAGATGATGGATGTGGAACCATGAGTCAATATCAATTGTAACATTCACCCCCATTATAAACCAAAATGAACTAATTAATATTGAGTTTTTGGGGACAATAGGTTGGTCACATCAATTACAACCGACCTCAAATTTTATACCATGACTTCTTGCTATAAAAATATTATTCAACACTATGATATCATGTCATTATTGATTTTTATCAACATATTTTGGATCTCCTAGTAATTTTTTAGTTTTATCATCAATATTTTTTCTTAATTGGGTTTTTTTACATCAACTGGTGAATAATTCATTGTTTTTTTATGAGTATTCATACATTAGATATGTCTTGAATAAAAACAGTGGAAACAAACGGAATGTCTTTGAGATGGGTCAAATGAATGGTCTATTTCATACATGATTAAATCATTAACATCATATTCATACTTATTTTTAAAATTATTTGTGTGCATCTATTTTTAAAGAAATGGGTAATTCAATTTAATAATAGAATTACCCTACTATTTTTGGTGCCATCCTTCGTAATAATCCATAGTAAATAGTTATAGACAAATTTCATCCTCGTTAACTTAATCTATAGAATATTTTTTTATTGAATTTTGTTTCTTAATACACATACCCAATATTGTGGATGAATACACCTATGTTTCTTGAATTAGTATAACTAAAATTCATCCCATACATGCTACTCATGATCATTCGGGCCGAATTCTACTAAGAGTAGTAAGAAAAACATAGAAGAGATGGATGAAGAATATCATGAAATAAAACTTAATAAAAAACTTTTAAGGAGATTAATTCTTGGATAATGAGAGGTGTATCCTTAAATACTTTTAAATTATAATGTATAAATTATAAATTCCAAATCTCATATCAAAATACTAAAAGTTACCTAAATCTAATACGAGAGTATGATCTCATCCCCACTGAGATGCACTACCTCTAATATATATTACTAGTCCTTTACCCTTTCCTTTATATTTAATATAAGATATTTATATCCACATAGGTTAAAAAATATCCTAAACAAAATATTAATTCGTAATTATGACATATTACATTTAAAAAACGATATAATGAACATTCAAATCCAAATTGAAATAAATTTGGATTCCGGTAATCTATAAATTATATATTCCCAAATCTATTAATTTTTATTAATAACTATTTTCTCCCAACACATTGTTTAAATTATTGCATCTATTAGATTTATGGAAATATTTTTCATTAGAATAAGGGGAATTTGATATCCACTCGATGTCACTTCCACATAAAATAATATACTATTTTCCACATCCTATGGAATTTTTCTTGTTTTTCATTTCCAACCCATATTTTTTTTAACATTTTTACACTATTTTAATTGTATTTTATTTCTATAAATAGTGTTTTTTAAGAAACTTTTTTTATGATTCCTTGCAAAAATGTTTTACCAAATTTTTCATCACAATTAGATTATTTGGAGGTAAATATACCTAATGGAAATGTTTTTAGTATAGTTGAAGATAAGAAAGTTATATGGTATTTTTATTTTTTGATTAGATTTTTTTAGCTTTGATAAATTTTTTCCCTTGTATATTATTTATTTAGGGAAAAAGAGAGGCTTCTTCAAATAATATTACAACCTAAAAACAACATGATAGAAAACATGCCAGGGATTTGGAAATTGAGTGGTTAAATGAGATATTAAAATACATGAATCAAATTGAAGATGAAGATGATGTTGAAATGAGTTATTTATTGTGGGTAGAGGCCCTCCATAAATAGATATACGGTAAAAATTATTTGATAAATAATGTGTCCCTTTTAACCGATAATTGTAAACAATTTACTATTTTTTGGGAATCACTCTCCATTGGAATAACACTTCGAACAAGGGCTATTTTCTATGGGGATATATATCCCATTCATAAATAATAAAACTGTGTTATATTATGTGTAACAGTTCCTATAGAAAACAAATATTATAAAACCACCTAATATTATGTGGATGGTATTTTTTGCATTGGGAATCGTACCCATCACATATAATATTTCTACAGAGCACTATTTTTCACCTGGTGGCGTTGAAATATTTTATTATCACTTCCATCATTATTTATGGTGGGTGGTATTTGTGATGGCTTCCATTAAAAATAAATTTATTTGTGATGGTAATCCCATGGGAAAGAGTCTCATTTCTTGTAATCTAAACTATATATTTAATCCCCACCTACCTTTTCACTTCAGATCCAATCACCTATCATCTCTTCTCTTCTTTTATCCTTTATTTTTCAGTCATTTTTTTCTTCTTTTTAAAATTGTAATTGATTAAAAGATGTGGTCCTTTTAGATTCACAATGCATAAATTTCGTCTTATTTTCCTAATTTTTTGTTGTTAATTTCATAATATTATTTTATATTAGAAATTAATTTTAGTTATTTATAGTATTTAGATTTAATTAGTAGTAATTAATTTTAAATCGAGGTAAAAATTATAATTATATATAGTTATTTAAATTTTGAAGTAATTGGTAATAATTAAGAGTAAAAAAGTTATAATTGATATATAATGAGTACTAATTAGTAGAATAGGATAAAAATTGAGATATCTAAGTAATATTTAGTAATAATTTACAGTAATTAATAATAATTAACTGTTTGTAGTAATTAATGGTAATAAACATTTATTTTTAGTAATAAATTATATGTAATTATATGTAATTATTTTATATAAATAGTAATTTTTATTAGTAACTATCTGTGTGTATTGACAATTCACAAAAAACTAGTTATAATTAAAAATAAATTGTAACAATTTGAAAAAATAGTGGTAGTTACCAAAATTTGTAATCATTAGTAAAAAATTAGTAATAATATTTTAAAAATATAAATAATTATTTATATTTAATAATTATTAGTAAGTATTTAGTGATAACACTACCACAAAACTGGGCAAGGCAGGCACCTGCCTTTATTAGCGCTAACAGAAAAGCACTGATAATGGTGTTGGACGTTATCAGCGCTCATAAATGTTCCCTTTATAAGCGCTAAAACAAGCACTGATAAAGGTGTACCCTTTATCACTGCTTTTTTCAGTGCTGATAATGGGTACATTTATCAGCGCTTTTCTGAGTGCTGATAATGGTTAGATTTATCAGCACTTTTCTTAGCACTGATAGTGTTTAAAGTATACATTAAATAAAAAACAAATGTTATAAATATATATATATATATATAATTATAAGATTAATAATAAATAGATTTATTATATTTATAAGATTTATTATTCATTATATTTACTAGATTTATAAATATATTTGTGTTTTCCATTGAATTGGGGTCAATTAATAAATAATGTGTATATGTTTTGTGATCATATATGTGCATGAATAATGATCATTTATAGATTTTAATTACATATCATGTTGATGTGTTATTGATTTATAATTCATTATGTTACCCATATAATATATATAGTCTAAAAAAGGTAAACATATAATTAAAATTAAATTATATTTAAAAATTAATTAAATTTTTTTTGTATATTTTCAATTATAAATATATAAATATAACATTCAAATAATTTTATACGTATAAATAATGATATATGTATTTAGAGTTATAATTATTAATAAATATATATATATATATCATAAAAATTATTTTAAATAAATATATAATCATATAAACAAATTATTAAATTTATACATTTATCAGCGCTTTTATTAGCGCTGATAAAGTGGGTCTTTATCAGCGCTAAAATGAAAAGCGCTGATAAACACACCCTATTCAGGGCTAAAAAAGCGCTGATAATGGTGGTCTTTATTAGCGATTTTCATATAAGCGCTTATAAAGACCCACTTTATCAAAGATTTTTACTTGCATTGATAATGGTCCAAGCAGGATTTATAAGTGTCATCGGGTCCTCCTCCTCCTCCCTGCACCCTATAATGCATTCGCAGAAGCCCTACCCTATGCCTCCGCTGCTGCCTCCTCTCCACCGTGACCTTCTTCTCCTCCTCCTCTTCCGTGGACCCTGCCTCATTCTCCTCCTCTGGCGCCTACTTCTCCTCCTCCTCCTCTTACAACGGCTCCCCCTCCCAGCACCACGTCAATCATAGAAGCCCTACCTTGCACCTCCGCCGCTGCTTCCTCCCTACTGCTACCTCCTTCTACTCCTTCTCGGCCACAGTCACCACCTCATTCGACTCCCCTGGTGCCTACTTCTCCTCCTCCTCCTCTTGCCGTAGATCCTCCTCCTCATCCTCCTCTACCACGGCTCCACCGCCACCTCCTCCACTATCACCGCTCCTCCTCCTCCAACGCGGCCTCTACATCCTCCTTCTCCCCCTCTGCCTCCTCCTCCTCCTCCTCCTCTTCCTCCTCATCTGCCTACTCTATGACCTCCACTGCCTCCGCTACCTCTGAGATGCCTCCGCTACCTCCGATGCCTCCATGCTGATTCTGTGCTGCCTCTGATCCCTCTAATTCCTCCACTGTCGATGCCTCCTCCTCCTCCGCCACTGGGGCCTCGTCATTATGGAGAGAAAATTTTAATTTGCATGAATTAATTATGTTTTTATTTATTGTCAATATTAAGATTATTTATGATTTGGCATGATTCTTGTGTTTGATTATTGTGTGTGCGACCCATGTATATGTGTTTTGTTACTTGTTTGATATTGATTAGCTCTCCCCACTATATCCTTTTGATATAATCCTAAATAGAAAGAGTTTTTTGTGAAAGGTTTTTACACTAGATTAGGATTTCACTCCATCTAGTGGCCCTTAGTATGGAACTTTTTCTAATTTTGGATACTACCCCATAAATAGGCCTGGTAGGGTATGAACCGTCCATGTTGGTGAATTCATTTCATCAGTTGAGGCATTCCAACAGAATGAGACATATATTTAGTATGTTCTATATTATACACTATTCTCCTGGGGTTTGAAAAAAAACAAACATTAGTACGGTTTCTTCAAATTCTTTCCCAATACCCACTCTCTCTGGGTTGGGTCATATACCAATTTGAATATCACATCCTTTATTATAACATAACAGTGCAACCAACATCTCACATTGGGTGTGATTCTCATTTCCTCTAATTCCAAACATAGTAGCTGCTCCCCTCTAACTTACAGTGGGTCTCACCATCATATCACATAAAAAACAATTTGAGGATGGAATATCTATATATAACCTCTCTCAAAACAACTCCAAACCAATACTACGTGATCCCCATTTCTATATATAACATCATATGATCATACAAAAAATTGTCGATGGAGGGAATCAAAATATCCAACCTCTATCACAAGTCAAAATGCACCGTAAATAGATGGATCCCATGGAAGTCACACACCAATCCCCTTTGACCAATTCCTGCTCACTCAAAGAAGGGTCCTACCAACACCTTATCACTTAAATAGAGGTAATTCATCTTGTCTCATTCCACAAAACAAATAAATAGTAATCTAAGGAGGGTATCTAGATAGCCAACCTCTCGTACTTTCTAAACCACATCATCAATATGTGGGACCCATAGATGATAATACATCGACTAGGTGAAAGTCATATGAAGTCCCAATATCTTAGTCAGTCTGACCATAAATGATAAAAGTCACCATCTATTTATCCTTTCACAATAATCTCCTTAAAACCATCTTTCTTATAAATGAAAATTATTCCCAACCTATCAACATTCTTATTCCGCCTATAAGGGAATCTATTGGGTTCTACAAACCTAAACCATATCTACCCAGTGATACCAACAAACACTCATCTCTACAAGGTAGTGTCACAACCCACATGATATACTTGATCTAGGCCTCGATAGTCTACTCTATATCGTCATATAATTCCCACTTTAAAACTCATTAAAACTAAATAATGATCATCCTAAGAAACTCACACTACGAGCCTTGGATACCATATTTTAAGTCATCCATACTATTACCATATCCCTCACATAGATACCATATCATATCTCCCCTTGGAGATCTTTTAATATAATTATAAGGAGGAAATCCTCTATGTAACACATCACAATCCCTATATGGAATAACCTAATCATCAAACACACCATGACTCGTATATATCTTGAAGAGGGTGTTCCCCATCATACGTGAGATATAAAACTATATTATCCGTCTTTTTTAGGCCTAAGACTCTAATACCTACTTAAATAGACTTACAAAAACAAACAAGGCTATACAAATCTCATACCAATCCTGATCCTCTCATAAAAACAACTAGAAACCACACCTCCATGGAGACATAATATCTGGATGATCACAAAATCAAAAACATTCAATAGAACCCTCACACTATATCTTGGTGGATCAAAAACACCCTATTTATTTAATTAGGTTGCTCGTGATTTCTATCCCTTTCACTGGAACACATATACTCATGCATGAATGCACAATCATGCACAAATTGGAACATGGTTTTGTATTGTAGGGTCCACCTTCCTCAAAAAATGGAGTAACCTTGTCATGACCCAACCCTACCCAGGCTCGAGCCACAACTACCCCATGCCTGCCTCCATAGGTCAAGGGATGGATACCAGCGCTGATGGCTAAACAACTCGGGGAGTCCTTTACCTAAGTACATGTACACACACACACGCAGCCCACTCAATGCAGAAGTGAAGAGTAAAATAAAAGAAAAGTACCAACTACTACAAATAAACCAAAAATGTGCATCGACCTCCAATTAGTAAAAAGCAAGTGTTGAAGGTAAACTGAAAAGAAAAGGGGAAAATCACTCGCCCGACAAAAAAAAAGGTGCCAAAACCCAAGAACAGGTAAACCAAAGAAAAGCATCTAGAAGGGTCCCCCACCTAGATCCCAACTCTAACCAATACATGCGGTCCAAGCTCTCGAACTCCAAAGCTCCGCTAAAGTCACGACCAACCTGTCTGTTTTCTGTAAGGGAACACCAAGTGAGGGTAAAGACCAAGTAGGGGTGAGCATAAAAATACTCAGTATGATACCTTGAAGGCTCGATGGAGAAACAAAGAAGGTACCAAAGGGTGAGCAGTAGATTGAACAGGGAACGTAGAGCAGTACAACCGAGAGTGCAGAAAGAGTAACAATAGAGAGTACTACTCAACCCAACAAGATAAAGGAGGTAGACTCGTCTAGACACAAGGAGATGGAAACGGTGAAAAGATGAACTTTATATCGAGTCTTTTCTACCTATAGTAGGAGAGTAGACTCATCCAACCATGAGAAGATAGACACAGAAAGCACATCGCATACCCCGCGCGTCTTCACCTCTCCTGGAAGTAGAGTAACCAAAACCCAAGGAGTGAGTACTAGAACGAAGTATATACATATATATATATATATGCTCTGTCAAGAAACCCAAAAAAGATTGTAAGGGGATCTCCATATCGTTCCTCAGCCCATGAAAATGAGTCGCCAATAGTCCTAAAAGTAAACAACATTGATGCCCAGCATCCCGCATGTCTTCCTCGAACTGCTAGTCAATGGGATCAAATCACCGCACCTCGAAACTATCCTCTTTGGGATGAACAGAATCACCCGCACGGTATTAGGTCGCATCGCAAGGATGTGTCTGGGTGGGGAAAGTGCCCCTCATACTTGAGTGTTCTGGGGGAAAGTCAAGCCACACCTCGTGACTTCCCCGCAGTCGAGAGGTCTATTCAAAGTCGACATGCGCCCCCCTGCCCAGCCCTACTAGAGGGAAATCCCTGGAGGTCGATGGGTTCCCACTAGAGGGAGACCCGACAAGAGTCGATGGGTGCCACACTGCCTAATTTTGTAAAAGGTTAATCCAGTGGAGGGAGACCCCTCAAAAGACATCGATGAGTCCGAATACCCAGTCCTGTAAAAGGGTAATCCACTAGAGGGAGGCTTGGAACCATTATCAGGGACCACTTCCCCACCCAGCTGGAGGTAAACATGGCATCGGGGACCACTTCCCAGCCCCGCTGGAGGTAAACCCGAATCGCTGTAGCCATCCCTACGAGATGGTATTGCTCAGTGAACACCATTGTCCTGGCCATCCCTTCTGGATGGTAACCCACTGGCCATCCCTACTGGATGGTACCACTCTGGAAACCCCTGCTCGGTTGTACCACACTGGCCATCCCTACTGGAAACAAACTCTTGGCCAGAACTGCTGGAAACAACCTCCTGGGTAGAGGATCAGTGCCCGCGTAAAGTGTTGTTCACACTGAATCCACAATAACACTACCAGGGAACATGAAGGGACGTGAGAAACTCATCAAGCCTGTCAGAGTGATCATGACCCAATCCGCAGAGTCACTGTCGAAGCGGACCGAGAGAACTCATCCTAGAAAGTTTGAAAACACCCATGTTGTACAAGCACACATCATCGTAAATGGTGCCGCAGTTCGGTGAAAGGGGAACGATACTGAAACCCCTCACAGTTGAATAAATAGAAGAACCAAACCATCTCTGCCAGACAAACGATAACAGAACCAGGGGAAAACTCAACCCTGCTAGTAAACAAATGAGAACAGGACCAGGGAAAAACTCAACCCTACTAGTTAACAAACGAGAATAGGACCAGGAAAAAAACTCAACCCCACTGGTAAAACAAATGAGAACAGAGGAACCCTCTACGTCTTGAGAGGTCAAAAGTATGCAAAGAAGAACAAGACACGCATATGGGGACCACACGACGTGTGGCCCTAGTCAACCCCAACCAAGCGCACAAACATCCTCAGGTACAAACATCCACATGTACCTCCCAGCGTTCTCGCATACTCCCAGTGTATGCCACGTCTCCATCCCAAAGGTTTTCGTGGAAATGGCACTAACATCAATGCGAAGGTTGTAAACATAACAACTCCATCTTTCCACCTCAACGGTTAAGGAATGACCAACCACATCTCTTCAAACACCAACATCACTCTCCCAGGAGTGAACACGATCCCACACCAAGGGTTCCATACAAACACCATAGGAAGAACCACCACCGGTAAACCTTTCATATTTTTACATTTAATAAGATCACTTGAGAGACTCCACACAATAAAACGGATCATACTATTGTAGTGAAAAACATGTTAGATAAACTACCAACACACCTCAAACGGATATCTGACAGAAAAGCCGCCCACATCGCCTTACGCCCGAACGGCGTCCCGTTGTCTCGAGCCTCGGCCCCGAAAATAGTTGAGTGCATCACACCATTGCAATCCCCACGGGAAAACATGTCAAAATGACTGATCACTTGAGCAAAATGGATATCCAGAGAAAAAGATGCATTTTTTCAAACCGCGCACGAGCGGTTTTACATTGGACCCGCACCCCGGTCGCAAAGAATAGCCAATGGATCACACCATTGTGATCCTCTCAAAAAAGTACACATGATGGGCTATTCATTTGTCTGAAATGAACACCTGGTGATAATGCATGAAAACAATTACTATCAACACCCAAAAGACCCTCATGGGACCCACACAATAGTTCAGAATTAATGTGGGTGGATTATCCCATTGTAATGCCCTCGGAAAAACACATAGAATAGACTACTTGCACGCCCCGAACGGACGCCTGATTTAAAATTTATAAAGCGATGTGTACAGCTCGAGAGACGGCCCATGGGCCCCATGCCTCAACTCCTGTTTCGATGCCCGAAACCATACTGAAAATCTCCACCTCAATGCCAGGGTCGCAACACCACTAACTGTGCTCAATTCGTACATCGTATGTGTCCACGCCGTCCAAATCAAGAATCCCCCGAAAAAAATCCCCAACCTCTTGACGGTGTGGCGCGCTATCGAGGCCCCCGTCTCAGGGATTAAAATCAACTGAACCCATCTCAAAATATTCTACTCATTCTGAGGCACGTTCCACTATAGACGGCTTGCGAAACCAACTCCCAGTTTATGATTTATTAAAATATAAATCATTTTATAATAATAATAATAATATTATTATTATTATTATAACCTTATTTTTTTTATTGTCTTTCTTTTTTTTACTATGTTCGGTCGTCTCTCCCGACCAGTCCCGCCTTTCGTGGGTCTTCCCTCTACATGACCTGCGCCTGCTGGATGACCCTAACAGAGATCTTGCCGGCCGTGCTCCCGCTCAACTGGCCACCTCCCCCTACTCGCTCGGCCGATTCCGCCTCAGCCTGGATTCCCCTGCCGCGCCGACAACCGAAGCCCCTAGCTCTCCCTACCGCTGTCTGCAGGCTTCTCCGAGCCGCACTGACAACCTCACCGACACCGGACTCGCCTTGACCTACCACGTCGCACCGCACGCCATCGCATGCCTCCACTTAAATACTGAACCCCGGCCGCTCGCCTTCCACGCTCCCGGCTCGCCTGGAGGAACCCCAGAAACTCTGCTTTTTGGACGGAAAACATTCCAAAACCCACTCACCATCGGCGGACATCTGCGATCAATACAGAGCTCAGAATGTCGATTCGAAATAGGGGTCAGAAACAATATAAGATCTAATACGCGTTTATGGGATTTTTTCGAAGACTCGACAAAGATTTGATGCAAAATGAGAAATTCAAGGAGGGATGTAGGAATTGAAATACGAGGCAAGAACCCTACCTCTTGGGCGTAGCCCATCGCTTCGCGGCGATCCGCCACCCACCCGCAACACCTTGGAGAGGAGAGGATGGAGGAGGATAGGTCTACCTTGGTTTCCTTCATCCGCCAGAGAAATGAATCCCAGGGAGGAGGGGGTGAGATAGTGTTTAAATAAGAAAATTAATTAAAGTTTTAGTTAACTTAAACCCCCAAATTTTACCCGCATTCGAAACCCTCGATGGGGTCGAGGATAAGTCTCCCCTAGGGTAAAAAACACCTCCCGATAATAACGGTGATATCAGAATTTTAATCCTAGGCCCCATTCAATAGTTAATAAACTCGAGACCCGAGGCCTCCATATTACCAAAATGCCCCTGGGGCCATATTTCACAGACAACCCACGCCCGAAAAATTTACACCCCTCCTAGGGTAAATGGCACGCTCCAAACTCAACGATGCCCTTGGATTTACAATACAAGCCACTATTTAAGAGATAGCTGAGTTTAAACATTAAATGAATAAATTAATTAATTTAATTATCCGTTTAACGTTCTGATAGCGAGCGAGGGGTCCCAAAGTCCTGCACTGACATGTTTTATGTTGTTCATAGTCTAAAAACCTCATTCCGGACCCATCCGTACACACAGGTTTCTGATCCGGATCACCGTTTAGGAGTTATCCCATTTATTTGGCATTTCCAATGTGAATGTACTGAATATTTAATTCTGGCCACACCAAGGCTCGGAATTGTACGACGTCTGAAGGCGCTGCTCTGGAATATCATCAGGATTATTCAAAAGCCTTTCATATAAAAAACCAGGTTATTACATCATTCCCTCCTTTATGATTTTCATCCCCAAAAAGCAAAACCAGGGAACAACTCAATGTACTAAGCCCTCACCTAGCTCTTCCGTACCTAGAAGAACTCTTGCACAGTTCTGCACCGCAGCACACATACCAAAGGATTGATCCATTTCATGCGAGGTATTCCCTTGCCGATGACGTGCATAGGATCACACACACTTCTACTCAGGTAAGACACACGAGAGACATCGTACACCCACTCTAGACATTGGTTTTATGGCAAGCGGTAGGGATCCTCGCCATCCCTTCACATGACCTCAAATGGTCTGAAGGACCTCGAGGTTAGCTCACCTCCCCGACCGAACCTCTACATTGCATGTCGCGACTGGAATCATTGCATGCACCTGGAATAAGGCCCGATGATTCCCTCCTTTAGAACATCCATATAGTGAAACACCCAAGGATATCTTGTCACGCAATATTTCACAGTCGATGTACCACAACCAATACCATCTTACATGCCCAGAAGTAAAGGAGTCAACACCATCGACTAAAGGGAAAGGTTATACGCCTTCTACCTTTCCGACACAGGGTTACACCGACGCCCTGCATCACCTTGGTTACAAATCAAACAAGAAGCAGGGAGAAAATCATTTCACACATAGTCTAACAATTCTACTTCAAGAAGTAGAAGAGCTATAAAGTGTAACTCTTATTACCTCATGCTCTGTAGGATTGGAGACATCCAAAGCTCGCGGTTGTCCATGGTCCCAACTATCAGCTCCTGGAGCCTTTCTTGGACCGCCTGGGGGTGATGGGAAGACCTAATAAAGTCATTACTTACTACCATTTTGTCCCGCTCCTCTGCTAGAACCACCACTCTGGGTACAAATCTGATCACTGTGCTGCCTCTATCGTGGCGGCACATCTGCTGCCTACCCGAAGCTCTCTGCATGCCTGGTCGGGCAGTCCCGTTCCAAGTAACCTCTCCCATCACAAGCATATCACTGACTCCCTCTGGGATGAACTAGTACCCTCTGGCACCACTGTAGTGTATGACCACGCCCCTGAGTCCAGTTGTCAGAATGACACCTGTATCGAGGTTTTTCTTGCCGACGCCCACTAGCTACGGCAGACCTCTCGGCTCTATCAATCCTACGACCAACACCGACTGTTGAATGTGACCGGAAGACCTCTCTCATCGATGCATACTCGAGCACCCCGGAATATGCTGAAATTTCCAAGGGTACAAGGACAGCACGAATCTCTCTGCGGAGACCCTACTCGAACGTTTACGCTCGGAAGTTATCATCGTGGACCAAATCCAGGTAAAAGCATGAACGGTCTGTGAAAATAGCCGCATACCTGGCCACCGTCATCCATCCCTACTGAAACTAAAGGAACTCCTGAATCGAAACGAAGCACAAGGAGGAGGGGAAAAACTCCTCATGAAACAACAACTCAAATTCTACCCACAAAAGAGATGACTCGTTAAGAAACTGATTCACCAGACTCCACCAATTCCATGCTGCCCCACGAAAAAGACTGGTGGTCAAAGCCACCATAAGATCTACTAGCGTCTGCACAAGCCTGAAGAGGCAAACCACTGTCTCTAGCCAATCCTCTGCTGCCTGAGGGTCTGGCTCACCACTGAACCTCAGCGGTCTCTGTCGCTAGAACTCACGGAGCACGCTCAACTTGCGCTCAATCTTAGTCTGCTCTACTGCTCACCAGGTGGGGGTGCTTCTACTAGCCCACCTAGATAAATGGCTCCCATGATGGGTCCTGGACTGAGGCCTTGTAGCTCACTTGGTCATCGTCACGAACCAAAGCTAGTATCCTGGATGGCTATCATCGCGGAGACATCCTGAATGTTATCATGGAGTTCCGCGGTCATATGAGCATATATGTATAAAACAATAACAAAATGGGGAGATGACTCAAGAATGACATTCAATGACTCAATCCTATGTGATGCATAACCAAATTTTCCCTACAATGTGTGTCTCAGCAAGCTGAGTCGACAAGTGGGTTATTAGGGTCCTGGTGAATGGATACATCGGCCACCACACCATCACTGGACACCCTGGTCTGAGAGCCACTCTCGAGACATGATAACACTGTTTCCCTAAATCCAAACCAATTCATTTTATTTTAGGGACGTCCAAACAACATCCCAAAGAATGAACACCTCGGATACCACTTTTTCATTACCTGACCCTACCCGGGCTTAAGCCACAACTACCCCATGCCTGCCTCAATAGGCCAGGGGCTGGCAACCAGCGCGGAAGGTTAAACAACTCGGGGAGACCTTTTCTTAAGTGCTTGTACACACACACACGCAACCCACTGAATGTAGAAGTGGTGAGTAAATGAAAAGAAAATTACCAACTGCTATAAATAAACCACAAATGTGCATCGACCTCTAATCAGTACACCGAAAGTGCTGAAGGTAAACTGATAAGAAAAGGGGAAAAGAACGGGCCCAACCAGAAATGGTGCCACAACCCTGCAATAAGTAAAAAAAAGAAAAATAGCTAGAAGGGTCCCCCACATGGAACCCGACTCCAACCACCTTACGCTGTCCATGCTCCTGAACTCTTAAGCTCTACTGAATTCATGACCAACCTGTCCGTCGTCTGCAATGGAACACCAAGTACAGGCAAAGCCCAAGCATGGGTGAGCATAAAAATACCCAATAGGATACCCCGAAGGCTCGAGGGAGAAACAAAGTAGGTACCGAAGGGTTAGCAGTAGATCGAACAGGGAATATAGTGGAGTATAACTGAGAGTGTTGTAATAGTAATAGTAGATACTCCAGCTCAACCCAACAAGAGAAATGAGGTAGACTCATCTAGACAGAAGGAGATGGAAATGGTGAGAAGAATAACTTCCCATATATTCTTCGCTACCTATAGCATGATATTAGACTCATCCAACCATTAGAATCTAGACACAGAAAGCACGTGGCATACCCCGCGCATCTTTGCTTTTCCAGAAAGAAGAGTAACCAAAACCCAAGGAGTGGGTACTAGAACAATGTATATATATATATTCCTTGTCAAGAAACCCAAATAAGCTCGTAAGGGGATCTATGTCCCATATCTCAGCCCAAAAAAGTGAGTCATCAACAGTTCCAGAAGTAAACACCATCGATGCCCAACATCCCGTGCATCTGCCCTCAACTGAAAGTCAAGGGGCTCAAATCACTGCACCTCGAAACTACCTGCTTTGGGAAACATTGACATTCCCGAATGGGTTTAGGTCGAATCACAAAGATGCGTCTCGGTGGGGAAAGTACCCCTCGTACATGAGAGTTCTGGGGGAACGTCAAGCCACACCTAGTCACTGCCTCACAGATGAGAGATCTCCTCAATGTTGATAGGCGAACCCCTGCCCAGCCCCGCTGGAGGGTAATCCCTGGAAGTCGACGGGGTCCCACTAGAGGGAGACCCGGCAAGAGTCAATGAGTTCCACATTGCCCAGTCCCGTAAAAGGGTAATCCACTGGAGGGTGACCCGGAAAAATTCGTCGATGAGTCCCAATACCCAGCCCCGTAAAAGGGTACTCCACTAGAGGGAGGCTCGAAACAGTCATCGTGGACCACTTCCTAGCCCATCTAGATGTATACCCGGCATCGGGGACCACTTCCCAGCCCCAATGGAGGTAAACCCAGAATTGTTCTGGCCATCCCTGCTGGATGGTACTGCTCAGTGAAAACTACTGTTCTTGCCATCCCTGTTGGATGGTAACCCACTGGGCATCCCTGCTGGATGGTACCGCTCTGGCCACCCCTACTGGGTGGTACCACACTGGCCAGCCCTGCTGGAAATAAACTCCTGGACAACCCTACTGTAAACAACCTCTTGGGTAGAGGATCGATGCCCACATAAAGTTTTGGTTACACTGAATCCACAAGAACTATACCAGGTAACCCGAAGGGATGGGAGAAACTCCCTGGGCCTCTCAGGGCGATCACACTCCAATCCGGTAAGACACTGTCGAAGAAGACTGAGACAACCCATTCTAGAAAGTGGGAAAACACCCACATTGTACTAGCACACATAGTCGTAAATGGTGTCGTAGTCCGGTGAACAGGGCACGATACTGAAACCCCTCACAGAAAAAGAAATAGAGGAACCAAACCATCTATACTGGATAAACATGAACATAACCAAGGGAAAACTCAACCCTGCTGTTCAACAAATAAGAAAAGTACCAGGGAAAAACTCAACCCTGCTGGTCAACAAACGAGAACAGTACTAGGAGACAAACTCAACCCCATTGGTCAAATAAACGAGAACAGAGGAACCCTCTACATCGCGAGAGGTCAAAAGTATGCAAAGAAGAACACAACACACATATGAGGCCCACATGACGTGTGTCCCCAAGTCAAACCCAACAAACTGCACAAAAATTCTTAGGTACAAACATCCACATGTACATCTCAGCATTCTCTCATACTCCCAGAGTATGCCATGTCTCCAGCCCAAAGGTTATCATGAAAACAGAACCTAATGTCAAGGAGAAAGGTGTAAACATAACAACTACAACTTTCCACCTCAACGGCTGAGGCACGACCAACTACATCTCTTCCAACACCAACTTCACTCTCCAAGTAGTGAACGCGATCTCATGCCAAGGGTTCTCTGCAAACACCACTGAAAGAACCACCACTGGTACACCTTTCATATTTCCACAACTAATAATATCACGTATGATACTTAATACAACCCAACGGATCGTATTGTTGTAATCCTAACAAAAAAACACGTGAGATAGACTACCTACTCGCCTAAAATGGATATCTGACAAAAAAGTCACCAATACTACCTTACGCTCGAATAACATCCTGTGGTCTCGAGCCTCGGCCTCGAAAATAGTCGGGCACATCGCACCATTGCGATCCCCTTAGGAAAACACATCAAAATGACTCCTCACTTGAGCAGAACGGATATCAGGAGAAAAAGATTCATTTTGTCAAATAGCGCACGAGGGGTTTTACGTGGGACCCACACCCCGATTTCAAAGTACTGCCAATGGATCACACCGTTGTGATCCTCTTGAAAAAGTACACATGATGGGCTATTCAATTGTCTGAAATGGACACCCGATGATAAAGATGGAAAAAAATTACCGTCAATGCCCAAACGGCCCTCATAGGGCCCACACCATCATGCAGGATTAATGTGGGTGGATTGAACCATTGCAATACCCTCAAGAAAACACATGGAATCAACTACCTGCATGCCCTGAACGGACGCCCGATGAAATAGTTATAATGCGATGTGTACAGCTCGAGAGACGGCTGGTGGGGCCCATGCATCAACTCTGGCTTTGATGCCTGAAACTATACTGGAAAACTCTGCCTCAATGCCAGTGTCGCAACACCACTGACTGCACTCAATTCAGACATCGGATGTGCCCCCGCCATCCAAAACAAGAATCACCGGAAAAAATGCCCAACCGCTTGACGGTGTGTCGCGCTTCTGAGGCCCCAGTCTAGGGTATTAAAATCACCTGAAACCATCCCAAAATATTCCTCTCATTCTGAGGTACGCGACGCCACAGACGGCTCACGAAAATGACTAGCGATTTATGATTTATTAAAATATAAATCATTTTACAATAATAATAATAATAATAATAATAATAATATTAGTATTATTATTATTATAACCTTATTTTTTAATTTTTAATTTAATTTTATTTCTTTTTTTTTTTGACTTTGTTCGGTCGTCTCTCCTGACCAGACCCACCTTTCACAGGTCTTCCCTCCATGCGACCTGTGCCTTCCGGATGACCCCACTGGAGATCCTGCCGGCTGCGCTCCCGCTCAACTGGAAGCCTCCCCCTGCTCGCTCGGCCGACGCCGCCCCAGCCTGGAGCCCCCTTCCGCACTGACAGATGAAGCCCCCATCTTGCCCTGCCACTGTCTGCACGCTTCTCCAAGCCGCGCCGACGACCTCACCAACACCGGCCTCGCCTCGGCCTGCAGCGCTGCACCGCACGCCAGCACCTACCTCCACTGAGAACCCGAACCCTGGCCGCTTGCCTACAGCGCTCCCTTCTCTCCCAGAGGACCCCTGGAAACTCTGGTATTTGGCCCGAAAACATTCCAAAACCTGCTCACCTTCGACGGAGATGTGCGATCACCTCGGAGCTCGGAATTTCGATCCAAAATAGGCGTCGGAAACCATATATGATCTAATACGCGTTTATGGTATTTGTTGGAAAACATGATAGAGATTCGACGCAAAATAATAAATTCATGGATCGATGTAGGAATTTAAATACTAGGTAAGAACCCTACCTCTTGGGCGTAGCCCGTCGCTTTGCGACGATCCGCCGGCCCCCCGCAACACCTTGGAGAGGAGATGATAAAGGAGGAGAAGTCTGCCTTGGTTTCCTTCATCCGCAAGAGAAATGAATCCAGGGGAGGAGGGGGTGAGTTAGTGTTTAAATAAGAAAATTAATTTAAATTTTAATTAACATAAAACCCCAAATTTAACCTGCATTCGAAACCCTTGATGGGGTCAAGGTTAAGTCTCCCCTAGGGTAAACACCACCCACCGATCACAACGGTGATCTCAGAATTTTAATCTGAGGCCCTGTTCAAAAGTTAATAAACTCAAGACCTGAGGCCGCTGAATTACGAAACCGCCCATGGGGCCATATTTCACAGACGGACCATGCCCGCGAAAATTACACCCCTCCTAGGGTAAAAGGCACGCTCCGAACTCAAAGGTTCCCTTAGTTTTCTAATCCGAGCCACCGTTTACGAGATACCAGAGTTTAACCATTAAAAGGTTAAATAAATTAATTTAATTATCCGTTTAACATTCTGATAGCGAGTGAGGGGTCCCAAAGTCCCACTCTGACATGTTTTATGTCGTTCCTATGGTTAAACCCCATTCCAGACCCATCCATACACTCATGTTTCTGATCCGGATCATTTTTTAAGAGTTATCCCATTTATTTGGCGTGTCCAGTGTGAATTCACTGGAAATTTAATTCCGGCCACACCGGGGCTCGGAATTGCACGCCGTCTAAAGGCGCTACTCTGGAATATCATCAAGATTATTCCAAAGTCTTTCATCGAAAAAACCTGGTTTTTACAAACCACCTCACCAAGATCAACTCAACCTCAACCAAGACTACACATGCTATATATAATCGTGTACCAATGATTAAGACCCAATCTCAAATAAAAATTCCCAAATAATTATTTATAGACTCTTATAATTAATTATTATCCTTAATATAATTAGGAATAATCTTTTAAATACTCACTAGGAAATACAACACCACCTAAAACACACAAAACATATTGCATTCATCATATGAGGATAACCTCTATCAAATACAAACATAATCTACATCATCTGAATTGATTTGAAGATGATATAGTGAAATCATCACAAAAATCCTAGTTAAAATAATCCAAAATCATAGGGAAATAAAGGATAAGAGTAATTGATGAATTATAAGGGAATAACTCACTAACAAACTATAAAAAACTCCCACGAACAACCCATCATTAGGGGGGATTGAAGAGAGGATGAGAATGGATGAATCCCAAGAACTACACAAGATTTGCAATTAATGAACACACAGTCGCCATTTTTGAAGTATCTAGTTTGTTATCTAAATTATACTCATATTCCTTCTCCCCTAACCTACATAAGCATCATTTGGATTTCAAATAGGATGAATATAAATAAGGAATGGACGAATGTCAATCGGTTGACAAAAGAGTATAAAGAAGGTGTGAAAGAGTTTATCATGTTTTTGAAAGATCATGCATATGACCCTTCTCAAATAATTTTTCCCTGATTATGATATTGTTATTAAAAAAAATAGTCTAGAGGAGTAAGAAGAACACCTAATCTGTCATATAATAGATCATAGTTATACATGTTGGAATAAACATAGGGAAACAATGAATGTAGGTAGTGACTGGGATAACAATGCATTTTATGGATCATCATATATGATTACAAGTATTGACAATGAAGATGACCGTACGAAGGATGTGATTACAAATGTGAATGATGATGAAGATCATTTTGAGTAAATGATATGTATATTCAAAGACGAACATCGTGATTTCCCAAAATTGTTTTAGAAGTTAAAAAGTTGTGAAAATATACCATTATATGCTGGTTTCACTAAATATATAGCACTTTCATCCATATTGAAGCTGTATAATTTTAAAGCAGACAAAGGGTGGAGTGATGCGAGTTTTACGAAACTACTTGCTCTCCTGAATGAGATTCTCATAGAAGATAATGGGCTCCTGATCTGAAATTACGATTCCTAACAAATGCTACTCCCAATGGGTATGACCTCTGAAAGAATACACACCTTCACGAATGACTGTATACTATTTCGCAAGGACAAAAAATAACTTAAAAAATCACCAAAATGTGGTGCTTCTCGATACAAGAAAGATTAATCTAGTCCTACTAAATTTGTATGTTACATTCCAATCATTCCATGGTTTAGGAGCCTATATAGAAGGGAGGAGACTGCATGACAATTGACCTGGCATGAATATACATGAATTAAAGATGGGATACTGAGTCACTCGGAAGACTCTCCTTAGTGGAATAGAATTGATCATGAGTATCTTGAATTTGGAAATGAGTCAAGAAACCTTTGTCTTGTGTTATCTACAGATGGAGTGAATCCTTTTGGTTTTCAAAGCAACAATCACAGTACATGGCCAGTTATGTTGGTAAATTATAAATTACCACCATATTTATCCGTGAAATAAAAATACATCACGTTATCTATGCTTATATCAGGACCAAAAGAATCGGGTAATGATATTGATTTTTATTTAGATCAAATGATCGTAGATTTTAAATTATTGTGGGATTTAGTTGTTACATTGTATGGTTCTTACAAAAAGGATGATTTCACTTTGAGAGCCATGTTCTACGGTAGGATAAATGACTTCACTGCCTATGGAAATTTTTTAGGATATATCATTAAAGGAACTCAAGGGTGTCTCATTTACAAACAAGGTACACAATCCATTATGTTGAATGATTCATCGAAAACCATCCTTCTAAGACATCGCAGATTTCTACCCCAACGACATAAGTAATGATCTTAGAAGACATCATTAGATGGATGTTCATAAGAATGTACAACACCATCTCCACTAACATATGATCAATTGTTTGAGAATGTTAAAAATGTGGACACTACTTTTGGTAAACCAGCTTCGGAAAACCATACGAAAATCAGATGGAAAAAGGGATTAGTTTTTTTTGAATTACCATACTAGAATTGTCTGTATGTCATACAGTTTCATGATGTTATGCATGTAGAAAAAAAATTTATTTGATAGTGTCATTGGTACGTTTCTAAATACACCTGACAAAGAAAAGATCGAATTAAGGCTAGGTCGAACATGGTTGAAATGAGAATACGAGAAGAGTTGGAACTAGAGAAGGGTGAAAAATGAACATTTCTTCCTCCTACTGCTTACACTCTTTCCAAGAAGAGGAGATATCAGTTTTTCAACTTTTTGAATGACATAAAGGTTACAGAGGGGTATTCATCAAATATTAGGAACCTTTTTTCAATGAGAGATTTGAAGTTAAAAGGTCTGAAATCACATGACTGTCATGTTTTTATGGAATATCTCATTCCTATTACATTGAACCGCATTTTTCCCAAGAATGTCCACCATACAATAATGAAACAGTGTTTCTTTTTCATAGCTATATACAACAACGTTATAGACCCGGTGAAAATTCCAACTGTGGAAAGAGAAATTTCCATCATATTATGTGAATTATAAATGTTCTTCCCAGATTCATTTTTTGATATGATAGTTAATTCGATGGTCTGCATGGTCATAGAGACTCAACTATGTGGTCCTGTATATTACAAATAGATGTACTCCATTGAACGGTATATAAGGATTTTGAAAGGGTATGTCATAAATCAATGTTGGATAGAGGGTTGTATTGTAGAGTGATATATTGTTAAGGAAGCCACTGAATTCTATACGAAATACCTATCTGGTGTGGAATTCATTGGACTACCGAAATCTCATCACACTAGGCGGCTTGAGGGTGAAGGAATTTCTGGAAGACAGGTTGTCACAATCAATATTACAGATCGAGTGCTGGACCAACATTATGTTTTGCATAAAACGTTCGACGTTGATCCATATATTGAAACTCACAATGAAATTCATAGGCATTTGAAACCATCTAGGGTTGAAAAATAGAAATCAGATACACATAATTGAAAGTTTATAGGATGCTTTTGGGACCATATTTTTAAGAAGTTAGATGAGAATACAGAGCCAACTTCAGACCGACATCGATGGCTAGCTGGAGGACCATGTTTGTATGTATTACCTTACAATTCTGATGCTGTTAATGGTTATACATTTTATACTAATGAACATGATGAAGACAGTACCATGAAGAATAGTGGGGTTACACTTGTGGCTGAAGCGATCCATGTTTCCAGTGATGATGACCGAAATACAATTTATGTGAATATGTCATACTTTGGCATCATCAAACAAATATGGGAGTTGGATTATAAGGAATTACATGTTCTGATATTTCAATGAAAATGGGTTGATAATATGAGTAATGTAAAAATAGATGAATTGAGATTCGTGAATGTTGATTTCAATACGGAAGGGGAGAAAGATGAACCGTTTATAATGGAATCACAGGTAGTGCAAATATTTTATGTTCCAAATCCCGCAAACAGAAACCAGTCAATTGTTTTATTATCGACCAAAAAAATAGAAGGGTCAGATAAAAATTCAATGGAGGATGACCCTTTCATTGGGGCTTTGCAATCATTTCACAGTAGTCCCAATGCAGACAAAAATTTTTATGTTAGAGGGGATCACAATGAAGGGATATGGATAGTCGAATGAGGGGTCCAATCCCTTTAGCATTTAAAAAAGAGAGTTCAATAATTAGGTTATTTTTTATGGTAATATAGATTGTGTTACATTTTTTAGTATCTATTTGCGGCTGGTTTTATGTGATCTAAATTAAATGTTTTAACTACTTCTGAAGATAATAACTTCTGCTCCTACTGATGCACCCTATCCCAAGACACAATAAGTTTCTCAACCTGTTGTAGCTGGTCCCATTGCTGAGGTACAACAGGTCTCTCAACCTATTGTAGCTGGTCCCACTACGGAGGTAAAAAATGTTTCTCAACCTATTGCTACTAGTCCCAC
Source organism: Viscum album (assembly GCA_963277665.1). Taxonomy (NCBI): domain Eukaryota; kingdom Viridiplantae; phylum Streptophyta; class Magnoliopsida; order Santalales; family Viscaceae; genus Viscum; species Viscum album. The sequence goes on from OY728148.1 coordinate 394,676,718, forward strand.
TGGTGAGGTACAACAGGTTTCTCAACTTGTTTTTGCTGGTCCTAGTGTCGATGCTAGCAATTTGGATGAACATAATTACGATTCTGAAACCGTGGAAATGGTAGGAAATTAAACCCCGGCGGCACAAAAAAGTATGTGGGCCGTATTTTGACAATTTTAGCCAATATCATTAAGGAAAAAGAAAAAAGAGTAAAATATGAGGTGGGATTGAATAAGTGAGGCCAGTATGTAAACCCCAAAAAGCCATGTTTAGTATCTACATTGGAATCATCACTAGGAAACACGTTCCTGTTTATATAGAGTCATTGCACATTGTTGTCAGCGGACTGAAAACATTAATGTGGGAAGATATTACAGTAACATTAACATATCATTTATTTAATTTATTATAATAAAATAAAATTAAATGCTGAAATATTGACTAAATCTACATCATCTCTTTCAGAGTGTATTTATAGTAGATGTCTCGCATAAAGAATATGTATTCAGACTGGCAGGAAGGGTTCATAGAGGCTTTTTCACCATTTTAACGAAATTTCATCTAAATGATGATGAAGGGAAAATCCAGCTGCACCCACCTCCTCTTTATGCACACATGATATCCCACGGAGTGTGGGATGCGTTTTACAATCGTCATGCGGATCAGACATTTTAAGTACATTGTTTTTTGTAACATGTTGTTTAACGTTTCTTGTATTCATCACCTTGATTTACCATTTTTTATTTATGAAACAACAACTACGTGATGAAAATAAATAATAGGATGAGAAACCAGTGTACCTCTACCGTAAAGCATGGCTGGAGTACACTTAAATTGTAAAACAATCTGTATGTATTTTAAATGTATTGTAATACTTTTATGTGACATAAAACAACACCATTACCATGTTTCTCTATTTAAATTTAGATTAGTGAATCAAAATACCAAGCCACATCCATCCCACACTATGTGCTATGGAAGGAGGCTCGTGTTAATAATGAGGGGAAACTGCTAGATGAAAACACACAAAAAGTGTGGGAAAATGTGTAAGTACGACTTAATATAAATTTCTTTTGCCTTAAATAACTATTACATAATGATGACTACTTATTTTTAAATATTTTCTATTTGACATAATCACAGGAATGAACTACACCCGCACTGGATGAAGACATACTTTCAACGGCCTTGAAACAGACAGAACAGTATGGCCACATCAGAGTTGCGAGTTTTGGGGTGACACCATAGAAATAATTTCAGAAAAAAACAAGAGGAAGAACAAAAAAAGAAATGAAAATTATGAGAGATTGAATAGCTACCCATGAAGAAAAATTCCATAGTCAGAGAGAGTTTCTAGAAACATTGATGGGGGAGATGCTAAGAGAAGAAACAACTCAAGAACAACCCACCCCACCCTCAACTAGTTTGAGTCGAGCCATTCCCCTCAAAGACCAGACATAACCAAGGAAATCAATGTTCTATTATTTGTTTCTATGGAATTTGAATCACATCGAGTGTGATACCTTTATTTTAATGATATTCTACATGGTGAAAATGACTGTGATTTATATCTATCAACTCCTACCCATCGCCTTATAGCAAGGGATACTGTGTTCAATATACAGAATGGCACGCTACACTCTAGACCAATTCCAACCAGTCATGTCAATGTGTCGATTAACATAGCTCATGAGCCGAGCACTGAGATACCCATTCCATATGACGGTGAAGACATTCATAAAGTGGAAAGAGTTGTTTGAACATTCGTTGAATGGCCATCGCATCTTGTAAACAAACATGTTGACTATGAGGTATTCATTTCTAATTCATTTTTCAAGCAAGAACCTTTAACATTTAATTAGAAAAGGTCTGAACCGATGAATTTTATTATAGAAGGATAAAAGGAAGGAGCTAAAATGAAATAACAGCTCGAAAGGATCATCCAACTGATCAAAACGTTCTATGGAGGGAACCTCCCCCCAGTCCATTTTATATCCACATTTAATAGCATTACAAGATCATGTGGATAAAAAAAATGAAAGGTGGAAATAATCGCACAATTGTTTGTGAAAAAGATTGTATAGATAGGAAACATTATACTACGTTAGTGCTGACGCTGTAGTTGAAATCTTCACATACGAATGGCTAACCGCCTTATTTATAAATTTATACATGCAATATGTTTTCATGATTTCATTTTACAGAAGCCGATATTTTCATAAAATTATGGCTAAATACCTTTCATATTTTTCGCAGGCATATATATGAAAAATAATTGAATGGATTTTCCCTTGACTACAAATTTGGACTCATTAGTCCTCACACCATGTCTAAACAACAAAAAGAACTTGATTCTGATTTTTAGGATAAATTAATGTCAAACCTGCTTAGAATGTTTCAATGAAAAATTACAAATGATATGATCTTTTTAATAACAACATTGCAAGGGTAAAACTCTACATTTTAATCATTTCAATTATATTTTCATTTCTATAATTACTTATTCCTTTTTGTGTTTTTAGGAATCATTGAATTCTCATTGCAGTTAATTTGGATACTCCAATTATTTATTTTCTGGATTCACTGCATGGATATCCAACAAACCGACCACAAATGATGGAAACTGTCAATTTTTAATACACTAGATCCAACATTTTAGAACTAAATATCTAGTTATATAATTTATATTATCATTTAATGAGGATTCTGTTATGATAGTGTGGTGTACGAATATCGTCTAAAGGCTGGAATAGATCCAGGGCATTACGACGACAAGGCACATGATATCTACAAATGGACAAGTATCAGGGTATATATAATTATATTTCACTATCCAAATATATATCAAAACAGATTACTTATTTTTCTCGATGTTTCTAAAGTGTCCAAAACAACCAAACGAAAAGGACTGCAGTTATTATGTTTTTAAATTTATGAAAGAGATCATATTTAATAAACAAACTAGCATCCATGAAGAGGTATTTTTGAGAATAATTACTAGATAATTTAAAATATTTATCAATCCTTTGTTTATTTATATTTTTTTATTACTACTATGACTGTCGGAAAAATTTTATTCACAAGAAGATAAAAATGTGTTTAGAAACGAATGGGTAGCATAAATGATAGAAGAATATTAAAAAATAGGATAATGATTGTGAATTCCTACTACTTATGTTATCTTTATATGATCATTTTTATCTCCCTTTTTTACAATTATAGAGCATATATGATCACCCTTTATTATGTTTCCTATCCTTATATTATGAAAACTAGCTTTAGAAATGATTTGAGTTTCAAGTAAAGAATAACTTAATGAGAGACTCTTATGAACTAGTGAAAAAGGGAAAATTGAGAAAACGCATTTTGATTGTTATGATACGTTAGGAAAATGATCCATCAGTCATTTGTGATATGTATGAATCAACCGCCCCTCAATCCGATGCACGGTGTAAACAGTATGTCAAAAAGTGTCTGATATCAGTTTAAAATTGACATTAAATTTAGAAAACAACACAAGTGTCATACATAAAACCGAGAAAACACAATCTTATTGTTTTGATACTTTAGTACAATGATCCATGATTCATTTTTGACATGTACAAATCTACCTCATCTCAATATGACACATGGTGTGACCTGTATGGCTAAAAGTGTCTAATATCAGTTTGAAATTGACATTACCTTTAGAAAATAACACAAGTGACATAAGAAAAACTGAGGAAACATGTTTGGATTGTTTTAATACTTTAGGAAAACTATCCATGAGTCATTTTCGATGTGTATGAATAATCCCCACCTAAATCCGATACACGGTGTGATTGTTATGGCTAAAAGTGTCTGATATCAGTTTGAAATTGACATTAACTTTAGAAAACAACACAACTGACATACGGAAAACTGAGAAAATGCATTCGGATTATTTAGATACTTTCGGAAAATGATCCACGAGTCATTTGTGACGTATAATGATCACCCACACCTCAATAAAATGCACATTGTGATAAGTATGGCTAAACGTGTCAGATATATGTTTGAAATTTACATTAACATTAGAAAAAAACCCTAGTGGCATATGAAAAAATGAGAAAACACATTTGGATTGTATTGATACTTTAGGAAAATAATCCATGAGTCATTTTAGATGTGTATAAATCAACCAAACCTCAATCTGATGCACGATGTGACCAGTATGGCAAAAGATGTCTCATATCAGTTTTAAATTGACATTAACTTTAGAAAACAACACATGTGGCATACGAAAAACCGAGAAAATGTGTTTGTATTGTTTGATACTTTAAGAAAATGACTAATGAGTCATTTTTGACGTGTAAAAATAAACCTCACCTCAATCCGATGCACAGTGTGACCGATATGGCTAAAGGTGTCTTATATCAGTTTGAAATTGACATCAACATTAGAAAATAACACACGTGGCATACGGAAAACTAGGCAAATAAGTTCGGATTTGTTTGATTCATTAGGAAAATCATCCATGATACATTTTTGATGTGTAAGAATCAATCTCACCTCAATCTGATGCACAGTGTGACCGGTATGGCTAAAAGTATCTCATATCAGTTTCAAATTGACATTATATTTAGAAAACAAAACATGTGGCATAAGGAAAACCCAACAAACGTGTTTGTATTGTTTTTATACTTTATTAAAATAATCCATGAGTCATTTTGGACGTGTATGAATCAACTGATCCTCAATCTGATGCACAGTGTGATAAGTATGGATAAAAGTGTCTGATTTGAGTTTCAATTTGACATTAACTTTAGAAAACAACACAAGTGTCATATGAAAAACTGAGCAAACACATTAGAATTGTATTGATACTTTAGGACAAAGATCCATGAGTCATTCGTGGTGTGTAAGAAACAAACGCACTACATTCTGACACACGGTGTGACCGTTATGGATAAAAGTGTCTGATATCAGTTTGAAATTGATATTAACTTTAGAAAACAACACAAGTGACATACGGAAAACATATAAAATGCTTTCATATTGATTTGATACATTAGGAAAATTATCCATGAGACATTTGTGACATGTAAAAATTAACCACACCTTAATCTGACACACGGTGTGACCGGTATGGTTAAAAATGTCTGATATTAGTTTGAAATTGACATTAACCTTAGAAAGCAACAGAAGTGACCTACAGAAATCTCAGAAAATGTGTTTGAATTGTTTTGAAACTTTGGAAAAAGATCCATGAGTCATTTGCGACGTGTAAGAATCAACCTCACCTCAATCTGACACACAGTGTGACTAGTATGTCTAACAGTGTCTGATATCAGTTTGAAATTGATATTAAATTTAGAAAACAAGAAAAGTGACATACGGAAAATTGAGAAAAGGTTTTCGAATTGTTTTAATACATTAGTAAAATGATCCATGTGTCATTTGTGACTTTTATGAATCAACTCCCTCTCAATCTGACACACAGTGTGACCGGTATGGCTAAAAGTGGCTGATAGCAGATTGAAATTGACATTAACTTTAGAAAAAAACACAAGTGGTATACGAAAACCAAGAAAATGCTTTCAGATTGTTTTGATACATTAGGAAAACAGTCAATGAGTAATTTTTGACATTTAAGAATAAACTAAACCTCAATTAGTTGCATGGTGTGATCGGTATGGCTAAAAGTGTCTTATATCAGTTTGAAATACACATTACCTTTAGAAAAGAACAGAAGTGACATACAGAAAACCAAGAAACCACATTAAAATTGTTTTTATACATTAGTAAAACAATCCATGAGTCATTTGTGACATGTAAGAATCAACCACACCTCCATCTGATGCACGGTCTGACTGGTATGGAAAAACGTGTCTGATATCACTTTGAAATTGACATTAACTTTAGAAAAAAACACTAGTGACATACGGGAAACTGAGTAAACGCTTTCAGATTGTTTTGATACTTTAGGAAAATGATCCATGAGTTCTTCTTGACATGTAAATATCAACCACACCTCAATCCAATGAACATGATGACCGGTATGGATAAAGGTGAATGATATCAGTTTCAAATTGACATTAAATTTAGAAAACAACAGAAGTGGCATACAGAAAACTGAGCAAACACATTCATATTTTTTTGATACTTTAAGAAAATGATCCATGATTCATTTGGGATGTGTAAGAATCAACTGTATCTCAATCTGATGCATGGTATGACCGGTATGGCTAAATGTGTCTGATATCAATTTCAAATTGACATTAACTTTAGAAAACAACACAGGCGACATACGAAAAACTATGAAAATGCGTTCGAATTGTTTTGATTCTTTAGGAAAACAGTCCATCAGATATTTGTGACGTGTACGAATCAACTACACCTCAATCCAATGCATGGTGTGACCAATATGGATAAAAGTGTCTGATATCAGTTTGAAATTGACATTAACTAAAAAAACAACACAAGTGACATATAGAAAACTAGGAAAACTCATTAGGATTGTTTTGATAATTTTGGAAAACGAACCATGAGTCAGTTTTGACGTTTATGAATCAACCAAACCTCAATACAATGCACAGTGTGACTAGTATGGCTAAAAGTGTCTGATATCAGGTTGAAATTGACATAAACTTTAGAAAACAACACAAGTGACATATAGAAAACTGAGAAAATGCATTCAGATAGTTTTGATACTTTTGTACAAAAATCCATGAGTCATTTGTGACATGTACTATTCAAACACACCTCAATATGACACACAGTGTGACCAGTATGCATAAAAGTGTCTGATATCAGTTTGAAATTGACATAAACTTTTGAAAACAACACATATGGCATATATCAAATGGAGAAAATGCATTCAAATTGTTTGATACTTATGGAAAATGATCCATGAGTCATTTTTCATGTTTAAAAATCAATCGCACCTCAATTTGATACATAGTGTGGCCGGTATGACTAAAAGTGTCTGATATTAGTTAGAAATTGACATTAACTTTAGAAAACATCACAAGTGAAAAGGAATAACTAAGAAAACATGTTCTGATTTTTTGATACTTTATGAAAATGATCCATGAGTAATTTATGACGTGTAAGAATCAAACACAATTCAATCTGATGCACGGTGTGACCGGTATGGCTAAAAGTGACTGATATCAATTTGAAATTGACATTTACTTTAGAAAACAACACCAGTGACATTTGACAAACTGAGAAAACACATTCTTATTGTTTTGATACTTTAGGAAAATGATCCATGAGTTATTTTTTATGTCTAAAAAACCTCACCTCAATCCAACACACAGTGTGACCGATATGGTTAAAAGTTTCTGATATCTGTTTAAAATTGACATTAACTTTAGAAAACAACACATGTGACATACTGAAAACTGAGAAAATGTGTTTGGATTGTTTTGATACATTAGGAAAACTATCCATGAGTCATTTGTGATGTGTACGAATCAAATTTACCTCAATCTGATGCACAGTGAGACCAATATGTCTAAACGTGTCTGGTATCTATTTGAAATTGAAATTAACTTTAGAAAACAACAAAAGTGACATACAGAAAACTGAGAAAATTTATATGGATTGTTTTGATACATTAGTACAATGATCCATCTGACATTTTTTTATCTTTACGAATCAACCACACATCAATCCTCTACATGGTGTGATCAGTAAAGATTTTCATTTGATAAAGAATCGGTATTTTTTAAATGAGATAAATCATCCAAAAACATATTGTTTTTATATTATTCCCTTTCATTGTTATCTGAATGAAAACATTTGATTTTATCATTTCCATATTTTACTTTCACATTTCCATATTAAAGTATTCTTTCATATTAATGTTTTAATTTATTTCATTATTGTATTACTGACAAAATATTTGTTTTCTTATATAGGTGAATTTTTTTTTCATTTAGTTCAGATGCTTTGTTCGGCAACAAATACAGTGGACGATAATTTTCTAGAGGGGAACACGAATATCAAAGGATGAAACATTAATGTTTATAACTATTGTTGGATAATTTTAATTGTAACCATGTAAAACATTGTTTGAAATGAATATATTAGTGCATTTTTTGGTATTAATGATGTTAAGTAAATGTATATAGCATTGTTTGTCAAAATATTGTGTGTTCTATGTCATATTTTGTTTCTTGGTTCATGTGAATGTGATATTTTATGCATGTGTGCATATGTGTACGGGATTCTTTTTTGTGCAGTTATGCAGATGTGCATGTGATGGTTGTGTAGGTGCAGGGGAAGGTGCCTTTATCAATTCTTTTTTGAGCACTGATAAAGGATTCTTTTAACAATGCTAAAAGAACACTGATAAAGGGTCACATTATCAGTTCTCAAGATAGCACTGATAAAGTCCCACCTTTTTCAGTGCTAAAAAAAGTACTGACAAAAGACCCCCTATATCAGAGTGTTTTTTAGCGCTGATAAAGGTGTAATTTATCATCACTTTTCAGAGTGTTGATAAAGGGGACCTCCTTTATCTAGGTCGGCATTAACAACTCTTTTCTAGCACTATTAATGTCAGATTTTAGTACTGATAAAAGTCCAAGTTGTAGTTGTGTAAATAGAGATAAGAAATGTTAAATATATTTAATTACTATTATATATTAAAAAATAATCAATAAAATTTTATAATGTAGTTATAATTACTTTTGATGAGTAACAATTACCTATAATTAATATTAAATAAAAAAAATTCTCACTCATTAGTAAATATTTGGGCAAATTAGTAAATGATCATGGTTATTAATGGTTAAATGTAATAAATATCATTAAATTTAAAAATTATTGGTGATTGGAAAAAATAGAGGTAATTATCAGTACAATGTAAAATTTAGAGATAATTAACTGTATTTATTAAAAAGAAGTGGTAGTTATCTATTATAAGTGTATTTTTTAAAACAAATTGTGTTAATTATGAAAAAATAGCAGTAATTATGAAAAATTTCCATTAATTATAAAACATTAGATGTAATTACGAAATATTATTGATAATTAGTTGTAAATATGAAAATTTTGCAGTAATCAGTTGTTATTAAGAAAATTTTGATATAGTTAATAGTAATATTTGGTAATTAGTGGTAATTATTGATAAACAGTGAAAATTAGTATTAATTAGCAATAATCAATAGCAATTTATAGTAATTACAAAAACATAGTGGAAACTATGAATGTCTTAATTTAATATAGAGAAAATAGGTATGATTAGTTAAAATTAGTATTAATTATAAAAAATGATCAAATATTTCCATTAATTAAAAAACTAGAAATTTATATCATTAATTAAATGTTAGTATAATTTTTTAAAAAACTACAAATTATTATTGGTAAAATTTAATCACAATTAATCATAATAAAATATAGTTAACCATAATTATGTACAATTGGACAAACAAATTAGTAGAAATAAAACTAAAGGTAATGAGGTATGTAGGGAGGGGATACGATACATGTGATAATGGGGTGATATAATTCTAGTTCTTGAATGATCAGACTATTTGAATGAGAGAAAATCTTGAGTAAAACTATGAGTTTACCCTTGAATTCCCTTACAATAAATGGCCATAACAAGGATGAACTCTATGTTGTTGTTTTCAACACCTTTTCTCCATACTCCCCTCACATCCCTTTTAAAAACATATACATTCATAAATGGTAATTATTACTAATTTGAAAAATTATAAAAAATTATATATAATTAAAAAACAGTAATGATAATTAGATTTTACTAATAGTCATTACATGATGTTTTTTATTTTCAACATTATAATATTTTTAATATCATTTCATTATTATATTTTATTAATCATAATGATAATATCTATTAGATATTTATTGAGAAAAATATGGAAAGAGGATGAATAATATACTCTTTTTTACCAGATTCTTATTTGATACATTATTGATGGAATACAAATTTTTTTAGTATAAATCTTATATATACTAAGAGATTTGACAATCATTAATAATTTTTTTCATCAAAATTATATTAATCTCTGAAAATATAAGTATGTGGCCAATTAATATATTTTATATAATATAATTAGAAACATTTGATAATAGTGGGGGTCATCAACTACATTTTGGATTTCAATAAGACTGTGTTTTTGTATCAACATGGTGAATACAGTTCTAGAGATGAAACTAATAATTTGGCTACATATACATAATGGTTTCAAACATTGTCACATGACAACTTTTAACCATCTTTTCATCAAATAGTTAACACGTAATTATATTAAAATAACTCTTGATTTAGAACCATCTAGATTTTTTGAGTAACAAAAGTATGCCGAGGATGAATTATATCACAACTGTAATATAATAGAATTTTAATTTTATAGATATGATATCCTTTTATAAATATTAATTCATGAGTATAAGAATAACTAGCTATCAAATAATAAAAGGATCATAATATATAGGATATTTTGAAGATTCGATATATTATTCAAACTCATGAAACAAAAATAAAATAATATTTTATTTAACCTCCATAATTATTTCAAAACACCCAATTTTCTATTATATTTTTCAATTTTTCCCTATGGAAAACATAAACAAATGGTATGATCTAAAAATCCCAATAAGAAAATAATCATAGGAATAAAGTAAAAAATATGGTTTAGAAGGAATAACAAGATCAAAAAAAAGTAATGTTAAATGAGGAATCATATGGAAGAATAAAATGTAGGCCATGGGAAAATATAATCAAGGAACCAAAAGAATATGGACGAAACAAAAAAATGACAAAATAATAATTCAAATCTAACCTTACATACTATATAACATGGTCAAAAAAGTTACCGAAAAGAAATCCGGGTTACACCATGTCCTAATATAACTTCTCATGATAATAAACATTACCTAATGCATTAGATAACTAACTTTGTGCCCCCCTAAATAAATAATCAGTTCATAAGGCATAGACAATTGGGGTATCATAATGGAATTGATTAATGATTCGATTTAGATCTTACATGGACATTAATAAGAGATAATATGATTAAATCATAGTAATCCTTATCAAACTGAGTTGGAAACATATTAAAATAGTTTTTGAGAAACATTATAAATTAGCTAATTTATTTCAATTTAAGGAAAATGATTTTAGTCAGACCAGGTGATCCTATCTCTACCATTCTTTTCTCAATTATAGAAGATTACTTAAGTAGATTACTCACTCGAGCTATAGATCAAGTCAGGATAAAACCGATTCTTCCCTCTAATAAGCTAAACACCCCATCCCATCTTATCTCTTCTTATGATATCATTTTATTCCACTAAGGAGACAAAAGAAATATTAATAACTTTAAAACCACCATTTTGATCTCTGAGGAAGTGTCTGGTAAATGTTTCAACTTTCATAAATCTTTTATCTACTTTGGTAAATTATTCCTCCCCCCTAATAGAAATTTTCATAATATTGGTGCTCTGGGGATCATGGAGTGTTCCCTCCCTTTTAACTATGTTGGTGTCCCCATTTTCTGGGGCTGACCCAAATCAATATATTTCCATCACATTGTTGATCAAATTGATTGGCACCATTTCTCACAGACAGGTAAAACCCTTCCAATGAAGGGAATAGTTTTCCTTGAAAAATCCACCATAGTCTCTAAATTGGTTTACTCCATGATGTTCTATTAATGGCTAGCGGGACATTTAAAACATCTTAATATTGCTATAGATAACATTATTTGTAGCAAAAGTACTCTCGAGATAAAAATGGAAATTGTCCCCTAGTCTACCTGTTGTAAACCCATAGAGAAAGAGGCATTGGCATTAAAAATAATAAAATATTCAATGATGTTATCCCAGACAGACTCACATGGTCTCTTATAAATAAATTATCTCATGACACAAATTTTATTAGGGCTCGATTCTTTGATAATATTAATATAGGTAATCGTCATTATATGACTTCTTCTATTGGGCCCTCCATAAGAACTGCTTTTTCCTCCATCATGGAAAATTCCAGATGTATTTTCAGTAAGGACTCTACTCTAAATTTTTGATTTGACAACTGGCCAGCCTCCCCACTAATATCTAAGGTGCCTAATTCTTTTATCCCTGTCTCCACTAATGGAACTATTAAGGATATGTTTAATTGTAAATTATTAAATGTTCATGATAATGATAAATATGTTTTTAAGAATTACTCTTTCACTACTAATGATAATCTTTTGATTTGGGAGCTTACAAAAAATCTAATTCTTGACTCAAAAAAATTTATAACCACTACTTTTCCAACTCTGACAATAATCAATGCTGGGTTAAAAACATCAGAAAATCATGGTTAAAACCAACTCATCTTACTCTTATTTGGAGGATTGTGCATCAAATTGTTCCTAATGATATTGTTTTATAATCATAGAGTATTAATATTTATTCTAAATGTAGAATGTGCAATCAACATTGTGAGGACATCAATCATCATTTCTTATCTTATGACACTACTTCTACTCTTGGGCATTAAATTTTTGATTTTTTTGAGTGCAGATGGATTTTGGATAAATTTATTTTATATCATCTAAAAAGGATGGTTGATTTCTTGGGATCAATGAAAATAAGATACTTCATTCTCATAGTAATTGCAGATCTCCTTCACGTCCTATGGTATAATAGAAATGATTTTATCTTTTAGAAAAACTCATTCAGATTAAATGAAGGTAAAATGTGAATTCATATTTCTATTAGAGAGGCTTGTTAAACTAAAAATGAAATCTATGATAACTCCGTTAAGGATGTCGAGATCCTTCACCACAAATGAGTTCATGGAAACCACCCAAAGCTCAAATATGCAATTGGAGTTTTCTGGAAAGCTCCTCCTACTGGCTGGATCAATGTCAATGTGGAAGGAGCTTTAATGGTAAACCCAGGACCCATGGGATATGGTGGCATCTTTAGAGGCCATCTTGATCATATCCTAGGATGTTTGTATAGAAACTGAAGTCCTTCTTCTACATTGTAGGGAGAAATTATGGGTGTTATTCACAACATTTTATTTGACAAAATGTACAACTAAAACAACATTTGGATTGAGAGCGACTCTACAACTATAGTGTAATCCATTTGGATTTCTTTTGCTCGTCTTTCTTGGACTTTCACCTCTCTATGGATTGATTGTCTTAACTCGATCATGAATCTCAATTTTATAGTCACTCACACCAACTGTGAATCGAATAGGATTTTCGAGGGTCTTACCAATATGTGATTTCCTCATAATGTTATTTGGAGGAATGAACTTCGTTCACATTTGATTCCTTATTATATTAGAGACACAAAATAATTTATTAATTTTTATCTCATGTAATTTCCCCTTGTACTCCATAATTTTTTAATAAATTTTAGTGTTCTTTTCTTTTTCCAGAACACAACAGTCCTTAAAAATAGTAAAAGGATTTTAGAGTCATTAAATTTGAAAGATAATTATTTATAAAACAAAAAATGAAATAATATTATTTTTTCAAGATAGAATAGTGAATTAATTTTAATATATCAGGATTAATATATATTATGGAGTGTACATGAATATGGGTATGAAATTGGGGGGTACCCTTTAGCCAGTATTACTAATCGGTAGGAAGTCAAATTTGATCCTTCTAATAAGGTATTTCCCAATACATGAAAGGGGAATTTAGCTACGTATAAATGTTTTGGACATTAAGAAAAAAATTGGATTAGTATCTATGAATATTTAGGATTATATTCGGGTTGTTTGATAGAATTTGTTACCCAAAGGAAAATGGATTTTCTGAGATAATCCAATACTGTATCTCCAAAAGTGTTCAGAACATGTACATAATATCACCGATAGTCAATTTAAATCTCTTTATAAGTAATTAAGAAACTATTATACACGTATTTCATTGATTATCTATGTTGCATACATTTTTGGCCATTATTATGAGTTATATAGTTGAGTTTCTTCATTCTGATAGTGTTCATTTTCTTGTATTTCAAGATCGGTTCTATTGTATTAATGTTTGAAAGTTCATGTAAAATTAGAATAATTCCAAAAAATTAAAATTATATGATATTAATGAAAAAACATAATTTTAAATGGTTTGTTATGTCATTTTTCTATATGAAATGAGGAAGATTCATTAATGAAAATTATTTGATTTATTTTGGTGGTTTTTTGACAATCATGAACATATATCATTTTTAATATCATCTATATATATTGGTTCAAAAACATTATATGAAATATAATATTAAAAATAAAATATGATTTAACAATAACTATAGTTTTATTACCTTCCTATAAGCCAGTAATTTAGAACCAAAATGCATCAACTGTGTGGACATTAAATTTACACATCAAAAATAATGATTTATTTTTTTGAATAAAAGAATGTGGAAAAGAGGTTTAATGATAGATCATCTATTTAAAAAAAACATTCCAAAATATATAATATAATTTAGTTACCATATTACATTTTTAATGAAATTTTACCAAAGGATATGAAAATAATATAAATTAAAAAAATTAAAGGAAAATGAAAATGGATTTAACTTCCGGAACATCTTCTCCTTGAGAACCTCTGAATGGAAAATGGGTTGTGTATTTTGTTGTGACCAATTGATTTCTATTTTTGGGGAGATAATTGGGAATATTATTGGATAAAATATAAGTAAAATCCATGTAATATAATCTTTGGGGGTGAATAGGTGGTGAGGGGTGATATTTATAGTGGATGTGAGGGGTGTTTTTGATTATAATATTCATTATTTTATTATATTGGCTAAAGACTATCAATAGTGTCGAACCATATAGCTATATATATATATATATTAAATTATAAATTATATAATGATAAAATGGTAAATTATGTCATCTAGGACGCATCGAAGATATAAAAAATCATTTATTTAATAATAATGTTAAATATCATATATTAATATATTATACTAATCACAATTAGATAAACTTTTTTTTCAAAAAATAAAAATATTCATATCAACTATTTTTCAATGTGTAAATTTAAAAAATGGTCATAATTTAAAAAAATAATTTAATAAATATTTGGGATTTATTTTTTATTGAAATCATCATTTATTTGAAATATAATGATTTCATATTATAAGCGATTTTATGAATCATTCAAAATTTAATTAATGTATCAAAAAAATTTATGAAAATAATAAGACAACAATATATTAATTAATTTATATAGTTTATTGAAATTAATTTTATATAAAATTATTATATTAGTTATAAAATTATAAATAATCATTTTTGTTTTACAAAAATAGAAGCACTTAATTTATCATTTTGTAAAAATTCATTTACATATAAAATGATTTCAATGTATCATATTTATTTTTATTTGTAAAATTATTTTATTTAAAATTTTATACGTTATGTTACTATTATATTGGAAATATTTATATTCCTTATGGTCACATAAAAATTCTAACAGTAATATTATTTTTCCATGGGTATGGGTTCCTTATTTTATATAAATACAACATCTTTCAAACCTAATTTTTTAAAATAATTTTTTTATTAGGTTATATATATGATTTATTTGTTTTATTTAATATTAGATAATTAAATGTAGGTAAATTTTATTGATAATGGATTGGTTTGTTACTTTCATCATCTTTTGAAATTTCTCCCTTGAAATTTAGTTAGATATGCTATAGTGATAAAGTGTTAGGTTCATCTCATACTTCCAAATATTAACTATGGAAAAGAAATTAAATATGATTAGGGTCTTAAATAATTATATAATAATATTATAATAAATAAACATTTAATATAAATCTATTAAATTGTATTTGAAAAGAATATCATAATGTGTGATTCCCAAAGTATTAATCTTGGTTATCTGTAATGATAGAAATATTCCAAGGGTTCTTACTACATTGATCTAATTATAGTATTCAAAAATAACTATACCTAATATGATACCAAATATAATGAACCTATCCATTTACACATATTAATACATGATTTTATGCAAAACATGAAATCACATACAAACCAAGGATTGTAAAGTCTAATGTCTTTTGAAGATTAGTTACACAATTAGAATTCATGAATCCAAAATAAAAACATATTTAATTTAATCTATTTAAATCGATCCAAACAAAATTTAATCTATTATATATGCATTGGATAACCAATGAGACACATGTGAAGAAGGTAATGTCTGAAAAGAACAATATTGGGATAGACATAGGAATAAATAAAAACAAATGGTTTAGAGGGCATAACATATTGATAAAAAAAGAAATTGAACATGATTAATCATAAGAACGAAGTTCATGTAGAAAATTGGACCATATAATCATGGAAACATATGAATTGTTCATCAAAATACAACCTGACTGAAACAAGAGTCAAGGATTACATGTAAGACTATAGAACACGGTAGAAAATTTTCCGAAATTTTGTTCAGTTAACTCCCAATCCCAACATGGAATATCACGTAATGAAACATTAACCAATCCATTAAATCACTATATGTAAACTACCATCATATCATGTTCATTAATATGTGTTCCACATAAATAATCAAACAAAATGAAAAAACATAGGGGTCACCAAAGGAAATAAACAGCTATCATTATTACATCATAAGGAATAACCAATAGGTATATCGTAATGGGGTCAATAAATTAATTGATTTAAATAATACATGGGAATTCATAAGACCATTTACACATAAATAATAGTAAATTGTTTCCAACTGAAGTGAAAATTTATGGGAAGATTGTTTAGGAATGTTTTTAAATTATCCACTTTTGAGAAATTTAATGAAATATATTTAATTAATTTTTTAAAAGGAAAATATATAATTATTTATATAAAAACTAATGAAGATAGTTTTTTTGATAATAAAATGGTAATTTTGAAGAAAATAAATTATTAAAATTATTTTGAATGGTATATGAAAATTCCCAAAATGGGGTTTTCACAAATAGACTTTATTTATTATTAAGATTAATTGAAAGGGGAAACTTATAAAATATGAAATTACCCATCCAAGAAAGAATAATTGCAATAAGTACATATGTTTCGAACATAAACATAAAATTTATGTGGAGTACATTAGTAGAATTAATAAATTCATTGTGGTAGATAGACAGAAAATATAACCAAAAAGAAAAATATTGGTTCAGAGAGAATCTCTTTCCATATGTATGAAAGTGTGATGCACTCATACATGAAGTCAGGGATAATGAAATTAAATATATAAATTAATTAGTTCCGAACCTATTTTACTTTTATTTCATTTTTTATGATTTTTTACTATTTTGTTACTGTTATGATCAATTTTTGAGTTCAATTCTGTTGTTCGAGGAGTGTTAGTTTTCTTGGTATTCAAAATCAGTTCTCTTATATACTAGTATTAATGTTCATGTGATATGAGAATAATTCTCATTAATATTAATTAAATTATATTAATTAATATTCATTAGAATATAGGTAAGGATATAAAAATTTTATCTTGTTTCGGGATGACTCATTAATGAAAACGATTTTTATTTATTATAGATATTTTTATGTCCATAAAAAACTAATATAATTTTATTTAATTTCACATTTAAATAGTGGTTCTAAAATATTATCGGATTTATAATGTCTATAATATATTATGGTTGAACCATATTTATTTTTTATTACCATCCTTCATGTTGGTAATGGAAAATTAAAACATGTCTTCCATGATGATGGTAAATCGACACATCATATATGATGTTTTCATTTTTATAATAAAAGTGATAAGATAAGGGGTTTGATGATATATCATCAATTAAAACATTAATATTACATTATATATAAAATTAAGAAGTTATATTTTCACTTTTATAAGGGTAGGGTATAAGAGGATAATTAGAAAAATAATATTGTTAAATTTTCATGAAAACAAAAGTGGATTTTACATATATAATTTCTCCTTCATGAGAGACTCCATAGGTAAAATGGGATCGACCTTTCATTGATAACAATGGATTTTGGACATGGGGTGGAGAATTAGGAAGATAATTACGTAGAATAAACGAATGTTCCATGAAACAGAATATGTGAGGAGAAGATGTGGTGAGGGGAGGTATTTATAAGGGAGGAGACAATTGTTTTTTTATTTTCATTATATTTTAATTTTGAATCAATATTACTAATAGTGATGAAAATAATAAATATATATTTTAAATAATTAATGAGATTTTTGGATAATTGTAACATACATCATCTATTTTTCATCCATGGAACAATAATATATGTATTCACATATAATGTAAAATAATAAAAATTATAATATATTACTTTTCAAAAAAAATCAAATATTTATTAAAACTCATAAATGTTTTCCAAAAAAATTTTTATTCCCTTTTATTTTATAAATCGACTAGTCATTATGAAAATAATGTACAAAATAAAACAGATTTGGTTTTTAATTAAAATAATCATTTATTAAAATAAATTATGATTTTTGTATATTAACTGATTTTAGGACCCTTTAAAAGTTATTTATTGACACATAAAATTAGTTTCTCATAATATGATTAAAAATAATAATTTATTTAAAAAATTTATTATTTTTTTAATATAAATATATTAATTATGAAATATTAAATAAAAAAATCATCTTTTACCAACATACAAAAACATAAATTATGATTTTGCAATCATTTATTTAATTATAAAATGTTATAAATGTATACTATTTTCACTTATGGGATACCTAAATTTTATTTACACAATAATATATTGTGTTAATATTCTATTTTTAGTATTATTATTCTCAATGGTTACATTACTATACCAATAGTAAATTTACAATTCCATTGCAATATGTTCCTTAATTTATATAAATACCAACAATTTAATTCTTAATTTATGAAAATAATGTTTATATTATGTTATATATGTGATGTATCTGATTTATATAAAATAACCTGATTATAAGAACGTAAATTTCAATGATACATTTATGTATTTTTACAAAACTATTAAAATATTTATGGATATTAAATAATATAATGGAATTTCAAATGGATATATTTATTATATATACACTAAGGTTATATAAATTTTATCTAAAGGAAATCTTTTTTCTAAAAATATGTTAGAGGGCAAGAGTATGGATCATAATTTTAGAATTTTATATTAGAATATTCATGCACGATTAATTGAATACATCTTGTATTATAGTGTAAATGATTCATTTGATTATAATTCAATATGTTGATGATCATTGTACAATGAGTCTTAAAATTGGAAATCAATATTGGTAACCATTAAAGAGTTTCTGTATTTTCAGTTTAAACCCATAATATAGTGTTTATTTATTTTTTAGAACATGTCATCAATATTTTCAAGGAAAATATTCAATATTTAAATTTTTAAAAGATTAAATTATCCCCATAATGGTGATTCATGGAATTATTTTGACCAGGAACATTTATCTTTTATTCATAAGCTTGCAATATTCTATAGTGTTTTATACAAATGGAGGTAATCAATTTTGTTCTTATTATTGTCAATAATCTTGATGGACTTTACTTATAACTCTATAAATGCTACATCCTTAGATGCTGATAAATGATACATACATATTTTTGACATTAATTTTTATTGGACCACAAAAAATTTTGATAGTTATTTTAAGCGGATGACTTGTTTGTTAAATATTATATGAAGTAATAGTGTCCACACATATGATATTGTTACAATACAAAATTACCTAATGAAAGATACATTAACGTGAAATTTAATGGATTCCATGTACATGAAATAATATCCTAATTTATTAATTAGGGTAAAAAATAATGTCCACTATATATGAGTGGAAGAAAATACATAATTCTCATCAATAGATGAAAAAATTGATTGATTGTCTTTCATTACAAATTTATTCCCACTGAACATCCTTTTCAAAGGATAAAAAATAATTTCAAAAAAGGAATAAATGAAATGTAGGGACCAACAATACTGATATAATGTGATTATTTAAATTTTATTGTCTCTTCATTAACTACAATTACCAACTGAGTGAATATAAATGTACATAAAGTAGTTTTCTTTGGGAAAGATCATAATTGGTTAAAATATTGCATTTTTTTCTTTTCAATTCCCTTATTTTTTAAATTTTTTGTTCAATAACATGTGGGATACCATGCATATTATGATCAATTATTTTAATAATTTTATTATATAGTTATAAACAAACTTGGTATGACCAAAAAAAGGCATAGTTTTATCTTTTCCAAATTCAAACTTGGCCTACACATGAATTTTTAAAAAAC
Organism: Viscum album; assembly: GCA_963277665.1. Lineage (NCBI taxonomy): Eukaryota > Viridiplantae > Streptophyta > Magnoliopsida > Santalales > Viscaceae > Viscum > Viscum album. The sequence continues at coordinate 394,696,969 of OY728148.1, forward strand.
GAATGATTAAAGATGTTAATGAATCCAAAATTAGAGTTATAAAATATCCCATTAAATTTGTTTATTATTTTGTCACTAAATTGTGTATTTATGCCTATTAGATGGTTTTTATTCAAATTTTTATAAATTTTTAAGAAAGAATCATATTACCAGATTAAAAATACATGAATATCTTATTGCAATAAAATACATGCATTGATATAATTTTGAATATTTTTTGACTTCAATGATTTGGTATTTGTGAATAGAAATATCATAACCTTTTTATTAATTTATGTAGTGAATACTGACAATAATTTAATTTGTATAATATATAATTATATTGTTTAAATTTTACATAAAAATGATATGTTTTACATAGTTGTTCTTTGATTTAATGGAATATTTTATATTAATATTTCCACATGAATAAAAATTTGGAGTGTTGTAAGAATTTATATGGATATACCCAAATAATATATTCATGTACAAATAGAAGAAATAGTTACATAACAAACATTCTATTGAATGGTTAATTATATATGTTTTTTATAGGAGAAAATTAATTTTTTCTACTCCTATTATTTGCAACTGAAATATCATTCAAAATATAACTGAATTTTCCTCATTGATGGAATTAATAATAATGAAATGTTTGATCAATTATCACATTTTGATATTCATGAACATGGATTTGGGGGTGTTCGTGGATGTATTATATTAGATGATATAAAATATAGGGCCCATTCATATTTTTTGATCAACTGTGTAGAAATAAAATGATTATCTGTGTTTTCTACTGTAAACGAATCATGCATATTTTAAAATTTAAAGTTTTATTATTTGATTTATATATTATATTATTATCATATCAAGAAACTGTTTTGAAAAATTACACCAGCTACCCTAGAAGAACGTTGCTAATATAATTTCCTTTCTGGATTTTTTATGGACTAACAACTCAATCAATTTAATATTTTTAATATTTCAATTTGTTTTTAAATATATCTTTTATCAAAACATATAGAAAAAATTAAAAATTGATTTTGTGTATTGGGTATCCAATCATAAATAATGATTGAATTATAAGTTTAAGGAGTTTTGATTTTATACATGTGCATATATAAAATAAAAAAAATGAATTGTGGTATTTTTTAAGAGGATGTCATCATAGAGAAAGAGATTTTTAATTTTATTGCTTATAGAATGAAATTATTAAATAATTTCACCCTATATAGAATTTTGTAATGATTATTATATTCCATAAGATATTTACAGAAATAGTTTTATGTGTACTTCAGTTCAATGAAATCATAAAAATTAAATAAAATACAATTCTTTCAATAAATGAATAATTTCTATTAGCTTAACATGAAAATAAAATTTACTATACCATATATTTTGTTCCATAAAGATATTTAATTATTTGGTATAGTATTTTAAAAGTTAAATCCAATGAAAATCAGTTTATGCAAAGTGAATATATTTCTGATGAAGTGAGTGGAGTTAATAATTGTCAAGAGTCAACTCTAAATACATCAATAAATAAAAAGATATAAATATCAATAGTTAAACCTTATAGTTATTGGTTAATTTTAGTGATGATTTTGGTGATGTAACAAATGAATTTGAATAAAAAGTGACGATGATTATGAAACATCTATGTAAATTGTTGACAATGAAGAGGAAAATGATGTTATTGACACAATCATATAAAAATAGGTGTATTAAAAAAAATGAAAAAATTACATATAAATTATAGTTATAATCTATAATATAATACTAAATTTCAATTAGACTTTGAAAACATTTTTCCTTTATTTAGATGGATGAAAAGAATTTTGATGAGATGTTTTGTATCCATAAAGATGTTACGCTTCCAAGTGATGATATTGATAATTATTTATATGAACCATATGTTATAGGAATTAATTCACCGACATAGAGGTATCATGGTCTTGAAAGAATATTGATTCCCAACCACATTCATGAGTGACATGCACATATTGATTTTTATATATGCCAAACAAGTTATGACCAGTTGTGTAAGTTATTTAATACTTAATAATTTTTTAATTTTTTCCATCATTTACATAAATAATAATTTTTTTATTTTTTGTTTTGGTTTTCACATAAATTTTCACATGTTTCTATTAAATAGGGGAGTTATATTATGTTGAATAATGTTTATGGATCATGGGTGATTGGGATCATATTGTCATCGATGATTGGCACTAAATGTGTGATCACGGGATGGGATGCAAAAAATAATAGTTATATTAAAATTTTATTAGTTATTAACATTATATTATTAAATATTTTTATTATCGATTATATCCCACAAGTGATAGAATTAATACCACTATATAAGTACCATGGGAGGAATGTAGGACAGAATGAGGTCATTAATTTTTGAACAATCTACTGAAGAGATCCTGAAGAATTTTGGAGTCCCAAATTTTCACTAGTGATATTGTATCCATCATTCCAATTATATCTCATTCATATTTTTGAATGGATTGTGTTCATCATATATGAAATATAGTATATATTTGGGATCATTAGTAGGTCAATAAAACCAAGAGATGCTGGAGGTCACATGTAGAGCTAGTATCCATAAATTTATCACTCTTGGAGGGCATTTGTTAAGAACTTTTATGTAACAATTTATGTAACAATAAATAAATATTATATATTTTACTATTAATATAGGATGTTAAGATTCTATTTATTATGGATTTTTTTTATAAGAGGATATACACTAACATGGAAACTATTAAAGTTAATCATGTTTGACAATGTCATATTTTTCGTCGTACACATTTATTTTTAGTTTAAAATAAATAGAAAATTATATATTTTAAATATTTTAATTTCATATTTCTTTTAATAAATCACACTAGGTCGAAAAATTTCCGACACATCCTAAGATCCAATACATGAATATGGTTTAGGCCTCTAGTGAACCAATATTTAATGATGCAGAATTAGAAGAAGGTGGCTTAGTATGAATTTGATAAAGGATGAGGTGTCAGTATTAGTTATTTATTTACTCTTGGTAGTTATTATGATACTGATTCATGCTCATCATCTAGATTAAGAGGGGATCTTAGATACTCATCATCATTGGCTACAACGTATGAATAGAAGCTTCAATCTCAAGATGAGGTTATAGAGACCCTTCGTAAAGAGTAGGAGGATCTTTGTGATAATAGCCATAATAAAAAGAGAATCATTGATCATAGGAGAAGAAGTGTGAGAAGATAATGGTGTAAATATGATGCCTAGTGTTGGGTATAGGGATGGTTTTCCTGCACCACCACCTTGAAATATGGATCGCACTCAATAGAAATTGATTTATTTTTTGACACATTTATTGTGATAAGTATTTGAATGAAAATATTATTTGAAATGCTATTATTAATTAATGTGTCTTCAATAGTATATATTTTTTATTTTGAATTATTTTTATGCTTTATATTTCTTATAGTTTCATATTTTTTATATTTTTTATATTTTTATTTATTTTAATATTTTAATATTTTTTATTTAGTTTTTAATTTATTTATTTATTTTTTTAAATTATTCTTAATGGGATATTTGAAATGTTGAAAATAATAATTTATTGTGGGTGAATAATCCCATCAATAGTAATAATGTACATTTAATTGGTAATTATTTTTTGCAATGGATTGTCCACCCATAACAAATAAATTTGTGATAGGCCATCATAAAAAATTATCGTTTATGATGTGTTTTTTGTGATTGGCCCCTAGAAAAATGGATAGTTTTTGAAGGGACCTTATCTAAAATAACCCATATAAAATAATTGAAATTCCATTACTGATGTAACATGCCCTAATAATGACGATATTTTGAAAAAACCCATCAATGATTTAATAACATTTGAATCCTATTACTATTGAAATAAATAACATTATTTTAATGAATAAATAGCATGAATATAAATAAGTTCCACATACAACATATTAAATTCCATAATATATACACCACAAAATGGAATATGTAGTGAAAATTGAGTATGTCTCATAGATGTAAAATTAAAATGAGAAACCCTTACATCAGGTTTCATTTGCTACATATGTGCTTGAACACTATATAAAAATATCAGTTTAGTATTAAAAAATTAAAAAACCAAAATAATATATTTCATACCAAATAATATTTAAATATATACTTTTATCACTCATTTATTAGTAGTTTTTGTTAAAATCAATGTTTCATTAGAACATTTAGTTGGTTGCATTGTAAATTTTTAATGGTAATTTCATGCATTTTTTCTGGATAATGGTGAAGTAATATCCATAATTTTATCCATGAAAAAATATCATATATATTAATTATAAATGTATTTATATTATTCTATAAATAATAGGTATTAAAACGGATTTATAGTTCATGATGATGGTTATCTATAAGTATGCATGAACATTATTTCTATTTTTCTTGAAGGATTGATTGAAAGGAAATTAAATTTTAATTAAACATTGAAGAATCATTATATATATATATCATTTATATTAATCATATCCATATTCATTTCTATCCATTAAAAAATATAATAAAACACACATTGTATTGCAAAGTGGTGGTGGTAGTCCAAACGTACCCACAAGTGACATTATTGATTTCATAATAATTTGAAGGTAAGAAGTAAAATAATTTATTATATTTTTAGTAGTATGGTTAGGTATTAGATATCAAATATATTAATTAATTTTACCTTTAATACCATTCATGTAAAATTTGAGAGAAAAATGAATCAAATCGCTTCGTGAGGCGGTAGTACATTGTACACACGACCAACGTTACCATTCCCCCATGGAATGGAATTTAAGAATGTATACATGATATAAAAATTAAATATGTATAATAAATTTAAATATATAATATAAACAAGTTAAATCCATAATTATATCCGACCTTGAAATGTGGTGATGGACAATAAATTACAACAGTTCACGTGGTTGATATGCTTCGTATTTAGGATAGATGGGTTAGTTTCCCATTTGATGGATGTGGAGAAGGATATGGGTAATTGCATTAATATTATAAAATAAAATTATATAGTTAATGTTAGTGTGATTATATTAATTGTTGAATTGTATTTTAGGTAGTTTGAATAATAAATAAATGGGATTCACACATTTTAGAATTTTATCTCTTCGTTGAAATGTCTCCTTAGGTTTATACATAAAAACTTTTTAGGTGAGATTAAAAATAAATATATGTTATATAAGATATGTTTATGGATGTAATTAAGATATTTTTGTAGGTATATTTCATTATAAATAGATTTTAATGTGTTGTGATGGGCGATTGTGAGTATCCTTTTATAAGTGGGGGAGATAATACACATTGATTTTTTAAGATAAAGTTATTCAAATTTTTTTTCTCCTAAAAAAATACAATAAATTTTTTCATTTTTTAATATTATTGGTTATAAGTTATATATATGGACATAAAGTTATTTTTTAAAACAATCATGTCATTTTAAGCAACTGTATTTTTTGTTTTAACACTATTAAACAAATTTTTACCATAACTGTTGTATTTACATATTTGTTTTTTCACAATTCATTAAGGTAAAAAAATAATATTAACATATTATATGATATATATTAATATGATAACAAATATATAAAAAAATATTAAATATTAATTTTATATAACTATCATAATTCAATTTAAAATTAAATTTAGATATATAGCCAAAAAGTTTTTAAAAAGAAAATCATTCATACTTTAAAATGTTATTATATTATAATTCAATATGATGTTTTTAAAATGATATAAATTTGTAAATTAATAATATATTTGAACAATTTTCAATTTAAAATCAAATAACAATATAAATTATCATTGTAAATAATTCTAAAAAATATTGTTTTAAAAAATCAAATATTTTCACTATTCATAAAAATATTTATTTTCAGAAAATTCAAATTCAAAATTTCTGAAATTTAATTTTGGACTGTAATATTATAAAATTTAGTTAATTTTTTAAAACCATTTATATATTTCTAAAAAAATTATATTAAATTATTTTCGAAAAGTTAGACTAAACCCCTTTTTAGAAAATTATAGTTTTTCCGAAAACATTTATTTTTTATTTAAAATGGTTTTGATTTTATATTTGATTAGTTGATAAAAAAATATTCACATGTAGGACACCAAATTGTAATAATTAATTACTACTATTCATTATGTCAAACATAAATGATAGGGTATAATTGTAATGTATAAGGAATAATATTTTAATAGAATATTGAATTTCTGTTAAACATAGTTTTTCCTTAGTCATACCGTATAAAAGTGACTTAATTTTTCTAAAATTAGTCATATTATAATGTCTAGTGTTATTTAATACTCTATTAATCCTAGTTTTGTATTTCAAATATGATATCTAGGTTGATGTTTCTCTTTCAAAATCTCATGTCATTACTGTTGTTCATGTGCTTTGAATATATAAAAAAATAATGTATATAAATATACATAGAATAATTTCTCACCATAAGTATCTATAAAAATAGAAGGTGATTTTATAGGCATATCAAATCACCAATTTCGTATTCACATTAAATATTAGAGAGTAGGTTTCACCAAGGTCACATGATGTTATGTTAATTGGCTACATTGAGAACCTGTAAATGTTGGGTTTTGTGATCTAGGATGAACATCATATAGTTATCAATAAATCATCATTACCCCCAAAAAAATCAAGTATTATTATGAATCACAACATGATAACTTATGAAAATGTATTTTTAGAACTAATAAATCTAATTCGCTATGATATTAATTACATTGGGTATAACAACATATTGAAATAATGGTTAATAATATGTGTAAGAACAATGAAATGTGTGTGAAAATTCATTCAATGTCTACATCTCTAGAGATCCATCAATATCATATTAAGAATATCTTGACTCATGGAATGGAATAATATACACTTTTTTTTAACTTTCAAGTAGGTCTATAGGGAGAGGAATTAGAACCATCCAATTAAGAAATGGAGTGGTACTGGGTCCTTTCTTATTGAGTGTAATCATTTAATATCTACATATTTTATATTAAATACTTTATTTTATTCTCAAAAATTAATCTAAATATAGAAAACAATTAATTTCTAGGAAGATTAATATAGATGATGCAGGCCAACAAGACTCCAATAGTCTGAGGCTCTCTACTCTATCCATTAGAGAATACTTCCTCACTTTACTGATAAGATTGAATTTTGGTTATATCGAAATATTACTATGTACCTAGTGTTACTATTTCTGACACATTTTTCATGGTGCATGTATCTGTCTATATAGGAAGCGCAACTGTTCCCCCACAATCCTGCTTTCTATAGGCGGGGGGGGGGGGCATCTGATCCTTATTCAAGGACGCATGCTATTAAATAGGAACATGATAATGTGATTTCATCTATTTCTTCCTGGGATTCCTCCACATAACTCGTTACCTAGTCTGGGTCTCCCATAAAGATTATGTCATGGTTCATGAATCTCATTCATGGTGCCATATCTTTGTGGACACCAGTTAATTACACTACATCCGTAAATACATTCCAAGGGGTCATGACATGGTAGGAACCTTCAGTCAGAGTAGATGACAACATGAGTCTTTTCTAGGAATTTATGGATGCGTGGACATTAAGGAATCTATATTCTTCCTCATAAGGGGGCATCTCAAGGGTGCAAAACCTGAGGCATCCCCTGTCAGACACGAGGTATCTTATGAATGGGGGATGTCTCTGAGGTTTTACTTTCCGTCACATATTTTACATGGGTTATGATGTGAGTTTAACGTCTATCAGATACGGTTAGGCCAAATGCGTGTATTCTAAGGTTTTCCTTAAGAATCTCAAGCTCAACACGAGATAGGTCGTGAGTTTAATGTCTAACGGAGACAGAATGAGGTTGATCAGAACGTCCCATAGAGACAGATCAGATTGGTATATCGCAAAGAGGGTGTTCTAGGAGTGTTTACCATGTGTATGGATATGAACACTCAATCAGAGCAGACCTAGGACGGTTTGTCCCATAAAGGGAAGATGTCACACCGTGATGACTGATCTGGACAGCACTGAGGGTAGACTAGGGAGTGTCCAACCCAGAATGGGGAAACACCAAGGCTTACAATTGGCTGGGATTGAACCTCATGGAGGTTTCCTATGTACCCTATGTAAACATCAGGGATCAAAACCCACATAGTTTGTAGGGGTGATGAATTTGGATGTATACAAGGTACATCAATTTGGATACATAATGGGGCTTATGCATGGATAGTGGCCCTGGTGCTACAAGGAGCAGTGAGGAGGTGGATGACATAATCTCGCTGGGATGTGGTGGCCCGGGTAAGAATCAAGATGGATGATGGAGAGTTGAATTTAGTGGAGGGATAATGTGAGGGAACAGACGTGAGGATAATGGCGATGATGGGCTTGATCCTTGAATAGACTTCTTATGTATCCCCATGGCAGGGAATCCATGTCCACACAGTTCGGTGGGATGTTGGACACCTCGGGAGGCGACATGTGGAATGGAAAAAGAGATGGGATCCAGAGGAAATAGAACCACCAAGTTTGGGAATGATCTTCCCGAAACACATGGGATCGAGTGATAGATCAAGATGAATAAAGGGTGATGGGATTGAACCCCATGGAGGCTTCTTACGTATCCCCACGGAATGGAATCAATGTCCATGTAGTTCATCTGATGACGACATACCATCGATTGCGGACTTCAATGACTTAATGCTGAATGAGGTTGATAATAGCTTACAACTGACTTGGGGTAAAAACAACTTATTCCTCGATGGTATATGCAATGGATTACTACCTTATAGTGGATTGACAATGGATTACTGCTGGATAGGGGATTGAAAATGGATTACTTCAAGATGGGGGAAAGTTTATTTTCTAGTGGGATAAAATGGGTAATCATTTTAATGGCATGGAGGACGGGGGTGAACTAATGTGAAGTGGTCGAGACCAATTAGTGTTGGGCTTTAACCTTATAATGGCATCCAACTTACTTTACATTATCATGGATCAATGTCCACATAGTTTGGAATGGTGGGAACTGATGTGAAAGGGGTCAGAACCAATGGTTGTTGGGGATGTTGATGAACTGATGTGAATATAGTCAGGACCAATGGTTGTTGTGCTTGAACCTTAGGAATTCTACTTATGTACCTTTTTTGGAAAGGATAAAAGTATATGTAGTTCAAGAGGGTGTTGGACCTATATGAAATGGTCAGAAACAACGGATGGTGGGGATGATCCTAAGGGAGGTTTCCTAGATACCATACCATGGCAAGGATCAAATTCCACGCAATTATGGAGGAGTTGGAACCAATGTGAAGGGGGGTCATAACCATTGGTTTATAGGCATGAACCACATGGATGATTCCAATGTACCTTGCATTTTCAAGGATCATAGTGTGAATAGTTTGAGATGTTGTTTGTGGATTACACACTAGGCTGCCCAGGGAGGATGTCATAGTCGATGCTTACTCATAGCCCACACGAGTCTTGTTCAGTGTGAGAAATAAGAGGCAACAGGAACCGGATGATCATGGTGAAAACGTGCATCCATGAAGGTTGGTTAATGAGGATTACGTAAGGAATATTTCCAAGTGCAGGTATGGATCAACAACGGGGAACGGGGCTTATGCAATGAAGTTACTCGGGTTCCACTATGGATCCTCAATTATGGTTGGTCCTTATGCAAGAAACTGGCCGGATGCCACTATGGAGGGGCAACGGTTCATGGGGATTATGCCAGGAAACTTCCCAGAGGCCGCTCTGGAGCAACAATGGGTAATGGGGCCTATGCATAGTAGCTTCCTGGGGTCCACTATAGAGTGAAAATATTGGTTGAGGCTTACACATGGGAGCTATTGGGTGCCGCTATAGAGAGACAATTGGGAATATAGATTTTGAAAAGAAGCTGCATGTAATGTCTTTCTCATGTATGGCCAGGAGGGAATCCCAACCCACTGGTTGGTTGAGGCCCTCACCTATGTGTTAGTGCATTGGAGTGATAATTCCATGTGCGTTGGAATTCATCAAAACAAAGGAAGATGAAATGTGTGAATCACATGCCCGACCTTTGTAATGTGGTGAGGGTGGCGTGACGATGGAGGATAACTGTTGACCATGTTCAAAACACAGAATCCATATCACGCTAGCCAGAAATGGGTACAATCAAATGAGGGTTGACTATTGTCCATTTTCGAAATACATGACTTGACTCAAAGTATCGTCTAAAGTCTTCTAGGGCATTGGCCCAGGATGTTAGGTGAGTCGAGGCGACATGAGAACAAGCTATTAGGGGGTACCTTCAGACATTAATGATGATTAATATTTTAATGTAGGACACATGAATCATGATGTCAAGTGATGGAAGGTTTTAACCGATTCGAATTCTATTGATATTATGCCACTATAATCATGCAATGAGGCATCTTATGCTTAGCACATAAGAAATATCTTATATGGAACAAGAGGCGTCATATTAATTTTCAGATAGGGAGTATTATAGTTTATAGTAATGTATATAGGACTATTGGAATTTTATGCATGGAACATAAGGAATATCTTGTTTAGATCAAGAGGTATCCTGTGTTTGGAAAATAGGTTTTACTACAATATATATTATTGCCGAAAGGAATATTGGAATCTTATTCTTGGCCTATAAGAATCTCTTGTTTGGAGAAAGAGGCATCCTATGTTTGTTCCATAGGGTGTACTACAGTTTATAGTCATATCGAGAAGAATATTTTCATATTATGCTTGGTGCATAAGGCATCTATTCATTGAAGAAATAGGCATCCTATTATTGAATAATAGGGTGTACTACAATGTATAGTTATGTAGATATAATTATTAGGCATAATGTTCCTAGAAATGTATTGTGTTGGGACTTACGCAAGGGTGTCCCTTTCTGGTTTATCTTGGCATAGGAGTCTGGTGTTGGGGTTCAGATGAGTTTCTTGAGGAATGGGTTAACTCAGGGGTCTCTGGGGGATTGATAATGAGAATCTCAACTCACGACTGGGGAAACAGACCAAGACAAATATATGGACTCAAGGTGTTTCATAGTGTATGGAGTAGTATATCAAATCATGGTCTCCCATAGTAGGAAGGTGGTTGCACCTAAGGGGAAAATGGAAATTTTCTACGTGTCAAGACAAGAATGTTCGCGATGCAACTCTCGATTTTTCATGGTGGTAAGTGACGGGATGTGAAGAGACTGACCCTAAGGGCTAGGACCACAGCACGACACTGAACATGAATGAGAGTGTGGGGGTGTAGCCTCTATGGTTTGTACTAGTAGACATAGACACGGGCAATGTTGCACATAAGATAGGCTATGTGCAAGATGGGTTGCAAGCTAGAAGGAAGGATTGTGCACCATAGAGAAGGACTGTGCTCAATAGGGCAAGAGTGTGCACAATATGGGAGATTTGTTCGCAATAGGGGGTCTTTCGTGCAATAGAAAAGGAATTGTGTGCAATAGAATAGGTTGGAATGAAAAAGAGTATCAATGCATGCAATTGGGTATGTATGCACAATATGGGATCTGTGCGCACAATATAGAAGGAATTGTGTGCAATGTGAGGGGTTGCGCGCAATAGGAACGGTGTGCACACAGTTTGACATGTGCAACATTGGGGCACAGAAAATTGGTCGTAGTGGCTCTGTTGCACACAAAAATTATGGTGTGCATGAAAAATTGGGCATGTTGGCCCCTTTATGGGCAAAAGTGATGTTTTGCGTGCAAGATGGGGGGTTTTGTGCTCAACCATAGAAAATGAAGACCTACACGCATTAGAGCGGTGACCGACCTCCGAGGGCCTCCCATGAAGAAGGGGGTGCCCTTGTATTTATAGGTGAAGAAATGAATGTGATTGTGCGTAAAATTCCATTCCAATTTTCCACGAAATTATAATTTACACATAGGATTACCTTTTTACATGCAAATCCACACTTTTCCCCAAAACCGTCTTTGATAACCATTTCTAGTAGCCTGACTTTGAACAAGCATAACTTCTGATTCGTAACTCCATGTGGACTCCACGACCAGTCAAATTCAAGCACGTGGAATGAAATTTTCTCTAGGATCATATATTGAAGCATTCCGTGAATTAATTAGATGCATTTTTTAGGCCCAATAGTTACCATGATAAAAATTCCATTTATTTCTTATATATTGATGGATTTATTTTTATTTTTTATATTAATGGTTGATACTTTTTAAATAATTTCATATATTATGTTATTTAAAACTAAATAGTTGTATTTTATTTTTAATAATGAATATCAAGTATTGGAAATTGATAATGAAACTATTACACACATATCATTTGACACCATATTGTAGCATCATCTTCCATGTTAGAAAAATTTGATTTTTCAAATCATTAAAAATATTATTTTAGACTCTTTTATGATAAATTTACTATAAATATGACAATAATTTTTTACATGGAAATATGAATAAAATAAATTTCTATGGTGAAGATTAAAAGGATAAAGATCTTCTACAATTGTAACACATAGATTTGATTGGATCTTTTCATGTAGAATCTTGAGGTGGATTATCATACATTATTAATTTTTCAAATGACTATATTAGTCAAGGTTTCTTCAACATGTGTACGTATAATTTTGAATTCTTTTAGGGGAATTAAGAGTTCAATAATTAGATTGATAATATATATGGTAAAAAGAAAAATACATTGATCTGATTGAGGTGTTTAATATTTTAACCATGAACTTGTAAACATTATATAGGATTATATTAATTAATCTCAACACAAAACTCATTTTACACCAACATGGAATAATTTTAGTGAAATCATGAATCATAACATGTTGATAAGGTACATTAATTGATGATACATGAATGAAATCCAATATACATTTAGGTTTTCTAATTTTCATAAAAGTATACTTACTAAAAATATTACTAACAATTATGAAAAAATGTTGATTCCTTTGAGTTAGAGAGTGATATATAACCTATTTTATCACATTTTTTATTTGGGTGTATGATTTTTTTGGATTTCAATTTAAGAAAAAAACTATCAGCCTATGGAACAACTATATATTTATAGGGTACCATAAGGAAAAAATTGATACTATCTATATAAACCATCATTGATAAAGGAATTTATTGAAAGACATGCAACATTTCATTGGATGAATCATATAGTGAATGAAGATAGTGGGATAAAGAATGATATAGATGATGTTTATTCTCAAGATAAACCATATTTTTTATATGAATTGACAATATAGATCCCCACAAATTATTTTATTCTAGAAACACATATACCTTATATTGTTTCTAGAGATGTAAGAGAACTAGAGAGATATATTTTTTAGTCACAGATGACAATGGATCATTATTGAATGATAATGGAAATTCACTCTCCTACAAGGAGGTTGTATATACTTTCTAAGACACAAGATGGAATTAATCCATGAATTTTAAGATGGATTACAGGTATCAAAAACATTTATAGGTTTTGATTGATTTCTAAATGGGTGTAAAACCCATTGAGTGTAAAAAGGCATTCAAGAGAAAACTAGAAAATGTAATTTAGTGAAAATAAATATAAATAAAGTTTAGTTGAAAATGTTTTTAATAGACATCAAGGAATTTACCATGATGAATACTTTCCTCATGATTATTTTCTATGTCCATTTAATGTTTTACACTCCATACCATCTCACCATAACTGTTAATTTTTGGTAAATGGGTGAAATATAGTCCTTCCCCAATGGGAACATTCATGATTATATTCATATGACCCAAATATAATGGTTTTAAATACTATAAAATTCCAAATATTTATTCAAGTATTAGAGATATATTTATGTATTAATCCAATCATCCACATCATGGATCATTCTATTTTATTATACCATAATGGAATTGGTTTTAGTTAAGAATCAATATGAACTAGGTTTTTATTTATGGTTTTGTGTAATCATTGTTTTTTATATATCTATAAATGTTTATTACATTTTAATAATTTTAAATTATATACCATTATTACAATACCTTAAGGAATTATTAGATAAGTTATTCTCAATGAAGTACTTTGGTGTAACAACCAACAGTGTTGTGATCATGAACATGATTGATAGATTCAAGAGGATATTGGGACTATGTGGAGGTACATACATAGACTGATTACAAAAGATGTTTAGTAAGGAAAAATATAGTTAGGGATTGTTTCTACTACCCCATGGTTTATATTGTTACATGAAAACGTTTCTTCAACCACAAGATCAATGAGATAGAATGAGTAAGATATCATATCATTATATAATATGATATATCATGTATGACATGTTATGTGTGAGTATTAATAATTCCTATTCTTTGAACTAGGTAGGTAGATATCAATATTATCTAGTTGAACAACATTAGATGAATATAAAAACTATACTTAAATATATGAGGTGAGATAAAGAAATATTTCAGTTATATTACACAGAACTAATGCTGATTGAGAGACCAATTCGTGTCACCACTTCTATAAAAAAAATTAAATCTAATCATCCGTGGTTACACATAAATTAACTACTAGATATATTATAATTACCTAAAGAAAAAGTCTATATATATATATATATATTAATGGAGGAGTTGTGGGATATATGTTTTTAATGAAGCTATATTTTATTGATTCTATATTAGATTCCAAGTATATTGAGGGTTCCAACAATGTAAATGAAGCCGTATTTATTGAAAACATTATTATATAGTGTCATGTTTTACCTAAAAGAAAATATCTTATAATAATTTATTATGATAAAATAACATAGGTGGATACATCCAATGTTCTAATTTCATACCAAAAGAAAAAATCATAAACTATATAAATTTCACATCATTAAGGTTTTTTCTAAAAAAGGACACACTAATGTGTGTATAGTATCAATGTTATAAAAACGTAGAATTCAAATTAATGATTTATTTATAAAAACAAAATCATTTTGATAATTTTGTATCTAGTTGGATAAAATCTATTCTATGTTGGTTGTAGTTCAGGTCAGAGTCTGTTGTAGTTGGTGTCCAAGAATCTAATTTTTTATTTCATTATTACATGGTTATATTATTAATTTTTTTCTTATCAAATCATAATTTTTATTCTATATGATATTAGTTTTGTGAAATATTCCTTAAAATGTATGCTAAACTGAAAGTTCATTGTAGTTCCCCACTATGATGATAACATGGAGGCACTATATTGTTGGATGATTTTTTACTACAAATGTACCTATCAATCCACAAAAATTACTAGTATCATTAATGTATATATTGAGTCATATACTTTTACATATTGATTAAAAATTCAATGAAATATAGTCATTGAAAAAGATATTAAATTTGGTATGTCATGATTGAATATTCTATTAATGGATAATGTGATAATTTTACAACTTGTTGTATCATAATTAATTTTAAAATAATAGTCTCATTGTTGGGAATGAAATATCATGAATAAATCCATGTCCACAGTTTTTAATGGGAGATTTTACTTTTTAAAATTAAAAGAAAGAGACATCAAGGATATAGGTTGATGAAACATATTTGTAACCTTCTTGACATAAATTTTATGATAAAATAATTATATTACAATGTAGACATTTGTTGGATGTTTCACAGCATTATAATGATATCTTATTTCATAATTCAATCCATGAAATGCTGCTAGATACTAACCTTGGAAATTATAAAAATATTTCTAATTGAACAGGGAAAGATTCTTCAAGGATTAAAATATAATAAAATCCACAATATCAGTTAAATTTTTGTATTGAATTAAATAGGATTGAATTGATAATATTTATTCATGTTTTATATTTCAAAAATAATTAATCACATGTTATTTGAATGAATTAGTTCGTGCAATAATAGTATTTTTTTTCATGTTTAGTGAATATAATTTCTACCGTTTTCTTTAATGAATAATGGATTGATGTTTATTTATTAATTGTAATTTCATTTTTCAAGGATTAATAAATTAACATGAATAATAGAAGGACATGTTTAATGGTCCAATTGAAAATGATATAAAATATTTTTTATTTTTATTCTTTATTTATTTCAAATTTAATGTATTAAATAATTATTTTTTACCATTATTATATTACACGAGTTAATTTGAAAATAATGGAATTTGGAAAGGGTTTTTGTGCAATTTTTCAACAATAAATATAAAAAACACTATCTCTTTATATTTCATTCCTAAAACACAATTGGCGAGTCTCTCTCATGACAAATAAATAGATCAAAATATACAGACTTATCTCCTCCCATACCGTTTATTTCCAATGATAGATCATAAATACCTATTGATCTCTTGATAATATATATTTTTCTATCATACATGAAAAATTCACGTGAATTGGAAAGGTTGTGCAAGAAAATGGTGATTGTACCACATCGTTAATAAATTTTGTTTCATATTTAGATCACTAATAGATGTAATATATAATTAGAACCCATTACACAACTAAAATATTATATGTTCTTTTTAAATATATCATTAATGAATGAGTAATTACAAGTATATTGTGTTCCATATATCCACAAATATTTATTATAAATTACATTTGATGATCCTACACCTCTAGTTTGAAATTTAAATCATCTATTGTAATCTATTTTCGTTGGATATGACATTTTAAACATTGGTATAGTTGATTATGAAAGATAAATGAATATAATGAAATACGATTATATCATCAATGGATGCTTCAACTTTTCCTAGAATAAAAAATTGTATAGTGGAGAACGATTAAAATGTAATGGGTTCCTATGTATTAAAATATGATATTTATGTAGTAAATATACAAGAGACTCATCATTTCCTTCAGTAGGTTTAGAATCAATTTGTTATTTATATTATATAAATCATGAAACTATTTTTTTATTCTGTATGTGATAGCTTTGGTCATATTAAACATAGAAATGATGATGTCTGGATTAATATCTACTAATCATGCGTTGAATATTCTCTATAAATTTTTTACATTGGGGTGGTTTGATAAAACATGACTAAACTAGAAAATTTTATTTAGAGGTACTGAAAATGATGGAAATGACATGAGAGCTTAAGGATGGAATGATGATAATTTATTAACTTTTTTAAAATAAGGATATATGAATTAAATTTATATGTCCATGTTACATATAGTGTTAAACAGTAATACTATATTCATATATATTTTTTTTAAAATAAATGTCTTTTTATTTAATCCATATGAAACAATACAAATGAAGGATTAAAACCATAAAAAATATTTATATATTCACAATGGGATAATAATATTTGGTAAATAATATAGATATATATATGAAATTTCATAGGTTGTAATCTCCCATTATTTAAATAGTACTGGGAATCACTTTAATATAAAATAAAAGTTTCATAAATTTGATAGGCATATTATATAATAAATATAGAGAACCAAAAGATAAACTATGTAAATGAAATGTGTTTCATTAATGGGTATATATTAGTTTAATAGCATAATATTATTGTTGTAATGGGTAATATAACCCTTGGAAATATGTCTTTTAGAATTGTAACATGAATTTTGGAATAGAAATGTGAATCTTATTGTTAAATGATGAATTTGTTATATAATTAAATTATTGCCATCATATAAATATTATATATACCATTTATGAATATATAAATTAAAAAAAATAATCTTTTAATTTAAAAAAATTATTTATTTTTAATAATATATTTTATCTTAATTGATCCAATAGGATGACATATTTAAATATTTAATGTATCTCAAAATGAAATTTATATTAATACATAAATTTTGAATCGAAATTTAGAAATTTACCAAGAATTTTTTTTAATATTTTAATAGACTATATGAAATTTTCGTTTAATATTTTGAATATATTATTATGCATATTATATTTTTATGACATTAATTTGGTGTAATAATGAAATAATTATTTTAAAAAAATCATATTCTGTAATTTATATATATATTTATATAATTTATCGAAATATAATAATTTCAATTTATAAACCTATAATGTCATTTTAAAAATAATAAAATGATATTATTTCTTTAAAAAAATAATTTTTATAGTGAACTGTTATCTTAATATAATATAGGAAAATATATTTAATTTTGGTCATTCAAAATTCATAACACACAAAAAATCATTTAAAAAACAAACACCAATAGTTATATTCCTATATAAAAAATTTTAAATGACTTGTTTATAAGTTAATTATTTAACGCATTCAATCACAAAATATTAACCATTTTTGAAGCATCACCAAAAAATAAAAACCTCCTCAATATTTTATTTTCACCAAAAAATAAAACATCTACATATTTTCACTAATAAGTACACTTACCTGTAGTTTTATCATGAATTTTAATAAATTTTTAATTCATTTTAGGATATTTAAGAATAAAGGAAATTTCAAAGAAATAGATCATTTTTGTAACTATATCTCTCAAATCCTTGTGAATTTTTTTATTATGAATTTTAAATTCAGTTTTTTATTAATATATTTATTTATTATTGTTAATGTACATCACAGTAGAGTTATTATGTTAGTGTGATATTAGTTCACATTCTATTTGATTAATTCATATAAAATGAAATTATATATCCCACTATTTTTACCTTTATATGATAGGTATTAGGGGAATATTGTTTGGAATAATGATTTATCATGTGAGGAAGACCACTCAGCATATGTGGAATTAAAAAAATATCAAATATATTTTCCATTCTGGACTTTTCCTTAAATATGATGATATCCTAGTATTAGTTCTACATAGTGATGCATTTTATTGTCACTTTGAAAATCCATTTTAATAACTCAAATTAGGAAAAACATTTATTTATGTATATTGTATATTGTGAACACAATATACATTATTCTATTGTGTAATGTAAATCCACTAATAAAATCACATTTTTTATTATATGTGGTAAATTATTAATGTATGAGTGTAATAAATGATATATATTAAAATCAATATAATCCATTAGTTATTAAAAATTATTACAGTATTATTTATGTCTTCTATTAAAAATATTTCAATGTATTATATAATTTGTTTGTATTATATTAAGATATTCACTAGATGATTTATGTGATGGGTGATCCCTATATTTACATATCCCCTATCAGATCTTGTTATAATCATTAGACAAATATGATTGGGTAATGGAACAATTAATTCCATATATTTACGATCTATTGAGATAATGCCTCTATAGTATGTTTATGATATATAAAATTATTCATTCCCTTCATTTTGATATATAATCAATATTGTATCCTTGATTTTATATTCCATTTTTATACATATATATTTGATGATTTTTTATTATTTTTCATTTTATTATATTTATAATATTTATTTCATGATCATGATGTTTATGGTTTCTATGATAATTTTACCTTACCAAGTAGCAAACAATGCCTTTCATTTTTTCCCCATTTACCACGTAATGAATAATAATTATATATATATATATTTAAAAAATCATATATTAAATAAACTATATTTCTTTAAATATTATATAATGATGTACATAATTAAATTTTAAAAGAATGAGAGGCATGATGAATTTGGGATATTACTTAAATATAATCATTATAAGAAATTAGGGTACAAACACGTTATTTTAAAATTCTATAACATACCCTTAAATTTCATTGATCATGTAATATAAAAACTGATCACTAGAAGAGAAACAATTGAAAATGAGAAGATATAATGTACAACAATTAAATAATAATGAAATCATATAATTCTTTAAATTTGAGTTAATAGGCATGAAATTTTTATATTAAATTGTGGGGATCATGCTAATGAATATTGAAACATGGTATAGGTTGATAATATCATTGTAATAATGAATGGGAAAAAATATAAAAAAATAAATCATAATTATATTTAAATGATAAAAGTTTAGAAATTAAAAAATAGCATTCATAGGACGTCCACCATTACACTATATATCATATATATTGATAAAAAATTACTCAATGCATTAGAGGATTATATAAATTCTAGTCCTCATGACACATTCATTATATGTACATGATCATTTGTTCTACATAGGTTATAAAACTAATTAAATTCATTCAAAAAATTAATCCATTCCATATAGTATGTGGGATATATACACGAATTTATACAATCAGTGAATGATATGTAAATCTATGTGAATAACGTTGAGTATAAATATGGATTTTTATTTATAAAAAAATGAATAAAAAAGATGATCATATGATGATTTTGATAGCATAAATATTGTACAAAAAGTGACCTTTATGGGATTGATGAGAATTGGAGGTGGTCCATCGTTACTGGTAATCATAATGATAGTAAAGGGATGTGTAAAAACACATTAAAACGTGAAAAATTGGAAATCAAAAATCTCATACAAAAAAATAACATGAATAAATTGGAAGAAGAATGATTCCCTTACTTTAGTATGGTAATATATAAGCTAAAGGTTATCACAAGTTGGGAGTAATATTCTAATAATTTTGGAATAAATTATTTTTAGTAAATAGATATTGAAAAACACATGAATACATAATCAATTTCATTTCATATTTTAAATATATTGAAAATACATGAATGAATAAGAAGTGGAAGAGAATCACTTACCTATAGTGGGTTATTATATTTGATTATAAAAATATTATTATAGTATTGGAAACTCATTTGAAAGGATTAATATTGTTATAGTTAATGTTAATTCATTATTAATGGGATTTAGTAAAAAAGAATTATAGGATGGGTGGGAATTTATTACAAAGGATAGGGAAATTATTTATCAATTTCTAAACATAGGTTTTAGACAGTAATTGAAAATATAACAAAAAATATTATACATACTGTGGTTTTTAAAATTTTTTAAATAGAGGTTTTATATATTTTTGTGGTGAAAGAATCTAATTCCATTATATAATTCCTTTCATTATGTGGAAAGGAGTCATGTTTATAAAGGGTAGATTTTAAAACCATAAAATATAATTAATATTTATAACAATTTCATAATACACTATAAAATTAATAAAATAAAACCAAAATCCCATTACAATAAATGGTAAATATATTAGTTTCCATGGGAAACCTAATATTATATATTATTTATATTTAAGGCTTGCTTCCCCATCAATGCCTCAAGCCGATTGATGTGCAATCGCAGTTAGTGGGAAGTGGATGTTTGTCTGCTTCAGAGGGAATGCTGATTGGAAGAACTAATGGATGTAAAAATTTTGGTCATGTGCACATCACTGAAAAATGGGGAAGTGTCTCTTATAGTTACAAAGATAACTCTAATGATGTTTCTAGAATATCCTCTGGTGATATTTTTCAATGTGAAAAGAATAAACTGCCTGCATTTGAAGGTGGTATGAATTCTACAACAAAAAGGAAACCAAGAAAGAAGTACTTCTACATACCGAACCCAGTTACCACCATATAATCCTCCAAGATGGGGAATTTTTCAAGGGATGTGAGTGGTGTGAAGAAGTGAATGCAATCTCATATGACTTTTCTCTTATTGGAAATGCTAAATCTGATAAGGATGTATGCTATGGTTCTGAATCAATATGAATGCTTAGAATGGGAATTAGCTACTACAGATGAAAATTCTCATCAGGAATATGGTGATGGGTATGATTACTCTGATTTTTAGCTATTTTCCTTGTTGTGAATTTCCTGCTTTCTGTACCTTTTCTTTTTATTAACAAGTAGTCAAAGGTTTACCTCTGAGTGAGCGTTCCTGGTATATTTAGGGCTATTATGATGTCATAGTTTATTCAATACATTAATAGTGTATTAAATTTTTAATAACATTTTTGACAATATTAAAAAATTATTGAAAAATAAATATTGGTTGATTTTGATATACTGATTTAATTATTAATATTTAATTTACTATTTTTTAAAATAAGAGAACATTGTATGTGTAATAAATAATTGTATTTACTATATAGTACTAGATTTTAATTCATTATCCAAATTTGGACCTATATAAAAATTAAATTATAAATTATTTAATTTAATTATAAATTATATTTTAGTATTTATTATTTAATAAAAATGTTTCATGAAAATAATACTTATTTCAAAAATTATATAAATTTTGATAAATTTTTTTTATGTGTAACTATGTGAATAATTAAAATATAATGTATAGTTATTCATATAAAAATTTAATTTTTATCCAACCCATTATTTAATCATATATATAAGGTACTAATTAAAAATGGATAAATAATTATAAATAAAAAATATTCAATTCATACTACTTTTTTCTAGATACAAAACAATTTACTGCTATTTTGTATCCACTATGTTAAATTTATTCAATGATGATTATTTCACTAGATGGTCGGACAAAGATGGTTTCAGACCGAATTTTTATATGAATAATCTTATCCTATTAATATATTCACTCGTGTTTTTTTAATTAATCAAACAATGGGAATGGTTATAGGAAAATATCTATAATGACATCTCCCTCATTAGGTATGATTAATGACTTTTATATAGGTTTCTCTTTTAGGTCTAGGCCATCTCATATTCCATTTGTTTGTATATGATATTATAATAACCTATAATTTATAATAATCATTATATTCTATGCAGAATAGAAATATTATAAATGGTTATAATGAATAATTGGGTTTTAATCCTGATTAAAACATTGTGAATATATATTTTTTTTGAATTTAAAAAATATCAAAATGAATATATCTCTTTTTAAACTGTATTTATAAATTAGAAATTTATTCATTAAAAAATTATCAAATTCATAAAAAAAATTCAGGTTACATTATTCCCACTATTTAATATATTTTCAAAGATAATTACAATAAAATGAAAAAATAAATGATAGTACTTTTGTTTCATTGCATCATGTGGTTCCCTTGTTGATTCATCAAATATGTGGGTATGCTACTGTTCGTTAGCAATGTTAGATGTGTTTTATCATAGAACATTGTCTATGTGGTATAATATCATCACGCGCTAATCCACAAATAAAACATCACTATGCAAGGATACAACCTATGTATTTTGAACATGAGTGGGGTTTGATATGCATGTCTTTTTGGTGATACATGTAACATGTCATGTACTCGAGAGAGGCTAGGAAAGAGTTACATTCGATTGGGAAAAAACGAAATGTGATAAAGGATCTCAAAGGGGATGATGTCTCATAAAATACTTCTTCCTATCATCCACAACCTCATTTATTTCTTCCATAGTGATATATAATGTAAAATATTATATTTAGCCTCATACTCTTAGCCTCCTTAATAATTTTACACATATTATTTCTATCGATTTTTTGTAGATCTCAATTGAATTGTATTTGATTAATCCTTATCTATCATATCATATATAAGATCAGGTGTCACCAACTACTACTCTCCAACATTATATTATCATGTTGGAGAATGACACATCTTTCCAAATATATCCTCCTAAGGATTAATTTGATATATTGAATGGAAATAGTTGCTATATTACAACTCTAATAGGGGAAGATAATTAACTCTAAATCATTATAAATCCATTTACTATGATTTTACCAAATCATTGTGTGTTTGGATAGTTCTCTTAAACTATCCATTTGTTTATTGATGATAACAAGTATTGAACCTCATATCTACTTATGATTCGAAAAGAAGGATTCTCCATAACTGTTAATAAGTAATGGTATCTATACTAGTTACATTAGAGGGTTCTATTCAATTCATTATTATAACTTCCCTAATTTATATTCCTTACTGTTGCTAAAAAAAATCAATATTACATAATATATATTAAATTCACTAACATTAAAATGAATTAAACTATCACCCAAATGATGTTATGGACACTGATTATCATAGAGAGTACTATGATTAAATCAATGGTTATGTTTTCACACATAAATACATGTTTTTGAAATAGAATAATCATAACCTAGAACATTTATCATTCAAATGTGACTTGTTTGTAGAACTATCATATGGATATAAATTGTAGAATATATCTCCACTTATTGTCTAAAAAATGTTTTGGTTAGGATATTTATACTTCATATTGCTTACTTTATTAATTGATAAGGATGATCTATACACATCATCTGGAAGTACCCTATTGAATTCTATTTTATATGGGACACAAATCTTGGATAAAAATATTATAACTACATATTTAGAAAAGATAAACTCTAGAATATTTTATATCATTATATGTATCTCCTCCTCATCCTTTCGGAAATATATTATCATCTCAATAATGGATATTTTATTATTTATTTGAGGACATTATGATGAATTTTCTTTTCTTATTATCATTACAATTAATTTCATCTCAATGATGATCGTATCTCATTAAATTATCATCATAAATAAGGCTATAATTATCTTTTTAGTCAGGTAATATTCCACTTTATACACATTCCTTTGATGATAAAGGATTTAATAGTCGTATTTATTGTTATCTATTACTAAAATCATGGATGAATGTCAATTAACTTTTTTTTGTGAAGATATACTTCATTCTTTATTATCTCTATACATGTTTCATTTCTCCATATAGAGATAGTTCCAATGAATCATCAATTGTATGTTAACTATAGATAATTCATAACAATGTGTTGGAAAGTTCATCTCATGTATCTGTAATTGGTGTGTAGCATAAGATATTGCTTCTTTATCTTGTATATTTAGATATCCTTGTATCTCTTTAGCCACATCATTGTAGAACAGAAATCCATCCCTATGGGTGTATAATGTGAGAGAATATTCATTTATTATCCTCTTAATTAAATATATAATGATATACATTCATTCATTATTCACATAATTACATTATTATCTATCCTAGTTAGTGGATTATAGAATAATGTTTTATTTCTCACAAATTGAAAATATTACTAATATAGTCAAAGGAAACTATGGATCTCCATCATAGATGTTGTTCTAGGATATTCGGTAATTACCTCAATCTTTGATTCATCCTCATACATTCCACTTTAGGTCATAACATACCTATGTAATTTGACATCCTCTTTCCAAAATTCATATTTACAGTAATATGAATAAAATTTTTACATTTGTAGGTTTTTCATTACATCAAAAAAATTTGTCTCATGTTCCTCTTTGATTTTGGAAAGAATTAAAATATATTCTCTAAAGACTATGAAAAAATATTGATGTAATACTGAAAGAGTATATTCATTATGCCCATACAAGTAGTTTTATGATTAATGGGTTTAAATTTTCATCACTACATACTCTTAGATAACAAAAAATTTATAAAAAGTAGTATTGGTAGTATCTTTATTCATTATCATTACATGGATAAATCGAAAATGATGATCCATGTAATGGCCCAGCCCCTACTCATCCATTAAATTGCCAAATTTTTGGTTATTGATGTATACTAAGAACTATCAGTGAATACTTAAGGAGTTTTACAAATTTCAAGATTTGATGAAAGGTGGCACATATGAGCGATAAATGGCATTGATGGCCATCCGTGGAACTGATAGTCACCAGTAGCACTGATCAGCATAAATGAAACTGATGAGTGTCAGTGGCACCGATGGGCGTCTGTGTCACTAAAGGTAATCGGTGGTACTGATAAGTCATCCACAGAACCAATCGACATCAATGACAATCTGACGGTACCACAGAGATGGTGTTAGGGAGGAGGTTCTAGGGCGATAGTGCTAGAGAGACTATTCTAGGGTGATGATTCCAGGGTGTAGATTCTAGGGTGATGGTTCCATGGAAATAGTTCCAAGGTTATGGTGCTATGTGAAGGTGTCTAGGGCGATAGTACCTGGGTGATGGTTCCATGTTGATGGTGCCTAGGGGATTGTTGCTCACATAACAGTGAGTTCATCCCTGGTTTTCCCACACCATCTAGTTCTCCCTAGTGATGTATCTTTCGATGAAAAATCATTTTAACAACCCTTTAAAATATAGATAATTCCATTAAAATATTTTTTAATCCACCATTAATTTTCCGACCCTTGGGTTATCAAAACCTGTTGCCTTTTCATTTGTGTTTTTCCTTGGTGTCACACCTTTTATTCTTTAACAATTTCTCCCATGTTTCTGGTTTTCCTTTATTTAAAGGAATCCCTTTAACAGACAACTATTATCTCCATAATCTCTAAAAAAATTATTAAATTAAAATTAATCTCATTGTGTGAAATTTCCCAACCACGTGGTCGAGACACGATCTGACATTTATGTACTTTGAAATCATCTCCCTAATTTTAAGATCTAGAAATTTTTCTTAATAGGAGATCATCTATTCATTTACTTTTTATCTGTCCCTCTCTGGGTTCATTTAGAGTCCCTATTCCACTGATGAATTGTTAGACATGCTATATCCCTTTCTTCTCACCCTTTGTGCCATTGATTTTTCTACTAGTGGTTCATCCCCAGTTCTTGGTGTAGGAGAAAACATTTATCATTGATCAACCATGTAAGGTTTTACATTCTATCTCTTTATTAGCTGTCATGCGGGATGGGTATGGTAATTTTTCATTTGGGCAGGGATGAAACCAAAACCTTAAAAATATAATAAATCGGTTTTAAAGAATGAAGGGGTGTGTTTGATGATGATGATGCAATACTCTTTTATCATCATTTATGTGTTTTGAATTTTTTGGGATTTTTCCCACTAAAAATATTGGCCATTGTGGTCATTTTTTACGCACTAATGAACCTATGTTCCTCTATATAAACTTTTGGTTGAATGGTTGCAGCATATAAATTGGTTAATTATGTAAATTAGGTTGATTAAATATTTCTCCAATGAATACAACTACTTGTGTGATCACTGAAGTAAACCGAATTTAATGAAGGATGATAATGAATGGTGTGGAAATATATGGAATATTCCTTTCTCTATTTAGGTAATATGTGATGTTGCTCTTATGGATGATTATGTGGTGTTGTGGATGGGGATTATATGGTTTTCTAGGTGTAGGATTTTGGGTATGTGCCTTATGTTGGGTCTTGGTTTGGTTCTATTACTTTAAGGGATCTTAGAGATCCCTTTTGTTTTTTTTTCTGAATTTTCAAGATAACCAGGTCTGAATTCTAAAACATCATTTTGTTTTTTTCTCAATCATAGTTGTTTTGACTTGTGGATGTTCCTGTTAGATACTTGGTAGTGAATAATTAAATTCTAACAAAACCACTTGAACATGATAACAAGAATGGGTGGTGGTCTAGTTGCGGCTATTGTGATTATATGCATGAATTTATAGTAATAATGGTGTTTATGTATAGTATGGTTCCTAAATCCTTAGTTTGGGATCCGTGATTATTCAACTATATATATAAATTTACATCTTGTGTTTCTTATATTCACCCCACCCAAGTTGAGTACTTCGTGTCAAACACCCCCATTTCATGTATAATAGTGTTTTTCCAAACATTTCTAGCAGTGGATTGTCATTATATCCATTTCTGCTCCCTCTTCTGTGTAGCCCATGACTATTCAGGTAGGTTGTGATGACATGAGGTTTATTATGTCCCAAGATCCACTAGGCAAGGAATGTTGTGGTGTTTGGCCTAGGTGGGTATGGGT
The DNA here is from genome assembly GCA_963277665.1 of Viscum album. Lineage (NCBI taxonomy): Eukaryota > Viridiplantae > Streptophyta > Magnoliopsida > Santalales > Viscaceae > Viscum > Viscum album. The sequence continues at coordinate 394,724,636 of OY728148.1, forward strand.
AGTTTTTTTCCCAAGTGTCTTTGGCATGAGGCCCCTGTGACTCTGGGCGTGGCGGTAATTGTTCTATATGAGGTTCTTGTGGGCATGTTTATGTACGGTTGTGGTGGGTCAAATGTTTGCAGGTGGGATGCATTATTTCGGTGGCCCATGTTTCTGCGGGCGGGATGCATGGTTGTGGTATCCCATAATGTTGTTATTGGGCTGGCAGTGGGTCTATAGTGAAATGGCGGGGGAGGTCTGACATGTAGGATTTCATCAATAACTAGTGGGAAAGAGGTGCATCGTACCCAAATAACGATGTTCAATTACTATTACTTTACCTAACTTGTGTTGTTGGGTGAATGTCCCATGGTGAGGTCGGTCGGGTAGTTTCTCATGTGGATTATTTTGGTTACCTATAATTTATCAAGAGTCATTATAATTATTCCTCAAATGTACACAAGGGATTTTGGTTTTCCTTACTGAGTATACATGTGTACTCACCTTAAATATTTATAAACTGATTTATAGGTCACCTAGAGTAGGATTATGATCAGGCCGGTTACTACAATCTAGGTACTGCAAGTGCAATTTGGGCATCATGGTTTCTCTTGTTTTTCCTTTACATGGTACTTTCCAATGGAGTTTTCTTGTATTTATTTTTATTAATTGACATCGAACATGCATGTGGGAATGATTTTTTTTGGCATTTCTATTACATTCAGTTTGGATTTTTTTTGAGTTTTCTCATATTATCTATTTATAATTTATATTGAAAGGGTAATTAATTTTATATAACATGTGATAATATAACTATGATGACAGTCACCACCCTGGGGAATATTGAAGGTGGGACTCAAAGGTCATTATATATACATAAACTTGAATAACGGAGGTTCTGGTAGTTTTATTTTCCATTCGTCATCTTGGTGAAAGTAGGTCGTGGTATAATTGTATGAGAGGGAGGTTGGTTGAAATATAATATGTATTTTAGGGTTAGGAACAGTGATAATTTCATGGGATAGTAGGGTAACAATGATAGACAATCATGGATCACTAAGTAGGTAAGGGACGATCAGTTGGGATATGAGATTTTTCGGACCCCTTGATCCGATGCAAGGAATCTTGGCTTGCTGATTAACCAGGTGATGCTACATTGATTGCAGGATAGAGTCCCTAAGAGAGGTACGTGCATGATAATAACCTGTATTCATGTGTATTCTGGGTGTATTGGGAATCTAAAAATGAATAACATGTTTAAAAACAATATAAATGAAATTATCTAGACGACTCATGCTTAGGAATTCCATATTTACCATGCAGCTATGGAACCCGGACGAAAACTGTGATTACTATAGGAGATCGAGTCCTAGAATGATTATCATTCTTATTAGTTAAGGGCTGATCGAGAGGAGGAGGAATACTAGTGGTATAAGATGCTTCGTGCCTTTCGGTGATAGACCCTCGAGAAGTATGAGTGAAGTATCTCAGGTATGGATACATAAATATTGCTCGAGGTGTTATAGATAGGTTTAAATTTGGTCCTAGCTCTGACTGAGTACTGGGATCCTCTGGCTATGAGACAGATGTAGGGAGTGGCACATAAAATTGTGGATTATCTACCATAGGGAGAAGAGGGAAGGTGAAGTTTCATGTACTGACCTAGAGAAGTAGATCTGGGGGAAATTCAATTATTCCACGACCAAGGATGATAAAATACAAGAGCTACATATCCTACAATAAGGGAGTATTACAAAGTGGTATTGGGGGATCGATTTCAAGGATCTCCTTTGTTTTTCACCATACCTCTTTCCAGATGAGGAGTCTCGGGTGAGACACATAGAGGAGGCAGTCCGACCTTCTCTTGGGTATTCTGTTACCCCCTTCAATATAACATCATACATGTATGTTCCATAGAAAGATGAAGCAATAGAGATGATGCACACTCTGGGTGGTGTGACACATGACAAAATCTAGTTCAACACATCAAAGGGGAAAGAAATCAGTAGTAGGCCTCCAGCCTCATGGCCTTCAAGGTTTCGGTTGGTGGGGAGAAGGCCCCATATGTTCTAGTTTCAATCACCTGGTCGTCACCCTTTTTATACGTTTCCATGAACAATATGATTTATCTATTGAGGCTGTAGTAACATTAAAAATCAGTTCATGGACCGAGCGTAGTATAATGGAGGAGGGTTGGTTCTACACCCCCCTCAGCGATAGTTGTTTCCACCTAGGCCTCTTTAGTAGCCGTAGCAAGGACAGTGAGCTCCTGCTCCTCTGAGAGCAGATGTTGCAGGAGGAGGCTAGCCTGATGATGCTTCTCTTGGACCTCGTCCAGAGCATAGTCGGGGAGGTAGCAAATAAACAAGGGTAGAAGAGCTGGGCATGGGTTGTTTCATGACATAGAGGCAACATATCAAGCAAGGGAATAGATCATTCGAGGTATGATCATCTTGTTTAGTACTATTTATTGAGTCTTGTTTTATTCATGATCTTCACACACCATTTTATTACCCGATCTAGCCAATGCTCTAGATATAAAAGAAGAAAAACATCACATTCCCCTGGTATTGAGTACACCATTTGGAGGTCAGACCAACATTTCCTATGTTTTCTGGGTATATAGACTAATGTTGGGCCACATTAGTCTAATGGGGACCTCCATTTGCAAGAGATATTATTATATGATTTCATTTTATGAATTGACTTGCTATTATCAGTATGTTCCATTATTGAAATCTTTTAGAGAAGGGTCGCATCTCAGTTACAGGTGACCAACCTGTAGCTTTTGTCATAGAGCGTGGCTATAAGGAGGGAAGCCAGTGAGAGAAGCCCCTTATTTCTTTGTTAACCTAGAAATTATCTGAGTCAGCTGATATGGAGATGGAGGAAGTCAGATGGATTTCACTTTAGTTTTTATACATGTTCCTGGGATAGGTGGTGACTCTACCCCCTTGACGTGATGGTGAGTTTGGGATTGACTTATAAGCCGGTGCATGTCTAAATTTGATAGATCTCTATCGTATGGAACCTTATGAGTTGTGGGATTTGCAGATCTAGGTAGATGACCTGATGAAGAAGGGGTTTATCTGGCCACACACATCACCATTGGGTTCTTCATTCTAGTTCACAAAGAATAAAGATAGTGGTTTTAGGCTGTGTATAGACTACTGAAGGCAAAATCTGGTGACAATCGAGAACGGTTACCCCCTCCAAAGGATCGACGAAATTTTTTACCTGTTAAAGGGTGATGGTTGGATCTCTATGATCGACATGTGGTTAGGATATCACCATTTGAGGTTAGAGGAGGGTGGCATCTCAAATACTTCTTTTAGGTGCATATATGATCACATTGAGTTCAAGGTCATGTTGTTTGGAATTACAAATGCACCAGCCATGTTCATGGGGCTCATGAACTCCATCTTCCAGGAATATCTTGACCAGTTCATAGTTGTGTTTATCGAGGATATCCGAAAATACATAATATCTTAAGAGGATCACGCCATGAATCTGAGGAAGCTTTTTGAGGCCTCTGATTTCACCATATATATGGTATGTTTTCCAAGTGCATTTTCTTCACACGAGAGGTTCCCTTATTTTGACACATGGTGTCCCAGTAGGGAATATTAGTGGACCCATTGAAGGTTGAAGTGGTTGTTTATTGGGCAACACCCAAGAACATGGAATAGGTTCATAATTTCATTGTCCTAGAATGTTACTATCGTAGGTTCAGCCCCCAATTATCTCTAGTTGCAGCATCATTGATAACCCTAACCCAGGAATAAAAAGATTTTGTTTTATGTGAGAAGAACTAGGAAGGATTCAGTTTTCTGAAGAAGAAACTTGTTATTGCAACATTACCGAGGTTTCTAGAAAAAGGGGTAACATTTGAAGTGTTCTGTGATGCATGAGCCCAAGGATTAGGGTGTGTGATGATGTAGAAGTGGAGCGTGATCCCTTATGGTTCTAGGATGTTACGTCATCAAGAATGTAACTATTCAACCCACTACCAAGATCTTACAATAGTTATGTTCACACGAATGTTATGGAGGAATTACCACATCAGGGAACACTTTGTGGTCTTCCCATATCACAATATGTTGAGCTATATCTTCTCCCAACATGAACTGAACTTTCGGTAATGGAGGGGGATGAATTTTCTCAAGGACTATTGGTTTGAGATTTCCTACACCTAGGGAAAAGGGAATGTGGTCGACAATGCCTTGATCCAAATGTCACAAAAGTATGGGGTTTGAGAATCAACTGATTATTGGAAGGCGATGGAGGAGTTTTCTACCATACACCTGGATGAAAAAGTGGAAAATGGTATAAGATTTCTGTTCCATATGATGGTGCATGTTATTTGGTGCAGTAGGTGGAGGAGTCTTAGTGGAGGAGTTAGAGGATGATGTGATTTTTCATTGTGTTAGATAATGAAATTCCTTGAAAGGATGGTATGAAGATATTTAGAATTAGATTTTTTTCGTATGGGAAGCTGTTTTTCTCAGAGTTAATGTGTGAAAGAGTACTTAGTGTGTTATGTAACTCTCCCTGGTAGTACATATAGGAGTATACAAGATGTTCCCATGCTTGAGGGGTCAGTTCAAGTGGTCCGGGTTGAAGCATGTAGTGGCAGAGTTTGTGGAAAATTACCTCGTGTTCCAGTAGGTGAAGGCAGAGCCCAATGTTCTGGAAGTATGTTGCAACCTTTATTCATCCCAAATTAAAAGTGGGATGACATCTTGATGTATTTATTTACGGTTCTACCCATGGTTCTAGGATGCTACAATACTATCTTGTTAGTGGTATACCATCTGACAAAATCAGAACACTTTTTTACAGTCAAGGAGTCGAGTGAGGCAACTTCCTTAGTATAAAGGTACGTGGATGAGGTGGTACAGTTGCATGGAGTTTTGCGGTCCATAGTCTTGGATCAGGATACATATTTTACCTCATGAGTATGGAATGGATTGAAACATTATTTTGGAACCCATTTATTCTTTTGTACTGCTTTCCACCCCCAAATGAATGGGAAAACATATAATACTATCTAGACTTTGGAGGATAGGATGTGAGAATGTGTTATATACATTAGAGGATCATGGGTGTTAAAAATTCCACTGGTATTGTTTTCCTAAATCAATAGATATCACTATACCATTGGCATGGCTTTTTCGATGCCTTATATGGAAGACCATTTTGTTCACCTATGTACTGGACAAAGGAGAGAGGTGTAGGTGTTCATCGACCAAAGGCGGTGCTGATCACAACAGAAAAGGTCCAGATTGTGTGTAGAATGATGAAGGAGGCTTAAGAACAACAGAAGACCTATTCCAATCATAGGATGAGACCATCAACATTTGAGGTTTGGGACCACTTTTTCATGATGGTCTCCCCATGGCGGGGGCAATGAATGTTCGGTAGTGGAGTAAGCTTTCTACTAGGTTCGTTGGACCGTTTGAGTTGTTGCAGTAGGTTTGTAATGTGTCTTATCATGTTGTGATACAACCGTCGCAACTGAGGGTTCATGACTTCATCCATGCATCTCAAATTTGTTTGTATCTAAACGATGATTCAAAAATCCTCAACTAGGTAGAGCTAGATATCGAGGATGATGTGATGTTCATGGAGGGACCTGTGAGGATTGATGATTTTAAGGAGATGGTACTTTGTGGTAAAACCACTTCCTTGGATTGCGTGCTATGGATTCATAGTGTCCTCAAAGAGAATACGTGGGAATGGGAGGCACAAATGTGTTCTCATTACTTGGTGTTGTATAGAGATTTCATTCGTGGTGTTTATCAAATTAATTTGAAGTAATGTTTGAACTTGTTAACTATGATATGGGCATTTTTTTCATTATTGATTTTATGTGTAAGAAATGTCAAAATTATGGGAAGGAGAGGACATGATCTCTAATTAAGATTCATTAAGGTGGATGTGATTAAAATCATGTGAGGGAGTCAGTGCCTCCCAAAGTGGATAGTATCTTGACATGGAGGAAGGATCTCCCCAATCCATATGCATAGATGGGGTTACATTTAAATGTTTGTGTGGTTACATAGGGCTGAAGAGTGGTGATGTGTGTGTATATGTTCAGTATATAGATGAGGGAGCGGTGTTCCATGGTAATGAGACTTAATTCGAATTTTGAACAACACTAGAGTGGCTTTCCCTTTTGAGGTAATTTTTCAGACCCCACTAATATCATCGGGTTTACTCTTAAATACTTGAGGGTGAGAATAGTTTCAAAGGTATCTGATGTAATTTCCTAGAAACTCTTGGTCCATTAAATTTCAAAATTTATAGTGTTTTAGGTATCATGGGGACTATCGGTGACTCATTAAGGAGTCTACCAAATTTTAGGATTTGAAGAAGGGTGGAACAGATGAGTGTCGGTGGCATCAATGAGCATCAATGGCACCATTGGGAATTGGTTGCACTGATTAGCTTGGTGGCACCAATGAGCATCAGGGGAATCATTGGGAATTAGTGGCACCAATGGTTTTCAGTGGTATGGATGATACATCCATAGCACTAATTGCCATCTGTGTCGGGGCCACGACGTTAGGGCGATAATGTCAGGGTGATGGTGCCAAGGAAAATGTTCCATCACGATAGTGCCAGGGAAACGGTGAGAGGGAAACAATACCAGGGTTTTGGTGCTACAATGATGATGCCAGAGCGACGGTTCCTCACCTAATAGTGAGTCATTCCTGATTTTTCAAGGACCTTCAAATTTTCCCCTGGTGACGTATCTTTCAACATAAATTCGCTTTAATACCCCTTTAAAATCCATTTAAATGAAGTAATATATGTTTTAAACCCCCATTAATTTGGAGAACCATGTGTTATCAAAACATAAGGCCTTTTCCTCGGTGTTTTTCCTCAATTTCACACCATTTAGTTTTTTATAGTTTCACCCCTATTACATCTTCTCCTCTGTTGAATGGAAACCCTTTAACTCACAACTATTATGTTCACCATATCCATAGATAATTATTAAATTCAAATTATTTCTAATGTGAAAAACTACCCAACTGTGTGGTCGATCCAAGATACAACTTTTAACAACTCTGAAATTGTCTCCCTGGTTTTAGGAACTATCCATTTTTCTTAAGTCGATACCATCACTTATTTCCATTCACTCTCTCTTGGGACTCATGGTGTCCCTCTTCCACGGATGCATCATGTGCCATTCTAGAGACAATTATGCTCACCCTTGGAGCCATGGAGTATAGAGCAAGTGGCATATTCCTAGTTCTTTGTGAGAAGAGAAAACATTGATGATTAATCATCCATGTAGGCTTCTCCTTCATCCCTCTTTGTTGTGTATCATGTGGGGTGAGTAAGAAAATGTTTCCTTGGGGTGTAGATGAAACCAAACCATACTGAAGTTAATAAATGTTTTTTAAGAATGATGGTGTGTGTTTGAAAATGATGTTAATGTATTATTTAATATTAGTTTTTGTGTTGGGAATTTAATGGTATTATTCCCATTAAATATAGTTTTCATTGGTGGTCCTAGGTTGTGCATTAATGAACCTCTGTTCCTATGTGTAAATATGTGATTGAATGGATGTATCATGGAAACATGTTAATCATGTAAATCTCGGGGGCTAAATGGATACCCAATCAATAGTAATCCATATGAGATCACAATAGTTAACTAAATTGAAATAAGGAAGTTGATGAATATTGTGGATAGATCTAGAATCATCCATGGTCTGTTATGGTAATATGTGTAGTTTCCCTTGTTGATGATTGTGCGGTGATTTTGATGCAGATGAGATCTCTTATTGTTCATTTTTTGGTTTGTGGATCCGTGTCGTATGTTGGGGATTGTTTTGGATCTTGTATTTGAGGAATCTGACATATTCCTTTTGATGTTGTGACTTTTCTAGAGAACTGGGTGTGAAAGAAAAAATTTATTTTTGGCTATTTTCTTCCTCAAGGTAGTTTTGACTTGTGGATGTGCATGTAAGTTTCATGGTAGTGAGCGATTAATTAATAACAAAACAACATGAACATGATAACAATAATGGGTGGTTATCTAGTTATGATTGTAGTGTTTTTGAGCATAAATGAATAATAAAAAAATGTTTTATGAATTGGCTTGTTTCAGAACCCTTTGGTTAGGATGCTTGATTGTTCAACTATATATATAAATTTAGTACTTTTAATTATTATTTTCTCTCCACCCATGTTGAGCGCTTTGTGCCATGCACCCCCATTTCATTAGGAAAGGTGTTTTTTCCCAGCATTCTTAGGAGTGGCTGGTTATTTACATATATTCTGATCCCTCTCCCGGGTAGCAAAAAATCTTTTTGGGTAGGATGTGATGGCCTGAGGACCGTTATGGACTAAGAGTATTTTGGTAGGGTGTGTTGTCGTGGTTGGTCAGGTGTTTACGGGAATGTTTGTTTCCAAGTGTCTTCGAAATGAGTCCATGGTGTCTTCGGGAATGGAAGTAATTGTTCGGGGTCAAGAGTCTATGGGTGTGGTTATTTATGGTTGGATGGCCTATGTGTATATGGGAATGATGTGTGTCTGTGGTTTCCCTGGTGTTTGTGGGTGGGATTCATTGTTGTGGTGGACCATAAAGTTTTTGTTGGGGCGGTAGTGGGACAACAATAAAAATGGTGGGGGAGGTATGATGTGTAGGATGTCTTCAATAACAATTGGGAAAGTGGTATAGGGTAACAAAATACTGAGGTGTTGTTACTATTACTTTACCTAACTTTTTTAATTTTCGGAGTGTTCCTTGGTGAGGCTGGGTGGGTAGTTTCCCCTACTCTGTGTTTTGGTTTCCTCAAATTTATCACATGGAATTATAATTTCTCCCCACTTATACATGAGTGGTTTTGGTTATCCCTACTGAGTATACCTGTGTACACACACTATGTATATATAAACTATTTTTCAAGTCACCCCGAGCAGGTTGATGATCTGGATGGTTACTATTATCTTGGGGTTGCAGGAGTTGTCTGGGATTTGTGGTTGCTGCTGTTTTTCCTTTCCTTGGTATTTCCCTATGGATTTTTCCTATATTACAGTTTAGAACATTACTTCGATCATGCATGTGAGAATGGATTTTTTGGCTTTACTCTTACTTTATGTTTGATGTGGTTTGTGTTTTCACATATATTCTCCCGATATTTTCTATAGAAATGGTCGTGTATTCCATATTACTTGTGATCCTATACCATTGGTTCTAGTCACTACCATGTGGCTTATTAAAGGTGGGACTCATGGGTCATTATATCTCCTTCCAATTGATGAAGGAAGGGTTTGGCATTTTTTTGCCCTTCCCTCATCTTAGTTAAGGTGGGTCATCACCATCCACCTTATAGAAATACATGGTTCCACATATTTCATAATTTTTTTTTGAATCCATGTATCTTACCATCCTTATTGATATATTTTTGAGCACTTGATAGTCGAGGAACACGTGGGTGAAACTATCCTTATTCTTGATGAAAATTATATGCTCACAACCGGAGGATAAAATGGGAAAATAAACCCCTTATCAATATTAACATATAGTAGATTATTTATATCTCCCTTTTAAGTAGTTAACATTTTATTTAGAGTATTAGATATTTAAATAAAATTTGTTATATGTTCAATGGATAACAAGACCAGTCTTCCAAGAGGAAAACTATGATATTATTCAGGAAAGACAACAATGTACTTTCCTAAAATGTTCATAAAATGATAGATGATATTTTACATGGGCATAAACACTTCATAGTAATATTATTTCTCATATGGTTTTAATATTAATGAATGATATGATGATTAAAAATAAGATCCTTCACCCCCAATAAACATGTATAGAATCAGTGGGTGATTCATGATACCGATGATAATTTCCTTATCCTAAAAATATAGGTTGGGTAAATAAAATGAAATCTAATCTATAAATATAATAGTATTGAATTACTTGAATGGAAGTATGAAATAGTTTTCCATAACTTCATCTTTAAAATATTGATAACGAAGATGTTATTTTCTTGTTATAAATTATTTCAGTAATATTCAATTTCACTAATTAAAAATCAACTAGGATTGGAGGTGGTGTTTGAGTAGATAAACTAAACAAGTGTGAATTGATGTAATTCATAGAAATATATTGACATAGGATTAGTAATGTACATGAGTATATAATAAGACTTCCCTTAAGTCATATTATATTATCCTAATCATTTATTTTTATTCAAAATAGGATTAGTTATGTGAATATTTAAAATATTAATAATATGAAAAAAATATCTATTAACATTTAAGGGATGACCGATATATCACCAATATTAATCATATTATATATTTCATGTATACAATATTTGTTATCCATGACCTATTTTGAAAAAATTCAGTTCTTTGAAATTTGTCTAACCTTCATAATTTAATGTATATGCATTGTGAATTATCCAAATCATATCACTTGGGAGTGTGAACCCATGTGTGTGACAATGCTTATTTTTTTTCCACAAGGTGTAGTTCATGTTACCACCTAACATACCATTTCATAGTAATTACTCCTATTTAACTATTTTTCAGATCTACATTCACATGTACTATCCATATATAGGGTTTTATCATACAAACCAATCAATATATACATTTTCATAATTCAAATATATTTAATATGTTTAGTTCAATCACTATGTTTTTCATTATTGTTTTCAAATAGTAATCCCCAAATTTAAATTGGCATTTCCCTATTACAATTTATGAAAAACATATCTTTTATACATTTTATATCATGATATACAACATAATGATCCACACCAAAAATCAAAAATATCAAGAGGAACAATGTATATGGGTAATTATATATTTATATATCATGATAATATGAAACATGGATATAGAAATATAATTTAAAAACATGATAAATTTTTTTAAATTTCAGTCATCTTCGAATACAGTTTGTGATAACTGAGGCATGAAAATAAGAATAGATTGATCTATAAATACCTATAATGGAATAAAAAAATCAAATAAAAAATTAATGCCATAAATATAAGTAATCATGTACAAAAATATGTCATAAATTATTCTGAATTGTTTTCATTACAGTCGAATCATGAAATAAAACAATAACATCAATTCAACATAAGAATTTGAAAAAAACATAAAAAACGAAAAAAATAAGCATGAGATAATGTTAACTAATGATAAATCTTAAAATTTTGTTCTTTAATTTATATCCTAAATCACATATATTTTATCTAATGAGATAATAACATTACTTAATGCATTTTAGAGGTATATAATTCCACTCCCACCAGTCACCTTCAATGTGTAAATTAATTTGTGTTACACATAGATAATAAAAAATAATAACTTATTTCACTAAATTTAATCTCATCATTATGGAAGTGTCGTTTACTGGGATGAAATTCACCCCTAAAAAACAAATACATCAAGGTGAATTTTATAGAGTGAACATGGTTATGGGTATTCACAACCCAAATCATTGGTATGGAAAATCACTAGACAATTTTGGCAAAATAATTGATTTATGTAAATGTTCATGGAAGTGTTTTATACAAGTTAAATTTGGTATCTCATTGATTATAAATCACATATATTGTATAAGGTATTTTATAATATCATTTCTACATGAATAATTTGAAATAAATAGGCTTAGTATGAATAAATTACATGAATAAAAGGGTGGTGAGATAATTCTTTAAACTGGTATAGGAATGATATAAGATAAGGTCATAATTATAATTGATAAACAATCTATCGTCCCAATATTTTTTAGTAAATTTATATTTATAAACAAATTAAAATTAATTCCATCGATAATCATATAGATAATTACATTGGAAGTACTTGAATGAAGTGAAAAGGGAACATAATCTCTTACTGTGGGATAGTTCTTCTAAAATCATAGGATATACTTCATTCGAGCATGAGAACACCATGATCGAGATATGGGGATATAATGTGATACCAAATTTCATCATAATGGGTTCTTATAAAATAGGAATACATAGTAGGGTGGGTATTTATTGAGAAATAGTAGTTTTTTTTAATTTCATATCATAATAATTTGAACCTAAATGATTATATAATAAAAACCATTATCATTACCGTTAATTTTTTCATTATTTCTTGTAGAGTTAAGAGGTTAAATATTTTTTTTATTCTTTTATGAATTTAAATCTATAAAATTACACCATTAATTATGTTTAAGTGATTCATATTAATAAATAATATATTTTAAATCCTTAATATATAATATCTGGTTTAGAGGACTCATTAGTGGTTTGTAAATAATATTAACTATTATGAGAGAACATTATTTTAAATGAGAAATATATTTTTTGTTAATTTATTAACTTAATAAAATTTATGAAAAAACATTTGGGTATCATGATATCATAATAGAATCATCATATTTATAATGTGATTACTATTTTCCTAAAATTTTGGTTGTCTAAAAAATATGAAAAATTCACAATTGGATAATTTCAACATAATGATTTTAAAAAATATTATATATTTTTCCTTCATTATTTTATAAATATGGGTATATATTAAATAAATATAAATATATATTGGAAAATGTAGTTTTTATGACACTAACAACATTTATAACTATATAAAAATTACATTACAGATCTATAAGTCATATTTTCAATTATATTTTAACAAATATTATTTAATATGAATAATTTATGAAAATATATTTTACATAAAAATAACATTAATTTATTTAAAAAGTTATTTTAATTGAATATAAATCTTTATAAAAAATATTATTTTAGTTTCATTGTATGAAAATGTAATTTCTATCAATAACTTTATTTAATATTATATATAAATTAATAATTGATAAATGATAAATATAATGATTATTTTTTGTAAAATATATAATCAAACATACTACTAGGGTCTATATTTGTGAAAGCTTATTAAATTAGTGTAATATTTTAGGATATGTTGTGTGATGACGATCCTTTCTTAGGCTGGGTTGGAGAATAATATTTGGGTAATAATCCTGATTATTTTGAAATTTACTTATATTTTTTTCATTGTTTTAAATTTTTTGAATATTAATTTCAGATTTTTCAAGGGATAACTACATTTACATCTCCCTTATAATCACCAATAAATGGGCATCACTGTGTATGATCCTATAGGTCGAGGCCATTAATTATTCTTTTAGTGTAAATTAGACCTTATAATGACCCTTAATATATAATAATATAAAAAATTAATATATAGTATAATAATTATTAAAGGTTGTGATTATTATTGTTCTTTTATGATTAACATAATATTATGCTCATACTTTAGAGTGGTTCAAAATAATAAAATTGAGTTCATGTTTATTATATGAAAAAAATTCTTCATACTCAATTTATTATTTCAAAATAAATTTCATTTAAAAATGATCTGGTAATTACAATATTCTATTATTGATAATGGAATATGGTTGTATAAAATAATTACATATATTCCACATATTCTACATTTTTTAAATATAAATATAATATTAAATTATATATCTTGTTGAATAAGGACAAATGAACTATCGATCCTTGGTATGTTTCCTTATGTTTTAAATTAACATGTAATAAAGATATACTAGATCTGGGGGAATAATGTTTAGAGAATTGCAACCATATTGATATTGGTATGATCATTTATTACTCTAAAAGACTATAAAGATATTTTGGAGATTTCAAGTACCTCAATGGTCTTTATATTTTAGAAGGTGCGTATCCCAAATGTTGAAAAGACCAAGAAGATACATAATTATATAACAAAATTTTATTGTAGGAATATATAAATTAACAAAAATTATTGATATATCAAATGATATCAGGCTAATTATTTTTCTCTACTTGGCATAATCACATCTGAGATGTGTTTCATCACATTATTTATAACTATTTTATTTAATATATGTTTTTTTACCAATTTTATGATTTTTGATTGAATAATTGTATTTTGACATTATGAACGGTTAACAAGATAATACATAAATGAACATAAAAAATTCACAAATCTTGTATTATTTTTACCCTGGGAGTTCCACAAGGAGGTTACGAAATACATGCCATCTAAAACCATGTACAAATCACACGGTTGTTTACAGATGGCTTATCCTCTACAATAAATGTCTAGTGAAGAATAATATTTATATACTACTTCATTGATTTTTGTAATTGAATATAATGATGAATAAAACAATGTGAAAATTATCTTTTTAATATGTTAGTCGTGTATATCACCTAATGAATATATTATCGATTAAATTTCTAGATATTTTTTTAGTGTGATTCTTAATAGGATTATAAGGAGAGAAATACATTTAAAATATGTTACCCAAACCTATCCTATGAAAATATTGATTCCATGTCTTGAATTTTAATCCAATACATTTTAAGTATTTTTGAATAAAAATTGAAATAATTTAAAATCTTAATATCTTATGAAACAATATTATATCTAAATGTATCATAAATATGGTAAAAATTTTAGATTAACTAATTTTCATTCCATTTTATAAATTCACTAAATTTAATGAAGTTCCGGATTTGTTTGATCATCTGTGTTTGATTTGATAATACTGTAAATGATTAGATGATGAATAATTTTTTTGTGTCATACATCCCAATAATGGTTTTCATTAATGCATCTATTTGAATAGTTTATTTGATTTTTTATTATATTTACATTCATTTTCAAAGTTTGATGATTTATAACTCTTGGTGTTTGCTATATACATGGATTTGTTTAGAGCAGTTCCTCTCTATTTAAATGTCACCTCATTCAAGTTTCTAGTAATTTTATAAACAAACTGACTGAAAATTATAAAAAAAGTGTTTTAATTAAAATTAATGATAATTATAAATAAGTAAATTTAAATATTATTTATTTTTAACATAAAAATAATTATTTAAGTCAAAATATTTTGTTAAATGGTGTTTGAAAATATATCATTGAGTAACTAGTTCGTCACCCCCAAAAAAGTGGTTCTAAATTAAAATTTTAAAATTTCAATTAAATCAAAATAAATAATTATTTAGGTATATTAAGGAATAAATATCATTGTGAAATATTTTTCTATTTTTATTTAGTGATATTTATGTTTTTTTTAGTAAATTGAATTTATATTTTGTGGTGAAGTTTTTTTGGGTAATTTAATAAATAAATTATAAACATATATCAATAATGGTAATATATAATATATAATTAAAAAATAAGTAGTTTCTTTTTTTATATAAATTATAATATGATTTATTTTCACAATGAATCAAATGTATATATGATCATAATTATTAAACGAACTTATAAAATTTACAATATTTAATAATTATTTTTTCTAATATAAACTAAATGTATGAATTGATTATAGATTTTCATAAGAAAAATTATAACATTTCTTCATAATGGGGATACAATTTTATAATAGGTAATAATTTGGTTTTATCCCCTATAAACTAAATTTGTTAACCACTTTTGATATAATCGTTGTTTATGAAGGTTGAATGAAAATAAAATAACAACCAACGAAACAAATACATTAGGGAATGTTAACATATAATAATAAATTAAAATTTTATAACACCTATTCATATCCTCTTATAATAAAATGTCTATGGGAGTAATAAATAAGATGATAGATTCCAAATCAATCTTGTGGGTAGATGAGTATTATAACTATGATTGAGAATAATAAAAAATAACAATTATTGAAAAGTAAAAAATAACAAATCTTACAAGTATGGATGAATGAAAGTAGATCGTGTATAAGAATAATTATCCTATCTCTATATTGACTACCCATAGTATCAATTTATAATAATTTTGAAGTTTAGGACATTTAATTAATTAAATTTCATATAGTCCGTAATATAATCCTTTCTTAGGTTTTCCATTATGAATTATTATAACTTGACATTTTAATGAATATAAACGTTATTTAGAAGATTTAAAGTTCCCTTTAATGAGTATTTTTTAAAATTCCATTCTTTATATAGAAATAAGTAATTATATATATATACATATCATTTCCCTATTTTATCTATCTCATATGATTGAAAACCACCCATATTGTTTTTAATTCATCATTAATTCCTAATCCATCCTTAAAACAGTCATAGAATCACTTCAAAATCAATATTTAGTACCCTATCATTTTGAATTGTTTTTAGAGATCCTATATTTCTATCTATTCCTAATATATATTCAATATAAATATATTTTTAAACTGTGGATTGTGTAATGTTTGTTACATCTAATCCTCAATTGAGTGAGGATCCTATAAAAGATACAAAATCATCTAAAATTATATATACCTAAAAATTCATATATTTAATATCCATCTCAAGTGAATATTTTTGACATTAATATGATACCACGTTTAGTATGGTTAATGAAATGTATATTTATTACTATACTGTATTATGAAATTATGATTAAAGAAATATCATTATGGAGAAAAATTATTTGTTAGATCTAGTAAATGTGATATATTATAACAACCAATAATTTTCATATATAAATATTTAATATAATTATAATAATATTAATTAAATATAATAATAAAGGAATGATCAAATCAGAGGGGTTTAGTGTATTTTGAAAATAAGAGTAAAAAACAAGTAGTTAACCGAACATCTAAAACTTATCACACTTATTCTTCATAAGTAGAACCATTTTTAATATATCGTACATTATAAATTCCATCATATTTAGGGGAAAATTAACATAAACAATATGTGTTATTATATTACCATTAAGGGATGTCATATGAAAAATAAATGACAAAATAAGCATAAGGGATTAAGAACATGAAAATAAAAGTTGAAAATTCTACCCAACATATCAAGGATGATGATATTGAGTCTTGGAATGAATCACAAAAGGTCATAACACATGAATTATAAAACAATCAAATAACATAATCCATAATTTTATAACAATAACAAGTAACACGAAATCAGGGAAAACACATAATCCTTTATCATTGTGATCATTTTATAAATAGAAACATCCCACTCATTTTTCTATAGACATGAAATAAGGCCCTTGAATAAAATAATGGAAATTAAACAAAATACAGGAACAATCATATAGACATGAAAATATTCCAAACAATTTATACAATAATAAAAATGTCAGATTAATATTATGATTTAAAATATGAAATAAAATAATTAATAGAATATGATACCAAAATATTTTAACATTATTATAAGAAATATAAATAATTAAATTATATGAAATCCATATTCACAAATTAGGTATTTTAAAAAACTTTTTTAAAAAAAATTCCCCTATAACATTGCATTTTAAAAATTAACTTATACTTCAAGTTTAATAAATTTTATAATCTAAATGAACTATATATACTGAAAACATTCCAACAAATTCAATTCTGCATAGTGGATAAATTTATTTCCATATTAAATACTATATTCATTATTATATTTGTATGAATCCAATATAAATGTATTTATCAATAGTTTAATAGAATTATGTTCATTTTTATTGTATCAATCTAAATAATAGTTTTCAGATTGTCATTTTTATATTCAAATATCCATATAAATTTATTCCATTAAACCCAATTTAATTATAATTTTTTCTATGGTAATGATATCACAAAAATTTCATAAATTATTGCTTTTATAATTTTTGTGGGTTCATTATATGTAATTTGGGATTTGTGCTCAAAATTATTTCCAAATTAGCACCCTATTGGAGCTTACTTTTCAATATCCAAAAATATTAAAACCATATGATGATTTGTATAGTCTATATGGGTTTTTCTAATGATATGATAAATTCTCAAAACACAACATGAAAAGGGTGTCTTAATGATTCACATAAATACTATTGTAATATTATTCACCAACTATTTCATTATAATTATAGGATTTATTGAAATTCATATTTTTCAATGCATACATGATGAAATCTATTGACGTTTTGGTTTAATGAAAACATTTTTAAAAAAATTATAACGTAAAAAGATTATCACATAGACCATTATCTTTTCTTGATGGCTCTATAAATATAATAGAAAAATCAAATGAACACAACAAATTTTTTGTTATTTATTAAGAATATTTTGTTATTCTCTCTCTTCCGAATAATATTTTTTCAACCAAAAGATTTAAGGTAATTTCAAATAACATAAATTTTGTTCTATAATTCAAAAATATAAGTATTTTAATGTGTTTTACTCAAAATAATCTTAAATATATAATAATTTTTTCTGATAACATAAATGTTAAAAATAGTTCATAGTTTTTCATCACTAACCAAGATAAATTGTATTGTATTCATCCTCAATATTCTACAGCCACATTTTTAATGTTTCTAGGAGAAGAGAAATTTTAAATATATCCTTTTTATTTGAGTATAAAATTGAAATACATGACTTTTAGACTCGAAAATAATATCAAATATCATGATTGTTAAAAGAATTTAAAAAATAACCTTAATTAAATTGGAAAATTTAGTGATACCTAGGAATTATTTAATATTTTCAGATATATAAAAAATTAAGTTGAATCATTCAATGTAATCATTACTTAAATAGATATAGTGATGTATTTCTTTAATTGTTAATCTAGATTCCCAGAAAAGTCTATGTGAAAAAAATCTTAGATTCGAATAGTAAAATCAAATTTATTTGTATTGAAGGAAAATTATTTCCTCTTGAGATTTTTTAATATATTACACAATTTGTATGTTATTAATTATATCATAATTTGATCTAATAATCAGCTATTTTATAAAATGACACCTTTCTAACCATAATCTATATGAACATAATTTAATTGACACATTCCTCGATCATACAGCTTTATATACGAGAGGCTATCAACATGTGATGAAGGAATAATTATTTCATTTGGGGAGAAAGTACCTTCTGTATCATGGAATAAAATAATATATAAATATTGATAAATCATAAAAAAATGAAAAAATTAGTTCACAATATGGAATTATAGTTTCTGTCTATCCTAGATATATAAATAACCACATTTAATTGACATAATTGAATAAAATGTTTCATAAATTGACATAACATATCATATTTCTCCCAATAATGAAGTCGTTGGTAAAAAAAATTAAATTAATTAAAAAATAGATATTTCTATAATGATCTAAGCATCACGATCGAGATATTATAACTCCTCCTTTCATACATGATCTCGTACATTAACATGATTCCAAAAAATGAATTTACATGATCAATAAGAATTAAATATATTGTTTGAGAACATAAATTAGTTGGGAACAACTAATGTTGCCGATAATAAAATACAATATATAAATGATTGCATGACTAAAATAATACAATCTAATAACATGAAATATTAGTTTAATTGTAGAATAATAAAAAAAATTTATATATTAATAGTAACAAATAAATGAAATTTCATGTTTTGGTATTTGTTTCCCATGTGTTTTTTATGTCATGTAGGAACACACAAAAATTCTTCTTAAACAAAATCAATATCCTAGTTAATAAAAATAAATAAACTAATGAAAATCCTCTTGAAAATGGAAACATTAACACAAGTGTAATTATAATTAATGGGGTAAACATATTAATTGGTTTCATGTTATTACCTAGTGATAATCAAATCCTAAATTAGTATGAAGTATGTGTAATATTTGACAATTATATGTTTATATGAAAATGATTAGTGTAATAAATTATAGTTTTCTCACTCATGGATTTTCTAAATAATATATATATATATATATAGATATTCCTATGTCTAATGTGATAAATTTACAATAACATATGACCATAAAAACATCAATAATTGTTATTCTAGTTCTTCGCAGTATTTTTTCACCTAAGATTAGATGATGTGAAGTTTTGGGCTATGTGGGACCTCAATAACAACATATTAATTCGAAAAAATTACATTTACAACAATCATGACCACATTCTAAATAATTAATCATTTCATATAAATTGAGTATAAGATGAAAAATCTAAGTCTAGAGCTGGGTCTAGGATGTGGATTTTCTCATATGATGGGAAATTTTTAGTTTACCTTGGGGACTTTAGAAGATTGATTCCATTGATAGAATAAAAAAATATTTTAATAAGATAAAACTTTATCAATTGATTCAGTAATAGAAAATTTAAATAATAATCCTATATTTGTTTATAAACTCGTTATTATCTCCATCTACTAGGGATTTCCACATAAATCGTAGGATTTCGGAGAGTTCCAATTGAGGATACTTCATGAGAGGTGCTGCAGAAATTACCATTATGTTTTTATTGATAGTGGGTGAGGCTAATAGGATCTTCATTTAAAAAAAACACTTGATCTAGGGTATCTATATTTTCATTACATTGTTCTTTGTAAATACAATCTCAAATTGATGGACTAGACATCCATTATTTGTGGATGACTTCATCATAATTATTCATTAGGATTATCATTCTACATTACCAAACCCTCATTAAGATTGATGAGATTCCATTGTTATATATTAATACATAGGGGAATTAATTTTTTTATATATTTTTATTTAAATGATTTTTTTTAGTTCTGGATGTCATGTTTTGATATAAATAAATAAGGAATGATGTATTATTATCATGTTTATTCCTATATATTCCCTTAAATTTATATCAATTTTATCCTTACATATCTCATCTTAGTTCCCACATGTTCATGTCGTTGCCTCTCTAAAAGTAGGGTTACTCATAGATTTCAAATTATTTGATGAGAGTATACTTTAATCAATTATAGACTATAGATATGAAGCTTGAGGGGTTGTGGAATATCTAGACAATCGAGGATGGGTAAGAGAGTGCCTAAGAAGTAGCGGTGATTCCTGGTGATAACAGTGACCAATGAGGGAGTGAAGGTATAAGTACCTTGTTGATGGTAGGGTAGTTTGGTTGAGTGGGGAATGAAACCCCATAATTAGAAAAGATATAGATATATTTGGAGTCAATAAATATTGATGTTCCTAGGGTGGGGAATGGGACAATGAAAATAATGGCATGGAAGGAGGGTGTATGGGAGAATGCATACGCTACCCAAGGTCATAAGTTATTTTTCATTGTATGATGGTTTCCCACCTTCCATATTTTATGATGGTAGGTTAGACTATTCTAATTTATCAAGGGGTATAAACTATTTAATACATGATATGTGGGCTCAGAAGATGCACCCGGGTCAAGATTTACAAGCCTATTTATTCATGTTTTCTATTCAAGACTTTGTGTTTCTGTGCATATTAACATGGAATGACCTATTCCATTAAAGAGTTTTTTCATATATTCTTTTGTAAGTGCCTATTATTAGAGGAAAATCATATATCATATTTACTTTTCCACAAACATCATAATCGAATGGTCTATATAACAATCTAGGGCCATTTCAACCCTGAAATCATATGCATTCATTATAGGTTTTGTAGGTCTATCATTGATGTTCATGTATGACTATCTTACAAATCTGAAACCATTAATAGAGTCAGGTATTTTACCAAACATCGTACACATGGAATCAAAAATATTCAGGTGACACACCCCCAATATAGGTCTCTTTATTCATGGTTGGATATTCTCATTGTGGTTTGGGTGAGGTGACCTATTTCACTCATGCACGTGTGGTTATGACATTAGGGATTAGTAATTCCTTGGAAGAAATCTATTATGTTCATATAGTTTCCCCCCCCCCCTAGGTTTTTAGAATGAGAATGTGCTAACAGTTGTTTTGTGAAACAAGGTATGGTAATATCTATAATAAGGATCAAGATATAATAGTGGATATGATTCCCCATCATTGGTATTAGTTGTGGTGTGATAGTTGGATCTGCTAATTAGATTGGATACGTAACAATTTTAAATACTCAAAAAACCCTTCAGTTTTATTCAAGATGAAATGTATGAATAGGTATTGACTTAATACTACAAATATAATTTAGAAAATTAAGAACCCCTAGTTTCTCATGGTATTCAAACCCTCGTGTGTGCGATATGTGATAAATAAGTCTATATTGTGTTTATTTTAGCTCATGATATGTATTATATATATATCATTATTCATTAAAATTCTCTATCAAACTCATTTTTGTAGATAACATTGAGTGGAATTACATATTAGTGTTATCTTTGTTTCTTTGAGCTATCATGCTATTTATGTTTATTCTCCCATGTACAAGGGCTTTTATCCTACAAATGTTGTTCCCAAGAATATAATGCACTTATTCATATTTGACATTGGTATACAAATAGATGGTTTGAATTATTTATAGCTAATGTTTGATGAAACATGACAATGTTTGATGGATCCTAGTTGTACTTATTTATGGTGTTGACTATTGTGGTAGGATATAATCAATAAATACCGGAATTGACAATTAAATTTCAGGAATCTGATATCTCTAAGACTTAGATAGTTTTTAGTTTTATTGTTAAATGTATTTTCTTTTTAAGGGAATTTTTTTAACAGATATCTCGCAGTTAATTTGATTATTTATTAAATTTTACAACTACTATTGATGTTTTTTTATTCATCGGATATAGGTATATATTAAGATATGATGTTGGATGAGCCGTATAATATCGAGATGAATTCATATACATTTATAGTAAGCATCCCCTCTCTTATTAGAGGTCGATATGGGTTGGAACAATCTATTCCCTAATGGTCCATGTGGGCTGCAATGTGTTATTTCTTGTTATAGTAGTATAAAAGAGGTTATTCCATATGGAGCATGATTAGAGATAGCTCTAGTGTTATGAATAGTTTAGTATTTTTTAGGAATGATTTTAGAAGAGTCGTTAATTGGGTTATTATAATATAGTGAAAACCATAGTTGTAGTTCCCACTATATAACCTATCTAGGACATAAATAACTTAGTAATTGCCATATATATTTGATACATAGTTTTTAGACTACTAGTACTTGGGAACCTAAAATTTTAAATTGTCAATTATGAGTATCCATGACATTTTTATGAATTCCCATCTAGGTTTTATATAATCATTATAGGTCCACCATGTTGAATGAATGGTGTTAGTCATTGAAATATAATATATTTTCATAAGTTGTGTTGTGTTGAGGGTTTCTATTTCCCTTTGGGATTTTTTTACTGAAGGTGTCAGCTAGACCCTCTACATCTGATGGATTCTATGTGAATAATTTTTTAAATTTTTATTTACTATGTGATTCTATAACAATAACATACTAATAATTTTTTGTATACACTAGATTATGTAACTTGTGATCTACGTAGATACCGAGTTTTGATGTGGTAAGTAACTTTCATAGGAACTCTTCATAAACCAGGAAGTCCATCCCATATGAAATGTTTTGATTCTATGTTATGAAATGTGAGGATACCCCAATGGTATCGATGTTGATACATTTGTTTCCCCTAGGGAACTATGTAAATAACATGGAATTATAGGTTTAGAATACAACCTATGACTTTTTTGGAAAACAAGGTTTCCAGTCCTTCTAGAAATATTTAAATACTAGGGCGTGATAATGTTTCATTCAATAGATTCTAAGACACATTTTATCATCTTGGTTAGAAAATATAGACACATATTATTAATCAATATTTGAATGTTGTTTTTATGGATGAAAATTATTTTATATAGTGTTTGAGTTTTAAAACTTATTTTGGAAGAGTCTTGTTCTATAGAAGTAATTCCATATATATAGAACAAAACTCATAATCTAATACAAATTAAGGAATCCAAAAAAAATGATATTTTCAATATATTTTATTCCATAATAACATAAATCAATTTTCCCTATTCATGCAGATAAACAAGAGGAGTTATTATGTTGTGGATGTTTTTGACATAACTACACATATTCTAGTGACATATTAGAGATAAATAGTAGTTTATAATTAATGGATGTTATAAAACCTCTCTTTAATAGAAATATTACACTTCATATGATGATATATAGATTAGTTTCATTAGGAAACTCAATATAGTAGATAATAATGATATAATTATTCTCTTTGTTGTTTAATATCAACTATAAGTCCCAATTAACTATAAAGGATCCTTTTATAGCTGTGTAAGTGTTTCAATATTGTTCATAGATCTATGACTCATCATACTACTCAAAAAATCACCACTATATACAATTTTTTCACAATAATGATATGGAATGTTAGAGTTGTTGGATGATTTGGGAAATTAAGGTATATAATCATGAATCAATATATAAATTTATGATTATTACCGATGTATTATCTTCTACGACCCTCATAATATATGACACATTGGATTTTTTCCTCCATAACAAAATGGTTGGGTTATATGGATTCTGATAGAACCCATGGACTAGACCTTTTATGATAAATAATTTCAAATCATATCAAAACAAATTTAACTCATCCAATATAAATTAATATTAGATCATAATGATCAACAAAGGGGTTACAAATAACAGTTTAGAAAATATTTAATATCAATCATGTTGAGATTATAAGGTCTAAAAAGTTCACTGATGAGATGTAGTCACCTATGAAATTGGTGAGAGTTTTCTGTCTATGGTTGTGGTGAATGATGATAACCCTTTTTAATTGGTGGTAGACAACACCTATAATAGTATGTATGTATTTTTTTATATGTATGTTTATTGGATATTCACTTCCAATGAATGTTGAGGAGTTAAAAGTGAATTTAGAATGGTTAATGATGGTTAAATTGTAATTATATATTGGTGTGTAAACTGATTTCAATATTGGTTATTGTGTTTGGGTGTTTCTATGTTGAATTATGAGGACCCATTTATTGGTTATGTTTTTTTAATTAGAACAATCCATTAATTTAATAGTTAGTACTATTTTTTGAGTTTATGAATTATTCTTGTCTTATCATGATAGTGCTATATGTTCAATAAAATTATGTATAGTGAGATATAGATTCATGGAGTTTTGGTTATCCTTCATAAGGTAGAGTGCGGGGAAAGAAATGATATTTTAGTGGTGTAGCTGTTGAATGGAAGTCTACCATTCTTGTATAAGACTCAATGCCTATTTAGGTTTGGAGGATCTGGGGTAGCTATCCTCATATTGTATTGATAATGTATATAGACACATTATACTTATTCATTCAAGGGAAATGGTAGAACAATGTTTCTTATTATGGGAAAGTACCACATTGGTGTGATTTCCTAAATTATTTTATGAGTCTAGACATACCACAGTGGTGGACCTAATTATTTTTCGAATGGTGGGGAGTTTCTATATAACATCCCAAGATGGATAGTGGTTGAATATTATGGTTTATTGTGTATTTTGATAATGAAACACTTGTATAGATCACTTTTGTTGTGTAAATCTTTTAGTGTTATATGTATATCAGATCTTTTTAGTAATATTCATCACATTGGAATTAAAATTTATACCATAGTGGATGTTGTTTTCTCTAGAGGTTGTGGATTTTGGTCAATAGTGTAGGTGTAATAATAGAGTATAATGTTGATATATTATGATTAATAAATGGGCCATAAAACCGTCTTTAGATAGTGTAATATATTTCCACCAATTGGAAGTGTTATAATTGTGTACAATTTGGAGATGTTTTTTTGTTACAAAGCTGATCTACAATTTTTTCGTGAAAGGGAAATGATTACCAGACTAGTATATCATTAAAAAAAATGTGAAACATATTTTCGGTCCAAATAGTGGATAATGGATTTAAAAAAATGTTTGATTTTGATGAATAAGATTATTTATTAATTGTTTTGTGATCAAATGTCATTGGTTAATGTGTAGCACCCCAAACATTTTATGGCATGTTTCTCTTAAATACACTGAATTCATTAGATATAATATATTTCATGATTAACTAAGCCTCAATGGAACAAAAAAAGGTTACATATAGGTTATATCCATAACCTATTCATTAAACTTAAATTTTCCAGCTCTGTGATTTGAATTTTAAAAATCTTACACACACGGTTATGTTAATGATGATATTTAGAGTCTAATTGAATTAACTTCATTTTTGGGGAAAAATAAAATACCCTTATAAAGAGTAAAAAACTATTATGAATAGCAACATAACGTTATTAATAGTAATATGACTCTTCTTATAACACCCCAAGATTTCATAATATGTTATTTTTTAAAAATAATTCAATAACTGCACTACACACATCACTGAGTTCAAGCGCATCACAACTTACCAAACTAGCCATTAGAAAGATGTTATGAATAGTATTAACTGAATTTTTAACTTTATATAATCCTTATAATTTTTGAATTCGTATTATGAGTTTCTTAGACATAATTTATGAAAAAATTCATTTTTTCACATAAAAGAAGTATTTTACCAAAAATAAAATTTTATCACCTTTTAATGGTGAACCCTTTTTATATCTAATATATGAAACTTTTATATATTCAATTTGACAAAATAAACTTCTTATTTATATTTGGGACATAATAATTTAGTTTAAATAATTTTTTTTGTTTTTTTAATATCATTCATATTTGGGTGAATAGTTAAAAATACTATATTTTAACTAAAAACAAATTTTTTAATCAAAATAATTTATAGTGTTAAATTATACATTTAAATGGTTTGGAAGTATATTTAGATTATAATTTTACCATTTTATACAATGATGGTCATTTTAAGTAATTTTACATTGAAATTGGACATAGACAAGTGTCAATCTTTTGATAGTTATTATTTCTTAAAAATACGTTTTTTACAATGGGAATTAATTTTAAATTAATTAATGAAACTTATATATTTTGAAATCAGTAAAATATAATTCATTTTTCAAATCAAAATATCAAAATTATCTTAGGGTGAATTTTTGGAAATTTTCTGAAAATTTCCAATTTTTGATCAATTGTGGAAAACACTGAGTAATTGTTTAAAACTGAATTTTTAAATTTATTTTTTATTATTTAAATTTATCTTTTCTCAAGATAGATACATAATACCTATATAATTTCAATTTAATTCATTGAAGTCATTTTATAATAATTATATATATATATATATATATTATTAAACTTTTTACCGTCTTTTGCCAACCTCTAAGGAGCATTTTCAAATTCACATAAAACATAATTTTACCGCTTCTGTGAGTTGAATTTCAAAAATATGAGAGACACGGTTGATATTATATGAATAATGTTGTTCAATATGATGAAATAATTTTTGGGGAATAGTAACATTTTACTTTTATTTACCATGGTTAAAATTAAATAGGGTAATTAAGGGTTAAAAAATATTATTTTTACACTAAGACATGTCCAAATTATATTGGGTAATTATAATATGACGAAAAACAACCTTAGGAATAATATATGTTACTTTAGGTCCACTTGATTACATTAAGACAATTTTTATTCTTTAATTTAAAGAAGATTAAAAAGTGTTAAATTCAATGTTTAATAACTAAACCATTTTAATATAGGGTTACACAGAAGATAAATTTATTCTATACATATTAATTAGAAATATAAAAATATTTCATACCTAATGATATTTTTTTATATTATTTAGATCTTAAATAAAATTATTTATTTATGACACAATGATGATGCAGTAATTACCTAATTAATGAAATATTTAAATAATTAAAATTATAAATATCCAAGTAAATTTAATTTGAGATTTTTTGGCATTAAACTATATTTATAGGTCAATATGACATGTTAGGGTTGGTTATATCAATTTGTTTCAAAATAATAATGCTGTTATGAATATAGAAAAAAACAAAATACCAAATATTGTCAAAATTGACAAAAAAGAGTTTTTAAAACAAATATTATAGTATTAATTGATATTTTATTCCAAAAAATCTAATTATTGGACAAAAGACTTGTATAGTGATATGTGTATCATTAATGAACCACTTTAGGTTTTCTTGGAAGTTTATAGTATGTTTATTAACCATAAAATATAAAAATACAAAAAGACATGGTAAATGTCTAACTATTTAACTAAGAGGTAAATCTAAAAGATAAAGTTAATATAGTGACCCAAACCTGTATAAAACCAATTGGTTGAGTGGTTTTCGACCCATCCCCACATATTACTTTAAATAATTTATTTTGGATCTATTAAAAATAGAAAATTATTTTATTATAAAATAATATTTCATGATTTTCATAAGGTGCCCCTCACCCTTCTTTTAAAAGGGAACTCACACTTCTATATAATTAACACCTTCAAATAAATTTGGCTTGGCCAAAACCAGCCCAAATAACCTCTCAACTATCCCCCCTTCACCCTAGAGTCCTTATTATAGTCATAAAGACAACCTAAGGATCCATTTCGATCAAATCCAAAGGAAGAACCCGAAGAAGAGGTAAATATTTAATCACCTCTTTCAAGTTCCTTTCTTCTTCCACTTCCTCTTTCTTTGTTGTTTCCATTATAAAATAATAAATCATGTATATTATATATAAAATGATGTTATTATAAATATGGTACAACCACATTCATTATTCTATCCATCCTTTTGATGATAAGTCACCATACGTGCATACATACAACTTACCATCTCCACGTCATGGTGTAATTGTTATTCAGTACATTATTATTTGGATGGATATAATAATGATTTTTAATTGATGTAAATAATAAATATAACATGATAATTATTTTTTTATATGATATACTATCCAATTATATATTATTCTAATATCAAAATAATGATATTGTCACTCATGCGTACCTATGGATTATCGTCTCCACGAACATGATGAGATTCATTCCTCATCGTATACATTCAAGACTAATTTTCATTATATGATTAAGAATAACGTTTAAAGACTTAATATAATTATGAATATGAATAAAATTCATCCTATCCATAACAGACATTACTTATGTAACAAAGAATATAAAGTAAAACAAATTAGATAACACATGAAACGATAATAATTCTAAGATATTATTAACAAAGAAACGTTAAAAGAACATATATGATATCATATTAATGTATATGATTGTTATATATTTTAATAAAAAATATTTATCCATTATACAGGTTATTAACCTACCCTCGACCAAAGAAATGTACAAGGTAAGGGTTAATTTAAAAATCTCGTTATTATCTGAGGTTGTTTTTACGTAAGTATCTATTGGGA
Organism: Viscum album; assembly: GCA_963277665.1. Classification (NCBI taxonomy): domain Eukaryota; kingdom Viridiplantae; phylum Streptophyta; class Magnoliopsida; order Santalales; family Viscaceae; genus Viscum; species Viscum album. Next base: position 394,753,740 of record OY728148.1, read on the forward strand.
CCTCTATGTCATCTACATCCATGTTTCTTAAAAATTCATTAAAAACATTTTTATAATTTACTATACTATGGGTTTAAGTCATTTATACCCTTGTTTTACTTTTTATAATATATTTTGAAAGGAATTGTTCCGTCATTTTTCATAACAAGGTACCTTATGACCTTTTCGAAAAAGTTAAAGTAAGAATGTTTTTTTTACTTATTCATTGGGTGGAGCAATTTTCCACCATTATGACATCATCGAATCTTCCCTCACAAACTTATAAGAATATTCTAAAATATAATTGTTTTCTTTTATAAATACGTGACTTTTAAATGTTTTCAAAATAGAAAGAGATATTTCTCTAAAAAGGTTTTGATTTCATCAATGTCCACATCCATTGATGGATTTTATGTTTGTCTGAAGATGATTTATTATGATACAAAACTTCCATATTTTGTTGAAGGTTTTGTGATATGTTTGACTGTGGATGTGTTATTTCACACTATTCATTGTATATGGATAATGTATAGATATTTCATATGCCAGTTTTAATACGAATGTTTATGTTATGATTAAACCTTTTCATATGAGGAATGCGTTGGACATAGTAAGTGACATGTGGAGCCCTCTATAGCTCCTTGATGCATCAGTAGGTATCATGAGACAAACTAGTGACTTTGCACAAGGCCTTGAAAAAATCTTATTTGTAGTCATGACACAAGGCCTTGACTATGTGGTTTTGAAAGTTTGGAATTATGCATTCCATCATAATGAATGTGGCTATTGATATTGCATCTGATTAATAGACTAGTAGAATATCAATTTTATTATGTAAATGGAATTATTTTGATTTTTAAATGCCATATTACGATTAATTTAATGTTGAAAATGATTTTGTTTTTCTTCTATACATTTCCTTAAATGTTTATACTTATCTTTGAAAGTTTCCAATATATTGTTATCCTCACTGAGCATCTGAGCTCACCCCATTCTATATTTTAATTTTCCCAGGATGCGAATAAGTATATTATGACTGAACTATAGGGATAGTCTCTGGGATCTAAGTGTTTTCTATGGAAACAATGTTGTTGTAGTTTTCCATTTTATGATGTAATTTAGGCCTTATGAATGTATCTAGTACTTCCAAGGCTACTAAACTAATCGGTCTTTCGAGACATGATCTTTTGTGATCATGTTAATGATACATAATAATGCACCGACTCTTGGCTTCTAAGTTCGAGGCATTATAGTTGGTATCATAGAATGTTTAATTTCAACCACGGAAACCAGATTTAGATAAACTCTAATTAAGAACATAGCCCTAAGAAAAAAATTGATGATTAGTATAGAAGATCATCCTAAATTTTGGTACCATACAGATTTTGAGATTTTACCAAGCAAATACATCCATGTCTAGATACTAGTAGGAAGAGGAGGCTCTGGCACATATATACCAAGGGTATAATCCGTAATTACCTTGCTTTGATCTAGACTCGAATGGGAACTAATTCATGACAATGGGCCTTGCTGCACTAGTATATACCTCCTCAATGAAAATATTTTTATGATTATGTATTATATCCATAGAGTGTTAAATATTCGTTAGGTATTTTACATGTTTGGAATTATTCATTGAAATTCATAAATGAACTACTGTAAGACATTATATTGAAATGTATCCTAGTAGAAGGAATGAGAACTCCAACAATACTTATGATCCAAAGAGTAAGAAGGATCATATATTTCATGGAATTAAGCCATGATTTAGAAAGAAAATTGTCTCCCATGTATTCTCATCATATGATGAAATAGATTCATGTGTTAAAAAGATAAGTAAATAATTCTCTGAGTCCTATGGCTTTTAAGGGAAGAAGGAGAAGAAAATGATGGCTATGAAAAAGATGGATAAAGGGAAGAGGGAAAAGATGATTTTTCTCATATGTGATAACTGTAGAAAGAATAACCTTTTTAAATACTTGAAGGGAATGGGAGTTTGTTATATGTGTAGAGAAAAAGGACACCATGTACGCGATTCCAGGGGTAAGAAAAAAAGTTTCAAATGCACAATGCTTCATCTGTAAGGAGTTGGGACACTACGCGAATCAATGTCCAAATCATCAGTGTATACCCCAAAATTCTGCTATTGGATAATAATAATGTTATTATACTTCCGAGGATGAAGAGGAATGATTATATTTATTATGTTGTTATTAAATTATTGTGTCATTTGAGTATTATATTAATGATGTAAAGGTTATAATAATTATAGAGTATATAAGGATTGTACTACATTACTATTTTATTAAGGACTTGAGATTTTGAGGAACCAAGAAAAGTGACTCAATAGCAGGTTAAAGTTTTTGTTAAATATATGGTTGAGAGAAAGATAAACCATAATATGGTTTTAATACCGAGGTAGTGATTTTGGAATAATACATGATTGATTTTGATAAATTATATTGGATATTCTTGACTACCTTGAAACAAATTAATGATTTGAATATTCCATCATTGATGATGTTTACAACATTTTTTGGATAGAAGGAGTATATATAGTATTCTATAATGAATATTGGAGCATGATTGTAATCAATAAGGTTTTATGGTAATTTTGGAAGTTGAGGTTTTTTAAAAAAATACATGATGAAGGTGTTAACATGTTATTACGTGGAAAAAAGAATCTTTATTGTGTTTACCTTCCTTATAAATTTTGGACTGGGAGTTTGGATAGAAGTATTTTAGATAATTATATTTTGAGATTATTTTTAGATATCCAAAAATAGGACAACTCGAAGGTCGGGGGACAGATGATCACGTCCGGCAATACCGCAAGACTTGAACCCGCAACTGAAGGGCGATAAGGGTGTATCACCTACCACTGGACCACGTGATGTCCTAGATTGAATAATTTAGTTTTTTTAAAAGTATTGGTGGATGAATTATAAATTCATTTTTTGGAACCCTATACAAATAGGATAAATAGAATATTTATTTTACGTTATATTACCTTTTAGATTGAAAGATGAGTTTGTGGTAGAAATTAGTTAAAGGATGTAACTCTACATGTCAAGTATGTATATTTGTTATTCACTTATTCAAGGAAGAAATTAATTCTTAAAATTTAGGTAAGGGATCATACTACTAAAAATGAGTTATCATAATACCTTATGTTTTGATGAAATGATAATATTTTGAATCATCATAGATTGATGGATTTGAGGCCCTCAATTCTACAATTTTTTGTGACTGATGACCGCAATCTCTCCCAATAATTATTTATTTTTTCCCTCCAATTAAGTCTCTAATTTCCACTAATTTTTTCTTAATAGTGTTTATAATTGGGTGGTGACTTTTACATTACCCTTTTCATCATATTAAGACCAAAAAAATGTTAACCAAATTTCTGATGTGGGTTTTCCAAAATAGGTATTTTCTATTTTCATCCTTTTATTTTCGATTTTATTTTCAAATTGAGAGGAAGCAATTTATTGAAGGATGGAAAAATTTAACACCCCAAGAGTTCAAAATACGTTATTTCATCAATGTAATTCAATAACATCCATTACACGCAACACTGAGTTAAAGCGCACCGCGATATACAATACTAGTCGTTCAAAAGAAGTTATGAATTGTATTAACATAATTTTGAACATTATATATTTTTTTTAATTTTAGAATCCATATTATGTGTTTTTTAAAGATAATGTAAAAATAAATTCATTTTTTCAAATAAAAGAAGTATTTTTCCAAAAATGAAATTTTACCACCTTTTAATAAAGAACCCTTTTTAAATACAATATTTGAAACCATTATATATTTAAATTGAAAAATTAATCTTCTTCTTTAGAATTGGGATATAATAATTTAGTTTCAATAATTTTATTTATGATAACCTTTATATTTGGGTTAATAGTGAAAATTACTGTATTTTAACTAAATTTTTTTTATTAAAAAACATTTATAGTATGGAATTATACATTTTAACAGTTTCGAAGTATAATTAGATTATATGTTTATCATTTAATCCAATGATGGTAATTGTATGTAATTTCACTTTGAAATTTGACATAAACTAGTGTCAATCTTTTGATAGTTCATATTTATTAAAAATACATCACTCAGTTTTGAAAATGACATTTCATTTTAAATTAATTAATAACAAATATTTGTTTTGAAATTAGTAAAATATAATTCTTTTTTAATTCTTAATATAAAAATTATCTTAGGGTGAAGTTTGGGTATTTTTTCGAAAATATTCAATTTTTGATGAATAGTGAAAAACCCTGAGTTATTGTTTAAAACCGAATTTTTATTTAAATAAATATTTGTATGATTTTAATTTTTTTCAAAATAGATACATAATATATATATAAGTTCAATGTAATAATTAGAGTCCGTTTATAATAATTTTATATATATAATAATTTTATTGAACTTTTTACCATCTTTTACCCACCTCCTAGGAGCATTTTCATATTTACATAAAACATCATTTTACTACTTCTGTGAGTTGAATTTCCAAAAATCAAAGAGACATGGTTAATATCAGTAAGTAAATTGTGGTTCAATAAGATGAAAATAATTTTTGGTGAATAGTAACGGTTTACTTGTATTTACCACGGTAAAAATTAAATACGGTAATTATGGGTAAAAATGATATTATTATTACACTAACACATTTACTAATTTTTTTGATAAGTATAATTCGGCCAAAAAAATGTAGGAATAAAATATGATCCTTTAGATCCAGTTGGATTAAATTAGGATATTTATTATTATTTAATTCAAAGAAGAGTTAAATGTGTTAAATTGAACTTTTACTAACTAATACATTTTTAATATCAATTTAAACATTAGATAAATTAGACTATTAATATTCATTAAAAAGAAAAAAATATTTCATACATAATGATATTTTATTTATATTTTTTAGACATTAGATAATTATATTTATTTATGACACAATGATGATGATGTAATTACCTAAATAATGAAATATTAAAATAACTAATAATATAAATATCTATATGAATGTAATTTGAAGATTTTTATGAATCCCACTGATTTTCTAGGTTAATATAAAATTTTAGTGTTGGTTAGATGAATTTTTTTCTAACTAATAATTCTGTAATAAATTTAGCAAAAACGAAATACCAAATAGTGTCAAAATTGACATAAAAGAGTTTTAAAAACAAATATTATATTATTAATTGATATTATATGGATAAAAATCTAAGGTTTGTCCAAAACACTTATATAATGATAGATGTATCATCAATTAACCAATTGGGGTTCTCTTGGATGTTTATAGTATGTTTATTAACCATATAATTAATAATACAAAGATATATGGTAAATGTCAAACTATTTAACTAATAGTTAAATCTAAAAGATAAAGTTAATATAGTGACCCAAAGATATCTAAAACCTATTGTTTGAGAGGTTTTAAAAACATACCCACATTATCCATTAAATAATTCATTTTGGAGTCATTAGAACCGAAAATGTTTTTATTATAAAATAACATTTCTAGCTTTTCCTAAAGTGCCCCTCACCCCTCTTATAAATGGGAACCCACCCTTCACTCTAATTCACGCCTTCAATGCCATTTGTCTAATCCAACCCCGAAACAAATACCCTCTCATCTGACCTACTTTTACCTTATAGGCCTTCTTTTAGTCATAAATCCAACCTATGGAGCCCTTTTGATCAAATCAAAACGAAGAACCCGAAGATGAGGTAAAAATTTCATCACCTCTTTCATGTTCCTATATTTTTCCATATCCTCTTTATTTTTATCCATTCTAAAATAATATATATAGTTTTTTCTATATACTGTGATGTTATTATAAATATGGTACTACCATATTCATTAATCTATGCATCCTTTGAAAGATATGTCACCATACATGTGTACATACGACTTATCGTCTCCACATTGTGGTGTAATTGTTATTCAATACATTATTATTTGGATGGGTATAATAATGATGTTCAATTGATGTAAATAATAAATATAACATGATAATGATTCTTTATATATGATATACCATCCAATAATATATTATTCTAATATCAGAAGAATGATATTGTTGCTCGTGCGTAAGAACAGATTACCGTCTCCACGAACGTGATGAGATTCATTCTCCATCGTATTCAATCAAGACTAATTTTTATTAGGTGAAAAAAAGTAACATTTAAAGACATAATATCATATCCAGAAAAACATTAGTTACGTACCAATGAATATAAATGGAAATGATTTAGTTAACACCTGAAAAAATGATAATACTAAGATATTATTAACAAAGCAATGTTAAAAGATCATATATGATATCATATTAATGTGTATGATTCTTGTATAATTTAATAAAAATTATTTAACCATTATACCCAAGGTTATCCTACCCTCTACCAAGGAAATTTACATGGTTCAGGTTAATTTTTCATTATATTTATTATCCGATCTTGTTTTTACGTAAGTATCTACTTGGAACTCTTTATCATCCACATCAATATTTCATAGAAATTTATTCCAAATCATTTTTACTAATAACTAGACTATGAGTTAAAGTCATTTATACCCTTGTTTGAATTTTTATAAAATGGTTTGAAATAAATCATTCCATCATTTTCCAAATAGGGTACCTTATGAACTATTCGAAAAAATTATGGTAAGAATGCTTTTAAACTTATACGACAAGTGCACCTATTTTCTACTCTTATAACATAATCGAATCTTCCTTTAAAATCTTATAAGAATATTTTAGGATATAAATGTTTTCTTTTATAATTAAGTAACTTTTAAATGATTTCAAAATAGAAAGTGATATTTCTCTAAAAATGTTTTGATTTCATCTATGTCAACATCTTTTAACGGATTTTATGTTTGTTTGAAGATGATTTATTATGATAGAAGGCATCCATATATTGTATTGACGGTTTTTTGATATGTTTGACTTTGGATGTGTTATTTCATTCCATTCATGGTTTATGGATAATGTATTGACATTTCATATGCCAGTTTTAATACGAATGTGTACGTTATATTTAAGTTATTCATATGAGAAATGTATTGGACTTAGTAAGTGATGGGTGGAGCTCACTATAGCTCCTAAATACATCGGTAAATCTCATGACACAAACTAGTGTCTTGTCACAAGGCCATGACAAAATCTTATTTGTAGTATTGGCACAAGGCTTTGACTATGTGGTTATGAATGTCTGGCATTATGCATTACATCATTATAAAAGTGGGTACTGACATTGAATGTGATTATTTGACTAGTAGAATATCAATGTGATTAAGTAAATGACTGTATGTTGATTTGTATTTTTCGTATTATGATTTTGTTAATATTGTAAATGCTTTTGTTTTATTTCTATACATTTCCATAAATGTTTATGCTTATTTATGAAAGTTTCTGCTATATTTTTATCCTTACTGAGCATCTGAGCTCACCCCTTTCTATGTTTTATTTTTCCCAGGATGCGAAGAAGTATATTATGACTAACGTGCAGCGATAGTCTATGGGATCTCAGTGTTGTGCATGGAAAAAATTTTGTTCTAGTTTTCCATTTTATGATATAATGTAAAACTTATGAATATATCAAGTATTTCCAAGGACACTAAACTAATCGTTCTTTCAAGACTTGATATTTTGTGATCATTCTAATGATATGTAATAATGCAATGAATCTAGGCTTCTATGGTATGGGTGTTAAACTTATGAATGGTATCCATGCCCATGAATGTATAAAAAAATTAGGCACCTTAAAAATGATGAGGAATAATTTAAGAATTTATATTTCTCGATTAAATAAAGATTTTATTTAAATTATTAATTAATCATATTTAAGAAATTATTTTTGAAAAATGGGTTTCATTTTTGGATTCTACATGTCGTAAAATTGTTTTAGTTGATATTTTGGATTTTTCTAAAATACATGAATTTTTGGTGAATATTGAAATCCATAAATTTACCGTATAAATATATTATAATTTAAATTAACTATTATCAGAAGAATGAGTGATGTATGCTCCCTAATCTCGAACTCATATGCATATATGAATATTTTTGGTAATGTAACACTCACTATTTATTGTCTTGAGAGGAACTAAAAAATTAAATATTATAATATTAAAAAAATCATCTCCCCTCCATTATATAACCCCATCACCCCCTCTTCCTCCCACACCACTCAATCTTCAAGCCTTTCCTAAATTTTGCCAAATACCCTTCCCAAGACATATCCCCTCATCCAAGACCTAGAGGCTCACCAAAAGGAGAAAAACAATTGTCTTAATGAGTATATTTATGAGGAGTAGTCAAGTGGTGATCCTCTCTTCCTTTTTCTTTCAATTCTTTTTACAAGGTCCATAATTTTGTCCTCTATTATCACATGATCTCATCCAAATTACATGATAATTCCATTATCAAACATGTAATAAATATTCATTATAATGTTGGAATATTTCATTATAATATATTTTCTTCCTTTCCCTTGATATTATAAATGAAAACATCATCCGAGATTTGTCAATTTATCACACTCAAGGAGGACAAGTTTTCAATTTTCATTACTATATTCAGGACTAGACATAAAACCGTTTCAATTGTTGAACCAGATCATTATATATGTATTTTATCATGTTTAACATTCTGAAATCCTCACACACACATAATATGGAATAATAATACAAAACAAGATCATTGGGTACAAAACCGCCAATCCAATCCAAGCATTTTACATTTACACATCAAATGATTCATCTTCATTGTTTATAAAAAGAATAATTATAAGATAATTAATATATCTTTAATTTCAATAATATTATATATAAAAAATTCTGAATGTTTAAACACATTACAAACAAACTTCCATTCATGAATATAATTAAATGAATCATGGAAACCATGTAAAAAATGATTCCAAAACAGTAAAATTAAATCTCATATAACCGTCAATAGGCCATTAATAAACATAATAAGGTTATAAAATATCAATTAAATTATTATGAGCTTATGTAATTATTAATTAATGATGATAAATTTGAATATTCATGTTTTTAAGCATAATCATGAACACCTTCGAGCATAAGGTAAGGGATCCTCTCTCACATTTTTCAATAATTTCCCCTATGTTGTGCCCTTTATTTTTTAATTCAAAATGATTGTGTTTGTTTTCTAAACTCCCCCATACTTACTTTATAATATATAAATAATGTGATACCACTTTACCTCTCATAATAGCTCATAAGAACACCTGTTACCATGCTGAAATGTTTATAAGGGGTTTTCTAATCTCAACTTCATTTCCGCAAGATTTATAATGTATGCCACTTATTTCATGAATGTGGTGTATGAGTACTAATATTTTTCATATAATATCATAATTATATTTCTATTTATAGTTTTTAATGATTAATTTTATTGTTATTAGGTTTTGGTCATATGATTTGACAGATTTCATTGTGGTAAGGGACTTTGTCTCTATTTTCCTTTTCGTTGTGACTTACATTGTATTGTGAACCTAATAATTCTTATGTGGTGTAACTACATACCATTTTAGATCAAATTTCATTTTAAATTATGATTCTATTAGGTATTCATATTCTCATATCATGTATATTATTATTGTCTAAGCTGTATAAAATTTTATATATGTTATTTATTTTGAATGTTGTTTTAAATGTGGAAGTGTTGATGAATATATATCCTCTATTATATATGGAAAATGTAAAAGAATATTTCTCTTTTATTTAATATTTATATAAATAATGATTTGTACATGCAGTGATATGCGGGGGCCACTGTAGCCCCATGATGCATCTACATGTCTCATGCGACAAGCAGTTTTGCGAGAAACCCTTCAAGTTTGTTTCCAAAAAATCAGACGTGTTTCAACCCACATAACTGAACCAGTTTAAAGTTATTATGTTATCATGTTCCAGATACATGACGTCCAATTAATAATTTTTTTATTCATTATCTGATATTACTATCCCTGAGGATTTCACTAGGACAAAATCTATAGATGTAGTTTTATTATCAGTTAATTAACGGTGTGAGTTTTTCATTTATTCACCATTCCATATTGACTATAACATGTTTTTTATGATTCAGTTATTAACGATTCATGATTATTATATTTTTTTCTCTTACATATCATTTGAGCTCATCCATTACATTTTTGTTACCTTCAACAAGTGATGAAGGGAGATCATTTATTGAGTTCATGTTGTTCCAGTTTTTAATTTTTTTTATTGTATTTTTAAACCTTTTAGAATGTAATTTGAGTTACATTGATGTATATAGTTTCTTCAAGACTACAAAATTGATCGTTAAATTGGGATTTTAATTCTTTATAACCATTCCAATATAACATGTAATGCACTGTCTCCAGTCTAGAGGGGTTGGGCTGTTATAGTTGTTATCAGAGAAACTTTAGTAGGAACCTTAGAAACTACATTAGAAAATATACATTAGGGAACAAAGCCTTAATGTAGTATTTGAGGATCAATATACAAGAAAATCATGTAATTTTTCTAATGAATATATTATGTGTATTTTTCTAGAAAATATAGCCCTATCTAGATACAGACAGGTAGAGGTGGGTCTGATGCAGATGTACCTAGCTGTGAAGACTCTGACAAGGAGATTCACGCTTGACATGGGGAATCCTAGTACATGAAAATGAGCCTTGATTCACTCTTCATATTGACATTCCTGGGGGATATTCTTTGGATAATTCACATTTTTTTACAAGCCATAATGGAATATTTTAGTGTAAATTTTTCCTTAGAGAAACCATGTTTATGAGATTAATTATTCATAGAATTTCAATATATGTTAAGTGATTTTCTATTTTAGATTCATAAACAAATATACTGTATTACATTATTTATAAATGGATGAAGGGGAATAAATACTCATGGAAAATGTAGGGATTTATGCACTTTGAACGTTAATACAGTCATTGTCGAAACAGATCATATTATGACCATATTGGGACATCTTACTCATGTCATGACAAATAACCAAGCTACACCTATTTTGGATCATTTCATGCGACAGAAACCCCCATATATTAGTGGGACTACTAATCTAATGGTATCTGAGTAGTGGATCCCTGGAAAATATATTCATTGAATTTAGATGCAATGAAAATGAAAACGTTATGTTTGTAGTATAATGTATCAAGGCTGAAGTAGATCAATGGTGGTCTTTAATCTAGATTACCAATGATGAATAAAAAATATAAGATATTTAATGGAAGAATTTTAAGGAAATATTATTCAAAAAATATTTACCTCATGAGCTATGAACAGAAATGAAGAAGAAATTCATTTCCATAAGGCATAGGGAATAATATAGGGTTGTAGAGTATGGGGCTACCTTCACATGGATATACAGGTATTCCATGTATTACATACCTGAAACTAAAGAAAAGAATGATCATTTATTTGAAGGTATTATGCCATGTCTTCGAAGGGGATTAGCTTATCAAACATTTTCATCATATGATGAAATAATATCATGGGAAATGAAAACTGATAAATAATTTTTTGTATCATATTTGTTCAAGGGAATCCAAGATAAAAAGCAGTACTATGATAACCAAGGAATTGGTGAAGAACCAAATAAGAACAAGGGAATGAAGTAATTCTCATTTTGTGAGAACTGTGGAAAGATTCATCTAAGGAAATTCATGAACGGCATGGAAGTCTGCTATAAGATTGGAGGAAAGGGTTATCGATCTAATGAATGAAAATGGAAGAAACAATTCAATTATAGTAAATTCTACAATTTTAGAGAGTTGGACACTATAAAAATGACCATCCTAATAACCAAGGAAACATTCCATGGAATCATCCATGAGAGAAAGGGGAAGCTTATGTAATTACAATCGTGGATGTTGAAGTTCTTAATGATGTGGTGGGAGGTACTATAATTTTTTCCTAAAATATACCCATCAAATTATTTGATTCTGGATCATCTAATTCATTTATATTTTCCCAATTTTCCCTGAAAATTAAAATGGTCTAATTTTATTTAATAATGGAGTTATCAGTCAAAACGGTTAGGGGATGTATCATTGAAATAAAGGCATGTCTATAAGTCAAACATAGGACACAAAAAAGTGAAATTTTTTCTAACTGTATTATCATACCAATGATGGAATTTGATATTATTATCAGTATAATTGGCTATAAAATTATGATGTGAAGATTTATTGCAAGAAGAAAGATGTTTCAATCTTTAAAATTGATGTATAATCTTTTATTTTTAGAGTCGAAACCTCACCATATGATTCCTATCTAGAACCAACCCCAGTAGCACTATTGAATGTAATTCATAGAGAGGAAAAGAAACCAATATCTACGAGTGAGGAAAGAACTTTTCAAACTGAAGTTATATATATAGTGTCATAGTACATAGATATATTTCTAGAGGATTTACCTAAAAATTCTCTAGAGTGGGAAGTTGAGTTGTCTATAGATTTAATTCATGGTGCAAGACCTATATCAAATACTTCCTATATAATAGGCATTATGGATTTATTGGAACTAAAGAAACAACTAGAGTAATTCAGTGAAAAATGATTTATTTGACCTAGTGTTTTTCTATGGGGAACCAATGTCCTTATTATCAAGAAGAATGATGGATCCATGAGGATATGCATTGATTACAAGGAAATCAATGGTATTAAAATAAAGAATAAATATCTTATTCCACGAATTGATTTATTTTTTGATCAAAATCAAGGATAATAATACTTTTCCAATATTGACCTTATATCCATATTTCATCAGCTACGTGTCAGAAAGCACGATATTCCAAAGAAAACGTTTCAAACTAGGTATGGGCATTATGAGTTTACAATGATTCCTTTTGGACTGACTAATGCACCATCTATTTTCATGGAATTAATGAATATATTTTTCAAGGAATATCTTGATAACATTGTGGTGGTATTCATCGATAACATCCTAGTATACTCCAAAATCTACGAAGACCATGAGAATCACATGCGAATTATTCCAAAATTCTTAGAAGAAATGAATTATATAAGAAGTTTAGCATGTGCGAATAATGGCTTCAATTGTTTTATTTTATTTCCCATATCGTCTCTATGGATGGAATATTAGATGATCCTTCGAAGAAAAATTCAATCCATGAATGGCCCATGCCAACAAACATAAATGAGGTACGTAATTTTAATGGCATAGTATGTTACTATCGACGTTTCGTTCAAGATTTTTTCCCTACTGGCTAACCCGCTAACCAATATCAGATGTAAAGGGGATATGTTTTTATGGAAAATATAATGTACATAATGATTTGAGGAATTTAAAAGAATAATGGATAATTCTAAAATTTTGACACTTTTCTCTGGAAATGAGGGATTTGTGATATATAGCAATGAATCAATGAATTGACTGGGTTGCAACCTTATGAAAAATGATAATGTTATTGCTTATGCATCAAGATAATTGAATACATGTGAGAATAAGTATCCAACTCTTGATCTTTATTTTCCATCCATAATCTATCCCATGAAAATAAGGAGACATTATCTTTATGAAGAAAGATGATAGATTTATACGAACTATAAGAGTTTGAAATAAATTTTCCCAAAAAAATAACTCAATATGAGGGAAAGGAGATTACTCAAGTTACTCAAAGATTACGATGGTTCAATACAAAACCACCCTAAAAAGTAAAATAAGGTGGTAGATGAATTAAGCAGGAAAGATCATGGACTACTGACCCAAATGGGTATTGAAAGAGATCTTATATTCATAGATCTAATAAATATAGATATGGGAATTTATAAGGAAGGGGAAACATATTTCCTCTTTCAAATGATTTCTAAACTATCTTTATTAGAGAAGATAAAAAAGTTATTACTCTAAAAATGAGAATCTATATAAGTAAATTAATTATATTAAGTATATGAGATTGGAAGACATTGTGTTTGAAGAAGGATTTCTGTAATTTGGGAAGAGGTTATTCCTTACATCAGTACCAGAGAAAAAAAGGGAACTATTAGAAGATGCTCATAGCTAAAATTTCTCAATTCACCTAGGTATCACAAATATTTAAAGATATATAAAAGAATATTTTTTGGAGGGATAATATGAAGTAAAAAATTGGTGAATACATGTCAAGGTGTCATGTTGTCTGCAAGTGAAGGAAGAGAGACAATATCCTAGAGGGTTAATGAAACTTAAACATGTTCCTATGTCGATGATGGATGATATAATGATGGAATTTTTCATGGGACTACCATGTACAGCTAGAAGGAATGATTCAAAATGGGTAATTGTTGATCATCTCACAAAATCAGCACATTTCCTTGCTATAAGAGAGGATTTCCCACTTGAGCGCCTCATAAGTATTTATATTAATGATGTTGTAAGACAACATGGAGCACCTTTATCGATTATATTATATTGAGATCCCATGTTTACATCAATGTTCTGAAAAAGTCACTTGAAGGCTTTGGATATTGAGCATTATATGAGTACTATTTACCACCACTAAAACCGACAGACCGTCTGAAAGGACTATTCAAACTCTGGAAAACATACCGAGATCATGATCTATTGATATTCAAGGAATATGGGATTAATAACTTCTTATGGTGGATTTTTCATACAACAATAGTTTCCATTCTTGTATTCAAATTGCTCCATATGATGCATTATATGAAAAAATATGTCTAAGTCTAACATGTTGGGATGAAGTTGGTGATGGAAATCATATCGGCCTAGAACATATTGAAGTGACAATGAAAAAGGTAAAGGAAATTCAAGAACATATTGAATCATCTCAAAATAGATAGAAGAGTTAAACTGACAACCAGAAAATGGATTTGTAATTCCAATTGGGATATCATGTATTTCTAAACGTATCTCCAAGGAAGGGTGTCCTAAGGATCGGTAAGAAAGGGAAACTGAGCCCCAGGTACATCAGGACTTTTGAAATTCTTGAATGAATCAGAGTTGTAGCATACCTTTTTGAAAAAAATCCAAGTCTCACCAAAGTTCAGGATGTGATACATGTGTCATTGTTGAAGAAATACATGCCATACCCAATATAGGTACTAACCTATAACGAAATTGAAATGGACTGTGATTTGTCATACTATGAAAAGCCTATCTGGAATCTTGACAAAAATGGCCAAGTATTAAGAAATAAGACAACTCATCTAGTAAATATTCTTTGGAGACACTAAAATATGGAGGAACCAATATGGGAACCTATGGATGTTATGAAGAATACCCACCCACTTTTTTTTTTGTGGGATTTATACATAAAATTTCAAGGGCGAAATTTTTGAATGAGGGAATAATGTAGCACCCCAAACATTGTATGGTATGTTTCATGTAAATACACCATATTCTTTAGATAACATACATTTCATGAATGAATAAGCCTCTGTTGAAGAAAACATGGATACATTTATGAGATATCAATATCCTTGCTATTAAACATAAATATTCCGGCTCTCTGATTGGAATTTTAAAAATCTTACATACACAGTTGTGTTCAGATTGATATTTAGAGTATGATAGAATTAAATTAATTTTTGGGGAAAAGTAACAAACCCTTATGAATAGTAAAATACCCTTTTAAATAGTAACATACACTTAGGAATAGTAATTTTACTTTTATGTATGGTATCGACACCCATGTATTTATACATAAATTTATGAACCTTAAAAATGAAGATGAATAATTTAAGTGTTTAAATTTATACATTAAATTAATATTTTAATTAAATATTTAACTAATAATATTTTGGAAATTATTTTTGAAAAATGGACTTCTTTTTTGGATTCTACACATCAAAAATTGGTTTTGGAGAGTTTTTTGGATTTTTCTGAAATTCTTGAATTTATTTGTGAATTGTAAAATACATTAATTTAACGTATAAATAAATTATAATTTAAATTAACTATTTCTAGAATCCTGGGTGATGTAATCACCCAAATCTAGAACTCACATGCATATATTACTATTCTTGGTCATGGAATACACAAA
The DNA here is from genome assembly GCA_963277665.1 of Viscum album. NCBI lineage: Eukaryota > Viridiplantae > Streptophyta > Magnoliopsida > Santalales > Viscaceae > Viscum > Viscum album. The sequence goes on from OY728148.1 coordinate 394,769,777, forward strand.
ATTTCTAGTTTTGATAGAAAATAATAAAATAATGATTATAATATTAACAAAACTCTTCTCCCCTACACAATATAAACCACCTCTCAACCACTCTTCCCCCCACACCACTATATCTTAAATCCTTTCATAAATTCAGAGAAATAATTTTTCCAAACCCTATATAAATGTCCAAGAATTTTTTTTCTCAACCAAATATAAAAATACAAAGGTCTTAAGGTGTTTCTCAAGGAGGAGTACTGAAGAGGTGTACCTCGATTCCTTTTTCATTAAATTCCTTTTAAAAGTTCCATTATTTTTCTCTCTCTTTAAAATTCACCTCATCAAAATTCCATGATAATTATACTACCATACTTGTACATTATTTTCATTATGATAATGAAATATTTAATCATAATATCTTTTCTTCCATTCCTTCTATACTAAAAATGCTTCCATTGTTCGAGATGTGTCAATATATCACACTCAAGGAAGACTGGTTTTCAATTTCCCTTAATATATTTAGTTCAGGTCATGAAACCTTTTCAATGGTTGATCAAGATCATAATATATGTATTATATATTTTTTAATTTTCTAAAATCCATATACACTCATAATATGGAATAATAATACAAAACAATTTCATTGTGTACAGAACTCCCAATCAAATCCATGCGTTTAACATTAACTAAACGAACGAGTTATCATCATGGTTTATAACCAAAATAATTATAATATAATTTATATCTATTTAATGTCAATAATATTATATATTAAAAATTCTTTACTTTTATCCACATTTCAAACAAACTTCCATTCATGAATACAAGTAAATGGATAATCAAAACCATGTAAGAGACTACATCCAAAATAATAAAATTAAATTACATAAACCCATGAAAAGGGACATTAATGAACATAATAAGGTTATACCATATCAATTAAATGTTTATGAGGTTCTATAAATATAAATTAATGAAGCTAAATTACATTATTAAGGTGGTTAAGAACAATCATGAACACCTTTGAGTATAAGGTAAGGGATCCTCTCTCTCACTATTGATCACAAATTTCCCATATATTGTGCCCTTTTTAAATTACTAATGATGGGGTATGGTTTAGAACATTTCCCATACTTTCCTAATGATATATAAATAATTTTATACCCATTTAACTCTCATGAATACCTCAGAATAACACCTGTCACCATGCCAAAATGTTTGTAAGGATTTTTAACATCTCACCTTCATTTCAATGAGATTTCTAATGTTTGCCAATTATTTCGTGAATGTTGGGTATGTGTACTACCCTTTGTCATATAATTTCAGGATTATATTTATATTTATGGTATTCAATGATTAATTTTATGGTTATTATGTTTTGGTCACATGATTCGATGGTTTACATTATGGTAAGAGAAATTTTTCTCAATTTTCTATTTTGTTGTGAATTACTTTTTATTATGCACATAAAAATTCTTATGTGTTGTACTTACTTGACATTTGATATAAAATTTCATTTGAAATTATAATTCTATAAAATATCCACATTATCATATCTTGGATATGTTTATTGTCGAACTCGTATACCATTTTACATACGATATTAATTTCGAAGGTTGTTTTTAATAAAAAAGTGTTAATGAATCTGTTTCCTCTATTTTATATGTATAATGTAAATGAATATTTCTATTTTTATGAATCTATGTATAAAAAATTATTTGGACCTGTAGTGATGTGTGGGGCCCGCTATTGCCATGTGATGCATTGGCATGTCACAACCCGTCCCCTAGGGCCCGCATCGTGACTACCCCAAGCCCGCCTTCCATAGGCCAGGGGCTGGTGACTATCACCAAAAATGTAATCCATTAAAACTGGGAAGGCATTGCCTTTTTAAAACATAAACCAAGAAAACAAGTATACATTTGGAAGAAAACACTATGTAAAATAAACTATATATAGAATAAGTGCTAGAAAGAAAAATGGGCCAGAATACAAGTCCAACAGTAAAGTCCAAATGAAAAGAAAGTACAACTAAACAGGGACAAACAACTGGAAGCTGAAAAAAGATCCTGGATCATCCTCTAGGGTTATTACCTGAAGGGTAGGTACAGATGGCCTCCTCAGCACTCCACGTCCATCAGACTCCACCGTGTACCGATACGTCTTAAGGTACTCCTTTGGGTACCGTCCAGTCCTGGAACTCTCGGTCTCCGTCAGCACTGTCCGTCATCTGCATCCAACACAACGTAGTGCGGGCATAGCCCATGAATCAGTGAGTATAATGTTACTCAGTAGGGACCCCGATAGCCTCAAGGTCTCACAAAATCTCACAAGGATGAACCAAAAAGCATAACATTCAACTGATAACGAAAACATAGTTATACGCCGATACATGTATCTATGTAATCATGTACCCCATCTCAATCTTGAGGAAAAACACAACGGTCATTGACTAAGCACAAATTGAGATTTTTATTACCGAACCCACGAATGTGGGAGAACTCATCCCTTGTCAAGCATAGTATTCCTGTCACAACTCCGAGGTGCTACTCACTAACCATAGACTGCTGAGGTACACCTCCAGTCAAGTACCGCGGGTCTCCTGCCTCACACAGTAGCGCTCCCCGCCATGGGTTTGAAGCCTCAAATAGTAGCACTCCCCCTAATAGCCTACAGAGGTACTCCTCCTGTTGATTACCGTGGGTCTGCCACCTCACATAGTAGCGCTCCTCTGCCATGGGTTTGCGGACTCACATAGTGGCTCTCCCCACTGGGCTAGTGAAGTCACTCCAAACAAATCGGACAAGAAGTCATTCGGTCTCATCCAGCTTCTAGGTCTCTGTAGTCTGCTAGCTCATCTACGATAGGGTCCACTCCATGTGATAAAATTCGATAATACAAGTGTCACGAAGTCCCATGAAGAAGTACCTTAAAGGTATGCCACATCATAGGGGTCTCAACGCAATAGACGACGCGTTAATCAGACACCTGGTCTGTGAGTTATTAGTCTTTTTATCCCGGGGGTCTGGTTGGTTTCGTTTATAAACAACGCCACCATATCTAAACTACACCCTGAATTCTCATAGGGTATCTTTGAAGGGACCATTTCTGAAAGACATTACTAGCATCGCTGATGGTTCGTCAAATAGACATCGGGTGCAAAGATATGGCCAACGCAAGAAAAGGGTCAAAAGTGGGCATGGGTTCGGGCCGACTCGGCCCAACCCAACCCAGATCGACCCGGTCAGACTTACTGGGTCTGACTCGGCCTGTTGGGCGGGTCAGCCTGCTAATCTTGGCCTAGTCTGCAGGGCCTGGCCCACTGGACTTCGTGGACAACTCGGTCTGAAGTTTCCATGTGGGCGACTCAGCCCGAAGCCCAATGGAAGGTTTGGCTGGTGCCACGAGGGGTGTCACTCGGGTGGCTCGGAATGAGTGGCCAACGGCAGGCCACGTAGGGCCCAGGCAGACAGCGGGTGTTCCCGAAAATGCACCGAGCACGCGGGGCAGCCGGCCTGGGTGTTGGAAAGGCGGCCCGGGCACCGTGGGGCACCGGGGGGGGGGGGGGAGGGAGGGCGCGGGGCAGGAGGCCTGGGTGCCAGGGGGTGTGAGGTAGGCATCAGGAGGGCGCCGGGCCAGCGCGGGGCACGTCGGCAGCACGCTGGTAGGACGGTCGGGCACTGCCCGACCGGCGGCATGGTTCATTGAGGCCGCAGGTAGTGCAACCTCTTTTTTTCTTCTTCTTCGCCATTGCCACGTCGCCATGCCGCTGCTACATCACTATCGATCCCAGGATCCAAAATCGTAATGGTTGCATATGGGTCGAGCCTTTTTCATTCAGCCCAAACCCTCCACGTTATAATGATAGAAAGTGGCACACGAAGTTGATTTAAAGAGAGGAGATTAATCGTTAAACAACTTAAAACACACCGCTCCCTTTTTAATCAACAGGCATTGGTTTGTCACCGGGGAAGACATTGTTGTTGTCGTTTTTCGTATGCTTCCACTTCCGAGCTCGTGCATCTATCCATTGATGGAAAATAGGATGGAAGAAGGGTCGTTGAAGTGATCCCATGTCAGAAGGGGGGGGGGGGGGGTCTGAAGAAGAATCCGAGGAAGAATTTTTCGTCGTCGGTGTCTTCACGTTCTTCATCGGAGGAAGCGTAATCCTCCAATTGTTGGGCATCGTGACACTTTACCCGCACTTCGTTTCATGGTGAAGCCATCCCGAATCCTCCTCCCAAGATATCTATATATAAGAGAGGGGGAGAGGTATGTAACCATCATGGAATTTATGATAGTTCCTTTATTAGGAACCTTCTTAAATTAAAACGATGCGGTTAAAAAAGAAAGGGGGGTCAAGCGAATTAAAGGCGTTGGTGCATAAAATTAATTGGAAGAAATTAATTTTATGTTAACACATAAAATTAATTGATAGCATTAATTTTAGGTTGACACACATAATTAAATGAGGGTGTTTTGAGGTTTCTCTTCCCTCCCCATTAAATGGGGGTTATGCCCCATGTAGAGCTTTTAACAAACATTACAACATGGTGTGAGTTTAACTAAAATAAAATAATTTGTTACTTATTTTATTTTATTAATCCACGTGAAACCCAAAAACCAACTCTTATACATGATCGTCTATCATCAAGGTAAACTCCTTCATAAGTGAAAATTAGCGCTGCGAGTTCAACGGTGCCCTCATAATTCCATTCAGAGCACCCTTTCAAAAGATAGAACAACTTGCACGTACGTTTACTGGACGTACCCGAACAAAACTTCATAAATTTATTCTGAGCACACCCGGCCTCAGAATCATGTGTTGTTAGAAACACCAGACTCGTAAAAATTCCAAATAATTTAAGATAAAAAATTCCCTCGAAATTTCCGGGTCTATTCATTACCCCCATCTCATTGATTTACGTCCCCGTAAAGCTACAACTCACACTAGGAAAACTAAAAGGGGTACTGAGCATGCTCATGAGACTCTCTATACCATTTGATCTCTTGGAGGTTGACGTGCTTCCAGCGAACGCTCACTAGAGGAATCGATCGTCCACACAGGACCCTCTCTTGTCGATCCTCAATCTCCACTGAGACCTCCGCGAATGTCGCCCCGTCATCGATGTCCATCTCCCCATGGTCGATGATGCGGGACAGATCATGCACGTATCTCTTCATATGACATACGTGGAAGACGTCGTGCACCTGATCCAACTGAGGTAGAAGGGCTAGGTAGTAAGCCACCTCACCTACTCTGCCGAGAACCTAGAATGGCACCATGAAATGAAGAGGTATCTTTTCACCTTAGCCAAATCTCCGTAGAACACATCGAAGTGAAACCCGTAGGAAGACGTGGTCGCCGTCCTTGAACTCTTGTGGTCTCCGCCTCCTATCAGCATAAAACTTATGTCTGTTCTGTGCAGTCTTCATCTGTTCCTGGATGATCTGTACCTTCTCCATGGTAGCTCATACAATCTCTGGTCCCACTAGTGCTGACTCCCCTAGGTCAGCCCAGCATAGTGGCGATCTGCAAGGTTGGCCATACAGTGCCTCATAAGGGTCCATCCCGATGGTGGAGTGGTAGATGTTGTTGTACAAAATCACCACCAAGGATAAGTGATCCTCCAAGATGTGACCAATGTCAAGGACACATGCATGGAGCCTATCCTCTAGTATCTAAATGATCCTCTCAGTCTGACCATCCATCTACAGATGGAAGGCGGTGCTCACGCGAAGCTGCGTCTAGAAAGCCTCATTCAACCCCTTTGATAGCGGGGGAAGTGAAACAAGCATCCCAATCGGAGACAATGGTAAATGGAACACCATGAATCCGTACAATCTTATGAACATAGAGGCATCCCAAGCTCTTTACTGAGACATGCTCTCTGATTGATAGAAAGTTGGCCGACATGGTGAGTCGGTCTACGATCACCCTAATAGAGTCGTGTCCTCTGGATGTACGTGGAAGTCCCATCACCTAATCCATGATTATCCCATCCCACATCAACTCTGTGTCCTCTAACGGCTGAACCAAGCCTGCTGGAACCTGGTTCTCCGTCTTCATTTGCTGACATGTGACGCATTAAGAGACAAACTCAGCTACTGATTTCTTCATAATTGTCCACCAGTGCTGTCTTATGAGGTCTTGATACATCTTCACCACTCCTGGATGTACCACTAGAGGGTAAGTTTGGAACTCCCTCAATACCTCCTCCTGTAGTGCAACTGGTATCATGGTACATTCTCTGAAGAGGATAACATTCTCTCCACCATCAGAAAATCCATCAGGTGCATGGCCTATAGATATCTGAGCATGTCACGTCTTGCAGTAAGCGTCCCCAAGCTGCGCCTCCCTGACTTGCTGATGACGTGGGGTCGTGACTGTAAGAGACTGTAGATAGGCTTCTCCATCCATATCCACAAAAGATATATACAATGTTCCATCGATGAAGACTATGAAAGAGAGATCTAGGTATGGCTAGAAGATCTTTTTCATGAGACTCATGAAAACTACTGGAGTGTTGGTTACATCGAATGGAATAACCGAGAACTCGTGGTGTCCCATACCGACACCTGAATGATGTCTTCTGCAAATCCTCATCTCTAACTCTGAGCTGGTGATAGAATGATCTGAGGTCTATCTTTTAAGATCCATCGTGCTCCCATGAGCTGATCAAAGAGGTTTCCAATCCATGAGAGTGGGTAATTTTTCTCAATGGTCTCAAGATTCTGGTGACGATAGTCGACACACGGTCGCAAGCTCCCATCCGCCTTCTTGGCGAACAAAATCCGAGATTCCCAGGGTGAAACACTGGGTCAGATAAATCCATTCTCCTACAAGTCCTCCAGCTATACCTGCACACACAAAGCTCATTGGGAGATATTCGATCTGTGGGAGTAGATATATGTGTCGTCTCAGGGTACAAATAAATGTGGAAGTACACCTCTCCACAAGGAGGTAGTCCTGGAACATCATCCGGGTACTGGTCCACCACTACAGGATAAGTCGGACATTCCACATCAGCTGCTCCGAGGCTAAGGCAAGCCAACTGGTGAGTGATCAGCTGCATCCTGCTCCGAGTAAGTCCGTCATGCACTGGAAAGGTCCCACTCTCGCTAGTGAAGGTAAACCTAGTCCCATTTGTGCAGACACACCGCACTTTTCGCCTAATACAGTCGATCTAAGCATGGAATGTAGATATCCAGTCCATACCCAATATGGAGTCGTAATGCCTCAACACCACTACTAGGAGATCCAAGCCGAAGCTCTATCCTCCTAGAGTAAGCTCGAACTGCTAGAACCATTGCGTGATCGTCGAATCAGCTCTTTTAGGAGTCTCTAGCCATAATGATCGAACTAACAGATCCTTCAGAATCTTCGAGCTCTAAAAGAGAAAAGTGGAAATGAAAGAGTGTATAGATCATGTGTATATAAGAACTTCAGATAAGGTGGATGGCACACCCATCATCATTAAATAAATTATTTTATTAATTTTCATAGAATTTGGTAGTTCAGGTTGAAGCCGACTTAAATCTTTTGGGTTCTTATTTTAAAAAAATTATACACGTTCTGGCATTGACACACAACCTCACCCGGCTCATCGAGGCTTGAAAATGTGAAACGCATGAGCGACACACATGTGAAACATAATTACGAAGCATTGCAGCTTTTCCGGCGCTGCCGTGTGACCCGCCCATCATTCAATTTTACGTTTTGTGGAGAAATGAATATTTCGGGCTTGACGGTGTCGAACGCACGGGTGGGGAATCGTCGAAGCTGCGCGGCTTTGACTGGGTCACCGCGTGGCCTCGCCCTGTTCTCCGCACATCTTCTCGATGTTAAATGAATGAAACAAAATGAAATAATAATGAAACAAAATAAAAAGGATGAAAAAACTATTTTAATGATAATAATAGCAATATTATTAATATTTTAAGGATATTATGATTATGATTATCACTATTTCAATAATTGTCATAGCTTTTAATTTATTTTATTACCATCAATTGAGTTTTATTATTTTTATTATTATTACCATTATTATTCTAATTTTAGTTTTTTTAAAATATTATTAGTTTTATATTGGTTTTATTTATATTTTATTTATCTTTTTCTTCTTCTTTTTTTCTCCTAGTGCATAGCGTTTATTTATTTTGTTTTGCGCTGATGCTATGTGTTTTCCCCCACACTCCCCTCCACATTCGCGTCACCTTCCCCCACCCCATCGCCTTGCCTTCTCCCCCTCGGCCCATCGCACCCCTGCTCCCTCTTCAGCCCACACGTCGCCTCCCTCTCCTCCTGGCCGGAGGCCTCCCCCTCTCGTCCCGGTCGATGCGCAACCCCACCCAGCAACCCCGCTCCCCCGCACCTCCGCTTGAGCTGCTGGTACCCTCCTCGGCCAGCCACCGTACCACTCTTTCCGAGCAGCACCTCCGGTGAATGACCCTCCCCTCCGACATCCATCTGCTGCTGCACCCTACTAGCCGTGGCATGGCTCGACACCTCCCCTCTTGCTGGCTGGTGTGGCTTTAGATCCTCCACCAGAGCATTTCTCACCATCCACGCATGCCACACACCCCCTTTCGGAGAGGTCCCTTCCCTCATTTTTTGAACCTTGTTTTGTTCCATTTTTTTCAGTGGGTTGGGTCTTCTAGGGTCCCTTTTTAATTCATTTTTCTTTGAATTCTTGTTGTAGAGTTCAATATAACCATTGCGTGGTGCATTCATGGTGCGATTAGAGTTTTGCACCAATTTTTCGAAAATTCAATTTCAAAGGTTGGTGGTTCCGCATTTAAATATTGTCTGATGAGTTAATTTTCTTTCTTAGTTATTTTATAATATTACGTGATTAATTATTATGGGTTCGAATTTGATTATCTTGAAGTTTTTCTATGAGTTACTTTCGTTTAGAAGTATGTTTATGTGGTGTAGTTGCGTTCATTGTCTGGAAACTTGTTTCTAGTCAATTACTAGTGTTTATTAATGTTTGCAGTTATTTTTTCATATGTCCAAAGTGCAATGTTTGTGTTATAGAGTTTTCACAAAGTTTGTGTCTGTTTTGTGAAAATGGGAAAAGTGGGCAATTTGTGTTGTTAATGTGGTGTTTGGTGTGTTTGGTCATGAAAGAGGGATGAGTGGTTTTTTGTGTTAAACCCGTGTTATATTTCTTTTAATGAATTTGTTTAAAAATAATTTTATATGTTTTAATAAAATTTTTAACAATGAAAATTTTATACATTTTTAATAAACAATTATTACCAATGTAGAAATTGTTTAATTGAGTTGGGTAAACTATTTTGGAGTGCATCCTTTTTAAAATGGTTTTCTGTGTGTTTTAAAGTGTGGCGTTTGGTTTATGTAACACCCTAGTTGTTTTACTGTTTTGAGTTTGACCTGAAATTTGAGATTGAAACAATTTTGACCACAAAAAGGGGAAGCCTGGGTACTAGGTGGGCGAACTAGAATAGCATGCTAGTGATTCGAGAGTGGCTCTAGCCCAGTTTCACATAGCTGTATTGCCGCTTACAACACTAACTAAACATTGGATTATGACTGGAGACCACTACGGTAGGAGGTGTTTCTCTATCAGTGGCTCGTGCACGGGAATGTATGATATGGTTCACCGAGATGCGAGGTTCTAGGGTCTCGTTCCATCTTCTAGTATCTTTGGGACCTCTACCACTTTTGGTGCTCCTAGAAAACTGTAAACCCACCATCGGCATACGATGTAACTTTTGGTTTTTGTGAAGGTTTGGGTTTTCCTTTTAAGCAACATTGTTTAATTTTACCTATGTAGTTTTCTTTAAAAGTTAATTCCTTATATAAATTGTCTCTTTGAAATTGTTAAAGCTTTGGTATCCCTTTCTTTTTTTAGCCTATAAATGTATTTTTCATTTAATGTTTATACGTGGAACCTTTTTATTTGGGTGATGCCCTACTAGACTTTTGGCTCACACCCTACATACATCGTTGGGTGTTTGTAGACTTTGTTTCATTCGTATTCCAGGTTGTGATATCGTGCTTAGTGATGGTGGTTCAGGTTGTAGTTGGTATTTTCATGCAGAGTGGTGTTGATGCGGCCTCTCTTTTGTCGGGAGGTTTGAGTAATATTTTTAGTTTCTACTGTTGTCTTTTTTTAGTTATTGGTTTGAGTGGTAGACTTTAAACCTGTTTATAGTTTAAAGGCGTGTTTTTTGTCTATTTCCAATTTCAATTTATTTAACTTGTTAGTTGTTTATCTATCTTTTGTTTCGGGTAAACCGTTCCCGCGCATTAATATTGGTACCTAGGCACTTGTGCCAGCCCATGGGGATCAGGAACTCCATTCAGGAAATGTCGCGGACCGGGTCGGGCACCGGGTCGGATGGCGACCCAGCTTGGTTCGTGACAAAATGGTATCATAGGGAATGGATTTCACTCTTGGGTCATTTTCTTTTGGGATAGAGTTACGGTAGACTTGAGTTAAAGTTGTCGGGACTCGACGTCCTGGCTATGACTAGGGTGCCTGTCCAGCACACCTCGTGGTGAGACACAAGTTACCAAAGTATGTAGAATTTTTCCTGAGTTTTGGTCCTTGCGGTTAATCTTGACTAAGTGAAATGAAAAATGGGTAAGCTCAGTGGTCCTAGTGAGCTATCAAGGTCTGTCAGGCCATGTGGAGCCGGGGACGCTGTCCTAGAATACCCTTAGTGGAAGTGGCGTGATTAGCGTATGTCCGCCAACCAAATGATCCAGTCACTCACTGACATTTGTTTACCTTGCACTATTTCTCGTTTCATTATTTTGGAATTGTGGACATTTGGTTTTTATGTAACAATTATTTGGTCTTGGAAAATGTATTGGAAAATGTTTTTAAATAAATCACTTTAAAAATAAAATGAGGTATGAGGTTTGAAAAGTGTGGGTTGGGTGATTTTGTTTTGAAAAATGGAAAGGTTCGGTTTTAATCCTTGGTGTTCTTGTGGGAAACCACATGCATGACTGTATATGAGAAGAGAAAGGGTTAATGGAACGAGTAGATGAGTGCCTGGATGGATATGAGGTGGGTGCCGGTGTGGCACGGGAACATGCATGTGCTTTTCCCATGGGACACCATTGTTGTTTGTGAAACCCACCATCTTTTCTTATTTTCAAAAAGTTCTGTAAAGGAAAAATGTGGTGTTTTAGTAACTGGTGGTTGCGTGGTTCCGTGGTGTGTCCTTGTGTTTTGGAAATGTTTTGTGTTAGGCGTTTCGAGACGAGGAGCATTTTTACTTGATTTGTGTCTTGGGTTTGAAATATTGTTGGTGAGTTGGTGTCATAGCGTGTGGTTAATGGTTTCTTTCGAAAAAGGTTTTAGGAAGCCCTTGCAGTGGTTCCCCCTACACGTTTAGTGTCCTCTTGCTATATGTGCTGGACATTTGACCTGTTTGATTGGGTCCATGGTTCTTCTTCTTGGAAAGCGTATGCCTCAATAAAGAGTTAATTTGTAAATGATGTGCGGCTACAGGTAATTCACCATTGGCCGACCCTCCAGTTGATCAGAGGTATCTCTTCTTGAATTCTATAATTGAACTCACCTCTCCTTTTTACAACTAAGCGGATCCTCTCGTAGTGGGATGAGTGTTGTGAGGGGAGATGAAGGGAGTTTTGGTCATTTCAGTTGTTTAGTTCATCGGGTATGAGGTTTGACGTCGTCATGTTTGATGGTTCCCCTGTAAACGGTGAAAGGAAATCTAGCGGGGAAGGGTGAAGGCGAATCAGAATTTTTAGTATTGACTAGTGTATTGAAGGGCTTTGTATTACTTACATCGGCTACAAGGGTCATGTTAGGTGACGTCTTGCAGCGTGAGGTCCCTTTGATAGTCAACAATGGTTTGGAAGAAATCCTATGTTGTTGTTGTGGTCTATCATTTTAAATGACCTCTGGTCTTTGGTTTGTTTCATTTATGGAAATGTTCATGTTTGTCTACTAGTTTGGGAGACGTAGTCGTATGAGGCTACTATAGTCATTTGTAGGAATCACATGTTGTTCAAGACGCATTTTAAAGTCTTCCTCAGTGTAATTATCCCCTCAACATCAACAGTCATGTTCAGGTGACGATTGGTGGTGTTTTGTTCTCATTCAGTCTGACAAATAGTGATGTGCATGCACCATTTCAACACTGGTGTTGGTGAATGTTCAGTGTGTGATCAGTTGGATGTCGTAATTTGTTGTGTTTTCTGGTGGTGTCTCAGTTGCATTGCGGTTGCGTGTGACACCAAAAGTAGAAGCTATATTTGGGAGTCTTCCATGCCTTACTTTGAGGCAGAAGATGCTTCAAACATCAGGGCACCAGCCAGAGATCTCGGTGTGAAGCTGGCGCATGGTCAGGAACCCAGGGTGTGAATGGGACCCCAAATTTATTTCTGTCATCGGTGTTGAAAGTGAAAGAAGGTTAATTTGTTTTCTCTGGTTGTTCTATTCCGAACGAACCGTCTGGCTGTGAAAGGGTTCCATGACTATGTAGAGGTGTGTTCGTCTTGTTGCCTTAAAGTGTTAGGGGTGGCGTCACATCGAATGTGATCGGTTGAGTGGTACTTATGGGTTCTGGTGAGTAAATTGGTCTCAATTTGGAATGGTGCTCGTCTATGGATGTACAGATGTTGGTTTGTCTTGGGTTGTGGGTTTGACGCCCGGTGGTTGGGCCCGAACCTCCCTGCCCCTTGTGGTGGGGTGCATTGTCTCCTTCAGAAAGTTTCCAATCTTTTTTATCTGCTATTAGTTCCAATGATGGTGAGACCTACATTGGATCTTACACAAAGGTCTCTTGAATAAATCGGTGTTGTACATTCCTTAATGTTGGGGATATTTCCCGGACCTCCCCAAGTTGGTTCTAGATTCGTCTGGGGCGTTGGTATGTTCTTAATGGTGGGGATACCCACATTGGGTCTCGTACGAATGTCTCTAAAATGAATCAGCACTGGTCTTTTCTTTAATGGAAGGGAGTCCGCTCGAACCTACCCATGTTGGTTTTCTAGTCCCATTTCGAGTTTCATTGAGTTCCTAATGGTGGGGAGTCCCTCGGGCCTCCCCATGATGATCTTTTGCTTCTGTTTTTAAAATGGCATGGTGATAAGTGATAACAGTGTTCCATGGGCGTGGTTTGACTTTGTTAGTTCATTATAACCAAATGGTGTAGTATTCATTTAATAGTTCGTGAGATGTTTCATCTTGTGATGTTGGTTTCTGTGGGTGCGAGAGATCCTTTCATTGGTTGGTCAACTAGAGGTGTTATAGTTCTTTCTGGCGGGTGAAACATACTAGAAAATTCATTTATGAGTTTCTTAAAGTTACCTTGTGAGTCAATCTCTCTGAGCACAGTGCTTTTTCCGCTTTTCTCTTATTGGTTGTGGAGATCCTCTTTGAAGTTTAATGGGGTATCAGTTTCTTCTTTGTGTCTCAACCCTAGTTGTGGGTTTCGGGGACGGAAAGCTTTATGGTGGGGAGAATTGTCACACCCATCATCTTTAAATAAATCATTTTATTAATATTCAGGGAATTTGGATGTTTGGGTTAAAGACGACATAAAACTTTTGAGTTCTTATTTAAAAAATATATACATGTTTTGGCTTTTACATGCGACCTCACCTGGCTCATCAGGGCTTGACAGCGTGCAACGCATGAGCGACGCACGAGAAAAACTTATTTGCGAAGCCTTGCAGCTTTTCCAGCACTACCGTGTGACCCACTAGTTTTTCAATTTTACGTTTTGCAGATAAATGAATATTTTGGGCTTGGCGGTGTCCAACGAATGGGAGGGGAATGGACAAAGCTGTGCAGCTTTGACTGGGTCACCATGCATCCTCGCCTGGTTCTCCACAGGTCTGCTCGATGTTAAATTAATGAAATAAAATGAATTAATAATGAAACAAAATAAAATTGACAAAAAAACAGTTTTAATGAAATAATAGCAATATTATTAATATTTTAAGCATATTATTATTATGATTATTACTATTACCATAATTTTTATATCTTTTAATTTATTTTATTACCATCAATTGATTTTTATAATTTTTATTATTATTACCATTATTATTCTAATTTTAGTTTTTTTAAATATTACTCGTTTTATTTTGGTTTTATTTATATTTCATTTATCTTTTTCTTCTTAATTTTTCTCCCAATGCTTAGGGTTTCATTCATTTGTTTCGGGATGCTGCTATGTCTTTTCCCCCAGACTCCCTCACCATTCGTGTCATCATTTCCCCCCCTTCGCACTGCCTTCTCCCCCTCATCCCGTTGCACCCCTGCTCCTTGTTCAGCCCACGCGCCGCCTCCCACTCCTCATGTCAGGTGGCCTCTCCCTCTCGGCCCGGTCGAAGCGCAACCCCACCCAGCTACCCCGCTCGCCCGCACCTCCGCTTGAGCCACCGATACACTCCTCGGACAGTCGCCAGACCACCCTTTCTGAGCAGCACCTCCGGCGAACAACCCTCCTCTCCGACATCCATCTGTCGCCGCACCCTGCTAGCCGCGGCTTGGCTCGACGCCTCCCCTCTTACTGGCTGGTGCAACTTCGGATCCTCGACCGGAGCGTCTCTCCCCTTCCACGAACACATCACCCCCCTTTTGGAGAGGTCCCTTACCTCATTTCATTGAGCCATGTTTTGTTCCTTTTTTTCCCAACGGGGTCGGTATTTTAGGGTTCCTTTTTAATTCATTTTGGTTTGAATTCATGTTTTAGAGTTCAATTTGATCCTTGTGTGGTGCGTTCACGGCACAATTAGAGTTTTGCACCAATTTGTGGAAAATTCAGCGTCAAAGGTAGGTGGTTCCACGTTTAAACATTGTCTGATCAGTTAATGTTCTTTCTTAGTTAGTTTATAATATTACTTGATTAATTTTTATGGATGTGGATTTGATAATCTTGAAGTTTTTCTATGCGTTACTTTTGATTAACAGTATGATTATGTGCTGCAGGTGTGTTCATTGTCTGGAAACTAGTTTTTAGTCAATTACTAGTGTTTATAATTGTATACAGTTAGTTTTTCATATGTGCAACTTGCAATGTTTGTGTTCTAGTGTTTTCACAGTGTTTGTATCTATTTTGTAAAAATTCTCAAAGTGTGCAATTTGTGTTCTTGATGTGGTGTTGGGTTTGTTTGGTCATTAAAGAGGGTTGAGTGGTTTTGTGTGTTAAATCCGTGTTATATTTCTTTTAAAGAATTTGTATTCAAAGAAATTAATATGTTTCAATAAAATTATTAATGAAGAAAATTTTATACGTTTTTAATAAAAAATTATTAGCAATGCCGAAATTGTTTAATTGATTTGGGTAACGTATTTTGGAGTGAGTCCTTTGCCAAATGGATTTCTGTCTATGTCAATGTGTGGTGTTTGGTTTATTTAACACCCTAGTTGTTTTACTTGTTTGAGTTTGACATGAAATGTGAGATTGAAACAATGTTGAGCACAAAAAGGGGAAGCCTGGGTAATAGGTGGGCGGACTAGACTAGCGTCATAGTGATAAAAGTTTGGCTCTATCCTAGTTTCACATAGCTAGATTGACACTTACAAAACTAACTAAACATTAGATGATGAATGGATACCACTATGGTAGGAGGTGTTTCCCTGCCAGTGGCTCATGTACGAGAATGTATGATATGGTTCACCGAGACGCGAGGTTCTAGGGTCCCATTCCTTCTTATATTATCTTTAGGGAATCTACCACTTTTGGTGCTCCTGGACTACTATACACCCACCGTCGTCATACGGTGCAGCTTTTGGTTTTTGTAAAGGTTTGGGTATTCCATTTAAGCAAAGGTGTTCTCTTTTATATAAGTTGTTTTCTTTAAAAGTTTATTCCTTATAGAAAATATCTCTTTGAAATTGTTTAAGCTTTGGTAACCCTTTCTTTTATTTAGCCTGCAAATGTATTTGTCATTTAATGTTTATACGTGGCACCTTTTTATTTGGGTGACGTCCTACTGGGATTTTGGCTCTCACCCTACATACACCTTTGGGTGTATGTGGACATTGTTTCTTGTGTATTCTAGGTTTTGAAATCATGCTCAATGATGGTGGTTCAGGTTGTAGTTGGTCTTTTCATGCAGAGTGGTGTTGATGTGGCATCCCTTTCATCGGGAGGTTTGAGTATGAGTTTTATTTTCCGCTGTTGTCTTTTCTTTATAGTTATTGGTTCGAGTTCTAGAAATTAAACCTGTTTATAGTTTACAGGCGTGTTTGGTTGTCTATTTCCAATTTCATTTTATTTATCTTGTTATTTGTTTTTCTATCTTTTATTTCGGGTAAACTGTTCCCGCACATTACTGATGGTACCCGAGCACTTGTGTCAGCTCGTGGGGATCGGGAACACCCTTCGGGCCATGTCGTGGACCGGGTCGGGCACCGGGACAGATGGCGACTCGACCTGGTTCGTGATTGTGGAGTAGACACTGATCATACCTCGAATCATCTCAGAAACACCATGATCGTAGGCCTCAGATGCCTGAAGCTGTGCTCTGCCCATTCCACCCGCTCCCTGTTGTCGGGGTGGACCTCCTGGTGGTTGTGGTGGAAACACCTCGTAACGTAGTCCATCTCCAGCTGCACGACCAGCTCGTATTCCACGTCCACCTCCGCCCTATGAGACACATCGATCTAACCCCCGCCTCTTCCTGGGAAGTCCCTCAACTGACTTCTAATCATCTGTGCGACGGGTCGGACGGTCACAAGCCATGTGACCCTGGCTTCCACCTGAGTAACACTGCCTGATAGGTCTGGTTCTGTCTCCACTCTGGGTGGCCCGCACTACCGATCTTGAGTCATGCGGTCGACCACCTGTAGGTCTGGTCCTCTTGGACCTCTACGTCATCTGTCTACTACCAGCTATAGGAGACTCTGCTGTAGGTCGGCTAGTGGTGGGTCTCGCTGCTGAAGACTGTTCATCAAGGAAACTCTCCATAGGAGGGATCGCTCCAACACCCCCATCTATGTTGGAATGCTGTGAGAGATAACTAAAGCTCTGATCTCTCATCTGAGTCCCTGCACAAAGGTCCATGCCCTAATGAAAGGGTCATGTACTATATCTGTGGAGTAATGAGAGAGGTCGGTGAACCTCTCTGAGTACTGCGCCATTGTCATGCTACCCTCTTATAGATGTAGTAGCTCATTTATCCGCACTGCTCAATGAGTGGATGGTACAAACTCCACCCAGATTAGGATCTCTTAGTCTGCCCAGAGCAGCATCGCCTTGTTGTGGACCTAAAGTATCAGGCTCCACTCTCTGCCTGCTACTACCTGAAGGAGGTTGGTAGAAAGGATCGCCATGAATTCTGATGGTGTCCCTACAAGCCTAAATACTCTCATTACAGCCTCCAGCCAATCCTCATCTGCTAATGTATACATCTATCCCCGAAACCTGGGTGGCCTCTAGGACTGGAACTCATGCAACGTGCTCAAGCGGCATGCCTCGTCTGCTTATGGGGCCGGTGGCATCGATGGTCCAATGCGGTGTAGTACCGCAGGTGCCTCCGCTGGTGCCTCAACTGGAAGAGGGCATTTACGGAGGCCT
Source organism: Viscum album (assembly GCA_963277665.1). Taxonomy (NCBI): domain Eukaryota; kingdom Viridiplantae; phylum Streptophyta; class Magnoliopsida; order Santalales; family Viscaceae; genus Viscum; species Viscum album. The sequence continues at coordinate 394,787,300 of OY728148.1, forward strand.
CGTCACTCGGCGGGCTTTCAGTACGTACAACTCTCAGGTCTTTAGTTGGTAGTCCTCACAGAGGAATCCTGAATGAAAATAGATGTGACATGATCAAAAGACTATAACTGGTGAGTTGACCTGGTTTGAGCTGCCTTAAAGAAAACTTTTGTTAAACAGACACGCAATTAGTATTTTTGGGCACTGAGTCGGAGATCAGAAGTCAGGGTCCTACTTTATGGATACGTCAGCCGCCCGGACCAGCACTAGACTCCATAAATTGAAAACCACACATAGTACCATTAACATAATTGCTTCACATAAAATAAAATATCAGAGGTTGATGTTCTACGGTAGAACCAACATCCACTAATACCAAATTTTCACGACCAGTTCCCCAGGGCCCGCATTGTGACTACCCCATTCCCACCTTCCATAGGCCAGGGGGCTGGCGACTAGCACCAAAGGCGTAATCCTCTAAAACTGGGAAGGCATTGCTTTTTCAAAACGTAAACTCACACAACCAGAGTAAAAGATGAAGAAAACACTAATTTAAAGAAACTATATACAAAATAAGTGCTGGAATGAAAAAAGGGAAAGAATAGAAGCCCAAATGTAAAGTACAACTGAATAGAATTTACAACTAAAAAGGGACAAAAAATTGGAATGTGAAAGCAGCTCTTGGATCGTCCTCCGGGGTTCCTACCTAAAGGGTAGGTACAGATGGCCTCCTCAGCACTCCACGTCTGTCAGACTCCACCGTGTACCAATACATCATAAGGTCCTCCTACAAGTACTGTCCAGTCCTGGCGATCTCGGTCTCCATCAACGATGTCTGTCGTCTGCATCTAACACAACGTAGTGCAGGCATATCCCATGTAGGGGTGAGTATAACGATACCTAGTAGGGACCCCGAGACCCTCACAGCCTCACAATATCAAATAAGGATGAACCACAAAGTATAAAATTCAGCGAATAACCAAAACTTAGGAATATGCCCATACATATATCTATGTTATCAAGTAACCCATCTCAATCATGAGGAAAAATGAAAAGGTCATTGACTTAGCTCAATCTAGGATTTTTATTCATGAAACCATGGCTGGTGGAGAACTCCTTCTTTGTCGAGCACAGTTGTCATGTCGCCACTCCAAGGTGCTACTCACTAACCTTAAACTGCGGAGGTACTCCTCTTATCAAGTACCGCATGTCTTCTTCTTCACATGGTAGCGCTCCCTAGCATGGGTCTGCCACATCAGACAATAGCGCTTCCCCTAATAGCCTATAAAGGTACTTCTGCTTTTGAGTACCGCGGGTCTGCCGCCTCACATAGTTGCACTCCACTGCCATCGGTCTGCCACCTGACACATTTTTGTTCCCCACTGGGCTAGTCAAGTCACTCCGAATGAATCAGACAAGTAGTAATCCGGTCTCATCCAGCTTCTATGTCCCCATAGTGTGCTCGCTCGTCTATAGGAGGGTCCGCTCCACGAGCTACACGATGAAACTCTAAGTGCCACAAAGTCCCACAATGAAGTATCTCAATGGTCTTCCATGTCCTAGGGGTCTCAAAACAATATACGACCCGTTAATTAGACACCCGGTCTGTGAGTTATTATTCTTTTTGTCCCGGGGGACCGGTTGGTTTCGTGTATGAACCACCACGACCGTATCTCAACTGTACCCCGAATTATCATGGGGTTTTTTTGAAGGGACCGATTCTCAAAGAGATTACCATTTTTGCTGAAGGTTCGTCAAATAGATGTCTTGTGCCAATGATATGGCCAACACAAACAAAGGGTCAAAAGTGGGCCCGGTTCAGGTCTGACTCGGTTGGACCGACTCGACCCAACCCAACATGGGTCGTCCCGAACTGGGTTGACCTGGTCAGAATTGTTGGGTCTGACTAGGCCCGTTGGGTGGGTTAGCTCGCTATGGTTGGCCAGGTTTGTTGGGCCAGGCCCAATGGACTGCGTGGAAAACTCGGGCTGAAGTCGCCACGTGGGCGGCTCAGCTCGAAGTACAGTGGTAGGTTCAGCTGGTGCTTCGAGGGGCATGACTCAGGCAGCTCGGCCTGAGCGGCCAACGATCGGCTGTGTGGGGTGAGGGCAGGCCACGAGTGTGCCTGAAAGGGTGCGGGGTGTGCTGGGAAGCTGTCCTGGTCGCCGACCAGGCAGCCTGGGCACCAGGGGGTGTCAGGCTGGTGGCCAGGGCGCCAGGGGGGGGGGGGTGCCGTGCAGTCGGTCGGGGCACCAGGAAGGTTCCAGGAGGGCGTCAGGAAGGGAGGTCGGGGCGCCCAACAGGCATTGGGAGGGAGTCGGGTAGGCAGATGGGGCGCCTGGAAGGGGGCCGGGGCACCAGGAAGTCGTCGGGAGGGCACCAGGCAGATGCGGGGTGGGCCGATAGCGTGAGGGGTGCGCGGGTAGGGTTCTGGGGGCCGAGCTGGCCGCCGTTTCGTCCAGGGCGTGCTCCGGGCAGCGCTCGGGAACGCTGGTTGGGCGCCGGTCGGCTGGTGGCGTGGTTCGTGGAGGATGCGGGTAGCGCGACCTCAATTCGCTTTCTTTTTCGCCATCGCCACATTTCCATTCAACTGCTACATTGTCTTCGATCCAAGGTTTCAAAACTGTAAAGGTTACTGAGGGGTCGGGCTGTGTTTGTTTGACTCGAACCCTCCATGTTAAAATGATAGCAAGAATATCATGAAGTTGATTTAACATGAGAAGATTAAGCATTAAACAACTTAAAACACTCCCCTACCTTTTTAATTATCAAGTGTTGGTTCGTTTTTGGGGAAGACAATGTTGTCGTCGTTCACCATACGCTTCCACATGCGAGCTTGTGCGTCGGTCCATTGATGGTGAAGAGGAAGGAAGAAGGGTCGTAGATTAGATCCAACGCTAGAAGGGGGGGGGGGGGGGGTTCTGAGGAAGAATCCAAGGAATAATTTTTCATCGCTGGCATCTTCGCGTTCTTCATCAGAGTAAGTGTAATCCTCCAAGTGTTGGGTGTTGCGACACATTACCAGCACATTGTCGCTTGGTGAAGCCATTCCAAATCCTCCTCCCTAGATCCATATATACAGGTGAAGGGGATATGTATGTAACCATCATGGAATTTATGAATGTTCACTTATTAGGAACCTTCCTAAATTCCAACGTTGCAGTTAAAAAATAAATGGGGGTCAAACGAATTAAAATCATTACTGCATAATATTAATTGGAAGTAATTAATTTTATGCTGACACATAATATTAATTGATAGCTTTAATTTAATGTTGACACACAAAATTAAATGAGAGGGTTATGAAGTTTCCTCTCCCTCCCCATTAAATGGGGGGTTAAGCCCCATTTTAAGAATTTATCAAACATTACCACATGGCATTAGTTCAACTAAAATAAAATAATTTGTTACTTATTTTATTTTATTGATCCACGTGAAACCCAAAAATTAACTCTCATACCCGATCATCTTCCATCGAGGTGAAATCATTCTTAAGAAAAAACAGGCATTGTGTGTTCAACAGTGCCCTTGGATTTCCATTCCGAGCACCCGTTCAAAAGATATAAAAACCCGCACGTACGTTTACTGGACGTACCTGAAAAAAACTTCAGAAATTGATTCCGGGCACACCAGGTCTCAGAATCAGGCGCCGTTAGAAACTGCAGACTCGTAAAAACTCCAAAAAATTTAAGAAAAAAAATTTCCTTGATATTTCTGGGTCTTTACATGACAGGTCTCTTGAGATAATCAGTTTGGTGACAAACCCTTCCAGTTAGTTTCCAAAAAAATCAAATGGGTTTCTATCCACCAAACTAAACAAATTTAATGGTATTATGGTTTCATGTACCAGATACATGACGTACAATAAATAAGAATTATATTTATTCATTTTTATACATTACTTTCCACGAGGTTTTCACTATGAAAAACTCTATGGATGCAGTTTCATTCTAAGTATATTAGTAGAATGAGTTTTTCCTTTATTCGCCATTCTATATTGAATGTTCCGAGTTGTTTATGATTCAGTTATTATTGATTCATGCTTCTTCTTTTTATAACCCTTACTAAGCTTATGATCTCAACCGTTTCATTGTTTACCTTCAACAGGCGATGAAGAGAGTATCATTTATTGAGTTCCTATGGATGAAATTTTTAGTTTTTTTATGTATTGTAAATTGTAACCTTTTCCAATGTAATTTTATTTACAACTATGTATCTAGATTCATCATGACTACTAAACTGGTCGTTCCATTAGTATTTTTATTCCGTCTAACCATGCCAATATAACACATAACTCACCAGCTCTGGTCTATAAGGGTCGGGGTGCTACATCATGATCATTATTGGAAACATATTTTAGGCTAACTAACATTGATTCGGGGGAGCATGCAGTTCAATACACCATTTGTAGTGCTGAATCTAGTGATGTAATTGATGATGCAGTGTTCTATTTTTGGGTAATTCCTATATAACAATACAATGTAAGGATCTAAATGTGGGGAATAATTATCTCTAACATGTAATTACATTGTTGATGAATATTTTTTCAAATGTATGATCTTGATTTAGAGTTTAGTCACATCTTATTTACAAGGAAAACTATTAAATGTGGAAATACATTTGGTGTTGGTTCATAGCATGAATGTGAGGGTGTGGATTCTTATTTAATTTGAGTTAATTAATTGTGATGAACAAAAGCAGATGACCTAGTTTATAAAGATGATTTTCCTTCATAAGTAGGGTTATACCAAGTTTTCTTAGATGATATAACTCTAGAAACATATAGATTATGTGTGAAGGTGATTTGTTATCCAATTGTGTTTATATCTATGATTCCATTTCAAGGATCTCTATTTTTCATCAAATTTCTATTGAAAAATGACATAATGGTTGGGAAAATCGAAATTACATTAATTTTATTACATTAGTATTAACTAAATTTGAGTATTTGATTCCGGTGAATCTAATTAGGTGTAAAACAATATATTTTCTCAAAATTAAACAATTGACATAATAATTTGACATTTATATTGTTTATGAGGTGTGTTTTTACCAACATGATGAGACAATGTGGAATATCATGCCTGACAATGAATTGATAAAGATATATTGTGTATAAAATTATTAAATACAACCATATAACACATGTATTCTCTATATTTAAGCCTTTCCTTTTTAATAGACAATAAAACAAAAATTCCATGACAATGATTTTATTTATAACATATAAATTACACTAGGTTGTGAATGGTTTCCATTTTCATTGGGGACCACAAGAGTTGTCTATGATATATGGAATTAACAAATAATTTTATTTGGGGAACTACAATAAAATTTATTATTTGTTACATTATTGGTGAATATAAACCACAAATCATGATGTGCATCTATTAAAATCACACATATATCAAAGATAAATAGATTTTTTCATGAAACACATGTTTTTGGAGAGTATAAAATGTATTAATTTCATGAGAGGGATTATAGAACAAAACGTCCAATAATTTTTTATAGCACATGTAAGTATATTTTTATCCATTAGTGAAAATCATTTGAAGTATGGTTTTTTTATTTACATTTATTCATTCATCATGGATATATTATTGACTTGAATGGATGGATATATATTTTTTGTAGTTGATTTCATTATAGTACTACTTCAATATTATATTCCTATTTTTCTTGAACACTCTTTCAGGTTAATAGAGTTTCATTCATGTAATTTAATATGTATAACTTTGAATGCATTTTGAAATGTTATGTTTACCTTATTTTTTATGGTTTCTGATTTTAGATTACATGATGGATTAATAAGGAATGATGATGTATTATCATCTTCTACCACTATATTCCCTTAATATTCCATATCTTTCATCATTTTGACCATATTCATCGAATTCCCACCTATGTAGGTCATTGGTACATTCACCAAATGGTTGGATGGAATATATGAATGCGACTACAGAGGAATCTTTTTTTAAATAATAAATGTGATGATGGTACTAGATTGAGGGTTCCCATGATGACTATTGGGGATGTTTTATAGAGATACTAGGAGTGGTGGATATTTACAATGAATGTAGATACTCATGATAGAGAGTAGGAGGCGATTCCTCATCAATGAAGAGGATAGTTGGAGGATTTATGAAGGAATCTATGATTTGAGAAGAGAGACTACAATATTTTACATTGGTCACCGTCATGGTTATTGAGATGGAAAATATTATGATTTCTCAGAAAGATGAAAGGTAGTAGATATTATGATCCTATGGATATCTAAGCTCTTATAAGATTGTGATGTAGCCCACATTCCATGTCTAATGCAAATGGGTCTCACAGTCTCAACCTTATTAGTCTAAGGAGTGATAGAAGATAGAGTGTGGTGCATGATTTAGGTTGTTAACCATAAATAATCAATATTACTTATTATTAATGTAATAATTCAATTCCATTCAAAAATATAATTATTTAAGATATATCATTTTTATAAATAGTTATTTATCCTTACATAATGAAATATTTTCTATCATTATGGTCATTTAGACTCAATAAATATTATTTTCACTGTAGAAAACATTTAAAATAATATATCTTTTTTGTTTCATGGAATATTTTAAAAATTATAAATTTAACTCATTATTATTTATAATTATACTTAAATATATGTGAAAAACGTTTAATAAAATTGTATTGGAGAAAATATATTTTAGAGACATATAATCATAATGAATGAAACTCCTTAGTCAATTAATAATCTTAAAATTTTATCTTCTCTAAAAATAATAATTGAGATTAAAATAAAAAATCATTATTGAAGAAATAAACTAATCATCATGACGTTTTTTCATAAATCATTTCATAAAAAACACTAAATGAAAAATAATACTCATAAATAAATATTTCCAATCATTAAAAATAAAAAATATTTATACATTTCACCTTAATATGTATTATAAAATCATGTTTTAAAATAATATCACCAACATGCCTTGTTAAATCATAATCCTTATTGGAAATTTTTTAAATAGAATAGATACATAATAGTTAATTTGGGATATCTTGTTCATATCATTATTATAATAACAGATAAAAATATAATAACCAACATTGTATATTCCAATAACTTGTTACTACAAAACTTACTCCTTAACTTCTTCCCATTACCTTATAAATTTTAGTGCTATACCAGACTCACCCATAATGATGAGCTATATCCGGCCCACTACTCATAATAAAAAATGATCATTAACCATTACACAACAATAATACCTGAAATATTTTTTTCTCATTGTCATACTCATAAATATATTATTAACAATCATATGAAAACATTTCATGATATTAAAATATCCACTCTATTTAAATACATTTTTAAAATTTCAATTAATAAATGGAAGAAGGGTTTACATTAAATAAAAAATTAATTATTTAATAGAATTCAAGTATAAAATAATAGTGATAATAGTGGTAAAAACTGTTTATTCCATATACATTGAAATAGAACCTACAATTTTCATTTTCATTTAAACATTTTGTATAAAATATTTGAATACAATCATTTTGGAAATAACTGAAAGATAGTGAAAATGTTACATAAAATATACATTATATATAATTAAAATATATATAAATAAGAACAAAAAATAAATATAATAACATGTAGATGGAATAAAATATTTTTAAAAATCTATTAAAGGGGTTAAAATGCGGATTTTAAGGTAAAGTAACCCTTTCCTCAAGTTTGAAACATCACTAACAATCAATATATTATTGAATAATAAAATTTTACTAATTATTTATGTTTTTAAGAACAATATTCATTTTTTATTATTAGTTTTTTTATTAAAATTTTATATTCAATTACTTAATCAATTAATTTCATGTCAAATGTTTTTAAGATATTTGCCTCATTAGTCAAAAATAACATAGGTAAGTAAAAAATGATAAACGTGGCCCCTGTAAAAATCATATGTAGAATAATCATCATGATATAATTTTAATTTTTATACATTAATTATACTTTTATAACATACCAATAAAAATTATTATGTAAAATTAATTGTGTTATAATCTTGGAGATCATAGGTCGTATGTGTTAAGGAAAAATATTTTAATATTTTCTATGAGATTTAAGGAATGAAAATAAATATTATTTTATCATTACAAAAATATAAAAATATAATAAATATTAAATTATTTCATTAAATTCACTTATTCTGAGTATCCATGTCATGTGATCATAAGAAATGAATCACATCGTATCATGGAGGTGGTAATCCACATTTATGAAAAAATGTTTTCATATTTAAATGGATAAAATTTAATGCAATAATATGTTATAATTTCTTTCTATAATGATAAATATATCATGAATATATTTTATATAAATAATAAATCTATAATTATTACCAATTTTGAGAGGATGTGATGGAAAATTAATTACATCCATTATCGAGGTCGTATTCTGATATACACTTGAATAATGGGATTCATTCCCATTTATTATAAGAGAGAAATTGATATAGGTTATTCCATTTAAAAAAATATAAATTTACCAAATATTATTTTTATCATGTTTGAAAAATATTAGTGTGAGATAAAAGAATAGATGAAACAAAAATAATCAGTTTCTAACTACTCCTCTTCATTAAAAAACTTATTTTTTGAAGTATACATGAATATATATGAGGTTTGTTTTATGATCAATACAAAGACACTGGGAAGTGGGGAGGAGATATTGAGTTTATTGGTCTATAAGTTTCCAAACAAAAAAATTTCATTATGCATGTGGATTAGAGGGGAGGAGGTGTCCTCTTTTAAGTGGGGGAGATGAAACAATTGAAATTTTGAAAATGAATAAAATATAATGACGTATAATTCAATAATAAAGGTTAAAAAATTAATTATTTCATAATATTAGATTAGATAATGTCAAAATATTTCTATATAATATAATATATATTATTTTCTATGTCATTTTTATCCTTATTACTAATGTTTATCGAACAGTAATGTGGTTTTAAACATATCTGTGATAACCAAATTTTATTGTTTATACTATTAATTATGAACAGAAAATAAGTATAAATTATTAGGTAATATATTTTATAAATATTTTAAAATATAATTATATTTAATCCAATTCTATCAATATTTGTGATATAATTTAATTTACAAATAAACCAAAAAATAGGATAAAAATATTTCTAAAAAAAATATTTTTAAAAATATTTTTTTATAAAAATTAAGAATGGAATTCCTTAAAAAGAACACATTTGGATTATTTATATTATAAGTAAACAAATTATTATTTGAAAATATATTAAATTAAATATTATTTAGGAAATTCATAAAAAGAAAATTCATTTTTCTTTAAAAAACATTCTTTTCCCAATTTATTGCAAAATAAAACATTTATGAAGAATAAAAAATCATTATTGGACTATTTTAACATGTATAATTTAAAGAGTAATTTAATTATTTCAAATTATTATCAATTATTTGAATGAATTTTTTCTAAATAAATCGATATAATGCCTGAAAAGTTATTATTTTAAATATCTTATTGAAAAACTATGTAATATTTATATAATGTATATTAGTCTATTAAATATAATTATTTCATTTTTTAGACTATAAAATTATTTTTATTAACATTAACTTTATTTTTTAAAATTTCTCCCCATTAATATTTTCCACTATAATGTTTTATTCATTTCCAAATAATTTGTGATATTTTTCCTTCATAGGATTATCTGATTTCTATGATTCTTCTTCAATCATGTTATTTTTATACAAAACCATTACAAGTTTTATCAAATTATTTAAAAATAATTTAAATCCATAATAAAAATATATATATATTTTTCTCATCGTAAAAATGATTTCCTGCAACCCAAATACTTTAGAGCTCAAAATATGAGATGCATCTATAAAATATTATCTTAAAAAAGAAACACAAAATATACAAAAACCTGATATAAACTCATAGGCAATGTTTGTTAATTAGTAACTAATATTTATTTATATATATGATTTTATATGGTCCAATAAACTATTTTCATAAAATTACATTTCAAAGAAACTTATATCACTATTCCATGGATATAATTTTTGAAAAAATGCTCTCCTTCCTAAAAATAAATATCTTTTTTTAAATTGATCTTCTTAAATTTTCAACGTACTATGAGACATCCTCTTGTTCAATTAAATCATATTCACCTAATCAAACATTTCACGTACCAATTTGTGTCCAAAAAAATTCTTATACAAACTTCATCCTATCTATATGAATTACTAAACCACAATCCATATAATTACTTGAATGATGCCTTTTTCATGGAATCTAACTATAATTATAATTAAATTCAACAAAAGGCTATATGTCTACCAAAAGAACCTTGATAATCCACTATAAAATCTAAATTAATATCATCCCTAGTATGAATCATTAATTTTAACTATAAATTGCTTTGATTATGAAATAGTTTAAAGAAATTTAATTTATTATCGATGGACATATAATGTCTTTACTAATAATAAGATGAAATCATTGGACCATGGTTTGATAAAAATATTGTGAGGGGATCCATCCAATCTAAGTATCTATAACACCCAATAATTATTGAATTTTTTTTAATATATAAAAATTATTTATATTAATGATTACTTGAAATATCTAGTTTATTTAGTATTTCACACAATACTTTTTTTGGATTTAATTACATGTACTACTTATTTTTCCTCACATTACACGCAACATTGAGTTTTATTTAAAAGTGAAATATTATTTAAATAAAATTATTTTATATGAGAGATGTCAACCTTACTTTTTAATGATGAGTACATATAAGACTAAATAAATAAATAAATATATTGTTTTCAAAATAATATAAAATAAATCAATTAGTTTCAAATTTATTTAAAATTAAAATGAATGTGAATTTTAATAAAAATAAAATACTTTTATCAAAAAATATTTTCAGAAAAAAAATTCTTCCATAATAGGTTAAACATTCCAATTTTAGTGATTTATTTTACTAAAACATATATAATTAATATTGAACCAACTATATAATATCTATCTTATGTGATAAGAGACAATAATTAATCCTCTTTAATACTTAACAATTTGTTCTTCTAAAAATCAGTTTTTTTGTATTTTGTGAAATATTTTTATAAAAAAAATTAATTTTATTTTAAATTTATTTTAAAAATTATTCATTATTTTTTAAATCATAAAACAAATAGTTATTTTGAAATTTTCTAAAATTTAATGAAAATATTAATTTTTATAGAATAATAAAAATAACCATTTAAATTTAAATTTACCCTTTAGATTAATTTATTTATACAAATAGATGTTATTTATATTTTTTTAATATAAAATTAAATCAATTATATATCTATACATCAAATTTATTTCTTTTGAATAAATTTATTACAGAAATTGATTAAAAAACGTTCTACTGTTTAAACATTTTCTCTTGGAAAGCCCATTTTCTCGTTGCATTTTAGTGATTAAATTTTAAATTTAAATGTTACTATAATTTGAATTTAATTATAAAAAAATAGATCCAATATTTGGAATAAATCTATTTTAAATTACCAAATATTTTCAAATTAAATTTATACCTAAACAGATACTAGAAATAATAAATATTTATTAACACAATGAAAGTAAAAATTAGTTTACGAATGGTTAATCTAAAACTATAAGCATTCAAAATACCTAAAAACATTAGAAAAATATATTTTATGGTAAAATTTAGAAACTATAATATACATTTCTCTAGTATAATCAATTATAAGACCTTTTAAATGATAAAATCATGGGTACACCATTTTTTTGTAAATGAAAGTGTTTCATTCACCTCACTTGTAGAAAGACAATACACTCATATATTATTCAAACCACCAAATATTATTTCATTTTAAATTCCTACCATAATACCATATATAATTCCCTCCTCTACTCATATATTCCTCATTTTAGACATAAATCCATCATGGGAAGACATTAGGTGTAAACCTAAGGATGTTACCCGAAGAAGCGTTAATATTCATTAATGAGTATTTTTATTTTATTTATTCTGAAATTTCAAAATTTCATTATTAAATACTTATTATATAAAAAATATGTACTAAACATGAAATTGTATTTTTTATGTTATGGTAATGCCCAATAACCGACTCCACTTCTATGAAAGAGTATATGAAGTCATCATTCGTGTGTATTGTGGTCTACCGCCTCCCAAACTAAAGTTATTAATGTTTCAATTACTTTTTTTTCACAATTGGGTATGACGATTTATATGATTAATATATATTATATTTATTTTCAAATTATACATCTACAGTAATTATATAAATTAATTTTTTTTAAATTACATTCCAAAGAGATATGATATCATTTATTATGTGTACATCGACCACTGCCTCACGATGCTATGTGACTTCATTTTTAAAAAACAATTTAAATTTAAGATAATATAAATTAATATATGTGAAATAAATAAAATAGGTATTATATTAATAAAATATTTATAAATTTTGAAAGAAAAAATGTCATTCCATTTCATAAATTTTTATCCAATGAATGACAATAACATCACATCTTACGTATGGGCCAACGCCTTCACGAAGCAATGTGACTTTAATTTCCTCACCAAACCACATGGATACAATGTGAAATGAAATAATACTGTATTTATGATATAATTATCAATATATATATAATATATTACTCACATTCTTTAAATAATGATCTTAAACAAATTGAAATGTCTCTCATGTGTACGTATGACCTAAAATCACCCTGATCAAAAAAAATTAATTTATCAAATCAAATAATCATTATAGGAATAAAGATTATAAATTATTTATAAATATTTAAATTATTTAATGATTATTTTTTGGATATAATTCAATCATGATCAATGTTCTATGACATTTATTAAAAATTCAAAACAAATAAGAAAAACAGAGTGGTTATTACAAGAAACATGTATTTTACATGGGATTATTAAAAAATATGTTATTGAATGACATAAGTAAATAATATTGGATGATATATAAATATAAATATTTATGTTATGAAATAAATGTATAATAAAATTATATTTATTATATAGGATAATATAACTTGTAGAAAGGATGTTGATACTTATGGTAAGTGATTTCCATTTCATTGTTATTTTATCTAAGACACAAGGTATATTCATCATGTTTTTTTATGTGTTGTATATACTTCCCAGGAATGTATTTTATGATTTTTATCCTAAAAACTATGTTATTTATGAATCCATTTTTATCACATTTTCATGGGGTTTTTAGATTCAATATATCCAAAGCGGTAAATGATATTTTTTTCAATTTTTATTCTTTGAGAAATATATTATGTTATGTAATTGTCTTTTTATGAGGTGTATATACATATTCGTTGATTTTTCATACAATGAATAGAATTTTTTTTAATGTTATATTTTTATCAATTTTTTTTATTTGAGACCTATGTTATGATTTTCACCTTTCCTCATTTATGATGTGTAAAATACTACATTAGTTCTCACTTTGACCAGAATTATATTTTCTTTAAAAAACTTTATCAAAAATAATGTTCTTAATAATGTTTTTTAACAACATATTAATTATAAAATACATTTTAATCATGATTCACATTTTGTAATGTTTTTTGAAATGAAATATTCAACTCCCTTTCCAAACAATGCCAATTTTGAATTTATAGAAAATTTTAATGAAATCATGGATTCAATGTGTATAGAATGAATAGAGTTTCCCACCTTCTTATCCAATATTTTTTTAATAATTCTTTATATGTTTTAAGGATATTTTCAAAGAAAATTATTTTCAAAAAATATTATGTTTTAAACTTTTTTTCAATGTGGAATGTATATTTTCCTCATGAAACTATTTAAATAAATTTTAAACCAACATGTATAAGATTTAATGGTTATATTAAAATAATATGTTTTTTAAAATGTTTTATGTTTCAGTGACTTTTTTTTCAAAGTGGAAATCATATTTTATTCATGAATGAACACAAGTAGTTAATAAAAAAAATTCTATCTATAATGACATCCATTGATGTTATTAATAATGTAATAAGAATTTATCCACAATTTTTTATTATTATTTATATTAATGTTTTATGTTTGTAATGTGAATATTATTAAGAATCATATTTCTATTCAACATGTTAATCTATTATAAAATTTATATGACACCTGCTTTATTTTCCAAAGGTTATTATTTTATGAACATCAGAAATTATTATGAATATTGTTTCATTTAGAAAATTAATTTTATGATGAATTTTTTTAAAACACAATTATTTTCATGTTTTTTGATATCATGAATTTTATATGATCTTGTGGAAATCATTATATGATTTTAGATAATTTATAATTTTTATGTCATAACTAATGATAGATATTACATCATAATAAACGATGGTGGATATTTTATAGACAAGTATCATTGATACATTATAACGTAAAATGGGTGGAACCTATATCTCCATAAAATACATAGGTTAATTATTTATATATCAGAAGATATAAAAAACTAAAAGATTGATTAAACTCAGTTCAATATGAGATGATGTATGCTATGATTTTATTAAGAGTGAACCTTGAATACAATGATGGTTTGGGAAGAGAACCTATTTCATTATGAAGAAATTTATACCAATTTAGAAACTATTTTACAATAAAATGATGTGTATCCCACCGTGGAGTGGTCTAATAATTTTTTTGGGAAATTATGCATGACATCAAATGAAACGATTCATAATGCTTATATACATTCTAGTATTCATTATCTTATGGTTATGTTAATCTTGAATAAATTGTGTTATATTATTTACTTAATATTCATGACTTCTGGACCATCAATATTTATGTCATGACTCAATATATTGATATATGATTTGAAGGGTATTGTATTCAATAGATTTTATCGCATCCTAATACCCATATACACGGTTATGCTTATGTAGTTACCTTATTTTCCTTTACTATGAATATGAGGTCATCCATTCATATGATTCGCTTACACAAATTATGTATAATGGGTTATATAATATGTCAAAATAGTGTAATCAATTAATAAATCCTCGTGGTAGACATAGAAGATCTTTTTCTTTCATGAGAATATTATGTTCCTGGTATCCAAAGACACTAAAATATTATGGTGGCCAGACATGTTTTTTTGTAATATATTAATAATTCATCAAAAAATCTGTGATATCTATGTATATGAAAACTATGTTATATTTTCGACTTAACATAACGTTTATAATGTATATCTAATTGCTTATTATAATAAATGTGAATAAAATGTGAACAATTAGTTATTATCTCATTAATAACCCATATTATTTTGTTACCTCAATATGTATATTATAATGTAACAATGTAATCAAGGTATATATTATACTATTTACATTCCAATAAAGAAAATGGATGAATCATCAACTTTAGTAATGGTTATTCTATATTCACCTAATGAAAATTCAGACATTTCAATGAGAAATCAACAATATCAATCTTTATTCTACCCCACAAGACATGTCCTCAAAGGCCAAAACAAATTTTTTTGTACGAGGATGAATATAAAATAATGACCTATGTTCCCCACTGCAAATTTATTTCTTCAACTGGGGGTCATATGAAAAATATATCCATTTTAAGAATACCAAAAAAAATCTTTATTTATATTATATTTTTATAAACTAAATATATTAATAAAGTCAACATTTTTGAGTATAATATTATATTCCTTCTGTGGTTTAATAATCATATATAAAAAATTTAATAGTGTGAGCAGAAAATGAAAAAAATAGAATGTTCATGTGTTCACATTTTCTAATCCAACTATAATCAAATCATTAACCAAAGGATCATATTCCTGATATAGTATAGTTAATATAGAAGTATATTTCAAATTAAAATCATTATATAATCTATTTTATTAATCTAGATAATAATGAATTGTGTAATCATTATGATTTTTTAAACCATATCCATTTTATCATATTTGACTCTTTTTGGGTGAATGTATACTTCAATGTTTAATGATCAACATATATTTCTTACATTATGAGATGTAAATGATGAATCCAAATTTTTTACCTAAACACTACAATATCCTGTTCAAGGTCATATGTTTGTCAATTTTTTTAAATATTATTTAATTGATGTGAATATTAAAAAATAAACTAATGATTATATATTAAAACCAAACATATTCCATTCGATGAACCATCTCAATAGATAAAAATCTCATCATTTTTAGAATGTAGGTTTAGAAATAGATAATTTAGAACTGTACTTTACCATTCATATAAATATGCATCTCATTAATTTATACAAGTAAAATTAACTCATCTTCATGTAAACAATCATAGTTTTATATAAAACCATGAATGGGTCTCAAAAACCCATAGTTATTATCATTATAATATAGAATGACTATAAATCTCTGTAACATTATTTTTTGGATTGGAAATTCATTATCCACTTTAGTTTTAATGGGATTTATAGTTATCCAATATGTATTTATAAATTTTCAATGATTTGAAATTTTTTGTAACTAAAAATATCATTTTTAGAGTTTTCCATATTACAAATTTTTATTCATGGTTTATAAATATATATACATATGATTATTCTAAAAAAATTTATACTAAACAAATATTTTATAAAGAAATATAACCCCAAATGTATCCAAATAGTGATCAATGTATCTATATATATGATCAAGGAATAGAACTATAGAAGTCACCATCACAAAGGGATTAAAATAATATTAATAATATCAATATTTAGTAAGTCTTTATTTACAAGTTATTTCAACTCATTTTAACAATAAATTATTTTATTCAGTCAAGAGATAAATATTCAAAAAATACTCAGAACCATAGTGGTGATCTTGAAAGTCAATGATGTGAGAAAAATATATTTATTCATTACATTAATATTATGAAATTTCCTAATATAAATTCCAATACTCAAAGAGATATATTGATTTTTTAGAAAGGAGATTGGATCACATAATGGTAAAAAAATATAATGAATGAATCCTTTATCAGAAAACACATAAAGAAAATTTATTTCAAAAATCATTGTCGATCAGATTTATAAGTATGTTTAAAGTTAGATCAAAATGTGGATAAAATTAAATTCTAATCTAAGTAACTTTTTCTCATATAATACTAGTCTACCCAACCCAAAATAAATGTAGAACTTATTTTACTCTGAGGGAAACATTAATCTAAATAGTTTTGTTACATTCAACAATGGTATCACGGTAACTTTAATTTACATTTCATAATACAATATAATATTCATGACTTTCTCTCAAATATTTTAAATGATTATTATATAAAAATAAAATATCATTTCAAAAAAATCCTTGACTATAAATTTTATATCAACATGATAAAAATAAAGAAAAATCATACAAATAATTACTTGACATTATAAATTTGAATGAAATCATTGTTGTGGAAGAAAAAAATATATTATATTGAGAATTAATTTTTTAATTTGTGTTTAATTAACACAAGACTCTATTTCTATTAGAAAAAAATTTAACTATAAAATTTTTATATGAAATTTCAATTTAACTAGAAATTTTCTCCTTAATGACAAAATGTGTATCGTTATTTATAATAAGTCATTTACATGATATGAATAAATATGTGATGTTATTATTTGAACTTCATTTTATTCCCCTACCACTAATAATGTAGTTACAACGTACTTCACAAAAATAATTTGTATATTGTCTTGCTTCTTTTCCACATTTATGATTTTTAACAAACATTGATCTGAATAATAACCCATCTAATTAAAATAAGCACACTTTACTTCCTACTTATCAGAAACTATCTTACCACTACTGTGATCTCGATGATTGAAATTACGATCCATATTCCCAATCATAAGACATCCTATGAAATTATTAGATTTCATTAGACATTCTTCATGGTTATTTTGACCACACATATTTGAAAATATGAAATTTAAATTATTACTTTGAAATATATTTGATATATAATTTCCTTATTTATACAACATTATTCTCTTTTTATATTTATTTTCATGAAATTCAAGGTCATCAGTAAACTATATATCTAAATTCTCAATATAATGATAAATATTCTAAAAAATATAAAATTTTATATAGGATACCTTTATTTGGTAACATAGATTTAATCTTATGTAAAACCAACTAAATTAACAATCAAGATCCCAAAAATGAATAAGGGAATAACATTCCAACCAGGTGAAATTTACATCATATGAATCTAGTAAATTATCCTTATTCTACCAAAATTACATGAATTTATATACTACTAGAAGTCTAACTACCTTAGGAATGTACTTCATAGGGAAATGATTCATAAATATATCCCATTCTCTTATATTAATCTCATTTATTACTATATTATTATTTATTAATAGACATCATTGATCTGTATCACCATCAAAATCAAAAATAGAAACTACTATAATTTTATGATTTGAACAATTGATGAATAAATATATGTTTTGTAGATAAACAATCCAATCTAATACAGTCATTTATCTAGTAGATCCACCAATTTCGTGATACTTTTGTATCTTAAATTAATTCACTATCAACATGTTCATTTGTGGTATATCTAGTTTTTATCGAACAAAGATAAAAACGTCATTTTTAATTTTTTTCAGGTGATCCATCAGTGTAAAAAACTACTCAATTTAAATTCCAACCATTCCAGGTTTAAGATTTAAATTTATATTGTCTAATTGATTTATTCCAAAATTAGCTTCTATATTTCTATGACAAAAAAGCGATGAATATATATATTTGAAATGAAGAAACATGGTAATCATAAAATTATATATAATGATAACAATAACATATAATTTCATATTATTTTTTATATAAAATATCCTTACCACAAATATTATATTAAAATTTTATTTTATACTATCTATAAGGAGTCAACCAAAATAAATGTATAAATTTTACTCATTAGATAATAAATCATTCACATTTATAATATACACAAATATTTTCATTATAAATATCATAATAAATACTGAAGGATAAATTAAACTCATAATTTATTTATTTTAATCACCGAAAACAAATAAATTCCACCCTTATAAATTAGCTTAAACATCCAATTATTCATTTTCTCATTAGCATACATTTTAAAATAATAATACTTCCATAAAACCCATAACATATATAGATAAATAAAATAAGTATCCCATGTAAATATTTTCATCGAAATCATACAATACCTCTCAGTAAGGGAATAACCTACCTCATATATTCAAATAATATCTTATGTGAAAAAAACCAGTTATCTTCTTCCCATAACCAAGAGTATTAAAGGGATATATTAGGATCACTCATATTTATGAGAAATTTCTCGGTCACCCATTAACATGATCTACATCTTCCTCACCCATCAATGTAAAATTTTTCAATGATCTACAACATAATCATATCACGTGAATTATTGTATTTCATTTTTATACTAGTAAAAATATGCATTTCTCCCAAATGAAATCAATTAAGGATATTGGAAGGTCAATTATATATAAATATCTTTATTAAAACACTTAGACCAAATATAAAGAGTGTTTTTTCATTTAATAATATATGAAACAGTGTCATGGAATCCAAAAATAATATATTTTTTATGACAACATCATGAATACACGAAGGATTATAATAGAAATATTACATTTCTTTCTTACATTTCATGAAAAAAAAAACGTCATAAATGATGGAAAAATAATCCTTTAGATATCAATTAAATGAAAGTAAAATGTAACATACCATTTAATTTATAATTCATTAATATAACTATAAATAAATATATGAAATAATTTTCTAATTATTAAAATTTTGAAATATATTTTAAAAAATAAACCACTGAAACATTCAAAAAAATGTTTTCATTGAAATGTGAACCATACAACCAGTACAACAAATCACTTATGTTCCTTATCATTCTAAATCATTAAATTATTTAAAATATTTATATTATTAAATAAAAAATTATTTTATATTATTCATTTTATATTATTTAATTACATGGTATTAACAATTACATAATTAGTTATGTTTATTTTAATTTTTTGGTGATATTTGACTCATACATCCCCAAAACCATTGGTAGTTTGAATCTAGTAAAATGGGTTATTATTCCGCCAACTTGAAAATAATTATCATCAAATAATTATAATGAAATAATTTTATATTGTATACATTGATAATAATTTTAGCACCATAAATAGAAATTGGTAAGGAAAATTAAATTATGTTACAATCATGAAGACGGTAGGACACACGTACTAATGGGAAACAGTTTCATTTTTTAATAAGAAAGTGAAAAATAAAGTTCATATAATTTAATCAAATTTATAATGATAGATATATGATAAAAATAATATATTATTATAAATAATATTATATATAGTATCCATGTGATGTGTTTTTGAGCAATATATCACATCGCTTCACAGAGGAGGTAATACAAAATTATACAGGAATGCTATTATCATTTTCAGTGGATATAATGGTGTTATTCAATATGATATATTACCATTATATAATAATAAATATTTTATGAATAATATATATATATATATACTAAATCCACCATTACAGTTTTCCATTATATGTGGTAAAGGAAAACGAAATACATTAGTTCGTGAGGCGGTAGTCCACTATTCACACCAATGATGGTTTGATTTCTAATTGAATGAAGATAGGGATGTATATAGGTTATTTAGATAATATAATAATATATAGTTATATGAAATATACTATTGTTAATAGCTTATTTTTAATATGATTTTAATGAGGTAGATGTGTAAATAAAAAACCAATTGGTTTAAATTAAAACCTCTTCGTCAAAAAAAAATTAATTTAGATATTGGTAAGATACATATATGGTTATCATTAGGACCAAAAAAGGATTATTGGATATGGTGAGATATTTATGTTAGGTATTTAAAAATTTATGGGAGAATCAAAAAGTGTCCTTCACTGTGGACATGATAAGAGAGTGGATGTCCTTTTATATGTTTGAGAGTGGATACACTTTGATGGTTTCAATATAATCATGTATAATAATTAATTACTAAATAAATATCTATACAAAACTATATTTCAAAAAATTAAAGATATTAGGTTGATATACATTTATTAAAAATAATTTAATCAATTTCATAGGTCATTTTAACACAAATTACTTGATTTTAACCCCCGAATAAACATATATTAACCTTGTTAGAATAAATGATTTTTACTCTTTTTATATTCATTGGGAACAATAATAACGATTATATTATTAAATAATATTAATTATTAAGATATAAAATATGAAATAAATTATTTAAAATTATATCCAAATAATTATCATAATTTAATTTCAAATAAATCTTCAAAATCTGAAGAAAAATAGGTTTTCATAAAAATGCCTTTCTAAGTATAAAAATGTTTTATTTTCAAAATTCAAGTGTAAAATACATTACAAATACCATTATGTAATAAATAATAAAATAATTACAATATTTTTTCTTTAAATCCATTTTAATAAATATATCATTATACATTATTGAAATGAAAATTCTATTTTCTATACAAATTAATATTGTTTTCAATATTTCAGAAAAATCATAAATGTTAGAAAATTCTCCAAATAATACTAATATAATTTCGAAAAACTATATTTAAAAATAATATTTTTTATTCAATTTCATACTATATATTTTTTTAAAAAATATTTTATATAAAACTTTATGATTTATGAAACTCTACATTGGTTAGAAATAATACAATTTTCTTTTTGTTGAAAAAATAACTACTATTATTAATATGAATAAAAATATAAAAAATATACTAAATTAATATTATTTTTCTAGGGAACTAATTTATCCTAACATGAAATTAGTTTATTAGATTCAAACCTTGGTTGATATTAGAAGTTGGTTGGGCTGGTGAACCAAGTAGGGCATGTGTGCCAGTCGGTGAATACACCCCATTATGTGACATATTGTGAATCCAAAGGATGGAATAAGGACCACCATATACTATCTTGTTATTTCTTTACATGTTCTTATAAAAAAATATATTTAATGAAAATAAATATCCTAAATATATTATTTATCAACATAAATTACATTGGGGTGGTCCACTCAGCTATATAAAGATGATTGTGAGGTAAGATAGGTTGGTATTTTAGGATACATATATTCATTGATGGGGTTAATGAATAAAGATTAAATAATTCATAACACATGAATATCATAAGGTATTAAAATATATACATTGATTATAAGATCTTACATCTAAAATGTGTAATATATCGACTGAGGTATCATCATGTGAGTTGTTGATTTTTCGTTATGTTTTTTGTAATGTTACATAGATTTCTATAACCTAGACGGTTATTATAGAAGTGATAGATCATCATTGATAGAAATATATTAATATAGATGTTTTCCCCTAGGATTATTGAATGGAAATATAGTAATAGTTTGTATAGATGATACAATTTTTTACTCCCCCAACTGATGATCAAAGTACGGATAAGGGTATCTTTCCCCATAATGGATCAAGGTAGTGGTATGGTAGTTTAAGTGGCCAATTAGTTGGATAAATGAGACCTGACACTTGTTATGAACTCCCTTTTTTCATTCATACAAATCATGTTTAAAATTTTTGAATCTACTATATTTGTATCATTCATTACATCAAACATCTCTACCACTTCACATGTTTTATAGCCCCACAAGATTATGCATTGATGATTGGGATGTTATATGTTTTTTTGAGTTATAGTATAGTATTATATCTGGATCACTCATCCATGTTGGTCTCTGGGTTACTCATTTATAATATGATCTTTTACAAAACTGATAATTATATATTTTCTTAGTTGGATTTGAGGAATCAGTCCATGAGTATTTAGACTCATCCATGAACTAGCGTTATGTCTAGAAATATTGTTTCTAAAGAAAAATTATACAAGAATATATATATATATAATATAGATATAGAGAAGGGGTTGATTATTTATAGTTTATTACATTTTTTTGTTAGATATGAATGATCTTGGTGGCCCTTTATAGTGGAATTTGGCATTGTGTATAAGGGTAACCCTTTAAATATTTGACGTGTTGAGATGACTTCTTATGTATAAAATCTATTGAATTCATTGTATTTTTAGATATATAATTTTTCATATTTTATATTATGGTGTTTTATATTCACCAGAATAATAATTTATATGTTTTTATAGTATATTTTTTAATATATTCACTATTATTTAGTGCTATTGTTTTTATGAATTGATGATACGTATTTTTCCAAAGTTGATAGAGTTATTTCCTTCCCTATTGTTACTCATGAAAATTCAATACCAATACCCATAATTTATTATATTAGTGACATTCTTGGGGTGCCTATTTCAACTTTATTATAAATCCAAACAAGGGATTGATATGTTGGGTCATGTTATGTAATCACACGGTCACAATGGTGAAAATAATATTCATATTCAATATTAACTCATTAACAAAAGAAGGTGGATAACATCCTCACATACGAGGAACTCATAATATATTTTTTATATACCCCATATAGTTATCTATAAGATACATTATTAATTATCTAAACATATAATAACAAGTATATATATATATCATACCACATAATTTTGATAATAAGATAGAATATTCATATAAACAATAATAATTATGAGATAAAATATTATTATTTTTTACATACCGTCGTCAATTTCTTATGGACCCATATAACAATTGAGAGTGATATTTACATAAAATACCCTCTTAAACAAGATTACATGTAACATTTATAAGATGAATAAAAAATCACTAAATTAATTTAACAAAATATTTTCTTTCATATTCACAAATCTTCGAAACAATAACAAAACATTTATACATTTTTATAAATATGATAGTAATTATAATTAACTAAAAACATAATAATTGTATCAAAAAAAATATAATGAATAATAATCTCCAAAAGTAATTTAAAACAAAAATTAACTTTATTTATTTCATAAGTAAATAGTTTTAATAAAATCATTTTGACAGATCAATCTATCAATCCATCATGTCTATCTATTTCTTTCTATTATACATATCACAAATGGTGTGCATCGAAAAGAGAATGGATTACCCTCAAACAATATTTCATGAAACTAAAACCCAAAGAACCACTACTCTCTTTGTTTTATAATACACCAATATATTAAATGTTAGTTAATTAATGGGTAGAATTCACATATAACATAGTCGTACTTTTATATAACTAATCATCATTAAATATAATCTATAAAAATAACAAATGCTAATAAAGGTTACACGAATGCAACACTAATGGAATAAAAAAATATAACTAGATATCACATTAATTGATTAATGCTATGTTGTAAAGTAACACATTTTAATTATTAGATATCAAACTAACCTATCAAAAAGAATTAAATAAATAGTCATACCTCTCGATAAATAGTTGAAAACCCATGAAATATATGTCAAAAGGTCACCTATTATGTATATACAGGTTGTATTTTCTTTAAGAGTCCCACTAATAACATTAAGCAATGTACACATATCACCTCGTATATAGAAATCTATAAAAACAATTATTTATCATGTGTTCTACATTAATCATGGATAATCTAGACTCTACCTAGCCTCAAAAAACACCCTATGACCTATTAGCCTTATTCTTGGTAACATTAACCTATATTACTTATGATTTATATCATAAGAACTAATAAAATGGATATAAATTTAGAAACATATTCATCGACTACATACTTTGTATTATTAGATGAAATATCATCCATATTATACGTAGAAGATCTCTAAATCACCTGAAATCAGAGAATTATTTGAGAAACACTAAATATAATAGTGAATTAATATAATGAAATTAAAACATTAACAGTAAATAAGGGATGTTGTTTTATATGAAAGATAATCACTAAGAGGCCCCTGCAACAATTGTTGGATAAATGATTATATAAGAATAAAACATGATAAAGGAGGGAAAAGATTTGTTAAAGGGAGTTAGAATCAAATATATTGGAATAATAATTCATATATTTGAATATTATTGGGGCTGAGGGAGTCCTTGAATTATTTTAGAAAATTAAATATATTGATTTATTTTAGTCAATCATGGGGATAATGATTAATCACTAAATTACATTGGGAATATATGTCCTCATAAAATTCATCTTTGGAGTCTATTAGTATTACATTGTACTCATTAATACTCTATGGTAAATTTCTTTTTTACTTCATTATCCCAAACTATATATATTTTTGTTTCTGTAGTAATATTTTTCATAAGATACCTTATTCTCACATTCACTCAATGTTACACCAACAAAATTATAAATGAGTAAGTTGTATTTGATATCATTTATGGAACACAACACCATGCACGCAATGGAATACTATATTTCAAAAATTTATAATAAATTTACTATTTTAAATTAATTAAATAAATTTTATAGATTCTGAGGCATGTGATAATTTGTTATCATACAATGTAAGCTCAACATGATTCTTCAATGGCATAACTTATACTCAATATTGAGTTTTAAATGAACAGAAATATATTATTAATATATTATTATATTATATAACATGGCATACCATAGCCATTAAATCATTAGTTAAAAATATATGATAAATAAATTTTCAAAATATATGGTTTACACAACTGATTCACTGTTTAAGAAATATTTACAGTTGAATATAACAACCAATTGAATATAAAAAGATTATTTTTATAAAATTATTTCAACACTCTAAAATGTATTTAAGCATATAAAATTATATAAATTGATATTAATATGTGATATTAATTTAATATATATTTATTATATTTTGTATTATATTCATCTAATATATTAGATACAAATAATATACATACAATATAAATATTACACATAAAATACTATATTTTAATAAAGTCAATGCCACATTTTTATGGTGAATCCATTTTCAATCCAAATTTGAAAATTTTATAAATATTCCATGTTAAAATAAACATCATATTTGGAATTGAAATATAAAAATCATCTTAGGTTGATGTTTTATAAATTTTCTAAGAAGTTTCATGTTATAATTAATAGTAGAAAATACTAAATTTTAGTTCAAAAATGATTATTCATATGATCTATTTATAATGTTAAATTATTTATTAATTATTTTTTAATTTAATTATAAAATTTTTATATCAATTTATCCAATTTAGGTCATGGTAATCAGTTTAAATTTTAAAATAACTATAAAAGTATAGTAATCTTGTGGATGTTCTTACATCATAACCCAAATTTTTCATCCTCTTTATTTGATTAAATATAAATTAATTTCTTCCACTAATTGAATTTTAATTTGGAAAAATCGATTATTTATTTGGAATAATAATAATTAACAATTTCATTTAATGAATAAATATTTTTTACCCAAAATACTAGTGAATGTAATTAAAATCAATTACGATGACTAAGGTAGATTAATATTCATAAGGGACTTAACCTTATTCTTAAGATAAAAAATAACCTCAAAACAATCCAATAGCCATTTAATTTCCATATTTATACAATATCCTAAAATATATAAAAAATACTCAATTATATGGGCAACATGACATTTTAATAACGCTCTTGGAATTCCGTTGTAATAATATTACAACAGTGTCACTTCTCCTCCAATATAAAATGCCTCTTCTCGTCCTACTTCAACCACAATCTCTAGATTTCTTTCCTCTACAATGATCTTCCCAAATAGTAACATAAACATACCTACCTGCATCATAGAAGACTCATATTGGGAGGAAAACAATACAAGGAAACCATTGGTTTCAAACAAAAGGAGTTTATCTGATTAAGAGGTAACATTATTCCTTATGCGTTTAATTTTTTACTTCATTTATTCACTTCCTAAAAACTCTTTATTCCGTTAATTTAGAAAAATATTGTATTTCAATATTATTGGTTTTTATATTATAATGTCTTGACCTACACTTATAATCACATCCATCTAATGGGTAACAAACATATTGTTTATGGGAATGGAGAACTACCGCCTCAGAAAATGATGATGGTTCGTTCTAAATTTACCACCACTAATGGTAGTACATAGGAAGTAAAAACTATTTATATAAGTTAAATATTATATTTATAATTTATTTATTATTATTTAATTCATTTATAATTTTTTTATACATTCAATTATGTTAAAAAAAATAACATCAATTATGGAAATGTTGACTACCGCCCCCATCAAGTTATCTGATTCGTTCACACTATACATTGAATTTTAAATTTATGGATTTATTTAAAAATAAGGGACATAAAAAATATATATTATATAATGGTATATTGAATAATCTATAAATATAATATATATCATTTTTTATTATCCCTTCACACTTATAAAAAGTTCTA
This sequence comes from Viscum album, assembly GCA_963277665.1. NCBI lineage: Eukaryota > Viridiplantae > Streptophyta > Magnoliopsida > Santalales > Viscaceae > Viscum > Viscum album. The sequence continues at coordinate 394,814,814 of OY728148.1, forward strand.
ACTACATTCGTGGATGTTTGGACTACTACCTCCTCGATATGATGTGATGGCTTTTTCATGTGAAGAAATATATTTATTAGTATATATGGTTATAGAATATTTTTTTTATGATTTAATTATTATTAGATAAATATATAATTCTACATACCTTATTTCCATAAGGATCATTGACAAATGAGATTGTTATTAATGCGTACGTATGACCAACCAACTCTACGATCGTAACATTGATTCATTTTCCACAAAAATAATTAATGAATAGATTTAAAAGTATAATTGAATTATAAATATGATAAATTTTTCATTATTATTATTTTTTAGATTTTATATAATCACCCCTTCGACAACAGTTGACTTACTAATTAATTTTGACAGAGAAATTTTTTTTTTCAAAACAACAGACATATGTAAAATTGATTTAGTAGTTGTATCCAACATTGTAGAATGTGAAACAAATTTAATCATAAACATCATAATGGTAATGAATAACGTATATAATTAACATAAATGTATTATATAGTAAATTAAATGATTTCCACTCAAAAGGATACACATGGTAGTGTATTTCGTCTCAATTTACAATCCATGGAGACTTATTTTTTGAAATGCACATAATTTATTTTATATGGTGTTTATATTGATTTTTAACATGATGTATCCTAAATATCAATAATATCATGATATTATTTCATTAATTTTATTCATTCCTTAGGTATATGATAAAAAATGATTGAAAGTGGTTCGAGACACATTGGGATGTTTAAATATTATTTTACATAAGAATAATTATAATGATCTATCAATGGCCTTTAATGTACATGAAATTACATGAACATTGTTCCATAAAACATATATTTTTACACTCATATGGTTATTCGTGAAATTTTTCATTTATTAGTACAATTTTCCAACTCTTTCGTATAGAAGTTTCTTTATAATGTTTTTTAATAAAACCCGACATCATTTTTATCTTTAGTGAGAGAACTTATTTTCTTCAAAAAACAATGATTTATAAAAATGATTTCAAAATGATTATTACGTCATCTGGAAAATTAATTTTTAACATTATTGTCTACTAAAAATGTTTTCAATAGAATTCTCTTGTCACTTTCAGAATAATGAATTTTTTATAATTTATTCCCTGGAAAATTAATGTTCTTATTAACATGTACAAAATGTACAAATTTTCCCAGAATCATTATTTCAAATATTCAATTTCTTGTTTGAATTGTTAGTTTTTGAATAAAATATAATTAATATTTATTTCCATTGAAATTGGTTTTCAAATTTTTTAAAGAAATATAGGATATGTTCATCAAGAATGTTTTTAAAAAATGTTTTTATAATATTTAAATTAATAATTAACAAAAAACATAATTTTAATCCACTTTGGGTTTGTTGTATTGGAATAATATTTAATATTACTTAGGAGATTTTTTGATTGATTTTTAAATGAATAGTATTCATAATAAATTCCTTAATCCAATTTAGAACACTAAAAAAATTTAATTTCTTATAATCAACAAAAATATAATTTACCCTAGTTTTCCATATAATTTATCATGTATAAATTCATTTCCAAAACCTTATTTCGTTTTTATACAGTGATTATTTTGAATTTTATTTGATTATTTGGGTAAATATTGATAAATATGTATCTATTACTCCATTAAGATATTTGATGAGGAACATTGTTAAATATATAATAGGATATATGACTGTATTTTTTTACTAGTACGACATGGGTGTGGCCTAGTATTAGATGTCCCTTTGATCTATTTGATGTCTCACGCGAAAATTAATTTAACTAGCCGACATAGATGGGTTTTTACCTGATATGTTATAAACCGTCTTATGAACGATATTGGCGATAAAGGTACTATGAATCTATGAAAAATGGAATTAAATAATCAAGAATTTCTCTCATTTAGTTTCATTTATTATTCATCCTTGATATTTTTCATCGATATATATATTGATACATTTCATTTCAATTTCATTGATTATATGTCTTTTGTTTCAGTGTCTTACATTACCACATTAATTTTACCTTATATATTTATTTTATTATCATTTTATTCATGTTATTACCATTATATATTGAATATGTATTTTCTTATAAAATTTTTGATTACATGGTTTGTGGTTTTCAGTTATCTACGATGTGAAATTTTTTATTTTCAGTGATTCATTTCTTCATGCTTTATTTTGTAACCATATAGATAATTTGTGCTATCCATGGTTGTCTTTAATTTCCCCATGATTCTCAAAAACTTTATATGAATGATATGTGGGTATATACTAAATGGAATAATGTTATCGTAAATTTATTTATTTAGAAACAAAATTATGATGTAATTAGTTTATTCAATTGTAATACAAGACTTGTATTTTTTCGGAATTACTAAGACTAAAAAATATTATATCATTCAGGATTTCATTTCTTCAAATATGGCCTATGTAATTGATATCATAAACTAGAGATATGATGTTTTGGGTCTGGTGGTTATAGTTGTTATCGATAAAAGATTAGTATAATATTCAGAATCTAGATTTAGGAAAACATTGATTAGAGAATATAACAATGAGGTGTAATTTGGGGACAATTATAGAAGAAAACCCTATAATTTTAGTAATGTAGAAATACATGGGTCTTTATAACAATGAATCCATGGATGGATATTAAATATTGATGTGGTTCATGAAAAATAGGTACCCAGGAGTAACAACTCAGACAAAGTTTGTCATGCCGGACTCGGCATATCCTAGAACATGACAATATGCCTTACTACACACCTAGTTTGACACTACCAGGGTATATTCATAGAGAAATCTGATTTTCTTTTTAAACAACTATAAATGATATTAAAAATGAATAACCTAGCTTAATCCTAAGGTGTTTTGTATTAATAAAATGTGTCTGTAAAGAGGCAGATGTTTCCATGTAATTTTTTTATTATATGGAATTATTTGGATTTGGAATAAATTAACGGCCTTTCATCTCGAGGCACGGTGTGCCCAGATTGAATTTCTGGTTTTTTTTGAGTACGTTCAATAAACGCATGAGCGACATTATGTAACTTTCGAACAGGTGCTTGAAATTAAAATCTAAAGACACCTTTGAACTCACAATGTCGATATTATCTTAAGAATATATTTACATTGACCGTAGTAGGTTCAGGGTGGAAGTATGTTTTTTCAATTTTTATGGGAGAATTGAAATAATTAAAAAAATAACTTTTATTATATTTTTCTTGAAACCACAATTTTGAATATCTGGTTGGGGGACCACCCGAAGTCCTCTTTAAAGTGAGTAAACCCTTGGAATTCTCCCAATTAATGAGCCAACAATTAAATGATATAGTAATTAAATAATGTGTCTTCTTACATTTCATAAGGTTGAGGGAACTGTTGGAAACCGAGAAATTTAGAAGGAGAAGATAACTTGGTGGGAGAACCTCCTCCAACAAAGTTCGTCTCCAACGATGAACGGACCAACATTTGAAGAAACACCAATGTCACCATCATCATATTCCCTGTCACAACACCTCCAACAAAATATAATGGTAGGGGTGTGTTTATATTGTTCATAGTGGTTTTATATTGAATATTTTCCTCGAAGATGCATGCTATCGGTCTAATGTGGTGGGTGAGGACCAAACAATTAGTTCTTGATCCATCCACATCATTAATGTTGAAGTTCACTTCGCAAGCCTCTATGAACGTAGCAGAAAAACCACGTCGTCGAGGGAGACCGCGGCCCGTCGGTCGTGGTGGAGTAAGGTGGTGGCCGGCACCCAATCGGCTGTGTGGAACTAGGGTGGCGTGTCCGCATGGCCGGTAACGAGGGAGACCGTGTCCCATCATCCGCGGCGGTGGGAATAGATAATACCCATATTTACTATTATAATTGATGAAAATTAGATCAAAATATTTAAAGTAACAAATGTTAAGTTTAAGAAAAAAATCAAAAAATAAAAGGTATATTAAGACGAAATATTTAAAATGGTCAATATCAATTAAATATCATGATTATATTTTACTTATAGAATAAACTAAAAATAATATATAAAGATCATTTAAATATTAAATACTCAATATTAATTTGATGTACATATTAAGAATACAAGAACCCTTGACTATGGTTTTATGATTAAAAAATTAAATCTAGTGTGATATAATTCTTTATAAATTATACATTTATTAAATTATGGAGTATTATAGGGTATGTCCTTTAAAAATCACATTAGAAGTCAAAATCATCAAAATAATATGAATGAAGGAAAAATCAGTCAAATTATAATTCTTAGGATCCTAGAGGGATTCAATAGAATTAGTTTGTATATTAATACCTATAATTTTACATTTGAAAAAAAAATTAAATCCTATTATGGATTTTAGTTTCTTCCATGATAAAAAAATTAATGATTTTATTATAAATTATTTTTAATTTATAAATTAATTGAAATAAAAAATAATTAATGAAATAATTTCTATCATATTGAATGTTGTTTAGGGTTCTGATAATGTAAAATTGGATTTCATTTTATATGTCATCCTCATGTTTAGTTTCAATAATGTTTTTATTCATTATTTGATGATATTACTTGATTAAATTATACATTAGGTTATTATAAATTGTATTCCAGGTGGAAAATTGATCTCTATGTTTTATGAAATGTTATATATCATCATCTATCCAATTGAGTATTTATGAGGATTTCCATAGTAAATATATTCTCAAACTATTTGAGTATATTTTAATTATTTTTATCCATTATGGGAGAGGATTGAATGATCCAAAAAAATGTGTTGATTTATTTTTAAAAAATTGAATAATAAAAGCGATATTGAAATATTGAAGCCCCCAATGATATTTTACATCATTATGAAGTGATTTCTTGTTTTCTTATTATCAATTATAAATTTTCAATTTTATTTAATCACAATGACAACAGTCTAAAAAAACAATTATTATAATGAACATGAATATAAAATATGTTAAAATTAAATTTAGTTACATTGGAAAAACATTTATATATGGTTGAATAAGAGATTATTTTTTTAGGGAAATATTTAGAAAAATAAATGAATTAATGAGTGAAAAGAAATGAAATACCATAACTATTATAGGAGAAAATTATATCGTCGAAGGTATTTTAAATTATTATTTTCTAATAGTTTTTCGTAAAAAAAATTTATATTCTCATTTAATGAGAATAAATTTGATCATAAAAATATTTATTTATAATGGTATCATTTATTGAGGAAATTTATATAGTTAAATGTTCCATAAGTTAAAAATCAATCAAAAATAATTGAATGGATGTCAAGATTTTATAACTATTTAATATTTCCATTTTATGTAATTTAATATTGATAATGGTTTAAGAAAAATTGAATGGAAATAAATTTCATATATAAAAATTTCATGAAAAAATAAATATGGTAAGAAATATTATAAGCCGCCCTTTGTTTTCTCATTTCTTAAGAATATATTTAATTAATATTTGATAAATTCAAAGGGTTAGAATATCAAAATTAAAATTTTAATTATTCAAATGATAATTATCATGGTTCTGCATTTTTTTTATATTCAAGGATATATGTTCGATTAAAATATCAGCAATAAGGATAAATTAAAGTAACCATTATTTTATAACCATATTTCACATAGGTGGGTTATTCTTATATATAACTTTCTTCCAAATAGGGACATGATGATATAGGAGCCTATTTGATATGAGACCCCAAATTGAATTCTTTATTATCAATTTATCATGGCATGAAAAAATATAGTCCTCCAACAAAAACACCAGTTAAAAAAACATGAAATTGCTCATTTCAAATATATTATGATATAGATAGTAGTTTTTAATAACAAAAACAATTGTTATATATTTATGGAAGACAATCATTATTTAATTCTCTTTGTGAAGAAACTAAAAGAAGTTTGAAGACTCTAATACATATTTTTTTTCCAATTCATCATTTACAAAACCATTTTGTGAGATTAATTCATTGAATTTGAAATTAGGGACCTTGATGAAACCATTAACCTATTTTTGAACGATTTCTAAAATAATCATTTTAAGAAATAATATATAAAAATCAACATTAGGTTATATGTGGATAACATAAATTATCATATTTGGTGGAAAAAGAAAATTTCAAGGATTTACTATAAAAAAAATAATATTACATTTTTTCAAGACTAGTATTTTCTCATCTATCATGATTAATAAATATTTTTATAATATTTTGTCTTTTATGTCTATTCTTAGAATACTCATTTTTATTAGTTTAAGTATTCAAGGTAAATCATGGTGTTATATTGGCTAAATTATACATATTTTTCAACCATTATCTTTAGTATGGATTTAAATAAACAATTACAGAGGTTATTATAGTATCATATGAACATAATGGTGAAAATAATTTATAGGGTCTTGGGGGAAATTAACTCATTCCTTTATATTGACTATTTATAGGTATTGGGATATAAAGATTTTATTATTGTGGTTATCCTAGTAATTCAAATATTAATGTTCATTTTTTTACAAATGATGTATTTAGATTTAGACTCTACTGTTATTATGAATTCAATCTTGTTTAACATTGTTTGAATTTAATTAAGATTGGTTGACATTTTTTTGAACAAAATTAACTAATTTAACATCTTTGACATTTTGGACTCACATACTTATAAGTTGGGATATGTTTTCTTACATAAATTATATTTTTTTATATTATTATGTTTTTGCTTTGGTAATTTTGAAATATCTATATAATTTGGGAATCCTTGTTCAAATAAATTAGTAAAAAAACTAATTTTCAATTTTAATTATTTTTGGACCATATAGAATTTCTTTAATTTTATAGTTTGTCTATTGATTAGTTAGTAACATAATTAGAAAACATTGGATAAAAAATATTATATTATAGTAATACAAAGAATATAGTTTATACTAATTTTTTCCAAAATTTCATTTGGAGTAAAGAACATAACAATAATATAAATAATAATTTTTTTAAAAACACATTATATCAAGACATATAAATTAATGAGAAAAAAGATTCCAATAGAGTAAATATAGAATATGTAAAATATAAGAGAATCAAAAATATGTAATGGAAACGTTTATTCTCATTGTATGTACATGGATATATTGTTTAATTAATATTTCAACTTTTTAGTGTAAAAATACCATTTAATAATCCTAATGTTTGACTATGACTTTACTTTAATGAATACTACTTAATGTAATTTTTTTATTGAGTTTATAGTTAATGAAAATTTTCAATAATTTATTATTTTAAAATCATGATCGTATAGGAAAATATGTTATATAATGGGGATTAATTATATTTTTTATAATTTTGAATTATATAACCTATTAACATAAAAATAATTATGTGTTCTTTTAAAAAAATATCAAATAAATTTTTTGTTATTATCACCAAATTCAATGCACTAAAAAATATTTAGTACTATATATTTATCTTTAGAGTGTAATAAATATGACTGCATTGAATGATAATGATTGAAGAAAACTTTTTTTAATGTTCAAATAGCCATAAACATTTTTTTACTTATGAATGTTCAAAACAAATTTCATGGTCAATGTTATTTATCTTAGATGTTTATGTTAAACTAGTATTGATCATAAAATAATTAAACACATTAACATTTTTATTGATTTTATTAAATATTAATAATAGTTTACTATGATCCATTTAAATTATATAAGGATAAAAAATCTGGACACATATATTCAAGATAAACAACATAGTCATTAAAACTTGAAAAACAATTAGAGAAGTCTTTAGAAATAAATCATGTGATATAGTTTAGTAGATTTATGTGTAGTACACATTTAATTTCTCTATATTTATTTTAAAATTGCATAAAAATTATCCCAAATATTTATTTTAATTCAGATAAATAAAATTACATAAATATTTATAATCACATTACTAAATTAAATATATTATACAAATAATAGATATTATTATTTATTACTAATAGAATAATTCACTACACTTGATATAATGTTTTAATAAAAAAAATTTAGTATGTGTGGTGGTGAAAAATCAATAGGAAGATAATAGTCATTATAAAAAAGTTACTTTTGGATTGTAATTATATGATATTAACATAAATTTAATTTTGAGGGATTTTAAAATAAATTATCTTGGAAAATATTTGGTGTTAGAATCACCAATGGTTTTCATCATGAAATAAATATCTTTTAGAGAAAACATAAATTCTTATAAGGATTTAAAGAATCATTAAATGATATATTTTTTTATAAAACATAAATATTAACTATGATTACATTAATGGGTTATATGGAGACGAATAATAATTTATGGGATACAAAATGATATATACAATAAAACAAAATGATAAAAAAGAAATGATTAATAACAATAATAAGGAAAATGATAGGTATGTATACTTTAAGAAGAAGAAAAAATAAATCTAACACCAAAAATTTTGAAGTTTGATTTTATCATTATGAACATGATTTTTAATAATATTGAGGTACCTTATATGAAATAATATGAATATATTAACAGTAAATAGTAAAATATATGTTCTAGAAGTAAAAAAATATATGTTTGAAGGGTGGTTAATAATGATATATCAAATAATTATTTATTGAATAAATAATTAAAAAAATAACAGTTGTGAGAGAGCACAAACCTCTATTACCTAATTCATTTCTAAAATAAAATATTGAAATATATTCCTTGGTAAAATGATAGATGAAATGATAATTAAAAAAAAAATTTAAATAAATAAAAGTCATGTTACACAAAATTATAGAACATAATGTTTTATTAAATATTTTAATTATCTACGTGATCTTATTATACCAAAAGTATTCAAAATATACAACAATATTGTATAAAACTGATATTGAACTAGAAATTTTACACATAATACTATTCTCCATATCTGATTAATGGGAGACATGTGAATGATATGACTTTATATTCTTAATATGGGTAATGATAAGATATAACAATCGAAGATAATATGTGATACTAAGAAGAGAATGTTTTTAAAATATTCCAATCAAGGTGTTTGTTTATAAAATTATGGAATCATACATAACAAAAAATATATCATAAAATATGAATGATGGAATATACATTTAGTATAATATAATACATGATTCATAAGTGTGTGAATCATGAAAATATAATACAGTTATGTCTCATAATATAAGAATTAATAAAAACATATTAATATTAATGATAACATGTTTCATGGATATCCATAAATACATTCATATCATAATTGGATAGGCTAACTATCTTATCACACCATACATGACATTGGATAATCATTATTTTATAATAAAATAATAAAATTTGGTTAACAAAATCTCTCCTATCATTATTTCATGAGATATAATGTTTTACCAATTCCATTAGAGGGATAAAATTGATCCTCAATCCCATAATGAATAATAATTTTTATATGCCATATAAATTAGGATGAAACTATAATTTTATAACAGTTCAATTAACCCATGAAATGAAATGGGTTTCATGATAACAAATAAGATATATTTTCGCGAGAAATATAGATAAATAATGAATATTTTCTCATTTGAAAATATTTTTGATGAATTATGTGAAATAATAAATGACATATAAATTTATTAAAATAATCCTTTAACAGTATTAAATTTAATTATATAATGATAATTTAATAGCTTTTATATATTTGATAATTTTTATGAAAATATTTCATTAAAAAATATAATAGAAATTTAGTTTAAAAAATGTAAGTCCCAAATATGAAGAATCATTATGAACAATGGTTATAAAATATATAAAATCTTTTTATGAGAAAGTTCATAAATATAATATTTTTAGACATTTAATATTATTATGAGATAGTGGAATGAATGATATAAAAATGATAAAAAAGAATCAATTTTCTATGAAATCCATTTACATTAAAATATTTATTATAAATTTATATAACTAGGGTCTTGGAAATTCATCAAACAATATAATGAATATAGACCAAAAAAAATTTCTCATCTAAAATAATATGTATGGTCTATTTCTCTTACAAGAATCACATTGGGTGAATTTTGAAAAAAAATGTGAACTAAAATAGTAGGAATTAACATTAATATTTGAAAATTCTATTGTATAAGAATAATGTGTTTAATTTAGACATCAAAATCTTATAAATTCCTCAAAGGAAAATATAACATTAAAATTCTTAAAAACAAAGATGATATTTGATGAGAAACCATATAGTATGGTTAACTTTTAAAATAGAACAATTTGAAAGGGAAAACCAAATATATATGTATAATGTAATAACCCAAGTATTATTATATAAAATAATTTAATTTATTATTATTATTATTAATTTTTTTGATTTTGTAAACTTAAATTCATCATAATAATATTAAGTAAATTTTTAGTAATAATGAAAGATGAACATTCCTAAAAAAATTTATTTCTCAGTATTATATTCTATAATTTATAATAATGATTTCAAAATTATTGAATATTAATTTTTAAAAAATAACCTTATTTTAGACTTCATAATGTAAAAAATATCTTAATCTCAAATTTTGAATATTTTATGAAGAGATTGAATTGTTAATGAAAAGTGAAAATACTTATTTTTATTAAAAATTATATTTTAATTTCTCAAATTACAAAAGATAAATTATAATTATGATTTGAAAAAATATATAATTGCATAATTTTTTTCTAAAATAATATAAATATTCTTTAAAAACTAAATTTTAAACTTTTAATTATTATAAAAATATGGTATACTTAAAAATTATTTTTTGGAAAAACTATTTTTCATTATGTTTCAATTTTATTTTTAATATTTTTTCCATCACATATATCATATGGATCTAGAAAAATAGATTCCATCACTGAAATTAGTTGTTCCCATTTCTTTTTATAATTCCATTTTATGGTAATGGTAAAATTAGGTAATGCAATTTGAAAAAACGTTAAGGACTAAGATATTGACCAAAAACATTCATTAATATTATGTTTTTCATTTATCTCATACATAATCACCTAAAATATATATATATTACTTTTTTAATATTGACGTGATTTTAACCTATATAATATTTAATTTAATATAAAGAAAACAATATCATATAATATCATTGGATAACAATAATATTTTTAACATTGAGATAATCAAATAATATTGTAAGTTATAAATAGTATTTTTAAATATAAATGATTTCTTTTACCACTGTAATTTTTAATTTATTTTTAATGAAGATATATTTAGCATAATTGTTTGTGTAACATAGAATAATTAATTATTCAATTAACTGAAAAATTAAAAAAATGAATGAAATAATTTTAAAAAAATTATATTAATTAACAATTGTTTACCACGATATTTAAAGATAAACATGAAAAATTTTATATGTTTTGATACATTTTATTCACAATCCCTTATTTTTCATGTATATTTAAATGTAAAATTAAATGAATAGTCCGAAAATTTTCATTAATGTTATTTTATAATAATGTGTGACTTATTAAATGATTTATTATTAGAAAAAAATATTTTCATTAGAAACATGAATAAAATATAGATTTTTACATCGAATATGGTCCATTTATGTAGTATTTTTTGTTAAATAATTATTATATTAACACCTAAATCAATGAAATCATTGATATCACCATTATACAAAAAGGGTTAACAAATACTAGAAACAAAAAGATAAGGGTAAAAAATTAATTTCAACTGGTCAAAATTTTATTTAATTAAATTATATTAAATAATACAAAAATTATCTTATAATCTCATCAATTTTTAGCCTTTTAGACTACAAAATAAATTTTGATAATTTAACAAATTTTAAAATTCCATTAATCCCCACACTCTTATAATGAGGCCCCTCATCATATCAATTTTTCACAGTCCAAATGAATTTTTTTGGAAATAACTGCCCAAATTTATTTTATACATACCTACTCATAAACACTAATACATATATTATAAATAAAATGAACCATATTGGTCTTGAGTTGTTCAATAGTGGAGGTTGTCCGAACAAGTGGTATATTTTGTAAATGAGCATTCTTTATTTTTTAACTTCTTCCACCTCAATAAAATAATATTTAATAATGATTATATATAAAATATGTATCTCCCATTTATTGATATTTTATTACTTTAATTTAATAACCTATATACATCTCTAAAATCCATTAAATTGGAATTGAATCTATGGTTCATTTATATGTCAGACGTCCACCTCACGAATCAATGACATTTATATTTAATCACCACCAATATAATATTATTTTATTGACTGGTTTAATCTATGCATATATATATATATATATATTTATAATTTAATATTTATAAATCATAAATGGTAATATATTATTTATTATATTATAATTTTATTCATTCAAATATTATAACATTGTTCAGGCGTACTTGTGGATTACAGCCTCCATGAAGTGTTGTGAGTCATCTTCAATCACTACATTAGTTGGATGACATATGATTTCTTTTTTAATGAAATAAATTAATATTGATGATAGAATTATCATTATATGGTGTTAAAATAATAAATAATTTTTTTCTATATTGATAACTGAAAATGCATATTTTAATCTTTCTAATGTTTTCCCTAACAAATACATGATAGTAACATTGATCATTTTTCATAACCATCATTCATGAATGGTTTTAAAAGTATAAATGAGGTTTAAAAATGAATATTTTCTATTTATTATTAATTAAGATGAAATGGAATAATAACCTCATTAACCATATCAAACCAAATAAATCAATTTTTGACTTATTCTCCATATATCATTAAAAATTATAACATCAAATATTTTTATTAAATAATTAAATATATCATGGTAATAGATAAAAAAGAATAATAAAAAATGGTCATATATATGAAAAAACTATACTATTTTTATTATTTGAGATGAAAAAGAAATTATATGACGATTCAGACTAAAGGTAAGGGAATTTATATTAAAAATTAAATATTTAATATGCCTTTTAAAAACTTAATTTACTCTATATTTGTTTTTACAATTATTTTATGGTTGTATTTATATAAATGAATAAAATATATATAATTTTCCAATTCTCTTTAAATGGGTTTTTAAATTTAATATATTTACATACAGTTTAGAATTTATGTATAAAATATGAAATAAATATTTAGTTTTATCATATACAATGATAATAAATATGACTAATTCCATAACCATTATTTGATATTTGAACTTATTTATAATATTAAATTTTTTCATCAATGAAAAACCATCCATCAATATAATTTTTCTATTTTAGTTTTAAAATTATTGTTTTTAATATAACCGATATATAAATATTTAAAAATTTGATCTTATGAGAGAATCAAATGTTTTTATGATGTATGGTTTTATATGTAATGACTATGATATGCTTATTTTTCTTTAATTATTATAAACATGGTTTAGAAAATATTCCATGGATATGAAGGTCTATGAAATAGAGTAAATTAATTGGTTAAGATTTTTTTTGAAAAGTGAGCATTATAATTATTCCATTTATAACTATCATGGTAATTTAATGTGTCATTGTAATTTTTACCCATGGTATATATGTTATAGTTATTCCATGTGAACCATTAAGGATATTCAATTTATAACTTTGATGGTTATTCCTTATATAGGACTAATATGAAAATCAAAAATCAAGTTACCTACATATTTTATATATGATTTCTATGGATTATTCTAGGAATAATATGATTTCCCAACGTGATATAATTACATTGTGCTTAATGTAATCTATATTAAATTTTTATGGGTGATAATTATATATTTGATTAATTTTATTTTTTATTATTTCCATGAAACCGTTATTATTTTTATATTTCCTTGAATACGTGGTAAAAAATGTATTATGAAAATTATTAGACAGATAATGCGATATTAGGTTTATAAGAATTCACATTTTGAACAAAATTTTTTTTTTTGGAAAAACAATCAAATTCTACTATATAATCATTGAATAACATTATCATTAATTATTTATATATCCCATAATAATTGTTTCCTCATCACAGATATAAAAACTTTGTTAATAGTGTTTTATAAAAGGGTGGGTACAATGATGACGTGATGATCAAATTTGTGTAGGTATTGGATGAAAATAAAACCATTTATATGATAAATTATTTTATACATGAACGATTAATACAAATTATAATTGTTAAATCATTAATATAAGGGTTTTTTATAAATTTATTACCTAACTATGTAAATCCTTAAAATATACTTTATTAAAGTAAAAGCGTTAAATCTAGTATAATGTCACTAGAATATGAAATGTTATTTGTCGACTCTTTAGAGTTGAAATTGCAGAAGTATATAGATAAAATTATTGTTTATTATATTTTCAATTTAATATCCATGAATTATTATAAAATACTATTATGTTTAAAAGATATATAATTTTAAGATTACTATGTCACAATATCTAACCTATTTTTCTTCAAAACAGATTTCCATAATGGAAACATGGAAACTGTTTTCGATAGATATAAAGAGGATAATATCTTCCCAGATCAAAATCATAGAATGGTTGGTATTTGAATAGAATAGATTGTCACAATGATGGATTAGTGATGCATGCCATATATAGTTGTGGTATCCATGATAGAGAACATCATGATATACATAAAATAAAATTTCAATAGTGAGGAATTTTATGAGACAACACCCACTAGCATTCATGGTGCTTCTAACAAAGTAGTATCTGAGGTATTTATTTAGTAATTAGTGAAATTACTCAATGTAATGGATTATTTAATGAATTAAAATTTATCTCATTTTATCTACCATTTTGATTGTGAAGCTGGTCAATTGTAGTCATTTCATTAGAATACTATAGAACGTGGAATGATTTATTACATCGAATGGGAGTAATTTATGAATATATTCCTTGAGAAATATTTTCCTATATAAATATGAATTAGGATATAAAATTAAATCTTTTCATTGAGGTAATTTGGATGATTCTATTACCAAATATGAAGAAATCATCTATTAACTACCAAATTTAATTATGAATATTAATATTAAGGTTAATTACAATTAATCTTCATTGAATAAAATATATATATATATATATGATATTTGGATTCTAGTGAATTTAAGAGATATAAAAAATATGTTTAACGTTCCAATAAGGGGTAAATAGAGTTTCTCAATGATCATGTGTTCTATGAATGCAACATGAAAAAAAAATCATCAAGGAAGGAAGTGGGAAATAACTGATCTATGGTATCTAGAGGTATGAAAGTAATGTCTATTGTTTTTTATAGTTTTGGTCGAAAAGATCCACATAAATTCATTATGAAATATGGAATGTGATTCCAATTTGGTAATTCAGGGAATATGTCTCATGACTCTATTGAATAAATTTTTTTTGTGGTAAAAGAAATTTTAATATACAGATAGTAAGGTGTTATAAATTTCAATAAATGGTTTATTATAAAAATGACTATTTGACTAAGGAAAATAATTATGGAATAATAAGTATACTATAATCATAAGGATGTGGAAATATCCATTACATATACATCAAAAAAATTTGGGATGTAAAATGATGTTATAAAATGTTCATTTATTTTCCATTAAGATTATCGCAATGAATTGTTTAACTATGGGTATAAAAATAAAATCATTTATTAGATATTTTCAAGTATATTGGTAATTCCACCTTGATAAATGAATATGATAAGTATTTTAAAAAATATATGGGTTATATAATTGAAAAAATAAATCATAGGAATATTTTTTCCTTTTATGTGTAATGACATTACATATAAACTGTTTAGTCATTCCCTTAGTGGGTTTCAATGTTATTTTGTGCATCGATTGGATATCAATTTATCATTAAACGATATATTGTATAACTAAATATGTTATTTTTTCAAATAAAATTATATTTGTATAGAATAATTAATTAATTGATTTATTAATATTTCACGAAAATGAGAAATTATTATAGGATGAAATAACATGTTATATATCACATAATATTAATTATAATAAAACAATTCATCTTTATAATTCTGTCATAGTAAAATAACCAATGTATGTTTTTTTAATGAGATTCCTATATTTTACATGATCGATAATTTGAATTACTTATTAACAAAGAACATGGGGATAAAAAATTTCAATATACCCTTATAAAATATATCAATTAGATCTAATGTAATTTATAATTTAGTTACTAGAGTTACCTTATGAAGGTTTAAAGTATCAAATAATATCACCAATGAGTGCTACAATTTTGTTCTTTTAAAACAACTATAGATCCATGTGGTATTTCAATTATTATATAGCTGTAAAATGTATCTTTGTTAAGAATAATTATCAATTGACATATATCTATGATTTATTTCATCACCTCTAGGGAGCTCATCATTTTGTAAAGGGTGAATGGAGGTCTTGGTAATATCAATTAATGGTTAACAAGGATGAAATTATAAAAAATGAAATTCATACAATACATAAGAATTATATGTTTTTTGGTTCTTTTCTTTTTTTTTGAAAAATTATGCAACTATATTTATAGATCTTGTAAATTGATGATTCAATGAATATTTTCTAATTTTTTCATATATGACATCATCATTTATATAATTGTTTTTTGATTATCCTGAAAAACATTTATGAATTGTTCTATAATCTCATAATGAATATAATTTATAAGGAAATTCTTGAAAACCCCCTATATTAATTTAAGTTTATTATTAAATTAAAACTCGATGATATGAAAATTTTAAAATCCCCGTGTAAAATAACTTTAAAATAACATACATAATTAAAAAATTGTTACAAGTGTTTCCTGATAAGGTTTCAATTATCATATATTTTCACCATGGGATAATAATATTTTGTTTTCAAAATGAAATATGGTTACAAGAATGATTTTAATGACTATACAACGTTGAATAACATCACAATTAAGAAAAATTGCAATTTTCCTTGTATCTATGATTTGTTTGATCAGCTCTAGGGATATTTGTATTTGTTGAAGGGTTACCTAAGTTCGAGGTACTATCTAATAAAAGTAAAGGATTATAACATTACAAAAACTATAATTCAAACAAGATATGGGAAACATGAGTTTGGTATTTTTACCATTGGGATAAAAAATTTATCACCTCTATTTATGGATCTTATAAATATTGTTTTCCTAGAATATTTATTTATGTTTGGGGTTTTTTATAAATTACTTCATGTTTTATTAAAAATGTTATGAGTATCATGGAAAACATCTAATAATATTTATATGAACACTGAACAAAAATAATTTATATGGAATATTTAAATTATGTGAGATTTGGTAGCAATAGATTCCATTCCATAGACACATCATAAATATATATTTCATAATAGTTGATCCCAATAATAATGTATTTGGTGAACGGATAAGTCCTAAATGTACTAATGAGTTTAAAATTTATGCTGGATATATGTGTTATTATTATATGTATATTGATATTGTTTTAGGGTTATCTATCTAACTAAAATTTTTCATAAAAAATAGATTTTGGGTCATCTAAAAAAATCATAATCGTATTAATGAAATAAGAAAGACTTGTGAATTCTATATTTTTATTTGTAACACAAATAAATGTAGAATTAATAGTATTCATTGATAGTTATTTGATCATTTTTGGTTGTTATTTAATGAAGAATTTTTAGGTAATTGATTAGGCTTCACATCAATTAAAATAATACAATTACTATTATCCTATAAAAGACCTTAAATTATATGTTTTATTGTTTTATATATTTATTTTTTCCAAAATTTATATCTATAAAAGTGTGATGTATTTACTAATTATAAAATATAAAATTATGTATTAAAAAATAAAAATTTGAACATGAGATATAAAAGGTTCCTAGAATTGATAAATTATAATAATAGAGAATTTACTCTTATATTTGTAATAATATAATTTAGGTGATAATATGAGATGAACAATAAATCCTACATTAACCGTGATATGATTAGAACATGAATTTTTGTTGAATGAATTGATGAATATTATCCATGATTTTATTCATATATGTGCTTCTAATTTTTTTAGGTATGATTATAATTTCCCCTATTACAACTAATTATTAATTCCCATAAAAAAGATCCCTAGTTCTAAGAAAATGCACAATTTTATTAAAAGAGTTATATTTATATATATAACATTGATATAAATTCAGTTTTTGGATTTCTAAATATATTATTTTATCTATTCGAGTCTTTTAATAATAGATAATTATTTAGTGAAGCTCATATTTCTATATTTTCGGATCCCCCAACATGTACCATGTAGTATGGAGACTATCAAGAGTACTTATAGCGGGGTAGAATAAAAATAGTTCTCGTTGAATATATAATGAAATATATTAATTTTCAAAATGATATTGTAGAATGATAGTTATCTAAGGGGACAATATATCTTATTCTAGAACCAAACCCGAAATTTATAAGTAAATTCATGGAATCCATAGCGGATTTTTGAATTATATCTCAACATAATAGTTGGATTTTGGTTATTGTTGATCGACTGACTAAATATTTACATTTAACTTCCATTTAATATACTCTATATATATATATTTGAATGTATATTATAGAGATAGCCTGGTAATATAGAGTTCCTCTCTCTATTTGAATGTCTGAAGGAATGATTTAGACATTCTGAGACATGCATTATTCTTGTTCAATGTATTTCAAGGGATATTGGTATCCACATTTTTCAGTACATTAGTTTTATTATAATAAATAAAATTATTCAATTATATTGATATATTCTTTTATTTAATTATATGTAATTTTAAGTAAAAATTAATGTTTTTTAGATTATATAGAAGAAAGTATGTTGATGGGACTTATTTCAGATTTAATTGTTTATAATATGAAGGTTATTTGACAATATAAAAGGGTGGCTCATATTATGCATAAAATATGTGAAGATATCTAGATAAAAGATCATAATTTTGAGTTAAATGAACATATATTTCTAAAGTGTTTCTATATTAATGATTTAAGAAGTTTCCTGAAATGAGAAGTTATTATAATTTTTTTGGAACCAATGAAATCCTAATAAATTGTATCACTAGGAATTTTTCTGAAATATTATGTTTTTCAAATAAATATTTTGTTTTATGTATTTTAATCTACATGAAACAATATGTTTATGTTACGTTACATTCAAAACTATGTTTTCTAGTGTCGTAAGAATCACTTTGTTTGTTTATTGTTAATAGAACACTGAGTATAAATGAAATTTCACATACCATTAAAATATTATTATTTATTATGAAATTTGTAATGTCACCATTTGAATGAAGGTATTAAATAATATTAGAAAAACTTTTAATATAATTTCGTTAAAATTTTATTAATATTTAAATATTGGGCTACTAATTTATTATAAATGGAAAATACTACATTTTTAAAATAATGTCAATTCATTCCTAAAAAACTATTTGTTTGTGCATTAATGTGTTTTACAATAAAATATTAAACAAGTAAATTTTATTTAATGAATATAATGAACATTTTATTTATTATATTATATAAAATTAATAACATTAATATTTTTTGTTTTGTATACAATATATACGAATAAATCAAATTTTACACATAAATATTTTTCTATAAATTTTATTGTTGTTAAATATTTTCACTATTATATTTGAAAGTATTTTTTTAGAAACATTATAAAAATTTATATTATATAAGGATCATTATTATTTAATTAAAATTATAATTATTATTAATGGTTTATTTATGGTTAATATAACATAATGATTGATTAATTTTTTAATAGTGAAAATAATGTATTTAAAATGAAAATTCTTTTTTCGTATAAATTATATATCAAGGTAAATTATATTAAATTGTAGTTTTTAAAGTTAAATTACTCCAATAAAATATCAATTAATTTAATTTATATAAATGGAATATTTTTTATATTTACCATCGATATAATATGTTTCCACACTTTTCATCATTTTCTCTTCAAAACAAAGTTTTCTTGTAACAATAACATTGTTAATTTTTACTAAAATCATTCCACTTATATAATTGAATTTTGGGAAAATTGTTTCTATTTTTTTTAATAATAATAATTTATAGTATATAATATTTTTATTATATTTTTTACCAAATTGAATAGTAAAAATAGAAATTATTAATTAACATGGTTAAAG
Source organism: Viscum album (assembly GCA_963277665.1). Lineage (NCBI taxonomy): Eukaryota > Viridiplantae > Streptophyta > Magnoliopsida > Santalales > Viscaceae > Viscum > Viscum album. Next base: position 394,835,103 of record OY728148.1, read on the forward strand.
TAAAAAAATATGTTTTTAGGGGTTAAACGAAAATGATATGGGATTAAAAGACTTAAAATATCTTATAAAATATATTTTCTAAAAATGTTTTGTATGTATAATATATATTTAGTTTTTAATCCTCCATTTTTGTGACTATATTCTTGAAAAAAATCTGGGAACATCTTTTACATTTCAAGTATTATATATGTTCCTCCCACCTCACATATTCTACTCCACCCATCTAATCAACTATACACACCATAAAAAAATTTGTTTTACCATTACCAAATAATTATCTTCCTAACATCCATTATATCATTATAAATGAATTATTTTTTGATCAAATATATCTTATGAAGGATAACGGGGGAATGCTTGGGAGGTTACCTGAAGGAGAGATAACATTCTTCAACACACATTTTTCTTTTATTTTTTCCTCAACATGTAACAATTATTATATTAACATAATGACATAAAAACATCCATATAATCTAATTATTTATATTTTATTACATTAAGGTAATTAAAAAAACAATATCATCTACTCTCAAATTGATTATGAAATCATATTTCAGGTGTACAGTAGATTACAACTCACATACCGATGTCATTCACTTTTCTAGTATGTCCTATAAATGGTACCTATAAACAAACGAATAAAGTATATAAAAATATATTATTAAATAAACTATTTCAACTTATTAATTATATAATATATAAATTTTTTATTTACCATTCCATAGGGGACACGATATAATTAGTCATGTGTATGGTTGGAAACTATCTCACGAAGAAATATCATTCATTTTTGACAAGCGCTTTACATGAAATATAATATGGATAAATTTAATTAATATATGAGATATAGGTACATAATTATGATATTAATAATATATATATAATATGTAATATATAATATGTCATTTTATTTCTTATATTATCTCTTCTTAAATGATGACAACATTGATTGTGTTTGTGTGGACTATCGCCTTCACGGATCAATGTGACTCTTTATTTTCATCCCAAAATAAAGTGGATTATATTTATAATTATAATTAATGAAATAATAGGTTATTTATTATATTATTATCATTTTTACAGGATAAAATAATACTTACAATATTTTCAAAATAATGTTTTAAAAATTTAAATGTTTTTTAAGAGTACGTAAGACCAACCATCTCTATGATCGTATCATTGTGGATTTCTCAAAACAGAATATCATGATTAGTCATAAAATAATAATTTATTTATAAATATTATTTTTAATCCACTATTATTACTCTATATATTATGTAATAAGGATTATATTAGGAGGACAAAAAATAAAAAATAAAAAAATATGCGAAAATCAAAGTTGTTATTACATGAAACAGGATTTTAACATGGAATTATTAATAAAAGGGGCATAGAAGCATCATATGAAAATTATATATAGTAAAATATATATAATTATTTTAAAATAGTATTTTTATAATTAACTTATATTTATTATATAAGAGGATTGAATGTGTTTGAAGGAAATTGATATTTAAGGTGATCAATTAGTAGTCCCTTTTTTTCAAGGTGAAATATGATAACTCACACCTTGTTTCTTTTGTGTTGTGTATATAGTTCACATTTTAAATGACATATAATGAGTATCCTCATTATATTGATATTTAATGTTTTATATTATTTACTTATTTTTTGGGTCTTATGATCCAAAAGATTACTAAATTGATAACAAATTTCTATCAAACCATTTTACTTCAAGGAGACACATTTCATAATCAATACCTATTTTTCTTATTTTTTACATATATTTTTGATGAATTTATTTTATTATGATTATAATAAAATTTATTTGTGTATAAATTTCATTTTAGGATCCCTCATTCATGGGGATTATATTTCATATATTAACAAAAATTTATAGGATTTTTGATATACTCTCATAGGTTAACAATATTGTTTATTATTATATCAATAATATTGAAATGTTATGATCTAAAACGCATTGATTCCATTAAATTATAAATTACGATATTTATTATTTACAATTAAATTTATTAGTAGAATTTTACACACATTGGTAATAAAAATAATTGAGAAAATATTCTTTAAATAATCATATCTATTTCTCTATTATATTGAAACACACTATAAATTTAAAACCACATTTATTGAAAACATGTTTAATGATTTTACTGATATTATTATCAATATTTATTAATGAAATTTTTTACAAACATCTCACCTTTTAAAAAAATTAAATGAATCTTAATGTAATTTATGAAACAATTTTTTATCAAATTTTACTGAAAATGGTATATGAATATTTTTCAACATGTTAAACATGAAAATAAATTCTCCCCATCAAGATTTAATTTAATGCACAGTTTTTCTGATTACAATAACAATTTAATATAAAATTATTTCAAAATTATTGATGGTTTTTTAGTTTTTAAAAATTGATTTCAAAGAAAATGTTATTTCCACATGAAAAAGTTCAAGTAATATTTTTTAATAATTTTCCATATAAGAAAAAACCATTTGATTCTAATTTTAATTTTACGTGGATACGATCTATGTAAAACATTATTTTTTAATTGATTGTTATTTTAGAATTACATGGTTTTCATAAAACCAATTTATCTTCCATGGGTTATACCATGTTTATGAGACCCACATCATTTCACGGGTTATGAGTTGATTAATTAATAAAACTATTATTAATCATATATATTTCACAAAGGTTTTAATGTGATAAAATATATATGAATCACATTTTATTTCATAGTTTTTTATATAATTGTTGTTTCAAAATATTGTGGTGCACATATAAATTATTTTCACCATGTAAAGAGTGGGATATATAACGCAAAGTAATTAAATGGTTATAGATAGATAATTAATTAGTAAATATGTTATGACTAACCTAATTATATTTAACAATTTTTATTCATCAACATGATTTCTAGGTCACAATGTTATACCTATGACTGATTACAAGATCATATTGTTATACCTAGAACTTTATATTGTATCAATAATAATGTGTGTGTACATGGTTTACTATATAAGAGTGTATGTGTGGTCATTATTTTAGGTCTCGTAATTAATTGGTGAACTTATATCTCATTATACATGTCCCGAATTTCATAAACTAATATATATTCCACAAATAATTATATTGTCCCAATTTTATTCTCTAATGATCGTGTTCTTTGATTCAATTATGAATCGTATCTTATGAACTCTCAATCATTCTGACATGAATCAATATTTAGATCTTTGATTATTAGAATATGGTTTTATAATATTATAATTGTGTTGTCATATACTTATCATAATGTTATACTAACACATCTAATTCTACTAACCTTAACAAGAACCTAATCTCACCCTTTATTATGTTTATTTTCCCTTGGTCATGAATAAATGTATTAAATATGGTATGTTGGTGAACATTAATAAATGGTAAAATCATTATGGGAGATGTTGAAGATCATTATACAATCTAGTACATTGTGAACCTATCATATAATGATACTATACTATTATGGCCCTCAATCATATTAGTGTTAAATTTATTTAATATTCATATAAATAGATAAAATATCTACGTATTAAAATATTGGGTCACAATATTTTTTATCAGAAGATTGATTTATTTATCCTTTAAAAAAATTGATGAGAAACAATTATTGAGATTCATAGGGATATTTCTAAGGACATTTGTAGGGATATGTTTATGGATAATTATAAAGACGAGTCAAACTCCTATAATATTTCTAGTAATTTTATTAATGGATAGTGTATATTGTATATGTGTAAATATATCTCAATATGGTTAATACAAGTGAATTTTTGTCTGAAATAGAGTTACCTAGTAGTAATAATATCAAAAAGAAGAATTGAGGTGAAATCCATTTTCACCATATGCACAATAATGGGAATTACTTTAAACCTAGTACAAAACATTCATGGAAATGAAATTGAAATTGGAAAAATCCTTAAAAAAATTCCAGATAGATTTAAATAATTTATTACTATGAATGAACCTAAATAAAAAATGTTTCCATAAATTAAAAATAGGGATTCATGATTTTTAAATGTTTAAAGTGACTTCCAGGATTACTTTTCTTTTTATTATTATTATCATTCCTAATATTATGATATTTGGTTTTTACCAATGCTGTGAAATAATGGAACATGGTTAACAATAAATGTGATGAAAATTTTTCTAATGATCAATCAAATGTGTTGCTTAATTGACTGATTAATATTGTAAGAATGTTTAATAAATTATTAAGGAACCTGATTATAAATATTCACCTTACCTAACTCTAGGTCTTACCAAATAATAGAAGTATGTAGTTCATAGAGGGATTAGGTATGGGATACCATAAAGGAAAGAGGATTCTCTATCCAATATGAAAAAATTTATTATGAATTACTCAAGGAAATGTCTCAATGGAATAAGATAATGTTTTATTTAGAAAAATAAGGACATAAAGAAAAAAATTGATATAGAAAATTAAATTTCTGTTTAACTATATGGATAGGATAATTAACTCCCTCTAATATCATTCATAGTTAATTTGTTTAATTATGGAAAGTTTGTGAATTTTTAAAATTTAAGTCCTAATGGAAAATATCATGATGATTGTAAAAAATTTAGTATGATTATCTTGTTAATTATTTATAGATTATGAATGATATTTGAATATAAATAAGAATTATGGAATAATAATGATGAAATATAGTGAATAGTTTGATATGGAAATGGGATGCTTATTTTTTTTGAATTTAGGAATTACAAATCCTATTATATATAAGAATTTTTTATTAATGTTTTTCCTTAATGACCTTCAAGAAAATGATTAATGACTAAGATGACCTATAAAAGTGATTTAATTTCCATGTGATATTTTTATTAATAGAAGATAAAACATAATATGTTTCATATGTTGAGAGAATGGTGTGTGGATTGAATAAATATTTGATTGATATAAATAATATAAAATAAATAGTATTGATGAATTAAGAACTGATTAAATATTATTTTTGAAAATGTGTTTTATGTTATAATTCATGGAGTTTAAAAAATTAATGGATTCATAGAATATACTTAATAATATGTGGTTTTTTAGGTAATGTTATATATTTTATGTTTTCATTAATGTTTTATTTTAATTATTGTTATTATATTGATTATAGAAAATATATGACATGGTATTCACAAATTTGTTATTTCAATATCAAGATATAATTTTTGATATTGATGGGATTAATGATATGAAATTTTGTTAACATAAATACAAAAAATTATTTTTTAAGGGTTATAAGGTCAACTAATTTTGAATTGTTAATGTTTATTTATGGATAAGGTTTTAGAGATTAACATATTACATTACATTAGTAATATTTATTTGTAATGGATATAATGTGAAAAAAATTATATCTAGATATATTTATAATGAATTATTATTATTTTAATGAATTTATTACTGATTCAAACAAGGAACAAATAATCTCTTAGAGTACCAAATGAAGTATAAATACATCAAGGAATAATCAATGGATAATCATTTTTCATATGATATAACGTCAACATAATCCCTTGGTATACCAATCCTTTTAAAATTATGGATCATATCAAGATGGTTACCAATCGATTAGTGCTTCCACCAAACCACACTCATATTCATTATGTGTTTCATGTATCCCTCAGGAGTATATATATACCTTCTCTATCACATTTATTACACTAATAGGTCTTACTACTAGTTCATGATATTCATTATGAGGAATAATCAATAGAGATTATGTATCAAATAGAAAAATCAGTATGAAATAATGCCACTCACATGGTCAATGCTTTTTTGGGAAAATACACTATATTGAGGAAGATATGTGGGAGTTGAGTATGAAATGAGATAGATCTATTCTCATTTTTTGTGAAAATTTTGATGGATTTCCTGTCAGATATTTATTTTGAGATGACAGAATTTAAGACCCATAGATTTTGTAAAATAATTTTTTCAAATAAATATTACTTATTTGATATTATGTTTTAAAGAAAAAACTGAGTATACCTTTTTTAGATAGAACAATTATTATGTTTCTTAAATGAAAAATTGATTTTGTAATTCATTAAACACAATACTAAGTTTAAATAAATCGTGACCTAATATTAAATTATTATTTTATTACCTGATATTTTTCACCAAGAAATTGGAAGAATATGAGTTAATAAGATTAACTATTTTATGATTATAATTATCTTAAACATGTATATAAAATTAATAATTATGTAACTAAACAATTATGAATTAAAATAAATCCTATTTTAAAATAAAGGAAATTAATTTCGAAAAATCTATTTTTATACACAGAAATGGGGTTTAAATGTATAAAATGTATTAATTGATTTTTGATAATTATATTAGCTTATTTTTTGTTAAATATTAAATAAAATTGTTAACATTTTTCTTATGTGTTTTCTAATCAATATATGAGGAAAAAATTGCAATTTTTTTTTAAAAAAAAATCTATGTTTCTAAATGTAGTTCTATCAAATTCTTATCATATTAGGTTAAAATTATTTATTTAACCATTTATAATATTTTTTAAAAAAAATTAAAATAACATTTTAAATTATAAAATCTATATTACATTAGACTATTTTTGTCAACATTCAAGAATATGTAAATTTTTTAATATAATGTAAAAAATAATGAATTTTAATTGAAAAATGTCGTTTGATTCATTTTTTTTATGTTAAAGTATATACATATTTTTAAAATATATAAATTTTTCTATTTATATATATTAAAACAATTTAGGCCTCCTTAATAAATTTATTTTATAATTTTGTTATGAAAACATTGTACAGTTTTTGATATATTCAATTTGAAACCCTACTTTATCATCATGTCTATGATATTAATTTTTAAATAAATTTTCTATTTATATAAATGTTATTTGGATAAATGGATTCCATATTTAGGATCATAAATATTTATTTTATCAAATAATTTCAGATTATTTTTTTCCCAAAATGAATAGTAAAAATAATAAAAAAGTTTTGCTATGGTGAATGTAAAAATGGCTTTTCAAGATGATAAAAAATAGAAGCGATTAAATTACATTCAAAAAATTATAAACTATATTTTATAGAAATATATAGAATAAAAGATTTATGTTTCTATATAATACCCCATTTTGGGTCATTTTTCAGATGAAAAAAGGGTTAAACCTATTTCTTTAAAAAAATTATACACCACCACTAACCTTATCTGTAAAAGACTCCAACTCTTCTTTATTCATCACCCTTAAAACAAATTTTTGGGTTGTTTAATGAAATAAAAATTACTATTATAATCATATAATAGGAATTTCATATAAATTTAATATAGGTCAGATTTTGGTAAAAACCAAAGGAGGCTACCAGTGGAAGAGGTAACGTTTTTAGAAAAACATTTTAATTTTATTTATTATCCAACTAAATTTTATTATTAATAATATATAATGATATAATTACCAAATAATTTTTAATAAATTTTTATGTTATTTATATACTTTTAATTACTAAAAACATGTACCCTTCCATCAAATGGATTTTAAAATCACCATTTGTGTTTAATTAGACATCCACCATGTGAACCGACGTCATTAATTTATATATTACTACCGTTAAAGGTGGGTTATGATGATATATATTACATAATTATATCGTTTAATGATTATATAATATATAAATTAATATACTTTCCATTCTATAGGATATATGATTACGAAAATCATGTATACAGTGGACTACCGCCACATCATGTGTTGTGATTCATTTTAAACTAATGCTTTACATGGAAGATAATAAGAACAACAGTAATAAACATATGTGATATAAATAACATTATTATTATATTATAAGTATATTTCTAATTATAAAATGAATATATATCATTTCCCTTCCATAAATTCACTCATTAAATTAATATAGTTTCAATCATGTACGAGGAAAAAAATAAGAATACAATTTATATGAATATTAAAGTAGTCATAACCCAAAACATGATTTAAATATTGAATTGTTAATAAATGGTTATTAAATGGTTATAGGTAAATAATATATGGAATAATATTTATAATTATGGATCTATTATATTTAATTAATAAACATATAATTATAAAATTTGATATCTGAATGTCTACTAAGGATTTTGGGACTTATGGTAATATATTTATCGTCACATTATTATTTCAGCGAGGCATATTAAAATTAACAACTAATTTATTCCATTTAGTGAATATAATTAAAATTTGACATTATTTATCATCATCATTATTATTATTTAATCTATATTTAATTTATCATTTTTGTTATTCTCTCTATGGGATTATGATCAAAAATATTACTAAAGCGATAAGGGAATTATTCATCGCTTTATTATTTTCTATGGAATATGAAATATTCACCACCTATTTAATATATGTGGTTTATATTATTCCCATAAATATATTTTGTGATCCTTCTTAGCAAATTTATGAATACTAAATGTCCATTATTGTATATCTCTTTCATTGGGATTATGTTTAAAATGATCACAAAGTTGTAATTGAATTATTTTACAATCTGACAATTATCAATGTGGTTTATTATTATTTCTCCAATTATTAAATATAATGATATACATTTTAACAATTCTCAATGTATTTATTATAATATGTTTATTAATTTTATGTTCATGAAATAGTATTATTTTCACACACTTTTTTACATATTATAAGTCAAAATTATTTTTTATAAAAATATTATTTCATTCACGGTATAATTAAAATCACTATTAACTCCAAATATTAATTCTCTAAAACATGTACAAAAAAGTTTTTGACATTATTTATTAAATTTATTGAATAAATTTTTCCCACGTTTTACTCATTAATTTTTTTGATATATATCTTCATGCTGTTTTCCATACAATAACCCTTTGTCTTTTACTAAATACGATAAAGAAATATTTTTTTAATGAATACAATATCAAAATAATTTTCTATTATGGTGACCATTTTTTTCTTTTAATATACATTTTTTAATATTTAATTTTGTTTTCACTGAAATGTGTTTCAAAAAATTTATGTTTTTTATTGTTATTTTCATAGAAATTTTATTTTCCTCTAAAAAAATTACTATTGATCTTGCAAAATCAATTTTCATATTTTTATTATAAAATATTTATCTTTTTAAAACAGATTTCAGATATTATTCCATGATAAAATAGTAATTTTTACTCAAAATGGTTTATTTTAAAGATAACAAGGTTTTTAAAAGACATGTTCATTTTCTATGGGTTAAAACCTGCTAATAAAACCCACTTCATTTTATGGGTTTTACTATGATTAATTAATGATATAATTCTAAAAAGTGTCAATTTTACACATGTTATGATATTATTATAATTTTAGGAAACCCATTTAATTTCAAGAGTTATGATATGAAAAAACTTTTGTGATCCTATGGAATATGCACATATGATTCTCATTTGGTGATCAATGGTACCTATATCTCCCTAAAATGCATTGGGTAAATATGGGAAACTATTGAGTAAATATGTTATTCATAAAAATAATTACATGTTCAAAATATCTTTCATGAACATAATTTCATTCTCAAAATTTTATGCATGAATGTAATTACATATTTATAGTGTTTTTATTGACATATATTTCCTGTCTATAATGTTATTTGTGGACATGGTTGCTAATAAATAAGGTTGTATGATGGAATATTTTAGGTCCTTAAATTAATGGTTGAACTTGTATCAAATAATAAATGTTTAAAATATTATAAGATGATGTGTATTCCAACTTTTTTTTGCACTATCAATGTTATGGTCTAATAGATAATTTTTTATGATTCATAAATGTGTTATGTCTTATAAAATTAGAATATTTATTCCATGAATTAAATATTAAGATCATTAATAAGGATGTTATATTTTTCAAATGCTATAATCATGTTATCATACACTTTTTTCCTTGTTATTGTTATGTATCTCTTTTGTTTAGGTTTACTGTATCCATGAACTATCTTTTTATTCTGTTTCCTTTTCTTAGGATATTATGAATTTTTTAAATATGAATTGTTTTTTAAAGTGTTAAAATGTTGATGATCATTAAGGTATATGATGATGATATTTCAACAAACTAAACGATTGAGTACATAGTCTCCAAAGACAATAAACTACTATTGTCTTTAGGCATGTGTTTGTTTAATGTATTTACTAGTAATCTGAAAATTTTTAATTTGTATTCTTGGATATCCTAGGTCATTATAATAATTTTAAATCAAATACATACCAATTAGATACTCCTATGACATAATCCCATATAAAAATCATTTTATATGTGTAAATGTTAAGATAATAAGTGGTGGATTAATTACATGTTTTGAACCATTAAGTGGTTTAGTTGGGATATAACCATTCTTGTGTAAAACAGTATATTATGATTCTTGAAAATAAGAAAAATATATTTTGGAAAAATTTAATTCATCAAGTTATGGTATTGTGAATGAACCTTATGGTTTATGTAGAAATATGGAAATACGAAAATACTATTAGGGAAAGATATCCACATGTATTTAATAAGTAAAAAACTGATAATATGTAATTTTATAAAGGGGTAATGAATTTAACTACCTATGTATTGTTAATATAAATAATTTTTATGTATTATTAATATTAAATATTTTAATTTTATATAGTTATATTCATTATATTAGTATTATGCAATTTTCCAGTCAAAAGGAAAAACGATCTTCTTATAACTAAATTGGATTTTAATTTATTATGTATTTTTATTTAAAACATCGAATAAAAATTTAAAAATAATTAATTAAAAATTTTATTTTTTAATTTATCAAGAAAAAATTATATTATGATGAAATTTTGAATTTTTTTTGAAAAGTCTAATTTTTCGATGGGTAGTTGAAATATATATTAATTTTTAAAATTGGATTTTATCTTTAATTATTTATATAAAATATATATCATTGGATAGTATTAATTTTTAATTTGACTGATTTTATTGAAAATAATTCCATTATGGTGTTAGAAATGAATTTATATATATGGATTTAATCTTAAAAACATTATATACATTAATGGTTGTTTTTTTGAAAACCCATTTGTTCAGTTAAATTTTTTGTATAATATTATATTTAATTCTGCCACATGTTTGATTTTAATAATTAATAATGGATTTGAAATTTATAATTATTGGGTCATAATTTGGAAATAAACCACATTTTTAGATATTATGAATAATTGCATTAGTAATTTTTACCACCATAGTATGTGTTAAATTTGGTAATTAATGTGAAACATAAAATTATATGGAAATTAAAATGAGCATAATAAATAAATTTATGTTAATATATAATTATATGTTACTCATAATTATCTGAAGTATTATTATATTTTCTTTTTATATTTGTACATGATTTTGACATTAATAATATTTATGTGAATAAAAATCCAAACATTTCACACTTTCAATTTTGATTAAAATAATATTTGTTAAATATTTATAAATGGAAGATATATTTAGATATATATATATATATATCTAATTATGTTTTATTTTAAATATTTATTTTATTATTAATTATTTGTGAAAAAATAATTTCATTAAAAACATATAAAACAGCTACATAGTAATTATTCAATTAACATAATAATAATATAAATGTTTTGAAAATTTGAAAATGTAACATTACATCAATGAATAATTGTCCTAGATGAGTCAAATAGTAAATATAAAACATTAAATAGTTTTTTGATTAATTTTACTTGAACTAATTTAATGATTTGTTATTTTAAAAGTCAAATTAAATGAATGGTTCCAAAATGAGCATTAATGAAATTTTATAATAAATATTGTTTTATTTATTGATTTAAAAACTGTTAAAATATTACCTTAAGCCATTTGAATTGTATATATTTTATGAAATCTACCATTTTCCATTTAATTTCATTTTCTCTATTTATTTTAACAATATTTACATCATTAGAGTAAAAATCATTAATATCCCTATAATTATAAAAATGGTTAAATAAGATAAGATAAGTGTAAATAATGATAAAAGTGTTAATTGATTGTATTATAGGAGTTTAAATCATAATAATAATCAATTATAATATTATAAATTCAATATCATTCTTTAATTAATATTAATTTATACTAATTTAATCTTTTTAAAAATTACCAGATTCTCCCCCACTCTAATACAAGGAGACATTATCTTCTCATTTATTCAAATAGAAAATTCCATTGGATATAGAAATCCCTAAAAAATCGTCCATAAATCCATCATCACATATTATAAACCTTGGATATGGTATAATATCATTTTATGGGTCTTAATTTGTATGGAAATGGTTGTTGTCTATAGAATATGTATAGTTTTAACTGAGCATTTTATTATTATTTATTCTTCCAAAAGCTGTAAATATTCCTTAATCATTACAAAATACATAATAATAGACTCCCATATATGGATATGTTATGATCATAATTTCATAATCTATATCTTTCTCTAACTAACATTAAATTAGAAAGGAATCCATTATTCGTTTGTACAAAGGACAACTAACTCTTGAATGGATGTAGTTTGTTTTTAATCACCGCATCTCATTGTTGGTTTTAAAGAATTATTAAATATAAATATTTGATATTCATGAAGTATTTATTTCTATTATATGATAATATATCATTTATGTTTTTACTATTTAATACTCTTAGAAATTATAATGTCGATCATGTGTACATGTAGATTTCCACAACCATGAAGTGATGTGATTTTTTTTCTTCGTCAAATCACATTTTTTATATAAATAAGAATATGTAAATAAATATAATGTTATTTAGTACAAATTGATAATTAATTAATGATAATTTACTTCTTACTTTTTTTTAATAATGATAACTGAAAAATTAAAACATTACCCACACATACTTCCAACCTACCCCCTCCATGATTGTAAAGTTGTTGCTGATTCACAACCATAAATAATGAGTTATTTTAAATGTATAATTGATTAACTAAAACTATAAATATACAATTTTTTATTCTACATATGATTAAATTGATAACTTCTTTGACAATATTTATCTTACCGAATCCATTTTAGACTTATGTTGTAAATATCATCCAAATGAATTATGTGAATATAATTTATTTTGTTATTATATATACTAGGGTAAGGGAATAAATAAATGGAATAGTATAAAAATAATAAAAATGTTCTTAATAAATTAATTAATTAATGGGTATTTATTATTTTGGTTGATAAAGTATGTATGTGATGAGTGAGATTCAAGTTAATGGTCATTCTTTTTAAAAAATCATCCTTTTACATTTAAATTATATCTATTTTCCATCCTTATGCATATATGTATAAATATCTTGATGATTAATTTATGGAGATAATTGAATTATAAAATAATATTTATGTAAATTTTTAATGTTTTTTATTATAAACCATTAACATAATATTTTTAATTTTATCACAGTGGAAAAAAAATAATTTTCACTTTTAATGTATACGATGAAAACAACTTTTACCGCCACTAAATCAATTATTGGATATTTGAATAAATTTATAATATTATATGATTCCGAATATTAAAAACCAATTTTAATTTTTTTGTGTAATTTTAATTTTAAACTTTTTGTTTTAATGAAACTGAACATATCAATATTCAAAAAATTATTCTTATGGGTAAAATTATTGTTTTATGATGAATGTTTTCATGTGGCATGATTATGTTAGGTTTTTTTCGAATTTCATATAATGAGAGGTGGTCAATTATAAATAAAATATGATTGGGTTGATGAATGTACTCAATTTCATTGTGTTATAGTTATGTTGGATGTTAAATATTGTTATTATTCAATGTGTGACCAAAATGGGTATTTCTAGTGTTTCTTATTCTATTAAAATATGTGCAACCAGTATATTAATTCTAGGAGAACCATAAATATTATTACATTTAAAAATGTGATTGTAATTATATATTTAATAGTATGAATAAATAACTCATGTTACATATAGCTTTTATCTATGCTTTCTATTGGATTTTGTGGTAATATTATTATTTATCAAGGTGAGATAATGATCTTATGTCTACAAGAAAATTTTGTCAAATATTTTAAGGGAGAATATTATAACATTGTGATATAGTTATTATGAGTATTTCACGATTTCCAAAAATTATTTATGAGTTTTTGTTTTGCATTAATATTTTTTATGAAGTGTTTTAAGAAATTAATTGTAAAGATAATGTGATTTTTTTCTAAGAATATGTTTATTTTAAACTCAATGTTTTTTATGAAAAATTGAGAAAATTTATAAATATTCATTGAAAAAAATTATTGAATTTTCATTTATGACCTCTACTATTATTTTAATTTCCATAACATATTTTATAAGTAAATTACATGGTAAATAATTATGAGTATGTACAAGGATGAGGTCAATATCAAATTTTTTAATATAATTATGAAAATAAATATTGTTATATCCCAAATGGTTTTAATGGGAAAATGGATAATAATTTTACGTTTATAGTTTCACATTTATTTGTTTGATACATTTGAGTTATGATATAATTTAATGAATATATACACCAATAAGATCTTTTAGAATATAATAAAGTGAATTCTATTTTGAAGTCACTAGAATTTATAATGATTTGACTTGGGTCATTTCTATAAATCCATTGATTTTCATGAAAATAATGATTAAATAGATACCATCAATCTATAAAGAAAACAAAAAATAATATATGTGGTGAATAAGGTACATATTTCAATTAATGAAAAACTAAATCGAGAAACCATACTGATTGTTTTAAACTTAAATTCGAAGCGACTGGATGAATGAACATGATGTGGATTTTTAAATTATATAGAATACATTAAAAATATAATATATGATATTATTTTAAAAAATAATCAACATATCCCCATATAATTTTAAACATGTTTTATAGAATTTATCATGACTAATGGAATTGAAGTTCAAACAATGTACCCTTTCCTTTAATATTGACTT
This sequence comes from Viscum album, assembly GCA_963277665.1. Lineage (NCBI taxonomy): Eukaryota > Viridiplantae > Streptophyta > Magnoliopsida > Santalales > Viscaceae > Viscum > Viscum album. Next base: position 394,850,192 of record OY728148.1, read on the forward strand.
CTATAGAATGGAATTAACATTTATTATAAAAAACCTCTATAAATAGTTATACAAAAAAATATTCGTATATAATACATTTTATACTCTTTAATTATAATCCTTAATTACATATAATATATAGTTTAGTTTTCCATCATCATATTTTAATAATTTGTATCCTTATATATATGTTTTAAAATTTAGATTTTAAAAATCATTCCTTGATAGAAATTAAATCATTAGTAGATTACTCATGAAATTTAAATCATTTTATTCATTGATTATTATGTACCATTTTCATTTGTTGAATGATATGGGTGCAGTTCTTGAGAATGAGATCTCTTATAATCTTCTTTCATATAATTTACCAATAATAATAAATTAAATAATAAATATAACTCAATTTATTCATATATGAAATATATTCACAAGATAAATTAATAATTAATATCATATATAATAATCAAATATTTCTCTATAACTATTCACATAAAGAAATGATGAAAAATAAAATATTCCATATATAAAAATGGAACTGTACAACAAAATATGCATTGTTTTCACTTTTTATTTAATGAAAGAATGGTAGAAAATAGTGATTAAATCAAAACAAATCAGTTATTTCTTGAAACATGATTTTAACAAATAAGTGATAATAAAAGGTTTATAAATGGTCATGAGTATATAATATATGGTATAATATATATAATTATGGTTCAAAATTTAATTTATAATACACAAATATTAATTATACCTAAGGTTTTAATGTCTATGAAGGAAGTCGATACTTAATGTGAGGGATTACAAGTATTTTTTGTGGGTGACATATTATTATTCACATCATGTTTAATTTTTGTTTTGTATAAACTTAACCTTTTACATGATATAACATGAATATCATTATTATAATTATATTTAGTTATTATGTTCATTAATTTTTTTATTGGGTCTTATGCTTCATATTATTACTAAATAGGTAATAAATACTCATCACACTTATTACGTATGAGAGATACATGCCATATTCCATACCTATTTTACATATTTGGTTTATATAATGAACATGAATTTATTTTATTATTGTTATCCTTATAATTATGGGGATTAAATATCAATTTGAGGGTCTCTCTTTCTAGTGGATTATGACTTATTTGATACAAAGTTTATAATGTTTTTTTGGTATGATCTAATTAGTTAACATTATTGTTTACGGTTAAGTCTATAATGTTGAAATTTTGTGATCTAACATACAATTAATATTTTTAATATTCCACTAATCCATTTATTAGAGATAATTTAATTTATTTGTACCATTTTTTACTCTTTAGTACCCATATTAAATGAGAAAATATTTTTTTTTAAAAATCATATTAATTTATTATTTTTTTTAAAACTCATATCTTTAAAATCAATATTTTGGAAAAAAATGTGAAATTTTTTTATATTTATTAAGTATTTTTATTAAATAAATTTTTACCCTTTTTTACATTTTACAAAGAAAAATTAATGGAGTCATCATGTTGTTTCTCTAATAATTATCTTTTATATTTTACCAAAAATGTTATAGGAATATTCATTTACATCTACAGTTTGAAAACAATTTTTCCACGTCATGATTTTTTAATGAATTATTAATAAGTAGAAAATTTAATTTATAAAGAAAAATCTGAAAAATTCATATATTGGTTTTTAGTTTTAAAAATTTGTATTCACGGAAATGTTATTGTCCTCATGAAATGGAAAAACTGATATTTTAAAAAAATATTCCATCTAAGATTAAATCCTTTAATTCTAATTATGATTATATATAGATATAATACATGGAAACCAATGTTGGTTTTGTTGAATGATCTATGTTTATGACAACATGGTTTTTAAAAAACTATTTCTCTTCCATAGGTTATACCAAGCTTATGAGACCCATATTTTCTTATAGGTTATGCTTTGAAGAATTGATTAACCTATTATTAAATGTGGATCATTTATATAGTTATGATATGATGAAATATCTATGAACCCCATTTAAATTCATTCTTTGTGATATAATTAATGTTTCATGATCTTTTGAAACACATACATATGATATTGACTATGTTAAAAGGGAGATATATATCTTCATATAATAAATTGGTTAAATATGGATAAATCTTGATTAAAAATTCTATTGTGAAACTGATTATATCTTCAAAAATATTTTTATGAACATAATAACTATTTCAAATTGTTATAAATAAAAATTATAAAATGTTAATAGTCTAATTCAAGGACCTATATCATGTATCCCTAACGTTATATACAGATATTATTTCCTATATATAAGTTCATGTAATAGACTATTTTTTATTCCTTGAATGAATGTGTGAAACTATATCTAGTTATACATGTTCAAAATGTTATAATCTAATTCCTATGCCAAAAATAAATTGATTATTTAAAATTTAATTTCTAATGTCTTATTTTATTTTATTTAGTTATGATTCATTCTATATGAGCTTATAATTTTTAGGGCATGAATCTATAATATGATCATCGATTGGAAGATTATGGATTCATAATTTTATAATCATGTTCTCTTACACTTATTTTAATGTTATAAATATTTATCTCACTTTATTACTATTATTAAGAAACTAAGACCACCCTTTATTATTTTCCCATTACATTGGTCATGAATGATGGTTCTAAGTAGGGTATTCATTTCTAGTTTACTATAGAAAAATATCATCTTGGGAGATTTTTATAATATTTTACATTATAGAAATATTGGGTAAATATACTCCAATTATACTATCCAATTATGTTCCTTAAACATGTTGTTGGGTAATTTAGTTAATATTCTTCTAAAAATATTTAATATCAAAATATTAAAATCAAAGGATAGAATAGTTAGTATCAGAGTAAATATATAGTTAATCATTGAAAAATGGATGATATTGAAATATGGGGATCCCTAGGTATATTTCCAAGGGAATGTCTAGGTACGCGTCCAAGGAAAACAATAAGGATGATTATAACTATAGTAAAATTTCATAGAATTTTGGTAAATGATATAGCAAGTGGGATCCAATTAATTACATCACATTTGGAATACTGCAAGTAGAAGTTTCTGGGGCATAGTGGTACCTAGGTATAATAACATTAAATAGGGATAATTTATCTGGAATCAATTTTGACCTTGTGCATGACAATTGGCTATGCTACATACTAAGCTTGAAACTCTCGAGGGATATGATTTTGAAAGAAAAAAAAAATCACATGACAAATAACGGTGGAATTAAATATATAATGAATATTAATAGGTAATAATAATCTAATGTTTCATAGATTAAAAATAATGTGTCATAATTTATAATTACTATATTTATTTCTTTGATTATTTTAGTATTGATTATGATTAGAATTAATCAAATTATTATTTCTTTGTTTCTATAAAAGGTGATAAAATTATGGAACAGTAATTAGATTGAATGCGAAGATAACTTTTTTAATTATATTCCAAATATTTTGAGGAATAGAGTTAAAGATATTATTAGTATACATAATCATCTATCAAAGAAATAATTAACAACATTTACCCTATATAACTCTTTAACAATCCAATAAAGTGAATGATATAGTTAATTGAGGGTTTGGGTGGTGGAGATTATGGATGAATGAAGATTATGTTTCCTATATGTCAATAATGCGTCAAGAATCACTAAATTGAATGTCTCAAAGGGGTAATAATATTTTTATGTGTGAACAAGAAAGGAGTGGAGCATGAAATATCCTAGGAAAAATAGTTTTTGGGGTAACTCAATGGATGGGAATTGTGGCCTCTATATAGTACCAATCATAGTTGAAATTTTAAATTGTGGGACGTATAGGAATTTGGAAAACTATTGTTCTAATTTGAATCCTCATGATGATAGTTACTAATTTTTTATGTCTAATGGTTTTTTAGATGATGAAGTTACAATGAATTATATATGAATGAAAATAGACTTTATGGAGAAATAATAATGAAAACTAGTCAATAATTTGATAACGATCTGGGATGATGGATAGTTTTTTGTATTAGAATTCATGAATTATTATTCATAATATATATAAGATATTTTAAAAAATGTATCCCATTATAGACCATTAATAATATGATTAATTAATCTAGTGACCTAGAAAAATGATTTAATGGAAAGGTGAATTTTTTATTAAGGGAAGGTAAAACATAATATATTTTTGATATTGAGAAAATGGTGTAATTTGTTGATTAATAAATTTACTAATATGAGTAACATAAATTGAATATTATTGATGAACATGGATCTTATTAATGAAATTATGACTAAATTATTTATGTTCTCATTGATGGAGTTTTCAACATTATTGGAATTATGGAATACATTGAATAGTATATGGTTTTAATAATGTAATGAGAGTGTTTCTATTTTTTTGATTAATGTTTTATAATGATTATGGTTATTACCATGATTCAAGAAAATATATTACTAAGGTATTAATGTATTTTGTACATGAAAATCATTTGATACATTAGGTGTTTGGGGGTTTAATGTTATGAAATTTAGATAATATTATTAAAAATGTTTTATTTTGGAAATGTTAAAAGGTTAAATATTTAATTAATATTTTATGCTTAATTTTGGATGAGGTTGTATAGATTATCGTTTTAATTTACCATAAAAATATTTATCCATACTTGATAACTAGTGTACAAATTTAATAAACAAGATATATAAATAATGAATTATCATTTTTTATGGATTTTATATTAATTATTTAGAAATGAAAAATTAAAATCCTAGAGTTTGAGATGATGTGGATATTTTTGAGGAACAATCGAAGGATAATTTTTTTGATATTGTATATAATTTTGTCAATCCATTGGTATACCAATCCCTTTTTAATTCATCATCATATCGGGATGGTAACCTATTGATGAGAGATTCCACAAAACCTCTATCAAGTTCAATGCGTGTTTCATATATCTCACCTGAGTAAATACAAACTTATTCTATCAAATTTATTTAACTAACAATTTTTACAATAAGAAAATGATATTCATTATGAGGAACAATTAGTAGAGATTACAGATCAAGACAAAAAATCATTAAGAAACAATACCACTCACTTGGTCAATGTTTTGGGGAAAAATCAATAGCTTGTTTGTGCTAAGTTAGAACTGCGTATAGAATAAGATAAAATGATCCTAATTAATTTGTACTATTATGAAAAGTTTTGAAAGATATGTCTATTTTAATATGGTAGAATGTAACACCCTGAGATTTGGAAAAATATTTTCCCTAAAAATTTATTTATTTTATATATTTTCTGTTGAAAAAAACATTGAGTATAGATATTGTTACACAGAAAAATGAGTTGTTTATTCTAATATGTAACAATTATTTTTTATTAAATAATACATAATACAATGTTAAAAAATATGTTCCATAATATTACAATATTATTTTTTAATGTTATATTTCTCACCAGGCCATTGCAATAATATACCTAAATAATACTACCTAAATTTTGAAAATAATTTCTTTAAACTGTAATTAAAATTAGAAAACATTTGAGAAAATAATCTAAAATGAAAATACATGCCATTTGAAAATAAATGACATCCTTTTCTAAAATTTTATTTTTACACACATAAATGTGTTTTAGATCAATTAAATTTAAATATAAACATTATATAAATTTAAATATTACTTATTCAATAAATGTTTCAAAATTCATCTTATATTATTTATAGGCATGTGATAAGTATAAATCATGTTTTATGGTTAAAAACTATATGTTTCTAAAATGTAAATGTTCATGTTTTATGAAAAAAAATATTACAACTTCTTTTTGAAATTTTTAGAATATTTTTGATAGAGTGAATGTAATTTTTTAAATAATAATATAAAAATTATAAGAGGATTTTTTATAATTTTTTTGAAATAAATTTTTTTTATAAATAATTAAAAAAATTAATATTTTTCTGAAAACTATATTTTATTATAATTTTTTACTCAGTCAATATATATTATAAATTGGTTTTGTAGAAAAATTAGGGAAATTATATATAAATTAAACCAATTTTGGTCACATTATTAATATTAATAGTTAATTATTATATAAAAACATTGATTATTTATAGAAAATTTCTCTTTGAAACCCCATATTATCATTGTGGCCGTGAAATTATTTTTGAACTAAAATTTGCGAACGATATAAATGTTTTATGATTAAATGGATTCCTTATTTGGAATTAGTATAATTTATGTTTTTTAATAATTTTATATTACTGTTTTTTTCCAAAACTAATAGTACAAATAGTATAGAAATTTTACCATGGTTAATGTAAAAAGGGGTTTACCTTGGATTAAACTAAAAATAGAAATGATTAAATTTCCTAAAAATATTGTGAAATATATTATATTGGCTTATTTAGAAACTAAATTGTATGAGTGTATAAAATACTCCATTTTGGAGAATTTAGTTGGAGAAAAACATGGTTACAAAATTTTAAATTTATAAAAATGAGTGTGCATCTCTTGTAATTTATAATAGTCTACCCACTATCGTCTAATATTATCTACTTAAACCATTATTTATTAAATTTCTTGTAAAAATAAGCGAGAAAATTTATTCTAATCCTTATGTACACCATATTTTTTCAATAATCTAATCTTAGAAGGCAATTTTTGAAAACCGAAAAAGGTTCTCAAAAGGAGAAATAACATTCTTCAACAAGTATTTTTATTATATTTATTCTAACTCTTAATTAAATTATTATTTACCAATAACTATGTAATAACCCCATTTTATTATATTTCAATTTATATAATTTTTGTAAAGTTAGTTACCTAAAATCACCTCTTATTCTAGAAAATGGGTAATGAAATCATAATTAGTTTATACATTTGACTACCAACTCATGAGCCAACATTATTAATTTTTCAATTACCACATTTCAAGTTTGGATTTGATGATGGATAAAATGTATATATGTTATATTTATTACAAAATTATAAATTTTGAATCAATGTATGATATACTAATTTTTTACATCCTTTCTGAAGGGGAAACAATGTATCCATTCTTGTATATGGTAAATAACCGCCACGTTATACAATTTGATTCACTTTCCACAATCGCATTACATAGATGATAATGAAGATAAATTTAATTAATATATGTGATCTGAAAGATTAACTATGATATTAATGACATATATATATTTATAAAAAGAATATTATCACCTTTATTATGCGATGTGACTTTCTATATGAATCACCATGTCATATGAATGATTTTTATAAGTATAATAAAATAAATTATAGTTTATTATTTAAATTAAATATCATTTTGGTAATGATCATTTAAAAATTGAAATTTCACTGATGTGTATGTATGAACTACTATTTCCACATATCATAAAATTCTTCCTATATCAAAACCAACTTTCATTATTGGCATTAATATAATAATTTATGTATAAATATGAAAAAAATCTCATGATTATTTTTATAGAGATTGTGAATCAGTGATGAATGAAAAATAACTAAAAATAATAAAACAAAATTCATATGAAAAAAAGTGGTTATAACCCAAAACATGAATTTAGAATGTAATTTTTAACAAACATTTAATTAGTAGTCATTAGTAACTCATACATGGTATAATATATATAATTATTATTATGTATTATATTCATAATAATATTATATTTCTTATATTCTAGTTTTAAATATCTAAAAAACAATTTGGGTCTTAAAGTATTGGATTTCTTGAATCTCTTATATTTGTAAGAGAAATATTAATATTCAAATTATTTATATTTTATTGTTGTATATAGTAATCCTAAGACATGATATATAGTAAATATAATAATTTTAATTGTATTTGGGGTCTCATTTAATGATATGATTTATTGGGCTTATGATCTATAATATTACTAAACTGATGGTGGATTTTTCTCTCACCTTTTACCTCCGTGTGACATGTAATAGAATTACAAAAAATTTAATATATGTGGTTTATATATATTCCCAGGAATTTTTTTATGAAGCTTATATGAAAGTATATTTTAATAAAATATGAATTTTATGATCCTTATAACATTAGGATAATATTTCAAATATTATAAAAGATATAATGGATTTATTTTATAATCTCATTGGATATTGATATAATTTATTATTATGTCTCCAATATTGAAATATATTTATATAACTCTCAAGAATTATCATATTTTTTCTATATTTTTTTTATTTTTTTCTGTTCAATAAATATTACAATTTTCCCACAAATTTTCAAGTAAAATAATTTAGAAAACGTTTTCAAGAAAAATAATCTTTATTTCATTATTCATAAATTGATCTTATTAATTTCCAAACAATGTTCTATAAATAAATCCAAAAATGTTTTTAACATTATTAATAAGATTTATCGAATAAATGTTTACCCATATTTTAATTTTTAGAATTTTGTTTAAATTTTTTTCTTAATTTGGTTATCTAATAAATGACCCTTTTTTAATTAATGTAAATGTTATGGAAGTATTTATTTTTATTATTATGTTATAGAAATAATTTTTTGTTATCATGGCCATTACTTTATTTTAAAATTACAATATTATAGTTATTTTTCATTTTCAATGAAATGTATGTCATGGAATTTTTATGATTTTTTAGTGATTTTAAAAGAAAATTTATTTTTCTAATTAAATGGTCCAAGTGATATTTCGAAATATTTTTCCCTAATTGATTACATATTTTTATTTTCATAATGATTTATATCGGATATGATTCATGGAGAACATATTTTTTTAAATTGTCTATATTTATGATGAAATGTTTTTTAGAAGACCTATTTTCTTTCCATGGGTTAAAATATTATAATGAAACAGACTTATTTTAACGGTTATACTCTAATTAATTGATTAAATGATTATGAAAACAATATATTTTATAGAGGTTATGATATGATTATATTTTTTGAAACACATCCAATTTTAAAGGTTATGATATAATGAATGTTTTGTGATCATATAGAATAAATATACATGGTTTTTATTATGTGATCGGTCAGACCAATATCTCCATCCAATGATTGGGGTAAATAGGTATAAACAAAGAGTAAATATTATATAAATAAAAATTATTCCCTGAAAATAATTTCAAAAAGTAATCTAATTTAATGTTCACGATGTTATTATTGAATGTAATTACATATTTATAGTGTTATTCATCATCATATCCTTTATGTACAAAATTTTAGGCATATACGAGGTTTCATATCAAAAAATTTATTTAAGGTCTTTATTTTATTTCCTTAACCTTATGAGTGAACATTTATCAGTTAATACATGTTTAAAATGTTATAATATGAGGTGTATGCACCAAATATTTGTCTAATGTCAATTTAATATTCTCATGGAAAATGGTTTCTGATTCTATTATGATTCATGTATAATGATATTTAAATATTTATGCCACTACTCAATATTCCAGTCATTGATATGGAAGTTCCGTTTTTAAATGATATGATCATGTTCTTATAAAGTTATGTTACAATTACTCAAACTTATCTCTTTTCATTACACTTACTATGTGCCTAATCTCACACATTATTTTGTTTCTTTTCCCTAGGATATCATGAAATTAATTACGTGCGATATGGTTGGAATGTGTTCTACATGGGATATTATATAAGGGAGATGATAATGATATTTAACCAAATTATAGTATTTAGTAACTACTAAACAATTAAAATATATTATTACGGTCCTTATGCATGTGTTTGTGTAATCGGATAAAAATTAATCTCATAATATTTAATATATATATATATATATGGAAATCATTGGTCACCATAATAAATTTAGATCAATTAATTTTCTATTAGAATTTGTTATCACATTCTCCCATGTATAAAACATTTTCAATGTATAAATGTTATGATTTTATGTGCTGGATTAATCACTTGTTTTGATCCTTGAAGTTGTTTAATTATGGGATAACCTTTATTGTTAGGAACAACCCATTCAGATTCTCAATTATAGAGATAAATTAGTTGGGAACAAGTTAATTCATAATGTTATGGTATTTTAGAAGAACCATGTAGATCATGAAGAAACATGGGAATATTAAAATTTATGAGGAAAATACATACCTACAGTTTTAATAATTTAATAAAATAAAAATAATGACATTTCCTAAAGTGAGAAATAGATTAACAATATTAGTATTGTCAAATTAAGTATATTTTATGTTTTATTAACAATCATTAGTTGATTTTTAAGTAGTTGTATTCATCATATAAGTATCAATAATTTTTTAGTTAATCGGGTAAAGGATATATTTATCATCAAATTAGACATTCATCTACTGTAAGGTTTTACTTAAAATATTGAATTTCCATTTATATATTTTTAATTTATTGGATAATTCATTTTTTAATTATAATGAGAAAAATATTTATATGTTGAAATATTTTAATAAATAAATATATATATTATTCAATAAATTTTTAAAATACTTATTATTTTATAAAATTATATTCTCACATAGATAATTTACAATATAAAATTTCATTCTACATAAGTATAAATTTAAATTTATTTCAAATTCCTTTAAAAAAATGTGATTATGGTTTTTTAAAATAATTTTATACATTGATTTAGTATCAAGATCATATATACATAAAATAATTATTTTTCTAAAAAATTTTTTTTATGGTTTTTCAACACTATAATATGGAATCAAATTATACAATTTTTTTTCATTATTATAAATGGATTGCAAAATTTTATTTATTGGGTCCCCATATGAAAATTAATGACCGTTTATTTTTTTAACATTGTGAATAGTAACATTAGTAATTTTTAGTACTATGTAAAGGGTTCAATAGTGTAATTAATGTGAAAAATAAAATAATAAAAACATTAAAATGACCCCAAAAAATAAATTTGTTTTATTATATGATAATATATTTTTCAAAATTATTTATAATCCCATTATATGTAAATTTTACCATTAGGACATGATTTTGAAATTTATAATATTTATTTGAATAAAAAGAAAAAAATATCACAATATGAATTTTAGAAAACATAATATTTTTAAAATATAGATAAATAAAATATATATTCAGTTTTTCCAATTAATTTGACATATAAATTTATTTAATCATTTTTAATCATTTATTAATATTAGTGAATAAACAAAAACATTATGATTTTACGCCAAACCAATATAGAAATTATACAATTAATCATAGTATTAAATAAATTATTCTACAGTGGGTAAAATACATATTATTTAACTGAGTTATTTTTTGTCTATAATAAATGACTTGACATATTATAGTATTTTTGATGAAATTTAACTGAATTACTATTATGGCTTGTAATATCAATTTTAAAATTAAATGAGTGGTTCCAAGTTGACATTAGTTTTATTTTATAATAAATAAAATTATATTAAATTATTTAAAATATATTGAAATATTATCCTAAGACATTTTAATAAGATATATTTTATGTCATCTTCAATTTTACATTTATTTCCTATTTTCCAATTTATATTAATTATATTAACCCCTATAATGTAAAAATATTTGATATAACCATAATTTTAAAAAGAGATGAAACAAAAAAATGTAAATGTAAAAATATTTTAAAAACTCACCAATTGATTTTATGGGTAAGAGAGTATTTCATCATAATAATATTATTAATTCATATTTATTTTAGAATTAAAATTAAGTTATATTAATTTAATATTTTATGCAATTCCAAACCCCCCCTATAAAATGTGACTCCATCTTCTCATTTTTCAAATAAAAAAAGCCTTTTGGATCAACCAATAACTACCATAATTTTCTCAATAAATCCATCATCACATATTAATGTTTTTATATATACTATAACACAATTCTTATAGGTCTTAAGTAGTTATGTAATGGTTGATGACAAAAAAATATGTATAGTTTTTAACCATTCGTTTTTATTTATTCTTCTTCCACAAAAATAAAATATTAATTAACCATTATTTTATATTGATATATTCGAATAATATATAAATATATGTAATTATCTTAATTTAATTAACTATATATTTATACAACTCGAATCACATGGGAAAGTAATCCACATTTTTTTTCGTATAGAGAACTACTGGCTCATGAATGAATGTAATTTTTTTCCATCACCACATCTCACTGATGTTATTTACAATTTATTAAATTTATATATTTGATAAACCTGAAATATTTATCATTCTTTTTAGAACATATATCATTTATATTTTTTTATATCAATCTCTTAAAAATGATATTATATATCATGAGTAAGAGTTGATTAAAAAAATTCACAAAGGGAGTTGAATAATTTTTCATCAGCAAATACCATGGAATTTATATGTATATAGAAATGTTAAGTTTCATATTACATAATTAAAATTATTTTATAATATAAACATTCTTATATTATTTTCCTGATGATATTTTTAAAATGGAATCATTACCCATATGTAATTACGTTCTACTATCTCAATGATTGTAATATAAGTATTTTTTCATAACCATTAATAATGATTGATTTAAAATTTTTAAATTATGTACATAAGTTATAAATATAACATTATCTTTATTCTAGATATGTTTTATGAATCCCCTATTTGACCATAGATGACATAAAAAATCTATTTTTGGATATATATAGAAAATATCATCAAAACGAACGACAAGAATTTAATTGATTAAACAATTAAATATACTATAGTATAAGAAAAAATAAAATGAAAAATAAAATTGAAATTTTTTCTTAATTTTTTAAATAGTAACATTCTGTTTATTATTCTAGCTGATAAATAATGTATGTGATGAGTGAAAATAATGATAAGGGACATTATTTTCATAATTAATCTTTTAATGTTTACATTAAAACTATTTTCCATCCTTGCACATATTTTTAAAATTATTTTATTGTTGTATTTATAAAAATAAAGTAATTATAAAATAAATTTTAGGTCACGCTGTATATTTTTTCTTAGAAAACTTTTTATAAATATTTTTATATTCATCAAAAAAGAAAAAAATAATTTTTTTATTTTAACACCTACGATGAAAATGAATTATCCTTCCAATAAAACTATTATTTCATATTTGAATAATCTAATATTATTATATAATTCATCAATGAAAAAATATAACTTTATTATATAAATATTATTTTCCAAAATATGGTTTTAATGAAAATAGATATATGAATATTTTAAAATTCATTATTATGGATGCAAATAATATTTTTCTGATTCATAGTTTCATGTGTTATTGTTATGATATTGTTTTTGGGAATTATTTATGATCACAAGTGGTTCCATGATAAAATAATTATTGGTGGGTCCATAATACTCCTTTAATTAATATGGAAAGATTTTTTTTATATTTCTACTAACTATGTTATTCAATTTATAACCACATTGGTAATTTGAAGTGTAATTATGTTTTTTACTATAAATATAACCATGATATTTATTCCATTCTATCCTTAAAAGATATTTCATTTAAAAATTTTATTGTTGTTACATATTTATTAGTGATTTAAAAATGATCTCTCAAGTTACCAATGAAATTTATCTTTTCTTTCTATGGGTTTTAGTTGGAATATATTAATTAATAAAGGTAATTAAATTTTGTTCTGTCTACTAGACAGAATGTGAAAATTGTTATGTGTGAAATTTATAACATCATGGAATTTTTATTTTGTTTATTTCATGTTTTCAAATTTATATTTATTAGTGTTATTTTTTCCATAAATAGTTTTTCTAAAATGTTTTTTGAAAATAATTGGGATGTTGAAGTTATTTTGTGGGTATGGAAATGTTTATTTTGAATCCAATATTTTCTAAATGATTTTTTTGATATATTAATTGAAAAATAGATTTTTTATTTGAATTTATCTCCATTAAGGATATTTTAATAAATTTTTTTTCATAAGTTTTAAGGATGAGTACGGACAAGGATGCGGCCATTATAATTTTTTGGTATATATTTACGATGATTAAAGTTGTTATATCAAAAAAAATATGAAAAAATTGATACTGATTATATATTTACCCTTTTTAATTTATTTTTTATGTAACGGTTATAACATAAATCAGTAAAAATTAGACCCAAAAATATCTATTGGATTACGATAAATTTAATTACTGTTTGTATTCCATAAAATTTGTAATGACAACTATTCGATCCTTATCAATAAATATATTTATTTTCATAAACAATTAATATTAAACACATCCATTAAATTTATACACATGGAATAAAATATGGATGAAGGATAATATGAAACCTATCTAAATGAATTAAAAATTGGGTTTAGAACCCGTAATGACTTTTCTAGTACTTAAATCCAACGCCACAGAATGAAAGGACATGATTTTTATTTTATACTCACATAGATTAAATAATAATAATATAAGGTATTAATGTTTATTTAAATCAACATGACCCCAAATAATAGTAAACTTGGTGCATAAAATGTATCACAGTTAAAATAATTGAAAATCAAACAAAGAATGTTATACATTAATATTTACTTCCGAAAAATGAAATTAATAAATATTATAAAAACACTCAATAATGAATTTTTTAAAAACCTCATACATATATATTATATTTTTTATTATGTAATTTTAATCATTAACTAAATTTATAATAAATAGTTATATATTTTTTCATCGACATATTTCAATATTTTTGATCCTTACATACATCATTAATAATAGCAATATATATCCTCATTATTTGATATAAATAATATCATTAATATATTAATCAAAAAATGTAAATAAATTTTTCAAAGTTTATGACGTACAAATTTTATCTATTTAATGATATGGGTATGGTTCCCTAGAATAAGATATATAACAATCATGTTTCTTATAATATACCAATAACAAAATACTGACTAAAATTAATTCACTTGTTTGATATCCTACAAGACATATATTTTGGAAATAAATTAATCCTTAATAGCATATATATTCTTAAAATAATTATATATAACTATTCACTAAAGGCGGTTATGGAAAACATTATATTATCTTTATTATGGTGGTAGTGTTCATAAAAATTATGGGATGTTTTAACTTTTTAATTAATGTAGGGAAAGTAAAACATGGTTATTATAACTATATAATTATATAAAATTATTTTAATTATAATGATATAAATATTTTATTATAGGATTAATATAATTTTATGGGTGGAAAAGGAAAGGAAGTCAAAAGAACTTGTTTAAAATAATTATTGCTTCCTTTAATATCCTTCATGAGGAATCTTTATAATGGTTTATAAAAAGTATTCTAGTTGGAAAAGAACAATAAGGATCTGAATATTTGTGTTGGGTAAGGATTTTTTTATATTATATTTAAATTATTAGGGTTTTGTTATGAGGGGAAGTGGGGGCATGAATTTATTTTTTTATAACTGAGAGGGGTTTCAATTTTGGTAAATACTCACAACATTATATTATAAGTATGTCACATTCAAATTTAGGCTTCTAAAAATATTGACTATTATGGATTATATATGAAATATGGTTTATCCACATCTCATTAACAATTATAATTTATATGGTTTGATTTATTTGAATTATTTTTTGATTAATTTACATTATTTACATTATTTTCATTTACTGTGATAAATAGTTTTCCTCCTTATGTAACATATTTTAATGAAAAAATATTATATTTTAAAATTTTATTTCTATATTATTATTTAAAATAATTAAATCCATTTTTTGGATAAAATTACTATATTTGGATGTAATTAGTTTTAATAGATATATTTTTACTATAATAACAAATTATTTATGAAAATGGTTATTTAGAAAAAAAATATGTTTACAGAAAAATCATGTCTTTCATTAAATAAAATGATTTTTTTTAGTTTATTTTTATAAAATATTATAGTTTTTTAAATTAAAATAATTCTTCAAAGAAATAAATCATTTTAAATATATAATTAATGGAAATGGTAAATAATGGGTTTTTCGGTAAAACAAAACATAGATTCGAAAAATGTAAATCCTTGAGGTATAAATTGAAAATAAT
Source organism: Viscum album (assembly GCA_963277665.1). Classification (NCBI taxonomy): domain Eukaryota; kingdom Viridiplantae; phylum Streptophyta; class Magnoliopsida; order Santalales; family Viscaceae; genus Viscum; species Viscum album. The sequence continues at coordinate 394,866,283 of OY728148.1, forward strand.
ATTTTTAAATAAATTATTTAACTATATGAATGATTTTTTTAAAAAATGTTTCATATATTTTTTTGGTCATTTCTATATTATAATAATGCCATAAAAGTGAAGGCACATATAACAACTGTATTTTCCCTAATTTCCTAAAAATATTCATTTTATGAAAACATATAAATAAATCAACTTAACTTAATTATAAAACTATGTATCCAAAAATGAATATCATCTTACAAAACAAAAATTAAAAAATTGGTAGAAGTTATTTTTAATATATGAACAAATAATTGATTAAAGAATGGAAATGATATTTTTAAGCATGAAATTAATTTATTTTTATTCATTTCTAATTTAAAATATATACATATAATTTAATTAGTTTTTTTATATTTTCAGAATATATCATTTATAGTTACTCATTATTGTTGATAAAATTTATAATGTAAGGATACTATATTCGTAAAAAACTCTTCAAAAAATATAAATTGAAAATTATCGTCCCAATAACTTATTTCAATTATTTTTATATCACATATTTTTAATTTTAAAAAAACATTTAATATAAAATCATTGATTGAATTTTATGAATACATCATATAAAAATTTAATCATAAAAATGATAATATGTAATGCAAAATTCATTATTATAAAATAATTTTTCATTTTTCAATTATATTTTTATATTTTTTATTTAAAGAGATATATTTTTTTAATAGAATTCTAATAATTAAAAAACCCTAGTATACATGTTATATACATTTTTATCGATTGAACAAAATTTAAAAGACTATAATTCCAAATACCGTGATCCTTATAACAATATTTCCATCTGTATTTGCTTTATTTCCCCTACATAATTTAAAAAAATAATTCCATTATAAATTAAAAAATAAATCTTCCCATTTCTATAAATATAATTTAGGATTTCACACAATTATTTCCACTATTAGGATTCTCTTTCTCATTTTTTACTAAAGTTAATATTTTTGGAGAAATAATCTTTTGGGTTTAGTTGTTATGAATATATTGTTCTATATTCATTACTGTACCTTTATAATTTTACGAAATTTTGATGGATATTTTCATCCATGAATTATTTATATGACTTTTTTCTACTATATTAATTTTATTTTGAAATTCACAATATTTTATCTCAAGAAAAATAAAAAATATCAGACTCATATAATTAATAAATATAATATTTTATCATGGGGAAAACAAATAGATATGTTCATTTATAAATTTTATTAGGAAATATTAATGTTTTATCCTCATCATATAAAATAATGGTCAATATTTAATTAATTGATAATTTTTTAAAGTGATTACACAATACTGATGAATTATATGTTCAACTAATGGAAAAATCCAATAAATTATGTTAGAAATATTAAAATAAATATAATTTGTGTTAATTAATATGATCCTTGGATTTTAATGATTAAAATGAAATTTTAGGGTAATAATAAATTATTTCTATATAACTTTTATTGTTTTTTATGTTATTATAATCAAGATATTAAATAATTCTACGAATATACTATAATGATATTTTATAATATATGATATATAATCAAATGAAATAAAATTCGTAAAAATATTATATAATTAAATTGATTTGGATATGGTTTATATTATCATAAATGGTCCATTTGTTGGTTTGTTTCTCCATTTAGTGTTATTATATTAACCGTAAATGATATATATTCTATGAAAGGGTTAATGGGGGGTACAAAAAAGACAAAGGTAAAAATATTATTAAAATTGTTTCATTATTATTTCTTCAGTTTATTTTTGACCCATTCTCATTCTATCATCTACATAAATCATTTTTTCCTTTTAGGAATTGAATATAAATTCATATTATTTTAATATTTTGAGAAATTTTAATAGTGTCCCTCCCAACTCTTATAACAGGATCTTATTCACACTTTAACATCAAAATGCTTAGAAAATCAAAACGTTATTAGTTCTTGTAAAAGGGATTTATTAGATCTATAGAATCATTATTAATGATAGCACTAATAATGGGTTGTATTTAATATCACTCATAAAAAATTATAAGAAAAGGGGCCATTTCAGTTCTAAATATAGTTCTAATAAAGTCCCCACTTTTAAATAGAGATATTTTATTTAAATTAATCCCATCTTTTATTATCACTCCACACACCTCTTTATCATTTCTTTCCCAGATTCAAGGGAGCAATAAATATATTCTCATTGTATTATTCCACCCTTCTATATGCATCCCTTCCTTTAGTGAGTTTTGATCCTGATACCTCTAACTCATACGCTAAGTACTTTTCCACTCAACTATATTGGTTTGTTTTCTATTTTTTTTGATATATCAATATATTTCTATATATACATATATCGATTCATTTATTTAACCATATAATTTTATTAAGTTTTTTGTGTGTGTGCATACATGTATTTATAAATACTTATATAAATAATTATATGTGCATAAATAAATATATTTATACATATTAATATTTAATTTCACATATATTATTTCATAGTATATATATATATATATATGATTATAGAATTAAATTGTAAAAATGGAAGAATTTAAGAGATATTTTTTTTAATTTCATTGATGTCTTGTTTTGTACGCTACACCAAGATTAGCATGTGCTAAACGCAACATTGTATTACCTTTTAGTATACACTATAACATACTTGGCTTGTGTTTCTCACAAATCCATGTTTTTTTATAGAATATATTTCACCTAAAAATAGGTATATATTTTGGTCAATGTAAAAAATGAACTATGTTTTGATTATGTTTTACAATACAATACAAGAATATTTCACTTCACGCAACCCTGTCTTGGCTTGCGTTACAGGTAAAAGTGACCTTACTCAATAGCTTGGGTTGTATGCAATACATAGATTCACTAAAAAATGATATATTATTATAATATTAATCATTAATGGGATTAAAACAAGCCATTATGAATATTATATACCACATTTTGAATTTAATAACATTATTAGTCGTCTAACTTGTTTTATAAAACATAGTATCAGAACAGAATGATTTTTTCGGATAAGAAAAGTTTTATTTAAAAAATAGTTATGAAGCATTTTGATAGCACACACATTTTAAATATTGTTTTTGAATCTATTAAAAGTTAAATTTCTAAAAATAAACAACTTATTGGGAATCAAGACATAATAATTAAATTCTGTTGATATTTTTTATTTTTCTAATAAAATTCAAATTTTAATGAATAGGGAAAAATATTTCATTTTTTATCAAAAATTCCTTTTCATAAAATTTATTTATATAGTTAGATTATATTTTTCATTGATTTTAAAATGTAATTAGATTAAATGTTTTTCAGTTAATCATAATTTGTTCATTGGAATTAATTTTTACTTTTAAATTGGACCTAAACGCATATCAATCTTTTTATAGTTATCACTTCTTAAAAACCATCTTTTCTGTTTTCAAAACAAAAATTGATTTTATATTAAATAACGAATCCTCTGTATTTTGAATTTGGATAAATGGATTCCATATTTGGAATCAGGAGGTTTAAATTGTGTTAATATGTGCCTTTTATTTTTTGACATTAGGAATAGTAACTGCACTAATTATTTTAATCAACATCGTTAAAAGGTAAATCTGTTAAATAATGGTAGAAAAAATAATATTATAATAATTTTTAATTACCCTAAAACATTTCATAATCCTATTGGATGAGATATATATCACCATACTTATCTTTATGTTGATTTTGGGACCCAATTGATTCACATGGATGTGAAAATGACAAATTATAAAAATTAATTAAAATTAAGATAATTATAACAAAAACATATATATTTTACTAAATCAATTTTAATATAGTGTTATATAAATGATATCTATGTATATAAAAAGGAATTATAAATCTAAAAATATTTCCTATATCAAGGTATATTATTTATAATTTTATCGACATTTGATAAATATATTTATTTATGACACAATTATGATCTACTGATTACCTCAATTATGAAATATTTAAATAAATGAGTTTATAAATATTAAAATAAATTTAATTTAAATATTTTTATGTAATCCATGAATTTTTTGGATGAAATCAACATATTAGGGATGATTTAATGAATTTTTTCAATGTAATATTTTTTATTGAAATTGTAAAAATGTCTAGTATTAATAGTATCCATAATTGTAACAATTCATAACATAGAAGATAAAATAGTTTATTAAATTATATTAAATTATAAAAAATATAAAATTCAGAAAAATGGTAAATATATGTCCAAATATATCATAAAGAACCTTTTTGGGTCTTTTTACATGATATGATAGTTACAATAACCCACAATTTGTAAATAACATGATATCACGGTAAGATAAAAATAGTAAAATAAGAATAAAACCAAAGACATAATGGTAACATAGTATTCAAAAAATGTAAATTAAATTATTTGATGATGGATATTCAAATTAAAATCATGTTATCATATAATTAAATCTTGTTTGGGAAACTTTAAATTGAGATTTATTTTATAATAAATTAATATTTTGGAACTTTCAAAAAGTTACCCTCTCCCCCTTATGAAAGGGATGCTCCTCCCTCTCTTCTTCAATGTATTGTGAGCCTTCAAGCTCAGACAAACCCTTACCACTTATCTTATCAAATTCCTTAGTTAAGTATATGTGTTCTAGTCGTATCAAAATACCTACACTATTTCCCTAAGAGAAAATTTAAAGGAGGCATGTCAAGGAAAAGGTAATATCTTCTACCAATTCTATAAAATATATTTATTTTTCTATGTCCTATTCTTATGTTTTTTCATTATAAAGTAATTATATCAGTTTAAATCATATACTGATATTTTAATATAAATTTGAAACAATCTTGTTCACCTTCTATCCATCATACGATAAACAAAATCACTATGCGTGCGTACACACAGATTATTGTCTCCATGTCATGGTATAATCTATTTTCCACCACCTCCTTACTAGGATGGGTATAATTGCGGAAATAATAACTATATATGATTATTATAACATGATATTAATTATGAGATTTTATACACTATCCACTTCAATACCATTCGTCATTAATGGGAACTATATCGACACTCGTGTGTATGTACGACTTACCATCTCCATGACGTGATTAGATTCATTCTCCATGGTAGAAATTAAATTGTAACTATAAAGTATATATAATTAATAATAATGAAATATATGATATAACATTGATGGTAGATTTATGTATATATATATATATGTCATTTTCTTAATTCCATTCAATTCAATAAGGAAATAAAAACAACGTTCATGCATAACTATGACCTATCGTCTTCATGAATGTTGTATTCTATTCCATTTAATTATCTGTTATATATATATATATATATACTAAATATATAATATAAATAAAAAATTAATTAAATTATTTAATTAATTAAATCATGATATATGTAATAATAACAATAATATTAATTCCAAACATGTACAATTAATGAAACGATTGTTATCAAAAACGTTGGTTTATTATGGAATTTACCAATAAATAGGTAATGTAAAGCTGGATGTAAATCATATCTATTATCATAAATATTATTAAGGTTTTATTAAAGGTTAATAATATTATTATAACCACTATATAAAAGTTTCAGACACATAATGGAGAAATCAGAATAATGGTAAGGGATAATTCTTCAATCTTATTTCAATCTAAGATTGTTTATACGTAAATATTTTCTGGGGATATATTTATCATCCACATTCATGTTTTATAAATTTTTTTTCAAAAAATGATTACTTTTATTATATTCATGTTTAGAGACATTTTTACCGTTTTTTTGACTTTTACTACATGGCATGGAATGAATCATTCTTTTATTGACCATACAAAGTACATTTTTGACTTTTCTAGTAAAAGTATGAGGAGAATGTTTTTTAAATTATAATAAATCATTAGATTTTTAAATATTATTAACTCCTTATTTTCATGAAGAATACTATAGAATATTTCAATAATATTTTCAAATAATTCTTTTCTTTTAAATTTACATGACATTTTGAGAAATGAAATTGTTTTTAATGATGAAAGGATAGTTTCCTAAGGAACAATGTTTAAGTGTTTTATCCAAATTATTTTCCATGTAAGATGACATATGGTAATTTTTATATCCTTATTATTATATATATTTTTATGGAATTATCTTTATGAAGTCTATTTATCTTATATGGATTATGTTATGAAGGAATGATGGTTAAGAATTCCATTTTATTTCATGGGATACACTATGATAAATGATTTATGTTTTTGTGGAACATGTATGAATGATTTCATGATAATATGTGTGGGAACTATATCTCCCTAAAAAGATTTGTGTATAGATTTATATACATGAGATAAACATATCTGTAACTACATGTAAACCTTGTTTAGTAATATAGGACTGGATTGGCAAGTAAACACAGTTCTTTAATGGACTTCATCCACTATGATGTTGTTGGAAGCAATCCCTTGGCTAATATGAAAATTTTATTATGTTCTTATTAATTTTCCCCAATTACATGTTTTATTGCAATTCTATTCTATCATTTTATATGTAACATTATGATAAATTTATTACATATTTCTACGATTTATATAATGACTCAAGATTTTGATGATTAATAATTATGTTCATGATTATTAGTTTAAATATGTATGGTTTTTTATTTTCTCCATGTTCATCCTTAATGAGAATTTGAGATCACCCTTTTTATTTTTTCTTTACCCCTGGATATAAATAATGGTTTTAGATAAGAAAATAAAAGGGGAAGTTCTTTATTAGGTATGTTTATGTTATTTCACCATGATTAGATGATTTTGTTTTAAGATTATAATTTAACTAAACTAATATGTTCATTGAAAATTTCATTATGTTATGTATTATGTATTACAAAAAAGCAATATAATGTCCACATAAGTCATGCTTGGGTATCTATAGTTGGTATCAAAGTGAAGTATTTGTTATCCTTTGGAAACTATGATGTAAAAAAATTAGTGAGATCCTATGAGATATTTCAATGGTATGTCTCTGGATGTCCCTATAGTTGAGTATAAGTATATGATATATTCTTAAAATTATTGTAAAAATCCTGAATAACCAATAATTAAACCAAATATGTTAGAGATAGAAGGTACCCCCCCTTGACTATTATGTTTTCCTAGTATGATTTTTTCATCTCAGACTATCCTTTTTGGGTTCTGGAGAATGTGTGGAACCTGAATAAACCATTCTAATGATTAATCCACTAAGAAATTTAATAATATTCCTATAGAAATTTTTTATGGGATATGTAATGAATGATATTATTGTTATAATTACAAAATATATAATTATTCAGGACAAACAAATGAGGATAGAAGGGAACAATATCTTGTTGAGTCATTCATGAGACAATGTCCACACTCTTTCATTAGGTCTTCTGATCGAATTATTGCCGAAAAATGGATCAATACCATTGAAAATAAATTTTTTATCCTTCATAGTTCAGAAAATGAAAATGTCATTTTTGATTTCTATTTCTTTGTTGTAGAACCAGACCAGTGGTGGGATTTAATTAAGAATACAATGAAGCAAGATGAAATTGAATCAATGGAATGATACGAGTTCAAGAACTTATTTTTCAATTAGTAAATCCCTCATTTGTTTCAAACAATGATGGAAAATTAGGTTCATGTTCACATGAAAAGGATGAAAATTCTCTTGGTACATACAAGGTAAATTTCAAAAGACTTGCAAGGTATGATTCTGTCTTTATCATCTAACCTGAATATAAATTTGATCAATTTTCAATGGAATAAAACCATGTTTTGAAGGTTATAACTATAAAAGACTTAAGTAACTATGAAGATATTGTGTTCTATGATATCATGGTAGAACTATATAATGGTGTAATATATCCATCTCATGGTTTAGATAAAAAATGAAATATGGAGCTCAAGGTAAAATCTCAAAATAATGGAAAAATGAAGATAAATGTTCCTTTATTCTCAATAGGTGGAAAAATCAAGATGGTAATGGAATTTAATGGACCAGAAAACAATTCAAGTGTGGAAAACATGGTCATCGAACAGTTGAGTGATGAAGTAATGGAAAAAATGTATTAATGATGTGAGTGAAGAAAAGAATAAAGAGAATGCTCCCCTAACACTTCAATGTTATAAGTGCCAAGAAATAGGGAATTATTCTAACTAGTACCCTAATCTAAGGGTGAGTGGTGATTGAAATCAACAACCTCTTAAGAAAATAATACAAAGGGATGTCACATGAAATCACTATTGGCGATATAGAGTATGACCACGAAGTAGTGTAAGGATTAAGTGTTTATGTAATGGGAATTCAATATAGTGTTGAATAATCTAATTTAAAGTATTATGTAATATTAAAATATCTATGTACTGGTATATTTTGGTTTTCTATAATTATATGGTACCAATAACAATGAAAAGTGATTGAAATATTTTTGGAAAGCAGATGATATATACATAATGAAGGGATAAGGATAAAATAATATGTTTGATAGTATTAATGTGCTAATGATTGTTAAAAGGAAGAAGTGATATAATAGTTTGATTATATCGATTTTTTGATATATTGGGTGTCTGGAAAGAGTTGATTTGGATTTAATGCATGTTTTCACTGAGGTTCTATAGTAATTTATGTTATTCATATATTTAAGTAGAATACATGATTAATGTATATAGATATTTGGAATGTGACAACCAAGAACATCCAAATGAGATATGAGATACACATGTTATGCCAATTTAGTTCACCTCCATCTAAAATTTTATTATTTCAGTTTTTAATGGATTTTAATGTCTCCCATTTATGGATAGTTTAATTGATATTCTAGATGTTGTTTGTTAGATTAATGTATTATCTCAAAATAGGCATAATTAATACACATCTAATAATATGTTTCAAAATTTTTTTTGAGATAGATTGAATGACCTATCATTATGTCGTATGATATGCTAATACATCATGAATGACAAACTCAAAATCATTTTTTTATATAAGAGGTGAAATGGGAATTGTTCACGGAATGAACAACAATGATATTACATTGAGATCATGTATATATTTATCATTATTCATCAACATTAGGAAAATGATCTTTACAACCAAAAATATTATCCTTGTACACTCTTATCCAAGTAAATAGATAGACCCTTAAATATTATCTGTTTTATGGATTTTTGGAAGTTAAATTTCTCCAAACAATATTTTCTATCACTACGCGTCAAAACATAATTCTTTTATTTAACCTCCATATATATGTTTTCATTTCCCACCAATGATATTTTATGTGTAAACCATGTGATGAGTTACTTTGGGTAACCATTAAATTTCTAATGTTCCTTTTTAAATTGATTTCTTAGTATCCATTTTTATGATGTGAGTGTCCATGGTAAGAAACTTTCACATAGAAAACTATTTATAACCCCAAAGAATTTTGAAGTCGAAATTCATTTTAAGGAGGGGTAGAATGTTACACCCCTTGATTTTATGAGATAGATTTTTTTAATTTCATTTAGGTCTTGTGTTTTATGTTAATCCATGATTATCTTGACCAATACACAACACAGTTTTAGCTTGTCGTATACACAACAATATACTTGGCATTTTTTGCACTCAAATTCATGTAAATTTTGATAGAATTGATTTCAAGAAACACTATGTATAGATTTTGTTCAACATAGATATGAACTATGTTTTGATTATTTTATACACAACCCCAAAAAAATGTTGCACTACACCCAACGCTAACTTGGATTACGTTACATGAAAGGGTGACCTTCCTTGATATCTTGGGTTTTATGTGATACTGATTATCACTAAACAAAAATATATTATTAAAATATATATATTTAATGGGATATAAACTCTCCATTTTAATATGATTTTTTCGAATAAAAGATGTAATTTTCAAAACAAAATCATTTTTACTCTCTTTTAATGGAGCATCCATTTGAAATATAGTTTTTGACACTTTTATAAGTTCAATTTGGAAATATAAACTTCTTATTTGGAATCAATGAAAAAAAATTACTTTTTTTTAATTTTGTTATGTTTCTTATAAAATTCAAATTTTAACAAATAGTGATAAATACTGCATTTTAATTCAAAACTGCCTTTTCATATATTGTATTTATATGGTTATGTTAACTTTCTAATTGGTTTTAATGTGATGATTGATTATGTTTTTATCATTTAATAGAATGTTGGTCATTGGAAATACTTTCACTTTTAATTTTGACCTAAATTCAGACCATGTTTTTGATAATTATTACTTCTACAAAACTCACATTTTGGTTTTGGGAAAGAGAATTAATTTTAAATTAATTACTAAAACATTTGTATTATGAACAGGAAAAAATGTATTCCATATTATAAATCATAAGGATTAAATTGTGTAGTTAGGTACCTTTTATTTTTGGACGATATGAATAGTAACTTTACTAATTGTTTGATTTGACTTTGTTAAAGGGTAAATCAGGTAAATAAGGGTAAATATTATTATTATAATAATATTAAATTACCATAAAAAATGTCCCAATTCTATTTTATGAGATATTTTCGACCATTGGAATCCTTGGGTCAATTTGTTGGATCCCATAGATTCACATGGATGAGAATATGATAATTTACCAGAACTAGTTTAAAGTAATGATAATTATAACCTAAAAATATATCTTTTACAGAATAGATTTTAATAGAGGGTTATATAACTGATATCTATGTATATAAAGAGAAATTATAAATATAAATTTTTTTCATAAATCATGGTATTATATTTATATTTTTTTATAAAAGATAGAAATATATTTATTTATGAAACAATTATGATATAATGATTACCTCATTAATGAATGATTATAATAAATGTGATTATAAATATTAAAATAAATTTACAATGACCATTTTGATTTCAAACATGATTTTTTTTGGATAAAATTGACATATTGGAGATGATTTAATAACATTTCATTGAATTAATTGGTTAGGAATTTTTAAAAAATCCTTGTATATATATTTTCAAAAATTGTCATAATTCATAACATAAAACACAAAATAGTTTATTAAATGATATTTGATTCCTATAAAAATTATATTCATAAAAATGGTTATTATGAGTTCATATATGTAATAAATAACTTTTTTGGGTCATTTTACATGTTATAGTTATTACATTAACCAAAAATATGTAAATTACATAATATCACGATAAGATTAAATAGGGAAAAATTAGGGTAAAACCAAAATGATAAGGATAAAAAAATATTCAAAAAAATTATAAAAATTATTTTATGATGGTTATTTAAACCAAAAATTATCTTATCGTAGAATTAAATTAGTTTTGGACAATTTTAAATAGATATTAAAAATATTATAAATTAATAATTTGTTTCTTTCCTAAGGATCCCCTCTCCTCTCTTATAAATGGGAACCTCTTCCCTCTCATTATCAATACATTTTTATCCTTAATTCTTCGCCATCCCATGCCTATTTCTCTTATCGAATTACCTAGTTACATTACTGATGAGATGGTCTTCTCAAAAGACCTACGCTTCAGCTCTAAGATGAAATTTAATGGAGGCACGTTGAGAAATATGTAATCTCTTCTACATATTTGTTCAAATTTATTTCTTCTTCTACATACACGTGTTTAGTTGTTTCTTTAAAAATTAATAGCATAATTATAAATAATATATATATATGTTATTATAAATATTAATTAACCCTATTTGATCATCAATCCATCTTATAAAAAATAAAATCACTGCGTGTGTATACATACGGATTACAGTTACCACACTGTGATGTAATCTGTTTTTCACCACCCCTTACTCAGATGGGTATAATGATGGAAATAATAACTATATATGATTATAATAAAATGATTATAATTTTGAGATATTATAAAACATCAAATTTTATACCATTTAACAATTAAGGGAATGATATCGCTGCTCGTGCGTACATACAGCTTACCGTCTCCAAAACACAATGAGATTAATTCTCCAGGTTAACAATTGTAGAATAATTATAAATAATGTACAATAGACAATCATGAAATATATGAAATAATAATTATACTATATTTTTGTGTGTATATATATATGTCATTTAATTACTTCCATTCAATTCAATATGAAAATGAAAATAGCATTCATGCATACGTACGAAATATCATCTCCATGAACGGTGTTTTCCATTTCATTTATCTATCTATAATATATATATTTATACACTGAATATATATGATAAATAATTCATGGTTTACCTTATCAAATTAAGTAATTCAGGATCTATGTAATAATATCATGAATGATTAGCCCAAACACGTACAATAAATGAATCATTTATTACCCAAAATGTTGCATTAACATCGAATTGACAAATAAATGTGTAATACAAAGATGTAAGTGAATAATATAAGATATCATAAATATTATTATTGTTATGATACAAATTAATAATATGATTAAACACACAATAAAATAGTTTTATAAACATATTTATGAAATTGGACCTAAGGTAAGGTATTATTTTTCAATCACATTTTTATATGATATTGGTAATACGTAAGTATCTTCTAGGGATATATTTTTCACCCATGTCCACCTTTAAAAAAATTATAAAATGTTTAATATGCATATATGTATATTAAAATTAATTTTATCCATTTTTGGAGTTTTACTACATGGTATAGAATGAATATTTCTATTGTTTACCACAAGCGTTACTTTGTGACTTTTTTGGTAATAATATTAGGATAATATTTTTTTAACTTATCAGGAATGAAAAAGTATTTATTTTTTCTTAGTGCCTTTTTCCATGAATCCACCTCTACAATATTTCATGTTTATTTTCATCAAAATTTATTTTGTGTAATTTTTCATGAAATTTGGGAAAATAAAACTCTTTTAAATAAGAAAGGATATTTTTCATTAGGAATTATGTCCACATGTTTTAGCAAAATCATTTTCCATATAAGATGAAATAGTGTTATTTTTCTATACCTATTATTACATTAATTTTATGGAATAATTTTTATGATGTCCATTTATCTTATATGGATTGTTTTATTAATGAATGATGTTTAACAATCTGATTTTATTTCATGGGTTATGTTATGCTGAATGATTTATGTTTTTTTGAAATATGTAAGAAGAAGTTTTTAGGGGATGGGTGGAACCTATATCTCCCTCCAATAAATTTGGAATAAATTTATATTTCATAAGATAGGCATGGATGGAACGATAATTAAATATGGTTCAGTAATACATGGATGGCCCGATATGTTATCATAGTTCAGTAATGGAATTTATCCATTATGATGGTCTTGGAAGAAATTTCTTTATCTACTATGAAAATCGTATTATGTTATTATTAGTTTTCCACGATTACAAGTTTTATTCCAATTTTATTCTATCTTGTTTAATATTCCTTTATGACTTATGCCTTACGTACTGCTATGGTTTATTTTATGACTCATGATTTTGATGTCTAAACATTATGTTAATGTTTTTACCTTAAAATGCATATCCTTTATTTTATTTTATAAATATTTACCCTTAATGAGCATTTAAGATCACCCTTTTGTTGTTTTATTTTCCCAAGATATAAAAAAATGTTTTAGGTAGGAAAAAAAGGGGAATATTCTTATAATAGATATTGAAGACCTTTCACCATGACTAGAAGATTATTTTCCAAGTTTCCAAAGACATTAAACTAATATAATCATTGGGATATTTTGTCTGTCTCATATTAAGTATTCCATAAAAGAAATGTAATCTCCATGTACGTCATGATTTGGTCACTACGTAAATCTACATCTGTTTGTCAATACGCAAAAATTTATATATATATATATGTTATATATAAATTAATTATATATAAATATATAAACATTAATCAATTTTATATTAAAAAATTATATATTATTTTTTATTTAGATGCTATTAAATATTGATAAATATATTTTATATGTAAAATTTATTAAACAATTATATATAATGATATTAAATTTATGTCTAAATATATAAACAAATAAATATATTTTCTAAAATATATTATTATAAATACCATTACAATATAATAAATTATAAGACATCAAAACCATAATATCAGTATTAATATAAGATATGAGAATAAATTCACTCCCCACTAAAAAAAGGAAATAACAACCCCTTTAAATGAAGCCCAGAATCCATCAAATGTTATTAAATTTGTGTACTTGAATAGAAAACTCAGTTCTGGAGGCCATCTAGAATATTTATAGTCATGAAAAAATTGAATAGGGAATCCCCCTATCAGTTCACTAGGGTGTAATGCTCATGAAAATATTTTATTTGATATCTGGTAGACCCCAAAAGAGACCAAAATCAAAAGTCCTGGTCATTTAATGTTCTATAAATTAATTCAACTTAGTTTCGATCTTTTATTAAATATTTATATTTACTTATCTTCAAATTAATATTAAATTACTATTAATTGATAAAAATTAATAAATAGTAAGGTAAATTTTTATAAAACTTATTTGCAAATCCATTTTCACTGAATATATTATATATGAAATGTAAATTCCTATTTAGCATTACCAGATAATATTAAAAAAAATACAATTTATTTTTATAAAGATGAATATACTTATATATTAGAATATTGTTTCTTAATGAACTATATATATTTTTAAATAGGACATTTTTTTTCTTTTTATAGAATCACTGATAAAGGACCCCATTTATTAGCAATCATTAGGGATGTTAAATACCCCCATTTAACAATGATAAAATAATCATTATTAAAGAAATATTTAATAACAGTATTTCTTGTAATAACAATTTTGTTCTTTACTACTTGGAATAGCTAATATTGTGAAATCCTGCACACGATATATCCTTATTTTTAGTGCTGAGGGATGAAAAGAAATACTATGTACAAAATAAATCCTAATAAATGTTCCATGTGTATTAAAATTAAATTAAATTAAAGTATTAAATTTTTTAAAATGTGTTACTAGTGTGGTAGTTTTTCTTATATTTCTCATTAATGTAACAAAAAGTCTTCAGAATAAACCATGAATGTTTTAGAAGATAGTTATCCAATGGTAAGGTATTTTAATAACATTTTTTTTGTAAATTTATATATCTTTTGCCCAAAATTTGTTCAATAGGGTTGAAATGATCTAGATCAGAAATATAATGGTTGAGAAAAACATTTTCTACTACCTCAATAGATGGTATTCCATAAAACTAAGTGGTGAAATGTATGTATCATGGTTATTTTAATTATTCAAATTCCATCTTTGACTATAGATCTTCTAATTAATTTATTTTTGTGAAAATTACAAATATATTTACAATATCACCTAAACAAAGTATCATATAAACTTATGATAAAAATAAATGTGGAATCATTATGGAATCCAATATTTAAAAAAGTATTCCAAATATTCTAAATGGAGTTGAATTTCCTAAAAATTGTACAGAACATACCATTGTAGAGTTAAATGTAATTTTGGGATAGATTGAATTTATGTTTATAATATTATGATAGAAAATATTTATAAAATTTTTTTGTAAATGAATTTATAAATTTCATAACCTACAATTAAATTGATAAATTTATTGGAAATAGTAGTTAATTTTATCTTACTCATGTGGTGTAAAATATAAAACATTATAGATATGGGATGTGGCCGTAGATAATGAATATATATATATAATCTCTAAAAATATTTCTAGTATTATTTTTTATATAGAGGTTGATTTTACTATTGATTTTGTATATAATACTATGTTAATTTCAAATCCCCCTTATTGAATTAATAAAGTAGAAATTTTTCATTTGAATAAGCCAAAACAAGTGTTTATAGATTAAGGTTTTATTCATCTATGTACATCACCTGCGGGTATACCTATTTTTTGTTAATAATAATTTTTTTAAATGAGGCCTTTCATTTATTATAATACTTTGAATAAAATCACCATTAAAAAGAAGTACATTATCACCCATACATGTTATTAGTTTTATTTGATCTAAGGAGTAATGTACTTTATAATGACTGATCTCATGTTAGGGTAATATTACTTGAAACTGATTTATGAAGATATTCAATGAAAACATTTCATATTAGATATGGGTATTATGTGTTTTTAGTTAACCTCATTGGGGTTTCTCAATCATAAAAATTATGTATGGTTCTAATGAATAGTGTGTTTACTATGTTCATGGATAATTTTGTTTCAATTTTTTTTGAATATATTTTGTTAAATTCCAAATGCCATGAGAAAAATAATGATATATAATAATTGTTTTTTAAATGATAAATGAGAAAAATATTATAGAAAATTTAAAAAATATTAATTTAAGTTGCAGTAGATTTCATTCATTTGGATCATTATTTCTAAGAATAGAAATACTATTAAACCACCTAAAAGTGTAGTTGTTAAATAATCAAAAAAACTGTAAAATGTAACATATATTTATAGTTTTCAAGGTGTATCAGGTTATTAACAATGGATCATTGAAAAAATTTATAGGTTTTCTAGACCACTAAATTAGTTACCATAAAAAGGAGTGAAATTATTTTGGATGAAATTATATAATGGTTGATTTCATTAACCAAAAATAAGATTGTTGAATGCTCTATTTTTTACCCTTAACTCATGAAATGGGTATATTTTAATCTATTTTGATTCTTCATTGAAGGAAATTTGTTGTGTTATGATTAAAAAGTATCAAGTAATGATTTATTCATTATAGAATCTCAAAAATTATGAGTTAAATTATTTTACATATGGTTTATAATTAAATACATGTTTTTTGTTTAACAACATGGAATCATTATTTATATGGTGTAATGTGTGAAATACAAATTGATAAAAAAATTGAATTATATATTATCTATGAAATAGTTGAACATGATAGATTGAATATGATTGGAGTTAATTAATGTTTATGATAATATAATTCATTACCATCAAATGAAAATATATATTTTTTTCCTTGTGTAGGATGGATATTCCTACATTAACATTGTTTCATTTCAAATATGACATTTTTTAGTTATTTGATAATTCATTACGAATAATCTATGGACATAAGAGACATCTCTATTTTGAGTAATGATTTATTATAATGGTATCTATTATAAATAATTATGTGAGTTCAGAAGGAAGAGTAGTGTTTTTTGAAAAAGGTAAAATTTGACACGAATGATGAATTTCCAGAATTTAATAATGAAAAATATGGTGGTTTATATTTGGGAATATATTGTGTGTGCATCATGATTCGTATTTAGATGAATGAATTTTCTAGTGAATATATTAATTTATCATTTACCATTTATCCATAGTGTACTATTATTTATAGATACATTTGGGATTATTAATGGTTGGATAAAATAATAAGAGATACTTCTGATTTTCATTGAAACATTTAAATTTTCAACAAGGTATAAAAGAAATTCAATTATCAAAAGAATACATATTCACTTTCTGATTCCAATGTGTAATTTATAGAAAAAGTAAATGTATTTAATTGGGTGTTCAAATACACTCTAATGGAATAATTTGGTTTTTTATATTATTTATTGATAAACTAAAACTTCTCATTTACATCCCATTTGAGATCATGTGTATTTGGATCAAAATTTGTTACTATATATCTAAATGATAATTATGTTACACGGATTTTCCCGCTTTATGGTAACATATAGTGATCATGTAATTAGTAAAATTTTCTTAATAGGACATTCTACTTATTTGAGAAATGAATTAAATTTTAATATATCATTTCATCCTCATCTTGAGGAACAGTATGTGAGAATTATTCAGAAATTTGTTGATGTAGTTCACTAATGTCTTATTGATTAACATGTATGTTAACATTAACTTTTAGTTTTTTTTTGTTTTTTTTTATAATAAAATATTTATTTATAGTATACATATGGAACCTTTTGAGGAATTATATGGAAATAAATGTTTGATACTCTCTTTTTGTGATGGAGTATAAAATATAATGTTTATGGGACAAAATGTTTTTAGGAAATAGTTGATAATGCGGATAAAATTAAGTAAAAATTGTGGATATATAATATAATATAATCAATAAATTTTTACTTCCCTTAATATATGAGATCTTTTATTTCATTAAGTATCACCATGGAAAAATGTTATTCATTTTGGTGAAATGGGGACGTTTAGTACATGGTTCATTGGACCTTTTTAAATAAAATAAAAATTTGTATCAGTTAATTTCTGGGTATTCCATCCATTGAATTTATCATAGGAATTAATAATTTCTTCATGTTTCTATGTAAAAATATTCAGAGTTAGATACATCTCAATTTGTGTGCCTTGAGGTAGTTTTGATTGAAGATAACATGTCACGTAAGAAATTGTGTATTAAAATTATTAACAATAGATAAAAAGTATTTTTTAAAAATAAATGTCCCCAAGATTAGGTTTTGAGTAAAACCTATATGTTTTAATGAATAAACATATAAATATGAAAATTATATTATAGAATTATTTCTCAACTTGAAAAACATGTTAGTAAAATATTGGGGATTATATATTCAAATGATGGTGAAAATGTGACAACCAAACTAATGATAGGATTGACCATTTTAATTTTTAATCATTATAGAAAATTAGATAGTAAGTTTCTTTATAATTATATTAATTAATATTAGAAAAAAATTGAAAATTATTTAATTAAACTCTGATAAAAAAAAATTTAAAAAAATTATTTTTTAGTATATATATTTTTATCATTAGAAATTTTATTTCTTTTTAAATTATTTATGTCAAAATAAATGTATGATGTTTATTTTGAATAATTTTAATTATTTATTTTTAAATTATTTGTAAAAAATATTAAATCTAGTGAAAAATGAATTTTCATTTAATGTATTAATATATTAAAATTATATTTCTGATTAGTTTTATTATTTCAATTGCTAATTTTTATTTAAAATTATCACAATATTGTATTCAATATAAATGTTACACATGAATATAGTATAAATAAAATTTACATTTCGAAAGGGATTTTTTCTCATAATACATTTTTCATTGGTTTCTGTTGGTTTAATATTAAATTTAATTATTCCACTTATGTGTTTTTACTAATTATAAATTTATTCCAAATTTGGAATTAGTGGGTCCAAATTCTGAAAATATCCACCTTTTATATTTGGTTAATATTAATTGTAACCCTATTATTTTTTTACCATGATAAAAGTGAAAATCATCAAATTCAGTTTTAAAATAAATTGTTAAGGGATAGAAAATAAACATAAAATTTTCTTTTTTCGGATGACTCATTTTCATCCCTTTTCATCCAATATCAAGTTATATTTCCGTTTTTACATTTGAATGTGATTATGAACATTAAAATATTACACATATTGAAAAGATTAAAATTAAACACTCTTCCATTAATAAATATATTATTTATAAAATCGGGATAACAAGGGTATATGTTCTACTGGTGTATGTGTTGAATTCTACATCATGCCATTATCGGATATATTTGGGTGAAATAAAGGAACTATTTGACTCAATAGAACATCCTAATAATAAAAAGGAAGTGATACATAAGTACTGAGGTGTGATCACAATATTGAAATCCATGGTGAAATGAAATTTGTGCCCAACACATTGTTAAATAAAGAATATTCCACCTAAAACACTCAAAAATGAAAATTAAGGTGCGCTCGAGTAGTATCATTTACACACAACAAATTAAATTTCATATATGGCCCTTTCTTTCCCAATGAAATTTAAAATGTCCATTTTCATGTGTGGTCACTAAAAATAATTAAGTAGTTTTGAAGAAACCATCTTTAGTGAAGAAAATATTACACGCCATCTCTAATGGTGTCATCTATATATTGAAGTGTATTATATATTCATTAGGATGATTCTATGAATAATTATTCTTCATATTGTTACATGTAGGATAAGTCCTCCATGATAATGAAAAAGAATACATTCCTCAAGGTTTAGGATCTTGTGTTGTAGGTTCCATGTGGACCCTCCCTTAGTTGGGCTCATATTTACTTAATCCTTTTAAAAATATACATAAACGAGGATAGTTTTGTGAAAATAGCCTCATGTCATGCACCACATGTGTTGGGTGAAACTCAATCTTCTACACAACCCTAACTACTGCATTCATCAATCTAATCATACTTGAAGCCTCTCTGTGATGATTCAGGTCATGTCCCATTTTAAAAAAACATTCTGAGACCCTCTTATGTAATGGAATCCAATCATGTGAATGAAACATTCTTATTCACCCGTGATACATCCCTTTATTACCCTTGAGCATGTGTTTAACTAAATTTTCATTTAAACATATGGAAGATAATTTGGACTTCATAAGTGACCACCCATCCACAATGTTATAACATGGTATTGTTCAATACATCTTTATACCATGGGATCATGAAAAAAGTTTATAAATTCCTAAGGGGTGAGGAGTAATCCCCAACGTCTGAGTATCATGATGTAAAAATGACTAGAAAAAATGTCCTCACCATATGACATTAAACTATGATCTCATTCGGGGTAGAAAATGCAGGAATTCTCTATGTATGAGTGAAATAGAATGATAAAGTCATCGCATAGAATGACATATTCTTCAAAAGGTAATTAAATCATCATATTAATACCTCATGGATTAATCCCTTATCCTTTATTCTCGGAGGAATCACTCTTTATCCTCTGTTTCTCTCCCAAATACGATGCTCAAAGAGGGGAAGGGAACTCTCCATAAAAATCCTTCTCTCTTTGTTATTTTTCTCTATGGTATGATACCATTAATAAGACCCACTTTGAAAAAATTATTTCTTCCTCCAATTGAATGAGACCATTACTGTGTATCATTCAGGAACAACACCAACATCATCTATTAATGGTTCATCTTTTGGGAAATAATATACAGGTCTATGTTTTTTCTTATTTCTAAAAACTAGCATGACTAATGTGCTCATATAAGTTAGTGGAGACCATGAAACATATCTTCTATCAATGGGTAAAATATATGACTATACCCTAACCAAACATGAATCCCCCATTGATTAATCCCCAACCATATCATCAATTTCCATGGTCATCCTTCTTAGATGTAAACACGGACTCCCATTTTTAATTAATATGGTCATTTATTTCCAATCACTCGGGATATGAATGAACGCATTTTGAGTTTTAAACCCATTATTCCACCAAATAATCAATCCACACCATCCAATTCACACACTCCATCAACATTATTAAATACATCTATAATCAATCATTATTTTACACAAACCGCCACATCTTGTTAAAATCATTTCATCCATATAGGTTGTTCAATAACCTAAAACCCATTCACATCATCCCAAAATTATGCCAAATTTGGTCATATTCTATGTTTAATCCCAATACAATCCAAAAATATCTGACCAATAGGAATTTATTTCCAAGGGAAACACTCATGAGTAATCTCCACACTAGCCATAAAACTGTATGGTTTTTGAGGCCTTTCACATAAATATGTTATATAGGATGCCTCTTGGTGCTAAATAAAAACTAATGATAAACATTTGGATCCCCCTCCTCTGGGTGTACCTCACAAATCTTCCTCTTTTGGTTTTCATGTCAACCTTTAAGGTGTGACATCTTCAATTCATTGGACAAGCCTCACATGTCCTCCTTTAAATGCATTCTGATCCATCCATTGGTAAAACATCTAGGTGATCCCCATATATATGTACCTATTTTATCCACATCCATGAGGACTCCTGGTCATCCTCACTCTATTTGCGAAAGATGTTAATCTTGCAACATATCAAATTAAGCCACCTCTAGCAAAAAATGGGATACATGAAGGGAATTCGGTGGATGATATTCCATTGGAAATAGATTACCCATGATAGACATTAGATTACTCAGGTTTTTTTCCTAGGATTCCTCTATTATGTTCCATATTATGAGGATGAATAGAGGTGAAAAATTTTAACACCCCAAGATTTCATAGTACGCTATCTCTTCCAAATAATTCAATAACTTGCGCAACACGCAACACTGAGTTTAAGCGCACCACAACATACCAAACTAGTCGTTCAAAAAGCAGTTATGAATACTGTTAAATAAATTTTGAATTATATATACTATATAAAATTTTAGAATCCATATTATGTGTTTTTTAGACATAATATAAGGACAAATTCATTTTTTCAGATAAAAGAAGTACATTATAAAAAATGCAATTTTACCACCTTTTAATGGAAAACACTCTTTAAATCCAATATGTTACACTTTTATATAATCAATTCTAAATAATAATATTATTATTTAGAGTTGGGACATAAAAATTCATTTTTTTAATTTTTTCTGTTTTTATGAAAACATTCATATTTGGGTGAATAGTGAAATTTACAAAATTTTAAATGAAAAAATGATTTTTAATAAAAATAAATCATATCATTCAATTATAAATTTATATGGTTTGGAAGTATTATTATATTATATTTTAATCATTTAATAAAATTATGTTTATTATTAGTAATTTGAGATTTAAATTTGACATAAACACATGCCAATCTTTTGATAGTTTTTATTTTTTTAAACCCTCTTTTTGGTAATGACAACGAGAATTAATTTTAAATAAATAAATGAAACCACTATGTTAGAAATTTGGTATAATAGACTTAAATTTTGAAATCTGGATATCAAAATTATATTAGGGTTAATTTCTGGTATTTTTTTTAAAAAAATTCTATTTTTGATGAATAGTGAAAAACACTACGTTATTGTTTAAAACTGGCTTTTTATTTAAGTAATTAGTTATTTTATTTTAGTTAATTTTAGTTAAAAATAGATACATAATACCTATATATGTTCAATTTGATTCATTGGAGTCATTTTATAATACTTTTAGATATATAAAATTTTATTGAACTTTTTACCATCTTTTACCCACCATCAAGGGGTATTTGAAAATTTGCATAAAACATAATTTTACCGCTTCTATGAGTTGAATTTAAAAAAAATATGAAAAACACTATTAACATCACAATGTAAAATTTGGTTCAATAAGATTAAAATAATTTTTGGAGAATACTATCTTTTAACTTTTATTTACCACGGTTAAAAGTAAACTTGGTAATTAAGGGTACAAATGATATTATAATTTCACAAAAACATGTCTTAATTCTATTGTATAGGTTTAGTTTCGACCAAAAAACCTTATAAATAAAATATTATCCTTTAGGTCCACATGGATTAGATTAGGAAATTTATTGTTATTTATTTTAAAGAAGCGTTTAAACTGTTAAATTGATGTTTTCTTAAATAAAAAATTTTTCATATTGGGTTATACATAAAATTAATTTGACTATAAATATTCATTAGGAAGAAAAAAGGACTTTCTAAATAACAGAATTTTATTTATAATTATTAGAAATTATACAATTAAATTTATTTATGACAAAATGATAATACAGTAAATACCTTATTAATAAAATGTTAAAATAATTGATATTATAAATAGCCGACTAAATGTAATATGAGATTTTTGATGAATTACAAAAAATTTATAGGTTAATATGAAATTCTATAGTTGATTCAATCAATTTTTTTATAATTAATCATGGTATTATAATTTAAAAAAATACCAAATACTGTCAAAATTGGCATAAAATAGTTTTTGAAACAGAATCTCTATTATTGGTTTATATAATATTCCAAAAAAACTAAGGTACTTCCAAAGGGAATAAATAATATTATAGATGTCATTATTGAACTTATTGAGGTTCTCTTGGACGTTTATAGTATGTTTATAAACCATATAGTGTAAGAATACACGAAGACATGATAAAAATTAAACTATTAGGCTAACAGTTAAATCTAAAAGATAATGTTAAAATGGTAACATAAACATGTCTAAAATCTACTGGTTGAGATTATTTGGACCCATAACCACCGAAAAATTAATATAAATTCATTTAGAGACATTATAAAATGAATATGTTTTAATAATAAATTAATACTTTAATCCTTTCCTAAATTGACCATCACCCCTCTTATAAATGGGCACTTCCCCTTCTATCAAAATCACACCACCAATTTCATTTGGCTTAGCCAACCCCAGCCAAAATATCCTCCCAACTTCAATCAAATTAAACTAGATTCCATAAATTGATCATAAATCCCACCTAAGGATCCCTTTTGATCAACATGAGAGGAATCGCCTGAGGACGAGGTAGTAATTTCACTACCCTCTTTCACGTTTTTTTCTTCTTCCACTTTCTATTTATTTGTTATTAACATAAAAAAATAATAAATCCCTTACCTTATACATTATGTGATGCTATTATAAATATAGAACAACCATATTCATTATTTGATCCATCCTACGAACGATAATGTCACCATGCATGCGTACTTATGGCTTACTGTCTCCACGTCATGGTGTAATTAGTTATTCAAAAATATGTTATTTGGATGGATATAATGATGAGTAATATGTAAGTAAATACTAAAAATAACATAGTAATGATTCTTTAAAATTATTAAACCATCCAATTCCACACCTTTTAATCATTAAGGATATGATATCCTCGCTCGTGTGTATGTATAGAATACCGTCTCCACAAAGCAATAAGATTTATTTCAATGTTCACCATTCAACGATGATTATAAAAATATATATTATTAATAATAATTTAATATATTACATAATAATGGTATTATATATATATATATGTATTTATGTACTTACATATATCTTATTCACATACTTTCGTTCAATATGATATGAAAAGAGAAACAACGTTTATTCGTACGTACGGCCCAACGTCTCCATAAATGGTGTTTTCCATTTCATATATCTATCTATTATAAATATTTAAATTAAAAATATATATGAAATATAAATATAATTTATATTTTGGAATTTTCTAAATCAGGATCTAAATGATATGATCAAGAATAACATGTTAAAACATGTTTGATAAATAAATCAATTATTTCTTAAAATGTTAATTTCACATGGAAATCATTATTAAATTGGTATTATAATGTCATAAGTGAATCATGTATATTATAATAAATATTAATATGGTTCTGGTATAATTTAATAACATACTATGGTAATTATACATGTCGATAGGTGTACCCTCAACCAAAGGAAAGTGTTGGGTAAGGGTTATTTCCTCAATCTCATTAATATCTGAGATTTTTATGTGTACGTATTTATTGAGTCATATTATTAATTAATACCCATATTTCTAAAAAAACTTCAAAAGGAATATTTTATGCTTTTATGGGAAGTTCTATTTAACTAAATCATCATTTTGAAGGTTTTAAAGAATTAGCATTCTCAATCATTTTAATTTATTTCTATGTTTTAAAAATGATTTAAGGATTTATTTATATGGACATTAATGTTTTGAAATGATAATTATTTTCAAAAGTTACAAAGTGGTCTAGGACACTTTGAATTACAAATATCTTTTAAATTACATCCTTTATAAATGTGTGATTTTTAAATGTTTTCATGAAAAATTTATATTTATCTCAAATAATTTGTCAAATAATTTTCATCTATGTCAACATATTTTGATGGATTTTAAACTTATTTGAAGTTGATTTATTATGATAAAAATCTTCCATATTGTGTTGAAGGTTTTGTGATATGTTTGACTGTGGATGTGTTATTTTTATTCCATTCATGGTTAATGGATAATGTATTGACATTTTTGTATGATAGTTTAAATTTTAATGTTTATGTTATGTTTAAACATTTTCAATTGAGGAATGCATTAGACATAGTATGTGACAGGTGGAGCCCGCTATAGCTCCTCAATGCATCAGTAGGTCTCAGGAGAAAAACTAGTGTCTCAGTACAAGGCCTTGGCAAAAAAAATATTTGTAGTCTTGGCACAACTCCACGACTATGTGGTTATGATGTACGACATTATGCATTCCATCATTGTTAAATTACTTATCGCATGTGATTATTAGACTTAAAGAATATACATGTGCATGTTAATATAGTAATGTTTGATTTAATTTGGCCATATTATGTTCATGTTTATTTTTAAAATGTTGTTGTTTTTTTACACATCTAGCCTTAAATGTTTATAGATTCTGATAAATTATTTACCCTTACCGAGCATCTGAGATCACCCCTTTCTTTTGTTTTATTATCCCAAGATCCCAAGAAGTATTTTATGATTGAGATGTATGGTTATGCTAACAGATCAATGGCATTCTAAAAGGATTATTTATGATGTGTTGTATGTTATAAAGTGTTATTTAATGTTCATATAAGTAATCTATATTCCAAGACATCTAAACTAATATGTCTTTTGGGAAATGATTCTTTGTAATCAAGCCAATGTTTTAATGTAATGCACCAAATCTAGGTAACTAGGGTCAGGGCATTACAAAAATGTTTCGACGTCCATACACGTGAGTGATGTACAATGTGGTAACTCCCCTAAATAATGGTTGTTTTCCTATCAAGGCCTTGTAGACTTTCCAAAAAGATGAATATTAAATAATTAACATTTATAATGAAATTACATCGGGAATTCATTCCATGAACATACATAACACTGTGAGGGTTACCCAAAATAGGTGACTTGTTCTGAGGAGGAATCTATTGAAGAAACAACCAACATCACATCATCCTATTTTGATAAATAATAGACATATGGTATGAATGTGATGAAATATTATAGCATTTGGAATTATAGAATGTGGGAAAACAGTTCATTGCCTATTTTATAACATAACTCATGTGGTGGATGCCTCATCGAAATCATCAGCAACATAAATTGTGAGCCTAATACAAGTCTCTTCTTATTACCAAGGGGACAGTAGCGTTCAAGAAATCCATTGATTAACATGACTCTAGATCTAGATATCTGGTGCTAAGAACCACTCTGTAAATTTTGTGACCGGTTTAGAAGTCATCATAAATTGTAGTAGTTAATTTTTTGGCATTATAGTATTCACATCATCATTGTGGATCACTCTCTCCCTAAAAATTGAATATTATTAGTTGTTTGGGTAATTGGGTATTGTTTTTTGTGTATATGTGCAGACATCCAAATCCAAATTATTTATAGTTCCCAACCAACATGAATCCAAATGACCACCACTCACATACGCAAGGGCATGAGAAATGTTAATATGGAATTCCCAGATGACTCTACATCTGAAAAAAAAAACTAATTCCTTGGAATCGGATACTAGGATCCCATTCCTCAATTATCATATAGAAATAATTCAATAGAGGGTGATGTAAACCATAATAAGATGATAAGAGAAAGAGGGGTTCATTTCTTAAATGGATATGGACCTCTTATACTTGAGGGATTATGTACCTCTTAGGCACTACCACCCCCAAGTGATGCTCAATGTGTAGTTTCTCCCAACTCTAATTAATAAACACTTTGTCAGCCTATACCCATATAAATATTAAATTTTACTCACCTATACCGATGATTTAGGGTATTCTGTGGTCACCCCGGCTACAACTATAACCCAGGAACCTCCAAAATGGGCTCCCACATTCTCCATCCATGCCACCAATGATCGGTTTCTCATTTAGTAGAATATTTTAACAATATCACTACTCCACCAGCCCCTATCAAGAATATGTGACTCCAACATCATTCCTATATTTAAAAGGATTCATGATATGGGTCATCATCTTCTATAGCTCTAGTGAATCCTTCCATACATGGGGCATCCCTTTAGATTCCGGCTACTGTAGAGCATGTACCCAATGATGATCAGCTAGGATCGAGACCTCATCCAGCATGTAGAATGTTTGGGATAACTCGGTCAACCACTAGGACATCCAAAAGTCGTCACATGTCTACCGATGATGATGAGACATAGTGTTGAGACATATCATACCATCTTTTGTTAGATTGAAAGACCTCCCTCCTCTCAAACACAACATGGATTTCCTCCCCATGTTTTGAATATAAATCTACCCATAGGTAATCCTTGTATCATCAGGATCCATAACATAGGTCCTCCATGTGCCTATGGATCCTTATAAAGATGTCCTATATATATAATAGACCATTAATGCAATAGTCCTCTTTGTGCCATTCCAAAATATAGTAGAGGTCCACCCCAGTCCTACATTGATCCTAGAATCGGTCATCCCCACTTCACTGACAACCTATATAGATGGAATCCCACTATAACCATATGGAGCAAGGATATCTTAATTTTGAAATATCTAACCATTATAGAGGCCCTCCACAGGTTTCTAATACTTCATGTAGAGGCTCTCACAACTCCAGAATCAATTAATGTGGAGGTTCTCATTGTTACATTGATATTCTTCATGTTGGCCCTCCCCTTGTCCAGTTTGATCAGCATGATGGTCCTCCTCACACTTTCACATACTAGTATGGAAGCCCTCATAAAACATTCGCCACAATTCATTAGGGATGTCCTATGTATTCTCCTACCAAAAATGAAAATAACCTCTTTGAAATGATGAAATCTAAAGTGGAGGACCTCCCCACTCTCACTATAGTCTAAGAATATGTTTTCATCACTCCATCAACAACTGATTATTTATTCCTCGTTGTGTCATAGTTAGCCAAAGAGATGTTCATCACCACTCTATCTCCAACCAAAATGAATGTTCTATACATTTAATGGAACATTCCTACACTAGAGAACCATCCGTGGTAAGAAGGGTGAATTTCTTGCACTGTAATCCAATCTCCGAGAAGTTCCAAGTCAATTTTTATATTGTTATCCTCTAAGATTCCATATCCAAATAAGATTTAATGATGGATCCATTATCACAGTCATCTACATCAGAGTATGGGGCCAAATCTCAGAATATGAGATTCATCATATCGAAAGGTGAGTTCCACTAGATACCTAAATCCCATCATAGGTTCATGATGTTAGAGGTTGATTTTGATCCCTTATAGGGTCATACGATATAATTATTTTCAACATCTCCATTTTCAATATATACCTCTACTCGATATCACAAAGTGTTATGAAGGGACTTTAAAAACAACAGGAATTTCATCGACCCATAATTGCCAGCTGATTCCCTCATAAATGAGGAAGTGGAAAAATACATAGTATTATTGGGATGTTATGATTTGGTAGTTTAGAAGTTCAGGAGATGAACCATTTTATAGAAATCATCTACTCAGTATGTTTCTCTCCTTCTTTATAATTGACCACGTCAATGATCTACATCTGTTTCATCACATTTTTCTCATCAAAGACCGATTGAATGTCAGTCCAACCTTGATATCGACCCAAATTTTAAATAGGTAAGCCTATGAGACACTTTGTATACCGATGAGTTTTCAATGATCATTTGGCCTAATGGAACACCAAACATCGGGATTATTTATTAATTCCCCAATGACAAGGTTTTATACTTCTAGTAGACCATTTAGGCGTACCATTTTCACCATCATGATTGTCATTTGTTCTACCAAAAGTGAAAATAGAATTTTGTAAAAAATTATAATTAGTTCGGCATGGTTGATATGGCATCAATACTAATGTCATTGTACCCACCATCACTCGTCCACTACCAGACCCACTAACAATGATGCATTCACAATTTCACTGTGATCCTAATAATTGTTAACGAGGCATCTTCAAATGTGAATATATAAGTTTGGTGGTAGTATTATTCTATCCAAATCAATATCATCTATAAATAGCATGAACTTCTCCATGATTTATAGGATATGATTTCATATAAAGTTTCAGTGAATATGGATTATCATGGTTTACCCATGGAAATGGAAACTAGTGTGGTATGATGAAGTGGACCCACATTTTGGTGTAATGAAATATCAGGTGGAGAAACATATGAGTGTCCTCACTCACCTGAAAAATGTAGGAACATTTCTTTGGAGAGCCGTAGGCATTATTTACCCATGGTCGAGACAAAAACAATGGTAAGTATAATATTAGGACCTCTAAGAACATTGGCACATTCCATATTGAACAGGGTGATTTAGTTGAAACCTAATATTCCACCCATGATCTAGTATATCAACGATAAAATGTGTCTCATTGAATACCTTCTTAATTTTTTCATTGGAGTGGATCCTATAGTATTATAATCCTCTATAGTATCGTGTTCTTCATCCACTCCTGCATTAAGGGCACCAAAAGTTCCTTCTTATACATCTTCCCTCAAATGGACATGGAAATCCCACAAATTATAAAATGGTATATAATTGAGTTTATGAAAAAAAAATCTTGGTATACATCATCAAATATTCCCTGGAAACGTGATAACCTTCTTTGGAATCTGGATCATGCTTGTCATCATGTTTTTCCATATGTAATTCCACAGGAAACTACACGATCCTTCGAGCCTATATATAGTGTTGAGGATCTTGTCAATGAATTTTTGGTCATTGAACACCATTAAGAAAAGAACCCCCAACATGATGATTTAATTTACTACCTCACCACTCCCCTCGAAGACAATCACCTGTTAAGGATGTCAATAAAAACTGATAGAATGGTGAATCAGTCATGGGTGGAGGATATACAAGCAGAATAGATTTTCATAATCCTACCTTCATTACCTTCAATGAGATTGGTGACCTGCTGCAGCATCTGTACCACTTCATCTCAAGGTGGGGAACCATTTTTTTAACTCAAGAGAAGAAAGAGTCCACTAAACTCTTATGTTTTGTTTATACATTGGAGGGCACCACATTTATCTAGTACAACCATATTCCCTATGGGTCATATACATGGATAGGAAGACCTCATTTTGTATTTTCATTTCCAGTATAGCTCCATCCCAATCCCGACCAATATGTTTTCCCACATTACATGAAATAAACATCTAAATTAACATGTTATATAATTGTATACCCAGTGAAAGGGCCTCGTGTACTCACTCGACATGCCTCTAAATCAAGAGATGATACTAACAATGTGTGTGAGGAATGTTAAGGCTTGGAATTTCCCATAAATCATTACTAATAACTTCCCCAATGGAGTTTTTGATATTTTTGATAAATAAAAATGCATAGAGAAAGACTTGAAGCTGGAAGATCATACTTTTCTATTACCTCTTCCATCTCTTCGATGAAGAACCACTAAAGAAGTTGTTGTCTCTACAATATGTGTAATGGTTACAAAACTAGAAGAGCTACTTCCAAAAGATCCTCACTTAGAAAATCCATAGAATTAACTTCCTATCCATATGAAATAGCTTAAGGCTCATCCTTTCCTAATACAGAATCTGTAGGTACTTCCCCTCTTTGTACCACTGCCTACATGAAACAATGTGGCTCTAACCTCTACTAGAATCTATCCATGAATTGTTTTCTAAGATGCTAGATCTCGAGTCCAAGATATATGAAACCAAAAATAATCCATCAAGGAAGCAGATGTCCCTAGTTATTTCAACAGTCCCTATAATATGGGGTCCTAATACTGTGAGAATGCATGAATTCATATTATTTTGATCTCAACGGTCGCTCCAACAACATTGCATACCAATGAATCTATGGAAATACAACTAAGGAATGTTTTGTGTTCAATTAATAGATATAAGACAATGTGTGGAAGGGTGTTTCACTATTGTTCTATATCTAGGTTCATGTGACATTCACCTCTATCATGTTCAATAGTGAAAGTGAAGGCTTAATTGAATGTATGAATGATTCCATCAATTAGGGTCAAAGGTATGTTGTATGGTTTGCCCATAACTTTTTTTCTCATGAGCATGGTTTTATACACTCTCTCGCAAGCTATCCTAAGTCTTTGGATGTCTCTAAACATTCTCAGGTAGATTCCCTTACATCCACAATGTTGCCACCGATGTGCTAGAATAGTAGGCACTGAAAATGCATGGGAATGAAATTTATTCCATCAAAATCAAATCCCACCCAGGATCTTGGAAATTTTGTTAACATTTATATTAGAATCACCATTGATTATTTCAAGTATTGGATAAATCCACAGATAATGGTTAAGAGTATGAATCAATGAATAAGATCGATATGATAGACCACTGCATGTTCCACAATGAAGAAGAGTGTAATAAAATCCTCATAATATCCTCTAGTAAATATCATCAGAGTTGAATCCATGGAAATTAGAATAATTGGAATAATTCGGCTCATTACCCATGATAAGCCATGCATTCTACTATGAACAGACAGTAGGGATTTTTTCGAGATCATCTGGAAAATTACCCTCAATCCATTTTTTATATTCTTTTCCATCACCGATCATTAAACTCGAATAGGAATAACATCCAAGAATTCATCGTTGTTGGATGCTCCAAATGTGTTCAAAACTCATCCATCTATAAAATTATGAGTAATGATTCTCGGTGAGTTGTCTAATGAGAAATAATATATCACCATCACCAGCTAGAATCCACTCATTCACCCAATAGTACTCTTCCTGTCTCCATCCAATGAGAACCCCCTTCGAGTAGAAATGTCATTTTCCTTGATTTTGTGACATGTTAAAGAAATTATTTTTAATTCATATGATCCTCTCAGTCCCTGATATATTACACCTATATCAACGAATGTGTGATGTTATTGTAGGATCCATGAGAATCCTCCACTAGTTAGAAGTAGAGGCTTCAGATAAAAGGACATTATATGAGAGGATGTAGAACGAGATGAGTTCTATGAAAACCTATCATTTCAAATAGACTATGAAAGGTCCCTCATATAGGGAAACATTCTCCCATTGTAAATCATATACCAGTTCAATGGAATGGATTTCTTCCAATGTTTATTTGTCACATGTTCTACAATAAATATCATCCCAACCCAGATGCTCCACAAGATTTTATTGAATGAATCTGTTATAAATCCCTCAAACCTGAATAATACAGTTTATTATATGAATTTGAAATAGTCATCTGACAGAATTTGTTTTAAAATACATCTTGGAGGATTGGTAGAAAACATTGAATTAATGGTTTCATTACAAGAAACGACATAT
Organism: Viscum album; assembly: GCA_963277665.1. NCBI lineage: Eukaryota > Viridiplantae > Streptophyta > Magnoliopsida > Santalales > Viscaceae > Viscum > Viscum album. The sequence goes on from OY728148.1 coordinate 394,899,333, forward strand.
AATGAACTGATGAATAGGCCTTGGATACATTTTCATGCAATAGTTTCCTCTTAATATTACAATTGTGTCCTGAAATCCCTCAACCATTGAGTATGTTTTCTCCAAGGTGAAAAATCTCCCTTAAAATATTTTGAATCATGATACATTGATGCAGTGTATTACTAGATCAATGAAAATAATGTTGAAAACAATGACTTGGAGCATACATAGATTGATGTTATCCCATGTATTAATTTCTTAAATGCATACATCATCTAGATTCGAACATTAGAGTCCACAATTCCACACATGGTATAATACATCATTGTTTTCATTAATATGGTGGATGTGTTCCTGAGTATAAAGAACATCAGAATATTACCTCGTACAACTACACATGATTGTCATAGTTGATAAAAAAACCCTCCCTCAATGATGTATCATGATGTTACCCTAATGGACACAATATTCTAGAACATTCATCTATTCTTCAGGGGAATCTTGACTCACAAGAGGAGGACTAGAAACCATTGCGTTGATGTCAAGCATTGACCCAATGGTCAAAGGCTTAATGGAATCAGTATTAAAACTACAATTATTATAGTTTCTACATTGTAGTAATTCCCCAATAATGATTTTATGAATGAATAGTAATGTATCAGTGTCCTAGATCCATATGTCTTGGATGGACCATATATTCCCACTGATTTCCCTGCCATAGAAAATTAATAATACCTTGAAGATGCTCCTCCATCATTCAAAGAATGTATCTCTACCACTATTGATGAGACGGTTCTGGAGAATAAATCAACATTGATAGATCCAAGGAAAATACAGATAATTACACCCATGCCTATGGTGTAAGAGAATAAATTGGTGGATTTCTTGGAGAAAAAACTTTTTGTGTCTTCCTATATCTATGATAATATTCTAGAACAAGACCCTCAAATAACTGTCTGTCATCTTAGTTTCCCAATAACTGATTGGTGATTCAATTGGACCAAAAAAATGAACCCTTCCCATGGTTCCATCATCAAGTAAAACATGATAAGGTCATAAAATTGTTCTTTACCAATGATGTCCTATTCCTCAAATGGTTGGAAAAAATCATCATCATTATGAAGAATAACTGATAGATCATTTTTTTATTGGATTTTGGGACCTCACCCACCACTTTCTGAAGAATTATTTTCCAATTACAATGATATTGATGTTAAATTATGCAATTTATAATCTCAATTCATTATATTTTGTTAATCGATATTCAAGATACAATTTGATCTGTATGTCCCTCAAATAAGATAATTATACCACATTTAGTGCTCTAGCAGGAACCTTTTGACTGATGTTAATTCATTTGGGGTTAACTAATACATTGAACACATATTAGTGAGTGATGCAGTAAATACTAATACTAAAAATATGGATTCTAATTAAATACTACATTGATGATGTGGTGGTCAAATACCACCATCATTAGGACCATATCATAGATCAATAAAAAAATTTCAGATACCTATTTTACTAGAATAAGAAGATGAGACCATTGAAATGTGACTTCGGGGTTACCACTATAAAATTTACCATCTTTATTGTAAAATGATAATCCGTTGAAATCAATCTAGAGATGGTCATGGAAATCAGCTAGATATTTCATCTATGTATACTCTGGGAGATCTAAGGCTTTCAAAGCCATATAGATTATATATTCTAATTCATCTTGAATCTATCCAAAATTTGTAATACCTTTCCCAAACACCCGAGGAATGGTACTGTCAACAATTGGGATTTATAATTTTAGGCACTATTCAATGAAATAAAAAACTACCTTATAAAAACTCTAGTTTTAATGTATTCTACCTTAGAGAAGTCATTTGTCCGTTACATGACCACCATTGAATGATTCATTGGTTACCTAATTTCTAATAAGAACACTGAAAGGATCGATAAGAAGTTTTACTATCTTAGTCACTTTCTCCTCAATACAACATCTAGGTAATCTCATATTGAGAGGAGCATTGTCTTTACAGTTTATCCAATATAGTAGTAGGGGAACTAATTGAAGATCCATGAGATCAAGTTGGTATCCTATGTGGATCCACTAATGTATATCTTGGACCTCCCTACTATGAAAATATGGATAAACTATTTTGAATTAATCCATCATTAGTTCAACATTAGGTTTCATCCAATGAAATACATTAACTGTCATGTGTTGCAAAACAACCTGGCCACTAATATAGATAATGAACAGGATTATATATATCATTACCTCTAAGATAAGTCCAACATATTAGGGGAAAAAGAGATGTCATTTTTGATGATCCACTTTGATGGTTCATCATATAGTCCAATCAATAGAAGGATTAATGATCCAAGGACAAGCAGAGTAGGTTTAGGGGTTTTCTTCATCACAATGGAACATATTGCCCTATTATTTTTAATTCAACAATAAGTGGGTTGAAAAGTCAATGAAGCAGAGTATCATAATCTCATTATTGGTCTGGAGCTGGGTCTTGAGATTGATATTTCCCACATACACATGAAGGGAGACTACATGTCATTCATCAAACAGATCAACAATTCCAATGTCATCAGGAATCCATAAATCCTACCATTGCTAAAGTGAACTCTCATGTTAATGTCCCAATACCCTTATTTTCCCAAAGTGACTCATATTACCTAGTAATAAAAAGTGTGAGATGATTCTCTGGCCATACATGATCTATCACTTGCAGATCCTAACAATAATAATGTATTTATTCTTCTGTTGCAATAATGTGTGATCACTCCCATCCTTCCAGAAGATGATGGTGAATTGTAGGTAAACCACCATATTACTAGTCAATCCACATCAAGTCAACCATATACACACGTAGCTGAATAATAATTTAATTAGACAACTCCATTAATATAGAGTCTCTAATATGCAAGTCTACCCCAAGACAAATCAAAATGTGTGTGAATCCATTGGTAGGCAGTGCAGTTCACCATCTAATGTTGGACAATCCTTGAGAAAACTCCCTATTGACATTTGTTTGATTGACTTATCTTCTACTTAATTAAATGATATGTGAATCCCTTGTTTAATCATGAAGGTCATTTTAGGTCATGTGTTACTCATCACATAGGGTTGATACTCTCCCACTGGATTCAATGTTAGAGATACTTCTATAACACTATGATCCCTGACTATATTGTGTTCTATAATATGTTTTTCACATTTCAGATCCACGCCATCTTTAATCATTTACTTATAGAGCCCCTCCAATCCACCAATTGTTCTAGTATCCTCTTAGAATGGGAACTCGATGTTATGGTACCATATGCACCTGCAAAAGAAAATCATTTAATTTTCATTCTCACTAAGTTGAATTTATTATCCAAGTGGTATGAAGTGAATTGACTCAAAAAATTCAAGGGCCGGTCTATTTTTCAAATATTGACATCTAATATAATCCATTAGTTGGGATTCCTCAAAGATATACACACTCAAAATAGAACCATCTTCTAGTTTGATGAGCTGAAGATGTCATTCACCAAGTATATAATATTTTCTGACCATACATCACGCTATCATGTGCATGAAAATTAGTAGATCATGGTGTTCAATAATACCCTATTAAACATTATATTGAAGTTAGTGGGATATAACAATGTTATATAATAGAATAATATCCCAAAAGATCACTGTGATTATAGAAGATGTACATCAATTCCACCCTCGGTGACTGCATATTCATTGGTTTATAGATAATAGTCCATAAATGAAATAATGATTCAATTACCATAAATTTAAAAAGAATTCCATGATCACAAGATATCCAATAAGATATAAGAGGTCGATCTAACTAAAAAAGAAACCCTCAATAAAAATAGGCTCCAGGATCTAAATAATATAGTGAGGAACCAAAACAAAATATCATGAGAATTCAAAAAGATGGTTCCCATATTCTCATTCCTAGATGGTGATACATTGTTCCCTCTCAAAATGCAAATGCTATGTTAAATAAAGATACCATTATTAGAACCCATTTAGGAGGTACCATACAAATGTTATAGGGTATATCCCAATAGTGTGTCCTCTGTAGTCACCATTGATTGGGAGTGTGTAACTCCTCTAAACAATGACGTGTTCCTCAATTCATACTTTTCATGGGATGTTTTACATACAGATCAAACAATAATGATGTATGTGCATAGTCCATGAGCTACAACATTAAAATATTAGAACAAATCCCAGAATCATGACATTTAATTGTGTATAGGTATTATTTGGGTTGTATATAATGGTGAAGGACTCGATGATCCATATTTACACTAGGTAATTGATTTTCTATTACACACACTCCTATAAGACACCTCTCCTCCAACATACTTTTTTCATGGAAAAACAACATTATGATTCTCATCCTATATTAATGAAGATAATAGTTTTAGTAAATAGCATCCTAGAAACATGAAGAATAACATAATACCATGCATTCCATAGTCCCATGTGTTAAAATTATGTAACAATTATTATCCTGGCCTTATGATAGAAAATTACATTGCACTGTGACATTATTTCCAATGTGTACATCACCTTCAAAAAAGTACATCTACAATGTTGTTTTAAAGAATTATGTATGTATATATTTCCATTATCCTGGGATATGCATCGACTCTTGGTATTTATGTACCAGTGCCTCCACTCAGAAAATCATCTACAATAAAAAATTAATATACCCCATCCATGCTTTTCTGTAAGACCTAAACATGGAGATATCTATTATAGAACTATGTGTGGATTTATTTTATTAATAATGAGATAAATAGTGATTACTAAACACAATTTTTTGGAACCATCCACAAATTCATAAGTTTTTATTATCCCTTAGTCTCCATTTATGGAAATTGTTCCTCATTTTATCTTTCTTGTTATGTATTTCATCTATCCATGCCATATAGATGTCTATTGGTCCAATAAAAAGATCCCCACTCAATAAATTTTGGTTCTTTATTGGGACTCCAAGGCCTTCATTCACGATAGATTTGTTACTCTCTCAAGCAACATACAATTTCTGGGAGCCTTTTCTTCTTTGTATGAACTCCATGACCTCAAACTGGGAGCCTTTATTCAAAGAATCATGAATTTAAATTGTAAAACGTTATTCTCGAGGATTTTTTCTGTTGTGTTGGGACTCCATGGTTCTCATTCGTGTTAGTTTTTCCATAAATCCATGCTAAGCATACCCAATTGAGATACCAATCCATATGGTATGACTCCATGACAATAAAATATGAGCTAACATCATTAATTCATGATGTTAAATGGAAAATGTGTCCATGATTATTTTTATAATACCTCAAAATAATGATGGGATTCTTTAGTTCCCTCATCAAAGAGGATTTCCCCACATGTGTGGGGAACTTACCACTTTGTATTCATGAACTATATTTTCATTGATTTTGTATTAAAAATGATATGTAGTCACTCATTAATCATAGATATTAGGTTTAGATATAATAATTAATTCATTCACATAGGTTCATCATCACCCTCACCACATGATGTTAAAAATTAAGGGATTTTTAGAACTATGTTTGGGTTGATTTACATCCTTATGGGATATAAAGCGACACCCCAACATTTTATCTATAGGTTAAGCCATATTTCAATCAACCTTTTGGACGAATCTCCTAAATTTTGGTCTAATAACAATGAAACTGTATGGTATGAAGTTTACATTCTTCTATCTAATTATTACATGGGCTCTCATTCCCCTCATTCACATGGGGTATTAAATATTATGTTCCACATGTTTACAATTCGAAAGAAATTTTTTCTTATAGTCCAAAAATCACAACCTACAAATTCATCAAATCAAATTCAATGCAACATGACCATAATTGTAGTTTTTATATTTAGAAAAATATGGCCTTATTAAATTATCAATACCTAGGTTCAACTCTAACACAAAGATACACCCATTCGACACATCATGTAATTCTTAGATTTGATTCACATAACCATTATGTCTAAATGGACACCCTAAAGTTCATGTTATCATGCCATTTTCACCTCACATTTATGGGTAAATACTTAATTGTTATTTAACCTCAAACAACGAATCATTTGTTTTTAACATTACAAAAATCGGTTCCCTTGTTTTCTCACCCCTTTGTTACATGTATGTTGGTAGTTCGAGTATTTCAAATAAGGTTATTCAATCCCAACTATCCAATTTCCCTTTAATTTATAAATAATGTCTATAATTATCATCCGTCCACCCTCTTATGTCGTGGTGATTTTAAATCCTTGGTATCACCCAAAATGTACACTTCTACATATCAGGTTTACCCTTTATACCTTTCATTGTTTCCAACACCAAGAATGTGTCATGTGGTCTTAAGAAGTTTGGTGGGGTGGGAACCAATATGTTTATGATACATAATAGATTATTGGAAAAAAATATTACCTTGAACTAATATCTTCACTTGGAGAATTAATTGTGGCCCAATGCCTTTTAGGGCCTCATTGATGTCTGTTTTTTCAACATACTACGCCACATATGCTTTTTTTGGAATACTTCTTCCCATTGGTTAATAATAATATAACAATAAAATAAGTTCTTATTTGGGAATACTTGGTGCATCATAATCCCCTTGTTCTTTATTAGCATCGACATTCATTGGTTTCCTACATTCATTTTTGGTGCAAAAACATATTTGGAATCATTCACAATGAGTTTGTTTCGTCAGTTCATTAAAAAAATATTAGAAATAATCATATTTTGTAATCAATGAAATAGGAATTTACATGATTATTCATGTTCCAAGAAATAATAACCTTAAACTAATATTCTATAGTCCATGAAAAATGACTTCATACTATTTTTATGGTATTGAAGGTATTACCTTGAACAATTTTAAATTTATTGGTCATATGATGTTTAAATTTGGACCATATCATGATGAAACGATATAAAATAGTACAATGAATCATACTCACCATATGATGTTAAACGGAATTTAAACCATCCACTGTTTCATGACATGAAACTGTAATATTTCCAAGGCCCCCTACTCAAAGGCCCTTTTCTGACGATGGTCATCTACCTCTATAATAACACTCCATTTAATATTATTCTTTTACATTATTTTAGTGATAATATAAAATAAAAAATTGATAACATGGATATGATATTTTAGTATCTTCAGAAATCTAATACCACACATAAAATTTACTACATAAAACATTTATATAATTCCTTATTAGTTAGCTTCTCTTTGGATATTGACCTATTCTTAGTACACGTAATCCCCTGAAGATTTTCATCATAAAGGTGTTAGAAAATATTATAGTAAGAGGATAAGAACATGAGACAATACAATATGGGTTGAGCATTGTCATTAGCATCATAACATAATAATAATATCATAAACATGATATAATTAATTAATAAATGTCTTGAAGAGTGGAAATGCATAAAAATGAATCATTATGTCTAACTGGTTAACTACCAAATATCGATTTAAAGAAAGATAGGACAATATTCACACGTATTTTACATTAACTCGTCATATATGTCACATTACACAATGAATTGGTGCACTATATAATTTTGATTTCACCCATCACATAATATCATCGACATTGCCCTTTATAATTCTTGGTGCACCTCTCACATCAGTAGGTTAACATTACCATACATAGAACACATAACAGACATTAATCAAGGAAATAAATAAATCATGGAAATGAATGATTTTCATTTACTAAATCACACAATCATAAAATTTGGGTTCCAAAATGAATGAGGGAATAACATACTTGATACACTCACCACCAACATTAATTGAGAATAAAAAGGTGTGTTTCCGAATGAAGAGTTTGTTTGCAAAATATTGTTTCTAACATAAACTCTTGTGAAAAAACAAGTATATTCAAGAAAAAAAATACAAACATGAATAAGTTATTTTTTTGGAATAAACATAATGAAAATGGAGTGAAATAGGAAAAACATAAAAAAGAAATTTGATTATAGTATTCCCCTTACCTTATGTCAGAACACGTTCTCTACTTTAATTTATTATATAATAAAATTATATTAATTAATTAACATATAAAAACCTTTTATAATAGTAATTTATTACTTATGGTTTAATTTTGTTCTTTTATGGGATTTGGATGATTTATAGAGTTTAAATTCATTGTTCAAGGGTTTTCTTTAACTTATTTTTCATGGTCGGTTCACTTGTACATATGAATGGAATTTCGAGTAGAACATGCATAAACATCCAGAATTGATATTATTGGGAATTAATAACATTATTTTAGATAAAATGGTATTATAAATTTTTTTTTTATACAACTTGATTATGAATCATTATTAAAAATTTAATGATGATCTTTTTAGGTTAATTTCGGTGGTTTTTTGGTCACAATGATCATATTTTCTTTTATTAATTAGTATATTGTATTAAACATAATTATAGAACATAAAATGGGTTACAGATAAAATACTAATATATTTTATCTAGAATTTATGGTTTTTATTGTCTCCTTGAAATATTTTAAGTATAATGGAAGTTCATTGTCTACGATTTCAGTAAATTAACACATCACGGACATCAATTACATTTTTATAAATAATTTGAATGGGAAAGGATTATAATTAATAATCATACATTAACATGATATAATAACAATATATCAACCCTAATATATATAAAATGATATTTGGATATGAAAAATTTAGGATAAGACTATAAATGTTATGAAATTTGAACGGAATTTGAATTGAAAGAGAGAGAGAGAAATTACCTCTTCAATTCTTCTCTAAAGATCCGCTTCATGGAACTTGGGATTTGACTTTGGATGAGAAAAAGAACCCCAAGATGTCATAGATGGGATAAGGAATAGGTATGTGTAAAATATGGATAAATAAGGAAGCATGAGAGGTGTGTGGAAATGAGTTTTTAGGGGTGATATTTATAGTGGAGGGGAGGGGTGTTTTCTGAATATTAATTTAATAGCTTATTAATTTCCCCCATGAAAAAATATAGTTATTATTACATGAATAAAATAGTAAATGGGGAATATGAGTTCGAACCAATTTTCATTTACATTAGAAATGGCTCAAGAATGATGCATAAATTTATTTATTTAGTTTATTTTGTATATTATCAAATTTCACCATTCATTAAAAAATAAAATAATTTAGAAAAATATAAAAAATTCACCCACACCATTTTCAATGTTTAGAATTTTAAAATTAACTCCATTTTATGAATAGTTTTTCTTAAATAACATTAATTTATTTTTTTATATGAAATCATAATTTACAAGAAAAATTCAATTTTTAAAATTAAAATTGCATTTCTACCACATTATAAATTAATTAAGGTCTCATTAAATTATATTATAATCACATGAAATAAAAAATAAATGATAATTATTTAATTTTATGAAAATGAATTTTATTTTAAATTATTAAAATATTCATTAAATATTTATGACTTACAAAAATATCAACACAATAATTTAATTATACAATATTTTCAATTATAGGATGAATAAATTTTATTTAAATTATAATTCGTAAGATAATATTCAATGGTCTGATTTAATATATGTAAGATTTATATTATTATTCTCACGATTAACATTAATATTCATAAGGGTGTCATAAGAATCAATAAAAATTTTGTTTGTCCTATCATACTCAAAACATCTTACCGATCACAATAGTGTCTGTTATATTTTTGAAATTAAAATAACAAAAGTTGTAAAATAATTTTTAATGGTCACATAGAATTTACACGTTCATTTAATCATGATGTGAAATTGTGATTCATAATGTGAATTTATGTGATTGTACTATAGAAAATACTATAATAATAGATAACTTTCATTGATAAAAGTTAGGGTCATTACATTCATTCCTCCTTTTGAGATTTCACCATCGATATTTTGTTTTACAAAAAAATTTAATGGTACTTATCCTTCATCAATCCTTAAGTTCCAATGATTCTTAATCATACATATAGTTCTTCCAAAACACATTGACATGGTGGGATTCCTTATTTCATAGAACCATTTTTATACGGTCAATGAATCATTACTGTATAATCCTTATAAGAGTGATCATCATCCACCTATACCACCTCTGAGTTGTGTACATGTGAGGGATCTGATACGTACTTTATCCTAAGTGATACATGAAACAAATCATGATCTTGAGCCATATTTGATGGAAGTTCAAGACTATTGACCTCAAGTCCAATGTGGTCAAGGATTTCAAAGGGGCCAATGTACCTTGGTCTTACATTCCCTTTATTTCAAAAAAACATGACTCTCTTCAATGGTGATTTTCAAAGTAATAATTTATCTCCAACAATGAACACCAACCATCCACGTTCGTTTGTAAAGCTCTTTTCCAACTCTGAGATACTTTTATATGTAATTGAATGGCTTTGAACCTTTTCCCCCATCTCTTGTACAATATAAAGTCCATGTATATTTCGTTCTCCATCTTCATCCCAACAGGTTGGGGTTCTACAATGATTTTCATGTAGAGCTTTATATTGATCCATATAAATACTCAAGTGGAATCTATTGTTGTATGAGAACTCATCTAATAGGATATTTTGATTCAATACACATTTTTATAATTCTGATAACTATCATAAAATATCACAAAGTGACAAAATAGTCCTTTTATATTGGCCATCACTTTGGGGGTGATAGGATGTAATGAATTTCAATTATGTACACAATTCATTTTGAATACTCCTCTAGAATTTAGATCTAAACCTTGGATCATGATTAGAGACAATCAATGGTGGAACCCACTAAATTCTCACCACATCCTTCACATATATAATTTTGAGTTTTTTAAGTGAGAGATTTCCCCAAATAGTGATAATGTGGTGGGGTATTTGTGAGTATGTCCCCCACAAATCATATAACATTAATTTTTTAGATTCCCTCTAGAAACCCATGAGAAATTCCATAGTGACATTATCCCATTTACACAAGGTTATTTGAAATTATTTCATTATCCCTATGGACTTCTATTTCTCCACATTAACTTTCTAGAAAATCAAGAACCTTGAGATATACTTAGCAATATCATTCTTTATGTTATCCCACCAGAAGTGTTATTGGAGATCACGGTACATCATGGTGCTACCATGATAGATTATGAAATGGGTGTTATGTGTATAATCAAATACATCCTTATTTGTCATAGGTGATTATGAAACCCAAATCTTAATTCCAAACTGAATCAAACCATTATCACTGATATATAACTTATTCATAACTACCTAATTTACCGAATTCACCATATTTTTTAACAATAGATAATCCCTTTGTGCCTATTTAACCATCTCATAGATATATTTTTAGGATATAAATGGGGAAAGTTATGATGTAATCTCTGCCCATATGATTTCTAAATCCAATAATTGCATGTCCATTAAGATATGATCATTCTCAATATGCATCACAGATAGAGTAGCATTTTCCTTTATGCTATGAGTAGTAGCTACCTTATTCAACTTTCCAGGATGATAGTGAATAGTCTCATCATAGTCCTTGATTACCTCTAACCATCTCCTTTGACGAATGTTGAGATAATTTTGTGCGACTCTATTCTATAGGTTCCTATTATTGGTATATATGAAACAATTATGACCATATAGGTAAAAAATACAAACAAATTTGTTCAAATCATTCATTGGGAAGTTATTGTCATGGATAATCAACTGATGAAAGGCATATGTTATCACATTATCATTATGCATGAGTACAAAATCCATGACTTTTTTTGAATCATCACTATCTATCACATAACATTACCCACATTTCTATAATGTGAGTACAAGTGCATTAATGTACCTTATATTTAGATTTGTTTTATCTTTCCTAACATTATTTAATCTGGACATAATATACCCCTATCCATGTTATCATAGTTATTGGGCATGAAAATCCTGATAAATATCTCAAACAAATTTGGTAGTACCCAGCTAATCCATGGAATGTACAGATTTCTCTAACACTAGAGGGTCTGGGCCATTCCTCATTCACCATTATTATTGAAGGGTCTACAAGAATTTCAAAAAAATGTGATCACATGTCCCGTTAATGGGACCTGCTTCATCCAGAAGATCCCCTTACAGAACATGGAATATAACTTATCCTTTCTCAATGTTTCCAACTTAATTCATAGATGATATTCAGGTTCCAAATTATTATTGGAGTATATGAGAATATCATTGATGAACAATAACTTAAATTTGGGTAGGTAATGTCTAAAGACTCTATTCATCACATCCATGAATATTGAAGGGTAATTAGTACATTCAAATGGAATCCCAAGAATATCATAGTTCCCATACCTCGCATAGAAGGCAGTTTTTTGATTATCATCCTTCATCAACTTTAACAGATGATATCCTAAATGATGATCTACCTTTTAGAAGTAATGAGATTACCATAGCTGATTGAATAATTCATCAATACATGGTAGATGATTGATGTTCTCTATAGTGATCTAGTTGATTCCCTAATAATTGATGCATAGACTCATTGATCCATCCTTCTTCTTCAAAAAAACAAATGTTTCACCACAAAGTGATGTACTAGGTCATATGAACCCATTGTAAAAATTCTACTACAGCTGCTTCTTTAACTCTCCCAGTATAATAGGATCCATCTTATTGGGACACATTAACATTGGTGTAGATCTAGGTATGATTTCTACTGAGAAATCTTACTCACGGTCTGGGGGAATTCTGGGTAACTCTTTAAGAAAAATATCATTTTATTCCCTCACATTAGTAAATTCCCCTTGGTGGATACCTTTCTATGACTCATCCATTTGAGTGATGTATGCCATTTCATAGGGAATCAACACCCACATCGTTGAATGATTGTTCTAAGAAGATTCATTATCTTTATTTATTCTTAGAGGAGCATGATATAGTTATAAATATGAAAATATTTTTCATTTTCCCAACAATTGATTTGTGATCTTTATAATGAGTACCAATCCATTCCCATTATAGAATTTAATTCCACCAAGGGATGTATCCTGAGATTCGCTGGAAGCTTATTCCCACATATTCCAATAATAGAAGAGTATAGAATTTGGTTTACAATAATTTCACCACTTTTAGTTCATATATATATATAAACTTCAATTTTTTAGACCTTAATTCAATATATATATCAATCATTCGAGATATAATGGATTGTGTAGAACTAGAATAAAATAATTTTTTATTACATATATGAGTGAATATGAAGGGTACCTTGTATGAATTTATTTTATTTCTCTACATTAGTTGCATTGAAGGAATAAGACATCATTTTTTTGTTGGATTTTGTGGCTACACACACTGATTACCCTTGAGGACGTGAGGTTTATAAAAATAAATTCTATAATGAACTTGAAACCTACAGTTGTAGCATATACCATTTGTTATACTCTCCTTTCCTCCACCAAATTATATTAACTTCTCATGGATTTTCAATAGTCTTGATCTTGGTGGACTCCCCTCTAACTCATAGAGAATTTCCCTATCCCGTTTCGGTAGTTCCCATGATGCTTCTTCCCACATTTTTTACAGGTCCATGGAAGTGTTTTCCTTCCACCTTTCTCATTACATCCTCAAGAATGAAACCTCAAATTTCTTTTTTTACCACCATAGACATGAGACTATTTTCTAAATTCCATATCCACATTGAGATAACATCAAACTAATTCTTTGTAACTTCTAATGTCTTGATTTTCAAGATCCTTTTGAAGGATTCTTTTTAATCACCTAAATAATATATAAATTTTTATATCATTATTGATATCAAAACACTAATAATACCTTAAATTCCTTGTTAATTTTTTTTTTATATCATAAAAGATTTTCCATACTTTTTATTTAGCTATATAAATTATCCCTTTATCTTTGTAATAATATTTTGTGGGACATAATTTTTATGGGACATTATCTTAAATTTTCCCACTCTATCTCTTCAACTTTCTCTCAAAACATAATGTTCGTAATCAAAGACCACCACCAGTCAACCACTCCATCAAGATGATAAAAGAAAAAAGTCAAATTCTCTATATGAGAACACTAAATCTCAAAAATTGACTTGTACATTGGGATTACCCACTATTCCACAACTAGTTGATAGAAGGGTCCACTAAATTTTAGTGGTCAATTCTGCATGAAACACTCGATAGGTAGTTTCTCCCTCTTAGGTGTAGTAAGAAACTACACATTATTCAGGTTACAATTCATAGCCTCTAAAAACTCAATGAGAATCACCAATAATTTTTTATCTCCACATAACAAATCATTGGGAATACCATTAGTGAAATCATTGTATTTTCCTTCGCATGATTTATTAGCCTGGTTTCTCTTGGTTCCCATAATTTTAAAAAATAGTTAAGGTTATAAGAAAACATAATTAAACAAGTGATAAATAAATAATTTAATACATTATTCAATGAACACTAAGATTATATATTATGGGATCCATATTATTAGAAAACCATATTTTTTTCTTTCATATACCTAATCTCATACTTGGGTTTTCACTATGTTTATCTAATCGTACTTCCAAAATTAAATAAATAGTTCCTCTTATACAAACTAGAGAGACCCTGATTTTCATAAATTACATTTACATAATTTTAGTGATAACAACATAATAATATTACCCAACTAGGATCCAATGGTTTCGTGTATTGGGAAAACTAGGACCACACAAAACATTTACAATAAAAAACATATATATAATTCCTCATTCTACAGCTTCTCATTAGCTCATGACTTTTTCATAGTACGTGTAATCACATAATGATGTAGATAAAAAAGATTATGCTAAATTCATTTTAATATAATAAGAACACAAGACAATATAATATGTGGTGTGAATATCATTATCATCATAACATAGTTATATGACCATAAACATGATAGAAAGAATTAATAAAATCCTTTAAATGTGGAAATGCATAAAAATGAAACCTTATGTCTTAGAGGTTAACTACCACACATAGATTTAAACAGAGATAGATTCATTTTCATTCATATTTCACATTAACTTATGATATTAATCAAATTACCCAATGCATTAGATTGTTGTATAATTCAGGGCGCACTCATCACAACATAACATCATCCTTGAGATATATAATTATGGGCCCATATATTACATCATAATGTTATCATTATCATGCATGACACATAGAATTTATATAAAACATTTAATTAATTAACATATTTAAATTTATTGGTTTCATTTCATTAAATAATACATTCATATCCCTTCCGTTCCTAAATGAAAGAGTGAAAAAAACTTGATACAAGAACCAAAAACATTTAGTGACAAGTAAATGGTGTTTTTTTAGACAAGTGTTCTTTGGGAAAACATTTTTTTAGAAATAATGTCTACTAGAATACATGAATATACCATAAAAGGTGTTATAATGATGATGTAATTATTTTTATGGAATACCCATACTGGAAATGAAGTGAAATATAGAAAACCCAAAGAATGAAAGTCGGGTTTGAGAATTCCCCTCACATTGTTTCAGAATTATTTCTTCAGATTAGTTTCTGGTATACTCACATTAGATCCTTTAATTATAAATTAAAAAAACATTAATACATGTAATATATTAATTACGGTTTTATTACATTTTATTATGGTCTTTTGGATGAGTTATAGAGTTTAAATTCATTGATCAAGAGTGTTTATTTCATATTTTTAATGAATCATACACTTATACAAATGAATAGAGGTTCGTGTAGAAGATGAAAAAAACAAAATTTGATAATAACTTCAATTAATGAAAATACTATAGTTTAAATTGTATTAAAATTATTTTTGTTAAATACCATAATGAAAAATCATTTGTTAAAATTTAATGATGATCGTTTTGGCTAGTTTGGGTGGTTTTTGTATCACAACAGACAATTTTTTATTTATCATTCAGTATTATGTATAAAATTTGTTTCTAGAACATAACAGGTGTTAAAATATATATATATAAATGTTTTTTCAACAACTATAAGGTTTTATTAAATGTTTAGAATTCGTTTAAGGAAGATAAAAGTGCATTACACACGATGTAGGTAAATTGACACATCACAGGTGATGATTTCAATTTTATAAATAGATAGATAGAGTGGGAGGATAATAATGAATAATATTTTTTTATACCTGATATAATACAATTAAATCAATAATAATATAGTTTTAATGAAATTTGGATAAGATAATTTGATGATTATTGAATAGAAGAAATGAAATTTCAACGAAAAGAGAGAGAGAAATTTCATATTGGATTCTACCATTGAGATCCTTCTCAAGGACACTAAGATTTTTATTTGGATGAGTCCAAGAACTAATAGATGTGGTGAATGGGATAAAGAAGAGTATTTTTAAGAATTTGGGAAAGGCATGAATGTTGGGAGGTGTGAGAAAATGAGGTTGTGAGTGGTGGTATTTGTAGTGTAGGGTAGTTGTGTTTTCTACATATTTAATTCATTTGTTTATTAGTTTCCCAAAAAAATGAATTTTTATGATTATATTACTAGAAAACCATGAATCTTGAGAGGTGTGAGTAAATGTGTTTGTGAGGGGTTGTATTTGTAGTGGAGGAGAGTGCGTTTTTCTCCATATATAATTCATTAGTTTAGTAATTTCCCATAGAAAAATGAATTGTGATGATTCTATTACCAAATATTATAAAGAGATAATGAAAATTCAATCCAATTTCAATTTTCATCAGCCATGACTCATGCATAATGCATAAATTAATTTAATTAGCATATTTTTTAAAATTATTGTACTTCACTATTCACCAAAAATTAATATATTTCAGAGACTTCTAAAATATTCACCCTAAACATTGTTAAAAGTGTAGACGTAATAAATGATATCAATTTTATGAAAATAATTTTCTATATATGTGAAATTTAATTTTTAATTAAATATATAATTTATCTAAAAAATACAAATTTTAAATTCGAAAATATTTTATAACACAAAAAAAAATAAGGTCTCATGAAATTATAATATAATCACAATACATCAAAATAAATTTATGTGAATAAATTTTATGCAAATAAATATTATTTTAAATTATTTAATTAGTCATTTTATAAATTTTTTTTACAATAATACCAATACTAAAATATAAATATATCTAAAAGTCAAATATATGACGGATAAGTTTTATTTATCCTATCATTTGTAAGGTTCCTATTCACAAGGACAATTTACTCTTCATAAAGATGGTATTACTATTGATATAGTTAATATTAAATTTCATAATTCTATATTCCTATTTAAGAAAATGTATGTTTGTCATATCAGACACCAAACATCTTAGTGTTCATAATTGGGTGTGTCAAATGTTCAATATTCAAATCAAAGAAGTGACAAAATTATGTATAATGGGGACTTTTAATTTTGTACCTCATTTATGGATGATGTGGAATTGTGTTTCTTAATGTGATTTTATTTGATTATATTATATGATATTACTATATGAATGGTGAAATATAATTGTTGAAATTTTTGTTCAATACAAACGCGCTGTTAAAATATTCAACTATCACGTGACATCTAATATTATCCACCCCTTGATGGTATATATAATATATGTTCAAAAAATATTCATACATCAGTTATTTCTAAACCACACTGGAATAATTTCATGTGTTTAGGAATCCATTCTAAAATTCCATCACTCCACTCCCATACATTGCATTCCACATGTTCTTCTGCTCATCATCATTTAAATCTAATGCCCCCCCCCTAACGACTTGGTCTCATGCCACATTGACTCATCTAATGCCTTGATTTAACATCCCATAAATATATCAGAAGAAATTTTTAGAAAATTTCCTTGATTAAAACATGGTCAAAGGTTGACCCACATTTGTATATCTTGATCTCATGGTATCAGAATGAATTATGTGTCTTTATAACACGTTCACTTTTTATCCTATGTTTTCATTCCACAATCCTTATGTCCTAAATTGTGGTTATTATGAATCATTGTACTCATCCTCCTTTTTAATGATTTTATCAAATTCCCCAGATAAAATCCCATTCATGAAATTGAATATGTTGAAAAACTATTCGGTTGTTATGACAGACCTATTCTCCATTCATAGACTCTTATAGCACAAGAACTCTTGGTGGTCATTCAACAATAACAGACCATGAGTTTTCAATGGTTATCTGAGACATTCCTAAAATGTAAACTATTATGTGATCCTACCATGATTCCCACACTGGTCATATCCCATCTGAGATTAATGATTGATCATTTTTTATCTCAACATATATGATTTATGTATGATAATTAATGAAATAAAGAAATATTTTCACTCTTGTAAAATGTTTAAAAATAAACAAAGAACATAGGTCGATGAATTGTAATGGATATCCACAAATTGGATCCTATCATGTGTTCTTGAAGAATTACCCCTATAGATATACTATAATGATTGAGTGTTTCCACTATTCCATCCTTATGTATATATATTATATGATTTGTTGCAACTTCTTTAGTTTGTACCCCTCATCTCTAGTTGTTGGATGATGCTTATGAGCTCTTTTATTTTCCCGATCCCACTCATGAAGATGATTTGTGATACAAGCAGTTTCATATATCATATGTTTATAATCATCTTTTACTTGTTCACTTAGTTAGATGTTGGACTCCAATTGATTTCTATGGAAGGAGGCACATTAACATGCTTGCTCCTCTAGTTACTGAGTATCATGGTTGACTTCTCAATTCATTTGTATGTTGTCAGACATCATTTATAACTAGTAATATTCTTGATGTTGGCTCCCCTCACACATATTTTGGCTGAGATATACACGAACCAATGCATGTAGGACTTTAACATCCACCCCTATAACAAGTATATTACGAAAACTACACTGATGGGACACTATCCATATCACTACTGTTTAATTTTTTTCTTGTTGATGAATCATTTAATGAAAATCCATCCCATTTATTGGATTATATTATTCTCTTTTGAAGCCTTAGGGTAGGAGTTATTCAAAACCTTAGGATATGAAAGTACATACACTGGAAAGTCATCCTATACATCAGAGGAGGTGTCCTCATCCAGAATACATTTAGCTGGGTTAGACTCCAGATCATGTGGATCACCATCCTCAATTTAATTTTCGTACACAACCCCACCCATGCTAATATATTTTTCCACCCCACTAGTTGAATCAAGAGTAGCTACATCAACCTATTCATCTAAAACCACCATGAATAGATCAGATTGCATAGTCGACTCTTCTTGAACTATCATAACCATTATAAGAGATCCCATACATTCCTAAAACAAATCTAGTTTCTGTTCTTTCATTATTTTCAAAACTATAGTGTATAGAAGATCCAAAGAAAAAATGATACAAAAATAAAAAGTCCAACTCTTTGAATGTAAGTACCAACAAAAATAGGGAACTATAGGGTTTAGCTCTTAAGTCAGCACAAGAACATCAAACATAGGATTCCTGTCAGAATAATGTATTTCAATTTTGAGAATTATTTATCCTTATATATTTTTGGTAGAATCATAACAGAACTAGAAAACACATTGATGCTAATAATATGTAAAAATAATGACCATATAGGGTAGTTCATCATATTCTCTTGAAATAGGAAGGATTAATTTTTATGATATACTATCTTGGACTAGGTACCTATCTAATGGTGGGTTCCTCTGAGGGAATGATAAGGGACGAACACCAATAAAAGATGTGAACAGACTGGGGTTCATTGGGTTCTTCCCCAACCACCATGGTTGGCCAACCAGTAGCTACATGAATTATGATCAGCTCACCCCTTCATCTTCTATAGGTTCATGCACTGAAGCATGCCCCTCCACACCCATTGGAATATATTTTCTCCATATAGTGGGGGACCTTATCTGAACTTCAAGATGTTGTTGTATGATATTGGTTATTGTAAGTGTATCACAGTTAGTGAAATGAGGAGGGTCAATGATACAGGTCGTGTTTACCGATAGATATTCAGAAGTATCTTTTTTGGAGAATGTTATATCATCTCACTCCCTAAGACTCCATTTTATAGTATTCCTATGGTATTCCCCATCATTAGGATCCCCTTATTCCTCTTCCTCATCCCTATAAACCTCAGATAGAATTTTATTTGGATCCAACTCACAAATGATAATTATTCTTCACAAGGTGGGGGTTTTCCTCATGATTCCCCTGTTAACATGCATTAATATCTATAAACATTAGTTACACGAGGCTATAATGGAATTTCACTATGTATACTACCTGAATGAACCTAAATTCTAAGAGTTAAATACCATCCCACCTAAACTTCTTCCATAAGTCCTCTTTACATAGAAATGTCTACTATTTCCTCTATATGGACCAAAGGTAAGGGAAGATGGTATTAGATGATAGATGTAATAAGTAACCCATATTCTTTTAAGTGGACTATTTGGTAGGCCCTAGATAATTCTTTTGAGACCATTATCCATCTACAGTAGGGGATGAGGTTGTCCCTTCTGATTTCCCTGCCACTACTATTATAGATTTTGTGGCCCGAGGTGCATATATTACCTCTTGGGTAGTGGTTGTTCTCCCTTCCTATTTCACTAGATATATTCTAAATGGATTAATCGTCCAAATTCAACTTTGATGCTTTCTTCTAGATATTCCATGAACCATTTTTTAGAATAGTCTATTGATCGGCCTATGTTGACTTTGGATGGTGGTATTATGATAGTTTAACCAAATTCTATAGTAATCCACAGGAGAAATAGTTATAAGAGGATTTAGGGGTTCTTATCTTCACAAATATACACCTCATTTTCCACTTATTGAAGGAATTTTAATTGTCTTGTGAAACCAGAGGACACATATGGCTCACAGTGTACATTTCCATAAATCCATGCAACTAATACACCACCCATGAACTATGTGAGTACCCCCTCAATTATAATGAACCTTATAGGTTTTCAACCATTGGGATGACTATGAAGTGGAAGTGGTGGAAAATACGGCTTCCAGTACAAAGTAAACCCCATCATCGCAAATATTCAATGACCATACCCCAAAAATGAAAATTTGGTTTGATTGTTGATATTTTCCTAGAGGTCAGATTGTTTTTGGTAATTCATAACCACCAAGGTGTGTTGTAATATGAACATGTTGGAACTATAAATGGCCAAAAACTCACCTCTTTATGTCAACCATAATGACATGTATGAGGATTCTATAGAGCCTATCCATCAAAGACACACCCGGGTCAACCCTATTAAGATCTTATAAGATCATAGACACCACCTTATTCCTCATCCATTTCCCCATAATTTTGTCTATCATTGTAAATATACTCCATAGAAAAGTGGAAAGAAATGTTGCATAGAAAACCAGGGGGTCACATCCTCCAACAGTGTTGAATACCCACCTATGATATTCCCATTTACCTATGATCACCCAATATGATCCTTTATTTACACTTTTTGTTGTGAGAAGAAACTACTTCCTGGGACATTATAATCAATTTTTATCGTCATTATTGAGGAAAACATTAAAGAATTATTGAAATGGGATTTCCATTTGGATAAATTTTATATTTAGATTCTACTTCACAACCTCCAAGAGATGTCAAGATACGATAGGGGTCTTTTCACTATCCATGCAAGTATTCTTTGTTGGAAAGAACCCATTATTCTAGAACCCTACCATTGGAATTCCTCTTATGTAGAGAATGACTATAAATATGATGTCTACATCCCCATGGTGGAGGTGGAACATGTTTGTATATGGATTCCACTACATGAGGATCCCTGATAGCGCTCCTATAGGTGGTAAAAGTGAAAATGTGAAATTCATTCTACTTCATAAAATGGGATATTGTGAAACTCTTCTTCAAACACCCCACATGTGTAACCTACCTAAAAAATACATGACAATTATATATTGATTTTAAATGAGGACCTCATGTCCCAATCATTATACCAACCCACACTATTGTTTCTCAAACTACTTTTGAAGGTATTCATATTTTGGTTAGGGAACTCCATTACCTCAGATCATCTCATATAATAATCTTGTTCCTTGTATTGAAAACATAGATGGAAATGTCCCAACGATCTCTGAAGGCATGTCCATATAACTTGATGTTGTATCACTAGAGGTTGTCTTCACACGTGAACCATAACCATGATGAATAAACTCTAAGGGTTTGTGTGGACACTTCATCTAGAAATAGTATGTTCAACAATTGGTGGGTTTCACATAGGATATAATTTTTTTCTAACTACATCAACATGACCAAAATCATATTATAGTCTGATATGACTCTTTGGGAATTAAGTATATGAGGGTTCCAGAACATCTCTACTCTTCATACAGAAATATTTACATAAATATCAACATAATATTATTTACCAAAAATTTTGATTGAGCCCTGAAATTCAACATTTTAGCTGTGAAAGACTAAGGTGATGGTGACGAACATATTTTATTTCTTGAAAGATCATCCCACAATCATAGAAAATGTTAGAATTTTCAAATTATTAAAATCCCATAAGAATCAATAACTACATATAAGAGGAACAAAATCTTGTTGTTTCATGCATAATGTTCAAACAAATTCACACAATAATTTTTTTTCCTATATTAAGGGATGTCAAGGTTCTACCAGTATTCCCCCTCCACTTACAAATTAGCATGAAAATAGGCTTCTATGTGTGTGTAATGTGTCTTAGGCGGCCCAATCATTTTTTCCGCACATCTCGTGAAATCAACCCATCTATTATGTGTTTCCCTTAAGACTCTATCTTTAGGTTCCCTTCCATCTCATATTATTTGGGGTCATTTTTTGGCATTGAATTTGGCATCAATATTTGATGTTCCAACTTTGGTTAAACTATATAAACTATTCAAATAAACATAACATATTGAGAAAATAATGGAAGGCACACCAATGTTTTGAGGAAGGCATGAAAGATTGAAATCCCCATGAAAAACACTTCTTCACCCAATTTGATATAATATGGGAATATTACACACTATCCACTCAAAATAATCATTTAATTTGAGATGAAGTGGTTCATTTTGTGTGCAAGAAATCTAATCATGTGAATGGTCCTTGTGTGACCAACGTGATGTCAACCAACCATTTCTATGCTTTCTATCCACATCTCAAGGAATAGATGCACAAAAAACCCCCTTCTATAACTAGAATGTTAATTTCCACAACCTATGTATTCATTTATATATTTTTGTTCACCATCCCTTCTTAATAGAGGTTAACTAGAATTCGAAGAATTTATCTTCTGCATGTAAGACATGTCTTCTACGTCACCACACTAGAATTGAATTCTCAAGGTATATTATTTTTCCTAAAAACATCCCTATGGGTTCCCTCTTGAGTTGGATCACAGTTACTACACCCTCATCCAAATTCTTTTAGCCTAAATTAGTTGCATGTAAAATAACCCCTTATACACTTCCATGGTCATGGTCACAACTCAGTATTATGATGAACACTACCATTTCCATGAAGCTCTCCAATATAATGTGATGTCGTCTCTGAGTCACCATAACCTTCCCCTTTGTCAAAATATAATGTATGAGACCCTTATTCATGCATCCCTCCATGATTACACACAAAAATTTCAAGGTCACTCTTGAATCATCATTTATTCTTCTCGTGAATGCATTTTCTTACCTCCTAACTTTCAGTATTGGGATGAAAACATGGACCTTGTATGTTAACACACCTCCACACTGTTCTAGAATTTCATTTTTTAATCCATACACCTCCCAGGGATTGATAAGTGATAATTATGTAGGCCTGAGATTTGGGAAAGGACCCCCCCATGTCAGAGCTTCATGATTTATAATTTACTATAACCACTTTCCCCAACAGACAATGTCAAACAATGATCCCACCCATTTTAGATAATTTGAGATATCTCTATATATAAGAGACATGGAATGTCATCCTATGCACAGGGAATTAAATCATCAGCGGAAACCAATTTTGTGTAGGCCCCTATCTAATTCTACAAATGGTATTAGTCTTTACCATATTTTACATAGAAGATATGAGGATTATAGAAGGGGTGGGAACCCTAAATACTACATACCTCTCCCTTTGGTAATTTTTAACGTGGGATGAATCCATGTTTATTCCTTACTTGCATGGAATGAAATTATCCCCATATGGAATGAGATTCTTCAAGAGTAGTTTTCATTGGTAATCCCCAAACCATACTACATTTGCGCATCTATAAAGACATGAAAATTAGGTATACTACTTACTATTGTATATCACAATGAACATGACTCAAGTGTTCACAGAGGTTATTATTGACCATGATGCTTAACCACCCTCAATGGTCCACATCCTTGAGGATGCCCCAACCCAACGAGAATCCCTACTCGAGTAACCACAACGACATGCTCCATTAAAATGGACTTATGTTTTAGTTTTAATCCTCGATTCCCATTATTAAACTTCATAGGATTTGATTCCAAATCACATGGGATGATTTGGTAGCCTCTTTGATTTCCAAACAAAACAATCTACTAAATAATCCATCCACTCTATTCAATTCACTGACTCCATCCACTCCATCCAATCTATCGACAATTAGTCCTATTTTTATCAGGTCCTCCACCTCTACGTTGAATCATTCCATCCATATTTTAAATTCCTACACACAATCCTCATCCGTATCATTAGTGATTCTAGAAGCACTTATGATGCTTCCGTGTGTATATCCCGTACAATCCAAAAAAATTCCAACATGTTTAATAATTTTTCACAGGGAAACGCTCATGCATAATCCCCACACCATCCATCATACTACTTGTATTTTTATCCTTGCCCCCTAATCAGGGTACGTAGTATGCCTCTTTGAGATTCAATCCCAACAAATGTTAATATTTGGATTCCCCATCATTGTAGTGAACCTCCTTGATCAACATGAAGTTGTGTTCTGATCAACCATCATTGTATGACAATATACCATATTTGAACACACCACTTATGTTTTCATGAATTGGTGTTCTAATACATCCCTCAGTAAACCATCCTATTTCTCAATCCTAGTTATATACCTCTATGATCATCTTCTATCAAAAATCATAATCATTATTAATCCATGTCCAAAAGATGTTAAAAGCGCAACATGTCACATATATATACCTCATGAAATTTTTTTGATTTCTCTAGATAAATCCTTAGAATATATTCCTTTAAATTCATATACCACATGATAAACACATGATGAACTCGAGTTTCATACATGGGATGCCTCCGTGAGATTCCATTTTATGATGAAGAATATAGGTTACTAGTGTTCTATTATCTAGACATGCTAGTGATTCAGAATGTGACTACTCCCCTAACAAAAGGTTTCATCCCACTCAAGAACCATAGTAATTTCTATAACTAAGAATCATAATCATCTGGCATAAAAAAGAGATGGAACCCAAAGTGAGTTCCACGAACACATTTAACTCTATAAGGGAGACCCATAGTGGGAAAAAGATTCCAAGGAGGGATCCATTAAAGGATAAATCAAAATCACATCAACTCATATTGATAAATGAGAATACATCATTGAAGAATGTGATGAAATATGGACACTATTGGATATTAAGTATGTAGGGAAACAATGTATTGACATCGTCACTCTATAATTCACATAGCGAGTGAACTAGCAAAAGCATCATAAATTGTAATAAATACTATTTTGGAATCTAAACTGTTTAACTTCATCATTACACTTTTTAAAATTATTAATGAATAAATTTTTAAATTAAATTCTTATATAATATTTATACAACAATATTTCAACAAAAAAACGAAAAATATGAAAATAAAAATAATAATTTAAAATTAAAATTGGTAAATTTTAACTATCCACATATATAATAGATGAATATGATATTTTTGGAATATAATTGAATATTTGGTTCCTATTGTATATTTTTTATTGAGGTAATTAGAGAAAAAGTTCTGAATAGTTCTAAAAATATAAATTATTGAAAACATATAAAATATATTATTTTATAAAAAAATATAAGTACTAAACATAATTGAATTGGAATACTGATTTGGATATGATGTATTACATTGACCATCTGTTGGACCAGAACCATAAACCCTGTCAAACTAGTACGAAACGTAAATTTTGGCATACATGAGTTTCCTTCCCAATCCCCATAGCATGGGGACTCACACATGATCATCGAAAAAATAGAGGGAGGGGGTTTTCATGACCTAAAGAATAAATAATTACATATATACATTAATATAATGATATAGTAGAATAATAAATTAATATATATGTTATAAAAGTAACAAAAAATAGAAATCATACAACTGAAATATAGAAAACAATCCTGGAAACAAATCTAACTAAAAAGGATGTAAAAACTAAAAAAAAAATCTTCAATAGTCTCAAAGTGATGGCATGAAGAAACTCCCACCATCTCACTAAAATCTACTCAAACCCATATTATTGATACTTTTTCACCTTACTATGGATTCATTATTTTAATTTGATTTAATGATATAATTTTTTTTACACACTCTATAAGTGGAGCTTTCGGTGAGAAATGATAGTCTCAGAAGGGTGCAAACCAGGTGTTCCATTTCATGTCCTTAAATAATAATCCATGTATGTGATTATTTAATTAATTAAATAATTGATATATAGTTTAAAAAATATTATATCATAATAAATGAAATAAATTTAATTTAAACTTTATCTATATTTACAAATAATCCGACATTGAAATCTTTGAAATCATTTCATATTCATATATCAATGATGGTATATCAAATCAAACCAAATAATGTATCACCAATAATACTAAATAGATGATATTATAAAATAAATTATACAATAAAAAAAATACAAAATAGTACAATAGAATAATGTAACATCATTCAATAGATTACACAAGACCACAATATCTAAGAATGTAATACCTAATCATTGAAAATTAAATTCATCATGCATATTGAAATATGAATTGGGTTTTGAGAGTAGTAAACCAACCTAGAATTTGAAACCCTAGTATTTTTAATAAGATTATAGAATAACATTCCTTGTTAGCATTGGCAATGCCCATGGGAAAACCAATAGATAGTGGATGATCCCTATTACGATGGCATATATCTATGTACCCATGGATTCCATTGGGATCCATTTTAAGAAAAATTTAAGAAATAGATTCTACCAATATTTTTTATAATTTTTTTTACAAAACCATTACAAAATGATTTGGAATTCCTTGTATATTTACCAATTGTAGGTGAAATCATATTTTAAAAGAAATCCATTTTGGTACAGACAAAAAATCAAATAAATCAATTAGTTCAATTAATTTATAAAATAATTAATCAAATACAGAGAAATTATTTACCCCATCATAGGTTATTGAATGAACTGCCAACAACAAAACTGAGGTCACAAAATACCGCAATGGTATCTACCGACACAAATAACACAACAATGAAAAAAGAAATATTAGTGAAAATAAAAACATCTGATAATTGAAATAATTTAGCAAAAGGGTGATGGGAGAAGGAAAAAAACAGATACCTCCTGGAAAAATAATATACATACTCCAACCATCAAAGGATATTCCCATGGAACAAGATAAAAAATATATCATGAAATATATTAAGAGTATCCATAACCCTTATAAACAAATGAAATATAAAAATGAAACATTGCTACCAATATTAATAGAAATATTGAATTTAGAAGGATAATATACCAAAAGAACTTAAATGAAATTTATTTGATGATCTAATCCCATTTTAATACATCTGATGTGAACAAAGGTTCAAAAAATTGAAACATTATTTCTCCAGGTTGAGGGGGAAGAGGTATTCAAAAGAATGAATTAGAAATTAGACATGTAGTAACCTGAAATAAGAAACTTTTGAAAATTAAAATGTATGTAATACAATTACACGTAATGAAATCCATAGGATGGATATACATTAATAAAACTGTCACTATTTTAATCAAAACATGATTTTTTTACCTAACATACTATCTAATCCTTTCCAGGTGTCTATACCAAAATGTTATGTAATCAGCTCACTATATGAGCGTAGAAAATATTACACATCATGTATTCCTATAACATGGAATGTAAATTCTTACTATATAATAGAAACAACATAATTTAACCAAAAATGAAATAAACCATAGGCATTCTATATACTCTAGGAGAACTCCATAAATCTATTAAAACATTTAAATATAAAATCCATTAATTATATTTAAATTACATGCCTAAAAATTATTTCATTATCTTCAGTGAAATATATCCATCATCAAGAGACCAAATATATAACCAAAATTAGTGTAGAAAAATAAATAGAAGGAAAATACTTGAAATATTGTAAGAAGATGTTACAAATGTCTCACCATAATACATCCCATCCCTGATAATTCATATGGAATAATTTATTACGCTGAAGAGTTGGGTCTACTATTCCATTATCAATGAATCATGATGCCAATGTCATAGGAATCTAATTGACGTCTCTATTAATCATTGAAAAAGCAAATAAACTTTCCATTATTACATTCACATTATAATCAATGATTTTTATAATATGGTCCATAATAGAAACGTATATCTCTAACTCAATACATTAACATCTCAAAACCATATAAAGATTATGATGATACTTCTTTAGTTGTGATATGTGGAAAATTTCATGATTACCAATAAAAAAAACTATATATTACAACTGATATGAATGATACCCGTGATTATTAGAGACCTCAAACTATCCCGAAAATCCCAAAGAAAATTTATCATGATTTCCAAGATGACAATGAACAAACCAAGGAGAAACATTCAAGAAAAATAAGTCACAAATAGAAAATCCAAATAGATGATTTCGTTGATCCACATACAATTTATGAAAGGTTTGAGATGTATGTAAAGAAACAAACTTGAAAAACATGGACATTACATTACTTTTTCCGAATACTTAAAACATAACAAAAACAGATTCCCAATACCAGTATTAGTTTAGTGTATTTGGAAACTCTGAACAAAATTTTCTAATCATGGGGAAAGATATTCAACATCTCTCATAGAGATCTTCACCATTTTTTTCTTACCTAAAACCATTATTAATATCATGGGGAAGAAAATATAAAAATAGTGATCTAAAATGCTAATTAAGATAAATCATGTTGGTCATAAAACAATCCATAAACATTTGAACGTAAAAACATTAACATAAAACATCAAAATTATGAACAATGACAGAAATCATTAGCCGTAGATAAGGCATAGATCAAAAAGAAGCATTAATCATGATAAAATAGCATGGGAATTAAATATTTAATTTTGGAAAACTGTTAAGCACATGATTTGATTTCAATAGTAGCCAAGGCATTGCTTCCAAGACCATCATTGTAGACAAAGTCCATTAATAATCCAGGTTTACTTGTCGTTCCAGCCCTATATTACTGAACCAGATTTACTTGTCATTCCAGCCAAGTCTATCACATGAGATATAAATTTTTCCCAATGCATTGGAGGGATATATAGGTCCCAACTAGCTCATATTGAAATCATTCATACGTGTGCCACAAAACAATCATAAATCAATCATCATAACCAAAATAATATAATGGGTTTCATAAACATCATCACACCATGATATAATACATTTAGAACAAATGGATCTAATTTCATCATATGAAAAATTAAACCATGTAAATAATAGAGATATTATACTTGAAACATAAACATACTAAATAATTCCATCTTAGATGGAAAATATTTTTGATAAAATAGATGAAATGAATTATTGAGGAAAATACCATTTCTTCATCAAAATCATTTTCTTTTAACAAAATGCCCATTAATTTTAAAATAAAAGGATTTTATTGAAAATAATCATGAAATATTTTAAATTATGCTTCGTGAAAATACATAATTATGAAACCGTATAAATCCTTTCATGCTATATAAGTTAAAAAACATTCTTCACATACTTTTGGCGGAAAAGTCAAAAAGTACCTTGTATGGTGAAAAATGAAAGATTCATTCCATACCATGTAGTAAAAGTCAAAAAAAGGTAAATATGCCATTAATTATAAATGTATGAATAATAAACATTTTATGAAATCATTTTTAGAATAAATATACATGTATGATAAACATAACCCCAATAAATACTTACAAATAAACAATCACAGATAAGAATGAGATTGGAATAATTTTCCCTTACCTTATGACCAATTTCTTCCATATGTGTCTGAGACTCCTGAATAGTGGGTTTAAATATATTATTACCTTGTAACAGAACCATAATAGTATTTATGATATCATATATTATTAACTTACAACATTATATTAACCATTCATTTGTCAATTCCATATTAAAGAAACTTTTGGGTAGTATTCATTTCATTTATCGTACATGTATAGACTTTTTGTTCATGATATTATTATTACATATATAATTATTTACATACTTCCAAAATGTATAACATGATTTATATATCATATATATTCAGTATATATATATAATATAGATAATTGAAATGAAACACACCATTCATAGAGACGGTTGGCCGTAAATAGGCATGAACGTTGTTTTCCTTTCCTTATTAACTTGAATGGAAGTAAGTAGATGAAAGATATATATATATATACATAGATAAAATTTCATTATTATTTCATAAAACTCACTATTAATCATTATATATACTTTATAATCATTCTTGAATGGTTAACATGGAGAATAAATCCCATTGCATCGTAGAGACGGTAATCCATACGTACGCAGGAGTGATGATATCGTTCTCATATTTATTGAATGATATAATACATCTTAATCAGTATGATGTTATTATAATAATATATAGTTATTAGTTCCCCCATTATACCCATAAAAGTGTTGTGGTGGTGGAAAAACAGATTACTCCACGGCGTGGAGACGGTATTTCGTACGTACGCACACGCGGTGATTTCATTTTTCTATAGAATGGATAGGGTTGTTTCATATTTATAATAACATATAAGTATATAAGTGATACTTATGTTATTACTTTATAATGAAACAATTAAATAAGAGGAATTAGAAGAAGAAATAAATTTGAAAGAACCAGTAAAGGATATTACCTCTTCATTTACACGGCTCTTCTAAACCTCCTCTAAGGGCACTAATATTTGTCATTGAAGAATAGAAGGATATATAGTATGTTTCTAGGGAAGTTTAGAAGATAAATGGATAGGTTTTGTCCAATATTGATTTCTCCAAAATGGTGTAAAGTGGAGAGGGAGGTGGTGCCCTTTTATAAGAGTGTAGAGGGGCACTTCTGGAAACCTTTAAAATATTAATTTATAATAAACAAAAAACCCACATAATAACCTCCAAAATTACTCAAAATAGAATATGAGATGATATAGGGTTTAAATATCATCATCCAATAAAATTTATACATGTTGTGAATTTAATTTAAACATTATCAATTTGATTTATCCTTATTTAATATATATAATTTTATTTTTGGTAATAATTTTCTAAATTTTAACTTATTATAAAATCTTACTAATTTGTTGTCAATTTTCCATAATTGGATACTTTAAGAAATTTTAAACCATATAAATTTCAATTTATAATTTATAATTATTTTTCCGATTTGTAAACAATTTTATAATATGTTAATTTTATAAAATAACAAGAGTGTCAATTTTGAAACTATTCATTTATTTGAATTTTAATAAAATACAAACAAAAGATTTGTCTAAACCAAAATATTTAATAGACTCCTATCATGTAATAGTTATCAATAAAATTCATGGAGTACATTAAATAGTTCATATAATATTTATTTTAATATTTTTAAAACCATTTATTTGATATTTCTCATAATTAAATAATTACTACAACATTTTTGTATAATTATTTAATATAAATATTTTTTTGCATAAAAATTAAAAATAAAATACTAAGATGAAAAAAATATCATATATTTCATAATAATACTTGTACTCTAATTTATCCTCTTAAAATCACAACATTTAAATGGTTATATTTATTAAATTATGAAGGTGACAACTTTGGCATCATTTAAAATAAAATAATATATGTTCTATAATTGTATTTATAATGTTTCAAATGGTCATCAAGTAGATCATTTGATAGTTAGGGTATATATATAATCGATAAATAATGTTTAGTGAAGATTTTGGTCCTTTTGATTGGTATTATGGTTTAAATAAAAACCATATTATTGATTTTTTAATAAATAAATAATTTATGCATTATTAATGTATAGGATATTAAAGTAATTATTTATTTCTTGAAAATCCCAAATAAATTACCATCAGGAAGAAAATCATGTTACCTTTAAAATAAGTGTTTATAATGAAATTTATGTTCAGTATAACCTTATATTAAAAATACTTTAATTATTAATGTTTGAGTGAGACATATTTCGCTTTCTATATGTAAAATAAATTAAAGGTCTTATTCACATCCAAGTTGGTTCCAAAAGATACCATTTCGACCCAAGAATATTTTAGGATGAAATATAATCATCCAATTATATTAATATAAGCATTATGGTAATTTTATAATATTAGTTTTACCCTTCATTACCTGATTTACCTTTAAGTGCGGTAAATAAAATTTATCGCAGTTACTATTCATAATGCCCAAAAATAAAAAATAAGCCTATTAAAATAATTCGGACCCACTGATTCTAAATATGGAATATATTTTTCCAAATTCAATACACATAAGAGGTAGTTTTTAATTTAATATTAATCCTGTTGTTGAAAAATCGAGTTTTAAATGATAATACATTGCAAAAGATTGAAATGATTTTACTTATGAATTCAATATAAAATTAATGATAATTACAATAATATATTAAATAGTAAAAATATATTATATATAAACTTTAAAACCATTCAATATTATAATTTATCCATATAAAATATATTGATGAAAAAAGATGTTTTTTAATTAAAATTTACCGTATTTTTAATATTCATTAAAATATGAAATTATCAGAAATATATTAAAAATTTATCCAAAGTAAATTTTTATATCCTTATTTCAATTAATAAGTTAATTATGTTATATTTAACTTATAACTATTTCAAAAACAAGATTTAAAGTGGGTGCGCCATCAAAAGGCAGCATAAGTGCATTTTTTTAAAAATACTTATTTTACTCGAACAATTTATTTTGTTCCCATAACATGTTCTAGAATATGTGTTAGATGTATGATAATGTTATAAAATTCAAAATGTGGTTAATAATATTCATAATGTATATTTCATAATATTATTATAACAATATAACATTGTTTAGTGAAACTTGGTGTATCGTACAACACAAGACATCAAAGAAATTAAAAAAAATACTTCCTATAAATTCTATGGGGGTTACATTGTACCCCCCTTAAAATGGATTTCACCCTCAAAATTCATCGAGGCTGTAAATTATTTACTACTTTAATGATTCCTTCATAGAACACACATCGTATAAAGGAATACTAAAACTTCATTTAAAAAAAATTGAAACATAACGGTCACCCAATGTATCTCAGCACTAGGTTTCCACATAAGAGA
The DNA here is from genome assembly GCA_963277665.1 of Viscum album. Classification (NCBI taxonomy): domain Eukaryota; kingdom Viridiplantae; phylum Streptophyta; class Magnoliopsida; order Santalales; family Viscaceae; genus Viscum; species Viscum album. Next base: position 394,933,003 of record OY728148.1, read on the forward strand.
ATATAGTTGAAAATATGGATATGGAAGAGAAATATAACCATCATGTTTTGATGAAGATTGGTAGAGAACATGACTATGAAAAATCCAACAATCACAAAGCCATAAATTTGTGATGATCTATGGTACCATTTGATTCATCAGATATGAGGGTACTAGGACAACATTTTTGGTTTTCAAGATCATTTCCCTAATGTTGATGAATTTTTTATAAGGATAAATACTTACATGATTTTAGTGTAATATCATCATTGGTCATTCAATGAACAATTTCCGATTCATCTATTATTTAATGAAATGAAGTTGAATTTGTAATTCTTGAAGTGTTAGTAGATCATGTGATAGGATGATTGGTCATTCAATCTATCTTTATCACAGAAAGGATAGCACAAATTACTAAATATACTATAGTCCATCTATGGTAAGATTAACTGTATATGATTCCAAAAAATGGACTTATACTTCATCTATCATACCACTTAATAAAATAAAACAAATTTATACTAACCAGGGACTTCTTGTTGGCTAGCAGTAGGCGATAAAGGCCGGTCGCTCTTTGGTTTTGGGATCGATTCCCGCAACCTTGTCTGACGCGACGGGTTGTCGCCCATCCTATGGGTTGTCCTTTTTCTTAAACAATACTATTATAACATTCCATAAATAATATAAAAAAGATCTATCCTTAAACAGTGCTATTTTATGTCAAACTTAATCCATTCCAATCTTTAGGCTTATCCAAAATTCTTCAGTCCAATCTCATAGTATGATGAAAATGATTACTTGAGAGATCATCTACCAACATTATAAATAACATCATTTTTCCCCCATATATGATAAGATATATCTTGTTGGTCCCATTCCAAACACGTGAATACTATAATCATGTATTCTCTTGAAACATGAATTACCGTATAACGTTAGCGAAAACATGAATGCTGTCAAAAGTTAACTCTTTCCACATAAAAAATCCAAAAAAATTTATATACTCAAAACATGATGTCACATTGTCCCTATTTCAGTCATGAGATCAGTAATACAATCAAACATATTATTTTCTGCTTAACCCTTTATTAGGTGCATATAATCTGCTTTCCAAAATTATTTCAATCACTTTTCAGGGTTACCAATACCATTAAACACATACTTTAAAATACTCATGTTAAAAAAATTGCGTAACAATCCTTTTATTTTTATTTATTCCATTGTACCATACATTATTCTTGATGAAAAATCAACCATTATACTACCTTCTTAAACCACGGACTGAGCATCGTCATTTTATTCCTCTAGACTTCTTACACCTTATATATCATTTGTAGTATCATTATCATAAACATAAATACACCACATATGACCATGCTGATTCTCTTCATGACATTTTCCTTAGGGAATTGGTCTACATAATTCCAGTACATTCCACATTTAAAACATTTTTCCATTTTTGATGTCTTAGCAACACCCTTATCTTTATCTATTGTGTTAACTGAAACTTTTCATTTGATATTACTGGATTTGTGTCCTTTTACCTACCAAAATAATCTTCTAGATTCTTTGAAACATTCTCCTTGATTCCTCTTCCCACATTATTTACATGAGGGAAATTGAACATTAATTCCTCTTTGATCATCATGAAATTCCATCTTTCTCTTGTTAGCAAAGTCAAGAATCTTACTAAGGATGATAATATTGATCATATTATGAGATTTCTGATTAGGCATAATAACGATGTTTTGCCTTCCAAATCCTACTTCATTAGGTAGATCATGAAAAATATCATACCATTTTCCATCATATTCTTCATTAACATGAATATTCTTATATCCTGCCATTTTGTAAAATCCAAAAAGAATAGAGTGAGAGGAAAAATCATACTAGGGAAACAACATAATCATGGGGGAGTACGTTTAATCAATAACATCTTAGGTTAAATCTGAGGTTATTCATGATCGTTATCAAAATTATAGGACTGTAACCTATACCTATTCTTAATCTTAGAGACATCTCTAGACATACCTTAGAATTATCACTAGAGATCTAACTAAAGTTCTCATATCATATTTTCCAATGTTTAATGAAACCATCACTCTGATAACAAAATTAAATACCCAAAGAAGACGTACATGGACATTACATTACTTTTTTGGAATACTTAAAACAATAGAAAAACATACACCCAAAGACCATATTAGTTTAGTGTCTTTGGAAACACAGAACAAAATATTCTAATCATGATGACAGATCTTAAACATCTCCCATAATGATCTTCACCTTTTGTTTTCTTACCTAAATCTATTCTTTATATCATGGGTAAAAGATAACATAAAAAGGGTGAGCTCAAAAGCTCAGTAAGGGTAATCATGGAGGACATAAAACAATCCATAAACATTTTAACATAAAAACATTAACATAAATCATCAAAATCATGAGAACGACTAAAATATTAGCTGTACATAAGGAATAAATCATAAAGGAACATTAACCATGATAAAATAACATGGAAATTAAAAATGGAATTGTGGAAAACCATTAATCACATGATATGATTTCCATAGTAGCCATGTCATTGCTTCCAAGACCATCATTGTGAACAAAGCCCATTACTGAACCGGGTTTACTTGGCTGTCCAGTAATGTATTACTAAACCAGATTTACTTTTGGTCGTAGCCATGTTTATATCATGAGATATAAATCATTACCCAATACATTGAAGGGAGATATTGGTCCCACCCATCTCATATTGAAATCCTTCTTACGTGTTCCACAAAACAATCATAAATCAATCATCATAACCCAAATAATAAAATGGGTTTCATAAACATCATCCCATCGTGACATAATCTATATAAAACAAATGGATACCATTTGAACATAAGAAAAACCAAACCATGTAAATAATAGATACATTATATAAGAAACGTAAACATACTAAAAAATTTCATCTTAGAAGGAAAATAGTTTTGATAAAGCATTTGAAATGATTTCATGAAGAAAATATCCTTTCTTCATCAAAATCATTTTCTATTCACAATATGCCATGCATTTTTCAAAGAAAAGTATTTTATTGAAAATAATAATTAAATATTATATAGAAAGCATCATTAAAATAAGGTGTTATAAAACCATAAAAGTCCATTTATTCCATATATGTTAAAAATACATTCTTCACGTAATTTTGCTGGAAAAGTTAAAAAGTACCTCGTATGGTGAAAAAAAAATAGATTCCTTCCATACAATGTGGTAAAAGTCAAAAAAAGGGAAAAAATATCTTTAAACATACAAGGACGGATATAAAAATTTTATGAAAACATATTTAGAAATCATTGAGATGGATGATAAAAGTAACCACAGTAAATACTTACGAATAAACAATCCCGAATAAGAATGAGATTTGAATAATTATCCCTTACCTTATGTCCAATTTCTGTCGTATGTGTCTAAGACTACTGTATAGTGGGTTTAAACATATTGTTAACTTGTATCAGAAACATAATAATATTTATTATATCATATATGATTCACTTACGGCATTGTACCACCCATTCATTTGTCAATTCCAAATTAAAGCAACGTTTTGGGTAATATTCATTTCATTTATCGTACATGTTTAGACTTGTTGTTCATGATATTATTATTACTTATATCATGATTTAAATACTTCCAAAATGTAAAAAATGATTTATATATCATATATATTCAATATATATATATACATATATAAATCTAATTGATTGAAAAATGAAATGAAACATATAGTTAATGGAGATGGTAGGCAGTTCGTAGGCATGAACACTGTTTTCCATTCCTTATTAACATGAATAGAAGTAATTAGATGACATATATATATATACATAATTCCAGTAGCATTATTATTTCATATATCTCATTTTTATTCATTATATTTACTTTATAATCATTCTTGAATGGATAACAGGGTGAATGAATCTCATCGCATCGTGGAGATGGTAATTCGTACATACGCACGAGCGATGATATCATTCCCATATTTATTTAATGGAATTTGAGTGGATGATATAAAATATCAGACTAATTATGATGTTATAATAATAATATATAGTTATTATTTCCACCATTATAACCATACAAGTGTGTTGGTGGTGGAAAAAAAAGAATACACCACGGCGTGGAGACGGTATTCCGTACGTACGCACAAGGGGTGATTTGGTTTTTCAGTAGGATGGATAGGGTAGTTTCATATATATAATATCATATCAGTGTATTAGTGATACTGATGCCATTACTTTATAATGAAACAAATAAATATGAGTAAGTAGAAGAAGAAATAAATTTTATAGAATTGGTAAAGGAGATTACCTCTTCTTCGACGCGCCTCTTCTAAACCTCCTATTAGGGCACTAAAGTTGGTCATTAAAGAAGAGAATAACCTCTAGAATGTTTCTAGGGAAGTGGAGAAAAAAAGTAACAGGGTTAGGAATATCTTTAAGGAAAATAAATGGTGTAATTTAGAGAGGGAGGAGGCTCCCTTTTATAAGAGAGGAGAGGGGCACTTTTGGAAACCTTTAAAATATTGATTTATAATAAACTAAAACCCCTCATAAAAACCTCCAAAACGACTCAAAATAGATTATGAGATGATATGGGGATGAAATATCATCAGAAAATAAAATTTAGGCATGTTGGGAATTTATTATATACCTTATCAATTTCATTTGTCCTTATTTAATCGATTTAATTTTATTTGTGGTAATAATATTCTAAATTTTAAATTGTTATAAATACATACTTATGTGTTCTGAATTGTTTATAATTGGATGAGTTATAAAATTTTCAACCATATAAATTTCAATTTATAAGTTTGAAATATTTTTGTGATTTTTAATCAATTTTTTAATATGTTATTTTATAAAATAACATTAGTTATAATTTTGACACTATTCATTTATTTGAATTTAAACAAAACACAAACAAAATATATGTTCAAAACAAAATATCAAATATATTTCTAACATTTATATATCTAAACATTAGTGTATCACATTAAATAATTCATATAATATTTAGTTTAATATTTTTAAAACCATTTATTTGATATTTCTCTTAATTAAATAATTACTACATAATTTTTGTATAATTATTTAATATACATAAATTTTTCACAAAAATTAAAAATAAAATAATAAGATGAAGATAATTCTCATATATTTTATAATAATACTTTTACTAGAATTTATCATCTTAAAATCACAATATTTAAACAGCTATATTTTTTAAATTATGAAGGTGACAACTTTGACATCATTTAAAATAATATTATATAAGTTTCATAATAGAATTTATAATTCTCTAAATAATAATAATGTTGACCCTTGGTTAGGGTATAGATATACTCTACGAATAAGGTTTGGTCAAGCTTATGTCCCTTTTTATGGGTATTAATTTTTTTTAAAGGAACTATATTATTGATTTTTCAGTAAATAAATAATTTCTGCATCATTAATGTATAAGATATTTAGGAAAATATATATTTCTAAAAAATAACAAAAAAATTACCATCACGAATAAAAAAATGTTATCTATCAAATGAGTATTTATAATGGAACTTATATTCAGTATAACCTTATATAAGAAATAAATTAATTATTAAAGTTTGAGTGAGACCTATTTCACTTTCTTTAAATAAAATTATTTAAAGGTCTTATTCACATACAAGTGGGTTCCAAAACATACCATTTCTACCCAAGAATATTTTAGGACGATATATAATTATCCACATATATTAATACAAGTGTTAGGGTTATTTTATAATATTCGTTTTACCATTAATTACCTGATTTACCATTAACTGTGGTTAATAAAATTTACCGTAGTTACTATTTATAATGACAACAAAAAGTAGCCTATTTACATAATTTGGACCCATGTATTCCAAATATGGAATCCATTTTACCAAATTCAATACACCTAAGTGGAAGTATTTAATTTAAAATTAATCCCATTGTTGAGAAAACTGGTTTTAATAGTAAAAACATTTATCAAGATTGAAATGATTTTACCTATGAATTCAATGTAAAATTAATAATAATTAAATAAATTATATTAAATGATAAAAATATATTCTATTTATACTTTAAAACCTTTAAAAAGTATAATTTAACCATATAATTTATCTTCATGAAAAAACTTGTTTTTAATTAAAATTTTGTGAATTTTTATTATTCATCAAAATATGAAAGTTATTAGAAAAATATTAAAAATTTATCCAAAGTAAATTTTTATATCCTTATTGAAATGAATAAGTATATTTTGTAAAATTTAACTTATTAGTATTTCAAAACTAGATTTAATGTGGGTGTGCCATTAAAAGGCGACAAAACTGCATTTTTGGAAAAATACTTATTTTACCCAAAAAAATTATTTTGTTCCCATACCATGTTCTAGAATATGTGAAAGATAAATGATACTGTTAAAAAATTAAAAACGTGGTTAATACTATTAATAATGTCTAGTTCATAATAATATTATAACAATATATTGTTGTTTAGTGAAACTCGGTATTGCGTACAACACAGGCTATCGAGGAAGGTCTCTCGTGCGTGTAACGCATGCCAAGTCGGTGTAGCGTGTAGTGAAAGATTACTTTTTTGTTGCATATAACATAATCAAAACATTCTTCATTTATACATTGAAAAAATTCTATACTTAATGTTGCGTAGAATAATTTGTACAAAATGAACTTGAAATTGTGTGCAACAAGAGACATGAATAGTGTTGCCTATACTACAAGCTAATACGGTTTTTCATATAGAACAAGCTAATCTTGGTGTACCATAAAACACAATACAACAAATTAAAATTAATTTTTCTTATAAAATCTTGGAATCTTACAATTTAACTTTCCAATTATGCATACTATGATTCCTCATAGATTTCTCTTGATCCAAGCAGAATCTAACTAAATTATCTTCACCCTCATTTTCCAAACAAAGAGTTGATCTGAATGGACCCCCATAAAAATACATGAAAATAAATCCTTTTTTAACAATTACACATCACTATTGTTATAATAAAACTCAAACTTCCTCAATTGGCTATCCCATGATCCACCAAAATCTGATACATAATAATAAAGCATATCCACCAATATCTAAAAAGAATTATCTTTTTTGGATGCCTCTAAATGGATGTTAATCTATAATAAACATGATCCATGTCCCCATTTACTCTAGGTGAATCCTATAGAAAATCAATGAATCCTTATGATTTCTATTTTATATAATGGTTGAATAATCCCCATGAAACCTCACAATTTTTTATATTTATAACAAATCTGAATCATGAATTACAGTATTATCACTAATCAAAATATAGTGATCCATCTTTTTGAACATAACCATAACCAACCATATAACATTCCATCATTACAGAGTCCATGTTATCCCAATAAAAATTCCAAAGACACCACAACCCATTTCCAAACTATAACCACAAGAGGCTGAAGAAGACCAGTGGTTATTAAATGATCTTCCATTATCTATTGGAAAGTGTAACAATAGTACACACATTTCCAAATTTCATGATTCGTACATGGACAAAAAATCACCATATCTTGTAATAATACATATTTTTAGTGAGTGGATTAAGGACCCATAAATAACTATGAATTTCGAATATTACAAACCTCATCATAGTTGATGATATGAAAAAATGATGACCAATGTAGGGGACACAATCTAAAGAGAGAGAATAACCAGAAATAGTGTCCCCACTCTAATAGATTTCATAAATTATTATAAACTCCAAAATTAATATATACACAAATGATTAGACTCAATTTTAGATGATAATAATTGAGAAATTTTCAGAACCACAACCAAAATATCTTCCCGAGTTTTCATATATAATTGAGAAAAATTACGTTAAAGTTTAACACTTCCTTTGATTGAAAAAAATATTATGATGGAGCATTCCTACTATGAGTGTCTACCATACAATTATCCATCCTATAGGTATAGGCGATGTCAATGAAAAACAACTTAATGTATATTATAAACCACCACTTTTTGATATTAAATTATTTTCATTAAAATTAATATATCATACTTTTTTCAGAAATTATTCGCAACATCTATCAAAGATACTGTCAATATAAATAAAGAAAATTCCTAAATGTGAAATGTTCTAAACCATGAATGGGGTAATAACTCACATGTTTTCAATGATGATGTGATCCATATTCCACCATTTTTCATACAACATATGGAGACAACCAATGATAGTTCTATATGTGTCACAGTAATCCATATACCCCATACCAAGCTCATGTATGATCAGGATAAGAGGTGAAATAAAAAGTATTTTGATATCATCAAATGAATCCTAAAATGTTGATTCTCATGTGAACATCACCACTTTTATGATAATATCATCCAATGTTGACTAAAAAATTGATAATTACATGAAAAATTATTTATATTATGTATTAAGTATGATGATTCATTGAATATATAAGACGTTTTTTGGCTATTCTAATGAAAATAAAACCTTCACCTCCTCATGACCAATTGATATACCATTCCGATATATCACATTCCAGATGAACATCCATTACTTATTCAAGAAATATAATATTCAATTCATGTCATACAAATGATGAATATTCAATATATCTATTAGCAAACTCAAATGGATCTCATGATAATGCTTAGATCATGGAAAACCAAAAAAACATCCATCAACACTACTGCAGAAGTGTTCAGATTCTAATAGAATTTCTCATTCATCAAACTCATAAAAACTGATGGAGTAGTTTTTAGACCAATGAGAATAAAAAGATATTCATAATAACCACACATACTCCTAAAACCCATAATTGGTATATCACACTAAAAACATTGATCTTATTATAACCTAACTAATTATCGATCATTAAAAACCACTTCCCCCTATTTTGATATAAAAAACATAATCAGTATGTGGAAGTGATACCTATTCTTGGCCCTTACCTGGCTAATTTCTTTGATTACGATGCATAATTGGAGTGAACTATATACATTCTTATCTATGAGAACTAGGGCAACCCAGAGGACAATATAGGGCCAATAAAACAATTTCCCAAAAGTCAATCCAATTGAGTCTTGATCAAATACAATATTATTGAAACTCCATTATTTATCATGTAGGATGAAAATATTTTTCAGTGATCCATGTTAATGATAATGTGGTAAATGGCCTTATGGATAACTAGGTGAGTTATAAAAATCAACCAATGTGCACAGACACATGCACATTGCCAAATCCATGAAGTGACGTTGTATTGAACAAAGGGGAAGGACACTATTACATCATGCACCAGCATCGATGTCCTCGGAAGAAAACCTCCTTCATCAAATCTCCCATATATCCCAATAAATTGGACATGATTTCCCTATTTGAACAAATGAAAACCAAAAATACCACCCAATTCTCTGAATTCACAGAACCTTCATCTAGGACCCTGAAATATTTCTAAGTTCTCTTCAAAACAAAAGATAATTTTAAATTAAGTGAGATAAATAAAAAAGAAGTACCTTCAGGGTCTAAAATACAATAATCTTATTCGTGGACCACTCTTACACTGTTGGAATCCACCTGTGTGAGGTCCCTTCCTTAAAGATGGACTTACACTAAAACCTTCCTAAGACAGCAGGAGAGAACACATGTGATTAGGCTAAGGGCTCACCGAATGGTTTTTCTCTTGTGGTCTATTATATGAGGCATCTATAGTTCACCCACTACTTTTCCCATGCATGAAACATTCTTAATTCCTCTTTTACTACATGTGAAACTCATGATTGGAAAACCAGTGATAGAAACCTAAGTGAGTCACCATTCAATAATTATTCCATGTTGACCATGAATGTACCTATAATACATAGGCTCCTATTATTAATGGGAATAGATTAAATCCTCCACCTAGACCACATAATTATAAAAAATACCGGAAATGGAACACCAACATTTCTCCCTTTTGTAATTTTCTTTCTATGGTCAGCAGTTTCCCATGCACTTCCTCCAACTAGGTTTAGATCATCAGGATAGATGTGTATTTTTACATCTATAGTCAAAATTAAAGATACCATAGGGAATGTTTCATTGAGTTCTTAGTCTTGGATATAACAGTATGTATCACATTCTCCCCTTCTCGTCTATGAGATTTGGATCCTATAGTTACTAGTAGAATTTCTGAAAAATACACCTTATTTTCTACTACACGTGGAATTACATCTTCATCCCACACCGGAGGGCCCATTTCTGGGCATCCCTATTAGATTAAGCCCCAATTAATTCATACAGGTTGTTTAAGTCATTCTCTTCTGTACATATACATCCTTAACCATCATTACATCCCCATTTTCTATAATTTTGACTAATTTCAGTATAAAAATAAGAAAGGTATGTTTCATATTCCCAGACTCATCCTATATATCCACTGTCTCTTTTACCATCTGCATAGGGGAAAAAAGGTTTTAGTTCAGTAAACACCCAATCCCCTTCCCATTGGTTTCTATTTCAATGTCCACCAATGGATTAATGTAGTCCTTGTGGTTTGTATGATCTTCTACATTATCGTATTTCTCACACATATCATTACTCTCATGGGCATATAGTTTAATGGTAACCCTGACATGTTTACAATCAATGAAATATATTGAACTATAAGTTCTTTAATTCTAATTCTGAAAATGATACGTAGGAATCCCCATAGGGCCTGAGATCAATTGGAATCCTCCTCAACAATATTCCCTCATTCATAGTCTTCTTTATCCGGACATCCTCCTTAGGTGTAATCCCCTAATTAAACTCCCAAAATCATCATGAGTTATGAATATTGAGTTTAGACATATCCCATGGTCCATACTCACGGACCTCTTCTCAAGAGTAATCCCTAAATTAATTTTCATAATAATCCATAATCCCCTATGATATTAACATAACTATGATAGATTTTAATCCCCTCAATGAGGTAATTGTATGAATCCTCCAAGAGGATCAAATCCAACAAACTCTATCATCCCTATACATTATGGGTCACAATTACTAAAAGGGATGAATTATAATGGAGAAACCATGTTCCCTCTAGGTTCCCTTAGCTCCCTCGATATATGTCCCCCACCAAACATTGACTAGGTACCTTCCACCTAGACATCCTTACTACATGACATTAAATTGTTTGGTTGGGTCCTTATCACATGAACAAAAAGGAAAAATTTACCCCATTAAGAGGCACTAGACTATGCATGTTCTGATACCTTTTTGAAGGATACATATGAATCAAATTTATGGGTTCGATCTAAACATCAAAATAGAACCCATCTCCCTAGTTGAATATACACAAAAGAGTTCCCCACAATGTGGCAAGGGAAAAAACTATATAATAACGATCAATGAATATATACGTTATATATATAGGGGTTACAATTGATGGTTATTTTTTGATACATTAATATATCATTATTTAAGATGATACATAGTTAAATAAAGATCATTCTGTGATTTATACATGATCATAAATGATTGTTAACTCTGGAATTACCCACGTCATAATTGGAAATTAATAAAGAATTTATAAACATGTCATAAATATATAAGAGAGTCCCAAAGCTTGAAATGTTTCCCCATAAATGGGTGTGATGAGCCCTATATCCCATAATTTTGACCAAATCACGTTCTTAAGCATCATTATCTAAAATAAATAACGAGATCCTCCCACTTGAATGTATGTATTTTTTCATAGAAAACCCTTGGGTTTTTCTCCATCCACAAAGTAAACCCTTGGAAACAATTGTGAATGATAAATTCATCATGAGGTGTGAATTATGTGGGAAAAAAGTAGTATGATAATGTGATAAATAGCCTTAAGGATAACCAGGGGACTTTTCCAAATTGACCAACTCACACAGACACATGCATGTTATACAATCCGCTCAACGACCCTACATAGACCAAAGGGAAAGGACAACCCTACACAGTGGACACCCCTACACCATGGACCTTCACATTGGACCAAACCTATTGACATGAAAATATATCCTCCTTCACATAGGGTCCCATAATTATTAATCAATAATAAACCATGGATAATAATTTTTACAACTAATAAATCGGAACACCCCCCTAGAGCATTGATTTCACATAACTATCACCTATGACCCCAAAAATTTCGTAGGATGCTCTCCAAAACCTAAGAGAAGATAAAATTAAATGGTATAAGAAATATAAAATACCTATCAATGTATATAATTCGTGATACATTTCCATGGACCCTTCTTCCTTAATATGAATCCATTTCCACGAGGCACCTTATTTACATAACAACATGCTTGAAAACCTTTCGTGGACAACATAAGAGAATCAAGGTGCTTAGGATATCACCTCAACCAAGTTTGTTTTATCATGGTTGTATATTATCAGATGCATCTCATGCTCACAAGGGACTATTCCCCACTACGCGATGTATTTTCAGTTCCTCCCAGACCTCTTTGGTACACATGCAGGAAGACCTGAGTCGCTCATGAAGTGCCCAGATCAGTGTGAATCACTGAGAGGGGGAGGGGGTGAATCAGTGATCCTTTAAAACTTTTTACTAATTGATTCTTAATCAATTAAACCTCTATGGCTGGTTAAAGCCTCGATCCACTCTTCTTATGTCTCTCAACCTTTCCCGGATAATGCAGTAATGAAAAGGCACAGGACACAAGGATTTACAAGGTTCGGCACCAAAGGCCTACATCCTTGCCATGCTCTCCCAGCATGGATTCTCCATTATAACCTGTTAGAATTACAATGGTCGATACAGAGTCCCACTGTATCTCTCCTGAGTCCCATAGGAGGGTCTTTATACTGCTTCACACAGTGTTACCAGAGTCCCACTGGCCTGCTCCAGAATTCCACTGAAGACTTCTTCTCCCTGAGTCCCACAGGGTCTTCTCCTGGCTCCTCGAGTCACACGAGTAGCTCTTCTTCACTTTAAGTTCTTCAAGTAACTTCAGCAGCCTGGGATAAAGGCTGCTGGCCTTGCTCTTCTCTTCTGATCACTTGTAGTTGATCAGGGCTTGTCGTCTAGCTCAGGCTTTATCTCCTTCTTCTGGATGACCTGGCTTCTCTCTTCAACTACTGAATGCTCAGACAACTGATATCTCTAACTTCAGTCTGGTCCAGTCTCAGTTTACTTCAACATCATGCACTGAGTGCATGGCAAATCTTCAAGATCTTCAAGTCTTGGACTCCTCATATGCACACCACTGATTTAGCACTGTTCACGTGTGCACGTGCATGCATGCATGCATGCACTCTCCTTTTCTTCCTCTTGGTGCAGTAGACCCACAAAGGGTGTAGTCACTTTAAGCACACACACCTTCACTAAACTTCACACACTTTATCCAATTTGTTTACACACTTAGAGTGTGTTCTACTTTTGTGTGGATCACCCTTTCCTCTTCTTCTAATGTGTATACACTTTTAGTGCACACACCTAGGTTCGGCCACTTCTTTAATTTGCACACAATTGTTTCACTTTAGCACACACATGAGTTGGCCTCCTCCTCTTCTTGTTGCACATACACACTTTAGTGTTCTTTTAGTTTGTTCTTCAAGGGATGCACACACAAGGTCACAACCCTCTGTCTCTTCAAATGCACAGACTTAAAGTGTGTTCCTCTTTGTTCAAATGCACAACCGATGACTATGGATTATTCAATTCTTACACACACACAAAGTGTGGTCTTCCACTTCACTTGGCACACACCACTTGATGTTGTTCTTTGTGCACACACATGGCCTCGGGTTCTTCTTCTCCCCTTGGCACACACTTGGCCCGTAGATGATCTTGTCCACTTTGCACACACACAAATAGTGTGGTCTTCACTTGATGCTCACATAAGGTGTGGTCTCGGCCTCTACTTGCACACACCCGAACAAGTGTGCTCTTCCTCTACACTTAGCACACACAAATACACTTAGGCCTTGGGTCTTCTTTGGTTGCACAAGGCTACGGCATTTCCTCCCCTTCTTGCACACACACAAGGCTACAGCCTTTTCGTCAAATGCACACACAACCCGAACGCTGTAGCACACACACAAAGGTGTGGTAAATTGCCTCACTCAAACTCCCTGCCAAATGAAGGCGTGCATGGGGTGCGGCCAACCTCTTCTCCACTGCCGCGCAGGGTCACAAGGCGCAAGGGTGCGCGAGGGCCGCGCAGGTGCCACTGCCGCGGGGTGCGCAAGTACAACACCCGCACACACTTCCTCCTGCCGCGCAAGTACGCGGGCATTGAGGGTGACAACCTCAAGCGCGCAAGGAGATGCGGCTGGGGTTCTTCCTGTCGCGCAAAGGAGGCGCGCAGGGGATCTCTTCCGGGCCTCGGGTGGCACCGAGAACAATAGCCGCGCAAAGTATTTGCGCGGTGGCTTCTTTCTTCGCGAGGCAGAGAAAGCTCTACGCGGATCTTCAAGTTTTTCAGCAGCGTTTCAGCAAGCAAAATGAGTGCATGGGATCTCTTTATATAGGCGATGAGAGCCTCTTCCATCCGCGTGAGATAAATCTTGAATCCCCGAAATCTTCGGATCTTCAAAGATATTTTCAAATCGTGATTTTTATCCTCTGTTTCACGCGGGATCTTTTATTTTCTCTTCTCCTCGTGCATGCGATTTATAACGCATGCACGGCCTTCGCCTCTTCTATCCCATGCATGCAAAGCCTCTGTTTAAACCCAATCCATGCATGCATAAACACCCCAAAGCCTCGGCAGATTCTCTTGCCTCGGCCTTCTTCGAATTCGTCCAAACATAGCATGCAAGCCAATTTTTAGGCATGGATCTGTTCAGTGTGGCCAGACGAGCCGAATGGAGGTCTCGGTTTCGAAAATGGTGGCCGGGAACTCGAAATAGGTCGTCGGGAGTGCTCTGGTTCAGCGGCTGCTCGCGGGTGGCTTCAGCTCGAGATCGACGAAGGAGATGAGCCGGGAGCCGTTGGATCGTGATGCGCGACGGCCAGGATTTGATCATTGCCGCGGAGATGAATCGTGCGGCGTGGATCGAGCGCACGATGAGACGGACGGCCAGGATTCGCTCCGGGTGACAAATGCGCGTCCCACATCGAATTCTCTCGCGGAATTTCCGCGGTTTATTACCCTGCCGCTGCCGCCATATGCTCAGTTGAACTTCTCCCTCCACGGTGCCGCCCCGCGCCGTGTTCTCCCTGCGGGCGCGCTCTGCGCCCACTCTCTGCTCCTGCGGGCGCGCTCCTAGCGCCCACTATGCTCCTCCGGCGCGCGGGTTTCACCACCGTGTGCCCTCGGGGGCTTATACACGGCCCCCTGCGCTCCTCCGGGCATGCCCCAGCGCCTCTGTGGTGTCTGCAGGTGCGCCCCTGCCACCCTGAGCTCGCCCCACGGGTTCCCCCTTGGGCGTGGCGCCTTAGGCCCACATGAGCCTTGGGGTTGAACCCACAAGGTGCTCACGGGCTGGCCATATTTTTTTTTGGCTAAGTCTTGAATAAGACTTTGTAAAAACAATGTTAACCAAATGTAATATGCCAAGCAACATGCCCTTCAATCCATTCTTCTTCTTCATCTTCTTCTTGAGAATTCGAACATTATTCTTCTTGATTAGAAATAACTCCTGTAATTCTTCTTCATCATCTCATTTTCTACATATGAGAGAATTCTCAAGGATCTTCATCAACCGAACTCCTGAATCAAATAACTTCTTCAATTCTCTTTGTTGATCTAATCAGAGATCAAATTGGAACTTCTTCAAATTCACATGCACTAAGTGATAGTGCATGGACTTCATTAAACCACCTCATCCACTCAGTAGTTGTGGATGGATCACTTCAGCTCCTCATGCATTGTCAATACAATGCATGGTCTTCTAAAGCTTGTTGTGACATTGTATCCAGTTGATACAAGTTCTTGGAACTTAAAGATCAGTTCAACAATCGTCTGATGTGCATGGAGAATGTTTCAACCACAATTTCCAATACCACTTAGTGAATCTCCTAAGTGACATGCATCTTAGTACTATGGCCATTCTCCTTCACCACCAACACCATCACAACCTTTGGCATTCACATCTTGACCTTCCTTGACTTCCATTCATTCCAAGACAACTTCATGCCTCATTGACAACAAATGCAACACAATGCACTTCAATCTCCCCCTTTGTATTTGTTGTCAATACACTCCTTTAGCACATATGAATGGGTCAATATGTGTGCCAATATTTTCTCCCCCTTATTGGCAATCAAATGCAAAGGTGTGGTGTGGTTCACTTTCAAAAATCTCTTCCTCCCTTTGTAAAGTATTTTCTTGAAAAACACTGAGAGAGGGATGATGTCACATGTTCTTCTTTAGCAAAGAACCTTTAGTAAATCAGCTCTAAGTCTACTTGGGCTAACCCGGTGTAGAAAACAAGAGTGATATGACCAAGGAATTCAAAGCTGTCCAAAATTCACTGTACATGTGAGATCATGCTTCAGGGGTTTGAAATTTTTCAGATATATCAATGAATTGCTAAATCCTGCACATACTTCACAAAACTCATTAGAAAGTTCAGTGCAAAGATAAAGCTCCCCCTTTCAATCATTTGTCTTCAATCCATACTCCCCCTTAATTAACAAGATAAACTCAATTAAGAAACAAGGGATGAAAGCATGATTGGAATACCTTCACTTTCTCAAGATGATATTAATTTTAGAACATCATCTTCTCCAGATTGGCTCCCCCTCAAGGGGTGCACTCCATTCTGTCCAAACCATCCTCCAGCTGAGAATGATCATCATCTTCAATTCCCTGCAATGTCAGCACATGTAAATACCAATAGTATAAGGGAATAAGATGGAACCTCCTTGGTTCATCAATGTGAACAACAAGGTTGAGAAGATTCTCTCAACCGAGATGTCCCATTTTCACCATTCTTCACACTTGCACATTTGATCTTCAATGATGTTGGTGCTGGTGTGGATCTCAAAACATCTTCATGTGAAACCTTCTTCTTCCCTTTTGCTTTAGCAATTTCCAGAACTTCATCTTCAGCTCTTTGTAGATCTTTGGCAAGTTGCAACTGATTTGGCCATATGATTAACAAGTCATTTGGAAGTGTGGCCTCAGTTCTGGAAGTTCCACATGGTTCTTTTGATGCTGTCAAGCTACCTCTCTTAGGCAACTTGTTTTCAATCAATACCTTCGGCTTCTTCTGGATTGATTGTCTGTTTGAGTGCAGTTGGCTTCTATTTAGTTTCATGGCTTCTTTACAAAGGTCCATGATGTGTCCTTTCTTTCCACAATAGAAGCATTTCTTGGTGGTCCTTCTGGATGCATCACCCTTCTTGGACTCAGACTCCAAGGACTTCTCTTCATTTCTCAAACACTTCTTGGGAGCATTTTCCACTTTCTTCTTCTTGCTTCCCAAGGAATTTTTTTGAGCTAGGTTCTGTGATCTTTTCTTCTTTTGAGCTCTGGATACAGTTGGAGATTGACATGTATCTTTTTGTTGACCACTTTTGCAATCATCCCAGATGTTGTCAAGTAATCCAAATCTATTTGCAGTGAACAGATGTCTTTGGACCTGTGGATGTTGCTTCCTTCCTTCTGGCTTGCTCCCCCTTGGCATTGGCTTCCTCTGTGCTTTGGCATTCAGTGGATTGTACCAACAATCCTTTGCACAGTGCCCATACTTATTACAACACCAGCACTGACCCACAAATCTTGAATTTTTGATTCCTTCTGATTGTAGGTTTCTTGTCTTGAATTGTTGTGCTGCTTCAGGAGAGCTCTGCTTCTTCATTTTCTTCATCCATACTTGTTTGGAATTATTTTTCCATCCTGCACTTTTTGTGGAAACACAATTAGAAGCATCAGTACAAGATGGTATGGATGGTACCTTCTTTCTAGAAGTTGTTGCACTTTCACTAGAGGATGTCTTGCTTGTAGAATCATCCTTCTCAAAGCTCACTTGAGTAGCAACATTTCTTCTTTCAGTTGACTGGGAGGCTTTGGCTTTAGGTGATTGCTGATTTGTCAATATCACCTCTAGTTCTAAGCATTTCATGTTAAGGGAGTTCTTCTCATCCTCAACAGTTCTTAGCCTTCCTTCCCAATTCTCCACCAGTTGTTTCATCTGGTCCTCATGCACCTTCTTTAATTCTTATAATGAATTGTTCAGCTCCTTCACCAATTTTACTTTGTCTTCAAGTTGAGCAACTCTGACATTCATTGAAACTTTGTGCAACTTTTCCAGTGCATGGAAAACTTCTTTGATCATTATCATAAAGATTTCTTTCTCAGAAAGGCTTCTTTGCAATTCTTCTGCAGTGTCTTCATATCTTTCATTGCAAAGAGAAACAGTTTCATCCTTAGCCTTCACCAGCTTTCTGAGAGTGTTGGTTATGCCAACCCTTTTTGCCAATTGGACTTCTAGAGAATTGGCTTCATCTTCTAGCTGTAATTTTTCTTCTTGAAGATCAAGGAGGCCTGTAGCTATACACATTGCAATTTCCTTGGGGACTCTCTTCTGAAGATATTTGATTGCATTTAGAAGATCATTGTTTCTTCCATCTTCATCACAGCTAGAGCAGGCTTCATCAGAAGAATGATAAAAGGAATTGTCATCTGATGTGACTTTCACATTTGTTTCCATAGAAGGAGTTTCTCTGATTGCAGCAACCTTCTTCCTCATCTTCTTTGCCTGTTTCTTCTTTCTATTTTTCTGAGTCTTGGCGGATATCTCCATTTGAGGCTGGTCACTCATTTCCTCAAATCTGCACTCCATAAAGACTCCCTTGGATCTTTTAGAGGGAACCTGGCTCTGATACCAATTGAAGTGCCCAGATCAGTGTGAATCACTGAGAGGGGGAGGGGGTGAATCAGTGATCCTTTAAAACTTTTTACTAATTGATTCTTAATCAATTAAACCTCTATGGCTGGTTAAAGCCTCGAAACCACTCTTCTTATGTCTCTCAACCTTTCCCGGATAATGCAGTAATGAAAAGGCACAGGACACAAGGATTTACAAGGTTCGGCACCAAAGGCCTACATCCTTGCCATGCTCTCCCAGCATCGATTCTCCATTATAACCTGTTAGAATTACAATGGTCGATACAGAGTCCCATTGTATCTCTCCTGAGTCCCACAGGAGGGTCTTTATACTGCTTCACACAGTGTTACCAGAGTCCCACTGGCCTGCTCCAGAATCCCACTGAAGACTTCTTCTCCCTGAGTCCCACAGGGTCTTCTCCTGGCTCCTCGAGTCACACGAGTAGCTCTTCTTCACATTAAGTTCTTCAAGTAACTTCAGCAGCCTGGGATAAAGGCTGCTGGCCTTGCTCATCTCTTCTGATCACTTGTAGTTGATCAGGGCTTCTCGTCTAGCTCAGGCTTTATCTCCTTCTTCTGGATGACCTGGCTTCTCTCTTCAACTACTGAATGCTCAGACAACTGATATCTCTAACTTCAGTCTGGTCCAGTCTCAGTTTACTTCAACATCATGCACTGAGTGCATGGCAACTCTTCAAGATCTTCAAGTCTTGGACTCCTCAGATGCACACCACTGATTTAGCACTGTTCACGTGTGCACGTGCATGCATGCATGCATGCACTCTCCTTTTCTTCCTCTTGGTGCAGTAGACCCACAAAGGGTGTAGTCACTTTAAGCACACACACCTTCACTGAACTTCACACACTTTATCCAATTTGTTTACACACTTAGAGTGTGTTCTACTTTTGTGTGGATCACCCTTTCCTCTTCTTCTAATGTGTATACACTTTTAGTGCACACACCTAGGTTCGGCCACTTCTTTAATTTGCACACAATTGTTTCACTTTAGCACACACATGAGTTGGCCTCCTCCTCTTCTTGTTGCACATACACACTTTAGTGTTCTTTTAGTTTGTTCTTCAAGGTATGCACACACAAGGTCACAACCCTCGGTCTCTTCAAATGCACACACTTAAAGTGTGTTCCTCTTTGCTCAAATGCACAACCAATGACTATGGATTATTCAATTCTTACACACACACAAAGTGTGGTCTTCCACTTCACTTGGCACACACCACATGATGTTGTTCTTTGTGCACACACATGGCCTCGGGTTATTCTTCTCCACTTGGCACACACTTGTCCCGTAGGTGAT
This sequence comes from Viscum album, assembly GCA_963277665.1. Taxonomy (NCBI): domain Eukaryota; kingdom Viridiplantae; phylum Streptophyta; class Magnoliopsida; order Santalales; family Viscaceae; genus Viscum; species Viscum album. Next base: position 394,953,149 of record OY728148.1, read on the forward strand.
CTTGTCCACTTTGCACACACACAAATAGTGTGGTCTTCACTTGATGCTCACATAAGGTGTGGTCTCGGCCTCTACTTGCACACACCCGAACAAGTGTGCTCTTCCTCTACACTTAGCACACACAAATACACTTAGGCCTTGGGTCTTCTTTGGTTGCACAAGGCTACGGCCTTTCCTCCCCTTCTTGCACACACACAAGGCTACTGCCTTTTCTTCAAATGCACACACAACCCGAACACTGTAGCACACACACAAAGGTGTGGTAAATTGCCTCACTCAAACTCCCTGCCAAATGAAGGCGTGCATGGGGTGCGGCCAACCTCTTCTCCACTGCCGCGCAGGGTCACAAGGCGCAAGGGTGCGCGAGGGCCGCGCAGGTGCCACTGCCGCGGGGTGCGCAAGTACAGCACCCGCACGCACTTCCTCCTGCCGCGCAAGTACGCGGGCAGTGAGGGTGACAACCTCAAGCGCGCAAGGAGATGCGGCTGGGGTTCTTCCTGTCGCACAAAGGAGGCGCGCAGGGGATCTCTTCCGGGCCTCGGGTGGCACCGAGAACAATAGCCGCGCAAAGTATTTGCGCGGTGGCTTCTTTCTTCGCGAGGCAGAGAAAGCTCTACGCGGATCTTCAAGTTTTTCAGCAGCGTTTCAGCAAGCAAAATGAGTGCATGGGCTCTCCTTATATAGGCGATGAGAGCCTCTTCCATCCGCGTGAGATAAATCTTGAATCCCCGAAATCTTCGGATCTTCAAAGATATTTTCAAATCGTGATTTTTATCCTCTGTTTCACGCGGGATCTTTTATTTTATCTTCTCCTCGTGCATGCGATTTATAACGCATGCACGGCCTTCGCCTCTTCTATCCCATGCATGCAAAGCCTCTGTTTAAACCCAATCCATGCATGCATAAACACCCCAAAGCCTCGGCAGATTCTCTTGCCTCGGCCTTCTTCGAATTCTTCCAAACATAGCATGAAAGCCAATTTTTAGGCATGGATCTGTTCAGTGTGGCCAGACGAGCCGAATGGAGGTCTCGGTTTCGAAAATGGTGGCCGGGAACTCGAAATAGGTCGTCGGGAGTAATCTGGTTCAGCGGCTGCTCGCGGGTGGCTTCGGCTCGAGCTCGACGAAGGAGATGAGCCGGGAGCCGTTGGATCGTGATGCGCGACGGCCAGGATTTGATCATTGCCGCGGAGATGAATCGTGCGGCGTGGATCGAGCGTGCGATGAGACGGACGGCCAGGATTCGCTCCGGGTGAAAAATGCGCGTCCCACATCGAATTCTCTCGCGGAATTTCCGCGGTTTATTACCTTGCCGCTGCCGCCATATGCTCAGTTGAACTTCTCCCTCCACGGTGCCGCCCCGCACCGTGTTCTCCCTGCGGGCGCGCTCTGCGCCCACTCTCTGCTCCTGCGGGCGCGCTCCTAGCGCCCACTATGCTCATCCGGCGCGCGGGTTTCACCACCGCGTGCCCTCGGGGGCTTATACACGGCCCCCTGCGCTCCTCCGGGCGTGCCCCAGCACCTCTGTGGTGTATGCGGGTGCTCCCCTGCCGCCCTGAGCTCGCCCCACGGGTTCCCCCTTGGGCGTGGCGCCTTAGGCCCACATGAGCCTTGGGGTTGAACCCACAAGGTGCTCACGGGCTGGCCATATTTTTTTTTGTCTAAGTCTTGAATAAGACTTTGTAAAAACAATGTTAACCAAATGTAATATGCCAAGCCACATGCCCTTCAATCCATTCTTCTTCTTCATCTTCTTCTTGAGAATTCGAACATTATTCTTCTTGATTAGAAATAACTCCTGTAATTCTTCTTCATCATCTCATTTTCTACTTAGGAGAGAATTCTCAAGGATCTTCATCAACCGAACTCCTGAATCAAATAACTTCTTCAATTCTCTTTGTTGATCTAATCAGAGATCAAATTGGAACTTCTTCAAATTCACATGCACTAAGTGATAGTGCATGGACTTCATTAAACCACTTCATCCACTCAGTAGTTGTGGATGGATCACTTCAGCTCCTCATGCATTGTCAATACAATGCATGGTCTTCTAAAGCTTGTTGTGACATTGTATCCAGTTGATACAAGTTCTTGGAACTTAAAGATCAGTTCAACAATCGTCTGATGTGCATGGAGAATGTTTCAACCACAATTTCCAATACCACTTAGTGAATCTCCTAAGTGACATGCATCTTAGTACTATGGCCATTCTCCTTCACCACCAACACCATCACAACCTTTGGCATTCACATCTTGACCTTCCTTGACTTCCATTCATTCCAAGACAACTTCATGCCTCATTGACAACAAATGCAACACAATGCACTTCAGCTCACTAGTGAATGTGACTCTTCAAGCCTTCTTCCAACCCACACATAGAACGACCAATCATTTTAATGATAAATTTTAATAAAATGAATTTATATAAGCCTCCACCTTGACCTCCTAATTTTAAAAACCATGACAGAAGGCACAACTGCATGTATCCGATTTTGATTGGTATTTCTATGTTCAGTGGTTTCCCATACATGTCTTACTAACTAGATTGGGTCCTTAGGAAATGTGTGGTGCATTATTTTTACAATCATGAGGAACAGTAACACACATATAGTGTTGGTATTTCTCTATCAAGGATAAAAGGGAGAGGAATATTTTCTCACCTAATCTTCTCTTATATGCAAAGTCTCTACTTCATAGTTAGGAGTTTGAGGATTATGAATGCTTATAAATTCATTATGGAATGAAATACTTCTACCTCATTATTAGTCTATCTTCTTGGAATCCCTCATTGATGAAGAATCAATCATTTAATGTAGGAGGTTGGTGTATATCTCATATCTACCTCAACATCCTTCCCAATCATTGATTCTTCATTTTCCATACGTTGTACTCATTTCAGGGTAATGTGATGATTGGGAAGTTCCTTTCCAATGTCCTCTTTTACCATAGTTAATGTATTTTCCATTAGTATAGGAGAGGATAGAGGAGGTTTGTTTACTCAATACACCATCCCTCTCCCTTTGCAATTTTATTCATTCCCACCTATATAAAAAATCATAATGTGTGGTTTCCAAATCTTCTACTACCTCTTGTGGCCCAAATTGAGCATAACTCAAATGGTAGTAACCCTATAACACAACGAGTGTGTTATTTTTGACTGACTGCACCAGCTTCAATAGAACCAGGCACAAATAATGGAACCTAAGGGAAGAAAACAAGCCAATATAGTTTAGGTTATCACCTTTTCCTTCTCTAGAGAATCTATGAAAACCAATATTGTGGAAAATTTCAAGCATGAACATAAACATATCCAACTATATTCGTCCTACTAGATGACTCATATAAATGAATCAAGTGAAGACCTCCTCTAAAATATGGTGACATACTATTGTAAGTAACCTACACTTTCCTTCACCAATTATGCATGACATCAGTGTCTTTAGGCATCACATGTGTAATTCAGATGGAATGTCCGGATAAAAAAAAGGGAACAAACCCAAAAATCTTTCCCCACACATGAGTATTTTCTGTATCTACTTGATAGAAAGAGTGGAAAAGTGTAGGTACATAATCCTACTCCGTATACGAAATGGGCATATATCTATATTTTTAACACTGATGTTACCATTAATATCTAGAAAATGGTGAAAGAGAGGATGGAATTACCTACGCACATCCTACATACATTCAAATACATCATGAAAAGAACAAAATTAGAGCTTGAGGGAAGGACATGAAAATCTATCCACATAAATGGGGAGTCACATTATCATATAACCAAAAGAAGATATTAACCACTACTCACATAAAATAGTGTTATGGGGGACCCCCATATTATTTGAACAAAAAAATCAGGAACATACACCTCCTCTAATTGGACATAATAAGCCTATTTCAATTCCCATTCTCAAGAAGCCACAAATAACTTAACATGAATCCATTTATCATAGAAAGTGGCCTTAATCGCTTGTTAGAAAACAATTACAAACAAGGTTCATCAAGAATGATTATAAAATCACAATCTAATCTGGGATCCAACTTCACTTAAAATTAATGTTCATGAACCCCTCAAACACTTCTCTATTATATCTTAAGACCCTACCGTTGAGTTAGAACATTATGGGAGCTGTAGAAGTAATTGTAAAGGTCCATATCAGAAACATCACTATGAAGAATTTATTGACCCCAACAATCCAATCAATTTCATGATCCCATCTCCAAATGAGTTCTATGGTAGAAATATAATTCTCTATAAGATCAAGGACCAATTGGTTCTCTCCCTTGATATAATTCAACATGTTGGTCCACCATATAATTGATTACTTTGTAATAAGTATATCTATAATAGTGTATCATATTTTCAAGATAATTATTTAATTGGAATCGTAGTTCTCATAAAGTTGTCTAATAATGAGACACATGAAAACAAAAGTCTATGAATGCCTAAATTCTTTTCACTAGTAAGTTGAATTATTTCTGGACCAGATTATATCTAATGGTTAATGTCATTCACCGAACATCCCTTATGTTACATACCTTCTATTGCAATGGAGAATTTCCCTATTAATCTCACAGTTCAAGGTAAAATAGTCCAGAAGCATCCTCTCTAGTCCGACTAGGTAGAGTGAACTCTAGTAAAATATGTAGAATCAACTCTAAACATGAAGAAGAAAATTCTTATTGATGACATATTAGTGAAGCACTGAACTTTGTTCAACCCTCAATACTACATTCTATCTCTGATATCAAAAGATTGTGTACATGAATTCCAAATCAACATATTGAAAAATCGTATGCATAAGTGATGGTATTACCTTACAAGGTGTATTCATATCATGTTTATTTCATATAATGGTTTTGTTTCTAAATTAACTAGGAATCTCAATTGGATTCACGACATCCAAATTTTGAGAAATCACAATGATACCTTCAATGAGCTACCATATACACATTAATGATGTCATGAAAAATGATCATTGATACCCCATCTAGTGTTTGTATTTAATGATGGGGTGCACATAGAGAACTATAATTCATTGTATTACCTAACCAACAAATCCCAACAATGGTTATACCATGGAGTGTTATTCAATCAAGAAGGATCAAACAAGAGGACATTATCCATGACCGAATATATACTTAGTAAAACTTGACCATGACTGACTCTCATCGAGGTCAAGCTAGTAGAGAGTAAGCTATTGATGGAATTAAACATCATGAATCTATGAATATAGGGAAATCATACCACATAATGAATTTCCACCACTAGATTTTGAAAATGTAAAATATAAAACTATGAAATTTTGAAATGGTCGATTCGAGTGAATATAAAATTATTTACCCATCCCATATACAAATAATACTCTATAAAATTAAATTACCTAATATAGTATTATCAGCCACAATAGTTTAGGAGCCACCCCAACCCACATGTTTGAGGGAATTTATAACCCAACCATCAAGAATATTAAACTCGACCCGAAAGGTTGTGGAATATGAATAAGAAGAACCCCAACTGATAGGGTTGGTGGGATTTTCACCTTGTAAACCACCTCTACATCAGGGAATCTGTTTTCTTCAAATCAGGGAAAGTAAAATTAGTAAATCTACCCATATCATTCCAACATGTGATCTAGTTTCCTTATGAGGGGAAAGACTGACAACACTTTTTAGAGATTACCTTCCTGTAAAATCCACCAAAAATTTATTAGTGAATAAAAAAAATAGGACAAGGCCCTCTAGAGGATGAATAATTAAAATTCCTCTGACGGACAATACAATAATTAATTTAATAAATTTACCATAAGTGGATATCAATAATTTATAAATGAAAATCCTCTAGAGCAAGATCCCAATTCAGAGGATTCAGAAGAGAATGTTGGGATTTATAATTTGGTATACACATAAACAAATTATGGAGTTTTGAATAAAAAAACTGGAGGCCCACTCTATATTTGGGCACTTCCTCAAATAATCAACCATGACCTTCTAGAAAGAATTAATAATACATACGTAAAATTGTCTCTCACCACCCTCCCATTGTGGATAAATAAATTTCATTGGTGGAATGATTTTCCAAGAGGAAGGAGGATTGGAAAAAATTGTGGAGACTCGATGGATAACTTCTTTAATGCATCCATTATGAATGACATATTAAATAAGGAGATCCTCAATATGTGCTTCTAGTTATCAATCCTTAAAAAAGGGGTTTTATTCCTCAACCAATTTAGATTTTGAAGATCAAATCAATTTTGGATACTAACCACTAATATTTTATGATCCCACCATAACAGATATATAATTCTTTCTATTATGTACACATCAAAAATATATTAAGGGTAACCATTATTTGATTGACCTTATAGGCTACCCAAAAAATGTTTCCCTAGTTCATCCACCAGTGACCTTCTAGTCATAACACCTATTCAAGATATAGTTAATGCACCTATATATGTTACAACTCATACAAATGTTCCCCAAATTCTTATGAACACCACCGAGTCAATGGGGGAATTATTGGAATCCATGGAGGAATGACATGTAATGATAAATTTAGAATCGAATTCATACCTAGAATGGGTATATCTTACTCTTCCATAACTAATTTCAGTAGTCCAATATTTCTAATTTTTAATGGAATAGGTGACTCGGAGCAACACTTGATGCATTTTGTCTCTCAATAAGAAACCCTAAGGGTTCCAATATAATAGGAAGAATATGTGAAACTCATATTCGTCGTTCAATCACTATCGGTACCATCCATTATGTGGTACAAAAGTTTTAAGGAAACTCACGAATGGGGTGGGAAGAATATTGTAATATGTTTATCCTCCTATTCATCATAATTCTAAAAATGAGAAGGTCTTTAACCTCATTATGAGCATAAAATTTGATATTGTCAGATACATAGATTTCATTTATCATAGGATGGGTTTGACATAATCCATAATACTACCTCTCTCTTAAGAAGAATTTTTTCCCATATTTCTAGTGAATTTTCACGATGAGTTGTTCATGATTATGATACATATGAAATTCATAGGTGGGTATTGGGAAAATTCCAAAAATGTTCAATAGGATAAAAATTCAATCGTTGAAACCCAAAAAAAATCCTTAATAATTCCATCAAATCAGGGAATGAAAATATGAAAAGTAGAGGCTACTATAGTTAAAATTATGTTTCCCATTATACCATCTGTAAATTTAGATCTTACACCATATGCTCGGGCTCAACCTCCAAATAATTAAAAGTATTTCACTCCACATAATGTTGGTCAGAGAGACAATTAGTGAATGATGTTTGAGGAAATGAAATAGTTGTTCAATATTTTTTTTAAAAAAACCAGTCCCAACCTAATTAATATAAATGATGAAACAATACATGGCCATAATACCATGTACCAAGAAACCATTAAGGTAAGGTGATTAGTATATCTCAAATTATTTTCCCTTACATCTACTCTTGGAAAACTACATCCGTTTTTGTTTTGTTTTCTAAGGCCTCATAAAAAGATATTAGAATATAGAAAATTATAGTTGAATAATTCTTCTTCTCAGGTGGAATATGTATCCACTACTATTATATCAGACTAGTAAATAGATTGGAAAGATGTTAAGAGTAAGAGTTCATAGATGTTCAATGACTTGACGGTAATAAAATTGTTAAAACTAACTCATTTTATAATATAAAAATAGTCGAAATTTCAAACTATGCCTCCTGCCACATTTTCTACAACACAACCAACTTCATCCATAGCTCATTACTCTAGAATTAAAATCCTAAAAATGATATATTTCTAGAAGGATAACAATATGAAAAGGTAATTTGATCTTGCATGAATACCAAATTTGATATTATCTTTAGTGAACATCGTGTTGATAGTCTCGAAATCATATTCACTACCCCCCCAAATAGACCTACTAGTGTCAACCCATTAGACATAATATTCAACAAATAAGGATCTGATCTTCAGTTACATTAGTTTTATTCCGTTAATTAATAACATTAACAATGATGATTCTTACTGTGAACCTAAATTCCATCCACATGATTGGGGAATTGACGGAATAGTTCATCAGAACCCAGGGTACGGGGGAGGAGGTAGTCTTTCATGATGTCACTACTTAACCCCCACCCCTTCTCGAGCAATCGATGTAGGAAAAACACATTGAAGACCTCTCCAGAGGACTCATATAGAACAAAGATATTTGTTAATGAATGAAAATATACTATCTGCCACAGTCATCTTGGAAGATGGGTTGATGACGTGTCACCACTAGATGATCCTCGGTGTGTATGCAGATCTAGTCGACCTAGTCCAACATGAGTGAAATAACCTTTATCTCTAAATAAAATGTACAATAAACCCCTCTCCTGAAATTTAGTTCTAAAAGTACATGGGAAAGAACACTCCCATTTTGGGAAGCGTTGTCCTCTATATTATAAATATGATTTCTTGATGAAACTGTCTACGTGCCATAAAAAATTTCATGCCTCGATGCTTTGTGTTTAAGAAATGATGAATGATAAGAATATAGAGAGGTATTATCAATCTCTCAAGAATTTAAATTTGAGGTTGTTGCTACTAAAGAATATTCTATAGAGAATGATCATGCATAATTCCACGTAACCATATACTTCACTAAATAGGATGAGGATGTTCTCATACATGGACACATCAAAAAATTCTATAAATTTGGAAGGAAAAATGAAATTATTATATGATGGGTCATTATTAAATTTTTTTTAGCATTAATCCTAATTCTAGTTCGGACACCTCCCCAATTAGTTCTCAATGAATCTCAACCGTCTCAATTTTCTATGATGATATCTTTGTATAAATAGAAATTTCAAGAGACACTTGGAGATATCCTAATCGTGAATAATTTTGTAGATCTCATGTCCCACATAGTGTTCATGGTTGTTATTTAAGATAAAAAATTAAATGTTGTATTGGGAAGACCCAAGATACTTTAGCATGTTACTATTCATTCATAATACAACCAATTTATGAAATATTCTATCAATGGTCAAGTTGGGCCATTGTTTGGTGGACATTATCCATTCAAATACACCGAGTCATTATACGTTGATGTAGAGTTCTACCAAAAGGAAATATAATATTTCATAGATGATAATGTTTCCAATATTAATGCCCCAAATGATCGGGAGATGATCCTAGCTAACCCTTTCATGTGTCTTAATAATGATTTTGTGTCTACCATTCATCAAATCTAATGGGTGGAATACAACACAAGAACAAACTCAGAGACTTATGTGATATCAATTATGATAGCTAATCCCAATCATGTTGAAGAAGTTATTAACAATCTGAGAAAAAAAGTAAATATTGAATTAAAATGACTTCATTACATCCCCTATCATCTTATGAGTCTCTATTTCTTCAGTTGGGATGGCAGAAGATAGCACAGAAATATGAAAATTTTAAGATGCTCAATCTCATTCCTTCTATTCATATTCAGATCTCGAAAATTCTTATCACCACTGATTCAGATAGAAATGATTCTACCATCTTAAGGAAACCCAAATAGTTACTCCCCTATTCACTGAAAAAAAACATTCATCTCATATACTCCCTATGTAAATTATAAATAAGTAAATACTCAGGAAGAAGATTAAGAGGAAGGCACTAAGAATTCAAATATAGCAATTGATGAAGGAATATCCACTACCGTGGATGAACTCTAATAGATTAAACGAGGTACAAATGAAGATCTATGAACTGCTTTGATTAGTGTGGTTATGATTCATAAATAAAAATAGGTATATACCTAATTTTTAATGCAACACTGAAACATGAATTCCTAGTGTTACAAGTACATTCCAATCATTTATCTTGAGGTGTCTACCCATATTTTTGGATTTTCAGAATATAACCAGTGATATAAATAGAGAACTAGAAGAACAGACCCTATTCAAGCTTCCAAAATTGAGGTTATAGATGATAAACTCATCAAGGTCTTCTTTTCCCATGAGGTGTAATATCTAATGTTCAAATCCAACATTGTCCAAGGGAAAATGATAAATAGGAAAATTCGATTCTACATTGACTTTTGATATCTTATCCAACATTATCCTAAATATGAATTTCTAGTTTTGATCATAGAGTTCCTAATTGATGCAAAAACTAGTTATCAAGACCACTCCTTTATTGATGGATAATTTGGTTATAATAAATCTAGATGGACCCTGAAGACGAAAAGAACACCACCAAAAAATCATCACAAGGAGTGTTCTTCTATCGGGTGATGAATTTAGGATTAAATAATACATGAACCACATATCAATTTTTCATGAATCACATATTCAACCCCCTCATAGTAATTTTTGTCGAATCATACATTGATTACATGGTATCCAAGTACTGAAAACTTTCTAACAACTTCGTTAACCTGAAAAACGTATTTCAAAAATTACTACATCATATAATGAAGATGATCACATTGAAATGCACTTTATAGGGAACCTCATGATTTTTTCTTAGATTATTCATATTCCATCATGAAATCGATGGTGATCCTAATAATTAAGATTTTATCAATAGAATTTATCATCCTCAAAACCATAAAAAGCTACGATGAATTCATGGACACTTTCCTTATATTCGGTGCTTCATATCCATTGTATGAGGAAAGTGTTCTCCTATCACCAAATTTTGCATTATAGTTTTTATGTATCCATGTAAAAAAGAAAACCATGATGAATTTGACACCGTAAATAAATATCTTCTAAGAGAAGTGGTATTAATTTCACCCATTGAGGGAAGTATTATCATTATATAAATGACAGCCTTGGAACGACCACATGAAGGCATTCATGTGCTACCAACTGATTCTGGTAATGAAAATATCAGGGATTTTCTCAGTTAAATCGTGACCGATGAGGTGAATAAATATTAAAATATTTTTAAGAGATTCGTAAAATTAATTTTTATTGTTCAGAAGCTAAGGCACTATCTACAACACCATGAGATCATAGTAGTCTCTATAAATAACCAACTCAAATATATCATTGGTCTTCTAATATTTACTGAGATTTTTTAATAGTGGGTGGTTATTCTACAATGGTATGAAATATAGTTTTGGAACTAGAATGTTCTTTATTTTAATGCCTTAGATTATTTTTAGCTGAACACCCATATGTAGAAAAATTGTCGTTAAATACCAAGTTCTCATATAAATAAGGATTCCCTATTCCAAAAAATCTCAATCATGGTAAATATATGATGACAACACATATTAGATACCAAAATAGAAGAGAATGGAAGACCATAATCTAAATAATTCTTGATTAGGGTTGTTTCTCATTTCTATATAAAAAATGGTCTTACCATAAACATTTCCATTTTTAGGAATATATACAAATAATTAATAGGAAAAACAACCCCTCATTATAGTACTATAATTGGTGTGCCAAATACCATTGAATCACTAAGGGGCATATGGTGAATCATATTTATGAAGTAAACTTTTCATCGTGGATTATACAATCAGAAAAGAATAAATAATCGTCTGGGATAATAATGTCTAAGGATTAATGAAAAAGTATCCATTAGAACCAACAATGAATCTTGTATAATGATTATAAAATGAGCATGAAGATGCATCATAAAATCCAACAATATAATTGGAATATCCAAATAAGGAAGAAACGATCATCACTAATTCCTATTGCTAAATGGTAACCCATTAGTTTGAGTCATAATAGTGGGGGTCAAAAAATTTGTTCTTATCCATGTTCCATATGGTTCTACAACAATGTGGATGATTAAAATTTGTATTATATTCATTATGGAGTACTCCCACTGAATAGATCTATAAAAAAATATGACGGTGAGAAGTCGACTTCTCTCTATATGATGACCCAAACCCCCAAAAAATTATATACGAATTAGGCTTTGATGGAGTCATTATTAGATGTTTCGATAGGGAATAGAGTACAACCACTATCCTAGAAGTACTTGTTATGGCATGTAGTTACCATTGGTCTGCATAAAATCATTCCCTCCAAATTAGAAGGCTTGGAAACTTTTAGCCTTAAATGATGTCTCATCGAATGGAATTAACGAAGATGTTTCATTCATTCAATGTGAACTCATACTTAATTCATCAATCCTTGGAGATTATATGTACATATATATACTCAAAGATAGTTTTTATTTGGGTGATGGATGTTGTGGGGACATACCATCCAGATATGACCAAGCAGTTCAAGTACATTCTTACTATTACGAATTTCTTCTCCAAATGGGATGAGGAAATACCAATCAATGATTCAGGGCCAAAATAATTAATTTCATAGTTAATCCCAACATATTTTCTAGATTTGGTTTCTCTCATATAACATTTTAAGGAAATTACACCAATTTATATTCAGATAAGGTAGAAATTATATATCATGAATATGATATCAAATACAACCAATTGTCTCACTGTCATACTGAATCTAATTAGATGTTAAAGGCTTTAAACATGAAATTATCAAAAAAAATATATTAAATGGTGGAAAAAGATAAAAAAAATCCTTCTCCTAAGAAGATCATGAATACTTTATGGGCTTACCGGACTACGAACCGCGTTGTAACATAGGTGACATTGTACTAATTGATAAATATAATGGACGTAGTCTTACACATTGAGGTCTAATAAACAATGATATGGGTTTCCATATATGATTATATATCTAAAATTTAACAATCCCAATAATGATAAGATAAATTGGAGTGATTGGACGAAAAAATATTGCATACCTTGTCACACATTGAAGTCTACCAGAATCAGATGGCATGAGATTTCCAAAAATAGTTATTCCTCTAATCATTCCACCAAAGAGATTTTGGGTTTGTTTTTAGGAAACCATTGATATCAGGAATTGATCCTCTAAAAAAATATTTTAAATTGGAGGGAAAATATTCTATACACAATTTTTACTCCAACATAGCGTATTATTTTATTTGAATGGATGGATAAATCATTACAACCATGTACAATGCAGGTTTCTAAATAAATATTTTATGTAATCTCATGAGATAAATCCCAGATATAAGACATTAAATTTCATATCACCATAGGCTTTATTGACAAAAGATGTTAATCTATAATGTTGGGCCCTTATCACATGACCTTAAAAGGTATAATGCCCTCTATTTAGGGACACCAAACTATATGGGTTTGAATTTCTTCCATAAGGATACATTGAAATCCCATATTCATATTTGACACCAATTTCACAACAACTCCCATCTATTTGGATGAAGATACACTTCAATGATCCCCAGTGAGTGGCTAGGAAACCAAAATCATCGTAATAATGATCGTAGAATCCATAGGTATTATATAAGTGGATAAAATCAATGGAGAACCACAAATATATACATATATCATCATGAATGAAAATCCAATGATATATAAATATTATTATATAATATATACATCAAAATTATTGATAATTAAATTTGTAATGAGTCACAATATAATTGGGAATTAATCATGGAATCATGAACATATTTAAATCTATATGATAGTCCTGATATAGGAAATAATTCCCAGCCATAGTGGGTAATGAGAGAAACTACCCATCCTCTCAACGAATACATGTTCATAAGAATAATTTTAAAAAATCCCTCATTATTTACTAACTTTTTCAAATATTTTCTTTCGATATAAAACCATTCGGTGTTTCTTGTCCAATGAACTAACCCATTGGAAAATATTTCAAAATACTAAATCGTCATGAGGTGAGAATTCTAATGGAAAAAATGTGTTGAACTGAACAAAATATGTTCAATAGTAGTGAGGTAGGCCTAAAATGGAGACCCTACATGGAAAAAATATATGGATAAACTGTTTAGTTACCGTATTAAATCTACTACATCGCCACATCCTAATATTTTTCCATTTTACCTCATGAATCTACCTTCCTCAATCGTTTGGATCCAATCCTGGGGGGAGGGGTCTATGAAGATAGTATTTTAATTAATAAGGAGGAATAAATATTATAATGATCACCTTGGGAAGATAATTTGCTAAATATACCATTGTAACTTTCCTGGTCTACATATGCTCATATGCAGTACATGGTACATAAGCCAAAAAACATCCTTGTGTGGACCTAAGGGGCAGGAAAACACTCTTCAATTGAATTACATCATGGTCCTATAATGAAGAACTATCAGGAAAAAATAATTTATATAAGTTCACATATTTCTCAATTAATCAGATCTATGGGATGCTTGTTTGAACAACTAATAAACTAATAGACCCTATAGATACTTTATTTAACAGAACATTCACACAGGTCCACTGAAATTTCTCATGCAGCTCTCCAAAACTGGAGGAAAGAAATAATTATATGTGGTATGTATGCTATAAGTCACATCAGGGTCTAAAATTAAGGAATAAAAATTTAGAAAACATTTTCCACAATAAGATGCCACCTATGCGAGGCCCCTTCCATAAGTATGGACTAGAACGAAATAATTTCCCCGACACAATAGGACACATATGTTGAATAATATAAGTCCTCACCCTAGTGTTGTTTCCCATGTTTTCTATTTACAAATGCATATTGGGTTTTCACATGCTATCCCTCACTACGTGAATACTTTTTAGTTTCACTAAGGCACTGTGTGGGACACCTATGTGGATAAAAGATGGAAGAAACCTACAGAAGTCACCATTTAGGACTTCTAACAATGAATCCATGGAATGTAATCTATTTATTGGAATCAAGTTTCTTAATGGTACTATGTTAAAGCCTCCATCTAGTCCTCATGATTTTCATAACCATTGGAAAAGGTACAACACCGTTTCTCCCATTTGGATTTGAGTCTATATGGTTAGATGTTTCCTGAAAATGTTCTACCAAATGGTTTGGATTTTTGGTAATTTTTTGTTTCTTATATCTATGGTCATGAGGACCCCTACCCCTAGAACAATGTCAGAGGCTTCCCGGTATCAGATACATGAATATGAAAAATTTCTTTCCCTTCTCGTCTCTATAATCTAAAACCTCTTGTTCCTGGATGTGAGGGTGAGTAATATTCATATTTTTTCATTTACTAAGGAATGGAATACTAATACATCTATAGGAGAATTTTATAGGGAATTCATCATAGAGTAATACCCTTGATATTCATGTAGGAGGTTCCAGTCTTTCTACTCCATACATTAGAATCCTTATCCTTCATTACATCTTTGTTTTTCATAACATCGATTTATTTCAAGGTAATATGAAGAATAGGAAGATAGAAATAATCAGAATCATCCTCCACAAGCCCAGTCTCTTCCAAAAGAATAGTCAAAATAGGGGGTGGGTGGACTCATCACCCCTTCCGTCTACCATTTGTCTTTTATTTCATTTCCACCTACAAGAAAAAAAATTGTGTGTTTTTAAGATCTTATACATCATATAGTTTCTCACACCAATCATGAATCATGTGGGATTACAGGTAAATGGTAATAATTACATCCACACAATCATTGTAATTGATGGAACTATATGAACTCTGATTCCTACATTAAACAAGATACATAAGAAGCATTCCCAGGTCCTAGGATATGTTGGAATCCAACTCAAAAATAACACCCAATCATAATACACATAATTTTTGTGTCCTATTCACGTTTAATACCAGATGTAAAACCTAAAATTAAAATTATTTGATACATATCTCATAGTCCTTTCATAGGGAATCCACTTCAAGAGTTATCCCCATCATAATACTATAAAATGGTAATACTCTATTATGTGGTTAACCGAACTACATGGGATGGGATTCCACTAAAAATAAGATACATAGATAACACCATGATTTCCAAACCCATTACTGAAAAATCCACCCTACACTATCTTGAATAAAACTTCTAATTGGTTTAAAATCAACAATTGAACATATCTTCCTTCCAGGTTCACTAGGCTACCTTAACAAAAGTCTAAAAAATATAATATGATCCTTCTTCATAGGCATCATGGGATCATGATGTAAAAAAATATGGTTGGGTCCATTTCACATAAAAATAAATAAAATGATGTTTCCCATAATGTGGAACCAAGCTATGTGGTTATTGATTCATTTCACAATGATATGACTGAAGTCCTTTTATGGGTTCGATCATGACATCAAAACAAGTATCATCAATATGGATGACGATATAGTCCAGAGATCCTGATGAGTGGATAGAAAAACAACATCATCATAATGATAATAAAATATTCACTATATTGTATATAAGAGGATAACATCAATGGATAATCCCAAATACATACATATATTTTCATTGATGAATAAACTCAGATACATACTTATGATTCTATGATATTTATATGTGTATATATATATTCTAATAATGTATTTTTAACTATGAATTAACCAAAGTGATACTTTTTAATTAATGAATGATTCATGAGAATATCACAAATCTATAATTGATTCCAATAGTCAGAAGTATTTCCCACTAAAAGGGAGCGATGATCCCCAACCCACTTCATATTGCCCAAAGTGAGTATATAAGAATAATTGTCTAAAATTCCTAATAAAATCCTAACTTTGTAAATTATATCATTTTTGATTTAGAACTATCGTGTATTTATAGTTCCATGAAATAACATTTTGGAAACTTCTAAAAAATAGATTATTTTCCTAATGTGTGAATTTCGAGGAGAACAATATCCATTTATTATGCGATAAGAAGGTATATAAATAGGCTGTGTTCCTGGAACCATGTAAATCATAAACATTACCTCCAACTCCAGTAGAATTCAAGTTGAACCATCTGAAAAAATGTTAGGTATTTCCACAACAATAGTTGAAAGATCAATAAACAAAAAAAAATTATTAAGCTCAATTAATATAACATAAGTCAAACTCCAGAGATCCTGAAATGAAGGACCTGTAGGTCCAGTAATAGTGTCCCAATATCACTAAAACACCCATGTGTACCCATAAAAATCCTAAGAAATACACCGAAATGATTAAAATAAACCTTGTCACGATGAGATAGCAGACAATCCATATCTATGATGAGTCAAATTACTCAAGAATATGAAAAATAAAATCATAAACTAACTCCACATTTTTTATAGAATGTATACAATAAGGAGATAAAAACCAATAATCATTCCTATTTATAGGAATTGTAACTAAATACCTAATAAAGTTAATAAACAAAATTGTATTTTTAAAAAAATAAAAAATTTGAAAGATATGACTAAGTAGGATTTATGTGTATGAATTAAAGAAATGTCAACATATGATGAAATAAAGATGACACCTATCACTATAATTGGATTCACATCTACACCCACTGGAAAATAATCTACTTCATGATGGTGGTTCACTCATGTGTCCCATGTCTAGAGACCTATATTCAATGAAGCATCTTATATCCCTATAGTAGCATTTTCAGTAAATGATCCCTAACCATATGGAATAGTTGATATAATTTGGTAAAAATGTTGTAGATGGCCATAATATACCGAAATATTACACATCATTACATGCGAATGAATCGAATACCTACTGTTACAACCCATTCTGCACTGATATAACGATAAAGGCACTCTTCTATCAATAATTGGAGTTTCTAATGAGACCTTCTACTGAGAACCGTATAAAAAAATGTGGCATTGACCATTATACTTTCTCTTTTTCCATGAAGAATCAGTAAGTATAACTCTACGTGTATAAGAATGTGATGAATGACTATCCTTACCTACTATATTCATATTCTACATCATTTAAATTAACACATTATATAAATACTTTAAATTCATTTATCTAAATATCTATGATCTGACATCCAGTCGTAAAGACTTTATGCGCTTATGAGAAATCACCTGGTAATCTATATATATTCTAAAGATGGATTGTTTCCAACTTATTTATCACTTACACCTTGAAACACATACCTACATCTTCTACATTCAAATATAAATCACTAAATTTTATCCATCTCACTCACAAATGTTTTCCATGCTCATAGGGTTCCCACTCTACTCCCTATACTACTTCTATCTAGTCCTCATGCAACTCTGACTCAAACCGATCCCCATCCATCAAATCCCAACATCAATCAGGTTCCTCCTTCGGCTTCATAAGTTATTCATTACTCATCATCCATCCACATATGTACTCTAAATCTTGTTATCAGCTTTAGTCAAAAACATATTAGAAAGGAAAATCTTGATTGTGTTCCTAGTTCTATATATTTAAAAGGGACTTGTGTTTTCATTAATAAAACTACATTTCAAAGGAATTAGAAATTAGTAACTCATGATACACCATCAATGGTTTCACAATCCATGTAAAATGCAATTTGTTCTCTTTTTCGAAGCTCTGAACCGGTTCGATTCAAATGATCTTTATCAAATTGTTTCTAAATGTTCAAATTTTGTCGAATCTCATCCTATTTACAATACATCCTGTATAAGGTTTTTTTCATTAATATTGAAATTTAGATATTTTTATCAAGTTTTATGTTTGTTGTTTCGCTTCATTCATTCAATATTTATATATTATAATTAAATACATCTTCCATCATAATCATCACTTCATTTTACAACCACCATTTTTTTAATTATATAATTACTTTATTACAATGACAAATTTTGTGAATATATAACACTAGTATTCACCCATTTAATTATTCTTTATTACTCAGGACAGTTTTAAGGAATTATGTATATATTTTTGAAGGAATCAACGCTTTTACATGTGGCATAGTAAGTATAATTCAATCCAGTAAATAATGTAATCAGTTTGTGTAAAATATTATTTCTTCTCTTTTCCAAATTAGTTATTTATGTTTCCATAATGTTTATAAGGAAATCATATTTGAATATATTTATTAAATTTTTATGAAATAACTAACACATTTTTCTATTTACATATTATATGTATTATCCTATGGCCAAGGGTGTGAACTAAAGATATGTTATCAAGCTATTATATCATTCCTTAACTCAACTAATGGTTAAAATATTATTTTTCCATGAATAATTAAAATTTATTCCTAATTTTTTTTAATAATAATAGAATTTATGAATTTTAATCTACATTATTTGATGTGATAGGTTTCAATGGTAATGTTCAAATCTTTTGTTTTTGTTAATTAATTATAATAACATGTCAGTTACACCCATAAAAGATAGTTTGGATGTAAATTAAATTAAATATACAATTTTTACACTCCATTACATGCATTTTTGTTGACACCAAAACATTCCAACCAACATAAATCGAAAATATAACTACTTTTTTTTTATCATTTTCATCATGTTGGAATCAATTTTTAAAATGAAATGACCATCAATGTGATGTTTTTGATTAAGATATGATCATGTGTAGTTTTATTGTTGGCTAGGTTTTAGTTTTGAATTATATTATTTTTATCATCCATAATTGAAATCATGAGAGATGGTGAGTATCAGGAATAGTTGGAGAAATAGATTTGATATCCACTAAATAAGATTATCTCTCCCTCTAACCATCATTCACCCACAATATTAAACTATCATAGTCCATGTATCCACATATATAAATTAGTTATACAATATTCAATTATAGATTATTTCATATAATGCTTCTTTTCATGTTAGGTCATTTGATTTAGATGAAGATTCAATTATGGATGGATTTTTTTATTCCATTATTATATTTAACTTGTTTTCCAGTAAATTTTCTGAAGATTATTTTCGGCTATTCATTTTAAAAACTCTATGAGCCCAGTATATAATACTAGGATTCCACTATAAATACTACTCACACAACATCAGGAGGGATTTAAATAACATAGACTTATAATGAAACTATCTCTCCTAGGAAGACATCAGAAAATGTAAAAAACTAGAACCTTATGTTAAATCACTCATTTTATTTTTCATATATAATTCATTGTGTGTAAAATTATTGTTGTGTTTTTTGAGATTGAAACTAGTTCTTTCAATTATAAATTAAAAATTTAAATACCATTATTTCTATAGTCATTATTAATTTTTCTCATTACAACTTCAAGTTAATTTATTTCCTTAATTTCCATATTGTCAAAATAAATTTTCATTTCTTTTCATTAATCATCTATGTTTTCTACTTTTATGATGATGTCTTGGAAAGTTATTTTACTTTTTTCCCTTATCTTTTCTATTATTATTTTAATGATATTCATTTATAATCTATGATCCTTTTTTATCAACTATCATTTTTCATGATACATATTACATTGAGATATACTAAATACAACAAAACAACTTTTTTTGAGGATTTGACTTTATAGTTTGATGGATAAAAATTATATCCATTGCATATAACTTATTTAATTTATATTTATTCAATTTATTATAAAATGAAAAATATTAAATAAAATAGTTCTTTTCATCTAGTCTATTGAGATTGTGATGTTTATGTCGGAGGCATGGCCTGAAGTGCCAACAACTGTATATTTATTTATTAAATATGGGATGAAGGTTCATGTTTCCTATGTGAGGAATCATAAATGTTTTTGATTATAAGGAAATGATATGTTGATTCACATTATTTATTCTTCTACTAATTGTGTATATTTATTTTAGTTCTTTATGTTTTGGTGGAATGTGGTTTTCAAAACATCTTTTACCCCACAAATATCCAATTTTTCTAATATATTAATTTGAATTTTATGAATTACAATATCATTTATTCATGTGAATGACCTAAGACATTTAAATATAATTTATTTTTCTTGAAACTAATTTTATGAGTTTTTTCTAGCCATTAAATGGGTTGTTTTACAGAAACTCATTTTCTATCTAACTGTACTACATTTAAATTTCTAAAATGAAATTTTGAATATAAATTATTATTTTAGACAATTATTCTGATTTGAATTATGTTTAAGAAATGTTTATTGATTTATTATAAATAAAATTATGTATAGTGTTTGAAATGATTATTATATTTCATAATTTTTATATAATGCATTCAATTGTAGGTTATAATTTTATAAAATAATTTTCATTTCTTATATTGTTGAGAAACATTTATGAACATATTTTAATTTTTCTCTTTAAATATTTTAAATTAATAATAAATTTTGATATGATGTATTTCATTTACTAACCACATATTGAGTTGTGTACTTTTTGAAACTATGTTTTTTGTATTGTTTTTTGTATATGAGCTATCTTATATAGTAAAATTCATATCAAATTCATTAGTATAATTTTAATTTAAATTCCAAATTCAAATTATTGTAATTTTTATTCTCTTATTAATTGGAAAAAATAAATTTATAGTTATTGTTCTATTTTTTCACTGCGAAAATATATTAAACTCATAGTAGTTTAAAATAAAAAATAATTTTAGTATATCTACTATATCTACTAAACATAGGTGTTCCCCTACTTATGTGTCACCACCAGATTCAACCATGTCACCAAAATCTGGTATTCAATTACCAATAACCCCTCTATTATCTGCTTCCACCCCTACACTACCCCTCGTATTTCATCTCCGATAAACGCATTACAACGAGCCATCATCACGCTTAGGGTTACCATATTTCATCTTCTTCCTCCCGTGATGAGCTCAATCTACATCCATTTCATCCCATGGTTTTCCCTTGGGCATCACGTCTCCCATACCACTTCATCATTCTTCTGGAAACCCCTATAGATTCGTCAATCACATTTTTGTCTCCTATGAGCTCCTAATGCCTTTAGGATTTTCTCCCATCCATCTTCTGTCTCTATCATCGATCAAATGACGTTACCTATGGTTTACTCATAGCTTCCTCATCCCTCTCTTATGTCCATATTCCTATGAGATCTTCATTCTGACTCTAATACCTGAATATAGGGTTCCGTTGATTTTTTATTAACCAACTGTTACCTCCACATTAATCCCTCCTCCATCGCTATCTTCTACCCTATAGTCATGCGGATACCAAACACCATCAAAGCTTACAGATATTCATAACACTCTTCTCTAGAATCATCTATAGAATGTGATTTACTTCGACTAGTATTTCATTCATAGTCAATCATCAACTACCTCCTGCTCCCCATAGTAGTCGATTGGAATCTGGTCATTGTAAAACTAACTAATAAATTTCCGTATTCAACACCAAAAAACCCTAGGCTACTTAATTGATTAATGGTGGTAATACGGTGCTACAAATTCAAGCAGTATCCTTCACTCCATTACATGTCGGATTAGCTACATAAAAATGTCGGTTCATCTCTCCTTACCAGTAAGACTCCTATTACTGAAAACCAATTTTTTCAAGCCACTACAGTCGACTCACTATGAATAATCCACTTACCAGGATCCACAAAACCCATTTATTCCAACCAGGGATCATTTTGATCTACGACACGACTACTGCTTCTGGACTTCTGGCTCAAATGTTCTTTCTATATTACTAGAAGACAGAAATATTGCTACGTTGAGGCAGTATTATTTTTAACTGCCTATTAGAGGCCCTTTTTCAAATTAAGGTAGTCATCATGAGTACAAATGAATTTTCAGGTTACCATATTGCCTATAATAAATTAGAATATACGGTGATTCATATAACATCATGGAAATCTATTCTAGTAGTTAACATAACTGCTTGGAATTACACAAATGTTAGGTAACTGTTACACTAGATGATAACATGAAAGCCTTGTATGCCTATCAAATTTTATTTAAAAGTTAAAAACTACTATCTTTTATATTCAGGTGACCCTGTTTCTTATTTGGATATTTAATTTGTAAAAAAAATTAGTTCTATACTGATATACAATTACATCTTTATCCAGTTAACTGATTGCCGTCACTATGTATATTACATTGACATTATCATCCACATTGCATAAACTGGTTTCATTGAACACCTTTACAATCATATATAATGAAACACAAATCAAACATGCATTTCTTGTGATCCTCTCGAGATGCATGGTTTTGAAGGAGACAAATAATGAAGGAACAACAAAAAAAATTTAGTTTTAAGTTTTATTTAGTTGTAAATGATACATTTTTTATCTTTCATTCAGTAATTCGATAACATAATATTATCACAATAACAAATTCAACATCTAATAGAAATTCATCGATGATAGGGATAAATATGTATGCTACTTAAATAAGTGAACCACTATCAAAAAATGGAATCACAAATGTAGTGATTCACATGCCATGACCATCATTATCTGTTAACGTTCAGTTCTTTCGGTATATTCCTATTTAATGCCTAATTATTCTAACTACATTGCAGACTAACACAAAGTAGTTTTTTTTAACTTCTTCATGTACTGTGACTCTACAATCTAAAAGTCAGAATACATATCCATCCAGAGCAAACAAGGTAATGAAATTAGCTGATGCCTTCAGTTGATCTCCGATTTATTTCTCTATGTATGATGTCACTTTTATATTAACAAAAAATTATACGCTGCAAAAACTAGTTATTCACCACCTAACATGTTCCTCATTTATTTCTGTAGCTATCGTGATTGATGATAACATTCTATCGGATTCATCACATGCCTCCTTGATAAGGTAACCAAACCCCATGCCTTGATTATCTTCTTATAGTTACATCAATAATTTCAGATACTATAATGAATGACGTAAAAAATCTATCAGATTCATCACTAACCTCCTCGACAAAGTAAGCACAACTCATTTTTTACATATTTCCATTACCTTCAAAAAAACTATTATTTCAAACGATTTACTTTGCCAACTAAGCCAGATTAAATCGTATTGTACATTAGGATTGTAGTAAATTTTCATGTACATGTATGCTGTCAAATTTAACATAAGTATATAAAATCACACACAGAAACATATATATATGTACATAAAATATTTATTAAATAATATAGAATTATAATTTTTTTTATGCAAATAATTCTATATTTTAGAGAGAAATCATTTTGAAATGATATATTATTTTCTTGATAGGTCACAAAAACAGGAATACATCAATTGTGTCATACCTAAAATAGAAATTAATACAGTTATGTTGACATAGACAATTAGGAAGAAGCATTAATCACTTCCCGTATTATGTATTGGACTTTAAATTTATGTCTCGACGGATCCTATAGGTAAATCAGTAGAAGAAAAAAATGCAGACAACATAGTTTTGTGTATTTACTTAACATACATTACTACTACAAAAAAATGAAACAACCAACCACCACTAACTTTGATTACTAAATAATAGATTTTACCTTTTCCTATTGTTCAATTAGGATATTTAGATATTGGATACCCTACAATTATCTATCCATTTTGTCAAGCATTAATGTGGTTTGATGAGAGAAATAGGAAATGTAGAAAATGCCAAAATCGATGTTTCTCTCTATGCTGCTCTAAGGGAAAAATTTCTTTGAACATACTATCTTCGTGTCCCCAGTACCTAAATATGTTTCTCTTAAATATTACTTCTATCGAGTCTAGAACATTACAAGAACACTTGCATGTTTACAATTCTATGTTTTGTTTCAAATCAATGGGTGGTTAGTTCAAAAGTTTGTTCAACAAGAGTCGAGTTCCATGTATATTCAGATAAATGGAATAAACTACCATCGTATAAGTAGTTTCTATCCACATAATGGAAAACCACCATGGTTTTCACAATTGTACTTGTATGATACTGTACATGATACCCGGTTATCCATTCCATTGGAAACCTATAACACCGAATACATTTGCTATAATGTTTCTATCTGTATAACATTTCTATGTTTGCAAATTCTGCATCAACTTCACTACGTAAGATTTGGTTTTATATAATTCATATTCATTTTGAATTCCCTATAAATTATACACTCCTCCTTTCAATGATTCATCTCTTTTATGTCGTATAAAAGGCATCCATTGTTTTTAATAAACTACAAATTTGTATAAACTGTCACTTCAACTAATTTTTTTGCATGACTACCATTCTCTGAATTCATGTTGGGAATCATTTGTGATCCTTTTTAACATATATTACATCATAAAACTACCACTATAAATTTCTCTACATCTCTATAATTTGAAAAGTTTATTATATTATTATTCCCTTAAGTACCTTTATTTATATTCTAAATATATCATTTCAATTTAACATTACTAACATCATTATGATTATAAAGGTCTTTATTGCTGATATTGTTATGAATAATTGACTACAATTTTAATGGAGACTATCAAGGAATTATCTGAAAATATGTTGTCAGATATGTATTGATGATTACATGATATTATTTTGTAAATTTTGATTCATTATCTCTATGTATTTATTTTATGTGGTATGTTTTATTTGTTTAATTAAATTTTTATTCTCATCATTCTTAATTTATTTTATTTTTTGGTTTTCTAGATCAATTAATTTATTGTTAATGAATTGTTTTTATTATATAATTATATTTGATATGTATAGATATTGTAATGATTCATTGTTTTCTCTGGCAGTTCAAGATGAGGGGTAGGGATGTCAATATTGTCCTTACTTGGAAACTAGGATTTGTTATATATTTCCTATTTGTTCTCTCAGTGCATGTGAATACATAATGTGGAATTAGAAATGCGTTTGATTACCAAAATTATAGCAAATTCCCCTAATTTTTTTATAAACTATCACATCACCTGATTGTTTTGTATGACTTCCATTCTCCCAATGTCAATGACAATGAACTCTGAACTGCTTGAACATTCATTCCCTCAAACTACTACCACTGTAAAATTCACTAATTCTATGTAAATTATAAATTTCCATGTCATGTTACTCCCTAAAGTATATATAATTAGTTCTTAAATACACACCTTTACATCATTGTTGTTGGATTTTTTCAATTTTTACAGGACTTTTCTACTACAATTAATAGCTAGAGTTGAGATCAATTTTAGTGGGTACCACTATGGAAACAAAAAAACACATATTGATAGATATGTATTAATCTACACTATATTTTTTTAATAAATTATGATTAATTAATTGTATTAATTAATTATATAATCTACAATTATTACAATTATTACTTATTTGACAATCAACGTTAAACTGCTTCAACAATCATTCCATCAAATGACTACAATTGTAAAATTCACCAATTATATGTAAATTTCTAATTTTATTTTTATGTTATTCCCCTAATTCATCCTACCCATACTTCTCTATTAGAAACGTATAATGAAATGTGAAAATTCCACATTTTATGCAATGTGTAGATTAACAAATTTTTATTTTTTTATGATTTATATATTTTACTCTTTTTGTTTATCAACGGTGATCTGGAACCAACAATTTTCTATCAAGGGATGATTCAAGTACCACCATGTCCCATAATCACCCTCATTCTATCAAAGTATCTTCAATTTCCCCCACATATGATAATAAACGAGTTAGTATTACCAGATCTCAGGAGGTTCCGAGAAAATCTACTATAGATGGGACATCATCAGCTACTAGAAAGAATGAAAATCTATCTATTGGTGAATTTTAAAATTATAAGAAGATTTACAAATGCAGAAGGAATTGAACAAGAAGATGAATAAAATTCTCGTGGTGTGTGTTCCCTCTTAATTCATTATTTAATCTTTGATTGAAACTTTTAATTCATTATTTATTATATGTACTTTATTCCCCATGTTTTGTGGTAAAATGATTTCGACATTGTTTTTTAATGATACTGCACTCTCCTTGGTTGCTTTCTTTCTCGTACATAGATATATTTGTTTTAACCATTGGATAAAGTATTCTCATTTACTGCCTTTTAGTGTAAGGGGTTACACATAAACCGAGAATCACATGGGAAACAGTAGGTTGGCAGTAAAACACCATATTCTTCTGGAACATTACATCCTCATGTTTCTTTAGTTACATACACTATACAATTTCATGGTGGGTAAACGGAAACTATTTCAACTCCACATATTGTTTCCATGTGAACTCTTAAATGTAGCATAGATTATTTTCACAATCTTGAAAATATGTACAATGTTTAAGGTATAAAACATGCTTATACAATTTTTCAAACACAATTTGATAATGAGTATCCTACTTATGCATCCGATCATTATCAAAATATAGATTATGTATAGAGTAATAATACATGATTTCTTTTTATGTATTAATTTTTGGTTTTACTAATTTCATTTCGTCATCAGTGTAATGTTTCACAGGTTCCTTTCACTAGGCCATTTAGGAAGTTTAAACCATTAAATTTTAACCAAACCACTATCTATTCTATTTATTATTGAGGTAAAATAGGTTTATTCAAATTAAATAATAAAGATCATTTCTATGGGTATATTGTTTAGGATGTTATATTAGTCTATATATGGTATGAATATTGATGTATAATCATTAATGAAGTTGATAAGGGTATTTACCTATGCATACAAAATGATATTTTTTTTTGGAATTCAATCTACCGAGTCAAAGTTGAACCATTAATTTATGTGTTATTAAGGATTATAATTATTAATATAGAGACTTTTAATATTTTTTTTCATTTAAAATTATTATAATTCCATATAATTGGATGCCATTTTGTAAGAGCATATTGACTGAACTGACCAAATTAGTTATGGTATTCAACCTTACATCTCCACACCATCCTCCACAGTCCCAGCAACATTAGAGCTGGATAAGTCCATGAATTTTATTTATAAATCTATTATTCTATTTCAACTCATATATAAATTGGCATGATCACTTATGAGAGTGTGCTTCTTTTTCCATTTTCAACTTTTTAGGGTTGAATTGGGGATGGGGTTAATAGCGTGGGAAAGAACTTAATAATAGTTCATGTTGTGCTTTTAGAGTTATATTATTCCCTATATCTCTTCCTCCTTGTATAAGCATGAACGTTGAATCTTTGATTAAAAGAGTTCGTTTCAATAATTTATATATTAATTCGTGGTTTCTTTTATGCATTCAATGTTACTGGGTTTACTCTATGTAGTCTTTGGAGATATAGTCAAAATTATGGAACAAATAAGCATATAGGGATTTCATGACACGTGGA
The DNA here is from genome assembly GCA_963277665.1 of Viscum album. NCBI lineage: Eukaryota > Viridiplantae > Streptophyta > Magnoliopsida > Santalales > Viscaceae > Viscum > Viscum album. The sequence continues at coordinate 394,981,154 of OY728148.1, forward strand.
TCATTTTATTCTCTTAATTATTAGTTTCTTATAATATCACTATGAAACACATGTGATACATGTATTTGAAAATTGTATCATGTACTATGTAGAGATTTTTTATATGACCATGGGATGTGTTTTTAGATCATCTAAACATGTATTTTATTCTCAATGGAGGACCCTAAATATACCAGGCACAAACTTTATTTAGCAACTGCTAAATTCCACTAAATTTAAGGTAATTAATGTATTTATTTTATTTAAGTGCCACTTTGTAATAGTATTATACATTTCTATACATCTCACAGTCGCATATCAATTCAATGAATACTATATTCCCTATCATTTGATCTAATTTCAATTTATGTCTATCATATGTATTGTAGTTTCGTGCAATAACTAATTAATCGTAATAATTCTGATAAAATTAAATTACAATATCCCATTCAATAATCTGTTCAATATAGGACTAGAAGTGTAATATGCCTACAATCTGGTCTATACTTGCTATAATCTTGTCTTACTAAAAAATATTTCTCTACTTTGATTATCATTTTATTACAATAAAACAAGGTCCCACGATTTCTATTCACATATTAATAATAATTTCCATGAAATTTGTTCTCTTTAATTTTTAGATTGTATTTTCTTATTTAAAGATTAATTAATAATTATTAATCTATATAATAAATTTGCATCTTCAGAGTTTATTTTCTGGAAAATGTAGCTGATGATATGTTGCAACGATTCTAGAACACTTCTCAAAAATCACTTAGCTATAAAACGTCTAAAAAACATGCAGTTCATAAACTATTTTGTAATTACAGATTGGGTTCTAACGTTTTTTACTCAAATTAATCATCTTCCCAAAATTAAAGAGAATAAGAACTTGTATTCATTTTGAAATGATTTGCAAACATCCTTCTAATGAATGTAACTACTTTTCCTGTATCTCTTTAAATTTTATTTTGTGGTATCCAGATTTTCCTTGGTATATTCCATTTATATATACAAATATCATCTTATTTCAAATAAAAAAAATTTATATTAAAAGTTAACTTTTATAAAGTCTTATATTTTCAAAGAAAAACTATTAATTTAATATATTGTGTGTACGCACGGGTGAGGAAAATTACTCTTAATTTTCAGCTGTCATTAATTTTTCCTCTATAAAATTAAAATTTTATCCTGTTCTAATGTATGCATGTTTATGATGCTGATATAACATACATTTAAGACGCCATAATTTTCTTTAATAGAAAAATATTAATGAAGTGGTTTATTTTTCACACTACCAGTAATGTTATTGAGCAATTTTGGAAGCTATATAGATTGAATAATAGTATAAAAATATTTTCATTAAGTAATAGTATTATACTGATAGATTTCCACTATTGTATCTATATTTTAGTATAAAAACACTATTTACTATAAAATCATGAAACTGATGTGATTTTTTCTTTATAAAATACTGCTTTTGGTATTAGTGAATATAAAAAACACCATCGATAAATAAATCAATCACCATTTTGTTTTTTTCATTAGGCAGATTTATCCATTTTCTAAATGATCTACATAGAAAATCATAATGATTATTTTGAAAGAAGTCGAATGATGTATTGAATATTCTTGATACTAGAGTACAATATATTCATTCTATTATAACTACCTTATTTTTCGAATTATAACACATCCTAAAAAACAGAATTAAGCCATTATTTTTAAACCATGTGAATTTGTATTTTGTTTTTTACATGTTTCTAATGTATAATAATATTATAACATGTAATAATTAATTTTAATGATTAAATATTTAAATGACAATAAAAAATGGACTTTAGGTTAAAATTTGAAAAAAATAACAATTTTCATTTGAGATTTTGTAAAAAAACACCTTGACCCATCTCCATCCCTTTAAATAAGGATTCACATATCTATACATTTTTTAAAATTCATCATATGAAATTGATTTTTTTAAACAAATTCATCCAATCAACTTCTCAACTTTACTAACTATGGTACACCCTATTATAATAATCATCAGTATGTATACATTTGGAAACTGCATAATCATGTAATAATATCAATAAATGATTCTCCAAATACTATTTATTTATTCAAAAATCAATTGAAATTTTTTATGAGCTCTCTCAAATGAAAGGAATGATTATTTGGATATGATGATTTTGTTTTAGAATCACAATATTATATTTGGTTTATCTAATTAAAACATAATAATTTTTATTCTATAATATCATTATATTATCTACATGATTTTTTAATCATTCATCAATGAGTACGCTTCTCCTCAAAATAAAGTATTTTTTTATTTAAATTAAACTATGAAATGTACATGATATTATTTCACAACCATCAGATATTTGGAATAATTATTTGTAAATTTACTGATGTTAATAAAATGAAACATTATGTAGAACACATCATTATGTTAACAAAAGGTCTATTATATTTTCCTGATATAAATTTGTTTTCTTTAATTATGTATTTATTTTTCATAATTGTTTCTAGATTTCTTTTGAATGTGTTGTTTTATATCTTATGATCACCATGGTGGGGTGATATAGTCAATTTAATTTTCAACATTAATATATATTAAATGAATCCTGATAGGATATATGTTTTGAATACTTATTATGGATAATGTAGTCTTAATTTTTATATATGATTATTTATAAAGAATAATGTATCTACCTCTAAACGGTCATGACCTGTCCCTTGGGGCCCAAGTCGTGACTACCCCAAGCCCGCCTTCCTTAGGCTAGGGGCTGTCGACTAGCACCGAAAGGCTTACTCCCTAAAATGGAAAGGCATTGCCTATAGTCCTGTACAAAAACACGGTCATGGAACATGACAAGAAGAAATGGTGAAGTAAATTGCTGTAGTGAAATAGTGTTGAAACTAAAAGGGGTTAGGATTGAAAGTCCACCTATAAAGGTACAAGTAAAAATGAAAAAATAGTACAACTGAAAGGAATAGTAAAATATATACTGGGTCATCTTCTGATGTTCCTACATAAAGGGTAGGTATAGATCACCTCTTCAACACTCCATTTCCATCTGTCTCCTCTGTGTCACATCACGCCGAAATGGCCCACCTCCATGCAACATCCAGTCCTGGCTTTCTCAGCCTCGATCAATGTTGTATGTCATCTGTAGAAGACATAATAAGGTACGAGCGAAGCCCATGCAGGGGTGAGTATAATGACACTTAGTAGGGACCCCTAGACCCCATAGGTATCCTAATTTTCCACATAGGAAAACCACAAATAAAGACATCAACTCTTCATAGATATATGTGCATACATACACCTATGTTTTTAAGACGTACACATATCATACATGAGGGAGGAATACCACAATGTAACACCATGAAGGTAGATTACCATACAAGTAAAATACCACATAGCATAAACTCAATCGCATGCACAAGTTATAGAAATATCACACTAAGATTTATTATAGTGGTAGAAACAAATAACATCCCTAGTCATAACGTTGAATGACTCGGCTGCTGGAGAACTCCTCATCAATCGAGTATAGTGGTCATGCCGCGTCACACAGAGGCACTTCCCACTAATCATGGACTGCTGAGGTATTCATCTCGTTGAGTATCATGGGTCTTTAGCATCACAGAGAGGCCCTCCCTACCATGGGTATGCCACATCACACAGAGGCGGTCCCCACTGGTCCGGTTGAGTCACTCCGGGTCGTAATGATCACTAGTCATCAGATCTCAGCCAGTCGTAGGGTTCCGCACGTAGCATGCTTGAAAGAACCACTCGCTAAGCCATCAGTCATACCTCAAATGTCTTAAAGGACCATGTAATATAATCCAAAAGGTCTATCTCTTCAAATGGGACCTAACACAAAAGAAAACACGTCAATTAAATGCTCGGTCTCTACGTTATTAGTGTTTTCGCTCCGAGGACCCAGCTGGATTCATGGTTCGATCTAACCCATTGGTACTATAACATTATCAAAAACTCATGTGGAGTACACCAGATGGACTATCTATATCTAAGGATTTTCGAGCCACAAACTATTCATCAAACAGATGCTCAGTTCTCATGTTATGACCAAAAACGAGAAAATGGTTTCGGATGGGCCCGGGTCTGGTCCGACCTAGTCCAATCTGGCCGCGTTGACCCGACTTTGTTTGTGTCAACCTACCCTGGTCCGTGTCTGGACCGGTTGGATTGGGCCTCAGCAGGCCCAACCTGCTAGGTCGTGGTCGGCCCGGCCCGCAATGGGGGCGGCCCAACCCGACACACAAAGGGAATGACCAGTTGGCGCAGCCCACTGGTGTGGCCTACTGGGCGGCCCACTGGGCGGTTCGCAGTGGGCATGTAGTCCACATTAGCTGCAACCTAGTGGGAGGCCCCCTCGTTAATTCAAAAGTCCCATTGGCCATTCGGTCACCCTTCCGGTACATGGGACCGCTCGACGGACCCACACGGTGCGCCTTAACTGGCCGATTCTTCATCCAGCGGCACGAAAACACCACACTCCACCTGCATCTAGCTGGGTATCAACCGCCCTCCGGCGTCAGCCATGGCCCTACGACCATGGCCTCATGCTCCACCGGTAGAACGGATGCACACCGCCACACCTCCATGCGACCATATCGTTTTCGGACACCCACCTGCTCCGCTGTAGCGGACAGGCTGCGACCTCCTTCACAACTAGCATTGTGGACGTGTGCCACCCTTCCTCCCACATGGTCGGCCGGGTGCCAGCTGCCACCTTCTTCTGCGAGCCACTGCGGCTTTGTTTCAAAGATGAAAAATTAAAAGATCGCATATTCATGATCCTTGTGTCGAGGGCTCTATGTCCATATATCACGCTCAACAAAACTCTATGTTTCCAATGTCAAACAAAATGTGGTAATGAAGAACGCATAAAAATCTGTGATGAATAAAAAGAAAAAAGAGCAAGGTCTATGTGTGGTATGATGTCCATGTTCGTTTGGCCATCATCATCAAGAATTTATGATATGAAAAATCAATAAAATTAAATCATATTAAAATCAAACCCCTATTTCAAGAAGGTTGTTGAGTGCACGTTTGTGGAAGCGAGTCGGTGTTTGTCATCCCCCGCAACTCGCCTCCAATGATGTCACTCGTTCATCGATCTCTGGTTCATAGTTTCTGTTTTTCTTGTCACCTCCCGCTAGTATCGGATCTATCCCCCAAGGGTTTTCCATCACTGCACATTGTCAGCACTTCGTTGGATGGAGAAGTAGTGTCGACACCTCTACCCAACCTCCATATTAATATGAGAGGGAAAGAGTGTGAAATGTTCATGGGATTAATGTAGACCCATTAATTAGGAACAATACTAATTTCTCAATGGTGTAGTTTCTTAGAAATGAATGTTCAATGCATTTATTGGATTGAAACATCTTCTGTCCCACCATAACACTCGTCTGTAGGAGGAATAGAATTACAATAAAATAATGATGTTATTTTATTTATTCAATTATAAATTTACAATTACTAAATTTTTATCTGGACCTACTGGGTTCAATGAGAGGATCTCCGTACGTGAACATCGGTGCTGTGAGTTCAATAGTGTCCTCAAATTTCAATTCTGAGCACCGGTTCAAAAGTTTAAAATGCCACCTGCACATTTACTAAACTTACCCAAAAAATGTTTGGAAAATTATTAATAGTCACACATGACCTCCTCTAGTCAAGGTTATCCTATTCCTATGTGAAACTCTCCTGAATGAACCCAATGGTACTCTTGGATTTCCAATCCTAGTTTCCAATTAAATGTAATGAATTTTACAATGAAATAATTGTCACTTAATTTTTTTATTTATCTCCAAAAACTAACTTTCACTGCTGTCTTGCGCCAGCCAATTTTAGTATCTGCCTAAAGAAAGCATACCCTTAGGAATTCAACGGTGGCATGAGATTTTTAGAATGAGTTAGCATTTGTGAGTTATAAGTATTTGAAAAATAAAATAAATTTATTTAAATATTTTATTTGCGATTTTTTCATTTTCAATTTTCCTCACTATCGGCTTGCACCGACTAAACATAAGTCGTACCTAGGGTAAACCTGCAATCCTAAGAAAAATGGTGCCCTATGATTTCTGATTTGGGTAACCGTTTAATAGTTTCCCGTCTTTTTTTAGGAAAACTACTTACCAGTGCAAATTAGAGTTTAACAAAAATTTGACGTATCGTTCCGAGCAATTTGGGCCTCGAAATCGCATGCTGTCACATTTTTCGGTCTTGAAATAATTCCATATAATTAAAAAAAATTATATAGAATCTCCACGACTTTACATTCTCCCCACCATAGGGATTTATTTCCTCAAAATCTACAACAAAGGAAAAACAACGAAAAGAGGGTACAGAGCATTAATCTGAGCCTCTTGCTCCAATGTGATCTTTTGGAGGTTCACATGCTACCGTCATACGCGCACTAGAGGTATCAAAAACCCACAAAGGACCCACTCCTTTTGATCCTCAATCTCCACTGGATCCTCTTTAATGGTCACCCCATCATCAAAGACCATCTTGATGTGTTCGATGATGTCAGATATGTAATGCAAGTATCTTCATAGCCGATAAATGTGGGAGATTTCATGGACCTTCTACAACTACGGTGGAAGCGCAAAATGGTATGATACCTCACCTATCATCTAACGTATCAGAAAAGGACCGATAAACCTGAGTGATAAATTGTTATCTCGACCAAATCCATGTATTCCCTGTCGAGGAGAGACTCGCAAGAATACGTGGTCCCCCTCCTGGAACTCCAATGATCTTTGTATCCTTTCGGCATGAGACTTCTGCCAACTATGTGCAGACTTCACATGTAGAGAAATGAGTTCCTGGTACATTTTTCCACTCTAGGATATTCTTCCTGCGGGGACTTATGTAAATCCCTCAACACATCCTCCTGTAGAACCACAAGTACCGTAGTACGTCTTCTTAAAAGGATAACGTTCTCCCCACCTTCAAAAAATCCATTAGGATCCTGTCCTTTGGATATCTGAGCACGTCGATCCTCGTAGTCAGTGTCCCCATGTTGTGCCTCCCTAACTCACTGAAGGAGTGGTGGAGTGACTGTCATAGACAATAGGTATGCTACACCATCTCAATCCATGAAGGAAATATTCAACGCGGCTGGCTGTTATGTCACCTAACTCAGCAACTGGAGACCAGACCTCCTACTGAGTGCATCTGCTACCATGTTCCCCTTCACAGGAGTATAGAATATTTAAAAGTCAGAGTCATGTAGTAACTATTGAAATCGCCATTCTCTTATGATCAGGTCCTTCTAAGAAAAGATTTACCTGAGACTCTTGTGATGAGAGTAGACATTCAAACGTTATCCCATAAAGTAGTGGAACCACATATTTTGTGAAAATACCACTACTGCTCTGTCCTGGTCATGGGTAGCATAGTACTACTTGTTAGTCTCTGTCTCAGCTCTTGAAAGCTCTGCTAACACTTCTTCTCCCATAGGAAAGTCTCACCCTTTTTCGTCAAAGCTAATAAGGGTACTGCCTCCTTGGAGAAGATGGGTAAAAATCTCCAGTAGTATCTATCCAAAGCAGAATTACCTCCCCATTTAGGGAGGTAAACCATGAAACATATTTGGAATGGATTACCCTCACACATTGCTTCTTCTGTAGGGAACTAAAAACTAAAAACTCCTGCTGCCAGGAGGTTATGTCTGGCTGACTCAAGAGTGATCAGTTTCACCTTTCTATGCATCAGTTTATCATGTGCTGACTGGGTTACCTTTTTCTCCGACCAGGGAAAATCCCATTCCATATTTGTAGGTAAATGACAAGAATTTCTTCCTAATATAGTCAACCTGAGAATGAACTGTGGATGTGCAGTCCATACCAAAACTAATGTCATAAGGTCTCAACGCTGCCACCAAGAGTTTCCAACTGAAACTCTCACCTCAATGGTCAGATCACACCGTCGGTGTAAGGGTTATTATTGAGTCTCCTCCTAAAGGTATATCAAGATGTGAGGGTCAAGTTAACAACACAATCAGAAACTCTAGGACTTGGACACGATTCTTGGAAGGAAGTACATATTGGTACCTATGTCATTTAATATAGAAACTAGTAGTAGAGAGAGACATTTCATTTAATCATTCATAGATCCCTTGGGGTCACTCTCCTTGACCACATGCATGTACTCCCTTATAATTTCCTCCATCCCTCTAAGCCTAGTAGGGACCACATTGAGGTGGTTGTTGTAACATGTCGAAATGTACACCACCTCCAGCTACTCTCCTATATTTACTCTCACTTCTGAATCCCTGCATATTTGTTTGTCCCTATCACATCCTCTTACTGAAACATTTTACATGCCCAAGTCTCTAATACCAACACCACATTCCTACTTTCCCACTACTAATATTGATTGGCTATATCCGCTCAGCCAAAGAAACTTCAACTACAATGGTACTCTCTAGCACCCTAACATATGTAGGAATTCATTGTGGAATAGTGCTGGCTTGAAAATTCATAAACACACTGCACTCAGAAGTCCGAGCCCCAAAGCACTGATCGTATTGAATTCATCGAGTACTAGGAATGGTCGATACGCCTCGATGAATACTCATCTACCAACATGACATCTTGCTGAAGTTGTATAATCTCTAGAGAGCTCTCAACCACCTTCTCATGTTATTCCTCAGTCTCATGCGAGTCGTGCTCACCTCGGAACCTGAGGGGTATCTGATGCTGGAACATGTGTAAGGAACTAATCCTAAATGTGTACTCTACCGGTACCTCCAGTTGTAACTGCTATCCAACGGGAAGTGACATAACTAGCACAGTACCCGAAGGTACCATCTTGGGCAACAATCCATGTACCAAAGCATCATTATCCTGCGAACAATCCTCATTGTCACATAATAAAAAAGACCTACAGCTAGAATCACCATCTTCTCTACTAGTGTTTCAACCAGGCGGAAAACTCTATCCATTGCATCTAGGTAGCCCTCAGCTACCTGGGAATCTAACTTGCCACAAAACCATAGAGGCCTCTATCGTTGAAACTCATGAAATGTGCTCAGTTGGTGTGCATCCTATACAAGTGGGGCTGGTGGGAATTCTCATCCAATAAGTAGTGGTGCTAATGGGACACCACCTCAAGGTGCTAACGCTGTAAGAGGGTCCTCCACCATGGACTTATCGCTTGGTGGGCCATCATTTCATACTCTCTCAAGAAACCTGGGTGGATGTATTCATGGAAGCATCATGATGAGGAATAGGTGTGGTATGGTAATTTTGTTATAGCTGGTGAGATGACTCCAAAGAAATAAATAGAAAAACTTTTCAAAAACACACTCAATTATTTTTTTCGTGTGATGAGTTGGATTCATAATTCAGGGTCCTAGTGTATGGATATGTCGGCCGCTGCACCAACACAGGACTCCCCGAACCGAAAACCACACTCAAAGCACTTAACATAATTGCTTCATAGAAAATATCAGAGTCCTAGTTCTTTGGTAGAATAGAACTCCTCTGATACCACTTTGTCATTACCCGTCCCTCGGGGCCCGTTCTGTGACTACCCCAAGCCCGCATTCCCCAGACCAGGGGCTGACTACTAGAACCAAAAGTCATACTTACTAAAATGAGAAGGAATTTCCTTTACTACTATACAAACACACGGCCCATGAACATGGAAAGAAGCAACTATGAAGTAAACTGTTGTAGTAAAGTAGTGGTGAAAGTTAAAGTTGGTCAGAATAAAATCCTAACTATAAAGGTACAAGTACAACTGAAAATACAATAAAACTAAAACAAAAAGTAAAACAGCTACTTGATCATCCTCCGAGGTTACTACCTGAAGGGTAGCATCAGAACACCTCCTCAACACTCCACATCCATCTGTCTCCTCTGCATCACGTCACACCGCAATGGTCCACCTCCATGCATTGTCCAGTCCAAGCTCCCTCAGCCACTGTCAATGTTGTACGTCATCTGCAAAAAACAAAAACAAGGTGCAGACGAATCCCGTTCAGGGATGAGTATAACGATACTCAATAGGGACCCCAAGACCCCTTAGGAAACTTAATGTTTCACATAGGAAAACCACAAATCATTACATCAACTATACTTCGATATAAGACCATACATACACCTAAGTTATTAAGATATACACATATCATACATGAGGAGAGAATACCACAAGGTAACACCATGAATATAGATTACCACACAAGTAAAGTACCAGATATCATAACCTCAATCACAGGCATAAATAAAAGATAATTTCCAATAGGATTTATTCTAGGGTAGAAACAAGTAACATCCCCAATCACAACATCGAATGCCTCGGCTACAAGAGAACTCCTACTCGATCGAGTACAGTGGGCCTACCACATCACACAGAGGCGCTTCCAACTAACATTGGAATACTGAGGTACTCCTCCTATTGAATTCCTTTGGTCTACCACGTCACACAGAGGCGCTCCCCACCATGGGTCTGCTGTGTTACAGAGAGGCGCTCCACATCATGTCTTGTTGAGATACTCCTCCTTTCGAGTACCATAGGACTGCCACATCACAAAGTGGTGCTGCCCACCGTGGGCCGGCTGCATCACATAAAGGCGCTCACCAATGGGCATGTTTAGTCTTTTTGAGTTGTAATGGTCAGAATTCATCGGATCTCACCCAGTCACAGGGTTCCGCACATAGTGTTCATTGGAGAACCGCTCCCCAAGACATCGTTCATACCTCAACCATCCTGATGTTCTACATTAAAGTATCCCAAAGGTCTGTCATGTTAAAAGGGACCCAACTCAATAGACATCACATCAATTGGACGTCTGGTTATTATGTTATTTGTGTTTATGCTATGAAGGTCTGGTTGGATGCGAGGTTCGATCCTACCGGGCCGTACTCCCACTTTATCGAAAAATCATGTAGTGTATAATAAATGGACCATCACGATCCAAGGATTCTGGTGCCAGAAACATTTTGTAAAATGGATGCACTGTTCTCATGTCACGAACAAAAAGGTGAAACATTGTTCAGATGGGCCCGAGTCTTGTCTGACTTGGTAGGACCGACCCGACCTGATCTGGCCTGGACTGATCCACCCAGGTTCAGGTCGACTCAACTCGGTCTAGATCTGCCCTGGATGGCCTGGGCCTCGGTGGGCCCTGAACACTGGCCCGTGGTCCGACCCGACCTGCAAAGGGTGCTCCCAGACTCAGCCCGTGAAGGGTGATGACCGTGATCTGCCCTAGCTGCAACCCAAGGGAGAGGAACGACCTGGTAATATGAACGGCCCATTGGCCATTTGGTTGCTTTGATGGAACTCAGGACCACTCTTTTGTCCCGCATAGTGCACCTCATCTAGCTGGAATGGTTGGACAGTTCTCCTTCCAGCTGCACGACAACACCGCAAACCACCAACGGCTGGCTGGGTATCAGCCACACTCTAGCCTCCGCTACAGAAAATTGGTCGAAGACTCTTAATCCATTGGCGGTGCGGACGTGCTCCGCTACTCTGCAATAATGTCGGTCGGATGTTGGCCACTTCCTTGCTATTTGGTAGCCGATGGGCTGCAGCCTCCTTCACAACCAGCGGCACAGACACGCGCCACCCTTCCTCCCTCATAGCTAGTTGGGTGCCATCCACCTCCTTCTTCCTCGATCTACAACGGATTTTTTCCAAGCATGAGAAACCAAACGATCACATATTCTCAATCCTTACCTCGAGTGCTCTGTGTCAATATATCATGCTCATCAAAACTCAATGTTTCCAGCATAAATAAATATTAGACGTCGAAGAACACTCGACGAACGTGCGATGAATAAAAATAAAAAGGTGTAAGGTTTTTGTGTGGGGCGATATACGTGTTCTTTTGGCAATCATTGTCGTGTGTTTAGGATTTGAAGAATAAAAGAAATTAAATCATATTAAATACAAACCCCTGCCTCAAGAACGATGGTGAGTGCTTGTTTATGGAAGAGGGTTAGTGTTCGTCATCCCCCGCAATTAGTCTCATACAACATCAATCCTTCTTCGATCTCTGGATCGGGGCTTCATTGTCGCTCATCAGCTCTCACTAGTACTAGATCCATCCTCCAAGGGTTTGGGTTCACTTAACATTGTATGCACTTTGTTGCTTAGAAATGTAGTTCCAACACCTATCCACATGATCCATATAAATAGGACAGGGGAAGGGTGTGCAACGTTCATGGGATTAATGGAGGCCAATTAATTAGGAACCATCCTATTTCCCCAATGGTGATGTTACATAGAAATGAAGGTCAATCCATTTATTGGATTGAAACATTACTGATCCCACCTTACCAGTCGTTCATTGGAGGAATAAAATAAAAATAAAATAATGATTCCATCATATTTATTCTATTAAAAATTTCCAAAAACTTACATTTTCTCCAAACCTACTACGGTCGAAGTGAAGGTCTTCTTAAGTGAATATCAGCACTACATGTTCAACATTTTCCTCAAATTTCAATTCTGAATACCGGTTCAAAAGTTACAAAATGCTGCATGCACATTTACTGAAATGACCTGAAAAAATGTTCAAAAAATAATAAAAAGTCACAATCGACCTGCACCGGTTGAGGATAGGATCTGCCTATGTGAAACACACCCAAAAAAACCTAACAGTACTCTCAGATTTCCAATACGAGTTACAATTTAAATGTTAAGGATTTTAAAAAAATATAATTGTCACATAATTATTTTATTTACGGCCAAAAAACAAACATTCACTTCTGGATTGCACCATCCAATGTTATATCTTCTTAAAAATATGATTCCATCACGAGTTTAACAGTGGTCTCATATTTTTAGTATGAGTTACCATTTTTGAGTTATAAGAATTTAAAAAATAAAATAACTATATATAATTATTTTATTTACAGTTATTCCATTTTGTGTTTTTTTCAACATAGGCTCGTGTCGACTAAACATAAGTCACGCCTAGGGTAAATCGGCCATCTTGAGGAAAACTATGCCCTCAGATTATAGATACGAGTTACCATTAAAGATTTATTCATCTTTTTCAGGAAAACTGCTTAAGCACATTAATTAAAGCCTAACAAAACTTCGACGGATCATTCTGGGCACTCCAGGCCTCAGAATCGCGTGACGTCAAATTTCACAGTCTTGAAATAATTCAATATAATGAAAAAAAGTTATAATTTTTTGGGACATTAAATAAACATGTTGGATGAATAATTATATACTATGCTCCGTGATTATTACCACATATTCTGTCACTATAATTACTTTTAACATGAAAAAATCTAGGTATAAAAAAAATTATATTTTTTAAATGATTTCTAATAGGTCATAAATGAGTTATCATTATAATTTTATTATTTACTTTTAGTTTAAATAAATCTAAAATGTCATTTATTAGAGTATAGAATCATTTTTTAAAATAGTATATCTTGTATTTTCATTAAATAGTTTCTCTTTCATTTATATTCAGTACTTGATCAGTTTTTAGAGTAGTGGAACATGTTTTTATTGTATCAGTGGGTCAAGAATTTTTTTTGTGTAGTAGAACATGTAATTTTTTTGAGAAGTTGAACATGTGTTTAATTTTATCAATGGATCTTTCTTTAGAGTATGGGAACAGGTGTATTAACGTAGTGGATCATGTATTTTCTAGTAACATATCACATATTGGAGGAGTAGAAATAAAATTAGTTCAACTAAATATGACTTGAAATATGTTTGGATTTATAGATCATTTTATTCTATTTTATTTCTATTATTAGTTTATTTTAGATCATTAGAGCATTGTTTAGTTTTTTTACTTCTACTATTCTGATTTGATATTTCATCATAGGTAATGTTTTTTACTTAATGTATGATGTATCATAATTATAGAGTTGCTGATGATTTTTTCCATGATATATTTTTATTATGTGGATTCATTCAGTGACTTTAATGAACAACCACTTTCAAGAAGAAATACATCTTTGGTACCATGGCATGGTATTTCATTCAAATCATTACAGAACATTCTATCATAAACAATATTTCTTGCATTGGACCAAATAATAATGTATTTTATAATGGAAACATAATATATGATTCTTACACAATAAAAAAAAATTACATTTTTAATAAATATATAACATATGGTCTTTGAAATAAGATTTATTTTCTCTTCAACCCTTATCATGACATAATCAAGGGAACATTTGGTTTTTTTAAGTGTGTTGGATAATAATTTTTGATTGAATGAATTTTTCCAATTTACAATAATTAGTAGTATGGTCATGGGAATGATTTCTTCACCAACAACTCCTTTCATGGGGTTATTACTATTTGGACATGAATGGAAATATATGCTGGGGAGAGTCATTAATAATGACTATGTTTGGGTCAAAAAATCCCCCATGATATTAGAACTCATTCCATTAATTAGATTTTTCCTCAAACTCATCACAACCATCTAGTAAATATAAAATATATATGAATTTATCATTACCTTTCGAATGTATTAGGCTATGTTCATAAGAAATTCAGTTAAAAATTAACACTAACAATAATAAGGTTGAAAAAATAATTATTTTTAATAATTTGATTCTAACCATGTAGATAGAGTAAACTAAAGTTGTAACATCCCAGGTAAATAAAGAATAAAGAATTTTCATATTTATTAATATTTACGAATTAAATATTAATTTTATTTTAAAGGGGTTGCTATGTTCGATAGCGTACCCGATATGCAACGATGAGTTTCTTTGAAACTTACGTAGCACACTAGTAATAAAATAATTTTATTTTAAATGGTAGTTAACATGTAGCCGTTGTAATGGCGGGAATGGATAGAAATAACTAAAATATGATTATATATGTTTTTAAATGTTTTTATATTTACCCAATAAAAGATAAAGGCTTAAAATACGGAAAGAGTTCAATTTTAGGCATTTATACCCTAATTTTCACGAAAGGTCCACTTATCACCTTTTAATGCTGAACCGTCATTAAATATAGTTTTGATCACTATTGTACTTTATTTTGGACCAAATATAACTCTTCTTTAGAATCGGGACATCAAAATTTTCTTTGTGTAAATTTTTGGTACCTTTCTGATAAAGTTCATTTTTTTATGAATAGTGTAAAATGTTGTATTTTAATTCAAAACCTCTTTTTAATCTAAATTATTTATATGATTAGATTATTATTTTAATTGGTTTTAAAGTGAAATTAGAAAATATTTTTACCAGTTAATCCAATGGTGGTCATTGTAATCAATTTCACTTTGAAATTGGACTTAAACTGGTGTCAATCTTTTGATACTTATTGTTTCACAAAAACACGCTATTTGTCATGACAGCGGGAATTAATTATTAAATTAATTAATTTGACTTATATGTTTTGAATATTGTAAAATGGACTTCATTTTTGAATTAGGAATATCAAATATATCTTAGGGTGAATTTTTGGTAATTTTCTGAAAAACTTAAATTTTTGATGAATAGTGAAACCACTAAGTGGTAATCCAGCAAACTGATTTTTCAGTTAAATGAAGGTTTACCACTAATGTGTATTGAATTTTGAAAATCCGACATACATGGTTGTCATTGAGAAGTAAAATGTGGTTCAATGAGGTTAAAATAATTTTTTGGTGAATAGTAACTTTTTTTCATTAATCGCGATTAGAGGTAGTTAGTGTAATTTAATGTAAAAATGATATTATAAAAATGTGAAAACACCACGACACTTGTCCTAAACCTATTGGGTGAGTCATGGCTGACCAAGACAAGCCATGGGACAACTTGGGGACCCCATGGAGCCACTTTAGTTGGAAAATGGCATTAATATATTTTTATTTAATGTTAAAGTGAAAATGACACTAACATAAATTGTTTTACTAAAATAAATTTTGAGTGGGGTTATACAAGTCCAAATTTTAATTATTAATAGTCATTAGAAAGTTAAAAATATTTAGTACATCATATTTTTTTTTAGACATTAAATAAATTAAATTATTTATGACATAATAATAATGCAGCGATGACATCATTATTTGACAATTTAAATAAAATGGAAAGATAATGAAAAATCTAAAACCTAAACATGGCCAAAAACAATTGGATGAGTGGATTTAGAACCCTTATCACCTTATCCACGAATTATATCAATGTGGGACCTTTTAAAACCGAAACACATTTTCAAATAAAGTAATATTTCTTTACTTTCCAAAAGTGCCCCTCCTCTCCTCTTATAAAAGGCCCCCACCTCTACCTCATTTCACACACTTCTCATAGCTTTTGCTCGGCCAAACCCTGCCCATTTACTCTCTCCACATCCCTCTCCTCATCCTATAGGATTCCCTTTGGGCATAATTCTTTCAAAGGAAGCCTTTAGGCTCAAATCAAAAGGGAGTTACACTTTTAAAGGTAATTCATTCTCTCTTGTTCATTTGTTTTATTTTGCTTCTCCAACCCTATAAACTCTTTTTATTTACTTCTTTTGTAACAACACCAGTATCTTCAATATACTAGGATGTTGTTATAATATTTATTTGAGCTACACTCTCACACAATTACATCAAATGGTTAAATAACATACGGTTTCCGTGGATGGCGAAATTCTGCCTCCCGAAACGATGATTGTTCAATACTCATTTAACACCTTCAAGGGTGGCCATTATGATGTCACTATTTTTATATATGATATATAATATGTTTATTATTTCTTTATGCTTCTGTATTTTTCATTTTTGGCATACCTTTATGATTTCCATTATGGGTAAACACGATATCTTCATTTAAGGAAGTGCGGACTACCGCCCCCTCAAAGTGATGCGATTCGTTAATGCCATATGTGGGACGTGTAAAGGATGGATTTAAAGTTATTATATATGATTTTATACTGGAATTATAATATACCTCTATATCATTATTATTTCTTTCCATTAAAGTATGAGATAGAAATGAAAGTAGCGTTCATGCATACGTACGGCTTACCGTCTCCATGAACGGTGCATTTCATTTCTTATCCCCAAATGTAATGTAATATTAAAAGTACATATATATAATGGATATATATAATTATTGATATATATAAATGATGAATATAATTCTGGAATTAAAATATACATACCTCTCATTTAGTTTTAATTCCATTAATATGACAATGAAATGAAAGTAGCATTCATGCGTACGTACGGCTTACCGTCTCCATGAACGGTGCATTTCATTTCTTAACTCTAAATGATTATGTAATATTATAAATACATGTATATGCTGGATATATATTATATATATGATATCCAAATCAGGAATTTCATTCTGGATATAAAGAACTTTTCACCACAGGAACAACATGTAATTGTAAGAAGTCAACTTTCGACTTAAGAACCAAATATTGACAAAACAAACATTATAAAATTAAATGGTTACATAATGTTTATAACATTGCAATAAGTGATATAAAAGGAATAATGAACTTGAAAAAGGTTCTTAAGCAAGTAGAGATTAACTCAAGTTTATTATTCAGGAGATTAAAGAACGGTCGGGTCAAGTCGGATACGAGGTATGGGACTTCGTCTCAATCTCCTTTCATTGAGGTATATTTTATTTTATACTCAAATTTCTTTTATACGGTGTATAAACCCCTTTGACTTTTACGTTTATTCAAAAGGAATCTTTTTTATACGAAGCGTTTACTAAACGACAAAAGGGAATGTTTTTGTCGTACGTATGCGGCGACAACGACTTTTCCGCCATCGTGACCGTTATATGAGTTTCGGCTTCCTCTACAAGCCATACCTTCTTTTTAAAAGAAAAATAAATACCATGTTTTACTTTTCTTTTATTTTAGTATTGAAAATGGTTTTCATAATGTTTTTATATCAATGTGTTTTATTGATATCTCATGATTGAAATGTGGAAATTTTATGTTTCCTTTATTCATGTTTTATGTGATATGATTATGTTATGGTTCTTGGGAATTATTATGAAGACGGGTGGTTCCTTGATAAACTAAGGGCGGGTGAGCCCGTTATAGCTCTCCAATGCATTGGGTAACGCGAAGGAGTGAAATGTTAAGGTTTCTCCGAAGAGATTTTAGGGAATATACTGTGATGGGTATTCCAAACGTAACCAAGAGTGTTACTCCCTACGTAAGAATGTTATGAATGCCTCAAGTTACCTTTATGTCTTATGATTTCTATGATTTATTCGTGATTTTATGAGGTATGTTAAAGTGCCAATGTTTTATGGGTAAAGTATGATTTCATTATTATGTATATATGAACTCATGTTTCCTTTCCATGTTTTTTTATAACCCATACTGAGTTTTTATGCTCATCCCAAGTTTTTGAAATGTTTTTCACAGGTCAAGGGAAAGGTACATAATAAGATGATAGAGTCAAGGATGTGTCAAGAATTAATCCATGTTTTATTTTAAATGTGTTTCCATTGATGGGAATGAAGAATAATATCTTTATGTAACCACTTTGTTTATATGTGGAACGTAATGCAAGTTTTATGATCTAATTCTCTAAAACTCTAAACCCGAAAAGATCCTCAATGTGTAATCTTGTAATAACTCAAGATTAAGTAAGGTTTAAGGCTGGGGCCTTATAGTTGGTATCAGAGGACAGTTTAGACAACTTTAGGAGTTAGAAAAGTGTTAAATTAGAATATGATTGAAATGATATAGCATTTACGGATTACCATGTTGCTTCGCCTAAGATATTTATGTGTTCAGAATGGTTTTCCGCAGAGGAAACAAAGAAGCTATGTTGGGACGACATCAGGAGGAAGACAACCTTCCAAATCAGCAACCTGAGATGGTCGGAATCGGAACTGAACAGTTTGTTGCAGTGATGGCACAGTTGACTCAGGCTATAAATGGTGGTGGTATCCAAGCACGAGATCAGCCATATCAACCGCAGAGGAACATGTCAGTGGTGGAACATTTCATGAGGCAACATCCCCCATCATTCAGAGGATCATCTGACCCTGTGCTAGCTGAAGGGTGGATTAAAGCACTGGAGAATATTTTTGATGTCATGGGGTGTTCAGACAATCAAAAGGTTAGTCTTGCTATTTACCGTTTGGAGGGTGAAGCAGATCAGTGGTGGTCTATGGTTAAAAATATCAGGGACGCCGATGAGATTGATGCTCCTGACTGGGATGAATTCAAAGGTATGTTTCTTGAGAAGTATTTTCCTAAGGCTGTTCGACTTAGGATGGAAAAGAAATTCTTGGAATTGAGGCAAGAGGAAGACTCAATGGCTGCCTATGAAGAAAGGTTCACTCGATTGGCAAGGTATGCTCCAAATTTTATCCGGGACCTTGATAGTAAAATCAATCGTTTTTACTCAGGATTAAAGCCAAAGTATCGAACGACATTAGCTTCACGTGAGTTTAAAAGTTATGAAAAGCTTGTTCGATGTGCTGAGAAGGTGGAAATGGAGTTTGCCGATGACCAAGTTTTCTATAACAACCAACAGAAGAAGAGACCGAGGTGGCAGGAGAAAGGTAATAATTCTTCAAAAAAGTCTGATGGTAAGAGAACTAAGTTTCCAGTTTGTGATAAATGTGGCAAAAGGCATGTTGGGGAATGTCTTCTGAATTCTGGGAAGTGCTACCGAAGTGGTAAGATGGGATATAAGGCTCGTGATTGCACTGAAAAGGATCAAGGTGAAGGTAAGAACAAATTTGATTTACAGTTAGTGAAATGTTATAAGTGCAATGAGATGGGTCACTATGCAAACGAGTGTTCGACAAAGAGCTTGAGTGATGGGAAGCAGTTAGACTACAAGCAGAAAGGGGTGGTGAAATACTTTGCAACTACTTCAGCAGATGTCGGGCCATCAAATGAAGTTGTATCAGGTACCTTGTTTGTTTTTTCAGATTATGCCAGTGTGTTGTTTGATTCGGGGTCTACACATTATTTCATCTCTGAAAGCTTTTCTAGTAAAATGGGAATACCATCTCAAGAAATGACTCCTGAACTTTTGGTAAAAACACCTGGGGGAAGTGTCGAGGCAAAAAGAATTTATAAGAATCTTCCTATCCTTATCTGTGGAAAGAACCTACTTGCAAACCTTATTGTTCTACCTCTAGTAGAGTTTGATGTTATCCTGGGTATGGATTGGCTCTCTCTTTACCATGCTAAGATTGACTATAGAGCTAAAGAAGTTTCTTTTCAGAAAGACTTTCAGTTTGTTTACAAGAATGAACCCTTACTTTTGATAACATATCAAGAGGCCGAGATACTTGTAAAAGATGGAATTGAATGTTACCTTGAACACGTCGTTGAAGATAAAGGAACTGTTCAGATTAATGATGTGCCAGTGGTAAATGAGTATCCTGATGTTTTTCCTGATGAGTTTCCTAGAATAATACCAGATCGGGAAGTTGAGTTTACTGTTGACTTAGTTCCTGATGCTAAGCCAATTTCAAAAACCCCTTATCGAATGGCACAAATTGAACTTTTAGAGTTGAAGGAGAAATTGCAAGATTTATTAGAGAAAGGTTTCATTAGACCTAGCACATCACCATGGGGTGATCCTGTTTTATTTGTTAAAAAAAAGATGGTTCTATGAGACTTTGCATTGATTATAGAGCCTTGAATAATATCACTGTGAAGAACAAATATCCTTTGCCTCATATCGATGATTTGTTTGATCAGCTCCAGGGAGCTAAGTTTTTTTTAAAGATTGACTTGAGATCGGGGTACCATCAGCTGAAGGTAAAGGAGGCAGATATTCCGAAGACCGCATTCCGTACGAGATATGGCCATTATGAATTTGTAGTAATGCCTTTTGGGCTAACCAATGCACCTGCTGTATTCATGGACATAATGAATAGAATTTTCCATGAGTTCTTGGACAAGTTTGTGGTGGTTTTCATTGATGATATTTTGGTGTTTTCTAAAAGTAAAGAGGAGCATGAAAAACATTTAAGGGATATCTTGCAAACCTTAAAAGAAAAGAAATTGTATGGGAAATTCAGCAAGTGTGAGTTTTGGTTGCAACAAATTTCTTTCCTTGGTCACATTGTTTCTAAAGATGGAATAACTGTTGATCCTGCAAAAACAAAAGTTGTGGAAGAATGGCCAAGACCCACAAATGTAACCGAGATTCGTAGCTTCCTTGGTTTGGCCGGCTATTACCGAAGGTTTGTTAGAATTTTTTCACGGTTATCTAGTCCAATGACTAAGTTAACTCGGAAGGGTGTTAAGTTTATTTGGACAAAAGAATGTGATGATTGTTTTCAGGAATTGAAAAGAAGATTGGTGAATGCTCCAGTTTTGGCACTACCTTCCAGGAATGGTGAGTTTGTTATATACAATGATGCTTCATTGAAAGGACTTGGTTGCGTCCTAATGCAGAATGATCAGGTAATTGATTATGCTTCACGACAGTTGAAAACTCATGAGGTAAATTACCCTACACATGATTTGGAACTAGCTGCTGTTGTTTTTGCTTTAAAAATTTGGAGGCATCATTTTTATGGAGTAAAATGTGAAATATATACCGATCACAAAAGTTTAAAGTATATATTCACTCAGAAAGAGTTAAACATGAGACAAAGGAGATGGCTGGAATTAATCAAAGATTATGATTGTACAATTCATTACCATCCGGGAAAAGCAAATAAAGTTGCTGATGCTTTGAGTCGAAAAAGAAATGCTTCATTAACAATGTTGCGTTTGAACATGATCCTTTGGTTAACGATTTGATGAACTTTGGCATAGAAGTTGTTGGTGCAGGAAGTCCTTCTATTTTGTTTCAGGTATCAGTGAGATCTTCTCTATCAGATAGAATCAGTCAAGCACAGAAGCAAGACAGTGAGTTGTAGAAAAAGGTAGAGCTGGTTCAGAAAGGTAAGTTTCCTGAATTCAACATTGATAATGATTGCGTTTTGAGGTTTGGGAAGAGATTGTGCATGCCTTGTGATTCACAGTTGAATAATGAGTTGTTTTTTCATCCTGGTAGTACTAATATGTACAGAGGTCTGCGGGAGTATTACTGGTGGGATGGAATGAAAAGTGATATTGCTGATTTTACTGTGAAGTGTTTGACATGTCAACAGGTTAAAGCAGAGAGGCAGTTACCAAAAGGGATGCTTCAGCTTTTACCAGTTCCAGAGTGGACATGGGAGAATATATCCATGGACTTTGTTGTGGGATTACCGAGGACATATCGAGGTAATAATGCAATCTGGGTTATTGTTGATCGCTTGACCAAATCTGCTCATTTCCTTTCTATACGAGATACTTTCTCTCTATATCATCTTTCCCGTTTGTATCTTAAAATGATAGTCAGGTTACATGGAGTTCCTCTCTCCATTGTATCAAATAGTGATCCCAGGTTTACTTCTAACTTTTGGAAAGGCCTTCAGAAGTCGTTGGGTACTGAATTAAATTTTAGTACAACTTTTCATCCTCAATTAGATGGGCAGTCAAAACGAAAAATTCAGACCTTGGAGGATATGCTACGAGCTTGTTCGATGGATTATCAGGGAAGTTGGGACCAACATCTTTATTTGGTTGAGTTTTCTTATAATAACAGTTTTCATTCCAGTATACAGATGGCACCATTTCAGGCATTATATGGGAAGCAGTGTCGAACTCCAGCTTTCTGGGATGAAGTGGGTGAAAGGAAGTTGATGGGACCAGAATTGGTAGAAGAGATGACAGAAAAAGTTCAGCTGATTCAGAAACACATGAGAATAGCCCAGAACAGGCAGAAGAGTTATGCGGACAACCGGAGGAAGGATCTATCTTTCGAGGTAGGTGATCATGTTTTTCTCAAGGTTTCTCCTTGGAAAAGTGTGATGAGATTTGGTAAGAAAGGAAAGCTAAGACCAAGGTTCATTGGACCATATGAAATTCTGGAAAGAGTTGGATCAGTTGCATACCGAGTGGCTTTACCTCCGAGTTTATCTCAGGTACACAATGTTTTTCACGTTTCGATGTTGAGAAAGTATATGCCAGATCCATCTCATGTTTTGAGCCCAGAGGTAGTTCAGCTGGAAGAGAACCTATCTTATGAGGAACAACCGGTCCAGATTCTTGACCACAGGGAGAAAGTGTTACGGAATAAGGTGATTCATCAGGTAAAGGTTTTTTGGAAAACCCATGTGATTTAAGAGGCAACGTGGGAATCTTAAAATGCTATGAGGGATAAATACCCCCAGTTATTTTGATAAGTGAATAAAATTGCGAGGACGCAATTCCCAAAAGGGGGGAAGGATGTAACATCCCAAGTAAATAAAGAATAAAGAATTTTCATATTTATTAATATTTACGAATTAAATATTAATTTTATTTTAAAGGGGTTGCTATGTTCGATAGCGTGCCCGATACGCAACGATGAGTTTCTTTGAAACTTACGTAGCACACTAGTAATAAAATAATTTTATTTTAAATGGTAGTTAACATGTAGCCGTTGTACTGGAGGGAATGGATAGAAATAACTAAAATATGATTATATATGTTTTTAAATGTTTTTATATTTACCCAATAAAAGATAAAGGCTTAAAATACGGGAAGAGTTCAATTTTAGGCATTTATACCCTAATTTTCACGAAAGGTCCACTTATCACCTTTTAATGCTGAACCGTCATTAAATATAGTTTTTATCACTCTTATACTTTATTTTGGACCAAATATAACTTTTCTTTAGAATCGGGACATCAAAATTTACTTTGTGTAAATTTTTGGTACCTTTCTGATAAAGTTCATTTTTTTTATGAATAGTGTAATTGTTGTATTTTAATTCAAAACCTCTTTTTAATCTAAATTATTTATATGATTAGATTATTATTTTAATTGGTTTTAAAGTGAAATTAGAAAATATTTTTACCAGTTAATCCAATGGTGGTCATTGGAATCAATTTCACTTTGAAATTGGACTTAAACTGGTGTCAATCTTTTGATACTTATTGTTTCACAAAAACACGCTATTTGTCATGACAGCTGGAATTAATTATTAAATTAATTAATTTGACTTATATGTTTTGAATTTTGTAAAATGGACTTCATTTTTGAATTCGTAATATCAAATATAGCTTAGGGTGAATTTTTGGTAATTTTCTGAAAAACTTTAATTTTTGATGAATAGTGAAACCACTAAGTGGTAATCCAGCAAACTGATTTTTCAGTTAAATGAATGTTTACCACTAATGTGTATTGAATTTTGAAAATCCGACATACATGGTTGTCATTGAGAAGTAAAATGTGGTTCAATGAGATTAAAATAATTTTTTGGTGAATAGTAACTTTTTTTCATTAATCGCGATTAGAGGTAATTAGTGTAATTTAATGTAAAAATGATATTATAAAAATGTGAAAACACCATGACACTTGTCCTACACCTATTGGGTGAGTCATGGACGACCAAGACAAGCCATGGGCCAACTTGGGGACCCCATGGAGCCACTTTAGTTGGAAAATGACATTAATATATTTTTATTTAATGTTAAAGTGAAAATGACACTAACATAAATTGTTTTACTAAAATAGTTTTTGAGTGGTGTTATACAAGTCCAAATTTTAATTATAAATAGTCATTGGAAAGATAAAAAGATTTAGTACATCATAGTATTTTTTTTATAATTTTTAGACATTAAATAAATTAAATTATTTATGACATAATAATAATGCAGCGATGACATCATTATTTGACAATTTAAATAAAATGGAAAGATAATGAAAAATCTAAAACCTACACATGGCCAAAACCAATTGGATGAGTCTATGTCGAACCCTTATCACCTTATACACGAATTATATCAATGTGGGACCATTTAAAACCGAAACACATTTTCAAATAAAGTAATATTTCTTTACTTTCCAAAAGTGCCCCTCCTCTCCTCTTATAAAAGGCCCCCACCTCTACCTCTTTTCACACACTCCTCAAGCCTTTGGCTCGGCCAAACCCTGCCCATTTACTCTCTCAACATCCCTCTACTCATCCTAGAGGATTCCCTTTGGGCAGAATCCTTTCAAAGGAAGCCTTTAGGCTCAAATCAAAAGGGAGTTACACTTTTAAAGGTAATTCATTCTCTCTTGTTCATTTGTTTTATTTTGCTTCTCCAACCCTATAAAATCTTTTTATTTACTTATTTTTTAACAACACCAGTATCTTCAATATACTAGGATGTTGTTATAATATTTATTTGAGCTACACTCTCACACAACTACATCAAATGGTTAAAGAACATACGATTTCCGTGGATGGCGAAATTCTACCTCCCGAAACGATGATTGTTCAATACTCATTTAACACCTTCAAGGGTGGCCATTATGATGTCACTATTTTTATATATGATATATAATATGTTTATTATTTCTTTAAGCTTCTGTATTTTTCATTTTTGGCATACCTTTATGGTTTCCATTATGGGTAAACATGATATCTTCATTTAAGGAAGTGCGGACTATCGCCCCCTCAAAGTGATGTGATTCGTTAATGCCATATGTGGGATGTGTAAAGGATGGATTTAAAGTTATTATATATGATTTTATACTGGAATTATAATATACCTCTATATCATTATTATTTATTTCCATTAAAGTATGAGATAGAAATGAAAGTAGCGTTCATGAGTATGTACGGCTTACCGTCTCCATGAACGGTGCATTTCATTTCTTATCCCCAAATGTAATGTAATATTAAAAGTACATGTATATAATGGATATATATAATTATTGATATATATAAATGATGAATATAATTCTGGAATTAAAATATACATACCTCTCATTTAGTTTTAATTCCATTAATATGACAAAGAAATGAAAGTAGCGTTCATGCGTACGTACGGCTTACCGTCTCCATGAACGATGCATTTCATTTCTTAACTCTAAATGATTATGTAATATTATAAATACATGTATATTCTGGATATATATGATATATATGATATCCAAATCAGGAATTTCATTCTGAATATAAAGAAATTTTGACCACATGAACAACATGTAATTGTAAGAAGTCAACTTTCGACTTAAGAACCAAATATTGACAAAAAAAACATTATTAACTTAAATGGTTACATAATGTTTATAACATTGCAATAAGTGATATAAAAGGAATAATTAACTTGAAAAAGGTTCTTAAGAAAGTTGAGATTAACTCAAGTTTACTATTCAGGAGATTAAAGAACGGTCGGGTCAAGTCGTATACGAGGTATGGGACTTCGTCTCAATCTCCTTTCATTGAGGCATATTTTATTTTATACACAAATTTCTTTTATACGGTGTATAAACCCCTTTTACTTTTACGTTTATTCAAAAGGAATCTTTTTTATACGAAGCGTTTACTAAACGACAAAAGGGAATGTTTTTGTCGTACGTATGCGGCGACAATGAATTCTCCGCCGTCGTGACCGTTATTTGAGTTTCGGCTTCCTCTACAAGCCATACCTTCTTTTTAAAAGAAAAATAAATACCATGTTTTACTTTTCTTTTATTTTAGTATTGAATATGGTTTTCATAATGTTTTTATATCAATGTGTTGTATTGATATCTCATGATTGAAATGTGGAAATTTTATGTTTCCTTTATTCATGTTTTATGAGATATGATTATGTTATGGTTCTTGGGCATTATTATGAAGACAGGTTGTTCCGTGATAAACTAAGGGCGGGTGAGCCCGTTATAGCTCTCCAATGCATTGGGTAACGCGAAGGAGTGAAACGTTAAGGTTTCTCCGAAGTGATTTTAGGGAATATACTGTGATGGGTATTCCAAACGTAACCAAGAGTGTTACTCCCTACGTAAGAATGTTATGAATGCCTCAAGTTACCTTTATGTCTTATGATTTCTATGATTTATTCGTGATTTTATGAGGTATGTTAAAGTGCCAATGTTTTATGGGTAAAGTATGATTTCATTCTTATGTATATATGAACTCATGTTTCCTTTCCATGTTTTTTTATAACCCATACTGAGTTTTTATGCTCATCCCATGTTTTTGAAATGTTTTTCACAGGTCAAGGGAAAGGTACATGATAAGATGATAGAGTCAAGGATGTGTCAAGAATTAATCCATGTTTTATTTTAAATTTGTTTCCATTGATGGGAATGAATAATAATATCTTTATGTAACCACTTTGTTTATATGTGGAATGTAATGCAAGTTTTATGATCTAATTCTCTAAAACTCTAAACCCAAAAAGATCCTCAATTTGTAATCTTGTAATAACTCAAGATTAAGTAAAGTTTAAGGCTGGGGCCTTATAAAAGTGGTCCTCAAAAAAATAGTACCATTAACCGATGGAATCTTATACAAATCCATGGTACCTATATGGGTATTTGATCAAAATATTTTAGTTCAATTGCTATGTCAATGATGATGAATATGTGGTGTATTATGGCACTCATACTAAACTATAAATATCAATGATGATGTATTCAAGGGTTCTTTTGATAGAGAAGTTTATAGTTTAATTGGAGTAAGATAAGACTAGAAATGATCTCTAACAGTAGGTATTTATGCAATAATTAGACACAATACATTTGTGGTTTCTTGCACATATAATTATATCCAATACTTCTAATTGTACAAATTCATGATTGATATTTCATTAAGATAACCTAAATATTTATGGATTGATTGCATACTCCAAATATTTCTATTACTTTTATTCCATCATTATGTATTTTTATTTTTTGGTTTAAATGTATCCAATGTTATTATGAATTTTTAATTTTGATAAATTATATTCTATTATTGATGATAATTATTTATCAATATTGGTGTGCAAATACACATCCATAGTACTTGTAATTTACAATCTCATGTGAAAATAGGACCAACATACTAACTGATTGGTGTACAAAAACACTAAAATAAATCCAGAATGGAATAAGAAAACTACAAAGACATCATCATCATCATTGAAAATGGATATAATTGATGGAATAAAAGAATATTGAAACCCTTCCAATACAATCATAAGTGTTTATCTTCCATTACCATGTAATCCCACTATCACTAACAAATACCATCAATTCTGAATGCTATTAACTTCACCTTGGCCATCACATGTGTATCTAGGATGTGAAATATTTGATTAATCATTTCAATACTGTCCACCACTTATTGTGATTTACTCATACCCCAAATTTATTGTGGATACTTTCATATGAATTCCCATTATATATATCTATCTTCTATAGCCCCTATATGTACCTCAATGACTGAATTATTATCATGTTGTATATTGTAGTCAAAATATAAAACATCTCACATGATATCCTTATAAATTTTTTACCGAAGGGTGTATTTTATTGAGGAGAATCAGATGTACCCTCACGAGGAACCCGTGGAAAATATCTTAGAGGAATAATGATGCACACTAAAACACAATGAATGCTCATAAACCCTAAAAATATTATTTCAATGACAAAAACCCATTAGAAAAAAATATGATTGTGACCTTTAACTAAAACAAGATTCACATATCCCAACATCCCTTGGTAAACTAAGTTTCATAATGGAATGATCTAGCCATGTAGTCATCAAAATATACTTCTATATCCTATAAATTCTTATAACTACTCTACCAAACATCCCAATAGATGGAATCATGAGGATAAAACTCCTCTGGTACCAAATTTTGATGAACTACACCCAGGTACCCTCATAAATTTGTAAGAAAACCTAATTTTCACATAGAAAATGGTTTTTCTTAATCCCCATGGGCTGGTTGAATATGAGTATCAACAAAAAAACCTAGAGAAAAATGTACCCCAATATGAAGTAGAGAACATGAAATATACAGAAATAGAGAAATTAAAAACAGAATAAAACATGACTATATATTTCATAATAAATATAGAATAATAGAACCGATATAACTGAAATGTAGAATAAATTCAGTAATGTCCAAATAAATAGGATGATAAAAATATATAGCTACTTGAAAAGTATCCTTGTGATATCATGCGGATACTCCCACAATCTCACAACAACCTACACAATCCCAACTGACAGAAAAAACACATATCATCACCACGATACCTTTTATTTCTTGTATCAATATAAATATTAACGTCTATGCACCACCAAAGGGGTCTAAAAGGTGATGTCTAATTGGATCACTAGGGTCACACCCAAAATTTCCAAATCATGTATCGGAAAAATATTCCCTAAAATCTCAACAATAAATAAAAAAATTCATGATATCAATTTTACTAGTTTTATATCTAATGAATAGAAAAACATTTTATTTACCTTTTACCATATTTCTCAATAAAATATGGAATGTTAATTATAATGTATTTAATATACATATTTTAAATCAAGGAAAAAAATATAACATATCATATCAAATATGTGGTAGGACAATAAAAATAGTACAAACCAAAATTTAAAAAATTATCTAAATTTACAAGTTATATCACATCAAGGATTAAACTAGGTCAGTAGAGATTGGACACTCAACCAAAAATAGACAATCAGGTGCGTTATTCATCATGACATATGAAGTTTGTATATAGTGAATATTATCACCCAAAAAATTGATCTCCCATATATGTCAAAAAAGTACCTAGAACAACATTCCAAGAGTGTAAGAGAATTCCCCACGAAGAAAAAACCATGATATTGGAAGAATTATAATATTATAACTTCCACCTATGTAGCCATAAAATCCAATATGATATATTCTTCAAATAATTTATTAAATACATTTCATCAATCATGCTTCTAAAACCATTTAAAACTTATTTGGAACACCCTTTAATATTTTCAAAAATAATGGAAACCCCATTTTTTACCAATAACACATTTCTACACACCCACACAATATTAAAATAAATAAATCAATTTATTTCAATTATAAAAAAATTTATCAATAACAGTGAAATGTTGTTAACCACCATAGGTAAGAGATGGAACAACCTGACTCAAATCATATGTTTCACACATCAAAAATGAGATCCACCTACAAGAAGTATACACGGATGACAACAGAAGACCATGAAAACATCTACATGTCTCAAAATTTATTAACATTAAAAACATTTTTGGGGGAGAAGAGGAAAAACAATTAAAACAAGAAACCACACCTAATGCATGACATCCAAAAATGGATCGTGTAATGACCCATAAATTTATTAATAAAAATTAATCTTGGTCTATATAAATATATTCTTGTGGTAATGTAAAACATATGTAATTATTTGGTTTTATGACTTGGATTTTAAAATAATTTTTGAATTGTGATCATTGCTAATATAATTTTTGAACAATGGCCACATGATTAATATAAATATAGGGATTTAACAAATCCAATTTACTCAGAAAAAAGAATCGATGACCTCATCGAGTAGAATTTCCCCTTATAAAGCTCATTTTTCTGAGATTATAAAAGCGGTGGCATTATTGGGATTCACTCTCGACCAAGCCCATGTTGTGCTTGAACACGTTATGATTGAGTGGAACCGACTACGAGTGAAGTGGAAGTTAATAGTGATTACCACCCGAGCGATGTTATCCGAGCCACCCTAAGAGTCTGTAACCATCACACACCTAACACTTCGGTATTAGGTGGGTTTTATAAGGGGTTATGTAATGATACCCTTGCACTATGACTATGTACATTGTTATTGTATAGAGAATATATGTTTTATTTTTTGTTACATTGTAAATAATTTTTAAAGCACATATATAATTTTTTGTTAATATTCCACTAATAAATATATTTTGATGAACTTATGGATTTTTTAATTAAATAATATTTTTATAAAATTTTATTATTATTATTATTAAATTTATTTTTATTAAATATGATTTATAGTATAATTTTATGATTTCAATTGTAATTTTAATTATGGTTTTAAAGATGTTTTTGTCAAAACCCATTAATTTTTTATAAATGTTGGTTTTTATTTTAAAAGTAAAAATTCACATATATAGAAAATTATTTAGATAAAATGAATATTATTTATGGAATCATGAATTCAAAATTTTCCAATAGTGAATTTTTCATATTTTGCTGAGATAGTCAAATTTTTGGGTAAACATTAAATACCTTTTAAATATAAAATGTGTTTTTTGAAATCATAATGACCCAATAGTGATGTTATAAAATAATATAAACATTATTTTCGGCCAATATATGTTTTTCCATTAATATAATGTGATTTTTGGTTTGTTTGATTTGTTTTACAAAGCATAAGTGGACCCTTCATGGTTTATAAAACATAGTGTGTTTTTAAATTGTTTTTATTGAGAGTGTGACTCACCTACACATATGAAATCCTATTATTTTAAGAGGTTCGGACAATGGACTTATAAAATACTATTTTCCACTACCCTTTGGCTAAAACCAAGGAAAAAATGCATGGGCTGGTTTGTGGTTTTGATTAGTTTAATGTGAGGTGTCCCAAACCTAAATAAAAAATAAATCTCACCCCTTTTCTATAAAATCCCACCAAAGATCCCAATTCCTCATCACTCAAAGACATTGGAGATCAACCAAAAACTTCCCTATTCTCTATATAGTCATACCAATGTGCCCCCAGCTTCCAAAAAGCATATCTCTAGCCTCTCCCATGCTTTTGGGATCATACTTCCATGTAAAGGATTCCTACATTTCTCTTTTTATACAAGATTCTTAATATTGTTATCCCCTTTATTTTCAATTAAAAATATTGGGGTATTATTTTTCACCTACCACAATATTTTCTATTTTAGTTTGGATAATGGGAGAACCATTTCTCTCTCAATAATTCTCCCATGTACACCTGTTACCATGCCGAAATTCTGTGATTGATTTCTCTCTCCTCTTTTACATCCAAGTAATTATTTTGTATTATGCATTGAAATTACATTATATTTGTTGGGACATGTATCTATATGACCCCATTAATGACCATTTCATGCACCTATGATGATAAACATATTTCTCTCTCATCAACAATTTTCATGAATCCTTATGTCACACTGTTAGGCTTCCAAAATTTCCCCTCATTTTTCTCAAGCCAAAGCCATTGTGTAGTGAATACCATGACCATTTCTCTATCAACGATATTAATATTTATAAACCTTTATATATTGTTTAAATTGTTTCATATATTAATTATACATTCTATTATAATGGAAAAATTATTATTTTTAATGAATTGATTCTTTTTTATCCTTGTGGCACACATATGCATAAAATGAAATGTTTAAATATGGTGCGCCCTGATAGCACTCCAACGCATTGTGAAAGTATAGTATCATGATACATCATGTGAATTGGGTGTTGAGTAATGCTACATTAAGTGAAATGATGGTTTACTTGTGACTCATGGGCAATGAAGGTTTACTCATGCTCCATGTGCAATGAGACTTGGCTCATGCTAATTCTATGTTAAGTGTCGTTGCCACATTTCCATGTTGTTATTTTCAAGCATTATCAGGTTTTTAGGTTCATGTTTCTCTTTTGATGTATTAATATGCCTATTGTTTACATGTATTTTATTCCTCATGTTATTCCATGTTTATTCCCTTACTAAGCTTTATAGAACACCATTTTCTTATGCATGTCCTCAGGTTATCCTATGAAATGCTAAGTACAAGGGAATGTAGTGTTCATGTAATGGAATTTATCTATTAAGGTGTAGAGTTTAATGTTTTAAGTAGTTATGTAATGTTCCTAAGAACCAAATACACTAGTCCTCTAAATATTCCATGTTGAATCATGTGATGAGTTTATGTAATAAATCGCGTTTAGGTGTGTAATAAAGAGAAGTGTTGTTATAGTTTGTAGCAGAGGATAGGTTTAGTAATTCATGGGATTAGGAGTAGAAAACCCATTGAATCCTTAGAGACAAGACTATTTATAATAATAAATCCCTATGTTTTAGTGGGTATTTAGTATGTGGTTTATTAAACAAATACATGCCTATCTGGATATGGGAATGTAATAGATGCTTCGAAACATATGTACCTAAGTGTGAAAACCCTTAAAAGGATTATTAGGCATGACTCGTGGTATCCTAGTAAATGACAATGACACTTACAGCACTTTTGGTTATGAAACTCTCGGGGGATGTGCATTGGTAAATTCCAAGATTAGTATGAACCAATATTAAGGAAATTAAAAAATACACTAAAATTATATTTTGAATAACATATATTGGGGCTTATAGATTCACAAGTTAAGCAAATAACAGCTATTTATAAGTCATCTATTTTGTCCTTGTATTAGACATTAGTTGTTACCCCTAACATTTCTTTTATTCCAGGCAATGGATGGAATTGGAGGACTCGAGCTAAAAACTGATGTGAAGATCAATGTGATGGTTGTGCTAATAAGATTCAAAATCTGATGGGAGCGAGAATCATGAACATTTTCATGATTATCCCTCAGTTAACATAAGGATTGAAGAGAAACATTGGTACATAAGAACATTAAACCCCCTTAAGAAGGAAAAATTCCCTTTTGAGAGCTTCACGAGACAGAGGTCTCCAACATTTAATGGATCATCTGATCCTTAAATCCCCGAAAATGGATCATCTTTATTGAAAATACCATCTCCTACCTTCAATGTTCCGAAAAAGAGAAAGTTCTTCTAGCTGATTACCATATGGAGGGTGAAACCGATCATTTGTGGACATGAATAAAAAATATAAAGCATGAGGAGGAGATAGAGGTGGTTAAATTAAAGGATATTTGGAAAATATTTTTTTATAAATATTTTTCGTGAACCCTCCGACTTGACATAGAAAGGGACATCTATGTATTTATGTAAAAAATATGATGAATATGTTAGAGTTTTTGAGGAAAAAATCACTAGGCTTGCAAGATACCCTTACATCTTGGTATTTACCCATGAATGTAATGTTGACCAAATTTTTGGTGGGATTAAAAATAGATTGCGGAAAGCCCTAGTGATCCATGACTTTGACAGCTATGAGGAAATTGTCTGATGTTCCCTCAAGGTTGAAATGGAGATTGGGAAATCTTTTTTTATCATGGGGATATAAAGCCTAAGGTGGAATTCGCTTCTAGAGGTCTGATCGATATATCAAACTGTGATATAAAAATATATCACCCCTCTTTCCAAAGGTGCATAATGAAGCAACTCAGAAATTTCCTGATGGGGACAATGAAATGCATTAGGTGAAGAAGACAAGGGAACCTAGCCATTAACTGCCGACAACAAAAACATACGACTGAGAAATAGGAGAGGAATGCTATGTTCGACTCTCAACACATATTTCAGTGCTTCAACTACAACGAACTAGAGAATATTTCAATTCAGTGCCTAATGCCAAGGGTTTTGGGAGGCAACCAAAAACCTCCAAGGAAGCAAGGGAATGTTTTTTCAATCCCTACTGCTGAAGTGAACCCCAACAACGAAGTGGTGACATGTACGCTAGTTATTCATTAAATAAAATTGAACATAAATTTGGATTCATGTTCTACACATTCATTTATACCTCAAAAGTTTATTATAACATTCCAAACACCTGCACAAATCAGGGAAGTAAAGATGTCAACAAGTATGAAAAATGGGGAAATCATTGCATCCCATGAATATAACACCTCCCCAGTCTTATTCGATGGATTGAAATTCCCGTATAACCTCATCATACTCTTTCTAGTAGAATTTGAGGCCATTATTAGCATTGATTGGATTTTCTTATATCGATCTAACATAAATTTTCGTGAGAGGGAAATCACCCTCCATGTGAAGAATCGACCCCCGATTCTATACAAGTGCAAGGAGGAAGATAAATCTTATATAGCTCTATCATCTAAAGAATGGATATGAATTCCCTATGAGCATGTGTATCTGGATTAGATGATTGATTATAAGGAAGCAACCATCCCTGAAAATTTTCTTATTGTGGGGGAATTCAATGATGTGTTTTTTGAGCAATTTCAGGGTCTTCCTCCTGGAAGAGATGTTGAATTATTGATTAACCTTATACCTGGGGAGTTGAATATATCAAATACTCTATATAGAATAGTTTTTGGGGGGATTGAAGAGATGAAGAAAAAACAATAGAATAATCTAGTTAAATTGTTTATACGCCCATGTGCTTCACCATGGGAGTGGAATTGTCCTCTTCATCATGAAGAAGGATCAGTCAATGTTCCTTTAAATCAGTTTTCCAGAGATTAAAAAAATCATGATAAAGAACAAGTATCCTCTCCCATGAATTGATGACTAGTTTGATCAGCTAGACATAGCACAATTTTTTTCAATATTGGATTTGTAGTTGGGATATTATCAAGTGAGGGTGAAGAAGGAAGATATTCCCAAGCCTAATTTTCAGACATGTTACAAGCACTATGAATTCATAG
Source organism: Viscum album (assembly GCA_963277665.1). Classification (NCBI taxonomy): domain Eukaryota; kingdom Viridiplantae; phylum Streptophyta; class Magnoliopsida; order Santalales; family Viscaceae; genus Viscum; species Viscum album. The sequence goes on from OY728148.1 coordinate 395,016,437, forward strand.
TAACGCCTTTCAGACTCACTAAATCTCCAGAACTATTCATGGACTTGATGAATAGATACTTTAGAGATTACCTCTACAAATTTTTTGTAGTATTCATAGACGATATTACAATATACTCCAAAACCCATGGAGGATCATGAAGATCATATAATAATTTTACTAGAGACCTTATGAAAGGAGAAACTCTATGCCAAGCGCAAAAAGTGTGATTTTTGGTTGAAGGAGGTCTCATTCTTGGGCCATATCATCACATGTTATGGGATATCCATGGATCTCTCATAGAAAGCTGTAATAGAGGGATGGCTGAGGCCAACATCAGTAACAGATATACGTATATTCTTGGTGTTAGCTCTATATTATCGACGATTTGTGAAAAATTTCTCACGATTGTCCAACCCCTTTACCATGATAACTCGGAATGGAGTAATGTTTTCTTAGGGTGATGAATGTGATGAAAGATTCAAGGAGTATGAAAAAGGATTATCATTGTGCCTGTGCTAACATTACCCACAAGTGGAGAAGTTTTTGTTGTATTTTGTGGTGCTTCGGTGATGGTCTTGGGCTATGTGTTGATGCAAAATGACAATGGCATTGCCTATGATTCAAGAAAATTGAATGTTCCTGAGTAAAATTACCCAACACATGATCTGGAGTTGGCTATGGTGATATTCACTTTAAATATTTTTTTTGGCATTATCTACTTGGGGATATGTGTGAAATATATACAAACCCCAAAAGCCTCAAGTATATATTCATACAATAATAGGTGAACATGTGACAACGATGATGGTTAGAGCTAATCAATGACTATGACTGATCCATCCATTTCCACCCTATAAAAGCGAACAAGTTGGTGGATCCCCAACGTAGAAAGGACCCATCAATTATATCATGAATGAGAATAGAAAAGGGTCTAATCATCATAGATTTAATGAAAATGGACATCAAATTCATAAAGAAGGGAACATCATCAATCCTCTCAGAAATTATTGGTCAACTATATCTTTTGACAAGGTTAAAGGATTCTCAAAATGATGATGTGGTAATTCAGAAGCAAGTGGAAGCTATCATAAAAGGGATATCCCTGTAGTTAAATTTTAATTAAGAAGGAATTGTGAGATTTGGGAAAAGACTATGTGTCCCAACATGTCTGGTGCTGAAGAAGGATCTTTTCGATGATGTACATATACCAAATTTATCTTTTAACCTAGGAAACACAAAGAGTTATCGAGATATATGAGAGAATTATTGGTGGGATACTATAAAAAGGTGATTTCTGAGTATACATCATAGTGCCTAGTGTGTCAGAATTTGAAGGCAGAGAGACATAAGTCTAAGGGGATGTTGCAACCACTATCCATAATAGCATGGAAATGGGAGAACATCACCATGGCCTTCGTCACTGGACTTCTAAAGACATCTAAATGAAAAAATGAAAGCTGGGTTGTTGTGGATCTTCTAATAATGTCGGTACACTACATTGAAATTTGGGGGGATATCTCATTGGATCAACTGGAATAGATATACATCAGGGATGTGATAAAGTTACATGGAGTACCACTATCGATTGTATCTGATGGAGATCCAAGATTCTTTTCTATGTTTTTGAAGACTCTTCAATATGATCTATATTCTAAGCTAAACTTCATTATAACCTATAATCCTCAATCTAATGGACAATCTGAGAGAAATCATTAGAAATTGGAAGATACGTTAATATCATTTTGAATGGACATTAATGGAGGATTGTATCAACATCTTACAATGGTTGGATTCTCCTATAATAACATTTTCCACTCGAGTATATGAATTGAACCATATGATGACTTGTATGAGAAGAGGTGCAGAACACCACCATGTTAGGATGAATTCAGTGAGACTAATCTACTAGGACTAGAAATGGTTGACGAAATGGTCGAGAAGGTGAAAGCCATTCAGGAACATATCAAAGAATCCCAAAGTCGGCAGAAGAGTTTTGCAGATAACTGTTGACAAGACCTTGAGGTTAAAGTTAGAGACATGGTATTTATAAAATATCTACATGGAATAAGGTTATGAGGTTTGGAATGGAAGGGAAGTTATATCCTAGGTATATCATCCCCTTCGACATTCTTGATCATGTTGGGGATGTGGCCTATCGACTAGCACTTCAACCTACAATGGCGAATGTTAATGATGTCTTTCATGTATCCATCTTAAGGAAGTACATACTAGACCCTTCACATGTATTCTATTTATAGGTAGTATAGTTCTGGGATGATATTTCATACAAGGAGAAACTAGTAATGATCTTAGATCATAGAGAAAAACATCTATGAAATAAGATAATGCCTCTCTTTAAGGTGTTATGGAAAAACCAGAAGTTTGAAGAAGTGACGTGGGAATCAGAGGAAGTGATGATGTAATGTTACCCACATCGGTTTTAGTGTAATAAAAGGAAATTCCATGGGAGAAATTTATTAAGGGGAGAATATTGTAAAGACCCAAAAATTATTTAAGGAAAATTACTCTTGGTCTATTTAAATGTCTTCTTGTGGTTATGTGATATGTATGGACTTATTTGGATTTATTTTTGGGATTTTAAAAAACTATTATGAATTGTGATCATTTCTAATAAGTATATTGAATAGTGACCACATGATTAGTATAAATATAGGGCTTTAACACATCCAATTTACTCAGAAAAAGCAATTGATGGCCTCATCATGTAGAATATCCCCATATGAATCACATTTGTTGGATATCTGAAAGGAAGTGGAATAATTTGGATTCACTCTAGACTAATCCCAAGCTGAGCGTGAACACATTATGCTTGAGTAGAACCGACTACAGGTGAAGTGGAAGTCAATAGAGATTATCACCCGAGCGATGTTATCATAGCCACCCTAAGAGTATTTCAGCATCGCACACCATACCCTTTGGTCTTATACAGGAGTCATAAGGGGTTATGTAACGAGACCCTAGTAGTGTGACTATGTACATTATTCTTGTATAAATAATATACAGTCTTTTTATTATTACATTGTAAATATTTTATAAAGCACAAATAATACTGTTAGTTAATATTCAACTAGAAAATATATTTTGATGAATTAATTGATTTTTTAATTAAATAATATTGTAATAAAATATAATTATTTTTATAAAATTAAATTTTATTATATAAAAATTTTCATATTTTTTATGAATGGAATTATAATTTTTATTAAGGTTTGAAAGCAGTTTTTTCCAAAACACATAAATTTTGGATAAATGTCGGTTTTTATTTTAATAGTAAAAATTCATATATTTAGAAAATAATTTATAAAAAATTAATATTATTTTTTGAATCATGATGCTGAAATAATCCAATGGTTATTTTTTCTTAATTTTCTGAGACAGTCAAATTTTTGGGTAAAAGGTAAATACCGTTTAGATATATAATTTGTTTTATTAAATCATAATTATCCAATAGTGAAATAATAAAATAATATAAACATTATTTTCGGCCAATATATGTTTTACCATTAATATAATGTGATTTTGGTTTTTATTTATTTATTTTACAACGATTTAGTGAACCCTTCTAGCCTTAAAAAATATCTTGTCTTTTTAAATTATTTCCCTTGAGAGTGTGACTCACCTCCACATATGAAACCCTATTATTTTAAGATGTTCAGCCATTGTCCTTATGAAATATTTTATTCCACTGCCCTTTGCCAAAAACCATGTGAAAAACCATTTTTTGGTTTGTGTTTTTGATTTCATTAATGTGAGGTTCCCCAAACCTAAATAATAATGAATTTCCTCTCATTTCAAATATAAACCCACCCAAGATCTCACATAATCTTTATTAAAATATATTGGAGTTCGACCAAACCCTTCCCTCCCCTCTCTAGAATCAACCCAAGGCTCCCCACACTCCCAATAAGCTTCTCCAAGCATCTCCCAAGCTTTTGGGATCACACTTCCATGTAAGGTATTCCTACCATTCCCTTTTTATCCATGTTTCTTAATATTGTTATTATATTTTATTTTCAATTTAAATTGTTGGGGTATTATTTTTCACTTCCCCCAAACCACCCTATTTATTTTTGGTTAATGGGATATCCCTTTCTCTCTCATTGATGCCTCCCATGTACACCAGTTACCATGCCGAACTTTTATGAGGGATTTCCTCTCCTATTTTACATCCATTTAATTATTTTGTCTTATGCATCTAAATTACATTACATTCTATGGGATATATATATATAAGACCCACTTACTTTCCATTTAGTGTACATAAGATCAGTCACTCATTTCATTCTCATCAACCATTTTCATGAATCGATATGTCACGTCATTACCCTTCCGTAATTGCACCACATTTTTTTAAAGCCAAAGTGATTGTGTAGTGAATACCATGAAAATTTCACTATTAAGGGTATTCATATTTATGAACATTTACATATTGATTGTATAGTTTCATGTATGAATTCATCATTCCATTATCTTGGAATAAATGATTTTTATTGAATCCATGATTTATGATCATTGTTGAACACTTATGCATGAAATAAAATGTTTAAAGAGGGTTTGCCCGGATAGCACTTCAATGCATTGGGTAAAGTATATTATCCTGATAAATCATAATAAAGGAGTGTTGAATCATTCTATTTTATGTGAAATGATGGTTTAATCATGCTTCATGTGCAATGAGGCTTCACTCATCCTCCATGTTCAATGATCTTTGGATCATGCTAATTCATTATTAAGTGTTATTTCCACATTTCCATGTTATTATATTCAGGCTTTATCATCCCTTTATGTACATGTTTCTATTTTCTTCCATTTATAAGCCTATTTTATAACATGTATTGTATTCCTCATGTTATTCTATGTTTGTTAACTTACTTGGTTTTAAATATCACCCTTTTCTTATGCATGTTCTTAGGTTATCCCATGAAATGCTAAGGGGGAATGTAGTGGTCATGTAAAGGATGTTTTTAATAAATATGCTGTGTTTCCTAGTTTATGATGTAATTTAATGTTACTAAGCCGCAAATACACTAGACCTCTTGATATTCTGTGTTGAATTATGTGATGAGTTTATATAATAAATCATGTTTAAGTGTGTAATAAAGATCAGAGGTGTTATAGATCGACCCCCATAACAAGCTCATTCAATAGTTGTTGATAGAAGTCATGAGAATCAATAGCGTAACTCAACACATCCAGTAGTGGAACAAAATAGTGCTACAATGATATAAGGAAACAAGTAACACCAAAGGATCTTGTAACTAGATAGATGTAATGAAAATTTTCTAATGATACCAAACCAAATGAAAAAATCTTAAATAAAGAGAGGTTCCCAAATTTTTTAAATAGTAAATCTAGGATGAATGAGATGTTGGTTTTTGGGAGTGCAATAGAAATAATCTATACATTATCCTAAAATTCTATCTTTTTATTATTACATGTAGTGCAATCCCATTACACTATGTGTAATCCATGGGGTCTATATATGTTGATAAAATCCTCACCTTTTTATGAAGTACATGATTTTTAATAGTAAACAACATGTATTCCTTAAACATTGAGTAATATTTCTTTCTATATAATTTTCCTAGTACATAATCTTGGAGAATATTATACAGTGTGTTTTCCCATTGAAATGTATGTAAATTCCTCGAAGAAATAAAAAAATAATATTCTTACAAGAAAACAAATTGCACCTTAGGTGTTTCCTGAACACATGTAGAATCCCATAAACCCATTAACACATTTTCACATAGACTCTATTAATTAACGTAAACAAACATACTTGAAAAATATGTAATTTTACTCAATGAATTATCTCTATACCCAGGACTCCCAGTACACACCCAAAAGAGTTACAAAATTAGTAATGATATTAGAGATACCTAAAATAGTGTAATGATATTTTAGAATTAATTGTTAATTTATTTTAATTTTTTCTATTAATTATAACTATGATGAATTATAATGTGTAAAAATAAATGTTGTCAAGGTAATTGTGAGTGAGTTAACGATTGATAAAAACAACAATAAAAGGTTTAAAATATTATAAAAACATTTATAATTTTCAATTTAATATATTATTTACAGATAAAAATATCCAATACATTAAATAAATCATTTTGGATCCATTTTAAATTAAATATTATTTAATAGTAAATTAATATTTTCAGAATTGGGATGAGTTTCCCTCATGTATCTCATAAAAGGTAACCTCTTAATCCATTTACTTCATGCTAAAAATAACATTTATTTCCAATATTATCTATCAATATGGCCTTATAACATCCTAACCAATATTTTATAGTCCATATATACATAAATAATAACCTTCATTTTCATAAGTTTCTAATCTAAGTATACATAATAAAAAGGCATCATTTTCCACTACATGTTTTTATTTTTTTTATTTTTCCAATTCCATAAATATTCTTTAATAATGATTATATAATAACACAAATATTTTATATATCCGTATGTGTTTTTATGTTATTTACACATCCAATATCCATGAGATATTCCTTCAAGTGGTAAATGAAACCATCGTTCATATGTATTGAAGATAACCGCACCGTGAACTGATGTAATTCATTTTCTACAACAATCCATCATAATAGGATTATAATGATAGAATTAATGAATATAAATGATATGATTTAAATACAAATAACATTTTAAATACAATATTTCATCTAACATCATACCTTTATATTCATAGAAAAATTATAACATCATTTGTGCGTATGTGTGGACGAGCACCGCCACAAAGCGATTTGATTTATTTTTCATCGCCACATCACATGGGTGATAAATATAATAATATTTTTTGTACTAATATTTTATAAATTATATTATTATAATTATAAAATAATTCATACCTTCATTTGATAAGGATCAATTATAAATGGAAATGATACTCATGCGAACATAGATACTACCATCTCTATCAATATGATATAGTTTATTTCTAATAAAAAATACACAAGATATGTCAGATATGTATGATAAATTTATAAAAATGATAATTATTTCGTGTTTTTAGATGTATTTGATTAATTATTTAATTAACCATAGTTATACTACCAAATTCATTTATAGTATAAGAGGAGAATATTGTTAAAACACTCAATGTGAGTAAATTGATTATGTAATTATATATAACATTGAATTAATATAAATAATTGAAAAAAGAGCAGGGAGATGGTTCTTATTAAACTATGAAATATTAGTATGTTAGTAATTATGCAATATATAGTACATACATGATGAGTCGGACTTGAGGTAACCAAATTTTAATTAAAAACCAACTTTTATATGTTTTCTATCCATCTCTTTTTCTCCAATTTCCATGTTTTAAAAATGATTATAAAAATGAAATTATTTGAACATGAATTATTAATGATATATATTATTCATTTTATACAAGGTTTTTTGAAAAATTAAATATTCGTACGAAATGATTGAATGTATTTAAATATTAATAATCTAATTTATATTTTATCATATAATGTTAAAAAAATTTGGGCTAATGTAATATTTTTTTATGTATGGATTCCTTTAAAATGTTTCATATTTTATACCAAATAAAATCATTATTATGGTTAGTTTGGTTTTAAATATGTTTTTCTAAAATGTAAATAGTATTATTATATCTCAAATTGATTTGCATACGAGTTTAAAAGTGTTTTTTGAAGAAAAAGTAAAATCATAAAATATTTTATTCATGAAATTTTACTTGGTAACTAAACATTAAAAACTTGTGATATTGATACATCTTATATGATTGTTTGAGAATAATAATAGGTTATATGTGGGAAATACATATTTTATATGAGGGCTGCACCAAGATTTCACCACATGAGCCAGATATAGATTATATGACGGGTTCTCCCAGACAACACATCAATGCATTAGGTAATGTATTTTGTTTTAAAATTAATGGAATAGGGAGTTAGCAGAGGGTTACACCTTTTTATTTTAATAGTCTATATTTATTTGAAACATAGGTTTAAAATGTGGTATGTGTATGATGCTCTATATTTACAAAAAGTGTTTATATTTTCTAGCTATGAGTTTTAATGAATTTATTTGAGATTTTTTTGTCATTTGTAAATGATTATTTAATTATATAAATAAACATTTAGATGAAAGTAAAAATATCATGTATTATCATGTTTTTAACAAGACTAACTTTTATATTGATTTTTAGTCACCTGTTTAGTTATTTATTTTAATCTAACTATATAGATTTTTTAGATATAATTTATTTTGAGTGATGGAATGGAATATTTATAGTAGAAAGTTGTGAATATTTTTTATAAAAAGAGGAAGTTTCTTATTTATGAAAACGTAGTGTAAAAAATTGTAAAATTTTAGATGTTTCCATTATATATATATATGGGATTTTTATATAAGATTTATGACCTTACTCTCTAATACTCTAAAATAATATTATATTATGGGATGTAATAATATGAATATATGTTTCATGTCACCAGAATATATAATTTTTAATGTCGGGTTATTACATTGAATCGATCTATAATCCATGTAGACTTAAGGTTTTGGGACACTTTTTTACCAAAGTATTATAAGAATTAGAATCTTAATTCTACTTGTCATTATTTAGGATTTCATGACATGATATAATGTTTGAGAAGTACTATAGTTTATTCTTTGTTATATTTCATTTTTTTAGAGAAACAATGGGGTATCATTTGGGATATTTCTTAGAGGCTTGAGTGTTTAAATTTTGTTTTGATTACATTTTGGTGCATTATACTTGGTATTTTGAGTATTTATAGGTTTTAACATTAAGAAAATTGATTTTTAATAATTGTGTACCCCATTTATTTGGGTTGTGTCTTCATGGAAAGATTATTGGTTTGTGTTTGACTATATGATAGATTTGTGATGACCTTGGAATCTCTTACCTTCTGTATATTAATGGGTAAATGGTACTACTGGAATTATGTTATATTATATGCCAACGGTTCTAGTTATTCAACTGCGGGGGTGGGGTGGGGTGGGGTGGGGTCACCTTGAAATGGTGTTCCATATTTGATGTCATATTTTACACATTGAATATGATGAACTATGTTTAGATCACATGTTTCTTTCCTATTTGTGATTGATTATACATAATTTATTATATATTTTTTGGTCATATAGGTGTTTATTAACCTAGGTATGTTTTTATATTAAATTTCCTTCTAGTTGTGTATGTAAAAAGCATTAATTATGATACATTATTGATTATTATAGTTTTATTGAATACAATTATTCTTCGGAAATATTTGGAAATGTGATCTCATGGTGGGTACATCTAGCCAGTTGTGTGTCCATACTTTTGTTTTAAAATTTTAGGTAAATTATAAAATGCATGGGAACCTATTCTAGTTCCCCCATTCTATGAAAATTTAATCATGTCGGTTATTATATATCTATATTCTGAGAGTCATTAGTTGATATTTTGGATACTTCTAGTTATATTAATAAAATTATCCCTGATTAATGGACTATTTTTTATGATATTATATCAATATTTTTCCAAACCAATGAAATATATATATATATATATATATATATTGATGATAGATAATTTATATTTATTTTACTTCTATCATTGCCATTTTAGAGGAAAAATTCATCCTGGTTGGGAGAATTATAAAAGAAGAATTTTTTTATTAATGTATATTTATTTTATTTTATTATTTTTAGTGTTTAGTTGAATTTCATGATGTTTTATTTCGTCTCATGAAATTCTATAAAACTATGGGTGAAAGCCTATATTAGTTCAAACCATATACCATTGGTTTGCCCTATGATCTAGCCCTCATAGTGACATGGGTGTTTTTTGTCATGTTGGCCATCATGTGAACTTTTGGTTCACAAAAAAAATTGTATGTTGGGGGGGGAACCATTAACTCCATTTATTGGGGGATCACCTCATGAATTTTTTTGAGTTTTGGAAATGTCATTCACCCTATGAATATTTTTTCGCATTTTGAATGGTTCTTCCCAATTTTATTTTTTCCCTAATTGTACACCTATGAATCTTAATACCTTTACCCTTCTTGTTATCCGATTATTTGATCAATTAAAGGATCCTGAATATAGTTCTCCACCTCTAATCCCTTGATTTTTTTCATCCATATAACATTATGACTAATGGGGATTCAATATAAATCCTTCATTTATCTTTTTCACTCTTCCCCTTATCTACTATTCCCATATCTTTTTTTTATCTTTTCATATAATCCCTAAATTCTACAAGGGTTTTAATTTAGGGTTATATATTGTTTCAAATTTGGGGATTAGATTTTAAGGAATATTTTGAGGATCCTAATTTAATTTTATATCATTACTTAATGATGCATATGAACTTAGGTGTGACTGTCTATAATTTATGTTTGGTGATTTATTGTTTCCTATATTTTTCATTTCATTTTTTCCAAATCATTCCAGTTTTTATATTTTTGAAATTAATACCTTAAATAATCTTTATTTGAGTTTATAAAATATGTGGATTTAATTACCACAATATTTAAATTGTGGTTTCATGGGATTTTTGGTTCTAAAAGAAATTTTGAATCCCATGTGTTTGAGAAATTATTTCAATGAATTATTTGAATTTAATTGGTAATTTTATAGTATTGATCCCTATTTGTGTCAAAGAATTAATAAATTTGATATTTTATTTTTTAAAAATAAATGGGTTTTTATTTCAAAATAGATTTTGGTTCATATATCAATAGTTTTATAATGAAGAGATTTGAAAAGATATATATATTTATTTTTTATGTGATTATTTTAGATGAAAAAATAAAATTTAATTTAAATTTTGGAAAATGGGTTGGAAAAACCTGATAGGATTTTGAAATGGGTAATTTTATCTTTTTAATTAGAGTTTTTTACTTTTGTATTTGCGAGAGAAATTACAATATACCCCCTTAATTTATAAAAATTATGACTCTTATGGGGAAACGTTTTTATTATTAAAATATGAATAATATAATTTTGGGTTGTTTCATGACATAGTGTTATAGGTAATGAGATATTTATTTTAAAATAATATAAATATATTTTATGATCTATTACCTAATATTTAAAACCTTATGTGAATACTATTTTTCATAGTGATGGATACGATATGGCTTATATCAAGAACTGATGAGATATACTAAATACCATACTGTATCAATGTCTATAGGGTTACAACAATTTAAAGGATTATTTAGATAAATATAATTGTAGTGGAATTGAAATGAACCAATATGTTTGAATATGGTTCCATCCTAGTCGGTCTCGAATCACCTCATATGAATTTTTGGAATTTCCCCAGATACTTAATGATAATCCATCTGAAAACATATATTTTTTATATTCTTTAGTATTTTGGAAACCTATGACACAACGGTATGATATACGTGCATGAAATATTTATTTCTTCAATATCATATTTGCCTTAATTTTTTTATCTTTTTTTAAATATTTTATTTTCATATTTCAAAAATGATTAGAGAGGGTTTATTTATAAAAAAATTCATATAGGGATTTAAAATGGATATTTTGGAAAAAGGATTCTTATTTCAAAAAATGTTTAAAATATGATCATCTTCATGTATGAGAATGTGAAAGGGAATTTATGAAGAAGTTTTAAATGATTTATTTGTTCTTATTTATATACTAATAAAAAATCTATAAATATATTTCACACTTGAAGAAATGAAATGTCAATAGATTGGAATAATATAAAATAAAATTGTAATTAAAATAGCCTTCCAATTTCTCGTATAATACATACACCAATAGATGTATAAAACCATTTTGTTTTTATTTTAGATATAATGTATTTTTTCCCTCATTTTTTGGGTGTATGGATTCTATAGTGTGGTTTTATTGGGATGTGGATAGTTAATAATAGTCACATGTAGATTCATGGTATTATTTTCATATGGGATTAAATTTTGATTTATTATTTTATTGTTATATTTGATTTTTGCGGGATAATATCATGATTATTATTATATTTTCTGATTATTAATATTTATTTATTGTTTAGTTTTTAGAATATATTGGTTTTTTATTAAATGTTCAGTTAATCTAATTAATTTTTCCTACCAATTTTTTGGTATGTCAATTTTGTGGTTTAGATGTATAACCAAGAATCAAGTCATTTTATATTTTAGTGGAATATGTTCCCCATAACATTATAGACATTGTCTAGTAATTAAAATTCAATCCTTATAACTTGATATATAATACATTTACAAATCTATCGTTGGGGATATATTGTAAATAATAATCATATAATAACAACCCATACGCATAAATTATCTGAGAACATTATGCCATTCAATATTATATAATAGTTCAATTAACCCTTGAAAATTAAAATTTTTATTAAAAATTACACAATATATTACCATTATTCTTCCAAATAAATAATAGTCATGTTTTTATAAGAGAATATTACCCAAGATTCATAATAAAAAATAAAAAATATTGAAGAAGATAAAAATATTTTTAAAAGGGATGTTAAATTTACATGTTGATAAAAGAAGATTAACCTTATATATTTTTTATAAAATTTACGATAATAATTTTTGAAAAAATGTAATTTAAATTTGATTAGTAAAAAATAAAAAAATTATGATAAATATATATATATATATATATATAAATTTAACAAAAATGGGGGAAAAGAAATTTATTTGTGAATTGGTAAAAAAATATTCGAAATTTTTTTTTATAATGGGACCATTATGGATGAAAAAATCATATTGATAATTTTAATATTGGATTGATTTTTGAATATAAATTCATGTATATTAAATGATACTTTCTAAAATAAAAAATTTACATAAATGTATACCTATAAATATAAATAAAGAAAATTGAACTGTAATAGAATTAATCATGAATGAAACAATTATGTAATATTTGTATCTCTTATAGGAATCACATTAGGTGAATTATAATAAAAAAGTGTAATTGAAATGGTAGGGTTCATGTATAACATATGAAAAACTATGACATAATAATATATAAGTGGTTTTAGTTACAAAATATTAAAATATTACTCATATATATTTCATATATAACGTTATTCGAAGGAAAAATCATACATCATTGGTAACATTCCCATAAAAATATTTTGAATTTAGATACACTATATGGAATTTTATTCCATTTAATTTAATGTAAATTATAATGAGAAGCATCTATGGGGTTATATACACCACATAAATCAATATGGTGAGTGATTATGGAACATATCTCAATGAATGGTAATTTTAGATGATAAACCCACATCAATAGTACAAAACACGAATCCAATGAACCTAAAATTAACAAAATGTATTTTATATTGAAATTTCATGATTTAAATGAATAACAAAATAAAATATATTTGGGGTATTATTTTATCAATATAAAATAATATAAATGTAATAATAATTAAAAAAATGAAACACCTCACAAGGAATTAAAATTGAGACATGAAACCATTACTCATACTCCAAACATTCATATATGATATTTAACATAATATATAAAAAACCTAAACATCTTAATAAAAATTTTCAAAACCTTATTAATATTTACAAGTTATTTTAACCTACAATTATAAAAATTCATTACACATACATTATTCGGTAATGGTTTATTTTAATTATCACATGATATTATTTTTTATCATTTCATACGTCTTCCATAATTAAAATATTATTATTTGTTATTAATTAATTAATTCATCATTACTAGATTAATAATGTTAAATAAATAATTTTTAAATTATTTATTAACTCTAAATTTCATTTGATGAATGATATGGGTGTTGTTCAGGACAACAAGACCCATAACAATAATTTTAAATTAATTTTCTAATAACTAAGAATTATTTTATAATGATCATTAAATATTGTTTTATACTTATATTAATGTATTAATTACATAATTTGTTTCCTTAAATTAATATATTTTCTTAAAATGAATTTTTAAAACCATCCATTTAAGGATGTTATGAAAATAAATCATGTATTCTAAATGTGTTGTAGTCTCTATGTAATGTGGGTGGAATTTTATTTTATAATTAAAGCGAGGATGTTAAATAATAGTTATTACAAAAAATGAATAAAATTTTATAATAATAATGATACCAATGTAATTATAGAATTATGGATGTTATTGATTTGGAAAGAGTGGAAGAAGATAGGATCTTGAAGGATCTTGAATAAAACAATTACAGTTTTTGTGGATTTCATCCTCTAACAAGCTCATTAAAAAATCATATAATTTTATTTTGGTGAGACCTGGACCATGAGGTGTGTTGGGTGGATTTGGTAATTTCATGTATTGATTAGTAGTAATATGTTTTCAAATTAATTGTGTAGGTGATAATATCCTTTTATAAGTCATATGGGTGGCATTTATGTAATTACCCACTACATTACACTAGATACTGACCAATATGAACGTATTTTGGCCTTAAAAATGGACCATAATAGAGAAAGGATGAGTCTTGGTCAACACACCACGTACCTATACATATATGTGATACAATTTTAGATATTTTAGGCCTTGTCATATTTATCTTTTTACACTTATTTACTTTTACAAAGGTAAGTTAATTATTTACAGGGTAACTGATTTTTTTCCTAAAAAATTTATAGTATACCATATTCAAAATACTCAAATCATAAATATTTAAAAATATATGAAATATAAATATATATATATAATATATTTTTTATAAAAATATGATTGAAGCCAAAACAAAATTATAAAAATTTTCTTTTAAGCATAAACAATATTTTACATCAAAATATTACATAATATTGATTCTCATGACTTTTTTTAATTTATGAATAAAAAATAAATTATTTAAATTTCAAATAAATAAAAAATTTATGGGATCGTTATGAACAAATAGTTAAATATAAATGAAAAAAATTATTATTGTTTAGAATAATACATAGATTAACTTTAAAATATTATAACAAGTATTTATAAATTTAACAAAATAATGATGAATAGATTATTTTACTTCTTATATTATTTCTTTATTTAATTTGTTTTGTATAATTTTGGTTTGATTAATTTATTTTAATAATTCTATAAAATAACTTAAATTTTTTAAAACTATATTTAAACTATTAAGTTAAAATTTATCATTGAAAAAATTGACATAATAATAATTTTTACCGGATAAATAAAAATATAAGTTAATTTTTATAAATTTATAAAAATAAGTGGTAGATTATAATTTTAATATATTATTACATAATGTAGAGGAGAAAATTAAATGAAAATGATTTTTTAGTATAAAATGAATTTACACTTATTAATTTCCAAGAACTAATATATTGTAAAATATATATTAATCATTATATATATTATAGAAAAATTGATTTTTAATAATTCATTAATATTAATTACATTAATTAAATAATGAATTCTAATTCCTTACTAAAAAAATAATTTTATGAAAATTTCAATTAATACTTTTATCGATAATTTACATATCCTAACCATTTAATTTTATCAATTATTGATTTTTATATAATCAATTGAATTTATTAATACATTAGATAACATTCCAATAATAAGAATATGTAATGAAGACACATATTTTTTATGTAAATATATATTTCAAATAAATATTATTTCTATTCTTAGTTATTTTTTTCATATAATTAATTTAATTATTTACTAATAGTTACATAACCATATTATACATGTTGGACATGTGTATATTTAAATACCATATTTTCAATGACCATATTTTATTTCATATAATTTATTTATATTTTTTATAACCCCCACAACATTAAATATATTCATCATATAGAACACTTGTCATATCCATAGATTTCATTTATAATTCTATTTAATGATTTATCATATCATGATGTTAATTTCCAATATTTTTTTGCAAATGATTATTCTAAGGGGTGGTTACTATCAAAGGTGTTTACTATTTTTAGTGGCATTTTGTATTTTTTTATTATTACTACCATCAAATTTGTAGATATATAAAGTACTAAATATTCAACTATATACAATATTTAATTGATCTTAATATATGGATTCATTTACTTTAGTTTAATTGTTTCATTGTGATTTTTTTCTTTGGTTCATATCACAGATGAATTATTTGATATATTGTATAATATATTTTAAAGTAATTATATTTTTTAAGGAATGGTGAAACAACAATATAATAAAGAAATTATTTTGGAAAAAAATAATGTTACATGTTTTTTGATAAAATATCATTTTTCATCACATTTAAGAAGAAAAATAAACCCCCTTATAATACATTTTGATGTAATTAATTATCAATGTGTGATTAAGTTGTTTTTTTATTTTAGATTCTAATAAAAGTGATTAATGTTTATATGGGATATGTAATTAATGAATAATTCTAAGTATAAGGATTAAAATATTTATAGGAATTATAGAGGGTTATGAAATATCATATAATATATTACACTACATTAATAAAAATTAACCATGAAAAATGAATTAAAAATATTGTGCAATACATGAATATTTTTTTCAACGAACCTAATTATACGTAAATGACAAATGAATAGAAAATTTATGATATCATATGATGGGGGAAATTATTGAAAATGTGTAATACCATGGGGTTTATATGATTAATATACAAAATATTATTTTAAATTATCTCTCATATTATTTTTAAATATATTTCAAGTGTAATATTATGAATTTTTTTGGTAAATAGTATCATTATTTAATATATTTTATTTATCATGACTCTTTAAGTCACAAGAGAAGAAGAAGAAAAATGTATTAGTCAATTATAAAAATGTATTAATAAAAATGGAAATCAAATCACTAAATCCTATTAAAAATATTAAATGTATATAAAAAAATTTAGAACCATTTTTTATCTAAGAAAAAATTTTGATATAAAAATATTTGTAGAATATGAAATATGTTTTAATAGTAATTAAAACAGTGTTTTAATAAGAGTTTTGGATTTTAATAAATGAATTTTATTAAAAAAAATTACCTTTATTATCTATATTATTCATGAAAACATGATAGATTATAATTACTGATGGAAATAATCTTTTATTTATTTGATAGAGTGTTATTATTTGACGATAATAAATAATATAGAAATAGTTCTATATTAGTCTAAAAATATTAAAAACATTATAACGGAAAATTTATTGAAATTATATAATTTATTTGAAATATATATTTTTTATAATGTTGATATGAAATACCTATGGAAATATTATAAATTCCAAATACTATTTCATTATTTAATTTTTCTTAAAAAATAAAGTGTTTAATTAATGAATAATAATGTTAGTATTTTCCAAAATATAGTTATGTATTATATAATTAAATTATAGAAAAGTGGTTCGATCCCTTATCACATTGATGTATATTATATTCTATGTTTACCATATATATGATTTCATTAACATATTTATTTTTGATGATGCATTAGAATGAAAATATGATTAATAATAAGAATATACATTACAATTTAAAAGTTTTTTATAATTATTTGAGTTTATAAACATGATATATCAAAATCATGCATGATCATGGAAATTAAAATTTGTTATTTTTTGGTTCTTCTCTTGATTTTACAAATACATGGGGGAACATATTGAATGTAAAACTGTCAGATTATAGGGGATAAAAATGGTGTTGATAAATTTTTACTGTTTTTATTTATGTTGAGAAGATGGAAAAATAATAAATATGTATTAGAGTGAGTGATAGTGGGAAAATATATTTCAGGTATAAGTTTTTTTCATTATAGATCTAGAAACAAGGATGTTAAGAAAATGTGACCATGTAGTTATATGAATGATAGTATAAATTTTACGAGAAGTGACCCAAAAATATGTAAATAAATATTTTTATTTCAGTATAATGGTGACGGTATGGAATCTATTATAAATAATAATTAATTTAATCCAATATGAATACAAAATTATTAAATATATGATAATTTAATTTGATGTAAACTTCTCCGTGAACATGATATATAAATAAATTTTAAAAAAAATTATTGATTAGAAAGGGGAATAGTTTTTTATTTATTATAATTTAGGCCAATGTATTTTTGAATTTTGTAAACAAATTTCTTAATATATAATTTTTTTATATTTCAACAACATAATTTTTTTTAAATAAATAATTTACCCAATTGTATGCTTAACAAGGGACACCAAGGATTAACTAAATTGCGATATATTTTATAAATATTTTAATTAAAATTTGACATTTATAACCTAGACATTTAATTGGTTATAATTAATAGGATTATTAAAATTTTGAAATTTATGTATAATTTTCCAAAAAAATTCAAAATTATTAATTAATACATAGAAAATATGCCCATTATTTTTAGTGAGGTTTTTTTATTCAAAAAATGAACAATTTTTTATAAAATAATAATTTTCATATTATTTGAGTAGATATTATAATTAGTAACATCCTCATTTAAAAATATGATATTATTAAATTTATATAAGTATTTAATAAATATTTCAAAAAATAAATTTGGGTGAATTTTTTTTATATTTTTTATAATTTTGGTTTTTGTAAAATTTTAAATTTAATGAATTTCAAAATTCTATCATTTATTTTCAAAAAATAAAATAATTTAAACAATCCATTATATTTTTGATTTAGTATTATTGTTATATTTTATTGATTTTATTGTTAATAATATAATTAATCACATATTAAATAACAATAATATTTAATTTTATATAAGTAAATATTAATTCATAAAACCATAATTTTAATTAAAAAATTCACTCCATTATAATATTATTGATTATAAATTATTTGATGAAAAAATAGAATGATTCATTAATAATTAATATCATATGTGTAATCATAATTTTCAAAATTTATGAACTGTTACATTTGAATTTTGGTCATTATGAAAATTAAATATGGTAAACATATGTCATCTGATAGGGGTACATCAAGTAATAATGGATAAAAGTTATATGATAAGGATTTTAAAATTTATATAACACCTATATTATTTCAACTGGATTATTTTAGTGTCACCGTACTAATACATAATTAAATGATATGATCGACCTAACAATTTATTCTCCCTTTATGTGAAATATTATAATTTGATCCCTTCTTTTAGATTCATATAACATTAATTTATATAATAAATTATGCTATAGTATTTTGTCTTTGGAATCACTTTCTTCAAATTAACATGCTGTGAGATTTCTTTCATAATGTTCATTATATTGTTTTAGAAAATTCTAAATCCTCAATGTCACTCTCCTTATTTTAATATCTCCAACATTTTTATCATATGGATAAAAAGAAGTTTATGTTTTGTTATAATTTGTTAATTGAACATAAAAATTGTTTTTTAGTCATGGAATGTTATTTTTAATTTGTAATGGTGTAATATTTACCATAAATGATGACATAAATTTGAAAAAGTAAATTTTTATTTAATAAAAAAACAAAAAAAACAAAATAAATAGTCTAAAAAATAAAATATTTATAAATTATTATGTTCTATGAATTTTATAGATTTATAAAATATATTATTAATGTTTTAAATATTTATATTCTACATTTATTACAATATTTTTATTTTAAATTCAATTGTGTGAATAGTTATTAAAACGAATCTAATGGAATATTGTGTAATATGATAATTTTTAAAAAGAATAATAACTAATAAAAATATTATAATAAATAAATTAAATTTAATATGGATGAAAATATAAATAATTTTCCATTTATGGCCTCTTTTAATTTTCTAGTGACCCTCTTGACCCCTAAATGGAAAAAAAACATTGATATTATAATAATTGTCAGAATGGTTAATGATGGGTTCAAAATAAGAGATAATATCTAAAAAATATCCTATAATTGAAATAATTTTATAGGATGAGGTTATGTAGAAATTTATAAAATATGTTTTAAATTTTTTTTTATTTTGATCAATATACACATGAATATATATTTATTTTAAATGAATATACTAATTAAACTAAGGTTTCCCCTCCAATCACTTTTAAAAGGGTACCTTATCTCCTGACTTATTAAATTGACAATGTACTTCAGGTCTACCAAGATCAATGAAAACCTATTCTATGAACAATTATCTATGTTCATTCAATGATAGTATCTTTAGAAACATCACAATTGTTTGTACGGAGAGACCAAGAGGAGGTTCTTCAAAAAACATGTAATATACTTAATAGTGAGATTTCATTTTAATTTGCCTTTTACCTCATATAAATATATGATTCTTACATAAAATAATGTAGTATATATCTTAATTATACATTATATATATTATTCTAATGTAATAACCATTAAACACCTTCATTGTATCCTAAATAAAGAGAAAACATCACTCGTGTGATCGAACAACTTACAGTATCAACATATCTATGTAATTTATTTTTCATCAACATTTTAATTGGATGGTTGAAATTACATATTTACTGAATATATATGATATTTATGACATTATAATAATTTTTATTATTAATTATTATATATTTTTATTTTTTCAATTCACTCCATATCAGAAACATCACTTATGTGTATGTACAGGCTATCATCTCTATAATGTTATTTTATTTATTTTTGATGACCACTTTATTTGAATGGTTATTAAATAGTATATAATTATTATATATGAAATATATGTCATTATTATTATTTTAGAGATGATAAAACAATGTCTATGGTACATGTATTAAAACTATAGAACCAAATCATTCATGGAAATGGAAATGTTTTCACCCAAATGTCCAATATAATGAATAATTGTCAATACAATAATAGTAGGAAATTAATAATAAATGGTATTTCAAAATTTATGTTTTGATATTGTTCTAAAATATATTTATATTAATTATATATTTTTTGTATAGTATTTTACCCCATTGTTTAAGAAAGATGATACTTGAAGTTAACATTTGTTTAACAATATCATTCTTAACCAAGATTGTTTAGGTTTATGTTTCCGTAATGGAAATAATATGATCATCAATTATTAATACCAATATATTTGATTTTACTGAATTAATTTAAAAATATATATATTTGTAATTTACTTTTATTTTTATACAATTATTTACTCAAGGGAATGAATTTTTTATATATAAAAACATGTAATTGTTATTTATTCATTCTGAAATATTTTTCATCGACATACATTATTCCATTTAAAAACATTTAGGAATGTTTTTTAATTATAAAATTATTTATTCAAGAAATTTTACACTTAATTAATCATTATATAAATGTTTTTATAATTAAAATTATTTTCATTATACAAAAAATTCAAATTTTTTCAAAATTTTTAATGGAATAATTGTTTTAGCAAAACAAATTTTGAATATAATTTCCCTCCATCAAGACCCCTCAATTATTTGAATTATGCATTGTATATTTTTATGTTTATAGAAATAATAAAAGTATTCCTAATATTTTATTATTTTTAAATCTGGAAGAATTGATATAAAAATTAAAATGATATCTTCTTTAAAAGTTAATGTGATCTTCTCTATGGATTTTCCTCTATGTGAACATAAATTCATGAATATTATACTTTATTGAGGATATAATTTAATTATACCTTCTGAAAAATTACAATGGATGTTTTATATTACGTTTGCCACAAAAAGGTATTGAAAATTGACATGTTAGTTCATTAATTATGGGTAGTTTATAACTTTATCGTATATTGATTACATTATAGTGCATATTAATATAATGAATGAAATTTTTTGATGCTCAAAATTATATATAATCTTGATGAAGTAGTTTGTCTAATGAGTCAAGATAGGTTGGTTTTTTGGTTGGGGAGTTTTCCATGTATGTATGGTGTATTGGACCAAGTCCCCAATGGTAAATTTATGATTTATTACATTATACACTAGTTCATTATAAAACAAGATAATGAAATAAATTTAATTTTTAAAATAGTTATTATATAAAAAGATATTCTCTAATATCATGTGATTATTTAAATGAATTTATATGGTTATTATTTTTTTCTTTTATATTATTCATTCCATATTTCATCTATGATAGTATACTTACTATTGATTCCCATATTTAACACTAGAGCTCACCCATTTTTTATCCATCCATTCACAGGATTCATGAAATATACCTATGACTAATATTCAAGGACATTATAGTCAGGATAATAATCTTCTCAATGAAAAAATATACTATTTAATGATTTCATCAATATTATTATAATGAAGAATATATCTAGTTTATTACCAAATAACTATTAAGTCTTTGGGATGATATATCTTATATCTAGTTCCTATATAATAATATAATGACCATATATATCCTAAAAGAGTTTTAGGTTTATAAGTATAAATATTGTGTTTAGTTGGATCTATTTCAAATTGATTCACAAGGAATTTTATATATGTTATTATTAATATATTTTTTATTTATCATGATGAGTGGAATTAATTATAGAAATAAAATATTTTATATTTTATTTAGTTGGGGAAGTAGAAATGAGATATATGTAAAATAGGATAAAGATAGTGAAAATATCATATATTTTATACCATTTATAATCATTTAATATAACACTAAAATTTAATGACAATGTTTAAAAAATATACAGTATTGGGAAATACTATGTATAAGAAATTCTTTACAACATTTTTAATGTTCAATAATAACATTATTCATTATAACAAAGTTCTATTTATTGAGAAATAATGTTCTTTATTATTATATTTCTTTTAATAATTTATCATTAACAATATATAACTTGTTATAAATTTTATTTTCCATTAAATAAGTCCAATAATCTTTCATTTACCCTTGTGTAAGTTCAATACACATCCCTTTACCGTACAGAAATCTATTATTTTTACTATTACCATTACAAATGTTTGTATGTACCTATAAATAAGCATTGTATTATTTGATTTACCATAAAAAATGATTTTTACCTATCACTAGATGATGCCTACTAAAAACATAATATATTTCAAATCACTATTTTATGTGTGTTTCATCTACCACATGTTAATTTTTTCTACCATCATTGAA
Source organism: Viscum album (assembly GCA_963277665.1). Taxonomy (NCBI): domain Eukaryota; kingdom Viridiplantae; phylum Streptophyta; class Magnoliopsida; order Santalales; family Viscaceae; genus Viscum; species Viscum album. The sequence goes on from OY728148.1 coordinate 395,039,537, forward strand.
ACCATTATATTATCAATACTATTATACAACTACTATCTTAATTAGGGATTTTCTATAACAATATATATTTTCAATCAATAGTTAATATTATTCATTAGATAGTTAATGATTTTACTAAAAATTGGAGTTCTACTACATTATGTATATTGAATTACATTTAAATTAATTTTTCAAAACATTTGTTGGTGTTTATTAATGAATGTAATATATTACACATCCTGCATATTACTTATGTTATAATTAAGATAATATTGAGTTATCAAAAAGACTATTTTATTATATGCCAAAATTAATTTTCACTAAAATAAAATTACAATAAAATTACATATTAAATAAAAATATCAATTACTACAAGTAAAAATAGTAAAATAATTTAAAAACCAAATAATATTGACCATGTAATTATTTTCTACAAATTTTATAACTCTTAAGTGGAGTTTAATCCTACCATAGAAACTATTAAAATAAAAATTATTATTTTTGAATATAATAAAAACTCTCAATGGAATTGTTAAAACCATTGTGAATGAATTACTAAATAATTTTATATATTGGAATATATCTATTTTTAAATTGAAATTTTAAATATTAGAATATAAACATGTTCAATGTTACCATTTTTAAATATGTAAATTTATAATATAATAATTTTTAACTATTATGGTCTCAAAACTATTTTTTTAGAGTGTATAATTTTCTTATAGATTAATATAAAAAATCTATTCCAGTTCAAATGGATGAAAATTTTATGATAAATTACTTCAATTCCAAAAATCTCTGTGAAAAAGGCATGGGTAAGTGATTGGATTTTTATTTTCCAACACTTATAATATTATTACCTATATTTAGAACTTATTTATAAAATCATACCCATTTACTATAAATTTACAAAAATACAACCATTTATCTCCACTTAGAATCCATGATCAATGATGTTATATTAATTTCACTCCCAAAATTGAAACACCCTAGTTACTTCATGATATAAGTTTTTTGCACCATGTTTTAGGGCGAAAACATGATTTAAAGGGATTATCCTTTTCAAATCATCTGTTTGAGTGCATTTTTTGTCTTTTTTTAATTGTTTCATTACATTCTATTCATATTATTTTTAATTATACTATTATTGAAAAAGTAGTTTCTTATCAATGAAATCCCTTCATTACCTCCGAATTTAACCATTTATTAACCAACATTGTATACTTTCGTGATTAAAAATTAATTTCACAAATTTATATCTTTCATATTAAATAGTATTATATTATTAATAACCAATCCCCCTATCTACCAAATAATATTCAACTAAATGTAATCACAATTTATTAATTGTTTATTTACATGTATTAATCAATCATTTAAATATTTTCAGATAATATGATAAGTACTATATTATTTCATATGATAATCGTTATCAATTATAATATTATAAATTCTCAGGTTGAAAAATGGTTATATTATCACCATGGGGACATAAAATAACATTTCTAATCTAAAAATGACATTTTTATGATACCTAGGTAAATAAGACTAGAAATTTTGTTTTATGTCATCATAGAGATAATACTTAGGTATATTCTTATAAAGGTATAAATTTCATTTTGTAACCACAATTCAATGTTTTGTTTCAAATACATATTCTTGTTCAATTATTTTATTCCTCTTTGTTATCCCAGATGTGGAATAATTTTTTCATTCAATTTTTATCCATTGATGGGTTTTATAATCACCCTTTCAATTGATGCATGTCCCTAGAAGATTACATGCAATGAGGAGACCTTTGAAGGATTAAAAAATTGATATTAAATAATTTTATGGTAACATTTTAATGTATTTCTTATATAATGTACCAATTTTCCGTGACACTAGACCCCAAATGGACATTGAATGCAAGGGATATAATATTTTTTACGATATTATGTTAAAATTATTGTATTAAAAAACTGATTCTATAGTTTGTATTGATTGTAAGATTCAGTTATTGGTATAAATGATGATTATAATTTATTATATTAAGAATGGTACTGATAATTCTAAATATCTGAAATCATCCTTTAATTTTGAAAAGCATAAATAATGTGGTTTATAAGAATATCAATCTATTTTCGGATACTAAAACAAGATTTAGATCTCACATAGTTGTTCCAATGGGTAATAAATAAGAAGGGTTTATTATGTTTTGTATGAATAAACACATAGTCAATGAAAAAATGTCTTTTCTAAAAACTCAGTTTGACACTGATTTATCATATGTTTTGGTTAATAACAATTTTTTATAAACCATTATAGGTAATATATATAAAATTTAAATATATAATAATGATTCAAGTATATCATCCTAGAATGATAATACAATAAAATTTTAGTATGATTATTTCCATTATAAATTATTGTTATAAAATAAAAAATATTATTAAATTTCATTCCTTGTTTTTTGTTCATCCAGATAAATGACCAAAAATAAGAGGACTCATTTAAACAAAGGGTGTAATAATTTTTTTTAATTTCTTCCCAATACAGGGGTGATAATGTTAAACACAACATCATGTGGATAAATTTTTTATATATTTTTATTAATTAAATACTAAATGATTTTGAGTGTACATATTCATTAATTAATGAATAATTGGAAGTTCAATTATTCATGCATCCACAACCGAAAACTTTTACTCAAGCCTTCAATACACTAATAATCAAACTATAGATCCATAAAATTGAAATGAAATGTAATATATCATTTTTTGACTAAAAAGTAGTATTTTAATTATATATAGCATAAATAGAGGCTGATCATATGTTATCAATGATTAGAAATTAGAATCCAAGGGATGAGGTGGAATCCATGGAAATAGATGATATAAAAATACTTTCTATGAAACTATATTCTTTGTACCCTTTGTAAAATGATCAAGAAGTAATTACTTGAGTTTAAAAACGATAAATTAATTATTTGTGGAATTACTATATGAAGTTTACCAAGTTATTACGACACACTTACACCTTTATCATAAATTCTCATGGGATGATTGACTGATAATTTGACAAGAATGCGTTCATATATTTAGATATATTTAGATATTCGATACATTATGAGATATCGAGATATGGAATCATTTTAACTCAATATTAAAATAGAATTTAGTGATTCCCATTAGACTCATGGAAATAACTACAACAAGATAAGTGTGGAGAAAATCCGTTAAACAATCAAGATGGTAAGAATATAAAATATACAATGTTTAATAAATGAATGAAATAAGTATTTGGGGAATTGTATTCAAGGAAGAAGAATGTACTACATGTTTGTTAGAGAAGGAAATATAATTCAATACTATAATTAATATGTAAATACTTATCCTATTAATTGAAATGAAAAAGGAAAATGATACAAGGAAAACCATTTAAGAAATGCTTTAATTGTAAGGATCATGGTATTTTTTCAAACCAATGTAAAAATATATAAAAGATGGAAACAATTAACCAAGTATAGAATAAGTTAAAAATGCAATGAATTTGATTGAAAATAATAGAAGGAGAGGGTCAAAATGATATTGTTGTTGGTACTCTCATTGTACACTCAAAACTATTATGTAAATTATTTGATTCTACAATTACCCATTGTTTTAATTAATTAAAATATTCCATGAACATCATGTTAATCTCTAAACATTTATAAGTAAATTTATTCTTAAAAATAATGTGGGAACTATTCTAGAAACAATTCTATATAAGTATTTCCCTATTAAAATTATTTAATTTTATTTTAATTTTCAACTATGGTCATTATAATGGGGGAAATTTGAGGTTGTACATGGGGTAAATTATTTCCAAATTGATAATGAAAATATCAATAATATAAGTAATGATATGTCTATTATTATTAAGGGATAACTCATAATTTATATCAAAATAGGGGAATCCTAGCCTGATAAATTCCTAGAAAAACCTATTGCCTCATTCTTTATGTAAATTATTTGTGAATTATGAGAATAAATAAAAATTATAAAAAATAGAGATGTACCCAATGATTGGGAATACATTTATGCATTTCCTAAAGAATAATCTATACCTCCAATAAAATATTAGCGGAGTTATCAATTGATTTAATTCCTTGATTAAATTAAGTATTTATGAACACATTTTAATAGAATATGTGGAGATAGATGAATTAAATTAGAAACATAGAGATCTTTTAGAGAATTTTTTTGTTCGACCAAGTGTGTCTCGTTATTGATAAGATATTCCCACAATGAAAAATAATAACATATCTATCCAACTATGAATTGACTAGAGTGATATTAATGGGATAAAAGTAATGAAAAAATACCCTCTCTTATAGAATATTTATTTTCTATCCAACTTCAATAAGTTAAAATCATCTCGAAGACTATCCTTCAATCATGGTATCATTAATTGTGGGCGAAGAAAGATGATATACCAAATACTTACATGTGAACAAGATACAAGGATTTTGAGATATTTTTAATTACATTTTTTAGTTTCTAAAACCCGTAAATTATTTATATAATTAATGAAAAGTGTTTTTATTATATACATAGATACTTTTCAGTAGTATTTATTGAGAAAATTAAGATATATTCTGAATATATTAATAAACATAAGTACTTTATATTATCCAAATTCAAAACAATTAGTAAGTAATTTTTTTGGTAAATTCAATAAATAAATGAATATGTTACAAAATTTCACATTCCTTGTAATCATTCTCAACTATAAAGGAATATTAATTGATCAGTGAAGACAAAATCCGTAGAAGAGTGTACACATCCTATAACTATGAGTAATATTCATAATTTCCAAGGCATATAATTTTTCATTAAATGAATTTTCAATAAATCAATTAATTTATATTTGAATAAAAAAAATTATTTAATTTGAATTATTATAATTATGATAAATTATTTTCATGTAATATTAATTGTAATGATGATAAATCAGGTTATTTCACTTTTATTAAATATATCCATAGTTAACTAGAGAGTTATTTTTTATAGTGATTCTATTATGAAAGGGATTTTTTGTTTTCACATGAAACATTAAATAGGGTTAACCTATGAATCTCAACATTTGTTTGATCATGATTATATTTATTATATTCATGACATATATATAGTTATATTCACTTTTCCACTGATGAAACAGAGATTCTAGCTCTAATATTAAAAGTGTGATTAATATAAAAAATGAAAACAATGAAATATAAATTTACACAAAAGAAAAAAACCATAACGAAAAGGATATTTTAGGATATTCAGAAGGACTATTATTATTACCATTATTAAAACATAAGAAGATTAAAATATGTTATAGATGCATTATGTGGGAATGATTATAGTGTTGCTAAAATGATGAGGATTCAAGGAAACCCATTGATCAATGCCATAGTAAGGTTTTACATGGGAATAGTAAGGTATGTGAAATAATCAATAATACTCCAAATAATTTATCTACCATTATTACTATTGAATATCATATAATGACATATAGACGATCATTTCATGAAAAATAATATAGTTGCATGAAAATACTGTATAATTATTAAATTCATTATTTATTAACACGGTGTACATAAATTTATTATAAGGAATGTTATTCCATATATTCTGGAGATAAAAAAATAATATTATTGATGGAACTCATTGTTTTAAATTGTCAATAAATATCTGAATCAATACGATTTATAGGGACCTTCATGATCATTATTGGTTTGATAATACCATAAGAGATAAATTTGGTTATACTACATAGTGATGTTCTGTCATGTAATGGAAGAAAAGTGATGAAATATTAAAGGGGTAATGAAACCGCTACCTATAAATATAATTAAGTCAATAGAATCACAATACACATTATCACTATTATTCTAAATACATAGATGGGTAAAAATTATAAATTTTTAATCATCACTAGATTAAAAAATTCCTCCCATTTCACTACCATAATTGGTAATTCACCAAATAACACATAGGTCCATCTATATTCAAGAAGTAGGGAAAATATATTGACTACCAATATTGATATTTATTGACAAAGTTCCATGGATTAATTATAAATTAAAAAGGATTATTTAGACAGATATAAATCCATATTCATTCTTGAGCACATCCTATCATCCTAAAAATAATTGGTAGTCTAAGTGAACTATTAAAATAATTTAAGGCATTTTAGGAGAAAAATAACATTAATTTTATGGGAGTTGATATCAACATCTCCCACATGGTAAATTATCCTATAATTGTTGGTTCCAATTGGTCACTAATGTTTATTTTTTTTAAGGTTGGGGCTGAAGCCTCATTTATTATTAAAGGAAAGCAAAGACCTCTTTAACTGGGTAGAGGGAGACCCATTACATAGCCCGAAGGCCCAGTGGGCATTTATCCCATTACATGGCCCGTAGACCCATTTTTTTGGCCCGAAGCCCATTCTGTGAATAGTACTGCTATAGTTCCTGCACTACTACAGTACTGCATAGTACACACCACTGCTACAGTACTCTGCCGCCACTACAGTGCCCTGCTGCCGCTACAGTGCTCGTCGTTTCTATAGTATGGTGCTGCTATAGTAACCTGCACCCAATGGGTTTTGAACCCCCATTTTTCATGTAGATTTACGGGGTGCTTACCACTAATCCAATCCCTAACTACATCACTAAAGTTGATTATTTTGTAGATATATGATGAAAAATATATAGAACTATAACATTATGCGATGAATTATAAGAATTGAAACTATTGGAACAATAAATTTTTAAAGAGATTGTATAAAATATTCATGTGATTTAGATTAAAATTGATGTTTCTCTATGTAGACACAAATATTATACTGACAACCAATTGTTGAAAATAGTATTTCTTCTTTGGAGTCATTTTTACATCAATTAATCACTAGTTAATTGAGTCATGAGATTTGGAAACACAGTGAAAATGACTTTAAATAATATCATAATATTTAACATCATCTGGAATGATTGTGTTAATTCTTATCAATTAGTCCTACATCAAAGTAATTAAAATGTTCATGATGTCTTCCACATGTCCCTAATGAGAATCTACGTGTTTGAAATAATTAATGCTCTTGATACTAATGGTGTAAAGAGAGATCTGGATTCTAATATGATGTGGAAGCTATAGAGATCCTTGACAGAAGGGAAAAACTAATGAGTAATAAGGAAAAAATTTGATTTTCTAATAGATATGTATAATGATTTATGTGGCTATATAAAAAAATGAAGAATAAATAAATGGATTATACCCACATTTTTTAAGGTATAACACAAATTTCCATGTTGATTGGGGGTGTTGTATATGCCTCAATAATATATCTATGAATAATAAAGTAAATACTTTATTTTTCAAAATGATTATTTTATTACATTTCAAAATCATATAAATACTATTAAATAAAATAAAAATCAATAAATAATACTAATTACCACTACTAAAAATAGTGAAAGGATATAAGTAGTAATGATTATCGACCACCATTTAAAAAATTACATAAGGAAAGACTCGGTAATGAATATTTATATCAAATGGAATATATTTATAAGATGAAAATATATCCATTGGGATATGAAAATGGAGTAAATATTTTTATTGCTCACATTTAACATTTTTTAATAATATTAACTTTAGAATTAATTTTAATAGTAGGTAATTAAAAATTACAATTTATTAAGAATTGTGAAACAATAAGGTCAACTGGAAAAGTCATGTAAATTTATGTGTATTTATCATAAATGAATAGGGTGGTATAATTGTTGTGGTTCACCATAAAATAATTCCATGAAGAACTTCTACTAGTATGGATTTAATAAGATTTACTACTATATAAGTTTATGTTAGTGAAGATCATCGTTAGGTAAATGTTATATGGGACACCCCTGATACTACCACCATCACAAACTTTACCATTATGATGTATGCTAGTGTAATGCGAGATTATATATCAACACTATCGAACTATAAATGATTAAATTTTTTTATTCATGAAATATTTATCTCTTCATTACCATTATCAATGTTTTTATCTTTAATAAAATACACATGAATGTAATGTCAATGTTAATAAATTATTTCTTAAAAAAATATATCATAATTATATATTTTTAAAAACTCATAAACATTTATAAATAAGGAATTATGAAAAAATTTCATTTATGGAAATATTTTTATAATAGCGATAATACAATTTAGTAATATAATAAGAAAATGTTATTCGTGTTAGATTTTTCATTATAAAAAACATTATTTTTTTCAAAAGTTATGAAATATTATTTTAAATTTAGAATTCTCATATTTATGAAATAATATTTATTAAATAAACATTTTAATTTAGAATATTCTTATAAGTGTTGGAATTTTTTTTCTCACCATGGTGATAGGCTTGGGTGATATTCATATGAATGTGTCAATTTCATGTTTTAACAACATTTCAATGTCGGTTTCAATTACATATTCATGATCCATTATTTTATTCCTTTTTGTTATCATTGATGTTGAATCCTGTTTTCTTTCATTTTTTATCCATTGATGTGTTTTACAATAACCCTTTCTATTGATGAATATTCCAAAGAGATTACATGCAATGAGGGGACCATTGAATGTTTAAAAAATTGATATTTAATAATTTTATATTAATGATTTCTTTATGTAATTCATATAAAATGCACCTAGTTTCCAGGACACTAGATCCTATATACACATTGAAAAAAGGGATATAATATTTCTTATGGTATTATTTTAAAAGTGATATATTAAAAAATTTATTACATTGTTTGTATCGATGAAAAATTTATTTATTGGTATAACTAATTGTTAGAAATTTTTTATTAAGAATTATAAGGATAATTCTACATATATGATATCATCCATGAATTTTTAGAAAAATAAAGTATGTGGTTTCAAAGAATATAAATCCATTATTGGATACTATAACTGAATGTATATATCAAATAGTTGTTCCTAATAGTAACAAATAATAAGGGTTTATTGTGTTTTGTCTAAATAAACACATAGTTAACAAAAAAGGGTCATTTTTACAAACCTGGTTTTATACCGCATGAGCATATGTTTTTCATAATAATAATTTTTTACAATCCATTATGGAGAATATATACATAATTTAAAAATATAATAATGATTGAAGTATATAATCCAAGAATCATGATACAATAGAATTTTAGTAATATTATTTCCAATATATTTTTTGTTATAAAATAAATAATAGTATTATATTTCATACATTGTTTTTTTATTCAAGATAAATGGCTCGAAATAAAAGTACTCATTTAAATAAATGTTTGAAAAAAATATCTGATTAATTTCTTCTCAATATAGGGGAGATGGTTTTAAATAGAACATCATGTAGATAATTTTGTTATATATGATCTTTAATTATATACTATAGGATTATATGTGTACAAATTCATTATTTAATGAACAATTTGATGTTTAATCATGCATGCATCTACAACGCACTACTTTTACTAGAGCCATCAATACACTAATAATAAAAAAATAGATCCATAAAATAATAATAAAATGTAATATGACAATTTTTATGAAAACATAATATTGTAATTATATATATTTTATAGAGAGGATGATCAAATGTTACCAATGATTATAAACACGAATCCATGGGATGAGGTGGAATCCATAGAAATTGACGAAATAAAAAATGATTTCTAAGAAATAATATTTCTTGTACCCTATGTACCATAGTCAAGATGGAATTACTAGAGTTTTAAAATGATAAATTAATCATTTTTGGAATTACTATATTAAATTTATAGGGTTATTACGATACACATCAACCTTTATCATAAATTCTCATGGGATGATTGATAGATTATCTAACAATAATGACTACATATATTTAGAATTATTTGGATATTAGATACATTAAAAGTTATAGTGAAATGGGATGATTTTAACTCCACATTGAAAAGGAATTCGGTGATTCCCAATAGACTCATGGAAAAAAATACAAGAATATAAGTATAGAAAAAGAACCTGTAAATAGTAATGATCAGAAGAATATAAAATATAACATGTTCAACAAATTTCTGAAGAAGTATTTGGTGAATTGTCTTCAATGTAGAGGAATGTGTTAGATGTTAGGTAGATATGGAAATATATTGAAATACTATAATGAATTTACAAATACTTATCATATGAATTTAAATTAAAAAAAATATGATACAAGGAAACCATCTCAATAAATGCTTCAATGGTGAGGATCTTGGGATTATTTTGAACCGATGTACAAATATATAAAAGATAAAAATAATTAACCAAGTATATAACATTGTAAAAAGGTTATTAATTTAATTGAAAACAATAGGAGAGGATTGAAATGATATTGCTGTTGGTACTCTCATTGTATTTGTAAAACTATTATCTACATTGTTTGATTCAAATATTACTCAATCTTTTATTTCATTCAAATATTACATGAACATCATGTTAATCCCTAAACTTCTATATGTAAACTAATTCATAATAATAATTGGGGATAAATCCTAGAATCAATAGTATATTAGTAATACCCTATTAAAACCATTTATTGTTAATTATATTCACAACTAGGGTCATCATAATGGTCCAATTTGATGTTGTACATGTGATGGATTATTTTTAAATGTATAATAAAAATATCAACAATATTTTTAAGGATATTTCTATAATTCTTAATGAATAACTCATAATTTATATCTAATGTGGGGAATCCTAGCCTGATAAATTCCTAGAGAAAACTATTTCATTGTTTTTTATTTAAATGATTGTTGAATTCAGAGACTAAATAGAAATTCTAAAAATTGGAGATGTACCCAATGATTGTGATTAAATTGGTTCATTTCCTAAAGAATAACCTATACCTCAAAAAACAATTATTGATCGATTTATCAATTGATTTCATATCTTGATTGAAATATTTATTTAAGACCACATTTTAATGGAATATGTGGAGTTAGAGGAATTAATGTTGAAACATATATATCATTTAGAGAATGGTATTGTTCGACCTAGTGTGTCTCATTATGGATACGATATTCTCACTTGGAAAAATAATGATAGATCCATCCAACTATGAATTAACTAGAGTTATACTAATTGGATCAATGTAATGAAAAAACTACCCTCTATTTAGGAATATTAATTTTTAATCCAACATCAATGAGTTCAAATAATTTCAAAGACTAACCATCTATCAGGGTATCTTTAGTTGTGGGTGAAAAAAGATGGTATACCAACTACTTTCATCTGAACAAGATATGGAAATTTGGAGTTATTTTTAATCCATTTTTTAGTTTTTAAAACCCCTAAATTATTTATATAAATTATTTAAAAAATTATAATATACATAGATATCTTTTTGTAGTATTTTTTAAGAAAATTATGATATATTACAAATATAATAATGATCATAAGTATTTGAAATTTTCCAATTAAAAAACTATTAGGAAGATTTTTTTATGGTAAATCAAATAAATAAATGAATTGGTTAAAAAATTTCCCATTTCTTGTAAAATTTTTCAACTGTGAAGGAATATTAATTGATCAGTGAAGGAAATGTCCCCGGAAGAGTGTACACATCCAATAACAATGAGTAATATTTATATTTTCAAGTCCTATAATGTATCTAAAAAGGGTTTTTATAAAAGATCCATGAATTTCTGTTCGACTAGAACTATTTTTATTTCATGTGAATTATTATCAATGTGATAATTTATATACATGTAATATTTAATCAAATGATGATAATTTATATTAGTGCACTTTTGTTAACTTTGTCCATAGTTGAATAACGATTTGTTATTAATAGTGATTCTAATATAGAAGGGATTGTAAGTTTTCACATGAAACATTAAAAGGGGTTAACCAATGAATGTCAACATTTAATTCTTCAAGATTATATTTATTCTACTCATGAAATAGATATAGATATATTCACCTTTTCACTTAAGATACAGAGAACCTACTTCTAATAAGAAAATTGTGATATATACAAACAACAAAAAAATTGAAATATAAATTCACAAAAAAGGAAAATACACGAGGAAGAGGATATTTAAAGATATTCATAAGGAATATTTTTATCAACTTCATTAAAAATTAAGTAGATAAAACAATGTTATAGATTAATTGAGTAGGAATGATTATAGAGTTGTTAAAATGATGAGGAATCAACCAGACCCATTGATCAATGACATAGTAAGGTTAACATGGGAATATTAAGGTTAGTGAAATCATCAATAATATACCAAATAATTTATCAACCATTATTACTATTGAATATCATGAAATGACATATAAACTATCCTTTCATGAAAAAGAAAATAGTGGGGGTTAAAAATGGTATGTTTTTTAAATTTAATAATTATTTGGATGGTGTACTGAAATTTATTACATGGGATGTTATACCATATATTCCAGAGATATAGAAAGATATTATGGATTGAACTTATTGTTCAAAATTATCTCTAAATATTGTAATCAATAAGATTTATAGGGACCTTAATGATCATAATTGGATGGATAATACGAGAAGAGATACTTTTGGTTATACTATATGGTGATGTTGTGTCAAATAGTGAAATCAGAGTGACAAAATATTAAAGGTGTAATAAAACTACTACAAATAACAATAATAAAGTTCATATAATTAGAATACACATTTTCACCATTCATACAAATACATCGAATATTAACTATTCTAAATATTTAATTATCATTAGATTGAAAAATTATTCCTATTTCATTACCATAATTGTTAATTCTCCATATAACACCTACTTAGACATTATATTAATGAAGTAGGGAAAATATATTAATTACCACTACTTATATTTATTGACATAGTTCAATTGTTTAATTATAAATTCGATATATTATTTAAAATTATATGAATCTATATGCACGCCTATGCACAACCTATCATTCTACAAATAATCGGAAGTCAATGTGATCTATTCCAACATTTGATGACATTTTATGAGAGTGGAAACATTATTTTCATGGCAGTTGATTTCAACATCTCTCACATGATAAATTATCCTACAACTGTAGTTTATAGACGAGAACTAATGTTTACACTTTTTAAGCTATATAATGAAAATGGTTTAAAACTCTAACTTGATGTGACAAAGTCAAAGAATAGAAACTATTAGAACAATGTATTGTGAATGATATTTTATTAAATATTCATGTGATTGAGAATAACATTGATGCTTCTCTAAGTAGAAACAAATATTATACTGACAACCAATAGAAGAAAATATTGTTTCCCATTAGGGTTCAGATTAAAATCATGTATTCAATAGGTAATTGAGTCATGAGATTTGGAAACATAGTGAAAAGGACTTCAAAGAATATTATAATATTCAACATTATCGAGCATGTTGATTTTGATTCTTATCAATTAGACCTACATACAAATAATTCAATTGTTCGTGATGTCTTACACATGTCCCAAATGAGAAATTACATGTCTGAAATAATTCAATCTCTTGATAATAATGTTGTATATTGAAATATAAACTACTGGAAAAGGGATATCTCCCAACAGTTGTGTACCAACGGTTCAAAGAACCGTTGGCATATCATATCTTTCCCAACGGTTTCTATAAATCATTGGGAAAAACCCCTCAATGCATAGTTTTCCCAACGGTTGTATGAAACCGTTGGGAAAGATAGGTTTTTCCCAACGGTTCATAAGAACCGTTGGGAAAAGTGGTGAAGGACCCTTGTTTTCCCAACGGTTATATGGAAACTGTTGGGAAAGATGGTTTTTCCCAACGGTTCTTAGAACCGTTGGGAAAAGTGGTGAAGAAATTGGGAAAGGTTGGTCTTTCGCAACGGTTATTAAAAACCGTTGGGAAAAAAAAAGCCCCAAATACCAAATCGAGCTAGCGGCCTCCCCACATTACAGAAGCATTCACCTCGTGTCCTCCTGGAGTGATTTCTTGCGGAAGGACCTCCCAATCCCCACATCGTCCATCAGATCAGCACCTACCAGGTTAGACTCCTATATTTTATCAACGATATAGTTCCAGCTCTTATAAATCATATACTTCTATTCTTGATTTTGTTATTCCCAATTATTAGGGTTTTTGTAAAAATTTATGATTGTTTCATGATGGTCATGTGCACCACTATAGGTACATTGATTCACTAATTTATTTTGGTATTTCCATAAAATTCGAATACAATTTATTAATGAATCAATGTTGGGTGTTAACATGAAATTCATGTTCTTGATATTTGTTGAACACCTTATTTATGGTATGGGGTAAGATTATTTAAAGTGTAAACAAATACTTATATAGAATTTCCTTGTAAAACCTGATGGTTTAATTCTAGTTAAATGGAATCATAATTTTTTATGTTATTAATATTTAGTAATTGGTGAGGTGAATCATATATGTATATGAAAAATAGATCAAGATCATTTAGTATTTGATAGAATTATTCCCTAGTAATGTGAGACCCTTATGTTGTTGGGTGAGTATGGAGTAGTGAGATATATTGCTTGTTACTTACCTTTTTTCAATTCTATGAGCTAATGATGGCATGCACTAATTTTTTGAGATCTTTCAATGTTTTTATGGTTTTGATAGTGATCCATGATGTGTATCCTAGTATGTAAGATCCTGTTGGGTATTAGACCCTAGATTGGGTGAATTTGTATGCGGTAGGGTGCTTTCTAGGATGGGTTGTAGTGATGTGATGGTAACATATGAGAGGGGTGGGTCTTACTAATGTGGATTCATTCTATATCATAAGCATGTAAATATAATTTGTATTATGATAACTAAATGTGAATGATGTGTGATCAAATATTGTCTTATCCTGGATAATTCCTTGTGATATATTGATATGGTGGCATGAGTGATGATGCATGTGGTGACATGACCAACATACATGTGTTTCATGGTTAGTGATCAATTAGGCTAATGATCCTATGATCATTGGGATGTGACTCTCAATGATTCAAGAAGAGTTATTAATATGATAACATGAGGGTGTGTTCCTATTTGGTTTTGTCATTCGGTCAGTTTGGACCCCCCCAAGTGCGTTTATCAAGCGCGCGCAACGCTTAAAGAATGCATAATGAGACCTCCCGCCCAGACCGCACGTCCGATTGATGTTCCGTCTGTGTGTGCACGTCGCGAATAATAATGGGATTGTTGTCCTGTGATTTCAGGTCAATCTGATGTCGTCCGCTATGAGTTTGAACGTTAAATGCCCATTTTGGCCGTTTATGACACCAGAACGGCGTTACCGGTCACCGCGGGCACACGGCACGTCCGATTGACGTGAATTCTTCTCGCCCACATCACAATTCACTCAACCTTTGATGTCGTCCGATTTCACGCCATTCGGAATTCATTCGGCCAGTTTGGACCCCCCCCCCCACGCGCGTTTCTCAAGCGCACGCAACGCTTAAAGAACGCATAATGAGCCCTCCCGCGCAGACCGCACGTCTGATTGATGTGCCTTCTGCGCGTGCACGTCGCGAATAATAATGGTATTGTTGTCCTGTAATTTCAGGGCAATCCGATGTTGTCCTCTATGAGTTTTACCGTTAGACGCCCATTTTGGTCGTTTATGACACCAGAACGGTGTTCCCGGTCACCGCGGGCACACGACACATCCGATTGATGTGTCGTCTGCTCGAACACATCACAATTCACTCACCCTTTGATGTCGTCGGATTTCAGGCCATTCGGACTTCTTTCGGCCAGTTTGGACCCCCCACGCGCTTTTATCAAGCGCGCGCAACGCTAAAAGAACGCATAATGAGTCCTCCCGCGCAGACCGCACGTCTGATTGACGTGTCGTCTACGCGTGCACGTCGCAAATAATAATGGGATTTTTGTCCTGTGATTTCAGGTCAATCCGATGTCGTCCGCTATGAGTTTGACCGTTAGACGCCCGTTTTGGCCGTTTTTGACACCAGAACGGCGTTCTCGGTCACCGCGGGCACACGGAACGTCCGATTGACGTGCCGTCTACTCGACCACATCACAATTAACTCACCCTTTGATGTCGTCTGATTTCAGGCCATTCGGACATCGTTCGTCCAGTTTGGACCCCCCCCACCCCCACGCGCGTTTATCAAGCGCGTGCAACGCTTAAAGAACGCATAATGAGCCCTCCATGCAGAACACACGTCTGATTGATGTGTCGTCTGTGCGTGCACGTCGAGAATAATAATGGGATTGTTGCCCTATGATTTCAGGTCAATCTGTTGTCGTTCGCTATGAGTTTGACCGTTAGACGCCTGTTTTGGCCGTTTATGACACCAGAACGGCGTTCCCGGTCACCGCGGGCACACGGCACATCCAATTGACATTCCCTCTGCTCGACCACATCACAATTTACTCACCCTTTGATGTCGTCCGATTTCAGGCCATTCGGACATCGTTCGGCCAGTTTGGACCCCCCCACGCGCGTTTATCAAGCACGCGCAACGCTTAAAGAACGCATAATGAGCCCTACCGCACAGACCGCACATCCGATTGACATGTCGTCTGCGCGTGCACGTCACGAATAATAATTGTATTGTTGTACTGTGATATCAAGTCAATCCGATGTCGTCCGCTATGATTTTGACCGTTAGACGCCCGTTTTGGCCCTTTGTGACACCAGAACGGCGTTCCCAGTCACCGCGGGAACACGGCACGTCCGATTGACATGTCGTCTGCTCGAACACATCACAATTCATTCACCCTTTGATGTCGTCCGATTTCCGGCCATTCGGACTTCGTTCGGTCAGTTTGGACCCCCCCCCCCCCCCACGCCCGTTTATCAAGCGTGCGCAACTCTTAAAGAACGCATAACGAGACCTCCCGTGCAGACCGCACGTCCGATTGTTGTGCTGTCTGTGCGTGCATGTCGAGAATAATAATGGGATTGTTGTCCTGTGATTTCAGGTCAATCTGTTGTCGTCCGCTATGAGTTTGACCGTTAGACGCCTGTTTTGGCCGTTTATGACACCAGAACGGCGTTCCCGGTCACCGCGGGCACACGGCACGTCTGATTGACATGACCTCTGCTCGACCACATCACAATTTACTCACCCTTTGATGTCGTCGGATTTCAGGTCATTCGGACATCGTTCGGCCAGTTTGGACCCCCCCACGCGCGTTTATCAAGTGCGCGTAACGCTTAAAGAACGCATAATGAGCCCTACCGCACAGACCACACATCCGATTGACGTGCCGTCTACGCGTACACGTCACTAATAATAATTAGAATGTTTCACGGTGGTTTCAGCACAATCCGAGGTTGTCCGCTATGAATTTGCCCGTTGGATGCCCGTTTTGGCCGTTTATAACACCAGAACTGCGTTGTCGGTCACCGCGGGCACACGGCACGTCCGACAGACGTTCTGTCTACTCGACCACTTCATAAATCACTCACCCGTATTTATCGTCTGATTTCAGGTCATTCCGACATCGTTAGGCCCGTTTGGACCCCCCTCACGCGCGTTTACGAAGCGCGCACATCACTTAAAACACGAATATTGAGCCGTACCGCGCAAACCACACGTCCGATTGACGTGAGGTCTGCGCGTACACGTCGCGAATAATAATTAGAATATTGCACGGTGGTTTCAGGTGAATTTAAAGTCTTCTGCTATGAATTTGACCGTTTGACGCCCGTTTTGGCCGTTTATGACACCCGAACTGTGTTCTCGGTCACCGCGGGCACACGACACGTCCGATTGACGTGCCGTCTGCTCGACCACTTCATAAATCACTCACCCGTATTTTTTGTCTGATTTCAGGCCATTCTGACTTCGTTCGGCCTGTTTGGACCCCCTCGTGCGCGTTTACGAAGCACACTCATCACTTAATACACGAATATTGAGTCGTACCGCGCAAACCGCACGTCCGATTGACGTGACCTATGCACGTACACGTCACGAATAATAATTAGAATGTCTCACGGTGGTTTCAGCTCAATCCGGAGACGCGGTGTGGCCGACACCACTCAAAGTGTCCGTCTTTTGTTTCAAAAGGACGTCATTTTAAGTGAAAAGCATCAACTGGCATACAGAAAACCGACCAAACGCATTCTGAATCTGTTGATAATTTATCCCAACAATCCATGGGTCATATGTGACGTGTACGAGCCAACCTGGGAAGAATCCAAGTCGCGGTGTGGCCGGGATAAGTCTAAGTGGCTCTCTTTTGTTTAAAATGGACACCATTTTAAGTACATACTGAAAAATGACCAAACGGATTCGGTTTCCATTGAAAATTTATGAGAACGATCCATGGGTAATATGTGACGTGTATGAATCAACCCCGCCACAATCGGAGACGCGGTGTGGCTGACACTACTCAAAGTGTCGGTCTTTTGTTTCAAAAAGACGTCATTTTAAGTGAAAAGCATCAAGTGACATACGAAAAACCGACCAAAGGCATTCGGACTGTGTCGATACTTTAGCACAAGGATCCATGGGTCGTATGTGACGTGTACGAGTCAATCCCGCCTCAATCCGAGGAGCGGTGTGGCCGACACCGTTCTAACTGTGTCTCTTTTGTTTAAAATGGACAGGATTATAAGTGAAAAGAACAACTGACATATGAAAAACTGACCAAACGCATTCCGAATCTGTTGATAATTTATCACAATGATCCATCGGTCATATGTGACCTGTACGAGCCAACCCGGGCTCAATCCGAGTTGCGTTGTGGCCGAGATCAGTCTAAGTGGCTCTCTTTTGTTTAAAATGGACATCATTTTAAGTACATACGGAAAACCAACCAAACGCATTCAGTTTCAATTGAAACTTTAGGAGAACGATCCACGGGTCCTATGTGACATGTAAGAATCATCCCCGCCTCAATCCGACATGCGGTGCGGCTGACACCACTCAAAGTGTCCGTCTTTTGTTTCAAAAGGACATCATTTTAATTGAAAAGCATCAACTGACATACGCCAAACTGATCAAACACCTATGAGTTCTGTTAAAACTTTAGTAAAATGATCCATGGGTCATATGTGACGTTTACGGGTCAACCCCTCCACAAACCGAGCCACGCTGTGGCCGATACCACTCAAACTCTCTCTCTTTTGTTCAAAATGGACTAAATTGTAAGTGAAATCAACAACTGACATACGGGAAACGGACGAAATGCCTTAGGATTATATTGAAACATTAGTAAAACAATCCATTGGTCATATGTGACGTGTATGAGTCAACTCTACCTCAATATGAGGCACCGTGGGGCCGGGACCATCCAAACTGCCTCTCTTTTGTTAAAAATGGACAATAGTTTACGTACATACGCCAAACCGATCAAACGGATTCTGATTGTGTTTTAACTTTATGAAAATGATACCTGGCTCATATGTGATGTGTACGAGTAAACCCCGTCTCAATCCGAGGCCCGGTGTGGCCGACACAACTCAAAGTGCCTCTCTTTTTTTTAAATGTATTTAATTTTAAGTGAAAACAACAACTGACATACGAGAAACCGACAAAACGCCTATTAATTATGTCTACACTTTAGGACAACAATCCATGCGTCATATGTGACGTGTACAAGTCATCCCCGCCAAAAACTGAGCCACGGTGTGGCCAGGACTACTCAAAATGTATCTCTTTTGTTAAAAATGGACTAAATTGTAAGTGAAATCAACAACTGACATACGGGAAACGGACCATACTCCTTCAGATTCTATCGAAACTTTAGGACAAATTTCCATGGGTCATATGTGATGTTTAAAAGTCAATATCGCCTCAATCCGAGCTGCGGTGTGGCCGGAACTACTCAAACTATCTCTCTTTTGTTTAAAATGGACATAATTTTAATTGAAAACAACAACTGACATACGCCAAACCAACCAAACGACTTCTAATTCTATTAAAATGTTACTAAAATGATCCATAGATCAAATTTGACGTGTACGAGTCAACTCTGCCACAATCTGGGCCGTGGTGTGACCGGGACCACTCAAACTGTCTCTCTTTTGTTCAAAATGGACTAAATTGTAAGTGAAATCAACAACTAACATACGGGAAACTGACCAAACACATTCGGATTCTATTTATATTTTAGGAAAACGATCCATGGGTCATATGTGATGTGTACGAGTCAACCCCAACTCAATCCGAGGCACCGTGGGGCCGGGACCACCCAAACTGCCTCTCTTTTGTTCCAAAGGGACAATATTTTATTTACATACGCCAAACCGATCAAACAGATTATGATTGTGTTTAAACTTTAGGAAAATGATTCATGCCTCATATGTGACGTGTATGAGTCAACCCCGCCTCAATCCGAGGCCCGGTGTGGCCGACACCACTGAAAGTGGCTCTTTTTTTAAAAATGTACTTAATTTTAAGTGAAAACAAAAATTGACATACGGAAAACTGACCAAATGCCTACGGATTCTGTATAAACTTTAGGAAAACAATTCATGGGTCATATGTGATGTTTACGAGTCAACCCCACCTCAATCCGAGCCACGGTGTGGCTGGGACCACTAAAACTTTCTCTCTTTTGTTGAAAATGGACTAAATTGTAAGTGAAATCAACAACTGTCATACGGGAAACCAACCAAACGCCTTCGTAATCTATTTACACTTTAGGAAAAAAATCCATGGGTCATATTTGATGTGTAATAGTCAATACCACCTCAATCCGAGGCATTGTGAGGCCGACACCACCCAAACCGTCTCTCATATGTTAAAAATGGACAACATTTTACATACATACGCCAAAATGATCAAACAAATTCTGATTGTGTTGAAACATTAGGATAACAATCCATGGCTCATATGTGACATGTACGAGTCAACGCCGCCTCAATCCTAGGTCCGTTGGGGCCGACACCACTCCAAGTGTCTCTCTTTTGTTTAAAATGGACATAACTTTAAGTGAAAACAACTTTTGACAAACGCCAAACCAACCAAACGCATTAGGATTCTATTGAAACTTTAGAAAAACGATCCATGGGTCATATTTGACTTTTACGAATCAAACCTACCTCAATCCAAGCCACGGTGTGGCCAGGACCACCCAAATTGTCTCTCTTTTCTTGAAAAGGGACTAAATTGTAAGTGATATCAACAACTGACATACAAGAAACAGACCAAATACCTTCTAATTCTTTTGAAACTTTAGTAAAACAATCCATGGGTCATATGTGACATGTACGAGTCAATCCCACTTCAATACGAGTCACCGTGGGGCGGGGACCACCCAAACTACCTCTCATTTGATCAAAATGGATTAATATTTTACGTACATATGCCAAACCGATCAAACGGATTTTGATTGTGTTGAAACTTAAGGACAATGATCCATGGATCATATTTGATGTGTACCGGTCAACCCCACCTCAATTTGAGGCATGGTGTGGCACTTACTGAGTTACAAGTGATGAGACTCCTATGAAAATACCTTTTCACTATATATTATAAAAGTGGTTGTCGTATGAAGATTGAAATGGTTGTAAATAATATTTGACTTATTGAAACTCTGATTCAACTATACTGGATGATTTTTGTCATATGAAGATTCAAATGGGGAATTATTCACCATGACTCTATTCAAAGAGGTGGTGTTCTTTTTTGTTGTTTTAAGTGTGTCAGTGTTTTTGTCATATGAAGATTCAAATGGGGAATTATTCAGCATGATTCTATTCAAAGAGGTGGTGTTTTTTTCAGTGTTGTTTTTTATGCAGGTGCACTGGAGGGGCCACTGGAGGAGCTGCTGACAATTCTGAAAATACTGAATACCAACGGTTGTAAACCGTTGGTATACTTTGCCATACTTAAACATATGGAATCGGTTTCCATGAAACCGTTGGGAAAAATTCTATACCAACGGTTTACAACCATTGGTATAAAATAAAAACCATTGAATTCCCAACTGTTTCATGAAAACCGTTGGAAAAAATACATTACCAACAGTTGTTAACCGTTTGTATAAGATGAGAATATGGTATTCCCAAACCGTTGGGTAAACCTATACCAACGGTTCAGCAAGAACCGTTGGCAAATCTACACCTACAGTGGGATACCCCAACGGTTTACTTCAAACCGTTGGTATATATCTTTCCCCACGCCTTACTTCCCTACGGTTTGGACAACCGTTGGTATAGAATATACCAACGGTTCTCCAGCCTATACCAACGGTTCTAAACCGTTGGTATATCCTTTATTTCCAGTAGTGATATATTTTTATATGACATGGAAGCTATAGATATCGTTGATAGAAGAGAAAAACTAACGAGTAATAAGGAAAAAAATTAAAATTTATTATAGATAAGTAATAATATTTAAGAATATATATGGAAAAATGATGAAGAAATAAATGGAGTATGCCCACATTTTTTAGGTACAACAAAAATTTCACTGATGATTGGGGTGTGGGTGTTGTATTTTCTCAATACTATATCTATGAATAATTAAGTAAATATATTATTTTTCTATAATACCATTTTATTATATTTCACAATCATATAAATACTATTAATTAAATTACATATCAATAAATAATACTGACTACCACAACCATAAATAGTCCAAGGATATAAGTACCAAATAATATTGGCCACCAATTGAAAAATTACATAGGTCAAAAATCTGTAATGAATATTTATATCCAATGGAATAAATTTATAGGACGAAACAAATATCCATTAGGATATGAAATTGGGTAAATATTATAATTGGGCACTATTAACATTTTTAATAATATTACCTTTAGAATTGAATTTTATGATAGGTAATTAAAAATTTCAGTTGATTGAGAAATGTGAAACAATAAGGTCAATCGGTAAAGTAATGTAATTGTTTGTGTATTTATCATAAATTAATAGAGAGGTATAATTGTTTTGGTTCTCCCTAAAACTATACCATGAAGAACTTATACTTGTATGGATCATGTATAATTGACTATTAGATAATTTTATGTTAGTGAAGATCACAATTATTTATCTGTTATGGGTATACCACTGATAATAACCCCATCCCACTAATTACCATTATGACGTATGCTACTATGAGATGAGATTATATATCAACACATTCTAACTACAAATTATTACATCATTTTTATACATAAAACATTTATCTCTTTAATCTCGTTCTCAGTTTTTTATCTTAAAAATAATACACATGAATGTAAGATTAGTGTTAACAATTTTTTTTAAAAAAAAAACATAATTATATATTATTTATAATTCATAAAATTTTATAATTCATGAATTATGATAAAAATTATTTCGGGAATTATTTTTGTAATAATTATTATATAATTTTTTAATGTTATAAGAAAATTTTATTCGTGTTAAAATTTTCATTATAAATAACATTATTTCTTAAAGAAGTAAAGATATTTTATTTTAAATTTAGAATTCCAATATTTTTTAAATTATATTTTTTAAAATAAATATTTTGATTTGGAATCATAACGGAAGAAATTGGATAGAGAAAAAAAATGAGAATTTTATAAGATATTATATTTATTAGATAAGAGTAATAATACAATTTTGTGTTTATTCTATGTTTTATGTCTAGATATATATATATATATATTATAATGATGAAATAATTAATTATACAGAATACATCATCCAATATATATCATTTTAATAATATTATGTATTATAGTGGGTTAAAATCAATTTTCCAACCTATAAATGATATTACAATATATAAAATAGAAACAATAGAATCAAAAATAGTATTTTGTGGAAATATAATTTTCCATGTGAAAAATAAAAAATTGAATTCTATTATAATACATTAATATAGAATAAATAATGAAATAAATTCAATCATACATGATAAAAATCAATTCATTTTCCACGACCTATATTTCCAAGAAATATATTTATAAATTATTAAATAATATATCCTATTTTACTCTATATACCAACCAATACAATCATTCTTGACCATTCTCAATCCTTTATCTATAATTGTAGGGGAATTTTTATCCAAAATGTTACATCTAATGTTTATTTGTGGTCTTAATAATCTATCCTCATGTTTCATGAATCGAATCATCAAGTTATATAAATTATCAACATACTTTTTTCTAATTCAATTTCCTCAATTGTATTTTTTTCTATTGGTATAATTAAATTCTATTTAATCCAATTTTATCCCACTTTTACCAAAAAAGTATTTTTGTCAATGTGATTCCATTTTTCTTCCCATTGTAGCATTCTATTAAAAAATATTTTATACCATCATGCTTTCAAATTCATTTATTATATTTCACTATTTCGAATTAAATATTCTTGTATTTTTAATACCCAACCCCCATTTTCTAAAATTTTTATTCGCATAGATGTGACCTTTTAATTATTTAATGTGTATATATATATATATATATATAAAACTCACATTTCTTTTACATAGGTAAGAAAAAGAAAACAATTTATGTATAAAATGATTTTTTATGAAACCTATTCTTTTTCATTATGTGTTATAAATGAAATAATAAATTATGATCAAGGTGGATCACATCAATTGTGACATATGATTGTGATGCATGATATCACCCTAATTTATTGGACAATTAACTAATCTCTAGAGATGATTTTTTTATAAAACCACTATAAATAATCTAGACTATTTTTTATTTAAATCTTTTTGAAAATCCTTAGTGATATTATTATAAATGTATAATTTATATATTATAGCCACACTACCATGTTATGAATCAATGATATATGTTAACTCCCTCAAGTTATTCATCTTTTTTTTATCCATGATCATTTTTTTTATTTTTTCCATTTTTATCCAATACAAGAATTTATGATCACCATTTTCTATTGAGTTATTTTCCTTTGAAATTACATCATGTAAGATTATATATAAAGTTTTAAAAAATTATTATTTAACAAATTATAATTTTTTTATATTTATGTTTTTATTATATAATTATTGTATTATGTACCTAGATCCTAATAAACTAGACCTAATGATACATCAAATTAATTAATATAATATTTGTAATATAATATTGACAAATTTAATGCATCAAAATTAAAGGATTCCATAATAGGAACATGGATTAAATATATTATTATTCAAACAAAAAAACAATGATTTGAATAATGATTATATATTAAAAAAATATATTATTCATTTCTAGAATTCAACATGTTATATTTTTATCTTGTACTGGTTAATTGGAGACTCTATGATAATTCCATTTTATATACGTGTTTTGATGGAATTTTATATGTGTTTCATTTGATATTAATTGATTTAAGATGATATTATTCCCCAATATTTTTGATTTGTTTGTACCTATGTAGGACTATTATTTGGAGTAGAATAAGGATAATCGGTAAATTAATGACCCAAAATTAACATTTCACCACGGTGTATCATGCCTAAGCAGTGTAATGGAAAATGAGTATGGAATCTATGATTAAATATTGAAGAAAAATAGGATATGAAATTTATATTATTAAAGTATCCTATAATTTAGGAAGATCCCAAGTGGTTCCAAAGTCTCCAAACTAAAGATTCAGGGAAGAATGGAGTTTTTATATTTATAGACACAAATTTAAACGTTGTGTATTCATTACTAAACCTAATATTTTACAAATTGTGAAGAATTTATAGGTTCATAAGAATAAGTATATTTTTCCCAAACATTACACATTGTGTAAAAAATTAATGTTTTGATAAACTCTGACATAATAAATTACCTATTTATTGTTTTTTTATATTTATATGACGTTGATTGAATGTCCCAGAATAAGTCAGTTAATGTGATTTTCACCTATGTAATACCATATGAGACATTGAGACCTATAAATAGTGGGTCATAATATATTATTATTTTGAAAATGTTTTATTTATGAGGCTCAACCACCTGGATGTTTCTATAGGTTTTTGACCCCTCATTCATCGTAGATAGGTATTCTTTTTTGTTATGATATTTTCCTTCCCATTTATAAATTTAATGTTGAATTCTCTCTAGTACAATTAAAATATAACTCTTTTATTAAATATATATATCATTATTTTTCTTTTTATCTCTTCTAAATAGTTTATCCTTTATTTTTCATGTCAACCATGTTTTGGCTTGTTTCCCAACATCCATTGAACACTATCAAGTGTATATAATATTCGTAGGGTTAGGGATCGAGATTACGAGAGGATTGAAAATTATGAATATATAATATTGAAACTATGTACCCCTATATCTAGTAATTATTTTGACAATAATTTTTATTTCTAATTCTATTTAAAAAAATTGGCCTTTGGTGGGGAATTGAACGACCCTGACTTAGTTGGATTTGAGAAGGTAATGTAAGAACCAAAAATTTCATTTATAAAATTATATTTTTGGATTAATTAATTAAATAATTATATATTATAAATATAGGAAAATCACTCACTTAGTTGGTTTGATTATATCCTGTAATACTAGAAAGGATATTAATAAACATTATTATTGATAATATCTTCTTTGAAAAATTATTATATGATTAGTTTAAATATATGATTTTGATAAATCAAACTATCAGAGACAAAGGATGTGATGGCCTCAACATGTAGCATAATAATATTACAATAGAGAGAAAATAATTGGTAATTTACCTTGACTGAGACATATATGAGATATAAATCTAATTCATAAGAGAAACACTTTACATGAGAATTTTAATGTCATCGAGATCATAGTAGAAAACGTGTTTGTGAAACCACCCCATTAAAGGCTTACCACAACACACCATTATCTTATGGATTTATTGGGGTATTAAAGGGATACATAAAACGATCATAACAATTATAATATTTATATTGTATTCTAAATTGAATAACAATGATATTTAAATTAAAATATTACTATTGATATAATTTTTGCAGATATAATAAATATAAAAATTAGTTAATAATAAATTTAAATTAATGAAAGTTTGAATTATTTGATTTTAGAACTAAGTAATATTTTATAAAAATATTATCATTATATAATGGCTATAAAATAAAAATTCTCTTTTAAATTTTATAAATTCAAATTTATTTTTTATATGGTTTTAAAATGTTTCTAGTAAAAAACATTTTATTTCCCAATAAATAATGATTCTATTTAATATATATATATATATATATATATATTTATGTTTGTTAAAATTAATATAATTTTTTGAATTATATGATTAGAATTATCATCTGGTAATTTTTTTATATTTCTGAGGCATTTAAATTTTCTAGTAATATATAACTACGGTACAAATATTTCGAGTGTTTTTCAAAATCATGTAGGAAATAAATGAAGTAATAATTACAATAAAAGTAATTGAAGAAAAAATATATGTTTCCTATATAAAATAATGTAATTATAGTTTATTTGATTATTATATTTAATGAATATATGAATCTTCCAAAACTTATGACATATTTTAATGTTTTAAAATCATTTATTTAAGGTCATGAATCATTTCAATCTCAACATGGATATTATTTTAAAATATTAAATAAATTTATTTATAAAATAATTAAAAACATTAATTTGTTGTATAAACCATCATAAAAAACAATGGGAAGTGTTTTTAAAGTAATTTTATCTTACAGGGTCCAAACCCTATGTTAATGAAAGAAAAAATAAATCAAAATCCATTTCCTATATATACCCACCCATTAACCCATTTCACATCACAAAAACCACTAAATAATAGTTTTACTCTTCCATGAACTCTCTAGAGACCTCCCAAGGTTCCTTAAAGCCCTATAGATGCTCCTCCGAATCATTTGGAACTCCTTTGCTAAGTTAAGGGATCATCTTCTTCTATTTGTTCAAGTATATTCATTTTCTTATTCCTTTTATCCCCAATTAGAAATATTGTGAAAGGTTCTTCCACATATCTATTAATTAAATTCCATTTATAATTATGATACACCATATTCACTCTTATTATACCCTACATAAGTCATTTATAATTCTCTATTAAAGTACAAATAATTCTCTAAAAATTTTCTTGCCAATCTAATCTGCACTGAATACCCATATCCATTTTCTATCAATCATATTGACTTTTGAGAACATATAATTATTTATTGGAGACATATATGTATGTTTTCTACAATACTTGATTATGTAATAGATCATGAGGATAAATGATTCTATGTTGTATGATATATGTGGAACACTTATGAATGTGAATAAAAATGAAGATGATGGTTGAACATTGAACTATATAGATCAAAAATGAATTAAATAAATTATTTTTTCATGATATATAATTCATGGGATTATGGGATGAACTGAACCCATCACAATTAGTTTTTTTCATGATGTGTTGGTATTTAGTGTTAACATATATTTCTGATTCCAGGTTTTACATCATTGACACATTTAATTTTTTATATGTATATTATCATATTATATCAGGCCCAATTATTCATATTTATGATTATCATTATATATTTTTTCCATTAAATGGAATATTTTTTTTAACATGTATTGTATTGTTCATGTTATTATATTTATTATTCCCTTGCAAGGATTTATAAGTCACCCCTTTATTTTATCTCCCCATGCCATAATATTTAGTTTTATCTAAGATGTAATAATTTAAAATATTATGGTTTAATTCAATAATGATGATGCATTTAATATTTTATATTGTTATGAATTTACATAATTATGAAAGTAACTATACATATCATTATTTTTGGATTATTATGTGTAATATTATTTAAATAAATCATGAATTAATTTTTAACAAATACTAGGGGGTCATTGTTGATATCAAAATAAATTTTATTTTTAATTGTGATTAAGACTTGAAATTTTTAACAAATAATAATTGATAATAATAAATATAATAATAAATCCCAATTTTTTTTAATGTATATATTATGTAGTTCCAATCTAAATACATCCACTTATGGATACAACATCTTGATATAGATCTGGAAAATATTTATATAGTTGTCAAACCTGAAAACACTACATTGAACTAGACTCGATAGTGACCTTGTTTAGGATAATATTCCTTAATTCAAGAAAATGTTTTACACTCCAATAGAATGTTATTAATAAAAATAATAAGCTCATTATGAATCATTATTTAAGGAACAGAAAATTCAAATTAGTTTCTATGTTATTAAGAAGATCATGGATAACTATGATTGAATCCCAGAAATTCATATGTTAAGGAAATAAATAACATTTATATGTTATCCCTTTAATGTCATTTTATTTTTTTTATGGTTTTAACAATTTAATATTATTCATCCCTTATTTTCAAATTATTCTAGGAAATGTTTTGGAATAGAAGAAATTTATTAAACAACCAGCGTGAATGAAAATTGTATGAATTACCAAACACATTTTCCCACTAGATGGGAGCAGAAATCACAACATTTGTGAAAATAATCAATCATTTGAATTATATTCTGAATAGAAAATTATATAATAAATAGAACCCAAACCACATAATATTGAACATATTTCCATTGATACATTTGTACGGCCAATGCATCCCAATTTAAATGGATAATTGGATCACTTAATCAAATAACAATGTAATAAATCCATTTATAATATATATTCTCTATCATTCAATGTTATAATATATAGAAGGATACAATAAATTTTTATCATATGGAGAGATAATCTGATTAGGGGTTCTCATTAATCAACAAAATGAGACATTAAGAAGATATCATAGTGATGGAGAGGATGTAATTTTGTAAAATGATTTTCAAAAAATATTTTCCAATCTATATATAACTTGAAATAGAATGGGATTTCTTTTCCCATAAGAAAAATTATGGAGAATATTTTATTGTACATTATAAAAACCTAAAAAATATATCATGATACACTTATATATTTTTTATTACCCTTGAATAATTGGTTTACCGCTTCATTGGTGGCATAAAATATAGTCTATGAAAATCCCTGGTAATCAGAGAAATTAACAGCTTTGAGAAAATTGTTTAATGTGACCTTAGTTTTTAAAATAGAGATCAACAAATCATTTGGCTAACATGGGGAAAGGAATCATATTTTTGGGTTTCATTATAGTGGTGTGATGAAGAAATCTTATTATGTTATGATATTTACATATTCCACTTTTCAATATTGTCAAATGAAGAACCGTGGATATATTTTCAAGTAGATGATGAGTGATTCAGGTTTTAGAAGATATGACTCATACCTTCCAATTTTTGATTTATGAATCTCACTAATGAAATAGAGGAAAGGAATTATCCATTAAAACATAATCATGATTCAAACTGATTCAAATTCATGGAAAATAGGTATTTTTGGACCAATTCAGAAATCCAATTGTTTTCAAAGAAAACCAATAACCTCTAAGAAAATAAGGGAGAGTGTATTCCATCACAAATCCTATAGGGGATCCCAAATATAATGTGGTGATATGTACCCTCGGTATTCAATAAATAATAATTAATATTATTTTTAATATGATTTTATGAATTCTTTCATATCATGTGAGTTTAGTAGAACTATCTAGCACAACCTCAATTCATGGAAGTAGATTTGTTGCTGCAAATGTTAAATGAAGTAATTATATAATCCTTAGTATATACGCCCTCATGAGTCTAAATTTATGGATTATGATTTTGAAAATAATTTGTGATACTGCATTTAATGTTATTTGATGTAATTATTGGCATGTAATATATTTCCCAATATAAGGCCAATATAATCTTGAATGAGAAGAAAAAAACACTTTGTACTATAAATCCTCCACTAATTATATAAAAGTGATTTCCGAATTATTAATCATAATTCAAATTAAAATATTAATAATTGATATTATTTGTTAATGGGGAAGCATATCTAAATCATATGATTGAGTTTAATGAAAATATCATCCTTGAATACATAACCATTGTAATGGAATAAACTAACGTGTTTCTAAAAAAATTCCCTAATATTCTTCCAAACTGAGATGCTAAATTTTTGATGGACCATATACATGGGGTTATTCAATATACAAAAATACATATAGTAAATTTTTGTTGAACATGAGCATATTAGGAAAAAACTAAATGATAAACTTGATAAAGGGATCATAATCCCATGTGCTTATCCATGGGGTCCACTAGTCCTCTTCATAACAAATATTGATTGATAGATGCTCCATTATAATGATTATTTTGAGATAAACAAAATTAAAATAATGAAAAATAATCCACATACATGTATTTATGAATTGTATGATCATCTATGTGTTCCCAATACTTCTCTATGGTGGACCTTCAGTTTGTGTATTACCATGTAAGGGTGAAGTAGGAGGATATCACAAAGACTACATTCCAAAAAGATTTTGGGCTCTATGAGTTCATGATAGTTCCATTTGGAGACCTTTATTCTCCGTATATCATCATGGATATGATGAAAATTATATTTTGAAATTATTTCAAAAAAATTGGGGTTTAATTGTATATGATATTATAATATACATCAGAAGAAAGGAGGAACATGAGGAGAATATGATCACTATGCTAAATACCTTAAAAAAGGAGATACCTTTTGAAAAGATTAGAAAATGTGAATTCCAGTTTTATTACCACGTCAATGGGGATTATTATCACAAGAAATGTGATATCATTTTACCCATCAATGATTGATGTATTTTAATAATGAACAAGGGAATCATATATGAAATAAATCTTAGTTTTCCATCCATTTAGTTGGGTACTATTCCTATTTTTTTTATAAATTTCAAAAAATTGTAAAATACAATGACAAATGATACCCAGATGGGAGTCATGTTTTTTTAATTATGAGTGCGAATAAATCATAAATGTTTGTAAAATAACCTCATAACAGACCCTATACACATTCTACCTAGATGTGTGGAAGATTTCATAGTGTAAAAATATGTTTTAAAGAATCTCATTGTATGTGTGTTAATCCCTTATGATTTTGTTATATCTAATGCATCAATTAAAATTAATATTAATGAACAATAATACCCTAATCATTATTTGGTGTTCGATATATTAATCATTGAATTGAAAATATGTTGTCTTTTCTCTATAGGGATAATTTGTAATTATGTAGAGATTCTAAGAGCCTCAATTATATATTGTCATAAAAAATTGAATATGCACCAACAAAGATGATTATAGATGATTAAGGATTATGAAATCTCAATCCACTACCTTCTTGAAAAAAAAATGAGTTATGAAAAATATTTAAAATGTATAGAATAGTTTTTTCATTAATGATAATGAAAATCATTCAATCATCTTAAACATAAAAAGGATATGTGTGGGAATCATAATAGAAGGAACCCCACCTACAATTCACAAATGATTTATCAACCATCCATTATAATGAGGATAAAGGATTCTCAAAGAGATGTTGTGGTAATTTAGAATAATGTGGAATATATAATTAAAGGTAAATCTATACAGTTCAATGTTAATGTATTAGGACTTTTGAGATTTAGGTCGTGATTGAATGTACTATAAAACACTAGGTTAAAGAAAGAAATAATGTATGATGTAAATATATCGACCATCTACATCCGTTAATGAATCAAAAATATGTTTCTAGATATCAGAGAACACTCTCGTCGTTACAATTTGAAGAAGTAGAATTTATTATATAAATCAACATGTATACTCTTTAAAAATGTTAAATAATAAAGGAAAAAATCAAATTGGAGGATGCATCCATTAACGATATTGACATTGAAATGGAAAAAAATCACCATGGACTTTGTCATTGGTCTTATAATGAAATCATGAAGGAATAATTCTCTATGGAATGTGGTGGATTATCTTACAAATAATACCCACTTAATTGAAATTATAAAGAACTTATCACCAATCAAATTTCATGATTATAAGTTAGAGATGTGTTGATTCTACACAGAAGACCACTATCAATTCTATCTGATCAAAACTCAATATTTACCACCATTATCTGGAATATCCTTCAATATGATAAAATTATTATATTGAACTTTATTACAGTTTATAACCCTCAAACTAATTTCAAATATTTGGTGAATAACGAAACACACATGTATTTGTCAATAGAAAGAGTAATTGACAGGAAATGGGTATTGTATAATTATATTCATCTTTTCATTTTATCATTAAATAATAGTTTCATTTATTAAATTTAAAAGGGAACCAAATAAAGACCATTATGGGAAGAGGATTAGAACACTGCCATTCTTGGATGATGTTTTGGAACACCAACTACATGGCCAAAAAATGGTCATGGAAACGGTGTAAAATTTCAAGACCATTCATCAACACATCAATGATGCACATAGTCAACAAAATATCTATTCTTACAACCATCGATGATGCCTTAGTAATTATAATTGAATGCAAGGTATTTATCCCAATATATCCATGGAATAAATTCATGATATTTGGGAATATGATAATGCTTAGTGTGAGATACACCAACACCGTTGGGATCTATTATAGAATTAGAGTAGTTTCATATCGACTAGCACTCCCACAAAACCTGTCTCAAATTCATGATGTATTCAATGTATCTATCTTGAAGAAATACAAACAATAAACCTCACATGTATTATATATAGAGGTGTTATCATTTTTTAATGATCATTCATATGATGACTAGTCTATGAGATTATTATATTGTATATACATGGTTGTACAAAACATGTTAGTATACCCGGTAAAAGTGTCTTGGAGAAAAATAAAGGTTGACGGTGTGATTCAGAAATCATTATATGTGATGAAAAAATGTTACCCAAATTTATATTAGTGTATGTGAAATTTAAAATTTGGTGGGAAAATTTTATGAAATTGGAATATTGTAATAACCACAACTTTTATAAATGATGTTCTATTTCTAGATTAATTAAATGTATTATTTTATGTTATGGATACAGAAAAACGTGTACATATTTGGTTCTAATATATACTATCCTATTTTATAGACTACAAAACATAACTATTTTTTGATAATATATCTATTGAAAAATTATTAAGTTATTTTTATAAATATAGGGTTTTGATAAATTTTACTAACACTAGAAAATGAAGTGATGTCCACAACCAGTAAGATCATACCATAAAAATATAATTTTTCAGATCATCCATGTGATATAACATGACTTTTATTTTTCCATGAGCATTCCCAATATGATACCCAACAACTAAATCATGTTCAAATTCAATTATGGGAGGAGATCATTCTTATAAATATCACGACGAAAACCATGAATGCTGAACCACCCCATTAAGGTCTAACCCTCACATTTTGATATTATCTAGTGATTATTTTTTCACTATTTTATGGGATAGTATAATTTTGTAGAAAATTTTTATTATGATATAAATATATAGTGTGTAATATGAAATCATGATGACCATAAAATGTTGCAATAAAAAAAATAATAGGTTTCCATGACCAAATATGAGTTTCCACATAAAATTAATGTGATATTATGTTTATTGGAACAATTTTTTAAATCCGTTATAAATCCTCCAAACCTATTATAAATTTTATGTTTTTTAAAAAGTATTATTAAGGACATGATTAAAGTCAACATCATCATGTATATTATAATAATTATTTAGTACCTTAACCATATAAAATAATTATTAAAACTCCCATATTATAAAAACCAAGAGAAAAAAGCATTGGAAGGTTTTATTTTTGGTTATTTTATTATAGTGTCCAAAACTATGTTTGAGAAATATTAAATAATTACCCACTAGTTTCCTATATAATCCCTCTAAATCAACAAATTATATTAACTCGAAATCATTGTATAAAAAACATATGAGGCATTATTGTAAATATAGCCCTCCAAGGTTTCACTACACCCTCCAGAATCACCCTTAAAGCCTTTATAACCACCCTCTCAAGGTAAATTATCCACAGGTTCTTCTCATTATTCATGTATCTACATGGTGCTAGCCCATTCATATAGAATTACTATTTGTTGGGATTTATTCGTTCATATCCCTTTTATAGTAATTTTTTTCATATATGATGAGATACCCATTTCACTATCATTAACCCCCCAATCAATGAACAATTATACTCCCATGTTATGATGCCAAAATTTCACTATGATTTTTCATGGAAAAAAAATGTGTAGTGAATATCCATACCCATTCCAATCAAGGGGTCTCATGGTTATTAACATTAATGTTATTATTGGGGACTTAGATTTATTTATCACACTATATTAGAGAATTTAATATTATTTAATGAAAAATGATTCCATTTTTTATGATCTATATGGAAAATATTTGAATGTGAATGATATTAATGTGAGGGGTGCACTAAGAATTTAATAGTTCTCCAATGAATTAGGTATTTTTTTCAGGAGACATCATTCAAGTGATTGCAGAGTGAACAAAATCCATAACATATGTATTTTATCATGATTTCATCGTATTCTTCCTTGAACTATGTTAATGATGCAATATTTCAATTGATTCAACATTTTTATGTTGCTTTTATGTTATATCTTCATATGAAGTGCCATTATTTATGTTTATTAGCCTAACCCATTTTATGTCCCATTGATATTTCTATTTCCTAACATGTATTACATTCTTCTTTTCATTATTTTTCAGTCCCTTACCGGTGTTTATAGATGTCCGGTTTTTTATATTTGTCCCTCTACTATCATTTATAGTTTTATTAATGAATGTATAATATGGAAATTATAAGGATAATTTGAAAATGATAATGTATTCCATATTCTGATTTTCCATTTAATTTATAAGGCTAAAAAATACACAAGATGTATCGATATTCGAGGCTGTATTATATGAAAATTTAGGAAATAAATCATGTAATAATGTTTAAGAAATAGAAGTGTCTTCATAGGATATGACCATTATACTGCAAAAATTTATTCCATAGAATATAAGAATGACTAATCTAGGTAGATATTTATATCTAGAATAATGAATAGATATAGCATAGGTTGATCAATTTGGTTTGACAAAAAATAATTAGTGACATTTTGTCATGAACTGAATCTGGTGACCACCAATACCGGCACAAAACCCAGCCCGTGAAAAGGTCTGAAGGGAATTCCCTATCCCCATAGGCTAGAACACATTCTCGGGTATCATTTATCTTGGTTTGGGAATGATTTACCTGAATATGTATACATAAAACAAAAAAATATTTGATAAAATGAATATAAAAAATAAATACCGACAAGGTTTATAGAAAAATCTAGAACAGAATACATAAGTTCAAATGCATTAAAGAAGGTCCAAATACACGATGAAAAAGAAACAAAAAATCCCCATGGACTCCACATGACAAGGGGTCATCACCCCTAAGACGTCTCCACAACTCCGCCCCAAGGATTGGGACTAACACCCTAAACCGTCATCACCCTTAGCCTTTCCATTACCTTAGTCAAACATTACCAAGTCTACTTAAACACAAGGGGTGTAAGTAGGGTGTGAGCCTAAACCAAATACTATACCACCCAATGATTCCAAATAGCATTCAAAACAATTTTAAAAATCAAGTAGTTTTACAACTCAAAGAAAAACAGTGTTCAAATTCCACAAAATGTAACTTTAAATTGAAAATATTTTTCAATAAAAAAAATCAGATTTTTGACACATTTAAATAGAAATTATATCAACTGTAATTTACATCCAAACATACCCTAATACAAGGAAAAATTCAATAAATACAATGTGAAAAAAACTGGGAATACCCCTTGGCACTAGGTAGTCTCCGGCCCAATGTACCTCGTACCTCATTGTAATATAACCATACTAAAATCTGTTCTCATGCATGAGCCATTAGTAGGGAACATACCCATAAAATAGTGGTCCCCGATCATCATCCACATAATTTAGTTAGATCTATATTTATCCAAATTATATGTGAAATAGGGAAAAAACCCATCCGGTTCACTAGCTATACTAGTACACATCCGCCCCACCTAGGTACCCAGGCTTCCCCCTTTGTGCTCAAACAATTTCAACATGAAACACATATCCATTTTCATTTAAAACACCACTAATGGTCACATTAACTCAATTAAATTTCTATAAAAATTTTATACCATTTAAAACACACACAAAAAACACTTGGAGTTTTAATAAAACAACTTCTCCAAATATTTCCTTATTTTACACCCAAAACACTTTGAAAACCCAACATGAACATAATTTGCATACTCACATTTACCAAAATAGAATTAAAAGAACCTTACACATTTCATTAAACCCATTACATGAGTTATAAAACAACCCCCAATAATCATCACATAAAATAGAAATGTAAAGCACCTAATTCGACACCAAATGGGTACTCAAAAATTATTTTCATAACGAATGTCACCCAAAACCAATATCATAGATAAAACAAAAAAGAAAAGAACATTTAAAAAAAATTTCAGCAGTAATATATTTAAATAAAATCAACTGAATAATTATAGGTCATCTCTTAAGGAACCAATATACTATTTATTTGAAAAACTCCCAAATTGCACATGAAATTTGCATTAAATATTCAATTGCAATATAATTACCACTAAAACCAATTTTGGAAGAAAAATTAAAATTAAAAATACATGAAAATACCATAATCACGGTAGCTAGATCACAAATATTTCATACCCATAGGAATCACTTACAAAATTAATTAAAACCCTTGAATCACAGTGTGAAAATAAAGCCGCACCACCACCGCACAAAGAAAAGCATAGAACAAAACAAAAACCACAATAATTGACCATGAAAACCCACTTTTAAACCCTAGGTTCAAAACCATACCCCTTGGTCAATTGGTAATTCAAGAAAAAGAGATTAAATCCTAATTAAATAGAAAAAACCCTATGTAATATGATATATGAATGAAATAGACCAACTTACTAGAGAGATCTTGAAGAAATCTCCCCAAAACACCAGTTTCTGAAGTTGAAAAGGGCCAAAATTCGGGGGTTGTTCTAAACAGAATGAGTAAATCATTTAAGAACTTTAATGGAGGAAAAAATTTAATAATTGGGAGAGTAATGATGGAATGAACATACCTCTTCAAATCAGGACGATTTTAGAAACCCTAAGATGATCTGCACTCAATCGCGATGTAGAAGAGCTCCAAAGAGGGTAGGAGGATACGGGAAGGGAGACTATGTTCAATGGGAAAGTGTGGGTCTTGGAAACACTGAAAAATCCTTAAATGTGAATATGTTATTTATTAAAAAAATTATTTTTAAAACTGGAATTGGGAATTTGGGCATGCTCAATCTCTTAAATAAAAACCCACATATAACTTGGTTATGGATTTCTAAAGGCTCCAAACTACAATGGTGGTGTTAATATGCAAGGGAATGAAATTTAGAAATTTGAATGGGTGAAAAATATTAAAAAATTAAAATTTTAGAAAAGAAACAGAAATTATTTTTAAATCTGGAATTGGGCTCAAGGTTTGGCCAAATTCACAAAAACAAACTCATTCCACCAGAAAAGCTTGAGAAACCCAAAAAACAAAACATAAATGGAAAATTAATAAAAATACATATAAAAAATGTCATGTATGTGAAAATTATACTCACAATGAAAACTATCAGTCCTGGAAGGTCAACCTAAAGCATGATCAAAAAATAGGAATCGATACTCTTCCTCAACCCATGAATTCCGCTCCCATGTTTCATGTGTACCATTACCATGTTTCCAATGAACCCAAACTAGA
Source organism: Viscum album (assembly GCA_963277665.1). Lineage (NCBI taxonomy): Eukaryota > Viridiplantae > Streptophyta > Magnoliopsida > Santalales > Viscaceae > Viscum > Viscum album. The sequence continues at coordinate 395,078,232 of OY728148.1, forward strand.
GTAATATACTTACCTTAAAGAACCTTATCTTGGGAGTCTACTATTTTCACTAGCCGCTCAAAAAATGACAATTCAGGCTCTATTTCCTGTTCTTCCCAACTCAGCACATGGGACAGATCTAGGTGGTATTTATTCAATTGGGATACATAGAAGAAGTCATGGATAGACGTCAACTGAGAAGGTAAGGCTGACCTGTATGCCACATTTGCAATATGCTTAGTGATCTCAAAAGGGCCAACATATCAAGGCGTCAGCTTCCCTTGCTTCCCCAATCGACAATGGCCCAAGCGAGGGTCCACATTCAAGAATACCCTATCACCCACAGAAAAATTTAGGTCTCAACGCCTTCGGTTAGAATCTGATTTATGGAGACTCTGAGTTGTCAATAAATTCTTCTTCATTAACATGAACTTCTTAAACGTATCCTGCACCAGACATGGCCCCAACAGTGAGGTCTCACCTACCTCAGTCCAACACAAGGTGGACCGACAAAGCTGACCATAGAGCGCCTCAAAAGGAGCCATTCGAATGGAGGATCGATAACTATTATTATAACCAATCTCAACCAGCCCCAAATGGATATCCCAAGAACCTCCATTGTCCAAGACACATGCAAAGAGAATGTCCTCCAATATCTGATTCGCTCACTCTATTTGACCATCCGTCTACGGATGGTATGTCGTTCTCATCTTAATCTGAGACCCCAGGGCCTTATGAAGGCCTTCCCAGAACTGAGAAGTGAAACATGGGTCTATATCGAAGAAAACTGCTAATGGAACACCCTGGAGTCTCAACACCTCCCGAAGATACAAACATCCCAACTCATCCACTTTTTTTTATCTCTAATCAGAATGAAGTGGGGTGTTTTGGTAGGATGATCAATTAACACCTAAATGGAATTATTACCCCGAGATGTGTGAGGTACACCAAAAATGAAGTCCATGGAGACCTCATCCCACATCCAGGTAGAAATGGGTAATGGCTGGAGCAGGCCGGAGGGCCTTTGATGCTTCTCTTTAACTTACTGGAATGTGTAGAATCTCAAAACAAATTCCGCTATGTCTCATCTCATACCAGGCCACCAGAACTGCTGATGGATGTCTTAATACATCTTGGTGGAAAACTGATGGAAAAACCACTGAGACAAGTGGCTTTCCTACATCACCACCGTTCATAGAGATAATAGAACTACTGAATAGCCCTTGAAGTACAAGATTCCCTCATAAGATGACGAACAATCATAGGATGTATTTCCACCTATAAGAAACTACTTTGACCACTAACAAAGCTCATCACTGGGATGTTCTCACTGAATCAACTCAAATAGTGAAGAAGTCAACTGGACACTCTCCAAGAATTTCACTCCAATATATTCCCTAGTCTCCACATGCATATGAGAAAAGAGCCCCATCAATGTCCACCCATCACTGGACTTCCTCAAAGCCTGCACTGGAACTCTTCTGCTCAACGCATCAGCCACCAAATTTTCATTTCTAGGGGTATAGACAATGTCAAAGTCGAACCCCTACAAGTACTGAATCCAATGACTCTAACACAAGTTGAGGCCCTTCTGCGAGATGATATTGGGAAGGGTTTTGTGATCAGATTAGACCAAAAAATTCTCCCAAAAGAGGTAGTGATGCCAAGTCTTCAAAGAATGCATCACCGCTATAAACACCAAGTCATGGGTCAGGTAGTTCTTTTCGTGTGGTCAGAGTTGGTGAGAGCCATATGCCACCACGTGATCATCCTACATAAGCACGCACCCATAACCCATACATGAAGCATAACAATAGAACACATATATCTTTCCAGCCTCTATAAAAATCAACACAGGGGTGGTAGTCAACCACCTCTTCATCTCCTCAAACAATTCCTGACATTCTGGACCCCATACAAATTTCACCCCTTTCTGGGTGAGCATGGTCATTGGTGAATCAAGCCGAGAGAAATCTCGAATGAATTGCCTGTAATAATCATCCAGGCCAAGGAAAATCTTGATCTCAAACAGATTCTCCGGTTTCTCCCAGGACTTGACCACATTGATCTTCTTGGGGTCCACTGAAACTCCATGCTCTGAGATCACATGGCCCAGAAATCTCACTTTCCTGATCCAGAATGCACACTATGGAAACTTTTCATATAGGTGATGATCCCGTAATGTTCCCAAGATGATCCTCACGTGATGTTTGTGTTCCTACTTTGAGCTATAGTATACAATAATGTCATCCATGAACACCACAATGAAGGAATCAACGTACTGATAGAACACCGAATTCATTAGATCAATTAACACCACTGGATCATTAGTCAATCCGAAGGGCATGACCAAGTACTCAAAGTGGTCATACCAGCTTCGGAATGATGGCTTTGGGATGTTTGACTCTTTCACCCTAAGCTGATGATAGCCCAAATGGAAGTCTATTTTTGAGAACCACATTGCAACTTAAAATGATTGAAAAAATCATCTATTCATTGAAAAGAGTATTTTTTCTTAATTATTACCTTATTCATCTTGCGATAGTCAATGCACAACCAGAGGGTTCCATCAACCTTTTTTGCGAACAATATAAGAGCGCACTAAGGGGAGACTCTCGAGCGAATGAGTCCTTTTGAATTTAAATCTTCCAGCTGTATCTTTAATGACCTCATCTTGGTGGGGGGAATGCGATAAGAGGGAAGAGATATTAGCTCTGTTCCCAGTGCTAGATAAATCGAAAACTTCACATCCTTCTTGGGGGGGAAAACCTATGAAATCATCTGGGAATACCTCCGGAAACTCATTCACCACATGAGGTAGTGCACCTCCAGGGGAAATACCATCATAATCTAGAATTATTGATGATAACTTGATGGTATGACTTCCCATATCTGGGATTGTAGGTCCTGCGTGACCCGACTGAGGATCCCATTTTCCCCAAAAAACCTGACGACTCCCATCAGGTGCCATGAAACTCACTCACTGCCTGTAGAAATCAATGTGTTCCTGGAAGTGTACTAGCCAATACACACCAAGTATAATGTCAAAAATTTCAAAATCTAGAACCAGGTGGTCCCATTCCTTCTCAAACCCTGACATGGAAAGCGCACACGAGGGGAACCTGAGGCCCTGCTCCTACATTCCTAGTGGTGTCACCAAATCCATCATTAATGTCATAAACTCAGTTGGAAAATTCAGAATGTTCACAAAAAGGGAAGAAATAAATGAAGAAGAGGCACCAGTATCAAAAAGATTAGAAGCTATAGAAGATGCGATCAAAATGTTACCTCAAACTATCAACGGTCCCACTTATGATCCTGCTGTCGCCTGATCCACCACATGGAGATGTTCAGTCTCTGCCTGAGGACGATCGTTAGTCTATGTCTATGGCCTGAACTGGAACTACCCAAAAGATGACCCATCCCTACCACCATGGCTTCCAAATCAAGATCCCCCATTGTGGATGGCTCTGACTGTGCCGGAACTCCTCCTCAATCCACTCACACCACCCCACTCGGAATTGGACATGCCACACCACAGAAGGACTGTAAATTACATATTCCTCCACACTGGTAACAAGGATTCAGAGGAGGTGGACATTCTAGTCGGATGTGCCCTGCCTTCCCACATTGGTGGCACACAACCTATCTCGCATCAGAAGCCACAGAAGAAACTTCCTAGAAGAGTGCCCTGAACTGCCACCCCCTTTCTTCACATGATCCTCCTGCTTATTTTTATTCTCTAAGGAGCTACCACTTCCCACTACAGATACTGAACCATATAAACCATCCCTACCTTTCTTATCAATCTCCACCATGCATACCCCATCAACAACCTCACCATAGGTCCTCCTCTTAAACAATATCACATGGGAGTATATCTATGGTCGCAAAATTTTCTCAAACCTCTGGGCCTTCACATGCTCATTAGATACAATTTCTGGAGCATACCAAACCAACTTAGCGAAACTCTTGGCGTACTCCATCACAGAGAGATTCCCCTGAACAAGTTCCATGAACTCTCTGGACCTAACAGAAGCCATCACCAAAGGATAATACTATTCATTGAAGACATCCTTGAAATCTCCCCAGTGCATCTGCTCATTCTTCCCAGCCTGAAGCACTAACTCCCACCCCTTACGGTTGTGACCCTCCAACAGAAAGGAGTCACACTTTACCCTGAGCTCCACGGGTGATTCTACGAACTCAAACATATGCTCGATCTTCTCGAGCCATTCCTCTGCTTCTTGGGGTTCTGAACTACCTCAGAAGGTAGGACTCTTGTTTTTCAGAAAAAAAAGTCATTACCTTTTCTAGGACCCATCTCTACATCCCTAGCAGAAATAAGAGATGGAGTTAGTACCTTCCCTAGAGCTTTGATAATTCGGACCACATCCTCAACTAGCCTCTGATCAATCAGTGTTGGAGAACTATCTCCGGCTTCCTCTCATGGGTGCGTGGGAGAATTCTAGGGTGGCATGTTACTACAAAATTCAAAAATCACAATCAATAATCAATACCACAATTCTGAAAATTTTAATCAAATACATTAAATATAAAGAATCTAAACACATTCCATTAATAAAAGAAACAATTACTCCACCTCTGTGAGATGTCCATGTGTGGTCTGCAGCCCACACGTCTCACCTGAAAGTGAAGTCAATCAGTAAATTCCAACATCCCCTGGTGACCCAAGGTCTTCCATGAGAGGTTCTGGCCAGGCACCCTACTAACGAACAAAACCCCAAGACCCGAAATTCCAATATCCTTATTATCCGAACTCATCCCAAAATAGTAACATAATCCAAAAACATTAACCTACCCTCATACTATTTTGTCACGAAACAAATCTGGTCACCACCATTACCATCACAAAACTCAGCCCGTGATAAGTCCCAAAGGGCATTCCATATACCCATGTGATGGAACAAGTGCACAAGTATCATTTATCTTGGCTTGGGAATGATTTACCCTAATATGAATACATAAAACCTCAAAAATATTTAATAAAATTAATCTTAAAAAATTCATACAAATAAGTTTATAAAAAAATCCAGAACTGAATAAATAAGTTCAAATGAAATAAAAGAGGTCCATATACACAATGAAATATCAACAAAACATCCCCATGGACTCCACATGACAAGGGGTCATCACACCCAAGCCGTCTCCACAACTCCGCCACAATGATTGGGACTAACACCCTGAACCACCATCACCCTTAACCTTTCCTTTACCTAAGACAAAAATAACCAATTCTACATACACTCAAGGGGTGTAAGTAGGGTGTGAGCATAATCCCAATAATATGTCACCCAATGATTCAAAATATCATGTAAAACAATGTGAATAGGAAAGCAGTTTTAGAACTTAAAGAAAAATAGTGTTAATATTCCAAGAAATGTAACTTTTAATTGAAAATAGTTTTTAATAAAAAAATTTCTTAATGTTGACACATTTAAATAAAAAAGCTATCTACTATAATTTAATTACATAAATACCCAAATCCAGTGAAAAATAATAGAAATACAATGAGCAACAAAATCAGGAACAACAAAGGCACCAGATAGTCTCGGGACCCATGTACCTCGTACCTCAGTGTAAAGTAACCATAGTAAAAATTGTTCTCATGCATGATACACTACTAGGGAATATACCCATAACATAGTAGACCCAAATAATCAACCAAATAATTTTTTTAGAGTAGTCGTTATTCATATTCTTATTGAAACAGGCACAAAACCCATCCGGTCCACTAGCTGAACTAGTACACATCCGCCCCACCTGGTACCTGAGCTTCCACCTTTGTGCTCAAACATTTTCATCATGCAACACATACCTATTTTCATGTAAAAAAACACTAATGGTCACATGAACCCAATAGAGTATCCATACACATTTTATACCATATAAAACACACAACAAAACTCTTGGAGTTTCAAAAAAACAACTTCTCCAAATCATTCCTTATTTTGCACCCAAAACTCTATGAAAACCCCACTTGAATACCATGTGCGTACTAAAATTAAGAATAATAGAATTCACAGAACCTTAAAAAATTATTTAAACCAATTACATTAGTTATAAAACTACCCCCAATATGCATCACATAGAATACCCAGGTATAACACCTATTTCAATACCAAATGGGTCCTCAAAAACCATTTTCGTAATGAACATCACCCAAAACCAATTTAGAATCCAAAACCAAAGGATACAAAATTTTAAAATTTCTTTTCAGACATAATATATTTCAATAAAATAATTGAAATAATTAAAGTTTATCCCTTAAATAACTAACAATATATTTACATGAAAAACACCTGAATTTGACATGAAATTGGCATTAAAAATTCATTTTCATTATAATTTGCACTAAAACCAATTTCAACAGAAACATTAAAATTAAATATATATGAAAATATAATAAACATATCAGCTAGATCACGAAGATTTCCTTCCAAAAGGAATCACCTACAAAAGTAATGAAAACCCTTGAATCATCGTGCGAAAATAAAGTCTCACAACCACCGCATCAAGAGGAGCTTAGAACAAACCTAAAAACACAATAATTGATCGTGAAAACCCATTTTTAAACACTAGGTTCGAAACTCTACCCCCTGGTCAATTTGTAATTCAATGAAAAGTGAATAACCCTTAATAAAATAGAATGAATCCCAATGATATTTTAAAGATGAATAAAATGAACTAACTTACTTGAGGGATCTTGAAAATATCTCCCGAAAACAATAGTTTATTAAATTAAAAATGGACACAATTTTGGGGTTGTTCGAATGAGAAGAAGGATGCCATTTTGGATGATGAATAGAGGAAAATGATTAATAATTAATAGAGTTATGATTGAAAGAACTTACCTCCTCAAATCTGGCCTATTTTAGAAAACCTATGATGTTCTGCACACAATCGTGATGTAGAAGAGCTCCAAAGAGGGGTGGAGGATACTAGACGCCCATTTGGGTTCAATGGGCATGTGTGGGTCTTGGAATCACCAAAAAATCCTTAAAATTTAATAAGTTGTTAATTAAAAAAATATTTTTTAAAACTAGAATTGGGATTTTGGGCATTCTCAATCTCTTAAATAAAAACACACATACAAATTGGTTATGGATTTCTAAAGTCTCCAAACTACAATGGTGGTGTTAATATACCAGGGGAAGACATTAATAAATTCTAATGAGTGAAAAATATTAAAAAAATTAAATTTTATAAAAGAAACAAAAATTACTTTTAAATATTTAATTGGGCTCATGGTTTGGCCCAATTCAAGAAAACTCATTCATTCCACCATAAAATCTTGAGAAACCCCAAAAACAAAACATAAATTGAAAATAAATGAAAAATAATTCTAAAATATGTCTTGTATGTGAAAAATTTGTTATGCATCACCACTTAATGAATATGTCAATCCCATGCAAGATTAAGAATTTTTGTTTTCCTATACCATGAAATTTTCCATGAATCTTATATATTATTTATTTAATATTATTCTTCCAATATGTTAGCTATTTTATTTTCATCATTTTATTAATGAAATAAAACATAAATTGGGATGCCATGACCTTTTGTCAAATGTCTTTTGTTGCGTTCCATGCTCTCTATGGGATCAACATCATATATCAACAATACTATTTATTTATTGAGAGTGTGGTTTAGAAATTTTTATATTCATAATTTTATCATGCATAATGTATTTAATGATGAATTTTATATTCATAAAATTGCATTCTCTATTTATGTGAGGCAGCAAAGCATTATTGGAAAATCAAGACTGATTTATTAGAAATTTTTTTTTCATACTATTTATGTTAAATGATTTTAGTTTAGGTATTTTCCTATAATTAAATAATTTATTTTTTAATATTATTATACAATATGAAGAAAATGGAAATTTTTTAGTCATTTTTTAGATGAATCATTAGACCCATTATTATTTTTCACTACCACAATTATATTACATTGAATATCTAAAGGGTTATTCATTCTATAATATTTAAAATTTCATATGGTGGTCACAAAAAAAGACCACTAGTATGAGCCATATTCTTACTTACTTGATAAATTCCACACTCTATAGTAGAAAGACACTTATTTTTCGACCAATAGTGAAGGTCCTAACTACCATGGCCACCATTGTGTATATTGGGATCAATATTACACTCATGAAGACCCATATATTCTGACATATAAAGTGAAACATCCAAAAATTGGATAAAATAGGTTGATGAGGAAGTAAATTTGAGGGATAGAAAGGATTATGGGTAAAAAATAAGGCCCAAATACAATAACAAGGATAATTGTGTAGTCACAAATCTCAAATCAATTAAAATTTAAATTCTTTTTTTATCAGCATACAAATTCTATCCAATGTAGGTGTTTATCGGTTTGAAGATAAGAATTATTAATAATTGGATTGTGTTAATGTTATTGATAAAAAGAAAACAAAATACTAGTACATTCATGAAGACCCATACTTTCAACCAACTCATGAACAGAAATTAGACGATATACAAAAAACATGATGACAATGTTCCACCCAATATTAGATATAAATATAGATGATCATGATGTAAAAATTAGAAGACATGGAGAAATTAATGAAAAAAATCTCATATTATTTCAAATATATATTTCCATTTGAATAATCTACGTTAAATTTATTATTCCTCTATATAATTGTTTGAAGAAGAAGAAGTTAAAACTATGGTAGTTGAAGTTGAAGATATTTAAGATACAAATGATAAAATGTAGGATAAGGATATAAAAAATATATTGTGTCATTTGGAGATCTCTAATAGTGATGAACCACATACATATGATGAAAATATAAAACCAAATGAATCTATTATATGAATATTAAAATACCAAGAAGAATATAGGGAATATCTATTTTTGACTTCAATAAGAATTGAAATAAAGTATGATGGATATTTTTTTATTGTTTTTTCAAAGACTAAAAGGAAAAGGAAGAGGAAGAGGTAATATCCATAGAATTAGAGGATAAAGAAAAATTAAATGAATAGGTAAATTTATAAACATGAACCTACATAAATGATATTATGGAAATTTAAAATGCATGAGACTCTTGGCTAAACAAAACAAAAGAATGAGACAATATAACAGATGATATAATTACTAGAATCTAAGAGAGAAATAAGAATACATATGTTTTGAAAAAACATGAGTTTAGGAGGTAAATAATGCATAATATTAATAGTTTATAGAGAGTATGAAAATTAATCAATGGATTAATCAAACTACAAAATCGGGGAAAATTTCTATTTATAGTTATTTTCATTGCATTTGTCCAAAAAATTAATCCAATCACATGTACCATAAAAGATTAACAAAAAGACGAGGAAGTGAATGTCACCACTATATTAAAAATAATTTCATATGTGGGAAAATACCATAGGGTTATACCTATATAATATTCCAATAATCAAAAAAAATATATCAAGTGAGGAAAAGAACCATAAAAATGATCTTCTATCATGCAGAATCTCGATTTTTTAATTTTTTTATAGGTTTTAGTTTTATTTAATTTTTTCATATTAGCGTAATAATGATACATGTGGTTTATATCATTAAATAATGTGAAATAAATAAATTTAATTTAAAACATCATGTAATTTCACTCTTTACATATATTGTTCAGGACCTTGTAAGGAATAACAAATAATAACTCAATATGATGTATGAAGGAAAAATAAACATTGTGGGATCATAGTTCACATTTAATACCTTGTATGGACATAAAATTTTTAACTAATACAAAATAATAAGTAGATGGAGTGTAATATTTAAAAATTATTAGATTTTTATATTTTTTGTTTCTGATTCCACATTATTTGAAGAAACAATTATAGTGAATGAATGAAATTGATAAATAAGTTTATTTATTTCATAAATTGTTGAAAATTATACTCGTCCACATAAATTCATATTTTTTTATCTTCTACATTATAATATTTTATAAATTACCACTTTGAAATTTTTTTACATACTGGAAAATGTAAAATATATTTCCCATAAATGTTAGAGCAATAAATAGACAATTAGAAAGTCACACTCGTGATTCAATTATGAGTTTAATAAAAAGGAATGTTATTGTTGTTTCTTGTGTCGATGATCATCAAAGAATATTTACATGAGTAAACTAATTTTTAATTTTCATTACATTCCCCAATTAACATATATAATATTATCCTTCTTGAGATTTCTTAGAACAAATATTTCTTATTTTTTATGACTAAAACATGGGGAATGTAATCCCTATAGAACATTCATTCGTATATTTTCAGAGTGATTCAGAGAAAATTAAATTTTTAAATGATCTAGTAATTTAATTTATGAGACATTTCTCTTGATAACCATGTATAAAATTGGCCCTTCATTATCTCAAACAAGACTTATATTATTTTATATGGTTCGAGTCTTATTATAAGCCATTATTTAATTCCATATCCAACTCTTTTTACATTACTTGATATTAAATTGAATGTGCATGGAGTTGGTTTGTTCAATGTGGATACGAATAATTATATATTGTTAAAATAAATTTATGGTCTTTCAATGTGATTTTGTGGAAGGTTTATATACAAATTTATTTTATTAAAATATTTTTACCTCATGATGTAAAAATATAAAAATAAAAAGAGGAGAAAAATTAAAAAAATGGGTTGTTTACCAAGTAGGTCAAAAATTGCCATTGCTGGACGGATAATCTCAATATTGTATACTGTTATGTAGTCAATGTGACAATTATCCTATGGAAACCCTGCTTTTAATTAAAAGTTAAACATGATTTATTACATAAAAATTCACTTGATAAAACAATGAATATCGAGATTTTTAGTTTCTTTGGGGCTTTGGATCATTCCAAAAAACCATAATACATGAAATACAACATCATTATTGAAAACTTCCTTTACATGACCACTACATTCCTTCGTACTTAGCATTGCATGGGATAACCTAAGGACATGCATAAGAAAAGTGTTTTTTATAAATCCCAGTAAGGGAATACACATGGAATAACATGAGGAGTACAATGCATGTTAGACATTAGAAATATCAATAGAGAACAAAATAAACATGAACATAAAGGCATGATAAAGAATGATAATCATAACATGGATGTGTGGAAACAACACTTAACATGGAATTAGCATGAGCCATGGCTCATTGCACATGGAGGATGAGTAAATTCTCATTTCACATGAAGCATGAGTAAACCATCGTTGCACTTGAATTAGAATGAGTCAACACTCATTTCACATGATGTATCATGATACTATACTTTACCCAATGCATTGGAGCTCTATAAGGGCACACCCAACTTAAACATTTCATTTCATGAACAAGTGTGCTACATGGATCATAAAACATGGATTCATAAAACATAATCATTTATTCCATGATAAAGGAATCTGGAATTTATATATGAAAATTTATAATCAATAAGTAAATGTTCATAAAGGGGAATACCCTTGATGGAGAAATGGGTGTGGTATTCAATACACAATGACATTGGCTTGGAAAATCGATGCGATTTCGGCAACATAATAGTGTGACATAAGAATTCATAAAAATGGTTGATTATAGAGAAAGGGGTTCCTCATTATATTTACATGTAATGGATAGTAAAAAGGTCATATAGATACATGTCCAAACAATTTTAATGGAATTTAGATTCACGATAAAAATGTATTTCTTGAATGTAAAAGAGGAGAGAGAAGTTCCTTTTGGAATTTCGGCATAGTAACGGGTGTACATGGGAGGCATTTAATGAGAGAGAAAGGGTCTCCCGTCATTAAAAAATAAAGAGGGAAGTATGAGGTAGGTGCATAACCATACTCCAACATTCATAATTGAAATTAAAAGCACAAAACAACGTAATAAAAATTGGACAAAAATGAGAAAAGAAGAAAAAACCCTAACTTGGAAGTGTGCTTCCAAAGGCTAGAGAGAGGCTTCTGAGAGGATTCTTAGGAGCATGGGGCACATTTTGAGGATTCAAGAGAGAGTAGGGAAAAAGATGGAAGAACTCAAAAGGTTTTGAGTGAGGAGGAAGTGGGATCTTGGGTGGGTTTATATAGGAAAGGTGAGGGAATTCTTTATTATTTAGGTTTGGGAGCCCTTATATTAAATTAATCCTAACCACAAACCATCCCATGGTTTTTATCATGGTTTTTGGAAAAGGGAAGAGAAAAAAAATATTTTATAAGGCCAAAGTCATAACTTCTTAAAATAATAGGGTATCTTATGTGGAGGTGAGTCACACTCCCATTAAAAACAGATTTAAAAGACAGGGTGTTTAATAAGTCTTGATGGGTACATTAATGCGTTAAAAAGTAAGTCAAAAAACCCAAAATAACATTATTTTAATGGTAAAACATATATTGGCCTAAAATAATGTTTATATTATTTTATTACATCACTATTGGGTAAATATAATGTCACAAAACACATTATATATTTAAACAGTATTTAAATTTTACCCAAAAATTTGACTGCCTCATAAAATTATGAAAAAATTTTGTTTGATAATTTCGACATCCTGATTCCAGAAATAACATTTATTTTATCTAAATAATTTTCTAAATATGTTAATTATTACTTTTAAAATAAAAACCTACATTTATAAAAAATTTATGGGTTTTGACAGAAATGGATTTTAAAACATAATAAAAATTATAATTGAATTAATAAAACTATAATATCATTAATATTTAATAAAAATTAATTTAATAATAATATTTTATTAAAATATTATTTAATTCAAAAAATCCCTTAATTTAATAAAATTGAATTCTTAATTTAATAATAACTAAAAACACTATATGTACTTTAAAAACAATTTACAATGTATCAATTATGAAAAAAATGTATATTAATTATTATATACAAACAAATATTGTACATGATCATAGTACACTCGATTTGTTACATAACCCCTTAAAACAGCCACATAAGATATAAGGGTAAGGTGTGCGATGGTGATAGACTCTTGGGGTGGCTCAGAAAACATTTCTCAAGTGGTAATCTCTATCAACATCCACTTTTCCCGTAGACGGTCCCGTTCGTGCTTAACATGATGAAGCTCACATTGGGCATGGTCAAGTGGGAAGCCCATGGATGCCACGTCGTTTCCAAGCTCTGAAAAATGGGCTTCGTATTGGGGTTATTCTATGAAATGAGGCCATCACTTCCTTTTTATGTTTAAATTGGATTATTAAAGCCCTATAATTATAATAATCATTTGATCACTATTCAATGTCTATATTAGCAACGGTTAAAATTCATAAAATAAAACCATAGAATTTGACATTTTAAATAAACATACAGAGTCATTTATTTAGATCTAGAGGTTTTTCAATTAATGAATCTTTGGGTGGATATAATATTCCCCCCTTACGAAATTTCTCCCTCGAAATTTTATTTTTCCCACACTAAAACAGATGATGGTAACTCGGCTTCATCATTTCCTCTGATTCCAAAGTTGCTTCTTCAAACTTGTGGTTTCTCCACAACACCATGACAAGGGGCAATGTCTTATTTCATAGAACTTTTTCTCTACGATCTAAGATCTTCACTGGTTTCTCCTCAGAAGAAAGATCATCCTCCAACTGTACCACCTTAGAAGAGAGTACATGTGAAGGGTCTGGTATGGACTTATTTAAGAGGGATACATGGAATACATCATGTAATTTGGCCATGGTAGGTGGAAGTGCTAGTCGATAAGCCACAACCCTGATATGATCAAGAATCTCGAACGGGCCTATGTACCTTGGACATAACATCCTGTTCTTTCCAATCTTCATGACATTATTCCACGAAGATATGCGTAAAAACCCATGTCTCCAACTTTAATCTCAAGGTCTCATCGACGATTAAATGCATAACTCCTCTATCGACTCTGGGCTACCTTGATATGATGCTGAATGGTTTTCACCTTATCCACAATTTATTCGACCATTTCTGGTCCAAGCATCTTACATTCACCGACCTCATCCCAACATGTCGGTGTTCTGCACCTTTTCATATACAAGGCTTCATATGGTGACATTTGGATACTTGAGTGTAAAATGTTGTTGAATGAGAATTTAACCAGTGGAAGATGTTGATCCCATCCTCCTTTAATGTCAATTAAGCATGCCCCCTACATGTCCTCATGTGTTTGGATAATCCGCTCAGATTGGCCATCAGTTTGAGGATGATTAGCCATACTGATGTTCAGTTCAGCATTTACAGCATTTAGAAGACTCTTCCAAAGCATAGAGGTGAATCTTGGATCTCGGTCAATAACAATAGATAGTGGTACTCCTTGAAACCTTACAAAATTTCTGATATATATATCTGTTATAGTTGATCCAAAGTGAAATCCCCTCGAATAACAATAAAGTGTGCAGTCTTTGTAAGACGATCTACAACAACCTCGATTGCATTGTTGCCTTTGGATGTTCTTGGAAATATGGTGACAGTGTCCATGGTGATGTTCTCCCATTTCCATTCTATTATGGGCAATGGTTGCATCATCCCCTTAGACTTCTGCCTCTCTACCATCACTTGGTAACACACCATGCACTTTGATGTATATTCAGCGATCTCCTTCTTCATATTATCCCACTAAATGTTTTCTTTGAGATCTCGATACATGCTTGTCCTCCCTGGGTTAATAGAGAAATTTGAATTATGTGCGTTATCCAAAATTTCCTTCTTCAGCTCCAGACTTGAAGGAACACATAGTCTTTTCCCAAACTGCACAATTCCTTCTTCATTAACATTAAACTCCGAGGATTTCCCATTCTCGGTAGCTTCCACTTTTTCCTGAATTCCCACATCATCCTTTTAAGCATCCATTAACATTTCCAAAAGAGACAGTTGATCAATAATTTGTTAAAGGATTGAGGATGTTCCATTATTTACGAGTCCCATGTCCATCCTCATCAAGTATAAGAGGATTGGATCCTTCTCAATTCTCGTCATTGATAGAATCGCTAGGTCCTTTCTACTTAGGGCATTTTCCACCTTGTTCGCTTTCCCAAGGTGGTAATGTGTTGAACAGTCATAATCATTGATGAACTCTATCCATCTTCTCTGGGGCATATTAATATCTTTCTTTGTGACTATATATTTAAGACTCTTATGGTCAGTATATATCTCACATTTCAACCCATAGAGAAAATGCCGCTAGATTTTCAAGGTAAAGATCACCACCACTAACTTTAGATCATGCGTTGGATAGTTTCAATCATGGATTTTTAATTGCCTTGAGGATTAGGATATCACTTTATCATTCTCAATCAGCACACAACCTAATCCCTTCATTGAAGCATCACTAAATACCACAAAAACTTCCCCACTTGTGGGTAATGTGAGCACATGCACAGTGAGAAGCCTCCTTTTCAACTCCTTGAAGCTTTCTTCGCATTCATCACTCCAAGAAAACTTTATTCCCTTTCGAGTTAGCTTGGTAAGAGGGTTGGACAATCGTGAGAAATTTCACACAAATCGTCAATAATATCCATCTAACCCCAAGAAGCTAAATATATCTATTATCGATGTTGGCCTCGGCCATCCTTCAATTGCATCTGTTTTGGAGGGATCCACAGATATCCCATTGATTGTGATGAAATGGCCCAATAAAGAGACCTCTTTCAACAAAAACTCACACTTGATGTACATTTCATAGAGCTTTTCCTTGTGGAAATCCTCTAGTACAGTTATTAAATGATCCTCATGATCCTTCTTGGTTTTGGAGTATATTCGAATATCATCTATAAATAATACCACAAATTTGTTGAGGTAATCATACAAGAATCTATTAATTAAGTCCATGAACATTTCTGGAGAATTAGTGAGTCAGAAAGGCATTAATATGATTTCATAGTGCTTGTATCTTGTGTGAAAAGCAGTCTTGGGGTTATTTTCCTTCTTCACCCTTACATGATAGTATCCCGACCGCAAGTCCACCTTGGAGAAGTATTTTTCTCCAAACTACTGATCGAACAAGTCATCAATTCATGGGAACAGATACTTGTTCATTATCATGATTTTTTTATGTTTACGATAATCGATGCACAGCTGCATTGACCCATCCTTCTTCATGACGAAGAGGACTGGTGCACCCCATGGTGAAGTACTTGTGTCTATAAACCCTTTATCTCGATTCTCATGTAGTTGTTTCATCAGCTTTTAAATCTCTACAATAGCCATTCTATATGGAGTCTTGGATATTATTAATTCCCCTAGTATAAGTTCAATTGAGAATTCAACATCTCTTCTAGGATTAAGACCAGTTAGTTACTCAGGAAACACTTCAGCGAATTCCCTCACAATAGGCATTTCTTCGAGGATAGTTTCTTCTATGGACTCAATCGTCTGAGCCAGATATGTGTGATCATAGGGTAGTAATATCCATCCTTGATATGATGGAGCTAAAGGGGATTCATCTTCCCCTATACACTTGTACAGAATTGGGGGTCAATTCTCCATATGGAGTGTGATTTCCCTCTCCCGACAATTTATGTTGGATCTATATAAGAAAAGCCAATACATGCCAAGAATTTCATCAAATTCCACCCCAGGGTGTATGACGAGGTTCACCGGGAAAATGAATCCACATATTATAACAAGAGAGGACTTATATTCATAGGATTCAATGATTTACCCATTTTCCATACTCACCTGCATCTTCACTTCCATGATTTGTGGTGGTGCTGGGATTGTTCTACTAATCTTTAGAGATATAAAAGAATGTGTAGAACCTGAATCAAAAAGTACGTTCGTTATTCCTGAATGAATAACTAGCGTACCTGTCACCACTTCATTGTCGGGATTCACTTCGGCAGAAGTGATGGAAAAAGCTCTTCTTTGCTACCTTGGAGGTTGTTGGTTGTCTCCTAGAACCCATGGATTAGGGATCTAATTTTCTAGATTCCCTAGTTCTTTGTATTTGTAGAAATGAACAATGAATTTATGTTCGAACGGATCGTTCATATACCTTGTCATAGCCGCAGGACTTTATTGCCGATAATTAACAGCTAGGTACACTTCTCTTCCACACCTGAAGCATTTCCTCGTCCCCTTAAGGAAATTTTTCAGGGTGCTTCTTTCCGCACTTTTGGAAAGTGGGGTACTGGATAATCATAGCACCATTGGATTTATCCATCAGACCACCAGTATTGAAGTCCACCTTATGTTTCTTATCCCCATGATACCCCTGTGATTCTCTGATCACCATTTTGACCTTGAGGGCACATTAGACAATTTCCTCATAGCTGTCGAAGTCACAGATCACCAATGCTTTCTGCTGGCTAGGCTTTAGCCCACCAAAGAAGCGGCCAAATTTGCATTTGGGTGTAACAATAAAGACAGAAGTGTATCATGCAAGCCTTGTGATGTTTTCCTCGTAAGATCCAACATATTCTTCATATTTTTTCTTGAGGGAAAGGAAGCCCCTTTCCATATTAAGCTGGAGGGTGCACAGAAAATATTTATTGAAAAACATCTTCCAGAAATTCTTTCATTCCAACACCTCGATCTCCACCTCAGGCTTCATATTTTTGATCAACATCCACCATTGATCAGCTTCACCCGCCATACGATTAGCCACTAGGATAACCTTATATTGTTCAGAACAATGAAGGATGTAGAAGATCATTTCAATGGAGTTGATCCATTGTTCAGCGATCGTGGGATCAAATGATCCACTAAAAGTAGGAGGCCTTTGTCTCATGAAGCTCTCGATGTCGACTTGTTATTTCTTAGGGGGGTTGAACATTCCTCTTGACCCATGGTTATATTCAAAACATGAGTTAGATGAGAGATAATAATGCAAAAGTTTGTGATTACCACTCACATTGGTTTGGGCATCTCATTAGTACAATCATCACACTGATCTTCACAATGTTTGTTAGCCCGAGTACTCCTATTACCGGTCATTGGCTTGAATAAAAGGAAAGATAGGGGTAACACAAAAAGGGTAATCCAAATAAAAAAGTTAATGAATTATAAATAAACTATTATTTACTTAACTCATGATTATATTGGATTCAATCTACGCTTTTCATGATCTACATTATAACATATAATCTTAGGGGATTTTTTTTTTAATTCCCTTAATAAGGTTTTATACTATGCATGTGAATTTTTCAAAATATATCCCCCAGGATTGTCGTAACCAAGAGTGCAGCAAGGCCCGTTGTCGTGCAGCAGTTCCCGTTCGAGTCTAACTCAAATCGGTGTTTATAGGTTTTTCCCCTAGGACACGTATGTGCCAAAGCCGCATCTACCTGCTCATATCCAGACATGGATGTATTTTCTCGATAAAACACTTACTCAGTGCATACCCAAACATATATATGTTTTTATTATACTTAGTCTTGTCTCTAAGGCTTTACTAGGGTTTTCAAATACTAATCCCAAAAAATTAATAAACCTATCCTCTGATACAAACTATGACAACACTGCTTTTTATTACAACTTGAACATGATTTATTATATAAAACTTCACTTGGTACAACAAATAAGATCAAGTGGTTTAGTGTCTTTGGGGCTTGGTATCATTACATAAAAACCTAAAACATGAAATACAACGTCCTTATTGAAAACATCATTTACATGACTAATACATTCCCTCGTACTTATCATTGCATGGGATAACCTGAGGACATGCATAAGAAAAGGGTCAGATATAAAGCCCAGTAAGGGAATACAACTGGAATAGCATTAGGAGTACAATACTTGATAGAAATAAGGAATATCAATATATCACAAGAGAAACATGAACATAAAGTCATGATAAAGCATGATAATCATAACATGGAAATGTGGCAACAACACTTAACATGGAATTAGCATCAACCAAGGATCATTGCACATGGAGTATGAGTAAATTATCCTTACACATGAAGCACAAGTAAACCCTAGTTGCACATGAATTAGCATGTCTCAACACTCATTTCAAATGACGTATCATGATACTATACTTTACCCAATGCATTGGAGCGCTATAATTGTGCACCCTTCTTAAACATTTCATTTCATGCATAAGTGTGCCACATGGATCATAAAACATGGATTCATAAAACATAATCATTTATTCCATGATAAAGAAATCTGGAATTCATACATGAACATTTATAATCAATAATTAAATGAGCATAAAGTTGAATACCCTCGATGGAGAAATGGGCATGGTATTCACTACACAATGACATTGGCTTAGAAAATCGGTGTGATTTCGGCAGCGTAACAGCGTGACATAAGAATTCATAAAAATGGATGATGAGAGAGAAAGGGGTTCCTCATCATATTTACATGTAATGGACAGTGAGGAGGTCATATATATCCATGTCGTAATAATTTTAATGGAATTTATATTCAAGATACAAAAGTAGTGCTTGAATGTAAAAGAGGGGAGAAAAGTTCCTTGCAGAATTTCGGCATAGTAACAGGTGTACATGGGAGGCATTTAATGAAAGAGAAAGGGTCTCCCATCATTCAAATATAAAGTGGGATGTATGAGGGAGGTGAAAAACCATACCCCAACATTCATAATTGAAATTAAATGGGAAAAACAACTTAAAGAAAATTGGACAAAAATGATAAAGGAAGAAAAAACCTTTACATGGAAGTGTGCTTCCAAAGGCTAGAGAGAGGCGTGTGAGAGGCTTCTTGGGCGATCGGGGAACCATGGGAGGATTCTAGAGAGATTATGGCAGAGGTTTGATGAACACCAAAGGATTTTAGTGAAGAGGAAGTGGGATCATGGGTGGGTTTATATAGGAAAGGTGAGTGAATTCTTTATAATTAAGGTTTGGGACCCCTTATATTAAATTAATCCAAACCAAAAACCGTCCCATAGTTTTTTCCCATGGTTTTTGGTAAAGAAAATAGGAAAAAAGTATTTTATAAGTCCAAAGTCCGAACTTCTTAAAATAATAGGATTGTTAATGAGTATGTGAGTCACACTCCCATGAAAAAAAATTTAAAAAGACAAGGTGTTTAATTAGTCTTGAGGTGTCCATTAATGCTTCAAAAATTAAGTCAAACTTACCCAAAATCACATTATTTTAGTGTTAAAACATATATTCTCTGAACATAATGATTATAGTATTTTATTACATCACTATTTCATCATTATGATGTCACAAAACACATTATATATTTAAACGGTATTTAATTTTTACCCACAAATTTTACTGTCTCAGAAAATTATGAAAAATTCACCGTTGGATAATTTCAACCTTCTTATTTCAAAAATAACATTTATTTTATCTAAATAATTTTCTATATATGTTAATTTCCTCTTTTAAAATAAAAACCGATATTTATCGAAAATTCACGGGTTTTGACAGAAATGGCTTTCAAAACTTAATAAAAATTATAATTTCATTCTTAAATTGTAAGATCATTTATATTTAATAAAAATTATTTAATAATAATATTTTAATAAAATATTATTTAATTCAAAAAATCCGTTAATTTAATAATATATAAATTTTCATTATATAATAACTAAAATCATTATTTGTACTTTAAAAACTATTTACAATCTATCTATGATAACAAGATCGTATATACATTATTATATACAAAAAAGTAATGTACATGAACATAATACTATCGATTTGTTACATAACCCCTTAAAATAGCCACATAAGACCTAAGGGTAAGGTGTGCGATGACGGCTGACTCTCTGGGTGGTTCAGATAACATTTATCGAGTGGTAATCTCTATCAACTTCCACTTTTCCCGTAGAAGGCCCCGTTTGAGCTTGACATGATGAATTATATCTTGGGATTGGTCAAGAGTGAAGCCCAAAGATGCCACTTCTTTTCCGAGCTCCGACAAATGGGCTTCGTATGGGGAAATTCTACTAGATGAGTTCATCCCGTCCTTTTTCTGAGTAAATTGGATTTGTTAAAGACCTATATTTATAATAATCATGTGATCAATGTTGAACAACTATATTAGCAATGGTAAAAATTCATAACATAAAAAAAATAAGTTTACATTTTATATAAACATATTGAGAAATTTATTTAGATCAAGAGTTATTTCCATTAATGAAGCATTGGGTTGTTACATATCCCCAGCGTAGCTTTTAAAAATAAAAATTAAAAAATTAAAAAATTGGATCAAACATGGAAGAATAAAAAATAACCATTACTAGACCACAAATTTTTATCTGTTCTAGTTATCTAGTGAATGTGATATTCAATGTGATCATAAATTTTGAATAAAATAGAGCATTATTTTTCATCATGATGAAAAATGATTTAATTCATTAGTTGATCATTAGGTGGTGGGTTAGATGAAATTAGTTTTTTGAGAAGAATTTCATTGATATTTTCTTTTGAATATCCAATATTATGTAACATATTTTATCTTCATCCTAGATCCTTACATGATTTTACAACATTAAAAACTACATACCATCAACATTAGAGTCATTTCATCATAAATTAAAATACCCCGTCACTATTTGTGAATATGTTTCTATTGGGTGGATAATGGAGATTTCATTCAAGATTATGGTTTGTAAATTTTACATGAGGTTATAAAATATCTCAAATTAAAATTTTACCATTACTGATGGGGGGAAAATAAACGATGAGGAAAATCATTAATATAACTGATGTTCATGAAAGGGTAAAACAGTTTTGGATAGGGGGGATGTATTGGATTTAAAATTATAAATGAAGATTTATTTTTATATTCATTATTGGTTATGATGGTTTTCATTTTGATTGTTCATTTATAAGTTGTTTTTATGAGCATCAAATGTAAAAATTTACATATTGATGTATACACTAGTAATATTTTGATGTTGCAAGATTTCTCAATGATGCATAATGATTTGAGTGAGGGTTTATATCTGAAATATATATATATATATATATATAATTATGGGTTATTATATTTGTTTCAAATGGGTACTAATTGATTTTATATTTGATTATTCTATGATATAAATTTTTTCTGTATTCTTATACAGGACTATGAATTTATATTATATGATAGAAAACATGGTAATTAAAGAATAAAAAGGAACTGAAAATCGATGCATGAAGCACCTAAGTGAAAAGTAAAAAATTTAGAATTATTCATTAAAAAATTGTTAAATAAAAAAGGGAAAATAAATTTATTGAGCGAAGGATTCTCAAGTTATTGGATGATCATAAGTGCTTCTGAATGCTAAAAATCATTGAACCAGGGGAAAAAATTAATTCTATGATGATAAAATAGTTGTCACCTCATGTAATCATTACACAAACGAAAATTTTATTTGTCATTAACCATTTATAATCCATAAAGATTATGTTTTATTTTAACCTCTAAAATTAGACATTGTGTAGTCATTATATGAATTTAAATTCTCAGACAAAATAAATAAATTTTGATTTACTTAATTTATATACAATGAGTACAACTATTTGACATGTAAACATTTATTTATCATGAGTTTTGACATATAAAACTCTTAGCTGACATTGAGTATTATAAATAGTGGGTTATATAAAAAGATAAGTGTGGATCGACAAGAGGTGTGAGGATCTACAATAAGAAATATGTTGGAGGATTATAAAATAATATTCATCATAGATAGATTTTCCATATTTTTTGATTTTTTCTTTTTCTTTCCATTATATAAAAAATAAACTACTTCTATATTAATTCAAATATCCCTATTTAATTAATATTCCTACTAATTATTTATCTACTGATCTATTAACAATTTTATATGTTGTATTTTTCATGTCATTCTTATTGAATCACACTTCACTACAATCATTGAACAACATCATGAATGACAAATATTCATAGGGTTAGGGATCCAATGTAAGGGTGGTTTGAACATAATTATTATATAAAACTTATGTCGGGTAATCCTATATCATGTAATTAGGTTGTGAAACATTTTTCAATATCATTACAATTCATAAATCTCACCTATTTAGAGATTATCATGGCATTATCATTATCTAGTGACACTTTCTATCAAAGAAGATAAGTGTGTTGCATCTTGGTTGTTATATCATTGTGGAATGAAGACTTTCTGAATCTTTTATATCAGTCATTTACTGAATAAGTTATGGGTCTATCTTATGTTAGATTCTGCATTATCGTTTTTCCAATATGATGAAATTTACCATGAACCATGTATCTAAAATCTATTCTATTATTTGGCCATATTTTTAATTATTTAATTTTAATTCATACATTAATAAAATAAAACTATAATTAGGTTGAAATTATCATTGGTCGAAATTATTCTACTATATTTCCATCACTCGGTGGGATCCACCCCATACATATACATTACTACTCATCTTTAATTTTTATTGATTAAGATAATATAAATTTATTATTTGATCACACATATATGATTTAACCACATCATTTAGATGAATCCATTTTTTCATCATTTCAAGGGATAGGTAGATCATTGCATATGGGTCATGACCGATTTTTCAAATAAAATATTTTTCTTATCCTATATCGGTAGACTGATATTCGCATAGATGTTTTTTATTCATTTCTTTATTATTATTATTATTTTTCAATATTACAAATTTTGTAGTTTTTTGTATTATATATGATAGATTATTATACATATTATTCTTTTAATTCATGACAAATAGTTTAAATCGAATATCAGGAAGAGTCTAATTTTTGCACAATAGTAAATTGCATTTTGTGATAACAATAAGATAAAAATTGAAATGAATCATATTCCCAATAATATTATGAATCACAACCTTGGTAGTGGATTGAAACCTATCATCAGGACAATAGTAGTGGTCTTTAGTATCATGGCATAGAAGGTGATTACTATGATAATCATTACACTTATGATGACTAGTAATTGCAAAAAACTCATGAAAATCAACATCAACATAGAAAAAAACGTTTATCATGAAATAAATTTATTGTATGGAAAATTGGATGGATAATCATGATGACCTAGTTTGTGAATAGGGAGAATTTACTACCCAAATAGATAAATTAATGTTGAATATAAATTCTATTGTTATCAACATACATATATTTTCTAATGTAGTTATAGGTTTCATTGATGGAGAAAAGTAATATAATAAGTAGTTGATGTAATTATTTTTTTAAAAAAAGAAACCTCTAGGGGAATTCATTTTAGAATACTAGTACCTTTTAAGAACTCATGATCATAACATAGATGATAATCATACTACCTTTATAAAAAATTATATTCTAGTATTGGAATAGTAGATGGATGATCGCAATAAAAAACTCAGAGAACATATAGAAATGACTGAAAACATTTCACAAAATATATAAAAATAAAATTACCTTGGGAATAATCAACCATTGATTTCTTCTATAGGATAAGAATTTATTGTTGAAGAACAGGGTCGTGTTGTGGAAGATGATGTACACTATACATAAGAATCAAATAATGGGAATGATGATGAAGATATAATTGAAATTTTCATGGTGCACACTTATATATATCAAAGTGAGGAACTGAAATTCATTGATGCAAATGTAGAACTTGATGAATCCATTCTATGAATTTAAAAAAACAATATGGAAAATAAGATTATTTTTTGATTTATTGGGATGAATAGAAAAAAAATATTATGGATTTTTATATTGGATGGTCAAAGAAAAAATGTTGTATGAGGTCAACGTTGTTTAATATATAGAATTATTGGAAGAATAAAATGTAAATTAAGAGTATAATAAGCATACCAGAACATGGCTCACTGATATTCTAGATTCTGAAAAATTATGGTAAACCATGATAAAAATACCAAAAGAAAAATTTAATACCATGTATAATCTCATCAATTAAATTCAAGAGAGGAATAATAAAAAATATATTGGGGTAGAAACCACATTTCATCATGTTAATAAATAATAACCTATAATATTTAATGAATAATAAGAAAATGAAATTAAAGATAAATATAATTATAAACATGGTTAAATTTTTGATTTCCTATTAGATTAATTTCATCTGTAATACAATTCTAACCCAACAACATCACTATTAATGATGAACTAATGAAGGATGAAGGGAAATAATAAAAGAGATAAAAAATTAATTAAAATATGGGTAATTCCAAGATGGTATTCTGTATATCATATTAATAATTAGATAACAATAGAAAAAGTCTTTTTAAAATACCATCAAAATAATAGTTATTGGTTATAAAAAAATAGTAATAAAATTTCATTCTAAGCCTTATATTTATTTCATTTTAGGACCTATTGAATAATAATCCATATGATTGATCTCTTTATCAATTGGGCCATAAAACATATAATTTTAAAAAATTCTATCTAATTGACTGAATAATTTTTTTCTTGATGATCAACTAATAATAACCCACAAAGCAAATGACTTGATTTAAAAAATGTAAAAAAATTTATTTGTTACACATTTAACATCTAGAACCTGGTTTACACAAAAACTAAGAAAATAATTCAAATGATTTATTATATGAGGATTACTGGTTCCCAATTATTATATTTTTACATCCACTGTTTTTCCCACATTATTTGATAATGAAAATGATAGATAATGAGAAAATGAAAAAATAAAGAGAATTATTTCATGAAAAAAAAATTATATTAACTAACACAAAGGATTTCATAGTTTTTTCTTTTACCTAATTATCTTGTAAAAATAAAGAATTAATAAAAATTATTGGTCTTTTTAGTAAATTTAAAATATCATTCCCATAACATTTGGAGATAGAAATGGAAATTTGGAAATTAATAATCCGTCTTCAATTTTGAGTTTCTAAAAAATTATTTCAAATGTGATTTTTTTTCATGATGAATATTCCTATATGATTTTTTATTAATAAACATATTAATAATGTTAATTACATTAAATTATTGACATAAATTTAGTGTTTATTCATAATATTAATATAAATAATTTATTTATTTACATTTTTCTTTTGTGAAAAATTGATCATGTAAATGTACTAGAATACAAATTGATTTATTATTGAACATATCTCTAAAATAATTAAATTTTTAAATATGGCATGTATATTATTGATAATCTATTATTCATGATACACACTAATACATTGATCATTAATTATCTCATTAAATATATGGATGAATTTATTATGATAGAACTATGTTACCTTCTATTATTTCTTTTCCTACTCAACTCATTTTATTTTTCAGAATATTATATGTGATGATTAGGGGGTTGGAATGGTTGTTTTTGGTAAATATGGAATGATTTTCATTGATAAATGACTATAAAGAGTTTCCATGGTATTTTTTGAAATATTATATTTGTATTGAATATATTCCACTTATTAGCCATCTTGTTAAAAATAAATAAAAATAAAATGGGGAGAAACAAATGGAGAAAAAAAATTAGTATTGGATAGGTCAATAATAACAATTACAAGATTTGTGATCTCAAAATCAAATATATTTTACAGTTGGATGTGAAAATTTTCTAAGGAATATCCACTTATTAAATAAAAAATTGATTGTGGCTTCTTAGAATAAAAAAATACCTTCACCATACCAATGTTTTTTATTATATAAAATTTGGTTTCTAATTTGATAATATTTCTAATCACTTATTACAAAAAAAAATGCGGTTATTTTTTGTTAATGTCGTATCATGTTTTATCAGTTACATTAAATTTATGGTGGCGGGGTGTGAGGTGAAATTATTTTATTTGGGATTAATTAATTAATCTTTTTGTAATATCATGTATTATACATTATAATTTTTCCTCCTCCATGATCATTAATTCATTTTCAACATAAATACATACCTACCATCACCCTCATAGTTATTTAATTTAAAATGTGAATCCTTCAAGATTATTTGTTTTATTTTCCATTATGGGGTATAGAATATAGATTCAATGTATGATTGCAGTTAGGATCATGTAATTCATGTTTGATTATAACTAATATTAAATTTCTACCATTTTTTTGAGTGTAAAAATAAATTGTTATGTAAATAATTATTTGAATTGGTGCTGATGAATGGTTGTAAAGTGTGTGTGAAAATGGGGAAATGTATTGAATTAAATATTATAAATTAATAATTATATTTTAATTTCATTATTGGTTATTTTTTTTCTATTAGAATCTTTAGGTATAACATTTTAATGATAATCATAATTTCGAATGTCCCTTATTGATGTATGGAAATTTAGTGTTTTGAGGTTAATATTTTGATAGTGGATGAGGAAATATTTTAGTGTGGGTGTACATGATTTCTCTATTATATATATATATTTTATATGGGGTTTTATATGTTTGATCACTAGATATTAATTAATTTATTATTATATTAGTCCTTGGTATTAATTTTTCTGTGCATTCATATATAGTACCTTTATTTGGAGCATATAATGGAATATAAGGTAATTTAGAATAAAAATAAAATCACAATAAGTCATGAATCTCCACGAAATGACAATGGAACATGAATATTGCATCTATGATTTATTATTGAATGAAAATAGGGGAATAAATCAATTAAATGTAGGGTTTCTATGATGTTAAATGATCTCATGATGTTTTGATGGCTTCTAAATTATGAAGCTGAGAAAAACAGATTTTAAATAAGAATATACTATTTACCCATTGTGAAATCATTACAGGATGTAAAATTTTACAAATCATGATCCATTTAGTGGACTGAATGTTGAATCATAGTTTGGACTCAAACATCACATGACATATAAATTTACAGGCCTTTAAATGTGTAGATAGAGTAATAAATAGTGATTTGTATAATTTTTATTTGATTGGGACGTCTGTATGACCTAAAAAAATATTTGAAGCCTATTTTGACATTGGGAAACCCTTAAGAAAAATTTAGGACTGTACATGGTAAGATATGGATGTTGGTTTATTTGAGGAATGAGGGTCGACCACCATAAGACATTCTTACGGTTTCAGCCATCCATTTTTGATATATAGGTTTTCCATTTGATATTCTTCTTTAACTTTTATTCCTTATGTAATTTTATATTATATTGAGTTAAATTCAAATTTATATGTTTTAATTATTCTTTTCCTCATTATTTATCTTCTAATACCATCATTATGGGATATGGATTATTGTTCATTTGAACTTTGCTGCAACCCTTTTCACTAATTTTTTCAAACACTTTCATACACAACCAATATGCTTTGTGTTATGTATCAAGAAAAGGTGTGGTTTTATCATAATTTTTATATAAAATTGAAACTGGGTTATCCAATATTATGTAATTAGGTTATGAATCATTTTTTTGTCTCGTTATTTTTCACTACCATGACCGTGGGGGAGAAATTGATGGATTTTGACCTAGAAGATATAGAGAAGGTTTTGACCATTAGGCAATTACACATTCTACCATAGAAGGTAAGAATACAACTAATAGTTTGTTAGAAATATCAGTATCATGGAATAGTTGTATCATTTGAATATATACATAGTTCAACTATAACTAATTGGAATCATTTTCACTTTGTTCCACCCAAATCCATGTTTGTATGCCAAGGTAGATTTAAGATTATCCATTTCCAATAGCCAAAAATTGACATTAAACCCTCTCTATTATTCATTTTCAATCAATAATACATTATTTTAATTATTTAATTTTCATAATTAGATTAATAAAATCAAAATATAATTCTGATGACCTAAATATTGTTTGAAATTCTTCTAGTGCATTCCCCTCTCTATGTGGGATCATCCTAGTACTACCACATTACTACACCATTGTAGTTAGTGTTTAACAATAAAATATAAATATAAAACTTTATAATGACATGGATAGTTGTGTACGTTTTCCTTATATATATTTAATATTTTACTTCTTACTTAATACGTAAAGGAATGTATGTTTCCTACAATATCACACAATTTTCTCCATAAAAATAGATATCCAGTGATTACCATTTTATGTATAAAAATACTTATATTTTATTAAAGTTTGTGGCTAAAGGCTTATTTATTATTAAAGTGAATAAAATACCTCTTTAATAATTTATACGGAGACCCAGTACATAGCCCGTAGGCCCAGTGGGAATTTAGCACATTACAAGGCCCATAGCCCCAATGTTTTGGCACAAGGCCCATTTAGTGTAAAAGTACTTCCATTAAATCCTGATTTTAAAATTTCTACAATTAAACTAGGTCTACTCATCATCACAACCTGATATTTAATTAGACATAATATTACCCAATGCATTTTAGTGTCATGTAATTATTGTTTCACCCATCACATTAACTTCATTATCACCATTATGTGTTCCCCATAGATCATATAACATGGATTAATTCATCATCAAATTTTCTTCCATGATATAAGAGTTTGGAATATATAAAAGTAATACCTATTTCAAAAACTAAATTTTTTAATGCTGATGATTTTTGGAAGGATATGGGTATGGTATTCACTATATAAATTTCATGGAATGGAAAATCATGGTGAAAAATAAATAGAATAAAATAATCCCATAAAAATTCATATAGTTGGTTTATGAGAGAGAATATGAACTCTATGAATTTAAAAAATAAATTTATATATTATAATGGTATGGAAGGAAATATATTATCATTATGAATATGATATAGAGAGAATTAGATAATAACACAACAATAATAAATAAGATAAGGTGAGGATCCCCTACCTTGACAGTGATTAAAAAAATTCTTGTGAGAGGCTTCTTGAGAGCTTGGGGGAACATTGATAGGAATCTAGAGAAATGAGTTCATATTAAAGTCATGCTCCATGGATTATGAGTTATGATAAATGGGAAAATTAGTGGGTCTATACATGAAATTGGTGGAGATTTATTTATTATTTCTTAAAAAATGTTTGGGCTATATATAATAAATAAATAAACCACAAACATTTCCATGTTCATTCATATTAATTCTACCAAATTTTAGTGGTTTTTATTATTTTTTATGGATAAGGGATGAACAAAATAAAACAATAAATTTTTTTATGTGTTTGTGATTCATAATATTAGAGAAATGATTTTAAATTCATAAAATAAACGAATGGTTCTGGATGATTCATATGGCATTAGGAAATAAAAAACATTAAAAAAAACAATTTTAATGTTAAATAATTGAATAGTCACTGGATACGCTTTATAGTATAGATTAAATCAATTTTGGGTGATTATGATGCAAAAAATCACACCTTATATTGATAGAGTATGTAATTTTTTAATGTAAAATTTGACTATCTCATAAAATAATGAGAACCCACCATTGGATAAATTTTATATCCCGATTCCAAAAATAAAATTCCTTTAACGGAAATCTTTTTAATATTTTTATATAAATATTTAAAATAAAATAAACATTTATTTGTAAATGTAGATTTTTGGAAAATAATATAAGTGAATCCCCTAGGTGAGGTAAATAGAATAGAATTTCATGTGATGAGACATCGATGGGACACAGTACACAACCACAATACACTAACTTAACGTGATGTAAATTATCATCATATGTAAACATTTGAAGGGGCCTAGGTGAGGTAAGACACGTTGTGTATCACATTTCCATTCCATATAAGCTGAAATGGCCATCAATTCCCTAGGGAAAATGACAATGATATCTTTTCTGGTGGAACATATTATACAGCGTGTACTATTTATTGAATCCTTCGTAGATCATATATCCTTCTCTAAGGCATGGATTCAGGCCTAAAAATATCTTACATTGTGAAATATTATTCATAGAAGGTTTCAGTGGACTGGGTACTTGATTGTGATAGGGGATAATTAAAAATTCAACAACAATGTGGGAGTATCAATGCTTGAGAAATGATAGTTATCGGGTTGGATCATTGGGAGATTTTTTGGTTAGGTAGACATCATTGTTGCCTCATGGAGTGGGACCCATAGACTCTATTGTATGATAGTGCAGTGCTCCCATATAATGTTAGAGTAGGATCCCCCATCATTTGAATCTTTTGTAATGAAATTATTTGGTATTGTTCACTTATATATGTGATGATGGAAATATAGTGGTTGAGACTATCCCTTATTATATCCCAATGTTGTTACAATGTTACAGTTCATCTTTTGAATCTGATTTTGAACCCCTCGATCAGATGAGCTTAGCTAGAGTTGGTGAGTCCCTCCAGGGAGCCTGAGATGGGATACACTATTAAATAATTTTCTTTTATTTATGTTATTTGAATTTTTTGACCAACACTACTTGAAAATTGATCAACTATCTTCCAAGATAGCCCATTATGGTTTGGGGCCTTGTTGGTTATATAATCTTCTACATAGCTGGCATCTTTAGTATGGTTTGTGAAATCATTGGTTATATTATCCCCCAATAATTAGATGTTTCCACAATGGATTGTGGAATAATTGGTTATTTTATCCCATATAAGGCTATTTTTACTAGATGGGTTCTGTTGAATCACCATGTCCGACACTACATGTGCATCAATCCCATATTTGAGAGATATGCTCATTGAGGTGATAAATTGGTTTTGTGGTGTCTGATAGAATTTGTGAGTGTGATACTCTATATAAGTGAGATATATTGTTTACCATATAGGGTTTTGGGGTTCCCCCTCATTATATGTTTTATCCAAAAGTCAATAATAGTGGTCATAAGAGTTCATGATGAGTTTATGGTGTCCCCCAGTGGTTCTGTTAATGATTGTGTCTCTGATTGAAGAGACCTTCTTATGGTTCCACTATGGTTATAGACATACCACAATTATTGATGGGTCATATACCGTAATTGAAATCAAGATACACTACATTATATCATTACATTCTTTATGGAAATATTCGCCAATCATTTTTGTCAGGCATATGACACTTGGGATGGTAGGATGCACAATCAGTTGATATATTTCTACTGGAGTGTTATCTCTCATACATACAATCATCGATGTTATATATGTACTCAATGGTGTGTTATATCTTGGAAGAGTTCTATATGGGATGGATGATCATGTGGGAAGTGTTCTCCTTGTTGATCATTACATTTGAACATTGAGTTGTATCATTTTGATGGCTATGAGGTCGGGACCTCATGATACCTAGAGTATGAGATTATTAACTTTGGGTGATTCTGGGACTCTTTACGGTGCTTTCAATTATCTTAGTCAACAGACAATTGATATTGTGTTGATTATTTTTTTTATAACTTAGGCATGGTGGAGATAAATTTTCACTCAATCTTGGCTTCCCTATGGTTGGGTAGAGAATACTATTACATTTCAATTTCTATTTTTTATATTTGAGTATTTGGGGATCCAAGTGGGTATTGTCATACTCACCCGTGCATGTACATTTAATGAAAATTTTATGACTTTTCAAAATGTTAGGCCCTTCAATTAATTCATATGACGTCTCATTGTAGGAAGATCATAGTGATATATATGAACTGAAGTGTTTATCAGTGATTTTTGGAGTATTTTTCCAACAATTATATTTTATAGAAATACCTTCAATTGCAGAAGGTTGAATGCTTTAATAGTTTATAGTGGGATTTTATTTTTTCATTATTTAAAGAATTTAGTACATTTGTTTTACTCTTTTTTATATATATGAATGCATGCATTTTGTTGTCTCAGTTTTATTATCTATTCAGTTTTTGATGGTGATGTATATGGGTGATTGTATTCGGGTACCATAGGCTATATCCTACCATATCTGTTATATTCCTACATAGCATTGGATTCCATTCTATATCTTTTTAGAGGTGATATTGGGGAGTTGTGGCATAAGACATGGTGGGTCGGTTCATGACATAGTGGTATCAGATCTTGTTACAATGTGGCACCATAGTGTTTAGATTATCTAGATTTAAGATTTGTTTTTGATGTGTAGAGGAAATGTTTAGGCTTATCATATTTAACATTCATGGCATGGAATCTAGTGTTGGTTAAGAGGCTGACATATCGATTCATCAGGATGCTGATAACATACTTTTGGACTCATTACATTGGAGAATTGGTCCTAGAAATATGTTGGTACATGAATCATGTAGGTATATATTGTGGTTTAGATGTACTTTTGGATATAGTTCCCATGATATATTATTTTAACATAAATGGTCCATACATTACATTATAATTACACTATAAGGACATTCAATTAGGTTTATACAATGGTATATTGATGAAAATTATCATAGTGATGAGTCTTCAATACTGAGTACTATCTTTTAGTTAGTTCCTTTGAGTATTACTATATACTATGCACAACTCATCGAGAGATATGATGTGTCAGCATCAAAGGATGAGGATATGTGCAGGCGGAGTGCACAACATGACGACCAAAAAAAGAATCCTTTCACTTATCAGCATGATCCAGACCCCAGGGATGCTAATTTCATCCATGATTCATTTATGAGGGTTTTTCTCCTTATAATAAAATTTTCAATTATATTGTGGTCCTAGTTGTGAGTATTATGAAGAGATTATCTATAGAATTGTGGATTCTGGTGACAACAACCCAGAATGAGATGATTCGTGTTTTGGTGGAGTTTGAGAAACTCTTCAATGAAGAGTTTTATCCATCCACATCAGAATCAGTGCGTATATATGAGGTTTTATACCCTTAGTAGGATAACATGACCATGGATGTGTATTCGACATGGTTAAATGAACTATAATTATAATCACTGCATATGGTTTTAGATTCACTTTTTATAGAACATACCATGAACAATGTATTACACTAAGGGATCCAGGTGTATGTGGTAGCTCCTTTCATTCCCACCTACGCTATAGTTCATGAGTATTCCTTGATATTTGAGATATTTCTGGATGAGAATACTCTGTTAGTTTTAGGAATGCTGGATCAAGGATCTCATTTTCTGGTATACAATTTAAGGATTAGGGACTCATTAATATGATATAGTTTAGATGTCGATACCATGATATACGATCTGAGGCCAAGGCTTTCTAGTCGGGTTTGGTTCATCTAGAGGAGGGTAGTTTTCAGTATTTTGATGGATGTGGTCATTTTGTGTTTGATTTTCCACTGGGCCATGTATCTGGGAAGTTCTCATTTGAAGAAAGTACCTAGAAGATGGATTTTATAGAGAATGGGATTATTTATGAAAGAGGATTTGGCAGAGTAATGAGGAGATAATCATGAGGTTGTAGATGGTTCTAGGTTCTTCCTCAATCTCCCCAATTTCTTATGTGATATTCCAAGGGTTGTAGAGGATTGAAGAGCAAGATATTGCATTCCATAGAAGTATATAACCAAGAGGCTATGAGGATTTTTATATGTTATCTATTTGTCATTCATACATTATATTTTAGTATTATTATACACTTCTATGTGGTAAACTTTTTGTTTTCTCCTTTCTTGAGGTTTGAAAAAAATGACGCGAGGCTTCATTAGAAATGAATATTGGTGTAGTTTGACATAACAGAAATATAAAAAGGATGAGGGAATCTTCTACCTCATTGATGCATTATTGTGACATGATTAAAAACATATGGGTTATATAGTTTTTTCCAATGTTTTGAGTGTCAATGTGTTGAGGATGGTTTATTTTGACTTTTGTGTTCGTGGCATCGTTGTGTGTTGTAGTCTCATAGATGGGGGCATAGTAAAACATTTTGTGTATAATTTGGATTCCTTGTCTTGTATATTGGTACCCTCACATGCTATAAATTATATTTTTAGGTCATTTTGTCATGGACAACGTATTTTAGTCCATCCATGGTTACATAATGACATCTAGGTAATATTAGTATTTTTTTCTGTTAGCAATGTCATGCACATCTAGAACATTGGAATAATAATATTTTAGTTTCCAAGTGTTATTCTACTATATTATTTGTGAAAAAATGATCCCACTTTTTTTATATTTCATCATATTTTTATCTTGATTGGCTATTTTTATTCGTTTCAGTGCATTCTTTTAAGGAGAATGGAAATCCCTATGATAGATCACATTTGTGGGAGTCATTGGGTAGAGAAAATTCTTTCCTTACTCCTTGGATTTAAATTTAGGGAGATGAACGCATTGGGGAGGATTTAGATACATTGGATTTGACATTGTGATGTTTTTAATAATTCTAGTAATATTTTAAAATCATAGAACTGAGTCAGTGAAGGATTCTTGGACTCGGAGAACCTCATTGAGGTGGTATTTAAAATATTAAATAAATATTATCACATGTGCATAGATAAATTAGAAATATGTTTTAACTCTTTATTAGAGTCTAATATCATAAATATAATATCGTGGTTGAGTTTAGAGCATCATGTTGAACCGATGTGTGACATAAAATTTGTCAGTGTCTAGTGTTTGGACGGATGCTTGTGTCGGTGGGGTCTCAAATGTAGGATTTTGATGTAATAACAATTAAAATAAATACCCATACCCCTATGTTTGTGAAATAAGGATATTATAATAGAACATTCATGAAAAAAACAATGTTGAATCAAAATATTAATTGTTTTTTATCACTATTATTGATAGTGATCACTCCTGAATCATGGTGCAATGTCTTCGGGACAAGGATCTTCACCCAAAGATCCAACATTTTTCTCTGAGGTATGAATATTTGATTTTTAAGTACTGATCCAATTTTTATTCATTATTTATGGTCTCATTTCATTTTTACATCATCTAGACACCCCATGGTGTTTTATAGAGGGGTTTTAGTAGAAAATGTGTATTTTCGAGAAGGTCCCTAAGAATTTCAATTCGGAATTCCTGATCACCTGACATATAGTGTAATATCACATAGTGGGTGTTCTTCCCATTTGTGATAGACGATATTTGGGGACCATTCCCCAGGCACTAAGGTTATATTACATGTCGTGATCATAGGTTGTGTGGGAAAGAGACATGTCACAGGAAATGGTGTCATGGGGAATGGTTATCTAAGATTACACTACTGAAAAACACAAACATGGGGTGATGTACACAATCATTGTGTGAGTGTGTCAACCAAAAGATTAATTAGGGAAAGGCCCTTATTATAATTATTTTATATGGTATTAACACATAATATAACACAATGAAATCATTATAAATATTAATGAAGGAAATAAGAAGTGTTTCTAGAAGTTAAGGAACCTATATCGATGAAATAGAAACTTGACCTTCGTAATTGTAATATTGCCGTTATGAATAATAAAAAAACTATTGAACTGTAACATCACCAATGATAGTATAAATAAACTATATTCATATTACATGAGACAATATGATATAATTATTTCATATTATATTTATGTTAATATTTTAAAATAATTTAAATATGTGTTTGTATTTTTTATATGTCAGAAATATTATATTAAAATTTAAAGAATAATTTAATAATTTAAAAGTAAATTTATTTTCATAAAATGAATTCATAAATAAATAAATTGTTTTATAATTATTATATTATAATATTATGGTACCTTAGTTAATTTTTTATTATGTTATAAAATCAGTTATAATTTCAAAGACAGTATTTTCCTGGTAAATGAAAATCATAATGAAAATTATAATTTATCATATTTATGAATTTTTTTTTTTTAAATTGAAATAATTTTATGAATTATACATGTAAAAAAATGGTTTGGGTGAATTTTTTTATTTTTTCTAAACTAATCAAATTTTTTGTGAATAGTAAAATAAGATAATGTACGATAAATGCTAAATACGTTGACTACAAATCAATGGGAGATTTAATTATTATATAGGACTATTATCTCAAGCTAGAAATATCATGTTACTATATTTAGCCTCAATAGACATCACTTTTTTATTTTCATTATTGTATCAATAAAATTATGACTAAAATATTAAAAAACTCCCAATTTATCCACTATAAATACCACCCCTCACCATGTCCACTTTTCATACATCTGAAGACATGATAATTTTCTATATTATGTCCAATAATCTTCCCAAACCTATACCCCATTTCTATGTTCTTTTGGTCTTTATAAAATACAAATACCAATCCTCTATTAAGGTTCTCATGTATATGTAATCAAGAGGTAAAAATGTATTACATTTTCATTGAATTTCATTTAAAATTACATTAATTTATATTTTATCCTCTCCCCCCATCATCCAAATGTCCTGAAACCACTAGAACATTAAAAATAATTAATGTTTATCATGTTTGATGAATAATTCCTCAAGAGACCTCACCTCCTATATATTTTATTTTATGATTGAATATATTGTCTACATGGTGTCGATCTATCACTTTTTTTATGACATGTAATATTAATTCAATCTAGTCTTCAAGGCTGGTCATGAAACCATTTTTTTTGTCAAACGGATTATTATATAATTATTATACCTATGTAATGTTATGGAAAAAATTTGTAAAAATGATATTAATTTATAAAAAAAATGAGTTCAATGAGATTAGAAAATGAAAAATCAATTTGAATGATTATCATTAATGATTTATCTAAATATTCATTAATATTTCTAAAAAATTGTATTTAATTATTATATACATTCATTAATAATATATATGTTTAGTTATAGACAACTATACTCATTCTATATGTTTTTCCATACACATATACAAGTAAACTGATCATTAAAACCATGAAAACTCATACTCCAAAAATATTAAATTTAATCTCTTAACCCATCCAGAAATGCCATAAAAGAACTCAATAAACCTGAAAAATAGAAAAATCGTGTATATATTTGTCTTTAAATTTTAAATAATTAATCTAATTTTATTATTTGGAACATTAATATCATGTGTATAATCATTTCAGACATAAAGTATGGGATTCTACCCGAACATCCATTATTCCATCGAGGTAGTCATTCACTCTTTTTAACCAAATGAAATTCTCTTTTGTTTATGTAATTACTGTAAATGTTTATTATATGATCCATAATTCATGTATCAAGACCCATTAAACATTATTTTTCTGGTATATACATGTTTTTAATAGGATCCCTACTCAATTCATCTCGATATGCATGCCCGATTTAAGGGAACTTCCCGAATTCATACCCATTTTCAATTTCTCCGCATAATCTATTTGATGTCAAAATGACTTTCAAAACATCCATAGTTTTTTCTTGAATATGTATAATCTATTAATTATGTTTTTTACAAACATTTATGTTTTTTCTTTTTAATGAATCTTGGATTATTCCCCTAAAACCAAACTAAAATGCTTTATTTTTAATGTTTTTAAATAATATTTTCACATCATTTTGACATCACATATTTTTAAATATTTTTATAATCCATTTTGAATGTCCATGTATGATTTAATTACATTCCTTCATAGACAGTTATATGATATTACGTTTTATTATTCTATTGACATGATTATGAAACCCAATAATTTAAATGGGTAACCCTTATGATTATGTTTGATTACATATGTATGTTACTTTATGTAGAAATCATATTTATAAACATGTTATGATGGGTGTTCCTAGATATCACTATAATTAATGGTTATAGTTTAGTCCCATTATACATTATGTGTATCATATTTTATCATTAGCCTTGACTCATGCTCCACAATTTTCATTGATCCTTGACTCAAAATCCTCTATGTACAAAGAGCCGTGAAATGTGATACCATATTTGAAAATGGAATTGACTCGTGATAATGTAATCTTTTATGTAGTTTCCACATTCCATGATTATAAGATCTCATGTTATGATTCATGGTGATTAATCTTGTTCATTTCCTTTTTAAATCATTATGTTATGCCTTCTAATCCATGTGATAAAATTTATTCTCATTTTTATTCCCTTACAAGGATATTAGATCATTCAATTGATCATGTTATCCTTAGTTTGTCCTATGCAGAAGTAAGGTCTCATTGGAAGATAGATTCTTCTAATGGATGATAAATAAAGTAATGTTATATTATATCCCATGATTTTTTATTTATTAATCTAGTCTTCCCAGACACTAGAAATTAAGATACATGTCTTTTAATTTTATATTTAATTGTGTGTAAAATCATTTAATTATATGCGTAAAATGATAGTGTCATAATTATGAGAACACGTCTCAGGTCC
Source organism: Viscum album (assembly GCA_963277665.1). Classification (NCBI taxonomy): domain Eukaryota; kingdom Viridiplantae; phylum Streptophyta; class Magnoliopsida; order Santalales; family Viscaceae; genus Viscum; species Viscum album. The sequence goes on from OY728148.1 coordinate 395,117,252, forward strand.
CATGTGAGGAAATGAATGTTTTGTACCACGTGTACTAGACATTTAAACATGTATAGATTTCCAAGAAATTCAATAGAACACCTAGACTTGAGTTCATGTGGGGTCATATTCCACATAGACCCAGTATACATGGTTTATTATTCATGAGATATTTATACAAATGTATGTCCTTCTTCGAGTCCTGGATTTGGGCCAATGAGTAGCATATATAAATCTATTTTCCACATTAAATGTTATTGTAGGCTTCATGAGTACATGTGAGATATAATGTCGCATGCTTTCAGAACAATGATACAGTGGTGGATCAAGATTGTGGGAAGTTATTAGGGTAAATAAATAATTATATGTTAATGTTAGTACCCTTTCTAATCATATAAGAAAGTGGGTAAACAAGAATACATTGTACGTTAAAGGTGTTCTCTAATATATTAAAATTTTCTTGGACCCCTTCCCAGGATTCATTCGTGTCAATAGTCATTTATTTAGATTTTTATATTAGAAAAGTTGTGATAGCAGTAGTTGAGAGGGTCACATGGTATGTCCCTATGTGCGTACAATGTGGTATTATATCCTTAGCATAATATTATAATCCCCTTGATAAGATGAGCTATAACAGGGTCAGTTTATCCCTATAGGGAGGCCTGAGAGTGATCCACCATCCCATTGTTAAACCTATATTGGGCTCTTAGAATCATCCAGAAAAAAACTACAATGGTAATTTCTCCCATATTGATCATGTTAGCCTAATATGATTTATGGAATCATCTATTGAATGATCAAATATGTAGTGGGAGTTATTATAAGTGTTTATGAAATAGAAAATAACATGATCCCCTAATCATAATATGGTTTTAGTAAGGTTTCTATAATCACTGTTTAATGATCCCCAACTACTCAGGTTTTACTAGATTGGGTTTGTGGAATCATCATGACCAACACTATATCAGAGGAGATCCCCTATTTGAGAAATATGAAATACGAGGTTAGTGATTGGGTTAGTGGTGTCCCCAATTAGATTTCGTGGTGATCCCATATCTGTGTTGGGATATTTGACATACCATAAATGGATCTTCGGGTCACCAAGTGGTTCTTTGGTTCATCCCCTATCTAATGAGGTGTGGTCTGCAGAGTCCGACACAATTTTTATATTTTCCCCTAGTGGTTGTGGAAGTGATTCATTATTTTATAGATAAGAAACATTGTGGTTTTAGTAGAATTATAGGATCCCCAAATTTAGTATGGGTAAGATCCCATATATATGAATCCAGATCTATTGGTTTTAACCATGAATTTCTCAATGGAATGATTTGATGAGCATGTTATCTCGGATGTATTCCACCAAGGTTGGAAGGGACGTCCCATCATCCATGTTGTTCCTAATGGAGTGTTATCTATCAAACATGGAAACATGGATGGTACTGATATTCCCCATGGATAATTATCTCTTATATGAGTTCCATATAGGATGTAAGAGCTCATAGAATGTCTTCTCCCAGACAAGTGTAACTTTAGATCGTTGAGATGAATACCTTTGATGGTTAGATGTTCATGAAATCTTGAGTCATAAAGTCTAAGATTATTATATCTGGGTGAATTTTGGAGTCCTTGTAGTGTAGTAACATATATTGGTTGATACACAATATGGATTAAGTTAACTAGTTTTGTATAGTCAATCTAATGATGGGATGTGATTTATCTCTCCCATGTTTTCCCTCTTATTGCATCAGAAAAACTCTTTTATTTAATTTTCTCCATTTTATTATTGCCTATTTGGGGAACCTAATCATTATTGTTGTACACAACGATACATGGTATTTACCAATACATGTTATGTCTTTTTTAGATTAATATCCATTTGATAATGTCATATGTGGACCGAATGCTTGTAGTATTTAGTGATCCAAATCGATAGAGGTGTTTACTGGTGATTGGCTGATGTCATTTCAGACAGATTTATTCAACTATAATCCCCTCCATATAAGTAGGTTGTACAATTTTTTTATTTGGAATGTATATTTTTCTCTTTTCTATGATATCACTACTATAAAGTACTATTATGGTGGGATAGATGTATGCATGAAATTTTTTTCAATTTTTTATCTATTAATTGTTTCATGGAGATGAATGTGGACGAATTCATACATGTGACATAGGATAAGGCCTCTCATGTTTGTGATATTCCTTGTCAGAACGAGAATCCAATACCTATCATAATAAATGAGGTCTTGGTTTGTCACAGATGTTTCCATAGTGGGTCGAGTCATGACACATGTAATCTTAATAGATCATTCCCACAACCATTCATGTAAGTATTCCTATTTTAAGAGTCTTTCTAGGGCTAATACATCAATGTTATATCTAAATCCCACATCCAATACGTATACCAAAAAACATTCCTATCTAGATCATTAATTAATAAAAAATGATTCACCGCATCTGAATAATGTTTTACATTATGAATACAAGTCATTAATATATCATATAAATATCATTCCACTTCAATACTTTTGGGATAACTGTTACCATAAATATCATAGCCACAAAATAAAATTGGTTTCATGTATCATAACTAATTAAACATTTATTTCAAAATTTTTATTTAATTATCAAAAAAATTTAATCTAATTTAAAAATCAAATTAAATTCAAAAACATCACATAATATCATTAAATAATTACAAGATAAGAATGAGGAAATGAATAAGGATCCATTATTTTTGAAATTTTTTTCCCATGAAAATTTTACCACATTCATGTTTATAAAAAAATGGTTATGTGTTACCATATAGGGTTATAATTGGAATCAATTCAATTAACCACAATGGTATTAGGTGCTTGTGCAGGTCCATTAGAAACCTTTTATAACTGTATTATACAACATGATATATTGAAAAATTGATCTATACATCAACGCAATTATGTATTTAATACAATTATCATTAAAAATAGTTTTAAATAATACAATATTGTTATCACATTAATTTTTCATCCCTAATCATAGAATTATCATGAATTTTTTGGATTTCATTTTAAATTAAATGTTTTTATAATTAATAACAACGCAATGTGTATGTTTTTTTACTTAACAATTCATACAAAATATAAAACATTAAATTTATTTAACACATGAATATAATTATCTTAATTATATTATTTTCTCCCTATTATTTCGTATAAATAATTTTGTTTGTGAAATTTAATCAATAAAATATATTATATCAATATATATATAATATTATTTAAAAAAATATAAAATCAATTAAATAATTATCTAACTGATAGATAATGAAAATATTAAGGACCGATGATGGGTTACATACCTTGATTAGGAATCAAGAGGACTCTAGCCACATCATTGAAGAGATTATTATTCATAGAGAATATTTTTAGTATATCATCCTAGAATTGATTAAATATTACCAAATATATTGGTAATAATCATCTATTTATAGAGATTATCATTAATTCTTTATGTATTAAATGTATTGGGAAATAATATATATTTTAATGAAATTAAAAACTTTTATAATTACTCAAGAGAAATACAACGATTCTATAAAAATAATCCTAGAAACTAGAAATTGAAATAAAACAAATACAAAATTAAACACTGTATACCTATCCTATATAAATATAAACCATCAAAGGCAGAAAACACAACATCCTATATGATGATGGTGAAATATCTAATTGAAATAATCTATATTTTTAAAACTGCATAGATGAGAAGAGACACACTTACTTGAGAAGAATAAAAGGACTAGAAAACCCAGGGGAATAAAATAATATAAATGGGTTAAGAATAGGAACATGATATATTTATATTCATTCAAATTATAATAACTTTTCAAAAATAAAATATTTATTATATGAATTGTCAATGTTGGTGGAATTTTAAACTCATTTATACATACCATGTTAATTATAAATCTAAAATAAATATTATCTGATTAATTAGTTGATTTGAATCTGTTTTAATAACTTGGATGAATATTATTACTCCCAAAAACGATTACAGTTGATATATTATTCTCTAGATACACCGTTATCATGTATCTGATTTGATAAAAATAAATATGTTTCAATTCCATTACCACTATTGATGCAATTAAAAGCCGAATTAGTTTATGAAATTTTATCTATCTATTTTATAATCCATTTTAAAAAATATTGTATAGTTAAATTAGAAATTTAAATCATATATTATTAAACAAATTTTTCTCTATATCTAGGAGAATTCATTCCACATTCCATATTTCTTTAATCCTAGATGTACACATTATATAGATATTTTATTTTGATTTGGGATTGATAAACAAGTTATACATATTCTTTATAGGTTCATTGATAGGGTAAAACCCACTACAACTATTTTTAATGTGTTTCTAGAACCCTCCATCATATTATATTTTTAAAAGATTTTCGATGACTAAAATTATGAGTCTTAAAAAAAATCCACTAATTAAGAAGTTATTCATCTCATTAGTTTGAAAATGAATTTCATAATAGATTTCATTATTAGCAGATCCCTACATTTCAAATCATACTCAATTTATTTCTAATATTTGTATGTGTACATATATAAATTCTAAATTTATATAGTAAGTGAACCCAAATATTCATCTTCATAGAGATCATTATATTAATTCCTTTCATCCATTAGAGGGTGTGGTATTCAACTCACATGTGTTATTCATGGTTATTTATGACGGATTTATGGATAACCAAACTCTATAAATTAATCATAAGGATGAAAATATGAATTCACCTAACAAGGAATTTAATATCATTGAAATATTTCCAATATTCATCGATATTAGACTATGAAAATGTGGATTCTAAAAAATATATTTATATATTGATCATTCCATAGTAATTTTATATATTTCATTAAGTTGAATACATTTTCGTGATGTATCCAATAGACTATCTATAACTGGATTAAAAAGAACCAAAATAAAATATATATTACTCTTTTATAAATAACCAAATGAAAATATTCCAAGTAATATTGAAATTTTGTTTAAATCATGGTATTTATTAGCATGAATGAATTCATCTCCAAATTATCAAAAAATGGATTCTTATAAAAGAATTAAATTTTCATATGACCATGATTCATGTGATTACTAGATATATAATAATTGAATACGATGAATGGGAAGTCAGTGTTTATATAATTCCACCTTTAAATAATTTCCATATAAAACTATATATTCCTCCCATGATGAAGGATGAATGTGGTATGGAATTTTTTAACACATCGATTAAGGTTTATGTGTGGGATATGAGATCCATAACCATCAAATAATTTATTAATCTTATTATATATGTAAAAAATAGAAATCTATCATGTTGAAGTTAAATACAATCCCACCATAAACACCCAAAATAATGGTTAATTATAGAATAAAATTTGTAATCAATCATTAATAATTTTTTTGTAATATATATCCTCATCTTAGTGGGATTTTTTTTGAATAGTCTTTGAACATCATGATTTAAAAAAATTAAAATTAAATGTTATTTATAATTAATATATCCATCATAATACACTATTTAATCATTAATGTTGAAATAATATAGAATTAGTTAACTTAAACAACCCAGTTCATTGAAAAAATAAAATTACAATCATTTTCCAAAATGTGTATAAATTAATTTATTCATATATAATATTTATTATAATATTATTTTTTTTAAAATACTTCATTTTTTAATACATCATTTATTTAATTAATAACTATAGTGTGCCCTTTATGAAGAATCATATTTACAATGAACTGTGTCCGTTATATACAATGGGTTAAATATTTAAATTAATTATTGACTATTTTATTATAGTTAATAAAATAATAAAGGTTTAGAATGTGATAGGATAGTATTTTGATCAATAAATATTTTGAAAAATATTATATTATTGAAAAAAACCACCCTTATAGTTCAATAAGGAACATTTAGTGTTTTTATGGGATGGAAAATTGGTATTTACTATAACTACCGTGTTAAATATTTTGGTAGCTCATAATAAGAGTTATGGTTGACCACCTTGAGTTAAAAATTTATATAATAGATGAATGAAATTTTAAGAAGAGTTTATATTTATCCTTCAAATTTTTTTATTTTAATGGATGACTGACTATGGGGTCACCTTCCATGTTTATCCATTGATTTATCCTATATTTGATGTGTGTTTATCTTTAAAGAGTTACTATATTTTGAATCATTCATTGGTGGTATAAAACTATGGTTGGGAAATTGTAATACCATAATCTATATCATGTTAATCACTATAACTCATTTCATATTCCATAATAAGGTTAATATTGAAAATTTATTAATAGTCTATAAAATAGAAGAGTTCGGAATTTATCGTTAGTAATGAATAAAATGGAAGTCTCCAAGTGTAATTATAGGATGTTAATCCAATACATTTATGTGATTAATAATAGATGCATGTGTATGTGTGTAATTTCAGTGGACACAAGGAAGATTGGTAAAACCAGTATAAAATAAATAAATGACATTTCTTTGGGTAAATAATTTTATGAAAATTTTAGTTATTTCTATCATAAAGTGAATAATTGATCATAATATATTACATATGATATTGTGTTTTATATAAAATTATTCTTGTAATAAAATGATGTAAATAAGATACTCATTTTTAATTTTTTTTTATAAAATAATAAAACACATAAAAATAAATGAGAGTATTTTGGCCATACCTAGTGATGAAATTAGTTAAGCATTAATAGAGTATATAAATATAGTTCTTCATTTTTTTAAAAAATGGAAAAATTTATTCGTGTATATTCTCTATAATTGATTAAATAAATTATTAATATTGATAATGGAATTTTTAAAATGATATTTGGATTAATATAATAGATAAAATATTTTAATCCCTTGCATAAAGGGTTAGTATGAGTTTTTATATTGAATATGTGATATAATATGAATTATTATTGACTTAATATAACATGGAATAATTTAAAATACTATAAGTTTAAAATTATTTCTTATGGATTTGGATTATAGAATAATGTCTTGTAATATGATAGTTATTTTATCGATGAATATTATGAAGGTAATAAAAACACACACACATTCTCATTGTTTTTCAATGAAAAACAATATTAAATAATAAAACATAAAATGTGAAACCTATGGTAATACATAAGATGAAGTAGGAACCTCAAAATAATTATGATAAAAATTTAAAAGGTTTTTTTTTTCTATTCACCATAGAAGAGATGATGTTACCTATATATTGTGTAAATTATTCTCTAATGGAATGACTACCTATAAAGTGTATAATTTTTATCAGGAGGAATTTTTCACCTTTACATAGTATATTTTTTAAATAATAATTTCATTTTATATACATTATGTGTTTTTCTACATGTGGTATAATTAACCAGACTAATGATAACCCATAAATGACAGTGACATGATTCCTTAATAATGAGAATTTTAAACAGGTGGGAGATGTTACCTATTACTAATTGTCTAATGTGAATTTCTACCTAATTGTAAAATTAAATAGAGTTAATTTAGTTTACCCCATATGGGATAGGGATACCGAATATTATTCGAAGAAATTGTTTTTCTTTCTATGTGAAACATAAATTTTGAAAGTTTAGGTTCCATATGGTTTTGGGATCACAAAGCGATTAATAATTAATATATAAAATGTATTAATGTTACTTGTATTCTTTATAAATAAATATATATAATAATTTGTGGGATGATATATAGTTTAATTTCATACGATATAATTTCAAATTTATTAGAATATAGTATTTCACCATGATATGAGGTTAGGATACTTTAGTGGAATCCTAAAATATCATTTATACACAAACCCAACATGTAAACCATGAAATATATGAAATTATAATGTGTATATAAGAAGAAAGTAATTTCAATAAAAAAATTATATAACTGGGTAAATAGAGTATTGTTGAGCCTAAGTGATTGAGTATTGTTATGTTCTTTTATTTATTTTTATATTTATCTACTACAACAATATGAGTTTCACAACATTGGTCTACATAGTTTTTATATCAATATGTGTTAACGTTCATATTGGTTTCTTGGATATGTCAATGGTGTGTAATTTATTATTCAATTATTTATGAATGAATCAATTTATTTAATAAATAAATTATTTAAAATATTAAATGAAACTTTATATATACATGAAAATTAAATCCCCATTGGTTGTTTGAAGAATAGATTCTATTTTGTTTCCTTAATCAGTTTTGGCAAGCACCTATGGTCATGTGGGATTATAATATGGGTTATTTTTTTAGGCTTGTGTGAGGATTTTACTAATTGGTATTAGATCACCTATGTTTGGGATATTCGACACGTGGTAGAAGTAGTGATTTTATAATATTAACCAAGAAGGTAAAATATAAATATTTATGATCAATATGTATATTTTGATACCTGATTTGAGTGGAATGTGGATAAATGAGATAATGGTAATCGAAAATAATTAATGAGTTAATTTACTCAGTATATGATTCTTTATCAAATATTTGAGGGGTTAATATAATTGTTAGCTTCATTGATCCTGTATATGGAAATAATATGATTTTAAAATGTATTCTTTCATATAGTTGATTTTGTTAGATGATATAAAATATTTGTGTGGTGTAAAATCATAATTGAATAAAAATAATTCTCGATGAAAATATTCCACTAATAAATATTTATTTTCTAGAAAAATAATGTATGTTTTGAAATCCATTCAATTTTATTAAACGACTAACAACATGTTGACATTGTTATTAAATTCAAATTAATCATTTATAATAATACATTGAGTATGATGTTAAATTAAAATATAAATTACATTGTATTATGGAAAAAAATTTCATTAATAACTTTTTAAATAAAGGATGTGAAATAGTATACCCTGTTATTTTTAAAAATAATTTTGTAATGAATTAATTTATAGTGGTTGAAATGTGTTTTTTTATAATATGAAATCTAAAAATTTAATATAATGATGTCTTTCTATGTTAAAATCACATTTATATAAAAGATTGATTATATAAATGATAAATTTATAAATTTTTATATTTAATTTTTGATTGTTGTTGTAATTCGGATAGAATAATTAAATCATGGTTTTTATGAAATTTTTTTTAAATAGAATTGTTTTTGTAACCCCTCAAGTTCTTAAGGATTATTATTTTTTGAAAAATTTAAATTTCATTGTTGGATTTTAGTGCACACTACACCAAGTTTAGGATTTATTAAACACAAAACAATGGAAATATTTCTATAAATGAATTATCGAACCCATGATGAAGTACATTCACCACTATGTTTGGTTATTGTTACATAAATTACTATTTTTCATAAAAAAGATGCCTTACATACAACACCGAGTTTTACTAGACTACAATGTTCTATTAATATTTGTATTGAAATATTATTTTAGTGACCACTTCAACATTATAATTGTATGATTGAACAAGAATCACAAAATTATGAAACACATATTTTATTACTGTATATAAAATTAATTTTTTGTATCTAAATGGTAATAAATGAATGTAATAATTATTATATAATAATGAAATTAATTTTGTATGAAAAATATTTTTTATGTAAAAACATGTTTTTTATAATTAAATTAAAATTTTAATCTCCTAATAATTATTTTATTAAAATTAATATATTATATATTCAGTAAAATAATCATCAAACTCATTATTTTTTTATATAAATAAGAAAATAATAGATCTAATTTGAAAAATGAAAAAAAAAATTTTAAAAAGAAATTTTACCACATTTTAAGAGTGTAAGTATTTTAAATCTAATTTATGTAAATTGTATAATTTTAATTTGAAAAAATAAAAAAATATATATTTCTATTTGGAATTTCAAAATTATATTTTTTTTCAATTTTTTCAATTCAACATATATGTGTTATTTTCTAATGAATTGTAAAAAAATTTGAATTTTTAAATAAAAATAGACCTTTAATCTAAATTCTTTATATCATAAAATTATATTATTATTTTGTTTTAATTTATATATATAATATATATATATATATTATTCTAATTATGGTGGTTAAAATAAATTTAAATTTTAAATTCGATTTAAAAATATTTCATACTTTTAAACATTTTCAGTTTAAAAACCTCGTTGTTTCGTCTAGTCTGTGGGATTAATAATAAATTAATTTATACCTCTTCAATGATTAGAATTTTGAAATATTATATTAAATATTTTAAATAATTATTATTTATTATTTATATTAATGTAAAAGATTTTTTAATGAAAAAATATTACTGAATGGATTTAAAATTATTTACATCGATTAAGATAAAAATTATATTACATAGTGGATAAACATTAAAAATAAGGGAAAATGACCAATACACTTTTTTAAAATATCTTTTCTACAAATATAGTTACCATTTCCCATAATTTATCTAAAACATAACATTATTTCTAGATCATGACTCAAGGGAAACCATTAAATTCGGTTTTACTTTTGTAATATACAATAGTGACACTCCTCCTCAACTATAAAAATGAACTCAAACCTCCTCACTTATTCACACATCTAGTGACAATTTTATAATATTAACCATACCAAAATATTCTCCCAAAAGAAATCATATATTCCTAAAAACCAATATTTTTTATGTAATTTATCCACATTGGACCATTGATGAAAACTAATATGATTTAACCTAATAATTGTTAACGGTTTTCAACGAGGAATTTTGATTTATTTTATTATATTGTACATTCATTATTCTTATATTAAGATTATATAATATCCAAATTATCCTAAATATACTTATACTTTGTTATGAAAATATTAATACCTACACCTTCATGATCTTCTATCAAATTGGATACACAATAATCATTCATGGAAACGGAATACTATCGCATCACGAACTAATTTCATTAATTCTTCCATTACCACCTATAAAAGTTAATAATAATGATGGAATTGTAATTTTTAAATGATGTATATAAAAGTTAGGTTTTATTATTTTTTTAATAGTTTCTATATAACATGTTACATTATAATTATTATTTTTTGTTTATATAATAACATCTTTTATGGATGTGTGGACTACGACATCCTCAAAGCGATGTGACTAGATTACATATTACATAGAAAGTATATAGGATGAGTTTTGAAATCATATTTTATATGTACAAAAATATTATTATACATTAATTATAATATATATATAAATATTTCATTTAAATACGTTCTTTCAATACTAAGAGTAAATGGATATAGGGTTCACGGGTACAAATGATTTACCCCTCCATGAACGGTGTATTTAATTTCATAATTATATATATTATAAAAAATTATATATACAATTATAATTAATATATATGACATTTATTACAAAATTTTAATTATTTAGATAAATAAATCATAATCCATGTATGATGATGAAAATTAATAACTCAAAACACGTTTGGAAAACAATGCAGTTATTACCCTGAAACACAACTTATACAAGAAGTTTTTAATAAAATGTTAATATATAGTCATAAGAAAATAATAAATGGTTTTATATTTATCAATATAGTTCATTTATAAGTTTATAATAAATATATAGTTATTAAACATGATTTCTGATCATGTACCAAGAAATATGTGACTGATGGTAAGGGGTTTCTTCTCAATTTAACATTATGTTGAGACTAATTTTTTATTAAGAACCAACTTTTTTGTAAGGTGTAGATAATGAAAAATGAAATTTAATATAATAAATCTAATTTATTTCATGATATTTGATGTTATTCTATCCTATATACCATTATTCAATTGTTTGTCAAGTATTAAGCAGATTTCTAGTATTACTTTTCTTTCTCTGATAAATACACCATATTTGCAAGTTGATTCATTTTTGAGGTTTATATACTACACTATTAAATTTTATATCTGGGATAATATTTATTTATTGATATTAAATTTTGAAATTTATGTTATTTTTTCATGGATCCTTTTATTGAAACGATACTCAAATGTTAATGTATTGTCGCCTACATTTTATTTTTTAGTGAGACACAAATCATGGTCCCCTCTTTTTTTATATTTGGTTTATACAATGAACATGATATTATATTTTTATTATTATAAAAAATGGTGTGGGTATTTTCATATCCATTTTATGATGTCTCTTATATGGGCTTTAATGTTCAATAGATATAAAATTAAAAAAGTAAATTTCTTTCAATTTTTTATTTCTTTGAGACCAATTTTATGTTATGAACCTATATTCATTTGAAAGTGGTATATACATTCCAATTGACACATTATACAATGATTACCATTGTTTAACAATATTTTAATAATAAATTAATGTTATTCTTTCATGGTGATTTTGATTCCATGTTAATAAAGTGGTATGAGTATTTTTTTTTAATTTCATCTTTTATCAAGATAGTTTATGATTATTATTCCATTGATGAAATATTATTATCCAAATATCATGAGATATTATGAATTTTATAATCTAATAATTATTCATGAAATATTCAATAAATGTTACTTTTTTAAACTTTTTTCATAATATAATTATGTATATATATTTATGATTACCTGACATCATTTATCACTTTAGTCGAAACTCTATCTACATTAAAAACCCCAGTTTTCTAAAAAAATATAAATGTTCTAATATTCTCATTAGATCATTATAAATAATTTTTAGCCATGTCTTATTGTAACATCCGAGGTAAATAAAGAATATAAAATTTTCATATTTATTAAAATTATTGATTTAAATATTAATTTAAATTTAAATTTGATGCTATGTTTGATGGAATACCTAATATGAAACATCTGGTTTTTTGAAGTCTTATGTTGCATGGAATGCTGAGTCATACTGACAAATAATAATATAATATTGTTTTAAATGGTAGTTAATTCCTAGACATTAAATTGGCTAGACTGGACAGAACTAACTACATTATGAATATACATGTCTGTTAAACATTTTTACATTTACCAAACAAATTTTAGAAACATAAAATAAGATAGAATCCGATTTTAAGCATAAATACTCCAATATTCCTTAAAATGATGATTTGCCACCTTTTGATGGTGAACACTTTTTAAATCTATTTTGGGTCACTTTTATATGTACTATTTTAAAAAATAAAATTATTCTTTATAATCAGACATTATATTTTACTTTGGGTAAAATATTGGTATTTTTCTGATAAAATTCATTTTTTTAATGAACAGTGAAAAAAAAACTAAATTTTAATTCAAAAAAACCATTTAATATCCTTTTTTTAAATATAGATTACCTTTTTAATTATTTTTAAATATTTATTATATTATATTATTACCACTTAATCCAATGACGATCAGTGAAAGTAATTTCACTTTGAAATTGGATAAAAACATGTCTCAATCATTTGATAGTTATTATTTTATAAAAACACGCCTTTTGTATTATTTTATAAAACACCCCTTTTGGGACCCCAAGGAGCCACTTGGGTTTGATGATGACACATTATATTAATTAATTTAATGTATAGACAAAAATGACACAAACATATATCTTTTACTAAATAAATTTTTACATGGGGTTATATAAGTTATCTCTCTGACTATAAATATTAATCTGAAAAATAAAAGTATTTTATACGTCATTATATATTTTTATTATTTTATACATCATATAAATAATATTATTTATGACAGAATAATGATGCAGTATTTACCTCATTAATGAATGCTTTAAATAAATATGATTATAAAGAATAAAAAAATATACAAAACCTGTAAAATACTTATTGTATGATTTTATTTCAAAAATGAATAATCTTATCCTGAAATTTATTAGATTTTGGACCCTTTGAAACTGAAATATAATAAAATAATATTTTTAAACATTCCAAAATTTCCCCTCCTCCACCTTATAAAAGCCCTCACATTAAACTTATTCCTCACATTTTTAAAGCCCAATGGCTCATGAAAACTCTTCCCAATTAATCTACCTGCATCTATCTTCTCTTCCTAGAAGCCTTTTTCTATGATGAAATCCATACAATTAAACTTTTTTGTTCAATCCAAAGGGAGATACCTGCATTAAAGGTAATGTCTTCTATTAAATTCTTTTTTTATTTTACTTCTCCAACCCCATAAAATATTTTTATTACATTATTTTATAACAAAACTAGGGTACTCAATATAACATGTAGTTTTTATGATAAGGATTCAAACTAATCTTATACACACCTCCATCTATTAGGGTAAAGAACGTACTGTTTCTGTAAACATCGAACTACTACTTTACGAAACTATGATTGTTCAGTATTCTCTTACTACCTCTTATGATTTCCATCAAAATAGAACTATATTTATATGTGATATATTTTATATTTATATTATTTTTATTTTCATTATTATCCATTTATATGATGCTATATTAGTTTACATAATGGGAAAACACGATAATTTCATTTGAGAAAGTGCAGAATACCGCCCATCAAAGTGATATTACTCATTCATACCATATATAGAACGTATAAAGGGTAAAGATAATTAAATTACATATGATATTATACATAAATTATAATATAACTATTTGTAATTATCATTTTATTCCATTATATATGAAATATAAATGAAAGTAGCATTCATGCATATGTACAGCTTACCATCTCCATTAACAGTGCATTTCATTTCTTATCTCCAAATGTTATGTACTATAAACAATACATATATAATGGATATATATGATATATATTATATAAAAATAGTTAATATTATTCTTGTGATAATAATATTTTCACCACATGGACAATTTGTAATTAAAAAATGTTCATTTTAGACTCATGTTCAGAACATCGACAAAATGTCCAAAATGAACTCAAATAATTAAATAATTGGTATTTCATGGTAATAAGATATATAAATAGAATTATAAACAAGATAATGGTTATTATTCATGTAATAATTATCTTCGGTTTGTTATTGAGGAGATTAAAGAATGATCATGTCATCTCGGAAACGAGGTAAGGGGTTTCTAATTTCACTTTTAATGTCGGGAGATTTCTATTGTTTGCCACTTATTTATTTCATGTGATGTAATGTGTACTTCCATTTTATATATATTATAATTATTCATGTTATATTCATGATATTATGTGATTCAATTGGTTGTTATTATGTTTTGGTCATATGAATCGATTGATTACAACTTGGTAAGGGGTTTTCATCTCACTTTTTATTCCTCTGAGATTTATGATATATTTGCCACTACATCCTTTTGTATGGTGTATGTACTGACAATGATTGTATTAATTTTGTAATATACATTAATTTATGTGTATTTAAATCTTTATTGTATGATCCTTCCTTCATGGGGGGTATGTTTCATATGTTATCAAATCAGTAAAAGAACCTTTCACCAAACACTTTTAGTCAAACAATTATTTATGTTATGTGTATACAATTTTCATTTTATTATGTTGTTATATGTTCTTCTATATCCTTATTGATGTAAATTTAATGTCCAAGTGGTGAGATAACCTTTTTTTCTCTCATCATTTCATTTTTTATATTATAAATTGACGCCTTAGACTGTCAAAATTTTTTAAGAGAACTTCTTTACCCAATTTAAATTCTTTAGGTTAAACATATACTTCTTGATTATGCCATTCTATGAATATGTGTGAATGACCTATGATTTTTTTAGACATTATATCAAATTTTATTGGGTTTATTATTATTTTTCACACATAATTATGTCATCTATTTTTCCTTAATTTAAGGATATGATATTTGCTCGGGACTTTGTTTCAATTTACATTTTATTATAACATATTGTAGTTATACACCAATTCACCTTTATATGGTGTATATACTGCACCTTGACATATTATATCAAGAATCATTTTATTTTCATGATTTTATAATCTTCTGTTAATATTATTCCTCAATTATGTGTATTCAAATGTCTCTCTTTTGGTTAGGAACTCTTAAACTAAAATATAGTTTTTAATGTAATAATGATTTATACTTATATATATTTCTAATTAATGTCCATGTTTTAAAAATGGTTTTAATGATTTATTTATATGGATGTGAATTTTTTTAAATTATAATTTCATTCAAAATATTCAATTTGGTATGGGACACTTCAATTCAAAAATATTTTTATTAATTTTTTTAAATGTTTTTGAAATTGGTTTGATAAATCATTGATTATGTCAATATATTGAAATGATATATTGTGACTGCATTGTGGAAATGTTAATTTTATTAGGATTTTTTTATGAGTTAAGAATATGTTATGGTTATTGGGTATTGTTTATATATATGGGTGGTTCCGTGATAAACCTTGGGAGGATGAGTCAAAGATAGCTCTCAAATGAATTAGGTATCATGAAGGATGTAGACATTAATGTTTCTTCTAAGAGATTTAGGGAATATATTATAGTTGGTATTCTGATGTAACTCTCTATATTGTTGTGATAGAAATAATGTAAGTATGTTAGGTATTTCATAAGTTAACTTTATGATTTATGAATTCTATTAGTTATTCATTAATCTTATGATTTCATTAGGTATGATATGGTTGAAAAGTATTGTCTCATTGATTTGTATTTATTAATGGGATAATTTTTTCTTTCCTTATTTTATAACCCTTACTAAGATTTTTAGGCTCATCCCATAATATTGAAATGCTCCCCATAGTTCTGAACGATTAATATGGTCAAGGATGGGATCCATGAAAAGTCATGTTGTCTAAAACAAGGAACTAGACATGTATCGTTTTATGATTTTTTATTTTATGAAAAAAATTGATACTGAGTAGTAATGTCTATATGAAATTTTCAAGTCGATATGTAATAGTTATGGACTAATTCTCTAAAACTATAAACTTGAAAAGATCCTAAATTTTAATTATTCAATTAATTCAATATTATATAATGTTTTAAGGAAGAGTCCTTATAGTTGGTATCAGAGGTCGGTTTAGACAACATTAGGGATTAAGAGTTTTTGTTAAACACATAGTTAGTTCCTATGTCTATTATATCAATTAAATATATTTTTTTAAAATTTTTCATATCATGTAATGTCTATTAAAAATGGAAGGAGGAGGATATAAAATGACATTCCTATCTCTTCTTGATGACATACTTGCAATAAATATTGTAATGTCATGTTCAGATGATGGTGGAACTTTTTCTACCATAAAACTCACTGTCAAGTAGTTGTTTGAGATATAAAACACCTTGACCATACCTTAATACCATCATCGATCATGGGTTTTATTTAATAAAATCATATTTCCTCAATATTCTCATATTTTTAGGAATGGTAAATATTATCATGTCATTTTCAAATATAATACGTTATAACAATATTTTGAACCATATTCTGATTTTGAAAAATGTGCAAAAGAATGTGACCTGTGTGAAAATTTTTTATATTTACTTTTACAATATATTCTATCAAAACATACTTAATAAAATTTTAAAAGGACAATTTTTTGAATTTTTCAACTAAAATGTGATCCGTATTTTTAACAAAAATCATGATTTATCAAATATTTTAAAATTATATGTCATACATTATTATTTTCTGAAACTTTTTTTCTACGAACACTCATATGACCCAAGTTAAACATGGTGAATCTGGATGATGGAAACAAATGCTTATAAAGGATATCTAAATCACTGTGAAATGTATCGACCATCTGCCCATGTAAATAATATTATGATGATACCATATGGAAAACATGATCAATGAATGATGTTATTTCTATTGGGAATAGTTTTATTTTATCATATGAAGGTGAAAAAATGACAATATATATAATGATGATGTTTTAAATTATTGGGATGAAAAAGAAAGTTATAAGAAATCCTTTTATGTTAAATCGTGGCAGGTATATTTTTGAGTTTTACAAAAAGGAAAACCTATATGATTGGTGACAAACTGTCTCTTCGGGAAAGGCCACATAAATTAATCACACTACTGAAGGGTGATAATGGCGCATCACCTACCACTATTCTATGTGAATTCCCTGGTTAGTATTGTATTGACCCTGGTTTTGGGGTCCACTACTTTCTGAACATCTTGTGTTGGATTTCTGGACTGGGAATCTCGGTGGAGCAGGCCTACCGGTAGCCTTAGCCTACAGGTAGCCTTATCCTACTAGTAGCAGACATACCGGTAGCTCGGACTACCTGTAGCTGCAGCTACCGGTAGATCTGACTACCGTTAGCTCGGTCTACCGGTAGCTGCAGCCTACCGGTAGCTGTCACCCACCAGTAGCTCTCAGCTATTGGTGGCTCCGGCCTACCCCGCGCGGGTTCCTTGCAGGGGCATTCCTTCTCGCGCGATTAGGGTTTTAAACCTTATTCTTGAATCATTTAAGTGTGTTTCAATGACTCGTAAGACCCATAAGAGTTTTAATTGAATGGTTAATTAATTAATTAGTCGGTTTAAACCACTCGATCCGAACGTGTCAACCCACGACTCCCTCCCATTACATGGTTTTGCGTTTTGATCTCAACCGTCCGCGGCCTTTATAAATCAGAGGGTTGGGCAGGGTTTCTTCTTTTCCTCGATCGCGGATTTTCACAAAATATCATTTGGTGCATCGGGCGCCCCACATCATTATCTGTAAATTTCCACGCTCGGGCTAAGCGTGGATCGTTGATCAAACAAGTAGGGATATTTTTCTCATTGTCTCTCACTTTTATATATCATGCAGGGTGGGCGTTCTTTTGTTTCTGTAGGATTGGTTGGACCGAAATTTAATCACGATAATAAACGAAGTTCTAAAGAATGAAAGGGAAGGGGTTGTGATCATTGTTGTTGTTTTATATTATGATTATCTTTCTGAGTTGTGCTGGCTTACGCGTTATGAAAATCATGGTCGTTGGTGGACTCTCTCTCTCTGTGCACTAATGAACCTCGTGATGTTTTTTTATGTATTGTTTGTAATTGTGAAATCTTGCTGTGAAAATTAAATTGGTTAGTCACGTATACCTGGCTGAATAAATTGAAAGCACCATGATCAACCCTTCTGTGATAAATCCCCGTTAATACACACGGAATTTGAAGTCATGGAGTGTGTCAAATTGTTTAAATCTTAAATTACCAGTATGGCCCTGTTTTGTGTTGGTAGTAGTGGCTTGGTTGTTCCCTTTTTCAGGCCGATTGTTGGAGATGTGGGAGGGGATGAGATCCCTGGTTTTTATACTCTCGGTGGTTGTGGAAGTGGGGATTGTATCCCCTGTTCTTATGTATTTAGGGGTTTCGAGTTTTAAGATTGGGTGGCTACCTTGTTTATATCACGAACTGGGGTGGGATCCTCTGTTGTTAAGAACCGGGTGTGGGTGTTATGGTTGATTATTGACTGGTTTCTTTCCTAGGTTATTCTTATGTTTTAGTTTCCCAGTAGTACATAAACTTATTTGAACATTTTTACTGATACAAGAATGGGAAAGATAGGTTTTGGGTGACCTGAGTTGTGACTCGGACATGAGTGTTGTCGTGTTCTTAGGCTAGCTGAAGAAAAATATGAGCTTTGGGTGAGTGATTGTTATCTATACTTATATATTTTTGTAGTTTTTTGTTTCTTATTCGCGCCCCACCCAAGTTGAGCACTTAGTGCCGAATACCCCCATTTCATGGGAGAGGGTGCTCTTCCCAACACTATTATTAGTGACTGGTTATTAGCTCTTTTTCTGCTCCCTTTCCCGGATATCCCAAGTATCTTCGGGCAGGATTTGATGGCCTGAGGACCATTATTATCCCATGAACATTTGGGCAGGGTAGTGCAGTGGATGGCCAGCTGTTTGCGGTAGGTGGTTTCCCATGTTTCTTCGAGATGAGTCCAAGGTGTCTTCAGGCGTGTCAGTGGATCTTCTAGCCCAGGTGTCTTCGGGCGTGGAAGTGGATCTTCTTGCCCCGGTGTTTTCGGGCGTGTTTGTGGTAGTTGTGGCCCAGGTGTTTGCGGGTGGAATTCGGCAGTGGGACTGCGTGTGGATGTGGCCCATGTGTTTGCGGGCGGAATTCAGCAGTGGGACTGCGTGTGGTTTTGGCCCAGGTGTTTGCGTGTGGAATTCGGTAGTGGGACTACATGTGGTTGTGGACCAGGTGTTTGCGGGTAGATTTCGACACTGGGAATGCGTGTGGTTGTGGCCCAGGTGTTTGCAGGCGGGTGTGGAAATGGGACTGTGGTGAGAATGGCGGGATTGTTCTGATGCGTAGGATGTCTCAATAAGTAGTGGGAAAGTGGTGCGGGGTACTCAAACATCTATGTGATCTTATTATATATATTACATTACTTCCGTTATTTGGGGAGTGTTCCCTGGTGAGGCTTGGGTGAATATTTTACCTTGATGACGTTTGGTTTACTCCTTTTCTCACGGGACTATAGTACGTTCACCCACTTGTGCACGAGAGTCTTTGGAATTCCCTACTAAGTGTACTCGTATGCTCACCCTACATATATAAAACTGCTTTTAGGTTTCCAGGAGGACTTCGGGGATCGCGCAGGACTATACTAGCTCGGACCCTTGGGGAAGTTGCATTTGCTTCATTCTTTCATTGGTACTTGTCTTTGTAGTTATCTTTTGTACCTTGTTGCTTTTACTTTTGAAACATGCATGTGGGAATGGTTTACATTTGGTTTTACTTTTCTTTCACCTTGGTGTTGTTGATATTCTTCATCTTATCTCCCGATCCTATAAAACAAAAAGGGGTAATTCCTTCCATTTGTGAGAAATTTCAATTCCCTTGGTGCTAGTCGCCACTCCGGGACCTACTGAAGGCTAGTCTCAGGGGTCATTATTTCTCCTTCAACATAAAGAAAGAATGGCCTGGAAATCTGCTGACCATTCCCTTCTTTTGGTGAAGGCGGGTTATGACAGAATGGTATCAGAGGTATGGTTGAGAGATAGGATGGAGTCTGGAGTTAGGTACAACGATGATTGCATGGGATGGTAGGGAAACGATGTTGGGTGACCTTGGGCCGTGAATTAGGCCAGGGAAGACCAGATAGGAAATGGGATATTAGGGCCCCCCCATGATCCAATGCAAGGACTCTGGACCTACCGAATGACCAAGAGATGTCGCACTAATATCCGGGTAGAGACCCTAGGAAAGGTAAATGCATCATAATGACTTGTGTTCTCGTGTTTCTAGGGTGTTTTGGGAATTAAGAATAAATGAAAAATTTAAGAGGATTTAAAAGAAATAATCTTCACTACTTGGGCTTAGTCATTTCTTGTTTACCTTGCAACTATGGAACCTGGAAGGAAACCACGTGTGGTACAGACGATCGAGGCCCCTTAGACTACCTTGGCCGATCTGCAGAGGGCCGAACGAGAAGAGGACAACCAGTGGCAGAGGACTCTCCGATCCATCCAGCGACAGACCCTCGAGATTTATGAGGGCAGCACCTCCGATATGAAGACGGAAGGCTGGCTAGAGGAGCTAGTTATAGCATTCGGCTTGATTCGGGCCCCGACTGAGTACTGGGTTCCTCTTTCCATCAACCAGATGCGGGGAGGGGCGTGTTAGTGGTGGAATATTTACTTGGGGGAGAGAAAGGAGGCTTAGATGGCTTGGGCGGATTTCAAGAGGGAGTTCCGGGAGGAATTCCTCTCTCTGACGATGATGGTTGAAAAGAGCCAGGAGCTACTCTCCCTCCAACATGGGAGTTTGTCCGTGAGGGAGCTAGGGATCATGTTCAAGGACCTCCAACGTTTTTCTCCATACCACTTTCCCGATGAGGAGTCTCGGGCAAGACGTTTGGAGTAGGCGCTCCGACCCTCCCTCCAGTATGTTGTTACCCCCTTTACCATGCCGACATACATGGAGGTCCAGAAGAAGGCTGAAGTGGTGGAGAGAATACACACTCTAGGAGGAGTGTCACGAGAGGGGATCTAGCTGGGACCATCGAAGGGAAAGGCCGTCAGCACAAGGCCTCCAGCGTCGGGACCCTCTAGGTTTCGACCCGCAGGGAGCAGGCCGTAGAAGTTTCAATTTCGATCCCCAAGTCCTCGCCCCTTTTCTTTGTGCCCAAGGCCGCGGTGCTTCGTCTATGGGAGACCTGGACATCTCTGGAGTCAGTGCTTGGACCGGGTGCAGTACAGCAGTGACAGTCATCCCTAGCACCCACCCCAGTAGCAGCTTCCAGCCAGGACATTCCAGCAATAGCAGCAGGGACACCGAGCTCATGCTCCTCCGAGGGCAGATGTAGGAGGAGGAGGCCGACCTCAGGGTGCTCCACAGGGACCTCGACTAGGGAGCGGTCGGGGAGGTGGCTGACAGCCAAGAGGCGAGGAGCCAGGCGTGGACAGCTACACGCCGTAGAGGTAGTAGTTCCAATAGGGTCGGAGGTTTTTCGAGGTACAATCAGTTTTGTTGCACTCTTTATTACGCCTTATTCGATAATGGAGCTTTGCACTCATTTTTTGCACCAGGCTAGCCCGTGCCTTGGGTCTAGATGCCGAGAGACTTCCAGTGCCATTGTTGTTAAGCACACCAGTCAGAGGTCAGACCGACTTGTTGTTATTCTGTCGAGGATGTAGACTGATGATAGGGCCACATCAGTCGGTTAGGGATCTTATTCTACTACAAATACAGCCATACGATGTCATCCTAGGAATCGACCGGCAATTCTATGTGTGTTTCGTCATCGACTGTTTCCGAGGAAGGGTCGTGTTCTCAGACATGGACGACCTGTGTGTGGTTTTCACAGGCGAGCGGAGCAGTCAGAGGGAAACAGGCGGGAAGAACCCCTCCTATCCTTGCTGGTTGAGTTGTCAGTAGGGTCAGTAGATGCTGAAATGGTGGAAGTGCTAGAGATCGTTCATGGGTTTATGGACGTCTTCCCAGAGGAGGTGACGACTCTACCCCCTCAATGGGGTATTGAGTTTGGGATAGACCAAAAAGCCGACGCTCATCCGATCTCGATGGATACTAACCGGATGGCACCTTCGGAGCTACGGGAGTTGCGGGTTCAGATTGACGATCTGATGATGAGGGGTTATGATCGTCCAAGTGTGTCAGTGTGGGGCGCTCCAGTCTTGTTCTCAAAGAAGGAAGATGGTGGCCTCAGGTTTTTCATAGACTACAGGAGGCTGAATCAGGTGACGATCAAGAATCTCTACCCTCTTCTGAGGATAGATGATCTTTTCGACCATATGAAGGGGGAAAGACGGTTCTCGAATATCGACGTGTGGTCTGGGTACCACAAGATAAGGTTGAAAAAGAACGACATCCCAACGACGGCGGTCAGATGCAGGTATGGACACTTCGAGTTCGTGGTTATTCCCTTCTTCATTACGAACGCCCTAGCCGTTTTCATGGGGCTTATGAACTCCATCTTCCGGGAGTACCTAGATCGGTTTGTAGTTGTGTTCATCGACGTCATCATGGTCTACTCTAAATCAGAGGAGGACCATGAAAATCACCTGAGGAAGGTTTTTTAGGTTCTCCGACATCACCATCTCTATGGAAAGTTTACAAAATGAAAGTTCTGGACACGAGAACTGCACTTCCTCGGGCACGTAGTGTCTGAGTAGGGGGTAGCGGTCTACCCATCAAAGGTTGAGGTAGTTGTTTCTTGGGCAGAACCCAAGAATGTGGTGGAAGTCCGAAGTTTCCTCGGGCTGGAAGGTTACTACCGGAGATTCGTACCCAACTTCTCTTGAGTAGCAACCCCTTTGACGGCTCTGACCAAGAAAGACCAGGATTTCAGATGGAGTGCGCAATGCCAGTCAGCCTTCAGCTCACTGAAGAAGAAGTTGGTCAGTTCCCCAGTGCTGAGATTACCAGAAGAAGTGGTGGGTTATGAGGTGTTCTATGACGCTTCAGGATAGGACCTGGGATGTGTCCTGATGCAGCAACACGGGGTGATCTCTTATGGGTCCAGGTAGCTACGTTCCCATGAGCGTAATTACGCCTCCCAAGACCACGATCTTGTAGCGGTCGTTTTTATGCTAAAGATATGGCAGAACTACCTTATCAGAGAACGCTTTGTGATCTTCACAGATCAGAAAAGATTGAGGTATATATTCTCCTAGCGGGACATAAACTTGCGATAATAGAGATGGGTAGTGTTCCTCCAAGATTACGACTTAGAGATATCTTATACTGAGGGCAAGGGCATTGTAGTGGCTGATGCCTGGAGAAGGAGGATGCAGAAGGATGCGGTCCAAGAGTCAGCGGACACCTAGAAAGGGATGGAGGAGTTGGTCATATTAAACCTAGATGCGAGGATGGATGTTGATAGGGGTTGCCTATATCAGATGACAGTGCAATCATCTCTATTTCAGCAGGTGGAAGAGTCTCAGTGGAGAGACCCAGAGTGTGAAGTGATGCGTGACCGAGTTGACCCGGGCAATGCTCCGAATGGATGGAAAGAGGATGGTCACAACCATATGCTTTTCCAGGAATGGATTTTTGTTCCGGAGGCGATGCGCGGAAAGGTTCTCGATGAGTTCCACAACTCACCCCTGGCAGTACACCCAGGAGTTTCCAAGATGTACCAGGGACTGAAGAGGCAGTTTTGGTGGCCCGGAATTAAGCGAGCGGTGGTTGAGTTTGTGGCCAAGTGCTTAGTATGTCAGCAAGTGAAGGCTGAACAACGAGTTCCAGGCGGCCTACTGCAGCCTCTAGTTGTTCCCGAGTGGAAGTGGGACAACATGTCAATGGATTTCTTCATGGGACTACCCAAGGTCCAAGGAGTATATGAGGCCATCTGGGTGGTAGTGGACATGTTGACGAAATCGGCTCACTTTCTGGCAATCAGGGAGTCAAGTTCAGTAGATGCTTTGGCACGAAAGTCCGTGTATGAGGTGGTGCGGTTGCATGGGGTTTCAAGGTCAATAGTCTCGAATAGGGATGCACAATTTACCTCGCGAGTTTGGAGAGGATTGGAGCATGATTTTGGCACCCAGCTGCATCTTAGCACTGCTTTCCATCCCCAGACAGATGGACAGACAGAGCACACCATCCAGACCTTGGAGGATATTTTACGGGCATGTGTTCTGGACTCAGGGGATCAAGGGTGCGATACTTGCCTCTGGTAGAGTTTTCCTAAAATAATAGTTACCACTCTACCATTAGTATGGACCCATTTAAAGCTTTGTACGGGAGGCAATGTCGTTCACCTGTGTGTTGGACTGAAGTAGGAGAGGCAGGCATCCTTGGCCCGGAGGTGGTGTAGAGCATGACAGAGATGGTTCAGCTCATACGGGAAAGGATGAAATTGGCCCAGGACCGACAGAAGTCGTATGCGGATACCAGGAGGAGGCCCTTGGAGTTTGAGGTTGGAGACCACATGTTCTTGAAGTTCTCTCCTCGGCATGGGCAGCGGAGGTTCGGAAAGGAGAGTAAACTCTCTCCTAGGTTTATTGGGCCCTTCGAAGTGTTGTGGCGGGCTGGCGAAGTGGCTTATCAGCTAGCGTTACCACTGCCGCTACTAAGGATACATGTTGTCTTTCATGTGTCCCAGCTCCATCGGTATCTGCATGACGATTCACACGTCCTTGATTGGCGTGAGCTGGACATCGAGGATGACATGACCTTTGTGGAGAGACCAGTAATGATTTAAGATCGCAAGGAGAAGGTGATTCGTGGGAGAACCATTCCCTTGGATAGTGTGTTGTGGAGACATGGTGGGAATGAGGATAGTACGTGGGAGAGGGAAGCACAGATGCGTGCCCAGTCCCCAGAGTTGTATTGATCTTGTTCCTTGTTGTACCTGTTGTAGTATAACACTTTTTTCTTTTTGGCTATGGAATGTACTGATTTTCTTTCCTCTAGATGTGTGTGAAAATCCCTGGCTATTGGGGAGGAGAGGACCCGAACCCTAATCAAGAACCATTAAGGTTGAAGCGATTAAACCTGTGCGGGCGAGTCAGTGCCGCCCAAAGCAGATAATATCTTGACATGGGGGAGAATACTCCCCAACCCACATGCCTGGGCAGTTTTGGCATGGAATGTTTCTTGGTTCATGACAGGGAAGTGTTTTTTTAGTTAGCATGGGTTCACTCCTAAGAGGTATCTTCCGAGGTGGTTGTACGGACCCTCTCTTTCCTTCTGGTTTGTTTTGATTATCGAGGACGAGAATCATTTGTGAGGAATCTGATGTAATGGCCTAGGTTTTTGGGGTCCACTACTTGGTGAAAATCTCGTGTTGGGCTTTCTGGATTGGGAATCTCGGTGGAGTAGGCCTACCGGTATCCTTAGCCTACCGGTAGCATACCTACTGATAGCTCGGTCTACCGGTAGTCGCAGCCTACCGGTAGCTTTGTCTACTAGTAGCTGCACCTACCGGTAGCTCTGACTACCGGTAGCTCGGTCTACTGATAGTTGTAGCCTACCGGTAGCTCAGCCTACCGGTAGCTGCAACCTACCAGTACCTCGGCCTATCGGTAGAAGCAGCCTATCGGTAGCTCCGTCTACCAGTTGCTGTAGCCCAACGGTAGCTCGGCCTACCGGTCGCTGCAGCCTACCGGTAGCTGTCACCCACCGGTAGCTCTCAGCTACCGGTGGATCTGGCCTACCCCGTGCGGGTTCCTTCCAGTGGCGTTCCTTCTCACGCGATTAGGGTTTTAAACTCTATTATGACTCGTTTAAGCGCATTTAAAAGACTCGTAACACCTGTAAGAGATTAAATTGAATGGTTAATAAATTAATGAGTCGGTTTAAACCACCCGACCCGAATGTGTCAACCCACGACTCCCTCCCTTTACGCAGTTTCACGTTTTAATCTCAACCGTCCGAAACCTTTATAAAGCAGAGGGTTAGGCATGATTTCTTCTTTTCCTCGATCGTGGATTTTCACGAAACAGCTTCTGGAGCATCGGGCGCACCACATTGTTATCCATAAAGTTCTGTGCCCGGGCTAGGTGTGGATCTTCGACCAAACAAGTAGGGAATGTTTTCTCATCATCTCTCACTTTTGTGTATCATTTAGGGTGGGCGTTATTTCGTTTCTGTAGGATTGGATAGACCAAACCTTAATCACGATAATAAACGATGTTCTAAAGAATGAAGGGGAAGGGGTTGTGATCATAGTTGCTATTTTATATTATGATTATCTTTCTGAGTTGTGATGTCTTACACCTTCTGAAAATCATGGCCATTTGTGGTCTCTCTATCTATGCACTAATGAACCTCATGATGTTTTTTATGTCTTGTTTTTAATTTTGAAATCCTGCTGTGAAAAGTAAATTGGTAAATCACGTATACCCAGATAAATAAATTTAAAGCAACAGGATCAACCCTTCTGTGATAACTCTTGGTTAATACACATGTAATTTGAAGTCATGGAGTGTCTTAAATCATTTAAATATGAAATTATCAGTATGTCCCTCATTTGTGATGGTGGTAGTGGCTTGGTTGTGCCGTTTTTTGGGCCGATTGCTGGATATGTGGGAGGGGATGGGATCCCCTGTTTTTATACTCTCGGTGGTTGTGGATGTGGGGATAGGATCCCCTGTTGTTCTGGATTTAGGGGTTGCGAGTTTTAAGACGGGGTGGATACCTTTTTTATATCATGAATTGGGGTGGGATCCTCTGTTGTTAAGAACCGGGTGTGGGTGTTATGGTTGATGCTTGACTGGTTGCTTTCCTCGGTTATGCTTATTATTTAGTTGCCCATTAGTGAATAAACTTATTTGAACATTGTTACTGATATAAGAATGGGATAGATGGGTTTTGGTTGATGTAAGTTGTGACTTGGACTTGAGTGTTGTTGTGTTCTTAGGCTGGCTGAAGAAAAACCTGATCTTTGGGTGAGTGCTTGTTACCTATACTTATATTTTTTTTGTTTTTTTTGTGTTTCTTATTTGCGCCCCACCCATGTTGAGCACTTAGTGTCGAACACCCCCATTTCATGGGGGAGGGGTTTTTTCCTAACACTATTATTAGTGGCTGGTTATTAGCTCCTTTTCTTCTCCCTTTCCAGGATAGCCCAAGTAACTATGGGCAGGCTGTGATGGCCTGAGGTTCATTATTATCCCAAGAACCTTCGGGTGGGGTAGTGCGGTGGTTGGCCAGGTGTGTGCAGTAGGTGGTTTCCCATGTGTCTTCGAAATGAGGCCCAGGTGTCTTCGGGCGTGGCAGTGGATCTTCTAGCCCATGTTTCTTTAGTCATGGTAGTGTATTTCGTAGCCCACGTGTCTTCGGGCGTGGTGGTGGTAGTTTTGGCCCAGGTGTATGCGGGAGGAATTCAGTAGTGGGACCGCGTGTGGTTGTGGCCCAGGTGTTCGCGGGCAGAATTCGGCAGTGGGACTGCGTGTGGTTGTGGCCCAGGTGTTTGGGGGCGGAATTCGGTAGTGGGACTGCGTGTGGTTGTGGCCCAGGTGTTTGTGGGCGAGTTTCGGCAGTGGGACTATATGTGGTTGTGGCCCAGGTGTGTGCGGACAGGTGTGGCAGTGGGACTGTGGTGAGAATGGCGGGATTGGTCTGATGCGTATGATGTCTCAATAACTTGTGGGAATGTGGCGCGGGGTACCCAAACATCGATGTAGTCCTATTATATATATTTCATGACTTGCGTTATTTGGGTAGTGTGCCCTGGTGAGGCTTGGGTGGATATTTTACCTTGGTATGCATTTGGTTTACTGCTTTTCTAATGGGACTTTAGTACATTCCCCCACTTGTGCACAAGAGCCTTTTTCTTTCCCTACTGGGTGTACTTGTATGCTCACCCTATGTATATAAAACTGCTTTCAGGTTTCCAGGAGGACTGTAGGGATCGCGTAGGACTATACTAGATCAGACCCTCGGGGCAGTTGCATTTTCTACTTTCTTTCATTGGTACTTGTCTTTGTATTTATCTTTTGTACCTTGTGGATTATACGTTTTAAACATGCATGTGGGAATGGTTTACTTTTGGTTTTACTTTTCTTTCACCTTGGTGTTGTTTAGATTTTTCATCTTATCTCCTGATCCTATAAAACAAAAAGGGATAATGCCTTTCATTTGTGAGAAATTTCTATTCCCTAGGTGCTAGTCGCCACTCCGGGACCTACTAAAGGCGAGTCTCGGGGGTCATTATCTCTCCTTAAACATAAATAAGTAAGGGCCTTGCAATCTGCTGACCCTTACCTCTTTTTGGTGAAGGTGGTTCATGATAAGTATTCCTTATTCTTTTACGATAAATGATTTTATGGATCAAGTGTAATTTGATTTTTGGAACTTATGTTTTTTCAAATAGATATTATTAATATAGGAACGAGATATAGAGATTAAGAGATAAAGGTTATTTTAGAATATGATTTCAATTTTGAAAATATTATATGCTTAAGGGAAATAGAATAATATGGGATCTCATTTGTGGAGTAATGGTTGAAATTTTATTTTGGATGAATCTATGTTTTTATTGTAGACATATGATGATGATATTTACTTATGGAAATGATTATACTTTTGTAGAGAATATGTGGTTGGGTTAATTACTATTTGTTATAAGACATCAAGAGTAACTGATGTTAATTTTAGATAAATGTTAAGATTTATCATGTAATACTATGTGATCAAATTCTTATGATTTATGGGTTTCAATCATAGTTTAGATTATTTTGAATATTTTTAAGAAAATTTGTATATTAAATGTTTTTTGTCGAAATTTGGGAATTTATTGACAATTTTGGGAGACAAAGAGTAGTTTTTCTTTTTGAAACATTTGTCCTTTTTGGGGATTACCTGATCTTGTACTAACCATTTTGGTTTTGGATAATGTCAAAAGACATGGGAAGAATATATTTAATCTTTTGTGGATTATGTGATTCCATAAAAGTTGATTATTGAATTTTGAATGTGAACAATTCATCTTGAATAATCATCATTTGTAGAAAAGATGGCTTTTTGTAGAAATCAAGTAAAGGATGAAATTATACATGAAGAGTAAGTATGTTTCCTTATGTTCTTATTCAAGATCTTAAAAAACTTTCCATAAATTTATGAAAATTAATTTAAAACAAAAACATTTTCTATTAACAATTTTTACTGGGGACTCAAAGACCGTTTAACCTATCATATGTTTGTGATTTACTGGTTGTTATCTTTCTCTTAATCATTTTTTCTATCACTATTCGTCAAACCTTGCCGGTTTGTATCTCTTCCATATCCATGTTTTCATACATGGAATCATATTATAGGCTATCTCAGAATTCATTTTTATTATTTTTCTTTATTTCTTTAAATGTGATATTTTTATTGACTATTTTTCCAATGTTAGACTTTCAATGAATGTTCCAAGCCCAATTTAAAATTTGTGAGGACGCAATATCCAAAAGTGGGGAAGGATGTAACATCCCTGCTAAATAAATAATATTAAATTGTAATATTTATTAAAATCTGTGAATTAAATATTTTCATTACTTTAATGGGAACGTTATGTTTTATGGTGTACCTGATACACAATAACCAATTTTTTTGAAATCTTATGTTGCACACAATGATGAGTCATAATAGGAAATAACAATATAATATTATTTTAAATGATAGTTAATTCTTAACCATTTTATTTATTGGAATGGATTAAACGAACTACAATATCAATGTATATGTTTTTAAATGTTTTTACATTTACACAACAAATTTTACGAGCTTAAAATAAAAAAGAATTTAATTTTAAGTATAAATACTCTAATATTCATTAAAAGGTAGATTTACAACCTTATAATAGAGTACAATATTTAAATATAATTTTGGTCACTTTTATATGATATATTTAACAAAATCATTTTTTTATAATTCGGAAATAAAAAATTACATTGGGTAAATTTAGGTAATTTTTCTGATAAAATAATTTTTTTAATGAATATTGAAAAAATATTTTATTTTAATTCAAAACATCCATTTAATATAATTTATTTATAATGTTATATTATCATTTTGATTTGTTTTAATGTGTAGTTATTTTTTTTTACCATTTAATCCAATTTTGGTAATTTAAAGTAATTTTTCTTCCAAATTGGACATATACAAGTGTCAGTCTTTTGATTGTTATTATTTCATAGAAATATGTTTTTTGTTTTGATAGCGGGAATTATTTTTATATTAATTTTAACCAATTTTGTGTTCTGATTTTGGAAAAATAAATTTAATATTTGGATTCATGAGGTCCAAATTGTATAAATTGGTATCTTTTAGTTTTAGAAATTTTTAATATTTACTTCAATAAATATTTTATTTCACAAGGTAAAAGGTAAATATGGTAAATATGGGAAAAAAATATAATTATAATAATATTAAATTATCCTAAAAAGATTCATAAAATGATTAGTTGATACAGTTCCAACCATGGGCATCCTTGGGTCGAATTTGGGACCCATGAAGCAATTTGGGAGTGATAGAGACACTTTATATTAATTAATTTAATGTAAAGAACAAAATGAGACAAACATATATCTTTTAGTAAATAAATTATTATGTGTGGTTATATAAGTGTACTCTTCGAAAATAAATATTCATATTAAATATAAAACAATTTTCTACATCATGATATATTTTTTTATTTTTATAAATCAAATAAATAATATTGTTTATAACACGATAATAATGTAGTATTTATTTAATTAATGAATGATTTAAATAAATACGATTATAATGATTAAAAAAATTTCCAAAAAATGTCCAATTCGTATTGGATGGTTTTGTTTCTAACACAATGCATCAATTATTCTTATTTAATAAGTTTTGGACCATTTTTAACAGAAAATAATTATTTAATATAATAATAAAATTTATAAACTTTTCTAATGATCCCATCCTCCCCTTATAAAAATCCTTAACATCTAACCCATTAATATCACTTCTCAACCCATTGGATAATCAAAACAATGACAAATTAATCTCCCTACATCTCTCTCTTCTTCCTAGAAGCTTCATATAGGTAGAAGATAATTCAATTAAACATTTTGGCTCAAACCAAAGGTAGGGACCTGATTTAAAGGTAACGTCATATCATAGGTTCTTTTGTTTTATATTACTTATACAACCCACTAAACCATTTTTAATACATTATTTTATAACAAAAAAGTACTATAATTATACTAGGTTGTTTTTATGAGATGTATTAGAACTAAACTTACAAACACCACTATCTAATGGGTAATGAACATACTGTTTCTCTGGATGGTGAACTACTGCCTCACAAAACGATGATTGTTCAATATTCTCCAACAACCTCTTATGGTGGAAATTAACATAGAACTATATTAATATGTAATATATATTATATTTATATTATTTCTATGCCTTTTTATTTTCCATTTATATCATACCATTATAATTTCCATAATGGAGAAACACGATAATTTAATTTGAGGAAATATGGACTATGGCCCTCTCAATGTGATATGACTCAATCATACAATACATGGAATGTATAAAGGAAATAGATAATTAAATTACATATTATATTAAACAGGAATTATTATATAACTATTTATCATTTTGTTTTCATTCCATTAAATATATAATTGAAATGAAAGTAGTGTTCATGCGAATGTATAATTTAAAGTCTCCATGAACAATGAATTTCATTTCTAATCGAAAAATATTAAATAATATTATAAATACATATATAAAATATATATATATATAATATATGATGTATAAATTATGAATATAATTTTAGATAATGGAATTTTTACCGCATGGAAAATTTATAATTATAACAAGTTCATTTTTGACTCAATTTCCGAACATCGTCAAAATGTCCAATATGAACTCAAATAATTAATTTATTTTTATAGCTAGGTAATAAGTTATCTTAAAGGAATAATAAACTTGTAGAAAAATTTCTTAAGATTTATAAATTAATTTTAGTTTAGTATTCAAGATATTAATGAACTATCGAGTCATGTCGGACACAACGTAAGGGGTTTCTTACAT
Organism: Viscum album; assembly: GCA_963277665.1. Lineage (NCBI taxonomy): Eukaryota > Viridiplantae > Streptophyta > Magnoliopsida > Santalales > Viscaceae > Viscum > Viscum album. The sequence continues at coordinate 395,150,168 of OY728148.1, forward strand.
CAGATTTAATTTCGATAGATTTCCATTGTTCGCCACTTATTTATTTCATTTGGTGTATTGAGTACTGAAATTTATAAATATTATCATGATTCTATTTATATTCATGATATTATAGGATTAGATTGGTGGTTATTAACTTTTGGTCATATGAATTGATTGATTACAACTTGGTTAGGGGTTTTCATCTCACCGTTTATTCATGTGAGATTCATACTATTTTCACACAATTTCATTTTATGTAGTGTATGTACTGCCGATTATTGTATTCATTGTGTATTATAATATTATTTATGGGTATTAACATCTTCATTGTATAATCCTCCCTTCTTGGGGTGTATGTTTTGTACATTACCAAATCGGTATGGGAACATTTCACGATACTCTTTTAGTCAATGAAATCTTGTAGTTATGTCGTTTAATTAAAATCTTATTACGTTGGGATATGTTTTTAAGTATCTTTATTTCTATATATTTTATCTCAATGTGGTGAGATACACTTTTTTCTATCATCAACTCATTTTTTATCTTTAATGTGATGTCGTTAGGCTGCCGAACATTGCTAAGGGAACCACTTTACCCAATTTCAATTCATTGGGTTAAACATCTACTTCCTGATCATGTCAGGATATGAATATGTGTAAACGAAATATGATTTTTTTACACTTAATATCCACATATATTGTTTGTATTATTATTTCTTATACATAATTATGTCATTTATTTTCCCTTAATCTAATGATATGACCTTTTCAAGGGACATTGTCTCAATTTACATTTCATCGAAACATATTGTTGTTATTCACCGATTCACTATTATATGGTGTATATACTGCCCTTTGACATATTATATCATGAATATATTTATTCTCATGATATTAAAATCATTTATTAATGTTATTATTTAATTATTTGTATTCAAGCGTCTCTCTTTTGGTTGGGAACTCTTTAACCAAAATATCATATATAATGTTTTAAGGATTTATTCTTCAAAAACATTCTCATTAATTTTCCAGTTTTAGAAATGGTTTTATGTATTTATTTATAGGGATGTGAAGGTTTTGAAATTAATATTTTTTTCAACATATTTATAGTGGTATGAGACACATTGATTAATAAATATCCTTTTTAAATGTTTTAAATGTTTTTTAAAATTGATTGATAAATAATTAATTATGTTAATATGATGAAATAAAATATTGTGATTGCAATGTCGATACTTTATATTTCCTTGATGTTTGTTTTATGTGTAATTAATATGATATGGTTATTGGGTATTTATTACGTATATGGGTGGTTCCATGATAAACCTAGGGTGGGTTAGCCTGAGATAGCTCTCCAATGAATTGGATAACGTGACTACGGAAAAATTAAAGATTATCCTAAGAGATTTAGGGAATATACTATGATGGGTATTCCATTGTAACTCCATATGAATCTGTGATATCTACAATGTATGTATTTTATTTATGCCATAAGTAACCATTATTATTTATTAATTCTGTGTGTTATTCATAGATCAAATGATTTCATGAGGTATGTTATGATTGAAATTTATGGTTTCAATGATTGGTATTTATTGGTGGGATAATATTTTCGTTCTTTATTTTATAACCCTTACTACACTTTTTATACTTATCGCATGTCTTCGAAATGATTTCCACGTGACTTACTGTTTAATAGAGTCATGTATTGGATTAAGGAAAAGTCATGAAATATAAAACTTTGAACTAGATAGGTTTCTTTTTAAGAGATTTTATTTTAGGAAAAAAATGGATAGTAAGTAGTAGTGTCTACATAAAATTTTAATGATGATATGTAAGAGTTATTTCCTAGATATCTATATCTCTGAACTTGAATAGATCCTCAATTTGAATTAATCAATTAATTTGAGTTTAAGTAATGTTTTAAATATGGTTCCTTATATTTATCATTTTAAAATAAGTTTTGTAAGTAGTAATTTTTTTGAAATTTTTGAATCTAGGAACTCTTCTAAACCTTTTATGGATTAAAAGGAATTATTGGTATGTATGGATTAATCCAACTTAATAAAAATCATTTCCTTACAACATTGAATGAAATTTGATATGTTTTTTTAAAATCAACTGTATTATATAAATATATTTTTTATAGTGGTTACCATGTATATGATTTTCAAAAAAATTCTATGTTAAAATATTTTATAAATTATATTTAAAACATCATTTATAAATTCTAAAATATATTTTTAAGGAAATATGAATTTATAATTTATAATTTTTTAGAAAATAAATAATATAATAAATTGGATTTTAATCAATAAATATTTAATGCATACTTCATATATTATAAATGTGGTTTTGAAATAAAAAAGTTTTCAAAATAAATTTTATGATGAAAAGGTTTGTTAAATGATTTTCAGAGAATCATATATATGTTTTCACTATAATTATCAATTAATTTTAAAAATAATTATTTTTTATATTAAATGAATTTTGTAGAACGAGAATGATATTTCACTCCTTCAAAATTATATATTATTATATTAAAATGTACATCTTATGTATTTCAAGTGGTTATCAAAGATGTGGATTTTGAAAATGTTATGTTATAAAATATTCATTAAGAAACTGTATTTTAATAATGAAATGAACCAAATTATCTTTCAAAATGAATCTATATATATCAAAAAACCCTTTGTAATAGTTTATTCTAACTAGGGACATGATCTAAGGAAACCAGTATTATCCTTTCGTTAGATGGATTATTTTTAATATGATATATTATTTATGAATCCTATTTATCATACATGGGTTATTATATAAATAACATATATGAAACCTAATTAATTTCACATGATATGCTATTATTAAATGATTATGTGGGATCTCTCTTTTCCATATGTTATGATATGATTTTTATGATTCCCATTTAATTTCTGTTTTTATGATATTATGTGTTTGAAAGCCATATCATTTTATGGGTCATGATATGATAAATGTTTTGTTGTCTAGTGAAAAAATATGTATTATTTAATTATTATTGATATGGGATAATAATATCCATGTGTTGAATTGGATAATTATCTATATGTAATGATGTAAAAATGTTATGAATTGGGAGTTAAATCAGTTCAGTAATGGATTTTTTCTACAAAATTTATCTAGTAACAAATGATTTTCTACCAATACGGTCTTCAGAGTGAACCATTTCTAATAATATTGTTTTAGGTGAAAATCCATTTCACCAATATGTATTGGTGAGAAATACTTAATGACTATAGAAATAATTTTATATTCTTATGTCTCAGTTAGGATTCTCTGTCTTATATCATTATTATTTTTAATGGATTATGATTTTTATTCCACTATGATTCATGTCTTATGAACTACGAATTATTATTACATGAATTATATTTGTAATATTTTGTATTCTATGTATGATTTTAATATTTTCTTCTCTTGTTCCCATTCCATTATGCTAATGTCATTGTTAGGAATCATCCTGGTCGACCCCTACTAAGCATTTGACCTCACCCATTCATATGTTTCCTTTTCCCATTTTATGATGAATTATTTTATTTAGTGTAGTTTGATGACGATTACTTGAGGAAAAAAATTTATAGTGATTCTAAAGGCATTTTTTCATGTCCAAATATTGTTTTTGAATGTTTCAAAATACTCTAATAAAATATATTTCTAGATAATGTACTTTTTAATGTGTAAAATATTCATAAATATTTTTTCATGTCCATGTATAATATGCTTTTGTAACTATATATGGTATCAACAGAATAGTTTTTTCAGAATTTTGTAACATTTGTGAGATCCCTTGGTATATTCCAATGTTTATTTCTTGGGACATGTATATGTATAAGTCTATGACTGAGTAAAACATTTGGAAAATATACATGAATTTTTTCAAAATCATAGACAATTTGGTTTCCTAGAAATCCAACATTTTCATCATACTACATGTGAATGTGGATCTTCCAAATTAGAACATAGGGGTAATATCCTCGATAAATCTATATTAGTGTGGAATAAATTAGGATCATCTGCCATATAAAGGGCCTTATCTGGCACTTATTTTTACACCCTTAAGTTATATATTATAAAAATATATAGAATATTTTGACCAAAAATGATGGATTTAAATAATAGACGACTATGAATAAAATAGAAGAAACTAATGGTTTCACTGCATAGAGAACTAGGTGTCAGGATTAAGAAAACCAATAAGTTATTTTCATAATTTTTTGTTTTACACTATAATTAGTACATATAACACAATTCTTTTGGTTTTCATAGATGTAAATAATAATATGTAATTATGTTGAAATTGAATCTGATTTACAATTTGGTGACTACAAGAAACTGAAATAGTTGATTAATAGATATTAATACATTGAGATTATTATGAATCATATATCATTGAATATTATTAAAAATGTGAAATTGTTGATATTCCTAACACATAAAATTAGAATAAGATCTAATTTAATGAAATTTCACATAGTAATTAACAGATATGAATGAATATTCAAATTCTTAAATTTTATTGAATATGGAAGAAAAAATGGAGGAATACTTCCAATGGAGAAGTATATGATATCTTTTTGGAAAAAAGGATCCTCAAGTGAAGATTTATTGAGAAGTTAAATGTATTACCTATGTAAAAAATCTCTATTTCTGAACTCAAATAAATTACCTAAAAATATACCAATAAACCGTTGAAGTCACTATTTAATCTAATAATTAAATTGTATGAATTGATGTATTTATATTATTGGATTCAATATTTATGAAATATATGACTATTTTTCATTATAATTTTATTGTTAAGGATATGAAGGGTAATTTTGATTGGTATGGATGACCAATAAAGGTGATTTAATATCTTTTTGATATTTTGATTATGGTTAGATATCACTTAATATGTAATAAATGTTTCATTTATATTTTTTGTATAAAGAGATGTTGTATATTAATATTTATATTCAGTGATATTCATTATATTGTAACTGATTAATGATTTGTTTATAATATTTATTATGATATACTGGAAAGAGTATATGAAAATTTATGGATTCAATGAATGTTGTAGATGGTACACTGGAACCAAATTCATTTTTAGTTATGATAAAATGAAATAAACACTTTTGAATTTTAACAAACTACTTACTACATCATAATTGTTCTTCTATGTAACATATTATGTGATAATGTCCTAAGAGAGGTTTTCACGCTAAAAGGTCATAGCAGTGTCCCACTATGATGAGAACCGATATGTTCTATGACATTATTGAAAAATATATTTTATATAGCTATATGATATCATTTTATGGGAAAAAATGATACAAGATTGAAAGGATGGAGACTCAAAAGACTTTTAGGTACATTTCCATGGTTTATGCCTATGTTAATATTTATAAGGATATTATCAGAATGAAAACTGCAACTAGGAAATCAAAATTTATAAATATCATTGAATGAAACTATTAGTTGAGGCGTTTATTTGTCATTATACAATATTAAAATAATTAATTAGTGTTATGATTCACATAATGTAACATATTAAAGAAAATTTTGACAAAAGATGTTCGTAGAGAGGTCGGATATGTTGGCTGCATCTTGAGTAATATTAAATTAATGAATAGTTAGTTAAACGATTTGTTCTCTATATTTTTAGTAGATTTTAATATATTTTGCCCAATAATGGAAATGATATAGCCTAAATAAATCTATGGATGTGATTTAAGAAATAAAAGTTCAATTTTTTTCAATTCAAACAAATGGAATCGGGCACATAGGCTGATGGAACTATCATTCAACATTATTGATTTTAGAAACCAATCCAAGATAGATACATATGTCGAAATGTGAAATTCGATAACATGATCTATAATTGTTTCATGGTATATTTTTATTTAGGTAAACAGTTATTTTACGAATGGATAGATTGATTTACCATTTCTAATATATCATAATCACACATATTTATTTTTTTAATTTATATAATGTTTCATGGTAATTTCAATGTGAGTGATTTTTCAAGATCACATAAATTATTGACATTAATCATCGTGAAAAAAATAACTAAAATAAATTGTTTTATTCATAAATATTATCGATTACATTGTTAATCACTTGTGTAAATCCACTTAAAATTTTCAAGCATGTGATAAAGATAACTATTGGGAATTTAAAAATTAAATAGTAGAAACACTCATTATTATATATTATGTTAGATTAACCATCCACTACCTTATTCAAAATAGAAATATATTTCATAATTCATGACCAACCAAATTTGGGGTGCTTTAAGTTATAGGGGATTTCTTACTTGATGTTTTCGGTTGACATAACATATTTAACAACATTGTTCGATTACCAATGATAGACGGGTTGTAACATCGAGGAAAGTATTGATGAAATCCAATTTTTGGATTTTTGGATTGGGGGGTCAACTCAATAGATCAAAGAATTATGAGTTAATGTAGTTAGAATTTTAAATGCCTAGAGAAAAACCTTCATGTTACATGATCAACCAATATTGGGGTATATATAAATGGAATATGGATCATTTGTACACGAATATCCATGAAAATTGATATTATGAAGCCAAAGTGGAGGGATATTGCGATTTGATAAAATAATTATAGATTAATAAATATGATATATATATATATTTCTCTTAATTTATCAGATAATATATGAAAAATACGATTTTCTTAAATTTTAGATAAAAAGCTAAAATAAAATCAAAATCACCATTTTGATCGATACATGATAAGGGTAACCTTCTCATGATATGAAATTTACTAGAATAGAAAAGGCATCTATGTTTAATATTTTACCCTAAAATAATATTATATATGATTCAATTATGATTTTGTAAAGCACATGGAAGTAGGCCTATTTGTGAATAGAGGATAATATATGTGAAAATTTTGAATGATCCCATATATTTTCAATGTTTCATGTTATTATATCTGTCAAATGATATTTCTGTGAAGCATCTGGACATAGATATGTATAGTAGGAATTATCACCTTCGATATATCTATCAAAATAAGGTGAGAACAGAGAGGTATGATATATAATAATAATTATTTTTACACAATGAATGAAGAGTCATTTCCAGTTTTTCCTATTTTAGATAATATTATTGGATACATTCAATGATTTGAAATATTTGTGATTAAATCATCATATGAGTTGCATACATATCTCATAAATTCATCACAAACATGAACATTTATAGTTATATTAATAATTAAAATATTGAATAAAATTTGAAGCGTCTCTTAGAACATCATTCATTAATTGACCAAGTGTAAATGACCATGGGGTTCGATAGACCAATGGTTGTTAAGTTGAATAATTAAAATAAATAATAAGTAAATGTTTCTGAAGAAAAATACTAGTATAATGCTCCAAATAAGCATAGGTCTAAGGAGAAGATGATCAAATAGTGGCATCATTAAAAGGAGTAAATATGCATTTAATGTGGCATGTTAAGACACTTGAAGAGGAACATCACCAAGAATATATGGGAATCTAAAGGATCAATGGTTATAGAATGTAATCATTCTATATTGAAACATTGGGTATTAAAAATAACAGTATATCTCGCATTTTTATCCAAACATAGAATCCGTGTAGATTCAAAATGATTTTAAATGAGAGGTAGATATGAGAGTTAATAATAGTGTGATCCCAACTTCTCTGACCATTGGTGAAAACCATTATACATTGTAGATAATAATGCTTATGGTTATAAATTAGTATTATTATATACATATAGTTACCATGAACATAATTTTTGTATCACACCAATATTCATATGTGGTTATTCTCATGTTTTGATAAAAATGTGGTTCTATTATAATAATCACATATATTTTTGCATGGGAAATTAAAATAATAGGATTTATGTATGAAATTATGAAAATAATTTGTTGTAAATTGCTAAGGAATCACGATCTCACGAATCATATAACACCCAATTAGAACCCCCATATTTCTGAAGTAAACAAAAATAATTTTACAATTATAAGTAAATATGGTTATTTAGACTAATATAATATGAGACTAGTTGAAATATGTCGTGCCTATTTAAAATAAAAAAAACTACCATTCGGTTGAAATGGTTAAGGAACCACTATGATTATAGTATTTTTACACTATAATGTTTGTCGGTCATTCAAATTAGAATATATAGTTGTGTATTGTATATTCATATAATTTATAAATGACATGAGTAGATTTGGATATATCAAACTGATGATTCATTATCTAGCATCCATTGAGAAATTCATGTAATTCCGTAATAATGTACTGAATCTTCTAGGAAATATGATAATGAAACTTCGATCAATGCTGAATATCTTAACAAAGAGTCCATCGACTTCCGATGATTGTTTGTGACTCTATATAAATTCACTATAACATAAAATCCATAGTGTAATTATGTTATTACAAGTATTAATCATACATGTTTAGAGATGTAATGGTCAATAATGAGTCATTAATATCATCTATTTTACTTTCAGGGATATTAATTAGTAATTTGGGCATACACATTAAAATGAGTACCAACTAATGAAATAGAGGGATTTTCCTTCAAGATATATAATGGAAAGAAAACATTTTTCCCTCACACATGTTTATGTGGTTTTGTGTCATGTTTTATATCATTATCATTAAAAATATAGAATCTTGAGGCACAAATTGTATCCTTATTTGATATCCTAAAAAACAATGGGATACTACAAATAAAACCCCTTGAAAAATAATGGGATTGTCCAGAGAAAAGCTATATTTCTTGAGTGTGAGAACATCCTCAAAAATCTTAGTGGGAGAATAAATGAATTAGATTAAGATGATGCTCAAGACATTAATGTTTGGGTACATGGATAGATTCCACATGTCCCCATGGATGTAGTTCATGAAACACAAGTACTTCATAGTAGTGTAAGAGTGTTATGAAAACCAGAGAGAAATTAGTTTCTTATAAATGTGGATGGTGAATTATTATTGTTTGATAATTATGATCATATCCCGTAATAATAGGTAGTATCGATCTCTGAAACCAAATGATGGATAGAATTATTGAAATATGAAATGGATTACATTTATAAGAACAATGTTTGGGTTCTAGTCGATGTGCCAGCTAACGTAATGCCTATTGGAATAAAATGTGTATTCAAGAGGAAAATAGGCATGGATAGTAATGTAAATACCTATAAAGAATGTATTGTGGCTAAAGAGTCAAAACAACATTAATAAATTTATTATGATGAATAATTTTTTCCAGTTTCTATCTTTATGTTCCTCATTACTCTACTAGAAATATCATTATAAAATGACTATGTGATTTGGAAGAAAGATATAAAAACTACACTCATTAATGGGAAACATTGGAAAAGTTTATATATTACCCAACCGAAATTATTAGTAAATCCATGTGATACTAAATTTATTTTCATCTTTCAATGACCCATTTAATGATTGACAAAATCATATAGGTTAAAAGATATTTAATTCTATGAATCTATAAATGAGTTTGGTCTTATTAAAAATTAATTTGAGCCATGAGTTTACAAGAGGGATAGTAGACATGAATTTTTAATACTAGAAGTATATATTAATGGCATATTAATTATTATAAATGATTTAATAGTCGTACAATCAGTTATGGACTGGTTAAACAAGTGTTTCTCTGTGAATGGATTTGGTGAGGTGGCATATAATCTACAGATCAAGGTCATTATGATAGATCCATTAGGCTATGTGGACTATGTCAAAGTAATTATGTTGACCCGGCACTATAGAGATTTATCATAGAATAATAAAATAGGGGGTTGGATCATTTTTCACATGGTTTACTTCTTTCTAAGAAAATATTTCATCATATAGAATATGAGAAGGAGATAATGAGCACGATACCATATGATTCAGTGATCGGATCAACCATGTATCCTTTGTTATGCAGTAGACAAGATGTTTTCTAGAAATTGACCATGGTAGGTGGATATAAACCATAACATTGATAAAAATATAGGTTTAATATTAAGTCTATCCTTTCATATCAGAAAAATAACGATATGTTCATTGAGTATGGAGGAGATGGGCAATTATGTGTTAGGTTTTATTTTGATGCTAGTTTTTTGACTCATTATAATGGTCTAAAGTCAAAGTCATGATATTTTCTATGTTTCAATAGATGAGATGTTAATGGAAGATTTCAATGAATATAGTTTTCACTGATTCTATAGTGGAGTCTAACACTACTAGAAAAACAGGTTTTTGCGACGGGTTATTTACGACGGGATCCCATCGCAAACGGCTTTTTGCGACGGGGGCCCGTCGCAAATGAACCGTTGCTGAAAGTGGTGTCGCAACAAAAAAATTTTGCGACGGGCTCGTCGCTAAAGCCTTTTTCCGTGACGGGGAGAATCCCCGTCGCAACTAGTACTCCGTATATTTGTAAAAAACTTTTCAAAAACTATTTGCGACGGGACCCGTCGCAAAAACTATTTAAAAAAATAAAAAAACTATTAATAAATTATTTTAATGCATAAATTAATAATACTATTTGCGAAGAGCATAGTATCCCGTCGCAAATACTATAAAAAAAATAAAAAAATAAATTATTAATAAATTATTTTAATTAATATAATAATAATCCAATTATAATTCAAAAATAAAAAATAATAAAATATTAATAAATGATTTTAATTTATATAATAATAGAATTATAATTCACAAATAAAAATAATAAATTATTTTAATTAATATAATAATAATAGAATTATAATTCAAAAATAAAAAACAATAGAATATTAATAAATGATTTAATTAATATAATAATATTAGAAATGTAATTCATTAATAAAAAAAATATTTATAAGTTATTTTAATTAATAAAAAAATAATAGAATTATTTTACATTCAAATATTAAAATAATTCAAGTATTACAAAAAAATATAATTAAATTATAATATTATAAAATTTTAATATATATATAAATTATAATATTATAAAATTTTAATATATATATATATAATTTAATATTATAAAATATAAATAATATTATTATTCATATTAATATTGTTATTTAAAAATATAATATTATTAATATTTTATAATGAGACAAAAACTACACAAATAGAAAAAAAAATCATATTTTGATTTTACAAATTTTATAACATAAATACAAACTCTAATCTGATGGAGGGGGGGATCTGCAGATGGTGGTGGAGGAAACTCCATCCCTAAAGCATGAGCGAGTCGGCGCATGTACTCCATCTAATACTGATGCTGCTGCTGCCACCGACTCGTCTGCTCCTCGTACAGCTGCTGCTGGCATCGACGCTCCTCCTCATGCTGCTGACGCATCTGCTCCAGCCCCTGTCAGAGACTCTCTATTAGTGCAGGCTGAGATCACAACCGATCCTCATACTGTGTAGAAGAAGAAGATGCACGAGCTCCTCTCGTGCTGGACGCCGACATCGCAGCACTACCATAATAATCTCCGGGAGTCAGTCGAGAGCTGATACCAACTACCCGACCCTTCTCGAAGGCATACTTGGTGGCCTGCATCCATGCCGCCTCATCAAACTGACGACCAGTGGTCTGATCTGATGACTCGGACTGACTCTCAGGCAGGGCCTGTGACGTTGCGGCCTCATATGACTCATGTAGTTACAATTTAGAATTAAAATTGTGAATATATTATATGCAGGTAATTTTTCAACTTGAAAACAAATAATACTGACCAGGATGTGATTCTGACGATCACCTCTGAGCTCCCCAGTAGCAGGATCACTATACATCCTCCGATATACGTCGTACTCCGTAATATCGGGGTGCTCGACAGCCTATAAAAATTAAAAATAAACTATTAATATTTATAGTTATATAAAATATTTATAAATAATGTACGTACCAGATGTTGTCTATGAGTACAGAAAGAACGACTCCCAGCTCAATGAGTCACCTCCTGTCTCCCCCGATTCTGCCTCCCCACCAATGATCTCCTCTGAAAGGCACCACTCAACCAGTGTGCACTTAATCCATCCCATACATGGGATGAAATGTATTCTGGTCGGTGTGCTCTACATGACTCGTCAAAATCTGATAATCCTGCTTTCTTCATCGCAGATTTTCTTAAATTGTGCAAAAACTGACGAAGACGATCACGCATGGCCACCTCCCATGCCTCGGGGATGGCGTCACACATGGTATCCTCGATCGGATACCATAAACCCTACAAATAAATCAAAATATAAAGTTAGAAATGAAATAATTTTCAAAATAAAAATTATTTATTTACGTACGTACCAACCAATGGTCAAACATGGCCTGCTGCACATCAATGGGAATCTGCTCCCATGTGGTCCACAGCTGAGAGAAATAGTTGCGCAAAATAGCGCTGCCCTGTCCGACTGCTATATGCGAAAAACTTTAAAAAAAATAAACATTTATTATTTGAATAGATTAATGAAATCTTATTCAAATCCATAGGTTATCAAACAGGTTATCAAACCTTCGTGTGCGTGGATCAAACCCAAGACGTGGACGTCGCTCGGGGACAGGGTCAGGAATCATCAATCGTGCAAGACCGCGCCCCCTCTGCGTACTCCCTGGGGCGCCTGCAGGATGAGGGTCATCTGTCAGCAACTTATCCGCATCGAAAGTCAGGTCAGCATCCGCCAACTCACAAAATGTGGCGTCGTCCATCTGAAATAGAAAATTTTAATGTTTTTAGCAAATAATTTTTAATTACTATTATATATACATATATACATATTATGATTGTATATAAATACCATGGAATTATATCAGTGATCATCTTCATCATCATCTTCATATATGTCAATGTCATCTTCATATTCCTCCTCAACATCATCGATATCCATTCGAGTTACAATTGCTTCATCTCTTACCATTTCAAATTCATATGTGACGTCATTAACATCATTGTCATCACCGACTCTTAAATGTGGGGTGTCATCATCGATACTCATGTCCCTTTGTAAAAAATAATGATTTTGAGTACTCTCTTGAAAAACATCAATTCATTGCACATCAGTGAAAGCACATTCACTTTGACTAAACTGATTGTCTCGAATTTTGATTTTTATTACACTCCACCAATCAGTCAAGTCTCTTGATGTAGCACAGTACTTTGCGTAATAAACTTGATATGCCTGTTGAGCCAATAAGAATGGTTCATTTACTACGAGAACACTTTTACTTTTAATATCGATGATTCCATGAGTCGGATGAACACGAACGCCTCTCTCTGTATCCAACCACCGACATTTTAACATGGTTATGTAATGTTGTCCAAGATAACAGAGTTCAATGATTTCATCAAGTATGCCATAAAAGTCAACTTCATTTTCTCAATGATGAGATCCTCTCAAGATAACTCCACTGTTCATTGTTTTTTTTGATTCCCCATATGCATGTGTGTTGAATCGAAATCCATTCACCACATATGCATTATAAGTTTTAACAAGTTTGGAAGGTGGGTTACTCAGTACACAGAGCCGCTTGTCAATTTTATCAGCATGTCGAGACACCTGAAAATTTGTGAAATAATTATCAATATAGTAAACTATATATTGAATGTGTTGCTAAAAGATAAATAATTTATGTTACCAGTTTTTGAAACCACTGAGAGAAATTTTTCAGTCGATGTTCTTCGAGAGCAACTGTTGTAATTTGTGGAATTTGTTTCTTGATATGATTATCATACATCCTATAAAAACCAAAGTTATTTACTATAACATAAATGATAAAACAATTGATATAAACACTTACAGTACAACTGATGTCATCTCTTCACAGTTGAGCAGAACATACGTATGAGCTCTATGATGTTCATCATCTGAAAGCCAGCGTTCATAAACTCCACCAAAACCAAGCTCTGACTGGATGAAAACAGATAATTGATTGTCTATTTCATCAATATTCCTCTCGTACCATCCCATTCGATTGTGTTTTGAAGGATACTCAGATTCAAAATAATGGAAGCAGAAAAAAGATATTTCCTCTTGCAAATAAGCTTCTGCAATAGATCCGTCAACAGATGCTTTGTTACGTACTTTTCTTTTCAATTTTGGCATGCATCTTTCAAATGGGTACATCAATCGAAACTGTAATAGACCTCCACATTTGGCTTCATATAGAAAATGTACCATCAAATGTTCCATTGAGTCGAAGAAAGACGGCCTAAATATTTTTTCCAGTTTACATATAATTACAACAACATCTTTTTCAAGTTTTCCTAGAGCATCATAATCTGCTGTAGCTGCACAAATTTCCTGAAAAAAATGAGACATGTTTGTTATGGAATCAAAAATCATAGATTTCAACAGACCTCTTAATCCAATGGGTAGTATTATTTCCATTATAACATGACAATCATGACTTTTTAATCCAGTAATATGACCATTCTTTACACATCTACCAAAATTGGAAGCACAACCATCTGGAAGTCTCAAATCTGCAATCCACTGAAAAAATAATACTCGATTTTCTTTAGATAGTGTATAAGATGCTTTAGGTTTCAGTAACCTTTCTGTTCTGACATTTTCAAACCGTTCCAATTCTGGACGCCTGCAAATTTGGGCAAGATCTAAATGTGCATTTACATTGTCTTTTCTCTTTCCTGGCGTATCCAAAATTGTATGAAACAAATTATAAAAATAGTTCTTCTCAATATGCATGACATCTAACATGTTTCAGACCAACAAATCAGACCAATATGGAAAATCCCAAAATATGCTACGTTTAATCCAATTATGTTCTTTCCCAAAACTAGAAATTTTCTGTTGGTTTATTGTGGGACCAAAAGTGATGGGAGGTAATGAAAATACAACTGATTTTAACTCCGAACCTGATAGCATTTTTGGAGGTCATTCCCTTTCAACTGTTCCTTTTCTGAAATGAAATCTGTTTCTGCGAAAAGGATGATCAGCTGGAAGAAATCTGTGATGACAGTCAAAATAACGTGGTTTCTTTCCATGAATGAGCATAAATTCATTGTTCTCTCCCATACAGTAAGGACATGATTTCAGACCATGTGTACTCCAACCAGATAACTTCCCATAAGCTGGGAAGTCACTTATTTTCCACATCAATGCTGCTCTCAGTATGAAATTCTGTTTCGTTGCAACATCATATGTACTGACACCAGTACTCCACAATAAATTTAATTCATCAATCAATGGTTTCAAATAAACATCAATATTTTTCTTCGGATGTCCTGGAATTAGTAATGTCAAAACGATATATGGCTCCTTCATCAACATCCATGGAGGTAAATTGTACGGAGTTAAAAAAATAGGCCAACATGAATATTGACTACCATAAGATCCAAACGGACAGAAACCATCAGTGGAAAGGCCCAGTCGAACATTTCTAGCTTCTAAAGCAAAGGATGGATGCACTCTATCAAAATGTTTCCATGAATCACCATCGGCTTGATGATTCAAGTTTTTATCGGTTGAAATATTCTCTTTATGCCATGACATCATTGTCGATGTATTCTTAGACATGAATAAACGCTGAAATCTAGATGTAAGCAGAAAATATCTCAACTGTTTTACAGGAATCAAACCAGACTTCCCGTGTTGTCCTTCTTTATATCTTAGTTTCTTACATGTGGGATAACTATCCAACGACTCATTTTCCCAAGAATATAAAATGTAGTCATTTTAACACGCATGAATATTCTGACAAGTAAGTCCCAAATTTCGAACCAACCTCTTACTCTCATAGTAATTTGCTGGTAAAACATTTCCTTCGGGTAACAATGTTATAAGCAAAGAAAATATCTGGTCAAAACAGGTGTTTGACATTCCGTTATATGATTTGATAACCATAAATTTTGCAATTGCTTCTAATTTTCTCATCTTGTAGCCAGGATATAATGCATCCTCAGCAGACTTCAACAACTCATAAAATTCAAACGGTGGCAACTCAGGATTTGAAGCTATATCAGCCGGAGTTTCTGTATGTTGAACAGATAAACCTGCAACATCATGTACTAAATCTTGAAACCGGTATGGATCCGGAATCAAGTTGGTATCACCTGCTCTGGAACTGCGTTCACCGTGTTGATACCAAAAAACATAATCTGGTTGAAAACCAAAATGCAAGAGATGTTCTCCCACTTTGTCAAACGTGTCAGACGTTCTCAATGAACATTTTATGTAAGGGAATTTTATTTTTCCTTCTGAAACAAATTCTGGATTTGATGCCGCAAATGATAAAAAAGTCTCCACAGCCTCTACATATACTGGATTTAAACCAGAACTGTTTGGATTTCTACGTTGATTTATCCATATGCGATCACCTAATAGGATTGTTGACGACCTCGTTGTTCCATATTTCTCTATAAAATATAAAATCATTACTGGTTTTGAATAATTTGTTAGAAAAAACACTCAAGCTATGATAATTATAGAGTTTAGATCATACACGACTGACGTAAACTTTTTATTGAGATAGACCTAAAAATTGACCCTTTAAGAATTAAATATGTTCAGAATAAAGCAAAACATGTTACAAATATTGATAATTTTAATATTATATAAATTTTTTATTATTTTCATAGTACTAATATTATTGGCAATTATTCCTAATTATTGTTAATTATTACTAATTATTCCTAATTATTAATATTTATTACTAATTATTACTAATTATTACTGACTATTACTAATTATTGCTAACTATTACTAATTATTACTAATTATTAATAATTATTACTAATTATTGGTAATTATTACTAATTATTGGTAATTATTACTAATTATTACTAATTATTACTAATTATTGGTAATTATTACTAATTATTACCAATTATTGGTAATTATTACTAATTAATACTAATTATTGGTAATTATTTGTAAATATTAGTAATTATCGGTAATTATTATTAATTATCGGTAATTATTACTAATTATTGGTAATTATTACTAATTATTACTAATTATTACTAATTATTGGTAATTATTACTAATTATTACTAATTATTACTAATTATTACTAATTATTACTAATTATTGGTAATTATTACTAATTATTGGTAATTATTACTAATTATTGGTAATTATTATTAATTATTGGTAATTATTATTAATTATTACTAATTATTATTAATTATTGGTAATTATTACTAATTATTGGTAATTATTACTAATTATTGGTAATTATTACTAGTTATTGGTAATTATTACCAATTATTACTAATTATTGGTAATTATTACTAATTATTTTTAATTATTGGTAATTATTGGTAATTATTGGTAATTATTGGTAATTATTTGTAATTATTGGTAATTATTGGTAATTATTGGTAATTATTGGTATTTATTGGTAATTATTGGTAATTATTACTAATTATTGGTAATTATTACTAATTATTGGTAATTATTATTAATTATTGGTAATTATTACTAATTATTGGTAATTATTACTAATTATTGGTAATTATTACTAGTTATTGGTAATTATTACTAGTTATTGGTAATTATTACTAATTATTACTAATTATTGGTAATTATTACTAATTATCACTAATTATTACTAATTATTAGTCATTATTACTAATTATTAATAATTATTGGTAATTATTACTAATTATTACTAATTATCACTAATTATTACTAATTATTAATAATTATTGTTAATTATTTCTAATTATTGGTAATTATTACTAATTATTACTAATTATTACTAATTATTACTAATTATTACTAATTATTACTAATTATTACTAATTATTACTAATTATTGGTAATTAGTATTAATTATTACTAATTATTACTAATTATTTGTAATTATTAGTAATTATTGGTAATTATTACTAATTATTACTAATTATTACTAATTGTTACTAATTATTGGTAATTATTACTAATTATTACAAATTATTACTAATTATTACTAATTATTACTAATTATTACTATTTATTGGTAATTAATACTAATTATTGGAAATTATTGGTAATTATTACTAATTATTATTAATTATTACCAATTATTGGTAATTATTATTAATTATTACTAATTATTACTAATTATTGTTAATTATTACTAATTATTGGTAATTATTACTAATAATTACTAATTATTACTAATTATTACTAATTATTGGTAATTATTTCTAATTGAACTAATTATTACTATTTACAGGTAATTATTGGTAATTATTGGTAATTATTCCTAATTATTGGTAATTATTACTAATTATTGTTAAGTATTACTAATTATTGGTAATTATTACAAATTCTTACTAATTATTGGTAATTATTACTAATTATTACTAATTATTGATAATTATTACTAATTATTACTAATTATTGGTAATTATTAATAATTATTACTAATTATTACTAGTTATTACTAATTATTACTAGTTATTACTAATTATTAATAATTATTACTTATTATTACTAATTATTGGTAATTATTGGTAATTATTACTAATTATTGGTAATTATTACTAATTATTACTAATTATTACTAATTACTAGTAATTATTACTAATTATTATTAATTATTACTAATTATTGGTAATTATTGCTAATTATTACTAATTATTACTAATTATTTCTAATTATTACTAATTATTGGAAATTATTACTAATTATTACTAATTATTACTAATTATTGCTAATTATTGCTAATTATTACTAATTATTGGTAATTAAGGGTAATTATTGGTAATTGTTACTAATTATTACTAATTATTACTAATTATTGGTAATTATTACTAATTATTGTTAATTATTGGTAATTATTACTAATTATTACTAATTATTACTAATTATTACTAATTATTACTAATTATTAGTAATTATTGGTAATTATTACTAATTGTTATTAATTATTACTAATTATTGGTAATTATTACTAATTATTACTAATTACTGGTAATTATTACTAATTATTACTAATTATTGGTAATTATTACTAATTATTACTAATTATTACTAATTGTTACTAATTATTACTAATTATTACTAATTATTGGTAATTATTACTAATTATTACTAATTATTACTAATTAATGCTATTTATTACTAATTATTGCTAATTACTACTAATTATTACTAATTATTACTAATTATTACTAATTATTACTAATTATTGGTAATTATTACTAATTATTACTAATTATTACTAATTATTGGTAATTATTACTAATTATTACTAATTATGACTAATTATTGGTAATTATTACTAATTAATGGTAATTATTACTAATTATTGGTAATTATTACTAATTATTACTAATTATTGGTAATTATTACTAATTATTTGTAATTATTACTAATTATTACTAATTATTACTAATTACTACTAAATATTGGTAATTATTACTAATTATTACTAATTATTGTTCATTATTACGAATTATTGGTAATTATTACTAATTATTGGTAATTATTACTAATTATTGGTAATTATTACAAATTATTGCTAATTATTACTAATTATTGGTAATTATTAGTAATTATTACTAATTATTACTAATAATTGGTAATTATTACTAATTATTGGTAATTATTACTAATTATTGGTAATTATTACTAATTATTACTAATTATTCCTAATTATTGATAATTATTGGTAATTGTTCCTAATTATTAGTAATTAAATGAATAATTATCAATAATTAGGAATAATTACCAATAATTAGGAATAATATCATTATTAGTATATTTTATTATTAATATTAAAATAATATAATTTCTTAATTTATATACAATTTTCTTTTCATCTGTGTGTTTTCTATCTCCACATACAAATAATACATGTGGAGACAGCAAACACACAGAAGAAAAGAGAATTGTATATATGTAAAAAATTATATTATTTTAATATTAATAATAAAATATACTAATAATGTAATAATGTTATTATTCCTAATTATTGTTATTTATTACTAATTATTAATATTTATTCTTAATTATTAAAAATTATTACTAATTATTCCTAATTACCATTAACTATGAACAATACTAATAATTTAAATTTATTATGTAACAAAACAATGTAAACATAATTACATTACAACTAATTAAGAATAATTGAAACTAATAAAAAATTAAAAATAAATATTAAATTAAAATGAACATAAATACCATGAAAATTGATCTGAGGTTGATCTCTGATCGTTCTTCAAAACTTCAATATCAACTCCGGAGAAGAAAATTAAACTTGAGAAAAACCGAACTTTAGAAATAAAATTTTGAGAGAAGAAGAATATGGAGTTTGAGAATGATTTGAAAAAAACGGATTGGGGTATTTATAGGTTAGATTATTTGCGTCGGGTGCATTTGTGACGGGTATCCCGTCGCAAATACCTTAGCCATCATTTATTACGGTCAACGGTTAAATAGTTATTTGCGACGGGTCCCGTCGCAAATAACCACATGCCGACATACCATTTGCGACGGGGGAATATTCGCGTCGCAAATACCTTTTACCGTCGCCGGTTATTTGCGACGGGAATATTCCCCCGTCGCAAATATGTTTCCTGCGATTTGGCGGGCAAAGCGCGTGAGTCCTTTTGCGACGGGGAAAGCTATCCCGTCGCAAAAGGCTACATATTTGCGACGGGCAAATATCCCCGTCGCAAATAATTTTTTAACGTAGCTATTTGTGACGGGATTTATTCTCGTCGCAAATTACCCGTCGCAAATACCCATTTTTCCCGTATTGTGAGTATATAGTGGCCACCAATTCATCAAAGGAAGCTATTTAACTTCGAGACATTTTCTAGGATCTTCATGTGTTACATAAAGTAAATACTATATCACATTATATGTAATAATAGTAATGTGAAGGTTTTTGAAATTCTCCCAGGGTCACAAAAAATGAAAAAGAACATGCATTGTAAGTATAACTTCTTGGGGGATTTTCATCTTAGGTGTGAATTTGCAGTAAGAAGGGTTCCCATGGAAGAGAACATGGTGTAACAGTTGAAAATTTTGTTATCTCAACAGAAGCATTAGTAGCATGTCAGAGTTAGTGGAATAAAGTTTCTTAGTATATTTCTCTAGTACAGTGGGATTCTACTAGATTTGGTTTCCTATAACCATCTTATGTGAACATTATGATAACAAATATTAATAGTTTTTTAATATTTATATTATTTAAATAATTTCATGATTTTTCATCTTCATAATATAGTATTTAATAATGTCCCAATAGTAGTTGTTGTATTAAAAGTATATAGAAGTTCCCCGGTATGATGACAACCTGATAGTGATCTATAAATATTATGAAATAAATTTTTTTATGGATACATGAAATCATTTTATGGATAGAAATGATACAAGATATCAGGGGTGGAGACTCATAAGGCATTGAAACACCCTCACTTGGTGTATTCTCTTAGGATAATCCAATACGATATAATGAGAATGAGAACTGCCGATACAAAATACTCATTTATATGTGTCATTGGATGTTACTATATACAAACATATATATTGGTCCATTGAAATTATTATTAATATTATTTTTTTTAATGAGTGTTACGTGTAAAAGACTTGTAGATATTTTTGATAATCATGAATACATTTTTTCCAGTATGCTAGGGTACATTGGGTGCATCAGGAGAAATATTGCACTAATTAATAATGTGTAAAAGGATTTTTCATTTTTGTTCTATAACATTAGTTTTTATTTGACGTCCTTTTATAGAAATGATATATCCTAAATAAATCCAGGTCTATGGTGTACAATATGAAAGATCAATTTCTATGATATCAAAAAATAGACAGTGAGCACATTGGTTGATTGAACAAGAAAAAAACCCATTTGATTTCATACATTAAGATAATGTGATTATATTACAATGTATGCCTTTGTTTGAGGTATCATGTAATTTTAGATTTAAAATTTTTATATAATGGTTCTATGAAATGATTATATATATTAACCTTGGACTTTAGGATTCTTTCCCTAATGCCACTAGGAAATAGGCCTCGATGATCAGACACTAATTTTTTTGAAAATATCATTGAAATAGTATATTAATTTTATTCTTTTAGGTTGAATAAATATTATACCTAGATGTGGTTCACTAATTATTCATGTATTCCTCACTGAATGTAAATATTTATTTTC
This sequence comes from Viscum album, assembly GCA_963277665.1. Lineage (NCBI taxonomy): Eukaryota > Viridiplantae > Streptophyta > Magnoliopsida > Santalales > Viscaceae > Viscum > Viscum album. The sequence continues at coordinate 395,172,314 of OY728148.1, forward strand.
TATTTATTTAATATGATAATTATATAAATTTTACTGAATAATTTATCATTTCTTATATAATAAAAAAATATTCATTATTCATTTTCCATTAAATATTATAAAGGAGTGGCTGAAAACGTATAATGGTTTGTTGAGAATTAATAAATATTTAATATTATTTGATTAATTTATATTTAATTTTATTTGAAATTTAATAACGTGTCGAGAATTAATAATAATAAAATTATTATTTGACACTATGTTCCCTAATGATTAAATAAATAATACAGGGAACTTGTGAATTTATTTTATTTTAACCATAGAAATATATAGATCCAATAATATAATTTTATCAATAAGGAAATTTGTTAGATTTGTTATTCAGAATTCATTTGGATGATCCACTCAATGGCTAGAGAGGTCTCTTCCCCATGAATGTTCTATTTACTGAGATTGATCATCCTTCACCTCCCACTACAGAGTCAATATACATCCATGATAAAAAATTGGAAGTAGTTCTAGAGTTAGTCAATGTCCAATGAAACAAGCATATGGATATTATTTTTAACCACCTAAAGATTACATTGTAATTGTTTTGAGATTTTTGGAACAAATTTGGATCACCGCTAGAGGGACAGTACTTTGAATTTGACAATGCAACTATAGAGAAATGTTGATCTATTTTTACATCCCTAAAAGAATAAATATTTTTATAAAATTTATTATTTATTTTATTAACATAATTAAAAATAATATGTCATGATCCTCTATATTTGTCTCATTGTTCTATCACTATTCTATTTTCTTTGACTCAGTTATATAGATCACAATGTTTATTGTTGTGTAAATTTTGGATTGATCATCGATCATAGAAAAATGAAAATATTGGCATGAACAATTTCATTGTTCTAGTTTTCAAAGAACCTATATGTGGTATCATATGGGTCATAAAATTATTTATAATTCGTAATAGAAAATGTATTATTGATTCCTTTGTGATTTATTTTTTAAATTCACGATTTATCATTCTCATTATTTGAATTGTCAAGTAATTTTCTTCCACCTTCATTTATCATGGAACAAATGTATATGATTAATTTTATATATGAAATAATTTTTAGGAACCCATACAGAGGTTTCAGGATTTCTGGTTTCACAACACTGGAATACACACCATGTTACCAGAGTTTCACAACATGTTCCAGTCTTCAATTTACTTATAGTGAATTTAGAAATTACTCAAACTATGTGCGTTGATTGCATGCAGTGTAGTTAGTTCATTCACCTTCAGTTGGTCGGAACATCCATGTGTGTGGTTAGAAGGATTACATGTTGTGTATCCCACACACATAGTGTGTAGTCTGTTTGAGTCATAGATATTCTTTCTTATACATGGCATACATTTGTTGTGACAATGTAACTTAGAGTCCACATTTTGTCTTTTCCCGTACACTTCACACACTTATTAAATATGTGTGTACATCAGATAGAGGTTGAGAGATGTACATTCTATGTATCTATCATGTACATTCCGTGTACGTATAAAAAATTATACACATTTAAAATATGTATATTATCTGTGTAAAAAATGACACAATTTATTTCATGTGGTCACTCTGTTTGTAAGACACACCATGTGATGGATTTTTTAAAATATTTATATATATGATTAATTAATATATTTTTTTGTTCATATTGCGATATAATGTATGAATTGTATAATATTTGTTACTCTATGTGATTTATATCATAACATGTGATAGGAAAATCATGTAATTCATGTAATCATTAGGATGGTAGTACACATAATTAAAGTATATGACATGACTTGTATGTTATATATTAATAAAGTAAAACTATATATGATTATAATACTAGATGGGTGGATTCAGAGGGGTATTCCCTATGATTCATTTATGGTACATTTACGTCCAAAATTAATTTTATATAAATGTTGTAAATTTTTTAAAAATTATAGACCATGAAAAACTCGAGGAAATCTAGATAATAATTATGTTAATAGACTTGATTAATTAATGGTGTTAATTAATAGATTAATATGTGATTTATAGAAAATATTAATGATTAAGAATATAATTATAGTTTTATTAAATGTGTAATATGTTTCAGGCATGTGGATGATCACATGAATAGAGAATACCTTTATGTATGATTGGTTTAATTTAATATGTTATTAAATCAAAATTTTATCATATATTTCTTTTGTCTTCTTATTATGTAAGGTCATGAATAGAAGTTGCTTTTATGAAACCCCTTGCTTCCCTCACCTTCCTGTGAGTAAATCATATATAATTAATGAAGATCCCATTCTAATAGACTCTATTAATTTTTGGAGATGTGGTGTAACCAATCCATGATAAATACATAGGAGGATATGTGGAAAGATGTAACATGAAACTTAATTCATTCAAGAGGATTTTCCCATTGGTCAATGGTTAGTCAATCTACTTCTTGATAAACTATCAATTCATATAAACTCAAGATCTTACTATTTTATTATATTTATTTCTATCAATATCATTGTTATTTCCCTATTGATTTTGTCGCAATAACATAATTTAATGAAATTAAATATCATGAAATACAAAACTAAAATAAATTTCCATATTAGTAAATATTTTCTAATAAATTTATAATAACTTAACCAATATAATTCTGTTTGACAGTCAAATGATAAAAATAAAAATTTGAAATTTATGTATAAAATTAAAAAAATAACCCAATAAAATATATTATTTTGGTATATTTTTCTACAACTTTTGTTAAAATTGAACCATATTCCAAGGTTCGTGAAAAGCCAAAATATTGGTGATTTCAATTATACTCAAATTATAAAATTATTATTTTAATTGAATTAACTTTTTCATATAAAGGGTCTACTTTTTGAGTTGGACATAATGTAACTGGGAGGAAAAGGATGAAAAAATATCCATTTTAAGGTTATTATGATTGGGATGACTAATTAATAGATCAAGGAACCATGAGTAATTGTACTTTTTATTCAGAAATACTACATTAAACCATTGATGTTTCATGATTAACAAAAACATTTGTAATGATAAAGTGAATATGGATCCTTTCCACTTGAATATCCAAGAAGCATGACATTATAAAACCAATGGTGAGGGATAATGTATTTTGAAAAATTAATGGGATATTATTTAAAATAATTTTTATTTTTTCTTTATAAATTTATCAATTGAAGTACTGATGTTTTTCTTATATTATTTTGTAGAAAAGAATTTAAATACGAAAAATATAAATTTTATCCATACATGTCAAATAAGTCCTTCCTACTGACACATATTTAAATGATTATCATTGGCGAGTATGTTTCATCCTTTTCCATGAAAGTAAATTATATTTGTTTGATGAACCTTTTCCTAAAGCGCATGGAAATGAGTCTACTAATGAGGAGTTCAAAATAAATAAGAGACATATTAAAAGAATCAAAAATTTTCATAATTCCTTGCTATCATCCATGTACAATGATATTTTGAAGAAACAATAGGATATAGATGCATAAAAGATGATATCTCATCATCATGATCCATATTAATAGAATAAGAGACATGAGAGGTAAAATAACACCAATGATTTTTTTTGGATACATTGCATGGAGATTATATGCAAGCTAATCCTTTTATAGATAAGATATAGGCCATATTGAATAGTTTCACATCTTCTGTATTAAATACAATGTTGGGTTTCATAATGATATCATAATTTCATCACATCCCCAAACCATCACATATTTTATAATAAATTAAAAAAAGGAAAAATAATGAGAATAATATTTTAAAACAACTTACATTAATTGACCTAGTGGATAATGAAATTGGGTGTTAAATACCGATATTTTTATAGTGAATAAGAAATGTAGGAATAAGGAAAAGAGGATTAAGACTCATAAATTGGGTAAATATCCTATGCACCATCCTTCCATGATGAATAAGATTCCACAGAAGGGTATAGAAAAGTATGCATTTTGTTATTCATGCATAAAGATAGTCCGTTGAATGATAAACTGCACCTATAAGAAAGGGGATGATATATATGTATTATTTATCGAGTGCAGTCATTCAATATCTACACATTGGGTATTAAATATAGCTCTTGGTGCTCACATCTATATCATAATGTATGAAAAGGTATATTTTGTACCATTTACAGTAGAGAGGCAGATTTGAGAGTTGATAATGGTGTGAGGCTATCTTCTCTTGGAAATAGTGACTTCCTCTTTTTCATGCCAATGGAATGTTTTATTATTGTTATTATATACCTATTTTTACGAAGAACAAAATTTCTGTATCATGCATTTTTGAAAATGTGTTAGTTTTAATATTTGGAAAAAAACAATTTTATAAGAACAACATTTTTTATGGTATGGAACATTTAAATAATTTCCACTATGTATCAAATTATGATAACCATGTTTTGGAAATTGATAATGAATCATGTTAAAAAAACTCAAATAACACTCATCATTAGCATCACCATATTGGACCTATAAACTAAATGAAAATGAAAAAGATCTTTCATGATGGTAATTTTTATAATTAAAAAAAACCACTTGAATTATTTCATTTTTTTAAAAGAAAAAATGAGTAGACAACCATTCAGTTTAAATTAGGAGAGGTCCAATGTTATTTTAGGATTGGTATACAAAAATGTGGGTGGACCATTTTTAGTAAATGATAGGGAAGTAAATTATTTCTTCATAACTTTTAATGATGAATTGAGTATATATGAAAATATTTACACAATGAGATATAAGTATGTGTCCTTTAGAAAATTCATGGAATTAAATAATTATAAAGAGAATCATCTTAGAATTAAGATATAGAGTACTCAATTTAATCTAGGTGGTGAAAATTTTAACCAATAGTTCATCAACATTGTACAAGAGTTTGTAATTTTATCTCAACTCACTCCATTATACACCATATAGTGGAATATTGTTATTTAAAGGAGGAACCATACATTTATAGCTAGGTATTGTTCAATGATGAGTTATGGAGAACATACATTATCTATTTGTGGGAATTAATTACCAACTGAATCATTCATATTAAATAAAATACCAACTAAAGGAAAGAAGGATTTTCCTTTGAGATTTATAGAGAAAAACCCCATTTTAACTCGAACACAAGTATTGGGAAGTGAGTCATTATGTAAGGTCATCTCAAGATACAAACTAGCTCCCAAGTAAACAAACTGTATCATTATAGGATATCCCAATAAAGCAAATTGATAATATGTATACAACCCATAATATAAGAAAGGTATTATCTCTTGATAAGACGTAATTATTGAGAGTGACCATTTCCTCAAAAAATATAGTTCTTGAATAATTCTCTTCAATGGAGATGATGGTAATAACACACAAGAGTTTGTACCGGAATTGATCCATGCGTCCTCATGGAAGAAGTATTTATTAAGACACAAGTAATGTGTAAGAGTGTATGAGAGGTGACATAAAAAGATATATGTTTTTCTAGTCACTGAGGAAGGTGACTAATTATTTGTTGAAAATGAATAAAATTTATCCTCACATGAGGTAGTGGAGATCATAGAATCTTTATAATGGAAACAAACAATGAATTTGAAATTTTATTACATGTATCTGATCACTTCTCTTGTTCATGGTGATCGTATAATTGATGTTAATTACATTTTATTTTAATGGGTATTTAATAAGAAACAATTCATTGAATGTAAATTAAATAAATATAAATAACTACTAATGTCTGAAGGATTTAAACGATGTCCTAGAATTGACTATAATGATTCTTTTTTAACAATTTTCATATTTAAATCAATTAAGAATATACTTAATATAGATGATTACCATTACTATGATATTTGATTGATGGATGTAAAATCATCATTCCATAGTGATAAACATTAGGAATTTTTTTCTATGACACTGAAGTGCATTGTGTTGCATTTGTTGTCAATGAGGCATGAAGTTTTCATGGAATGAATGGATGTCAAGGAATGTCAAGATGTGAATGAAAAAGGTTGTGATGGTGATGGTGATGAATGGAGAATGGCCATGGTACTAAGATGCATGTCACTTAGGAGATTCACTAAGTGACATAGGATGTTGTGGTTGAAACATTCTCTATGAAAATCTGACGATTGCTGAGCTACTCATTAAGTTCATAGAACTTGTATCCTGATGATACAAAGTCACAACATTGATTGAATACCATGCATTGTCTTCACAAAGCATGAGGAGTTGAAAGGAGTTCCATCCACAACTACTAAGTGGATGATGTGCATTAATGAAGTCCATGCACTATCACTTAGTGCATGTGAACATGGAGATGATCCAATTGATCTCTGATTAGATTAATAAACAACATTTAAGATTATAAGTAATTGAGGAGTTGTTTCTAATAAAGAGGATTAATGTTTGAATTCATAAGAAGAAGAAATGGAGAAGAATAATTTGAAGTGGCATTTGGCTTGGAAGAACTTGGGTTGGCATTTATACATTGGGAGAACTTTGTTTTTAACAAAGTGTTTATTCAACACTTAGCCAAAAAGTAGCCACCAAGGAGGCCAGCCGAGGGATCACCCAAGGCACATATGGGCCTAAGGCGCCACGCCCATGGGGAACCCTTAGGGCCAAGGCGCTCCCTGAGGCAAGGCAGGGGCCGTGTGTAAGCCCCTGAGGACACGCGGTGGTGAAACCCGCGCGCCCGGAGTGTGTATAGTGGGCGCTAGTAGCGCGCCCGCAGGAGCAGAGAATGGGCACAGAGCGCGCCCGCAGGGAGAACACGGTGCTGGGAGGCACCGTGGAGGGAGAAGATTCAATTGCGGGGTTGAGGGAGCGCTTGGGTAATAAGCTGCGGAAAAATCGGAGGCCGTTTCGATGTGGGACGCAGATTTTTTCCGCGGGAGTGATCCTGGCCGCACGATCGATCGCGCGCCAGATCTCGGCCGCACAACTGATCCGCGACGAGGCGATCTGATCCAGGCCGTCCGATGTATCTCCATCTCCTGATCCGACGGCCATGGCTCGTCTTCCACCTCGAGCTCGAGCTGAAGCCACCCGCTGAACCAGGAGCCTCCCGACAACAGAATTTGAGTTCCCGGCCACCGCTGATCGAGCCGAAGCCTCCATTGTGATCGTCTGGCCTCTACGAACACGATCATGCATTAAAATGTTGCACGCATGCATCGAGAGAGAATTATAAGCAATGCCGAGGCAAGCAAAGCTGCCGAAGGCCGTGGGGTGTTTATGCGTGCATGTTTTGGATCAGAAGAAGGCCGTGCATGCGTTCTAAGTCGCATGCACGTAGAGGAAATTAAAAAAGAGAACCCGCGTAAAACAGAGGATAAAAGTAAAGATTTTGAAGATTTTAAAAGATCCTAAATCTTCGGGAGATTAAATGTATCTCTACGCGGATGAACCGCCTCTGCTTCGCCTATAAAAGAAGATCCCAAGGCTCCAAAGAAGCTTGCTGAAACTCTGTTGAAAATCCGAGTCCCGTGAGATCTCTGCCTCGCGAAGTTGAAGCCCCGCGCAAGTAAACTTGCGCGGCTTGAGTTCCTTGCATGCTAACTCCTTGCGTGACAAGAAGAAGAGGCTGGGCTGTGCCAACTTGCGCCCCCACGTTGAAGCCCGCGGTGCCTTGCACTTACGGAACCCAAGGCCGCATCACCTGCGCGCCTTCGTGGTTCGTTGAGGCTTGCGCCACAGAAGCACCCGAGGCAGTGTTGCACCCTTGCACACTTGATCCTGCGCGGCATTTGAAGACAAGAAGAGGGCCACACCCCCTTGCGAGCCTTGTTTGCGTTCGGGTATATTGAGACCACACCTTGTGTGTGTGCCAAAAGAGGAAGAACCCGAGGCTTGGTTGTGTGTGTGAAGTAAATAAGTGAAGGCCGAGACTTGCAAGCCTTGTGTGGGTGAAGTGAAGACCACACCTCATGTGAGTGTGTGTGTGTGCAAATTGAAGAGGAACACCCTACGGGCATTCGTTGTGTGAAAGAAGAGGAAGGTCACTAAAAGTGTATGCTAAGTGAAGAATTTGTGTGTGCAAATTAAAGAAGTGGCCGAACCTATGTGTATGCTCTAAGTGGAGTGAACACACATTGAAGAAGGAAGAAGTAGACCCACACAAAAGAATAACACACTTTTAAGTGTGTAATCAAAAGGAATAAATTGTGTGAAGTTCAGAGTTGGTGTGTGCGTGAAGTGATTACACCCTTTGTGGGTCTACTGCACCAAGAAAAGGAAAGGGGAAGTGCATGCATGCATGCATGCACATGCGCACGTGAACAGAGCTAAATCAGGCTGTGTGCATCTGAGTTGACCAAGACTGAAAGTTCTTGAAGAATATTTTGAGAAGGCCATGCAGTCAGTGCATGAGGAAGAGGAGATGCCATGCACTCAGTGCATGAAGATGATTTGAGTTGAGACTGAGCCAGACTAAAGTGAAAGATAATGTTTGTCTGAGTTTGCAGTAGATTGAGAAGAGCCTGATCAAGAGAAGTGATCAGATGTTGCTGAGCAAGACCAACAGACCTTTTAGAGGATGTTGAAGATTCTTGAAGAGAGAGGCCAGGTCATCCTGAGAAGAAGGAGATAAAGCCTGAGCAAGACGAGAAGACCTGATCATCACAAGTGATCAGAGGTACAGAGCAAGGCCAGCAGTCTTTATCCTAGACTGCTGAAGATACATGAAGAGCTGAACAAGAAGAAGAGCTACTCGTGTGACTCGAGGAGCCAGGAGAAGACCATGTGGGACTCAGGGAGAAGAAGTCTTCAGTGGGATTCTGGAGCAGGCCAGTGGGACTCTGGTAACACTGTGTGAAGCAGTATAAAGACCCTCCTGTGGGACTCAGGAGAGATACAGTGGGACTCTGTATCGGCCATTGTAATTTTAACAGGTTATAATGAAGAATCCATGCTGGGAGAGCATGGCAAGGATGTAGGCCTTTGGTGCCGAACCTTGTAAATCCTTGTGTCCAGTGCCTTTACATTTACTGCATCATTCGTGGAATGGTGAGAGATACAAGAAGAGTGGATCGAGGCTTTAACCAGCCATAGAGGTTTAATTGATTAAGACTCAATTAGTAAAAAGTTTTAAAGGATCACTGATTCACCCCCTCCCCCTCTCAGTGATTCACACTGATCTGGGCACTTCAATTGGTATCAGAGAGAGGTTACCTCTAAAAGATCCAAGGGAGTCTTTATGGAGTGCAGATTTGAGGAAATGAGTGACCAGCCTCAAATGGAGATATCTGCCAAGACTCAGAAAAATAGAAAGAAGAAACAGGCAAAGAAGATGAGGAAGAAGGTTGTTGCAATCAGAGAAACTCCTTCTATGGAAAGAAATGTGAATGTCACATCAGATGACAATTCCTTTTATCATTCTTCTGATGAAGCCTACTCTAGCTGTGATGAAGATGGAAGAAACAATGATCTTCTCAATGCAATCATATATCTTTAGAAGAGAGTCCCCAAGAAAGTTGCAATGTGTATAGCTACAAGCCTCCTTGATCTTCAAGAAGAAAAATTACAGATAGAAGATGAAGCCAATTATCTGGAAGTCCAATTGGCAAAAAAGGTTGGCATAACCAACACTCTCAGAAATCTGGTGTAGGCCAAAGATGAAACTGTTTCTCTTTGCAAAGAAAGATATGAAGACACTACTGAAGAATTGCAAAGAAGCCTTTCTGAGAGAGAATTCATTAAGACTGTGGTCAAAGAAGTTTTCCATGCACTGGAAAAGAGGCACAAAGTGTCAATGAATGTCAGAGATGCTCAACTCGAAGAAAAAGTAAAATTGGTGAAGGAGATGGACAATTCATTGCAAGAATTAAAGAAGGTGCATGAAGACCAGATAAAGCAGCAGGAAGAGAAATTGGAAGGAAGGCAAAGAACTATTGAGGATGAGAAGAACTCCCTTAACATTAAATTCTTAGAATTAGAGGTGATATTGAAAAATCAGCAATCACCCAAAGCCAAAGCCTCCCAGACAACTGGAAGAAGAAATGCTGCTACTCAAGTGTGCTTTGAGAAGGATGATTCTAAAAGAAAGACATCCTCTAATGAAAGGGCAACAACTTCTAAAAAGAAGGTACCATCCATCCCATCTTGTACTCATGTTTCTAAATGTTTTTCCACAAAAAGTGCAGCATGGAAGAATAATTCCAAACAAGTATGGATGAAGACAATGACGAAAGAAAGCTCTCCTGAAACAACACAACAAGTCAAGAAAAGTACCCAACAATCAGAAGGACTGAAGAGGTCAAGATTTGTGGGTCAGTGTTGGTGTTGTAATAGGTATGGGCATTGTGCAAAAGATTGTATGTACAATCCTTTAAATTCAAAGGCACAAAGGAAGCCCATGCCTAGGGGGAGCAAGCCAGAAGAAAATAAGCAACATCCACAGGTCCAAAAACATCTGTTTACTGCTAACAGATTTGGATTACTTGACAACATCTGGGATGATTGAAAAAGTGGTCAACAAAAAGATACATGTCAATCTCCAACTGTATCTAGAGCTCAAAAGAAGAAAAGATCACAGAACCTGGCTCATAGAGAATCCTTGGGAAGCAAGCAGAAGAAAGTGGAAGATGCTCCCAAGAAGATTATGAAAAAGGAAGAGAAGACCTTGGAGTCTATGTCCAAGAAGGTTGAGTCATCCAGTAGGACCACCAAGAAGACATGCTTCTACTGTGGAAAGAAAGGTCATACCATGGATCTTTGCAAACAAGCCATGGAAATCAATAGAAGCCAACTGAACTCAAACAGACAATCAATCCAAAAGAAGCAGAAGGGATTGATTGAAAACAAGTTGCCTAAGAGAGGTAGCTTGACAGAATCAAAGGAACCATGTGGAATATCCAGAACTGAGGCCACACTTCCAAGTGACTTACTAGTCATATGGCCCAATCAGTTGCAACTTGCCAAAGATTTGCAAAGAGCTGAAGATGAAGTTCTGGAAATTGCTAAGGCAAGAGTGAAGAAGAATATTTCACATGAAGATGTATTGAGAACCACACCAGCACAAACATCATTGAAGATCAAATGTGAAAGTGTGAAGAATGGTGAAAATGGGACATCTCGGTTGAGAGAATCTTCTCAACCTTGTTGTTCACATTGATGAACCAAGGAGGTTCCATCTTGTTCCCTTATACTCTTGGTATATACATGTGCTAACATTGCAGGGAATTGAAGATGATGATCATTCTCATCTGGAGGATGGTTTGGACAGAATGGAGTGCACCCCTTGAGGGGGAGCCAATCTGAAGAAGATGGGATTCTTAGAGTAATACCATCTTGAGAAAAGTGAAGGTATTCCAATCATACTTTCATCCCTTGTTTCTTAATTGTATTCATCATGACAATTAAGGGGGAGTATTGATTGAAGAAAAATGGATGAAAGGGGGAGCTTTATCATTGCACTGAACTTTCTAATGAGTTTTGTGAAGTTGTGCAGTATTTAGAAAATTCACTGTTATATCTGAAAAATTTCAAACCCCTTGGAGCTTGATATCACATGTATAGTGAATGTTGGACAGCATTGAGTACCTTGGTTACATCACTCTTATTTTCTACACCGGGTTAGCCCAAGTAGACTTAGAGTTGATTTACTAAAGGTTCTTTGCTAAAAAGAACATGTGACATCATCCCTCTCTCAGTGTTTTTCAAGAAAATACTTTTTATAAGGGAGGAAGAGATTTTTGAAAGAGAACCACACCACACCTTTGCATTTGATTGCCAATAAGGGGGAGAAAATATTGGGACACATATTGACCCATTCATATGTTCTCTAGTGTATTGCCAACAAATACAAAGGGGGAGATTGAAGTGCATTGTGTTGCATTTGTTGTCAATGAGGCATGAAGTTGTCATGGAATGAATGGATGTCAAGGAATGTCAAGATGTGAATGAAAAAGGTTGTGATGGTGATGGTGATGAATGGAGAATGGCCATGGTACTAAGATGCATGTCACTTAGGAGATTCACTAAGTGACATAGGATGTTGTGGTTGAAACATTCTCTATGAAAATATGACGATTGCTGAGCTGCTCTTTAAGTTCATTGAACTTGTATCCTGACGATACAAAGTCACAACATGGATTGAAGACCATGCATTGTCTTCACAATGCATGAGGAGTTGAAAGGAGTTCCATCCACAACTACTAAGTGGATGATGTGCATTAATGAAGTCCATGCACTATCACTTAGTGCATGTGAACATGAAGATGATCCAATTGATCTCTGATTAGATCAATAAAGAACATTGAAGATTATAAGTAATTGAGGAGTTGTTTCTAATGAAGAGGATTAATGTTTGAATTCTTAAGAAGAAGAAATGGAGAAGAATAATTTGAAGTGGCATTTGGCTTGGAAGAACTTGGGATGGCATTTATACATTGGGAGAACTTTGTTTTTAACAAAGTGTTTATTCAACACTTAGCCAAAAAGTAGCCACCAAGGAGGCCAGCCGAGGGATCACCCAAGGCACATATGGGCCTAAGGCGCCACGCCCATGGGGAACCCTTAAGGCCAAGGTGCTCCCTGAGGCAAGGCAGGGGCCGTGTGTAAGCCCCCGAGGACACGCGGTGGTGAAACCCGCGCACCTGGAGTGTGTATAGCGGGCGCTAGTAGCGCGCCCGCAGGAGCAGAGAATGGTCGCAGAGCGCGCCCGCAGGGAGAACACGGTGTGGGGCGGCACCGTGGAGGGAGAAGATTCAATTGCGGGGTTGAGGGAGCGCTTGGGTAATAAGCTGCGGAAAAATCGGAGGCCGTTTCGATGTGGGACGTGGATTTTTTCCGCGGGAGTGATCCTGGCCGCACGATCGATCGCGCGCCAGATCTCGGCCGCACAACTGATCCGCGATGAGGCGATCTGATCCAGGCCGTCTGATGTATCTCCATCGCCTGATCCGACGGCCGTGGCTCTTCTTCCACCTCGAGCTCAAGCTGAAGCCACCCGCTGAACCAGGAGCCTCCCGACGACAGAATTTGAGTTCCCGGCCACCGCTGATCGAGCCGAAGCCTCCATTGTGACCTTCTGGCCTCTACGAACACGATCATGCATTAAAATGTTGCATGCATGCATCAAGAGAGAATTCTAAGCAATGCCGAGGCAAGCAAAGCTGCCGAGGGCCGTGGGGTGTTTATGCGTGCATGTTTTGGATCAGAAGAAGGACGTGCATGCGTTCTAAGTCGCATGCACGTAGAGGAAATTAAAAATGAGAACCTGCCTAAAACAGAGGATAAAAGTAAAGATTTTGAAGATTTTAAAAGATCCGAAATCTTCGGGAGATTAAATGTATCTCTACGCGGATGAACCGCCTCTGCTTCGCCTATAAAAGAAGATCCCAAGGCTCCAAAGAAGCTTGCTGAAACTCTGTTGAAAATCCGAGTCCCATGAGATCTCTGCCTCGCGAAGTTGAAGCCCCGCGCAAGTAAACTTGTGCGGCTTGAGTTCCTTGCGCGCTAACTCCTTGCGTGACAAGAAGAAGAGGCTGGGCTGTGCCAACTTGCGCCCCCACGTTGAAGCCCGCTGTGCCTTGCACTTACGGAACCCAAGGCCGCATCACCTGCGCGCCTTCGTGGTTAGTTGAGGCTTGCGCGACAGAAGCGCCCGAGGCAGTGTTGCACCCTTGCACACTTGAGCATGCGCGGAATTTGAAGACAAGAAGAGGGCCACACCCCCTTGCGCGCCTTGTTTGCGTTCGGGTATATTGAGACCACACCTTGTGTGTGTGCCAAAAGAGGAAGAACCCGAGGCTTGGTTGTGTGTGTGAAGTAAAGAAGTGAAGGCCGAGACTTGTAAGCCTTGTGTGGGTGAAGTGAAGACCACACCTCATGTGAGTGTGTGTGTGTGAAAATTGAAGAGGAACACCCTACGGGCATTCGTTGTGTGCAAGAAGAGGAAGGTCGCTACAAGTGTATGCTAAGTGAAGAATTTGTGTGTGCAAATTAAAGAAGTGGCCGAACCTATGTGTATGCTCTAAGTGGAGTGAACACACATTGAAGAAGGAAGAAGTAGACCCACACAAAAGAATAACACACTTTTAAGTGTGTAATAAAAAGGAATAAAGTGTGTGAAGTTCAGAGTTAGTGTGTGCGTGAAGTGATTACACCCTTTGTGGGTCTACTGCACCAAGAAAAGGAAAGGGGAAGTGCATGAATGCATGCATGCACTTGCGCACGTGAACAGAGAAAAATCAGGCTGTGTGCATCTGAGTTGACCAAGACTGAAAGTTCTTGAAGAATATTTTGAGAAGGCCATGCAGTCAGTGCATGAGGAAGAGGAGATGCCATGCACTCAGTGCATGAAGATGATTTGAGTTGAGACTGAGCCAGACTGAAGTGAAAGATATTGTTTGTCTGAGTTTGCAGTAGATTGAGAAGAGCCTGATCAAGAGAAGTGATCAGAAGTTGATGAGCAAGACCAAAAGACCTTTTAGAGGCTGTTGAAGATTCTTGAAGAGAGAGGCCAGGTCATCCTGAGAAGAAGGAGATAAAGCCTGAGCAAGACGAGAAGACCTGATCATCACAAGTGATCAGAGGTACAGAGCAAGGCTAGCAGTCTTTATTCCAGACTGCTGAAGATACTTGAAGAGCTGAACAAGAAGAAGAGCTACTCGTGTGACTCGAGGAGCCAGGAGAAGACCCTGTGGGACTCAAGGAGAAGAAGTCTTCAGTGGGATTCTGGAGCAGGCCAGTGGGACTCTGGTAACACTGTGTGAAGCAGTATAAAGACCCTCTTGTGGGACTCAGGAGAGATACAGTGGGACTCTGTATCGGCCATTGTAATTTTAACAGGTTATAATGAAGAATCCATGCTGGGAGAGCATGGCAAGGATGTAGGCCTTTGGTGCCGAAGCTTGTAAATCCTTGTGTCCAGTGCCTTTACATTTACTGCATCATTCGTGGAAAGGTGAGAGATACAAGAAGAGTGGATCGAGGCTTTAACCAGCCATAGAGGTTTAATTGATTAGGAATCAATTAGTAAAAAGTTTTAAAGGATCACTGATTCACCCCCTCCCCCTCTCAGTGATTCACACTGATCTGGGCACTTCAGACACATTGATAATGGTTTTCGATACCATGTGATTCCAAGATAATTTATATAGTTATAGAACCCATTTATGGATTGAATAATTCGTATAGGTTTTGTAAAATTTGATATAATGTATCCTTAAAAGAATATGGTTTCTCTATGAATGAATGAGACATGTGTGTTTATATGAAGTTTAGAGGAAGTGTATTTTTCATAATAGTTGTATGTTTTCATGAAATATTATTATTTTTTAAATAGAAAAATAATCTTACATTCAATTCTGTATTTGTTAAACAACTGTTTTTCATAAATGACATAGGTAAAGGAACATATATTCTAGTGATCAAGATAATTCTTGATAGATCCAAGGTGAAACACGGACAATGTCAAAGTACAAATATTGACCATATATTAAATAGATTTACTATGTAACAATCTATGACGGGGTTCATTTAAGTGTCACATGGTATATATATTTCTCTGAAAATGTTCCCTCAGACAAAATAGTAGAATAAGTGAATGAGAAAGATCACATGTGATTCTTATATATGATCTATAACATATTCCATGTTATGTACTAGTCTTGATGATTCAATTAAATTAAGCATTGTAAATAGAAAATAAATATGATCAGGGATAACAACAGTAATACACTATTAAGGCTATATTCATGCATCTAATAGGAAATAAGGATATCTTCATAGTGTATAGAAGAGATGACAAGATGGAAATCAGGGGTTATAATGATGTCATTTTTAAAATATATCTGAATGATCTGAAATGATAGTATTTTTTAGTTTTCATTCTCAATGGATGATCTATGAGCTAAAATAGTTCAAATGAAGAAGTTTTCACTGATTTTATAGTAGATTGGGAGTATATTGAATCTTATGATGCAGTTAACGAATCTATTTGGATTATAAAATTTGTATAGGATCTTGATATTGTTCCTAGAATGAATGACCATATATCATTTAATTATGATAATACACAATTTTTGGACACATGGAAAAGGTCCATGGATTCACCAATAGATAAAGAACATACACTTGAAGTAGCACCTATTGAGAGATTTACGTTAGAGACGTGAAATTATAGTTAACAGTGTTTTTTAAGAAACTTGGGGGAACACATGACTAAATAATTTTGTTAGTAGATACATAAGTGTCATGTAGAGACTTGTAGACTGAATGATGTTAGAAGTTGGCACTACTTCAAGTGGATGTATATAGTTATTGGCTCCCTAGATAGTCTTATACAAACTTTATGATAAAATGTATTCGTATTTTTTTTTAATATAAACAAACATATTTTCACATCATACTTGTTCATCTATGTAACATATTATGTTTTAATTTCCAAAAATTAGCTATCACAGTAAAATGTAATAATAGTTACTTATAATGATGAGAAACTAGATGTGCTATGGCAGTATAAATAAATATATAATCTATATCTAGATGATATAATTTGATGGATTGAACTCATATTTTTTATCATGATTTTATACTTAAAGGACATTGAGACTCCTTTTTATGGTGTATTCGTTTGCTAATGTCTTGTAGGATATAAGTAGAACGATACCCACTAGTAAAAAATCCTAATTTATACGTATTATTGGTTGTTAATTAATGTGGACATTGGTATTGGTAATCAGAAATTATGATTATTATTTATGATTATTAGAAGTCAGGTACGTTGATGTATTGATAAAAATATAGATGACATATGATCAGGGAGAGGTATGATATGTTTGTAATAGAATGAGTAATATTTCATTCATGAATAATGTGATAAATTATTTTCCCCCTATATTAATAAATGTATGTTGATATATCATTCACTTTTATAGAATTCATATGGAATTAAACAATCCATTTCCATGGTTTAAAATATAAAATTTCAATTTATAGGAATCCAAAGATAGATACATGAAGCACATCTATTGATGGAACTACTATGCAACCTACTTGATTTGAGATTGCATGATAATGATATTATATAAACCAGTAATAATTTTTCTAAGCTATCATTTCATTTTTTCCATTAACATATTTATCTATTGGTTCCCTAGTTTGTTTCCAGATTCTAACCATAGTCTATCAGAAGCATCACATAATGTCATTTAGAATGAACCATGGCGGGTTACACATTCACTGTAACATGAATCTGAGTGAAATTATATATTATTATTTACATATTTTTCATGTTGTATAAATATTATTCGAATATGTGGATTAATAATTTTTCATGCATGATTTATTTCATAATAATTTTTTATTTTATATTTATTGAATATACTATTTTTATATTTATTTTTTAATAATTCATTTATACTTTTTTAACAAAATATATTCAATAATAAAGGACTTATCAATATTATGGTTGAATGGAGGACCATTTTTAATTGTCTAGTTAGAAATAATAAATATTATATTTTTTATTAAATAATATATAATTTAATTCAAAAGATAATAACTGGTCCGGAAATAAAAATAGTGTTATTATTAATTGACATGAGGTTCAAAATGGATTAAATATTTAACAAATGGATGTAGTGAAGTTATTTTATATAAATACTAGAGATATATGAAATCAGTTATATTATTTTTCGACAACCCAAATTCATTTTTTTCGGTTGGGAACAATGTATTAAGACATTACTCTCAAAGAAAATATGGGTCATTCTCTATGAATTCTCCCAAGAATAGAGAGTTTATACCTCCACCTCCCTCTCTTGAGTCAAAAGAGATCCTATAGAATTATTTCATAGTGATTCATATGGTGATCAATGAAGTACGACAAAAGAGCTAGTGTCTACCATTGGAGCACGCATAGATTCGTATGATGATATTTTGATATTTTTTTGAAAATTTGTGGAATATTGCTAGTGGGAATACAATTTGATTCCTACAGACGAAACACCAAAAGATACATATCTATTTTTTGTTCCGTCATCAACGAAATTATTTCATCAAGATATTCAATTATTTAATTACATTACTTGTAGATAATATGTGATGATTATATATATTGTCTCTATCATTCTATCCCTTATGTTCATTCTCCAATTATGCTATGTAGATCATGATATTTATCTTCATGTAAATATCATTTTGATCGTTGATCATGGAAACAAATAAATGTTCATCATGACCCACCACATTCATCTGTTGCACCTGAATCATAATATTAATATATCCTGTAATCATTTTAATAAATAATCATGCCTTCCGTCCAAAATTGGTTATGTTAATTTTTTATTACCGTTTTTCAAGAGAATATATGATGAAGTTATTCATTTATTTAGAATATATCGACCAAGAGTTACTTTGTAATATTAGGGGGAATAATGTGAAGCTGATGTTTACATTATTAGTGAACTTTTTAGAAATATTTTGAACTTTAATCATTTTAAATGGTTTCAATTTTATACATTTATTAAATGGTTTCTGTTAAAAATCCGATAATTTTTATAGGTTAATGTATTATCATTCTCTATGTGGATATTTACATATTTGGTGACATATGATATACATTTTTTGAGATAATAATTTTAGATATATTAAAATAATTATCGTACTATTAATAAATATCATGATTTTTATTAATTCAGGCATAAAAACAAACCTTCATTTCAAGGATGGAGAGTTGTAGTGAATATTGGCCAGGAAACATCTCAAGGGAGAGTTTTTGATTATTAAATGGAATGAAATTATGCTTGTATATTTTCATTAAAAATATCATCAATTTCATGAAACCGTTCTTTAAATTATTTTTTTACAATTATCAAAAAAAATTCATAATAATGAAAATATTCACACCGCATTTGTTTTCAAATACCTGATTTTACACATTCTCTATATCACATACACTATTGTGATCATAGATTCTTATCAATATTTATAACTATTTTTTATTTAATTCCATTTGGAAATCTTTTAATATGTTATCCAATGTATTATCCTAGTAATGAGTAACATTGCTTAACCATTATGATTATAAAATTTAATATTGTATCAGATGATTTACTATTCATTTTTATAATGTGGGATTCTGTAAAACTAACATTAATGTATTAAACCATTGATAAACTAAATTATTTTTTATGGATAAATTATTTTTAAGATGATATAATGTAGAACCCTATATTTTTATGTAATTTTTTTAATAAAATTAATTTATTTAATGCATTTCATTGAATGCTACACCTAGTTAAGATTTATTTCTACATAATAAAATTTAAATCATGTACTGAAAAATAGTGTTCCAATATTTCATTAAACATAAATATATGTTTGGCTTTTGTTACACGCAATACCACTTTTCTTGGAAAACTTGTCATGCACACAATAATTATTTTTATTCACTAAATTTCACATTAAATATTTTTACTAATATGAAGACCGAAACTTTTTCATCGGCTCAGGAAGCAGACATTAATAATACATAATCTACTGAATTATTTTATTATTCAATTCTTTATAATAAAAAATATCATTTCTGTTTATAGTTTTTGAATATTATGAAATAATTCATACATATCATCCCACAAGCATACAAATTGTGTACAAAAATATCTATTCAATATTTTCATTATAAAAATGCTTATGATAAAAAATGAAATATTATCAAGAAAAATCTTCACATCATTCTGTTTGGTTTCTAATTTTCAATTTCCCATCCTTAAATCCCTCTAAAAACAATATAAAACATTAGATGAGGAAACAAATTCTCATTAAAGTACAAAAAAGAAGGAAATAAATCCTTAGTTCATGAATACATATAAACATTTGAAATCATATTAAAAAAATACAAACGTCTAACCCATAATGTATCTTATACATATATGGTGAAATTAGTGATTAAAATAAAAAAAATTTAAAAAATACATATACCATATAGGTTACATGGGGAATTACGTATATAATATTATAATCCTCACAACTAACTTATGATTTATAAAGTCCTGTCTACCTTACAATGTAACCCTCATGCCAACCTTATGATCTAACCATCATAGTTACAAATAGGGTAATCATATGACCATCCTACAACTTAAACAAAACCAATGAATTGGAGGGCGACATAGGTACCATAATTAATACAAAAAATTCACAAGAACCGTATAATAATCATATAACATGAACACTATCATAAAAACAATCCTTTTGAATTTAGTAAAAAAAAGAATTTAAAATAAGGATTTTTAATTAGGAGTTCCTTCCATATACATATAATTGAAGAGATAATTAATAAAATGAAATAAATTTGTATACCAACATTTAATCCACCTAATATATAAAAAATTTATATAAAAATTATTTATAGCATGAAAAAATTATTTATGAATATGTATAGCCCTATAAATTGAAATTTGTGTTTGAATTCGCTTATATCGGGTTCGTATTAATTAAAATGTGTTTAACCCTCCAATATAATGATTAAAAAGTGATATTATTATTTAAAGAAACATATTCATTTTTATGAAAACTTATATTTTCATCAACTAAAATATTTTGATGACCAATCATTTAAGGTGGTAAAGAAAATTTAAAACACATCATCCCTGATGCTGGTAATTGGTCAGATCAAGATGATGTTTTTATTTAATGAATATAAAAATAGAATAATTATGATGATGAAATTATCCATAAACATGATAAAATTGAAATATATATAATGTAATAGACTTCTAATTACTTTTCAATAAGGGGAGGTGAAGATAGTGTAAGAAAAGAAAAATAAATTAAAAGAATATAAAATATAATTTAATAGGATTTTTACATATAGAATTGTCCTCCTTGAGAACCTCCTTACAGACATTGGTTTCAACTTTTTAGTTATACTAGAATGAAATATACATTGTTAAGAGGCTTATGAATAGTATTGGGAAGAATTTTTACAATGATTCTAGATTTTGATGTGTGTGGAGAAGTTGGGATTAGGTGTGGAATTTATGGTGGAGGAGAGGAGGTTTTTTTAATTATTTAATTCATTAGTTTATTAATTTTTCTAGAGACAATGAATACATTGAGAGTTATATTAGAATATATTAAATTAATCAAATCATGTTAGATATTATAGTCCGTACATGATGTCTGATATTTGTAATATTGAATTTAACTTATAATATATATTTATACAATAATTACAACACTTTAATATTCACAAAACATCATGTTTTTTGAAAAACACCAACAATTTACCTCAACCAATTTTAAGCATGTAATATGGATAAAATAACACACTTTTATTTAAAAAATTTCTAAATAATCAAATTTAAATTTTTATAAATAATCGTAATTTATTAAAAAATATTTATACCATAATTGATTTCATAACAACTTGACAAATTCATCCAGACTACATAAAATTAAGATATAAATATAGGAAAATAAAATATTAATATATAAATTTATTTTTTCAATATAAATTTCTTTCAAATTGTGAAATTATTTATAAAATTAAAAATTAAAATTTGTGTTTGACTAAAATAACAAAAAATAAATTATCACTTTTAGAATTTTTAGTAAATTATTCCACGACATAAATATATCATTGATACATTAATAGGATTAATTTTTTTATTTAGACATTAATAGGCGAGGTTACTATTTTATTTGGAAAAATTAATATTCTTTATGGTCATTTTACAATTCCTATTGTGAAGTCCCTATTCCATCCGTATAAATTCTTTAATTTCTATATATGACAATTATTTCATTACAAATTTATAAAGAATTTATTTATTTAATTCCAAATTGATAATAAAATATTTTTTAAGTAACAATGAGGTAATATTCACCCCACCATTTGGAATCTATGTACTCAAAATTTTTATTTACTTATTAAAAAAGTGAAGGTACCTTTTCCTAATAGAACTTTTAGATTGTCACGTTTCTTCATCAACTACGTGGTTTCTCCAAAAAAACCTTACCAAGGTATATTACCTTATTCCATTGTACATTTACTATACAATAAATGATCTAAATAGGCTTTTATTCATAAATAAGGTTAAATTCCACCTGAATAACTTCTGGGGTAAAAAAAATAGATGAATCTGGAAATTACATTCATAAATTTGAAACACGAAATAGATTAAGTACCTAATTTGAACTTAGAGGAAAAGAAACTCTATAGGCGAATTTTCCATCGTTATTTAGGATTTCATAACTTCCAATGAATCATGGACATAACATTCCTTTTATTACTAAACACATAAAACTAGTTGATGGATAGATTCTTTGAAAAACCTGATCACCTATCTCAAAAGTAAAGTCTTCCCTCTTATTATCTGCATAACATTAGATCATATTATAAGATGTTATCATGTATTGCGTGATAATACTCACTTTATCATCCCTTCCTCTAGTAATTATAATCCCATCATCCTCATTTCCATGACTTCATCCCAAAAATATAGAGTTCCACACCACTTTCCATATAATAACTCAAATGTTTCCATATTTATACTATAATGAAAAACGTTATTATAAGAAAACGCAACTACGGAATGATACTGATCCCAACATCCCTAGAATTCCATTGAACATTATCGAATTATATCCTCTAATGTAAGAATTTTTCTCTTGGTCTGTCCATCAAGTTTATTTTGAAGAGTATTACTAATATTTATTTCTATTCCCAATGACTATTAAAGGCCATTACAAAAGATAGAAATAAAGCTGAGATCATAGTAAGATACAATGGGTAGAATAATTCCATATATCATGAAAACCACATTGAGTAAGAGTCGATAAAGTTGACCTAAATACATTATATCTCATGTAGGAATGAAATATATAGATTGATTAATTTGGTCAATAATAAACCAAACCCCATTGTTACCATGATAAATATTTTGTCATTCTCATATGAATTCCATGGAAATATTTTCCCATATCCACTCTGGAACTGGAAAAGGCGGAATAACCCACTTTTGTAGTTGTCTCTCTAATTTAACCTATTCACATGTCATCCATTTCCTAATAAAATCTGAAATATGTCTTTATATCTCATCCCACAAGTAAAACATTGTATATTCTTTGTAAATATTAGTATTACCATGATGAACTGAAAATATAGAACTATAATATTCACATGACAACACTTTCTTCATCTAGTAATCACATGGCACAAAAAGTATTTTTCAAAATAAAAAAACACTATCATTATAAATGAAAAATTCTAGAACCTTATTTATTTTATCCAATTATAACTTTTTTATAACTCATATTATTCATATTTTGAATGCATAATATTGTCTGAAGAGGTGACTATAGTGAATCCTGAAACAAATGAGATTAGTTTCCTGTAAAACCTTCATCCATTAAAAATTTCATCAAATCATTAATCAGGGGGTAATTTTGAAAACAAAAAACGATTAATGATGTATGTTGTTATAAACACAATGAATCATCCACTTTTTTTCTTTTCCAGGATGATAACAGATAGTTTAATCATAATTATTTATCACTTCAATACATCTTATATTCAAAATTCTTAATTAACATTGAGTGGATAAATAATTTAGACTTTTTGTTCAACTTATATTTCACATTTGGATCCATATAAATGATATCTCTATATTTTCAAAGATAAAAATCAAAACTTGTAATTAAAAATCATGTATGTGATAATTTAACTCAACAGATTAATTTTTCTTAAAGTATAAGAAGTTACCTATTCATTCTACATCATGAAACAATGTAGTCCCTTCAATGAAGCTTCATTGTAGATGATAATTTCACCATTTCTAGAAGGAAGGGAAAAAATGGAGCATTCACTAATCTATTCATCATTTCATAAAAAATCATCATGTTCTTCAATCCAAATAAATTTAATCCCTTTCTGTGTTAACATTGATGGAGAGAAAGAAAACCATGAAATTTGTTTAATACGCCTTTTTATAAACTTTTAATCCAATAAAATGTTAAATCTATATAAAATGCTTACGTCATGTCCATTCATTAAATTTGTTTTTTGGAAAGATCAATTTTTATTCCATCCTTATTTATATATTTTCCATCAAAAGAAGTATGTTGCATTATAAAGTTTCATATTCAAAATCTATATAAAACATATTTTTTTCACCACTTTTAATAAAATCATAAAATTTATTTCATTATCCTCATATCTTTTTGAAAACCCTACAAAATCATCAATAAAAAAACCACAATCATATCCAAATATTCAAGGAATATTATATTCATATTATTCTTTATTACAAAAATGAAATTTTTCAAGACAAAGGGAATAAAAAAACTCATAATGAGAATATCAAGTATGAAAATCTATTTTTTGAGATTCCATCCTCCTTTTACTTCAGATGATGGTAACCATATCTGAAGCCAATTTTTTAAAAATACTAAGCTTCCTATAGATGATCAAAAACTTCATCAATATGATGCATATGATAATTATTCTTAAAATTAATGACATTAAATGCTCTATAATCATTTCAATGCCTGGTTAAACCATCTGACTTTATAATGAGAAAAATAGAAGCACCTCATAGTGATGTTCTAGGATGAATGAATCCTTTATCAAGATAGTCACCCAAATTATTTATCAATTCAATATGTTCCACTTGAGCAATTTGATAAAGGGGTTTTGAAATTTTCTTAGCATTAGGAACCAAGTCAATAGTAAATTTAACATCCCAATTTAGTATAATACTAGGATACTCATTAAGAAAAACATCTAGGAATTCATTAATCAAATATATATCATTTATTTGAATAGTTACCTTATTTTCACAAATATGTGAACCATAAATATCATTTCCACCATTTATTTGTATCTCATATTATTTATATGTTTTCAATTTTATGGGTTTATTCTTGTATATAAATGCCATGTGTTACTAAAAAACAACTTTTTGATCACTATAATCAATCTTAGCTAGATAAAAAAAATAAGATCCTTAACTAGGGTGACGTAAAACCCTACTAATGGTAAAAGAACATGTTTTGTAGGTAAGGAATTTCAACAAACACGAATAGGAAACTTCATATAATGTATTTTTTAAAATATTTACCATGGTTTTTATATGATTGACTTTTCTATTATTGACACAAATATCATTTGGATAATTATTTTCCAATTGGGTAAAGTGTTGATTATATATAACCACTAAATCCTCCTCATTTCATTTCAATTCATGGAATTGAATTTCCATCCTATGTCGAACCACCTTAGTAAAATATTATTCAAGGTAAATATTTTTAAATTAATCCCATTTCAAGGAATCAATCTCATCACTAAACCAGATATTTTTGACCAATGACCATCACTGGTAACCTTTAATATCATAAAATGAAATATAATATTAATTTTTTATCTAAACTCCCTTAACAGTGGAAATGTTTTTAATGTCTTCAATACACTCATTATCAACCCCTAGGATAAAGGATCCACTAAAATTATGAGGGTGTTTCCTCATATAATTTCCCACTATTATCATGTTTTTTGAAGTAGTTATCATTGTTCACTTATGTGGATTACACCACCATTTATTTCCTATATCTGCATAGCCATTACTATAAAAAATTATTGGTTCTAATACCTACCCTTAATGGTTTCATATTCAAAATGATATCAGCCTCTTGGTTCCTTTTAAAATTATCTTCTATGTTTCTTATTGGTAAAACTATTATAAATAGACATAACATAGATAAAGAAATAGGGTAGTCATCATTTTTATATAAGGTAATTTATTTTATGATATTATATTAACTCCATCCTAAATAATAATTCTATCATAATTGTTCTCTTATACCAACTATAATGATTTTTCCTTAAATATTACATCATCTAGAAGATGTATTTATAAGTTTCTTTTATACATTCCCATATATCATTTCAGTTTATATTTTTAGAAATTAAAAAAAATAATTAATATATACGAGCCAACGATCATTGACACTGTGTAAAAAAATATCTATTTTTATATAATAAAAAATTTTATAATAAAGACATGAAATATTTTCTTGAAAATTATTCACAATATTTAGGTTGGATAGTTTTTTCCTATTACTTATCCAATAAACCTAGTGAATATAGTTCAAAACATAGGATGGGTACCAAAATAATCATTTTGTAAGTAAAAATTAGGAATAAACCATTAGTATTAGAAAACTAATTAACATATTAAATCATTATCACAAAGAAATACACCTAACTCTTAAAGTATCATATAATAACTTTGTGAAAATTGATATTTATATTAAACATAGAAAAATATAAATAAAACATATCAGATACATGGGTAATTTTTTACTTAATATTCTAACCCGTGCAGCTACCTTATGATTTGTATCCTTCACAACTATATTACAATGCAACCCTTGTGGCTAACTCATGTTGTAACCATTTCAGTTACGCATGGTTTAACCACATGAATATCCTCAAACAAAAATATACCCAATTAAATGGATGGATTTTTAGTTACAAAAAATAATCCTAAAAATTTACCAAAATAATAAAATATTCATAATACATTTGCACTTACATAAAAAAATCCATTCAAATTTTTTAAATATATATATTTAAAGAATATTATTAAAGAGGAGTCCATCACATATAATATATCATTGTGAAGAGAATAAATAAAATTAATCGAATATGTATACACACTATAAATCTATATAATAGAAAATCATATGTTACACATAATATAAAAAATAATTGTTTCATGTCAAAATAAATGAAGTTTGAGGCATTCCCAAAGAATTGAAATTGGGATAATAACTCCATTACATTAGGATTGAATTTCATAAAATGTGTTTAAAACACCTGTATAATTGACAATAAATTGATATTAATATTTTTTATAAATAATATTATTTTTTATAATAATTTATATGATGATTTTATAAAATAATTCTACCCATTTATTAACAATATAATATTATTTACATTATTTCAGGTGTTTTCTTTACATGGTTTTTGTTGTCTGTTCATAATGGTTTTTTTGTCGAATGAAAGTGACACTATAAAAGCACAATTAAATGTTATTAATTTGTTAATAGTATATTAAATGATAACATAAATCAATTTTTTCATATATGATGATGGATCCTTGGATGAAAAATTATTGATATCCATTAATATCATTAACGAGGTTCTTCAAAAAATACAAATTAGATTTTTTATATAATTTAATAATATATATATATATGTTAATTAAAAAATTAAAATAGTTTATAACATACACATTAAAATATTTTTCAAAAATCACAATTTTTTATATGAAGATAATAATGAGGTAATGTAAATTGAAATAATATCATCCATGATGTCAGTAATTACAATCCTCAGGTATGATTTTATTATTTCAATAATAATAGGGGATGGGGAAGATGTATGATGATGAAATTATTCATAAACATGATAAAAATATAGTATATAAAAGATACTTGATTTTTAATTATAATTTGATAATGTAATATTAATATATTATAATAAAATCAAAATAATTGAAATGAATATATACCTATTAATGATAGTGGATTTTTACATCTTAAATTATCCCCCATGAGAACATATTTAAGCCCTTGGGATTTGTACTTTTGGTGGGACCATTATTTCGTTGATGTGGGGATGTGGACTGGGATGATTATTGGTCCATATTTGGAAAATCATCAAATATTGATAGGTGTAAGGAGAAATGGGGACGAGGGGTTGTATTTTTAGAGGAGCAGATCAAGGGTTTTTGATTGTTTTACTCCATGGCTTGTTAATTATGCTAAAGACTATGAATAATTTGATATTTATAATGAACTAGATTAAAATAATATAGATATTTTTTATATTATGGTTTATAAAATCATCCGTGATTTTTGGAAAATTGTATTTGTCGTATAATGTATATACTGTGTAAATTACTGTTTTTACTATTTAACCAAAATTATTATTGTTTTGAAAAATCCCATAAATTAACCAAACAATTTATTAATGTGTATAATAAAATATTAACCCCATTTTATCATAATTATTTTCAAAATATGTGAAATTATATTTTTATATAAAATTATTATTTATTAGGAAAATAAAAATTTTAAAACTACTAATCGATTTATAAAACCTTGATAAATTAATCGACGTGTCATAAAATTATATTATAAAATTTACACAATATAATTTTAATTAATATATAAATTTTATCAAAATAATGATTAATTCAAATCATTATGTTAATTATAAAATTATAATTAAACATTTCTGTTTCACAAAAATAACAACAATTATGTTATCATTTTTATAATATATTATTATCTTATTTTATGGTATAAATATATTACGGATAAATTAATAAGATAGAAAACATTTATTTATACTCTCATAGGTAAATTTATTAATATATTTTTAAAATTAAATATTCTTAATGGTAATGTTACTATTCCTAATGTGATGTTACTATTCCATTACAGTAAATTAATCTTTTACTAAAATTACACTTATTTCATTAGGCCATTATAATGAATTTAACTATATAATTCTTGAATAAAAAAAATTAATTTATTAGTACCTTGAATGTTGCAATTAAAATATTATTATAGTTAATATTAAACTATTTGAATAGAAGGTATGAAAAGGATTATGCAAATTATTAAAAATATTTATTATACATGATTATAAAATTAATTACTTGGTAAATAATTAGTATGAAATGAATGTGAGAACTATTTGAAAACAAAGAAATAACTTTAATATGAAAAATAATATTTATGTACAAATTTTCATACATTAGTAATTTATACAAATAAAACTTTTGATTGTTTAATAAAACTAAAATATTATATATTCAATAAAACATCTTTTATAGTGATTCAATATTTTTTATTTTAAAAAGAAAAAAAATTAATATTTTATGAATAAATATATATATATTTTTTAAAGCTAATAGTACATTTATTTAATAGAGAAACCTATTTTAAATATAATTTTTTAATATATAATAACATCAACTTGAAAATGTTGACGTCCTGTTTTAAATTGTATTTTAAAAAAAATTAAGAAATTTTTATAAATTTTTCAAAAAAGTTTCATTTTGTTGATGAATAGTCAAAATCAGAAAAAAAATGACTGAAAATGATTTAGCAACTATTTTTTTTATATATTTTAATTAGATTTCTATTTGGTTATGATTTATATATTGATCTAAAAAAGATATATTAATAAATTCTAGATAATTTTAATCAATTTAAAATTGAAATATTATATATATTTTTAGAATTCTGAATACTTTCAATTGAAAACCCATGGGTTTCATCCCATCTGTGAGGTTAATTTTAAATTAATTTATTCTAAATTTTTAATTAGAATTTGGAAAAGTGTATATCGTATTTGGATTCAACATAACATTTAATGAAAATTGATGTAACCATACTTATTTTCCAATAATAATAGTGAAATAATAAATAAAGTAATTAAAGCTGTTAAGAGAATAATGAGATTACTTATGGGTTAAATTTAATCACAAGGTAAAAAATTATCCTTTAAACTTGTCCAAAAGTCATTTAATTCTTGTATTTCAAAAATTTAACTATATGTTATCAATTATTTTCCATAACATGAGGAAAATTAAGTATAGTATAACTCTATATATTGTTTATCATTTTGTATTTACATGAATGATACTCCTCCTCTACAAGAAATAGTCACTCAACTCCTCACATATACAAACCAATCAAAAACATTCATATAAAAAATACTCCAAACTAACATCCCAAAATCCATCTTATCATCTTGGGAACATCACCTTGGGATTAATAATATTTAATCTTTTCCTTTGATGCAATCCAAAAGGAGTTACACGACGAAGATTTAATGTTTTTCAACGAGCAGTTTTGATTTCACTCATTCTGCACACATTCATGTATTATTATATAATTATTATTAAATAACATAATTATAATAAATATAATAATAATTTTTATGATATGTTAATTACATAATCCTTTACTCAAATCCATCAAATTTTATATGCTATCATCAATCATGGGTATGTTAGACTACCACCTAATGAATATATGTTCTTCTTTCTTCCATTACTACAAATAAGGGTAGGAAAGACTTATAGAGATACTAGTTTTATATGATATATATTAAATTTTTTATCTTTTTATTCAAAATTAATTATTATATACACATAAACTCATCATATCAATTATTTGAGAATACAATAACATCATTTTTGGAAGTGTGGACTACCACCTCCTCCAAACGATGTTATATTTAGGAAAATACATGGAATTAATTAGAAATAGGTTTAATATATATATTTAATAAATATTACAAAATAATTATAAATCGTGTATACTATATTTATATATACAAATATTTCATATAATTTCTATCATTCAACGTGACATTAAACTGGAATGAACGTTCATGCATATATATGGCCTAATATTTCCAAGAATTTGGTATTTCATTACGTATTTATATCTTTTATGTAATATTTTAAAGACATATATAGTGAATATATATTATTTATAAACCATGGTATCAATTCTTGGAGTAAGTAAATAATTATCAATGTAGGAGGAATAAGAATATTAGGTCACGGAACGCATGACAAACAATGTGGTTATTACCCAAAACATAACCTTATCATTGAATTGTTAATATAAAAGTAATATAATGTGATATTTAAATCATATATGGTATTTTATATATGAATATTATTCTATTACTTGTTTATAATGAAATTATCATTGTTATAAAATTTGTTTGAACATGGATGATGAAAGTTAATGATTAAGGTAAGGGGGATTGCCCTCAATATTCATTCTAATGAGACTTCGTTGTTATTATTCAACGAAAAACTCTTATATGGTTTATATACATCCCAGATAAATTTTATATCATTAATTCAATTAATTTAATTATATTAAATGTTCCAATTGATTTTATTCTTTCCCAAGTGTCACAATTAAAGAGTTACTCATATAGAAAGAAGATTTCTAGTCTAACTTTTATTTCTCCGAGATTCGTGACATATTCACCACTAATTTATTTCTTTGTGGTATAAATTAATCCCAATGAAATGTTATATAATGTATTTAATTTATTTCAATATATTAATTTTTTTAATTGTGTATATAGTTTCATTAATCCCATGATTCAAACGTAAGTCAAGTGATACATTATTTTTTCACACTTTTTTTATTATATAAGACACAATCCATGATAACCACCTATTTGTTATATGTGATGTATAAATATATCATCATTTTATTTTATAATTCTTATGAATAAATTTATGGTATTTACATATCCATTTTACAATCTCTCTTTAAATGGGTTCATTATTCAAAAGATCCTAAATCAGTAAAGCTATTTTTTCTCAATATGACATATTTTAGACTAATGTTATATACTGAACATATATTCATTTAAATGGTGTACAAATAGCCCAATTGAAAAGTTACTTCATGAATAATTTTTTATGTTATTTTATGCTTCATTGATTTTTATTATATTTTGGAAATATTTATTCAATGTTACAAAAGTGGTAACAGTTTATTGCTATAATACCATTTTTATAAAGACTATTTAAGATTATTCATCCATTTATGAAATATTATTATCTATACAAAATAAATATTTTTATTATATTATTACATGGTTATTCATGACCTATTAAATTAATTTTACAATTTTCTGTTAATCAGTACTTTTGATAAATAAGAAAATTTTATTATGATAATATGATTTCATTTCTATTTACCGTTGAAAATTGGTTTTATTAGAAAACCATGTTTTGTTGAAATGTATTATAAAATATTCGTATATTATCTTATCATATATAAAGGTAATTTTTACTAATTCTTTACATTTTTTACAAAACAATTGTATAAAAATGAAACAACCTTTCATTTAATAACATAGAAAAATTTCTAAACATTTTATGGTGGAAAAAGAATATTCATCTTTTACATATGTATAAAAAATAATGAATTTTATTTATTTGAATCTTAAATTGAACATTAAAATGTTATTTCTAGTGAAAATAGTTTTCCAAATATTTAGAAAATTCATTTTTCTAATTTTCATTCTAGAGAAATGGATATAAATTTTTTTTATACTTCAAAAGTGTTTTAAATGAATTTATAAAAGGCCATTATAAAATATAAAAACTATTTTCAATGTAAACATTCATCAATATGTTTTAATTTTTAAAAAATGTCTTCCAAACTGTAATTAATTTTTCTTTGAGAAATAATTTAATTCATTCTTTATAAATGTTTATAGTGGTTTTTATATAGACTTATTTTCAAAAACATTTTATATTGAAGAAGAGATTTAAATGATTTTAAAGGATTCTTGTTAATGTTTTCATGGTTATTTTCAAACAAAATTGTTTTAATTTTTAATATATATTAAAACCAATTTATGAAATAAGATTGCATTTTTTTGAAAATATTTTTTTTTGAATTTATTTTTAAATCACAATTTACTTTTTTTTGTAGTTTTCGATAAAATGTTATTTGAATTTTTTTATAATAAATTAATTTTTAAGAATGAATATTTTACTTATGAAATGACACATTTTATCATTCAATATACTTCTCCATCAATGATATCATTATTTGATCTATTTTTTCAATAATTGGGGATAAGATGTTAGGACAACATTATAATCATTTCCATGAATGTTATGTGCTTAAGATATCATGTTGTTTATGAAATCCTTTTATTATCCATGAGGTATAAAATCATAAATCACATATGAAACCAAACTCCATTCATTAGTCTTTTTATTATGAAATGATTATGAATCTTGTCTATTTTTTATATCTTATGACAGGATCTTTATGATAACCATTTTATTTACTAGATTATGATATGGAATTTATGAAATAATTCTATTTTATTGGGTAATAATAAGAAGATTTTTTTATCATTATATAATACACGTGTTTATGATTTAATTTTGTGATGAGTTGTAACTATGTATCCCTCCAATATATTGGGTAATTATTTATACCTCGTGATATATACATGGATTAAATGTGGAATGATCTCAGTTCAGTAAAGGAAATTGCCAACTATTTTGGTCTCATGTGTGATCCTTGACTTCTAAGATGTTATTTGTGGAGAACCTTAAATAATGATTTGGTTTTGGAATTTATCCAATTATTCTAATATAGCGTTGTAATTATTTGTTTACTAATATGAAATTAATTTTATATTATTATATATTGTTCAAAATTTCATGTTGTATTCTTATGTTAATATTTAAAGTCTTATAACATTTATTTCTTAATTATTCATGTCTATTAAAATATCAATTTATATGTAAGTATTTTTGTTTATAATTATTTGTATGTAGGGTTTTATTTACCAATTATATGATCCTGATATCATTCCCTTATTCTTATGTCACACTTCCATAACATCCTAGTTTACCCTTACTGAGCATATGTGCTCACACTTTCTTATGTTCCATTTCCCCATTTTATAAAGAATGATTTTACATTGGCTATTCTTGTAAATAGTACTAACAGATAGGATATTTATTTAGTTGTTGATTATATCTCACCATGTAAGAAGATTTTGTTTCCATGTTTTTATGTCGATAAACAAATATTGTCCCCATGAATGTAATTTTATACTATTTTAAATATTCATAAATAATGATGTAATGTCATTGTATGTTATGTTGGGATTTCTATAGCTTTACGAGAAGATGTTATTTAATGTTTATTTTGGATATATTCTGATACATATATGATTATATTGTTATGATAAATTGTGATTAATATTTTTTTGATCTTGTTGAGTGATATTTTTCATGTTATCACTACACGACTCACTATGATGATATTATTTCTTTCATGTAATAGACTATCAAGAAAGTAATCTTATATTAGTTTAATGTTTCATATTAATATTTAATGGTTATTATAATTTACATGAACTAGTGTGTTAATAGACCCGGCCCATGCTATGTAAATTATGTTCATTATTTTCAATTTGTATCACCATTTGGTGTTTATGTGTGAATTTAACTGGATACTTAGTGGAATTATAAATTCATTTTGGTAAAATAGACCATATTACGATTTTCCATATATTTATGTAAATAAAAATTATTAGTATATTATTATTGTATTTTATTTTCATGGGTTGGTAATTTATTTATTGATATTAATAATTGAATTCCATTACCGGAGGCTCAATAGATACATAGAAGATAAGTAATTTTTTGTGAGATTGATCCATTTCACATTAACTTAATATGACCAAACATGGGAAAATGACAAAATTTTGAATTATTAATGTTATATATGAAATATTAAAAATATAAATTGATATTTCCAAAATAATAAAATAAAAATTAAAAAAAATTAAAACGTGTTTTTTAATGATAAGGTCAATGATTTCTCAATTACAAATAAATGATAAAACCAAACTAGTTATATTTTTGGACTAACATACTTTATTTTTTAAATAACTATATTTGTCCCTTATTATCAAGGTATTCTTTACTAGTAGGAGTTAATGAAGAGGTTGAGATATCTAGATTTATTTATTCTTATATATACCATTGTTAGTTTCATAAAATCCAAGTGATCATATTATTCAAAAGATTAATGAAATAATTATATAAATATATGAAATCAATTAATGATATTGTCAAAATATATATATATTTTTTCTCAAAAAATGATTCATTTTTGAGTTATGTAATAGTGTACCATTCTCTCATTCAAATGATCAATCTTATTTTCCCCCTTTCTGTGACGATTCACAAATTAATTCATCATTTATAATCTTATTGAGGAATTATATTTTTATAGAAAAACAATATTATAGTAACTCTATATAAAAACTATAACGACATGTTTCATTATGGATCCATAGAATCAATGAAAATATATATTTATTTTGAAATTTAATAGGGGATAATTTTATATCTAAATATAAAATAATGAATTTTTTGTTCAAGATTATTTTATAAAAAATAACGAGTTTTTTGAGGTGTAAATATCAGTGGAAATTATTTTTATTAATAATTAATTGGTTGAGTAAAATAAAAAAAATGGATATTGGTTGAATATTAATTTTTATACATTGTATAATTCCACTGATAAACAGGTGATAAGAATGATGGTGTGAAAACACTGGACTTACAACAATTATCTTTAATGCAGTCCCCCAGATTTTTAGTGGGAAACCAAGTCACTGAATGGGGTAAACTGTGTAACACAATGGATAGGAGTTTCTTTTTTTCAAATTTGGGGGCACAGAAAAAATTTATCATTTTAAAATTATAGATCAAACTTGGTTTTCTCAATTTTTCATTAATGGAAGATGGGAGGAAATTCCTCTCTAAGACCCCCATCTTTATTTTATATTACTAATATTGATTTATACATTGTTTTATAACTATTTGTGTTAATATTCATTCAATTTCATAATTTTATCCATCATCTTATAATTTAATATTTTTTGTTTCCTTGGATTATGGATTTGATTTATTACTATACAATATGATGGACGAATTTTATCATAATGAGATATATTTAGAGTCATGGTTAAGATTTTCTCATGGCTTGATTCACAAATCAAAAATTCAATCTCACATATATATTCAAAAAATAATGAATGATAAATTTTCATATATTTTATTAAAATAAAAAGAGTCCTTAATATAAATAAATAGTGGTTAATTATGACTGTTTGAACCAGAAAAAATAATCAAGTTTTTAAAGAATCAACAATTAATATTGTGATGTTTTGGTCTTCTATTAGTGATTCATACCAAACATAAACGATTTAATATATACATTCATGATCATTCAACCCATTAAATATTTGTTCATGTTATTTTAACTATCATATGTACAGTCATAGATCCCTATAAGGATTACAATAAAATCTACACTATTTGAGTTTCATTTCACCATATGTAATCTATGTGTTCCTTGAGTTTTTAGGTTACTATCATACTTGAAAATATCATGAATATATCATTGATAAATTTATTCATTTCAAATATCAATACTTCACCAACCCATATATTTTATATATTACATAATCATACTAGTAAAAGTTCAAGATAAAAATAACAATATCCAGAATCCCGTTAATTCGTATAATCTTATTATTCCTCGACTAAACATAAAACAGTCCCTATATAGGATTAATATAATCAAATTCATAAAACAATAATAATATTAAATAAATGAATAGTAAGGATTGTATGTGGAGATTCACATGAACATTAACCTCATATTGAAGCTATCCAACTTCTAGATCTAGCACCTTCTGAAAGGTCAATCAGTAAGTGTCAATTCCATATGATGTTTATATAGTGTGCCTTATGAACATGTACTCGTTACCATCAAAACTCCAATTCTATTTACTCATTTGGAGTAACAACTACAATAACATTGTTAATTTGCATATATTCTCTATATAATGGATCCATTATAATCTAAATTGGATGTAAAAGAATTTAATAAGTGTCTGAGACAATTCATGAGAAAGGTTACCCTCATTTCACATCAACAATGTGTCTATCCACTACATAACGGGGTCCCACGGGCCTGATCTTGGTACTTAACTTGTTCAATAATCATCATGGATGTAACACCCCAACCATAGAAGCTTCGAGAAGTTTCATTATTCTAATAAATTAGAATGATGACTATAAATACAATAAAAACGGACCGATTAGTATATCATTCATGGAAAATAGATTACATACATAAACCTTATGTTAAAATTTATAACCTAAAAAATTTATTATACTAGGAGAACTCCATTATTTTCCATTTTTAACCCTGGATATATATAATAACACAAGTCTTGGAATATTAGTAAAATATAACATAATATAGGGGTATGCTCACATGATAAATAATGGAAAACAATATTATAGAAGCTAACATAAATAACCCAAACCTTTTATGGGAAGGTATATAATTGAAACACAAGTCCTCTCTACATAATCATTAGTATTATATGCAATGAATAAATCAAATAATTTCAAAAAAATCACTTGGATTATATACTACATAAAAATCAGATGTAATATCAATAACTAATATCAATTTTAGGGATTGCATAATGTCATACATCATAACCATATAATCATGGCCTAGTGCATTGACCATAAAGAACCATACCCTCAAGGACTTGTCCTAAGACAGTAGTTTTTCTTATGAGACATACCGATACATCGAGGTGAAATAGAGGGACTCACCCATCACTTACTATGTACAATGAATCTCTCTTATAAATGTGTTAATGCATTACATAAATATTGATATTAAAACTAGCATATGAAATGTCAGTAATTTTACTATAAACCAGAAATGATACAAAAATAGCACATCCATAGTCAAATATATAATGAAACATAAATAATATATGTAATATTGTTTCATAGTAAATTAAAAACAATTACACATAAAATTAACAAATTGTGTTGACCGATATGAATATAATCTAATGAAATTATTAAA
The DNA here is from genome assembly GCA_963277665.1 of Viscum album. NCBI lineage: Eukaryota > Viridiplantae > Streptophyta > Magnoliopsida > Santalales > Viscaceae > Viscum > Viscum album. The sequence goes on from OY728148.1 coordinate 395,209,851, forward strand.
AATATGTGAAAATAATATATATTTTTATAATGAAATTAATTAAAAGCAGCACAATTATAAAAGAACATATATTGTTTAAAATTATCCTTGTAATATTGTATTGGATTCATCAAAAAGATAAGACGTTTTGATGGTGTAATTATATGGCTTCCCCATATAAGTGAAGAGAAATATTTTTCCTTAATTTTTTTGAAAATGGATGAAATTTACAATTTGAATGTTATAAAAAAATGGAAACATTCTTAGAAATAAAATTAAAATATTTTCTAGGAATAATAATAATAATTTTATCTAAATATTTATAAATCACAAATATTGATGATAAATAAGTACTCGTGGATACATATAAACAATCTTGGATAAAAATAGATAGTGATACTAACCCTTACCTTGTGATTCCTTTTTTGGGTGATCATCCACTAAGATCCCTTATAATAATTTTTAAGAGTTTTAATAAATTATTTTAGAACCATAATGTTGAATATTATTTTATAAATCATCCTCTTATAATACATTATTGCTGGTTTTTTAACAATCTCTCCGTATTTCACTATTTCATGTGTTAATTGGCTAGTTTTCTCAAGTATGATCTGAATTGTTATTTTCATATTATATTATGTAGATCATTATTTAATTATCTAAATTATGTAGAAAATGACTTAAATATATTAAATATTAAGTAGATAAGTATTTAAAATAATCCATAATGTTTGGAGATGGAAATGAAATACCACCGTCATGGAGATGGTAATCCATGCATACACATAAATGATAATTTCATTTAATATTTGTATTAAAATATGAAATTTAAATGATTTATATTTACATTATAATTCTATTATCATATATATTTCAAATAAGTTTCATATATTTTTTGAAATTTTCCTTAATATGTTCCATGTATTGCAGGAATGAATATCATCACTTTGAGGGTGTGATAGTCTACACATCCACCTGGGATGTTATTGTATATCCACAATATTGAAGGAATGAAGGTATAGAATTTACATAATATGAAATAGTTTATAATGAAAATATTAGCAAATCATTTTCAATAAAAAACAGTTTTACGACCATCAATGAAGGTGGTAATCTAAATCGAATAAAACAATATTTATAGAGTCTATTAACCGACATATGTAGAGACCCAAATCTTAACGTACATGGACATTACATTACTTTTTCGGAATACTTAGTACATAAAAAAACACACACACAAGGACTTAAATAGTTTAGTGTCTTTGGAAACTGGGAACGTAATCTTCTAATCGTGGTGAAAGATCTTCAACATCTCCCATAAAGATCTTCCCCTTTTTTCTTACCTAAAACCATTCTTTATATCCTGGGGAAATAAAAACAAAAAAAGGGTGAGATCAAATGCTCAGTAAGGGTAAGAATGGATAAAATAAAACATACCATATACATTTTAACTTAAAAACATGAACATAATGTTTAAACATCAAAAACTTGAGCAATGACATAAAACATGGAAGTACGTAAGGCATAGATCATAAGGAAACATGAAGAATGATAAAATACAATGGTAATAAAATATGTAATTGTGTAAACCATTAAGTACATGATATGATTTCCATATTAGCCAAGGCATTGCTGCCGAGACCATCTTAGTGGAAAAGGTCCATTTCTGAATCGAGTTCACTCGTTGTTCCAGTCCAGTATTACTGAACCAGTTTAACTTTCCATTCCAGCCATGTCTATCTCATGAGATATAAATCTTTACCCAATGAATTGGAGGAAGATATAGGTCTCACACATCTCATAATGAAATCATTCTTACTTGTTCCACAAAAAAACTTAAAACATTCGTCATAACCCAAAGAATAAAAAGGGTTTCATAAACATCATCCCATCATTTCATAATCCATATAAAACAAACAGACATTTCATCATAAGAAAAGTGAACCATGTAAATTATAGAGACATTAAACATAAAACATACACATATGAAATAATTTCATCTTAGATGAAAAATGTTTTTGATAAAACATTTAAAATGAATTCTTGAGAAAAATATCCTTTTTTCTTAAAAATGAATTTATTTTCACTAAACGTCATGCTATTTTAAAAGAAAAAGATTTTGTTGGAAATAGTCATGAAATCTATTGAAGGAATCTTCATGCAAATAAGTATTTATAAAAACCTAAAAATATGTTCGTGTTTTATAAGTTAAAAAAACATTCTTCTCGTACTTTTTCCAGAAAAGTCAAAAAGTACCTCGTAATGGTAAGATTCCATACATACCATGAAGTAAAAGTAAAAAATGGGTAAACATGACATTAAAAATACATGAAAACACATTTATAAAACATGGACATGTATGATAGAAATAACCCCAGTAAATACTTACGAATAAGCAATCTTGGATAAAAACGGGATTTTCAAAATTATCCCTTACCTTAGGTCTGATTTGCTTCGTAAGTGTCTGAACCTCCTCTTCTTTGAAGCGCCTATTTGAGATCTCCTTTTAGGGCACTAAAATTGGTCTTTAAGGAAGACCAGAACCTCTAGGATGTATCTATGGAAGTGTAGAAGAGAATTTAGTATGGGTTGGCCGATCATGAAGGCTCAAAGTGGCGTGAGGAAGAGAGGGAGGAGGTTCCCTTTTATAAGGGAGGAGAGGGGAACCTTTGGAATAACTAAAAAAATTATTATATTATAAAGTAAAATTCCGTTTTTAATAGTTAAAAATTGATATATTTTGAAGATATGGTGGGGATCGGTCTAAATCCTCTCATACAATAGAATTAAGACAAGTTTATGTTCCTATTTTAACCTTATCATTTATATTTAACATTAAGTTAAATAATTTTACTTTTACCGGGTCTTCTTGTTTTCTTATACTATAAGGTTAATATACTTACTATAATCAGAAAAACGAACCCCATGTTGTTTATTATTAATATATATAACTTTATCTAAGTTATTTGGCCGAACATTAGATTTTTAGGAATAAAATAACAATTAATAATATAATATTTGTTTTAAATACTATTTTAGGTCAATTTTGACACTATTTAGTAATTGATATTTGTGAAAATCATAACAGAATTATTAGTTCTAAAAAAGTAAATTAAATCAATACTAACATTCCATATTAAATTATAAAATTAGTGTAATTCATAAAAAGACTCAAATTATATTTATTTTGGTATTTATAACATCAATTATGTCAATATTTTATTAATAAGATAATTACTGCATCATCTTTGTGTCATAAATAAATTAACTTATTTAAAGTCTAAAAATTACAAATAAAATATAATTATGTAGGAAATATTTTTAGATTTATAATTAATATTTATAGTCTAATTTATCTTATCTATAACCCTATATTAAAAATTATATACTTATTAAACTTTGATTTTAACTATTTTAACCCTTCTTTAAATAAATTAATAATAAATGACCTAATCTAATCCAAGTGGGCCTAAATGGTCATATTTTATTCCTAAGGTTGTTTTTGGTGGAATAAAACTTATCCAATAGAATTAGGACATGTTTCAGGGTAATAATAATATCATTTTTACCCGTAATTTCCCTATTTACTTTTAACCGTGGTAAAAAAAAGTAAAAAGTTACTATTCACCAGAAATTATTTTCATCTCATTGAATCACATTTTACTTACTGACATCAACCGTTTCTCTCGAATTTTTGAAATTCCACTCATAGAAGTGGTGAAATTAAGTTTTATGAAAAATTCATTTTTCATAACTACTACTTAGTGGTTTCACTATTCATCAAAAAATGAAAGTTTCCAGAAAAATACCAAAAATTAGGCCTAAGATATATTTGATATTATGAACTCAAAAATGATGTCTATTTTACCAAATTTAAAACATATCAGTTGCATTAATTAATTTAAAAATTAATTCCCGTCGTCAAAACAAATAAGCGTCTTCTTAAGAGATAATAACTATCAAAAGATTGGCACTTGTTTATGTCTGGTTTAAATGTGAAATTACATCCAATGAACAACATTGTATTAAATTGTAAAAATTTATTCTAAATATACTTTAAAACCACTAAAATTAATAATTTATCACTATTAATTATTTTGATTAAAAAGGTTGTTTTTAATTAAAATTTAGTAATTTTCACTATTCATCAGAAAATTAAAGTTATCCGAAAAGTTCCAAAATTTAACCCCAAGCTAATTTCGATATTCCGAATCCCAAAATGAAGTCCATTTTGAAAAATAAAATTTACAAAATTTCGAAAAGTGGTTATTACTATTCATAACGACTAGTTTTAATAATATTTTAATAGTATATCGTTGTTTAGTGAAACACAGTATTGCGTACTACACACGCTATCGAGGAAGGTCGTGATTGCGTGTAATACAAGTCTAGTAAAGGATGTGTGTTGTGAAAGATCCTTTTGGTGTAGTGTACAACACAAGACATTAATGAAATTAAAAAAAATATTTTTCATAAAATATCGGGGTGTTACATTCTACCCCCCTTAAAATGAATTTCTCCCTTGAAATTCGTCGGGGTTATAAATGGTTTACTACAAGAATGTTTCTTTAATAGAAACCCACATCGTAAAAAGGAATACCAAAACCATTCATTAAAAACAAAAGTATGAAACGTAACGGTTACCCAAATAAACTAATCACTGGGTTTCCACATAGGTGAAAATATGGATATGGAAGAGAAATCTAACCATCATGTTCTGATTGAGAGTGGTAGAGTACATGGCTATGGAAAATCCAGCAATCACAAAGCCATAAATTTTTTACGATCTAAGGTACCATCTGATTCATCAGATATATGAGTGCTAGGAAATCATTTTTTGATTTCAAGATCATTTCCCTAAAGTGGATGAAATTGGAATTAGAAGAAATTCTTTTGTGATTTTGGTCTAGTCTCACCGTTGGTCATTCTTTGGACAATTTCCACATCATCTTTTAAAGAAATGAAGTTGAATTTGTCATTCGTGATGTGTTAGCAGATCATGTGATAGAATGATGGGTCAATCCATCTGTCTCAAACAAAATAATAGAAAAGTTATCAAAAAATACGTAAGTCCATCTATAGTGAGATTAATCTTATATGGTTCCTAAAATGGACTTATACTTCTTATATTACACTGCTTAATATAAGAAAACTAGTTTCTACTAAACAAGTACTTCTTTTAGGCCATTGGTAGGCAATAAAGGCCAGTCGCACTTCGGTTGTGGGTTCGATTCCCACAGCCTTGTCTGACGCGATTGGTTATCGCCCATCCTACATGTTGTCCTTTTTCTAAAACTACATTACTATAACATCCCATAAATAATATCGAAAAAACTTCTACCCTTAAACAACATTAACTTATGTCCAACATAATCCATCCCAATCATTAGGCTTATCCAAAATACTTCGGTCCAACCTCATAGTATAAAAATGATTACGTGAAATGTCATATAACAATCACGTGAATGCCATCATTTATCCCCCATATATCATAAGATATATCTTGTTGGTCAAATTACAAACATGTGAATACCTTAATCATGTATACCCATTGAACCTTAGTGAAAACATGAATGCAGTTAAAAGTTAACACATTCCACAAACCAGAATCCTCAAAATTATTTATACTCAAACCATTATATCACTTAGTCCTTATATCTATCATGAGCTCATGAATACAATCAAACATCTCATTATCTTCTTATCCCTTCATTATGCACATATCATCTTCTTACCAAAAATATCTCAATCATTATCCATGGTTACCAGTACCATAAAATTATTGAAAACCACAATATACCAATACATAAATATTCCAATATTCCACGATACTATATACAACATGATTTTGGAATCCCATTACATAAACATTTAATCATTCCACCACATCGTTTTCATATTCAACCTCGCCAATAGTGATCACAAGTGACTTCCATTTGTCCTTTGCCTTAAGTGGTTCCTCATGTCGATCATCATTAACCCTTGGATTAGGGAATTTATTAGCATAATGCCCCATTTCATTGCACTTGAAGTATTGAAGTATTGTTGGTGCGTTTTCTGCAGTCTTTACTTTATTCACACCATTAGCAACCCTTTTTCCATTACTTCGACACTCAGCTGCTCGATGACCTTCTTTTCCAAACTTAAAACATTTTCTAGTCCCTTTAAGACAATCTCCACCTTACTTTTTTCCACACTTTGAGCATAAGGAAACATTCAACTTCTTTTCACCATTATTCTGAGATTTCTCCTTGAACTCCATCTTTCGTTTCTTGTCAAAACTATAAGATGGATATGTAACACCAACTTCCATTTCTACCTTGATAGCATAACACACAATTTCTTCATAGCTACTGAAGTCTCTAATAGCTAATTCCCTTCGAAAATTTGGTTTTAAGCCACTGAAGAATAGATCAACTTTACTTTCAGGTTGGATGATAAATCCAGATGCATACCTTGAATGCCTTGTAAAATTCGCTTCGTATATACCAACAGATTTATCATCTTGTTTCTTTAGTTCAAGAAACTCTTTCTCCATCATTGTTCGAAGAATACGACAGATGAACTTATTGATAAATAAGTCCTTGAACTCATCTCATTCCATGCACTCAACTTCATCTATTGGCCTCATATTCTTGGTAGGATTCCACCATTGATCAGCATCACCTTCCAAACGTTATACTGCTAAGATGACTTTAACATGTTCAGAACATTGAAGAACTGAAAATATATTTTCATTGCTACTGACCTATTGTTCAGTAACAAGTGGATCAGAAGACCCACTGAAAGAAGGTGGACATTGCCTCATGAAGGACTCAATAGAATATTGTTCCCTTCTCTTCTCATTTGGAAGTCTAGAATGATTCATAGCTTGTGTAAGTATAGCAATAATATTTTGCACTCCATCTCTTATAACATTTGTTTGTTCAGGAGTACAATCATTGCATTTTCCATTTCATTGATCAACATGGATCCTTCAGGTTCCATCCATCGTCTAAATCCCAAAAATAATAGTGTGAGAGGAAACAATCATGCTAGGGAAAACAATATAATAAAGGGGGAGTACCTTCATTATCTAAAATCTTAGGTTACCATAATTCTAGTACTATAACCTATACTTATACATAACCTTAGGAACATCCCTAGACATACCTTAGAAATATCTCTAGGGATCTCACTAAATTTCTCGCATCCTTGTTTCCAAAGGTTGACTAAACCTTTCCTCTGATACCAACTGTATAGACCCAAAGCATAACGTACATGGACTTTACATTACTTTTGCGGAATACTTAGTACATAACAAAAACAGACACACAAGGACTGTAATAGTTTAGTGTCTTTGGAAAATTGGAACGTAATCTTCTAATCATGGTGAAAGATCTTCAACATCTCCCATAAAGATCTTCCCCTTTTTTTCTTACCTAAAATCTTTCTTTATATCCTGGGGAAAAGAAAACATAAAAATGGTGAGCTCAAATGCTCAGTAAGGGTAATCATGGATAAAATAAAGCATACCATATACATTTGAACTTAATAACTTGAACATAATGTTTAAACATCAAAAGCTTGAGCAATGACATAAAACATGGAAATATGTAAGGCATAGATCATAAAGAAACAATACGAATGATAAAATAGAATGGGAATAAAACATGTAATTGTAGAAACCATTAAGCACATGATATTATTTCCATATTAGCCAAGGCATTGCTGCCATGACCATCTTAGTGGACAAAGACCCTTTCTGAATTGAGTTCACTCCTTGTTCCAGTCATGTATTACTGAACCGGTTTAACTTTTCGTTCCAGCCATGTCTATCTCATGAGATATAAATCTTTACCCAATGCATTGGAGGGAGATATAGGTCCCACCCATCTCATAATGAAATCATTCTTACTTTTCCCACAAAATAAACTTATCACATTCATCATAACCCAAAGAATAAAATGGGTTTCATAAACATCATCCCATCATTTCATAATCCATATAAAACAAACGAACATTTCATCACAAGAAAAGTGAACCATCTAAATTATAGAGACATTAAATTTAAAACAGAAAAATATGAAATAATTTAATCGTAGATGGAAAATGGTTTTGATAAAACATTTGAAATGAATTCTTGAGGAAAATATCCTTTCTTCTTTAAAATCAACTTCTTTTCACAAAACGTCATGCTATTTTAGAAGAAAGATTTTTTGTTGAAAATAGTCATGAAATCATTTGAAAGAAGCTTCATGAAAATAAGGCTTTATAAAACCTTAAAAATCCATTTGTGCCGTATATGTTAAAAAAACATTCTTCTCGTACTTTTGCCGGAAAAGTCAAAAAGTACCTCGTAATAGTAAGATTCCATACATACCATGTAGTAAAAGTCAAAAATGGGTAAAAAGGACTTTAAAAATACATGAAAACACTCTTATAAAACATGGGCATGGATGATAGAAATAACCCCAGTAAATTTATAAGAATAAGAAATCTCGGATAAAAATGAGATTTGCAAAATTATCCCTTACCTTAGGTCCGATTTTCTTCGTAAGTGTCTGAACCTCCTCTTCTTTGAAGCACCTCTTTGAGATCTCCTTTTAGGGCACTAAAATTGATCTTTGAGGAAGACCTGAACCTCTAAGATGTAGTTATGGAAGTGGAGAAGAGAATTTGGCAGGGGTTGGCCGAGCTTGAAGGCTCAATGTGGTGTGAGGAAGAGAGGGAGGAGGTTCCCTTTAATAATGGAGGAGAGGGGCACCATTCGAATAAATAAAAATATTATTTTAGTATAAAGTCAAATTCTGTTTTTAATAGTTCAAAATTAATATATTTAGAATCTAAGGTGGGGATGGGTCGAAATCCTCTCATCCAATAGAATTTAGAATAGTTTAGGTTACTATTTTAACCTTATCATTTAGATTTAACATTAAGTTAAATAATTTTACTATTACCGTGTCTTCTTTTGATATTATAATATAACGTTAATAGACTTACTATAATCAGCCAAAAGAACCCCAAGTTGTTTATTATTAATATATATAACCTTATCTAAGTCATTTGTCCGGACATTAGATTTTTAGGAATAAAATAACAACTAATAATATAATATTTGTTTTAAAAACTATTTTATGGAAATTTTGACACTATTTAGTAATTGATTTTTGTGAAACTCATAACAGAATGATTAGTTCGAAAAAAGTTATTTAAATAAATAGTTACATGTCATATTAACCTAGAAAATTAGTGGAATTCATAAAAAGTCTCAAATTATACTTATTTGGGTATTTATAACATCAATTATGACAATATTTTATTAATAATATAATTACTGCATCATATTTGTGTCATAAATAAATTAACTTATTTAAAGTCTAAAAATTAAAAATAAAATATCATTATGTAGGAAATCTTTTTAGCTTTCTAATGAATATTTATAGTATAATTTATATTATGTATAACCCTATATTAAAAATGATATACTTATTAAACTTTGATTTAAACTATTTAACCCTTCTTTAAATAAATTAATAATAAATGTCATAATCTAATCCAAGTGGGCCTAAATGGTCATATTTTATTCTTAAGGCTGTTTTTGGTCGACTTATCCTTATCTAATAGAATTAGAACATGTGTTAGGGTAATAATAATATCATTTTTACACGTAATTACCGTATTTACTTTTAACCGTGGTAAAAAAAGTAAAAAGTTACTATTCACCAAGAATTATTTTCATCTCATTGAATCACATTTTACTTACTGACATCAACCGTGTCTCTCGAAATTTTGAAATTCCACTCACAGAAGCGGTAAAATTAAGTTTTATGTAAAATTGATTTTTCTTAACTACCACTTAGTGGTTTCACTATTCATCAAAATATATTCAAAATATACATCCAATGAACAAATAGCGTGTTCTTAGGAGATAATAATTATCAAAAGATTGACACTTGTTTATGTCTGGTTTAAATGTGAAATTACATCCAATGAACAAAATTGTATTAAATTGTAAAAATATATTCTAAATATACTTTAAAACCACTCAAATTAATATTTTATCACTATTAATTATTTTGATTAAAAAGATTGTTTTTAATTAAAATTTAGTAATTTTCACTATTCATTATAAAAGGAAAGTTATTCTAAAAGTACCCAAATTTCACCCTAGCTAATTTTGATATTATGAATCCAAAAATGAAGTCCATTTTGAAAAATAAAATTTCAAAAATTTCAAAAAGTTGTTATTACTATTCATAACAGGTAGTTTTAATAATATTTTAATAGCATATCGTTGTTTAGTGAAACTCGGTATTGCGTACTACACACTCTATCATGGAAGGTCGCTGTTGCATGTAATGCAAGGAAAGTCAAGGATGCGTGTTGTTCAATCTCCTTTTGGTGTAGCGTACAACACAAGACATTAATGAAATTAAAAAGAATATTTTTCATTTAATCTCTGGGTGTTACAACATAACATTGACAAAAATTTCATTTCATTGAATAAGATGAGGTGAGAAACGAAATGGATTTTATATATTCATTTAAAAACATAGTAATCCTGTATATAAATTATTTTTTAGTCATCATCACTTGATAAATTACGGTGGTGAGGCCAAAGTAGAAAAATTTATGAAATTGATAGAGGTTCCTTGAGAATATTACCTCAGGAATAACACCTCATTGAAAAAACCTTAAGGGGATTAGATTTGGTCTTTTGGTGAGAACTAATGCACATGGATATGGGGAGAGTTTTGAGTTGTTTTTTTGAAGTAATTTATGGATCTAAAAGGATTTTTGAGTCAAAATATGGTGGTGGAGAGGTTGTATTTATATTTGATGATAGCTGGGTTTAGGTGATTATTTTAGAAATTATTTTATATTAAAATCCATCCAAATAGAGGTGACATTAAATTCCATGACATGGGATTGTAATTAATGTTTTATTCATGTGTTAGGGTCTGTCCAAGTAACATAAAACAAATAAATGAAGTAGTTTTTAGGAATATTAAGGTTTTAACATTTAATTATAACTCATGTCAAAATGTTACTTATACGTCGATAAATAATTTTTTTACCATGGTAGTTTTTTTCATACCTAAATATAATATTGCACATACAACCTAATTTGGAACTTTTGATTTCAAATATTGTAGAAATTTTATGTCGTTTAATCCATTTAATTGAAAAAAAAATTATTTAAAATTATTTCCATAGAAAAAACTAAAAAGTCGGGTTTAAAAGTGAAATATTAAAAAGATGACAGAGATTTTATATTCAATTTCAATTTGAAATTGGTTTGATTGACCTAAATATAATTAAATATGAATATAATAGTCTAATTAAACTATAAATTCCCATAAAAATACAATATATCTATAAAAATTAATTAGTCTAAAAATTAGTTTTGAAATTAAATGCATTATTTTTTAGTATTCATCAAAACATGAAAGTTATTAGAAAACACCAGATATTTATACAACTAAATTATTTATTCACCATCCTAATAAATAATTATATATTTTTTTAATTTAAAATATAAATGTATCATATATTTTATTTAAAAAGGGTTCCATATTAAATAGCGGTAAAGCAATATTTCAAAAAAATCCTATTTTTTTGAAAAAAATAATTTTGTGTTTTATATCATGTCTATAAAATACATAAGATAGATGATAACATTATATTGAATATATAAAATTAAAAATATTTTCAAATATATTAAAAAAAAATTTATGGTTATGTTATAAATAATATTAATATATTCCTGTTTGTAAAACTAGGCCATGAATGTAACCCAAGAAAAATAATTATTCTATGTAGGGTAAGCTAAAAATGTTGTTCCATAAAAAGAATAAAATGAAATGAAATAAAATTTTATTCATTAATGAAAATATTTTGAAGTCACATACTGTAATATTCTCACATCCTTCAAAAAATTACATCCTCAAAATTTAATCCCGGGATAAAAAACTAGGGATTTGACATTTCAAAACATCATTGATGATATCCAACATACAAAAAATGATTAATGATACCCCCTTGAAAAAAAATATAGGAAAGTATGAAGCACACCTGAGATTACAAATATAGGGGTTCCATGTATGAAAAAAAGTAAAATAAAATAAAAATTTGACTATCATGTTTTGAGGGAGAGTTATTGAGAACATGGTTAAGAGAATGCTAATAATCACAAGGATATAAATCTACAATAATCTAAGGGGCCGTCTAATTCATTGAAAAACATAATAGGATATAAGTTTTTAATTCAAAATCCATTCCCCTCAGTTGAATAATTAATTTACATCATTGAATAAGTACATAAGGAAATAATAGTTACTTCATGATTAGAGTTTCATCCTATAACCAATTTATAAAAAAATTCTTTATCTCCAAATGATTATAAAATTCAACCACATTCGCTTTAGCTTCACCATATTTGTTTAAAAAATGACATTATACATAATCTGTCAAACTGTTTAAAATAAATAAAACTATGATATAATAACAATTACATCATATAGTCTTGTGGTATGTGACAGACCCTTGTCATCCTTCAATTGCAGGTTCAATCTTTGTCGCCTTTCTAGATGTGAGAGGTTGGGGTTTGATCTGTGGGTTTTCATTTTTCATAAAATATATTATTATGAGATTATTAAAATAAACATAAAAACTATTATTACCTTAATCAATAATATCCAATGTTCATCTTAATATATTAAAAACGTTATACTTAAACAAAATACTTTTTTCTAAATTAGAAGTCCAAAAAATATCTCTAAATTCCCATGAATCAATATTAACCACATATTTTACTCAATCCACACAGTGCAACATCCAATATCCCATATTGAATATATGATTGAATTAATCATATAAAAACAAAATAAAAAAATTAATTCATCCAAATATTTAATAAAGAATTATTGGAGTAAAATCCCTATATATCACATTATACATAAAAAATAACATGATAATATAATTCTTAAACACAAAAACATTAATATTTTAGTTCGACCGTAGTAACAACACAAGCTTGAACTTCATCTATTTTATTATTCTGAGCTATATTTTCTGGATATTGTGTATAATAATTTACATACTATCCCATATATTTACAATTATAACATTTGAAAATTACATATTCTTTCAATCACTTTCAATCTAGGTCATGGTGGCCTTTATCTCTACACATGTAATAAACTCACATTGCTTTCATACTATTATTAGGATGTTTCTTTCCACATTTATTAGATATTTTAAAATATTTATTTCCATTTTTCTCTTCATCCATATCATTCCCCATTTTTTTCTTAATCTATATAATTATATTAAAGATCCCAGACATATATAAATTTTTTTATGTGTTTATCCACATGGGACTATATCATAGAACAATGATAAAGGTTGTGAGACCATCTCTGGTTGGAGGAATGGTTTTAAACCATAAATGAATTGATTAGTATTTCTTCATAGGTTTCATATGTAGTCATTTGCAGTCCTTGTTGTCCTTGTGATGTTATCCTCATTCATTGCAACATTCCCATCCTCCTTTTTCATCAAACGCATTAATCTACATTCCATATCAGCTATTTGTTATCTGGGAGAGTGTTTTGTAAGAATATTTCATTGAAATCCCTCTATTTCATTTTTTATACTTCTTAATAATTTTTTTTGTTTTTAATTAATGTCCACCATTTAAACATAACTATTAATATATGATAATATAACATGGAAACATGTTCACATTCATTACATACCTATGAATGAAATATAATCTCTAAGGAACATATCCATTGTTTAGTTATAAATGGATTTTTAGTCCCATTTAACGTTATAGGTTGTTGTCTCATGAAATGGCATAAAATTGTTCCCCTAAATCATGAATCAAGCCCCTCCCTAAGCGTGAGGCTATTTTTCATATCATGAGTTAGTGTTCTAAATTTGTTTACATGTTTTTCGGTACCTATTGTAGCTCCTATTACATTATCTTGAATAGGATTGACATTCCAAATATTGATTATGTTTATTGATAAGATTCAAATTTATTTCATTAGGATTCATTTATAAATAATGGTAATACTAGATTAAATTATAACATTATGAAATATAATTTATAATCATATAACTATTGAATCCAAAAACCTAAAGTGAATACTTATGTATAAATAATCTTTAAATAATAAACTTGGTTTATTTTGGGACATATTTACTTTTAAATCTATTATATTTTTATTTAAAATTTAATTTGAATTATCCTGAGAATATACCTAGGGAGTGTCAAAACAGGTGCATACTACGACACATTGTTGTGTACCAGGTTACCTAGAGTCAAACCTATGACACCTTGACTTATTTTTTACCCCTTAGAACATCTATTTCAGAACCACGTCAACTTATCGTATCTATAAAATGATTTATTTTCTAGGAATACCCACATAATGACTATAATAAAATTATTATGGTACTTTATTATATAATTATCCTCAAATTCATTATCAGGGTTATGATTCCAAATCTACATGTTCTAAATCTCATTTCCATGTTTTCCACTAAACATCTTTTGATACCGTTATTAATGCCACATATCTAGAATCTAATAGTCGATGCTTTACTTTAATAAATTTGAATTATTACAAAGTATCAATTCCTGATGGACCAATCAGTTTTGTCTTTTTTTGAAAAACGATTACATATATGAACATTTTATTACAATTCAAAACATACAATACAACATGTATAATCCTTTGAGAACACCATTATTGTTCACGATTAAGCATGCATATAAATCATAATACCTGTCATGATAACCTAGGATAATAAAAGATAAGAATGGAATGAGTTGAAATTCTCATTAACTGTAAATAATACAGCAGAAGCTAACCTAAACAAACATAAACGTTTAGGATAAGAAACAAAATTGCAACACAAGTCTTCCAAACATAATCTTCAGCATAATATGGAATAAATAAATCAAATAATGCATTATAAATTGACATGGATAATCTACTATTTTTTTAATCACATGTAATATCAATATGTAATCTCATAATGAAGTAATTCCTAATTTAGGACATCATAACCATACTAGAGAGGCCTCATACGAAGTCCATAAATAACCATATCGTCAAGAACATGTGCAATGAAACTAGTTATTCTCATGAGAATGACCATTTCATAGAAGATATATAGTGGGAACAACCCCTCACATACTATGTCCAATTCATTCTACTTATGAATGGGGTATAACAATACAAAAACATTCATATTTACACTAGAATATGAAATTTCAATACTTTTACCATAAACCATAAATTGTATCATTATAGAACATCCAAATAAAAACATATCATAAACCATAAATGCAATATCAAAGATTCTATCATAATCAATAACTCTCAACTAAACATAAAATTCAAAAATGGATAATGACACTGATGAAAAAAAGCTAACAAAATTGTTAATATTATTTGACAAAAATGTCCATTTTTATATTGAAATTCTTTAGAATCCAAATAATTAAAAAATAAAACATTTATGTTAAAAAATTATATATGCATTAATGGGAGCTTCATAATGTGAATTATTCCTGAGGAAAAAAATCATCTCCCACTATACAATTTAAAATAATCATTCATTCCTTAATAATGTAGAATATGATATAAAGTACCTTTTCTGAATAATGATTGTATGATTCTTTTTAATCATTTTATAATAATTCATAAATCCATAAAAATGACATTAAAAAATTTCTAGGAATAATAATAATATTTTATATTAATTGTGTTTGAATCATTTACATGGATGATAAATATTTCCAAATGGATACATACATATAAACAATCTCATATAAGAATGATATTACAAAATTAACCCTTACCATGTGATTCCTTTTGGGGTGATCATCGTTTAACCTCATGTATAATTGTTTGGAGAGTGTTAATAACTTATTATATAACCATAATCCAGATTAAAAAATTATATATAATATCATTATAATATCTTAGTACTCATTTTTAAAAATCACTTCTTTATTTCATTACATGACTTGTTAATTGCCTAGTTTTCCCAAGTATGATTTGACTTTTCATTTTATTCTTATTTTTCATAAGTCATGATTTAATAATATACATAATGTAGAACATGGAATAATTATCATATATATTGATAAGAAACATATTTATAATAATCTATAAAATTTAGATATAGATACAAAATTCAACGTTCATGGATATGATAATTCGTAAGTACACATGAATGCTGCATTCATTTATTTATCGTATTAAAATATTTATAATTGAATGAAAAAACATGTATATTATAAATCAATTATAATATCTATTTCATATATGTTACACATATATATTTGAATTATCTTTAGTATGTTACATTTATAGCCTGAACATATCACATCACTTTGAGGGGGCCATAGTCCACACTTCCACCAACGTCATTGACGTATATCCACAACATGGAATGAATAATGTTATAAAATTTATAAAATATTTAATAGATAATAATTTATTTAAAAAAAACATTTTTTAACCAGAATATATAGTTTTAATACCATCCACAAATGTGTTAAAAGATAATAACAAAAATAATATTAAGAGAGTCGATTAACCCACATAACATGGATAATAATATATTTTCTTTCAATAAGAGGAGGTCAGATACGATATATATATGAGTTATTCCATTATAAAAACGCTCCAATTTATAATATATTATATATTTATCATGCATTTATGGATGAATGAAGTTTGGAGAATGTAGAAAAATTAAAATAAATTAAGAGAGGTACTTTGAGAACATTACGTCATGAATATCACTTCCTTGAAAGTAACCTAAGGACAATGGATTTTCCCATTTGGTAAAACTGGAAGCACATGGATGTAAATAGAGTGAGGAGGAAAGTTTTTGGCATATATAAGAGGAGATACAATTATTATTATTTCTAAATAGAATGGTGGAGAGGTTTTATTTATACTTGAGGAGAGGTCAGTTCAGGTGATTAAATTATTGATTAATTTATATTAAAAGTCAACCATAGTGTGGTTGAATTAGATTACATAAATTTGGGTTGTAATTAATGTATTATAATATGTTTATAGTTGATAAACACCTCAACTAATCATTAAAAGTTTTATTTTTTAGGTATGTTAATCTTTTACCATTTAATTTTAACCATTGTCACAAAAATACATTTACTACGTTAACAAATATTTTTTACAATGGTAGATTTTAGATACCTAAAAATGAAAATAAAATTTAGTAATAATTTGAACTTTGGATTAAAGTTTTTTAATAAATGTTATCTAATTAAATTTATAGAATTCATATATTCATATTTAAATTTATTTTTACAGAAATGAGTAAAAAGTGGTGTTTTAATGTGAAATGTTCCAATGTTCTAACATATTTTATTTCCAATTTTATATTGTAATTGATTAAAATTACATAAGATGAATTAAATTAAAAAAATAAAAGTCTAATTTCACTATAAAACAATGTAGTGGGACTATCTATCTTTATAAATTAATCAGATGAAAACATATTTTTTTAATGAAAATGCTATATTTATCACTATTTATTAAAATATGAATGTTATCAGAACAACACCTATACATTATCAAACTACATTTATATGATTCTCATATCAAAAAATTTTATTTTTCTATATTTAAAATAGAAATGATTCAAATATATGATATGAAATTATTTTTCCATTAAAATGTTTTAAAACTGTATTTAAAAAAAATAAATATTTTGATTGAAAAAATAAATTTATGCATATAAAATTTCTAGAAAATACAGAAGATATATGCTAAAATTATATGGAATATATAAATTTTAAATTGTGGCTGATATTATTCACAACCTCTATTTTAACAGATATGATATAAATTTTATTAAATAATTATATTAATATATATTTGTCTAGTATAACTAGGCCATTCATGTAATGAAATACAACTCATTTTTATGAGTAGAGTAAGATTAACGTGGCGTTTAATAAAAAATAAATAAAAATAAATAAATTTATTAACAAATGAAAATATTTTTAAGAGACAGCTTGTTATGATGGATCTTCTGTACTCTTGAATAATTGTCAAATTATTCAATTAATTCAATGAGATATCACATCACATTTATTAGATAATTTTTTTGATTATAAATTCTTCATGTTGAAATTTTTTTTCAATGTTGATAATATAGATGGAATCGAGATGGTGTCTTGTTAAAAATGAAAAAATATAGCATCATAAATAATTAACATTTTATGTGGGTTTTCACTAAGGAAATATGATATATTTGATTCTTATATTGATATTGTAAATAATATTTATCATCTCTAATTTTTTTTCTATAATATTATATTATTAATGTTTATACAGTTGGAATGTGAAATTTAATACAACTTACAATTCATCAGAGGCATTATATAAAGAAAATAAATTTTAAATATTCATAATGAACTCATGGAAATCCAGCATTCGTGTTTCATTGAAAAAATATTAATATTATAAAAAACATTAAAAAATATTAAAAAATATTTACTTACATATTAAAAAAATTATCTAAGAGATATATGTATTAATATCAATATATAGGGAATCTTGGGGATATATATATATATATATATCGGAAAAGGTGATGCATATATTCATATAAGGGTGTAAATGATGATAAATATGTGAAAAGATATAAAGAAATTCAATAATCTTGACATATAATAAATAATTTGTGGGACCATAAAACATCATACATATATATACAATACATTTCTTAGTGTCATATGGGTATGGATATAATTATTATTATCTAAAATTGGAATAAAAATAAATAATGTTGTATGATAAGAGTCACAATAAATATAACATAACATACTATGCTAGACATATTGCCAGTAAATCGTTCATAGTATCTCAAGAGATGAAATAATTATGAAATAAACTGGGGGTATATAATTCCAAGAAAACCAATCACATTGAAATATAACCTGAATATTATATATATATATATATATATCATACATCAATTAAAAACATTGGATTAACTTATAATAATGTAATGTGTCAAAGTTTGGTGTTAAAAGGATTAGTCAAATTGTAAGTCTTGTAGGTACCCGCAAAAATAACGATATACCTCATATATAATAATAAAATTATTATAATAAATATTTTTTATCTATTTATATTTTATCAATGAAATAATTATGGTGGCGGAATAACATATGAATAATTTTGACAACATCTGAAAAAACTATAAAAGCCTCTATTATAATTTTCATATGAAATGAATTAAAAAAATTATTAAAAGTTTAAGGAGATATATTTCATATACACATATAAAGAATGAATAAATAAGATTAAATAACATAAATTAATAAAATTAGGAATTATTATAGAGGATGGAATATCGATAGAGTGTGATAGAGGACATGTTATCAAAAGAATAAATGACTGGGAATGTACCCTTACCTCATGTACGAACGTGCTATATAAGATCCCCTAAAATCCTGATTACTCTAGTAAATTTATTAATTACATACATTAAAATATATTCATATTGTTATCTTATATTTATTTTTGTTTTAATTAAATTAATAACTTTATATTGTTCGTTCTGATTGTGTTAGTGTTGTTCGATTTATGGTTCAAGTTCCATTTTAAAATATTCATAATCGTCGATGGTCTTTTTTCAATGGATCTACAACCACCATAAGTGTAAATTAATATAATTTTTATATTTATTTGGGTAATGTAGTTAAATATATCACGATACAGTTAAATTTCTAATAATTTTTTTTAAATATTTTTTACACACATAAAAATAATTATTATTGTTTGATTTTAATATCATTGTTATGAAACATATTTTATCCATTAGAATAAAATAAAATAATTATTTCAATTATTATTTTATATGGAAATATAAAATAAATTTTTGATAATATCTCAAAAAGGTATATGTGTAAATTAAAACATCATCATTAAATTAGGTCACAAAAAACTACCTTGGGTGAAGATATGTTTTTAAGATTTCTCATTAAAAATAAGATGTAAAATAGTACATAATAAATGTTTATAATAACATTATATAATATTATATATTATTTTTTAATGTTATTTTATTCTAACTATATTATAGAATGAGTTATTGAATATTTTAAGTGGAAACATTGATATTGAATCTCTTACGAAAAACCGTGAGTTGATTCACTTGGAATAAGCACAAAGCCTTTAGTGGATGGACATTGGTCATAATAGTGGACTAAGGATATAGATAGTGAATTTTAAAAAGTGACATGAGATTATAATCAGAATATAAAATATATTTTTAATGTGTGGATAAATGTTTAATGAATTAGTTTTTTTATATAATGGTGGTTATTATTGAATAACGTTTTGATTATTTTATTATTTAGCAAAATGAGTTCAAATAATGCTAATTACTAAAACATTTATTTTTTAATGATTAATAATGGATGTTTATAAGATATTTTATCACCCCTCACCAAAAATTAACCTTGGGAACATTTTATACAATGCAAGGAATAAATTGTTTATTACAATAAAATATATATTTTGGATTAAAAATTTCATATAGAGTCTTACAAATTGAATTTTTTATAAATTAATTATATTAATAAAGTAAAAAAAGTATTTTTTAAAGGTTTTATAAAATATGATTACATATTTAAATCATTATAATGATTAGAGACATACTATATTCATCATAGTAGAATATTTTTTACTATTCACTAGAAAATCAAGGTTTCATAAAATTTAAAAAGGAAAACCGACTATATTTTATGTAATAATTCAAAAAATAAATCCCTTTTTATCAAATTATAATTTTATAAATTAAAAATTAAACATTTCATTTGGATATTTTAAAATATATATAAACAATTTTATCATGATAAAATTATATTTATATTTCAATTATAAATTAAATATTTTTTTTTAATTTTTAATTATTTTATTGTTATAGAAAATAAATTTATATATCTAAATTAATAAAATTCAATTTCTATGTTTTTTGATTATAATATTAAACATTTTAACAAATATTTTCATTTTAAATATATTAAAAACCCATATAATTTATTTTATTTAATGTTATATGACTTAAGAAATCAGTTTATAGAATTAGAATAATTATTTTACAAGTTATAAATGATATTATTATAGAAATTTGGTATTCTCATAGGTCTGGAAACCATTAAACTGGTCAAATATTTTTCAAAATGGAAAGATACAATCCAAAATTTATAAATATCAATATTTTTAATAAATATCACTTTTTTCACTCATTATTCATCAAATCCATTTTTTTCATATAGTTTAAATACAATATGAAAAATTACATGACACTCTTTTGGTAACTATAACATCTTTTTTTTGGTTTATATATATTTTGGTTTGGAATTGGAGTTCCTGGGTAGTTGGGGGTAAAAAATGAGTGCATTGGGTGGATAATCTATGATTCAATACTAGATTATAGTTTGTCTAACAGTGTAGAAAACTATGTGATAGTGATATATAGAGAGGGAGAGGATTTTTTCTTTTTTTTTAACAATTTATTTAAATCTCTTCATAACCAATTGTAAACATGCAACATTGGTTTGGGCTGATAATAGCTCTTGATGTGTTTGATGATGATTTTATTAACAATGATTCCAAAAATTATAGCCTTTTCTATCTCAATATAATATTATATTTTATAGTTTTATCATATATATTTTATAACACTTTCTCCCTCACATTATCCTCACATAATGTTCATCCTGTTATATATGTAGGTATAAATTACCCACTCATTTGGTAGTCAATCTAACTTAGATTATTAGTGATTTTTCTTGAGGTATGTTCAAATAATCTTTTATTTCTTACACCCCCTTTATTCATTTTTATTCTGCCACATTCATGGATATGTGTATCAATAGAAGATGTGAGTTCAATATTATGAGTTTTTATAAGGAGAAATGGTTTATTTTATTAGTTATTAGGATTGTGGGGAATTTATCTGGCTCTTCTATGTTATTTTCATCTAATATAATGAGTTTAGTACCATCTTTGGGGAAGCCATCACTATTTTAGGGAATTTTCCATGGATTTACATTAAATATTTAAATAATTTAGTTTTTATATTTAAATTTCCATTACAGTGGTTTATGGATGATGTATATCACATTCGTATTGTGATTTATAGAGTTAGTTGGAACTCCAAGTGTCTGTTAAAATGGATAAAATAATTGACAAGATTAAAAATGAATTTATAAAGTTATTTAAGGATGTGTTTCCATTTAGAAGGATATCAATACAATGGGAATGTTTACTTGTAAAATTTTATAGTGAAACTGTTTTTTAGGAATGAATATTTCTTGTGATTATTCTATAATAGAGCATCGCATGGGATAATTGGGATGTGAGTTAGAGGTTTTCCGAGGGACCATGATGTCCATCATATAAGATGACTATGAAAAGTTCCATTTTCGATTCAGTAGGACTATGTGGGGATTTATGATGGATAACCCTGAGAGATTCTATTTTGGATGTTGAGATATTGGAGAGCTCCTGGAGTTGGTTTCGGGGGATCCCATGATAGAATCCATTTTTCATAGTCGAAAATCATACCATTTTTATACTCACTAATAATATAATCTTATAGTTATAGATCTATCTTCACATACTCATGATTGTTTAATTTTTTTTCTTTGTTTATTTTATATGTTCCATGATTGATGTGATGAAATATTTTATTTCCATATTCACTTATTTTTCAAAAGATGACATTGAGCATATTCTCACAATTTTTATTCCTTAGTAGATATGTAAATATTTTTTATAATTAAAAATTATTATATATTATATCCTTATAGTGTAATGTTTATGAAAACATAGACTATTTCAAATGGAAAATTAATGGTATTTCAATATCATGTTTTAAAGAAATTATGTTCAATGTTGTTTAATTTTAAAATGTTTTCTCAAAAGAATTATTATAATCCATCTTCATAGTCCTTAAATTGTTATGTATAGTTAAACTACTAGGGTTTATTATTCTTACCAAATTGACAGCTTTTTTATAGAGATTCTGTTTTGTAGGTCATTTGTGATGAAAATGGAACCATGTACCTAGGTGGGTCTTCCTGATTATCGCCATCCATTTATTTAAGGAGGATATTTGTTCTAATCGAGATGAATCATGTGGGTTCTTTTGGGATAAAAAATACATTGGGTGGTGTATATAAATATATTTTGGGAAATTTTATTGTTATTATATTTTATTTTTTTCATCAGATATCATGTGTATATGTTCAGATGTTGTATGACTCACTTATGATGTATGTTGCTGCTTGTATTGTCTTATTTTATTTTTTTGTCCTATGGATGCTTTATTTTTTTATTAAATATTTTTATAATTTTATTTTTTTTCTATTTAATGGATTGGTAATGATGGTTTACCATTGGAAAAATAGTTCCCGTGATAGTTTTTGTTATGTTTTAATTTTTTCATCGGCCCTTGGCGGTCACATATGCACATTGAGATGTGTGATGCGCCACTTTGGGTGACTATTTAGATCTAAAAAATATGGATTGTTTATAACATAAACTATAGTTTGTTATTATTTTGGAATAAATGCTATGCTAGATCTATTATTTTCTGGACTCTTTGGGTTGGAATGTGGCAGTTCCTGGAGAAATCATCATCCTATCATACGATGAGATTCCATGGGTTTTCTAGGAATGTGGATATATATATATATATACTATTTTTGGGTTTTATATGTGATTTTTTAATTTAAATTAATGGTTGATTAATGGTGTGAGTGTGATATTTTTGTGTTTTTTGTGGGTGGAAATTGGAGAAATATAGGAGGATGATGTTTTGTGTGCACAATTAGTAGTAATAGTGAACATTATATTTGGTTGCATCTTCATTGTTTTCCAAAATATGGATGAAACAATTTTACAAATGTATATAAATGAAATTTTTTATTTTTTTAATTTGTTCGATAGAAACAATTTTCATTCTCATTAAATTATTTGATACATTGTATGAGGGTTTATTTTCTTCGTTTGATTTTATTTAAGATTGAATTGCCCTTATTAATGATTGAGAATTATGCCTTATAGAAAATAATCCCTATAAGGACCTCATCCAGTAATAGAGAGGGTATCATATAGAATACCATGTTTTGGATACCTCCTCTTTATTTGGATTTTATATATTTAGTGACCATGTTTGTGGGAAAGAGTAGTGATGAAAGATAAACTATAATCACTAGTTTTCAAGGAAAATCACATAGTTTTGTGTGGAAATGAAGGACCCAATGAACCTGTAGAGTGGCTAAATAATATTTAATATATCAGGGTGCTCATGAAGAACATTATGAATTGAAATGTTGTATTTACCAAATATGATCTAGAATACCGGTTAGGTAGTGATGGTATTCAATTTTTGGTTCAATAAAGAATTATTATACCAATTGGTGGACATTCCTAGCAGATATTAATCCATATGTCTATAGAAAAAATTTGATGAGTGAAAGGGATTTTATGTTATCGATTCTGGAGTAAGGGAATAATTAAGTGGTAGAGTATTCTTTCATATTTATTGAATATTTCAATGTCTCCATAGATCTCATCCTGAACAGTTACCTTAAGGGTCTGTGTTTCTAAAAGGGAAAAGGCTAGAGATCAGGGTTGTTCTTATTCTCCCATGTCTTCTGACGCATTCCGAGGTGGTTTTTAAAGTTACTATGGTAGAAATATACACGAAAATAAATTCATTTCTTAGTGAGGTTCATTCAATGGTAATAATCCAAATTTAATCATTATGATATAGATGGATGAAATATTAGTTCTATTAATGTATTTTAATGAGAATACACATCTAATTTGGTTTTAACATTGTGTATTGTTTTACATATTACCATATTATCTATTTTATTGAGGGATGGGTGGACATAATATTATTATTTTCAAAAAGACTCAAATTATATGTCATAAACCTGTATGTATTTGTAATCACTAATGATTCTATCCATTGTATTCTCTTTTGAAATGTGTGGGATCCACAATAGTGATGGGATCACAGCTAAAAAATGTGGAATACAATGGTGTAAGATATTTACATAATGTTAAGGTGGATTCATACAAGGGGAAGAAGGCATAATGTAGGTGTTTTATATATTATTTCCATGAGAAAAATGTTACTCCAATAGAATCATATTTTAGGCTGACCACTATGAGACGTATAGAGATTGTTATAAAATCCATGGCATCAGTTTTATTTAACATCTGAACATAAAATTCATTATTTCATTGAAATTTATTTATTATATAAGTATGTGAGTTTTGTTTTTTCCATATTTTAATATTCTAAAACCTTGTTGGATAAGAAGAGTGATCAATGTTTCAAGAAACATGAGTACTTTTTCTTGATAGAAGGTTTGTAAGACATATTGTAATTATATATTTTAGACCTAGATTTTTTCAACTTTATCATCATCATTTATTGGTTGATTAGGATTTAGAAGTTTTTTCACTTCTATCATAGTAGGTTCTTGTTCCTTACACTATATGGGGTACTCATGTATTTAAATGAGTGTGGGAGAGAAAATGAAGGTGGGAAGGACAATTTGTTTCAAATTTACAACTGATCTCCTTCCAACTACAAAGGTTATATCTTGAGTATTTTTAGTAGAGTCAATGGCTGAACTATTATCATTAATAGATTGGAACTAAATGTGTTTCTAGGAAACTTCTAAAGGATTCATCCCAATACATATGTAAAGTTTATTTTCAATATCCTCTTTGGGATGACCCCTATTCCATTTCAATATTATCGAATACATCCATATGAGTGGATATAGTTTAATATTTGACTATTGAACCATAAAGTAAATTGATTCATCTATCCATGAATTCCTAAGTAGAATTTAAAGGGTTTTTTCACAATGGACAGTTAGTTTATCTGAATTATAATATACTATCATATGATTAACTAGACATCCATGAAGAATAAACACATGTCTCCGAATATGGATTGTCTCTAGGATCATCCCATAGGGTACTGATGGTTTTCAATGATTGAAAAGTGATATGTGTACTATAATTTTACATTATATTACGAGGATTTTCTAAAGAATGCATTAAAAAAATAAACTTATTATCTTCGTTATTTGGTTATGATTTTTGGGATTATTATCTATAATATAGTCTTATTTTTGTTGATGAAACATAACTTCATGCACTTATTATAATACATTGTTGTCATGTTTTTTTATTCGATCATAATGTAATCAAAATCACTATATGAGGGTGATAGACATCTTCAAATTTTAGTAGGACTATTAAGAGATATATTTCTACATTCTAAGTCATAAAGGTGACTATTTTTTATTTAGGATGTGAGTTTTTTTCATGTGATTTCTGTTGTTTGATTTTCTATTGATCCAGTGAATGATGGAGAATTTATCTCTTTAGAGTAGTTTAGGAATGTTTGTGGGTCTCTATATTTTTATCATGGATGTATATTATATATTTTTTATTTAAAATCTCTCAATAATATATTCTCCAAGGATTGATATGAAATTTTTAGGGGTAATTTTTTAGTGTAAAGAGTTTTCCACTTTGATTTTGAGTAGTTTTGGTAATGTTCTACATGCACACCAAATTTGATTCTTCCATAGCCTTTAAGATGTTGTCAATATTTTTATTTTGATTTTAGTGTGATATTGGGGTGTGTAATTGTTAAGGATAAACTCGTGGTTGCTTATGGATAATGAAATATAATTATATACGATAAGAACTACCCTAATGATGACCATGAATTAGAATCTATGATGCATTCCCTCAAAACATTGGTACATTACACATATATGGAGTGTTCTATAGTTTATTCAGAGAATAACATAATAAGGTAATGTTTTAAAAGGGGATCCTAAACATTATAAATATATTTTTTTTATAATATATTGATACATTTTTGTCCCATCATTACTTATACTCCCACGGAGGGATATTTGGTGGCCGACACAATGGGAAGGATGTTTTGTGTACCAAAAAATGACAATTAGTAGATGAGTGGGGATTGATAAGATTTTTATAATATACTTTTGGTGGTGTAGGTGGATGGAGAGTATGTGTTCTTTCCTAGTGAAATGGTTATACCCACTCATTTGTTTATGTAAGTAGTAGACAGGAATCCAACCATGTGTTCATATAGATTAAGAGTGATTTAAATTGTGAGATGGCCTTAGATGATTATTCTAATTCTTTAAATTTATTTGTCCTATATTTATGGTGGATATGAGTTAATTTTAAATTTATTCATGAATAGGTTCATGAGTAATGTCATTCCTATTGGTGAATTTAAAATGGACAAAAATATAGTATATAACATGGGACGATTGTATTGGTAGCCTGCGATGATATGGGTTTTGGAAGACATTATTTCCAGATGAATAACCTTCTAGAGGTTCAAACATAATCATTAGATACTACATGGGTTTCTACAACAACTTACAATTATAGGGTTGATGTTATATTATATATTTATTTATTTCATGATCGAGCTACCTCATACACCAATTTCTAAAAATTCCATATGAGTGATTTATTATATGATGAAATCATCCGATTTTATTCCAATAAACGTTCCAATAAAGGAATCCTAAAATTGAAACATATATATTCGTGATGTTTTTTTTGACTCTAAAGAGTTATATTAATGTTTGATTTTGAGAGTGATACCCATTATATTAACAATATTGGAAGGGACACCATGTTGCAATGTGAGATGAGATGATATTGAGAATCACGTACCACCCTAACGTAGATTGTTAGTACGAGATTAACATTCATACACTTGATGATATGTTTCATTAATTTTTTCTTAATTTATATGGTTTTGGTTAACTAATATACCATTATATTAGTTTTCTAAAAATAATAGTTATTATACCTCAATCGGGATGGACCCATTTGAGGTATTGTATGGATATCCATTCCATTCCTCACTGTGACATGGTAAGGTGGGCGATTATTCTTTGGTTGATACAAATAGATTTAAAGATGTATCAAAGTCTTTATAAACTTCATTTTGACAATTATAATTATCTAGTATATTTTTTTGTGATCATGGGCCTCTATGGGAGTTAGTTCGACTATGAAATAATCAATTGGAATGAAGGGAATGTTATAACAAAAGTTATGTCTGATAGTTTGGTGTTTTGGAGTATCATGGAGTGGTATCCTATATATTAGAACTTCCCCCATAACTAAAATTGTTCCAAAACTCCATTAATGTCTCCTAATAGAAGAGATATCATCCAAACTAATCCCATGAGACAAGAGTTGGATGATTGATATATTTCTCCCAATCCCATTATTATGAAACATACATTCCATATTATGGATTATAAGAATACTTTTCTCCATGATTAGATTATATCATTGGTATATGTGCTCTAGAAGCTTGATATAGATATACACAAGGCATTTTAGTGGGTTGTTTTTTGAGTTAGAAGTGTACTCAGATGTTTTTTTAATGAATCCATGAAATTTATGGATTCAAAATGTAGAGTGGTGGTAGTTATCGAAACCTTCTGGATCCCTAGTACTTCTAATGTCGAGTTTTGTTCATCTTTTTGGTTTCTAAATGGAGTAATCTAGTGGTCATGGGTCAAATATTATTATTTTTTATATGTAGTCTATGGAACGTGGTCATCATAAACTTTTTCTAACCATATGGGTAACCAAAGGAGGGTGATTCTACGGGTGTAAATTCGGTTTGAGATAATTTTTTAGACAGTGAGATATTGGTGAGTAACAATACAACTTGGGATTAGGGATGAATGATCTCCCTCATGTTTGTTAAATAGTTTTTCTAACCATGTGGAAAAAACAAAAAACCCAATACTTCTAATTAAAATTTTATATTGTAACATTGTGAACTAACGATTTTAGATCCATATGGACCTCATTTTATCCACAATCATGAGAATCCCCTTTCCCTTGGTGGTGAATATTACAATATCATTTGGTTGTGGTTACCTACTATATTACTGGTGAATTGTCTTGAGGTAGGTCCAAATTTTTTTTCATCATCCTTCCCCCTTTTTCAGGTGTGTTCTTAAATTTTCATCAATATGTATTATCTTCGAAGAGGTGATTCTTGAATATATTATTTATAATGGGGGGGGATTTTTTTCTTTTGAAATTGGTGTGTAGGACCATAATATTCATATTCTTATTGGTTTTCATTGATGACGAAAAGAATGGAATTATTAAATAGGCATGTGTATCATTTTCGGGACTTCCCCCTAGATTTGTATTTTATTGTTAATTAAATATAGAATGTTTTTTTATATTTCAAGTATAATGATTTATTGTTGATTTTCATCCCATGATATATTCCAATTGTGGCTTAGATTGTAAATTTAATGGTTTAAAATTGGTTTTCCAAATGAAAGTGAAATGAATGAAATCTTTATGTATGTTAAAATAAATGAAAGGATATTAATGCATTGAAATGGATTTATAATAATATATTGTTAACGATTTTTTTCCTTCTGTTATGTTATCTTATAAGTGTGAATGATTCCATAAGAAATATTCTTTTGAAATATTTTTTTATTTGTAAAACAGGATTATTATTATGTTCTAATTGGATAGGGAAAGGGTTTACTTGGTTGTGAGTGAGGTGTTGACTGAGAGACATAAAGAAACATTATGGAGTAATATTGTGAGATATTCTATTTTGTGTTTATAGGGACCATAATAAAAATTGTGTAACAAAACCATGATAGATTCCATTTTTTTATTTAGAGACCATAAGATCTTCTAAAGATGGGACCATAGATGTCTGTGAGAGATTCCATTTTTAATATCCAGATATAATGACATATTTAGAAGTACTCACTATATACAGTTATGATTGTATACCTAGGAGAACATAATAATTTTGTTTGGATAGAGATTCTTTATACTTTTTTATTCTTATTTTTTATGTGATAAGATATTCTAGGTCTAATATTTATTCTTGGGAATATGATTTTATTGATGAAATACTCAACATTATTATCAATTGTTGATTATGTTCGGAAATATTCAAATTTATCTTTGTTTCTATATTTTATTAATGTTATGAAATGTTTTTTAAAACACGATTTTCAGGAAATTTAAATACCAATGGATTTAAAAGATCCATTTTATTGGTATAATTTTTCAAAATGTTTCAGTTTTGATATTTATTTCAAACTTATTTATTGATCAATAAGTGTAATATCATAAAATATATTCATGTAATATTATAGTTGGATTTGAAACACACTCTCAATCTACAAAATTAGGTATATTTATATTTCTTTTTTAGGTCATACATAATTTGAATGGTACCATGTACCAATGAGATACATTTTGATTAACGATGTTAGGTGTTTTTTATGGAGATGTGGCTCATGGAGAAGGTTCATGTTGGTTCTTTGTCTGATGTTGTAACAACTAATGTGTTTGTATAGTACATATTTCATCCCTCTTCCCAATTATTGGAGTTTTGGGTTATCACTCATGATACAATGTTTATATATCATACTGTGTCATGCATTTGTTATGCGATTTTCTTCTAATTACATTTTCTTGTGTTATTTTTGTACTCTATATGGTAAATTTTATTCATTTACATGATGATATTGGTGAAACTATCTCATTTTATTGATTGGTAAATATTTTTTACAATGGGTTAAATAATTACTATGATATTTTTTCTTATTCCCCATACTTATTTTCAACCCATGGTGATTATGAACATGATATTTGTACTGTGACATAATGACATTAGTGAAGGGTCATGTCA
The DNA here is from genome assembly GCA_963277665.1 of Viscum album. Taxonomy (NCBI): domain Eukaryota; kingdom Viridiplantae; phylum Streptophyta; class Magnoliopsida; order Santalales; family Viscaceae; genus Viscum; species Viscum album. Next base: position 395,240,688 of record OY728148.1, read on the forward strand.
ACTCATGTCATTTTATTAAAAATTTAATTCTTGTTACTAATATTTTTTTTCTATATATAATTTTTTTCATGTGTGTGATATGTATAGGTTCCCTACATTATTTACAGTTTGGAAAAAAATTTTGATACTTTCATGTTTCTATTTCCCTATTATACACTTATCAATTTTATACAGTATATTCATAATTTATATACAATTTTATATTGATGTAACAATATTATTTTTGATATATTATATCATTTGTATGATATATAAAATATATTACACTAAAAATATATATATGGAGAAATGAATTTAAAATCTAGAAAATAGATCTCATTATATTATTTATCGTTATAAAAATTTAATCCATGAAATATCAACTGAAAACATGTGATGAATTTATATGACAATGATTATTTTCAGTACATCATTAAGATCCAAGGACTCATCACTATATATATGATTTCCCCATGTATATTTTACATGATGAGTGGTATTGTTTCATATTATAAAATTTATATGATCTAATACTTCCACATGATGATAAATATAATAATGATAATTCCCCAACTATATAAACTATATATTAAAGAGATTATGAATATTTTTTATACTTTTATATCATGTAAACCTAAAACATTTCAAGCATGATAGGGATGTTTGGAAGAAGGTAAATTCAATATTTTATAGCTCTAACAATATAAAAAACAAAATGTGAATATTTTTATTTCCCCTCCATATATACTAAAAAAACTAATGTATATATTTAAATCTCAATCGAGTGATAAGTATGTTAAAATTGATATTAACTTGGAAATATTAAAAATATTCTCCTTTATATACAATATGACATTACGTCCTCAGATTTCTTTGGATGACCTATGATTATTAATATGGTGTTGTTATGATATTTCCAGGTTGTTATAGGAAATGGTTTTTTATCCCCATTAAATTATTTTAATCTAACTTAATTTTTTTGAATACAAATAATGTGGATGTATATTTAGAAATATTCTTATATATATCATCACACCTAATTGTAATAGCCCGTTTTTTTTGAACCGGGTTAAAATACGAATTTTTACGAATTTCATTTTTGATTTATCAACGGTTCATTTTTTTGAACCGTGCTCTAGAATATTATTATGAGTGTTGGAACACCTAATGGCGTCGTTTCTGGAATTGTATAATTACCTGATAACTTTTTTCGGGTGTCTCGATGAGTCTCGGGTGGACCGAATCTGGAAACATCCACTTTAATGGATCTGCATGGGTAGCGAATGGTTGCAGTACAACCTGTGCAGTTCATCTTATTTAATAAATTATTATTATTATTTTAATTAAATTTAATTACATGAGAGATTTGGACAAATTAAAATAATTTTTTAAAAATAATAATAATGAAATTATTATTCCTATTATTCTGGTTGTTAAATTTATTGAAAGATAAAGAATTAATTAAACGACAGTTGAAGGTATTGACGTGGATTTTGGGTTTATCAAAGAACAATTTTATTTAAATGAAGAATTTAAAAATTATTAAAGGACCATTATTTATTAAATGGAGGAATTTTCTAATAATAATAATTTATTTGTTATTATTACAGATTCATAAATTATTTTGATACATTGAGATTTTAATTGAATGTTAATGGAGTGTATCATTTATGAGAATTAAATGCGGCTTTTGAGCTTCTCAAAAAAAACATTTTATTAAATGAGGGGTTATGGGTTGAAGTTTTTATCATATTAATGATATTTTAATAAACTGTGGGATTGGGTAATTAAATAAATGAAAGCTTGAATTATAATAATGATGATGTTATTAATATTTGTCTGGTTACATATTTAAATAAATGTTAAATGAATTTATTGATCAATATGGAGTTTTGTAATTAATTACGAAACATTTAGTACATGAATAATAAATGAAGGTTAAAAAGGAATTGGATAATTTATGTGGATTTAAATGGGGAGGTTGGAAATAATTAAAAAAAGCGTTTTATTTTTTCTTTTAGTATAATTTCATTATGGGGGTTTTCAAAGATCTATTTTTATCTAATGGGGTGTAATATTTAGGTGAATTTAATGACACTGCTGGGTATCTCGATGAAAGGCTTAATTAAATAAGAGTTTCAAATTTAATGAATGAGTGTGGTTATTTAATAGAGTTTTTGGGTTATATCAATGGTTTGAGTAATAAAAATTATATTATTATTATTACGGTTTTACAAGTGTCATAATTATTGATCATTATGGATATTATTATTATAAATAATAATAGTAATGAATTGGGGAGTTTTGGTTGGAATTTAAAAAAAATGAATGTTTTAATAATAATAATAATAATAATAATTTAATTATTATTATTATTATTTTCTTAATTATTTAAAATCAAGGAAAAATAATTTTTTTTTAATTGTGGGAATGGAATTATTATTTTTAGTATATTAAAGTCAAAGCGAGTTCTAATTTAATTGATGAGTAAAGGGGAGTTTGATTTTCTCAATGAAACGTTTTCTTTTAAGAAGGATTAATTAGGGAGTTTTTTAATTTTTATATAAGTATTTAATGTGTAGAATAATAATAATAATATGAGTATTATTATTATCTTTTTTTATTGTTATTATCTCATTAATTATAGTATTATTTTTGGGTTTTAACAGTTTAATATAAACTATTATTAATGGCAATTAAATTAGGGGTTTGAAAAGGAAATAAAGGGAATCGAATTCACCACTTCTTCTTCCTTATACATAAAGTGCAACACGCATGCAGTGGCACACCCCATGACGCGACCCCTTCCTCCCTCCTTCAATCTTCCTCCTCGGCATGAGCTCCTTCCCGCAGTGTGATCAAGAGGCACACGAACCCCCGAGCGACCCTTCCTCCATCAGCGCGACACCCGAGCAGAGCTCTTATAGCGTGCGGCCTCCATGGCGCAACCCCCCTCCGGGAAATACCTAGAAGCACAACACCACTCTTCTGGACTCCACCATGTGTGTGACGATTCCCCTCAGAATCTTCACGAATCATGTCCTCCTCATCAAGGTGAGTCTGTCTGCGTATAATTGGTGATTCACTTCGATCATTTGACTTCTCTGTCTCACCTTGTTTTCTCTGCTAAAAACCAAAGGCTCGAGTTTAATACGATCACTTCATTCCTCTATTTTTAGGATATACTAATGTTGACTCTCGACCCATTGGTCCATAATGCGACATCCACCACCAAGGGCGAGGCGGATGGTCTCGAATTTTCTTGCTTCCATTGGTTTAGGTTAGTTTCTAAAACCGAGGATTGGTTTTTCACTTGTTATATTAATGGATATTTTTTATGCGATCATGATACCAAGTAATGGATGCATTATTCATTACAACTTTGATTCTGGATACAGGTTTAATATATTGAATTTTCGTTGATCAATGTAGGAAATGTGCACAGATATATATATATATATATATATATATATATATATATATATATATATATATATATATAAAGGTGTGTGCATGTGAGATTACGGACCAGTTGTGGGATTGTTTCCGCCAAGTCCATTAAAGCATTTTGGATTTTAAAATGGTTCTGCCCCGATGTAGGGTCCCTTCCCATGTTTTCAACTTTAATAAATACATTAATAAAATCCTTGCTGTGTATTTTTGGAAATTTAATTTGTGCAGTGATGTATTTATATTGTATTTCATTTAATGTGAATTTATTAAGTTTGATTAAATTTCTAAATGTGATATATATTATGTTGATACATGAATTTTGAAGTTATTAAATGATGCCACCCACATGAGATAAAGGATGGCTTGAAATTATGTTGATTTTAAGCATGTATTTCAAATTTTGTTAAACTAATATGATTAAATATTTAAATGATTTGAATTGGAAGAATGTGAAATAGGGTAATTAATTGTAGAATTAATTATCAAGTCATGATTTGGAATAAAATTGTGGCTTTTATTGATGATAGTGAATATTGAATGTTTGTTATTTTCAAAAATATAAATTGGAAATTGGAAATTATTAATGGATGGATTAATTATTGAATGTTATAATGTTAAATAGTTAATTAATTTATGATTGGTTAAAGAGATAAGATTTAATTAATTAAATTTTTAATTAAATAATTTGAATGCATTAAAATTCAGATTGTTAATTGATTGTTTGTTAAGAATGATGGCCAAGGTTACATTTTGATGCATATTATATGTACATGCATTATTTTGACTTAGTTAGTGTTTTTTTATATTATGAGACGATGCATGAGATTGTTTATAAATATATAGGATTTTTACAACATGTTTTGTAATGATTATGATGTGCATGTAAATTGTTAAAGTCCTGGACGGATCACTTTTTGAGTGGACAGGTTCAGAATTGTTAAAGAATTTGGATAATTAAAAGTGGAGTTAATTATTTATTTGGATTGCTAAGAATATCTAATTTTTAATTAATTATTTACTATTGAGATGGTGAATGGTTAATTAAGGGTTGACTTTTGACGGGAAATTTATGTTGTTAATTAGTTTTTTAATAAATTAACAAATATGATTAATTAATTTATGAATAATTAATGGAAGGTTGTGGGGTGTTAGACAACAATGATAAATATATATTTATTATTGATAAACGGGCTGTGATGTAGGGAATGATGCACCAAACACTCATGGGGCACTAGGCATGAAGTTCTACACCCAGCTTGCAAACAACTATTTATTTATGGGACATGGACTGGTTCTCCATATACCAATGGGTTTTGAGACATGAAATGATGCTCTAAAAACTCATGAGAGTTCTAGACATGATGTTTTACACCCATTAATTAACATGGGACTGTGGGTCTAATTGTTTGTGCATGAAATGAGTTTAATGGTTAATGAAGTCTGTTGTGACATGATGATTTTTGAATTGATTATGAGAAAGGGTTCAGACATTTTATGAATTGGGTGAACCCCTTTTAGTGGATGGGCACATACTTAGTATATGAAAGGTTGAATTGAATAACATATGATGTGTTATCCTAGCCAATGCACAAGCTCGGAATTGGTCTTTACATTGATTACATAGATGGACTTTAAAGACAACTGTGGTGAGTGACTATTATGGGAGATGATGGACATAGGCAGAATCTCAAGACCATCATAATTTATTAAGATTGTAATAATTAATAAATGATGAATGATTATGTAATTAATATTCTGTATGTATGAAAAAATGTATAATATTGGTTCAGACACCAACTGAGGGCCGAAGCTGGTACTTGGGTATATAGTTACATTGTAACATTTACATAATTTATGCATGCCTTTACATGTTATAAATCATTTATTAAATGTATGGTTTGGGGTAGACACGGGTGGTCTCGACCTAATGAGATTTATATCTCACACCCTACCCAGGCTGCCATTGCACATGGTACCTGAGTAGATTCTATTTGGTTGCAAGTATATGTTGTTTTCATTTACTTGGGAGTTAGGAGCACATGATCGAGTGGAGGCTCGGGATGCTCGAGGAGATCACCCTTGCGGATTTGAGTCATTATTTATTTATTTATTCATTAAAATGTAAAGAATATTGTTTTGTTCATTGTTTTATACTTTTGTATCATTACCATGTCATGCATGCATCTTCTATATAATTTGGCATTGGCCATTTGTTTTGTACAAGATTTATAAAATCATATTTCCACAGCTTATTCATTTATTATACTGTTTCCAATATTTATTGTATTTTTTATTCCTGAACACTAAAATGAGGGTATAGTCTCCCCACTGACTATCCTAAGACCCTCGCTTTTAGTCTACAACCTCTAGTGTATGGGGAGGCACGCTTGATGTCATGTGGCAACCAGTCCGGCCACCAGTTTAGTGGTGAGCCAGGTCTGGATGTTACAAAGTGGTATAAGAGGATTATGTTTCTGTCTTTTCCTTTGTCTTACTGTTTTGGGGTTGGTAGATAAGAGACTAGGAATGTGTCAGTGCTTTGGTTAATAGCCATGCTTGGGACTGATCAACTCATGTACGAGAAAATGACCAAGTGGCCAGGTATGGGAATTGTTGTTTGTACTATTAGAGGTTACAGTTTATATTATTTAACCTTGAGTGACTGGTGTATTTCCCCTTGTTTATTGATTTTGAGAATTTTGAAAAAAAATAATTGGCTTGGCCATGATATGGCAAGGAAGATTCATACATGATTCATCTCAGGTACTTGTAGATTCACATGTCATGCATATAAAATGCTATGTAGTTGCATTATTAGGATTCCTACTAATTTGGATTTTGTTCCTTGCAGGAAATGCCATATTTTTATTTTCATTAGCGTTCCTCTCTAGATAGCATGTTTCAGTGATAGATTTAACATGATTGAGTGAGTATATTCTATAGTTCCTTACTTATTATCATGTTTTTTGTTGTGACATTCTTCTATGTTATAGCATGTTGTTGGGTTACTTCTTATGCTAATATGGTATTGATGTTTTTATATATAAAAGGGATGATAAATTTAATATATTAAATGAATGTTGATTGTCATAAATGAGAGCCAAATGCCAATGGTAAGGTGTGTGGGAGCCTTATAAATTGGTATATGTCCACCCATGTGTTTGAACGTAATATAACCATAGTATGTTTGAAAATGGTTATAAATGTAAAACTACTGTGTTTTGATTGTAATGAACCATTGTAGGGTTGCTTTTGAAGAACTCGGATTAAATAAATAGGACCTTTGGAGATCTCCTTTTTGGTAAAGGGAATTTAGATGAAAAATTTATTGTTTATAATTGAAAAACACTGAATGTTAAATGTTTAAAGAGGATGTTTATGATACCATGCCTTTTTTTCCTTAGGGCATTTCTTTTAAAACCAAGTGGATTGTTGTGAAAAAGTACTTGTGTTTTTTTTAAATTATTTCAAATGATGAAAGGTTGAAATGAATTAATTAAAATGGATAAAATGAAAAAGGGTCTTTTGATCTTGTGTTTTTGGTTTTGTGTGACTAAGAGAGAGGGTCAATGTTATTGATCTAAAGGCAATAAACCATGGTATGTAGCACCCATAGAATGTTCTAGGCTATTAAAGTAAGTTTGTCCCACTGCATGGGAGGACTTATTGGGACTCGGCTGTTTTGGAATGCCGATAGGTTTATGTTATAGCTTTTATGATCAATGTTTGACATGGTGATAATGGTTCGATAAATTTCAAACACATGCATTAATTTATTAAAAAAACATGCACTGGTGTGTGGCTAATATTTTCATGAGATGTCAAGGAAAATCCTAAGGTTGGTATTGTTGCATCATTTTTGATAAACGTGTCAGCAGGTGATGTCGATCTTTTAGAACAGAGTTGTCCAGTAATATTTTTACTAATCTTCTTAAATGAACTTAGTACGTCGGTTGATTTAGTAGTGGTTCCCGATGGCTTCTTGGGGATGAGAAGTTTTTAAGGTGTGTATATTGTAATGTCTTGTGGTTTTGAACAGGGTTAAAATACAAATTTTTTCGATTTTATTTTGAATTTATGAACGGTTCATTTTTTTAAACTGTGCTCTATAATTTTATTCTGAGTGTTGGAACACCTAATGGTGTTTTTTCTGGAATTGCATAATTACCCTATAAATATTAGCGGGTGTCCCGATGAGTCTCGGGTGCCCCGGATCAGGAAAAATCCACTTTAATGGATCTGCATGGGCAGCACATGGTTGCGGTCCAACCTATGTAGTTTATCTTATTTAAAAAATTATTTTTATTATTCTAATTAAATATGTTTATATGAGAGATTATTGTTAATTATAAAATTGTTTTAATAATAATAATAATACTGAAGTTATTATTACTATTATTGTGGATGTTAAATTTATTGAATGTTAAAGAATTAATTAAATGATAGTTGATGGTAATCACGTGGCCTATGGTTTTATCAAAGAACCATTTTATTTAAATGATGAGTTTCAGAATTATTAAATGACCATTTATTATTAAATGGAGGAATGTGATAATAATAAAAATTTCATTTTCATTATTACGGAGTCATAAATTATTTTGATACTTTGTTATTTTAATTGCATGTTAAAGGAGTGTATCATTTATGAGAATAAATGTGGCTTTTGAGCTTCTCAAAGAAACTTTTAATTAAATGAGGTATTATTGGTTGAGTTTTTTATCATATAAATGATATTGTAATGAATTGTGTGTCTGGGTTTTTAAATAATTATAATTTTGAAAAATAATAATTATTATGTTATTATTATTTTTGGGGTTACATAGTTAAATAAATGATAAAATAATTTAATGATCAATATGGAGTATTATAATTAATTAAGAAACATTTATTACGAGAATAATAAATGAAGGATAAAAAAGAATTGGATAATTAATGTGGATTTAAATGGGGAGGTTGGACATAATTAAAAGGGGTGTTTTATTTTTTATTTTAATAAAATTTAATTAAGGGGTTTGTCAATGTTCTGTTTTTATTTAATGGGGTGTAATATTTAGGTGAATTTAATGAGGATTTTGGATATCTCGATGAAACTCTTATTTAAATAAGCATTTTCGAATTTAAAGAAAGAGTTTGGTTATTTAATAGAGTTTTTGGGTTATATCAGATATTTGAGTAATAATAATTATATTTTAATTATTATGGTTTTATGAGTGTCATAATTATTGATCATTTAGGATATTAATACTATAAATAATAATTGTAATGAATTGGGGAGTTTTGGTTGGAATTTTAAAATAATGAATGTCTTAATAATAATAATAATGATTTAATTTTTATTATTATAATTTTGTAATTTAATTATATTCTAGGAAAAAAGAATTTTATTAATTGTAGGAAAGGAATTATTTATTTTTTTTCTTTGAAGTCAATGATATTTTTAATTTAATTGATGAGTAAAGGGGAGTTTTATTTTCTCAATGAAACGTTTCCTTTAAGAAGGATTAATTGGGGAGTTTTTTACTTTTTAGATAAGTGTTTAATGTGAATAATAATAATAATAAAATGAGTATTATTATTATCTTTTATTATTATAATTATCGCATTAATGGTAGTATTATTATTGGGTTTTATGAATTTAATAATAACTATTATTAATGGCAATTAATTTAGGGGTTTGAAGAAGAAAATAATGGGAATCAACTACCCCTCTTCTTCCTCCCTACGCACAAGGTTCCACACGCACGCAGCAACACACCCCATGACGTGCCCCTTCCTCCCTCCATAGAGCTCCCTCCTCGACAAGAGATCCTTCCCGCAGTGTGGGAAAGTGGCACGCAAACCCCCTGAGTGACCCTCCCTCTAGCAGTGTGACACCTAGGCAGATCTCCTAATGAGCATGACCTCCATGGCGCAACCCCCTCCGGGAAATACCTAGGGGCTCACCACCCCTCTCCCAGACTCCACTTTACACATGACGATTCCCCTCAGAATCTTCACGAAACATGTTCTCCTCATCAAGGTGAGTCCGTCTGCGTATAACTGGTGATTCACTTTGATCATTTTACTCCTCTCTCTCTCTCTCCTTGTTTTATTACCTAAAACCCAAAGGTTCAGGTTTAATCGGAACATTGTGTTCCCCTATTTTTCGGATATGCGAATGTTGACTCGAGACTCATTGGTCCATAATCCGACATCCACTACCAAGGGCAAGGCGGATGGTTTCGAATTGTCTTCTGCAGTTGGTTTGGGTTAGTTTCTAAAATCGCGATTTGGTTTTTCACTAGTTATATTAAGGCGTATTTTTATGAGTTTCTGGTACCATGTTAGGGATGCATTGTTCATTACAACATTGAATCTGGTTATAGGTTTAATATATTGAATTTTCGTCGATCAATATCGGCAACGTGAACACACACATATATATATATATATTTATATATATATATATATATAAAGGTGTGTGCACATGCAATTACGGACCAATTATGGACTTCTTTCCACCGATTACATTAAAGCGTTTTGGATTTTAAAATGGTGCCACTCAAAGGTAGGGTCCCTTCCCATGGGTTCAACATTAATAAACACATTAATAAAATCCATGCTATGTTTTTTTGGATATTTAATTTCTATAGTGAAGTATTTATATTGTATTTCATCTAAATGTGAATTTAGTATGTTTGATTAAATTTATAAATGTGATAGTATTATGTTGATACACGAATTTTGAAGTTATTAAATGAGGTCGCCCACATGAGATAAATGAGGGCATGCAATTGTGTTGATTTTAAGCATGTTTTTATAATTTGGATAATGATATATGATTAAACTGTTAAATGATTTGAATGGGCCGAATGTGAAATAGGGTAATTAATTATAGAATTATTTATCAAGTCATGAGTTGGAATAAAATTGTGGCTTTTATTAAAGATTGAGAATATTCAATGTTTGATATTTTCAAAAAATATAAATTGTAAATTGGTAATAATTAATGGATGGATTAATTATTGCATGTTATAATGTTTAATGGTTAACTAATTTATTATTTTTTTAGGAGATAATATTTAAATAATTAATATTTGAATTAATTAATTTTCATGCATTAAAATTAAGATTGTGAATTGATTATTTGTTATGACTGTTGGAAAATGGTCCTTTTTGATTCATATTATATTTCCATGCAGTATGTTATCTTGGATAGAGTTGTTTATATATTATGAGATGATGCGTGAGATGGTTGCTAAATATACTGGATTTGTACAGCATGTTTTGTGATGATTATAACGTGCATGTAAATTATTAATGTCCTGGACGAATCACTATTTTAGTGGACATGTTTAGACTTGTTAAAAAATTGGGATAATTAAATGTTGAGTTAATTATTTATTTGGCTTTCTATGAATAATTAATTTTTAATTAATTATTTACTATTGAGATGTTGAATAGTTAATTAAGGGTTGACTTTTGACGGGCGATTTATGTTGTTAATTAGCTGTTTAATTAATTAACAGATGGAATTAATTAATTTATGAATAATTAATGGTTAGATTTGGAGTGTTAGACACCAATGATAAATATATATGTATTTTTGATAAATGGGTTGTGATACATGGACTGATGCTCCAAATACTCACAGGGTGCTATACATGATGTTCTACACCCAGTTTGCAAGAAAATATTCTTTTATGGGACAAGGACTGATGCTCCAAATACTCACGATGGTTCTAGACATGATGTTCTACACCAATTAATTAACATTGAATTGTGGGTCCAATTCTACATGCTTGAAATGAATTTAATGGTTAATGAAGGCTATTATGACATGATGATTTGTGAATTGATTATGAGAAAGGGTTCAGAATTTTTAATAATTGGATAAACCACTTTTAGTGGAGGAGCTCAGACTTAGTATTTGAAAGGTTGAATTAAATATGTTATGATGAGTTATCCAAGCCTAATCACAATCTTGGAATTTGTATTTACTTTGATTACTTAGATGAAATATAAAGACATATGTGGTGAGTTGCTATTATGGGAGATGTTGGGCGTAAACCGAATCTCATGCCATTCATAATTTATTAAGATTATAATAATAAATAAATGATGAATGATTATGTAATGAATATTGTGTATGTATGAGAAATGCATAGTGCAGGTTCAGACACCAGCTGAGGGCTGAAGCAGGTACTTGGGTATATAGTTACATTGTACCTTTTACTTAATTTATTCATGCCTTCACATGTAATAAGTTATTTATTAAATTTTTGGTTTGGGGTAGACACCAGTGGTCCTGACTTACTGAGATTTATATCTCACACCCTACTCGGGCCGCTATTACACTGGGTACCCGAGTAGATTCTATTTGGTTGCAGGACGATACTGTTTGCATTTACTTGGGAGTTAGGAGCACAGGACCGAGCGGAGGATCAGGATTCTCGAGGAGATCACCCTTTTTTCTTTGAGTCAATATTTATTTATTTATGAATTGAAATGTAAAGAATTCTGTTTTGTTCCCTATTTTATACATTTGTGTCGTTATCATGTAATTCATGCATCTGTTGTATAATTTGGCATTGGCAATTTGTTTTGTACAATATTTATAAAATCTACTTTCTGCTGCTTATTCATTTATTACACCGTTTCCAATATTTATTACCCTTGTCTATTATTGAACTCTAAAATGATGGTATAGTCTCCCCTCTTACTATCCTTATACCCTCGCTGCAATTCAGAAGCCTCTGGCGTATGGCAAGGCGAGCTTGAGGTCGTGTGGCGACGGGTCCGGCCACCGGTTTAGTGGTGAGCTGGGTCGGGATGTTACACTGATGTTATCTTAGAGATCCATATTCATATTTATGCTACTTATGCTTATAAGGAAATATGAGATATGACCATCATCTAATTACTCATTTTGTATCACACACATAGTTAATACATTCAATTGTGTCCATTAAATAATATTTATAAAATTATCACATTTTTTTCATGTATTCGACCATTTTTTGTATATTCATATAATTCCACTATGCTACCTTAATCATCTATAAGATTGATAGATGAGTAATAGTTTCAAAATTGATTGATTCATTTAATCCATTATCATTATAATTTACACAATTTTGAGTTCTATGATGATTATAACAATCTCAACTCCCTCCCACTAAGCATACCTCTCCTGGGATGGTAAATAAGAAAGGTAGATATTGACCAACCGAGTCCCACCTCGAGTAGGAAATGGGATGGAGAATAGCACAAAGGATGTAAAAACAATACAATATGGAAGGAATTAACCTTTTTTAAGTAAACATGGTCTAAATATAATATTAATGGTCCATTACAAACACCAATGCATATATATAAGAAAACAGAAAAATAATAATTCTTCCCACAATGAATTTAGAAGTAGAACTAATACTATAAAAGTATCCAAAGTAAATATCTAAATGTTAAACTATGAAGAAAACAAAATACTGTCAATTATCTGAACTATTATTTTCTATTATGATCCAATAAATCATCCTCGAAAGTTAAAAATCATTTAATATACATATGGTGACCATAGAAGTATACATATTAGGAAAACCAATGTCTCTCATGCACATGTGATAGAGTCATACTATTTCCCATGATAGAAAATAGTAGAACTATACAACACCTATCAAAGTATCATTACAATACCATCCTCACCAAGGAATTTTCATCAAATAACATAAACGAAGTAATATAAATTAATTGGAATCATTTTGATAAGGGTACTTCTCAGTTCTTCCCCACTGGTATGCCTCTCTTACACCCAACGTCGTATGACATGCCTCTCCCAAATATTTATTATACCCCAATACACTACAAGAAGTGTCATATCACACCTTACCATCCCACAAGAACAATCATGTATCACCTAAAGCACATGGGTATTCACACCACAACATGATGACACTTGAAGCACATATCACTTCCCCAATAAACACCTAATCTATCACAAGTCTCTTAAGAACCCCAAGGCCATCACAACAACCATATAACGAACTAAAAATCCTCTGACCATCAATTCTAGTCCATACCTACATCCCTCAGACGATGGAAAAGGAACGAATGGGTACCTAACAATATGTACTTCCCACTAGATGTTGGGAACCCTTCCCCACCGCACATGACTATATGGGTGTTGGAACATAGTTATTAATGTGGTTTGGGTGCATATTGAATTCACAAGAATTTAAATTTTAAACCTATATAGAGAGAAAAGCGTACAAAAAGAGATTATGGGTTTTGAAAAAAAAACTAACCAAAATGCATCAGCATCTCTTTTTATGGTACCTTTATATGCCTTAATTTGTATATTCGAGAATAATATCATAATTTAAAGATCCATGAAAAGTAGATTCCTATTTCACTCATGTTTAAAACCCAATCATTATACTAGTTAGAATCATCAACTTTTAATCACACAACCAATTATTAATTATTTACTGATAGATATCATCTCATAAACCAAACCAACCCATGAATTTTGAACCATTATTATACAATTATTTACTAATTTCATCAATACTTTGTATTCAAGAAAAAAACAAACATGTCCCCACTACCCAACAAGAACATCCAAACAACTGCATCCTCAGCACCCCGAAAGCATGAAAAATTAAACCACCTCCTCACCACCCAAAAATAATTGCAAGACAAACCACCTCCTCACCATCACAATAGCATGTCTAAACATACTACATATATTTTAACACTCCATTGTATCCACACAATAATGTCACTAAAACAGGACCACAAATAATAACACCTCAGGAAAATTTTTACAGAATTATAAAGGGAATTCAATTACATTACACCTTAATTTAGGGGTGTTCTGACGAAATAAAAAATTTGCAGGAATTTTTTTTATCCCAATAAAATTGGTTATACAATTTCCATTTTAGGGTGACACCAAAGAATATTACTAAAAATATAATCACATCACACATATCCAGCTCAAACAAATCCCCCATCATCCACTATTTTCAGTTGGGCATCAATCTTGAATAACTCACAATATCATAGATAAATTCAATGTGGTAAAAAAATGTGAATTAAAATCCCTTTCCAGTTTTAAATTAAATTAACACACTTCATTTATCCCTAATTTGTAATACAGATCAAAAATTAATTGATAAAAAATAAACCCCTCCCACATGATTCATAAGTAAATAAAAACAAAAATTTCATACCACTACGATGTTATTCAACATGTTGCGAAGCAGAGGTCGAGTAAGAATGCCCGCATACCACAACCACACCATGAGAACCAATAATAATACTATTATACTACAAAATACCATAAAAACCAAACCTTTCAAATTCCATAAACAAAATAATCAAAACCATAGTGGATACTCTGGAAGAGAATGATTAAAAAATATATGAGAAGGAGAAGATAACTCAACACTGATCAACCATGGATTGCTAATGAAAATCCACTAGGATAAAAAATATCAAGGAGGGAGGTAAAGGTCTTGGAGAACACCTTTGGGTGAATATAATTCACCCAAAATGCGAGGATGAATAGAGAAAGTTTGAATGAATTAAATTTATGTTCAAAATAATTTTTAAAAATCACTTGATCAGGGGTATTTCACAAAGTGTAATCTTTTATCATGTCATTTAACCCATGGGGATCATTTTCATGAAAAAAAACATGTGACATCTAAATTAATTTATCAGTTAAGAATGGGAAACTATGTATCATCAATCGAACATGGAAAAGTCATTAAATTTATTTCACATCATAATGCACATACACGATGTGAAATATACCTTCCTCCGTCCATTAGAAACCAAACATTTATAGAATCCCTTGAAGCCTCCTCTAAACACCTCCAACAACCATAACAGCAATGTAGTAGACTATAAAGTCGTTGGATGTTACATAATATACTTCTCAAATGAATCTCAATCTCCAGAATCTGAAACAATGATAAGAAAAAAGGGGGTATAAAACACCCCTTGAGATACCTCTCAAGGAGATAAAAATACTAAAAACTATACCACATTCAAAACATTCCATAAAAATGACCAGAATAAACTCAAAAAAATACTCATCATCTTGAAACTAAAATTACAAATTGTCTCCTCTCTCAAAACAACACTTTCACATCACCATTAGAAAACTATATCAACCTCTAGGTAATCAAAAACAAGAACATCAACAACTAATTAACCACATCATAACGAACACATGAATTTATGAATTCCATATTCCATATCAAGATACAATCTACTAAAAGTGGAGCCAACCAACACAAACTGGTTTAATTGTAATGAACATAATATGTCTGAGCACAAAATTCTGCATCTCGCACCAATATACTCTCCTCATGGTCACCAAGACACTATAACACACAAACCAAAGTAATGGTCCATATAAAAAGTTACATATCATGGTAATCCCAAATAATTACTAATCATTCCTCAAATACCACTTCATCCTCATTATCAAACAATACCATGTCAATGAAATGAGATTCACCTTGAAGATACTGAGAATGTTGTCACACTTGGATGAGGTTAGGGATCCTTTCTAACCCCAATGGTAATTCTAAAATATATGTGTCCTTAAAAACTCTACTAAACACCAAAAAGGGTCCACAAATACTATGAGAAATAATAACCACTCTTCCAAACAAATGATTCCCACAATTATGGGAATCCCATAAGAACAAATGGTTCCCAACATTAAATTACAACGACCTCCTTCTATGATAGACATAAGAATATTTTAGGTCCTCTAATACTTTCTTCCACTTATGAACATGATGAACATTATATGTTATGATCTAAAAAATATTTGGTCCATGAGAAACTATCTCCCCAACATTTTTTCCCTATAATGGATAACAACATTGTATTCTGTAAAACTCATCATAAGGAACCATTCAATTGTAAGAGTGGTATTTTTTATAATAAGAAGACTATAGAAATTGGAGGTGTAATATGAAAGATCCACCCTAGTCAATGATGCATTCCCACAACATATACTCATTTGTTTGGATAGTCCGTTCAATCTACCCATTGGTTTGTGGGTGGGGGGGAAATGTTGAGTCATAACATGGTGTAAAAATGCATGTTACCCTCCAATCACGAATCATGAGGTAAAATTTATGTCTAGTTACTATAAAATGGACATTTGAACTCCATGAATCCACACCACATCATCTACATTCTTATTATCCAAGGAAGACACTATGTTTGAGTCCTCGATCACTATGAATTGGGCTAATTTCATTAAGTGATTCACTCCAACCCAGATAGAATCACAACCTCCATGAGCTCTAGTTTACCCTATGACGAAATCAATCAATATCTCATCCTATATTAAATTGGTAATATCCAAAGGAGAGAATAAAAACACCAGGAACATGATCCTTGACCTATACATGATGTAAAACCAAAGCTTTTCCAAAAACTCTTCCACCACCCATTTCATCTCAGGCCACTAAAACTAATTTATCAATACAAGGAACAATTATTTAATTCATGGGTGTGAATACAATGGTGGGATATGTAACACATGAAGGACTCCATCACATATTTCCACTAGACCAAACTACCTTCCATGAAACAATATCTGGTTATAATTATCCCCATTCTATCCATCTAGAGAATAACCATTTTCAATATGATCACACATCACATATGCCTCTGAGTCTCCCCAATGAGTCTCTTCAATCTACAATATCGAAGAAAACTACACCTCCATATTAAACAATCATTTTGTAACCCTATCTACCTTCTCATCCAAGCCTAAGGATTCCAACTCCTCCAATTCCATTCATTCGTCCCTAGATTCATAAAAAATATCCTTTCATGGCTTCCACCTAATATCATCATCCATAACACCCCCCCTTTAATTAGGTGTATAAGATTTCAATGTCATAATCCTAAAGTATCACCTTCCACATATGTTGTATAAAGATAAAATCATGCATTAAAAAGATATAACTGGAACTATTTTGATCCATGATGATTAAAAAGTGGTCCCTAATGATGTAACACTACCACATCATCAGTTCAATCAAACTTTCCACAAGAACTATATAATGTGTGGCATAGTTTGATTTGTGAGGGTGTAAATTTTTAGACCCCTAAGAGAATATTTCCATATACTGCATATGAAAACAAACCAATTGTATATGGGATGTAGCCCAAAACACCACAAATAATAAACTTTCCTATGGGAACCGAGGAAGTGGAGAAATTACTATCATCCCCTTATGGGAACTACACCCACCCTAAAACTTATCTCTGAAAAAAATAAACTTATTTCATAGTAAAGGATATAAAAAGGGAGGAAACATAGATGTAATTAGGTTCAAACATATGATAATATCAAGCTACATAAATGATACATTGATCCTCTACCACTTTCTTGGGTAATTCCTAAGAAACAACTACTTTATCCTTCGACAGGTCTATATCCATGCCTATTTGAGACACCACATGCCATAGGAATTAAACATTACTTGTAATTAATATTCAATTGGAAAACCTTTCATAGAGATGGGGGTTTTGAAGATATTTAATTATTGTTATGAGATTCTTATCTTAATCCTCCTCCAACATTGTGTTGATTAAGATATCATCGATGAATACAATGATTATCCATTTAATGAAATCTATTAACATAGGGTTAATAATTTCCATTAATATATATGGTGTGTTTGTAACACTGAATGGGATGACTACATAATTGAAATGGCTATACATTCACCTTATGTTATTATTTTTGATATCATGACCCTTAACTCTCAACTGGGGATAATCGGACGAATGATGGATCTTGGAAAACCAACTCACCCATCTAATCTGGTTAAAGAGATCATCTATACATAGAAGAGGATAAATGATTTTGACCACCACATGATTGAAAATATTGTAGTCTATACAGAAACTCAAACTACCATCCACCTTCATAATGAACAACACTGGCGCACCCCACAGTGAGACAATGGGCGGGATGAAACCCATCTACATTATTTCATATTTCTTAATCCTCAAATCCTCTAACATAGTCCGTTCTATACGTTAATGGGCCATTAAAATTAGAGAATAACTAGTTCACCTGTCAATCCTTAACTTAAATCACATCGATTTAGAGCATCACAATCCCTTTTGGAAAAATATCCATGAACTCTCCAATGAAATGGTGAAACTGAAACATATTAGTGTCACCTAATTTTACTGGAAAATTAATCATCAAAGAATGAAGGGTATCTATATTAAAACTAATGGCCTGAAAACTCAACTTACCAATGAAAACCACATGTTGGATAACCACCTATGAAAACCAGACTCTCCTCCCAAAGTAGTTTATAACATAATGCATAGGGATGAAATCATCTTACTACATCTATTGAATAAAAATATATGAATAGGACTGATGCAATCCCATCATGAATCCACACCCTCGTCACACATCAAACAAGTTGGTATAGCCTTCAAATTTAATACTCAGCATCAGGGGAATGAGAAGCATGTCTATGTCTAGGGATTAAAATGATATAGATAGGATGATAAAAGTACTGTGAAGATAGTGAATTAAACAATGTACCAAAAATCTCACAAAAAACTAATCGTACCTCTGATGATCTCTAGAACCTCTATAACCACTTCCTTCACTAAGTGAAACTAAAAACTCTCAACTCCTCATCCTATCTGATGAAGACCACTTCCACTTCCATGATTAGGCCACTATCAATAAACACTTCCATGATCCTAAGGTCGACCTCTACAGACTCCACCTCCCTGTAGCGGAGCATAATCCTACATCCCCTACAATTGAAACAACCTCACTAGAAAATGATTCTCAGGTTGTCTCTGATCCTACCCACCTCCAAAAAACTGTTTTGGGAAACCATTAAGAATTTTTTATGGGTATTTCAATGAACCCCACAATCATAAAACATTATAATAAAGCTCCTAGTAAAATTACATAAAACAAAATAACTAGATTGTTGAAATGAAGCTATTGATGTCAGATCCCAAATAGTTGAATCCCCGATAGTCAGAATGCCTAAGACAATCCACTGTTAACACTTCCCCTCTATGCACCCATTTGGATCACCTCCCATTATAGTTCACCTTGTGAGTGTATCTTCTCGATCACTTTGTCCTTCTTTGGAACCACCAAATGTATCTGCAATATAAAAGGGTTTACTGCATAATATATTTAAAGATATAGTGCCTCTTTAAGATGTCTTACATATGACTCCTTATCTTGAAAAATATTTGAGGAAAACAAAATGTTAATTGCAATTTATTATCATCTGCCTCATTAACTTGATCACCTACCGAAGAGAAAGAATCACCTAAATTCTCACCACAATCATGGTAGATGAATGGAACACGTCCCAGAAATAATTCTAGATTTAATCCCATAAAAAATATTCCT
This sequence comes from Viscum album, assembly GCA_963277665.1. Lineage (NCBI taxonomy): Eukaryota > Viridiplantae > Streptophyta > Magnoliopsida > Santalales > Viscaceae > Viscum > Viscum album. The sequence continues at coordinate 395,260,552 of OY728148.1, forward strand.
CATTACTCTCTCCTAGATTCAATGTATACCACTAACATGTGGCTCCATTCATCTGATAAATTACCATAGGGATCTATTACTCTGTTGGGGGACATATCATACTAATAGTTACCACTAGCTCTTCCATACTGCAATCTGTTTCTACAAGTTATACACTTCCCTCATATATTACCAAATCCTTCCACTGGAAATTAGGCAATGTTATCTTTTATTGATCATCCCCTTCATCCTGATAATCCCCATAGTGATCAACTAGACTGACCTTCAAAACCTCAATGGCCCGAGCCACATGTGGAAAAAGGCTAGGTGGAACAAATAAATAAGAAAACTAGGACTTTATATTCTGCTGTAGTTTTGCATTTTTATTAATTTTACATTTAGCTCATTTAATCCATTTAATCTAATTTATGTTTCCCAAAACTACCCAATAAAAAAGTAAAATATTCACTATGATGCATGAAATTTTCCTTTGTTTCTACACTACAATTAGTTCCATGGCACTTAAATGGCCAATAAAATTTGAATCTATGCACTGGATCATGGGGGCTGTAAAATCATGTGTCCTTGCTAGTCGACGTAGCCTATGTCATCAAAAAAGTTCTATTGGACCGGCTTCAATACCACCACATAAATCCTCACTAAACCTCACTACAAAAACCATATCTCTCAATGATCACCTATGGTAACACTCTTTCATGACCACAATCTTCTAAAGATACCCCTCCTAGGATGACAATGAAGAATTGTAGAAAGTGACTCCCATGTACCGTATCCAATGGGCCCCAGGTCGGTGACTAGCACCAAGGGTGTTCAAATAAAAAAAATATTATAGGAAATATCGTTTTTTATAGAAACATGAATGGTATAAAAGACAAATTATCCACAAAAACCCTCAAGAAATATTTATACAAAAACCATGAACCAAAAAAATCATCCCATAATACAGGTATAAATTGAACATATAAAATAAAAGTCACAAATGTAATGACCCAAAATTAAATATAAGAAGAGAAACATCAAATTTCAACGATCAAATCTAATAAGGTTAAAAATAGTATACAATATCATTTTAGATAACTAAATGTATTTTTATATACATATGGTGAAAAAAAGGATACTCAGTAGGAAACCATAATCATCTCTTTCACATGTGAAACAAAAATTATAATGATACTTTTATATGAAAAAATAACCAAGAAACACATATCAAGGTATACTAACCATCACATCCTCATAGAGTAATTTTCAATAAATAATTAAAAACATGTAATATAATATAATTGGAATCAAATCAATATTTCTACCTCACACTGCTTTCCCGCTGGTATGCCACTCCCACAAAAAATGTCATACATCATGTTACTCTTATCTTCTTCGTATCCCATACCTTTTTATATGTAATATCGTAACACATCTCAACAAATAACACCTCATCTACCCACCTCACATGCATGAACACACGCATCTCACCCGAGAAAACCTTGGAAGCCACCCCATAAGCGAAGTCATGTCCCGCCCAAAATCACATGGGCCATTAAACCTCATACCGATGATAATTTGGACAAATATCCCCATACTCACAAATACCTATGTAATCAGATTTAATTCATAGTCACATCGGCCATCATAACAACAATATAAAGAACTAATATACCTATATCCATCATATCCTTATCAATGACTACCTAGCAAAAAATGAGATAGTGAGAATGACTAGGTACCCCACCATATGTACACCAAATATTATATTGAAAAAAAACACCCATCAAAATGCTATGTGGGTGATTGGAACAGAGTTCATAACGTGGGTGGGAAGCATAAAAAATATAAATAATGTACAATGTATACATATATATATAAAAGTGAACAAGACCAACTTATGAGTTTACAAACTAACTAAACAACTCACATAACTGTATCTTGTGCTATAACCTCTAAATTCAATTATTATTGTCTACAACAATTATTTAAGATGGGGAAAGACCCTATAAAAGTGGATTCAAATCCCCCCCCAATGATTAATACCCATTAATTTTATTATTTATCATAATCCTCCTTTAATCCCCCAAACCATTATTAAATTATATATTAAAAGATTATATAACATTTACCAAAACAACTCATAACATTTGAAAAAAATTTAAACCATTGTTTATTCATTCATTCCCTACTCGAGAATCTAGAACAGAAAATCCATATCACCTCAAAAAACATGAGATTACATACAACCAAATCATCACCTTTCCAAATGTCCCGAAAAATAAAACGCCCACTTTTCCACCGAAAAGCATGGTCATTCGAACGACCTCCTCACCACCATAAATAGCATGTAAAAATATACCATATATCACACCACACCCTATTGTAACCACACAATGCGAACCCAAAAGAATTGTTACACATAAAAAATAACATTATCTATTTGTAACGATTTAAAAATTGGGATTTTATAATATTAAACATTAATATTGGGGTGTAATCACCCAAATAAAAAATCATAGGGCATACATTTTTATTAGACAATTATACGATGTTATCCAATTTCAATGTTAAATTGTTACCAGACAATGAAAAAAAATCAAATAACACAATTGTTACACACACACAAAGACCCAACATAGATACATTTCAACAGGACAATAAGACATATCAATTCACAATATGAAAAACAGTATCAAATATGTAAAAACATGTGAATCAAACCATATATCCCCCTTTTTAATTCAATTAAGAAAATTTATATTATCTTTAATTAATCCATAAACACCAAAATATATAATTAATCTAATGAAAACCATCATGTATAATGCACAAATAAAAATAAAGGAAGGAAATCCTACCTCGAAGAGGATTTTAACCTTATTTGTGCCCTGTAGGGAGAAGGATAATTCATGAAAACCAAAACTGCACCATGATAACCTTTGATAAAACTACACTTCATCTAAAGACAATAAAAATACAAACATGTACAGATCATAAACCAAAGAAACACCACTGCAACGGATCCTTGGGATAATAACGGAAAAAAACTGATAATAATGTTAAGATACCTCACCACATATCTACCAAAAATCACTGACGATCATCCACGGGGATCAATATATTAGTGAGGGAGGAAAAATAAATGATTAAAACCATGGGGTACCTAGGGTGCTCCCAAAATGAGAGGTATAAGAGAGCATGGAAAAAATAATAATTGTTTATCCAATTTTATTAAAATGAGCAGGATAAAGGTACTACATTATGTGTAATCCCATTTCATGTCCTATTATCCCCATGAATTAGTTTCCCCTTAAAAACACAAAAAATAATAATTTAAAAATTTATTTAAAGATATAGTGCCTCTTTAAGATGTCTTACATATGACTCCTTATCTTGAAAAATATTTGAGGAAAACAAAATGTTAATTGCAATATATTATCATCTGCCTCATTAACGTGATCACCTACCGAAGAGAAAGAATCACTTAAATTCTCACCACAATCATGGTAGATGAATGGAACACGTCCCAGAAATACTTCTAGATTTAATCCCATAAAAAATATTCCTCATTACTCTCTCCTAGATTCAATGTATACCACTAACATGTGGCTCCATTCATCTGATAAATTACCATAGGGATCTATTACTCTGTTGGGGGACATATCATACTAATAGTTACCACTAGCTCTTCCATACTGCAATCTGCTTCTACAAGTTATACACTTCCCTCATATATTACCAAATCCTTCCACTGGAAATTAGGCAATGTTATCTTTTATTGATCATCCCCTTCATCCTGATAATCCCCATAGTGATCAACTAGACTGACCTTCAAAACCTCAATGGCCCGAGCCACATGTGGAAAAAGGCTAGGTGGAACAAATAAATAAGAAAACTAGGACTTTATATTCTGCTGTAGTTTTGCATTTTTATTAATTTTACATTTAGCTCATTTAATCCATTTAATCTAATTTATGTTTCCCAAAACAACCCAATAAAAAAGTAAAATCTTCACTATGATGCATGAAATTTTCCTTTGTTTCTACACTACAATTAGTTCCATGGCACTTAAATGGCCAATAAAATGTGAATCTATGCACTGGATCATGGGGGCTGTAAAATCATGTGTCCTTGCTAGTCGACGTAGCCTATGTCATCAAAAAAGTTCTATTGGACCGGCTTCAATACCACCACATAAATCCTCACTAAACCTCACTACAAAAACCATATCTCTCAATGATCACCTATGGTAACACTCTTTCATGACCACAATCTTCTAAAGATACCCCTCCTAGGATGACAATGAAGAATTGTAGAAAGCGACTCCCATGTACCGTATCCAATGGGCCCCAGGTCGGTGACTAGCACCAAGGGTGTTCAAATAAAAAAAATATTATAGGAAATATCGTTTTTTATAGAAACATGAATGGTATAAAAGACAAATTATCCACAAAAACCCACAAGAAATATTTATACAAAAACCATGAACCAAAAAAATCATCCCATAATACAGGTATAAATTGAACATATAAAATAAAAGTCACAAATGTAATGACCCAAAATTAAATATAAGAAGAGAAACATCAAATTTCAACGATCAAATCTATTAAGGTTAAAAATAGTATACAATATCATTTTAGATAACTAAATGTATTTTTATATACATCTGGTGAAAAAAAGGATACTCAGTAGGAAACCATAATCATCTCTTTCACATGTGAAACAAAAATTATAATGATACTTTTATATGACAAAATAACCAAGAAACACATATCAAGGTATACTAACCATCACATCCTCACAGAGTAATTTTCAATAAATAATTAAAAACATGTAATATAATATAATTGGAATCAAATCAATATTTCTACCTCACACTGCTTTCCCGCTGGTATGCCACTCCCACAAAAAATGTCATACATCATGTTACTCTTATCTTCTTCGTATCCCATACCTTTTTATATGTAATATCGTAACACATCTCAACAAATAACACCTCATCTACCCACCTCACATGCATGAACACACGCATCTCACCCGAGAAAACCTTGGAAGCCACCCCATAAGCGAAGTCATGTCCCGCCCAAAATCACATGGGCCATTAAACCTCATACCGATGATAATTTGGACAAATATCCCCATACTCACAAATACCTATGTAATCAGATTTAATTCATAGTCACATCGGCCATCATAACAACAATATAAAGAACTAATATACCTATATCCATCATATCCTTATCAATGACTACCTAGCAAAAAATGAGATAGTGAGAATGACTAGGTACCCCACCATATGTACACCAAATATTATATTGAAAAAAAACACCCATCAAAATGCTATGTGGGTGATTGGAACAGAGTTCATAACGTGGGTGGGAAGCATAAAAAATATAAATAATGTACAATGTATACATATATATATAAAAGTGAACAAGACCAACTTATGAGTTTACAAACTAACTAAACAACTCACATAACTGTATCTTGTGCTATAACCTCTAAATTCAATTATTATTGTCTACAACAATTATTTAAGATGGGGAAAGACCCTATAAAAGTGGATTCAAATCCCCCCCCCAATGATTAATACCCATTAATTTTATTATTTATCATAATCCTCCTTTAATCCCCCAAACCATTATTAAATTATATATTAAAAGATTATATAACATTTACCAAAATAACTCATAACATTTGAAAAAAATTTAAACCATTGTTTATTCATTCATTCCCTACTCGAGAATCTAGAACAGAAAATCCATATCACCTCAAAAAAACATGAGATTACATACAACCAAATCATCACCTTTCCAAATGTCCCGAAAAATAAAACGCCCACTTTTCCACCGAAAAGCATGGTCATTCGAACGACCTCCTCACCACCATAAATAGCATGTACAAATATACCATATATCACACCACACCCTATTGTAACCACACAATGCGAACCCAAAAGAATTGTTACACATAAAAAATAACATTATCTATTTGTAACGATTTAAAAATTGGGATTTTATAATATTAAACATTAATATTGGGGTGTAATCACCCAAATAAAAAATCATAGGGCATACATTTTTATTAGACAATTATACGATGTTATCCAATTTCAATGTTAAATTGTTACCAGACAATGAAAAAAAATCAAATAACACAATTGTTACACACACACAAACACCCAACATAGATACTTTTCAACAGGACAATAAGACATATCAATTCACAATATGAAAAACAGTATCAAATATGTAAAAACATGTGAATCAAACCATATATCCCCCTTTTTAATTCAATTAAGAAAATTTATATTATCTTTAATTAATCCATAAACACCAAAATATATAATTAATCTAATGAAAACCATCATGTATAATGCACAAATAAAAATAAAGGAAGGAAATCCTACCTCGAAGAGGATTTTAACCTTATTTGTGCCCTGTAGGGAGAAGGATAATTCATGAAAACCAAAACTGCACCATGATAACCTTTGATAAAACTACACTTCATCCAAAGACAATAAAAATACAAACATGTACAGATCATAAACCAAAGAAACACCACTGCAACGGATCCTTGGGATAATAACGGAAAAAAACTGATAATAATGTTAAGATACCTCACCACATATCTACCAAAAATCACTGACGATCATCCACGGGGATCAATATATTAGTGAGGGAGGAAAAATAAATGATTAAAACCATGGGGTACCTAGGGTCCTCCCAAAATGAGAGGTATAAGAGAGCATGGACAAAATAATAATTGTTTATCCAATTTTATTAAAATGAGCAGGATAAAGGTACTACATTATGTGTAATCCCGTTTCATGTCCTATTATCCCCATGAATTAGTTTCCCCTTAAAAACACAAAAAATAATAATTTAAAAATTTATTTAAAAATAAATTACTACCAGTCATTAGCTATCCCTAGAAAAGTCATTACACCGACTTTCACACCATGTGATCCACTTATATGATACGTACTCATCCTGCTTCCATAATTTTGAAATATAACACCTCTAGACTCCCTTATAGCCTCCTATGAACACCTCCAACAACCAAAAACCACATTGTAATAGACCATTATTACACATAACATTATAATATTAATTTAATAGATCATCATGGATATGGTTTGAGTATATTTTCATCTATGTGAATATATTTGTTTTTCATTATTTGGAAGTTGATGGACTGAGATGACATATTCTTGGAGGAGAGATAACCATGATCATTAGTTATTAAACATCTCATTCTATTTGAATATATATATTTTACAATTATGAATATTCTATATTTCAAATATTTTACTATTTGCATAATTATAAAAAATAGAAAGGAAAAGACTATTGTTTCTAAGTAAAGGTCATGTTTCTCATAATAGTTCTAATATACCTTAAATTACCATGAGGATTGGTCTATTAAATTATTATTACCCATGTTTACACAACAAATTTCCTCTATTGAAGTATAAATATATAATATAAATACTTAAATTCAATAATTTAGTGTGATTAATATTTTATTGATAACCTATTTTAGAAATCCATAAAGATGAGTTTATTTTACTCTTTCAATAATTACATAACTATCATTAGAATTTTTATATCCATTTGGTCAATCAATCATCACAAATTCTTGAAACAAATCAATAGTACAGATCTTATATAAGACAACGGTTTATCCCTATGACTATTTATTTATTTATTATATTCATCCACTGAAATAGTTTTTAAGGATCGATTTATTTAACTTAACTATTTATTACATTCCAACTAATGTGAAATTCTCCATGCACAAGTGACATCTTATATACATATCATAGAACTCCTATTTCATTAAATTTTAATCATTGTTCTAGAGCATTATTCATATTATTCCATCTATTTGGAATATATAAGAATATCTACAATATATATTACTATAAATTTTTAATTATAATCCAAAAAAAATATAATAATTATGTTGATGATGGTTATTTGAGAATTAGTGATTCTGAATGAAATTACTGTGATTTCATAGTGTTCATGTCCTATACAATAGTTAGTCATGAAAATATCATCTATTTTTACCTTTAATTGATGATATCCCAATTGATGATCCACATTATAGACATAATTATCCAAACATGGCTGGTTGAACAACTCATAAGTCCATGGTAGTGGATATATGATCCCTATTTTGATTTTATTAATCATGGGAAATTTAATCACAAGACACATTAAACTATCATTATTTTTAATAAACATGACTTGGGTATACTATAGATATAACTAGGATATATGAAACCAGAATCCATGTATTTCAATAATTTATAACTAAAGTCATAAACATAGTTTAGGTCTATAGTATAGGGACTCATTGAAATAAAATGAGTTCAACGAATATGTTATATATAGTTCTCTACATATATGTCAATATAGAGACAAAAAAGCCACATTAGGGTATACATAATCAAATTCCAATATTAAGAGATTGTCTAGTTGTAATATATGTTCTATTTCTTCAATGAATTTGTGTAGATATGATTTATTATAATGAAGTAATATCTATTAATTAAAAATAGTTTTGAATGTGTATTTCAATTATGGTTGAACCAATTATGATAAAATACCAGTTTGGGTATGGAAAATGGTTTTAATATCTTAATAGTTGATATTATCTATATAATAGAAAACATTACCATACCCATTATGAAATTAAATTATACCAAAGGAATCATAAATATAATCATATAAATATTCTACAATACATATATTTATTGGGGGATATTTATATATAGCTGATGAAATGATTACACCCATTATTGATATCAATTAGAGATATTCTTTCATTTTATTTGATTGTGTTTTAGTAGTTTTGGTGAACATACATGATATGAATTAATACATAGAATCATAATAAAATAAGAAGCATAATGTACAAGAATGATTGATATGAGTACCAATTTCTATTTAATTCATGCTATAATCATTCAATAATAATACAATAATGGGAAGGATGTGAATTATCTTATTATTGATAATATAAATGTTAAATTATAGAAATTTAATCAATAACATACAAGTCACTTTTAATCCATTACATATGATATATTTTGATTTAGTTCGTCATTATTTTTGTTGAATTTCATATTATTACATAAAAAATAACAACTAATTGTATATATTTTATTATATGATAGAAACTATAAAAATCCACATGTACTAAAAATTATACTTCATATTTCTAGATATGAATATTAATAATTTTTTTAATCAAATTTATATGTGTAGTCTCTATTAGAAATTAGGATAATAATATAAATCTTTTTTATTTTAATGTAATTTTTTTAATCTATATTAATTACAAACCACCTAAGTCCTGTGAATTTTATATCATTATTACAAGTATCCTCTATAAATTATTAAAATAATGGGTGATCCATACATCCTAAAAGGTTGTAAAATAGTATAAACCTGATATGTTATTGAAAGAGATTAAATAATAATAACATGGAATCAATAAAATGTATGTTAAATGACCATAGTAAAAGAGTATTCTATGGTAGGTTTGGTTTTATATATTCATGTTAATATTGATAATCATTAGAATGTCAAAAAAAATATAATGGAGTAATGATTATAATTATCCTTTCCAGGACAATATGTCAAAATAGGAAAGGATCACATCCTAGGAATCAGACATAGTATGTCATGATATTTATTACTTACCAAACTATTTAGTGGTTATATAATAATAAGACAACAAAAGGTGTCATAATTTATCTGATATATGTACTCTATATAGAAAATATATGTTAATAAAAAAATCTCATGAAAATTATAGTGGTAAAATTATATAAAATTTCATAGACCAATGGTATTCTAAGTAGATCGTCATAAAATAATGTAATGAATCATTTAAGATACAAAAATATCTAAATAAATATATTATAAAATTTTCATTCCATTATGTAAATAATAAATGTTTGGGAATAATATAAGAGTAATGTAGTAAAATTTTTATGATGGTATAAATGTATCCCAAATAAGATTCATAGAGATCATTATAAAGAAATAAAAAAACCTATAAAATCGATTATATATCTACATATGGAATGAATAAATTGTACAATTAATTGATATAAAGGTATAATATTATAGAGATATAAATAAGAGGGTAGTATGGTAGATATTGATAGAGAACATATCGTAATGAATGGAAATGAATGAGAAAGAAACTTTAAGTAATGTAATGAAACTATATGAAAAATAGTGAGGTTAAATTTATTAGTTACTTATTTTATATTACTTTTATATTTATTTTACCACATATATTCAATTCATTATCATGTTTTTTAGTTATTAACTTAATATATTTCATGTTATTCATTCTAATTGTAATATATATGGTTATAAGACACCATTTATATTGTAGAATTGGTAAAATGAAGATGTTAAATGGTCATATAAATTATATTATATATTGACCCAATTATTTTTTGGGATATTTTTTAGATAATTTAGGTAGATAAATTAATATTTTGGTTTGGTTTTCTTTTGATTCCATGACATAAACCAAGTTAAAAATATTCTATTACACAAATTTTTTGTATATATTTTTTTGAAAAATAATTAAATATGTATATAGGATGAATATTAGAGGATGTGTGTGATTTATGTGAATCTGAAGTCACCATAAATTATTTAGTCTATAAAATAATAATATATACTATCTGAGAGAAGAAGATATTAATTTCTCATAGAACACTAGCATGTTGGTTTATTGTTGTTTATAGAAGAAGTTGTGCATAAAATTTTGTTCCCTAAAGACTATATTAAATTTATTTTTAGATCATGTGAATTCATGAAAATGTTGATACTAATAGATAAATTTTAATTTAATATGTAGTTATGGATGATATTTTTTCTACTAGGAAAAAAGGAGAAAAAATTTTAAGAGCATGTTATTAAATTTATTGATAACGAGTTGGTGTTAAGGAATAAAGAATAGAAAACAAAAAAAGTTCAATTTTTATACATATATAAATAAATTTATAATTTATTTGTGTAATTTATTTTTAATAAGTGTAATTTATGTGAAATTTATTGATATTTTAACCATGTCGTTACATGATATATAGGATATCTTACTGATATAAATGTATCTTTTATGGAAACTGAATATTATAAACATACTATGGTTCTTAAGGTTTTATATGAAGTTAAAAATATATTAAAAATAGTTGCGAACAATCATGTTCATGAAAGATTAGTTGTCCTAGAACCAACTAGCTGTACCTTAATTATAAGTATTTTTAATGTATATTAATATTAAACATCTTATTAAATATTTTTCATTATTATTCCTAAATATGATGTAATAATGTCCAAGAGTATTTGTTTCATTAATAAGGTCATGGAAGTTCCTCACTATGTTGAGAAACATAAAATGCTATCACAATATTCTTAAATATAGGTCTACGGCTAGATGACATACTATAATGGGACACATAGAATGTAGACCATCGAGTGTGAGTACTCATAAAAAGATGAGACTTACTCTAATTAAGTTCTAACATGGTAATTTCTTTGATATGAGATTATAATAACAAAACCTATAGTAGGAATTCCTCATGTTTTTGTGTCATAATATATTTTTATCTGCGAGTTTGTGTAATTATCATTAGACATTAAAATTTTTATTAATACATGTCACAACTCATGATCTTTTATTTGCTAAAGAAAACTGTTATGCAAACTGTTGGAAAGAAGTAGAGTACGTTGTGCTTATCATGAGTGTCATGATGATAATGGATAATTTGAGGAAGGATTTTTATCTTCCATTATAGAAGTTGATATCTTATCACTTTTATTGGAATAGAACCATCATGTGAAACTCCATGTCCATGGTGTAACGATGAGTTTATTTTAACTAGTCAAAGAATGACCTATCATGCACAAATTTTGTTGACACTATCATGAAACCTATATGATGATATATTGAGGCACATGTATTATTTTACACAGTCAGCTTTCTTATGTGGGTGTCATTTTTGTGACATTATATTATTTCTCTAGGATGCCTTGACATGTTGTTAGATAGTACTCTTGGAATTTTGGAATGCCTCCCTAATGCCAATGATAAAAAATCCTAGAGTGTCAGTCACTATCTGTTTTTAGTAGTCTACATTAAATTCTATTTCAATTTATTTAATTAAATAAATATTATTCTCAAGACCATGAAATAATTTTTTCTTCAAGTTAAAATGATCACATAAATTGAATAATATATATATATTTTATTTTATTGATCATTTAATAAATTTATATTTAATAGTCTTTAAATAAAATATTTATTTAAGTAAATAAATAAATTATTTATTTATATTGTGGTTCAATAAAATTATGTGGAGTTCAAGTAGAACATGGATGGTCTGATAGTGAAATAATTATTTGCAAGACAGTCAATAAATTTTTAACTAGTTTCCACCAGGTAAAATAATAATGATGCTTCTATTAATTTGTGATGTATAATTTTATTTATAATTTTGTTTTGTATATAGTGGTTCTAAATAAATAATAATGCAGTATTATTATTATGAGAATTGGTTTTCTCATAGTTCATGTAAGTATTTAATTTCTATTTTGTAATTAAATGTTGTAAAAGATGTTTCATGCATATAAATATGCATGTACGTCTATTGTGACATATAAAACACACTACATTATTTGTTAATGGATAATTGTTGAGATAATGAATTTCTATCGCGAATCCACCTCCCACCTCTATCAAGACGGAGAGACGTTCATCATGGCTGAGAAACAAGCAACCAAGAATAACAGACACAATACACACGCTTCACCGTGCTAGCACCCAAAAATAATGAGTGGTGTCGATCAGAGGCTGTAAGATCATGTTTGGATCATGGATAAAGGGTGTCTAGTTTGAATCCTCGCAAGCACAATGAGATAATTTGAAAGAGTCATTCTAAATGATTAACATCATCAACAAAGAAATTAATGAAGATCGAAGTATTATTTTATTTATATAATTAATTAAATTAATTATAAATATAATGTGCATGATCTTTTATAAATGTTTTGGGCCTCCTCTTTCATTACCTAAATCTTTTAGTCTATTCTGTGGTGACTGGAGTTCATTATCGTATTGATCTTGGTATAATAATTGATCGTTGTAAAAATTAAAGATGGGTGTCATCCCAACCGTGCTTGTACTGTGCTTGGAACCTTCATGTGGTATCAAAGTGGTTACATCATAGTTAATAATTACATAATTATTTCATTGATTATTTACACATATAATAATTTAGTTTTCTATATTCATGTTTATAATTCTACAAATTTGATTCTTCATATGTATTCATCCTCTTTTTTCCTCATTCATATTAGTATTTTTTTTCTTTTAATTTTCATTAATATAAAATGAAGTATATCATCTAGAGGTGCCAAATATTTCTAGCTATACCGAACTAGAATACACAGCCTATATTAAGTACTACATTCCATGTAGTTAAGATTCAATGCCTCAGACTGGTCCGAAAAACCAAGCCATGTATTGGAGTATTTATTTATCTTAAAGGACTTCATGTTTTGAACATGAACAAGTGGAACATGGTTTTTATATTACAAATGGTGTAGTACAATAGACATGGTTTGTAGTTTCTTTGGGTTAGGGTTGGACCGTGTACCCCGTACAGAGCTTGCCTGGATGGAAACTGTGTAAAACAGATACTAAACTGTGTATAGGCTAGCGAAAACACCATGTATTCCAATTATTTACCTAGTACATCAACACTTCATGTCCCCAGGTATCTAATACAGATGGATGGTGAATGATATTAGATTCCATGTAATTGGAAATACACACCGTGTACACATCCAAAATTTTCAGATTTATTAAAATTTATTATTATATTATATAAACTATTGAGATGTGTACCATAGATCGATCATAATGCTGAGGAACAACATTTGATAATTTTAATATATGTGTGTGTTTAAATTAACATCTATTTTATCTTCATTTCAACTCATTGGGGAGTTTAGAACCATAATTCAGTAGGTTGCATCCATGATATAAGTAACATACAATGATAATCTTCTATAAACTTATTTTTTTGTAATTATGATGATGTTAATATCAAAGAAATTAAAAAAAGGGTTTGAGATAGAGTATTGATTAATTAAAGATAAATAATAGTTTAGAGTAGGATTTATCATAAATATGAATGATTAAATTTTTAAATTCTTGTTTTATTTATGCGTAAATATCTTTGCATATAGGAATGATCATGATTTACATCATGAACAATGAATGTGGATGTTTCAATTAATTTATTTTTTTAAAATTAAATTTTATGGCCTATAATCCTTATCCTCATTAATATATAGAGCATGTGTTCCCAAGGTTTCTTTTATGTAAAACCTCTTTTACCCATCACCTTAAAGAGACTTAAAAAAAGGAATAAGTAATAGTGGAGTCAGTTGAAGTTGGAGTTGAGAAGAAATCAATCTCGGGAGATACAACGCTGGATAGGTGGAAACCTGTAAACATGAACACAAAAGGTTCAAGGTGATCCTCTCCAAGGTCAAGGTTAGTTTATGAACTCTTAGATAGACATACCATTAAAAAATCTCATGATCAGGACCTTTTTTTATTTTATTTTTGTCAGATTCATGGTTTATAATTGTAGATATGTTATCACGATCTCATAATTAATGAATCAAATAAGTATGCAAGATTTAAATAAAATAAACAAGGATTATGCTCAAATATTATGAAGATTTTTTTAATCACTTAATTATATTCATCTTAATTTTAACAAACATGTGATAATGATATTAATAAATTCACACAGAAGAGATAAAAATAACTCAAATAAAATATTAAGTCAGATCAGGCCTTCCGTTAAATGATTTATATAAATACTCAATATATCTATGTGTTTGACCAACCTTTTTTGGGAAAGTATCATTTATATAAGAATCCATTATAAAAGGTTTCTGGTTGACCTAACCATATTACGTAAAGAGGGGTAGATATTTCTATACTTGGTTTAATATTGGAGGCATGTGGTGAGGAAATCAAATGTCAGGATTTCAGGATTTGGGAGACCAATCACATATCAAAGAGATGAAAGAACATCGTTGGAAAAGACATTCCTACATAAATATCTTCAAATAACATGGGATATCCATGTTGTGGGTATGCCAATGGGAATATGGATCCATGCAACTAGAATGTCCAAGGAACTGGATATTCTTCCTTCAATGTTAGAGACGTTGGGATTTTATAAAATAGTCTGAGAAATAATTTATTATTTCTCATAAAAATGTAATCAATAATGTAATAATGATCTAATATTTTAATTGTAGAATAAAAAATAACAACCCTATCAACCACACAATCTATATGATCAATTCTGGATATAGAAAAAATCCTCCCAAGTAGTCACATAAATGAATGGATTAGATGCCTTCAGGTAATTTTAAACCATGAACAGATGTATTATGTGTTAGAGTATGCATTACCTGATTAGCCTACCAAATATGCAAGTAATGGGGATTTCATGGTCTATGAGAAATATATTAACTACACTATTGATGTTTAATATTTGATGATATCATCAATGTCTAGTGGGATCATGAAGTCATGAGAAAAAAAGGATGCATATAGAAAGCTCGAGCACCTCTATAGTCTTTACTATGAGAGAGCAGGATAGGTAATGTTTGAGATCTCTAAAGAACTATTTTAGAGTAAACAGGGAGAGGGTGCCCCAGCTGGGCCTCATGAAGTTAAGCTCATTGGCTACATTGAGCGCCTTTAGGTTCTAGGGTTTAAAATCCCTGATAGGCAGGGAACTGATCTCATTATCACATCACTACCTCAATGCTCATCCATATGTTTTGTTAATTTTTTCATTAACAACATTGAGATGAATTTTTTTTACTTTCTAATCCTCATTATCTAAGTGGAAAAAGACATAATGCACGATAAACATTCTATCCTTATGGTGAATAAGATGAAAAGGAAGGAAATAATATTTAAGCCTAAATATTCTTCATGGAATTACAAGAAAAGTAAGATCAAAGGGGTTGTGAAGCTATTTGTTTTTCATGTGGCAATAAATGTTATTGGAACAAGAACTTCACCCAAACTAAGAATAATGAGGAATAATCAAGTGTGTTTGTTATTGAAAGTAATCTATATATTTCTAAAAATTGGTTATTAGATGAACCTTGGGATTATCACATATGTATCCAAATATAGAAACAATGTCGATTCAAGAATATTGACTTTGGGGGGGGGGGGGTTGATTTGAAAGCATCCTATAGATCCGAACTTACTGATGTAGTTTTTGGGGACTACCACCTCACATTTCCAACAAGGATGATCTTGGTGTTAAAGGATTATTTTTATGGGTCTTTTGTTACTAAAACAATTATTTATGAATATTGATTAGATACATATGGTTTTTATTTCATGTTTAGAAATCAACTTCACTTCTTTAATAAAGATAGAATTTGTTTTGGTCGGGAACATTTATACAACGAACATTACATGTTGGATCACACAAACCAGGTAATGGAAATCGATGACAATGATACTTCACAGGACTCAGGCCACACCCAACCTTGGAATCACTAGCTAGGTCATGTAAACCATTAATGATTAACATATTTACATCAAGATGGATATTTAGATTATTTTGAACTAAAACAACATGGTGTGTGTCATGCATGTTTTAAAGGAAAAATGATGAAAGCCCCATTTATAGGTAATGGTGAAAGGGATAAATAACTTCTTGAATTAGTTCCTACCGATGTGTTTGGACCATATGCAATTGAAGAAAGGGGAGGGAAATCACACATAATAACATTTAATAATGATTTTTTAGATGTGGATATATCTATCTAATGAGATATAAGTCATACTATTTTGATATTGTCAAAGAATACAATAATTTAGTTGAGAATCATCTCGGTAATAATATTAAGAAACTTCGTTCAGACCATGTTGGAGAATATATAAATCAATACTTGATTGATTACTTGTGGGATTTTGGAATCATATCCCAAATCACTCCTCCTTACATTCCCCGGTGGAATGGTGTATGGAAAAAGAGTATCTTTACCCTGTTGGACATGGTGAGATCAATGATGAGTCATGCAAGTCTTCCATTATCATTTTGGCGATATGCATTACAAACAAAAAAACACATACTAAATCTAGTACCAACTAAATTGTAAAATGGTATTCCATACGACTAATAGAGTGGAAATAAATCCATGTTATCGAATTTACATGTGTGTTGAAGTGAAATGTAATTTTCTGCCTATTCAGGTAACAAACATGCACCCCTAGGAAAAAACTTTACCTTTATTTGAAACTCTCAAGGAAACTAGTGGATTAAACCTATACAACCCCTCCTATAAAATGGTTATAGTGGAAGGAAATACAATTTTACATGACAGGGAACACATCTCCAAAATATATAGTGGGAGAGAGATAGACATCGATGAAGTTGAGGATCATGGTACACAAGAGTTGTATCGGAGCAGATTCCACAAATCCCCATTAAAGAATTAACTATTCTAGATACACAAGAACTGCGTATGAGTAGAAGAGAGGATAGATAACCACAATGGTAATTTTTTCTATTTTCTGGTGATGGTGAGTAATTATTAGTTGATAATATTCAGCCCCTAACCTACAAGGAAGTTTTTCATGGAATAGATGTTTCCATGTCGCCATAATCTATGAATTCGAAATCGGATTCCATGTACCAAAACCATGTTTGGATTTTGGTAGATCCTCCAGTTGTGGTAATAACTTTTGGATGAAAATTTGTTTACATGAAGATACTAGACATAGAAGGAAAATTCATTATCTATAAAGAACAACTGGTTATTTTTTTTTCAAATAGTGTAAAGGCATTGAATATGAAAAATCCTTTTCACCGGTTCAATGCTGAAATCCATCATAATTCGATATGCCCTTAATGCTTACCATGACATTCAGATAATGAAAATAGATATCAAAACATCCTTCCTTAATGAGAACCTTCTGGAAGATGTCTACATGAAACAACCTGAATGCTTATTACTCCAAAGGATGTCAATAAGGTATGCTAGTTGCAGTAATCCATTTATAGATTAAAGAAATCATCCAGGTCCTGGAACATTTGTTTTGATGAAGAAATAAAATAATTGTATTTTATCAAGAACAAATGTGAGCCTTGTGTCTACAAATAGTTTTGTGTTGGTGCAGTCATTTTTATAAGATTATATGTTGATGAAATATTATATAGTGGAAACGAGATACCAGTCTTATAGTCTGTTATGACATGGTTGATAAAATTATTTTCTAGGAATGATATAGGTGAGTAAACATATATTCTTGGGATGAAGATCCATCATGGTAGATCCAAGAGATTCCTAGGCCTATATAGAATTACATACGTTGATATGATACAGATGATATTTAGTATGAAACAATCCAATAGGGGATTGTTTCCAGCATCAAATGGCATTCATCATTCCATGAAAATGTATCCTCAGTTACATGAAAAAAGAAAGATAATGTCAACAACTCCATACACATCAACGTTTCAGTCAGTCATGTATGTCATGTTATCTACTATGCTGGATGTCCCCTATGCATTGAGTGTGGTAGGTAGATATCAAGAATACATAGGTTACCACCCTTGGATGGTATACTAGACTATTGTAGTCTATTTGAGGAGTAATAAGGATATGATCCTAGACTCTTGAGGAGATGAAGAAGTAGTCATTAGAGGATATGCATATGTTGAATTCTAGACTGATCAAAATTACAAGATGTCACAAAGGGGATACATCATCACATTTAATGGAGGTATAGTGAGCTGGAAGAGCACAATGAAGTGTTTGGCCCCATATTCTATAGAAGAGTCCAAATATATTGCATCTTATAATCCAGCTAAAGAAGAAGTTTGGATGCGATGCTTCATTTAGGAGTTGGATGTGACACCTAGCAGTAATGATCCAATCGCATTGTACTGTGATAATTATAAAGCAGTGGATCTTGCAAATGATCCACTGTCACAACAGTAGATGATGCACATACGTCAAAAGTATCTGCTCTTGAGGGATTCTTCTCAGATATATGATGTTACAGTGAGAATTATTTCCATAGAGGACAGCATGGCAGACCACTTGACTGAAGCCTAGACTCAGTAGAATCCTGATCACCATGTGTGGTCTAGCGGGCTTAAAGTCGTAGGAAAATGGCTCTAGTCTATGTGGGAGTTTTTAATAGTTATTTTCCTATAACCAAATGGTTCTACATTGGTTACATGGATATTTAATATATATAAATATTAAACATATTATTACATATTTTTCATTGTTCTGTAGGAATGTGATATAATAATGTCCATGAGTATTTGTTGTCTTGATAACGTCATGGAAGTTCAATTATATAATGAGAAAATTTAAATGATATAACAATATTATTAAATATAGTTCAATGATTGGATGACATACTATGATGGGAGACATAGAATATAGGCCATTAGATGTGAGTACTCGTAAGCAGATGAGTAATCATTTCATGATGTTTTCCCTTGGTATTCTCTAAGACAAGAGATTATAATAATAGACCTTCCAGTAGAAATTATATATGTTTTCAGGTCATCGAATATTTATATCTATGAGCATATGTAAAGATACATAGATTTTTAGATTATCAATAATATGCATCACGACTCATGCAATTTGATTTACTGATAAAAACCATCATGCCGAAAGTTGGCGAGAAGTATGGTATGTTGGGTGCATTATGAGTGGCATGTAATTAATGGATAAGTCAAAGAATGATTTTTCCCATCCATTTATAGTAGTTGATATCTCATCCAATTTATTGAAATAGAACTCTCATGGAAAATTATATCGCCATAGTGTAACAAAGTGTTTATTTCATGTAGTAAAAGAACAATATATCAAGGACAATGGTTGATGACACTATCAGGAGACCTACTTGATTAGATATTTAGAAACATGTATTTTATTATAAATTTAGTGTTTGTATGCGGATTTTGATTTTGAAAATTTATTTTCTTTTTCATGGGTTCCTTGACCAGTTGTTAGACAGTACTATTGGACTTTAAGCCAGCCTGCCAAATTCCAATGAGAAATAATCCTAGAGGGTCACACATTAAGTGTTTTTGGGGGACTCGGTTAAATTATATTTGAATATAATTAATGAAATAAATGTTATTCTCATGCCCATTGAATAATTTTCTTCAACTTAAAATGATCGCAAAAAATATTATTTATTTTATTGAACATTTAATAAATATTTATTTACTTGTTTGTAAATAAAATATTTTTTTAAGAGAATAATTTATTTATTTATTTATTTTGGTGTTCATTATATTGAAGTGGAGTTCATGCAGACTAAGGCCAGTGTAGTAGTAAAATAATTGTTCTCCCAATGGTAAATAATTATTTAACTAGTTGGAACAATTGAAAATAATAATGATGATTATATTATTTTATAACTCAAAATTATATTTATAATACAATTTTAGGTATATTGGAAAACCATAAATAATTATTCGGTATTATGATAATGAACAGGGGTTTTCTATGTTTTCATGAATGTATTTGATTTATATTATGAAATTTAATATTTTAACCGATGTTCCATGCATATAAATAGATAGGTTTGTATATTGTTTCATATAGAACACACCACACACATGGTGAATTGATTATTGATGAGATAAAAAATTTCTATCTCGAATCCTATTATCACCCCTCCCATGAATGAGATAAATTCTTCATGCATGAAGTAAAATCAATCGAGAACAAATGACATAAGACACTCATTTTGCTGCGTTATAGCCCAATGAACAAGTGGTGTGGATCGAAGGACATCAGAGCATGTGTGGAACCCCGCTACAGGGATTCTATGTTGGATCCTTGCTACAACTATGATATAATATTGAAGGGTCATTATGATTTATCAACATCATCAATGAATAAATTAAATAATTCCATATATCCATTTCATTATGAAATTAATTAAATTAATTATAAAAATGATGTGTAAGAACCTCTCTTAAATTTTCATGCCACTTCCTTATTTATCTAAATCTTTGACTCTATTCTGTGTATATTCGCACTCTTCTTCTTTTTGATCCCTTAATAATCATTGATCATAGTAAAACTTAATGTTGGGATCCGACACAAATTCACTTCCATTGCACTCAGAACTGTCCATTCCAATATCTAATTCCACAAGAAGTGGTCAGAGAATAAATCATGGATAACATCATAGAACTCATACTTCCAACTCTAGGGTTGAAATCTATAACATTACATTTTTATCTTCGAGGTTGATAAATACGATCCAAATTTTTCATCTTAACCAGTAATCATTAAAATAAAAACAATGATCACATACATAAAGAAGGAATAATTATGTTTAGATATTAATAGAATTAATGAAAACACATACATAGATAACTCATATCTACTTGGGGTCATTTTTAACTATATTATAATTTCTATCATTTTTTCATTTTATACCTGGATTTTCATATTTTACAATAGTTCTTCAACATTATCCTTGAGAAATCCAATAGAGTTATAAAATTTTAATCATTGTTCTTTATAACTGGAGGAAAAGTACCTATAATAATAGTGATTTAATATTCTCATTAAGGGTTAACATAAGCATTAAAAATTTAATTTCATCAATGAGAATTAGAGTTCAAAATGATATGATGACATTATGAAAGTGCATGAGTGAATCATACAATAACTCATACTCATTAGTACATCGACCATCAATATGAAATTATGGGAAATGAAAGAGCCTCTATAATTAATTATGATGAGCCTAGATATATAAAAATATAGAAGAATAGAAACATTATAAAACCATATAATCAATAAATAATACATGTAAATACATCTGACATCATTTTTTCATATTTACAATAACAATAACAACCATTTTTTATTTAACATTAATTATTGATTTTTTACATTAGATTATAATTAGTACAACCCATATAATAGAGAAGTCTAGTGTCGTTTTAAATTAGGTACAATATACATAGAAAATCAGAATACTAATTACATTAGTTTTATTGAAAAATTCCATAACAATGTTATAATATTCAATGGATTTTAAAATGGAACGGGATAACTTGATGAAATAAAATTGAAAGGGGAGAGATATAAATCCAAGTAAGGGAATAATTATTTAATAAGGTATAACATGTTAGATTATGGTCATACAAAAGTTAAATATAAGGGAAATAAACAATAAGTCATGATATAGCATCATAATCATTTCATGAGAAATATGTTAGTAACATCAATCATTGCATCGTAAACATAGGTCAAGGATAAAAACATAGAAAACTAGTAACGTCCCATAAAGAGATTTGTTTCACTCCCTATCCAAACCTGACCTCTCAATAGACTAAATATTAACCATGAAATTGGAGCTCTATATAATTTTAGGCACACCCATCACATTAAATTCAATATAATTCCTAAGTGTGTCACATAGATCATAAAACATAGAGTAATTCTTGATGATTTTTTATTACAATATCAATTATTGGGTAAACAATTCACAGAAGTACCAAATCAATGTAGTAATGTTTATAAATTTGAACACCCAAGTTTGGAATTGGCTACAGTATTTAGTACACAATTTTTTTGGCATGGAAAATCATGGTGAAATTTCGACAGCATTGCAATGTACCATAAAAATTCATGAAAATTTATGATAAGATATGAAGGGTTATCACATAATTTTTCAATCAAATAGGCTATACTGTGTACATAAAAATACATATCCCAACATATGGATATAGAAATATATGTCATAATACAATAAGGACACTTGAATAAGTAAAAGAAGGTGAAGATCCCTTACTTGAGTGTGTGAATCCAAATTCACAGGAGAGGCTTATTGAGAGAACAAGGGACCATTGGAAGACTCTTTAAGGGGATGGAAAAGTAAGGTCTTTCTCCATGTATTTTTAGAGAAAAATAATGGGAACATGTGTTGGTTTATATAGGAAATCTGTGGGGATTTCATTATTATTTATCAAACAGAGGTTTTTGACTATATATAAAAAGATAATTGAACCCTATAATTGTCCCATATATTTCCAAATTATTTCTGCCACATTGGAGAATATTTAATTATTTTATAATAAAATGGTTAATAATTAATAAAATAATATTCCTTCCTAAGTATATGTGAGTCGTATTATTAAATAAATGATTCTAAAACCATAAAATATATTACTTGTTTTTGAGGTTTCCTAATTACTTCATAAAATTAATCAAATAAGATCAAAATCCAATAATTATAAATATAAAACATATAATTGTTTTTTTATAACTTTTATAATATATATTAAATACATTTTTTTCACAATTTTTTCTTAATAAAAAATTTACATGTATATATAGAATTTAATTGTAACTCAATAATTCGACTATACTAGAAAATTATAAAACATGCATAGATGGATAATTTCAAAATTATAATAATTTTTTCTTCATTTTTATATTAATAATATTCTAAATATTTTTATTTTTTTATTTAAAATCTAAAATTAATAAGAAATAGTGGGTTATTTTGATGATAACAGTTTTTTAAACCTTATTAAAATTACTTAAGACATCATAAAAACAATGTGATTATTTATAATTAGTAAATTTTATTTAATGATAATATTTTATTAAAATATTATTTATTATAAAAGTCCATTAATTCATCAAAATAATTTCCTTAGTAAACTTTTTATATTACCTAAAAAATATATTTGTGTATTATTGTATCAAATTTTAAATTATTTATAAATTAACAATAATAACATGAAAATATATTTACTAATCTCTACAAAATAATATACATAATCATATTTTTGCGGTCTGGATACCTGGTCCTTTAATATTCCAATAAACACCCTAAGAGTAAGGGGTGAGTTGGTGAGACATTAACGGGGTGGTTTGACATACATGGTTTGGGAGGTGATCTCGATAAGCTATAACTTCTCCAATATATAGTTTTTCTTTTGACATTTTCGGTGGATCGCAAATTTTGATTGGTCATGGTAAAATCTGAGTGATTTAATTGTTCATGGAAGCTCCATAGAGTTGGCTTCATCGGGTATGATCATATGGGTTGAGGCCATCACTTCTTTATCTATATAAATTAGGCTTTTAGAACCCTATATTTATACTAATCCTAGGATCATTTTAAAATGGACATAATATCAATTTTAGGAAATCATAATGTTCTTTTAAACAGGATATAATATAATAAAATCAAATAAGTTAATTTGATATCAATATATATATATATATATATATATATTTCATTTTAAAAAAATTAATTAAATTTAATGAAGAATTTTTTTGTAATAGTTAAGGTCATTATAATTTTTTCACTTAAAATATTCACCCCATGAAATTTTCATTTCCCACACACAACTAAAT
The DNA here is from genome assembly GCA_963277665.1 of Viscum album. Classification (NCBI taxonomy): domain Eukaryota; kingdom Viridiplantae; phylum Streptophyta; class Magnoliopsida; order Santalales; family Viscaceae; genus Viscum; species Viscum album. The sequence continues at coordinate 395,285,061 of OY728148.1, forward strand.
GAAGGTAACTTAATTTCATTATCTATTTTGATTACTCGTGGACTCATAATAGATGTTGTTTTCCCATAGAACATTGATGGGATGAACTCTATCAAATCATATAACACTGTTTCTATGATCTATGATCTCCACTGACTCCACCTCAAGGGAAATTTCATTACCCATGGTATGGTATATGGATTGATATATATAAGGGGTACGTTATGTACTTTATCAAGAAGCATACATGGAATATATCATTTCCCTATGAATGGTTATGTGGTAGTGAATGTTTGAAGGTTTCTGCTTCAATTTGATCAAGGATCTCAAAGGGGACGATGTGTCTTAGAATACGATTTCCCATGTTCCCAAATATTATCACTTTAGCCAATAGAGATATGATTTGGAACACTATTTTTCCAACATCAGACCCATTGTATCATAAGAAATTGTCATAATATATATTCTATTGTCTTTGGGAAACCATTACATTTTTATAAATGGTTTTAACATTTCCCACAATTTCCTTGGCCATTTTTTGAATAAGTTTTTATCATTCCCCAAATTCATCCCCCCATGAATGTTTTCTATACCAATTATTATATGTGACTCATTGTTATCTATTTTTATGATTCATTGGAAGCTGTTATTTTAAGAGTACTTAGTCATGGGAAGATATTGGTCCAATCTTCCATTTATTAAATTGAGAATGATCTCAACATTTCCTATAGAGTATGGATTGATTGATTAGATTGACATATGTTTGAGGGAGATAATCCATGGTGATGTTCAAATTAGTTCTTAGATCATGTTATCGAGTTTTCCATAACATGGAGTTGAATCATGTATCCTTATCTGATACAATTGAAAATGGTAATCAATGTATCCTGTCAATTTTGATTAAGGATATTCATGTAGGTTTATCCAGTGAGAAGCCATATAGAATCTCAGTTATGTGTGAAGAATGTTTAATAATATACATCACAACCCAAATAACATTGTCTCCCTAGAATGTCATGAAATGTTTGATGACATGCCAGCGGTGATTTTTTCCCATTTCAATATTGGCACTGGTAACAGTAGCATCGTCTTTTAGGATTTTTATAGTATATGATTTAACTTACTTCCTTAGAAAAAATCTTGATAAATATTCCATGATCTCTATCATTAAATTTTCCTACAATTGTTTCCATGGATATCTCAATACATTTTATTACTTTCTAGTCGATGGAAAAGGATGATGTATGTGAACCATCCAAGAGGTCCATCATTAATTCAAAATTTTATGGCACAATAGCCTTGAGAAAAATATTACAACTCCTTGTTCTTTAATAACAAAATCTTACAATTTCAATTTTCTTATATTTTTCACATTATTATGAATTCCCACATCATTTTTTTGAAAATCTTTTATATTCTCTGTAATGGATGGTTGAGAAATAATTTATAAAAGGCTTGGTGATGTTCATTTATTTATGTTTCCTATTTAAATCATTTTCAAATCTGGGAAAATCATATCTCCCTCACTTATAACCCCTGATAAAATTTCTATATCCTTCATTTTATATAATCTTATAGTTTATATTATTTTTTAGGATAATAGAGGATTGAAAATTCAAGGTCCTAGATCCACTCAAACCAACTATGGGGTGATATATGCATTTCTTTCTATGTGAATTAATATTTTATACTATACTGATCTGTATATATTTCGCACGTCTCCCAAAATATATAATTTCAAAAATAAATTAACATAGTGATTACTGCATCCAAATAATTTTCATGTGTTGGGTAGTTTTATTCATTAACATTCAACTACATTGATATATAGTCTATGAATTTTTTGTTCTATATTAACACAAAACTCAATCCATTATTAAAAGAATCACTGAATACCACTAAAATATCACAACTAATGAGAACTATGATCATAAGTGTTGTGATAATACTAATTTTTAAATCCATGAATATTTTTTCACTTAGATAGTTCAATGAAAAGTTCAATCCCATCCATGTTTTCTTGGTTACATGAATTAAATACTGTGATAAATTTTCCACAATGGATGGAAATACCAATCTAATCCATGTAAAATATCGATATTTTTCAAAGATTTTATTTTTATACATCATTAAATATCCTCTATTTTTGAAGGGTCCATATATATATAGGTACATGTAATGATATTATCTGATAACGTGAGTTTCTTTAACTATAAATCACATTTTCAGAACAAGGAATAAAGATTCTCCTTTTGTAATTTCAGTAGAACAATACTTAGATGCACTTAATGATCTTAAATGCTTTTTTTGTATATTATAATATAATCTATAATTATTACTAACATTTTCCAATTAATCTTTAATGACTATTAATTTTTTCCAATTCTATTTTAGAGAATTAGTTATTCTAATTTGAATTACTATGAACTCATAGTGTCTATACATTTTTCGAAAATAACCCTTGGGGATATCCACCTTCTTCATTATAGGATTTTATTGTCTCAACCAAAGATCAACCATGGAGAAGAATTGAGCTCCGTATATATGATGATAAATGTCAGAATTCTCTCGAAGAGGATAATTGTTCGGTATCATGTCATTTATTAAATAACAATAATCAAGGAAATGAAAAATTTCACATCCTTATTCATAATGGAGAAGACTGGTGAACCCCATAGTGAATCACTTGGGTGTTTGACCCCTTCATCCAGATTCAACTACTTGGGTTTCTCCATATCCTTATGTTAGTCCTGATCTGTCCCACTTATATTATTGGATATTGAAAATTCTATAGGTGCGAGATGGATTGAAAATTCAACCACTCAGCTCAGAGGAAGACCATAAAATTCATTGAAAAACACATCAGTGTATTCCATCACAATAGGCATATATTCAGGGATGGTTCATTCCATATAATAAACAATTTTAACTAGATACACATTGTTCTAGGGAGATAATATCCTCTATTGAGAAGTTGTTTCTAATTAATATTCATCCTCTACCATTACTATAACAAAATCTGGAATAGATTCACTATAAAAAAATGATTTTATTATCATGGAAATTTATATTAGATCTATATAGAGAAATAAAATTCATAACCACCATTTCATAAAATTATACTAATGGGTATATGAATTTTTTTCTAGGAATTTTTACTCCTATATTTAGATTGCGGATGAGTTATATACTTGGGATTCAACAATTTCCCAATTTTTTTTCTCACTCACTTTGATAATTCCATGATTTTTGGTGGGGTTAGAATATTTATATTAAACATTCATTATATGATGGAATTTATAGAACCTAAATCATAAACATTGTTTTGAATTCCAGATTGAATAACTGACATACCATTAACAACATCATTATGTGGATCCTCATTAGTGTTTGGGTTGTAAGAAGATCTCCCTTGATGGCATGTGGGTTGTTAGATGTCTCAGAAACCCTTAGAGTTGTTCATTAGTGTTCAAAGTTCCATTGTTCATTTTATTTTATGTATGAAAAAAATAAGCTAATGGTTTTCTAGAGCATTCATTTCATCTATTTCATTAGTGGTGTTACACTTTTAGTAATCTCTTGCTAATATTCTTTCATTCCAATACACAAATATTTTCTGTTTCTCCCTTAGGAAATTTATTTGGTTCCTATTTTTTCAAAATTGATATGTGAGATGTTGAAAATTCATGGGAACATTATACTATCCATTAGATGAATAAAAATAAACTCCACTCTACATTCTTTATCCTCGTGATACAATTGATATTTATTGACCTCCATTTTGACATTGAGGGAACATCATAAAATTTTTTCATCTCTATCAAAATCACAGATAAAAATGGATTTTTATAGTTAAGGTTTTATCCCAACAAGGAACTATTCAACTTTTTATTAAATGTTAATGAAAAAGTCAATGTAGTATCATGCATGTCTTTTGAGGTTTCCTTTTTAAACACTGATATATACGTCATCTATTTTCATGAGGTAATGGATGCCCATTTCAATTTTAATTTAGTGTGTGTGAGGAAACTATATATCAAAAAACATTCTCCTAAATTCCTTATATCCAATGGGTTCAATGTCATTATCCTTCATTTTATTATTGATCAATTTCCACCATTGATCATATTCTCCCTCCATACTATTAGGATATAGAATAATTATCTCTTATATTGGACCTTGAAGGATATAAAAGATGTTCTCAAAGTTGTTGATCCAATGAAATTTGGAGGCCTTTTTTGAATAAATAAATCAATCCTAGATTGTTATATCGTATAGGGGTATAGATTCTTATTTTGACATGGGCATATATTAATAAACATATTTAGATGACATAGTATCATCATGACTTTCATGATTCATACTTCAATTGGGTCGGGCATCGCGACGGGGCAGTAATCATATTACCCTTCAACATGATTATTTAATTGGTTCTTCCAATTTCGAGGAATTGGGTAGAATAAAAGTATAATATAGAATGTTTGTTTTATAAAACTATCGAACACATAATGGGGGAATCAAATGAAATTAAAGGGATAAATTATAAATTACATGTATTTTCAAAATTTATGATCTTCTAGGCATCAACCTATGTTATCTGTAATGACACAAACTGTTATGAATAAAATTCCTTTTATTTTAATTAAATGTATTGAAGATATTGAAAACAAATTCACTCATTTTTAGTACATCGTATTTGATCTAAAGGACCTTCCTTACCGTTGATAATATATTCATTTAATAATGATCACATGACTAATATAAATATAGTGTTTTAACGCATCTTTTTGAAACGTACAGATGAAATGATAGCCTCAACTAGTAGGATCATACCCTATTAAACAAAGTTATCAGATATTCTAAGGGAGATAGTTTTCTAGGTATCGTACGTAGAGGAATGTCAAGCCGATATCCAACAACTTATTCATGAGAAACACTATTTCTGGGAGAAGTTCAATCTCATTGAAATCACAGCCCGAACAATGTTGACCAAATGGCCCCATGAAATCCCCATCATCACACACATTAATCTTATGAATTATGATTTTGTAATAACATATTATGTAACAAGACCATACCATTATGTTTATGTGCATTAGTTTTGTATAGAATAGTGAATATACGTTGATTTTTTTCCATACATTGTAAATTATTTTTAAAGAACAAGTAATATTTTCGGTTAATATTGAAATTTAATTAAGAAATATATTTTTATTATTTAATATATTTTTAAATTAAATATCATTTTAATAAAATATTTTTAATAAAACACATTTATTAAATGTAAATGATCATATAATTTTTATGAAATCAATTGTAATTTCTACTAAATATTGAAATTTGTTGTTATAAAAACACATCAATTTTTTTTAAAAAAGTGGTTTATATTTTAATGATTATATTAGAAAACTTATAAATAATTATTTAGAAAATATGAAAATTATATATTTATTCATGAAATCTAAATTATCCAACTGTGAATTTTGCATAATTTTTTTAGAGTCGATGTTTTGGGTTATGATTAAAAACAATATAAATATATAATGTGTTTTATGAAAAAATATTGACACAATGGTGATGTAATAATATACTATAAAGGGTATCCTCTTCAAAATATTTGTTTCCATTTAAAATAATATAATTCAAGGTTTATTTTATTTATTTTTTAATGGTATAGTGAATCATCTATTACATATAATATATTTTATGTTTTTAAAATAATTTCTTTGAGAGTGTGACACACCACCACATAAGAAAAGAAATTATTTTAATATCCTAAGTCCTTAGCCATATTAAATAATATATATCAATCCAATTTTCATGAATCCATAGGAATTAACCATGTGATGGATTGTGTTTTTGAATATTTTTGTGTGTAGGGTCCAAAAAAATAATAAAAACAGAGTCCCTCACCATTCCTATATTAACCAACCCAAGAACCCATTCCTCTTCACTAATTCTATTTAAAGATACACCACCCTCTGATCCCAACTCAATAGAGTCCTCCCAAGGTTCCCCTATCCTCCCAAGAAGCCTCCCCCAAGCCATTGGGATCACAAATCCAAGAAACGGATCCTCACTTTCCACTCCTCCATTCAAATTCAAGCTTCTCATTTGAATTATGATCTTGTAATTTAAAATAGTTATAATTTCAATAATTTATAATAATTCCATAACTGTCTATTTGATGTTATTTCAATGAGCTATCATTTATCCTACCCCCATTTATAACCGTACCTACACTGTTAGTATGCTGAAATTCATTAAGAGATTTCTCCCTTCTCATTTCCATCTCAAGATCATCAATTTTATTATAAATCATAAATTCCATTTAATATATTAGAATATTTTGTTCTATGATCCCATAACTGTCCATTTTGTGTATAAATTATTTTAGATACCTTTCACTGTCTTCTATCTTTTTTTAAATTCCAAATGGCGATGTTATGTGGTAGAAATTTCATCATGACTTTCCATGATGAAATCATTGTCTAGTGAATAAAATACCCATTCCTCTATCATGGGAATTCACATTTATGCACATATACTTATTGATTATGGAATTAAATGTATGTATTAATCATTATTTTCTCATGGAATAAATGATTAGGTAGAATGAATCAATTTTATATGATCTATATTTAACACATAAGCATGATGTTGATGTGATTAGGATGGTTGTTCCCATATAGTTATCCAATTCATTGTGTAATTGTAGTACCATTATACATTATATTGGGATACATTTTTAGATTTTTATATTATAAGGGTTTCTTTTACCATGTTGGGACAATAGTTAAACTGATTCATTTAGGTTAATTGTGCATTATTTTATGTCCCTTCGACAATTCCATGATATGATAATCCTTCTATATAATGACTTCATGTTCATGTGTCTCTTAATATCCTTTGATAAGCCAATTTCCTGACATGAATTGTATTCTTCGTGTTATTCCTTATTTACACTATTATTGGTCTTAATAACTCACAATTGTTTTATGTTTAACCTCATGTTATCTGAGGCATTGATATGTACAAATGTATTTTCTGGTCAGGTAAAATTTGTTTTCAATAAGGATTTGCATTTTCTATTTTCTGTTGTTATGTAATATCAGTAGGCCCGAAAGACACTATCCCTCTTGATCATTTGAGATGTACTATATGAATGTTAATGCAATAAATTGTGTATAAATAAGAAATAAAGACCGAGGTTTTCATTGTTGAAATCAGAGGATATGTTTAGTGATTTTTTGGATTATTAATATAAAACAATAGTGAAAACTTCTATTTAATATTATGTATAATATAATAATCCATAAATTTTGGTGAGTATAATGTAATTGGTTTATCTAAAAACTATATCCATTTATGTATACAGCTATGTAGAGGTGGCTCTGGAACATATGTGTCTCGGGGTAAATCATAAAACACCGCATTGAGATATACTCAAACATGAACTAGTTCACAACAACAATCCTTGATACACTATTGGTTTGAAACTCCTAGGTATATTCTTCGGTAAATTCATAATCCTATTACGAAAAATTATTTAGGGATCAAAAAATGAACCTAATAATATATATTAGGTTGTAGATCATGGATAACATAAATTGAATCCTGGAAATTCATATTTTAAGGAGATAAATGTAATATAAAATTTGACCCTTTTTTATTGTATTAAAAATTATGAGTTTAATAGATTAAAATATTTAACCCTAATTATTCCTTTTATTCTAGATAATTACTGTTAATAGGTGGAATGGGGCTATCAACCGATATAATGATCAATGTGATATCTCCTTTAATAATATTCCCAATATGATGGGAGTGGTAATTTCACACATTGTCATGATACTATCTCAGTTATCTCATGATTTTAATCGAAACCTATGTCAAGAAGAACTTCCACCCCCTCCTCTTTAAATGAATAATTCGTAATCGAGAGGATCGTGAGAAAAATCCCTCCTCATATAAATGGATCATCTAATCAATAAATCACCGAACTATGGATCAATTCCATTGATAATATCTTCTCCAGAATTCAATGTTTGGAGAAATTGATGCTTAGTCTAGATATTTATGGTATTGATGTGAAGATGATCAATGGTGGAAATTGAAAAAAATATATGAATCCCAAGGGAGAGATCATGGGGATGGGTTGGATGAATTTCTAAAAAATTATTCAAGATAAATATTTTCCGCACACCCTTTGTCTTAAGATGTAATGATATTTCCATGAACTCAAGAAAATGGAATATGAATATATTGGTTCATATGAGTAAAACTCCACCAGACATGAATGACACACCTCTGGTTTTCTTACCCCAAAATACATGGAATTCAACTTCATTGGTGGGCTAAAAACTAGCATACAAAATGCCCCTGTTATCTACGAAATTAAAAACTATGAATATATTTTCCAATATTACTTAAAAGAGAACATGGAGTTTGGTGAATATAAAGGGTATGATCAGAATAATAATAGGACAATAGAATTTAATTCCAGTGGTCCAATGGATAAATCCAATAGTGCTAAAAAATTTTGTCATCATACTTGTCAAAAGGGAAGAAATAAGTAACCTAAAAATTACTTAATGTGGATGAGGAAAATATTTAGGTGCATGAAGGATGAGAAACTAGAAATAAAATTCCAGAAATAAATACCCACAACTGTAAAAGAATAAAGGATCACTCAGTTTGTTCCTAAACACATTGTACATTTTTATAACTACAATGAAATAGGGTACTTTGAAAACCATTTCCATAACCCCTGACTTTTTTGAGGAAACCAACAAACTCCAATGAAGCAATGGAGTGGATTTTCAATCACAACCACTGAAGTGAATTTTTAAAATGATGTGGTGACATGAATATTGTTTATTAAGTCATTAATAGAGAATGTAATTTCTAATTCTGGTTAAATCCATTTTTCTATATCCCAAAATTTTAATTGAAAAATACAAATATCACCATAATGAATGGATGTAGAGATGTCGGTGAAAAAAAAAGAAAATGGAGAAGTTATATTATCACATGAATAAAACTACTCCCATGCCAAAATTTGAGGATTTAACTTTTTAGAGAAAATCATCATGATTCCCTTGGTAGAATTTGATGAAATTCATGGAATGGATTGGCTTTCCCTATATAGAGACATCATAAATTTTCACGAGAGGGAAATTACTCTTCATATAGAGAATCTGCCACAATTATATAGATGTTAAAGGATTAGGATAAATATTATTTAGAACCATCATATCAAGCATGGATATTAATTCCCTATGATAAAACATATATTAACCAGATTATAGATTCTATGGAAGGAACCATCCTCAATGTCATACCTATTGTGAGGGAATTCAGTTATGTGTTTCTCAATGAATTCTCGAGTCTTCCTCATAAAAAAATGTTGAGTTCTCTTTTGATATTATAAATATGTAATTTCCAATATACAAGAATCCATATATAATGGATATTGTGGAGCATTAGTAGCTAAAAGAAACAACTATAGGATAATCTAGATAGAGGGTTTACAAACCATTGTTCTTATCCCTGGGGTTCAGAAGCCTTCTTTGTCAAGAAGCGGGATGGGTCAATGAGCCTTTACATTGATTATCTTGAGCTCAACATAATCATGATAAATAATAAGTATATTTTTTCATGAATTGTTGACTTGTTAGATCATCTACCTAGATCACAGGGTATTACCATGTATGTGTGAAGAATTAGAATATCACCATGACTATTATTTGTATAAAATGTAGGCACAACTAATTAATTTTAATTCCTTTCAGGCTCACAAATTATTTATGAATCATCATAGAGTTGATGAATTGAGTGGTTATGGATTACCCCAACAATTGTTTTTGTACTCTTTATAAACAATAATCTAATACACTAAAAAAATATGGAGGAGCATGAGGAATACAAGAGAATGGTTCTAGATACCTTGTGAAAAAAGAAACAATATGAAAAGTACAACAAGTGTGTGTTCTGGTTGAATGAAGTATCATTCATCAGGAATACCATCACAATAAATGAGATATATGTGGATCCTTCCTAAAAAAATCAATTGAGGGACTACCGATGTCGACATATAATATCGATATCCATAGAATCCTATCGTTAGCTATATATTATTTCTAATTTGTGAGAATATTTTCATGATTGTAAAACCCCATTAACAAGATATCTTTGAAGGGAGTCATGTTTTATTGGAATGAGAAATATGAGGAAAGCATTATAGAGTTGAAGAATGATCTTATCACTGCCCATGTCCTCAGACGACCCAAAAGTGGGGATCTTTTTTTAATCATCATCGATACATTAAATAAGGTACTAGGATGTTGTTCATGCAGGATGAAGCTCTCATTGACAATGACTCATGTTCCTATAAAATTAATTAGAAAAACTATCACATTCATGATTTTTTAGTTCACATCGGTGATCTTTGAATTGATAATCTTGTAGAATTATCTCTTTTGGGATAATTGTAAAATATATATAGATCACAAAATACACAAATATATATTCATATAGAAATAGCTGAATATGTTCCAATGAATGTCGTGAGATTTCATCTAGGATTATGATTTCTCAATTCATTACAACCCTGAGAAAGAGAACAATTTGGAATAATATCTATATAGAAATGACCCATCAATTGTATCATTGATGATAATTGAAAAGGATAGAATCTTCTTTGATTTGTTGAATATTAAAATGGGAATGATAATGAATGTGATATAATCAATCTTTTCACAGATTATTCCTCATCCATCTCTTTTGGATTGGATAATGGATTATCAGAAGGATGATGTAGGAATAGAAATGAAAGTAGAAACTATTGAACATTTGATATCTTGATTTTTTAATGTTGATGAAGAATGAATTGTGAGATTTCAATTAGTACTTTATGTTCCATGAAATGTTGAGTTAATGAACGAACTTTTTCATGAGGCACATTGATTTAATTTTCCATTCACCTATGAACCATGAAGATGTATCGAGATATCTATAAGAACTAATGGAGGGACAACATGATGAAGGAGATCGCTAAATATACATCAATTTTCCAGGAATGTTAGAAAGTTAATTTTGAGAGGCATAAGTCTACAGGGATGATAAAACAATTAACCTTGCCAATATGGAAATGGGAAAAATCACACTTGAATTTGTCACCAATATTTCAAAGACATCCATAAGAAACAACTCTATCTGGGCTGTTGTGGATCATCATAAAAAGACTCCTCATATCCTTTCTATTAGAGAGGATTTTTCATTGGATCCAATTAAGTAAATATATATTGGAGAAGTGGTAAGCGTACATTGAGTACCACAATCAATTGTGTCGGATCGATATCCAAGATTCACCTCTATAATCTAGAAGTGTCTCTAATATGCTCTAAACACTATGTTAATCTTCATGGAGGTATATCACCCTCAAATTGATGTACAATATAGAAAAACTATCCATACATTTGAGGAAATTTTGAGAGATATCTCAATGGTCTTCAACGGTATATGAGAAAAAATATTCATTTGGTAGAGTTCTCATCCAAAAAAAGTTTCCACTCAATCATCCAATTGGTTTTTTATGAAGACCATTATGAGAAGAGGTGTAGAACACTAGAATGTTGGCATGAAGATAGGGAACAAATATTTTGAGGTCCAAAGGAGGTCGATGAAATTGTGGAGATGGTTACAACCATCCAGAAGCACATCAATGCTGATCAAAGTCGACATAATAACTATGCTGACAAAAATGGATGAGACCAAAAAAAATTTGTTGGAGACATGGTATTCCTCCACATATCTCCATAGATGAGAGTTATGAGATCTCAGATGCAGGGAATGATTAGTCCATGGTACATCATCCCTATTGTGATTGTTGATTGCATTAGAGCAGTTGACTAGCTCCCCAACCAAACATGTATTATGTACATGATGTATTCCTTGTATCACTATTATGGAACTACATACAATACCCATCACATTTAATCAATCGAGAGGAGGTACCATTGGATAGTGGCCACTCCTATATGGAGAAGCTGGTGACGATCTTAGACCATAGAGAAAAATTTCAAAGATATATGATAATGCCCCTGGTCAATGTTTTTTAGAGGAACCACATTTTTGAAGAAGTGAATGGGGAACCAAAATAAGTGAAGCAGTAGAGCTACCATAAACAATTTTAGTTTTGGAAAAATAATTTTCAAGGATGAAATTTTTTTAGGGGGGAAGGATGTAATGACCCAAATAGTTTTGAATAAAATTAATTTTCTTTAATTAAATATCTTATAGATATAGATAACACATGCAATATTTTTGTGTTATTACATCCAATTGGATTTAAATGACCATCATTTATCCTTATCATTGATATTGAATAGTTATCACATTTCTAGTATAAATATAGGTTTTAAGGAACTCATTTTGACATAGATAATGGACTTGATAGACTCCACCAATAGGATCATGCCCTAAAAATTCCATTTATCAAATAATCTGAGGAAGGTTGAATCTCTGGGATTTTCCCTAGACAAATATGAAGTCGAAATCCCACAACTGATGCATAAGTGAAACCATTTACTAGAAAAATTCCAGCACCTCATGATCACAACCCAAACCATTTTAACCAAACATTACCATGAATTAGAATCCATCGCATACTGTACACTTAAGGTTTATTCTTGTGTAACAAAGGCATATGTATCAATCCCGTAGCATAATTATTATTTGAATTATTTTTTAATAAAATAATGAATGTACATTAATTTTATTATTTTTACTTTGTAAATGATTTTTAATGCACAAATATAATTTTTGGTTAATATTCATATATAATTAAGATATGTATTTTGATGAATTAATGGATTTTGGAATTAAATAATATTTTACTACTATATTATTCTTACATTACTTATATTAAATGTAAATGATCATATAATTTTTATGAAGTCGATAATAATTTTTATAATGTTTTGAAAATAGTTTTTTATCAAAACCTATCAATTTTGAATAAATGTATTTTTAGTGAAAATTAAAATATATAGAAAATTATTTAGATAATATATATTTTTTTAGAATCCAGACATCAATATTATCCAATAGTAAATTTTTCATTATTTTTTTAGATAGACAAATAGTTGGGTAAAAAATAAATACCGTATAAATATATAATGTCATTTATGAAATTAGAATGACTCAATAGTGATGTAATAAAATATATTAAGGTTATCTTTTCAAAATATATGTTTTTACATAAAATAATATAATTTATGATTATTTGATTTATTTTATAATGCCTTAGTGAATCTTAGAAGACATGTAAAATATTTTGAGAATTTAAAATCATTTCCTTGAAACTATGACTCACCTCCACATAAGAATGGGAAATCTCTTAATATATTATGTCCTTATACATTTAAAATAATGTATAGAACTCCCCTTTTTAGTAAAACCATTGTAAAACCCACAGAATGGTATTTAGTTTTTAATATTTTATTATGTAGTGTCCAAAACCAAAATAATAAACAATTCCCCCACATTTCCGATATAAACCATACTAACCACCAATTCTTCTTCACTCAAGATATTTAATCCTATACCACCCTCTTCCCCCTACAACCAATAGTCCTCCTATGGTGCCCCTAGGCTCCCACGAAGCCTCTCTCAAGCCGTGGGTATCACCCATCCTTGTAAGGGTCCTTACTTTCTTCTCCTCTTTTCAAATTAAAAAATATTATATAAAAATTGTTCTTTTAATTCAAGTGGATTTAATTTCATTTATTTATAATCATTAAATTAATATCAATTTGTTGATATTTCAACAAGTATTTTTTATCCTTCCCCCATTTAGACCCTTACCTATGTCGTTACAAGGCGAAAATTTTGTAACAGAATTCTCTCTTCTCATTTCCATTTAAAGATCTTAATTTGTATTATGCATACTAAATACCAATTTATTTGTTGTTTTATTATGTTACATGATCCTGTGAATATCCATTTTTATTATAAATGATTTGGGACCCCTTTCTATATCATATAAACATTTTATGAATTTCCATATAATGTTGTTATGCTAGAGAAGTTTACCCCCAATTTTCAATGCTAAAATCATAGCCTAGTGATTACCATACCCATTCTTCTATCAACGGTATTAAACATTATGAACATATAATTATTTATTTTGTAATTACATGTATTTATTCCACATTATTTTATAATAAAATAAATAATTATGTAGAATGAATCCATATTTTATGATATATGTTGAACACTTAAGAATGATATTGACAAGATTATGAATGGTGCACCCTGTAAGCACTCCAACGCATTGGGAAATGTTTATAATCATGATATTTCATGTTGGGAAAAGATTTTAATTGATTCCTTTATAATAATTTTTCCACCCTGATGGGACATGGGGTTACCTGATTAGTTTATGTTAATGATGCCTTGTTTTATGTTTGTTCACTATTCCATGTTATAATAATCATGCAATATAATGACTCTATTTTTTTGGTTCTCTTATGATCCATTAATATGCCTATTTTAAAATATCTATTTATCTATTCATATTAAGCATTTTTTTATTCCCTTACTAGGCCTCATAGCTCACCCTTTCTTATATATGTCATCAAGTTATCCCATGTAACGGTATGTATGAAGGAATGTTGTGGTCATGTAAAATATGTTTTTAAGAAATATTTGTATTTATTGTTTTATGTTGTTATGTAATGTACCTAATCACAAAATACACTATACCTTTCAATCATCATAGATTTATTATGTGAATTTTTATGTATTAAATATTTTTTAAATATGAAATAAACATAAGGGTTTGTATATTATCCAATAATTTTTTCCTAGAATATAATGTTATGTGAAATTATTTGTTCTCTTAATAATGTTTCATAATGATATAATGATTTTACCAAATTATATCATCTAATACGGTACTTCTTGGTGTGTAGTAAGGACCATTTTTTGTGTACCAGGTCACACTGAGTGAGGCCCATAACACCTTATCAAAGTTGTTACCCACATGAAATTTTGTTCCAGATCCACATACATTGGTCGTATCCAGAAACTGATTTAATTTCTTAAAAACCCACTTACACTATACTGCACAAAATTTTTGGATGTTGTTTTATACTAAGCCTTATCTCTAAGGCATTCAATAGTGTATTATATTCTTAATCCAATATAAACTAAATTTATCATCTGATACAAACATTAATAACCTTAACTTCATCTCACATTAATACATGATTTATCACAAAATATTTCTAATTGTAAAACCCGGAAGATCAAGAAGGCTAGGTCCATTAGTAATTAGGTACATTACAATGAAAACTAAAACATGAACACGATTATATTTATTGAAAACATTCTTTACATAATCATAATATTAATTGGATTTCATAACTAAAAATGATAACCTATAAACATACTTAAAAAAAGGGGTGATCTAAAAATCACAGAACATATATAATAATGGAAGAAGGTAAAACATGTTAAAAAACCAATGGGGATGGAAATGAAAATTAAAAATAAGGCATGATATAGCATGTAAATCATAACATAGGAAATACCAAAACAACATAAAACATTGAAGAATTTTTTGGGATGATTTCATTGAGGCACATGTCATCATAATGAAATGTACTGGCTGTTTCCCCATATTCCCGCTTTCCAAAGGCAGGAATAATCCATCAATTCTTCTGGGATTTTTACTCCTTGATCAAAACAGGATGATGGGATATTGTCCTATCCTTAAAAATATTCTTCCTCTAAATTAATCACCTAGTCCAGTTCTCCCATAATGATTAAGGCATAGTTTTTTAATCTCTTCTCCAATTCCAAATCATCATGGATGTCAGTTAGTTAAACGTTTTCTATCAAAAAATTCCAAGGTCTCATGTGAGGGAAGAAACCTTCAATCAGGGGATTAGTCCTGTTTGACATCACAGTTGTTTCAGGATGCGGAAAAAATATTTATTATAGTATTCTTCTTCTTATGATAGGGCTTCTTGAGGGTGTAGAAACCCACAGAATACCACCTCGAGTGTGGGAAATTATATTTCATATCCATGAACCTATGTTTTTCACCAGCTTCCATGATTAAAAAGGGTATCTTATGAGTTTAATGTCTTGTGGAGATGGTTATTCCATAGGATCATCTAATGTGGTTTTCCAAAGGCATCTTATGTTTAACACCTGGTAACCCCCAAATTTAACGTCTTTAAGAGAGAGAGTGAGTGTGATCAGAACATCCCCTAAAGATGGAGTATATTATTGCATCCTTTGGAGTGAACATCTGGATGGTTTACCAGATGATTGACCAGAATGCCCAATGTGTATGGATATGAGGGTGGCGTGTTCCTGATAGGGATGATATAAAACCATGAATGCTATTCTGGACACCACTGAGGGTGGATTAGGAAGGTTCACCCATAAGATGGAATACACTTGATGGATTGGTCGGAACACCCAATGAGGGCAGAACCAGGATGGTATGTCCCATAAAGGGAATATGTCACACCATGATGGAAGATATGGACACCACAGAGTGCGGATCAGGAAGAGTGCACCCCAAGGAGGGGGACACCAATATTTACCATTGCTTGGGTTTGAACGAAAAAGAGTATTTCTATGTACCCTATTTAAAATACATGAATCAAAACCCACATAGTTCGAATGGATGATGTGTCAAGGTGTACACAGAGGTCAAAAACCTAGAGACATGGTGGGGCTTAAGCATGGAAAATGTCCCATTGGATGGAGGAAAATCTTGGATGAATGGTTATGGATTTTGTGAGGATTATCTATTTTTAGTTTTATGAAGGGATGCAATTATCACAATGGGATGTGGTGGCCTGGGTATGAATCATAAAGAATATGGATGGAGTGTTGAATGATTGAGTGAGTGGGGATGAAATAAATTTTACGATTATTTTGATATTGTTTTTGAATCTAAAAGATGCTTCCCACAAATCACCATGAATGGGAATCAATGTCAACTTAGTTAGGTGGGTGATGGGACACCAGAGGAGGTTTCCCATGATAATGGACCTATGGGTGGGACCCGAAGGAAGTATAAACCCTAGGATCAAGAATGATCTTCCTAAAACACAAAGGGTCGATGGGGAGACTAGGATGTGATTTGAGTTCTTGACTTGTACCTTAGAGAGGCTTCATATGTGTCCAAATGGAGGGGAATCATTGTCCACATAGTTCAGGAAGGGGCATGGATTTGGGTTGTATGCAATTGAACGTGACCCGATGACATATGGGGGGTTACGCGTGGTTAGTGGACCAAGATTTGGTCTAACACAACTAAGGGAAGTGCCAAGGATATGGGTCCGAGAAAAGGGGACATCGAAGATTACCAGTGTTTGAGGGTTAACCTCTGAGAGGCTTCCTACATAACCAATCAAGGAGACAGGGATAACAACTCACTTTGTTCAAATTTATAGAGTTTAATAGCATGTGGTGAAATGTTTAACTGACATGAAGTTTTCAAGACAAATGGATGATGGGATTGAGCCTCATAGAGGCTTCCTACACACCTTTCCTGGAAAAAGAAATGATCATAGTCCACATATTTCAGAAGGAGAGGCATTTCTCATACAAACTAAGGCCACCCAGAGGGGGTGTCATGGTTAATTATTATACTAAGGCCATTTGAGACATGCTAGGTCTGAGAAACAAGTGTCAACAAAGACAAGATGATCACATCACGAAAGGTGAATCCAAGAGGAGTTGAGTGGGGATTACGGGTGGTTAGCATCCCAGGGAGATGAATATTAGGACTTAATTAATGGGGGATGCCAAATGGTGATAAATAAAAATGGGATATTGATGGGGTATTGAGTCCCTTGTTTTCTTCTCTCCTATAGACTTTGCACATGGATGAAGAAAGTAAGAGAAAGGGAAATACCTCTTGAAAGAAAGGTTGGGGCTTATAGATGGTTGGTTTCCCTCCCCCACATACAAATGTGATTCCCTATAAGAAGAATCTCATACCATTTGAGGAATTTCTCACTCCCTGTGAATATGTGGGGGCATGGAAAATTTTGGATGTGGGGCACACCATGCAAGTCACATGGTGTGAGGCTATAGTTTACCATTATGTGTTGCAGATGATGATGCTTGGATGTTTTACATCCTCTAGCTCAGATAATGACGATTCACTCCCAACCCCTAGGACATACATAACTGGAGTGCTTTATCCCATAGTGAAGGGATGGCACTGGGAATGTTGTAGCAATATGGGGTTATAGAGTGAGTAATTTAGTGGATAATGTTAGCATGGATATGCAAAGAAAAAATAGTTTTTAGTGTTCTTATAAGAAGAAAAATGACACGAAGAAATGTAATATGAATCGCTAACTAAGAATCATTGAAATCACTTCATACAAACATGGATGGTCATAAGAGATAAGGGTTTTTGAAGAAAAGGGGACCTTTTGAAGGGACCTTGTGATGTTCGAGTACTCAATAATGTGGCGAGACTCTGTGAATGGGTATGATTCCCAATGTGGAGTGTCCTAGCCTAGGTATATAGTATAAATGCGAATGAAGAGTGCTTCATGATGTGAATGTTCTTCTGCGTAGTTGGACATTGATGATAATGTTTTCCTTGTGTTTTTATTCATTGCGAAGCAATATACAATGTGAAGCACAATGATCCTTCTATAGCCTGGGGTCCACATGTGCATGCATGTTAATTCACAAATCATGAGTTCTTTGCGATGTCCTAAGTTTCCATAGGGATCTTTTTAAATTGCGATGTCATGTGGACATTACAAATGGTATCCCTAGAAAAGAAGCGTTTAATATGAGCCCAAGGAATGGTATTTATCAATGCTCAAATAAATTAAATATCTCATTTTATGAATTCTTCACATATCATAGGGTGCTTCTTGATTTAAGAGCTGTGGAGGTGAATGGTCAGGGTATCCATCCATTGGGTCTTATGAAAGCCTTTAATTTATATATGAGAGGCGACATGAAGCTCATTGGTCACGTTTCGAATGAATTGGACCTCGAGATCAGAGGCAATCCCTCATGATCCCAGGAATTGTGGTGCATTACTTCAGCTATTGCACATCACTCACAGTGGGCTCACTCTAGTGCATCGTAGTCATATAGTCCTTTGTCAGCATCCCCATGGCATCACAATTCGTTTTGAAATATATGTTGTAGTTCTGTAGTCATCCTCCAGCTACTCTACTACTTCCATAGAGGATGATTCTCCAAGGCTATGTACTGATCGTAGTGATGGAGGGGCTTTACAAGGCGTGTATGCAAGAATTCATTGTGTGGGATGTTTCCTTTGATTTTTTGTAGGGATCAATTTCCCAAGGGAATACTTTCGGTGCCAAAAAATTTCCCCCATTGAATGAAAGCTAAGAATAAATTAGGGTTCGGTTATAAGGGAACTTCACCAAAATCACTATAGATTCTGAAGAAAAAAACACAATGTAGGAAGACAAATCATGGGTCGAGCATGCAATGGAGCACATGAAGCTCTATGATGTTTGGTGGTCAATACCTATAAATAGAGTCAGACAACCTCTATTTTTTCCTCATTCACATCAAAATTTTCCATAAATTCGATCAAATATCATGAAGCTCTTCACACTCCAAGAACATTCTTTGCGAATCTAGACTACGCAAAACATGTGTTTCACAACACTACTCAGTGATCTGAAACACCAAAAACCCCAGATGCATTTTCCTTCACATTGGTTCTTTGACACCATGACCACAAGAATCATGATCATAGAACTGCATGACTATGATCCACAACTGAGCATTGTGACTGATATTCTTGAAAATAATAAAATAAAACTACAAAGTCTTCAACAATAGAAATGGCCAATCCGGATGTTGTACAAGCAGTACTTGTGGATGCGGCCTAAAGGGAGGAAATGTAGGATAACATGGGGATTTTTGAATACATTCTTATCCACTCAAATCATGTATCCAATATAGACCTTGTGAAAGTGGGATATATGAACTATTCTCTATGAAAGATATTGTCATTGATTTGATTGTGTTTGAGGTATGAGGTCATTATCCAACAATATATTATGGGTGAACCAGCCTACTGATTCTAGAGTACCCTGTGCCATTATTAGTGGTTCGAGGCCACTGATGACCATACAATTCCCGATCATACTCCTGTCACTACCAATTTATTATAAAACCCTAATCACAATATTTATTGTATGTATCTATAGACTAATCCATCCCCTCCTCATTATCACATTAACCTGAAAGAATATCTTGGAAATTCAAAAAAGGGATGGACTGACGAGTGGGGCATGTGCCGGGGCGAAAACTTTAATGATGCCTACGCTAGTGCCTATAAGGTATGTGCAACCTGTGTGGAGTTTGGGGTAAATATGAGGCGAGTGGGAATCTATGAGGTGTCTAGGGATTCTAAATTTAATATCTACCATTTTAATATTGTAATTATAAAGTTTTTGAGAATGTGGTCACCTGTTACAATCACCATCCATATTTATCAGGGGGAGGTTGACATCATTCTCTGGGAAATCCAAAGGATCTCGGAGATTCACATTCTAACGGTTATGTATGAATATTTACTCCCTGAAAGAAAATGTGTGGGAAGACATGGAGAAGATGACATGGTTGAAAACAGCACTGATTTACATGGTTCCATGTGAATATATGAAATCACTAAGGGACGTGAATTTTATTTTGGGGTTCAGGTGATTTCTGAATAGTCTATTAAATAGGTTGTTCCTAGTGAGGAATATACATTCCCAAAGGGGCCCAATTTAGTAAATAGCCCTCATACTGGTGAATCATGGAGGAAATATAATTGGAGACATTTTAATTCAATGTTAGCACTAACCAAAAACATGGGATTAGGATGGGTACGTTCATCATAATGATAATCTTTGGTTTGATGCTGACAGTGAGAGTGAAAAACATGGGTATATGAGAAAGTACATTCATCCCAGCATCCATGATAGATAATGGGAAACATTTCAACCATGAGATCCCAGTACTGATGATGTTTTATAAGTCATTGTAGTATATCAGTGAGGGGAAGAAGAAATTGTGGGTGTGTGGGATGTTCCGTTTCTTATATGTCTAGTTGGAAGAGCATGTGAGGGATTATGAGTACCTGAACCAACTTATCCACAAGGGTCAAGCTTCTATCCCACAATTATGAACATAGTGGGATGCATTCCATCCAAGATGAGCCTGTAGAGCTTGAAGAACATCATATGGAATGCAGATTGGTTTTTTCCATCCATTTTAACTATTAATAAGAGAGTTCACGTCAAACTGTTATGATACTGAAGAGAATCGGTAATACCTCCTATGTTTTATAGGAGTATTTTTGGTGGCACAAGTGGACCTTGAGGCTATGTTTGAGTCATACACCCTACATCTCTTTGTAAGGAATTTTTGATGCATGTACCGGATGACCACAAATGTTTATCTATGGGTGTGTCATGACGAGATCCATTGAATAATGAGGAATATGTGGCTCATATTCTCTGAGGAGGATGGGATGTATAAAAAAGATCTACCCCCATATGATTCTGTATTCAGGCTGGTGAATGAATATGCCAAGAGCTGGGAGTCAGCATACTCATGAGAGATGTTAATTTAGAAAACCGTCTGAGTCAATGACGGTGTATCCCTCAACCCATATGCTAGGGTCTGATAATTATGTGAATGTATGATGGTGTAATCATGTGGCTTCGGCGAGGCATGCACTACCAGTTCATGTACTATGTGGTGGGAAATCGACCTTGGTAGGTCAGACTGTCCCAACTGAATAGGGTTTGGAAAGGAGGAGGTTCTCTAGAGGGTTTCACAAGATTTCCACCCAATCACCTAGAAGCAGTTGTGCCACATATACTTGCTTCATGACGATGTAGTTATGATGCCGTGGGATAACTTGGAGGTACACCATCAATTACTTAGTCCAATCCAAATCTGGGATGATATCATCTGCAATTGAATAGTCATCTTAGAGATTCGTCATGTCGAGGCTAGATTTATTGTGTCATGGAAATAAGGGGAATGGAAAGTCACTGAGTTGGATGACTATGTTTATTCCTAGGCCACCCCATGTCCAATGATAGGTTGGTTGAAACAAATATTGCATCAGATAGTCTTTCCACAAGAATCAACTGTCGAGATGAGGGAGCACTACCCATTACCCAAGGATCCAGATAACTCATGGGGAGATGAAGATGATGGGGTAAGTCCTTTGGAATAAGGTGATGTTGGGAATTCAGAGTGGGAATTTTTCACCAGATCTGTCGAGGAAACCTACGGACCTTTATTTTTGACCACTATTTCATTGGTGTCACCCTATCTTCTTAACTAACATTTTTTATCTACATGAGAGCCTTAAGGATGATATTTTCACTTGCATTCATGTGTGTACGGGCTCAAAATATTTACCCAGGTCGATGGGGATTGCATTGTTAAGGAGGGTTGTGGAAACCATAGTGGCCCTTCTGAAGTCCTTAGAGTTCCCAACCATATATGGGAGCACACCCTAGGATACCATTGACAATGACCCATAAACAGAAGTAATACTTCATCCATTGCAGACCATATTTCTCATAAAGTCCCTGGAATTTATCTATAGATGCAGACGCTGATATTTTCATCTTTATTTTTAAAAGATATTCAAATGGTGTCAGCTACACTTGAAAGGGTGGTTGGGGGTATTGATGCACCTCTTTGAAGGGGGTGACGATTATAGTGGAATCGAATGTCTGGGCCGACAAGACAATAGTGACCAAGGCTACAGGTGGAGCCACTGGAGGTGAGGAACCATGTCATTTTGAAGTTGATCTAATGATTAAGATCATCCCCAGGATGCATAGCCTATTCCTCCTATAAATGAAGAACCAAATATTCCTGGTAAGACACCAAAGGAAGAGCCCATTCCTTTGTATCCCATGAGTATGGGAATCAATCCATAGATAGTTCCCATGGGAAGATATTTTATTATGGTCATAGATCATTGACCAATCTTGGACAAGATAAGAGAGAAATATGGAATAGTTATTTTAATACCCTGTGTGAAGGGGGAAGAAAGGAGTTTCCACCACACCATGCACTCCTAGGGGAAACCATAGGTCATGTGACTAAAGGTGAAAACTTGGGCTGGGCCCAACATGAATTGTCTATGTGTTCCTACGTACCCCATAAGGATGGGAATTAAGCCATAAGTAGTTATTGAATTATATGGGAATTCTATCATTATATGGCATGGAAGTAAGAAAATGGATGGAAGAATACCAAACAGAAATATATGGTGCAGATATTATAAAACCATTGTGAATGGGGAAGAAATGATTCTACACCCCACAACATGTTTCTGATAGAGTTCATGCCTATGTTCTAGAATGGGGGTAATATTTTATTTACGTGGGGATGGAACAAAAGTCAAAATGGTTGTGAATTACAATGTATCCCATGAAGATGGGAGTCAAGCCATACATTGTTATAGAATATTTTCATGTAGTTTAACATCATATGACATAGATGGTTGTAGGATAGACTAGATATTACTGGTGAAGTACTTGGTGATACTATCGTAAAATTGAAATGATTTAGGAAATGAGTCTCTATACACCACAACACACAATCCTATAATCTCTAGTTCCAAAATAATGAAAGAATGTGGTAATAAGTTTACACCAATATGGTCTTGAAGACAAAATGTGTAGGAGTTCCAACATATCCAATAATGATGGGAATCAGTCCACATTTTGTTATAAAATTCAAGTATATTATCATTATGAGAAAAGGATTAGGGGTATTAATTTACAGTTGTAGATCTAGGACAGATAGAAGTGAGGTTCTTCCATGCAGGCATACACCTTGACCATGTGTTTATTCCCATCTGAGCTGCGTTCATTGTGGGATACAAAAAAGGATATGATATTCAGAACACATGGAATAACGAGAAAAAAAAATGACATGGATCCTCAAATGATACCATGCCATGGATTCATCCTCTTAATTATAAAACTCTCACTACGGTATAGAACCAAGAGTGTCAAAATTCGACATGGGCATTAAAGAGTGTAAAGTGATGTGAATCACATAACAAGTATTAATGGAAAAATGATGGTGGAATAAAAATGGATGATAACTATTTATCGTAATCCAAGCACAATATCCATATTGCGTGACATAAAATGAGAATGAAAAAATGATTGTTGTCCACCTATTATATTCACCAAGTGAGACTTATGTAAAATAGTTTTTCGAGATCAATCATGATGTTGGAACAAGATGATATGAGAGCACTGATACATAATATCCATGTTTTTCAGGGGACCTTTCAGCTTTTTAAGATGATGAAAGCACATATAATAGGAAATGTAAAACATGAATGTGGATGAAATCATGTCCATGCAGAACCAAAACCTCCGAGTAGCAAAAAACAATGCATCTAGTCATGTCGGTGAACTACCAAATAGGGTCAAGGGGGCTAATTTTATAGAAGACAACATGATAAGATGAGTGGGTAAAAGAGGCATTGAAATCTCTCAATAGATCGGTATATAGCATGGTTTTTTCAAAACTGACACGAGTGAGAAAAAGGTGAGTAAACAACTCACTAAATACCCCCTATAGGACTTATTCCATCTATCTAGAAGGAAGATAATGGTTATAAGAAACTTGGATAACACCTAATGAAAAATTGTCCAGGAATTCGTACATATACCATGAGGATGGGAATTAATCCCTATGTAGTTTTCATGTTTTGTGTAGTTTAACGTCATGAAACAAGGATGATATGAACAATCATATTGAAGAGAAGTGTGCAGATAATTTAGAATAAACCAACAAGAATGATGGAATATTCCCATATATGTAACATTATTCCTATCTTTTGGATAGAAATGGATAATAGAAATAATAGATAAAAGAGAGCTCAGTCCAAAAATGAAATCTTCGGATGTTACTACATATCCCTGGTGGATGGGAGTCAATCTGTTTGTAGTTCTTGACATTCCATGAATTTTAACATCACAATACAAGGATGTGGAAGATCATAATTTATTGTCCTAGGGAATGATCCATAGTTACCCAGTTTAATGTCATGTGTGTGGAATAGAAAGGGAAGAAAATGTGAGTCATTGTGCCTATCAAATCGCAGACCATGGGGTAGAAATAATGATTGAGAATAACTGTCGAGCATGTTCAAAACGTAGTATCCATAACTTGTGACCTGGAAAAGGATCAAACAATTGAGAATCGATCACTTGCCATATTTTCAAAGTGGGACTTGTGTCAAATTGACGTTCGAGATCATTCACGATGTTGACCCAGAATTTTATGTGAGAAAAGGATTCATGAAACCAATCCTATAGGGAGTCCTTTCATATTTGAATGTTGGAATCCGAAGTGTAATGATTCCTGAAGCATGGTGGTACCCTTGTTGTTTAACTTATTGAAATAACAAAGATGGATAAAGGAGGTTTGTCTCAAGTCGGTGTGTGTGGGGTGGCAAAAATAGCCTGATGTAAATGAGGATATAGAGTCCATACCACACTGGAAAATCCTAATTGAGAGCATGGTCTTGGTGGCTAGAAAGGTCAATGGACATGAGGTTGGGAGATAGATGAAATTTATTATAATTCCAATATATCGCATGAGGATTGGAATCCTTCCACACATTGTACAAAGATGTTATGTAGTTTGATGTCATACGGCAGGAACACAAGAGATCTTAGTTTAAGGTCGTAGATCTCAACCCATTTTTTAGTTTACCATAATGCGGGAAGAGGGTGGAGGAATAACTTCTATCAAGACAATTGTAGGTAGTTTGACATCTTGAAGGATGTAAATACCGTTTTATGCCATGTGGGATGAGTTCTCGGTAGTTTTACTTTCATCATCCTAGACGGAACACACAATTTTACATTTTTTGGTAAAGACAGATCAGTTTAATGTCACGTCGAACTATTAAGAAAAATATTGATTTAGGAATTTTACATTGGTGGGAGGAGTAATATTCTCTCAATCAATTGATACTAGAGAGTATGCCACATTTGGGTAAACCGTATAAAAGATATAAGGTCCCTCCCATTTAGGCTCTTGCTCTGGTTCCTCCATGTCGGGTATGACTAGTGTTCTCAGGTCCCACACCATTTCACCTTGTACGAAATAGAGGAGGTGAAACTTATTATTGAAATCTATGTATTTCTTGTTTTGATAAATATATATACTATGCATGGCACTAACCTTATTCACGTCAAATGCTTCCAGTTCATCCCAATATATTTAGGCAGCCTTGGATGGTGCCTGCTGATTATAGATAGTTGTGCATAGTGTGGGTAACTGAATCTCGATGGGAATTAATA
Source organism: Viscum album (assembly GCA_963277665.1). NCBI lineage: Eukaryota > Viridiplantae > Streptophyta > Magnoliopsida > Santalales > Viscaceae > Viscum > Viscum album. Next base: position 395,311,439 of record OY728148.1, read on the forward strand.
CCCTTGCTTTGTACACAATGTAATATGGGGTCAAATGAGTAGAATTAAGGGTAATTAACCGATAAGACAAGAGATATTAGGGTAGTTGTTCTGGAAATGTCTTCTGGTTGTGAACAACCATCTTTTGCATTTTTTTATAGAGGGTTTTTTGAACACCTTGGTCTCCCCATTTTCTTATGCATGATAGAGAGAGGTGTCATTAGAATTGATATTGTACTTGGAATACTACTTCTTCATCTCAACTGCTCGATATTTGGTGTGGTTATCATTGAGGATGGTGTGAGGGACTCTGAATTGGTAGATGATGTTAATGCTCACAACCTCAATGATAGAAAGGGACTTGACGTCCATGACAGGAATTAAATCTTCCCACATTGAATGGAAATTTGTAGCAGCTAATATGGACCTCCACTGGAGATCCATCACTGGTGAATATAGTCCCATGTCATCAATTACCCAGACCAAAAAGATAAATGAGTACTTGGTTGTGGGGAGAGGATATGGCGAATGATGCACAAAATTAGCATAGATTTGGTAAACATTTAACCTCTTGGAAAACTCAATACAGTCACAGAGCATGGCGGCCAAAAAAATTCCCAAATCTCTAGATCTTATAAGAGAGATTCAACCCCATCTGATGAGCCCCACAGAACCGACATAAACATCATTGATGATCAGAGAAATCACATCTCATTGGATGCAATGGAGGATAATCCCATCAAAAATATGTATTTAGAGAACCTAATCAAGAATAGGACCACTCGGGATGGAGAACTGTACTACACACCATTATATTTTCACATGATCTACTTGATATATCAGGAGATTACTGAGCTATAAAAAGTCGATAAAGGGGGTCCTCTGTTTCAGGGTTACTTCCAATGCCATGGGTGGAGGACATTGAGGTCCTCATGTTGAGACACTAGTTGTATGGTGTCTTATTGTGGGCAATCATCATTTTCTAGTGGGAAGAATGTGATTACTCTTTTATGCACAACATGGATAATATAATCAACTAGATCAGGCTCTGTAAGTAATGTGTCATGGATGGAGAAGTCATCAGCAGACCATTCTCCAATCGAGGGACATAAGTAATATCTATCCAAGAGGGGAACTAGGCCATTATATGGAGGGTACAATCTAAAAGCTATATGAGATACGAATTACTGATGACATAGCCCCCGTTGATCTTCTGGATGACTAGTATAGAGTCCACATACACATTAAAGTGGGATCGCTAATCTCGAGGGCCAGCTTTAGACCAATTGTGATAGCATAGTACACTACCTCATTGTTGGTAGAACCTTATGATTAAATGAATGAATATGGTAGGACATATCAGGCAAGAATGATCAAGTCTATACTCATGAAAACTCTAATGAGTCTGGGATAATTGAGTCCTCCTACTTTTGGCTTCTAAGAAGTGCCTTAAATGTGCATTTACCAACACACAATGGCTTGATCTAATGAGAGGATTTCCTCATCTGGAAAATTAAGATCCATATACTTCACTACATGAATTGTACGGTAGGTGAAGATTTTTTTCAATTCCATTCAATTAATATCATTCAGGGGTTAAACATTATGTCAAACTACTGAAGGATCACCACCCACCGAGCTAGATGTCTAGTCAATATGGGGATTTTCATGATGTACTTTGATGGATCCACTCAGGACACCAATTGTATCTCATGCTGTTGTAGGTAATTTTGCAACATATACACTATGAATACAAGCACATGGCAGATCTTTTCAATAGAGTAATATCTTTTATCTCAATTAAGGAGCATAAAGATGATATATTATAAACAATTTTTTATTCCATCATTTTTCTTCTAGGTGAGAAGTGAACTGATAGATGATTCCAAAGTGGTCACATAATGGACCCTCAATTTTCAAAAAAAGGGAGGATTAAAGACTACGGTTGTAGTAGGAACAATATGATTTCCTCAAAATCAGTCTAACACCCCTCATCCCACTAATAATAGGAACATTTATTCATGATCTGGGAAAAGGGATTACACATTTAATAAAAATCAGTGAATTTGTATATGTAGGGTATGTGGCCTTTAAATCCTCAGAGATCACAAATATTTCTCAAAGGAGATATAAGAATGATGGCCTTGATCTTCTACAGATTGATATCAAAGCCTTTATATGTCACAAAGAAGTCGAGAAACATTCAGGAGGTGACCTCGAAGGCACAATGTAAAGGGTTCCTCTTCAGGTGGTAAGAACAGAGGAAGCTGAACACTTTCTCAAGATTGTTGAGATGGTCCTGATGCTGGTGATATTTTACCACCATATAGTCTAGGTAACATTCCAACAATTTCCCAATTATTTTCTTGAATATGTAGTTCATATCATAGTGATAGGTCAAACATGCATTCTTTTGACCAAAAGGAATTACCTTGTATTAGAAGGTACATTTTGGTGCCATGAAGTTGGATTAATCTTCATAAAATGGGCCATTTATATTTTATTAAATTCCGAATACCCATCCTTGAAGGATATAGTATAGATCCCATCAATGGAATCAATCAATAGTTCCATCACAAGAAGTGGTAAGTAATCCTTCAGGCAATGAAATTTGAGATTTTGGTGGTTGATGCATACTCTGACCTATTTTTTATTCTTCCTGACAGGCACAATGCAAGATAAAAACATTTGGCACAGAACCACCATTATTATGTAGGCTTTGATGATCTTATCAACCTTATCCTCAACCATTGATCCATGATAAGGTTGAATCTTCCTGGGTGGTTGATTTTTCCTGCAATGAATTACTGAAAGACCGAGGCGGTGGACGGAGGAATGCAGATCATTCTCAAAAAGCACTTCATAACTTCAAGAGATTACATCAAAATTCTGATTTAGTAAATCCACATATCAATATTTCTCATTGACATAAATAACGAAGCTAATCAATGATTGTTTCAGATCCTTGTCGTTATAGAGGATTACATATACCAACTCATCGACTTTGGTGGATACACCCTCTTGAAAAGAGGGATGAGCATCTTCCAAATCATCTTCCATATCCCTAGAGGAGTTAACCTCTTCAGGAAGTGGATCTTACATGTTTATAGATCCTGTCATGAATTTGGAGCTAGCCTGAGATGTGGTGGACACCGCATCAGGGGACTCCTACGATGTTGAAACCATAGCCATTTATGTTACTGAACTGATCCCATATGGCCTTCGAACTAAGTTTCCATGTTTGACGATATCATAGAATTATTGGTTTGTCAGGTTGAGCTAATTTATCCCATCTCGGAAAAAACAAATGTATGATGTATTGCTATTTCCATGGGGCAGACATCCCAATAACATAAGGGAGTAGGGGGATCTGGGGCAACCTGAGACTAATTTTATATAAATATATTTTTATCATTCATAATTCCATAATCTTGGGAATGATATTCACCCTAGATCAGGATAATACAAATCATTTCTCTAATTCCGGGTTCGTGGACTCCAATCGGTAGCTCGAGAAAATGTAGGCATCATCCAGGTCTTCCGATGGGTTGGATTTAGTTGTATCATGTTAAACCACATTAGAATGAATTTTCATTCCCTTGAACTTGTAATATTCAGCATCCAAGTATCATTCTTCACAAGTTGAAAAGGGAGACACATCATGTTGGTGTATGCCTACGTGACCATTAAATGGGTACTTAAGGCACTAGTGATATAAAGAAGCGACCAATTCATGAATGTGGAGAAATGGACTACACATAAACGTGTTTTATGTGATGTATTGTGAGAAAAAATGATCTCAGTGATATAAACTAGGCAGCCAAACAAGGAAATTATGGGAATCATTCAAACTGATCTCTTTTCAGTCCATTCATAACCTTGAATCTTTAGGTTAGAGGATATGAGAGTAGTCTATGACATTCTCCTAATTCAGAGTGATAGGATTGGAATAATTTTAAATGTCCAATGCGGTTTAGTGGGTGGATATTCCCCTGTATAGGGGAACCTTCATCATTTCCAGAAGAAGAGATAATGTCCTGACATTTCACATGTTCTAGTACATCAGCATGGATGGTTTCTATGGTAGTTACCTCCATCTCAAACTGGAAGGGGATTCTCAAATCCACGAAAAGGGATTAAAACATATCCATGGAGAGGAGAAGAGCATATATAATAGATAGAATTATAGGAATTAAGGAATTATTCTTGATAATATCGTTCTCCCATGCCAGGTGTGAACTTTTTTTGATAAGAGGTCATAGTGTGGCAGGAGGTATGACAAGTCCTTCTGGTCGGACTGGATGCTAACTAGTGTTGGGAATGTCCTGATTCTTACTAGTTGAATCACATGGAGTGAATAACAGATGATTTACATGTGATTTAGGTCAATCCATATGATAAGGTGGTCGATCATAGCATGATCATGGTTGTTCTTCTTGATCGAGATGTACAACCATCGGTGGAGGCAGATCTGACAAAACCCGATGAGAAGGTTGTGCATGTTAAGAACATCATAGGCACATATTACATGTATTGGAAGCATTTATAGATTTGGTAGAATCACTGAACAATTAATTCATGATAATTATATAACCATTGCTCTCTAAATGCTCGTGTAAGCCGGGGAAGGTGGGAGGATCCATCCAGCACTCTCCATCATCGGGAACCATATAGGAGTTCACCAGCTCCATGATGTAAAATAAAGCATGACCTATATTTTCACATGAATAATCCTCCATAATTGGGTATATTTTTTGGGGTAATAATCATATCTGGGGGGAATGAAATCACAAATTGTACGAGATGACGATGCAATTAGTGGGGGACATAGCTTTACCTTACATCGATGACTCTTACCCTTATTGGAAGAGGAAAACAGAGATGTAGACATAGAAGAAGTGGCTACGGGTAATGTGGATACTTTTTAAGGCTCAGTTTGTTTCAAAGGTAAACATAAAATACCTTGAGTACCAGTCACTACATTGCAGGCCATCAGGTTGTCGCAATGTCTTAAACGCCAGTTAGGAACGACCTTCCATTTACCTTCACTATCAGTGTCATTGTCATGGATTATGAATGCACACATGACCTAAGTCACAGCTGGGACTAACCTAACTTTTATTGTTATCTACAGGTTTATGTATCTATTATTTTAAAACATTGCAATTCTTGAGGGTGTTCCCATAGATCTGTTGATAAGAGAAATAATTTTGGTGATCAATAAGATCTGCCATTTCGGGCCTCTGACATTCCGGCAATTGTATGATTCCTTGTTCAAAGGAACATCGGAAATAACAGTGTAACTAATCCTCATTAAATGTGTATTTTATGTTCCTTTTGTCTAAGAAGGGGTTTGTAGGAGCCTGGCCCTAATGAGGGGCCAGAGGAGCCGTTTTATGAGGTTGCACCAGATTATCTAACCTAGGTGGCGACGACACATTACATGGGGTCGCCTGCCGATTCCGATGTGGGAACTGGTGGACCAGAGACTATTATTATGGTGGTTGGAATCATCATGACTATAGAGATAGTTCCACTATCAATAACTACAATTTTACAAGGTCTTCATTTTTGTGCTACCATAGAGAGCACGTCCTTAGAGGCTATTCTCACTAGAACTATAGGAGGAAATGGATGTGCATGTTTGGACATCTGTAGGGATTCCTCTAGGCATTGGGTGTTTTGAGAGATCTCAAAATACACATATATAGTTATTAGAGATTAAAGAATGGACCAATTTAGTTATTACATTCCCTATGTTCATTTTTAGTAGTTGTTTCTAAGTGAGTGACATATTAAGGGAGTACGTGAGGCCATTCTACAAGATGAAAAAGTATATGATGCATTTGTCATGCATCTTATTGCACATGAATAGGTAAATAATAGTTGTCTTATGGGTGGTGGAACTGAACTGGTAGAGAAACATCATATGAATGACCGACCATCTAGCAACTAACCCAAAGGGTTGGTGGCTATACCAAAAAAATACGGACCCTTCTAGTGTTTGAATGAAACACTAGTGTTTCGCGGCCTCCTATGGTGCTGGAGTTCTTAGCATGTGCCAATACCATGAAATAAAGTGGACTGGTTTCTACAGTGGGTTTCTATTCCCATTCAAGGGGGATAATGTAGTAATTATGAAACTAAGAGGAGATGACATATCATCCACAAATGCCGGATATGGATTACAATCTGGTGGGATTGCCACCTGTCATATTTCTAGGGCCTTGAGGTATGAAATGATAGTAGCCATTAGATTATCTTTGAACAGATTCCTATCATAATAAGGAATATTTTCCACCAGTGTGTTAGATGGATCTTCAACATGATATGCTGACCCAATCGCTCATGAAGTGACTGGTGGGATGACCTGTGGAACTACTAGGGGAATGACTGATGAAATAGCTGGGGGAACCTATATTGTGTCATGATTTGGGTTATCACATATCTTGGGTGGATTTGGTGAGGCATATCATGCCCTCTTTCCATAAACTCTAGAATCTACTCTGTATATGAGGGCATTATTGTCAAGGTCACTGGATGCAATTAGTCGGGGTGTTGTACCACCCCCAACTACCAGGGTATGGGATTACTATAGTATGGTCTTCGTTCCATATAACATTAAGTGAGAAGGACATTAAAAATATTTTTATGTTATTTGAGATCCTGATGCAACATAGCCTTTTCAGGGTCATCTTTCATCTTCTAAACATATCCAGACTGATTAGTGGGTTTGATGATCCTAATTCGATCTTTAATCTTATTGGGGTTACAAACAAAGGATAAAGATTTAGAAGGTGTAGGAAGGCCCCGCAACATTTTTTCTGGCGAGTAAGCCCATACAATGAATTCAATAGGTGTAACACCACCCATGGGTATGTTCACTTCAAGGAGCTCTTACTCGGTCTCTTCCTATGATTGTCTAGTCATGTTAATTGTGAATGTACCTAAAAGAAAATCCTCAATATCTCCTTGAATGTCATGTTGGCACTGGATATAACTGAAATGAAGGGTAACATTCTACCACCAACATTGATTCTGAATGTGGTTCGAAGAATCCTTAATAATAATGTAGAGCACTTAAATGCTATGTACATATCATTGTGGGAGGGTTTCATGGCAACCGAGCGATTTAGAGTGATGAGACATGGGGAGAACTAAAACGTGATGTTGCAATGGGCGAAATCATCTATGGGAATTGGTCTAATATTTGGATTCCCCAAAATATCCTCAACTATGTCTCGGGATATAGACCTTGTTTTCCTCATTCATCAATTGGGCGTAGTTGAGGGACCAGTAATGACACTGATTTAGTCTATTGTGATGGTAGACTAGTAAGTGGATAGTACGACATGCGAGCTGACATGAAGTCGCATCTTGGGTTGCCTTCTGAAGAAAGAACTAATTTCAACACTACATCCCAGTAAGATGGAATAATGATTTCGGCCTCCGACGCAGGCGATGTGGTTACTGATGATTGGTCACACTATTTCTATTACTCCATCAGTCCTTAGAAAAACTGTCCATGATCAATTATTAGGGATGGGAATAATCTTATTGACGATGGGGAGGATTGAATGTCTGTGCCCTGGAAAGTGGCCAAATATTCATCATAAAATATATATCTTTAAAGGGGTGAAGGGGTCTAGTGAATCTAACTTTCTGGATGGATAATTTTTATACACCTTTACATTTCCACCGCCCCCGATGAATAATATTGGGATATGGGTTCCATCACCGATTCACAATCATCCTCAGAGTCTAAATTCTATACGGGTATAATCGCATTCTGAAACTTCTCATTATTCTTATTTTGGTGGATTCAATCCTCCATCCATCCACAATATGGCTCTATAATGTAGTGTATGTTTTCAACAAGAGGAGGAAATTCAGGAAAACTAGTTTTAGGGTGGAGAGGACTTCTGCATGAATGATTTGCGATGTGAGGAGAATCCATAAAAATATCAAAAGGAACTCTGGTAGGGCTTTCATGTACACTGGATAGGATTGGGTGTGCTCCGTGGGAAGTGATAGAGTGAGAATAACCTTCGCTGTAGATGGTGGTAGCACAGGAAATAATTATATCTAGCATTCACTATGGAGTGACGGAGTGAGGTGGCCTTTTCACCGGTCAAACTAAACATACAGAAGACATCAGCACTGGACACCAAAGAAGTGGGGAAGACCTCCACCTTCCTTATTTCTAGGATGGTGAGGAACTTTATTGGATGCGGCTAGATCAAGGGGAAGCCTTCCTTGTTTACTGATTGTCATGTGAGGACGATCTTTGTGTTGATGACCTGCAACAGGAGGAACTACTCCATACCTGGGATGATGGGTGTGAACGAAACCACGACCATGGATATTAGTGTGGTGGGTTGGTCCTTTTCATAGACTAATGGTTCTATGGTTGATGACTCCATTCAATGATTGGGAGTGGGTATGACCTTATCTCTCATTAGTGGTGGCATGGGGAGGACCTCGATGCTGGATTTTGTCACGGTGGTTTGTCCCATGACGGGAACTACCTATGTCGGAGATAATGAGAGTCATACCTAACAGCTCTTGGTGTGTTTGGTACCTCAATCTTGGTAGGGAGTATAAGTGACACCATCTAGTATAAATGGGGTATTGATTGTATGTGTCTGTATTGGAACATGCCATTGTAGTTGTTGATGTTAATTCCCCTTGCTGGCATCCTCCTCGGCATGCACCTGACATTGGTGTCGGATTAACTAGACTAGGTCTGACAGTGCAGGTGTGTAACTCATATACTCTTTAGATTGTGGGACCAGGTGGTGGTGCTGAGGAGCCCTTCTAGGAACCCTCCTTGGCATCCCTCATGACAGGATCACTATCATGCTGTCGTGGCCATACCGTACCCCGTTGGCATAATGGAGTGAGTTGTCAAAGTGTTTCTGGGACAGACTCCTGAAGCATTTTTAGGTTGGAGTGGGGGGCAGTGTCTCCCTACATGTCCCTTGAGGGAGGCAGCAATGATGTGGCACAAAACCCTCTAGGTCCGAACGAGCCATATCTAGAGTTGTGAGAATCCTTTTTTCCTTATAATGTCATTCATGGTCATTGATCGCAATCCTAAGAACAAGATTATATGGTGATATATGGTGTGGGTGCCCAGTAGAAGTGGGTGTGGAGCCCATTACAGAAGAGATGGATCCATGCGATATCACCATGTTGTTTTTTTCTCGGACACCAGGTTAGTGGGTGGGTGGTGATAAGTTTCCTAACATAGAAGCATGGGTCCGGCAAAGTAGGATGATTCGATATTTAGCGCATAATTGAGGAAATTGATGTATATTTCTCCAGTGTCATTACATCGAACATGATTATTAAGAAATATCCAAATTGAAAACATCATAGACCGAGATGACCAAAATTTTACTACCTCATTCTCTAGTGAGTTTCATGCCATTCCATTTATTTTCATGCTGAGACCTATCCTCGGATAGCTGGATCTAGTGACACACATATCTATTATTGTCTCTATTGTTAGTAATCTCCACATTGAGGAGAAACCACTTCATGTCTAGTTCACCATTTATACTTCTCAATCATTTTTCGAGGCACACTCCATCATGAAATTATGCATTGGTTGTTTCCCCACAATCCGATTTTCAAAATTCAAGCGGCATTCATCACATATTCAGGGACATTTTACTCTTCATCAAAATGGGATAATTGGATTTCAGACTCTCTTTAGATGAATTCTTCCTCATAATTCATCACATAGTTTGGGTCTCCCTTAATGATTAAGACGTTGTTCATGAAACTCTTCCTGGATGCCAGATCTTCATGAAGGACAAATCATTACAGTACTTATGTCCTGGCATTCCACAAGTTCATGTTAGGGAAGAATCCTATGATTGGGGGAGTAGTCATGTTGAACATCACCGGGGTGTCTGTATGATGAAACACAGATGTGACTAGGTTTAATCCACATATTATAGAGCTTATCATGGGTGCAGAATCACCTAGAAACCCATGTCGATTTTGTGAAACTATAATCAATATGAAAGACCTATAATTGTTTCTCAACCTCCAATGTTTAACACATGGAATGACTCTAGTTTAATGTCTTGAAGAGACAGATATTCCAGAGGCACATATTCTGAGGTTTTCCGTAGTCGTCTCATGTTTAACACAAGTTAAGACTCATATTTATCATCTTATAGCAGAATGAGATTGTTGAGAGAATCCTATTGATATGGATTGGATTGATACGTCTCTAGATGGAACATCTGGTAGATTTTCTAGATGATGGACCATAATTCCTAATGAGGAAGGATTTGAGGGTGGTTTATACCAAATAGGGAATATATCACACTATGAAGGCTGATCTAGTCACAAATAAGGGAGGACTAGGAATGTTCACCCTTCGGTGGGAGACACCATATGGATAGGTTAGTTTAAAAAATGAGAGCGGTCCCAGGATAGTGTTTCCTATAAATGTAAGATGCCACACTGTGAAGGCTGGTCTGGACACGCCTGAGGGAGGATCAAGAATATTTCACCACTATGACGGGGAAAATAAGGATTACCATTGGCTGGGATAGAACCTCAAGGAGGCTTCTTATGTAACCTCTATAGAAGACATGGATCAAAACACATGTTGTTCGAATGGGTGATGAATCAAGGTATATAAAAATGAAATTGACCCAAATACATGATGTGGAATACACATGGATAATGGACCATTTCAAGAAGAAATCTCTTGTTTTGTCGGTTATGAATTTTTTAGGGATTATTGCTGGTTATTTACTTGAAATGGTGGAATGATCCCTCTAGGTAGTGGCATCCCATGTAAAAATCATAATGTATTGTGTTTGGAAGTAATTGAAGGATTTTGAATGTTGGAGTTTCAGTGAAAAATTAAAATTAAAATGGAATATATATTGTTTTTTTAGAATAATTGGTATATGGTCATGTATATAAGTATAGGAGTATTTAATTATTGATTGATGAATTTATTAGAGGATTTGGAGTACACAATGTTGAAATAATGAAAGGATTATTTTAGAGAGTGATAATATGATTTTTTGTGTTGTATTGAATATATGTTGGAGACAAAGGAGACTTGTAATGGTGAAAGTTGAGTATGAATAGGAGAACATGATTGTTATGTGTATCTTATCATCACAACACTAATAAATAAAGATGTATAATGAAATAATTCTGACATGTTCTTGTATAGATAGGAATTATAATATCAATATAATATTATCTATGTATAATTAGAATTGGAAAAAGGATAATCCCTTAAAAAATAATAAAATAAAACAATTCAATATGGTTTAACATGGTGGAAACCATTTATTATTATGTTATGTAAAAAATTTTGTTTCATTATCCTATAAACACAACATAAAATATATTCTCTACAACTTTTATCATTTTTTGGGATTCAAGTGGATCATATGGGTTACTATTTTAATTTAGAGGGATTGTTAATTTTTGAACATCGTAAAACTATTATTTGATTAGATGACGGTTTATGTTTTTTAATCAAATTTCATAACATTTACATTAAATTTAGTAAATTATATTTATATAATTTATATTAAAAATTATTATATTATTTATTGTTATTTATTATTTGAAGTTCATGTTAAATTGGTTTACCTTTATGAAATAATACATTACCCCAATGTAGTTATATTTTACCTTTAGTTGAATCTTATGGAAAATGTTATATATATATATATATATTGTTTTAATTTATTTATCTATAATATTGATTAACAAATATATGAAAATGGTTCAATCCATGTGTGGTTAATATAAAATTATATAAATTATAAATTTTTGATTACTTTTACCGAACCCGTGTTACACGTTTTTAAAAAGAATCCATTATGAAGCTTAGATATATTTTATTTAGTATAATTGGATATATAAATATATATTACCTTTATTCCCGCTAATGAACATGAACACTAACATTATATAAACAACTAAACATGTAGATTACCTTAAAATAGAATATTGAATTTATTTATTACGCTTATGTAGATTGAAGAAATTAATATATCCCAGGGAGATTGAATGGAATATTATATTACAATTTAATATATCATAGTATTTGTTTCCATGTCTTAATTATAAAATTATCTTCAAAAATATCCATTAGAAATTGGTAATGGGGACCTCATCATTATCAATGGCCATTGGAAATTCCAAATCCAGGTAGAATATTTCTAGTTATGTTTATAATAAAACATTATACGTAATTTTATTATTTTCCTTGAATTTTATGATGTTATGAATTAATGATTTAATTGTTTGGAATAAAGATAAACATTTTGGAAATTATGATAGATGCGTCAGAATTTAGAAAAATAGGATAAAAATTTTAAATTTCCTGATGAATTTTCTAGTTTTATTTACTACAAATTTATATGATTTATTTCATATCATTTACTATTTTATAAATTACATATATAACTAAATTAAACTATTCAATGCTATTTTTAATTTTCATATAATATTTTAAGTACAAGATGACCACAAATATAGTTAAACTATATTTTCCTTATTTTGGTTATATCTTATCATGGGTACCTATTATTTGCCTTCCTGAATCACTAATATAAAGATATTCATAGAACATGTAATATGGAAAATTTTAAAAATGTCATGGAAATATAATTATATTATTGGCATCAGTCATTTCATAGAATATATAATGGAATATTAAAATATTAATAAATGGAGGAGGAATATGAATTTTAAAATAATCATATAAGAATAGAAATGTTTTGATCAAATTTTATGAATAATAATCAGTTTCTAGGATTCGAAATGATAATTAATATTTTATTGATTATTATTGATGTTATTGAAAATATAAAAATGATTTTTATTCTTGAATATTTTATTTTTATCTTTTCATGTCAGTTTTCAATTTTTTACTTCTTTTATTGACCACTAGTTTTAAATCATTAGTTTATTTATTTCCCAATGAAATATAGATTATTGTTCATAACAATTTAAAACTAAATGATATATCCTCATTATATTAATCATAATAAATTCATGTTTTAGATTTTTCGTTGTTGCATATAAAGGCATATAAGAGATACCGAGTTGTTCCTCAACGTTAGAAAAAGTTTTTTGATATACAAGGTTATAAAAATATTCCAATGTGAGGACATTTTATAGTGATTAAATGTCATCTTAATGTTTAGATAATTGTGAATGGGTATCTTCAGATGTAATTAACGTAAATTAAAATAAATAAATTATGTTCGGATTTTTTGAAGAAACATTTTAATAATAAACATCAAATGACATTACAATCATAATACATACAGTAATTATAATAATTATTTATTTATTTTAAATTCTTTTTTAGTTAAAAACATTATTTTTTTAAATGTCTATTAATGCCTCTATATACCACTATTTTAATTTTACCTACTCTATCAATTTTGTTTACATTAAATGTCATTAGATATTTGTTTTGTTTATAATTATTTTCAATGTTATAAACTATATATCAAATACCAAATGGTATAAGTAATATAAAATTTTAGTTTGTATGTAATGAAGACAAATATTGGTTGTATATATCTAAATCTATGATATTTAAATGTATATGACTATAGTTATTCATAGACTGTATTTAAGTATTACCTAAAATTAAAATTTATAGATCATTAGATTAAAATAGGGAAATCAAATAAGATAATAAAAACTAAAATACCTTCTCTTATAGGTAATGATATAGTATTTTATTTTTATAATTATAATGAAATGAATATATTATAATATTTATTAATTTTATGTGTCTTTTTACAAGATATTGAATTAGTATTTTGAAAAATATCCATGGAAAAATAACATGTAATCTAAAATGGGTACAAAACATTGTGTATACATGGTGGTACTATTTCCCAATGGTTGAAAAGTTTTGAGGGTAAAAAATCTGAAGGATGGATAAATTGTTTTTTGTAAAAGGTTGTATTTTTTTTAAAAGTGAAAATTTTGGCTCATAGGTGAAGGTGATTCATAGTCTACTTGAAAGTTCACATTTGTGATCATCACATTAGAATTCTGTAAGGGAATGTATTCAATGCATGTTCTGAAATATAATGAAAAAACTAATAATTAAAACATTAGACATATAATTCTATGCAATCATGAAAGTGAGTTACATAACACATACAATGTCAAAAAAATATGTTCAAATATCATTTAAAATATGCACACAAAGGGGATGATGTAAAAGGATCTTTCATACAGGGTTGGCCGGGTCCACGAATAAGTGGATACCCCCATCTTCCTTGTAGATCTACCTGTAGAGGATTTTAAGTATCTAAATTTCATAAGGGAATCTTGAAATATGTAAATGATTCATTCATGAAGAGTTTCTAAATGAAAAAATACAATTATTTTACATGCATAAAATATTTTTTCTCTATATGATCAAGAGAGGCGTGTGAAATGTGTGAATGATGTGTTAAAGATGGACCTCAATGACAAACCACATGTGTTGTGTGAAATTCATCAATGGGATGAATGAAATTAAAAGTCATGTGAACTAGAATTTATTATCTAGTAAATATTGGGAAAAGTGGTTTTCATCAAGAAGATGAATGTATAACTTCAGCATAACATATATCTACAACAGATGAAATTTTAACTATTTTTGAAGAAGGCAACTATATATTCAAAAACAATATGTGATTCCTTTCCATAGTAATGAGAAAATAATGATTAAGAATGTGGTATTTACCATTAATTGTGTTAAATATAATGATTTTTGAAGGAAATACCGCAGGTATTTAGTGAGATATAACAAAACATTTTAAATGAACTCTTTATAGGCATACAAGTGATCTATAATGTACTATATATTGGATATGAGCCTTAGTAATTTCTCTACATCATCAAATTTCCACTATATTCTCCATGTGTATAGCCTAGTGAGGGTGAACTAAGTAAAATCATTGTGTATTGTTTATGATTTCATTCTGATTCATAAATTAATACTGGAAAGGGAGAGATATTCTATAACAATGAAATATGGTCCAAAAGGTAAGTTGGTTTAATGTATTTTACAATAGATCACCATCCAATTAAGGTATTTTAAAATTTAGTTGTATTATTTTAATCTATGAGAAATGTATATTTCAGTGATTCTATCCAAGGGGATTTATTGGTGGCTATAATTCATAATAGAAATCATATATTTAGTAGAAAACATTTTCAGGTGGGGAATAATTAGATGTAGTACTTCATTTTATCAATATGTATAGATGTGTTTAGTGTTTCAATGAATGGTCTTTTTTCCTGTATGGATAGTGCAATTTTAACAAAATCTGATTATATAGAACATGAAGATGACCCTAAAGGAGTCAATGGATTAGAGGGATGCCAATCAAATATAACCTATATGATCGATATTTCATTTAAAAAAAGACATACTTTACAAGAAATTTCATTAAATATTTTTGCGGGAGAATCATAAGTTAAATATTAAATACTTCAAGTATTTTTTTAAGTATGAATAAATTATAATGCACCATAATGAGGCTATATATTCATTGTTTTAAAAGGTTAAGGTTATCTTAGAATACATGATTGTCTTTGTTATATTATTGAAGTCATAAATAATTTTAAGCACAAATAGAGACATCTTCTACAACCATTATATCCTAATGATTCTTTATTAGATGTTAATGATCTAAATGGTTCATTATTGGATATCATACATTGTACTCTTGTTTCATATGAGATGCAAAATGATGATAGATTGTCTGTGTAAAAGAAGAAGTCTAAATATATACAATTAGGGGAAACAATGAAGCTCCCCATTGAAGATGGATTAGAATAAGAAATTACATATTAGGTGAAGTCATTCATTTACTATAACAATATAGGAGGAAAAATGATTTTTCAAAGGGAAACTCCAAAATGATTACTTTCGGTGTGGAATGGTTCACCATCATCCAACGTGGATCCCAGAGAAGATTTTGGAAGATGATGAGGATGACGATAAAACTCACCTAATTATGTATTCATCCCATGATAAAGGTATGTAACATTTTGAATAAAATTTATTAAAATAATAAGAATATATTTTTGTAATAAATGAAAATTCATAAGAATTTGATGTTTAAGGGATGGTGAACTGAAAATATCATTGATAAAATTAGATAGTGGAAATTTTTATCTCTTTGAAAAGAGATGAATGTAACAATTATGAATAATTATTTTATGGATTAGTTGATATACAAGATTAATTATAATCCAATCTTGAAAAGATAGGTGTTTTGAAAGCAATAAAATATAATGAAATTAATGCAGTTCATGAAGCCAAGTAATATAAAAATTATTAGGAAGACTAGAAGTAGATGAAATTCGATGAAATTAAAATTCATATGTCTACAGTTCTAGAGAATTCATAAGAAGTTTTTGAGTGTGATATCAAAAACGAGATATAGAAATTAGAGATCGATGGTTTGAATAATGCTGTGAAAGATCAAATAAAATGAATCTCATAATGTGAAGATGATATTGTCGGTATGTGATAAAATGTTGAGGATAGTAAAAGTCCATTAAATATTAGTAGGACTTCCAAAAAAAATTACATTCATGTGACATAAAATTTTAAAGATTGTCATAGAGTTCCAGTATTACAAATGAAATAATTATATACAAAATAATATGACTCATATGTGGATTAAACAAAAACATAAATACCTGGCGATTGAACTTTTACCACAAGATCCCACTGTATGGTTGATAGTTGATTTATGTTCAAATTAAATTCTAAAGTCACATAAGACTTGATAAATAACTAGTCTTGTATTAATGTACATAAATATAGATCATTTTATGTGTTATTTCTATAGAATAAAAGAAAATTATTAAAATAAATGTTCCACGATGAAAATGTATCAAAGGGAACAATACTAAAACATTAATCAATATCATTCTCTATATTTTACGGTCTCATCTGATGATCACTGTTTCGGTTGTGCAATATTCAAACACATGTCATGATATTTCTAATCAATATTGTCATGAAAGTAACTAAAACATGCTATATTTTGAGATACGAAGAAGAAAAATCTATCATCAAATGAGATATAAATGAAAAATTTATTTTAATATCTACTAGATAATGTCGGTCAATCATAATCTATGAAATAAAAGTATTATTAAAATATAATAGATATGAATACAAAAACAAGGATAAAAAAGAAAAGAGATTATATGGTAATGGTTATAGAGATTCAACTTAATGCACTAGATCGTTATGTTGTATGGATCCTTTCAAGTGGATTTAAATCCCACATGACATTAATTAATGATTATATTATAGGAATAAAATATTTTAAAGAAGGTTATATCATATTTGTATATTAAAAAGTCTTTATTATTATTAGCTATAGAAAATCGAATTTTTTGGGGAAATAAATGATATGTGATAATGTATTAGTTGTTAATGGTCTCAATCACAACATTATTAGTGTCAATAAAATATGTGACATGGTGAATGGTATAACATTTACAACGAATATGTGTATATTAAATGAAATATTAGGTGATATCATTATATTGGAAGGAATAATGACATGGATTGTCTACTTAGTAATTGGACACGATGGTATGCGACTTTTATCTAGAGTGGAAGAATAGAATATAGGGAATAAAGGACTTTCCTATCCATTCCAACCATATTATGAGTATTTATTCAAATGTGATGGATCTCTAGATCTCCTATATCAATTTTATGATCATACCAAAACATGTGATTCTAGTCAACATGGGAAAATCATTTGAATGAAATAGTATGAAATAACAAAATAAGTCAATCAATGTTCTTGAATTGGTGCATACATATTTATGTGTACCAACCTCACCAAGAAAAAATTACCGGAAAATGTATTATATTATTTTCATAGATTATTTTAGAAGTATGTAATGATTATATGACATTTTCCAAAATTCTAATGCATCTTGTTTCATAATACACTATTGATGATAATTTTAAAGTATTATTAGACATAATATTATAATATTTCCAACTTTTATTCATAATAAATTCCTAAATATCCATGTGGAATATTGTCTCAATATACATAAGAAAATGCATTATGTTTCAGTAGTGAAAAATCCTCTACAAGAGGGAGTAATTGAGAGGAAAAATCGGATCATAAACTATATGGAGATAAAAATTATTATTTTAAAAGACATACTAGAGAAATTATGGAATGATGAAATATTGACATTGATCTACATATCCTATATGGATATATTATTTCCAAAGGAAAAAATACTCCATATGAGTTGTTATCTAGGAAGAATCCATCATTAAAATACAATTATATCATTAGAAGTAAAATTTTTATTATCAATAAGGACACACACATGAAATATTAATTACATGTATATAAGGGGATATTTAATTTATATTCAAGGAAATGAAATGAATTTAAATATTTCAGTACGAGACATGGATGGGTAGTAAAATCTAATTATGTCATTATAATCGAGATTGATGATGTTATTCCACAATATAGTGATGAGTTTCCAAATAAATGCATTGAAGATTTAAGCCCCTCAGGGGAGAATATAGTTGAAAATGATGACTTAGAAGAAGATACTAATAATGAACATGATGATATAAAAACTATATCTATAGAAAATACAATGATTCAATATAAAATTTTCCAAAAAAAAACACTAGTGATTAGGCATCACCAGTTCGAACATGATGAGTGATGTTGCTACAGATGGAATATTACCAATATTAGGTAGAGAATAGATGTTTTGAGGATTTACATAATGAATAGAACTGTGTTAAATCAATGAATGAATGGGTTGACCAAATTGTGAAGATCCTGACAATGGAGATTATTGGGAGAACAATAGGTAAGAATAAAATTTTCACTAAATCGTCCATTCTAGAAAAGATGAATGAATAAGGAATAATGAATAGAATAAAAAATTTATTCATGTCCAAAGGGTACTCTTAAATAGATGGTATTAATGTTTATGAAATAATTTCACCTTTTTCAAGGATAAATAAAATCATATTATTCATGTACATAGTAGTGGAATGAAACATCAATACTTTCAAGATATATTTCACATTAGAATTTTTATATGGGTTTCAAGATGAAGATATATATAATTATTTTTTCGGTGATATTATCTTTCATGAAGAAGAGAGTACCATTTTTTTCTATGAAATGATGTTTATGGGACAAATAGGTGTTGATAGTGTGGTACTCAGGACATTAGTAGGGTTTTATGAAACTTATTTTTTATAATATCATATCAAATTAGAATAACTATGTCTAAAATTGTTGAAATAAAATAATGATGGTGTTGTTGTATGTAAATGAAATAATATTTAGTAGATTAGATGAATAATAATCCAATATGTTTGGATAATTTTTGAAAATTTAGAACCAAATACCTATGATAGGTGAACTGGCAATTTCCTTCGATTACATATGATAAAAGAAAGGTATGCCACATTCATTTCCCAATCTAAACATTCCAATATGTTTTTGAGATGATTCAGAATAGATAATTATAATAATATGAATATTATTTTTTCCACTAAAATGAATCTACAATGACATAATGATGGATAAGTGGTAAATTTCAAAGAATATAATGATATTATAGGACTTAGATTGTACATAATAATGAAATTATGATATATTATTTTTTGACACAAGATAAGAAGAATGGTATTAATTTAATACAAAATAAATCCATGTAAACGATGTTACGAATATATTTTGGTATACCAAGTCTATAGTGGATATTAGTTTTCTAAAAAATGTAAAATATTAGTAGTATTTCTTGGGAAGGACATATGAATATTTGGTATGTTTAAGAGATTATTGAGAATTAATTTCATGTGGTAAATTTTATCTTGGTGGATTGTAAATTTC
The DNA here is from genome assembly GCA_963277665.1 of Viscum album. Taxonomy (NCBI): domain Eukaryota; kingdom Viridiplantae; phylum Streptophyta; class Magnoliopsida; order Santalales; family Viscaceae; genus Viscum; species Viscum album. The sequence goes on from OY728148.1 coordinate 395,331,358, forward strand.
ATGGATAATTCTTTTTAAATACATCATATCACTGAGAAAATAATTAGATTAATATATTGTGGACACTCATGATTTCACATAATTAATATACATGAATCAACTTCTTGATTATATGGGAGTTGAAATAAGGTCTCTGATTGGAATCCATTGTGAGAATTCACATTTTTTAAATCTTCTCAAAAAACCATTATATCACTCATGGATAAATAAAATTGATATAATGTGTCATCCAATATATTTTATGGTGGATGCAGGCCTTTCTTCATTGGAATATATGACTAGATAACTATATGTTCTAGAAAGTCTGATAAAGTGCGTATAAAAATGATGAGTTTTCATGTCATCTACGGGATCATGGAGTTCAGTGAACTCCCCCCACATAAAATGGAGTGTATGTTGGATCCCATATCGTAAATGTTTTATTTATTTTTCTTAATATGATATCTTGGGTTGTTTACCCCATTTCATACCCCAAAGATGTGAATGTCGGGTATGTTGAAAAATAGGGGTGTGATTGTGACTATAAATGGGGAGAAAATATACTAATCAAGACATAATAAGAAGAAGATAGGGGGATAAATAATGTAGTATGAAATTAAATTATGATGAATCTATATATGATAAATCATAGGTTATATATCATGAAAGATAATGTTTGTGATGAAATAAGTTAAGTGATTTTAGGAAGGAATTAATTTACTGATAAACATTGCATTTTACTATTATTTATCATAATGATAAATGATCATGTAAGATTAATGTTTGATGTTATATAATTGATCTCTTTCAGAATAAAAAGATAAAAATCCTTCATAAAAGATATAATATGTTTTATAGATATATCTGAAAATGAATTATTTTCAAAAAACCAAAAGGTGTATATTGCTATGAAAGGATCCCTAAAAGTAACAGTGTACCATTATAGGTTGATTTTGATTTTTTAGGAGGGTTCCATTTTCAATTTCTATATTCAATTGATATTATTGAAAAGGTATTTTTACAATGATTTACTATATTGGAATTGTTTCATTATAAATTTTATTAAAAATAGTGTATACAAGGTTTTTCCATTTACCAGTTGTTGCTAGGTTTTTTGTGACCAAACGAGAAAGGATGGAAAAAGATGTTATGGGAAGAGGATGTAGTTTTTCATAAATGAAATATATGATGTATATGGATTATTCTGATGTATAAATCTATGTGGTAGAAAATATTTAGGATCCTCAAATAAAAAATGTCTATTATAAAGTATTTAATTCATGTTTTGAAAGTGCACAAAAGATTAATTTGTTGGACACAATAGAGATAGTGTTTTTCAATCTCAAAAAAAAGTTAACAATAAAATACAATTTAAAAATGAGAGGGTTCATACTAACATAAATGTTTCACATATAGAGGAATTCACATAATGATCTTCCATAAATGGTTGACTGGGTCTACCAATAAGTTTCTATGACTATTTTTAGTAGCTCAAAATGTGAATAATATTAGGTAACTCAATAATGTAAGTGTATCAACAAAAACATAATATTTTCAAACAAGATCGGTTTTTTGATTTAGTTACTATTTTTTTCTCATAATGTACCCTGTCTCTATATGATCAATGGAGGTCCATAAAACATGTCATGGTTTTTTCTAGGTTGGAGATCCCTGAAAACCGAAAAATGATGCATGAAAATTGGTAATATTGAGAGAAATTCATCCATAGGATACACAGAGGAAAATGTTGTGTGAACAACAAGGGACACCATAGTAAATATATGAAAATGTTTAATTTATAATGTGGATGAATGTAAAACATCAAAAGAGGATATATCTATAAAAAATATTTTATTAATTATTCTTAATAAAGGGAAATACATGTATATACATTTTATATGAATGCCTTCCAGAGTAGTGTGAAATAAACGTGAATAAGGTTATTAGTCCCAACAACTATGGGCCATTGATGGAGTCCTTAGGGAATGACCCATGGGAGGAAGTGAGCTATCAGTAAACATTGTGATGATATTATAACTTTTCATAGAACATATCCAAACCAAATTATTAATTATTATTAATACTTAGTAAAATAGGTACATCGTAACATTATAGTTGTATACTACATGGTCATATCCTAATGAGGGAGAACTAAATAGTGTTTTTGTGCCACATGCACAATTTCATTTCTGTTCATAAATTTCTATGGTAAAGGGAGATGATAGTGTTTCATTAAACATTTAAACAACATTAGAAGGGGTATTTGTTTTAATCGGTCATACACTGATTCGTCACCCTTCTTAGGATATTAATACTATTTGGTATAACACACCAATTAGATTATATGAAAACTCATTACATTTTAGGGAAACATCATGTTACTCACCATGGTTCAAAAATAATTAAGAAATACATGATTTCATCCAATAGAATACTAGGACTCTAAAATGGGTAAATATGAAAGAGTGAATTTTACACACCAAAAATTTACAATTATCATAAATGGTGTAAATTTTCATATAGATGATTTAGATAACAATTATATATTTTTAAAGGAGTTTTGAATCTTATAAAAAAAATTTCATGAAAATAAAGTGTAAATGGACGAAATTTATAACATTAATGAGTAAACCTTTGTGTATTATTTGGTCATTGACCACCGTATAGACTTGAATTATGAAATATAATTGATGAGGATGATTAATAAGAGATTTATTTCATTATAATCTTGGAAAATATAGATAAATCCGTTAAACATGAAACCAAAAACACGTGGAATTATAAAATTTATTAATGAAAAAACCCACACAATGAAATAGGGTGAAGCTTGTTCATGAAATGGGGAACAATAAAAAAAAATAAAAAAAATAAATAATTCTAAATCATCTCTGAATTATATAAAATAATAACCATTAAATTATCTTCCTTTTATACATGCTAATATCATTTATTCGATATATATTGAAATCCCCTTTTAAAAGTCACACACTGACGTGTCACGTATCTAACTCAACTCAATTGGGGACCCATACTCATAAAAGTTTTCTCATCCAAGTTTGATGTCAGTTCATTAAAACTTAGAACTGCTTCAAATTCTTCTAGTATAGATCATCCATTCATAGTAATACACATTTATCTAAATATATAATGTTAAGGGTCAATGATTAATTTATCATCTCTAACCACTACATGTTTTATATTAATTTTATTTCACATTGATTACAAAAGTTTTTCATGTGACATGTGATTTTTTAATTGTGGATACTTATAATCCAATGTTTCTTATGATGTGAGAGATATTTTTGGAACAATCAATTTTCATATACCTCAACCATTCCCTTCCTCTATAGATATTAATTAATAATATTACCTATCAATAGAATTGAAGATTCTATATATTGTTCCATAAATATATCTAGGCTTATAAACTTCATCATGATATGATTTATGATTTACAGTGACGCTATGGAAGTTGACCGTGGAAAATATTTTAAATCATTAAATTTTTGTGACATTGTCATGATTTTATGTCACATATACTTATATTTTGTCAATCATTAGTGGGAATGGCTCAAACATGAGATTAAATTGGAACTACATTACCAGGTATCCCATAGAGAATAATATAATATCTCCCCCTTGTAGTATTTGGATCAATTATTCTCTTTTATTGATTTGGATGAAATAGTTCAGTTGATTTCATTGTATCATATATGAACCGTATTTTTCAAAGGTGATCCCTATTTGATATTTCACCTTTTCCTTCATCCATACTGACCAATATTGTTTCCTAGTCATTATCTTGTATAACTAGGTCATCATTTGATGCTTTATTTTTTTCATTCACAACCATGTCCATAATATTTTGTGATGATCTGTTCCCCTTCATCGGTATGGGACAAAATTTAATTGGATTATTCCCTCCAAGACCAATGTTCAGTCCAAACTAATGTGAAATAAGTGTTGGAGAGACACCCATATTAGATTCTAGTGTAGCATATTTTTTTTGAATTAGGACTACCAAATCTATTAACATTACATATTTCACTAGTATAATATCTTATATAAGATGACACATAACCAATATAATCAATTTTATAATCAATCATAATGGAATCAGAAACCATGTTGGATTTCATTTAATAACATTAATTCATAAAAAGAATGGGTTCCACACAATTCATTTGAATCAATATTAGATGATGTGATTCACCAATGGAATGACTGTTTTTATGCTTTATATTCAAAAATGGATAATGTTCCATATGTATGTATGATAAATCAATATAATATTATTTTTTACAATTATACATATGAGATTATGTCATTACCATAACATGGGATGGGGGAAGATCCACACTCTGTACCGAAGTCTAATCTATTTATCTCAAATGAACCCATAATAGATGGTACCACCTGACATAATTTGTTATTGATATTTTTCATCCGTTAAATCTATAATTCATATAAATGAATTTTTTATTTTCTATATATTATAATATCTTTTACCTCCCCTTCTAATAGTTTTCATAACATCTATATCAGATATTTTTATATGTTACTATTGTGTCCGAAGAACCCAATTGTATCCCTGTAGGATACCCCATATATAATACATGATTATTCAATATTTTCCTTTAAATAAATATTTATTCCACAATTATTATTTCAAGTAATATATATTACATCCTGAAATACAAATTCAGATCCTTTAGATATTTATTTTAACATTCATATTTCCATATTATTTACAATTATCATTGTATTAAATTAAAACCTATATATCATGAAAATTTCCTATACAATTGAATCATTTGAAAAAGTATGAACATTCTCAAATTTAAGAGATAATTATTATTAATTATGAAGTGTAAATATAATAATAGTATCAGTAGTTGAATAAAATATATTAATTTCCACAATGAAGATTAAAAATAGTTCGTACATGGAATGTTAAGTATCTAAAAAATATTTTTCTTGTAATACTACCATAGATGAAATATCCAAACAGACTTTGGAATTCTATAATGATAAACTATATCAACTAATATAGATATTGTTTTTAAGATTGAATTATTAACTATATCAAGAATATAAAATGATTTAAATAATAGCACCCCAAAAATACATTCTTAAGAGAGAAAATTCACATTCCTAATGCCATAAACATCAAATATTCAATGGGAAATACAATATAACGAATATTTGTACTAATTGAATTGATTTTATTGTAATAAATTACACATATTTCCGATTCTCCCCTCTAGAAATAATAAATATTATTTGAATATAGCATATGAAAATGATGATTCAGTGTTTTATTTTGACATGACTCATTTAAAAAATTCCTTGATCAGATTCCAAAAATTAAAGGATACCATTCATAATGATCTTAGTCAATAACTTATAAACATTACAACAACTATAAAATATTGTATATATATCTATAACATCATGAGAATGAATGTGATTGATAATTCTCACACCATCCAACTTCATAAATATGATCCCATCCCTTAAATTGGGCCTATTAACTATTGGTTTTATTGATCCTCCTATAGAATTTGAGAAACATTGGATCATAAAAACATTATAAAACATGAAAAATAGAGTTGAGGGGACCCTTTTTCTTAATATAAACACAGTTCTATAAGATTTAATCCTAATGTATTCAGTCTTTGACATAAAAAACTAGGAATATAGCCACGGTAATGGATATACTCAAGAATCATTGGTTCCACATTTTCCCTTAGTTGTTCCAATGAATCATATTTATATAATTTTGATTTGTTAATCATTTAACATGGAATAATATTTAGAATATAAATTTAAAATAGAAACAAAAAACCCATTTAGATTAATGGAAGTCGCTAAATTAATCAATTTGGAAAAAAAGTCAAATGTCATCATGTCATAGATTGAGACATTATCTGAAAACCTATAAATCAATCATAATAAAATATATTATAAAGTTGTCTACTAAATTAAATAACTCATTGATATTGAAATCTGAATAAGGTAAAATATCCAACAACATTAATATAGATTATAAAATTGGGAAACATTAAAATGAATTTACAAATGATCATTAGAAGGATTAATAGAAGGAAACTAAGAAATGTAATACAATTAAATAGAATAATGTTTCAAAATTTTCCTGATATGTGTTTTGGAAAAAGGGACACATAAATTTGGATTGGTAATGTTTTATGTAAAAATTAAAGGAAATAATTTATAAGAAAAAATGTTAGGGATTTTTTATTACTAGATTTGGTAAAACCTGAATCGACCCAGACCCCAACATCCTAATGTCAGTGCCTAATTTATTACACTGAAATAAGATAAAAGGGATCACATCCCAATTGAAAAAATATTATAATAGTCTTGTTAAAATGGGGCCTTTATTGTGTCCAATATTACATTTGAATTCACAAATTGCATGAATTATTTTTTTATAATAAAATTATCCACTCTATAATATAATTAAAATAAATCTTTATACACTTCATGGAATCTAAAGGAATCAAACTAAAATAAGGGTGATGTAAAATAATTAGTAAGGGTTATGTACAAAAAAATGAATCATAAATAAATAATCATAATCAATATAGAATGTCAAATAACTGAACACAAATTCAAAATAATCAATAAAATGATTAGGATGTGAATCAATAGGTAATATAAAAATGAAAAAAACAAGGTTTACGCTCTAATATGGAAAGGTATATTTCTAAAAAAAATCAACATTATTAATAACATGAAAATGATAACTAGATAATGCATAATAAATATATAATGATTAATAATTTAAAAAATATTCCATTTAGTAAATAACTGAGAATGAAAGGAATTCAAAGATAATTTCATTTCAAAAATATAAAAAATGATAATATTAACTTATCTATGAATGAGGTGAATCATTAATTATTTGATGTCATGTATCATACATATGATTCTAATACCATTAAAATCTATACTCAATACTCATTAAAACAATTAGGAATAATCCCATTTGTTTTTTCACATTCATTTTATTATAGTTTAATAATTCACCTCATTTTAATACTAATTCATCCAGGGGATATCAATAATTGTTAACCACCCATTTATTCCTAGAAAAATAACTCCTCATATATCTTATATTCGATTTAATTCCTCTAAAATGTTAATTATAATCAAATATGCATTTTCATTAACTGATAATTATTTATTAATATTTTTCATATTAAAAAAATTAAATTAAATATAGAATTATTTATCATTCATTAATATATTATTTATCAAATAAATATATCTATGATAAATATTATGAATATTTAGGTGAAATTTAATGTTCATAAGAATGTGAATAATTCAGTGTCGAATTAATAAATACAGAAATGAATCTACGAAGTGAATGTAAACATAATTATATTGTTATATGACAATAGACTATATAGTTGAAGAACATGTATGATTTCAATACAATATAAATTGGTTTGAGTTAGAATAATGGTTTGTTTATGTTGATGAATGTTTATGTTGTACAAAAAATGTAAAAACATTTTTTTGGTAAATAATATACTCATTTTGAAAAAAACCCTCCATAAATATTTTTAAATTAATTTTCAATAAAACTGTTATTTAAATCATATTATTTAGGTTTTAAATAATTTTAGTGGTCATGATTGATGTAAATTACATTCATGCCATACTATTCAAAAAATGATGCTTTCCCTTTTTGTTAAAATCCAAATTAGGGTTTGTTTAAAAACAACAATGATTTTTCTATTAAACATTATTTTCAAAACTGATAATTAGTAAAACATTATTTAATTTAAATCAGGAAAAGGTTAATAACATATTTATATTTTTTTAACATTGTATTGTAAAATAAAATATTATTTCTCACTACTAGAAATAATGTCAGATGTTCTAAAATTAATTTTATCAAATATTTTATATAAAAAGGAGGGTATAATAGTATTAATATAATGAAGTATTATTAATTTCATGTGGATTGTTAAATTAAATGGATTTATTAGATAATTATAAAATAATTTCAATTAATTGAAATTCATGCATTAATAATCTTAATGATAAAATGATTTTTTGAATAAATCATACAATGATAAAAATAATGTAGTGAAAATGTTTAAAAAAATTGATTTACTGTATAATAAATAAATCAAAAAAATACATTTGATAATTAAAATTCATTACTCATACAATATTTTATTATCAATGACATTGAAAAACTTATATATCCCAATTAATGTAAATTTAGATATGAAATTTTTACCACGTGGTAAAAAATAAGTCAAAGTTAATTTGATAAAATTATAAAAATATCAAATTAAAATATGATGAAAATTAAAATAATCATTATTCAAATATCATAGTGGAATTATATACACCATAAAAATAAAATTTTAATGATAATGTTTAAAATTTAATCAAATATTATAAATTAAAATAAGAATCCTTTATATCTTTCATCGTTTTGGATGAACATGATTTCACATCTTATATGGTGTATTAAAACATCTGATTAACCTATAAAATAAATATATATATATATATATATATATATAATAAAAAATAATTATCATTTTATAACATTTTATAACAAAACCATTAATAATAATTAATTATTTTCACTCTTCAATGTGTTAAATGCCATGTTTTCTCATCCGTGATTCATTAAAAAAAGTTCTAATATGTGACAATATAATATAGTTAAGAATAAATAGATTAATAATAATTACCTAATTTTCATATTTTATATAAAATTTATTTTCTAAACCAATCATGAAATATGGTTATGAAAAATAGACTATGTTACAATCATTGAGATGGTTGCTCATACAAACACATGATTAACATTTCCATTTTTCAATGATAATTATGGAATGGTGATATATAATATTTTAACATGAAGGTTGATAATAAAATAATATAAACGATATTAATTATTCAAATATACATATAAATATCATACATGTGGTGTGGAGATGAAAATGGAGTCACATCGCTTCGAGAAGGTTGTAGTCCACACCTATACAGATGATGTTTTCATCTTCAATTGAGTAAAATGGTATGAAATAAAATGATAAATATTATAATTTAATAATTATTATTAATTAAATAATATCTAATTTTTTTTAATTTATATCGCTTTTATTCATTATATTTTGCTTCTTTAGTTTCCATTCGATGTGTTAGTGAAAAATGAATCATATCTCTTTCTACGGCTTTAGACCACTGTAGAAATATGTCACATTATATTAGATTCTGCGGAATAGAATGTAAAATTGTATATATTATTTAATTATTCTAGCTGTATGAATTTATTAAAATTATCAGATATATATATACCTTAGATAGGTAATCATACAGAACTATGAGTATTGGAAATTGAAGAATGAATGAAATGGGTTCGCATGGTGGTAGTCTGTCGTACATATGAATGATGATTTGATAATCAATTTGATTGAAGTAGAGATTGTGTAAGATGATCAAAATAACATGAAAATATAGTTTAATGTAAGATACTATAGTTATTATATAATCATTTTATAATGATAATGCTAGAAGGTTTCTAAATAAATAAAAATTAAATAATCATTGAGAATCATTACATCTTCTTTAGATAAATTCTACCGGATTTCATCAAAAGCCTCCCTAGTTTTAATTTACACCCAATATAAGAATTTTATTTTGCGTTTATATAATTTTACATGACATTTTGTAAGGTATTGTATTAATTAAATAATTACTATTATGTGAAGAACATTGGAGAGGGGGTGAACCTTTAACAACGAGGTGAGTGGAATACTTGTAATTTTTAAAAAGAAAAAGTTATAAAAACTATTATAACATTTAAAAATGTTCTATATGGATAATAATTATTAATAATAATTATAGAGAATATATATGTTCATAAATTATATTTTATATAATTTATTTGGTTATTTTGACCCATCTATATTTAGATTCACCCAGAGTTAATGATTTTAAATATTTTCACTCTTAATTTTGATCAAGAATTATATTATACTAATTATATAATAAAAATTATTTTGATTTGATATATGGAGTTAATTTTTCAAAATTTAGTCCCTTTATTATTAAAATTTAAAATTAAAAGAAAACATGGAGACACGTTGAGAATGTGGGTTTTGAAAGAGCAAATGATCAAAATCTCACAATGTTATTATACCAAAATGATACAGGAAAATGAATTCAATGAGATAAATTGTATTAATATATATATATATATATATATATATAATTTAACTGAATTTAAAAATAAAATATAAAATAAAACTTAAAATCATAAATAATTTTAATGAAAATAATATTTAGAATTATAATTATGTATTTCTCAATATTTAATGAAAAATGAAAATCTTTAAAAAAGTCCCAAAACAAAACATAAGATTATTTTGATATAATTATTTCTATAATTGAGTTCATTTTAACCAAAAAAATTATAAAAAGTGATAAAATTTAATTTTAATTAATGTTTAAAAAGTCGACTAAATCATTTTTCATAACCAATAAAGTATTATGAAAATTTTTTATTTTATTTTAAATGGTTATTATTTTATTATAAATAAAGAGGTAAATTTTAAACATTTTTAAAATATATATTTACATTATATAATTATTCATATTCATACCATTCCTTTTAATTTCAATATGATAACAATAATTTGAAATAATTATAATAAATAAAAATTATTATTCCGTAAAACGTGGTCATTCATGTAATGAATGCAATCAAAAAAAGATAGTTGCCTCATTAAATGCATGACAGATATTGTTTTGGGTTTAATGAATGATATTTATGATAAATAATTTCATTAAAAATAAATAAATCATAATTTCATAGGGTTCTATATAATTTTATATCAATAATTATTCCAATCATACACAATATAAAATATGATGCTATTATTTTTGAATTTTGGGGTGTTACATTTTCCCCAAATTATAAAAATTACAAACTCTCAATTTAAACATGATCTTAGAAATCAAGTGATTTTCATTTGGTTTTTTTCTAAAAAAAATCGTAAAAAGGGGTAATAATTTATCTTATTAGTATGATAGAAAAGGGAATTAAATTTTTTATATGGAATCACCTATTATACTGATTCTACATAATAGAAAATTATTGGAAATTGATGATATGTACATAAAAAATCATTAATTATTTTAGAGGGAGAAAGTGTGCACTGTCCATAATTAAGCATGTGACCAATGGAATATTAATGAACACAAAACCATAAATTTATGATGAAATATAAAGGTATTTTATTCATCATATATAAATTTAATATGATAAATTTTTGGTTTTAAGATTCATTGCATAATGTTGGGGAATTTTCTATCATTATAATAATATCATCGAATATAGTTATGTGGTATATTTATATTTTATAAGTACGATTTAATCCTTTTGTTTTACATAAATAAATATTTTAGTTATCACACTAAATATAATGAATTTTAGAAAATGAATTTTTTATACTTGATTCATCAAAATTCACATATAAATTATCATAAGATCCATAAAAAAATTGATAATCATTTTTGCATGTCTCTCAAAGATTCCCACAACAGATATGGTTTTTACAAGTTATCCAATACATTAATATTTGATCCTCAATATTAAAATCACTAGTTAGACATTAATATTTATCTATCAAATTACTTTACTAAATATAATGTCATATTATCTATGATAGCATTATGGCCAGTTTTAGGAATTAAACATTATCATACTTCAGTTATGGGTCTATGTTATATGGTCATTCTAAAAGTGATGGGTTTTCACCCATTATGTGGGTGGTCATTTTAACAAAAATATATTAATATAATTATATCAAAATTATCATAATAAATAATGGAAATCATTAACATAAAATTACTCATTATATATCATTTTTAATGGTCTCTAATATATTTCTGTTCTCAATGTATAATAATATCATTTAATTTTTTTTTCATTGTAATCAATGTTAATATTGACCCTTATTTATATCAATAATAATAAAAATGTCACTAAAATGTAAATTTGTTGTTGCCCAGAAATACTTTCTACTAAATAAGTATATTAAACCAATGGGTTGTATTACCATAAATTTCTTCGAATGTACCATTAATAATATTAGATTCCAATAAAAAAATAACCTCAAAATGGGTGTTTATAACATTTAACATACATTAAACATTACGATTATAAACATGTGATTGTATTTTTAAGTCCTAAATTAATTAATACACATTTTCTTTATAATCATTAGATGTTAGATAATTCTGATCAATAAAATATAATTTTAAAAATACCTCTATAAAATAATTATTGAATCCTAATAACTTATATGTTGCTTTTATTTAAACATAATCCATTACATGTCCAATGTGTTATCGTTTATTTAAGGGAATTTACTCGAATAATACGCCAGTTCACAACATATATTTCAAAAAACTATAAATGTATCCATCAGATATGATTAGTTTTATATCCTTATTACTACTCATTTATCCAAAAAAATTCATCACATTAAAACCATCATTTCTACCCATAATGAATTATGGCTTTGTATAGAGACACTTTTGTTTCAATATAAGTCACATTAGGTTTATCTTAGGTCATTAATTATTATCATCTATTTAAATTCATCATAATGATCTATAAAAAATTTAAATTATCCAAATTTTACGCCCCCTGACTGTTAATCTATATTTATATAAAGGCATGTTGTCATTCATCAATGGATTATCGAGTCAACCATAATACACCCTATTCTGAATTATTACCCCTAGGTACATATGTACTAGCTACATATCCAGTTATCATATCTAGAAATTGATTTAATAAAATTATATAACCCTGAATCTATACATTACCGAGAAATTAAGATGTTATTCCATGAATATATTATTATTCTATCATTGGGTTATAATCCCCAAAATATGTTTTCCTAAACATTTTCCCCATTGTATCTACTAATAATCAACTGATAGTAACTATAGAATCAATGACCCCAAAAACATGATGTTAATGTCTACATTATTTCATTTTCATAAGATATAATAAACTATATCCCAAATGACCATGTTTATTAGTATACATGGTAATATAGTTGAATAAAATTGTACTATATTATATTTTAAAATAGAAATAACATTTTATTTATTTTATAGACTCAAATTTTTCCATATATAATATTCTAACAAAGGAATTATAGTACACACCCTAGAGTCTTTGATAAATTCATTATTATAATGGTTTGCTCAAATGATTAGTAAGTGTTTAGTATTGTGGAATCAATCATGAATCAATATGAATAGAAAATGTAAAAAATTTATATAATAAATAGTGAAACACTCATGCCATATAATCATTAATATATCGAGGAAGATCACCTATATACAAAATCAGTTTTATAATATCATACATAATAATTAATATAGAATGGTAAATAACTAAGAACACATTCCTTTTAATCAATAACATGACTATCATATCATGATAATTCATAATAAATGAAATAAAGAAATTAACAAAAACCAAATAATGTGTAATTAATGATTGAATGTTATAAACATCGATAGATATTTTCTTTGTGAAAATATAATGGATAATAATAATAAAATTCTAAAAATATGTATTTATTATATTTTTTATATTAACTCTCAAGAACATGATGCATATAACATCATTATCTATCGTTGAGATAGTTTACATCTCCTCATAGAGGAAAGAAATTTGATATGCGAAACAAATTTCAAGCTAGCTTACTGATTCGCCATGTGAGACCATTCATGAATTGATGGTCAATATATAACCTAGACCCACATTTGTCATCAAGTCAAAATCTTTCTTAATATATTGAATAATAAATTTAATTAATGAAATAAGTGACTTATTATTTAATATCAATATTCATTAAGGAATATATGTTTTTATATATTTACCAAGATAAAAAATAAAATTCAATATATAATGTATTATAAAGAAATGATATAATATTTTAGATATTAACATATCTTTGATAAATAATATTGACATTTAATAGAAATTTAATGTCCACTTGAAAGTTAATAATTCAAGGGAATGGTAATGTATACATAAAAGAATCAATGAAGTGAATTAAAAAACTTTTCAGGGTAAAAATGTTCTTAAACCATCCATAAGATGAATAAAGTTTTTATCAATAAAATATATACCCATTGGTTTCTAAATAAGTTATTGATTTCATCAATGAATATAAATAACATTATTAGATAGTAGAAAACTCAAGGAGACTATTTCATGTTAATTTTTTAATTTTTTTTAAAACTACAAATCCTAAAATAAAATTTTAAAAATTTATTTTAAAACTGTATATTATAATTATAGATTAATATTTAAAAAATATCAATGGGAATCACAATTGAAAATTCAATACAGTTAGTATATAATAAATAAAATGATTCCTTTCACATTTTTAGTAAAATAATGATAATATTATTTTTTAAATATAATATGATTACATAAAAAAATACTTTAATATATATAAATTTATTAAAATGTATTTAATAAATATTGTTTGAAAACTATAAATTTTTCTGAAATTTTATTTTTGGTCGAAAATAAATTTCTATATGATGAGTTAGATGAAGTGAGATTTTATTAAAAAAAGAAATATTATATTAAGTACAAAAGAGTGTAAATTGTTACTATAATTTAGATGTATCATGAATTACCATTGGAGGATAAAATGATATTGTTATATTTGAGAATTATAAAAAATTCCATCAAATGAAATTCAAAAATATGAAGTCCTAATGAGATTGATATTGTAAAATAAATGATATCAATGATTATAATGTTGATGTGATAAATATTCAACCAATATATTTTTTGTTTCAAATATAAATATAAATTTATAAAGTGACATGAATATATTATATAATTAAATGAAATTTTATACATAATCATTTAATATCAATGATGATAAATAAATAATATATACTAATGAAAATAATGTGAGTGATGATATCTTTTACCACTAACAACTCTTGTGTTAAATTCTATTAGATGAAATAATTTATATTGAAAATGAAAAAACACTTAGTTAATAATTATTAATGGAATTAACAATCCAATGGAAATTATATGAACCATTTAAATTAAATTAGGTGTACAACATTACAATATTACTCAATGAATGGATGTTGAGATAGAATCCCTTACCTCAAACTTTTTTTGGTTGAACATGATTTGTAATAATAAAGAGGGTTTTAATCATGTTATTAATATATAAAAATACCATAAATTTTTTTATAATATCATATATTATCCATTTATAACATCTTATCACCATTCAGTTAATGATATTTCCATTTTTTCATATTTTTCAATAGTTAGTTTCCTTTTTTTCTCATTCATGTATTGTTATGAAATATCTTGTTCATGAACATATTTTGTAGTTATTCCATAACCAAAATAATAATCAAGAAATAAATATCTTATTTTTTTCATTTTTACTTTTATTATAATACATAAACTATAGATACGAAAAATGGACTATGTTACAGTCATAGAGATGGTAGGTCGTGCGTACACATGAGCAACATTTCAATATTTTTATGATTATTATGAAAAGATGGTAAATAATATTTTATATCTCAAAAATGATAATAATATTAAATATACTAGATTATTTCTTTATATATATATATATTACCATATGTAATATTGGTATAGATAGTGTCACCTCCCTTTATGTTGTTGGTGGTCCACAAGTTACCCCAATGATGTTTTCACCATTAAGTGTGTGAAAAGGTATGAAATTAATAGATATATATGTATTATCTTATAATAATTATAGATTGCAATACAGATAACATCTGCATCAGGAAACATCCTTTCAAGGTTGGATTTATTCCCAAAATAAGATATTTATAACAGGTGTATATAATTTTGTATTTTATTTTTGTTGGTATATGTTGACCTGAATGGTTTTGAATTTTTGATTAATAGAGGATAGGGTGACCACTTTTGAGTGAGGCGAATAAAACACTTGTAATTTAAGAATGGGAAAAAGGTATACCCATGTTTTTAACTTGAACCATAAATCCAAAATTATGTATTATAAAAAATAGAAATTTTTGGGTGTAAATATATCCCTTTAGTTTATTTTAGACATGTTTTTAGTATATTTTAACCCTTATTTAATTATTTTATCACAAATAATGTTTTTATATTTTATAAAATAAATAATTTTTACAATTTTCATTACTCATTTGAAAAAATATGTTGTCATTATTATATTATATAAATTGATATTTTTTTTCTGGACTTCATTTTTCAAAATTTTATTCATATGAGTGGAGAGTTGAACATGTATACAAATTTTGTAGTTGTGTTGATAAAGAAGGTTTTCAAAGTGAACATAATCAAAAGCTGAAAATATTGTCATATAAAATCATAAAATACAACTTATTAAAATAACATAAACTGGATTAATAGATTTCAAATTGAATTATTATTACATCAATACACATTTAAATTATAATTTTAACTTATAAATAATTTAAATGAAATGATAGTTTTTAGTTAAAATCAATCATTTATCACTATTCATTGAAAATGAAACATTTTAGAAAACATAATAAAAATTAAACCTAAGCTAATTTTTAAATTATAGTTTGAATATTAATGTCTATTTTATGAGATATAATATCTTAAATTGTTAAAAATTTATTTTAATTTCTTTTGAATAGCATGAAAAAACCATTTTTTATAAATATATATTCTTCAGAAATTATTTTCTTTATATTATATGATTCTTATATTATCTAATGAAATTAAAATTATAAATTTTTTGTAAATTATATATTTATAAACATTAGTTAACACTATTCATACTATCTATTCCAATGGTTATATGATAATGGTGATAATAAATTATAATATTAAATGAATATTGGTGTTTCGTAAAAATTGATATTGCGTGTAATACAAGATATCAACGAATATCATTTTTGTCTCTGACAGAATCTAATATCGGTGTTATGTATATGGAAACACATTGAAGAAATTTAATATATTTAAGAGTAAATATATCATAAAGTATTAGGGTTTTATATTTTATTCAAATCATGGTGATTCATGTCAGATTCAGTATTAAATACGATGTTATTATTTTATTATTTTATGTTTTTATATTCTTCTCACTTTAGAATAATTCAATACTCTCAATTTTAAATTGATCTTGGAATGTATGGTTTTTAAAAATAAAATTTATGTTTCATAAAAACCCAAATTAATTATAAGGGTAAAAAAATCTCCTCTTAATTAGAGATAAAGGAATGTCAAAAGGCCATATTGAATTCTATATTACTATGTTTCTATAATTGAGAACATTGGTTGGAATTGAAGATATAGATAGAAAGAAAATTATAAAAAATATTAGATTGTGATATAGTTCATTGATCATAATAACGTGACTTATCAATAAAATGTAAAGGGACTATATAACATAATTATATGATGATGTAGAAGGCTATTTGATTAATAATACATGATGGTAATAAGAAACCGTTTTTGTTCTTGCAAAATTTTACTGATGTTTATGATTTCCTTACTCTCTTTGAATACATTGAAATAAACATACATTATACATTTCTATATTATAATAAATATTTCACCATCTTGTTGGGATACAATAAATTTTTTCTTCACAAATTAATCATTGAGATAAATTCAAAAAAATGATTTTTTATTTATGAAGAAATTTAATTCAATTTTAATAAATCATATGATCATTTAAAGTGATATAAACCATACCATCCATCTTTTTCTAATGTAAAAACCAAAATATTCATTGAAAACATTATTTTATACATTAATCTCTAAACATCATTAGTATCCTCACTAATAATACATAAGAATTTATCAATAAATCCATTTAACTCAATTAAATGATATATTAACTAGGATATCACATAGGCCCCTGATAGGTGCTATTCCTTGGTCATTCACAAGCTATGGGGTCAAGGCTAACTACCTTCTGAAAGGTTTGTCTTTTCACCTACCACGAAGCTTTTACTGGTAATACAACTTTATTATCATAGTTTATATAAAATTCCCAAAAAAATATAATGGATATCCTAGAAATAAAATTAATCATTAAATAACCATATTTATGTGGTATTCAGTTTTCTATATTTTCCCTATACAGTATAATAATTTTATTAGAATCAATTATAATTCTATTAATGATCATATTAATGTAATGGTTATCGATAAAATTTTAATTTTTTCTATGAAATATAAATTCATTATTACTAAAATAAAATTTTGATTAGTATACATAAAAAACAGTGGGTTGTTTTGAAATAAATTTCTTCTATAATATTTTTAATCTTGGGATAATATCATCTCAAAAAAGATAAAAGGTATGTTTAATATATTAAATCTATGATCAATAGTAGATTTATAAACCCATGATGTTATCTATAACTCTTATGATAAGGAAGAAAGACAATATTTACAATCCTTAGATGTTTCAGAATTCATATAACCAAAATTAATTTTGTTAAATTATTTCTCTAATATTTATTTGTGGTCCTAATAAATAATTCAACTATTTAATTGTTTTACATTGGTCCTTCCATGGCCTTTAATCTAACTATTAGATGATTGTATTGAATCAGACAATTCCTATGATCGTGATATTTAAGAAAAGAATAAATTGATTCATATGATAAAAAAATTTATATTCTGTCATACTCATTATTTTACATTTAATTTTTTTAAATTATATCATTTCCTTACACACATAACTCATTTTACTATCCAATTGAGAAACCATATATCCATTCTAAGACAACTTGGTATTATACTATACTCCTCATTATCCTGATCTATTTTAATATTTGGTAATGATCTGTATATAAAATGTGAAATATCATAATAATACCCTCCCATCAGTGTCATCCTAGGTGCGTATTATGTAATGTTTTCATACACTAGTTGATTATTTGGTCATTTAAAATTGACAATATTCCGAGATATTACCCCAATTTACATCAATTCCCAAACCATATCCCCTTGAAATATCTAGACCTGGATTTATTTACATGACACAAAATATATACCATACCAAAATATTAGGACATTCTTTAATACATATCCTCAATGTCTATAATATGAATATATTCCGTAATCAATATATTCCTAAATCCAGTTCCCAATGTTTCTACTATAATTCATCAGATACAAAAATTTGTAACCTTGAACCTAGTAACCAGATGTTAGTGTCTTTTTATTTCAGGGGAATAATTTTCAAGGAATTTCATTACTATAGAAATAATAGTTTAGTATTTAGGTTAAACAAGATACATTATTGAGTTCCATCTTACATTTTAGAACAATAATTTTACATTTTCATTAAAAAATAGAATTATTTACTCTAGAATATCTATTAACATAAATCAAAATATACTTCATGTTATCATGTGGAATAGAAAGAAAAAAAGGGATATCAAATTCTCATTATGGGTTATGTGTAATGGAGGAAATCATTAATCAATAATAATAATCACAATAGAAAGGGAAATAGTTGAAAAGGATAAATGAAACTAGTACACTAAGAAGTAAGTGAATCCATTCATAATATCAACATATAAATATCATTGATAATGTTCAATATGGAATATCATATATTTTAAAACACATTACTTTTAATTAATAACATGACTATCAAAACTGGATTTATCTAAAACCATATTTAAAGGTAACTAATAGAAAACACAATTCATTAAATGAATAACTGATAATAAATTAATCCATTGATAATACAATTGTGAAAATATCATCAATACTAATAAATAAATTTAGAATGAATTCAATTATTAATTATTTTATATTATTTTACAGGAAAATGCTATATATATCATCAAGATCTACACTCAATTAAAATTTAATGTAAATGACACAAACTCATTTGATTTGGAGGAATTATTTTATGATATCATATTGATTTTCCTAGTTAAACATTTGATGCAATGAGATAAAATATAAAACTGGAATCCAACCATGAATTTTTTTTCATTCACTCCTCATATATCAAATAATTTATTTAATTCATGAGCAATGTTACTTATTATCAAATATATATATTGAGTAAAGAATATATATTTATCAATATTAACATTGAAAAATATTATATTTATTACACCACATGTATAAATGATATACATTTTAATCCATATACATATCCATTTAAAATTATATGGCTATTCAGTGGAAATTTAATGTATGAAGGAAACTGAATTATTCCAGAGAAAATTAATGGCTAATAAATAATCAAGGAAGTGAGAGTCCATAATTTACTTGGACCAAAATGACAATAAACAAATAATAATATGAGTAGTTATGGAATTATTATAACAAATTACAATTTAATTAAGAATAAAGGGTTTTGTCCCATTGATAAATATACATTCTATAATAAGATATATTTAAAATTTCATGGTGAAAAATATTCTATTAATTTTAAAAATGAATTTTTAAAAATTCTAGAAGAAAAAATATTTTTAACTAATTTTTATTGAGAATAAACATTGACATTTATAATGGTTTATTTAAAAAATTTAGTAGTCATGGTCGCTAAAAGTTTTATTCCTACAATACATGTTAAAATAAATATTCCATACCCTTTTTATATAAAATACAAATTTTAATCATTTACACATTACCATAATATTACAACAAAAAATTAAATAATAAAAAATGGCTGAAATTTTTGTAAATACATTATTATTTCTAAAATCTATAAAAAAAATTATAAATCATTTTTCAAATTTTTTGTTTTTGTAGAAGATAAATTTATACCCAAAGAGTAAAATGAAGTCAAATTTTTGAAAATAAAAATTCTCAATTATTTGATTTAATAAAGATCTAAAAATTTCATTTATCTGGAATATAAGAATAAAAATTATCGAGGAGTACGAGATTTAGAAATAAAAAATTATGATCATCATAATGTTTAAGTGGGACTTATTTAATGAATAATTTATGTACATTAACTGTAAAAACAAATAAATCAAGTGGAAAATTTTAATATTTTCAAACATTCATTAAATACATAATCAAATAATATCGAGGATTTGATGATGTAATATAATCTAGTGAAAATGTGTTGAGTTATAAAAATCATTACCACTTAGTAACACTTCATTAAAACCTATTTCAAGGAAGTCAATAAAATTGTGCCTAAAAATAAAATTTATTAATTTTTTGTCATGATTTTCTAAATAAATGTTTTATTATGTACATTGTATAATTGAAATTATGTGTATATTATTACCATATGATTTGGTGATGGAAAATTGAGAAAAAATCTCGTACCTCAAGATACCATTTGGTATAACATTATATAACAATCTATAGAGAAGTTTTACACATTTTATTAACTTATAATGGAACCATATTAATGTTTATTACATCATTTATGAATCTTTGGTAACATATTATCACACTCCTATTACTAATAATTCATTTCTTTTTCATTTTTTAAGTATTAATTTACCTCTTTTCCCATCTGTTTTTCATCATGAATGATTCTATTATTTTACATATTACATAGATATATCATATCAATAATAATAATTTATACATAATTATATTATTTTTATATCAATATCACTTTTTAAATCCAATAATGAATTATGGTAATGAACAATTGTCTAATATAATAATGGAGACATTATTTTATACATACACATAAGAAATGTTTCCATTTTTCAATAAACATTATAAGTAGGTGTTATACTATGATTTATATATATATAATTATAATAATATGATAAACTATATATTTTTTTAAATATACATAATTTTATAAATTATCCTTGTGGTTGGTGATAAAATGAGTTTTACATCGCATTGGGAAGGTGGTAGTCTACATGTACATTAATAATGTTATCATCATCAAGTGAGAGAAATGGAAAAAAAATGATATACGGTAGATTTTAATAATTATAGGTATTTAATTTGAACTTAATTTTTTTTTGTTTTTCGAATATAATCATTTACATTATCATTATCACATTCCATGAAAAACATTAATGAACGAAAAATCACATTTCAACGTGAGGCGATAGTATATTTTATACATGAGCGATGTTACTAAAACTCCAAATGAATGGAATATAAAAATAGACACATCATAAAATGAATCCATAGATATATTTAGTTTTTAATTATCATATATTAAATTAATATTTATTATCAAACCAAAATATGGGAGGTTATATATTAAAGAACAAATTACACCAGTTCATGAGGAGCTAGTCCATCATATACATAAATGAATTTTTAACCCATTTGATGGAACTGGAAATAGTTGTTGTAAATGACCCAAAAATTAAAATATAGAAATATAATTAACATAACTATGATATTATATAATATTTTTTAATAATAATTGAAGGATTTGGAGGAATAAATAAAATTAAAAATGATACATATTTTAAGGTAATTTCCTTAGGTATACACCAAAATCCCTCACATGATGGTTTTATTCAAAAAATAAATCTTTGAGGATGATGGGATATATTTCTTAATGGGATTTCGGTAAGTATAGGCCAATCCAAAAGGGTGTGAATGTATTAATAAGAGGGGAGAAAGAAGATCCATTTATATGTGAGGTGTGAGACACACATGTAATTCTATAAATAAAAAATGTGTTCCCACAATTTTAAAATTTAAATAAGTACATAAATAGTGTATTTTAGATACATATATATTAAATTGTCCTAATATATACTAAAATTATATTTCAGACTTTACTTAAGATGATTTTAACCATTATAATTTACTTTAACCCCCACATAAATTCAATTTTACCATAACCATGTTAAATATTTTTTAATGGTTCACAATTCATATTGATCAAAAATTAGGATCACATTATTTCGATCCAAAATATAGTATCCATTAAAAACAATCAATCGACATTATAAAAAAATTAATTTTAAATTAATTTTGGGGATGAAATTATAATGTGGCTTTTCTAAGTTAAAATTTTCAAAAGATCACAAGTTTTTTTTATCAATATTCAATACGAAAAACTATTACAATGACCTAAATGAGATTAATAGATATAAAATTGAAATAATGGAACCCAAAAATATACTTTATAATTTATGTTTATAAATAATTTTAATGAAATGAAAATTTTCTATTATATTTCAGGATTTTTTACCAATCAATAAAAATAAATCATTTTAGAAAATTATATTTTTCAGATTTTGACTTCAAAAAATAATATAATTTTAACAAATGAGTTTTATAAATGTGTTAAATGGTATCTATAAATAATGTTTATAATGTAAAATTATATCATTCTATAGAAAAATGTAGTTTTTCTTAAATTAATTCATTTGAATAAAAATTATTCATATTTAAATTATAATAAATATATAAATAATAATTTTTTGTATGTTATATATTTAATTATGTTAATTATTACAAATCATTCAAAAAATATGTACATCAAGGTGATATATATCTAATAAAATTATAATAATAATAATAACAATAATAATAATAATAATATAGTAACCCCATCTATAATATACCTGAAACTTATAAAATAATAAATTTTCAAATGTTTTAATATTTATTAATTATAATGAATTTAAAAGAGACAATATGTTCAAAAACCTATATGATAAATCTGTGTTTATGGATAATTTTTTTAAAAAGTACTTTTACCACCTTCAATACGAGATCCAATTTAAATTATAATTATTGAATCTATTATTTTTTTCCTTTGAGAAAAATCAAATTATTCTTTGGAAGTGGTGTGTAAAATTTTACTTTCGAAAATATTGTTTATATTTTTCTGATGATATTATCTTTTTATTGAATAGGGGAAAATACTACATTTTAATTCAAAATGACTATTTCTACTAATTTATTTTTATTTTCATGTTTTCGTTTTAAATGTTTTTGAAGTATAATTATACTTTTATATAATCATTTAATTCAATATAGTTCATTTAAATAAATTTCAAATATAAATTACAAATTAAATCGATGTGAAATTTTGAACGTTTCATTTTAGAAACCCACTTTTTTATTTTGTCTAGGGAAATAATATGAAATCAAAATTTCCAAATTATGGGAATTAAATTATGTAAAATGAATTCCATATTTGGTATCATATGGTCTAAATTTTGTTGTAAGGTTAATTATATTTTTAATATATTAATGTTTTACCATGGTAAAAAAATTCATTCCCATAGTAAAAGTAAAATTATGACCGGGGTTAATATTAAAATTTAAAATCATATTATACCTAATAACAACATCATATAAAGGTTGATAGAGGACTCAATAGACCCAAATCAGCCTATAAATCCTTAGTTGTAATGACCTTTCCCCGGAGGCCCCTTCCATGAATACCCCAAGAACGTCTCTAATAGGTCAGGGGCAGAAAAATAGCACCGAGTAGGCATATCACACAAATGAGAGGCATTTTAATAGGTACATTTACACACACACATGACAAAAATCTAATGGAACATGAAAGTAAAAAATTTCAAAGTATATATGAATGCAAACCACTATGTATAAAACCAACAAAGTGAAACAAAAATTAACATATTGGGTAGAAAACTGGGCTATTATACAAGACCAACAAAATAAATATAGAACACAAGTAAAACTCCATGCCCCTAAAGCTCATCCGCCGAAAACCATACCTGAAGGGTTGGTGATTGGTATATTGATATAGTCATTGGAGTATGCGTTTTCTGTCTAATATAGCTGAGAACCACAAGGTCTTGGTCCTCAAAAGACTTATTAAAGTGTCGATCTCTTGCTCAAGACTTGACGTGTGCTGGAAAAGCCCATGAAGGGGTGCATAAAACTATATTCAGTATGAAAACATGAAACCACCAAGGTAAAGAACAAGGGGAAATAAAAAATCATATTCAGATCGGAATAGGTATATTCCTATACATATTCCGAGAAAATTCATATTTACTCATTTTAGACAATAGGAATCATAAGGCTCCAACATCATAGCCAATATCTGGATATTCATCATAGGACTGAGAGGAAACAAATAAACGGACGGGGTCACACACCACGAACACATCCATCCTCGATGGCACTCGTCCAAGAGGTATACTACATCTATAATTACTCCACCATTCCAAATGGTACGTATGAGATAATGGTCTCCATCAGGAACATTGTTCTAGGTCCAGCATTAGTGCCCAACAATAGAGGTTCAATAATTAACTTATTTCCCTCAATGAAAGACTATGGAATCCCATGTGGGTAGGCCGACCCTCACCATTACATAAGAAAAGGGGATACATGATCCTTACCACCGAGTGAATACTCGATCTCTACATTAAGGAGTGGGCTGCAGCTCTGTCCATTGAAGGAGAACTGGCTGCTATCTATGTATCGTTTTCATCGAGTAGTTTTTCCGCTCCTCGCTAATGTGTCTAACAGCTGAGGGATATCCAACTCTAGTTGAGGACATGTACCGTACCTAGTAAAAGATTACTACTCAGTGACTTGAGTACTCACATACTAGCAAAAAATGGATGTAACGAATTTATAAGTTCAAGTGTGGAAGACCCGCCCCCTGATACAACATTGGAGTACAGACTCCTATCATAGAGGACCCAAAACCTTCCCAGTAGGAGCATACCAACTCTATTTGATCAAGTGTCGTGGACCCTCTACATGAAATAATATGGTAGTACCGAATCCACAAATAAAGGACCAAATACAAGGTCAAACATGTGGGTACCTACACTACCTTCATGAACATCTCTCGGAACCCACACCGTTGTACATTAGAGAAGTGACACCCTTAATGGAAGCTACCCAATGGAATTGAACCCTATACCCACGAAGTGGTGTTTATAAATTATGAAAAATTATGATTCCTTCCCAAGTGTGCTTATACTAGAATGAAATACTTCTAAAAACATTAGTGCATCTTCCAAAATTCACAAAAAGTTGCAATATGTTACTTAATATGTCAATTTCATCCCATGGGTCCAAATGTTGTTGATGGATTTTCCAATAGACTCTATGCTTGAGGGTTACATGCATTTCAAAAAAAGTTGTCCAGTTTCTCATGGACCGACCATGGTAGTCGACCTAGGATGAGTTGCCACATCTGCACACCAGCTTTACTAAATATGGCTAACAGTTGACCTTTGCGGTAGACTATGTCCTGATCAGGTTACCTGGGCTTTTTCTGACCTACTAGGCCCAACCATCTCCATTCCCAATTGGGATTTTCCCAACATCTCCATCCCAACCTTCTTTGAGTGGGCGTACTCTTTCTACATGGATGTGGCAGGTTTCGACGTCTGTTTTTTCACTATGTGGCGCATTGTTATACCACCCTTCATCCATCCAGTCTACTCACTTGGAAAAGAAATCCTTCATGCAGTCTCTTTACCACGGTCCACCGGCTCGACACAGCATTACTACTTTTTCAGACCACTCTATTGTGGATTTCCCTAGCTGTGAATCCCAGACGCCAACATCGATTGAGTCATCATGGGTTCTTCCAGCAATCTCCAACACCGCCAGTGTCAGTGATCTGGTGTGTTGTTCCATTGGCCCCTAGACACGTTCCGAAGATTCATTATTTTATTTGGATGTTGTTGTAGAAACCTAAATACTCTTTCTTAGTTTCCTGGGGTTATAATTATATTTGTGCCACCTTTACATTATGATGTCGTTCACGTTAGATATATCTCAAACTTCCACTATATGTTCACCACTGTCATTGTCGTACCTTTTTTGTGAAGTGTCTAGTCGGGATCCATAATGTTAGATCGTAGTTCCAATAATGGTTTTGCATTGATGGACCGTTATTCAATCCGAAAATAATGACAATAATGGCATCAAAGGGTATGGAGAAAACCAAACAAAAAAATCGACGAATGATCATTCAATGTCATTCATAATGTCATTAATAATCTCCCATTAGAATGGTTTAATAGAGAAATCAAATATAAATTCATTTCCCTAAACCATCTCAAAGCCAAGAACCTCTCGCATAAATGATTGAACTGTGGGTCAAATTGTTCATCGTTTGATCCGTGTTATCCATCTAAAACCATGAAAATGGAAGAACATAATAAAATAACAACACTTACCTAGAATTGGATCGATCATGGATAAATAAGGACTCTATGATCATCATTCTTAGATCCTTTTGGGCATAATCCAAACACCAATCTTCGGTCCTCCAACTCATTATTGTTCTTCGTACCCTGATTAGAGGTTTCACCAATTCATTTCATTTCCAGAGCTACTGGAGAATTTTTTACGGATATTATATCTAATCCCATACCCCATCCAACCCATTAATAGATGAAATGTATTACAAAATTGGAATATTTTTTCATTTATTAATGTAAATGAGGTACCTCTTCGTGGAATTTATGTGTCACTGCATCACTACGAAACATCATGAAAAAATATTTTTTATTAATTATTTAAAATAAATTTGTGACCAAAAATTAAAATTAATCCTTGACCATTTCCAGTCGATGTTAGTATCTTCCAATGTAAAACACACAGTCACGAGCTCAAGTGTACTCAATGATTTCCAATATTTGTTACCATTTATGAGTTATAGGAGTGAAAATAAAATAATTTAATTATTTTATTTATGGTCATGTCCCAAAAACTACATTTTATAGTTGGCTTGTGCTACATAATGATATAATTCACCTATATAAATAACGCCCTTGAGAGAGAAATGGTGGTAACAGTTTTTTGATCAGAGTCACCCTTCATGAGTTATATGGATTTTAAAAATAATTTTTTTTAATTTTTTTTATTTATGGTTATTCTATTCTCGGGTTTTCACATTGGACACTGAAATAGAAAAAAGATAAGTATTTCTTATTGATAAACCCCAATTCTAAAAACAACAGTGCCCTCAAATTTTTTATCTAAGAACTCTTTTGAGAGTGATTTCAAATTTTTCACGAAACCCACTCACAAATACTACTTATATACATAATATTTTTTGATAGACCATTTTTGGCACAACAGGCCTCCAAATCACACACTATCTCATCTCTTAGTCTTGTATTTTCTTAAATTACATGTAAAAATATATTAATGAAAATATTCTGGGTCATTATATTCTCCCCACCAGAGGGATTTTTGTTCTTGAAAATTAAAATCCTAATGTCATGTGAGGAAAATTGACCTCTATACTGGACACCACCGCCAGTGTTCTCACCAAGGGTCCCTGTGCTCCATACAATCAGACACTTGGAAGAACCACCTACACCATCCACTCTCATGTCCATATTCATGTAGGATAACACTATTCCACAATAAGCACATGTCTCCTTATCTGTGACAAGTGGGAAAGCACCAATCACCATGATCCAAATGTTTTCATTGGGGTCTAGCAGCTCAACTCCAAGATAAGATGATAGATATACTGATAGAACCCCATAGTTCACATCTACCCCTAGATGAACTCTACAAAAACCTTCTAAAAAGGGGTATTTACTAACGAAACATGGCTGCCCAAGATCAAACTCTAGGGATTACTAGGTCCTCTATAAACAACCTCCACCTATTATATAGCATGTTAAAATAGAATCAATTCCACACCTACTAGTGGCATTCCAGCTGATTATTGATGGCTAGAAATTGTTCCATACTATAGAAACATAATAGGATATACCCTATTCACCATAGAATGATCCTATGAAAAATAAGTTGAAAAGAAAAATTGACTTTCTGGACCTCGATCTACAACAATGCTTCATCAAAAACCTTCACATAGAACATGCTATTATAAGAGACTCACACTTATTACTTCAACACAAATCCCACTAAACCTTTTATCAGCGAGCCCACTAAAAGATGATTTTTTGTAAATGGTTGGTTTATAAAGGGATTTCAACTTTTAATTAATAATGTGTTTTCAATTGAGATTTAATGTCAATAAAATTATTATCCATGGTAATATTTATATCAAAAATTTTTGTATTTATTTGGTTAAATATTAATTTTAATGAATCAAATAGAATGGATCTGAATGAAGAATGGATGGATTCCAATCATCATACAAAAGAGTATAAAGATGGAGTGAAAGAGCCCATCATTTTTTTGCAAAATATCATGAAGATGATCCTTCATAAATATTTTCTCTATGTTTATGTTGTTGTTATTCAAGACTAGTAGGTCCCAAGGAGTTGGAGGAACACATGATCATTCACGGAGAAGATCAATGTTATAAATTTTAAAATAAACATGGGAATAATTAAATGTTTCTAGTGACTGGGATAACATTAAATTTTATGTATCATTTGATATGATTACAAGTACGGACAATGAAGCTGACCATATTAAAGACGTGATAAAAAATGTGAATGATGATGAATATCATATTAATGAAATGACAAGGAATTTCAAATAAGAACTTTATGATTTCCAAAAATTGTTTGAGTAGTTCAAGTGTTGTGAAAAGACACAATGTTATGATGGTTTCACTAAATATACTAAATTATCATCTATACTAATGATGTATAATTTAAAAGTAGGAAACTAATAGAGTGACACCAATTTAACATAATTTCTTTCCCTCTTGAATGACATGCTCCCAAAATATAATAAGCCCTCAAGAAAAACCTACAACCTCAATTAAATACTATGCTCAATGGGTATGATCTATGAAAAAATATAAATATGACCGAATGACTGGATACAGTTTCTCAAGGAACACAAATCACATTGAGAATTTACAAATTGTGGTTATTCTCGGTACATGAAAGATAAATTTGGTCTTATGAATGTTTCATTGTAAATTTTATTAATTCCAATTATTATGCGCCTATATGGAAGTGAGGAGACTACATGGAAATTTATGTGGCACCCAGAGAGAAGAAATAATGATGAAAAACTATAGAATCTGGAAGACTCCTCTTAGTGAAAGAGAATTGATCTTGTGTTTCTTGACTTTGGAAACAAGCCATGAATCCTTCTAATTTTATTACATATAGATGGATTGAATCATTTTGGTTTTTAAATAAACACACATAGTACATGTCTGATTATATTGTTAAATTATATCTCTCCACTGTGTTTTTGACTGAAACAAAAAACATATCATTTTTCCTATGCTTATATGAAGACCAAAACTACTTGGTAATGTTATTGATGTTAATTTGGATCAATTGATAGTGGATTTTATATTATTATGGGATTAATGTGTTAAGATGTATGATTTTTACAAAAATGAATATTTTAATTAGAGATTCATGTTATATTAGACAATAAATGACATTACTAGTTATAGAAATTTGTCAAGATAGAGCATTAAAAGAACTCTTGGGTGTCCCATCTGTGAAGAAGATAGCAATAAATTATGTTGAAAAATTAATAAAATATCATTTTAGGAAATTATATATTTGTATCCTGATGACATAAGTACCGATATTGGACGACATAATTTAGTGGATGTTCAGAATAATGTACACCAACCTCTCCACAAAAACGTGATCAGATGTATTAGAATGTTATAGTTGTTGAAACTACTTTTGGTAAACCATTTTTTAAAAACAATATGATTAATGGTTGGAAACATAAATCAGAATTTTTTATTTACCTTCTTGGAACTGTCTGTACATAAGAAATTTTCTTCATTTTATGAATGTTGAAAAAATTTATGTGATTTTTTCATTGGTACATTTCTAAATTAACCTTGAAAAATAATGGATGGAATTAAGGAAAAATTTTCCATGGTTGACAATAGAATATGAGAAGGTTTGGAACCAGTGATGTGTTAAAAATGAATTATTCTTCCTCCTACAGCTAACACTCATGCTAAGGAGAAGTGATATTGGTTTTGTATGTTATTAACATAGATAACGATTATAAAGGGGTATTAATTGAATAACAAGAACATTGTTTCAATTCACTATTTAAAGTTAAATGCAATTAAATCAAATGACGATCATGTTTGAATGCAAGATCTAATTCCTATTTATTTAAATTTCATTTTTACAAATAATTACTTTCATACAATAATAAAGATCTGTTTCTTCATTAAACCTCTATGTAGCAATGTTATAGACTTGGAAAAAATTCCGACTATGGGAAGAGACATTTTCATCATATTATGTGAATTGGAAATGTATTACTCATCAACATTATATGATATTATGGTACATCTTATGGTGCACATGGTGGGATAGATTTAGCTATGTGGTCATTGAACTTTTGATGGACGTACCCTATTGAATGATATATTAATATTTTTAAAAAGAATTTTAAAAATCATAGTCCACTAAAGGGTTGTATTAAAAAGTAATATATTGTTCATAAAGACATTTATTTCTCAACTGAATACTTATCTTGTGTGCGAATCATTGGTCTAATGAAATATAGTCACACTAGGAGACTTGTAGGTGAAATAATTTCTTGAATGAAGGTCATCACAAACTATACGATATAGAGAGAGTAGGCCCATCATTATGTTTTTCATAATATATTCGACGTAGAACCATATGTTGCAAACCAAAAATAAAATATTATAAATTTGAATCCATAAATGAATGAAAAATGGATATCAAATACAAATAATCTACATTTTATATAATTGTTTCATGACTATATTTTTAATGATTAAAATGATGATCTAGACTCAATTTCATAATGACTTCGATGGATATCATGAGGACCAAGTGTTTATATATTATCTTACAATGATTACTTAATTAAAGGTTATACATTATATACTAATGAACATAATGAAGATACTGCAAGATAAAATATTATAGTTAAACATGTTGACGAAGTGATGCATGTCTCTAGTGCTAAAGACTAAAATCCAATTTATGTGAATATGTCATATTTATGAATCATAAAAAAAATATAGGATATGGATTATACGATACTCTATGTGTCAATTTTTCCATGAAAGTTTGATGATATTAGAATTGTGGTTTATATAGATGAGTATTGAGTTTTGATTTTTTTTTCGGAAAATAAGGGTTCAATGAAAAACCATTTACAATGGAATGACATGTAGTATATGTATTTTATGTTCCAGATCCCGCAAATCCAAACTGGTCATTTGTTCAGTTATCGACCCAAATCACTAATTAGTCAGATGAAAAATCATTGGAGGACGACTCTTTCATTGGTACCTCACAATAATTTCATAGTGGTTCCAATGTAGATGAAATTTTTCGTCTCAAAGTTGATCTCAATGAAGGGATTTGGATAGTCTATAGAGGTTTCAAATCCATTCAACCATTAAAAAAAGAGTTTTCAACAAGCTGGTAATATTTTTTTTCTAATATATATTGTGTTAAATTATGTTAATATATATTCATTTATAATTTTATGTTATCTAAATTAAATCATTAACCAATTATGAAGATAATTACTTCTACATGTGATGATGCTCTCAATCCCTAAGCACAACAGGTTCTCAACCTGCAGCTTCACATAGTGAAAACAAACAAAATGTTTCTAAACCTGATGTCTTATGTCAATATTTTTTTCTTCATTAATGTTATATAAATTTAATTTTAAATGAATTTGTTATATAATGACTTATTTATGGGATGATACTCCAAATCCCCAGGCACAACAGGGTTCTCATGTTTCTTCTGCTCATTGTGCACAAGAACAACATGTTTTTCAACTTATTGTTTCTCCCAATGTAAGGGTACAACCACCCTCTAAACATGAAGATTGTAGCCATCAAGATCCATAGGAATATATTGATGTTGGTGGGTCTGTGAAAATTAATCGTTACGAAACCCCATCGATGAAAAAAATTGGATCACGGTAGTGATACGAGATTAAAAAAAATCATTATGTCTAAACAGAAAAAAAAAATCAAATACGAGATTGGATGGAATATGCAGGGCCAATATGTTAAGCACCACAAGACCATGTTTAGAAGATACATTGGAATTTCCACTCGAAAACATGTGGTGATTGATGTAACTGTATGGAACCATGTTGTGGATGAGATTAAACACTGATGTGGGGAGATATTTTGGTATCATTATGACTTAATTTTTTTAATTTAATGGAAACTAATATTAAAACATTGACATACCCTTTATAATCTATTGCAATATGTGTATATTGTAGATGAATCACACAAGGACTATGTATTAAAATTTTCTAGAATAATTCACTATGATTTTCGAACAAATTAAATAAAATATAATCTTAACGATGATGAAGGGAAAATAAAACCACATCCAACGTTTAGTTATGCACACCTAATAAACCAACCATTGTGGGATGTGTTTACATTCCATCAAACGATGAAATATTTTGAAGTACATTGTTTCCAGTAATACGTTTTTTGAAATTATGTGTATTCATTATTTGCATTGATATTATTTATTTATAAAATAGAAACTCATTGCTAAACATAAACAATGTGAATCAAAACATGTGTACCCCTACCATGAATCAATTATGTGTTGTGCATCACATGAAAAAAATTGGTAGTTATTTTAAATATACCATAATAATTTAATATGACATAAAAGACATAATAAATTTGTTCTTTTGTTTATATATATCGTGATGAGTCCAAATCCACAACCACTTCCATCCCATTCCATAATCTTTGGATGGAAGCGCGAGTGACTAAAGATGGAAAAATAATAGATGAAAACACACAAAATGTGTGGGAAACATGTGAATGTATGTCATAATAAATATTTGTTTTTCTTTAAATCACTATTACATAAAAATTATTACTTATTTTCCTATACTTTCTATCTCAGACAATCAAATGAATCAAAATAACCCACAACTGATGCAGATATAATTTCTGTGTCCTTGAAACAGGGAGAAAAATATGGCCATGTGGGAAGTGTGGGTTTTTTTTGCGACACCACAAACATATTTTGAGAAAAAAACAAGTGGATAATCAAAATGAATAAATGAAAAAGATAATAGAAATATTTTTGTTTGCTTCATGAAAAATTAAAATACAATAAAGATATGAATGTAAGTTTAGCGGGGGAATCAAAGGGAAGAAACTACTCAAGAATAACCTGTGCTTGAAGATCCGGCCCCACCACCACTAGTTTTGAGGTAAGAAATTCTCCTAAAGAAATTTATTAACTAGGATAGTGACTTTTCTAAAAATTGTTTCTATGAAATGTGAATCAGATAGACACTAGAAACATATACCTTTCAGATATTAATAATTAACAGTGTGAAAATTACTATGATTTATATCATTCAAAATCCACCCATCGCCTTATAGAAAATGATACAATGTTCAATATCCATAAGGGTATACTAAACCAAGGCAATTTCTGATAGATCATGTTAGAGTGTCAATCACTGTAGCACTA
This sequence comes from Viscum album, assembly GCA_963277665.1. Lineage (NCBI taxonomy): Eukaryota > Viridiplantae > Streptophyta > Magnoliopsida > Santalales > Viscaceae > Viscum > Viscum album. Next base: position 395,365,744 of record OY728148.1, read on the forward strand.
GAGCATAGTGTGGTGCTACATATTCCTATTGATGGTGGAGATATTCATATGGTCAAACCAGCTCTAGGATAATTCATCACATGGTTGTCACATCTTGTAAAATACATTTTGATATTAAGTTATTAATTTATTATTTAATTTTAAAGATAAACCTTAAAAATTTAATGATAAAAGGTCTGAACTAATGAATGTTATTACAGACAGAAAAAGGGAAGGGGTGAAATGAAGGACCGGTTCAAAACCATTTCAAGGATCAACCAACAGATCAAAAAGTTCAACCCAAAACACTTTAACACCCCCATTCTGTATCCACATTTATTAGAATTGAAGGATCATGTTGATATGAAGTTTAAGGATGGTGGTAACCACATAATAAATTTTGAATAAAATATGTATGAGGGGAATTATCCAAACATTGTTTTGAGTAAGAGTCAAACAAAATTACTCAAATATGATTGGTTTGGAGGATCAGTTGTAAATGTTTACATGAGGTATGTTTTCATAATTTGATTATAAAAAATATAATATACTATGATATTTATGACTAAATATAATTTACATTTTTTTCCATAATATATATGAAAATTAATTGAAGTAATTCCCCCATGAAAAAAATTGATTTCGTTAATTATTGGTTAACCTCTAATGAAAATGAAGACCCAACCTCAACGAAACATTTTGAAATAGTGGAAAGACATCTCCAATCGTTTAACAATAAAAATATTGATTAAAAAATATTATTAATATCAATGATACATGGGTAAAACTCTACGATTTAATCCTAGAAAATATATTTTAATTTCATTTATTACTTATTAGTTTTTGTCTTCTTGAGAAGTATTGGATGCTCATTGTGCTTAATTTTGATACACGAATGATTTATTTTTTGGATTCAATGAATTGATGTCCAACAATCTAACCACAAATGACGAAATTTGTAAATTTATAATATAATATATCTGGAATTATAGAACTAATCATCTAGTTATATAATTTATATTATATTTTAACGAGGATTCTATTAATATAGGTTGGTGTGAGAATTTATTCTATATTATGGAATGAGGCCAGGGTAAAATGAACTTAAACCTGACAAGTTCTGCGACTAGATAAGTATCATGGTATATATAAAAATATTACAATGTCCAAAAACATATAAAAAATTACTTACTTTTCAAAATGTTTCTGCAGTGCCCGAAACAAAAAAATGATAATGACTGTGGTTATTGTGTTATTCAATTTATGAAAAAGATGGTATTCCATGAACAAACCAACATTCATAATGATGTATTTTTTAAGATAATTTCAATTAAATTTAAAAAACATATTAATATGTTTTATAATTATATTTTTTCAATACATCTATGGCTACCTAAAATAATAATACTCACAAGATGATATAGATATTCTTTGAAATGAATGAAAAACATAACAAATGGATGAATATAAGATTATAGAAAGAATATGTAAAACTTTTCCAATAATTTCAACTTTAATTATCTTCTTAAAAATTTATTTCTCTTTGTTTGATGACAATGTTGTGATTTTATGGTCTAATTTCCCCGATGAAAATCATTTCCATTTGTGGTCCTTGTTTGTGATCAAAAATGCTAGCATGATTATTGGTTTTTTTAAAATTAAATGGTGGTCCCCATTTGCAGGGAATATGTGTTAATGATATAATACAAAATATAATGAGTATCTAGTACATCCCCTATACATTGAGTTTTTTTGTAATAACTATAGACATAACGAGCACCGATTATTAATCCACTCTTATCATTTTCATCAATGAGATGAGGTTTTCTCTATAAACATTTGATTCAATATGCAACATTGGCAGTTCCCCACATTAGTCAACCCCATGAAGAATCAATCATTTTATATTGATTCAGAGGTCTTGAAAATAAGTCTGTTGGTTCTTAACTAGGGTAAAAAAGTATATGATACCATATGGGGATGTTATTATCTGTCAACCATACATGGATCAAAGGATTATCCATCATCCTTATAAACTATGTATATCAAGAATATTGAGCAACTCTGGTCATTTTTTAGTATTTAGAGTCATGGGTGTATTGATTTTCAGACATAAAAATGTTAATAATTTTTTTTATGATACTAGAAGACAACGATCCAAGAGTCATTTTTTAAATATAAGAATCAACTACACCTCAATCTAATGCACAATGTCATCGGTATGACACTAAATTTTTCATTATATAAAATTCATATTAATTCATGTAGAAAAACAAAACTAACATACTAAAAACATATGAAATTTATTTCAATTGTTTTGATACTTTTAGAAAATTATCTATTTGTCATTTTTGACATTTGGGAATCAACTAGACCTCAATCTGATGCATAATGTCACTGGTATAACAAAAATGTGTTCTTATTTTAAATTGACATTAATACATGTAAAAAACACAACTAAAATAATTAAAACCATGAAAATGCATTCATATTGTTATGATACATAAGAAATATGATACGCGAGTTAGTTGTGATGCATAGGAATCAACCCACCTCAATCCGAAGAATGGTGTGTTCGGTATGACAAAAATAGTCTGCTATCAATTTAAAATTGGAATTTTAGTTAAAGACATGTCACTCACTAAAAAAACACACTCTGATTTCCATCCAACAAGAGGGAAAAAATTCATAAGAACATTGTGATGTGTACGAAGTAGTATCACATCAAACTAACACATGATGCGACTGGAATAACACAAATTGCATGTTTTTGTTATGAAATTTAGTAAAAAACATAATTGACATACTAAAAACTGAGAATATATATTCTTATTATTTTCATACTTTCTGAAAACAATCTATCAATAATTTGGGACACGTAGGAATCAACCTCACCTCAATAAGATGCACAGTGTAATCGGTATTACTCAAAATGTCTTGTTTTTTTAGTTTTCATTAATTCAAGTAAAAAACACAACTAACATAATAAAAAAATAAGAAAATGAATTCAGATAGTTTTGATACATTATTAAAATGATCCATGAGTTAGTTGTGATGTTTTGGAATAAAACCCACCTCAATATGAAACATCTTGGGATTAGTATGATTAACATTAAACATAATGTGTTTAAAATTTCTACTTCAGTTCAAAACATGTCACTCACTAAAAACAAGGATCACTCTCTCCAATTTTTATCCAAATTAAGGAAAATGATTCTTAAGGAATTTCTGATGTGTATCAAGCAGTCCCAAGTAAAACTAACACAAGATTATTTGGGTATGACTCAAATGTCATGTTTTTGGTTTGAAATGAAATTTTAATAAAAAAACAAAACTAACAAAATTAAAACTGAGGATATTATTTCTTATTTTTTTGACACATTATGAAAAAAAATATATCAGTAATTTTTGATGTGTCTGAATCAATGACAGCTCAATAAGAGGCATGATTTCACCAATATGTCTCAAAATGTGTCTTATTATATAAAATTGAAATTAATTCGGGTAAAAATATACAACTAATATACTGAAAACTATGAAAAAACATTCGTATTGTTTTGATACATTATGAAAAAAAATTCCATGACCCAGTTGTGACATTTATATATAAACCCCATCTCAATCTGATACACCATGTGATCAGTATGACGAAAAGATTTTGATACGAGTTTAAAAGTGACATTTTAGTTAAAAATATGTCATTCATAGAAAGAAAATCAAACGTACTCTTATTGTCTTAAAAACAAGCATAGTGATTCATATATCATCCATTATGTATATAAAGTAGTCTCACATCAAACTAATGAATGATTCACCTCTTATGACTCAAATTTCATGTTTTTGGTTTGAAATGTCATTATAGAAAAAAACAAAACTACCATAATGAATGCCATGGAAAGGACTATTAATTATTTTTATACTTTAGTAAAATGATCTATTAGTCATTTATGACAAGAATGAATCGGATTCACTTAAATATGATTTACGGTGTCACCGGTCTGACACCAAATGTGACTTGTTATTAAATATTGACATTAATTGATGTAAAAAACACAACTAACATATTGAAAACTGAGAAAACACATTTTTAATGTTATGATATTTTAGTAAAATTATCCATGAGTCAGTTGTGACTTGTAGGAATCAACCCCACCTCAATCAGATGAATGGTGTGAACCTCATGACTACAAGTGTTCGATATCAGTTTATAATTGAAATTTTAACTCAAAACGTATCGGTCACTGAAAAAAAGAAATAAAACACATATTGAGATCAAATTTTGAAAAACAATGAATATATCCTTTGTGACATGTATGAAGAAGTTTCACATTAAAAAAACACATGATTAAACCAGTATGACTCCAATTTAATGATTTCATTTTGAAATGATATTTTACTAAAAACCACATCTGACATACCTAAAATTGTGGAAAAATAAATTATGATTGTTTTTATAATTTTTGGGAATGATACCTCTGTCACCTTTAATGTGTAGAAATCAACCCACCTCAATATGATGCATGGTGTGACCTGTATAACTCCAAATGTGATATTTTTAGTAAAAATTGACATTTTTAATGTTATCTTTATATTAATGTAAACTTCATTTCATTATTGTATTATTAACTTAATATTTTTTTTATAAGTTAATACATTTTTTCGAGTTGGGATGATTTGTTCGGGAACTATTACCATCAGAGGACATTTTTTAGAGGGGACCAGAGAAGTCAAAAGAGAAAACAAAATGTTTTTAACTTTTTTTCAGATATTTGTAAATGTAAATTTATAAAACATTGTTAAAAATATATATAGAATGGTTTTTTGGTATATAACATGAGTGACTATTTTTTTATTCCATATTTTAATTAAATTTATATAGCATTGTTTTCCAAATAATTGTGTGCACTGATTTTTATTATTATTTTCATTGGGTATGTTATTCCTTTTTATATAGAATGGGTGGTTATTTTTAGTAGGTTTTTGATTGAATGTAAAGGTTATAGTTTATAGATTGGTTATTTAGGTCTTATGTTTAATTTTTTAATGGATTATGGGTTTTTTGTGATACAAACACATGCCTTGTTTGGGAAGCCTTTATCAGGTCTTCAATTAGCACTAAAAAATGGGACCCCCCTTTAATAATGTATTTATATGAAACACTTTTTTAGAACTGATAATAGACTTTTACAGGGATGATTGAAGTCGGTTCTGGGGTAGTCTGTGTTTATTAACCATGGGGGAAACTAGAATGATCAAAAGAAGAAGTAAATTGTAAAAGAATTTTATAATACTATGATTGATGTTGGTCTATCAAATGAAGTCGAGAGAGGTATATTATGGGGCTTCATAAAATATCCCAATACTCTATTTGACTCTGGATCATCACATTAATTCAATTTTGAGAGAATATTATGTAAATTGGAAATATAACCTCAATAGTGTGATTTAGAAAAATTGGTAAAAACTCTATGTTGAATTATTAAGGCATCCATTATTTGGGGAAATATTTCTATTATCATTATTGGGATCGGCGTCCATGAAAATCATGTCGAACATCCCATAATAGAGTATGATATCATTTTGTGAAGGGATTAGAAAATTGTTTATCTTGCTAAAGTATATTATAAATACAAAAACTTTTTATTAAATGATTTAAAACCATTAATAACATACCGAGAATAGTAGATAATTCTTAATTATTGCATTGAATGTTTTTAGATCATGTTTTTGTAATGAAATAAGTAGTTTGATTGGTAGCATTCTAGTAATGAAAAAACTTAAAGATATTATTCATGATTAATTTCCTAGTATGGATCATGATATATAGTTTTAAATTACTATTGATTTATGACATGTTTACAAGTCTATATATAAACCCCCGTATGTAAGGGATCATGTTTAAATGTTGGAATTAAAATAATTGCAATAATTACTTCATAAAGGTTTCATTTGACCTATCACATTACAATGGGGTACCCCTAGTTTTTTTGTGAAAAAATATTGATGGATCTAGGAGACATTTTATTGATTATATAGACATTACAAAAATCAATATTATGAATATATATAATTTTCAATATATCAATGTTTTTTATTAGGTCTTGGGATGTCAATATTTTTTGAAGATTGATTTGAGATCTGGGGACAATCAACTAAAGGTGAAGGACTGTAATATACAAGAGATAACATTCAGAATGAGATAATAGAATAATGTGTTTGTAGTTATGCCCTTATGATTATATAAGGAAAATTTTATATTTATGAATGTCATGAGGGAGTATTTCATAAGTTTTATGATAATTTTGTGGTTGTGTTTATAAATTATATTTTGTATATTATAAAATCTATAAACAACATGAATGTCACTAAAGGACTATCTTGAAAACCTTAAATGAAAATGAACTTTATGGGACATCTAGTAAGAATGAATTATAATTGTAATGATTTTCATTCCCTAGTCATATTATTATAATTATTGCATATATATTTACCATTATAAATCTAAAGGTGTTAAAGAGTGTCCAAGTAAAACAAAAATTAAATGATTCGTAGTATTCATGGATTACTAGGTTTTTACCAATGTTTTGATGATAAATAGTCTAAATTATCTATCCCACTACCTACGTTAACATGTAAGAGAGTTATGATCTCTTATACAATCAATTGTGATTATTTTTTGAGGATTTCAAATGAAGATTGGTGAATTTTCTAGTTCTAACCCTACATCCATGAGTGGTGATTTGTTTATCTATATTGATTCTTAATTAAATGAAATAGTTTTTTCTTAATTCATAATGATCATATTATTTATTATGATTCACATATACTGAATCCTTGTATGTTAAATTAACATACACAAGATTTTTAATTAGCTAAAAAATATAGTATTAAATATTTGGATACATAATTTTTATGGTGTAATGTGTGAAGTATATATAGATCAAAATGGATTTAAGTATACATTCACTAATAAATAATTAATCATGACATAGTAGAGATGAAAATATTTAATCATGGATTATGATTCCACGATTCATTTCCATTAAGGAAAATAAAATAAAGTTTCTGATTCATTGAGTCCAAAAGTAATGCTACATTAACCATGATACATTGGGAAAGAGATCCGTTGGATAACGATTTGATGAATATTGTAATGGAAGTTGTTTGTGCTAGAAATCACACTATTTTTAGGTGTTAGTGAAATCAACTATATCAAAGAGAATTATGCATGCGTTGAAGGAAGAAAGAGAGTTGAAAAAACGATATAATTGGTTATGAATGGAAATTTACTTGAATTTAACATTGTTAAAGATATTTTTTCATAACTTGGGATGATATTATGTTTGACTTCTAATTCAAAATTGAAGAATGATTTGTTTTGGGAATCTCATAGTCATCTACTTTCAGTTCACCCGGGTAGCACTATAATTTACAAAGCTCATTAGATGTTTTAATGTTTGGGTGGAATAAAAAGATATATTGGTGAATATACATTTAGTTTTTTGATTTGTAAATACGTTAATGTAGAGTGGCTATTACCAAAATGGATGATTCTGAATTTTCCAACACCGGATTGGGAATTGGAAAATATATACATGGATATCATTGTGGGATTACTATTGACATCTCGAGGTAATAATGGGACATTTTTTTTCTTGATTGACTGAATAAATCATTTCATTTTATTTCTATTTGAGATAATCTGTTCAAGATAAACATTATCAATTCTATATTATTGTAATATTCAAGTTACATGCAATACCTCTCTTAATTTAATTTGATCGTGATCCCATGGTCACTTATAACTATTGGAAATTCCTTCATAAGTCAATGAGAACTAAATTAAATTTCACTACACTTTCAATATTCAATAAGATGGGTAGTCAAAATAAAAATTCAGATTTTGGGGGGTATGATATTTTATTGCTAAATATACTACCAAATAATTTTGTATGAACAACATTCATTGATTTTTTTCTTATAATAACTTTTTTTCATTTTAGTATACATACGACATTATTTCTGGAATTATATGGAAAGTGGTGTAAATCTCTATCTTTTTTTGATGAAGAAGGTGAAGGGATGTTGAAGGTACCTGAATTGTTAGAGTAAGTTGTAGAGAAATTAAAATTTATTCCACTACATATGACGATAGTAAAGAGCCGGACTAAATGTTCTATGGACAATTATATGAAGGATCATTATTTCACGGTTGGAGATCAATTTGTTTCTAATGTTTCTCTAGTGAAAAGTGTGATGCGTTTTGGTATGAAAGGGAAACTATTTCAACTGTAGATTAAACCTTATGAAGTCCTAGAGAAATATTTATTTGTTTCCTATTGAATGGATTTACATACTAGTTTATCCAAGGTAGACAATTTTTTTCATGTTTCAAAATTTTGAATTTATTTTCCAAATCCATCTGATGATTTGAGTCTAGATGTAGTTTAGTTAGAAGAGAACCATTATTAAGGAAAATGGACAAGCCATATTACTAACCAAAGAGAGTGTGATTTATAAAATTAGGTGATGTATTAATATACAATTTTGTGAAAAACCATACTATTGAAGTGGAAAAATGTAAATCAAAAAAATTATTCTGGATAATTACCCCCACTTATTTGGAATGTGAATAAAAATTATTAGAACACATTTTACTAAATAGGGGAAGGATGTAACATCCCAGGTACTAATAGAATAATTAATTTTCTTATATATTAATATGTATAAATTATATATTATTTTAAATAGAAAATATTTTCCACAATATACTCAAAAAATCTATAGTTATTGTTTAAAAATATTTCTCTAGAAATTGTTTTACCAAATATTGATGGAAATATCATTTTTAATCACGTTTTTTACACATTATATTTTATTATAAAAATTAATCTTATTATTTGGAATCATTGAGTAAAATTTAACATTGGAAATTTTTTTGGTGTTTTTTTAATAATATTCATGTTTTATTGAATAGTGTAAAACATTGTAAATTAATTCGAATTTGCCTTTTCATATAATATATTTATATAATTTCATTGTCAATTTAATTATTTTAATGAATAATTAGTCTATTATTTTACAATTAAATAAAATATAGTTCATTAGAATCAATTTAAAAGTGAAATTGGTTGTAAACTCAATTTAAACTTTTGAACATTTCACTTTAAATACCTGGTTTTCCATTTTGTCTACAGAATTAATTTTAAATTTAATTTTCCAAATTCATTAAGTTTAATTAGGTAAAATGGATTCCATATGTGGAATAATTAGGTCCAAATTATTTTTTAGGTAAAATTAAATTTTAATTATATTAAAATGTTACCATGGAAAAAAAATTATTTACCATGGTAAAAGTTAAATTTAGACACAGGTTAAAATTTCGTGTAAAAAGAATAAAATACTAAAAAATTACAAAATTTAAATGGATTTTGAGGAGTCTCTGAACACAAACCATTATATTAACCATTAATTTCAATAAAAATTTATTATTTTCAATTCCATATCTATATGGATAGAATTAAATATAAAATAATGAATAAATTAATCACATGAAGACACCTCTCCTCAAGTATAAATAACACCCCTCATCACCGCATTTCAACATAGAAGTCCTTTTATTTTTTTGAAATATCTTCCCTATCTTATCCTCCTCACTCTCCCACGTCAATTAGCTTCTAGTCTCACTAAAATACCACATCCAATTCCTTCAATGGTCTTTCAAAGAGGGAATATTCAAGAGGTAATTTTCTCATAGTTCATATATTAATTTATTTTATGTTTCTAATTTCTCTCCACCTACATTATCCATTATTGCATGATTACTGCATAAAAATTTATATTCATGAGATTTATTTTATTAACATAATATATCAGGTCCATTTCATTTATCACCTCACATTATTCAATTAATATATATAGTTTTCCATGTTATGTCATTTAATCACCTACAAGAATAATGTTTATGTTAATTTTACCTATTATTATTTAATGAATGGTCTTAAAACCATTATTGTTACCAGAAAATATTTTAGTATGTAAAAAATAACCTATTTATTTTTAAGAAAATTGTATATTAATCATATTTTCAAACTTTTAAATTTTTGGATATACAAAAACTTTGTTTGTTAACGTGTGGACTGCTCCCTTCTCCAAATGTGTGATTCATTAAAAAAAACATATAATGTATTTTGTATTGATTTAGTTAAAATATATTATATAAATGAAATATAAAATATACTATAATGATATTATATATTTATACATATTTAAATATTTCTCATTTAATTTTTGTTCGTTCAATACGAATGGGAAAAAAATTATGATCATTCGTACGTATGATATACCATCTCCTTGAACGATGTTTTTAGTATTTATTAAAATATTTATATAAATTAAAATATAATGAATATATAATATATTTATTTCATGTTTAATATTCTAGAGATGATGGAATTATGACCACATGGACAATCCACAATCCATTTTTTATGTAGACACTTTTGTATTAGTGGGAACTACACAAAAACCTCTACAATCTATCCATTAAATCTCCACCATTACTATCTACAATCAACAAAATAAAATCAAAATTCAAATTCCAACTCTAGTGTAGAAGTCCCTTGAATTATGTAAAATCACTACTACCTTCCCAAAAAACAACAACATTCATATTTAAATGTTCATGTCATCACCAGTCATCCTAGTAAATAAGTCATCTAAATTAAAAAAACAGCCTTGTGTCTCACAACCATCATGAGGTCTTCTATATCCTTATTGATATGCATCTCTTGGAAGTCACCCATTATCGAATCAAAACATACGAATAAAAAACATCCACTAGTGTCATCTGTCACCATCAAAAGTAGCTTCATCATCTCCACCATACTCAATCCAAGAAATAAATGAAATCCTAACATGATCAATCCATCTAAATCAACACCATTTCAATAAAAAATTTCACAAAAAAGAAAAAATAGATCCTTCATCAAGTCTCTGCAAATCACAACCCTCGATATTCATCACCGATACCATTCAGAATATAGGGTTGTTTTCATCAGAAAATGAACAATTCCGAACATCATACCACCGAAAAATGAATATAAAATAAAAGAAAAAAATTCAAAAAAAATCACAACCATAATGAGGAAACCAGAAAATGAAAATATTACTCAACTAATAATAACCAAATATGCCAAATATGATAAAGGAACCTAAAAGATTATATAATCCAATTACGGTGAATGAAATCACTGAAACCGCTACTAGACCCCCTCAGTCACCATCTAATGTTGTCCCACATTTCTTATCAAGGATGACAAATAAGGGTTCCAACCTGATGGGTTGGACAACAAGAGAAATAGAGAAAAATAACATCCTGAACCACACCAATAAAAAACCCAAACCACATAAAACTCCCACACATAGACCCTATAATAAGTTATGATGAATGCAGATAGGAATAATTAGTGTATGTGGGAAGGGAACACCATTCCACAGGAATGAATCGCCATGAAATCAAGGAAGAAGAACATAAAAAGCGAAAGGGAATCAAATAATCACAGAAGATAAAAGTAAACTTATAAGGAAGAGGATGAAATAAATATATTTAATTACAAAGTCTCTAGGGAACCAATGTCAAATAATTTTAGTTGGAAACTCTATTTAAAGATAAGATAGAGAATACCATGTAGACCATTGACATCATAATAAGATCTTTTTTGAATGAAGTACAAAATATCGAAAAAACCTATGATATGAACATAAACAATGGATTAATAGTTATATCATGGTAACAAGTGATATAATTTTAATTGGAAACGTGAAAAGTATTATCAATAAATTATAAATAAACCTAATTTTATAATTTATGAAGTCAAATAACACATCTAGAAAATCAGACTCAAGGTAAGAGACTTCTCCTAAATCATCTTCTAGTGAAGAATTTCATTATAATATGAACTATTGTTATTTTATTTTCTGTACACACAACCATTATGATATTTAGTATCCATATTATATCTATAATAATTTTAATTATAGTTATGGTAAATGTATAAATTCATGGACATTAATATTTAAATATTCAAAGTAGTGTGTGAAACCTTAAATATATAAAGATTTAATAATCAAATATATTATAAATTATATTAATTAAATATTTATTTATAAGGATATAAAAAGATTATAAATTTATTTTAATTTAAATATTTTAATTGTTTTCAAAATGGTTATTTTTATACAATAAATTTTAATTTCATTGAACAAATAGAAAAATGAATTTTTTTACCATATGTGTAGACCACGTATTCTCTATCACTTTAACTGTTATATGATATTTGGATTCATCTATAAGATGTAATTTTTTTAAAATGAATTTAAATCCCTTATTACATTTTTGGAATTTTTGTATTGATAATGGAATAACTATTACTATATATTGAAATGATTTCTTGTTCTTGTAAATGAATTTTTATGAGTGAAATATTGATAATTTCAATATTTTTTCTGGTAAGATTATATAAAGGTAAATGAACATATGATTGGTGGTAATGTGATAATATAATGAGGGGTGGTTATGTGATAATCCATGCATGGGTGGTTCCATGATAAATAAAGGATGCATCATAATGATATATCCTACAATGAATTGCGTATTGAAGTCATCTGTATAGACATTCTAACTGTAAGAGTGTTATGTGTGGATGTTGATAGTGTGGTAATTATATTTAAGTATGATTATGTATACTGATACCATTGTATGTTAAATATTAATTTATATGGGCATTATTGTAATATTTTTATTATAAATGGGTATAAAATGAACTTAATTTTAGTGAAAAGTACATATTTGTTCTTAAAAGTGAAAATCCATTCTTTATGATAATGTAATCATGGTATACATGTTTTCAAAAGACTAATAGTTTTCCCTATCTATATATCACATAGAAATATTTTAATTATCATCCCAATTTTTGAAATGTTTGTCACATGATTTAATGGAGTGCTTTGTAATGGATTGGTTCATGGAAAATTAATTATGATTAAATAAGAAACAAAAGCACATTTCCATTTAAAATTGTTTTGTTTTACTAAAAAAACTAATATTATGTAGATGTGTATACATTGTAATATTTTATTTTATTTTATGAGTTATGTCCTTTTCTATAAAGCTATATATATGAAATTATCCTCGTTGTGAGATTCAATAAAATTGTTGACATCTCTCATGATTATGTAATTTTTAACGCTGGGGCCTTTTAAAAAACCTAGAACCTTAGTGCTACTTTTTCCTTTATTATATTGTTATATGATATAAGGAATCACATCCCATAGAATCAAATAGCTTATTTTTATTTTTCAACAATATACATAAATTATAAATAAAATTCTATTTTCACAAAAAAATTACAACATATTTTTTTGAGAATATAATATTTTCTTATAGTATATATTATTCTAATAATTGTAGTTTACATCAAGGATTCTTGTGAAAACGATACAATGTAATGGCGGGATAATATTCTTAGTATTTATTATGTGTATTATTATATATCATTAATAAATAAACATAATTAATATTATAATATAAATAAATGAGAATACATTCGATTTAAATGTCTAGATAAGTCGTAATCAATAATGAAATGTAATTAATTTAACACATATTTCATTTAATCAACAACCTAAAAGGAAAGATTATCATGATGTAATATAATAATTAAAACCTTAGGAATATTAATAAATAAACCTTCAAGGAATTAAATTCTTAATTATTGGATTTTATTTCTCAATAACATGATATTTCTACCATCAGGACCTTTCATAATACGGTTTAATCTACTAGTATAAACCTTATTTAATTCTATATTACAAATTTATCTCATGAGAACTATCATTTCATTAAGAGGATATATAATGTTTGGAATGACCAATCAATATGGTTTAGAATAAATCTTCGTATATCAAATAATTTATAAAATTAAAAAATTAGTATGCCTTATCATGAAATATATTTATTCAGTAAAGAGTACATGTTTATACAAATTCATCTATTCAATAGATAAAAATAAAACCACATAAGTAAAAATGACATATAAGTAAAAAAATAAAAAAAATACATTTAAATAATATGTATATTTTTGGAAAATTTATTGTCTACTAATTATTTGAAAGTGGATATTTATAGGGGATATTAATAGAAAAAAATGAAACAAGTAAGTTAATTTCAATACATTACTTTTTCAAAATAATCATAAACCATCCAGAGGAAAAATAAGGATCTAATAAGAATATATTAATTAGAGTAATTATAAATTTTTTAATTATGTATATAAATAAAATAAAATTTATTTAAAAATAGTATTAGTAAAATATCCTATAAATTTTGAAAAACATTTACAAAATCCTTTTCAATGGAAATAACATTCAAAAAAAATTATTTAAAAATATAATCATAAATATGAAAATTAATATAAATGAAATTATAGTAATAATTGAAGTTATTTTATTACACATTATAATAATTAAAAAAAATTATTTTTCCATTGTAAATGTTTAATAATTTTCCTTGTTAAGAAACAGATAAGAATATTCCTTACAAATTTTTGGAAAAATCCAAATGGGAAATATTTTGAAAATAGAATCCGATTCTTTTGAAATCATTTTTAAATAGTATCACAATTTAAATTTTCATTTATAAATAATTTTTTTTATAAAAAGGAAAAAAATTTATAAAATATTTTATAAAACGTGATTATGGAAGAAGTCATATTTCTAATCATAGATAGAAATAAACTCATAATCTATTTAAAAAATTTCCAAATATTATTTTGTTGTAAATATTTGAAATATATTTCTATTATATTAAAATATAATGAAAATTTAGTTTTTGATAAAATGAAATTGGTTTATTAGGAAATGTTCTGATAATTTTCATCATTATAAATACAAGTATAAACAATAATGATTGCAATGATATTATGAAAGAAAATTGTACAATGTTTGTTCTGTAGATGTGAGATTTAATTAATGAATCAATTTATTGTATTATATATAAATAAAACTAAAATTATTGGAAATATAAAAATATTTTTTCAAAATATTTTTTCACATAATCAAAGAATATAAAGGACAACTAATGGGTAATGTTACGAAATGAAAATAAATTGAGTTCTGAAATTTGTTACTACACGATATCTTTTAATAAAAAACATAATAGATGAAATAATTAAAATTGAAATTAATATTAAATGATGAATTAATTATTCATATTAATAGTAGTTAAATGGTCACTGTATATACCAAATATATTAAATAAAGTGCATAACATAATAATATTCATCTATTAAATGAAATTGAGAAGATATCCAATACATGATGCCTTATTCTGTGTGAAACTGATTTTTTCTTTTTTATTGTGGTTTTAATCATGTTATGCACTGATTAAATAGCCATATTAATACTTATAGTATCATATCAGATCCATTTATAATATTATTTCTCCCATTTCTTAATAGTCTTACCTTATTATATTATTTTAGACTTTTAATTTCAATGGATTATAATGGTTGTCAGATCATGATAGATATGGTTCCTGGAAATATTATTGAGTTATATAATTTTAATAAAAATAATAATTAAATGATTATCATACTTATACAGTAATTATAATTTATCACCGTCCTCGAGAATCATCAATGATGGATGAATTCCATCACATATTTTGGTTGTAATCTTCTATAAAGAGAAGCACCATTATCATATCCCCAATAGAATTGAATGTTAAAATATTTGTTTTTATAGTAAATATTGAGGAATATATATTTTATAAAATTGATATATATACTTTATATTTTTCTACATACCTATCTATTAGATGCAGTAATTCAAAAAAAGTGATTGGTTTGTAAGGTGGTGTTATACAATATACATGAGTAATGATTTTGTATCCCATTGGATTAAAGTTGAGGGAGTGATAGGTGACACTCTTATTACCAAAACATCTCAATATATGCATGTTACTTTATTTATTATATCATAATTTTTTAAAGATAATTTAATGAGGTGGATAAATAAAATAAATTAAGGTGGTCAATGAAGAACATCATCCTTAATTTGGGTATCCTCGTTTGGTATTCACTAATGCCCTCCAAGATTAGAGTTATGACAAAAATAAGTATTTAATAATTTTTATAGGTAATTTTGGGTGATATTTTTTATATGACTTATCTAAAATAGAGTTTTTCTAATATTTGTTGAAGGTACTATAGAGGTGGCATTCTATAATTGTGGGCGAGGACACACATGGTGTTACTGGAATGAATTGAGTTCTACCCCATTTTTCATATGTCATATTGGAAAATAGTGGACCTTTATTTTACCATATCTTGTTAATGGTTGTTATATTTATATATGTGAGATTTTGTAAATGATTATAGGTCATTCTTACAATTATATTTTTATTTTCTTCTTAGTTAGAATCATTTGTACATTTTATATGGTAAATATGTTGTACTTAAATAACTATTAAATTTTGTATAAAAATTAAGTTGATATAATTGGTGATTATAAAATGTTATTATTAAAAATATTGAAAAAAATTTTTAAATGAAATTCACATAATTGGAAAATTGAAATTTAATATTAATCCCTTAGATGAGATGAGAAATCATAATTTTAATGTGAAAAGAATAATATTATACATTTTTGTTTTCTCTAAATTCAACATGAAAATAATTTCAGTTAAATTAATTGGATTAATTAACATTAAATTGAAATAATTTTATTTTAAAACCTATATAAAATATGATGTATCAATATAAATAATTAAAACTTACAGGAAGTCTCCAATTAAAAGTCATAATTCTCTAATATTCATTAAAAACTGAAACTTCTTATATATATCCAAAAAATCAACCCTAAGATAATTTTAAAATTATTATTTTTAAAATTAATTTTATTTATTCATATATATTTTTTAAAATTATTTAATTTAAGTTTTATATTTTTTTACAAAATCCTCTACTAAACTATATTTTAAAAAATTATGTTTTTTCAAAAACCATTTACTTTCATTTAAATGATTATTATTTTATCACTAATCAATTGATAAATATATTTTCCATAATTTTTTTATTATAATTGATAAAAAAATTAATTTCTATGATATAAATAATATATTAAATATTATAATTTTAATAATATTTTTCATTTTGATTGATTGTGGTGTTGCGTTTTACACAAACTAAACAATGTTTTCATTTTAACTAAGGGTTAACATTGTGTTATGTGTAAATAAATATAAAATTACTATTTTTGTAATTAAATAAGTTTAAGAAAAAAAATTATTTGAAAAAAATATGTATTAATGCCTTTGCGTGTAATATTTTCTTTTGATATTTATGTTGTCTATCACAAAATCTATCAAATACAATGTTCACAATTTAAAATACTAGTGTGTTAAATTATCCCCACATACCTTAAATTTCATAAAACAATTCAATTATGATCTCAATAGTCAATATATTGACTTCTGGATATACCATTATAAAAAAAGATATATCATTCAATTATTAAATTAAATATAGTACTGATAAGAGATAAAAGGACGTATCAGGGTCATATAAAAGGATACATAACAAAGATTCCTTGTGGGAGAAAATTAGTGATAGAATATTTGACAAAGTGAAAATGTAAAAATAATTATAGATATTTATTAAATCTATTGATCATCATAATTGAATGGTCATTGTAATGTTATGTTCCTAAAAATCATTAATTTAATAGGTGTGAAATGGTCATAGATATTATCTTCAATTATTGAAATAAGATAACATTTTTTCAAGGTTTTTTTATAAAAATAAGGAAATATTTTACTCTTTACATATATATATGGAATTATAAATAAATAATTCCTTTATATTTTATAATTATAATTTCATCCTTGGGTTTTTATTGATTAGTTTACAAGTAATTTACTATTCATAAAATTCATAACCTATAATTTTCTTTACTAAACCACAAAAAATTTATATTTAATGGATCGTAATAGACAACAATGAGTGAAAATTAATTTCTTTTGGATGTAAATATGAATCAAACTAATGTGGTTATAAAAAGTTATTGCATATAATAATTTAATTTGTAATCATTCAAAGTAATACTTCAGGATCATCATTAATATTTATTTTTCATCTTTAATAAATATTAACATCTTAATATAGAAATAACCTATGACATTTTTACGAGTTAATACATTATCATCCTTCGGTCATGGGTTCAACCAAATTAAAATTTTGTACATGATGGGTTATCAAACTCTATTTGGGTTATCCGTTATAAAAAAATACCAATATAATTCCAATAATTTACTAAAAAATATGGTGGATATTCATAAAATAAAGTCAATCAATAAATGAAATTTTTACAGAGGATTTCAATACAATAGCAATATATAAATATGTCATCCATTTTAATTATACATGATTAATTATTTAGAATGGGGGAGGGTACAATTTAGGAGAGTGAATTGACTTGGGAATGTCTAGGATTTCTCCAATTTTTATAATTAAATTTTAATAGATCTTTATGGTGAGTTTTATTTTTGTTGGTCATATTCTTCCTTTTTCCTCAACAATTTTTTTCTTTTAACCTTACTTTGTATACATAAATCATTTCCCAATTCCATTAGGAATCTATCTTATGTGTCTCATTACATATTTCTGACATGATGGAAATCAATCATTCATTCATATATGGTTTTTACAACTCAAATTTTATAGAAATATCCCTTTTTATATTATTTGGTGATTCTTGGAGTTGGTTAATGTACATGTTTTAAACCATATTTAAGGATATATGGTTTGATATAATGATTATATTTATCACTTATATAATAATTCCATTTAAGGGTCATATCCACCACTGAGTTCTTCATATTCTTTATTACCATTATTCCTCTATAATCTATAAAATTTTTGAAACTGGAAATAGATATTGAGAAACAATAATTTTAGAGGGAAAACCATATAACAATTTATTAGGTGTCTATATAATGGAATATTATTTTTAATGTTAGAAACCTTATGTTTAACCATGGGTATTGAATTTCAAATATTCTTTATAATGGTTAGACATAAAAATTAAAATTATCTTAATATTATCCCATGACAGAGTGAAAACATGCTTGATATAAGGCCCATAGTGGTAGGCATGGTGATGATCTAATCAGGTATAATACATCATCTTTAACGCAATTACCCCTAGATACCTATGTTTTAGAAAAATAACCGCCTTTATTATCTATGAATAAATGTATTTCCAAGAAATATATAATAATATTTACTTTACCAGGAGATTATGATGATCTTGTACACATATCGTCAAAGTCTACCACAATTCTAGGATCCATAATCATTGATTTCAAAAATCAAGTTCCTAATATTTTTTCTAAAATTATTATGATACCGGTTACAGAAACCTTGATCCGAGTGTCATGGAGTCGATGTCTTGTTTATTACGTTTTCATAAGATAAAATTAACCACATCTTATAGGACAGAATAGTTTAGTAGTCTTAGTAAACTAGATATATATTTTATATATTAATTAAAAATAAAAAATTTACAAAATAACAGTTTCCACAATATCCATTTTTCTCTATAATATTATTGCATAAAAAACATTTTATCAATCATGGATTCATAAGAGACAGAGAAAATATATGGTTGAACTAAAATTATCAATAAGGATTAAATATATAGAAATATACCATGAATTAATAATATAAATATGAATGGAAAAGTAAAAAAATAGGAAAAAAATTATATTTATATAGTTGGATAATTAATAATATATTTAGGAAATTAAATTACAAAAAACATGAGATTTAATGAATGAAAACCAATTGTATAGAATAATAATATCAAAATTAAAATGTCTAGAATAATAATTATTATACTCTGAATGATGTAAAGACTTAATTATTGAATTTCATTTCTCATACTCATAATACTGCAACGCTTAAGAACATTAAAATGACTGTTTTAATTTACATGAAAAAACCTATTTAAGGATAAAATATTGATTTGTCTCTTGAAAAAAACTGATTAATAAAGGGGATATATAATGTTGGTCCCCACCCATAATTATTGGTCTAAGTCATTCCATATATATTTTATAATCTATTGAACTAATAAATCATTACTCTTTTTGACCAAATATACTTACGTGTATAAATTTTAATATAAAACATTATATATATAAATGAGATGAAATTCAATATAATATAGTATTCATAATATATAATATTAATATTTATAGGAAATTTAGCGTATACTAATCACACGATTGTGAATATTTCATTGGTAATTTTATTGCTAAAAAATGAAACAGTGAATGATATTTTAGTATTATCCATGGTCAAAATAGCCATAAATCATCCCAAGGAATAACAAGGAATATATAAATATATATCCATTGAAGTAATAATAATTGGTTTTCATCAATAATAAATAAAAAACAAATGGATCATTAAAAATATTTTTTTGGATCATTTTTTTTTCATTTTGATTTATATTCAAAAAACCATTTATTTTGAAATAAATATTAATAAAAATTCATTAAAATGATATTTTTTGACTAGAAAAGGAAATATTAATTGAATATATGGTCATGATAACGTGTATTTATATACAAGAAAATTATCTAGATAATAAAACTCCTTTTGAAATGTAAATATTCATGGAAATATCAATGTTTAGAAAACCAAAATAATATACTTTTTTTATATTCAATAAATGAAAATCGTGCGCTGTTTTGAAAATGGCATAATATTTGAATTATTTTTCTAAAAAATGTTCGAAAAAGATGTAAATATAACAAATATATAATTTTAAAATATAACAAAAATTGACAAAAATTTGAGATAAAATTATTTTTGGAGGGAAATATTATTCAAACATTATAGAGAAATGTAGTGGGATTTAATTAGATTATTCTCATCATTTTTAATTCATAAAGAGTGTGTATATAATATTATTATTTAAAAATATAATTAATTAATATATATAAATAAAATGAATATTTGTAATTATAAAATTGTTAAAAAATTTCCTTTAAAGGAAATACAAGTATAAATAATATCTATTCGAATGAGAATGTTAAATAAACCCTTACAATGATCAGAATGTTTATATAATAAATATAAATTGAATCAATTATGTTTTTCAACTGTATATCAAGATAAAAAATTGGAAAGAAGAAAAATTGATATTCAAAATTCATTATACACATAATCTTTAAAAATGTCAATGTCAATAAAGGAGTAATATAAACCAATGAAACAAATTAAGTTATGAAATTAAATACTATTATTTTAATTTTAATTCAAAACCCATTAGAAAAAATAATTTTTAATTGAAATGTAAAATTCCTTGAATAATTAATTATTCATTATATTAAATTTATAACGGTTTTTTGGACACTAAATAAATTGTATTTAGGGGCATGAGAACACAATATGCCTCAATGAAATTAAATTAAGACAAAATCCCTTACCTCATTCCTCTTTTTGGTCGAACATGATTTAAAATCATGTATAGTGGTTAAAAAATCTTATTACATAATTATAGAACCATATTTATATTTTTATAGTAACATTAATCCATTTTATGATATTATATTACCATCCTTTTAACAATATTTAAATTGATTAATTGTTTAAGTGGTCAATTAGCTTCGTTTATCATGATTGTTTTTCAAGAATGAACCAATTCTTGCAAAAATTAATTATTTTTATCATGTACATAATAATAAAAATGATAAAACTGTCATATTTATGCATTAATTTTTTACGCCCTATTATTAAATATCTTTATGTGAAATAAATTATGTTTCAATCATTGAGGTGATATGCCTTAAATAAGAATTTATATTGCTTCCAATTTTTAAGATCATTATAGAAAGAAGGAAGGTAATTTCTTATATGCCATGAATTTCGATAATATTTTAAATACCATATTATATAAATATATATATTAATGCTATGTTTTTGTCATATGTAGAGGGTCACATCACATCATGAATGTGGTATTCCAAACATAAAAGATTTTTGTTATCATCATTCCATATGTGAAATGGAAATAAAAACTGATATATATTATTAAGGAAGAATTATAAATATGGAATTATAATAATATTTATATATTTTATATAAAATTTAATCATTAACATTTCCCTTTTTACATTTCATGTGAAGTGTTTTTATAAGACAAATCACATAACCTAGTGAGGTGGAAATCTTCTATACACACGAGCGACCGAACCATATCTTTAATGGAATAGAAGGTAAAACAATATATGACATATAGAGACTAAAGAAATATAAATATTTTATAAATATAATATATATACATTATATTTATAAAAATAACCTACCATGATATGGTGTGATGAAAAAATGAAAAAAAATATTTTGTGAGGTGGTAGTCCTTCTTACACACGAATGGTAATTAAGTTAACCAATTGGTGGATGTGGAGGTGGATCAAGATCATTATTATATTTTAAAGACATAGAAGAATATTTATGATACAAATATTATTATATTATTATGTCTTTAAAATTAATTTAAGTAGGTGGACAGATAAATATAATAAAGATTCTTGTTCATAAATATTGTCTCTTGATTGTTTATCCCCCTTGGGTTTAAATTATAGCCTTCCAAGAAATATTTTAAGACAATAATAAGGATTCTATGATTAGTTATAAATTTTTTTTATTTTAAGTGTTTTGTACATGAATGATCTAATGTATTCATATGTTTAAAATAATGTGGGAGATTAATGGAATTATATAATTGTGGGAGGGGACACAGTTGTTATTTATTATCGAAATTCAGTGATCCTAGAGTTTTTATACATAAGAAGGGACAAAAATGGACCATAATCTAACCTTATAAGAGTAATGTTCTAAATATGTCCACAAAATAGTTTTTTGAAATTTATACATCATTTTTACCCCAATATTCTTAGTTTAATCTTCTGATAAAAAGAATTTTTCAATTAACCATGATTATATTTTTTTTCCACATTCACTATTAATTTTAAAATTAATTATGATAACCTTATTAGATATAATAAAAATTAGTAATAAAATTAATTTATCCATTTTTCCAAATTCAATTCACATAACTCTAATAGAAAAATTTAAAATTTATCTCACATACATGATTATAATGTAGGATTTTAAAGTGAATCTATTGAAATGATTGTACAATATTTTTATATATAAATACAATTTGATATTAATTAAAATGATATAAAATGGGTTTGATTGATATAAAATTTTACTAATATTTATTTAACTTTTATTAAATATATAATTTAAAATTATAAATAATTAAAATGAAAATTCATTTTTTAATTTATCTTTCAGTATCATTAAGATTCATAAAAAATATATAATATGAAAAAAATTCTGAAAATTCACCCACAACAACTTTTTGATAAAAATTTCAAAAAGTAATAATTTTTTTATAAGCTTTTAATAATATTATTAAAAATTAGTTTAATATTTTTTGTGCAATGTTAAAGTAAATAGTATTTTTGAATAAATACTATTTTTTGAAAACATAGTATTTTCTTTTAATTGATTAGTAACTTCTTACTAATTAATTAATACAAATATTTTTTGAAATATATTTATTAAATTTTTTACATCTAATTTAATAGAAATGTTAAAATATTACATAAGTTAATTATAATTTAATAATATTTCAAAAACATTATGCTCAATATTACATGTAATTCAAACTAAACAATATGTTGCGTGTAATGAAAGATTAAAATAGCATTTCATTTCAGAAAAGATAAACATAGTAATGAATATAATAAAATCTATTAAATATAATTAATTTATTTAAAAATATATATATTATAAAGTCTCATGTTGTTTTTTTCAATTTTTGATTCTACCTTCAACATAATCTATCGATACAATGTTTTTATTTTAAAATCATGCGGAGATTGAAATATTCTATTTTTGTTATGTAAAATATTATCTTGGTTGTAATGCATGTTATCAATTTTTTTTGGTAAAATAAGAAAAACTAATTATTTTTAGTAATGAAAATATTAAAGTAATGTAATTTTTTTAAAAATAAATATATATTAAATTATCAGGATGTTAATTTTTTTCTAGGCATGTTTTTGTGGGTCATATATGCTATTGAATACAATATCATTTTTTAGATTTTATTTATGTTACATTATACCTGCCATTAATAAATTTCGTCCTCAAAATATAAATGTGATCATGGAAATTATGTGTCTGATATTAGAAAAATTCAATCATTCAAAAATCCAACATTTTAAATTTTTTTAATAAAATATCATAATTATAAAAAATAAATTGATGTACAAGGTCATATAGAATAATATATAAGTATGTATCAACACTATAGAAAATTATTGTTATGTGATGATATTGACAAGAAGGAAATGAATAAAAAAATTATATGGAGATAAAGGTCATTAACCAATAGAAAGTGTGTAATCAATATAATTATAAGGACCTCAGAAACATAAATATGTATGGATATATAAGAAAAATTTAATTCACCAGTTGTTAATATTACAAAAAATTCCAATATTATTTTCCTAATTTTGATGAATTATTAAACAGTATAATAATATAATGAAATACAGTTATGTGATACATTTCTATTTCATAAGAATAGTTTATTCTATTGGGTATTATTCAACCAATTTCTAATTCACCACATACTCTATAAATTAAATATCATTAATTTTTTTTATGCATGATTCTCCAAAATCAACATTTTTCAGATCATAAAATCCATAAAATACTTTCATGTCTTTATATCTCCCTCTAACTATTTCCCTACACTAATATGGTTTTTCTAAGTTACCCCTTCATTTAATCTAAAAAAAATCTATAAAAAACTAGTTCAACATTAATATGAATCAATCACATTTTTTAAATTAATATAATCACATGTTAACAAGGACATCGTGGATGTTAGTGGTATATTCTAAACCATTATTAATATTTGATTCTGGATTAATTTCATATATCATGTCTTTTTTGATGAGTTTTCAATAGGAATACAAGTTGTCCTTTTTATAAATATATATATAATTAATTCAAAAAATAATCCCAAAACATATTTTTTACATACTTGAAATAAAATTAATCATTAAATACCCTTTTTACTATACTCTTCAATAAAAATTATTATATACCCTCAATATATAATTAATAATATTATATTATAGTCGTTACAATGTATTTAATTATCGAATGAACCCTATATATTTTTAATACCATTACGATTATTATTTTTGTATGGGAATTTCATATTCCATAAATAATATTTTCAGTAATACATTTAATAATCCAATTTGTTTTATTTTAATAAATTATTCCCAAAATAATCTATATATTTGTAGACACCAATCACATAATAACTAAAATGGTGAATTTATGATATTGAACTTATAATGAATCATATGTTTATTAACCCATGATGGAATCTAAAACACTTATGACAATGAAGACTTTTATTATTCACAATCATGATAGGGTTTCCCATTTATTATCATGAAAATAAATTTTTTTGAAATACTTTTAAAATATAATTCTGGAATCCCATTTAATACTAAAATAAATTTAGTTTCAACGTTACACAATTAATTTTCTCAAACATAACCCTTAAACATGGTCATTAACATGGATAATTCCCTAGTTTTCCCCATTTTGGAATGAAGTAAATAATTAGTTCCACAGAAAGATATTTATATCATTTTACAATCCTCATAATTTTCCATAGAAAATTATTTTCTTATTCCATTCCTTTATACATTTAATGGATTTTATGATTCTATTTAGACACTTTAATTTTAATATATGGAACCTTAAGTTTATACTAGGTTATTTATTATCATTTTATATTTAAATACTTTATAATGGGTTGTAATGAAAATGTGAATCATATAATAGTATACATTGAGATTGTCAAAATGCGTAGGATGTAATGTCTATTTTCATGAAATAGTAATGATTTGGCCAAACATATTGTTCTGTATTTAGAGTTTTTATCCCTTGGTACATCTGTCCAAGAACCTCATCTTATTTTAGTATATAAATAGTTATTTATTTTTATGAAAACTAACATAATCAACACTATGAAATCATTATTATATTCATTTATATATATCCTCAATGTCTAACATATGGTTATGATCCATAATCCATCTTTCCCTAATTCCACATCCAAAATTTTCAACTAAACATTCGCATATTCAAACTCTAGTTACCCCATCCCTATTAATATAGGTTGGTGTCAACAATATTTTATTATAAAAAGATACAAAATCACATCCCAATGACCAAATAGATAATTATTATGCATTAACTAAACAAATACTTCAGTGCAAAATTACATATAGATCCAATATTTTAAAATATATATTTTATTCGGATAATTAAATTTTCCCCTCTAATATATCGTTTGACATTAATCAAAATAAAAATAATGGAATACTAAATAAAGGGAGAAAAAATAGTGATCTCTGGTTCTCTATAAAAGTTGTGTAAAATTGTTTAAAACATTAAATTATATGAATAATCTAAATGTAATGGATGATAACTAATCATACACACCATGTAATCAATAAAATGAGAAATAAGTGAATCCCGAGTTAATATTAAATGTAAAATGTCATTTAAAACAATCAATATAGAATGTTTAATAACTGAAAGATAATTAATCATAATCAATAACAATAAATCACAACTTTTTAAGGAATAATCAATATTTAAAGGTATAAAAGTTAAAACACAATCCATTTAATCAATAACTGATACTTAAATTCATTATAATATAATATAATTACTATATTATAAATTGGAAAAATTGTTTAACTATAAATGAATTTAATGATTAATTTTTATATTCCATGTTTTATGAATACGATACAGCTACCATTGAAATTTATCCTCATGATATTACACAAATTATTGGCACAATATCATTTTTTTGATAAAATATTTTATTTTTGAAATATGATTTCCCTCATGAGAAAAAAAAATAATTGAGGGTTAATCTATAACCATTAGTAAATATAGCTCCAAGTCTAAATAACACAACATATTTTGAATATTAAAAATAATTTACGAAAAATATAACATATCATCAACTATAATTTTTCAGTAAGAAATAAAAATCATACAATATTACTCTTGAAGAGAAACATTCAATAAGGAAACGAATATTAATAATTAATTCATGAATTATGAAGTAAAATTTTCCCTAATAAATCCTATTTATATTTATGGAAAATTAAATAGCACTACAATAGGAATAATTAAAGAGGATTTTAATGGGTATAAAAATAAATAAGGGAAGTGAATTTAAATACTTTTTCATCATAAATATAATCATAAAACACCTAAAGTAATAATTGAAATGGTATCAAAAAATAATATATCAATTTGTGTAATAATAATGTTTTTAAATAGATAAATATTAACACAATTAAAATCTATTTTAAAATCATTCTTGAAAAATATATCAACATTATTTTTGAAAACCTATTTCAAAATATAAAAGTTCACATAACAATAACACAATAACATTTTTTAAAATAATAATTTAAAGATATAAAGGAATATTGAAAACTTTTCAGTGGTAAGGATGCTTGTAAACTCAATTCATATCATATATGTTTTATCAAATTTTATATCAATATTTTGGAAAAATCAACCAAGATTTATTTGTATACTAAATTATTATTTATTTAAAAAATATTTGGAAAATGTAAATTTGGATGAGTGATTCTTTAATAAATCATTTTTAATATTTTAAAATCATTTTTTTGGAGATATGGGTTCTTAAGCAAACCAATTCTGACCAAAGAGAGAATATATGTCATGTTTTTTTAACCTTTTCTTAGTTATTTTTAGTAAAATGTAGTGAAAATTTGTAAAATTGTTGGGAAGTATAAAAACTAAAAAAGAAGGTAAAATGATATTGTGTTATTATAAAATTATCAAATAATTTCTTTCAACTATAGTTTCATTGTAATCAAAATCGATGAGAATAAGAATTTGAAATAAACCATTAAAGGTTCATAACACTCAATGAATAGTGTCTATCTATAAACATTAAATTTAAATAAATAAATTAGAAATAAATCATAATATTAGTAATTTAAATCATAGATAGAGTAATAGAATATCAAATATAATGAATTAGTAATATAACCAAATGAAAATAAATTTACCTATAAAATATATAATAATAGAGAAAATCACTTATCAAATCCCCTTGGATGGATTAATTCAAATTTAGACATAAAATAAAATGACATTATAATTATCCATGACATTAGATTTTAACGGGTATTTATATACACTTTGTAAAATAAATTAGGTTAAAAATTTTATATTATTCCCCATTTGAAGGGATATAGAGATTGAATATCTTACCATCTCCTTCCATTTGGTTAAGAATGATTTAAACACATATATATTTGTTATAAAGATTTTATTGAATTAAAATATAAATATATTAATATATTTTAACAAAATATATTATCATTTTATATAATATTTCCAATTGTTTATTAATTATCATTCATTATATTTACTGGTTCAAGTGTTAACTTCCTGGTTTTCTCATTCATATTTTATCATGAATTTTTTGGTCATTATTCATATTATATTGTCATATCTTATCTAAATAATAATAATAATTTAATTATAATATTTTAAAATTAATTATATTCTTATTACAAGTAGTGAATGATGGTTATTAAAAATGGAGTATGTTATATTCATGGATCCAATAGGTGAGCTATACACATGAGTAACGTTTCAATTTCAAATAATCATTATAGAAAAGAGATAAGTATTATTTTAACATTAATTAATGTTTATTATATAGTATAATCCATATTATAATTTTAAACAAATTTATATATATCATCCATTTAGATTGGTGATCAAAGGAGTGTAACATCAAATTATGAATGGGGTAGCCCATACTTATACGAATGATTGTATCCTCTTTATGTCATTGATATGTTATGAAATAAAAAGATATGAAATTTCAATTTAGAATGATAAATATTTCTTTAATATAATAATTATTACAGTTACATCACATATAATCATTATATTTTCCATTAACATTTTTTATGCAACGTTATGTGAAAGATGAATCACATCGCATTCATGAGGCAATAGACCGCTGAAAAAAAATAAATATCATCGTATCTCATAAAAATTGAAATTACAATGTTATATATGATATAATTACACAAAAGGTTCTATTATTCCTTAATTATTAGATAATTAAATTATATTCGTCATCATACACAACCATGAGTGCAGGTAATGGAAGAATAAATTATATCGATTCACGTGCCGGAAGTTCTCCACACACAATAATAATTATTTCATAACATATTTGATGAATGGGTAGATGGTTTTATGTCAATGATTAAAAAATCACATTATACAAAATTAACTTTTTTTAATATATCATAATGTTTTAAAATTATCAGAAGGAGGTTTTGTAGGAAAAAAATAAAAAATACTCTTATAATTGTGTTACCACTTTTTCGTGTAACCTCATTTGGATTTCACCAAATTCATAAATATTTTGTTTTTTACCCAAAATATAGATACATGAAATTGCTGAAATTTTTTTTCTTGTAATATGTGTTGACATTGGCAGATCCATAATTTTTTTAATTGGCGATGATTAGAGCAGTTTTAGTGGCCTTTTATAATCTTGTTGAGTTACACAATAGTAATTTTTGAAAAGAACATGAAATTCACATAATTTTTTAACAATAATAATATTTCAACATACAATATTATAGGAAATTTATCATTTTAGTTTAAAAATATTTATAGGAAATATATTTTTAGTCATGTTTTTTGCCATTTTAACCTCTTTCGTTTTTTGTTTAACACCAGGTAAATTCTCTTTTAACATAACCACAATAAATAATTTTAACTTTTTTCCACTGTTTATTTAAGTCATAAAGGATTTTTAACATATTAGTTAATATAAATAATAATTATTCATAATAAATAAATAATTTTATAGAATCACATTCAAATAATTTTCATACATTAATTTAAAATTAATCTCGTAGACATGATGATAAAGAATATTTTAATGAGAAAATGATCAAAAATTTAAAATGTTTTTATATAAAATATTAATTTAAAAATCATTCTTGTAAATAAATATGGGTTAATACATGTATAATTTTAATAATTTATCATTGAAAACAATTTAAAACATTTTTTATCATTATAAATAAATTAACTGAAAATGGTGTTTTTAATTAAAATTTTATATTTTCAAGTATTCTATTAAACATGAATCATCTTAGAAAAATTATAAAACCCAATAATAATATTATTTTATGATAAACTATAAATAAATGGGTATATTTTATCATGTACATTTACTAAATTTGTTTACTTGAATTTTTAAATAATGAACTCAAAGTGAGAATACATTTTTTCAGAAAAAAATTATTTTCAATAAATTATTTATATCTGTTTTAAATGATTGTTATTTTATTAAAAATAAATATATATCTAAAAAAATGTGCATAAATCAGATATTCATAACTTATTTAATCCAATTAATAACGTTCAAACCAATTTCAAAGCGATTACTTTCATATTAAATAATAATATTAATAGTATATCGTTCTCCATAAAACTCAATCTTTGGTGTGATGAAAACTATTATATAAATCCATTACTCTATATAATGGAAGATATTAATTGTTATTTTTAATTTCATATATTTATTATATATAATTTATTTTCATATTAAATTCTCATACACTCATGGGGTATTAAATTTTCTTCTAATCCTATTGTTGTGTGTCATATACAAAGTTGAATAAAATTATATTATTTTAAAATTTTATTATGTTATAGTAATGAACACTTTGATAAATTTAATGATGATTTTCATATTTAAGGAATATAATCCAAAAAAGTAATTAAGTCAAAACATAGTAAATGTGGTTTGAGGAAGTTTTGAATTTAGTTCAAGTTATGAATCTGAATATGATTACGATGTTTTGGAAGTAACCGAAAAAAAAATTAATTTTCATGAATTATATTATAATAATCACACTACTAAAAAGTGATTTAACATTGTATATTGAAAAATTATAAAAACAAAAAAAAACATTTTTCCTTGAAAAATTAAAATATTTGATATAATGAATCTAATGAAATGTTTCTTTCATTAAAAAATTCATAATTAAATAATTTCTATGGTAGAAAATAATGATGATAATTATTGTATTAAATATATTCCATAAAAGTAAAGAAATTTATATAAATGAATATTAATATATTTTCAATTATATAAAAATACATATAAATGAATTTAATAATTTCAAACAATGAATAATAGTCTGAGAAAATAAAATTATTCAAAAAAGAAAAGTAATTATTATATAAAAACTAAAAAAATGAGAATCATAAATAGATAATTTCTCATAAGAATGAAGCATTATATGTTATTTTCATGTAATTAAAATTTTATAATATGTATTAATGATAAAATAAAATACCAACAACACTAGAAATGGATATAATATTTATATTCACAACGAGTATAAACCATTATTATTCAAAATCAATAAAGGAAAAAATATTATCAAAACATGACATACATGTAATTTAAAATTATATTATGAATATGAATTACCATTAAGAATTGAATTATTAATAAGGTATTGAATGAATTTTTTTTATTTTACATTTATGTCTAAATTTCCCTTCAATATTATCTTGAAATATGCAAGAGTTTTTTAGAGTTTCATTTCTAAAAGAGTTAGATAGTAAATTTCCATGATGTCAAAATAGAGTTTTTACTAATATGTTCTAACATCCTTAGATTTTAAAGGGAAACACTTTATGCTTAAATGATATACTATATAATATGTGACCTACAATTTATATATACATTTTTTTATTATGATAATTGAATTGCAAAAAACAGACATACACGGTTGGGATAAGTATGTCATTTAGAGTCTGATAGAACCAAAATAATTTTTAGTGAATAACACCTAAACCTTATGAATATTAATGTACATTTATGAATATAAATGAACAAAAATTAATAATAATATTACACATAGGAATTGAAAATCATCCAAATGAATAGTTACCCCACCAATAAATGTATAATAAAAACAAATATTATAAGTTATAATATGATTATTATATTAGTGTTGGTATTTTTGTGTGAAATAAATATTTAATTAAAAGTATATTATTAAATAAAGAATTTAGGTGAAATATTTTTTTCCCAAATCATAATAATAAAATAATTATTTTATTGGATTAGGGTTGAGTGATAATTTAATGATACCTTGATTATTTTATGATGTTTTTATAACATGAGTTGTAGTTTTAAAATGTTTATTATTCCAAAAAAACAATTTCTATTAAAAATTAAATTAAATTTATATTGAAAAATATTTTGATACAATTGATTTAATTTTTATATTATATAGGATGAAAACTGTTTAGGTCAAATTTTTTAGATTTTTCTAAAATACATGTAATTTTAGTGAATTGTGAAATTTGATAATATACGAAATATTCATAATAGTGAATATAAGTATCATGCTTCAGTCATGGATGACGTAAATGGAAAATTATTAGAAATAAAATTCACTTATAATTTATTTCACATTAATCTAGACTATTAATATATGAGATAAAAAAATTTAAATTAATGATTTAAATAACGTAAACCCCCTCCTCTCCTCATCCTCTACGAACACCACCCTCACACCCTCTTCCTCTCACACCTAAATAGAATTGATAATTGTATAAATAATTCCCAATATTATTCACAATACTCATACCCATTTTGAAGTCTTTCTGGTCTCACCATGAGTACAATACCAAAGCTCTTAGAGAGGATTTCATAGAGAAGACTTTATGTGGTAGAAATCCTCTTTCATTTTCAGGTAATTTTTTCCCATTTCCTTATCATTTTTTATAAAATATTCCTATTACCTTATTCAAGAGTAATAATATCTCTATAATATTATATATTCTTTATTTTATTATGTTTATGGAAAAATTAATCAACATACTTATAATCCTCTCCCTCTAATAAGAAAAATAAAAATGCCATCCATGTTATGTCAATTTACCAAAATCGTGGAAAATGTGTTTTCGATTTCCCTTACTTCCATACAAGCATGTCATAAACAATTATAATATTTTCAAAATATTGTAATGATTATTATAAAACCAATTTTATGTTTTGTAATTAATATATATAAATAAAAATAAGTTATATAAGGAATCAAATTTATTATTATCAAAGATCTATAAAAATTATATAAACTAATATAACTAATGATTTTCTTAATTACTCATCCTCATACCATATCACCAAATTTTATTATAGAATAATTGACTAATCTATAATCATTTGGAAAGTATTTCATTCCACTTCTAGTGTGTCTCTTCCATTCGATAATAAAAATCCTTCAGAAACAAACCATCGAAATCATTTGATGGTAGCACTAGAATAAATGGAAATAAAAGAAATTTGTAAATGGGAATAATGATGTAATAAAAACATCATATAAGATTTTATAAACCACAATTTTTTTCAAAAATTGTTAATAAAAATATTTTAACTATTATACATGAGGTTTAAACAAGTATGATGTAAGACAAACCCAATGTAAAGAAATTATTAACCTAATTTCCATTCATTGGGTTAAACATCAACTTTGGTGATTATATGTTTCTATTATTAATTTTGTAAATAATTTTTGTTAATATAATATTTTATTATATGAATTTATCATTTATAAACATATTCCATTCGTTCTATCAATCTTCACATCAATTGTATGGTATTTATAAGGGACCTTTCGTTTAAAATACACTTTTAAATTATAGTTTAAAAATTTAAAAAGCATTGTTTTTATGAAATTATACATGTTTTCTGTGTTAACACCTGGGATTTCCATGTAAATTTTATTCCTAAACACATGATTATATTAAGAGTCCTAAAAAATTTACGGCTCTTGATTCTGAGGCTCGGTGTGCCTGGAATCAATTTCTGATGTTTTATCCATGTACGTTCAGTAAACGTACGAGCGGGATTTTATAATTTTTAAAGCATTGCTCAGAAATGAAAACTGAGGGCATCGTTGAACTTACAACGCTAGTATTCGCTTATGAATACTTTCACTTCGACAGATGTGAGTCGAGGATTGAAGTTAGTTTTTTGGTTTTTGTAAAAATAAATAATAAAATAATGTGACCTACAAATTATTTTATTGAGCCGCCATATGAGTGTTGGGGGTTAAAATATCCTCTTGGTTGTTAGAGGTCGGTCTACCACACCTTAACCCCCCATGGGAGGTTATGGTGGTGGGGGCCACCCAAAATCAACCTCTCATATGAGGATAAATGAGGTGGGGACCACCATGGATCTGAAACCCTTAAACTCCCCATTAATGATGAGAAAACATTTAAGCTTCAAATTAATTTAGGGGAGCCCCTACACCTCCTCTAGAATTTAATTTTTCCAATCCTCCACAATTAAGGGGGATCCTCCTAGTTAATTAACTCTTTTAAATTGATGCCAACTCCCCAATTAATGTTTTCCAACATACACGATTTAATGAGGAGGAGCCTTTTAATTTAATTTACTCTTTTGAATTTTTTCCAATGAAATAATAGATTACGTAATCTATTATTTGGCACGATAAATTCAGATGTGTGATTGAAGGGAAAGATCTCAACGAAGAACCACATCCTCTAATGAAGAAATCTCAACAATGGAGAATGATGAACGCTATAGACGATCCTTCTTCGACTTCTTCCCTGGACACATACCGACGTGGAACCACATCCACAACCGTCATGAGAATTATGGAGTGTAAGAGTGCTTGGTGGATGCGACGAACGAAGAGCTTCTTGTTCTTCATTCCGCAACTCTGTTAACAATAGATGAACGAATAATGACCAACAAAATCTAGGGGGATTATATTTATCTGAGTTCTATTTTCATCCCTCCTTCTTTGATAATGAAGGTTGTTGAGCCTCAATCTTTTCAAACTTTTACTATAACCATAAATGCTGAAGATGCGGGCCAACCTAACATGGCATGATGTCCCCCATTGATGTTTCTGTCTTGTGGAGTTATTCTGCATGGCGACTTAATAACGATGAGGCGACGAAGGGAACTACGACAAAGGCCATTTGACCCACGGCCTCCGTGAATTGCACTGCCCATGTGGCTCACCAGTACTCCCAACTGAACACCTCATGCCCATGCCGGCCCAAGATGCACCGAACCGAACTACCCGGCAAGCGGCCCGTGGCCTCTCGTTAGCCTTCCCGGCACCTTGTCGGCCTGCCTGTGCCCGGTGCGGCCTTCCGGCAACCTCCCATGCGCAATCTCAACCTACACGTGACCTTTCACGCCTTGCACGTCTTGCCAGCAGCCTCCTGCATTCCCTTCCCGGCTGTCATCGGCCTGCTGGCCTCTCGATCCGTCCCACAGCATCCCTTGCGGAATTGTTGGCTGAACCAGCTCAGCCTTCTATACCGAGCCGCTCGAGCCTCACCCCGTGCAGTGCTGGCCGAACCGACCCTTGCCTCCGGAAAGAGAAACTTACGTGAAGACCTCCAGGCCGAACTTCCCCCACAGTCCACTAGGTCGGGCCCAGCGGACCTGGCCGAACCTAGTGGGCTGACCCGCACAACTGGCTGGGTCAGACACAGACCTGGTCGGCCCGGACTGGGTTGGGATGAGTCCGTCTGATCAGGTCTGACCGAACATGGGACCACTTCTAACCCTTTTCATCCTTTAGACCTATCTTTTGCACCATATGTCCATTGGAAAAACCATCAACAACACTGGTATTCTGGGAGCATGATGGTCCCTTGAGTATACCCCATTGAAGTTCTGGGTAAAGTTTTGATACGATTAGGTTGGATCGTACATGAATCCAACTAGTCCCCCGGGACTAAAAAGCTAATAAATCACAGACCGGTCGTCTGATTGACATGTCGTCCGTTGCATTGAGACCTCTATGATAGGTCGAAACACTGAGATATTTCTACATGGGACTTCTTCACAGTTATAGTATCAACCTGTATATCGTGATGCGAATCCTCTCGGAGATGAGCGAGTATAGAACAGTGACCTAGTAGCGAGTTGAACCTGACTAATGCTGGCTGATTCAACTCGGAGTGACTCAAGTAGAGTAGTGGGGAGTGCCTTGGTGTCGAGGCAGACCCATAGTAGGGAGTCCCGCTGTGTGATGCGACAGACCCACGGTACTCGACACGTGGAGTACCTAAGTAGGCGAAGAGGGGGAGTTCCTATGTGTGACGTGATAGACCCACGGTGGGGAGCTCCTCTGTGTGACGCAATAGACCAACATTACTCGACAAGAGGAGTACCTCAGCAGTACAAGGATAGTTAGAAGCGCCTCTGTGTGAAACAACTGGCCCACTATACTCGATAGAGGAGGACTACTCCATCATCAGAGGTTCCGAAAGTGTGACTGGGGATATTACATGATACTAGACCTAGAATAAAATCATGGTTTGATCTGAGTTAGTAACATTTTTGTTTACCTTATTATTGAGATGGATTACTTTGTAACTTATATATATGTATGGGCATATACCTAAGATATGTTATCTATTGATTTCATACTTTTTGGTTTATCCTTGTTGGATTTTGCGAGACCTTGAGGGTCTCACGGTCCCTACTGAGTATCTTTATACTCATCTCTGCACGAGCTTTTCCCGCACATCATTGTGTTGGTTGCAGATGATTGATAGCACTGACTGATGACCAGAGTAGTAGGAATGGACGGTACCCAGAGGTGGACCTAACAACGAGTCGACACAGCGAGGAGACTAACAGATGTAGAGTGCTGAGGAGGCTAACTGTACCTACCCCTCAGGTAGAAAACCCTGTAGGATGACCCAATAGCTGGTTTACTTTTCTTCAGTTGTACTTACGTTTATGTTTTACTTGTACTTTCCTATTGGGCTTGTATTTCCAGCCCTTTTACATTTCAACACTCTTTTTTGTATACATTTTTTAATTAGTGTTTGCTTCCAATTGTACTCTGAATGTTTGTTTTTAGAATTTATAAATGAAATTCCATCCCAGCTTATAGATTTATGCCTTTGGTGGTAGTCGCCTTCCCCTGGACTATGGAAGGCGGGCATGGGGTAGTCACGACAAGGGCCCCTGGGGAAGGGTCATGAAAATTTGTATTAAATGAGTTGGTTCTTCCACATAACTTAAGACACAGAGCTCTATTATCTGTGAAGAAATAGTTTTAAGGGTACTGAGTGTGGTTCTCAGTTTTGGGAGTCTAGTGTTGGTGTGGTGGCCAACGTATCCATACACCCGGACCCTGAATACGTATCTCCGACTTAGTGCATGAAAACACTAATTGCGTGCGTGTTTTCAAATGTTTTCTTTAAGTCAGCCCAACCAGGTCAGCTCACCAGGTATAGCTTTGGACCGTGTGGCATCTGTTCAGGATTCCTCTACGCAGACAACCAATTACAGTTCGGAGAGACTACATGATGACGACCCACAGAGTGACGAGGCTCTGGTGTAGGGTCCTATTACTATGATGGCACCTTTGGGTGGTGCACCAGTAGCACCACCACCTATTGTGTAGTAGATGCCACCAGTCGCACTGGAAGACGATGCACACTGATTGAGCGCATTGCACGAGTTACAACAGTAGATTCCTCTTTAGTTATGAGGCAAGCCATATTCCCAGGAAGCATAGGACTGACTAGATGTGATTTCTAGAGTTATTCGTCTAGTTGAGACACCCATAGAGCATATAGTAATATTATCAACTGCTATTTTCCAGTGAGTGACCATGAGTTTGTTCCTCATAGTGATGGGGCCTCGGTACGTGGACTGTTTCCCGAGATTGTACGTTCAGGTAGTCTGTCAGCTATATCATTGCATGTTGGTCAACATTTACAACCATCGGTACCATTAGATAACACATGTAGGATTAGTAACATACACATGATTCATCATCAGATACCCCTCTGGTTCAGAGCCGTTCCTGACTCACAGGCAGTTGAGGATTGGACTAAGGAGGTTGTTGAGAGTTCTCTAGAGCTTGTACAGTATCATTAAGATGATATATTGGAAACTTAGTATTCACCAAGGCATACCAAACATTTCTGGTACTCGATGAATATGATAGGATCAGTTCTATAGGGCTCAGACTACCATGTGAGGTCTGTTTTAGGACATCCGAGCTATCAACGTTTCTCTAGATGCTCGAGAGAACCTTTTTGATTGAATGTTCATTGGATGAGCGGATACATCCAGTGAATGTCAGTAGTGGGAAATCAGGAAAATTTCACAAATATCATAGACTTGGGTGTTCAAGAAGTATTGGGAAGAGGATATTATATGGATAGATGAATCTAAAGCATAGTGTACGTGGATGAAGAGTGAGGAGAGCAGCATGAAGTGGCGTACATTTTGGCATGATACAGCCACCATAGTTTTTATTCCCCGCCAGGCTCGGGGAGCTGGATGACATGGGAATAGAGTAACTGCACGTGGTCAAGGAGTGTGATCCAAGGATTCTAGGAATGATTCGAGGTATGGTCATTGTCTACTACTAGTTCCCGTATCAATAAACATAGGTACCAATCATTCCTTCCTCAAATCTTGTCATAGACCTAGAGTTTCCAGTAAATCCATTGACTTGACCCTCACATATGAAGATACCTTTGGGAGGAGAATCGATAATCAAACATATTCCGATTGTGGGATCTGAACCTTAAGGAGAGAGTTTCGGTTCAAACATCTTGGTGGAAGTGTCGAGGCCTTACGACATTAGTTTGGGTATGGACTAGGCAACCATAGTTCATACACATATTGACTATATTAGGAAAAATGTTATGGTTTATCAACAACGTAGGGATGATGTTTTCATTAGTCTGATGAAAAGGAAACCTCTACAGCAGAGGTTAAACTCATGCATATGAGGGTCCAGCCGATCGGTCATCAGTCTACAAGCCTTACCCTTATGGTAGCTGGAGTTTTGAGTTTCATGTTCTTAACAAGAGTGAGAAAACATGGGGACATCTTTTGAAATTATTTTTCCAGGATTACCCCCCAAAGGGGGAGGGACGTCTGTTATGGCTAGATACTATCGGAGGTTCGTTCCAAACTTCTCTAGAGTTACAACACCACTATCAGCCTTGAAAAAGAAGGGGAAACACTTCGTGTGGTTGGAGAGATGAAAGTATAGCTTTCAAGAGATGAGGAAGAGGCTGACTAGTGCCCCCATATTGAGGCTTCCCGAGGAAGGCATAGGGTACATAGTCTACTGCTACTCATAAGGGACCAATATCAGGTGTGTCCTAATGTTGTATCAAGATGTTATCTCATATAGTTCTTCACATCTTAGACAGCATGAGCAGAACTAAACTACCCATGACGTCAAGTTAGCAGTAGTGATCTTCTCTTTGATGATGTGGAGACACTATCTTATGAATGAATGTTTTACCATGTACACTGATCACAAGAGTCCCTAGTATATCTTTTCTAAAAATGAAATGAACCTGAGACAATGAAAATGGATTGAATTCCTCCAGGACTATGACATATAGATATTCTATACTCCTTTGAAGGGGAACATTGTTTCATATTCTCTCAACAAGAGGTTTGGTATACAACTGCTATGTGAGGTGACAGAGCAGCTGGTTGCTTTACATATATACTTTGTGGGTAGAGATGGAGTAGTCTTCCTTAAGTCTCATACAGCCTCTCCCACACTTCTTCAGCGAGTTAGGGAGGCATAGTGTGGAGAAACTGACTATTTTCTCAGATATCCATAGGGCAGACACCAGATGGATTTTCTGAAGATGAGGAGCACGTCATCCTCTTCAGAGGATGTACCATAGAAACAGTGGCACTTCAAGAGGAATTGTTGATGTACATCCACAAATCCCCTCTAGAGTTACATCCAAGAGTAATGAAGATGTACCATTACCTTCAATGATAGAATTGGTGCCAGGTATGAAGAATTAAGTAGCAGAGTTTGTCTCTTGATGCCTCAATTGTCCACAAGTGAAGGTGAAGAACGAAGTACCAACAGGCATAGTTTAGCCTTTATAGGTCCCAGAGTGAAATTTGGATGAAATATACATGGATTTAGTGATGGGAATTCCATGTACATCTATGGGTCATGACTCGATTTGGGTGATCATTGACCAACTCGCAATTCGGCCCACTTCTTACCGATCAGAATGTAGAGTTAATTAAAGAGCTTGGGGCGCTACTATGTGCAAGAGATTGTGCGGCTACATGGAGTACCTTCTTATAGTGTCTCCAATGGTGACACATGATATACTTCCATGCTACGGAAGGGGTTTCAGGAGGCTTTCGGGACACAGTGTCGCTTGAGCATCACATTCCATCCTCAGACAGATGGTCAAACTAAGCGGACCATTCAGACCCTCGAGAACATGCTATGTGATTTTTTCCTCGACATTGATCGTAGATGGGAGGATCAATTTCTCTTGGTGGAGTTGGTGTACAACTACAACTAACACTCCTCCATATGGATGGCACCCTTCGAGGCATTATGTTGTTGACCTTATAGATCATCCTTATGGTAGACACACCCTGGGGAGTCTGCACTAGTGGGACTAGAGATGGGATGAGCTACCAAAAAGAAGGTGTAGATCATCCAGGAGTGGATGAAGACTGAACAGAGAAGGAATAAGTCATATGCTGATAGGAGATGGAGGCATCTGGAGTTCGAGGATGGCATACATGTCTTCCTTCGGGTCTCACCTTGATGAGGTCTACAATGATTTGTCCGAGGAGGCAAGTTATCTCCGATATTCATCACAACATTTTAGGTACTAAGTAGAGTGGGAGAGGTGGTATCACGCCTAGCACATCCACCTTAGTTTTACCGGGTGCACGACATCTTCCACATATCCCATCTGAGGAGATACGTGCATGACATTTCCCACATAATCAACAATGGAGAGTTGGACGTCGACGACGGGGCGACTTTCATGGAGGTTTTGGTGGAGATTGAGGATCGACAAGATCGGGTCATATGTGGATAGTTGATACCTATGGTGTGCGTTTGTTGTCAAAATGAGAACCTCCAACAAAAACATGGGAGCTAGAGGCTTAGATGCGTTCTCAGTACCCCCATTTGTTCCTTTAGTTAAATTTGTAGCTTACGTGGTAATGAGGCCCTGAGGTGGGGAGAATGTAAAGACCCGATATTTCTGTGGAAATTTTTTTCTTCAATACAAGAAAATTTTATGAACCCGCAAAAATTTACAGAGCTTGATTCTGAGGCCCAGTGTGCCCACAATAAATTTCTAATGTTTTTTTCGGGTACGTTCAGTAAACGTACGAGTGGGATTTCATAACTTTTGAAGTGGTGATTGGAATTGAAATCTGAGGGCAACGTTGAAATCACTGTGTCGATATTATTTTATAAATACCTTAACTTTGATGGAATTGAG
Source organism: Viscum album (assembly GCA_963277665.1). Taxonomy (NCBI): domain Eukaryota; kingdom Viridiplantae; phylum Streptophyta; class Magnoliopsida; order Santalales; family Viscaceae; genus Viscum; species Viscum album. The sequence goes on from OY728148.1 coordinate 395,407,350, forward strand.
TCGAGGATAAAAGTTAGTATTTTGGTTTTCATTAAAAAAATAATAAAATAAAGTGAGATACACTTTATTTTATTGATCCGCCTTATGAGGGCACCCCGTACAGCCTACTCGAAGCCTCGTGCGCAACTTGATGGCCTGCCCGCAACCTACCGCGCCCTGGCCGGCCTGCCCGCGGCCTCCCGTGCGCCTTTCCCGGCTGACGCCATCCTCTTGGCCTCCCGAGCCGGCTCGTGGCATCCCACGCTGTGTCGCTGGCCAAACTGACTCGGCCTTCCAGACCGACCCACCCGAGCTATGCCCCACATAGTGCTGGACGAACAGACCCCGGCCCTCGGACCAAGCCGCTTATGAGGTGACCTCCGGGCCTAACTGCCCCTGTAGTCCGCTGGGTCCAGCCCAACGGACCTAGCCAAACCTAGGGGGATGACCCGTCCAACGGGCCGGGTTAGAACCAGAACAGGTTGACCCAGACAGGGTTGGGCCGAGTTAGTCCGATCGGGTCAGACCACACTCGGGCCCACTATTGACTCTTTACATCCATTGGCCATATCATTGGCCACGGACGTTCGTTTGACGAACTTTCAGTGAAACTGGTAATATTGTAGCATGAAGGTACCTGGAGTATACCCCATTAGAGTTTGGGGTAAAGTTGCTATATGGTCAGGTTGGATCGTACACGAATCGAAGCAGGCCCCCGGGACTAAAAAGCTAATAACTCATAGACCGGGCATCCGATTGACGCACACTTAGTTGCGTTGAGACGTTTATGATGAGGAGGAACTTTGAGATACTTCTACATGGGATTTCGTGACATTTAAAGTATGGACATGTAGAACGTGGATCAGATCCTCTTAGAGGCGAGCGAGTATAGCATAAAAACCTATTAGCTGGTTGAGACCTGATGACTATTGACTGAATCGACTCGTAGTGACTCGACTCACCCAGTGGAAAGTGCCTTGGTGTCGCGGAAGACCCATGGTGTGAAGCACCTCTGCGTGATGTGGTAGACCCATGGTACTCGACATGTAGAGTACCTCATTATTCTATGAGGGGGAGCTCCTCTATGTGACGCGGGAGACCCATGGTCTGGATCACCACTGTGTGACGCGACAGACCCACAGTACTCGACAGGAGGAGTACCTCAGTAGTCCAAGGATAATGGGAAGAATCTCTATGTGATGGGGCATGCCCACTGTACTCGATAGAGGAGGAGTACTCCATCAACTGAGGTTTCGACAGTGTGACTGGGGATGTTACCTGATAATACCCCTAAAATAAAATCCTGGTTTGATCTGATTGAGTATCTTTTGTGTTTACCTCATGATTGAGATGGATTACTTGGTAACTTAGAAATATGTAAGGTAATAAACCTATTTGAGTTTATCTGTTTATTTCATTCTTTCTGAATTATCCATTTGGATTTTGTGAGACTTTAAGGGTCTCGGGGTCCCTACTGAGTATCATTATACTCACCCCTGCACAGGCTATGCTCGCACCTCATTTTATTGGTTACAAACGACATACAATGCTGACTGAGGATCCGAGTAGTAGGACTGGACGGTACCTGGAGGTGGACGTTATGACAAGTCGGTACACGGATGATACTGACAGATATAGAGTGCTGAGGAGGCTATCTATACCTACCCTTTAGGTAGGAAGCCTCGGAGGATGACCTAGTAGCTGATTTACTTTTCTTCAGTTGTACTTGCTTTTCAGTTGTACTTGTACTTTACTGTTGGGCTTGTATTTCCGATCATTTTACTTTTCAGCAGACCTTTTTGTATACATTTTTTACATAGTATTTGCTTCCAGTTTTACTATGATAGTGTGTGTTAACAATTTATAAAGGCGATTCCCTTCCGGCTTAGTGATTAATGCCTTTGGTGCTAGTCGCCAGCCCATGGCCTATGGAATGCGGGCTTGGGTTAGTCACGACACGGGTCTCGGGGGACGGTTCGGGACATTATGATTATTTTATGGTTCTTGGAATTGTTTACGATGAAATGTGGGACATATATCTCCCTAAAATTCATTGGTTTTGTCTATCTTGGAGGTTGCCTGTATGGTTTCTCCAATCGTAACAGCGATCGTTACACCATAAGGTTGTTGTGAGGGTTACATTATGAGGTATCCAGAAGGTTTATATTGAAAGATATCCTAAATGGTTACAAATCATACGGTATCTATGAGGGTTAAAATATTATTTATGTAGTGTCCCATATTACCAATATATTTTATTTATACTTTTTATTATTCTATGGGAACATCACTTTTTTATAAGAATTATAATTTAGTTTATATAAAAAGAAAAAAGTTTTATAAGTATTTATTGAACAGCAGTTTATTTCATTCATTTACCAGCTACTGAGATATTAATGCTCATCCCAATATTATAAAATATTTTTCATAGGATTCCTTATAATTTTAAAGGAATGTTTAGGTGCTAATGAATTTGAACCCAATTAAGTATTTGGAAATTATTTTTGTAAAATCAGATTAAATGTAATGTTTAAATAATTGTTCAAAACCTAGACCAAAAAGGTCATTGAATGTGTAATATATTGTTCATTTCCATTTTATCTATTTATTAAAAAAAATACATGGCATGTTTTATTGCCAAATCTGTAAAAGTAGGTTAATGGAATTATAGTTGGTATCAGAGGAACAGTCTAAACAACATTGGATATTTGATGTTGTCCTCTTCATAATAAAACAAAACAATATAATTTAATTTTTAACATCTAGTTAATTAATATCATATAATAAAATATTTTATCAAGGTAATCTATATCTAATTTCAGAATTATAAGTACACTGAATGAATTAAGAGTGTGCAATTCATTTAGGTGGATAATGTAAAATTTTAATATTTTAGAAGGAAACAATATGTGGTTAAATGAGCTACTAAATACTCTGTGACTTACAAGTTAGACATATATTTTCCGCATCAATTAATTTATTTTCAAAAAAATATCATACACGGTAGCATGCTATATATTATTTTGATTCTAATAAAAAACTAAATTTTTTATTGAATAGTAACATACCTGTTGGAATAGTAAAGTACCATTATTAATATTAATGTTCCCTTATGAATAGTAATATGACCCTTATGGATAGAAAATCTACCAAATGAATAGTATCATCATCATTGAACCTATAATAAAAAGGGATTTTATAAGTTATAGTATTATCATTATATAAGTTTTGGTATTTCTATAAGTCATAAATATTTAATTAAAATTTTGTGATTAATTTAATTATTTAAAAGAAAATGAATTTTCACAATATCTAATAATAAATTATTATGTTATTGTCTTATAGTTATAAAAAAAATTTATAAGACATTGATTAATCTTTCACAGTGATAAAATGAGTTATGTTTTTAAGATTCAAATTTTCCGAATAAAATCTCATTCAAACTAAAAATTCAAATAACCATATAAATAAAATTATTTTCATTAAATGGTGTTAATTTTATAATTATACACATCGATAAAATTTTAGGTTTTTATGCTATTTTTCCTAAATACATGAATATTTGGTGAATAGTGAAATTCTATAATTTATGAAATATGATAAATAAATAAATTTCGGAATCATGCATGAGCCATGGATGAAGTAGATGTAATCTGGAACTAACTTAATGTATTTATTAATATTTCTAGTCACAATAATTAGGATTTTTCATTATATTGAGAAAAAATATTAAACTAATGAATAAAATAATGGAAAACCCCTTCTCTCCTCCATAATAAAAACTACCCTCGCCACCTATTCCTCCCATAACTATAATGCATTGAAAATATTATTAATTTTTCCCAAAAATGATACCATGTGACTTTATAACATCAAAGACCTAATTTTCTCACCATGAGGCCAATACTAATGTCCTTAAGGAGGATCTCAATGAGAAAATATCTAGAGGTAAAAATACTCTTTCATTTCTCATTTAAATTATTTTCAATTCCTTTACTTTTCATATACTCTTTTACCCTCCCCATACCCAAGAGGCATTAATTCTCTAAAATAATATATATTAAATATTTTTTCTTTTTTATGGAAAAAAATACACCACCTTACTTCTTTTCCCCTACCTCTTGTTCTAAAAATAAAAATGATGTCTATGATGTGTCGATTTACCAACATCATGGATGGTGTGTTTTCAATTTCCATTACATCCTTCAAATATCGTATAAAATTCATTTTAATGATTGAAAGATATTTTAAATATTATTTAGAACAACTTTTATGTTTTTTAGTTAAAATATATATATAATAATATGTAATATAATAAAAATTGTTCATGTCTATTGATGATCCGCCAACATGATTTAAATAGATGTCACTAATGAATTATCAATTGATTAAACCTCATACTATATAACCAAAATTATTTATGGAATAATTTAATAATTTTAAAGCATATTTACACTATTTCATTCCACTTTTTGAGTTTTCATTTCCTTCATCATGAATTTCATTTACGAACTGAGCTTGGAAATCATGTAATGCTCCGACCTGATAGAATTGAAATATGAAACAATTATTAATAAATTTGTAAAATGGTTAGTTAAAATGATCATATAATGTGTTATAATAATTAATATGTATCGGTACAATATTAATAACACTCTTTTAACTATTTTCTAGTAGTTTTAAACATGTTTTACGTTAGTTAATCCTGATGTAAGGGAATTATTAACCCTATATTTATTCTTTAGGTTAACCGAACACTTTATTTAATATATGGTTATAATATTATTTCTATAATAAATTTTTATATTATTATTTATTATGTGAATTTACCATATATACACATATTACATAACATCTATTAATTTTGACATTAATTTGATGATATTTGAATGGGAATTCTCTGGAAAAAACATCTTTGAAACTTCTAAGTAAGAAAATTCCAATGAAATGTTTTTATGAAGAAATACATTTTTTATGATTATGTTATGGTTTATTACATTATTTATTATAAAATTGGGACATATATCTCCATATAATGCATTATTAATGTGTATGTTAGAGTTCAACTATAGGTTTACTCCATATGTAACTACAGTGGTTAGAATATAAGGTAGACATGAGGGATATATTTTATGGTAGCCACGATAGTTACATTGAATGGTAGATGTGAGGGTTATAAATCATATGGTATAAGTGAGGGTTACATTATTAAATAAGTAATACCCTATGTTACCAATAAATTTTTCATAATACTTTTAATGATTTCATGGGGAACTCTTGTTTTCATTAGAAATGTAGTTGTGTTTATGTTTAATAGAATTTTTTCTATATGTATTTATGCACTAACCATTTAATAACATGTTTTTACATTAATAATATTTTCATACTTATCATATGATTTGAAAATGTTTTTCATAGGATTACATAGATGTTAAAAGGGATATTTATGGTGATACTGTAGATGAATATAATTATTTATTTTTGAAATTATGTTTGTCAACATTAATTTATTGTTGGGTTTATCTAATGATCCAGTAAAAATATTTGGAAAGGGCCTTGAATGTATAATATAATATTTATTTACCTGTAATATTTATATTTAAAAAACAAACATCATTTTCTATTCCAGATCCCAGAAGTCTGGGTTAAGGGTTTTACACTTGGTGTTAGAGGAATGATATAGAGAACATTGAAGATTATATGTAGTCATTTATTAAAAAAATAGAGATATAGTATATATTTTATCTTCTTATTATTTATGTACAAAAAATAATTGTGGTTCATAATTATCAATATATAAATTTTGAATTATAAGTACACTGAACAAATTATAAGGGCATAATTTATTTAAGGGGGTTGGGGAGAATATAATATATCAAGATTTAAAAATAAATCATTATGTACATAAATGAGGTACTAAATACTATGTGACCTAGAAGTTAAAATACAACATTACTTCTTTTTTTAATTCAATATTTAAAAATAGACATACATGGTTGTGATCAGTAAGGTAATAACATCCTACTAGAACCGGCATAATTTTTTGAATAATAGTAACATACTAGTTTGAATAGTGATGTATCCTTATAAAAAGTAATTCACCATTATATATATAAATGAGACCATTATGAATTATCAATCATCCAAATGAATAGTATCCTCAATATTAATGTTCATAAAAAAATCATATTAGTTACAATTTGGTCATTATATAAGTTTTGGTATTTTTTAAGTCATAGATATCTAATTAAATTTTTATAATAGTTTTAATAATTTAAATTAAAATGTATTTTCAAAAAATGGAATCATAAATTATTAGTTTACTGTTTTATGGTCAGATGCTAATTTTATGATTACAATATTATTTATTGTAGGTGTTATAAAATGAATTATGATTTGAAAAAAATTATTTTCCAAATATGTTATTGTTTTATTTCAAAAAATAAATTAAAATATCTATAAAAATATGTTGTAAAAAGTTAGTTAATTTATGAATTCTGGACCTCAAAAAATGGTTAGGGTGAATATTCTGTATTTTTTTAAATACTTGAATTTTAGGAATAGTGAAAATCGATAAATTACGAAGTATGATAAATAAATTAATTTAGGAATCATGCTCAAGACATGGATGATTTAAATAGAAATTGGTTCAAACTCCCATTAAATTATTACTTTTTTTTCACAGTATTCATGTCTACTCACTGTCTTGAAAAAAAAATATTAATCTAATGATTAAAATAACAGTAACCTCATCCACACCTATACTATAAATAATAACCTCACCCCTTCCTATCACTCCTATAATGCTTTTAGAATTTTGAAAATTCGTCCTAATATTATAACCAAGCCTCTTCCTCATTCTCAAGACCTAGTGGTATCGCCAAAAGGACAATACCATTCCCTTCAGTAGGATCTCAAGGAGAAGGGATCTGGAGGATAAAATCTTCGTTCATTTTCTTATATTTTATTTTTGATTCCATATTTTATCTTATTTTATCTTCCCATAAAAATATCCCATAGGAATTAAAGATGAATAATATTATATATTCTATATGATTTCCTGGAAAAATGTATCAACTTACTTCTTCTCTCTTTGCTCTAATTCATAAAATAAAAACATCCTATATAATGTGTTGTTTTACCAACATCGTGGATGATGTATTTTCAATTTTCATTACATCCATTAAATCTAGACATAAAAAATTTTAATGATTTAAAAATATTTAAGATAATATTCTATAACCTCTTTTATCTTCTTGAGTTAACATTAGTAAAAACTAATATGTTTTATCAAGAAACTAGTTGGTGATTATCGAAGATCAGGAAATATGATCCAAATGAATATCACTAATGATTTATCTAATGATTAATCCTCATAACATATTACAGAAATTATTTATGGAATCATTTAACATTATTGAATCATATTTACACTATTTTGTTCAACTTATGGATTTTCACTTCCTTTATACATGAAAATCTATTATGAACCAACACAGAAATCATGTGAATCTTGAACCTAAAATAATGTAAATAACAACATATTATTAATAAATTGTTCAAATGATGTTATAAATTATAATATAAGTTGTTATAAACAAGAACATGTATCTATAAAATATTAATATCACTTTTTAACCACTATATATTATTTTTATGATTTTATGATGTAAGAAGAACCCGAGGTTTGTGAATTCTTAACCCAATTTCCATTGTTTGGGTTAACCTTCCCCTTTATTGATAGTATGGTTCTATGATTATTTATTTGATGAATTTTTTTTATATTATGCTTCATTATGTTCATTTATAGTTTATACACACATTCCATTTTTTCAATTAATTCTCACCTCAAATATAAGATATTGGTAATGGTCTTTTTGTTTAAAATAATATTTTAAAAATCTATTTTACAAAATTAAAAATCAATGTTTTTATGAAATTTTCCATGTTTTATGATTATGTTATGATTCTTGGAAAAATTTTGTAATTAAGTTTGGGACCTATATATCCCTCCAAATCATTGGGTATGTGTATGTTGGAGGTCAGACATATGGAGACTCAAAATATAACTGGGATGGTTACAACATAACTTATACATAATGGTTTCATTGTAAGGTATACATGAGGGTTAAATTGTAAGGTATCCATGAAGTTTAAAATAATAATGTAGCCATGAAACTTAAAATTTTATTTAATTAATTCCCCATGTTAAAAATAGTTTTTATTTATAGTTTTTATTTTTTAATTGTAATCTCTTGTTTTTATATGAAATGTTATTAAATTTAGGTTTAAATGAATTTTTTAAGTATTTATAGACTAATGGTTTATTTACATATTTAATCCCTTAATGATATTTTTATTTTCATACAGATATTGTAAATAATTTTTCAAATAATTCTTTGTATGATTAAATGATATTTAAGTTGATAAAGTAGATGAACCCAGTTAGTTATTTGGTAATTTTTTTCTTAAACTAGTATTTACTATAAGGTTTTTTCCATTCTTTGAGAACATAGATCAAATAAGTTTTTATAAGGTATACATTACTATGTATTTTTTTATTATATTTTTTTTAAATACAAAATATATCATGTTTTAAAACAAAATTCGGCAGTGTAGGTGTTTGTCAATTTATATTTTTTTTAGGATACCTACGTTATGGATGTCAAAGACACAGGTTACATGTATAATGGATTATGTATACAAATTTCAAGTGAAATTTGAAAATTTATATCATTAAATTAATGTTATTGATGATTATCCACCTTCTAGGATAAAACAAAAATAAAGGTAAAAAGATCTAGGGAAATGGGATAATCTAAATTTTAAAAAATGTCAAGAGTAGTTTTTTTAGTAGGACTATCAAAAAAATAATGAGTATATCATATTTATTTGATCATAAAAATTAGTGTTATTTTTAAATAATACTAGTTTTTTTAGAATTGTTTTTATTTTATTTTATGAAATATATAAAAAAATATATATATTTTATAACTTATTATAGACAAACTGAGTAAAATGTAATTTGATTAAATATTGTAGGAATAATTAATTTATATTGGCCTATATTTATTAGAAATACTAATTTATAATAACTTTTCAATGTATACAAACATGGAAATTATCTTAAACTACCAATGATTTTATTTTGTAAATTATATTATTGTTATTATTGTTCATTTTTTAATAAAACCCAATAAGAATTCAAATCTATCTGTAGTTTTATTGCAATTAAATTTTTATAATTTATTCAACTTATTTAATTTTGCATAATTCAAAAACATTTTTAGGAATTAAGAATCAATTTTTTGTGATTTCATATGAATATAGTATATTTACATGGGTTAAATTCAAGACTAATATAAATTAATAAATAAATTTTTTTATTTTATTTTGATAATAGATTCAAAATTTAAAGTGAAAATTTATATTTTATGTTACAATATTTAATGGAGGGGAATTTTTGAATATATATTTTGATGAATTCTATGAAAATGGATACAACAATAATTGTTATTCCCTAATAACAGCATTGCAAAACTGTGTTATAAAATGTAAAAATATGATTATCTAGTAAATGGATTGAATTATCATTAATGAATTTTATATTATAAAATTTGTTTGGGTTAAATTCATGAATATCTTATTATTAATTTTGAATAGAGTTTTTATAATACAATTGTTATTGTAATTACCCTGAGAATATAACAATTAAAACAATCCCAAATTTAGACACCATAGTGTTTTATGATCAAGGATTATTTTAATACGATGGATAAAATAGATACGGTTAATGAAAAAAATGATGATGTTTTATTTATACAATTATCTTATAATAGAAAAACATATATAATATTTAATAACATAACTATTCAAATTTATTATATTGTGCATGGATAATTAAATGAAAATAATGAATATCTTATTTTAGATAATCATAATGAATAATATAAAGAGTATAACATTATTAAGAATTAACAATATAATTATAATATATTATTGTCAGTAAGAATATATCATCTCAATTTAATAATGTTTATTGAAAATTTACATTAATAACTCTTTATTGATATAATTATTATTGATGAGTCTAGAATTATTATTAAAATAACTATTTTAATCATTTTCATAATTCATTAATTTGAAATGATTTTATTCTTGTTAATATTTCTGGTGATTTGAATGACTAAAATTGGACTGTTTTAGTTCTTAATGAACATATTCAATTTGAATAAAATAATTTCAAAATTCTAAATGATCTTTATATATTAATGACAATAAAAACTAAATATATCATTCAAAATTGAAAGGAAAAATATTGTAATAGAAATAAAAAACAATTATATAATAGCCTTTTAAGATTCTAGTATGAATATGGTGTTAATTTTGATGATAATATTTCACAAGTATATTGGTTTTAACCAATTCATATTTATTTAGGTTTTTATTATTAAAAAACTTTATATTGTTTTAAATGGATTATAACTTTTCATTTTAAATAGATTAACTTATGATGTTGTTTATTATAATCATTCACTGAGATTTAGAAATGAAAAGCCTACAAATATTGTTATTGAAAAATAAAAATCATTTATTTGATTAAATAATACTTTTTGAGACTGACATGATAGAATAAAAATGATATTATTATATATATTTTTTAAAATATTCTTTATTGACACATATTTATTTACACTATATTTTTCTATTTATATTTGGATATTGAAAACATATGTTGATGAAATTATATTTGTTTCTTCAAGTAACTATTTTGCATCAATTTCATTAATAAATAGAAAATTTAATTTTCAAAGAGTTTAATGGGAAAAATTAATTTTTAATTGGATTTAAAATTTTTTAATAACATGATCTATTTGGTAAAAAAATTTATGTATGATAGAGATTTTGCTAAATTTTTTAATATTAATTCCTGTAAAAATATGAAAGATTCATTGAGTATTAATTATAAAACAAAAAAAATCCCAAAAAATAAACGATATTATATTATGTTTACATAGTATTGGAATCCTCATTTATTTAACAACATCAAGACATGAAATTATTTCTTATGTTTTTTGTACCAAATGAATATAATAATAAATAACATAATTTAAATGTAGATAAAATGATAATATTTTTGGTCAAAGGAACATTTTATAATGATATGATTTTCTTTAGTCATAACCATTTTTACAAGTAATCCTTTTTAGATTATGATGTCAAAGGATGAAGGCTTGACAGAAACATAACATTTGTTATCATTTATTTACATGATAAAATTGTAATTTCATGTATTTTGAAATTAAATTATGTTATGAATTAACCATTTTAAGACTCAGTACATTGTCGGTGATAATTGTTTTGTTCAATGTATTCTAATCAAATAAACTCAATGAGATTTTTGTAATTTTTAATAATATTTCAATTTTATTTTATAATACTTCTTCACGTTCATCATCTCATATTCCCATATATTATTATCATAAAAAAATAATTATGGGTCATTAAATTTTCAATGTGATCATGTTAGTCACAAAAACAATGTTATAGAAGTTTTTCAAATTCAACATGAACATGCCGATAGATTTACTAAACCTCTTCATATAATGATGTTCCTGAAAATGAAATTCTTATGTAGTATAATTGTTATTTTTCTGCAACTATTTAGTTTAAAATTTTTATTACTTTTTCAATGTGCATAGAATTTTCATTATATAATATTTGAAAGTATTATCGTAATGAGATTTGATGTAATGAAACATAATTATCTACATTTCCATAGACAGATTAAAATTATATAATAGTTATTATCTTTTATATATATACCACTTGATTTAATGATGAATAGTTATTATATTTCTCCATATTGAACATTTTTAAGAAATCTACATTAAATAATTGAATAATAAAATTGAAGAACAATTGAGGTTTGATTATTAAAAAATAATTTTTTTGTATTTTTTTTAATGTGGAATGTAAGTTGATTATATTATTATAAATTTTAAATGTTGAAAATAAATAATTAATTTTTTAAAATTAAAATTAAAATATTTTACATGTGTATTAATAAGCATTGATAAAATGGTTTTTTTCTATTTTCAGTGTAGGTTTTCAATGTTTTTAATATCTCTTGGAAATTTTTAATAAATTATTTTAAATTAATTTTTTATTTAATTTAAAAATTATCTTGAAAAATATAGAAATGTAATTTATTGAGATTTTTTAAATATCTTAAAATATTATGATTTGGATGTTATAAAAATATGAGATTTATTTTTCTTATCTTAGGGTTATTTTTCATCATTGAAATTATTAAAATTCGTAGTTCATTAATTTTTTTTATGTTTTTCGTAATTAAATTACAATTCATTGATAAATATTTAATTTTATACCTTTTAATGTTTTTTATTCAATTAATTATAGGTTTTTATGTCTTTTAAAGAATATTTTTCTATTACAACATTATACTTTAATAATTAAATGTTCTATTTTACTTATTGAAAATATTTTTTACCATTCCATATATTTTAATAACCTATATATATTTATCAATAAACCTTATTGAAATTGGGTTATAATTACATGAAATTAGTGTGCCTCTATACATATGTTAATATTGTGATTTATATTTTGTGAATATTGAAAAAAACATTACATAACATGGTTATTAAATTTTCACAGCCCATGGGATTTTATGAATACCATTACAAATATTTTGAAATTACATTTATTCAACATATAGAAGATAAATATTATATTTAAATAAAATAATAAATTTTAGATAATATTTACAGATTATATATAATGTCCTATTACCATTATAAGGGGTGTATAGAAAACAATGTCAAAAGAGTAGTTAATGTCATATCATATAACTCTTAAAGATGACTTCGTATTCATTTATATGCATTAGTTTATATTGTAATGAGTGTTTAAATTTGTTCTACATGAGGGGAATTGAATATTTTTTAATTTTAATTACCAAAGGAGAATAATAATCATTGAAGAATTAGTACTGATGAGTTCATCAACCAAAAAAAAGTTTCATTTTAGATCTCATTATGGATATTCCGATTTTAGGATTCTATGTTCTATATGAATGGAAATTAAATGCACACTATTCTTGTTATTATCGGTACAATTGACTGACATTGAACATGAGAAGGATTGTCGTTATCATGGTTTTTTTCACATTTCATATATGGTGAGTTAATAGGATTTATTTTAACTACTTTATTATTTTTTTTATAGATATATATATTGTAAAAAAATATAATTCTATTTTGATTTTTATTATGAAGGATTAATTAATTTTAAATTTATAAATAAAAAACCATATTATTCCTTGTATTAATTATATATAACAATGGTTACCTATTATTAGTATTAATGAATCACATACATGAAGATAATCAGAGAACATATGATGTTGGTCATTGGTGTGGTTGGCTCTAACATTCCAGGTCTCGTTGGTGATGCTAATATTGGGTCTGCCATGACATGTTCACAACTCGAGGGAGATTAACCATATTCATAGTGATTTTAAGGATAGTTTTTTAATGTCCTGATCCATGTTCCATGCAATGGTGCATCGAGCCGGTTCACCACATGACCATAGGTGTTCCTCTTCAAAAAATAGAGGTTTCCAACTAGCAGTGAGGGTTTGGTAAGTCAATCATAGGATGATTATACCCTCCTATATTAGAGTAATACACCAAATATAAATAAATAAACAAATTTGTTAAGAAATATAAACAGAATAGCACATATAACAAAAGATAATCAAATGGGAAAATAATATTCAACTGGAAGGGAAAACATGATATGCCAATATAAGTGTCGTTGTCTATATTGAAACAGAAATTAAATACAATGCAACTCCACAATTGGGTTATGGACCATGTCTGGTCCCCTCATCAATGTTCAATCCCAAATAATCAATCCATCACTGGATCATTTCCATTATCCTATCTTGAAACAATATAATCTATTTATGTACCGACCAGTTTCCTATGTAGGGTGTGAGTATAACTTAGTAGGCTGCCACCAACAGTATATAAAAGTAGTGTAGTCAAAAGATATTTTATGCAGTTCTATATGAAATAAGTACAATGCATAAATAACCAATTATTATATTATCATTTATTATTATGTGACCACATTAACTCTTGGGGCCCCAATGAGACCCATACCTGAATACAAGCTTTTTCTCATATTAGAGCATGAAGTGTTCCCTTGTCAATATCATATCATAACCCCTTCTTCTTTCTGAATATCAAAGTATTTAAAGGTTCTATGATATCTCATTACCTGATTCGTCTAATGCAGGTGTTCAAAAATTCATATGTGAGACCATTACATGGAGTTTCAGTATTTCTATTATTTAATTTACCATTTATAAGGAACATTTCCAAAGTTACAAATATCAAAATCATTAGTTAAACAACCATGTTATCATGTCTACTCACCAATAGAATGATTATGTTCCCATTATGATACTCATAAGTATAATGACTATGTCACCGAGTATAAATCTCATTAGAATGTCCATGTTCCCATTCATATACTCATATATATTATGACTATGTATCAATTTGTACATATTGTTTTTAAATGAAAATTTTCTCACTATTTCACACATAATTAAAAAATAATTAATTATTCAGATCAATTTCATTACTAATTCAATAATTAGTTAAATACAAAAAATCCATTAGTAAACTCAAAAATTAACTAAAATTTTTAATCATCATTAATTAATTAAATCAACTAATTAATAAATTTTATAATGTATATCCCAATTATTTCTTTTTACAAAATCAATTTTCTAATTTAAAATCTCAGCTCAATATAATTAATCCTAAAATTAGTCATCTAGATCATAATATCAAATAACATAATTAAGACAAAATTAATTATATCACCTTAACTAATGTGATATATCATAACCAATCAACTTATTAATTATTTATGTGGGGAAACCCATTAGTCGTTGGTTAAATTCATCAACAAATAATTTAATTATAAAATGATTTTAAAAACTAGTTGGTCATAAATAATTAACACAATATATGAAAATCAGTTGCTAATGGATGATATCAATCATAAATTTTCTCATATATGTATCAAATGGATGAATGTAGGAATTAGATTTTAGACCACATAACTCAATTCATTGATGAAAATTAGTTCAACGAAAATATTCAAAATCTATCCAACAAAAATATGTAGATTTGAGTTCTGGATCAAAGTCATTAAATCAAGATAAAAAATATCAATATATTATCAATATAGATCTAAAATCCATGATCTATAAATCTATAATTAGATATATATATATATATAGAATAAAATCATCCAAAATATCATGGAACGACAAATAATAGGCATCATGATGAGATCCACATTCCATGAGAAGTGCAGAACATTGATTTGGTCATTGGATATTGATTATAAAGGTCAAACTACCGTGGAACCCATCAGAAAGATCATGGATCACCCAAAATTATCATGTATCAATCCATGGTCTAATATGATTTGTTTCTAGGGTTATGGGATGTTAAATCTATTTTTTGATTAATTGATAAAAATGAACATGGTTTTTTGGGTATGAGTGAATTGTTATGAAAATAGTGCACCAACCATATTGTTCTCACTATCAATGGTTTCATGCATTCATGGGTTTGTGAACATAGTTTCTCAAACTAGGCGCAAGACGTGTGAATTTCTCGGCCTAGGTTCACATGGTTTTCTGTGTTGGGTGCACGGTTTACCCTAATAATATGCCAACCATGCACATACACATTTTCTATAAATTTATTAAAAAATAAACCCAAAAACACATAATTAAATTAATCAAATAAATGGTATTAAATTTGAACTATGAGTACAGAAATTCAACCCCATCATAACTCAATAAAAAAATTCATATAATATTCCCAACTTATAACAACTAATCCTCGATTTTCACTTCCAGGCCTTTGTATGAAACAGAGAAAAAAAATATTGGGCTTTTGAGCCCTCATAGTTACTTCTGTTTCCCATTTTTTCAATTATACACATCCATGTTTCCATAACATAGAAACTATTGACATGTTCTTTCCGCGCAACAATTTCTCTCTTCAATCCAACAAATATATTATATGATTCTCAAATCTCCCATCTATCTCATGGTCTACCTCATCCACATCAACAATAAGAGAAGGGACGAGGAGATACAACTAATGTTTTGATACATAGAAATCATCATGAATAGTGTTGTATCTTTATGGAAGAAAAAATATGTAACCTAGACTTTAACATGCCCAGCCTTCGTATCCTACGATGGCCCAACCTTGTCGATATCAAATGGAACACGGGAATACCCTCTATAAACCCTAGGGGGTCATCTCGATCAATTAGAAAATGTATTCTCTCGAATATGATCCATATCCTTATGTTTTAAAATTATTTGTACCTATACAGATGACTCCTCCATAAGACTAGGTCCCAACAACTCTATCTCATCAGCCTCAATCCCGCATTGAGATGATATACATAGATTACAATAAGGAGACACATATGATTCAATCTGTATAGTTTCTTAGTTATTATTGTTATAGGTATGCTCCCCTAAATCCTAGATCCTATCCAAAGATCCATCTGTGTCAAGAACCCATGCCCATAGAATATACCCATTAACCAATATAGTGTGTTTTAACTTCACATCATTCTATGGGTGGAAAGACGTAATCAACAATACATTTGTTCTAAGAACTTTATGCAAGTCCTCTTAGAATCATGGATTTAAATATGAATCACTATATGAAACTATAGTCCTTGTCACTCCATAAAGAAGAACTATATCTTAAACATATAGTTCTCCCAACAATTCTATGATAATGATTTTTTGTATATTCATCAAATATGCTAGATTTTTATGTCAATCCAAAATGACCCAAATTGAATCATACATCCTTAGAGTCTATATAAGTCCCACCACAAAATTTATTTTCATGTTTTACCACATCAGTTTTGGGTTGTACAATGACTGATTCAAAACACGAGGTCAGTGATGCTACACCTTCATATGTTTTCATGTGATGCATTTAATCTGGAACATTATTATCTCATTTTTCATGCCTTTTCACCCAAAATATCATCATAGTTCATGGTATATATTGGTTATAATTTGATACACCACCCATTTTGAGGCATGGAATATTAGCATGAGATCATATTACATGTTTATAGGTACCACAACTTGATCCATCACATAGATGATATCAAACTCACCTATCAACCCCTCTAAATATTTCTCCCCACCATAAATTTTTTTTCCTATGGCTATGCACTCTAGATCTTCGTACATTTTGTTACTGATCCATCTCATAGATGTAGAATCCACTATAACTAAAACTACATTCAATTGCTTCTAACTCTCTTTAACCACTACATACATTTCATCCAGTAATGTCATCATATTTCATAATGCATTCGGCTTCTGAACCATATATGAAAGAGTTTTTATACTCAAGGCATCACCTAAAATTATTTCTCTTCCCATTTTTATATTCTAGTTTTAAAAAAATGCCTACATATACTTAATCCATGTCTTCTAAAAAATATTCTAATGATGATGGAAAAATATTTACACCATTATCATGTGATCTATATATACATTAAACTTTTATCCAAATAACTATTATCTCTAACACTTGAGAACATAAAAAACATCTTTCAACTCGTGGTCATATATATGTTAATTCTGTTCATGATGCCTCAACATATGAGACCCATACGACATAACTCGATCTCTAACAACAAAACAACACCAAGTCCAATCCCCAAAGAATTAAAAAAGACTATATACTCCTCACATGTCAAAGGTAGGATCTAAATAGTTGTTTATTATATTCACATTATCAAATATTGAATGTCTCTCTCATAGTCCTCGAAACATACAAATTTTACTCTATTATTTTTCATCCAGAATGTGGCACTGCCAAATGAGGAATTTCTTGGGTAAATCTCATATAAAATCTATCCAATACAAAAATTATTTTGATATCAAAAACATTCTTAGGCTTCTCCCATGAAACATAACCTAAAACTTTTCATGGCCCAATCACACACCTTCCATTGAGATGGTGTTCACCATTAAGTGTACTTTGTCAATCCAAAACTAAAACATATATAACATGTCATGTAATTGATCCCCTCTTAGTGCACCCAAGATGATGCCATGATTTTGGGAATGATAACCAATAATCTTGAAAAAATATAATTTTATGTCCATCTTATAATCCACCTTGTGTGTAATTATCTTCCTTTTAACAAAAAATATCAACTTTTGCATTCAAACACAACTCCACCTTTTGCACATCCTCATAAACTCCGCACAACTTTTATTTTAGAGAAATGTTATCTTTTTCGTGCAACATTATTTTTTTCGCACATCACCAAATGATTTAGTCAACTCTCTTTGCATATTTTTTAGGCACATCAAATATCAAATCATATCTAGGTCTTGAGCTTCTTAAAATGAATAGGTCACCTCATATTTAAATGAAAACTCGACCCCTGTGTGAAAAACCCTCCTTGAGCAAGTAATCATTTTTTGCGTGGGAAGAAAACACATCTTTTGCACAATACATTATGTATTGCACTGCTCCATTATTCCACACACCTCATGCTTTTGAAAATTCTTGCACTTTTGATCTCGAAACACATATTGAATGAAAAACTCCATTACACTATTTTGTGCACCTTCCTTATTAAAAAACACATCACTCCATTTTCCCATTTTTAGGGCCAACATTTAGAAAACACAAGACAATATCACCACCTTATATAATCTCTATCTGTACCGCCTCCAGATCATCCATTCATTTGTCTAGGATATTCTTGACAACAAATAAAACACCAAAGATCACTTTTTCACCAAATATGTTATCTTATAAAATAATTCAATGCTACCTTTGGGGAATATTCCCTACAATATTAAATGATCATAAATACATAATAAATATCATATATATATCATATATTGATTTTCGTTCCATTATAATTATAATTCATGATAGATGTTAATGGAATAAATGATAACTGTCATTTTGCAAGGTGGTAGTTCATTATACACATAAATAGTAAATTTGTTACACATTACAAGGATGAATGTATAATTTTAGGTAACAAATATAACATATAAAATATATAATTATATTTATGATAATTATGTTTATTAATTAATTAATTAATTAAAATTGTTTATTAGGTTGATGAAATAAAACATCACAAAAGAACTTAAGGAAGGATGTGAACTTATATTTGAATAACTTCGTCTAGTTTAGTACAATGGGAATAATTATTTAGGTTTCATAACATGGTAAGTATTAGGTAATGAGGGGATGTAATTTTAAAGTCTATGTGATCAGATTTTGGTCAAGAAAAAGTGCCTTGTTAGGTGTGAGGATGTTTGAGGGATGAGTACCCTTTAATAGTGGATTTAGAATGACAATGTTGAAAAAAAATTAGAGGTATTTCCATAGAAGTTTTTTAAATTAAAATTTGATATCATAATATAAAAACTAATACAAAAGAAAATATATGGTCCTATTATGTACATTAAATGGACATTGGACATCTTTCAAGTTTATTTTGTCCCCTATGATTAACGTTTCATCTATTGATAATATAATTTTACTCATAATTACAGAATTAGATTAAATCACAACCATGAATATTTTTGGTAAAATTATATGTTTTCCATATTAAACATTATAATTTATGATGATTCGAAATATAAAGTCCATTCTTCAAAATTATAATCACATAATAGGGAAAAAAGTAATTTCAATTTAAACGCACTGATGGGATGACCCTGTTATTTTTCTAAGTGAAGTTATTCAAATGTATGCAATGTTTTGCTATTAAAATTTAAATTAAAAATGACTAAAATGAATAAAAATTGATAAATTTATGTAAAATTGATCATATTATAATTTAAAAACCAATTTAAAGTGCAACATAACCTTATAAATATAATATATGAGAATATTATGTTTGATTAATAATTCATTATTATTCACTATTCATTAGAAAAATGATACATCATAGCAAAAAACCATCATTTTTGAGTAGTATAATTTTGATTATCCAATATTTAAAATTAATTTTATTTTGACATATAAAATTTATAAAAAATTCAAATTTTGATTTAAAATCTGTTTATCACAAAATGGATCCAAAATTACATTTTATATAAAAATAGGGTTTTGTTTGTAACATTGTCTTTAATTTTATATTATGACTAAAATATATATATTATATGAATGTAACAATATTTAATTAGATTTTGTAACGCCCCGACCCCAGCTACCCAGAGTCGGTGCATTAGTTACATAACATTGGCATGATCACAAGAAAGATCAAATCTCGAAAGACCGATTGGTTTAGTAGCCTTGGAAACACTAGATATATTCATAAGTTTTACATTACATCATAAAATGAAAAACTACTACAACAACATAATGTTTCCACAGTCCACACTATAATCCCCTCATAATATCCCTGCAGGTCATTCATAATTTACTTCTTCACTTCCTGGAAAAAATAAAACATAGAAAAGGGGTGAGCTCAAATGCCCAGTAAGGATAACAATATAGCGGAAACTTTCATAAATAAGAATAAACATTTAAGGCAATGTATAACTAAAACAAAAGCCTTTTAAACATGAACTTTTAACATAGTATGGCATAAATAAAATTAGATAATGCCATTTACTTATTCACATGGATATTCTACTAATCGAATAATCACATGCAAAATCAATATCCACTTTCATAATGTTGGAATGCATAATGCTAAACTTTAATTACTTTTCAAGGCATCGTCCCATGAACTTGGGGCTAACTGTAACCGGAACCCAACCCGGAGTGCCTCTAATAACCGGACACCAACCCGGAGTGCCTCTAATAACCGGACACCAACCCGGAGTGCCTCTAATAACCGGACACCAACCCGGAGGGCTTACTTTTACCAGTCCCTAACCTGGAGGGCTTACTTTAACCAGTCCCCAACCTGGAACATACTTGTCCAACACATTCATATGAAGTAAAGATTGAAATATAACATAAACATTCTTATTGGAACTAGCATACAAAATGTCAATACTTTCACCATAAACTATGAATGGTATAAAAATAGCACATCCACAGTCAAACATATCACAAAACCTTCAAAAAAATATAGAAGTTTTGTATCATAATAAATCAACTTCAAATAATCTTAAAACCCATCAAAGGATGTTGACATAGATGAAATCAAAATTCTTTTTAAAGAAATATCTCCTTTTATTTTGAAATCATTTAAGATCCATATAAAATCAAACATTTTCTTTGAAAATAATCTTATAAGCTTTTAAGGGAAGCTTTGACGATTTTATAACGGCGGAAAATAACCGCACCCGCCGTATAAGTTAAAAAAACATTCTTATCTTAATTCTGTCAAAAAGGTTAAAAAGCACCTTGTTTGGAAAACGACGGAAAGATTCCCTTATAAACCTCTTATAAAAAGTCAAACAAGGGTATAAATGACTTTAACCCATATTCTTTTAAATATTAAAAATGTTTTGAAATACATTTTGAAGAAACATGGATGTGAATGATAACGAGATCCTAGTAGATTATTACGTATAAACAACCTCAGATAATGAAGAGATTGTGAAATAACCCTTACCAGTTTGGTATCTTATGAAACATACAACCCATGAAAGAGGTATCATACAATGAATATGTATGTACACATAAATTAGAGTGTATTACACAAAGAATATAATTATGGGCAGTACATACACCACACAAAAGGTAATGGTGGCAATATGGCATGAATCTCACGGGAAGAAGGAGTGAGATTAAAACCCCTTACCACGTTAATCAACTGAGTCGTATGGCCAAAAGTTAATAACCACCAAATTATTTACAGAATAACATGAATATGATAATATATATCAAATTCCAGTACACAATACACCACTTTCAATAATTTAGTGGCGAATAATGGAAATCTCACGGAATTGAATGTGAGATAAGAAAAATCCCTTACCTTGTACTTTTCCTTGGTTGGGGTAGGTTAACCTCCTGTATAATGGTGAAATAATTGTTATTAAATTATACAAGAATCATATACATTAATATGATATCATATATGTTCTTTTAACATTGCTTTATTAATAATATCTTAGTATTATCGTCGTTTCGGGTGATAATCAATTCGTTTTTCTTAAATGTTTGGTTACGTAAGACATGTTTGTAATGGATAGATTATATCTTATTCATAATCAGAATGATATTAACATTATTTTTAACCCTAAAATGAGAATAAGACTTGAATGGATACGATGGAGGATGGATCTCACCGCGTTCGTGGAGACGGTAGTCCGTACGTCCGCACGAACGCTACTTCCATTTAATTTTTATTTTAAAAGAATTGAATCCAAATGATACATAGGTATATTACTATTCCAGTATAATATAATATTTTATATATGTTACTTAAGTTCATTAACACCATCCTTTATACGTTCAATGTGTGGTATGAACGAGTCATATCATTTTAAGGGGGCGGTAGTCCGCACTTCCTCAAATGAAATTATCGTATGTATATACAAATGAAACGAATAATGGTATGAAATAAAATGGAATTACAGAAGCTTATATATAAAATATATATCTTTAATATCAATTTTAATTATAGTGCCATCATAATGGCCACCATGAGAGGTGGTAAGATGTATTTGAACAATCATCGTTTCGTGAGGCGTTAGTTTGCCATCCACAGAAACATTATGTTCA
This sequence comes from Viscum album, assembly GCA_963277665.1. Taxonomy (NCBI): domain Eukaryota; kingdom Viridiplantae; phylum Streptophyta; class Magnoliopsida; order Santalales; family Viscaceae; genus Viscum; species Viscum album. The sequence goes on from OY728148.1 coordinate 395,430,161, forward strand.
TCATCCATTAGATGGAGTTGTGTGTATGTGTAGTTTGAATCCTTCTTATAACAACATCCTAGTTTATTGAGGATACTGGTGTTGTTACAAAAGAAAGGAAATTAAAAGAGTTTGGGGGTTGGAGAAGCAAAATAAATGAAAACAATTTAAGAGAAATCGTTACCTTTAATTTAGGTAACTCACTTTGGTTGGAACCAAAGGACATCTTGAAATGCTTTCTGCCTAAGGGGAAGCTTAAAGGAGGAGGATAGGGATGTGGGGAGCTTAGTTGGGCAGAGTTTGGACGAGCCACGTGGCTTGAGAGGTGTGAGGAATGAGTAGAAGTGGTCTCCTTTTATAAGGGAGAAGAGGGGCTCTTTAGGAAAGCGTGAAAGTATTACTTTATAATATAATTATATTCGGTTTATAATGGTCCAAAAATCATTGAGGTCGAAGATAAGATGACTCATATTCTAAATAAAATCAACAAATAAGAATTGGACAGGTTTTAGATAATATTTTAATCATTATAATCTTATTTATTTAAATGATTTATTAATGAGGTAAACATTGCATCATTATTGTGTCATTAATAATTTAAATTATTTGATGTCTAAAAATTATAAATAAAATATCATTATGTAGGAAATCTTTTTAGCTTTCTAATGAATATTTATATTCGAAAATCCAACATGTATAACCCTATGTAAAATGTGTTCTTCTAAAAGATGTAAGCTTATGCCATTTTTTTTTATTTTAACTATATTAATATAAAGTGTCCCTACCACATACAAGTGGCTCCAATGGGTCCCCAAATTCACCCAAGGATGATCATGGTCGGGTATGTGTCCACCAATAAGGTTAGGACACGTTTTAGGGTAATGTTGTATTATTATAATATTATTTTTTAACCCTTATTTACCGGATTTACCCTTAACCATGGTAAATAAAATATTTACCACAGTAATTATTCAAAATGTCTAAAAATAAAAGTTACCTATTTACACAATTTGGACATCCAGATTCCAAATATGGAATCCATTTTTCTAAATTCAAAACACAGAAGTGGCAGAAATTAATTTAAAATTAATTCCCGCTGTCAAAACAAAAAGCGTGTTTTTAAGAGATAATAACTATCAAAAGATTGACACTTGTTTATGTTCAGTTTAATTGTAAAATTATGTCCAATGACCTACATTATATTAAATTGTAAAAATATATTCTAAATATACTTTAAAACTACTAAAATTCATAATTTATCACTATTAATTATTTTGATTAAAAAAGTTGTTTTTAATTAAAATTTAGTAATTTTCACTATTCATCAAAATATGAAAGTTATCCAAAAAGTACCAAAATTTCACCTTAGGCTAAATTCGATATTCCGAATCCAAAAATGAAGTCCATTTTAAAATATAAAATATATATAATTTCAAAATTTAGGTATTACTATTCATAACAGCTAGTTTGATTGGTTGTGGCGTGTGTTAAAACTCAAGGTTGCGTACAACACACGCTACTATTTTATTCAAAGGAAAGCGTACCATGGAAGCTTGGGATGTTTCATTTTAAATTTTTTTGATGTCCCAATTTATTCAGATAGTTTAAAATATTTTATTTAAAAAGGTTTCACTATTAAAGTTGATAAAAGTACAATACTGAAAATGAATCCGTTCTTGCATTATGACTAAGAAACTCATAATATGGATTCTAAAATTATAAGGATTATATAAAGTTAAAAATGTAGTTAATGCTATTCATGACCTCCTTTAATGGCTTTTTTTTGGTAAGTCATGGTGCAATTGAACTCGGTGTTGCATGTAGTGCAAGTTATTGAATTATTTTGAAGAAATAACACACTATTAAATCTTGGGGTGTTACATTCTCCCCTCCTTCAATAAACTGCGTCCTCGCAATTTGAAATTGTTCTTCGAAAATAAAAGGTTGAAAATAGATAATATATTTGTGGGAAAACCTACATCGGAAATTGGGTTACTAAAATTTAGTCTTAATATGAGGAAAAGAGAAATGAAAGGGTCACCACCAAATTATGATCTTGATTAGGAGAACATTGGTGGCAATTAGAGACATATAATCGGAGGAAAAACGTAAATATTTATAGGTAGTGATTGAGGTCATCAATCACAAAAATGTTTAAAATTGAGGTCATTAAACTCATCAATCTATGATGATTTGAAGTACCATCGGTTCAACAAAACATAGGGTATTGGGATAACACATTTTTGTCGTTTCAAAACATCTTAGTTGAAATCCCACATCGAAAAATGAATTAATGAGGCCTCTATTTAAAACAAAGAGTGGAAAGTATGAAGATTACCGAAAATAACACATACTAGGGTTCCATGTAGGAAAATATGGATATGGAAGAGAAATCTAACCATCAATTATCTGATGGAGAGTAGTAGAGAACATGGCTATGAAAAGGCCAACAATCCCAAAGCCATAAATTAGTGATGATTTAAGGTACCATCTAGGACAACATTTTTGTTCTAAGTTTCTTTTCTTAATATTGAGGAATTTATTTATGAGAATGGCTAAGATCATAAGGAGATATACTTACTTTATAATTAGAGTTTTATCCATTAATAATTTTCTACCACAAACTCATCTTTCACTCTAAAAGATAATAGAACGTAATTTTTTTTTTCTATTTATACTATTCGTACAGGGTTCCAAAATAAATGAATTATAATTCATCTACCAGATCTTTTAAAAAAAACTACATTATTTAATTCAGGACATCTCGTGGGACAGTGGTAGGTGATACACCCTTGTCGCCCTTCGGTTGCGGGTTCAAGTCTCGCAGCCTCACCGGACGCGACGGGTTGCCGCCCGACCTCCGGGTTGTCCTTTTATGGCAATCCAAAATAATCCAAACTAGAACTATCCAAAATACTTCTGTCTAAACTCACAGTCCAACATTTATAAGGAAGGTAAACATAATATAGATCCTTTTTAACCCGTAATAGAATATGAATACCTTCATCATGTATTACCATATTCCTTATTGATTACATTCATGCTCCCTTATTCCATATAGAATGCTGGATATACTTCATTAATCCAAAAATGTTTTAAACCCCAACAATGATGGAATATACAAATCATTAATCAGTTCCAAGGTAGTCAAGAATATCCAATATAATTTATCCAAAACAATCACATATTATTCCAAAATCACTACCTCAGTATCAGAACTATATTATGATTTATCATTCTCTCAACCATATATTTTCCAAAAATTTATCCTGCTATTGAGTCACTTTTCTTTGTTCCACACAATCTCAAGTCCTTAATGAAATAGTACTGCAGTACAATCCTTATATACTCCATGATTATTGTAACAAGTACATTGTTGATAAAACACTCAATTGATATAATCAACATAAGAACTCTAATCATTCCTCTTCATCTGTGTTAGTATTATAACTTGATTATTATCCAATAACATCATTTGCGGCATAGTCTGATGAGTGGGACATAGGTTCGCGTAGTGTCTAAACTCCTTGCAAATGAAGCATTGTACATTTAAAACCATTTTCTTACCCTTGCAGTCACGTACTTTTTTCCCTTTTCCTCCACACTTATAACAAACTCCCATTCCTTTCAGGCAAGTTCCAGGGTGTTTCTTTCCACAGTTACCACATATGGGAAAATTCTTCTTTTCCCTTTTCCCTTTATCCATCTTTCTCTCTTTTATCCTTTTATTCTCTTGCTTCCCTTCAAATCCATAGGACTCAGTAAAATACATGATATTATTTCTTCATATGAAGATAATACATGGGAGACTATTTCTCTTATAAATTCTAGCTTAAGACCATGAAAGATATGATCCTTCCTTCTCATTGGATCATGTGCATTTCTGGAGTTCTCATTCCTTCTACTGGGCGCCATTTCTATACAATGGCATAAACTAGATCAGTTTATGAATCAAAATACATAATCCCATACTTATAAAACACCTAACATAAATTGAACTATTTATGGATATAATCCATAATCATAAGAGTGTTTTCTTTGAGGAAGTATATACTCATAATCCCTTCAAAATGATTTGTAAAGAAAATGAGAGTTATCCTAAGCATATCCCCCGGGAGTGTCGTAACCAAGAGTGCAGCAAGGCCCGTTGTCGTGCACCAGTTCCCGTTCGAGTCTAGCTCAAAGCGGTGTTTTCGGGTTTTACCCCTAGGTACATCTGTGCCAGAGCCGCCTCTACCTGCTCGTATCCAGACAGGGATGTATTGCTCGGAAAACTCACAAAATCTCTACAATACCAAAATTCTAGGAAGTTCTTCTATACTAATCCTCAAAGTTCATCTTAGGTCTACGTGCTCTAATCAGAGTTTATCTAAATCTAGCTTCCAAGGTTTGTACTAAACTTCCTCTGATACCAACTGTAACGCCCCGACCCCCGCTACCCAGAGTCGGTGCATTAGTTACATAACATTGGCATGATCACAAGAAAGATCAAATCTCGAAAGACCGATTGGTTTAGTAGCCTTGGAAACACTAGATATATTCATAAGTTTTACATTACCTCATAAAATGAAAAACTACTACAACAAAATAATGTTTCCACAGTCCACACTATAATCCCCTCATAATATCCCTGCAGGTCATTCATAATTTACTTCTTCACTTCCTGGAAAAAATAAAACATAGAAAAGGGGTGAGCTCAAATGCCCAGTAAGGATAACAATATAGCGGAAACTTTCATAAATAAGAATAAACATTTAAGGCAATGTATAACTAAAACAAAAGCCTTTTAAACATGAACTTTTAACATAGTATGGCATAAATAAAATTAGATAATGCCATTTACTTATTCACATGGATATTCTACTAATCGAATAATCACATGCAAAATCAATAACCACTTTCATAATGTTGGAATGCATAATGCTAAACTTTAATTACTTTTCAAGGCCTCGTCCCAAGCCCTTGGGGCTAACTGTAACCGGAACCCAACCCGGAGTGCCTCTAATAACCGGACACCAACCCGGAGTGCCTCTAATAACCGGACACCAACCCGGAGTTCCTCTAATAACCGGACCCCAACCCGGAGTGCCTCTAATAACCGGAAACCAACCCGGAGGGCATACTTTTACCAGTCCCTAACCTGGAGGGCTTACTTTAACCAGTCCCCAACCTGGAACATACTTGTCCAACACATTCATATGAAGTAAAGATTGAAATATAACATAAACATTCTTATTGGAACTAGCATACAAAATGTCAATACTTTCACCATAAACTATGAATGGTATAAAAATAGCACATCCACAGTCAAACATATCACAAAACCTTCAAAACAATATAGAAGTTTTGTATCATAATAAATCAACTTCAAATAATCTTAAAACCCATCAAAGGATGTTGACATAGATGAAATCAAAATTCTTTTTAAAGAAATATCTCCTTTTATTTTGAAATCATTTAAGATCCATATAAAATAAAACATTTTCTTTGAAAATAATCTTATAAGCTTTTAAGGGAAGCTTTGACGATTTTATAACGGCGGAAAATAACTGCACCCGCCGTATAAGTTAAAAAAACATTCTTATCTTAATTCTGTCGAAAAGGTTAAAAAGCACCTTGTTTGGAAAACGACGGAAAGATTCCCTTATAAACCTCTTATAAAAAGTCAAACAAGGGTATAAATGACTTTAACCCATATTCTTTTAAATATTAAAAATGTTTTGAAATACATTTTGAAGAAACATGGATGTGAATGATAACGAGATCCCAGTAGATTATTACGTATAAACAACCTCGGATAATGAAGAGATTGTGAAATAACCCTTACCAGTTTGGTATCTTATGAAACATACAACCCATGAAAGAGGTATCATACAATGAATATGTAAGTACACATAAATTAGAGTGTATTACACAAAGAATATAATTATGGGCAGTACATACACCACACAAAAGGTAATGGTGGCAATATGGCATGAATCTCACGGGAAGAAGGAGTGAGATTAAAACCCCTTACCACGTTAATCAACTGAGTCGTATGGCCAAAAGTTAATAACCACCAAATTATTTACAGAATAACATGAATATGATAATATATATCAAATGCCAGTACACAATACACCACTTTCAATAATTTAGTGGCGAATAATGGAAATCTCAAGGAATTGAATGTGAGATAAGAAAAATCCCTTACCTTGTACTTTTCCTTGGTTGGGGTAGGTTAACCTCCTGTATAATGGTGAAATAATTGTTATTAAATTATACAAGAATCATATACATTAATATGATATCATATATGTTCTTTTAACATTGCTTTATTAATAATATCTTAGTATTATCGTCGTTTCGGGTGATAATCGATTCGTTCTTCTTAAATGTTTGGTTACGTAAGACATGTTTGTAATGGATAGATTATATCTTATTCATAATCAGAATGATATTAACATTATTTTTAACCCTAAAATGAGAATAAGACTTGAATGGATACGATGGAGGATGGATCTCACCGCGTTCGTGGAGACGGTAGTCCGTACGTACGCACGAACGCTACTTCCATTTAATTTTTATTTTAAAAGAATTGAATCCAAATGATACATAGGTATATTACTATTCCCGTATAATATAATATTTTATATATGTTACATAAGTTCATTAACACCATCCTTTATACGTTCCATGTGTGGTATGAACGAGTCATATCATTTTAAGGGGGCGGTAGTCAGCACTTCCTCAAATGAAATTATCGTATGTATATACAACATGAAACGAATAATGGTATGAAATAAAATGGAATTACAGAAGCTTATATATAAAATATATATCGTTAATATCAATTTTAATTATAGTTCTATCATAATGGCCACCATGAGAGGCGGTAAGATGTATTTGAACAATCATCGTTTCGTGAGGCGTTAGTTTGCCATCCACAGAAACATTATGTTCATCATCCATTAGACGGAGTTCTGTGTATTTGTAGTTTGAATCCTTCTTATAACAACATCCTAGTTTATTGAGGATACTGGTGTTGTTACAAAAGAAAGGAAATAAAAAGAGTTTGGGGGTTGGAGAAGCAAAATAAATGAAAATAATTTAAGAGAAATCGTTACCTTTAATTTAGGTAACTCACTTTGGTTGGAACCAAAGGACTTCTTGAAATGCTTTCTGCCTAAGGGGAAGCTTAATGTAGGAGGATAGGGATGTGGGGATCTTATTTGGGCAGAGTTTGGACGAGCCACGTGGCTTGAGAGGTGTGAGGAATGAGTAGAAGTGGTCTCCTTTTATAAGGGAGAAGAGGGGCTCTTTAGGAAAGAGTGAAAGTATTACTTTATAATATAATTATATTCGGTTTATAATGGTCCAAAAATCATTGAGGTCTAAGATAAGATGACTCATATTCTAAATAACATCAACCAATAAGAATTGGATAGGTTTTAGATAATATTGTAATCATTATAATCTTATTTATTTAAATGATTTATTAATGAGGTAAACATTGCATCATTATTGTGTCATTAATAATTTAAATTATTTGATGTCTAAAACTTTTAAATAAAATATCATTATGTAGGAAATATTTTTAGCTTTATAATGAATATTTATAATCGAAAATCCAACATGTATAACCCTATGTAAAATGTGTTCTTCTAAAAGATGTAAGCTTATGCCATTTTTATTTTTATTTTAACTATATTAATATAAAGTGTCCCTACCACATACAAGTGGCTCCAATGGGTCCCCAAATTGACCCAAGGATGATCATGGTCGGGTATGTGTCCACCAATAAGGTTAGGACACGTTTTAGGGTAATGTTGTATTATTATAATATTATTTTTTAACCCTTATTTACCGGATTTACCCTTAACCATGGTAAATAAAATATTTACCACAGTAATTATTCAAAATGTCTAAAAATAAAAGTTACCTATTTACACAATTTGGACATCCTGATTCCAAATATGGAATCCATTTTTCTAAATTCAAAACACAAAAGTGGCAGAAATTAATTTAAAATTAATTCCCGCTGTCAAAACAAAAAGCGTGTTTTTAAGAGATAATAACTATCAAAAGATTGACACTTGTTTATGTTCAGTTTAATTGTAAAATTATGTCCAATGACCAACATTATATTAAATTGTAAAAATATATTCTAAATATACTTTAAAACTACTAAAATTCATAATTTATCACTATTAATTATTTTGATTAAAAAAGTTGTTTTTAATTAAAATTTAGTAATTTTCACTATTCATCAAAATATGAAAGTTATCCAAAAAGTACCAAAATTTCACCTTAGGCTAAATTCGATATTCCGAATCCAAAAATGAAGTCCATTTTAAAATATAAAATATATATAATTTCAAAATTTAGGTATTACTATTCATAACAGCTAGTTTGATTGGTTGTGGCGTGTGTTAAAACTCAAGGTTGCGTACAACACACGATACAATTTTATTCAAAGGAAAGAGTACCGTGGAAGCTTGGGATGTTTCATTTTAAATTTTTTTGATGTCCCAATTTATTTAGATAGTTTAAAATATTTTATTTAAAAAGGTTTCACTATTAAAGTTGATAAAAGTGCAATACTGAAAATGAATCTGTTCTTGCATTATGACTAAGAAACTCATAATATGGATTCTAAAATTATAAGGATTATATAAAGTTAAAAATGTAGTTAATGCTATTCATGACCTCTTTTAATGCCTTTTTTTTTGGTAATTCATGGTGCAATTGAACTCGGTGTTGCGTGTAGTGCAAGTTATTGAATTATTTTGAAGAAATAACACACTATTAAATCTTGGGGTGTTACAGATTTAATATATATATAATATCATATGTTATTTAATAATATTAATTAATAATAATTTAACTACTAGTTTTTGACATATTTTAATGAATAATAATACATTAATGATATATTGATTTTGGTTAAAAACTCGGTCTTACATGTATCACAAACTATTAAAAAACTCTTTATTTCATTAGACGAATGATATAGTTTATCATTAATTGAATGATATATTATAGATACATTTTATTTTATATAATAAATATATTGTAATGTCTCGCTATATTATATTTCCTTATGGGCCAGGTGCTGCATGAAATACATGGTACCAAAGACAATGATAATAATTTATAATTTCATAGTGTTACATTCTCCCCACATTAATTAAATTTAGTCAAAGAAATTTAATTTCAATGTAGGTAACATATTGTTTAGTATTTAATATTTTGAAATTTCATATTGTTATATGATTTTAAAAAATATCCTTTTAATCATATAAAATGAGAAATTCAATGGTCACATGGCCTATCATGAATCTCGGTCTCCATATGAAAAAATTTAGTGGAATTTGGAGATAAATACATAATGAAAAATTGTTAGTAATTATAGTGATTGATTGAGGTCATAAATAAAAAAAGTTAATAATCAATGGAATGTTGACAGTAAAAAATCGATACACCTTTGATAATTCAAAATTCAATCAGTTCAACAAGAATTAATATATTATGACATTTTTTCATTTTCCAAATATTGAGTCACTATATTGCTGCATATGAATATATGGATATATAAATACATGATATATTTTAATAAACCCAATTTCATTATATTTTGGGGATTTGATATATTTTCAATTCATCAATTGCTTCCAAAATAGATATCATAGAATTAACACTAATTTCAAAAAAATTAAAATAAAATTTTCTCAGATTATAAAGAACAAAAACAATATTTGGATTTGTCTCTAACTATTTTCAAAGCTATTTTTTTTAATAAATTAATCTATAATCTTAAAATGTAACACTACAATATCATCAATAAAATTATTTAAATAATTTTATTATCTAAAAACCATGACATATAAACAGGATTTAGTGTCGGTTAGTGGTTTGAATTAAAACCATATCATCCATCAGTCATGGATTTATGTCCTATAAAATTTTGAGATTCAATGGGATCCCACCTAGAATACATTTTTTCTTTTTCTGATCCTTATCAATAAAATTTCAAAACTAAATGTGATGTAAATCCATGAAATTTAGACATTAAATATCTTTTTAACTATAGTTTTCAATACAACCACAATACATAAATACATCATCCATTTATTTCAAAGTAATTATTCCTTTTATCATGAGTATATCCATTTCAAGAGATATTTGACTCTAGTAATTCCTAGGTTCCCAATATTGAAGCTAAAAACCCATAAATGTATTCTTTGGATAAGATTTATTTCATTCCATCAGACTCTATATTCTTCCGTATAAATTATTTTCCTTATGTCATCATTTATATTACATAAATCATTTATCCACTCCATGTTGTCACTTTTCTATTTTTCTCCATCCAAATTTAATACATGATGGAAATAATTTCTACTTTTAACTATTCTCTCAACTAATTGAGCTATTAACAAACCTCCATCTATATGTTATTTGGTGAGTTTTGGGGTTGGATAAGGAATATATCTATAATCATATTTTAGGAAAACTGATAAGGCACAAACATGATATCTTTAAATCCAATGAACATTACATTTAGTTTTTAATTTTAATGAGATCCCAATTAATTTCATTGTAAACTTGACTCCCTCAAATTCATATCATTGAAAAAGACTCTGAAGCATTTTTTGAGTAATAATATTCAAAATGATAAAACTGTATGATCATTTATCGTAGATCTAAATCATGATACCTTAAATTTAATCTAAAACACCTTAGTATTAACCATGTATATTAATTTTCATTATATATTCAAATCATTCAAAACATTTTGTAATGAAAATTAGAATTATACAAAGGATATCCCACTAAGAGTGACATTCCAGGTCCACATTAAAGCCCATTGTCGTGTATCATGTTATACTCAGGATATCCTCAAACCACCATGTCTAAGTTCTTACCCCTACGTAAATATACACAAGAACCCCATCAATTTTTTCCATCGATAAATGGATTTTTTTCGAAAGAATACCAACACAATCACTAATTTTCCAAAATTATTGGATGTTATTCTATACTTATCCTAAAATTCCACCATAGGATTTTGTTCTCTAATCTAGGGTTTCTAGAATCTATTTCAGATGGTTGTTACTAATCTTCCTATTATACAGTCAATATAAAGCCTCCCTAAATATAATAGAGTCGGTTTTTACTGGTATTACATTAGAATCATTACATGGAATCAAATCCCAATGGATCAAATAGTTCAGTAACCTTAGAAGTCCAGATACATACATGATTATGGTATTACAAAAAAATAATCTAATTTCAACCAATTTTTTTAAGGTAAATTTATTCCTAATTATAATTATCTTTAATATAATTCCTAGGAAACCTCTTGTATACCTGGGAAAGGAACCAAAATAATTGTGAGATAAAATTCAAATTAACAGTTAAGAATAGTGGAAGATATAACGAATCAATGAGAATAATTAGTGTAACCTTGAAAATAATTAAACACACATGTGATGTAATAATTAAAATAAGAAGTATGTTCATAATAAAAATGGAATCGAAAATAACTAAAAACATATACCGTTTAAATCAATCAACCTGGAATGAATGTGAATCCTTAGATAATCCTTTCGAAATAATCACATTAATTGTAATAATAAATTAATTCTCAATAAATGATATTATTAATTATTAAACTCTTTGTTTCCCAATAATTTTACATATTTAACCTAAATATTATGTAAAAAATAGTATGTAAAGACTCATTAGAATATGATAGCCAACTGATTTCATCCCATGAGACTACTGATTCCTCATCGATCATTTATAAACAAGTACCCAACCAATATGTATTACATTAAATGGCCCCAACTCATTTATTGTTTGTCAAAATTATTCATCATATATTAAAAATTGGTACAATTAAATAACAATTTTCCAATAAAAAATGTGTCTATATTGTGAAAAATTTACAAATTTATAAATATTTTCCCTAAAAAGTAAATTATTGTTGAATTAATCATCATTTATAAAAAATTAATATGTGTTAAGAAATAAATATATTCATGAAAAGTGATATGGAATATTAGGGGAAATTTAATATTAAATCACCAAAAATAATTGAATATTTAATCCAGATTACAAAAATGAATCAAGAAAGTGAATTTCAATACAATCCTTACAGAAATGAGTCAAAAAAATCCGAATGTAAAATAATGATAGAATCAATAAAAACATATCCCATTTGGACTAAAATAATGGTTTTTCATTGATGAATATGAAAACCAAAAAATTTATTAAAAACATTATTTTGTTAAATATAAATTTTATTTTGAAAATAAATTTCATTTAAAATCACTTTCAAAAATACATTAAAAATGAAGCATAACAACAAAAAATTTAATCATTAATACTATTATAGTTGTTAAATCAACACATGTTATATGAGGTAAAATGATCATTCCTTTTGTAATGAATAAAATGATAGAAATGTGCCTCATTATGAAAGTGATTATAATATTCCATTGAATAAATTTTAAAGAGAAAAAAAGGAAAAAATTCTTCAATCATAAATTTTTGACAAATTATAAAAAAATATATCATTTTTAGAATGAATGGAATTTCGAGGAAATAGTTTATCTGACTAAAGAGTGAAATGTAGTACGTTTTTTAAACAAATTATAAAATTTTCAGGGTGCCATAGATAGCAAAACTTGTACTATTACTTAAAAAATATCATGAATAATCAAAGGAGAATAAAATAGAAGTGTTTAATAAAAAATGGTAAAATAAAAACATATAATTCATATTCAAGTATAACCAATCGAAAAACAAATTTGATTTGTAATTAAAACCTTAAAAAGACCATAACATCAATATGAGAATAAATAAATGAATATATAATGTGCATAAATATAAAATCAATATAAACAAATGAAATAAAACAATATGTATTTAAAAAAATTCTCACATGTAATCATAGAATAATAACAAAAAAAAATTAACATAACCTAATGAAACGGAATCTAGTAATGAGATTATTTACCATTTACTAACATTTAGATAAAATTCCATTAAAAGATTAAATTTAAATTGACACAGAAAATAAAAAGAAAAGAAAATAATTATTTTTATAATATATTAATAGGGGAAGATGATATACAACAAAAAAAATTATTTTTTGAATGTTACATTTATTTCACAGATGTAAATAGTGTGATGAAATCACATAGATTGTATTATGTTTTAGGAGAACATCATTTAACCTCATTTATAATAATTATAAACCTATTGAATACTTATTAAAGATGAATATTAATTTTTTTAAAATCCCATATGATTATTTTGTTAAATATTATATCTTTTTTATTTGTAATCATACATAATTTTTAGTATTTTCGGAGCTAATTGACACCTTTTTATAAAAAAATAATTTTTTGATACTTGTTGTTGCTATTTTTTTCAATAAATCTAAAATTAAAACCATAGTGTAAATATTATAAATATTTATTAAATATTTATGTATAATAAATCATAATGGTTTCATATTGGAAATGAAATAAATCATTCATGGACACGATAGGTCATACAAGCACATGAACACTTCTATCATTTATTTTTTCAATTAATAGAATTAAAAGTAAATGATATATATTTATATGTATATTATTATTATTATATTATTTTATTTCATATATTTTATATAGGTTTTATAAATACATCATTAATACATTCTATTATTGTGTAAAAAAATCACATCTCTTTTAGGAAGTGGTTGTCCATACTTCCATTAATTTTGTTATAATAGTCTAAGGAATAGAAATAATGGAGGCATGATCTATTTAAAATATTAATCCTTATAAAAACATAATAAATATCATATATTTAATATATATAAATATAATTTACATCATAATTAACAACTATGAGGCGTTTTAATGGATAAATGAAGAACATCATTTTGCAAGGTGGTAGTTTTTTGTCCCCAAAATGGTAAATTCATTACCAATAAGATGGAAGTGTGTTTAAACATACATGAAACCCATAACCTAAAAGATACTCTTTATATATAGGACACATAGGATATTATATAATCATGTAATAAATTTTTTTGATGGGCCGTTAAAGAAAATTAAATGAACAAGTTTGGGGAAAGATGATACATCTTATTTGGTTAAATGAATTGGGTTTAAAACAAAGGGATTCCATGGATTATTCTCTGAAATTGGTGAGGCTACATAGATTTGGGAAAAAGATTTTATGATATATTTTTTATGACTTTTTATGAGAAATGATTTCATGAGATTTTAGAGTATGTTGGATGTGTTTGTTCATTTTTATAGTGGAGGAGGAGTGACTACAAAATAAATTTTATAAAAGGGAATTCCATCCTCGTTTTTCAATTGTAATGTGGATCCAATAGTGAAAACAAAACTGATAAAATGGATGATAGGGAGGAAATATGTCCTGAAAATAGGCTTTGGATATGTTTCCTGTTCATTTTCAACATTTATATAATGATTTAGTCTCCTGTTAATATAATGTTTCTCTTAAAATCTATAATTAATTTAAATTACATTCAATAATATTATAGGTGAAAAACTAATTTGAACATATTAGAACATATAAAATATGTTAATTTAAAATATTTATTCTATTTTTCCAACATCCATTTATGTAATTGAAAGAAATTTATTTAAATTCAATCTCATATATGGGACGATCATGAATGTTTTAAAAGTAAAAATGTTCAAAGGTTTTCTATGTATTAATATTCAATTTCATCATGAAATTCATTCAAATAACCTGAATAGGATTAAATTATGTACTTTTATTTAATAATATTTATAACTAGTAAGAAATTTAATTTCAATTTATTAATAAATTCAAATAAAATTAAATTTGAATTAATATTTTCTATTTTAAAAAAATATTAAAAATGAAACTTCACATAAAATTTAAAAAAATTAAACCTATAATAATATTTATTTTCCCATTTCAAAAATTAATTATTTTTAATTGAAATAAAATATTTATAAATGTCCATATATTTTATTCAAACTATTGTCTCCATTAAAAGGAAGCAAAAACTTCTTTGATACTAATATATTTTTTAGTTTATAATATTCATCGTGTTATTATCATATTAAAAATTCTTATATGATGAAAGTAAAAAATATTTAATTTTATATATAATATATAACTATATTAATTGTCATATGTATATAAATAATATTTTTAATCACTAATTTAATTGCTAGTTCAAGTCTAATTATATCAAATATTAATATTTTAATGATATATTGTTGTTCAGTATAAATTTTTCTTGCATAATGAACATGGTTATGGAAAAAATAATTGTTCTGCATGATGAAAACTAACATATAATGGTTTTAAATTCAAGATATAAAATAAATGTAATTTATTTAAAATATTACATATATTGTAATGACTGGGGATATTATATAATTTTACTTTCATGGAGTACCATGTCATACATTCTATCAAATACAATTTTATTAATATAGAATTTAGGGGCGTCATAATGAGATTCAATGTATATGTTTATATCTTATATTATATGGATAGTGTAGATGATAATATTAATTTTTTTATTAATTTTAATGACTAATTCTCTATAATTTTGTTATTTTTTCTATTAATTTACACAAATTTATTTAATTTATTATTATTATAAAATAAAAAATTATTATATTACATTTTATTATTTCATTAATTTAATAAAAATATCATAGAAATTCATTTTTTGATCATGCATGTTATATTATAATATGATATTTGGTGTTTTGAAGGTAATAAAATGAGGATTTATGCATTTGGGGAAGGATGTGTTAAATTTATGTCAAAAGGGAGATGTGTGTGTGTTATAAATAAAAACGGGTGAGGAGTTATATTAACTGGGGAACATGATATGTGGTGTATTATTACCCCATATTCTATATTCTATATCAAACATAATTAAAATAAAAAGGTTCATATATGAATTTAATAAAGAAAAAATATTTGTGGAGAATTAATAGTTATGGGACATTACTAAATAGGTTTCAATAATGTACAAATAGGATCACATAATAAAAAATGTAGGAGTATGTATTATTATTTACAATAAAAATACATAACATAATAATAAACACTACATGTTAATTCTATATATGAGTAAACCCACATAGTCTATTGGTAAAACATAATCCCCATGTTACCTCCACAATACAAAAAATTAAAACATATTCTCATTATTACCAAAATAATATAATATTCCCAACATCATGATGATCAATTTCAATGATTACATTATACAGTTTATCAAAAATAATTTAATAGAGATTATTAACAAAATTGAATCCATGGATCTAAACATAATAAGACATGGCGAACATGTTGGAGAGAAATAGTATTTTTATAAATTTTCATAAAAAATAAATAAAATCACATGAAGGATGCATTGTGGAGTGTTTTATTAAAATTTATGTTGAATTCACCACCCACACATGGTTTTTAGATAACTTTTTGAACCTCTTGGAATCATTTATAAATATTATGACTAAAACCATGCATCATTAATAAATATTAATTATAACCACTAATACATAAATTCCAAGAATCCCTTCAACAAATGTGTTATAATGATAGATATTCACATTATATTTTAATGTACATTTTATTCTATTATTTAATTAAATATATCACATTATACATGAACTGTTTATTTTGAATTTAACCTTTCATCTATTATTAGAGTTTGTACTTGTGGAACCCCATAGAGTTGATGAATCACTGAATCATTCCTATGTGGGGGAAAAACTTTTCCCATATTTATTCATTATTTATCAGTTATAGAAGAGGCTTAATGGTGGTAGATGTGCGGTTTTGGATTAATTATTACATTAAATAGATTGAGGAACCAATATTTTTTATTAATCATAAATTTATTCATAATGATTTTGACAGATATTATGTATGGGTAATAATGAGAGAGAGTTGATTGATTAAATATTTTGGAAGCATAATATTTAATTTATGTATTGATCATTGTATCATAAGGTTTTGGATCTGAAGGTATGTAATGATAACATAATCAAGGAATTTGGATTTAAAAGCACTGATCAAGAGGGATGAGATAATCGCTATAAAAAATCAATACTTCTTACTAAGTTACAATCTATTATTCGATTGTATATAATGGAAATTTTTATAATTTTAATGAAATTTTGCTATGAATTAAATTAGTATGATTATTTATGATGATGATTAATTTAAATTTTCCACAATTCACTATGTTATATTTAATCATCACTTTATTTATGTCTACCATATTATCTCCCAAACATATGAAATATAAAAACAATAAATATAAAATTAAATATTTTATGGTTACACATATAGAAATATAAATTCATTATTTTTTCCAAGCCTCATATATATTTTTATTAGAGGACCTAAATTCATTTCACATTAAATATTTCCTATAATGAAATTGTATTCATGCTAAAACATTTTCAGAAAAACTAGTATAAATTTCATATAATAGGTTGTGTTTCGTTGCCTTATTTAAATTAATTTTACTATTAAAAATTACATTCTATGAAAATCTAAAATAAAATAATATTTTTAAAATAATTGCATTTTTGAAAAATAAAACTACCAAAATTATAACCTTTAGTCCATTTCATGTGGATTGGATGTTCAATTTCATCAAATTGAGCCTCTACTACAAGGGAAGAAGTAACATAAGTTGTGGGAATATGACACAGAAAATAATTATCATTTTTAAGATAACTATAAAAACATGTTACACTATTTGGAAATCTATATAATAATTTTGTTAGATGAACATGAATACTTTCAATCATCTTTCTAAAATTTTGAAGGATACAACAATATCCCATGTGAAATAAAGTCAACAATTACTCTTGAAAGAAAATATTTCATTGGAAGATTAGATAATATATTATATTTTATAGGATAGAGTATTTTTTATGGTGTTCTAAAATAATAATCCTAGATTATTTTTAAGGAGTTCATAATAATATTTAACACATTAACTCTCAATATAAAGGCAACTAATTATCAAATTTTGATGTGTTACCAATATTTTTTATGGGTGAGGAAAAATGTGGTAGCTAAAATATATAAAGACACATCTAGTTCATTGTATGTTATATAAGTATCATTTTATGGATATTTTAACCAACATAAAATTTCAATTCAAATAATAAAAGGAAACTAAAATTTTATAAAGGAAATAATGAGATATTTTCTCATGTAAGAGATAGATATCCATGAAATTCCCTTGTCTTCTTGACCCACAAAATCCAACTTCACTAATCATTTAATTTTTTAATAACGTACTTGATGATTTATAGATAAGTTCATCTAGAAAATGTGGATTAATATTACATTTTAAACAATACTTATGTTGATCTAAAATTAATTTTCAACATTAATGAATTGAATTTTCATAATATGGTGTCAAATTATAGAAGTTGTTTGATAATGAAATGATTTTTCAAAATAATGTTAAATATAATATTCAATAACAAGTATAATAATTAAATGGTTTGATGTTAAAAACTGACAATAAAGAAATATAACTATTTTAATATTACACATTAATGAGATGAATTATATCACATGGAATTCACTGCAAACCAGTTTTAGTGAAGTGAGAAAAACAATTTACTAATAAATAAATTTTATATAAATATTTCTCCTAGATAACGTTGTTATGAAATTAAATTCCTTCAATCTAAAATTTCATGATATTTCTAAAAAATATGTTCAATATAGTGATAAATTATTCATTAAAACAATTCATATAAGGTGAAACATATTAAATCATTTTTGGGGAACAAAAATGATTGAATTAAAAAATTAATTTAATTACTTCATGAAAATTTAATTGTTTTTAATTTGTAGAATAATGTTAATTGTTATAAATTCACACATAAAATTCATTAAAATTGGATAAATAAAACAAAATAGTCCAAAAGGAACAAATAATACTTCAATAAATCTGAAGATAATGAAACAAATTAGAATTTACTAATTAGAAAATAATTAAAAAATGATTATTTTTCATTGATTAAAAAAATCAATCTAAATATGGATATTAAATTAAAAAAGTATATATAAGGGATAAAAACCCCTTCCATCGATCTAATAGTTTAGGGAATTAAGGGAATTATCATCCTAATCAACAAAAAAAATTAAATAATGGAGTAAGGTGAAATAATATTTTAAATCACTAGATATCGATATCAAGTAATTCAATATAATAGATTAATAAAAAAATTTCTATTGGGTAATTTCATCTAAATTTAAAAGGACCTCATCATGGTTAGTAATGTAAAATTAGAAAAATTGGGTACATGAATATAAAATAAATATTCAAAATACCAAAATTAATCATTAGTTTTTAAATAAAACATGATTATTTATGTTAATATACAATGAAATTTAAAAATAATTTTTATTAGTTAAACATAGTATGTTTCCATTTCAGTGTGTTATACGAATTAATTCAATGAAAATTTTTGATATTTTTTGAAACCATCTCATAAGAAGTGATAAATTTCTTATTTTTGTATGATGGTCTCACATTAATTATACACTCTATGAATCATTACATTAATAAATATATGTATGAATCATGAAATTATATTACAAAACATAGTAAATTTTTAATTAATGTGGAAAACAATTACGAAATTACCATATTTTGATAAATGGAGAAATTTGATAAAAGTGAACATTAAGAGTATAAAATACCCTAAAATTAAGTGGAATGAATCTTTGGAGACTGTGGATAATATATGGAAGGGGGTGAAGTATTTTTGATATAATATTCCAACACATTAATTAGATTTTAGGTTCAATCTAAAAAATAGTTATGAAAAATAATATCCAAATTAAATTTAATCAATTTAAATGGTGTAGGATTAAGAAGGGATTACAAATACAGTGGTAGAACATGAAGATAAAATAATCTACTATGAATTAAAGAAACAAGGTCTCAATAATAAAATTTCATGGTGGGAATCATGAAAAATATTAAGTCAAACGTGAAAATTTCATTATAAAATTTCAATACAATTAATAGGATAATGTTTTATTTTTTGATATTTAACATGAAGGATTCACCCTATAAGGGTATAACCATGTTGAGAGAGTCAAAAATGATTTTTATTATATATAACTAATGTAGATATTTGAAATATAATTTTTTTAGGAATAAAATAGTTTTTAACTATTGAAAAAAAATTCATTTAGGATTGGATAAAAAAAGTAAAAGTCTGGTTTACATTTTAAAATTTTTTAGGAGATTGACTAGTTATAAGATATAATTTTCATTCATTAATTTTTTTTATCCTTTATATAAAATTTATTCCCCACAAATAAATATTTAATATTTTTAGTAACATCATATCAAATGAAATACAATATATTTTTAGAAAGAAGGCCACATAAACTATAATGGATATTTTTTTATGGAATGATATTTTTCTACAAACTTATAAAATTGTATACATTATCTTTGAATTTATTTTTTAATTATTA
Source organism: Viscum album (assembly GCA_963277665.1). NCBI lineage: Eukaryota > Viridiplantae > Streptophyta > Magnoliopsida > Santalales > Viscaceae > Viscum > Viscum album. The sequence continues at coordinate 395,450,678 of OY728148.1, forward strand.
TATTAATCTCAATGAGTGATAATTAATATTTTACAAAATTATAAGGCTATGGTGGATATTGAGATGTTTTATTTTGTTTTAATATATAAGACAAATAACCCTATAAAAAATTATTCCTTTACTAATGAAAGATAAAATTTGATCTTTAAAATAAAAAAATGTTATAGATAATTATTATTAAGGGTTAATAAAATTTAAAAAATGTTTAGACTAATTTGACATATTTTATCGAGACTAATGTAACAATTATCAAAATTTGTGTTTTTTTAAACTTGGGTAATATAGTAATGCTTCATCATAAAAATTAAAATAAATAATTGAAATATTTTTTGTGTGATTAACTAGGAACCATACCAAACTATCTTAAAATGTCACTGAATAAGTGTGTTTGAGAAAAAAATTAAAAAATCTATGAAATAAGAGGATATTACTACTTGAGCGATAGTTGTTTTTACTAGGATTTCATAACTACAGTATTGCAACTAGTCTCAAAAGATTCTCTCTTTATGGGATACTTTTTTACTAGGTGGACCATATTATATTAATATGTAAATTTAATATACATTATGCATAAAAATATTGGTAAAACACATCTTGTTTTCGAAACATATAAAAAGGAAGTAAAATGTTTAACATACGTGAATAATAATAAATTGAGATAAACTAGATGCTTTATAGTGATGAATCATTTATTAGCTGAATCAATTATTTTAGATATTAAAATTCAGTGAGGAGTAAATTAAATGTCACATCTTATTTTCATGTACTTCCATTTAAATCCTTAAAATTTCATATTAAATAAAATATTACTAAAACTAATTTTATCAAATTTATTGATTAAATGTTATATATTTTTTATTGATATCCATTAAAAATTTAGGTAAATTTTATATATTTTATTGAATTTATTATATTAGAATAATATTTATTATTTTCATTTTAGTTCCCTAATTCCAAAATTATTAGTTAGTTCTAGAAATCCTATTTTTAGGTATTTATGTCTGAAAAAACCTTCCACATTTTTATTATTTAACTTATTTAGTAATTGTTTTCATTTCACTGTGTTTCAAGCAATAATAAATTGATTTTTTTACATTTTAAATTGTATACAATAGAATAACGTTAGTGAATTATTAATAAAAAAACATGTTTCTAAACCATGAATCAATCTATATTTGTTCAACTATAGAAACACTTTTACACCATAGATGGAAAATGATATGTCCAAATCATGCAACTCACCTAAGGCATAATGTATTTTGAATACCGATTATTACCCCAAAACACAAACATAAAACCCTTTTCCTAATTTCTCCTCTATCACTAAAAAATGATTGATTCATGGAAAAGAGACTAGATTCATTTGAATCATCATCATCATTCACCTTGGATTGGTATCCTTTCCTGATCTAGTTTTACATGGGGGTTTAATCTTGTTTTCGTTACTTCTTATCACAAACCTTCTATATTTCCAATCATTATTCTCTTTCATACCCATATCAATTGAGCACACTATTGGATTGACACAATATATAGTTTTAATTATAAATTTATTACATATATATATAGATTTATATCGGATTTATTAATCAATGTTTCTCTACATTAGATGGATTCACTTCACCAGTACCCATCTAAGGTAATAATTTCCATGTTTATCTACTTTCAAAGAAGTCAATGTGGTTCCGGAGTTTCATGAATTATGGATTATAATGAATTATGTATAATATGTGTTTATTTATATTAATATATGTATTAAACATTGAATATGGAATCTAAATTTGGTCTTTCAACCATAAATTTACTTTCCATGAGAAAATGTCATCCATTATTAAAGGATAATAGGTGGGGTTCCATTTTCAAGGAATATATTGGTTTGTTTTAAAAAAATATCCCTTGAGTTTCACAAAATATATATATTTGTCGGTTTTATGTATTTTTAAATTCTATTTGTCTTATGGTTCCTTGAAATTGATTCTATTAAAAATATTATGTAGGTTATATTTGTAGTTTGAGTAATGATTATTTACGATATTTGAATGTGGTATTTTTATTTACCATTAATACGTTGAGTGGTTTTTAAAAATGAACATATTGTGATATTTTTAAATTTTTTTTTAAAATACCATTCATAAAGAAAAAATAATTTCATAAACAACATTTATTCAACATCAAAATTCACTAATGCTAAATATTATTATTTAAACTGAATATTATTTTAGCATCATTTAAAAATTATTTTTAATCCAAAATTGGTTTCGACCTTAAGGAAAATCTCCATCATTTATATTTATAATAAATTTTTCATTAGTTTACAATATTTTTTATTGTTATGTGATTATGTGGGGTATATGACTATAAGTGTGTGTTAATGGTGGGATAAGGTTTACTATTATCATTTCATTCTATATAGTTTAATTTGTTGCATGCATAATATAAGAGACATCATTCCTCACCCATTATATATTGTATTAAGAGAATTAGGGAATTTTTATTTTATTTAGATGTTGATAATATATGATAAGGATGATAAATACTATTCCTCCAAACTTATAGAATGTGCATTGGACTAGGGTGAGATTTATTGGTGAAAGTGGTTGAGATTTGTTGGTTAATTATTTAATGGGAGTGCATAAATTTTATTACATATTGATAATCTGAAGTAAGGAAATGTTCATCTCCCTAGAGGTATTTTTTTCTCCAGTTATTATATATAAATTTCATAGATTTATTTTCATGCTAACAACACTGCACATCAATATTATTATTTTATTATTTGATAGAATATTATTTCCTTAATTGTTCATTGCATATAATATTTCTAGGTAATATTGATAGGTTTTGGGTTTTACCAGGATTTATTTGTGTATTTACAAACGAATTAAAATGGGTTTGAAATGATTTTGTAATTTCATTTTCAAAAACAATAAAATGTTTTCATAATAATATTTATTTAGAGATTATATTCATCTAACTAATTAATTTAAAAATATTTGTGTGTTTATTTTTCTTAATAGATAGTTAAATACTATTATTTGATAATATATTTCAATCTAATAGATCTAAAATGTTTTTAATTGAAATGAATTGGACACATTGATGATGATATATAAGGAAATTAGACCCATACCAAAGTTATGCCTCACAACATTGGAATTAAAGATATTTCCCTGTAGATTTTGATTTAGTTTATCATCACATTAGTAGCGAACTATTATATGGATGGTATTGAGATTATATATCATTGTGATATTAATCTACAATGTATGTTTTATATAATTCATTATTTATTTAAATGATGTTGGATTAGAATTTATTGTCAGTAAAATTTTATTTATAATAATTTATTAAACCATAATTTATTTATAATTATTTATGTATCCCATATATTAATTTATGAATAAATAAATCATATGGATATTTCATGCCATAATTTTAGAAACAAATATTTTTATCGATAAATATATTTTTTATGGGTGAAATAATTTCCACCCGGTCTATATTTTATTCCTTATCAATTTCTTTTATCCAGAGAATTCAGAAATATACATTGGGTGTTTTCCAATATTTCTACATAGGATGTTGGGTCACTAGTGGATGGGAATGGTTGAAGAAGATATTATAATATGGAGAACATTATATTTAGTTATTTGTGGTATATTGTTTTTTATATTATCATGCATTAATAGGTTTTTATAAGAAGATTCTAGATAAAACTTTTACTTTTAAATTTTTGAGTAACATTGTGATGTTCAATTATGAGTGTTTCATTTTGATTTGGATTTATTTTTTTATGAGATATATTTATGTTATGTGGTAGGTATATGTAAATATATGTTTTGGGTGTGATAATGGAAATAAAACTAGGGGTTATACCATTATATAACACAACATCGAAAACCATGTATATCTCATGAGCATGGTTATGAAGAGTATCTTGTGATAGATGTATTCTTGGAAAAATTATCTCTATACTATCACTACCCTTCCTGAGGGCCCATGATGTGACTAACCCATGTGAACCCCCAAAGGAAAGAGGACGGAGTCAAAGAATGAAGGTATTATCCTACAAGTGGGAGACATTTTCTGATATCCTTTACACATGCACAATCACAACCACATCCCACAAGATAAAAATTACAACACTGCATGAAACCTAAAATCAAAAAACATCCACAATAAAATATAAAGTGATGTAAAAGGTCGTAAAATTTTAAATTACAAAATCCCACCCAATGAAAAAAATGAAATCATGTACATCCCAGAGACTTTGAAATTAATCCTCCATAAACCCCAATATAAAGTATATATGGATGGTAGCTACTAGAAGTAACAGGAGTACGCCTCTTCTATCCACTCCCACCAAAAACCACCTTGTCATGGTCCTCCCTCGACTCTATAAAATCATTTTTCATCTGACCAAGACACTATATGTGCGGAAAGAGCCCGTGTAGGGGTGAGTATAACAATTCTCAGTAGGGTACCTTAAAACCACAAAGGTAAATAACAAGAGAAAAAAGACAATGAAATTCATAGTCCGAATTACCAGGGTATATGGATATAAATATAAAAAGTTCATCAAATTATACTCATCTCATCCACTAATAAGAACAAGGACCTTGACTTACAACGAGCATCTGGATTCTCACAAATTATGTAAAAGGTGAAAGAAAAACCAAGCGAAGAAACTCCATGATCATAGACATCCCTAATAGCTCACATCCAAGAGATACACTCCATCAATTATAAATATACCCATTCCAAATAGAACATCTGAGAGAATTCCCTCCATCGAGAGCACACTACTATGAAAATCCCTTATGCCAAACACCATAGGTCCCGTTATCACAGTCTTGAGTGAAACGTATGAATAAAGGGACCCAAGTGAAGTGGTCACCTCCTTTAATCTGCACTTAGTTGAGGGATCACATCTCCATACTAACATGTGATTCCCCATTCATTACAAAAATTAGTGGCTCACACCTTATTCCATCAAAGAAGCACTTGCTCCTACATAGGTATAGTAAACATAAAGAGTAAGGGCCTTCTCCTCGTTGTTGTATCCTAATGTTGAGGGAGCTCCAACTCCTTTAGGGGACACGCTCCCCATCACTACTCAGAGATGGTGGAGTACTACTCCATAAGTGAGGACCCATTACCTAGACCCAACAAGGGAGTATAAATCATGAAGTACCTACACCATGTACTGACATGGGGGTAATACTTAGTATACCGAGGACCTGAACCCTACCCTGTAGGGGATTACTACTTAGTGACTAGAGGACCCACATCGTGGTACAAGGGGAGTACTGAATCTGTATATTAATTTTCTATGGGGGACCCACAACCTAGTATTTTAGGGGAGTACCAACCTCAGTCTAGAGGACCCACTCCCTGGCATGATAGCAGAGTACCAAATCTAACTGACCAATGTGTATGTAGGACCCGCAACCAGGAACGGTAGGGGAGTATAGACTCCTGGAATAGAGGACCTGCTTCTTACCTGGTAGGGGAGTTCAGCTTCTATACATAATAGATATGGAGGACCCTCTCCCTAGTCATTATGTGGAGTATCGACTTTAATGTTTGACGACCCACTCATTAGTCCCATAGGAGAGTGCCTAATCTTTATGAACATCCCTGAGAACTCGCACCCTTATCCAACAGGGGAGTAACACCCCCGGAGGAAACAACTTAATTGAAATGTACCCACAACCATGACATCAGGAGTACCATATAAACCTAATAATAGGGATAAGCAGTAAATGTGACCCGAGTTGTGAAGGGAGTAACCGTCCATGAATATCAACAAAATAACTATCCCTACTCTTCTCAACCCCTTCTTGTATTACAAGGGATGAATCTTAAAAATCAACAGGCATGCCTACAACATCTTCATTTACTCATTTAGAGTATCTTAAAAGTACATTTTTGTCATACTTATCCTAATTTTGTAGATGAATTATCAAACATACATTTTGTTTTACTGTTATACGTGTTTTAGAAAAATGGGGGGTGCTTAGGTATGGTTCTGGTTTGACCTAGTCTGACAGACCCTATCCATCCTATGGTCCACAGACATGACCCAATTCTGACACAGTCCATTGGTCTTAGCACGAACAAGCTTGGACCGACCCTCATAGTTGATTGTGACCCACACGCACCAACACGACATGCCTTTTAGTGGTCCATCTCCTCTAGCCCAGACGCGGAGGTCTACATTTGTCATGCACCAAGTGGTGCTCGCTAGTTCCTCCACCAATAACAGCCAGTCCGCTCATGCAGAACAAGATATACAAAAAAACATGTAGTTATTCACGGGTCTAGGTTATGCTGTGGCTCCTCAATGAGACAATTATTCTATGGCTGCAACCCACACCGTCATGGTGTGTCACCCTACCACATGGAGCACGACAATAGACTTGTGCCTCCGCCAATGGAAGATTTTTTTTCCAGACAATCGAACACACTCTGATGGACAGTTCTTTGATCAGGAGGGTGTTCTAGAACCCTCAGTCTACATTCATCTTCTCATGAGTTTCAAATCTCTATTTTGATCCCATTCACTATAAGGAACATGATCAGTATTATTCCCCATGCTGCCTAGATCTGATCGTCACCAACATCGTCTCACCTCAATCGTAATTCATCCAAGAATTGTTTTTAAATGACTGAGCACTCTTCAACCTGCGAAGAATGCAAGGAGAGTGCTTTAATGGGGAGAGGAAAAATAAATATATCAAGAAATGAACCCCCTATATTACTCATCATTTAGTTAATCCATTACTATTGGATTGATTAAGACTAGAAACCAAAATTATCTACTAGAATGGTTAAACTGTGGGTCAAACTATTCATGGATTGATCTGCATATGTCTTTAAAAAACCCTGAACATGGGAAAATTTAATTCAACAAGATCCACTACATGGATTTAATATGAATTAAATATATACAATGAAGTGCATCACCATGTCGATTCTCATTCCACCAGTGTTCGTTGTTTTTCAAATGGCCCACATCTAGTTCAATACCTTTTATTGATCCCCACCATCATTGGTCACTCACTAACAAATTTATTCAAGGATTTCATACAAATTACTACATCCTCCAGACTAACCTAGATACTTTATACGCCATTAACTAGATAATGTGAATTATCATTATCCTTTTCACTGATGTTATAATGTTATAATATTTCATTTATTTAATGAAGGGTTCATTGCATCACTATGTTGATGTGAACTTTTTATAAATAAAAAAACATTATTAGATTATTTAATTTTTCATAAAATAGATGGAAAATAAAATTTTCCCTCAACCCCTAAAAGTTGAGGTTGCATGTACTCTATGGTAATGTATCTATTCAGATCACAGTGGTTCCCTAATATTTTCAATATGAGAATACTTTAAGAATTTACTAAAACCATGAACCGTGCCATTTTAATATTCCTTAAAAAAATCTAAAAATTTATCCATCACCCTAGACTTGTGCCGGTCGAGGATGAGCTCTGCCTAAAAGAAACACTCACTCGTGAGCTCAACGTTACTCTTGGATTTCAAATATGAGTTACCTTTTATGAGTAATAAATATTTAAATATAAACTAATTGTTACTTAATTATATTTTAACGGACAAAAACTATCTTCAATTATTGGCCCTTGATGGCCATTGTTAGGAAATCTCAAGATAAATCCTGATGCTCTGTGTTCGATAATACCCTTATATTTCTGATTTGGGAACCAATTTAAAAGATACAAAAAACAACTTGAAAATTATTTAATAAAAATTTCAAAAATATCAAAAATCCATTCTAGACACTCTCGGATTAAAAATTACATGTTGTCGTAGAGCTTGGTTTTGAAATAATCCCATTTAAAAAAATCATACCATTTTTAGGACATTAAATTCTCCCCATTGTAAGTCTTTTTATCCCAGACGAAAATTTATACACTAAGTGGAAGAAAAATGAGTACACCAAGGGTCCCAGCACTGCTTACAAACCCACAACTCAATGATATAATGAGACCAACCACTCTAATGTCCATCCTCTTCTAGGTCAACACTGTGAAATAGTAGGAATATGTTTTTGTAGCTGCAAAAAGTGGCTAATCACCAAGCACTACATTCCATCTGCATTTATGGGGTATAACAGCTCACTTCCAGGCTATCTTAATGCAGATAGAGACAGATTCCCATAGTTTTTATCCATACTAGGATTAATTGTTCTAATATATCTACAAGAGGTAAGCATTAATGGTGGATTCTAAACAATAAGGGTATTTATAATCAAAACAAGGATGCCCAAATGAAAATGATGGGTGATTCTAGTACCTCTGTCTAGAACCATCTACAACTACATCATTTTACAAATCAAAAACACTACCATAGTCACTAGAGGCATCTCAACTATGTTTGGATGGTATGTAAATATATTTTAATATGGAAAACCTCATGTGGATCTAACTCTACCACTGTGGAATGGTCCCAAGCCTGACTCATTGTGAGTGTCAAGCAGGTGCTTCCCGATATTCCATTTTACCATTAAGGAAAACACTTTTTCTCCATCATTGACACACCACATCCTTTTCCTAATATTGTCAATCCACAACTGAACAATTGTAATCCATACCTAGAATGATGTCATAAGGCCTCGATTCGATGACTATGAATTACGAACACCAAATTTCTCCTCCAAGAGATAGGTCTTACTATCAGTAAAAAAATTTGATCAATGGGTGTCCTCCAACAAGTGTCTCTAAGGGTGACGATCAAGTCCACGGTCCAACCAGAATCCTTACATCATAAACATAAATTGAAAAAATGTGAACAAAAAGCAATTTTTCAATTTAATAATGTATCCAAAATAATAGACAAATATCATATCTCAAATATATTATTGAGATACATTGTCATAATCCATTATTGCATGAAGAAGTCCTTGCTTACATCTCCTGGATCCATGAACCTAGTGAAGAAAACCTAGGGGTGGTGGTGGAAATTATCCAAAATTTCTACCACCAGCTTATCCTTATTTAGATACAATACCTCGCCTACCATATTATGGAACACCTTACTCCACACGCTATCTTTTCTATGGATTCTTGTTGACTGGTTCCTTTTTGGCCCAATGGTGGGTCATGAAATACCTAAATGGATATCCCTAATCATTGGTAGAATGAAACTACCTTTCTTGTATCTCATATTATCAATAGTTCTACTTCTAAACCACATAACCTCATATGTGGGTGGTCCATTATTGAAGGTCATGTCCTGGAAATATGGTTCCAGCACTATGTCTGTAGAGTAGAATGAATGACCCGTGAATCTCACTGAGTATTCAGCTACTGTAATGTTACCCTGTTGTTGGTGTACCAGCCCCTATATACACACTGAGAGTAATGTCATTGGAAAGAACCCCTCCCTAAAGAGGCACTCAATGTATAACTAGGTTATGGTCACCTCATCATTCTTATAGATCTTCAAGAACCAACATATCACGGTGAATCCTTGACTATGTCTTGATAATAAGGTCACTATCTGGTCGAGAGTCGTCCTTACTTGGCAGATGACTCATGTAACCGCATCAAGCCAATAATCAGCTACAGAAGGATGTGTCTCACCCCAATACCTATGAGGTCTCTGTCTCTAAAACTCATGTTGAGTACGTAGCCTACATGCATCATCTACTAGTAGTGATTGTAGCAACTATTGATCTATCAGTGGTGGAATTGTTGGTGATCCACCTAGAGGTAACACCACCGAATCATTTCCATTTTCTAATGCCTCTAGTCTGGGTAGATCATCATTACAATCAAACTATAGTATCCTAGTGTCTTTTAAATGTGGAGGCATCCTGAAATTAAACAAATGATCCTTGGTTAAAAGAGTATATCTACTAAGATGACTGAAGAGTGACATAGAATGGCCAAAACATTCTTCTATTATGCATGTACCCATTATTTCCCACCACAAGTGTTTCCAGATATCGAGTCGAGAAGTAGGTTTTCTGAGTCCTAGTGTATGGATATGTCGTCCGCTGCCCAAACATCGGAGTCCCTAGCATGAATTGTGATCTCATAACACAAAGACCTATTTCCCCAAAACAAAACTATAGACTACCAATCTTTGAGATAGAACTGACTGCATCTGATACTAATCTGTCACGACCCATACCCCGAGGCCCATGCTGTGATGTCCCCAACCCCACCTCCCAAAGTCCAAGGGATTGTGACTAGCACCAAAGGTATTATCCATCATGTGGGAGTTATAATCTGATAACCTAGACACACACACACACAACCCCAACCCACAAGATAAAAATTAAAACACTTCATGCTACCACTAATAAATCCTCAAGAAATGTACAATAGAAAGTATTGTACAAGGTGGAAAATTGGTCCATTATACAATCACACCAATTGAAAAATAGACAACATGTAATTCATGAGGTCTCTGAAACATGTCATCAGAAAATATTACCTAATGCGTGGGTTGAGGTTATATACCTGAAGTCATATGAGTATGCCTCATTTTTATGCTCCCACTAAACACCACATGGTCCTTATCCTCCCTAGACCCCGCCAAAGCATTGGTCATCTGCACAAGACACAACACATGCGGGAAAACCCTATGTAGCGTTGAGTAAAAAAATACCAAGTAGGGGACCGTGAAACCATAGTGTTAAATCACAAGAGAAACCCACAATGAAATGCACAGTCATTTGTACCTAGGTATATTCCCATCAATATCAATGTCTTCTAGATATACTCATCTCTTCCACTAAGAATTATACGACCATAACATATAGTCAACATCCAGATTCTCACCAACGATTCCAATGGTGACTAAAAAACATGGATAAAACATGCCATGAGATTATCCATCCTTGATGGATCTCGTCTAAGAGATACACTCCATCGAGTACAACTATACCTTTTGAAATTGATATATCCAATAGAACATGCTCCATATGGATCAATCGAATAGGTCCATCTCTCGTGGCCAGCACCAGAGGTCCAGTCATCACAATCATGCACCCAACGCAAGACTAAGGAAACACAATTGATGGGGAATATTCCTCAAAAGAGTTGATAGATGAGGGAGCACTCCCACAATCTAACCTATGATTCCTTAGTCACACCTATAAGATGTTTAATGTGCCAAATTTCACTAAAGGAGTACTAGATCCTACATATGAATTGTTCACATAAATATGAGGGGACTGATCCCCTTAGTTGTGTCCTATAGTCGAGGGAGCTGTAACTCATATAGAGGACCCACTCCACTTCACTACCCATATATGGGGGAGTACTTCATTGTAAGGGAGGACCCGCACCCTAGTTCCAACAAATGAGATATACTCATTAAATACTTACACCATGTTATGAAATGAGAATACATATTCAAATATCAAGGACAGGCACCTTACCGTGTAGTAATGTACTACTCAGTGAAAGAGGACCCACACCCTGGTATTAGGGGTGTACTGATTCTCTCAATTAATTACCTATGGGGGACCCAAACCGTATTATGTTATGATAGTTCAAACCCAAGGCTAGAGGTCCCCCTATTTGGCATGAAAGTGTTGTACAGACTCATCCAGAACAATGTGTAAGAAGAGCCTATATACTAAAAGGGCAGGGGAGTACTGACTCCAAGAATAGAGGAACCACTCCTTACCCAAAATGGGAGTACTGACTCAAAACATGCTAGTTTTGGAGGAAACACATCATAGTACATCAAGGGAGTCCTTACTTCAAGGAATGAGGACCCACTCCCTTATCCCATTAGGGATTACCTACAGTTCCTTCATGAGCATCTCCATGAACCCATGCCTTAATCCAACAAGGGAGTAACAGCCCCAGAGAAAACTAGACAATATAAATTAACATGCACCCATTATGTGGGGATTTCCATATCTACCTAAGAAGTGGAATATAGAGTACCCACACCCTATGTGGTCATGGGAGTAACCATATTAGAATATCATCTAGTGAACTACCCCAATTCTGCTCAATGTATTCTTATATCAGGAGGGACTACTATTCAATACCAATTGGCCATTCCAAAACATCTTCAAAAACTCACAGAGTATTTCAAATTGATTTCCTCATCATAAACTTCCCAATGCCATAGAGGGCTCATCAAATGGATTCTATGTTTGAACATTAAAAGCGTTTTAAAAAAACATTGTCTGATTGGGTCCTTGGCCGGATTGACCAGGTTGGCCCAACTCGGTCCATTGGGCCTATATAGGACGAACTAGGCTCAGCCTAGAATTATTAGTCTTGTGTCTAGCCAATTAAGCCACAGGTTCGTCTCGCTGTCGGCCCATCCCACATGGATGGGTGCGGCACGCAAGAACTAACATATATCACTAGTGAGTAGGATAAATCATCTTGTTATGATGTAGTGGAGCCACATTCATCCCATAGAAGGCAGTGTCATCTAACACCTCTACCTATATAAGTTGGTCCGCTCACACAAACTCAGATTTCCTGAAAGAACAATAGTTTTCTAGGGTCCAGGTCAAGTCGTGGCCAGATTCTCACGGCTATTGCAAAACAAAAAATCGTGGTTTGCTTCCCTGATGTCTGGAAAATGGCTACTGCAATGGTCATCCAACTCCAGTACACCGATAATTTTTTTTGTGGGCCACTAGACATGCTCTAGTGGTTCGTTCATCAATCCGTAGTGTGTTCTAGAAACCATAATTTGTATTCTTAATGGACTATGGCTCAAATATATATTGTGATCAATTCACTAGGAAGGTTCTCGATCAACAGTATTCACAACGCCACCTCTAACATATTTTCAAGGTCGTCATCGCACCTCCATCGTCGTTGCGCTAAGAATAGTTGCATAAAAACTGACCACTCGTCGAACATTGAAGCATGGGAAGAATGTGTTTCAATGAGGAGAGGAAAATAAATCAAAAAATTGAGGAAAGAACCCCCAACATCATTTACCATGTTTTTATTCCACTCTCGTTTGAAGGATTAAGAACAAAACCCAAAATTATCTTTCAGGAATGATCAAACCGTGAGACAACATGTTGATGGGTTGATCTGTGGTTGTCATTTAAAAACCAAGAATGTGGGATGATGTTATTAAATAAAATCCCCAACCAGGAGTTTAAATCACTTAAATATGTTGATTGAAGTTGCATCTCCACGTCGATCCTCCTTCCACCGTCATTATTTGATCCTCAAACTGTTGTCATTTGGTTCAATCACCTTCATTGTTCCCCACCATTTCTAGTCTCGCGACGGCGAATTTTTTCATGTATTCTCTTCATAGCCAACCATCCTCCACCCTGACCTTGATCCTTCAGAAGAAATTAAGTGGTGAATTTGATTTAGAATTTTCAGTTTTTCTGTTTCCTCGATGTTACATTTTATAATATATGAAATTAAAGAATCATCTTATCAATGTGTTGTAGTGAAACAATTTTTGAATAAAAAATATATTAATTTCATTGTATTTTTCATAAAACGGATAAAAAATTAAAATTATTTCTTGACACATAACAGTTTAGGGTAAATCCATACTTAGGTGATGTTGTGGTTTCAGATGCAATGATGCCCTTGTATTTTTAATTTATGTACCTATTTAGATATTTCCAATATCAAACATGAATTCAATATTAATTATCTTAAAAAGCTCAAATGATATCGTTCACCCTCTACCCACATCAGTTGATTTTAAACAATGCCTAAGGGAAACAATCCTTCCCTAGATCGATGGTACACTCAGATTTCCAATCTGAGTTACCATTGATGATTTAGAAGGATTTGAAAATAAAATAATTATAACATATATATTTTCATTACGGCCAGAAACTGAGATCTACTATTGGCCCATGTTGAACATCATTATGACCATTATCAACAAATCACAACAAACAGAGTTCAATGGTTATTCTGGATTTCTGATTCCGGCACCAGTATAAATCATATAAAAAATCACTTTATTAAGGAATTAATAAACATTAAAAAATGATAAAAATTCTATTTCATCCACTCTATGTCTCGAAATTATGTTCCTTCTCAGTACCTAGTCTTAAAAAATTAACATTTTGTAAAACAATTACCTGGAATTTCTAGGATATTAAAAAATAATGAATCTATTTTAATTATTTTAATTATAACTATTTTTGTTTTTACATTGACATCCCATTAATCTAAATTTTTTCTGGTTTCATGTTGATGTCCTTTTATATGAGATATATGGGTTTCTACGGAATATTGGAAGGAATTGATTCATTATGTAAATTATTATTTGGTTGAAAAAGGATTATAAAAATGGGTATTTTAAAATAAAATAATAATTTGAAGAAGAAATAAGAATATTTAAAAATTAAAAGGATCAATTTTAAATTGATGTGAAAATAATTATGTGTTTAGTGTTCTACAAGAATCCATTAAATAACATGATGTATTTTAAAATGGAATTCAATGTATAATATTTCAATATAAAAATAAACTATTTTAGTTATGAAATGTTTATTAGAAAATAAATTATACTGGGAATATAATTTTAACAATTTATTATTGGCCTCTTTAATTTGTCATTGGAGTTTTTATTTAGAAATGAGATGTAATTTAATTTTCATATATTGATAATAATGAGTTGAAAAATGTTTCTTATTGACTTTTGGAAATTCTATTTATTGAGTTTTTTTCTTCTATTATATACATATATGACCCAACCCCCCATAAATTTTACAATAAGTTTTATGATGTTATTTTCTTGTGAAATTAACAACATGTATATCTTTCTATGAACAATTTTCGAAATTGGTCAACACAATATATAATCCCCTTAAATTGGTAGAACCATACTCTTCATAGGGTTTATAATCCTTCATCAATGATATTTTTTTCTAGTGGTGATGGAACATTTTAATGGGATTGATGAAAAATTGTATTCTATAGAAACTAGTATTACATTATGATTTGAATGATCATTTGAAGTGGATTATAGTCATGTTTCAAAAAAATCATGTTCTACTTTAGGTATTTCTATTAATTATGTTTTTTTTAATTTGGATATGGTTGAGTGTGGATTTTCATTGTGTTTATGGGGATTCTAGAATAAATTTTTTTGGTTGTTTTAGTGTTTTCTCATTTATAAGATGTTTTTATTAGTGGATATTTTAATTAATGCATGATTTATTTTTTTTGTTCCTTTATTATACACATTGATGGTTGATACTATGTGGTATAATTTGATTTTTTATTTGAATATAATTCACATATGGAACCTCATTTTATTGATTGGGTAATTTTAATAGATATGAAAGAAATTGAAATTATTAAAAAGTCATTTCATAGTTGTAATGTTATATCCACTAATATACATTTTCTGTTAATGTGGTCATGAATAACCCATAACATTTATTATTAACAAGGAGGTTGAGCCATATTTTCTCTTATTGAGGAACAAATCGAATATATTTATTAATTGAATTAGGATACAAGAAATTTTAAGAATTTTTTTTCTAAAACCACTGAAAAAAGAGACATAAATAGAAAAAATGTTACAACCCATGTTGAAAATTTTCCCCATTCATTTTGGGTTACATCCTAATTATGACTCTGAAGAAAGAGTTCTTGACTATGTAGTGATCAGGTTGGGTTACCTTCTAGGATGCTACCTATGGTGTGTGTGATTGGAGAAAAAACAAACTTAATAAACATGATATCGTAAGAGTGGATAATTATTAGTATGATAGTATTACCCAGTGATTAATAACCAGTATAGAACTAAAATGAAAACTGAGGTATTAATAGTGGCCCATGTGGTCATATGACATGGTTTGTATCCTAGAGATGGTATGTTCTAGGCAAATGGTATCAGATCCAATACCAAATTGGAAGTGAATTGGAAATCATTAGCTTTGAGAAATGATGTTTACAATAGGGTTTTGTTCGTAAAAGTGTTGGAGACTGTAAAATAAATTGATGTGATAAATAAAAGGCATAAATTTTTTTAATAATGTCAACATGGTGTACATTTAATTTCGGGAACATACCATATAGTAAATCCATAGTTAAGCATTTGTGTCATATTGTTGTGATCATGATGATTGACATTCTATAAAGTATCCTAGGGTGTGTGTGTGTGTGGAAAAGAAATTGATCGAACATTTGTTGGACTATGGGTAATGTCATTAGTCTCATAAGATACCCTAGTGGGTAATATAATATGGTGTCCTTGGTTAGTAATCATTGTATTACAAGAGACCCATAATATCATATGAATTGGTTCAGGGCCCGGGAAAGGAAAAGTCATGATAGGCTTAACCTTATTTGATGGAATAGTTTGATTTTTTTGGTTCCCCATTTATTATATACATATTTAGTTTGTGAGACCATATTTCAAATAGTTGGTTTAATCAATAGAGTATTGTGGTTTCTATTGGAGTGTTAAAATGTCCATTATCTGTTTTGTGAAATGATTAATGCTTCACCACTAATTACAATGTTTTTATCTTGGATTACAATATTGTAAATTATTATTATTTTATAATTTATTTGATATATAATAATTTTATTGAACAATTATATTAGTGTTTTCCTTATATATTAGGGAGACATGTCATGGGACATTATTATATAAACCCTCTTTGGGAAGGATGGCTATGAGTAGTTATTGGGTGATTTATGTGTATTTAGTGGTTCTATTAATTTATGACGTGGTTTGGGATCTACATATTAAGTGGTTATTAATTTTTTTTCGAAATTATTTATATTTTTCCTAAATATCATTGAAATTATCTGAATTTATATTATAAAATTGGTTTTAATGTGGACATGTCACGAACCAACCTGGGTCGACCTTGAACCGGTTACCCGAGCCGGCCCGCGACATGGCCCGAGAGGCGTTCCCGATCCTCCCAGGCTGGCGACAAATGCTAGGGCATCAACAGAGGATGTGGGAACAATTTCGCCCAAAACAAATAAATAAATAAATAAAGCAGCTGAGACAAAACAGAGCATCACAAAATAAATAAACAGAGAAAAGTAACTAAACAAGAACAAAAGAAAATAAGACTAACCGAGAGAGACAACCACTATCTCCGTGTAACCTCACGAGTCACTCTCCAACTCATGGCCAAACATCTCCCAAGGCGAACGCACCCGAGCTGCAGCCTTCACACACACTAAAAACAGAAAATAACTATGGGCGTGAGTCTAGAAACTTAGTAGGTTAGCCCGATATCTATTCCCAATGCACTATCTTTAAATAAATAAATTTATTAACTCCAGGTTTGAACTAGATATACAAGATATTGGTTTTCACACACACACACTTTCCATTTTGAAAACAAATAGCAGTCCATTTCCCTTTTTAATTTAGAAGAAGTTTAATGTTGAAAGGAACAGGTGAATTGCATTTTAAAACATTTTGCGAACAATTAGAAAACCAAACTTTAGTTGTTAGTCAAAAATAAAATCACACACAACACACACTAAGGGAAATAGGAAAAAATGGCACACAAGGGTCGGCATCCAAACTCGAACTCTCAATCATCTGCCATATACAAATAAACACTAAAATATACATGGGTCGAACCTAGGAGATCGTGAACAAACCAGAACGTACTATACATGTGACTCATCCTGAAGGCATGCCATAACTCGATGACGTCATAACACCCATAATACTACCCGTCATAGCCCTGCATGGCCTAACCGAGGGGCCCAATCCCCATAACAGCAATAACTCAATATTCCCATGCTATGGGGCCACTAGCCAGTGCATAGTCTAAACTAGTGCATCAATCATTCTCAGAAAATTCACTCAATATGTCAGGTTCCCATGTCAACACAAGAAATAAAAAGGGGGTGCATCTACAATGTAAATAAATCAGTCACGATGCACAAACATCACATACAGCTCACGCAAACAACGCACAACAAAGATCACCCCCGAGTGGGATTTCCAAGATAATCCATTTCATTAAAGTGCCAAACGGGCCTTCACCAATTTTAAAGTAAAACCTCATTTCTCAAAAACCTCAAAACATTTGTTCAGAAGAAATTATTTATCTTTAAAACTAGAAGCACATTTGAATTTCTGTGAATTATGTTTAAAGGCCAAACAGGCATTCTTTCAAAACTAGGTGTCCGCCCGTCAAAAAAATGTCACAAGTGTTCGGTATAAAATAAACATATCTTTTCGCACTAAATAATAATTTAATGTTTTATTATCTAATATTATTTCTAATTCATTAAAAATTAATAAAACAACAAGAAATTAATAAATTCTAAATCTAAAGGTAAGTGAAATGGGGGACATACCTCGACTCGCAGTTCGGTTATGACAACGATGCGGTACGTCCCAACTTGTGCACAAGTACGCGCCACTTGCCGACGACAACAACATCACGGAAAACCCTTTCCAATGCACTGCAACAACGCAAAGCATCCTAAAAACACAGGAACAAACTCTTCAAATAAGCCAAATGAATAAACAGAGTAAAACCCACCTCGACACCGGTGCAGACGAAACGAAACAAACCCAAAACATGGGGTAAAACGAGGTGTGCCCCGCAAATAAGGCGATCAATCCGAAGCAATATGAATCACTTCGCCTTCGGCGGCGGCGGATGGAGCATGGTCCGACGTGACCCAAGACACCCTTTGCGAACCCAACGAGGGGATTTACAGCCACGTCGGGGAAACACCCTAAAACAATTAAACAATACCTAAAAACAATTAATGCAGAAGGACCAAAGCACGTCCAAAAAGGTCTATGGGACTGACATAAACCAAAAGCAAAACCAAGCGCACATTGAAACCTTCCCAAAGTATCATTCGCATCACACTCACCAATAAATAAATCATTTCAATAAATAGTGAAACTTTTCTAAAATGTACAACATGGATTTACCGTAAAAACATACTCCATTTTCTCTTTTTTAAAAACAAACGCAACTCGAAACATTTTCCAAACATGGGTTTCACTTTTTATACAAATGAAAACACCATTGAAATAACATAAAAAAACAATTTCAATACTACACATAATTTAATAACTGCATGCATGATTTATGACGCGACTAAGTTTTCCACCTAAAACAAACACCGTTTCACATAAAATCGTCACATTAAAACCAAATCCACCTCAAATAGTGATCGACCAACTGAGACGGACCAAAATCACAATGAAAAGACCGCCGCACTAAAAGATAATTACTATAAACATTAAAAAACAAAAAGAAACTAATTCAGCAGGTGCGAAACCAAGCAACAGACACAAAATTTACCCCGAGACGAAACCAACGGATTGAAACCAATCAACATCACAAAAAATACAACTAAATTTACAACATTAATGTTCTAATTAATGATTAACAATGGTGCAGAGATCAAGAAAACAATATAAACTTAATTAACAAGTAAATGCAATGGGGCTACTAACTCAAAGTTGGATTAACATCTGAGAACCCGGAGCAATACATACATCACACCATCACTGCACCCCAAAGAAGAGAAAAAAGAAAACGACCACTGAGGGAGGGGGGGGTTCAAGCTGCTGGAATAAGGGGATTCCATTGGGTTGTGCACCACTAGTAAAAAAAAGGGGTACTGACGCATGAAATAGAGGAGGTGGCTGGGGGTTTGGAGCAGCGAGGTCAGCCCGCCCGAGCAAGGGAGGAGGGGAGGGTTTCATCGCGCACAATCCACCGGAGGAAGGAGCTCGCACTGGGGTCCGACCGTGCCACGCGGGAGAAAGGGAGAAGGTCGGAGCAGGAGGGTTCGACTGGAAGGGGGTTTTGCAGGTTAGAGAAGGGGAGGCCGGAAGGGGGGACTATGCGCGGCGGCTAGCCGGGGGAAAGGGGGAGGCGGCAGCACCGGCGCCGTCGAGGTGGCCGGCGTAGGCAGCGGAGGACGATGGTGGACGGCGGTGACCAGGGTCATGAGGAGGGAGGGGCAGCGCGGGCTGGCGAACCAGGAAGGGAGGGGGGTCGGGCTTGCGTGGGGGAGAAAGAGGGAGAGAGGGGGCGACGCGGTCTGGGTAGATTAGGGTTCATTTTTTTCCTTAATAATTATAAAAATAATAATAATAATAATAATAATAATAAACATATACACATAAATCAATATATATAAACAAATATATAAACCCACTAGTATAAACATTAATACATCTATACATATATATTTATGAACATATATATAACATGTATAAACAATATAAACATATATAAACCTATATATAACATATATAAGCATATAAACATATATATCAACATATATACACATAATCATATAACTTTAAAACATAGTTATTTATAAACATATGTGTATATATATACAACTATAAACATATATACACATACCTTATATATATATTCACACAACGTTAAAACACAAACGTATACAAACGCAGATACACATATATATACCCACATATATAAACATACAAACATACAAAAACAAACATATACATATACACACATAATGTTAAAACTAGATGATCGGGCGGTGTTCGCACGTTGCAAGGTATCCAAGCGAACTGCAAGCGGGTTGCACGTACCCAAGCGGAAAGCACGTGCCCAAACGAACTGCGCGTCTTAAGCACACGGTGTTCGCACCCGATCCCAAACCATAAACTCGTCCCAACGTTAAAAATTTAAACCGGGACTCACCCGCACTTAAGCAAAACACCCGGCGCCAAGGGAAATAAAATAATTAAAATGACTAAAAAACGGGTGTCACAATTCTCCCCACCACAAACACTTTTTTCCCCCAGAAAGTCACCAAGCCAGCAGTTATCTTAACTCGAGTCTGTGCCCAGGGAAAAACCGGAAGAAACTGAGTGGCTTGGGGTGACCATTACCAACACAAGTCACACCCGACCAACTCAAGTACAAACATTGTCCGAGGTCGAGGGGAGAACACGGGAGGGTTCTCCCCAATACAGAATCCACTAACATGGAGTCCTTGAAACTCGAACACACCACCCCTGAGGGGGGGAAACATGGGAACTCCCAAACCAAACCCAGTCACTTTCTCCACACAGACCGAACAACACTCGGAGAATTAAACAGGAAGCTTGCTACGAAACGACCCAATAGCTCGTGGATAAGGAATTATCTCAACCCCTCACACACCGACCGATGAAAAACCTCACCGCAACTAGAGTCTAGGGAATTTGTAGCCCGAAATCACAAAGGACCTCGAAACAACGCCTGCTAATTTCATCAAACCACATATCCCCCCAACACACACAATTGAGACCCAACTCAAGATTAGATTGACTTGTTCATTCGCGGGTCCATCACCCTTCAAGGAGAACCGAACGATTTTAAAACACACTGAGAACAGATAAGACCGCTTAGACTGCGGTAGAATAAATTCATCGCGCGACTGCAACAAAGGTGATCTTACAACGATGACTAGAACAGAACAAGTAATCTTTGGGTATCTCCTTTCAAAAAGCTGATAACATAATCCGAAGTGAGGTTCTACACACCCTCGACGACTCCTGACTGTGCGCGAACTTCACCCCAAGACCTGTGGTTGGGGATCTGAGGGCTGAAGCATCTCCTACCTCACAGTCAGGAAGTTTCATCTCCTAGTATCTAACTCCTTCATGAGCGACGCTTCTTCCAAAACTCTCCCTGGTGGTCTGAACAGCCACACAGTAGCAAGACTCCGAAGGGATGCGGAATGTCAACTTAGAATGGCTGGACATGCCATACTGGTGGCACACAAGAGAGCGGTCCGACGAACTATGAGCCGGTACTGATAAGGATGGTTTCTTGGAGACAGGTTCCACTGGCCCACACTCCTTGCCAGGTGGGGAACCTTCCCGGAGTCGACCACTGTTAATCACACCCAAAACTCCAATGACGATGAGACATCTCATCTTTACTAGTCTAAAACTGAACCCTCAAATAAACCTGAGACGACACGCACCCTAACAACCCTAGGAGTTCCCAAAAAACTGAAGACCCACTCCAATTCCACAACCACAAAACTAACTTAACAGACTTTGATTACTTTGATAGATAGCCAATATGCAAAATGAACTGAAAACTGGGCATGACTCATTAGGAACCTTAGCGACCTTTCTGGGCGGCATACTCGTGACAACACGAGAAACATCATCGAAACCGGCATCAAGCCAAAACTCAATCAAGGCAACAACACGAGTTAAGGTCAAAAGGCCCTTAAGCCAAACATATACCAACACAAGCATAAATCACTTTCCGAAACCATCATTTCTTTAAAATTTGAAAACCCTCCCATGGCACCTTATGAATTGTCACATGTGCATTTATTCAATCTCGCTCACATCATCTTCAAACAAGTACCCCTACACACTCTCGGTACATACCCACACGCGTGTGACCCTCCATATGGATTGCCAAGGTTCACACACTTATTTCCATTCCAAATCCAAACACATATTATATTGTCGAAATCAAAACACATTTTTTTTAAAACCCCACATTACTAATTTCAAGACAATTTGGAAAAAACCCCTTCTTTCAAAAATAACTTTCATTTTCAACACACACACACATAGACTGAGTTTAAAACAAAACACCACCAACTATAAACCATCGGAATGAGGGACTAGTGTCTGTACTTAACTCAGTGACATGGTGGTGATCTATGCCCCAGGTAAGACATAACACTAAGGGGGCCTTAAACCGGGATCTTGGACTCCACGTGGGTCACCACCCCACATGAGGCCACAGCGTGAAACGATTCGCTCCCATTTTTCATCCCTTAATCCAAAATAACCAAAGACAAAAGACTCAAATCCCGGACTAACCCTGGTTACTCGGGTCTCATCATGAGCGGTGATGATCAGGCACCAACCCGTAACTTACCTCCTGAGCTCCGACAGTCCTAATCTCCTTCTACCAGACATTACAAATAACAAGAACCCCTTTGATACCATTTTGTCACGAACCAACCTGGGTCGACCCTGAACCGGTCACCCGAGCCGGCCCGCGACATGGCCCGAGAGGCATTCCCGATCCTCCCGGGCTAGTGACAAGCGCCAGGGCATCAACATAGGTTGTGGGAACGATTTCGCCCAAAATAAATAAATAAATAAATAATGCAGCTGAGACAAAAAAGATCATCACAAAATAAATAAACAGAGAAAATTAACTAAACAAGAACAAAAGAAAATAAGACTAGCCGAGAGATACAACCACTATCTCCGTGTAACCTCGCGAGTCACTCTCCAACTCACGATCAAACATCGCACAAGCCGAACGCACCCGAGCTGCAGCCTGCACACACACGAAAAACAGAAAAGAACTATGGGCATGATTATAAAAACATAGTAGGCTAGCCCGATATCTATTCCCAATGAACTACCTTTAAATAAAGAAATTTATTAACTCCAGTTTTGAACTAGATATACAAGATATTGGTTTTCACACACACACACATTCCATTTTGAAAACAGGTAACAGTCCATTTCCCTTTTTAATTTAGAGGATGTTTAATGTTGAAAAGAACATGTGAATTGCATTTTCAAACATTTTTCGAACAATTAGAAAACCAAACTTTAGTAGTTAGCCAAAAATAAAATCACACACAACACACACTAAGGGAAATGGGAAAAAGTTGCACACAAGGGTCGGCATCCAAACTCAACCTCTCAATCATCTTCCATATACAAATAAACACTAAAAGATACATGGGTCAAACCTAGGAGATCATGAAAAAACCAAAACGTACTATACATGTGACTCATCCTGAAGGCATGCCATAACTCGATGACGTCATAACGCCCATAATACTACCCGGCATTGCCCTGCATGGCCTAACCATGGGGCCCAATCCCCATAACAACAATAACTTAGTATTCCCCTGCTATGGGGCCACTAGCCAGTGCGTGGTCTAAACTAGTGCAGCAATCGTTCTCAGAAAATTCACTCAATATTCCAGGTTCCCATGTCTACACAAGCAATAAAAAGGGGGTGTGTCTACAATGTAAATAAATCAGTCACGATGCACAAACATAACATACATCTCACGCAAACAACGCACACCAAATATCACCCCTAAGTGGGAATTCCAAGATAATCCATTTCATTAAAGTTCCAAACGGGCCTTCACCAATTTTAAAGTAAACCCTCATTTCTCAAAAAGCTCAAAACACTTTTTCAGAAGAAATTATTTATCTATAAAACTAGAAACACATTTTAAGTTCATGAATTATGTATAAAGGCCAAACGGGCATTCATTCAAAACTGGGTGTCCGCCCGTCAAGAAAATTTCACAAGTGTTCGGTATAAAATAAACATCTCTTTTCGCACTAAATAATAATTTAAAGTTTTGTTATCTAATATTATTTCTAATTCATTAAAAATTAATAAAACAACAAGCAATTAATGAATTCTAAATCTAAAGGTAAGTGCAATAGGGGACCTACCTTGACTCCCAGTTCGGTTATGACAACGATGTGGTACGTCCCAACTTGCACACAAGTACGCGCCACTTGCGAACGACCGCAACATCATGGAAAACCCTTTCCAATGCACTGCAAAAACGCAAAGCATCCTAAAAACACATGAACAATGTCTTAAAATAATCCAAATGAATAAACAGAGTAAAACCCACCTCGACACAGGTGCAGACGAAACGAAACGAACCCAAAACATGGGGTAAAACAAGGTGTGCCCCTCAAATAAGGAGAACAATCCAAAGAAATCGGAATCGCTTTGCTTTCGGCGGCGGCGGATGGAGCGCGGTCCGACGTCACCCGAGACACCCTTTGCGAACCCAGCGAGGGGATTCACAGCCATGTCGGGGAAACACCCTAAAATAATTAAACAATACCTAAAAACAATTAATGTAGAAGGACCAAAGCACGACCAAAAAGGTGTATGGGACTCAAATAAACCAAAATCAAAACCAAGTGCACACTAAAACCTTCCCAAAGTATCATTCACATCACACTCACCAATAAATAAATCATTTCAATAAATAGTGAAACTTTTCTAAATTGTACAACAAGGCTTTACCCTAAATACATACTCCATTTTTACTTTTAAAAAAAACGCAACTCGAAACATTTTCCAACCACGGGTTTCACTTTTTATACAAATGAAAACACCATTGAAATAACTTAAAAAAATAATTTCAATCCTACACATAATTTAATAACTGCATGCATGATTTATGACGCGAATAAGTTTTCCACCTAAAACAAACATCGTTTCACATAAAATCGTCACATTAAAACCAAATCCACCTTAAATAGTGACCGACCAACCGAGACGGACCAAAATCACAATGAAAAGACCACCACACTAAAAGATAATTACTATAAACATTAAAACACAAAAGACACTAATTCAGCAGGTGTGAAACCAAGCAACAGACCCAAAATTTACCCCAAGACGAACCCAACGGATTGAAACCAGTCAACATCACAAAAATATAACTAAATTTACAACATTAATCGTCTAATTAATGATTAACAATGGTGTGGAGAACAAGAAAACAACATAAACTTAATTAACAAGTAAATGTAATGGGGATACTACCTAAAAGTTGGATTAACATCCGAGAACCCAGAGCAATACATACTTCACACCATCACTACACCCCAAAGAAAGGAAAAAAGAAAATGACCACTGAAGGGGGGGGGGGGGTTCAAGCTGCTGGAATAAGGGGATTCCATTGGGTTGTGCACCGCTAGTAAAAAAAAGGGTGGACTGGCACAGGAAATAGAGGAGGCGGCTGGGGGTGTGGACCAGCGAGGTCGGCCCGCCCGAGCAAGGGAGAAGGGGAGGGTTTCATCACGCACAGTCCAATGGAGGAAGGAGCTCGCAATGGGGTCCGAGCGTGCCGCCCGGGAGAAAGGGAGAAGGTTAGAGCATGCGGGTTCGGCCAGAAGGGGGTTTTCGGGTTAAAGAAGGGGAGGCCGGCAGGGGGGGACTACGCGCGGTAGCTAGCCAGAGGAAAGGGGGAGGCGGCAGCACCAGCGCGGTCGAGGTGGCCGACGCAGGCAGTGGCGGACGACGGCGGACGGCGGCGACCAGGGTCGTGAGGAGGGAGGGGCGGCGCGGTCCGGCGAACCAGGAAGGGAGGTGGGCCGGGCTCGCGTGGGGGAGAAAGAGGGACAGACGGGACGACGCTGGATGGGTAGATTAGGGTTCATTTTTTTTCCTTAATAATTATAACAACAATAATAATAATAATAATAATAATAATAATAAACATATAAACATAAATAAATATATATAAACAAATATATAAACCCACTAGTATAAACATAAATACATTTATACATATATATTTATGAACATATATATAACATGTATAAACAATATAAACATATATTAACCTATATATAACATATATAAGCATATAAACATATATATCAACATATATACACATAAGAATATAACATTAAAACATAGTTATTTATAAACATATGTGTATATATATACAACTATAAACATATATACACATACCTTATATATATATACACAACGTTAAAACATAAATGTATACAAACACAGATACACATATATATACGCACATATATAAACATACAAACATACATAAAAATACACATATATACACACATAATGTTAAAAATGGATGATCGGGCGGTGTTCGCACGCTGTACGGTATCCAAGCGAACTGCAAGCGGGCTGCACATACCCAAGCGGAAAGCACGTGCCCAAACGAACTGCGCGTCTTAAGCGCACGGTATTCGCGCCCCATCACAAACCATAAACTCATCCCAACGTTAAAAATTTAAACCGGGACTCACCCGCACTTAACCAAAACACCCGACGCAAAGTGAAATAAAATAATTAAAATGACAAAAAAACGGGTGTGACATGACAACTACCACACAATAAATATATTTTTATTTTTATTTTAGTTATTTAATGATTTTTTATAATGATAAAAAAATTTGAGTTAATATACACTAAATGGTGTTTTTTAAGACTATTCCATGTTATATAGTAGGAACATGATTTATATATTAAATTTTGAGATAATGGAGAAGACCCAAAATAGTTAATAACAAAAAATCCAATAGTATTTCCATTGATATGGTAATAATGAAACCAATCTATCCATGTTTCTTTATATTTGTAGTTCTAGTTTCACGATTGGTGAATGATTTTGAAAAATGTGTTTAAAATCATGGGAAATACCTCATGATAAATTTTTTTTGTAATAATTATCTCCAAAACCCGTAATTAAAATCTCTTTTGTTCAGCCTTCTAATTACTCATAGGACATACATGATGGATGGATGAGATCCGAAACTTGCATGAATCTCCTCCTATCAAAAAGACTATGTGGTCTTATCAATGTGGATTAAGATGATATATATTCATGTTATTCTTTCCTCTTATTATCCTTCTTGATTTCCTCTAAACATTCCCTTTGTCCTGCCTCTAATGGTATATTATAGCTGGTTGAACCCTATATTGAGTTTTGCTTATTATTTTAGTTTGGATCATGACTTTATGGTGTGTATATATATTATTTTAAATTAACCCTTTTAGTTGATGTATTTTCATCGACTATATGAATTTAAGGTTGTGGTTCCATGGTTCCCTCATTTCATAGAAGTCCATGTTAGACTTGAGTTATAGAAAAATGTCTTTTTATTTAAATTTAAAATGACGTGTTTTTATATTTATGCATTGAATAATTTTATAAAAAATATGGAATTTAAATTATTAGATTCATCATAATGTTTACATCCAATAGGGAAAATAAAATTTAATGTGTTATTAGTAGAGGTACATTTTAAAATAGGTTTATGTGTGTATTTTTATCATTTCTACATGTTGTTCATTAATTAATATTTAGTTTAATTATTATGTATTGTTCATTTTTATGAAACATTATTATTGTGAATAATTAGAACATATAATTTTATATTTGGAATTTTTTTCCTTCGGATCAAATTGAGTTTTTAGTAATTCTTCTTCTCCATCTTTCACATAAGGATTTAAAATGATCATATAAGTTTATAGTTGACATCCATAAAATGATTTTTAATGATATTTTTAATAAATTTTAAAAATACACATTTAGAAAATAAAAAATTTATCTATAAATAAAAATTATTGAAGAATTGATTTCTTTTTAGGAGAATATATTTTAGAAAAAAATGCATACTTGAATTCTTATTAAAATAACTTTTCCATCCAAATGATGATAAACCCTCAATACTCAGGCCCCTAAACTCTATTTTGAATATATTATTTTATTATTGTAAATATAATTGATTATAATATAATTTTAGAGTAGGATTTAGTAATTGGTTTCTGTAAATGGTTTGTTGTGGTTTATTAGTGGCCTGATTTTTCCCGTAGTTTGATTCATATTTATGTCTGACATTATAAATATTAATTAATTCCTTTTATGGTTTCTATCATTGGAATCATAATTATATTTTTAGTGGGTAATGATATGGTTACTATCTCTTATAGATGAAACATTATATACCCACCTTTTGTATGGAATTAGCTAAGGACCTTGGGGAGAGCCAAAATTGAGTCTAGATGAGAGAATCTAGTT
The DNA here is from genome assembly GCA_963277665.1 of Viscum album. Taxonomy (NCBI): domain Eukaryota; kingdom Viridiplantae; phylum Streptophyta; class Magnoliopsida; order Santalales; family Viscaceae; genus Viscum; species Viscum album. The sequence goes on from OY728148.1 coordinate 395,479,229, forward strand.
TGTTATAGAGTATGAGAACATTAATAGGATAGTGAAGTACTCTATCCATGTAATTATTGGATAATATCACTAGAGGGATAATTGTATCCAATTATTTTATACATTTTCTTATGATTTACTTACAACTAACATAAATGAACCACTATTTTTTTTATTTACCATGAAATTTCATTTTAATTTATTTATTAGCATATTGTTTGTTTATAATTTTTTGTTTTATAATTTCATTGGATGAGTTCAGACAATAGATATAATTTTTAAAAAAATTCCAAAATGAATATATTATATATTTTTAAAAATGGTATTTTATAAATAATGGTAATTGATTTGATTTGGAATATAACCATGTTTTCATAATGGGTTTTAGAAACTGTTGTGAGTTAGGAGAACTAATAATAACACACATAATTATATGAAAATTATATATTAAAATTCAATACATATCACAATTATTAAATATTTATAACTATATTGGGTTTTTCCTTTGGAAAATAGATATATAATCCAATTATTTATTAAAATATCATAAAAATGTCTCATAATGTTCCTCATATTTTTACCCTTATAAAAAACATCATATATGAAAAATAATTTCAAACCATGGGAAACGAAAACATAATAACAGGTGATCATAGATAACATATATTGGATAACAATAGAGATATCATTTATAATTGAGAACATGATTAACATAAGGTAATTATAAAATAATCACTTTCATAATCTTAATATAAACCATTCATACCCTAAAAATATTTAATCATAATTTCAAAAATCATAACACATGTAGGAAAATATTCTAAAGGTGTTTTATAAAATATATATTTATTATGGTAAACCAATATAATCATTTAGAATCATAATAATAGGATATCATAATATTGTGAACATATATTTTTTATTATCATTTCCGAATATAATCTTCTTATCATAGCTCAGATCAATCATACTCACACATTAAAATATGAATATATATATATATATATATATATTTACAATACTATCATCATAATCCCCTTGGATATCTAAAAAATATTACCCAATACAATCTAAGTAAATAATGTATTATCCAATTACATAATAAAAACCATACATATATTCCCATAAATATCATAAGAAAATCATTATTTCATGATTAACTGACCAATAGAGAAGAAAAAGGATTCATAAACACTTCTCTATCACATAATAGTAATGAATACATATAAACGACATTGGTGGTATCATTTGATTATAACCATAGTGATTCAAAAAAACAAAGGACACTAATATAGATTAAAAATACCATATAAGTTGTATATAAAATTTTCATTGAAAATATTAGACAATATACATCTACTAAATTATATTTAAATCTATATATTTCATAATATTTGTAAAAAATATCATTTAAAATATAAATTGTAACATTTAAATTATTATTAATATTCTATAATAATTAAAAAATATGTAATTTTTTAAAAAACTAATCATTAAAATACATGTTCATTTTAAACATTTCGTTAATAGCTAAATGTATTATGTTTAGAAAAATACCAAATTACTTTATTTTTAAAGATGAATTAAAATTCATATTTGATTGATAATTCATTTAAATAATAATTTCATCAGTGAAAATATAAATTCTAAAGACAATTTAATTATCACAGACACATATGAATTATTTTATTATCCAAAGAAAAAATAAGATAGATATTAAAAAAAAGCTCTATATTATTAAGTTAAGAAGAGAGGATAATGAAATGAAAACCAAAAAATCCCCAAAATATATAGTGGATAATAAATTGTATTCTTTTAAATGATAACGATAATAAAATTTCCCTCAAATTTCATTTACCATAGACAATATTGACAGAAATAATTGTATCATAAATCTATTACCTCATTTCTGATATAGTATTATATATTTTAAAACATCCCATATAATAAATATAATTTAAATGTCAAATATAATCAAAAATGTATTCATATAAATATTACTATATATCATTCCTTTATAATTTCCACTTACATAACTATTTAACAATTATTCATCAAAATCACATTTTGTGAAAATTGGTTCATTTTACATGTATGTTTTATTATCAATGATTACATTAATTTACATTGGTCATGGTTTAATTATTGTAAGAATATATTAAAGGTCAAAAATTTCATATGTAATTATTTTATACACATTTTGAATAATTATAGAATGATTTGGTGATAAGCTAATTACATCAAATCATGAAAATTATTTTTTGTATGTACACATGAGTGATGATTCCAATTTTCAAATGATGGATCTAAATAATGATAGAATAAAACTCATCCATATAGAATCATTTTTCTGAAATAAATATCATATATCTTCATTAAATCCATCCTTATCACTATCCATGTAAATATAATGTTTAAAAATAAACAAGTAACATAATAGAGTTGGCAGTCCACATATTATCACGATTTTCATTGGAATTTCATAATTAGTGGAATGGTATGAACAGATAAAATATAATATAATTCCACAAGAATAAATATTTCAATATTAACCTATATATATAAATTAATTCTTATATAATGAACTACCTAGAACGACAGTGATGTAAGACAATATACATCAATTCAAGGAGTCAGTAGACCATATGTTAGAAGAAACGCTGATATCATTTCGTATTAGATGAGAAAAAGAGATGAAAATTAGATTCCAAAAAATAAGATATCAATATACTTGTTAGTCTATAGTAATCATCAATGTTTCATTATTAATTATCATTCCCAATGAATATATAAAAATAACATCTTCAAAGGACACCAAACAATATTTAGGGAAATATCTAAAGTCACAATTCATTAGATCTACAAATATTGTGGGGCCTTGGGATGTCCTAATTGAATTAATACAAATTCATAATTACTATAGATACTATGAAAGAAGGAATTTTCTATATCGCCCTCACTGAACCCTAATTGATGATATCTATAATGAAGTTCATATGTTGAAAAATGTGTGCCCATTGAATTTTATCGACGAATGAATAAATACATAGTAAAGGATACTTATTATTTATAGTGATCCTAATAATTTGACGATATTATATTTGAAAATAAATTATTAACTATTTATACATTATAGAAAAATCATGTGTACCACATGGTAGAACTATATGGGATATAAATATTATTTATAGATTACCCTCATGTTAGTCTTAGAATTAATGTAACTTAATTGGGTCAATTCTATCAATATTATTTGAAACATGTGTATCATGAGGTATGCAATCTATTGGATAAACAATATCTTGATTGGGGGAGGGGGAAATTTAGAAACTTATGTGGGAGTTAAATAAAAAATTTAGGAATAATATATATATATTAATTTTTGGGTATCCCATTAATTATTTTAGTTAAATATTCCTCATGAATATGTATTATGAAACATAAAATGGAAGTAAATTTCATTATAATATCATATTCATCCCCACACAGATATATTATCGTATTTTGAATCAAAATATTAAATTTGTCTTTTCTTATTCAGAAATTGATTTAGGCTCTATATAAAGAAATAAAATCCTTGACCATAATAAAATAAAATTTCTCTAGTTGAAGAATAATATGATTTAAATGAAGCACACTACCATTAAATTTTATCATATAGAATTTATAAACCTAGGATAAGATCATCATGTAATTAGAATTTGTTATTAATGAATGAATATTAAATTTTTTGGTTATATATGTGAAACCACTTAAAATATATTCGTATATAATATAGTGGGTTGATGTCAAAACATTATACATTTACAGATCTAGTGTGGATAGTAATTTTTTACTTCATAACATAAATTCCCTTGAAACAATTCACTAGTGATATAAAATGATATCTATTAATTCGTTTTCATAAAGGGTTTTTAGGAATGAAAATATAATTATCTATTATACTAGGAAATTGATTCTTGTAATTCCAAATCATTATACATATTATCAATTGTCTATAATTAGTTGAATCTATAAGGACTAGACCTTACCAAGGTTGTAAACCCAGTCAAATGCCTCATGGGGAACCTGTAATACCTCAGTTACATTCTGGTAAATCTAATGGACCAGACAATGACTTATTAGGGAGTTCCCCAAAAATTCGGTTCCATCAAATTATTTTACAGAAAATGTGGAACCAGTCATGTTTTCACACCAAAACAGTGGCATCGATGTAGGTGGCACCGTGACAGTGACACCATAAGGGCATCACCGTGATGGTGGCACCGTAACAATTGCTCCATCATGGTCGCTCACCAAAACGGTGGAACTGCTTTTGGTGGTACTATGACTGTGGAACCATGAGTGAGGTGCCATGAGAGTGGCACTATGAGGGTAGCACCATGATAGTGGCATGGTGACCATGAAACCACTTACGATGTCTCACGAAACTGTGTCCCACCCTTGTTTCTTTTTCCAGTTCTCCTCCCCCAACGTATCTTTTGACGTAAGAGTGTTTTAATAACCCTTTAAAATCCATTAAAAATACATAAATGATATCTAAATTCTCTCAAGAAAATGGAGACCATAGACTTACCAAAACGTGTGGAATTTTCTTTGGTGCCACACCCTTTTTTCCATAAATCAAGTTCTATAACTGTTACTCATGTTATCCTCTAGTTAAAGGAAATCCTTTAACTCAGAGCCATTCTTGCCACCTCTCCAATGATAATTATTAAATGAAAACTAATTTCTTCATGTGTAAGCTCCCAATTTCATGGTGAAACGACAGTCTGCCTTGAACTCAATATATGATTTTCATATCTCGTAACTCAAGGATCTCACCTTTTTATTGCAATTAAATTCATTACTTCTTTTTAATAACTTGATTCCTTTTCTCCTTGTTGAATTGGGCATACCCCATTCCGAGAAAAGTGGTGTGCCTATGTTAGAGATTTCGGCTCACTCTTGGAGTCATCATAGTCCCTCACCTACAAGTCACGCTGCCCCAATTCTTAGAGGGAGGAGAGAAACTTTGATCGTTGATAATCCATGTAGGGTACCTAGTTCATCTCTCTTCACTATGTATCTTGTGGGATGGGTATTCTAAGGATTCAAGGGGGATGGATTAAACCAAATCGTAAAAATGATAATAACTCAACTTTTAATGGATGAAGGTGTATGTTTGATGTTGTTGTTATACTCTTTTACCCATGATTATATGCTATGAATTGTATGGGGTTCTGTCAACTGAAAATCATGGTCGTTGGTGGTCTATCATTACGAACTAATGGATCCATGTATTCTCTGATTTTTATGTTGCTCATACATAGATGTTAGTTAATCATGTAATCTTGGTTGATTAAATAAATGTCCAATGAACAATAATCCTTATGTGATCACCCTTGTTTTCTAAAAAGAATGAAGGAACTCAATGAATGGTTTGATAGAATCTGTAAACTCCCTTTCCTTGTATTGGTAATATGCGTGGTTGTTCTTCTTGATTCTTGTGGGGTGACAGGAATGGGTATGGGAACCCCTATTGCGGTGTAGTTGTTGGTCTGTGGATCTAAGGCCATGTGTATCCATATGGTGGGGAATGATTTGGTTCTGGTAATTTTAGGGATCTTATAGATTCCAGTTGTTGTAGTGAATTATAAGAGAACTCGGTGTGAATTCATAAATTGCTTCTTGATTGTTTTTCTATCCCGGGATTATGGCTGTGCTTATTAGTTCCCGGGTAGTGATGATTTACTTAAATGAAATCACATGAATATGTAAACAAGAATGGGGTCAATGGGAAAATTTTTTAATGAATGAGTTATGACATTTCTATGGGTGTTCTATTTTGTATGAATGAATAGTGATGAGAGTGATTGTGTATAGGATGGTTTTGGAACTTCTAGGTTGGGATGAGTGCTTGTTTACTTATATGTATAATTTAGTTCTTCTGTCTCTTATTTTCACCCCACCCATGATAAAAACCTCGTTCCTAACACTGCCATTTCATGGGTGACGGTGTTATTCCCAAAACTACGTTGAGTGGTGAGTGATTATATCCTTTTCTTGTCTCTTTCATGTGTATCCCAAGACTCTTTGGGTAGGCTGTGATGGCCTGAGGTCCATTAAAGGACACGATTCTTCAGGCATGGTAGTTTTAGTGGTTTTCCCATGTGTGTGTGGGATGGTTCTTTCCTAATTGTCTTTGGGATGGGGCTCAGGTGTCTTCATGCATGGTGGTAGATGTCCTGGCCTAGGTGTCCACGGGGGTGGTTACATGTGGTTGTTGTGGGACTAGTGTTTCCTGGCAGGATGTGTGGTTGTAGTTTCCTAGGTGTTTGCAGTTGTGGTATAGAAGTGGGACTGCAGTGAGAATGAATGGAGAGCTCTACCACGTATGATGTCTTCAATAACCAATCGGAATGTGGTGTGGGGTACCCAATCATCGAGGTCTAATTACTATTACTTATGTGGCATGCGTTATTTGTTGAGTGTGTCTTGGTGAGGATTGGGTGGATAGTTTCTTTTCTAGGTGCATTGGTTATCTCTTTTTCTCATAGGTCATTGGAATGCCTCTCACTTGTGTGTGAGAGATTTTGGTTTTCCCTAATGATAATTCATGTATACCAACTCTACGTATATAAAACTACTTTTTAGGTTTCCATGAGGATTTCAAGGACTGTGCCAAAGCCTATTATATCGGACATCAGGACCACTAACTTTGTTGTTTTTATTTCCTTTTGGTACGTCCCTTTGGAGATATCTTGTACATGTAGAACTTTATTATTGGAACATGCATATGGGAATGGATTATTTTGGCATTACTTTTACTTCTAATTATCATGTTTTTGGAATTTACTATCTTAAATCCCGATCCTACTAATAAAAAATGGCAATTCCTTCCATTTAACGTGTGATTTTATACCCATGGTTCTATTCACCACGTTGGGGCCTATTGAAGGAGGGTCTTGGGGGTCACTATCTCTCTTTTAAATTGAGGAAGGAAGGGATTGGTAATCTATTGTCCCTTCCATCATCATTGTAAAGGATGGTTAAGAGAGAATGGTTTAAAAATAGAATTTGAGTGATAGGATGGAGTTTGGAGTTTGTGACTATGAGGATTTAATGGGATGGTAGGGAAACATCGTTAGGAAATCATGGAAGGTGAAATATGCCAAGAAAGACCAGATAAGAGATGGGATTCTAGGGCCCCCCATGATCTGATTCAATGACTATGGACCTACTCAATGACCATGCGAAGATAAACTGATTGCAGGGTAGAGACCCTATAAAAGATATATGAATCATAATGACTTGTGTTTTTTTGTGTCTTGAGAAATTTTTGAATAAAAAGTAATTGAAATGTTTAAGAAAATTTTAATATAAATCTTCTACACTACTTAAGATTAGGAGTTATTTTTTTACCTTGATGTTATGGAACCCTGATGTAGACCATGGGTAGTGTGGGAGATCACAGCCCATGAGGATGATTTGACTAATCAACAAAGTGTTGATTGAGAATAGGAGGATGAATACATGTAGAAGACGATTCATGATTTTTAGTGAAAGAAACTCTGGATGTACGAGGGTAGTGTCTCGAACATTGGGACAGAGAGCTGTCACAAATTGCCGGTGATAGCGTTCACCTTGATCCAGAGTCTAAAAGAGTACTTGGTTCCTCTAGTTGTAATGCAGTTGCTGGGAGCGGAGTGTCAGTGGTGGACGCTCTATCTTGAGGAGAAGAGGGAAGATGAGGTTTTGTGGACTTACATCAATAGGGTGTTCGAGGAAGAATTCCTCTATTCCATGATGAATGCAGAGAAGAGGTAGGAGCTACTCTCCCTATATAAGGGGAGAATGTCAGTGGGGGAGTTGGGGACCATGGTCATGGATCCCATTTGCTTTTCTCCGAACCACTTTCTAGATGAGGATTCATGGGTGATACATTTAGATGATGCACTCTAAACTTCACTCCAGTTTGTTGTTACTCCCTTCACTCTAAGAGTATGCATGTAGGTCCAAAACATATATGAAGTGGTAGAGAGGATGCACAATTTTGTAGGTGTTCCGAAATAAGGGATTCAATTGGTCTTGTCAAAGGGGAAGGTTGTCAGCAGCATTCCTCCAATTTCAAGGCCTCTATGTATCGTCTAGTAGAGAGCATGCCCCAACATTTCTAGTTTCGATATCTCAGTACTCACACTTTATTTTCGGGACAAGGACCTAGACGATTCAACCATGTTAGTTGTGGGAATATTCAGAATCAGTGCCTAAATCTACTGCAATACAATGGGGGTGGGCAGGTTCAGCACCCACCTTAGTTGTAGTAGTTTCCAAGTAGGTACTTTCAGCAGCTTGTAGCAGGGAAGCAAGCTCCCTCTCCACTGAGAGAAGACATTATAGGAGGAGGCTAACCTCAAGGCACTCCTCCAGGACCTCGACCAGGGTGTAGTCGGGGTGGCAGCCGATAGTCGTGTGCAAAGTTGCTGGGCTTGGGAAGTTGGACGCCACAATGGAAGTTGTTCAAGTAAGCCTGAAAGTTATTAGAGGTAATATTAGCTTGTTTGGTACTCATCCATGAACATTTTTTGATTAAATAGTTTCACAATCCATTATTGAATTATTATAGCTCATGATTTGTGTCTAGACACAGAGACGCTTTCGGTACCCCTGGTTTTGAGTACGCTAGTCGGAGGTTAGACGAACTTGTCTCAAGTTTTTAGAGGATATAGATGGATGTTGGGAGCACATCAGTATCGTGGTGTCCTTCATTTTCTATAGATACAGTCGTATGGTCTCATTTTAAGAATTTACTAGATGTTCTCTATATGTGATGTTATTATATGTTTATTCATAAGGATCATTTTTTCATATTTTTTAGGACAATGTGTGAAATTCATCGGTGAGTGGAAACGCCAAAAGTGTAACCGACGAGAAGAGACACTTATTTCCTTGTTAGATGATATGTTAGTGGAGCCATCAGACTAAAACCTGGTGGATGTCCCAAGGATCTTCATTGAATTGATGGATGTCTTCCCTGAGGAGGTTGGGACTCTACCCCCTCGATGTGATGTTGAGCTTGGGATAGACATGCAATATGGTTCATGACCAATTTCGATGGTATCCTATCGGATGGCACCTTCCTAATTGCGATAGTTACAAATTCAGATTGATGATCTGATGAAGATGGGTTTTATTCTACCATGTACATCACTATGGGGAGATCTGGTCTTATTCGCAAAAAAGGAATATGGTGGTCTTAGAATTTTTATAGACTACTGTAGACTGAATCGGGTAACGGTAAAAACTGTTACCCTCTCTATAGGATAATTGTCCTATTTGACCATTTGAAGGGGGCATGATGGTAATCCTTGATTGAACTGGGGTCTGGATATTAACAGTAGAGGTTTATATAGGGTGACATCTCATAAACTGCCTTCATGTCCAGATATGGTCACATTGAGTTCGTGGTCATGTCGTTCGGAGTTACGAACACACCAGTCATGTTCATTGTATTCATGAAATCTGTCTTCTATGAATATTTGGATCAATTCATTTTGATTTTTATTAAAGGCATACATATCTACTCATGATCATAGGAGGATCATATTGAGCATCTGAGGACAGTTTTAGAGGTCCTCCTACAACACTAGATCAATGGTAAATTTCCCATGTAAACGTTCTCGATGTGAGAAGTACACGTCCTTGAAAAAGTGGTGTATGAGCAGGGGAATAATGGAAGACTTGTAAAAGGTCGAGGTTATTGTTTCATTGGTAGAACCCATGAATGTGATAGTGGTTCATAGATTCTTGGGCCAACCATGTTACTTCTAGATATTCTTTACAGTATTTTTCTGAGATGAAAAAACTTTGACATTCATGACCAAGAAAGGCCAAGTTTTCTTGTGGAATGGGCAGTGCGAGGAATCCTTTGGTTAATTTATGGGTATGTTTTGTTGCTGACCTAGTGTTATGGTTTTCAAAATAAGGAATGACATTTGAGGTATTCTGTAATGCTTTAGGCCAAAGACTGGGGTGTGTGATGATGCAACAATAGGGGTGATCTCTTATGGGTCTTTGAAATTATATTTCCATGATAATAACTATTAAACCCATGATATAGATCATGTTGTGGTCATGTTCCCCATAATGTTTTGGTAGCATTAACTCATTGGGGAGAGATTCTTGGTCTTCAGAGATTACAAGATCGTGAGGTATATCTTCTCCCAGCAGGACCTAAATATGCCGTAGTGGATGTTTATGGTGTTTATTTAAGAATAAAACATCAAAATATATTACAATAAAGGTATGGGGAATGTGGTGGCCAATGCCTTGAGAAAGAAGTCACAAAAGGATGTGGTTTTGTGATTGGTAGAATCTTGGAAGGCAATGTAGGATTTGGTTGTCCAACACTTGGATGCAAGGCTGAAGGATTGCAGAGGCTATCTATTATAAATGGAAGTGAATTCATCTCTGTTGCATTAGGTAGAGATATCTCAGTGGGGGGATGTAGAAGCTTAATTGTTGCGTGATTGTATTATCCAGTGTGATTCTCTAGGAGGATGGTCAGAACATGGAAAAAATCAGATTATTTTTCATGGGAAGTTGTTTGACTCGGTGGAAATTTAAAAGTGAGTTCTTGGTGAGTTACAAAACTCACCCCAGATAGTTCACCCAAGATTTTCGATGAAATATCGGGGCTTGAGAGGCCATTTTTGGTGGCCCAGGGTGAAGCAGGCAGTGACAGAGTTTGTGGCTATGTGCATCGTGTGTCAGCAGGTAAAGGCTAAACATCGTGTCCCTGGGGGTCCGTTAAACCCTTTAGGTGTCCCCGAGTGAAAGTTGGATGAAATATCAATGTATTTCTTCACGATGCTACCCAAAGATCAAGGGGGTTATGAGGCTATCTAGGTTTTGGTGGACTGGCTAATGAGTTGGTTGTTCGGTCCCCTCCCATTTCTTTGGGACTAGTTTCAATTCTCGAGGCTAGAATAGATTGAGAGGTATCATAATTAATGGCCCAGATAATGATATATTAAAGAGTTTTCAAAATAACTTGTTACATCAAACGGTTACACAGAAACAGTGGTACCAGTCATGGTTGTAAACTATAATGGTGGCACCTTGAGGGTGGCACAGTGACGGTGGAAACTTAATGGTCGTACCATCACGGTCACACACCAAAATGGTGGCACCATGAGGGTGGCTCTAGGACCATGGCACAGTGACCATGGCACCGTAGGGTGTCACCATGAGGGTGGCACCGTGAGGGTGGCACAATGACGGTGGCTACATGACCGTGGAAATGTGAGGGTGGCACCATGACTGTGGTACTACATAGGGGGTATCACCAAACGGTGTCCCACCCTTGTTTCATTATCCAGTTCTGATCCATCAATGTATATTTTGATGTAAGAGTGTTTTAATACCCCTACAAATCCATTAATAACCAATAAATTATATCTAAAATATTCCTGAAGTCAGCCGACCCTTGACATACCAAAACATGTCTCTTTTTTCATCATTGCCACATCCTTTTTCCCGATCATCCAATTCCACCCATGTTATGAACATTTTCCTTTAGATAAAGGAAACAATTTACGTCGCAGATGTTATGGCCACCTCTCCAATGTGAATTATTAAATGAAAATTTATTACATTGTGTGTAACCACATAACCACATAGTGAAACCACGATCAATCTTAAAATCCTTTCAAGATCATCATATATCATAACTCCATGATATCACCTTTTTATCACAGTATGATTATTTTTTTAATCATCTGTACTGGTTCCCTTCTTCACCTTGGTGTATTTGGAGTCCCCCTTCTCAAATCAAGTGGTGTGCCTGGGTTGGATCATTTTTGCTCACTCTTGGATTCGTTAGAGTATCTTCCCTACAACTCATGCATTCCTATTTCTTGGCACGTGGAGAGAAACATCCATCTTTGATCATCCAGGTAGGGTTATTCCTTCATCTCTCATCATTGTGTATTAGGTGAGGTGGGTATTCTAATGTTTTTACAAGTATGGATGAAACCAAAACATAACAAAGATAATTACCCGACTTTTAAATAATGAAGGGGTGTGTATGATGATGTTGTTGTATTATTCTACCGCTAATTATAAGATATGAACTGTATGGGATTTTGTCAACTAAAAATCATGGTCATTGGTGGTATTTCATTGTACACTAATGGACAATTATCTTATGGGATGATTGACTAGATTTAACATGGAAATTAGTTAATCACATTAACTTAGTTGAGAAAATGAAGTCCAGTGAACAAGAATCCATATGTGATCACCCTGGTTAACTGAATGGAAAGAAAGAACTCAATGAATTGTGTGATATAATCTAAAAACTCCCTTTCACTGTCTAGGTAGTTTTTGTGGTTGTTTTTCTTGATTCTTGTGTGGTGACATGGAGGTGGATGGGATCCCCTATTGTAGTTTAGTTGTTGGTTTGTGGCTCTAAGGCCATGTGGGGCCGTATGATGAGGCTTGGTTTGGTTCCTGTACATTTAGGGATCTCATGGATCCCTTTTTATGGGGTGACATTCAAGAGAACCAGGTGTGAATGTTTAAATTGATGCTTGATTTTTTTCTTCCTTGGCTTATGATTATTCCTGATAGTTCCCCGGTAGTGAGGAATTATTTAAATATAATCACTTGAATATGAAAACAAGAATTGGTTCAATGAGTAATTGTTTTTTCTGAATGAGTAGTGACATGGATGTGGGTGTTGTGTTTTTTATAAATTCATAGTAACAAGGGTTTTGGAGTATAGTCTAGGTTTGGAATCCCTAGGCTGCGATGTGTGCTTTCTACATATATGTTTAATCTTGTTCTTATGATTATTATTTGTGTCCCTCCCAAATTAAGCACCTCATGCCAAAATCCCCCATTTCATTGGGGAGGGTGTTTTTCAAAACACTCTTATGAGTGGCTCGTTATTATCTCATCTTCTACCCCCTTTCATGAGTTTCCCACGACTTTTCAGGCATGTTGTGGTGGCTTGAGATCGATTATAACCCAAGATTCTTCGGGAAGAGCAGTTATAGTGGTTATCCTAGGTGTGTGTGGGTATGTTGTTTCCCCAGTGTCTTCAAGAAGAGGCCCATGGGTCATTGAGTATGGTGGTAGTTGTTCTGTCCGAGGTGTCTGCGGGTGTGGTTACATGTGGTTTTTTGTGGCCCATGTTTTTATGGGCAGGATGTGTGGTTGTGGTATCCCAGGTGTGTGTGGGTGGGGTATGGCAGTGGGATTGAAGTGAGAATGAACAGATTGGTATGATGTGTAGGATTCCTTCAATGACTAGTGTGAAGTTGTGTGGGGTATCCAAACATCAATGTTTTTTTAGTATTACATACTTGACTTTAATTATATGTGGATTTTGAATTGGTGAGGATTGGGTGAATAGTTTTCTTACCAGGTGCTCTGGATATCCCCTTTTCTCGTGCGGCATTAGAATGCCTCCCCACTTCTTCACGAGATAGTTTTTTCCCTATAGGGTATACATGTATACTCACTCTACATATATAACAATACTTTCAAGTTTCTAGGAAGATTTTGAGGACCATTCGAAACCGTATTAGCTTGGATACTGGGAGCATTGACATTGCCATTTTTCTTTTCTATTGGAACATCCATTTGGAATTTTTATGTAATTGTAGCACTTTATTATTAGAACCTGAAAATGGGAATGAATTGTTTTGGATTTACATTTAATTCCACTTTTGGTGTTGTTGGGAATTACAATCTTATCTCCCAATCCTACTAAATAAATAGGGTAATGCCTTCCATTTTATGTGTGATTATATACCTTTGGTTCTAGTCACCACTCTGAGGCCAATTTAAGGAAGGTCTGAGTGGTCATTATGTTTCCATCAACTTGATGAAGGAAGGGTTTGGCAATCTGAGGTCTCTTCACTCATCTTGGTGAATGTGCATTGTCATAGTCACAGTAAATGATTCTACCATATAGGGTTACACAGTTGAATAATGATAGTACCTAAAGTCCTATATGTGTTCTTTCATTTTTCATTATCCACAATCTCAAAAGAACTACGAAACATCATAAGTGGTCACCCAAACTGTTCAAAACTCGATGGAAAACAAATTTTACTATGGATTTCTAATAATGAAGGATCCTAAAATTAATGGTGTCCTATATTAAAATCGATAAAATCATTTATTATTTTAAATATAAATTTTCTAGAATGGTTACACTCTTCATGCCTTTAATTCACATTACCAAATTGTGGACATAAAAACACACCCATGGATTGCCTCTAGACGTCTAGTTAGTTATTGTATCTAATACTATTTGTATTGACCCAAAATTAAACATTCCATTAACATAGTTAACTCAATCCATTGGACACCTATTATACCATGGTTTTGTTTGTAACACACCACATGTTGTTACACACTAGAGTCACTTATGAGATTAATGACGTATATCATTAATTTTTAAGTAATATAATAACAAATATTACAATAATTTATAAGTATTTTTATATTAAAATTTAATTTCTCAATAATAATAACCTACTATGTAATTTTAAGCCATTTCAATGCAGTTAAATATTTATAACACCGTATAATATTATATGTAATACTTTTTGAATTTCTCTATGTGTTTACATGGGATCATAAGCAACATTTTTTCCTATTGGTGAAAGAATAAAAAATTTAGATGTAAATTTTTTTGAAAGAAATATTTTTTATAAATAATTTATTATTTTTCAACAAGTGTTTTAGATTGAAAATTCAAGCCATCAATTCAATTTATAATCAGGTTTTTATTATTGGATTGACATAACTATTGTGAATGTAGGGTGTACGATTAAATATGAAGAATGGTTAAAATTAATTTTAATCAAGATACTTTTTGGGAGGATTAAAATAATAATAATATTATTATTATTTGTTTTGATGATAAAAACTTCTATATTACTTTTTTATTAATTACTACACTATGATGAATTAAATTATGTTAATTAATCTAAAGACCCAGAAATTATTACTTATTCTACCATAATATAATTATGTGAGTTATAAAATATATATTAATATATTATTATCAAGTAATTAATATTTTATTTGAATCATTAATGGTTTAAATGAAGTATGTTATTTAATAATAATTATAATAATAAATGTTTTATTTGTTTTTATTTTTATGATAGGTGAAATATTATTTTTTGTTTGATAAATTAATATATATATATATATATACATATTTTTTATAAATAAATATATTTATATTTATATATATTTTGGTATATATATATATAAATAATATATATATATATGTGGGTTATATAACTATATATATGTGGGAATATATATGTTTAAGAATATATGTTAATATATACATTCAATATGAAAATATACGAGGATTTCTTTTGTATATTGTTAAAATTAGTGATTTAATATTTTTAAAATGTTATTTCAAATAATAAATTGGTTATATTAAAGGGGTGATGAATTTGGATATTTAGGATACAGAATAAAATTTAATGATACTAGATTTCAAACATAAAGAAGTTTATATAAATGGAATGAAATTTAGGAACAATACCCCTCCTCATGACTAACCCTTCCCCCAGTGTCCCTATTATTTTATATTTTATTTTAACTATTTTATCAATGTCAATATTCAATATCTCTGGTGATATTAATAATACTAACATTTAGCATGGGATTTATTATTATTATTTACATGATTGATGGTAGGTCTATGTATCGCAATTTGAGGCCAATATGTAGGGATCTCTTCACATTAAAACATATTTTATTATGAGTTGTAGGAATGATTTCTTGCGGTTTGTGTGTATGTATTTAAAACTATGTTTGATACTTGATTTGATGATAATGACGTGTGTGTCTGTGTTTGTAATGTTGACATGTTTTTTATGATTATTTCATAGGGAATGTTATTATTATCATATTATTGAAATAACCATCTACTGTTTTTTAATGAACCTTTGTACTGTATATGTC
The DNA here is from genome assembly GCA_963277665.1 of Viscum album. NCBI lineage: Eukaryota > Viridiplantae > Streptophyta > Magnoliopsida > Santalales > Viscaceae > Viscum > Viscum album. The sequence continues at coordinate 395,495,198 of OY728148.1, forward strand.
AGAATTTTTTGTTATATAGATAAGTTTGAATTTTCCTATTTTATTAGATATTTATATGTGACACATATTTTGGTATAAATCGCAATACACCCGGGATGTGACGCAATGATTGATTAACATTGGATAACACATGATGTATGATAACTATTGGTCAATATGTGGCCCATATCACATGTTCATGAGTATTCAATGGAGTGGAATGTATTATAAATTATTTTGTATGCACATGTGTTATTCCAGTGAGTGCGTTATGTCACACACTATTGGTATATCCTCATAGAGAGATGTTTTAGATAGGGGTCAGAATATATGTTTTTTATCCCTGCCTATGGTATTGTGTCATACATGATTCAGTGTTGCTCTGTTGAGGGGATGTGTCATATATTGTTTGTGACATTCCATCCATCATTGATCAAAAGAAGTTGTTTTTATTTTATATTGGTTTTATAGATGGTATTGTGGGTCCTTGCGAACCAGACATATTATTGGTACCTTTGTGATGTATATTTTTTATATCAAAACCTTGCTTATTTAAATGACACACACCTGTATATAATATGAAATGGTGTTATGGTTCATTGTTACAATCACACTGAGCCTTGTAATCATATAGTACTCAATAATTTTAGTGCACTATTTTAATTAATGACTAGAGACCCGATGAAGGTAAAATCCCATATGGTGGTTGGTTTCATAGGTGGAGTAGGATGATGAATTTGTTTCTAGATGGATTTTGAGTGGGACATCAAATAATACAATTATTTACTAGCAATACATGTTCCCGATATCCTTATTTTGGTTTTGTTTTAAATCATGTATTCCATATTTAACTTTATTCATATGCCATCATTATTTATTATAATTGTTATTTATTTCTCTTATGCACTCTATTAGAGGTTATATTCTCACACGAGACCCACATAAAACCATTGTTACTAGTCACCTACTTCCAGTGTATAGGTAGACACACCATAGTTTTTGTGGAATTATTGTTCATAAATAATGGTTTGGGTTGGGATTAAACTAAATTTTATCTGATCCTTGTATTTCCAAAATTGTATTTTCTATTATCATTAACTAGGGGGAGGGTATATATGAGTTATTATCTGTTGAATTCGAGTAGGGGAACTCTAATAGTGACTATGAAATACTCTATTTTGTACATATGAGTCATCCAAAAATGGCATATTATTTTTTCCTATTATCATTGATAAAATTTTCATTGATTGATGTACATGATTTGATATATTATTTATGATATTTATAGTGTGTTCATGAATCATAGAAATAATTATTTCACATTCTCTTTATATATGCCTATTTTTGTATGTTATAATAGTTAATTATTTTTATTGCATTGTCTATTTATATTATATTTTATTATTGCCCAATATAGTTATGTTGAATTGTTGATGTGATATATCCAAATTGGTGTAATGAAGTACAACTTTTCATCTTATCGTGACGTTATATATATGATGAATAAGACTAACATACATTGTCGGATACTAGGTATAGATACTCTACTCATTAATTTGTGAATATTACATCAATTTAATGATAAACATCATAATAGTTATACCTTAATGACAAATTTATTTTTTTACATGAAAATTTAGGATGGTACATCACATATAGATAGTAATTCATAAATATCTATTTAAATACATCTTCTTTAACCATATAAATGAACTAATTATACCTCGTACATATGTACACATAAGGATATACATCAATTAAATGGGAAATAAAATAACCTAGTAAGAGGAGATGAAAGGAAACTTAATCAATATAATGTGGATGAGAATAATCATTATCATCAACTAATAAGAATAATAATATTATAATATTCCTTAAGGAAATATTTTCTTATTTCATAGAATGTGGCCACTCATAGAACTGAAATGTTTTGTTAGAGTTGTCAAATACCACACATAGTAGTGAAAATTTTAGTGTCGTGTTCACTCATAACCTTTGTAAAAAAATCATATCAGCAATAATGGGAAAAATCCCATATCATGACCATACATATTGATCATTGATTCAGAAGATAAAATATATTACCCAATTTATAGGAGTTCTATATAATTTGGGGACCACCAATCACTAAATTATACTAAAATAGACATGAATGAAACATATAACGTATAACATTCACAGTCATGAAAACACATTGTAATAGAATTGGGTACATATTAATTTCATATAAACTTATTTAATGATTAAACATGGGATTCATAACTAAATAATAATGATTTGTAAATCTCATCCTCTTGAGAGATGAAGAAACAACAGATGAGGAGTAAAATATTTGTTTTGGAAAAATAATTTCCCATCGAAAAATATATGTAATTCATTCAAAAAAATTTAATAATTGGGTATGATCATTTATATTCTAGAAATAAAAATTAATTGATAGATAAATGAATTATTTATTTCAAAATATAGGAACATTTAATCTGTAATCAATATCAAATTTGAGATAACCTAATTAATGTGATTTGGGTTATAAAATCCCCTTACATTAAAACTTGTATTATTTCATTAAAATTTCACACCGATAATAATAAACATAGATTTAATTAATAAATAATCCATAAGTAAATTATATAATTTTTCAAAACCGTTTATAGCTATAACAATTTTATTTTTTTCACAATTTATTTGGATAAGGCATAATATTTTTGATATTGTTTTCTCTTTAAAAATTTCGCATTTTTCATCAAATTCACTATATTGTTCAACTCGTTTTCTGAAAAATTAAATCAAAATTTCATAGATTAAAATACAACTATTTGCAACTTTATATGTTGTCATCAATTTATCATAACCATCCAAATGTTTTATTGTATGAAAAATAATGTAATTATAGTCATATGTGATTAACCAACCATTAACCAGACATTGTCAAAACAGTCAAAATTTATGTTTCAAAATTATATATTATATAAATATTATAATTATAATAGATTAAATAATTAATTTAAATTTAACAAACTGCATTATTAATTCTATAAAAAAATTTAATGGAATTTAGTGGAAAAAGATGGTGAATAAAAAATAGAGAAGAGTTGAAAAAAGTTACTATTTCATCGTCCTAGCTTCTCTAGTATAAAACTAAAAAACACAACATGTTTGGGGGTGATTTACTCATGAAAGTACCAATTAATTATATAGGGATTGATAGAGTGGATCTGAGAAGAACCATAACATCGAGATGTCATAGATGAGTGGTTTTTTGGGAGGGATGGGGTATATTTTAATTGAGGAGATGTTTATTTTTAGAATAAAATATTTAATAAACCATTATATCAATGATAAATTTTTTAATAGTGAATTTTTTATAACCTAAATTTTATATTAGTATAATATAATGTTTTTATGACTTTATAACACTCTATAATTTTAATTCAATGAGTTTATTAAAAACAGACTTGTAGAAAAAAATAAATTTTCATTTTAACGGATAACTACTGAATCTAGGATTTGAGAAACAAATTTTTTATAGAAATTACATTTATTTTATTTTATTAGATCATTAATGATAATAAATACATCATGGGTATTACTCATAATTTATTTATTATTTTTTCATTATTAAATCATGAATCATATAATTTAATATACACTTCTTATATGGAAAAAAATATATTTTTACTATTCACCAGAAAATTATACTATTTTCGAAAATCACCAAAATTTTCCCTCAGAAAAATTTGGAAGTTCTGATTTAAAATTTTATATTAATTTTATAATAATATTATTATATAATGGGTAATAGAAAATTTTAATAAAAATTTAATAATTATTTGAAATATGATAAAATTCAGTATATTAAAAAATGATAATATTTGCATTTAGTTTTTATTTATGATATCAATTTCATGGACTTATAATATTTGTTTCTATGTGATGTAATCATGATAAATATTAATTGTAGTAAAAAATATTATTTTTTACTTAAATCACTATTCCAACTGTCTAATTAATTTTAATGATTGTAATTTTATTATTCCCAATTGTAAGGCTAATATTCCAAAATAATCATTACAATTACACTGGTCACATTACCCCTAAATTAAACATAATTAATTAAATATGTTTTCACTAAAATTAAAATAATGATTATATATATCTATATTTATATCACATTTTCAAGATTTTTATTTGATTACTAATAATTTTCTATTTTCTAAAGTTTTTTTTGTGGGAGTGATTATTTTAAAGGTGTTGGGTGATACATATTTATCAATTGTACTATATATTTTTTTCGTTTATTGGTCTCTATATAATAATAGGAATTATAATAATTCCATCATTGAAATATATAATGATTTTCATGAATGAAATAATGTGATTTTGGTTTCCCTATCGGTTGAATGCGTATAATACTCTATAATATAATTAAAAAATATTTTTTAAAAGGAATATTTTTAATAGTAATAACTCGATCATTATATTATTCATCCATTTAGAAATTTTCTCAAAGAAATTTCAATTCATATTATCAATTGATAATAGGTGATGGAATTTATCATTCATTGTTTATTCTTATTCACATGTATCCCATTAATACTTATGATTAGTCTATAAAACTTTGACTAGGTGAGATCTATGGTTTCATTTGAATTTATCTTTAGGGTCCAGGATCTTCGTTAGATAACCATAATATGATAGTTCATTCTATAGTTTTCCACCTTTGGATTAAGTACATGTTAGGTTACATCTATATAGATCCTCAAGATAGATACATGGAACACATCATCAACATTAATTAAATTGGGAGGAAGTGAATGATGATAAGCCACTATTCATGTGTGATCAAAAATCTCAAAGGGTCCAATGTACCTATGTCGATGCATTAATTTCTTTGAATACTACATGAATCTCTTAAAAAATGACTTCTTAATGAAAACAATGTCTCTTAATTTAAACTGAAAATTATATAACTGATTGTTTTCAAAATTATTTCACTTTGTCATGCCAACATTTTTATGTTGTTGGATGGTTTAAACTAAGAATTCAACAATTTTATAAGATCTGTTCCATGTATATATATTTTAAAAACAAAATATACTCATGGTGGAGTTCTTAATATCCTCCCATGTATATATTTATATGGATCAATTTGTATACATGGTAGAAGGTCGTATTGTAGATGAAGTCAAATAATTAGATATATTGATCCCATCTCCCATTAAATTCCACTATAGAGGCTCCTTCCATGTCCTCAAGAATATGTATTGTCATTTCATATTTTCCATCAGGATGAAGCTTATAGGATTTGATGAAATCCTATATAATAATAAAACATATAAAAACTTATCCAAAATATTTTTCTCCACCATGGATCACAATCATTGATGAAAAATAGTAGAACACCTTATAGTATAACTGTATCATTCACATGTATATCGGAAATTATGTTTAGGTGAAAAATAAAATTGAATAGTGATTAGTTAGGATATATTGTTGATTTTATCGATGGAAACCCCAATCACATTGTTTTCATTATATATATTCAGAAGACTATTTAAAAATTACATGGTGATGTTATCCTATTTAAACATGGATGTAGAAAATGGATTCATAATCTCCTTATCTTTCATAAAACCCTTTTTTTAAAGATTATATTACAATAAAACATGAAATTAATTAAAAAATAACCTTCTTCTAATTTTCCAAACAGATGTGTTCTCAAATTTCAGGCTCTATCTTAGGACATCCTAGATGGAAGGATAAATATAGGCTATTATCATTATCCAATATATCATTCTTTAGGTCTCGTTATAAATGCAAAAAATTATTTTTTCATCTAAATCAATAAACTATAATCCACATTGATGTGAAACCGAGGTAGCTTCCCTTCCATTACAACATTCTCATTATTTCAATGCACTGAGTCCTCACAATTTCATGCATTATATTCTATTGGATATATGGATAAAAAATAATTTGAGAAATATAGGATGTATTACATACTATTATGATTTCCATATAAACTCTTTTGATAACAATAATTTTCTAGTTTTTCTTTATTTATTTATTGGATAGAGTTGTTGATTTTTTTCTACTAAGAGAATCTTATACCATGATATCTTTTCCTCGACTATATTGAATATATAAATAAAAGCCCCTTATTATATTTGAGTAGCTTCATTGATACATGATGACATTTTATTTTATTATATACAAAATATGTGTAGGTTATCTATATATATCTCACTTATCACAATAAAGACAGCTCCAAGAAATCATCAAGTTCATGATCATTCCACCTAACTCTGGAGGTTGGGTTGGTTATTTCTGCTCATGGAAATTTTACTGTCAAAAGGAATATGCTATATATATTTCATTATATATTAGTAAAAATACATATCCTTTATTCAAACAATAAATATATTTATCCAAATATTTTCCACTTATTTGCTATATGAGTACAACTGTAATCACTACCCTCTTGTTGATTTCCATAAATCATTCCTTACATGCCTCAATACAGAAATAGATTTTACCATTCGGTGTTAACATTGTAAAATTCATAGTAAATCATGATGAAATTTTCATAAAATTTATATATTATAATTATTATATAGGAAAAATAAGTATTCCCATTAAAACTAATGGGTTTGGGGATTTCTTTAATTTCTTTTCTTCATTAAACGGGCTATATAAATTCTCTTACATGTGATCACATTCCCCAAGCATGTGACTAGAAGTATAAAATTTTCAGACATGATGGAAATTACCTTTTATTATCCTTATTTAATGTTAGTATAAAAATAGTTACATTCTCCACATGTTCCTCATCTACTCTTGAGTAATTTTGACTATCATGGACACACACTATCAGTTTTCTGAAGTTATATCTATGGACCATATTTATAAAGGACATTATTATTGTAGGAGAATTAGTATGTTAAAAGGGAATATCTATGAAATCATTGTTCATATTCATTATAAGGATGTATGCCTTATTTATATCATCCTTCCACATAAACTGTTGAGAGATATCCATAATGAATATCCGATATTGATAAATATTTAGTTCCTCATAATTTATTTAATAAGCCATTATATATTTATAAAGGATGCGTGTTCTTTAAGTGATGTTTTTAACACCATGTAATTTATAAAAAACCCCCACTGATACATCTTTAAGCTTGAAAAATATTTTATACACACCACATTGTGATGCACAATGAAATTAGAACACTTTTTCTAAAATCTCATGAAGAGTAATCCTTAACTCCTCTAGTTAGAATAGGGATATCCTATAGGGTAATATAGATATAGGAGTAGCTCTATATATTATCTGAATTTATATATCCTCCCCTTGTCTATTTTAATTCCATGTAACTCCCCAATATATATATTAATTTATTCCCTAAAAATGGAAAATAATAATGATCAATGATTTCCTTTGACTCAACAATTTTGGAATATTATGCCTCTTTATATGGAATCAGTGACCATAAAATTTATCTATTTTTTAATTGAAATTCAGGATCTTCCTGGTGTTTTTAGGGATGCATGGGATAGTTTAGAATATTTAATGAGATATACATTTGACAATAGTCTATTTTTTCTCTATTTAATGTGATCTAATCCTTGTCTAGAATAACATTGAATTCCACTATAGGTTCGATTATGATATTCATGGGACAAATATTCTGACATAATAAAATAGGATAATATTATACTGTAGGTTATAATGATAAAACCACTATATGTTTCTAAAATAATATTTACATTAGAGTATCGTGGATTGAATTAAGAAGTCCTAGAAAAGAAACTTCATATAATGGAATATATGAAACCAAAAATATAAAATCATTTCTCCTAATTATCAAATAGGAAGTATTCCATGTATGAAATTATGTCCATTCTTCGCATTAGTTTTAGTTGTGGTAAAAAATTTCCTTTTCTTCTTTATATTTGGTGGTTTCGAAGGTTTATTACCCTCATTGAATCACGGATTAGTAAACTGTAATTCATAGTTCCACTCGTGCATATAGTAGATGCATTGTTTCATGGGTGGTGAATTTGATGGTTCCCTCAATGCATCTATCATTTTACATTGATTATTCATGTATCAACAAAATTAATGGTCTTATATTACTTCTACACAACACATGAAGCATTTAAACATCCCATTGAGGAAATTCTAAATTGGTTTCTTCCCACATTTGTTATATGATGGTAGTTGGAAACACTTTCCACCTTTGTCATATAACCCACCATCTCGAAACACCATTCATCTCCTCATATTCAAATGTAAAAAATGTCTAATATCAAAATTCTGTCTCTGTATATTTATCACAATGATCTACTTCTTCATACCACCAAAATTATCAGTTACCTAGATACTTTCATAGTATTGGTTTTAAAAAACCAAATAATATCATTATATTTCTATCTTTGTTTACATCATTATATATGGTGTATCATGTAATCCATGTAATTTGGAACCAATTAAACCTTCTTTTTAATCAACTATATTAATTATATCTTCCTTTATTTGAAGATTATGAGTGAAATACATGTTATGAAATATGATCATAATGTATTCCAACACCATTTCTTCCATTTATCCTCTCTACATGGTGTTCATTATCAATTCCCACCACTGGTCAGCATATCCTTCTTGATAATAAATCACTATATCGATATTCCCCTTTTCATAATAGAGGATCATAAAAAACTTCTTCGCTATTGAGATAACCCATTATTCCCTAACTAATCAATCATAATAACCACTTAATGAAGGTGGTAATTTCCACATAAATGACTCGATTTATATTTTCAACATAGTGGATGAAAGAGAATGATCTATGTGGTTTATATTTATTTTAAGGTACAAATAGAGATGGATATCTGTTTCAAAAATGTTTTGAACTCCACCCCCATGGAATTGGGGTTTTTATTCTAACAATCATTATATTTCAGTCAAATGTTTTGTAGGAATCAATTCTGCGTGTTCCAACATTTTTATAAAATATAAAAATTTTGAACAAAATGTATTTCAATAAAATATTATAATTTATTTTTTACTTTTGTGAAATTATCTCTCAATAAATATCATTTAGTTTCACTATGTTCTTTTTTTTCAATGTAATGCTTCATTGATTTTTATATATACATAAAATTATCCTAGGGGATTCCACTAATTATTTCTTATCAAAATTCCCAATTTATATATACAAAACCTATAATTCCAACTATAGTGACCCTAGTTTTTCTTACATGACTAGTAAATTGTTTTAATGTTCAAAAAACTAATAGTTTTATATTCATGTATTGAAGTGTTAATATCATGTAAAATTCGTATCATATATCACTTATAAAAAATAAACAATAACTTTTTACAAGACTTATTCGTTGAACTTCATAAATATATAATAAGCAATATAGAACATAGTCAATGGAGGATATACATCAAATAAAGTGTATAGAAAAAATCCATTCGATATGAGAAATAAGAGACACTAATCAGTAAAACATTGGTGTGAATAATCATCATTATCACAAAATTATCATAGATTCATCATCATAATCCTTAAGGAAACATTTCTAAAGTCTTTTAGTTTGTAATATTCATAAAAATGATACATTATGTCATTGTGTTCAAACACCACACATAATATGGACGAAATATAGCATCATTTTCACACGTAAAAAAGTGCATAAATTATATAATCATCATTATGAACAAATCTACCACTATGTTCACACAGTCTATAATGTAATAAATTACTTCGACCAATGAATTGGAGAGATATATTATTCTGGGCCCACCCATGACATCATAATATTTTCATAATAATAATGCCACATAGAATGTATAATAGGCGTTCAACGTGAAATAACAAGTGAAATGGAATGATATTCTTAATGATTTCATAATGGATTCTTTCTTCAATTAAAATTTCTAATAAAATTTACTAAAGGAATACATATTCTTCAAAACATATTTATTATTGAGTGACGAAGAGACAACTCAAGTGGAGTAAATTATGTGTTTTAGAAAAAATAATTCATATTAAAAAATATTTTTAATTGGGTTGAAAATAATTTTTGACATAGTATTACCATGTATATCCAGAAAATAAATTGTAATTATTTTTTATTTTTTATTATTCGATGAACATTAAAACTGATGTTAATGTGAAGTAGGAGTTAAAATATTGAATGGGTGTTGGGTTCCAGAATCCTCAATCAAAAAATAAAGCATTATCTAATCAGTTATTCACATCATAAATAATAATCATATATTTATTAATCCATTTTACTAGAAATGATTTATTATTATTTTTACACTATTTATCAATAATAAATATTTTTTTATATTTTTTTATCTTCCTAGGTTAATGGTTACCTATTAGGATATTCTGTTTCATTAAATAATTCCCTTTTAGTTAAATTTACATATTTTGTTGATTATAATTTATAAATAAGTATATTTTTTTATATAATCATAAAATACCTATTTTCATACATTTATGGATCAGAAAAAAATTATTTTAATAAATTATTGGGTTTTTATAAGAAAAGGATTAGAAATTTCATCATTTTCGATTAACCTATACATAATGAGTCATTATTGAAACAAAAAAAACACTTTCTTAAAATTGATATACGTAAATAACATGTGACTATTAGTAGGTTATTATCATAAATATATTTTCAAAATAATTCAGATGTAGTTTTATTAGAATTATTTAATGGAATTTGGAAAAAAGGAAGAAATGAATAAAATGAGAGAATAGTTGATATAAACATTCTCTTTCCTTCTTGTTGATTATCTGGTAAGAAACTAAATAACCATTGAGATTTGGAGATGGCCTAGTGCAGAACAAACATTTAAATTATAAATGGATTTATAGGGTTTATTTATGAATAGACATTACATTGTTAATTTTCAGATGAGTGGATATCTATGGGGGGTTACTTATATATGGGGACAAATGTATTTTTAGAATAAATTACAATATGAATGTTATAATTTATAATATATAATTTTTGGAAATATAAATATAATGTAATAATTATTGAAATATAAAATCATTTATAATTCTAATTAACTATTTCTATTAATATGGTATTTATAAAATAATTTGATATTTCAAATGATAATTCATAACATAAGGTATTAAGAATTGTTTTTTTGTAATTTAGGATTATTAAATTGTAATTTATAGTTTATAAAACTAAATATATAACCATGGAAATGAAATACCTAGATATTACTTAGACATTGTTACATTATGAATGTTGTAATTTATGATATACAGATTACATGAAAACTATGTTTTTATTATTCACTTCCCAATTGTTATATTTTAGATAAATAAAACAATCTATTTTGGATAATCTCAGTATTATGATTTCCAAAATTATATTAATTTTATAGATATAATTTTATATCATATTTAATTATGAATTTAAATATTTAATATTTTATTTTTATAAAAATCATTTAAATATAGTTAATAAAAAATGTGTTTATATTTTCATTTAGTTTTTAATCATGATATTTCTTTTTTAGATCTTAAATATTTAAAATTACATAAACTAATCAAGATAAATATTATTCATATAACAATTTTTTATTTTTTGAAATAAAAAACCCTTCTAATAGTCCTTCTACTATTCTAAGTGGTCAATTTACTATTCCTAAAGGTAATGTTTCTATTCAAATTGTAAAATACTATTCTTATTATCACAATAGATCCAATAAATAAATAATCTTTTATTCTCTCAATATTCACAGTAATTCCACCCATGGTTATATATTTTGATTTTATAACATATTTTTGTTTTACTAAAAATTTAATACCTTTGAATAGTGTTGTTCATGGGAGGGATAAATCTAGAATAATGGGGAATATGTTTTTTTTAATATAGGTTACATGTTTTCTTTTTCTTCTCCTTATAATATTTATAATTTTAATGGGTTTCATCATTTACAAATGTAATTATTGTCATTAATGAAATATTGTTTTGTTGGTTTCTCAATGTTATAAAGTTTTATAAAATTTTATAATATAAAAAACATATACTTTGTAAACAAATATACCTAATAAATTTATGTCATTACATTTTTACACCTTAATAAATTTATCCCCCAAAACATCAACTCATATTATCAATTGATATTAGGTGATGGTAATAGGTTTCATTTTTTCCTCTGATTCATTTTTCACCTCATCATACTCATTGTTCATCCACAAAAAATTGAAAATTTATTTTTTCATGTTGAATAGAACGTGGTCTTAAATAAAAAATGAGTTAACTAAATTACCTTTATATGAGAGGTAATTATATAAATGTACCATGTTAAAATTCATTACATGTGAGTGGTCAGGTTATACTTACATATAACAGAAACATTGAAAATATCATTAACATGAGTAATATTGAATGTGAATGAGAGATGACTAGCCACTAATCCTTTGGGATAAACGATGTAAAAGTGTCCAATGTACCTATGGACATGCTTCCCTTTATTTCTCTACCAGATTACTCTATTCTAGAATTATATTCAATGGAATAAATTGCCTATTACTTGAAAATAAAATATCATTGAAAATTTATTTACCTTTATCTATGTTGTTTGTCTCATGCTTTTATATGTTATTGTATGAATTCTATATTATGTTTCATATCTTATATAATATCATATCCGTGTAGGAATTATTTTCAATATTCATCAAATCAAAATGGATTTATTTCTCATATTCAATATAGATATTTATATGGTACCAATATAATAATTTAGTGGAATTTATAATTGTATAATTACTCAAATAATGGGATATATTGATCCCTACCCCCTTTACATATCATTTAACATGTGTTTAGCATGCCCTCACATATATTAATTGTCCTTTTAGTTTGTCAATTAGTTTGGGGTTGATCTGTCATACTAAAATGAAATAAAACTATTAATGATTGCTTAAGACTTATAAAAAATTTATATATGAACCTGGGATCATGGAAAAAGATGATTGAGATCATAACCAAAAGTAGATTTACCACTTCCTTCATAACTATATTATAAATTTGATTAGTGGTGATATATTCCTGAATATTTATGAAGTATGAAGTCATAGTGACTTGATCCATAGAAAACCATATCAAATTGTTTTCATTGTATTTACTTTTGAAGAACAGTGACAATGTATGATGTAATTATCCTGCATATCTATATGGGCATAGGAATTGGTTGAATCATCCACAAGGAATTCTATACTATTACATTAATTTTCTAAGATAACATGAAGCATACAATTTTTTTATAAATCATTATATACATGGTTTTCCACCGTATGTGTCATTAAACATGAAGGTACAAATTGGTAATTCTAGGATGGATGGATAAAGGAGAAATAAGGGAATTATCCAACCACACATTCTATATCTCATGAGAAGTAGGACCAAAATGTTTTATTTCAAATCAAATAACCACATCCTCATTGTTATGAATTCTTATATCTTATATATATATACTTATTTACACTTATTAGGATGTTATATATCATCCCTTCAAGAATCCTTCTTCATATCATGCATAGATAATGGTGTGATAATTTTGTAAATTTATGATGTATCTCCATATGTTATGATTTCTAAATATATCATTCTCATATCCACATGGACTGGTTAGTTATCAATACGCAACATGTTTAGAGTTGTAGGTTTTTTTCTACTAAGATAATCATCTTCCTTATTAATGTTACATAGATGGTAGTGAATAGATATATAATATTCAATTATTGTCTATAGTAAACTAATTTTATTATTTTATATCTCCTTTTTCATGAAAATATAAATTTGTATTTTATAATTGTAATACGTGTGACACATCTCACCACAAAGGTAGTTTTTCTAAATCATCAAGGATAATATCAAAGCTTCATACATTAAATAATGAGTCTTGTAGTTTTTTCACATTTTCATTCATTATTCATGAATCTTATTTTATAATTCTATCATTTTACATGAGCACACAACCTAATACATTATTTTTACAATAACAACATTTCTGAAAGATTTCTATATATTTTGTTCATGGGAGTAAAGGGGTTGTAAATATCCTCTTCCTATGATACTTAATGAATTCCTTGTATCTCTATTTACTGACATAATGTACCCAATTACATGTTAAAATATATAAGGTAAAAATAGTCATGATAAATTACACACAAAATTTTAGTAGTAACCAGATATGCTAAGTAAACTACTGATTTTGGGGACAATAGTTGGTATGGTAAATTCCTATATTTATTTTTCCATTAATGTTTACAATGAAATTCGATAACATGTTATAATTTTTCCCACCAATGTGAATTCTTGCATCTAATAGTCACATTATATAATCATAGAAATAATTTAATCCTTCCCAAAATTTTATATTACAATCCTTAGGTCGTTTTTATATTCCACATCACTCTTAGAGTAAATGAGAATATTATTGTTAAGAATTACAAAAAAAATTTACAGAGAGTCTCTAAAGACTCTATTCATCAAATCAATGAAGACATCAGAGGGAATTACTATGTCGCAATGGAATCACTATGATCTCATAGTCCCCATGCCATTTATACTTGTATATATTTTGAATATCTTTCTTCTTCAACATTATTGGATGATATCTTGAATTAAGATCTATATTTGAGATGTATTTACCTCCTCATAGTAGAATGAAGAAGTCATAAATCCATGGTATAAAATAAATTTAATTTATAGTGATATTTTTTATCTCTTAATAATAATCATAGAATCACATTAATGCATCCTACCTCTTAACCATGAAAAACAGTGCACCCTACATTGATGCACTATGTAAAATGAACCATTTTTTAAATAAATGGAATCGTATTCATTAAATCATCCAGTTAGACCAAGGCCATCCTATAGTAGAAATTTGATATTAGGGTGACTCTAGTTATGATATTCACTATGAAATATTCATCATGAGCTAGGGGAAGTCCATGTTACATAATTGAAAATAAATTAGTATATTTCCAAAAAATGGTAAATTCATCAATATTGATGTTATAATTTGACACAACCATTTATTAAAGTTTTTATTTTTTAGGGATTGATTACTCACACCATTGATGGATTTTCCCAAGGACATTCCTGATCCTTATTCCCTTTTTAGAGGATCATGGGATTGTTTGGAATATAGAAATTTATATCTTTTTATTGATAGATTATGGGTGCTTTATATTATCAGAGCCGATCGATGCCCATAATTGGATAATAATCATCCATGTGATAAAAAATGATATTATTTAAAATAATTTTATCACATAAAAAATAGTTGAATATTACAATACATAGTATTTAATCGTTGTAACACTATTTTTTCAAATATCATCCTTTCATGGTATCAAGTATTCAATTTTATATTTCTAGATGACATGATTAATATAAAGGATGAAATATAACCATTATAGTTTAAAAAATAAGAAAGTATTAAGTGAAAACGATGTGTTCATAATACGATTTCATTTTCATGCTCCACTTTAGTTATAGTGGTGGAATAAAAATTCCATCTATCCATTGTAATTTTTAATTTCTGATATTGATTACCTTTCAAAAATTATACTTAAGTTCCCTGGATTTTATAGTGACCTTAATCACAATAGTTAAATAATTTTACCATGGTTTGTGAATTTGTATGATCCTTCAATTTTGACATCAATTTTCCCATATTCTTTTAGTCTCATAAACATTAATGGGATTCATGTCCTTCTTTCTCAAAAAAAATCATTTCTCCATCCCTTTGAGGAAATTCCAAAGAAGTTTCTTATAATAGTATTTATGTGGAGTTAGTTGGACCCTATATAATTATTTTTATTTTGAGAATTAATATTAAGACACCATTAATATATTCCTATCCCCATGTTTGAAGATCCAATATCTAAAAACCATCTCTACATTATTACTGCATTGAACCACATTTTAAAAACTACTGAAGTACTAGATAAATAAATAATCTTGATGGTATATTATCAAATCACTAATGACTCTATATATTTTTCAATTATAATTGATAAAAAACAATGGTTCATATAATTCAAATAGTGTGAAATTTTCCTTTTAGTAGATTAGCGATTCAACATCCATTTGTGTAGGCTTTATCAATTTTCTATTCGCATTTTTTTGATGAAATATTTGAAAATTTTATTTAGAAGTTATTTTATTAAAATTATAATAATTGATGTCTTTAATTTCATCATTTGGGTTGGTGTTCTTTATAAACTCACCCCATTTATGGACATCCCCCAAAAAAATATAGTTAGAGTTTCTTTCTCCTTCGTAGAATAGTAAAGCATAGACACTTTTTTCCCAATTGAGTTAACCATTTTTTTGGATAAGTTGATTAGAATATCTACTAAATAATACTGGAAATTTTTATATAATGGATTCAATTTCTAGTTTCTAGTTTATAGGGGAAAGTAGATATTCAAGATATTTTATGTAATTTTTCATAGCACGAGATAGTTAGGTATGAAGTTATATAATGTTTTTAACTATACCTAACATGGAAATAGGGGTTTAATTTTAAAAATAATTGAATTATATCTCGCAAGATTTATTGGCACAGATTATGTAGGATCCCACAATTTTCTAAAATTGAATTTTTTTTCAAAAAATCAAAATTCAACAATGAATGAGTAAATAATATATTGTTTCTCAAAATTAACTCTAAAAGGAATATATTATGGGATTCATAAGTATTTAATTTATCTAAAAAATTATATTGGATGTTTACATATACATATTATTATCCAAAGGGATTTCATAAATATTGTATAATCACAATTACCAAATTATTTAAATCATGACATTGATACCATCTATAAAGACCATGATTTTTCTTTCATGTATGTTACAATAATTTAATGACCTCAAATGTAATATTTATAAATTTCACAACCAAATTATTTCTTAACATTGGTGATTTAGGATCAAATGTCCAATGAACAATATAACTCATGAAAATTTATTTAAATTCTGATTTATTATTCTTATATAATCAGACATATTATTAAAAAATGTAGTCCTATAACAATACATATCAATGAATGTATGAGCTAAAAACTTAGTAAGAGCATAAATAAGTTACATGAATAAATATATCAAAGGTGATAATAATCATTATCATTATATAAAATGAAAATGGGCATCATCATATATTTGTTGTAAATATTTAAAAAATTAATGTAATATGGAAATACATTAAAATGAAATAACATGCAATTGTAGAAAAATATCATGCATAGTTGTTAATAAGGATAACATCATTTTTAAACAGAATATATATTAATAAATAATATAATCAAAATTTTTATAATTTATTACATCATTTTTACGCATAATTCATATAATATTATACGATACATCAAATTTTATAATTAATTTGAGGGATATAATATTTCAATCCCACCCATAACATCATAATATTAACATAATTACAATTTCCATAAATAACATATAACAATCATAGTAATGAAATTACCAATGAATTGTAATGGGATTCAAATGGGCATCATAATTTTTTTTTAAAAATAAACGTGGGTACCAAAATGAATATGGTATAACATAACTGCAGGAAACATCAAAATTATTTAGTAAATAATAAATAACTCAATATGTGTAGTTGATTTGTTTGTTAATAATAATGTCTTTTTGGGAAATAGATGAAATTTGATTCAAAATCATTTTTTATATAGTATAATCATTAAAATAAAAAATAGGGAATGGATAGTTAAATGAAACATTTGGGATATTAGAGTAATATTTATTCTTCTATATATTTGAAATGATCTATAACAAAAATAAACTGAGGTGAGTTCTATAATACCCTTACCTTAAATACACCTATATTTCGTCTCTTTTACTCTTATGGATTAGAAGAATTGATAATTACAAAAAAAAATACCCATAACTATTACTTAAATTTTTACCAATATTTATAAATTATAATCATTTTATAAAATTTCATTATTTTCTTGGCTAATGGTTAGTTATTTTTATATCCTGTTTCGAGAAAAATATTCTTTTTTTCATTGATTTCAGTATTTTGTTCAATATCATTTATAAATAAGTATAATTCAATATTTAAGAATAAAATTAATATATTTTTACAATTAAATATAATAAATAATTAATTTTAACCTAAAATAGGTTTTATTACAATAAAATAAATATATACAGCCTCATTTGTGATTAACATACCATTGACAGGACATTATTTAAATAGTGGGAGGGGAAGTTTGAAATGTAAATATTTTAAAAAATATTATTAGTAATTTTTATTATAGTTATGATTATAATCTTAAAATAATTTCCAAATAGTTTTAAAATATATTAATTTAAAAATATTTTAGATAAAATGAAGGGAAGAAGAAAAACATAGAAGAGTGGATATAAAATTTCTTTTTCCTTAGTGTAACATATTTTGTACAAACATAAAGCACCCTTATATTTTTGTTTACAGTAATCATTAATGACCCAAGATATTAGTTGGTTCATGATAGGGTTTATTTTTTTTATGTCCTAGTATTTGATAATTGTGATAAGAGTGTTTTCCCATGTAGAGGGAAAGGGGTTAATTATAGTCGAAGAAATGAGTATTTTTAGAATATAATATTAGAGAATATTTGAAAATAGTAATAGGAATTTTTCAAAATTTAAGTAATATATCAATATTATTATTATGTTTTGTTAACATAAAACCATTTTTAATTCAAATTTATCTATTTTATTAAAATGGAACGTGCAAAAAAAGAAAAATTGTTATTTTTATGGATAACTTTTCACTTTATTTTTTGGAAAATAATTTATTGGATTGAGAATAATAATTATATTATTTTATTGAAAGATTTATTATATTAAATTTACTATGTAATAAAATCATTTACATACATTTTTAATTCACCATTACACCATAAATGATGTAATCTAAGATAAAATAGTTGTGTGAAAAAATCTATTTTTACCATTCACATGAAAATTGATGTATTTCTAAAAATAAGAAAAAACCACCATTGAAAAATATTGAAATTTGTATTTTAAAAAATATATTCATTTTATAATATTAAATATCAAACATAGTGAATTTTAATATTAAAAATAAATATTATGATTTTTAAAAATTACTTTAAAAAACATTTTTATTAAAAATATGTCTATATTTTTGTTGACATCATTATAATTATATTAATTTCCTAGAATTATAATTTTTAATTTTTATTTAGTTAATCATATAAATAAATATTTTATTTTAATTTATTTATTTGATGTCAAATTACATTTTCAATGGACACATTACAAATCAAAACAATCATGTTAATATTTATAATGCTAAGGTAACAATTCAAAAGAAAACATAACTATTACAACAGTCAAATTAAAATTACAATCATAAAATTATATATTAAAAATTCTTATTGATTTTTTACTATAAAATCACTAAAATCTCAAAAATGTTTATATAATTACATTATCATAGATGATGGATTGTCTACTAATATTTCAATTCTTTTTAATAATGTTGTTCAGGGTTGGGAGGATTCTTGGTGATTGGGAAAAAAAATATTTTTCTAGTGTTTATTTTATTTTGAATTTTTATCCTTTTATTAATGTGTATATTAAATGTATTATTAAATATATATTGTAATAATATCTATTAATGAAATAATATGGTTTGGGTTTCTCTATGTGTTCTATGTGTATAATATTTTATAATAAATATAAAACACACTTATTATGAATGAAAAATAAGAAAACACTTGATCATTACAATCTAAACAACATTAGAAATTTTATTCAAAAATATTTATCTTATATTATTGGTTGATAATAGGTGAGGTTTATTGTATTTCATTATTTCCTTTAGTTCCCATGTTTCCTATTTATAATTATAGTACCTCTACAACACTATGTGGTGTTGAGTAACCTTTTCGTGAAGAAATATTTCACTACATTCTATGATCATCACCATCTTATCATCGATCAATTGGAAATTATATAGTTTAACCATCTACTTATTTCATATAGGTGAGGTATTAGTTTAGTACTTCTTTTGGATGGATTTTTTGAACACTTCATAAATGTGATCTATATTTCGTGTAATTTTAAGATGATATGCCACTTATAATATGTTAGAATGTATCAAATATGGTCCAATGAACCATAAAATGTGATATTATTTCATTAAAAACTACCTGAATATTTTCTTATATTATATTCCAAGGAATAATTTCTCCAAATTTAAACTCCAAGTCTCACCAATGATAGTATGCATAGAAATATTTATGATTCTAGGCTAATTTTATTTGTTATTGGATGGATTTAACATTCTATACAATATCTTTTACTCGATTAGGTACATGTACATTTCATTCACCATATTTATCCAAGCAGTTTTGAGTTAGGAATCACTTCCCATATAAATATTTGTATAGATAAATATGAATACTAGATTGTAAGATTATATTGTATGAGAACACAACTAATATGACATTTCTATCCCATCCTACATTAAATAACATTGATAAAGATCTTATAATATAATTATAAACAAGAATATAGCTTTTATATTGTCCATCACAATGTGTGTGATAGGGAATTCTAATATTAAATTCAATACTTGATGAATTTTGATTACTAATCTAGAATTTATATGTAAAACATAGATCATTAAAGAGATAATAAAAAGTGTAACAAAAAATATCCTCACAAGATCCAGAACATATATCATATAAATTGGTACAATTAATAAATCACTTATAATAGTGATGTATTAGGAATTCTAAATGAGTTGATCCACGATAATATATACCACATAATTTCATTGGGTTGTCTATGAAAGAATATTAAAAATGAACATGGTTATATTGTCCCAGTTCTACATGGGTATAAAAAATGTTTTCCTCATCCCATATTACTTGTATTTAACAAATTATACAATTCAAAATACCAAGAACCATGAGATGTACTACAAAATCACCTTCTTCATATCTAACCACTAGAAGTGTTAACCAAGTACATAGTACATCTTGGTACATCATTTATGGATGGAGAAATATGATCTATGTGATATAAAGGGTGAATATTTTTTCATCCATAGTGATGTAGGTACACAATTTTATGTAAAAAAATTAATAACACCTTCATTATTTTTTTGAAAATCATATAGTTTCTATTCAATTAATTATTTTTCCTTCTTTTGAATATCTATATCAGACATTTTCTGCCTCCTTGATATCATCTGCGGTTGAGGATTCTATAATAATATTGGAATGTTATAATGTTATTATTATTGTTGGCATTTCAAGATCTATAATTTTTATATTAATTATTATGAGACTTTTCGATGTTTTATCATGGATTGAGTAGAAAGTTCATTTCTACTAAGATAATTAGATACCTTGATCACCTAACTTGGATGGTAGTTAATTCTGTAATGGTGATCCTATTTTAGCTCCATGAGTAATTTTTATGCATGTTGATATCATTTTATTTGACTATATATTTTAGACTCATATTATCAATATATATTTCACAATTCTCATCATAGAGAAAGTTCAACCAAATTTTGAGGTTGGTCCCACAAAAAATAATGCATTAGGTATTTATGCTCAATGATCATAAACATCTGTGAGGTATATACTGTAACATTATCATTATATGTTAGTACAGAACCCAAGACAGTATTCATTGAATCTATGTATATCACATTAATTTTCTACTTGTTGGTAATATGAGTAAATGTGAAGTAACTCATCTCTTCACGAGTTTCACAAACAATTAATCACATTACTCCGTCCTGTCATTATTAACCCATTTTCAATGTTGAAATGGTCATCATGGTATAAAATTCAGGGAATGTTATGAAAAATAATCATATGTAACACAATAATCCATGAAAACTAATAATTTCAATTAAACTAGTAGATATGGTCCATTCTTTAATTGCATTGGTTTTTATAAGTTCAACTAAAATTCCTTATCATTGGAGAACAAACCCAATAATGTAACATGTTGAATCCAAAATTAATATTTGTTGAGCATTAAAGACATTCTATCCATTATTAATATCACAATAACAATCCTTATATTCTTTTCATGTTCTTCCATGATCCAAGAGTAAACTATATTATCATTTATAGACACTACAAAAAAATGAGTCAAAAGTATATGATGATTATGTATATAAAAAAATATTTCCTTTTTCTAGTAGAATATTTGGGGTATATATAACAAGAGCCAATCCATTCCAATTATATAATCATATTATAATAATTAATGGATTATGGGATTAAGAGGAAGAATCTTATTGTATAAGACAAAAGTATAATATTCCAATACATGGGTTTAGGTGATATCACCACTATGTGTTTTTATAAATATATATACTTCATGATATTGGGGATTATTTTGGATTAGTCTAGAAAAAATATTGTATATAAAGAAATGTGTATAATCAGAATCAAATAAACTTTTTCTATCAATGAGTTAATATGAATTCTACCATGTAAGATTATAGTTTCATTTTCCACTCTAGATATAGTTTTGGTTTAATATTTCAATTTATCATTAGATTTCATGGATGATAATGTTGACTACACTCAAGGAAACTTTTTTGCTGCTTTATCTTTATAATTACCTTTCTCCCAATAATTTAGGAATTTTTATAATGGGTGATGAATTAGGTGGTTCAATCATTTCCTTCCTCATATTTTTCACCTAATTCATGTATCATAAACAATCAGGGATGTGGTGTCATTATCTATAACAAATAATGAATTTATCCATCAATTTGAAACAATTCCCTTTATTTTTCTTCAAACATTTTTTACATGTGGTTATTTTGATCCGCTTTCCTCCTTTTTCATTTGAACCACTATCTTCAAACTCAATTCTTCTCTTATACCCAATATATCTAATGGTCTAGACACAAAAATCCTTCTATTTAATCTGAGATCATCGAACCACATATCCAACACTATAGATTTCTCTGATTGCATGATAAATTTTATTATGTTTTTTTAAACCACTCAATAAACTATATGTTTTTCAATCATTATTGGTAAAATAACCAAATGAACTTTTGGAATCCTTGCAATTTTTTTCATATAAGGTATGCACAATAGACTTTCATTTCACAATATCTCTATGAATTATCTCTCCATAAAAATTTTAAATTTTCAAGTAAAATACTCGTTAATAAATATTTTATAAATGTATTCAAATTACATATCTCCCACTTCATCCATCAGTTTGGTTTTCATTATAAATTCCCACATTTTATCAGCTTCTCCATTAAAATAATATACAGAAGGAGTCACCTTATCCTTATAATAATAGTGAATCATGGAAAATATACTCCCCATTGTGTTATACCACTATTATCGTATAAGTTGATTAAATATTCACTAAATGTTGGTGATTTTATCTATCTAATGGACTCAATGGATAGTTTATCCTTTTCGGGTGAAGGGGTAATTCAATTTAGTACAAGTTATTTATCATTTCTTAAAATATATCTCTAATAATTTTATAATTTTTGGTACTCCACGTCTTATGGAATTTGGGATTTCAATCATATAATCATTTTATATTCACTCATAAGTGTAGTTGGCATGTTTTGTTTTGGTTTCCATAATTTTATATAATTCAAATTTTTTTAACAAAAAGTAATTCAATAAAGAATTAATAATTCATCAAATTTTTTATTACCATTAAAATAAAATCATACCAAATATATTTGTTTATCATTTTCAATAAAAAATATTATTTGAGGTTTACATGGTGATTTACAATGGTTTTTCACTAATTATTATTATCATTAATTGTAATATTAATGTAATTATACCAGTGGTAAAACATATAGTGACCCAATTTTTTAAATTTTTACTACTATAGAAATTTATAAAGAGAAAACATAATGATTTTACTTTCATTGATCTAATTTTTTTATCCTGCAAAAATCTAGATCATGAATCACATATACATAATAAATCATAAATATTTATTTACGGAATTTATCTAGTCATTTTAAAATATTATTTTTTCTGTTGTACATATATCACATGAAGATATATATTAATGAAATAGGATAGGAAATATCCAAATAAGATGAAAAACAGGGGACAGACATCAATATAATGTGGGTGATCATTTTTATCATTTTCACATCATAATCATATGATCATCATTATAATCATGATGGAATCATTTTACAACGTATTTAAGTGTGTAACTTCATAAAAATAAAAAATCATATTATTGTTCCAAAATAAAACAAATAGTTGAGATGAAATATAAAATCATGTGAACATAGAATACACATAATCTCATGAGATACAACATAATACCAGATTTATTAGGGGCATACACTATTTTAAGACAACACGTTACATCATAGTATTTACATAATCATTCATTCCACAAAGACCATATAACAATTATTGTCAAGAAATAATCATTGGAATGGAATGAATTTCATAAGTATTTAATAATTCATGATTTTAAGAATAATGTTTTCACAAAATCAATAAGGGAAACTATAGTTAGAATATACATCATTACTCATGAGTGAACTAACAATAACTCCATAAAAGTAAAAGTTGATATTTGGGAAAATGAATACCTTTTTTAATAAAATTCTAATTAGAATTAATATAATTTTTTACATGATAAGAACATGTAATTCAAAAAAAAATTTGAAATTATATATAAATGAAATATTTTTTATATTATGGGGATACTCGTAATGTCATCAATTTATAATAGGAGTTAAGCTGATTAGGGGGAGTTGGGTTTGAGAATCCCCTTACCTTAAATCCATCATAATGTCTTTGCTTTTATGGATCATAAATTATAGTTTTAGATTTTTTTATAATTTGATAAAATAAATAAATTATTTTCATTTTAGCATCATTTTCAATTGTAATTATATTATTATATTTCATAATTTCTTAGGTTAAAGGGAAGAAATTTTCATATCACATTTAACTAAAAAATCCTTGTTATTATTCAACTTCTCTATTTTGATAAATTTCTATTGTACATATGAAATTTTAAAAATAAAATATTAAAATACGTATATTCATACTTTTATATATCATAAATAATTTCTAATCTACCCGAGAATTTATGATAAGAACAATATTTGAAATGTCTGCATTAGAGATTGACACCACTTTATAGGATGTCGTCTGAGGAGTATAAAGGGGAGATTAAAATTTATATTTTTCAAAAAATTACAATTAAATTATATTAAAATAATTATTATAAATTTAAGTTGCTACATAAATAATTTTATACTGTTTTTTGGATTGAATACCATAAAAAGATGGTGAATAAGAAAAAAAGGACGTGTTGTGAGAAAATTATTCATTCCTCAGTGTAATATCTCTTGAACGATACTAAAAATTATTTAATGATTAGATTTTGTTTAGTATATAATATCCCTTGGTATTATAATTATATTGGGAAGGTGTATTTTTGACAAAAATGGGTTTGGAATGTTTGATAGAAGTGGTTATAAAATAGGATGTAGAGCGAATTTTATATTTGAGGAGAAGGCTATTTGTATAATAAAATATTGAATAAATTTTTTTTAAAAAATATATATTTTAAAATTGAATTTAGAGATATTGAAAATTATATTAATATAATATATTGGTTTTTTGACATTA
The DNA here is from genome assembly GCA_963277665.1 of Viscum album. Taxonomy (NCBI): domain Eukaryota; kingdom Viridiplantae; phylum Streptophyta; class Magnoliopsida; order Santalales; family Viscaceae; genus Viscum; species Viscum album. The sequence goes on from OY728148.1 coordinate 395,520,925, forward strand.
AAATCCTTTATAATTTAATTCAATTATAATATTAAAAATATATTTAGAATAAATTGTTTTTAAGGGATAACTTTCGACATTGGGTTTTTAAAAATTACATTTAGGTTTGAATTCTATGTTTATTTTATATTAACAAATCATTAATGAAATTAAATATATAATAGATTATATTCATTTTCACAAAATTATATTGTCATTATTACATAATGAATAATATAATTTAAGATACAGTGGTTATGCGAAAACTGTATTATTACTATTTATATGAATATTCTTGTATTACAGAAACTTACCAAAAATGACCCATGTATACTATCAATGGTGATATTTAAAAACAGATATTGATTTTATGAAAATATATTTCCATCATATAAAATTTTAATTTTTTATGATTTATTAATTATTACAATATACATTAAAATACAATTTATTAATAACATATCTATATTTTCTTCAAGTATTTTAATTATAATATTAATTTTATGTAATTTAAATAATAATGATAAATATTATACATATGAAATCTTTTAATTTAATAGAATATTACTATTCATATGATCAGTTTACTCTTCCCTATAGTGAGTTTAATATTCCAATTATCACATTACATAACCAATGGTCACATTACCTCTTTCTAATATAAATTCATTCTTCATCCCAATATTGTGTAAAATTACCCCAAATGTTTTATATTTTAATTTTCTATGATGTTTATTGGTTTTCTATTTTTTTCAATTCAATAGTGTTGTTCATGGGAGGGATAAATCGAGAAGATTTGGGTGATCTATATTTTCCAATTATATATTTTTTTTAGTTTTTTCCATTATATTTATTGTAATTTTAATGGACTTTTTAATTGAATATTATTATTATTTTTAATTATTAAAAAATTAGCTTTTGTTTGTCTCTTAGGGTTGTATAAGTATAATATTGTATAATATAACAAAATACAAATTTATTCAGTTAAAAAATATTAATGATAAACATTGGTTTCATAATATAGTGTCAGTCATATATATGGTATACCTTATGCTAAGGGTAGACTCCCAAGAGAGCATTGCATGATCTCGTACACTGAACAAGATCAGTTTAGGACCCTAATGTTCTTGTTGTTATTGGGATATGTGTGTAGGATTCATGAGTTCAATTGAAATATCTTGATTTTCATAAATAATACCTATAGGGAACCTTACCATGTATGGGATGTCGATATATGACGATAATTTTGATATCCTTAAATTATAAAGATAATAAAACACACTATGATAATAATTTTTTAATATGTGTTTTTTATATAAAAGTAAATTAAAAAATTATTTAATGGAATTGAGTAATGTTTAAAACACTATTATCAACATGGGATACAATATATAATATTTTATGAGTCAGGTGTTGTGTTATAATGTGAATAAAGGGATTCTAGTTCCTTAGTGTTGAAAGAAAACACAAATTAATTTTATGATATAATGTGAATGTGATATCTCTAAAATAATTTAATATATCACAAATAGTATTTCTATTATGAAATCTAAGAAAAACGTTATGTCCAGAATATTTTATCTACCTTGGGACCGAAATTATCAATATGTGCATCAATATTTTAGTTAAATCCTATATAGGGATAATAAACATTTTTATCTAAATTAGTGTTGTGAACATAGAAATATAAATAAAAGTATAATTATAATTTTTTGGATTGATGAAAAATATGGATGTGTAAATTTTTAATTAATAATTATTTTTTGGTGGATGTAACGAGTTATCCAACTTTTGATGATGAAATTATTAAATTTTCTAAATAAATTAAATTATGTATTTAAAAAACATATTAATATATTTTCAAAATTTAATATTATTTATATATGAAATGATAACTATGGAATGGATGTGAGATATTTTGTAATAATAAAAATTATTTTTTTATAATTAATATTATTAAATTTTGGGAAATAGTATTTTTTCACATTAAATTGAAATATATATATATATATGTATATTTATATATGTGTGAGTGTAAATATATAATTTATATATATATGGGTTATATATCATTATGAGGGTATTTATATATGTAAATGCAGATATGGGTATTTATATAATTCCTATATATATGAATACCAGTTAAATATATATTAAATCATTATTTTATTATATTTAAAAATGGATTTTAAATTATAAAAAAATTGTTTTGGGGTATGGGGCATGTGAATAATGAGGACTGACATAGAGAGATAAAAATAATTAAATGATTTTTAATTTGAAAAGACATTGTCATAAGGGGGATTCAATGTTGGGAACCTAGAATAAAAACTCCAACCCTCACGCCTAATCCTCTCCAACCCAAATCTATCTCCCCAACTCTCTCTGTTATTATTATTATATGATTTTCCAATTATATCCCATAATTATATAATAAAATGATGAAAATATTGATGCATCCTCTATATCATTAGGTAAATATCATTAAGTAATATGGAATGTTATATGCGACACATGTTTATGAACATTTGAGACATAAAACATGTACAATATACTACACTTTATTGGAGTATATAAGAAGTTATACAGTATGAAATTGGAATATTACAACTAGTGAAATCTATCGCATTATTTTGGGATATCTTGGAAAGGGGATGTTTCGTATAGTGGTTTCAATGTACATGAGTTATCCCTATATGTGGGAATGTGTCATACATGTTTTTGAATATTCTACCGCGTATATGTGTCAAACATGGCCGATGACGTTTCATCTAGAATTATTTTGATGAATGTATGTTCTTTTCAAAATTTAGAATTAAGCAAGAAGATTTGGTTCCCAAAAAATCTACAAGTGTTTGGTACTTGTGTGATATATTGTTTCTCTTTTTGTATCCTTCTTATGTCTATGGAATGAACTATTATACTTTATTAATTGATTTTAATAGTCATTGTTAGGTTTCTATGATGTCTTATACTCATACAATAGATGATAATTTTATAGAAAATGTTGAAATCATGAACTAAGGACCATGTATGAGAAATGGTTCTATAGTAGATATGTTATTATGTATTGTGTGATATCATTCAGTTTCCCCATATATTATGATTCATTATTATGTATATTACTAAACTATTCTATGTGTTCTTTTTGAGGATATATTCACCACATTTTTTCACCCAGTATCTATTCTACGTGTAGAAATACACTGTTGTATGGGTGTGCAATTTTGTTCATGTGGAATTGCGGCTCTGGACCAATGGTTCTTGTCATGGTGTTAAAGAATAATTATTCAACCCTATTTGATACATCATCCATTTCATCACAAATACTTAATCACCATATGTTTGTTTATCCTTTCTATGTATGATAATTTCATTCTTCTAGTTAGAACAATTTCAATGATCTTTCCTCTATTTTTTGAATTATACATGGTTATAATTTTATTCCCCCATTGGATTTACAATTCATGATTCCATGAATCAGTTTAATTCTGTTATTATCATTAAAATAAATATGTTATTTCACTCTCTCCATTTCTGCTATTTGTTCTTATTGAATGATTTAATCAATTTTTCATATTTCTCCAATAGATAACACCTTTCAAAGACATTGATTCATGATGATAAAAAATCGATCACATTTTATTCACAATGATTATTATAAATTGAGGATCATAAATTTATTTTTTGGAGTATTTTACATCATAAGTATTGGTGGATTCTTTGACTATGTTTATTTTCTATCATTGGGGCATATCCCGTTAATCTATATTCATATTACCTATATGCTCACCCTAGTCTCGTAACGTCTCATAATACTTTATAGTAGAAGATGATGAATCCATATGATCTATTATTGATATAGATGCTATCAAAATAGTTATACCATAATAACTCATAGTCGTCAATTTAGATCTAATACCAAATGGTATTAATTTCTTGAAAACATATTGGGTAACCTACATCTATGCAGTCTCATCAAATCAGTGGGTGTTGGTCTAATATTCGGTCTCATCCTAACTCTTCGTCTGTCATTGATATGTTACGCCCTCATATGACTCCTTAAATTGAAATTTAAAATTTAAATAGTTAAATATTATTTTCAGTTATTTTTAAAACTCAAAATGAAATTATACTGACAATAATTTAATTATAGTGATCACCACTAATCTCATCAGTGACCAGATAATTGTACACCTTCTTATAAAAATCAAACTCTATGATATCAGACTATTGTAATTCAAATATGAATATAATATGAACCATTTATATATAATGTTAACTATATTAATTAAAAAATTAAAATTCCATATGCTCTTTATGAAAAATGAATGTATGACTACCGCCTCGATGTTTAACCTCATGTCTCCCCCTATCTTGTAGACCTATTGATGATCTCCACTGAAAATGGACAACCAACCTGTGTGAACATAATCTGTACCAAACCTGTGATGAACTATAATCAGGTTTGTGGGTATGAAAAGACACGTCAAGAAATTTCACATCTACTTCCATCATTTTATTCCTTCTCAAATTGTGTTAAAACAAATGTATATTCCCCAACATAATCCTCTCACATTTCTTCTAGATAGCGCCACTCATGCTTTCACTAATGGGATACCATAAACCCTAAAAATAGTTTTTAATATCATGTTATTAAATATTAAAATTTCAAATAAAATATTATTTATTTACATAAAATATAATAATCAAACAAATGGTTCTGAATTTCAATTGGAATCTAATCCCATGTGACTCGTGCATCCGAAAAATAATTGTGCAATATAGTGCTCCGATAACAAACTGATAGAATCTAAATGGTCTGGATGGAGAAAAAATAATCAAATATTTAGAATATATATAAATTAATGTAATATAACATAATTATACAGGTAATCATACCTTAGAATGCATTGACCGAATCAATGACATGGTTGTCACTTGGGGATAGGTAATGGAATCCTCAATCATGAATGATCACACCCCCTCCAAGTACTCAACCAACTACTCATAGTCTAAGGGTCAGATGATCCATCATCATGCTCATCCAATGATAGATCATCCTCTTTCAACTCATGAAACAAATCCTCATCAATATCATACAAGAAATTATTATTGTAAGAAAAATTTTCAAAACAACTACTATATATAGATATATATTATATATGATTATAATTAGGATTTAAAAATTTCAATGTTCATCATTATCCTCATATTCATATCTGGTTATATCAATGTCTTTTTATTCCACATTAACATCAACAATTTCCTTATGAGTTTCAGTTTTATTATCTATTGTTAATTAAAATTCATTTTTAACATCATTAACATCATCATCAACATCGACAATTAACTAAGTGTTGACATCTTATATATTTATGTGTCTTGAGAAAAAATATCTATTTGTTTTAATCTTTTGATAATTTTCAATTCATTTTCCATAAAAGGAACCACATTCAAATTGATTAAATTATTTTCCCTTGATTTAATTTTTATTATGGTCCACCAATCATCCAACATTATTGAAGTAGCATTGTATTTTTAATATATTCACTGATCTTTCATATTCAAATAGAAGATATTCTATTTTCTTATAAATTGGGGAAAGATCAAATCATTCCTTTACATTATATTTATTTAATATTTTGTGTATCCCAAAACTGTATGAAATAAATAATCAAAATAACTCTTCTAAATATTAATTATATGAAACATGGCATGGACAAAGCAATATGACCTATATAGTTAATCCCAAAATATTCATTGTTTTAACAATTGTTTTTGTTCAAATCAATCTATTTTTATTTGGATTATTATTTTTTCAAATGAGATGGGAGGTAATAAAGAAAAAATTGATTTGATGTTTTTACCTTAGATCATTTTAGGAGGTACATATCATTCAATAGTTCCTTTTCTAAAAGTATATTTTCTCCTCTAAAAATGGGGATCAGTTGAAAGGAATTAGTGGTGAAATTCAAAAAAATCAATGATTGTTTTCATTAACAATAATAAATTCTTTGTAGTCCATCATATAACAAGGACATGATTTTTTACCATGTTTAATCCATCTATATAACATTACAAATGATGGTAGGTTACTTATTATCCACATCAATGTATCGTTCTGTAAGATATATTTTTCCCAGTAACATCATATATACTATTTCCATTACTCCACAGTAAATATAACTCCTCAATGAATGGTTTAAAAAAAATTCTTTTTTGAATGTTTGAAAATTAATATGTTAAAAATGATATATGGATCCCTCATCAACATTTGAGGAGGTAAATTATCTAGAGTCAGAAAGACAGACCGACATGAATAATGACGTCCATAAGCCCAAAATGGAGTGAAGGTATTAGTATAATTTCCGAATCAAAAATTGCATGCTTATAACAAAAAATATGGATGAACTTGGTCCAAACATTTTCAAAAATAATCCTTAGAGGAATGATTTAATCTTTTACTAGTTGAAATATATGTTTTATGTAATGAAATCAATGATACAGTGTTATGGGACATAAATAAACACTAAAATATAGGTGTAAGAAGGAAATATCTCAACTATTATATAATAATTAATCAAAAATTCCATTGTTCATCATCTTTATAACACGATTTTACACATTTGGGAAAATATCCAATGATTCATTTTCACCATAATATATGAAATATTCATTTAATGATTCACTTATATTCTAATAACTATGACCCAGAATATGAACCGGTCTCTTTCCCTCATATAAATTTTTAGTAAATACATTTCCTTCAAGTAACAGGGTTTTAACCAATGATAATATATAATCAAAAATGATATTTGATATTGCAATATTTTATTTAAAATCCATCAATATGGAAATGCTTCAAATTTTTTAATATTATTAAAAAGATATTACGAATCCTTAACAGACCTCGTGAACTCATAAAATAAATATGGTTCCAAATCATGGGGTATTTCAATATCATACTAGGTTACAATTTATTGAAAATATGCACCTTCAACATCATGTACAAAAATTCCAAACCATGATGGATCTAGAATAAGATTATTAGTATCTTTTATATAACTGAGTTCACCATGTTGATAAAATGGGAAAATTTGGTTATAATCCAAAAGGAAATAGATAACCACAAATGTTTTCAAATGTTTCAAATGTTCCTAGTGCACATTTTGCACAATGAACCTTAATTATCCCTTCTGAATTTTTTTTTGGATTTTATTATGGAAATGATAAGAATGATTCAATGTCATCAATATATAAAGGATATAAACTCGAGCTGTTTGGATTCCAACACTAATTTACCCATGTGTGATCATCTATTAAATACTATTCTTGACTTATTTATTCCATATTTCCATAAAAAAATATAAATTTTTTTATGAATAAATTGATATAACGGAAACACAATCCTAAAAAGAGAAAAAATTGAAAATCATTTATCTATTAATTTAATATTATTTCTATAATTTCATTTTTAATTATAGTATTTTTTTTAAAATTTATACTAATATAAGATAAACTATAATAAATTATATGAAATTATAATTAATTATTAATAATTACATATAATGTATTCTAATTACCACTAATTATGGCTGATATATTTTCCAACGGATTGACGAAAACTCTTTTTCCTAAAAAATACTCTCCTAGAAAAATTCTACCACAAATCATTATGAATTTTTTTTTGATGTATAAAAATCCATTTCCATATACACTGGAATGGAAGACTCATGGTGAGGCCTCAGTACTCTCCGTTCTCATGCATAAAAAATGTATATTTGTACGTCAGAGTAAATTTTTCATAGTGAATTTATTTAAAGAATGTTATAAGGAGATAAGTAATTGGGTAAAAGATTCTCTTTTGCTCGATGGCTCATCTCCATGCAACTGTCTTCAATTAAAATATTATGAAATATCTAATCCAACTTATGTATATCCACTTTCATACATACAAAAATGGATATCGATACGTAGGATTCCTTTTTTATAGGTATTCAGTGGCAGAATATTGTAAAGAGGAGAGCCTTCGTGGAACTGAGTTACCTCCAATCCAATGAAAAACGTGCTAATTTATTACTAATAATTATTCAACTAGAATTTGTACCTATTTATTCTAATTATTCAAATAATTTCTAATTATTAAAACTATTTCTAATTATTCTTCTTTTTTCTAATTATTCTATTCATTTTTACATAATGTTAAATAATTATATTTATTCCTAATTATTGATATTTATTAATAACATTTTCTAGTTACTAAAAATTGTTGTTATTTATTCTGAATTTTATATATTTATTTATAATTATTACTTATTATATGTAATTATTCTTAATTAATCCAATGAATTGAAAATTATTAAAAATTATTACTAATTATTACATATTATTGTCATCTATTATTAATTAATCATTTTTGTTTCTAATTATCACTAATCATTATGATTTATCAATAATTATTACAATTTATCAATACTTATTTCTAACTTTTTCTGATTTTTTTCTATTTTTTACAAGTTATTAGAATTTATTACATATTATCTTTACCTATTAATCATCACAATTTATTAGTATTTATATAATTAATTACTAATTATTATTAATTATTACAATTTATGACTAATTATTAAAATTTATACTAATAAATACTAATATTACTAATCACTGCAGTTTATTACTAATTATTAATATTTGTTTCTAATTCCCACTAATTATAACATATTATTAAAATTTATTACGAATCATTAAAATTTATTAACAATTATTATAATTTAATAATAATTATTTAAATTTATTACTAATTATCACTAAATATTAATAATTATTAATTTCTTATAATTATTTATAATTTTTACTAATTATTACATTTTTTTACTAATTGTTATAAATTATTATTAATTATTTTAAATTATTACTAATTATCACATTTTATTACTAATTATAATAATGTATTACAAATTATAGAATATATATTACTAATTATTGAAGATTAATACTAATTATTAATTTTTTTAATATTTATTACAATTTGTTAATTATTATTTAAATATATTACTATTTATTACCACTAATTGAAATTTATTACAATTTATTGTAATTTATAATGAATTATTACAATTTATTTATAATTTTTACTATTTATAACTATCTGTTACAATTAAATAATATTTATTACAATATAATTTTATTTATTAGTAATTTTTAGCAATTATTTATAATTATTATATTATATTACTAATTATTAATAATTGAAATTAATTACAATTTACTAATTTCTACAAATTTTTATAAATTAAAAATTATAACAGTTTATTAGTAATTACAAACTATTACAAATTATTATTAATTCATACTATTTATTTCAATTTATTATTACTTATTAATCATTATTATAAATTATTTGAAATCTTTTCTATTTATTATAGTTCGATACTAAATATTACTATTTAATATGAATTATAACAATTTATTACTAATTATAAATAATTAATTGTAATTATTACAAATTATTGTTAATTATTAATATTTAGTAATATTCATTATTAATTACCACTACTTTTTATAAATTTTTACTAATTATTAAAAATTAGTAAAATTTATGACGATTTATTACTAATAATTAAAATTCAATACAATTTATTACTAATTATTACAATCTAATTATCGATAATTATTAATTATTCTCACTAATTATTACTAATTATTTCAAATTTGTATCAGTTAATGCTAATTATTTGTAATTATCAATTATTATATCTATTTACCCATCTTTATAAATATTTATTTCAATTAATAAATAATTATCACTAATTACATCTAATTATTATTAATTATAACTACTTATTAATGAATTCTCTAAATAATACTAATTATTTATAATTAATAATATTTAATATAATTACTAGAAATTGATACTAATTAATACTAATTAATACTAATCAATGTTCATTATTTGTAAATATACATAATTATAAATAAAACTATTAAATAATAATTTAATTTAATTGGAGTGAATTAAAAATAATTATAACTAATATAAAATAAAATGATTTGAATAAAAAATAAAATAAATTGATAAACACCATAAAAACAAATCTTTCGGAGGATATATGTCGCTAATATTTCTCCAATATTCAATTTCAGACATGGAAATTTGATTTTAGAAAAAATTTATGTAGAGTAGAAGAGAGGGGTTGAGAAAATTGTAGAATAAGAAAATAGATGGGGATATATGTTGGTTAGAATATTTTTTATGGTACTATTTTCAATGGGATTCCCATTCAAAATGCTAACCCCCACACAATTAATTAGGGGTGGTGGGTAAAAAGGTTATTATGACGAGACCCATCCCCATAAAAAATATTACAATTTTCCATCAAGAATGTATTTAGAACTAAAATTTATATACTTTATTTGCAAATGGAAATGCATTAAAACTGTGGTGATTTTCTACTGAGATGTTCTAGATCACACACTACCTTTTTCTCTCTATGTTGGTAGTCCCGATTTGTTCTGTTGTTTCTGGCTTCAGGTTCTGTTTGTTTGTTCGAGTAACTTATAGAGCAGGTTGATCTTGTCGATGTTTGTGACCAATAGTTCATTAGATGATCTCATATACATGATCCTATTTTAGTATTTTATTCATATTTTCTTCCCCAGAAAATTTTTCCAGTTGGTTCAATATTTATATTTCAAAAAAATTCAGTAATTGTTGGTTCTTCAAGATGTTTAGTTGGTTTATTCGGTCCTAGATTGTTTGGGAAAAACATTCCCATTTTGTTTACATTTATGTCCGACAGTAGTTGTCATCCCATGGGGATCGGTAACTCCCTTCGGGCCATGTAATTTACTAGGTTAAATTTCATATTTGATGACATTTCAACTTGGTTTATGACAAGTACATTATGGGATTTTTTCTTAGATGATTAATTTTTATTGAATAGCTAAAATTCGGAATTTTTTTCTAAACTAATTTTTCATATATAACATTATTATGATTAATATTGATCATAAATATTTTTATTGTATTATTTGATAAATCTTACTTTTAATAATTAAAATTAGGTTGTTAGAATAAATTTATCATTGAAATTTGATATAAAATCATGTCAATATTTTGAATATTTTTTCATTAAATTTATACTTTGTTATAGCATCATCCTGATTATATTTAAATTAATTTATTACAATTCATATATTGGAATATGATTAAATGGATTCCATATTTGGAATAAAATTATTATATAATTTCTAATAATGTCAACATATTTATTAAAAAAATATATGACTCAATGTGATTAAAAGTAATTATAGTGATTATGAGAAAAATCATTTAAAAAAGGACTAAACCATATTCATAATTATAGAAATGACCTATAAATTTTTATAATGGTCATTTGTTGTTCATATATACGACCTATGATCCCTTCTAGATTATTTTTACAATTAATGAAGACACATTACATGGAAAATGTGGATGGAATTACATTTTCAAATAATTACTAAAACGTCACCCCTCTTCCACTATAAAAAGTATTTCTTGATAATAATTATTCATATCTCTTAATCCCTTGTGATCAGCCTTACATTTCCAAAATATAATACTGAAATACCTAAAATCATTATAGAACAATACCTTTGTGGATACATCCATAAAATGAACCCCTTTTGTGAAAACCAGTAGGAGGTGGAAACCAATAGAGGTTACCCAAAGAGATGCAACATCGTTCCAAAGGCTCTTTTGTTTGATTTAAATTCTCTTCCCCTCAAAATTTTCTTATTACATGATTATATAAATACATCATTTTCCCCCATATATTTACATAATCTTATTTTATGGTTTTCACCTACACATAAAATAACATTCATCTAATGGGAAATTAACATTCTGTTTGTGTTTGTGATAGTCTATTGTCGCTCAAAAAACATTAGTGTCTATTTTTCCTTTACAACATATCTTGATAAACAATATGATGGAAATAATATTTTATATGATACATATTTTATATTTATTTAATATTATAGAATTATTACATAAAACATATATTCATTATTTCTATTTGATGTAATTATGAAAACATTTTTCATGGACTTGTGGACTACCACCTTTTTAAAGGGATGTAATTCATTCATATTTTACATGTAATGTATTAAATATGAGTTTCGTAAAATTATAGGATATATATAATATAAAAATTTACTATAATGATAATATATATATATATATGTACATAAATGTCGTTTACATTATTTTAACATGATAATAATACAAAAACAATGCTCATGCGTACATACGATATACCATCTCTTGAACGGTGTATTCCTGTTAATATTGCAATATTTTATATATTAATATAAATATTTATATTATTTCATAAAATATAAAAAATATAAATCATCATCTATTTAAAAATATCAAGAATAAAAATTCCAAATTTATATGACAAACTATAGGGATATTACCCTACCTTTAATATTAACTTGGACTTTTTAATAAAAGGAAAATATAATGTCCAGATAATATCATATATTTTGTTACAAAATATAATATGTTGATTGGAATATATTAAATAAATATATATTTAACTAAATCATGTGATCCATATATCATGAACAAGAATTATTTTTATTCTATTAGATATATGTATCATATAATCATGTATTTGTACAAACATTACACTTATTTTTACTAAGGATAAATTATAAAGTGTTTTGAATAAAATATTAACATATTTATTTTTTCAGTCAAATATCACTTTTCCTTAAAAACAATTTTTTATAATAATGTTTTCAAAAATGTTTTACAATTACCCTATTATGATTAATTTACCATTTTAGCGACATCAAATCTTTTTAAAAAATATTTTCAAAAATATTCCAACCATCATTTTCTGATCAAGGAAGTTTTCTGATCTATTATGATTCAAAAGGAATGTTTTTCCTATATGAACATACCAAAATCATTCCCTTTATTTCTTTAAAAATTCCAATCTATGTTTATAATGTTTTTTTGAAGATAATTTTATCCTAATTATATATACATTTTTTGATTATTATATGTATTTTTATAGAAAAAGTTTTTCAATGATATTTAATATTTAAAATGTGTTCTATAGTAGTTTTAATAATTTTGATATATTTTTTCATAATTGAAATTTATAAGTAATGGATTTCTATGATTTCAATCAGTAATTATTTGGTTTCAAATATATTTTCTAGAAAATGGTATTCAAAATGATTTAAATCCTTTATTTACATTATCAATAAATATTCAAATTTTTTTATTCACAATTTTTTCGAACATTCATTATGATTATTTGAATTTTTTTGAAGGAAGAGGTTTTAAATATATTTTCAAGAATAAATTATATGTTTTGAATGATATTTTATAATAAAATGTACTTCTAAATTATTTGGGTGACTACTTTTTTTAAGATGAAAATTTATTTTCATTGTGATTTTTTTAAATGAAATTTTAAATATTTTATTATAAGAGAAGGATGATTAATTTTTTTTAGAAAATGAATTTTTAAAAGAAAATTTATTTTTCATAAAAATTTATTGACTTCATCATTAAAACCATTCTACATATAATATATCATATATTTTTATAATTTATTTTTCATATGGGGTATGATCTAATAATACCATTAACAATTTTTTCTTGACCTCTTTATGATTTAATGGAATTATGGTTATGAAACCAATTTCTCTTCCACGTGATTGATTAAATTAATTCTAACCACCTTTCGTCTTTTATGCTTTAATTAAATGATTATTAAACCAATCTATTTTTGAAATTTAATGATATGATGCATTTTTTATGACAACCATATTTATTCATGCGATATATTATGATTTTTATAAAACCAACCACTTTTTATTTGTCATGAAATGTTGAAAACTATATTGTCTGGTGGAACATGTATGTATGTTTTCATTATGTGACTAGTGTGAGATATGTCTCTCTCAAACATATTAGTTTAATATTTATATATAATGATATAATGATGTTGATCATGTTGTAAGGATTTAGACACAACAGATGCTAATGAAAACCAATCCACTATGGGAAGATGGGGAATCCAGATCGACTATGGAAAGATGGGTAAGCAACTACAATTGAAGATGGTAGTGTGTCACTACAAGTTGGTATAGTCCCCATTAATTTCCCTTGTATGTTTTTCCAATGTGCCTATATTATAGGGAATGAGAATACATATTTATTAGTATGAAACAATTCAATGGATTATTCGTATGTTATTCATTAATTGATTTTTTCCTTGATTCCCTTATGATTATTATCTAATAAACTACCAATCCATATTCAATAATTAATTTTTTTTGTTCCTTGATATGTAGAGTATGATCATAAAATGGTGCTATAGTGCTCTAATTCCATTTTTTTCATGTTATTATTACATATATCATTTATTTATCTTTACAGATCATTTGATATCACCTATTTATTTTAATTATGTTCCTTTTATTCTGAATAATGGTTTAAAGGTGGACTACAAACGATAATAGTCTAAAAGTGTGATGATGGTGGTGATTCAAAAAATAATATAAATGTGTTCCCAGTTTCCAATAACGCTAAACAAATATTGTCTTTGGGATAATCTTTTTTGTTTTTCTGAATATTCATCTAAAATGATATAATATACATGTATGTTAATCCTGATTAATTATAATCTATATCAGTGGGAAGGATTAGTCAACTATTGGAAACATGGATGTTAAAACATTGGTGAGATCCCATGGATATTTATAAGGTTATATCCATGGATGTCTCTAAGGATTAGTTTATGGTTTCATAGATTAAATGGAATTTCTAATAATTTAGACATCCTATTTGTGATTTTTCCTGAATTTTTTATTTTTCTCTATGATTATTTCTTCTCACACTATGTTAGTTCATTTTATTGCATTGTTGGGACCAAATTATACGGATTAACATTGAATGTGACAAACAAATTTAAAATGTACAATCAAATGTGATAATGAATAGAAGGAAGGATATCATAATCCTTCTTAATCAATTTTCACTGAACATGATAGAAAATGTGTTCCTAAACCAACTATTGGTCTCTCTAAAGAACTGAATGGGAAGTGTTCTCTAAGATATTGGGTAATAAATTTCATCAAAGAATAATAATTCTGTTTCCTTTGTGTCGTGAATATAGAATGAATCCCCCATGTGAATCTCTTATATTTACATGAATATGTTTTTAATGTGTGAAGGATACCTAATAAGTAACTATAAAGTGAAAATGAAGGGTTCATTTAATGAAATGGGTTGGAATATTTTCCTCCATAATTTATCATCAAGAGATTAATTCATTACGTGTGGATATTATCTGAAAAAGAACATTAATGTACTCTATGGATGGCTCGTGAAGAGGATCGTCCTGGAGGTATATGTAATGGTATTTTTTGTGGATGATGAAGATACCATGATTGAAATATGATAGGTATGTTCCATTTTACTAGTATTTTTTAGTTTAATGATTAAATATAGTTTGATTATTACTAATTCATTATTTGTATTTCATATTATAGGAATGAAGTATTCATGAATAAGATGAAGAATGAAATTTAATTGATTGAGAATTAATTGGGATGAATAATGTTTTTTTATTTTTGAATTAAATTATTATGTTATATAAATCGTGAAATATATTGTAATTTTAGAATATTTTTTCATTATAGATTCTAATAGAATTATTTAATGGTGATGATGAAGTACAAAAGCTATTTCAATGAAATAATATATTTTAAATATGTAAATTTAACGCATAATATGTTCTTAGTGGTGAGTAAATTTTACTTGGTGGGATAAATAGATGTTTGATATAGATAGAGAAAAATGGATGATATTTACAACATCATATGTGAAATGTATTCTTTTAAAAATATTTTTGTGCTATCTTTTATGATTTTTTAGGAATTTTTTATTTATGGAATATATTTAATAATATTTGGATTATGGAAGAATTCATGTTTTCATTAATCATTTATTGTAATTTAGGAATTTACCATGTTTATGTAGAACCCATTATTAAGGTAGTTAAATGTTTAGAATGTGGATACCAATACCTACATTATGATATATGTTTGATAAATGAGAAGTTGATTTACATTAATGTAGGTAACTTTTTTCTAATGTTTAAGATGATTATCATTTGAATGGGTTATGTGGTTAAACATTTATGATATATTTTATAGTAAATTTAAAATGAGGTTTTAGAGATTAAATTATTTTCTCATCATATGAGTATTTATAAATATTGTAAATTTTGTGTTAACAATTTTTATATGATGATAAAAAAGATAGATGGAATAACAAGTGATTATATATAAGGATATCATGATTTGTTAGTACTTTAGTGATGAAAAATTCAACATCATTTATTGGATTAAGAGATAATGTTTAGATTTATCAATGTACAATTATAGTGTTTGTTTTTTTATTTTGAAAGGGAATGAAATCAGTTAATTATTTCTTCATGTGAAAAAAATTATTCAATGATAAGGGTCTAGATGTAAAATGTTGTCATATTATCAGAAAAATATATGATATTAATGACCTCATTAATTCTTATTTAGATTATGGTTTCTTGATTGTAATATTTTTTTTGGATTGAAAAATTTCTTATGATATTCAATTTTTATCGATCTCTATTATTATTTAATCTTTAATTGATTTCCATGTTTTTACTTACCACATTTTTTCTAATGTGTCAGAACATTTTTTGGGTCACTTTCGGTCACAATTTTGTTTCTATATTTCCGATTTTAGAGGATATTGTAGGAATCATTTTAATGATTCGAGGATTCTATGAAAAAAATTCATGTATTAAACTATTTATTAATTAGATTAATTTCGAGGGTCAAATTCTTTTGTTGGGGAAGGGTAAAATACGACACCCTCTTATTTTGGAAAATATATTTTTTGAAATAATTTTACTCTTTTCGGTAATATTTATTTCACATAACATAGTATATAACATGTTTTATAAGATAGAATAATGTCATTATAACTTTGTATTAAAAACTATGTCAATATTTCACTACAAGAAACACTAACATTAACATTTTGTTACATGAAACACTCTTTTTGGATTGGTTCACACAGAATATCATACCATATTGAAAACTTATGTTACTTATAAATCCATGTTTCACCATACAATAATATACTATTAATATTTTTGTTTAAATATTATTTTAGTTATTACATATCCATTAGAATATAAATTATTAATTATATTCACTAAATTGTAATAAATATTATATAAAAATGTGTATAAAATTAAGAATTTGGTTATTAATTAGAAGGAAATTAATACATGAACATTGGGAAAATTATGAAAATAATTTTCAATGAAAATTATTTCTCTATGTAAATTTTTTTTGGAACAATGAATTATACAATCCACTGTTGATGACTTTTGTCAATAAAATTAATATTTTATTAAATAAATAAATTTTATACTCATCCAATGTATTTGATATGTATACTATTAGAATGAATCCAATTTCTAGAATAATTTTTTTTATTTTTTCTAAAGTGTAATAAATCATCTTTTTTTAATGGGAGTCAATTTGAAATGTATATATATATTGAATCATTTATATAATGCCGTGAACCCAGTTACCTAGAGTCAGTGCATTATTACATAACATTGGCAGGATATAAGGAATCATGTCCAGAATGATTGATCAGTTTCATATTATTAGAAACATGATACATACATAAGTTCAAAATTACAATTTAAAATGAAATAAAAAACTAATTTGTTCCATTAGTAACATCCAAGTCTCATAGATTATGCCTACAAGTCAATCATAACTAAAGTTTTCATATCCTAGGAAAATTAAACATAATAAATGGGTGAGCTAAAACACTCTGTAAGAGTAACAAATACAACAAAAGATAACATAAACATTAGGCTTGATTAATAATTAAAAACACATGCCTTTAGAAATAATAAACATGATTAGTTTATGGCAGGAATATGAGCTGAGTAAATAATTCAATAATAATACATAGTCATTTTTATTCTAGTAGTTTAATAACCACATGAACCATCAATAAAACTTTCATAATGGGGGAATGTATAATACTTGACATTCTAAAACATTTCGTCAAGGTCTCGGCCAAGACGTAAAAAAAAGATTAAGGCCTCGGCCAAAACTATAAATCAAATTGTGAAAGGCCTCAACCAATTCCACGTCTAATTTTCTCATGAGACCTACTGATGCACCGAGGAGTTATAGCGAGCTCCACCAATCACATAATAATTGTAATACATTCCTCATATGAAATGGTTGAAACATAACATAAACATTCATATTAAATCATGCATACGAAATGTCAATAAATTAAACATAAACCATGAAGGGTATAAAAAAACACATCCATAGTGAAACATATTTAAAAAACCTTAAATATAATATGGTAGATTGGTATCATAATAAATCAACTTCAAACAAGTTTAAAACCATCAATGGATGTTGACATAGGTTAAATAAAGACTATGTGAAAGAAATACCTCATTCTATTTTGAAATCATTTAAGAGTCACATATTAATACAAGAAAACATTTATTTTGAAAATATATTTATAATCTAGTAAGAGAATCTTAGATGACGTTATAATGGCGGAAAATAGCTTCACCCGCCGTATAAGTTAAAAATAACTTTCATACCTTAATTTTGTCAAAAAGGTTATAAATTAACATGTTTGGAAAATGATGGAAAGATTAATTTCCAAACATATAATGTCATATTAAGGTATAAATTACTTTAACCAATAGTTTAGTAAATAGTAAAAATGTTTTTAAATACATTTTTAGGAAAACATGGTTGTGGATGATAATGAGGTCCTAGTAGATACTTACATAAAGACAACCTGAGATAATAAAGAGATTGTGAAATTAACACTTACCTTGTAGTTTTCATTAGTATATGGTATGTTAACCTCTTTTATAATAGTTAAATTTTTTTTGTTAATTTATAGATGAACTATATACAGAAATATGATATCATAGACAATCATCTTATATTTCATTGTTAATAATATTTCAGTAGTATCATCATTTTAAGTGTTAACTGAGTTGTTTTACATTATATGCTTGGTTATGTAATCCATGTTTGTAATGGATTTGATGTATTTGATTCATATACAAAATGATATTATGTTCTTAAACATTAATTTTAACCATCAAATAAAAATTATTCTTGAATGGGGACGATGGGGAAATGAATCTCATCGCATTCATGGAGACGGTAATCCGTACGTACGGACGAGTGACAAAATCATTAATGGAGAAATCATATATAGTAGGATGTTATATCATATATAAATCATCATTAACATTTATATTTATTATTTAAATTAGTTAAACTCATTTTTATACACATCCAAACAATGAATCATTTGAATAAAAAACTGCACCACGATATGGAGACGGTAAACCGTATGTACGAATGTGTGGTGGCTGTGTCATTCATATGATAGATATATTAATGGATATGTTTGTACCATTTTTATAATAACATCATAATATATAGAAGATACTGGATCTATTTTTTTATAATGTAAACATCAAATAAATAGGAAGTGGATGAAAGAAAAGAACTTGAAATAGGTGATGAAATATTTTACTCTTCTTCTAGTTCTTCATTTTGATTTGATAAAAAGGGTTCCATTGGTTGGATTTTTGTCAAATGGAAGGCATCTAGGATGATAGGATGAATGTTGGGGGGATATTTGGGCATGGTTGGTCTTTGTCAAATTTCATTGGAGGTGTGAAATTAAGGGAATGGGAAGCTCCCTTTTATAAGAGATGTGAGTGTTACTGTAGGAAAAGGATGAAATATTATTTTATAATAAAATAATTTTCGGTTTACAAAGGCTCTAAAGTGGATTATTTATAGGAAAAGGTTGGTATGGGTATAAAAACTCTAAACCAATAGTTTTTTGATAGGTTTATGTCATAATATTAACCTTATCTTTTAGATTTAACTCTTAGTTATGTAGTTTGACATTTACCATGTCTTTTTGTATTTTTATATTATATTGTTAATAAAAATATTATAACAATCCAAGTGAACCCAATGTGGTTCATTATTAATATATATAACAATATATATGTCCATTGGATGAACCATAGATTTTTATAATAATTATTTCATTTAATAATATAGTATTTGTTTTAAAAACTCAATTATGTCAATTTTTACATTATTTTGTATTCAATTTTTTTTAAAATCCATAAATACATTATTACAACGAATAAAAATTAATTAAACTACCAAAACATGTCATATTAACCTATAAAAATATTTTAATTAATCAAAAGTCTAAATTTATATTTATTTGGATATTTGTAATATCAATTATTTTAATATTTTATTATTAAATTAATTACTTCATCAAAATTGTCTCATAAATAATTTAAATTATTTAAGGTCTAAAAATTATAAATTAAATACAATTATTTAGGAATGTTATTAATATTTATAATGAATTTTTATAGTTTAATATATCAATTATATAACCCTATATAAAAATGTTTTACTAAAAGATACATGCTTTTGTTATTTTTGACGTAATATTATATTAATTAATATAAAATGTCATTATCTCTGCCAAGTTGATACATGGGGTTCCAAAATAGTCCTAAGGATTCTTATTGTTAGAAATGTATCAACAAATAGGAATATGAAACATGTTAGGAAAATTTAAAATTTTTATAATATTATCTCTTACCCTTAGTTACTGGATTTACCCATTAAGCAAGGTAAATAATATATTTACTGAAGTAATTATTCAAAATGTATAAAAATAAAAGCTGTCTCTTTACACAATTTGGACCTCCTAAATCCAAATATGGAATCCATTTTATCAAATTCAATACACATATGTGGCATATATTAATTTAAAATTAATTCACGTTGTCAAAACAAAAAAGCATCTTTTTAAGAAATAAAAACTATCAAAAGATAGGCACTTTTTTATGATTAGTTTAATTATGAAATTAGACAAAATGACCTAAATTATATTAAATTATAAAAATATAATTCATTTATTCTTTAGAAAAGCACAAATGTATATTTTAAAAATATATATAATTTCGATTAAAGAAGTTGTTTTTAATTAAAATTTAGTACTATTCATTAAAAATTGAATGTTTCCAAAAAAGTACAAAAATTCACCCTAAGATAATATAGATATTTTAAATTCAAAAATGAAGTCAATTTTAGAAAAGAAAATTTATAAAATTTCAAAAAGTGGGTAATACTATTCATAAAGACTAGTTTGATTGGTCGCTATGTGTTAAAATCAAGAAGTTGCGTACAATGCAAGCTATTGCATTATTCAAAGGAAAACATTCCGTGGAAGCTTTGGTTTTTACATTTCTACCACATTAAAATAATATTTTTTTCCTCAAAATTTCTTGAATACTACTACACAAAATGATTCATGTGGTTCTTCATCATTTGTTCCATGGGTTCCCATGCTGTCTCTTCCATCTTATGGTTTCTCAATAGAAATTTTACTAGTAGATTCATCCGGTTTCTCAACACTTGTCATCTGGTATCAAGAATCATGATTGGCCCTTCACAATAAGACAAATCGGGTTTCGGTTCTATTTCCTCCTATGTGATTACATGCATTGGGTTAGGCATGTATTTTCTCAACAGTGATACGTGGAGCAGATCTTGAACATTAGAGAGACTTGGTGGAATTTCCAAAACAGTAACCTACAACACTATTTCGTTCTAGAATTTCAAAAGGTCCAATGTACATTGGAATTAATTTACCTTTCTTACAGAATCGTATAACTGCCTTCCATGTAGATACCTTCATGAAAACATGATCTCCTATCTGAAATTCCAAATCCTTCCATCGGTTATCGACCAAGTTATTCTACCTACTATGTGCTACATTAATGTGGAATTGGATAACCTTACCATTTTCTATCTTTTCCTGAACATGTCCTGGGCCTACAGGTTTTCTTTTACCAATATCATCCCAACTAGTTGGTGTGAGACATCCCTTTCCTTATAACCCTTCATATGGTGCCATATGAATACTTGAATGTAAGATATTGTCATAGTAAAATCATACCAGAGCTAAATATTGATCCGACATACCATGAAAGTCATTTGAGTATGATATCAAAATCTATTCTAAGGTTTGAATATTCTGTTTTGATTGTCCATCAGTTTGAGGGTGGTAGGCAGTGCTCAAATAAAGTTCAGTATATTAGTATTTCTGAAGACTTTTCTAGATTCATGATGTAAAATAGGGATCACAATCTGAAAAAATAGATAGGGGTAATCCATGAAGTCTTACAACTTCAGTAATATAAAATCTTCTTAAACGTTCAAGTGATAAATATTCTCTTATAGCAAGAAAATATGCTGACTTGGTAAGACGATCAACAATGACCCATATTTCTTCATTCATTCTAAGATTATTTGGGATCCCCATGACAAAGCCCATATTAATATTATCCCATTTCCAACAAGGTATGGGAATAGGTTACATGACTACTGCAGGATGTTGCCTTCCAGCATTCACTTGATGACAAACCATACACCTCGACATAAAATAAGATATCTCTCTCTTCATGTTGTCCCACCAAAAATGTTCTTTCAAATAACTATAAATCATGGTTATCATTGGTATTATAGTGATATTTTATCTATGAGCATCTTCTAACAATTCTTTTTTTAGATCAGGTATGTTAGGAACACAATGCCTCTTCCCAAATATCAATATTCCATCTTTATTTATGAAGTCACTCAATCTCCAATCATTCAAAACTTTAATCTTCTTTGGAATCTACTACTAATTAGTCTGAGAACTATTTATCCTTTATAGAAAAGAAGGTTTGGAAACCATTTGATTAATTATTTATGTTTTAACTTCTATGGTTATTCCCATATTAATATTTTTTAAATCCATGAAAATAAGATCCCTTTCAACTCTCATATTCATGAAAACACAATGTTCCATTCTACTCAAAGGATTTGTCGCCTTATTTTCTTTCACTGGTTGGTAGTGTATAGTGAAATAATAATCCTCAAGTAGTTAAATCCATAGTCATTTCCTCATGTTGAGTTATTTTTCTGAGAAAATATAATTCAATCACTTTTTATCAGTATAAATCACAAATTTCTCACCATAGAGAAAGTGTATCCATATTATCAAAGAGACGATTACAGCTACTAAATCAAGATCATGAGTAGGATATTTTTCCTCATGAATTTTTAGCTATCATAATGCATAGGCAATAACTCTATCAATTTTCATAAGGTCAAAACAAAGTCCTTTCATTGAAGAATCACTGTAAATAACAAACCCAGTGTTCCCAAATGATTGATTCAAGAAAAGAGGGTTGACTAATCTTCTCTTTAGTTCTTCAAAAAATTCATTGCACTATTTTTTCCTAACAAATTTATCCCCTTAACATATTAACTTTTTTAATGGGTTAGACGACCAGGAAAAATTATGGAGAAAACATCAACAATAACCTTCTAAACCAATAAAACTACGTAACTCTGTTATACTCCTTCATGCTAGCCATTCTGGGATTTCATTGGTCATTAAAGGATCAACAGAGATTGCATCCTTAGAGACAATATGTCCAAGGAAAGAAATCACATGAAGCCAAAATTCACAATTGCTATATTTCCCTTATAATTCATTTCTCTTAAGAGTATTTAGAATAATGCGCTAGTAATTTTCATGATATTAATAGCTATTAGAGTATATTATGGTATCATCCATAAATACCACTATAAAGTCATCAAGATATTCCTTGAAAAATATATTCATTTTATCCATGAACACATAGGATGTATTAGTCAATCCAAAAGGCATTACTATTAAGTCATAATGCCCATACCTATGACAAATTGCTATTTTTGGAATTTATTCCTTCTTCACACTCAACTGACAATATCTATATCGAAGGTAAATATTTAACAAATATTTTTCTCCATGAAGATGGTTGAATAAATCATCAAAGAGAGGTAGGGGATACTTTTTCTTTATTGTTATAGAATTGATATCTCTGTAGTCAATGCACCACCTCATAGCTCTGTCTTTCTTCTTAATAAAAAAGACAGGGGCTACCAATGGAGAAACACTAGGGTGAATAAATATTTTGTTACTCAATTACTCTAGTCATTTCTTTAGTTCCACTAATTAGAGAGTGGCCATTCTATAAGGGGTATTCAATATGGGCCTTGAATGTTGAATTAAATCAATGTAAAACTCAATTTCTCATTCTGGAGGATGTCCAGGTAAATCGTATAGAAATAAATCAACATATTCTTGAACAATTGGTATTTTGTCTATTCGAACATTTTTTTTCTCAGCCATAATTATTTCATTATCATCCACCCAAATAATTGAATTTAGTAGAGCTAGTATGGGTGGATATAGATAAGAATTATATGGTGATGTTTCTTCTCTAATGATAAGGTACTATTTATCATCATTGGGAACTGTAATCTCCTTCTTCATACAATAATTTTTCACATCCTGGTTTGATATCCAATACATACCAGGTATTATATCAAATTAAATCATGGTTACAACGATTATACCGACAGATAAATTTCATTTATATTCCTTAATGAGGACGGATTCAGAAAACATTATTGCAATAATACATCCCTAATGAGTTTTGACTAACAACTCCCTTTTTAAATCAAATTGGAAATATCTAATTTTCCTAGAAAACTATGAAGATATGAAACAACATGATGATCTAGAATCAAATAAATCATTGGCTAAAATTGAGGAAAACATTAAATTAAATACCACCACGTCTTTTGGAACATCAACCTCAGCTATAGTGACCGCATAAGCATGGCCTTGATCCCTAGTCCTTTTATGAGGTAGGTTTCACTAACGCAAAGGAAATTTATTTTCATAATGTACCATCTCCCTACAATTGTATCATTAAACATTGGTAGCTTCTTTATTCCCCTTAAAATCACTAGAAAGATTTCATTTCAATATAAATTTGTAGCATACTCATTTTCCTTATAGATAGGCACCAAGGTGTTTACTTCCATAATTATCATAGGGTGGAAATTCACCTCTTCCCTTATTCCCTTTTTTCTTTATTTTCATTCCCATAGGGTTAAATAGATCTCTTCTTCTCCTAAATTTCATTAATGTTATAAGTTTTAGAGAATTACATTTCTGTCATGATAGCACATGAGAAAATATCTCCATATGATGAGAAGGATTTTGAGACTAATGCTCGACAGAGAAATGATTTTAACTGATAAATGAAACGATCAATCTTACTTCTTGGGTTATGTATATAATCTGCATCATTCATTGCCAACCTTGTAATGTTATCATCGTACTTTGGGACATTTTAATCCTCCTTTTGTCTCGGACTTTGAAATTGGCAATCTATATCCACTCGATGGTCACTAGGAAATTATTTTTCTATGAAAAACTATTAAAACTCCTTCCATTAAATACTTGATACTTTTTTATCCTGCATTGTTTTTTGAATTAATGACCATCATTGATCTGTATCTCCAGTGAGGTGATAAAATTCCATGACAAATGTTTCCCCTTCACTACACCTAAATCATGAAATATTTTCTTTAAGGAATTTATAAATTATTCAAATACAAATGGATTTGTAGACCCATTTAATGTTGGTGGTTGTTTCCTCATGAAGTGATCTAACATCGATCCTCTGCTTTGTGAATCATGGTGCTTCATACGGGTACTGTTATTACTCATAAACTCTGTGAGTTGTCCCAACATGGTGATAAGCTGATTCACACTAGTTGTATCACCAGCTCTGCTATAATTATCTTGAGAAGGAGGGAAAACCGTACATAGATTGTGTGTGTTGATATTTTTTCCATTCCATCCAATAGGCTCCATTTCTAAATAATGGCATATAGTTGATTAGTTTATGAACCACAATACATAATTCCAAATTTTTAAAAAACATAACATAAATTGAACAGTTTATGGATATAATCCATAATCATAAAAAAAATTATTTGAGGAAGTATAAACTCATAAACCCTTAATAATGTTTTTTAATTAAAATTAGAATTACCATAAGCATATCCCATGTGAGTGTTGTAACCAAGAGTGAGGCAATTCATATTATCATGAAGTTTTTCCCATTCGAGTCTATCTCAAAGAGTTGTTTTCTAGTTTTTCCCATAGGTACATATGTGCCAGATCCACATCTACCTAATCGTATCCAAATAGGGATGTATTTTTTTGGAAAACTCAAAAAATATATACAGTACCAAAATTCTAGTAAGTTCTTCTATAATAATTCTCAATGTATATCTCATGGTAATGTTCTCTAATCAGTGTTTTTATAAATATAACTCCTAAGGTTCATACTAAAATTCCTCTAATAACAACTATAATGCCCCAACCCCAGTTACCCAAAATTTGTGATTTATTACATAAAATTGGCATGATACAAGGAATAATTTCCCAAATAACTGATCATTTTATTATTTTTGGAAACATGATACACACATAAGATCAACATTACAAATTGAAAAGAAATACAACAATATTTTTTCCATTAGAAACATCCAAGTATCCTAGATTATGTCTTCAAGTCACTAATAACTATATTTTTCCTATCCTTGGAAAATGAATCATAAGTAAGGTGTGAGTTAAAACACTCAGTAAGGGTATGCAGTACAGGAGAAGATAACATAAACATTAGGAATGATGAATAATTAAACACCACTGCCTTTACAAGTAGTAAACATGAACACTTTACGGAAGGAATATGAGTTGGGTAAATAATTCCACAATAAAACATAGACAAGGGTATTCTACTGGTCGAATAACTACATGAACCATCAATATTATTTTCATTATGGGGGAATTTATAATGTTGAACATTTTGAAAAATTTTGTTCAGACCTTGGCCAAGGCATCTAAAAATTATTACAGCCTGTATGAAAACCATATATAAAATTGGGAAAGGCCTTAGCCAATTTCATGTCTAATTGTCTCATGACACATACTGATGCACCGAGTATCTATAAAATACTCCACTTGTCCCATTCTAAGTCCAATACATTCATCATATTAATAGGTTAAATCATAACATAAACATTAGTATTAAAACTAGAATACAAAATGTCAATACATTAACCATAAACCATGAATGGTATAACAAGAGCACATCAACAGTCAAACATATCACAAAAAACTTCAATAAAATTTTGATGATTTGAATCCTAATAGATCAACTTAATCATGATTAAAATCCATCAAAGGATGTTGAAATAGATGAAATAAAAACTATTTGAATGAAATAGCTCTTTCTATTTTTAAACCATTTAAGAGTGACATAATTATAAAATATAACATATATTTTGAAAATATTCTAATAAGCTTGTAAGGGAAGCTTTGATGATATTATTATGGTAGAAAATAGCTGCACCCACTGTATAAGTTAAAAAACATTCTTACTTTAATTTTTCCAAAAAGGTCATAAAGATCCTTGTTTGGAAAATGATGGAAAGATTCATTTCAAAACATATAAGGTCAAATAAGGGTATAAATGAATTTTACTCATATTCTAGTAAATAGAAAAAATATTTTCAAATACATTTTTACAATAACATAGATGTGAATGATTATGAGGTCCCTGTAGATTCTTACGTAAAAACAACCTCAAATAATAAAGAGATTGTGAAATTAACCCTTACCTTGTACTTTTTCATAGTCAATGGAATGTTAACCTCCTTTATAATAGTTAAATTTTTTATCAAATTATACAAGGACTATATACATAAATATTATATCATATAAAATCTTCTATTATTGCTTTGTTAATAATATTTTATTAGTATCATCAATTTTTGTGTTAATTGAGTCATTTTACTTTATATGCTTGGTTATGTAGGCAATGATTGTTATGGATATGATGTATTTGATTCATATTCAGAATGATATTTTGTTCTTAAACATTATATTTCATCATCAAATAAAAATTATTCTTGAATGGTTACATTGGGGAAATGAATCTCATCGCGTTTGTGGAGACGGTAATCCCTACGTACGCTCAAGCGACAATATCATTGATGGAGAAATCGTTAGTAATTGAATGTTATATCATATATATAGAATAATGAACATGTTATATTTATTATTCAAATAATTTATACTAATTATTATACTCATCTGAATTATGATGTTTTTGTATAACAAACTACACCAGGACGTGGAGACGGTGAGCTGTACGTACACACATATGGTTAATTGGTTCTTTCATATGATGGATAGAATAATGAATATGGTTGTAACATTTTCATAATAACATCATAGTATATATAATAAACTGGACTTATTATTTTAGAATGGAATGAACAATGAAAGATGATGTGGGTCAAGAAAAGACCCTGAATGAGGTGATGATATATATACAGCTTCTTCAAGTTCATCATTTTTATTTGATAAAAAGGGCACTGCAGGTTGTCGTTATGACCAAAGGAAGGCCTATATGATAAAAGGATGTATTTTGGTGGATATTTCGGCATGGTTTGGCAGTGTAAAATATCTTTTGATTTGTGAAATTAAGAGAATGGATGTGCCCTTTTATAAGAGAGGTGAGGGTCACTTTTAGAAAATCTTGAAATATTATTATATAATAAAATTAATTTAGGTTTATAGTGGATGAAAAACAAATTATATAGAGGATATGGTGGGGATTGGTGGAAAACCTCTCATCAAATAGGTTTTGGATAAGTTTAAGTCACCATATTAACCAAATCGTTTAGATTAAACTCTTAGTTAAACAGTTTATCATTTTCCATGTCTCTTTGTTTTTTTATATTATATGGTTAATAAACACACTATAACAAGCCAAGAGAACCCCATGTGGTTAATTATTAATATATATAATGTTATCTAAGTCCTTTGGATGATCCATAAATTTTTACAGAAATTATATCAATTCAAAATTTAGTATTTGTTTTAAAAACACAATTTTGTGAATTTTGACACTATTTATTCTTTTATTTTTTTGAAATCCAATGGAATTTTATAACACAAAATAAATTTTATCTAATATATCCTAAAATTCCATATTAATATATAAAATTATTTTAATATCTCCTAGTCGAAATTTACTTTTATTTGGATATTTATAATATCAATTATTTTCATATTTCATTGATCAGGTAAAAACTGCATCATCATTGTGTGATAAATAAATTAAATAATTTAATGTCTGAAAATTATAAAAAAATACCAACATATAGGAAATATTTTTAAATTTAAAAATTATATTTATAGTTTAATAGATATATTATATAGCTCCATTTAAATTTTTTTTACTAAAAGATACTTGGTTTTGTTATTTTTGTCCTTACTTTAGATTAATTAATGTAAAATGTCATTATCACTGCCACGTGGCTTCGTGGGATCCCATAATAAACCCATGTATTCCCATGATCGTAAATGTATCAACTAATGGGAATAATACACATGTTAGGTTAATTTACTATTATTATAATATTATTTTTACCCTTATTTACCGGATTTACCCTTTATCCATGGTAAATAAAATATTTACCGATGTTATTATTCATAATGTCTAAAAATAAAACTTACCTATTTAGTAAATTTTTATGTTTAGTTAAAATCAGATATTCCACACATTGATTAAAATTATATTAAATGATAAAAATACAATCTAATGATACTTTAAACCCACTCAAATTTATAATTTAACACTATAAATTGAATCAATTAAAAAATTTTGTTTTTAATTAAAATTTAGTACTATTCATAAAAAATTGAATGTTTTCAAAAAAGTAACAAAAATTCTCCCAATGCTAATTAAGATATTCTGAATTCAAAAATGGTGTCATTTTTAAAATGTGTAATATTTAAAATTTTAAAAAGTTGGTATTACTACTGGTAATATCTAGTTTGATTGGTCATGATGTATTAGAATCCCGATGTTGCATAGAATGCAAGTTATTTCATTATTCAAAGGGAAACATACGGTGGATATTTAGGGTGTTAAAATTTATAATTTTTTTTTTGAAAAAATTAAATTTTTTTAAAGCCTAATATGCGATTTTTTTTTAAATTTTGCGTATTTTAATAAGATGTTTCATTTTCAAAATAAATTTAAAAAATAATGAATTTTAATTCAAAATTATATTTTGAAGAAATAATTTAATTTTTAAATTATATTTTTAATTGGTTTTAATTATTTATTGTATCATGTTTACATAAATTACTATAGTTTATTTCTTTGTAATCAATTTCTCATTGATGTTGGATTTAAAAACATTTGAACATTTTGATTTTATTTTTCTAAAAACTCACTTTGTCCTCTAATTTATAGGATTTAATTGAAATTAATTTAGTCTGATTTTTTTGTTTTGATTTAGGACAAAAGGAATGAAATTTATAAAACAGAATAATTTTTAATTTAAAATAATTTTAACGGAGTTTTGGACAAAAAATAACTGTGAAAGTAATTAAAATTGTTGATGGTGATAAAGTGATAAATGTATATTAAAAAAGAAAAAACCATAATCATAGCACACATAATTACATATAAAATATTTAAAAAGACATTATATATTCATATCTGGACATTATACCTCATTTAATAGATTATAACTTTTATTGGAATAACCATACATTCGAATAACATGTCTGGAATTCCTTTTTATAAAAATCACAAAAATCCCACTTCTTCTCCACTATATAATATTATTAAACCCTACCATGTATTCCCCCTCTAGATGCCCTTTTATATAGACATAATCTTCCCAATTATTCTCCATATATCCCTGGCTTTATCCTAGAAGCAACTATTTTGGTATAAATACCAACAACAAATCCCTTTGGTGAAACTAGTAGAATTTCTCCAAGAAGAGGTTACAACATTATACAGGTTCTTTGGTTAAATTTTCATTATACATACCATAAAATATTCATATTAATATAATATATAATATCTTATATTTCATCAATTTAATGACATGTTATTATTCAATGGTTTTGACCTATAGTTATAGACAATTCCATCTAATGGGTGTCATCTTACAATTCTTATGTACATTAGACTATTGCCCCTTATAATGACTTTGTTCGATTATCCATTGCAACATATTATTAGGGATATTATGATGTATATAATTTTTATATATGTTAATACTTTTGAGGATTAATTCTAAATGTATAATTACAAATTAAATCATACATTCTTGCTTCCAATTTTTAGTAAATATGATAACTTCATTAAGGGACGTATGGACTACTGCCTCTTTAAAGTGATGTGATTTGTTCACACATTACAAGGAATTTATTAAGATAGATTAATAAAAATTATATAATATATATTAAATAATAATGGTACCTTATTTATTATATATATATGTACATATATTTAATTTACAATCATTATTACAATGTGGTAAAAAACATAAAAAAATGTTCATATAAATGTACGGCATACCACCTCCAAAAAATGATTATTCTATTTCATGTTTATATATCCAATAGAATATTATATATATTTATATAATTAATATATGTGATATTTATTTCATGATATAAATCATAGACACATGAGAATAATGATCTAATTGAGAGTATCACGAATAACAAGTCTGAGTAATATATGAAAAGCAACATGGATAATAATAGAAAATTAACATTAACATTAACATGAAATTGAAAATAAACATGTCATATAATGTCATAATTAAATCATATAAGGTATTATATGTAATAATTTTTTTTTTATTTTTTTGATTTAACATATAATTCGATTTATTATACAACATTTTAGAACATGTACAAAGTAAGTCCACAATTAATGTAATGTTTCTCTTGTGTCATTTTTTTGTGAGACTTACTCCTTATCACCCTCATTTATTTTGTGTGGTGTAAATAATTACCCTAAAATATTATATTATTTTTATTCAAAAATTTATAGGTAATTACATATCTTTTTTATCATTCTTTCATGGTGTTTATAGTTTAAATATTACCAAATCGTTATAGTAATTGTTTTCACAATTTTCCTTTCTTGTGATACATGCAATTTTATGAACCTATATTTATCAATGTGGTTTATATACTACCCCATGACATTTTATTTAAGTAATATTCTTCATTAATGAAATTTTATGTATAATTTAGGGTTTTTCTCTCCTGTATATTAGTAGTAAATGTCATCAAATTGGTAACATTTTATTACTAAAATCCACTATTTTATCAAAGTTTTTTTGATTATTGTAATAATCTTGTTATTATTATTTCCTTATGAATATTATGAGTCATTACATGAACATAATGAACATTAATTATGGAAATGTTTTAAAAAAATGCTGAAGGGTTTCAAATTTTAGTTGGTGAAGTTTTACCCTTTATGATCTAAAACCATTAACCCAAAAATCATAAAAAATAACTCACTATATGTTGAATGAAAAAATGAAATAAAACATGACCACATAATATCTATGAAATCCTCACCAACATTTAATACATTTGAATCCAAGTAACTATCAATGTAAATATCAAAATATATCTACATGGAACTACCAGAAAACCACAAGACTTCATGATCCTCAATATCTATGGTCCAAAATCACCAAACCACCCTAGTATCATGAGGTGATTATATGTATGTGTCATAATTTACCTGTTCTCATGTCCCAGATGATAGTATCTTAATAATCACCAGTGTTCCAAATAAGGGTAATTTATAAACCTAGCAGGCTTACCCAAATGACATCCCTACCCAAACCACCGAGATAGAATTCCACGAAACAACCATAGATCTGATTTCCTATGATGATCAAGACCAAATGTCATCATATATATAATAAAAAAACTAGTTATACAGATTATATGTATAAATATGGGAAATTTATAGGATCTAATAAATATATCTAAGTATATATAATAAAACGATATAGGAATGGTGAAGAATGAGAACTAACTATGAAGAATCAGATTCTGATCATCCAGAAAAGCCTTAAAATTGAATTCAAATTGCATGGAAGAGGTTATCCTACCTACAATAGAGATGAATCAAGCTTTAGTGTTGAAAATGTGAAAAAAAGGTTGAGTTATTTTAGAAAACTATTCAGATCCACTTTTTAGGGAACTTACTTTGTCAATGAGAACAATTAGTTCACAGGGTTAGACAAATAGTGTGTTAACCATGTATTAGATACTACCTAGGAAAACCCTCTCACATCATCCTATTATGGTCTTCCTAATAGTGGAGGCACCATGGTGAATCTAATGACTATTATTTAATAATGTTTAGGGTTTATTTTGGATTTCTACACTGTCTAGACAAACTGTATGCTGCATGTGCGCATCACCACTATCACCAAAAACTCATTGAATGTTCCCCTGACTCTCCCAACCATCATCATTATACATATCTAAATAAAATCATAAATAATGTGTTATATACTAGAAAAAGGGGGAACAAAATTATCCCCACCAATTGTCATTCCATCCCCAGAATGTATTAAAAAAATTTTCCCTAGAAGATTTCTCACCATTTCCATTCCATTTTGTTTTGGCTTTCAAAAGTCTCTTCTTAAATGTTACCATTTATCCATAAAACTAATATTAGGCTACTAAATTTTCCATTAAATTAATTCTATTTCATATACAAGATCCTCACTTGGATAAGTACCAATGAATCATCCATCTCAAATTTCACATGATCCCATCAGATCACATGTTTAGGATCGTGATGATACATTTTTACCTAATATATGTGGAACTCATTATTCACAAAACTGAACCATGTTTGTAATAAAAGTTGATATTCCTCATCTCCAACCCATTAAAATTTCTCAAAAGGGAAAATGAATTGAAGAGATAACATTCCTTACGACCCAAAATGACAATGTCCATGCCCTGGTGAAATTTGCAAAACCCCATAATCACTCATTACAAAAGACAATAGTCTTCAATGATGACATGAATATGATTTATGAAAACATTGATCTATCTCCATAATTTTCATAATAATCTAAATATTTTCAATTTTATCTTATACAAGTATCATCTTAACTGGTGATGCTTCATTTGTTTCCATCCAACATTGTAGATAATGACAAGGAAACCAAAATAATGCATCAAAAGAATCCATATGTATTGAGGCACAATGTCTATTATTATTTGAGAATAATTATAAGGCTATATTCACATTATATTACCCACCAAAATAAATTACACAATCCCATAACAATTCTACAAGTATTTTTGTCATCCTTTCATATTTCCCATCCTTTTTAGGATGATACACTGTACTCATTGTCATCTGATTGACAAGGTATTTCTATATGGATTTCGAGAAAAAAGAAGTAAACCTCGTATCATTGTATACGACTATCAAAACTGGTATTCCATTTATATTTACCACCTTTTATATATATATTTTTGATAGATCTTCTATGGTTTGAGTTTCACTAATGGGGATGGAATGAGCCGACTTCGTCAGCAGATCCACTATCACCCATATGTCATCTTTTTTCAGAACAATTCCTTGTAACCCTATAACAAAATAAATTGATATAATCTCTTATTTTCAAAATGGAATATGTAAAGACTATAACATAGCCATTGGTCGTTGATATTATACTTTGACTTGCTGACAGGTTAAACACCATGAAATGAACTGATCCACTATCTATTTCTGCCAATATACCAAAAAAGACCATTCAGACCCTTATACATCATTTTAACACCTAGATGAATATACCATCTAGAATGGTGGTAATCATGTTTTTCCTAACAATCCATATCTACAAACATATAATCTATGATACAAAATAGTGATCACTCATCCAACATCTAGATCTCAACAGTCTTGCATACATTGAGTTTGGAACTCATATAAAGAAAAATTGCATCAGATATTTTTGCATCTATGACCATCATTACCTAATAATGAACTATATAAATAGAAATGAAAACTACAATAACCCCACGATCTTCACATAATACATGGATATCACATAGGTCTGACATCAACATCAACTCTTTTATATCTCTTTTAGCCAACTACAAGTAAGAATTTATACATATTTCATCTTCCCCAATATTACCATTTCCCAACATATATATCGAGTCAAAAGAAAAATATCTAAATATAACCTATCCATCACATTTTCCTCAGATTAAAAAATCATTGTGAGAATATATTTTTGAGGCTTTTATAACCTATAAACACCATAAATGTTTCATTAAAATGATAATGGTGCCCTTAAAATAATGGTTGACCATAACTAATTCCAAATAGTGTGTTGGGTAATTAATCTCATGCACTCTCAACTGACTTGATCCATAAACAACAATGTGGACACATTGCATGAGAACACCCTCAACACATATCTTAAAGCCTCAAAGTAAACATCGTACCATTTCCGTAATTCTAGAAAAATTCATATAGGTGTTTATGTAGGATAAAAATTAAACTCTTGGAATGTATTTTGGAATTCTGCATTCTATTAGAATGATGCATTATTTTTCATCAATTTTTTCATTGGTTATTGTATTTCTCATTCCTCAAGCACAAAGCAGCTGTAATAACCAGGTAGACCTAGAAAATGGTGTGTCTCAAATAAAAGATTTTTTGGTTTTTAAGAGGAAACTAATTATATATTCTCTAGATCCACATAATAATTTTTTTTCAAAAATACATAACTAAGAATGAATACCTATTTTATCCAAAATTCACACACTAATAATTTGGAATAAAAATGATCATCTATAATTATTCCCTACATTATTTCCAAGTGTTTTTCATGATCATGCCTTGTCCTTGAATAAATCAATATGTCGACCTAAAATAAAACTAAAAAACCCCATATTTCATGGAATTATAGAATTCATAAATTCTTTAATGATGGATTGTTAATTTATATAAATGAATGTCTTGACTAAATATTCATAATAGCCATATATTCTTTCATAAATATTTCTTTGGAATATATTCTTTCTAAACTCTCAATTGATGATATCCTGATTACTATTCAATTTTACAGAATCTACTAACTCACCTCAATTGATTGAATAGGTCATCACAGCATGGAAGTTTGTATCTATTCATGTTTATATTATGGTTTATTTTTCGATAAATCATAGATATCATTTGGGTTAAATATAATTTCTTCACAAATAATACTTGTGTTTTCCATGAAGAAGTTCTCATTAAAATGATACAATTACTCTCTATCTCTTCCAACTAAAAATTAAACTACAATATCACTATTGGTTCTATTAGATAAGATGGAAGTGAGATAGTGATGGTACCTTGTAGGAGAATAATTGTTACCCATAAATCCCTTAATAGGGTAAACCCATATAAATTTTCATATAAAACATTAGAAAACTGGCCCACGATTGTTGGAAAACTGTTAGTCTCATTATCTTCCATCGATGTCAAAGTCAAGACAACCAATGATAATAGATTTTCCCACTATTTGTACCAACAAGAGAGTTTCAATTGACTTCATGTCCCTTTCCCCCTTAAAATTAGTTTGACAGCATCCTCTATTACGAATATAACTTTTCTTCTATAACAGTCGATGCATGCCTTAAATGTTTTCCATAAATCCATACCCATGATTACATCAGAAACATCCATCTATAACACTAATAAGTCCCATTTCAGCTCATCTCCATCAAAATTTATTGAAAATTCTATACACATGAAGGATCTACAAACCCATTCCCCAAGAGTAGTTTTATGTTTAAACACATATAGTATCATCTCGGATTTTAAACATAGTAAATAAACATCAATATTATAAATAATGGAATGTGGTGAACCACCATCAAACAGAACATGTATGAGGGTAACATTTAATACTATCATACCTTTCATAGTATATAGTCTGGCCTAATCATCCACAATTAACTATTCTACTCCATACAATTTCATCGTTTCTGTAGTCTGCTCCTTCTTTCCTTCTTGAGATTTTTCTTGAAGAGGAGTCATCATATTGATAGAATCACTATCTCTATCCCTATTCTATTGATGAGTTTTATTCTTCTTTCCTCATCTCGTTGAAGCATATGTGGCCTTTGAGACATAATATTTTTCTTCATTAATTGATCTTGTATCACTACGATAATAATGCTAAGGATGGCACATCCTATTGTAATTATGAAAATATTTAGGCCTTGTTTTACATTCATTCATG
Organism: Viscum album; assembly: GCA_963277665.1. Taxonomy (NCBI): domain Eukaryota; kingdom Viridiplantae; phylum Streptophyta; class Magnoliopsida; order Santalales; family Viscaceae; genus Viscum; species Viscum album. The sequence goes on from OY728148.1 coordinate 395,558,164, forward strand.
ACGTGGTAAATGTATCACATTGAAATCATCCTTTATTTTTTTGGGTCATAGGGGATGATTTACCAATCCGAATATCTGAAATTTGTTTCCACTCACACCCTAGAAATAGGTGTCCCTCTATCGCTTTCATAAAAAACATGCATTGAAAATGTGTTAGATACTACCTAGGCAAACCCTCACATGACCTCCTTATATAGTCTCCCCAACCGTGATAACTGCATACGGAATCTAGTCACCAACATCTTCCAATGTGCACAATTTCTCCTAGTATTTCCTTACATTGCAGACAAATTGTGTGCAACCCATCCACTTCTCTTATAGCACCAAAAACTCCTTGAATGTTCCATATAATAATCTAGAAATCACTCTTATAATTTATATAAAAAATTAAATAAACGGTTACATACCAGAAATCCGGGTTAATATAATTATGCTTCCATTAATGATATTTTACGATCCATACCTATAGAAAACCTATAAATTTTACTCTCTTCTCGTTTTCATGATATCATCATGTATTGGTAAATTTTTTTACTGCATGGTATTTATGATAAATATGAATCTTCTTTTTAAATATGGATTTATTTTAAATTTTAGTCTTAAACCTGTGTTATTTAAAAACAATGTTTTCTAAAAAAATTTATAATATTTTAAAATTACACTCTGATGATTAAATAACATTTTACCGATGTATTTCATATAGAAAAATGGTTATAAACATAATGATGTTTCAATTTTTTCATTAAAAAAATATTATATACATTTATGTTGAACAAGGAATATTTTTCATGAATAGACATACCCACATTCATGACCATCATTTCATTAAATCATTTAATTTTTGTTTAATAGTTATTTTCAAATAAATTTTTTTCTCAATGATAGTAAAAAATGTATATTTTAATGTGTTTATCAATGAAATTTTTTCCCAAAATTATTTATGTTTATAATTGTATTAAATTATCTTAAAACCATTCTTTATATATTTTCAAATTGTTAATCTAAATGAATGAAATTTCAATTATTTCATGCTTTCATTATAGGGTTTTATAATAGTTTTCTCGAATATTCTTTCAAAAATGATTTGAATGATTTTTTTTAATATTAAAAATTATTTTTAAAAATATGTTATCTTATTTTTTCTAGTATTTATTTATGAGTATTAAATTTTATATAAAAGAAAATGGTTTTAAGAATATATTCTATGTTACTTTATATGTTTTAAAAACAATTTGAAAATGAATTGGAATTCAAAAGGTTTATAGTAATATAAAAATTCAAAGAGGAAAAGTTATTTTATTAAATAAATGGTTGAAATTAAATAGTATAGCTTTCTTTTTAAAAAAAATTATTATTGATATGGTTTTATTAAAAATATTTTATATTAAAGGATATATTCCATAACAACTATTCCATGTGGCCTTTCAAAACATTTTTAATATTGGATAATAATCTATGTTATAGTTTTACTTTTTTAAGGATAGAATCTAAGAATACAATTAATATTTATGTTTGATGGATTTTTCTTTTATGGAATAATTTTCAGGGAATATATTCCTCTTCAACAAGTAATATTATGTCGAAACCTACCTCTTTTCATTAGTTTTGTTTTAATGAAATTAATATGAGGCTTTAACTATTTTCCAATGATAATGCTATGATATATTAATTATGATACACTTATTATTTCCTGGGTTATGATATAATGTTTATGAAAACAATCTGTATTTATGGATCATTAAATTATGCATGTTTTACAATATTTTGGATCATGTATTTATAATTTTAATATGTGACATGTGGGACATATATTTCCCACCAATGCATTGTGTAATGTTTTGTATCACAATATTTTCTGATGGTAATAATGTCGACGGGCATGTCCACGATGGAATATGTGGTTCCCAATTTAATAAGTGGATATAGGAAAATATAATCCTATATATAATATGGGGAAACATGATCCACTATGGGAATATAGAGATACTGAATCCCTTATAATGAATGTACTATAATGTTTGATGGTGGCATGTCCCACCCAGTAGGTGTGGTCTCCATGAAGTGATCTAATATGTTCTGGCAGTGCACCTTGAAATATAGGGAATGATTCTACAAGTTTATTTATGGGACACATTTCTTAGTCTTATTCCTATGTTATTTATTTGTAGATTTTTCTCTTTATTATTATATGATTTTTGTCTCAAAAGATTCCAACAGTTATGCGATGTTTCATTTTTTTTTGTTAATATTCATGGTATGATAATAATATGTTATTCTCATATTATTATACCATTATGTTCAATTTATTCTTATGTATCACTTTTATTTAACCTAATAAAAATTTTATCCCACACATATCATATGTATTTATTACCAAGGTTGTGATGAATAGTTTAATGTAGGAGTAATAAAGGGCATGATCACTAATATATATTTTGAATATAATTAACCAAATTATATGAATGTTTTACCAGTATAAAAATACACTAAACTATTATGGTCCTCGATCATGTATTTTGTTTGGTGATGGATACTATCAAAAAATTATGCATTATCAAGGTATGTTAATTGTAGGTCGTTATAAGTGCACAACATATACCATTATAGAAGTCATATTTTAATCCCAATACTATCATGGTGTACTAATTCTATTGTTCAAAAATGTTCACTCCCTATTCCATTAATATTTATCTCTTGAGATATCAATCATCATTCACTGAAAGTGGTAAATATAAGTCACACCCTTAATATAATTAAAGTAATACATATATGTGAAACAGTATCATAAAACAATTATAAAATCATAACCCTTGACATGATATGTGTTTAATAAATATTTCATCATAAAATATCCACTATAATATATTAATGATTAACAATAATCATATCAATTAATCAATTAAAACCCATGGAAAAGAAGTAGGTTTCATACTAATTTTTATGATACAACATTGTCAAGAGAAACATGATTCATAAACATAATTTCATCATAAAAATAAACCCATGGAAATACATATAATACGTTTTTATAATATGGAATGAAGATTAAATTAATATTTTTATTTATAATAATTACTAAAAGGTAAAAAATATATTTTATATATTCTTCATAAATTGAGGAAATAATTAAATAAATTTTATCATGAATATCAATGAAAAAAATTCATTTGAAGTGACAATTAATAATTGTTAAAAAAAATTGGGATATTGATTATAAAAAAAAGAAAAAATTAATATAAACATGTATTATCAATAAATATTAAATGAAGATAAAATTCATTATTTTCATTAGATATGGTCAATAATATTTCATAATCATATCTATAAATATAAAAAATCTCGATAAATGAAGATATTGTAACATGAAACATATTCAATATTGTTTACATTTGAATCATAATCCACATGAAATTAAATCATTAAATTTATTTTATAAAATCATTAAAATTAATTATTTAATTAATCTTTGTGTTTAAGGGGCTCTATTGGCACCTCCTAAAAGAAGATAACTCTATAACACGACAATTTTCCCAAAAAAAGTAATATTGTGAAACAAATACCATACCATTTTTGTATCTTTTGATACATTAACCAAACGTAAGAGTGATACAAAAATTGATATTTGAAAACATGTAATTTTATAGATAACAAAAACAAACTAAATTTATTAGAAGTGTATACAATACATATATGGAACAATTTTGGATTATGGAATATATCAAAATGATATAAAAGGGAGATAATGAATCCCATATCATAATTATAATATTCATTATTATACTTTAAATAAACCTTTATAATATATATTAGTTCATTATAAACATATAAAATTAACTTAATGAAATATTTATCATGTCATTTATGATTTAATTATGACCTTTTGTTACACATTCATTAACAATTCCTTGTTAATGTCACTTCTCAGAAAAAAACTACATTCATTTTTTGATATGATTTGATTTTTTCATTAGTACCTATTACATTGATAATGGTTATATCATATAAATAATGGTATAAATTATATAAATATCACATATATTAATTATATATGTATATATATTTTTTTAATAAAATTTAGATTTATATAATCAAATACAATGGTCAATGAGATAGTAGGTCATACATATTAAGGAACGTTGATTCCGTTTTGTCAAAGGATTGAATGAAAAAGCTAAATAATATATTAAATTATATATATATATATATATATCATATTTTTCATTAAAACCATTCTTATTACCTCCCTTGTAATGTGCTAATGGATCACATTACTTCGTGAGGAGGTAGTCCACCATAAACATTAGCGACATTATCATATTCCATCAGAATTAAAATTAAAATGAAATATGTGATATTATAATTCCACAAGAATAATAATATCATATTTATATATTTTATATATTTAATACATCAAAAAATGCATTCATTTTATTTGTTCATAAGATAATTAATGACAAAATTTTATGAGGTAGTAGTCTATCATACACACTAATGGTGATTTTTTAACCAATTTGAATTTAGAGGAGATTTCTTTTTATTTTTAAATTTAAATAATTAAATTAATTTATATGTAATATGTAATACTAATACAATCAACATTAATAAATTAAATTTCTAGGATGGGGAAAATGAAAATAAAAAAAAAATCATCTATTATGGACGTTATCTATTATTCAATTATTTTTTTGTTTGTATAAAAATAAATTTATTATTTATTAATAAAAATAATAAATATTAATGGATAAGAGGAGGGAATTAAGGAAATTATTTTTTAGGAAATTTATTATATAATTGGATTCCTACATGTGAATAAGTGATAAGTTGTGTTGGCATTTTAAAAGTAAGGTGTGTAGCAATGTTTTTTTAAGAAAAATATGATCCATTGTTTTTCCAAAACCAAAAGTCATAAAAATTAAATATAATAGATTCATTGACATGATAATGACAAAATATCTCCATCCATTTTATTGGGGACATATTTTAGGTCATTTTTTTAAAATATATTTTTTGGTTAACCCCACTAAAAATCCATTTTAACTTTACCCCAATAATTATTATTTTTATTTTTTCTAATTGGTAAGGTTAATTTATTAATATTAAAAGATAATATAATTCATTCTAATTCAAAAAATTGAATGTATTTTTCAAAAATTACATTCATTGATGTAGGATAATTTGATTTATTAATAAACTGACATATTTGATGATAAATAAATTTTCAAAGACCAAATGATCCAATGATCAATAACATCTTATATAAAATTAAGAAAAAAATGATTGATATGAACTAAATTATATAATTCAATATATAAATGAAAATATTTCACGACCGTCCAATTTTTGGTGAAATATGTCATTTACAAATACATTAATTGGGAAGGTAGTTTTAAATATAAACAAGTATTTTTCAATATTATTAAAAAAAATAATCTCTTATTAATCCCAAGTATTCAACATAGATTAATTTAGAAATTATTATTATAAAAATATTTGATCATATAATATTAATTTTATAAAATTTTCCTAAAATAATATAATTAATTATCAAAATATGAAGAATAAAATATTTTACTGAAAATATATTATTTTTGAAACATATAATAACTTTTCTGAAAATAAAGTAATTTTTTGTCTATATATTTTATTAATATAAACCCACTATAATTAAAATTAAAAATATGGTTATTTATTTTAATTCATCAATGTTTAAATTATAGTTAATAAAGGTAATGTTTAAATAAATGTATTAATACTTTTTCATGTTTCATTAAAACACATTATTTCATGTAATCCAAGCTAAAATCGATGTTGTGAGTATCAAAAGATATTAAGGAAATGAACATTGTTTAAAAAAAATATGTTTCATAAAATATCATGTATTTACTTCACATACCCCTGATCAATGATTTATTTTATTGATTATGATGGTATAAATAAATTTTAATTAATAGAGAATCATTATAATATCAACAATTGAGGGTCAAAAATGAGGACTTACCCACGAAAACCATCCACAGTAGGTTATAGAATTATATATTTTAGTGATTCTATTCGAAAATCATCATTACTGTGGATTAATTAAGGATAAAATTTTAAGATTATATGAAGATTAAATGTATCAATTTGTGGTTGTAATTTTATATGATAATATTATATATTTGAGAAGGAAAAGTGAGATTGATGGTTATTTTTGAAAATTTATGAAGGTACTTATGATGGAGGAGTTATATATATTATATAAAATTTACAAAAATATTGATTTGGATATTTTAATAATTAGTTCACATAAACTAAATAGAATTTATAATTTTATTATTTAGTATTATATGTTATTTTAAATTTGACATTACATACCATGGAAACTGAGATTAATTGTTTTCATGGGGTAGATCGCTACTACCCTTCTTATATTGTAAATTTTAAATGAAATTTTAATAAAAAAAACATGGTTATAATGAAAAGTAGTTATGTTCATTAAGGATTATAAATGTGTATATAATTCAAAGAGCCAACAAGATATTTGGAAAGTGAATATGATCTCACACTACCCTATTATTGAGACAGGTTTTTGTTATATAGTTATTTATTGAAAAAATTAATAGGAATTTATCGTATTAAAAATTTTATTTACATACCATATTGTTAACTAAAAAATGAAATAAAATGAGAAAATATGCCAAAATAATTTTAAAAAATTTTAGTGATAATTTTTCTTAGCTAATATGAGGGAAAAATTAATATATTTAATAGTGTGATATATATATAGAAAAAAATATTGATATTTGTATTCAGTTAAAATGAGTTGACTATTTACATGATGTGAATTTTTTAAGTGATTGATAGTTATATATTCTCAATAAATTAAAAACATATGAAGGGAAATAAGGTTGTCGATTCTCTAAAATAGATGAATCATGATAGTTTAACACTTATGTGGAGTCAAGAGATTAAATATATATGGATTTGTATAAAATTTAACAATATATATTTTAGGAAGGGGGAAAATGTTGTATTTCACATTAGAATCTCCAACCATTAATCCCTATGAAGATTAATGTGGGACATATGAATGATATATAAGTATAGAAGAAATTATGGAATTTTATTGTTTAACCATGATTTTTGGTGAATGATATGTTTCATGATTAGAGATTGTTTCCTATAAATACAATAATTGACGGAGTTTTGAAAAAATACTAATTGTTCAACATTATTTTTTGATTTGGTAAAGTCAATGATATATGGAGATCTAATGTCATAATTTTTCTAGGTAAATATGAAATTAAATTCATAAGAGTATGTATCAAGATGCTCATTATGTGAACAAGTTATATATAAGATAGTGAGTCAAAATAGTAATAATTATACATTATATATATATATATATATGGAAATGGGAAGTCATCACCATGTATTTCTTCACGCGAGTCCCTAATAAAATAAAAAAAGACAAAATTCTGTTTCGGATGTTGAGGAATTTCTTATGAGATAAAAAATATTATTTCGATTATATATGATTTCCCTCTTGATAAAATTTATTGGTTTTACATTTAGGAATGGGTTAATTTAATGATGTACCACAATCTATGGTATCATTTCCAGATTTTATGTTTACCTTGATTCTTTGGAAATGAATTTAGTATGTTATTAAGACTGATTTGAGTTTTATTATTTCATATAATCCATAGAGTGGTTGTTAGTATGAATGGACCATTCAAACACTATAAGGCATGTTGTAATCTTAATTAATGGATTTAAAATGTCTTAGAGATAATCAAATTCATTTGGTGTAATTTTAATATAAAAATAGATTTTCTAGGAGCATTATAAATGGATCTTCAAGATGCAATATATGGTTGGATGTTATGAACTCATATAGTTTTGTATAAAATTATAAAAATAATTCTATTGGGACATAATGTATATGAGAAAATAAATAATATGTTTACATTCATTAAGTAGAACATTAGTTGTAGAGACCCGAAGCCTGACGTACATGGACATTACATTACATTTGCGGAATACTTAGTACATAACAAAAACACAAACACAAGGACCGTAATAGTTTAGTGTAATTGGAAACTCAGAATATAATCTTCTAATCGTGGTGAAAGATCTTCAACATCTCCCATAAAGATCTTCTTTTTTTTCTAAACCTAAATCCTTTATTTATGTCATGGGGAAAATAAAACATAAAAGGGTGAGCTCAAATGCATAGTAAGGGTAAACAAAAGAAATATCAATCACATAGTATTCATAAGAACATATCTTTTGGAAATCATAACCTGCAAAAGAGATCATAATTTCATAACATGGGATAAATCATAGTAGTGAAATGTAATCCAAATAATCATAACTTAAAACATGAATCATTGTGGCATTAACACGTAATCATAGAGAATTATTTCTTGTTAGTCAAGACTCATTTCCAAGACTATCTTAGTGGACAAAGTCCCTTTCTGAACCGAGTTCATTCCTCATTTCAGTCATATTTCACTGAACCGGTATAACCTACCGTTCCGACCATGTCTATCTCATGAGATATAAAATCATTACCCAATGCATTGGAGGGATATATAGGTCCCACCCATCTCATAATGATACCATTCTTTTGTGTGCCACAAAATCATAAATCATACATCATTGCATAAACCATGTAATAAAAATGGGATTCATAAACAACATGACATCATAAAACAACTCATATAAGATAAAGATATTCATAAAAATAATTACACCACAACATAATCAATTTAATTTAATAATAGCGATATAAACAGAACTCTATATTATCATAGATGGAAAATAATTTTGATAAAACACTTGAACTCCATTCTTGAGAAAAATATCCTTTCAAATTCAAAAACATTTATCCGTTCATAACATGTCATAAAATTTTGACCTAAAAGAAGTTGATAAAAAATTAAACTTGAAACCTTGTAAAGGAAGATTTTTGTAAATAATGTTTAAAAAATCCATTCATGCCGTATAAGTTAAAAAAACATTCTTCTCGCACTTTTGTCGGAAAAGTCAAAAAGTACCTCGTACGAAAAACGACAAAAGATTCACTTCATATCTTTTACTAAAAACTCACCGAAGGGTAAAATTGGATTTAAACAATTGTATATGGATGGAAATAATATTACATATTGAAGAAACATGGATGTGGATGATAAAATACACCCCAGTAAATACCAAAGTATAAACAATCTCAGATAAAAATGAGATTGTGATATTTCCCTTACCTTATGTCTGATATGCTTTGTACGTATCCGAACCTCCTGTATAATGATTTAAATAATGGCATTACATTATTACAGAATCATATTAATTGTTATGATATCATATATGGTTCACTTATGACTTTATATTACCCGTTCATTTGTAAATTCCATGTTAAAGAAGCGTTTTGGGTAAAATCATTTCATTTATCGTAGGTGTTTGGACTTGATGTTATTGACATTATTATTACTTATATCATGATTTACTTACTTCCAGAATAGAAAACATGATTTATATATCATATATATTCAGTATATATATATATATATATATAATAGATAAATGAAATGAAACACACCGTTCATGGAGACGGTAGTCTGTACGTACACATGAATGTTGTTTTCCTTTCCTTATTGTCTTGAATGGAAGAAAGTATATGAAATACATATATAAATAAATCTAGTAGCTTTATAATGTCATATATTTCATTATTATTTCTTATATATACTTTATAATCATTCTTAAATGGTTAACATGGAGAATGAATCTCATCGCGTCATGGAGACGGTAGTCCGTACGTACGCACAAGCGAAGATATCATTATCATGATCGTGAACTTGTGTTGAAGTGTATGTATACTATTTCAGTATCAATATAAAATTATAATAATCATATATGGTTACTAATTACACCATTATACCCATCCAATTAAGGTGGTGGCGGAAAATAGATTACACCACGGCGTGGAGACGGTATTCCGTACGTACGCAAGCGCGGTGATTTCCTTTTTCCGTAGGATGGATAGAAAGTTAATTAGAGTTGTTTCATATTTATAATAACATATCATTATATAAGAAATAGTGATGATATTGATTTATCATGAAACAACTAATGAACAAGAAGTTTAAGAAGAAATAAATTGAAAAAGATCGGTGATGGATATTACCTCTTTTTGACACACCTTTTCTTAACCTCCACTTAAAGAACTAAGGATGGCCTTTGAAGAAGACCAGGACCTCTAGGATGATACTAGGGAAGTATATAAGAGATTTTGGAAGGGGTTGTCCGAGCTTTAATGCTCAAATTGGTGTGATGAGGAGAGGGAGGAGGTGCCCTTTTATAAGGGAGGAGAGTGGCACCTTAGGAAAATCTCAAAATATTATTTTATATTAAGGTCAAATTCGGTTTATAATGGTTCCAAAGGGTCTTATTTCTAATATAAAGTGGGGATGGGTCGAAATCCTCTCATCCAATAGATTTATACAAGTTTAGGTTATTATTTTAACCTTATCAATTAGATTTAACTCTAAGATAAATAATTTAACTTTTACCGTGTCTTTTTGTTTTCTAACACTATATGGTTAATAAACTTACCATAACAAGACAAACGAAACCCAAGTTGTTTATTATTAATATATATAACCGTATCTAAGTCATTTGGACGAACCTTATATTTTTAGGAATAAAATAACAATTAATAATATAATATTTGTTTTAAAAACTAATTTATGTGAATTTTGACACTATTTGGTACATGATTTTTATGAAATTCATAACAGAATGATAAGTTTGAACCAAGTTACTTAAATCAACAATAACATGTCATATTAACCTAGAAAATTAATTTAAGTCATAAAAAGTCTCAAATTACATTTATTTGGGCATTTTAAACATTAATTATGTTAATATTTTCTTAAAAAGGTAATTACTACATCATCGTCGTGTCATAAATAAATGATAATTATTTAATCCCTAAAAATTCTAAATAAATTCCTATGATGTAGATAATTGTATTTTATTTCTGTAGACTATTCATGTTTGATGTTTCATGAAGTTTATCATTAAATTAAAATTATTATACTTATAAGATTTAAGAAGTGACATGTTGTCACATTCTTTGATTTTAATAATAATTAAATTATTTTCATGGACAAAAGTCCATAAAATGAATCTAATCAGACCCTTAGGTTATATGGGTCTACTTTTAGCTATCCAATAGGATTTTTACAAGTGTTTGGGTAATTTAATAATCTTATATTTACCCTTAATTACCTGATTTACCTTTAACTATAGTAAATAAAATTTACCGTAGTTACTATTCACAATGCCCAAAAATAAAAATTAGCTTATTGACATAATTTGGACCCAATGATTCCAAATATGGAATCCATTTTTCAAAATTCAATACACAAAAGATGCAGAAATTAAATTAAAATTAATCTCGTTGTCGAAAGAAAATGGGTTTTTCTTTAAAACATTGCAAAAGATTGAATTGTTTTAACCTACAAATTCAAGGTAAAATCAATGCTAATGACATAAATTATATTAAATGGTAAAAATATATTCTATTTATACTTTAAAACCATTCAATATTATAATTTAACCACATAATATATTACGATGAAACGAGTTGTTTTTAATTAAGATATAGCGTGTTTTTACTATTCATTAAAATATGAAAGTTATCGGAAAAATATCAAAACTTTATCTAATGTAAATTTTTATATCCTGATTCAAAATAAAAATTATATTTTGTCAAATTTAACATATAAAAATGTCAAAAACTAAATTTAAATTGGGTGCACCATCAAAAGGCGGCAAAACTGCATTTTTTGAAAAATACTTATTTTACCCGAAAAATTTATTTTGTTCTTATACCATGTTCTAGAAAATGTGTAAGATGAATAATAATGTTATAAAATTCAAAATTTAGTTAATAATATTCATAACAGCTAGTTCATGACAATATTATAATAATATATCATTTTTTATTAAAACCCGGTATTGCGTACAACACACGCTATCGAGGAAGGTCGCGATTGCGTGTAATGCAAGCCAAGTCTGGGTTGCGTGTTGTGAAAGAATCCTTAGTTGTTTCGTATAATAGAATCCAACCATATTTCATTTATACATTGAATATATATATATATATACTCAATGTTTCGTAGAATAACTATTATCAAAATTGTGTGTAACACGATCCAAGAATAGTTTTGCGTATACTGCAAGCTAATACGGTGTTGCGTATAGCGCAAGGTAATCTTGGTGTAGAATACAACACAAGACATTAATGAAATTAAAAGAATATTTTTCATAAAATCTCGGGGTGTTACATTCTACCCCCCTTAAAATAAATTTCGGCCTCGAAATTCGTCGGGGTTATAAATGGTTAACAACTCGAAAGTTTCATTAATAGAAACCCACATTGTAAATAGGTATACCAAAACCAATCTTTAAAAACAAAAGTATGAAACGTAACGGTTACCCAAATAAACTAATCAATGGGTTTCCACATAGGTGAAAATATGTATATGGAAGAGAAATCTAACCACCATGTTCTGATGGATAGTGGTAGTGAACATGGCTATAGAAAAGCCAGTAATCACAAAGCTATTGATTTGTGATGATCTAAGGTACCATCTGATTCATCGGATATAAGGGAACTAAGACAACATTTTTGGTTTTCAAGATCATTTCCCTAAAGTTGATGAATTAAAAGAAATACATACATTATATTGGTACAATCACACTGTGGTTCGTGAATTGAACAATTTCCACTTCATCCCTTAACGAAATGAAGTTGAATTTGTTATTCGTGGTGTGTTATAAGGTCATGTGATAGAATGATGGGTCATTCCATCTCTTTCAAACAAAAGGTTAGCAAAAGTTATAAGTCCATCTTATGGTTATATTAATCGTATATGGTTCCAAAAATGAACTTATAATTCATATATCATACCACTTAATAAAATAAAACTAGTTTCAACTAAAAATGGACTTTTTGTAGGCCAGTTGTAGGAAATAAAGGCCAATCACACTTCGGTTGTGGGTTCGATTTCCATAGCCTTGTCCGACGCGATGGGTTGTCGCCCGTCCTGCAGGTTTTCCTTTTTCTAAAACTATATTACTATAACATCACATAAATAATATTAAAGGTTCTATCCTTAAACAATAATAACTTTTGTCCAACATAATCCATTCCAATCTTTAGGAAATACTTCGGTCCAAGCTCATAATATAAAGAAAATGATTACTTGAAATGTCATCAACCAAGCATGTGAATACCATCATTTATCCCCTATATATCTTGTTGGTCACATTCCAATCATGTGAATACATTAATCATGTATTCTCTTGAAAAATGAATACCCATTAAACCTTAGTGAAAACATGAATTCTATCAAAATTTAACTCTTTCCACATACCAAAATCCCAAAATTATATATACTCAATCCATTACATAACCTTCTCCTTATATCAGTCATGATCTCATGAATACTATCAAACAATTAATTTTCTTCTTATCCCTTCATTATGCGAATATCATCTACTTTCCAAAAATACTGGTACCATTCATCACATAATTTCAAAACATAAGGAAATACAACAGTGTAACAATCCTTAGATGTCTCTTTATTCCATAGTACCATGAGATTACTTATACAACATTTCACTTGATAAACATGTAATCATTCCACTACATTCTTAAACCATTGACTGAGCTTCAACAATTCATTCATCTCACAGATCATTTGTAGTCTCATCATCATCATCAACATAAATACTACCTATATGACCATACTGATTCTCTTCATGAGACTTTCCCTTAGGGCATTGGTTTGCATAATGCCGGTACATTCAACATTTAAAACATTTAACCATTGTTGATGTCGTAGAAATACCATTTTCCTCATCCCTGGTGTTAAATGAACCTTTTCCTTTACACTTACTGGCTTTGTGTCCTTCTTTTCCACACCCAATGCATCTACCAGTTCATTTGAAACATTCTCCATGATGCCTCTTCCCACATGATTTACATATGGGAAATTGAACTTTCTTTCCTCTATGATCATCATGAAACTCCATCTTTCTCTTATTAGCCGAGTCAAGAAACATACCAAATTTTACTTTATTGATCATATTATGAGATTGCTTATTCAGCATAATAATGATGTTTGGACCTCCAAATCCCATTTCATTTGGTTTCTCATGAAGAATATCATTCCATTGTCCATCATATCCTCCATTATCGTGAATCATCTTGTTTCCAGCCATTTTCTAAAACCCAAAAAGAATAGTGTGAAAGGAAGAAATCATAATAAAGGGGGAGTAACTTCAATATATAACATCTTTGGTTTAATTTAATATTATTACCATAGTTCTAAGACTATATACAATACGTATAATTATCCTTAGGGACATCCCTAGGCATACCTTAGAAATATCTCTAGGGATCTCACTAACGTTTTCACATCCTAGTTTCCAGAGGTTGACTAATCCTTTCCTCTGATACCAACTGTAGAGACCCGAAGCCTGATGTACATGGACATTACATTACATTTGCGGAATACTTAGTACATAACAAAAAACACACACACAAGGACCGTAATAGTTTAGTGTCTTTGGAAACTCGGAATATAATCTTCTAATCGTGGTGAAAGATCTTCAACATCTCCCATAAAGATGTTCTTTTTTTCTAAACATAAATCCTTTATTTATGTCCTGGGGAATAGAAAACATAAAAAGGTGAGCTCAAATGCTTAGTAAGGGTAAACAAAAGAAATATCAATCACATAGTATTCATAAGAACATATATTTTGGAAATCATAACCTGCAAAAGAGATCATAATTTCATAACATGGGATAAATCATAGTAGTAAAATGTAATCCCAATAATCCTAACTTAAAACATGAAAATTTGTGGCATTCACACATAATCATAGAGAATCATTTCTTGTTAGTCAAGACTCATTTCCAAGACTATCTTAGTGGACAAAGTCCCTTTCTGAACTGAGTTCATTCCTCGTTTCAGTCCTGTTTCACTGAACCGGTATAACCTACCGTTCCATCCATGTCTATCTCTTTATATATAAGATCATTACACAATGCATTGGAGGGAGATATAGGTCCCACCCATCTCATAATGATACCATTCTTATGTGTGCCACAAAATCATAAATCTTACATCATTGCATAACCCATGTAATAAAAATGAGATTCTTAAACAACATGACATCATAAAACAATTCATATAAGATAAATGAATTCATAAAAATAATTCCACCATATCATAATCAATTCAATGTAATAATAGGGATATAAACAGAACCCTATATTATCTTAGATGGAAAATAATTTTGATAAAACACTTGAACTCCATTCTTGAGGAAAATATCCTTTCAAATTCAAAAACATTTATCCTTTCATAACATGTCATACAATTTTGAACTAAAATAAGTTGATTAAAAATTAAACATGAAAACTAGTAAAGGAAGATTTTCAGAAATAATGTTTAAAAAATCCATTCATGCCGTATAAGTTAAAAAACATTCTTGACGTACTTTTGTCGGAAAAGTCAAAAAGTACTTCGTACGAAAAACAGCAAAATATTCCTTTCATATCTTTTACTAAAAGCTCACGGAAGGGTAAAATTGGATTTAAAAAATCGTATATGGATGGAAATAATATTACATATTGAAGAAACATGGATGTGGATGATAAAATACACCCTAGTAAATAACAAAGTATAAACAATCTCGGATAAAAATGAGATTGTGATATTTCCCTTACCTTATGTCCGATATGAATTGTACGTATCCGAACCTCATGTATATTGATTTAAATAATGTCATTAACTTATTAAAGAATCATATTCATTGTTATGATATCATATATGGTTCACTTATGACTTTATATTACCCGTTCTTTTGTAAATTTCATGTTAAAGAAGCGTTTTGGGTAAAATCGTTTCATTTATCGTAGGTGCTTGGACATGTTGTTTTTGACATTATTATTACTTATATCATGATTTACTTACTTCCATAATATAAAAAATGATTTATATATCATATATATTCAGTATATATATATAATAGATAAATTAAATGAAACACACCGTTCATGGAGACGGTAGTCCGTACGTACGGATGAACGCTGTTTTCCTTTCCTTATTGTCTTGAATGGAAGTAATTAGGTGACATACATATATACATAAATCCAGTAGATTTATAATGTCATATATTTCATTATTATTGCTTATATATACTTTATAATCATTCTTAAATGGTTAACATGGTGAATGAATCTCATCGCATCGTGGAGACGGTAGTCCTTACGTACGCACGAGCGATGATATCATTCTCATGATCGTGAACTTGTGTTGAAGTGTATGTATACTATTTGAGTATCAATATCACTTTATAATAATCATATATAGTTACTAATTACACCATTATATCCATCCAATTAAGGTGGTGGCAGAAAATAGATTACACCACGGCATGAAGACGGTATTCCGTACGTACGCACGCGCGATGATTTCCTTTTTCCGTAGGATGGATAGAAGGTTAATTAGAGTTGGTTCATATTTATAATAACATATCAGTATATAAGAAATACTGATGTTATTAATTTATAATGAAACAACTAAAGAAGAAGATGTTGAAGAAGAACGAAATTGAAAAAGATCGGTAATGGATATTACCTCTTTTTGACGCGCCTTTTCTTAACCTCCACATAAAGAACTAAGGATGGTCTTTAAAGAAGACCAGGACCTCTAGGATGATACTAGGGAAGTGGATAACAGATTTTGTCAGTGGTTGGCCGAGCTATAATGCTCAAATTGGTGTGAGGAGGATAGGGAGGAGGTGCCCTTTTATAAGGGAGGAGATGGGCACCTTAGGAAAATCTCAAAATATTATTTTATATTAAGGTCAAATTCGGTTTATAATGGTTCCCAAGGGTCTTATATCGAAGATAAAGTGGGTATGGGTATAAATCCTCTCATCCAATAGGATATAGACAAGTTTAGGTTATTATTTTAACCTTATCATTTAGATTTAACTCTAAGATAAATAATTTAACTTTTACAGTGTCTTTTTGTTTTTTTACACTATATGGTTAATAAACTTACCATAACAAGCCAAACGAACCCCAAGTTGTTTATTATTATTATATATAACCTTATCTAAGTCATTTTTCCGAACCTTAGATTTTTAGGAATAAAATAACAATTAATAATATGATATTTGTTTTAAAAACTAATTTATGTCAATTTTGACACTATTTGGTACATGATTTTTATGAAATTCATAACAGAATGATAAGTTCGAAACAAGTTACTTAAATCAACAATAAAATGTCATATTAACCTATAAAATTAGTGTAATTCATAAAAAGTCTCAAATTACATTTATTTGGGCATTTCTAACATTAATTATGTTAAAATTTTCTTAAAAAAGTAATTACTGCATCATCGTCGTGTCATAAATAAATGATAATTATTTAATCACTAAAAATTCTAAATAAATTCCTATGATGTAGATAATTGTATTAGATTTCTGGGGACTATTAATTTTCGAAGTTTCATGAAGTTTATCACTAAATTTAAATTATTATACTTATAAGATTTAAGAAAGTGACATGTTGTCACATTCTTTGGTTTTAATAATAATTAAATTATTTTCATGGACAAAAGTCCATAAAATGAATCTAATACGACCCTTAGGTTATATGGGTTTACTTTTAGCCATCCAATAGGATTTTTACAAGTGTTAGTGTAATTTAATAATCTTATATTTACCCTTAATTACCCGATTTACCTTTAACTATAGTAAATAAAATTTACTGTAGTTACTATTCACAATGCCCAAAAATAAAAAGTAGCTTATTAAAATAATTTTGACCCACTGATTCCAAATATGGAATCCATTTTTCCAAATTTAATACACAAAAGATGCAGAAATTAAATTAAAATTAATCTCGTTGTCGAAAGAAAACGAGTTTTTCTTTAAAACATTGCAAAAGATTGAATTGTTTTAATCTACGAATTCAAGGTAAAATCAATGCTAATGACATAAATTATATTAAATGGTAAAAATATATTCTATTTTTACTTTAAAACCATTAAATATTATAATTTAACCATATAAGATATTACGATGAAAAAATATTTTAATTTAAATATAGCGTGTTTTTACTATTCATTAAAATATGAAAGTTATCGGAAAAATATCAAAACATTATCTAATGTAAATTTTTATATCCTGATTCAAAAGAAGAATTTTATTTTGTCAAATTTAACATATAAACATGTCAAAAACTATATTTAAATTGGGTGCGCCATCAAAAGGCGGCAAAACTACATTTTTTTAAAAATACTTATTTTACCAGGAAAATTTATTTTGTTCTTATACCATGTCCTATAAAATGTGTAAGATGAATAATAATGTTACAAAATTCAAAATTTAGTTAATACTATTTATAACGGCGAGTTCATGACAATATTATAATAATATATCATTGTTTATTAAAACTCGGTATTGCGTACAACACACACTATCGAGGAAGGTCGCGATAGCGTGTAATGCAAGCCAAGTCAGGGTTGCATGTTGTGAAAGAATCCTTCGTTGTTTCGTATAATAGAATCCAACCATATTTAATTTATACATTAAATATATATATATATGTACTCAATGTTGCGTAGAATAACTATTATCAAAATTGTGTGTAACACGATCCAAGAATAGCAATGCGTATACTGCAAGCTAATACGGTGTTGCGTATAGCGCAAGGTAATCTTGGTGTAGAATACAACACAAGACATTAATGAAATTAAAAGAATATTTTTCATAAAATCACAGGGTGTTACATTAGTGACCATTAAAGTTAAAATATAATTAATTCTAAAAATCGTCGGTGAGATATATATTTTTATGTTACTGAAAATGTTTTCCAATAAATATATCCATAGAAGATGGTTATGTGAGTTGTAAATAACGGAACATGATCCAAATATATATCTATCCCTTAAAAATTATTTATTGTATCACGGTGGTGCATTATCTGTTGGATCATCATATTAATTTCCTACATATTCAATAATTCTTCCATGTATATCAAGTGGGAATGTATATATCTAAACCTTAACATATATTAAACTCCATATTCACACTATCAATGAATGAATAATTATATTCAAATCTGCATGTTTTATATTCAATAAATTTAATTAATATTAATATAATGGTATTTAATAGTAAGGTGATAAGCATAAAAATGTTTTTTGAATAAAACAAATTTTGATAAACCCAAATTTTGATTAAATTTTCATGTTTATTTTATAATGTATTTCTCACATGAACAGTAAATATACAATAAAAATTTATTCCATATTTGTTATTATGATGTTCAAATTTTGTAAATTTAAAGAGATACTTTTTTATAATGAATATTATATATATTTATCTCCACAGTAAGGGTAACATGGGAAATTTAGTTAAAAACTATAAAATAAGGATTAAAAATCCTGAAAAAGATGCAATTATTTCATTATATATATTAAATTAAAATTAAATATGATTGTTTTTTACATTAATTTTTTTGATATATATATAATATAAAATATGTATAAAAATTGTATATTTGATCTTAATTTATATGTTATTGTGTAAAATTCCAAATACTATGAGTAGTCCCAAAATAAATTTAATTTTATTTGATATTAAATAATATTTTACTAAAATATTTATTGGTCAAAATAATCTTATATTTTGTTGAGTTAATATTATAAAATTGAGTTGGTAAATATTTTATATTATTGGATACATTCCTTTTTTTACTAAAATGACAGACATCTATACTATGGAATGAAATTATATCATGGTAATATTAAAAAGGGATAAAGAGGGTTTAAAATGATATAAGGGAATAAACATTATATAAAAATGTTAAAAATTTATTTTATGAGACTATATTGACTCATACTAATCTAATACATTGAATATATCTATTTTAATCAGCATGAATATTATATTTAGTTTATTTTAAATTTTTATGGTAGGTAATTCGATCAATGACCCTCCCCTCACAAATAAAATGGAACGAGATCTAATTATTTATTCACAATGTGAAAAACTTATATACATTCTAACAGAAACCCTTATTTTATCAATGATTCATTCCAACCATCCCAAGCATCTGGTGTTTCAAGAATACCATCTTTTCAGATTATATGGTGAAAAAAATGTATCTTAATAAGAGTTATAACTCGTAACTTTATAATTTAAATTTTATTTCTTATTATTCTTTATCAGAATATATGGTATACATAAAAAACATTATTATATTATAAAAAATTCATTTTTATAATGATAATTTGATAAACATTATCCACCTCCTTTCCATTTGATATGAATAGAAAACATCACTGAAGCATATGTGTTGAATATATCCTAAAATAATTTATTTTTTTCCTTTTTTATTAATCCTTTCACATGTGCAAAAATGTTATTTTCAAATGATTTTATGTGTTATTATTATAAATTTATATATTTATATTAATATTTTTTTTCTTTTTTTTTTCATCCACTACAATGTGGGAACATCACATCGGGGTACATACAATGTGGCATCTTCACAAAGAGATGTAATTCATTTTATCATTACCAATATATATTGATACTTATAAATGTAATAAAAATTATTAAATTTGATACTCATCACAATATTAATGATTTATAAATGGTAAAACCTTGATCAATGTACATAGACCATGACTTCCAAACTCCAACCTACACAAAAAATAAGTTGTTGTTATATAGAGATATATTATTAAAAATGTATTGATAATATAATATAAGAAATATGTTATAAGTAAACCATATATAGTATGTTATATATTATTATTTATATATAATAAATTTATACTAAATGATGGTTTTTTATATATGAAGTATAATGACATATGAAGAAAAAAACATTTCGGGATAGGGTTTCCCATGTAACATTTATTTCAATGATTCATATTTCATTTACAACACTTATTCAATTTATGTGGTGTAAAATATACACATGAATTAATATTTAGATACATATAATGATAATTATGGATATTTATATTTAAATCTATTCGTCCTTATTTATTGTTTTTTTTACATATCTATTTTTAGTATATTAATTACTTATTATACAATGTGTTTTCATCTTTGGTATTTTTTAGAAAATTTTTTTACAATTAAATTATATGTGTAGTATAAAATAATTTTTTTCACTCCTATTGATATTCCAATAAATTTCATGAAATAGTACCTTTTTCTTTCTTGGGTGTATAAAATTAATGAGATAATATTTTTTAATGAATTGTCATCAATATTTGTTCGTTAGTCAATAAACAATTTCTTCTATGTTCATTCTAAATAAATTTGTTTTTCAAATATAATTATTATACATAAAATATATTATAATTCTCAATTTTAAAAAATATATTTTTCATTTAAATTTTATTATATGGATCATTCTACATTAATTATGAATAATTTATTTTTTATTATTTAATAAATTTATAAAATGTTTTTACTTTTTAGTGAATATGAAGTGAAAATATTTTTCATCCATTATGAATATTCATTACTTTGATGATTATTTTAAATTATTTATTGATTATTATCAATATTTTTTTTTAATATTGAAAAAATGTGTTAACATTATATTAATGGAATGGGTATTTTTTATTTTTTATATGAAATGATTAAATGATCTTATATTTTTATATTTAAACTATATAATTATATATTAATTTTTTAGAATTTTCAAGTAATAAGAATAAATTATACAATACATATTTATTACTTATTATTTATTTTGGTAATTTGGTGGTGAATTGTTTTTGAAACATATTTCATTTCCATGGGTTATGCTTTGATGAAATTGTTAATGTTTTATGATATTTTTACACATATATTTATGATTTCCATTATGTGAGGGGTTGGACTATTAATTCCCACCAATCCATAATGTATTATTTTTATATAATTATAAAATTTTGGGTAATGAGTTGATCTTATCCTTAAAAAATGTGAATTTATATATTTTGTGTTATAGAATTTTATTTATGGAACAGATGAGGATTCATGGAATGTTATGATATGATAAATGTGTTGTGATTCATGATATTATGTAATATAACAGTATTCATGGTAAACATTGGCATGTGATTTGGTTTCTATTATTATGATAGTGTTATAGACTAATGACATTTATATATGAATTTTAATTTAATTCCAGAGAAAAGAAATATTTTTTATTCATTCCACTATCTTATGAAATATTTGTTTAATATTAAATTTTAACACACAAATCTTCCATGATACGCTTCTCTTTCAATAATGCAATAACTTGCATTGTACGCAAGTTCGAGATTCTAACACACCGCGACCAATCAAAATAGCCATTATAAATAGTAATACCCAATTTTTTAAATTATATAAAATTTAATTTTTTAAATGGACTTCATTTGTTTTATTCGGAATGTCGAAATTAGCCGATGTTGAATTTTTGGTATCTTTCTGGAAACTTCCAATTTTCGATGAATAGTGAAAAATACTTAAAACCACCTTTTTAATAAAAATAATTAATATTGATAAATTTAAATATTGAGTGGTTTTAAAGTATAAATAGAATATTTTATAACCGTTTTATCCAATGATGGTCATTATAATTAATTTCACATTAATATTGGACATAAACAATTGTCAATCTTTTGATATATATTGTTTCTTAAAAACACGCTATTTGTTGTGACAGTGGGAATTAATTATTAGATTAATTAATTCAACTTATATGTTTTGAATTTTTTAAAATATTCATCATTTTTGAATTAGGAATATAAAATATAGCTTAGGTTTGATTTTTGGTATTTTTCTGAAAAACATCAATTTTTGATGAATAGTGAAACCAATAAGTGCTAGTTAAAAAACTAATTTTTTGTTTAAATGAAACATTACCACTTATGTGAATTGAATTTCAAAAATCCGACATACGTGGTTGTCATTATTAAGTAAAATTTTGTTCAATGGCATGAAAATATTTTTTTGGTGAATAGTAACTTTTATGTTTTATTAATCGTGATTAAATGTAATTTGTGTAATTTAAGGTAAATATAATGTTATAATGATATCAAATTATTTTTACACTTGTCCTACCCTAATTGTATGATTCATGGAAGACGAATACAATCCATGGGTCAACTTGGGGACCCCATGGAGCCACATGGGTAAGGAAATGACATTAATAACTTTTTATTTAAAGTAAAAATAAAATTGTCACAAACATGTGTTGTTTTACAAAAACAATTATTACATGGGTTTATATAAGTTAAAATTTCGACTATAAATATTAATTGGAATCCCAAAAAGATTTCATACATCATGGTATTTTTTTATTATTTTTAGGCATTAAATAGATAATTTTATTTATGACACCATGATGATGTAGCGATTACCTCACTAATGAACGATTTAAATAAAATGAAAATATAATGTAAAATCTAAGACATACACTTTTCTAAAGCCTATTTTAAGGGTTTATTTCTAACCCTTATCACCATATCCTTTAAATATATCATTTTGGGACCTTTAAAATCTGAAAAGCATTTCATAATAATGTAACATTTCATGACTTTCCATGAGTGCCCCTCCTCTCCTCTTATAAAAGGCCCCCAGCTCTACCACCTTATTCACACTATCAAATCCATTTGGCTTGGTCAACCTATACCAAAATACTCTCACAATTTCCATCTCTTACTCATAGAAGTCTCATTTTGGGCAGAATTCTTCCCAATAAAGCCTTTGACTCAAATCAAAAAGAGTAAACCGATTTTAAGGTAATGTCTTCTCTTCTGTTCTTTTGTTTTATTTTTCTTCTCTAAACCCTTAAACTTTTATTATTCCTTTATTTTTTAACAACACAAGTATCTTAAATATACTATGATGTTTTTATGATAATTATTTGATTTACATTTAAACACACATTCGACTATTGGTTAAACAACATACTGTTTCTGTGGGTGGCGAATTACTGCCTCATGAAACGATGATTGTTAAATCTTCTTTTAACACCTCTCATGGTGGCCATTATAATTAAAATAATTTTATATATGATATATATTATGTTTATGTATTCCTTATGCTTCTGTATTTTTTATTTATGTCATACCTTTATGATTTCCACTATGGGTAAACATGATAATTTCACATTAGGAAGTGCGGACTACCACCCCCTCAAAGTGATTTGAATCATTAATGCGATATGTGGGACATATAAAGGATGGAGTTAATGATATAATATATGATATTATACTAGAATTATAATATACCTTTATATCATTATGATTTCATTCGATTAAATACGAAATATAAATGAAAGTACCGTTCATGCGTATATACGACTTACTATCTCCAGGAACGGTGCATTTCACTTATTACCTCTAAATGTTATGTAATATTATAAATGAATATATAAACTAGATATATATGATATATTTGATATCTACATGATGAATATAATTCTGGATATAATGGATATTTCACCACATGAACAACTTGTAATTATAAGAAGTTTATTTTTGACTCAAGTAACAATGATCGACAAAACGACTGTTATTAACATAAATAATTACAGAATGTTCATAACATGGTAATAAGTGATATAAAATGAATAATGAACTTGAAAAAGGTTCTTAATAAATTAGAAATTAACTCTAGTTTATTACACAGGAGGTTAAAGAACAGTCGAGTGAAGTCCGACATTGGGTAAGGGAGTTCGTCTCAATCTTCTTTCATTGAGGAATATTTTGTTTTAATACAAGACATTATTTTATACGGTTTATAAACCCCTTTGACTATTACATTTATTCAAAAGTAATATTTTTTATATGAATCATTTCACTAAACTACAAAAGGAATGTTTTTTTGTACGTATGCGGTGACAACGACTTCTCCGTCGCTGTGACCATTATTTGAGTTTCGGCTTCCTCTATAAGCCATAACCTTTTTTTAAATGAAAAAAATACCATTTTTTACATTTCTTTTATTTTGTTATTGAAAATGGTTTTATTATATCAATGTGTTGTATTGATATCTTATGATTGAAATGTGGAAATGTTATGTTTCATTTATGCATGTTTTATGTGATACGACTATGTTATGGTTTATGATATGTTCAAACATTTTCATATGAGAAATGCATTGGAATTTGTATGTGATGGGTGGATCCCGCTATAGCTCCTCGATAAATCATTAGGTCTCATGATACAAACTAGTGTCTTGGCAGAGGCCTTGACAATATCTTATTTGTAGTCTTGGAACGAGGCCTTGGCTACGTGGTTATGATAGTCTGGATTTATGCATTCCATCATTATGAAAGTGGTTATTGATATTGCATGTGATTATTCTACTAGTAGAACATCCATGTGAAAAATTAAATGGAATTATTTCATTTTATTTTTTCCATATTATACTGAATTTCATGTTTAAAAGGATTTTTTTAGTTATAAATTGCCTTAAATGATTATGTTTATTTATTAAAGTTTCTATTGTATTGTTATCCTTACTGAGCATCTGAGCTCACCCCATTCTATGTTATATTTTCTCGGGATGTGAAGAAATATTTTATGACTGACGTACAGGGATAGTCTGAAGTGAATAAGAGTGTGGACTATGGATACTATGTTATATTTATTTTTTTAACTTTATGATGTAATGTAGCATTTATGAATGTATCTATTGTTTCCAATGCTACTAAACTAATCGGCCTTTTGAGACACGATCATTTGTGATCATGCAAATGTTACGTAATAATGCAACGACTTTGGGTAACTGGGGTTGGGGTGTTACAGTTGTTATCAGAGACGGTTTAGTAATAACCAAAGAAGATAGATTTATATAAAATATGATTAGAGCACATAGACCCAAGATAGACTTTGAGGATTAGTATAGAAGAACTTCCTAGAATTTTGGTATTATAAAGATTTTGTGAGTTTCCAGAGAAATACATCCCTATCTGGATACGAGTAGGTAGAGGCAACTATGGCCCATATGTACCTAGGGTTAAAACACAAAAACACCGCTTTGAGCTAGACTCGAATGGGAACTAGTGCATGACAACGGGACTTGTTGCACTCTTGGTTATGAAACTCCTAGGGGATATGATTAGGATAATTCATGATTTCTTTACAATGAATTATGAAGGGTTTATGAGTATATATTTCCTCAAATAAAACATTTTTTATGTATTATATCCTTAAATAGTTCAATTTATGTAAAGTGTTTTACAAGTATGTAATTATGTATTTTGATTCCTAAACTAATCTAATTTATGACATTGTTTAGAAATGGCACCTAGTGGAAGGAATGGAAGCTGTATCAATGCACGCACTCCATGTAGGGATTTCCCTCCTGCTCAAGATAATTATAATATAGATGGTGATACAACTGGTGCTGATTAACTTATTACCATACTGAGACAACTCACTAAGGATAAGAATAATAACCTTACTCGTATGGAGGACGCTGATCCGCAACATGGAGGATCGATGTTAGACCCCTTCATGAGGCAACAACCACCGACATTCAATGTGAGTACAAATCATTTAGTTGTTGAGCAATGAATAAATTCCATAGAGAAAATATTCCATGTATTGGGGAGTAATGAAAGGGAAAAAGTTGTCATGGCAGTTTACCACCTCACTGGAGATGCTGATCAATGGTGGTCATTGATTCAAAACACAAAGGAAAACGATGAAGTATAAAATATTGAATTAAGAGAGTTCAAAGAGATTTTTTTAGAATAATAATTTCCCCATGACCATCAAGCAGATATGGAAAGGAATCTTCTGAGTCTGAGACAGAAGGAGGATGATAATGTCACAAAGTATGTGGTCAACTTTACAAGGTTAGCGAGGTATACTGCATATTATATGTGTAACCCATGAATTATGATTTATTGTTTCTTTTATGGGTTAAAACCATTTCTCCGTAGAGATTTAGTATCACAATCCTTCTCATCATATGAAGTTTTTGTCTTGTGTGCTACCATGATAGAAAAGGAATTCTCTAAGTCTTATGACAACAAATTAAAGCAAGAGAAGAAGAGAATGGTGGAACAATTGACAGATAAAGGGAAAAGGGAATGAATTATTTTTCATTATGTGATAATTGTGGGAAGAATCACCCTGGTACTTACCTAAAAGGAATGAGATTTTGTTATAAATGTGGAGGAAAAGGTCACCAGGCTCATGATTGAAAGTGATAGAAAAAGGATATCAATGTTGAATGCTACAATTTTAGGGAAATGGGGCATTATAAAAATGAATGTCCTAAGCGTCAGAGAATATTACCTTAGAAAAGGCAAAGGGATCAAGGCCAATAATTTGTTGTTACTACAGTTGACGTGGAATAATTAATGTATTGGTGCTTTTGGACTCAAGGATTATATTCTAGTTATATGAATAATGTGATATATATATAAGGATTGTACTACAGTACATGTTGTTTTCATTAATGATATAATATGATTAAGATAATCATATTTTTAGTATGTGATAATAATAAAAATTTACATTGTTTGGGGAATCTGATGTTACAAATGATTTTGGAATTTAGAGACCTTTTAGAGAAATTCTTGAACGACATATTTTGGATAACTATAAATGTCGGAATGGATTAAGAATAACATTGGATAGTATTGTTTAAGGTTAAAACATTTATGAAGAATATTTTTGGAATATTATAATAATATAGTTTTAGGAAAAGGACAACATGTCGATCGGGGGATAACCCGTCGCGTCAGACAAAGCTATAGGAATCGAACCCACAACCATAGTGCGACAGAGCTTTATTACCTACCACTAGATTACAGGAAGTCCCTAGTTATTAAAAAATAGTTTTCCTAATCTATATGATATCTTTTAATATTTGGAACCTTGTATGATTAGGAAAAATATAATATTTTTGAGTTCTATTACCTTTTGGAGTGAAATATGGGTTTTTGGTAAAAATTTGTTAAAGAATGAAATTCTACATGACAAGTAAGTATATTTCCTTACATTCTGAGTAAATCTCCAATATAATTTCCTCAACTTTATAAAAGGTAATTCAAAACAAAAATGTTATCGGATAACTTTTCATATTGGGGAATCAAAGACCGTTTAACCAATCACAAGTTTGTTAATTTTTTGTAGTTAATTTTCTCTTAATAATATTTTCTACAAATCTCTATCAGACCTTGATGGTTTTTTTCCTCCATATCCATTTTTTCTTAGATTCCTATTATGGGATATCTCGGGTAACCTTTGTACTTCTCTTTCTTTCTTTTAAAGTTATATTTTTATTAACCTTATTTCCGATGTGGGTTTTCTAAAAAGGTATTTGAAACTTTCAACCTTTTATTTTTGAAGCACAATTTTAAATTGAGAGGACGCAATTTATTAAAGGTGGGGAGAATGTAACACCCCAAGATTCCACAATACACCTATCTTTCAATAATGAAATAACATGCATTTTACGCAAGTTCGATATTTTAACACACTATGACCAATCAAAATATCCGTTATAAATAGTAATACCCACTTTTTGAAATTATATAAATTATATTTTTCAAAATGGACTTCATTTTTGGATTTAGAATATCGAAATTAGCCTATGTTGAATTTTTGGTATTTTTCTGAAAACTTCCAATTTTCGATGAATAGTGAAAAATACATATAACAAATTTTTTAATCAAAATAATTAATATTGATAAATTATAAAATTGAGGGGTTTTAAAGTATAATTAGAATATATTTTAACAATTTTAACCAATGGTGGTCATTATAATTAATTTTACTTTGAAATTGGACATAAACAATTGTCAATATTTTGATATATATTGTTTCTTAAAAACACGCTATTTCTTGTGATAGCGGGAGAAAATTATTAAATTAATTAATTCAACTTATATGTTTTGAAATTTTTAAAATAGACATCATTTTTGAATTAGGAATATCAAATATAGCATAGGGTTGATTTTTGGTATTTTTTTGAAAAACATCAATTTTTGATGAATTGTGAAACCACTAAGTGGTAGTTAAAAAACTAATTTTTCATATAAATGAAACATTACAACTTTTGTGAATTGAATTTCAAAACTCCGACATTCATGGTTGTCATTAGTAAGTAAAATGTGGTTCAATGGGATGAAAATAATTTTTTGTGAATAGTAACTTTAAAGTTTTATTAATCGCGATTAAAGGTAATTAGTGTAATTAAAGGTAAATATAATGTTATAATGATATGAAATTACATTTAAACATGTCCTAACCTTATTGGATGAGTCATGGAAGACCAATACAATCCATGGGAAAATGTGGGGACCCCATGGAGCCACATGGGTATGAAAATGACACTAATAACTTTTTATTTAAAGTAAAAATAAAATTGTCACAAACATGTGTTGTTTTACTAAAACAATTATTACATGGGGTCATATAAGTTAATCATTAGACTATAAATATTCATCGGAAAGCATAAAATATATCCTACATGATGGTATTATTATTATTATTTTTATAAATTAGATAAATAAATTTATTTATGACACCATGATGATGCATCGATTACCTCATTAATGAACGATTTAAAAAAAATTAAAAGATAAGGTAACATCTAAGACATAAACATCTCTAAAGCCTATTTTATGGGTGTATATAGAACCATTATCACCTTTTCCTATAAATATATAACTTTTGGACCTTTAAAATCCGAAAATAATTTCATAATAATGTAACAATTCATGACGTTCCAAGACTGCCCTCCTCTCCTCTTATAAAAGCCCCCACATATACCACCTTATTCACACCATCAAAGACATTTGGCTCGGCCAAAATCTGCCAAAATAATCTCTAAAATTTTCTTTCTTACTCCAAGAAGCCTCACATTGGGCAGAATTCTTCCAAATTAAGCCTTTGGCTCAAATCCAAAAGAGTTACCCGATTTTAAGGTAACATCATCTCTTATGTTTTTTTGTTTTATTTTGCTTCTCCAACCCCGTAAACTATTTTATTCCTCTATTTTGTAACAAAACAAGTATCTTCAATATAATAGGATGTTGTTATGATAATTATTTGATGAACACTTACACACACCTTTGTCTAATGGTTAAAGAACATACTATTTCTGTGGGTGGCGAATTACTCCCTCACAAAACAATGATTGTTAAATATTCGTTTAACACCTCTCATGGTGGCCATTATGATGACACTATTTTAATATATGATATATATTATGTTTATGTATTCCTTATTCTTATGTATTTTTCATTTATGTCATACGTTTTTGATTTCCATTATGGGTAAACGCGATAATTTCGTTTTAGGAAGTGCGGACTACCGCCCCCTCAAAATGATTTGAATCATTAATCCCATATATGGGACACATAAAGGATGGAGTTAATGATATTATATATGATATTATACTGGAATTATAATATACCTTTATATCATTATGTTTTCATTCCACTTAATACGAAATTGAAATGAAAGTAGCGTTCATCCGTACGTAAGGATTACTGTCTCCGTGAACGGTGCATTTCTTTTCTTACCTCTAAATGTTATGTAATATTATACATTCATATATATACTGGATATATATGATATATATGATATATAACTCATGAATATATTCTGTATGTAATGGATATTTTACCACATTAACAACTTGTAATTATAAGAAGTTTATTTATGAATCAAGTACCAAAGATCGACAAAATGACCGTTATTAACATAAATAATTAAATAATTTTCATAACATGGTAATAAGTGATATAAAAATAATAATGAACTTGAAAAATGTTCTTAAGAAATTATAAATTATCTCTAGTTTATTATTCAGGTGGTTAAAGAATGATAGATTCATGTCGAACACGAGGTATGGGACTTCGTCTCAATCTTCTTTCAGTGAGGAATATGTTGTTTTAATACAGGGAATTATTTTATACGGTGTATAAAACCCTTTTACTTTTACATTTATTCAGAAGCAATATTTTTATATGAAGTGTTTTACTAAACTACAAAAGGGAATGTTTTTTTTGTACATATGCGGCGACAACGACTTCTCCGCCGTCGTGACCATTATTTGAGTTTCGGATTCCTCTACAAGCCATAACCGTTTTTTAAATGAAAGATAAATACCATGTTTTACTTTTATTTTATTTTGTTACTGAAAATGGTTTTATTATATCAATGTGTTTTATTGATATCTTGTGATTGAAATGTGTAAATGTTATGCTTCCTTTATGCAGGTTTTATGTGTTACGATTCTGTTATGGTTTATGATATGTTAAAACATTTTCATACAAGGAATACATTGGACTGTGTATGTGATGGGTGGAGCCCGCTATAGCACCTTGATGCATCGGTAGGTCTCATGATACAAAATAGTGTCTTGGCACGAGGCCTTGAAAAAATCTTATTTGTAGTCTTGGCACAAGGCCTTGGCAACGTGGTTATGATAGTCTGGCGTTATGTATTCAATCGTTATGAAATTGGTTATTGATATTGCATTTTATTATTCGACTAGTAGAATTTCCATGTGAATATGTAAATGGAATTATTTTATTTTATTTTTTCCATATTATGCTGAAGATCAAGTTTAAAAGGCTTTTGTTTTACTTATAAATTTCCTTAAATGTTTATATTTATTTATTAATGTTTTCACTGTATTGTTATCCTTACTGAGCATCTGATCTCACCCCATTCTATGTTTTATTTTCCTAGGATGTGAATAAATATTTTATGACTGACCTTCTGAGATAGTCTGAAGGGGATAGGAGTGTGGACTATGGTGAATATGTTATTGTGATTTTTTTCACTTTATAATGTAATGTCACATTTATGAATGTATATAGTGTTTCCAAGGCTACTAAACTAATCAATCATTCGAGACTTGATCTTTTGTGATCATGCCAATTTTATGTAATAATGCATCGAATCTGGGTAACTGGGGTTGGGGCGTTACAGAAATGACTTCAGATTTTTATATAAGAATTAATTATTATTATTATCTATTGGCAGTCACATGATATCAAATAATTATTTCCATGATATATTTATTTAGTATTAATGAATTTTATCTCTTTTGTTTACCCATATTCATAGTTTAAGATCACCACATATTATGTTTTAATCATTAAGAAGATTATAAAGATTGGTATTTTGTTTGACGAGACTACAATCATATAATATATAAATAAAGAGGATACAGATGATGAAGATTTCACATATATAAATTTTTTTTCTTTTAAAAACTAAATATTTATGGTTTTCATGCTTGTTTCTTTTAGAGATATATTTTATATTAATCATGATGATATAAAATCCAATTACATTATTCTTGGTTCTATGCAAATTATATTAAGGTGGGGATGGGTTTGAAAGGAAAGGTTTTTTTTGAATTAATATGTTATTTTTTAAAATGAAGGATTTTATTCCATAATAACATGTATAAAAATGTTTTATATAGTGATTTTCAAGAAAAGACTAACTTGGTTATGGTTTTAGTGTATTTAGGGTTTTATAAAATTAGGGAATCATATTTTCCATTTAATATTTAAAATAAATATTTGAAAAATAATTTATTTTTTAATAATTATAATGTAATGTTATTAATTTTAGTTTTGTCTCTATATGATTCCATAATTATTTCTATATTCCAATTTAGGATACAGTCTCTCGGAGGGTCTTTATCAAATCATTAAAGATCTGAAGTCGACTAATTACATAAAAAACTTGTTTTATAGCGTTGAAATAAACCATAGTTTTATGTAAATTAAGAAAAACATTTTCTATAAAAATTTGGATTACCCTTTAATAAATGATATCTGAGGACTATAATTCAATTTATGTTATTTTATATCGAGATTTATTACATCTTATATAGAACAAAATGGCATGGTCATCGTTAATTAAGAAAATGTATAAATCTATCTTGACAAAAAAAAATTTTGTTAAACCATTTTTATAATAAGCTATTTTATAAAGTGGTGGAATGATTGAAAGTGATGTAATTGGGGTTTCAAAAGGGTTCATACATATCCTTAATGATATAATCATTACTCATATGGTCTCGGGTAACAATTTAATGTTATATGAGAATTAATTACAATTGGGGATTGTGGATTTCAAATTTAATACAAAAAATATTGTAAAACTATTATTTTAATTGAAATTAATCATTTAACATTCATCCCATTAATTTTACATTGGAATGGTCCATAATGTTACCATTCGTATTCATACAATGAAGAAAATTTTATATTAGTTAAGGTAATTTTACCATTTCTAACATAGAACCCTTTTATGTATTGAATCCAATGACAATGTTATTCCACTAAAAATTTTATTACCTGGACTACCATGTATTTGATTTTTTTAGATATTTGATTTATGCCATTATGTAACATATTCCAAAAATTCGATATGTTTAGTAATTATGAATGATAAAATATTAAGGTTAGTATTGTAATATGAGACAGGTGAATTTCTAGGGTTCACTATGATAAGATATCCTAGAAGATGGGGAAATTACAACAAGTATAAATTCTAATTGTATTATGAGTATATTTATAGAGGAAATTCAATAAACAAAATCCTCATAAATAATTATTATATGTGCCATAATTTTGAATGTGATTATTAAAATGAGAAATTATTATAAAAATAAAAATTTTGTATCGATATCCATATAAGAATACATGGGTTGGAATTATTATTTGGGACTAAAAATAAGAATTCACAATGATATCCAAGGAATATATATTTTATAACACATTAAAAATCTATATTGGGAAGTGGAATTTTATGGGGGATATTTTCCAATATATTATTTCCCATTATCAATAGAATAAATGATTATAAGGTCCTCCTAAATGTGAAAAATGGAATTGTTTTTTGAGGAAATTTGTATAGGTATGGGGTTGGGTGAATATCTTTATTTACCATTATACTGTATATAAATATTTTTTTTGGGTTACAGATCCTAGTTAGGATAAATTGGTCGGCTTTTTCATGATTTTTTATGGTTGAAATGGTTGATTCTAGAGAAATTAACCAGGGTTGGGTGAAACATGCATATGATAAAAGAGGATAGGTTAAAATTAATAGATGTCTTCACTAAATCGAATATCATATAGTATGGTGTGTATATATTATAGGGTTTGAAATAAAGGGATCAATGGAATATCATATACCTTTCAATGGGAATATCATAATGCATGCCAATACCCTTGGAAAACAATTGATAAGTTATTTTACATTTGTATTATCTCACACACTAGATATCATTAGGAACATTCAACATATAGAGAATCATAAAACGTGCATGTGATAAATTCGATAATATTAGAGGGTTATTTTTATTTAATCCTAATATAATTAACTCATACGTTATCAATATATGAGTTAATGAATTTATGATGAAAAATTATATAAAATGTTTACCAAGGTATGGAAATGGTTATATATTTCTCTTAGTTCCTAATTCCATATTCCTTCTTCATTAACCATTATCATTTTATCACAACCATAGAGAACCATTATTATATCATTGGATATTTGAGATTACTTCTCAATCTGTTGGGTGATTAATCAATAACATGTTCATCAACCATGGGTGTGGGTGTACATTAGATACATCGAAACGAAATTCAATAGTAATATTTTCAAATGATTTAGTTGTAAAATATATAGTCTAATGTATGCTAACATATGATTATTTATTTTTTTGTTTTTTTATTTAAATTCATGGGATTATTTGGATTTATAATTCCTAATGATTATCACTATGTTATTTTATTTTTAATCATTACATATAACAAAAAATATATATTTTCCAAAAACTAATATAGAATTAATTTAAATAAGGGATATTGTCCCATGGATACTCTTAATAAATAGATAATGTATTATTAAATGCTGGTTTTTAAGAAAAAAATCTTTATATGACTCATGTATTACTATTTTTTAATCTCTTATCATTAATTTTGATTTAAAAATATATTATGGGAGTTTATAGAGACATTAAATTATAGACATGGAGTATTGTTTCCCACTTGGGGATTTCCATCTCACTTATTTACCTTTCAGATGTCAAAGGATCCATTTATCAGATTTTACAGGGGAACCCATCATTCAGTAAGATGTGGGTTCCATGCCTTGGGTATGAAAAAAATATAACCCTATTTTTAAGAGTGTGTGTGTAAGAGGCGTGGACATAGGATTTTTTTGTACATCGACAATCGAATACACTCTACAAGATTTATTATTACAAAATTTTTTCATTATAAAAACTCAATAATATATTCATTGATAATTATATATTTTTTGGTTTTTAATTCATGAAAAATAGAAAAAGTACAAAATTATAAGTGGATCTATTTAGGATGAATATGATAAATTATTGGGGAATCAGTTATATGAAAATTATTTTATTTTATTATAGTCATTTTTTCTTATATGGATACTAACATTTACCCTTTTTGGGGCCGTATGGAAGGTATAGTATGTCAATATTTCATATAAATAGATAGAATATATTAGTTTGGACACTGAATCTCATTATTAGATCTTATAAATCACACATTATCTTTATAGAAAATGGATCAACTATTATGAATATTTCATTTAATGAATTTAAAATTCATACTCTGATCAATCTAAATTTCTGAAAATTTGTATAAAATATGGGGATATTATAAAGGGTATACAGAAAATGTTTTGAGAAAATGATAATTTAACATTTAAAGAAGTTCATATTTTTCTCTTCCAGACCAAAAAAGAGTCAAATTATTAAATTTTTATTTTGAATAAATAGAATAAAAATATTTAATACTAGATCCCATTTATATTTAAAATGTTTGAACTAATGAAATGGTAACATAAATATGGATTGAAAAATAACAGAATTTATATCTATATATAAGAAATTTATTTTGGGAATTTCAATCAAATTAAATATAATTCTACAATCACATACACTGGTACAATATAATTATGGGTGTCCTAAAAACACACAATTACCATGAAAATTGAAAAAAATCATATTTTATTTTCTTACAATATATCATGGTGTGATAATAAAAATATCTAAATGTTTATATTATATTCACTGAGACACCATCCAAAGTGGATTAAATTATTTGTAATATAACATTGATTCTATAGTTTTAATGATATGTAAAAAAATTCATGATATGTGGTTATCATTAAATTTTATATTTTTAATATTTTAATGAAATATAAGTATAGAACATAATATGAACTGATTGATGGTAACATTTCGTGTATATGTTTTATGAAATATAATTTATTTAATTTTGAATTTATTAATGTTTTACCTAAAAATTATAATGTTTAACACATATAATAGTAAGATGTATTTGATGTCAATTTGGAGGGAGAAGAAATAATAATAATGAATAAAGGAGATTAAAATACTTCACATCGGGAAAATTCAAGACACTGTGTGACAATAGAATATTAAAACTAGAAATAATTGAATAAACCGGGGAAAAGAAGAGTAAAACCATGATGTAATATTCATTCCGGGGATGGATTTACGTTATGGTCCCCATCCCTTTAAGAAGTATATTCGAATTTGGACAACACAATGATGCACATTTCACATTGTGAAATTTTTAGATGATGTTGTTTTCATAGGAGGATACATGATTCATTCCATCAAGAAATTTTTTACACTGTGAACCTAATCCAATAGTAAATTTTATAATTAATTTATCAATGATATTAGGTGGATTTAATGATATATTATCTATTGATATCTAATATTAACTCATTAAAACTTAAAGGGATATATTTTTTTAGTTTGAAGAAAACCCATGTGATATATTTGCCTATGAATATAATAATATAGCTACAACTATGACAGATACTAAGACCAGAGCATTGGGTGAGGTGATACACTAACAAAGTGTCATTCACCTGGTTATCTACATAGATTATATTATTTTTTAACATAAATTTTCTCATACTCTAATGTCTAGTATAACGAGTGATTTGTTTTGGGAGAAGATGTTATTTTAATGGGAATTATATTATTGTCTTTACTATTTTATTTTTAATTAAATTTGGGATTTTACATTGTATATCTATCAAATATCATTCATTATTGTACTCATTCCATGACTTTTTAATTATAAAGAAGAGTTTATTATGCAATTAAATATATAAAACAATAAATTATACCCCACCATGAGTGTTTTAATTATATTTTACAAAATGGTTTTAGTTTCCTTTCTCAAAAATTAATTGATGTACATAACCATTGGAGAATGGGTCATCAAGAGAGTGATAGAGACTAATCACCAAGAGAATGTGGATAATATATAGTTAACTCTAAGGTAAACAAAATTATTTTTTTAATGGTTAAATAAGTAGTGCATATACTTAGATATTATATTAGCATAATCATTGTTATTATATTTTTTCCCTCTGTCACTCAAAAATCAAAATGATTCATACATTAAATTTTTTTTTTGTAATATTTCGTGGTTCCAACCATTTATTATTAAATTATTTAATTCATTAATATTTCCTTACAATATGTTTATTGGGTCATGAAATATCCAAAACCACATATTTTTACAGTTTTGGGTTGCGTTTTCATAAATTTTAAATTTAATGTTTGATATCTTCAACAAAATCAACAATGCCCTTCTGCGGTATCACCTACCCAAGGCATGGATTAAAAATTTTGTTTTTAAAACATATTTTGTGAGGTAATACTATGGAATATATGAATATAAATGAATATGGTTGGACTATAAGTAAATTTTTTATATTCTAGGGCATTGATTCCGCCAAGAAAACATATTCCATTTATTACATGGGTTTGTTTGAGATTGTCTTATAGGATACATAAAATAATAGTGGAAATATTATTTCTAATAATTATATAATTAATAAACTATATTAATGGATTCATTATGGTTAATATAATTATTATAAAATTGGTAAATGTTTTGTTGAATGAGTTTGATAATTTCATGTGGAAGCAGTGTTGTCTAATAATTGATAACAATGAGGATGTACTGATGGAAAGTGTTTTTAATGAGAATGGGAATGTAATATGGTTTTAATATACCCATATGTTATCTAATTGTGTCTATTATTGCCACATATATAACTTATTTTAATTTTATTCTCATATAATTTTACATTCATGCTTGGTTTTGGAGGTTTCCCATTAATTTGGGGGAAATTGTGGGTTTTTAAAATTTGGGACAAACCATGAGGCCATTTTTATATTAAAAATAAATTGTGTTTCTTTTATAACTCCTTTAGTTTTCAACATTTTACACCTATTAAACTTTCAAATTTGAATACTATGTTATATTAAAGGTTCCATATCAATTTTGACCCCATAAAGAATCTATAATAATGATGGATTTGGGTTTTTTATTATGGTTTGGGGATAGCTCAAAACCCATTTCACACATTATATTTTGTTTTCAATTATTCAATATGACATTAATTTTGGAATTTTATTGGTTATTTCACCTATCATAAAAATCCAAGAACCATAGGCTCACTCTCATTATCTATTTCGTCACTTTGGAGCTCATTTGTATAACGTATTAGGGAGAAAATTTTTAGGGTCTCTCAAGTCGCCCAGATTTGAGAAGTTAATTTGATTCGTTAATATTCCTTCTATTTTCACTATTCCCCCCCCCCCCATTTTAGTCCCTACATAACCTATTAAGACTTATTCTATCATAACTATTAGTTTTGCATTCTTGGAGATTCAACATATTGTGGATTTGGGGTGATTTCATCAAGATTGTTCCATATAAGTGATTTCTTCTTGGTTTTTTCCATTTTCCATAGAGTATACTCCCACTTTCATGAAGTTATAAAATTTTCAAAAGATATGGTCTAATCCTAGGGTTTTATTTGTTCACTTTTTTGTCAAAACATGTGTTTTATTGTTGGTTTTCACCATCTTGTGGTGTGGCTGTGTTGTGGTTGATGTTTCATTCCATGTTTAGAAGGTTTCAACACAAAACAATAGGTGATTCGATGTGTAACCTTTTAATAATGAGTTATATTTATGTATTTACTCATTTTTGTTATTTCTCATATGTTTTTTGTGGTGTGAAAACAGTTTATGAATGATTTTGTTATGCAATTATTTTTATAGATTCATTTTTCCATGAAATTGGGTGTTTTTCATGTGTGCCTCTTAGGGAATTATTTGGGTGTATTTTATAACATATGAAATTGGTTTACTAAATCATGTTTTATATGATAATTCTACATTGGTTGGGACATGGTGTTCCATTGGGTTTGAAATAGTGTTTTTGAATTGGTTTTATGTGTATAATAATGTTATTCCTCTTTAATGTGTTTTTAGGAAAATGGGTGTGTTAATATGCATCTTTTTTGGTATAATTTGAGGTGATTTGATAATAATTGAGAGTGGTTTTTTAAACCTATATAGTCATGCCAATTCTATTTTGGATAGGTATTGGATTGATTTTTCCTGGAATGATGGTTTTGAAATGGGTTTTATGTTCAATGCTTGGGTATACTCATTTGAATTATTTTATAAAGGATTTGAATAGTTTAATGATTTATGTAAGAGGTGACACCATATTTGAAAACTATATTGGATTGTATATATATATTTAAAATTTTCCATTTTAAATGTGAAAGGGGTTTTCATGTGATTTTTATCCTCTTATAAACGTTTTATAAAAATGTTTATCATAATTTCTGAAATGTGAAAGTGATGTGAACTGGATGTGGGCTGTTTTGAGTGATTGTGATGTGAAAAATAGATTTTTTTATCAAAAGGGTATTGGGTAACATGTGAGTGGGCTGTTAATTGTTTTTTTATCATCGTGGGAATGATTTTATGAAAAAGATAAAGTATGTGTATAGTTTTGAAAGATATGAAAAATGTGTTATGGGCTATTTTGGTCAGAGTTGGATTTCAAAATCAATTTTAATGAAATTGGGTATGACGTGCATGCGTAATGAACATGTTGGAGTATTTGTTGATGTCTAATGAGATGTTTTACTTTCATGTGAAAATTATATTTCATGGCTTTATGAACTTGTTTAAGCACAAGTGGGAAACCAGAGTTTCTCTGTGGGTGGATGAGTACTAGTATGCTAGTGATACCATGGGGTTTGGCATCATTTTCACATACCATGATTGATGCTTGAAACACTTTCTAAACTATGATGATTATGATGATGATTGGGTTCCATTATTTTATGTGTATGTTTCATACTAGTTTCACATTCATGAGAACAAATATTGTTATGGTTACTCTCACTAAGATACAAGGTAGCTATGACCCACAGCAAGCAATTCGTATGGGTTATTTTCAATTTCATTTCCTCATTATATGATTTACTCTTATTTTAGGCATAATTTATGGTTGGATATAAATTTTAGTAGCAATGTAATATTATTTAAATTTTTTATTCTTTAAAATAACCCACTAGAAAACTATTTAAATTTTAAATTTTCATCTTTTATAAATTGTATCTAGTATTTCATGTTATTGAAAACATGCATGATTTTTTTAGTTGATAGTTTATCACATGGAATATCATAGTGGTGATATAATTCTTGGATTTGGCTCAAACCCTAATTCCACCATTTTTGTATGTATACTTGATGAATTTGTTTCCACATGTTTGGGTACAAATTTTGTGCCAATGGTTCAGGTGTTAGTGGTCCAACGTGACGTGATGTTGTGGAGATGCCTCGAGGGCGGTTCCTCTTGACATGTAAATGTTCTTAGTCCATAATTTATTGTTTCTTTAACTTTTTAATGGTCTTTGATCATTAGTTTACATTGTGTAATTAAATTATAAAATTTTATAAAAGATAACATTGTTTGAAAAATCCTGATTCATTTTATTGTATTCGTTTGGTGTTTTATGTTTATAAACATAGGTAAATCATTCTGAATATTCATTATATGTTACGCAAGAATATATTCAAGCTTGTGGGTTTTGGGAAAACCCTTTGGGCTTTGACTTTGGCTGGGTTGTTTGCTGGTTTAGATGGCGACCATATTCAGTTCGTGACAAAATGGTATGAGATGAGGTTCGCTCTTTTAGGTCATGTTATACAGGGAACAATCATGATAGTCTGCAGTTAGGACTTTTGGGACATGACATTATAGTTATTGATAGTGTTCCTTACCATCAAACCCAATGATGATATTCATGTCTCTAGGGGACTCCACGATTTTATCTGAGTCTATTGGTTTTCATTGTTTGCAGATGATTTGGGTATATGTAAATGTGAGTTGGGTTAATGGTCTCAATGAGGCCACATGATATGGTAGGCCATGTTATGTTGGGGATATTTCCCTAGATCACTCTCTTTTATGGTGAAGTTATTGGTGTATTGCTTCCAACCATATGTCCAAGTCACCCAGTTAAACTAGTTTCCCCAAAGTGTAATGTGTTCTTTTGTTTTGAAATATTGAAATATTGGTTTCAAAGAAAAAATGAAATTGTATTAAGAAGATTAATGTTCTTGTGAAATTAACTACTAATAAATAGGGAATGTTTTGATTTTGAAATGGTGGAAGTGAATTTTTTAAATTTTTCTGTAACGAAAAATGGTGTGTTTACACCTATATTGAAAGAAATAAATTATGTTAATGTTGGTTTTGAAAATGTGTTCCCAATAGAGTTTTATAAACTATTTAAAGGTATTTTAATTGGAGTAGATGTTTTGAAATTGGTGAATATGAAATGAAAGTGAGAATTCATTTTAATTATTGGGATTTTGATTTTGTGGTTGGCTGTCTTGAAATAAAGGAAGTATTGGTTGATTATTCTATTTTTGAAAAGTGGATATAATTTTTGTTTTATACTTTAGTATTTCATTGAGTGACAATGTGCATGGGGTTATATGGTATGATGGATGGTTAATAGAATGACTGGATGAGTGGTTGGATGGATATGATGAGGGTTCCCGGTGTGGCATAGAAACATGCATGTGTGAGGTCCATGGGAAACCATTGGTGGATATGCTAACCATTGAACCATTGGTTTTCAATGAAATGTTTTATGTGAAAACATGATGTCTTGATGAATGGGTTGGGATGGTGTGTGTTGTGTTTTATTTAAATTTTGATATTGTGAGATGTTTGGAGTCCAAGAACCCATCATTTTTTGAACCGTGTTTTGGTTTTGTTTTTTGTCGGTATGATTGGTCGAAGGCATGGTTAAGGGTCTCTTCTGAGAAAAGTTTGGGATTACAATATGGTGGTTCCCCTAACGTGTTTGGTTCTAGATTGTGGAATGTTTTGACCATTTAAGATAATTTTTTGGGCCTTGGGTTCATCTGTTGGATAAGGTATGCCCCCATTAAGGGTTAGTGCATTATTGAAGTGTAACATGAATGGTTTCACCATTTTAAAATCCTCCAATTAATAAATATAAGGAATACCTTTCTTGAGATTGGTAAATTGACTTTACACCATTTCCATTCTTTATGTTGTGGACCCTCTTGCAATGAGAGTATTTTGTGGAAGGTTGAAAGAGACCATCGTTTCTCATGTTACCTGAATCATTGAATGCGGAAGTGGTAAGGGTTTGTTATTGTGTATGAGTGCCTAGATGGTTCCACAAAGGTCCTCCAAGAACTTTATTGTCTCTTGAAATTTGGATTTCACATTAAACCAACAATGTGGGAAATATGTTCATTGAGAGGCTATTATGGACACTACCTATAATTGTCTATTTTTTGGGACATGGCATAAGGTCTCCTTCTATGAATTGTTTCTATCAGTCACAATGGTCATGTTCGGTGATGCCTTATGATTTCATGTTCTCATTGTCTTTAAATAGGAAGGTTCGGAATTCCTCTGAGAGACTATGATGTTTTGGGAGAATATATCTCATTTTAAAACATCAAAATCTTCTATTTTAGAGGAAAGTGATTATATTTTTCTTTTCCTTCTTTTGTTTTTAACCCGAACAAACAAGGTATGATCTATGTGTCTAACATATAATCCGTTGTTTTAATGAAATGGTGGGTTATGGTAAAGGGATTTTCGAAATGTGTTATGTATTGGAAAACAGATCTGAGATTAGGGTATTGTTTTCATGGCACTGAAAGGAAAATTCTAGTTTAGGGGTTTCCAAAGCCAAAATACAAGGCCAAAGATGATTCAATCATCTGAGCTCTAGCCATAGGTCCTGGAGAGATGATGGAGTGTAGTTAGGGGAAATCACAGGGCCATTAAAAACCTTGTAAAAAGCCTTATTCTCAGTATGGAAGATGGAGAATTGTTTAAACATTTGATGTTTCTTACTTGATTTTGGTGTTTCTGTTCGAAGGGAAGAGGTCATAGGACCGC
The DNA here is from genome assembly GCA_963277665.1 of Viscum album. Taxonomy (NCBI): domain Eukaryota; kingdom Viridiplantae; phylum Streptophyta; class Magnoliopsida; order Santalales; family Viscaceae; genus Viscum; species Viscum album. Next base: position 395,601,607 of record OY728148.1, read on the forward strand.
ATGACTATGCTATCTCTATATGACATTCTTTTTCCTTTTTGTTTCCGTTGAGTATTTTGTGTATGGCTGTGAATTTGGATATATGGGTTGAGCAAAAAAAAAATCATTGTTAGATGTAACCATGACCTATAAAAAATGAGTGTTGAAGGATCATCACAGTTAGAACATTGTTCCTCAAAAAATGCAGATTAACCATGTGGTCGTCTCAACAATTTAATGATTGGCACTTCATGTGTCGGTCGATGCTGGTCGGTTACGATGGTTGGTTGTTATTGTGGTGATACCCACTATGATTCTCATGTACGCTCCTTTGTAAATTTCAAATTGTGGTCTACCCCTTATACCATGGTTTCTATTTGGGCCTCGCCCTCTTAGTGTCCCAATCTCACCTCGAGAAAATTATAGTTGTCTCTTATGGTGGGGAGACCATTTGTGTCTCCCCATTCTAGTAACTCAGATTGGTCCATGGTGTTGTCTTATTGGTATTAGTCTTTATCAGAGAAATAAAACTACCTACATATTCCTCAGGTAAATGTTTATAGTGGATAATGCCCAATGGTCTAGATATATAAAGGTAAGTGAATCCTTGTTCGTTATTTTGGTTTGTTTGAGTAAATAGTTGGAATCCTATTTGGATAGTGTTTGAGGAAAATTTTTTTGGGATAAAATCTGAATATACTTGATCATTTTAGGATGTGGTTTATGTTTTTGTTGGTGAGTCTACTCCTTCATTGATTGATTAATTGGAGGTGTTTTTTCATTTTGTTGGGTGGGAGAATCTTGGAGAAGGAGTCCATTTTGGCCTTTCGGTTGGGTTTGGTTTCGGCATTTGGCCTTGCGGTGGATTTCTTAGGGATGAATTTTTAATGGTGGGGAGAATTGTAACAAACATGACTTCTTTTAATGGTATTTTTCATTTAATTTTTCATTCTTTCTTTTTTTGGAGGTTTCCCCTTCATTTATGTGGAAATGGTGGGTATCCAATATGTGAGCCAAACTATGAGCATATTTTTAGATTTTAAAATAATTTTTGTTTGTTTTATAAATCATTCATTTTTCAACATTTTACACCCATTCCTCTTCCCAATTGGAACCCCATGGTATATTAAATCCACCATATCAATATCGACCCCATAAGAATCCATAATAATGGCGGATTTGGATTTTTATTATGGTTTTGGACCATCCCATAATCCCATTACCTTCTTCATATTATTTTTATGTTTTTAAATATCTCATTAATTTTGTATAGTTTTTTGGTTATTTCACCTCCCACCCAAATACAACAACCCTAGGCTCACTGTCATTATCTATGTAACTGTATTGAAGCTAATTTGGATCACATATTAGGTTGAAAAATCTTAGGGTTTCTCAAATCTCATAGATTTGAGAAGGTAATATGATACATTCATAGACCATTCAATTTTCACTCTTTATCCTACATTTCAATCCTCACATAACATATTGAGACTCATTCAAGATTACCATTAAGTTTTGGTTGCCAGGAGATTCAACAATTGGTGGATTTGAGGTGATTTCTTTGTGATTGTTCATGGTAAGTCATTCCTTCTTGGTTTTCCATTTTTCATAGGGTTTTCGCCTTTTTTATTGATGTTCTAAATTGTTAATAAGTTAGGGTTCAAGACTAGGGATTGATTTTTTTTTCATCAAATCTTGTGATATATAGATAGTTTTAAACCATTTGTTGTGTGGTGGTGGGGCGGTTGATGTTTTACATCATGTTTTGAGGGTTTTGAAGAAAAAAGTTAGGTGATTCCATGTGTAACCATTTTATGTTGTGTTATCTTATTGTATTTACTCATTTTTCATATTCTTTATATGTTTTGTGTTGTATAAAACTGATTATGAGTAATTTGGTTATGTGATTAATTTTATAGTTTAATTTTTTTTTGAAATTGCGTGTTTTTCGTGTGTACCACTTCGTGTATTATCTGGGTGTATTTTATGAAATATGAAAAGTGTTTCATAAATATATTTTAGGCTGAAAATTCTACATTGGATGGGTCTTGGTATCCCATTGGTTTTTAATTAGGGTTTTTAATGGGTTTTCTGTGGAAAACAATGTTATGGCTCTTGAACGTGTTTTATGAAAATGAGTGTGTTTTAATGTGTATCTTTTGTGGAATTATTCGTGGAAATATTATAATACTTGAAAGTGGTTTATTAAATCATTCTAGGACTTCCAATTCTATTTTGGATTGGTATTGGTGGGATTTTTTCCATAAAAGATGGTTTGGAAATTAGTTTTATGTAAAAACCTTGGGTATAAACCTCACAATTGTTGTGTGAATGATTCGAATGGCTTAATGATTTATGTAAGATGTGAAACCATATTGGAAAATTTTTTTGTATTTTATATATTTTTAAATGGTCCATTTTAAATGTGAATGGTGTTGTCATGTGATGTGTATCCGCATGGAAATGGTTTATAAAAATGTTTAATGGAATTATAGAAATGTGAAAGTGATGTGAAAGTGATGTGGGATGTTTTGTGTGAGGGTGATCTAGAAATGGAATTTGATTATGAAATGGGTATAATGTAACACATGTGTAGAATGTTGTGTGATGTTTAACATCTTTGGAAGTATTATATAAAATATTTAATGTATGTGTTGAAATGTGAATGTTATGAAAAATGTTTTGTGGGATATTTTGGTGTTAGTTGGATTTTAAAATAGATTTTACTGAAAATGTGGATGGTGTTATAGAGTTTTTTACATGTTGTCCCTTTAGATGATGTGTGATTTGATGTTTTATTTTCATGTGAAAATTATATTTCACAGCTTTTAGATATTTTTTGAGAGCAATAGTGAATCATGGGTATTAAGGTGGGTGGACGTGTATTACTATTATAGTGATCCAAAGGGGGTTTTCCTTAGTTTCACAATGCAATATTGACACTTACAAAAATAACTAAACTATGATGATGATGATGACTATTGGGGACAACTAGGTTGTGTGTATGTTCCCTACTAGTGGCTTGTTCATGAGAACAAATGTTGTGATGGTTTCTCTCACCACGATACAAGGCACCTGGGACCCACAAAGAGCTGGTACCTAGGGGTTATTTCCTATTGCTTGTTCTCATTAGATTATATTAACTTACTGTCAGCATATAGTATGTTTGGATGGAAATTTCAACAGCATTGGAATTTTATTTAAATGGGTTCACTCTTTAAAATATCCCACTAAAATACAATTTTAATTTTTAAAGATTCAACTTATTGAAATTGTAACTAGAATTTCATGTGTTTTGAAAAATTCCATGCTTTTCATCATTGAATTTTTATCACGTAGAATATCTTAGTGGTGGTATCCTACTCAGATTTATCTCCCAACCAAATCAATCCTTTGTGTCTCGTTAGACATGATAATTTTGATGTAGTAGGTTTGGGTACACCTTTTGTGCCTATGAATCAATTTTTAGCGGTCCAATGTGATGTGATTTTGAAGTGATGGCTTGAGGGTAGTTCCACATACTATGTAAAGGTTCAAGGGATATAATTTATTATTTTTAACCTTTGTAATGGTCTTTGACCAATGATTTATGATGTGTAATTAAATTATGAATTTTTATAAATGATTATTTTCATTGAAAAATCCATATTTATTTTATTGGAATCATATGTTGTTTTATGTTTATAAACATAGGTTGATTATTCCCAATATTCAGTTTATGATACTCAGAAACTTGTGCTGGCCCATGAGAATTGGGAACGCCCTTCGGTCATTGTCATGGGATGGGTTTGGTTCCAGTTTATATGGTGACCAGATTCAATTCGTTACAATTATTGGATCCATGATTATATATTAGGCTTAACCAAGGAAGAATGTTAATGAATAATATTTTTTATGAATCATCAAAGAAATGGTCCCTAACCTACATTAGAATGGATTTATAAATCTATGATATATTTGGAATGTAATTAAAATTTATAACTCATATAAAATCGATAATTTAATTACATTTTTTATGGAAATAATTATTTTATTGGTGGTTTATTTATGTTTAGTTGTGTTGGTGCTACTAATGTTTTACAAATCATTTCAATTTGGATAATAATAGAAAAACAATTAAATATATCTATACCATTTACTGTTAGATTTTGGGGTATATTGGCACACATTAAAAAATGTTAAAATTATAAAGAATTATTACGTTCCCTAATTCTTATTAATGATAGTCATTTAAATAATATCCATCCTCCATCCGTAATCTATTGATTTAAATGATTTTTTCAAGTCCTAATGAAATTCTTATGAATTAGACATTCTATGAAAAAATGAAACAATTGGAACTGTTGTATATTATTATTCAATGTTATATGAATCATTCTCATACATAGTTGGGATAATATAATTAATTTTTTCTATAAGAATAAAAAATAGTATTATAATTGAGGTATATACACCACAATGTTATTATCATCAATTATAATGCCTAAAATAATAAATAAAGATTAATAAATTTAAATACAACGAATGATATCCAAATAAATATAGTCAATTATTATTAAGGAATATGCATGGTTCAAAATCACATTTATTTTGATGTAAATTGACAAAGGGTTTGACACTGACAACATCGTTGCATCGATTTCTTCTTATCATCCTAAAATCTAAGGAGCCAATAGTTTTCAATGATTTCATGAACTTATAAATTTTAGACTTGTATAAACACTATAATAAATAGATAAATAACTATAAATGATGTGGTAACCATTTTTAGAAATATGATTTAAGAACCCTCCTCAAAGAATAGAATTACATATCCATTATATTTCATGATGTAGACAAGGATGTCATGTTCCAAGAATAAATGAGGGGACATGTTAGAGATAAAAAATTATATTATCTATAAAAATTAGAAGGAACTTGTTTCCACAAATATGAATCAGTGATTATACTCGTATAAAAGGTAAAAAAATTTATACCCTCAGAATCACCAATTCTTGGATAACTATGTTACAGTGAACACAACTAAAGATGAATTTAGTAATAAAAAATCATGAATCTATGTCACAAAAAATGGAAATAAGTAATATAAAACAACTTTTTAGGGAAAATAATTTCAATTTACTTGTATATATACATGAAAGAGACACACTAGTTTTTGAATTAAATGGTGAATCACTATTTTCTTAATTGGTGATACATCGTATCTATTTTGTTGATGAAGAGGGAATAATTTGATATTTAGTTATAGAGGAATGATATGAAGATGTTCATCCTATATATCTATTTAAATAACATAGTTTTATTTCCATGTATTTGTAGTTATAATTGACATATATATAATTTTTTGTTTTTTGGGGGAAAGACCATTGTGAACACAATATAATATCTTTATTACATATAATTTGGAAGCATGATTATAAATTATGTGGACTTGGGGATCCCATTTGATGAAAATATTCATAGTGAGAATATAGAGTATCTAAAATATGTGGTGTTACATATTCTATATTATTTCACTTTTAATCATAGTAATAATTTAGTATAATTAAATTGAATCAACTACATGTATTATGAAATTAATATTATCTTTGAATATTTTCCATGTCCATACACACAAGGGAGAGGGATTGATGTTGAATGTAATAATTTATAATCATTCAAGAATGTGAAAAGACATTATATCGTTATATAATTTAAATATTTACTATTACAAAAGTTCCACTATTCATAGCCAACATATAGAATGAATTAGGGAATTCAAACTATAAAATTAAATGAATAACTATATTTGAAACAATGCATACACCATTCATACCATCATAGAAGATTTGGAATGATAGATTATAAGGATAATTACCAATTATTATCAAATATTATTAATATAGAAAATAAGATATTTTTCAATAGTTATAACAAAATATGTAAACACTATACTTGTTTGTATTATCCAATTAATTTATATAATTCTTATTTACTAATATGTTAAATATCAAAATTAAATTAAATAGAAAATATTTTCATTGTAATTAATTCATAAGATTTCATAATCAATACACAATTATAATCGGAACTCCCATAATAAGAAAATATAACTATTGATGAAAACTATCAAAACTCATCTCGAGATATTACTAATGATCCTGGGAGGTAACCACTTTCGAAAATTTCAATGGAAACATGAAAAATTGAAAACAAAATTCAAGGATATCAAAAACTCAATTTTAAATGTTGATGTCTTGTATAATTCACCATTATCAATTTGAAAACTTATATATTAACTTTTATTTTTTCACTTGGTATATTGTTTCTATATGATATCAATAATGAATTAAAAAATTATATTATTACTCTAAAATAAAAAATTTCTTAATCGGAAAGGTATTTCCATATTTCACCTCATGTCTTTAATACATCAAAACAATTTGATGAAAGTAATTAATATTTTTATTTTCTATGAAAATTAAAAAATAAGAAAATTAATCTAGTGGACTCTAATTCAAAAATATACAATTCACATTATCTTTTACAAAATTATAAAATAAGTGTTGATAACTATTCAAAAGATGATCTTATAAACTAAATTATTCTAATTAGGTTGGTAAAAGAACCATAAATAGAATTTTTTTACACCAATATGATTTGGTGGAGTTGGTTACCATTTGATTCATCTTTTTTTAAAGGATATATTGGAATAATGAGAATGAGAAAAGATCTCATCATAATTTTTTACTAACAAAAATCTAAAGCCCATTTTTTAGAGTTTTAGGAAATATTAATTCTAGAAAAATATTTTAATATGGTACTAGTAAAATTACCTAAAACTATAGTAAATGAAGAATCCTTGAAAACAAACACCAATAAATGATGAATCTTATTAATGAAACACTGATAGGGATGAGGTTGTTGAAAGTATCAAATACATCCCAAAATATAATATAAATTTTTTTGGATTATTGGGCATTAGAAATTCATTAAGAGTTAATAAAATCAATAAATGAACTATCGTAATTAAATGAAAATGATTTAGTTTAGTCATCACATAAACCAATATTTTCAACTTATTATATAACATATTTATTAATCTATATGAACAGTGGATACACCTTCTACAATGTCTAATTATTGGAATAATTTTTACAAAATGTATTTTATTAATCATAACATTATTTTTAGTCACAAGATTATTATTGGAATAGTACTTCTGATTATCAAATTTTTTTATAGAAAACAAGGAAATCAATTTCTCCCATTATAAAATATATCTTATTGATTTATATGAAGCCATAGTCGTGTAATGTAAAAAGTAGTTAAATACACGTAATCATATATATTGAATGAATATTTCAGGTCACATTTTATGATTCTTGTATCAAGGATAAATTGTTTTTGATGATTAATTATTGTCTAGGAAAATATTAATGGATGTGTATCGTTGAGTTTTATACATGGATCATATATTACCATCATTGACATACATTAGTATATAAGATAAATGATGAAAATGATGTGATTTTCTAAATTATGTATGAAAATTTATGAGTAACATAATAACACATATTTGGTGCATGTTAGGATAACAAGAACCAAATTTATTCTCATTGAGTATAAGAATATAAGGGACTCACGATAATTGAAACCATAAATTAGGATTTTTTGACTGAATAAATGTATAAGAAGAATATGAGTATCATAAAATTATAACAGTTTGTTCCTTATATATGTTAAAAGAACTGATATATATATATAATAGTTATAAATATATATTTAGTGCATTTCAAATATATTTATGTATAGAAAACATCTGTATTAATTTTTTCACTTATATTTTTTTCTCATAAATAATTTTATATTTTCTATCACATTGTGATTTAATTTTTTATCATATGCTAAGAAACGATATGGATTAGTAGATGTATAATTCATTATTTCATAAAATACACATTTCTTATTTTCATCATGATATAATTTTTGCATTTTTTATTTCATTTATTCTATATCATTTTCATAATCAATGAAAAATTCTAGGATTGGCATATAAAATCAGTAAATATGTTTTGACCTCCCATTGTGGGCTGTAAAACTAGAAAAAAATATAATGTTTTCATTCATTGTTAAATATTCTTCATTTTCTGAGAAAAAATATAGTATATTACTTATATGATCACATAAATTTGACTAGAAATACGTGGATTATAATTTTAGGTTTTAAATAATGGTTCCCTATAAGGTCTCCAGTTATATTTATAAGGTGAAATTAACTCAATGTGAATGATGATCCCAATGTTTGAATAGGAAAAATATGCATTGAAATGTACATGTAGTTTATGTTTATAGTGATGAAATCATATTTGTTGGAATTAACATTATATTGTAATAACTAGGATGAAAATATCAGTAAAAAATTATTTTTTTAGATGAGTAGTATAATGATAGAACCTTATGATCATAGAAAAATTTTATTATAAATGACCATGAAATATAATTTTTTAATATAAAGATGATGTTAATATATATTGATAAACTATGAAAAAATGATTATCTTATTGTATTATATGATTAAAGTTCATTGAAAAAATGAATATTGAAAGATGTAAATCAACACATGATATATCTAATCTTTATGGAATGTTTCACACATTGAAAACCTTTGGTAGATTATTTTTACAACTTTGTATTTTAATCAATAAGGTTACAACATCATGCAATTTTTTGTTATCTAAAAAATTTCCACCTAATGATTCTTCTATCCTCAGAGGAATATCTGATTTATTAATGGTGTAGTTCTACACATATGTTCCAAGATTACATGTTACTTCTCTTTCAATAGTGTTATTATTTCTATATGAATCGATATTCCTCTTCAGTCGCAATCTGGGTATCATCCCCATAACTCCTTTAGCATTCTAAATCCATGCAATCCTTTAGAATCTAGGGATCATTTCTGGGAATTTTTTGTGTCTCCAAAATATAACACATTTTGTAAACCTTCCAATTAACCTGTAAATATGTCTGTAGGATGATATCTCCAAGAAACCAATGATGTCGGTGTTGGATGATATAGGTGAATAATTAAGGTTTAGGAAATCAGTGTTATTTGAATACAGCATAGATTACTACTAGATATTTGGCTTTATTGGTCATGTAGATTCCCATTTTTGGAGTAAATTTAGATGTGTTGGTGCTTATCTAAGGACGAGTAATTGTGTGGTAATGGCTCAGGTGTGAGGAAATGTTGTGCTTCCAAACCCCCATATTTAAAATACGGGAAGAACAGAACCCACTCTGGAATTAATTTTTATTCAATAGAGGACTGATTTATTAATTGAAAGACGATTGAGAATGATCCAATGGATATAGAGAAGGAAGAGAAGGCTCATTGTTAGGATTCCTTGAACATTTACCTGATTTCACCTCACTCATAGGGACACACTAACCTAGAGGTGATGCCTTTAGAGGGATTAGAGGAAGGCCAAAAAGGCATGATTCTTGTATCTTCAAATCAAGGAACTCTAGTTGATTCAGAGTGATGAATTAAAGAATCTGCAGTGAGGGATAAATATATTATCATGCCAATAAGAATCCAATTTTGTGGTTTCAATCGTAATGGGAAAACATAGGATTAGGAAGGCGTCACCTTGGTGAATATTTACAACTGTGGTTAGAAAAGTATGGATCATCATTAGAAGAGTATTCTCTCTGTTACTAATCAATATAAAAATTATGTCGTAGTCAAAACCAAGGTCATTAATGTATTAGAAACAATTATGGAAGGAAGACTATTCAGGATTTGAGAAACTACAATTTGATCAATGGGAAAAAACAAAGGCTATAAGTCTTATTCGTTACTAATAAAACCAATGGATACCATGTCAATTTAAAGAAATATAATATATATGGATTATTTGACTATTTATTATGATAATATATAGTAAAATACTAAATAAAATTGTGATGTCTTTGTTGAGGCAAGGTGTAACATCTCAATTCTGGAAGCCGCCCAGAGGCACCCCGTACCTAGTTGGTCTGATGACCTCATTTACATTTCCCCTAACACCTGAGGCTTCCGAATAACAGTGAGGTCCATAGGTGTGAGAGTGAGGAATCTATTCCCTCATTGGAAAAGTAACATAGTGGAAGTAAAAGAGATAATAATAGCAGAAGCAGTAACAATACCATACAACAGTAAACAACGAAAGTATGGAAGAAGTAAACTGGAGGACACATATAATGATGTATTAAACCTATGTATTGGAAAAGATAAAAACATTCCACATTTCTAATGTATAGTAATAAACTAAAGTACAAACAGAAAGAGAAAAAAACTCCTCAACATCGCAATCCACTACTTGGTTCCATGCCATCCATCTTTAATACAGTCAACTACCTGAAGTTGAAGGGCACATTCCATTTTTGAGACCTGCAATAATATAAATTGTTTGCCCTCAAATGCATGACCCAAACATGCTGTGGGAAAATCCCTGTAAGAAACCACCCAAAGATCTAGGCCTAATAGTCAGTGAATATGTATGGAAGACAATAAACAAAAAGAAGCAGTAAACAATGATGTACTCAAATGTAAATTTTCCCACAGTTTCATTTACAATCATTTAATTTTAGTTATTTAATCAACAAAAAACAAATATCTGAAATACTCTAGGTATTTATCACAACCTATACCATCTAGTTTACAATACAATAGATGATATAACAAGGACTCTATGAAGAATCACTCACATTCAATTCCCCCTATATTCATGTGTGAACAAATAATCTTGGAGGATGTACTCATCATAAATTCTCCCATAGTATTTTAATGATAAACTTCAAAAACTCTGATAAAGCACCCACTGTTAATTCCTCCTATGGCCTTGTAACGTAAGAATAGACACTCTAAGAGAGCACTGAACATCAATCCCCCCCATGGTATCACTGCGTGATAAATTATAATAGACACACTGGGAATGCCCTCAATGTCAATTTTCTCTATTGTCTCACTACACCAAGTAACCCCAACCCCATATAAAGCAATCATACAGAAAAAATAATTAACACCAAAAGTAAAACTCATGAACATAATTTCTAAACAATATACAACATATCATTGAATTTCAGAAAAAAAATCACTCCTCCCTAATAATCCTAGGCATGGAAAGCAAAGCAGTAGCCTAATAGGCAAGGCTTGACCAAAAGGTCAAAAACAAATAAACATGGTAAAAACATCCATAGATTTCCAAGGATAACCCTTTTGTCAAACAATAAACCACTATCCAATAAAACAAGGAATATTTGGAAAATTAAAAGGGCAAAAACCATAAACACACAATACCCTGAACAATGGTATTGGGAAATTTTACACATAAAACTCATAGAATAACTATGGGAAGGCACAAACCACCTCCCTCGGCATCGTGAGGTTGATATACGTGAACCTCAGGCCTTGAACCTCCCGAGAATTCCTTAGATCTAAAAAATGCTACAAACATTCAACTATGGATATCTAATGTAAGATGGGAAATCATGAGATTATAATATAGAATAGGGAAGAAAGTATCATGGAGATTCCAACACAATCGAGGATGGTAGATTCAGAGAACAGATGTAGAATTGGGGGGCTATGAGAAGATCTGTGGTTGTACGGATGCTCCTAAATGATATAGTTCAAGAAGAAGTGAGTTTCTTCCATTAGATGCAACATCTGTCTATTAAATGATAAAAATAAAGTACACAATGTGTTATTTATAATGTACACGGCGCATACTTGCCTTTTTTGGCCTCCGCTTTTGGCGGTCTGCGGGTCACCACTCATGGCCATGTATGTAGCCGTTAGCCGACGAGTACATGTTCACCAACAAAAACCGTGCACACGGCGGGTACTTATAAGTACACAAAATGTACTCTTGAAATTTTCAAAACACCATTTTTTTAAAAAAACAACATGAAAAAAATACATACTTGAAAAATAAGATTCTGGTTTTTAAAAAAATCCCCCTTAATGAAATTTGTCCTCGAATGTTCTTAGTATAAAGTCGTAATTAAGATTCCTTTAAATGACCTGACCACTATGGTCAAACATTGGTCTCCCTCTCATAGGTATCGTCCTACCCTGGATCATGCAGCCATAACACTCGTACTAGAGGAACATACCATCCAAGGAGAACCCCCACACATCGATCAACAATACTGGAAAGATTCTCCTCAAAAGATGCATCCACCTCTAACTCAAACGTCTAATGATATAAAACATTATAATTTTTTGATAATTATCCTCAAAGATGAGAAATGTAGAAGACATCATGCATAACCTAGTACCTCTATGATAACTGCAACTGATAGGCAACCGGACGAACCCTCTCCAACACGTCAAACATCCCAACATACCTCATCGAAGGATTATACTATATCGTAGTCCTCTTCTGTCCCAACCTCGTTGTGATAAACTAAAAAACATGATCACTAATTTCAAACTCTAGATGGCATCTCCGTCGATCAACAAAAGACTTGTGTCTTGATTGAGTAGTATCCAACCTCTTCTGAATGAACTCTATCTGCTCTATGGTCCCCTATACAAGACAAGGTCCCGACAAAGCTGCCTATCCTCCCACTAGACAACATAAGGGTTATCGAAATATCCAACAATACAATGCCACATAAGGATCCATTTGAATAGTTTCTTGAAAAATATTATTGTAGGCAAACTCCAAAAGAGGTAGGTGTTTCTCACACAAACCTCCAATATCCAAGATGCATGCTCGAAGCATGTGCTCATAACCGAAATTGTATGCTCGGATTGGGAATCTATTTGGGGATGGAATGATGTTCTCGGAAATACCTATGTACCCAGTGCCCTATAATGTCCCTTCCAAAATCGAGAGGCAAAACGTGTGTCTCCGTCTGAAACAAATGAGTACGGAACTCCATGTAACTGTAAAATCTCTCTGATGTACATCCTTCCCAACTCATCAACACTGAATGTCTCCTAAATTGGAATGAAAAGAGAATCCTTCATGAGTCTTTCAATGACAACCCAAACTAAATTATTCCCTCGAGGAGGCCATGGAAAACCATTTATGAAATCCATCACGACATCATTATACATCCACTTGGATATGTGAAAGTACTGCATGTGCACTTCTGGTCGTTGATGCTTCTCCATCACCTACTGATAGGTGGAACACCTCATGAAAAAACTAGAAACAACAACCTTCATACCTAGCCACCAATACTGACACTGAAAATCTTGATACATATTTGTGACAAAAGGATGAACTTCCCAAATAGAGGAATTAACATCCGACATTAGCTCATCATGTTTTTCTGTTGGCACCCACATGCATCTATAAAACACAAGATCTCATCCTCACATACAATCCATCTAGGAATAATTTTATCTCCTAACACAATCTCTCGTAGGACTAGGCCTTATAAATATAAATTCTATGTCTTTCGAACTCGATCAAGAAGAGTATATGTGACAACCAATGAAGAAAGAAACATCATCTCATGTCTATCATTAACCCCCAAATGCATCTCATAGAAAATATCCATAAGATACCACACACTACTGGCCTCAAGAACGGCATGTAACCGAGTTCTTCTGCTCAACACATCAGCCAAAATGTTGTCTTTCCCAGGCGTATAGGCATGTTCAAAGTCAATGGACTGAAGGTAGTCATCCAACCATTATTGTCTCAGATTTTTATCACTCTGAGTGAAGATATACTTGATACTTTTGTGACCAGTGAAAACCACAACATGATCTCCCGGGTGGTAGTGACTCCAACAACATAGAGCATAAACAACCGCAACCAACTCGAGATCGTGCGTCGTGTAATTCCTCTCATGAATCCCCAATTTTTGAGACTCATATAGAACAAATACTTCCCAGTACATAAGCAATGCTCCCAGACCAATACACAACACATCATAGTAAACAATATATATCCTTCCCATCTCTGAAATTACTAGTATTGGTGATAATGTAAACCCACATTTCAGCTATTGAAAGGCTAACTCGGAAGAATCTGACCACAAGTACTTCACACACTTCATGGTCAGACCCGTAAATAGTGCTGCTAAGAATTAAAAACATGTTTGAAACATCTATAACATCCAACTATCCCTAGAAATCTTCGTACCTGGAATATGATCTTCAGCGTCTTCCAAGAATCTACTTATCTCTCATTCTCTCGGTTTACTGATACTTCTATCTCAGAGATAACATGACCCAAGAAATGAATAAGGTCCATCCAAAAGTGTAATTTGGAGTGTTTATGATATCACTGATCTTCAATCAGTGTACTCAAAACGATCTCAAGATGTATGGCATGGTCGGGTTGATTCTGAGAGTACACCAAGATATCACCAATGAAGACTACCACGACAGAATATTAAAATAGAGGGAACACTCGGTATATCAGTGTGATGAATATTGCAGTTGCGTTCGAGAGAACGAATGGCATATCCACATACTTGTATAGACCATACCCACTCCATAAGTTTGTAAGAGGTATATCAGATGGTCTAAGAGGCATCTGATGATAACTGGATCTCAAGTAAATCTTCAAGAACACCCGGGCTCCTCAAAGCTGATCAATGAGATCATAAATCATCAACAAGGGATATCAGTTCTTGACCGTCCACTGGATCAAATTTTGATAATACACAAAATTTATGAGGGTACCATCTGACTTCTTCGTAAATAGGATAGTCGAACCCCAAGGATATGTACTGGGTCAGATGAACCCCTTAGCCTGTAACTCATCTAGATTCTTCTTGAGCTCATGTAACTCTGGCGTAGCCATCTTATAAGAATGAATGGAAACTGATTCAACTCCAGGGAGAAGCTTGATAAAAAATTCATTCTCTTACTCTAGAGGAAAACTTGAAATGTCCTCCAATAAGGCATCCCTAAAATGATCCACCACTGGGAGAAAGTTTTTTTGTGAAGTCCTCTGGTCATATGGATATAGACTATCAATTGGGGATGTAACTCTTCCAATCCCTTGATGATCGTGTCCCTATCTTCTCACCTGTACATCCCACTCGCCCTTATGAAGAAATGATCCACCCTCTCATGATGAGAAATTCACCCTACATCGATAGTAATCGAAAAAGTACTAGAATGGGACTAACCAATTCATTCTAACGATGACGTCATATCCTATCATCTGTATGACATAGATCTCCCAAAAAAAAGAGACCCCAAAAAATCTCAAGAGGTAACTCCATGCACAGATGTACACTAGCCTTTATTGTCCCCAACAGAGTGTCTAGTGTTATGATGTCTGCAGAAGAAAAGATAATAAGACTATGGCTCTACAAAAACAAAAGCATATATAAAGCTTTAGTATTCCCCTTTATCAAAAATAGAAAAAGAGAAAACAGAGGAAATTAAGAAGGTACCTCAAACTGTAGAGGGTCTAGTATCCTACTCCTGCTAGGTCTACTCCACTGCAAAAGTCTAACCAAAACCACAATCATGTGACTCTAACAGACCACTATGAGCTTATCCACCCTGTTTTTTCTGAATTTTGGGCGACTGGATACCACATCCATGACCTCCACCTTGGCTCAAATTGTCAAAAAAACTCAAATTCCCTGACTGATGAGAAACTGGTGTTGCTTCTCCTAAACGCGATGTCATAGAATAACCCCTATCACCAGCTTCTGGTGAGAAAAACTCGCAGAAACACTAAAGGTGATCTATCATGCTGCCAGATAGGCACTCCACTGGGTCTCTCGTGCAATGTGGAAAGGTATGCCCGAACATCCTTCACTGGTAGCATACCCTTGGCTCCCTGGAGGTGTGTTATGCCTACTCGGATCTCCACATGTATACTCCCTAAATTGCTTCCTACTATCAGATAGAGAAATACCAACTCTGGATGATGAATTTCCCTGGCCCACAACTCCATATTCCCTCTGGCTTCACTCTTTGATCAACACCTAGTTGACTATAGAATTGATATAAGTCAATCAGAAGGTGTTTACTTGATATCTAAAGTCGTGTCATAGGCCATCCTCAAACATCATCACTAGGAATAACTAATCTCCCCCTAAAATGGCTGTGAAGTGATATAGCTTTGTGAAGTGAGAAGAATACTCCATAACTGGAATATTACCCTTTCCCAAACTCATGAAGTCTCAGGCTAGATCATCCCTCAATGTATCCATATAGAAGTAATTTTATAAGGTACGCTAAAACTTGTCCACACCATAACCTTCGGGCATCCCACCTATGAGATCACATACCACCATCTCTTGATGGAGTCATGTAGAATATATATAGAAGGATTCACCCACTTCTCTAGAGGCTTCCCCCTCTTCTCTGGAGGCTTCTCGAGATGCTTGAAGGTAGAAACCATGGCTTCTAAACAATACTCTACAGCCTAAAGTACTCTTTACATAATGAAGGTGGGAGGATGTTTCTACTGGAAAAATTGTGTCAAATCATCCATATGTGGGGTTGGATGTGGTGTTACCTGAATGGTCTGGATCATCCTCATAAAACACTCCTGGAACTATGCATCATCACATGTAACTGGGATAATGGCTGGTGCCGAAACTAGCACAACTAGAGGATCTATTCGTGATCTTTGGTCTGCCATATCTGGTGCCTGATCACAGCCCTATAACTAGCGTACAATTGGATGACGTCTCAGTGGAATGAAAATGAAAGGTCAATCACAAACCTTAGGTCCATATTAATTGGGACAAAAACATAAATGTTTAAGAAGGGAACAAGATAATAAAAGCATTATTTTTTTTCAAAACACTGACACATGGTGTGTATAATTATTACACGGTGTGCTCCCTTATCATTTATATGGGCATGCACATTTGTCAACCCAGGTCGTGTAACACCCCATACACCATGAGGGTAGTCCTAACACATGGTGTGTACTTTAATCCGCTTCCACATCCCGAGTTCCCTTACATGACCATGATTACAACTCTCATAGAAAAAGAATACATGGCGTGTTAGGGCTAGACATGGTGTGTACTAGATGAACTTCACGAGGTTGTGTTGTTAGTCACACAGTCGGTTACCCAGATCACCAAAAATGGCGTGTTCTAGATAGGCATGGTGTGTACGTAGAGGATTTCATCGACTCGGGTTGTTCGTTGCTTGGCTGGATTCAAGGGTTACACTACATGGAATGGTCAAGCTGGACATGACATGTATAACCTATGTTTTATCCATTTGTGTCTTTAGTAACATGGGTGGATACATGTTCTAAACAACACGACGGGTTCAACTGGTACATGACGTGTTCTCCTAATGACATTCCAACCCCATGTCTCTGTCCACACTATCTGTGACACAGTTAGAGACTACACGGCTTGTACAAACAGTACACAACGTGTACTTAAGAAAAATAGTTCCTTACAAAACAGAAGGGCATATATCATGTATTCATCATTACATTCCATGTATTCTAGGATTTTTTTTCTAGAAATTAAAACTTATAAACTACATCAGAAACTTGAAAACATTGGAATGAACATCAAGATTCCAAATTCTTATCCATAAGGGCCCACACACCCCGAAATCAAATCATGGTATCTAATACATATTATATATAAATATAACAGAGCAATGATCCACAAAATTATATCCCATGAGGCCCATAACACCTCAAGATCAAAAGATTGGTATTCATTCAATCAGACCTTACACAATTCAATACTATATCAAAAACAAGTATTCTTACCAAGGAATCTATCACAAAAACTTTCATATATAATACAACCTCTGTCATAACAACAAGCATATAAAAAACAACCTTTATCACAACAAAATTGAATTGATAATTCATCCTAAATAGTTTTTCAATAATTCATGCCATGTTATTTCTAGCAAGTTCCTATATGATGCGTGAGACAGAATACCCTCATCTCATCAGGTTGCAACAAAAATAGAACCTCAATATTATCAATGATAACAACAAAAATCTAGTGAATCACCTTACAGTGAAATTAAATCATCTGTAAAATCGAAAAACCATAAAAAATTTAAATATACATGGTAAATTAGATTTTCCTTGTACATGAGTTAGCTACTCTCAGGCACAACTTATTTACAAGTACTTATTCGTTCTTATCTCTAGCTATAGGCTCCAAAAAGTATCTCAAGAAGAAAGGAATCCCCCTGATACCACATGGTAGTGTCCTGGTTCCGGATGTCACCCAGAAGCGCCTCGTATTTTGTTAGTCACATGGCCTGAAGTGCATTTCCCCAAATGCCAGAGACTCCTGACTAGAAACGAGGGCTTTGGGTGAGATTGTTGTGAAACTCTACCCACATTGGAACAGTATCAAAGAGGAAGTAAAATAGATAATAATAGTAGATGTAGTAATAATCCCATATGAAAGTAAATTGAGGAAGACTGAAATAAGTAAACTAAAGGACACATATAATGATGCATGATACAGATGTCTAGGAAATCAGGAAAACACATCACAATAATGATATACATAAATAAACCAATGTAAAAAAACATATAAAAAACACCACAACATCACAATCCTCATCATGGTCCCATGTTCTACAGACCCAATGTAGTCAAGTACCAAAAGTATAAGAGAACTTTCCCTTATCGAGACCTACAACAATATAATTGGGTTGGGACCAAAATCATGACACAATAGGATGTGAGATAAATAATAGTAGAAAACCAACCAAATATCTATGCCTAATAGTCAGTGAATATGTATGGGAAAAAATATGCAAAAAGAAACAATAAACAATAAAGTACTCAAAATTATTAAGTACTATAGTTTCATTTACAAACATTTACATTTATGTATTTAATCAACAAAAACATATACACGAAACCCTTTAGGTAGTTATCAAATTCTAACCCCCTTGGATCACAATAAAAGAGATGATATAACATGGACTCTCTAAGGAATCACTCTCTGTCAATTCCCCCTCTAGTAGTGAGTGGAAAATGACTCTCTGAGGAAGCAATCACTGTTAATTTACCCTATAGTATTTTAACGGTTAACCACAGACACTCTGAGGATGAACTCAACGTTAATTCCTTGTGTAGCCTCATAACATTACTATAGAGACTCTGTGGGAGAATTCAATTTCAATCCCCCCTATGGTATTTCATCGTGATATAATATAACAAAGACTTTGGGAAAGCCCTCAATGTCAATTTCCCCTATGGTCTCACTACACCTAGTTCTCATAGCCCCATGTAAATAAATCATACTCAAACAATAATCATTGGCCAAAGTAAACCTCAAAAACTACATGGAAATACAATCTTCAACATATCATAGCATGCCAGATAAAAATAACTCCACCCAAAAAATACATGGCATGGAATGAAAAGATCAGTCTAACAGAAAAGGTTAGACCTAATGGTCCAAAAAAACATGGGAAAAATATTAATATCATGGAAAAGATAACTGTATTATCAAACAATTAACATATATCCATTCAAACAAGGAATTTTAGGGAAATAAAAGTGCTAAAACTAAAAACACACAGTACCGTAAATAAGGTTATTGTGTAATTTTTCAATTATAACTCAAAAGACTAACTACAAAAAGTAACAAACCAACTACCTTAGTGTCGTGAGGATGTATATGTGAACCTCAGGCCTGGAATATCCATAGAAAGTCATTGATATACAAAAATTCTACAAACATTCAACGAATTTTATCTCTTGAAAGAGGAAAAATCAGGATACGACGTTCTCGAAGAAGGATGAACTCGCCATGGAGATTCCAACGAATTCGAATATAGTTGATTCGTAGAATGTAAGAAGAAACAGGGGCTCGGAGAAGATCCACAACTCTATTGAAGCTCATAGATAAGATAAGATGCGAAGAATTGTGTTTCATCCATTAGACGCGACCCCGACTTGTTTAATGAAAAAAATAAAGTACACGGTGTGTTCTTTAAAAGTACATGGTGTGTAATTTCCTTTTCTGGACTCCACTTTTTATGGTCTTTGGGTCACCACACACGACCATGTACTCGTCTATTACCCAAACAGTACATTGTCACTTGTAGAAATCGATTACATGGCGTTTTCTCATAAATACATAGTGTGCACTCCCGATATTTCCCTAAACTCCCATTTTTCTCAAAAACAACCATAAAATAATGACATACCTAAAAAAGAAGATTCAAGTAATTAGACTAGGTCAGAGATATTTTTGGATAGTTAGAAACATGATAAAGGCGTATAGAATATGAAAAACATGAACCAACAAGAGGCCCTAGCTCATTTAGTGGAAGCCACTATGGAGTAATATCTTATTAGAAATTAGAAAAAATATGAAGAAGACATAATTATGGAATAGTGATAGAGGTAGACACAAATTTTGATAATAATACACGTTTTCATAGGCATGATCATATATTCATAAAGGGATTTAATTATTGGAATATCAATAATGGTGAATATATCAAAACATGGGAGATGATGTAGGGTCTATTTGATGAAATTATTAGGTAGGATCCATGAACACATGTAATTACTATCTCCAAGAAATTATTTAGCAGAAAATTTTCCAATAGGCTCAAATTTATCATTATTTATTTTGTCATATCCTTTGATTGTATTATTTTTATATAAACTAGATTGTTTCTCATTATTCATCAAAAGTGTTTTAGAAAAAAATAAATTTCAAACAAATACAATTTTTAAAAGGGGAATTTAATGTCAGATTCACTCATTTCTGAAAACCCTCAAGAGATTTTGGTATTTCAAATATTTTTTATATAACCTATAAAAATGTAATTTATCTTATTAGTCTAGTTGGAAATATTATATATTTAATTTCTATTAGATAAAATGTTATAAAAAAATATTTATGTTGATGTATGTATTACTCTTGATTGAAATACGAGATTAAATTTTAACAATATATGTAATTATAAAATGAATAAAAAACATATATTTCAAGGATAAGTGATAATACAAATTTTGGCACGAATGGTTGGGGAAAACTAGATATGAATTACTAGAGCTAAATATAAATAATGAATAAATGATGTGGAAAGGAATTGTGTTCTAATCACTTCTATGGTCAAAGGATAAGAGACTAATGATTTACTTTATATCTTAGGCTAATATGAAGAGATGAAAAAATTATTCTTAAAGTACAAATTTTCATGAGAGACCAAACAAAAATTATTTAAATATGAAAATAACACCGAAATGTGAAAAACATAATTCAAATAATAGGGTAAATTGGTCTATGGATAAGTGACCAAACACAATATCATTTATTGTGACTGAAATATAATGTTGTAATTAAGTATTAAATGGAAAATAAATTTATTTTCGAATAATAAATAAGTTATATTGGAATTACTATGAATACTATTGTAATAAGAATAAAGACACATTTATTTGTTGATCAATATATAATTTTGAGATTCATATAGTGATTCTGGTATATATTATGTAATATATATCTCATGATAGTCAATAAGACACACAATCAAAAAAAATATCAATTTTAATAATGATGATAATGATGTATTATTTTTTATTATGGGAAAGTATTATAATGTTTTGACATCATAATAAAGTATTAATGAAGAATATATATTTTTTAAAAATTTAATTAAAAAATGATAGAAAAACATGATATGAATTTGTAGTCCCATACACTATTTGGTTTTAATTAAAGATTTTATTATAGTAGAGTTTATAATAAAAACTATGATATAATATTTGGGTGTTACAATGTTTCTTATGTTAGTAGAAATCCAGAAACACGTAGTACTAAAAATGGATACCTCTATAATATTCTTAGAAAAACATGATAGTAATGTGGTAAAATATAATCATAGATATCAATTATCTACAAATTTTTTAAAAAATATTGACATCGTTTTTATGGATGTTCATCAAATTTAGGGACTTATAGTGATTGATAACTCTATAAAGCTAATAGAAAAGGAAATCATGATAATTTTTTGTAAATTTTCTGATTCTACAATGTGGACCATATATTATTCAATTTATATATTTCTGTTAAGACCATCCATAAAAATAAGGTCTGCTCCTCTTGGAACTCTGTGTTATATGTCTAATTACAACTTCATACGACTCTGCTACATGTCGACAAGTAGTGGGTCTTGCTGCTGGTGACTGCTCAGCATGGAAACCCTTCACTAGGAAGGCTCTCTCTAACACCCCTTCCTGGGTCAAGATGTTTAGGGAGATCATAGAGGCTCTCATCACTCACCTGAGCCCCTGCTCGAAGGTCCTGGCCATGAAAAATGGGTCTCGCACCATATCTGTGGAGTAGAGCGAGAGGTCGGTGAACCTTGACGAGTACTCTGCTATTATCATGCTGCACCATTGTATATGTAGCAGCTCTTGTATCTGCACCACACAAAGGGTGGATGGAACAAACTCTACCTAGAACAAGTTCTTGTAGTTCTTCCAGAGTAATGTCGCCTCGTCGTGGACCTGAAGAATCAGGCTCTACCATCAACCTATTACTGCCTGAAAGAGACTTGCTGCAAGAATCAAAGTGAGGTCTGTTGGTGTCCCAACCAGCCTTAAGACTCTCACCACAACCTCCAGCCAATCCTCAGCTACCTGTGGGTCTGTCTCTCCCTGGAACCTCGGTGGCATCTGGTGCTGGAACTCAGCCAATGCGCTAAAGCAGCGTGCATCGTCTACTGTTGGGGTCGGTGGCATCGATGGACCAATGTGAAGTGGTACCTTTAGTGCCTTCACTGGTGCCTCAATCGGAAAGGGGCCCTGCACCGAAGCCTCATTTCTTGGTGGGCTGTCAGTGCGAACAACTCTTTGGACTCTAACTGGTCATCCATGGGGAGGCATCTTGAAAGAAACAGATGCAACACGGTCAAAGATTATACATGATGAGCTAGCCTGGTTGAGTTGACAACAGAAAACATTTAAAGACACGCACACAATCAGTGTTTACATGCACTATGTCAGAAATCAGTAGTCAAGGTCCTGGTGTACGAATACGTCGGCCGCCACACCAACACTAGACTCCCTAAACTGAAAACCACAGTCTGTACCCTTAACACTATTGCTTCACAAAAATGAATGATCGGAGTCCTGAGTTCTACGGTAGAACCAACTCCTCTGATACCAATTTTTCATGACCTGTCCCCCGAGGACCGTGTCATGACTACCCCAACTCCACCATCAATAGGCTAGTGATGAGCACCAAAGGCATATATCCTTAAATTTGGAAGGCATTTCCTTTATAACAGCAAAAAAACACAATTGAGTACACAACTGGAAGTAAATCACTATATAAAACTGTATACAAAAGATTGTGTTGAACGTAAATGGTCCAGAAATACAAGCCCAACAGTAAAGTACTATTCAACTGAAAAGCTAGTTCAACTGATGAAAATAAGTAAAGAAACTATTGGGTCATCCATTAGAATTCCCACCTGAAGGGTGAGTAAAAATGGCCTCCTCATCACCACATGTCTATCCGTCTGCTCCTTGTATGTCTCATCGATTGGTCCACCTCCGAGTACCATCCAATTCTCTACTCTCTGTCCCGATTAGTGATGTTTGTCATCTGCAACAAACACATTGAGGTGAGGGCACAACCCGTGCAAGGGTGAGTATAACTATACTCAGTAGAGACCCTGAGACCCTCATGGTCTCACAAAATCCAAAAAGGATAACCACAAAGTACAGAATCAATGGATAACCCTTAATTAGGTATATGCCCATACATTTAGCAAAGTTTTTTAGTAACCCATCTCAATCATGAGGAAAACACGACTGTTATTAACTCAGCTCAAACTAGTATTTCAGTGAAGTATTGAATTACAGACGATTAGTCGCGAAGCTGTATAATATTATTCTGTCAACAGGAACTGTTTCTAACCATACAGAGTCTGAACCACATAAGATCGATAGGTTCTAAACCCCGCAATGACCGACCCAGGATTTGACCCACACCGGATCGGTATGTGCTGACCCACATAGGTTTGTTGAGAACTGCCCCACACATGATCTGACTCACACAGGATGGGTATGCGCTGACCCCCACCAGATTGCTGATCGCTAACCTCCGTATGCTCTATCTCCATCCTCAGCCACACTATCGGCCACTAGATTCCTCACACCCGGTGCAGTCATGTTCCGTAGTATCTGTCCTCAATATATCAGTCATACCTCGACCTCCACTAAACTCTACAAAGGAATAACCCAATGAACCACCATGTCGTAAGGGTTCCAATGTGATAGATGAAGCGTCAATCGGACCCCCAGTCTGTCAGCTATTGATATTTCCGTTGAAGGGGCGTGGGTGGTTTTTAGGTTTAAACCAACCCGACCGTACTCCATCTATGCTCAAATCTAATTTGGGTATTAATAATGAACTGTCTCACTCCAAGCCTTCCATATCCATAGACAGTTTGTCAATAGGACACACGTAGCCCATGATAGGGGCAAAAAGGTGTAAAATGGAAAAAAGGGTCTGGGTCTGCACTGCGGTCCGACCGGGTCCGCCGGTCCGACCTGACCTGAGGGTCCGACCGGGCCCATGGGTGTGGCCCAGCCAAGATCGTCCCGACCCGATGTGGTGGCCCGGTCTGTCAGCACGGCTTGTCTTGAGGGCGTCCTGGTCTGAAATTGTCCGACCCTGCCAGAGGTGGCCCTACAGGCCACGCCGTGGGGGGGGGGGGCACCCTTGGCTTCTGAATGAATAAGTGATAGGTGTCGGTTCAATGAACCGCAGGACCCAAGGGGTCCTTCCTATAGCATGCACTGGCGTCCGGCTCAGTAGGCCGCCCCTGGTTCATCCACGGCGGTGCGACGGCGCTGCGGATCTGTTGGCTCCCCACACCGCGACGGCGTCGCGCCGCCTCCGCCATGGCTTGGCCTGGCCGCATCCTCCAGCTTCTCTGCGAGGCATGGCGGTGCCACACTCATCGTCAATCCGCCACCACCCTCTTGGGCGTGGCTCTTCCTTATGGAGTAGTGCGACGACAACACGCACCTCCGACACCACCGCGGCCCGCCTAGCCACTGGTTGGTTTTCTAAGCAGCACTGCGATACCACATCCTTATGGCGAACCGTCGGCCTTGTGCCACTGGATTCTTTATCATCCACCTCCATAGTCAACAAATATGAACAACCAAAGGGGTAGGGTTGGGTCTTGTTCGTGAGGTCAGAGCCCTCCTCATCATGGCGATAACATTTTTCATACCATAATCTAGAAATTTGAATAATGAAGAATGGAGGTTTATACTCATGTATAAAATAACACAAATCCTCCAAACATGTAATTCAATATTCTTTGACGAATCCAAGGTAACGATATTTTCATTCTATTGACTTTAGAAGAAGATGAAAAAGTTGACGTGGTCGGCGTTCTTCAAGGACAATGGTGTTTCCTCTTCTTACCTCGGTTGAAGTGGTAGAGAGAGATGTCAGACGTTCTTCATTGGAGGGGTTCATTCTTCATTTAGATAATAATGTTCCCCATGTTCGTCTGAGGATCCTCTCTCAAATATCCACCAAAATAAAGTTTCCATCCTTAAAATAATAGACTATCTATTATTTTAAATGGTTGGAAAGAATTATAAGGATTCAAATTAATTAAGTTACTTCACTTAATTAAATGGGTGGAGTTGGCTCATTAAATGTAGGGGGATGGTGAAGAGGCTCCCCACTTAATTGGGGGTTCTTAGTGGGTTAAGGGAGTTTTATGCTCATTTAGGCCCCTCTTTAAAAATATCCTCCCAAGGGAGGTTTTTCTTGGGTTGGCCTCGCCACCAAAACCTCCCATGGGAGGTTTGGGTGTGGTGGCCCCCACCACCATCCTCCCTTTGGAGGTTTTAACCACCAAAATAAAATTAACATTAACAATTTATTTTATTCAATTTAATTAAAAACCCCCAAAATATAACTTTTATTTTAGTTAGAACGCAACTGCAGTGAATGTATCACTATGTAATCACTGACGCTTCGAGTTCAATGGTTCCCTTAGATTTCAATTCCGAGCACTGGTTCAAACTATTTAAAATCATGTACGTACATTTAATGAACGTACCCAAACAAAACATAAGAAATTGATTCCAGGAACACTGGGACTCGGAATAATGCACCGTCAGAGTCTACAGTGTCGTAAAATTCCCATGTATTAAAAAAACCACAGGAATTCCAGGTCTATACAGTTAGTATCATGACATGATTCAATATACTAACAAGAAATTTTTTAGCCTAACATAGTGTGTATGAATCGAATAATTTATGTTTTCTTATGTAAGGTCTTGACAATAGAGGTATCATGATATTTAATATCATGTTTTCCTACAATTAATAATTCTAATATTATGAAATATTTTATTATTATCAATGAAATTTTTGTAATTATTTTTTCCCTGGATGCATTTCATTCTTAGTTTATTTATTAAATGAAATATGATTTAATTATTTACCATTCCATATTAATTATTCTTTATGTAGATATGGTAGATAGATTATTTATTAAATTGAAAGTGTTTTGACTTATTTAAATTTTCATTGATTATTCTAGAAAATTATTTAATTGGAATGCTTGTTATGATATCAAATTATTCATCTTAATAATTCATTAATGGCAATTCTTCATTTATTCATGATATCATGTGATTTACCAAACCCATAATATGAATTTGAACTAAACCTTATTTTTTAATTTCCTTTGAATCCTATAATTACAATATAAATGTATTTATATAATATGATTGAGTTATAATTACATGTTACAAAATATATTGTTTTTTTGTATTCAAATATATAATGTAAACCACATTTTAATCTAGTTAAAAATAATAATACGAAATTCATTCATTTGGGATTTGATTCCTTCAATATTATTCCATTATAGTAAAAAATTAAACAAGAAATGCATTCTTGTTTTAGGGTTACTACAATATAATAGATTGTTTTATGTTTATTAAAAACTAGATGAATGATTTTTGAGAATTCAATAATAGGAGGTAGGCTTATATGAGTGAATTAAATAAAATTAAATGATTAATTAAAAATAATAATTGAAATAAATTGAATTTAATGACTAGATCATAGTCAAACATAAATAATAACTTATAAATGAAGAACAATATATGTTTTATAAAGATCAATTTTAAAAACATGTAGATAATCCATGGAATGATAATGAATCAACTAAAGATATAAAATCATCTATAATTATATTTTTTTCTACTACAATTAGTTTATGTTTGGGTAATCACAATATAAAAAAAATTCTCCCAAAATGGGATATGTAATTATATATAAATAATATTGACTTTTTTTCAACAATAAGATAGTTAATAACTGAGATAAACAATGAATACTTTTCCATTCTACATTTTCTTCATCTTTTCATTCCCAAAAATTCATTAAATACACATTTTCCTATACACTCTATCCTAAACTATATCAATGGGAACTAATTTTTACAAATAAATATTTAAATTACATATATATATATATATTTTTAAATGATTGGTTTTTCTATATTTTGAAAATGGATTTTCAAATTCAAATATAATCTACAATCATCAACAAAATAATATTACAATCTTGTTCAACTTCATTAGTTAATTGATCTATACATGTGTACTCATTAATTTTTTTTCTCTCACTATATACAAAGGGAATGATGAACAAAATTCACAACTAGTTATAGAATGATATTTTCTATATAAGATATGACAACCAGCTTCACAAAACACAACATCTCTAATATTTTTCTAGGTTTTCAGGATGATGAGGTAAAATATTTTTCAAAAGGTGATGACCATTCTATAATATCTTATATTATAATAATAATTGTTTATATTTAATTAATAAATTATTAAATAAGGTATCACTATTTTCAATTTTATAAATGTAATAAATCATTATAAATTAAAAACTTAAATGATACAAAAAAATATCAAACATGAAAAAACATGGAATTAAATAATATAATATGAGGAATTAAAAAATTCTAAAAAAACAAACCTCAAATATTATAAAAACATGCGTATGAAGAATCATACATATCACTGCATGGATAAACCTTCCATGCCTAGCACTTTTATTTTTTTCAAATCTATAAAGAAAACATCATGCATAATATATATATATATATATATATCAAAAATAAAAAACATACACAGTTAGGATATTAAAATTTTATATATCAATAAGATAATATAAATACATATACAAAATAATTAACAATATATGTATTTGAGTAATGTTTTTTTTCATGTTCAATTTTAAGTTCTTTTTTCTTTAAAAATATTATTTGACGCTATAAAATTAAATTCATATGTTTTGAAAAATTATTCCTTATTCTATAATCAATTATAACTGAATATGTTACATATTATTGATAAATTTGATATATACTGAGGATATAAAATCTTATTCATTTGATAAATTATCAATTTGTTGTCCCTATTCCACACAACAACAAAACCATTCTAAAAATTATTTATACAATAATAAATAAATTTGAAGAAATTCAAAAATTATTTCAAAAACCTATAATTTTTTTAAAATATTTTATATGAAAATATGAAATTTATTATATATATGTTCAATCTTAATTTATCTATTTTAATAATGAACAACACAAATATAATAAACTCCATTTTCATCTTATTCCTTTTTGTATTTTCAAATAAAAATGAAAATGATTTTTCATTTACAGTAGGTTCTAAAAAACTTTCCTTCAATCAATAAAATCTACTCATGTTTTAAAAAATATATATTTCAGTATTTCATTTATTTAGGGGTTCCAAAATAAGCCAACATTTTCATTTAAACCATTGAATTTGAATAACCATTCATACCTAATACACATAATAATGAATAATTATTAAGTAATGATGATATCACAAGGATGAACACTATATATAAATCATTATCATAGAATAATAATGTATTCATTTTGATTAAATTTAGTTATATCCAATTAATAATTAATATTATTACTAATTATGATTAACTCTTCTTACACATCCCAGAACTATTGTGTGAAAAAATGTGTATAAAATGTTCCTTCGTAATTTATCACCAGTCATGTTATAATTGGTCATAAATCATATATCAATGGTGACTCAATATCATCCCAAAATAAATAAACCATCAGATATATCATCCCCTTAAAGAATATAAAAATCACCAATAAAATAAACATATATTCTAGGTTCGAGTACCAATAAACATGTTTCCATGTGTTTTAGTAGACATAGCAGTTTGAAAAAATGTGTTTAGAGGGTGTAAGTTGTAAATAGGATTTGTGAACAATTGAATAATATGTTGGTAGTTTATGGGAGTGTCATTTTTGGTGGTATTATATACAAGTAGCTGAATTATTTTTGAGGTAGGATACATAGTATGGAAGTATCTGATATTATCTAGTGTTAGAGGTTGGTGGTATATGATGGTACTAAAATCCAGTAATAAAAGTTGTTCATATAATATTGTTTTATTAAACACGTTATAGAGGATGTATGTGGGAGTAATGGTTGGTAATTTCATTTGGAAACGACATCTATTGGTAGAAAATGGTGGTACCAACTACATGATTTTTCCAAAATTTATGGTTTTTCATGATTTATTTAATTTTAAATGTCATATTTTTTAAAAACATAATTATTGTAATTCTGTGTCATGTTGAAATTTGAAACCAATAATATCTATTTCATAATTTCCATGATCTATTAAATTATTATTTATTAAGGATTTAATGTGATACAATTTTTTTGAAATAAGAACTATAAATACCATCAGTTCCATGTTATTTTCATGAAATTCCATTATTTTAATTTTTTTATTCTGGTTTTGAAAAAACATCCTTATCCATGAAAAAATGAATCACCTTTATCACCCAGGATCCACATTGAAACTCTTTTTTGGCATAAAAAATTCTTATATAAGGATAAAATTTGTATTTTTTAAGTGAAGTGAGAAACATTCTTTAAATATATGTGATTCCTTTATTGTCTTTATATTTTATGTAAATATTTAAACATTTCATGTATTAGAAATTATGGGGATTTTATAAGTAAGAATAATATATATTTTGGTGGATAAAATATAATTGAATTTTTTTAGAGTTGTAAAATTTTCATTTTATTTCATTCAACTATGAAAATACTTTTCATAAATATATTCTAGCTATTATAATATATACCATATTATTATTAAAATTCATTTCTATTTTTTATTCAGAATGTGTATTAAAAAATTGAATATAATGTAACAATAACATTGATATGGTTGTACAAGAATCATAAAAGGGATTTATAATAAATCAATTGATTCAAATTATTTGATGATAGTTAATGATTTGTTATGTTATTTTTTGTTTAGATATTATTATCCATTCTATAATTGAATTGATAATGATCTTGAAGATGGGAATACATTTCAATGATGAAAATAAAAAATGTAGAATTAATTGAGAATAATTCTTCACATAGTTTAATAGTATAATTTTAATTCTTGGAGATATGTTAAATCAATTTTGATATATTATTGTATCTCATGTATTAGGTTTCATGAGGTTTGATCTTGTGATAAATAATTTATTAATTTAATGTATAATAAATCAATCATTGTTTTTTATAATGATAAATAATTCATTACGAGAGTTCTAGATTTTTTTAAAAGGATGAATGCCTTTTATGGGTGTTGAATAAAGATTTTTGTATTTAATGGTCTAGTTTCATATTATTATGACCATGTTTCCCTAATGGGGTATAATTTTTATTCATTTTAAAAAAATTTATGGATATTATCTTAGACATAATGACCTTCTATATATAATTATATGGGTAAGGAGGTATGAGGTTGTGGTAGTAGTTTATGCCTATAATGATAAGATAAATGTTGATTTGCATTTGGGTCTCCAAGATTGAACCATATATATTGAAATGGTAGAATGTTGGGTTTCACCATTTTTAGGGTAATTAATAATTCTATCTATTAATGAATATATTTAATGGTTAGATATCTGAGTTTTATGCTTAATATAAATTAATTTCTCCAATGTTTGAGGTTGGTGGATGTGA
Source organism: Viscum album (assembly GCA_963277665.1). NCBI lineage: Eukaryota > Viridiplantae > Streptophyta > Magnoliopsida > Santalales > Viscaceae > Viscum > Viscum album. The sequence goes on from OY728148.1 coordinate 395,632,635, forward strand.
TTGGTTATAACTAAATTTGTGGACGAATGAGATATTTTACTAAATTAAATTGTATTATTGAATATAAAAGATGATGTTTTCAAAAAAAATTAACATTGAGAATATTTAATTGAGAATTAATATGAAAATTTTAATTTTAAAATGCATGGATTGTGGGATTTTTTTTGGATGACATCAATTTTACATGAGGATAATAATGTTTATAATTACAAATTTTAATTAATGGATTATAGAATAAAATTAAATTTTATTTTCTTAATTATATTTGAATAATTTATAAAAATATAACTGATAAATAGAGTTATATGTAATACAATTAAATACTTTTTAATGATTGTGTTCTTACAAGAAATATAATTCTTTTGAGTGGAAGATGTGAGTTTCATACAAGCTAATTACAATTAATTAGTAGAATATGTTATACCCTTAGTGAGTTTTTTATCTATATTATTTATTTTATGTACTATGATTTCGTATTATACCCCAACCTATTCTGTAAAATGATTGAAATCTTGTGATCTCTAAGAGGTTATTTCTCCAAATATAATTGTTGGTGATGAATAAATTAACAACTAATGAATCTGTACATTCATTATTATCATAGTATTATTATTTTGTAGTATGCTTGGTGTATAATTTCCCATATATATGTTTATAGGTATATAATATATTGTGGTTATTTAAGATATGTGTTTATCTCATATTTTTATCAAATTTATCATTATAGTTATGTTGTGTATATGTTGTAACACCATGAGGTACCTTACATAGTTAATCAGTTTTGATGAATTTTGGTATAATACATGATCCATGATACATATCATATTAGATATGGTGGATCTCAGAAATTATATGGCTAATATATGGATATATAAATGGTTAAATTTGATATTGTGATGCATGAGGTGAATTATATCACACATATTTTGGGTGTCTTTGGGAAAACATACTCTTTTAGTTGGATGGCATAATACATACACCATTGGGGCTGAGTGGTGAACCCATGAGAAAGTTTCTACAATGTAACAATATCATTTCATTATTATAATAAATTAACTATTTTATTTGTTTTTTCATGAGGGATATCAATTCAATTGTTGGAAACATAATATAACTATTTAAGGTGTGATTTAGTTACACTTTTTGTTCACATGGAATTATCACTCATTTATTATTTTTTCACAAGAGGATCTGGGGAGGAACCTATCATGTATAATTTTATTCTCACAATATATATATGTATATATTCTTATATAAGAATGGAGAACTATAGAGATAAATCTATATTATACAATATAATGTTTTCTAATGTTTTATATCCTTTATGGTCACATAAAAGTTTATATTTTTGGTACTTTCGTAGCATTATTTTCTATCATAACATTATTCTATGACATTTTATTTATGTTTTTATGATCTATTTAATCATTTTCATTTGTGTTTGTTGGTTTATCTACAATATCTCTACTTTTACATGTTTATGAAAGCGGGTAATTCCACAGATTAATAAGTATGATATATCCTCAGTGATAATTTTAATCTTGGGGCCTAATTGATTCTAGTCAAGTGAGGTCAACAAAAGCATTCTATCATTTTCCACCTAGGGGTTGTCGTATTTCAATATATGGGGTCGTGATATATAGGTATCATATTTTATAGTATTGGTAAAATATTTTTTTTTATATTTTGGCACATTTTATATTTATTGGGTTGGTAGGAAAACAATATCCACTATGTTTTTTATGTAATTTAATCATTAGATATCAGATTAGACAAAGGTATTTAGGAATTCCTATTATCATATTCATGAGAATTTAATTTTATAGAACCAAATGAATCGATTGATGTTGGTTTGGGGTTAAGTAAATAGTAAAAGATCATGCATCATTATTTTCAACACCTCGGTTTGGTAGTAGTACAACTTGTGATAAGTAGTACTATATTAGAATATTATAAAATTTCAAATTATTTCATATAAAATATTCTATATTATAGATTTGGGATTCAATACAATTGATATTTTTGGAGGTCTAGATCCATTATTATGCCTTCATTAGGTTCTCACTAAAGATGTTCAATATGATATAACAGAAGATCTAAAAACAGATGTGTTCAGTGATTATAGAACATAGATGCTGACGTTCTGAGAGTTTGAGATTGAGATATTATATATGTATGTGGCTTATTTTTTAAAATTAGTCATATTGGAATAGTTGAAGTATATGGATATCAGTTTAATTTTAAGGCATTATCATTAGAACATTTGATTTTCATTTATTATAATGACGATATATGGGAAAATGAGGTAGTTTTGGATTTAGTACATAGATATCATTAAGAGTAAATAGACATCTGGGGGATGATACATGAACTATTCCATGAATTATCGATTTCATTTAATGGGAAGGAATCTAGTACTAATTAGATAATTACCATTCTATATGGGATTTAAACTATTTAGTATTTGATATCAATTCGAAGATCCCACTTTTATATGCATCATTATTTTTTCTAGATGAGGAGTATTGAGGAATGTATTTTTTGGAAATTTTAAATCACTATATTTTGTCCCAGGGAACCATGTTCATGTTTCGACATATCAGATAGTGTTGGTTGGAGAACTGGTTATTGAAATGATGTTTTGTATAACTAGATCAACATGAGATTGGGTCTTCCTGATTTATCATGAAGTAGTATTGTGTTATATGGATCATAGTATCCCAGATAGAAGATCCTTCAGAAAGTTAGGGGTTGGTCCAAACCCTAATAATCATCTATCCATGCTGATGTTTTCTCTTAGGAATTTTATATGTTAGATGAATGATTTTATCCTGAGGTCAAGGATAAAAGTGCAATGGTTCAAAAAATATCTAATTAGTCAACATGTAATTGTATTTACTAATCATGTTCTTACATTCAGTTAGTCTTTACTGAGTCACTATCAGTACGATTCTAAATCATTTTTTGGGAAAGAGGAAACTATAATAGAAGAAGAAAACCCAAAAGATGCCCTATATTCATAGATATAATAGAATGGTCTTGAATGTTGTTTTCATCTTGGTAAGAGTTGTCGTGGAGAAGACCATGGTTATATTAAATCAACATGATTACTTGAATTGAAATAGAATTTTTTTCGTTTGAGGTACCCATTCTATGTTGTCAACATGCATACTCACATTTTTATATTGGGGATCTATACACTTTGTTAGATAACCACACCACATCCAATATTTGGAACACAATGTAGTAATATTCTCAGGTGACTAGGAATTGAATACACATGTCAAAGATTGATATAACCTATAATAATTATTTATAGACTATGAATTAGTTACGTGTCTTAAATGATCTTAGAGATATAATCTTTGTTTATAGTTATTGTTATATTCTATCACCCTCTCCTTAAACTATCTATATTGGGTTCTTTTTTTCATGGATTGTATCTGGAAACATGTTAAGAAATTTGAAGTTGATGGAGATCCTTCCTTCTACAATGAATAGAAATACCCTCATATTTGTTGGAGCTATGTTCCAAATTTTTCTTCATTGTTGGATTTGCTAGTGCTAATTTTATTAGAGGGTTAGATGAAGGTGTTTCCCATGGGTATATATATGTACTATAAGGCATTTCCCAAGGTGGTTTTGAGGATAGTTCTATAATAAAAATCATGTTGGGATATTTCTTCCACCAGGAGCATCCATGATCTCAATTTTTCCATAGAGGATGAAACCTTCGGAGTTGTAGGAGATGTCAGTGTAAATATTTCATCTCGTATAGAAATGAATTATTTGGATGTGTTTTTCGCCTTTGGGTAAACATGTATTATTAAGGAATAATGCTGATCGAATTGTGGGTATTTAAATAGATAATAATTCCTTTGACAACGTGACAATATTGAACAGATTCAATCCTCCATGTTTTGATTATATCATAGATTAGATAGAAGGTTATAGTTAGTTCCCTATGATTGATATGTGATAATGATATCATAAGATGTAGGTTAATGATGAGGATATTTCATATAAATTATTTTAAATTTCATTATAATCATTTTTATTTCAATTTTTTTTGGAGTGAATAATTCAGTAATGGTATTCATGGTTTTGATAATTATAATTCTTATGGATTTTCTCAATAAAATCATTTTTTTCATCAATAACATCCTTCCATACTCTCTATGTGAGGAGGAGCTTGGGATGAATCATCATTCTAAATTTTGTGTTCATCATCAATATAATCTATTTGGAATGTTTTTAATGTGTTCATTTTCAAATCGTGATGTTAATTTCTTATGTCATCTCATTTCTGAGTAAAGAGAAAATAGGGATCTTAGGAATATCTAAGTATTGTTTTTATTGGATTCCCAAGAGATAAGAATGAAGGTGTCATGTTTCCATGGTCATGTAATATATTATAGGTGGTTTATATCCAATTTATCTTAGGTTTGCAGAACTCTAATTATAATGCCTAGAAATGACAAGGTTCATTTATGGGATGAGCAATGTAAGATGTAATTTGAGTTCCTAGTGGAGATGTTGGTTTTCATTAAGGTTCTCTATGGCATTGATGTAGGAAAAATATATATATATATTCTATGTTATTTAAATATTGGATATATATGATTTCATATATTTCAAATATAAATTGTTATTTATAGGTCTTAGTAGATACATCTTTATGAATGTAACAATAAAACCTAGTATTTTGTGGGTTCTTTAATTGTATTTTTCTATAAATGTTGCTCTAATTACCTCATCAATGATTATTATTTAGTTTTCATGAATCATAAGAGCTTATGGTATTTATTCTCCATGTGTGACACAAACCCGTGACTTTGATTTTTGAAGAAATTATAAAACTATTATAATATAGAGGTTTAATATACACAATGTAAGTTACATTTCATAGTAGATGAGTTGAGAAGGAAGTCACATAGAGATTGTATGCATGAATATGAGATTGTTACAATGTGATTAATTATTTCTAAATTATGTATTTGAATATGGGATGAATTGAAGAGGATTATGTATTTACGATATGAAAGTGTAGTTTTCTTTGGTATAGTTGAAAAAGGTGTCCCAGCTAGGGGATTTTGAAAAGAATTTATTCCATGACGGATTTTTCCTTGCTGATTCCACTAGTGGATAGAATGAGGATGAAAAACACTTAGTGTTGTCTCGAGGAATGAATTCCATTCTATTTGAGATGTGTAAGGTGGGTCTCTATGCGTATCGTATAATACCATTTATATTACATCAAGTAATATAAAATATATAATGATATTTTGGAGGTATTTTTTTGTGGGATCAATGGAAGAGTGATGATATAGAGTTTTTATCACGTTGGTTAGTCTCCTAGGAGTATAAGTTCTAGCATTGTGTTCTCAGTTGTTTTCTCCATCCATTAGGTATTATAAAATTTAAGAGGGTGTAAATTTATATAGACATTGTTACTATATTATCTTGATCATTGGAGGTATGTGATGCCCTATAGATGATAGTGTATCATTACATGAAATTATCATACTTCATAGTGATTAGGAATTCAATATTAATGATGGCACTGTGAAGTAGTATCTATAGGTTGTGGGGAGACACCATAATGTCCAAAGGATTATGATCAATGATAATGAACCTTGATTGGAATATATAGTGTGGATATGTATTTTTATGATTTTGTAACTCGTTTATGTCTGAATCCTACATTTTTTCAATAGAAATATGGACAAATAGAGTAGTGCATCATTTCTATTAATGAAATTGTGTAGTATTATACACTTTTTCTAGGTTCTCAATGAGGAACATTCCTTTCTCCATGTATCTGTATGATAATATTTTTGACGCCATCGTTGGTATGAATGCAATTGATTATTATTATAGTCAAAATTGTGGTTATATATTTTTATAGATTAGGTCTGAGAAGTTAGTAATTCTAATATCCAATCAATTTCAAAACTTGAGATTGATGATTCATGTAATTTTTTGTATAAATAAAGTATTATAGTGGCATTTGTAATTATATGATGATCATTATAGGAGGATTCATCTTGAGTATGATAATGTGGATTTTTTTATTAATGTATATTCTTTATCATGGGTATCAATGGTTTTTTTATGGAAGAAATACTTCATCCATGTTTGTTACAAAATTCAAGGTGTTGTCTCACATAAGTGTTTTGGTGTGTGAGATATCACTTACCTCATAGAAAAATTGGATACACAATTTATTCAAATTGTCATGGATACACCACTACATTAATAATGACTCTAACATTATCTAATGGGGGAGATCAAGATTGTTGATTATGTGACCTTCAAGGAGTGGCATATAGATATTTCTGACCACTATGAGAGTGTATTTCATGGTATTTCTATTCCCACAGATTGTGTACATTGGTGTGATAATTTTATGGAGGAGTGTAATTGGGAATGTGAGTCAGAGATACATTCATAGTATCATAAACTGTTTGATGACTGGCTCTTCTCTTACAACAATTCATGTTTATGGATCATGGCCTTCCCACATTTTTGATATAGTTAATATCACACTATTTTTTTGAAATGATCATATTTTAGAGTTATCACCCCTAAATGATTTTTTGGATTTATTTGTAATGTCTTGTAATTTTCACTTTATCCCTCCAGTGAAATTTTTGGATCCCCTGTGATAAAGAGAATATTGAGAGGTATGTTGTATGGTGGTTGTTAAAATACCTATTTCTGTTCCCTTTTCTTACATATGTGTTTTATTATCAAGGATTATAATTTTTTATGATGTATCTAAAGTAATGACCAGATTACTATAATCCCTTTCCCGCAATTTTCCATAAACAATGTCTCTCATTAATATTTATTTTGTATTATATTGATGTATAATAAAGTAGTATCATTAGGTGTTGGAAGACTTATATTGGTGGTAATAGACATATTCTTCAGTAGCATTTGGAGGTAGTATATGTTGATAACTTCAAGTGGTAGTTGTAGTGATATATATTTTAAACAGTAGAATGGTATGTAAGTACATATTTGTGGTATCATCTGGTAGTTGAAACTAGAATTTGAATTCCGTTTTAGTAGGTATTATGAGTATCTAGTGGTAGAGTCTGGTAGTATAATATTCGTGTATCATTTTCCCTCTAAGCCATTTTTTTGTTTTACAAATATTAATTCATTTTGAATATAAAATGGTTATAAACCCTTAATCAAGGGAATTAAGGTCCATTTAAAAAAAATTATTTCTACCATCCATTCCAAAATATTATAGTTGGTTTAAATGAAACAACAATTTTTATTTAATTTGGAAGAAATTTTTTAAATAATGTTATAGAAATCAAGCTACATTCTTGTTCATATATCACCTTTACTGAATCTTAATTCTAGAATTATTTCCTCTAGTATGGATTAACCACCCATGTTCTCAATCATTTGATAATATCTTTAATCCTCTAGGATACATACCTTTTACATTTTTTGTGCTATTAATTGTTAGGATAACACTCTATTTGTACAGCATCAAGTCGCATATAAGGTAGTGATATTCTCACCTTGAAGTGAGATTGTAAACATCCATTCCTGGTAGGTGTCATGTTGGTACCCCATATATTTTTCATGAAATTATAATTTTATAATGATATTTATATTTGGGTAATTAATGTAATAAAAAAATAAATATTTATCATGATAAAATAAATGAATTGGTTTATGGTCTTGGAGAAAACATTTGGTTTCATTCCATAATGATTACGGTTAGGTTATTCGTTTTATAGAGAATGACCTATATACCATATATGTATTATCATATTTGATTAATCTTGGTTTATCATGTTCATTTGAAAATTACAATGAACATAAATACTTAATTAATATGATTTATATGAATATTAAGTTTCATTTTAAATGAATTATGTGATTAATTTAATTTTATGATATTTTAAGTGACGATAAGGTCATTTTTTTTATTGATGATATTATAGATGTATGTGGAATTGATAATGAATTGTGTATATGAATTATTTTTAAATTATGAAATGAATATAATTTCATGATAATTGGGAATTTTTTTCACATAGTATGATTATACTAGAATTCATTTTCAAGAACCATGTTAAATATATTTTGATAAAACATTATAAATGTTTCCTTGGGATTCACATGGGTAGAACCTGTGAATAATAAATATGTTGAATCATGATAGAATAATAAATAGTTCTTTTTAATATATGAAATTGAGGCAATGATTTTATATTTTTCAATGAAGAATGAAGGAATTTTTTAGTGGGATAAAAATGATCAATTTTTTTATGTTGGAATGAATTTTCATTATGGAAATATTTTTTATTGTCTATGATTTTATAATATTGGACTTATAATGTACTCTTTATATGATCAAATGATGGATAATGAATAATATTTCACTATTTTCAAAAAGATGACTTCTTTTAACGGAAGGAATGCGCTCCACGCGCTGCCTCCTGTTCAAATTTTTTCAACCATTGCTGTTGGAGCTCATGCTTCTTAGGTTGCGGTGATGGAGCTAATTTCCAATCCGCTGGAACCTTCACCTCCCTCGCTTGGTGGGGATTGGGGCATGGGGTCCAAAGTGCAGCCTGGACCATCCTTCAGGTATGTACTCTGTCGTTCGTCGCTGGCCGTAGCGGTCTCACTGTTTCCTGATGTTCCTCTCAATCTAGTTTTTTCATCATATGGTAGCTACCCGGTTCTCTCAACATCTATCCTTGTGTTTGATGATGCCACAGAACAGTTGAAGTGGACTCTAGTGGAAATATTCGGCTTTGAAAATCCCTTCTTTTCCGTGTTCCATGAGCATGTGGGTTCCCGAGATCATGATTGTTCAGCCAAGGTGTCTATGATGATTCGAAAATCATTCTGTGTTGATTGGGCTTCAGAGGAGGACTTCAGCAAAACTTTTTTCTCAAGCTCCCATTCATTCGAATGATGGTGCTACTTTTTGTTTAGATAGTCTATGGAGAAACATTTTGGGTAGGATTCCTACAAATTTGTGGTCTGGAAATCCCTTTCGGGACTCCCTCTCCCCTTCCAGAATATATCATTCTTGCGGGGTATTGGGGGTTTCTTTGGGTGTCTTATTTGAGCGGACAATCGTACCCTTCATCTTAAGGCAGCTGCAATGGCTCGGATATGTGTTGAAATGGACCTTTTTCTTCCCTCTCCTACCAAGTATCATTCTTTGGGTGGCAGGATGGAAGAACTGGTCTCAGGTGTTTATATACCCCATGCCTCATTGCTTCATCTAAAACTGCAAGCTCTAAGGGCACTCACTGTCGATCTTTCATAATGGTCAATCTAGCCATTTTTATTGGGCTCTGGAGTAGCCACCGAGGTGAGATGCGTTTCCCACTTCTTCTAAGGGATGCTTGTCCCTGTTAGTCTGTAATGGCACAGAGTAATGACACAAGGGGAAAAGGGTGACCGCTACTACCTCTCCAATGTCGGGGTCCTGTATGATGTCCAAGGAGGTTTTTCAGCAGAAATGGCACATTAGTCCAGCACGACAATAGTGCATTTTGTTTCATCTCGGGCTAGCGCGTCTTGCTCCTCAGATCAGAACCCCCAAATGCAACCTCTCCCTGTCCCCTCTTCGAGATGCATTCATTTGGTAGTTGTGGAGACTGAGGTCCCTAGTATGCTGGTCCAAGAAGCATCATGATGGCTATCTACTCATCTTCAAAATATCTGGTCTAGGAAGAGGAAGGGGTGGGAGTCCTCCCAAGCTTAGTGCGGCTTTCTCCTCCTCGAATGGAAAGTCCACCACAGCGGGAGATGAATAATGTTGTGATTGAGTTAAATGGGGATCAAAATGAAGAAGGGTATGTGTTCACAGGCTCCACATGTTCATCTCCATGACAAGCATGTAATGTGTCTCCAATAATTTAGTTCCACTCAGACCAGCCTTCACCAGTAGCAGGGGTCCCAACGGTGCGAGAGGGAGTATGCACCAGATCACGGTCTAAGCTTAAGGTTATTGTAGTGATTTCTCCATTGCATCAAGGCAATTCGTCGGCGATAAAATCTGGACGCATACCTTGTCAATGATCGCAATCCTCTCGTGGAACGCCAGGGGTCTTGGAGCTAGGGAAAAGAAAGACTTCTTAGCCAATGAGATCTGGAATAATTCTATATCTCTTGTTACAGTACTAGAACCAAAGCAAGGATCTGAAAAAATTGATGATTTTTCTCATAGAATGATGGTGCATCACCAGATGCATGCCTACCAAATGAATTGGCACATTTGGATTTTCTGGAAACAAAATCTTACTATCGATCTCATTGAATCTACATACCAGTTCATCACTACAATGGTTACCTCGAGACCACATTGTTTCTTTTTCTCTTTCAATTATGCCAAATGTGACATACATGACAAAAAAACACTATGGAGTGATTTGGACGCTTTTGATTCAGGGAATTGTTCATGGTTTTTGGGGGGAGACTTTAACATTGTGGCTAACCCTCGGGAGAAGAAGCGGGAGGGACTGTTCCACCGTCTAAAGAGCCAAGACTTCATGAGATTTATTACCATAAATGGGTTGAAGGATATGGAATATGTTGGTGACCACATCACCTGGTGTAACAAACAGAGTGGAAGGAAGCAGACATGGAGCAGGCTGGACTGCTTCTTAGCCAACTGTGAAGCCATCTCCTCCTATCCTGATTTTAAGGTTGATCATCTTCCTTGCAATTTGTATGATCATTCTATGCTATGTTTGACTATAGATTCTAGGGGTGACCGGGAGGAAACATTCTACTTTTAACATTTATGGGTGGAGGATCCAGACATCCATTATATTGTTCAGGATTCATGGGGAAGAGCAGAACAAGGATAAGCATGGATATGCCTCCATAATAAACTCAGAAGGCTCAAGGGGGACCTCCAGTCCTAGGTTCGAAGAAGTTCTCCTAGGGATCAGGACATGGATAAGATCAGTTCTGAAATTGAGAGACTTGAGGAAATTCTTTAGAGTAATTGGGACGAGAGGACCTTCACTGAGGTTACCAATAATGAGAACTTCTTTGATCACTTTCTGAATAGCCAGGAATGGAAGGCAAGGGAGAGGTGTAGGATCAAATGGCTGTGTGAAGGTGACCACAACTCTCGCTTTTTTCATGCCTTTATTACGGAAATGAGATTCTTTAGTGGGCCAAACATTCAAATGGTGGATGGTTCTTATTCAAATGATCCAGATAGTGTTGGAAGGATGGTTAAAACTTTCTTCACGAAACTGCTTGCAGATCCCAACCCGAACCTACAAAACGGTTACCAGAGGGAGAATGCTGAGTTTTTTGAGGGACATCATAACATGATCACTAGAAATGTGAGTGAAGGTTTGGAATCTATTCCGACAGAGATCGAGATTAGGGAGGTAGTATGGTTACGTAACCCATAGAATTCCCTAGGACAGGATGGATTCCCAGGGTACTTCTATAGGGCCTTTTGGGATTTGATTAAGATGGAGCTGGTGCAAGCTATCCATGATTTCATTAAAGGGTCCTATCTCCCTCGGGCTGCATGTTCCACTAAATTTGTGATGCTACCCAAGATTTAGAACCCCCACACACTTCAACACTATATGAAAATTTTGATGTGAAACTTCCCGTACAATGTTTTGGCTTGCATCCTCAATAAGAGATTAGCCGTTCATCTGCCTAGCTAGATTTCAGAAGAGAAACATGGGTTTATCAAGGGGTGGTCTATCTAGGGTGCTATCGATATGGCTCAAGAGATTTTTGAGTATATTAACCAGAAATCCTTTGGCTCTAGTATTTCTATCAAGCTTGACATGAACAAAGATTATGGTAGGTTGGAGTGGAATTTTATCCTTTAGGTCCTCTCCAAGATGGGCTTTTCTACCTGGGTTATAGATCTCATGTTCTGATTTTTTTTCTCCACGTGGATTTAGATATCTTTAATGGGAAAGCAATATGGGGTTTTCAAGACAATTCAAGTATTAAGGCATGATTATCCACTCTATCCTACTGTTTTTATCATGGAACATGATTCTGCTAGTAGGTATATTAATAGAGGTATTACAGCAGGCTGCATTATCCCTTATCGATCCAGATTTCAGTCCAGCGGGATCTCTCACTTAATGTTTGCTGATGATACAATTTTGTTTATAAATTGAAGTAACTATTCCATCAACAGCATTGACACCATTCTCGAGGAGTGCTGGAAATTGAGAGGTAATGTGGTGATAAAATAGAACATCAAACTTTTTAATTCCAGTAGATACACTGAATGAAGGGTGGGGATTATGGAAAGAAAGTTGGGTATAAAGAGAGTATCACTCCCTATAGAGTATTTGGGTGCACCTATTTCCCATAGGAAGCCATGAGTCCAACATTTTGAAAGGTGATTGAGAAAAGTAAAGGCCGAATTCTTAACTGGAAAAATTGTTTTTTATCGTTCGGAGGTCGAATTACCCTAATAAATTGTGTGTTGTCCTTTATTCCCATGCATTTTCTCTCTGCGCTCATGGTATCTAAGGGTGTTATGTCACAAATGGACACGTTGATGGACTCTTTTTTGTGGGATGGACTAATGGATAGAAGACACCATTGTGCTGCATGGGGAAATCTTGCAGGACCCTTTGCGGATGGTGGGATTAATTTCAAAAGTGTTGTAGGGTCTATGGAGGATCTTCATACTAAGATCTATTGGGAGGTGGTTGAAGGGAATACACTTTGTGGAAAAACTATGCAGCTTAGATATAGGGGTGGGTGGAGGAATCAAGGTTGAAAATAATCGGTAAAATAGAACATGATTCAACCGCATTGGCTAAAGCTTCAACATCACTCACGCTGTATTGTGGGGTGAGGAGACATCAATCTATGGCAGTGCAATTGGGTTGGTTCAGAGCTGGGGTTTCATGGATTCCCCATTCCAGACATCACATTCAGGAAAGCGATGGCCCACTGTAGCTTCATGTATGCCATCCTGGACAGATATCATCGATCTGTGCTGGATGCTATCATCATGAGTCTCGAGCTGGATTGATGTGTCTATATAGGATCCCAATTAGGTTTCTTCTAGAACAAAGCATATCATGATCTGTAGATGATGGAACATAACAGGGTGGAATGGAGTGATGTTATTTGGATTAAGGAACTTCTGTAAAAAATCATATTCCTAGTTTGGAGAGTGCAGAATAATGTGCTTCCAACTGATGCAAACTTTATGCGTTTGGGTGTGAGTATTTCATCGAAGTGCATCTCTTGAAGGGCACAGAAAACTGAAGACTGTAAGCACCTTTTCATCAAAAGAGACTGGGCTAAAATGGAGTGTCATAATTTGGGAAGTTTTACAAGATGGTATCTATAGGGGGATTCAGCAGCTGACTTCTTCAGCAGATGGTTCCTCGATGCGACAAATAAGGGTCTAGAGAGAACAGCGGGTGCCATTATATTTGCAGCTGGATGTTGGTGTATTTGGAGAGAGTGTAATGGGACCCGTCACCAGGGCTATACTGGTACTGGAAAGGGTCTTGTGATCAATACCAGAAGAAACCCCATTGATCTTACTCAACTATGTAGAAAATGTGAGACATACCCATCTATTTGTCACATTATCCCAAGAACTTATGCATCTGGTGTCTCCAACAACAGGTCGGGCAGGTGGGTGTTGTGCCACCCCCATTCTGACAGGCATAAAATGAAAATTTATGGCTCCTAAATTTCGGGTCATATGAAGGGCTGAGGGGTGATACATGATTCAAGAGGATCTTTGGTTATGGCGTTTTTCGATCACTTTGGGTCTGGCAATTCCATTCAGGTGGATGTGCATGCCCTTATCACAGGGATTAATTTGTGTAATCAGAATAATATATAACTAGTGGCGGTGGAAACTGATTCGATGGCCATATTTAATGGGCTTAGCGGTCATTGGCCTACACCACAGTATATTGAGTACACCATTCGAAGATGAAAAGAGTTTCTGAACGACCACATGGATATCTCTCATACATGGTGTGAAGGAAACATTGTGGCGGACCTCCTGACATCCTATGCAACTCCAAAAGAACCAATTTCATGTTTCTTGAGCACTGGGTCTCTCCACACGGATGTAGTGAACCTGGTGCATGCAGACGCTCTTGGCCTTCACCATTTCAGGCCCCCTTAATTTCTGGCCTTTTTTGCTTACTCCCTTATATCATGAGAAAATAAATAAAAAATTATTTTTCAATCAGTCAGCCAATGATGGAAAATGACATTTAAATGAGGGCATATAGTCATAGAAGTAGTTAAATCCTATGATAGTGTGATTTATGATGATATTTATATTGGTTTCTTGGGTAACACCAAAGATGAAAATATGAGTTAATTCTATCTTTACAAATTGTTGTGAATAATTAGGATTCTAATAATTAATGATCTATTTTACAGCTGGATAGAAATATGGATTGTAAAATTTATATTTCATTACCTACCCTTTTATGTAGCATGAAGTTAATTTTGTATCTTTTATTGTGGTATTTTATGAAGTTTTCTTCATGTACATGGGATTAGTGAATAGAAATGTTAATGTTTTATATTTGGATTTATCCATGGTTATTGTTTTCATAGAATGAAAATATTTTTTATATTCATAAAAACTATAGAAAATAGATTATGTTATGAGGAACTAAATTTATTTTGAAGTTAATTATATGTATAATAATTAATTATAATTTATCAATTATGAAATTTAATTTTGACATTTTTTAATTATTCGATAATTAATTTATTGACAAAAATGAACTTTTTAAAAGGAATCAAATAATTTAATGAAATATGATTAAAATAACTATGTTCTTATAGGATATATATTTCATTGTAGTGGAAGTTGGGAGTCCAAGTGGAGTTCCCAAAAATTGATCCTATGACATAGATATTCCTATAGTGTGGTTATGAGATGTATAATATAATATTTTTCTTTTATTTTACATTGTATCCCACCTATGTCAGTATGGTGAATGATATCTAGTGGAATTTGGGAGGGTATTTTACTAACATCCTGGTCGTCGGAAAAAAAATTGCGAACTACCCATATATTCCCACTCCAAATCCTTGATATGATCATATGTTTGTATAAATGGTGGATAGTCTCCAAAATATGTGTGTAGATAGCTATAATGTATTATTTTTATTTAACACAAA
Source organism: Viscum album (assembly GCA_963277665.1). Lineage (NCBI taxonomy): Eukaryota > Viridiplantae > Streptophyta > Magnoliopsida > Santalales > Viscaceae > Viscum > Viscum album. Next base: position 395,647,809 of record OY728148.1, read on the forward strand.
TGTATATTTTGAAATATAATAAAATATATTAATATAGGTATGATGTGTATTGGGTGTAATAAATTGAGGTATTTTACATGATGTGTGGGGATTGATAGACGGAGGTACTATGCTTGATGTTTTATACACATCATACCTGAAATGGTGGCTCCAAAAAATTACTCAATTATTATATTTTTATGTGTATTAGATGATATGATGATGTGATTCATGAGTTGTATGTTGTGATACTTATCCCATGTTTCTTCATACAATCTTAATTTTGGGGAGATATGTATAGGGATGTATGAAATTATGGAAGAACAGTAAACCTATCAGTAAGTACAATTGTCATACCATTTTGTGTTTTATTATTATAATATTTGATAGTTTTTATGTGTTACATGATGATAGGTATCCATAGTGATTATGGGATCATTATATACCTTTTCCGGTGTTGTGTTGTTTTTACATGTTGTTTAATAGGATTTATATTTATTTCATTATCTTTTTCAAGAGAGGATATATGGAAGACCCTACTTTGAATACTATTATAATTATCACATGTATATATAAACTATTTTATCAAGAATTAATTAGTATATTTGATATCAGGATGGTTTTTACTAGGTCATGTATTTGGTAGAATTTTCTAGGCATTGTGGTCAATATCTAGCTTACCATTTTAGTAATTTTATAGTTTTCTATAAGTTTTATCATATCTATATGAAATTTAAAGAGTGTTTAATGGTTTTACCTTATTATTCTATGAATTTTAAAATTAGTGTATCTATATTTTACCTATCTTACATGTGATTCTTCTCTAGGGTATTACCTTCCATTAGTTTATATGAAATATATGCATATCCCATTGCTAAATTTGGTCCTACTAGAGGTGGAATTCTAGCGGTCCCCATATCCATTATCTCATTACATACCCTATATGGGTTATCATTTGTGGAATGGTTTCATAAAAATATATATTTTCATTCTACCTTAATAACTACCTAATTATGGGGTTGTCAAAATATAATTAATATTTTATTTTATTTGTTAGATATTACCGCATATTTATCTCTCATGGATATAGGGAAAAAAGAAAATATTATATCAATTAATACTGTTTTTATTTAAGTTATAAATTTTATATAAAAAGACAGTGTTTTAATATTTTTTGAGTATCGTATTATATTAATTTAAAACAAAATGAAGGAGTAACCATAGATGTTCATGAAGAAGATTTTGTGGTCCAATTGTTAAATAAAATGGGTTTTACCCAAATTTTATAATAGTTTAAAACATTTAAATTATTAATATACACAAATTAAATTAATTTACTTATCCAGTAACTTTTACAATGTGTGAGAAGATGAATTTGTTTAGGGTCCCACATGTTTATTTTTAGCTCATTTTTTCTCATCAGTGATTCAGAAAAAGATCTCAGTAATGGATAGGGTGAATATACTCTAGCAGATATAAACATCCACATGCCAATCTTCCTCTAAAACAACTCTTCTCCAATGGTAATATGAGTGATTCAAAAGGGGTGATACATTAACGATCAACTAGGTGTTGTAATCATGATGGAAAATAGAGTTTAAATCTCTTCCTTTATACCACACACAAATTGTTGAAACAAAATTAAAGAAATTTTTATGAAAATAAAAATAATAAATTCAAGATTCAAATTATGATTCCCTATAGACCAAAAAATTTCAATAATTTCATTATTATAAAAGAAACTAAATCAAGATAATGAAGATTTTATAGCCTTGAAATGAATTATAATAATGAATGGGAAAAATATATAAATTATATAAATCTATTCAACTCTAATATTTTATAAATATGTTCCTACATATGGGAATAATGTTTTGGGTTGATTCCATGTATTAATGGAAAAGTGTATATATTACAAAAGAAATATCATGCTTAAATATTATCACTCAATTTCGTATCTTCTATGCATTCTCCCAATCTAGATCTTCTGGATTGGTTTCATATTGAATCCTTTAATGACATATAGATAACTTCATGAAACAAGAGGATCAAAGTAATTCTATTTTTTGACTAATCAATATAAATAATTTTTCATTTAATTTTACATTACTCAGGACTATTATTGGTTAAAATTAATTTCTATAATTCATTTTTCTTATATTGTATAAAAAAGAGATATTATGGCACAAAATACTCTTCGACAATGTACGGTTTCCTTATTTATGAAGAGAGTACTTGGTGAAGCAGATCCTTTAATTATTTATTAAGGGACAATATAAAACATCTCTGTATCTATTTGAAAAACCAATCACAAGAATAAAGGATTTCATTAAAAACATAATTAAATATCAAAAACATAACTAACAGTTTATAATGTTGTGAAATAAATTTCATATCATCGAAAATTATTCACCCACCCCCCCCCCCAAATTATTTTACAGATGAGCTATAGGTCATGGAAAAAACCATCCACATTTTGGAAATAAATAATTTTTTTGTCATTTTTTTATCACAAATGGATACAGATAAAATATAAATATGTAAAACAAATTTATATAACCAATTACATAGAAAAATTATTCCACATTCCCCGTAAAATAATCATACATATAATCAATTATTTTATAGACCTAGTAAAATTTCAAAGATTCTGTGTTCTTAAATATTGTATGAACTTATTTCATTTTTCAATTTTGAGATTATATTATGTTTAAGGATTAACTTATGGATTCCTACAACTTCCTTAATCTTCCCAAATTTCAACTTTTGTATTTCCAAATTTGGATTCAATGTAGTTTGAAAATATAAATCATGGTGGGTTTGATAAGTATAAATCCAATAAAAATTTATCAATTAATGATATTAAAAACAATGTGGTCTACATTTTATTCAATTGATCCAAATTGTATCTAGTAAAAAATGTATGGATTTAATCAAAATAAATAATTGGTAAAAAAATATAAAAATAAATCATTCATTTGGTTTAACACATCCTTCATAAATTCAAGAATTTATAAATATGATTTAAATTAAATTCATATATATAATTTTAGGGTTTAATTATCATTGAAAACAAGAATAAAGTTTCTAATCATATAGCCCTCATATCTCTTCCACCCAAAAAAAATTTCACTGCCGTGAAATTAAAAATCATAAAATAACAAAATATTTCATTTAAAATTCACATAAAATAAATATAGTTATTAAAAAACATGATTTAATTAATTAATGACAATATAATTCTTTCAATATAAATTTTTTTCTCAAAATACTTTAATTTTCGTAGGTTTATGACCATTTCAAACCACCCAAGACACTACATGACTTATGTAGAGTCCCCAAACAAGACGTATATAGACATTACATTACTTTTTCAGAATACAAAATACATAAAAAAATAGAAACTAAAGGACCGTAATAGTTTAGTGTCTTTGGAGACATAGAACATAATCTTCTAATCATGGTGAAAGATCTTCAACGTCTTCTATAAAGCTCTTCCCCTTTTTTTCTTACATAAAACCTTTCTTTATATCCCGGGGAAACGAAAACATGAAAATGGTGAGCTCAAATTCTCATTAAGGGTAAACATAGACAACATAAAACAGTCCATTCACACTTGAATGCAAAAACTGGAACATAAAATCTAAACATAAAAATCATGAGCAAAGACATATATCTTCGAAGTATGTAAGGCATATATCCTAATGTAACAACAATAATGATAAAATAGCATGGGAATAAAACATGTAATTGTTTCAAACCATTAATCACATGATATGATTTCCATAGTATCCAAGGCATTGCTGCCAAGATAATCATAGTGGACAAAGTCCCTTTCTGAATCGTGTTCACTCATTGTTACAGTCCTGTTTCACTGAACCAAATTAACATGCCATTCCAGCCATCTCTATCTCATGAGATATAAATATTTACCCAATGCATTGGAGGGATATATAGGTCCCGCCCATATCATAATGAAGTCATTCTTTCGTGTTCCACAAAATAAACATAAATCATTCATCATAACCCAAAGAATAAAATGGGTTTCATAAACGTCATTCCCTAATGACATAATCAATATAAAAAAATGGATACCATTTCATCATAAGAAAATTGAAACCATATAAATCATAGAGATATTATACTTGAAATAAACACATATGAAATAATATCATCTTTGACGGAAAATGGTTTTGATAAAATACTTGAAATTAATTCTTGAGGAAAATATCCTTTCTTATTCAAAATCATTTACTTTTCACAAAATGAAATAAAATTTTAAAATAAAATGATTTTGTTGAAATTAGTCATGAAATATTGTAGTGTAAGCTTCATCAAAATCACGCGTTATTAAATAGTAAAAACCCATTCATTCCATATAAGTTAAAAAACATTCTCCTCGTACTTTTAAAGGAAAAGTCAAAAAGTACTACATATGGTAATCACATGAATGATTCCATCCATAAAAAAATTAAAATTAAAAGAGGTCTAAAGATGACATTAAAAATACATGGAAAATATTATACAATTTATAAAAAACATTTTATGGGAATGTATGAAAAATATAACACCTGTTAATACTAATGTATAAACAAACTCAGAAAAAAATGAGATTCCAAAAGTATCCCCTACCTTATGTCCGATAAGATTCGTATGTATCCCAACCTTCTGTATAATGATTTAAATAATATTATTGACTTATTAAAGAATCATATTCATTGTTATGATATCATATATGGTTCACATATGACTTTATATTACCCGTTCATTTGTAAATTCCATGTTATAGCAGTGTTTTGGGTAAAATCATTTTATTTATCGTACGTGTTTGGACTTGTTGTTCTTGATATTATTATTAGTTATATATTGCTTCACTAACACACAAAATATAAAAAATTATTTATATATCACATATATTCATAATATATATATATATAATAGCTAGATAAATGAAATGAAACACACCGTTCAGGGAGACGGTTGGTCATACCTATACAAGAACGTTGTTTTTCATTCCATATTGTCTTGAATGGAAGTAAGTAAATAACATATACATAAATATAGTATCATTATTATGTTATATATACCATTATTATTCATTATATATACATTATAATCATTATTTAATGGTTAACATGGATATTTAATCTCTCCGCATCGTGGAGACAGTTATACGTATGTACGCATGAGCGATGATATTATTCCCATAATTATTGAATAGAATTAGAGTAGATGATATAATATCTCATAATCAGTATGATGTTATAATATCCATATATATTTATTATTTACACCATTATACCCATCCAAGTAAGGTGGTGGTGGAAAAAAAGATTACACCCCGGCGTGGAGACGGTATTCCATACGTACGCACACGCAGTGATTTCGTTTTCTGTAGTATGGATAGAAGGTGATATGGGGTTGTTTCATATTTATAATATAATATCAGTATATTAGTGAAACATATTTTATTACTTTACAATGAAACAACTAAATATGAGGATGTTGAAGAAGAAAGAAACATGAATGAATCAGTAGAAGAGATTGCCGCATCTTCGACGCACCTCTTTTAAGCTTCCTCTTAAGGCACTAGAGTTGGTCTTTTGAGGAGACTAGAACATCTATAATGTATATAGAGAAGTTGATAATGGTAATGATTAGGGTTTTTCTGATCTTTAAGGTTCAATATTGATTAAAGAGAAGAGGGAGGAGGTTCCCTTTTATAAGGGAAGATAGGGGATCCTTTGGAAACCTCAAAACTATTAATTTATAATATATTTAAACCCCACATAAAAACTTCTAAAATGACTCAAATATGAATATTTTATGAGATAAGATTGTAATATAATCAACCAATTAAATTTATTCGTTTTTGGAAATTATTTTAATCATTATCAACTTGATTTATCGTTATTTATTCTATTTAATTTTATTTGTGGTAATAAGATTATAAATTTTAAATTGTTATAAATAATTACTTATGTGTTTTTAATTGTCCATAATAGGATAACTTATGACATTTTAGACCATATAAATTTTAATTTTTAATTTTAAAATATTATTGTCATTTTTAAACAATTTTATAATATGTTATTTTTATAAAATAACAATAGTGTCAATTTTGACGCTATTTATTTATTTGTATTTAAATAAAATACAAACAAAATATATGTTCAAAATAAAAGCTTTAATAGATGTATAAAATGTCATAATTAACTAGAAAAGTAGTGGAAAACATTAAATAGTTGATATAATATTTATTTTAATATTATTAATACTATTTATTTGATATTTAAATCAATAAAATAATTTCAACATCACTATTATATCACCTTTAATGACAATTATTTAATCAATAATAATTCTAAATAAATTCACATGATGTAGATAATTTTATTATATTTCTAGAGACTATTCATGTTCTGTGTTTAATGATGTTTATCACTAAATTAAAATTATTATACATATAATATTTAAGAGAGTGACATGGTGTCACTTTCTTTGGTTTTAATAATAATTAAATTATTGTTATGGTCAAAAGTCCATAAAATCAATCTAATTAGACGCTTAGGTGATATGGGCCTACTTTTATTCATCCAATTGAATTTTGGCAGGTTTTAGTGTAATTATATAATCTTATTTTTACCCTTAATTACCCGAATTACCTTTAACTACAGTAAATAAAAACTACCGTTGTTACTATTCATAATATCAAAAAAATAAAAGTAACCAATTAACATAACTTGGAGCCACTGAATTAAAATATGGAAACTAGTTTTTTCAAAATTCAAAACACAGAAGGTGCAGTAATTAATTTAAAATTAATCCTGTTGTTAAGATAATGGGTTTTAAAGTTGTAAACATTGCCAAAGATTGAAATGTTTTTACCTATGAATTCAATGTAAAATTAATGGTAATGAAATAAATTATATTAAATTGTAAAAGTATATTATATTTATAATTTAAAATCATTCATTATTACAATTTAACCATATAATTTATTGCGATGAAAAAAGTTTTTTTTAATTAAAATATAGCGTCTTTTTACTATTCATTATAATATGAAAGTTATCAGAATAATAGGAAAAATTTATCCAAAGTAAATTTTTATATCCTGATTCCAAATAAGAATTTTATTTTGTCAAATTGATCTTATAAAAATGTCAACAACCAAATTTAATGTGGATGCGCCGTTAAAAGGTGGCAAAACTGCACTTTTTTGGAAAAATACTTATATTACCCAAAAAATTTATTTTGTTCTCATACCATGTTATATAAAATGAGTAAGATGAGTAATAATGATATAAAATTAAAAATGTATTTATACTATTCATAACCATAAGTCCATAATAATATTATAACAATATATCATTGTTTATGAAACCTAGTATTGCGTACTACACACGCTATCGAGGAATGTTGCTCTGTCGTGCAACACAAGCCCAGAACAGTGTTTGCATATACTACAAGATAATACAATTTTGCATATAGTTCAAGAAAATCATGGTGTTGTATCAAACACAAGATATCAATGAAATTAAAAAGAATATTTCTCATAAAATCTCAGGGGTGCTACATTCTACCCCCCTTATAATGAATTTCTCCCTCGAAATTCGTCGGGGTTATAAATCATTTAATACAAGAACGTTTCTTTCATAGAAACCCACGTCGTATAATAGATTACTAAAACATAATTTTAAAAACTAATGTATGAAACCTAACGGTTAACCAAATTAACTTATCCCTGGGATTCCATAGTGAAAAACATAGGTGAAAATATGGATATAGATGAGAAATATAACCATCATGTTCTGATATAGAGTGGAAGAGAAAATGGCTATGAAAAATCCAACAATTAGAAATCCATAAATATGTGATTATCTAAGGTACCATCTGATTCATGAGATATGAGATTACTAGGAAAACATTTTTGGGTTTCATGGTCATTCCCCTAATTTTGATGAACTTTTACATGTGGTGAAATACTTACTTGATTTCTGTGTAATATCATCATTTGTCATTCCATGAACAATTTACACTTTATCTCTATTTAATGAAATGACGTTGAATTTTTCATTCATGAAGTGTTAGCAGATCATGCAATAGAATGATTAGTCATCCCATATGTTTCTATCATAAAAAGGTCAGCATAAGTTATTAAATATACATAAGTCCATCTATGGTGAGATTAATAGTATATGATTCCAACAATGGACTTATACTTCATCTATCATACCACTTAATAAAATAAAACTAATTTCTACTGAACATGGACTTCTTGTAGGCCAATGGCAGGTAATAAAGGCCTATCACACTTCGATTGCGGGTTCAATTCCAACAACCTTGTCTGACGCGACAGGTTGTCACCTGTCCTGCAGGTCGCCCCTTTTTCTAAAACTACACTATTTTAACATTCCAAAAATAATATCGAAATAAAGTTCTATCCTTAAACAATACTATCTAATGTCCAACATAATCCATTCCAATCATTAGGCTTATCCAAAATACATATTTCCAATCTCATGGTATAAAGAAAAAGATTACTTGAAAGGTCATATAACAAGCATGAAAATACCATCATTTATCCCCCATATATCAGAAGATATATCTTGTTGGACACATTACAAATATATGAATACTTTAATCATGTATTATTTTGAAACAATCATTACCATAAAACCTTATTGAAAACATGAATACTGCGAAAATCTAACTCTTTCTACATACCAAAATACCAAAATCTCTCTATAATAAAACCATGATATCACTCTGTCCTTATATAAATCATGATCTCTGTAATACTATCAAATAGAAAAATTTTTCCTTATCCCGTCTGATTTCCAATATATTTGAATCAATTTTCTTGGTTACTGGTATGATATTCTTATAGAAAACCACAATGGACCAATACGCATATATTTCAATATACTATAAAAGTACCTCAACAATGTTATTATTGTATTCCAATACATAATCCCTTCAATCCATACTCTACAATGATTGGAATGGAATGGGTCCTTACTTGATTTAGAAGTAACTTCTTAGGTTTGGTAATTGAGTTGGGTAATTCCAAAATTCTCCAAAGATAAGACATTAGACTCTATTATAGTATGTCACTGTGTGACCCTTTTCTCCACATAGATAACATATTCCCCTCCATTTGAGGTATTTCAAAATGTTCTTCTTACCTTCTTAATAAATCTCAATATTCATTTCTCTATGCTCCTCACCATGCAAACATGCATAAAATTCCATCTTCCTCTTATTTGATGACTTCAGAATACAACTAAAGTTCACCTTTTTAATCATATATCAAGATGACTGATTCAGAATAATCACAATATCTTTCTCTTTAGGAGTTACATAATATCATTGATCATTGCCACCAATTTTTCCATTGGAATCAATGTTAACTAAATCACTTTATGTTCCCTCCATTGACTAAGATGAGAAACCATAGTGTAAGAAACCTCTAAAATAACGAGGAACCACATAATCATAAATAGTAACTTATGGGATGTATAAATTATCAAAAATTCATTAATCCATGACACCTTAGGTTCACCCTAGGTTATTCATGATTGTCAATATAATTCTATGACTCTAACCTATACATATACTTAACCTTAGGGACATCCCTAGACTACCTTGAAATATCTATAAGGATTTCACTAAAGTTTTCGCATCCTAGTTTCAAAGGTTAACTAAAGATTTCTTCTATTACCAACTATAGTAACCCCAAAAATGACATACATAGACATTACATTACTTTTGCGGAATAATTAATACGTAAAAAAACATACACCAAAGGACTGTAATAGTTTAGTGTCTTTGGAAACATGGAACTTAATCTTCTAATATTGGTGAAAGTTTTTCAACATCTCCCATAAAGATCTTCCCATTTTTTTCTTACCTAAAACCATTATTTATATTTTGTGGAAAATAAAACATAAAAATGGTGAGCTCAAATTCTCAGTAAGGTTAAACATATAGAACACAAAACAATCCATAAACATTTTAACGCAAAAACATGAACATAAAATCTAAACATCAAAATCTTGAGCAAAGACATATATCGTGGAAGTACATAACGAATATATCATAATGTAACATCAATCATGATAAAATAACATGGGAATAAAACATTTAATTTTGGAAAACCAATACACACAAGATATGATTTCTATATTAGCCATGGCATTACTGCCAAGACAATCATAGTGGACAAAGTCCCTTTCTGAATCGAGTTCACTCCTCATTCCAGTCCGGTATCACTAAACCAAATTAACTTACCATTCCATCCATGTATACCTCATTAGATATAAATCATTACCCAATGCATTAGAGGAAGATATAGGTCTCACCCATCTTATAATGAAAACACTCTTTCGTGCGCCACAAAATAATCATAAATCATTCAACATAACCCAATGAATAAAATGGGTTTCATAAACATCATCCAATCATAACATAATCCATATAAAACATATGGATATCTTTTCATCATAAGAAAATTGAAACCATGTAAATCATTTATATATTATAATTGAAACATACACATATGAAATAATATCATCTTAGATGGAAAACGGTTTTGATAAAACACTTGAAATGAATTAATATGGAAAATATATTTTCTTATTCAAAATAATTTTTTTTCACAAAATGACATGGAATTTTAAAAGAAAATGATTTTTTTGAAAATATTCATGAAATGTTGTATATTAATCTTCATGATAATAATGTGTTATGAAACAGTAAAAATCCGTTCATGACATATAATATAAAAAAACATTCTCTTCGTACTTTTAACGGAAACGTAAAAAAGTACTACAAATGGTAAACAAAAAAAAGATTCCTTCCATAACACAAAGTAAAAGTAAAAGATGTGTAAAAATGACATTAAACATACATGGAAAAATATTAAACTCATTATGAATAAAATTGTAGGTATATGGATGAAAAATATAACCCTAGTAAATACTAATGTATAAGCAATCTCAGATAAAAAATGAGATTGCAAAATTATCCTTTACCTTATGTCTGATATGCTTCGTATGTATCTGAGACTCCTATATAATGATTTAAATTATTTAATTGACTTATTAATGAATCGTATTAATATTTATGATATCATATATGGTCCACTTATGACGTTATATTACCCGTTCGTTTATAAATTCCATGTTAAATAAATGTTTTGGGTAAAATCGTTTAATTTATCGTACGTGTTTGGAATTGTTGTTATTGATAGTATTATTACTTATATCATTATTTAACAACTTTTAGAATTTAAAACATGATTTATATATCATATATATTCATTATATATATATATAATAATGATAAATGAAATGAAACACACCATTAATGGAGGCGGTAGGTTGTACGTACGCATGAACGTTGTTTTCCTTTCCTTATTAACATGAATGGAAGTATGTAAATAATATATACATAAATACATTATAATTATTATGTTATATATACAAATATAATTCATTATATACATTTCATAATCATTCTTTAATGGTTAACATGGTGATCGAATCTCATCATGTCGTAGAGACGGTAGTCCGTACGTATGTACGAGCGATGATATCGTTTCCATAATTATTGAATGGAATTGGAGTGGATTATACAATATATCATAATCAGTATGATTTTATAAAATCGATATATACTTATTATTTACACCATTATACCCATCCAAGTAAGGTTGTGGGGGAAAACAGATTACACCTTGGCGTGTTGACGTTATTCCGTACGTATGCATGTGCGGTGATTTAATTTTCCGTAGGATGGATAGAAGATGAAATGGGGTTGTATCCAATTTATAATATCATATCAGTTTATTAGAGATACATATTGTTTTACATTAAATTGAGACAAATAAAAAAGAGGATGTTTAAGAAGAAAGAAACATGAAATAATTGGTAGAAGAGATTACCTCTTCTCCGACACACCACTTTTATGCTTCCTCTTAAAGAACTAGAGTTGGTCTTCTGAGGAGAACATAAACTCTATAATGTTAATAGGAATGTTTATAATGGAAATGGTCATGGTTTTTCCTAGCTTAAATTCCAAAAATTGTGAAAAGAGAAGAGGGAAGAGGTTCCCTTTTATAAGCGAGGAGAGGGGCACCTTTGGAAAAAACAAAAATATTAATTTATAATGAATTAAAACCACACATAAAATCATAAAAAATGACTGAAATCCGAATATTAGATGAGATATGTTTCTAATATCATCAACCAATAAAATTTAGAAATGTTTTTAATTTATTTTAAACATTATCAACTTGATTTACCCTTATTTAACTTATTTAATTTTATTTGTGGTAATAAGATTCTAAATTTTAAATTGTTATAAATAATTTCTTATGTGTTTTTAATTGTCCATAAAAGTATAATTTATGACATTTTCGACCATATAATTTTTAATTTATAAATTTTAAATATATTTTTTATTTTTAAACAATATTATATTATGTTATTTTTATAAAATAACAATAGTGTCAATTTTGACACTATTCATTTATTTGAATTTAAATAAAATCCACATAGAAGATATATTCAAACTAAAAGATTTAATAGATTTAAAACATGTCATATTTATCTATAAAATTAGTGGCGAACATTAAATGGTTCAAATAATATTTATTTTAATATTTTTAAAATCATTTATTTTATATTTCAATCAATAAAAAAATTTCAACATCACTATTGTTTTAGATTTAATGATACTTATTTATCAATAAAATTTAAAAATAAATTCACATGATGTATATAATTATATTATATTCTTGGAGACTATTCATTTTTGGTGGTTTCATGATTTTTATCACTAAATTTAAATTATTATACTTATAATATATAAGAGAGTGACAAGTTGTCACTTTCTTTGGTTTTAATAATAATTAAATTATTTTCATGGTCAAAAGTCCATAAAATGAATCTAATATGACCCTAAGGTGTAATTGATAGGCTTTTAGTCATCCTATAGAATTTTTTCAAGTGTTAGGGTAATTTTATAATCTTATTTTTACCCATAATTACACGATTTACCTTTAACTGCAGTAAATAAAAACCACTGTAGTGACTATTCATAATATCAAAAAAATAAAAGTAACCTATTAACATAATTTTGAGCAACTGAATTCAAATATGGAATCTATTTCTCAAAATTCAAAACACATAAGTTTTAGTAATTAATTTAAAATTAATCATGTTTTTTTTAAAATGGGTTTAAAAAGTTAAAACATTGCCAAAGATTGAAATGTTTTTACCTATGAATTCAATGTAAAAATAATGGTAATGAAATACATTATATTAAAGGGTAAAAATATATTTTATGTATACTTTAAAATCATTAAATATTATAATTTAACCATATAAATTATTGCGATAAAAAAGTTGTTTTTAATTAAAATATAGTGTGTTTTTAATATTCATTAAAATATCAATGTTATCAGAATGATATAAAAAATTTAACCAAATTAAATTTTTATATCCTTATTTCAAATAAGAATTTTATTTTTTCAAATTTAACTTATAAACATTTAAAAAACAAGATTTAAATTTGGTGCACCCTCAAAAGGTGGCAAAACTGCACTTTTTTGAAAAATATTATTTTACCCGAAAAACTTATATTGTTCTCATACCATGTTCTAGAAAATGTGTAAGATGAATAATAAAGTTATAAAAATCAAAATTTAGTCAACAAAATTCATAATGGATACTCTATAATAATATTATAACAATATATCGTCGTTTAGTAAAACCCGGTATTGCGTGCTACACACGCTATCGAGGAATGGTGCTCTGGCGTGCAACAGAAGCCCAGAATAGTGTTCGCATATACTACAAGATAATACAGTTTTGCGTATAGTGCAAACCAATCCTGGTGTAGCGTACAACACAAGACATCAATGAAATTAAATAGCATATTTCTCAATAAATCTTGGGGTGTTACAACTTACATCTTGTATAAATTTTTCATGATCACTATAGGAACATTCAACGTGGTGTTTTACTCATGGCAGTGTTCAGTAGATAAACTATAATAATAAATGTGATATGTTATATAATATCAAAATATACAATATTATTTTATATTGATTCCTATAAGTTATATTAATGTTCAAGGGCTACTAGGATATTAGTTTTTTGAGTCAATGTATTTTATTTTGAACTATCCTAAGTAGTAAAATTGAAACATTGGAATTTTTTTAATAATGATGAAATATCACACAACCTATAACATTATTTATTATAAAAAAACCTTTTTTACTATTTCTATGGTATGGTAATAAAAAAAATTTATTTAAATATTTAGAATCATGTTTTAGGTTTTATTTTGTTCTTTTATTTGTATTTTTATTTAGTTATTTATGTAAAAATATCTTCTTTTTAATATAATTATTTTAATTCAGAGAATAAAGGGTAACATGAATTATAATAATGAATTTCATCATGTAGAACCACATCCAAAAATTAGCATAAGATTCAATTTCACTCAACAAAAAAATATATGATTCTATATAATTTCAATAGAAAAATCATATCCCCTAATCATACTATAAATACAAAAAATTAATGCACCCATGATCTGGGTAGCTCGGGATAAATATAGAATATAAGGTTTATTCAATAATATTTATTCAATGTATGAAAATGATTAATCCAGTATTAAAAATCGTTGATGTCCAATGTAGAAATAAATTCTAATAATGTATATTTAATTGAATTATAGTCTTAATCATACCTAACACAAATTATTATCATTCGCTTAAACAACAATAAATGAAAGATATATTTATCAACTTGACTTGATATTCAGAGTAATTTAATTATAATAAATAATATATACGAATTTATGAAAATATGTCTTCGGTTTAATATTTAAAAAATATGAATTAAATTCACATCATGGGATGTAATTTACAACATAATTTCCTATTTTAAATTTAATAAAATATTAAAAACAACACCTGAAATATTAATTTGAAAAAATGAATCCCAAAATTATTTATTTTTATGAAACTACTATATCATTTTTACTATAAATGAATACATTTAATGTTAAAGTTTCGTAAAAAAAATCTAGAATTAATTAATTAATTAAAAACATAAAAAACAACATATTATAACAGTCCCTAAATAGATTCTAATCATTTTATGAATCATTTTAAATACCTCCACTTATTTGACACAACTCATTTAACTCTATATAATGAGCATAATTATTTTATGAGATATAAAATAAGAAAAGGTTATAAACAACATATATTATTTTTAGAAGTAATGTCTCTAAAGGGTTCCCGAGTGTAATTCTCTTTTGATTATATAGTTGAATACAATTAATAAAAAAATAACATTATAGTTTCAGTAAAAAAATAAATCACAAAAATTAAAAAGTATAATGAAAATATTAATTGGTTATATACCCCAGTAAGATATGTGTTCCTATAATACACATAAAAAACATGTATTAATCAATTATAAAAATTGGGATTTAGTTTTTGTAACATGAATAATGACATATTTGTTTTCGCACGTGGTTCTTTGATAGAATATTATCATAGAGGTCCCCATTGTAACTATTGTTCATTTCCATTCTATTGGAACTATGATACACCATTTATAGCGAGGATGGAAAGATAATGAATCTATCCAGGACCTATTATTACACCTCCTCCTATAATATTATTTATATTCACAATGGGGATATTCTAAAGAAATCTCCAAAAATATATCCCATTTGTTCACTACCAAATTAGTGGACTAGTTTTTACATGATGAACAAGGATGTTTGAGTCATTCCTTTATTCCTTATCAGGTATCAAAACCAACTCATCCTTTTTACAACCTGGTATTTTAGAATGGATTTGTTATTAAATATATTTCTGTGTTTGATATTTATTGTTGAAAAAACACCGAACATAATTGAATAAAGTATTAATAATAATATAAACTTATATTTGTTAATTGATATTTAATAAAAAAAATTAAATTCATGTAATAAAATTATGTAATGATATTCAATGAATAATTTAAAAATGTTAAATAATATCAGTCAAGTTATTATGGTAAAAAAATTAATTTTTTAATTTATATTCATTTTCCATTATATATTATTAATAAAATAGTTAATTTTATTTCTCTTGAGTATTAAATATATATAATATTACTGTATAATTATATCATAAACTAAAATATCAATCAAATTTTTGTTATCATTTGCTTATATAAAATGATAATTCAATTTGATTGTAAAGATACTTATTTTATCTAAAATCAACTTTGATTCATGTAATGTGTTTTTATGTTAATTAATTATATTTACCAAAAATTAGTTAATGATTTTAGTAGAATGTTTAGAAAATATATTACAAAATTAATTTCAAATTAATCAATCCGTTTTAACTAGATAGGGTATATGCAAAAAAAAGATTTATACCTAAAATGGTAATTTTCTAAATTATTTTTCATTGTGATTTTCACGGTTATACTAATATTAATATCTTGAATATATAGTAATTTAAAAATTATGAGTTTATTCCAAAATATTTTCAGAATAAAAATATTATTTTTAATGATAAAGATAATTTTTCTCTGTAATTAATAATTACCATATTTAAAATCATTAAACATGGTAAAAGATAAAAGGGTTACGAGGGGGATAATCCGAGAGATTATATTTAAATTAAAACTAATATATATCAAAATATGATTTTATTAGTATATTTCAATATTAACATATTTTATGCATGAATATTTCACCATTATGTGGATATTTGTGATCAATGTTTCCTTATATTGTTTTAAAATTATGAATATATTAAAAGATTCAACTCCCCTCACATATATAAGAAAACATAATCTCATCACATTTTTGTATTCTTTTTGGAATATATTTTATCTTATACCTACTCAAATATACTACCATGTTTTCTCCCAATGCCATATATGTCTTGGCCTTACCAAATGTACATCCTTAGAATTTATTTATTTTGTGCAAAAGGAAGATACTCACCAAATAAATAATATACATAACTAAATTTTATACTTATTATTTATGCATAAAAATCCAAAAAATAATCTATAACCACCATTATATATTTAGAAAATTATAATTAAAATACTAAAAAGTTTATATGTTTATTGTAAACCCTTTTTCTATCTCCATTCCATCTAATTAAAATGTATAGTGTTAGTTATGCTTATTTTTAGATTACCATCTCCATAAAAAATGTTTCATTTTCAACATGAGATAACATGAATTCCTTTATAGATTATTTTAATTAATATTTATGACACAAGTATGAATTTATAATACAAAGTTATTTCTAACATTCTTTATTTTAATTCCTAGAGAAATTATAACATCACCAGTGTGTATCCAATGATTAACACTTCTATTGGGTGATGAAATTTGTTGTTAACCACCTCCATACATGGATTGTTTTAATAATTTCAAAATAAATATAAAATATATTTATTAAAATATTAATGTTGTGGAATCCTCAACATGGTGAATATATCAGAGACATCAAAGCAAACCATTCATGGAAAATAAAAAAGTTTACATAGAAATATTGATTTTAATGAATAATTTCTAATTAATTTGTTATTGAAATTTTAAATGGAATAATATTTTTAATATAAACCATGAATATTTTTTCATAGATATTTATAATAAATTTATATTTAATTTAATGGTTTTTAGAAAATTTATAATGAAATTCAATGTTTGAGGAAATTCTGTATCATTCAATATCATTTTAAATCGAGATTTTTCCAATTCATACTTTCAATAGGGAAATTATTATATATATCTCTCAATATATTGAAACCCATATATTTTATTCTACTCTAGTTATTTGTGGGGTTTTCATGTATTATTACCATTTCCCTATCATTGGTAACCAAAATACCAAAGTATTACATTTAAGAATTACAAATTTTTTGGGAATATTTATCTTCCAATACAATAATATTTAAAATATTTATATTATTTTAATTTAAAATTATTGGGATAAATCATTTTAAGCCATAATTTAATTCCAATTAAATTTTAGTTAAATAAAAATTGACAATGTCTTTTATATAAGATATATTTTATTTTTTCAAAAAATATGTAATGAAATTTTAAATTTTTCACTGACTAAGATAATTTTACCTATTTCCTATTTTTAATTTTTTCCACTTTTTTAATCATTATTAAATGTGATTATATGAAAATTATATTCAAAATTCTATAGGAAATATTCCTATATTGATAATTTCTAAATGAAAACTATAATTCTATGTTCTTTTTCAAAAAACCATTTTTATAAATATCCTACAAATATTAAAATATATGTTAAAGAATCCATTTTCTTATTTTGTTTATTATCCATATTTTAAATAAAATTTATTTCTCTACATTTCTTATGATTATTAATTTATATGTTGGTTTTCATGAAACCTATTTGGTCCCCATGTGTTAACTAAGATACAATGAAATGATGAATGATTTAATGATAATATGAAACAAATTTATAAGTATTTTAATATTTTACATCTATATCATGATTAATATGTCACTTATTATTATTTTATAATTATGGATTTCATTTGTGATAATATTAATGGAAATAGGGAGTGATCCCAATACAATACGGAAATCCATCCACCGTAAATTAAAATAGAATGGGTTGTGATCCTTATCTTCTATGGGACTATATAAATTATGTTTTTATGGTTTTAGAAGTAATCCATTAATAAAGAAATAATTCTATATAATTATAATTACTACACACTACTAGGAAATAATATTGTTCTCATTATTTGATCTCAGGACTCGAGGATGATTATTATAACGCACCGAGCCCGCTCTTCCGGACTTGATGCTTAAAAAATGTTGTTTAATTTTTTTATAAAATGTAACATAAAAGTAACACAACACTTTAATGAAACGAGGATCTTTTACCGGTCTAGGTTCGGGAAGATTAGACATAACCTTATATTTATCATAGTTTTTAAAAAATAAAAATAATATTTTCCACTATGCTTTAACTGTGTACTATAACCATAAGGGACAACCAATTATGGATTTCAAGGTAACCTGTAAGAAAAGATTTTTGAAAATGTAGGGTGATCACAAAAGATACCCAGTAAGGGGTTTTGAAAACCGTTGATAAATCGCTTTCAGAAAAATATCCTTTTAACAATACAATTTAAAAATATCAGTTGTAAATTCATTTGTAAAACAACCATTACAAAATAATATAATCCTTTTGAAAAATAATTATACTTTGATAACACTTTTAAACTAATCCAGTGATTTTCTTTGGAAAATATTTAGCAAAATTCATGAAAATAAAGCATCATTTTAAGGAAACTTAATTCGTAGAAGGTAGTCTTGGGCATACCCACATAGCGAAGGATGGGTTCACTCCCCAATGACCTTATATTTTTACTATTAACAAGCACCTATATCTTTTGAAAACGTTTAATGTTTGCTTTATATATATATATATACTAGTATTGCTCACTGATGTTTTTACCTTTAAACATGTCAGTGAATTTAAATAATCATTTCCACTAATATCCATATATATGTATATATATATATGTGTGTGTGAATTTTTAATGAAAAAAACTTGTGAGTATTGAGTTCCAAAAACTCACATCACATTGCATATACATGAACACCAAAATACCCGATCTTCCATTAATAAATAATAAAATAAATATCAATGATTTGTTTTCATAACTAAATGACATAAACCATTATTTTACTTCAAAATCATAAAATAATAATGAGTATACACCGAATATTATAAACTATATATTTTTTAAAATCATCATTTCATTCATGAGTAAAATTATAAATATAAACATGTATAAGACAACTTAAAATTATAACATGTCTATAAACAGTTCATCAAATTCCATTAAAATTCATTTCTTTGTAGAGTTTATCCAATGTTCATAAGTATGTGTATATACCTATATATGATTATGCATGTATTATGTTTCATAAATGATTATCGATATATGGCCATAACCTTGATTTTTATATGACTTGTATGTGACATAATAAAATTATGATATTCTTACTTTATTAATTCATATGTGAATTATTACATCACTATTAATTTATTTAAAACAATCATATATTTTCACATAATGAAGGTATATATATATATTTATTTATATATTATTCATTTTATTTTATATGCGATGTTCCTTCTAAAATAAATTTTAATTATACAAGTAAAATAATAAATTTAGAATAATTAAATTGTTCTAAAAATTTTAGAATGGTTTTTTAAATCATATCAAAATATATCAAAAACATCAAACATATTGATATTTGTTTAAGAGAATCATTAGGGAATACTTTTTTGCAATAATTTTCCAATACCCAAAACCCCAGAATATAAACCATATTATTTAACATAAGAAAACATGCATTGAAATAAAATTAAAAGAAATATAATCACATATTTTTTTGAGGATATAAATGTATAGAAAATCTCCCATACACACAAACCCATAAAATTAAAATCATGAAAAAAATTGTCCTTTAACCCATTATACTAAACCATATTTGAAAATAATTTTTATAAACATAAAAATAAATTATTTAATTGAATAAATCAATTACAATTAATGATTAAAGAAGAGAGTTATTTGAAGATAAGAAGTCCTTTACTATTTCTTATGATGGAAACCACTATTGGAACATTCCTCATCCTATTGTCTGTTCTCTCACTATAAATCCTACACTCTTAGAATTGGAACTAAAAGAGGAATGAACTAAAAGCCGACTACTCGTAGCCTACCTCACTAGGAATATACACTGAACAAAAGGTGCATTAACCACACTGCTTATTTGTTCGGACTGAGGCTCTTTATATGAGTTGAAATCTGAAAAAAGAAAATGGAAAATAATAATATGTGGTTATAATTGCTTCCTTTGTTGACAGGCCCAAATTTTATGCACTGACCCACCAAATAATATAGTCGAAATAAATGGGATAAAAAATGGACAAATAAGATACAACCTTCACTATGATTCTTTGATATATTCAATTAAATAATAGTGGATACACATGATTAGAAGAAGAAGAGAAACAAAGAAGAAAAACAAGGAATCCAATTAACTAGTATGAGATAAGATTTTATTATAAAATAATCATACTTCCAGATGTAATAATCAGAAATAGTAGAACATCTATATCGGAGATGGAGAAAAATTAAACACAACCGGCAGTTTTGAATTTAATATGCTGAAAACAAAATCCATAAAATAGATCTGAAATCATATAAACAAAACCTAAATGAATAACCGAACAACCCAAAACAGAGAAAAAAAAACGATCACAACTTCACACAACTCATTAGACATGAATCGAACCTCGGACATAGATCTAAATCCAAACCTGGACATCCTTTAATGACTTCAGCACCAACACATTCAGACCTCTTATGCAAGCTCACAACCACCCTTGTTGGCTAGACTCATCACCTGTAGTGGACCGTGACTCCTGAATCCAAAAAATAAGATGAACCCTCATCAATGAAGCTCTCGACTCATGATCACCTCTTGATTGACATCGTTGTATTTGTCGACGGACTTCTAGTTGTTTTATTATCAAAGCAGTGGGTTTAATGCATTAGTTATTGTGTGTCAAGGATGTGTTCTTGTATTTGTATGAATAATGTTCTTGCTACTTATATATTTTCATTCGAAAATTTTTTTTTTTTCATCTTGGAAACATTGGAAAAACATAAAACTTAATTTTAAAACTGTGGTGTTAAATTCTACCCCCCTTAAAAAAATTTATCGCTCGAAATTAATTTACACTTATCGCTCTTAATTCCCATCTATTCTGAGTCTCACATGATGTCTCCAAGGTTTGTATAGTTGTCTTCCATGGTTCCATGTCTTTCTAAGAGATTAATGTTCAATGTGTCTTCGAAATCTTCCACTCCATTCTCCCAAATTCACCTAGTGCAAGAGGGGTTGTATGGATGTAGGCACTGGAAGACAATCCTCAATGAATGATAATCAATATAGAATCCATGAAGTTCATCTTGAATTTGATTCCTATATGAAAATCTCATTGCATCATCTTCATATGATTCAAATTCATCATAAATTCTTCCTGTGAAGTAATAGATTAAAAGATGACACATTAATGCTGCACAAATATTTCCTTCTTCAGTTTCTCTATAAAAAGATGATATTGATTCTCGTTGCTCAAACAAGGTAATGCATCTAAAAAGTCCTTCATTATATGCCCCTTGGTATCGATAGAAGTGATGTTGAATCTTTCTGTTATCTTCGAAGTCGAAACTAGAACCACGATGAAAACAAAGTATATCAGGTGTGCCTGATATATTAAAGAGTCATTTTCAGGAAAGTTGCATGGCTTCGTAGGGATCAGATTATTCTTTGATTGATTTTTCCATGATCATAGCTTCTAATTCATTAGGAAGGCCTAAGAGACTTTTTTGAGTTCAACTTCCTTCCATATAAAAACTACTAAGGAGGATGTTGACTAAGAAAGGAAAGTCAATTTATCGAAGGGTTCTAAATTTCAAGAGTTATCTAGAACGTTTCTCTGATACCAATAATAATGCCCCAAGCCCACTCTTTCAGACTCAGTGCTTAAAAAAATGCTATGTAATTTTTCTTATAAAAAGTATCATAAAAGTTACACAATAGTTTAAAGAAATGAGGACCTTTTATCGGTCTATGTTCTGGAAGATTAGACATAAACATACATTTATCAGTGTTTTTAAACAATAAAAATAAACTTTTCCACTATGCATCTACTGAAAACTAACACCATTAGCGATGACCAATTCTGGATTTCAAGGAAACCTATAGAAAAACATTTTTGAAAACATAGGGTTATCACAAAAGATGCCCAGTAAGGGGTTTTTAAATCCATTGATAAATATCTTTCAAAAAAATATCCTTTCAATAATACATTTGAAAAATTTCAGTTTATAATTCATTTGTCAAACAACCTTTACAAAATAATATAATCCTTTTGAAAAATAATTATTCTTTGAAAACACTTTTAAACTAATCCAGTGATTTTATTTGGAAAATAATAATCAAACTTCATGAAAAAAAACATCATTTTGAGGCAACATAATTTGTCGAAGGCTATCTTGGGCCTACCCAATTAGCAAAGGATTGGTTCACTCCCCAATGAACATCTATTTTTTTTTAAAAAAAGCGGTTGTATCTTTCGAAAACGTTTAAATTTTTCTTTAGATATATATATATATATATATACACTAGTATTTCTCACCAGAGATTTTACCTTTAAACATGTCAATGCATTTAAATAATCATTTCCACTAATATCTACATGTAAGTATATATATATGTCTGTGAATTTTTATTGAAAAACACCTGTGAGTATTGATTTCCAAAAACTCATATCACATGGCATGTACATGAACACCAACATACCCGATCTTCTATTGATAAATATTAAAAGAAATATCAATGATTTGTTTTCATAACTAAATGACATAAACCATTCTTTTAATTGAAAATCATAAAATAATAATGATCATACACTGAAGATTATAAATGATATATATTTTAAAATCAACATTTCATTCATGAGAAAAATTATAAATATAAACATGCACAAGACAACATAAAATTATAACATGTTTATTAATAGTTCATCCAATTCCATTAAAATTCATTTCTTTGTAGAAATTATACAATGTTCATAAGTATGTGTATATACCTATATATTCTTATGCATGTTTGAAGTTTCATAAACGATTATCGATATATGGCCATAACCTTGAATTTTATATGACCTGTATGTGACATAAGAAAATTATGATATTCTTAATTTATTAATTCATATGTGAATTATTACATGACTATTAATTTATTTAAAACAATCAAATATTTTCACATCATGAAGGTATATATATATATATTATTCACTTGATTTTATATGTGAAGTTCCTTCTAAAATAAATTTTAATTATACAAATAGAATCATAAATGTAGAATAATTAAATTGTTCTAAAATTTTTAGAACGGTTTATTAAAGCATATCAAAATATGTCCAAAATTTGAATAATAATGATATTAGTTTAAGAGAATCATTAAAGAATCCTTTTTAGAAATAACTTTCCAATACCCAAAACCACAAAATATTAACCATATTATTTAACATAAGTAAATATTCCTTGAAATAAAATAAAAATAAGAATAATGATCTATTTTTATGAGGATTTAAATGCATAGAAAATCCCCCATAAACACAAACCCATAAAATTAAAATCATGATAAACAAATCGTCCTTTAACCCATTATTCTAAACAAAATTTGAACAAAATTTAGATAAATATAAACATGAATGATTTAATTGAATAAATAAATTACAATAAAATATTAAAGAAGAGACTTATTTGAAGATAAGAAGTCCCTTACTATTTGTTTGGCTGGAAACCACTATCGGCACCTTTTTCATCCTACTGTCATTGCTCTCACTACAAGTCCCACACTCTTAGAATTGGAAATAAAAGAGGAATGAACTAAAAGAAGACTGCTCTTGGACTACGTCACTAGGAATATACACTCAAAAAAAGGTGCATTTTCCAGGATACTTATTTCTTCGGACTGAGGCTCTTTATATGAGCAGAAATCAGAAAAAAGACAATGTAAAAGAATAATATGTGGTTCTGATTGCTTCCTTCATGGAAAAGCCCGAATTTTATGCACTGCCCCACCAAATAATACAGTCAAAATAAATGGGAAGAGAAATGGTCAAATAGGAGACATGCTTCACTATGATGCTTTGAAAAATTCAAATAAAAATAGTGGATACATATGATTAGAAGAAGTAGACAAACACAGAATACAAACAAAGAATTAAAATAACTGATAGGAGATAAGATTTTATTACAAAATAATCCTACTTGCAGATGTAATAAATTTGAAATAGGGGAACAACTATATCAGAGATGGAGTAAAATTGAACACAATCGACAATTTTGAATTTAATATGATGAAAACAAAATCTAGAAAATAGTTCAGAAATCACATAAACATAATCTAAATAATGAACCGGACAACCCAAAATAGAGCTAAAAAATGATCGTAACTTCATGCAACTCAGTAGAAATGTATCGAACCTCGGACATATATCCAAATCCAATACTAGACATCCTTGATTGACTTTATCTACAACACATTCAGACCTCTTGGCCCAGCTCGCAGCCACCCTTTTCGGCTCGACTCGTCACCCACAGTGGACCGTGACTCAATAAGATGAAGAAGAAGATGAACCCTCACCGATGAAGCTCTCGACTCAGGATCACCTCTCAAAGTCACTCCCGATCTCGAATAAATCCACATCTTCGGCTCTCGTAATTCAAATGGACCCCAACCTCAAAATTAGGGATCGACCTCCTCAAATTCCTAAATGGAATCCGCTATATTTTTTTTAATTCATTGTTTTTTTAGTATTCCGTTTCCTCAGATTTAATTATATATATCATTTTAAATTTTTTTAATGAACTAATATAGTACATTAATTTTTATAATTTCATTATTTTGGGTGTTTAAAATCTTAAAATTTTAAAATTATATATAATTATTACCATTTATTATTATAATTTAAAATTAGATGTTGAATTACAACATTAATATTAATATCTTAAATAAACAATATATATATATATATATTTGTTAATAAAATTTATAAAATAAAAATAGTTTGTTTATTATATTTCAATTAAAAGTTAAATAATAAAATTCGAAAAACATTGTTTATTTATTTTATTGACAGCTGTCATACGTCATTTATAAATATTACAATTTCTAACATATAGTTTTTTTTATAACGGTCGGATAAAATGTTATAAATGTAAATGATTTAAGAGTCATTCAAACACTTCGAGAAAAAAATATCGCGACACTCGTGCCTCTGCTTTCAGAGATGGTTTTATATATTCCTCTTATTTTTAGTTTCATTACTATTATCTTTGCCATAACGTTTGTGCTTCTACAAGATCCAAGAGATGATAACTACTCGATTGGCATAATTGTATTTCTTTGTGGTCTTCCAGTTGTTTTATTATCAGTAGATGTGGGTTGAATGGGTTAGTTCTTGTGTGTCAAGGATGTATTCTGGTATTTGTATGAATAAAGTGCTCGCTACTTATATATTTGCATTTGGAAATTTATTTTATCGAATCTTGGAAACATTGGAAAAACATAAAACTTAATTTTAAACCTGGGGTGTTACAATTAATGACAATTTTTCACTCTTATGACTCATGTATTTTATTATGAAATTGTTTTATGAAATGAACCATTATTTTGGATCTATTAGTGACTCAATATGAAATTATTATGTTACGATGATCCTATTATTCTATTATAATTATATTATTCTCAATTATGATATTTTAATGATGTCTCATATGCTTACCTATACCTAGAATCTTATCTCCCCATTATTGTATTTCAATTTACATTAGGCCATATATAATGGTATTATAAAGGGTATATCCATAGAGGGAAATTATTAAAGGAAAATTATATGAGATATTGTATATATTTCAATAATCAAGATTATTTTTAGGTAGTATTTAATGAAACTCAATATTTACATTTTTTGCTCATGAAATTATTTTTAATATATGAATTTAAAATAAGACATTCTAGAAAAAAAATCCACGAACATTTTTTTAAATTATTTACGAAAAAAGAGTAGAGGATGTAGATGGTTGTAAAAAATTATTCCACCCATAATAAGAAATCATTAATTTTGATGATAATTAAATTATATTTAATTTTCAACAAAATTTTCTTATTAATTAGAAATATCTACTCTTATGAATTATTTTGATTAATGATCCCTAGGATATCATGATTGTTCATATCCAACTCTTGAGTGAGCTAAAAATTTTAATCATTTAAAGATAATATAGCAGAAAATTTTGTTTAAAGGATGGAATAATAATTTTCTTGAATTGTTTTCATAGGAAAAATATTGAAACCCTTAATATTGAACATACATCCTATACCATTTGTGATATAATCCATAAAATAGGTCGGAAAATGTATTCCTAAATGAATTAGAGTTTTTAAATATTTTTTCCAAGAAGTGGTCTTCCATTAATAATTATGTAATATATGAATATTTAATATAATATAGTGAAATATTTATGTAAATTTTCCCCACACCCCATAGTTTTTATCTGATTTTGGTTTTGTTGTTTTTGATCATTTGTTTATGAAAATTTTTATATACTAACGTTAAAACATCCTTAAATGAATTGAAAGTTATATAATATAAACCTAATGTCAAATGGGATGAATAAAGGTGTCCTAATTTAATAAATACTATGAATAATTTTTAGGAAATCGTGATTTTATATGATTCATGGTTCTCCCAAATTGATTTATGATTATATTTAATTGATTAAACTATATAAATCATGCTATCAATAAATATGATCATACATGTATTGATAATACCATTGATAAATGAAACATCATTATTGTAATAATGTAAAATAATTTTGTTACTATTAAATAAGTTTCTCAAGCCATGAATATTTCCATGAATTCAAATTACCAAATAAAGAAGAAATGTATCCTTAAGCATTTTTAAGAGATTGAACATTCCTTCCATTAGTGAGTAATCAAATCCTATAATTATAATGAAATAGACCAGTAACTATTGAAATGTATTTAATATTCAATTGATCTAACGAAATAATAAATTATTCTTCTAGATTATTATTTATAAAAAATAAGTATATAGATGTGGAAATATTTTTAAGAGTTTAATTAAAAATATGTAATTGAATATATGAAATTTAATGATTTTAATATTTTATTTTATAGTTATTACCATTAAGAAAATCACCATATGTTAATGTAATTGGAATACCATGACAGAAAGTGGAAGGATTATGAATCCACTAGTATTTAAAAAAATAGATTACAAAACAAGAAATGTCTATTTCATATTCTATCATCGACCCTATTAGACAATTGTACTGATTCATTTAGGAACTAAAAACATGAATATGATTGGATTTTTCCATTTGGGAATTTTATAAACATAAAAAAATCATTAAATTTGATATTATGGAATAAATCAATAATGTATTATATATGTTTTATTAAATTTTTTGGAAAATAAATAATTTTTCGTTTTTAATGAAAATTATATTTATAAAACATATTAAGGAACTATTATTAATATCCATTCATGTAAAAATATTATAATAATGCCTGAGTAAGATTGTGTTGAGGGTACATTTAAATTTTTTAGTTGTGGAAATGAAGTCCATTGACAAAATTAAATATAAATGGATATAAATATTCTAATAAATAAAATTAATTCAAGAGAAACCTAAAAACAATTCACCACATTCATAGTATTGGATAAAAAAATTGTATGGGAATTATTCTAGAAAGTGTGAAGATATCATAATTAATGAGAAAAATTATTCTTAAATTCCACTTTTTAAAATAGTGAATGGAAAATATCATTTTTTAAAAATAGAGAACATAGTGTGAGGAAGATTTATCATCCACATTATACAAACAAATATATTATGTGATTAAATATATATTAACTATTTCATATATGAAAACGTTTCCTTATGTATGAAATCACCATGTAAATGATTATATTTTTTACATTATTTTTTAATCATTATAAGTTTAATATGATAAAATCCCATATATATATATCCTCTCTAATAAATGTGCTTTTGAAATCCCTTATAAAAAATATTAAATCATTAAAAAGACATAAAACAAAACAATCACAACGAATTAGATAAATATTCAATTCAAAACACTATGATCCATGACAATTAATATTTTTCAATTTTTTTATGAAACATGGATCTAGAAACAACTTATTCATAATATATCACCATCATCTTCTACTAATTTGATCATAACTAAATCCAATGTTAGACATGTAACAATTTAAACAATTCTAAATAACCTATGGAATGAAGAATATGTAATGGTGAGCTTTGATTCTCAGTATGGGTAAAAAAATATAGATGTCAATGATTAACTAAACAAAAAATTAGTTGAAGTGTATGATAATATTAATATAGGATTTTTAATCGATACACTATTTATCCTATATGATAATCATGAGTCATGGAATAAATCATGACAGCTTTTATGACATGATTTATAAAGTAAGTACTGAAAATTATCCAATATATCATAACATTTGGATAAAAAATAATTTTTTATATACACATAGGGAATGAAAATCATTTTTTTTGTTGATTAACATTACCAAGACTAACATTGTGGATTAAATTCACTCAAAATTTCATCATATCCATATTCATTGTTCACATTGAAGAATATCATAGTATAAAAATTCTCATACTATAATGGGTTCACAACAAATTTCATTCCACATTATCAAATGAGTTATACATATTTACCCAATTCATTGAATGGATATATAATTTGGATGTTATATGATAGCATGGGGTCCTAGGGTATGGAGTTGGAATTATAGGTCTCTTTACTCAACCAAATATGTTTCTATATAATTTTATACTCTAAATAATTCATCATGATGGAATATTACTCGATCTATAGATTTTGATTTATGTGGATCTTTAACTCTTTATGGTGGATTATGGTTGTTCACTCCGAAAAGAAATCCCCCTTTGTGGAAGTCTGAATCAACATTACTAGGGTCCCTCTATGCTTCCACAATTCTTAATTTAACTATAATATATGTGATGGTATCAGCTTCAATCTATGTTTATATGATATAATTTTTAAGATTCACGTTACTTAGTTATAATATATTTTTATTGAGAAGTATCTGTTTAAATGTATTCCAAATTGAATCCCTCTCTAGTCTAGTGACACTATTTAATATAAGAAATTATTATCTAATAATCTATGGAATATTTCTACTCATTTTAAAAACACATGGTCTATGTTAAATAATCCAATAAGATATATTTATTGGGTAATTTTCTATGAGTTTTTCAACAAAATCTGAACATCTATCTCCTCACCATGAGGGAATTGTCCCTTTATCACATCATTTTTGTTTTATGATCCTAAAACATATGCTGGTTGACGCACGCCTGTCGTGGGGCGTGGCAAAACAATTATTTCCTAAGTTAAAATGTAGTAATGTGGTTGACCTAGGATGTCTCCCGAAGAGGAGTGCACACAAAATGGGTTGTCACTTTAAAACGGGGGTAAAAATGTTGTGAACGGAAATTTGAAATTCAAATGATTGAAAAACAATGAAATTTAAAAAGGGTGATTAGGTCGGGGTCGGTTTCCTAATTATAATGCTATCCTTGTTCAATTTAATTCAAACCTCTTCTTCTTAGTTGATTAAAGTGAGTTTCCACAATCGTTTCCTCTCACTTCCTTGGTGAAATTATTATTGTGAGAGAAAACCTTACCAAGATCTCGGTTTGGTCAACTCTCCTTCCATGTGTAAAATAGTTGTATTGAATATCCTTAATTGAAATGGGCAATTCCCGATCGGGTTTTGTTTATCCCAAACAATCAAGAACATTCACTACACCTTTTACACGTACTGACGATCGTCGAGTACTTCACCACTAATTCCTAGTTTATTCCATCGTATATAAACCAGAAATTAGTGGAGGGAGATATTGATTATTTTACCAAGGAAAAAATAAATAACGGAATTAATATTCAAGAACGATCGCACTTGATTATAAAATCCGCTATAAGAATTTGATAACAACTTTGAAGAAGAAAGAAATTTATTCAATTGTGTCCAAGAACTCAAGCATTACAATGTAGAAAACCAACCCTTCCCCAATCACTCCAAATGTTTACCCCACCATGGTAAGGGTAATCGAGTTGAATGGGGAAGAAGAAGGCATTACAAAACTATGAAAAAGAAAATAAATAAAAGAGAAAGCCGAAAAGTTCTCCTTCTTGGTGTCCCGGAAGGAATGGGATGGAGAATGGATGTCTTGTGAGGGTGGAGCTCTCCTCCTTTTATAGCCAGAATTCTTCACCCGACTGTCGACGCGTTTTAGCCCCATTAAATGACATCTTCACGCGTTGGGCCCTTCTTGAATGTTGTTCATAATTCCCTTGGCCGTGTCATCTCAAAATTTAAGTGGATTTGGACATGTATTCCGAGAGCTTTGACCGTTTTACTATGAGCATTTATTCTGTCCAGTCAGACTCTCCAAAACGAAATCCTCCGGATTAAGGTGCTTTAATGGCCCCATAAAAGGCCAATTCACTCGGTGCTTCCTTCATAAAAGATGCTCCAAAACTCCTTGCGCGTCCACCCACCGAATTTCACAATCTTTGGGCACACAGTGGTTGAGTTATGGATCCCACATCAAAACTAGGCATAAATGAAAACAGTTTTCTTGAGCCAACTTGTGAGCTTCTTTTGAGCTTCCATATGGCCGATTCAGATTTTGGTCCAAATATATTAAATGAATCCCTGGATGTGTATAATCTGAAAACGAAATAATTCCGCAATTTGGATCAGTGTAGATAATGTTATGGCCAATCTACCGAAATAATTTAAAACTGTTAAAAAATCCAAAATGACCAATTTTTACAATTCAGCTCAAAATAACACCATTATCATAAAAATGAAACAATTCATCTTAGAAGAACAATTTTGTGGGTTTCAAACAATGATATTCAATATAAATTAATTGAAAATATTTGCTCTATCAATTCCCCCACACATAGCACTTGGACTCCTGGACAAGTAAAAATCAAATCAAATCAAAATCAAAACACATATCAATGAGATCAATCAAATCAATTTCAAGAAACAAAAAGATATCATGCCTCAATAAAAACTGTTATTTCAAGTTCTCCATTTAATATTTTAATATATTTCCACTTCATTTCTTATCCCATGCACACAAAACACCTACCTCACATGAATTTTCTCTCATCTCACAAATGTAAAGGCTGAACAAGGTTTTTCTCATCCAAACTCACACAAGAGTCACCATAGGTTTGATAAATTCCTACTTCTCCACCCGATGTGAGTCAAGAACATGTGTTTCTCATGAGGACTTTTTAGGGTTGTTCTGTGGCTTCCGGTTGGTAGGATTTAGATGTTAAAAGTTCTGAGGCCGAAAAAGGAAGGCTTGGCTCTTATTGAAGCAAAATTGCAAGATTCTAGTTTTCACTCAAATATGGTCTCCTTCACTTCCCCTTTGTTGAAAATAGGCTCCATCATCATTCAATCAGCTCAGCAGCAAACATTTCAATCTTTTCAAACATGATTTTTTTTAAAGCTCCAGATAGGCGCAGCTTTCTTTTTACATTGGAAGCTCCAGAAAGGCACAGCTTCTCTTTTTACATAAAAGCTCCAGAAAAGGCACAGCTTTCAACAGAATAATTTTTCAGCATCACACACATTTCTTCCACAATTTATTTTCCACCCAAAGTATAACCAAATGAGGTAGTACATCATAAGACATCTTCCCCCAAACTTAAGTTCAACAAGATCATGCAATTTTACTTCAAGAGCAGGTATGATAGGGAAAATTGGCTTGTAATGTGGCTAACCTAACAGGCAATTCATGGATACTAGGGGATACAATGAAGGATAAATGTAAAGGTGGGCCATAATGAAAAGGATTATTTTGAAAAGGGGGATTCAAACAAAATAAGTGCCTCAATCATTTAAAACACACGTACCCCAACCCTCACGTTTTGAAAGGAATAAATCAAATTCTGGTTAAAGCAAGCATGGTCTGGTTCTCTCAAGAAATGAGGTGAATGAAAAGAATATGACAAAAATGGTTCAGAAGCCTCACAAGAAAGTTATTTCAATGATATAGACAGTGAAATATGGCATGGGTTTCAAAAATCAGTGTACTTTTCATGAAATTCTAAAAGATTTGAACTTGAAAAGAAGTCATTTCAGCATTCATTTAAGCTCGGCTTCATGAAATAGATTGGTTCACTCATTGACATGGGTTTCAAAAATGGTATTGATAATCTTTTCAGCTCAAAAGTTTCAGAAACACACCAAAAATTGAAAAATAAACACACAAAAATTTGAAAACACACAATATTTTTTTTATTTTTTGAAAACAAACATCAAATAAAAATCCTATACTACAAAGGTTCCCTCCCCCACACTTAAATGATGCAGTGTCCTCGATGCATTTAAGTGGATTTAACATGTAAGAAGAATTCTGATTGAATCACAACAGCAAGAAAATGTGAAGGAGAGGTACAACCTGATTTATTTGCAGTGCAACATTGAGTTAACCTCCTAAGTGTTGCACTCTAAAAACCTACAAATAAAAGAACAAAACAAAACATAAGATATTTATTGAAAGAAATAAAAATAGAAATAGGATGAGAATAGAAGGATAAAACTTGGTTTAATCCCCCAAGTGGGCCCTGGGTTTTGACTGCCACCAGAGGGGCAGTTGTAATTGATTATCCCCAATCTGATGGTGGATGAGGTTTCTTTGATTTGAACCACCACATGTGGCTCTTCCCAGCTTTCATTTCATTGTTCTTGTTGAGGAGGACTCCATAGATAGAGTACACCAGATCCACCCCCTTCGCAATGTTGTACACCGTGCATGGTGGGGGTAGGATGAAGTACAGAGCCTCCTCCTTCTTGGTTTCCGCATGAACAACATCATCTTTACTCTCCAGTGGTTGATGATGGTATGATACATCAGGGGAAAAATCAATGGGAATGTCAGAGTTTAATTCTATTTGAAAAAAATTAAAGCATGAAGAATCAATATCAAATTCTTCCCTTTCAATGTAAGTATCTTGTGTCTCATTTTCCACCAGAAAATCCACTTTGATCTCCTCTTGTACTCCCTCCATTAAATGTTCAACAGGTTTGGGGAGCACCAGATGTTCCTCTTCAGATGCATATTCTCCCTCCAAGGAAATACAAGTGTTGGATGAATCTGAAAAATTAAAACAAGGGGAGGTAATACTCAATTTAGTTTCAACAAAATCAAAAGATAATGAGTTTATGAAAAGATTAACTCCCTGATCTTGTTTGGCTTCAATTGGTTCTTCAATGGGAGGTGGCTCTTGGATTTGAATTTCCGTAGATAGAGGTAGGTAGTCAGACTCCTCTATCTTCTCTTCAAATTCCACTGCTTGGTTGGTTTCTTCCTTAAATGTTGCTGAATCATCTACATTATGAGGAATAGTTGGCTCAAGAAGTTCCTCGCACTCATTCCAGAAGTTATCCAGATCCTTTTGATCTCCCATATGTATTTCAATTGCTAAATCTTCTTCGTCAATCTTATCCAACATTGATTGAGATGGGCTCAATGGATCTTCTTTTAATTTCATCAAGGCCTCCATGGGTTCTTCAACTTGAAGGATTTGTGAGGATAATTCTTCCATCAATTGTTCTGGTTCTGGTTCTGGTTCTTGTTCTGGCTCCAGTTGTGGATCCTGGGATGCATGTACTTGTTCCGCTATCCACTGTATTGAGGTCTCTAGGTTTTGAACTTTTTGACTAATTCTTTCAAATTGGGATTCAATATCCTTGTGAACTTCTTCTTCTTGGTGTTGTACATTGATCATTTCTGGATAAAAATCTGGAAAATACTCCTGAAGTTCAATTAATTCTCTTGCCAAACCCTCCAACACTGGGTATTCGAGGTTCTCTTTAAGGTTTTCAATGAGATCCTTGAATTCTTCCTCTATGATGATTTTGATTCGAGCTCCTCGAATTTGTCTGGCCAAGAAAGAAACTTTATAATCTATAGACCAAGGTGACTCAATAATTGGTTCTCGCACTGGTGGGTAATTGTTCCATGAATTAAAGAAATAATCGTTTGAAAACAACATGGTAAAAGATTTTTTTTAATTGAAAAAGTAAAATATTAACAATTATTTTGTGGCACTACCTCCCCGGCAACAGCGCCAAGTTTGACGCACGCCTTTCGTGGGGCGTGGCAAAACAATTATTTCCTAAGTTAAAATGTAGTAATGTGGTTGACCTAGGATGTCTCCCGAAGAGGAGTGCACACAAAATGGGTTGTCACTTTAAAACGGGGGTAAAAATGTTGTGAACGGAAATTTGAAATTCAAATGATTGAAAAACAATGAAATTTAAAAAGGGTGATTAGGTCGGGGTCGGTTTCCTAATTATAATTCTATCCTTGTTCAATTTAATTCAAACCTCTTCTTCTTAGTTGATTAAAGTGAGTTTCCACAATCGTTTCCTCTCACTTCCTTGGTGAAATTATTATTGTGAGAGAAAACCTTACCAAGATCTCGGTTTGGTCAACTCTCCTTCCATGTGTAAAATAGTTGTATTGAATATCCTTAATTGAAATGGGCAATTCCCGATCGGGTTTTGTTTATCCCAAACAATCAAGAACATTCACTACACCTTTTACACGTACTGACGATCGTCGAGTACTTCACCACTAATTCCTAGTTTATTCCATCGTATATAAACCAGAAATTAGTGGAGGGAGATATTGATTATTTTACCAAGGCAAAAATAAATAACGGAATTAATATTCAAGAACGATCGCACTTGATTATAAAATCCGCTATAAGAATTTGAAAACAACTTTGAAGAAGAAAGAAATTTATTCAATTGTGTCCAAGAACTCAAGCATTACAATGTAGAAAACCAACCCTTCCCCAATCACTCCAAATGTTTACCCCACCATGGTAAGGGTAATCGAGTTGAATGGGGAAGAAGAAGGCATTACAAAACTATGAAAAAGAAAATAAATAAAAGAGAAAGCCGAAAAGTTCTCCTTCTTGGTGTCCCGGAAGGAATGGGATGGAGAATGGATGTCTTGAGAGGGTGGAGCTCTCCTCCTTTTATAGCCAGAATTCTTCACCCGACTGTCGACGCCTTTTAGACCCATTAAATGACATCTTCACGCGTTGGGCCCTTCTTGAATGTTGTTCATAATTCCCTTGGCCGTGTCCTCTCAAAATTTAAGTGGATTTGGACATGTATCCCGAGAGTTATGACCGTTTTACTATGAGCATTTATTCTGTCCAGTCAGACTCTCCAAAACGAAATCCTCCGGATTAAGGTGCTTTAATGGCCCCATAAAATGCCAATTCACTCGGTGCTTCCTTCATAAAAGATGCTCCAAAACTCCTTGCGCGTCCACCCACCGAATTTCACAATCTTTGGGCCCACAGTGGTTGCGTTATGGATCCCACATCAAAACTAGGCATAACTGAAAACAGTTTTCTTGAGCCAACTTGTGAGCTTCTTTTGAGCTTCCATATGGCCGATTCAGATTTTGGTCCAAATATATTAAATGAATCCCTGGATGTGTATAATCTGAAAACGAAATAATTCCGCAATTTGGATCAGTGTAGATAATGTTATGGCCAATCTACCGAAATAATTTAAAACTGTTAAAAAATCCAAAATGACCAATTTTTACAATTCAGCTCAAAATAACACCATTATCAAAAAAATGAAACAATTCATCTTAGAAGAACAATTTTGTGGGTTTAAAACAATGATATTCAATATAAATTAATTGAAAATATTTGCTCTATCAATTCCCCCACACATAGCACTTGGACTCCTGGACAAGTAAAATTCAAATCAAATCAAAATCAAAACACATATCAATGAGATCAATCAAATCAATTTCAAGAAACAAAAAGATATCATGCCTCAATAAAAACTGTTATTTCAAGTTCTCCATTTAATATTTTAATATATTTCCACTTCATTTCTTATCCCATGCACACAAAACACCTACCTCACATGAATTTTCTCTCATCTCACAAATGTAAAGGCTGAATAAGGTTTTTCTCATCCAAACTCACACAAGAGTCACCATAGGTTTGATAAATTCCTACTTCTCCACCCGATGTGAGTCAAGAACATGTGTTTCTCATGAGGACTTTTTAGGGTTGTTCTGTGGCTTCCGGTTGGTAGGATTTAGATGTTAAAAGTTCTGAGGCCGAAAAAGGAAGGCTTGGCTCTTATTGAAGCAAAATTGCAAGATTCTAGTTTTCACTCAAATATGGTCTCCTTCACTTCCCCTTTGTTGAAAATAGGCTCCATCATCATTCAATCAGCTCAGCAGCAAACATTTCAATCTTTTCAAACATGATTTTTTTTAAAGCTCCAGATAGGCACAGCTTTCTTTTTACATTGGAAGCTCCAGAAAGGCACAACTTCTCTTTTTACATAAAAGCTCCAGAAAAGGCACAGCTTTCAACAGAATAATTTTTCAGCATCACACACATTTCTTCCACAATTTATTTTCCACCCAAAGTATAACCAAATGAGGTAGTACATCATAAGACATCTTCCCCCACACTTAAGTTCAACAAGATCATGCAATTTTACTTCAAGAGCAGGTATGATAGGGAAAATTGGCTTGTAATGTGGCTAACCTAACAGGCAATTCATTGATACTAGGGGATACAATGAAGGATAAATGTAAAGGTGGGCCATAATGAAAAGGATTATTTTGAAAAGGGGGATTCAAACAAAATAAGTGCCTCAATCATTTAAAACACACGTACCCCAACCCTCACGTTTTGAAAGGAATAAATCAAATTCTGGTTAAAGCAAGCATGGTCTGGTTCTCTCAAGAAATGAGGTGAATGAAATGAATATGACAAAAATGGTTCAGAAGCCTCACAAGAAAGTTATTTCAATGATATAGACAGTGAAATATGGCATGGGTTTCAAAAATCAGTGTACTTTTCATGAAATTCTAAAAGATTTGAACTTGAAAAGAAGTCATTTCAGCATTCATTTAAGCTCGGCTTCATGAAATAGATTGGTTCACTCATTGACATGGGTTTCAAAAATGGTATTGATAATCTTTTCAGCTCAAAAGTTTCAGAAACACACCAAAAATTGGAAAATAAACACACAAAAATTTGAAAACACACAATATTTTTTTTATTTTTTGAAAACAAACATCAAATAAAAATCCTATACTACAAAGGTTCCCTCCCCCACACTTAAATGATGCAGTGTCCTCGATGCATTTAAGTGGATTTAACATGTAAGAAGAATTCTGATTGAATCACAACAGCAAGAAAATGTGAAGGAGAGGTACAACCTGATTTATTTGCAGTGCAACATTGAGTTAACCTCCTAAGTGTTGCACTCTAAAAACCTACAAATAAAAGAACAAAACAAAACATAAGATATTTATTGAAAGAAATAAAAATAGAAATAGGATGAGAATAGAAGGATAAAACTTGGTTTAATCCCCCAAGTGGGCCCTGGGTTTTGACTGCCTCCAGAGGGGCAGTTGTAATTGATTATCCCCAATCTGATGGTGGATGAGGTTTCTTTGATTTGAACCACCACATGTGGCTCTTCCCAGCTTTCATTTCATTGTTCTTGTTGAGGAGGACTCCATAGATAGAGTACACCAGATCCACCCCCTTCGCAATGTTGTACACCGTGCATGGTGGGGGTAGGATGAAGTACAGAGCCTCCTCCTTCTTGGGTTCCGCATGAACAACATCATCTTTACTCTCCAGTGGTTGATGATGGTATGATACATCAGGGGAAAAATCAAAGGGAATGTCAGAGTTTAATTCTATTTGAAAAAAATTAAAGCATGAAGAATCAATATCAAATTCTTCCCTTTCAATGTAAGTATCTTGTGTCTCATTTTCCACCAGAAAATCCACTTTGATCTCCTCTTGTACTCCCTCCATTAAATGTTCAACAGGTTTGGGGAGCACCAGATGTTCCTCTTCAGATGCATATTCTCCCTCCAAGGAAATACAAGTGTTGGATGAATCTGAAAAATTAAAACAAGGGGAGGTAATACTCAATTTAGTTTCAACAAAATCAAAAGATAATGAGTTTATGAAAAGATTAACTCCCTGATCTTGTTTGGCTTCAATTGGTTCTTCAATGCGAGGTGGCTCTTGGATTTGAATTTCCGTAGATAGAGGTAGGTAGTCAGACTCCTCTATCTTCTCTTCAAATTCCACTGCTTGGTTGGTTTCTTCCTTAAATGTTGCTGAATCATCTACATTATGAGGAATAGTTGGCTCAAGAAGTTCCTCGCACTCATTCCAGAAGTTATCCAGATCCTTTTGATCTCCCATATGTATTTCAATTGCTAAATCTTCTTCGTCAATCTTATCCAACATTGATTGAGATGGGCTCAATGGATCTTCTTTTAATTTCATCAAGGCCTCCATGGGTTCTTCAACTTGAAGGATTTGTGAGGATAATTCTTCCATCAATTGTTCTGGTTCTGGTTCTGGTTCTTGTTCTGGCTCCAGTTGTGGATCCTGGGATGCATGTACTTGTTCCGCTATCCACTGTATTGAGGTCTCTAGGTTTTGAACTTTTTGACTAATTCTTTCAAATTGGGATTCAATATCCTTGTGAACTTCTTCTTCTTGGTGTTGTACATTGATCATTTCTGGATAAAAATCTGGAAAATACTCCTGAAGTTCAATTAATTCTCTTGCCAAACCCTCCAACACTGGGTATTCGAGGTTCTCTTTAAGGTTTTCAATGAGATCCTTGAATTCTTCCTCTATGATGATTTTGATTCGAGCTCCTCGAATTTGTCTGG
Organism: Viscum album; assembly: GCA_963277665.1. NCBI lineage: Eukaryota > Viridiplantae > Streptophyta > Magnoliopsida > Santalales > Viscaceae > Viscum > Viscum album. The sequence goes on from OY728148.1 coordinate 395,687,384, forward strand.
CCAAGAAAGAAACTTTATAATATATAGACCAAGGTGACTCAATAATTGGTTCTCGCACTGGTGGGTAATTGTTCCATGAATTAAAGAAATAATCGTTTGAAAACAACATGGTAAAAGATTTTTTTTTAATTGAAAAAGTAAAATATTAACAATTATTTTGTGGCACTACCTCCCCGGCAACAGCGCCAAGTTTGACGCACGCCTGTCGTGGGGCGTGGCAAAACAATTATTTCCTAAGTTAAAATGTAGTAATGTGGTTGACCTAGGATGTCTCCCGAAGAGGAGTGCACACAAAATGGGTTGTCACTTTAAAACGGGGGTAAAAATGTTGTGAACGGAAATTTGAAATTCAAATGATTGAAAAACAATGAAATTTAAAAAGGGTGATTAGGTCGGGGTAGGTTTCCTAATTATAATGCTATCCTTGTTCAATTTAATTCAAACCTCTTCTTCTTAGTTGATTAAAGTGAGTTTCCACAATCGTTTCCTCTCACTTCCTTGGTGAAATTATTATTGTGAGAGAAAACCTTACCAAGATCTCGGTTTGGTCAACTCTCCTTCCATGTGTAAAATAGTTGTATTGAATATCCTTAATTGAAATGGGCAATTCCCGATCGGGTTTTGTTTATCCCAAACAATCAAGAACATTCACTACACCTTTTACACGTACTGACGATCGTCGAGTACTTCACCACTAATTCCTAGTTTATTCCATCGTATATAAACCAGAAATTAGTGGAGGGAGATATTGATTATTTTACCAAGGCAAAAATAAATAACGGAATTAATATTCAAGAACGATCGCACTTGATTATAAAATCCGCTATAAGAATTTGAAAACAACTTTGAAGAAGAAAGAAATTTATTCAATTGTGTCCAAGAACTCAAGCATTACAATGTAGAAAACCAACCCTTCCCCAATCACTCCAAATGTTTACCCCACCATGGTAAGGGTAATCGAGTTGAATGGGGAAGAAGAAGGCATTACAAAACTATGAAAAAGAAAATAAATAAAATAGAAAGCCGAAAAGTTCTCCTTCTTGGTGTCCCGGAAGGAATGGGATGGAGAATGGATGTCTTGAGAGGGTGGGGCTCTCCTCCTTTTATAGCCAGAATTCTTCACCCGACTGTCGACGCGTTTTAGCCCCATTAAATGACATCTTCACGCGTTGGGCCCTTCTTGAATGTTGTTCATAATTCCCTTGGCCGTGTCCTCTCAAAAGTTAAGTGGATTTGGACATGTATTCCGAGAGTTATGACCGTTTTACTATGAGCATTTATTCTGTCCAGTCAGACTCTCCAAAACGAAATCCTCCGGATTAAGGTGCTTTAATGGCCCCATAAAAGGCCAATTCACTCGGTGCGTCCTTCATAAAAGATGCTCCAAATCTCCTTGCGCGTCCACCCACCGAATTTCACAATCTTTGGGCCCACAGTGGTTGAGTTATGGATCCCACATCAAAACTAGGCATAACTGAAAACAGTTTTCTTGAGCCAACTTGTGAGCTTCTTTTGAGCTTCCATATGGCCGATTCAGATTTTGGTCCAAATATATTAAATGAATCCCTGGATGTGTATAATCTGAAAACGAAATAATTCCGCAATTTGGATCAGTGTAGATAATGTTATGGCCAATCTACCGAAATAATTTAAAACTGTTAAAAAATCCAAAATGACCAATTTTTACAATTCAGCTCAAAATAACACCATTATCATAAAAATGAAACAATTCATCTTAGAAGAACAATTTTGTGGGTTTAAAACAATGATATTCAATATAAATTAATTGAAAATATTTGCTCTATCACTGGTCATAATCGATTCCATACCATTCTCAAATTTTTACCGTTCCACCTCTTGATATTCATCCCTTTATCTTCCTCCAATATCATCATCTTTATATTCCCCTAGTAGTTTGGTGAACATTGGTGTCATGATTCACATCAAAGGTGGTTATTCCTGGGCATTTCATTTATTCTAGAAATAAATTAGTAACTAGTCGGTCCAATCTTACAACTACACCAAAGGGGAACACAAACCATGGTCTATTATAAACACACATATCCAAAATTTTCTCAATGTAATCAAATTTTATTATAATGTTTTCTTAAGTCATGTAATTATCCCCTCTCATCACACTCCCCCTCTCAAGGGGTTTTTACCTATTCTGAACTATGAAATGGGGTAGATTAATACCACTATCAACTAGAATAGTCAATTTAATATTTCATTTGATCGATGAAATACATTCTTCAATGATATATTTAACTATATGGTATTCACTTGAATTAGGAGCCCAAGAGAATATATATTTTATTTTAAATGAGTATCAAAATTAGAGTTTTTTTAATAATTTATTTATCCTAGATTAGTTAATTTTTACTAGGATGAGACAATGTGAATGAATGTGTCATTATTATAAAATTATGAATATATGGATCTTTTGGAAATATAATATTATTTTAGGAAATTTGTATTTTCATAATTAGTTCATCACCAGTATGTTCAGTAATGCGGTGTTAATTTTGTTTATTTCATTTTTCAATAGAAAAAAATAATTGCTTTGAGGGAGTTTGTCTTACAGGGAATCAGATACATCACCTAGGTGAAAATTCATTAATGGTGGATAGTTATTTTCAATTTCGATTTTGTCAGTTAAAAAAATAATTGATTTGTTTCATACACTAAGAATTACATACATTATATATTTTTATTATTACCTTTCTAATTTATTGTGGGAAAGGGGTTTTTAAGAGAAAATTTTGAAGGGTTTAATAATGATCGTGTAGTAATCACACATGGTTTCTCATAATTTACTTCTTATATAATTTTTAGGAAATATCTTCATATCATTATACCTTGAATACTCAACATGTATGAGAACTACATGGACATTCCTAAATTCCTTTGAAATTGGAGTAAGTCAAGGTATATAGTGGTATCTCTTTATTATATAAGAGTTTGATATATTTTCGCAAAAAATATCATGTGTTGGTCATTTCCTGTAATAGACATGTTTTGGGATGTGGCTGGATTCACCTTCACAAAATAATCAAAGGTATCAAGGGGGGGGGGGGGTAATTATGATGGATCAATAGATAACCATACCACCTAAATGACTTTCCCAATAATGAATACTAGATTGAAAAACTATATTCCAATCTAAATGTTCAATGATACGATGATATTTTTACATCCTATATTCATAAAATAATTTTTATATGTGATATCTTCATGGAACAATAATCATATGATCGTTATCATTCTATAGCTATGTGCACAAGGAAGCCCATTAAAACAAAACCTACTTCCTTGCATTAATCTGGGATAATAAACATGTCTCATTAACTATCATTTGGAATAATAAATCATCTTTCAATGATGACATCCTGATGGAGGGATAAATGTACGAGTTTCATTTAATATATAATATTGATTATCATAACCCCCTCTTAGAGGATGGGTACCTGAGTTGTAGTGAAGACCTCTTCATTGTTATCCCTTATATCATTATTGATCAGGATAACTATGTCATCAGTTCCATACCATATGAGAAATAAATAACGAAGGTGGTTCAGTATCTCAATAATGAAATATTTCATGGGAATTAAGGATCCTTGGGTTTCATCAATATGGATTCTTAGGACCTCCTTAAAAAAGATCATGTAGAGAATGTACCATTTTTTAGGATTCAATCTTGACATATTTTACAATTCCAAAATTATCACCCTATTCATGAAATATATAAATACATCATTTTGTGTTATTATATACAATTAATATTTTGAAACATTCAATTCAAGGTGATCAATAAATTTATAAAAAAGGTATTTTTTTTGAACCATTAGACATAGATTTTATAGATGTGGTACTAGGTTTTCATGAATCATCCTTTCCATTCGACCATATCAGTTTCTCATGAAATGATTTATAACATGAAAAATAATAAATAAAAGATATTATATTTCTATCAATGTAATATTTGAAAATGATAATGACATATTATAATATAAATTCATTTGGATGGACTTTTGTTGCATGGGATTCACTACATTGACTTCGAAATAACATTTAGATACATAAGCTCTCAATTTACCTCAATCATTTTTTTTCAATTTAGTGTGGTTTCATACAATCCATCTAGTTATAGGGAATGGGGATCCATTTTTTCCATGAATGTTTATATTTTTCAATATGTTCTTATAAGTATAGTCAAGAAAATTGAGGTGAACATATGTATTATTATATAATGCTGAACATATCACTTCAATGGTGTCTATAACCTCATGATTTTTGAAAATTTGATCATATTTTAAAATTCTAGTAGGATGTCTATTATAGGAAGAAAAAAAATCATAGATGATTATTGAGAATGAAGAGGAAAAATAATTAACCATAATAAGATTACTATTTTTATTTTCTTGGTTTTTTTACTTCTGAGCTAATTGTGTTGAAACTAGTCTTGGTATTCACAAGAGTAATTTCCACATTCACAATAATGAATCTCTCATTTCTCAGAGTGGATTTTGTATGCACCACATTAATAAGGTAGTGGATAGTTTTACAAACAAAATTAATAATTGGATGAAGTTTATTTACCTCATTTAGTGGTAGAATTATATTTTTTAATAATATTATACACTATATTACACTTCTTTTCCATTTGATATACATGGTGTTGAGAGCAATCATAAAAGTGTATGAATATCATATTTGTTCTATCATTAGAGATACTCACTTATATGGTATATTCCCCTTGCAATCATGTTCCATGACATCCAATATGATTAATTAATGTTGTATCAGTTACACGAGATTCACCAATATAATGAAAATTTTTCTTTCATGAATGGTGTAGGAGTCCATCTAAATCTAGACTCTCATGAAACAATTCATTGTGTATAAGTGTGGGGGTATCAGGATAATGTGATTAGGAAATCATCCAATATTTGTAAAAAAAATAATGAAAAAATTTGGGCATACAATTCTAGGAACATTTCATTACCAATTGGTGGATAAATCCAAATTTATTATAATAACATCATTTGAACTACTCTAATCTTTCTTGGGCATTCAATGAAAAACTTTTCAATCAGGAAATCAATGCGATCATCATGAACTCATTAGGTCCATATTCATCGATGATTAATGATATGTGTTTACATTTATTTGGATGAAAATAAAATAAGATAAATTAATAATTTTGGGGTCTATTTATATGGTTTAATAAAATAAATACTAATGAATGGTGGTTCAAGCTGGAAAATCCCATGATTGATGGGGAGAGATTCATTAGGGTATGATTAATTGGTTGAAGGAAAATTGTAACAACCCATGTATTTATAGAATAATTCATTTTCATTTTTATTAATATTTATTAATAAGATATTATTTTTAAATTAAAGGGTTTTTTCAATAGCATACTCATTATCAAATAATGGATTTATTTGAAATATTATGTTGCACAAAACATTAACTAATACCAAACATCATATAATAATATTATTATTTCAAGTTATAGTTAATGCCTAGCTGTTGTATTGGCGGAAATGAATAAAACTAACCACAATATGATTATACATATATTTCAAATGATTTTACATTTATCAAATAATTTTTTGGGGCTTGAAATAAATATAAATTCGATTCTATGTATGAAATACTCTAATATTTTTAAATGGTCATTTTACCACCTTTTAATAGTGAGCACTTTTTAAATATATTTTTTGACAACATTATATGTTATATTTGACAAAATAAACTTTTTCATGAAAGGATAGACATAAAAAGTAACATTGGATAATCTTTGGGTATTTTTCTCATAAAGTTCATTTTTTTAATAAATGGTGAGAAATACATCATTTTATGGAAAAACAACATTTTAATATATTTCATTTATATAGTTATATTGTAATTTTAATTGGTTCTAATGTATAATTATAATATATTTTTATAATAACTCTAATATTGATCATTGGAAATATTTTTACATTGAAACTAGATGTAAACACATGACAATAATTTGATAGTTATTACTTCTTAGAACCCTAATTTTTTGGATTTTACTACGTGATTTAATTTTAAATTAATTACTACAAATTATGAATTTTGAAATTTAAAAAAATGGATTCCGTATTTGGAATCAAGAGATCCAAAATTTTAAATATTTACCTTTTATTATTGGTCAAAATGAATAGTAATTGCAGTTATTATTTTATTTACCATGGTTAAAGGATACATTTTAGAAAATAAGGGTAATAACAAAATATTATAATAATATAAATATATCTTAACACATGTCATAATACTATTGGATTAGATATATTCTATAATGGTCTTCCTTTGGTCAATTTTGGGACTCCTATGATCCATATTGATGTGAAAATGATATTTTATAAAAAAATAATTTAATGTAATGAAAAATAAAACATAAAAATGACTTTTTTACTAAATCAATTTTTTATGGAATATATAAATGATATTTCTGACTATAAATATTAATTAGAAATGTAAAACGATTTTCTACCTCAGGGTATTTTATTTATAATTTTTAGACTTCAAATAAATAAATATATTTATGAGAAAATGATGATGTAGTTATTACATTATTAATAAATGATTTAAATAATTGATATTATAAACAGTAAAAATTATTTATTTAATAACTTTTTATTCAATACACAAATTTAATGGAGTATTATGACTTTTTATCATTTAATAAACAATTTTTTTATAAATAATCATGTTGGTATGGAATTATAAAAAAGGGATTATATGAATAGTATAAAATTTTGAATAAGTATGTTTTTAAAACAAATACTATTTTATTAAAGGATATAATAGACCTAAAAATATATGATTCAAAAGCATGACTTATGTAGTGTTGAGAATGTTATTAGTGAACCACTTTAGGTTATATTGGAATTTTATAGTTACTGTATTAACCATATAGTTTGAGTATACAAGAAGAAATGGTAAGTCTTAAATTGTTTAACTAATGGTTAAATTCAAATGATAAGGTTACATTTTAGAAATATAAACATATATATGAAATTGTTTGAGAATTTTAGACCAGAAATCATCTTATCATAAATATAAATGACTTGGGGGCAATTTATAATAAAAAATAATTTTATAATAATACAATACTTTCTAGATTTATTATAGTTACCGTATTCCATCTAACTAAAGGGAATAAAATATAACAATTTAAAAACACCTATAAATCCCATTGGCTAGCCCAAAATATTCCCAAATAATATCCAAACATCCCTCTATTCCTCCTAGAATACTTACCCTTGTAATAAGAAAATTAGAGAAAGCCTTTTGGCTCAAATCAAAGTGACTTACACATTTTAGAGGTAGCATCTTCTCTAATGTTCTATTCCGTTATTTTACATCTTCACTCCTTGTTCTATAATTATTCATTTATTAACGAATAATAATAGTATCTTCAATATACTATGATTTTTTCATGATATATAATCAATCAACACTTACAAACACCTCCACCTAATGGATACGGACATTTTATTTCTGTGAATGGTGAACAACTGCCTCACGAAACGACGATTGTTCAATTTTTCCCTAACACCTCTCATGATAGGCATTAAGATAGAAATATATTTATATAAGATATATATTATATTTATATTTTCACCATTATTATGTTTTTATATTTATATAATATCTTTATGTTTTCAATAATGTGTAAATACGATAATTTCATTTGAGGAAGTGCAGACTATTTCCCTTTAAAGTGAAATGAATCATTCATGCCATACATGGAACATAAAATGGATGGAGTTAATTTATATATGTAACAGATATAAAATATGAAAATATATGGGAATTATTATTTACCTTCGTATCATTTAGTTTTAATTCTATTAAATATGAAAAATAAATGAAATTAGTGTCCATGCATACGTACGGCTTACCGTCTCCATGAATGGTGTATTCAATTTTTCTATCTCCAAATGTTATGTACAATTATAAATACACACACACATATATTTATAATAGATATATATTATATATATGATATTAGTATCATGAATATCATTCTGTAGATAATGACACTTTGACCACATAGACAATTTGTAATTATAAGAAGTTCATTTTTTACTCTTATACCAAATAATGACAAAACGACTGATATTAACTTAAATAGTAATGTAATGATTATAAAAAGGTAATAAGTGATATAAAAGGAATAATAAACATGTATATGGTTATGAATTAAGTATATATTAACATAATTTTATTATTCAAGAATAATAAGGAAAATACATGAAGATTCAGACTCATGGTAATGGACTTCATCTCAATATCATTTTATTGAGGTATATTGTGAATTATATATGAAATTAATTTATACTGTATATAAAATAAATTTACTTTTAATTTCATTTAATTATAAAATATTTTCAATGAGTAAATTTAATAAATCAAAAGAGAAATGTATCGTCTTTTAATATACATGGTGACAATGAACTATTTACCGCCGCAAGCATTATTTGATATATGGATTTCATAACAAGCCGTAACATTTTAAAAAAACTAAAATAAATACTGAATTCATAATTCATGTATTTTGGAAATGAAAATTATTATTATAATGTTTGTATTTTGGTAGCATGTTGAAATATTTTATTGTGATTATAATGTGGAAATGTTAACATTCCTTTATTTTTGTATTAATTGTTTTGATTATGTTATGGTTCATGGGAATTGTTCCCATATATGGGTGTTCAGTGATAAACCTACAGCATGTGAGCTTTAGATATCTCTCCAATGCATTGGTTAACTGGATGAAGGTTAATTTTAATGTTTCTCCTCTGATATTTAGAGAATATATTATGATGGGTATTCCAAACGTAACTCCCTGTGTAGGTGAGAAAGCTATTATATATGTATGTTATGGATTCTACATGTTATCTTTAAGAAATATGGTTTCTTTGTGTTATTAATAAATATTATTATTTCATTAGTTATGTTAATGTTCTAATGGATTATGATTGAAATGTATGGTTTCATTGTTATTATGTATTTATGGAAAAATGTTTTCTTTCCTCATTTTATATCCCTTACTGAGTTTCTTTGATCATCCTTGGTTTTTTAAATGTTTTTCACTGGGAATAATATAGGGGAATAGCAAGGAACAATTCAATATATTTATATTAAGATAATAATTTTTTATAATTTTATAGAGTTTTATTTTTGTCAAAAGATGGATATAAAATAAATGTCTGCTTTTAATGTTTTGATATGTAATGTAATAATTATGGCCTAATTCACTATAAATCTAAAACTGATAAGAGCCTCATTTTTGAATTCATCAATTAACTCAATATAATTAATGTTTCAATAATCTAGGACTTATATTTGGTATTATAGGTCGGTTTATATATCTTTAGAGGTGAAGGTCTGATTTAAGAATAAGTGACATTTTATATATAACCATATTTGTAAATATATTAGAAAGAGAAATAATTATTTTATATAAATCAAAGGAGAATAATATAGCCTGAATAGGTAAATATTATGGTTTACCCACCACACATGCTAATATATGATTATTTTACAGATATTAGAACACTATCCTTTTTTGGTTATACTAAATAGATAAATATAGATGGCATGGAAGTAACAATTCACGTGAATGAAGTTGCATGGATTTTTTAATAAGAAACCGAATGAAATGGGAACTATAATGAGAAATCTTTTTTTTATTCGTAACCAACTATCTATAGTCATGATTGACCACTTGAATGTTTTTTATTTTACTAAGGAAACATATATATGAGAAAATAATCCCTATGGATGTTTAGGTAATAATCACAATGGTATGTATATTAAAAAACATTTATGTCAAGGATTTTGGAATGAATGACTGAGGAAAATGTTTCTATGGGAAATGATGATGTTATAGATTTGTAAAGTAAGTTCATAAATACATAACATGTCATGTAAAAAGGAAGTTTTTGGTTGACTCCATAAATTGAAAATAAGATCATTCTAAGTGACCAATTAAATGAGTTAAATGTGTTGTGTATAGTCAGTATGAAAATAGAAGCCCATCGAATAAGGTTAGGGAATGGTATTTCCAGGACAATACAAATATATGTTTACAAATACCTAATTTTTTTCAAATTGAGGATGAGAAATGTGTCAATGACATATGAAATATATGAATTATTTTTTAGGATATTTTTTAACATTATTGAATCTTTGGATATGAATAATGATTTTATTTGTTGGAAAGAATCCTTATGACATAAGATGGAAAAATTGTTAAGGGATCAAAATTAATTTTGGATGATTAATATACCTATACATAAGAAACTTGATAGTTATGATAGATATTTGTAAGATTAACTGTTTAAAAGTATTAATGATCTTTTATTAATGGGATTACATTTGAATACTTTTATATTGTATGTATAACCCTGATTTTTTTATGATAAAAGTATATTTTTGAATGAATTATCTTTTCATTTTGGATATTGTTATAAAGAACTATTTGCGTTTATATGATCCCTAAATTTGAGTCAATTATGAATTAAAAATTTTATCATGCAAATGTGATATATGAGATAACATCTGTGGTTACAATATGTTATGTTAATTTTTGAGAAATTTAACTTTTTTTGGAAGGATATAAAATTATATATTCATGGTAAAAGGACAACATGTAGGAAGGGTGAAAACCCATCGTGTCTAGCTAGGTCACGAGTATCAAACCTACAACTAAAGGTCGTGAATGGTACATCTCCTACAACTAGCCTAGGTGATGTACCAAATTAGTTGGATATATTATTTTTAGATATAAGATTTTATGGATCAATAATAAGTTTATTTTTTTAATGTTTGATTTATCAAATGGATATCCTTAGTATACGAAAATGATTTAGTTATTATGTAAAAGCATTATTTTAGATGATGTTGGCTCTTTTGGCAACAATATATATGTAACGGAAAATATAATACAATGTGATTTAATTTTAGTATTAATGATTCATTTTATTTTTGGAATAATATATGTTTTTATTGTAAAAATATATAGATTTTGGGTTATTTATGGAAAATATTAACCTATCATATAAAATATGTGTTGAGGTTAATTTCTTTTTAGCATGAGACATTATGAGTGGTCAATGTTATTTGGAGAAAAATGATAAAATTTATCATGGAAGACAATGTGATCATGTACTTCTAAATTTTGGGTTTCTGTATATGTTGCATTTATTTAGTATAAATTTAAAGGACAATTGTTTATTTAATGGTCTTTATTGAACTTTTGATATTGTTTGTTGAATTTTGGAGATTAAAGGATTATTAACTTTGGGGAATTATCTTATCTTGTTCTAAAAACATTTGTATTGGATAATTTCTAATGATTGGGGAAATATATATTCCATATTTTATGGATTATTTGATTCTATAGGTGTTGATTCTCACACTATAGGTTTGACAAAGTCATATTGAGTAGTCATCATTGGGAGAAAAGATGAGTTTTGGGTAGAAATTTATTAAAGGATGAAACTCAATGTTAAAAGTATGTATAATTCCTTATTTTTTTAGTCAATCACATATATACAATTTTCAAATTTATGAAATGGAACTTAAAAACTGTTATGTTCACTTTTACAAATGGGGAATCAAAGACTATTTAACCCATCACATGTTTATTGTCTTCTAGTGGTTAACATTCTCCAGATCATGTTTTCTATTAGTCTCCATCAGAACATGATTGTTATCGTCTCTTCCAAGTCCATGTTTTACTATATCAAATCCTATTATGTGTTATCTTGGGGGAAATTTTTTACTTAACTTTTTTTCATTATTTTAAGGTTATAGTTTTACTTACTCTTTCTTATTTGGGATCTTCAATGATGTTTTCGAGCCCCATTTTAAAATTACGAGGATGCAATTTTCAAAAGGGGGAAGGATGTAACAACCAAGTTAATTTTCAATAAATAATTTCATTTCTTGTAATATTTATTAAAATGATATTATTTTTACATTAAAGGTGTTTTTTCGATAGCGTACACAACACGAAAAAATGTGTTTCTTCTAATCCTTACGATGTACACAACATTGAGTAATACCTTAAAATAATTTATTATTATAATTAATTTAAATTGTAGATAACTTTTAGATGATGTATTATTGGAATGAAATGAACTAACTATAATGTGATTATACATGTTTGTTAAATGTATATACATTTATCCAACAGATCTTTGATGCATAAAAAAATAATGAATCTGTTTTTATTTATAGAATACTTTAATATTTTTAAAAACCCATTTTAAGGCCTATTGATGGAGAACCCTTTTTAAATATTGTTTGGAAAATTTTAAAGGATTAATTTTAAAAAATAACACTTTTATTTAAATGATGACATCAAAATTTTCTTTGGATATTTTTTTGGTAATTTTTTTGATAAAATTTACTTTATATTTAATATTGTGAAAGTCTGCAATTTTAGTCAAAACAAACATCTAATCTAATCAATTTATATAGATATATTATATTTCTTATTGGTTTTAATGTTTAATTGGATTATATATTTATCATTTAATCCAATTTTAGTGAGTTGAACTCATTTTAATTTGATATTGGACAACAAAAACATGTCACCCTTTTGATAGTTATTACTTCTTAAAAAACCGGCATATTTGTTTTGACAATTGGAATTAATATCAAATTTATCTTTACAACTTCTATGATTTTTATTTAGAAAAATGGATTACGTTTTTTGAATCATGTGATACACAATGTCTAAATAGGTACCTTTTATTTTTAGTCATTATAAATAATAATTTCAATAGTTATTTTATTTATCATGGTTAAAAGTTTAATATGGTAAATAATGTTAGAAAAATAATATTACAATTATAATAAACTACACTAACATGTGTCCTAATACTATTGTATGAAGGAGTGTTGTCCATGGGAAACCTTGGGTCGATTTTGGGACCCCATGGTGCGACATTGATGTGAAAATGACATTTTATAAGAATTAATTTAATGTAAAGGAAAATAAAACATAATCAAGTATTTTTTATTAAAAAAACCATTTATAGAGTTATATAATTGATATTTATTACTATAAATATTAATTCAAAATATATAACAAATTCATAAATCATGGTATTTTATTTATAATTTCTAAAAATCAGATAAATAAATATATTTATGACCAAATGATGATGTAGTTATTACCTTATTAATGAATGATTTAAATTAATGAGATTATAAATATTAAAATATAATCATTTTAAACCATTTTTTTCATTAGGTAATTTTAGGGAAGATTATGACTTGTATTATTTTAATTAATGATTTTTTTTAAAATTATTCATATTGTTTAAGATTTTTAAAAAAATCATGATACGATTAGTATAATAATTGACTTAAAAGAGTTTAAAACAAATAATATTTTATTAAATGTTATAATAGTCCTAAAAATCAAATATTTTCAAAAACAACTTAGATAATGATGATAATGTAATTAAATATGATCATTATGTTCTATTGTAATTTTATAATAACTATATCAACCATATAGTATGAATTTACAAGAAGAAATGGTAAGTGTTAAATTAGTTAAAATAGGGTTAAATAATTACACATTAAAAATCCCACTTGGCCTTCCGTATCCTATCAGAACCACCATATTCATTTGGACCCCTTAATAACTCATTATCAAGTTGGATATGGGTGATTTATTCAAGAATTTGGCCCATAGGTGAGCCCATTTCCTGTTTTAAAAAAATTATTTATTTCATATCTCATTCATTGTTTAATATTTAAATGTGATTCCACTACTCAATAGAGCCAAATAACCGTAGAAGCACCCAATAAATTACATTTTTTGTTTTTGTGCTAATATTCATCGCGGATTAGGGAAAGCAATTCACAATGATTATCAAATCATCTATATTCGAGAGGGTAATTTTTTTATTTCATAACCAATTCAATTTTTACTATTTCCCACCATTTCAATCCCCAAATTACCTCATTATATTTATTGGAACCTACCTTTTAGTATTGGATGCTTGGAGATTCACCTACGGGTGTATTTTGTATGATTTCATCTTATTCACTTAAGTAGGTGGGTTACCTACAATCCTACTCCAATTGTCCTAGGGTTTCATCCATTGAGTATAGTGTGTCAAATTTATGTAAACTATGTCTTTTTTACATAGGGTTTTATTTGGGTATTATTGGTCAAATATTGTTATTTTAAAATGTATTTAATAACCTTGTGGTGTGGTGGTGGTGCTTTGGGACTTTTGCATAAGGATTTTGTTTTTTTAAAACGTGTGGTTTGTAATTCCATGTGTAAGCACTGCTAGATGTGTTATAATTTCATGATGTATATTTTTCGAATAATCCTCAATCATTTTTCATTATGTGGATTTTTTTGTTCGTTTTGTTAACCGATTGATTTTTAAGTTCCATTTTTCTGTGAAAATGGTTGTTTTATATGTGTGGTTTATGTTGTACTACATGGGCTGTTTTATAATTCAGGGAATGGTTTTATTAAAAATTTTCTATACTACCAATTATGATTTTGAGTAATATTGGGGTGAATTTGTTTTTCAATGTGGTATTTAAGAATATTTTTTTTCAAAGTTTTATTACCTTCCTTGAAATTGTTTTATAGAAATTCTATATAGTTTATTGAGTTATATAATTGGTGAAAAAAATGTGTAGATAATATTTTTATTTTTTTACAAAAAATCATTTCTTATGTAAAAATGGATTTTGGTATTATATGGAATTTGTTTGAGAAAAATGTGGGAAACTCATTTATGTAGTTGGGCGGACATGTACTAGTACACTTGTGATCTGGAATGGTTTGGTCTCTATTTCTCTTGGAATCTAGGACATTGAAAACACTAAAATCACTAAAATCATTTTTACTTGGGACAAATATGTTATGGTTATGTTACCAACTAGTGGATTGTGAATGAGTTAAGATATGGTTATGGTTACTATACACAAAGATAAGAGGTACATGGGGCTGAAAACAATCTAGTTCCTTACAGTTTCCCCAAGATTAATGATTGTTGACTTTTTAGTTTTTATCATTGTATAATGGTGTGTTTGTCTCTAAAATTCATAATAATGCATTTTTTTGTAAAATTTGTCAACTCTAATAAAATTACCTTTGGAAAACTGTTTATTTTTAAATGTTTTGTTCATTATAAATTGTTTCCACTATTTCTTATTTCATAAAACCTGAATGATTTTAATCATTTGTTGCATACTATATAGGATATTTTGTGTGGGATAATATTGGGAATGGTCTCACACCCTAAATAAATCCCTTGGATGTATTTATACTTAATCATGTTTGACATAAGTAATGGCAAGGCTTTGGATGATACCAGTTAGGGTTGTTAGTTTCTTTAATGTAGTAGTGTTGTGGAAAAGGCTCATGGATGATGACACCTTGTGATGTGGTGTTCCATAAGATATATTGATGAGAAATTTATGTATATTTGGACCTCATGTGTCATGTTTAAACCCATATATTTTTTTATAATTTTTAATTATTTTTGTCTGAATTTTCAAATTTTGTTTATTAATTTTTTTGTTGTTTTATATATCCATACTAGGGTAAATAATTCACAATCAAATATTTATGATAGCTGGGAACATGTGGCAGCTTGTGGGGATGGGTAACACCCTTCTGGACTTTCCACGGACCTAGTCAGGTGCCAGTTTTAATAGAGAGCATATTCACTTAGTGAAAAAATGTTATTAGAGGAAGTAATTGTTTTTGGATTATATTATTATTTTGGGATGAGACAGGATAGACATGATCTATGACAATCAGGTATCAGATTTTTGGTCACTAGTAGAGTTTCTAGACTACACCTCTCATGAAATACTTCGAGTTACCATGGGATTATTTAATTATTTACTTCACTTCACTTTTATGTGAGACTTCTAGGATGGAGACTCCACACGGACATTGGTTGGGGTGATGTAGTTGTTTGTTTTATTATTTTATTGTATTTTTCAAATTTATATTTGATGATATTGATGAAAAATTTCATAACTATATTACTAATATCTTCTCTTGTGATTTTTTCCATTTGTAGTAACATCCCACACTGTAAAGCTATTATGCACCCATAGGAGGAATCTAGAGAGTGTTTCCCTCACCACATTATCATTTGCTAGTAGCTGATGTGGATTCATTTGTCCATGAATAGGATATATACTATCTCCCATAACAAATTTTATTAGTGTAGCATTATTAGTCTTAGGATGTAAAAAGTATATGAGTTTCTGATTAATAACTGTTAACCATTTTGAGGAAGCACAAGACCCCAGGAATAGGATGAGTGGATAAAATAGATCATGTGCATTTTTTGAGTTGTTGGACACAACAATGGATTTCAGGGTGAAGTGTGAATCTTTTTGGTTAGAGGTTCCCAACCATAGGTGGTGGGAATAAGTTCATATATCTAGGAAGTAGTAACAGATGAACTAGAATGAAATAAATATTACCTTGAACGACCAGAACTAACCAGATGTTATGGAATATGCATGATCCCAAGTGTTTATAGTGATGGTTCAGGGGTTTCATTTTAGTGATGTAGTATGCTATCCATTTTACTGAGTTGTACTGGTATGCGCCAAAAATGGTCTACAAGGGCCATATTATGGCCCATAAGTTTTAGATGAGATTGAGACCATAGATTAATTCCCAAGTCATCTTGTTCAAAACAAAAACATATGTAGAGGTTGTTGATCAGGTCCGTATAAGGGTGATTGACAATAAAAGGAGGGATTGTTTATCTGGGACAAAATCTTTAATGAGACTTGGAATCTCTTAGAAGAATAAATGGTAGTGGTAGGAGCATGGAATGAAGGGAGGTGGCCTCTCAAGCCAACCTTCAAGGTAGTTTTTATTTGTGGAAAAAATGAGAGGTCTATTGTGTGACACTAATGTGTCAGGCCCAGGAACTTCTAACCACTATGAAAATACTCTCTGAAACCATTGTATAAGTGTGGAGGCATTGGAAAATTGTAGTTTTTTTGAACAATGGAACTCCCTCTCTATTGTATGGAAGGATGAATGGATTCCAGAAGAATGTTAGTTCAGTCAGAGCCATTGAGGAATGGGGGGCTCGGTTTAGTGTCCATGGTGGTTGGGATAGATCATCATCAGGGTAAATCCAGTTCTGGGTTAAGCCACATAAAATTAGTCATTTTCAAGAAGAGACTACTCATCTTTATGTTTTTGATCTGGCACCAGCGGGGTCAGATTCGGGACCGTCAAGTGTTTGACTTACCTTTTTTTGCATCTCATATAGTTGTTACTTCTTTTTATACTTTTTACTCTATTTAATTCTTCTCTTTCAATTTTTTGAACACCTTGAATATTCCATCTGAGTTTTTTTATTTACTGATGGAGTTGGTGACGCTGCATGGAATGAAAATTTGTGTAGGGTCTCAGGTACCCATCGTGATTGCTTTTTGTGTCATGGTTTGTGAAATATTTGGTCCTTATGGTCTTATATTGGGATCATTATGATGTGATAAATGGCATGGATTAATTGGTATAATTTTATTTTCACATCGATTTCTATAGGTGGAAGTTCAGTTTCATTACACCTAATGGGAGTCTTGATTTTTTCCATGGGTATTGGGATCCTCAGTTAGGTCATGCATGACCTCCACTCCAATAGATTGGGAATCTTATCTTCAATTTATCTATACTCGCACTTCAGGATGATTGTCGTTCTCTTGAAGGTGTATCACCCCATGTAGAGATATCATCTCAGGTGGTATTCCCAGATGATAATCCAATCATACCTCTAGAGCGGGATGTGGATCTCTCAATTGATTTGGTGTTGGTTACACAACCAAAATCACTACACTCATATCGTATGGCCCCAATCTAGATGTGGGAATTAAAAATATTATTTTAAGATTTAGAAAGAAATGTATTAATTCTCTCGAGCATATATTTTTGGGATGATAATATTCTTTTTATGAAGAAGGCCGACAAATCCATTCTATAGTGTATTTATTACTAGAATCTGAACAAGGTAACCATCAAAAAAAATATCATCTACCTCGAATACAGAATTTTTTGATCTGTTAAATAGGAATATTTTTTTTCTAAAATAGCCTTTCATTTAGGTTATAATCAACTCACATTGAAACAGGATGATATCCTTAAGATAGGAATCCAATGTATATACATATACTTTGAATACTAGGTCAATCCCTTTATATTTACCAATTCTCTATTGGTCTTTATGGAACTCATAAAAAAGGTGTTCCATAAGTATCTTAGTTATTCCACCATTGAAATCATGGATGACATCCTAGTTTACTATATATCATAGGAGGAACATGGGTATCATTTTCCGATTGTGTTAGGAACCTTGCAAGATCATCACATTTATGAATTTGTTTCCATGTACACATTCTGGATCAAGGATGTGATGTTTCTGGGGAATGTTATTGAGAATAAGGGGCTATCGGTGGACCCTTAGATGATCAGTGTAGTTATGTCATGGGAGTATCCAAATAACATGTTGGAGATCAAGAATTTCCTTATCCTCAATGGTTTCTAAAGGTAGTTTCTTCATGATTTATCACTAATTTCTTGGCCCATGACCACACTCACCCGAAAAGGGGTCAACATTGTATAGGTAATAGAGTGTCAGGGTTCCCTCGAAGAACTAAAGTATTGTTTTGGTACCTATTCAATGATGATTTTTCAGAGGCATGAATGGAGTATTTGGTGTATTAAAATTCTTCCGGTATGAGTCTTGGGTGTGTGATTATATAGGGTGATCACGTGGTGGCATAAGTTTCTCCCCAACTCTGACCAAATGAAAATAATTATATGACACACAACATAGAGTTAGAATCTGTGATTCATGATATGAATACATGGTGCCAGTACTTCATTAGAGATATGATTGTATTCTACTATGATCACAAAAACATGAACTACATCTTCTTGCATAATGATCTCTTATCTATGTTAGTTCCACTAGATCATTTACTTTCTGGGGATCTACATTGATATTATCTATACCATGGTAAATTGAAATTTGTTACAGGATTATTTGAGTAGAAACATACCAACTAAATCCTTGAGGAAGTCCAGTGAAGAGTGGATTCTAATTGGGATAATTTCTCGGAAGCATGTAGAGTCCAATGCGCACATTGGAGGTGCGTTCATGGAAAGTACTTACTTTAATCCTTTACTTATAAATTTTATTTTTAGTGAACATTCTAGTGGTGAGATTTTTTAGTTGTTTAGTAGTTTCATCATAGTGGGGATATGTATTTTTATTTTAAATCATGTCTTCGAATAATCTTATGCTTCAAGGTCCGATCAGTAGTTTTGTCATCTCTCTGGATGGTGGTGATGTAGGATATCCAGTAATATAAGTGGGATGTCTATCAAGGTGCCATGAAAATGTATTATGATGTGCTTCGATAGTTTTGGTGGATAGGAATGATAAAATACATAGCTAACATCATGTAGAGATTCTATATATGTCAATAGGTGAAATTGGTGCACCAAATGCCCTGTAGTTTTCTCCATCCATTACCCATTACTAAAATAAAGTCGGAATATGTATCAATGGACTTCATTATTTTATATCCTCATAAAAATTTTAGTATTTATTCAATATGTTAGTGATTGATAATGTGAGAAAATCATCCCACTTCATTCTAATCAAGTATATAGATTAAGATAATGAGTTGGGACCTTTGTATAATTAGGATGTGGTAATGATTTAAGGTGTGCCATCTGTTGTTGTGTCAGACAATGACCCATGTTTCACTTATCAATTTTTAGAAATCCATTAGAAGTCCCTCGGGTCACAGATTAAGGTGAGCACAACATACCACCCTCACAGAGATGGCCAAACAGAGCATGAGGATCAGATACCAGAGGATATTCTACGTGCATGTGTTTTTGACTATTGAGGTTCTTGGGAAAACAATTTGGGATTGGTTTAATTTTTTTAAATTAACAGTTAGAAATCCTTAATTTAAATGTCTCCTTTTAAGGCACTTTATGCTCAACCTTTTCTATTTCCCTTATGTTGGGCTCTAGTAGGAATGACTTCACTATTGTGGACAATCCATGTTTATGTGACATATGATAAGGTCATGTTTATTATATAGTGATTATTGATAGCTCAGATTCATCGTAAATATAATGAGTACTAGAGGTGTCAATACCTATAGTTATATGTGGGTGAATGGGAGTTGTTGAAAGTGGCCCCTCGTCTGGGTCATCGTCATTTGGGAACGCAAGGGAAGATGATGTCCTTGGATGTTGTTCCATTTTAAGTCACCGATCATATTGCAATGGTTCAATAAATATTGTATTTTTCTTCTTATTTGACATAAATTTATGACTTCTTCCACATCTCCCATATGATAAAGTATAACCTGAATTCGTCCCATGTGCTGAATTGGGCAGAACTAAAGACAGTGTCTGATTTACTCGAATTTCAGTGGATGGTGTGAATTGTGGACTCCCAAGGAAAAGATCATCAATATAATACTATACCTCTAGTTCTATTCCTCTAATAGAATGTGAAATTCGAGAATTAGACATGGGAGTAGAAGTCTTAGGTCGATGTGGAGTTTCTATTTCTCTTATCTGATCAGGCTTCATGCTAACATTATGAGGGGGGAATGTTTCTATGGATGGGATAATAGTCACAGAAATGAAATATTTTAATTTCATCACCAATAATTTATATTCATTCATTGGGGGGGGGGGGGGGGTTCCCATGTATTTTTAGAGAATGAGGTGGTATTTTCATGACTAGGGCCAAACCATGTTCCCATTTACAGATTAAAAATAAAAATTGATTCTTTTCTAACTCCATAAATTTTAAAAACATTTCAGAAATTATACTACCCATTTTTCATCCCCTATCATATTCAAACCACCATATTTATTTAGACCCCTTATTAACATATTATCATGGTGGATTTGGGTGATTTATTCAGGATTTTGACCTACTTGAGATCCCATTTACAGTTAAAAAAGTAATTTATTTCTTTCATATCTAATTCGTTATTTAATATTTTTCGGTGATTCTAGCACTCATGTTTTCCCAAGAAGCCTAGGAGGACCCAAAAGTTCCATTTTCACTATTTGGATCTTATATCCATAATAGATTATGGAAAAATACCTCAATGTGTCCTAAATCATCATGATGGGGAAGGTAATTTCATTCCTTCATAAATCATGAATGTTTTACTCTATTTCCCCCATTACCGGCCCTAAATGACCTCCTCATCAATATTTGAGAATCCCTATAATTATTAGTTGTGGGATGATTCACCTATTAGAGTATTTTGGGAGATTTCTTCATGATCAATCAGGTATGTTAATTTCCTTCCTTCCTCCTCCCATTTTCATATGGTTATTTTCCATTTTGATGATGTTAATAATTTAAAACAAGTAGAGATTCAAATATAGTGTTTGATCTTGGGGTTTATGGTCAAATACTGTGGTATTAAATTTGATTTAACATCATTTTTGTATTGTGGTGGTGTGGTTGAACTTCTGCACAAGGAGATTGGTGTCTTTGACCATTCTGGTAGTTGATTCCACAGGTAAGGACTAATAGATGAGTTAGCCTTGCTGGATTTCTATTTTTAAAATAATCCTCCATCATTTTTCTTGAAGTGAATTTTTTTTTGTGGAAATTGATAAAAAAATTGATTTTTAAATTCCATTTCTGTGTGAAAATGGGTGATTTACATTTGTGTTCCATGCGGAACCACATGGGTCTTATTTATAATTCATGATTGGGTTTTATTAAATTGTTTTTCTAATGAATATTATGGCTTGAGTTCATACTGGTGGGAATGGGTTTTTTAAATATATATTTTAGATGAATTTTATGTTCAATGTGTTGTTACATTCCATGAATTTTTTTATGTAAATTTGTACTGGGTTATTTGGTTATAAAAAGGTCAAAATTCATGAGTAGCTATAATTTTAAATGTGTGTGACCAGAACTTGTGTTTTTATTTTAAAATCTCATTTGATAACATTTGGTGATTTTTTGGGCACAATGGGGGAAGCCCATGTATCTTGGTGGGTGGATGTGTACTTGTATTATAGTGATCCAGATTGGGTTTTTCCCTCTTTCATATAGAAATTTGTAAATTGAAAAAACTTTGAAAAACAATAATGATGTTGATTGGGGACCACTAGGTTATCATTATATTCCATACTGGTGGATTATAAATGATAACATATATTTTTATACTTACTTTACACTAAGATACGAGGTACATGGAGCCCAAAACTAACTAATGCATAATTGTGTTTATGAGAATGCTACTAGTTGACTATTTGGTGTTTATCATTATGTTGTGGTGTGTTTGGATTGAAATTTATAGGAATAGATTTTAATTGAAATGTGTTCACTGGTTGAACATTCTTTTTGAAAATTGTTTACTTTTAAAAGATTCATTCTTTAGAAATTATTCCAGCCTTTTCTTGTTTATTAAAACATGCATTCTTTTTATATTTTTTTACATATCGTATGAAATATTTTGGGTGGTATAATATTGGGATTAGTCTCACACAATACTTAAAAATCATGGGTGTAATTAGATTTGAACATGGTTGATATGGGTAAAGCCAAGGCCGTGAATGATGGTGGTTCAGGCTGTTAGTTTACTTCATATTGTAGTATTATGGAGACAGCTCATGAGTGATGACCCATTTCCATGTAGTGTTCCTTGGGCGGTTTTGATACATCATTTACATATCTTTGGACCTCTTGTCCCATATTTAGACCCATGTATTCAGTTTTGGGTTTTATCTGAGGCATATTCAGTATGAATTCTAATATTATTTTTATTTAATGTTTTTTATGTATCCATACATGGATAAATCATTCCCAACCAAATATTTATGAAACACTATAAGATGCCCAATCCTATGGAAAAAGGGATAACACTTTATGACATTCCACAGACTAGCTCTGGTGCTGGTTTTAATAGAGATTGGATTCAGTTTGTGAAATTACCTATACATTTAGATTTTATAAACTATCCAAGTGATGCTTTATAATTATATCATAGTTATAGTATTCTTGTAAAGAAAGTTAATTAAATTGAATTTCCATAAATTGATATGTTTAGCCTCTTTCTCCAGGTTTTAGGCAATGATGAATTATATAATCAAAGAATTGTGATAAATTATATGAGTGGGTAAAATTATTTGATTCAAATTAATGTGAATTGATATATTTGTGGGTATATTTGTAGGGAATTAATATTTAGGAATGAATTATATGAATTTAGATGTTATTGGATGACTTAGTCGGTATACCATATATCCAAACTCTATTAGATGCCTTGGATGACATTCCTCGGATCTTTATAGCAGTAGTTGATTCCTTGGATGGGATTTCCCCATGGGTATCTATTACATGGGATTCATTCGGACTTGATATCCATTAGATTCTCTTTGTTTTTGATAGGAGGGGACATTGTTTTCATACATTCTCCTTGGACCCCAATAAAAGCGTAATAGATAATCCATCAGCATTATCCTCAGACTCGATAAGGTTGGCATAATCCATTATAACTTTGATCTGGAACTGAGGGGTCTGACATGATTGATTATATTTCAATTCCATGGTAAATGTGACATGATTTTTTATATATCTAGACTATGGAAAATGTGATAGGAAACACTGTATAGTGTGACTGCGGCTAATACTTCAATTATATTTATTCAAAAATTAATTTTTGACATGACATGTATTGATATTTGGTGATTCAATGTAATTTGTATCTATATATATTGTTCTTACCTTTTAATTAGTGAATGAATATTATTTTTAGGGATATTTGTAGGGAAATACAAAAACACTTGTCATCTATATAACATTCATTGAAAAATTTACAATCTCTTACTACATGCATGTGATTTACATTTTCCCCCACTTTTTCTTTTTATATATTACATTAAGTATTTTTTTATAGATGGTTGGATGGTTACCTAATGCTATATTATTTCACATATTGATTGTGACTCTATTGGGTACACAGAAAGTCTATTTGGAAGCACATAAGAACCTGTGACACTAGCCTTAGTTACATGGGTGACTTTTGGACATTCTTAGGAGTAGGGGAACACAACACTGAGCAGAGTCTTGTGATTCTCTTAGAAGATAGTGTTTTATGGTTTTTTATTATTTTTATTTATCATAAAACTAGATACATATTCTTCATTATTTGTAGACACATGACCTGATTGTCATTGTATATCGAGTTCTTTGAAAATTATATTTCTACTCCCTATCATTATCAATTTTTAAGGCCATTGTACTATGTATGAAGTTGAATATTATCAATATTCCCATGTGTTACCCTCTTTTACTGAGTGTATTGTCACACCATAACCATTCCCAAAGCCCTCTCTTCTACTCAGTAGCCTCTAACATTTATTGATATGATATTGGTGAAAAGGGGTAAACTAGGCTTGGGGACCATTCAATGGAATACAGAAAAATGATTTTACAAATTGATATCGAATCCATTTTATATTTCTAGTTTTAATTATTATTTGGAAATAATAGACAATGATAATTTGGTATTGGAATTAGGTAGTGAGTAGTTCCAGGTCATAGAAAACAAAAATATCATAAAAGCTAAATTTATTGTGATGAAATTTTTGTTTTCTAGATATTAAAAATTTATGTTGATTTGATTCCTATATTAGGTGATTAATAAGAAATATGACGTGAATAATTATATAATTGTGGGGTCTATTTTGTTTCAACCTAATGAGATTTGTGTATTCCCTCTCATGAATAATTTTAGACAGTTGCGATAAATTACATGAGATGCATTATAACATTCTATATATTATACATTACTTGTTTGAATTATGTTTTGATAGGTTTCAAAATATATATAACATCATTTGTGAAATAATTATATTAAATTAATCAAGAATCATTTTTGGTATATAGGGTTCCAACCATAACCTATGTCGTGTCTTCTGGATTATTCTAAAACAGAATCCATTTGAATAAAATATTGTCATGTTAACTCATGGACATGAGTCTCATGAACTGGAATGTGCAATGGTGTCAATTAGGTAGACATAATATTTATGTTTTTAAACACTATAGTACCTTATGGATAATAATTTAGTGAACCATTTGGTACAACCATTAAAAATGGAATTTGAAACTTTTATACAATTCAAATGGTAAATGAAATGATCGATAGAGACCTATACCTAAAAAATGATTTGGAGTGTGAATGTGGTAGTTTCTCTAGACTATTTATTGGTTGTTTGTTTTCTGTTGTTCTATATATTTGATAAGGAATTGTCATATGACTTTTTATATAAATTTTTTGACCATTCCTTTTCTTTGGAGCGACATACATTGATTTCAGTCTACTTTATGTTATGTTTTAGGAATTATTTTGAAACACCATTCTAGAAAACTGATTTAGTACTCCACGAGGGTTTATATGTACATGTCCTAGAAGTAGTGGGACATGAGCTATGATTGTTCCTCCATTAGTTCTATATATATCACACATATTATGTAGCGAACAAGCGATGAGGCATAGTTCTATGAGGGAGTTTATTGGTCCACAATGTCTTTTTAGGGAGCTTCATAGGAATAAATGTCTATGGATGACTAGAAAAATTTGTTTTAGAAGCATAATACAACCACATTTCCAATGTATGGTGGTCCATAGGCTACAGAGCATTGTCTTGAGATGACGCTATCAATGATTGAGAATCTGGAGACTCATCCTTAGAGGAGAGTGAAGCTATAGATGTATATTCTTGGAGGAGAAACAAGGTGGTGGTAGGATTTTTTGAAAGAGGATGAAAATCTCTCACATTTTATTTCGGATCATTTCAAAACAATTATTTATGAATAATTTAAATAGATACTCTAATGGGAGAGCATGCTTGTGAGTCATGAATTTATAGGATAGTGCTATGAAAGTTATGGGTACATGAGATGCATTATATAGATTAATCATTTTTTTAAACACATATTGATGATGAATTATCCATAATGGGGAACTTCAAGGAAGGTCTCTAAAATTTCAATTGATCATAGTTCAATGTGTTCATGTTGATGAAAATCATTGAAATAGTGAAACAGCTTCTAATTACAGAGTGAATCCTCAGCGATGTGAGGTACGTATATTGGAGAATTATTGTCACCTATCCTAAAATATAAACCTCTAATGGAAGAAAGAAATGTTTTACATACTCTCAGGAGATAAATACTAAATAATATGTGACTAATAGTAGTGCATATATCTTCAATAAGTGTAGCAGATGAAAACATAATAGAAATCAATGTGATTATGACAAATTCATGTGTTGTCCTTACCAAATGATAGGAAATATTAATGATATATGTAGTTCATATCCTCTAGCTTGAGGAGTCAGGGTTTAGGTGGGAAACCATGTTTATAATAATTTTTCACAACTCTGTGTTATGCTGGGAGCTGTAGATGTACCGGTCGATCAGACCGAGGTGCTGGTGGCCATGACCGAGGACGTTATACACCGGTTGTACCAAGGATTACTGCTGACCTAAATTGGTTATTTATGTTCTATCACATTTAAGTGGTTCATACAAGATATAGTGTGTAATTACTACCCCTAAGGAGTAAGGAATTAGAACATACACTGTGAGAGTTAGAATTTTAGTATCCTCAAATCATTTATATTCTCATTTTGGAATTGGTTCATCTAATTGTCTTATGTCTATACCTATATTGAAGAGACTTGGGATCATTGGTCAATTTAATGATGGGGTTATATTTCCAAACACTCTATTAGGGATAATAATAGTGGATGTATTTTAATTCAAGGAGTTACCATTTGACAATAGTGTGGGTCACATCATATTTAATTTTTTCCGCTAGATGACTAGGATTGACTTCATTCTCTGGATGGAATGACATGTCTTTTAACAAGAATATATTTACTTCTATCATTATAGGGTAACATTGACATAACCAAAAGTAATAATTTAGCTTCACAATGATTAATTTTTTTCCAGTCAATATGAATTAGACTTGAGCATTGATGGATGTGTGGGATGACTACACAGATTGATAGTGTATATCTAGACTATTACGAACATGTTCCGAAGAATTCCTTATAGTGGTTTTGTATTTCAGGGATTTGATATTGGAATAACTTAATGTTTTACCTCCTAATAAATAGATAGATTTATCCATTGATCCAATTCCTGCTTCAACACCTCTATCCATTCCTCACATATAGAAGGATTTGATGAATTACCATGTTATCAAGTTGCAGCTATATGATTTGGATGAATATTCGTTTACTCTACTGGGTAAATATATATGGGGTTCTCAAAACTATTTTTGAAAACGTCAAATGGTAACCATTAGGTATGTTTAGATTATTGAATGATGTACCATATAATGGTTAAATATAGGTATCCCTTTCATAGATAATAGATTTATTTCATCATCTATGAGGAGATTCATCATTCTAAATAATTTATTTGTGAATAATATATGAATAGGTGCATGTTACACCTAAGGACATTCATCATATAGATTTTCATAGGACATATTGTCTATATGATTGGATTGATATTCCATTTGGTCTCATGAACACACATATTGTTTTTTTCATGTAGATTAAATGAATTTTCCATCCTTATATGGAATCGTTTTGTTGGTTTTTGTGGAAGATATATTGGTTTACTCCACTAATTTACAAGACCATGAAAAAAATCATGAGAACAATTTGGATACACTATTTCGACATCGGATATATTCTATTGTCACAAAGTGACTGTTTTGTATGGTCATGATTGACATCAAAGGACATATTATCATTGATATATGATTTTCAGTTATCCTAGGGAAGATTATTGGTATAGATAATTGGGAGAATCCCATGAACATAATTGATATATTGAGTTTCATGGGGGATATATTGATATTAATAGAATTTAATATTGGAAATAACATCGCTACCATGTCTATTGAAAAGTTTGATTGGGAAGACTGTTATGTTTTTATGGAGAGATACCTTTGAGACGTCAATTTAAGATTTTAATGGTATACATACTTTACCATCTCTATTGATAATCCCTGAGTAGGGAATACGATACAATTTTTACTATGAATCATCAGGTGTTAGGATTGGATAAGTGCTGAAGTGGTGATATTGAGTCCTGTAATAGGGGGTTATAGTAGCTGATGACACATCACAGGAAATATCCTCTTAAAAATTTCTAGTTATATGTAGTTATACATTATTTTTACATTTGAATAAATTATATAATGAGTAAAAATTCAGTAGTGTACACATACCAAAAAACATCTAGTATATATTTATATAGAATGATATGTATCTTTGATAGAAAGGTTCAGTTGAATACCTATAGTCCATAAACATAGAACATACCTACAAACTTATGAATGAAAATGTTGTGTTTAATGCACTGTTCAAGAGGACTTATTTACATTAAATTCAAGGGGGGTGTTGTGAGTGGAAGATTATAATTTTTTTATAAGAGGTAGTTGGAGGTAAAGGATAGTTAATGATATATATGTATTTAATTTCTATTTATGCCCTCAACTATATTGGATAAAGTTATTAATAGGATTCTATTTTACTATAAGGGCCTAGTCCTATGGGATAGTGTGGTATGTGGGGAAACCTATCATTTATTTACATTAAAAAAGGATTCTATTCTTTATGACCATGGTAAAAATTGGTTTTCTCAATGAAAATTTTTGGGGATATGATGTAGGTGCTTCATACATCTGTTTATTCTCTACATGTGGGTGATTTTGTGATGTATAATGACATACCTCGTCACTACTGGTGGGAAGGTATGAAAAGAGACTTAGGTCATTTCAATATTAGGTATTCCAATAATCTTTTGTTTAAGGAGGGTCATTATTGACTAGGAAAAATTTTACTATGGTGACATATTCCTTAGTGAAAAGGAGATGATGTTGTGATTTATTTCCTAACTTGTTCATTGACATCTCTTCAATGTTGGGATGTTGTATAGGTTTTTGTTGACAGGCTCATGATTGAATCTCATTTACATCCTATTAACAAGAAAACCTATGTAGATGATCACTCAAGGTGGTATATCATTTGGATTTTATAAATTTATGGTGTCCCACGCACTATTATTTATAATTAGGATTCCCAATTTTCTTCTAACTTCGAGAAGACTTTTTAGAGGGAACTAGGTATATAGGTTCGTATAAGCTTGATGCATAAACCTCAATAATATTTCTAGTATGAGCGTATGATTTAGGTGACCGGGGAAATGTTGTGGTCATACTTAATTGATATTGGGGTCTCTTATGAATGACATATTCCACTAGTTGTTTTAGTCTACAATATTACCAATCAAAAGAATATATGGAAGAAACCTGATCAGTATTTCTATGGTACAACATGCTGATTGCGAATGGGTTGGTTATATCATGGAAAGACAGGTATACAAAGACCACATCTCATGTAAGATACACATTTGTAGGTCTATTTGATCAGAAATATTATGGACACCACAATTTCTCTATAAAAATCCTACACTGATCACCACAGAAGGATGAATGAGTTTAATGATGGGAATAAGGTCTTTTTATGAGTTTTCTGAGGCATAGGCAAAGACATAATATGAAAAAAGTAATATTTCATATCAATATATTGGGACATTAGTGATTCTAGAGAGAGATAGTCATGTAGCCTATTGAATGAAGTTACCTTCTTGTTATCGGAAAATTCTTAATTTCATATATGTATATCAAGTACATAGTTATCATTCAGACACATCAAAACAAATTTCATCCTAATGAGGTTTAGATATAGTTATATAAATCCTTTTGAGGATCATTTAATTTATATAATTTATAGTATGTCGATGGTTCATTGAGGATGGTCAGTTTATCAAGTATGAGTGATATGGTATCACGACAATTTACCGGATGAGAAATTGTATTGGGAGGCCAACATATGTGATCCTTGGATGGAGTTATTATCATATGAATATTTACATCCATTGAGAGGGATATTTGGGGATGAATTTATTTAGGTTGTTATTTTATGTTCTTTAGTAATCGTATGAGTTATGGATACATTTTTTATATAAATGTTATTATGGATTAATGTGTATACCCATTGAGGTGATAGGGTACTGGGGGTGTCCTGGGCTTGTTTGATACCTCGAACAATGATTTTTCATAGAATATTAAAGGTCTAATGGTTAGTATAATATTTTATTGGTAGGTTATATAATTAATATAATGTGTGTGAGGCTAGGCAGTATGCTAGAGGATCTTACACTATTTGTGACACTTTGATGATATGAGAGAGCAATAGTTTGGGTACATCTATGTGTTTTAATAGTTTCCGAAGACATGGTTTGAGCATGGTTAGCTAATCGTGTAGTGTGCCTCTATTTAAAGTGGAGGGTGCATGTTTTCCAAACAATATTACCAAATGTAAAACCAACCTATAAAAATTAGAATTATATTTAAATGTTTCAATTTTTTCATCACTAAAGGTAAAAACATATTTCTCATTTATATATATCCTCCATTTAATGTTGAATACATGTGAGAGATCATTATAATCCTAATGGACTATTTTGATCCCTCTCCTCTGTATGATCTCAATATCGAGCATCGTCAGTCTCATTAGATATTCATTGGTGAGTAATCAATTCCTTCGATTTTTTTCTTATTTATCTCGATATCAATGAAGTTATTTAGAGTTGAAATGTTTTCCCTATTTCTAGGATGTTTACCATTTTATAGTATAAAAAATGATTTTAATTGAATCTCCGCTGATAGTAGATGATCTCTATAAAACTAACCTAATATATGTTGTATATACTTTTGTTGTTTGTTTTGGTGCATTATTAAACAAATTTGCTGTGATAGCCATCATAAATGCTTACTCATCCCTATAAACAAATATAATAATTTGACTAAAAGAAATAGAAAATGATTAGGATTCCCTATAGTTCATTGATTTTACATGGGGGTTATTTCCCCATCCAGGGAAACCAATGATGTGTTCTCTTTTCCTGTTCCATTTCATAAAAAACCAATGGGGTTTGTTTTAATGATTTCTTAGTATAAATAAATCTTTTAATTATTGAATTAAATTTATTTTAAGGAATTTAATTTGTTATTACTTCTTTTCATGTGATACATCTTATTGAATTGATTAATAATAGAATTGTGATTCATTATTTTTGTGGGTAAAATCATTTAATGTGATTCAATGTGAATTAATATAGGACTGTCTATAGTTATGGAACATGAAATTTTCATGAATAAATTATATGACTTGATATGGTAGGGGATTCTATGTGGGGTATACATTGGATCCTAACTCTATTAATTCCTTGTATGTTGTGACTTAGATTATAATAGCAATACTAGATCATTGGATGAGATTTCTCCTAGGGTCTTGATTATGTGGGATTCCTTGTTCTTTTAACCACATAGTTTTTTATTTTGGGCACATAATGGAAATGGTTGGTAGAAATGAACCTTGGACCCCAATTCAAGGATAACCATGTTTCTATAGGGATACTACTCATATTCATTAAGGATTTCTTGATCTTCTATACCTTGGATCTGGCCTCGATCTGTCAAAATTGATTGATTATACGACACAAACATGTTAAATTTTACATAATTGATTATAATTATTGGTAATGCAGAATGTGATATCCTTGGTATTACATTATATCCTTAGTTTATTTGAAACTTCTGGTTATACGATAAGGATCTGGTGGACATGATATGTATTAATGTATGGTGTGGTCTTGTTTGATGTTTTTTTATTGTTTTTAGCAAAATTTTTATAGTATCATGACCCATATTTTTTAGGTATCCTTGTTTGGACACATAGTATATCATGTTTAATTTTTTAGATGCTATATGTTTTTTACAGTCTTTTACTTCTTACCTGTGATATGTATTTCACTCTAATTTATCTTGTTATATTACACAACCATGATTTTTAATGGTTTTTTGGTGGTTAAGTACTTGGATTATATATCACACATTTTTCAAGACACTATTTTTTTACTAAGGATGTCTCTTTAGATATTCGTTGGGACTTGATATATTGCCCAAAAATTGATTCCAAAAATTTTCTTATTCGGTGGAGTATGGGTGTGCGGGGCAAAGTCGAGGGTCATGATTATATGAGTAGATAGTTTTATTAGTTCATTTTGGTATTTTGATACATCTATAGTTTCATTTTATTAATAATTACCATTTGTGGATTCATTTTATACTTATTACATGATCATATTTGTTTATGAGATACTTCTCGAATTATTTTTATCCATATTATTTTTATCTAAATTTTTTTTATTATAATGAATAATTTATTAACAGTTATTGATATTTTTTTCATACTGGTAATGATGCAATATTGTCCCTATATGCACAAAATATCCCCTCTATTATATTCAGAAGCATCTATCATTCGGGGAGATGCACATGAGGTCATGAGTCCAACCAGCATCAAGGCACTCTTTAGTGGAATCATAGTCTAGGATTTTAAGAATATTTTTTTGACCATATTTCATAATATAAAGAATTATTTTTCCAAATAATGAATCTAGTTATTCAAATTCAACTGAAAAAAGTGGTGGAATTTAATTTCTAATGAAACACTTACACTTGTCAAAAAAATTCTTATTAAATGTATTTTAAAGAATATATTAACTAAATAAAAGTAATAATAAAAATATTTATTTCAATTAATATTTATTGATATTAAATTGATAAATTTTATTTTAATCATTCTTTATGATGGGTTATTTTAATTATTTTATATTTTTAAATATTTTTCACTATAAAATTGTTTTCAGGGAAAATTATTCAATAGATGAAAAAAATCATCTACTAATATGTAGTATACTTACTATTTATATATAATTAATTTGATTTTATATTACTAAATAACACATATGTAAATTTTAAATAAATTAAAAATAACCTTGGGAATTAATTTATTTAAAAATTGATAATTTTATGAAATCTACATAATCCATATTCATTGATTAAATATTACTAACCAAAATATCAATAAAATATCCCTAATTAATTATTCATATGCTAATTTTATAAATGATAAAAATATAAAAATATATTTTTATAAATGTGTAACAAAATAATTACACTATTTTTTCATTGAAATATAAAAAAATCATTATTTGAGGGAAATATATTTTCAAGGAATGATTTGATTTTGATTAGAACTATGCGAGATGTTAATAACATATGATATATAACTTTATAATGTGAATTAACATTATATATATTTAATATAGTTGTTGATCTTATCCCTAACCCCCTATTTAAAATCTTGGTAATAATGGCCATATTTAAATAGTAATTTTAATTGTAAAGTATAGATTCATAAAACCCATTTTATCAATTAAAAAAATACAAGAAAACGAATTTGGTTTAAAATTATTTTATTGTATTTAGGTGTTATATACCCATAGATGTCTGGTGTTGAAGGTTATATATGCTTTAAACGTAATGTTAATTTTTTAAAATCATGCTTTCATACAACTAGAACCACTAATTAATGTTTAGGTATGTTTATAATGTATTTGGATATGTTTTTCATCATATATAATGTAAAATGTCGTGTAAATAAGAGAATTGAAAATTTTACTTTTACAAGTGTGGTTGAGGACACACATAGAAATTATTAATAGATTAATGTATATTGATGACATTCAAAATGAATGTAATTCCCAATGATTAGATATTTTGTGAAGCTATTGGATGAGGTCAAAATATGTCTAATTAGTAGTTCTCATACAATTTAAATTGGAAAAATATCCTTAATGAATTGTATTAACCCTAGTAAACACATTCCAACCATAACCACAATGAAATAATTTTACTAATTTTTATATTAATTATTATAAAAAATGGAAGTGGCCTCATTACCAAATTTGAATATGATGATTTAAAATGTGAAATCCAGATCATCATATTCAATTTAAAATATTTGTAGAATATAATTTAATATAAACTCGCAATATATGACCATAAATAGATCTAACTAACAAATGTTTTTCATATGTATAAAATGATTGGAATGCAAAATGCACATAAAATTATTTTAAGTGAACATAATTTGTGTATTTATAGAACAAAAGAATAAATGTTACTTTATAAAACATTTAAATTTAATATATATATTTAAATTCATTAATCAAAATTTCCATTTTCAATAAGAATATGTATAATTCACTATTTATCAAAAAATTAATTTTTTTAACAAATATACAAAAATTAACACTAAATAAAAGTGTATGCTATTTTCAAAAATTAATTTTATATTGTTGACCAGTGTTTACAAAATTATAAAAACTTATTATTATAATTTTTATAAAAAATATATAAAACCTTATTTGAGGAAATCATATACTGATCCATATAATGGATTTAATTTTTTTTATTAATCTGAAATCAATAAACATTTATAAATTTTTTTATTTTAACTTAAACAATCGATATAAATGATACGTCATATCTCAATATTTTAATACAATAAATTTTGATTCGATGTAGATATATCAAAAGAAGTTATAAAAGATATATTTCATAAAATATATATATATTTATATCATTACATTTTAGTATGCCAATGAGCATGTACCCAAGTGGTACAAGCTCCTACATAGAATCCAAAAGACCCGGGATCAAATTCGGGTAGGAACAAAATTACATGCACTATAGCTGGGAACTACAGAAGTATTGTAGTAGTGGCGGACTGTAGCAGGGGCGACACTATAGTGGCGGAGGCATTTTATCAGGTATGGTAGCAGTGCTAGTACTGTAGAAGTATTGTTCAGCAAGGGGTCCTTTGGGCCAAAAATGGGCTTTCAAGCCTTGTATTCAGGACACATGGCCTTGGGCCGTCGAGCTATGTAATGGGTGTCCCTCTACCACAAAAAATATCTATTTTCATTAAATAAAAAATTTAGGCTTTTGCCTAACCTTTTAAATAAATATAATTACATTTTAGAGTGTTATATTCTACCACATTTAAAATTATTATTTAAATAGAAATTGCATCCATGTGATGGAATCAATTACGTATTTATCAATTTCAAAACATCCCTAGGTTCTTATTTATATTCATAAAACTTTTATTTATTTAACAGTTTTTTTTATAGGATTAACACTATTATATATCAATTTTACTCTTTGATTGTTGATTTCAAATTTATGTTCATCACAATTTGGGATCATCCTACAGTAGTATGACATCTGAGTAATGTACATGTTATGTATCTTGATTTCAGATTCTCATGAAAAAAACATGGAACACACTATTATCTTGAGATAGCTTAGTTAGATGTTTCATGTGATGATTAATCATCATAACTCGATCAATAATACTAAATGGTCCAACGTTCCAATATGTTTTCTTTCCCTTCAATCAAAATCAAATAAAATTATTACGTGCTGAAATTAACAAGAATACCTTATCAAAAACATTGATACCTATATTTCACTGATAAATGTATATTTAAAATTTATTTCAAAATAAATCATTTGTTCGGTGTTTTTTATTGTATCTAACTATATTCCATTTCCATATATCGATATTGTCTAAATATATTTTTTTACCCAAATATTTTCTAATAATATTGGGGTTTTAGAAATATTTTTGTAAAGGGATTCATAAGTATCCTTCTGAATTCATGACTAAAATATTTTATTGTAATAAAACTCAAAAAAATAATAGTGTTGATCATAAATAACAATGAAAAAAATAGAATAATACCACAGAAAATACTATATTATTGAGATTGTTATATATAAAATACCAAAAGTCTGATGATGACATGTAGTATTAAAACAATATAATATATCCATATCATAATGAAGACTTTAGAAACAAATTAGGTAATACCTAGATCATGATTAGATATATTTGAATATATTACTACATACAACCTTATATCATTCAAAAATTTATATTCCAAAAAGCTAATTAATTGATAAATATTTTCTAATATAAATGGTTTATGATGACTTTTTTAAGGGATCATCTGCATCCCAAATTGAATTATTTCCATGGAATATTTTTAAGGTAATGATGAAAAAATCCATTATAATGTTTTATCATTTACTTTAGTGTGATGGTCAAGGTTTTATCGTCCCCTTAACATTTTTCTTTTAGACATTACATGTTGATATACCATGCACTGATGTACATAGATTTCATTATTTCTATTCAGGATGTACTGCTATAAATAATATTTCGGATCTCTATATATCTCTATATATTATAGATGGATAGATAATAATGAAACTATATCCTAATCATATAGCTCCTCTATTATATTCCATGATGACATGAGAAAATCATGGTTCGAGATCCTTATCATTACATTAACATAAATGTTGAAATCTGGAAAAATATTCACATATTTTACAATTCTTCATCTTACATTAGTGAATTTTTTATCATTTCCTCAATAAATGGGTGAATATTCATTTTAATGAATTATATTTATCCCTTACATTATTATTTCATTATATATTTTTGAAAATCACAAAATTTTGGATTTCATGTGATCCTTATTATATAGAAGTGAACACTATCATTTCAACTCAAATCATATGATAGATTTTTCAATTTCCCCTCTACGGAAATGTATTATTTTTTATTAGTATTTAATAAACTCCAAAAATCCTATATAGTGTATATTCATCAATTTCTGAGTTAATAAATACATCATATTGTAATTAATTTAAAATATACCACACATTTTTCATGATGATAATTCCACAATATATGTAATTTTAATATTACCAAAATTAATTCTAAATAATGTTTTGATTATTTTTTCACATGAAAAATATATTTTCATAATGCATAAATTTGTCACACTATTGTTTTGTTTGAGGATAAAACCCATTAACTTCATCAATAAATAAAGATATATCAAAATAATTATACAATATTATATGGTGTGAATAGGTTCTCTAATTGACCATTGATTTAGATCAGTGAAAATTTCTTCTCATTCATATATACAAAAGAAAATTGATCCCTTATGAGTTAAAATAGTCAATATATTTGAATACTATGAGAAGTTATCCAAAATGGACCCATAATATCTATCACCCGAATAATATAATAATTCTCACTCACATTGGTCATACTAGTATAATTATAAATAAAATCAATCATTGATGTAGCCACACATATTCCATTCACATGAGATCATATAAAAAAAGGAATCATTGGTGTATAATATTCAATCATGGTAAATTGTACATATATATATTCTCTTTAATTAATGTATTCAGTACAATCCTAATGTTATCATCATCCTATTACATTCATATAGAATATTTAAGAATATCATCTAAAAATACTACCTCAAATTTTTCATTATAATATATAATAATTTTATTATTTAAATCCTTTATTATATTATATGAATTATTAAGACCAAATATAATCAATATAAATTCATAGAGTAAATACCCTATATAGAATTTCTTTTGGTATATCCTCTTTATTCATCCTTAATTGATGGTATTTATAATGAAGGGAAGTTATTTAAAATTTATTATCATCATAGATTTGATCCAGCATGTCATCAATATGAGGCAGCAGGTAATTTCTGTTGATATGAATCTTTTTGAGATCCTAATATTTTATGTATGAGATCATTTATCTATATTTATTTTTAATGAAAGTAACTATTGAACCATAAAGTGATCCAATTGTATGAATGAATTTTTAGTCAATATTATCCTAGACATGATTCTTCAATTCCTACAAATCAATAAGGGAAATTTAACTTGGAGTCTTGGAAAAATTTGAATAATAAGGTAAGATTTATATTAGAAAGTAAACATCATGATTTTGTGGAAGAATATGCAACCCTTCTAACAATATATCCTCAAACTCACACAAAATAGAAAAATCATCAATGATCACTTATTCCAAATAAATTGGACTTAAATACCCCTTTTTAGTATTAAATACCAATAAAATTGAAGTTATTTCTATATGAATCACTAAATTATTATCACATTCATAAATTATTTTAGGATTATTTTATATATCTTATATGAATTCATTTAATTCTAAAATGATGTCAAATTTGGTACTTAAAGGAAATATATAACTATATAACATTAAAACCAACATGAGAGTGAATTAAATGATTTTTTAATCAAAATTACAAAATATTCAATAGGATTATAATTATATAAATTATATGGGATCATTATTCTAAAGATGATTTCATAGTTAATTCAAAATTTATTCATTGTGGTTGTATTGTTATAGCCATTAAAAATTAGTATGATATAATATAGGGGGTAAATATAGAATCAAATAGGAAATTATAAGTTCTAGAGTGGATAGAAAGTAAACCTTTAACCATGTAATAATAATACCCCTCATTAGAAATGGTGATCATACGAGACTTCCATTTATCACTAGGAATTTTAGTTTATTGCATTCGAACATCATAATTCACCTAAAAATTTCTTCACTAGTTTTCATACTTCCATTAATACTTATATTGAAATACTTATTTATGTGTTGTGAATTATTTGGTGAGTGTTATACTAAATTATTTAATATCTTAATCCTATCACTAAATCCTTATATTTCTATATGGTCTTTGTTATCACTCATAAAACATTTACTATCCCCAAAGAAAATATTCCAATTTGTATCTCTTCACACGTTGAGCATGAGGGAAATCCCATATTTTCATCCCAATGTTTTATATTTTATCTATTGATTTATATCATTATTTTTTATCGAAACCATGAGATTTATTAGTAAATTCATTATATATATCTAGCTTGATATCCCTATTAATTATTTATTCATCGATATTGAATATATTAATGATAATTCCCTTTTAATTTCATTGATTTCTAATAGTAATTAATCAATAATCTTTTCCTTCTGGTTAGATGATAATACATAAAGTGCACAATGAATGAATAGAAAAAAATTTATCATAGATAATAATGAATTCATGAAACTTATTTTGTATATTATGGAATTGAATCTTAATATATGTATGATGAATATGTCCCAAAAAATAGTTAATAAATAATATCATTCTTGTGGTATTGATAAATTTCCCAGAAAATAGTTTATAAGAGTC
Organism: Viscum album; assembly: GCA_963277665.1. NCBI lineage: Eukaryota > Viridiplantae > Streptophyta > Magnoliopsida > Santalales > Viscaceae > Viscum > Viscum album. The sequence continues at coordinate 395,726,650 of OY728148.1, forward strand.
CAACTAATACAATGTGGATGATTCATTTTGAAGGAATCAACATAACATTGTATTCTACATTTCCATTTCATTATATAATTATTATTCATATCCTGTGTTTGTTTTGTAGGAACAATAATAACAATTCAAATTCATAATCTTTATCTTTAGATTTGTTGGTAAGAAAATAATTTCATTGTCCATCACATTCTGAATTGAATTTTTCATCCATCTTCTTACCATAGACTATGATAATAAATAATAGTTTCTGGAATAATAATCATAGTGAGAATCCATATGATTGTTAAAAAATGTTTTATATTAGTTCAAAATAATAAAACCTTATATTAAATCCCTAAAACCTTAATTGAAACCTTTGTAATTCATGGATACACTCTATACAAATAATTCATAATGTATTATTAATAAAATGAGAGTTATCATGGAATATCCTCCAAGATTTATGAATAAAGTGTAGAATAAGATAACTCTCACTATACAATAGAATGATGGAAAATACACACACATACAACACATTTTATGACTATTACATCAGGTTATATATGTTAAAAAACAAAGTCCACTTGTAATATCTAGGAAAATAATTTTATTTTGGAAAACCACAATCCATTATTAAGAATAAATTAATATGTTCTCCTAGAAATTGGATTATAGTAAGGGTTCGCACTAATTTTTTCCATGTTAGTTTCCTCTGGTAACTAAAGGATGCTCTAATACCATTTATCGTGACACTAACATTTCAAGCATAAATATCACATCTTATTATTTTAATTTCAATATAGACCTTTATAAGACATTCCAAAATCATATTCCTCTCCAGTATTTGGAAATATAGATACATAATAAACATATTCATATGAAATATACAATGTTCCTCATTACGTTCTTTATAACTATCAGACTCCAGAGATAAATCCTTATAAGAACCATTATTCCTAAACACATGAATGGAATCAAAAGAATGTTTTATTGTTGATGATCAGTAAGGGTAAATGGGTGATATAAAAGATAACTAAAACATAGCATGAGTTTAATGTTATATGAAAATGACAAAACCATTTTTAATCCACTCCTTTATGTCATATATTTTAATATTGATTCAGGGAATACAAAATTATTGTCCATAAGACATTAAAAATAATGAATTATGTGATCATGATCTATGATGGAAGAGAATTGGAATAAAATGTAATATTATGGCATACACATAAGCTTGTAAAATCATATCAATAGGAAAGGGTAACTTTCTTAACTCTCATAGTGGACTAAACTCAATCGTCATTAAATAATATCCTTATTCAATGTTTCCAACCAATAACTTCAAAGTTGAAATAGTCACATACTGAAATGGGTTATCATCATATTCTAGTAATTTTTTTAATAAAATAACTGTATATTCACAATGACCTAAAAGGCTATAAAATTACACCTCTATCCATCATATTAACGTAATAACATAATATGTCTTCCAAAACATAAAAAACACTCATCACATACCATAACCCATAGAAAATAAAAATTTTTGATATTCATTTCAACAAATCACGTTGTTATATGCCATTGAAAATAAAAAGGATTCATAAAAGGATCATAATAATAATCATTAAAACCATAATAAACAATAATTATTACATAAATTAACAATATTCCTTGTAAATTGTATGTGACATCAATTTATGCTATCATAAATGAATATTACCTTAAAAGATTAATTTTATTATTTATGTATATGAATTGTATTTTAATTATGTAGTCTCTTATTTAAAATACAAAAATCAAAAATGTTGTGAATTTTTTTTCACAATTTACTTATAAATATAGAAATTAATTTTAAAATAATAGAGTCCTCCTAGAAGTATTAAGTTATGTTTAGGTGTTTGACGATAAAACATATATTATTTCAACATTTTTAAAAAACACAAAATAATTCATTCCCAAAAGAAAAGAATATTCAATTATATTAATTTCTTAAAAATTAATTGATTGGTTAAATTAAATTACACAATATAAAATAATATAAAAATTCCTTACACAATTTTTATAAAACGGGTATATAAAAGAAATAATTTTTTCAATTGAACTGTGAATTAAATTAAATTTCCATTAATAAAATTCAATCAATATATTTCGTCCATGTATATTTGAAAATGAATGGAATACATAATCTCTCGAAATTTTTAGAGGTGGATATCTGTCACATTATTATTGAAATATAATTTATAAAATTTTATCATTGGATACTAGTTCATAAATAATAAAAATAAACTATGTGATTGTAACAAAAATTCATTACCTCAAGTACGAATTACATAAATAGTTCTCTAAAAAATTGTATACTAAAATTTAAATTTTAATAAATATAGAACATTAAAACACATGTAATTTGAATAAAAAATATAATATAATTATAACATATCCACACATATTTATTAATAATTCCTAACTAAAAATATATTTTTTTACTGTCAACTGTTTCAATTTTCTTGAAACATTTGATTCAATTATTTTGGTTCATGAACATTAATAATGGTCAGATAAAAACTATATAAATTATGATATAAATATCATATATATTTATTTTAAATATAATTAAATTCATCCACACATGGAATAGAGGATAAAAAAATAATTCCATTCAAGGATAAGGTGGGATGTCTTTACACTGAAATGCCATTTTCACAATTCAATAAATGTTGATAAACAATGGTAATTCACATTTAAAATTTTATGAATCGTTATTATACCATATAGTATAATTATATTAATTAAATATATTCATATTATCATCAATCTATATAAAAATGAAAAAAATATCTCATAACATTGTTGAGTCAGGTGTCCACACATACCCCTAAGTGATGTTATGGTATTTAAAAATATTGGTCAGTAAAAATTTATATATGATATTTAAATTATTGAAGAATAATTTTTAAATAATTACAATACATAAACATTAAACATATCATAATAAACATACTTTAAAATGAACATGTAAAATGAATTGTTTCTCTAAGTTGAGGTGGTTGTCCACACATTAACACATGTGATACATCCGCTTAACATTTCATTGAATATAGATAGATATTGGTTATTCCATAATAATGTAAATAGTTTAATATATTGAGGATACAAATGTCATTTTTAATGAAAACTACCATATATTTAGGTTATTTATAAGAATAAAAAAATTGACTGATTTTACCTAAACCAATTTCCTCTCTATCAGTTAGACTACATTATATCCATTCATAAGGACCCTTTGAATATTATGTTATGAAAAATAAATAAATATTTTATTCGGATGTCTATAAAATTTTTTGGAAAGGAATGGTTGATCAATTAATCTCAAAGTAGTGTAAATTTTAGAAATGATATGTGTTCTTTTAAAACCAGGGAGTGAAAAAACATGAAAATAATTAATTGATAAATAAATTATAAATTAATTTTTAATAAAAAAGAATAAAAATGTATTTATATCCAATTTTTTGAAATTATTAGGGTTAAATAAATCCATAATGTTGATTTTAGACAAGAATAATTGAAAATGTTTAAACTATATGTTGGTTTAATGACTGGTAAATGTTAAGTCAAATGTCTTCTTTTGACTTCTATATCATGTTTTGGAAATCACAAATGCATTCTATCATATGTTTGTAATTTAAAATTTGTCTTTTATCATGTTTATCGTATCGTACTGACTCTGTCAATCGTATCGTACTGACTCTGTCAATCGTATCGTACTGACTCTGTCAATCGTACCATACTGACTCTGTCAATCGTATCGTACTGACTCTGCTATTCAGATGTTCATTATTTGTTTTGGTACTTAGTCAAAAACACTCACTACATATGAATCGTACTCATGTTTTTCATTTCTTTATATCTCTTGTCCTAACAAAACGATGTCGTTGAGTTAGTTACAAACTAATCAAAACGATGTCGTGCTTTCTGTTTCAATATGACCGTTGGAGGCAATATGACTGTTGGAACCCGAGGCCTATAAATAGGAGGTCATTGGAAGCTGAGAGAACAACAATGAACGAAGAGAACGAATGAAGAGACTTTGTGAACTACCAATATTCTAAAGAGAGACATTGTGACTTCTCTCATCTTCCTTGTGCGTCCGATCATCGTATCGAGGGATTTCATGTAATTGACAGACAGAGGTGCCAATTACCTACATAATCGAGGGCTGCCGGGGATAGGCAGATAGACGTGCCGATCATCGTATCGAGGGCTGCAGGGGATAGGCAGACAGACGTGCCGATCATCGTATCGAGGGCTGCCAGGGATAGGCAGACAGATGTGCCGATCATCGTATCGAGGGCTCACCAAGGTTTTGGTGAGACAGACCTTTTATCCTAGGTGAAAGGATAAACCTTCTCTTTAGGTTAAAAGAATTCTAATACTTTTTATTTCTGTTGTTACTTGTATTAGAAAGGTATTTGAATTTTTTCCTTTCTTCTTCACATATTCAATTGTAATTGTTTCAATTACAATCATTCTATTACATTTTGTATTGATTGATTCTATACGCTTTAAGGTAGAATCATTCATTTTTGTATTACTCTGATCATTTTGTGCACCTTGAATACAATTGTTTTACATTACATTAGTATTACAATACTTCATACCTTTTATATTCAATACAATTGTGGGTGTTTGTATTTGTATTAGTTTAAGATCATTTAAACTAATCTCTTTGTTGCTAAAACTCAAAGGTTTTTTAATCTACAATTCACCCCCCCTCTTGTATTGTTCCTTCTAATAGACATATATATCTAATATTTGATCCAACAATTAGTATCAGAGGAGGTTTTCCACTGATTTATATTACTAGCTTTATATCTTATTACTATCTTGAATACTTACTACACTAACGTGTGGAGTGTAAAAGTTGTTTTGTTGTATTTGATGGCAGGAATGAATATCGGGTCAATTGATAATCTGAATCCTTCTAGAACACCAATCATTGATGGGAATGATTATGAGTATTGGAGAGATCCTATGAAGACTTTTGTTATCAATACTAGTGTAGACAATTTTATTATTCTTACTGGGGGTTACAAAATTCCTGAAAAAGAAGTTAGTACTTTCACCAACCAAGAGAAGCAAGAATATCAACTGAATTACAAGGTACGCAATACTTTATTATGCTCTATGACCAGGAATATATATAGTCAGATATCTTCATGTGAAGCAGCCAACTGTATTTGGAAGAAATTAGAAGTTACTCATATTGGTACATCCAAGGTTATAGAAACAAGGAGAGAAATGCTTCGAGCAGAGTATCATGGATTTGTTTTTCTTATGGAGAGCCAGTATGTAAAGTGCAACAAAGGTTTATGACAATTGTAAACAGCTTACAAACTATGGGATAAAAAGGTCTTGATGATGAAGCTCTTGTTGATAAGATTATAGATATTATGCCAAATGAATGGGAGTCAAAAAGAATAGTTATTGATGAAAATAGAAAATTCTCCCAGATTACTCTTGATGAACTCTTTGGAACTCTTCTACAGCATGAGACAAGAATGAAGAGAGATGCTGATTTCAATAAGAAGAAGAATGGGAATGGAAGTGTAGCTTTTGCTTCTAAAGCTAAAACACATGAAAGGCTTACAAGGTCTAAATCCAAGAATGTTGTTATATCTGATTCAAGTGATTGTAATCTTTCGGATAATGAGTTATCCAAATCTTGCTCGAAGAATGAACAAGATTGTGGGAAAGAAAGATTTTCAATATAGATTCAAAAAGAAAGATAGGAAAGATTCAGAGGTAACTTGTTATGAATGCAAGAAAGCAGGACATATAAGGCCTGATTGTCTTTTACTGAAGAGGAAAGATAGAAAAGAGAAGCACTCTGAAAGAAACAAGAAAAGGTTTTATAAGACAAAGAAAGTATTGAATGAAAATGATACGTGGAGTGCAAGTGGTAGCGATTCCTCAGATGATTCTTCAGAATATGAGACATCAGGACAAAGAAATATTGGACTTCTAGCCAAACTACCAATTGATGATCATTGTCTCATGGATAAGGTACATAATGCTAAAGCTATTACAAATGTCTCTTTAAATTCAAATTATATTGATAATAGGTATTATGAATCTTCAAATGATGAATCCTCATCATCAGAGGATGATACATTACCTTCTTTCAAAGAGGTCTCTAGATTTGCTAAGTTACTTGAAAATGAAAATTCTAAACTCAAAAAGAGATTTGAAAAAGAAAATTCTAGAATTTCTAATTTGACTAAAGAAGTATCACATCTTTCTAAAGATCTTGATGTGAAAACATCTGATTTTGAAAGTATTTTAAAAACCCTTAAGAAAGTTAAATCTGATAAGGATAAACTTTCTAAGGATCTTGAAACTGTAATTTCAAAGAAAAACATTTTAGAGCATAACTCTAGTTCAAATTCAAATGTTTTAGAAAATAAGAATTTGGTTTTAAAACTAAAGTCAGAGATTTTATCTTTGAAAAAGTGTTTGTCAAACTTTACTCATGGAAAAGAAAACTTTGATAGAATGTATTCTTAAATTAGACCTTTGAGAAATCGTTCTGGTCTTGGTTATACTTATTCCAAACCTGTTTTTAGCAATAACTATTTTGTTCCTCAAAAAACCATTTTCTGTTCTAAGTGTCAATGTGGTGTACATTGGAGAAGAGATTGTTCTCTTAACAAAACTCAATCTTTAGGATTTCATAAAGCTCATTTTTCAAAACAAATGTGGATTCCTAAAATTCTTTTATCTAACCATTCTGGACCCAAACAAGTTTGGATTCCGAAAATCTAATTGTTTCTTTTTCAGGAAAACGAGAAGTGTACCAACAAGAACATTTGGTACATGGATAGTGGTTGTTCTCGACATATGACTGGAAAAAAAATATCTTTGAAAAGGTTATCTAAACAAAAGGTGGAAAAGTTACCTTCGGAGATAATGCACTAGGAATGATTGTTGGTATATGTAATATTGTTTTTATTGGAAAAGTTATTATTTTAAAAATTTTGTTTGTTAAAGGTCTTAGGCACAATCTCATCAGCATAAGTCAACTGTGTGAGGAATTTTACCTTGTGAATTTTAGAAATGATAAGTGTCTAGTTCACAATTCCAAGGATGAGTTCATTCTATCTACCCATAGGCAAGAGAATGTTTACACTATTAACTTAGAAGACCTTAGAAACCAAAACTTACCATGTTTAAGTGTAATAGAAGACCAATCTTGGCTATGGAATAGGAGACTAGGACACTGTAATTTGAGAAACCTAAGTAAACTCTCAAGGAAAGAACTTGTAAAAGGGCTACCGGATCTTAGATGCGATTCTTCAAAAGTCTGTGATCCTTGTCAATTTGGAAAACAACATAAAACTAGCTTTAAATCAATTAATGAAGTCTCAACTTCTAATGCATTACAGCTTGTGCATATGGATCTGTTTGGTCCTTCACAATCTGGAAGCATTGGAGGCAAATACTATGTATTTGTTTTAGTTGATAACTTTACTAGATTTACATGTGTCTACTTTCTCACAATGAAATCTGAAGCCTTTTCCTATTTCAAAACTTTTAGAGATCAAGTTAAAAATGAGAAAAACCTATCATTGATAACTATTCATAGTGATCATGGTGGTGAATTTCAAAATTCAGATTTTGAAACTTTTTGTAGTAAGAAAGGTATTACTCACAATTTCTCTGCTCCAAGAACTCCTCAGCAAAATGGTGTTGTTGAAAGATGAAATCGTATTCTTCAGGAAATGACTCGAACCATGTTTAGTGAATACTCAATTGCTAAGCACTTTTGGGCTGAAGCTGTTAGTACTACCTGTTATACTATAAATCGTGTTTTAACTAGACCATTTCTTAATAAAACCCCTTATGAGTTATGGACTGGCCGAAAACCTAAAGTTTCATACATCAAAATTTTTGGATGAAAAGTATTCATTCTGAATACAAATAATAATCTACACAAATTTGCACCAAAATATGATGAAGGAATCTTTCTAGGCTATTCTACAACATCTAAGGCTTATAGAGTTTTCAATAAAAACACTTGTACTGTTGAGGAAACAGTACATGTAAAATTCGATGAAACAGATCCTTTTGTTTTCAACCAACCCAATCCAACATCCTCGGATGTGTTTTCTAAAAATGATTATCAACATTTATTAGAAGAGCATTCTAATAAGGAAAATGTTCAAGAAAGTATTTCTGAAACATTTACCACAGATGATTTTCTACCATATGTTGATGAACAGGTTTTACAAAACCCAAATCAATTGTTTCTTACGAATCAACCCTGTGATAACATCATTGGTGATATAAATCAACCTGTAAGGACCAGAAATTCCTTATGAAAAGAAATAGAACATCTTGCTTTTATTTCTCAATTTGAACCTAAAAGTCCAAGTGAGGACTTAGGTGATGATGATTGGATCAAAGCTATTCAAGGTGAACTAAATGAATTTGAAAGGAATCAAGTCTGGACTTTAGTTGAAAGACCTAAAGAAACAACTGTGATTGGTGTAAAATGGGTTTTCAGAAACAAGTGTGATGAAAATGGAATCATTGTAAGAATTAAAGCAAGACTTGTTTCTAAAGGCTATAATCAACAAGAGGGAATAGACTATGAAGAAACATATGCTCCTGTAGCTAGACTTGAATCTATTCCTATTCTATTAGCCTTCGCAGCATATTTCAATTTCAAACTATTTCAAATGGATGTCAAATGTGCTTTTCTAAATGGTTTTGTTCAAGAATAAGTTTTTGTAGGAAAACATCCTGGTTTTCAAGACCCAAAACATCCTGATCATGTTTTTAAACATACCAAGGCTCTATATGGTCATAAACAAGCCCCTAGAGCATGGTATGATAGACTTACAGGATTTATTTTACAAAACAATTATACAAAAGGTACAGCAGATCCAACCCTTTTTATCAAAATGGAAAACAAAAATGTTTTGATTGTTTAAATCTATATTGATGACATCATATTTGGATCAACTCAGAAATCTTTAACTGACTCTTTTACAAACATAATGAAATCTGAGTTTGAAATGAGTATGATGGGTGAGTTAACATTCTTTCTAGGTTTTCAAATTTCTCAAAAAACAGAAGGAACTTATATATCTCAACATAAGTATATTAAAGACTTACTCAAAAAGTATGGATTTGACAAAACTAAAAGTATTAGCACCCCAATTGGAACCTCAAATACTCTTGATCTGGATGAAACTAGGAAACCAGTAGATCAAACAAATTTTAGAGGTATGATAGGGAGTTTGCTATACATGACAGCTAGTCGACCCGACATGATGTTTTATGTATGCTTATGTGCAAGATATAAATCTAATCCAAAAGAGTCTCACTTAAAATCCGTAAAGAGAATCTTTCAGTATTTAAAAGTCACTATGGATTTAGGTATTTTCTACTCTTCTGGAAATGATTTTGTTTTAAAAAGTTTTTTAGATGCTGATTTTTGTGGTTGTAGAATGGATAGAAAAAGTACATCTGGAACATGTCATTTCTTTAGAGATTCTTTGGTTTCTTGGTCCTGCAAGAAACAACACTTAGTAGCACTCTCCACTGCTGAAGCTGAATATGTAGCAGCTGGAAGTTGTTGTGCTCAAGTATTGTGGATGCAGCACACACTCACTGACTATGGTTTGAGTTTCTCCAAAACTCAAATTCTTTGTGATAATACAAGTGCCATTGCTCTCAGTAAAAACCCAGCACATCACTCTCGTGAAAAACACATAGATGTTAGGCATCACTTTCTTAGGGATCACAAACAAAAAGGAGATATTATTTTACAATTCATCAGAACGCAAGAACAACATGCTGACATTTTTACAAAACTTTTACCTTCCAATAGATTTGAATATATAAAACAGAAGCTAGGAATCATTATATTAAAGTAATAATTCATATCTACTTCCTGTTTTACATCTCTCATAATAGTAAGAAACTCCTCGTAGAAAGAGGGAGGACATTTCTTTCTGTCTTTATGTTTATTTTTATCTTATGTTCACTCTTTGGATTGTGTTTTTTTCCTGTTTATCGTATTGACAGTTTTTATCGTATCATTCTTTTTTCCCTTCTGTTTATCGTTTTATCATTTCGATCATTTTTTTCCTGTTTATCGTATTGACAGTTTTATATTAACATTTACTATCGACCGATGATGGTAATAAAATTCTTTTCCATCGTATCGACCGATGATGGTAATCAATTTCTTTTCCATCGTACCAATCAATCAATAGTATTGAATCGACCGATGATGGTATTGAATTTCTTTTCCATCGTACCAATATTGAATCGACCAATAATGGTATTGAATTTCTTTTCCATCGTACCAATCAATCAATAGTATTGAATCGACCGATGATGGTATTGAATTTCTTTTCCATCGTACCAATATTGTATCGACCGATGATGGTATTGAATTTCTTTTCCATCGTACCAATATTGAATCGACTGATGATGGTATTGAATTTCTTTTCCATCGTATCAATAGTTTTTGATTCGACCGATGATGGTAATGATTTTCTTTCAAATCGACCGATGATGGTAATGATTTTCTTTTCTATCGAATCGACTGATGATGGTATTGAGATTGTTTTCCATCGTACTTTCAGTTCATGGTAACGAGATTGTTTTTCATCGTATTGTCAGTTCATGGTAACAAGATTGTTTTCAATCGTACAGTCAGTTCATAGTAATGACTTTGTTTTCCATCAGCTTGATGATGGTTTTTCTTGTTTCCTTACGATTGTATTTTCTTTTGATTTCTATTAAAACCAACAATTACCTTACTTTCTCCGACAGGTTTTTTTTCATTTTTTTATTTTTCTTCTTTGTTTTTAATCCTAACCATTGATCTGGTTTTCTCTAATCTTGACCGTAGAAGATCAACGGTCACTATTTTTCGACCGTAGAAGATCAACGGTCACCTCTTTATCGCCTATAAATACCCCTCTCCCCTCCCCAAACCCACATTGGTTTTTCAGGAATTGAGGCGAAGCTCTGCTCCACCAGCTATAAATCATCGTACGATCTTCTCATCGGCAGAACCTTTATGTCTCAATCCTCTGCTAATACTCCCGCCGAAATGTCTTCAAAGACTTTCACAGAGAATGACATTAATAGAGAAAGGTTAGTATCTCGGGACATTTTCGATACGTACGATTCTACAATCAGGAGGATCATTTTGTTTCAAGGATGGGAACATCTGTGTGTTGAAAAGCCTGATTCTCAAGATTCGGTTCTTTTTGATGAAGTTTGCCAGTTTTACAAAATCGTTTCTTTCGACAATGACATGACAATAAACTTTGCTGTGTACGATAGAAAATTGTATATGTCTGTGAAACAAGCGGCACATTTTCTGAATGTTTCTGTAGAAGGGGATTCTTTCTATCCATCTCACAAACTACCAGAGGAAGTTGGTACGTTTAATAGAGAATGTGCTGAAAAGACTTTGTTTGTTATTAATGAAGAAAAGTGAAAAGTGTCTCATCTTTCTCCGGACAATCGTTTTGTAACATTATGGATGCAAGGTTTTCTTATCCCAAGGAAAGGGGATAGAGAAACTCTGAAAGTTTCTAATATCTTTATGCTTGACTATCTTGTGAATATGAGAAAAGTAAATCTCATGGGATATGTTTTTGAAACAATTAAGAATGTCAAGACAGGAGGGATTAAGTCCCAGATGATTATGTATTCATCTATCCTTACGAAATTCATTCTTGAGAGTATGATGTTTTGTAACATTACTTTGAAAGGAAAGACCATGGATTTGAGGCCATCATGGATTAGTAAGAGTACGATGTAAAAGCTGATTGTTTGTTTTGATCAGAATTCAAAACTTTTTGTCAGAGATGTAGAAGCTGAATTGGCTCATAATCAATCGGCACCTATGCCAGCCAAAGACATTCAATCTACCGGTATTACTCAAAAGTCTGATCCACAAACCAGTTCAAAGCCGAAGAAGATGCCATGGTACAGTAAGGAGGTTGTAGCAAAATGGAGAAAGGATAAGGAACAGAGAAAGGAAGGTGATCCGAAGTTTGGTCTTGACCCTGTTGAGGCTTTTGCAGAAATATTAAGGGTAGAAGAAACCCTTCAGGCTGAAAAGAAGAAGAAGCTTCTTTTAAAAAAAATGCTCAGGACTTTGATGTCTCTAAAATCTTGAAAGCGGTGGAGGATTCCAGTGCCCAATTAACAGAAGAAGTGCACCAAGAGCCCATCGTACAGAGTCTCCCTGAGGAAGGAAAACAAAAACAAGTGATGGAAGAGAAAGAAGAAGTGGAAGAAGAAGAAGGAGACTTTCTTCTAGAGTTTCTTCAAAGTTCAAAGAAGAGCAGAGAAGAATCGTTTCAAAAGCTGAGTGAAGGCGTTCAACAAACTCCTGATGCCGATCAAGTACGGTCTCCGGACATAATGTCATCTCAAGAAAAGCAAGGTGCTCAATCTTCTCATTCTGATAAAGTTGTTGTCATTAGTGACAAAGTGGAAGAAGAAAGAAAACAGAAAGAAAAAGCAAAAGGGAAACATCCAGTTGTTGATTCAAGCAGATCGTATGAACTAGCATCGTACGATGAAGATACTGATTTAGAGCATACAATCTCTCTCAAGAAGAGTGACTACATTGTTCATGTTTTAATAATTGTTGAGAAGACTATTCCTTATTTCCCGAGGCTGGAAGGAAAGATTGATTTTATTACTAACAATCAAAATAAGAAGTTTGGCTCTATAAAAGAATTGAGGAAGAAAGTTTTGTCAGTAGAAGCCGATTTTAATGTTCTTTTAGAAAGCTCAGTTTCTCATAAGAAGGCTTGCAATAAGATGGCCAAGTGGTCGTACAAAACAGAGAGCTCAATCAATGATCATGAGATATCAATTGAAGATATAAGAAGGTTATCAAATGAGCTTGCAATTTCTTTAAACAATCTTGATAGAGAAACAGTTGAAAGGTTGAATATTTTGTCTTCTCAAAGAGCCGATGTTCCTTCAGTGAAAGATTTTCAAGAGAGAATGAATGTTTTTCAATCAGAATTCTCGAAGGTTTCATCCTTCAAAGATGAAATGGTTTTGCTGAAGAATCAAAATTCTGTGTTATCCAAAGATAACAAGAATTTGCAAAACAGAATTGATACCATTGAAGAAGTAATCAGATTCCAGGAGGAGACTATCAGAAATCAAGATCAGATTTTTGAGGACCAACAAGAGATTCTCAAAACTTAGGGAGAATCAATTTCTGAAGACAAGATGGAGATCAAGAAGATGAAATCTATTCTTCATGAGCTTATAAAGAAGGAGAAGGAAAGAGAAAACAAATTATTGTTGTATTTGGTTTCCTTTGGAACTTGTCTTTGTTTTGTAATGACTCTTATGATTATTTTCTTATATCCATCGTCTTGTATTGCTTTACTAACTCGTTCAGACAATTCAAGATTACTCCTTTCTTTTTGTAAATCACAAAGGGGGAGAATGTTTACAAAGGGGAGAATGTTTTAAAAAGAGGAATAATGATTTACAAGGAAAATCTACGAATACAATCCTTAGGAAAGTCCATACCTAAGGGGGAGTTAGTTGTATTCAATTTCATATTCAGAAGATTTTTCAATAACTCAGGGGGAGATAAGTATTTGTTGTTACATTTACTTTGTGTGTTCTTCTTTCCAAAAAGGGGGAGATTGTTAAGTCAAAAGTTTTCTTTTGACTTCTATATAATGTTTTGGAAATCACAAATGCATTCTATCATATGTTTGTAATTTACAAATTTTTCTTCTATCATGTTTATCGTATAATACTTACTCTGTCAATCGTATCGTACTGACTCTGTCAATCGTATCGTACTGACTCTGTCAATCATATTGTACTGACTCTTTCAATCGTACCATACTGACTCTGTCAATCGTATCGTACTGACTCTGCTATTCAGATGTTCATTATTTGTTTTGGTACTTAGTCATAAACACTCACTGCATATGAATCGTACTCATGTTTTTCATTTCTTTATATCTCTTGTCCTAACAAAATGATGTCGTTGAGTTAGTTACAATCTAATCAAAACGATGTCGTGCATTCTGTTTCAATATGACCGTTGGAGGCAATATGACCCTTGTAACCCGAGGCCTATAAATAGGAGGTCATTTGAAGCTGAGAGAACAATGATGAACGAAGAGAATGAATGAAGAGACTCTGTGAACTACCAAGATTCTAGAGAGAGACACTGTGACTTCTCTCATCTGCCTTGTGCGTCCGATCATCGTATCGAGGGCTTTCAAGTAATTGAAAGACAGAGGTGCCGATTACCTACAAAATCGAGGGCTGTCTGGGATAGGCAGACAGACGTGCCGATCATCGTATCGAGGGCTGCCGGGGATAGGTAGACAGACGTGCCGATCATCGTATCGAGGGCTGCCGGGATAGGCAAACAAACGTGCCGATCATCGTATCGAGGGCTCACCAAGGTGTTGGTGAGATAGACCTTTTATCCTAGGTGAAAGGATAACCCTTCTCTTTGGGTTAAAATAATTGTAATACTTTTACATTTTCGCTTTTACTTGTATTAGAAAGGGATTTGAATTGTTTCCTTTCTTCTTCACATATTCAATTGTAATTGTTTCAATTAAAATCATTCTATTACATTTTGTATTGATTGATTCTATATGCTTTAATGTAGAATCATTCATTTTTAAATTACTCTGATCATTGTGTTCACCTTGAATACAATTGTTTTACATTACATTAGTATTACAATACTTAATACCTTTTATATTCAATACAATTTTGGGTGTTTGTATTTGTATTAGTTTAAGATCATTTAAACTAATCTCTTTGTTTCTAAAACTCAAAGGTTTTTTAATCTACAATTCACCCCCTCTTGTATTGTTCCTTCTAATAGACATATATATCTACTATTCAATCCAACAGTAAACTAGTAATAACCCTAACAATACTGATTTTTATACTATTTTTACCATTAATTTTATCCAAAAAACTAAATATGGAATCACTAAAAAAATGTGGATATTTTTTCCCAAATATAAATTTAATTTTAACAAATTCAATCTCTAAATTTGGGAAAAAATATTTCCATAATGAACTACCAAAATTGGATGAAAAATGGGTTCCAAAAAATAGATTCTTATATAAATATTATTTCCCTATAAAAATCCACAAAATATTAATTCCAATAACTATAATTGAATTTTTCATAATATTACAGAAATATTTTTTAATTTTAGTTATATTTTAAAACAAAATATTAATATTTAAATTCATTAAATACAAATACATGTTTTTTAAAAAAAAAATATTATTTTCACTATTAATTGAAAAATAAATCGTTTTATAAAAGTATTTAAATTTATATATAATATAATTGATAAATTTTAATTTCAATAATTTTTTTAATTTTCAATAATAATTTTTATATGTGGTAAAAATTAATTATATAATTTTCTCGCAAAAAATAAATTTTTGAGGAATTTTTTGATGTATGAAAATATGTTCAAAAATAAACATTCATTACAAAAAAATATAAATAACTTTAGTAATTTTTATTCATATTAATACCAAAAATATAAGGAATATGTTATAATAGTACAATATATTATAGTTTATTTAGAAATGGTGGTGTCTGACTCTGTAATAATAGTACACAATATTAGAGTTTATTTATTCTTGGTGGCGTCTCTTTGTAATGTTAACAATGAAATTTATTATATATTAACAAATATATAAATACATAGGGATGGGGTTAAAAGATATTTAAATTCTATATTTAATGGGCCTTAATTTTATTTTGGTCATGTATTTAATCTCTCCATAATGATCCAATATAAATTTTTGAGGAATGAGTGTCACATTTGATAATTTGATTCAAAATATGATCAAATATAGGTTTGAGGATGACAATGAACATATAATGATAATTTATAACATTATATAGATTTAATGGCCTAATCACGAGAGGAAATTTTCAAATATATTTTTGGAGAAACTAGAAAACAATGATATTGCTATTATTAATGAATAAGAAATTGTATTTCTAGAATATTTCCATAGTACATCAAAAAATATTGTTGTGTATTTTTTAATTGAACTCGTACATAGTGAATGATATATTTTAAATAATAATTATAGTATGAACCTGATTATGTATCAATAATTAGTAATGAATCACCATATAATTATATAAATGGTATTTCTATGCCCTAGTGCATCCACATAGAGTGAACATGTTTTTTATGAAGAAATATGTGATAAGGAATCACTGAATTGAATATTTTTAATCAAAAATTTTAATGTCTCGAATGAGTATCATCTATATTGTATTGATTATTCTTCAGATAAACTATGTATAGATGAATACTTTTTTATGATTGAAATTTGATCAAGATATCATTAGATATGGGCCAAAATATATTTAATAACAAATACCATATTTTATATAATATGTGGATAATATGAATTTATTGTCATTTCATTTAGGCATATTAATTATGTTTCTATCATTATGTATCTATTGAATAGTTTCCTTTGATATTACAAAAATTCAGTTCATTATAGTCATTATAGATGATTTTCTTATATATTATATGATAAAATACGAACATTAATAACATTTAATTATATTGTTGATGGCTTCAATATTATATAATTATTTTATAAAATTTAGTAATCCTAAATTATGGACATAAAAAATTTCATTCAATGGTGATGTAATAAGCCTTTGTTGAATATCGGTGTATCCATAAAAGATATAATTTATTGTGGATTGATCCAATCCAAATGTGGTTACAAATTTCCAAACATTTTTTTGTATTGGGTGAAAACAATTGATGAATTATTTAAATTTATCTGTGATATAAAATTTTCTAACTATTTTAACATGTAAGGGAATAATTTTTTTTGGAAAAATGAATTTATAGAAAATTTCATGGAACTGATTTGAGGTTTGGTTGGTGCACATTTCTACACAATAGACTGATGTGGAAAAGGTTTTTCAATATATAATGATCTATTAATGACGAGACCAAGATACATTATCAGGATGTATGAAATAGTGGTAGAATATGAAATTATTTATTGATGCTTATTTAGAAATTTTACACTATGATAATAATGTTTAAAATAATAATGAGCTTGTTATCATTGATAAAAATCATCTTAGTGCTTGATGTGAATTGAGATTTGTTAAAAAATATAATATTTTAAATGTAACCTTGTCAATTAATAGAAAGGTATGAATATGAGTAACTAAATTTGGAATTATATTTAAATTATCCCAAATCAACAAAAATACATTGATTAATTCAATAGAAATAAGATCCGAAAAGTTACAGATGTCATTTTATATATTGAAAAATATTTTATTTTTTAAAAAATGTTTATAGATTCATTTTGTACATAAATATTATAATTAATTTATATAAATATAATTTGAAAAAATAATCATAATATTTTAAATATTTATCTCAAATTATCTAATAGTGAATTTTAGATAATTTGATGAAAATATTGAATTTTCAATTTATAGAAAAAGAAATTTCATTTTATTGGATGTTTTCATTCATATAAAATAATATATAATGTTCAATTTTTTAAATTTGATTTCAATGTGATAGTAGTTCATTTAAAATACTAATTATCCTATTTTTTTTGTTTAATAAATTTTTTATTTTATTTGGTTATTATGGATTTTTAGCCATCAAAAACCAATTATTCAAGAAATCAACCTTTTAAATAATTGTGATGGATTAAATTTAAAATAATTTATAAAACTCATGTGATTTTAATAATCCAAAATATATTTAATATCTTGAATTTGGAAGATAAAATTTTCAAAAATAGTTCCATATTATTTTTGATCATTATAAAAATTATCATTGGTAAATATATCTCACCATGATTAGGGTAAAATTGGTAAAACATTGTTAAAATATTACGATAAGGTTTTGAATTTTTACTAACACAAAAAATTAACCTATTTTATTATTATATTTAGGCCATAACCATGAAAAATTGTAAACTATATATCGATAGAAAAGTTTTTATTTGATAATGAACCTTTTTATTATTTTATGAACACAAAAAGGAAAACATTTACTTTATCAAATTAATAAAACTACAATTTATACATAAAGATAAACATAACATTACTCTTTTATAAATTTTTATTTGTCATATTAATTCATATATTTATAATAATTATTTATATTTAATTTTTATTGACTGAATAGTTACATAAAAATATTAGTCAAAGTTGACCCAAAATTTATTCAATTATTAGAATAATACATTAATGTATTTTAAAATTAATAAATGTAATAAGATTTTTATTATTTACTGCTTTACATGAATTTATTATAAAATATCTCATATAATTATGGTTTTAATGTTTTGTAATTGAATTAAATAACAATATTAATGATATTATTATTCAAGTAAATGAATAGACATAGTAATGACTTTAATGAAATATTATAATAAATTTCTTTTACTAAATGATTTAAAATTAATAACAACCTAATTATTTTCCATGTGAATTTGATAAGGTTGAAAATATCTTCCACTGACCAAATATGGGACACATTTCATTTGGAATAAAATATATATATACATAATGTGTAAAACATTTATATTCATAAAATTGTAAAAATGACTGATGTTATGTGAAAAAGAATATATGGTTGAAAAAACAACTAAATATTTACATATTTTATTGAATGATATTATTTATAATCATCATCCCCATATTTACAATATATATTAATTTTAGTCCACATTATCTTCAATAAACTATGTATGAAAGGTAAAAATATTCTTCGGATTGCCACCAAAATGATTCAAGAATCTCCCCCAACTGATGGGGACTAAAAAAATGGATATGTTATGTGGTGGTAATTCTAAAACAGTTTCGTTATAATACTATTTTCCCAAAAAATAAAATGTCCCCCATCACAAGAAAAGTGATATCAACCAATCTAAAATAGTTCCCCAGAACCAACATTCTAGTTTCTGGAACTCATCTTAAAGCTGATCGGAAACCTAATTACCAGTTCTCCCATGGAGGAATTTTGGATACTTCGCAACCCATAAGTTAACTAGTACTAAGGAACTAGTTATTTGGTAGCCTACTTATGAATTTCAGCTACCATGGAATCATGAGCCTTATCCAGTTTCGTCCCGATCATTTTTATAACTAAATTCAAATCAATCTCCATTATAATTTTATTATGGAAATATAAAAACTCTCTAAATCAAAATCCATTTCTTGAATCAGAAAATTAAAATATGAAATGTTAAAACCCCAAATTCCACTTGAATTTCATAATGCATTCACGTATAAGATAAAAAAATGTGATGTTAATTATCATTGTAATTGATAAAAAAAATTAAATGGTTGATTATCTTCATCCCTTGACATTTCTCCCATATAGTATGGGAAAAAAATAAAGGGATTTATCCTTATTTCTTACTCTTGGTAAAAAATATACAAATAAAATGTGAGAGTGGAGAAATTTTAACCATAACACAACCATGAGAATAATGAGGATGAAAATTCACTATAAACGACAATTCAGGAAATTATTCCATTGATAGTGGCCTAGAAAGAATATATAATTTTTCCCCAAGGTAGAAACACACTCAAAAGAAAAAATCACTTCACATTTAGGTCTTAAAAATATGATATTTTTTATCAATCAACAATTAATGATAAATACGAACGGATCATCATAATAAATTCACGGAACATTGATTAAAACATGCTACTAATGAGGTAAATAGCACTCCCAACTTGAGATCAACCAAATGAATATATATCCACATTAAATGAATTATATATTGAGTTATAGATAACATTTTCTCCTTAAAAATTACAAAATCCTATCTACCATTGATTTATTTTCAATATAAAAACCATTACCCAAAATAAAAATAACTATCGTAATATTTTGAAATACTAGTATGATCATTTACACACTATTTATTATAATGTAATTATTAATTCAATTTAAATCATATTTAATAATATAATAGAAAATTCCATTAATATACCTGATGATATTCTATTAAGAAAGGAAATGAGAATCCATTGGTTCAAATTTATATATGGATGATAATGTAACATTTTACACTATATAAGGAAATGAAGCTATTAAATAATGAAAACTCATAATTAGATTCCAAAACACTCATATAAATAATTTATTTCATTTATCATCATATAAAATTAAAGTAAATCACTAAAAGTGGTGTATAATATATCATTCAACATTATTTGGAATAATTATATAGAATTTATTAGTAATAACTAATACGATAAACAATGATATTTTATTCATCTCCAGAAAGGTTTATGTGAGGAAGTACCATATTTATTTAATAATAGATATATCAATCATATTTGTAATCATTAAATGAAACTCATTCCACACACATTCATTGTATTTAGTAAAGGAGATATCATTCACACTGATAATTAAAACAACTAATACATATTTTATAGCATTAATGTAGTTGTTTTATTCCACTCATCTATTATTTATCTTCAGTAACATAAAAAAAATTGTATCATATAAATAATTTTCATGGTGAATGTTTTATTAAACACACACATATATATATTAACCAAAAAAATATCAAACATATTATCTATGATGAAAACAATTTGATTTATCATTATTTTCATTCTCCTCCAACAATCCCATGGTATTTCCTAATAAGAAATATTTTTTTTCAACTTTGTACCTTTATAACTATAAATATCTATTTTTTTAAACATGGAATCTAGTTTTCTGGTCTTATTAAAATAAATCTATTTGAGCAATATTTACGATTTAAACCCAATTCTTTATTTTTTTTATAATCATATTTCAACAATCCCTCAACTACTAAAATACGAGGGATTTTTCTAATAAAATTAATTTTATTTTTTTATCTGTAAAAATTCCAAGGTATATTAATCCTCGATCTTATCAAAATACATATTCATACAATCAATCCACTATTCAATATAATAATATATATTCAATTTTTTTCATCTTATGAATTATATGAGGAATGTGATTTTGTCCTTATATTTTTCTAGGTATAAACCACATTTCCTTTTTCTCCAATGATATTTTTTATCTGAATTATATTAATCACACTATTATGAGTCGAAAATTTTTGAAATTCAAAAAATTAAATGAAGGAATCATGATTTAAAATATTGAGTTATTCTTGAATCACATTTTCATAATCATCAATAATATATTTCTAAATGTAATATAATCACTTCTTGACCATGATTCCTAAAATGTAATTCCATCATTTATATTTTCTATATTATTGACATTGAAAAAATCTTAATTCGTCACTACATCATCATTATTAAACCAATAGCAACTCCAATTTATTGAATAATGATAGAAGATAACCCTATATCCTCTTCTCTCACTTATAATATGCTTTTTACCTTTCACTTGTGGATTTCAAGAAATATATCTTATAGGATGACATGTCTAAAATTGATTAAAATAAACTATGGTTTTTAACATAAACCAATATTCATTGTTATTCTATATAAAAATTATTATCATTTTCATTATCAGTAAATTTATTACGATCTATCTCAATAAAACTCATGTTCTTATGCATAGTGATGCCATAATATCATGGGGTGATTGGTACAATACGTTCCAGGTTAATACCATGACTATAATTTTATTCTCAATTATCACTAGTATATTCAATAGAATGTGTTACCATGATCTTATTTAAAGAGAAAACCAAAATAATCTTCGCACTTCTTCTTTAATTGTTAAACATATACATATTGATTTAATTATTATCTATGAAGAAAATTTATTTGATATTAATGAATTCATGTAAAATGAAAATATAAAATAAAATCTATTTATTTATTTATTCCTCATGGGCCCAAAAACACATGATTGAATGTAATATAACATGATTGATTTTTGAATCTCAAATTTAATCTTTGATGATTAAATAATTTCAAATTCCTATAAAATAATAAACATATAACTGTATTTCTGTTTCAACATTTAAAAATACCAAAAATTAACTAAATAGGAAAGAATAGTCCAATTATTTTGACCACATTGTTCAAGAAATTATTGCCCATTAATTTATACATCATTTAAGAAGAATTTATAAAACTTTAAATCATAAACAACATAAATTATTTTATATTTATTTATTTCCACTAGTCAATAAAAAACTACCATCCATCATATTCACTAAGATTCCATATTTTTTTCGAAACAATTTCTTTCATCATAGTGTTGAGATGTAATTTATAATTATTCTTTTCTTCTAATGATCATATAATTTTCTTGGACATAAACATCCCATATTAATTGAATACTAATAAAACACTTTTTTTGGGAAAAAAATTCCAAAAAGTAATTAATCCTTCATTTTACATATCAACATTCTTAAATAATTTGAAAATTATATTATTGTGTGAAAGAAATTTATTTTCTTTAATCCATGAAAAAAATTTAGAGACACATTGAGTGAAACATCAATATATAATAACTTCAAATTAATTTATTCATTTATATTTAAATTTTTTTGTGTATTAAAATTCATAATAAGTTTGCTTGGAAAAATTTGGAAATATTCTTCCACAATGGGAAAAATCTAGTGACATCTTTCATAATGCACACCTTATTGATTGAAATATTTCTCAACCATAAATTTCACACTTTATATTACTACTCGCCTTTTTTTATTTGGGGATTCCCCCACCTCCCTTGAAAAAAAATTTCTTTTTAAATTTTTCTATTAAAATACATTTCATAAAATAAATTATTTTTGATCATGTTTGAGATCATTCCCTTTTTAATTAAGATTCTCTCGCACATCATATCTCAATATTTTTTCTCATAAAAATTTATTAATTAATTTATTAATTTCATTCATCATCATAAACTCTTTTATTACATGATAAGGATCATTTTTTATATATATGTATTGTATATATTTAAATATTTTTCACTACTATGAATTCTGAAATCTTATAATAAATTTTATAAAGTTATTACATTAATAAAAACACTATTTTGGTTTCATCAGGAATTCAACCATCACAACATTATTCACTAGTAAAAACATCCTCATTAATGTTTGTAAAAGTTATTTTTCCATAAATAATACATCATGCATAAAATTAAATTTCATCATCATTACAATAATTTCCATATATTTTTATTAGAAACATATTTTTTGGATAATAAAATTAATTACACTACCATTTTGAAGTAAAAATTCATTTATAAGATTTTATATAATTATTCTATATCTAACTCCTTATCCAAAAAAACTCAACATTATTGTATTATTTTTAAATATATATTATAAAATAATCTAAAAAGTATCCAATATCTCCACAATATAAAATGTTATTGTTATAATTCATCAAAAAATTAATTTTTATCATCTCACTCTTTTTAAAATAAAGGGAATGCGTTTGAAAAAAGACACAAGAACATATTATTTTTTAATGCAATAAATTTCCACTAAAAATCATTCTATTTAATTTACACATATGTTGAATGATTTAATAGATTTTTTTAAACCATCGGTAAAATTTTTATTTTATTACACTTCGCATCCTTATTTAATAAGTTAATATAACAATATGGAGATCAGTTAATTGAATTTCACCCGAAACACATTTTTATGCCTGGAGACATTTGTATCATATATGTTTCAAAAATACGAAATAACTTTTCAAGAACCATAGAATACATAAAATTTTAAATAATCTTATAATATTGTTGAAAATTTCATTTACATTAGTGAAAAATTACTTTGATGTTCTATAATTTTTAATTTTCAGATCTTCAAAAATTCAAACTATAATCCCACAGGTTCATTTGTTTTATATATTTCCTTCCCATGTAAATGTTTTCTTATTAATCCAATATATTTTTTTAGTATATTATACTATAAAATTGGGAAATATATATTATAAAAGGGATAGAAATATGGTATTTAAATAATTACATTAATTAACCTAATTATTTATATCAACTTTTTTCGTGGTTTTACCATCACGAGGAGTAATAAAACCAATTGTAACACTATTAAAACATCAATATTAATTCATAAGAATAATGAAAACATTTGATCGTTCCATGTATTATATTTATTACCATTAAATGTGGGACTGTTATTCTCTACAATATGTAATTTTTATCTATGTTCTCAATAGAAATTTAGAGACCAAATATTATATCACCGACCAATAGATTCTCTTTAAACAAAAAAATAAAATATTATCTTTTACGTAATCCATTTTTTCATCAATTCAAAATGATGAAGAAATGAATAATTATTGACAATTTATTTATTAGATAATAGATTGAATGAGTTAATAAACATCATTCTCATATTTAATTAATAAATAACTGTCCCTGATCGTAATGAATGAAAAGATAACTATCACACACACAAACACACAAAACCACTATCATAGAAAGGAGAATATTTTTTACAAAGCTCACTACTCATATAATGTAGCTAATTATTATCATGTTCTGAAATTAACTAAGACGTCAAAATTAACCTACAAATATATTTATGTTTTTAATGATTTGGGAATAGATTTTAGGAATATTATCCTTTATTTTTTAACATTCACTAACTCTGTAGAATGATTTGATATTACTGATATTTAGTTTTTTCATATACAATATAATATTTTACTATATGTCCAAATCCGAAATTTGAATAATAATATAGACAATAAACTTCAATAACACCTCTCTAACATCTATTAATATTATTAAGTAGTTTGATATATCCATGTGGAATATTTCATATATCCATGTGTGAATTTATAAAATCATGTAACGTAATACAATATTATAAAATTCTTATAAAAACATCTTATATCAATGAAATCATAATTTCAAATTTATCAAGAATCCATTATCTTATTTCCTCTCATGTTTTCATGATCACATTTTAATATCATCAACATAATGATTCATTTATTCCCCATCATATTTTTCTTTCTTTCTCTCTATTTTTATTATCCATAAAAAATATATTTAGTATCATAAATCTAATTTTTGGGAAATATGTAATCATTAAATATTCAAAGATAATATCTCATGTATGAAATGTATCATGCGTTCAAAATCATACATATCAATATTATTGTTCAATTACCTTTCCAATTTGTTCAAAACATTAAATGAAACAAAATTACTAATATTTTAAAAACCATATGAATCATTGAATTGAAGCACCTTATACACTATAAATATTATAATGTTTACCATATAGAGTGTAAAAATAAATTATAATAACTTTATACATATACTATATAATAATCACATGTATGGACAGAAGAAAAAAATATAACTCTATTTAATAAGATTATTATTTAACTAATATTTAAAAAAACATGATTAGTAGGTTATTGTTTTTTCCATTATCATTTTTTAGTTATTAAGTATATAAAAATAATAAATATAATAGTAAATAAAATCCTTATTATTATAAGGATATACTATTTTTGAATAATATTCAATGAGTAAAAATATTAGATATTATTAAACAAAATTTATAACATATTCTGGGTAATAAAATTCATAACATATCGATGGTAAAATATATACATATTTATGAAAAAAATATTTATGTGTTTTCTTTTATATAAATTTTTAATAAAAAATTTTCTCTAAACCAAAACTAATCATTATTTCATCCAGAAAAATGAAAACATGTTTGAAATAACTCCAATTTTCATTCATGATCTTCTACATTTTATAACTACCTTTATATCACAATTTATAATTTTTTATATATTATATATAACATGTTATATGTATTTAAAAAAAGAAACCCAACATAATCAAATCCAATCCATTCCTTTGCCATGTCCTCTTACTTTCTACAAGAGAACATAATAACCTTACTCGTATGGACCACCCTGATCCGCAACGTGGAGGATCAATGTTAGACCGCTTCATGAGGCAACAACCGCCAACATTTAATGGGGGTAAAAATCCATTAGTAGCTGAACAATGGATAAACTCATTAGAGAAAATATTCCACACCTTGGGGAGTAGCGAAAGGGAGAAGTTTATAATGGCAGTTTACCGCCTCAATGGAGATGCCGATCAATAGTGGTCATTGATTCAAAATACAAAGGAAGATGATGAATTAACAAACATGGAATGGAAGGAGATCAAAGAGCTGTTCTTAGAAAAATACATTCCTCGAGACCATCGAGCGGATATGGAAAGGAAATTTTTGAGTCTGAGGCAGAAGGAGGATGAGAATGTCGCAAAGTATGAGGCTAACTTTTCATGGTTAGCGAGGTATGCTACAGATTATATACGTAACCCAAGAAGTAAGATTGATCATTTCTTTGATGGGTTAAAACCATTTCTCTGTCGACCATTAGCCTCACAAACCTTCTCTTCATACAAAGATATTGTCTCATGTGCTATCAAGACGGAAAAGGAATTCTCTAAATCTCATGACTTTAAAGCAAAGAAAGAAAAGAAGAGAACGGTGGAACAAGAGACGGATAAAGGGAAAAAGGGAAAGAAGGATTTTACACTATGTGATAATTGTGGGAAGAATCACCCTGGTACTTGCCTAAATGGAATGGGAGTTTGTTATAAATGTGGAGAAACTGGTCACCAGACACGTGATTGCAAGGGAAAGAAAGTGGCTATCAATGTTGAATTCTACAATTGTAGGGAAATGGGGCATTATTCAAATGAATGTCCTAAGCGTCAGGGAAACATACCTCAAAAAAGACCAAGGGATCAAGGCTAATCTTAGGCTGTGACTACAGTTGAAGTGGAATAATTAATGTATTGGTGCTTTTGGACTCATGGATTATATTCTGGTTATCAGAATAATGTGATATATATATAAGGATTATACTGCAGTACATGTTGATTTCATTAAGGTTTTAATATGATGAAGGTAATCATATTTTTGTATGTGACAAAAAGAGAAACATTACCTTGTTTAAGGAATCTGATGATACAATTGATTTTGGAATTTTGAGACCTTTAAGAGAAATTCTGGGCAGAGGTATTGTTGATAACTATTAATGTTAGAATGGATTAAGTTGAATCATGGATAGTATTGTTTATGGTTAAAACATTTCTGAAGATTATTTTTGGAATATTATGATACTATAGTTTTAGGAAAAGGACAACCTCCAGGGTGGGGAATAACCCGTCGCGTCGGACAAAGTTGAAGGAATCGAACCCACAACCATAGTGCGAGAGGCCTTTATTACCTACCACTAGCCTACAGGAAGTCCCTGGTTATTACAAAATAGTTTTACTAATATAAATGGTATGTGTTAATATTTGGAACCTTATACAATTAGAATAAATAGAATATTTTTGAGTTCTATTACCTTTTCGAGTGAAAGCTGGGTTTGTGGTAAAAATTTATTAAAGAATGAAAGTCTACATAACAAGTATGTATACTCCCTTAAATTCTTAGTAAATCTCCAAAATAAATTCCTCAACTTTATAAAAGGTAACTTAAAACAAAAACGTTGCTGGTTAACTTTTCCAACTGGGGATTCAATGACCGTTTAACCAATCAAAAGTTTGTGATTTTCTTATGGTTAAATTTATCCTAATCCTATTTTCTACAACTCTCCATCAGACCTTGATGGTTTGTTTCTCATACATATCCATATTTTCATATAATCCTAGTATGGGCTATCTCGGGTGACCTTTGTACTTATCTTTCTATATTTTAAAGTTATATTTTTATTGACCTTATTTATGATGTGGGTTTCCACAAAGGTATTTTCTATTTTCAACCTTCTATTTTCAAAGAAAAATTTAAAATAGCAAGGACACAATTTATTGAAGGATGGGAGAATGTAACACCCCAAGCTTCCTCAGTACTCTTCTCTTTGACTAATACAGTAGCGTGTGTTGTACGTAACTTCGAGTTCTAACACACACCACAACCAATCAAAGTAGCCTTTATGAATATTAATACCAACTTTTTGAAACTAAATATATTTTATATTTCAAAATGGACTTCATTTTTGGATTCGGAATATCGAAATTAGCCTATGTTGAATTTTTGGTATTTTTCTGAGATCTTCTAAATTTTTATGAATAGTGAAAAATACTTAAAAACAACTTTTTTAATCAAAATATTTTATAGTGATAAATTATACTATTTAGTGGTTTTAAAGTATACTTAGAATATATTTTTACCATTTTATCCAATGGTGGTCATTAAAATTAATTTAACATTGAAATTGGACATAAACAATTTCCAATCTTTTGATATAAATTGTTTCTTAAAAACACGATATTTTTTGTAACAGCGGGAAGTAATTATAAAATTAATTACTGAAAATTATATGTTTGTAATTTTTTAAAATAGACACCATTTTTTAATTCGGAATATCAATTATATCTTAGGGTGAAATTTTGGCATTATTCTGAAAAACATCAATTTTTGATGAATAGTGAAACCACTAAGTGGTTGTTAAAAAACTGATTTTTCGTTAAAATGAAATATTACCACCTCTGTGATTTAAATTTCAAAAATCCAACATACATGGTTGTCATTAGGAAGTAAAGTGTGGTTCAATGGGATTAAAATAATTTTTGGTGAATAGTAACTTTTAAGTTCTTAATCGCGATTAGAGATAATTAGTGTAGTTTAAGGTAAAAATAATGTTTTATTAATATGAGATGAGCTTGACACTTGTCCTACCCTCATTTAATGTGCCATGGCCGACCAATAAAATACATGGGTCAACTTGGGGACCCCATGGATCCACTTTAGTTGGAAAATGACATAAATACCATTTATTTAATGTTAAAGTAAAAAATGACACAGACATGAAATGTTTTACTAAAACAATTTTTACATGGGGTTATACAAGTCATATTTTTTACTATAAATAGTCATTGGAAAGATAAAAAGATTTCATACATCATAGTAATTTTTTTAATTTTTTATACATTAAATAAATTAAATTATTTATAACATCATTATGATGCAGCGATGACCTCATTATTTAACGATTTAAATAAAATGAGAAGATAATGTAATATCCAAGGCTTACACTTGTCCAAAGACTATTGGATGAGTTTATTTAGAACCCTTATCACCTTATCCTCGAATTATATAAGTGTGGGACCTCTAAAATCCGAAACTCATTTTATAATAAAGTGAATTTTCATTACGTTCCAAGAGTGCCCCTCCTCTCCACTTATAAAAGGCCCCCAACTCTACCACCTCATTAACACATTCAAGCCATTTGGCTCGGCCAAACTCTTCCCAAATACTCTCCCAACTTCCCTACCTTACTCCTAGAGGCCTCACATTGGGCAGAACTCTTCCCAATGAAGCATTTGGCTCAAATCAAAAAGAGTTACCCGATTTTGAGGTAATGTCTTCTATAATGTTGTTTTGTTTTATCTATCTTCTCCAACCCCCTAAAATCTTTTTATTCATTTCTTTTGTAACAAAACCAGTATCCTTAATATACTAGGATTTTGTTATAAGTATTATTCGAGCTACACTTACACACACATACATCTAATGGTTAAAGAACATACAGTTTCTGTGGATGGCGAATTTCTACCTCACGAAACGATGATTGTTCAACACTCATATAACACCTTCAATGGTGGCCATTAAGATGTCCATATATTTATATATGATATATAATATGTTTATGTTTTACTTATTCTTCTGTATTTCTCATTTATGGCATACTTTATGATTTCCATTATGGGTAAACGTGATAATTTCATTTTAGGAAGTGTGGACTACCGCCCCCTCAAAGGGATTTGAATCGTTAATGCCAAATGTGGGATGTATAAAGGATGTATTAAATGGTATTATACACTATATTATAATGGAATTATATTATACATTTATATCATTATGATTTCATTCCATTAAATACAAAATAGAAATGAAATTAGCGTTCATGTGTACGTACAACTTACCGTCTCCATGAATGGTGCATTTCATTTATTACCTCTAAATGTTACGTAATATTATAAATGAATGTATATACTGTATATATATGATATATATGACATCTACATCATGAATATAATTCTGGATATAATGGATATTTCACCACATGAACAACTTGTAATTATAAGAAGTTTATTTTTGACACAAGTACCTAAGATCGAAAAAATGACTGTTATTAACTTAAATAATTATAGAATGTTCATATCATTGTATTAAGTGATATAAAAAGGATAATGAAATTGAAAATGGTTCTTAATAAGGTATAAATTAACTCTAGTTTATTATTCAGGAGGTTAAAGAACAGTTGAGTCAAGTCAGACATGAGGTAAGGGAACTTCTTAACCCAATTTCCATTATTTGGGTTAATCTCCTACATTCAAATTATGTCATGATATTATTATGTCATATTTTGTATTTTTACTTTCTTTATGTGAACCTATATTGAATACACATAATAGATCTATTTTATTTTAAAAATGATCTTTTAAAGGACTTCGTCTCAATCCCCTTTGATTGAGGCATATTAGGTTTTATACACAACTTTCTTTTATACGGTGTATAAACCCCTTTGACTTTTACGTTATTCAAAAGGAATCTTTTTTATAAGAAGCGTTTTGCTAAACGAAAAAAAGGGAATGTTTTTATTTCCGTACTTATGCGGCAACAACGACTTATCCGCCGCTGTGACCATTATTTGAGTTTCGGCTTCCTCTACAAGCCATCATTTTTTTAATGAAAAATATATACAAAGTTTTAACTTTCTTTTATTCTGGTATTGAAAATGGTTTTGAAAGCATTTTTATTATATCAATGTGTTTTATTGATATCTTGTGATTGAAATGTGGAAATGTTATGTTTCCTTTATCCACGTTTTATGTGATACGATTATGTTATGGTTTATTATATGTTTAAACCTATTCATATGAGGAATGCATTGGACTTAATAAGTGACGGGTGGAGCCCGCTATAGCTCCTCGATGCATCGGTAGGTCTCATGAGACAAACTAGTGTCTTGGCACGAGGCCTTGACAAAATATTATTTGTGGTCTTGGCACGAGGCCTTGGCTACGTGGTTATGATAGTCTGGCATTATGCATTACATCATTATGAAAGTGGTTATTGATATTTAATGTGATTATTCGACTAGTAGAATATCAATGTGAGTAAGTAAATGGAATTATTTAATTTTATTTTTTCTATATTATGCTAAAGTTCAAGTTTAAAAAGTCTTTTGTTTTAGTTATACATTGCCTTAAATGTTAATGTTTCTTTATGAAAGCTTCCGCTATATTGTTATCTTTACTGAGCATCGGAGCTCAACCCTTTCAATGTTCTAATATTTTCCAGGATGTGAAGAAGTATTTTATGAATGACCTGCAGGGATAGTCAGAAGATGATATGAGTGTGGACTATGGAGACTTTTTTATTGTAGTTTTTCACCTTATGATGTAATGTAAGACTTATGAATGTATCTAGTGTTTCCAAGGCTACTAAAATAATTGGCCTTTCGAGACTTGATCTTTTGTGATCATGCCAATGTTACGAAGTAATGCACTGACTCTGGGTAGCTGGGGTCAGGACGTTACACGTAGGGATCATGTGGAAGTGGTAGTGGATCTAGCCATGCAGCTGGTGGTGGGAAACGATTTGATGTATTATCACCACCACCACCAGGAGGTCCACCTTGACCACATGGAGCAGGTGGATAAGGGAGAGATCAGCTCTAGGAAGCTGAGGCATATGATCATATCTCTCTGGAGAAGATTTTACGTACTATTAGTGTCTTCTCTGACATAACTGTGGTACATATAGACGCAGCTTCCAGTAATTCTTTCATCGCCACTACCCTCGTTCGGAGATAATAGATTCCAATAGAGTCATTATCTCGATCATTATGGCTAGAGATTCATATGGTAGTGGATTCGATGATTACACACTGGTTCCGGTAGTGTGAGCTTACTCTAGGAGGCCAGATCTTTGTCTTGGATCTCTTAGAAGCGGCGTTGAGGCCCTACGACGTCATCTTGGATATGGACTGGTTATCTACATTCCATGTTCAGATAAACTGTATTAGGCCCAAAATGTGGTGTTTTCATGCAGATCGGACCAGGTTCACCTTCACTGGTGAGATGGGAGCCCTTGTAACATGGGATGAACTTTCATGGAAGTGGATGCAACCAATCACTCGTCAGTTGGCTAGCCTTACCCTCCGAGTTGTTGATGTTGAGTGTCCAAGTTATCTTGTAGTGGTGGAACAATACATGGATTTTTTCCATGATGATGTCTGAGGTCGACCTCCTCACAGAGAGGTGGAATTTTCCAATGACTTGTACCCCTGGATTTCACTGATATCTACACTAGCATATTAAATGGCTCCCGCAGAGATTTGTGAGTTGTAGTTATAGATGGAGGGCTTACTGGTGAGGGATTCATCCGGCCTAGTGTTTCTCCCTGGGCAGCTCTAATTCTATTCGCCATGAAGGAAGATTAGAGATTGAGGATTTGTGTTGATTACCGGTGCCTATACCAGGTGACCGTGAAAAACAAATATCCACTCCAGAGGATTGAAGAACTCTTTGATTAGGTCTAGAAGGCACGGTGTTTCTCGAAGATAGACCTTAGAGAAGGCTATCACCAGCTCAGAGTACGAGGCAAGGATGAGCAGAAAATGGCCTTCAGATGTCGGTACGACCACTATGAGTTCATGGTTATGCCATTAGACATACCAGTAATCCATCAGTGTTCAAGGGACTCATGAACATGATAATCTATCCATACATTGATCACATTGTGATAGACTTCATAAACGGCATTCTGATCTACTCAACTACTATGGAGGAGAATGATTATAATTTGTAGGTAGTACTGGAAATAATCCAAGAACACCAGATTCATGGTGAGCTCCTGAAGTGCTAGTTCTAGATTTGAGAGGATCACATTCATGAACATGTCATCTCAGTGGCCGAAGTTGCAGTAGATACTGTGATGATTGAGGTTGTACTTGCTTGGGAGCCACCCAGGATTGTGACAGAGGTACGAAGTTTCTTGGGTTTGGCTGTATACTATTGGAGGTTTGTACCAGGCTTCTCCAGAGTTGCAGCACCAATATCAGCCTTGAAGAAGACGGAGAAACCCTTTGTGTTGTCAGAGACAATCCAGTATAGCTTTTAGTAGCTAAGGCGGAGTTTGACTAGTGCACCCATCTCGATGTTTCCATAAGAAGGCATAGGGTTTGTAGTTTAATGTGGCATATTAGGGACCAGAAACAGATTTTTCCTGATGCAGGATAATGCAGTGAGTGCTTATAGTTCTCGTCAGCTGAGACAACATGTGCAGAACTACGCTACCCTTGACCTGGAGCTAGTAGCAGTGGTCTTCACCTTGAAGATTTGGGAACACTATATTATGGGAGAGTGTTTTCTATGTATGCAGATCACAAGAGTCTAAATTATATCTTCTCTTAGAAGGAACTGAACCTAAGACAATGTTGTTGGATTGAGTTCCTCTGGACTATGATTTCGAGATATTCTATACTCCTGGGAAGGGGAACATTGTTGCAGAAGCACTCATCAAGAGATATGCTATACAACTACTAGGAAAGGAGATGATGCAGCTAGCTTCGTTACATATATCCTTGGTGGATAAGGATGGACCATCCATCCTTCAGTCTCTTACTATCACTCCCCCACTTTGTCAGCAAGTCAGGGTGGTGCAGCATGGGGATGAATACTACAAGACACGAAGTGCTCAAATATCCAAAGGTCAGGGGGATGATGGATTTTCTAAAGGTGGGGGGTACATCATCCTCTTCAAAGGGTGTACTCTGGTACCTGTTTCACTTCAAGATGATGTGTTGAAGGAGTTCCACACATCCCCTCTAGTATTACATCCATGAGTGGAAAATATGTTCCAGGATCATCGACGAAAGCACTGGGGGCCAAGAATGAAGAAAGAAGTTGCAGAGTTTGTCTCTCGATGCCTCACTTGTCGGCATGTGAAGGGGAAGAATCATGTACTCACATGATTAGTTCAGCCTTTGGAGGTCCAAGAGTTTTAGTGGAATGAGATATCTATGGAATTCTTCACAAGACTTACACATAAATCCAGAGGTCATGAGTCAATTAGGGTGATTGTGGACAGACTCACCTAGTCGGCCCACTTCCTACCGATCATAGAGTAGGGTTCAGTAGAGAGCTTAGGACTCCACTATGGGTAGAATATTTTGAAGCTACATGGAGTACCATCGACTATTGTATTTGATCAAGATGCATATTATAATTCCCAGATATGGAAATGGTTGTAGGAGGCTTTCGGGACACAGCTCCGATGGTGCACCACCTTCCATCCTCAGACATATCGCCAGACTAAGAAGACCATTCCGACCCTCAAGGATATGCTCTGTACATATTTCCTCAACATCGGTCACTGATGGATGGATAAATTACATTTAGTTTAGTTTTAAAACAACAAAAGCTATCACTCCACCATTGGAATGTCATGCTTGAGGTATTGTATGGGCATCCTTGTAGGTCCACACAATGATGGACTGACCCAGGAGAGTCAGCACTAGTGAGACCAGAGATGGTACAAGCTACCACAGAGAAGGTTCAGATCATCCAGGAGAATATGAAGACTGCACAGAGCATACAAAATTCTTATGTCGACAGGAGACGGAGACCTCTAGAGTTTGAGCATGGCGACAACATCTTCATACGGGGATCACCTCGACGAGGATTATAGAGGTTTTTCTGAGGCCGCTGGTTATCTCTGAGATTCATCAGACCATTTCTGGTCCTCTGTATAGTTGGTGAGGTGGAATACCACTTATCTCTTCCACCTCAGTTGCACCAGGTGCATGACGTCTTCCACGTATCCCAGCTGAAAAGATACATGCCCCACCATACCCAAATCATCTTCCATGGAGAGATAGAAATCGATAATACGTCGTCTTTTATGGAGGTTCTAGTAGTGATTGAGGATACACATGAGTGGGTCGTTCTTGGATGGTAAATTACTCTAGTGTGCGTTTGTTGGCAGCATGAGAACCTCCAAGAGAGAACATTGGTGTGGGAGGGTTAGATGCGTGCTCAGTACCTCCACTTGTTCCCAAAGTATGAGTTGTGGATTATGGGGACGTAGATCCTTGAGGTGGATGGAATTTAAAGACCTGGAATTTCAATGTATCTTTTTTAATTAAATGTAAATTTTACAAGTCTGTGAAAATTTATGGCATATGATTCCGAGGCTCGGAGTGTAAGGAATCAATTTCTGATGTTATGTTCAGGTATGATCAGTTAATGTTTGAATGTTTTTTTATAACTTTTTAACCAATGCTCGAATTTAAAGCTGAGGGCACCGTTGATATTGCAATGCCGATATTATCTTAAGTAGACTTTCACCTCGACGGTAGTGGGTCAAGAGTTAAAGATAGTTTTGAGTTTTTAATGAATGAATAATATAAAAATATTGTTTTGTAACTTTTTTTTATTTTTTTGTTAAAACCCCCATGTGGAAGTTAGAGTTTGGGAACACCACACCTTAACCTCCCTTGAGAGGTTATGGTGGTGGGGCCCACCCAAGGTCTAAACCCCCGCCCCCCTCTTGTTTATTGTGCTGGGGACCACCCATGATTAAACCCCCTTGAAACTCCCCATTAATGGGGAGAAAGCCTCAAATATCCACTACGTGTAGGGGAGGCTCCTCAACTCCTTTAGTACATAATTTTTTTCCAAATCCTCTCCATTAATTTATTGAGCACATCAATTAATTAATTTAATTTTTTTTATTTTTGTGCCAACAACTAAATAATAGATAAATTGAATCTAATATTTTTTCTTGGATTAATTTTATTTTGGTGTAACTTTAGTGAGGATAGTGCTTGGGAAAAGGCTTCCAACAAAGAACTTCACCTCCCAACGAAGAACGCTCCACCGATGAAGAACAACAACGACTTTCTTCCTCAGAACCTCTTTAGACATAGGATGTTCTCGTCTATAATTAATCTTTTTCCACCTTCTTGCAACAACGTCGACGAACAACGAAAAAGTATTGTGTTAATTTGGATATGATTTTATTCCATTAATTATTCCCTTCTAATAAGATGAATTGTTGTGGATGTTTTTCGGTGGGGGTTGGGAATTGTTTTTGAGGGATGATGTGGCTTGTTGAATTGATTTTTCTTCTATCTTAATTTTTTTTAATTTAAGGAAATTCAAGAAATAATTAATCGACATTCTATTACCATAATCGCAGAGGGTGTAGGGAAAACCAACATGGCTTGACCCCTCCACCATTCTTGTTTGTGATGTTCTTCAGAATTGCGATGAGGCGACAAGATGATGAATGTGACGAAGGAAATGGCTGTGCTACAACCAGCCTCTGCAATCCGTGTGGCCCACTGGCCGCGCTGCCCACCGGTCAAACCGGCCCGAGCCATGCCGTGCCCTGGCTGAACCGGCGTCGGCCACACTGTACCCTGGCTATGCCACCCTGGCCTTGCCCCCCGCCCACAAGAACCGTCCGAACTGGTCCCGGCCACCCCGTACGTCGGGTGAACCGGTTCCGCTGCCCCGGGATTAACCGCGACACCCTCCCGGATGAATGCACCTCCTAGCCAATCCAACTCCCGGTGGAGCTGACAACCCACTCCCCTCTTGGAACCCCAGCCGAGTCAGCCTCCTGCGCTACTCGCGGTGCCCTTGATGAAGCAACAAGTTCCCTCATGGCGCCCTCCATGCCAAACGGCCCTCGCTCCGAACCATGGCTGGTCCCTGCCCTCTTGGTCCTCCGTGACTTCTCGCGGCCTTTTGGTCTTTGCCGATAAGGCCTTGATGAACCTAGAAGGCTAACCCACCCAATGGGATGGGTCAAACCCAATAGGTCACGTCGGGTCGACCCGAACCTTGTCGGCCAAGACCGGGTCATTCCGACCGGGTCGTTCTGACCTGGTCGGACTGGACCCTGGACCTCTATGATCCATTACTTTCTTTTGGCCATATCAATGGAACAAGACATCTATTTGACAATCCGCCAGTAGTTATGGTAATCTTGGATCATGACGGTCCCTTTCTGTATACCCCACTAGTGCTTCAGGTATATTTGAGATATGGTTAGGTTGGATTGTGCACAATCCAACTAGGACCCCGAGACTAAAAGGATAAAAAATCACAAATTGGGATTCATATTGACACGTTGTCTATTATGTTTAGTCCCCTATGACGTAACAAACCTTTAAGATAGTTCTTTACGGAACTTCATGAAGGATGGAGTATCAACCGTTAGCTTGTGGAGCATATCATTCTAGTGACGAGCAAGTAGAGTACAGAGACCTAGTAGGTGGATGAGACTTGATGACTGCTGATTGATTGACTAAAAGTGACTAGACTAGCCCAGTGTGATGCTCTTGGTTAGGGAGACTGACCCACGGCGTAGGATCACCTGGTTTTGGTGGCAGACCCATGGTACAGGAAAGGAGGAGTACCTATGTTGGCTATGAGGGGGAGCGACTGGTTGTGGTGTTAGACCCGTGGTGGGAAGTGCCTTTATGTGATGCAGTAGACACACGATACTTGACAGGAGGAGTACCTCAGCAATACAAGGTTAGTGGGAATCACACATGGTGTTTCATCTAGCCAAATGTACTAGAGTGGGAGTTATCTAGAAGTTGTGGTTTAGATAATGTGAATAAAAATATTGGATGAGCTGAGTCAGTAACTGTTGTGTTTTTTTCATGATTGAGATGGATTACTTGATAACAATGGTGTATGTATGGGGATATTCCTAAGTGGGGATATCAGTTGATTTCATACGTGTGGTTTATCCATGGTGGATTTAATCAGACCTTGAGGGTCTCGAGGTCTCTACTGAAAATCTTTATATTCACCCTTGCACGGGCTATGCCCAATACTTATTGTGTTTGATGGAGATGACATACAATGTTGAATGAGGATGAGAGTTACCGGATTGGATGATACCCAAATGTGGACCTTACGACAAGTCGGTACACATAGGAGACTGACAGATGTGGAGTGCTGAGGAGGCTATCTGTTTCTACCCTTCAGGTACGAATTTTGGAGGATGACTCCACATCTATTTTTTCTTTCTTCAGTTGTACATGTGCATCCAGTTCCTTGTACATTACTACTGGTCTTGTATTTCCGGCCCCTTTTACATTTCATCACTCATTATTTATAAAATTTACATAGTGTTTTGTATCCATATATGTTCTCTGATGTGTGCGTTTACAGGTTATAAAGGCAATTCCATCCCAGTTTTAGCGAATTACACCTTTGGTGCTAGTCGCCTGCCCCTGGCCTAGGGAAGGTGGGCATGGGGTAGTCTCGAAATGGGCCTCCGGGGACGAGTCATGACATAATATTTTCCTTAATAATGTTTTTCATTTATATATCACTATACTCTTAAATCAATTTTCATGGAAATTACTACTATTAAAATTATCATTTACATTACGTAATGAAAATCATATACTAAAAAACACTTATATTTTTGTGACTCATATAATATAATCTTTGAATTATGAAAAATATATGCCTCACCAATCTAACATTAATCTTATACCATTACTCAGGATCCATCATCTGGAATTTCCTATACTATGAATCAACAATTATGGTTCATCAACATAAATATAACTAATATTATTTGTCATAATGTAAAAAAATTATAGTATATCTCATACCATTCACTTGACATTTATAATCTCTTTATCCTCTATAGTATAACCAATAATCATACCACTGTCAGGATTCACACCATGATATTTTCACTCTGGAAACAAATTTTAATAATTCCAATACATTCCAAATCTATAAGATTATATGATAACCATTTTCTATCTAGTTTTGCCTATTGAATGAGATCAAATATAATAGTTTGAGAAGCAATTATAAAATATATTTAAATAAAATAATCAATGTATT
Source organism: Viscum album (assembly GCA_963277665.1). Taxonomy (NCBI): domain Eukaryota; kingdom Viridiplantae; phylum Streptophyta; class Magnoliopsida; order Santalales; family Viscaceae; genus Viscum; species Viscum album. The sequence goes on from OY728148.1 coordinate 395,765,625, forward strand.
CTGATTATAATATTTTAATATATGGAAATATTGGTTTAATACTAGGTAATCCATGATTGTTGAAAAATTATAATATTGTAACCTATACTTAAACTACACCTTTGTTATATTCCAATAAATATCCTTATTAATATATATAGGTATTTCAAAAATGTTTTCACATCCTTTTTTCAAATGGTTAACTAAAAATTCACTATGATATCAACTATAATGAATGGAGAATGAAGTACATGGAAATTACATAAATATTTTAGAATACATTAAAATCTACCTCAACAAACAACTGATGACCATATGGGTTTAGTTCTTTTGGAAACATGGAAAATATTCATCTAACTTAGTTAAATATCTTTAAAATCTCCTATAAAGATCATCACTTTTAATACCATACATAAAACTATTTTTTTAACCTAGGGAAAAGATAACATATAAAAGAGTGTGATAAGATGATTAGTAAGGATTTAAGAATTAAATATATAGGCTAATCAGGAGAATAAGTGTATATGAACAAGATCATGAAAATAAAAGATCATATGGTACATATCAAAAAATTATGGAATATTGTTTTTCATTTTATAAGGAAAGAATCATAAAAGAATCAAGGAACATAATATATGAGTTACTAACATCATCATAAGACATAGAAAATTGGAATACAAATAAAATTTTAAATATGATAAAAATTTATAAATAGTTATAGGTGCACTCATTAAATTAAGGAAATAAAATCGTGCACATGCATAATCATATGTAAATGGAAACCAAATACACTCAAAAAATTATGGTCATGAAAACAATATCCACATATAGCATTTTATACATGAAATAAGGTTGACCCATTATATATATACCTCATGATTTATACATAATTACCCAATGCATTGGAGGAAGACATAGGTCCCATCTGCAACAAAATAAAAACCATACATATGTGTGCCCAAAATATATAAATCATTTATCATATAAAAACACATGAAATGAAATTGATTTCATAATATTCTTTCGATAATATTATAAGACCTGCAAATAAATGGGTTTCATAAATATTATTCAATCATAAAAATAATCAATTAATATAAATTATATTAATGGAAACATTTAATTATATCCCTAGTAAAACATAAATGGCATCATACAATGTTATCATAGATAGAAGTTTTTTTATATATCCCATGAAAAAAAATGTTGTTGAAAATATCATTTCTGATTTGAGAAACATTGTTCACCTGAAATGTTGATATATTTTTAAAATTAAAATTTTTAATTGAAATTAATCTTCTAAGAATGTAATGGATGATTCAAGGAAATTGAGCATAATTATAGTGTAAAAATACCAATGATGCAATATAAGATTAAAAAATATTTTTACCATTCTTTTGAAGGAAATGACAAAATGTTCCATGTATAGAAAATGAAATAATGAATTCATTCAAATGGTGTAGTAAACAGAAATAAATAGGGAAACAATGACATTACAAATTCACATAGAATAGTAAAATATTTTATAAAAACAATTTAGAAAACATGGACATGGATGATAAATATACTTCAGTAAATACATAATTATTAACAATATTGAATAAAAACAAGATCATGAAATTATCCTCTACCTAACGTTTGATATCATTTTTATATTTTACATCCTACTATATAATTATTTAAATAATTTCATCGAATTATTTTGAATTATATTAATTTTTATGATATTATATATGATCATATTATAATCTTTTTGGTAATAACATTTCATTATTACTTGTTATTTGTGTGTAAACTACTTCATTTTCTTATGCATGTTTTTTTGAATATATTCTTGATTCCTTTCTTTGTATAATGTTATATCATTTAAAAAATGTTAATACTATAATATATATCATAAATCTTAATTCTATAAAATTATATAATCATTCATTAATGGATATAGTGTAGAATTAATCACATTACATCATTGAAACGATAGGTTGAATATAAGCACAAGTGGTGATATCATTCTTAAAAATATGAAATTTTATAGAAGTGAATCATATATATTTTGTTAATAAATAAATATCCTATTATAATAATAATATATAATTATTATTTATATAATTATAATCATCCATGTAATGTGGCGGTGAAAAACATATTACACCACGATGGGGAGATGGTAATCCTTACAAACGCTCTCGCGGTGATTTAATTTTTAGTAGGATGGATTGATGTTAAAATATGGTTGTTATATTATTTGAATAACCTATAATCATGTATGGTATACTGTATTTTTTTAATTTTTAATATAAATGAAACACATTAAGGGGATGTATAATAATAATTATGTTTTAGTGAATCAGCAGGGGAGATTTCCACTTCTTCGATGGTATCCCTCTAGATATCCTCTTAATGGCACAAAATTTGTTGATTTTAGAAGGCCATAACCTAAACCATATGGCTATGTATGTTTAGATGAAAAAAAAATATGATAGTCATTCCTAAAGTTTCAATTTGATGTGATGTACTAAGGGAAGATATTCCATTTTATAATTATGGTGAAGGGAGGATTTGGAATCTCCAAAATTATTAATTTATAATAAAATAACATTGCATAAAAACCCTAAAAAATATCATATTTTAGAATATTTTAAGACATATGGATGTAATATCCTGCTCAAATAAATTATATAAATGTTATTATGTAAATTTAAAACTTATAATTTTAATAAAACATTATTTATTCATTTTGAATTTTAAATATGATACCAAATTATTCAATATTAAAATAGTGTAATTTTTAGTTTTTAATTCTAATTAGATCATAAATAATCAATTTATATAATTTTAGTTCATATAATAATTATTTAATATCTGAAAAAATGTATTATGGATTATAAATAATTTTATAAAACATTATTCTATCAAAATATCAATAGTTTAAACTTTTACACTATTCAATTCATGGATTTTAATTAATTCCATGATATGTTTTTAGCCATGAAAATTATATTGCATGATATCACTATGATTGTTTTATATTCTAAAATTAATTTTATATGTTAATTACCCCAAATTATAATTCTTTTTATATTTTTAAAACATTTATTTGATATTTCGATTAATAAAATAACAATGAAATCAGTCATGTGTAATTTTTTTATAAATATTTTATGAATAAAAAATCTTAATAAAATACTATGATGAATATAAATATTCTATATTACCTAAAATACTAGTAGTTTAATATATCTTATGTAATGTCTTACATTAAAAAAATTTTGGGTATTAAAACATGAATTTGACAACATTAACATCACATTAAATAAAATATTATATGTATTATAATCAATTATAAATAACTCCAAATAATCATTAAGTTGTTCCTTGTATTATATGGTCAATAAATAATCAACCAATATAATTTGGTCAAGTTATTTAGTCATTTATTTGGTATTATCATTTTAATATATAATATTTTTTTGATTTTTTATCATTTTTATAATATGTGCATTATCAATTTATAATATTTTATGGTCATTATTAACTTCATAAATAATATAAATAAATTAAAATGATAAGGGAAAACATTATAGCATTTAAATGAGTTTTATATATGAAATTATATTCTATATAAACATATCAAAAATATTATATTGTAATAAATATTTGAGTAAGACATATTAAATTTTCATTAAATAAAATATATTATATGTTCAAATGTCACCCATGTGGATTCCTAAAGGATACAATATATAAAAAAGGATTCTTTATGTATAAAAAAATTATTCAATGTTTTTATAAATATGTTACAGATGTTTTAAAATATTATTATTTCCATAATTACCTAATTTAATCTTTAATTGTATTAATAACAATTTTATGGAGTTATTATTCATAATACTATAAAATAAAATAATAATGTAACACCCCAAGATTTCATAGTGTGTTACTTCTTCAAAATAATTCAATAACTTTCACTACATGCAACACCAAGTTCAAGCACACCATGACTTACCAAAAAAGCCGTTCAAAAGAGGTTATGAATAGTATTAGATAAATTTTAATGTTTATATAATCCTTATAATTTTAGAATCCATATTATGAGTTTCTTAGATATAATGCAAGAACAAATTCATTTTCAGTATTGCACTTTTATCAACATTAATAGTGAACCCTTTTTAAATACTATATTCTAAACTTTTTGACTAAATGGGTACATCAAAAATTTAAAATGAAACATCCCAAGCTTCTACGGTACGCTTCTCTTTGAATAATGTGATAGCGTGTGTTGTACGCAACACCGAGTTCTAACACACCATAACTAATCAAACTAGCCGTTATGAATAGTAATACATACTTTTTGAAATTATATATATTTTATATTTGAAAATGGACTTCATTTTTGGATTCGGAATATTGAATTTAGCCTAAGGTGAAATTTTGGTACATTTCGGATAACTTTCATATTTTGATGAATAGTGAAAATTTCTAAATTTTAATTAAAAACAACTTTTTTAATCAAAATAATTAATAGTGATAAATTATGAATTTGAATGGTTTTAAAGTATATTTAGAATATATTTTTACCATTCAATTTAATGTTTATCATTGGAAATAATTTTACAATTAAACCGAACATAAACAAGTGTCAATCTTTTGATAGTTATTATCTCTTAAAAACACGCTTTTTGTTTTGACAGCGGGAATTAATTTTAAATTAATTTCTGCCACTTATGTGTTTTGAATTTAGGAAAATGGATTCCATATTTGGAATCAGGATGTTCAAATTGTGTAAATAGGTAACTTTTATTTTTAGACATTTTGAATAATTACTGCGGTAAATATTTTATTTACCATGGTTAAGGATAAATCCGGTAAATATGGGTTAAAAAATAATATTATAATAATACTAAATTACCCTAAAACGTCTATTAACCCTATTGGTTGATACATGGTCGACCATGGGAATCTTGGGGTCTATTTTGGGACCCCATGGATCCACTTGTAAGTGATAATGACACTTTATTTTAATTAAGTTAAAATGAATACAAAAATGACACAAGCATATATCTTTTAGAAAAACAATTGTTACATAGGGTTATATATGTTGGATGTTAGATTATAAATATTCATTAGAAATCTAAAACGATTTCCTACATAATGATATTTTATTTATAATTTTTAGACATTAAATAATTTATTTTATTTATGACACAATGATGATGCAGTAATTACTATAATAGTGAAAAATTAAAATAATTGATATTATAAATACCCAAATAAATATAATATGAAACTTTTAATGAATTAAACTAATTTTCTAGGATAACATGATATATTAGGATTGAATTAATTGACTTTGTTCGAAGTAATCAATCTGTTATGAGTTTCACAAAAATCAACTATTGAATAGTGTCAAAATTGACATAAAAGAGTTCTTAAAACAAATATTATATTATTAATTGATATTAAATTCCTAAAAATCTAAGGTTCGGCCAAAAGACTTATATCAGGATAGGTTCATCATTAATGGACCACTTGGGGGTCGCTTGGATGTATATAGTAAGTTTATTAACCATATTATATAAAAATACAATGAGACATTGTAAAAGTGAAACTAATTAACTTAGAGTTAATACTTAAAGATAAGGTTAATATAAGTACCCAAACCTATCTAAATTCTATTGGTTGAGAGGTTTTCGACCTATCCCCACCGTAACCTTTGAATATTCAATTTTAGAGCCATTAGAAACTGAATATGAATTTATTATAAATTAATATTTCTAGCTTTTCCAAAGGTGCCCCTCACCCCTCTTATAAAAGGGCACTCCTCCTTCCCATTTCTTCACACCTCTAAAGCCTTTTGGTTCGGCCAAAATCTGCCCAAATACTCTCCCAACATCCCTCACTACAACCTAGAGGCCTTATTTTGATCAGAAAGCCAACCTAAGGAGCCCTTTTGATCAAATCAAAAGGAAGAACCCGAAGAAGAGGTAATGATTTCACCACCCTTTTCTACGTTCATTTCTTCTTCCACTTCTTCTTCCTTTGTTCTTACCATTCTAAAATAAAAACTCCAGTATCTCACATATACTGTGATGTTATTATAAGTATTGTACAACCATATTCAGTATTCTATCCACCCTTTGAATAACATGTCACCATACGTGCGTACGTACGGCTTACCGTCTCCACGTCGTGGTGTAATTGTTATTCAATATAATATTATTTGGATGGGTATAATAATGATGTGTAACTCATGTAAATAATAAATATAACATGTTAATGATTCTGTATATATGATATACCATTCATTTATATATTATTATAATATCAAAAGAATGATATTGTCGCTCGTGCGTACATACGGACTACCGTCTCCACAAACGCGATGAGATTCATTCTCCATCTTAACCATTCAAGTATAATTATCATTTGATGATTTAAAAATGATTTTTAAGGACTAGATATCATTATGGATAAGAATAAGATACAACAACCATGGCTTATGTAATAAAACATATAAATAAAATGAGTAAGTTAACACCCGAAACGACGATAATTCTAAGATATTATTAACAAATCAATGTTAAAAGATCATATATGATATCATATTAATATATATGATTCTTGTATAATTTAATAACAAGTATTTCACCATTATACAGAAGGTTAACCTACCCCAACCAAGGAAAAGTACAAGGTAAGGGTTATTTCACAATCTCTTCATTATCCGAGGTTGTTTATACGTAATAATCTACTGGGATATCTTTATCATCCACATACATGTTTCTTAAAAATGTATTTCAAAACATTTTTTATGGGTTAAAGTCATTTATACCCTTGTTTGACTTTTTATAAGAGGTTTATAAAGGAATCTTTCCATCGTTTTCAAAACAAGGTCCTTTTTAACCTTTTCGACTGAATTGAGGTAAGAATGTTCTTTTTAACTTATACGGCGGGTGCGGTTATTTTCCGCCGTTATAAAATCGTCGAAGCTTTCCATACAAGCTTATAAGAATATTTTCAAAGAAAATGTTTTATTTTATATGGATCTTAAATGATTTCAAAATAAAAGGAGATACTTCTTCAAAAAGAATTTTGATTTCATCTATGTCAACATCCTTTGATGGATTTTAAGATTATTTGAAGTTGATTTATTATGATACAAAACTTCTATATTGTATTGAATTTTTTGTGATATGTTTGACTGTGGATGTGCTATTTTTATACCATTCATAGTTTATGGTGAAATTATTGACATTTCGTATGCTAGCTTTAATACGAATGTTTATGTTATGTTTAAACCTTTTCATATGGGAATGCATTGGACTTAATAAGTGACGGGTGGAGCCCGCTATAGCTCCTCGATGCATCGGTAGGTCTCATGAGACAAACTAGTGTCTTGGCACAAGGCCTTGACAAAATCTTATTTGTAGTCTTGGCACGAGGCCTTGGCTATGTGGTTATGACAGTCTGGCATTATGCATTCCAACATTATGAAAGTGGTTATTGATTGTTGCATGTGATTATTCGATTAGTAGAATATCTATGTGAATAAGTAAATGGCATTATTTCATTTTATTTATGCCATACTATGTTGAAAGTTCAAGTTTGAAAGGCTTTTGTTTTAGTTATACATTGCCTTAAAAGTTTATTCTTATTTATGAAAGTTTCCGCTATATTGTTATCCTTACTGGGCATTTGAGCTCACCCCTTTTCTATGTTTTATTTTTCCCAGGAAGTGAATAAGTAAGTTATGAATGACCTGCAGGGATATTATGTGGGGATATGAGTGTGGATTATGGAGACAATATGTTGTTGTAGTAGTTTTTCATTTTATGATGTAATGTAAAACTTATGAATATATCTAGTGTTTCCAAGGCTACTAAACCAATCGGTCTTTCGAGATTTGATCTTTCTTGTGATCATGCCAATGTTATGTAATAATGCACCGACTCTGGGTAACTGGGGTCGGGGCGTTACAGTTGGTATCAGAGGAAGTTTAGTACAAACCTTGGAAACTAGATTTAGATAAACTCTGATTAGAGCACGTAGACCTAAGATGAACTTTGAGGATTAGTATAGAAGAACTTCCTAGAATTTTGGTATTGTAGAGATTTTGTGAGTTTTCCGAGCAATACATCCCTGTCTGGATACGAGCAGGTAGAGGCGGCTCTAGCACAGATGTACCTAGGGGTAAAACCCAAAAAACACCGCTTTGAGCTAGACTCGAACGGGAACTGGTGCACGACAACGGGCCTTGCTGCACTCTTGGTTACGACACTCCCGGGGGATATGCTTAGGATAACTCTCATTATCTTTAAAAATCATTATGAAGGGTTTATGAGTATATACTTCCTCAAAGAAAACATATTTATGATTATGGATTATATCCATAAATAGTTCAATTTATGTTAAGTGTTTTATAAGTTTGGGATTATGTATTTTGATTCATAAACTGATCTAGTTTATGCCATTGTTTAGAAATGGCGCCCAGTAGAAGGAATGAGAACTCCAGAAATACACATGATTCAAAGAGAAGGAAGGATCATATCTTTCATGGTCTTAAGCTAAAATTTATAAGAGAAATAGTCTCCCATGTATTATCATCATATGAAGAAATAATATCATGTGTTGATAAGATAAGTAAAGAGTTTACTGAGTCCTATGGCTTTGAAGGGAATCAAGAGAAGAAAAGGATGGAAGAGAGAAAGATGGATAAAGGGAAAAGGGAAAAGAAGAATTTTCCCATATGTGGTAACTGTGGAAAGAAACACCCTGGAACTTGCCTGAAAGGAATGAGAGTTTGTTATAAGTGTGGAGGAAAAGGGCACAAAGTACGTGACTGCAAGGGTAAGAAAATGGTTTTAAATGTACAATGCTTCATTTTCAAGGAGTTTGGACACTACGCGAACCTATGTCCCAGTCATCAGACTATGCCGCAAATGATGTTATTGGATAATAATCAAGTTATGATACTACCACAGATGAAGAGGAATGATTAGAGTTCTTATGTTGATTATGTCAATTGAGTGTTGTATCAACAATGTACTTGTTACAATAATCATGGAGTATATAAGGATTCTACTGCAGTACTATTTCATTAAGGACTTGAGATTGTGTGGAACAATGAAAAGTGACTCAATAGCAGGATAAATTTTTGGAAAATATATGGTTGAGAGAATATAGTTCTGATACTGAGGAAGTTATTTTGGAATAATATGTGATTTTTTTGGATAAATTATATTGGATATTCTTGACTACCCTGGAACTGATTAATGATTTGTATATTCCATCATTGTTGGGGTTTAAAACATTTTTGGATTAATGAAGTATATCCAGCTTTCTATATGGAATAAGGGAGCATGAATGTAATCAATAAGGAATATGGTAATTCAGGATGTTTCAGTGTATTAAAAGAATACATGATGAAGGTATTCATATGCCATTACGAGGTAAAAAGGTTCTACATTATGTTTACTTTACTTATAAATGTTGGAATGTGAGTTTGGATAGAAGTATTTTGGATAGTTCTAGTTTGGATTATTTTGGATTGCCATAAAAGGACAACCCGGGGGTCGGGCGGCAACCCGTCACGTCCGGCAAGGCTGCGAGACTTGAACCCGCAACCGAAGGGCGACGAGGGTGTATCACCTACCACTGGCCCATGAGATGTCCTGGATTAAATAATGTAGTTTTTATTAAAAGATCTTGTAGATGAATTATAAATTCCTTTATTTTGGAACCCTATACGAATTGTGTAAATAGAATTTTTTTTTACATTCTATTATCTTTTAGAGTAAAAGATGAGTTTGTGGTAGAAATTTATTAATGGATAAAACTCTAATTATAAAGTAAGTATTTCTCCTTATGATCTTAGCCAATCTCATAAATAAATTCCTCAATATTAAGAAAAGCAACTTAGAACAAAAATGTTTTCCTAGATGGTACCTTAAATCATCACTAATTTATGGATTTGGGATTGTTGGCCTTTTCATAGCCATGTTTTCTACCACTCTCCATCAGATAATTGATGGTTAGATTTTTCTTCCATATCCATATTTTCTTACATGGAACCCTAGTATGAGTTATTTTCGGTAATCTTCATACTTTCGACTCTTTATTTTAAATAGAGGCCTCATTAATTCATTTTTCGATGTGGGATTTCAACTAAGATATTTTGAAACGTCAAAAATGTGTTATCCCTATACCCTATATTTTGTTGAACCAATGGTACTTCAAATCATCATAGATTGATGAGTTTAAGGACCTCAATTATACAATTGTTTTTGATTGATGACCTCAATCACTACCTATAAATATTTACGTTTTTCCTCTGATTATATGTCTCTAATTGCCACCAATGTTCTCCTAATCAAGATCATAATTTGGTGGTGACCCTTTCATTTCTCTTTTCCTCATATTAAGACTAAATTTTAGTAATCCAATTTCCGATGTGGGTTTTCCCACAAATATATTATCTATTTTCAAACTTTTATTTTCGAAGAACAATTTCAAATTGCGAGGACGCAATTTATTGAAGGAGGGGAGAATGTAACACCCCATGATTTCATAGTGTGTTACTTCTTCAAAATAATTCAATAACTTTCACTACATGCAACACCAAGTTCAAGCACACCATGACTTACCAAACAAGCCGTTCAAAAGAGGTTATGAATAGTATTAGATAAATTTTAATGTTTATATAATCCTTATAATTTTAGAATCCATATTATGAGTTTCTTAGATATAATGCAAGAACAAATTCATTTTCAGTATTTCACTTTTATCAACTTTAATAGTGAACCCTTTTTAAATAATATATTTTAAACTTTTTGACTAAATGGGTACATCAAAAATTTAAAATGAAACATCCCAAGCTTCTACGGTATGCTTCTATTTGAATAATGTGATAGCGTGTGTTGTACGCAACACCGAGTTCTAACACACCATAACTAATCAAACTAGCTGTTATGAATAGTAATACCTACTTTTTGAAATTATATATATTTTATATTTGAAAATGGACTTCATTTTTGGATTCGGAATATTGAATTTAGCCTAAGGTGAAATTTTGGTACATTTCGGATAACTTTCATATTTTGATGAATAGTGAAAATTTCTAAATTTTAATTAAAAACAACTTTTTTAATCAAAATAATTAATAGTGATAAATTATGAATTTGAGTGGTTTTAAAGTATATTTAGAATATATTTTTACCATTCAATTTAATGTTTATCATTGGACATAATTTTACAATTAAACCGAACATAAACAAGTGTCAATCTTTTGATAGTTATTATCTCTTAAAAACACGTTTTTTGTTTTGACAGCGGGAATTAATTTTAAATTAATTTCTGCCACTTCTGTGTTTTGAATTTAGTAAAATGGATTCCATATTTGGAATCAGGATGTTCAAATTGTGTAAATAGGTAACTTTTATTTTTAGACATTTTGAATAATTACTGCGGTAAATATTTTATTTACCATGGTTAAGGATAAATCCGGTAAATATGGGTTAAAAAATAATATTATAATAATACTAAATTACCTTAAAACGTGTATTAACCCTATTGGTTGATACATGGTCGACCATGGGAATCTTGGGGTCTATTTGGGGACCCCATGGATCCACTTGTAAGTGATAATGACACTTTATTTTAATTAAGTTAAAATGAATACAAAAATGACACAAGCATATATCTTTTAGAAAAACAATTGTTACATAGGGTTATATATGTTGGATGTTAGATTATAAATATTAATTAGAAATCTAAAACGATTTCCTACATAATTATATTTTATTTATAATTTTTAGACATTAAATAATTTATTTTATTTATGACACAATGATGATGCAGTAATTACTATAATAGTGAAAAATTAAAATAGATGATATTATAAATACCCAAATAAATATAATATGAAACTTTTGATGAATTAAACTAATTTTCTAGGATAACATGATATATTAGGATTTAATTAATTGACTTTGTTCGAAGTAATCAATCTGTTATGAGTTTCACAAAAATCAACTATTGAATAGTGTCAAAATTGACATAAAAGTGTTCTTAAAACAAATATTATATTATTAATTGATATTAAATTCCTAAAAATCTAAGGTTCGGCCAAGAGACTTATATCAGGATAGGTTCATCATTAATGGACCTCTTGGGGGTCGCTTGGATGTATATAGTAAGTTTATTAACCATATTATATAAAAATACAAAGAGACATTGTAAAAGTGAAACTAATTAACTTAGAGTTAATACTTAAATATTAGGTTAATATAAGTACCCAAACCTGTCTAAATTATATTGGTTGAGAGGTTTTCGACCTATCCCCACCTTAACCTTTGAATAGTCAATTTTGGAGCCATTAGAAACCGAATATGAATTTATTATAAATTAATATTTCTAGCTTTTCCAAAGGTGCCCCTCACCCCTCTTATAAAAGGGCACTCCTCCTTCCCATTTCTTCACACCTCTAAAGCCTTTTGGTTCGGCCAAACTCTGCCCAAATACTCTCCCAACATCCCTCACTACAACCTAGAGGCCTTATTTTGATCAGAAAGCCAACCTAAGGAGCCCGTTTGATCAAATCAAAAGGAAGAACCCGAAGAAGAGGTAATGATTTCACCACCCTTTTCTAAGTTCATTTCTTCTTCCACTTCTTCTTCCTTTGTTCTTACCATTCTAAAATAATAACTCCAGTATCTCACATATACTCTGATGTTATTATAAGTATGGTACAACCATATTCAGTATTCTATCCACCCTTTGAATAACATGTCACCATACGTGCGTACGTACGGCTTACCGTCTCCACGTCGTGGTGTAATTGTTATTCAATATAATATTATTTGGATGGGTATAATAATGATGTGTAACTCATGTAAATAATAAATATAACATGTTAATGATTCATGTATATATGATATACCATTCATTTATATATTATTTTAATATCAAAAGAATGATATTGTCGCTCGTGCGTACATACGGACTACCGTCTCCACAAACGCGATGAGATTCATTCTCCATCGTAACCATTCAAGTATAATTATCATTTGATGATTTAAAAATGATTTTTAAGGATTAGATATCATTCTGGATAAGAATAAGATACAACAACAATGGCTTATGTAATAAAACATATAAATAAAATGAGTAAGTTAACACCCGAAATGACAATAATTCTAAGATATTATTAACAAATCAATGTTAAAAGATCATATATGATATCATATTAATATATATGATTCTTGTATAATTTTATAACAACTATTTCACCATTATACAGGAGGTTAACCTACCCCAACCAAGGAAAAGTACAAGGTAAGGGTTATTTCACAATCTCTTCATTATCCGAGGTTGTTTATATGTAATAATCTACTGGGATATCTTTATCATCCACATCCATGTTTCTTAAAAATGTATTTCAAAACATTTTTTATGGGTTAAAGTCATTTATACCCTTGTTTGACTTTTTATAAGAGGTTTATAAAGGAATCTTTCCGTTGTTTTCAAAACAAGGTCCTTTTTAACCTTTTCGACTGAATTGAGGTAAGAATGTTCTTTTTAACTTATACGGCGGGTGCGGTTATTTTCCGCCGTTATAAAATCGTCAATGCTTTCCATACAATCTTATAAGAATATTTTCAAAGAAAATGTTTTATTTTATATGGATCTTAAATGATTTCAAAATAAAAGGAGATACTTATTTAAAAAGAATTTTGGTTTCATCTATGTCAACATCCTTTGATGGATTTTAAGATTATTTGAAGTTGATTTATTATGATACAAAACTTCTATATTGTATTGAAGTTTTTGTGATATGTTTGACTGTGGATATGCTATTTTTATACCATTCATAGTTTATGGTGAAATTATTGACATTTCGTATGCTAGTTTTAATACGAATGTTTATGTTATGTTTAAACCTTTTCATATGGGAATGCATTAGACTTAATAAGTGACGGGTGGAGCCCGCTATAGCTCCTCGATGCATCGGTAGGTCTCATGAGACAAACTAGTGTCTTGGCACAAAGCCTTGACAAAATCTTATTTGTAGTCATGGCACGAGGCCTTGGCTATGTGGTTATGATAGTCTGGCATTATGCATTCCAACATTATGAAAGTGGTTATTGATTTTTGCATGTGATTATTCGATTAGTAGAATATCCATGTGAATAAGTAAATGGCATTATTTCATTTTATTTATGCCATACTATGTTGAAAGTTCAAGTTTGAAAGGCTTTTGTTTTAGTTATACATTTCCTTAAAAGTTTATTCTTATTTATGAAAGTTTCCGCTATATTGTTATCCTTACTGGGCATTTGAGCTCACCCCTTTTCTATGTTTTATTTTTCCCAGGAAGTGAAGAAGTAAGTTATGAATGACCTGCAGGGATATTATGTGGGGATATGAGTGTGGATTATGGAGACAATATGTTGTTGTAGTAGTTTTTCATTTTATGATGTAATGTAAAACTTATGAATATATCTAGTGTTTCCAAGGCTACTAAACCAATCGGTCTTTCGCGATTTGATCTTTCTTGTGATCATGCCAATGTTATGTAATAATGCACCGACTCTGGGTAACTGGGGTCGGGGCGTTACAAATAATATTTACAAAATTGGTCTAATTGATTCCAAATATGAATTAGATTTTGAAATATTCATCATTAATAAGTTGGAGTAATTTATTGATAATTTATACCGTTTTCCAAATGAGAAACGTGTGTTAATAGTTAAATCATTATAAAAGATTGAAATGGTTTACATCAAAATCCAATATAAAATTAATTTAAATGAAAAAAATTATATTAAATTATATAAATATAATATATTCTTATATTAACACCATTAAAAAATCTAGCATAATGGGATGAATTATTTTGATGAAATAAGTTGTTTTCAATTAAAATTTTGTATATTTTTCATATTCATAAAAAATTGAAACATATCAAAAAAATTTGAAAAATTAATCCAAAATACATATTTATATCCCAATTCTAAATAAAATTTTTTATTTTTTCAGGTAGAATATAATAATATAATAATATGTTAATTTAAAATGGTTGATCTACCAAAATTTGTCCAAACCGTATTTTTTTGAAGAAAATTTGTTTTATCCAAAAAATTGAATTTTTCCTTATTTCATGTTTTAAGAATATATATGGTAAATTTTAAATATTATATTTAATATATTAAACAAATATATCACTAATAAAATCTAATATGAGTGATTTTAATATTTTATAAACTCACTCATTTTCTTTTAAATAGTATTTTATAAAAACATTTCCTTTTATTTAAAATGGTTTTTATTTTATTTTATAATTAATTTCCCACAATTGAATTAATTATATATAAAAAATTTTGTATTATATATTTGTAATTTAGTAAATATTTTTCACACATTTCGTTATAGTTTCTAGATTTTAAGTAACTATAATAATATTTAGTTATTCCCTTAAAATTGTCCTTACATGAAATGAAAAAATCAAAAGAACATGAAATTTTATTTAACACAAGACAAGAATAGTTTTGCACATACAATAGTCTAATCTAGAGTTTTTTGTGGGATAATATTTTCTTGTTATAGCGTAAAATATAAAAAAACATTTAAATTGTTAGAAATATACATCTCTTAAAAATCATGGGATGGTACACAACATATTCCATCAATGAAATTCATTGCTTCATACAATACATGTTATAAATTGTGGTCCATAAAATGAAATGTACCCTTCATGTTTCATATTACATAAGATAAATTCAATTTTTTATGTAATAAACCCTTTTTAATTTTTTAAATTTAATTTAAAATAAATATATTGTAATGTTTCACGATGTTATATTATCTTCTATGGTTGTTGTGACTTATTACATATGATATCGAAAAAAATAATTATCTTATTATTCAAGGGTGTTAAATTCTCACAAAAATAAATCAATTGATTCCTCATATTGAAATAGTTTTGGGAACAACCCAATTATAAAAAATTTAATAAAAAGCTGATAGAATTTTATTTTGGATTGGGTTAATGGAGAACCCATTTCATGCCTGAAGTCCCATAGGCATGTATCCTTAGATTTGAATGGGCCAAAATCCCGTTGACACAAATACCAATACAGGAAAACCCAACAAACTTCAAAAAATTAGAAAAACTTTAACACCAAAACCCCTATCACGATCCCACTAGGATCACTTTCCACTAATGTTGCTCATTATAAATAGATTCACGGCATAGATCACCTTCATGTTAGCATTGAACCAGATCCAAGAATCATGTTGCTTAATTTCGTTTCTCACCTTCTTCAGGGCACATGGGATCAAACATGACCCTTACCCTTATAGATCCCCATCATAGAAGACACATTTCCATAATCACTGTAGCAAATGTCACTAATATCATACAACAGGAATACCAGATATAGATCTATGAGAGACATAGAGTTGTGCAAAAAGTAGGAGATGATGTTTTAGTCACCGCATTTCGAAGCACGATCACCATCTATGGAACCACCATTTGAGAGAATATTTCCCAAATCTAAACATCGATCTTTCCACCACAGAAAGATACCCCATTTAATATTAGGATTGAAAATTATATATACTATAGAGAACAGAGAACGAAGCAACCACATGCAACAGATTTGTATCCTCCATCAAGAATCACCGCATCAATGTAGAGAATAATAAATCAACGTTGAGGAGGAGAGTCATGGATTAATACTGACACATAATTCAAATTAATTTATAAATTATTTCTATAAAAATGTTCTTTAAATTTTTCAATACCATTTTTAAAAACTAACATTGTAAAAGGGTTAATAAAATATCATCTCAATAAGAGAGAGTGGGAAGTATAAAATGGACATAAGGAATAACATTTAACTACGACTCAAGGTAGTAGAAAATATGTGGAATGTAATGGAATAGAGATGTAGGAAATTTGTAAACATTTATATGGTCTGAATGGGGTCATTGATCTAAAAATATATCCACAATAATGGATATTTTTGGGGATCAAAACATTAAATATATGATATGTTTAAAGGTAAATCATATCTTGAAAATATATGATGATATGATAGAGTTTTATTTCTTAATACTTTTTTCTAGAGATAAATAATTATATTACATATTATGAATATAAACACATATATACAATTCCTATATTTTTATTTTATAAAATAATTTTCATCATTTTGTAATGCTTTAATAAATTTAAATTCCAATAAATATTACATGAAATAAATATCCAAAAATTAAATTTTTCCCCAAAATGAAAAAATGTAATATTATATGACTGTAAGATCCATAAAAGTGTGAAATGCATTCCCATATGTCTCTAACTCGTTTCAAATACCATAATTTTGGTTTAGCATTAATTTTTTTCATTAAATTAATTAACTAAATTCAATAACACATTAACTGAGAAATCATATTGAGTAGTGGTACATGAAAAACACTTATCATCATTCATTCATGGATTCATGCCCATCACATTTGTTGATGTGATGGGTTATCACACTTAATGTAGGTTTTCCTTTTTATAAAATATATAATTTCTATAATATTCCAAAAATATGATGACATATTCTAAAAAATATTAACCATGAAATTTCCTTTTTACAATGGTATTCAATGAGTTACCATTTAAAAATAGTAGATAATAATACACAATAATTATAATTTTGCTTATAAATTATATAAATACCAGTAAAATTATTTTTATATTATAAAAAATCATTATTAGAAATAAAAATGTTTCCACTAAATTATATAATTTACTATATTAAAAAAACATATCACTCTTCTTTGAATAGTACCATATTATAAACCCTAAAAATAGGTCATTATGAATTCAAAATTATGATCAACCTTAAAGTCATTACCCATGATGGTTTCCATAGTAAAATTGTTAACTATAAAACATGCACTTATAAAATTTGAGACATTCATTAGTTGTTTCATTATTCTTTTATCCAAAATTCCATTAGATAAAATAATTATACAATTAAATTATTAATTTCCAATACATAAATAATTCGTCCAATTTAATTTCACATTTCTTCTTCCATGGTCGGTTATTTAACATATGTCATTATTTTTAATTATATATTTAAATAAATCACAATGGGGTTTAATGATTATATGAATTATCAAAATCTATTCCATGGGGACAGAAAAACAAGGTGTATAGTAAGTCTCACTTTTATATACCTTGTTACTCTCAATTACATTCTAAATCACCATTTTCAAAGTTATAACCACTATGTACATCTATCTCTGAACAAAATCCAATTATAGTATGTCGATAGTGATTTATTTCACGTAAAATCCACATGATCGCTATTGTTGAAAAACATTATGATTTTATTTTATACATATCAGTAAAATCTATCACAGTTTTTTGTTCCCAATTCTTTGTCATCCAAAATCCAGTTTCTAATGATTCAACTAACCATACTTTGATAACAACTCTATAAACATGAACCCAATATTCTTGGAGTTAGTGCGTTCCCCCCTTAAATTGGCACATGATTCATGGAAATAAATCATGAAATACTGAATAATTACATAGTATTGTTATATTAGAAACATACATGTGTCTTGAATTACAATTCAATACATAAATTACAATATACATTTTTTTGAAATATCATTATTTCATATATCATATTAATTCATATCAAAAATAAAATACATCCTAAAATAATATGCACATAAAAATAATATGAGTGATTTGAAATACTATGTAAGGGTTATGATCATTGGAATATATAATAAATCAATAATCATAATCAATATAGAAAGATAAATAACTAAAAAATCAATCCACTTTTTCATTAAACTATGAATGAAATCCATCCATAAATTTTTTTCATACTAAAAATACCACTTACAATAATAACTAAATTATTAATATAGATAATGCATAATTATAAGACGATGTTATCTTAGGAATCATATTAAGTCTACCGTCAATACATTTCACAAACAATTTAATCAATATGTATAAACTAGTTTTATTCAAATATAATTGATTTGTCTCATAATACGTATACATGCCTCAATGGGAAATATTTAACATGGACCCACCCGTAACTTTATGTACGAAATATTCCTCATATATCGAATTATAAATTTAAATAGTGAACAAAAATCCTAATCATTAAAAACCCATATTAAGTAAGTAATAAGATATTATCATTATTTATATAGTCAATCAAATAACATTCTAAGAAATAAATCTTTATATAAATGGTATATGGTCTATTGAATATTATTATATGTCATAAATTAGATAGATAATTTTTTTAATAATAATGTATAATGAAAATAAGAATGTTTAAATTTCAAGGGAATGGTATAGATTTCATGAATGAATCAAGGAAGGGAATGTAAATAATTTACTTGTTAATAATAGTAATAAAACATCTAGGTGTGGAATACTTATTTTTCTATTATCTACACATTATAGAAATGATAATAGCATTTTACCCTTTAGGGATATAAATAAATAAATTCCTTTTAAAACAATATTGATTAAAATATATACTTTATTTTGAAAATAATTTTTAATGTAATTTTCCTTGAAATTGACATTTAAAAATAAATTATTGGAAAATATAAAAGTAAAAATGTAATGAAATATTTAATTTAATTATGTTTCAGTTCTTTAATAATATTCCACATTTTAAAAAAAAATATTCAATTTTTATGTTAAATCTATTTAGAAAAGATTTTTATTTGGATGGAGAGAAGATGATTTCTTTGAAAAAATCTTTAAAACATAAAATTTTTAAAAATTTATTTTCAAAATAATTTTGAAATGGTTCAAATAATTTTTAATGTAATTTTTTAAAATTGTATTTTTGATAGAACATATTTATGATCCAAGAGGGATATGATGTTGGGGTTTCTTAAACGAATTTTTTAATTGTTTGACTACCAAAAAGATGAAAAATTTTACTATTACATGAAAAATATCATGAATAACCAATGTATAATAAAATTAATTTATTATTATAAAATGAAAAAATTATTCCATTAATTTAAATTCAAATGTAAAAATTCTGGAATAAAATGATATTCTAAAGTATCCACTTAATAATAATAAAATGTTGTAGTTAAAATAAAAAACTAATTAATAATGAGTATCAAATATAAATCCAAATAAAACTACAGAAAATTAAAAATTATGTACTCAAATGTAAATACTGAAATAATATTATAATTATATTTAAAATTATCGAGTAATGTAACCCGATGAAAAAAAACCAGTTATGACATTATTTGACACTTGGTAACTATTAATTCAAATCCCCTTAGATACAATAATTAAAATTTAATCATAAAATACAATGAAAAATTATTTATCAATTATATTACATGTTATAGGGGAAATATAATCACCATATTAAAAAACCAAACATTACTATATACCTCAATGAAATTAAAATTGAATTAAATACATTACCTTACTCTTTAATTTTTACCATACATTCTTTATCTAAAATTATTATGGTTCTAAAGATGTTATTAAATTATTAATGAACCATATTAATATGTATGATATCATGAATTTTTCTTTAATAAATTATTATCAAATTTGTGTTAATAATGTTTCATTATATTCGCAGGTTTTTAGTGTTAGATGCCATGTTTTTTAAAATATTTTTTCATTCCATATATTTCACTTATTTGTAGAATTATTTAATGATATTCATATTGTGAAAAATGCTATGAATATCAAATATATTCCATGTATATGTATTTATATAAATATTGAAATGATGTGATAGGAAATCAAATACACAATCCCCAGAGATGGTAGGCCGTACATACGAGTAAATAATGTTTACAATAATTATGTTTTGTTTTTCTAGACAATGGAAACAATGTCAATGCATAAGTACGACCAACCATCTCCATGACCTATGTAATTATGTTTACATTCATATCGTCACTGAATTTATATGAATACATATATATTGTTAATATATGATATTGATATCATTTTTATCAATCTGGGGATGATATAACAATGATTATGGTAAAATGACAAAATATAATGAAAAAACAATAAAGAAAAATGAAGTAGTTAATACTTGAATCATGATTTTTGTAATTATGGTTTTATTAATATGATATAAAGGGTCATAAATTAGTCATATATGGTATAATATATATGATTATGGTTCATGAAAATATTTATAAAAAACTTTTATTTGTTATACAGGTGGATCGAATGGGTATAATGAATTTTGAGACTTCAGGTATGTGAATTTCGTCAAAAAATTTTTTCACTAGGACATATGATATGTTATGAACCTATATTATTTTATGAGGATCATATACATACCCTTAAAATTTAAATATATAGAACTAAATTATTCTCATTATTTTGAAATTTTTATTTTATGTCATTATTTAATGAGGAATGCAACTAAAATATTGTCCACTTGGCAATGATTTTATGTTACAATCCCACTTTTTGTCGAGAGGGGTTATGGTTTTGATGAGGAATTCATTTGATACATATCTCAACAAAAAATGAGTATTTTTATCCAATTTTTATTATTATTCATGATTCCCATTCCTTTTCATCCGTATAAGTAATCAAGAGGCCATAAGAAAGATTTTAGGATGAATAATTTAATTCACCATTTCCATAATAATCCTAGTAATTTTGTGTCATATTTTATAAAAATGTTTGTATAAAAATAATTATTCTATAATGAATATTTAATGAAATTTTTACTCATTTTCACTTTAAAATATTGTCTAAAAGTAATTTTTTAATTTTAATAACTTTGGACATTTAAATTATAACTGAAAATATGACAAGAATAATTATTCTACCATATATGGAATGAATGTGGATTTACACCTTCTAGACCACTCGATGATTTATATCTTCCATTACAAGTTTCATTATATATTTTTTGGATGACATTTTTTTCCATAGTATATAATATTTAATTAATTTTAATTATTATATTTAAAAATGGAAATGATATTTTCCTCAATATTTTTTACATATATGATTATGAAATTTTCATTCATTAGTGAGATAAAAATTTGTTTTTTATTATGTTTTATTGGGAATTTGATAAAATGGTTCTATAATAATACATTCCTTGGATGGTTTATTATTACGATTATTTTTTGTGGAACCTGTTTTCTTTATAAGCGGTAAAACTATAATGAAATTGTTACAAAACATATTACCACACCACTATTTATGTGATGTTTAATTTTTTATGATCTAGTGGAAAACATATGTTTGATTTTAATAACATTATGGGTGGTACCAATACAACTTTTCAATTCACTGGGAAATGATTAATGTTCTATTAGAACGATGGTTTCTTCATATATTATCATGTGCCTGAAACATCATATGAAGTATGTTATCACATTCCGGAAATTTTTTCCACAATGTAGGTTATATCAGTATTAAAAAAAGTGTGTACACATTATTTTATAGAATTCCTAAAAAGAGGGAACACTAGAGAATTTAAAATCCAAAAAATTGGTGTTTGGGATGCTCTCTGCACCTTTAAGTAGGTACACTAGTAGTTATCCCAAGCCTAACATGTTATGAATGTATTATTCTATAGAGTTGACATAAGATTTTTTATGCATATGTGTATTCAAAAAATCAGTGTATCTTCTCAATTTCATATTATTATGGATCGTGTTATTTGATTCCCTTATTATTTATTCCTAATTAATATCTAATATTTATGACATGACTCATGTTTTTGATCTATGATATATATTGTATTATATTAAAATGTTATTCCCATGTTCTCTAACCATTATTCCCTCATAAGGTTGAAAACTATCTTTTTTACCCTTACTAAAATTCTACACATATTTATATTTTTCCATTCACCATGATATTAATAATGTTATAAAGTTTGATATATCTAAGAATGTTTTTTATTTGTATATACACAGTGGAAGGTGATGTAGTTCACTTATGATGCAATTTTATATATATAAAATTTTCTAAATTCTCTAAACCAATAATTTTTTTATTTCATCTTTAGATGATGTAATGAATACTAATTTATTAATATGAAATACATATATACCAAAATAGAGTTTTTTTATAGTTTAAATTATATCCATCATTTTTAGGACCATGAAATTATATATTGACTCAACCTCTATGGATGAAAAAAAAATTGTGGGATGTACATCGACGATTATATAATGTTCATTAGTATTGATTGATATATCTGTAATTGTGTATTAAATATTTTGATGTAGAGTGAAGAAAAAAATATATAGATAGAAATGAATATTAGTCACATTTTCTATTAGTTACATTCCAATATGATGGTCATTACCCCTAGATAATTATCATCATTATATGAATGATAGACTAGACCATTTTTGGGGATATCATACACAAAACAAAAAGAATATTTGTGGTTTTAGGTAATATTAATATCTATTACTAACAAATTGAGAGATACATCCTACCAACACTCAACTCTTGATTAGTTTTTTTTATCTAGTGCCTAATCCATCAATAAATCAAAATCTTGAAAAATGCATCATAAATTTATATCTGGTGTGGCCTCCTCCTCCTTATGAATAGATTTATATTGAATATTTCTCTTCCAAAATTTATTTCGTCATTTTAATCCATATACTATTTATCTATATGAAGAAAAAAATACCAATGATCTTCTTTGAAATATATATATATATATAATAACAACAAAATGATAAGAAAATAAACTAAGAATATTACAAGAGTTTAACAACATCTCCTGGACTATGATATAGGAAGTGAGTTCAACATCATGAACCCTAAGATAAAATAAAACAAGAATAATTTTGTGTATGTATACAATATCAAATACTAGTTGAATCTTTATAAATCACTATAAATTGTTAAATAATATAATATCCTTTGATTTCTTGTATTTTGGAATGGTTTCATCATATATAATCACATAAATAGAGGGAAGGTATTACCCTTGAACTATTCTAGGGGTATCCTTAGAATTTATAAATATTTTGACCAACTCATAAAACTATT
Source organism: Viscum album (assembly GCA_963277665.1). Lineage (NCBI taxonomy): Eukaryota > Viridiplantae > Streptophyta > Magnoliopsida > Santalales > Viscaceae > Viscum > Viscum album. Next base: position 395,789,680 of record OY728148.1, read on the forward strand.
TCATATAGCTCACATCCATTGTAGTTTAACCATCCATTTATGACCCACCATGTTTTCCATTAGATGCTATTTTTTAAAACAATCCCACCAACATGGATAATTAGATTCCATTAAATTAAATATACATTTTCCCTTCGGCCCATTATAATTTTTTATTGAATAGTTCAATTGAATTGGATACCTATACATTTCCCTATGATATTCCACAATCTAACACTCTATGTAATAATAATTTAGTTCAGCTTTGGTCCGTATAACAGTAATATAATCAAAAAACTGGTTCCCTCATGAGATATCATACACCAGTTTTCCCTAATGAACATAATTTTTCGATCAGGGAAGCCCATCATTTATATTCATAGTATGAGTTTCTATAGGCTTTTTAATTACTGTGTTAACCAATATGGGTATTATTGATTATTTATGTTTCTATATTACAAATTATGCATTAAAAAGTCACATTTAATGTTTATAAAATTAAGTTTTTCATAGAAAATTCCATAACCATCATCCAAAAATACCATTATTTTTGAAAATGTTTTTAATTTTAAATGTTAATTTGATAAATTCATAGTTACCATGAATTTACAATTATCTATTTGGGGCTGCAAATAATTATTATTTCACAATGTTTTCATTAGTTATATGTTCATGGGGTTGGGGTTATTGAATTAGAATTCCAATAATTGAATCTATTATAACCTATAAAGGAATGTTAATGGTTCTATGAGATAAATGGGAATGTTCCTCGATCTATTATTACCCAGAATTACATAAAATAACATTATGAATGGGATGAAGAGATTGATTTAATGTATTATCTCTAGTTATACTCTTTAATGAATGTTCCTTTCCTAACCTCTATGTGGTCATCCCATTTAGAATAAAACATTATTAAGAAATAAAAAATAATAATCCCATGAGTCCCAATTATATGAAATCCCACTGGTTATTGAGTATAAGTCACTCTTTTTACTAGCCCTATCCTAAGAGGAATAAATACAACCCAGTAATTCATTATGAATAGTCTCACAAAAAATTCATCATTTTCTCCGTCATCCTCCATTATGTAATATAGAGTATTATCTTGAGAAAGTCAATATTAGGCCATTTGAAATCATTAAAAGGTATTTTTATCCTTCTTCATAGTGTATGAATAGAGTCTTTTTATACAGTAGGGATTTCTCAATGCAACCAGAATATTCATGAAAAAATTAATTTAATCATACATTTTTTTAATAATGGGTGTACCAACAATATATATTACATCCCTTAATATAATAGGATCCTTACCTTAAATCTGGATGAAGGTGCTTATGTATAAAGGCCACATACTCAATCATTTTGGGTACAATCTGAATTGAAGTATATATGATATTTTGATTTGAATATCACATTACACCCAAAACTACAGTAGATACATCTATAATCCTTATATTATGTTGTCCCATGTATTCCCACACACACTTATCTTGAATATACACTGTTGGTTATGATCGAAATCCTTGGTCTATCTATACCAATGATATATTATACAGTGATGATAAATGATTTAAGACTATATAGGACAAGTCTTAGCAATTCATTCTCGGTCATCTACCATTTCAATGGGATTTCATAAATTATTATGAAGATCTAGTAAGTGTTAATACATAATGTGGTTAGTGGATATGATGTTTGACCTGATGAGTTATTTTAATCTCTTAAACATGTTGTTGAGGAAAATTATTTCAATTTCAATGATTATGACCTCATAAATCCTGTTGAACCAATATAATATTATACATTTGGAAAACATGTATTTTATATGGTCTATATAAAATAATTAGAAGTTATATTGTTTTTTAGGAACTACCATTATACATCGAACATCGAACATTTGAAAAAATTAATTATATTGATGTAAAAGTATCCTAAGAAGTAGATGGATGAATGTAAGAAAAATTTAATGTGGATGAAAAAAACTATTTCTTGTTTAGCCAATGTAAATTTCTTAATGTAGGAATTTTTTTCAATACTATTTTCAACAAAATTTTTGAAGTCATGTTCAAAAAACTATAAGTTGCTGAAGTGTCCTTCATGCACTATGAAATGTAACCTGAAATACAATTAATTATTATGAAATTATCTTATGAAGGATATAAATTATATGGAAATAGATAATCAAATCATCTTCCATGAAATCCCAATTGTCTCATCTGGGGTCTCCAGTCCTATTTATTATCAAATGATGATACACAAACAAAACATGTTATACAAGAACACGTGGAAATGAAAACATCATATTGAACCACAAAATTCTATCATCATATCCATGGTCAAACGAAATTATTGTTTCGAATTTTTTAACAATCCACAACTATTTCAAGATGGTATAAAGAGGAATAAAATCTAAAACTATAAAAATCTTTTATTTTACAAAATCTGAATGAAACCATAGTTTTATGAGTTCATATATTTTGGTGTCCCAAATCCTGAAATGTATGCACATGGGAAATTATTTTTTAATTAATGCATTGTAATTTCAACATATATATTATGTTTTTTTGAATTTTATTTTTTGGTTTCTGGAGATTTTAAATTAATTTAATCTTTGATAATCTCAACTCAATCAAACATGATGTTATTTACTCATAAAATTCTATTCTATTCCATCTCAATAGAATAAAATTTGGGATAAAATATAAATTAAATTCCACATGAATTCTATTTAATTTTAAGGAAATCCGCCAATAGAATTTCACAAAAATACCTCTAGTTGTAGCACGCTCCTTAGCTAGTGCCACCCATCTGAATAGTTGTATATTTATTGTATAATCTAAATCATATATGTGAGTTTGTTGTGGTGAATAATTTCTTGTATCAATTGAAAATAAGTATTCAATGATATTAGATAGATCATTGGAACTACATTCCCTTATTTAATATGCATTCATGAAAACCCTAAATCCATAAAATGAATTATGGACATTAATATGTAATATTGACACATCAATCCAAGATCAAGATAAATTTATTAAAGCCCGATGAATTTATTTATTAATTCCAAAAAAGGACAATGTATCCCACAGAAAAAGTCACAATCACTATCTTATTTATACCCTACTAATGATACAAGATATAATAGCACAAAACTATAAACTATATGTAGTTTTCCAATCATGAATCATTAAACTAAGGTAGTCATAATTCATGGGTTATTATTCTAATTCCTATATGATTTGTAAGAAACCACTCTTAGGGTTGACACAAAAACCATTACTATAAATGCATCACTTTGAGTGGTTATAATTCCATAACATAACCATTTTTTAGATACTTCCAATATTAAAATATTTCACTTCTATATTTATTTATTCTATTATTGTTCCCCCACTGGAAAATAAATCATGTGTTTCCAAAAATTAATCTAAACAATAAAATTCCAAACTAGAATATAACCGTTGAGGATATCCATTAAAATTTCAACTATTAATGTCAATAATAAAGTCTAAATTATTAGTGTGATCGTATAAAAAATTATTCATTAATACCCCCCAACAATTAAGATGAGAATAGTATGAAACATATTTCAATATTTTATAGCCATATGATATCATAGATAAAAAGAAATTATACATTTACTAAAAATAATATGAAAAAATATTCCTCCAAATACGATAATAATAATGTTCCTTAAGTGATGGTGATCAAATTATGCATGTCAAAATGAAAAAATAAACCATAATTCCATATTTTATGAACATATGATTCATTATATGATAATAATGATGTTAATTATTTGATGTTCATAAGATAAATAAAATTTGTTTGTGAATACTATAATATTGATTATTTAATGAGTATAGGATTTCATTATTTCTTGACGAGATAAATTTTCAAAAATACCATTTATTCATTCTCTAAACTCATAGAAAAAATATTCACTTATGTCATCATAATATGATTCCATTATGAGATAAAATAATGATTATATAGTACCAAACTACATTCCTAATGTATTAATTAACAACCAAATTCATCATCTCAAAATTTAATTTTGTCACCTCACTAATATCAAAATTAATATACTAAAATATTGAACATGTGGACGTTATTAGGAATTATAATCCCATTCATGACTTAAATAAATACGATATTCATGAGCTATGAAATATGATCAATAGATAGATTACCCAGCCACTCATTCCCTCGTTTGGGTCTAAGGTTCCATCTACATCTCCCAAATGGTTGGAAACCATCCATAATTGGATAGTGGGAACACTTCACCCAGATAACAACTATCTTAAACACATTCAAGGAAGAGGTCCAAGTTGAAAACTATTTTAAAATATAAAAAATAATTATTAATCACCCAAATAAATTATTATGTGAAAATATTCATCGTTGTTAAATAATATATTTTTTATATTGTTGAATAATTATAAAAAAATGTTCACATTTGAGGGGTTTTTTAGTGAACATAACATGGGAATAACATATATGTATTTCAAATAATGCATTATAGGGGGTACCAAAATTTTGAATTCCACAAGGAGGACCTCCATATCATTTGTAATAATGATTTTAACATCGAATATTTATATATATTTTTGATGTATAATCATAGGGTTTCCCCCAATAATTATTATCTTATCATAGCCTCCATGGATTATTGACCATGTAATGTTATTGTGATGACCACCATGGAAGTAAAAAAGAAGAATAACATTCATGGGTTTAATGATTTTTTATTTTAGATGGGGTGGCCACAATGATATACATTAGACTAAATTTAATTAAGACCTATATGATAGGAAGCATGGGTTGAAAATCTTTAGATTATTGGTAATTTATAACCATATTGAGAACCACTATGATATATTTATAATTTATAATTTGGATTAACTATATTGTGGGATCAATGGGAAATGAATCTATGGATTATTTTTTATTTATTTACATGAATTGGACCAATAGAGTGGACTGTTAACTCATCATGGGGTGATATTTTATAGTGGGAACCCTAGAGGCGACCTTTGTGGTTTGTTATTTGTTGACCACCTCAAAAGGGACATATATGATGGAAAATATATTCATCATGGGAAGGGACACCATAGTGGTCAATATAGTGAGAACCCACATGTATTGATGATTGTTGATTATATAGGAGAGTAATGTCATAATTGATAGCTAATTCATCAAGGGGTTGGAATTCATGGGATTACCCATGGGGAGGGCTGTATTTACTACTACATAAACCATTGCTAAAAGGAATATCATGTTTTCTATACACCCCTATTATATGTGATATCTACTCAAATTTTATCCGGGTTATCCTAATGATGATGGTTTTTTTCTTATGGTGACATTATACTCTCTTTATTTTATATTCATTACATTTAAATGATCTAGGGTCTGACGGAAATAACTGGACCATTGATATTATTCTAACTATTTGATCGATTTCCTTTAGAGATAAATTAACCAAGATTCTCAAGTCTATATCATTAGACATGGTGTTTCCTCTTAAATTTTCTAATAGAATAGGTTCATGTTATTGTTAAAAACAATAATTAATGGAAACCCTATGCATTTTTTATACCTATAAAAAAATAATATATTTTATGGGAAATCCATTATCATAGGATGGATTATTACTATTTTTTGAATTTAAGATATTTAATGTATAATGTTTATACAATTTTCATATTATGTTATCCAACAATGAGTTAAATAATAGGTAAGTGAAGTGAAATAATTTGTTTAGATTTTACAACAGAGATTCAAAAATTTTACTAAATAATGGTGGAGATGTAATCAACTAAGATTCCTAATTCCACATACTCAAAAAAATCCAATGAGGATTCATCACTGGACAAATGAGTATTTTCTCTCAACTGAACATGTGGAATTAAGAACCCAGTCATAGTAATGTACATTATTCCACTTCCCACAATGTTTTTTTATGTATATGATTATCAATCCCATTAAATATTTTTACCATTAACAATAAATGTTTATTTCCATATTTCGAATGTCACAATAATCATTTTCAAGTGTCCAATATTTAGTTATTTACATGACAACTATCAGTCATTAATTCACCTTATCAGTTAATTTCATATAGTTACTAGGAAAAGGGAAATACATTTTTTTAATTATGAATAATTATAAAAACATTTTTACACTGAATTGAAATAAAATAATTCTACTACTCTATTAATAAATATAATATCATATTTTTGTTATACAAGAAAAAAATCCATGAAAATAAACAAAACAAAATAAAATGGAATTTCATATACTTATTTGGATTACTATAAAGGTCCCCCATACCCCTCATATTATCCTTCACCTTATATTACACATTTAAATATCTTACTTCATCTATCTTATACAATACTACCTATTATATGATTTCTTCATTATCCTTGTGAATTATATCTTCAGTCTCCATGAAAATTATTATTTTTAATATTTTATAATATTTAATTACTGTTTAATAATATTATTAGGAAATGTGGTAGTGTATTTTCAGTTCACATCCATATATTATTTTCAATACTTTATTCATTCACCATTGATTTTATATATTAGGTACCTCAGTATAACATTTTGCAATGTGGATTTTTTTTAATTTTTTTATCAATTTAGTTATGTTATTTACTATAGGGAATCCAATATATTACCCCTAGCAATGTATAAGATCCATTATTAATGTTCCATTATTAATGATTGAGAACTCTTATCAATAATTTTAACTGATCTATTATAAGGATTTTCATTCCATGAAAAAATTATTTTCATTAGTGAAAATTTACCATTTAGTTCTATTTATTATAAAAGACTATTTTTAGGAATTTAAATATTCCAAACCATAGAATAATTAAATTACAAGAGGATATCAATGTTTTAATCATTATCCTATAATACCTAGTGATTTAAATTCTACCTAAAAAGAGAAACCATATGATTTAAACAATGGAGATGATTTTTATTGTGTTTTTGTGAACCATAAAAAACGGGATTTTATATTCTTAGTAATTCAAAAAATATGGAATTAGAAATATTCTAATGAAAATAAATAGTCAAGGATATTGTTTTTATAGAACATAATATCAAGAACCTCAAAAATATTACATTATTATTTTATATATTCTTATGGGTATACATTGGATATAATAGATCCCCATTAAACTGTCTCTAAAGATAAGTGATATAAATTTTTTCATATGGATTACTCATGGGGCTTAGATCAGTATTAATTGACTCCATAAAAACATCATAACTATCGAATTCATATAATTATATATTTTCAATGACTCTAAATTCATAAGTCTTGATATATTATCCAATAAATAATTTATTATTAATTTAATTTTAATCTTATATTGATGATATAATTTTACATTTTTTATTACATACCAATCATTATAGTATTATATGAAATAGAACAATAAGTTATATTTTAACTATTAATATTATCAAACAAAACAGGAAATTATAAATGAAATTACTCATTTTAGACCTTATTTGACTCTTATCATCAAAATAACGTAATATACAAAAAAACAAATTAAAAATTACCTAAGAATAATTAATTAAAATGATAATTCATTAAATTAAAAGAGAATATTATTGTAATCACATTACCCTACACATGAGTTCTTACTTATCCACTAATAATTATTCTAAATATTTTCACCCTTTTTTAGTTTAAAATTAAATTTAACCCCCATTTCAAGGAAGATTTATTGACAAAATAATTTTTTGACATTGACTTTTTAAATAAAATATTATATAATCCATATCTATAGGGTTACATATTCTCTATTCCATTTATAAATTTTATTATTATGTTATCAAACAACATTATTAGTTTATTTACAATAAATATAATTTTATATGATTTCTCTTTTTAAATATATATTTTACAATTATCGAGATACTATTTTCTTAGTTTTTTATTCCATATAATTTGAATATAAATTATTTAATAATCATGTCTGATAAATACTAAAACCATCATAAAATAGTATCCACCGCTAATACAAAATTTAATATCCAAGTAATAAAAATGGTTTTTGGTATACCACTCTAAGATTACACTTGAATCTTATGTATTTATTTTAAATTTTCACTTACTAAAATATGAAATTTTTTATAAAAAATATATCAAGGTTTTACAACATATTCTTTTACATCAATTAAATGGACATTCAACATTTTTATTTATATAGAAACCCTAGGGTGTCAATAATCCTAGTATAAAATTAACCCAATTTTATATTGAAAAGTTAATATATATGGATGAAAATATAATCCAACGAAAAAAAATATTAAAAAATTATTAATAGTCTTCATGAGTAATATAATTCCTATTTTATTTGTTCTATACATACAAGGGGTGAGGTTAAAATTACCATGATTCCACTCAATCAATACACACCCCATAACATTAGTTTGTTTCTTTGAAACTATTATGTGAAGGTAAAATAAATAATTGTATGATATTTTGTTAATGCTAAAATAAATGTTATATTAATTAGTATAGTATCACTCATGGTTGGATTCTAGTTTTTGTAGTTTGTGTGAATTATTTTCTTATTATTAATTTGATATACTTTAAAATATGAATTTGTAACATTCACAATGTGGTTGAATTGTTATTTTTTATCCAAATATAATCTATGTAATAAATTCAAATGATGTATTATTTATTTTTCATCCAAATAAACACTTATAAATAAAACATTTAAAAAATTATATTATAAAACTATATGTGTTTCTAGGAAAATGTAAAAGAACAATTTTGATTTATGATATTTCATAGTTTATTTTAGTGTATGTTCAAAAATAAAATTTATCATGTGTATAATATGTGAAGTGGTATCTATCAAATAATCCAATAAATGGAAGGATAATAATGTGAAAACATTTCCTGGGATATTATAACTAATGGTCATTATTAACAGGGTGGATTTCACATGTAGTCTGGGACACATTAATAAAACTCATCCAATTTCATATAATGTTCCTATAAATTCAATGGGGAATCATATTGGTTCTTCTAAGAATTTCATCTAAAAATGTGAATCCATTAATCTCATTTTCAATATGATGATTTTTTTAACTTTTGATAAATATAGGTATTCTTCTGGGATTTTCATCGCCAGCAGTGGTATTCTCCAATAACTATTTATATTTGTGTCACTGTGTTTCCCTCTCGTTTCGTATATTCAAGAGTCTTCTAATTAGTAATGAATATGATATTAAACATGTATTCCATAAATCATTTATTAATTTAATATTTCAGTAGTTTATATGGGTCCTGAAATATATGAAAATTTAAGAATCGTAAACACAAGTATCACTGAAGTCATAAAAAACATAATTAAATAAAATTAAACCTATACATTATTCACATCAATAAAAATACCGACAAACATGTGAAAATCATTTATTAAATGAATGTATTTATTGAAAATGGATATGTTAATTATCAAGATGATTTCTAGATATCTCTTTAGTATCTTCTCTTCATATTCATGGCTTTTTCATTGCCAATATAATACCATCCATTCTAATTTTTTTAAAATACTTATGTCAAAAATTCTTATTCATAGTAAACTCTTTATTATGATATGTTTTTTATTCATTCATATATATATATATTGAATTGTTCAACTGAGAATATTATTATGTGTTAATTGAACATAAGAACAAATACATAAGTTAATTAAATCCCCATAAGCATCATTTACATTTCTTGCATCACTCGGAAAAATATGTCTATATGTGGAATTAATTTTGATGATTTATAAAGTTTATTTAGTAAATTTAGTAACAGTAATTATCTATGGTCCCCTTGGGATTTCATGTGATTCACTTGGATTGTTAACTTCACACATGGTGAATATTTTCTCAAATAACATTTGTAAATCATCTTATATATGATATAGATTATATGAAAATATTATTTTTATTATTAATAGAATTATCAGTTTTGTCTTAAGAGAAGCACATGCGATAGTATATTATTGATGTATTATTAATCTCAAGAATGTCATTTATTGTGGGGATAATAAACTGTTATGTAGGTTCTTTATAAATTTTGTCATTAAAATTTCCCATAAATAGAACATTGAAATAAATTATTTTTAGAGTGGTTTTTTTCATTTATAACCCATGTTATATTGGTTCTAGTTTATAGGCTTTATAATTCCATGTAGTTTGGATTTAGAAAAATGTAATTTTATGGTTAAAAAAAACTGAACATTAGTACTAGGAGTAATATCGAGAACAACCACGAGCCTATGTTCAATTACAAAGTGACCCTATTAGATGGAATTGGTTATTTATGGATCCTTAACACCATATCAAGATTCAAAATTTCAATAGAAATGTGATAAAATTATAATCTTAAAGGATACAATAAGATTAGTTTTCTCCAAGATTCAGTATGATATTATAAATCAATGAAACCATGGATTTTCTAAATATATATATATATATATATATATCATAACATGTGAACCAATATTCATCATAAAATTTCATTTCATGTAATAGGTAATCAATAGTAACTTATTTATTTCTTAACATATTAATCTACATCCATCTTCTAAGAATCAATTAAAATTCGTAACTAATAAAAATATTATATTTAAATATAATTTCATAAAACAAAAAATACTCAACAAAATTATGAAATATTGGTTATGTTCAATAAATAATATCAAATTTTTATAGAAATATCTAAACTACTATATAAATAAAATAATTCCAAATTAAACATAAAAAACAAAAAATTCAATGAAAATGATAAATTTTTTATAAATCCCCATACTATGTTACTATTAATAATTCCTAATAAAGTATGATATATTATCCCCAACAACCTAAATGTTTGGAATATGGTTATTTATTTATCCAAATTAATTATATATTAATTATTTGACATCCCAATGGGGAATATCATCCCATTATTGAAATGTTGGTGGGGTCAAATATTATATTACATCATTTTATATAGTGGTTCCAAGATTTATTGCATTTTCAGAATAAGGATTTTATAGATGTACTTTTGTATGATTTTTAAAAAAATATTATGGTGAAATAAAATTCTAAATGATATTTTATATTCATACGTAGGCGTAATATAATTTATAGTTGATGGAGAAACAATAAACCTATATTATGTATCGATATATAATTCCATGAAATCATAGATTCTATATAATTACCTATATGATTAAATTTGACCTAGATAATTTTTTTCTATAAGCTTCCCGATTCATTCTAATTGTAAACATAAATTCATAAACAACCCTATTGTTAATAATCATTATAAAAAAATAATTATCAATCAATCTCATTCAAATGAAAATAATTTACATTGGGATTTACATTTTTATGTTCATGTTATCTTTATACACACATATATTTGTTTTTAATTATGTTGTTTGAATTTTGAACCCAATAATATGGGATTTTGAATCATCCAATGAAAAATATTTTATTTTCTAGTCATGGAATATCTAATATATTAAATCATATTCAAATAATAATCTCTAATAAAAATATCAAACATTCATTAATGAATTTGAATGAATAAAAATATGATGTTTATTGAACTATATATATTATTTATAACACAAACACGACTTCTTTTAAAGTTATTTTTCCTTTACCTTCTTTCTCTTCTTTATTATGGGGTGTTTCCAAAACATTTGTTTAGAAAAGGGTGAGTTTTTATGATTTATGACAAACTATGAGCATATTTCAAAATTTAAAAACCAATTTATTCATTTATAAATCTTTAATCATTCATCATTTTACTGAAATTCCAGTTCCCATTTGGAATCCACCTATATATTAAAACTAAAATAAAAATTTTACCCCATAGGAATCCATAATAATGAGGGATTTTAGTTCTTATAAAAGGAATTGGGTCATCTAATAATCCCATTTCCAGTATAATAAAAATTGATTATTTAATATCATATTCATTGTTATCTAATTATCTATGTATCCACCTCCCACTCAAATCCAACAATCCTAGGAAAACCCCCCATCTCCGTTTCACCCTATTTGGATCTCATTTACATCGTAGATGTGGTCGAAACATCCCAATCTTTTTCAAATTTTCTAGTTTTGAAGAGGTAATTTGATTCCTTCATAACTCATTCATTTTTAACTATTTTTCCCAATTAATGTTCTTACATCACCTCATCATCGATATGAAAACCTCATTTTCATTTTTGGTTGTTTTCAATTTTTTCTACCAGTGTATTTGGAGTTTTTTATTCAAGATATCCCAAGAATGTGAGTTTCCTCTCATGTTCATCCTATTTTCATTGGGTTCCATCTAGTTTTCATAAGGTTATAATGTGTTTAGTAGCTATGATTCATACCCAGTGTTTTATTTTGTGTCTTTATAGTGAAATATTGTGGATTATGCCTCTATTTCACACCCTTGTGGGGAAAAAGTGGTGCAATTGATGTTTCACAAAACTGTTTGGATATTTTCACACAAATGGTATGCAATTAAATATTTAAGTATTATTGTAAGAGGTAGTTATTCTTCATTTATATTTTATAATGATTCTCTTCCGATCTGTTTTGGTTTAAAACTATATTTTTTTTATCATTTTATAAGTGGTTAGTTTTTATGTGGTTTTTTTGAAAAACTAAATATTTTTTATGTGTATTCGATGTTGTGATCATTAGGGATATTTTATTAATCATATAATAGATTTAATAAACTATTCCATAGCATTAAATTCTAGTTTGATGTGATATTGGTATGACTTTTGTCTTCAACGATGTATTTTAGAATTATATTTTGTTAAAAACCTGCTTTCAATCCTTGGAATTGTTTTTTTAAGCTTTTAAATGGTTTCTTTATTTATTTAAGAGGTGTTTCTATGTTTCCAAACTATTTTGGTAGGATTGTTCATTTTAAATGGGTTTTTTAATATCAAATGTCTATTAAGTGATTTTTCATATATTTTAAATGTATTTTAAATTTTTTTAATGTATTTTTTGAAATGTGAAAGAGATGTCAAACATATTGTGGGTTGTTTTAGTGTGAGTATGATTTCAAAAATGAATATTGAATGAAAATTGAAATCTTTTGACATGTGTGTCCAATTTTTGGTGTTTTTGTGACATGGTAGTGGTATTTTCGTGAAAAATTTGTATTTCATGGCTTTTAGAACATGTTTGATTACAAGAGGGAAACACCGAGAATCTAGGTTGGTGGATGGGTACTATTATTCTAGTGACCCCATGGAGTTTATCCCATATTTCACATAGAAATATTGACAATGAAAACAACAAATAAAATATTATGATGGTGGTGGGGGACTACTAATTCGGGTGTATGATCCCTACTAGTGGTTCATGTTCACATGAATGGAAACTTCATTGGTTACATTCACTGAGTATGAGGTATCTAGGACCCCTATTAAGCTTGAGCCTATGGTTTTTTTTCGCTTTCCTAGTACTCATAAAATATTTTATACATACAGTCAGAATACGGTATGTTTGGCTAGAAAATTAAATATTTTTTCATGTTTTTTAATATTGTTGATTTCATTTAAATTATTCAACATAAAAACTGATTTTATTTAATGATTAAACTTCTCAATATTTTTAATAGCATTTCTTGATTACAAAACATGAAGTATTTTAGTCTTTAAATGAATATCACATAGAATATTTTTTTTGGTGGCCTCCAATTGGGATCTTTCTCACACACTACATACTCATTTTAGAGAAAGTATAATTGATTAACATTGTTGCAGGTTGGGTAAAGATTTTAGTGCTGGTGGTCTGGGATTCTAGAGTTCCTTCATGATGCGGTATTTTGGAGATGGCTTGTTGGAATTTAATCGTGTCATGAGGTGGTTCATTGGATTTCCATTTTGTTTTTTTCCTTTGTAATAGTCATTATGCATTTTTTGAAATTGTGTAACTTAATTATTAAAATTTGTTAAAAGATAACTTTTCTTGGGAGATCCAGATTTGTTTTCTGTAATTTGTTTTTCATTATAAACATGGGTAAATAGGTCCCAAAATTTCATTTTAGAATACCCGGTCACTTATGACAGCCCGTGGGGATCGAAAATCCCTTCGGGACACACCATAGAATGGGTTGTGTTCCTGTTTTGATTGTGACCAGATTCGGATCGTGAAATAATTGAATCAAAGGACGTCCACTCTTTATGTAATCTTTTTAGGGTAAGAGTCGAGATAATCTGATGATAGGATTTTCAGGGCTTGACATTCCGATTATGAGTAGGGTTCCTATCCAGTACACCTCGATACATGATTCATGTCGTCGGAGGAATTTAGGATTTATATGATTCATGTCGTTTTATTTGTTTGATGATGATTTGGGGAAATAAAAATAGAGTTGGGAAAATGGTCTCAGTGAGCACGCATGGCCTGCTAAGCCAGGGGAAGCCACAAATACTTCTATAGAAAACAATCCATGATGGTGAAGTGATCGGCATAAATCCCCCAACCATATGTACAAGTCACCCACCAAAACTAGTTTCCTCTCACATTGTCTTGTTTCTCTTCATGTTAGAATCATCGAACATGGTTTTAATGAAAAAATGACTTTATTTAAGAAATTATAACATTTATGAAACAATTTATATGTAAAACCAAAGTTGATTGGTATATGAAATGGTAGAATTAAATTTTCAAATTGTTTTTAAATTATAAATGTGTGTTTACACCTATTTTGAAAGAAAGAACTTGGTTAATGTTGGTTTTGTAATAGTGTTACCAATAGTGTTTTATAAACTATTGAAATTTGTTTTGAATGGAATAATGTTTTTTAATTGTTATGTGGAGATTAGAAATTTATTTTTGATTTGGTAACTAGTGGGAATTTAAAATGTTTTATGAATCATTATATCCTTTATTTTAATTAGAAGAGAAAAGTTTTTCAATGAATGGGTGTTGATAAAATGGAGTTTTTCTTAAAATATTATGTGTTTTTAAAGGTGTTGAGATGTTTTGAAATTGATGTGAATAACATGAATGTGAGTTTTCAATTGTATTATTGGTGATCTTTTGGAATGTTTTGTAAGAAATAAAATTGTGTATTGATGATAGTGATAACAGTCTTGAGAAAAATTTAGTACCAATAGAATGTTTTTCTTTTGAAAAGAGGAATGAATTTGTGTCTTAATCATTAGTGTTTCTATGAGTTACCATGTGCATGTGGTTATATGGTATAATGGATGGTTAATGGGATGACTAGATATGTTCCAGGATGGATATTAGAAGGGTTATCGGTGTGACCTGGAAACATGGACATGTGAGGATCAGGGGTACCATTGGTGGATATGAAAACCACCAAACCATTTATTTTCAAAGCATTTATTTTAATGGAATACATGAATTCCTGAAAATTGTTTTTGGGTGGTGTGTCATATGTGTTTTCAGAAATGTTTTTGTTGTGGTATATTTTGAGTCTATAAAACCCTCTTGTTGGAACGATTTTCTGGGTTTGTGTTTTGTCGGTAATATTGGTTGAAGGGATGTTTTTGTGGTCTCCTTATGAGAAATGTTTCTAGATGAATTTACATGGATTCCCATCATGAGTTTGGATCTGGTTTGTTGTATATTGTGAGTGGACTAGCTTGTTTGTTTTATTAGGTTCTCTCATTGTATAAGTTACTCCCTCATCTAGATTTAATTCATGACTTTAGTGCAGCCAAGATTGTATTGTCATTGTATGATCATCCAGTTGATCAATATATGGAATGTTTTCTCGAGCTTTGTAGATTTATTCTACACCACTTCCTTTATTGGTTTTCTATATCTTCTTGATGTGTTATAGTGTTCATGGAAGGTTGAAAGAGGCCATAGTTTTTTATTCTACCAGATTTATCGATTGTAAAAATAGTCTGGGGTTGTTAGTGTGGATGGTTTCTAAGAGTTCCTATAGGTCCTTCATAGTCTCTTATATGAAAAGGTTCATGTTACACCACCATAATAAAAAAAAATTTCTTGAGAGGTTGTTATAGCCACTTGTTATAATTTATTGTTTTCTGGGGACATGGCATAATGTCTCATTCCATGTATTGTTTTTATTAGTCATAATAGTCAAGTTTAGTGATGCCTTGTGATGTAATGTGCCCGTTTGACATTGAATGTGAAGTTGTATAATCTTATTTGCGTATTTGTTTTTTCAGAAGTCCTCCCCATTTCGGGAAATCTCAAAATCCATTTCTTATAGGAAGGTGTTTCCATATATATGTTCCCCCTAAAATTTTTCATTCGAAGTAACAAGGGGTGAAGTGTGAGAAAATTCTAAGCCTTTGTTTCATAAATTTTCCATGTTTTGGAAAATTGAGTTTTGGAGTGTGTTATGTCTTGGGAAAACCTTTTGGGATTGTGGTGTAGTTATTTCTAGTACTGAAAGTAGAAGTTCAATTTGGGATATTTGAAATCCAGTCTATGAGGATGAAGATGTTTCATTTATATAATCTCAATCGATATGTCTCAGAGTGATATTGGCACATAGTCAGGTAAAATGCTAGGGTCAATCAAATCATTGGTCAAAGTATAATGATATGTTTTAAAGATTGGAATAGTTTAAACCTATGGTGTCGTCATCATGTTCTAGTTGTTCGTGAACGATGGTAGAGGTGGAAGCGAAAAATTTCTTTATTATATCCTGATTTCATTTTATTACCTTGGGTTTTCATTGATTTTTTAGAGAAAATGATTATATATTGGATTGGTATATTGTAGAGAACAGTTTGTGCTTGGTTAGTAATAACCGCGCACCAACCAAGGAAATCGTGAGAAGAGAGGCTGTAGATACTGCATTGTCTCTCTACAACTATTCACCTCGACCCATGTAACTGTGCGAAGCATCACCATTGGATTGTATCGTCCACATGGTTAGATAATGGTTTCCTAAATGGTGCATACTAACCATGTGGTTGGGCCAAAACATTAATATTTGTTGTCTTTTCATGCTATACCATTCTGGTTGGTCAAGATGTTTGGTTCTTATGGTGGGGAGACCCACCTTGATTCAAATGTTTGTTATTTTTTAATACACTAATGGATGTCTACCCCTTATGCAGGGAGTCCGTTCGGGCCTCCCCTGTTAGTGTCTTCATCCTGCCTTAGAAAAATGTTGGGTGTCCCCTTATAATGGTGAGTCTTTTGTGTCTCCTTGTATCAGTAACATGGTTTTGTTCCAGTGTGTTGTTCTGGAAATAGGTAGTCTCATTTGGAGTTATTTAACTTCCAAATTCTTCATTGAATAAATGTTAGAATTTGAGTGTGCCCAATAGTTTTTTCAAGTAAGACTTCAGTGACGTTATTGTTTTTTTTGTTTGTTCCATATAAGTTTCATGAGTCTTGTTGGAATAGTGTTTGATGTGTATTATTTTCCGATTTAGTTTGAATATGTATTGTTGTTTTATGAATTGGTTTATCTTTTTTCTTGGTGATTTTATTTCTTCCTTTATTAACCAATTGGAGGTTTTTTGGCCTTTTGGTTGGGTTTGTTTTTTTCTTTTGGCCTTGGTATGGATTTGTGAGGGTAGAATGCAATATGGTTGGGAGAATTGAAGCATCCAGAATTATTTTAAAGGTAGTTTCTATTTTATTTCTATTTATTCTTTGTTTTGCGGTGTTTCCCACACATTTTTAGAGTAATGGGTGTGTTTTCACGATTTGGGACAAACTGTGAGCCCATTTCCATATTATAAACCCAATTCTCATTCTTTTAAAACTATTTAATTTTTCAAAATTTTACACCCATTCCACTTCCCAGTTATAATATGCTAGTATAAAAAAACCATATCAATTTTGACCCCATTTGAGATAATAATAATGAGGTATTTCGGATTTTTATTTAATGAATTGGGCCATTTAACCTTGCTATAAATAAAAAATGACCTAGGTGATCCCACATCTTCTTTTCTCCCTCCTTGTATCTCATATCCATCGCGGATTAGGGAGAAACTTCTCAAACATTCTCAAAATGTACAGATTTGATGAGGTAATTTTATTCACTAATAAATCCTTAATTTTTCATTATTTTCGTCTATTCTAGTTCCAGCAAAAACTCATCATCCTTATTAGAGGCTTTAAATGTTTTTTGTTTTGGGATTTTTTCTATTAGTATATTTGAGTTTTTTTATTCAAGATATCACATGTATGTGGGTTTAATCTCATGTTCCTCTCATTTGATTATGTTTTCTACCAATTTTATTGAGGTTCTAAAATTTCTTGTAGCTAGGGTTCATACCTAGGGTTTTATATTATGAAATTTTGGATAGATATTGTGGAATAGGGATTGATTTCACTTCTTTGTTCTGTGGAGGTGTTGCGATTGAGGATTCACACTACAGTTTTGAGTTTTTGGCACAAAAGGTAGGTTATTCCTTTTAAAACCATTATTAGATGAGTAATTTTTTAAATATATATATTTTTAGAATTATTATCATCCATTTTTTTGGTGTGAAAATTATATTTGGTAATATTTGATAGGTAGTTTGTTTTTAAGTTTTATTTTTGTGAAAAAATGAATATTTTCCTATGTATTCCATGTTGTGTTCATTGTGGTTGTTTTAGGATTCATGTAAAAGTTATATTATATGATTTTATGTATGCCAATTTTTTTTTCATGTGATATTGGTTTTCTTTTGGTTTTAAAAGAGGTATTTTAGAAATATTTTTGGTTAAAACATTTCCACACACCATGGAATTGATTTGTGAATGTTTGAAATGGTATCATGAATTATGTTAGAGGAGATACCATGTTTCCAAACATTATATTTTGGAGTATTATTTTGAAATTGTCTATTTAATTTTAAAATGGTTCTTATGTGATGAGTACTATCAGGGAATTGTTGTGTCCAATTGTTTAAATGACTTTTTGAAGTGTGAAAGAGAGTTGAAACATGTTGTTGGATATTTTGGATTGAGTATGATTTCAAAAATGAATTTTAATAATAAATTGAATCATGTGACATGTGTGTGGGATTTTTGGTGTGTGTGTGACTTGAAATTGGCATTTGAATATGAATATTTTATTTCCTAGCATGTGAAAGTTATTTGATCACAATACGGAAAACCCAGGTATCTAGGTCGGTGGATGTGTACTAGTAAGAAACGGATTCAATGGTGTATGGCCCATGTTTCACATAGCATGTTTGATGAAAAAACACTAACTAAAAAATGATTATGTTGTAGTTTGGTTACCACTAGGTTATGTGTATAACCCCAAATAGTGGAAAGTGTTCTCGAAAAAATATATTTTTACGGTAACATTCACCAAGTATGAGGTACCTATGACCCACACCGAGCTACTTCCTATGGTTGTTTTTCCATTGCTAGTTCTCATAAGATATTTTATGTTTTCTATTGACACACAATATGTTTGGATAAATAAATGAATTATATTTTTTAATCTATTTAATAGTGTTCATTTAATTTAATGTAGACCACATGAAAACAGATTGAATTAAAGTTGAATCTTTTGAATATTTTTAATAGCATTTATTGTTTACAAAACGTGCATGATTTTTTTTCCTATAATGATTATCACATGGAATATTTTTGTGGTTAAATCCTACTGGGATTTTTCTCACAACCCACTTATACTTTTGGGTTTATGTAGAATCAGTTATCTTTTTTACTAGTTAGGTAAAGCTTTTCCTACTGATGGTCCTGGTTTCAAGTGGTCCTTCATGATGCGATGTATTTGAGATTCCCTTTCGAAGTTTCCCCTTGTCAGGAAGTGGTCCAAGGACATTTTTTTGGACTTTTTGTCTTTGTAATTGTCATAAAACATTGTTATTTCGAAATGATAATTTTGTTCAAAAAATCATGATTTTTTTTATTGTATTCATTGGTTGTTTTATGGTTTTAAACACTGGGAAATCATTCCCATATTTAATTTTATGAGACTTGGGAACTTGTGCAAGACCATATGGATTGGGAACGCCCTTTTTTCCTTCCACATGCCAGGGTGTGTGACGGATTTTATGGCTACCAGATTCAGTTCGTGACATCTTATCTCTCATTTATGACCCAATATCATGGTAATAATTATTAAAGATATATATTTAATACACAATGAATGATAATCCATCATTTTACACCTCCTAATAATGAATTATGTTATTTAAATAAGTGAATGTTTCAAAAGATATGGTTTTGAAATCATAGAGGGATTCATATTCATATATGGATTTTGAATCAAAACACATGTAGAGTGATTCCATAGAATTAATCTATATCTTATGGAATTGTTATTGGTGGAATTGTTCTAAAAATTAAATGATTTGATAGAAGGGAAAACATGTATTTCACATCCATATTAATAATGAATACTTTATGCCAATTATTATTATTTTATATCAAGGGCCATGGTTCTAATATCAAAATTCACGAAACCTAGAAAAATGATTTTCTTTTTATGGCTTTAAAACATGGAAAATTGTTATACCTATTAATGTTAGAAACCTAGATAAAAATTTCTATGTTAATAATTATTCAATTTGTAAATTTTTTTACATTTTCTCATACTATAAGGACTATTTGGTGACATGTTAAATGAAATGGTAGGACGTATACGTGCGTGCCTCATAGGTTTTGAATTAGTAGATGAACTAGGTAATGTACAGGTTCTCGAATAGAGTAGAATTACTATATAACATGAATTTTGTAACAATGCCTATGCCCAAAAGATATAGAATTATGAAAAATTTGAATTGAAATATGTAACATTTTATAATTCTATAATGGTGTATGATAATTATTTGTATAGGAGATTTCAAAAATGAATAAACCCTTTTAAAAATGTGGAATCCCCAAGACTCATGTATAAATATAAGGTTGGTATATATGTGGTAAATTTATATGTGTATTTTAACATAAACATACCCATATACATGTTAAGGTTCATATAAAAAAAATATAAGTACCATGTCCTCCCTTATCTAAAAGAAGTTGAGATACATGTGTTTTTTTTGTGTGGAATGTTATTAGAATCTATAAAATAAATAGGTATGGTATGTGTTGTATTATTGTTAAGGTATTCTCTAGAGATCATAGATTAAGTAATACACACTATGTGACTCGTGTTAAACAGTGTGTTGAAACGTAATGGGGATAAAAATATAACTACATTAATAAATCACACTAACATTTTAAGAAGCTGTAATAAGAAATCCATAACAATAAACAATGAATTGTATAACAAGATCCCAATGAAATCCTTAAACAGAATGCTTATCCCCATAGCGAGTTACTTTAAAATTGGATTTTATTTTCTAAAAACACCTCATTTAGATAATAGTGGGAACCTCTACATGCATATACCATTTCAAATAACAACACCTAAAAAATTCTAATGATAAAAAATTGTTATTTTAATATTTTCATTACAAAAACATGATCACAATGATGTAAATTTTTTTAAAATACATACAACAAAAATGTCTCATTAAAACCCCATGTTGAGTGAATCATACATGTTTTTAAGAAATATTTTTAGGATCATATGATTTAGATGACTCTGCTTGTTTTTATTAATAATATATTATTTGAAATCTCATAACACCACATAGTAATAAGTAGAGATTAAAATATTCCTAAATTTGTTAAAAATAACAACACATTAAGAAACATTTCATTGTGAATGTTCTACACAAAGACCCTAGGGATCTGTCCAAATGATCAATTTATCGATTTCATCCAGTTATATATATATATATATATATCAAGGTATTGGTCCTTGTTTCAATCACTAACAGTAACCCCATATATTTTTTCATATGTGTTTTTAATATATTTGTTTAGTTGGTGAGGAAACAAAAAAATTCCCATAAAAATATAGGGATTATTTTATTATAGTAGAGAAATGTGATGTAAAAATAGTTTCCTTGTTTTCTTGAGGATATAATACGTTCCCAGAAAACATATAGATTGATGCATAATGAATCATTTGTGCAGGAATCATATATTCATTATCTTATTCCATAATACATTAATTTAGATCATTTTAAAATATGAGGACCCTAAAAAATATTATGACATAGATTCCATGAGTATTTGACAATACCCTATATTCTTATTAATAAAGGATTTTCTAAATATGTATAATAGATATTATTTCTTTAATGAGTCAAAAAAGTATCTCCGTAGAAGAATTTTTTTTCATTATTTCATTTTCTTAACAAAAATCAGATTCTTAAAAAATATCATTCATATTATTATGTGAATTTAGATTCTAGTAACAGATATTCATATTTAATAATTGAAATTATTTCCATTATTATTGGACCCCCTTCTTAGGAATTATTTAATTAAATACATCTCCCCTGTGATTAATCCCATGTTACATTATATTCATTACCAAATTATATTAGTCATTGATTTTTCCAATATTTCAATTTTAAATTCATCCATGTTCATAAATATATCATGAATATAATCTCTATAAAAAATAAGTTCTTAATTTCATTAGTATTATCCCAGATATTTATATTGGATTAGTTCTCTTAGAAAATACATCATAAGATTTACCCATTAGGGGATCCCTGTTCTAAGGTGTTTATCCAATAATATTGGTTCATTTTCCATATTTCAATGCATTTTTTCCTAGGTTTTTATATTTATCGATCCATACTAATTAAATTATCTTTTAAATTTCAATAGTTGAAATGTGGCTGTTTTTTTAAAAATCTTAATTCTATACTTCTTACTGGACAGCTACATAATCTGATATTTTATATTATAATACCACATTGTTTATCCTAAATGATTTCCACGATTCAATTAACTGACATATATATCCACTATAATAGAAAATAATTTAATATCGAAACTAATTCTTTATTACGACAGTGTTATCCACAAGGGAAGAAAATTGCCGATAAGGAGGAGCCTTACAAAGGATATATTAGATGTTGTTATATATATATATTCGAGGAGGTTATATTTCATATATAAGAAACTCAATGATTCCTAAAATAAATCTTATATACTTTGATTCTAAACATAAATCTCAACCAATATTATATATATAGTGGGATTCATTAAATCATCTTCCATTTTGATTCAAGAGAGATCGGGTGGCATAATGATCTAATTATTTGGTTACTATATTGGAAGATCCAAAATAAATTGTTTATCATGTCAAGGATGTATGGGTTTCGTTAAAAGAGGGGTATATAGTATTAATAAACAATAAATTCTTTAAGAAAGATCATGATGCATATGAAAATTAAAAATAATTATTTTTTAATTAGAATAAAAATATAAAAAGGAACAAGGGTCCCAAGATTAGAAACATACAAAATCATATTCATATATTTGGTGGATAAAGAAATGAAAAGATTTATTTCAACTGACTAACAACTTGTACTAAAATTTCAAATCATTATTGTTGAATATGTCAAATAGTTAAACTAATTGGAAACATATTCTAAATATTTCCATGATGTAGAATATGAGTAGGGATAGATTCGTACTAAAAATTTATAGTGCAATATATTGTGATGGATTTATTTATATGGAATGAAAATATTTTGGTTAATGTGAAATTTAATGAAATATTTTAAACTGATAAAAATAATAATTGCGAAAAAATATATGAAGTATCCCTATCAAGAAGTTTAGTATAAAATATTATCTCCATTACTTTCATGATGTGGATGGAGAATATTTTCTTCCATTATCTTCAATGTCACCACATTGGTGGAATATATTATGATATGAACACTAATATAAAAATAAAAACCTACATCATGAATCTTTATAAAATTATGATTAGTTTTAAACCATATTTTGAAAAGTTGTTTTCCTAGACTCTATAGTGTAGCATGTTTTTCAACTGAAAAAACATATTACTATTATTGTGAGTGACATCATTTATGACATGAATTCCATATAAAAAACAAATATTTCACTCAAATTAAATGTTATTATATATTTATTCTTAGTATTATCATTATTTTATTTATTTTCCCACAACCTTTGATAATATACTCATTGAAACTTTGATTATGAATTAAAAATACATAGATAATCATTCACAAAAAAAACTCAAATAAAATAATAATATGATATTATAAAAAAACCTCAACATAAAATAAAAATTAACGAACATCCCAGGAGACATGATATATCAATTTAATATTAAGAAAATAGATATATGGATCTCCAATTTTCTTCATGATAACATCTTCACCACTCATACATATCATTTGTTCTCCCCTATATCTATAATATTGTATTATATCATCCCCTCCTTTGCATAAAAGAAAATTATCCCTTTCTTGATATTCCCTTAATAGTTGATTGATTCCTTCTAAATTTCATTCTGTTCAACTTAATCAGTATATAAAACATTCGTTTAACTCAAAATTATTATATCTATAAATGTGTATTGTTTTCCATGGATCACATGCACATAAATCATACTTACCTTGGTCATTAAATATAATATTCTAAATCTATGAAATACATAGATAAATTAATTATACATATCATACTAGGATTACTGTATTATATATATTCTTTTCATGTTTCAGTACTTTATGAAATAAATGGAATTGTGAAGTTCCTCATTGTTCATGTCAACCATGTAGACCTGATATGGAATCCATGAGGTTTATATGAATTTCATGAAAATGTCTATAGGATAATTATGATAAATATATATATATATATATATATCTTTTTCCAATATTTTACTGTATATTTGGTGAAAAATTTTGAGTTTTGTAATTAATTTTAGGCACATGGGTGGAACGCATTTAGTAGTAACTATGACACAATAGTTCATATAGAATAATAAATTTAATTTTATGTTTTAGAACAATTTGAAATTTCTCATCAAACCATGTTGAGAATCACGTAGGATCCTATGTGTTTCAGATGAGGGGTTTAGGTATGGTATATGGTATGGAAAATTATTCAACCAAACCATTCACCTATGCTAGATTTTAAATCTATTATGGAAGAATTTTTTTGCCAAATGAATTAAAACATCATTTGGATTCTTTATTCCTCCAATTTTAATGATATCATATGGGGTAGAGATATGATACTTACCCTCATCGTCTTTGAGATCATAGATTCTCGTTTGGGGTGTTCTGAGGTTTTCCATAATGGTAAATTCTACTTCCTCGACTTCTTCATTCTCTATTTATTCTTAGGTTTCTATTCTCTCATATTTCTAGATCTCATTTTGGTATAAACCAAATGATGAATATATACGTAGTTCATTTAGTATCATAATTTGTAGTGTATTTATATTTTATTATTGGATATGTTCACTGATATTCAATATTCCAAACCCCACAACTTATGTTTGAGCTAGGATTCACTATGTGGAAGAATTTAAACTTATGTACCATGATTGAATTCCATTTCAATTTATTTTTTTGTGGATAAATATATTTAAAATTATTATTATGAAATATTTAAAATGGAATATATATTTTTATTTGTCTTTTCCTTCATGAAAAATACCTTATTTTCAGAATTTATCGCTCAAAACATTATAACTATGTTTTGTATTGTTTTTTATGTGGATGTTTTGAAATTTTAGAGAATATTTTATGTAACTGAAAAACCTGGATATTTACCATTTTCTTTTTTATAAAAATTAAAATCATAGTGCCATAAAAGATAGTTATTATATTTTAATTATAAATGGCCATTGGTATTTTTCTATGAATTGTTCTTCGGGGAGATTTTTTTTATATTTTTTCTATCCTATAACCTGATATATTTGTGTAAATACATTTATTTTATTATTTTTTATTATTTAAATTCCTCTCTGAGTTTTATATATCATGCATAACCAATAATTCAAATTGTAACATCTAATAAAACATTTCTCAATTGAATAGATTCATACATTATGCTATTATCCTTTATATGGATTTCAACCGACATTTTTTCCCCTCAATTAGGTTGTATGAGGAACCACATAGAATTATAATGGTTGAATTCAGTAGTCTTTCCAATATAATGGATCATGTTTTAGGTTTTTCTAGAAATTAATCTATACATATATGTATTTCATTAACCATTGTAACTAATTTATCTTATATTTGTCATATATATTTATATATAAATAATTTTCCATGACGCCTTTAAAAAAAATTCATCCAGTTTTTATTATTGTTATTATTTAATTATATTATTTGGATTACACTTTTAATTTTAAAAGGAAACCATTATATTATTATTTTAAAATATCCAATTATAATTCATATGTAATTTCATTTCAATTAGATAATTTAAAATTGAAGACCAATTTAACTTTCAAGTTTAACTGTAAACATATTTGTAATTTGAAAAATGACTGATGTCATTATTGAAAAAATTATTGAATGAATAGAAGTGATTTTTTAATGTTTTTAATAAAAATTTAGAATAATCAATGACTATAAACTATATTTCCTACTATTATAAATTGAATAATTGATTTTAGGGAAATAAATGTTATGTTGTTCAGTTTTTCCTTCATACTGAACATTTTATCTCACTCATATATATATATATATATATATATATTATTTTAGGCTCCTTTTCTAGTTTAGATTATATCCCCTTGAAGATAAACATTTTTTTGACTGATGGTGTCCTTTTGATCACAAGGAGACCAATTTGGGAAGTTAGATTCAATATTTTTTTTTCTTTTTTTAAATCCACTATGACTACCTTCCTATTTTTTATTTTTATTGGGTTGTATAATTTGATTGGAGAAGACTAACATACTAATTTCTATGGAATTTTCAAATTTAATTTTGTAATTATAATGTTTTTTTCATTAAAAGGAAATCCTATGTATTTATAGGTCTTTTTAGAATTTTGGAAATAATTATGTTGCATATTAAATTATAGTTTTATTGTAAATTCTTTACTATAATATCTCTTTTGAAACCTGGGAACTAGTGGTTAAAAAAATTACATCAACAATTCACATTACGTATATCACAACCCATCTATAGGTTTGGTTCATATGATACCAAATTTTTGTTCTTGAAAAATATGAAATTTTAACAGTTGTTATTTAGAGGGATTATGATCCAGAAAACATGTATTCTGATTTGGGTAATGGTATATTAAATATAGAATTTTTAATACATGAGTGGTAGGAGTGGGAATATTATATCTTTCTCATCCATGAATATAACATCATGCTACCATGTGAAGTTTTGTTTGAGTTATGTGAATTTAATTATTTAAAATTACATATGGTTCTATAATGTTGGTTGATGGGTTTTTTATTTCATTATGTTGACTGTGATATTTTTTTCCTGTTTTGTTTTTTGGTATTACAATTGGGTTAATTTGATGTAGTAAAAGATATCAAAGGAAATATAAATTAATGTGGAGCCCATGATCATGGTTTTAGCTGTCCAATGGTGGTAGTAAAATGGTTTTCACATGGTCCACCAACCATCTGACCCATACACACACAACCACTAGTTTTCCATAAAATATTTTTATATATTTAATTTATTAAAATATTCCATTTATAATTCATTAGTTTTATATAATATTTTTAAAATAGGTTTTTCATTATATTTTAGGATATTCATTTTAATTTTTTATATTTTAGTGGATAAATATTAATATTCAAAGTGGTTAAAAACTATTTTAAATAATAGATCTCTTAAAATAATGTAAATTTCAATTCATTCAAAGGAATTAGGATAGATAACTGTTAAATATTAATTTAAATGGAGTCTCACTATATGAAGAACATATATTTAGTTGGGTTTTTTAGATGTAATAATATTATTAAAATAAAATTTAAATTTTTGGAATATGATTTATATTTTCTTTTGAATGATGATGAGGGGTTTTAACTATTCATTAAGATTTTAATAATGTACATTAATAATTTATCATGGATTTTAAAAATTAGTTATGGATCTAGATAAAAATATTTTATTATTAGAATTGTATATAATTAAATACTATTATAATTAAATAACTAAAACATTTAGAGGTTTTAAATATATTTTCAGAATATAATATATGATTTTAAACAATTTCTGATGAGATTGAAGAAATGTATAAAAGAAAATTGAAAATATCTTTGAGTGCATATTAATTTTTTCTAGAGTTTTTTATGAATTGAGTCGAATATTTAATTACTTCATGTGTAATTTTTGTTTATTTTAAAGATTTATTTTAATTATTTTAATATTTTGCATAATCATTCATGATTAGTATTAATGGATCATAGAGATCCATAACCCTTCGAATTACATTATTTCTACATCTCTTAGTTAATTATTGTGTCCAAAAATTTCTTATATCCTACATGTGACTTGAGTGATGCATTGGATTTATCCTCTATTATACACTTCCCAGGAATTTAGTTAATGAATCATTATAATATTTATTATTGAATGTGGAAATATTTAATGAAATTTTTCTTCACAATTCTATAAAAACTGAAATATATTCAATGATTTAATTAATGGGAACATATTAGATGAATTGATTTTTATTGGAAAAACAATGATTGGTGGGGACTATACCCTTTTTAAGTCTTATTGAAGTACCTATAATCAATATGAAGACATAATTTTATGATAACTAGAGTTTTACAGGGACATTATATAAACTTATATTTAGGTGATTGAATATCATTTTAATTAAAATATTTGAATTAATATTTATTGATGATTTTACTTAAATAATTTTTATTTTTATTTCATGTTTTTTAACACACACACACACAGAGATATATAAATATATATTTTTTTTGAGGATGATATTTTTTTTATTATTTCTATTTGTCTAAATTATTAGTAGATTATAATTATTTATTGGTGTTATTTTTCTTTGGGACTTGTGAATTTTCATAGATTTGGAGGTAAGGAAGAATCAAGGTTGTTTTATTTTAGTTTCCTTTTTGAGTATCTCATATAATCTTATAATTATGTTATGTTTTTGTTAAATCATATTTTGGAGGGATTTTAGTTTTTTAATAATCTCTATCAATAGGAAGTAAAAGGTCCAAATTTGAGTGTTTTGTGTCATGTTTGATTCATTAAAATGTTATTCCATTAACAATTTTAATTTTGAGAGTTTATTATCTAGCATGTGGAGTTTATATTTTATATTTATATTAAATATGTTATAACCCAACATAGTTGATCATTTCCCTACATGGTGCACCTTAGAATCCAATAGAGGTATGTGTTTCTATTCCCAAACCAAAAATTCATATTTAATTTTTTTAATAGGTTCCAAAACAATTTTATAATATATTTTCAATACATTATTGGGTATCCCATATGTGATGATTTTTTATATTTTGGTAATATTTGTGTCATAATGAGGAAATTATATATGATATATAGTCATATTTATTTTGATATTATATGAGATTACACAAAGTTATATTGTATTCTATACTCTAGTTCTAGTGGTTTTAGGGGGTTTTATTGGTTATGGTTTTTCTATTTATTTTATATATTTAGTTTTATATGAAGATATTAACCCCCGTAATTTCCATTCATCATTATATCTTATTATGAATTTATGTTTTCATAAATTATTAGATCATGGATAATTGTATAACCAAAATCTGTATTTTCTAAATAATTAAACTTACATGTTAATATTTTTCCACATCAGTGAGTTTTAGTTTGATTCATTTGGAAATTGTGAAAATTTTAAATTTTATAACATACACATTGATGATGAATTGTTATTAAAAAATCAATGATAAAAAAATATTGGACTCTTGTTTTAATATTATTGTTCCACATAGTTTTCACATAATATGTTTCACTATATTCCCAAACAATTCATGATCCTAGGTGTTTATAGTAAAGGGTTAACAATTGTAACACTTTTTACAAAACACTTTACCTTTAACATATTTTCAATGATTCTAAAATTGCATATTTAATTTAGAAATTACAACTTCTTTTGTGGTACACCCAAGTAAATTTTATTAGAATCTAAAAGTGGGATCCCCCGTGATAATCTACTCATCTTCATTTGTTTGATAGACTATCCCCATAGATTTTCACAGTGTTTCATTCATGTAATGTTACCCATCATCTATTTTTTCCATACCCTTAATTATTCTTGTTTTTTCTATTTTATAAAGACATGGAATCTTGTTGTCCAAACCTAAAAGTGGGATTTATACTTATTACATTTATTCACTATTTATTTATTGTGTATATTCCTTTGTAGTTTATTGTTACCTTATATTCGATTTTTAGAAATTTTTCTTTCTCTATGAGGTTTTTATAATCTTGTATTATCCTTGATATTTTTGAACAATGATTTTATGCAGTTTATAATTCATTTAATATTTTCATAATGAAGATATTTTGTAAGTTATTTAATTCCTTAAAAGCAAAATGATGTTTCCCATGGTTTATATTAAATACAATGGTCCTCTATATAAAAATATTTTGTCTAAATATAAATTTTTACTGTTGGAAAATCATGAAAATTTAAAAATTTCAAAAATACAATATTTTAATTTGTTTTGTTACATTAAATGGGGTTTTGGTCTTAAAATTAATTTTTAATAGTTTTTCTAAAATTTTTATACTATAAAATATTCTTTAAAAAAGTTAATATATAATTCATTTTAATCAATTTCTAAGAGTCCTACATGTTAACATGTAATTAATATTTCTAGAAATGAAACCCTAAAAGAATTCCTCTTTTGGTTTTTTCATT
Source organism: Viscum album (assembly GCA_963277665.1). Taxonomy (NCBI): domain Eukaryota; kingdom Viridiplantae; phylum Streptophyta; class Magnoliopsida; order Santalales; family Viscaceae; genus Viscum; species Viscum album. The sequence goes on from OY728148.1 coordinate 395,820,406, forward strand.
TTTTATATTTTTTTAATGAATATGTCCTAGTTAATGTATTTTTATAAATGATTAACTAATAGATTATTACATGATTTTTTCTTGATAGTGTGTCTTTGTATATGGATTATTCATGGTCTAACAAGGCTTGTATGTGAATTTAAATTTATATTGACTATTATTTTTGTCGAAATACATCACCTAAATTTTCTATGTCAATTTAAACAAATATTATAAAGTGGAAATTCTACGAAAATGTTTTTCAGTAACATATGATCTTTCTATTTCTAATGAATACCAGTTTAGATTATAGATTTTTTTCTTATTCCCCCCCTTAGTTAGGAGATATTCGGTATTAATTATTATTTGGGTGGTCAAAATTCATTTGGTTGTATTATATTTTTAATCATATTTCAATATGTTCAAGACATTCTTCTTGTCTCTAATGTATTTTGATTAGTGTAGAGTCCTGGTTATATAATAAAAGTTTCAATCATTATTTTATTATTTATAAAAAATTATTTTTACATGAAAATTATCATCCCAAATATGTTTTAATTGTAGTTCGTTTTATTATAAATATCATTAATTATTAACATTATACTATAGTAAATTTTAATATAATTTATTTGTTTATTTTTTCACATAAAATTATTTGGAATTATTTTTAAATCACTTATATGACAACACCTTCTAATAATATATTTTAAAAACGGAAAATTTAATATATATGTATAGGGACAAAAAATATTTAAAATTCATAAAATTCATGTTTTTTATTTTACATATTTTCAATAAAGAATGAATATTTACAATTATTGGGTTTAAACCCTGCAGAGATAAACCTATTAGTGTAAATTGTATTTCATAATCACATGAATTTAATCAATTATTTAACTCAAATAAATTTGGTCTGTTTCATTTGGAATGTATACTATTATTATGATATGATAAAGACACAAAGACACAACTATATATATATATATAATTTAATTTTCAGGTTCATTGTTCATTATTATACATGATTAAAATTTTTTAGTCATGTTCTAGGTATAGATGGTGACGTTGAGGTCACACATAGAGTAAGTAATGTTTTTATTTATTCTTATTTTTTTGTTGAATCAATCGTGATAGAACATCTTATATATAATGTTTTTCAATTGAATGTTTTTTTTTTGAAATAGATGTCATATTAATTTTATTACCATTCTCAGCATAAATTTAATTGCAAAACAGTTATGTTGGACTTTTTTGTCATCTAATGAATGTATAGATAAAGTGGTAATTTTGGAAGTTTTCCATTACATATTTTTTCATGTTTTATGGGAGAAATAATTTCATTAAGATAATATTGGATTTCATATAACTGGTTTCTTTCCTAGGAAAATCGAGAACATTCTCCATGTATTTCCCTTCCCTGACCAATTTCCCAGTTCAAGTGTGACTCAGTCGTCATTCATAAAATGATAATATCATGCATTTTTATGAAATTACAATGTGTATATTGACAAATATACAATCACTATATTTTTAAGGTATATAGATAAATTTATTGAGGTTTAAAATTGATTCATAGTTTATTTTATTATAAACACATATATATTTTTGGACACATGAAATGTTGTGCTGAAAAACTATCTCTATTGAAAAAGATAATTGCTTTTCTATGTAACATAGAAAGAATTATGTCCTTAACGAATGTCAGTCTATGGAAACAATATTCATTTGATCGTAAGGATGTATTAGTATTTCACAAACAATACTATTTATAGTAACCACAACCTTTTACAAATATTATTACATGATTATAATTATAACAAAACAACATATTACAAGCCAACGATCATTAGGTCTAGTGTCTAGGAAATCTAGTAATATAAAACTGAAAACCTAGGACTAAATAATGCTTTTATTTATTTAATAATCACAAAGATCTCAGAACCACAATTGTGATCAGACATATTTATATATAAACCTGGGGATCACAAGAATTATGGGATGAGATAAAATCCAAATAAGATAACTGCATAGCAATAAAACATTGACATGTGAGATAGAAGGCATGTCATAATGAAGATAAAATTCATAGAACACATGTAATAAAAACAAATAAACAAGGGTTCATATAAATATAAATTCATGGCAATGTCTCATCAACATAAATCATGGAATTATAATACGATAAGGATCATTTCATATAGATGAGAACAAGCCAAGGTTTACCACATAAACTATTTCACATGGTAGCACGAGTCATGGATAATCTCCAAGACCATTGCACATAATATCTCATGTGACTAAACATAACCCAATGCATTGTATGAATAGCATGATGCACCCATCAAAACATATTCATGAACAATGTTCCAACATATAAAATCATTCAAGAACAATCATAAATATAAATCCACCAACCAAAAGAAGTGGTTTTCATAATCATGTCATAAAGCTAATGAATGGGAGTATCCTAAATGTTTTCTAGAAAGGATTAAATTAGAACATACATGGAAATTAAATTGGTAAAATTATCATATATCCATGTGAGTGTTGTCAAATATATGTGACAACATGTGAAAAGTGTATTTAATAATTTTTTGATTAAAATCATTTTAGTGTAGTTTTAAGGAAAATTAAAAAATGAATTTAATTTAGAAATGGGAATATTCATTTTTACAAAACCAGAAGTGATTCAAGATGGTTTTCATAATAAAAAAATGTATTAATAAAACAATGGATACTTAAACTATATAGTAGATTGCACTTGAAATTGGGTATAGATTCACGATGTTCCACTAAAATAGGGTTTCTTATCGAGAAGAATTGAAGTTGATATCATTTAAAACATGAATATAGCAGAAATATAATGATTAATGGATACTTAAACATGATTTTGGATATTATAAAAATGATTTATATTATTTACATTAACATAATAGATATATTCATTTGGGTAAAATGACAGATAGTGTAACCTACTTGAATATGGGAGGTCGGGTAGAATCCCTAACGAAATATCGACATGGAATTAGGTGTACAAATGAGGGATTAATAAGATAGTAAAGGAGTTTGTTGTCAATTATAAATCATAAGGGATGTACAAGGAACGTGCAAAATCATATGCCAACATTATGAATTTTTTATAAAATGACATAACATAGATGAAATTATTGAATAAATCTGAAAAAGAGAGGATCCATTATCTTAAGTCTTATGGTGTTCATGGATTGATATTAATGGCATAATAATCAAATTAGGATCATTAATAAAAAATTACATAAACTAAATTACATAATATTTTATTAATATAACCTTATTAAGTTCATTCATGTCCTTTTTGAGGAGTTAAGAGGTTCAATTGCAATTTTTAGATTCATTTTATTCATTGATTTTAATGATTAGATTACTTGTATTCATGTTCATATAAATATTTTTTACTAGAATGGTTGTAAATAATTGTAGTTATTTGGAGTCATTGAACAATCAGAATATTAAATGGTTATAAAATTTATTTGGTAATTTGGAGTCAAGGTGATTCATTATATGAAACATTAATGATAAACGTAGGGATTAATTTAGAGATTTCACTCATATTTAACTTGTACTATATTATTATTTTACATTATTTGTGAATAAGGATTAAAATACATAAAATAACATTACATAAAAATTTAATTGTTTGTTCTAACCATGGAAATGGTTTCATGACCAGAATTGAAGATGATAAGTGTAAGTGACTACATGTCGTTCTTGAATGTGATAAATGAACACATCATGGATGGTGTTTTCACATAATTCATATAATAGAAGGGGAAATGGGAGATTTTTATCAATTATTCCAATAGCATAACAACATTCCAATTCATGTATGGTAATGGAGTTTTACAACCATTAGGATGAGGACACGTTAAGAAATAATTGGACAAATGAACATGAAAACAAAATGAATGAAAATAAAAGTTGATTTTACCTATTAATTTAATCATCTATGAGAGCCTCTTAAGGGGTGAGGATTTGTTCTTTTCAAGAGAAAAAGGGATGATGGTCACCGAGGTGGACATTGGGGAGTGATTTATGCAGAATTTAGGGAATGAACAAGGGTCGGGAGGGGTGAATAGAAGAGGGGAGTGTGGGTTGTGTTTATAGTAGAGGAGAGGAGGTGTTTCATAATATTTAATCATTAGTTAATTATTTTTCAATATGACTTGAAATAATGATGTTTCCATGATCATAAATAGTAATAAGTTCATTTGAATTGGATCCCTTGGTGCTGACATCAGCAGAACATCACCCATAACTCAATAATTAATATATTTTGCCTTTTGTTAAATTATTATATTTAACTATTCATTAAAAATATATTTATTTAAAAGAAATCCCAAATATTAAAACCACCCATTTTTTAAAATTTATAATATTAAAATGGACTCCAATTTCCGAATATATTTTCTATATTGGATTATTTTTTTAATTAAAATCATAATTTATTTGAAAAATAAAAACTGTAAAGAAATAACTGATTTTAAAATGTTTTCAAAATTTTCTTTAAGTATTATAAAATTATCATAAAACTAGAAGACTAGATAAATAATTTATGAATAAACATTATAAAAATAAATTTTATATTTTAATAGTTTAACTGTTATGAAATTGTTAATTAAATATTATGACTTATCAAAATACCAACACTATAATACTGTAACTTATAAAAAGGATAAATTTAATTTTTAATTTCATTTTTCATTTTAAAATTTACATAGATAAATTAATATTCATAAGTGTCGTACTACTATTAATAAGGGTAACATTACTGTTCATAAGGTTGAGTTACTATTTGAAAATAATTTAATCTCCCTTTTTAGACTCCAAACATATTAATAATTGCAGTCTTGTATTTCGGTTTTTTAAATTCAAATTACAGAAGTTACAATGATATATTTTAAGGTCACATATATTTTAGTATTCCATTGGATTTTTATTTTATGTGATTAAATGAAAAAATTATATGAAGTGAATTTCCATTGATAAAACATTAGGAAAATACATTAATCCCCTTTATGAAATATCTCCGACAATATTTCATTTTACATTATTAGAAATAAATAGGTGATTTAATTCTTCCTTCATTGACTCCTCCAGTTCCAATATTTATACTTTTCCCTTGTGGTTCTCCACCAATACTTTGACCAGGTGAGTAGTCTTGTTATGGAGAACATTATCTATATTATCCAATATCTTCACTATATGATCCTCATAAGAATGATCATTCTCCAATATTACCACTATTGAAGAGAGTACATGGGCTCGTTCTGGTATGTACTTCTTTAAGAGGGATAAATTTAAGGGATCATGTACTTTGGATAGGGTTGGTGGAAGTTGTAGTCAATACTCCATAACTATAACAGGGTCATGAATCTTGAAGGGGACGATGTACCATGGACATAGATTTCTGTTCTTCACAATCCTCATGATCTTCTTCCGTGGAGATATTCATAGAAGTATCGTGTCTCAAACTATGAATTGAAGGCCTCGTCGATGATTGTATACATAAATCTTTTGTCAACTTTGGGAAGCATTGATGTGATGCTGAATGGTTTCACCTTCTCCACCATTTCTTCAACCATTTCCTATCCTAGCCACTTATAGTCACCATCTTTATTCCAACACACATTTTTCTGAACCTTAACCCATTAAGGTCTTTGTATTTTTCCATTCAGATTCTCGAGTGGATATAATTATTGTAAAAGAATCTGAACTATGGTAGTTGTTCATCTAATCCTCTGTTGAAGTACATTAAAAATTCATTAAACATATCATCATGTGTCTGAATAGTCTGTTCAGATTAGCCATCAGTTTGAGGATGATAGGTCATACTAATGTTATGTTCTGTGCTTAGAAAATATTGGAGTCTTATTCAGAACATAGATGTGAATCTCATATCTTAATTAGATAAAATAGTTATTTGTAATCTATGTAGACATACCACATATTTGATATATATCTGTGTAAGTTGATCTAATGGGAATTCCTCTTGAATCATGATAATGTGAGCAGTCTTTGTATGATGAGCCGTAATGACCCATATAGAATTGTCTCCTCTTGATTTCCTTCTTAGTCCAATGACAATATCCATGGGGATTTTCTCACACTTCCATGTTCTTATGGGTAGTGGTTGAATCATCCACTTATAATTATATCTTTTAGACTTCACGTGTTGACATAGTAGGCACTATGATGTGTACTCAGTAGTCTCCTTCTTCATATTGTCCGACCAAATGTTCTTTAGGAGATCTGGATACATCATTGTGCTATCTAGGTGTATAGAGAAGGTTGTGCTATGTGCATCATTAAAAATATTCTTTGTTATCTCTGGGTCAAACTGTACCATTAATCGTTACCCAAATATTACAACTCCTTACTTATCAATCATAAAATTATATGTTTTTTCATTTTTAATGGCTTCGACCCTTATTAAAATTTACAGACCACTTCATTAAGAATCATTTATTTTTCCCCTGATGGATGATTGACTAACAATTTTATAATGGATTGATGATGTCCCTCCCCAAATGATTCCCATGTCCAATCTCTAAATATCTAATAAGTCCAGATCCTTTTCAATTCATTTCATTGATAATGATGCAGGATACTTTATACATAGAGCATATGCCACCTTGTATGCCTTACTGGGATGGTAGTTGATTGAGAAGCCAAAATCCTTGATAGGCTCTAACCATCATTGATTATACATATAAAGAACATTTTGATGGAATATATATTTTTGACTCTTGTGATAAGTATATTTGGAATACATATTCCAATAGAGATATTTCCACCAAATTTTTAACACAAAGACAAGAGCCACCAACTCCATAATATGTGTAGGATAGTTTATTCATGGATTTTAAGATACCATGAGGTGTGGGCTATCACATTATCTTTTTCAATTAGAAAACAAACTTTTCTATTCATTTAAACATCATTGTAGAGAATAAATTTTTATCCACTTGTTGGTAGTGTGAGTATTGGTGCAATGATAAGCCCTATTTTCAACTCCTTAAAGATGTCTTCACCTTCTTGAGTCTACACAAATTTCACCCCATTTCTTGTCTAAAAGGTCATTGTATTTTACAATCATGATATGTTCATCACAAATATTCTATAATACCCGACAGACAAAAGAAATTGTGGATCTCCATTTTAGATGATGGCATGTTACAGTCATCATTTATTTTTGTCTTCTAAGGGACCACAGATATCCCTTGCTAGTGATAACATGCTCCAAGAATGATATATCCTCTATACAGAACTCACATTTACAGTACATTTCACATAAATTATCCCTTAGTAAATTCATTAACACATTATTAATATACTCCTCATGTTCCTCCTTGATTTTGGTGTATATCAGAATATCTTTGATAAGGAAAAGAAAAAAAAAATTGAGGTTGTTTCTAAAGAATAAATTCATTAAATATGTGAATTTTTTTAATGCATTTTCCTGTCTGAAGGTCATAATTATGAACTCATAGTTTCCATAACTCGTTTGAAAGGTTGTATTGAACATATATTCATTTGTCTACTTTAATTGTTGATATCCCGCCCTATGGTCCACCTTAGAGAAATAAATGGCATCTCCATGCTAACTGAATGTGTCATCTATCATTGGAAGGGGATACTCATTCTTTATCATGGTTTTATTTAGCTCTCAATTATCAATGAAGTGGATCATTGATACATCCTTCTTCATGATGAACAGGACTAGGGCACCCTATGATGAAGCACTTAGTCATATAAAACCCTACTCCATATTATCATGTAACTTCTTCTTCATTCCTTATAGAACAACAATGTCTATCATATATGGTGTCTTTGATATAGGTGGAGATACAATATTATGTTCAATGGAGAACTCAACATTTTTATTAAGAGGAAAACTTGGAAACTCTTCAAGTAATACATTCATATAATACCTCATGATTGGCATGACTTCAAACATGATTCTCTCAATTGAATTAATAATTTGATATTGATATGATTTTTCATAAGTTAACAATATCCACATGTGAGATGATGGACCTAATGTTTACTCACCTTCCTTGTTACCCATATTTTTAATTGGAGGATGCATCAGGATGAGTTGAGTGATCTCCATATCTCAATATTTAATGTTGTCTTTTTATAAATATAGACAATCCATGCCCCAAATATCATCAAACTCCACTAAAGAAATAATGTCAATATTTACATGGATTTTTAATTTACAAAAATTTATTGGGGAGGAGTTATAAACCATGGGATTAATAATTTCCAAATCACTGTTCTCACATATTACATGTCCCCCTAATTTTGAGGTGGTGTTTGAATAGTTATATTTAACTTGGAAGCTATAAAAGGATGTGTAGAAATAGAATCAAAATAATATATTCACTTTACATTAATTAATATCTAGAGTACTTGTCAACATAAGGATTTCTAGATCCACCTAAGTAGTATTGATAGAATAATCCCTTCTTTATTTCCTGGGAGGATGTTTTTTATTTCCTTAGACAACCCTTGGATTAAGGGAAATTGTTTTCATATTTCTAATATTTCTTTCAGTTATAACACTACACCATTGTCTGAGTTTTTATCTTAACCTTACTTTCTTCTCTCACAATAGGGGGATTCATCATATCCTGTGAGTTTATTTTAGACAAATGTCCCATATTTATATATTTTAATCAATTCTTAATTCTCTTTATATAGTTCCCAAGATGCTTCTTCCCACAGTTTCTGACATGTGATGGTTGGGTTTCATTCCATAATTGTATTTAATTCTGGAACCACCCATATAAGGATCTATTTTTTGGGCCCACGGTACTATTGAGAGTCTATGATCTCAATTTTATCCTTAAGGGAACGAAACCAATCTCATAATAGCTTTTTAAGTCTCAAACCGCCAAATAGTTTCATTGACTCATCCTTGGTATTTTAATGAAGAGATCCATGTTGCATTTAGTGTTCATGACTTATCCATTGGCATACCATGCATGCCTTTTAATGTTTTCTTCATATTACACAATTGACCCATCATCCATTTCTGTGAGTTTTAGGAACCCTATTTCCATATTAAGACAAAGGGTTTTGGGAAAATATTTATTTGAAAAAATTTTAACATGGATTCCTAGCAATCCATTGACTTAATTTCCTTTTAAGGCCTCATATTCTTGATCAGTGTCCACCAATGATCAACATCCCCATTAAAACAAAAGATTGCTAGTATGTCGTTTTCTTTTTCTGATAATTATATGACAGAGAATTTATTTTCAATGGTGTTAATCCAATTTTTTATGAGGATTGGATCAGAAGATCCACTAAAAATGGTATCCTTTTTTCATGAAAGTTTATATGGAATCTTGATTTTCTATGGTGCATGTGGTCTGTCTACATGATTCATGTCATTATTCCTAACATGACCCAGCTGAGGAAGTACTATCATGATGTTTTGATAACCCATTCCAATCATATTTTTAATATAATTAGGGGAATATTCACTTTCTATATCACATTGATTGATGTCATGTGTCATTCTATATTCCTCTATTAACTTATAAAATGAATGTAAAATTACAGGCCTTGAATAATTATCTATTGAACATAAAAGTGAACTTTGAAGATAAAAGTATAAACATATAAAGGAGATGTATATACTAACTTATGGTTCCATAGGTTTAAATCTATGTTATCCTAGATCTATTTAATAACTTATAATTTTATGGGATTTTTTATTTCATTAATAATGATTTGAACCAGGCACTTGAAATTAAAAAATCATATCCCCCTGGAGTGTCAAACCAATAGTGAAGTTAGCCCCATTGTCATTCACTAGTTCCCACTCGAGTCTTCCTCAATGGGGTGTTTTCAGGTTTTACCCCTACATACGTCTATCCCAGAACAACCTATACCTGTTTGTATCTATAAAAGGATGTATTTTCATGATAATACACTTACTCTATACTTACTAAAATATAGGTATGTTTTCTTATACATTGTCCAATCATTATGGTTCTAACCAAAGTGATCTATTCCAAATATCTAAAAATCAATAAACCTCCCTCTAATGAAAAATATAGGGACCCTATTTTTACATATATCATTACATGATTTTATGATTAATAAAACTATATATTACAAAACAAGGATCATGATGTATAGTGTCTTGGATTACCAGGTACATAAAACCAAAAACATTTGACTAAAAAAATTTATTTATTCTTCATAAATATCACCTAACATCCATCGTGTTAATACATCTTCCTTGGCTAACATGGGGATCACATGAATGAAGGGATTATCTATGAGTCCATTAAGGGAACATTTAGATTAATAAAACATTAACACATGGGATTTAAGGCATGTAATAATGAAAATAAAAGGCATGTACAAAATGGAATCATAACACAAAAATAGTGGATCATATAAACATGAATTCATAATAATTTTTTAGCAACATAAATCACGACATTAGAATTATTCAAGGCTCATTAAACATATAAGAGAATAAGTAAAGGGTAACCACCAAGCTAGTTTCCAATGGTATGAGAAGTCAGGGCAAACAACCAAGTCCATTGCCCATAACGTCTCATGAAACATAAAATTACCCAATGATTTGGAGAACTATCTAGGAACACCAATAATAAGATGTTCATTAATATTCATTGCACATATAAAATCACATATAAACAATAATAACCATTAGGGAACTCATGGAATGAAATTAGTGTCCTAATCATGTCATAATGCAGAATGAATGAGTGTATCATAATTATGTCCATGAAACAAAGTCATTAGAACATAAATTATTGTTAAAAATATAAAATAGGAATATATCATGTTATGTTATGTGAAACATAATTGAAAACATGTGAAATGATTATTTAATAATTTTTAGTATTAAATCATTTTAGTGTGGTTTTAAATAAAAAACAAAATATAATTTAAAATAGAAAAAGGAATAATATTTTGCACAAAACCAAAAGTGATCCATGAAGGTATTCATAATAAAAAATCGGTTTAAAAATTAAATTGTGTTGTAAAACATATGGTAGGGTGAACTTCAAATATGGTATGTATTCAAGATGATTTCATAAAATGGATTATGTTATCAAGAATTATTAAGGAGGGAATAATTTAAAAACTTGTTTATCCCTAAAATAGAATGATGAATGGATCATGATAAATGAGTTTAGAGAGTATACACATCATTTATAAATTCTACATAAATTGAATAGATAATTCATTTGAGTAGAAAAAAATATAGGGAAAATCGATGGAATAAAGATGGTTTGGGTTGAATCCATTATGGAATATCAAAAATGTATTTTGTGTACATAAGAGGGCTTAGTGAGAGATAAAATGAGTGTATAATCTTTCATACATCTAGATGGATATACGAGGATGTTATGAAATCAAAACCCAACATTACAAATTATGCATAAAATGACATAACATATAGGAGATTATTGAATAAATGTGAGAAAGATAAGATCCCTTTCCTTAATTCTGATGGTGTTCTTCACATTATCTTAATGACATGAAAAATAAAAATAAGATAATTAATTAATAATTAAATAATATCTAATGCATCTTATTGATTTAATATAATCTTATTACGATCATTAGTGTCCTATATTATGACTTAAGATGTTTAATTTCACTATTTGGAAGCATTTTCTACTTTTGTTTCATGGATTTGTTCGCTCACAGTCATTTGAAGAAAAACATGTATGATTAGAATGGTTGTACAAAATTGAATTTATATGAAATAGTGAACATCCAAAATATGAAATGTTTATAAAATTTATTTGCATATTTTTAGTAATAGTGAATCATTATTTAAATCATTAATGATAAACACTTGGATTAAATATGTGATTTTCTCATTATTAACATGTTTTGTATTATTATTTTACATTATATGTGAAGAAGGATTCAAGAAAATATCATAAGACAAAATACATATATAATTTTCTGGTTAATCCATAAAACGGTTTAATGATCTTAATTTAATATGTAGTAAAAATAGATAGCATGTCGTCCTTGAATGTGATAATTTATCCATCTCAGAGGGTGTTTTCATTTCATTCGAATAAAATAAGAAGAATGTATAGATGATAATGAATTATAAAATTTGCATAAAAAAATTATATTACAGTTATGGTACTAGATTAGTCATATCATTCATGGAGAGAGGTTAGAAATGAAAAGAGAACAAAGGAACAAGAAATGAGAATTAAAGAAAATAAAATGGGAATTTACATCTTGAGTTAATATTCATTGAGTGCCGCTTAATGGGAGATGATTTTTTCTTTTGATGAGACCAAGGCTGTTGGAGGATGGGAAGGAAAAAGGCGAGGTACATGGTCATAATTTAGTGAAGGCAGAAGGCTTGAGAGGAGTAAAGAGTAGAGGAGATTATGGGTGGTTTTTATAGTGAAGGGGAGGAGGGTTTTCTAAATATTTTAATCATTTGATTATTAATATTCCATAAAACAAAATATAGTGATGATTACATGACCAAATGAAAAATTATGTGCATGTGAATTTTAACCCAATGTTATTACATCAGTATAAAAATTCCCTTGACTCAATAATTAATGTATTAAGCTTATTTTTTATATTACTGCATTTTACTATTCATAAATAATTAATGTATTTCAAAAAAATCCCAAAAATTAATCATAAAATTTTTACGATGTGTAGTATATAAAAATTAAATATATTTTTAAAAAATATTCTTCTTTATAGTATTAAATTATTTTTTATTAAAAAATTAATTTACATAATAAATACAGATTTTAATGTTTTTACAGATTTCATATTTATTTAAAAAATTACATAAGGTCTTAAAAAATTATCATCAAACCCGAAGACATAAGCACTATTATTTATGAATAAATTTTTTGAAAATATATATTTTTTTAATTATTTAATTATCCATAAATTTTTAATAAAATATTTCGGACATATAAAAATAACAACACTATCATAATTTCACTTATAATATTGATAAATTTTAGTTATAATTCCACTGGTAATGTTACTATTATCTATACCGATTTAATATTTATAAGGTTCATATTACTATTCACAAGGGTAACATTACTATTTATAAGGGTTAGTTACTATTCATAAAACATTATGTTGTTCTTATTGGACTCCAAAAATCGTACACATTACAACCATGTATGTCAGATTTTTAAAATTCATATCAATGAAGTAAAAATATTATGTTTAATGGTCATATAGTTTTTAATAGTTCATTTTGTTTGGATTTCATGTGATTATAAGACATAATTATAAGAAGGAAATGTATATTGATATAAAATTGTATCATTACACTATGGCCATGGTAAAAATTCAAAGAAAACATGTCATTCCAATACTTAATATATTTCAAGGAAATTTTATTTAATACATTCTTCTCATGTAGGGATTTGTTATTTATTCTCATTTATACTCTACTATTAGATATTTCTACCTATGATTCATTATTTAGTGGTATTTTGGAACATTGTTTCTCTGTAGTGATCAAATAACCATTAACACTTGATATATAGTATGTTTGATATTTAAATTCCATGACAACCATTATAAACTTAATCACTTCATTCTCCTTTATGATTGGACTTTGGCTAGTTTATTAACTTGATTATCTCTATACCATCTGCCTATAATCATATAATAAATTTGTTCTTCATATTAAAATAAAAATTATGCAATATGCCATCCCCAAAAAAATATTTTCCTTGATCTTATAATTTTTCCACGATATGTATAGATGTAATTTTCATCTATTATTTCCAAATTAAAATTATCAATGTATGTAATTTATTTAAAAACATATTCATAAAATACAAGTCATTATTATATTCAAATTATAATTCATATTGACTACCATTATTTAAGAAAATGTTGTGGGCAAATTTAAAATTTTGGATATAAGTACCCAGTCATAAACAATATACAATCCTTGGTTTTATTCAATATTTTGCATTCATTCATATTTAGAATCATTTTATGATAAGTGTTTTAAATAATGAACCCAAAAATCGTACAAAAACAGAAATTGAGCATAAAATACAATTTGGACACTTCTAATTAGTATATATATTTTTAAAAATATAAAGCCATAAAAATAAATCATGATTTTTTTCATAAAATATATTCAGAAATTTCAAATTGAATAATTGCTTTCACATTCCCATCGTAAAATTCTCTGAAAAATATTTAAAAATCAGATGAGAACAAAATACTTAGTAAGTCATATTGAAATATGAAATAAAATTATTCATTTGAAATACAAAACACACATGAAAACATTATTATAATATTATACTATTCACCCATAAGAAATAGTAAATACATTCATTTGAAAATATGCTCATTTCATTCAATTTTTGACATTTAAATATTAACATAAATCACATAGAAAAAATATATCACACAAAAAATATTCTAGAGAAATTATTATACTTTTTCATTCATATAAATGGAATAACCTTGTGGTTAACTTCCTTGTTTCTCACCCTCAAAGATGAAATAATCATAAAGTCGACATCCATACCCAATGATTTTGAGGCATATCATGGACCCACCCAGCATTGTTTTATCATTGGACCACCCATTAAAAGTTTAGCCAAGATCCATGTGTCATTATTTTATCAAGTAATCCCATGTTAAATTTCATTGAATGAATCACATCTCTTTGAGGACTTTGTAGTCCACAGGTCCACAATTGGTGTTATTATTTGCCAAAAAATGTAAGCCATGATGGTATTTATATAATATTCTAAACGAATAAATAAATCATAAATATCATTTATATGATACGAAAATATTATTTTAATTATTATTACAATCCTTGTGTGGTTTTAATTTATGAATAGACTACATCAATTTATAAGGATATATTTTCCATTAAACACGAATGATTATTATGTGACCCATTTGATGGATGTACATGATGTTCCAAGAAATAACCTTATCACAAAAACAACTTAATATATTTATGACATTGTGGTTATTATATAATCATGGAGTAATAATTATATTATGTTGTGTAGAATGAAATAAACCCCAAATTCACATTGAAGAACTCTCCCTATTTTTCAGCCAACTCATTTTACACTACAACAATGTGATTTCATGGTAGAATTTATTCAAATATTGATTCTTATAGGATTATTATATACATTTTGGTATGATATTTGGATAGGTTTTAGATGCTACAAATGTATTTATAAGTATGAGTAAATGGGGGATACATGGTAGTATTTTATACAGGTGGAAGATAACATAAATATAATTTTTAGTATGAATGTTAGGTGTACCAATGTATTTAAATAAAAAGATGATCCCATGACACACACAAATATATAATATTGTTTTAATGGTCTATATTGTTAATAAAATGGGGTTCGTAAAATTTTTAAGGTAATTTCAACATAATATTAATGTTTAACGAAGAAGTAAGCTTTTTTTACTCAAATCACTGTAATAAATTACACTTACATTCACTTACTATTTAGGTAGAAAAAAATTGACTTTAGTAGAAAATATAAATTATTTTGAATCCAAATATGGAATCCAATTTTAATGATTTCAATATAATAATATTTATAAGTTGAATTAAAATTAATCTGTCATACTGATTTCATAGATTGAATTTTATGAAAATATGTTCATACGTTTTCTATGTTTTTATATTTTACTTCATTATAAAACTACACCCAAATACCTAAGTAGGATAATTATTTGTAAAATTTAACTAATTATAATTTAAAAACTATTAAAACATATATTTAATATAATACATTAATGAAGAAAAATTTAGTGTTCAATTAAATTTTAGTATTTTTCACTATTTATCAAAAAGATAATCTTTTCAAAAAATAAATTAATGTAACCCTATAAAAATTTAGATATTACAATTTCATAAATGAACATTATTTTTTAAAATTATAATTTTCGATGTTTCAAATTTATTTTAAAAACTTGTACATCATTAAAATATGTTATGAATAATTTTTGGAAATTTATAATTTTATGTTTAAAACTAAATGTATTCATATATTATTCATATAAAATAAATTGATTGAATATAACCTAAATTTTTAAAATATGTAAAAATATTGTAGTTAATCATTTTTATACAATACAATTCAATGGATATGAGATAATAAACATTTAAAATAACAATACTAATAGTATATTTTTTCGATATAACTGAGTCTTGTGTGAAATAGAATATATTGAATAAACTCATCTATATGTGTTATGTACGCTATATGAAATAGAATCCTTTTTAATGTTAATTTACTATTTAATTAATAAATATTAATAAAAATAAAAAATACTTATTCTATCATTAATATGGATGTTACATTTTTTTTCAAATTTAAAATTATATCTTCACAATTTTATTCAATTTAACAAATGGGGGTATCATTCCTAGAATGGATTGTTATATTACCATGTGGCCTCTTCAACAATAGTGTTTTTCTATTAAACCATATACTAGTGAATTACCATGTTCCACAACAAATTCTCTAAATGGTAAAGATCTAAAGTCGGTTCTTCTATATATCAATGATTCGCTTTAAAATGAATTACTTCAATGAATAAAACATGAAATGAATCTGGTACATAATTATATAACATTAAGATATGAAATATATTGTGAATGATGGATAAACATGGGGATAAACACAATTTTTATTAAACATATCCAACATTATCTTAGTTTTGATATTGTCTAATGAACCAAGGAATCAACTTCACTTATTACAAAAACATAAAACATTTTTCCATTGAGATACATTGAGTAAGACATGATCACCCACCTCAAAAAAATGATCAATCATTCATTTATAAATAAACCATTCTACTGAAATTGTTATTTTATCATGTTACATAATATAAAATAAACATTTTATGACGTTTCCATAGTTGACCCTACTCACAACAAATTTTTTTATCCTATATCTTACCAATAATTTAGTGTTCAACACCACTTTCACACAGTTCCATGAATGGTTTCATCTGTATTATGTAATGGAAGAATTAATATAATAAATAAATAAAATGTAATGATAATGATTCCATATTCTTTGGTAATCCGTTTGGAAGGATTGAAGCATTTCTTCCAAGGTATGATGTGTGCTCTCAGACTGCCCATTTGACTAAGGATGATAAGTTGCACTGAAATTTAATTTACTAACCTACAACTTCTAAAGCCATTTCCAAATTTATGTTGTGAAAACATGATCATGGGCTGATTTAATGGGGATAGTTACTCCATTTGACTTAAAAATATAATTTAGACATATATAGAAAGCTCATATAAATATATATTATCTTATATTGGATACAAATGTCAAGATTTATTTAATAAATCCAAAAAAAGAACTACATTGTTACCTTGGAAGTTCTTTGCAATACCAAATAGATACATATTGATATAATTTTTCATTTCCTATATAGAAAAAGAAAATTTTGAAGCTTCTCTCCATTAATTATAATTATTATATAAACATCTATAAATTTTAATTGACCTGTATATTCTACCAAGGTATATATCATTTTTTTCAATTTTAATTTTTTATATGGATATAAAATTATGGTCAAATAAATACAAGGAGGTAACAATACATACTAAGTCATGTTATAATTCCAAAGATTTTAAATTAGAAGATAGGACTTGGACACATGGTTTTTCTACAACCATACAACCCCAAGAATAGAATTTTGTGTTTTGTCAAGAGTTTGTGACAGATCGTGTTTTAATGTCTTTCACACAGTTAGTCATACCAAGGGCCTGGTCATTTATAGAGACACTGAGTAGCAATTAAATGATCATGTTTTTAATAAATTTTTCAAAACCATGTGTAAAAATCACCTACATATTATTTTGTGGTGAAACTTCCAAAATTCCCATCACAAAAAATAAAACATTATTTTCATTTTCAATTTCTTCCTCCAGTGGAAAAACAAATTTATCCTATGCCATTTGGATAAAAAACATTAAATATAGGCATTTATGTAATAATTTATTTTGTTTTCTAATACATGATTTGTTGGTGGCATTGGATCTTTATCGGTTAGCTTCCATAGTCTGTTAGATACTATTTTAGTTTTCACTCAAATCTATTGTGTTATTTTGGTGAAGGGTCATTTTTGGTATTTTAGAACATTGAAACATTTCATAGACCACATTCAACATTATTCAAATATAATTATGATATAACACACTTTTTTATATATATGGAATGTACATAATTTCTTGAACTAATTGTATTGTTAGTCTGGTTAGAGTTGTCTTAGTTACACCCTTATCTAGGCAGCACTAGTACTTCCGGTCTTTATCCACTTGCATCTTCACAAACATGGTTCATATAGGTGGATGTAATATATTAATATACTATATATATTACTAATACATATATTGTGACTATTCGTACATACATTCTATTCCTGAGTTTAAATAGGTAGACCCACATGGTTTCCTTTAGGAACATAGGAGAGCAAGTCATTTGTTTCATCTATGCATTACTATAGTGTCATTACCTACATACTATTTAGTGAATACCACTTCATGGAATTAAATTAGATACCATTGGTAGTTAACTTTTGAAATTTTTATCTCACACCCCACTCAGATTTTTATTGGGACCATAGAAGATTATTTTTCTGTAGGTACTGATTTGTTAAAGTATCCTTTTTCTGGTCATTGATATGATGACATATAGTTAAATCTTATAAGAATAGAACCATGCATATGTTCAAGATTATAATGGATTTATATTTATAATATTTTTAGTTTGTTTATAATTATTGTATCTCTTTGAATCTAGTTCAACTTTTGATTATCATCATTACGTGCATCAATGTATCACACACGTCCTAGTGTCATTTGGTCCATTTATTCATCTGTTCTATTTATTTTCATTTCTATACATGATCATCATATCATTTGTATATAAAAAATATTATTATTATTAGTTGTATTTATAATTAAATTTATTATGATTCCACTATTGAATATTACTTTTTGTATCTATTATGAAACTACGACATTAGGGTATAGTCTCCTCAATATATCACCTTCACACCCTTACTGCTTGTTAAGAGCCTCTGGAGTATGGGGTGGTGAACTTATGGCCATCTGTCCCACCATATCAAGGAACCATTAATTTTAGTCTTAAGTAAGAAAATTACAATGTTGTCTTAATTTTGTTTCCTTTATTGAATATATGGAGATAATATAATGGAGAATGAGGATGCTTAAAACATTGTCATAAGCCTTTTTTGTACAGCACTAACAGTTATTCAATGTAAAAAGTTAGTTTCCAGAATTATATTTTTTATAATATTTTCTATTATTTTATATGTAATTTCACTAATGGGAGACACACATGTTTTGTTTTAGATATTTTTTTTCTTTGGATTTAGGATTTTGTTCATCCTTTTCCCAATGATATGAGGCGAAGGATAATTTTTACCCGCTACAATTTTAGGCTTGTTGGAAAAACTATTCCAGGATTTTTTCAATGTCACATGTATCATTAAATTAAATTTTAATATTTCATAATAAGAGTAACATATATATTTATATATTGAATTGTGATATAACTTTATATAGGGATTAGAAACCCCTATTTTTTACTTAAGGTGAATGCATTATCCAAAAAATGTTTTCATTAATTGGTTAATGTAGACACTTTAAGCATTAATTTTTTTCACATTGATCCCTATAGAATTTATATCATGCGATGGAACATGATTTACTGTGAGTTTAAATAATATCATATTTTGATTTATATTTTTTTTGGTCCCTTATAGATCAAAAGTGGTATACTATCTAAATCAACAATTTTATATAATTTACTCAAATTAACAATATAAAATTAAAAACAAAAAATAATTCTATATTGAAATTGGTTATTATATACATGTGAAAAAAATAAAACTTTAAACTGTCATTTTTAATGTAAATTGGGGTATCTATAATTTTATTAGTATCAGTTTGGGTATCTTCTACCCCATAGACATGGATTATGAAGAAAGAGTAGAGGCATGGTTATGTTTATTGGAATGATTTACTCTAGTTTAATTTTATTAAATGTAATAATCTGATATTATTAATTTTGTTTGGGTTAATGTGTATGGAATTGTTTTATCATGCCACCACGACATCCTCTTATTCTACGCCCTAAATGAGGTGACAACCTTGATCATGAGGTATCATTCTCTGATTCGTCTATGATTCATCCTACAGTGCTTCAAGGGTATCCTCTTCCTATACCTGATATAAGAACATAAGCTCTATTTGAAGAGGGTTTTATTGATATGCTTTATAATATTAATGTTTTCCTTTATCAATCCCCATGTATTGTAGACTTGACTCACGTATTTCAGAAACCACATCCTCCCACCATTACGAGGGTTGGTGGTCCACATCCATCATAGCCTTGGCTAAATGAAATATTATCTATATTCAATCATCATGAGAATATTCAATAATGGATGATCAATATTTGTTCATATATTCTATGTGAATCATCTATTTGTTCATGGGACATATTCACCGAGGATTATCAGCATAGAGTTATGGTGTGCGAGAATTTCCAAATGTTATTCTAAAACTAATTTTTCCCCAAACTCCAAAAGATGAAAAATAAGGGGAATTCATGATTATTTATACGTTTTTAATGTATTATATGTAATTATATTATCATATCAATGAGATACAACTATAATCTAATGCTCTAGTTATATATGATATTGCTACCTCCAGGGAATTTCTAGATGTGCTTCTTTACGACATCCTGTAGTAGGTCAATGTGATCAAGATGAATGTTATTTTTAAAATCAACCTAATTAATTTATTTAAAATAATAAAATGAGGGAAGCTGATAAAGTGAGTCATGGTGGTTCGGTAACTATATATATCAGTGGTTCTTTTCATGGTGTTAGAATCACATCAAGGTTGCTCGCAGGGGTAAAAATAGCAAAGATCTTAATGTTGATTGGTTCTTTATATATCATAATTGTGGGAATCTAGGAAACATGAAGATTATATTAATGAGAGATCTAGTGGAGTGTATAGGATGATGAATGATTGGTCATATCCATTAATTCTGAAGAAAATTCCCACTAGTTACTAGTAAGATGGTATTTGCAGCTAATTCTAGATCATGAGTGGGGGAACTTGAATCCGGACATTGGGGAAACAAAAATACCACCACATATTTGATTGAGGTTGTAGTCATGAAAAATGAATTAATATTATGATCTCAACAATAGTAGAGCGATCTTGAATAGGGATTAAAATTAATGACATAGAGATGTAGTACATGCTTATTAAATGTAGTCCAATATATGGTTGAGGACTAGGGGACAAGACCTTCTACTGTATGAGGTACAATTCTAGTATCCTCCAATATATTGTTTGATTTGTTTTTAAAAAAGTATATCTCACTCTATTATTTAAGAGTCAATCAGTGAGTGTTTGGAACTTGAGATTGAAAACTAGTATAGTGTTATAACACCATACACCCCATTTGGAACCTAATATGAAGGTAATGTCCATTATATGCTTTTCCATATTATTATTCATGGATATGATATCATGAATAATGTTTATGTCATCAAAATTATAGGCTTTGATGTAATCATAAGGATGTACATTATATTTTTCTATTTATCCAACATTGACTTGTATTTTCAGAGGGTAATCATTACATCACTAGATGGAGTTTGAAACATACATAAGGGAGAAGGTAATGTGAAATCATAATGATAATGAACCCAGTAGGAGTAACTGTTAAAAGTCAAAACATAGATATCAAATCATTTCTTAGAAGATCGTGGTTTTATCATTCCATTTTTCCTCTAATAGTGGAGTGTTTCAGTGAAATATAACATGACACATTCTTTATTCGACCTCTAGTTTTATAGGAGTTAGGCAATATTGAACTAGTACTAGGGGAAACAACATGTACCATTCCCCCATATAGTATATAACCTAAGGAGCCTCTAGAACTGAATAAAAAAGATGGAAAATCTAGATGATAATAGCTTTATATACCCAACACTTCTCATTAGGGTTCATTAGTTTTTTTTATTATAAGGATGATGGAAACCATAGGATCTGCATGGATTATCGTCATTTAAATCAGATCAAAATAACATGTCAATATATATTTCCTATAACGGATAACCACATGGATCATTTATAAGGATATATGGATTTTTAAAATATATATTTGAGGTTGGTCTATGATTTGTTACCTGTCATGAAATCATACGTACGTGAAAAAACTATTAGTATTAGGCAAGGTATTTAAGAGTACATGATCCTACAATTTGGAAACACAAAAAAACCTACTATCTACATGGATCTTTGGAATTTGGATATCAACACTTATGTGTATTAAACTATGGTAGTCTTTGTCGATCATATCATGGTGTATTCATACTTTATTTATGAGCACAAAAACTATTTTGAGATTTTGATACATATACTAGGTGAAAATTAACACTGTGATATGATTAGTAAATTTCACTTCCATATAAACATCCTCCACATCCCTGGTAATATCATCTTGGAATCATGAGTTTCATTAGACTTAGAGAAATTGAGAGTTGCAGTTTCCTAAAATCAACCCAAGAACATCCTTGAAATTCAATTTTTCTCATATGTATCCATATTTTACAGATGCTTCACCCAATATTTATTAAACCTTGTAGAATGTCTTATGATATTGATAAATATGGGGTTGAAATTCATTTGGTCAGAATATTGTGATGGATCATTTTAGGAATTGATTGGTCAATTAAATTCATCTCCAATTCGGATTCTTACTGAGCAGGTAAGTATGTATTTTATGCACATTTACACATTAGTTATTGTTCTTGGAACTATTATTATTTAGTATGAGTGAGTATTAGCATATAGGCTTCATTAGATGATGCCTCACGAGCGGAGTTACTCGACACACAACCTCGAGATCACTAATGTTATTTATGCCTTACACTGTTGGAAACACTATCTACTTGGACTGAATTTTGTGTCATTAACTTATAATATATGACTCTTATACCTCATTACATTGTGGAATATGAAACTCAGATAGAACAGGTGGTATGTGTACCTATTATAAATTTATTTTGATCCTGAATACATGCCTATGAAGGGTAATTAAATACAAGATTCTCTAAGATGCAAGACTCAGACACATGGAGTTTAGGTTTCTAGTGGATAAGGGAATCTTATAGACTTATTCATAGAGATGAATATTGAGGATCAGGAGGACCATGATCAAACTATCCTATAGGTATTATCAGTGAATTATACTCTTCTAGAATGGGTATGAATGAACAAGTTATCCAATAAAGAAGGATTTGTCCTATGTGAAATATTTTCAGAGGATAATACTTCTTCTCGCTATAACAAGGAATCAGATGATACATAATTGTTCCATGGATGTGTATAATTCCCAACATAAATCATAGTGAATTTGATGTTAGAATATTATGCCTTATCTTGGTGGGATCAACCTAGTATCATAAAAATGTATAGAGGTCTATGAAAATTGTATTGATGGCCTTGAATGAACCACATGATTTCTGGATTCATAACTCAATGATCCTCCGTTATGTTGGTGAAGGTGGAAAATCATTGTTCGATTCGGATCATATTGTTTTCATCCAATTTTATATTGGAATGGGATTACATTTTGATGGATTTCTCGAATGGATTAACCCAATAATATAAAGACAATGATATAGTGTGGTCTATCATTGATTGTTTGATAAAGGTTGGACACTTAATTATAATGAAGTAAAAATTCATAGTAGATAAGGTATGATGGTTTATTTCAATGATTTTTACATCATCATGGTGCTCATCGTTCTAACATTTCTGTTAGAGACAATCATTTTACAAAAAAAATTTCTCAGGGGTGATATAAGCCCTTGGGTAAACATGTTCTTATATGAATTTTCTATCATACAAATATATATGGACATACAATGTAGATGATTCATGATATAGAGTATGTGATACATGCATCTATCCTTAAATATTGTTGTTCATGAGAGAAACACATTATCCTCATCGAGTTTTCTTATAATAAGATATTTTATTTTACCATATTGATGGATCTGTATGAAGCCTTATATGGTATTCCATTCTACAGACCTCTATAATAGTTATTTGAATGGTAGATATTATTTATAGAAACATGTAATTCTTAAGTTACAAGTGAGTCTGTCCAGTTTATCCTAAAGAAAATGTTGAAATCTCAGTCTATACAGAAAATAAGTGAGAATATTAGAAGGAAAACTCTGGAGTTTATGGTGAGAGACCATGTTTCCTAAAGGATCTATAATCAAAGATTTTTCTTTGAGAACCATATTTATTTTTCAGAAATAAAACACAAGAACCCCATTGTGATATGTTAGGTCGAATGAAGCATTTTTAATGAATTTCATACATCTAGGATTTCAATTAAACATTACGTACTTCATATATTTTATAGGGGAATACAAAATAAGACTATCATAATGAAATATATAAATAGTAATTCATTTAATCGATCAATAACCACACAAGGTAATACATTAGAAAAAACCTACATAATGTCATTCATGGTTGTGATGTAAGTAATCAAACCTACCTCATTCCCATAAAAAACATGATCATGATAAAATTAAAATTAATTATAAATAATTTTATTACATTATTCTAATGATATAAAATTTATTAAATCATTGAATATAACATTATTAGGTTTGAAATTTATTTCTTCTTGAATTAATGAATGTTAATCACTACCGAAAATGATATCAATCTCAGCTAGGCCATTTAAGCTATATTTTCAAGAATAACAATCCCACAAATAAAATTAGTAATATTCTAATAATATTTTTCCTATAATAATCCCATCTAATGTTCTTAATAATATTCTATAATACATTCATGAGGTGATATTCCAAATTCTCATAAAAAGTTCTCAGAATTGAATGAATGTCATGATTGAGCATTAAAAATAGATTTATAGTAATTCAAATAAACCAGTAACATATAAATCACCCCATAGTAGTAAGAATTTATTTTTCAACACACTTTTTTCTTCTCTCTTGATTTCATCCACCCTGGGTAAACAACTATAGACACACATTTCCCTAATTCACAACTTAATTTCAAATAAAAAATCTCACATTTTTTTCTATAATTTCACGATCAAATTATAATAAATAATGTGACATACCTCCAATATGACAACATAGTATTAACATCTTATACAATGAAATATATTCTCAATGATTATTTTTACCACACTTATCATAATATATAAATATCCTTTTCATAACTCTATAATTTTTGTTTATTTATTTTCAATTTTTTTCCTCAGCGAATATTCATCATCTTGTTTTTATGGGAGAAGTTATAATTAGAAAACTCCATTTGTAAATTTTCATCCCATAAAATTGGTTTCTCATATAATTTTAACTCACAAGAAACCAATTGTATATTATGTATTAGAATCAATCCTACATAGAACTTATTTATCTTACTATCACAATCCATAAAAAATTAGGATCAACCCTAGTAATTGTGTGCTGTTTTCTTCATTTTCATTCATTTAATATTCCTAATTTTTCTCATTTATAACAATTGTTTCCAATCCAATATTGAATATAGTTAAGAAAATATTTATCTTGGAAAATAATCTTTAATTAATCATATTTAATTTAATTAATATATTCACCATATTTTATATTTTTAACAACTAACAACCACTAGTTGGTATCACCTTTAAAATGGTTAATTTCAAGAGATACCATTTTGGGATCTGAAAAAACCCATGAAATAATATATAATTCCTAGGGATTTATTCCACCCATCAGATATAATAGGTTCAGATTACACTTTGAATGATGGGGTGTGTTTTCTTATAAAATGAACCGCTGTCATCATATTTGTTTTTGGCAGATATAGTTTTTCTCTTTTATAGACACCATCACCATTTCTAACTTGATTAAATTTACCTATCACTCCATCTAACATTATAATTCATATTATAAAAATCATTGGATGTTGATTTAGAATGATATTTTTCCAATGATCCATACTCACTAAGGATTATTTATTTCTACATGGGAAAACCATTTTGAAAAAAATACATTATATAAAGAGACATGGTAATATTTAAATTCTATTTCATTTTAACATAACTATAAATTTTAATTTTTTAATGAAATGATATTAACATTATCACAACCAATTAATTTATCTAAACTATTCCTCTAAACCGAATTGTAAGGACCCAAACATAAACACTAAGAAATATTGGTATTAATTTAAGAATATAAATTCTTTTAAATTGAGACTATTTTCAGGTATATAGTTTTATTGAATTATAACATATTTCAAGCATAAAAATAAAAAATAAAATACTATGTGGTAAATTTTGATTAATATCCAATTTTTTCAAATATATATTACATTCAAAACAAATGAAAATTATTTCATGGGAAATCTTATAAAAATTTAACATGACTTATTCCATTCCCCCACACACCCTCAAATCTAATAAAAAACATTAACAAATGTTGGTTGATACCAAAAATAATAGTAATTGATATATCATAGAATCATTAATGTTCCATGAAAGGATTCTATAAGGTTATATTTTTCTCCCATACGAAGATTAAAATACTTCTCTTTTAAAATAAACTCATTAATTATAATTTTTTAATCAACATTTCACCATAAATACAATAGAAATCATATATTACACCTAATAGTATCTTGGGATATTATTTTATATTTCATTAATAAAAATATAATAATCATATGATACACTTAAATAAATGTTACTCTTACCAATGAAATAACTACAGGGTAGACATTCTTGACCAATGCATTAGTGTTCTTTCATAGACCCATAAATTTAATGTCTATCATATAACCACTAGTAATTCGTTTGTCATGGAACAACCCGCCATTTGATTATCATGTAACCACCCGTCTATTTTAATAGTACCATTATATAATCATAAAACATAAAAAATTATATTTTTAAAATTTTACTCTTATTACTTCATTTTATCTCATAATAAATGAATTCATGTCATTGAAATAATCAATCTATATTGAAACCCAATTTTTGATAAAACAGATTCCTAAATAACAAAATGGGTGGTTTTTTTTCATTAGAAAAACTAATCTTATATAGGAATCCATATTCCGAATTAGAAATTAAATTTTATTTATAATATTATTATATCCATATATGTAAATATATAATTTAAAATCAAGAATATTGATATGGAAGAAAATATTTTGAAATTAATTCCATATACATTTAAAAAGATATTTTTGAATAGATGTGTCCCATACAACTTTGAAATATTTTTATCATAATACCCTTAAAGGAATAAAATTAAAAAAAACATAAACGAAAATAGTAATATAAAAATTCATGATATGATATTATATGTCAAATGGTTTTGATATAAACATCATAAAATTACGTGGGTGTATAACATCAAGATATCCCACAATGAAAAGAGATGGAGATGAATTCCATTACAATGAGTATAATTTGTGTTGTGTGTATTTATGTTCCATAATAATAAACTTATTTTAACAATTTACTCATATAAAAACCTTTTTCATGTTTACCATTACTTTTATTTCTCATATTACATTTTTGTATACATCATCTGGGAAAACAATGTTCACATCACTTTTTTTGACCATTTTCAATTCATGTGTCAAAAACGACATTAGTTGGTAAAATATGGTAAATTTTGTAATTATTTAAACATATAAATAATAATAATCATGAAATAAATATCATATTTATAAATAAATTATGATTTTAAATCCAGTCAAGTATCATGGATTTAAAAAATGATAAATCATTAAAATCATTGAGATGGTAGACTGTACATACACATATTGATCATTCTCAGCTCAGAATGATCATTATGCAAAGAAGGTAAGTAACCATTATAATTATATATTACTAATTTAAAAATAAATAAAAATTATTTATTCATATTGAAAGGTATATATAATTATTGTGATGTCAAATTCATGAAATCAGACCGAGGAGGTGGTAGTACACACGTTCACGTATGACATTATCACTTTGTTTTTTATGTGAAATGGTAATAAGGAAATATGATATATTATTTTTTTAGAAATGGAATAATATCATAAATATGATCAAAATTTTCATTATATTACATATATTTATTAAACAAAGCATTAATACATTCCATCTAATATTTGAATGCAACACATTGCTTTGAAGAGGTGACAATCCTCACGTCCAAAAATGATGATATCGTATTCCAAAAAATTAAAAATAATGAATGTGTGTATATAATAATAAAATTTCAATAAATATATAATTATTATCATTTATTTAATATAAAAATATTATTTGAATAAATATTTAAAATCTTGATATGTTGTAATGGAAGAACAAATAACATTGATTCATGTGACACTAAACTCCCATACACATTAATGATAATGGTGTATCACATTCGATGAATGTATGTAATTTTGTAGGTATTATCCTTAACATAACAATATATCAATATACAGATGATACATAGTTTATTATATATTCATATAATAAAAAAATGATGTTTTTTTAGAAATAAATTAAATAGAAATCCTTGTTGAGGAACATTACCCTTTTTTAAGTTAACTTTATTTGTTTTACGCTAATAAAATTTATTTGTGGGATTTATACTAAAATTTATGATTCAAGGATTTGGGTATTAATGTTGTAAATCTATTTGATAATTTTTTTGGATTAACCAAATGGATAGAAAGGTGTGATGAGAAGTGGGAGAGCTGGTGGCCTTTTATTAGTGAGGGATATGACACACTTGTCAATTTTAAAATGAATGTGAGGTGAAACTACATTCTTACAAAAAAATAGAGTATATAAATCAAAAATATTTATTTATAGATATGTAATGGTTGATATATAAATATAAAAATGGATATACAAAATTTCCTAGGTTATTCGACCCCTTAAAATTAATCATTAACCACTATGTAATCATGTTTTACATAACTCAAAATAATTAATTTCAATTACATTCACTAATATTTTTGGTAAAAAAAATGTTTACCATACATGAAATTATTAATTAGTCTGAATAAAAATATTTTATTCATTTATCAAAATTCACATGAAATATGTTTAAAAAGTAAATTTAAAAATAACTTTGTATAAGGGATGAAAAGTATGGTTTTAAAGTGAATATGTGACAATGATTACTAAGATTTTATATAAAATTTCAATAAAAATGATCCCACTGTAATTAATTGGATTAATAGATGAAGAAAAGAACTAATTATACATTAAAACCAGTTATATACAGAATTTTACTATATATAAATGAGATGAAAATGTAGAATTATGTTGAAATTTTGTATTTTTTACTAGTCATCCAAAAATAAAACTTCTTATAATAATACAAAATTTTCACCCATTGATTTATTTAATCCACTTTATGATTTTAGTATTATTTTTTAAAAAATATTTTAAAATTTTAAAAATATAATTTTAAAACATGTGCACTATTAATAGTTGTTAGGACTGATTTTTTGGAATATATAGTTTTGATCATTAAAAATTTAGGTATTCTTATCTTATTTCTATCTAATATATATGATGAATATCAAAATAACATATAAAAGTCTGTAAATAATTATATTTAGAAATTTTAAAACAAATATATATCTAAACTATCAAATAATTAAAGTAATATATAATAATAATAATAATATATTATTATTTGATATAAACAAATCTTGCAAGAAATACAAAAAATTTTTGAAGAAAATTGTGGATTTAAGTCATGTATTCTTTTGAAAATAATGTTTATTTTAAGTCTAAATTACTATCCAATTCAAAAATATTAATAAATTTGAAAATGACTTAATCAAGAATTTATTAGGATTTTACATTCCATCACCATTATATAAACATGTTATTGGGTGTAGTGACAACACATGGTCATGATATTTAACATTATACTATATTATTCCCTTCTTTATATTTTTATTATCAACTCTTGTTTTGCATCAAAAATTTGATAAACAACATATAATGTAATTTTATAGAGGTAATGATAGTGTAATAGTATGTATGAAACTAAAATACATATAAGGTTAAATTTAAATCTGAAAAATAATCCTAAACTAAGAATATATATCTCTTAAGATTGAATGATATTTTTAAAAGTTAGAATTTTTCATAAAAAAGTATTTTAAATTATATTTATGTTTTACGTCTTCATTCAGTTATTTTATAGTTTTTATAAAATATCAATACCAATATAAAGATCTATTTAAATTTTCATTATAAAGGAATACTTATACTTAAACATTCTCTTATATTTTCACATAATCTGTGACGAACAATACCAGTTAGTAATGTGTTGCATCCACAAGTAAAATAGTGAAGATACAGGGATTTTAATTTGACCATTAATGGAATAATAAAAATAAATAAGTAATATATAGGGTATATGTTGGAAGGTAGTGTGTTGTGCCTACATTACAAGAGTAAATAATTGAGAATCCAACCTACACCATAATAGAGACACTTGAAGTGGACAAAAAATCTAACATAATACTGAAACCATACATACTGGTCAAAATATTTGAAGGATTAACTAAAAAGTATTAAAATTTTTTATTTAAACATATAAATTTGAATCCATATATCATTTTCATGTCTCTTTGATGTTTACCTACATTCAAAAATGAGTAATATTATGTTCTCACACCATGTAGTGTTGTGTGAGTTTCCTTTTTTAAGGAAAATTATGGAAATATAAAAATATTTATGGCTTATAGTTGAGGTATTTCAAGCCACATATTTTTCATACACATTTTAGTGTCATACTATCTAATTATTAGTGGGATATTTAACCATATAATCTTCACCCACCCCAAAATATCATATATATTTATCTTTGTGTATGATAAATGACAAGTTAGATAATCATTCAATAAAACACTCTTAGTATGTAATGAATGAAAATATATTATAAAATGTCTCCCCGCTATTCACAATGAATTAAAGACCTATGATATTCATGTGACAAATTTAAAACTGAGAATGTGAAGTAAAAATGGTTAGAGATCCTTATACTGTGATTCATGCTCTTCCACAAGACCACATGTGCATCCGCCAAATTTATGCTTATGACCAAGAAGTCTCTGTAATATAGAGAACATCTCTCACCCACTGACTATTTGAATTTGATCCTATAATAATTAAATAATTATTTGATTACATTTATTAGAAATACAAACTAGATTATTATTTTTGTGATACTATTTTTAACCAAAACAAATGTGAATTGTATCTTTTATCAAATGTAAATGGAATGTTCTTCAAATGGAATATGATATCTTCTTTCATCCATCGCATGTAATTAATTATATGGTATTTTCATCCAAGATGGTGATCATACATCATTGACATGTTTAATTTCCTAATATTAATATAACGACACAGATAGAGTGGATATACTCCAGTAACTAAATATCACCCACATGGACATGATACGGTATCTATGGTCATTATATGATTTCTTTTCCTATCCATGAATTCCCCATAAATATTATGATAAATCCATGATCATACGATGTTAATGAGAGATTTAAATCTTAAATCACTATTAAAATTAATGATAATGAGATGTCTAATGGATGTGATTTTATTTATGGGTCAATAATTTTTTTGCTTAAAACATTGTCATTATTAGGAATATAGATAAGATTAGATATGCACTTCAATAATTGGTATATCCTTTAAATTAACAAATGTACATTATCGTTATTATCCTTCCCTGATACATTGATTTTTCATAAATGAAATTATTTTGATGGTAAACGTTTATAAAAAATGAGATTCACAATACTAACAATGTTTTCATGAGATCATATTTTCATTAAATTAGATAAATTTTTTATATTGATATTTCAAGTTTTAAATATAGTCTAATATATTTTTTCTTATGGCACCATAATAATTGGTCTCCTAGAAAATTCTTTGTTTTATGGAGAAATTATATCCATTAAGTCATGATATTTTATAAATTTTTTGTTATCCATAATTAATAGTTGGAATATCCTTATTTCCATAATTTTCCAATAATTTGGGATGAATAATGTGTTATAAACATGAACAAATTATCATTATATTCAATAAAATATTTAATAAAAGTGTTAATTTTAAATTATAATACATATAAAATATTAAATATATGAATTAAATAAATTAATTAATTAGTATTGAAATTCAAGGTTTAAGAGGTTCAGATATAATATTTATGATCTTTTGTATACATAAAAATTTTTCAAACAATTTTTTTTCTATCTATTGTAAATAAAAAATATAAAAAACAAATTAATTAAATGATTTTGAAATAAATAATATAAAGAAAAATAATGTTTTATCTAAATATAAAACATAAGGTTTTGGTATTAATTCCATAAAATTTAATCAAGATGTGGTCAAATATAACATGATCTTTTACTCTAAAGAGTATTTCATGTGATCATTATAAATATTTAAACTCATTATCAAAGAAAAACAAGACTTATAACGCTTTAATGATATATTATTTGAAGTTTAATTCTATTTGTGATAACATTTAAAAGAAATAAACTTTCTAAGAGTGAAATAATATGATATTATAAGGGACACATTTATGAAAAATGTATCCCATTTTTAAGGATTAACGTTGTTGAAAAGGGTGTGAATGTTATGTTTTATTTGATATTGCCTTTTTGAAAAGAATACACTATGTCAAGAGAGGACAAAAGAATTATAGGGAAGTAATAATTCTATGTTGGTGAATTTGGAGAGTGTTATGGGTAAAGAAAGTCATGTGGGTTGGGAGAAATAAGAAAAAAAATGAATGTGTTTTGGAAGTAATCCCATATTCCCATATTCGATTAGAATCACCCTCATATGAGATAATTCACTCCATTTTACTATTAAGACCTCAAAAAAGATGTTTTTCATGATTAATTAATGTCTCAATATCACAAATAACTTATTTCATTTCATTTTTCATGTTATTCATGATGTTTTAATTTGAAAATAACTTTAGTCAATTTAAAATTTCTTTGTTTTGTATACATGGTGTCAGAGTTCACTCTTCTAGTTCAAAATCTCATTTATGTAAAAATTTGATGTCAAAAGATTTATTTATAGGATAAATTACTATTTTCCCTTTCATGTTGTTCAATATAGACACTTTTTCATATAGAGGGAAAGGTAGGAACATTAATTTTAGGAGTACATATGAAACACTATCCACTAAAGAAAGTGTGTGATATATTCTTTAAATAATTAATATTATGTAAATTAATTTGGTCACATTATTGAACAATATTTGGGATATTATTTTCCAAATTATCAAAAATGAAAAAAAAATATTTTATTTTAAATTATATATTTCTTTTTTAAAAATAAATGATGGATGATATATTCAATTCATCTATATATTAAATATGATTTTGGAAACATTGGGTGACATGGGGTTACACAAAAAAATTATATGTATTAAATATAAATTTATTAACGTGTAATAGAATTTGATTTATTTTGGAACAGAAGTTCCAAAAGTCTTTTTAATTATGTCTTTTGGCACATTTACCAAAAAAAATTGATATATAATCCCGATTTATAAATGATGGATCTTTGTTTATTTAATGTTTTTAATATGTTGTTATTGAAACATGTGGTTTTTTGAATTATTTTTCATAGGGTATGTTTTTGGTATAAAATTATATATGGAAAGGATAAATTTTATTAATTATTATACATTAGTATTTAATATATATGGAGTGTACTTCATGGAATATAATGGGATGATAATTGGTGTATTAGGATTTATGGGTGTGTTAATGCACTATATAAATGAGGAGTAATTTGATAGGATTGTTTGGAGATTTATAAATCTATGTGATATTATTGATGAGAAAGTGTAAAATGACCAAAATAAGGTGACATTGGAAAAAACAATATTTTTGGGAATCTCTATCTTTTTATAGTATATAATTTTGGGAATGGTGTGATCAATTATAAAAGTTGCATAGTATGATAATGATATTTATTTATTAATTATTTTGTGAGTTGAGAG
Organism: Viscum album; assembly: GCA_963277665.1. Lineage (NCBI taxonomy): Eukaryota > Viridiplantae > Streptophyta > Magnoliopsida > Santalales > Viscaceae > Viscum > Viscum album. The sequence goes on from OY728148.1 coordinate 395,854,636, forward strand.
TGAATTGAAAAATGATATTTGTTGTGATATTCAATCAAATAATAGTCAATTATTTTTTATTAAGAGAAAAATTGTGATCAAGAGTTTTCAATAGACAATGAATTAATTTTTTTGTAGAATTAAATGAATATTAGACATTAACTATATTATTATTGGTCATAATTTAAATTTCTCAGTTTTATTTTTGAGGGACAAATTAGAACAGTCTTAGTATGAGTAATTTGTTGTTTTAATTAAGGGAAATAATTGTATTTACTATATAGTGAAAGATAGGGTAGATGGTATTAAAAATGAATTTGGTAGGCTGATGATAGAAGGACCTTTCATTAAAAAATTACATAATATTGAATTAAATAAATAGTTCACATTTAGGATCTTTTCAAGTTTAGAGTTTTAGAGAATTAGGTTTTAACATTTACATAAAAAAATGAATATTACACGTAGACAATTCTACTTAGTAGCTGTTTTTTCATAAAATAATAACTCTTAAAAAGAAGAGTCATGTCTAGTTCTATGTTTTAGACATCAATACATTTCCTTTATCCCATCCTTGACCCTATTCACCTTTATATGCTGTGAAAAAACATTTTAAAATGTGGGATGCACATAAAAAGGTCAGTAAGGGTTATAAAATAAGAAATAAATCATTAGTATATCATTATATATATAACTTAAACACTTCTACTATACTCATAAAATCATAAGATCTATGAATCACACATATAATACATAAATCATAATGATATCATGTGGAATCAATATCATTATTACATTATAGCTATCACATCTTCGTAGGTAGTTATATTTGGAATACCCATCATTGTATTTTCCATAAATGTATTTGGTGAAACATTCATGTTTACCTCCATCACGTTACCGAATGAATTGGAGAGCTATCTCAGTCTCACCCGCCCTAGGATTGTCATGGAACCATTCTCATTCGTAAACAATTTCCATGAACAGTAACATATTCAAAACAAGTAAATCAATCATAAAATAAATAAAACATTACCACATTAAAATCACAATATATCATTTAAATATATTAAAATAATAAATCCATTCTAAAAACCATTTTCAGAACCAAAATATATAATAATATTATATGTTTTTTTTAAACATTATGGCTTGTTAAGGAAGCCATAGATCAAATAATACTCATGGCGGTGGAAAGGTCATTGTCACCGATTACGTAAAAAAGAAAAAATTAATTTGTTTTTTAGTAAAAGGTTTGTAGAAAATGATTCCCATTGAATGAAATTTGAAATCCAAGGTTTTTATACATCGTATAAAAGAATGTCATGTATTAAAAAAATATATGCCTCAATGAATGGAGATTGAGATGAAGTCCCTTACCTCATGTCCGACTTGACTCGATCAATCCTCAATCTCCTGAATAATAAACAAAAGATAATTTATACATGCATAAAAACATTTTCAATGTTTATGATTAGTTTTATATAACTTATTATCATGTAATAAACATTAGGTAATCATTTATGTTAATAACGTTCACTTTGTCGATATTTGGTACTTGAGTGAAAAATGAACACCTTATAACTACAAGTTGTCCTTGTGGTCAATAGTGAATTATCTCCATAATGGTATTTAAAATAAAGATATTATATACTTCATATATATTCAGTACATATATATTTATTTATAATAGTACATAACATTTTGGAGATAAGAAATGAAATGCACAATTCATTGAGACGATAAGACGTATGTACGCATGAATGCTACTTTTATTTCTATTTCATAAATTAATGGAATTAAAACATAATGATACATATGTATATTATAATTCCATTATTATATCATATATAATATCATTAACACAATCCCTTATAGTTCCCATATATGTTATTAATGAGTTATATCACTTTGAGGGGGTGGTAGTCCGCCTTTCCACAAATGAAATTATCGTGTTTACCCTTAATGGAAACCATTATTGTATGCTATAAAGGAAAAATACATAATCATAATGAAACATAAACATAAAATATATCATATATAAATACAGTGACATCATAATGGCCACCATGAATGGTGGTAGAAGATAATCGAACAATCATCGTTTCGTGAGGTGTTAGTTTTCCACCCACAGAATCAATTTGTTCTTCACACATTCGATAGATGTGTGTGTAAGGGTAGTTAAAATACATATCATAACAACATCCATGTATATTAAGGATAATTGTTTTGTTATATAATAATTTAATAAAAATATTTTAGGTGTTGGATAAGTAAAATAATTGAAAACAAGTTAAGCGAAATTGTTACCTTTAATTTGGGTAACTCACATTTGTATAAACCAAACGGGTTACTTGAAGTGCCTTCTACCTAAGGTAATGAATTTAGGAGGAGTATATGAATGTAGGGAGCTTAATAGGTTATATTTGGGATAAAACAAAAGGCTTGAGAAGTGTGAGGAATTATTAATAAGTGAGGGCTTTTTATAAGGGGGAGGAGGGGCTCTTTAGGAAGGTGTGATAATATTAATTTATTATTTAATGATATTCATTTTATAAATGTCAATAACTAATTAAAGAATAACATATGATGACTGATGCTCTAACTAAATTAATCCAATAATAATTGGATAGTTTTTGGATGTTATTTTAATATTTTTAATCTTATTTATTTAAATCATTTATTAATGAGGTAAGTACTACATCATTATTCTGTCATAAATAATTTAATTTATATGATGTCTAAATTTATAAAAAAATACCATGTTGTAGGAAATATTTTTTTATTTCTAAATAATATTTAATGTAAAAATGATAACTTATATAACACTATGTGAAAACTAATTTACGAAAATATATTTGGTTATGTCATTTTTGTCTTTACATTAAGTTAATTAAAATAATGTGTAATTATCACTCATAAGTGCCTCCATGGTGTCCCAAAATCGACTAAAAGATTCTCATGGTCGTAAATGACTCAATCAATAAAGCTATGACAAGTGTTAAGGTAACATTGTATTATTATAATATTCATTTTACAATAAATTACCCTATTTACCTTTAAACGTAGTAAATAAACGTCAAATGCTATTATTTACCAAAAAATATTTTCATATTATTAAACAACATTTTACATACTAATAACAGCCATTGATGTCCGATTTTATAAATTCAATTCACAGAAGCGGTAAAATTTCATTTAAATGAAAAAGTTAGTTTTTAACTACTACTAATCAGTTTCACTATTCGTCAAAAAATGAAGTTTTTCAGAAAAATACCAAAAATTCAGCCGATGCTATATTTTATATTCTGAATTAAAAATTTATTTCTATTTTACAAAATTAAAAACATAGAAGTTTCATTAATTAGTTTAAAAATAATTACCCTTGTCAAAACAAATAGAGTGTTTTAATGAAACAGCAACTATCAAAAGATTGAAACTTGTTTATGTCCAATTTCAAAATGAAATAAATTCTAATGATCCACAGTGGATTAATGTGTAATAATATATTATAAATAAAATTTAAAAATAGTTAAAAAGGTAATATAAAAATTTGAATAAATTTTTTTAAAAGACAGTTTTGTATTCAAATACAGTAATTTTCACTATTTAAAAAAATGAACATTATCATAAGAATTCCAAAAAATTACCCAAAGTAAATTTTGGTGTCCTGAATCTAAAGAATAAAATTATTTTGTAATATAGAACATTTTAGAATGACCAAAACTATATTTAATGATGTTTCTTCATCAAAAAGTGGTAAACCGACATTGTAGTGAATATTAAAATATTTATACTTAAAATTGATTCATTCATATAGTAAGCCACTAAATTTTATTCGATAAAAGAAAACCTATTTAAAAACATATATAACCATAATTTAGTTAGTTCTATTAATTCCTTCTAATACAACGACAATGACTTATCTACCATTTAAAATAATAATAATATATTATTAATGTGCAACGTAAGATTTCAAAGAAACCCGTTGTTGGGTATCAAGTACACTATCGAACATAGAAACCCCTTTAAAGTAAAATTAATTTTTATCTAAAAAAATTAATAAATATTAAAATTCCTCATTATTTATTTTCCTAGGATGGTACATTCTTCCCCCCTTTTAGAAATTGTATACTTGTAATTTTTATTCACTTATCAAATAAGTGGGGGTATTTATCCCTAATAGCATTTTCAGATTCCCATGATGCCTCTTCAACAATATGGTTTTTCCAAAAAAAAACCTTTAACTAGTGAATTAACTTATTCGGCAACACTTGCTCTCTATTGTCAAGAATATGGAACGGTAGTTCTTCATAAGAGAGATTTTCTTCCAACTGAACTACCTCTCGGCTTAAAACATGAGGTGGATCTGGCATATACATTCTCTAGGATTTCATAAGGTTCAATGAACCATGGACTCAACATGCCCTTCTTACAAATATGCATCAAACATTTCCATGGAGAAACTTTGAGAAAGAAATAATCACCTACCATAAAAGATAGATCCTTCCTCCAGTTATCTACATATCTTTTCTACATGCTCTAAGCTGTTTCAAAGTTATTTTAAATAAACTGAACCATTTCTTCCATCTCTTCTACCACTTCTGGTCCCATCAGCTTCCTTTCACCTACATCATCCCAAAATAATGGATTTCAACACCACTTTCCATATAATTACTCAAATGGATCCATTTGTATATCAAAATGAAAAATGTTATTATAATGAACTTCCACCAAAGAATGATGTTGGTCCCAAAATCCCTGGTAGTATAGTGAATAGGCATGAAGCATATCCTCTAAGGTCTAAATTTTTCTTTCTGACTGCCGATCTGATTGCGGATGAAAATCTGTACTAAAATTTAATTGAGTACATAACGACTTCTGAAGGCCCTTCCTAATGTTAGAAGTAATCCTTCGATCATGACCAAATACAATAGAGATAAGAACACCATGTAATATGACTATCTCATTAACATACAACTGAGAATGTTGATCTAGAGACAATGTATCTCGAATAGGAAAAAATTGAGAATATTTAGTCAATCGATAAAAAATATCATAGATTGCATTATTACCTCGATATGTCTTTGGTAATCCCACAATGAATTCCATGGATATATTTTCCCATTTTCACTATGGCACCGGTAACAACTAAAGAATCCCTTTCAATAACATCCACTCTACTTTTACCTACTAACATGTCAAACACTTCCCAGTAAAATCATCAATAACTCTTTTCTTTATACACTACCAGTAATACTCTTGATGATCTATATACATCTTAGTACTGCCAGGATGAACTGAAAACGGAGGACTATGAGCTTCAAATAACAACTCATTATTCAATTGTGAAACACAAGGTACACATAATATTTTCCCAAACCTCAAAAGTCAATAATTATCAAAGTTAAAATCAGGAAACATATCCTTCTGAACCATCTCTACCTGTTTTGTAACTCATTGTCTTCATTGTGCACTTTCTTTATTCGGTCTGATAGAGATGATTTCACTGACACCTGAAACAAAACAGAATAATTTCTTGCACCAACAACCTCTATGCCAATATTCATCAAATAAAAAACCACAGGATCTCATTCAAAATGTATCATGGTTAATGAAACATTATTTTTTTCTACTCAAATCATCAACCATGTTATTTTCCTTTCAAGGATGGTAAATAGTCATGCGGTTATAATCCTTGATTAATTTTCAACCATATCATCTTTATCATGTTCAATTCATTCTTAGTTAATATAAACACAATACTTTTGTGGTTAGAATAGATTTCACATTTTACTCCTTTCAAACGATGCCTCCAAATTTTTGAAGAAAAAACAACATCAGCTAATTCCAAATCATGTGTAGGGAAATCTAACTCATGAGGTCTCAACTAATGTGAAGCGTAAGAAATTACATGATCATTATGCATACGGACAGAGGCATGTCCTTTTAATGAAGCATCAAAGTAAATAATAAACTCACCATTTCTGGAAAGGAGTGCCAAAACTGGAGCATTAAAAAATCTTTTTTCAATTCATGAAAACAATTATCAAATTCTTTTGTCTATATTAACATAACACCTTTGGGAGTTAACTTAGTAATTGGAATAGATAACCGTGGAAAATTTTATTCAATCCTCCTTTAATATCCTGTAAAACCAAAAAAATTACAGATCATGGTTATATTTGAGGGTCTTGATCATTCTTCGACAACTTTTGTTTTAGCTAGATCAAATGTTACTCCATTTTTTGAAACAATGTGACCAAGGAAATAAATTTGTTGTAAGCAAAACTCACACATGCTGAATTTCTTAAATAGTTTATTTTCTTTCATGGTTTGAAAGATATCCCATAAATGACTATCATGTCCATATTTACTTTTGTAAAAAACCAAAATATCATCAATGAAGTAAACCACAAACATATCCAAGAACTAATGGAAAATTCTATTCAAATGATCCATTAATAAAACCAGTGCATTAGTTAAACCAAAAGTTATAACTACAAATTCATAATGGCCATATCTAGTATGAATCCTGGTCTACAGAATGTTAGATTCCTTTACATTCAAATGATGGTGCCCTGAACTCAAATCAATTTTCAAAAAATACTGATCTCCCCAGAGCTGATCAAACAAATCATCGATATGAGGAAAAGGATACATATTCTTAACAGTGGTGTTATTCAATGGTCTATAATCAATGAAAAGTCTCATTGAACCATCATTCAGTTTAACAAACTAGAAAAGAGAACCCCGTGGTGATGTGCTAGCTCCAATGAAACCTTTATCTAATAACTCGTGAAATTGATTCTTTAACTCTAAATGACCAATTTGAGCCATTCGATAATGGGTTTTTGATATATGATTATCATCAGAAACTAAGTCAATAGTAAAATCAACTTCCCAATCAGGTATAACACCAGGAAACTCATCAAGAAAAAAAATAAAGGTACTCATTTATAACTGAAACATCAATAATCTCAACACATTCTTTATTTTCAACAGTGCGAGCAAAGAAAAATTCATTTACATCTTTTACTAGTTTCTCAACATCCTGATACGTTATCAAAATCAAGGGTTTGTTCTTCTACACAAACTAAAAATATTTCTGAAAAGAAACCTCTTTAGCTGTGTAATCAATATTATAATGATAAATAGAAATCCAATCCATACCCAAAATCACATCGAACTCTAATACAGTAAAAACAATATGGTTTTCCGGTAGATTCTTCCGGCACACAAAGATAGTAAGGTGCTTATAATTTCATTTTTTTCTCAATAATTACCCCAGTTGCTTTTACTATATGTTCCTTATTTATATTATGAGAGGATATTTTAAATTTACTAGATAACATCTCATAAATGAAAGAGTGTTTAGACCCTGAATCAAACAAATCATTGGCATAATCTGAACAAACAAACGGTATACCTGATGCTACTTTATTTGATGGCCCAACACTTGCATAAGTAGTTTCAATGGATTTCAATACCCTTTTCTGCTTTTAGTATGGTTGTTTCCCTCATTTTAGTCCTTCATTAGACATTCATTTATATAATGACCCATTTCATTGCACTAAAAACACTTTACTGATTATAAATCGTATTTTGTCTTAACATTAACTAGATCTTTTTCAGTGAAATTTCGAGCCTTATGTCCAATTTTACATCATCTGTAGCACTTACCAGAATTCGAAAGACATTCCCAACAAGATTTTTACCACAATTTTCACATACTGTAAACATATTTTTTTACTATCAGACTTTTTTGAAGAGTTCTTCCCTTTTTCTTTCCACCTAGACCTCTTATTATGTAGTTTGTTAAAGAACACATGATCATCGACAAACATTATTTCCACCTTCTTTTCTTAATGAAAAAGTTTTTCAAAACGTTTGAAGTCACGAGATGCTAAAGCCCTTCGATAAATTGGATTCAATCCTCAGTAAAAATAGTTGTTTTTACTATCAAGATATCTTATGAAATTTGGAGTATACCATGCGAGTCTAGTGAATTTTTCTTCATAAATAGCCACTGAGTCATCATCCTCCCTCGATCCTAGGAATTTTTTTCCATTCTAAGATAAAACACCATATAAAAATATTTCTAAAAAAAATACCTTTGAATTCACCCCAATCAAGAGAAACAATGTCCTCACTATCCAATATATTTTTCACCATCGACACCACTGATTAGCTTCACCTTCAAATCAATAAACAGAGAGACTAACCTTTTGATGTTCTGAACAACCCATGACATCAAAAATATTTTCCAGTGATTTAATACACCCTTATTCAAGCATAGGGTCAGATGATCCTCTAATTGATGGGGAATGTGGCCTCATTAAATGATCCACTACTGACATGTTCCTCTATGGTTTATCTAGATGATCTCATTCATAGATACCACCACCATTTATGGCCGGAGTCAAATATTCCATCACTGAAACAAACTATTGATTTCCGATTCCGACCATCTCATGTTGCTGATTTGGAAGGTTGTCTTCCTCATAATGTCGTCCCAATATAGCTGCAATGTTTCTCTGCAGAAAACAATTCTGAACACAGAAATATCATAGGAGAAGCAACGTGGTAATCATAAAATGTTATATCATTTCAACATAAATTAATTTATAGATATGAATTTAACAGTACCCTAACTCCTAATGTTATCTAAACTGAACACTAATACCAACTATAAGGGCCCAACCGTAATACATTAAATTATCTTGAATTAATAGAATAATTAACAATGGGGATCTTTTCTAGTTTATAGTTTTAGAGAATTAGGTCATAACATGTACATACCAACATGAATATTACATGTAGAAAATTCTGCTCAGTAACTATTTTTTCATAAAATAAAAACTCTAGAAAAACTATTCATGTCTAGTTCCATGTTTTAGACATCAATACTTTTCCTTGATCGCATCCTTGACCATCTTCAACTTTAAGTCCTCTGAAAAACATTTCAAAACATGGGATGAGCATAAAAAGCTCAGTAAGGGATATAAAATAATAAATAAATCATTATACTATTATTACATACATAACATAAACTACCTTACATACCTCATAAAATCATAACATTTATGAATCACACATTTAAAACAATAATCATAAAGGTAACTTGTGGCATCCATATCAAACTTAAATTGTAACTATCACTGATAGTAGGGAGTTACATTTGGAATACCCATAAAAGTATATTCCCTTAATCTATTAGGAAAAACATTCATGTTTACCTCTATCACGTAACCCAATGCATTAGAGAGATATCTTAGGATGAACCGCCCTAGGTTTATCATAGAACCCCCCATATATGTAAAAAATTCCCAAGAACCATAACATATTCATAACAAATAAATAAAACATAAAGGAAATATAATATTCCCACATTTAAATCAAAATATATAAAATAAATATATTGAAATAATAAATCCATTCTAAAAACCATTTTTAGAAATAAAATATGTAATGAGATTATATGATTTTTTTTATTTGAAATAATTACGGCATGTAAATGTATCCATAGATCAAATAATACTCATGGCGGTGGAATGGTCCTTGTCACTACTTACATAAAAAAGAAACAGCTTTTTTGACTTTTACTAAAATGGTTCATAGAAAAATGTTCCCTTTTAATGAAATTCAAATTCAAATGTTTTTATAAAACGTATAAAATATTGTCATGTATTAAAACAAAATATGCCTCAATGAAACGATATTGAGAAGAAGTCACTTACCTCATGTCAGACTCGACTCGATCGATATTTAATCTCCTGAATAATAAACTAATTTTATTATTTACTTTCTTAAGAACCTTTTTATTGTTTATTATTACTTTCATATGACTTATTACCATGTAAAAAAATAATTTATTCAGAAATGTTAATAACATTCTTTTTGTCAATATTTGGTACTTGAGTCAAATATGAACACATTATAATTACATGTTTTCCAAGTGGTAAATAGTCATTTATATCCAAGAATGAGATTCACTATTTATATATTATATACATCATATATATCCAGTATATATAGGAATTTATAATAGTACATGACATTTTGAACATAATAAATGAAATGCAAAGTTCACGGAGACTATAAGTCGTACATATGCATGAACACTTATTTCATTTCTATTTCATACATTAATGGAATTAAAACATAATGATACATAGGTATATTATAATTAAATTATAATATCATACATAATATCATTAACTATATCCTTTATACATCCCATATATTTTATTAATGAGTCATATCACTTTGAGGGGGTGGTAGACCACACTTCCTCAAATGAAATTATCATGTTTACCCATAATGGAAACCATAATGGTATGATATAAAAGGAATATACAAAATAATAATGAAAAAATAAACAAAAAATAAATCTTATATAAATATAGTTCCATCATAATGGCCACCAAGATTGGCAGTAGGAGTTAATTGAACAATCATCATTTCGTGAGGCGTTAGTTTTCCATCAAAAGAAACAGTATGTGCTTCACCCATTAGATGGAGGTGTGTATAATTGTAGTTCAAATACATCCCAAAACGACATCCTAGAATATTGATAATATAGGTTTTTTAATAAAAATAATTTTATAATGAGTTTTGGGGTTGGAGAAGTAAAATAAAATAAAAGAAGTTAAGAGAATCTGTTACCATTAATTTGGGTAACTTTTCATTAGTATCAACCAAAAGGGTTTTTTGAAGTAACTTCTGCCTATGGTAAGGCTTCTAGGAGTAGGAGAGATATGTAGGTAGCTTAAATTGGATGAGTTTGGACGACCCAAAAGGCTTGATAGGTGTGAGGAATTAGTAATATGTAATGGATTTTTATAAGGGGGAGGAGGGGCTCTTCAAGAAAGTGTGAAAATATTATTTTGTTATGTAAATATATTAGGTTTCTAAAGGTAAAAACTAATTAAATTAAAACATTAGATGAATCATTGTCTAAATAAAATCATAAAATACTAATTGGGAAGGATTGATTTGTTATTTTAATATTTATAATCTTATTTATATAAATAGTTTATTAACGAGGTAAATTCGTCATCATTATTGTTGCATAAATAATATTATTTATTCAATGTCTAAAAATTTTAACTAAAATACCAAGATGTAGTAAATCTTTTTTGCATTAAAAATAATATTTATATTCTAAAATATAACTTATATACAACTAATTAAAAATTAATTTACTAAAAGATATTTGTTTGTGTGATTTTTTTCTTTACAATAAGTTAATTAAAATAAAGTGTTATTATCACTGTTAAGTGGCTCCATGGGGTCCCAAAAACGACCCAAAGATGTTCATGGTCGTAAATGACTCAACCAATAAGGTTAGGACATGTTTAAGATATTTTTGTAGTATTATTATATTCTTTTTACCTTAAATTTCCATATTTACCTTTAACCACGGTAAATATAAGTCAGAAGTTACTATTCACAAAAATAATTATTATCATCGTTTGAACCAAATATTAATTACTAATAGAAACAATGTATGTTGAATTTTCAAAATAAAATTTATAGAACCGATAAAATTTCATTTAAATGAAAAAGACAGTTTTTTAACTATTACTAAGTGATTTCACTATTTATCAAAAATTGATGTTTTTCAGAAAAATACTATAAATTCAGCCTAAGCTATATTTGATACTATGAATTAAAAAATTATGTCTATTTTACCATATTCGAAACATTGAATTTTAATTAATTAATTTCAAAATAATTATCGTGTTCAAAAAATGCTTGTTTCTAAAAAACAATAACTATCAAAAGATTGATATTTGTTTATTTCCAATGTCAAAGTAAAATTAATTCCAATGACCAACATTAAATTAATTGGTAAAAATATATTCTAAATACATTTTAAAACCAATTAAAATGTTAATATAACTATATAAAATAATTATATTAAAAGGATCTTTTTTGAATTAAAATACAGTATTTTTCACTATTTATAAAAAATGAACATTATCAGGAAAATACCAAAAATTACCCAATGAAAATTATGATGTCTTGAATCTAAAGAAAAATATTATTTTGTCAAATATAACATATAAAAATGACCAAAACTATATTTAACGATGGTTCATCCTCACAATGTGTTAAATTGACCTTTAAGTTAATGTTAGAGTATTTATGATTAAAATTAGATTCATTCATTTTTAATGACCTGAACTATTATTGGATAAAAGAAAAAAACATTTATTAAACATGTCTAATCATATTGTTGTTAGTTCTATTCATTCCCGCCAATACAATGTCTAGGCATTAACTACCATTTAAAATAATAATATTATATTATTAGTGTTTAAAGTAAGATTTCAATGAAACTCTTTGTTGTGTATTGGGTATGCTATCGAACATAGCCACAAAAATAAAGTTAAATTAATATAAAATTCAAAAATATTAATAAATATAAAAATGCATTATTCATTATTTACCTAGGATGTTAAAATTGATGTAGAATTTGATTCTTCATATAGGAAATCATTTACCCCACAAGGTAGCTAGTAGTTCTTTCCCATTTGATTGTCCACCAACTATCTAGTGGTATTCTATTTTATACATGGAGAGCAACCAGTTATCTGGTAGAAGTCCATTGAGTATCTAATATACCAACAGTATATTTTTAGGATGGTTGGTTTGATAATTTCAGGGAACCATTTATATTAACATTTTTCATTATCTCTTTTATATATGAAGTAACTATGGATATACACATATCCAATTACATCTTTCTATTATTTTCAATCTCATATTCTTGTCGGTTTTATGGTATTTGGTTTATTAGATATGAGGATTCATTATCCCTATTCATTCCTTGTGCGATTTACACTATTTCCAAAAACTACTGAAGGATCGATCATGGAATTTATGAGTGATGACACAAAAGTATGGTGTAATCACATAAATATGATTTTATATCATGTTATGTACATAAAAGTGGCTCATGATATATGGAATCCAATTTTTTTATCCATTTTGGTTGGGTAATGCTTTTTAATTGTTATAAATAGATATTTTGTTAAATTGTTTTCTCAAACTCATGATTGGTATTGTGTTTATAAATTGATCATCTTATGAATTATTGTGTTTCATTTGATTAAGAGTGCAAAACAATTCAATATTAATTGTTTTGGAATCATGAAATCTTTGAGAGATTTTTTTTATAGTAAAAATATGTAATATTATTATAACTAATTTTGTTATTAAATTACTATCATTATGATTTCATAAAAATTATATTTGATTCATGTAATATAGCTTTGAGTTGGAATCATGAAATTGATAATGATTTGATTTTAATCTCTAGTTTTAATTTTGAATATTTACCCTCAGGTTTTTTTTATATTTCTTTCTATTGTTAGAATTTTTGTTTGTATAAGACCCCAAAAATTGAAATTATTATTTCTTTTTTTAATTATAAATTTGAAATCATTGAAAATTATATATTAAAACATTTAAAACAAAGAATATAAAATAAATAATGAAACTAATTTTCGAAAAATGTAAATGTCTCATGTATCATATTTTCTAGCGAACATCATAGTTGTAACTAATTAGTAGAAAAAAATTCATCCCATGGAATATTATTTAAAAGAATTTTATATTTATAAATATGATGTTTTATTTTTGAGTAGGATTTTATATGTAGTTATTAGAACCATTGAACAATGATCATTTTTAATATATGCCTTTTTAATTACTAGGAATCATAACCGTTGAGAATATATTCGTTATAATTTATCAATTGGGAATAATTTATAAAAGAAAGGTACTAACACAATTTAATTTTTCCAAAAGTAATACAAGAGCCCTAAAAGATTTTACATCATGTATGATGCTCATTGATCATATCATTAAGAAGGTGGTTATACCACTATGTATTCCCCTAAAAAATTCTCAAGATGAACATAAATGATATTGGTTGGAGTGGATTTTTTGTGGAATATTTTCATATTATGGTAAATCACTACAATATCAAATTTTATGATATCATCCCATGATATAACCATCATTTCACACCTTACGCTTATTTTGTATTCTAGAGTATTAATTTATTTATGTTAAAGGGTTATTGTGGTAAAAATATTTATATAATTATATTGATTAATTTTATTTTATAATGTATTTTTATATTTGATAAATATTAAATTAGTATTTAACACCAATATGTCAAATAGATATAGAATCGATTTCATAAAATTTATTAAATAACTAAAAGAGTAATTTACCAATTAGTTAGTGGTTAATGTTGTTTTTGTAAAATTGTAAAAATAAGGTAAAATTAACATATAGAGTGAAATACAATAAATGTGATGATATATATATATATTAAAAAACATAGAGTTTTGAGTTTTTTTGGTAAATATTTTTCATTACAGAATATGGTGATTCCTTAATTTAAGTAATGTGGAAATATATGATAGTGAGGAACATATGAAAATGGAGTTTCAAAATATTTGACAATTATTTCATTGGAATTCCAATATCCACATATATTAATTTTAAAATAATTTCCCCATTTTCTACAATTAAGAAAATAAAATTAAATCTTCAAATTAAATTTAATTTTAATCTCCCATATATTCCTCTTAAATTTATACTGTGTTAGAATTTTTGAAGGGAATTTTCTAATAAAAAAATTAAAATAATATAAGGGATCATAATTGTCTCTCTTCATCTTCAATGGTGATTATTGTGATGTAATAAAATCTAAATTTAATTTAACTTTATAATATGTTCCCATTTCACCCATATAAAAATTATATATATTTTAAACGTTCTATAATATTCATTAACTCATATTATTTATGATATATTAAGAAAATATTATTAATCTATATCGATACTTATTCATCACCCCTCCATTGTGCCAATTTCAATTATTATGTTTTAATAATTATGATTTCCCATTTCATTTTAATATATCAATATAATAAATAATATTGTCACACTTCTTATATATATATCATAATATATTATCATTTAACTCTATTTATTCCTTTTTCAGATTGGTTACCATATATATGTAAATAATTTCAAATCCAATTCATTTCATTTAAAATTATTTTTTCCCTAAAACTAGTTTATAATTATTTTTCACTTGTTTAATGACATTTTTTAGATATTATCACACCCAAAATATTTTATCAACATATAATCATCCATTATCTATCCATATTAAACATTAAATGTAAATACCATATAACATTAAAATATTCCTATTTACTTCATGTTAATTTAAATATATGATTAATGTTAATAATCAATTTTGATACATAATTTCAAAATTCTATAAAATATTTTGTTTAATATATTAACATCATTATATTTAGTTATCAATTATATATTAACAATATAATATCATTATACCGTTATCAAAATAAATTTCTATTCCATAATAGATTAATGTACTGAATTGTATCACCTAAGATCCTATGTGGCTAAAAATCATTGAAAATTAAATCATATTGAAGGTATTGATCCAAAAATTCCATTTTTTCAATCATATAAACCATTATTTTGTTTTTCAAGAAATAAATTCTTCTAAAAATATGCCATATGAAAAATTAAGGTTATTATAATCTTTGAATGTTTATATGGATGGATGTTGAGTATATATCATTTTAAAGTGTAATTTTATGTAAGTGACTTAGTCATTATGACTCTATATAATACCATATGATATTAGTTTACTATAAATTTATCTAAAGGTAAAATGATATGGTAATTTTGTTTTGATACATGTAAGAGTCAAATAAAAAATATACTCATAGGACTCTTCAAAATTTATGATATAAAGGTTAGGTTAAAAAATTACTCTATACCTTGAATTCCATATATTTCAATGTTCTGTTTTTTTATATTTATAATTAATTTATTATCATTTTTAATCTAACAATTTATATGGTGAAATTTTTGAAACCTTACATCTAGATATAAATCAATTATGGATATGAGTTATGAATAGTTTCTGAATATTCTTTTCTAAATTAATTATTTATGACATTTTTATCGGAAATGTATTTAAATGATTAATCACTGTTATATAAATCTCAAATGCATTGGGTAGTGAATCATATCATTTGATAATATATTCTTGTAGTTATTAGGATATCATTGTATTGGAAGGTACTCATGACATTAGTGGATTTTTGATATCATAATATTAGTATATAACATTTCTATAACAACCATTAAGATATATTAGTAAGAATAGGTATTTTTTTCATCATATTTGAATAGATATCAATGTATTAGATGTATGAATTTTCATAAGTGTCGGTATAATGTAATGGTATATGATGGTATCATTTTCATTAGATCAATTCAGATATTAGTATATTAGTGATTAATGTGGCCATTAGTGGGATTATAACCTTATATTCATGATGTGTTAGTTTATATGATTTAATTTTATGTCATGAATTCTGCATCATAGTAACCAAAACCATTTTATTGGAATGTTTTTGGTCAAACAAACATTTTGGGATGTCTAAAGGCACCAGAGGTGGATATTAAAGGTCAAAGGCCTAATATAATATGGGTGGTAATTTTCTGTTTTTAAACAATTCAAACCTCCAAGATCAAATTAGAATTACCATGTAAACATTATATTTCATGATGTATAAACAACACAAATAAAATGAATAACCAAATAAACAATAATATTACAGTTGGAGTGTAAAATTATAATAAGGATAACTGAGATGAGAAAACATAATCACTATATAAATACATCATAGTTGGAAAACACAAAAAACATAATTAGGGATCTCAAATATCCTAACACCCCCAAAGGAAGTATGATCACATACCTCTACTATAGAAATACGATACCCTAACATTACCTAAGTAATGAATAAAAAATATTTATACACACTGATTTTAATAT
Organism: Viscum album; assembly: GCA_963277665.1. Taxonomy (NCBI): domain Eukaryota; kingdom Viridiplantae; phylum Streptophyta; class Magnoliopsida; order Santalales; family Viscaceae; genus Viscum; species Viscum album. The sequence continues at coordinate 395,871,527 of OY728148.1, forward strand.
ATTGGGGTGTGTAATAATTACTTGTATGTGATCCCCAATAGAAATACAAACTCACAATACTATGATAAAAAAATTATCTCATAAATCATAATAAATTGTATAAAATGTATATGAAAATCAAAATAGTTTACCAATTTAAAAATACTAAAATTTAATAAAAAAACATTATCAATTTATATAAAGTATCAATGTTTATATGATAAGTTCTAATGGTTTATTTATAATATTGGAACTATAAAAAAGAAATAATATCCCAAATTATCAAATAGTATTGTATCCTTCGTTAACTGGATACATAAATGAAATTAGCATTACATTTTAAAATAATAATACACACAATGTTTTTTGTTGAATCATTAAAGTTTTTCCCCTAACCATATCCTTGTTTATAAATCATAATGCACATCTTTGAATCCTGGGGAATATAAAATATAAGAATGGGGTGATCTTAGATGCACAATATGGGAATGGATATTACCAAGGTATCATGAAAAATTTAAAATAATAAATATGGAAGGGAAAATGACTAAAATAAATTCTATTTAAACCAAATCATATGTATAATACGATATAAATAGAGAATGAAAAAATATATTCTTAAAAATAATAAATTTTCTTTAAAATTTCCATTAATATTTATATTATTTGAATAAAGTGATAGACATAAAAAATTTAAATCCTAAAGTGGAAATACATAATGATAGACCTCTAAAATACACCACTCCGACCATATTTCATTACATATGACATTCCTTTATAGACTTGTTCTATGATGCATATATAACTGGGTAAGATATTAGACAAATGTCTATGAAATTATCTCTCATAATTATATAGGGTTCCTCATGCGGCTATAGTGTTCCCCAACAATCACATAATTATTCCAAAGAATTCCTCAACCTAAAGAGTTGTAGTATAATAAAAACCATTTGTACTAATAAAATATCATATTAAATGTTCATAATTGACATAATAAATAAAAATAATCATATATCATCAAGTGTAATATGGTGAAGAGTATCTAAATTATACATCCACATTGAAACTAATCCTAAAAAATTGACAAAAATAAAAATTATGGTATCATGATAAAATATTAAAATGTAACCTAACTAAAATAATGTTTGATGAAATTAATAAATATAAATAATACAGACATATTCTAAAAATAATTAATGAAGAATAAAATATACTCAATTATGAATATTAATTCCAAAAATTAAAAATGTTCCAGAATTATGGGAAACATATTCCTTAAAAATAAATGTTTTTTATTTAAATAAAATCTTCATAAAATTTTGTTTTCAATATGGTGATAAATTCTTTACATGCGATGTTGGTAAAAAAAAATCACCTTTCACATTTTTGGTAAAATTTAAAAAATAACCCCACATTGAATTTTAATGGTTGATTCCTTCTAAATAATTTATTAAAAAGTAAAATATTAAAAAATAATAATTATTACAATACTATGATAAAATTTAATTTATTTTTGAGATGAAATATTTGGGGGCAAAAATATGCCTGAAAAGATATTATCGAATGAAGAGATAAATGAATTCATCTATTCTACAATACATTATACCTATAATTGATTATACCTAAGAGAGGGAAAATGGAATTACTACATTAAATGTAAATTAATAAACATAAAAAAAATTATATTGGATTATTTTTATTGATTAAAATTAATTACCCAATAGGAGACATTAATATAGAAAATATCAATTATTGATGACAATGTGAAGTGAAACCTAACAACATAAGTGACTATTATATCATAATATCCATGATTAAAATAAAAAAAATGACATATAAAGTTAAATTAATAATAATTAATTCATGACATAACATATTAATATTTCATTACATACACTGTACAAACGTATCTATGCGGAATATGGAATATGACTAACAAATGTAAAATTGAGACGAGACTTTTCTTCCTTGCATACATATTCAATCATATATGTATGAAAATATTGTATTATATATATATTATATATATATATATTAATATAAAATAATAATATATATCATACCATATAATATCTACTTATTGTATTTTATAACCCATTTATCAAAAATTATTTGTTTAAATAATTGTTTTTTGTGATCAATGATTCATTTTTTATATGTATTAGTTAAATAATTTAGGTAATTTTTCATTGAAAATTTTATAATCAAATAAATAATGTTAGACACAAATTAAATGTTATATAAATTCATCATGTACATATGTGTTATAATATTTAATTTTTAGAGATTGAAAATGGATTTCACCAATCATGAAGATGTTATCCCTTAAGTACATATGAAGGTTGATTCAATTTTTTCCCAATGGGTGGATTAAATGTATGGTAAATTATATATCACCATTATAGTGTAATTATTATTTCATATATATGAAATATATTAATTATATATATTAATATATACATCTATGGAAATAATTAGTAAAAATTATCCACATCATATCACGTGGTCGTTATCTTTCGTACTCACGAGGATCATTATCATATCCCAAAAAATGAACATTAGAAGGTATATGAGATATTATAAATATAGAGGTATAATTAGTGAAATTTTTAATATTTTAATTTCATATATCCTAACTACTGCCTAAATGTATCAGAATAAAAAAACACATCTATTTGGATCGTGATGCCAAATTTTATCGTACACCCAAGTGATGTTTTTGTTTTCCAATAGGTTGGTAGGTAAAAATATAAAAATGAATTATAATTATATATTTAAAATAGTTTAATAATTATTAAAATACATTAAAAACTTAAATATATCAAATTTTAATAGGCAGTTTTAGAAAAGAATAAAATAGGTTCTAGAGGTTGTAGTCCACCAAACACACCATCGATAGTTTCATTTCCAATTTGATGGAAGACTATGTAGTTATATGTTATTACATAAGTGTAATTAAAGATAATTATATTTTTGATATTTTTTTACATTATGTAATAGTTGAATAATATTCGATAGTGGTGGGGGATAAAATAATACTGAAACACAAGTTTAATATTTTTTCCTTTTCATCAGATAACATTCATATGATAGCATTAAAATCATTCATAGGATTGATTAATGATCAAAAAATGGGATCTAGGATGTGGGTAATGAATTAGGTATGGTATTTTTAATTTATTGGACGGTCTTATGGGTTTCATAAGTGTAATAAGGATAGGATAAGGGGTGTCTGTTTATAAGTGGGGGAGAGAAAAAATATAGAATTTTTAAAATGTTTAAAATGATACCATGACGTTAAAATTTTTAAAGGAACCAAAATGGGTTATAATAGAATAATATATATTATAAGGTGTGAATATGGCCCTTAGATTGAATTTGGACTTTTTATATCAATTTTAACCATTAAATTAATTGTTTATACCCATGTCAAAAATATTTATACCCTTATTATGACATATATTTTTCATGTCTCTTACTATTCATACTGGTAAGAAATTTAATGATTGATATTATGTAATATTATTTATTTTTCTTCCAAAAAATTTAAACCTTTTAATGAGTTTGTTTCCCATTATATGAAATATTTAATTGAAAAATAACCCCAATGTTGTGCAAAGTGGGGTTCGAAAGAAAAAAAGTTTAATGTTTTTAAAAAATTAAAACAAAATTCGATAAAAAAAATTATTTATAAGAAATAAATTAATTAAATTTTAATATAATTGATTTGATATTACTTTTAAATCAATTTAAATTAATATTTATTCTCTTATAAAATAGGAATGACAAAAAAAATTAAGGAAAAAATGTATATTTCATTATTTATCAAGATATTTATCTATTTATAAAAAATATATATTATAAAAAATATAATTTTTACATTTTGGATTAAAAATTTATGTCAGTTTTTTCAAATATATTTTGAATAGTTTTAAAAAAAGTTAAATGATGTATAAAAATCACTCAAAACCGATTTTTTGAAAATACCATTTTTCAAATAACAATTATATTCCAAAAAAACAATAATTTCCTTGTAATTAATACGTAACCATTGAATTTATCTTATACATGTTTAAATGATATAATTTTCCAAATAGAGTTATTTTTAATAATAACCTTTATACTCCTGGCTATGTTATAATGGTCGTTTTAGTTAATTATGTTATAATAGAGTATCAGGTTTTAGTTAAAACTGAAATTACTTCTGTGACAACCTATCCAGGATATTAAATTTAAAAGAATTTATATTATAAATTATAAAAGTGTTAAAGTATATTATAATATTGGTTTTTCATATCATATACACTATTGTACACTTTGTTCAACTATTAATATATAATGATGTTACATTGTACACGTTTTAATGAATTTCTTCCTTTTCATTTAATTTTGGTCTCAGAAGTCAAGTGTTTTACATTTGAAAATACCAATGTTAACAACCCACATTATAAAAATGAATAACAAACAATACTCTTGATAAAAAAATGGGGTTTTTATATTTCCAATATAAAAACACCAAAGCATGTTTTCAAATAAGATACCATTCATGGGATATAAAGATATAGACTTGGAGAATAATCATATTTAATTAGAGAGAGTGATAAATATCATTGATCATATGAAATTTATTGATCAATATAAAATTCGGGTCATCAAAACCATTATCAGATAATGTGTGATATATACCATGGGATGATAAAAATAGAATGTACTATGATAACATTATGGTTTCAATATACATTTTTGATATGGTGATTTCTATTACTATCTAGTCTAAAATATAATGAAATATAATTACTTGACATGGAGAATTTCATCATTTAACAAATTACAACTGCAATATTTTTTTTAATACAATGAGTACTAATACTGAATTTTTCATGTCGTAATCAATAAAATTATATTCTTAAAGATCACATTGTTTATTAAAGAATAACAGGTTATTCCTCATGTAGTCATGAAAAGAAAAGTGAAATCCAAATTTATCAAATCTATTTCTTTAATCCCTAAAACCATAATATTAACACATAATATTATACACAATTCCTTTCATAAATTGTACACCTTAAGAATCATCAAAAATATGTATCATCAAATTCAACTTCCAAAATAAATATGATGAATAGTCATTATAGATATATTAAATTACACATAATATATAAATCATATATCATTGTATCCTTACAAAAAATTGATTACCATGATCACTATTAAAACATTATGAAAAAATGATGTTTAATAATATTAAAAACACATGTTCTTGAGTATATTCCATAAATCAAAACTTCTAGAAATATCTAGATAAATAATATTATCCATCAAATATAAAACAAATGTCAAGTAAACTAATATTATTCTATAAATACATAAATATCATTATTCTCACAACATCAAGTATATATTAAGGGTTATGTTTCCTCAATCATGTTTTTTTCAAAACTATCAAATTTCTGTTGAATCACTTTTTCATGTACTATTCAACATGTTTCTTCCAATTCATATTGAAAAACCATTAAAATATAATCCTTAAATTCTTTGAAATTACCATTTATATAACAATTACACAACATATTTTTTTAATCAAAATACATAATAACTGTAATCCTTATACACAGGCTATAGAAATAGAATAATATTGACATTCATCCTCATTGTTCTTCTGTGTTATATTCCTGTGAAACATGATAGATTCATTAGAATGTTTTCAAATAACCTTACAATTGAATCATTTATCATTTTAAAATTATTTATTTCCATTTAGATCAGTTACATTGTGGTTTTTCATTACATATATATATATAACCTGCATTACCATCGAGAATGTACTAGATTATTTCCTTACACAGTTATCTAACAGAGGAAATAATTATTTTCATAATAAATTTTATATTTATTTACATATTCCATCGTCTTATTCTCATTATTCACTTATATAGAATTATACATACATAAATCATTATCTATCATGAAATCATATGATACTATTTACTAATATTATTAGAATGATATGGAGACTAGTTCCCTTAACTATATTTGATTAATCCCACAGAATAACTTTCTCTATATTTCTCATTGGTTAGTGTATGTATTATCTAGAAATAAATTCTATCATTTTAATTATGGATTCATACAAAGAAACAATATCATAATTATTTATTCGTAGACCTAATAATTATCTCCCTATACTTACTTATTTACCACAATGAACGTACATTTATAATAAGAGTACATTAGAATCATTTTATTCCATTATTTATATTTCTTATACATTATTTAGTATATTGAATCAATAACTACAATTTTACGTCATCACCTAAGAGATTATATAATGAAATGATATTCTTCTCACATTTATTACAACCATGAGTGAGAAACAACATCTTTGAGGATCTTATCCTTTGCTCATTAAGAAGTTAATTAGTAGTTCCAATGAATAATGGATGTTATTTTTAGATAAAGAATTTTGACATTTTACACCCATGATGTGGATCCACATGATACTATATATATGAAATATAATTTATTATAACCTAATTATGATTCCCCGTTATGGTTAAAAATTGATCTGTTACATCTGAATGTCCATGTCTATCTTCATTATCTTATCATGGTTGGAGAACCCTTACTTGGGGTACATGAAATGACATGTCTACCTTTACTTCCAATATTAAAAATTTATAGATAAAGAAATACACTATATTAGATAACATCATTAGAAGATTCAATTTATAATACCAAAAACAGTGAGAAATTCAGCACAAATTGATTATAATTAATTCATGGATAATTACATAATGATAAACATGTTTTCATTAATAATGATTTAAAATAATAGTTTTTATAAATCTATAATTTTAGTGTTTAACGAAAATGTGAATTTATAAAAGAATACACCATTGTAGTTTCAATATCGGTTCCCAGTAAGCCTTGATTTGAAATATTATTTAATTATTTAGTCAATCCTGATTCAGATTTTTAGAAGTCACTATCCAAAGGTATATATTTTCTATAACCACACTAACATTCAGTATACTGAATGTTATTTTTTAATTGGTAAACCACATAATATATAATATACAAAAACATTTATAGATTATACTATACATAGACTTATTCTAAAAATATTTCATAGGGATTCATTAGAAAAAAATTGTGTTTCTATTAATATAAATTGAAATGTTTATACAAAAACTATATTATATCAAATTAAAGGCCCATGACCCTTATAACACAAATCCAATGGTTATATTTTTTACAACGGTAAAATTAACAAGAAAAAAAATCCCCACAAACAATTGAGTTTAGTAATATTGGTAAAATATATACTTGTTTAAAATATATATTTCATTTTAAAAATTTAAAATTAATATATTGTTTTATTTGACAACTCTGTTATTCCCTATGATCGTAATCGTAAATATAAAAAAAACACATCATGGTATCCAATATAAAATAAAACATAGGAATGAGTTTAAATTTGGTTCCTAGAATGGGTATGTTTTCCAAGTAAGATATAATTTATGAATAATAATAATCAATATGAAATGATAAATCACTAAGAAACATTACAATTGTAAAATAACATGAAAATAATATTAAAGGGAAAATGTATGATAAAATAAATTCATATATGTTATTTCATGACATTAAAACATATCAGCATATATTTTAACAAGTAAAATAATCTAATGGATACGAATAAATATTCTCATTATGTTGGAATGGATAATACATGAAATTTGATATATAATATCGATTTATTTCACAAATACATCTAAAATACCATTGAGGACTTATTAAAATAAATTAAATAAATTGTAAGACCATTGAAAAATACCAATGTATTTTGTTATCATGAAACCTATAAGTATATCAAGTAGCTATATTGGGATATACTAGTCACATACTATGTAAATCATATTCTTCATTTAAAAGTGTAGAAATATTATCAACACAAACATTCATAATGAAATATGAGGAGACAAAATGGTTATTATTTTACCAATCAAATAACATTATCATAAATCATCTAGACTAACATGGAGAATGAAATCAATATAGTACATCACCTGTTAAACTTATTATAAAACAACCTTATAAACAATAAGTATTGTATCATTATAATATATAACTCGTAATGAATAAAAACAATATTCTTGTCATTTAAAATCAACACCATAAAAAGATACATAATAACATTCTTGATGAAAATGTTTTATTAGTATTGAAATATAATTTTATGATAAAAATTATGAAATATTATGATATAAATTATAATTTAATATAAAATAATAAAATGTTATGTAATATTAAAAAACATTACTGTTCATGTTTTTGGGAAATTTTATATATACTGAGTTTATTAAAATAAATAAGGATTTTACATTTTAGCTAAAATAAAAAAAGTAAGTCATTCAGAAATTGTCTAAATGAATAGTTTTAAATAATTTTTCCAAAATTAACTCATGGGGAATATTTTCCTTTAATATTAATATAATAGTTTCAAAAATATTTTTTTGAAAATTGTTTATAAAACATTGAATAAAAAAATTATTTTCAACTGAAGAGGGAAATGATGTAATATTTTCAGGATAACATTTAACAAATAATATTATAAATAACATATTTAAAATAGTGAAATTAAAATATGTTCATTAATAACTATTTTATATTTGAATATATATTTTTATAAGATATAAATACAAAATAATTCATAAAAAACACAGAGAAATAAAAACAATACCAAAAAATAAAAATATTTCCAAATAAACCCTTATCTTATAAGAAACTTCTCATTAATAAGGCCCATGAAATAAATAAAAATAATGTAACATAAAAAAATTATAATTATAATAATTATATAAATTATTCAATGGTTATGTATATACACCCAATAATGAAATGAGTTGTTTATTTGGTATACGTCTCTTGGATTTATAATGGAGACAAGAAACATATACACTTTGTTGGGATTCCTTCATATGTGACTGAAACACCTATATAATAAATATAATATTATTAAATAAATATATATATAATTTAAACACAATTAATTATCAGTAAATGTATGATTCACTTATAGTCAATATGACAAATTTATTAAAAATTCTTTGTTAAAATAAATATTTGATGAGCTATTTTTCTAATTTTTCAAGTGCGTTTTTTGTTCAGTAATTTCAGTAAATTTAAATTGGTAATGGTATAATAATCTCTATAATTTTATCTGGGATATAAATATAATAAAAATTATTTATTTATGTATTTATATTAATCTATCAATGTTGTATGTATAAAATGGATTACATTATTCATAGAGACAATAATCTATAAATATGCATGAACGTTGCTTCCATTTTTCTTGATTGATGGACCATAACAAATGAAAATAATATATTCTATTTCTATAGTAATTATAAATTCATATATATCTCAATTATTATTGATATTTATATATATAACATTTCATGTAATGTACTACTGAAAAATTAATCACAAAACTTCACGAGGGGTAGTTTTTCGTACACATGAGTGATGTTATAGTATCACCCACATTGTGATATGTAAGAATGTATATGTGATATAATTATTCTATGATTATAAATATGATAATATATCATATATTATATTTTAATATATTTTTATTAATATAAAAATATTAATGGGAAAAACACATCACATTGGTTCGGGAGGCCGTAGTGCACCGTACACATGAGTTATGTTATTATAGTACAATGGGCTAGAAGGTAATTAAGTATATGTAATATTATAATTATAGAATAATATTAATTTAAAAAACATATATTTATCATATGTTAACTCAATCTTGATATCATACTATGAGATGCTATAAAGGAAAAAATTTAAATCGATTTGTGAGGTGGTACTTCACCATAAACACAATCATTGATTTAACTTTTCAGTTGATAGATGAGGAGAAATATATAGATTATTGAATTTAGATAATATCATATCATTATGTTTTTGATATCAATTTTTTATATTACCTCATTTGAATAAAAGTATATGGTATTGTGAGAAGAAATAAATAAATTTATGTTTAAAAATCATACCGCATCTTTAGATGACCACCTGAGGTTAAAAATTAAAGCAATTATAGGAAGTAATTATGATAAAAAAGTGATTGGTAACATGTGAATGGAAGTAAGTATGGTATTTTTTTATTTTGTGTATGGAAATAGTAATATTTATGTGCAAAATTGATAGGATAAAAGGCGGCCTTTTGTAAGTGAGGGAGTGAAGATACATGAATGTTTTAAAAAGAATAATATATACACACATGTTTCAAATAAAAAATAATAAAAATGATATATTATGTAATTATGGATGACATAGGGTTGTAATATATCTTCAAAATGGTATTTATACACGTTTGGACCATTATAACACATATATTCTTCGATTACCCCTTGGAAAACCCATTTTTAGGTTTACCATGATAATTAATGTTTTATACTTTTGAAATTCATAATGGTAAAAAATTATGTTTTACATAATATACAAAAAAATTTATTCTGATTAAAAATATGTAATCCATTTAATCAAATTCAACTGTCAGAATGGGTATAATTTATTTTGAATTGAAACGCACAGATTTTTCGAAAAATTGTTAGTCAAATGATAAATATTCCAAAATAAAAAATATTAAAATTTAATATAAATATGTTTTCAATGGCATGAATTATTAAAATTATAAGATAATTTAACTAATAATACATTAAAAAGATATATAATATAATTTATCTATATTTTTATTTTATATGAATATTCAGTTTTCCATAAAATTCAATATTCATCATTATTCATCAACAAATTTAACTATTCAAAAAATTATCACAAATTGAATAAAATTTAATTTTTGTATTTTGATTTTGAAAATAAATATTATTCATTATGATAAGTTTTATAAATGTGTATTTTGTATTTCATATTATGTTTTAAAATCATAAATAAACTGCTTTTAGAAGAAAAAAGATCACAAAACATTTCATTTTGTTTCAAATGATCCTTATTTTATTTCTAAATAATATAGAGAAAATTAAATTTTTTAAACAGGTGTAATCAATATAGTATTAATAATTTAAATAACATCCAAAATTATGGGAAGGTTATATTTTTTCTGAATAAATAATAATATCTTAATCAAAAATCATTTTCTAATCAGCTTTTTGTGTGTTCCATGTTATCAAAGAGATTGATTTCATTTAAACTGAAATATATTCTATGTTCTCAGGGTGATACATTATCTTCTAATAATTTTCATAGATTCCGTATACCCTATGTAACTTGATGTTCCACTTTTAGAATCGTAGGGTGTTAAAATTATGACCAATTGGCATACAAGAAACCACATTCATCCCCTAACACACTGGTTCACATTGATTGAATAAAGAATCAATTGGAACAGTCGTGAATTATTATTATAGGGGTGAGTTGGAAATCATTAGTATAGAGGTGTAAATGACATATCCACGAGAAAAAATCATTTAAAATATAAATTTTTAATCCTTGAATTCATTCATCATTATTAGGATTCATTGTTTAGAAAACAATGCACTATCCATGTATATTCTACTAGAACCAGACTACCCCTACAATGGTTGGTTTTCACTATTAAAAAAAACCATTAACCAACCAATATTTTTCTATTTTATCCAAATGAAATTTATCAAATTGTAACATCCATAGTTTTTTAAACCATACAAAAACACAAATCCTCATATCTCTATTTTGAAATTTTCTAGAGAAAACTACATAGTTACCATTAACCATACTCAAAACAATTACCCTTAAAAATATTAATAATAACAAAAAAACTATAAACTTCAAATACTAATCCAAAATCTTAACTAATATCAAAATACATAATAATAGTGTAACGTACCTGAATACAAATCTATCTAAATTTCCATATTATTAGGCTATACATCCATGGAATAATGTAAAGTTATCTTCATTGGAAACTTCATTTCCATTTATAGAATATCATTTTCACTATACAAATTTTCCTTATAAATATCAAAATAATTACATCATAATTAAACTGAATGAATCGATTTTTCATGAATTAATTTATTATCTCTACCCATGATATATACCACTAGTTGAAAAAAGAAACAACATGTTTATGTTCCATAAGGCCCCTTTTAAATAAATAGTGAACACTAGTTTATTATTTCATTAGTTGAGAAACATGTAAATAATTTGAAACCATACAAAAACATAGTGTTAAAGAATAACTATAGGTAAGATCATAATTTATTTATATCATCCCAAAATGAGAAAAACACGAGTATAAATATCTCAATACAAACATAACAGGTTATTTACTAACCTTAGAAGAATACGAAAAACAAATGATCGACTAATTAAAATTATTACTGAGAGAAATTATTATTCAAACAAATTTTTTGATAGTTTTTCCGAAAATAATCTACTTTCATATCATAAATTAATTTCACATTGTTTTTTCACACATTTTTAAAATTAAACTACATGTTATCACCTCCAAAACACCACATCACATGTTTGGTTCACAATGATTAACAAAATGTGAAACATCAATGATATTCCATATATATTTATATTAAAATATTCTTCTATAAAACTATATGATTTTATAAACTGATTAACACAATTATTTCATCATAGTCATGTCAGATTATTTCATTGAGAGAATATCATGATTACCCATAAATGTTATCAGACTATGGACCATTATAAACACATAGAGAACTCACCCAGACCATCCTGCCACTCTTTAAACTCAACCAAATCAATATATAACATTATAAAACAAAAAATAGAATATATTTTCTCAAATAGAGACGGTTACAACATCATTATGTCACATTCCTTCATTCATTATCATAGTATTAATTTTAATTATGATGTGTCTGATGGAATTATCTTCCTTGAAAATGTAAATATTTCAGTGATACATTGTTTAATAGTTTATGATAATTAATTTTTATATTGTTCCCAAATCTGAGGTAATGGAAATAAAATATATAGGACAATGTAAATATGAATTTTAGTATATATCCAATAGAATATAAGATAAATGTTGGGGTATAAACTTCTTTGTACTATCACCTCATTGAAAAATTAATGAAATATAAATACTAAATAAATTATTAAAATGTAATATTTTTAATGTTTTCCATTATTTTATATAATTTTTGAATTTAATTTAATTTTTCTGGTCTGCGATGTCTAGTCTTTTATTAGACAAATGATTGGTATTATAGGTAATTATTATGAAAACCCTATGTGAAAACCATAAGTATTGGTAAAATACTATGTTTATACATGCTTGAAAATTCATAATCCATATTATTTATATTATATTTATCCCAATAAATTAATACACATAATATATAAATAGTATGTAAATGTAATAAAATGTATTCCAACTATCGAGATAATAATAAATGTGATAATTTTGTATAAATTGTTCCATAAATTCTTGTTGTGTTAATAATGGAAAATCATTATTGTATTAAAAAATATTCATATAGTATTATATAATGATAATAATCACATAGAAAGGATTATATAATGATCAGATGAACCTTTAAAAGTTGAGTAATTATTTATTAAACAGCCTCTGTAATTTACTAGGCCCTTAGGTCAATATCCTGCAGAAGGGAAGATATCATTATGTAAAAATATATATTCATTGGTGATATTATATCAACATGATAATTTTTTTCTAGATATTTATAATCATGAAAATTAATATGATACCAAATCAACGTTATTTGGTTAATTAATGATGTTATTCATTGAGAAATATATCCCTCATATTTTATGAATAAAGTAATATTAAATATTCTTAAGATAAATTAGAATAATGATGAATAAATTTTGATATAAATATATATTTATATATATATTCATATGGTGTGTATTAATATATTTTAATCATATATAGTATATTTTTGATATATTTTATAAAATAATAAGGACATATTATATAATAAATTTTGATATCCAATAATACGATAGATATATCATAAAATTTTTTGTGTTTAATTATATAAATTTATGTCCATAATAATCATCTATATTATAGGTTATGTGAGTATAATTATAAAATAATTAATTTTAACAATCTTACCCAATAAAAATAATGAAAATAATTTTCTTCAACAATCTTCTTTTCAAAAATATAGAAGAAACCACATGATATAATTTATGAAATGTACAATAAGGTTCATTAAATTTGGAATGAATGAGATTGTAGCACATAAATGTATTTAATAGAGGATTAAATGTAATTTTATTTGATATAATGTGACCCATGAAGAAGAAAGTAAGGTTTTGAAAAACCTGAATACTATAGATTAATGATTTATATGTAATGAGGTGTGATATTTTTCTTAATATTTCCAAAATAAATTGTTGATTGATGGAAGTACACATCATTAACAGTTGAAGCCTCAAGGTAAATAAATTGTTATTAAAAAAAATTACAGATCTAAGATAACATATTTATGTTATATTATACCCAATTAATAAGTTTGTCTGAGTTTTTTTAAACTACATTTCATTGGATACTCTCATGTATTTATAAAATAAAATATAATATGTTCATATAAATTACAAACTAAATAATTTTGGCAAAATTATTTAAGGTAACATAGAGTGTCATGTCAATTAAAACCCATATATTAATAAAAATATCTATTATGTTTTGTGGTGAAGTATTATATATATATATATAATACATCAACCCTTAGTTTATTTTCACATTATTCTTATTATGTAAATGATCTAAACAAATATGGATAGTATAAACCATCCATGTATATTTATTTTCATTAATATATTTATCCATCTAATTTTATTATTAAACTATATAAAATGGGAATGAAAATCCATTTTAAATAATAATTTTATGATATTGATATATTATTATTGGGTTATAGGTTTGTATTAATTACCCAAATAATTGAGAAAAGATAAGGAAGAAAAATGAACGATAAATCTATTATATTCGAATTCTATGTTTTTTTTGTTAATAATTTAATGCACCCCTTTAGATTTATTTATTACTATTCTACAGGTATTGTTCTATGATGTCATTATATATCAAATTCCGCTTATAAAAATACTAAAATTGCATAATAGGATATATAGAAGCAGCTACACGATCTATTATTTATGGACTTTATCAGTCATCATGTGTCTATTTAGTGTGAAATAATATTATTTTTGGTGGAAAATGATAGATATTTGATATTGTTTATTGATTACATCGATATAATTTACAATATAGTTATGAATAAATATCAATTTCCAAGAATTTATTATCTATTATATCAATAATATTGTGATTCTTTTCTTAAAATATATTGAATAATTATCATGATATCAATAACATTAGATAGAATGGGATATATTACAAATACAAAATTTCAATATAGATATGAAATTTATTAGTGTTTTATATTTTCTTTTATTTGAAAAATTCACACAACTATATTTATATATCTAATGAATAATATTATTTAGGATTACATTGATATTTTATTGATTGACATTATAGATGATATTATTATTTATTAGAAATTTTAGTAAGATCATTCTGACCATATGATGATTTATTTAAAATTCTGAGGGATTAGTTAGTTATATTCTAGATTTAGAATGATTGATTCCTAATTGTAATAATTCACGTGTATTGGGCATGTTGTCACCAATTTATGCATTTTAAATGATACATTAATGAATAATGTAAGAGAAGAATCAATCTAGACTTTTCATGACTAGGGTTTCATATATATTTTCAGACCAAAAAGTTACTATTATAGCATTGTTTAGGTTTTCTCATGACTAGAGAACATGATATATGATTTTATACAATATGGGGTAAATAGTAATTTGAATATATAGTGGGAATAATTCATCTTATATCTCAATATAAGTAACATTAATTGGATAATTTTAACCTTATATTTCGATGGTAAAGGAGAAATTATCTAAATTGATGCATTAATGATGTTCTATGTATTTTTATTAATTAATAATTTGTTCATTATGAAATAAATTTTAAGATTGTTGAAGCATCATTAAATTAATTCTCCAACAATTGATTTTTAAATGACATTTTTTTATTTTATTTGACGTTATTTAGTATTAGTATTCTTGAGAGTAGTGTGATGTATTAAAAAGTAATCTTAAATATATAGTAACCTAAATAGATTTAATCACTATTTAAAGGATATATATAATGACATGTATTAATAATTATTAAACATTTAATTATCATCCTTGATATGATAATAAGGTTTTTGGGGCCTTGAAACAGAAATAATATGAATTACTTCCATCTATACGGATAAAAAAAATTATATATTATAAATGATCCCATTAGTCTATACATGGTAATAATAATGGAATGATGACATAATATCAATTCAATATGGTGTATAAATTTTCATAGTTACATAATAATAAGATAAATGATTGAGATGATGATTCATCAACCAAAATAACTAATGATATACTACATATGATTTTAATGAGTTTAATTTATTTAAATTTGGGTGTATTTTGATATGGTAAGAGATTGTGTGTCTTATAAATACATTTATTGGATAATGAAATACTATATAACACACAAAACACATGTATCCCTACAAACCATTAGATAATCATTATGTATATAAATCAACAATATAATTCTTGGTGGTATACCATTATGTTTATTATTTTAGGCCATACGTAAATATGTATTATGTAATGGTAATTTAAATAATAAATGATGTTTCTAAAATTAATGATATAGTCCATGAAATAAACAATATAATAGTGAGAAAATATAAAAATGTCCATTTTCACTTGTATCCCACGTAAATAAAAGGGGAATAATTAAATTAGGATTGTTATTGATCGATTTAAAAAATATTATATTTCATAGAAATAATAGAATATATATTCCATAAGAGATATGATGGTCTTTTCAAAAGGGTTATTATAATGATTTATGGAGCACCTTTCTTGATAGTATACATTAATGATCCATGGATTACATCAAACAACTCTATGAGTCATGAACATAAATAAGTATATAACTCTATCTTGTAAACTATTTCAAAAATTAGAAAATTGGGAAATCTAATATTAACATTGATTCATGTGTTTTAATTTGAAAACTGTGTTTAGTTGATTTCTAATTAAATGGAACCAAAACCTGAAATCACTATTATTTTTTCAAATCCGTGAAAACAATATATTTTGATAACTATTGTAAAATTTTAATTTTCGAGATAGTGAATGAGTATTAATAATTATATCTCTTTTAAAATATATCATTATATATAAATGAAATGGATAAATAAACCCAACTTATATATCAGTCTTTAATTTATTTCACTGGATAAGAATATTTGAAAAAAGAATAGATTTTCAATTCAATTGTCCCCTTTTTAAGATGTATTTTACATACCTATACTCTGAAAGAATATATTATTACAATGAAATATATTGTATATTTTTGTTTAAAGACATATAAATTCCATGTAAATTTTTATTCAAAAATTTATTACAATTTTACGAGTCCACAGTTTCTGACGGCGCTTGATTCAGATGCATGGTTTTCCTGAAATCAATTTATGATGTTTTTTTGGGTACATTAAGTAAACATACATACGGGATTTTATAACATTTGAATTGCTGCTCGGAATTGAAATCTGAGGGCACTATTGATCTCACAACATCAGTGATTGCTTATTGGGACCTTCACTGTAGTTGCATTTTAATGATAATCGATGTAAGATTTTCGAGGTTTTTAATTAAATTTAATAAAAATGAAGTGTTAAATTTATTTTTATTTTGGGTTTTGAAACCTCTCTTGGGAAGATATTATTAAGGTGGGTCCTACACCATCTTTAAACTCTCTTAACCCCCTTGTAACCCCCAATTATGTGGGGAGCCTTTTCACCTTCCCCTATCATTTAATGAGCCAACTCCACCCATTTAATTAAGTAATGTAACCTAATTAATTTGAATCCTTTGAATTATTTCAAACCATTTAAAATAATGTATATTCAATTATTTTTGGGTTGGAAACATTATTTTGGTGGAACTTTGAGAGAGGAGCCCTGGAAGAACTTGGAGAACGTTATTCTCCTGGCGAAGAATTCCCCTCTCCAACAAAGAACGATGTACATCTCTCTCTCCCTATTCAACCAGGGATAAAAGAGGAAACACCATCATCATTGAAGAATGCCGACGACTTCAACTTCTTCATCTTCTTACGATGTCAACGGAATGACATTTGCCTTTCTGTGACTTCGTCCAAGATTTTCGGCAATAGAGGTAGAAGGATTTGAGTTATTTTATATATGAATATAACCATTCGTTCTACGTTGTTCAAATTTCATGGTTATGGTATGCCAAATGTTATCTCCATGTCGAGGAGGGCTCGGACCGCATGAGCACAGCCCGAACTTCCCCCATTAGTCGTTCTTATTTGTTGATGACAGAGGTTGACCACGAAGAAGCTCAAGGCTCATGGTTGTCGGGTCCCCACAAGGTCGTGGCACCGTCGTTCTGCATAGAGAAATGAGCCGCGGCTAGGAGGGCCACGACGGTTCCCGAATGAAGAGACGTGGCACGGAGGGCGACGACTGTTCGACGATGAGTGCGGCGACGTCGCGCCGTTCTGTGGAGATGGAGAATGTGGCCAGGTCTAGCCAAGACGAGGTGGTGCAGCGCTGACACACCGTGTAGTGTCCAGCATAACCACAACACAATCGCACATCAGTGGAAGTGCTAGGGGTGGCTAGCTGAGCCGGCCGTCGTTCTTCACTACAGGTAGGATCCCTAGGGTGCCAAGAATCTCCAAACTGGCACATAGTTCCAGTTCATTCGAAGAACAGGGGCGCCACACCACCCCCTCCCCCCATGCGTGGCGAGCTGGCCCACCGAACTAGTCAGCCTTCTGGCCATAGGTCGGACTGCCTCGGGTCGGGCCGCACTCGGGTCAGGCCGCCATCGGGTTATGCCGCCCCACCAGACTGGGCCCCCTTCATGTCGGGAAGCCCACTTGGGTCAGGACATCCCCTCTTGTCGGGCCGGACCCTCGGGCCAGGTCAGACCCGCAAATAGAGTCGGACCCTAGTCCAGTCAAGGGTCGGGTCGGGTTAGTCTTACTGGGTCGGATCGGACCCGGACCCATTTGACCTGAATACACATTTTTTACCTATATATTGGGCTATGGATATCTAATTGACGAACCATCTGTGGTGACGGAAATATTAGAGTGAAACAGTTATTTTGACATACCCCTCTTGCGGTTTGTACACTGTTGGGCTATGGTCAGTTTGGTTTGATCCTAAAATCCAACTGGGCCCCTGGAACGGAAATAACAATAACTCACAGACTGGGCGTCGGATAGATGCATCGTTTGTCACCTTGGAACCCTTACGACAAGGAGATCCTTTCGGTTACTCATTTGTGAAGTTCAGTGGCGGTCGAGGTACAACCATCATCTTGAGGGAAGATTCTATGGAACTCAAGTGCATCGGGTGTGAGGAATCAAGTGGCTGATACTGAGGTGGAGGTTGGATACAGATCATACGGAGGTTATAAATCATTAATTCTTTGTGGGTTAGTGCATACTAATCTGTTGTGGGTCAGATCCTGTGTGGGTCAGTGCTTAGTGATTCCTATGTTGGTCAGTGCATATTGATCATGTGTGGGTCAGATCCTATGTGGGTCATTACAGGGGTTAGTAACTTTCAATCCTATGTGGGTTAGACTCCATATGGTTAGATGTAGTGCCTCCTATAAGAATAATCTGATCTAGCTTCACGACTAATCATCTTCACTTTTATTCTACATTAAAAATCATAGTTTGAGCTGAGATAATGACTTTTGTGTTTCCTCATGATTGATATGGGTTACTAGATAACTTAGGTATATGTATGGGCATATACATATGTATGAGTTATCTATTGATTCCTTTACTTTGTGGATTATCCTTATTTCCCTCGGAATTCGGGGATGACCTCCTTGATTGAAGGTTCCAACATTCTGATAGGTTTCTAACGGGTTTTTTCGTAGAACCAGAAACATCCAATGATTCCACATCCATTTGGACCTACCTTCCAATGGTAGGTGCTCACTAGTTTGTGGAATGATGAGGCTTAGGAATTTTCATTGGTTGAGAAGATGGGAGGTCGGACTCATCACACCTTTTTGAGGGGAATTATTGTCTACTCTGGGATTCTCTTTATAGATTTATGTTTTGTTTGTGAATCCTTATTACATTACCAAGTATAAAATGATCTTTCATTCAGATCTGACAATAAATTATTAAATATGTAGGAAATTTAGAGAATCTTTTATATGTATTCGAGGTTCTTCATCGATAGAGAATCATCTGTATTTATTAGAGATTCTTGGTCATCGGTATCCTTCGACACATTTATATAGATGTATCTTGGTAATTATGATGACCATGCTGGTATTAAAGCCATTCAGTGGGGCACTTGAAGTTAATTGTCATTTAGAAGGACATGGATTATTTCAGAGTTGGGATCGAACCCACAGATGGGTTACCTACGTATCCTTTGTTTAGAAAAGGAATCAGAACCCACGTAGTTCGAATTGGGTAGTATGATGTTTATGATTGATGACTCAAATAAGGATTTCATTATTACTTTTACACTCTAAGCTCATGTGAGTCATGGTCTGTGTGAGAAAAAAGAGGTATTGGTAAAAATCAGACAATTGTTCCATGAAAAATGAAATCATAAGAAATAATGTGGGACTTATGTATGTATGACATCCCAGACAAATGATGATTAGGATTTACATCAGGGAAGACATCCAGGGATAGGGTCAAGAAAGGTATATGTGCTTCATAGATATTTAAATAATTTAACTTCGGGATTACTCCTGAAAAGGAGGCCCAAATTAGTAGAGGACATATGATTTGGTTTTACTCCTGAGAAGGAATCCCAGATCAAAGGTAAATTAGGACTGGTTAATAGAAATTAAGACTGGGGCTTACTACTGAGAAGGAGGCCCAGATTCAGGGACTTTAAAAAATTAGAGGACTCTGGACTTACTCTTAAGGAGGATGCCCATATTAAGACTGGGGATTACTCATGAAAAGGAGGCCCAGGTTAATGATTATGACTAGGGCTTACTCCTGAAAAGGAGGCCCATATTTGAGACTCGGGCTTACACTTGAAGAGGAGGCCCAGGTTAATGATTATGACTGGGGCTTACTCCTGAGAAGGAAGCCCATATTTTATACTTTTAGAATGGGGCTTACTCCTATGGAGGATGCCCAGATTAGGGGACTTGGGACATACTTCTAAAAAAGATGCCCAAGTTAATGAGGACATGTACTGGGGATTACTCCTGAAAATGAGGCATAGGTTAAAGTAATTATGGTTGGGTCTTACTTATTAGGAGGATGCCCATATTAGGATTTTATGACTGGGGCTAATTCCTGAAAGAGATTCTCAGGTTAAGGATTCTCTCATCTTAAAGGATGAGGTTGAATGAACGAAATCTAAATCTTTAGTTACATAAAGATGTGTAAATCACTAGGTTTTGAGAGATATTCCTCATAATTCCTTTCAGATAAGGAAGTCAAATCAAGAAATCATGCAATAAATGGATTTTAAGAGTGTCTTGAAGACTGAATCTTGAATAGCAGAGGTGGAATGACATAAGAGGGGTGAAATGGGAAAGAAGGGAACCCAAAAAGGTAGGGGCGTGCAAGTCCTTGCAGGCACGCAAGTACTGCGTGGGCGCGCAAGTTCAGGTCGCACAGGTATACCTGCACGACACATGGGTACTTGCGCGATAGTTAACCAGCTGAGTAATATTTGAGAGACACTTGGTTAAATCCTTTAGAATCATCTTGAGGTTCTTCCAGAATACTAGCGTGCAAGTACTATTGAAGGAGTTAGTCGGCGCGCAAGTGTGGCCATTTCCCGTAAGGGATGGCCACTCAGGAACGCAAGTGCTGATGAGTTTCAACATTTAGGCCTTCCTCCCCCTCTTTAAGTCTTCCGTTCTAGGTAAGAAATTACCTTAGAAGTGTTTGGAAGCTTTGAGAAGAGACTAGGGGGCCTGGAGCTGAAATATGAGTTTCTGGAAAAAATTCCTCTTCAAATGGGGGGCCCAACGGGGGTATTTATAGGCTGGAGAAGACCCTTGGTGGTTTTCAAAGAAGGCGTGCAAGTCAGTTTCATGACCATTATGCGGCGCACAAGTGTACTTGCGCGACCATGAGGGAACTTGCGCGACCAATGGGAAATGTTCTCCTTATTCATTCCATTATCTATTATATATGTTTCCTTCAAAGGATGAACCACTTTATACTTTGGTATTTCCCTCTTTCAATCGATTGACTTTGTGACGGAAAGGAGCATCAACAAAATCCCCCCCCCCCCCTCAGAGTTGGATCCAGAGAGAAAAGAGGATTTCACTCTGAGGAAAAAGGAGAAACCTGAGGTCTTTGTGGTTATTGGAAGTTTAAAGTCATGCACGTTGGACAAAAAGAGGCTAATGTTTAAGTTCAAAATTACTTTGACCGAGTGAATTAGAATTGACTCAATTACTGGACAACATATCTGAAAATATTTTACCACATTCAAGTATGAGGGAAAATATGTAATCTACGACTTAAAAAAATTTGAATCTGAGGAATGATATGAAAAAGAGCTAAAAGGCATTACAAGAAGTAGTTTCCAAGAATGAAGTTACCATTATTTAAGAAACATGTTTGGGGGTTGAATTATGCAGTGCCACCTAAGGGCATTGGCTGCATAGTCAAATAAATAGCATCTTTTGTCTAACAAGTCTGTTATGTAGACTGTTTATGCAAGGCCACCTAAGGGCACGTGTTGCATAGTCAAGCAAAAGAACTCTCAGAAATTTACCTTTCTACTACTAAAAACAGGTGAACGTTTATAGACATTCATATTTTCCAATGTATATAATTTGTTGTATGGAAAGAGGTACTTGAATATGGAGAAGATATTTCCGAACAATATTATCGAAGAACTGGATGGATATCACTTCTACGATGGTCTGACCCAAACATAGGGAATGAGAATATAAACAATAGAATTGAATACTTTCAAATAATGAAATGGGATATGGGACAAATATGTTAAGGATGGATATTTTTGCGGATCCCAACATACTGTCATTTAAGACCAATAAGTAAAAAAGAGGCTTTCTTCCCAAGAACGAAGTTACCATTATTTATCAAACCCGTTATGGGGTTGAATTATACAGGGCCATATATACACATTGTCTTCATAGTCAAATAATAGTATCATTTGGCTGACAAGTCTGTTATCTAGACTGTTTATGCAAGGCCACCTAAGGGCACGAGCAGTATAGTCAGGTAAAAGAACTCTCATAAATTTGACATTTTTGTGACTAAAAGTAATGAAAAGGGTTATGAAGATCTGAAAATATTTATGGATAGGATTATGACACATAAATATGGGTATTTTTAAATGTATACAGAGATACAAAGATCAATGCTAATAATAATCATGTTGTGGCTGGGTCCTGACTGGAAATGATGGACTTCACTACGTATCCCATAAGGATGGCAATCAAGCCATACGTAGTTCTTAAACTACAGTTTATCGTTCTGTAGGAAAAAATTATTAGAGATCTTACTTTAGGTTCATATATCTTGGACCATTATAAGAAATACAAAGTGTGTTTTATCATGGGGACTTTTCAGCCAAGGGACTGAAATTGGAATTTGGGGTTAGGCCCAAAAGACCTGGGGCTGGATTCAAGGGACACTCTAACGTTCTAATGTATCCCATAAGGATAGGAATCAAGCCCACGTAGTTCTAGAAATACACTCTATAGAAATTTGGTTCGTACATGTGAATGGTGAATGGGTAATTTAGTACAATGATGTTTTAACCCAATATAAATGGATTAGGCATTGCCATGTATGCACGTAGTCTTTAAAATGAAACATGATTGAAAAAATCAATGTAAATAATGGTTCCCTCTCAGGTGAGGGTATCAAAGAATATTGTAGTTTATTGTCATAATGGAAAAAAGTGTTGTATAGTTTAACGTTGTACAAAAAGGACGAAAGTGAACAAATATAAAGATATTGATTCTAGGGACAGTTTCATGAATCAACATCGTATGAGATGAAGGTGAACGGATATGAAGAGATTGATTTTGGGCTTGAACCTTGAGAGGTTGCCTACGTACCCAGCCTGGAAGGCAAGGATTAATGTCCGCGTAGTTCAATTAAATAATGAACTAATAATCAAGTTTTTCTTGGGGACAATGACCTAAAAAATGATGTTCGTACACACACATGGTTAGCGGCCCAGAGATTGTGTTATGGTTGATGTTTACTCTAAGCTCACTTGAGTCATAATCATAATGAGAAACAAGAGGTAGAAACAACCTTAACGATACAAATTTTAATGTCATGTAGGACGTATGAAGGGACTATGCAGTTTAAAGTCTTGCAGATAGGACTATTGGTGCTGCATAGTTTAATGTCATGTAGCAGGGACAAAGTACAATTTAATGTCATGTAGGACGTTTCAAGGACTTTCTGTACAGTTTAGCATCATGTAGTTAGGACAATGGGGACAATATAGTTTAACGTCATGTTGGACGAAAGGGGGACTATGCAGTTTAATTTCATGCAGTGAGGGCAAATGAGTACACCATTTAATGTCATGTTGGACGAAAGGGGGAATTTTCACAGTTTAACATCATGCTGGAAGGAAAAGGGATGATACAGTTTAGCGTCATGTTGGACGAAAGTGCGAATAGTTTAAGGTCATATGCATGGACCGTGGATGATGTTGTTTAACGTCTTGCTAGATGGTGATGTAGATTAAGGTCATACCGGACCAGTTAGGGAACTTTTTCACTATTTAATGACATGTGGGACGAATGTAAAAATAGTTTAACGTCATATGTATTGGCCATTGATGGTGCAGTTTAACGTCTTGCTGGAAGGTGGTGCAGTTTAAGGTTATACTGGACCATGGTGCAGTTTAAGTTCATACTAGACCATGGGGCAGTTTAAGGTCATACTGGTCCATGGTGCTGTTTAAGGTCATACTGGACAATGGTGCAGTTTATGGTCATACTGGACCACGGTGCAGTTTAAGGTCATACTAGACCATGGTGCAGTTTAAGGTCATACTGGACAATTTATGATATATATTTTGTGTTTATAAAAAATACTTCTTAAAAAATCTGTCATTGGTTGGAGTAGTGATGAATTCTCCATCCATCGAGATTAATGAATAATATTCATTGATGTAGACCCTATGTATTGAGTAATGTCCTTCCCATTATTTCTCAATCTTAGGAGGTTTCATTCCTGGTGACATTGGAGTTCTGAGAACTAATACCAATTCTCCTTGAGTGAATGAATGGAGATGAACTTTTTTGTTAGAAGCTCATGCTATTCGATTATGATAGACTTCCAAGTGGTGAAAAGTGCACAATCTTTTATCATCTAGTCGTTCCAATTCATTCAACCGCTTTTGAGATTTCTCATCAGTAGATGATTTATCACAAATGGCAACACTGCGTGAGGGTAGTTGAACTTCAATTGGAAAAACTGATTCTGTGCCATATACTAATGAATAGGGAGTTGATCGTGTTGCAGTGCGTGTAGTAGTCTGATAATCCCATAAGTCATGAAAGAGTTTATCAGGCCATGACTTCTTATCTTTATCCACCATCTTTTGCAGTATATTTGAAAGAGTCTTGTTGAAGGATTTTATCTGGCCATTGGCCGCTGCATGATACTGAGATGAATGATTGTATTTGATGTTATATTCTTGATACAACTTCTTCACCTTGGATGAACAGAAGTTGGAGCAATTTTCCGTTAATATGTTATGAGGTACACCAAATCTGGTAGTGATTTTAGACTTCCTGAAGCTAACAACGCATTTAGAACTGACTTCCTTGAGAGGTATTGCCTCTGCCCATTTGGAAATGAAGTCAGTAGCAGTAAGAATGTACTTAAACTGCTTGGCCGTAGCCGAAGGGTAAGGTCCCACCACATCCATTCCACATTTGGAAAATGGCCATGAGTATTTAGCTGTATGAAGCAACTTTGGAGGTTGATGAGTGAAGTTGGCATGTAATTGGCATAATTGACACTTCTTTGTGAAATCGACACAATCTTGTATCATTGAATGCCAAATGAATCCAAGCCTTCGAACTTCATCAGACAGTCTATGTACAGACTGATGGGCACCACCAACTCCAACATGCACTTCTTTTATGACAGCCATTTTCTCTTCACCAACAATGCATCTGAAGAGAACTCCATCGAAACCACGTTTGAAGAGAATTTTCTCTAGGTGATCTGGGCTATCATAAAGAGTAAAATTGACCCCACATTGCTGTATTTGCTCTTTCTCGAATCTATTAGGTGGAAGCGTTCCATTTTGAAGGTATTCCCTGATAGGTGACATTCATCCTGTAGTATGACCATATGGTTCAGGAATGGGACTAATTTCATTAATTTCCTCTATTCTTATTCGAACATAAGGTGAAATTGCACGACGGTGGGCAATACTGATGGTTGTCTCGTCCCGATTTGGATCTGCCAGAGCTGTGGCTGTATTAGCCAGTGCATCAGCTTGAGAATTTTGTGATCTTGGGACATAAGAAAATGTCGGTTCCGAATGAAATTCCATCATTAACTCTCTAACGTAATATTACAATGGGATTAATTCTTCCTTTCTGATGGAATAATCCCCATTGACTTGTTTGATTACCAGGTCTGAATCAACTTTCACATTTAAGTGATTATCTTATACTTGAACTGATAATTCTAAGCCTGCGATGAGGGCATGGTATTCTGCTTCATTATTGGTACCACCTTCCCATAATAAGAAGGAAAAAGGTAACACTTCCTTTTATGGAGAAATGAACAGAATTCCTAAGCCAACTTTGTTGAATTTAGAATTTTCCATTTTCCTCCCTGTTGGACTTCTGGAAGAACCATCAAAATACATTTCCCATGCTTGAGGACCTTCTTGAATAGAGAATATTTCCTCATCAGGAAGTTCAATATCTAAATATGTGACTTTCAGTGAAGGGTGTTTAGCCAGGAATTCAGCCAGAGATTGGCCCTTTATCACCTTTTGAGACAAATACTAAATGTCAAATTGCTTCAAAATAACTTCCCACCTTGCCAGACGTCCTGTAAGAATTGGATGACTATGGATGAATTTCAGTGGGTTATTGCAAGATACCAATTGGACCTCGTGATGTTGTAGGTAGTGTCTCATCTTCTGAACTGCAAAGATTAATTCCAGTCAGCACTTCTCAATACTTGAATACCGGGTTTCTGCATCATGGATAGTTCGACTGAGATAGTATAGGTTGTTTTAATTCCCAGCGTCATTCATTTGAGTATGAAAGGCACTCAATGATCACTCTAGAGCTGTCGCGTAGAGGATAAGTGGTCTTCCTTCAATAGGTGGCATGAGTACTGGTGGACTCACGAGGTATTTCTTGATAATATATAATGCTTCTTGACATTATTCATTCCATTGGTATGTGACTCCCTTCTTCATCAATTTGGTGAAGGGTAAGCATTTGCCTACCAAATTGTCGATGAAATGCCGAATATAGGCTAAGTGTCATTGAAGTCCTCTTAATTATTTCAAATTTTGAGGAGGTGACATACCATGGAATGACTTGGTCTTCTCAGGATCGACTTCAATACCACGATGGCGTACAACAAAGCCGAGAAATATTTTTGAGGTTACCCCAAAAGCACATTTTAAGGGGCTCATCTTCAAGTTATGTTGTCGAAGCTTGCAGAATATGACTTCCAAATCATCCAATTGATTAGAAAGATGTTTGGATTTAACCACCAAATCATCTACATATAATTCAATACAACTTTCTTAAGAATGGTTTGAAGATACGATGCATGGCACGCTGATACGTTTCACCTGCATTCATTAAACAAAAAGGAATTACCCCATAGAAAAACACACCCTACGGGGACCTGAAGGATGTGGATTCCTCGTCTTCAAGGGCCATTCGGATCTAATTATATCCAAAATATCCATCCACGAATGAATGTGCTTCATAGCCTGCTATTGCATCAATTAAAAGTTCTGTAATCGTAACTTGGAAATCATCCTTAGGACAATGCCGATTAAGATCTCTGAAATCAATGCACACTCTATTTTGTTGGTTCTTCTTCTTCACATGGAAAATTTTATCCAACCTCTTGGGATACTGAACATCTTTGACAAAGTTATATTTGCAAAGCTTACCCACTTCAGCATCAATTTTTGAAACATAAGTTGGTTGTTTTCTTCTCGCTGTTTGCTTAAATCCTCGATGTTCTTCTGGTTTACCCAAATGATGAGTAGCAACATCAGGATCAAGCCTAGGAATTTCTGTATAGTTCCAAGCAAATATGTCTCAATTTTTCTTTAAAAAGGAAATATAAATATCTTGTTCTTCATGAGTCATGGCCACACTGATTAAAGTGGGGTGTGGATCTTCTTTTGTACCTAGATTTATTTCACTGAGTTCATCCACAGTGGTAGAGATACCCTCTTCAAATGATGGAGGATCATCTCTGAGATCTTCCTCTTCTTCTCTATCATGTGTTATTTCATCCTTTTCTACATGCATAGTAGATGATAAAGCATAATTTTCATGATCAGAAGAGATGTAAAAATTTTCACATCTTGAAGAAGAAGCTTCCATTTCCGACCTGATTGATGATGAAGTGTCTTATTTGGGTAATAAAGAGGAGATAATTGATTGAAAATCTACATAAATGTTCACCTCCGATGTTGCTATAACTTCCTCTGGCCTAATTGGCGATGTATAGACTTGTTGGATTTCAGCAGATGAAATGAAGACATCACCATTTGTGCTCTCACCACTGCTTGGTTGGATACCAATTTCTCCTATGTTGTCTGGCTCGATTGTCGTAATTGACATTATGGATCTTTCCATAAGAGTATTTTGATTTGGGTATATCTTGTCAATTTGACTGATAGGAAACACATAATCTATACTCACATGTGTAAATGGATTTACTAGAATCTTCTCCAAACCATACGGAGCATTAACTTTGGTAATCTCATTTGTTGTGGATTTATCCCTTCACCTCATATGATATAATTCCACCTCAATGTCTTGAGACTCACATGTCTTGAATGGGGCCTTATCACCATACAATGTCCCAACTTGACCATCGAAACAATATTTGTCACATTGATGGTATGATGAATGGATAGCTGCATGCTGATGTAGCCAAGGTCTTCAAAGCAAGATGTTGAAGGCTAAGTCTTGATCAACAATCATGATATCTGAATTGGATACAAGATCTCCAAACTAAGTTTTGAGTGTAACTTCGCCCAGTGGTTCTTGTTCATTTTTATCATATCCTTGTAACATCATGGTAGAAGGAGATAAATCGGATTCCATGAGGCCCAATCAACGAAGTGTACGAATGGGCATGAGGTTAACTCTTGAACCATTGTCAATGAAAGCTCTTCGGACGTCTACGCCATTGACCTTTTTAGATAAGTACAAAGGTTTAATATTCCCATGCACAACATCATCTTCATCTTCATTAGTAAAAGATATTACTGCATCGAATTATGCATGATTATTCTCTATGTGATAGACTTTAGCTACATCAATTTCAATTTCAAACTCTTGAGGACTTGACAAAGCCACGATGAGTGCTTCCCGAAGATCTTTTGACAGATTCAAAGCATCTAGAATTGATAATTTGGATGGTACATGGTCCAAGTGTTTCAATACATCATACTTTTGATCTAGAGTTCTATGTTTCCCAAAAGGAATATGTGGTTTAGTAGGTACCTTTGAAGCATATGCTTTGGAAGTCGATGCATCTTGTATTGGGATAGGAGATTGCAATATTCCTGGTTTTGGAAGATTAGACCGATTAGATCCATTTAGTTGTTAAGAGGAAGAAGATGGAACCTTCAACCAGTCTTCTAAAATAACTGTTCCAGGACTGAAATTGTTATTTGTAGAAGAACTTGCATGTTCTTGCTGAGGTCACTGAAGGGCTCTACCACTATTTTTTGCCGCGTACACAGTTCTAGAAGGGGTAAAATTGGAATAGTGGCTTCTGAAAGATCCACTTTTTCCCCTATATCCTCAGACTCTGGAATTTCCTCTGATTCCCTTGTTTGATACAGGAAATTCAAGCTCATCGAAATCAAAACTATAACTGGCATATGGATCTGTTAATTGAATCATATTAACCAAACCGAATATTAATTTTTTGTCTGGTGAAGACTCTACCTGTTTAGCATGTTTAGGTTGTGCCGTTTGGTGGGGCGGTGCCCGTGGATTTGAAGTAGATGGCATGAAGTCTTCCTGTTTCAAAGACAACCTAGGCTTTGACACATACTAATATTCTTCTGATTCTTTTTCTTTCTTTGAATCATGTCGTTTATTTTAGGACATTCCCTCTAATGAAATGGGTTTTTCCGCAACATTCATGGTAGAATAAAAAATCAGTTTCATTAATTATGTTTGAAAAATAGCATGAGTTCGATTGATTGCCTTTCTGACCATCCAATCATCATACATCTGTGAATTTTTTCTTTTGACTTCTTGCCATTCACCTTCCTCCTTTGGAACTGTAGCAGTGACACATGCTACCTAAGCTGAAGAACCATTCAGTTTGACTTGTCCAAAGTTGACCATCTTTTGCAGGAGGTCTTTGAATACAAAACACTCCTGGATGGGATACCCCAACATTTTATGAAAGGGGAAATAATTGGGACGGTCTTCATCTCCTTCCTTGTTTGGCCTTTTGGGCCTTGGCAGTTGAACCAGATTATTTTCTAGAGTCGAAATGAAGTATCCAGGAACTTTTTCATTTCAGAAAGTGTATGGTTTTCTTTTCAGATCCTCAAATTTTTTTCGTCTTTGAATTATTTGATCATCTGGATGAAACAGCCTTTCATTTTGGCGCTCAGGAGGTGGAGCCCTTCTAGAAGAAGAAGTTTTTTATGTAGAAACATGTATCGGTGATTGTTTGAGCATAACTGTAGCAGTTTATACTTTACCCATTATCCTTCCTGTAGCAGATTGAATTACACGAGATTTAGCCTTAGCCTGTATAAGGGAATCTTCAATCTGCTGAGTGATTGAAGTAAGGTCTCGAAACCCTCCTGTATATTTCATAGGGATCAACGGCGTGCGTAATTCATCACGTACATTTTCCACACAGATTAGCAACAATCCCTCTTGAGGGAGTACTAAGCTTAGGGAATATGTTAATCCCTTTCAGCGAGCAATGAAATCTGAGACCCATTCATTCTCTCTTTTCTTGCAGTTTGTAAGATCAAAAACTATTGTCTTTGGCAGAGTTGAGCTGAACTAAAGAAGGAATTTTTGCAGAAGATCCTCGCATCCAGTAATTGACCGGGATTGCAAGATTGTATACCAGACAAAGTCTGGTCCTTGTATGGTTCGTACGAAGCATATGAGTTTTACTTCTTCTTCCTGCACTAGAGTTGCCATCATAGGATCACAACAAGACATCTAATGCATCAAATGCTGTTCAGGGTCACCTGATCCATTGAATATAGGGAATACAGGGTTTCCAAAACTGGATGGAGGAGAGATTGAATCTACCCATTCAGGGTAAACATTCTTTTCTGGTTCAACCTGCATATGTTTCCCTTCCATAGTTTCTAACCGAGTTGTTAATGACTTAATGGTAGTTATTAACTTTTGAGAAACATCTGGTTGAACTTGGACTTGATTGGTGAAATGACTGGATCTTGGACAGATGTGGTGGTTGGTGCTGCAACTGATGGTAGCACTGCCAATTGTTGTTGTGCTTAACCCGTAGGTTTAGACCTATGAGGGTATACTGATAGAGGAGGATATTCTTGATCCATCTCAGTAGCTGCAACAAATTTCCTTGGTTGACTATCTCCAGCACGCTTAAGAAGAAGACTACCTTGAAGTAGTTCTGTATTCAACCTCCTTAATTCCTTTATTTCATCCTCTTGTTGTGCAAACCATTGCTCTAGTGAGAGATATTGGACTTCTCCAGAGGAAGGTTTTGTAACCTGATTCTTTCTCCTCCCTTTGATGGATCCTTTTCGGAGAGGGGGAAGTGGGTTACTCAAAAGATTACATAGGTTCTGAGTAATCCTTTGATATTGTGTACGCACACATTCTTCATTTGTGTCGGTTCATACATCTTCTTGAGCAGGGACCTCTTCATCTGAGTCCCCTGAGTGAGCCTCATCTGGTGGATCATCAACAACAACATTGATGACATTGATTGATGCATAACGCATTGCATCCATTCTATCAGCATTTCTGTGATATTTTCCTCTTCCCTATCTTTGATAAGACATTTCCTTTTGTTGATTTGATCCCTTAGGAACTTCTTAATGAACTGTAATTTGGAGGGAATATCTTGATAATTTGGATCTTCGATCCTCTTGAGGCTTCATTCCCAATCGAGAAAAGTCTGAATTTCTCTTAGGAGGGGATTGATGATTTGAGAATGTCCCCAGTCTGGTGGATTGGGGCTATTCTTGTTGTTCCCTCTCAACTCCTCAAATCCTATTTGTTGATTCTAAGGGTTGGTCTAAAAGATTCCCCAGTCTGGCAAGCTGGGTGGCTCTTGACATGTTATGTCTGAGACTTTTTTAAAAACTCTCCTGATCTTACGAACCATAGTCTAAAAATTAGCTGGATGCATTAACCTGTATCCACTTTTCTCACCTAGTTCAAAAGACCGTTGGATGATTTCCGACACTTTTGTCACTTGTTGATGTGCTTGCTCTATATGAGAGGGATGTTCAATATTCTCATTCGCTTGATGCATGAGTAATTCAACAACTTGTTCTCTGTATGCTTGATTTTGAGAGGAACTAGTTGAAGCCAGTTCTTGGGAAAATTTTTTATTAGAAACAAATCCCATTGATTGTGGCCGTCCATGGGCAATAACATTGCATGAGACCATTTTCAGCGGGCTTTGCTGACTGGAGAGCACAGTGAAATGTAGTGCTCCATGAACACCCCATCCTATAACATGAATACCAGATGGGGCATTGGAAATTAACTGACGCAATCTTCTTAGTGTGCCAACGCATGAACGTTGAAGGGATCTCAGCTGCTTTTCAGCCTTCAGATATCGAGAGACTGATAGAGATGCCAAATCAATCTGACGTTGTAACCCATCTATTATCTTAAGATTATTTTCATATTCATCATAAGATAATACTTTCTTATTCAAATGACAATGAGTTTTCCATATGTTGAGATGAATATCATGAATTCCATCTTCCGTCAACATCTTGGGAATCCCATACTGAGAGTCATCCATAGGCCAAAACATGACTGGTACATTACCTTTTTCCAGTTGTTTTCTCGTGTTCAACATTTCCTCTTTATCACTAAATGAAGATTCTTCTACCTGATTTGCCAAAGCTGGTGCTTCCTTGTGGCTTCATCGGATTCAACATGATTGTTAGAGAAATCACTGATGAAACTAGAAGATGCATGACTTAGGGGTGGTTCGGAGAATGACCTACACCCAAGGCTGTCTTCTGATTGAGAAAGTATTTCACCTGCAAGCGATGAAGCATCAGACATGACTGGTTTCGCATTTTCATGTGCCTCAAGATATGAGGGCTTTCTCGGCACTACAATTTCCACTGGAGCATTTTTCGGGCAATGTGAATTACTACTGTGGAGAGGACTTTCTCAGTGAAATTCATCATCATGGGGAGGACCACCAAGGTGGGTTACAAAAAAGATGATATCTCTTGCTCCTTGGTCTTTTGACCACAAAGAGGGTCCATGTGGCTATCATCTAAAGATAAAACATCAAGATCGACCGAATTGTCATGAAGCAAGACATCATGAGGAATTTTCTATTGAAGACCTTAAGAATTAATGTTCCCAATATTGGAAAATGAGGGAGTAGAATCTTGAATTCAAACTGATAACTGTCTAAGGGCTTCATGAACTCTAGCATCGAGCAAGGCCTTGTTAGATATTGGCTCTTGATCTCCTTACTGTGATGGGAAGGTCTTTTTCTTAGATGCCTTCTTACATGCCTTGGAAACCACTTGTTGACGAAAGTGTCTGCTCTGATAAGGTGTATGTGCCTGATCAGGAAATATGGACAGGTTAGACTGACAATCTCCACTCAAATCAGGTGTATGTGCCTGAATTGGGTATTTGTATGATATGGGGGAGTATACCCCACAACCCTCTTGGACTGGATAAAATGTGTGTGCCTGTTCTGGACTGAAATGTTGATGTGTCACTCCACTGGTAGGGATAGATTTAAGTGTCTTTCCCTGAGATGCTGCATAAGTTGTTATAATATCATAGCTGGCATCCAGAATATGAGCAGGGATTTGCTTCTTCTCTTTCACCATTGATAAAATATTCTTGGTGACTTCAGCTGTCGGAAAGGGGATATATGTCCATTCCATGCTTGGAGATGGTGTATGTGCCTGCTCCGGTCCTCTTTTTCCTGTCAGTGAATCCTATCCGTACTCATGTGTTGGGGCAGAGAGTTGAGTCTGCCTCCTGTTTGTCATCGGAGCTTTCCGACTGACATCTGTGTATGCTACCAAGGGAGATTATTGGTAGGACTGATTAATACTAGCAGGTGTATGTGCCTGCTGATTTCATTTCTCCAAACGTGGTTGACGAGCTCCATAATATGTAGTAACACGAGCCTGCTGACTAGCGGATGTTGTATAAATAGGTGTCTGTTCCTGCCTATAGTACTCCACCAGAATTTCTTGGCGGGATTGATGTGATGCTGCCAGATGAGTCTGCTAGACAGCAGAATTAAAACGGGCATGTGTATGTGCATGCTCGTTTCTTGCCACAAAGTTAGGTTGATGGACTTCTCCGGAGATGGCAGAGATGAGAACCTACTCACTGTTGATAGGATTCAGCATTTGGCAGTTCGTCTTTCCTTCTCGAGTTCGAGGAACCTGAGCTGAATGCCTGGAGTTGGTACCCTCATCATGTTGAGGTCATACTACCGCATAATTCTGGCAGCGATTGTTGATAGGATCCATCAGGAAAGACTCCTCTTTCGTTGAATTAAGTCCCTGAGGGACCTGCTCATTCACCTCCCCAGAATATGGGAGTTAAAAGTGATTGTGTTCCGGGGATAACGACCCGAAACGGTTATAGGCGGTGGTAAGCACCGCCTGCTTCTTGATCACTGGTCATCGTTGCTCGGACAACCGGTGTGATTTTTTCACTTGTAGGGCTTGTCGGGCAGCCTCCAGAGTTGGGATGGTACCGTTTTGACGGTACTCCTTAACCATTGCATTTGATACCCAGCGTTGAAGATGCTGAGTAGGTGATTTCATCCTCAGAGTGGACGACAATCCAGCAGGCGTAGCAGCAGTTCCATTTGCAGTAGAAGTATTCACAGGTGTGAACTTGAGAGCAGCCATTCTGGAAATGCAGAAGATCTTGGAAAAGAGTACCTATTTGATATAATAGATGTAATAAAGATAAATTCATCCACTACATCCTTTGGATTAGCACATATGTCAATGAATAATTTTTTGGCCCTCTCATTGAGTTTTAAATAGGGGCCTAACAAATAGGTAAAACATCATTTTAACTTGTTTAAGGATTCACGTCGGCTTCACTAATTTTTTCCCTCGGAATTCGGGGATGACCTCCTTGAATGAAGGTTCAATCATTCTGATCAGTTTCTAACGGGTTTGTTCGTAGAACCGGAAACATCCAATGATTGCACATCCTTTTGGACCTACATTCTAAAGGTAGGTGCTCACTATATTGTGGAAAAATGAGGATTAGGAATTTGCATTGGTCGAGAGGATGCGTGGTCGAACTCATCACACCTTTTTAGGGGAATTGTCGTCTACTCCTGG
Source organism: Viscum album (assembly GCA_963277665.1). Taxonomy (NCBI): domain Eukaryota; kingdom Viridiplantae; phylum Streptophyta; class Magnoliopsida; order Santalales; family Viscaceae; genus Viscum; species Viscum album. The sequence goes on from OY728148.1 coordinate 395,907,466, forward strand.
ACTCTCTTTAAAGATTTAAGTTATGTTTGTGAATCTTTATGACATTACCAAGTATAAAATGATATTTCCTTCAGATCTGACAGTCAATGATTAAATATGTAGGAAATTTAGAGAATCTATTATATGTATCCGAGGTGCTTCATCGATAGAGAATCAACTGTATTTGTTAAATATTCTTGGTCAATGGTATCCTTCGACACATTTATATAGAAGTCTCTTGGTCATTATGATGTCCATGCTGGATTTAAAGCCACTCAGTGGGGCACTTGAAGTTTATTGTCATTTAGAAGGACATGGATTATTTCAGAGATGTGATCAAACCAGCAGACGGGCTACCTATGTATCCTTTCTTAAGAAAAGGAATCAGAACCCACGTAGTTCAAATAAGGGAGTATGATGTTTATGATTGAGGGCTCAATGAAGGATGTCATAATTAATTTTAAACTCTAAGCTCACATGAGTCATGCTCGGTGTGAGAAAAAAGAGGTATTGGTAAAAATCAGACAATTGTGACATCAAAAATGCAATCATAAGAAATAATGTGGGACTTATGAATGTATGACTGGCCAAATAAATGAAGATTAGGATTTATTTCAGGGAAGTCATCCAGGAAGAGGGTCTATAATGGTATATGTGCTTCATGAAGATTTGAATATAGTAACTTGGGGATTACTTCTAAAAAGGAGGCCCAAATTAGGAGAGGACGTATTATTGGGTTTTACTCCTAAGAAGGAATCCCAGATTAAAGGTAAATTAGGACTAGTTAAGAGAAATTAAGACTGGGGCTTACCCCTGAGAAGGAGGCCCAGGTTAAGGGACTTGAAAAAATTAGAGGACTCTGGACTTACTTCTAAGGAGGATTCCCATATTAAGACTAGGGATTACTCCTGAAAAGGAGGAACGGGTTAATGATTATGACTAGGGATTACTCCTGAAATGGAGGCCCATATTTGATACTGGGGATTACTCCTGAAATGGAGGCCCAGGTTAATGATTATGACTGGGTATTACTCCTGAGAAGGAAGCCCATATTTGAGACTTTAATACTGGATATTACTCCTAAGGAGGATGTCCAGATTAGGGGACTTGGGACTTACTCCTAAAGAAGATTCCAAAATTAATTAGGACTTGGACTAGGGCTTACTCCTAAAAAGGAGGCCCAGGATAAAGGAATTATGGTTGGGGCTTACTCTTTACGAGGATGCCCATTTTAAGATTTTATGAATGGGGCTTATTCTAGAAAAAGGGGCTCATGTTAAGGATTCTATCATATTAAAGGCGGAGGTTGAATGAATGAAATCTCAATCTTTAGTGACATAATGATGTGTAAATCATGAGGTTTTGAGAGATATTCCACATAATTTCATTCAGATAAGAAATTAAAATCAAGAAATCATGCCATAAATGGCTTTGAAGAGTGTCTTGAGACTGAATCTTGAATAGGAGAGGTGTAATGAAATAAGAGGGGTGAAATGGTCAAAGAGGAAACCCAAAAAAGGCAGGTGCACGCAAGTCCTGGCTGGCACGCAGGTACTGCGTGGGTGCACAAGTCCTGGTCACGCAGGTATACATGCGCGACACATGGGTACTTGCGCGACGGTTAACCTGCAGAGTAATATTTGAGCGACACTTGGTTAAAGCCTTTATAATCCTCTTGATGTTCTTCCAAAATAGTGGCACACAAGTTATATTGAAGGAGTTAGGCGGCACGCATGTGTGGCCATTTACTTTAAGGGCTGACCACTCAGGAATGCAAGTGCTGATGAGTTTCAACACTTAGGCCTTCATGCCCCTCTTTTGATCTTCCGTTCTAGGTAATAAATTACCTTAGAAGTGTTTCAGAAGCTATGAGAAGAGACTAGGGAATCAGGATCTCAAATATGAGTTTCTGTAAAAAATTACTCTTCAAATGGGGGGCCCACTGAGGGTATTTATAGGAAAGAGAAGACCCTGGGCGGTTTTCAAAGAGGGAACGCAAGTCACTTGCACGACCATTATGCGGTCCCCAAGTGTACTTGCATGACCATGAGGGAACTTGTGCGACCTATGGGAAATGTTTTCCTTGTTCATTCCTTTGTCTATTTTTATGTTTCCTTCAAAGGATGAACCACTTCATACTTTGGTATTTCCCTTTTTCAGTCGTTTGACTCTGTGACGAAAAGGAGCGTCAACAATCATAGTTGGATATTGTGAGTCCTTGAGGGTCCCGACATCCTTACTGAGTATTGTTTTACTCACCCCTACATGGGCTATTCCAGCACCTCATTATGTTGGATGTAGATGATGGACAACACTGACGGAGGCAAAGAGTGATAGGGCTAGATGGTACACAGAGATGGACCATACAATGGGTTTGTACACTGAAGAGTCTGACGGACATGGAGTGCTAAGGTGGCCATCCGTACCTACCCATTCGGTAGGAACACATGAGGATGATCCAAGAGCTGTTCTTTACCATTTAGCTATTTCCCCCTTTTCTGTTGTACATGCTTTCAGTTTTATTTACTTCAGTTGTACATGTGCTATACTATTGGGCTTGTCTTTCCGGCCCCTTTTTCATTCTATAACTTTTTCTGTTTAATGTATTCATTAGTACTTTTCATCCAGTTTTTTAATATGATTGTGTGTGTTTACTTTTTATAAAATAAATGCCTTCCCATCTTAGGGATTTACACCTTTGGTTCTAGTTGCCAACCCCTAGCCTTTAGAAGGAGGGCTTGGGTTAGTTAGTGCACGATCCCTGAGGATGGGACATGACAAATTGGTATCAGTGGAGTCGGTTCTACCGTAGAACTCAAGACTCTGATCTTTATTTTCTGTGAATAAATAGTGTTAAGGGTACTAATGTGGTCTTCAGTTTAGGGATTCCAGTGTTGGTGTGGTGGCCTACATATCCATACACCAAGGCCCTGACAACAGATTTTAGACTCAGTGAAAGAAAACACCGATTGTGTGTGTGTTTTAAAATGTTTTCATCAAATCAGTTCAACTAGGAAAACTCGTCAGGTATAAATCTTTTGACCGTGTCACATAAGTTTCTTTCATGATGACTCCATGTAGAAGACCAGTTAGATCCTCGAGAGTCATATGCTCGGACAGCCCACCGAGCGACGAGGCCGCTGTGCAGGGCCCTTTAGTAGTAGAGGCGCCAGTGGTACCACTACCCGTTGGGACACCGATGCCACCAGCCCTAGCATCAGATGATGCACAATGCTTGAGCGCGTTTCATGGGTTCCTATGATAGAGGAATATGAGATTTCGAGTCATGGAAAATTTTCGGATGACTGGGTGCTGGCTGCAGTTTGTAGAATGAGTTTTCCACATAGTTGGGAAACCCGACGACTTGATGGTGCACCTAGTTGTTAGCCTTTTCAAGGAGCAGCTGATAGGTGGTGGAGCCTAATTCTTTGGTTTTACAATGAGGCAACCCTTACCTGGGGGAACTTCAAGTGTCTTTTCATGGTGGAGTTTGTACCAGTGACTCTATGCTCTGTGCATGCTCAAGAGTTGTTACACATGCTGTAGGACATCCTGAAAGTAGACAAGTCATCTATAAAAAATAGTAGGCAGATGACATAAGGGCACAAGAGGGTTATATCTACTATTATACAACACCATGATGTGGAATCAAGGGTGCGGGGCACCCGATGATGATGGCGAATAGAATGAAGAATGGTACGTTTTTCCTGTAGGGGACAAGGTCACAGAGTGCGTGACTGTCCAAATCCTCGTACAGCTGATCAGTAGGTGTTATATGAGCCACATAGACAGAGGCAGTAATAGGGACTTGAGCACTAGATGGGTAGTTGACCAGGTAATGGAGAATTTCCTTCATCTTACGGTGATAAGAGTCATTGATCACTAAAATGACCACCCCTAGATGGTTCACCTCAAGCTCCAAGAGTAGGTGGATAGGAGCAGGACTAGCTCCAGAAATAGATGCATTTGTTCATGATTCTTGTAGCTTCATTGATGTCATTTTATGTGGTTTCTTTGTGTCTTTTTACATTAAGATGTAGTAATAAAAGACACATTTCCTTGTGATGTTTTCATTCCCACCTTTTTTTTTGTTGATACTAAGTGGTACCGGTTAAAACCATTGACTGGACCCCCACATTCGAAATTCCTACTGGAGTGGAATCGGTGACCACACACTACTGTCGACAGTGTGCCTTAACCCTTGGAGGTGATAGTAATTGTTAGATCTCTTGGTTTTAGTGTTGATGCCTTACGACGTCGTCCATGAAATGAATTAGTTCAGTTTATGTCAGGATTGACTGTATTAGTCAATGGGCATGGTTTATCCAAGGGATGGCATCCGATTTCTATTTTTATTAAAAGAGAAATCTTAGCAGCTCTTGTAGGACGTAGGTGAAGAAGGGTGTAGTCGTGTTCTTTACAATTTTCTAGTCTCCCCTATAGTTCTTTGAGTGAATGGTTTACAGTTTACTCTAATCTCAATAGTCTCAGGTGTGTCTTCAAGCAGAAGGACATGAACCTGAGATAGCAGTGTCGGCTTGAGTTTCTACAGGACTATGACTTCATGATAGTCTATACTCCTAGGAAGGGGAACGTTGTAGCAGATTCTCTCAGTAAGAGGTCTGTCCTACAGCTGCGGAGTGAGGCAGTGGGGTAGCATGCTTCATTATAGATATCCCTTGTGGATAGAGATGGATCAGCCTTTTCAGTCTCTTACAGTCACTCCCCCATTTCTTCATCGAGTTAGGGAGGTGCAACATGGGGATGCTGACTACGAGACACGACGTGCTCAGATATCCACAGGACATGCACCTAATGGATTTCCTGAAGCAGTGGAGCACACCATCTTCTTCAGAGGATGTACTATTGTACCTGTATCACATCAGGAAGAAGTTTTAAAGGCGTTCCAAACTTCCCCTCTAGCGATACATCCAGTAGTGGCGAAGATGTACCAGGACCTTCGACGACAGAACCAGTGGATTGGTATGAAAAATGTAGTATCAGAGTTTTTTTCTCGATACCTCACTTGTCAGCAAGTGAAGGCAGAGCACCAGGTACCAGTAGTCTTGTTACATCCCTTAGAGGTTCTAGAGTAGAAATGGGATGGGATATCCATGGAATTCATGACGGGTCTTCCACGTACACCCATGAGTCATGACTCGATTTGTTTGATTGTTGACTAACTCACAATGTCGGTCCACTTCCTACCAATCAAAGAGAAGGGATTAGTTGAGAGCTTGGGACACCTCTATGTGAAGTAGATAATGTGTTTACGTGGATTACCATCTTCTATTGTCTCTAAAAATGAGGTGGGGTTTACATCCCGACTATTGAAGGGCTAGAAGGTCGCTTCTGGTATGCTTTTTCTCTTGAGAAGGTCCTTCTATCCTCAGACGGATGGTCAGACTGAGAGGACCATCCAGACCCTCGAAGACAAGATCCCTGCTTTTGTCCTCGACTTTGGTCACAAATGGGAGGATCACTTACATTTGGTGGTGTTTTCCAACACTAATATCTATTACTCCACCATCAGTATGACACCTTTTGAGCCCTTATGTTGTCTAACTTGTAGATCACCACTATGCCAGACAGACCCAGGGGATTCAGCACTAGTGGGACTAGAGATGGTAGGAGCTACTATAGAGAAGGTGAAGATCATCTAGGAGCGGATGAAGACTGCACATAGCAGACATAAGTCATATTCTGGCAGGAGATGGAGACCTCAAGAGTTCTAAGACGGAGACCAAATCTTTCTACGGGTCTCACATCGACGAGGTCTACAGAGATTTGATCGAGGTGGAATGTTGTCTCCACTTTTCATCAGACCATTTCAGGTCCTCAGTAGAGTAGGAGAGATGGATTACCACTTTACTCTTTAACCACATTGGCAATATGTGCATGACGAATTTCACGTATCTCAACTAAGGAGATACATGCATGAAACTTCTCATATCATCGATTATGGGGATCTAGACATCAATGGTGGGGAAACATTCACGAAGGTTCCTGTAGAGATTGAGGATCGAATGGAGCAGGTCCTAGGTGGATGTTTGATACCTATGGAGTGCGTTCTCAGGCAGCACAAGAATCTCAAGGAGAGCACATGGGAGCAGGAGTCCCAGATGCGTGCTCAGTACCCCCATTTGTTCCATTAGATCCTGTTGGAGCTTAGAGGGATGTAAATCCCTAAGTTGGGTAGAATTTGAAGACCCGTAAAAACCATTAAAAATTTTCTCTTTAAATTCATTGGAATTTTACGAGTCCTCAATTTCTGACGGCACTTGATTCTGAGACCTGATGTGCCCGGAATCAATTTCTAATGTTTTCTTATGGTACGTTTAGTAAACGTACGTACGGGCTTTTATAACTTTTAAACCGGTGCTCAGACAAGAAATTTGAGGGCACTGTTGAACATTCTTTGTCAGTGATTGCTTATTGAGTCCTTTACCATAGTTGCGTTCTAATGAAAAAGGATGTTATATTTTGGGGATTTTTAATTAAATTGAAAAAAAAATGAAGTGTTAACATTATTTTTATTTTGGTGGTTGAAAACTCCCTTGGGAGGATATTATTATGGTGGGGCCCACACATGCATTAAACTCCCTTAACCCCTTGGAACCCCCAATTAATTGGGGATTTTCATCACCTTCCCCCTCGTTTTAATGAGCCAACTCCACCCATTTAATTAAATGAAGTAACATAATTAATTTGAAACTTTGAATTATTTACAGCCATTTAAAATAATATAGTTCTCATATTTTTGGGATGGAAACTTTATTTTGGGGGAACATTGAGATAGGAGCCATGAAATAACTTGGAGAAATTTATTCTCCCAATGAAGAATGCCCATATCCAATAAAGAATGACATACATCTCTCTCTACCTCTTAAACCGGGGCAAGAAGAAGAAACACCTCCATCCATGAAGAACACTGACAACGTCAACTTCTTCATCTTCTTCTGACATCAATGGAATGATGTCCGCCTTTCCACGACTACTTCAATGATATTCGGCAAGCGAGGTAGAGAGATTTGAGTTGTTTTATATATGAGTGTAAACCTTTATTCTTCATCATTCAAATTTATGGATTATGATATGCCAAATGTTATCGCCATGACGAGGAGGGATTGGACCGCACGAACATGGCCCGACCTTCCACCTTTGGGTTTTCTTATTTTTTAATGAAAGAGGTGGACCGCGAAGAAGCCGGTGGTGCAAGCCCACTGTGTCGACACAGGGGCCCATCACCGTCGTGCCACATAGAGAACCGAGGAGAGGCCTGGAGGGACGCAACTGTGCTGGAAGGAAGAGCCATGACCAGGAGGGTCGCAGTGGTAGGATACTAAGCGTAGCGCCATCACATTGCACGGAAGAGTCAGAGGGCGTGGCCAGGCTGGGCTGCGACAGAGATGGAATGGGGACGTCGTGCCACGCAAAGGCCAGCAGAACTGTGGCGCCATCGCGCCGCAGTGGAGGAGCCAAGAGCGGCAGACATAGCCGGCCGCCGGTGCACGCTACTGCTGGGACCCCTCAGGTCCCGAGGGTCACCGAACCAGTGCCTAGCGCAGGTTCATTCGGGGATGAGGGCAGGTGTCGCACAACCAATGGACAGTCTGTCGGGCCACTGAACCAGCCAGCCACGAGTCGGACCTCCTCGGGCCGGGCTGCCATTAGGCCAGGCCACCTGGGGTTGGGCTATCCTCGGGCAGGGCTGCCCACGAGCCGGGCCGCCAACTTGGGCTAGTCTATCACCTCAGGCCAGGCCGGACCCTCGGGTTGGGTTGGACCCTCGGACCAAGTCAGACCCATGGGCTGGGTTGGACCCTCAGTCCTAGTTGGACTCGCAGATCAGGTCGGACCCCGGTCCAGTCCCGAGTCGGGTGGTGTCGGTTCAACTAGGTCGGCCCGGACCTGGACCATGTTGACATGAATACTCTTTTGTTACCTGTATCTTGGACTACGAGTGTCTGATTAACGAACCATCTACAACGATGGAAATATTAGACCAAGACGGTTCTTTTGTAATAACCCACATCAGTTTTGGACAAAGTTGGGGAACAATCCGGTTGGTTTGAACCTAAAATCCAACCAGTACCTTAGAATGAAAATACCAATAACTCACAGACCGAGAGTCCGATTGACGCACCATCTATCACATTGGAACCCTTAGGACATGTTGTTCCTTTGGGTTACTCATTTGTGGATTTTAGTGGTTTTCGAGGTACAACCGATATATTGAGGTCAGATTCTACGGCACTCGAGCGCACCAGGTGCGAAGAATCTAGTGGCTGATAGTGGGGAAGAGGTTGCAGATAGATCATATGGAGGTCAGCACTCAGCGATCCTATGTGGGTCAGTGCATACTGATCTAGTGTGGATCAGATCCTATGTGGGTCAGCACTAAGTGATCTTGTGTGGGTCAGCGCATATCGATGTTGTGTGGGTCAGATCATGTGAGGGTTATTGTGGGGGTTAGTACCAATCAATCTTATGTGGGTCAGACTTTGTATGGTCAGAAGTAGTGCCTCTTATTAGAATAAGATGATCTAGCTTCGCGACTAATCATATGCACTTATATGCTACAATAAAAATCCAAGTTTGAGCTGTGTCAATTACTTTTGTGTTTCTCATGATTGAGATAGGTTAATAGATAACTTAATTATATGTATGGACATATACCTAAGTATGGGTAATCCGTTGATTTATTTACATTATTGTTTATCCTTGTTGGGTATTATGAGACCTTGAGGGTCTCGATGTCCCTAATGACTATCATTATTCTCACACCTGGAAAGGCTATGCTTGCACTTCATTGTGTTGGATGCAAACAATGGACAGTGCTGATGGAGGCCGAGAGCACGAGGACTAGACGGTACCCGGAGATGGACCATAAGATGAGTCGGTACATAGAGGAATTTGTTAGACATGGAGTGCTAAGGTGTCCATTTGTACATAACCATTAAGTAAGAACCCCAGAGGACGATCCAAGATCTTTTCTTTACCATTTAGATATTTTTACCTTTTTTGTTGTACTTTCTTTCTGTTTTATTTACATCAATTGTACCTGTGCTATACTATTGGGCTTCTATTTCCGGCCCCTTTTTCATTCCAGCACTTCCTCTGTTTACAGTATGTTTTAGTGATTTTCTTCCAGTTGGGTACTCTTATTATTTGTGTTTACTTATTATAAATGAAATGCCTTCCTATAATAGGGATTTACGCCTTTGGTGCTAGTCGCTAGCCCCGGGCCTATAAAAGGCAGGCTTGGGGTAGTCACGATAGGGGCCCCGAGGACGGGTCGTGACATGTAGAGCAATAAATAGATCCTATTATATCAATCATAGTGTATATTGTTAACATTATAAATTAATGTGGGAATTTGAGTTAAAATTATGGATCATTATATTTGAAAGATCCTTAGATTATCCAAATATTTATAGAGAATCATGGGATTAATATAAGATAACAAGGCAATAGTACATATATTTTTTGTACATAATTATGTATTATTTAAAATTTTTATGTAGATATTTATGTAGGTGATGTAATAACATGTAAATAAATTAACAAAATCATTTAATTTCATATAATTATACAACAAAAAAGATATATATATTTGTTTTATTATGATTATTATATCTAATAATAGTAAGTAATAAATATCAATATAACTTAAATATCTTCTGACACATATTATATAATTAACATCAAATCTATAGTAAATTCATTATAAAAGAAACATTATAAATAAAAAATAATAAACAATATGTGTAAATTAATCTATTAAATTAGATATTTAATTTGAGGGCATAAATAAATAGTAATTCATTTTGATCATAGACCCATAAGATAATTTAACATTATCATCATTGTTTATTATGACAGTTAGGACACATAACAATTGATTATATATTTTATATTAGTTGAATAGTTGGAAAAGTGTATATCTTTACTGTAATGGATGAATTGAATTGTCATATAAAGAATTTATAGATTCTAGGAGTAGGAACATTTAGTATGATCATCAATAATTAGATCTTATAAATGTGTATATATAACTATGTTTATTACCTATTATAATATAATTGAATATAACAAAAAATGAATTTATTAAAATCATTTATATTATAAATTCAGGTTAAAAGAAATAAAAAACAAGATCAATACTATATAAACAAATACATAATGAAACTAAATTTCACAATATACCATTATTAATTATTATACTGTAGTATGTGGTTCTTTATCATGTGTTTGATGTTTTATTAATTAGTAAATTATATTATTACATAAATATTTATTATCCATTATCCTATTTTTTCAAAACATAATAATATAATTAATATTTAAATATCATTCAATTGTTGGGTGAAAAAGATAAAATGGGTTATATATTCTGAATCGAGATATAAAAATTATGTAATTACAGAATGTTGTATTGATTTTTGGCATAAATTATAATATAATATTTTAAATGTTGATATATAAAAACATATGAGAAATATAAAATTATATATATAATCAAGACTATAGTATAAATATTTATTTATCTCATAAAATATATAATTAAACATTATAATAAAGCATTAAGGGGTAATGGAGAACTACAACTGCCTTTGAGAACATGAGATACTGATATTATAAAATATTCAATAAATAATTCTATATAACTACACTCACCACAAAAATAAATTCACACTATACTTCTCATTTTTATAATTACCCAAACATTTATATATTATATTACCAATTTTATATAATTTAATCATATTAAATAATATGTTATGGTTTAAAACACAAGATATATATAATATATAATGAATTGGAAACTCCCTATTTTATTAGAAGAACTCATGTTTGACAATTACTCTTTTATTATGTTTTATAACATATTCAGATTGAATGACTATTACATTTTTTAGTAACAATAAACATAATGATATAAAATTTAATAAAATATAAATGGATAGTATACAAAGATAAATAATAATTAATAGTGAAATCGCTAAGGAAAACTCTATAGAACTTAATTCCCAAATAAAGACCAGTCAGGTCACAAATACTACAATAATGAAGAGAAAAATAGTAATATGGGAGAAATCATCAATCTATCTGTAAACCATTGTTATGAATTTTAGTTTATCATAAAGCATGATATTAGTGGAATATATACAGTGTTAAATGGGAAATGTGACCATTAGAATCTAATCTTTACATAAACATTACTTTAATTTTCAAATGTAACAATTATGTTTTAGGCGAAATCGAATGAATTAAAAATATAATAACAAAATAATATTATAAAACTAAATTTAAATGTATGAAAAAAATATATTAAATATTTTATTATATTTTCATATAAAAATTAACCATTAGATATGATATTAAAAAATTTGACTTCTATAAAGAGAATAAATAATGTTTTCCCATTTATAATAATATTTTTCATAAATTATAAAATTTTTATTCAATATATATAAATATCATAAATATTATTTTATATTAATAACATTAAAATTTAAATATAATTTATCACATTAAAATTTTGATATGGGGATGTTTTCATATATTTTTAAAAAGAATTATATTTCTAGGAATAACAAAATATGCATTCTTATATTTTATGTATGTTTTCTGTATCTAAATTATATAATAAATATTTAATTGTTAATAAATGTAAATCCAGGGAGATATATTATTTATTTTTTAAATATAAGTTATTTTGAAAAATTTTAATGAATTTACATATCTATAAAAATTATTCCAAAGTCTAAAATTTAAAATATGGTTCTGAAAAATTCCTTTTGGAAAGAAATATTCATAATCAAAATTTAATATTAAAAATTTTGATTTCATTTATCTCAGGAATAAATTTGTATAATGTACCATAAATTTCTACGATGAAGATCTAAAACAATGGGGAAGAAAACATAATTCCATATTCTTGAAACCATATTTCAACGTACTATGTTTAAAGGATGATATATAATTATTTTCATTTTTCTAAAAATACAAAACAATTTTACCATTACTTATAACTCTAATTACATTGATCTTGATTATTAATACACATTATGATTTTTTTATCATCACAACCTTCTGAATATCTATTTTTTTTTTCTTTTTATATATGTAATAGACTTGTTATCAATTGGTTGGTGACAATTATTTGCTTCGAAATAAATTTAGTAATTTTTCATATCTAGTATACTATGATTATTGAATGATTGTTATGACATATTATTAGATAGTAACCTTCCAATTAGAGGAATTATTATAACCTTGTGTTGGATGTAAGCCTTTATATTGGGGCCATTCAGATATCATGGTATTTGTATGAATCTTTTCCAATAAGGATTTTAGAAGTAATGCTATTGGAGTGTTTCATTTATAATAATTTCATTATTATTTAATGGAATGTGTGGGTAACCATTCCAAAAGATAAATTAAAAAATTATGGTATTTGTGAAAATCATTACCTTTTGATGTTTTTTCACTATATATTTCTCACATTGTAGTTTACATTCTTTAATGGTTTGTCATATTTTATTTATATATCAGGACAATTATTCTTGATTATTCCATTCATTATAGAGGTATATTCCATAACACACTATGTATATATTATTACCAACAATGAATATATAATACCACCCATATTAATAAGTTTTTTGAAATTCCCATGAAATAGTGCATTCCATAGATGATATATAAAAAAGGATTAATGGATATATCTAGAATTCAATAAATATAAATCTATTATGCCAATTTTTAAGTATTATTTTCATTGAAATCAATGTAATTGAGACAAAAGATTTTATAATGTGTTCAATTGTATTAAAATTTATATTTTTATAATGAATTTATATAACCAAATTAGTAAACCATGAAATTTGAGTTTTTGGTGAAAATGATGGTATTTGGGAATATTTCTAAGGATTTATGATAATAATATTGGGTGAAAATCATAATATCATCTAATCTTGAAAAACTGTATAGGGTTTAATTTTTTATATTATAAATTATTTACTATTTTTTCCTAGTATCTATTTTCTAAAATTATTATATGAATATATAATAGAACTACGCCGAAAATAGATCTTATTATAGAGAAATTAGTCAATGGAATTATTTTTCAAATATTATTCTATACGACATGTGTTCTAATGTTGAAAACATATAGGAAATATTAACAAAAATGACTGTTACTGCAGATGATAACCATAACCATGTAAATTGTCATGAAAAACTATAACATTTTCCTTTAGTAATTAGGATATTCTATAGGTAACAACATATATCATTATATTGGTCAAAAAAACCACTTAAGACTAAGAGGTGTGTCTCTTCATTAGAACTAAAAAATTTTAATAGTGAAATGATCCAAATCAGATAAATCTACTCTAATTACCTATTATCTTAAAATATATTCTAATCAATGGAATATATGAAAAATAATACACATAAAGAATGGGGGATTAAATTTAATTTATTTTTTGATTGCATGAGGGTATTATTTATGATACATTTCCCTCAGATTAGAATAATCAAGATTCAATGACCATTCCTTTTACTAATGAGAAATGATAATGGATCTATTGTAACATATGAAGATCAATTGACATATATACCATGTTATTCCCCTAGATTATTGATTTAAATTTAAAGACTGATTAATTTAATTATTAAATTATATAATAAATTTTTTTATATTTTTTTAGAAATTTTAATGTTTCATTTTAATGAAAAATGATCTGTATGATAAATTAAGAAAATAAATATATTGAATATAAAATTGGCATATAAATTACTTGATAATTTGTATTAAAGAATGATTTATACATGAATAATATCTGATATATATAAGACACAGTTAATTTTTTATATATATCGCATTCTATAAATGTGGATGTAACTTCTTAAGAAATTATTTTGTAGAAAAAGAAAGTGATTTTAATGTAGAAAGAAGGTGCATCTACATCATAAATATTTTCATGGAATGAATCGAGGTAAATTATGTGGTCATATATGAAAAAATAAAAATTAAATAAAGGTTTTATAGATTCCATTCCAATGGATTGATTATTTAATTATAAGGATTTTTTCAACTATTGTTATAATTTTCTATATAAAATGATTTATTAAGAGATTATGTATCATTAATAATCGAATACCTATAAGAAACCATCTCCATTTTCTACCATAATAATAGAGTTAGAAAAAACTAATGAAGTTATCATATATACTAAATATATTTAATCATCTGATGATTTTTTACTATTGGATTCTGGATTATATCATTATTTTCAATTTCAATGTTTTTGTGAAAAAAATAATTCTTCATGTTTTATGATAAATGTTGAATAATCAGTGGAAAAAATAAATTATGATGTGATTAAAATAATAAGATTTTGTGTGTATCATAATATTTTTTTAAAGAAAATATTTTATAAAATATTTTATAACTACATTCCTTATTTATATTTGATATAATTCACGGCATAAAATGGATCTATACACACAAAAAATGAATAAAAACCGAGGATAATGATTATTTATATGACATAGAGATCATAACCATGTTAGTATTCAATTATAGGGTAGGGAATGATACTCATGTTTTAACATCATATTATGACATTGAATAAACAATAAAAATGAACTAATGTGGATTTATTTTAAAGAAAAATATTGAGAAGGTGTGAATAATGATAATGTATTAAAACATTAGGTAAGAATTTTTAAATTTATACCAATATGATTTTCCTAGATATTCATTGGATTGAGATATAATTTTATCTATTAATAATTTCATTTTATCTTTCCTAATATCAATAAAATTAAATTGAATGGATTATATTCTGAAAATAGTTCTAATATTGCTCAAATAAACTACTGGACTAGGGGATTATCTATCGTAGTGTGCCTATATTGGGTTCTCAAATGTTATTTATAATTATTGATTCATCTGTGAGATTATATGGATATTACAGGGAACAAAATGGTTTAAAAATTAAGAATAACCATTAATTCCCCAGAATCCATAATTAATTATATAATCTTTTTTTGGAATTATAATTTTCAATGATAACGACTCTAAATTATTTACATAAATGTCATAGAATGTCAAATTACACCATTTCTATATAATTATTTAATTTATAGTTTTAATAAGGATTTACATAATTTTATAAATTATATATTGATAAATGATAAATTTATTTACACATTCAATTTTATGAAGAATACTATTTATTTAATTTTTATAAACATTACGGGGAATGAATTTATATAAAAGAATAATTTATTTTGAATTCTAGCAATGTAAAGTTGAACTAGATTTTATGTTTTTAAATGTTAATGTATTTAAGATTACTACTCAATATAAAATATCAATGATCAATGGAATGTGTCTACTTCAATGACTAAAGAGAATTTCATTATTTGTCTATATGCGTATAAAAATATATTTATGAATACCTTTTCATGATTATCCCACTCAATATCCTTGTTAAAAAAAATATGGTGTTATAATTATATCGATAAATTAATGTGACTAAACATTAAATGATCTCAAAATATGTTTATAAACCCTTCTTATACTAATTATTCCTTTTATAGGTAATTAATTATTCATATAAAGTAAATCATTATAGAATGGAATAGGTTTTTTAATTATACATAATGAGAAGGATATAACATACATATATGGATAATTTAATATTCATATGTATAACTATGTTCGTCCATATTTAAAATCGATATCTTGGATATATTTTTTGATGTACTATTGTAACTATATATTTTTATAAATGAGTGATATATATATATATATAATTTCTTAAATATATATTTTCAAACAAGAGAAAAAATTCAGCAATGTGTATGAATGATGTTATTATAGGATTATAAATTCCCTATTCTCTAACATTCTATGATAGATTTTATTTTTTAAAATTTGTATTAATTTGGAATGATTATGGATATTTCCATTATATGTGGATAGATAATGACTATATACATAATGATCTACAAATGTTGTATTTGAGATATCTACAATAAAGGGTGACATCATGTCTT
This sequence comes from Viscum album, assembly GCA_963277665.1. Classification (NCBI taxonomy): domain Eukaryota; kingdom Viridiplantae; phylum Streptophyta; class Magnoliopsida; order Santalales; family Viscaceae; genus Viscum; species Viscum album. The sequence continues at coordinate 395,923,525 of OY728148.1, forward strand.
TCCCATATGGTATCATAATAATCAGTACAGTTTATTATTAGTATAACTAGATAAGATAAAACCATATTGATGAAAGTAAACTAATTTGAGAATTGTGGGATGTATACGAGTATTATACTTGATTAAGTGGGTTTTATTTTCTTTTTTATCCTGTAATCTGTATTATTCACACAATGGTTCTAGATTGAATTATGTTATTATGGGAAAATAATTTATTATCTCTATACATCGGATGAGAATCATGATATATATAAATATAAATATATACATTCATCAAATAAGAAACTGTTATATACATAAGTGATGTTGTAATTATTATTGGTGAACCAATTTTTATTGTCATCGATGATGATCCTATATTCACCTAAACCATTTTTTGGAATTTTATAGTTGCCTAAAGCGAATAACAAAATCTTATCACTTCTTACCACCCCTATATATATTTTTTAGGAATAAGTAGTATCGATACATTACAATCCATGTTATGGTCATGATAAATTTTTTCCATGAAATTGTTTTTAACAGCACCCCTTAGGGGAATTATAATATAATAATAACAAGCATTATATTATTAATTTCATACGTAATAAGGGTATCAATTTCATGTAATTATATAATTCGTATGAGTGGGATGATGTTAGAGGAAAATTTTTATATGGTCCATAGATGATTCAATAGATCACAATGATATATAAGGTTATCTATTACAATATCAACACTTCTCATTTTAGGAAAATGGAACATTATGTCATCATGAATAACTATTTATTGTTATTGGCCAGTGGTAAATAAATAATTAAGATATTTATTTAGAAATGTGTCATAAAATTTATGGAATAGTTGGAATTATTTCCATGCTTAATTAATCTATTTTAACTATTTCTAGTAATAATAAAGGTGACTACATAATTGATTTTATGAAAAAATATTTCCTAAATTCATACTGACATTCTAGTGTTTATATTTATGAGGAATATTCTATGACCCAAAAATATAATTTATATTTATGAGTTATAACTATTACTTGAAAAAAATATATAAAATATGATCTTGTTAGGATTCTTGACTAATGGGAGAATGTTCTATGAAATTAAACTAGTATATTGGTCAAATATTTTTTGAGATACTGCAAATTAGAGGAAGTGGTATTGGAGACTCACAAAGTAATAATGAAAATGTGTCTGTATTTATTTACATTACTATGTATGACATAATATTTTAAAGGATAAATTTATATAAATGGGGATCATGAAAAACAAGATAAATCTATATAAACAAATAATTTCTTAAAATAGTGGATTCAATAATATAGTTGATATATACTTATATTGATTAATATATATAGGAAACAAAAAATAGTATTTATAATTCATCCAAAATTTCAATGTCTCCTCAATTGTACTCTCTAATAGCTATAATGACTATAATATGTATAACATGAAGTGGATATTATACAACCCAGGAGATATGGATAATGAAAAATAGATTTTCGTGATTAGATGTTTTATTTGGAGGAATTATTTCATAATAATTAATTATAATCACTATGTTGTATGAAAATTAATCATTAAATCCATTGGTCTTTGTTACTATTAGGCATAATAATAGTTGATAAAATATTTTTCATAAATTTAATGTGTGGATTATTATATATTGCAAGAGTAATTGAATTATTTTAATATTGTTGAATGAAAAACTGAAATCATTAATTTCAAATATCTTATTATAGGTACATTTATTAGTTCATGGTAATGAGTTAATATCAGTTTTTTGTCCATAGAACATTGAAAAACTAAAAATCAACAATTGAGGTTCAAATGAAAATTTCAGTAAGAAAATAAAATGGTTGTGGAAATTTACACTACATTTGAGTTTTCTGAATCAACATATAAATATTCCACAATTCCAAAACATATACTCTAGGATTATAATGATATATTAAGGGGCTATATATCTAGTGGTTAAAGTGTTGTCTTATTTTGAACTATTTTATTAATAAATTCTTCATTATCCAAATATATTTTTATGATTAAATATTACATTTATATTTAAATGACCCATTTCATATTATTACAAGATTAATTTTAATAATTGAATTAAATATTTTGAATCACAATGTTAAAATTATTTATGTTATCGTATATAAAATTTTCAATAGATTTTTCTAAAATATTAGAGAAATAGTTATATACCATAATATAATTAAATATGAAAAAACATTATTATGTTATAATGAAAAAATAGGACCAAGTATCTTATCGTCAAAAAATTACTAATCCTTACAGTGGTAGATTAAATAATTTAGTGGGGAACTATGGGAATACTAGAAGATTTATGATAATCATATTTGAATATTTTCAATACTTAAGTCCACAGAATTCTACTCACACATGTATAATATCCCACAACTCTTATTATTTATTCAGAAAAGAAAAAACAAAATCATTCATCAAATGTTTTCCAATATATCTATATCATTGATCTATCATTAAAATTATTGAGTTCTAGTGGATGTAAGTCCTTATTATATTTCATCATTTTTATGTAAGGTAAGGGTTCATTTTAATCCATCATTATTTTAAATTTTTATTCTTTTGTTGGAATATTTTCTAAATTCAATTTTATTTAAAAATATTCTTACTTCAAAACATAATATAATCACATTTATTCTTTTTGTATGATATATTATTCCTTTAATATATTTATTCAATATTTTATATGTCATTATTACATCAACATAATGTTTCTGATTCCTCTCTAAATTTTTTTATATATAAATTATATTGGTATATCAAAATTAAATTCAAATTTCATTTGATTGATTCATTTTAGATTATTATATTATAATACCATAAATATATTATTCATGATATATTATACATTCATTCTCATTATTCCATTATTCCATTTTTTGTTATTAGGACTAGATAAATAATTCATAAACAAATTATTGTATTTTAAAATTAAATGTTTTGTGGAAATATATTTTAGAATATTTCATGACATTATTCAATGAAAATTATATTGTTAAATAACTAATACATTATTATTTTATACAAGATGGATCATTACTTCAGTATCTATGTAATGTTTTGTGATTCTATACAATAAAAATTAAAAATATTCGTATTCTATTCTCAATATTTTCTTTTTTCTTACTTTAATATGCAAAATTTATTTATAAAATAATAATTATTATAAAAAATATTTTATGTTATATATTCATTATTTTTGTAACAAATATTTATCATATATTCCATTTACTCTCATTATTCTCCCATCATATTTAATTACAATGAAAAAATTTCATAATGAACAATGAACCATCAACTATCTTCTGTTACTGATTTAATTCATCAAAAAATATCCATTAAATGATGGATCTGTCAAAACCTTATTCATGGATTCATATTGACCATTAATATTTTTTCATAAATACCCTACAATATACAATGATCAAATGAAAATAAAAATAATTTCATTAAAACATTTATGTATTCATTTGTGGAGATGTTTTGGACCTATAGTTTGATAGTATTATTTTAATTTAATGTGGCTGCCACTATATTTTATATCGACCACAATAATTAGATCACAATTCTTATGAATTTTCCACAGATAAACTAGATGAATCATAATCATCTAATCAGTTTCTATTAAGATACGATAAATTTCTTTATTGAGAACTAATTCATATGAGATTTTAAAAACCATGAAATTAAATAATGAATTATCATAAAATATCTATTCTAAATACTGTATACTCTCATCTTTTGATTATATATTATTACCAAAATTGTTTTATCATATAATGACTAGGGATTTTAAAAAATAAAACTAAAAAATACATACTAATGCATTTATATATAATATGAATATTCATTATGTATCATTTAAAATTATGGTCTCATGGATATTGCAACGTTATTATAGGATCATTTTGTCCCTCTAGGGGGGGGGGTTGAATCATTGTGATATTTTTTCTCAATTTTTCCATTTTAATTAACCTTATCAAATTTAAAAACACCTCTAATTGGTTCAAATATTATTATGATTAACATATGAATAACCCCATAATATTATCACATAATGAATGATATAAAGATAGAAAATAACAATACAAAGTATTTTTACAAGGTTGCATTCTAAAAGTGGTATTTACAATTTTTTTAATCATTTTGATTATATGACACATATATAAAATATGTAACACAATTTAATATAATTATGTTTTATGATGAAAATTTCAAACCATATATGGTTTATTTTAATAAAAATTTAACTGTGTATAAATATTATGATTGTGTTGTATATACAAGATATCATTTGTGGACATAGGATACTTAAAATAAAATATTGAAATGGTTCCTAAAAAAGATTAAAATTTTGTTACATCATTATAAAAATACAAATTATCCACAATTAATTTCTTCAATAAACAAACTATAATAAATTATTATTTCATAAACTTTTATACCTTTAAATTATCAAATATATAATTTTATTTTTGAAGAATCATGATACAGAGAATATTTTCCTAATGAAACAAAATTTATATTTGATAAAAAACATTATGAATTATTCTTATTTTCATCAATGATACTAGGGTATTATATAGTATGTCTCCCAATATTTTATTATGTGTTATCCACTTTTATTATATGCATTGTACCTTCATTATTTAGGATCATAATAATATTTATATTTTATGCACATTTAATTTATATGTATGAAGTATAAATTTCTCGACAACTATTTATTATTATCCCACTAGATTAATTATTAATATACAAATATATATTATAAATTTAAATAACATTAATTTTATATCATTATTTATCCTAAAATTTATTTAGTAAATAAATATTATTCCACTAATAAACAAGGATATTAAATCACCAATAAATATAGTGAATTAAAATAATTAACTTTCAAAAAACATCAGTAAACACATAATCCTTATATTGTTATGATAACACAATTCTTCAAATACAAAGTGTGAAAAAAATTTAAAATAACATTATTAAAATCAATTGTTTAATATTATACACATTGTGTTGGTGATAGTTTTCAAGGGAATTTAATGAAATCATCACAACATGATACTTCTATTCATGATAAAAAACATATATCCGAACATAACCTTATTCATTCATTCCAAACATTACTAATTTTGGAAAAATAATTATATTTCTAGGAATAGTTATGTTAAATCGTTAAATTATGTCACAAACTCCAAATAAATATAATCTAGTAAAATAAAAAAAAATCTATTGGAAAACCCTTCATTATATTTTGTTTCACCCATAAATTTTTCAAGATAAATCTTGATTATCAATATTTCATGGAATCACACTTTGTACAATATAGATATATCAAATCCTATTGTTTTAATTTTCCAAATTTATAAACATTAAAGTTCATCTTAATGATCACTATGTATCATAATGATGATATGCTTGTTTTTAAACTTTATAGGGAGAAACATATACATTATATTTTTTAACTAAAATATTTTTTAATTAACCCAATGAATTATGGGATTTTTCCTAATTTATCAAATAAAATTCTATTTTAGAAACATTCATATTCTCTAAACGTAAATTGATGTATCAAGAAACCTAATTTTACATATAATTATGAATCTAATGACCTATCCAATTTAATGTAATCATGTCAACCTAAGGTATATTTTTGAATTTTTCATTTTTCTATATTGTAGTTTAAATGTATTACACACCATTTGTTATAATATAAATTTACCCTATATATATTCCCTTAAATATAAATATATACATAATAATATTAAAAGGAGATTTTTATGAGAGAGAATAATGATATGTAAAATGGTTGTATTCCTTGATGAAAATATGGAAATTTTAAGAATTCCATCATTTTAGGGGTTGAAAAACAACTCATTTGAGTAAATTTTATATATTTAATAATGTGATGTAATTTATGGACCAATGGGTAAAATCATTCATGGCTGCATAATTATCTCATATATAGAAGTCATGTTCTATATATAAATTAATATATTTTGAGTCTGTGTAAGTATATTATTGTTGGGTATCACAATTCTCCATAGTAAATATATTTTTGAATGGATGTATTTGATTCACACCACTTCATATTTTAAAGATTATCCATTTTGTCTATTTACATAGTATAGGTGATTGTATTTAAAAAGATAATCTATGATTCATTAATAATAATTTTCCTAAAATTCACATTGAAATAAAATATGTGACATAATTACATGGATAACATTATATTATATGTTCAATAAAATCACAAAAATAAATATCCTTGTTTAAATAAATATAATTTTCATGAACCTATCTATAAAAAAATATTTTAACATCTATTATAAAACCAAATAGAAAAATAGGGATATGAATAATATAATTTTTTGATGATAATAAACCACATTAAAAAAATTCATGGGTCACCAGTATGATGTACTTCATAGTGGTCTCCCATGAAAATCCTCTATGAAAGGATATTTAATGAGGTAAATACACATAAGCCAATAATGAAACTAAAACATAAATTCAATGGATTTTGTAGAAATTAAAATCTCTCATATAGCACTAACAATATAACAATATAATATTTCTTATGTTACATTATTACATTGTTCATTGGTAATAAAATATTTATGATTAGACCTATGGAAATAAAATTCATGAAGAAACCATATTAATTAAATTTTTATCTCTTCGACACTCATTCTATCACAAATTTAATCCATTTATGATGGATTATTCAAAATACGAAGAATGGATTTTTTTCTCTACGGGAGATGAGTGAAAAATTATTTTTTAGTATATACACAACCATAGCCACATGAGATACATTAAATTTCTAATTAAAAAAATTTGAATTCCTTTATTAATTTAATAGATGTAAACATAATATTTTTAATTTAATGGCATAACGTTTCCTATGATTTACTCCCAATCTAATTAAACACTCTTCAAGTTTAAAATCATGAATTAAATTGATTAAAATTAAATATTTTATTTAAGGGTTGATAGAAATATACCCAACTCTGTTTTCTACACCGGGTTTTCCTGCAACTGTCATCTAGTTAACACTAGTATGAATAGAGAATATATCATAAACAAAATGTGTGTACGGATATGTATTAAATATTTATACCTAGTTTAATTCTTATTCATATCATTTTTTTATTTACTCTTTTGGATACTCTATAATATAGATATTTGAACAGTTATACCTCCCACATTGGTGTAAATAAAAACAGATACACACAAGGAAGAAAATCTACAATATCCTCATAGATGGTCCATATAATTATGGACCTCCAAAAAATTTTAATCCCTTAAACCAACATTCAGTTAGGAGATATATTATGATGAAAATATATTGAAAAAATTCTATGTGTAAGACCCAATCAAACCATTATTTAAATCCAAATCACTTATCCAATGTATAATCCATGAACCACTATATAGAAATCCCATGAATACTCCCCAGCCCTTTCATAAATATTCTTATCACAAATTTCCCTATTGATTTATTCCCTTTAATTAAATAATACACAAGGTATAGAAATGAATTTAATGGATTTCAATGAGTAAGATCAGACACCATCCTCCTTTATAAATATTACAACATTTTTTAATTATTGCACACATATGAATGGTATAAGAGTACTTGTTCCTCCTGATCGGTGTAATACCAAGTATCTTTTTTCACTAGACTTTAGCTATTAAGATTTCTAAGATATCAACCCATTTAAAATTATAAATATTCTTGATGTACCAAAAATGGTATGTTTATTCCTTAGTCATGCTAAGTATCCTATTTGTATCCCATTCAAAAAAAAAATAACCCTTCCATCATAATGTTATATTTTAATGATGGGAACTAAAATAAAATATTATCCAGTTAGGCTTGAATTGCATTGGATGTTATTTAAATTAACTATAATAGGTATAATTCCTCTATAAGGTTAAATATTAATAACCCATATATCTTTAATTATTGAATTTAAAAATTACAACATTATGCTAAGGATGAAAAATGTTTAAATGTACCATTAATTTGACAGAGACAGATAACCATAAAATGAAATTCATATGGTCATGAATAATAAAATGATTTCAATAACACATATTTTTTCACAATAACATAAAATTAATAATGCGTAGGAGTCCACAAAAATGAATTCTTTTTTGAATGGTGATATATTGATGGGTGATCATATGTGTAAAAGTTTAAAATAGTATTATAATTATTCTTGAATGATATATATCATTATATACATGTATATATTGACATTTATTAGTGGTTTTCATTGACTGTATGCCCTTGCATAACTACGGTATCTATTAACAGTTTGAAATATTAAAAAAATAAAATATTATTAAAAGAGTCATAAAATATAAAATAAAACCCCATATGAGGTGAGTTTATCCTACATCCCCACGATCAATATGTGAACGAAACTATTATTGGTATGTTCTAGTAACTACAGACCTATAGAATTTATGTATACACTTACATGAATCATAAAATAATTGAGGTAATTTGAAGAATAGAATAATAAAAAAGACATTAATTCCTAACATATGAATGTGATCAAGTTACCATATTTTTATTTATTATGTTTTTTATAATAATTTTTATTTTGTGGTTATATTACTTTAAGAAATAACCTTCAATCCAAATATTTTTACTGCATAAAACATAAGATTCCATGATCCATATAAATTTTGGTAGTAGTTTTAGGGATAATTATGATATTGTGTACAATTATTTAATTCACCAGATATATGATATCACTTCAATAATTTTCATGTCCCTATAATCCCAATGTTTTTTCATAATCACAATTTATCTTTCATTGGTTATTGAATTTTTTTTGAATACTGAATTAACAGCTCTATCCTGACATAGGAATTGTTTCATGGAATCCCCTATTAGATGAAGCCTCGTGGGTATTCATATAAATAATTGGCGACCTAGAAGTTGGTGGTTCCATTTTCCACCACCAACCATTTTAGGATATAATTCTTGGAGGAAAAAATATACATATATTATCATGGGGAGATAGAATAAGGAACTTACTACATTCCTATGGGTACTCAAGAGTTTCTTATGAGGGATTCATACAATGATTTTAATTTCCAATGTTGTTTTTCCCAAAAATATTAGGAATATATTATGTATCCCACGATAAAAAATACATCTCTAGTTTTCGAAACTGGTGAACCTTGGTGGGGGTATCTCTTCTGAGGAAGGAAAAATAATTAATATAAATCAGACCATATACATGTACAAATATATATATTTGTATCGTTTCATCATATTATGATACAAAATGAAGTGAATAATTATATCCATGTTCCCACCAATAAATATTATTGATATATCTTAATAAAAATGATAAATTATAGTAGGTTCATATTATTTCTCTTGTAAGAATATTCATCAATCGTTTTCATATCATAGTGAATAGTCATAAGCGTACTCATATCACTACTAATATTTATACATATGAATTTCATCATTACATTTTTATTGAAACTACTGAGATGGTAAATCTCCCAAATCGATTTCAATAATATATCAATTATCCTCATGGTAATTAAAATAAATACCCATATCCTAAAATACATTAATATTTATAATTGTAATATACTCAGTGTGTCCACATAATATGTGAAAATTCTTGTGTTATATCCTAAATCGAGCAATAATATACGTATAAAAACAATAGATTTGGCCCATAGACATTATCATTATAAAAAAAATCATCATCATATATTAATTTTACTAATAAATAATTCAAAAATCCTTTCTCACAATTATTATGATCATCATCATAGTTTAGCAGAAACTATGTAGCATGAAAATATTCTTAATCTCTCTTAAGATTCCAATTTGTATATTCTTATTGTAATTTCATATCAATTCCATATACAAAATCATTCTAAGTATGTTCACTATAATATTTTTAATTGAAATCAAGGTCCACATTGGAGGTTTATTATTTACAATGGTCACTATACAAACATCCCAAAATTGACTATTAACAAGGTTGTATACAGAGTCTTGTGAATGATAACATCCTGAAAAATATTCGTCAAGTAAATTTCAATAAAAACCATGTCCTTTTACCTATAAATGATTTTATTATTGAGGAATTTCATCATATAAAAATTTAGGCCCATGAATCTTTCATTTCAAAAATTATAGAAGAATTTATATAAGACTATTGTGTTATTTACCTTAATACTATGATAAACAACATTATTTTAACTAATAAAATACCATTTATAGAGGAATTCCCTATGGAAATATAAGTGGCATTTTAAATGGTTCTACTTATGACACTTATTTTTCAGGACCTCCCCACAACCCAATGGTCAACTAGAATGGTGGTCCTCTACTATCAAAGTAATAAAAAATTGGTAACCAGAAGATTCATACCCAAGGAATATATGATAAAAACATTGGTGATCCTGAAAGTGGAAAATCATATAGTGGTACTACATTTTAAAACAAAAATAATTGAATTGGAGGTCCTCCATATGATGGGAAATATGAAATCACCAAACGTTTTGTTCATACCAATTGTATTCATTTTGATAGATCTCGTTCTAATGATTCCATTTATTAACATTATGATACTCCCAATAGAAGAACTACTTAGAGAAATCCATTATACATGGAGGAACTAAAATGAAAATTTATTGAAACACCAAGATCCTCAAAAGAGAATGAATACATATCATAACAGTTAAAATATATCTCAATTACATTAATATTCATCTATACTTACCTTATATATCTAATAATATGGTGAAATATATGAGATATTAAATTATTAGACATTAATTAAAAATTATGTTGGGATGAAATCGATATATTCATTTTATGTTGAGTAGCACATCATATATAATGAATAATTTCAAATGGTCACATAAGAATAGTTTTCCAAATTTTTAAAACACATGATGTTCTAGCCTAAATCTACTCACCAATATATGATTCTTTAAGCATTAGTCGATGAGTAAATACGATATATTAGAGATATCATGTGGGAGGATCTACATCACCTAATGGAAAAATAAATATCTAATGTATTATTTGATAATAATTTCATGTTATTTAATGTCTATTTATACAATATCTATACGGTTCTCTTTTTATTTTCCTAAAATCCAATGCCACTGGAAAAGAATTATTCAATATACCTCCATCAACAGTGTGATTATACTCTATTAGATAATCATTTATACCCCAACATATGTTGTTATATAATACTAGGTAGAATAGGATGCATTCTATTTCACTATTATCAAACCTAATAAAACAATAAGAGAATATTTATTGAGATGTCATTAGTCCACACCAAGTCCTCGGTTATATATCTATATATGCATCTTGTATCTTCCATTGAAATCCAAACATTAACAAGAAAAATGACTTTTTTGACTTTTTTGTGAATATAACTCGATAAATCAAAACATTAGGAATATATGATGTTCATTTATTCCTCTTGTTTGATGAAGGAAAATAAAATAACCATAGAAAAATAATTAAATGTGATCATTTCTTCCCTTTAGAGTGACTACTCCAACACTTTCTCAAATAGAGTTCTAAAATAACAAAATTTCATAGAAAATCTTCTTCAAATACAATAAAATAAGAGACCCATCCAATTATAGTGAGTGAATTTTTACTATGCCTATTTTTCATGGATAAATTAAATATATATTACATAAAGGTCACCACACAATAAGGGAATGATTTATCCATCTATGGGTATATAGTTGATTGTGTGTCTAACTCGATTACTCTGATGACGATTTGTAATAAACAATAATAATATTTTGAGTAAATGCCATAAATATTATGCCAACATATTGAATATAGTACAACAGAGACATAGATTAATATAATACGGAGTAATCTGTATGAATAATTATGTAGACTGATGTATGTGAAGATGGTTCGTGAATCAAACATTAAAGGATGACCTAAGAAATTGTTGATCCATTGTATATTCCAATGAAACATGATCATTATTCTTTGACCAAGGATAAAATGTACGGTTTGAAAATATCACACCTTACAACTTATGTATCCAAGGATCAATCAGTTGCTTATATTACTTATTAGTATGAAGTTGAAACTGGGAATATAAAGCAAATTAGCTCTGATGTACAAAAATTAAATATTCTATCTATGTTGAACTTATAGGAATATGATAATATTTATATTCAAGTTAATAATCCTTAATATGATGTAAATTCTTGATCAATTAGGGAATAATCTATTAATATGACTAAGTTAGTGCTCATACAACTCTTTTATCTTACTTAATATGATTAGAATGAACAAGAGTGTACTCAGTTATGAAATTATATATTATATAATAATTTAATTTTTCTTAGAAAAACTCGATATGGATATAAATAATAACCACATGAGAGATAAACATATCAATCCCTTCCCATTTCCTTCACCTGATCATCATCCCATGGGACAGACCCATAATAAATCCTCAATTAAATCAAGAAATAATACTAATTAATATAATGTTATAACGGTTTGAATTTTCAATTATACTTATTGATGCCTTAATACCCTTATTGAATGGACATCACACAAACCAAATCTAATATATAGCTTACAATATTCCCAATTTTCATTATTATAGGAAATATTGTGTATCCTCACACACACAACACTTGTCGATAATGATATATAATGGGAATTTCAAAGACATAAGTGGATGGAAAACAAAGGTTCATTATAAATACATTGTAATGACTGTTATTATATTCGTATAGAATCCCACCAGTTTGATCTCCCACAAAAAAAATATGATGAATGTTCCACTATATAAAAAAATTTATTATTTGAAATAAAATATCCTTAATGAAATTTTTTTGATTACACTACCAAAAATGCAGGAAAGGGAAGCACTCATGTTTTATCATCTATAATCAGAAAGACCTTGTAAAAGTGGGATTTGTTATCAGCATAAGAAAAAATAGAATATAAATCCACACTATATTAATGCTAGTATTAGCGTAGAGGATGTACTCTCACTATCAGTGATAATAATAAGTGGTGATAAAATGTAGACATTATCAAAAATAATACTACCACTGATAGATGTATTAAATATAAATAATTATTAATTTATATGTAAATATTTTAATTATATTCAAAAATAACTTTTATATGCATACATTAAATAAAAATTATTTTTATTATGTTAATTAGTTTTAGTTATATATTTATTATATATTTATTAAATTATATGTTTATAATATTAAATATAAATACATATTATTATAAAAATATATAAATACATATTAAATATATATATATATATATATATTTCTAAATAAATGTGTCAAGTGACACATAATTTCATATTCTAATGAAAAAAAATTCATTGTTTACCTTAATTTTGGCCATTAATACTATAGTACTAATATATTATGTGTGTTCATTCATTTCTTATTTATATAATGCTTTGTATTTTCATTAATACTTAATAGAATGATAAATATATATTTTAATAAACAATATGTGTATTATTTATATCTAAAAATACAAATATTTAGTTATATATAATTATTTAATTATTAAATATATTATATATAATTATAATTATATATAAAATAATAAATTTAATTATGTTTAAATAATTATAATTTTTAATAATTTTTCATTAAATGGTAAATATATATTTGTGAATACCTTTTAAATATATTTATTTATAAATATATGTATTTATTGAATATATAAACTAATATATATATATATATATATATATTTAAATACTTCTGAAATTATAATTAATGATAATATATCAATTTATATTTATATAAATTAATTTATAATTTAAATTATATAATTATATATATAATGTTCATTATAATTTATACAAAAACTCTAACATAAATATTAATATATATATATATATCTTTATATATATTTGTATATTTAATTATAGTTTCAATGATTAAATTATAATATTTATATTAATTATTTATATTAATAAAATTATCAATGTAATACATATATTGGTTATAATTTTTGAATTATAAATAAATGGTATATTTTATCTACGATAATAAAAAATCACTGAAAAAACATACATGTATCTGTTCTTTTTTAACACTGATAATGATTGAATTTTATCATCATTAAAAACCATGTTATACATGTTCTTTTGCTGCCCTTTCTATTGTAGTACTGATTATACGTACTTTAATTACTGATTTTTTAGTGCTGGTAAAGATGGGACTTTTTAAGTTCTAAAAAGTTCTTATAAAGGCATGTTTTATCAGCACATTCAATTTTATCACTAATAAAACATAATTTTATCATATCTTTTTATCTAGCTCTAATAAAACTATTGACAGGTTTTATAAATAAACCATAGCGTTCTCCTCCGTCCTCAGAACAATCATTCCCTTGCAAACGAAAATCCCAACCACCACCACTGCCTCCTCTCTTCCCTCCTCACCTCCCTCGTCTCCTCCCTCATCCTCCTCCTTTGTTGTCAACTCCTCTTTACCAGCGAACTAAGCCTTGTTGTGCAACAATCCTACACCGCACCTCTCAACCACCATTTTCTATCCTCTATCGATCCTCTCCATTAATGTGGCTCTCTTCTCCTACTTCCTCTCCTCCTCCACACCTCTACTCTATAGCACCTGTCATATACCGCGAATGCACCTCTACCTCATGCTGAACAACACATATATGGTATGTTTTTTCTTCTTTCTCACTGGGATAACATATTACAGTTTGATATGGACGGTGATGTTGTAAATTGTACTGGCTATATTCCCTGTAGAAAATCATGGGTGTTGGTGGTCCTTTTTTTCCCACTAGTTGTATTTGGAAAAATTAAATTTTCCATTACCGAATTTTGAATTGGTTTATTTAAATGTATTTAGTTCAATGTGTGTTTTAATCACGGTAGAATATAAATATTGTTATTTTATCATATATTTGTATTTATGTTTGTTTACTCTCTTGTAGTGGAGTTATTAATCTATAATTTCATTTCGAATATAAAATTATGACATAGTTGGATATATTTTTTGATGTTATAATTCTATGTGGTAAGATTAATCTATAAATGTATTTTATGATTTAGTAATATTCAAATAATTTTATTTATCCTGACACCCAAATATAGAATTTTGTTAAATTAGTGGAGAATGAGCTAGAAATTACAATATTCGTGAAATTTATTGTAAATGGGGATTATATCATCTATAAATGTGATGATATGAATATTTTAATAATGTAAGAGAATATTTTTTTATGATTCACCATGCTTTTAATAATTAATATTTAAAATCCCCATTAAAACTGTAATACCAATACTTTTTGGAAACTCTGAGAATAATCGAATTGAGAAATTAATATACGATGCATCATCATGTTTTTTACCAAATACTATTAAAATATGTATCAATGAAAGGTATGTTTCTATTTTTTATAAATAAATACAATTTTTGGAGGGTGATAATGTACAGGAAAGTGACAACCTTATTTTATATGGCAGAGGATTTTTCAAGGACTTTATATTTTTCATTGGTGATGAGTGGTTATTTTTGGTTATTTTTTGTAATTTTTAGTACGAATCATGATGAATACATGAGTATAGAATTCCATTAAATGTGGAGTAGGGAGCATGATGTGATGATTTTTCGGATTCATGATAGTGTTGAAGAATAATTAATTGGGTATTTTCAAGATTTAATTGAGAATTGGCGTTGGTATTGAATTTATAGGAAACGTGATAATATTGAATTTATTATATATAGGTTATTATTGGATTTATTGGTAGCATGTAAGTGATGGATTTATTGGGAAAAATTTAAAAAATTATTTTTTAATCATGGATAGTGATAAATTTGTTTTCAATATATCTTGATTATTGTTGTTTGATTTATTATCAAAGCATGAACAAATATTGGATGTTTTTCTGGATGTAGATGTCAGGAATGATATATGGTTGTATGGAATGTAATTATAAAATAATTATTTGACATTTTTGGATATTATTCTATAATAGGGTGTTAAGATGTTGAGAAGAATAATTATTGATTTTTGATAATGCAATTTAGTAGGATATTGTTCATTTGATAAATTTCAGAGTTGTAAAAAATACTACGGAATGAGTACAAGTGTTACAACATGAGCAGAGTTCCTAGGAAAATTGAAAAATTCATAATAATCCATGTATGTATAAAATTATACAGGCCACATTGTAAATGAAATTTAAAATTATGGAGAACCTTATAGTGATACATGGAGGTCACATGTTCCAATTTGTATGATACATTGAAAATACAATATGTTGTCATAGAGAAGGCTGGTAGAGTTTTTTATTGTTTTGGAAATCAATTATTGAATATATATATATATATATGATATATGTGACCTCATAAAACTATAATTCACTAGAATAAATCAACATCATTCTATGGTTGGTTTCATGAGGAATAATTCACACTATGTAGAGGTGCCTATGAGAATTAAGATCCATGATGTTTTGAAGATGACTAGTTGATCACACTCTGTGAGATGGAATATCAATAGTCATGTTATTTTAATGGGAATATAGACAATTCCAGTTAAAAATAATATTTGTTCGTGAATTTGTAATAATTGTTACCCTATATGGGGAATCGGTAAGTGTTATTCAAGTCATGTAGAGTTTATGCATTTCGTGAAGTACCTTAGGAAGACCATGGTGGTTCTACCTAATTTTTTATTTACATGCCCTATATGACATCACGGTATGAATGATTAATAATACAAGGAGTCCATGTGACACACTATGTTGTAGAAAGTCATTTTGTCATGTTCTAGTAAAACTATGATTATTAGATATTCTACATACAATTTTTTCTTATGTCAGATATGAAATTTTGAGTTTAACAATTACAATATACAATAAATAATATCACACCATGTAGTAGGTTAAGCCATAGAATCTGGTTTTATAATAGAATGAGATTAAGATGGTGATGAAAATGTTCATTACCAAAAGTGATCAATTGAATATATGTTACAACCTAAAACAGGTCGACATGACATGTCACCCAAGATGGCATAATATTTGGCATGAATCCCATTCCGGATCACCATGTTCTGGTGATAACCAAATGGGTACCGATATATATAACTAAGAGAATTATTTCACCCTAAAATATAAAAATTAAAATAACTTAAAATAATGGATTCAAATAAAGAATAACACACCTATGAAGTCCTTGTATATTAAAATCTCCCCTTATAAGGACTTTTCATCCTTGAGAGGTCTCTCTAGAGGTCATACTTGTCCATCTTGGGACACAGAGCAATGGAATCAGACTCACGATTCCACATTTCATCTTGAATATGCCCACGATTCAAAAAAACTAAATTGTTAGGAATCATCTTATTTCTCAGTAACGTTTAGTTTCAAACAACAATTCATATTATATTTTTTAAAATGTTGTATAAATAATACCAGGTTTTGTTACATTCCCATGTGTAGATGTCTCAATAAAACTTCATTATGATTTTTCACATGATTCATCACATGAGCG
Source organism: Viscum album (assembly GCA_963277665.1). Classification (NCBI taxonomy): domain Eukaryota; kingdom Viridiplantae; phylum Streptophyta; class Magnoliopsida; order Santalales; family Viscaceae; genus Viscum; species Viscum album. The sequence continues at coordinate 395,941,140 of OY728148.1, forward strand.
TAGTGATAAACAATACTATATACCTTCACCATGTTCCCCTAAAAACTCAATCCCTACTATATTGGTTTCCATCATTTATTTATTATATATCTCCTCTAATTGATACACTTACATGAGTTTATATAATCTACAAGTTCAACTCAGCCACTTATGTGCACACCCAAAACAAACCTCATCTACCTATGAGTTAGGTTCACCTACTCACCACTCCCAATGTTCACAAATAAATTTCATTACTACCAAAACATAAGAATAAACATATCTTAGTGTCACCTGAATATTGACACTAATAATTGTTTCCAACGACGCCCATATATGCTTACATCACTAAACCCAGTAGAATAACTCTAGGAATCATCCACATACCCAAAAATGACTCTTATAGTTTGACTCTCCACGTCCACACATGGGATTGTTAGTGACCAACAAAATATTTAGGATTTTTATGAAACAAAACTAATCATTACTCAGATTAAAAATAATCATGATGAGATAACACCCACAATGAATTTACAAATATTCATTTTATCACCACAATACTATCCCTTGATAGTTCATAGATCATTCCCAAAACGAACTAATTATATCACACGTTTAAAATAACATTACATATGTGTCTTTTATTTACAACATTACATAGACCATTCCCCACGTATACATTATGTCTTCTTCGAGTTTGAATTATTAATGATTCTATTTAATGAAATAGTTTTTAAAGTAATTTTAATTATTATTTTTAAAACCATTGTGTCTTTTCAATAAATATTGATTAGGAAATATTTATAATAATATTTTCTATATTAATCTATTCCCTTTAAAAAAATTCATAATATTTAAAGATCAAATAATTAAAAAATTATTGTGAAAAGGATTGTATTTTTAGTTAAATTTATCTTCTTAGTATTGTTTTCCATGTAACAATATTTTAGTCACAGTTTATTTGTTATTATGATATGTTTTTTTTTGAAAAACTAGAACTATAATATTATATAATTTTTTAAGTTCATGTTATGTGATTTCTTTGGAAATATTTATGAAAATAATTATTTTTTTCATTTCAAGCATCATTCCCACTGTTTATTCATTATCTCCCACATCCCTCTAATCTTCTATATTTCATATCGATTTCTCCAAATCCTATGAACAAAAATTAATTTTTAATTAGGTTTTACAACAATAGGTTTTTGAGTGTTTCCTATAGAAGGTAAAATAGTATTTATTGATTACTATTCATTTTAAATTATATTTTTCTTTTCTTATTGTTAATTTTATAATTCATGGAATGTGTTTAAATTATAAATTTATATCTAATTATAGATTAGTAATTAAAGGTTTATTGATTGAAAATATAAATTTTATTCTTAAATTATAGACTTGGCATAAGGGGGGTTTTAGGGGAATTTCATTTATTATTTTTAAATTAGATTAATTCTTATTAAAATAAAATTTGAAAATGTTCATAAGATCAATTAAAAAAAATTATAATAAATTTAGTCCTTATTCCTTTTGGGTTTTTAATGTAATTTTCTATGTTATGGAAAGAAAAATGGAAATCCTTCCATCTCCATAGTTGATTTTCATGGTAACATGGGATTTTAGGTGAGAGGTCATGATTAATGAAACCATAGTTTTTATACACACATTTATGGTCTCATAGTTGTGTTTATGTAATGTATAGTGGGATGGTTCAATTATGATGAGTTAATTATGATTTAATTTGGTGGATCATGTTTTTTTAGATGAAAAATATATCATATGATGGTTCATGTAGTTATAGTTCCATTTTGGAACATCACATAGTAGTACCTTGGTTATATCCCATGACATTTTGTTCCTTAATCGATGGTTCTATATAGATAATTAAATTTTTTATTAATTACAACCCTGCAATTATTGTTTTTTTTAGTGTAACTATTAATATTGGATTTCTTCAGTATTATATTGTTCCATGATGAAATGGATCCCTTAATCATTGTGAATTTATTTTCTCAAGTTGATATCAGTTCGTTATGTGAAAATCAATGTTTGATTTTTATGTGGTAAACAAATCTAATTATTTTTTGACTGGTAGTACCTATATTTCTTGCCAATGCATTGGGTAAAATATTATATATCATGATATATATATGTTATGTGAATAGTATAGTAAGTCTATATGGTCAAAAAGGGAGAGTGTGATTGCGTTAAGCTTTGCACATAATAATACGTGTGAATGATTTAGAAAATTTCTATGTTAACGGGTGACTGTGATGGTGTTAATATATAATCCTAAATTTAAAATATGAAAATGGTTTTATGTAGCCAGTGGGGGGGGGGGTCGAAACACTAGAAAAAGAGTTCACCCACCAGTGAGGGGTTGGCCAATCCATAAGGTTCATGGGAGGAACACTAAAAATTGTTGATAAGAGCTTGATAAAGGGTGTCATGAGACATATAAGGCATGAGACCATCAATGATTTTCAATTTCTAGACATAGGGATGTGAAAATGAAATATTATAATTTTGTTAGGGGTTCACTTCTAATATGATTCAACTATTTTCAAAAGTTTCTTAAAAAAATATATGTCTTCAACATAACCTATTTTGGTTTTAAATTCCATTAAAATGGTTTCAAAACATCATTAGGTTTTTGATAAATTTATTTTGGAACTAATTGATTTATTTTAAAAGGGGTTCATTTCTTTAAAGAGTTATTTGTTTAAATTGTTGGTTATTAATGGTAATTCACCTCTTATATTTTAAATAGTTTTTAAATTAGATTTAAATTCTATAAAATTTTTACCCTTTGTTAATTTTTATATCATCATTTTGTGTATTTATTTTATTACATATTAATATCACTAAATAAAATATGATGGATATGAATATATTAATTTATGGTTTCCAATCTTCTGAAAAAAGAGTATGAAGATGGAGTGAAAGATTTAATCATGTTTTCAGAAGATCATGAATATGATCCTTCTCAAATGATTTTTAGTGTTTACACTATTGTTATTCAAAGAAACATAGTCCGGGGGAGTTGGAAGAAAACATGATTCGTGAAAAAATAAATCAATTTTATAAATTTTGGAAGAAACATTAGGAAAAAGATAATGTAGATAATAATTATGATTACATTATGCTTTGTGGATCATTTAATACGATTACAAACATGTAAAATAAAAAAGTATATATCGAGGATGTGATCACATATATGGATTATGATGAATATTGTATTAAAGAAATGGTAAGGATAAATGAATATGAACTTCGTTATTTCCCAAAAAAATAAAATATTTAAAGAGTTGTGAAAACACATCATTGTATGATGGTTTCAAAAAATATACAACATTTTAATCCATACTGAAACTGTATAATTTGGAATTAGGCAACAAAGGGAGTGATGAATGTTTTATAGAATTACATACTCTCTTGAATGACATGATCCAAAAAGATAATGATCTCTAGAGTTGTACATAAGATTCCAAACGATTTCTATGCTTGATGGGTATGATCTATGAAAAAATAGATGACTACCTGAATAATTGAAAATTTATTTTCAAGGACTAAAAATCACTAAGTCAGTTCTGATGTGTGGTGGTTCTCAATATAAGAAATATGAATATAGTCCAACGAAACATCCATGGTACTTTCCAATCATTCTAAGGTTTAGGAATATATATATGTATGTGATGAATATACAATGAAAATTGACTTGGAATGCGGACATAATAAATAATGATGGAAAACTATATCATCCGGCAGTCACTCCTTAGGGGAAGTGATTTGATCTTGAGTATCATAACATTGGAAACAAACGAAGAAACCATCATCTTGCGTTATCAATAAATAGAGTGAATCCTTTTGGTTTTCAACGAATCACTCTTAGTACATGTCTTTTTATGTAAGAAAATTATTAATTTCCATGATGATTTTACAACAAACAAGAAAACATCATGTTATCTATTCTTATATCTTCCCCATAACCAATGGGTAATGATATTTATGTTTATTTTGCTCCATTGATTGAGGATTTAAAATTATTATGGTATTCGGGTGTTATAATGTATGATTCATATATAAATGAAGATGTTATATAAAGATACATGTTTTATGTGATGAAAGATGAATTTAATGATTATGTAAATTTGTCCGGATATAGCATTAAATGATCTATTGGGTGTCCCAACTATGAACAAGGTCCACAATCAATTAGGTGGAAATATTTATCCAAAACTGTATTTATTGAACATCGCCTATTTCTACCCAGAAGACATAAGTAATGATCTTGGACAAAATCATTTGATGGAAGTTTCGAATAACGTACACCACAATATCCACTATATTTTGATCACATATTTTAGAAAGTTAAATATGTGGACACTAGTTTTGGTATACCATTTTTGAAAAACTGCACAAAACCTATTTTGAAAAAAAAATCAGTTTTTTGGAATTACTATAAATGAATTTTATATATGTCCTACATTTTCATGATGTAATTAATGTAGAAAAAAAGTTTGTGAAAGTTTCATCAGCACATTTCTAAATACATCTGAGAAAAAAAGGATGAAATTGATTTTAGGTTGTACATGGTTCTAGTGGAAATATGAGAAGGGTTTGGACTATTGAAGGGTGAAAAAATAACATTTCATCCTCCTACTTATTACACTCATTCCAAGAAAGAGAGATATTGGTTTTCACCATCATTAATTACTTAATGGTTCTAGAGGGATATTAATTGAATATCAAAAACATCATGACAATTCTAAATTTAAATATAAAAGGTCTGAATTCACATGACTTCCATTTTTTCATGCATGATATAATTTCTATTGCTTTAAATTTCATTTTTTACCTATGATTTTCTTTCGTACAGTAGGGATTCTCTGTTTATTATTCAGTAATATATGTATCAATTTCATAGACCTGGGAAAATTGCGGACTATGGAAAGTGAAATTTTTATCATATAATGTGAATTTGAATTTTTTTCCCACCAACATTCTTTGAAATTATGGTACATTTGATGGTTCACTTGGTGAAATAGATTAGATTATATTGTCACATTCACTATTGAAGGATGCACCCTCTTCAATGGTATATGAATATTTTGGAAGGGTGTGTCTTAAATAGATGTCAACAATAGGGTTGTATTGGAGAGCGATATATAGTCGAGGAATCCATTTAATTCAGTACCGAATAACTCTCTAATGTGAAAATCATTTGTCTAATGAAATGTATTCACACTGGGAGACACGTAGGTGAATGAATTCTTGTAAAGGTGGTTGTCACAATCAATATTACAGATCAGAATTAGGCCCACTGTTACATTTTTTATACTAGTTTGGACGTTGACCCATTTGTTGAAAGCCACGTTAAAATTAATTGGAATTTTAATCCATAATGGGATGTAAAATCGATATCAGATAAACATAATACATAGTATATAGGATGGTTTCAAGACCATATTTATATGGATTCAAATGAAAATGTAGACTCAATTTCAAAACGAATTTGATCGCTAGACAGAGGACAATGTGTGAACATATAACCGTACAATGCATATCTAATTAATGGATATACATAATATACTAATTAATATGATTATGAAAGTAAAAGAAAAAATATAGTTTTTTTCACTAGTGGTGGAAAAGATTAATGTTTCTGGTGCTTAATATAGAAATCCATTTTACACGAATTAGTCATATTTTAGAATAATGAGACAAAAATTTGAGTTTGATTATATGACCTTCTAAGGGACATTAATTCAATGAAAGTGGTTTGGTAAGAGAAGTGATGTTAAAATAGATGATTTGGAATTTTTTAATATTGATTTCAGAATAGAAGTGTACAGATAAGAACTGTTTACATTGGAATCACAAGCATTATAATTATATTATGTTCCAGAACCCACAAACCAAAATTGGTCAATTGTTTTGTTATCGACTAGAACTACTAAAGAGTTAGATGATAATTCAATGTAGGATGATCATTTCATTGGGATATTATAATCATTTCATATTGTACGTATTGTATATGGCGATGGTATGTCATTGGAGACCACAATGAAGGGATTTGGATAGTCGATTGAGGGTTAAATTTAATTCAATATTTAAAAAAAGAGAGTTCAATAATCAAGTAATATTATTTCATTACACATTGTATTACCATCTATTAAATTTTTTTACTATAAACTTTATTTTATCTAAATTAAATTTTAATCCACTTTTGAAGATAATAAATTCTGTAAATGATGATGCTCCCAATCCCTAGGCACAACTGGTTTCTCAACAAACTTATTCATGTAGTGTAGATGAATAAAAAGACTCTCAACTAGTTTTCTTTATAGTAAAATTTGTTCATTAATTGATTTATGTTATTTAAATGATATTCTAAATGACTTTTTTAGATAATGACTTCTTCACATGATGATGCTCCCAATCCCCTAGAAAAAAAAGTTTCTCAACGTACATCTGGACGCAGTTACCGAGGAAGAACAAGTTTTTCAACCCATCATTGCTCCCAGTGTAGAGGTACAACCACAATATTCACATACTAATGCTAGCCCTATTAATTCGGAGGAAAAAATTGATGACAAATTATGCAATTAAATTAAAGTTAATGAATCATCGATGATGTACAAAAATTAGAGCATCGTAGTTTTTGGTATTAGAAAAAATCATTAATGGTAGAGTGGAAGAAATGAAATACGAGATTGGATGCAATAAGCGGGGCCAAAATGTTTACCCCAACAAGGACATATTTATTATTTACATTGGAATCGTCAATCATAAATTTATGAAGATTGATGTAACATCATTGAACCATGTTGTGGATGAGATTAGACACTGATGTTGGGAGATATTATGGTAACATTATGATATCATTTTTTTAATTCAATAAAAATAAAATAATCAAACATTGAATTATAGTAAAACCTTTCGATTTAAGTTAATTTATAGTAGAACCCTCACATAAAGACTCTATCTTAAGGGTTACTAGATGAATTATATTGGGGTTTTTCCCACTTTTAACCAAATATCATCTTAATATTGTTTATATGAACATAAAAGCACACCCATCTATTATTTATTCACACCTGATATCCCAGGCATCGTGGGATGGGTTTATTGGTTGTCATGAAAAGTAGTATTTTTAGATACATTGTGTATCATAATACACTGTTGGATGGTACATGTATTAATCACATTTATTGATAGTGATTTCTATTAAATAGCAACTGAGTTCTAGAAATAAGAAAACGACATCAAAACTAGCATACCCGTATCGTAAAGCAATTATGGGGTATGCATCACTTGAGAGAAATTGATAAATATTTTAAATCAACCATACTTATTTTATGTGAGATAAAAAATGAAATAACTATGTTCTTTTGTTTATAATTTTCTTGAATATTCCAAATCCACATCCACTTCCACCCTACACCATGTTCTGTGGATGATGGTGTGTCACGACCCGCCTTCACCAAAAGGTGGGAAGAGTCAGCGGATTGCCAGGCCCTTCCTTCTTTAAGTTGAAGGAGAGATAATGACCCCCGAAACCCGCCTTCAATAGGTCCCGGAGTGGGGACTAGCACCAAGGGTATAGAAAATTTTCGCAAATGGAAGACATTACCCTTTTTATTATTTAGGATCGGGAAAAAGGACAAGTCGACCTCCCAAAAAGGAAAAAAACAAGTTTATATAAATGAACCCAAATAAAGTCCCCATGCATGTTTAAACAGTTTACAACAAGGTACAAGTACAAAAGAAAAAGAAAGCTCTCAAGTACAATACCAAAAGAAAACAAAGGTACGACAACAACGACAACTCCAACTGCCCAACTAATAGGGTCCCGCGCAGCCCTGGTAGTCCTCCTGGAAACCTAAAAGTAAACGTAGGGTGAGCATACAAGTACACTCAGTAGGGAAAACCAAGACTCTCGTGCACAAGTGGGGGAACGTACTAAAGTCCCGTGAGAAAAGAGTGAACCAACAACTAACAAGGCAACTATCTATCCCAGGCCTCACCAAGGCTCACTCCCCAAATAACGCAAGTCAAGTAATATATATAATAAGAGCACATCGATGTTTGGGTACCCCGCGCCACTTCCCCACTGGTTATTTAGACATCCTACGCATCGGACCAATCCCGCCATTCTCACCGCAGTCCCACTGCCACACCCGCCCGCACACACCTGGGCCACCACCACACGCAGTCCCACTGCCAAATCCCACCCGCACACACCTAGGCCTCAACTGTCACAAGTAACCATGCCTGCAAACACCTAGGCCAGAACAACCACCACTACGCCCGAAGACACCTCGGCTAAAGGATCCACTGCCACGCCCGAAAACACCTGGGCCTCGTCCCGAAGACACTTGGGAAACCACCTGCCGCACACACCTGGCCAACCACCACAACACCCTGCCCGATGGTTCTTGGGCTAATAATGGACTTCAGGCCATCACAGCCTGCCCGAAGGTACTTGGGATATCCGGGAAAGGGAGCAGAAAAGGAGCTAATAACCATCCACTAAGTATAGTGTTGGGAAAAAACACCCTTCCCCCATAAATGGGGGTGTTCGGCACTAAGTGCTCAACTTGGGTGGGGCGCGAATAAGAAACACAAAGCTACAAGTATAGATATAGGTAACAAACACTCACCCAAAACTTAGGTTTTTCCTAGCCAACCTACAGAACACAAAGCCACAGCGTCCGAGTCACGATTCACGACCCTTGCCCACAAAACCATTTGTCCCATTCTTGTTTCACGTTCAGTCAAAATGTTCAATTAATTTTAAGCACTACTGGGCAACTACCATAAGCATGACCAAGGAAAACGTCAAAGCATAGATCAACCAAAACACTCACACCCGGTTCTGCCAACAGAGGATCTCTCCCCAATTTGTGATAAAAACTCACAACCACTGAAACCATGCCAACATGAGATCCCATCCCCCAAATTCACACAGCCACCGAGAGTATAAAAAGAACAGCACATTTCCAGCAAACGGCCCGAAGGGAAAACAACCACTAACCACTACCAACACAAGTCAGGGATTTTCAGATTTAAACGATTTAACACACTCCATGATTTCAAAATCCGTGTGTTCTAACCGGGAGTTATCACAGAAGGGCCGATCCTGGTGCTTTCAATTATTTAGCCGGATATACGTGGTTAACCGATTTCACAGCAGGAGTTCACAATTTCAGCAACCCATTTAAAACATCATGAGGGGATTCAAGTGCACACACACGACCACCAACAGCCTCACTTTTCAGGAAACATAAACCAGTACAAAAAAAAGGATGATCACAAGATAAAGCATAACAACGATCACAAACCCTTCCCCTTCTTCCTTAAGAACTTCTTTTATTATCTTCATTAGGGTTTGTTTCAACCAATTCCATAGGAACAAGGTAGCGCCCACCCCGCATGATACACAAAAGTGAGAGACGAGAGAAACTCCCTACTTGTTGATAGATGATCGACGTTTAGGCCGGGGGCGCGGAACTTTACGGATAACGACGCGGCGGTCCCGATGCACTAGAAGAGCCACGATCGAAGAAGGGGGAAAACCACGGCCTAACCCTTAATTATAAGAGCTGGGGACGGTTGAGATGAAACACAAAACCACGGAAGACGAGGGAGTCGTGGGTTGACCACATGGATTGACTCATCATTAATGGCACTGGGTGGTTTTAACCGACCCATGAATTAATGAAGCATTTAATTAAAACCTTTGTGCGCGTTTCGGATTCCCAAGACATTTTTAACAAGGCAGAACAGGGTTTAAAACCCTATTTGCGAAAAACGAACGTTACTGGAACAACTTGGCAAGGCCGGCCGACGTCGGCCGGTCTCACCGATCGGTCTCACCGGTCGGTCTCACCGGTCGGTCTCACCGGTCGGTCTCACCGCTCGGTCTCACCAATCGGTGTCACCGGTCGGTCTCTCCGATCGGTCTCACCGATCGGTCTCACCGATCGGTCTCACCGATCGGTCTCACCGATCGGTACCCCGCAAGGAAACCGGATTTTTGGCAAAGGAAGGGACCAAGGGGGGGGGGGGGTCTGGGTCATCACATCAGATACCTCTTAAACGATTCTCGTCCCCGAGAATCAAAACAAACCAGAAGGAAAGAGAGGATCTGAACAACCATCTTCGAAGATACCTCTTAGGAGTGGACCCCCGCTAATTGAAAACACTCCCTGTCAAGAACCAAGCAACATACCACGCAAAACCGCCCGGTCATGTGGATTTGGGGAGTTCCCCTCCCCCATGTCAAGATATTATCCGCTTTGGGCGGCACTGACTCGCCCGCACGGGTTTAATCGCATCCACCTTAAAGCGTCCTGATTAGGGGTCGGGTTTTCCCTTCCCTTTAGCCGGGGCTTTCCACACATAACAGAGGAAAGGAACTAGCACATTTCATAGACAAAAAGGTCAAACGTTCTGTCACAACAGGTACCAAAGGTTCAAAGCTCAGAACAACTCGGGGTATTGGGCACGCATATGTGCTTCCCTCTCCCACGTGCTCTCTTCGAGGCCGCCATGTCTCCACAACACACGAACCAGGCCGACGGTTCGTCCACGGAGAACTTTCTCCTTGCGATCCTCGATTCTGACTGGCTGTTCCTCGAAGGTCACGTCTCCTCCCACATCTAGCTCTCCCCAGTTGATGACATGAGAGTCATCATGTAAGTACTGACGAAGCTGGGAGACATGGAAGACATCATGGACCCTCTCCAACTGAGGTGGTAGGGCTAGCTGATATGCTACCTCGCCAACTCGCCTCAGCACCTCGAAAGGTCCGATGAACCTAGGGGAGAGCTTACTCCCCTTTCCGAACCTCCGCTGTCGCAAGTTCAAGTCACGCTGGGAGAAGATATAGCGCAAGCTTTTGTGATCGATGAAGACCACAAAGCGCTCCCCAAAGAGATAATGTCGCCACAGCTTTAATGCGAACACTACTGCTGCAAGCTCCAGGTCATGGGTGGCATAGTTCCGCTCGTGGGGGCGTAGCTGCCTGGACCCGTAAGAGATCACCCCTTGTCGCTGCATCAATACGCACCCCAGGCCCTGTCCCGAAGCATCACACAATACCTCATAGGCCATCCCTTCTTCTGGAAATCTCAACACTGGGGCACTAACCAGTTTTTCTTTTAGGTAGCTGAAGGACGACTCACACTGCTCGCTCCACATGAAAACCTGGTCCTTCTTGGTCAAAGCCGTCAAAGGGGCTGCTACCCGGGAGAAGTTGGGTACGAATCTCCGGTAGTAGCCCGCCAGTCCGAGGAAACTCCGAACTTCCGCCACATTCTTGGGTGCTGCCCAAGAAACAATTGCCTCAACCTTTGATGGGTCGACTGCTACTCCCTGCTCAGACACTACATGTCCGAGGAAGTGCACTTCTCGTGCCCAGAACTTGCACTTTGACAACTTCCCATAGAGCTGGTGCTGTCGGAGGACCTCCAAAACCGTCCTCAGGTGCTCTGCATGATTCTCTTATGACTTTGAATAGATCAGGATATCGTCGATGAACACCACCACAAACCGATCCAGGTACTCCCAAAAGATGGAGTTCATAAGCCCCATGAACACGGCCGGGGCGTTCGTAACACCAAAGGGCATGACCGCGAACTCGAAGTGCCCATACCTGCACCTGAACGCCGTCTTCGGGATGTCGCTATCCTTCACCCTCAGCTGGTGGTACCCGGATCGCAGGTCGATCTTCGAGAACCATCCTGCCCCCTTCAGCTGGTCTAAAAGATCACCTATCCTCGGAAGAGGGTAACGGTTCTTGATCGTCACCTGATTCATCCTCCTGTAATCGATGCACAACCTAAGGCCACCATCTGCCTTCTTTGCGAACAAGATTGGGGCACCCCACGGTGATGCACTAGGACAAACATAACCCCTCTTCATCAGATCGTCAATCTGTATCCGCAACTCCCGTAGCTCCGAAGGTGCCATCCGGTAAGGAGCCATCGAGATTGGTCGAGAGCCGGGCTGCAGGTCTATCCTGAACTCGATGTCACGTCGAGGGGGTAGAGTCGTCACCTCCTCAGGAAAGACGTCCATAAATTCACGAACGATCTCTGGTACTTCCACCATTTCCTCATCCGTTGATTCTATCGTCAGTTCAGTCAATAAGGAGAGGAGAGGTTCCTCCCTCCTGTTTCCCTTCGGACAGCTCCGCTCGCCGGTGAAAGTAACAAGCTGGCCGTCCAAACCGGAGAACACCACCCTCCCTTGGGAACAGTCGATGGCGGCGCACACAGAAAATAGCCAGTCGATGCCTAGGATGACATCGTACGGCCGAATCTGTAGCAGAAGGAGATCCTTAACCGACTGATGTGGCCCCAACATCAGTCTACATCCCCAACAAACGAACAGCAAGTCGGTCTGACCTCAAACTGGTGTGCTCAACACCAGGGGCACTGGAAGTCTCTCGGCATCTAGACCCAAGGCGCGGGCTAGACTGGGTGCAACAAAGGAGTGCGAAGCTCCTGTATCGAACAAAGCATAAGCAAGAGTGCTAAATACACTGATCGTACCTCGAACAACCTCTGGCCCTGCTGGAACTGTTGCTTCTGCGGCGTGTAACTGTCCACGCCCAGCTCCCCTGCCCCTCGGCTGTCGGCCACCTCCCCGACCACGCCCTGGTCGAGGTCCCTGGGGAGCGCCCTGAGGTCGGCCTCCCCCTCCTATGTCTGTCTGCGGAGGAGCGGGAGCTCGCTGTCCCTGCTGCTGTTGCTGGAAGGGTCTGGCTGGGAACTGCTGCTGCGGCGGACGCTGGGGATGACTGCCACTGTTGTACTGCACCCGATCGGGGCACTGACTCCGAAGATGTCCAGGGCTCCCGCAGATGAAGCACCGTGGTCCCGAGCCTGAAGGAAAAGAACGTGGTCCAGGGGATCGAAACTGAAACTACTGCGGCCTACTCCCTGCGGGTCGGAACCTGGAGGGTCCCGATGCCGGAGGCCTGGTGCTGACGGCCTTCCCCTTCGATGGTCCCAGTTGGATCCCTTCTCGTGACAGTCCGCCTAGAGCGTGCATCCTTTCCACCACTTCGGCCTTCTTCTGAACCTCTAAGTATGTCGGAAGGGTAAAGGGGGTAACAGCATACTGGAGGGAGGGTCGGAGCGCCTCCTCCAAACGTCTTGCCCGAGACTCCTCATCGGGAAAGAGGTCCGGAGCAAAACGCAGGAGGTCCTTGAACTTGATTCCAAGTTCCCTCACGGACATGCTCCCCTGCTGGAGGGAGAGTAGCTCCTGCCTCTTCTCCGCCTTCATTGTCGAGGAGAGGAACTCCGCCCGGAACTCCCTCTCGAAGTCCGCCCAAGAAACCTCAGATTCCTTCCTACTCCCCAGGTGAAGCATCCACCACTGACGTGCTGCTCCTCGCATCTGGCTAACAGCCAGAGTAACCCAGTACTCCGTCGGGGCCCGAATCAGGCCGAAGGCTATGACTAGCTCCTCCAGCCAGCCTTCCGTCTTCATGTCGGAGGTGCTGCCCTCATATTTCTCGAGGGCCTGTCGCTGAAAGGCTCGAAGAGTCTTCTGCCACTGGTCATCCTCTTCCTCCCGATCATCCCTCTGCCGATTGGCCAAGGTAGTCTCAGGAGTCTCGATCGCCTATACCACACGTGGTCGCCTTCCAGGTGCCATAACTGCAAGGTAAACAAGGAATGCCTAAGCCCAGTAGTGCAAGGAAAACCGTTCTCAAAACTTATTAAGATTTAATTTATTCTCAATTTCCCAAGACATCCCAGAAACACAAAAACACAAGTCATTTATGATGCATGTACCTTTCCTAGGGTCTCTACCCTGCAATCAGTGTGGCCTCACTTGGTCGTTCGGTAAGTCCAGAGTCCTTGCATCGGATCACGGGGGGCCCTAAAATCTCGTGTCCTAGCCGGTCCTCCTTGGCCTAATTCACGCACCAAGGTCACCCAACGCTGTTGCCTTACCATCCCATGCAATCCTTACTGTGCCTAACTCCAGACTCCGTCCTATCTCTCAACCTCCCCTCTGATACCATTCTGTCACGACCCGCCTTCACCAAAAGGAGGGAAGAGTCAGCGGATTGCCAGGCCCTTCCTTCTTTAAGTTGAAGGAGAGATAATGACCCCCGAAACCCGCCTTCAATAGGTCCCGGAGTGGCGACTAGCACCAAGGGTATAGAAAATTTTCGCAAATGGAAGGCATTACCCTTTTTATTATTTAGGATCGGGAAAAAGGACAAGTCGACCTCCCAAAAAGGAAAAGAAACAAGTTTATATAAATGAACCCAAATAAAGTCCCCATGCATGTTTAAACAGTTTACAACAAGGTACATGTACAAAAGAAAAAGAAAGCTCTCAAGTACAATACCAAAAGAAAAAAAAGGTACGACAACAGCGACAACTCCAACTGCCCAACTAATAGGGTCCCGCGCAGCCCTGGTAGTCCTCCTGGAAACCTGAAAGTAAACGTAGGGTGAGCATACAAGTACACTCAGTAGGGAAAACCAAGACTCTCGTGCACAAGTGGGGGAACGTACTAAAGTCCCATGAGAAAAGAGTGAACCGACAACTAACAAGGCAACTATCCATCCCAGGCCTCACCAAGGCTCACTCCCCAAATAACGCCAGTCAAGTAATATATATAATAAGAGCACATCGATGTTTGGGTACCCCGCGCCACTTCCCCACTGGTTATTTAGACATCCTACGCATCGGACCAATCCCGCCATTCTCACCGCAGTCCCACTGCCACACCCGCCCGCACACACCTGGGACACCACCACACGCAGTCCCACTGCCAAATCCCGCCCGCACACACCTGGGCCTCAACTGTCACAAGTAACCATGCCTGCAAACACCTAGGCCAGAACAACCACCACTACGCCCGAAGACACCTGGGCTAAAGGATCCACTCCCACGCCCGAAAACACCTGGGCCTCATCCCGAAGACACTTGGGAAACCACCTGCCGCACACACCTGGCCAACCACCACAACACCCTGCCCGATGGTTCTTGGGCTAATAATGGACTTCAGGCCATCACAGCCTGCCCGAAGGTACTTGGGCTATCCGGGAAAGGGAGCAGAAAAGGAGCTAATAACCAGCCACTAAGTATAGTGTTGGGAAAAAACACCCTTCACCCATAAATGGGGGTGTTCGGCACTAAGTGCTCAACTTGGGTGGGGCACGAATAAGAAACACAAAGCTACAAGTATAGATATAGGTAACAAACACTCACCCAAAACATAGGTTTTTCCTAGCCAACCTGCAGAACAAAAAGCCACAGCGTCCGAGTCACGATTCACGACCCTTGCCCACAAAACCATTTGTCCCATTCTTGTTTCACGTTCAGTCAAAATGTTCAATTAATTTTAAGCACTACTGGGCAACTACCATAAGCATGACCAAGGAAAACGTCAAAGCATAGATCAACCAAAACACTCACACCCGGTTCTGCCAACAGAGGATCTCTCCCCAATTTGTGATAAAAACTCACAACCACTGAAACCATGCCAACACGAGATCCCATCCCCCAAATTCACACAGCCACCGAGAGTATAAAAAGAACAGCACATTTCCAGCAAACGGCCCGAAGGGAAAACAACCACTAACCACTACCAACACAAGTCAGGGATTTTCAGATTTAAACGATTTAACACACTCCATGATTTCAAAATCCGTGTGTTCTAACCGGGAGTTATCACAGAAGGGCCGATCCTGGTGCTTTCGATTATTTAGCCAGATATACGTGGTTAACCGATTTCACAGCAGGAGTTCACAATTTCAGCAACCCATTTAAAACATCATGAGGGGATTCAAGTGCACACACACGACCACCAACGGCCTCACTTTTCAGGAAACATAAACCAGTACAAAAAAAAAAGGATGATCACAAGATAAAGCATAACAACGATCACAACCCCTTCCCCTTCTTCCTTTAGAACTTCTTTTATTATCTTCATTAGGGTTTGTTTCAACCAATTCCATAGGAATAAGGTAGCGCCCACCCCGCATGATACACAAATGTGAGAGACGAGAGAAATTCCCTACTTGTTGATAGATGATCGACGTTTAGGCCGGGGGCGCGGAACATTACGGATAACGACGCGGCGGTCCCGATGCACCAGAAGAGCCACGATCGAAGAAGGGGGAAAACCACGGCCTAACCCTTAATTATAAGAGCTGGGGACGGTTGAGATGAAACACAAAACCACGGAAGATGAGGGAGTCGTGGGTTGACCACGTGGCTTGACTCATCATTAATGGCACTGGGTGGTTTTAACCGACCCATGAATTAATGAAGCATTTAATTAAAACCTTTGTGCGCGTTTCGGATTCCCAAGACATTTTTAACAAGGCAGAATAGGGTTTAAAACCCTATTTGCGAAAAAGGAACGTTACTGGAACAACTTGGCAAGGCCGGCTGACGTCGGCCGGTCTCACCGATCGGTCGCACCGATCGGTCTCACCGATCGGTCTCACCGATCGGTCTCACCGAACGGTCTCACCGGTCGGTCTCACCGATCGGTCTCACCGGTCGGTCTCACCGATCGGTGTCACCGGTCGGTCTCTCCAATCGGTGTCACCGATCGGTGTCACTGATCGGTCACACCGATCGGTCTCACCGATCGGTCTCACCGATCGGTACCCCGCAAGGAAACTGGATTTTTGGCAAAGGAAGGGACCAAGGGGGGGTCTGGGTCATCACATGGTGCGTTTAACTAAAGATGGAAATCTAATAGATGAGGACACCAAAAAAGTTTGGGAAACATTTATAAATATGACAAAATAAAAAAATTAATTAAATTGATATTACATAACATTGATTAATTATTTTTCTATACATGATATCTGACATAGTCACACGAATAAACTACTCCCACAGTTGATGTAGAAATACTATCAGTGGACTGGAAGAAGCCAGAATTTCATGGTTGTGTCAGAGATGTGTGTTTTGGGGTGACACACTGATCATATGTTGTGAATGAAATAGAGGATCAAACTGAAAAAAATGAAAATAAGGAGGGAAAATTATCTATGTTTCAAAAATAATTAAAATACTAAAGAGAGATGATAGAAAGTTTTATGTGGGTGGAAAAGTGAAGAAACCACTCAAGAACAACCTGCATGTGAAGACCCTGCCCCACCCATAGCAGTTTTGAGGTGAATCATTTCCCAAAAATAAAAAATTATTAAATTATGTTGTGAAATTTCTAAAAAAAGTTTCTGTGAAATGTTAATTAGATAGATAGTAGATACTGATAAATTTTAAGTATTGGTATTCTATAAGGTGAAAGTGTCTATGATTTATATCTATCAACACACACCCATAGACACGTAGAGAGGGATACAGTTTTCAATATCTAGAACAACATGCTACACAACATACCACTTCTGATAGATCATGTTATAGGGTTGATTACTATAGCCATAGAGCTGAGGGCCGAGATACATATTCCAATTGAAGGTGCAGACATTCACACTGTCAAACAGGCTATAGGAACATAAATCTCATCGTCATCCGATCTTGTAAAAACAATTCATAATTTAGGTCATCATTTCTAATTTAATTTTCATTCTAAAACATAAAAATTTAATGAAATAATGTTTTTATATAATGCATGTTATTACATATGGAAGATGGTAAGGTGTATAATGAATGAGTGGTTCAAAACCATCTCAAGGATCAACTAACCAATCAAAAGTGTCTACCCAATGCACCTTGACTCCGTATTCTATATCCACAATTATTAAATTTGAAGCCTCAACTATAAATTATCTTGAAAGAATATGGTAATCACATTATAAATTTTGAAGAAATAATTTATTGAGAGGAAGATCCAGGTTTCATTTTTGTTGATAGTGAAACTGAAATCCTCGAATATGATTAGTTTGGTGGCTTAGTTGTAAATTATTAAATAAGGTACGTTTTAATGATTTTATTTTCAAATAGATGAGATACTATGATAATTATGACTGAATAAATTTTATATTTTTACCAGAAAATTTATTATAATAATTTATGGGGATTTACCCATGAACAAAAATTTAGACTATTTATTCCTCAAGTCAACTCTAATGAAAAAGTAAACATAAATTCCATGAAACAAAGAGAAATACTTGTAGGACTACTCAAATCGAATAAAAGAAAAATTATGGATGATAGAATATTTTTTATACCAATGATCCAAGGTTAAAATTATACAATTTCATCATATAAAATATATTTTAATATATTTCATTAATTTTTATTTATTATGTACTAAGGAAACATTGGATGCTTATTGTGGAAAATTTGGATACTGCAGAAATATATTTTCTGGATTCAGTGCTTCGATATCCAACAAACCAACCACAAATGATGGAATGATTCAATTTTTAATACACTGTATACTACAATTTAGAACTAAAAATCCAGTTATATAATTTATATTATCTTTTAACATTAATTTTATTATTATAGTGTGGTAAATAAATATCATCTACATTAATGAATAAGACCAGGGGAAAATAACATAAAACATAAAAAGTAATACAACAAGATAAGTATCTGGGTATATATAATAATATTTCCAAATCCAAACTCATAAAAAAATACTTATATTATCAATGATTCTACAGTTCCTGAGATAAAAAAAGGATAAATACTTTGGGGATTTTTAATCAAATGTGTATTTATAATTTTTTAGTACTACCATGACATCCAAAAACTGTCTTATTTATTATATGATTTATAATTGAATTGAAAAAAATGTGAAAAATACCTCATATGAACAATGTATAATTATAGTATGAATATGGTTATCTTCTCAAATAATTTTGAATTTAATAATACATTATGCCTTATATTTATATTTTTTTGACGGAAATGTTGTTATTTGTATGGGATAAATGTCCTTCTAAATTTTATGGTCGATGGTGGTCCATTATTGTGCAGTAAATGAATTTCATGTTGATTTCTTTTAATGTAATTGGTTATCTTAATTTACAAGTTTTTTGTGTTTTCGATAGCCCACAAAAGATAATTATTATCTAAAAAGGGTTTCCCCATACCCTGAGTGTTTTGTGACATCAAGGGACATGAAGATCATAGGAACATACTCAAATATTCTTGATTTCAATGACAAGATATTTTTTATCCAAATAACAATGATTCAATCTGCAACCTTGGAAGATCCCCTCTTTAGTCATCCCAGTGAAGAACCAATTTCCATATATTCATTTAGAGGTATTGAATATATGAAAGTTGGTTATTCACAAGGATAACAAATCTATGATGTATAAGAAGTATGATATTCCATTTCAATAATACAATTATCAAATGTTTTTTTCCCAAAATCCATCGAAACTAGGTAGATTTAGCATATTGAGTAGGTCAGGACTCTTCATTTTTTTCTAGAGGAAAGGGTGCATTGATTTCCAAGAAGAGAAATGTACAAAACAATTGTTCAGATACTTTAAGAAAATTATCCATGAGTCATTTTTGACATGTAAGAATTATCCACAACAATATCTGACACACAATGTCATCAGTATGACTCCAAAATGGGTATTTATTTAAAATTCACAATATTTAAATTAAAAAACATAACTGACATATTGAAATCAAATGAAATGAGTTCTGATAGTTTTGATACATTAATACAACGATCTAAAAATTATTTGTGATGTGTAGTAATAAACAGAACATCAATCTTACACACGATGTAATTGGTATGAATCCAAATGTGTCTTGTTATTTAAAATTGACATTAATTCATGTAAAAAACACAAATGTGATACTAAAAACCAATTAAATTAATTCCTATTGTTTAGATACAATATTAAAATGAAAAATTAGTATGTTTTGATGTGTATGAATATAACCCACCTCAATTCGACGAACGGTGTGACAGGTATGACTAAATGTTCCCACTATTAGTTTAAAATTGACATTTTAGTTCAAAACGTGTCAAGAACTGAAAACCAAGAAAATAAGCTCCAATTTACATCCATGTTAAGGAATGAAATTTTTAAATCCTTTGTGAAATGAGTGAAGTAGTCTCACATCAATCAGACACATAATGAGACTGATATGACACAAATTGCATGTTCTCAGTTTGAGATGACATTTTAGTAAACAAACACAGAAGATAAACTAAAAACCGAGAAAATGCACCCTAATTGTATTGATACATTACAATAATGATATATTAGTCGTTACTGAAGTGTGGAAGTCTAAAAAAACTCAATACTCTATACGATGTGACCGTTATAACAGCAAATTTGTCTTATTATATAAAATTTAAATTAATTCAAGATAAAAAAACAAAACTTTCTTATTGAAAAATAAGAAAATCCATTCTGAATTTTATACATTAGGATAATTATTAATGAGGCATTTGTGATGTATAAGAATCAACCCCACCTCAATTTGAGGCATTGTGTAATCAGCATGACTAAAAGTCTCTGTTATGATTTTAAAATTGACATTTTTGTTCAAAATATGTCAATCCCTTAAAACAATGAAATTGCACTAATATTGTCTTAAAAATCACGGAAACAAATTTGTAAGTCCATTTTGACATGTATTAAAAAGTCTGATGTCAAACTGACACATGATGCAATCAGTATGACTCAAATTGCATGTTTTTAGTTTTGAAATGACATTTTTGTAAAAAAATAAAACTAACATACTGAACACTGAGGATATGCATTCTTACTGTTTTGATACATTAAAAAAGATCTATCCGTCATTTTTTTACATTTTCGAATCAACCTCACCTCAATATGATTCAAGATGTCACTTTTATTTCTATAAATTTGTCTAGTTATTTAAAATTGAAATTTATTATAGTAATAAAAATAACTAACATACTAAATATGAGAAAACACATAAAGATTGTTTTGATAATTTTATAAAAAAAATATATCAGTCATTTGAGATGTGTATGAGTCAACCCCACCTCAATACAATGCATTGAGTGATCATTATGACTAAAATTTTCTGTTATGAGTTTAAAAATGGCTTTTTAGTCCAAAATATATCCCTCAAACAAATCAAGGAAACCCAACTCTGATTGTCTTCCAAATTATGGAATTATATTTTTATGTCCATTGTGATGTGTATCAAGTAGTATCACGTCCAAATGATGCACGTTGCGAGCGATGTGATTGAAATTCCATGTTTTCTATTTGAAATGACATTTTAGAAGAAAAAAAATGAACTAAAATTCTAAAAACATTTGAAATTCATTATTATTATTTTGATACATTTGGAATATTAAATATCAGTTATTTGTTATGTTTATAAATTATCCACACGTCAATATAATGCATGGTGTCACCAATATAACTCCAAATGTATATTGTTATTTAAAATTGACATTAATTCAAGTAAAAACACACCACTGGCATTCTGAAACCCAATCAAACACATTCATATTGTTTTGATATTTTAGGATATCTAAATATGAGTTATTATTGATGTGAAAGAATCAACCACACCTCAACTTGATGTATAGTGTGACCAGTATGACTAAAAGTGTTTGTTATCATTTAAAAATTGAAATTTTAACTCAAAAAGTGTTACTCACTGAAAACAATGAAAACACACTCTGATTGTATTCCAAAGTATGGACATGAATTTATATGTACATCTTGACATGTATGAAGCAATATAAAATCCAACCGACCCATGATGAAACCTGTATGACTCAAATTTCATGTTTTCTTATTGAAATTACATTTTAGTAAAAAAAACTACATACATACTAAAATCAAAGGAAATAAATTATGATTTTTTTATACATTATAAATATTTTCCATCAATAATTTTTTCCATGTTTTAATCAACCCCACCTCAATATGTTTAACAGTGTTACCAGTATAACACCAAATGTGTAATTTTTAATAAAAAATTTCGATTTTTAATGTATTCTTTGTATGAATGTTTTATTTTTCTTTAGATTATTTTAAAAATATTATTTTTTATATTATTTAGCTGGATTATTTTTCTCATTTATTGATGATTTTTTCGATGACTATTACCATCAAATGACATTTTTTTAGGGGACCAAAGACGAAAAATGAAAAAACAGAAATGCTTTTTTTTCTTTTTATTGAATATTAGTAAGTGTAATTTTTTAAATCATTATTAAAAATGTATATAGAATGTTTTTTTGTTATAAAATGTGAATGAATATTTTTTATTCATGATTTCTATTAAATTTATATTACAATGTTTGCCTAAATATTTTCACACTTTTTATTTTTACATCATTTTTATTCTGTATGTGGTTTATTTTTATATACATTGATTATTTATTTTTGAATTGGTTTTTTCAAGTTTGTGCAGGTTTTATGGATGGTTTTTTTATTTTGATCTGCTATTTCTTTTTTTGGTATATTTCAAGGTGTCCAATTACATAAACAGCACTCCCAGACAACAAATCATTTATCAGTGCTAATTGAATTAATCATAAATTGGGATTTTATCAGTTATTCAAATATAAATGATAATGGGGTGATTTTATCACTTATTTTTTATCAATGATTAAGGGAACCCACCTCGTTGATTGTGTCTCAACAAAACAGTGCTTCTTTAGCACTGATAAAGGTATTTTTTGTCGCTAATAAAATCATGTTTTCAGGTATTGTAAATAGTTAAAATCAACGGGTTTCAACATTATCACCATACGGAGTCCCATTAACTAAAATTTGAATAAGTATCTCCCACTAGATTCATCATTGATAAAATTCATTATAAATATATTTTATGTATTGAAAACACCAAATTTTCCTATGAAATGTCATGGTGGGTATTGATAGTTTAGAGTATTGGTACATATTAAAGAGGATTTGATTATGGTTATGAGATCCATATATTAGTCAACAAAATAGAATAAATGGAAGAGTATTGTAAAACTAGAGACAGTGATTTTCATTGTAAAATCTGTAATAACTACAAGCCCTATTTCATAACCATCGAACGATCATGTGATGCCTCCTCATGAGAAAAAATTGAAATAATATAATATTTTATCTAGATGGAAATTGGAGAAGAATGAACCAGTGTTTTAGAATAGAGATAATAATTTTTATTTCTTCATAATGAAATAATTTAAAATACTCACAATAGTTTTATTAGTTATATATTGTGTCATATTTCATATATATGGAATCCCTAAAAAAATATTAGATTTATTATCAAAGGGTTTATTATTCCGATAAATATATATAGTGTCATAATATCCAGGACCGATTCATGGTCAATGATATACTATTGAAGTCAGTAATATTTGTGTTGGTCATGTTGTGTAACCGAATAAAATGGGAGACCTATTATTATAATCCCTCAAATGAAGAAGAAGGATAGTCATAGGAAATCATTAACAAAGGGAATAAAAATTTGATGATTGGATAACTATAAAATTAGTTATATCATAAAAAACATTATATAGAACTAACCTATTATGGTAATTGTGACCTCATGTTTCTTTTTTATACCAAAGGGGTAATTATAATCACCACATACTTCCATGAGTTGGCATTATCATTACAAGGAAATAAATGCATATAATAAATATCCCTTCTTAATACCGAATATTTTCTTAACCCATCAACAATAAATCAATGGGAGGATGGTTACTATCCCACCAAATGATGTAATAAATAACTCCAAAAAATGGAATTATCATCATTTGATTAGTTTTTAAATTGAAATCTAAATATTATATCATTGATAGTCTCGATAATGAACGAAGAGGACATTTATGAACTTGTGTTCCATGTCAATAGTCAAGGTGGAGGTCATAGAGGCCAATGAGATTCTGAAATACGTTGTCATGGTGGATCCGACCTTTTACTTATCATTTATGAGGATTCTATATAAGAAGCTAAATTATTTTTATTATCACTCCAATGGAAAAATAGGAACAATAATTCTAACTTAAATCATTAAGGTCAATTTTTGACCCAATCAAAATAGATTATTGACACTATGAATACAATTAATGAGAGAAATTAAAAAGAACATGGAATGATCAGGCTAACCTAAATACTATAATTTTTTAATCATATTACAATAATGGTATAGGGGAATTGGTGTTTTCAAATTTGGATAATATGCCAAAAAAATGGAGAAACCCCATCATAGGATATGATTACCCCTAGTTAGTAGGTGTGACATCTTGAATCATCTGGTAATACACCATTCTATAAAACCAATCATGGATTTTATTCACATGAGGATGACAAATTAAGAAGCCCTTATTGATGAACTTTTAATCCCTCAAGAGTAAAAAAATATATATTGGAAATATCAAAACCATAAGGAATATAAAATATATCTATAGAATGTTTTAATATTATTTAAATAATAATTAATAATGGTGAATCATTAATATAAGGGTGTTATATACCATTGTACATACCATGAAATATTGAAGATATAAAATTACATAAGGGTATACTAAATTACAGTTCATTGATAAACCTAATTTGGATTCAAATTTTTTGATGCATGGGTTACACCTATGCAAACATATCTCTTTCCAATATCATGATATATTGCTATGATAACACGAGAGGATAACAATTTAAAAAATAGGTAGATAACTTGATTTAGTGAAATCATTTATAACTACCTATTCATGGTAATCTATCATGACAAATATTTCAACATCATGTTAGGATGACCATGACACTATATTGACATAACAGTTCCCTTTTCATATATTCAATTACTAAAATATTTTTTAATATATATTTTTGGGAACATTACTTTTATAATTCTACCATTTATTTATATTAATCTCATTATATATATAAGGTTCTATAAAAATTATTTAATGAAACCATTGAAAAATAATTCCATTCTTATTGCTACTCGTAATGAAAAAATACTCCCAACAATTCATGGTCTAACTCAATGATTAATATGAATTTTCCATTAACATAATTGAGGTGAAAATTATAGCTCATAGAATTCATTAGCTTACATGGGTAATATTATATAATAAAATAAATTTTCAAATCACATTCATCCCATTATTTTTCATGATGAAATTTTCATTGAAAAGTACCACTATTATTGAATAATATTACTATAAATTCCATGAATATCTATATGTCACATGAGAAAATATAAAACAACATGGGTTTGATTAATATTTAAATAAAAAATTATAGATCCTTCATTGGAATGATATAAATAATATAATAATAAAATGGGAATGTGTTGTTATGACTATTAAGTCTCATTCATAGGGTATCATTTTAATCAGGTGAATCATTCTTCATAAAAGTCGGATGTTAGTTTAGGGAATATAAAAATACCCCCCATATCATATGATATAACAAGAAATATATTTATTCATCTTCCCCTTATGATACCTGTGATTTTGAAGAAGAAAAAGTAGTATAATATATATATTATAGTATATACTTCATCATCCATGAAAAGCCTCTTGACCAATATTTATGACCTCTTGTATTTAAATAGGTATATGTATAATGATATGTAACCTACATTGATTAGTGTAATTATAAATCATGACTAACTTCAATAATATATCTCTATAGAAATGAATTTTTTTTAATATCATATATTTACACTGAGAGGCCTATACAAAATCCCCATGTGGCCTCCCATTATTTTGGTTTTCCAAACAAGAATTATGATTGTTGATATGCTGAAAAAAAATCCATTTCACCCATGAAGAGAATGTGGAAGTCGGAGTTGATAATATTATAAAGTTAAAAATTACTCAAGATGTTCAATATCTAATGTGGTTCGTCGAAATCATACCCAACAAAAAGATAACGATAAAATTTGGGTCTGTTTTGAATATAAGGATATCGAACATCATATTCCTAAGGATTATAATTAAATCATTTCCTTACAAATAATTATTGATGAAACTATATGATATTAATAATTTTTTTTCATAAATTGATATTAACGCTATTACATGATCTAGATGTTTTTTTAAAAATGATACTATTTCGTTTAAAATCTCCATGGGGTATACATACTTATAGTAATGTCCTTTTACTTAAGGAATAATATATGTTTGAATCACTCTTCCTAGTAATCTATTTTCTTTTCTATTATTGAGAAATGATTATAAATTTTTTATATTGTATCATATTTTTTTTAAAATGATCATAAATCCCTCTTATGATATATTAATAGTAATAAAAATAATTTAACAGCAAAAAGTTGTTTTATTTTAATGCATCCTAGATGGGTAAAACAGACAATTAATACTCTAGAATATTCAATAAAATATTTTATAATTTAAACACTGATTATGTCTGAGTTTATGATATCTGAAAAGACTCAGAGATTACATAATATATTTATTATATATATTATTTAAATCAAAGTAATTGTATTCAAAATAATTTAATAACTCCAAAATAGTGTGTCGTATGATAAAACTGAAACCACCATTGGGTCTATAATGTGTTGTTTACACTTTTATGAGTATAAAATTCGAGGGTGTCGGGAATTTGGAGGCCCCATTTTCTAAAATAATTGATTTGATGATTTTTATTAGTTTTATTACTGAATATTTATTATTTCATCCAAACGGAGTATCAAGAGGTAAAACTAAGACAACTTTTGGATCGAGAATACGGTGTTTACCCCAGTCGGTGTATAAACATCCAAGGTAGTGGAAATTTAGATTCCCTATTTTCTGATTAATGTTTTCTAATAATTCTACTAAAATATTACATTATTAGATAATTATTTAATATCCCATGAATGGTGCATTGCACAAATATCTGATAATGCCATTGTGTCAGAAACATAGATTTTACACTAAAATTTTTAAGACATTCATACACAATGTTAATATGGAAATCATTTCCATAAAAAAAAATTTACATTAAAAAAAATAATATAAAATGTTAATTTATAATTTAATAAACCCAGAAAACTCTATTTATCAGCCTTCTTCCTTCCACCCCAGAGTGTCACACCACATTTGATCCCTGGGAGGAATTGGAAACATCATTAAATCTCCATTGTGTTCCGTTTTTACCATAACAAAATTTAAAAGTGCATTTCTAGGTAGGAATAAAGTTATTTCCACCATAATTTTGGTGATTAATGGATCCAAATAGGCGATTTAATTTCACCGAGAAAATTGATGATACGACACAATATAGTCAGTGATTCACATGGTGAAACCCTTATATAAACCCATAACCATGACCAATATACTCAATACATCATGAATGAACCATTTTTGAGGGAAAAAACAACCAAATAAAAATATGATAGGGGAACCACTGGTATTTTAGCACCAGGCAATGTGCTTCCAGGTTATGTTTTTCTTACATTTTTAAATTTTTTTTATTAATTTATTTATTTATAAAAAATTAAATAAAATTAAATAAAATAATATAAAGGAGATTAATATATGGAATAAAATAAATTGGAAATCAAGAAATGGTGTTTTAAATAAAATTAAAATAAGTTTTTGATAATGGACAATTAATTTTTTTTTAAAATTACAATCACCAGAAATTATCAAAAATAATTACGCGATAATATCAAGTGACCATTACAACTACTTATTTTATAAAATTATCATGAATAGTACAAAAAAATTAAATATAAGTACTAGGAGATTATCATAATACAATGTAATAGAAACTATCAAAGGGTGATCCTTTTAATTATTCAATGATAATATGATTGATTTATAGAAGGTAATTTATCACAATTATCAATAGTGATATGTATATATATATATATGTTTTTGTGTGTATATATATATATATCGTGAAGTGTATATATATATGTAATCATAAGATGATAGGTTTAAAAAAAATTATCACTGTATAATTTTAATGAAAATTTGAATTTATAATTATTAAATGAACATGATAATTTAATGTTAAATTCAAATTATGAGTATAACCACGCTTGATAATTTATATTTATTTTTAAGTTATAATTATCAGTTCATAAGAGATTTTATTGATAATAAATATAATTATCATTACATATGAGGACATAATGGATAATTTTAAAATTCTAATTATCATTTCCTTTGAAAAAATGGTAATTTAAATTATCAATACATGTGATTGAACATTATCATTTTTTATGACCCTTTTTAAAATGATAAAGTAACATTTTTTAAAATAAACAAAAGAGATATAAAATTATCATTTCTTGAAATATTTTATAAATGATAAGGTAAAACATTAACTTATCATTTCATACAATAAAATTAAATTAAATGTAATAAATAATCATTAAATGTGAAATTAAATTTATGGTAAAATGATTATTTAATTTAATAGTTGTTGTGATAAAATTCAACTCATTGTGATAAGTTATAAATTCATGTTATATTTTAAGAAATGGTAAAATGATAATTTAATTTATCATTACATGTGATAATTTTACATTAAAATTCAGGAATCATCATTTGTTCTGGATTATAAAATGGTAAAGTGATGATTAAAATTTATTAACAAGTGTGATAAATATATTAAATATTTAGGAATTACCCGAGAATAAACTATCACTTATGAAGTTTTATCTATTTTTAAATAAAATAAATGATATTATTTTATAAAAAAATACGCTATACATCAAGCATCAACATGACAACAAATTGACATTTCAGTGAGCCGCTCTGACATCCGAAAAAACTATGAGTGGTTTTTCCAACTATTGAGGAAGGATATTCCAAACCATTTGGGCATGTTACAAATTTTTATCATACTTATGATAATAGTAAAACATAATTAATATCCATGCTAGATAGTGAATAAATGTGGATATGTGTGAAACACCTGAAACACCATATTACACCTGATTCCATGAGTACCTATAGTGATTTATTTAACATTATTATGTGATTTCATGTACATTGTTAGGTACATTACTCATGATGATGTGTTATTAGTGAATAATATGTATATATATATATATCCATCTATTAAATAAACACCATATGGTTATTTTCATGGAGCTAAGTCAATTGGATCATCTACCAGGGTTATCATATGGAGGAGGAAGGCACATGACGATACCTTTAGATGAACAGGTCTGACAACGAGGTATATGATGATGACATGGTAGTATCATGCAGTGGACTATCATGACTTGTGATATAATTTGGACTAAGGATGAACATAACTAGAAAAAAGAGTCCAATGCCTGAGAATGGCGTATGATGATTCATTGGGATATATTCTATGAATTGGGGACTGAGTTGATCTCATTTCCTAGTATGTATGGTCGATGGTGTGCTTGGATGACTAAGGGACACAATTATCTCTCAGTACCCAGTACATCAACCCGATGATTATGGGAAGCCGATTATCTCTCATTTCCCTTTCACATACATTGAAATATATTTTCTTGTAGAGAATTAATATTTTGTTTCAAGAAGATACTTAGAAACAATATTCAACATCCTAATGCATAATAGTTGATACATCTAACACATTCGTTATCCATCATGTTATAGAGTCGATGCTGGTTTGGCCGGGGGTTGAGGAAAATTGGTTAGCATAAAACTGCAGATTTTTGGATTGTGTGTTTATTACATATTATTTATTATGGTACACATATGTATTTTGAGCACATTAGGTTGAGGAAGCATTGGTGTTGTTCTACTGAGTATTGTACTCACACCCTACATGGGAATTTTAGAGCAGTTTTTGATTTTGTGAGTAGATATATGTTGAAGGGAAAGGGACTAATGTCAGACAGTTCAGTAGTAGAGCATGGTTTTGGGGTGGTCTGAGGCAAGCACCAAAAAAATCCTCGAATTATTATTTATTTATTTTCATTTTTTTTCTTTCCACTTGAGAGATACTAGATTGTATGAATTCCATCTATTCATTTCAGCATTTTACTCTAATTATATATATATATATTTGTTGATTATTGATCCTCTAAATCAATATGTATGGTATAGTTCCCAAAAGTTCCACTTGAGACCCTTGTTTCAAGTTGGCAGCCTATTCTGTACAGGGAGGCGTGCAAGAGGTTATGTAGCATACCATCTAGGACCCGGTGATTCATTTTAGGATTTTACAAAATGGTAACAGAGGATTAGATTTTTAATAAAATTTTTCTGCTATTTTTTAGGGTTAGGATATGATAGACAGGTCCTAGGATGGCTCAGACTCCAGTAGGGGAATTTTGATAGAGCATGGAAAGCACTACAAAGTGGAAATCTGAGTTTACATAATATAAGGAATTTATGAGATTTTGTATGTATTTATTATCCTTTGGTGATGAATATGATATTATATATTATTTATGGGATTTCATGTATGTTCATGCATCATGAATCACCATGTAGAATAACATTTCTTTTATTTACATGTTGTTGTGCTTCAGAGAAGTTCATTAATTAAATGTCATGATTTTAACTATTCATTTCTGATAGTTTATTTCAATGTGATATATCTATTCTGAAATACTATGTGAACTGTCTTTATTGGCCATAAATAGTTGAATAGTGCAAGTTGTTGTGTTATTACATTATGATGAATGTGACTAACATGTACAAAAAATCCATTGGTTAGAGCTATGTGGGGAATACCTTGGGTTAATGGTAGACTCCTTGGAAAAAAAATTCTGATCCCATAGACTGGTTAGGTGAAGCCTTAGGTGATTTCATAGACTAATTAGGATTTATCCTGATGACTTTGTTTTCTTTTTGATGTGTCTTCCTTCACATTACAAAATATTTATCCACAAAAAAGACATATGGTACTGCATTTGATTCATGAAGAAACATTCCTACAATGTATAATGTGTTTGTGTTACCACAAGTGGTACTACAGAATGCTATTGAGAATGATCCAACACTTTCTCTATAGATTATGAAACACTATTTCTTCAAAAGTATATTTTCACATGTAAATTCATAGTCATAAGACTTTAGTTCTACTATCTAGTTTTCCACAACTCTCAACTCGATTATTATTTATCCATCTAGAGCATATAGGCTCTCAGGATGTAGGAAAATTGGATAAAATATTTTTGGAATTCTATGACCTAGTAGAGGCTCTAAAGGAATGAAATTTTAATCTTATATAGAGATCATGTTGTGAAGGAGAAACTTTTTAATACTCATGTTGTTTGGTGCCAACTAAACAGAAGAATGTAAAATTTCAACAAGAATACTTGGATGGATATGTATTTACCAGAACTAGCACTTCATTATGTTTTGTGGTAATTTTATTCACCAAATGGTATATATAAGTCATCGATTATGGGTTGATTGTTGGATGACAACCAAGTTGAATGTCAAGAACAAATATCCGTTTTCAAGGATTGATGATCTTTTTAACAGATACAAGGAGACCAGTGTTTCTTTAAGATTGATCATTGAACGGGCTTCCACTAGATAAACTAGATAGAGTTATGGAGGAGGATATTATGAAGATAGGTTTTTTGAGAAGATATGGTCAGTTTGATTATTTTATAATTTTTTTCAGACTGGTGAAGGCACCGACTGTGTTCATGTCCCTCATGAATAAAATATTTCATCCATACTAGGACTCTCCCATCATAGTGTTTGTTGATGATATCTGCATCTATTTGACAACATTATAACAACAAGTTAGGATCCAGGATACAGTTCTTACTATGCTCTAAACTCACAAACATTACACTAAGCTATCAAAATGTAACATATGGATTAAATAGGTGATGTTTCTAGTACATGTGGTGTCTGAGAATTGTATATCAGTTAACCCAGAGGAGGATCAATCAGTCATGTCAGGGACACGTCCTTGAAACGTGTTTGAGATTAGAAGATTCCTTAGATTAACTGAATATTGCCGATGATTTATCCATGACATCTCTCAACTGTCAGCACCCATTAAAGCCTTGATGAAGAAGTGAGTAATTTTCTTATGGTTAGAAAAGTTTTAAGAGGCCTTCAATGAGTTAAATAAAATGGTGACGATAGATATAATAACAACACTCCCAGATCCTAGGATTGGGTATGCAGTGTTTTATGATGCATGAGGAGTTGGTCTGACAGAAGTGGCCAACATACTGAAATATTGGAGAAATTATATCATTTGAGAATGGATAATTGATTACACGAGTAACAATAGCCTTCTCTATATCATCCCTTATAGAGACCAAAATTTAATGTAGAGTCTTTGGGTTGAGTGTCTATAGAAATTTACATTAGCATGACATATTCTCATGTAAAAGGAAATCTTGTTGTAGATGCCCTTAGCCACATTTCACTAAATGAAAATGAATGTGGTGGTAATTACTCATTGGATTAGTGTTTTTTATGTGTTTATTGGCTAACTAGAGGGTTGATGCTTCAGTGGATCACAGATCTATGAATTTGACTCCATTATTAATTACATAATCCCTTATAGAAAAGGGGAGGACTAGTTAGGATTCTATCTCAGAGTGTACTATGATGAGAGAACGACGTGCTTGAGGTGACTCAATACCCAAATTTTCAATAGGTAGTAAAAAATGATCTTGGTCCTGGGATGAGTACTGGATCCAACTTCTATTATATGGGAACTTAGGGGAGATTACCATACCACTAGGTGGACGATACATCCTTGGGAAATGATGATGTACCGTGACATCAAATGAAAATATTGGTGTTTAAGGATGAAGAGGCACATTGTGGGTTTTATCTCTCAATGCCTCACCTATCAGAGGGTGAAGGTTGAGCACCAACGTCCTAGAGGATTATTTCAACCACTCCCGATGCCTATGTGTAAGTGGGAAGAAATTTGATTGGACTTTGTGATTAGATTGCCAAGAATTCCAAAGAGTCGTGATTTAGTTTGAGTGATTGTTGGTCGATTAATGAAAACATCCCACTTCTTACTGATCTATGAGACTCACTCGATGAAGGATTTGGGAGAAAATTATGTCTGAGAGATTGTGTGCCTACACTGAGATCCCTTTGGCATTGTTTCTTAAATAGATGCTCATTTCACATAAATCTTTTGGAAGGGCTTGCATAAATCCCTAGGAACATAACTCATATTTGGATAGACGGACCACTCTCAGACCGATTGATGGTCATGTCAAAATAGAAATATTTTAGGTAAGATAAATAATTATGACCAATAGGGAAACCTAGCAGAGGATAAAAATTCGTTGGATAATGATGACTTAAAAATTTCATGGAAATGGTAATGGAGGTAAGTAGACAATGTCTATGAAATGAACCTAATACCAATTGTTGGGGATAATGATCTTATTTTTGTATGAGGAATGGTGTAAATCATTTAATTTTTATATTCTTCTTTTTTTAATGTTGTTTTATACCTACAGTTTCAAGCCATGTCTAGACAGGATTTTTCGGCAGAGTTAAACTTCTCTAACATACATTTTCACTAATATGTCCTCAATCGATGACATGAGAACATAGTATATATGAGTGAAATTGTTAGTTATTCTATTATTAAGATTTTTATAAGGTACATACTTAATATAAATGGGTAATGTCTTTTCATCATAGCCACCCTTCTCGTTGTCCTGGTATGTACGATGTGTTTCATGTCTCATAGTTTCAAAGGTGCATACCCAATTCTTTAAATGTAATAGAGTGTAAGGATTTAAAGTTGAGTATTGATGCATATTGTGAGTAATATTAATGTGGAACATATTTCTAAGTGAGGAGGTATTGCAAGGAAATAAGAAACCATATGTCTAGATTCTGTGGAAACATGGATAGATTTATGAAGAGATAAGAGAACGTGTGTCCGATCATCAAGCTCAGTGGTATCAGTTCATTGAGAAAGAAAACTAGAGATGCTTCTCAAGGACTACTGGTCAATATAGGGGGAGAATTGCATCATCATTGTTTTCAAGGTAATCATAAATCCATTTAATGATAAATTAGTTTTGGAAAAAAATTCACAACAATATGTTTTATTTTTTGTTTAATGCATCATGGAAGGTTAAAATGTTGAATTAATACTATGGAATATACAAATAAATATTTTTTTAGTTAAACATTGAGTAAGAATAAGTTTCTAAGCTTTGACAAGGCTCGGTGAATACAAAATAAATATATTCAACATATTCTTTAATGTGCTGCCAATTTATTCAAAATAATAGAATAACACCAAAACTGTGCATCATATGTTAAAACTGAGAACACCATTGGGTCTGGGATAAGGTGTTTAACCTATGAAGAGTATAATTCTCAATTTCGTCAGGCGTTTGGTGGCCACACTCTCTAATATAATTTATTTACTAAAAATAATTAATTAATAATTTTTAGTAGTTTTATTTATGAAAATTATTTATTCCATCCAAACGGTTCGTCGGGTTAAAAAACCAAGACCACCGTTAAATCCAGAAAACATTTCAAACCCTAGTGGGAATATAACCATAATAGAAAGTGGGAATTTGGAAGGCCCACACACAATTTATTATTTTTATATAATGTCTTTATAATATTTTGTTATTTTATAAAAATTCTATATCCCAAAAACGGTGTGTCTCATGAAAATTCTGACAATTCCATTATGCCAGAATTATTGGGTTTTCCCTTAATAGGGCATGACATTCAAATGCAATGGGATTACAGTTATCGATTCCATATAAACATGTTTTATTTATAAAATTTAATAAAACAATTTTACATATGAATTTATTAAACCTAGAACATATTGTTCACGCACCATATTTCATTCCACCAATGCGACACACCTCGTTTCCTCTGTTGGTGGAATTGGATACTTCATGGGAGCTCCATTATGGTCTATTTAAACCACAATAAAATCCAAAATAATGTATCAAGGTATTATTAAATGACTCTAGCAGCATTATTTTGGTGATTAAAATATTTAAATGGGTGTTTTAATTTCACTTGGAAAATTGAAGTTGGGGATAAAAATAGCTGGTGATTGATGCGGAAAATCAGTATATAATACCAGAACCCCTAAAGATATCTTCACTGCATCACAATTGAAGAATTCAATAGGGAAAATACATACTAAAAGGTGATCTGACCAGGGCAGATCCTATCTTGAGGTGCCTGGCGACAAACATCTGGGGTATGTTCTTCCTTCTTTTTATTAGTTTTGATTTATTATTTTATTTTGTTATAAAAAATATAATAAACTAAAATAAAATAAGTCGTTTAAATAATAAAGATTAAAAAGGAAACAAATATTGGTTTTTTAAATAAAATGGAAAAAATTATTATTAATCAACAATTAAAATTTTTTATTCAAATTGAAATCGCATGAAATTATCAAAGATAATTATGCAATATTATCATGCAATGATTTCAATGGTTTATTTCATAAAATTATCATGAATAATTTTTTACAAAAATATAAAATATATTTACTAAGATATTATCACATTCCAAGGTTATAAAAACTATAAATGAATGTTTATTTTTATTATTAAATGATAATTGTAGTGATTTATTTAAGATAACTTGTCAAAATTATCAATAGAGGGATATATAAATATCTGTATATATATATATTTTCTGTGTCTGTGAGTGTATATATATACCCATAGAAGTTTAAATATATAGGTACTCATATGATGAACGGTTTTAACAAAATTATCATTGTATAATAGTAATGAAAATTTATTTTATAATTATCAAATGCAATGAAAAATTTAACGAAAGATTTAAAATTATGATTATCAACACAAATAGTAAATTACTTATAATTTGATGATACAATTATCAATTCATATGTTATTTTATTGGTAATACTTTTAATAATTATTAAACAATATGACATAAAGGATAATTAAAAAATTATAATTATTATTTTATTTGACAAAATTGTAATTTAAATGATCAATGCATGTAGTAGAAATTTATCATTATGTGAGACCCTTTTTAAAATAATAAAGTAATATTTTAAACAATCTATGTATTAGATAAAAAGATTATCATATCATGTTTTATTTAAAAAATGATAATATAATAATTTAATTTATCAGTGCATGCAATAAAAATAATTTTAATGTAATAAATTATCATTTCATGTCATATTTAAGATATGATAAAATAATATTTTATATTAACAGTGCATGAGATAATGTTATATTTAATGTTATACATTTTCATGTAATGTTATATATTTAGAAATAATAAAATAAAAATTTTATTTATCAGTGCATGTGATATAATTAAATTGAAAGTTATGAATCATAATTTCATAGGGCTTATTGAATGGAAATGTGATAATTAAAATTTACCAGTGCATGTGATAAATGTAAGGATAATTTAATAATTATTTAATAAACGTTTATCACACGTGATTTATAATCTATTTTGAAAGAAAATAAATTATATGGTTGTAAGAAAAGCTCTCCTAAACAGTAACATCAATGTGCTGCTATGAAGTCAGGAAAAACAACAAGAGGGTTTTCCCAACTGTTTATATAGGACCTTCCTAATCCTTTTGGGCATGTTATAAATTATTTTCAATATTATGATTATTTCGAAAACATGTTTAGTATCCATGCTTTATAGTGATTGAATTTTCATATGTGTGAATCTCGGGAAACTCTATATTACACTCGATTTCATTTGTACTTGTATGTGTTTATTTCACATTACTGTGTGACTTCGTGTAAATTTTGTGCTACATTACTCATGCTGATGTGTTATTCTTGCATATAGATATATGTATAGATATATATCCTACCATGATATGTTTACATTGAGATTTTCCTCATGATGACAAGATAGGTGGAACGCCATCCTTGGTTATCCATTGGAGGAGGAATGTGCATGACTGATGATAAGGGTCCAATACATAAGGAAAGAAAATGAAGATTCCTTAGGATGCGCATATCTGAAAATGAGTGATGTGGTGATTCATTTGGAGAATCCTCTAGTAGACCATTGAATCTTTTCTTATACATTATAGGTGGGATTCACATGATTCATGAAAAGGGTTTAATTAATAGGATGGGAATATGATGAATCAATGGGTTGAACTCAATGAAGAAAGGACTAACCAACTCTCAGCCCCAAGTATGTCTTCTCGAATATGTTATTTAATGATTATGAGACACAATTATCTCTCGGTCTTATGTACAGGAACCTGATGATTAAGGGAAGGTGATCAGATGTCATTTCCCTTAATCATAAAGAAAAAAATATCTTCTTGTAGATCATTAATAACGTCTTTCATGATTATGATGAGAAACAAGATTCATTAGCCTAGTATCTAATCATTGATTCATCTGACACCTTAGTTATCCATCCTTTATAGAGCCAAAACATGTACCACCCAGATTGTTGCGGCTTGGTTAGCACACAACTGCTCATTTTTGGATTATTTGTTTGTTGGGAATTATTTATTATGAAATAAACTTGTAATTTGATCACATCAGATTGAGGATGATTTGGTGGTGTCCTATTGTGTCTTGAACTCACACCCTACATGATTATTTTGATATTCATTTATATTTAGTACCACAGATCCAATTTAGGTAATGGTATCTATGGATGATGGTTGAGATGTGTAGCGTGGAGTTTGGATGGATTGAGACACACATCTGAGAACTCAATATATGAATATTTATTTACATTCTAGTTTTGGCTTTTCTATAAAGTTTTGGAGCCGTTGCATTGTATGTATGTAATATTTTAATTTCCAAATTTTTTTATGATTGCCTATATTTTTTTTGACAATTACTGATCTTATGACTTGATACAGTGGGTATAATCTCTCCAAATTTCCACTAGAGACACTTACTAATACTCAGCAACATATTATGTATGGGGAGCTGTGTATGGGGTCATTTAGCATTCCTGGATGGACATGGGGATTCAGGTTGTTATGCTACATATATTATGTTATTTTTATTTCTCAAATATTGAATGAAAATATTACTAATATTTAAATTTTTTAAATGAGAATAAGTAAATCACATAAAAGTTAAATCCCTTAAAATGATATTTTTTGTTATGATTATTGAAATTTCATGGTTTCATGGTATTCCATCTTAGAATCAAAGTCGACCATCAAAATTACAAGGTGATACTCAATATAACATCTTCTCAAAACCTAATAGAATATGTTTAATTCATGGAAATTCATTCCTATATAATTTATTTAAATTATAACATCCCCAGTATTCTCATTTCAATCATAATGTTGATGGTAAAAGGTGTAAACTATCAAATGATATACATAGTTTATGATTCCTTGATGATATCAAGTGATAAATTCTTTACTGAATAGTCATAATTCATTTTTTATAATATAATTAAATAATTTTATAGATATTAAAATTAATGTAATTTCATAGTGTTCTCCTTTCACTAAGAGATGAAGTATAAAAAAAATAAAAAAATATTATTATCTCCATTAAACAATGTTTTATTGTGAGACACTGTATTTGGATATTGAGAAGTTCAAACTCACATTGATCTTCATAATGTGGAATCAAATATATTATAATAAAAAACATGATACAAATATAATATATATTGATGAAACTCCCATGTATATCATTATTATTTCAATTACAACTGTGTTCACAACATTATGGGTGTTCATATTCTAGTAACCAGATGTCTAATTAATGTTTTTGAAGGAATTGAAGATGATATAATTTGATGATTTAAGGGAATACAAAATATCCAAAGGAAGAAATCATTTTCAATAGAAATATCTGATTAAATGGTCTCATATTTCTACAGTACATATGAATAAATGGTGATGAAATTTGATATTTCTTCTAGGAAACTAAAAGAGAGAAGGATAAAAAACTGAATGATAAATCGAATCATTTTAAGGCATCAGTTCATATTAACCTAAAATTAAAATACCATATAATCATTTTTTTATATTGTTACATATGTTACATAGTATAATAATAGACTCTTAACACATTATTGTAACTAGACTGATAGATTATAGTTTCATGTATGAATATAAATTTATATTTATATATAGTGTTAATGAAAATAAATGTTAACTATGAAATTAATAATAAAGGGTTGATTTAATTTATTGATTAGGTATGATATTTATTTGTTTATTCACCCTAGAGACAATTAAATTCCTAAATATAATATTTTTAATATGACCCATTAAATTTACTAGTAAATTTATATACTGTATTGGTAGATACTAACCAATATGAAATATGAATTCTCATTACATATCATAGGGTTTTCTCTTAATTTAAAATTAATTAAATAGAAGATATAAATGTCTTTATCACTACACTTGATCAAGACAATGTTTACCATTTTTGAATGGTATCCCAATTTATGCATGTTATACTATAATATACAGACATTAAAATATAAATATCTAGATAAATATAGATAATAAAGAAAATATACATCACTAAGTGGAAAGTTTTATCATATATGAAAGTTGAACTCATAGAAATTACACTATAAATGAGTCTTTAATGGATTATTCCTTATTGGTATAAATAGTCTATAATATTTATCTATTTTAAAAAATTTCATTATTGGAACATATGCACCCACAAGTTATAATATAATCTCATCAACCAAAAAAAGATACATAGATATTATTGGAAATCAATGATGGGAGATCACTAAGAGTTTAGAAATAAGTTCAATTCTTTTCTGATACATGATAAATTATTCCATTATCCCCTAGAAATGTTGGAAAAATACAAATACTCTAATATATTTGATTTTTGATTAATATATTTCGTTAATACATGTCCCATAACTATACATACATAGTTAAATTTTATTCTTATTTAAAAAACATATATTCTATTGTTGGATGAGGATATATCCATAAAAAATGTATACATTATGTTTATCATAAATTTCAAGATTTCTAGAATCATTACCATATTTTATAACACCCACAAAACATAAATTTACAATGAAACCAACTATATTTCTCCAAAATTTATAAGACTTTATATGGAAAATATTATCTACTAATCCCATTCCTTCTAAAATCATGTGCTAGTGAAATAAAAAATAGAGGAATTCAATAAAACACTATTTAATATCTATAAAAATATGGTATTTATAAATATTAAACCATTGATTTATGTATAATATATTCTTTGTTGGATTATCACAACACATTTCTCTTGACTATATAGGTTACCACATATTATATTATATATTGTATAGAATTTTCAATTCATATTGAGTTCTAATTGAATTCACTTTTAATTTACATACAAATTCAAATAACTAATGATGATAAGTCTCAGATTCCACTAGATTAATCATGAAACATTTATTAGAAATTGTTTCACATGCTCTATAACCTATAGGATCACAAAAATATGGCCCCCACAAGTGTTCCATAAGAAGTATTAATTCTTCATTATTAATATTTGGAAATTTTTAAGCTATGACAACTCTTAGGATACCAAATAAGAAACTTATAATGTTGAAGCTAAAATTAGTTGCACCTTGATTAGGCATAATATCTATTCGAATAAATAGTATCCATTTATTAGAAAGAATAAATATCATATCACCCATCCCACTTATATATCATTTTTATTATATTCTTGGAATATATTGATAATGAGTGAATATAATGTCTTTTTAATTTTACCCTTCAATAATTTACATAAATATCAATTCCATAATACCAAAAAATACATAAAATAAAGGAATTTTTCATTTGACCTTATGTATTTTAATGTAATGGTAATATTCATTGGAATTAATATTTCATGAGGAATATGTTTTCATCATACATTATTAACAATTATCACATCGATATCTTATATCCATGATAATAAAATCAATTGAATAATTGTCCTTCTCGTTTTATGTAAATATTCACGACATAGCGTCTAAACCTTACAACAGTAATAATATCAGATAATTCCATTTCGTATGAATATAAGTACGTTGGAATATATATTACATGAATCAGAAAATTTAAAATCAAGAAACTTTTTATGGGATCATTGTACATGATTGTTTTAATTCCTTTTGGGGTTAATATTTTGTTATACATTTATCATCCATAATTTTAATATTAAACAAACTAATGAAAAAAATTTGAATTACATTACCTAAATGTTCCATGATTACAGCTACATCTGGATACTTAGTGACACCTAAAAAATCTATCCCACATCCAAACATAACTTAATTTTGATTTCTTATTTATAATATATTGGTCAAGCCATTACTGTTTTATCTTATAGTTAATATTTATCATTCATAAAAGAATCCATTTTATTTTACCATTCTCTCTTTTATATTAGATTAATATGTATGAAAATATTATATATTAATAGATTATTGAGTAATGATTCTTCTTAATACAAGATATCTAGTGATTCATGGTACTCTCAACATAGTCTCAGTAGTAGATTAAATAATCATGTGTGGCCTAAATTTGGATATAAGATGTGAATAATATAATTTTTTAAATAATGATCATGAATATGGGTTGAACTATGACATGTTGTATTGAAAATAAAAAGATATTCACATAATATTTCTTCTCTTCTCACACAAGGATAGCCATTAAATTCATTATTGTGTTCTTCAATACCAGAGTTAGATATATAAATAAGATATTAATTAGTTTTTTTAGTTTTGATTCATATTATTTATATATATGTATTCTCACTATGATATCTTATTCTAGACCTAGGTGTAAATTATAATAACTTCATCCCACCCTCCTTCATC
The DNA here is from genome assembly GCA_963277665.1 of Viscum album. Taxonomy (NCBI): domain Eukaryota; kingdom Viridiplantae; phylum Streptophyta; class Magnoliopsida; order Santalales; family Viscaceae; genus Viscum; species Viscum album. The sequence continues at coordinate 395,982,765 of OY728148.1, forward strand.
ATTTTTTGGAATGCTCATTGACTTCATGTCTCTCAATTGGAGTGAATGATGATGAATCAATCATCATTTTTCCCTTGAAAACATGCCTAATATATATATAGGGAATCACATAAGAGCTACATGTGGGTTGATTCTTATTCTTATAGGATAAATTGTGTTGTATATATTATATAGATGAAACTTATAAATAAATATTACATTCATTACAATCCACATAGTGTATGATATCTATATTCATGGATTGTTTTCTACATCATCTATACACCAAGACACCATATATAGAATCTCTGATAACTATTCAGGGGTGAGAAAATATAGTTTCATCTTGTTGTAATTCCATAATGGAATAAAAAATAAACTATCAATAATTATATATTTTTTGATTACTAGTTTATTACTATATGAATTAACTCATGTATCATTCATCCTATGCATGTTTATGAATCCCATCAACATTTTACCCCATATTATCCTATTTTTTACCCAAGTAATTCATCTTCAGTACCTCAAAATCCCAGTAATTACTTGGAGTAATGATTCATGTTTAATTTCATATCGATTGATTTATATTACATTGTGATACCCATTGAAACCTCATAGTCTCAATATAGGTTAAACCATACCCCCAATAAATCCACCAACATTAATAACAATTGGCTTACCCTCTTACATTCATATTTGATGAACTACAACATCCAAAACCATGTATGACAACATTATCATATTTCTCCAACATATGATCTTTGTCATTATATTGGAATATCTCTATGAAATAAACGATTGTTGATTCACTTTATTTATGGATGTAACATAATTTCTAGGTTATATTTATTTTAGTTAGCAATAAGTTTCAACCCAATAAACCCTAAATTCATCATCACATATAAGGCCTCAATAATTAATGATGGGTTATCCTCTTCTATTTCATGTCTTAGAATAATATATTTTATTTTTATTCATAAAAAAATGTCATATAATATGTTTGTATTATAAAATGTAAAACAATATGAAACTAATTTCTATACAAGATACCTTCATATTTCATATAATTTCAACTCAACATATGATCATAAAATAGATGGAATTATAATCCAAAAAATATTATTTCAAAATAAAAATTATTTGGTCTACATCAAAAAACCTTATATTATAGAGGGGTTCTTTCTACGTGACTTTAGTTTCTTCAACCGAGAGACATATCCATGTGGGTGTTCCAGATGTACAATTATATTATTATAAACATTTGAAATGATAAAATGAACCCACTATTGATAATTATTTTTTTATTATGGGATTACATAGTTTAACTTTGATGTACATATTCATCCATAATGGTTGAAACTTTAGGAATAAACACATATATCATAATAATCATTAACAAAAATTGCCTCTTAAAATTTTCATCCTATGTAAAAATTGAATAATACACCATATATGAACAATTATTATCTTGATTCATTTCTCAATTAGATATTTAATGATATCCATATTTCATATATTTGTCCTAGTCATAAATTCATTGACCATAAATCACCACACAATGTATATTCATCTAATTCACTTTGGGTGATTATATATTATACTCTACATTGGGAAAATAATTCCTTAATGAGAAATATATATAGGATCATTCATGTGATCCCAATTTCACATTGAAAAAATGTGTATGCGAATGGCAAAAATGATAAGGAACCAAAAAAAATGTGAATTATTTTATATAAGCTTTGATTTAACGAATAGTAGATCCTAAATGGAGTTATGGGTTAGATATTATTGAATTTTGAAATCAAAATGTTTAAAATGGATCCCAAAGGTTTGTATTCAAAGGTCCTATTTAAGGAGGTCTATAAATGGATGTTTTTTAGTGACCGCCATAAAAAATAATTCTATATTCATGGAGCTCCATTTTCAAACACATAGAATATTAATGGTAATTTCCATGAATGTGAAATTTTTATTCATCAATCCCTTCCATCTCATGATGATCAAAAAGCATCTTGAAACCCTGTAATCATTACTAAAACTAAACCAATTAAATTCCCCATCATTATTTCATTAAAATAGGTTTAAGAACCAATGAGCTTATACACGATTCTCTCGATTCATAATGCTATAAATCCTTTTCATTTCTTGTAACTCATTTACCAGGCGAGTCCTGAGACTCACCTTTGTGAAGTCCCATAATTCACAATACTTATACCCATTGGTTATTGATATATTCTACCCCTACTGGACAATCCTTTTAGAAAATCCAATGATCTTCACGATAGAATAATTCCATATGATGCACTTGAGGCGTCACGACACATTCGCCCATTGTGAGACTTCCCACCTAGGAACCATGATTTTTTCCTATTAAGAGAGAAACCTTTTTTCATAAATCCCACACCTTAACTAAATTGATCATACCGAATGGGTTTCACCCCCACTCCCTCTATCAATATTGTAATGTCATGGTTCCAGGTTCCTCCCAAAGGTGCCCCATGCCCGGTTGGTCACATGGCTCAAGAAAACATCCTCAAATGCTAGATTCTACCGACTAACATCTATGGCCTTGGGTGTGATAGTGGGGAAAACATGACCTCATTGGAAAATTCACTCAGTGAAAAAAAAAACATATAAATGTAGAATAAATAGTAATTTCACACAATAAGTAAACAACGAATGTCTAAAAGTTAATACACAACAACAACAACAACAAATATATATGTAAATAGTTACGCATGTCACAAGTATCTACGAAAGCATCAAAACAGTTCATATTGCTGGAATACACTACTAAACAAAAGTATAAATAAAACCAAAAAAATCAACAACATCACAAGCCCCATATTGGTCACATGCTCCCAACTTCCACATCATTCAAGTACCTAATGTAGAAGGGTGGTTTCCCATACCTATATCTACAACAATATATTCTGTTTAGGAACAAAATCATGACACAGACATGGTGTGAGAGAAATTCTATTACGTAACAACCCAATGACCTATTCTAAACAATTAGTTAATATATATTGCAGGAAATATGAAAAATGATGTAATAAACAAGGATGTAGTAAAAATTAAATATTCATAGAATTTAAAATAGATTCATTTGTGTTTATTAAATATTCAACCAATCATTCACATGTTACCATATGGTAATGTTCTCCCAGCCGAATCCCTCTGGTTCAAATTGTCGTTTATGAATAAATATATAACAACTCCCTGGGATAACAGACACGGTCTAACCACTTTTGTCTCAAGTAAACAATTACTCTTTGATAAAGCACTCACTTTTATTTCCCCATATAGTCTTTTAATGATAAACTACAGACTCTCTGAGGAAGCAGTCAACATCAATTCCCCATGTGGTCTCGTAATGATAACTATAGAAATATTGATGGAGCACTCAATGTCAATCCCATCTACGGTCTCGCATCATGAAAGGTACAACAGAAACTCTATGGAATCCCTCAAACTCAATTCCCACTATGGTCTCACTACACCATGTTCCCACATAGCTGTGTATATAAATCATGCACAAAAGATATTCAGAATCCAATGTAAATCACCAATTCCACCTGGATAAATGACTACAAAGCATAGCACATTCTTGTCATATAATATCATTCCAACCTAACAGCACTAGTCATAGAATACACAGAAGCCTAACCAGAAATTCTAGACCCAATGGAAAATATTAGATCATACTTGGGAAATCACATTAATTGCATGGATATTATCCATATTTACAATAAAAAACACATACTCAAGAAAACATGGCATGACATGCATTAACATGGTTAAATTCCCTAAACATGCAATACCCTAAACTAAAGAATTGTGAAATTTTTTCACAAATAACTAAAATAAAATATATGAAAAAGCCCAAAACACCTTCCCCGACATTTTATAAGAGATATAGTTGAACCTCAGTTGTTGAATCGACCTAAAATGTAGTAGATATTCAAAAAATGATAAACAATCAACAAAGGATATCACACGAAATATGATAAATAGAGATAAAATGCTCTATAAGTAGGAATAAATCTCTGGTATGATTATTATGTAATAGAAAATGTCTGATTTGGAGCACATAAGGTTGATCAGGGGCTCATAGAAGAATATGTAATCTTTGGTCGCTCCTGGGCGAGACGATGCTAGAAGTATGAGGTTCTGTCAATTTGGCGCGACCCCAGTCTAATTTATCAATTAAAAAAATAAATGGTTTTCTTTTTAGAGATACACGATGTGTATATTACTTAATTAGGACTAGATTTAGGTGGTCTCTAGGTAACCCCACATGGCCTTGTACTCGGTCATTACACGGCTAGTACACGACTACCCGCAACAACCCGATATACGCTGTCTTCCCATAAGTACATGGTGTGTAATCCTAAAATATCCAGAAACTAATCTTTTTCTAAAAACCCTAGAAATGAAGATCCATGCCTGAAATGATGACCCATGTTTTTACAAACATCCCTCCCTTAATGAAATTTGTCCCTAAATTTCCAAAAGGGGGAGGTAAAGAAGAATCCACAAACAGCTCTGACAACGATGACCTTACATCAACCTCCCTCTCCCAAGTCGCGTCTTATACCCGGCCAAGCAGCCATAAAACCTGTACGAGAGGAAAAAACCATCCACCATGAACCTTCATTCTATGATGAACAATCCAGATAGGATGCTCCTCAAATGATGTGTCAACCTCCAACTCAACCTCTTTATGTTGAAATACGGGAGACACAGATGAGAACTAACATCATAGCTAGGAAAAATGGATGTTGTCTTGCATGTATTAGTACCTTTGAGGTAACAAAAAATTATTTTCAAATAACATGACACTCTCTAAAATCTCAAACAACCCGATGTATCTTTGTGAATGATTTCCCTGTCTCTTAATCCCCACATGTCCCAACCACAACATGACATGTATGAAAACCAAATATCCAACCTCAAGATCCAACGGTCATTATATTAGATCATCATAAGACTACTATCATGACCTTTCAGTCTCCATGCTATTACAAATGACCTTTAAATACTCTATGGTCTCCTAGACAAGAGGGGTGCTATCATAGCTACTTCTCCTGCCTGCAGCCAATATAGGGGTGATCGACCTGGCCTACAGTACAAGGCCTCATATGGTACCATCTAAATAGTTTTGTGATAAATATTATTAGAGTAAATATCAACCATAGGTATGTTCTTATCCAATTATCATCCAAAATCATAGATGCAATCTCTAAGAATGTCCTCCAGCACCTGAATCTTATGCTCGGACTGGCCATCGGACTGAGGATGGTAAGCTGTACTCAGATGTACCTATGTACCCAAATCCCTATGTAGTCCCTGCCAGACCCGAGAATAAAAATGGGTGTCTCTATCTAAAATGATAGAGTGTGGAACCCCATTAAAGGGTACAATCTATCAGATGTATAACCTTCTAAGCTCATCTATGCTAAAATTCACTTTGATCGGTAAGAAGTGTTCAAACTTCATGAGACATTCAATGACAACCAAAACATTATCATTCCATCGAGGCAACCATGGTAAGCCTATCACGAAGTCCATAACAACATCATTCCACTTACACTCCGAAATGAGAAACTACTACAAAAGCCCTACTGGTTACTGATGATTCACCTTCACCTACCGACAGGTGGAACACCTCATCACAAAACCAGTGACATCTCTTTTCATTCATGGACACTAATACTAATGGTGTATATCTCTTTACTTCTTCGTGACCCCAGGATTAACTTTCCAAACTGAAGAATGGAAATCATGCATCATCTCCTTGCGTATGTCTACTGACATCCATACGCACCAATGAAAGCTTGTGATGCCATTATCACGTGCATTCTATTCAAGAATAGGTTCCTCTCTTGTCACATTATCTCATATAACACTGCCTCTAGAATTTCATATATTCCAAACATAAGAAGAATATAGATAACAGCTATAGAATAATGAAATGTATATCTTTACCAATAAATCACCTCCAATTTCATCTTAGCAAACATAGCCATATGCTTCCACTCACAACTGGCCTCATGAACTGCATGATTCTGAGTCCTACGGTTCAATGCATCAGCCACACTGTTTCCATTTCCGGGCATTTAAGTAAGCTCAATGTCAATTATCTTAAGGTACTCAACCATCCTTCACTGTCTCAAATTTAAATTTCACTTAGTGAAGATATACATGAGATTTTATTGGTCGGTGAAAACCAAAAAATGATCTCCCAACAGAGAATGAATTCGACATTGTAAATCTTTAACAACAATAGCTAGTTTGATATCATGCTTTGGGTAATTCTTCTCATGTGACATCAACAGTTGAAGCCCGTACGCAATGATTCCACCCCCTGCATAAGTACATCCCCCATCCTAATACCTGATGCATCTCAATAACTATATATATCATTCTGGGATATGTAAAAACGTGTATCAGTGATAAATTAAACTTCCTTATCAGCCCTGGAAAGGCTGACTCACAAGAATCTATCCACAAGAACTTCACACCCTTCTTAGTCAAGCCAGTTAGTAGTGACACTATGTGTAAAAAAATTATATAAAGATCATGTAGTAACCATCCATCACTATAAAAATTAAAACCTAAAATACATTTTCAGGTACTCCCAGGAAACTACTGGTATCAAATACTCTTGATCGACTGATACTCCAATCTCTGAGATGACATGACCCATGAAGTTAATCTAGTCCAACCAAAAGTGGATGTTTGAAAAAATAAAATAGAATTGATGCTCTATCAGTGTACTCAAAATGATCTTATGATGTGGGGATTTGTCATTTTGACTATACGAGTACACCAAGATATTGTCCACAATGACCACAACAAAAGTATCCAAGTATGGATGAAACAACCCATTCATCAGTTCCGTGAAAAATGCTGGAGTTTTTATGATACAAAACAGAATAAACACATACTCCTATATTTATACATGATCTAAAATTCGGTAAGAGGTATTTCATATGGTCTAAAGATAAACTCATGATTAACAGATATCATGACTATATTCGAGAAAACGAGGTATCCTCAAATATGATCAATGAGATAATTAATCATTGTCTAGGGATATTATTTGTTGACCGTCAATGGTATTAGATTCCAATAACTGACACAAATTATGATGGTATTGTCCACATTCTTCGCAAACAGGACAAGAAAAACCCTAGGAGAAGTACAAGGTTAGATGAAACCCCTCTCCTGTAACTCTTAGAACATATTTTTGATTCCATGTAACTTTAGAGAAGTTATCCTATAAGGAGTAATAGAAACCAGTGACTCTCCAGTAACATGATCAATAGAAATGGCTACCTATCACAATAGAAGAATACTAGAAAAGTCTTCTGGAAATACCTCTCTGAAATGATCGACCACTAGAAGAAAGTATAACTGTGAAGTTCCCTGGTCATTTAGAAATAGACTAGTCATTTGTGATGTAACTCCCCCATCCCATGATGCTCAAGTACCTTCAAACATTCCTAAAAATCCCATTATCCATAATTTATAAACAAACCACCCAATGGTGATTTTAAAATCACTCTACAACAATAGAAGTCGACCACATCCTGGTAGGGAACCAACCAGTCCATTATGAGAATGACATCATAGGTGGTCATCTCTATGACATAGAGGTCCCATAAAAAGTGACATTGGCCAGCCACAATAGGGAACACCTTGAAATTATATACACTTGCCTTTCTAGTCCCCAAATATGTGTCTAGAATCAAGATATCCGCAGAAGAAAATATTCAGATCCCAAGGGTCACCAAAACAACAAACAATATGAAACTATCGGAATACCCTATATCGGAAAGTGATGAAGCTAAAACTGAGAAACCAAAATTGTACCACTAACCTTTGAGGGACCCGGATCCTACTATTGTTGGGTTTTCTCCACAACAAAATTCTGACCTATACTATGTCTCTAGAACCTAGCCAGACAACTCGTAGATGATCCCCCATGTTGTCGCTAAATTCCTAGTGAATGGAAACAATGACCAAAACTTCCAATTCATCCTGAACGACCGGAAAAACTCTAATTCCCAGATAGATGAGAAATTAGTGGTCCTTCTCTAGAACAGGGAGTCATGGAAGAACTTCTATCACTAGCTGCTGGTGAGAAAATCTGATAAAAACATTTAATATGACCCATATTGCCACAAGATCGGCACAAAATGGGTCTCTTTGGCAATGTGGCCTCATATGACACCCCTTCCCACACTGGTATCATACTACCTGGATACCTGAAGGTGAATCCCACCTACTAAAACCTCCCTAGGTAGACTCCCTACGTCGCTACATACTATCTGTCAAAGGGGTAGAAACTCTAGATGGTGAACGGCCCTATCCCATAGCTCTAGAATCCCACAGGTTTCTCTCTGGGATCAGTTCCTAGTTATCTATGGAGGATATAGTCATTATCTAGATTATTTTCACCGAATATCGAATTTCATGACTGAGACCATCCTCAAACATCCTCTATCGGAAAAACTAATCACCACCCCAAATGGGTGTGATGCATTGTAGCTTTTTGAAGTGATAGTAATAATCCATGATTGGGAGTTTACCCTACTCTAAAATCATGAACTTTTGGGATCAGTCTTCCCTCAATGTCTATGGGTGGATGTAATCATATAAGGTATGTTATAACTCATTTCAATCCATACCCTGATACCTCCCCGTAGGTTATATCACATCGCACCATCTCTTTGAGGAATCTAGAAGAATGTAAGTAGAGATATTCTCCCCCCTTTCTAGTGGGATATATATATGTTTTTTAGATAGATATCTTGGCTTATAACCATGACTCTAATTCTTGGGGCCCTCCATCACCTAAAATGGTGGGAGGGTACTAATGTTGAAAAATATGCGTCAATTCTGTCAGAGATTGGGCATGAGGCGGCGCTCCCATGAAATTATTCATAAAACTCATTAATGATTCTCAGAAATGTGCATCCGCACCTGTATTCAGGATAATGGTAGGTTCCCAGATGAGAATGATGGGAGGGTCCTCTTGTATTACATGATCTACCATGACTGGTTTTTGATCTTTTCCTTGTATTTGGCGTACTTCTAGGTGACGTCTCAGTGGAATGACTCTATAAGGTCAAGAGCACACCATAGAAAATGATTATCAAGGAATGAAACTCCTATGTAAGAGAAATGAACATGAGAAAGAAAACATTCATGTTCTTCAAACATAGATAAACAACGTTTAAGACCCCTACATGGTGTGTTTCATTAAACCTTTACATGGTAGTGCATTTCTCCCTACACTGGTACTGTATCCCTCATATACATGAGGTGTTCTTCGGAAGGACACATCATATACCTGAATCATGTTCGTCTTCCCATGTTCCACTACACGGTTAAACTACATGGTTATTATAGAACAAGACTATGTGGCCTAATTTTTGTAGACACGACGTGTACCACTTATGTTTCAACTGCCTGTGATTTCAGTCCCACGGTCAGAGACATGGTTGAGTCTACATAGAATATTTATGTGAGACAAGACATGTACTAGAAGGATTTCAATAACCTATGATTTTAGTCACAAAGATGGATACATGGTCTCTACAACATGGTGTGTACGTCTGGTATATGGCGTGTTCCATCAATGATTTATCAACCGAGTGTCTCTACCCACAGAGAAAATCACAAAGTTAAATACTACACTATGTGAACATACAATACAGAGATTGTACTTTGGAGAATTTTTTCGTTACCTTTCATGAGGATACATTACCTATATTCATCATTACAAAACATGTATTCTGGGTTTTTGAGATAGTAATCCTCAGAAACATTTCTCGAACCCCATAAAACACTAAAAAAAACATTGCAGTGCCAAATTCTAATCAGTTGGGGCCCATACATACCAAGAATATATGTTCAACATAATATACATGTATAACACAATGTATAACAGTATAGTCAATCTCAAAATCCACCATATTCTAATCCAAGAGGGCCCTTAACACCTTAGGGACCAATGTTTGGTGATCATATAAAAGATAGATTACATATCAGCAATAACCAATCAAAAAGAAGTTCTTCTATCAAGGCATAAATCACCACCACATGCATATAAAACACACAATCTATCAAAACAACATGCAATCAATAATGAATCCAAAATAAAATGTCAAAAATGCATGACATGTGATCCATAGGAAATTCATATATGATGCATGATATAGAATACCCCCATCTCATCGGGTTGCAATAGAAATATGTCCCTAATAATATCAATGATAACATCACAAAACATGTGAATCACCCAATGGTTAAATGAAATAAATTGTAACAGCTGAAAAAACCAGAAAATTGAAATAATCGAGGCATGTTTGCATTTCCATGTACATGGGTTAGCTACTACCAGGCACATCATATCACCAACTACATATTCCTTCATATCCCTATCTATAGGCTTGAAACAGTAAGTCATAGAAGAATTGAATTCCTATGATACAACATTATAATATCCTGGTTCTGGGTGCTTCCAAAAGGCACCCTATACCCAGTTGGTAACATGGCCTCATGCACATTTCTTAAATGCCAGAGGCTACAAAATAGAATTTAGGGCCTTATACTTTATAGTTGGAATATTATGCCCTCATTGGTATAGTAACAAAGCAGAAACAAATGTGTAATAGAATCAGAAATTGTAATTGCATAAAATAAGTATACATCAGAAGATTGAATGTAAATACACAACTACATCATATGTATATATGTAAATAATGATGCATGTCGCAAGTAACTAAGGAATAAAAAAACATTTCTAAATTCCGGAATAATGTAATAAAAAATGTACGATGAAAACAAGTAAACTCCAACAATGTCAGAAGACTCCTCCTGGACTCATGCTCCCTAGCTCCACATCAGTCTATTACATTATGTTGAAGGGTGTTTTCCCATATCTATACCTACATAAATATAATTTTTATGAGACCAAAATCATGACCCAGACTGATTGTGAGACAATTCCCAGTAAGCAACCACTCAAAGATATGTGGCTAACTATCAGTAGATACATATATCATACATTATGAAAAATAATGTTATAAACAAATAATTACAAAAAATTTAACAGTCGTACAGTTTCAAATACATTAATTTACATTATTTAATTATCCAAATAATCATTCAAATGTAACACTACTATAAAAACGGAATATATCAGCTCTCAAAAATGGACATTAACAGTGCAAGAAATGCACTGTAAAGATAACTGCTAATATAGGGGGTCCCTTTTATTAGTGCTCCGAAAAGCACTGATAAAGGTCAAAAAACTTAAAAAAAATAAAAATTATTAAAAAAATAATGCGGGGAGTGCTTTTGTCAGCGCTTCACACCCCCTTTATCAGTTCTGTGAGGTATCCCACATGATTCCCTTTCCACGCATCCTCATACACGTGCAGGCCCTTCGCTTCCACCCGAACTCGAACACGGGACCTCCCCCATTTCGCGGATTCACCTTTAATAGTAATCCATTTTGTTTTGTTCACTATTTAATGATATATCTATTTATATATATGTAGTTATATTTATTCATATATTGATATAGATTCATATTAATATATTTATATTTATTCATATATTAGTATATAAATCTACATATTCATATATAAATATATTTATATATATATTTTTAGTTATAATATTTATACATATATGTATTTGTATATTAATATATACTTATATCGCTAGTTTTAAATACATTTATAAAAAACAATGTTTTAGGTGTGTTTATAAATAAATAAATACATACATACATACATACATAGATATATACCACACACAGACACACACAGAGAGACACACACACACACAAACACATATATATTTAGGAATAAATACATATATATTTGTATTTGAAAAGACTTAGAAAGTACTTATAAGATTAGTTTTAAATAAATAAATGAAAAAATATGTTTTTGATGTGTTTTTATAAGTATATAAATAAATACATTCATATATACATATATACAACACACAAACACACACATAGACACCCAAACACACACACACACACATATATTTATGAATAAATACATATATATGTGTATTTGAAAATCCAAATAATGTTAAAACGACCATAACATATAATCAAGAATTCTGTTTTAACTCCACAACCAGTCAAATCCAAGAAAATGAAACAATTCTCGATATGATATGTGGTACAGGCCTAATGGACATTAGGATCAAAAGGTATACTTGTTTGAATGCTAATAAATAGGGGTATCCCGACTAAAAACTCAGTTTTGGAGGCCTTCTGGGATTTTTTGTGCTCTAAAAATGTGGAAAAGGCATTTCCTTAGTCATAGTTTTATAGAGCTTGTCTTAGGCTTCGATTTCATATGTTGTAGAGATCAAACAGACACTCGAATCAAATGTTATGGTCGTTTGAATATTGAGTTACATATTGAACATATTTTAGATCTTTTATTAATTGTTTTTATTTTTTGTGTCCTCAAATTGTTATTAAATGATTTTTATTCGATAATAATTAGAAAATTCTTAATTAATATTATTTTATTAAATAATTTTGAAGTCTTTTTCACGAAATTATATATATATATATAATGTAATAGTATATTTATATGTATCTATAACATATTTAGAAAATATATATTGTATTTATATCAATATAAATATACCTATAAAAAAATATTATTTTTCAATATTTTTTTTGAAACTTAACATTTATCAGCATTCGGGAAAAGCACTGATAAATCCACCCTTTTTCTGCACTACTTAATGAAGTGCTGATAAAGGGGTCCCCTTTATCTGCACTTAAAAAAGCGCTCATATAGGGGGCCTTTATCATCTCTTTTTTTAGCGCAGATAAAAGCCCCCCCTATATCAGGGCTTTTTTAGCACTGATAAAGGCCCCCTTTATCATCGATTAATTTAGCACTGATAAAAGTGTAGCGCATACCTTGACCTTTTTCGTAGTAGTGTAACCCTCTTGGACTGTTCTCACAACCTAACCCCTTAGGTTCAACTTATCATTAAACAATAAATATATAACTACCCCCTAGGATTTGCTCAAAAAGTCTAGCCCCTCTGGTCTCATGAAAACAAAGGCTCTTAAAGGAATCAATCACTATCATTTCACCCTATAGTATTTTAAAAATAAACTACTGACTCCATGAGGAAGAACTCAACATCAATTCTCCCAGTGGTAAAATAACGATAACTATAGACACTCTGAGGGAACACTCAACGTCAATCCCTCCTATGGTCTCACAACGTGAAAATTAAAAAAACACTATAGGGAAGCCGTCATCATCAATTACACCTATGGTCTCACTAAATGATGTTCCCACATCCCTATGTAAAGAAACCATGCAAAAAAGATAATCAAAGCCATAGTATATCACAAATACCACCTGGTAAATTGTCTATAAAGCATAACATAAGAATGTTTGATAATATCATCCCATCCTAATAGGAAATTATAGACCCAACAACCAATATTAGATCAAACATGAGAAAAATACATCCATATCGTTGTAATTAATTATATTTAGAATAAAAATCCCATACTCAAGCAAACAAGGCATGTCAGACATTAATAGGGTTAAATACCCTTAACATGCAACACCAGAAACTAGGTAATTGGGTAATTTTTTGACATATAACTCAAATAAAATTTATGAAATGTGAAAAACCACCTACCTAGACATTGTATGATAAATATAGTTGAACCTCAGCCTTTGAATTGTCCATGAATGTGGTAGATATATAAAAACATAAAAAATTATCAACCAATGATATCTCATGAAAGAGGTGAAATAAGGATAAGAGGATCCTGAAGATGGATGAACTCACAGATGTGATTCCAATGCCATCAAATATGTTCAAAGAGATGTATAGATGGTTAATTGGTAGATCAGAGAAGAATCAACAATCTTTGGTCACTCCTGGTTGAGACAACACTAGAATAAGGAGGTTCTACCAATTACACGTGACCCATGGTTTGATTTATCAATTAAATGATAAAAAATACATGACAAGTTCTTTAAATAACACAACATGTATATTACAATACTAGGCCCCACATTAGGTGGTCTCCAGGTCACAGGAATGGCCATGTAATTGTCTAATACACGGACAATACACGACTTCCTGTGAAATCCAGGTACGTGGCGTGCACTCCTATGTACACGGTGTGTACTCCTAAAATATCCATGAACTCATTTTTTCTAAAAACACAAGAAATCAATACACATACAGGAAATGGAGACTCGAGTTTTTACAAATATCACTACCAAGAAACTATCCCTGACATATATTTAGGTCCCTTATCTTCCAGCACTCAAAACCATGAAAAATTGAGGGTCACATCATGATCATTTTGGGAAATGTCAATTCAATTTTATGTTTCTACATTATTTGACCCTAACATCCACCGCATTAATAAAATTAATAAGGATACTTCTATTAATTTAATAAAATTACATGGCTTGACCTAATATTCATTTCCCTTTCTCATCTCATTTTTCAAAACTAAAATCAAGGATTCACCATGTAAATTGAGCCAAACAATTACTCCAGAAACTATTTAAACCCCATAATCTGACATCAATTAAAGGATGAACCAAAAAGGTTCCCTCTTGCATAAGTCCCACATCATCAATTAAAATGGAATAATCTACCTAATAGTCCCTAATACATGATCATAAACCAAAATACACCCAATTTAAAAAACCTAGGATTCCTTATGTGGCCCATACAATAATCCTTATGTTGGAAAAATTTAATGCCACTCATAATATTAATGTGATGACCATAAAACATCCACAATTGGCTTTGTCTTAATGTGTTTTCCATAATCATTTCTCTTAACAAGTGATAAGCTTGATATTACCTCAATAAATATCCTATGGAATACAAAATAATAAGACTCAATGAATAGTCCCCACACACTATGTCCTTCATCAATATTTAAATATACAATCTTGCACCATGCAATTCAAAATGGATTCCCTAATAACCTGAAATAAGGAAGAGGAAATGGGATGCTTCCTTGAATATTCACCGTGAAGCACATCATTGCACATGGGGTTAAATTCAAATATTACTCTATGCAATGTGCAAGGGATGCCTTTATGACCTAACACAAAGAAGAAAAAATTGGCATCTTCCATTTATAATCCATGCACACCATTCCCATCATAATGATGTTAAATTGTAATATTATCCCATAAATATAGTGACCCATTCTATTCAATGATGAAAATTACATTTCTTTTAGTGAATGTATAATACATTAAAAAATTTACCAAAGTTCGTATTATTTTCGTGTCAATGAAAAAATAGAACATAATATTATAACTTGGTGAATGATCTTCAAGATTACCCACGAATGTCTTCCCCTTTTTTCATACCTAAAACCATACATTATATATTGTGTAAAAGGAAATATAAAAAGGGTGGGCACAAATCCTCGGTAAGGGTAAAAATGGAAAACATAAAACAAACAATAAACATAAGAATGTAAAAACATTAACATAATGTTTATATTTCAATATTATGAATCATGAAATAAATTAGGGAGGTATGTATGTCATATATCGTAAAAGAAAATTGACGACGATAAAATAGAATTGGCATAACTCTTGTAATTTTGGAAAAAAATAAGAACAAAATATGATTTACAGAGTAGAAAAAGTATTGTCTCCAATAATATTATAGTAGAAAAGGTCCATTAATAAACCAGGATTACTTCTCATTCCATCCATGTATTACTGAATTTGGTTATCTTGCCGTTCTAGCCCATTATTATTGAACTATATTTACTTCTTATTCCAACCTTGTATTAATGAACCTGTATTAAATTCAATTCTTGTCATGTATTATTGAACCTGATTTTATTATTATTCCAGTCATGTATGTCTCAAAAGATATAAAACTCTACCCATTGCATTGAAGGGAAATATAGGTCCCACCAATCATATAATGAAATCATTCTTACATGTTCCCTAAAAACATAATTCATTCATTATAGTGTAACCTGTGAAATAAATTGGCATTCTTAAAAATAATTCCATTTTAAAATATTCCATATATAATATAATTCCATAATTATGACATTAAAATTATAATAATTATTGTAATATAAACATAGTCCTATTTAAATACAATAGTCTTATATCGAAAATAATTTTGATAAAACTGTAGAACATAATTATTGAGGAAATTGTCCTTTCTTCTTAAAAAACAGTTCATTTCATCAAAATGTTGGGAAATTTTAAAATACAATAACTTCATTAAAAATAATCACGATTTAATTTAAAGGAAGTATCATGTAAATAAGTTTTTATGAAATCATAAAAACCATTTCATTACATACAATATAAAAATAACATTATCCTCAAACATTTTTTGGAGAATTCAAAAGGTAAAATGTAATTTAATTGAAAGAATGATTCCTTCCAAACCATGTAGTAAAAGTCATAATAGGTAAAAATGACTTCAAACAAAAATATAATAATAATAAATATTATATGATCATGTTTGTTATAAAACATGGATGTGGATGATAAATATACACCAGTAAATACTTACTTATAAACATTCTTAGAGAACAATGAGACTGTAAAATTTTCTGTTACCATAGGTCTTATTTCTTACGTATGTAACCAGAAATGTTGTATTGTGTGTTTAAAAAAATTATTAAATTGTAAAACAACAATAATAATATATCTAATATCATTTATGATTCACTTATTACTTTATATTTCCAGTTAATTTATCAGTCCCATGTTAAGAAATCATTTTGGGTAATAAATTTTTATTTATCAAACATGTTTTGACATTTAATTCTGGATCAGATTAATAAAATCATAATTTCAATGCATCCATAATGTAAAACATTATTTATATATCATAAATACATAATATAGAAATATATATTATTTATTTATTAATGAAATGTAATACCCCATTCATGGATATGGTCGGCAGGACATTTGCATGAATGATGTTTCTATTTCCTTATTGAATTGAATGTAAGAATGTAAAGGTCATATACATATATATATAAATATATAAAGTATAATTAACATGTCATATATATCAAAAATAAAGCGTTCATTGATTCCAATCCAAATGTTATATTTTTTAATTCCCTTATTTTTTTATATTCCCCGCTATATATTCATCAAAAAACAAGCTATCACCTATGGTGCTATCACCCGAAATAGTTCTACGGGCCTCCTTCTAGTAATAATACCCATTCAATAACATTGACTCATCATGTAGTCCTTATTTTTCATACATTTATATGATGAAATAATGAATAGGAAACCCATTGTGTAATTCCAACAACATCTTGAACACATTAAAATAATATATAACATTAGCACATGTATATTGGGAATGCCTCATATCTATTTATGAGAAGATTCAATATCCACATTCGAGAGGGTATCCTCTTATAGTGTTTTTGTTCTACCATGACATTCTTCAGAAATATGTGTGGCTTGATTCCCATCCTGAAGGGATTTGAAGTGATGGATAGATATTTGATTCTAGGCCCCTTTCATCAAACTACTTGTTATAGGATCCTCCATTTCACCAATGCCATTTTTTTATAATGTAAAATTTTACCATTTAATGGTTTATGTAACATCCTCCTATTATCTAACATCGGGTTATCACACTTCCATGCCACACAATCCTCATGGGGTCACATATTCCCCCTTGATTCCAAGTTATGTAAACTTAATATATTTAAACATCTATTATCTGTGTTTCATGATTATAAACTACTAATCCAAATATCCTCCGTACATTACATTAATAAGAAATTATTACCCATCTAAAATTGGGATTTCTTAAAAATAAGAGATTATGTTTACCCCATATCAAATGAATAGGACTCATATCACATGTATTGGAAGAATCAAACAATACCTCATTTATAAGTAGCATCCATCATAATGTGAGATGAGATAATATCCTTACCTGATAGGGTGACCCTATAGATGTTCATTACTTCGCATATCTCTTTTTGAAACTATTTATGTAATGATTCCGAGTATCATGGGATATATTTGAACACATGGATTTTACATCTTGGTTATATCCTAGTATGTATACCACCATAGAAATCCCCATCTGTGATAGCCAGTTCAAATATTATTTATTGATACACCCCATTGATGTGTTCGTTAGTTATGTAGAGTTGAATCTATAATGTTAATACCCACCTGAACATTCTAGAAATCATTCTCCAAATATCGATTCATTCCTGTTTTTATATCCCTATTATTTTAATCTAAATGTGTCCCCAAGATATCATGGTTGCAATACATGATGGCACACAAACCTATAGGGGATAATTCATTTATGTATTTCCAATGATAGATAGTAGAACCTGTGGTTCATAAATTTTCAATAGTCAATCCATCATTTTATTTCCCTAAACATGACTGGAGCAATGGTGGATCCAATTTTTAAAACATGGGTAATAGTATATCACTACAAATCACTCTCTCCATATCCGAGACCAAAAAGTCATATTTTACCTTATTCAAACCTCCATATTTCATTGGATTCATGATTACACAATTGGAGATACCCAATGTTCATCCACATGTATTATTTAAAAGATTCAGTATCGTTGGTTCATTCTCAACCGATCTTCAAATTTACCTTGTCTTTCACTACCATCTGTCTCATAAATCCCCCATCCACTGCTTTTTACTACATAAATAATTACTCACATGGAATTAGGAGTCTTTATACGAAGCGTACTTATGTGGTGGAGTCACACAATACTCCAATCTATGGATCATGACTTTTAAACACAATGTTTCCCCTAAATAATGTGTTTTATACCTTTATGACACTCTATTCCCTAACCCATGTCTTATTATCCTTATTCTGATATAAAAATTACATTACATGGTGCCCTCTTGAGGTCCAAACACAATTAACTTAATCAAAATGTCATGGTCCAAGAATCATGACCATAAACTAGTTATATTCTATCCATTGTGTTTATCATGGAACTCGGTCCTTTCTTTTCCCACATCTTTGTCGGTTAAATAATTCTTCAAACCATATAAAAAATTATATTGATCATGTGTACGAACACTAGGAATTAAATCTAGCAGATGTGTTGACATCCAAGAATCATTAATTTCAACGTTTTGAAAGCTTCTACAATAGCATGTTCTATAGTGTCATTTACTCTTTAACCCAAAATTCACATCATGTTTTCATTTCTTCTTCAGTAGATATATAACATATAATATGACCACCACATGGCCCAAACCCTATGACAATAAACATTGAGCCATGCTCCATGAAACATGACAATAAACTACATTCCAACTATTATATTATTGTTATGTATAGCATTGGGTTCCCTCTAAGGCCCATAACAACTTTTTGGGGGAATTTTACTCATTATCATGCACATTCCTTAAAGACACACCAAACCTCAGTCCAATAATAACATAATTAAAATATGTACATGTCAACCACAATTCTATTTCTCAGTTTTGGCTATCCAGTCATGCCACCCTCTTACGCCCTCATCCTATATAGTAGAGACAGTATCATTTCTAATAGTTCCCTTCAACCTATTTACTAGATGTTGTACTATAACCATAGCTCATTAAATTTTCATGTGTCTACCTCTTCCCATGAAATGTGGAAAATATTTTGATGGACCGATGAATAATACCCACCAAGATCATGTCCTCACCATATAACACTAAACTATTTGTCCAACACCCTCACCATATGACATTAAAATATGTTTCTATCATCATAAATGTACCATTTGAAATGGTGTGTCTATAATCCTGATATCATTATATAAAACCACATTTCGTCTTTGTTCCATTCCGAATAAGCTCTTTTTAATGGTTTTGATAACTTGTCAAATTATTCACATTTTTTACCATCTCTTGGTATTATAGATGTCACTACATATGGAAGAAAAATTCAGCCTTTTCTAGACCTATATTCCTAAACCAAAGTTATCAAACCATTGTTATGAAATTTAGAAAGATTTGGAATCCATTAGAACTTTCAATCACATGATATTTGTGGTTCATGTACCCTTAATTTAGATACTTATCCTCGTAAAAATCTAAAGTGACCCCATAATGGAAATGGTTCCATTCCAAATTAGGCCACCTACCATCCTAGGTCAATACCCTAGAAGGCATTGGATGATGTAATTATATTGGAATTTTGTTTTGAACAAGTAAGCAGTCAACTATCAATTACATATACCCATTCATTGACAAAGCATTATGTTTTTTGTGTTTCAAAAAATTTTATATGTTATCCCATATCATTATAATAGTGCCATTATTTTCTAAATTTTGGGCATCATTATTCGCACTCACCATCCCCAATCATCCTAGTAGAATCCAACTCCATGGGAATTACACCATTCATCCACTAATAAAAGTTAGAAAATAAATTAAACTAAATATAGATAATTATTTTCCATTCATATCCACTATCATCTAGGATGATCCTAATGGTGATCAAACATCCAATTATTATAAAGATAATATGGGCACTATTTACAGTTTTTTCCTATGTGCCTGGCACATAACATGGTCTGCCACTCACACCACAACCTTATTGGACACCATTGTAAGTGGTGAGATTTTTTGTCTTTGAGAAAATTAATATGGTAATGGGCCAAATGTTGTGGTACTAGAACCTAATGTGTTTCTCATTTCATAGGATTCGATTTAGGTAGTCAGAAATCCCCAACAGTGTTATGGATGTAATGTTATGGATATTTGATGTCAAGCTACTAAAAAAGGTTTTTGGGGGAATTTTTGTAGAGGTACACTTCATGGAATTATTTTTTAGAATTTTGATTTTCTCCAACATGAAAAAAAAGTCTATAATTGTGGGCCTTCCTTTTGTAACACATGATGTATTTTTGGAATCTTCCATGAAAGAGGATTCTAGGTCATGAAGCCACACTAACTCATGAAGATCATGAATATTCTCAAAATATTTGAATAATCGTGAAAAAAACACCTTATTAAAAACCACCTCATTAAATCATAATATGTGGTGGATGATAGATTTAGTTTTGAAATCATGTTATCAATTTTCAAAACACTAGACATTTTCCAATTATCGATACTCATTACCCCTAGGCATTGTGAGACAATAATTTCCTTCCTTTGTGAAACAATAGAAAAATTATTTATTGAGAGAAACCACCTAATGTAGAAATACCATTTTCATAGTCCCACTACATTCATAAATGAATAATTCCCTCTATAGTACATGAGGATTCCAGAAGCATTCATCCTTTGCATATATCTCCCCCTGGGAAAATTTAATTCATTCCATGGAAGGGTCACACTATTTCATGATGCATACCCATCTTAATACACTAAGATCCTCCAAGGCCAATCTCTCCCAAGAACCGAATCTCCATACATCATTAAAATTAATGAGACCATGAGTTCTATATAACATTAT
Source organism: Viscum album (assembly GCA_963277665.1). Taxonomy (NCBI): domain Eukaryota; kingdom Viridiplantae; phylum Streptophyta; class Magnoliopsida; order Santalales; family Viscaceae; genus Viscum; species Viscum album. The sequence goes on from OY728148.1 coordinate 396,004,275, forward strand.
ACTTCACAAGACCATAATATCTATAAATCCACGACCTTAAAAAGGTCCTAAACTCAGTGGTGATGAATCCTTTTTTGAGACCATGAGCTCCATAAAACACTATCTTTCATAGATCCATTATGATTTATAATGATATTGCATTTGCACCCATCAATCCATACCACAAGGGATTCATCCCACTCCCATATATGGATCACTGTCATGCTACCATCCAAGGCCTCCGACTCAGTCCCAGGATTACCATAATTGACCACCATGAATCTTAGAGATTTGAACCAAAACAATTTTATGATATGTCAATGAAATTTCTATTTCACCCAGTAAATGGACCGAATTTCCAACCTAGGAATACCATTTTTGGGATACTCTTATATACTCCCTAAAATTTCATGATTTTGCATGAACATTTTTTTTCTTTTTCCCATGTAATGAGTTTATATTCACATAATTGATTCCCTATGTACCTTGAGTCAAACCATTATAAAAGAAAGATATAATTCACATTTTTCTGACACTCATACAAGAATAAACCAGAAGGGGCACTCTTGCATAAGTCTCAAACTACTCATTTCTATGAATATTATTCCATGTAATCCTCATTATACGACATTACAAATTAGTATACTCTATATGAAAACATAATATACCTCATGTCAAACTCAAATTATTTCTTATGTGTCAAATGTAAGATACCTCATGGTATGATTTCAAGATGACAACCAAAAAAAACCCATGGGCCTCCTTTTAAGTTCTAATCCGTAATCATATACTTTAATAGTCTTTAGTTAGATACTAACTCATGACCCAATACGGGGAAGGAAAAAATGGTCAGCTTCAATTCATAACACCAGAACACCACATCCTTCATGGTGACATTATACTATAATCTTACACCATTCAATGGATACCGATTTCCTTCATTCACAAACAAGAGGATGAAAAAATAGAATCTTTCATGTATAATCCATAGACACCACATCATTCTCTATGAAATTAAATAGTAATATTACACCATTAAATGTACATGATATTACATTATGACAAAAAACTCGATGAAAAAATTGGTTCCTTATAAATATATGTCACAGAAACCATGTCCTTTCACATTTTTTTGACTATAATATTACCCTCTGAAGTGAGCATAGGAATAAATATTATACTGAAATTTGGAGGATGATGGGTATATTACTTGTTTATTCCTCGTCCACTTTATCATCTCTTCTAACAATATCTGGGATCTTCTACTCATATGTGCCCGTAATATTATTTATCTTCAAAGATACACCTATTTAAATACCATGTTTAAGCCACACACCATTAACCCAAGAAAAATAATCTACTATGGGGTTCTTCAACATGTAAAGCCAAAAAAATCATTTTTGATACACCTTTAGAAAAAAATCATCCTATATGAAGGATTTTAAACTACTTGAATTTATCTATTCACACAAACATAAACTATAGCATTGAGATACATGTGATTTCATCCATATCATATAAACATGGTACGCAGGATGACAATGTTATGATCAATCATGACATTGGTAAACAATTTAGGTCTTACGTCCTAGGTACATACCACTGGGTCCACCACACAATGTATTATATCTAAATTAGTAAACTCCAAATCCACCTCATAGGTAATATGATCCGAATTATTAAAATATCACAATGTTACATCCTTTTGAATAACCATCAATATCCACCTATTATGGAATTTGATCAACACTAGTAAACTAATGATCATCATTACATATTGTTTTATCCACATTGGTAAACACATGTGTGAAATATTACAACCTACGGACACACCTCCCAGATCCGCCTCATTGGTTTTTTGACACACTTTGGTAAACTCATGATTGGCATATTTCCTTCATTGAAAAAAACATCAGCATCAAACCAATACGATCTTAAATCAAAATAACCACATTCTTCTTATATCACATCATATTGAAGCATCTTCATAGATTCCAAGAAAAGTGTTTTATCCACAATTGTATACTAAGGTGAGGATTTATTAATACTAGGGATACATCAACAAGATATCCCTCCATAGAGAATTTGATACACATTAGTAAACTCTTATGTTATATTCTAAGGGGTGAAAATCTTTAATCCTCCTCCACATGAAATTTTATTGGTCACCATTATATTTTAATATCGGGCCTTGATCCATCTCACCTGGATGTTATAATCTTTCACCAATAGATGTAGAACTTGTGGAATGGTCTATAATATCCACAACATGCAGAAGTATAGGGATCATAAGGTAAAAATTATTTGAATTCATACACCCTATGTGTTAATTACCTTATTAATGACATGGGATTCATATATTTATGTGACAATGATTCTTGTCACATGAGGTGCCTCAAACATCAATATGAGAATACATACCTTAGCATTAAATAACTCTGGGATAATAGGGGATGTCATTGGTTATAATATTAAGATGCATAATATGACATGTCATATAAATAGGAAACATTCGTAGGTTCCAAATACATCCAACATTGATTTATTAATCGACATTCCTAGAATTACCATTTACTCATAAAAAGGTTACTTCACTATTGAGGTATAAGTATCTTAATTAATCGGAATCCATAGATAGATGGAACTAGGAATGAGTATTACATATACGAATCAAATCTATAAGGGAGACCTAGATTAATGAATAAGAACTAATGAGGAATCAATATATAATAGAACCAACATCTCAACATCTCATTTTTATTTGGTATCCAACATCACTAACAATGGTGGTAGAGGCCTCCCACATTTTAAATGTTGTAATTTATTGAATGAAACAACTGGGGAAAGGATTTTGTGTTTCATCTGTATTAATTATTCATAAACACTCATAAAATTTGGTGTCATTTGAATCTTATATTTTAGAATCTATTATTAATATTCATACACCTAAAATCTCATGAGACATATAATAAATTCTTAACCATTATATGTATGGGTTAGGAGTATTCCAATCATGTATTAATATCCCCATATCATAAAATATACTATATCCCATGAGTATTAGGAATCTCCATAAATCATCAATGGATCTTGGTAATGAGATCATTTATCTTCAAGAGGAATGTCATACTGGTTAATGAAATATATACTGATATATCTTTCCTACTAATCCTATGTACATTTCAATAGAGTATAATTTCATCTAAATCTATCTTCTATTAATCACAATAAAACTGAAAATCTAAGTAGAATTTTTTCATTGGTCATACATAGCATGAAATTTCAATTTCACCACTTCATGACTCAAATAATTTATCATATGATTTAAATTGCCTTTATTTTAATTAAAAAATTTATATAACTCATATCACTGAATCACTATTTTTTATTTCACATCCACTCAATTTTTTTACAAAAAAATATGACCATAATCATATTTTATCACCCTATGTGACGAACTATACTGTCATTTGTTTCACTATTATATTTTTGTATCCATTTCCTTATAGTTTACTAGTCAACCTAATCCTTTTATATTTGATATATGTAGATAAATATTTTTATACATGGTTTAAATAGTATAAAGATGACATTAAACATTCACAAGATAATTTATACTATGTGTTCTTTATTTACATTAGGTTTTCCTTGACCATCTTATATATATTTTCTAAAACTCTATTCAAGTATATATGACCTTATGATTCAACCATTTTATTTTAATTATTTTAAAATAATTTTAATATATAATTCATAAAACAAATATAATATTAATCATCAATATAACTTTTCCAACATTCATGACATTAAAATAATAAAATATTTATTACATGGATTAAAACTCTCAATGGAAATCCTAGGAAAACAATAATTTTATTCTAATTAGTAATGTAACATGAATATTCAATGTAATATGCAATATTTTGAAAAAAAAATTAAAAGGGGGAAAAATATCATGCAGAAAACAAACAATGATTTCCTTGTGATAAATGAAATGTTTCTACCCACTATTCCCTTTCTAATCATTGATATTGGTAAAAAGTAGAAAATAAATTAATTTAAAATAAATAATTATTGTGGAGACCATTATTGTTCTAGTAAAAATTAAAATTTGGATCTCTTTGTCTATAAACCATGGAAAAATGTTAATGAACCAAATTTTTTAATTAAATTTTTTTCATATCATATCTGAAAAATGAATAATGTTGTAGTTTTCTGAAACATGGGCCCATTTCAACAATAGAAGAAAAATTCCAATATACTCATTCAAAATTTTTATTATGTTGAGTCTCACAACTAAATCAAATCTGAGTTAGATAAAATTGGTTATTCAAAAGGAAAATGAACTTCTATATTTGGCCTTCCTATATACTTTTATGTTTATATAGTAACGAGGAAAATAATTCTCATAGTTGATTGCCTCATAAATACTCTCCACGTTTTTGTGATGGTATATATGTATCCATATATTAATTTAATGTACCCAAAAAAAATTATATATATTTAAAATATATGTATTTTCTTATACATATCAATATTGACATTATGTTTTTAATTTATGGCTAACCTTACTCATACCCATAAAATTTAATGATATATATAGTTATCATGATATTACTTTATATGATTTTAATTTATTAGTATGAATTAACGAGAAGATATATCATCGGTTTCAAGGAAATGAATAGACATATATTTAAAATAGCATATCATATTTAAAATAAAATTCGATGAGTCTATATTAGAAGGACCATTTAACTTATTGCATGTAAAAACAATATACTATAACATTATATCATTGGATGATCATAAAAAATATATTATTGTATTATTGTATGAACAAAATTAATATTGCATATATGATTTCCTAGTATACTTTAATATTTCTATCAAAATAAATGTTTGATGTGTGAAAAAATCGGTTTCCTCTTCTCAGTGTCATAATTTTGGTGGTCGTATCTAGCAATTAATCCAAAACTATTTCTATGTGAGCCTCATTTTCCAAAATATATAATGAATTATTTTTTAAAAAAATTATGAAGCATGGATTACTATGTTTTTACCCATCTATTTTTGGTGTCCCACCCAAAATAGTAAAATAGTTTTTTATATATTTTGAATTTATATATATATATTTCATAAATGAATAAAATCTCTAAAATTACTAATGATTATTTCAAGAGATAAGAAAATTATTGTTATTTGAATCAATTTGATACATAAACTTATATCATATGTAAATGTTTCATTTCTATTCAATTAATCTCTAGGGGAAGTGTTACAAAAATTTTCAAGTTGTTTGTTCCATGAATGTTTCCTCATTGATGAAATTTCAAACTATACTATTCATTTTGTCTCATGTAAAATATTTATATGGTTATATTACAAGGAATATAGTCCACTATGGCAGGTACATATTTTTATCCTATGATGTGTATTGAGTAATCATCAGTCACTAATAAATAATTTTTTTAATAGATTTAATGAATTAATGTCAAACAAATGGATAATTAATTGTTCTCATTTAGTAGGAACCAAATTATTTGTAAATAGGATATGAACATTAGTATTTTCTATATTGTTAAGAGAAAATTATTAGAGGTAGGTCTGATTAAATTATTAATAAATATAATTCATGAGTAGATTATATTATAATTCAAATATTCCACTGAATGAATTGACCACATTCCATAGAGAACCATTTAGGCTTCTCTTTATCCATGTATTAGAATATCCCTATGAATTATTATTTGGCGATCAACACTGTGGAAATAGAATTTCATTATTTTATTCGATAAATGACAATACAATAAAAAAATATACCATTAATGGTATAATATCATTCACTTACTACCTCCACAAAAAGAAATAATGTTATTATCTATGGTGATCTAATCTATAGTTAAAACGAATATAGGGGATAAGGATCCCAATTAGTTAGCACAATAAAAGAATTCTATAAAAAAGGACATCATTTTTATAAATGATAAATGACCACTAATCATACTATCACAACCATAATCAATATTATTCCCAAAAATAACATCATAAAAAATAATGGAAATGGAGTATGATTACATTATAAATCATTGAACTCATTTATAATTGTAGAATTTAAATGAATACCACCGATATTGAGTGGACTTGAAATTAATTAAAACTAGTATTGTCCATGGTATTATAAAAATCATATATCAAGATGTTTTCATCAACTAAAATGTATAAGAACCTAAATGTATCATTGACCAATACATTTTATTTCATTTTTCTATGCCACAAAACATATGGTAATATTCAGAGTGGACATGCACTAAATGGTTGATTTTATTTAATTATATAAATTCAGATTCCACCGAAAGGTAACAAAACCTATCATCTTTGTAGGATCAATTTGTATGGAAATTACACACACCTATTATTAAGTTCATAAACCCTACTAGTTTGAATCTGGAGTCCCTACATAGTTTTAACACATAAACCAAGGAGTTATACTATCCAAATTCATATATAGATTAGCATGAAAAATCAAAATATTAGGCATTCTAAGAAGGGTATCTCTTATGATTCCTTACCCATATATTGATTATTAATCTTCATAATGCAAGAAACATATTCCAAAAAAATATATTATAATATCTGGGTTAAGGTTAATTATAAACATTCTCTCCAACTTAACTAAACACTCACTAACCGTTGGAGGATTTTTATGTAACATCGGATGGAAATTATATATATGTAGGGACTCGTCATCCCCGACCATGAGGATTATGATACCCCATTTTATATATTTCACTGAGTTAATAAATTTTTCACCTTCATTAATGTTAAATGTAATGGTTCTCAAACAGTAATTACTAATTAATTATAGAATAATATATATTGGTTGAAAAAATCATTAATTATGATATCTCTAAAATATAATATGGGTAAAACATATGTAATTATGCAGTTAATTATATGATGATTTATTAATCCTTGATATATCAAACCTATTCATTAGAAAATATTCTTGATAGATTCATTTCCTATTTAAAACTCCATCTTGTATTGAGATCATTTTGATATGTGGTAGATAATAATCATAAATTGGATTGTGGAATGATTCATTGTCTTCCCAATTCAGTGGGGAACTATTCCTGAAATAGGTACATTCCTAGTGTTCCTTTAGGACTAGATAACCACTATAAAATTACTCATATTAATAATTTAATCTGAATAAAATAACCATACCAGTGGATGGTTGGGATCAGCTGTATGAAATAAAGAATTATTATATATCATGATGTTTTGTATAGGAAGCTAGTTGGTTAGTGGATTTTTGGGAATATTTTGTTTAAGAATATTATTTATGGATTTATTGTGAGATTTTAAGAGAAATAGATATTAAAACACAGTATTCCAAGAAATAGAATCTCTACATATAGTCACATTCATCCAGCCAAAATGTAAATTATATATGGACATCATTACTAATGTAGGAAGAATTATTGTAAAATAAATTTATATTTTTTATGATATTTTATGTGTGAAATTTTTAAAAAATTATAAATTAAATATTTTCAAAAAACGAATTATTTTAAATTCACACCATATAAGGGATAAGTTGATGGGGGAGCATGAGTTTTACAAAATTCATGATGTGAATTGTTTTATAATACATATGAGGTTCCTGTTTTAGGATTTGAGATCATTTTGTTCATGAATACGATCATTCATGTTGAGTATTAATTGATGTGAAGATTCATGCGTGATGAAATTAATTTTTGAACCACAAAAGAAAAATATCATCTATAGTAGACAAGATTCATTTAAAAATCACAAGATATAGAATATGGAACCCAATTTCCCAATATTTATGTCAATGGAATATTTGTACACCAAATAAAATTTATGCAAAATTCCATATTATCTATAGAATTATATTGATTGCCCTCACGTCAGATACAATTCTTTGGGGAATTTTTTTTAAAATATCCAAAGATAGTTTTATATTGAAAGTGATTATTTGTAAAATTATGAATGGGAGAATTAATATTTGGAATGGAATATTTTCCACTATAGAACCTAGTACATTAAAATAAGGACATCTATTAAGGTTTTAGGACAAAAAGAAGGCCTGAGGGTTGAGATGAAAAACAGTTTTGAAGGTCTGGAGGGTCAAGAAAAACGTTTAAATTTGAGGAAGATGATTAAGGTGATGACAGTTGCAGCTAAATTTCAGTGGATAGTTTGGACCATTTCCAAAGGAAAGGTTCCCACATTCCAATAACGATGAAGGGGTAAAAAGGAAAGCGTGACTCAAGGAAATGCATTGTGGTCCATGGGAAAAAACCCAAGGGATGCAACGACTATTCTAACTTACCTAAATCGATGGAATCTAGGTCGGCTAAGAAAAGGGGAAGTAATGAAAGGAAAACCCCACAAGGTAGGGAAAGTGGAGATCAAATAAGAGAACCAAGAGTGATGAAAGAAGAGTTAGGGGAATTACTGAGGCTCATACATCACTCCATGGAAGAAATGACTGAAAAGTCATTCGGCCCAATGCTTCAGATGAATATATTCAAAGGATTTGTGAAAGAAGGTTGCAGGTTAATGCCTCAGAGGAGATAAGGGTGTGGATCGACAAACAAGACCGAATCATCATCCGGGGCTTTAACCAAGGCAAAATCACCCTGGAGGAATTCATCCAGACATTGGACAGAATGGGTTTTCACCTCAAAGAACTCATCAATGAGTATCCAAACACCCAGGTTAGTACTCTACACTTGGAATTATTTATAGTGTCTGATTTAAATAATCTTAGTCTGGTGTTTAATAATTTGTTGAGTTATTTCAGCACGTAATGGTAATTGTTTTTCAAACTATGGTTTCCCCCATTCCCTTAATGTGGCTTAATTAAAATTTATATTTGGATAGAGGACACAACCACATCATGAAAATATAATATCCTCATGGATGTGAAATTATCTATGGTATAATTGGTAGTATCATTTAAAATGAAATAATCCCCCCTTGAGAAATATTATTTATTGAAATAAAAATAATGATAATTTATTTGTTTATATGTTATATTTGTCTTTCAGACCATTTTCACCATCAAGAAATTGTTTTTACACTACTTCATAGGATTCTCACCCTAATAATGTTGATGTTGGAATAGATCTCTACCAATTTTATATTCAGTAATCTCATATTCTTTATTGTAAGTAATGATTTTTTTCAATAAATACTCTAAAACACACATTTAATTTTTTTTAGATTTCATACATTTATTAAATCACATTATATGTGTAGTGAACTCTGATATCAAAATATAATTGTTTATAATGAATTTATTTTTCATTCTCTAATATAATATCAACTATAGAAATATCTATTTTTAATAGTTAGAGTATAATGTTTACGATAATTATGTAATTAATTTTAAATTTCTATCCCCTGGTATAAAATATTATTGGGGATAAACAAATGAAATATTAAATGAAGAAATCCCATAAATCTCATTCATATAGGTTTATTTTTAATGGCTTGTTCATATAATCTTTTTATAAATTATAAAAAATTACCTTCCCTTAAAATATTAATCATTTGTAAAAAAATTATTATAAATTTTATTGAAAAATCATTCCAATAGTGTATATTAATGAATGATTAGTCACATAGTTGAATAATATATGAAGGATCTCTATTATTGGTCTTTGTAAAATTTATACCACTTAATTTATCTAAAATTTATACCTTGGATAAATTGACCTAAATTACCTCAATGTGTTTAATTCTCCATGGTCAAGGCCATAGAAATATCATTCTAATAAGTCCTCCAATATTTACTACTGAGATACAATGATGGGATATGCACATTAACATAAATCCCATCAGTCATTAATTCCATTGATTACATAATTATCCCTTCAAATAGATAACATTATAGAGGTTTCTAACCTAACTAATAGATATCTTATTGATTTGGAAATTGGGTATTCACATTATATTATTGATACCTAAATTATTATTAATGATAAAAACACCCATGTATTTGGATACTGATTATTATTTACCCATATTATGTATCTTGCTAGACCCAGTACCCAATGTGACTCTTATTTCCACCCACATAGCTTTGTTGGTACACTTGATAGTTATTTTTTGTGTAATGCCCAATAATATTTTCATTCGGGGCCCATTTGGTCCAATTACTGAGCATTTTGTACATATACCTTATCCTCCTCATAACATTCAATCTCTAACAATTTCCCCATCTATGATCTCATTCCCATGTTCACCAATACTAATTCATACATATATATGTATATAAAAACGATTAATTCATGAATCCTATATTCACCAAATTTATTATGTAGGTTGGAGTAGGAAATTCCAATTTGTAAGGGTAAGACATAACTAAACCATCATTAAGGGCCTCATCCCTTTTATAATAATTGAGACAAGTATCTACATATTGTGTTTCTATATATAATCTCTAATATGTTCTCAATAAGACATACCCCCTATTTATTGAAATCATTTTTCCTTATCCAGATATATATGATATGTGTTTTCTATGCATATAATGTCCTACCATTCTTTATTTAACTCCATTACCATCATTTTCTATTCCCAGTAGTCTATTCACTGTTTTATTCATGAGTTGGATTAGTATATGGTCCTCTTATAAGGTGAACTGCCCAAAATCTAACTCAAAAATCCATGTCCAATGTGAGTAACACCATATTATCTCCATTATTGTTACCATTAGATTGGTTGAATTAAAAAATAAATAAGATTCATAAGCCACATACAAAATCTTATTATGTTCTCTTTCCTGATATAATCTTCATTAGTGAATGAAAATAAACTATATGGTCACGTAATAAAATAAAACCCATAATTTTATATTATGAAAAACAAATGATATAATTCCAATTAATTTTTATACAAAGGAAATATCTCTAATATAAATATTTATGAACATCCCATATGTTATAATAATATTACTATAAAAGGAACATCCTTATGTCCTAGCCATAAAATCAGTAAACAAACATTATTTTTCATGTTTGCAAGGCCATAAAAAGAAAATTAGTTACATTATCATAAAATAAAATATAATGGTAATTTTCACATGAAATTTAATGGTTATAAATGACTCATTAAAATTAACTAACATTTATTGGATTTTATTTCCTTAAAATGGGTATATAAACATCTATTTTCAACGGCATGATCCAAACATTGAAACCCCCACCACCTCCATTAATGGAAATAAAATCAATAAATCATAACTGTGCTATTTTAATTAATGTATAATCATTGTTAAAAACACATAGGCAACCTGTGATACATATATATATATGTTAAAATTGATATATATATTTAATCAATTACATTAATGGCTATACCTGGATGAAATATTATTACATGGATGGATTCAAAACCATTTCATATGTAACAATGTATTTCCCAAAAATATATAAAAATACCCCTTAGTGATGATCCAAATCATGTTCCTATCGACTAATTTAATACCCAATGTGTTTCTAGTGTATTAAAGTGATTTATTTACTTTGGAAATATGGTGAAAATTGTCTTGTAACATTATAGTCATGGAATTTATCATACATAGTATTTCTTAGAGATTCATTCCAAAGTAATTTTCAAATAAATTAGATCAATTTGAAAAAATTTTAGGTCTTATTAATTCAGAAAACATAAACTCAATCTAACTAAATTGAAATTTTAAATAATCGGAATATTCCCAAAGCTAGAAAAAAACATTGAAAATTCCTTTTATAGTATTTGTAAAAAAAATTTCTTCTTTAATGGATATCCACTACATGAAAAATTATAATTTTAAGCCTACGATTCTCTAATTATCATTGAAGTTGTATTCCCAAAATAATATCATATTAATTATAAATAATAATGAAAATAAGGATTCTCAATATTTTAGAATACCCTTATACTGACATAATGAAATAATTAAAATATTATCTATTTCTATCTTCAATACTTCAAAAAGAAAATGTTATAATCATTTCATTCCCCTTCTAGCAATACATGTAGTTTATACTACATATCATAATATCTACAATCATAATCTATATAATCTTCTTCATAATATTATGAAACATATAAACCCATCTCCATCATTTTCAATATATTCATAGATCTTCCTAAGAATAATAACTTTTATGATGCTAAAATAAAAATAAAAAATAATATTCCATGATAAATCTCACATTTTAAAATTTTTATTTCATATCAGTCTCTTCATTATCACCCAAATTCATCATATACTGTCTTCAAAAATTATTGAAATATTATGAAATAATACCACAAATGTAGATAAATTTATCACTATAAATCTTGGCACTTCAATGCACACCTCTGTATTTTACTAAAATCATCATTGTAATAGGAAATGAAATTTTTACATATTTTCATTTTAATAAAATGAGTGTGATTAATATATTCTGTTACAAAAACAGATGAAATCTATATTTTTTTAACATATTATATAATTAAAATACAATAAAAGTCGGATGTATTATTTTATTGAAAATTGAATCATTATTATAACAATAAAATTATTTTCATACTAATAAAAAGATATTAAAACAATTAGAAAAAATATCATTAATTATAATGGAATTTTTTTATAAATTATGTATTTTGGTTTTATTTGTTAATTTTATAGATTAGTTTCAATTAATTGTATAAATAAAATTCATGAAATGATCAGTAATATATACAAACAACATATATTGAATAATTAATAAACAAAAACCATTTAAAATTAAATTAATTTGGGATAAAGAAAAAAAATTAAGACATTACTTATATGATATAATATATATTTCTACCTAAAAGATTAATTCCTCAAATATAAATAATTAAATTTATGGAAATTTATTTTTTATATATGAAAAGAATAAAAAAAATATTCATGTATTGTTTAGACATTATTTTGTAATCAATATAAAATAATATAATTTTTAACGATGTATTTTTAAATGAATTTATTATATGTTGTCAGTTTTAATTTTTAAAATATCATAGTAATCAATATTATGTAATTAATATTTATGAATATATATATATATATATATATTATAATTTACCACTCATCTAGTGATTATTAATTTGTATGGAATAGGATTAAAATCGATTTTATACATAAAATTATACACTTGTTGATTTTTTTAGTTATTAGTAGTTATATTGATATTAAATTTTATTATATTTATCAATTTAATCTTTTGAAATGGATGTTATGTTTTATAATTGACATTACAAATATTGATCAGTAAGGTTACATTTATTTAATTAAAAATATCATTCATGTTATAGTTTATCCCTCTTGGTGAAAGCTAATTTTTTCTAAAAAGGATTAATTAAGGTGTAATGAATTATAATATAAAAATATATGAACTATACATCATAGGATTAGGGGTTTATAAACGTCCCCTTATCCTAACTCCCTAACATGTCCACTTTGTATTTAAATTTTTTTTAAAATAAATTTATTCAATATAGAGTAATATGTAGTTATAGAAACACATTCCATTTTCATCAATAATGAGACCACATCATTACACACATAATAATTAAATTTTTCCACATTTTTCAATTGAATTTATAACAAATTATAATCCTCATAATACCCTACTACATTTTGGAAGAACATATCTCAATAATAATTTCTAAATCCAACCATTCCAAGAGGTTACACTAGGTGGACATTCATGTATTAAATATAAATTTTTTCCAATAAATAATTGTTTTTTTTAATATTTCCCTTCGCTATTATAATTAATATACTTTTTCATAATTTTAAAATAATTAAAATCATTTAGATTCATTAATAGTTTTATTATTCCTTTACAAATATATGATCCTTCCTATTCAATCGTTATAGTATGTTATTATTTTGATCAGTATTAACACATTTATAAATAGTGTTATAATACTTACCTCATAGTTGAAAAGTAAAATTAATATAATATAATATAGTAATTATCAAAAAAAATTCATAGTTCTATTTTTTTAATACTGAATTCCAAACAATAGAAATTTTAATTTTTCAATTTATTCAAAAATCATTGAAAGATAAATTTTTTAAATAATTAATTTTCAAAAATCACCATAACCTTTGTGAAATAGTCATGGGAATGTAAAAATATTTACCAAAACATATATTGAAACATATTTAGAATTATGTATTTTATGAGAACAAGATTATTGTGTAACGATCAGAACTAACAAACTGAAACAAGTATGGAAAACACATTTATTAACACCAGAATATTAATTTCACCAATAATAATTTATGATTTTATTAATATGTAAATATAAATACATATCATTAAATAAAATAAATATTTACAATTTTCATACACATTTGAATAATAAATATAAATTTAAATTTAATTTCCCAAACTTTTTAATTATATTTGTTTCCTAATTTTTTGTGTTGTATAATTTTATACTTAATAAAACTATACACTTTAATTAATGAAGTGGGTATAATTAAAATGAGACCGTTGGGCTTCGACTATTATATGAAAGTTGGTCAATATGACCATTGGATACTATAATCTTAACATTGTTTATTTATAAATACGGTTATCTTGGTTCATTAATACATGAGGAAGATTGAATGGCCTCACCCAGCAGACTCGAGCTATATGAAGCCCATCTGTCAGAGCTTGGGAAGGAGGTAACATCACTGGGATTTGCCTTTGACCAATCCCTATCTGAACTTCAACATATGAAGCTTGAATGGAATCGCCTAAGAGAGAAGTTCAACCTGATAGAAATCACCACTCAGGAAATATTGTCTGAGCCACCCCAAGATTCTATCACCATAACACACCGAACAAATAGGTCATATGCTGCTGTAAAAAGGGGAAATGTAACGAGACCTTAGCTGGTTTGTGTAATCCTTTTATATATATAAAATTTATATTTTCTCTTATGCAAAATTTTGTGAATTTCAAATATCTGGATAAATATAGGATGTGTATTATTGATGAATTTAGGAAAAAGGGTATTTTAAAAAAATTCTATTAATTAAATAATTAATAATGTGAAATGATTTTCAGAAAACGGTCTTCTATAGTTGTGATCACTGGGAAATTTTGAGTCTAATAAGATCAACTTGGTTTTTAGTGAATAGTAAAGTAGAAATACTAACATACCCTTATGAATAGTACTGAATAGTAATTTGAAAAAAATAGAAACATAACCCCTGAATGAATAAATACATTTCAAACATCTTAAAAGTGAAAAAACATTCCTAGTTTTAGTTTTGGATTTTTTGTATGCCATAAATATTTTATTTACAATTTTATAATTATTTTAATAATTTAAAATAGAAATTTATTTTCATAAAATTAAATCAAAAATAGTAACTTTATTGTCTTATGGGTATACGATATTTTTATGGGACCTTGATTACTTTTTTACGGTGTTACAAAACGAGGTATTGTTTTGAACATGTATTTTTGGAATAAATAATGATTTTATTTAAAAATTAAATTAAAATATTTAACAAATTATTTTCATAAAATGGACTTCATTTTTGAATTCAGAGCATCGATATTAGGTTAGTGTGATTTTTTGGGGTTTTTCTAAAACAGTTGAATTATTGGTGAATAGTAAAAATGCAGTTTTGAGTTTCAAGTGTTTAATGACATCATTTTTGATGTAATAATGATGTAATAATTATGGTACACTTATGAATAGTGAGATATTCTATGAGTTGTACCATGTGGAAAATACCATGGGAGAATACAATGGGCAAGCACATGGTTTTCCAAATACCATCAGTGAGGTGTCCCTTAGAAATTAATAATTTATTCACTCACTTTCCCTATAAATACCAAGCCATTTCCCTCATTAATTTCATTATAAAATCATCCTCAACTAATTTTTTATCTCCTAACCAACCAAGGAGTCCTCACAAGATTCCATCTATCCCCCCAAGGTCTTGACCTTCAAACATTTGAAGTTACTCTTCAAGGTAAGGGATCCTTTCACCCTCCTCTTTTAAGCCATGAATTCTTTTATGTTGTGCCTTATAGTCTCCATACCATAATTTTGAGGTTATGTTTTTATATGTTCTCATTTATCTCCATTTGATATGTAATATTTTAGAGACCCCTTCCACTCTCATCAATTTGTTTTGGGAATTTTTATGTAACACCGTTAGGCTGCTGAATTTCTCATAAAAGATATCACATCTTCTCTTTCCTTTCAAGATTCCTTTTCTTTTGGAATGTCATTAAAATATCCATAATGTGATTTTATCTCCATTTTATTCTATATTTATATTGTAATATGAGTTATTTATGAGTGTTTTACCCTTTCACCCCCTCTTTTTTTTATAAAACCATTTTATATAGTTGTTATGTTGCAGAAATTTCGCCTCAAAAGTTCTATCCCTTTCTCTCAACAAATATTCTTGTTTATTTATGTGAATACCCAAACCTATTTCTTATATATGAGTGTTCATAAATATTTTGAAATGATATATTTTATTCTATAATGTACATACATATAACCCTCGCATTCTTTTCCTGGGTTATAAATGATATCCTAATCTTATTTTTAAGAGCTTTTAAAACATAACGATTTTGAAATAAAACCCATTTATTTAATTATCTGTTGGAAATTTATAAAATGTATGATTAGGATCTATGTGCCTCACATGTAAAAAAATACATATTAACGGTGCTCCCTGATAGCACTCCAATGCATTGGGTAAAGAATTAATCTCTAGAGATGACAAGTTTCACGATACCTTGTTAATTTTTATGACACCTAGGAGATAAACCTCGGTGATATGTTCATGAATGTATAAATGAAATGTTTTAGACACATATTCAACTTTTGTTCCATGTTATTTTCATTATTATATTCTTATTCTTCCATTTCTCATGTCTTTATGTTGTTATTCAAGTTCTTATTGTTAAACAAGTAAACTGGTCTCCTTGTTTACCCTTACAGGGTCTTCTGCTCACCCTTTCCTTTATGTATGTCTCCAGGATATGTGATGCAGTAATTGTACATAGGATGAACTTACTATAAATCTTTAATATCAGATTAGAAGAATTTTTTATGTTTTATTTCATGTATTATGTTCCTAATTTCCAAAACGCTACACTTTAATGATCCTTTGTTTGTAAAATGTAGTGAAAAGTTAAGTAAATAAAATTAGGGATGCCATATTATTACTCTCAGATATAGAACATGTCATTCCCAGAAAAATTATGATTTAAGGGATTCTTTTAAAACCTTGATTTGAATTTCGGAATTCATGTACATAAATTTTTATTTGATAAAATTATATGGTATTTATCTCTACATAAAAAAATATATTATTCTTATATATTTTGTTCTTGTTATTTAATGATTTCATAATATTGTACATCTCTTTGGATTGAAATTTATCTAAAAGATTTCCTACCAGTGATTCTAACAATATCATATCCTTTTGTTTTTTAATATTTCTCCTCTATATTTATATTCATTATATTATATTTAAATTTACATTATCAATATTCAGATGATTTTTTAAAATAAGTTTTTATTTTTATTGGATTTGTTAATTCTAAATGATACGAATATATTTTAAAAAATGTAACCACAATTTATTTTCTATTATCGAAGGTATTATTTATAATCTCGTGAATACAATTTTTAATAAAAACATACACAGTCATATTGTCACACTAACTTATTCGCCATCAATTATGATTTTTTCATTCTAGTTTTTTTACAATGGTTATTATATTCTCATGGTTTTATAAATCATCTTTCTTGAAATAAATATTCTTAAAAATTTAATGGGTGAATATTTTTATTAAATTAATTTCTAGTGATGTTATTAATTATTTTTAATATATATCAATATTTTTAAATATTTTTTATGATTCACCCGGGATATTCAATTATCACACAATGTTACTAAATTTTGACCATTGTTTATGAGAATTTTATTTTGTATATTCCATGATAAGGGGTAGTTTCACATGGATTTATTTTTCTATGATGGGATTATATCTTAACTCAACATCATATAGAACTCATATATATGTTTTATCATTATCTGATGGGTGACTATATTATATCCATAAAATTAATTATTTAATTTTTTTACATATCATTAGATTATAATAGAACATTTTTGGTTTTCCTATAAACAAAATGTTTTGTGGCACCCATAGATATCATAATTCCACTATGTTATGGGATGGTATGTATCCTAGTCCAATATTTTTGTAATTTATTAGTAGTTAACATAGAAATAAGTTATAATTTTATTTATTATATTTGTTCCACATCCTTATGTCAATAATGTATCTCGGTCATGATATCAGGATTATAGATTATTTACTCATGTATTAATAATCATATAATTCATATACAATGTTAATAACAAATATTGATATCATAGTTAATTATTTATTACTCATGTTTTATTGTTTTAGTTTCCTTATACTGTGTTGATGTACATTAATTATGTTCTCATAGCCTCATTTTTTTCTTCTTCTAACTTAAGATATTTTTTTGATGTACAACAAAAATGGACAATATCAACTCACCCTTTCTTATGTTTTCATTTTCCAATTTTATATATAATATTATTACCTACCATATGTATAATGTCCCAGCCTTAAACCTTACTTAATATTGAATTAAATGAATAATTCACATTGAGGATCTTTTCAGGTTTAGAGGTTTAGAGAATTAGGACATAACTATTACATCTCAAAATATTGCAAAGTATACTCTTCTACTATGTTTCCATAAAATAAAAACGCTTAAAAAGAAACATGTATAGTCCCATGTTTTAGATAACATGTCTTTCCTTGATCCCATCCTTGACCCTATTCATCTTTAAGTCATGTGGAAAACATTTCAAAGACATGGGATGAGCATAAAAAGACCAGTAAAGGATACACAGTGAAGGAAAACTGTTAGTTTTTCAAAAAAAGAAGTAAACCAATAATACTTTATCAATTTAATACTTTTCACCTTTATGAAGTTGTAAAAACTCTTCACTAAATAAAATATCATTACATTCCCTTCTGTAACCAAAAGTATACCATTAAACCTATATAAAGAACACATAACAAATAAAGGTAACTTGGGATATAAACATACTAAAACGGAATAAACATACGGTCGACATACAGACATATCACTTAATGGAATAGCCATTCGGCTGACTTCCATACCCAATGCATTGGAGGTTATAACGTAACCACACATCCTGGAATTCACGGCACCACCCGTCATATGGTTTATCACATAACCACCCGTAAAATGTCCAAGTACAATCATTACACATAAAATATTGAAAATATAAAAATTTCCATAACAATATTTCATTTTCAATCACAATAAGTAATTCCAAGATATTGAATTAATCAATCCATTTTCAAAAACCATTTAAAAGAGAATTTTGAATCAATGTGTCCCATACAACTTTGATTCTTTTAATGGAATAATAATTTTAAAATATTAATTTCCATATAAATAAATACTGAAAACTATTTTGTAAACATGGACATTAAAGATAATGATTTAGAATAATAAATCTTTAAAACATTTAAAATGATATTTTTGTTAAAGGGTTTTTAACAAAATGAGAGACTCTTGAATACAAATAATTATGTAATAACATTTAATCACAACTTTATAATATCATGAGAATAAAGGGATTCATGATATAATATGTCAAAGGACATTATACACACCATATAAGAGTGAATTGGTGCATAACAACAATAAAGTCTCAATGGAAATGTAAATTGAGATGAACCCCATTATAAAGATGGTATCCTGAAATTAAGGATAAATCTATCACATAATTATGTGTGAGAAATATAAATACACCCAATATAATTGGATATTAATTTTGAAACAATCATAGTTCATTCACACATATTCATAGGAAGACATTTTCAAGAAGTACAAGTTGAACCCAAATAAATCGAAATTGGGTTAAGACGTTCCCTTATAAAAATTCGACAGCCTAAGGGCGTCACTTCAAAATTCAGAAAATTAGTTGATGAGAGAGAGGATGGTATATTATCAATTGGACATAAAATTTACATCAATAATGATATATAAGAACATATAACAACATATTAAGATGTAAATAAAAAGACATAACAAAATAAGTCTTTTAAAAAGAGGAGTGTGAATGGTTCCCTTACTGATTTGGGAAACTTTCGAAACGTACACCCCATGAAAGAAGTGTCATATAATGAAGATTTAAATACCCATAAATTAGATTATATTATACAAATAGTATAATAATGGGTAGTACATACACCACACAAAAGGAAATATTGGAAAATTTAGCACGAATCTCAAGGGAATAAAAAGTGAGATGAAAATCCCCTTATGAAAATTTAGTAGCCAAACGGTACGACAAAAAACATCAAAAAATGGATTTATGAGATCAAATATGGTCTATCATCAACTGAATATAATAGTTACAGAAATAGGAATATAAAAAAACATCCTCTAACATAAGAACATGTAGCATAAAATAAATGGCATAAAAGAGAGTATTTGAAAAGAATGAGAGAGGTATGATCCCTTACCTCAAATCTGACTTGTCTTGTTCGTTTCTTTATATTACTAAATAATAAACATTGGTCAATTTATAATTGCATAAGTAATTCCATTAAATATTATTATTAGGTTAATATCACATATTAAAGTGTTATAATAATTGGTTAATAATGTGAGTTCATATCAAAAGTTTTTGTCGAAGTTCGGTACCTGAGTAAAAATTGAACCTGTTGGAAAAGAATTTTCCATGTAGTTATAAGTACATCATCTACAGAATATAATTAATTATTTAAATATCATATATATCATTTAAATATTCATTTTATACTATTACATAACATTTTTAGCTAATAAAAATGAAATGCACCGTTCATGGAGACAGTAGGCCGTACGTACGCATGAACACTACTTTCATTTTATTGTCATATTAATGGAATTAAAACAAAATGAGATATATATATATATATTATAATTCCAGAATGATATCCATCATTTAGATGTAATATATGACATATATATCCATTATATATATGTACTTATAATAGTGCATAACATTTGGAGATAAGAAATGAAATGTATCATTCGTGGAGACGGTAAGCCGTACGTACGCATGAACGCTACTTTAATTTCTATGGAATATTAATGGAATTAAAACTAGATGAGAGACATTATAATTATAGTATAATATATATTTTATATAGATCACATATGTTTATCAATTTCATTCTTTATACATTCAATGTATTGCATGAATGAGCCACATCACTAGAGAGGGCGGAAGTCCACACTTCCTCAAATGAAATTATCGCATTTGCACAACATGCAAAGAATAGAGGTATGTATTAAATATAAAATGTAGTACTATAGAGAGGAAATAAATATAACATATATCATAAATGAATATAGTGACATCATAATGGACACCATGAGAGATGGTATGATAAGATAGAACAATCATCGTTTCGTGAGGCAGTAATTCGCCATCCTCGGAAACAATATGTTCTTTAACCATTAGATGGAGTTGTGTGTTAGTGTAGCTAGAATCCACCTCATAAAAACATCCTAGTATATTGAATATACTGGTTATGTTACAAAATAAATAAATAAAAATATTTTAGGGGGTTGGAGAAGAAAAATAAAACAAAAGAACACTAGGGAATCCATTACCTTTAAATCTGGTTACTCTTTTTGATTTGAGCTCAAAGCCTTCCTTGGAAAGGATTCTGCACAAAGTGAGGCTTCTAGGAGTAAGAGAGGGATTTTAAGAGACAAAATGGGCAGGTTTTGAAAGAGATAAAGTCTTGATAGGTGTGGGTAAGTTGGTAGAGGTGGGGGCCTTTTATAAGAGGAGAGGAGGGGCACTCTTGGAAAGTCTTTAAAAGTAACATTATTATAAAATGATTTTCTGATTTTAAAGGTCCCGCAATTTTATATTTAGAGGATAAGGTGATAAGG
This sequence comes from Viscum album, assembly GCA_963277665.1. Taxonomy (NCBI): domain Eukaryota; kingdom Viridiplantae; phylum Streptophyta; class Magnoliopsida; order Santalales; family Viscaceae; genus Viscum; species Viscum album. Next base: position 396,026,301 of record OY728148.1, read on the forward strand.
TTTATAAATCCACCAATCCAACAGGTTTGTTACAAGTTTAAGACTTATATTTTACCCTATCTTCTAATTTTATTTAAATCGTTCTTTTATGAAGTAAACACTACATCATGACTGTGTCATAAATAATTAAATTTATTTAATGCCTAAAAATTATAAAAAAATTATCATGATGTATGAAATATTTTTAGATTTCTTATAATATTTATTCTAAAAAATATGACTTGTATGACCCCATGTAAAATATTTTTTAGTAAAACAACACATGTTTGTTTCATTTTAATTTTATCTTTAAATAAAAAGATATTAATGTCATTTTCCTACCAAAGTGGCTCGATGGGGTCCCCAAGTTAACCCATGGATTGTCTTGGTCATCCATGACTCATAAAATAAGGGTAGGACATGTGTCAAGGTCATTTCATATTATTAAAACATTATTTTTATCCGAAAATTACACTCATTACCTCTAATCGCGATAAAAAACATAAAAGTTACTATTCACAAAAAAATTATTTTAATCTCATTGAACCACATTTTATATTATAATTGCAAGCATGCATATCAGATTTTGGAAATTAAAATCACAGAATTGGTAAAGTTTCATTTAAACGAAAAATCAGTTTTTAAACTACCACTTAGTTGTTTCACTAATCATCAAAATTGATGTTTTTCAGAAAAATACCAAAAATTCACCCTAAGATATATTTGATATTCCGAATTCAAAATTGATATATATTTTAAAAAAATAAAAACATATAATTTTCAATAATTAATTTAATAATTAATTCCCGCTCTCAAAACAAATAGCGTGTTTTTTAGGAAACAATATCTATTAAAAGACTGACAGTAGTTTAAGACCAATTTCAAAGTGAAATTAATTCCAATGACCACTATTGGATTAAATAGTAAAAATATATTCTAATTTCACTTTTAAACCAATTCAAAAGATAATCTAATCATATAAATAAATTATATTAAAAAGAGGTTTTGAATTAAAATACAACATTTTTTACTATTCATTAAAAAATGAACTTTATCAAAAAAATACCAAAAAAATTACACAAAGTAAATTTTGATGTTCCGATTCTAAAGAAGAATTTTATTTTGTCAAATATATCACATTAAATTGTCAAAAAGTGTATTTAAAAAAGTTTCACAATCAAAAGGATGTTAATCGACCTTTTAAAGAATATTAGAATATTTACCCTTAAAATTAGATTCATTCGCTTTTTTAATCCTCTATCATTTATTGAAAAAAGTAAAAATATTTGACAAACACATTTAATCATTTTGTAGTTAGTTTTATTCATTCCCATCATTACAACGGCTAGTTTTTAACTACCATTTAAAATAAAATTATTTTATTATTAGAGTGAAACGTAAAATTTCAAAGGAACTCGTTGTTGTGTATTGGGTAAGCCATAGAGCATAGCGTTCCAATTTAATTACTATTAAAATTTTATTCACAAATAGGAATAAATATAAAAATAACATATTCTTTATTTACCTGGGGTGTTACATCTTTTCCCCCTTTTGGGAATTGCGTCCTCGACATTTTAAAATTGGGCTCGGAAACATCATTGAAAGTCCCACATCGGAACAAGAGTCGTTGAAACAATCACTTTAAAAGAAACAAAGAGAATTAATAAGGTCACTCGAGTTAACCCATACTAGGATTCCATGTAGGAAAACATGGATTTAGATGAAAAAACAAATTGTCATGTTCTTGAGGGAGAGTGATATAAAACATGTTTAGGAGAAATTTAACCACAAGAAAATAACAAACTTGTGGGGGGATAAACGGTATTAGATTCCCGATTAGGAAAAGTTAATAGATAAAATTTTTGTTTTATGTTACTTTTCATTGAGGAATTTATTTTTGATCTTAAGGAAACATACTTACTTGTCATGTTCACTTTCAACATTTACAATATTTCTTACACAAACTCATTCTTTCCCCAAATGATGAGTATTTAGGAAGACTTGTTCGCATTAAGAGTACTATAATCAACTTCCTGAGAATCACATAATCTGAAAAAGAGAACTATATATTTCCCATGTCTTTAGATATCAACCAAAACCAAACCAAAATTTTTAGTACGAGATCAGATAATACCCAAAAAGGATATTTTTTTACAAATAGAAAAACTACTCCTCATCTCCAAAATTTGTCAAACAAAACCCAAAGTTCAAAAAAGACCATTAAATAAACATCTATCCATAAAATTATTCAAAGTAAACCCAACTAAGATTGAAACCCAAATATTTTAAGGATTTAATCACCTAGTCTCCCAAGGAAAAAATTAATATTTATCTCCAAATAACATCAGTTGCTCTTAAAGTATCATACTAAAAAGTAATTAACCTAATCACATATCCTCCATGATAGGTTAATAATTTCCATAGATAACCCAAAATCAACTTACTCTTGATTCATAAAATCATCTAACTAAAAAATAGGTCAAACTAACCAGGGAATTCACGTAGTCTAGTGGTAGGCGATAAATAACAGTCGCACTTTGGTTGTGGGTTCGATTCCCGCAGTTTCGTCCGACGTGACGTGTTGTCACACGGCTTGCATATTGTCCTTTTTCCAAAACTATATAATTCATAGAAAATTCCCCAAAAATGATAAAATCTTCAAAAATAACCATAAAATAATTTAACATCAAGTTTATCTCATGTCGTTTATATTCCATCATAACATATAGTAACTCATAATTACATCAAAAGTACAGATCATATAAACCCTAATGGTTACCTTTATAATTATTACCTGAACTTCGACATCGAGTTGGTCATCTCGTACCTGATGCATTAGAGAACTAACCAAGGTTCAAGTGGTTGATCATGACCCCTTGATAGTTGGTTTAGAATAACCACGAGTTTCCTCATTGAATCCCTCATTTCATCCAGTCTCTTAATCAGAGAACCAACATAATTTCCTTCAAAAGCATTGTCACATTGGTTCCTACTAGATCCATTCATTTACTAAAACCAAAAAAGTCAGTGTGAGTATATCAACAAAACCATCATGTACTAATGTGGAATATAAACACTAAAATATACTTACTCATTCACTTTATCTAAAAACTATGACTCTTTCAAAAATCCTAGCCATTATTGTAATGTCACTTATTCGTAGAGAATACCCTAACCTCTAAAGTTTTCTAAACCGACCTCTGATGCGAACTATAAGGCCCTAGACTTAAACTTTAATTAATATTGAATTAAATGAATAATTCACATTGAGGATCTTTTTTAGTTATAGTGTTTTAGAGAATTAGGACATAACTATTACATCTCAGAAGATTACAAAGTATACTCTTCTACTATGTTTCCATAAAATAAAAACTCTTAAAAAGAAAATTTCTAGTTCCATGTTTTAGATTGCATGTCTTTCCTTGATCCAATCCTTGACCCTATTCATATTTAATACCTATGGAATACATTTCAAAAACATTGGATGAGCATAAAAAGTCCAGTAAAGGATACACGAATAAAGAAAACTGTTAGTTTTTAAAAACAACAAGTAAACCAAGAATACATTATCAAAGTAATACTTTTCACCTTTATGAAGTAGTAAAAAAATCTTCACTGAATAAAATATCATTACATTCCATTTTGTAACTAAAATATTACCATAAAACCCATATAAAGAGCACATAACATATAAAGGTAAATTGGGACATAAACATACTTAAATGGAATTACCATACGGTCGACTTCCACAGATATCATTTAATTGAATAGCCATATGACCGACTTCCATACCCAATGCATTGGAGGTTATAACGTAACCACCCATCTTGGTATTCACGGCACCACCCGTCATATGGTTTATCACGTAACCACCCGTAAAATTTCCAAGTACCATCATTACACATAAAATATTGAAAATATAAACATTTCAATAACAACATTTCATTTTCAATCACAATAAGTAATTCCATGATATTGAATTAATCAATCCATTTTCAAAAAACATTTAAAAGATATTTTTGAATCAATGTGTCCCATACCACATTGAAGATTTTAATGGAATTATAATTTTAAAACATTAATGTTCATATAAATAATTACTGAAAACCATTTTGAAAACATGGTCATTAAAGATAAAGATTTAGAATAATAAATCACTAATACATTTAAAATGATATTTTTGTTAAAGATTTTTTAACAAAATGTGAGACTCTTGAATATAAATAATTGTGGAATATCATTTAATCAGAACATTATAATATCATGAGAATAATGGAATTCCTGATATAATATGTCAAAAGACAGTATACACACCATATAAGAGTGAATTTGTGCATAACAACAATGAAGTCTCAATGGAAAAGTAAATTGAGATGAAACCCATTATAAAGATGGTATCCTTAAATTAAGGATAAATCTATCACATAATTATGTGTGAGAAATATAAATACACCCAATGTAGGTGGATATTAAGTGTGAAAAAATCAGAGGTCATTCACACATATTAATAGGTTGACATGTTCAGGATATACAAGTTGAACCCAAATAAATCAAAATTGGGTTAAGACGTTCCCTTGAAAAAATTCGACAGCCTAAGGGCGTCACTTCAAAATTCAGAAAATTAGTCTATGAGATAGATAATGGTATCTCATCCCTTGGACATAATCTTTACATAAATAAGGGTATATAAGATCATATCCCAACATAAAAAGATGTAAATTAAAAGACATAATAAAATAAGTCTTTTAAAAAGAGATGTGTGAATGGTTCCCTTACCGATTTGGGCAACATTCGAAACGTACACCCCATGAAAGAAGGGTCATACAATGAAGATTTAAATACCCATAAATGAGATTATATTATAAAAAAGGTATAATAATGGGCAGTACATACACCACACAAAAGTAAATAGTGGAAAATGTAGCATGAATCTCATGGAAATAAAAAGTGAGATGAAAATCCCCTTATAAAAAATCGGCAGCCTAACGACACCACATAAGACATCCAAAAATGGATTGATGAGATCAAATAGGGTCTCTAATCTCATGAAAATAAAAATTAAATCAATAGGAATATAAAATAACATCCTCCAACATAAGAACATGGGGCATAAAAGAAATGACATAAAAGAGAGTACTCGAAAAGAAAGAGAGAGGTATGATCCCTTACCTCAAGTCCGACTTGTCTTATTTGTTTCTTTATATTACTGAATAATAAACATTGGTAAAATTATAATTTATTAAGTACATCCTTTAAATATTATTATTCAGTTCATATCAAATATTATTGTGTTATAATATTTGGTTAATAATGTGTGTTCATATCAAACGTTTTTGTCGAATTTCAGTACATAGTAAAAATTGAACTTGTTGGAAAAGAATTTTACATGTAGTTTTAATTACATCATCTCCAGAATAGTATTAATGATTTAAATATCATATATATCCATTATATATTCATTTTATACTATTAAATTACATTTGGAGATAATAAAAATGAAATTCACCGTTCATGGAGATGGTAGGCCGTACGTACGCATGAACACTACTTTCATTTATTTTGTCATATTAATGTAATTAAAAATAAATGATAGATATATATATTATAATTCCAGAATTATATCCATCAATTATATGTAATATATTATATATATATCTATTATATATATGTACTTAAAATAGTACATAACATTTGGAGATATGAAATGAAATGTACCGTTCATGGAGATGGTAAGTCGTACGTATGCATGAACGCTACTTTCATTTCATTGGCACATTAATATAATTAAAACTAGATGAGTGATATTATAATTCCAGTATATTATATATGTTATATATATCACATAATTTCATAAATTTCATTCTTTATACATTATATGTATTTCATGAACAAGTCACATCACTAGAGGGGCGGCAGTCAACACTTCCTCAAATGAAATTATCACATTTGCACAACATGAAAAGCATAAAACTATGTTTTAAATATAAAATACAGAAGCATATAGAGGAAATAAATATAATATATATCATAAATAAATTTAATTCCATCATAATGTCCACCATGAGAGGTGGTATGAGAAGATAGAACAATCATCATTTCGTGAGGCAATAATTCGCCATCCTCGGAAACAGTATGTTCTTTAACCATTAGACAGAGGTGTGTGTTAGTGTAGAATGAATCCTCCCCATAAAAACATCCTAGTATATTTAAGATACTGGTTTTGTTACAAAAGATATAAATAAAAAGAGTTTAGGGGTTTGGAGAAGCAAAATAAAACAAAAGAACACTAGGGAAGACATTACCTTTAAATTGGGTAACTCTTTTTGATTTGAGCTCAAAGGCTTCCATGGAAAGGATTCTGCCCAAAGTGAGGCTTATATGAGTAATATATGGGTGTGAAGAGAAACAATGGGCAGGTTTTGGCCGAGCCAAAGGCTTGAGAGGTGTGGGTATGGTGGTAGAGGTGGGGCCTTTTATAATTGGAGAGGAGGGGCACTCTTGGAAAGTCTTGAAAAGTAACATTATTATAAAATGATTTTCAGATTTTAAAGGTCCCAAAATTAGATAGTTCGAGGATAACGTGATAAGGTTTCTAAATACACCAATCCAATAGGTTTTTGACAATTTTAATACTTATATTTCACCCTCTATTCTCATTTTATTTAAATCATTCTTTTATGAGGTAATCACTGCATCATCACGGTGTCATAAATAATTAACTTTATTTAATGTCTAAAAATTATAAAAAAACATCATGATGTAGGAAATCATTTTATATTTATAATTAATATTTATAGTAAAAAATATGACTTGTATAACCCCATTTAAAAAATGTTTTAGTAAAACAATACATGTTTGTGACATTTTAATTTTTACATTAAATAAAAAGGTATTAATGTCATTTTCATACCAATGTGGCTCCATGGGGTCCCCAAGTTGACCCATGGATTTTCTTGGTCGTCCATGACTCATCAAATAAGGGTAGGACATTTTTCAAGGTCATTTCATATTATTAAAACATTATTTTTACCTTAAATTACACTAATTACCTCTAATCGTGATTAAAAACATAAAAGGTACTATTCACCAAAATTTTATTTTTATCCCATTGAACCACATTTTACATTCTAATGACATCCATGTATGTAGGATTTTTTAAATTCAAATCACATAGGTGGTAATGTTTCATTTAAACGAAAAATCAGTTTTTAAACTACCACTTAGTGGTTTCACTATACATCAAAAATTCATGTTTTTCAGAAAAATACCAAAAATTCACCCTAATCAATATTTGATATTCCGAATTCAAAAATGATGTCTATTTTACAAAATTCAAAAAATGTAATTTGCATTAATTAATTTAATAATTAATTCCCACTGTCAATTCAAATAGCGTGTTTTTAGGAAACAATATCTATTAAAAGATTGACACTAGTTTAAGTCCAATTTCAAATTGAAATTAATTCCAATGACCAGTATTGTATTAAATGGTAAAAATATATTCTAATTTCACTTTTAAACAAATTCAAAAGATAATCTAATAATATAAATAAATAAGATTAAAAAGAGGTTTTGAATTAAAATACAACATTTATCACTATTCATTAAAAAATGAACTGTATCGGAAAAATACCAAAAAAAATACACAAATTAAATTTTGATGTCCCAATTCTAAAGAATAATTTTATTTTTTCAAATATAACACATAAAATTGTCAATAAGTGAATTTAAAATAGGTTCACCATCAAAAGGTGGTTGATCGACCTTTTAAAGAATTTTAGAATATTTAAGCTTAAAATTGACTTCATTCGCATTTTTAATCCTCTAACATTTATTGTAAAAAATAAAAATATTGGAAAAACAAATATAATAATTTTTTAGTTAGTTCTATTCATTCCTGTCATTACAACAGCTAGGTGTTAACTAAAATTTAAAATAAAATTATTTTATTATTAGAGTGCAACATAAGATTTCAATGGAACTTGTTGTTGCGTATTGGTTAAACCATCGAGCATAGCGTTCCCTTTAAATTAATATTAAAATTTTATTGAAAAATAGGGATAAATATAAAATTGACATATTATTTATTTACCTGGGGTCTTTCATCCTTCCCCCTTTTGGGAATTGTGTCCTCGCAATTTTAAAATTAGGCTCGGAAACATCATTGAAAGTCCCACATCGGAACAAGAGTCGCTAAAACAATCACTTTAAAATAATGAAAGAGAAGTAGTGAGGTCACCTGAGTTAACCCATACTAGGATTCCATGTTGGAAAACTTGGATATGGAAGAAAAAGAAAAGGTTCATGTTCTGAGGGAGAGTGATAGAAAACATATTTAGGAGAAAGTTAACCACAAGAAAATAACAAACTTGTGGTGGGTTAAATGGTAATCGACTCCCTAGTGGGAAAAGTTAATAGATAACATTTTTGTTTAAATTTACTTTTAATTGAGGAATTTATTTTTGATCTTAAGGAAACATACTTACTTATCATGTTGACTTTCAACTTTTACAAAATTTCTTACAGAAACTCATACTTTTCCCAAATGAATAGTATTGAGGAAGACTTGTTCTCATTACGAGTACTATAATCAACTTCTTGAGAATCACCAAATCCGAAAAAGAGAACTATATATTTCCCATGTCTTTAGATATCAACGAAAACCAAATCAAATATTTTAGTACGAGATCAGATAATACCCAAAAAGGATTTTTTTTTTACAAAAAGAAAAACTACTCCTAATCTCCAAAATTTGTCCAATAAATCCCAAAGTTCAAAAAAGACAATTCAATAAACATATATCCATAAAATTCTTCAAAGTAAACCCAAATAAGATTGAAACCCAAATATTTTAAGGATTTAATCACAATGTCTCCCAAGGTACAAGTTAAAATTTATCTTCAAATAACATTAGTTTCTCTTAAAGTCTCATACTGAAAATAAATTAACCTAATCACATATCCTCCATGATATGTTAATAATTTCCATAGATAACCCAAAATAAACTTACTCTTGATTCATAAAATCATCTTACTAAAAAAATTAGTCAAACTGACCAGGGAAATCACATAGTCCAGTGGTAGGCGATAAACACTAGTCCCACTTTGGTTGTGGTTTCGATTCTCATAGCTTCTTCTGACGTGACGGGTTGTCACACGGTCTACGTGTTGTCCTTTTTCCAAAACTATATAATTCTTAAAACATTCCCCAAAACGATAAAATCTTCAAAAATAACCATAACATAATTTAACATCAACATTATCTCATGTCGTTCATATTCCATCATAACATATAGTAACCCATAATTACCTCAAAAGTAAGGATCATATAAACCCTAATGGTTACCTTTATAATTATTACCTGAACTTCCACATCGATTTGGTCGTCTTGTGCATGATGTATTAGAGAACTCACCAAGGTTCATGTTTTTGATCATGACTCCTTGATAGTTTCTTGAGAATAACCATGAGTTTCCTCATTGAATCCCCCATTTTATCCAGTCTCTTAATTAGAGAACCAACACAATTCCCTTTTAACCCATTGTCACTTTGGGGCCTGCTAGATCCATCCATTTACTAAAACAAAAAATTTCATTGTGGGTATATCCACAAAATCATCATGTACTAATGTGGAATATAAAAAATATGATATACTTACTCATTAAATTTATCTAAAAACTATGACTCTTTCTAAAATCCTAGACATTATGATAATCTCACTTATTCATAGAGAATTCCCTAACCTCTAAAGATATCTAAACTGACCGATGATACCACCTATAAGGCCCCAGCCTTAAACCTTACTTAATATTGAAATAATTGAATAATTCACATTGAGGATCTTTTCAGGTATAGAGTTTTAGAGAATTAGGACATAACTATTACATCTCAAAAGATTACAAGGTATACTCCTCTAAAAATATTCCACAAAATATAAACTCTTAAAAATAAACATGTCTACTTCCATGTTATAGATAGCATGTCTTTCCTTGATCCCATCGTTTACCCCATTCATCTTTAAGTCCTATGTAAAACATTTCAAAAACATGGGATGAGCATAAAAATACTAGTAAAGGATACACAAAGAAGGAAAACTGTTAGTTTTTCAAAACAACAAGTAAACCAAGAATACTTTATCAAATTAATACTTTTCACCTTTATGAAGTAGTAAAAAACTCTTCACTGAATAAAATATCATTACTTTTCCTTTTTTAACCAAAATATTACCATAAAACCCATATAAAGAACACATAACATATAAAGGTAACTTCATACATAAAAATACTTAAATAGAATAACCATACGGTAAACTTCCATACATATCACTTAATGTAATATCCATACATCCGACTTCCATACCCAATGCATTGGAGGTTATAACGTAACCACCCGTCCTGGTATTCACGGCCCCACCCGTCATATGGTTTATCACGTAACCACCCGTAAAATTTCCATGTACCTTCATTACACATAAAATATTGAAAATATAAACATTTAAATAACAACATTTCATTTTCAATAACAATAAGTAATTCCATGATATTGAATAAATCAATCCATCTTCAAAAACCATTTAAATAGATTTTTGAATCAATGTGTCCCAAACCACTTTGAATCATTTAATGGAATAATACTTTTAAAACATTAATGTCCATATAAATAAATAACGAAAACAATTTTGAAAAAATGGACATTAAAGATAATGATTTAGAATAATAAATCTTTAAAACATTTAAAATGATATTTTTGTTAAAGAGTTTCTAACAAAATGAGAGACTCTTGAATACAAATAATTACGGAATAACATATAATAAGAACATTATAATATCATTATAATAAAGGTATTCATGATATAATATGTCAAAGGACAGTATACACACCATATAAGAGTGAATTGGTGCATAAAAACAATGAATTCTCAATGGAAATGTTAATTGAGATGAACACCATTATAAAGATGGTATCCTTAAATTTAGGATAAATATATCACATAATTATGTGTCAGATATATAAATACACCCAATATAAGTGGATAGTATGTGTGAAACAATCAATGGTCATTCAAACATATTCATAGGATGACATGTTCAAGAAGAACAAGTTTAACCCAAAGAAATCGAAATTGGGTTAAGACGTTCCCTTGTAAAAATTTGACAGCTTAAGGGCGTCACTTCAAAATTTAGAAAATTAGTCGATGAGAGAGAGAATGGTATCACATCACATGGACATAAACTTTAAATCAATAAGGATATTGAAAAACATATCCCAACATAATAAGATGTAAATTAAAATACATAACAAAAGAAGTCTTTTAAAAAGAGGAGTGTGAATGGTTCCCTTACCGATTTGGGCAACATTCGAAATGTACAACCCATGAAATAAGGGTCATTAAATGAATATGTAAATACCCATAAATGAAGGTATATTATAAAAATAGTATAATAATGGGCAGTACATACACCACACAAAAGAAAATAGTGGAAAATGTAGCATGAATCTCAAGGGAATAAAAAGTGAGATGAAAATCCCTTTATGAAAATTTTGCAGCCTAACGGCGCCACATAAAACTTCCAAAAAAGGATTGATGAGATAAAATAGGGTCTCTCATCATATGAAAATAAAAATTATATCAATAGTAATATAAAATAACATCCTATAACATAAGAACATGGAGCATAAAAGAAATGACATAAAAAAGAGTACTTGAAAAGAATTAGAGAGGTCTGATCCCTTACTTCATGTCCGACTTATCTTGTTCGTTTCATTATATTATTGAATAATAAACATTGGTAAATTTATAATTGCTTAAGGAAATAATTTAAATATTACTATTCAGTTCATAAAACATATTATAGTGTTATATTAATTTTTTAATAATGTGAGTTCATATCAAACGTTTTTGTCGATGTTCGGTACATGAGTAAAAATTGAACTTGTTGGAAAAGAATTTTCCATGTAGTTATAAGTACATCATCTCCAGAATAGTATTAATGATTTAAATATCATATGTATTGATTATATATTAATATTATACTATTACATAACATTTGGAGATAATAAAAATGAAATGCACTGTTCATGGAGACGGTAGGCCGTACGTACACATGAACACTACTTTCAATTTTTTTGTCATATTAATGGAATTAAAACTAAATGAGAGATATATATATTATAATCACAGAATGATATACATCATTTTTATGTAATATATGACATATATATTTATTATATATATGTACTTATAATAGTACATAACATTTGGAGATAATAAATGAAATGTACTGTTCATGGAGATGGTAAGCCGTACGTACGCATGAACGCTACTTTCATTTATTTGAAACATTAATTGAATTAAAACTATATGAGAGATATTATAATTACAGTATAATATATATGTTATATATATCACATAAGTTCATAAATTTCCTTCTTTATACATTCCAGGTATTTTATGAATGAGTCACATCACTTGAGGGGCGGTAGTCCACACTTCCCCAAATGAAATTATCACATTTTCACAACATTCAAAGCATAAATGTATGTATTAAATATAAAATAAATAATCATAGAGAGGAAATAAATATAATATATATAATAAATAAATATATTTCTATCATAATGGCCACCATGACAGGTTGTATGAGAAGATAGAACAATCATGATTTCGTGCGGCAGTAATTCGCCATCCTCGGAAACCGTATGTTCTTTAACCATTAGACAGAGGTTTGTGTTAGTGTAGCTCTAATCCTCCTCATAAAAACATCCTAGTATATTGAAGATACTTGTTTTTTTACAAAAGAAATAAATAAAAGGAGTTTAGTGGGTTGGAGAAGAAAAATAAAACAAAATAACACTAGGGAAGGAATTACCTATAAATCGGGTAACTCTTTTTGATTTGAGCTCAAATGCTTCCTTGGAAAAGATTCTGCCCAGTGTGATGATTCTAGTAGTAATAGAGGGATGTGAAGAGACAAAATGGGCAGGGTTTGACCGAGACAAAGGCATGAGAGGTGTGGGTAAGGTGGTAGAGGTGGGGCCTTTTTTAAGAGGAGAGGAGGGGCGCTCTTGGAAAGTCATGAAAAGTAACATTATTATAAAATTATTTTAGGATTTTAAAGGTCCCACAATTATATATTTCTATGATAAGGTGACATGGTTTCGAAATACAGAAATCCAATAGGTTTGTGACATGTTTAAGACTTATATTTTACCCTATCTTCTCATTTTCTTTAAATCGTTCTTTTATGAGGTAATCACTACATCATCACAGTGTCATAAATAATTAAATTTTTTTAATGTTTAAAATTTATAAAAAAATATCATGATGTAGGAAATATTTTTATATTTCTAATGAATTTTTATAGAAAAAAATATGACTTGTATAACCCATGTGAAAAATGTTTTAGTTAAACAACACATGTTTGTGAAATTTTAATTTTAACTTTAAATAAAAAGTTATTAATGTCATTTTCCTACCAATGTGGCTCCATGGGGTCCCCAAGTTGACCCATGGATTGTCTTGGTCGTCCATGACTCATACAATAAGGGTAGGACATGTGTCACGGTCATTTCATATTATTAAAACATTATTTTTACCTTAAATTACACTAATTACCTTAAAAACTTAAAAGTTGTTATTCACCAAAAAATAGTTTTAATCCCATTGAACCACATTTTACATTCTAATGAAAACAACGTATGTTGGATTTTCTAAATTCAAATCACAGAAGTGGTAATGTTTTATTTAAATGCAAAATCAGTTTTTAAACTACCACTTTGTGGTTTCACTATTCATCAAAAATTGATGTTTTTTAGAAAAATACCAAAAATTCACCCGATGAAATATTTTAGATTATAAATTCAAAAATGATGTCTATTTTAAAAAATTCAAAACATATATGTTGCATTAATTATTTTAACAATTAATTCCCGCTGTCAAAACAAATAGCATGTTTTTTGGAAACAATAACTATTAAAAGGTTGACACTAGTTTAAGTCCAATTTCAAAATGAAATTAATTATAATGACCACTATTGGATTAAATGGTAAAAATATATTCTAATTTAACTTTAAAACCAATTAAAAAGATAATATAATCATATAATTAAATTAAATTAAAAAGTGGTTTTGAATTAAAATACAACATTTTTCACTATTCATTAAAAATGAACTTTATCGGAAAAATACCAAAAAAATTACACAAAGTAAATTTTGATGTCTCGATTCTAAAGAAGATTTTTATTTTTTCAAATATAACACATAAAATTGTCAAAAAGCTGACTTAAAATAGGTTCACCAACAAAAAAAAGTTTAATCGACCTTTTAAAGAATATTAGAATTTTTACGCTTAATATTGGATTCATTCACATTTTTAATCCTCTAACATTTATTTTAAAAAGTAAAAATATTTGACAAAAATATATAATCATTTTTAGTTAGTTCTATTCATTCTTGTCATTACAAAGTCTAGGTGTTATCTACCATTTAAAATAAAATTATTTTATAATTTGAGTGCAACGTAAGATTTCAAAGGAACTCGTTGTTTCATATTGGGTAAGCCATCGAGCATAGAGTTCCCTTTAAATTAATATTATAATTTTATTCACAAATAGGGATAAATATAAAAATTTCATATTCTTTATTTACCTGGGGTGTTACAATATGTGAATAAGGTTATCTTATATGAGATATATATTTAAATATAATATTTAATAAATTTAAAATAAGAATATTTTGTATTTAAAATAAATATATAATATACCCTTATGTTCTATGGTGTTTTTTATTTTTATATGAAATTAATTTTCAAGGTAAATGATTTATTTTATATGTATAAATTTACTTTTTTGAATTATTAAATTAAAAAATCATTCTTCATTAAATTTAGGGACCATGATTTGATGAATTAGAAAATGGGACAAAAAACCGCCTATTATGATACAAAAGTTAATCATGATGAATATAATGTTTCATTAAATAAAATTATAATTCCATGCGTTAGGAATGTTTAGGATTAATTTTCCTTATCATGTTATTGGTAACACTAGTTCTTATTAATTGCTAAATATAATAACATTATTTATGTTATTAAATGGTTAAAGTAGGAAAAATAGTGTTGATAATGAGTTTTTTAGGCAATATAATAATAATCATTGTGATAAACTAAATTTTATTGTTGTTAGGGTGAAAAATATCATATTTATGCTCACCCAACTCTCATAATATATGAAAAATAATATTAACCATGTCTAAATCTAAAATAACTAATAGAAGTAACCACACTTCATTTGGTCCTTCATGTCGAAACGTCCAACATGCATGTGTGGGTCTTCAATAATATTAATTGTTTAATTATTGATCAATATAATACTTGATATATTTTTTAACCTCAAATTTTTAGAAAAATAATATTTTATTTTATTTTATTTTTCATTTGGATAATGACTCGGGTCAATATTGGTCCTTAATCAATACCATCTTGTTAGAAAAACAATATATCCCATGGAGTTGGAGGAGATAATGATTATGATTTCAAAAAAAATTATTCCATTAACTCCCAACATTAAAATGTATTGGTACTTTCAATGGATGAAACAAAATAATGATATGTCTATTGGAATTAATAAAGGAAATAGTACAAGACCTACAAGTTACAATTCTTGTATTATAATTCATGTTTAAATTATAAAATTATCATTTCATTCATGGTTTTAAACTAATTATCATAAGACAGTTTAATATATTCTATTTTAATAGATATGAAGAAGTTTCCTGATTTTCACTCATAGTTGAATTAAACAGAGAATATCCAATTAATCATGTGGTTATAAGAAAATAATAGAATAATTTCTTTTGAAAATTTCAATTATAATATATATAAATTGATGAATGGAAATATTCATATATTCAAAAAATTCAGGAATTGTAATTCTGATAATTATATCAATGGAACAATGTAATAGATCTGCCATGGAAGTGAAATATATAGGGGACCATCATTTTTTATATATATGAAGTGGATAACCGATGAAGTGGATATACAGAATGGTTATCAAAATACAAAACTAACACATCAATTTATCAATTATAAAATAATAGAAATTTTAAAAATATATTCACAAAAACAATGATTACTCATGAAAAGTGACATCAACAACCTCCAAATACAATTTCAAAATGGGAATACACTATAATCACTACTGTAGAACTGGTTCATCACAATAGATAAGTGAAATTGACATTCATTATTCATACATGAGAAAAAAATTTAATATTTTATTTCTATTATACCCATTCCTTTGAAAATATAAATTAAATTAAATCATAAAATAATTACCCTAAAAATTATATATTTATTTATATGTGTAAAATCATAACTATGGAAGAATATCATACAAATATTATGATCCATCTATAACTATTTTCTATGAATTTTCCCTCACCAATTCAGGCGAATTATTATTTAAAATTATTTTATTTAATTTGTGGAATCGAATGCCTCTCATATATATCATACATCAATTTTTAGAATAAGGAAGTAAAAGTTCATATACCAAATATATTGATGATCAGAGGAAAAACCATAACTGAAAATACACTCCCATAGGAACATAACTTCCTTATTAAAGTATTATTAACTATATGTGTATGTTATATGTCTAAAATGTCATGATATAATCTAAATAATAAATATTTTATTTTATTGGGAATATATTGAATTAATTCAAGAAGGGTGTTTTTATATTTTATAGAAACATGAGGTTTATGTTTCAATAGTAGACATACCATATTTTATTCTTATATCAGGGACCCCTTATAATGTATATTTAATTGGATTAAAATGACTAATGAGAAAAATCTATCTATATTTAGAAAAAAAATTATATGACAAAGTGATACACCATGGGTGTAACTTGTAATTTGTTATTATATTAAACATTGATCAATGTATCTATAAATTGTTTTTCATGATCTTAAAATGGTTATGAAAAATAAAAAACATCCACTGCACAATATTAATGACTTGATCAATTAACTATAAAGGGATAAATAAATATCAATGGTTTTCCATTGATTTGAATATCATAAACTATATTTAAGAAGGTGGATATAAATAGTAATTCTATTCGTACATGATATATATAATATTATTTCATAGTAATTCAATATTCACTAAGAAGTAACTAGTTATCAAAATGGACTTAATGCAAAGAGTGTTTATAGATTAGCTCAACCAATTTATTGTAACATGTATAGATATATTTTCATATTTTACAAGATAAATGAAGATCATGATTTTCATATTTATATTATGATAAATTTGTCAGTAAATGAGAAATGTTATGATAACTATATATTGTGATTAATTTGGTATAAAAAGTAAACATATATGGTTATGTAATGACAAGTGTGTGTATATCCACTGATCCAACGATGATAGATATAATTGAACAGTTTCTTATATTAACCATTGAAATTGAGATACCTAGAAATCTAGGAACGGTTGGACACCATGAATTTTTTGAGAAACATCTCATGAGACCAAAATATGTTATCCACATAACCATCAAAAGGATTCATGTAAATTTTTCTTAATTAATTTGATTATTAATAAGTATAACAAAATTGAGATTTGATTGGTATGGTTATACTCACTATACCTTATAGTGGATATGTTTTTAGTAAATATAGTGATGTATTAAAGAATCAATTGGGATGTTCCCCATTGAAAAATTTCACAGTCATTTTAAATCCTGATAATTTAAAATTTTCCTATAAAGGTGATTACTAAAAATATTATTTGATGAGTTTAGTAAGAATATATTATTCAATTATATAGAAGAATTATTATTACTGTTAAAAAATTTAAATATATATTTAACATATGATATTAATTTTTATATTCATAATTAATAATTTGAAAATGTTCCATAAGAGATAGTTAATGTTGATTAGGGGAGATGACTAACAAATAAATTTTCAATCTTGGATAGGTGAAAAGTATTTTGAGTATCAGTGTTTAACATGTCATGATACCAAAACCATTATAAAGATTTAATATGGCATAATCCTCATGTTTATTAAATGTATTGTAAATGAATTTATAATATAAATGTATTCATAAAAACATTATATGGTTACGTCTCAACCATCTATCCATATAAAGATCAAAGAGAAATGGAATGATGATATATGGATATTAATGATGGTAAGGGATATTATATAGTATAAACTTGATAGTGATGGAATTATTAGGTACAAAAAGAAAATATATTCCCCATTAATATAAATTTTGAATATGGAGTAATTGAATAATGTATATAGATCATTATTATCTATGCATCCTGATTGAAAAAAATATTTATAGAGATGTTAAAAATAGTTTATGTTGGGAGAACATGAAGAGGTGGATTTTATATTATGAATCCCATTTTTTGGATTTTGAAAAATTAAAATATGAACTTAAGATGTCTAATTGTATGATAAGAAAATTATATTTTTTAAATCGAATAACAATACTATTGATTACACAATAATATTTCAGAAGATTAAAAAAATAAATAATTATATATTTGATTTAGTTGATCACTGTTAAAAGTAACAAAAATTCATTACTTTTTGAGATGATACCTAACAAGATAAACATTATTGGATATATATTAAGGAAGTATTATGGATTCATAGAGAACCACTTCCCATTATATCTCAACATGATTCAATATTTAACATACTATTTTTGAGATGTGTCCAAGGATATTTTGAAATATAATTGATTAATGACACTACATAACACCACCAAACAAATTCATAGTAGAAAATGGCATCCAAAAAATACGATATATATTAAAATATTATTTAATTCATATCAAATGAGGTTGGGATCAATTTCATAAACAAGAAATGTTTTTAATATAATGATATTTTTTATTTAAAAAAAATGAACACCATATAAGGCTCTTTATGGGATGAGTTTTAGAAATCCATTTTGTTCAGAAAAAAATGGACAACATAATATCATGGGACAAAATAATTTTCTATAAATGATCAATAATATAAAAAAACATTCTATTATAGAAGAATTCTATAAAAATAACAAACAAAATTTCTTTATTGACTTTTGAGAGAATGTATTACTGTGAATATCAAATTCAAATTAGATTATAATATATGAGAAGAAAGAAATGTTGATCCCATTGTACATTATCCCTTTTGAAAACCATCATCTTGTGGGAATGATAGCATATCATATTTCACTTCTAATGAACTACTCAAAAGTGAATAATGTATTCCATTTAACACTGTTAAAATTTACGTACTAGATATTTTATTGTTACATAAATATTTGGTTGTAAAACTATATCATGATCTCTCTCTGGAGATATAAATTGTAAAAATAATTGACTTTAAAGATAATTTACTGTAAAAAAATTACAGTCATATAGACATTGGTATTTTGAGGAATTAGAAGATTTTTAACCTGATGTAGCACCTCAAAGATGCAACGAGGTGTGTTTACCCCAATGTTTTCATAATTATAATGAAATTTCAATGGTTCTGTTCTTTTAGGTGGGATATATTTTAAAACCCTATTATTTTAGTATTTATTTATCCTTAAAAAATAATATGTTTTTGATAACTTTTTTTATATGAAAGACTAATATAGTGTAAATGTCTTATCTACTATAAATGAATTTAATTACTCAAAATAATATTTATTTCAAGATAAATAAATGAATATAATTTTAATAAGTTTGGTTTAAAAATTAAATGGAAATAAATCACATTGAAAAATACCCATGACTTTAACAAAATCATTATTATAAATTATGTATTATTTTTTAGTACATTTAAAAAATTATATCGAACATAATAATTGAAAAATTCAGAAATTATTTGTAACAGAAAGTAAAATTATTTATTATATAACTAACCAACTAAATGGATGACTAATATAATGAAAATTTTAAAAATAAAAAAAAAGTTTTTAATAAAATCATGTAATGTTTAAATAAATTAGGATTAGGGGTTTCTATTAAAAAACATATAAGTGTATAAATAATGTAATCAATAATTAGGAAATACGCATATTACATTCCACAAAATTTTATAGTTGATATGGTACCATATAAGTTCATGTGTTATTACTATAACTATACATTGGTTGATACATGATGAATATTATTAAAACCATCCATTTATTTCATAAAATATTAACATGTATTAGAAACTAAGAAAGAGTTTATCTTCTGTTTTGATATATCTATGAAATAACATTTTTCATAATATTTCTCTAATGATGAAATGTTATATTTACCTAACAATATATAGTAACTTTACAATATTATTTTAGTTTCACGTAAATAGTAAAAATTATTATATTCTTGATTGACTCGATATTTATTGTATAAATTCTCCATTGTTTTAGCTAGTTAAAAAAATTCATCTCAACATTGGAAAGTTAAATTTTCCCTTTTTGTAGTTAATATGGTAACCCTTATCCCATTCATGAATAATGAAAATGATATTTCAATGAAATCTTAATTCCTACATAACCTTATAAATTAGTAGAAATCAAGAAAATAAACATAATTGATACAGGTAATTCATCCACATGTGTTAAATACAAATGTATCTCAACACTCACATTGTTTTTCATGTTTCAAAATTCGTACTTGTTTGTTGTCTTGTTTTTACATCAAAAACTTTACTCGTAAATCACTTTATTTTATTTGGAACTCAAACTCATTTCATTAAAAAAATATACTCATGGTACCCATACATTTTTTTCTTGCTACATTATAAAATAATACTTTAGGATCCCATATTTTTCTAATTTATTTATATTTATTTGTTGATAGGGATTAATGGAAAAAAATTTACAAACTAAATGATTTAGAATTATTTAAAAAAATTAATTTTCCAGTGACACCAACTTTGAAATATGGTACAAAATTATACAGTACATGGAGCAAGGTAAAGATATCGAAATTGTGATCTTAAATAATTATAACATATTAAATTATATTTTTATATGGGTTTAAACATTTAAATATCTTATTAATGTTTTCCCCTATTGAATTAAAATTATTAAAATGTTTCATCAGTCTAAACAAATTATATTTTGGTTTAACAACCAATTTGTAATCAATAGTAGTCAAATGAGAACATTACTATGTCTCTAATAATGATTTTTATTTCTAAATTTTAAAAATAAGTTTTTGAATTTAGTTTCATTATATAACATGTATAGATTTAGAAAAATAATAGCTATTTAAAAAAATCAATTTATATATTATTATTATATTTTCTATTTCATAAAATTTAGGAAATATGTCCTTGTATTATAGTGAATCAAATTTTACATCATAATATGGATTAGATTAATCAAAATACAATGTATATGATAATATTAAATTCAATGTTAATTGTTATATAAAATTATTTTTCACTTTATTAGTGAGATATATTTCACTTAAGAATATTTTCATGGAATCCAATAATCATATAACTCCCTTAAAATTATTCTAAAGAACTATTTGATAGTGTAAGAACACTATTTTTACATCAAATGTGAAACACCGTCAAATTTTTTATACATTTATAATATCTCTTACAATTTATATCCATACATTTTAATCAAAAAAGTTGACCATATATGGACAATATTCTTAAATTCATGACACATTAAATCAATATAACTTTTTTCCCATGTATATATCTTCTATCATTATGAATATTATATAGAATATATTTTTTTAAATTATTTTTCATTATCCTCACTAGATGAGAGGAATCATTTAAAAATCAATGATAATAAATTAGAACTTAATTATTTACACATTTATTCGTATATGTATTCAAAACACTAGTATCAATATTTTCAACACAATAAGTTATATTTCTAGAAGTAGATGTAAATGTAATTTTAGTTTTTTGAGGTTCACTTTCCCATTATATCATTTCAATTTACCTTCATATTAAATATGTGTTAAAATTAATTCTTGATTTTTCTGGTTAATCAAATATTAAATACAATTAATCAAGGTCCTTTTGGACTCCCACTCCTTTATATGTATATCATGAATATTTTACCCATATGAAAAATTCTTATCACAAATAGAGTTTAAAATAAAATTTAAAATAAAAAAACTAAAATTCATTTGATTAATATATTATATAATATGAAAATAAAAAAAATAGATAATCATATTTCAGAATATCCCTAATAGTTTCAATAGAAATAGATGTTCTAATTTATTTAGTAAAAAAAATTTAAATATATTTTTTTCATAAAATAATATATTAATATGAATATATATAACATTACTAATGAAATAATATTATTTCACTGATTATAATTTGTAGAAATATCAAACATCTCATATTGGGAAATCCTTTAGAAATCATCAATTTCAATATTATAATAATTGGAGTATGTAAAATAATAATCAACAGAAGTATATATATATAATATATTTCATTGATAGTTCCATTACTCAAAAACAATTTATATGTAATATCAAGGGGTGGTAATGATTCTAAATTTCAGATGGCATAACATGTATTCATACCATAACACAAAACATTTATCTGCCTCAAGGATATGAAATAAAATGGAGTTATTTCATGTAAAATAATAACAAATAAAAAATTAATGCAAGATGAAAATGATAATGTGGAAACTAGATCTGAGGCCATATATTATCCCATTTAAATAAATACATATTGTAATGAGAGGTGGTGACTTGATGTTAAAAACATTTTACCTTTATTTCCACCTCAAGGATTTTTTTTAGTAAAATAATATTATAATAAAATCAGACAATCAGAGTGAAGAAATTCCAAATGAAAATTATTCTGTAATAAAATTACGTGACCTAACTAATTTAGTAATCAGCAAAAATTATTATTCATGGTTAACATTTTCAATATCTACAAAAAATAGAACATATAAATTTTTTGATATACATCACTATTTAAATATTATACAATGAGTAAGGATTATAATCCATAAACTCTAAAATGATATCACTAAAAAACACGTTTTATTGAATGTGTATAGAAGTTTGAAAAACATGATCCAAGGTATTATATCTTATCATCCTATGAATCCCCCACCTATAAAACAATAATAATGATATTAAATATTCATATATTCAAAATAAATTGACAATAATGGTCAGAGAAGTAAAGGTCATTATATACCTATAATCCTTTGATCACCTTGGATCTATTAAACCCTTGTATTAGTATCACTAAAGGTCCATTATCACATAATTAGTGTGGATGAATTTATTCTATAATATTTATTAATTATTAATAATAGCTTTAGGATACTGAATTTATATGTAATGTTTTACCCGTGAAGGATTTTTTGTTATAACGTCAAGGATTAAATTTATAGAAGAATGGACCACGTCATCTTCTATGACAGTGATGAGAAGTTTTTATTTTTTTATAAGATTAATATTTGTTCTCTATGAATAATTTTTTATTTTTTTATAAACTCTTAACCATGTTATTATGGAATATTATTCAGTTTATATAGACCATGGCAATTGAAAAATTCATTTAATAACTCATGAGAATGATAGTTACTGCACAAGTTCTAAAATTACATTATATAAGTGAAGTATTAAACAACTATGTTATTGAATTAATGAAGGATATTAGTTTTATAATTATGAATAATTATAATGTTTTAATATTACGGTGTTTAATATTTATGTTTCATGAATATAATTATGTTACATGTGATTTAGAAATGAAATTTTTAATAATTTAATTAAATAATATATGATATTTTTATCTTTGGATATATGTGTGATATATTTGTATACCATAATAGATTTGAATATTTATCAATGAAACTAAGATAATGATGAGGTTGATGTTATGGATGATTTTATAAAATTAATATGACTCCATAATTCATTATCATTTGAGAAAGGAAAATAAGGAATGTCATCCTTTGAGAATGATTAATTATGGGACACTCAAATCTTAGATGAAGGAAAACATTTATGATCAATAATCTCATCCTTTTTTATATTAATATAATAAAGGAATGTGTTACCATATAACATTACATTATGTTAGCCTAACCATCATTTATAGAGATGCTCATAAGAAACCAGTGAGATAATATTGTGTTATTGAAAATAATCCAATATATTCAATGATATAAGATTCAAATCATCAACTATAAAAAATATGAAGTCTTTTTATGGAAAGATAATATTTTACCATCAATAAAATTGTTGAATTATGGATTATATGATTATGAACACACGATAAATTCCCTATACACCATGGTATGATCAGGATGTATTGTGATCATCTGGATAACAATTATAAGGATAATATGAATTGTGATTTTAATAAATATACATTATGATATCTTGTGTCCTGTTATTTAAATTATGAACAAAAGTTACCCAATATATTAGTGAAACCATTGATAATACCCCAATTTAATTTGGATAACATCATAGAATATTTTTTTACTAGAGTCTCAGTCAGATAATTGGATAATAATGTACATTGCATGGTCGTTGGTCAAATAAAAAAATATCCTACATAAATTATATATGATAATATATATACATTAAAAAATTATCTATAATTATTAATTGGGAAGGGGTATGGATTTATTTTATAACTATCTATATGGTCTCAATCATTATTGATTGTTGTTCATGATCTTTTTAGAATTCATGGAAAATCATTAAGTAAAATGATTCATGGATACTGGGATCAACTCATCCCCTTGTGATCAATATCATACAATAAAATTTTCCATTATATTATTAATATGAACCCTTATTAGGAAAATTATTTTAAGAGATATTGAACACCTTATATCTAATATGAGGATAGATAATATATGGTTCATTGTTAATAAATTATTTATGAGACCACATCAAAGGGGAAATTTTTATAACAAAACAAAAAAGTACCTAAATGTTTGTAAATGAGATAAATAAAGAATTGATATTGATATTTAGAGTTATAGGATGGTGATTAAGTATTCCAGAGGATATATCTCTAGAAGGGTATCATGATATTAACAAGAATTGGGAAAACACCACTATATATTGTTCCAATTAAAATTTTAGCTCTAATAGGATCACTGGATAATCATTTTTTTTGTTTCCAAATAATTATCTAGTTCATGGTATCTATCATGTATCACCACTATGGATGTATATACAAGGTCCAACAAAAGATTATCATATTAATGATGTTTTATTTGATCCTATGGTATTATATAATGAGGATCCTATTATATTTACCAATTAAAGGTAAAAGGTAATATTTAATAAAATAAATTGATTACTAAATTTACATTATTGGAACTAGAAAATTTATGAAGTATTATAGAATATTCATGAAGTAAAGATGAATAATTAGATCAAGTTTTTCAATTAATTTTGTATGAGGTTAAAAATTTATGATGAATTGTTTATACATTGGAGAATTTATTACCAATAATTCCATTAATGTAAATATTTCATTATTTTTAATTACATAATAAAAATAAAATACATTGAATTATTATTATTATTCAATATATTAATAGAAATTAAACAAAATAATAATAATCTTATTATAATATATATGTACCCGAATATTCTAAAAAATAAAATCACAATTATAACAAGTATTAAACAAAATTTAAATAAAACAACAAATAATAACATACATTATGAAGGAATTGTTGGTTTTAATAATATTTATTATTTGAGTTATTGATCTTTAAATAATACATTATGATAATTGGGAACCATGAATATTGAGAGATGTAATCGTTGGTTATTATGACCATAAATCATCATTAAAATTTATAATATATATTTATATTTTTTTTGTGGTGAGAGGATTATAATATGATGTAATTGAATAATGTAATTTTCCTAGACATATACCATGGATTCAATAATGATGAACATTCCATATGAGTTACATTTGTAATATATTATAAAGGAGGATAAATTACGTGCTTTTTATACGGACCAACATCATATTGAACATCACTAATTTCAATTTCATAAAAATATTATATTGAATTATTTCATGTTACTAGAATCACCATAAGGAAATTTTTTAAAAATACACATAATAAATGTAACACTATTTAAAAATACCCTTTGGTATTATTATGAAACCCAAAATTTCTTATATATTTTATAATTTTCTAGATTTTATAATGATGATATAGTTCGGTTAGTTCAATTGAAGTGTTTGGAGGGTGAAATTGAGCATATCCTTCATTTGATATAGAGTTGGATATTCATAGTGTGAAGGGAGAATTATGATGTGCATAATTTTTGGCTATATTAAATCTAAATTTTATTGAAGTATTTCATGGAGTTAAATTCAATTCATGATGTGAATGGGTTTTGGGAGATCAAAATTTTTAGTACCTTATATATTTGTGTACATGTTATTTGAAAGTTTCATGGTGTGAAATTCTAGAGAATTACATGAATATTTAATATTAATGAAAATTCATGAATACATGTTCCTCTCAGGATATCATTATTAATCATCATAACCATGAAAAATATGATTCATTTAGTCAATTTTGGTGATATTAATTCATTATAGATAGAATTTGATGAATTTTTGAAGAATTACATATTTGAAATAAAATGGAAGAATATTTGATTATTATTCTTTATTTTTAAATCTTATACTTATTTTTTTGAGAATCCATAGACTGAAAATGTGAACATAGTATCCATAGTGAAAAAAAATTTCTATAGAATCCATTTAAGATAAATTGATCGAATATAAAGGCATCCTGTATTTGTAAATCATGGAATGATTATTTATGTTGAACACATTTAATGTAGACATCCTCTATATATCTCCATTTCCTATATAACATATGAGTTGGTTTTCAAAAAAAATTTGATTTTAATAATAAAAATATATTATCCTTTTTCATTACATTTGAAACTATGGGTTATGGGATTAACCCATTGTGAGTCTAATTAATTGTTTGAATGAGAAATGGTTTGAAATGTAATCTATCTACTAAGTAACTGCTCCCAGTATGAATTGCATGTCTTAATATGAGTATTTTGGCTTTTTTCAGATAAGGATATCTTGCGAATTTAGGTTCACAATGGATTATGTCACTACCTGAGAACCTGGTCCCGGGGGGATATTATTCATTTATATATTAGGTTTCTATTGTATACATATAGATTAGGATCTAATTTCAATTTAATTATATTTGACTTGTTGATGAATTATATTGGTGATCTTTAGAATTCAATTTACCATTACTATTTATGGATATGAGTACATATTTCTCTTGTATTACTTATCATTCTATATTTTTCATATTAAATTTTAGCGATCTTATTATAATTCTAGTGACATACTTGTTAATCCATGGTGATTTTGTACTGAGGTAAAAATCACCCAATACATATTCATTTTGGTGTACATAAATATATTGTTTATCATTACACAAATGATGTGTGAGTCCTGCAATATAAAGGAAGAGGACCCTGATGAAACATAGCATCATGTTCACATGTACAATTTGTGAATCATCATAAATTAAATATTTGGATCTAGTATTGCACCAATTATAAAAATATTTCACATTTTCTCATGAGATACATAATTTTACCAATGCATTGGATCAGTATATAACTCTTGGTACACCCATCACATCATAGAACATATGTAATCACGCATTCCGCATAGAACACATAACAATATTTTATGTAAAATAATAGATTGAAAGGAAATTGGTATCATTATAATTTTATATAGAATAGATTCATTAATAAACCTTGTTTTTTCGAAATGAAAAAAGAAATAACATACTTTTTATAAGAATCATCAATCACTAGTGAAGTAGAATCAATCTCAGTAGATGTAAAATGTGGGTTTTTATAAACAATAGTTGTTTCTGAAAAACAGTGAATTGTCAGAAATTCTGTTTGGAAGGATTTATATCCCAAAAAATGAAATAAAAAAATATATATTATGAATATTAAAATAACATAGACAATTATATTTTTAATCAATGAGTAATAACATTAATAATGAAAATTTGGTTTGAGAATCCTCTTTTGTTATGGAAGAATTATTTCTTCACATTAATATGCTCGATAGTTTAATAAGATTCATTAATTAATTAAACTAGGGCCTAGTATACATATATTTCATTTATAATAATTTTATTATGTTTTTATATGGATATTAGGAAAACATATAGATTTTAATTTCATCATTGGGGAGTGTTCTTCGTATTGATGTTCATGATCGGTTCACATATATGTATGTTTGAATGATCATTTAAAATAGGGGATATTACAAATAATTGAAATTATAAGTTATTAATGAAAATAACAAGGTTGAATTTTTATTATATATTATATTTTTATCATATTTTTGGATTATAAATTAACAAAAATTTTAATTATAATATTTTATATGAAATTTGTAATTTTTTATCATAGTGAACTTCTTTTGTTGTGTCATATAATATAATGAATACATGTTACTTCTAAAACAAAATAAATGTAAAATCATAAATTTTACAATCCTTATATTCCATTATATTTTTTTATGACCATCCATGAATGTGGTTAAAGAAAATGAAAACTTTTCTTCTGTGAAGGAGATAAAACAACTTCTTATAGATGATGTTTCCATTTTTAGAAAAAAGGGATATGAGAACAAGCTTGATGATAGTTTATTCCATAAAAATAATAACATTATAGTATATATATCATATACTAGAGTTATCATTCCACTTATAAAATGGTAGATTAAGATAAAATATGAAATATATTGAAAAAAGAAAACAAATTAAAAGAAAAGAACGAAGATTTTACCTCTTAAATTCTTCTCCATGAGAACCACATTAGAGAGATTGGTTTCAGTAATTAATTGATACCAATGGTCCATGGAAATAGGTTATTGAATTGGGATGTTTATTTCATATAAATTGAAAAATATTAATGGTTGTGGAGTTTTGAAATGTATCGGTGGTAATGGGTGGTATTTGTAGTAAAGGATATGCGAGTTTTATTATTACATTATTCACTATTTTTCATTATTCTTTCAAAATAATAATAATAATTTGAAAATTATAATTAAATATATTAAAATAATAATGGATAGTATGATATAATAGGCTTAAATAAAGCATTAATATTCTATTAATCAATAATTCATGTATTTTGTAGATACCCTAAATTATTGTATCTCACTATTCATAGAAAATTTATCTGTATTAGAAAAATAAAATAAATTAAGTGTAACAAATTTAAGAAATTTATAAATTTAAAATGAACTCCATTTTTTGAAAATAATTCAATAAATATGATAAATTATGTATTTAATTAAAAAATCATTTATTTTAAAAGTAATAATTGTTTAAAATTCAAAAGGATTTTATGAAACCTTGAAAAATGAAAAAATGACTAATAATATGATGACATAATAATTAGACAAAAAAATATTAAATTTGGAAAATAATTTTTGGATATAAATCTAAATTTAAATCATTATATAAAATATAGTATTTTTTATAATATATGTTTTATTAAACTACCTATAATTAATTATTTTTAATTTTTTTATATATGTACTATGACAGAATTATATCATATTAGCATATAAAATGTTGCTAAATTTTATTTATAATTTCATATATAGGTTACAATTATTTTGGTTTAATTACTATTCGCAATCTTAACATTGATATCCCAAAATTCAACTTACTATTCAATAAGTATATGTTCCTTAATTTCTAGAAATACCTATTATTTTATAGTTTATTAATTTACATTTTTTTTAATATGATATACTTGTGATTTTTTCTCCTTTATGAGATAATTAGAATGATGTAACCTCAATAGATAAATTTTTTGTTGTTACTTTTTTTCCCACTATATGAATTTTTACCCTCAAAAATTCATTTCACATTCAATGTAGAAAATGGGTGAGGGTAATTCTCCATAATCACATCCCATGGGTCCAGTGATGACTATTCATGCTTATGTTTTCTCCATAGTACATTCACATGTTCAGTAGTATTATTTCATAAAACATTATCTCTATGGTCAAATATCATCACGGGCTACTCCTCATAAGAGAGATCATTTTATTACTATTCCACCTCTGGATTCTATACATTAGAGAGATTTGATATGTACTTTCTCCAATTGGAAACATGGAATACAAAACATTCATGTGAAATTGTAGTTGGAAGTAGCAGTCGATAGGTCACATCTTCAGCATGATCTTGATTCTCAAACGGAACGATGTATATGGTACTAACATTTCCTTTTTTCACAAATCACATGACCCTCTTCCAAAGAGATATACAAATGAATATATTGTCTCCAACATCAAAATCAAGGTCTGTTTGAAGACTTTACGCTTAAATCTTAAGGATTAATTGGGCATACTTTATGTTTTGTTGAATTGTTTTAAACATTTTAACCATTTGTTTGACTAAATTATGTCCTAGAATCTTACATTCACCGACCTCATCCAATTATTCTTATGTTTTTCTTCATTTACCATAAAAGGAATCATATGGACCCATTTGGATGGTCTTGTAAAAACTACAGCTATAAGAGAATTCAGAAAAATGTATATGTTGGTCACATCCTCATATAAAGTCCAAACTATAATCCCTAAAAAATATTTTAGTTTCAGAAAAGTTAAATCAGATTGGCCACATAATAGATAATGATATGTTGCACTAATGTCTGGCTCAGTGTTTAGATCATGTTGGAGAATTTTCTATTACTACGATGTTAACCTTGGATCTTGATTGGATAGAAATGATTGTGGTCCTCCATGAATCATTAAAACTTCTCTCATATATATCCGTGAAGCATAATCCAGTGATAATCTATATATAATTTTATAAAGAGATCTGTCTTTGTGAGAGGTTCTGTGACAACCAAGTACCATTGCTTCCTATGGATGTCTTTGAAATTCTATAAAAAAAATTCATATAAATGTTTTCCAATTTTCATGATTGTAGGGGTAATTGTATCATCACCCTCAGAATATTTTCCTTTAATCCATAAATTTGTGATATATAGTGTACTTTAATATATATTTAAGTATATTTTTTTTCTTATTTTCAAAATAATAGTTCTCTCGGAGATCTTGAAACTTCTTTTGTGCTCTCTATGTGAATAGAAAAGTTTGAGTTATGTGTGTCACTCAGAATCTCCTTTTTGTCTTTATAATGGATGGTTCACATATTCCTAAACCAATTCAAAAACTCCATGTTAATCAATTATGAAATCCCATGATTTCCCATTTATCATAGTTTTTACCTTCATATGAAGTATCACATCATTTATTTTAGTTTCCTTTATTTTCCTCATTTGGGATGGTTGATAAATTATGTGAATAATTATTTATGATTTTATTTTCATAATGATTCCCTTGTACATCATTTTTACATCTATAAATATTGATTCCTTGTCATGACTCATCCCTTATGGCCCGTGCTGTGACTACCCCAAGCCTGCATTTCATAGTCTAGGGGATGGAAACTAGCACCGAAATGTGAATTCCCTAAAAATAGGAAATCATTGCATGTATAACCTGTAAACTCACGTAACCAAGCACAGATCAGTATAAGAACACAAGAAAAATGTATAACCAAAAGAGTGATGAATGTAAAACGGGCCAGAATACAAGCCCAACAGTAATGGTACAAGTACAACTGAAATACAATAAAACTGAAGAAAGAGAAGACATATACTGGATCATCCTTTGAGGTTCTTACCAGAAGGGTTGGTACAGATTGCCTCCTCAACACTCCATATCCACCCGTCTCTTCTGCGTTCCAATACGCCTTATGGTCCACCTTCAGGTACAGTCTAGTCCTGGTACTCTCAGACTCAGTTAGCATTGTCCGTCTTTTGAATCTAACAAAATAGGTTGCAGGCATATCCTATGCATGGGTGAGTATAATGATACTCAGTAGGGACCCTGAGACCCTCAAGGTCTCACAAAAATCAACCTAGGATAAACCACAATGTATGAAAAAAATAACAGATAACCCTACATTGGTATAAGCCCATAGATATACCAAAGTTATCAATTATTCCATATCAATCGTGATGAAACTCATTGGTTCTGACTCAGCTCACACTATATATAAATTAGGTAAGGTAGTAGAGATGATTATATGTAACTACTAAATCATCTTACTTCGATAAGAGGCTCTACTTCTGAGCTACATAGAATCACTAGGAGCTAACCCACACAGGATCACTAGGGGCTTACCCATAGAGGATCGTTAGAGCTGACCCACACAAGATATCTAGGAGCTGACCCACACAAGATCACTAGGAGATGACCCACACATGATCGTTAGGAGCTCACCCACACAGGATCTCAAGAGATGACCCACAAAGGA
Source organism: Viscum album (assembly GCA_963277665.1). NCBI lineage: Eukaryota > Viridiplantae > Streptophyta > Magnoliopsida > Santalales > Viscaceae > Viscum > Viscum album. The sequence continues at coordinate 396,058,707 of OY728148.1, forward strand.
TCATTAGGAGTTGACCCACACATAATCAGTATAAGATGACCCGTACATGATCGCAAGGAGCTAACCCATATAGGATTGCTGAAGCTAACCCACATAGGATCACTAGAAGAGCACCCTTCTCATCAAAGCAATATATTGGAGTTCTGCACTAGGATTTCTCTCCTCTGGGAGTGATCGCTCCCCAAGACACTAGTCGATTCTCCAACTACCACGATGTCCCCTAAAAAAGTATCTCAAAGGAGCGCCACAACATAGGGTTCTCAATGAAATAGACGATGTCCCAATCAGATGCTTGGTTTGTTTGTTATTAGCCTTTTAGTCCCAAAGGCCTAGTAGGATTCGTTCTTGATCCAACCTGACCATACCGCATCTTAACTCAAATCCCCAGTGGTGTATACTCAAAGTGACCATCTAGCTCCAAGATTTCCAGCGCTGCTGATCGTTTGTCAAATTGACGTCCTGGGCCAAAGTTATGGCCAAAAGAATGTAAATTGGTCATAGTAGGCCCAGGTCCGGCCCTACCCGCTAGGTCCACCCCGACCGGCTGGGTGTCCCTACACTTCGGGTTCGGCCTGACCTGCTAGGTCCAGCCCGCCAGGCCGCGAGGTGCAGCGGAGGGTCTTGGATGGCCATGATGCCACAGAGTGTGTCATGAGAAGGTGGGGCTGTCGGGCGGCTCGGTTAGGGTGGTTTGGTTGGAAGGGCGATGGCGGCGGCTCGGCTCAGACAGTGGTGGAACCTCGGCAGTGACACGACCCGAACAGTGGTGGTGGCTTGGCCTGGAAAAAGGCGGTGGCTCAGCCCGGACAGCGGTGGTATCTCAGATGGCGGTGGCGGCTGGGCTCGGATGGCAGTGGTGGCATGAACGGCGGTGGCGGCTCGGCTCGGACTGCGGCTGCAGATCAGGCAGCATGGAGTGGTGGAGGTCGTGGGGTGGCAATGGAATTGGGGTTTCAGCGGCCACGGACATTGGAGAGCAGTGGGGCGTCGTGCCTGTGGGGCGGCATGGCACCATGCCTTCATCAGCGGTTCTCGTGTTCCCCCAGAGTCGAACTCCGGCACCGGTCTCCATCACCAAAGTTTCCTTCTTCTATCAAGAATGAAAAACCATTCATGAAGAACGATAGAGGGGTCGGGCCATGTATTTTTGGCCTTCACCCTCCATGTTATAGTGGTAGCAACCGGCTTAACAAGAACAAGAACATCTATGGAAGATATTTAAGAACATCAATCCCAACTACCTTCATCAATCACTAATCGCATTCCTGCCAAAGAAACATAGAACGGAATAACATGGGAACAAAACCCCTACATCATTTGATTCGACGACGTTGGCGCAAGAAGGAAGTATGTACATAGATTCTTCATAGATGATGATGCCCCATGTTGGATGATGTCGAATATATCTGTGTTTGCCAGGCCCGCCACATGCCTTTGATCTCAGGCTCGTTCGTTGGTTCTTCGTAGTTGAAGGCATTCTTCTTCAGCGAGATCATTCTTTGTTGGAGGAAGGGATCCTCTACTATTCTCCAAAGAGTTCTCTCCTCCTTTTCCCACCAAAATAATGAGGTGCAAAAATAATTTAACTTCATAAGAAATTATATTGGCACAAATAGACACATGTTTGAAATAAATTAGATGTATGGCATTGGCACAATTAATGTGGAGGAAGCTCAAGAGTCGCTTTTACCTTAAAGAGGGAGTTCAGAGGTTTCTCCATTATCAAGAGGGGAGTTCAAGAGGATTAAGCCTTGGGTGGTCCCCACTACAATAAACTCTCATGGGAGATTAATTCAGGTAGTCCCCACCTAAGAAACATTCACATGGGAGATTCATAACAAAATAAAATAAAATGTTTCAGACATTATTTTATATTAATAATTTCATGAAAACCATAAAAATTATCAATCACCCTTGACAAACTGCTTTCAAGGTGAAATACTTCTTAAGCAATGACAAGTGCTACGAGTTCAGCGGTACCCTCAGATTTCAATTCCGATAAACAGTTTAAAATTTATAAAAATATTCTCTCATATTTACCGATTGTATATGAAAAAAGTATTGAAATTCTTTTTGGGAACTTTGGGCCTCAGAATTATGTGCCGCCAATTTTCGCGGACGCATAAAATTCCCATTTATTTTAAAAAAAATTACATGGAAATTTCAGGTCATTACATTCTCCCCTCTTCAGGGATTTAAGTCTCAGTAAGACACAACTAAAAACTAGGTAAAAAAGTGGGGGTACTGAGCACGTATCTGAGCCTCCTACCCCAATGTGCTCTTGTTGAGGTTTCTGTGCTACCAGGGAATGCACACTGGAGGTGTCGACCATCCATGAATAACCCGCTCTTGTCAATCCTCAATCACAACTGGAACCTCCCTAAAAGTCAATCCATCCCAGACATCCATCTCTCTGTGGTCGATGATGTGGTAAGGGTCGTGCACGTATCTCCTCAGCTAGGTTATGTGGAAGATTCCATGCACCCTGTGCAACTAAGGTGGAACAGCTAAGCAGTAAGACAACACTCTAACCCAAATGAGGACCTGAAAAGGTCCGATGAACCTCGGAGATAAAATGACTCCTCATCCAAATCTCTGCAAATCTCATCGATGTGAGACCTGTAGAAAGAGGTGATCACCTTTATTAAACTCTAGAGGACTCTGTATCCAATTGGTATAAGATATCTACTTACTCAGTTCAATCCTTATCCACTCCTGTATGATCTTCACATTCTCTATGGTAGCCCATACTATCTCTGGTCCCACTAGTGCTGACTCCACCAGGTCATTCTAGCATAAGGGTGATCTAAAAGGTCGCCCGTACAACACCTCGAATGTTGTCATCCCAATGGTAGAGATATAACTTTTCTTGTATGAAAAATATACCAAAGGAATGTGATCTTCCTAGGTGCGACCGAAGTCAGGAACACAAGTAAGCAACATGTCCTCGAGGGTCTAAATGGTCCGCTCAGTCTGACCACCCGTATGCGGATGGAAGGCAGTGCTCAAATAAAGTTGTGTCCCGAAAGCCTCATAAAACCCCTTACATGGCTGGAATGTAAAATGTGTATCATGATCGATGACAATCATCGAGGGTGCTCCATGTAGCCACACAATCTCCTGCACATAGAGGTGTCTGATGCTCTCTACTGAACCCTTCCCTCTGATCGGTAAGAAGTGGGTCGACTTGGTGAATTTGTCGACAATCACCCATATATTGTCAAGACCATAGGATGTATAAGGAATCCATATCAAGAAGTCCTTGTATATCCCATCCAACGTCCACTTTGGGACCTCTAAAAGTTGTACCAAGCCTGCTGGTTCTTAATGCTCCGCCTTCTCATGTTGACTACTAAGGCACCGAAAGAAAACTCTCCTACTGCTTTCTTCATCCCCAGCCACCAGTGTTGTCACCAGAGATCTTGGTGCATCTTCTCCACACCTTGATTTACTGTTATAGAGGATATGTGTAACTCCTTCAACACTTCCTCTTGAAGTGACACTGGTACCATAGTTCGTCCTCTAAAGTCGATGACATCGTCCCCACCTTCAGAACATCCATCAGGTACCTATCCTATGGATATCTAAGCATGTTGTGTCTCATAGTCAGCATCCCCACACTACGCCTCCATGACTCGATGAAGAATGTGGGGAGTGACTGTAAAAGAGTGAAGAAAAGTTGCTCCATATATATCCATAATGGATATCTACAAAGCAACCAGCTGCTCCGTCACACTGCCTATCAGTAGTATACTAGATCTCCTACTGATTACATTTGCTACAACATTCCCCTTCCAATGAGTATAGACTATCTCGAAGTCATAGTCCAAGAGGAACTCAAGAAAACATCGTTGTCTCATGTTCAAGTCCTTCTGAGAGAAGATATACCTAATACTCTTGTGATCCGATTAGATTGTAATGTGTTCGCCCATAAGATAGTGTCGACATATCTTCAAGGAGAAGACCACTGCTTCTAACTCCATTTCATGGGTAGTTTTGTTCTTCTCATGTCATCTCAACTATCGAGAACCTTATGTGATTACTGCTCACTCCTACACTAGGAAACATCTAAGTCTGGTCCCTGATGCATCGCAGTAGACTCCGCACCCAACGCCCTCCTCTGGAATCCTGAAGATGGAGGAACTAGTCATCCTCTTCATCAGCTTCTGAAAACTCCATTGACATTTAGCTGACCAAAGAAATGGTTTCCCATTCTTCATCAATGCTGATAGTCGTTCTGCCACTCTGGTGAAATCTGGAACAATCCTCCGTTAGTATCCAACCAAACCCAAGAAACTCTGTACCTCCTTCACACTTTTGGGTGACTCCCAAGAATATACCACCTCAATCTTCGATGGATCCCTTGCAACTCAATCATCTGATATGGCATGTACAAGAATGTGAACATCTCAGATCTAGAACTACCACTTAGAGAGCTTACTATAAAAAAGGTGCTCTAAGAATGTGTCTAGAACTACCTACAAATGACATGCATGATCCTCCTTAGTATCTGAGTAGATCAGAATGTCGTTGATGAAGAATAATACAATGTGACTAAAGTATGTCTAAAATATCTTGTTCATGAGTTCCATGAACACTACTAGAGCATTGGTTACACCGAATGACATAAACAAGAACACATAATGGTCATACGGAAACCTAAATTCTCTCAACTTTAGATCCTCTTCTCGTACTTCGAGCTGGTGATAGCCTGATCTGAGGTCTATCTTCAAGAACAATCATGCTCCCATCAGCTGATCAAAAAAGTCTTAAATTATTGGGAGTGGGTACTTTTTTTTCACGGTCATCGTGTTCAGGCATTGATAGTCAACACAAAGCCTCAATCTCCCATCTACCTTCTTGTTGAATCGAATTGGGGAAGCCCAAGGTGAAACACTGGGCCGAATGAATCCCTTACCCTACAAGTCCTCTAGTTTTACTTGCAGCTCACGAAGCTCCGCGGGAGCCACCCGATATGCTCGTGTAGATATCAGTGCCATCCCATGGTATAAGTCAATGTAAAAGTCCAAATCTATGTGATGAGGTAGACCAAGAATATCATCAGGGAAGACATCTGTGTACTGGTACACCACAATAGGATAACTCAAACTCTCCACATCAACTGGTCTGAGTGAATGTCTAGCTAACTGATGAGTGATCAGCAGCACTCTCCTCTGGGGTAGTCCATCATTTGCTTAAAAGTCTCCCTTTCCACCAGTTAAGGTAAACCTAGTCCCATCCATGAATACACACCTCCCTTTGCGCCTAATATAGTCTTTCTGTGCATGAATTGTTCATAACCAGTATATAGCCAAGATGACTTCGTAAGGCCTCGACACTGCTACTAAGAGATCCTAGCAAAAACTCTCACCTCCTAGAGTAAGATCAAACTTCCAGTACTAGTGCAAAATCATCAAATCCACTCTTGTAGGAGTCTCTATCCATAAGGATCGAGCAAACGACTCTATCGGAATCACTGATCTCTGAATGAGGGAAGTGGTAATAAAATATGACAGGCCCCTGTGTCTATAAGTAATGTAGCTAAGGTGGAGTAGACACAAATCGCACCCCGTATGATCTCTAGATCCCCACGATAATAAGCCTTAGAAACCTGGAGCTGAGCTCTTCCCTATCCACCTTCTCTCTACGGTCGCGGTGGACCTCCAGTTGGTGGTGGCAGTAACATCTCGAATCATCGCCCAGTGCCAGCTGTGCGTCTAGCTCCTCTGCCACGTCTGCATATTCCATACAGAACTCCCTGGTCAAATCCTTGTCACTACATTGGAGGTCCATCGACCATCTTCTAATCATCCGTATGGTGGGTCAGACATTCATGAGCCATGTGACCCTACCCACCTCACGTGTAACATTTCCCGCTCATGGTATGATTGGCTCTGCCTCTAGTGCCCCTCAAAACTAATCATGAGTCATGCGGTCATCCACCTGTAGGTCTGGTCCTCTTGGATCTCTGAGACATCTGTCTTATTCCAACTATAGAAGAATCTGCTACGTGACGACTGGTGGTGGATCTCGCTGCTGGTGAATTCTCAACAATGAAACTCTCCACTAAGAGGGCTCTCAATAGCACCCCCGCCTGTTTCAGGATTCTGGTGTGACATTATCGAAGCCCTGATCTCCTACCTCAGTCCATACTCGATGATTCTGGACCTAAATAAATGGTCAGGAACCATTTCATTGGAGTAGCATGAGAGTCAATGAACCCTACTGAGTACTGATCTACAGTCATTCCGCCCTGTTGCAGATGAAGAAGATCCTTTATGCACACTGCACGAAGAGTCGATGGGACAAACTCTTCCCGAAATAGGCTCTCTAAATCATTCTAGAGAAGCATCACCTCATTGTGAAACTGGAGCATCAAGCTCCACCCTCATCCTACTACTTCCTATAGATGAATGGTGGAAAGGATCACCATGATATCATCACGTGTCCCTACCAGTCGGAAGACTCTCACTATAGCCTCCAACCAATCCTTAACTGCATTTGGGTCTGTCTCTTCCCTGAACCTGGGTGGCCTCTGGTGCTAGAACTCGTGAAACGCGCTCATGTAGTGTGCACTTTTTGTTGCTGGGGATACTAGAATCGGTGTCCCAATGGGGAATGGTAACATTAGTGCCTCCCCTGGTGATTATACTAGAAACGGGCCCTGCATGAAGGCCTCATCACTCAATGGGCTATCAGTTCGTAAAACTTTTGCAACCCTAGATGGATGTCTGTGTGGAGGCATCCTGAATAGTAACAAGTGAACCATAGTAAATAAGTTATTCATAGTGAGCTGAATAAAAATATCACAAAGCAAACTTTTGGAAACACACATGAAATCAGTGTTTTCGTTCAGTAAGTCAGAAATCAGAAGTTAGGGTCCTGGTGTGTGGATACGTCAGCCACCACACCAACACTGGATTCCCTAAACTGATAATGACACTCACTAAACATAACACTATTTGTGTTAATAAGCGTGATCAGAGTCCTATGTTCTTCATTAGAACATACTCCTCTGACACCAATTTGTCACGACCCATCCCCCAAGGCCCATGTCGTGACTACCCCAAGACCGCCTTCGATTGGCCATGGGGCTGGAGACTAGCACCGAAAGGAGTATTACCTAAAACTGCAAATACATTTCCATTATAACATGAAAAATAATGTATCCAAGCACACATAAAGGTATGAACAGAAGCAAACTGTAAAACCAAAAGAGTATTGAAAGTAAAAGGGTCTGGAATACAAGCCCTATAGTAAAAGTATAAGTACAACTGAAATACAATACAACTGAAGAAAGAGAAGATATATACTATATCATTCTCGGAGGTTCCTACCAAAGGGGTATGTACAGATCACCTCCTTAGCAATTCACGTCCCCTCGTCTCCTCTACGTACTGACATTCCGTATGGTCCACCTCTTGGTACCGTCCAGTCCAGGTACTCTCAGCATCAGTCAGCGTTGTTCGTCTTCTGTATACAACATAACAAGGTGCCGGCATAGCTCGTGAAGGCGTGAGTATAAAGATTATCATTAGGTACTCTGAGACTATCAAGGTCTCACAAAATCCACCATGGATAAGCCACAAAGTATTAAAAAATAACAAATAACCCTACATAGGTATATTCCCATACATATACCTATGTTATCAACTAATCCATCTCAATAATGAAGAAACAGATAGGTTATAAAATATCGTACACTAGGTATAAATTAGGTACAATAGAAGAGATTATTAGATGTAAGTACTAGATAACCTTACTTCGATAAGAGGCTCTGCTGCTGACCTTCCCATAATCTCTTGGAGCTAACCCACAAGGGATCACTAGGAGCTGACCTACATAAGATCGCTGGAGCTAACCCACACTAGATCGCTAGGATCTAACCCACACACGATCTCTAGGAGCATACCAACACAAGATATCTAGGAGATGACCCACACAAGATCATTGGAGGTGACCCAAATAGGATCGCTAGGAGCTGACACACACAAGATTGCATAGAGTAGACCCACACAGGATCGCTATGAGATGACCCATAGTGGATCGCTAGAGCTGACCCACATAGAATTTTTAGGAGCTGATTCACACAGGATCGCTAGGAGATCACTCTTCTTTTCACAACCATCTATTTGGTTTATTCACTATGATTTCTCGTCCCCAGAAAAGTCCCCTCCCAAATCCACTGGCTGATTCTCTAACTTCCATGATGTCCTATGAAGAAGTATCACAATGGACTGCCTAATCATAGGTGTCTCAATGCAATAGGCAGCACGTCAATCAAACACTCAGTTTGTGAGTTTTTATCCTTTTAGTCTCGGGGGCCCTGTAGGATTCATGTTTGATCTAACCTAAATATATTGCATCTTAACTGATATCTCAAGTGAGGAATACTCAAAGGAACTTTCTTGATCCAAGATTTACATAACTGCTGATAGTTCGTCAAATGGACATTTGGTGCAAATGTAATGGCCAAAAGAATGTAAATGGGTCTTACTGGGCCCAGGTCCGTTCCGACCCGATCGAACCGACCCAGCATGACCCACTAGGTCCAGCCCACTGGGTCCAGCCCAGTGGTCCGTGAGGGGCCATGGAGAGTCGTGGGTGTATAAAAGGCCACGGAGGGATCCGCAAGGCCGCCGGGCCACGGAGCGGCTCAGCCGGGGCGGTTTGGCCGAAAGGGTGAGGGATGATCGTGTGGTGCCTCGGCTCGGACGACGATCATGGCTCGAATAGCATCTCGGCCCGTCGGTGGTGGCTCTATGGCAGCTCAACCTGGACGGCGGTTGCGGCTCATCCCGGACGGTGACAGTAGCTCAGATTGTGGTAGAAGCTTGGCCAGGACGGCGGCTATGGCTCGGTCGATGGTGGTGGCTTGGACGGCGACGACATGGCTTGAACGACTGTGGTGTCTTAGCCCAGACGGCGGCGGCGGCATGGACATTGGTGGAGGCTCGACACGGATGGTGGTATCAGCTCGGACGACGTGGAGAGGAGGAGGCTGCGGGGCGGCGCTGGCCGCGGGGCAGGGGTAGCCGCGGACTGTGGAGCGTCGTGAGGTGGGGATGCCGCGAGGTGGTAGGGAGATGTGCCTTCGTTTGCAGTTCTCGATTTTCACTAGTGCCGACTGTCATCACCGGTCATTGCCACAAATTTCATGATCTTTCATCGCGAAAGATACACTATTCAAGAATAACGACGGAGGGGGTCAGCCCATGTTTTTTTCCCACGCCCTCCGTGTTAGAGCTGTAAAAAGAGGAAAAACAAGAATAAGAACTTGTATAGAAGATATTTAAGAACATAAATACCCCCAAACATCATCAATCACTAATCTCATTCCCAAAAAAAGAAACCTAGAAGGGAAGAACATGTGAAAAAATCCCCTACCACATTTGTATCAACGATGTTGGTGCGAGAAGTATGTACAGATGTAGATTCATCGTAGATGAAGATATCCCATGTTTGAGGAAGTCGAAGATATCGGTGATTAACATGTCTATCGCACACCTCTGATCCTGAGCTCGGTTGTTGGTTCTTCGTAGTCAAAGGTGTTCTTTGTTGGCGGGAGTGTTCATTGTGGGAGGATGGGATTCTCCACAATTCTCCAAATAGTTGTCTCCTTCTTCTTTTCCCATCAAAAGAAATAGGTACCGATATAATTTAACTTCAAAAGAAATTATCATGATCCACACACACACATGCTGAAAAAAAATTAAATGTATGAATTGGAAAAATTAATGTGGAGGAAGCTCAAGAGGCTCCTCTATATTAAAGAGGGAGTTGAGAGGTTTATCCCACATTAAATGGGGAGTTAAAGAGGTTTAAGCCTTAGTTTGTCCCCACCACCAAAACCTCTCATGAGAGGTTAGGCTCGGGTCATCCCATCCACCATACCATTTCATGGGAGGTAATTTCAGGTGGTCCCCACCTATAAAACATTCACTTGGGAGTTTCAAAACCAAAATAAATAAAATTTTACACACATTATTTTATTTTATTCTTTTCAAGAAAAACCCCAAAATTATATTTCACCCTCGACCAACTACCGTCGAGATGAAAGTCTTCATAAGTGAACACATGTGCTGCGAGTTCAATGGTGCCCTCAGATATCAATTCCTATCACTGTTTTAAAAGTTAGAAAAACTCTATTGCAGGTTTACTAAACGTAGCTGAAAAAATGATCATAAATTCATTATGGGAATTCCAAGCCTTGGAATTATGCACTATCAATTTTCATGGACTCATAAAATTCCCATTTAGTTAAAAAAAATTACATGGAAATTCGGGGCCTTTACAATCCTTCTCAATTCACATCATTGAAAGTATTGTAGGATCTATTCTACTTAAAACATCTTCAACATTATTCTCTTTTCCAGGATGGTAGTGGATTGTGAATTCATAATCCTTGATGATATGTATATATATTTTCTTTATTATATTATTCTAATTCAATATGAATATATATTTTGGGATTTATTGATTAATATATATTCCACAGTTATCCGCAATGAGAAAATACATGTAGATTTTCAATTATAATATCACGATCGTAATCTTCATATCATGTGTGGGATCTGTTTTCACATGTATTTTAATCATCCTTGTGGAATAGGATATCACATTAAAATTTTTCATTATTACACAACCTATGAACATCGTTGAAGAATCATTCAATAAAATTAATAGTTCCCCACATATAGGATTCCTGAGTACTAGCATGGTGATAACCAATTTTTAACTCGTTGAATAACATTTCACATTCAAAAGACATTTTAAATTGAATTTCTTTCTGAATTACCAAGTTTAGTGGGCCTGAAAATAATTATAGGTTTTTCAAAAATCATTATTAATGATAATATATGCAATGGAAACTACGAATCCACATTATATATGTTGGCATGGGCTACTCATCTATTGCTTTTATCTTTGAAGGGTCCACATATATTCCTTTAATGGTGATTCCATGCCATAGGAATGATACATCCCCTATCTAGAACTCTAATTTACTATACATTTCATATATATTCTCCCATCACAATGTATTTATAATAGTAATCAAATTATCCTCATGTTCCTCCATTATCTTAGAGTATATCAGAATATCATCAACATAAACCACCATAAAACATGTCGAGGTTATTTCTAAAGATTATATTAGTTATGTCTATGAATATTTTTGAATAATTATTGAGTGTGAAAGGCATTATTATGTACTCATAGTGTCTATAAATTGACCAAATGTAATATTAGGAATATATATCTTCCTTAAATTTTTATTTATTATCTTGGGAGAAGGTCTACATTATATAAATTATTTTCTTTTCATAGTTGATCAAACAAGTTATCTATCCCAGAAAAGGAGTTTCTTATAGTGATTTTATTCAGACCTGGATAATAAATTAATAGGTACATTTATCCATTATTTTTTATCCCATAAAGGTATGTTTAACTGTGTGATGATGTACCAGGACATATAAAATCCTCGTTAAGATTATCCTGTAACCGCTTGTTTAGTTTCTCCAACTCAATTCTGGCCATTCAATAAGGTGTCTATGATAGAGGAAGTTATCTTAGAATTTTTCAATTGAGAAATCAACCTCTTCATCAAGAGAAAGACTATATAATTCTTCAGGGAACACACTAGTGTAGAACCTCAAATTTTGCCTGCCTTTGATCATGATTCACACCAATCTCTCAATCATTTGATCTACACATACTTTATCGTAAGGAATAAATATCCACACATGAGATGGTGATTCTGATAAAGGCTCTTCCTCGTCCTCACACATATATAAATTTGAGTTTGTCTCGAGATTTCTAGAGTGATCTCCATTTTATAATAGTCAAGGATAAATTTGTATAATTAAAGTCAATCAATGCCAATTTAACATCAAACTCAACCAAATGAATTATTAAATAATTTTCTTAGAGGTTCCATCCACAAACATGATCATGGAAGAAATTATATACATTAGATGTAATTATTTGACCATTTTCTATTCTAATAGATAAATCTTTATCTATATTTTCAGGTAGTCTTTGAATTTATCTACTATACATGAAACATATAAAAAAATCGATAGATCTAGAATAAAATAGTTTGTATTTTATTATTGAAGGAATAACAATTATACCCTTCCAAACATCAATTTTAGTATACTCCTTAGTAGTAATAGGGTTATAATCTGTCCCTTATTCTTTTGGGTTTGGTGGATAATGATTTTGATTACCGTTGTGGAATTGAGGCATAATTCATTGGATTTCATAGTAGACTTTCTCCCAACAATTGAAGTGTTAAAACATTGATTGTTCATTAAATTATTCCACAAAATTTTACAGTATCCTCATGTATCTTATACAATCCTGAGCACATTTTCTTTCTCTCCCAAAAATAAAGCATTTCCTCATTCCCTTGAGTCAATACTGATGATGGTTCTTACAAAAGATTTGACGTGTGAGTGGTCGATTGACCTTTAAAATATTTCATAACATCCCTCAACCTGAAAATACGTAATTAATTTTTATCCCCATATCCATGGAAACATTACTGAAACATTAAATCCACAATGAGTGTTCATAGAATAACATCATCATAAATCCTAAACTATAAAATTGATAAAGACATTTGATGGTGTGATTTTAAAAAAAAAATAAACGAGAAAAATACTTTTTCTATAATTTTTTATAATAGTACGTGATTTATACCTTCCATTCATTTTGAAGGATTATTCATAATCCATTTTAGATTCACCTTCATTTTTATTTCGCTCATGGAATAATCAATCATTTTTTATACAATGTGTTTGAGGGAAATAATTATTGAGAAATGGTTTATTAAAATATATTAGTTCCATCTCTTCAATCTCATCCTTCATCACTATTCTCTTATTAAACAACCACCATATTCCTAAATCTCCATTCAAATTGTAAATTGATTTATTACTATTCTCTATATTATAATATTGAAGAATATAAATATTCTTCTCCATTTTGTTGAGAAACAATTCCATGATAACTGGATCGAAATATAAACTAATTTTCTATGGTCATTGTAGTATTAAGGATTCAATTTGTATTTTCCAATTATAATGTGATTTAAAATTTTAAAATTTATTCATATTGATCATTGAAGAGAATTTTGGGTATGCATATAGATCCTATTTTTAACTCCACCACCCATGGAAATATGGATATAATTAAAAAAATCAATGTATTGTCCCTCACATGGAATTTTTTCACGTGTTCTCCTAATTATATCAATTTTCTAAAATATAAAATTATTGAAAAAAATAATCTAATAGGTCATAAATAAATAATATATTCCATTGTAAAATTACCTCCAAAAGATGGCTTTATTGGATATCTATGTTAATAATTTTTCTAAAACACCTTTTTTGATATATTCATATATATAGTCTCACACTATGAGTTTTTAATTGAGTTTATCCAATAATAATGAAAAAATAAACTAAACAATTCTCTTATACCAACTATAAAGACAATACGTTTATTATATTGTTTTAATCATAAACAATATAATATTGTTAAAAAAAGGATCCAAATGATTAGTGTCTTTGAAAAATTAGGACCAAAAATTAATTTTATAGAATAAAATGTAACCAATATTTAATATCATGTTGCCTAGATCTAATGTGACCCCTGTGTTCTCTTAGGAAAATTTAATCACATGAGGATACATATAAATTAATTGGATGATCTAGATGACCAGTAAGATTAAAAATAAGAAAATGAAGGAATACAACTAGGGTGAACATAATAATCATCATATTGACATAAGAATGCAGTTTTTATCATAATAATGAGAGTAATACAATGATAAAATCGTGTAGTTTTGAAATTCATATAAATTCATAAGTATGTCATAGTGGTTAATACCACACATAATTGTGAAAAAACTCACAAATCATGTTCATGAATAACATATGTGCATCATCATGAAATTATCATCAAAACTAATATAACATCATGGTCATGCATATTTCACGTCATCTAATATGATAAATCATATTACCCAATTCATTTCATTGATATATAATTCTAAGAGAACCCATCACATCATAACATCTATTTAATCATACTTTCCATAGTGAACATTTCTCAACATATTCCAACAAATAACCCATATAAATGATATATGTTTTATTATAATTTTAAAAAATGGATTCATGTATAAGAATTATGGTTCCCATATGGAAAATGGAATACATACATGTTATATGAATCATCAATATCTATTAAAGAAGAAACAATATCAAGATAAGTAAAAATTTTAATGTTAGAAGAATAATTATTTGTGAAAAAAAATCATTTAATTTGACATAAAATCATATTGGAAGCATATATAACCCAACAATGTAAAAACAAGAAAAAAGTAGTTTTTTTATTATCAAAATAACACCCAAATTAAAAAAATTCATGAAAGAGGAATGACCCATAGAATTGAAATGAGGTTTGGGAATCCCCTTACATTATTTCTGAATTCTTTCTTCACATTAATATCATTGATAATGAAATTAATATCATTAATTAATCAATAAAGAACCTATTATAAATTTATTTTATTTACTCTAACATTATTATAATATTTTATGGAAATTGTTAGGAGTTACTATGTTTAATTTCATCAATTGGGATTCATTGATATAGTGATTTCATGATCAGTGCACTTGTATATATGAATTAAATTTCATGTAAAATGGGGGTAATAACACCAAAATGAAATTATATTCTATTAATGAACTTCTAGTTATTTAATTGTTATTAAATGTAATTTATTTTCCATAAATTAGCATGATTCATTAGATAAATTTTTTTTGATAAATGATTAGATTAATTTACTGGTTTTTGATTAAAATGAACATGTTTTTTAACAATATATAATTTTGTACATAACATAGTTCGAAAAAAATTATAATATACATTTTACAATATGTATCAATGATTGTAATGTATTTATGACCTTCCTATATTGTGCTAAAAGAAAATGAATACTTTTCATCAGTATAGGTACAAAACAACCCCTCATGGATAAAGATTCCATTTTTATACTAAAAAGGGGAAGAGAAGAGGATTGATGATATATTACTCCATTAACATAATAAAATTACAATATATATAAGATAAATAATTTATCATGAAATTTTGATCAATTATAATGAGGGGAGAATAATAATAAATAAAAAATGATAGGAAATTAAAAAATTGAAATAAGATTTTATCTGTTGAATTATTCTCTTGGGAACCCTCTTAGAGAGATTATTTTTGGTCTTTTGTTAAGGAAACAAGTTCTTGGATGTGGGTGAGGTTATTGGTAATAATATTAGGTAAATATTTGATTTTATTCATGTATTTTTAATTCTGAGGATAAGGGGCGGTATTTATAGTGGAGAAAATGCGTGTTTTCTTTTATTATTTTAGTCAATAGATTTTTAATTTTGAAAAATACTTTGAATAGATTGAACATTATCCCTTAATATATTAATATAATGTGTTTTAATTAGATATTATGGGATTAAATAATCCCTAAAACATCTATAACATAATAATTCATGTATTTGTTAAATACCATAAATAAAAGTATTTTACTACCACCAAAAAATCAATTATTATAGAAAAATCACAGTAAATAAACATAAAGGATTATAATCATCAAAAAATAAAAAATTATTTTTGTTTTATGAATTTAATTTTCAAATTATGTGAGATTTTTTTCGGAAATAAAAAATCATTTATTATAAAAATATTGTTTTTAAAATTATAACTCAATATAAGACACGTTAAAAAATTACATAAGGCCCTAAAAAATATAATGATAATCATAAGGAAATTAAATAATAATGTATTTATCAATTTTATTTAAATAAATTTCTTATTATAATATATTATTATATATAAAATTTGAAACAAGCATTTATGTTTTATGAAATTACCAAAAATTAATTTTTTTTATTTTTAAAACATATATTTACTTATTCAAAGATATAAATATAAAATATTATCGTCAATAAAGATTCCTAACTTTTTAATGATTTCATTGAAGAGGTAACTATTCAATTGGATTAATTACTATTCCTAATGGTTACATTACAGTTTCAACGGCCATGTTACTATTCCATCGGTATAGGTTTCATAATTTCTGTAAATAACTCTTTTTGATTCAATATTCATTTATACAGTTTGTTTTGGGTTTTCAAAGTGATTTTATGTGGTTTATGACATTATTATATAATTTTTATTTCCATTGATTAAATTTTTGATCGATGCATTATGGGATCATGTTAATGTAGATTTATGGTTTTCTTTCTTACCATCAAGACTTTGATTTTGTGCTTGGTTTAATATATTACTAGATTATGAATAGTTTTTATATCATGAATCTTATTTATTTTACATAATTTTGTTTTTATATCAATGGTTTCTTATTTATGGTAAAATAATATTTTATTATTTTTTCAATACCTTTGTATATATTTCAACCATTAATATTAAATTGGATATTAGAAGGGTCTTTTGGAATTATTCTCCTAACCGAGCCGATGGGTTTGGTTGGGGTGTTATAAGTTATATCGGTTTGGTCCAACATGTTAGTTTTTATTTTTTGGTATTCATATATGATGTACTATGACATGAAATGGAGGTATAAAAAGGTGTTTCTATCATCAATATATTGAAATTAAACATAAAATGGTGGTTCATATGTGAAAAATATTTTAAACCACATTTTGGTTGTAATCACCTCATAATCATGTGTTTATCTTATAGTGTTGAGTATCATGAATTAATAGAATAATTTAAAATTGATGTTTTCATGAGATATTTTAATTAAATTCACGTTTTGATCTATTTTAAGTTAAACACCATTGGAATATTCTATTTTGTGGTTATTTCATATGATTTTCATTATGGTTTTAGGAAAATGATATAATTTAAGAGAATTGGAAACCACAAAGACTATATTATTTAGAATTTGGATCCACTTGATTAACTATAACTGATAAATTTACTATTATTAATAATTTAGGGATAATTAGTATATAATTATTAAGGAATCAATCAATAGGAAAATCAACACAAGAATAACCCACAAAAATATTAGAGACATAACACACCGATAATTTTTTTAGACTCTCGACAAGAATTACTAGAAGCATGTATTGGGAGGATAAATATAATAATTGTCTTCATTCAGACATTAACTAATAAGAATATAAAAAACATTGTTTATATACTCATGTATTAGTAATAAGAAATGTGAGACCATTCCATTCATGAAAAATTCATCTAAAACATCATGTGGGATTTTTTGGTAATTTATTTCATTAAAACATTATCTGAATTATTTCTATGTTAAAAAAAATGGATTTATCCAATTTATGTAATAACTTATTCGCTTTCTAAAACCCAAACTAAATTACATATTATTATCATTTCGCACTAGAAGTATTATCTAGTGAATCCCTCAAATAATGAATGTTATAAGATTGTCTATGATTACAAATTACTTCTCATATAATAATGTTCTAAATCGAATATTACTAATATATGGTGAAGATGGATCTAGTTCTAGAGAGATACAGAACAATTAATAAATTTTTATGGTACAATGTTATCCTCAATGACACATTTTGTTAATCCCATGCCAAGAAAAAGAAAAAAAATGACTACTAATCTCATGGTTGGAATGTATTAGAGAATTAATACTGTGGGTTAGTTGCACTTACTCCAAAACATAATTCCTATATTGGATTCTTATAATGTGTTTTATAAAAACACATTAAGAAGCAATTCGTTGCACCCCTTGTTCCTGTTATAGTTAAGGTAAGAAATGGTTTCTCAAGAGATATTTAAAAAATCACCTGAATCGGTCTACTAGTACAGGTTCTACTATATAGATGAATGATAATGATCAATTAGGTTCTATCATCACAATATTTCTCACCAAAAAAATTATTCTATTAATATTGATTCTAGAAAGATATAGAAAACATTAAAGATAACATATTATAATAAGAGTTTGAATCTGTCATGGAGAATGTGCGAACAACAATTTTCAACTGAAAAACAAAAAAGCGACAATGTAGGTCTCTCAATGGTGTGAGGTACCATTAAATTTTATTATAACCTATTGATATTATTTAATATCAATTATTTCCATTATTTTATTTTTTATCATGAAGTAAAATATGGTATCTCCTATGGAAATGATTCCTCACATGATAATGATCATTAAATCTTTCATAGAATTTGACAGTATGATATTTAAATTTTTTAAAAGATCATTAATCATTGTTTATCACAAATTTTTATGCATGTTTATTATTTAAGGGATGATAAATTTCTATAAAATATTTATAAGGGACTTTCAAATAAAATAAAATACTCAAATTGACTTCTAAAAAACATATATATCTACTAAATGAGTCTTTAGGCCATTGATGTGAGAATGGCATTTTCATGAAAAAATAATAAAAACAATAGTGATAGTGTTTTGGACAATATTTTATTAGAAAGGAGATATCACCTTGGGGTTAGTTGATGGAAATGTAAATAAATATTTTCATACAATAGTATATTTCTATACTGACATCTTTCTATCAAACATCTATAGAAATCCACATAAAATTGTTCTATAATTTTCTATTTTCTTTCTCCAAATAACTAATCTCATTTTACATCCATCATATATAATTTATTCAAAAAATATATTATAGTTGAACTTCCAATTAGAAATATTGTAAATTAGTTGTTAATAAGTCCATTTAAATTTCAATTGGTTATTTTATTTTTATTTTTTAAGATTTAAGATAAAAAACTTCCTATTTTTTTTCTTATCATAAGGTAATTAAATTTATGAAATATAATCAAAATAAATAAATTCATATTTATGATATAAATTATCAATTGAATGTCGAAATTTCTCATCCAATATTTCTCTCAAATTATGGAACCACCAACAAGGAGTTTGGAAAGACTATATCACCAAGTGTTATTTAAAATGATATAAAGAGAACTATGAAAACATTATCATTCCATTGATACTTTATATCATAATTTATTATTAGTCTTTAAATAATTTATGAATATTATATTTCACAATAACATATATTCTATCAAATGTTATAATTTTTTATCAAATGTTTTTTTATTATCTTTTGAAAGTCGATTACTTGAGAAAGATAGATATTATGTTGGGTATATTACAAGATCCATTTCTTTATTACATGTTATCATGGTGTGAGAATATCACATATTGGGCCACATAATTATTTTGAAAGGAATATTTATTTATTTTGAAAATTTGAGTTCATTAATTGTTTGGGAAAAAATAATAAATTATGGAAATTACAATTTCAGTTATTAATAAGATATTTACCATGATTATTTAATTGATTTATTAGGCCTCACATAATTGATGAATACATAGATATAGAAGGTTACACAATTTTTTTATAATGGGGAATATTAGAAACCTATTTCTGGACTCTAGGCTCAAGTTACATTTTATTTTTTCCAAATCCTACAAAAAAACATGTGATAGATATGTTATCATTTTTATTAAATAGGGGCCTTGTTAAGATTATTTTATAATTAATGGTGATCTTTTCAAGGTTTAAAACACATATAAATTGATTATACAAGAAAATAAATATCTTGTACAAGATTCATTATTTTTTTCAGTGTTCAATGCCCTCAAAATGTGGTACCACAATTTCATTATTGAGACATACAATGAGATAGATGATTAATAAATCATGAAACATGTAATTCCACAATGATACATGAATTTTTTATAATGAAAATGGGTAGGAATAATTAAATGAACCACTTTGAAATGGTCTAGACAACTATAATGGGAGATTTTCTCAACAATTGATTGAGTTTTCATTGAAAAAATAAACTAGATTTAGCTAACCAAAACCAATGGAAATAAATTTAAGTAATTTGTGATATGAATTTTAAATGTTCTATGTAGGACGAGGTGGATGTATTTTATCCAATTAAACTAATTACATACTTGGTGGAACTATTTATATTGTCTCATAAGTACCACAGTAATTGTCCTATAATGGGGTCTATCAAAAATTGTTGGAAGACTATCAAAGAGAGGAAACAATTAGTCATATCCCTTGTTTCTCATTCAATACCAAATTATTGTTTATCCATATTCACAAAAGATTCTATATTTTATTTAACACGATAGGAAAAAGGAAACACAACTAATTAACTTGAAATAATAAATGGAGATGAATGCTAATTTATGATGGTATTATATAAATATAATGGTGGTTGAATATATTTTGAAATGTCCATCATGTAAATATGTGAGGTTTAAAAGTCAATTCATAGATATAATGTTATTGTTTTTTCCTATACCAATATTAAAATGGGAGTAGATTATTTTACAATATGTCATTAGTCTACATCGAATTTCCTAGAATCATAATGATATTTTTGGGATTTTGGATTGGATAAATATGTAAAACACATATTTATGGTCCGGTTAATGAATATTATAAATTTTTTATCGATTATCACTCTTAAAGATGTAGAAAATTTTCATAGGATTTGGATTTTTATTATCTCAGACTGAGATCCAATATTGAACACATTGATTTAGATATTTTTATAATAGGGGTGTGTAAGAATGTTAACATAAATATTGTTATATTATCCTCAAATGTATATCCATTCAGAGTTGATGATTCAGAGTAAGGAGTATTTTATTAGAGCTTGGTATATTATATTTGGTTCTACTCGAGACAATCATTATAATTGATGTACATAACCAATTGGGACTATGTTGGATTGTGATGTTTTGGTATTTAATAAAAGTTTTTTTAAGAGTGTCTTATTTTTTTGAAAAAGGGACCAATTAATTCAAATTGAAAAAGTTCTTGGAACAAATGATGGTTTTTTCTGATTTTAATTTCAAATATATCATATGTTCATTGTAGAACTTGTAATTATTTTTGGAGGAAATGGAATGAAATGATGTTTCCAATAATTTTCAGGTTTAATTAAAAATTATTATGTTGCGAGAATGCGTGGATGTTACTATATATTCCAAAAAATTCCCATGATGCTAAATTTAAATAATAAATTTTAAAAAATCGTGATAGATAAGGCTCATGATCAGAGAAGATGACCGCATATCAGTATGGTTTGAGTTTATTGAAGAGGTGATTACGGTGGAAATGCTTTCTAGTGTAATAAAAAATTGTGGGCCTCAAAATTCAGAGTTTTATTTTTTGAATAATTAATTATTTTTGAAATATAAATCTCAAAATAATATTTTTATAACCATGATAAACTATTAACAAATTGCATATGTGGAATGTAGAACTGAGAAGGAATATTGGGAAAGAAAGTGTTCTGTATAGTAAGGCTATGCGGACCATGAAGCATGGTACCCAGAACGCCTAGTAAGAATTGTTCATGGGTGGATCATAGTTCAGGGGATGATTTTCATCATGGGATGTATTTCATTTTTAGATGAGAGGCGGTGATATTTTTGTGGCTAGAATCATCCATTGTAAAGTAAGAATGGAGCTATAGGGACAATAGAGGGAAAATTTAATTTCGGAAAGAGAACTATTTGCAGTGAAAAATTTATGACATTTAAATATATTTAAATCATATTAGAATGATTATTTTATATATATTCATATATATAAAAAATTAATCCCATCAATAATATATATAAAATGTTATAATAAGTTATCGTCAATATGAAAAGAATTCGGAGTTGACCAAAGTAGTTCGGGAAGGAGTGGTCTGTGAATGTGAAGAATTCATGGAGAAATAATTTTTGTGATATAGATGATAAAAGAGGAAAATTATTTTCATGGAAAATAATGTTCATTGGGATAGTGCATGGAAGATTTTTGTAGGGAACTGTATATTGAAATGGAAATGGAACTATATAGAAAATGTGGTCAGTGATGAATTATCCATCCTTGGAGAAAAAACAATTGACAAAAGAGAGGTGGTCTGTGACATTATAAGGCCCCAGCCTTAAACCTTACTTAATATGGAGTTATTACAAGATTACACATTGAGGATCTTTTCAGGTTTAAGGTTTTATAGAATTAGATCATAAAACTTGCATTACATTCCTCATTTAAACAAAGTGGTTACATAAATATAGTATTCATTTTCCCATCAACGGAAATATATTTAAAATAAAACATGGATTCTTTCTTGACACTTCCTTGACACTATCATCATATCATGTACCTTTCCCTTGACCTGTGAAAAACATTTCAAAAAAACATCGGATGAGCATAAAAATCTCAGTAAGGGATATAAAAAATTGGAAAGGAAACATTAGTACATGTATACATAAGAATCAATGAAATCATACATTACTCATAAAACATAATAACTTTAACATACCTCATCAAATCATGAATAAATCATAGAAATAATAAGACATAAAGGTAACTTGAGGCATTAATAACATTATAACGTAGGGAGTAACCCTCTTGGTTACGTTTGGAATACCCAGCACATTATATTCCCTAAATCTCTTCGAAGAAACCTTAACGTTTCACTCCTTCGTGTTACCCAATGCATTGGAGAGCTATATCGGGCTCACCCTCCCTTAGTTTATCACGAAACCACCCGTCTTCATAATAATGCCCAAGAACCTCAACATAATCGTATCACATAAAACATGCATAAAGGAAACATAACATTTCCACCTTTCAATCACAAGATATCAATACAACACATTGATATAAAAACATTATAAAAACAATTTTCAATACCAAAATAAAATAAAATATAAACATGGTATTTATTTTTCTTTAAAAAACGGTGTGGCTTGTAGAGGAAGCTGAAACTCAAATAATGGTCACGGTGGCGGAGAAGTCGTTGTCGCCGCATACGTACGACAAAAAAAAACATTTCCTTTTGTCGTTTATTAAATGCTTCATATAAAAAATATTCCTTTTGAATAAATGTATAAGTCAAAGGGGTTTATACACCGTATAAAAAAAAGTTCTGTATAAAACAAAATATGCCTCAATGAATGGAGATTGAGACGAAGTCCCATACCTCGGGTCCGACTTGACTCGATCATTCTTTAATGTCCGGAATAATAAACTGGAGTTAATTTATACTTTCATAAGAACCTTCTTCAAGTTCATTATTCGTTTTATATCACTTATTACCATGTCATGAACACTATGTAATTATTTTAGTTAATAACGGTCGTTTTAACGATCATTGGTAATTGAGTCAAAATATGCTCTTTATAATTACAATTTGTTCATGTATCCATTATATCCAGAGTTATAATAATTATTTATATATCATATATATCATATATATCCAGTACATGCATGTATTTATAATATTAAATAATCATTTAGAGGTAAGAAATTAAATGCACCGTTCATGGAGATGGTAAGCCGTACGTACGCATGAACGCTGCTTCCATTTCTATTTCATATTTTATGAAATGGAATAATAATTATATAAAGGTATATTATAATTGCAGTGTAATATCATATATAATATCATAACTCCATCCTTTATATGTCCCACATATGTTATTGACGAATCAAATCAGTTTGAGGGGGCGGTAGTCCGCACATCCTTAAATGAAGATATCGCGGTTACGCATAATGGAAACCATAAAGGTATGCCCAAAATGAAAAATACAGAAGATTAAGGAAAACATAAACATTTTATATATCATATATCAATATATTCTCATTTCTATGGCCACCATTGAATGTGTTAAAAGAATGTTGAACAGTAATCATTTCGGGAGGCCGAAATTTGCCATCCACGGAAACAGTATGTTCTATAACCATTAGATGTATGTGTGTGTAATTGTAGCTCGAATCCTTCTTATAAAAACATCCTATTATATGGAAGATACTGGTTCTGTTACAAAAGAAATTAATAAAAAGAGTTTAGGGGGTTGGAAAAGCAAAATAAAACAAAAGAACACAAGTGAAGACATTACCTTAAAATCGGGTAACTCCCTTTGGTTTGGTTCAAAGGCTTCCTTGGGAAGACTTCTGCCCAATGTGAGGCTTCAAAGAGTAATAGAGGGAATTTTAGAGACATGATGGGTAGGGTATGGCCGATCCAAAGGCTTTGGAAGTGTGGGAAAGGAGGTAGAGGTGGGGGCCTTTTATAAGAGGATAGGAGGGGCACTCTTGGAAAGTAATGAAATGTTACTATATTTTAAAATGAGTTTTCGGATTAAAAAGGTCCCATATTGATATAATTCTAGTTTACGGTGATAAGGGTTCTAAATAAACCAATAAAAAAGGTTTTGGACATGTGTAGGTCATATATTTTTCATTATCTTTACATTTTATTTAAATCCATTATTAACGAGGTAATCGCTACATCATCATGATGTCATAAATAATTTAATTTATTTAATGTCTAAAAATTATAAAAAAAATATCATGATGTAGTAAATATTTTTATCTTTATAATTAATATTTATAGTCAAAAATCTTACTTGTATAACCCCATTTATAATTTGTTTTATTAAAACAACTTATGTTTGTGTCATTTTAATTTTAACATTAAATAAAAAGATATTAATGTCATTTTCCTACCAAAGTGGCTCCATGGAGTCCCCAAGTTGACCAATGGATTTTTCGTGGTCGAACATGACACATCCAATGAGGGTAGGACATATGTCAAGATCATCTTATATTATTAAAACATTATTTTTACCTTAAACTACACTAATTACCTCTAATCGCGATTAAAAACTTAAAAGTTACTATTCACCAATAAATTATTTTAATCCCATTGAACAACATTTAACTTCTTAATGACAACCATGTATGTCGGATTTTTGAAATTCAAATCACAGAAGTGTCAAAGTTTCTTTTATGCGAAAAATCAATTTATTTAAGTACCACTTAGTGGTTTCACTATTCATCAAAAATTGAAGTTTTTCAGAAAAATACCAAAACTTTACCCGAAGCTATATTTGATATTATGAATTAAAAAATGATATCTATTTTAAAAAATTCAAATCATATAAGTTACATTTATTTATTTAATAATTAATTCCCGCTGTCATGACAAATAGGGTGTTTTTATGAAACAATAAGTATCAAAAGATTGACACCAGTTTAAGTACAATTTCAAAGTGAAATTGATTCTAATGACCACCATTGGATTAAATGGTAAAAATATATTATAATTTAACTTCAAAACCAATTCAAAAGATAATCTAATCATATAAATAAATTAGATTAAAAATAGGTTTTGAATTAAAATACAACATTCTTCACTATTCATTAAAAAATGAACTTTATCGGAAAAATACCAAAAATTCACACAAAGTAAATTTTGATGTCCCAATCACAAAGAATAATTTTATTTTGACAAACATAACTTATAAAATTGTCAAAATATAGATTTAAAAATGGGTTTCCATCAAAAGGCAGTAAAACAATCTTTTAAAAATATTAGTGTATTCCATGCTTAAGATTGGATTTATTCTCATATTAAGCCTCTAAAACACTATCTAATTCACTAATAGACGTAGATAAAAATATCTATTATTCATTACTTACTTGGGATGTTACATCATTCCTGCCATTAGAAAATTCCATCCCCACAATTTATTTACTTATCGAATAAATGAGGGTACTTATCCCTCATTGCATTTTCAGATTCCCATGTTTCCTCTTCCATCATGTGGTTTTTCCACAAAACCATTACATGATTAATCACCTTATTCCATAACACTTGATCCCTGTGGTCAAGAATTTGGACAGTTTGTTCCTCTTGAGATATGTTCTCTTCCAGCTGAACTACCTCTGGACTCAAAACATGAGATGGATCTGGAATGTACTTTCTCAGCATCAAATCATGAAAAACATTTTGTGCCTGAGAAAAACTCGGAGGTAACGCCACTCGGTAAGCGACTGATCCAAATCTCTCATGAAGTTCATATGTTCCAATGAACCTTGGACTCAGCTTTCCTTTCTTACCAAATCGCATCACACTTTTCCATGGTGATACTTTGAGAAAAACATCATCACCTACCTCAAAAGATAGATCCTTCCTCATGTTGTCTGCATAACTCTTCTGCCTGCTCTGAGCTGTTCTCATGTATTTCTGTATCATCTGAACTTTTTCTGCCAACTCTTCTACCAATTCTGGTCCCATCAGCTTTCTTTCACCCACTTCATCCCAAAAAGTTAGAGTTCGACACAACTTCCCATATAACGCCTCAAATGGTTCCATCTGTATACTAGAATGGAAACAGTTATTATATAAAAATTCAACCAAAGAAAGATGTTGGTCCCAACTTCCCTGATAATCCATAGAGAAAGAACGTAGCATATCCTCCAATGTATGAATTGTTCGTTCTGACTACCCATCTGATTAAGGATGAAAAGATGTACTAAAATTTAATTCAGTACCCAACGACTTCTGAAGGCCTTTCCAAAAGTTAGAACTGAACCTGGAATCAGGGTCAGATACAATAGATAGTGGAACTCCATGTAACCTGATTATCTCTTTATGATACAAATGGTAAAGTTGATCTAGGGAAAAATTATCTCGTATAGCAAGGAAATGAGCAGATTTAGTCAAGCGATCAACAATAACCCAGATTGCATTATTACCTCGAGGGGTCTTTGGCAATCCCACAAAGAATTCCAAGGATATTTTCTACCATTTACACTTTGGAACTGGTAAAGGCTGAATCATCCCTTTCGGTAACTACTACTCTGCTTTAACCTGTTGACATGTCAAACACTTCACAGTAAAATCTGCAATATCTCATTTCATTCCATCCAACTAGTAATACTCCCACAGATCTTTGTACATCTTAGTACTGCCAGGATGAACTGAAAATGGAGAACTATGAGCTTCACATAACAACTCACCCTTCAACTGTGAATCACAAGGAACACACAATCTCTACCTAAATATCAAAACACAATCATTATCAATGTTGAATTCAGGCAACTTACCTTTCTGAACCAGATCTACCTTTTTTTGCAACTCAATGTCTTGCTTCTGTGCTTGCTTCATTCTGTCTGATAGAGAATATTTCAGTGATACCTAAAACAAAACAGAAGAACATCCTGCACCAACAACTTCTATTCCAATGTTCATCAAATCCTTAACAAAAGGATCATGTTCCAAATGCAACATTTCTAATGAAGCATTACTTTTTTGACTCAAAGCATCAACCACTTTATTTTCTTTTCTCGGATGGTAATGAATTGTACAATCAAAATCCTTGATTAATTCTAGCCATCTCCTATGTCTCATGTTCAATTATTTATGAGTGAATATATACTTTATGCTTTTGTGATCGGTATATATTTCACACTTTACTTCATACAAATGATGCCTCAAAATTTTTAAAGCGAAAACAACAGCAGTTAATTCCAAATCATGTGTAGTGTAATTTACCTCATGAGTTTTCAACTATCATGAAGTATATGCAATTACCTTATCATTCTGCATTAGGACACAACCAAGTCCTTTCAATGAAGCATCACTGTATATACCAAACTCACCATTCCTGGAAGGTAGTGACAAAACTGGAGCATTCACCAATTTTCTTTTCAGTTCCTGAAAACAATCATCACATTCTTTTATCTAGATAAACATAACACCCTTTCAAGTTAGCTTCGTCATTGGACTAGAAAACCAAGAAAAATTTATAACAAACCTTCAGTACTAGCCTGCCAATCCACAGAAGCTACGAATCTTAGCTACATTTGTAGGTCTGGGCCATTCTTCCACAACCTTTGTTTTTGCAGGATCAACAATTATCCCATCTTTAGAAAAAATATAACCAAGGAAAGTAATTTGTTGCAACCAAAACTCACACATGCTAAATTTCCCATCCAATTTCTTTTCTTTCAAGGTTTGAAAAATAACCCTTAAATGTCTTTCATGCTCTTCTTCACTTTTAGAAAACACCAAAATATCATCAATGAAAACAACCACAAACGTATCCAAGAACTCATGGAAAATTATATTCATTAAGCCCATGAATACAGCAGGTTCATTGGTTAGCCCAAAATGCATTACTACAAATTCATAATGGCCATATCTTGTACGAAACGTAGTCTTCATAACATCTGCTTCCTTTACGTTCAACTGATGGTACACTGATCTCAGGTCAATCTTTGAAAAATACTGAGCTCCCTAGAGCTGATCAAAAAAATCATCGATATGAGGCGAAGGATATTTGTTCTTAACAGTGATGTTATTCAAGGCTCTATAATCAATTCAAAGTCTCATAGAACCATCATTATTTTTAACAAATAAAACAGGATCACCCCATGGTGATGTGATAGGTCGAATGCAACCTTTCTCTAATAAATCTTGCAATTTATCCTTCAAATCTAAAAGTTCAATTTGAGTCGTTCGATAAGGGGGTTTTGAAATTGGCTTAGCATCAGGAACTAAGTCAACAGTAAATTCAACTTCCCGATCTGGTATTATTCCAGGAAACTCATCAGGAAAAACATTAGGATACTCATTTACCAATGGAACATCATTAATCTGAACAGTTCCCTTGTTTTCAACAATATGTGCAATGTAACATTAATTTCCATCTTTTACATGTTTCTCGGCCTCTTGAAAAGTTATCAACATTAAGGGTTCATTCTTTTACACAAACTGAAAGTCTTTCTGAAAAGAAACTTCTTTATCACTATAGTCAATCTTATCATGGTAAATAGAGATCCAATCCATACCCAGGATAACAACAAACTCTACTAGAGGTAGAACAATAAGGTTTGCCAGTAGTTTCTTTCCACAGATAAAGATAAGAAGATTGTTATAAATTATTTTTGCCTCAACATTTCACCCAGGTGTTTTTGCCACAAGTTCAAGAGTCATTACTTGAGATGGTATTCCCATTTTACTAGAATAGGTTTCAGAGATGGAAGAATGTGTAGACCCCGAATCAAACAACACACTGGCATAATCTGAAAAAACAAAAAAAGTACCTGATACAACTTCATTTGATGGCCTGACATCTACTGAAGTAGTTGCAAAGGATTTCACCACCCCTTTCTGCTTGTAGTCTAACTGCTTCCCATCACTCGAGCTCTTTGTCAGACACTCGTTTTCATAGTGACCCATCCCATTGCACTTAAAACATTTCACTAACTGGAAATAAAATTTGGACTAACCATTACCTTGATCTTTTTCAGTGAAATCATGAGCCTTATGTCCCATCTTACCACATCGGTATCACTTTCCAGAATTCAGAAGACATTCCTTAGCATGACTTTTACTACATTTATCACAAACTGGTAACTTAGTTTTCTTACCATCAGACTTTTTTGAAGAATTCTTCCCTTTCTCCTGCCACCTCGTTCTCTTCTTCTACTGGTTATTATAGAACACTTGATCATCGAAAAACTCCATTTCCACCTTCTCAGCTCATCGAAAAATCTTTTCATAACTTTTAAACTCACAAGAAGCTAATGCGCTTAGATATTTTGGTTTTAATCCTGAGTAAAAATGATTGATTTTACTATTAAGGTCTCAGATAAAATTTGGAGCATACCTTGTCAATCGAGTGAACCTCTCTTCATAGGCAACCAATGAGTCTTACTCTTGCCTCAATTCCAAGAATATGTTTTCCATACTATGTCGGACAGTCTTAGGAAAATAATTCTCAAGAAACATTCCTTTGAATTAATCCCAGTCGAGAGCATCACTCTCATCAACGTCCCTGATATTTATAACCATCGACCACCACTGATCTGCTTCACCCTCCAAATGGTAAATAGATAGACTAACCTTTTTATTGTCTGAACACCCCATGACATCGAAAATATTCTCCAGTGCTTTAATCCACCCATCAGCTAACACAGGGTCAAATGATCCTCTGAATGATGGGGGGTGTTTCCTCATGAAATGTTCCACCACTGACATGTTCCTCTGCGGTTGATCTGGCTGATCTCGCACATGGATACCACCACCATTTATTGCTTGAGTCAACTATGCCATTACTGCAAAAAACTGGTCAGTTCCAATTCCGACCATCTCAAGATGCTGATTGGGAAGGTTATTTCCTTCTGTATGCCTTCCTAGCACTGCTTCCATGTTTCCTCTGTGGAAAACCATTCTGAACAAACGTGTCTTAGATGAAGCAACATTGTAATCTTCAAATGCTATATCATTTCAAAAAAAACATATTTTTGAATAATCATTTAATATAATTACAACTCCTAAAGTTATCTAAACCGACCTATGATACCAACTATAAGGCCCCAGCCTTAAACCTTACATAATCTTGAGTTATTACAAGATTACACATTGAGGATCTTTTCAAGTTTAGAGTTTTAGAGAATTAGATCATAAAACATGCATTACATTCCACATTTAAACAAAGTGGTTACATAAAGATAGTACTCATTTTTTCCATCATCGGAAACATATTTAAAATAAAACATGGATTCTTTCTTGACACTTCCTTGAAACTATCATCATATCATGTACCATTACCTTGACCTGTGAAAAACATTTCAAAAAAACATGGGATGAGCAAAAAAACTCAGTAAGGGATATAAAAATATGGAAAGGAAACTTGAGTACATTTATACATAATAATCAATGAAATCATACCTTACTCATAGAACATAA
This sequence comes from Viscum album, assembly GCA_963277665.1. Classification (NCBI taxonomy): domain Eukaryota; kingdom Viridiplantae; phylum Streptophyta; class Magnoliopsida; order Santalales; family Viscaceae; genus Viscum; species Viscum album. The sequence goes on from OY728148.1 coordinate 396,089,349, forward strand.
TCACTTTAACATTCCTCATCAAATCATGAATAAATCATAGAAATCAGAAGACATAAAGATAACTTGGGGAATTCAAAACATTCTTACGTAGGGAGTACCCCTCTTGGTTACGTTTGGAATACCCACCACAGTATATTCTCTAAATCTCTTCATAGAAACCTTAACGTTCCACTCCTTCGCGTTACCCAATGAATTGGAGAGCTATATCGGGCTCACCCTCCCTTAGTTTATCATGGAACCACCCGTCTTCATAATAATTCCCAAGAACCTCAAAATAATCGTATCACATAAAACATGCATAAAGGAAACATAAAATTTCCACCATTCAATCACAAGATATCAATACAACACATTGATATAAAAACATTATGAAAACCATTTTCCATACCAAAATAAAAGAAAAGTAAAACATTGTATTTATTTTTCTTTTAAAAAAACGGTATGGGTTGTAGAGGAAGTCGAAACTCAAATAATGGTCACTGCGGCAGAGAAGTCGTTGTCGCCACATACGTATGAAAAAAAACATTCTCTTTTGTCGTTTAGTAAATGATTTTTATAAAAAAGATTCCTTTTGAATAAACGTAAAAGTCAATGGTGTTTATACACCATATAAACGAATGTTGTGTATAAAACTAAATATTCCTTAATGAATGGAGATTGAGACGAAGTCCCATACCTCGGGTCCGACTTGACTCGATCGTTCTTTAATGTCCTGAATAATAAATTGGAGTTAATTTCTAATTTCTTAAGAACCTTCTTCAAGTTCATTATTCCTTTTATATCACTTATTACCATGTCATGAACACTATGTAATTATTTTAGTTAATAACATTCGTTTTAATGATCATTGGTACTTGAGTCAAAATATGATCTTTATAATTACATGTTGTTCATGTATCAATTATATCCATAGTTATAATCATGATTTATATATCATATATATCATATATATCCATTACATGCATGAATTTAAAATATTACATAATCATTTAGCTGTAAGAAATGAAATGCATCGTTCATGGAGACGGTAAGTCGTACGTACGCATGAACGTTGCTTCCATTTCTATTTCGTATTTTATGAAATGGAATCATAATGATATAAAGGTATATTATAATTCCAGTGTAATATAATATATAATATCGTAACTCCATCATTTATACATCCCACATATGGTATTAATGAATCAAATCACTTTGAGGGAGCGGTAGTCTGTACTTCCTTAAATTAAGATATCGCGTTTACCCATAATGGAAACCATAAAGGTATGACCAAAATGAAAAATAAATAAGATTAAGGAAAACATAAACATATTATATATCATATATAAATATAGTGTCATCTTAATGTCCACCTTTTAAGGTATTAAATGAATGTTGAACAATCATCGTTTTGGGAGGCAGAAATTCGCCATCCACAGAAACAGTATGTTATTTAACCATTAGATGTAGGTGTTTGTAAGTGTAGCTCGAATCCTTCTTATAAAAACATCCTAGTATATTTAAGATACTGGTTTTTTTACAAAATAAATTAATAAAAAGTGTTTAGGGGGTTGGAGAAGCAAAATAAAACAACAGAACACAAGTGAAGACATTACCTTAAAATCAGGTAACTCCCTTTGGTTTGAGCTCAAAGGATTCCGTGGGAAGACTTATTCCCAAAGTGAGGCTTCAAGGAGTAATATAGGGAAGTGGAGAGACAAAATGGGCAGGGTTTTTCCTTTCCAAAGGATTTGGAAGTGTGGGTAAGGAGGTAGAGGTGGGGGCCTTTTATAAGAGGAGAGGAGGGGCACTCTTGGAATGTAAAGAAATGTTAATTTATTTTAAAATGCGTTTCTGATTAAAAATGTCCCACATTGATATAATTCTAGGTTAAGGTGATAATGGTTAAAAATCCACCCATCTAATAGGTTTTGGACATGTGAATGTCATAGATTTTACATTATCTTTTCATTTTATTTAAATCCTTTATTAATGAGGTAATCGCTGCATCATCATGATGTCATATATAATTTATTTTATTTTATTTCTAAAAATTATAAAAAAAATTGTGATGTAGGAAATCTTTTTATCTTTCTAAATAATATTTATAGTCAAAAATCTGACTTGTATAACCCCATTTAAAAATTGTTTTAGAAAAACAACTCTTGTTTTTGTCATTTTAATTTTAACATTAAATAAAAAGATATTAATGTCATTTTCCTACCAAAGTAGCTCCATGGGTTCCCCAAGTTGACCCATGGCTTGTATTGGTCGTATTTGACACATCCAATGAGGTTAGGACATGTTTCAAGCTCATCTCATATTTTTAAAACATTATTTTTACCTTAAACTACACTAATTACGTCTAATCGCGATTAAAAACTTAAAAGTTACTATTCACCAAAAAATTATTTTAATCCCATTGAACAAAATTTTACTTCTTAATGACAACCATGTTTGTCAGATTTTTGAAATTCAAATCACAGAAGTGGCCATGTTTCATTTAAACGAAAAATCGGTTTCTTTAACTACCACTTAGTGGTTTCACTATTCATCAAAAATTGAAGTTTTTCAGAAAAATACCAAAACATCACCCTAAGATAGATTTGATATTATGAATTCAAAAATAATGTCTATTTTACAAAATTAAAATCATATAAGTTACATTAATTCATTTAATAACTAATTCCCGCTATAATGACAAATAGCGTGTTTTTATGAAACAATAAGTATCAAAAGTTTGACACCAGTTTAAGTCCAATTTCAAAGTGAAATTGATTCCAATTACCACCATTGGATTAAATGGTAAAAATATATTCAAATTTCACTTCAAAACCAATTCAAAATATAATATAATCTTATAAATAAATTAGATTAAAAAGAGTTTTTGAACTAAAATACAACATTTTTCACTATTCATTAAAAATGAGCTTTATCGGAAAAATACCAAAAAATCACACAAAGTAAATTTTTATGTCCCAATAATAAAGAATAATTTTATTATGACAAGCATAGCTTATATAGTTTTCAAAATATAGATTTAAAAATGGATTTCGATCAAAAGGAAGTAAAACAATCTTTTAAAAATATTATTGTATTCAATGCTTAAGATAGGATTTTTTCTCATTTTAAGCCTCTAAAACACTATCTAATTCACTAATAGACAAAGATAAAAATAACTATTATTCATTACTTACATGGGATGTTACAGTCATTCTTGGGCCACATGTTAAAAATAAAATCCAAAATGATATATGATGTTCACATAGGAATGAAAATAGTTTTATGATGGTTGTATGATGTTCTTACCAACTTCTTGGTAAAAAAGAGAAGAACAAAGTTTTATGACCAGATTTAACTGAAGTGGATCAATAAGCACAGTAACATTTTATTTCATATTTTTTTCTAGAAGACAAACATAAACAATTAGATTTTTTTCATAGTGATACTTGAGTTTATGGTTTCATATATATCATTTTATTACACATCCAATGATTATTTTCTAGTAGATTGTGTGGAATTGGGTTGTTTCTAAAACATAGAATGGATGTAGCTATAATTGTTGATTTGTGAACCATCAAAATTAATGTGTACTAATGGATGTGGGGTTGAATTATGATGAAAAGGGAATGAAATATATAATAAGAGGAAAATTTTATTTCATATGTAATGAAACAAAAAAGATAAATACATCATTGATTCACCCCTTATCCTATCAATGATACCTGAATCATGACTAGACAACTTCATCCCATAAAAAATATTTTTTAAAAAATGATAAATATTCATCAATTTGACTTATTATATGGTATTAAATTATATTCTAAAAATTATTGGATCATTTCTTGGCTAACATCACTATGTGTTCAAATTAGGGTGTGCGAGAATTGTGATATGGATTGTGAAAACCTAAATCCACCAAAAATACTATATAGATAATAATTTCACCCCATTTTCATTTATATTTTTTTATATGTATTCTATTATTTTTTATAAGGTTGTGGAAACACAATTTGGGAAAGAAATGGATGTTAGATCCCCAGTATGTATGGATTTTAAACAATTATGAATTGATTAGAAATGTTTAATATCAGTTTGGTTTATGATAAAGATTCATTTTTTTATAATGTCTTCCATGTCAAACAATTAAATATGTAATAACCCAGTTTTGACCGTGTGATGTTTTGGGATCATATTACTATGGAGCCTGATATGATATTTATTAATACATTGATCATAATTTTTGATAAGACGGAAAATATATTTAATTCTTTAAAGATACTAAAGGGGAATAAAATATAAAAATATGTTATGGTATATGGGGTTAAGGAATATGATAATCATAATATATAGAAATATTAATAATAATTTTGAAAATAAAAATCATCAATATTTATAATGAAAAAATTTATAATTAATGGGAGAAATTAAATCCTCCAGTTAGAGGGAAATTTCATATTTTTATTATAATGTTATGAAATGGTTTAGTTGGATTAATAAAATATATAAGAGGAGAAATCCAAATTATGGAATGATACTAGTTTTGGGAGGTGGTTCATAATGTCAACATATATTCTCATCAATAATAGTTTTTTGGGTGCTTTGATGGAAATAAACTATAAATAATTCACAATGTGTAGCTTTATTCATGTTGTGAGTGGGGTTGTAGGTTATAAAATTTATGTTATATGAATGTTAGGTTATGTATGAATAAAATATTTCATTGAATGAATTAATTTTTCCTACAAAAAATGAATCCAGTTCTAGCGAGTCCATTAATTCAATCACCCCTCATGTTATCATTAATATTCCATGTTTTCCTACAACCCCTAAGCTCTCTATATGATATGTTTCATTATCATATTTTATCTAGATACTTATTTTGAGGAATTTCAGATCATTATACCAAGGTGATCATATATAATAATTCGGTTTCTTCTTATCCCTTTTCACCTCCCTATATTATATTTAGACAATCCATAGAAAAGTGATTTCATTTCTGGATATATGGTCCTCATTTCATATTTAAGTATTTTAATTTTGATTCATTGAAGGAATGGAAGGGGAATACAATATTTGAGAATTAATTATTTTTTCTTCCAATTTAAATCTCTGATAGTAGGTTTCTTCCCTCCTAATCAAAAATTCCTAGAACATTATATCATGGTATTAAAAAAATTACTATTTTTAAAAAAAACAAATCAAGAATCCCCATTATTTCTTAGTTTTGAAAAAATAGTTTCTATCCATACACCATTATGAGTTAGTTGAAATTATTGAATCAACAATTATTTGGATTTAATGTACGTGTGTAAGAACATTTCCTTACATTAGTGGCTTGTGTTCATTTTTATAATGGAATGTTACTGGATTTAGAATAAGTTTTCATGGAAATTTAGGGGAACCCTAGATTATAATGCATTGTAATAGAATTGGATGAGTTCTTCACATGTGTGAGGACTATTAAATGGTTATTTGGGATAAGCTTCTATAACAACCTAAGCATTTCATACATGTACATTAAATAATTTTCCATATTTATTAATAGTTTTAAAAAATATATGCCCAAAGACTATGTTAATTTTTCACCACAAGAAACCTAGAACAAAAGCCATCAAAATCAGTGAATGGACTTCAATTTTTCCCACAAATATCTTCCCCCTTTGTAACTATACATACAAATATTTATTGATGACCTGGGGAATGTAAAAATTAGAATGGAGTGAGCTCAAATTCTCTATTAGCGTAAATAATGTAAATACATAAGCATAACATGAAAATAAGGGTATAATAATATGATCCAAAAATTTTAATATCATAACCTTCATATCAATGATCATTAATAAAAACAAGTAATACGTTTTGGTAGTTAAATTGAAACAAATCATATGAGAATTAATAGAACTAGACATGAATGAAACACATAGGAGTAAGACACGAGATTTTTGGAATACACATAAGCATAGAAAATCTTATGTCAATGATACCAACCAAGACATTCACAATATGTTATGATCTAGCTAATCACACATAAACCTACATCTACCATAGGATTATATCACATGTACCCTCATATTATCAGGGTTTGGAAACAACTCACGTGACCTCAAATTTTCTGGCTTTGGATACAACCTTTGTACCCTATTACATTCAATTATGGCCTAAAACTAGTGTACCTTTTTATTTCTATGCTTGGGATGTAACCTATGTACTTTATTGTTTTTAGGACAGGCTGGTTTCCCTTATACATTCTTTTTTTTGGTTGGGGTCTATTACCCATATACCCTTTGATCTCATATACCATTTATCATTACCCAATGAATTGAAATAAGATATAGGTCCAGCCAATCTACTAAGAAAATAATATTATCATTGTCCAGAAGATAATTAAACATCATTAGTATCATAAACATAAAAATATATTGGTTTCCTAACATTATATCATAACCAATGAAATAAAATTTATATCATAAAAATTTAATCGCATAATAACCACTTAAAAAATATATAGGTCTTATAATTATTTCTTAATCAAATTACCCATGAAAGGAAGTGGGTTTCATAATCATTTTTCAAGGTATAACCCACTGAATAGAAATGGGTTTCATTTTTATTTACCATTTTATAACCATTTGAAGTGAAATAAGTTTCAAAAACATCTAGCCATCAAAACATTTACTATTCAAAAAAATGATATGAAATATATCCATAGATCATATCACTAATAAATATTAAACTATAAAAAATGACATCATCTTAGATAAGATAGATTTTAAAATATCACATGGAACATATAATTTCATGCAAAATATATTTTAAAAATATATTACATTTTCGAAACCATTTTACTTGAAAATAGACTTGAAAAATACTATAGAATATTGAAAAAAATAACATTTATCGAATAATTTTAACAATTATAAAAATATATTTTAAATCATTAAATTACTTTTCTTGAAAAAAAACTTACAATACATATAAGAGAATATGTAAAAATACTTTTAAACAATTTGGAATAATAAACAATTTTAAAAAAAATCATTTCTTTTTAATTTTTTTTTAAAATAATAAAATTTTCAAAATATTAAGGAAAAACTATTTCATAAATAACTTTATAAACATAATTTTTAAGAATAATGTAAATGATTGTCAAGACAAAGGGTACATCCTTCCATGTTGATTGTTATTTTTTACAAATATAGTACGAAAAATTTGTTGTTTAGAAAATAAATTTTTTTTCCTATTTAAACAATATTTTAAAAACATTATAATAGTGTAACAATATCCTAAAAATACAATAATATCATATAAAACCAATTTTTATATTTTTTTTGGAAAAAAATAGTTTTCAAAGAAAAAATATTCCTGATTGAATTGAAAAATAATGTTTTATTTTCATATAAATATTAATTAATTAATTTTAAGTACAAAAAGTTGAAAAATTGTCAAATATCATTAATATAAAATTAATATTAATAGTATAGAAAAAATTATAAGATTTAATAATATATTTATAATAAAATTACATCAATAAAAGAATAATCATTTCAATCTCGATATATAATGAGATTAAAGCTACAAACTCTTACCACCTTGGTAACATTAAATAATAATATGATGGAAATAATAAAATTTCATGAATATTGACATATAACTAAATGAATTAATTTCATGTTATAAAATTTAAAAATTCACAATAAACAACTCATATATAATATATGTTCATAACATATTGTGTGTCTCAAATAATGAAAAATGTGACAATATTAATTTACTCATTTGGTATCTTTTGAATCATAACCACCATGAAATATATTTAATCAAATTGATATGTAAATACCAAAAAATATAATTATTGAAATCATAGAATACATACATGGTCATTATACACCCCATAATGAAGAAATTATTGGTCAATAAGGAATTTATCTCATAAAAATAAAAATTTAGATGAAATTATCTTACTATAGGTGTTAACATTCATCGTTCACATTATAACCATATAAATAGTAAATATGTGTTTTTAAAAATCATATATAAAACCATATTATTCTATCTAATACCATATATAATTTATTTTATGAATTTCTTTTCCCCATTTGAAAATATCTCCCCTTTAATGTTATGTTTTGGGTAATAATCACATTATTGTTCGTATATGTTATGCATTGTTATGATTGATCCACTAACATAGATCCTGATTTCCTTTTTTATGAATTTAATTTTTTTATAAATATCATATATATTCTATATAATTTTATTTATAATAATTTATTAAATAAACAATTAATAGGGGGAAGACACAATTCCTTAAGATGTTAGGTCATACGTTCCCAAGAAATCTGTTTTCTGTTTTATTGTCGTATTGAAATTCAAAATAGAAATGAAATAAAAAAACACACACACAGATATATATAAATATATATATTATAATTATTTTATAATTAATTTATATATATCATATATTCTTACTAAACACATCCTTAATCTATCCAATATTCAGTGTGAACGACTCACATAACTTTGACGAGGTGATAATCCACACTTCCCCAAACAAAAATATCCTACATACAAAAATATAGAAAAGAATAGAGGTATTTGTTATATAATAGTTATAAAAGAATAAGTGAATCGTTAATATCATATATAACATATAAAAATTTATTTTCAATTATAATTACCCGTTATTAGTGATGTTGAACTAAAGACGAACACCATTTTTCTTTGGTATGGTAGTTCACTATACACAAGAATGGTATGTTCGTTACTAATTAAATGGATGATTTCAATGTTAAGGAATAGAACATATATAATAATTAAATAATTATATTTATGATATTTTGGTTTAGATATAATAACTAAATTATAACAAATTAGGTGGTGTATAATGAAAATAAAATAATAGAGCTTGAGGAAGGATGTCACCTCTTCTTTGGGTTACACTTTTTTTATAAACAAATCAGCTCATGTGGTTTTATTTATACCAAAAAGGAATATTCAAACATGATATGAACGGTTTTTGTGATTTTATTTGATAAAATTTGTTTATATAAATAGGGCATAATAAGTGTGAATAAGTTATTGGGTGAGAGAATTTTTACAATGGAGGATGAGTGGAATTCAAGTAATGTTTTCCAAAGAGATATTCTACAGACATTTTTACTATGTGTTGTGGCTCCAATAATGGAAAAAATTATAGAAAACCCGGGAAAGTGTAAATATATATCATAAAATGGGGTTTTGGTAAGATTATCATTCATTTCGGGACTAATGTTTATGTTTTAACCCTTTATTAAGATAATTTTTCTAATAATAAATATAAGTAATTTTAATTAATTAAACAAATATTTTTTATAATAAAACAATTTTGAAGTTATAAAAAATTATAAATATTTATTAATACAAATATGGAATCCATTTTAACAAATCCAAATCATAGAGGTGGCATAAGTTAATTTAAGTTTAATTCAACAAATGTGACGAAAATGCATGGTTATAAAGTAAAATAATCCAAATTATGGTATGTTTTATATCCATTTCAATTTGAAATTAATTCCAATGAGATAGTTGTATTATATGATGTATATTGCATCAATTATAACTTTTTAAAAAATAAAAACAAATTTTATCGTTATAAATAAATTATATGAAATAAATAGTTATGAATCAAAATTCAGTAATTTTCACTATTCATCATAACATGAAACCTCAATAAAAAATACCAAAAAAATCACCCTACAATAATTTTTATTATCCAAATTAAAATAATAGGCTTATATGGACATATAATATCAAATAAAGTAAAAAAAATTGCAAAATTGTTTCTCCATAAAAAGGTTGTAACATTAAAATTTAGAAAAAATAACAGTATATTCATGAAATTAGATTTATTATTAAATTATACAAATAAAATATATTATATAAGTGTAAAAAATATTTATTGAATATATTATAATGAAATATTATTTAAAACATTATCCAAAAGTGGATTCAATAATTTATTAAGATAAAATTTTGTTTGTAAATTGAAACTTCATTTTCATAGAAAAGTAATTTTATTATACTTAAATAGTCCATACATTTAATTACACTAATTGATAAAAAATGATTAATTTAAAATAAATGTGTTTATAATAATCATAAAATCCATTCCAACGGCTAGGTGGAATCAATAAAAATACCTTAATAATATTACTAATCATATATTTTTGTTATGTTATAACTCAGACATGTGTGTTACGCATGCTAATGAAGGAGATAGATATTATGTGTAACATATTAAAAAATAGTTTTTTTACATTCTAGAAGAAAATATATTTTCCTTGATTTTAGTTCATGTAATAAAAGAATATTTATATAGTATATATATATATATATATCTCTCTATATATATATCTTTATGTGTGTGTGTCTTCAGTGTTTTGTGAAATGAACGATATCAAAATGAAAAAATTAATTTGAAATAAAATCACAAGATCTCAAGGCGATACATTGTTCCCCCTATAAAATGAATATCACCTTCAAAATTCATTCGTGTTATCAAGGTTTTATCACATGTAAGTTCCATTCATAAAATCAATATCATAATGTTTTAGCACATGTTATGAAAAATGCACGAATCCATGTATGATGAGATATTAATTTGATCTATATAACATTATCCATTGTTTCACATAAACCATTAAATAAATGTGTATCCTTATAAACCTTATAGTATATGAAATTCAAAATATATGGAATGATGGTCACTAAATTTCTCAAAACTGACTTAGCACTGATCCCCCAAAATAATACTGTAGCTATTAGTTATTGCTTACAAAAAACGTGAATACCATTGATATGGATTCCCTATAAACATGATAATAACTTGATTACCAAAAATATTTATTGGAAACATGTATGATTATTTATTATAAAGTGTGTTGGTTATATTTATTAAATCCAAACATCAATAATTATTTCTTAAACACTTGTCAACAAGTCCTTAATTAGCTCCAAGGTAATCAGTACCATCTAATTTACATATTCATATAAAATATATCATTATCTAAAAAACATATTATAGGATCCCATCTATTATTCAAAATATCACATTTTCATTAAATGGATTTTCTAATCCATCAGAAACATTCATAATAAAGTGGTATTTCATAAGATAATAACATAAAAGGAAACATTATTTAATATTTTAACATTAATATAGCATAATCCTTCAATCTAAATAGATTACAACATCAAATATTACACTACAGAAAAAACCCATAAGAGTGATAAACCATCCTATTAGTTAATACCTCTTTCATTTGACATTACATATATAGTCTCAAAATCATCAGTAATATAACTATTACATGTAAAAATATTCTTTTTCCCTTCATGATATTTTCACTTTAGACATTGATTAGAATAAAGGACATTAATTAAATATTTTAATTGTTTAGCTGTTGGTGATGATTTATAAAGTCCAATATGCCCTTATATTTCATTAATTGGACCCTTGGTGTTTCCTTTGTAGTATCATTCATTGATTCCTTTATTTCCAATGTCTAATCACCATCACGTTCAATTAAGACGGTATCTTAGTTTATTATTTCCTCATTCATGACACAAATGAAAATTATTGTCCATTCCTCCATGTTCTCTATTACTCAAACACTCAGTGTACTCATTCCTAATCATAACCTGACCCAAGTCAGGGCCCGAGCCATAACTACCCCATGAACAGCTCCATATGCCAGGGGGTTGCAAGTAGATCTAAAAGAATAACTAAATCAGGGATGACATTTCCTATGAACTGATTCAAAATCACATATCCAACTTTATGATAAATTGGAGATCGAAATAAGAAAATACAAAACATTTCTATAAAGTAAGTGAAGCATTAACAAACATATTTACAATAAAAAATTAATGTAGTGTATACTGAATATAAATGGGAAAAATACACTCTCTACTAGAAATATATCTCAACTTAAAAATCTATAATATAGTAAATTGTTGAGAGATCCTATCACATGTTTCCCAACATATGACCGCCATATGCATTGCAAGCGCCCAATATGTCTATGATCTTATAAATTCATGGATGACATATCCATCAGCTGAAAATGAATTGACATGTGTTGGTGACTCCTATTATGTGGTTAGTACATAAATACCCAATATAATGGTCATAATGTTTGATGGGATATATGTAAGAGATACAACTTAAGATAAAAATGATATATAGAAAATGGTATAGTTATAGAGTACTTCCCAACCCAACAATATACTAAAATTCATATCCTACAAGAACTTGGGTATGATCATGGTGAGTAGATAAACTAATCATTTGTCCTTTACCAACTGTACTAGGATAGTTGACACATCCATCCACTGTACATAAAACCCAGAATTAACATTTCATATAGTTAAAATCATATCCTATCATAGAAGTATGGAATGAAAATCAATTATCTGAATCCATAATAAATAATTGATATATTTCCATTCAAATAAAAATTTAGATATTAAGGGGATCTCCATCTAACAGCTTAACCAAAGAAAAATATTCACCAATAGTTCCTAAATTAAATAAAAATATACATCATCCCAAACATCTTCATTGAACACCCAATTCCAAGGGAATCAATCACCATGCCTTGATACTATCATTATTAGGAGGCACTGACTCACCCGAATTGTATTAGGTCACAACCTAAAAATGCATCTTACTGTGGAATGTGTCCCTCTTCTTCTCGAGTCTAATGCTTTTTCAATCCAAATCATATCATTGTGTTTCATAGTTTAGGGGACAAGAATCTAGGTAAGAATCTTATAACATAGTATGGTAGGAGTTTCCTACTTTTCTAGCAATTGAGGAACTCAACAGCCCATCCCTGTTGGATGGAATACTATAGAAATTCATTAAGAAATTCTACTACCTAACCTTTTTAGAGGGTAATACTATGATGAAGGTTGTCGGTGAACTTCAATATAAATCCATTCTAGATGGTAATGATTAGAAGATTTGTTAGGGAACTCCACAAACGAAGCCTAGTATAGGTAAATTTATGGAAGATCCAATGGTGAAATCTATTACCCAGTCCTATAAGAAGACAATTCCTGGAAGATGTTGTTGGTGAACCCCACTACCCATCTCTATTGGATGGTAACACCCAATGAATCTACATCTAGTGATCCTACCCAATAACTTCCATCATCAGAGTCTTATCAGAATATTTATTTATTGTAAAATTTCAAATATTTTCTCTAAATCCATAACTCATGAAACCACCATGTTCATTGCAATAAAAAACTCAATATTGGTTAATAGTGGGAAAAAATCTGGGTTCAATCATTGGAGATAAAGATGTTCAAAAAATACTAAAAACATGATAAGTGGTATGTAGCATGTGAGTGCACACACACACTATGTGGTCCCTCTCCACAACCTTCCCATATCCATGGTCAGATGAAGGATCCATCCCATGCGGTAGAACCCATCGTGTTGGTGGAATACATGCCATATATTATCTTACCATAATGGGGGATATCTCATGTGGTTGTTTCCATGTATCAGACACAGTGTCCATATACATTATTCAAGGATTCCTAAACATGTTTCCTATCACACGGGTTGCCCAGCTGGGTATGGAGTACACAAAATGTTAAAATGGACTAAATGATGTTTCCTCTTTATAAGTCTAAATGTCCTGAAAATGTAGTAGAATTATTTTCATTATATGGAATTATTTCGAGACCGTGAAATCTGACGTCATGTGATTCTGAGGCCCGGAGTGCCTTGAATTATCCTTTGAAGTTTTTTTATGCTTTAATTAGTGCTCATAAGTAGTTTTCGTGAAAAATTGGAATAAATCATAAACGGTTACTCAGATCAGAAATCAAAGGGCAATGTTTCCCTTAGTATGGAGGGTTTACCCTAAGCACGACTTAAGATTACTGGCGTGGGCCTCCTATGAATAAACCCAAAAAATGAATATCCGTAAATAAAATTATTTTATTTTTCAAATGCATATAACTCAATAATTGTAACTCGGATTAAAAATATGATACGACTACGAAACTCATGAGGGTATTCTCTATATGGACAGATACTATCATTTGCCGGCGAGGGCCACTAGTGAATGATAGTTTTTGGCCTTAAATAAAATAATTAAGTTACATTTATTTTATTTTAAAATCCACACAATTTAAATGCTAACTCAGATTGAAAATATGAGAGTACCATTGGGTTCATTAATGTGTGATTCAATTAGGATGAGCCTATGCTCGACCGGCGTGGGTTGAGGATGACTATTAGTAATTTTACGAATATGTTTTTAGGTATGTTTAGTAAACACATGAGGGTTGTTCTATAACTATTGAACTGGTGCTCGGAATTGAAATCAGAGAACACCATTGAACTCACAAGTTGATATTCACTTAAAGAGACCTTTACCTTGACCACAGTAGTTTGAGAGAGGAATTTAGTTTTCTGGATTATCGTGCGAGGGTTAAAAGAATAAAAAAAAATAAAAAAATAACATTTATTTTATTTTCATAAAACCTCTCGTTGGTAACATTATGGTGGGGACCACATGAGGGTGGTCGGGCTTTTAATGATGGGCATTAAATTCCCATCTACAGAAATTATGTAACCAAAACTATCATAAATTAATAGGGTTCACTAAAACAAAACTAATGAAACAACTTGTTAATAATGAGTTATTTTATTAACTTTTCATGAGGGAAATGAGGGATGTTTTCTAGTTGGAGAAAGGGAGAAGAGACCCTTGCTGGATAATCCTACAATGAATAATGTCCTCTGTCAAGAATGAGAATCCAACTTTGGTGCGTGTGGTGAGAGGAATGGATGTCGGGACATCAAAGTCTTCATTTCCTTCCACACAACGCCTCTAACGAACGATCAAGGGGGGTGTGTGTTGATGAATATTCTTCATTAATTTCTTTTTTGTTGAATCGTTCTCCTCAAGCCGTGTGCTACTAATCTAACGTGGAGGGTATGGTTCAATAAAACATAGCCATATTCTTTCGAACATTCATTGATGATGCATTCCTTGTGGCGGAGGAGGACAACAACAAGTGTCATTAAAGAACAAGTGGCATAGAAAGGAGGTCATCCAGCACCCGAACATTTTCATGAAACAGGGGAAGCGCTTGTCCGTGCCTCTGGAAGAGAAAGAGGAGGTGGCCTGTTGGCCGTTGTAGTGGGAGAACAGTAGCCAGCACGCTGACCAGCCACATGGAAGTAGGGTGGCATACATCCGTGACGCCGGTTGAGCTGGAGGCCACGGACCGTCGGCCGTAGTGGAGCATGACGGCAACTGACATTTAGATGGCTTCAAGGAAGTGCAGGGGTGAATATCCATGCCTCCAGAGCTAGAGTTCACAGCCGCTTAGCCGTAGTGGAGACTTGGGGCGGCCGACACCCGACCGGCCGTGGGTGGACAGTGGCGTCGCCACGCCACTAGGAGGAGGACTGACGGGGCATCATGCTGGCCACATCAAGTGAAACCGCCCAGTGGGTCCCACATATCAACCTGACTCCACACATTCCAAATGCTCTAATAGACCATTCAAAATACATGGGGTTTAAAACCCCCTAGGGTGCTGACTAGGGTAGACCGCACCCAGCCGAGCGGGCCGCACCGAGTGGTCCACGCCTAGCGGGCTGGGCCACCCCCTTTGTTGGTCGGTCCAGTCCACGGGTCGATGAGATAGGCCCACCACAGTTAGGTCCATCCGAGTGGGACATGGGCTGGGACAGGTCGACCCCAACCAGGTCTGGTCGGGATGGTCCGACCGGGACGATCCGGACCCGGGCCCATATGGAACCAGATACGCCTTAAATGGCCATAACAAGAAATCCGAGCATCCGTTTGGAGAACCTTCTATGGAAATGGGACCCTAGGAGAATGAGGGGTCGTTTGGTATACTCCACTTTTGTTTTGTAGATAGTTGGAGTATGGCTAGTTTGGATCAAACCCGAATCCAAATGGGCCCCAAGAACTAAAATTCTTATAACTCATAGTCTAGGCGTTCGATTGATGCACTATTTGTTGTGTTGGAACCCTTAAAATATGGAAGTAAATTGGATTACTCCTTTTTGGAGCATAGTGGCAGTTGTCGTATGACTGATGTCTTGAGGGGTAGATACATTGGAACTCGAGCGCACCAGGAGCGAGGAATCTATTGGATAGTAGTGAGGCAAAAGTTGGAGACAGATCATTCGGAGGTTAGTATTGAGAGATCCTATGTGGGTCATAAATTTTATTGTGTGGGTTAGTGATCAACGGTCCTATGTGGGTCAGCGCATACCGATGCTTTATGGGTCAGCTCTCATCGATCCTCTGTGGGATAGCGCATATCGATCCTATGTGGGTCATATCATGTGGGGTTATTGCGGTGGTTAGTTATCTATCGATCATATGTGGTTCAGATCATGTGTTGGTCCTTATGGAGTATAGTTACAAATCGATCCTCTATGGTTCAGATCCTGTGCGGATTAGCGGGGGTTAGTTACCTATCAATCCTATGTGGTTCCGACACCGTGTGGTCAGAATCAGTGCCTCTAGAAAGAATTAGATGATCTAGCTTTGTGACTAATCATTTGTATATCTATATGTAACTGAAAACCTAGTTATAGATGAGAATTTTGTGAGTTTTCTTTACTTTGTTCTTTTTAATGAGGTTATTCAATGTGGTATTATACTATTCTAGTACTTCAATCTTTTTTTTTGTTACATATGTGGTACTTCTAATATCGTGGTGTTACATGTATGGTACTTATATCTTTGTGGTGTTACCTGTGTGGTACTTGTAGCATCATGGTGTTACCTGTGTGGTAATTCTAACTTTGTGATATCATCTTTGTGGTGTAACATGTGCGGTACTTCAATCATTTTGGTGTTACCTATGTGGTACTTCTATCTTCGTGGTGTTACATGTGTGGTATTTCTATCTCCATGGTGTCACATGTGTTGTACTTCTTCCATTGTGGTATTGTCTTTGTGGTGTTACCTATGTGGTACTTCTATCATTGCGGTGTTACCTGTGTGGTACTTATACGTTTGTGGAGTTACCATTGTGCTGTTACCTGTGTGGTAATTCTACCTTATTGATGTTACCGATGTCGTGTCCTTCTCTCCTGTATGAGATGAGTATATCATGATAAATTGGGTATATGTATAGGCATATAAATATGTAAAGTTGATGTCTTGCTATGTGTTTTTTCCATTTTGGAACTGTAGGATACCTATAAGGGGTTTTGGGGTCCCTACAGAGTACTGTTATACTCACCCCTGCATGAGCTTCACCAACACGTTGTTATGCCTGATGAAAATGACAAAAATTTTGATCGAGGCTGAGGGACCTTGGACAGGATGGTGAACAGAGTTGGACCACTCGGTTTGACGTGACACAAAGGATATGGAAGGATGTGGATTGATGAGGAAGAGATGTGTACCTACCCTTCTGGTAGGAACCTCGGAGGACAACCCTATAGTTGTTTTCCTTTTTCATTCAGTTTTATTATATTTTTAGTTGCACATGAACCATTACAGTTGGTCTTCTATTCTGGTCCCTTTTACAGTCATCACTCATTTACTACTTTAGTTTATATCACAGCTTCTTATGGATGAGTTTTTGGACCATCAGTTTGTACAGGATAAAAGGAAACACCTTCTCATTTTATGGAGTATGCCTTTGGATACATGTCACCAGCCCCTGGACTTTAGAAGGTGTGCATGGGGTAGTCATGACACATTCCCCCATGGGATGGGTCATGACATATGTTCTGAGTCCCTAGTGACACTACTGAGGGAGGATTCACTATGACTGCACTCCTAGAACATGTCATGTAGCAGAATTTTTCAAGAATTTAAAAATATGAAAATATGAGATCGATTCTTCATTTTAGTCAGATCCATTATATGTCCTTCCATTATAAAATCCAAAATTTATAGATCTATGCACCCATTGTTGTTTTTTACGACCAATATCTATAGATCTCCCACTAGATGTTCATGATGGTTTTTCCATTTGAACAGCATGATAACACACCTCTATTTTACCCAGATCAGTTTTATAAATAATTAATGAACAATTATAGCTTTATAATTATTTTAAATATACTCCCATTTCAACAAACCATTCTTTTTTGTATATTCTCTGCGTACCCAGGTGCCCGATTGAGCTCAGGCTTCCCAAGAATCGTCAAAAAGTTTGTATTTTTATTGATAAAATAGGCCTATTCAGATTGGCCTGCATACACATACTTTTCAATATGATGATAGGATTTGTAGATCCATGTTAAGGAAATTTTTTTTGAGGATGATAACTCTGTCCTCTTTCACTAGAGGTGGATTGACCCAAGTAGGTTGATGTGGCACGTGATTCCTTTTTTTGAACCACTCGCTGGTTGTTCTGTATCAGATTTGTGATTATATAGTAAGATAACTGAGTACAATGCCGAGAGACACTAGTATAATTTTACTAAACTAAAACTACAAGGGGTATTACTATATGATAATGTCCTGTGATTGACAGTTCATTTTCTATTCTAGATTGGTTGTGAACTCCATGTTGATGTTCCTTTGAGGATTATTAGAGTGGATCAGGACCCTTGTAGGCTGCATTTCAGTTTTTAACTTCACAGTTCATTACTATATTTACCTTTTTTCAGAGGTTGGATATTTTGAGATATGTGGTTAGATCTATTGACCTATTTGGGAGTCATTTTCCATAAGTATAGGTGGGATACATCGATTCCCTTAGTTTCACTTGGACCGTTTATGGTCGATATTTATTTTGTTTGACGGTATACTTTTTGATTGGATGGTAATGTTTTTAAATGAATTTTTGTAAATGAGCTTGGGTTTATGCTCATTTTGTAATCGATACTTGTTGGTGAATGAGTTTTTATTTGTAGAAATTTGATGCCTTTAGATTTTTATGAAGCTCCTTGGGTGTTTCTTTTCCATGTCTAGAGTTGATGGGTATGTCTAGAAAAGTTTCATGGAAATTTTGACCAGTGTTTCTGATGATTCTAATGTAGTCATTGCATGGGAATACACTCATGACTATAATGATATTTTGTGTACGTGTCAGATGATAACGATACATGCTTGTTGTGAAATGTCTCATTTGAAACAAATCATTTAGTGGTCTGATACGAGGTGAGGAATGATGTCTCAACATTTTTTGTTGGCTTGGATCCAAGATGTTATGATAGAGTTTCCCTATGTGGTTTTGGTAACTTAATGAAATGAATCAGTTACAAGGCTATAGTTCACTAATATACGAATCATAGTTAGGTTTTACATGATTTTTGCGTGGCGTAGTGGGATTTTTACATTACCTTGGTGAAATCATATAATACATTCATTAGAGATGATGGTTGACTATCTTGATTCTTCTTTATTATGATTAGAGATAGTAGACCTTATATAGAGATCCTTTTTCATTCTTAATGGTCTTCTCGATTAGGGAAGGGAACCTGTTATGGTTGTTCTTGAGGAGCAGTGTAAGGTAATCCATATAGTGGGGAGTACAAAATTTTTCATTTGAGGGTGGTGACCCTCATTTTTATCTTAACATAAAAATTTTATTGTGAGTCATTTGGCTCAATGGTTTCTTTTCATATGATGATAATGGAATTCTTATAGTTGAGATTACCATATCGGTCATTGGAAAATTTATTCCATGTAAAAGGTATTTATACATGCTATGAGGATGGTCATTCAGTGTTCCAAATAGAATCGCTATAATGATTCATGGGTTGAATGTATGGTTGTTGGTCAATTCATCTAGACTCATATGGACTAGATGGTTTATAATGGGTAGTTTGTAAATACCCCTCTTTTATTGCCTACTGTTTTCGGTTGAAATATGAATTTTTACTAGTAGATGCTTGTCAGGGGTAAATTGGACTTTCTATACATGAATAAGATCTCAAATAATTCATTTGACCACTCCATGGGTCCAAAAGTATCTTCCTACCATAGTATAGATGTATGATAGAAATATGATCTATTTGAATTTTAAAGGAATACTTAATATTTAATATTATTAAATTAAATATTAATTTACTCACGCGGGTTTAATCAGTATTCTCTATTAAGTGGAGCGTTGTATTGAGATTCTATCTCATTCATTAATTCTAAAAAAGGTATTTTAGTCTAGACGATACATATTCTCGAGTCGGATGTTGGGGTTATCCTATGACCATTTTCCTTCTTTTACTTTTACTTTTTCTTTTCATCCATTCCTTTCATGTTTCTCTTATTCTATATTCCTTCTCGAAAATGAATATTGTTTCTCCCCCATTTCCATTACCTAAGAGAGAAATTTTATAGTGGGATAAATATGAATAAACAATGGAATAAGGGTTCTTTCATGGAGCCCCTAACACCCTGGTTTGGCATCCAACATCCATAGACAGTAAACATTCCCGAATCAGTAGTGGTTACTACCTGATGATAGGCCCATTTACTTTTTCAATGTATAATTCGTTTAAAATGGTTGTTTAATGTTTTTATAGACATATATTTCATTCTGGTGTCATCTTGAGTCTTTATCTTATGATTGGGGGGGATAGGGGTTACATTTTTTTTACATTTTTCCCATTAGGAAACCCAATTTACATGGCATGTGGTTCAGGGGAACACATAGTGTGTTCTTCCTATTTGGGGAAGAATAAATTTTGGTAGTACACGTAGTGTACATGGGTTTATATGAAATATATTTGTACTTTTTCTTGTAACTGAGTATCTGGGCATGTCTACCCTTATAGGGTACATGGTCATGTAGGAGTAAACAGTCAAACCACTAGTATGGTAGGGCATTGTGTAAAAGTTCACTACTGACCATGTATTGATCCAAGTTAGTTAAGGGACACAATCATGATCCTGATTCGAGTAAACAACATGTTCCATCCTAACACACCTTGAACTCATGGTGTTTACCTGGTGATCCCAATGGAAGTACATGCCAATGTGGTGCAATGGGAGTATATGCCTTTTAATGAGGTTACACATCATGTACATCACTTTTTTAGCCAATCAAGGATTATTTTGTGCCTTCTTGACCCAATGTCATATTTGGAAAAATTTTAGTTTACTTTGTGTAGTGTTTCATGTATATCAAAATGGCAGAACCCATAGAGAATTCTGAAGACTCATAATGGATGTTTTGGAGAGTTTATCTAAATGTAGAGGTTATTACTCTAGATTTTGAATTCAGTTTTCACATATGAGAGAGACATGGAGTCGATGATAGGATGGGATTTCAGACTAACCTAGTAGAAATCTTTTTTACAGTTGAGCTATGAGATATCTCCCTAGACCATTTATTTTGAGGACTTTCCCCTTGTGAGACGTACTCTTCTCTCATATGACGCCATGAGACCAAATTTTTCTTTAGATCCCATGAGGGATGCCATTTTTTATATAATATTTTATGGAGTCCCTTGTAAGAACCCTATTAGGTTTATTATTAAGGGGATTTTTATTTTATGATACTCCTCTTATTTATCGTTAAGAAGATATTTGTTGTATTATCTCTCTCCTGGGATCCGCTAAGCAGATCCCCATTATAGGATTCCACATTTGTTTTTTGTTCGAGAATCCCATGTAGTATTCCACCATTTATAATAGCTATGTATTAAAAGTAAAATTCCTTCACTAATGTTTACATCGAGGATCCTGGGTTGGATTCTTCACATGTGCTTGACTTGAGGGACTTATTGGGTACAAAAAAGTTTGAATGGGAATGAACAATATGCCTAGTATTGGTAGGGATGGTTTTCGGCTGTCACCTAGGACATTTTCCAAATAGAAAAACCCATGGGGAGGTAGATTTATTGGCTATTTTGGTGTTTATACCACCCCCACTCATTTTTTTATCTTTGAAATGGTTATTGATGATGCAATGTATTTTACTAGAGGTTATTCTGATTTGGTGGCTATCAAGCAAGACAAGAAACATATTTATTTTATTTGGGATGCCCAAACATGATTCCATGGATCTATTTTGACTATGGATGGGAGGCAGTTTTACAGAAACACTTTTATGATTGTTGTTTAAGAGATAGACATGACACTGTGACATGGGTTTGGGGGATGTGGTTCCATACCCCTAGTAGTTTGGATGGTTTTGGTATGTCCCGATTGACAGCATATTTTTTTTTCTTATAGGTTAAGTGATGATCATGGAACATGGACCTAGGTTAAGGGTAGGAGGTTTGAGCCCCCCCCCCCATAATTTTATGGTGGTGTTATGTCCCAATCCACACCGATAAACTTTTATAATTGAATTCCAAGAGATATACATGGATATTTGACCATGGTTAGTGGTAGGTGGTATGAGCCCCCTAGTAATTTGGATGGTGGTTCTGTGTCTATATTGACACCAGAATTGTTTCACGATTGTAGGTCAAGAGAGAGTGAGTGCTCAGGGACCTGCGTCCATTAGAGCCCCCATTAATTTGGATGGTGAAGGTACATCTGTATCCATCCCACATAAAAAAATTTATATATATAACAAAGGATTAACTACAGATGTGGTTTTCCATTATTTTATTCACATACTAATGAATATTCATATCCCTATCTATATATTAGTATGTGTATGGGACTATACATGTGTACATATATTGTTATGGATATCCAGGGTGGCACTCATATACATGAATATCATGTCTGTGAATTTATTTATATCTATGGGAGAATATATGCATGTGCCTATATATATGAATATATATGTTGACACATGCCTATTTTCTAGGAATTCCAAAACCTAGGATCAACTAGAGTTTCAAAATGGGTTTACTAACTTTTTGGTTATGCTTTGTCTCATTTGAACACATTGATTTTGCATACACATTAACATCACAATGACGTTTCCTTGTCATGGTGGCATACTGAGATTTTTTCTCACCCATGAATGTGCAACTAAATGTACGTGTAGACCTTATGACTAGTTTCCTTGTTGAGAATGAGGACCATGGTGCATAGGACTAAGGAATAGTGTTGCACGATCGATCATAGCTACCTGAGTGTCTCAATTAATTGCGTTTTTGTAGTTTAATAGTGTTTGGATATTGGTAACAATGTTCGAATCAAAGTTATTAGTAGAGCCCCATACATTTACATTCATCTTCATTTGTACAGGAATAAGTATGTTTGTCCCAATGGGTGACTACTTTTGTATAGTATTGCATAGATGATAATGATTTTTGTAGAATTTTTCTATAATGTCAGGTTCAATTTAATTTATTTATTAATTTCACAACCTATCTCTTCTTATTCGTTTGTGTATGATACATAGCAATTTATGCTAATTTCATACTTTGATATCATGTAATAGTCCTCTGACTATCACTAACTAGTCCATTGCAACGAGTCGTCTGCCTCTAGCATATGGGTAGGTGCACATAAGGGTTTGTATATACCAATCCTATCCTTTTATAGAAATCCTTTCACGATTTTCATTATATTAAATAATAATACGAAAAGCCATGGATTGTAAATTAATGTGTCTTAGATGAAGAGGAACATAAAACGTTAAACATGGGACTAAATGAAAAAAATTAATTTATGCTTCATAAAGAGCTCTAAACTCCCATTTTTCTCATACATCGTTATTGCTTAACTTGGGGATAACATGAAAAATAGTATAAGTTAAAATCCTAGTAAGTGAATAAACATAAAAATAATGCGTTAGAACATGGGAAAAAGTCATGAAATAATGACATAAAAAATAATGGCACATATGGAAACATTACATATAATCACGGAGTCAATGTAATGTGGATGAAACTTAAAACACTACTTTATCACAGGTCATGGCTCAATGAACATAGCGAAGAACAAGTCATGGTTATCCAATAGGATCATCTTAATAGAACCCCAAATTTGAGTTATGTAACCTTTTTTCAGACTATTTATTTGTTTAATGTTATTGGTTAATGTTTGGGACTGTTTGGGATGGTTTTGAAAATATTTGGAATCTTTTTAATGAGCGCATAGTTTGAGCACAATTAAGTGTAACCACGTAAAAACCCCATGTAACTACGTATCATGAGAAAATGGGACTATTCATGGTTTTTATAACCTTTTTAGGAGGCCATTATAAGTTCCCTTTGAGGCCATAACATCCACATAACCTGTGTGTGGTTTGTGTAACTATGTGAGCAAAGCGTGCATAACATTAAATGGATTTTTAAAAGATATGATAACTCAATATTTTTTAGTAATTAACTAATTTATTTCCCAACATAAAAACTACATATTATTACTTGTCCTCTAGTGTTATAGGGGCTCTCCCACCCATATCGTATGAAAATTGAAAGGGGTTTAAGTTGTGGTGAAGTAGGTTCTTCTTCATTAAGTCTCTTCTCTCGGTGTTTTTTGGTTTCCCTAGATCCAGTATTCTCTCTCTCTCTTTCCTAGGTCTACATCCATCACATGTATATATAGTGTTGTTCAAACCTATTTATGATTAATGTTGGGAATGTGTAAGTTAGTAATAGATATTGATAGTGATTTGGTGGGGATTCCACCTGGATTTGTGGTGTGGTTGGGCATTGTTAGACTTCCCAAAAACCCTTAGATTTATGGATTATCTCTCGACTACCATTTTCTTGAACATGATTCCTTGTTTGTAAATATATTTTTTTCAAGAAATTATTGGTGATTATGATGTGAGAGTCTTTTTTGAAAACCATTTGTTGATGATTTGGGGATATTGGGTATCATGGGCTATAATTGAAAAAGCGGTTTTGTGGTGTGATTTTAAATAGTTTGTTTTAATATCGATAATGGCATGAATTATGGTAAATGTTTTATGAATGATTAATTTCAATAATGTTGTTGTTTTATTAAACTTTTGTAAGTCATGGAAAATGGTTAAAACGGTTTTTCAATAAATGGGTCATTTATTAATGGTATTTTCTATGTGTTGTAAATGGTATCTTGCATGATATGTGGCCTTGTTGGGATTTATGCTTGTTGGTGGGTTTTGTATTATGTATTGTATTGATTGTGTGTGAAGTGGGAATGATTTATTACTATAAAAGAGAATATATATTGTATTTAAGAGCCACAATTAAGGATAAGTGGTTAGGAAGTACCACTAGATTAGGAATTTTGTGAACATCCATGGATGGGAAGTTACACCATTTTTAGTTTCGGTGTGTGTGTTGTTATGCAAGATTGAAATGGTCGTGCTAATGTGTGATGGTGAAATGCATTATGGAATGGTTGTTGGTTTGTCATCTATTGGTGTGGATATGGGTAAAGGAGGATTGGTGAGGTTATTTTGGGCGTCTGGTAATTATTTCAATATTTAATTCATTGTATAAATTGTTTTATATTCATGTGATAATAGTTTTATACTAGTGTCATGTGTAGGGAATTAATTTTGTGAAAGAATAATAAGTATTTGTGCTCACCTCCTACTTTGGAACATTATATCTTCTGTATATTTTATTTTTCGTGACACAGGAAAGGGTAAAAAATCTCTTTTTGTGAGCAGTTCATTATGATGTTGGGTTGGTGTTACAGTGAATTGATCATGGAGCATGGCTTGAATATATGGAGTTCTATCAGGGATTTTTGGGCTTGTTTTGTAGTCTTCATCTTTCTAATATGGTTATGGATATTGTGGTTTGTTTATTTCCCATTTTGACTTATTTTGTTGTAAAACATTGTTAACATAAATCATATAGTGTGGGATGGTTATTCAATGTTTGGCTGGTTTCTTTTATCAAAAATAAAATTCATTCCCCAATTGATCATGAATCCCTCAGTATTTATTTCTCTTCATTGTAAACTTCAAAAAGTCACATATGGAATGAGTTCATCTAAGTAAATTCTCATGGAAATGAGAAACGATCATGATGTTACAAGGGTTATCAGATTTTTCAGTCTGTGACATCCAACATTATTTGATTCCATGAAATTCAATGTCGGTCATGCTGTTGGCATTTGTTCGTGGTCTAGTCCTCGACTTAGGATGGTAGTATTTAATATTATTTTCATAACATGACATGTACAGCATAAAAGGATATAGCTAACCACTTTAGGCTGAACATCATGTTACCTGGGTCTTGGGTACATACTTTATTTGGATACACTTATAGACATCATAAATCTCATTATCGTGGGTGTATTGAATGAGATGAGCATGGAATGAAATGTAAAAATTACTTCCCACAAGTTTGAATATTTCATTTGGTTATAATTATTTATAGTGTGATATTAATATGTGAATTATGTAAAATATGACTAATTTTTTAAATGGATGGATTTTAAATTTGTATCTTTGTGGTATTTTAAAAATGAGTTAATTTTCAAACAAGGGTGGTTATTTTTTTCAAAAACTGTTTAACATGGAAAATGTAAAATTGTGGAACGTTTGGTTGTCATAATGAAACTTTAGTTGAATTTTAAATGGTAAACCTTATCTTACTAATATAGTAAATCTTATGGTTGTTTTTTATGATGAAAAAT
This sequence comes from Viscum album, assembly GCA_963277665.1. Classification (NCBI taxonomy): domain Eukaryota; kingdom Viridiplantae; phylum Streptophyta; class Magnoliopsida; order Santalales; family Viscaceae; genus Viscum; species Viscum album. The sequence continues at coordinate 396,115,841 of OY728148.1, forward strand.
ATGGTACCGAGTAGATGTCATAGATACCAACCAGATGTGGCTACTGAAAATGTGGTCACACCTGAGCCACAGGTGTAACAACAACTAGTGAAAAGTATAATAAAGGTATTCTAAGCTATGAATTTTTTTTATTAAATTTGATTAACAAATTCATACAGATCATGATCTTTAGTTCCAAAGGAATTATCCATATATATTTAGGGGATATTTATAGTCGTAAAGGACATAATCATCGTGGAATAGAATATAATATTTTATTTACTGGGAAAACATGTGGAGCGAAAAGAGAAGCTAATAAGATACATGTTGGATGATCTTTCCCTTTAGTGGTGGCTGTTAGTGGTCCATGATGGAATATACCAAGGGTTGACATTAGAGGGGTTTGAATTATTGTTTAAAAAAATTTTACCCTCAAACATTCAAAATTCAGCACACAACATATTATTTCACATAATTAATGAGAACCCATCAATACCGGAATATGTGAGTACATTCATGAACATAGTCTGGTTTTCACCCAATATGGCGGGTAGCACATCATTTAAGGAACATAATTTTGAAGTTGGGTTGAGGTAAGAAATTTATTCAAAGCTAGCGGTGTATTGTATAAGTGGCTGTATAGAAGTGGTGAATGCAGAAATAGTAGCTTAATGGGATATCTTCAGTGCAATAGGTTGGGAAGAATATTAGCACCCACGGGGAATAGTGTGAACTCTAACACTGGGTTTAAGGATAAAATGGACATATATTTATAGGGAAGGTGTATGGTTTAGAATTAGAAGTTAGGATCAGTAAATCTTCTTCCAAGGCCCCAATGAAAGACAAGTTGTTTTCAGGGCGGTTACAGTGTCCAAATCAAGTGGGATTGTATAAAAAAGCCTCATGAATGTAATTATTGTAAGTAGATGAGACATATTCAATGTTATTATTTGAATTTTTTATGTATGGTTTTTCATTACACTCCTTAGTTGTTGTATGAATTCTATTTGTCGACAGTGATAGTGGAAGAAATATACTCCTCAACAACATGGGAATGTTAGTTAGGGTGATTATAGGAACACCATGACACCTAAAAAATAAAATAAAGACCAGAGTGTACCAAGAATGCATTTGTTTGTAGTTGATCAGGTTGTGATTGATGATCAGCTAGGACTTTCCAAAATGTAAGGTATTGTTCTTTTAAATTACACATTGATGAAATATTTTTTTATATAGGTGGTTGTAATTCTTTTATTTCTTCTTGTGATATTAGTTAGCTGGGTTTACAAGTGTAAATGATGACTTATGTCTTGAAACATCAAACACCTCTGGTTGAAATACAGATTCATGAATTAATTTTTGAGCATTCTATTTATTTAGGGATGGGGTAGAGTTTATGTTGGATTTATCAATGCTTTAGATGGATGATCATGATATAGACATAGGAATGGATTGGTTGGCAATTTTTAATGACCACATCGATAGTTATGTGTGAATGGTTAATTTCATGATGGATAATGTTATAGAAAATATCTTTAGAGGGGAGAAGAATGAGAAGATGGGTGCATTAGATTTATTGGCAATAGTTATAGGAAGGATCGTGTATCATTTAGTGGTATCTTCAATGGAATCAATAGAAGGAATGAAATCGATCATCTTTATAGTGGTGGTTGTTCAGCTTCTGGATGTCCTTCACAAATAATAAATTGTGTTTCTACCAATGAGAGAAGTATCATTTATGATTGATCTACATCGAGGGAATATTACTATCTCATTTACACCATAACAGATAGAACTGATATAGTTAAGGGAATCTAATGTGCTGTTGGAGGAGTTATAAAACAAAGGGTTTATTCAGTCCAGTATGTCGATGTGGGTATTGCATGTATTGTTTTTTAAAAAGGCATATGAAATGATTTGACTGCCTATTAATTATTGTAGTGTTCCTCAAGTTACGATCATTAATGGATTTCCAATTACTATCATAAATTATTTTTTTTATCTATTAAATGGACTTCACTCATTCCTTATGATTGACTTGTGTTCAGGATATCAACATTTGTGGGTGTGGAAGGAGGACATTCCCAAAACAACATTCAGGATAATATATGGCCATTATGAGTATGTGGTTATGTCATTTGGTCTACTGAATGCACCAATGGTCTTCATCGAATTTAAGAATTAGATATTTTAGGTATATATAGAATCTATCATGGTTGTATCTATTGATTGTATATTGGTGTATTTCCGGAAATTGGTTGATCATGAGTAGTACTCGATGATAGTGTTGGGGATCCTGATAGATCATCGGATTAATACCTTATTGTCGAAGTGTTATTTTTTTATAAAAGAAGATCATTTTCATAGCTATTTGATTTCATTTAAGGGTGTTTTAGTTGATCTGGAAAAGATAATGATTGTTATTTCCTGGAAACTGCTAACGAATGTTCTCGAGATAATGAGATTCATTGGTCTGTCTGGTTATAATCAGCATTTTGACCCTTATTTTTCATGGTTAGAACCACCAATTATATCATTTTCAAGGAATAATTTTTAATTTATATAGAATTAGAAGTAAAATAAATCATTTCAAGAGCGTAATGGTTGTCTTACATCACCACCCATCATGGTTTTTTTCAGATCCAGGAAAAGGGTATGTGGTGTATTGTGACACATTAGGATATTGTTTGGGATTTTTTCACATTTAATGGGATCATGTGGTTTCATATAGTTCATTATAGTTGAGGATTCATGAGAATGACAACCCAATGAATTATTTTGATTTACAGATAGTGGTTCATGATATGAAAATGTTGTGTCATTATCTTTTTAGTGAGAAATTTAGGGTTCTTATCGATCAGATGATTTTAATGAATATTTTCGCATAGAGAGATTTGAATTTGAGGAAAATCATATGGATGGATTATATCCACATGTTAGATTTGGACTTATTGTATATAAGGGAAATTTAGTGTAAGATTCATTAATTAAGAAGTTGTGTTCAAAGGTGGTGAAATAGGAATCGGGATATTGGTAGTTGATGTCAGTCCTAGCTGACATACTGTTGGAATGTGAGGATCAGGGTGATAGAGATTGTTTCTTTAAGATCTCATTGCTTCATGATTTGGTTGGCTTTGTTAAAGAAGTGCATTTGTCTGATTAAATGTTTATGGCAATGAGAATGAAACTCAATGGTGGGGAGACCATGGAGGGATGGGGACTGAATGTGAAGTCATTTTTTTTGTTATTGGAATAAGTTTATTATATTAGTGTCTTTTTAGGATGAAATTATTCTAGATTATCATTATTCTACATTTTATATCCATCCTAGATTATATAGAATGTATAACAAATTCAAACTCTAGTTTTGGGGGATGGTATGAAAATGAAATTGGTGGATTTTTTTTTTGAGATGCATGAATTTTAATAATATCATGGAAGAACATCAACGGACAATATGTTTTTTAAATCCTTACCTATCCCAATGTGGAAGTTGGAATAGATATACGTGGATTTTTTTAAAGGTCTCCCATGAATAATTAGGAAACATGATTCCATGTGGGTGATAGTGGATCGGTTCACAAAGTCAGCCTATTTCATACCTATTTGTGAATCTCATATTGTGGAGGATCTTTCCATAACATACATATGTGTAGTGGAATAGAAGAATTGTCTTCCAGTTTTAATTGTATCAGCTAGATTTTCACAGTTTACATATCGATTTCGGAAATCCTTGCAACAATACCTTGGGACCCAGTTGATGATGAGAAAGATGTATCATCCTCAAACATATAGGAAATCCAAGAGAATGATAAAAGCATTTAAATATATGAAATGGAATTTTATAATGGTATTTGGTGGCTCATGGGAAGATAAATATTCATATGTACACTTCTCTTATAATATTATATATCATTCATCAATATTGATGGAACCACTTGATATACTTAATGTGCGGTTGTTTATTTCTCTACATTGTTGGTTGGAAACATGTGAAACATTGATGGATTGGCTGAGCCTTGTCTATGAGACCATGGGGATGATCATGTTTAATAAGAAGACAATAGAGATGAATTTGTGTCTTTTGAAATCATATTATGTCCATCGTTGAATAACATTGTCATTTGAGGTGGGTGATCATGTGTTTTATTTAGAATCCATCAAAGGATATGACGTTGGATGATTGGAAAATATGGTAAGTTATATCTAAGGTATATTAGACCTCTTGAGATTCAATAATGGGTTACATAGGTGGATTATAGGTCAGATTCCCAACCATGGTTTAGTACGGTGGACAATGTGTTCCATGTATCTCAATTGGCAATGAATCTGCATGATTGTGACCATGCCATTCATTTAGAACATGTTTAGATATAACTAGATGATTAATTGGTTCACATGCCAGTGTAGATTTTGTACAGGGAAGAAAAAGTCTAACATTGTAAAATAATAGGATTATTTCTTGTTTTTTGGTGGTCAGTAAGATTCAGGTGGAGTCATGGCAGTTGGAGAAAGAGATGGTTGATCAACGGCCTGAAATCATTCGACAATGCAATAGTTCTCTACAGTATGTGGATGGAAAGTACAATGGTGTGGAGAATGTAACACCCCTAGATTGAGGTATGTAACCCTTTCTATTCCATTTTATTTTTATAATGTTTTTGGGTATTTGTATGAATAATTTTGGAAGGATTTGGAAATGTTTAAAATCTTTTTATATGGCACACGGTTTTAGAATAGATAGGTGAAACTGTACAGAATCCACAAGTAACTGTGTGGCATGAGACAATAGGCATGTTCATGGTTTCTTCATGGTTTTTCAAGTCATGAGAGTATGTTTTGGGTTGTTCCCTTTGAGGAAGTATCGTCTTCATGTTTAGTGCATAGTTTGACTAATCGTAGGTGCTAACTGTACACAACGAGAAAATGGGTTTTTAAAAATTGGTATCACTCATGATTTTTACTATTTTAAACATTTATTATCCCTTACTAATCCTACATGGTTTTCCTTGTTTTCAAGGTTTATAGGGGCTCTCCCACCCATTTTGGAAGCATATCGACGGGGTTTCAATGTGCGTTGAATGCGGTTCTTCTCCTGTAAATCTCATCTCTTGGTGTTTTGTGGTTTTATCTAGATATACTCTTCTCTATCTCTTAGTTTTATAGATATACATATATAGATGTATATCTAGTGTTTTTATTACCTATTATGATGAAATTTGGGAATATATATGTTATGAATAGATATTGAGAGCTTTGGTGGTGATTTCACTGGAATTAATGATGTGGTATGTCATTGGTCGATTTCATTGAAACCCTAAGGTGGGCGGGTTCTCTATGAAATACACTTTTTATAGAAATGGAAAAATTCATTAAAAATAATTTGTTTTTTGTGAAATTAACTATGATTTTACTATTCAAATCTAGCTGGAATCCCATTTGGTGATGATTTGGGGATTATAGGTAAAATGGGATATTAAAAAAATGGCATTGTGGGGTGACTTTAAAAATTAGGTGTTTGAACTGGTAATAGTTGAAATTATGGAATTTTTTATAAATTATTAATTTCAATAAATATGTTTTTTTATTAAAATGTGACTTGGAATCAGAAATAGTTAAATAGTGTTTTCACTAAATGGATGATTTATTGATGTGATTTGGCATGTTTTTTAAATGGTTTCTTACATTATGTGGTTCTTTTTGTGAATTATTCTTGTTGGTTGGTTATGTTTTATGGTTAGTATTGATTGTTTTTGTGGTTTCTATGAGGTATCACTATAAAAGGGGATGGTTATTGGACAGAAGGGCCACCATTAAGGATAATTTGTCAAGAATGACCACTACATTGGGAATGTAGTGAATGGATTTTGGTGAGAAGTTCAACCTTTTTTAGTTTCCTTTTGTGCGTTGCTATACAATATTGAAATGGATGTGATAATGTGTGGTAGTGAAATTGATTATGAAAGGGTTTTTTTGATTTCCCTTATTTTGTGTGGATATGGGTAACGGTGGCTTGGTAAGGGTTTGTTTTTCTTATATTAATTGTTTCAATATTTAATGATTTATATAAACTATTTTATATTAATGTGATAATAGTTTTATCCTAGTATAATGTTTATGGAATTAATTTTTTCAAAAAACTACTCACTATTTTTACTCACCCTGTGATTTGGAATGATTGTTCTTTTTCAGATTTCATTTTTAAAGACACCATTAAGGGTAAAACATGTCACTTTTCGAATGGTTCATTGTGATGTTAGGTTGGGGTTGTGGTGTTTGAAGCATGAAGCATTTCTTGGATCTATGGAGTTGTGTCATCGATTTTTTTATCTTGTTTTATATAATTCCACTTGGTATTCCAGTTATGGATATTGTGGTTTGTGAATTTGAATTTTGGTTAGGTTGAGTTGTAAAACATTGTTAACACGAATCAAACTGTTATGGATGGTTATTCCTTTTTTGGATGTTTGATTTTATAAAAATGTGAAATCACTCCACAAATGTTCTTGAAGCACTCAAAATTCATTTCCAACCATTGGTTCCTTGGTAATGTCGCATAAGGCATATTATCAACTCACCGCCTTCTCAATCAATTAAGTAAGGGCGAGACGTTACAATTAACCATAGTATCACATGTCAAGGATAACTTACATGACCATTGCACATAATATCTCATGAGACAGAACATAAGCCAATGCATTGTTGTACTATTTGGTAGCACCCATATTAACATGTTCACTAATATGATTTCCACACAATGAATCATACATAATCGGTCATACATAAACATAAGGGTACCCATGGAAAGAAATCGATATCATAATCATGTCACAAAGCATAAAAAATGGTCATATCAAACTAGTGTCCATGAAATAAATAAATTAAAAAATAAATAGAAACTTATAAAGTAATTTAAGAATATATCATGGTATTTGATGTCAATCATATGTGACAACATGTTAAAAGAGTATTTATGAAATTTTAGCATTAAACAATTTTAGTATGGTTTTCGGGAAAACACGAAGTAGATTTTAAAATATAAAAGGGGAAAATATTTTATATTAAACCAGAAGTGACCAATAAGGTTTTCATAATAAAAATACTTATTTTATAAAAAAACTGTTTTCTTAAAAAAGATGATATAATGTACTTTATATTATTTAAAAATATAGGAATTTCCTATAAATGTGTTTCCTTATCTAGAATTATTGAAGAGGGAACAACATTAATACATGTATATAACCAAAAGATAATGATTAATGGACCATGATACATGATTTTGGATAATATAGACATAATTTAAAAGAATTCCAATAAAAATATAACTTCATTTTTTTAGAAATAATGATAGAGGAACATGAAGGAATATATGAGGTTTTTCGAGAATCCCTTACCTTATATTTGATGGTTTCTTTCACATGACCATAATGTCCTGGATAACCAAGTTATATTAATTAATTAAAATTTCCGGAACCACATATATATGTAATTGATTTACTATTACTTTATGAATCTAATTCAAGACATTTTTGAGGGGTTATGAAGTTAAATTGCATTGTTTGTTTCATTGGTTTCCCTGATTTGTTTACATATATATATATATATATATGTAAGGATAAAATTGTAGGATGTTAATGGTTGTCCCAAATTGGAGTAATATGTTACATGTGATCATCCAATTGATTAATTTTTTATAAATTATTTTCTTTATTTGGAGTGACGATGATGCATTATATTAAACATTAATGATAACTTTTTTGGTTAATAGGGAATTTTCAAAAAAAAATTATTTATAAATAAAAATAATATTTACAAAAGCTTGAAAAATGTTAAAAATATGTAATACATATATTATATGTCTGTTTCAACAAAAAAATGGTTTTATGACTATAAATGAATATGGTAATTGAAATTGAAAACATGATGTCCTTAAATGTGATAAATTAACACATATCGGGTTGTGTTTTAATTTCTGTAATAAAAGTGGGGTAAATGAAATATGATGATGAATAATTCAATTATCATAACAGTATTCAAGTACATGTAATGTACTGGAGTAATCATAAAATTTATTGAATTCAAGTGATGAATTTAAAATAAAATAATGTAACTGGAATGAAAATAAATGAAATGAAAAAAGGAATTTACATCATGAATATATCTTCTTTGAGAACCTCTTTAGGGGATAGGATTTTTATTTTGAATAGACCTAGGGATGATGGACGTGAGAAAAATGATTAGTTTTATATTTTCCTAGGATATTGACAAGTCATAATGAATGAGAGGAGTGAATGGAGGAGAGGTGGGAGTTGATTTTATTGTGAAATAGAGGAGGTTTTTCTCAATAATTTTTTTGTTATTTAATTACTTTTCTGAAGACATGAAATAGAATTGATTCATGTGAAAAAATATAAAAATGATCATGTGAGTTCTAAAAAAGGTTTTTACAACATCCATGACTCAATTAATAGTTTATTTAACATATATTGTACATAGACAGCGAAATAACATATTTTACTATTCACCAAATATTATTATATTTAAGAAAAATCCAAAAAATGGACCCTAATAATTTTACAACAGGTGGAATTAATGAATGAACTCATTTTTATGAAAATAATTTTCTATATATGTGTAATTTAAATTTTTTATTAAAATCATAATTCACATGAAAAATAGAAATTGTAAAAGTAAAACTGCTTTCTGAATACATTGAAAAATTAATTATGGTATCTTACAATTATCATATAATCATATGTGATCAAAAGGAATACTTATGAATATATTTTATGAAAATATTTTTTTAATTATTTAATTTATCAAAAAATTGTAATTAAATTAACATGACTTATAAAAATACGAAAACATAATTTTTAATTTATGTAATACTTACTTACATATACTATGATATATTTATATTATATTGTTAAAAATAATATGTGTAAATTATAGTTATACTTTCATTAGTGAGGTTGTAATTCAATTGGATAGTTTACTATTCATAAGGGCCACATTACTATTCCAATGGTCATGTTACTATTTCAAGGAAGGATCATTCGATAGTTGCAGTTGTAGTCGGGGGAGTGTCGCGGGAGACAACTGGGTCTCATGGCATGCATTATGCAGTAGCTTTGTGCCAGTTGTCTTAGAATTTATTGAGTATCTACATGGTTTTGATTACATGGTGGTAACAATGGACTTGTTTTGGGTGTGCTTAGGGATAACAAACTAGTGCTTCAATATATTAGAGACAATTATCACACAACACACAAAAATGATTGGATTTAGTTTTCAATTGGTGGGATCAAGAAGATGGTTATGATCATTGGGGGAATTATCCTAAAAAACAGATAAAACCAATCATAGGATGGTGTTGTGTGGAACACAATATTATAGCAGACAATTGAGATCAATGGGAGGCATGATCAACTAATCCTGGTTGCATCCCATAGAAAAATTTATGTCCAATATTAAATTCCTGTGACATCTTACATTCATATTATAATCTAATTGGATGAGGCTGGTAGTTCAAGCAAGCAATGGGGTCTGCACCCATACCATTCACATGGGTCTTGGATGAGTTGGCTCGACCTGTTGGTGGGCTATCCATATATTTTAACTAGTGGTGGTATAAAACCCAGAACTAGTAAAAAAGAAATTCCTAGTGGAATTTGGGTCCAATAAATGTTTCTTTAATACATAGGTCTTCATGTAAATTATACTCCATATATTAAGTCATCGTTTGGAACATCTCATGGATCTTTGGGGAAAAGGGGGGCATACACAAATACGGGTGCCAACAATAGAGATTCTAATGATGATTACAGACACCATTGGGATTTGAGATTATTTATCACTCGATCAGTTCTCATGGACATACATAAGATATGTGGTAAGACTTCATGGAATTCCACTATCAATTATATCAAATCGTGATCCAATATTCATATCTATTTTATGGTAGTTCATATAGAATTCTAAGAATACTGAGTTGATCTTTTACACGAATTATCTCCCTGAAACAAATTTAAAAAATCAATAGACTATCTAGAAAGTTAATGGCATGTTGGGATCATGTTGAATAGAATTCAAAGGACGATGGTACCAACATCTTCATGTGTTCGAGTACTCTAAAAAAATAGTTATCATCCAAATGGATAATTATGAATCAATTTTTGGGAAGAGGTTCATTACTATAGAATTTTGAGATGAATTTGTGGAATAAAGACAAATAAGTCATAAAATGGTCTAGGATATTATGGAAAAGGTTTAAACCATTCAGCAATACATTATGAATTCTCATTGTCGACATGAGATCTATGATGAAAATAATCACCGCGACCTAGAGTTTGATGTTGATGACATGATATTACTACATATATATACATGGAATAAAGTTATTATATATTGTAAGAAAGGATATCTTAGTACATGATACATTTACATCTTTTAAATAGTTGATCGCATCGGAGTGGTGGCCAACCGACTAGCACTCCCACCTAACATATCTCATGTAGATGATTTATTCTATCTATCCCTATTGAAAAGGTACATGGACAATAACATGTACTAAATCTAGATGTGGTGCATTGGGAGAATAACCATTATTATAAAGATTAGTTGGTGTTAATATCAGATCATATAGAATATTTTCTATGAAATAAGACAATCCAACTGGTCAAAGTATTCTAGATAAACAACAAGTCTGAGAAAGAAATGTGGGAAATAGAAAAAGTGATAAAATATAATTACCCTCATCTATTATTGAGTGGTAAATTAAAAGTTTGTGGGAGACACTACTTTTGGAGGGAATATTGTAACATCCAAAACTATTATAAACAAAACTTCTCATTTGATTAAATTAAATACATTTTTATGTGGTATGTTTACTAAAAACTTGAAATTATTTGGTTTTATTATATTTTAACAATTTAAAAATCTTTTTAAGAATATTTACAGCTGATAATATAACCATATCATTATGAACACAATATTAGTATAAATATATTATTTTAAATAATCTAACTGACATAGACAAAGGTGGTGATTGCCAAAACCAGTAGGATTGAACCCTATGAATCCCATTTAACAATGATTACAAGGGAGATATATTTATTGGTTTTTTCACTTGATGATTCCAAATCCTATTTCTGACAACATAAGAATGAGTGAAACCATTTACTAGTGAAGTTCAAGCTCTTCGAAATCAGGGCCCAAACCATGTTCCCCAAACATCCCCATGAATTTATTACCATTTCACACCTTACTCTATCGGATATTATAGGTGTATTAAAGGTATATGTATCGAGACCCTAGAAATATGAATATTTATAATATTTATATATAATAATTAATATATTTATATCCTATTATTATTACATTATATAATATTTTTATCATGATGTAATAAAACACAAATTTTTTTGGGTAATATTAAAATTCAATTCAGGAATTTATTTTGATGAATAAATGGGTTTATTAAAATAAATAATTTTTAAATAAAATTTATTATTAAATAATTTTTATATGATATAATTTATTGTATAATTTTTATGATGTCAAATGTAATTATTATAAGGGGTTGAAACCTCATTATTGTTAAATAACATATTATTTTTATATAATTGTAATTTTTTTTAAATATGACAATAAATATATTTTGAAATTTATTTATAAACAGAATATTATTTTTGGAACAATATTATAAAAATTATCAAATGGTTATTTTTATAAAATTTTCTTGAAATAATATAATTTTTTTGTAGACCAAAATTATCGAAAAAATAAACCATATATATTATGACATTGTAATTACCAAAAAGTGGTGTAATAATTAAAGGAAATAGTATAATTGAAAAAAAATTATTCATTATCTTTAAAATAATTATTATTTATTTTAATTTGAATTGTTTTATAAATCCGTTATGAAAGCTGCAAAACTATTAATATATTTTATGGTTTTAAATACATTTCTTTAAGAGTATGTCTCACATCCACAAAAAATGTATTATTTTATTATGTTTTTTATTTTTCAACATAAAATTATTAAAACAACTCACATTTTAAAAAAAACATGGGAAACCCTATTGGAAGGTTTATTGTTTTTTATTTTGTTATATAGAGTCCGAACAATAGTTTGAGAAATATTATTGAAATCCTCAACATTTTGATATATAAACCCACCAGGATTCCATTCCTCTTCACGAAAAATCCATGTAGATCTTTTTTTTCTCTTCCCTCATCTTTCTAGAGTCTTCCCAATGTGCCTCCAGTCCCTCAAGAGGCCCCTCTCAAACATATTGAGTCACAAAATCATGTGATTTTTTATCCTTTCTACTAATTATTCATGTTTCCTTAATATTTAATTCCTTATATTTCCAATTCATTTGGATGGGATATGTTTTTCTGTGAAAATATTATATAATATTTGATGACCAATTTAAGAGAGTCCCATTAAACAATCATGAATCATTTTTTGAATATTTTTGCAACACTATTATGCTGCCGAATATTCACCGCAGTTTCCATACCAAATAACATGTTTAGTGAATACCATACCAACTTCTTGACAAGGGTATTCAACATTATACACATATAATTTTTTATCATCAAAATCAAATTTATTTACTCTGTAGTCCTCGATTTTGGAAAAAAATATTATGACGAATGAATACATGGTGTATGATATATTGGTAACACAAAATTATTAGAATGAAATGAATGTGATGTGTTCCCTCAGAATTATATAGTGATCCAATGCATTCAGAAATTTTTTGTATCACTATATTCTATGTTATTATAATGAGTGATTTTTATATATTTTTGAAACTTTAAACATCCTTATTTCTTACCTATTGTCATTGAACTATGTATAATATGCAGTGTTTTATGTTTTTTCCCCATTTCCCATGTGATAATTATCGTACATTATCATGTATTACTATTCATGTTTCATTTGTGATCCCTTGATATGAATATTTTATAACATGCATAACCTTATAGATTTTTATTCCACTACAGGGATTTATATATCAACAATTTCTAATATATGTAACCATGTTGTCCCATGTAGTTTGAAAATTCATTTAATTTTTGAAGCATGTTATGGATGTTTTCGATAATGTCGATGTATCCAATGTTTAAGATGTTATAATATACACAAAATATCTAAATAAAATATATTTATCAATCCTCCAGCTTGTACTATTTTTTATTTTTTGTAATAAATAATGTATTAATGTGTACTAAAAAACATTATTGTTATATTGGGATTATTGGAGATATTCCTTTTTTGTTTTTTGTAAGAAATGTTGATGAGTTAGGTTGTTGTAGTTAATGTGTTGGTTTATATGACACTAATAATGATTAAAATAATTTTTTTTATTAATGATATTTTTTTGGTTTATAATTATTATATTATACATTATTATATGCCATTCAATGTTTTCTTGTGTTTCCTGATTTTATATGATTATTTTTTAATATATTCATTGAAAAAGTATTTTGTGTTTATTTTATAATATATTATATCAATGAACCAATTTCATGCACTGAATTTATTTACCTAATGTCTAACCCTATGTATAATATTATTTCTAGGGGAATATATCATTAAAAAAATCGTACTACCTTAGGCTAAGCCCAAGATAATATCATCCCAACTCGATATCCCTTATTTCCATGAAAACATTAGACATATGTGATCATTACACTTAAATAATAATATAATATTATTTTATGAATTAATTAAGTTATCTCAAAATTAATAAAATAATGTACTTAGTTGAAATAATCAAAATGATTTATTATGTTGATAAAAATTAAAAATCGATCAATATTTCATTCTAAACCAACTATATCCTCATGTTATAATTACAACCCATTACCACCCTACTTCTCATCACACATTAAAAATATAAGATTTTAAAATATCTATGAAATAAATCACAAAAAAACATTTCCATTTATTATAGATTTTATTCTTTAGAATATACCCATTTTAATGATCGATTATAAAATCAAATGTGGACACACAAAGGATGGGATATCCTATCACAAGGAAATGATTTTGGGTTTTATTATACGTATTCCCCATTAAATATATTATACCCATCATTATATAACTATATTATTCTCATTATAAAAAAAATTGTTGATTAATTTTCTATCTATTATTTTAATCCTTCTTTTTTAACAAAAAATAAAAACATTGCATGTAATTTAGTATGTTCAGCACCTATGTAGATGAGGAATTTCAATTTTCATAAACACCATGAATGTTATTTTTAATATTTTTATCATCTATAATTATTCTAATAATTATTGAATTAAAATATTTAACGTATTATATAATAATAAAATAAATATGGAATTGAAAATATTAAAAATCTATTTTTATAGTGTGTATAACATTCAATAAGGATGTTATATTCAGAAAAAATTTTACTACCCTGTTGGATGTGTAAAATAAATAATTTTATGGTTAATAATGACTGTAATATCAAAATTATATTATTATTAAATTTATGTATTATTAAATAATCAATAAATTATATAAAATAATTTACGTTCATTTTAGATGGTATAACATCCTAAAAGAATGATCCATTTTAAGATAACAAGTATACTCATTGGTCCATGATTATGATGAATATTTTTTTTCTATTGGTAAATATTTACACATATAGAGATACATGATATATATATAATTAATTTTGTAATATTTTGGAAATGTTCACAAAGAACATAAAACATTGTTACTATTCTAAGGATATAATGGAGTTTTGGGCTAATCAATCAAAAAAGAAAAATGTGAGAAAATGAGTTTTTTAATGCATGAAACAATACTATTAATTGTAAATAATATATTAAATATTATTATAAAAGGTTGGAATTATTTATTTTATTAATTTAATGATATTTTTTTATGTTTGAGGATTGTCTAAGTGAGTTTTTATATTGACAAGGGTTTCAAAATCCCCTTTTTTCATGGAAATTATTTTAAAGTAATTTTTTTAAACATATTATAAATATATTAAAATAATAAAAATTTCAATGTATTATAATATTTTTGATTAGTTATTTATCATGTATTACCCATTTCCTATCATAAAAACCATTAATTAATTTATTACTATATCAAACTAATAGTTAATAATTATCTAACAGAATTTTCTATAGGAATACATTTAATATAATCACCTTAAAACATAATCTTCATATAATATAATATTAATAATAAAATTATTTTCTCATATAGTTTTCTTATCTTTAATTAGAAGTAAACAAATCCTTCTAACTATTCTCTTTTTTCAAACTACCATTATGAAAAATTGAATTTCACCCTTATGATTCAGGTTTCTTATCATTCATTGATTATCTATTGACTCTATTATCTTTTATGAATTATCAAAATGTATTTAAAGAATACATTATGTCCCATTATATATTTTAAGCATACGTTTATAATTTCCTACATTTCTTATTATAGTAATATTGTTTACTCCCTTTATGTTACTATTATATATATGTCCCAATGACATTAATTATTGAATTATTTTATTTATCAATTTTCAGATTATTTATCTCATGGATAAATTCATTAAAATTTTCAATATATTTATGGTATATTAATTATTTACTTGACCAATATCGTATTACTCTATACTTTTTCAACTCCATATATTTAACAATCCTTATTTATAGATGACTTGTAGGAAATATTTTCAAAAAAAATATTTAAAAAATATATATAATTGATATTCCATTATTTTAAAATAAATAATAAAATATTATATGTTTATAATTTTGTTATTAACTACATAAGAATCATTCTCTATTTTTATACATTTAATATTCTAATATTATGATTTTTTTGATAGTAATTTGTGATATATAAGAACAATAATTATATAACCCCATAATGTATTAGAATTCCTAATAAGACAAGTTAGATTGGTAATTAGGGGAACACTTACCCATTTATTTTCAATAACTTTGCAGAGTTATTGAAGATATTGCTATTATATATATAATTAAAAATTAAATCACTGTGATATTATTAATTTTAGTCACCAGGATATTTAATTTCCATTGTTAGGATATTCCATGATATATAATTATATTATAAATATATATAAATTATTATCTATTTATTTATTCATTATGTATTTTGAATGTCCAATTTATGATATGATTTATTTCATTATATTCCACCACTATATTCAGTAGTCAAGCTCACATATTTATATCCTTTCCACATTTCATGATGACATTGTAAATATTTATATACATTTTATATGGATAACCAAATAAGGGATAAAAATATTTTATGTGTTATAATGATGTTTCTCATGTAATGGTTTATTTTAATATGTTTCCAGTCTATTGTGAAAACAAAATTTAGAACCTATGTGATATGTACTATCTATAATAACTCATTATAATAAAATAGATTCCAATATTGGGTATCAAGTGTTGGGGTTGTAATATTTAATAGTTGAACAATTATAATAGTCACCTAAAAACATATTTTATATGAACACATATAGAGAATAAAATGATTTGAATTGTAGTAATGAATATCTTGAACACCATATTAATGTTCTATAATAATATATATTAATTTATGTTAAAATTATTGAAATTATAAATTAAGATTTTTAGTTTTTAGTTTTATTAATGATCTAATAAGTTATTTTCCATTATTTATAAATTTACCCTTAATAGAGAATTATAAAAAACATCAATAATCATAAATGATATAGATTTTTCCCTACTAATAAAATAAATAAATCTAGTGTTTGAGATGAGATAATTATCACTATATTAAGAATTTAACATTATTTATGAGTAATAACCACGAGTTAATTGAAATTCCAATTCTTAAACAAAATAGTTAAACAACATAGGATGGTTTTACAATGATTCCACCCCAACATTTCAATGGAATGAAAAACTAATTAACAAAATATAAATTGTGGTCTTATTTGGTGAATATATTAATCACAATGAGATGTTTTGAAAGGGATAAGTATATCATTGATTTATATCACCTCATGGGATATACTTATTGAATGTCTACCATTGATTCAAAACATGAAAAATGATCAATCTATAAAAGGAGAAAAATGGAATAACCTTAACATGATATTGATTGAAAATTAATTTCATAGAGAGAAACATTATTACATGAAAAGTAAAATATTTAATTTTAGATCAAAGGATCAATAATCTATTATTTAGAATAATTTATGTTTTAGAATTATTTAATGATTTTTTTGGTTTACGTATATAATCCGTAAGGAAATATTAATCTATTATTTATTGGGAGAAATATATTTTTTTAATGATATTATTTTTAAAAAATAATGATGAGGAGATTATTATAGGTTCTGAACATGACAAATATAATTTTCTCCATGATTGTTACCTTAAAATAAATAATAGATAATTTGTGGTGATTATAGTCTAGTCGACATGAGAGGCCAATCGAAATGAATACCCAATCAGGGAGATCAAAAAACTTTCATAAAAATACTGATATAGAATTGAAAATTGATAAAGTAAATTATTTATAACATAGAATATAAGATATATCAACCATGATATATAATTTTCTATCTAACATAGTAAAAACCATATAAAATACGAGGAATTATTAACCCAATTCTATAAGAGACCAACTGTAACCATTATCCCAACCCAAAATTAACACAACATCAACCAACAAACGTCGTCACACTACATGACTACATTACTTTAGCTATGTAATTCAAAACATTGTTTTCATACAATTAATAGAATATAAGAGGAATAAAGGAAAATAGCATTATGATACCACCAGAAATCTTTATTGTTTCTATCATCTTGAGACCATTAGTTATATATTTGAATCAAAAACATACTATAATGCAGTTTCAAATGAATTCAACTTGGTAAAGCATCCGATGAATCCCATTAATTAATTCCAATTCACATTAACTTCAAATATGAAGTTCACAAGACTGATAATAAACCTTCTTATATTTGAATATCAATAAAAATATCTTTTTATAGACATGTTCTCAGAGAAACAAGAAACAATACCATCATATATTATACCAAGAACATGTTGTCCCTAGAATATGTGAATAGAAAGACAGAAAAATCAAGGAACAATAATCTAGGAAAAATTTCAATTATATCAATATATAGTCATGGCATTGTCTATCTATATCACTAGATTAACCCCATGTTGGTCCACGCTCATTGGGGTTGCATACGTTTGATGCATTTTAAACCAAGGATTCTTGTGTGTTAAATTTGTGAAAAAAAGTATCCATGTTAATAACATATAAAATAGTTTCCCAGTATTTAGTCCTCACTCCCATGATTGAACGTCCATTTATAAATGAAAAATCAGCATTGTGTAATTTAATTAAACATATAAGGTTCATAAAATATTTTTAACATAAACCCTCTTAAAACCAAATTTTTATATTTTTCCCAGGATGTATTAAAAAATGTAATATCAAATAAATATAATTTAAAAGAAACAAAATGAATTTTTAAGAACATTATTTATTTCATGATTTAATTCATATATTTAGAGAAACCAACTTTATAGAAAAAGTTAAACTATTTACCCTCAATAATTGAGATTTTAATGATTGGGATCCAATACTAAAATGCCAATATCATCATGAAAATCCATCAACACCCGAAAAAAGACCTACATATATTTAAGTAATATCCCAAAAAAATTTCAACAGTACAAGGGGAATTCTGAACAACATGATATCTAGGCATTTGATAAGATATCAGATAATAAAATATATATTGGATGAGAATATCCACCAAAATTTAAGGTAATTCACTAATGATCTAAGGGGGGATTTATATATACCATTGGCGATATATTATTTCAAACATAAGAGGTATTATGAGAAGAATATATAGGAAAATGAATAGGGAATCAATGTAAATTCCAACTTTTCAAGTGTTTATATATTTCCACATTTTTATGTTTCATGGTTTAACTAGCTATGCTCTAATTTTTTGGTGGCCTCTATATAACAAAAATTGAGGTACATTGTTACATCAGTATGATTTATGTAGTTTTAAATATAATTATTGATCAACAAAAAAACTCTAGAAAAACACCTAGACAACTGTATGATTTTCTAGGTGAGTCACTCAATTTAAAAAACCAAGCTAAAACCATGATAAATGGAGTGATATATAATTATGACATACCACACGGTTACCAGTTAGTTTGTATTAACTATGTGTAGAAACCCAATTATATTCCATGTTTCTCTAAAAATTATTGTATTAAATAAACAAAAAACATATTCAACTATAAAAACATAAAATAATGTCTAATCTGAACCTAAAAAATATTTTTGACATAGTGGATATCCCAATTATCCAAAACAAAAAATATTTTATCTGATAGAAACCACAAAATATTATGGACTCGCATGGAGGAAATTCCACTACTTCCTTGTCAATGACTCATACCCCAATGAATTGGGTATATCTGGATTAATCTATAAGATTACATGTAAAATGGTAATTTTTCAACTCTGTATTACCATATTACATTGATTTATAACATAAAATAGCATATCAACTACAAATATATCAAGATTAAGTTCAACATAATCCGATTGAATCACATGAGATGGTGTTTGTTGACACCAATTGGGAATTTTTAAAACTAAATTATGATTTTTTATGATAGATGAATAATACAAAAAATCATCCCCACTTATTTTATTTTCAATAACCTAGATAATTAAAAATAAACATGCATCTACCCATTCTAGGTAAATCAATTAATGGTTTCCCAATAAATTTAAACCCATATAAAGATGTAGTCACCGACCTAAAACACAAAATGGTGATAAAAATAGTTTATTTTTTATTTCTGATTACTCTCAGATGTGACAAACCATTTCTAGATCAAAAGTAGTTTTTCTATACTATATTGAACAAGGATTTTCCCAACTAGAGATCATTCACCCATTTAATGTTAACATAATTGTGCACCCAAAAATTATTCTAATTTTTTAATTTCAATTTAATACCACTTACTATAGTTATTTTATAAATATACCACAGATAGATTATTTTCCAATGAACTCCAAAAATCAATAAATAACCACAAGAGAATGTCCTTAACTATTTTAATATACCCCTTATTTGTATATGTGACCACGATCTTCCACTGTAAACTTATAATTAATATGAAAAAAATGTGATTATTTTATATTATGACCAATGATAAAAGAAATAAAATTTAGCCTAGTAGTATTATAAGGTAATGTACCAAAAATTATCTAGATATATCATTTCACTTCCACATAAGAATTGAAACATTTATTCACAATCCATGATGTCACTAGTAGAAAACATATTTATAATGTCATAGTTTCCATTATATTTTTTAGAACCAATTTAAAAATCTAGGAATATGAAATTTTTATGACTGTTTTTAAATTACTGATGTGGAAAATATAGTTTGCACATTAGTTATACAAAACCCAATGTGAAGAAATAATATTCATTACACTTCCACATTAGATTTATAATTATTCTGACATGAAATATTTATTTTTGAATTCATTTATAATATACATGACATGAAAAATAACATTTTATACATTGGTTAAATTATATCTAACGTGAAAAATATTTTAATAATTTATGATTCGATGGAGGGTTCAATTCATGGTATTCCACTATCATGATGCATGTCTAATTTCTCTCTTTCCGAAGCCAAAACTCTTGAATTTCATCTATTCGGTGGTCTATTTTCAATTTACTATATTAATATACCTTTACGTTTTGTTGTCCTCTTGTTACAAAACGATGATATATCTCATGTAACCATCACACATTCTCGTTTCAATATTTTCAGATGTTCTTTAGAATGGAATCTCTAACTTTTGATTGTTCAATCATTTATACCTTATTCTAAAATTAACATTATCATGCACTAATGATTTTATAACATCATCATTTTGTGTTTGATTCAGTATTAGATCATCTCCAACTATCTCACATGACAGTTTGAATTTATTTTATAATTTATTAATTAGTTGTTCTTGATTTTAATTAAAGTTTAATTTTGTTATTATCATTCAATATATTTTTTATTTGGATTACATTAAAATTATTTAATACAATTTTTTATGCTATAATGTTTGTAGAGATATGAATACCATATGTAAATGTATGTATATCATATTATTAATGGTTATTGTAAATGTATGAATAACATAGTATTACAGGTGTTTTTAAAAAATTTGATAAAATATGATGATTTTGATGACATTACTAAACATAAGAAAATAAAAAACTAGTAAACTATTTTTGGAGGATTCCATCTATAACCTGTATAAGATATACATGAAATGTAGTCAACTGTAGATATATCTAAATAGAACTCCATACATCGATCATATGAATGTAAAATGGAGTACAATCATATGTAATTAGCTTTTATATCTACTTTCATTGAAGTATGATTTTCTATTAGTGAAACCGCTCCTTTTGAATTAGAGTCAAGCTTTTCATTCTACTAAATCATTGTAACTTATCTATGAATACAATGGAAACATGATATTTGACCCAATTTTAAAAATTATATTGGCTCTAAAATTGGGTTTAGAATTGTCTATCACCACATATTAGTGTTTTCTTAACATTTGTAATTTTTTTAATTATCATTTTATATCATTTTCCTCATGTACCATCCATGGATATAGGTTTTTCTCGATTTGACGCATGTTCCTAGGAGTAAAAGGGTCACCTGTGGGTTCAACAAGTTGGGAGTAATTTATAAAATCATTATAAGTAGAATTTTAAATCTATTTGATACTGACATAGGCTAAACATGAGGCACATTAATATATTAAGAATAATTTTTTTCAACTATTTATTGGATTTGATTGTATACCTATAATACATATCACAAGAATTAATTTAAACATGCTCTACACATATATTTTCCTTATTTTATTCAATTAACTTACACTTGTTTAAATATACTATGAATAAATATTAATAGTTAAATGGTGTTACCTAATTTTATAAATTTTTAATATGAAATAAAAACTAGTTATATTATTATAGTAGGAAATATATTTATGTATTTTACAGTTATTTCAATTATATTTTTTGCTAAATTGCACTTCTTGTAGAATTTGGTGATGATTCTAATAAATTTATAAAATACATTTATGTACATTAAAGTGAACCATCATGTGTTTCAGTTGTAATCTGGAGCATTGAAAAATGGTTCAATCGGTGATGGTTATAATTTTTAAAGTAAAATACCCACCAAGTACCCAATTTGGGAATAAATTGTACCATATAAAGTCCCATGAAGTAGGGTTTAATTTTACATTTTTTGTAACATCCCAGTTAAATAAAGAATAATAAATTTTCATATTTATTAATATTTATGAATTAAATATTAATTTTACTTTAATGGGGTTGCTATGTTCGATTGTGTACCTGATACGCAACAAAGAGTTTCTTTGAAATCTTACGTTGCACACTAGTAATAAAATAATATTATTTTAAATCGTAGTTAACACAAATCCATTTTATTGGAGGGAATGGATAGAAATAACTATAATATGATTATATATGTTTTTAAATGTTTTTACATTTATCCAATAAAAGATAAAGGCTTAAAATAAGGAAAGAATTAAATTTTAGGCGTATATGCCCTAGTTTTCACTAAAGGTTCACTTATCACCTTTTGATGGCGAACCTTCATTTAATATAGTTTTTTTCACTCTTATACATTCTATTGGACCAAATAAAACTCTTCCTTAGAATCGGTACATCAAAATTTACTTTGTGTAAATTTTTGGTATCTTTCGGATAAAGTTCATTTTTTAATGAATAGTGTAAAATGTTGTATTTTAATTCAAAACCTCTTTTTAATATAATTAATTTATATGATTAGATTATCTTATTAATTGGTTTTGAATTGAAATCAGAAAATATTTTTACCATTAAATCCAATAGTGGTCGTTGGAATTAATTTCACTCTGATATCGGACTTAAACTAGTGTCAATCTTTTGATACTTATTGTTTCATAAAAACACGCTATTTGTCATGACAGTGGGAATTAATTATTAAATTAATTAATGTGACTTATATGTTTTGAATTTTGAAAAATAGACTTCATTTTTGAATTCAGAATATCAAATATAGCTTAGGGTGAATTTTTGGTATTTTTCTGAAAAACATCAATTTTTAATGAATAGTGAAACCACTAAGTGGTACTTATAAAAACTGATTTTTCGTTTAAATGAAATTTTACCACTTCTGTGTTTTGAATTTCAAAAATCAGACATACATGGTTGTCATTATGAAGTAAAATATGGTTCAATGAGATTAAAATATTTTTTTGGTGAATAGTAACTTTTAAGTTCTTAATCGCGATTAGAGGTAATTTGTGTAGTTTAAGGTAAAAATATTGCTTTCATAAAATGAGATGAACTTGACACATGTCCTACCCTAATTGGATGTGTCATGGCCGACCAAGAAAATCCATGGGTCAACTTGGGGACCCCATTGAGCCACTTTTTTTGGGAAATGACATAAATAACTTTTTATTTAATGTTAAAGTAAAAAATGACACAAACATGAGATTTTTTACTAAAACAATTTTCACATGGGGATATAAAAGTCATATTTTTGACTATAAATACTAATTAGAAATCTAAAAATATTTCCTACATCATTATATTTTTTTTATAATTTTTAGAAGTTAAATATATTAAATTATTTATGACATCATGATGATGCAGCGATTACCTCATTAATAATGTTTTTAAATAAAATGGAAAGATAATGTAAAATATAAGACATACACATGGACAAAACCAATTGGATGAGTGGATTTCTAACCCTTATCACCATATACTCGAATTATATCAATGTGGGTCCTCTTAAATGCAAATATAATTTTAAAATAAAAGTGACTTTTCTTTACTTTCCAAGAGTGCCCCTCCTCTCCTCTTTTAAAAGGCCCCCACCTCTCCCTCTTTTACAACACTCCCAAAGCCTTTGGCTCGGCCAACCCCTGCCCATTTTGTCTCCCCACATCCCTCTATTACTCCTGGAAGCCTCACTTTGGGCATAAGTCTTCCCAAGGAAGCCTTTGATCTCAAACCAAAGGGAGTTTCCTGATTTTAAGGTAATGTCTTCACTTGAGTCCTTTTGTTTTATTTTGCTTCTCCAACCCCCTAAACTCTTTTTATTCATTTATTTTGTAACAACTCCAGAATCATCAATATAATAGGATGTTTTTATAAGAAGGATTCGTGCTACACTTACACACACCTACATCTACTGGTTAACGAACATACTGTTTCTGTGGATGACGAATTTCTGCCTCCTAAAACGATGATTGTTCAACATTCTTTTAACACCTTCAAAGGTGGCCATTAAGATGACACTATATTTATATATTATATATAATATGTTTATGTTTTACTTATGATTATTTATTTTCCTTTTTGAACATACCTTTATGGATTACATTATGGGTAAACACGATAATTTCATTTTAGGAAGTGCGGACTACCGCCCCCTCAAAGTGATGTGATTCGTAAATGTAATACGTGGGACGTATAAAGGATGGATTTAATGTTATTATATATGATGTTATACTGGAATTATAATATACTTCTATATCATTATTATTTATTTCCATTAATGTATGAGATAGAAATGAATGTTGCGTTCATGCGTACGTACGTCTTACCATCTCTATAAATGGTGCATTTCATTTCATATCCCCAAATGTAATTTACTATTATAAGTACATGTATATAATGGATTTATATGATGAATGATACATCTAAATGATGAATATATTTATGGAATTAAAATATACATACCTCTCATTTAGTTTTAATTCCATTAATATGACAAAGAAATGAATGTAGCGTTCATGCATACGTACGGCTTACCATCTCCATGAACGGTGCATTTCATTTCATACCTCTAAATGATTATGTGATATTATAAATACATGTATATTCTAGATATATACGATATATATGATATCCAAATCAGGAATGTCATTCAGGATATAAATAACCTTTGACCAGACGAACAACATGTAATTGTAAGAAGTCCACTTTTGACTTAAGGACCAAATATCAACAAAACAAAAATTATTAACTTAAATGATTAAATAATGTTTATAACATGGAAATGAGTGAAATAAATGGAATAATGAACTCGAAAAAGGTTCTTAAGAAAATAGAAAATTAACTCAAGTTTATTATTCAGGACGTTAAAGAATGATTGAGTCAAGTCAGACCAGAGGTAAGGGACTTCATCTCAATCTCCTTTCATTGAGGCATATTTCATTTTATACACAACTATATTTTATATGGTGTATAAACCCCTTTGACTTTTACTTTTATACAAAAGGAATCTTTTTCTACGAAAAATTTTACTAAACAAAAAAATAGAATATTTCTTTTCACATACATGGTGACAATGACCTTTTCCACCACCGCGAGTATTATTTGGTCTTTGGCTTACTCAACAAGTCGTGATGTTTTTAAAACGAAATAAATACCATATAATCTTTTATGTATTTTGGTATTGAAAATGTTTTTTATAATGGATTTCTTATGTCAATATATTTATGTGATATATTGTGATCAATGTGTGGAAATGTTTTCTTTCCATTATATTTTTTTATGTCTTATGATTTTTATAATGGTACTTGGACATTTAACGGGTGGTTACGTGATAAACCATATGACTGGTGGTGCCGTGAATACCAGGACGGGTGGTTACGTTATAACCTCCAATGCATTGGGTATGGAAGTCGGCCGTATGGCTATTCCATTAAGTATGTATTGAAGTCACCCGTATGGCTATTCCATTAAGTATGTATAGAAGGTGGTCGTATGGCTATTCCATTAAGTGAGATGTATGGAATTCGACCGTATGGTTATTCCACTTAAGTATGTTTATGTCCCAAGATACCTTTATATGTTATGTGATCTTTTTATGGGTTTTATGGTTATCTTTTGGTTACAACAGGGTAAGTAATGATCTTTTATTCAGTGAAGAGTTTTTACTACATCATAAAGGTGAAAAGTATTACTTTGATAAAGTATACATGGTTTACTTGTTGTTTAGATAAACTAACATTTTTCATTCTTTTTGTATCCCTTACTGAGCTCTTTATGGTCACCCCAAGTTTTTTTGAAATGTTTTTCACAGGACCTAATGTAGAATAGGGTCATGGATGGGATCAAGGGAAAGTAATCCTATATAAAACATGGAACTAGACATGTTTCTTTTTAAGAATTTTTTTATTCTATGGAAACATAGTAGAAGTGTCTACTTTGCAATATTTTGAGGTGTAGTAGTTATGTTATAATTCTCTAAAACACTAAACCTGAAAAGATCGTCAATGTGAATTATTCATTTAATTCAATATTAAGTAATGTTTAAGGACAGGGCCTTATAGTTGGTATCAGAGGTCGGTTTAGACAACTTTAGGAGTTAGAAAAGTGTAAAATTATAAGTTAATTTATGGTATGATTGAAATGATATGGCATTTAAAGATTACCATGATGCTTCACCAAAGATATTTCTTTGTTAAGAATGGTATTTTGTATAGGAAACAAGACAACTTTTCTGGGAAGGCATACTGACGGAAATGACCTTCCAAATCAGAAACCTGAGATGGTCAGTGTCAGAATTGAACAGTTTGTTGCAGTGATTGCTCAGTAGATTCAGGTGATAAATGGTGGTTGTGTTTATTGATGATATTTTGGTGTTTTCTAACTGTAAATATGAGCATGAAAGTCATTTAAGGGTTATTTTGAAAATCTTAAATGAAAATAAAGTGTATGGGAAATTCAGCAAGTGTGAGTTTTGGTTGCAACAAATTGCTTTCCTTGGTCACACTGTTTCAAAAGATGTCATAACTGTTGATCCTGAAAAAACAAAAGGTGTTGAAGAATGGCCAAGACCCACAAATGTAACCGAGATCCATAGTTTTCTTGGTTTGGCAGGTTACTACCGAAGGATTGTTGAAACTTTTTCACGGTTATCTAGTCCAATGACTAAGCTAACTCGTAAGGGTGTTAATTTCATCTGGACATAAGAATGTGATGATTGTTTTCAGGAGTTGAAAAGAAGATTGGTGAATGCTCCAGTTTTGGCACATCCTTCCAGGAATGGTGAGTTTTTTATATACAGTGATGCTTCATTGAAAGGGATTGGTTGTGTCCTTATGCAGAATGATCAGGTAATTTATTATTCTTCACGTCAGTTGAAAACTCATGAGGTAAATTACCCTACACATGACTTGGAATTAGATGCTGTTTTTTTTTGCTCTAAAAATTTGGGGGCATCATTTGTATGGAGTAATGTGTGAAATATATACTGATCACAAAAGTTTAAAGTATATATTCACTCATAAATAATTGAACATGAGATAGAGGAGATGGCTGGAATTAATCAAGGATTATGAATGTACAATTCACTAAAATCCGGGAAAATAAAATAAAGTGGCCGATGGTTTGAGTTGAAAAAGTAATGCTTCATTAACCATGCTACGTTTGGAACGAGATCCTTTGGTTTTTGATTTGATGAGCATTGCCATAGAAGTTGTTGGTGCAAGAAGTTCATCTGTATTGTTTCCGGTGTCAGTGAGATCATCCCTATTAGACAGAATTAAGAACGCAAAGAGGGAAGACAGTGAGTTGTAGAAAAAGGTAGTGCTGGTTCAGAAGGGTATGTTGCCTGAATTCAACATTGATAATGATTGTGTTTTGAGGTTTGGGAAGAGATTATGTGTGCCTTGTGATTCACAGTTGAAAAATGAGTTGTTTTGTGAGGCTCATAGTTCCCCGTTTTCAGTTCATCCTGGAAGTACTAAGATGTACATAGATCTGCGGGAGGATTACTGGTGGGATGGAATGAAAAGGGATATTACTGATTTTATTGTGAAGTGTCTGACTTGTCAGCAGGTTAAAGCAGAGTGAAAGTTACCGAAAGGTATGCTCCATCCTATACCAGTGCCAGAGTGGAAATGGGAAAACATATCCATGGACTTTGTTGTGGGATTACTGAGGACATTGTGAGGTAATAATGCAATCTGGGTTATTGTTGATCGCTTGACTAAATCTGCAAATTTCCTTGCTATACGAGATACTTTTTCACTAGATCAACATTTTTGTTTGTATCTTAAAGAGATAGTCAGGTTACATGGAGTTCCTCTCTCTATTGTTTCTGATCGTGATCCCAGGTTTACTTCTAAATTTTTGAAAGGCCTTCAGAAGGCGTTGTGTACTGAATTAAATTTTAGTACAGCTTTTCATCCTCATTCAAATGGGCAGTCAGAACGAACAATTTAGACCTTGGAGGATATGCTACGAGCTTGTTTGATGGATTATCAGGGAATTTGGGACCAACAACTTTCTTTGGTTGAGTTTTCTAATAATAACAGTTTTCATTCCAGTATACAGATGGAACGATTTGAGGAATTATATAGGAAGCGGTGTCGAACTCTAGAATTTTGGGATGAAGTGGGTGAAAGGAAGATGATGAGACTAGAATTGGTAGAAGAGATGGCAGAAAAAGTTCAGTTGATTCAGAAACACATGAGAACAGCTCAGAGCAGGAAGAAGAGTTATGCGGATAACCGGAGGAAGGATCTATCTTTAGAGGTAGGTGATCATGTTTTTCTCAAGGTTTCTCCATGGAAATGTGTGATGAGATTTGGTAAGAAAGGAAAGATGAGTCCAAGGTTCATTGGACCATATGAAATTCTGGAGAAAGTTGGATCAGTTTCTTACCGAGTGGATTTACCTCCGAGTTTATCTCAGGTACACAATGTTTTTCATGTTTTGATGCTGAGAAAGTACATGCCAGATCCATCTCATGTTTTGATTCTAGAGGTAGTTCAGCTGGAAGAGAACCTATCTTATAAGGAACAACTGGTCCAGATTCTTGACCACAGGGAGCAAGTGTTACAGAATACGGTGATTAATCAGGTAAAGGTTTTGTGTAAAAACCATATGGTTGAAGAGGAAACGTGGGAATCTAAAAAAGCTATGAGGGATAAATACCCCCACTTATTTTGATAAGTGAATAAAATTGCGAGGATGCAATTCCCAAAAGGGGGGAAGGATGTAACATCCAGGTAAATAAAGAATAATAAATTCTCATATTTATTAATATTTACGAATTAAATATTAATTTTACTTTAAAGGGGTTGCTATGTTCGATAGCATACCTGATACGCAACAAAGAGTTTCTTTGAAATCTTAGGTTGCACACTAGTAATATAATAATATTATTTTAATTGGTAGTTAACACATAGCCATTTTATTGGCGGGAATGGATAGAAATAACTAGAGTATTATTATATATGTTTTTAAATATTTTTACATTTATCCAATAAAAGATAAAGGCTTAAAATACGGAAAGAATTCAATTTTAGGCGTATATGCCCTAGTTTTCACTAAAGGTTCATTTATCACCTTTTGATGGTGAACCGTCATTAAATATAGTTTTGTTCACTACTATACATTCTATTGGACCAAATAAAACTATTCCTTAGAATTGGGACATCAAAATTTACTTTTTGTAAATTTTTGGTATCTTTCCGATAAAGTTCATTTTTTAATGAATAGTGTAAAATGTTGTATTTTAAATCAAAAACTCTTTTTAATATAATTTATTTATATGATTATATTATCTTTTGAATTGGTTTTAAAGTGAAATCAGAAAATATTTTTACCATTATATCCAATAGTGGTCATTGGAATTTATTTCACTTTGAAATCGGACTTAAACTAGTGGCAATCTTTTGATACTTATTGTTTCATAAAAACACGCTCTTTGTCATTACAGTGGGAATTAATTATTAAATTAATTAATGTGACTTATATGTTTTTAATTTTGAAAAACAGACTTCATATTTGAATTCGAAATATCAAATATAGCTTAGGGATAATTTTTTTTATTTTTCTGAAAAACTTCAATTTTTGATGAATATTGAAACCACTAAGTGGTACTTATAAAAACTGATTTTTCATTTAAATGAAATTTTACCACTTCTGTGTTTTGAATTTCAAAAATCCAACATACATGGTTTTCATTAAGAAGTAAAATGTGGTTCAATGAGACTAAAATAATTTTTTGGTGAATAGTAACTTTTAAGTTCTTAATCGCAATTAGAGGTAATTACTGTAGTTTAAGGTAAAAATAATGCATTAATAAAATGATATGAGCTTGAAACATGTCCTACCCTCATTGGATGTTTCATGGCCGACCAAGAAAATCCATGGGTCAACTTGGGGACCCCATGGAGTCACTTTGGTTGGGAAATGACATAAATAACTTTTTATTTAATGTTAAAGTAAAAATGACACAAACATGAAGATGTTTTACTAAAACAATTTTCACATGGGGTTATACAAGTCCGATTTTTGTCTATATGTACTCATTAGAAATTTAAAAATATTTCCTACATCATGATATATTTTTATAATTTTTAGAAATTAAATATATGAAATTATTTATGACATCATGATGATGCAGCGATTACTTCATTAATAATGGATTTAAATAAAATGGAATGATAATGTAATATCTAAGACCTACACATGGCCAAAACCAATTGGATGAGTGGACTTTGAACCCTTATCACCTTATAATCGAATTATATCAATGTGGGACCTCTTAAATCCGAATATCATTTTAAAATAAAGTGACTTTTCTTTACTTTCCAAGAGATCCCCTCCTCTCCTCTTATAAAAGGCCCACATCTCTCCCTCTTTACCCACATTCCTAATGCCTTTGGATCGGCCAACCCCTGCACATTTTGTCTCCCCACATCCCTCTCTTACTCTTTGAAGCCTCACATTGGGCAGAATTCTTCCCAAGGAAGCCTTTGAGCTCAAACCAAAGAGAGTTACCCGATTTCAAGGTAATGTCTTCACTTGAGTCCTTTTGTTTTATTTTGCTTCTCCAAACCCCTAAACTCTTTTTATTCATTTCTGTTGTAACAACTCTAGTATCATCAATATACTAGGATATTGTTATAAGAAGTATTTGAGCTACACTTACACACACCTACATCTAATGGTTAAAGAACATACTGTTTCCGTGGATGGCGAATTTCTACTTCCCGAAACGTTGATTGTTCAACATTCTTTTAACACATTAAAAGGTGGCCATTAAGATGAAACTATATTTATATATGATATATAATATGTTTATGTTTTCCTTAAGCTTCGGTATTTTTCATTTTGGGCATACTTTTATGGCTTCCATTATGGGTAAACACGATAATTTCATTTTAGGAAGTGCGGACTACCGCCCCCTCAAAGTGATTTGATTCGTAAAGGTCATACGTGGGACGTATAAAGGAAGGATTTAATGTTATTATATATGATGTTATACTGGAATTATAATATACCTCTATATCATTATTATTCATTTCCATTAAATTATGAGATAGAAATGAAAGTAGCGTTCATGCGTACATACGACTTACCGTCTCCATGAATGGTGCATTTCATTTCTTATCCCCAAATGTAATTTACTATTATAAGTACATGTATATAATGGATTTATATGATGAATGATACATCTAAATGATGAATATAATACTGGAATTAAAATATACATACCTCTCATTTAGTTTTAATTCCATTAATATGACAAAGAAATGAAAGTAGCGTTCATGCGTACGTATGTCTTACCGTCTCCATGAACGGTGCATTTCATTTCTTACCTCTAAATGATTATGTGATATTATAAATACATGTATATTCTATATATATATGATATATATGATATCCAAATCAGGAATGTCATTCTGGATATAAATAACCTTTGACCACACGAACAACATGTAATTGTAAGAAGTCCACTTTCGACTTAAGGACCAAATATCGACAAAACAAACATTATTAACTTAAATGATTACATAATTTTTATAACATGGCAATGAGTGAAATAAAAGGAATAATGAACTAGGACGTTAAAAACGATCGAGTCAAGTCAGACCCGAGGTTAGGGACTTCATCTCAATCTCTTTTCATTGAGGCATCTTTCGTTTTATACACAACTATCTTTTATACGGTGTATAAACCCCTTTGACTTTTATATTTTTACAAAATGAATCTTTTTCTATGAAGAGTTTTACTAAACGACAAAAAGGAATGTTTCTGTTAACGTACGCGGTGACAACGACCTTTTCCGCCGCCTGGAGTATTATTTGGTATTTGGCTTACTCAACAAGCCGTGATGTTTTTAAAATGAAATAAATACCATATACTCTTTTATGTATTTTTGGTATTGAAAATGGTTTTTATAATGGATTTGTTAGGTCAATATATTTAAGTGATATATTCTGATCAAAGTGTGGAAATGTTTTCTTTCCATTATAATTTTTTTATGTCTTATGATTTTTGTAATGGTACTTGGACATTTAACGGGTGGTTATATGATAAACCATGTGACGGGTGGTGCCATGAATACCAGGACGGGTGGTTACGTTATAACCTCCAATGCATTGGGTATGGAAGTCGGCCGTATGGCTATTCCATTATGTATGTCTAGAAGTCGGCCGTATGGCTATTCCATTAAGTATGTATGGTAGTAGGACATATGGCTATTCCATTAAGTGATATGTGTGGAAGTCCACCGTATGGTTATTCCACTTAAGTATGTTTATGTCCCAAGTTACCTTTATATGTTATGTGATCTTTTTATGGGTTTTATGGTAATCTTTTGGTTACAACAGGGTAAGTAATGATCTTTTATTCGGTGAAGAGTTTTTTCTACTTCATAAAGGTGAAAAGTATAACTTTGATAAAGTATACATGGTTTACTTGTTGTTTTGATAAACTAACAGTTTTCATTCTTTGCGTATCCCTTACTGAGCTATTTATGCTAACCCAAAGTTATTTTGAAATTTTTTTCACAGGACCTAATGTGGAATAGGGTCAAGGATGGGATCAAGGGAAAGTCATGCTATATAAAACTTGGAACTAGACATGTTTCTTTTTAATAATTTTTTTTATTCTATGGAAACTTAGTAGAAGTCTCTACATTGTAATCTTTTGAGATGTAGTAGTTATGTTCTAATTCTCTAAAACTCTAAACCTGAAAAGATCCTCAATGCGAATTATTCATTTAATTCAATATTAAGTAATGTTTAAGGCCGAGGCCGTATATTTTTTTACCAAACAATTAATCATTTTAGGATTTTGAATATATTATTTTTTACAAAATTGAATAGGTTTTTTATTTTTACAAATAATCAACTATGGATTTTTTTCCATGTTCTAAATAATTTTTATGCATTTTATTTTATGGATATCATTGTAAATTTTTTATTAATAATTTCATACTATTTTTTCATTTATTTTTACATGATTAATTATTAAAATGATTCTATTTTGTAATTACATTCACAATAATGACCTTTATCATAATAATTAACTATTTTCCTTCTAATGTTTCCATTTTTGGTTTCCTAAATTTTTCTATGTCATTTCTAATAACAATATTTTATAAGTTACTCCATATGTTTTTTTATTTTTATATTTGATATTTTTTATAGATAATAATGTATCGATGTTAGATTGATGTAAATTAAATATGTGATTAATATGGGAAAGGTGCCCAATCATTTTTGGATTTTTCTAAATTCAATGTTCCAAAAAAACAACATGGTTTCTTGTTTATGTCTGAAAATATTAAATTTGAAGAAGTTGGAAATAAGAGAGATCAAATATCATTTAATTTTTCATGGTTTTTATTTGAGTAACAGACCCTAGATGTGGAATGCGGACACCTCTCAGAATTTCAAATCTATTGATGATGGTTCTTTTCAAGATGAGAAATATGATCATCTTGATAAAATGATTATTGATAAGGAAGTAAAGGAAATTGAGAAATAACCTAAAATTAAATGTTTATATGGTGATGAATAAAAACCATTTTATCATTGTTGTATATCATATATGATTTTATTGGCGGTGTTATGAGTAATTAACTAGAAGGAGAAACAAGGATGGATTGACAAGAGTTTAATAGAGGTACTAATATTATTGAAAGATATTCTTTTTAAAGATAATGATATTCCAGATTCAATTTATTAATATTAGAAAATATTATTCACAATGGGATTATGGTAATAAAAATTACATGTCTTGTTGAATAACTATGAATTTTATAGGAAATATTAAACGTTTCTGTCAGAGTGTTCTAAATGAGGGACATTAATGAATAAGTTGAAATAAATTTCACAAGTTGATTTAGAATTTTCTGATATCATTTCCACGAAATTTTTGTAGAATCCAATAATTTACCATGTGGAACACTTATTTTAAAATTAACATTATAAAATTTGTTATGATGGCATGCAGATGAGAGGATATGTAATGAACAACTAAATAATCTAGCTAATTGTACACAGTAGAAGAAAATTGATCACCAGTTTCCTATATCTAGTAATTTAGTTAGAAATTACAGAAAGGGATTTTTCTAGTATGTAATGAATCCATTTTCAAGCCTATATATAACAAATAGATTGTGACCTATTTTATTGATAATTTATAACTTATCACATGAATATTATATGTAGTGAAAATATGTTATAATGAGATTAATGATATCTCAACCAAAACAACCCTGAATATTATATTGATATTTTAATTCACTATTATTTTTAAATTTTTAGCTTTTATTGGAAGATGTTAATAAGTTGTTTGATTCTTATAAAATAGAATATTTTCAATGGCATGTGCTGATAATGTTCACTAAAACTGAATTCACATCATATAGAAATTTTTTTGGATGTAGCGTTAAGGGGAATAATGCATGAATAATTTATGAACAATATACTTCATATTATGAACTCCATAGTGGTATAAAAATAGTATATATGGGCCATCTAAATATTTTATTTATGATACATAATTATTGAGGAATTAAAAAATCATTCAATAGATCACATAAAATTTTTAGTACTCCAAAACATTTTTCCACTAATCAGTATATAGAGAGGGTGAAAACATGGATTGGAAAATTAGAAATACATAGAATTAATGTTTTTCTATAATAAAGTGGAATAATTTTTCAATATTTTTTAAGCTACCATATTATAGATATCATGAGCTCAAACAAAACATTGATATCATGAAAATACAAAATAATTTCTATGACTACTTGATCGGAACATTATTAGATATGTATGGAAATACTAAATGTGTGTTGGATGCAAGAAAAGACTTACACTAAATGGGAATTTATTTAGAGTTTCTCCCACTACTGATGGAAGGTGAAACGTTATACCCCCATCTTGTTATACATTATCATAGTGATATAAAATTATCTTTTGTTAATGTATTTATGATATAAATGTTCTACTAGGTTATTCAAAAAATGTAAAACATTAATATTTATTAAAGGATTTGATGTTTAAATGTCTCAGTTATCATGATTTTCACATCTTGATGAAACAACTCCAAATAGTTTCATTTTGTAGAATAATTCCCATCTATGTAAGAATGAATATCATGAAAATGTGTTATTTCATAATTTCATTTTTTAATAAGGTGATTTATCCAACTACTTTAAAAAACATTTAGAATGAAGTGTTTAAATACCTTGACTATTTGAAATGTATTTTTCCCTATCATATTATGATATCATGAGTAATAATGGTTTACATAGTGCGAGAAATAATGTGTTTTGGACCTATATATCTATCATAGATGTTTCCTTTTGGATAGTATATGATGATATTAAAGGTATATATTAAGAATCCATATCAACCTGACACCTCCATTGTTGAGTGTATATTTTGAAGAAGTTGAAGTGTTTTGTGAATGATTTTTTTATATGGTTGAGAACATCTATTTTCCTACATCATTCCATGAATGAATCAATTATGGGGGATAGATGATTTTTGGCTTGAAAGTAAAATCATATAAATTTGTAGAGATAATGAATGTAAAAAAATATATATATTTACAAATATATATGATACTCAACAATATATAACATTTCAAATTAATGTTTTGTAAAAATGTTATCCAAAAAATAATGATATTTGAATTTTAAATGAGCATAACCAAACATCTTTCCCTAGTTTAAGGAGTCCCCTCTTGGTTTATCACATGCATCTAAAACATTGAGATGTTTACTGGGAGGTCTTAGTTAAAATTTGACAACATGGTTTGTGTTTGATAATAATGGCTATATATTTTATACAAATGATTAGGACAATAGTTTTGTAGTACAAAATATGAGTATATCAGTGTTCACAGAAGAAATGAATATTTTCAATGGAAAATTTGAAAACCCAAATCAATCAATTATATAGATTTTATGGATTCATTATATAAATTTGGTAGCTTTATAACATAAAATTTCATATTTTAATTTTAAAATCAAAATGGTTTATCGGTAAAAACCATGCCAAACATGATGAATTAAAAATGACAGTAGTTAATATGAAAAAATAACAAGTAACAGATGATCTATTTATCATGGAGACACATGAAGAAAATATTTTATATATTATTGTTCAATCTAATATGCAGTGGACTATAGTTTTACAAGGGAAAAATATTTTGGTGATGGTAAACTTGAAACATATATTGATTTATGTGACATCGCTACATCAAAATAATTATTAATATATAATGTACATAAAAATGATGATGACATGGCCTTTTACATGACAAGTGATATTAATGAATTAATTTTTGATAAAAAAACATTTAGTACATTCTTAATTTTATGGGTAAAATATATATTTTTTTAAATTTCACGAAATATTTGATATTTTTTAATGAATCCCTTTATTAAAACCTGTATTAACACAAATTTTTATAATTTTCATACATTTATTTGTGTCATTTAATCTCACATAAATTACTTTATCATTTTTTTAACTATTAAAAAATATGAATAATTTTTTAAAATATTAGTTTAGGTTATTTATTTTGTTGATAATTTTATTATTTTAAATTGAATGTAAAAATATTATTTTAATTTTTAAGAGAATGTTTTCTTAATTGATTTTTATGAAAATGAACGGTCGATCAAAGAATACTCCACATACATCTGGAGATTACCAACCTCAAGATAATTTTGGGGAGGAATTCACACATGATATTATTGACGATTCTCCGCATCCTTTATTAAAAGGGACACTTACATTAATGGAAGGAAAATTATTCTAGGTAGGGTAAACGTAGAATCAGACATTTAACATATTTTGTTATTTTATGTAGTCAAGACCATATGATATAAATATAATTTTATGATAATGATATTGTACATGGTCAAAATGAAAAACAATTCAATATTATTATATTAGTTCAGGAAAAAAGTAAAGTTAGTATTTTGATTAATAATATGAGAATTGGTCATAAAGTTCATTTATCTCACATGTGGGATACTATTTTGGGAATCTCATTTGTTTTTATTTTTCATCTATTGAAATGATAATCGTTATATATGTTTTCATCCTTAAAATAAAAAAACATATCATATTCCAAAAAATAGAGGAGTTTGGAAGAAATGTTTATCATTTTCAGACTGGACATGAATAGATTTTGAATATTTCATCACATAAGTGTTCTTTTTTTTATAATATAAAAAAACAAAATATATGTAATATATTTCTATTTATAGATGATGATACTTAGAAGTATTTTTTTGAAAGAAGACGAGTAGAACCATTTTTGGTAAGTGCAATGTTACCTTTAAGATGTTTTTATATTAAAAATAATATTAATTATCACGTTAATGATAATATTAATGAATTATAAATTATTATTTAACAAATATTGAGCACATATCATTATATGATCCATGAAAGAAACATATACCCTTAAACTATATCTCACAGAGGGTATATGTTATTATAATATAAATTGATGGATGAAAATTTTCTACAACAAAGGGCTTTGTCTTCAATCATAGCAGAGGATGGATCTCCTAAACCCTTCTCCCCCATAACACGAGTCATGAAAAATGGAAGAAGGATGAGATGCGAAAAAAATGACATTATCTTACAAAATAGTTGAGGGTTGTATATGAGAATATTGTAAAAAGATTCCATTTTTTAATTATTAATGATATCTCAATTGTTTAAATATTTTGATCCATTTCATGAATTTTAAAATATTATATATAGGATTCTCTTAATGAGTAGGACACATAGGGGCATCTATAGTTGAGGTTAGATAGGATATTTTAGCTTTAAAATTGTGAAATATTGAACACTCGGGTCATGTTTGTGGATGCCTGATAGTTGTATCGATAAAACAACTGTTTCAGAATTCTGAATATTCTACAAGGTTGATGTTTATAGAAAAATAGAAATATTTTAAGAGGAATATCGGTGCATCTGCCTGAATATATAGGATGGGATCAAAGCATCAATATAGACAATGATTTTAGACATGAAAAAATAGTTTCATACTTTTGATCTAACACCTCCACCTCCAACAACAGATCCCACTATTATTTATCCTACTTATAAATGTATTCCTTTTATCCCCACTCGTTCTTATCCAACTCTAAAACCCACTACTCCTAAACATCCCAATTATTGTGATTTTAAATTTGATAATCCCCATCATATTGTTTTATATGGGATGATATTTTATATGGGTGATTCCATTCATCATCAATAGAGAGAGATAGATCATTATATGGTCACTAAACACGATATTGTATATTGATGAATAGTAATTCAATTTCCTATATATGATGTGAATATATTTGGACAATATACAGGTTCTTTACTTGATTGGTCATCTTAACTTGTTCGACACATTACGATAGAGGTATTTGAATATGTTATCTTTAATTTCATATTGATATTATATTTTCTTTAACATTTAAATGGTTATATATAAATCTCAAATATACTAATAATTTAAACGTAATGAAATACTCTATAGTCCATAAAATATACAGTTTGTTATGACATTATATGTAGTTTATTCTATTGTTAATAGACTGTCGAGATATTCAATTAAGTTGTTGTTTTTATATTTGATTCAATTTGAATACTATTTTTTTAGGAATTAAATGAATTTGAGACTTTTAAAAAGATATATCATGGTTATTTTAATTGGTGATCAATTGGGAATCAACACAATGATCATTTTTTCCATGTAACTATGTTATCAAATTTCTTTAAATCATTGAATTTATTGATAATTTGAACTTATTTATGTTTTTTTATTATGCATATTTATAAAAAAAATTCATAGAATGAAAAGATATAAGTATATTTATATTTTTATCAATAATTTATTTCAATCATAACTCGGACAATGAAATATATAAAATAAAATGATTATATTTCTAAAAGATTTAAAAAATATGAAACTATTGAGGGATATATGTTTTTTTTCAAATGGGTGAAATTTATTTTTCAAAAAAAATATATATATATTATAAAATACTAACCAATAATATTAAATTTTCTTATATATATTAGTTACCATTGGATATTGTTTGTTTGTTTTCAACAGAGAAGAAATTGAAATCGCTAGGCACGATCCACGGTGAACTCAATGAAAATGTTAAGATTTCATTAATTGAGTATGTTTGATTATTATAATACTTGTTTACAATATAATAAAATAAATTTATTTTATTCATATTAATTTCAAATATAAAATTGTATTTATATAGTGATAAAAAATAAATAAGATTTTTGATATCAAATATCTAAAAGATCTGGTGATTTTTCATTTAAAATTATTATAATTTTCGTATATTAATTTTAAATGTTAATTATAATTTATATAAAATATATAAAATAAATTTCAAAAAAATAAAGATTAAAATAATGTGGATACAATATTGTATAATTTATCTATGAACTAATAGAAACTTGAACACTTTTAATATTGAAAAAGGCAAGAATTATTTTTAAACCTATCTAAGATATCTCACAAGTTTTATTCAAAAAACGTATAAGTTTAACATCTTATTTATAATTATTTTATTTTTAATGATTCTTGAGAATATAGTGAAAATGAGATGGCACACTTGAAAAATGGATGGGAGACACATTTTACAGCTTTGATCCATTTTTAGTTTGTTTATAATTTATATTATAAACTATCAAGTTAAATTGACAACTGTACTAGTTATTTCACATGTTTTCTTCTATTTTGCTAGTTGTGTACGGTTTCCTCTTATATATGACGGAGAGGCGTAGGGAGGAATATTTTTATTGTAAATACACTATTTTTTTCATGTCATTTATATGATAGTTTATGTGAAAAAACATAAATATTAATTTTTCATGTCAGTTTCTAAATTACTGTATGAAAAAACTATCATTCACATTGGTTTTTTTAAATATAGTATTGAATATTGATTCATGAATTATATTTAATTTCAGTTCGATATATAACATGCATGAAATATTTATATCCATTATATTTTATTTTAATTATATATATAACTGATGTGAAATAATAATGGCTACTACCTTTCTCACCAGTGTCAAAATTTTTCTTCCACATCATTTATTTCATATTACTAACATGTAAGAATGTTTTTCACTTCAGTAATTTTAAAATGGACATAAAACACTTTAACAAAAATATTTAAAATGACTTATATATATAATAAATGTTATAAAATTATTTATAACATCACATATTAATGGGAATATATAAATTAACTGACATAAGAAATAACCATTTGCACTAGTGGGTATTTTATAACAACATTAATTCTTAGAAATGAAATTTATGATGAAAAAACATTAAAATTGAATGTCTCATCCATGAACACAAATTCAACATCATAGATCCTGCTATATCTTGGAATTCCAGGAATTTATTGATCAATAATACTAGTGTTCACTATTCGTAATATCCTACCTTAATGGTATTGGATTAAAACTCCTTACATATAAACAGAAATCAGTAATTGGATATGAAGAACAATCTGTCAATGACCCATTATCGAAAAAAATTTATTATAATACTATAAATTTATTTTTGAAAATAATTCAAGATAGATATTATAATTAAAGAATGATTCATCCCTCCCATAGATGAAAATTTTTGTCCAATAGCTTCTTCAACCCCAAAAATTATACCATAAATCAAATTTATCATTAGCCAGAACTTGAATAATCAACTTAAGTATTGATTTACTCACATCCTACATAGTGTTCTAGTGACAAAATTTCAATTTATTAGTTTATATAAAATTTTAGAATCGATTGTTTGATGATACTCATCCTAGATATTTTTTCCCAATTATCGATCCATATGGGTAATAATATACATCATTTGGTTATGATCAGAATAAACCACAAATCACTCCCTAAAGTGATAATGGAATAATTTTTTAAGAGTTTGCATCATGGATTCCATGAAAAGTACATGTATTAAATAGTTCTTATCATGAGGGTATAATTGGTGAGATTCATTGGCCACCACATTCATTCCCTACATTAAGCCACACCAAAAATCCACACCTATGTAAGTTATAATGAATAACAAATTGAACATGATTTTAGAAGAATCACAACTATATTCAGGGAAAATAAAACCATTATTTCTAATGAATATCTCTAACAATTATCAATCTATTAAAAGTTAATGGACTTATGGGTTAATTATGTCATCTGATATGGATTCTATGATAAATCACAAAAAAAACTGCATGTAATAACAAACTAAGCCCATGAATCATTTAATTAAAAACACATTTTCATGGGGATACAATTAAATGAGAACATAAATGTTTTATAGAACCTATAATATTACCCATTGTGGTATTGAATGGCCTCGAAACATCACATGTCGATTCTATAATTTGGATTATAAGTATTTTCATACTACTGATGTTAGTTAAATATTCGAGATTTGACATAAATGTGGTTCTTATATTCCTTTTAAAACTACAATTACATAGAGATATCAACAAAAAACATACAAAAAAATAATTCCAATAAATGATGAAATATATGGTTCATCAACCATATAAATATTACTAAAGATTGAGTGAGACTGAATTTCATAACAAGGAACTAGAAATTTATAAAAACACTTTTAAATATTTCCATACATATATATTCTTATTAAAATATAAATTGATGATACCCAACTCAATGATCTATTATATAA
Source organism: Viscum album (assembly GCA_963277665.1). NCBI lineage: Eukaryota > Viridiplantae > Streptophyta > Magnoliopsida > Santalales > Viscaceae > Viscum > Viscum album. The sequence continues at coordinate 396,158,021 of OY728148.1, forward strand.
AACCATTATGAACCTCCATATTGATCAATGATATCATCACTCCTAAGAAAGTGGTTTTAGTTCAAAGCAGTCAGCTGATTATGTTTCAGCTAATCTACATAATGTATATGGATTATGTATTATTTATTTTCAAATAAAATATGTTAAACCTATAGTAATATGATGGTTGGAATAAATTCAATTCCCTCATGATCCAATAGATTTATATTAAAGAATACTGACATAGTAGGTTACATATGACATGAAGTCATCTAAATGGGAATCATCCCATGGAATAGGTAAATGATGAAAACAACCTCTCTCTATGGTAGTGACATATAAAAATAATCGGTATAGACTACATGGTACGAAATCATCATTAATGTAGAAAACTACAAAAAATTGGATCAACAGAATACAAATAAATATCCAATAATGTGAGTAACTGTTATCTTTCATGACAAATAGCAGGACCTATAGTCCTATGTATAGAATCCTACTAACCCTAAAATATATTATATAATACAAAATGATATTAAAACATAACATAATGATGATAATTGTTTATCGTGGACATAATTGTGATCATAAAATCCATGAAAATAATATGGTCTATGATATAAGGATCAGGTTCTATAAAACCCCACAACATGTCATTATCTGATATCAACAATCAGCACATTGGAAATTTAGAACCCTGAACCTTCATATTTCTTAAGGAAATGGAAATAGTAAATATTAATGAAATAATATATAGGAATATAAATAGTATTGAAACTATAATTGAATTATTTAGTGATGGTGTTGTACACGTATCTTACATTTCCAAGAAAATTAATAATGAAATGAACATCAAACCTCCCATGGTATACAACATAAACATAGATTACTCTAGTGCATACTCTATTTCATAATGATGTTTAGTCTTAGCTCCCCCCATTGATACAACCATTTTGTCTACTTAACTCATTTAATTAAAATTAGATCAACCACTATATGATGAATTATAAAAAATTTGGTTGCCTTTAGTAGGATTGGATACAACACCAGATCCTTTCAACATCCCCCCATAAATTGTTTTAAGGTAAAAAGATTTTCTAAAAATATAGAAAGTCCTTGATTCTTTCATAAAATTAGGATTATTATAACTATCCATCCTGATTTTTTATATAACTACCATATTTTTACTCATAAAAAGCATAGAAAAATATCCCAATGTGAACTAAGAACCCAAATACATTATTTTCTAGATATAAAATACCCCCTGGAAACCACCTATAACAGCGAAAGAACTACCTAAACATGTTTCCCATATAAGTCTCCCCCATCCATAGTAGTATTAAAAACCACAAAATATGTAGTTGAAATGAATAATTGAATCAATATAAACTAAATATCAACCCCCAATCCCATGTCAAAACACTATTACAGAAGGTAATAATTTTATATATTCATGGGTGGTGTGTGTACCAATTTGGTGAAACAACTGTCTAACTCCAATGTTTATTGATCATATTTTTCTAATGATAGAAATTATGATGTATTCACAACTAGATACATTTCTAGAAATTTTTCTTAATGAAAAGCTAATTTAAATAAGACTTAAAGAGATCACCAATTAACATATCATGCAATATGGAGTCCAATTATTATCTTCCCAATAAACCAATCATAAAAGTTGAAAACCCCACCTTATGGTCATCTAGTTTTTTGAAAATTTGTAAGATAGTCTCAATGAAATGAATCATATCATTGAATATACAAGGTAATTTTCACCATTGGGGATGGGTGGGTTACTAATGGTAAACCCCACAGCATGATTCACTCTCAATCCCAAATTTCTAACACCCACTTACCCCATTGTATGAATTTTGTAGATAATTGATTCCAACAATGTCGAATTTATAGAAGTATTAACCTACAAACTTTTCTTCAACATTATACTCCTTGATTCATAAATTAACATCTTTGAGTAATTTTATAATGATAAAAAACGTAACATACAATTAGAATTATAATAATTACTTGAATGGTTGTAGAAATTAATTATTTAATATTTGAGAAACTTTTCAAAATGAATTTAAAGAAACCAATGATTAAATAACAAGGTTATAAAACATTAAAAATAATAGTTTCATCTAAATAATACCAAAATCATGATCATTTTGATAAAAATTAAATTAATGTTCATGTTTCATAAAAATACCTTACCCCCCATGTTAATAACGTTCAGATATTAGTGTTTGAGGGCTTGGAACCCACCCACACTTACTACAAGAATTTTTGAGGTCCTATCTCATGTATAACATTGACTCTGTACCAAAAAAATTATATTTATCACATTAATGTAAATTTATATATCTAATATGATTTTGTAGTGAACCATAATTGTTCAACATGACACACCACCCAACAAGACCTACCCTAAGGTGGTTATTAACGAATAGCCTAAATAACATGACAAAATGTAAAATTTAAAATAATTAAAAAATAGTATGAAACATGAATGAAAATAGTGATCATGCATGAGATATTCGTCAAAATTAGAATATGGAAAACCTTAAATATGAAATAAGATAATATCAATAGAAGTATCCATGTGACAAATTTTTACAACAATCTCAATCTACCACAAAGACAACCTAAAACCGAAGAATCCGAGGAGTTTGGTAACATGGTTTCCTTTAAAAAGTTCATCTACAACTAATTCTATATATTACCAAGAAAATATTTTTTTTTGAGAAAAAATCCTGGTAGGATACAATAATAAATCTATTAAAAGTTTATCACTAAAAATTTGGTAGTTCTCTTATTTAAAAATTATTTTTATAATGTAGTTACGAACAAAAAAATCTGGTAAAACAGTAAATATTTTACATTAATTATTCTAAAAATTACATAATATAAAAATTTACAGGTAAATGATATCAATTTTATCAACTTCAATAAAAAAATAAATTTATATGTATTTAATACGTTATCTATTTTAAATTGTTTTCCTCTTCTCGCATTTATACGAACACCCCCAATAATTTCATAATCAGATTTATTGAATCAATTTTCATAAAAAACCCATATAAAACCTCTACCCAAATTATTTACCGATATTTAAAATGTCATAGTATTCTTAAATGTCCATCAAGGGGTTCAGTAAAGAGATATCAATGCAGGTTATTCAATGAAGAGGTAATCATCTTAATCAATCATTTTAAGGTTAATTATTATTCTTATAAAACCCTCATTTCGGTCATGAAAATCTAAATTTTATAACATTAGTAGAAATCATTTATTGAGATACTATAATAATTAACTCATAAAAATTTTCAATTCTTTTTTACCATCAAATAGGAAATAATTCAACGTTGGTGCATTTATATACTACCACTTCTAGTTAGATATACAATTAATTCACCATACCAAAATCACCATGATATTTATAATGATGTATTTAATAAATATATATGATTCTTATGATAAAATACTAATTTTAATAGTGAATTATAATATTATGTTATTTTATTCTCTTCATCAAAATATTAAACATGACTTGTATATTTGTATGGATTCTATATCCACGTAGTGATATAAGTGTATATTCACCGACCCATTATAAAGAGTGTTATAAAAGTATATATTATTACTAAATATTATAATTATTTCTTAATTATAACTACATATATTTTTAAACCATTATCCTAGTACAATTTCATTAACCATCAAAAAGAAATATCTATAGAAAATAGACCAGTTTTCCCTTAAATGGTCATTTCAGAGAAGAATTGTCAATAATATGATAAATATAGAAAAATGTAATAATAAATTATAGGTTATGTTTGAATATAGGCCAGGAATCAATTTATAGTATATCTATATTTATTAAATATGAGTTTTGAGTGCTTATAATTTATTTCATATTCATGTAAGGGTTTTTTGTCCATCTCTTTTTTGTGAGGCATATGTCCTATAAATTTTTTTTCCCATTATGTGTTCTACATATTAAATATAAGGTTATTTTACTATTAATCCCATGATATTTATTGGGACATAAGAAAAATATATATATTACTCTCTTTCTTGTTGTTTTGATTTAGTGATTATAATTGTTGAAATTATTTTTATTTTCAATATTGTGTTATTGATACATGTTTAATGACATTATACTATTTTTGGTTATGATGTGTATATACTATAGCTTTTTCATTTTGTATATTCAATAACATTATTTTCAAGGTATTTAATGTTTTAATTCAATTTATTTTTTTCATAGCTGTTGTAAATAATGTTTTACTAAAATGCGAAGGGTTTTATGTTACAATATCATTTTATAGTGTTTTCATATGAATATATTTATGATAGTGAAATTATTTTATATTTCTCACTAAAATATTCATAATTTTATTTCGAACAAGTTATTTATTAATTTTAAATGTCATAATTTTATTTTAATATCTTTATGAACTAGTGAATGGAATTATGTATTTTGAGAAACCAACTTTCTATTAATATTCTATAAGGAACACTTTTCTTCAACAAACATATTTTTATTAAAATAGTTTATATAATGTTTTAACTATTATTTAATGATTTATTAAATTTATCATATCCATTCATGGCTCTTATAATGTTTTTTCAAATAAATGTTTTTTTCTAAATGTGATAATTTTTAGTAATAGTGCGAATGAAAACATCATTTTTATGTATAATGTATAATATACTTCCACTGTCATAAGTAATCAAAAGTTGGAAGAATACTTTTCATGTTTCGATGGGTTTTTTCATTCAATGGATTTTTTTATTTTTAAAAAATTATTTGTATGTTATTACAAAATGAAATGGTTATTTATGTCACAAATATATTCCACTAATTTTTAAAATAATTCTTCATTTATGGAAAAAATATTTCAATGTCATTTATGATTCACCCAAGATATTATTTAATGATAATGTCATTTTTTATATATTTATTACAGTTATGATGATGAGATATTTATTATATCCAATTTATATTCCATGTTCTATGTTATTATATAATGAAAATTATTTTATTCATATTGTTGAATGAATTTTAATAGATTATGATCATATGAATTTTTGTTCAATTATTGAACACAAATTTGATAGGTAAAGAATAACTTTTGTTAAGATAAAAATGTTACACATGTGGATATCAAACTACTAAAAGGACAATTAATGGGAGGATATCCTAATACGATTATGTTGAGCATAAGAGGTTACCTAAATAAAAAATGGGTCATTAGAGTATATCCCAAGCTAAGAATCCCAAATTTGGGAACACTAAAGGTAACCCCATTCTTGAAGCTGGTGAATTGGAGGTTAACCCTGGCCTTACAAGAGATATGTTTAATGATGGATATCTTGGACATATAATTTCAATTACTATGATTTTGGCATATATTGTTACAGTTTTTATGACTTTATCATATACTAATGATTGGTTTTCAAGGATAATTAATTTTGAGTCCCCTGTAATTAATATCTTATTAATAGAAACAAATTAACCTATGACTCTTGATAGTGACATATGAATTATAATGTGTTATTTTTAAATTTTAATCGTATATTTTTATACCATTATTCAATTTTTATTATTACAAAAGATTAGTGACTGATATCACCCATGTTTACTTTTATTGCGAATCAAATCTCATCCATTATTATGGTTTGAATTGACCAGGATATGAATAATGTTTTTAAGTATTTTATGACTAAGAATGGAAGTGTATCATTTAAATGTATTCGGTAACTATGTAAATTTTAATGATCTGCTTTTTTAGTAAAAATAAAATGAAATTAAACCTATATACTTCAGTCATTTATCGTAAGGATATGTAATGAATATTCATCTTAAATGATGTAACATTTTTTTCATAAGGTATTTTTTTATATAAATAATGTGAAAATCACATGGTCCTAATCTATGTATTTAGAGATTTCATACATGAGAAAAATTAATATACCCCATAATTTATCCATCTTAAATAAATAATGATCCTTATGAATTTTCACTCTACATGAGTGTAAATATCATATCGTGTTCATCAACCAACCATGAATTTGATAAGGAAAATACCCAAAACCCCTAGATTATATATGTTTCAGTGAGTGACATTTGAATGGTACAATTTTATGGGATATCTCATAATAATAATATCAACAAAAATTGTAATAAGGAATTATTATTATAACAAAACTATAAATATATTGTCAAATATATGAAATTTCATGGGATATTATAGGAATAGAAATCGAAGTAATACGTATATACTTATTATCTCATGATCTCAATATTCATTCAAATATTTACATGTCATCATTTCCCAAACTACTAAATGAAAATCATTAATTAGATACAATTCAATGTCATTAATTAAGAGGATATTTTAATTCAGTTATTAATTTTAAGATAATATTTGCACACATTAATGAATGATAAATAGTGTTTAATTTAATTATAATAAAATTTTAAATTAGGAAACTATTATATTAATGTTTAAATTGTCATATTATAATAGAATCTTCATGTACCTCAGGATTCATATGGGACCGTGAATTCATTAATGAAACCACTGAATTATTATCCATATCCTCATAATATATCATTTTAACACCCATATCAATGATCTATAATATAATAATATATTTGGAAAGATTATTTTATGTCCATAACTAAGATCAGGGTTCCATAACATAAAAAATTAATCCTTTAATACCATAAAAATTATTAATTTGTCCCTATATTCTAGGAATAACCTCTAGTTTAGAGATATACATCACAATACAAATCGTTTCAATAAAATAATATGATATAGAATCCCTAGTTGTTATGTTTAAAAAGGTATATGATTTTAACATATCCACACATAGCAGAAATTTTCTTTAAAAAAATGAAACAATTTTTATATTTAAATTCATCTCAACATAATTAAATGAATTCATTTTTGACACATTAGAAAGAGATAAAACTCTCATCCGTATTTCAAGGTCATATCCTCAGTTCTAGTCAGCAATATACATACCATATTCACAAAAATTTTGATAATTATATAATGATTAAATTATTATCTCCACATAATACTGAAATCATTAAAGACATCATCTCTAATAAAATATAAGGATTACCAGATACTACCTGTGGAATATTTATATAGATTTCTATACATCCATACTAACACATTAGAATAATATCAATAATTTATATATATATATTATATGTAACAAAAAAATTAATCCTTTTGGATTTTTAATGATAAAATACAATTGAACATTACAAATGAATGTGTCTAGTCTTACTAGAGGAGAATTTCTATATCATTCATTATAAATATTCTTTCCCAATATTTTTGAATCTTAACCCATTCATCATGTAGAATTGACCCACCCAAACCCTCAAGGAGATAATATTCAAGATTTTATTTCTTAATAGTAGTATGATATCTATATAAAATATCATAAATAAAAATATACACTCACTAATAGACATAAATACATAATAATCTTCCAAATTCATAATCAAACAAAACACCTTTATTTTAGTGTCAAAAACGATATCCCAACTATAATAAGCTACATAAATCCCTAATAAAGCCTTTAAAACATTCCCACATTAAATGTATCATTTCTAACATTAGAATTCTATTTATATCGTATAAAACACTTATATTAAATTCCTATTATATAATGTGATTTTCAAAAAAATTCTTACACAAATAATAATTGAACATAATTATTCATTGTATTATTTAAATATACATTAACAAATATATAAGATAAAATTATTCTTCATAGTCAATATAACTACTTTTCATGAAATGATATTTATAACTGAAATCATTATATGATGACACTCTATAATCCATAACATTTTTCTTACGGAAACCAACATTCATGATATGGATGTCACCCATTCTGGTGTATCCACTATGATGTAAATGTTATGGTTATACACGGATTACATTTTATATTTACTATATTTTAACAATTTATCATAATCAAAACTAAAAAATTCATCTTAATAGGAGCTACACACATTACTAATGAATATTACCTCATCATCATTAGCAATGTGATATATATATATATATATCTATTGAGAAAATGATTTACAATATAATATCATATATGATCTTTTCTAAATGGAATGGTTTCTTCATCAAAAAAATATTATTGGAATGACCAAACCTAAATCAGTAGAACACATGTTGTTATTTTTTTCATCTTCTTTATGTTTATATTTCCTCTCATTAACTATGTTATCAAAAAATTTATTTTCTAAGAATATAGAATATAGTTCCACAAATAGGTTATGCTCTATAAATATTGAGAACTTATATCTCTTAGTTTCTATATAATAGGAAAAATCTATATTTCTTAAATATATATCAAGTATTATATGAATCCAAACTTCACAAAAACTACTCACAACCCTAAATATTTAAAAAATTTATAGTGGGTTAATTACATGTTTGTATCACATATATTAACATTATAAATACATTTAATGGGAAAGAGATTTGTATAACCGTATCATCATCTTGAGTATAATATAATAATGAAATTTAAAGGCCACACTACCACATCATTAATAGAACCATGTCTAACATTTCATGAATTATCGTCTTCATATATTCCCATCAATTGTGGTGTTAAAATAGGAGCGAGTTATTGAAATGTCAATAATAAATCAAATTATCATTCGAATCATGAAATATGTAATCAAAACCCTGATATGATTAAATAATAATAATAATAATCCCTGATTTATTTAGAACCTCATCCTGAAATACTCTAAACTATTCAAATGTCTTGTAATTCTAACTCATTAAAGAGACATATCCAGACTGGTTATTGTTATTAGAAATTGTAAATTTATTCCTAAATAAATACAATATAGTACACATTGGTTTATATAAATTTAAATACATGTGATCAAAGAACACACTAACCTGTTTAACTTTTACACGAAACGGATAATTGTTTATCAAAGCTAATAAACACGATTTAAAATTTTCACCACATCTATAATCAAATGCTTAAAACTAAAAATATCTACAAATTCTATAAAATTGTTTTTTATATTCATTCTATGGAATAAATTTTATATATATATGTATTATGATAGAATCAATTATGACCATATTTCATTAAATGAAAAAAAATAGATTTTCCATATATAGAATGAAGAATCCATTTCTCATAATCTCAAATCAATTAAATTTATCTCTCATTTATATATAATAAATCATATTACTGATAAATAATTGAAATTATTTATTCATTATATAATATTCAAAAAATAATTCTTTTAATAGATATAATATAAATTTTTTTACAAAATTCTAATATTATTAAACTTGGTAAAATTAGATCAAACACGTTTACATCTAATACAAATAATCATTACACATTGTGAATATAAAGATGGACTTCATTATTTTTAAATTTCCCTCTATATTTGTGTCTATATATTTCATCACACATGTGTGAGAAGAAACATATAACTAATACTGAATAGTCACAATTAGTGAAATTGACCTCTGAATCATTTTCATAGATGATATAGATGCTTTACTCTAAGAACACTATTATACCATAGATAAAAATGCGAGATTTTATAATATGTAATACATATGAGGGATATAAATATGAATTTTATTATCTATTACATATGTTATGATATATATATATATATATATATTATGATATATTATACATTGTTTCCATGAAAATTGGTTAACAGTATATCTATTAAAAATGATGACCACTAGAAACCACATCTATTTAGTGAACAATGATTTGTAGTTGACTGTGTAATGAGAATACATCAGTTTTCCTCATATAACATTATTATTTAGGTAGATAATATTGATAAATAAAAAATTATGTTTGTTAGTTATTTTTTTACGAAAAAAGTTTCTCGGATCTTGTAATGCGAAAAACAAACAATATATCTTTATAGTAAAAAATTATTAATGATACATAGTTATCGTAACCCAAATATCAAAATTATATTTGGTTATTGGACACTAAATACTATATTTTTCCATTATTTTGTACGCATGATAACATATTGTAGAAATAATGAAAACCACTACTAGTTAAAGGATATGGTTCTTGACATGTTCTTCTATTATAGGAATCTAAAAATTTGAAATTTAAATTGATTATTTGAAATTTTTACTAGTTTAATATCAGATTAATTCATATTAATCAATTATAATATCATTAATACACTATTTCCACATGGTTTTCCCCTTGTGTATTCTCAGATCCTACGATTTCGTTTTTCAATCATATTCCATCATCCAAATTAATGTGTATACAACACATTAATGTGAAATTCGTTATGTAATCAAAAATTTAATGAAAAATATAAAAATAAAATAAAAATAAATTAAAATATATTTTCATTCATCTCATTTATTGTGTAAAATATATTTTAATTTAAATATATAGTGTTATATGATATGGAAAATATATAGATGAGTAAAACTATCGGGAAAATTACCCAACCACTATCCTTTCAAGAATAAAAAAGAACCATCATGTTTTGTGAAAAAATCAATAAAAATCCACCCCTAAGGGGAGACTATACCCAATAGATTATTCAATTAATCATATATCTAATGACAAATATGTGTACAAAATAATTAACAATTACTCTCAATCATATAAATATAAAAAACTTGAAGTCCTTGTTGTGGAAAAACATATTCTTATGAACTCACACCTAATATGAAATAAAATTCTCATTATATAGAAAAATGTTATCATATAATGAAAACACACTATATTAAAATATGATAAAAATTATTTATAATCATTATTAGTAATGGATGTAATGATATTAATGATTATTTTTATTCATTTCCAAAAAATTTAATATAACTAAGAACATAAATTATTTCATTTATACTTTTAAGAAGACATTTTTTAATCATAATATATTAAAAAATTTATAAAAAATTATTATTAGAAAAAAATTCTCCAATCCTCATTATAGTGCCCTTGATTCTAGAAATTATAGGTATAATGGATATTATAGAAGAGTTAAAATTGAGATTATAAGAGTATGTGGACATGTCCAATATGGGTCAACACATGAATAATTTGAGTAGTGTAGTGTTAGGGAAAAGATATAGTGTTGGTCAGTAAGAAAGAGACTTGTAATATAGTGGGGAAAATAAAAATTAATTCCTTTAACCCACAAAAATAAATTTGTATCATAATATTGGTTACCTCTGAGTGAATATATGATATTGGACTCACATGAGGTATAATAATTATTCAACAATTTATCAAATATTCTAGTTCCCTACACAATGTTTTCTCACACAATATTGTCCCAGGTGAAAATTAAATTATGTCTAGAATCAATGTATTATATAGAAAAAATTTATAGTTTCTTTCAATATTTCATGATTCAAACTTTAATAAAAATAATAACATAACTCATTATATTAAATCTAAATTACATTAAATACATCATTAAATGTCGAGTCATTATACTAGATATGTTATCCCATAAATATATCTTGAGACAATATGGAATTTGTTTATCAAATTACATTATTTATAGATAGATAACAAGAAATTGTGTTATCATATAATGTAATGTGATTTGGGGAAATCTATTTTATATTATTCAAAATATTATTCTAATTAAAACTGAACTAACATGATAAATATATTAAGATAACAGTTTTATTTTCATTGATGATATTTAGGGTATCATCCCATGATTAATGGGAGAAGAAGATCCAGGGAGAGAATATTGATTTATATTCTAAATTCAGTATTTATGGTATTTTTAAAGAATATTGTAACTTTATACTTGTTGAAAAAGGCTCTATAACAATTGGAATGTCATACTCGTTATTACTGAAGAATCTAATGATGATTCTTATATTTAATGGTTTTACAATTACCATCGAATTCATGATTGTATCATGAGGATTTTCCTGCAAAGAATGTTTTATATGACCTTCACTATGCATTATGAAATATTCCATGGGAATTACAAGGTAGTTTTGAATCTTTTCCAGAAATTTATTACAATTACAAGAAGTGGAATAAAATACATTTATATATTCATCTTTCTTACTGTTAATTTAATTAAAAAAATTCTCCATATGTAACATATCGGGTTCCAACTAATTAAATGAATACATTACTTCCCATTTTATTATTCATTATCATTATTGAATATGTAATCAATATATGATCAACATATAATTTAATTGAACTTATAAATCATGTAGGATATGATTATGTGAAACTTCTTTCCAAATGTATTCACTATATTGGGAGTTATAAATTTTTGTTCTGAATCTTATGAACAGTAGACATCAATGGAACCGAAGTATATGCATTCCTAGGTTTATGGATACATTAGGTTAAATATATAAATAATTCACATTCATCACATTAAAATTTCTATTCATCAAACAAATAATAGTTCATTGGGGTTATAAATATAAAATTACATCTCTACTAAAACCATTTAAAAAATAATTATTCTATTATACATGTTTTCATTCAATGTTGATAAAATTAAATTTTTAAAAAAATGTTTTGAATGATTAGATGAAATAATGTAGAGATTAACTAAGGAAGAAATTTTAAATTTTATATCATGTAATTAGTTTTTTTCATATATAGTGATCCCCCAATTGAAGGATTAGTGTTTTTAGTTATGAAAAATGACTGTTTTTTAGTATATGCGTCAAGGAAATTAAAGTTCCACAAATAAATTTATCTAAATCATGAAATTGATGTTGAAGATGTAATATTTTACATGATTTTATGGATATAATATAATTATGTTGAATGATTTGTTATATATATATATATGTATATTTATTTATTAATAAATGGATCATAAAATTTAAAAAAAAATTCATTTAGAACTAGTATAACATAATATAAAATAGGCAGTATGAATTACGTAGGGAATATGAATATGAATTACACTGGCATCCTAGGAATGAGAATATGATGTATGACACATACATAAGTAGAATAAGATATTTATATCCATAGAATGTATAGAAATTGATCCAATACAAATGGAATTTAAAAAAACTAAACCTTAATCAAATAATCAATGGAGAAGTATCATTATTTTCTTCCTATGATCACTATACTATATATTCATCAAATTAAAATGTCTGAAAAGTATGAAACGTTTTTTTAATGGATGGTTAATTCCTTGGAAGATGGGAGTCTTTTGTAAAAAGAATATATTGTATGAAGTTTTTAAATATAAATAATTTATATATTCCATTAATATATGGTATAATGTTTGATTTTCTGGATGATTCTCAAAGCAGAAATCCTTCTATAAACAATGGGAGAATCATAATGTACAAGGACATCAACAAACATTTATAGTACAAAAATATGAAATGGGGAATTAATGACTATGTATAAAGATGATATATATTTTAGAATTTAAAGGATATGATACAACTACCTAATGGTGTCATTAAACCACTCAAAATACCAATGTGTAAATGGAATAACTAGAATATTATTTTTGGTATTGGGAATCCAAGTAAAAAAAATATGAATTATACAATGTGGTTCATTTTAGATCACAATATAAATTATAATAATTTCATAGTATTAATTATATACACTCTAAACATATTACATGTATATATATTAAAATATTGTATGTACTAATTGTGAACCACCATCACCTATTACTAATTGTGATGCACAATTTACATTTAAATTATTTAGTTTTCAAAATCTACCAAATATAACGTCCCAACTATAATCTGGTACGAGCCGTTTTTTATTGCATTCTAATTAATTAAGCAACCCGCGGTGCGTGCATTCGTACCTCATTGAGGTTACGAAGAATAAATTTAATTAATTTAAATAACTACAGGCTTTTAATGAAAAATGTTATGTCGCACGTTAGCGCAGTGTTTACGGTTTTATATAATTAGTTAATAATTTAAAAGAGTAATAGATATTTATGTAAGACTTAAAAGAAATAAATAAAGGATAAATATTTTTTCCAATAAAATAGAAATGGGGCTCTGGGAAATTTAAAAATAATTAAAAAATTAGGGGATTTCCATTTTTTATTGTTTTTATCTTTTTTCCCATTCCATCTTTTTATTTTATTTTATTATTTTCATTCACTTCCTTTCTTCATTATCTATTATTTTCTCTTATTATTTTCCTTCTTTTCTTGTTCTCTCTTTTCTTTTCTTTTCTTTTTTTTTCATCCTCTCTTCTCTTCCTCTCCCTTCCCTCACGTCACACCCCTCCTCTACCCTATGTTGTGCACCAACCAGCAGGCCCTTCATAAGGTCGTCGATTCTCCGTCCAAGGTCTGATTCATTTACTGTCAGGTGAAAAATAAACCTTAGGGAAAGGCCATAATTTCACAATTGGAATCGTATGTTTTTGTTGATTAATCACCGCATAGTTCATCACAAAAATGTTTTACCATATTTTGGGGTTTTTCTAAAATCCTTCATTTTCATCCATTTTAGGTCAAATCAAATGCAACCACAAATCATAGAGTCATCTACAACTACAAGGTAGGGTGTTTACTTGCTTTCCCTTGATTTTGTTGTGGTTTATAAAAACACACTTGTGTGTCGTTAGTCAGTGCCTTCCATCTTTGTATGATCTTACCCAATTTAATAATTTTAATTGTTTTTCCATGTTTTTGAAGCCTTAATCATCTTAAATTAATTTTTTATTATTATTCTCATCATGGTTGGACACCCCTTGGTCATTCCAACATGGCCGGTGTATTTTTCCATTCACCGAGTATGTATATTAAATAAATATTAGTATCGTGTAGCCAATTTATATTGATTTAAATTAAATGAATAATTTTATGAATTGTTGAATCATTTTTGGAAACCCCTTTGGTTGTACCGAAATGGTCGGTGTAATTTTTTATTAGTTGGGTTTATCTTATAATTAACTTCAGGTAATGTGCAACCCTCAAAATTGAAATAAAATAAAATAAATAGTTGCATGAACATGAAAATAAATTGTTGGATCATTGGTACTTGTTTTCTGAAATGTTTATTTATTTAAAAGTGCATTATCTATTGATGTTGATAAAATATATTGCCTTATTTAGTTTCCAGGTTGCAAATTTTAAATTTATACCCTGTGGTGCATGGGTGTATCCGGTTATTTTTCAAGCTGCGATTTTATATGCTGATCATGCCATATCTATTTTTGTGAAAACATTAATTAAATTCAGTGTGGGGAAGGGAGGTGGGTACCGTATTAAGGGACACACTTATACACTCCCATTCCAAACTAATTACCCTTATGTGCCGGGGGCGGTGTCATTGGATTTTCCGGACCAAGACTTCCCTAGGCTTTATAATACTTATGATTGATACTGGTTCCAAAAGGGATCCTCAGGATGGATACATTGGCAATGTTACTAAGACATCCTCGGATGATACTCAACCCTTTTTGCATGATCGGGACACACTCAGGGTAAATTCATGCCTCTGACGATACTTGGACTTTCATGAGATTTCCTTGGACAGTCTTGGTGGGTTTGGATAATATTGATGAATGTTACATAGTGATACATCCAGGATGGGATCAAACTCCAACTCTCATCTTGAACCATAATAATAATGATCTTATGGTTTATATTATTCTCCATTTTTGTCGATTGAGAATTGAGATATTCTTCTGATATGTTAAAGTTCATCTTCTTGACACTTGACATAGAGACCAAGTTAAAAAAAACTATTGGGGAACACTTATTCCTTATTTTACCATGATTTATGGTTTAAATATATATATATATTTGTGTTCTTGAATTATGCTTAGAAGTACCCTTTCAGACCACTAGCATAGGTTGAAGTAGGTGACTAGGCATGAGTGTCCTTTAGAACTCGAGATGACTTATTTATTTCATTTCAATTAAATTAATATATTTGAAATGGTTGTGTTATAGAACACTGAATTTTTATATTTGCAAAAAATAGAAGGGTTTAGACAATATGGGTGCCGCCCTACTGGGATTTTATCTCACACCATGCTCAAGCATCATTAACACCCGAGTAAATTACATGCACGTTGGTATTTACAATGGGAATCATGCCGGTTCTGATGCTTGATTGTTCATTACTAGTTAGGATGGAGACTGGGGTAGAGGACTGAGCCTTTCTCGTGATGCAACTGCTTCTTTGTGTCTTTAATTTTCAGTAGACTGTGTGTTTGAGTTCTATTTTTCATACTTACATTCTAGAAATGCATCATGTCTTGACATCATTTGTGAACTTCCACACTATATTATTATTATTTTAGATAATTTATATTCCTTTTATTGCAGTTTATTCATTTATATTATTCCTCTATTTATTATTTGTTGATGTTTACTTTTTCTATGATATTATCTATTACCTATGAGTTCATAGTCTTTTCTATGGACTAAAAAGGGGCCCTCGTAGAAAGTTAGTAGCCTCTGGTGTTTGGGGAGATGTTCTTGAAGTTATCTGACCCACCAGTCCAGCCCTCGTCTTAGAGGTGAGCTGAGTCGGGGCGATACAATGTGGTATCAGAGGGGTTTTTCCTTTTTTTTCTTACTGTTTGTGCTAGGCAGTAGACTATGATATATTTATTTGACATGTACTCTATTCATGGACGTAGCTAACCCATGTTCAAGGGAAAACTCAAATTTCATTGATTGGGATTGATATTATTGATTATGCCAGTTACTATTGATATGATTTCACCGTTGGATCAATCACATATATTTCATTATTATTATGTTGGTATTATTGAGATAATAGGTTTACCATTACAGCCCAATGATACGAGGGAAATAAATTTCATACACCATAATAGGAACTACAGGAATTAAATTCAATGCATATTGACATGCCAGATATACTTTCAGTGTGAATTTTCATGTTTGCATTAGAGTTCTGTTGTGTGTAGTGGTAAAAGTTTGAAATGATGGTATGTTGAATATAAAGTGTTGATAGTATGTCAGGTGTTAGCCTAAAATAACCGATTGGATAGTAGAACATGTTTAGCAGTCCCTTTTAGTAATCTGCTCAATATCAAAACCAAACTATTGAGTTTGGTTTTTTGTTGTTTAGTGCTCAGAGGCAGGCTATGTACCTAACCTATTTTTTCACCATACATTATTTTCTCACCTTCTTTACTCCTTGTCTAAGGTGTGTTTTTGGCTGTGAAGACAAATCCTTCCTCGATGCCTTCGTGATGTGCCTTAGTAGAGTGGAAATGAGCGCATTCTAGATATGTTGGGTCATAAGCAACCATTGTTTCCTCTCTTAGAGACTCCAATGGAACTACCTCATGTAGATCTTCCGAGGGACCCTGAACCTCAGTTCAGGGATAGTTTCCTTATGTTTATGCAGTCGGTTCAGAATATACGTAGACCATCCCCATCTATAGTAGAACATACACGAGACTTTCTGTAGTAACACCCTCCCACCTTCTTGGGTAGTGGTGGCCCTCATGTTTTAGAGTCGTGTATAGAGGCTATAAGGTCTCTCTTCGACCACCATGAGATGGTTCAAGAAAAGAAGGGTCAAGCATGTATTCTACATGATTCGTGACTCTTCCAAGAGCTGGTGGGACTTTGTTTTTTAGGCTGAGAAGTCCAGTGACATGGCAGGGGCCGACCTCCAACCTGCCTTCTACAATCATGTTTATCTACAGACTATGTGATTTTATCGTGCATGGGAGTTCCTACATCTTTAGCATGGATCTATGACTATGTTATAGTATTCTACTCATTTCATGGAACCTCAACATTTTTTTCCATCTCTAACTGGAAACGGGTAGACTGCTGCGAGGTGATTTGAGGACAGACTTGAGTATATTATCCTCTCATAGGTGAACGACTTTTGTTTGACCATAATTATAGAGATTCTGAAGCAGACTCTAATATCATTGTGAAATTTCAGGGAAGCCAAACCAGTGATCTAGGGCGGTTCAGTTCCACGACAGGGTTATAGTTCTTCTGAAAGTAGAAAATTCCATTTAGAAAGTGCACTTAGGGAAAATATGAGGGAAACAGAACATCTTGATATCTCTATCACATGTTATCAGTGCGATAGGGATGGTCACAAGAAGCCACAGTGCATGAGGGATCTAATGTAGTCCCAAGCATGTAGTTGGATGGGTCACCGTCAACATTTCTCCCATTCCATCTCTTCGACATCCAATGGTAGGGAATCCGACCCTACACCTCCTTCAGGTATG
This sequence comes from Viscum album, assembly GCA_963277665.1. Lineage (NCBI taxonomy): Eukaryota > Viridiplantae > Streptophyta > Magnoliopsida > Santalales > Viscaceae > Viscum > Viscum album. The sequence continues at coordinate 396,176,261 of OY728148.1, forward strand.
GGATCTATGACTCAACAGTAGGTCATGTATCAGGTCATCGCTCAATTCTCATGTACGCAATTCAATTAGCACTAGAGGAGTAGAGTACCGGACCTTATACAGTGAGAGGCACTATCCTAGTAGCCTCTAATTTAGTTTCTCCTCTTTTTGACATTGGTGGATCACATTCATTTATATTTTCAGTTGTTGTTGAGATTTTTGGTTTTCTAATTGAGTATAATTATGGCGTCATGTCATTCCACACTATGCTTGGGGTCAGGTTAGAGGGCATATTCCAGTGCCAAGAGTGCCCCCTCGAGATTGGATGGTACCATTTTGTTTGAAATTTCTATATCATCGATATGTCTGGAATCAGATTATTTTATGGTATGAACTGGTTCTCTCTTTATCATGCTCAAGTGTACTGTTATCGCTGTCTCTTTTCCTTCAAATCCCCTGAAGGAAACAAATCTTACAGAGGAAAATTGGATATGTAGGCTTGGCCATAGTGACTAATCAGTTGGAAAATATCTTCATGAGCGATCCGGGAACACAACTAGTGGAATTCCCTCCAGTGGTGGTTCTTTACAGGGACGTCTTCCCTGATTATTTCTCTGGATTACCTCATATAAGAGATGTGGTGTTCACTATCGAGGTCATGCCAGGTGCAACATTGGTGTCTATTCATCTTTATTGGATGGAACTAACAGAGATACAAGAACTCAAAAAGAAACTTGTAGTCCATGAGGATAAGGGTTTCATCAGACATATCACATTGTTGTGGTGTTCACATGTCCATTTTTACATGAAAATAGATGGTACCCTCAGGTTATGTGTGTATTATCGTCTAATCAACCAAATCAGGGTAAAGAATCGATATCCATTGCCTCATATAGTTGATCTATTTGACCAGCTCCGGGGAGCAACTATTTTCTCCAAGATTGATCTGAGTTCGGGATATCATAAGGTGTGTGTGTGACCATATGAAAGACCATGTAAGGTTTTCCAAAGTAGGTACACTTGTTTGAGTATCTGGTTATTCCATTCGGCCTCCCGAATGCGCCCATAGTATTCATTTCTCTGATGAACCCCTTTTTTCATTTGTATCTTGATTCCTATATGGTAGACTTCTTGGATGACATCTTCCTGTATTCACATTCCCGACATGACTGTGAAACCCATCTTGAGATCATGTTGAGTACACTAAGAGAGCCTCATTAATATGCTAAGCTCAGTAAATTCAACATATGGATTGATAAGGTACACTTATTGGGTCATAAAATATCTAAATCAGGGGTATCGGTTGACCCATAAAAGGTGAGCGCCATGGACTCATGGGAGAATCCAAAGAGTGACTTTGACATCCACAGTTTCATGGGTCTTACTAGCTATTATAGGCATATCATTCAGGATTTCTCCCGATTAGTAGTGCCTCTTACGACCCTGACTAAGAAAGGTGTACAATTCATCTTTTCAGAATCATGATTAATGCCTTTTCAAGAATTGAAAGGTAGACTTCCCTCTACCCTGATCACGATTCATCCTAAACAAGGTAAGATATGTACAGTTTACTGTGATTCTTCAGGAATCAGTCTGGGTGCGGTTTTGATTCTGGGTGATCGAGTCGTGGAATATGGATCACGCCATCAGATACCTCACGAGAGAAACTATCCCACCAATGAACTTCTGTTAGCTGTTGTGGTTCATGCTCTACGTTGTTGGAGACACTATTTTTTGGTTAAATGATTTGTTGATTACAAGGATCATAAAAGATTAAAATATATTTCCATTCATCGAGACTTGAACTTAAGGAAACAAAGGTGGGTAGAATACATGCATTCATTCGACATTGATCTTGTTTATACCCTTAGTAAGGTTTATGCTGTGGCGGATACTTTAAGATGCCAGGAAAAGAAACAGGCTGTGAAGGCAGCCAGTAGTGAGTGGTAGATGATGGCCTTGTTTTCAAAGATGCATCTGCAGGTTCATGATCAGAGTGGACAACCGGTTCTAGCTGCTCTAGAAGTGATGTTATCTCATCTGGAGATATTCTATAGGCAATAGTTGACTGATCCTGAAGGTCTCATTTTGAGGGAAATCTTTAAAGGTGGGAACACACCTCTTGTTTGGTTTGTTGATAGCAGTAAAACTCCCCTTTATTGAGGTCGTGTATGGGTACCTTCAGGTATAAGGAAATATTTGATGAAAGAATATCACACCAATGTTTGTGAAGTTCACTTAGTTCTGACCAATATGTATAGAGACATGTGTCGACAGAATTGGTGGTTTGGTATGGAAACCCAGATAGCAGGTTTCATCACTCGGTGCTCCACATACAACAGGTGAAGGCAGAGCACCTGCGACCTGTTGGACTCTTACGGGCTCTATCCATTCCTAAATGTAAGGGGAGTGATATCACTATGGATTTCCTTACAGGCCTTCCAGTATATCCTTAAAGAAGCATCACATTCTGGGTGGTTTTTGATAGGTTGACCAAGGTTGCACACTTCTAGACTATCCTAGAGACCTTTTTGATTGATGATTTGGGGAGGCTATATATCCATGATTTTTTGTGGCTTCTTTGTTTACATCATTCTATTGTCTCATACAGGGATTCCATCTTTACTTCACGGTTCTGGAAAGGGTGTAAAAAGGCACGATATATCACATGTACTTCTGAGCACTTCACATCACCCTCAAGACTGTAGGACATTCCGAGAGAACAATACGAGTTCTAGAGGATATTTTACAGGGTTGTATCCTTGATTTTGGATGTTCCTTGGAGAATAATTTACCTCTTGTTGATATTACCTATAATAATAGCTTCCATGAGACAATTCAAATGGACCTATATGAGGATCTCTATGATAGACCATGTCGTTCACCTTTATGTTGTCTCGAAGTAGAGGAGGAAGCTCTGTTGGGTCCTCATCACGTTCATGAGACTTATGAGCAAGTTCTGCTGATTTAGAAGTGTATGACTACAACACAGTATAGAAAAAATTCATATACTGATCGTTTCTATAGACCTATGGTGTTCAAGGTGGGACATCATGTCTTTCTTGGTGTTTTTTTGAGGTTGGGTCACAAGAAAATCAGGAGGAAGGGGATGATATCACCGAGATACGTCGGGCCATTCAAGAGAGTGGAGAGAGTTGGTACAGAGGCCTATTGGTTACTGACACCTCATAGGTACCATTCCTTGCATAATTTCTTCCATATATCTTAGCTCCGACAATATCAACCAGACTCGTCACATTCTTTTAACCCTGAAAACATAAAGATTGACACTAATGCATCCTCTGCGGAGCATCCGATCTGTATCATCAACTGTAGAAATAAAGTCTTCTGAGGAAATTCAGTCCCTCTGGTCTGATGGTATTGGAAACACAGACGTTTTCAAGAAGATACCTAGGTGTGAGATACGGATGTATATGTGAAGTGGCCGAAACTTTTCTCTAGAAAAGTCCCACAACCCTCGGAAGGGCATCTCGAGGAAGAGTTTCCTTAAGGAGGTGAGGTTGAAATTTCATAGCCTTAATTTGTTATAGACCCTATTTTTATTTTATTTTAGTCTAATTAGATAACCGACTCGGGGCGCACGACTTCGTACGTCATGGCGGGTCCCATACAGCCTTTTAAATAATCTAAATAACTACTATATATTAATGAAAAATTCTATGTCGCGTGTAAGCACGGTTTTTGGGTTTTTAAATAATTAATTAAAAATTTAATATAGTAATTTAGATTTAAGGAAGACTTAAAAGAATGAAAGAAATAATAAAACGAAATTTTAATATAAAATATAAATTGGGCTATGAAAAAAATAAAAATAATTATAAAATGGGAGGATTTAAAATTTTTAATTATTTTAATCTTTTTTCCCATTCCATCCTTTTATTTTCTTTTATTCATCTTTTATTTCTTTTTTTAGATATATTTTTCTATTTTCTTTATTTCCTTTTTCATTCTTTTCTTTAATTCTGTTTTTTCATCCTCTCCTCTCTTTCTCTCCCTTCCATCATGTCTCACCCCTCCTCTCCCCAACCATTAGGCCCTATGGAAGGTTGTTTCTCCTCTGTTCGACATATGATTCCTTCTCCATTAGGTGTGCAGTAAACATTAGGGAATGGATAACATTGTGCAACTGGAATCGTGCATTTTTGTTGTGTAATCTGCACTATCACAACCCGTCCCCCAGAGGCCATGCTGAGAATACATGAAGCCTGCCTTCCATAGGCTAGGGCTGGATACTATCACTGAAGGCATTTACCCTAAAATTGGGAATTCATTGCCTTTATAACCTATAAGAACATGCAAGAAATCCCACAGTAAGATACAAACTCAAGTAAACTGAATAGTAAACAATGTGAGTGAAGTAAGTAAAAGGGTCCAAAATACCAGCCCAACTGGAAAGTACAAGAAACTGAAAGTACAAGTAAACTGGAACAACTTTTTTCAACACCCGCCAAGGATGCAACCTGAATGGTAGGTATATAACTCAATCATTCGTCTCTACGGTACACCTCGTCTATGGTCCCCCTATGAACTAGCTCTAGTCGTGGTAATCTCGTCCTCATTCACCGTTATTCGTCATCTACACCAAATACAACGAAGTCCGGGCATAGCCCGTGTATGGGTGAGTATAAAGATACTCAATAAGGACCCCGAGACCCTCAAGGTCTACCAAAATACACAAATTATAAACCACGAAGCATGAAATAAACTAACAAACCTACTTAGGTGTATTACCATACATATACCTAAGTTATCTAGTATACCCATGTCAATAACGAGGAAACACAAAGTCCAACTCAATAACACCAAGCTCAGCTGTTCCACAAAGGAAGTTGTACCACGATGGTAAGTACCACTCAGGTATGCCACACAAAAGACTACCACCATGGTATTACCACAATGGAAAGTACTACTCAGGTACGGACTAATCTCACAACTGGTATAACTAATGTACAAATTTAAAAATGATTAATCAAAATTTAAGATCATATTATTCTGTCAAGAGGTTTTGCTACTGACCCACAAAGGATCCCTCAGTCCTGACCCACATAGGATCTGTAGGTTCTAACCCACATAGGATCTCAAGGTCCAGACCCACACAAGATCGCTTGGTGCTGACCGAAACATGGTCGCTCGGTGCTGACCCACACAAGATCACTTAGTGCTAACCCACACATAATTGATATTCATTATTCATGTCACAGCCTGCTGCTAGGTTACGCACTAATCTTGCTCGTATTCAGAAGGGTCTGCTCCACAATCCACTAGTTGATACTCCAACTACCATCATGTCCCACGAGAAGTAACCTAGAGTACCACCCTATCAGAGAGGTCTCAACATAATAGATAATGTGTCAGTCGGACACCCAGTCTGTAAGTTGTCAGACTTTTAGTCCCAAGGGCCCGGTTGGATTCATTCTCGATCCACCAGACTATATCCCAACAGTATCCAAATATCAAGTGCGGAAAATTAAAGGTACTGTCTCGTTCCAGGGTTTATGGCACCGCATACGGTTCATCAAAATGATGTCTGATACCAAATTAATGTCAAAAAGAGCATAAATGGGTCGAAGTGGGTCAGGGTCTGCTCTGACCCGGTCGGACCGACCCGACCTGACTTGAACTGGGCAGCTCGACCTGGGTGTCACAGTGTGGCTCTGAGGTGACACGAGGAGGCACAGAGTTCATGATGACTGCTAGAGGCTGCGGAGGCCATGGGGGCCGCGAGAGGCCGCAAGGTGTTGTGGATATCGCAGGTGACTATGGGGAGCTGTGAAGGCTGCAAGAGGTCACGGAGGACATGGGCGGCGGAGGCCGTGGGGCGGAGCGAGGGCCGCGGAAGTCGTGGTTGGTAGAGGCTGCAGGGCGGCGCGAGGGCTACGGTGTGGTGGTCTACCGTGGCTGGCCAGATTTATAGTCATCCTCTCCTCACGACGCGGTTAGACACCACACCCTCGTTGGTGTTCGATTCGGCTGGCCACTCTCCATTTGCTACCATGGTACAAATACGCCTTCTTCCTTCACGTGGAACACACCAATAATGAAGAATGGTGGAGGGGTTGTTCCATGTTTTTTTGGCCCACACCTTCCGCATTAGAGTCATAGCAAGTGTCTTTACAAAACCTATAATGAAGAATTCCAACTCTACAACCCCAAGCAATGATTATTCCCAAATATGCAAAAAGGAAATCATCCGCATATCAACAAGATAGAGAGCTGATACATATTCATTTTTTATATGGGAAGAGAATGGGAATCCATAATCACACATAATAAAACCACTAACTTGGGGATTTTTTGATAGAGGTCATGAGGAAGGATATGGTGTCATTGGGGATAGACAAACGTTGGTGACATCGGTGTTTCCTCGATCATCAGTTCATTTTTGTTGAAGACATTTCTTATTGGATGATGTCTCGAGGAAGAAGTTGAAGTCATGCGTCATCGTTCTTCATTGGAGGAGCGTTCTTCGTTGGAGAAAAACAATTCCGACAAAGTTCTGTCCCGATTTTCTTATTGCAACACACCCCCTAATTCCACAAAATGAAAAGGTAGCAAATATGATATGTTTCCCCAATTTAATTTTTAGGACAAATTAAATTGGCACCATAATTATATTGAGGTAGGCATATTGAATTTTTGGGAAACGTAAAGGTCACATCCCTCATTAAAGAGGGATTTATAGAGGTTTCTCGCATTAAGAGTGTTCGGGTGGTCCCCACTCTTTAATTTAAATGGGGGGTTTTAGGTTCGGTGGTTCTCAACTCCATAACCTCACATTGGATGTTTAGTTCTAGCGGTCCCCACCTCTCAACACTAAAATGGGAGGTTTAGTCTTGTTGGTCCCCACCTCTTAACATCCAAATGGGAGTTTCAATGAAAGATAAAATTTTACAAAAATTAATTATATTTTATTATTTCACGAATAAGCACAATAATTATCTTTCACACTTGACCTACTGTGGTCTAGATTATGGTATCCATAAGACAATATCAGAGCTTCTAGTTTAATGTTGTCCTCATATTTCAATTCCGAGCACCGGTTCAAAAGATACAAAAATATTGTCAAATGTTTACTGACCGTACGTGAAAAAAGTACTGAAATTATTCTTGGGCACTACGGGCCTCAGAATCACATTCCGTAAATTTTTGCGGGCTCATAAAATTCCCATTTAATTTAAAAAAATTACATGGAATTTATGGGTATTTATAATCTCCCCACCTCAGGGATTTACATCCCCATAAGCCACAACTCAAAACTAGGAATACAAGTGAGGGTACTTACCAACAATCTGAGCCTCCCGGTCCAATGTTCTCTCCTAGAGGCTCCCATGCTTCAAATGATCACGCACCAGAGGTATCGACTATCCATGAAGGACCAGCTTATGTCGATCCTCTATCTCAACTAGAACCTCCGTAATAGACTACCCATCGTCGACGTCTATCTCATTGTGGTCAATGATATGATAATGGTACTGCACATATCTCCTATGCTAGGATACGTGGAAGATGTCGTGCACCAAGTTCAACTGAGTTATAACAGCTCATCAGTATTCCACCTCTCCAACCCTACCGAGGACATGAAAATGTCCGATGAAATTTAAGGATAACCTGTCTCCTTGGAAAAGTCTCTATAAACCTCATCGGGGTGAGACCTGTAGAAACACGTGGTCACCGTACTCAAGCTCTAGAGGTCTCTGTATGCTTCCAGTATATGACTTATGCCTACTCTGTGCAGTCTTCATCCTCTCCTATATGATCTTCCCTTTATGTATGGTAGCTCATACCATCCTTGGTCCCACGAGTACTGACCCCCTTGGGTTAGTCCAACACAAAGGTGATCTGTAAGGTCGCCCATACAACACCTCGAAAGGTACCAACCCAATGGTGGAGTGATAGCTATTGTTTTATTAAAACTCTACCAAAGGCAAGGTATCCTCCCAGCAACGACTGTAGTCAAGAACTCAATCACATAGCATGTCCTCGAGGGTATGAATAGTCCGATCATTCTATCCATCCGTCTGAGGATGGAAGGCAATGGTAAAATGAAGATGCATCTTGAAAAACTCCTACAACCCATTCCATAGCCTAGAAGTAAAACATACATCATTAGCAGATACAATCATTTAGGGTAATCCATGTAGCCGCACAAAATCTTGTACATAGAGGCATCCCAAGATAGCTACTTAACCCTGCTCTCTGATCAGTAGTAAGTGGGAAGACATGATGAGTCATTCGATGATCTCTCAGATCGATTCCTGGCTCCAGGATGTATGAGGAAATACTTTCACAAAGTCAATGGATATACTGCCCCACTTCCACCCTGGGACTTCCATTGGATGAACGAAGCATGCTGGTACCTGATGCTACGCATTCACTTGCTGATAGTTGAGGCCCCGAGAGACAAAATCGTCAACTACATTCTTCATTCTCGGCAACCAGTGCTGTTGTCGGAGATCCAAGTACATTTTCACCACTCCTAGATGTACCACTATAGTGGAAGTGTGTTACTCCCTCAACACATCAACTTAAAGTTACACAGGTACCATAGTACGTCTTCTAAAGAAGATGACGTGATCCCCACCTTCAGAAAATCAATCTGGTGCCTGTCCTGTGGATATCTATGCACATCGTGTCTCATAGTCACTGTCCCCACACTACGCCTCCATGACTCGCTGAAGAAGTGGGGTACTAACTATAATAGATTGAAGAAATTATTCTCTATCCTTATCCATCGATGATATCTGTAACACAGCCAACTACTCTGTCTCCTCACCTAGCAGTTGTATACCAGACCTCTTGGCGAGTGCATCTGCTATAACGTTCCCCTTCCCAGGACAATAGACTATCACGAAGACATAGTCCTAGAAGAACTAAACCCTACACCGTGGTATCGGATTCAAGTCCTTATGAGAGAAGACATATTTCAAACTCTTATGATCAGAGTACATTTTAAAACACTCTCCCATCATGTAATGTTGCCACATCTTCAAGGAAAAGACCACTGCTGCTAACTCCATATCATGGGTAGTGTACTTTTTCTCGTCTTTTCTCAACTATCGAGATCCATAAGTGATAACTGCTCTCTTCTAGATCAGGACACATCTGAGTCTTGTTCTTGATGTGTCGTAGTAGACTATATACCCTACACCCTCTTCTAGAAGTCTCATGATGGGGGCACTAGTCATCCTCTGACTCAGCTTCTGAAAACACTCATGGCATCTCTTCAACCACATGAAGGGTTGACCTTTCATTGTCAATGTTGATAAAGGAGCTTCAACTCTGAAGAAATCTGGTACAATCCTCTCCTAGTTTCCAACGAATCCCAGAAAACACCATACCACCATCACACTCCTGGGTGGATCCCAAGAATGTACCACCCCAATCATCGCTAGATCCACTGCAACTCCAGCCTCTGATTTGACATGACCTAGAAGGTGAACCTCAAGGATCCAGAACTGTCACTTAGAGATCTTACCATAAATATGGTGCTCTATGAGTCTGTCCAGTACCACCTGAAAATGATAGGCATGCTCCACCTCGGTAGATGAGTATATTAGAATATTTCTGATGAAGTCTACTACAAGTGATCAAGGTATGTCTGAATGATCATGTTCATGACTTCCATGAACACTACAGGGGCATTGGTTACTCTGAATGGCATAAGTAAGAACACGTAATGTCCATACGAACATCTGAAGTTTGTCTTCTGCACATCCTCATCTCACACTCTGAACTAGTGATAATCTGATCTGAGTTCTATCTTCGAGAACCACTATGCTCCCTTCAGTTGATCAAAGAGGTCGTCAATCCTCATGAGTCGGTAATTATTCTTTACGGTCACCTGGTTCAAGTGCCGATTGTCAACACAAAGCCTCATGCTCTCATCCTTAGTCTTGGAAAATGATATCAAGGCTGGTCATGGAGATACACTGGGCTGAATAAATCTCTTCCCCTGCAAGTCCTCTAGTAATGCCCGCATCTCACAAAGCTCCGCATGAGCCATCTGATATGCTGGTGTATATTTCAGTGTCATCTCGAGGTACAAGTCAATGTAAAATTCCACCTCTCTGGGAGGAGGTATACCTGAAACATCATCAAAGAATACATCCGTGTACTGGTCCACCAATATAAGATAACTCGGACAGTCCACATCAACTTCTATGATGGTAAGGCTAGCCAACTGATGAGTTATCAGATGCACTCTCCTCTGGGTAAGTCCATCTATTTCATCAAATGCTCCCTTTGAACCAGTGAAGGTAAACATAGTCTCATCCATGAGGACACACCACACTATGTGCCTAATACAGTCTATCTGAACATGTACTATTGATAACCAATCCATACCCAAAATTACATCGTAAGGCCTCAACGCTGCTACTAGGTGATCCTAGCGGAAGCTCTCACCTCATAGAGTAAGGTAACACTATAGGAACCACTGTGTAATCATCGAATCTGCTTCTATAGGAGTCTCTAGATGTAGGGATCGAGCCAATAGATTCATCAGATTCTCTGAGATCCGAATGATGGTAGTGGAAATAAATGAATGATTGTCACATGTGTCTATAAGTACTGCTTCTAAGGTGGAGTTAACATAGATCATACCACGTATCATTTCTAGAGATTCGTGATCATAGGCCTAATCTCCCTAGAGCTGAGCTCACCCCTGTCCTCATGTTACCTATGTTCGGGGTGGACCACTTGTTGGTGGTGGTAGTAACATCTCGAATCGTCTCCCACCTCTAACTGCACAGCCAACTCCTCTGCCACATCTTCCTGCTCCCTAATTAACTCCTCGATCGAACCTCTATCTTTTCCTGGGTTGTCCTTCGATTGTCTTCTGATCATAGATATGGTGGGTCAGACAGCCACGAGCAATGTGACCCTGTCGGTCGCATGTGTAACACAACCCCCTCTTGGCATGACCGTCTCTCCCTCGGGTTCCCCAGACAACTGACCATGTTTCATGCGGTCGTCCACATGTACGTCTGGTATTCTTGGACCTCGGTGACATCTCTCTACAACCAATTACAGAAGAATTAGCAATGGGATGACTATTGGTGGGTCTCGCTTCTGGTGACTGCTCCGTGAGAAAAATCTCCACTAAGAGGGATTGCTCTAACACCCCCACCTGCGCTGGGATGCTGAGAGAAATAAGTGATGACCCAATCTCCCGCATGATTCCCTGCTCAATGTTTTGGGACCTGAAGAATGGATCACACACCATATTAGTGGAGTAGCATGAGTGGTCAGTGAACCTCACTAAGTAATGAGCCATAGTCATGCTACCTTGTTGTAGATGAATATGTTCTTAAATGTGCATTATGCAATGAGTCGTTGGGACAAACTCTGCCTAAGACCGTCTCTCAAACTCTACCAAGAGAAGTTTCACCCCATCGTGAAACTGGAGCATCATGCTCCTCTATCTGACTATTGCTTCCTATAGAAGGATGGAGGCATGGATCACCATGAGATCAGCTGGTCTTCATACCAGTCTGAAGACTCATTATAGCCTCCAGCCAATCCTCAGCCGCTTGTGGGGTCCGTATCTCCACGGAACCTTGGTGGCCTCGGGGGCTAAAACTCGTGCAACATGCTTAAGAGGCGTGCACCATCAAATGATAGGACAGATGGCATCGGGGGAACAATTATTAATGTTACCACTGGGGGCTCCGTTGGTGCCTCCGCTGGTGCCACTATAGGAAGAGGGCCATATACCAAGGCCTCATCACTCAGTGGGCTATTAGTGCATACTATATCTGTAACCCTAGTTGGTTGTCTATGTGGAGGCATCCATGAAAGAAAAAGGTGTTCCACAGTCAATAAGTTATACCTAGTGAGATGACTCAAAAAGATCACAATGAAAACTCTACAAATCACACACACAAAATTAGTGTTTTCATGCACTGAGTCAGAAACCAGAAGTCATCGTCCTTGTGTATGGATGCGTTAGTCATCGCACCAACACTAGATTCCCTAAATAGATAACCACACTCACTTCACATAACTCTGTTTCCATTAAAAAGAAAGATCAGAGTCCTATGTTCTATGGTAGAACCGAATCCTCTAATACCAATTTGTCACGAACCGTCCCCCGAGGCCTGTGCCATGACTACCCTAAGCCTGCCTTCCACATGGTAGGGGCTGATGACTAGCACCGAAGGCATTTACCCTAAAACTGGGAGGCATTTCCTTTATAACCTCTAATCACACCCAATAATGCACACATCAAAATATGAACTCATGTAAACTGAACAGTAAACAAAGTGATTGAAGTAACTAAAAGGGGCCATAATATAATCCCAACTAGATAGGACAAGAAAATGAAATTACAAGTAAACTGGAACAGCTCCTTTGAACACCCACCAAGGATCCTACCTCAAAGGTAGGTACTCCTCTCAATCGGTCTTCTCTACGGAACGCCTCGTCAAAGGTCCTCCACTGATTTATCTTCAGTCATGGTACTCTCATCCTCAGTTAGCACTGTCTATCATCTACACCAAAAACAACAAATTGTGGGCATAGCCCATGTAGGGGTGAGTATTACATTACTCACTAGGGACCCCGAGACCCTCAAGGACTCAAAAAATCCAAAAATGAAAAACCATGAAGAAAGAAATCATCAAAAAAACCTACATAGGTATATTCCCATACATATACCTAAGTTATCATGAATATCCATCTCAGTCATGAAGAAACACAGAGTCTGACTCAAAATCCCAATGCTCGACTATTCCACAAACGAAGGAGTACCATGATGGTTAGTACCACTCAACTATGACACATAGAATAATACCACCAAGGTATTGCCACAATGAAATTTGCGGCTAAGGTATGAAATTAGATAACACTAGGTATAACATAAGTAAAAAATTACAAATTTATTAGTGTTAATGTTACATCATATTATTCTGTCGAGAGCCTCTACTGGTGACCCACACAGGATCTCTTAGTGCAAACCCACACATGATCTCTATGTGATGGCCCAGAGAGGATCTCTAGGTGCAGACCCACACAGGATCGCTCGGTGATGACCCACATAGGATCGCTCGGTGCTGACCCCCACAAGATCGCTAGGTGCTGACCCACATAGGATTTCTAGGTGCGGACCCACACAGTATCATTATTCATTCTTCAAATCACAGCCAGCTATTGGGTTCCCGCACTATGTTTGATCATCTCTAGGATGGTCTGATTTACAAGACATTGGTTGATACTCTAATGGACATGATTTCCCACAAGAAGTAACCCAAAGGACTAACATGTCAAAGGGGTTTCAATGCAATAGGCAGTGTGTCAATCTGACGCCCTATTTGTATGTTATTAGACAATTAGTCTTGAGGGCCCGATTGGATTCATGCTCGATCCAACCGATTGTATCCCAAATTTATCCAAATCTCATGTGGGGTATTCCAAAGGTACTTTCTTGCTCCATAGTTATGGAGCCACATATGGTTATTCAAAAAGAATTCGGTACTAATGTTATGGAAAAAAAGCGTTAATGGGTCAAATTTGGTTTGGGTCTGGTCTGACCCTGTCGGACGGACCCGGCCCATCTCGGACTATTCCGACCCAGTTTGGGTCATCCCAGCCTTTCCTTCTGGGTCCGGCATAGCATGCGGTGTGGCCCGACCTGCTCGATCAGGCACAGCCCATGCTGGGCGCAAAGGCCTCGGGGAAGTGCGGGGGCCACGGTGCAGTGGTCTTCCAAGGGTGGCCGAATGGCCAGCCATCCTATCTGAGCAGTGAGGTCGCATGCCACACCTTCCTCAGCGGCCAGTACAGCCGACCGCTCTATGTTCACTGTCATGGTAGAAAGCCTCCTTCTTCCTTCACGTGGAAAAGACCAATAATGAAGAACATCAGAGGGGTCGTTCCATGATTGTTTGGCCCTCACCCTCCTCGTTAGAGCGATATAAAGTGGCTCAAAAAAACATTGAATGAAGAACGTCAGACTCTACAACCCCCGACATAGATTATTCCCAAACACGCTGAAATTATGTCATCCACGGATCTACTAGTTAGAGAGTTGATCCATATTATTTTTATAGAAGGGAAGTAGATGGGAATCCATAATCGCACCTAATAAAATGCCTACCTTGTAGAATTGTTGACAAAGGTCGCGAGAAAAGAGACAATGTCTTTGCTGATAGATGGACGTCGATGTTGTCGACGTTTCCTCAATCATTGGTTTGTTTCCATTGAAGATATTCCTCATTGGAATATGTCCCAAGAAAGAAGTCAATGTAGTGCATCAGCATTCTTCATTGGAGGAGCATTCTTCTTTAGAGAAGACTAATTCCTCTAAGGTTCTCTCCCAGTTTCCCTTTCCCAACACTTCCCACATATTCCACCAAAATGAAAAGGTATCCAATATGATATGTTTCCCAAATTTAATTATTTTACCATGTTAAATTTGAATAATAATTACATTTAAGTTGTCATAATAAATTTTGGGGAAACCTAAAGGTCACCTCTCTCATTAAAGAGGGATTTCAAGAGGTTTCTCACATTAGGAGGGTTCTGTGGTCCCCTACCTGAAATTAAAATTGGGGATTTTAGATTCGGGGGTCCCCACCTCCATAACCTCACATGGGAGGTTTAGTTCTTATGGTCCCCACCTCCCATCACTCAAATTGGAGTTTAATTTCTGTTTTTCCATACCTCTTAACATTCACATGGGAGCTTCAAAGGAAAATGAAATGTTAGACAATTTTATTTTATTTTATTCTTACATGAATAAGAACAAAAAATTATCTTTCACTCTCGACCTATTGCGGTCTAGGTGAAGGTCTCCTTAAGCGAATACCAGCACTGCGAGTTCAACGGTGTCCTCATATTTTAATTCCAAACACTGGGTCAAAAGTTACAAAAACCTGTATGCACGTTTATTGAACGTACCTGAAAAAAATCAGAAATTCATTCTAATAACTCTGATCCTTGGAATCATGTGCCATAAATTTTTGTGGACTCGTAAAATTCCCATTTAATTAAAAAAATTAACATGGAATTTACAGGTCATTACATGTACGCAGTTCATAACGATTGAATTTTACCATATTTTGTGGGTTTTCTAAAATCTTTTATTTTCTTCCTTTTTAGGTCTAATCAATGCCTACCGCAGATCTTATAGTCATCTACGACTACAATCTAGGGTGCCTACTAAGTTTACCTCTGTTTAGTTGCATTTTATGTGAACGCATCATTGTTCCATTAGTCGGTGCCTACCGGCTTTTTGAAATCATAAATAATTTAATTATTTTAATTGTTTTGCCTAGTTGTTGCATCCTTAATTATCTAAAATTAAATTGTTTGATTTGATGCAACATGGTTGGATACCTCTTGGACGTGCCGACATGGTTAGTGCGTTTTTTTGTTGCTCAGGTATATAAATTAATTAATTGTAGGTAATGTACATCCCCTATATATTGTTTTAAATTAAATTAATAATTGTTTGAATTGTTGCAACAAGGTCGGACACCCTTTGGGGAGTACCGTCATGTTCAATGTATTTTTCTGTTAGCCAGGTTTATCATTTAATTATCTATAGGTAATGTGCAACCCTCTTTATATAAATTAAACTAAATAAATAGTTTCGTGAACATGAACCTAAATTGTAGAATCATTGGCACTTGTTTGTTGAATTATTTATTTATTTCAATGTATATTATCTGATGATGTTGATACATTATATTTCATTGTTTATTTTCTAGGTTACAAATGTTATATTTATCCCTTGTGATGCACGGGTGTATCTGGTTAGTTTTCAAGCTGTGATTTTATATACTAATAATTTCATATCTACTACTGTGAAAACATTAATTAAATTCATGGTATAGAAAAGAGTTGGGTCCTATATTTTGGGCCCTGCATAGACCCCTCATTCTTGATTGATTACCTCTATGTTCCCGGGGGCGGTTTCATTGGCTTTACCGGACCGAGACTTACATGGGATTTCTAATACTGATGATAGATATTGGTTCCAAAAATTATCATCGGGACAGATCTATTGGCATTGTGCATAATCTATCCTCAGATGATACTCGACCCCTTTTTTATGATCGGGAAAGACTCAGTGTAAATCCATGCCTCATGTGACTCTCATTCTTTCCAGCGATTACCTTGGACATGCTCGATGGTATTGGATAAAATTGACAGATGTTCTGTAGTTGTACCTTCAGGACAGGCTCAAACTCCAACTCTCAACATGAACCGTAATAATGATGGACTTAAGGTTTATATTATTCTCCATTTTAGTCTATTGAAAATTGAGATATTCATCTGATATGTGGAAGTGCACCTGGATGACACTAAACTTAGACCCCAAGTTAAATAACAATCTTGGGGTATACTTATTCGTTGTTTTACCCTACGTTTTGGGTTATATATATATATGCATGTTCGTTCATTTTACTGACATGTACCCTTTTAGACCACCATCTTAGGATGAAGCAGGTGACTAGGCATGGGTGCCATTTGGAACTCGGACCGACTTATTAATTTCATTGCACATAAATTAATTTATCTAAAATATTTATGTAATGGAACACTACATTTTTATCTTTGCGTGAAATGGAATGGTTTAGACACTGTGGGTTCCGGCCTACTAAGAGTTTATTGCGCACCCTTCTCGGGCATCATTGACACTCGAGTAGATTATATGCTCGTGGTTATTGACAAGTGGAAGTTTCTTTCTTATGATGCTTGATTGTTCGTTACTACTTTAGATGGAGATTGGGGTAGAGGAACATGATTTGATCATGATGCAGCTGCTGCTTTGGGCCTTTACATATAGTTGACTATGTGTTTAATTTAAGTTTTCTGTACATCCAGTTTAGACATACATCATTGAATGACATCGTCTGGGAGCATTTGCACTTTATTATTTTTCAGTTGAATTATTTATATTGATTCTATTGTAGTTTATTAATTTATATGCTTCTCCTATTTATAATTTGATGTTGTTCGCTTCAGCTGTGATATAATCAATCTCCTCTAAAGGGATAGTCTCCCCCAAAGACACAAAAAGGGACCTCATTTCTAGTTGGTAGCCTCTTGTGTTCGGGGAGATTCACATGAAGTTAAATGACCCACCAGTCTAGCCACTGTCTTAGAGGTGAGACGGGTCGGGGCGTTACGCCAAACATAGTGATAAATATAATCATTTATTATCATCCGTAAAATGAATTATCTGTATAAATGTAAATTCCAAATATAAATAGATATACTTAGATCACGATAACATGGTATACACTTTAGAAGGGACCTATATATACCATTGTTGAGATTTTTATAAAATAATGAATTTTATTAAGGAATCGGGATTGAACAATTATAATTAATATAAAAGAAAATTTTCTATTCTATAACTTGGATATATGATGTTCAATGAAAAAATATTTGGTGAAAAACATATTAAATAGATAATTACGAATGTATGAGGTATACATAATTATATCAACCTGAATCAAAGTCGATATAATTTTTATAAAGATGACTAGATGAAATATTTGGACAGTCATGTATTATATCGAGACTTCGTAAGGGTATCTTCATGGAATATTTTAATAATGGTTCGTAAAAATATGAAGATATTTCTATGTTACCTTATAAAATTTGATATATTAAGGGGAAATATATATTTTAATTACAAATTTTTTCATCCTCGTAACCTATTTTTTATGAAATTTTTAATTTGTCACTATCTAGGAAGTGAATTCTTAACCGGGTATATATACTCACAACAAATGTAATTGTACTATATATTTATTATGGGAATGTACATATTATTTTTAATAAAGTTATATTTCATGGAAATTAACTATGTGGTTAGTGGATGCACATTTGGGAAAATTCACTTTAGGGAATGAAATGTTTGATATAGACGATGTTAAGATAAGAAATTATGAACATGTATTCAGGGATTTTCATTTTAAATGTCTTTTGGGAGTGAATTTATTTAATTGTGGTAAGAAGCAAGGAAAAATATTCAACAATTTACAATTGTTAAAATATATGATCATTAATTTTAATATAGTTGTATAACACCCCTATAAAGACACATTCACTAAAACAAAACATTAGTATTTCTAATTTTAAATATAAATCATATATACACACTATAAAATTAAAATTTTATAATAGGAAAATAAAAATTTAAATAAAAATATTAGGGAATAATATTTGGTGAATTATGTTACCTTAGAAATATTTTTTATGTTTATATAATAATAAAATACATAGGATTAGTATTATTATTGTACAATTTTTTAAAAAAAAACCCTATAATAAAATTGATTACATGAATTCTAAAAACCCCAAACCAAGTATCATAGTTTTATTGGTTACATTAATAAATTGAAATTAGATACAAATAATATCATTGACATGAAATAAATCATTTAGAAGTCTAATAAAGCAAGAAAAATACTCAAATCATATATAAAAGGTGATTATAAAAAATACAACATATATATTCAATTAAAAATACAGTTATACTCATAACATACACATATAAATCAATAATGATTTATTTAATTTATTATAATAGAAAAATAAATGAAAAGAATATTTGTGAGAATATATGTTAAAAAGGGAATATGTACAATAGAAACAAAAATCATGAATAATATGGCATGATACAAATGGAAGGAAACTAATGCCTTATAATTAACCACATGAGGTAAAAAATAACCATGAATATCATAGCTAATTTAATAATCACATAGAAAGTAATAAATAATCTCATAATGAGTTAAATAGAAAATTTTACAAAGCATAAACATACCATTGAGCCCTCGTTCTAGGAGATCGTATATAAATGTATAAGGCCCCATCCAAAACACAAGATACTCTAAAACATGAGACCTACAGATGCATTGTGGGATATCATGGGAACCACCAATCAATTTATAAGTCCCATTAACTCCTCATATGAATGGATTGAGACATAAACATAATAAATATTCATATTTAATATAACATATAAAATGTTAATTATTACCCTAGTCATTAAACATTTTAATAACTCATCGAATATAATATAAAGAATGGTATTAAAATAGAAAAACTCACACTAAACTAAACATAAACCATTAAATAATATTTCAAATATTATACTAAAATATAATGAGTTCATTAATGTAAATAATTCCAAAAAATGTTTTCATTGATTAAAATACATTTAAATTTTCATGGGAAAAAATTTGATCAAAATAATATTTTTAATTTGATATGATTTTTTGAAAATAAGAATTGAGAATATATAAGAAATAATTACATTTAAAAATAACCCTGAAAATATGAAATTGAAGAATAAAATAATATATTATTCAATGATGTGTGGAAATCCATTATTTATTTATAAATTAAATAACATTCTATTCATTTTTTACAGAATGATTGAAAAGTTCTTTGTTTGGAAAATGAGAAGAGTATTCTTTTTATTTTTTTTAAATCAATAATTTGTAAAAATGAAATTAAAATACAATAATCATTAAAAAATTGAAAATATTATTATAAAATATTATTATAGAAGATTTATATTATATTGTTGGGATAAATACATTAACAATCTTGAATAATGATGGGCATTTAAAATAAACCCTTAACCCGGGTTCAAATTTAAATATACATTGTAAAAACAATAGTGTAATAAAAAATATTCATTATAAAACTATTGGATACACATTATTTTATATATCATTCAATTTATAATATACATATATTCTTTTATCTCTCATTTATCATCATTTCTAAAATAAAAAATCAAGGTTTTACATAATAATGACTACAGTTTCTCTTGTGTATTAAGCTTCGTTAGATTCTGTTATTATACATTGATCAAGGTAAAATAATCCCTAAAATGTTAATAATTAAATAAATATCAAATATAAACATTAATAATATAATAATTTTCATCTATAAAATTTGAAAATGGAAAATTAATTGTATGAATATGTGTTTTATATAATCCATATGTACACTTCAGTGAAACTTTCACATATAATTGGATGGTAATGTATCTTGGTAATGGTGGTTAGATAACAATATTAACATTTCTATATATTTTTTATAAATATTATATTATTTCATGATAACTTCCAGAGTTATATTAGAGTTAAAAGACATAATAAATTTAAATTGGTTGGGTGAGAAAATTCCATATTCTTCAAGAAAAAATCAAAAAATAATATAAAAAGTGTCTAAATATTTAAATTCTAAGGATTAATGAACATATAAAAGTTGGATAGGGATGCTGATAAGAGAAATTAGTTGGTATTGGTTGATTTAGATGGCTTGATATAGTGTGGATAACTATGCGAAGTGATTAACATTTATAATTGAGGGAAAGGGAACTTTTGGAATTTCACAAAAGATTAGATTTTAATAATTTCATTATCATTATAAATACCACAAAATGAAAATTTATCTGATGATAATTTTGGAGTGGGTTGTAATCCCAACATGAAATATAATTGAAACATGTATTTGTTTTAAACATAGTCCCTTTTATTAAACCATTGGATTTTAAATTTTTACCTTATCCATGGAACCAATTATAATTATACTAACGGTTTATAACTATTTCTAACTCATTCCATTAGGTAATGACAACATTGTCATTAATTTGAGTGGAAGGGCTACATTGTTTTCCAGCAATCATATTTTCTAATAGCGGGCATCATTCATCACTTCAATGGATATTTAATTTCCTTGATTGAAATAGTAGGATGTGATGTCAGTTCCTACTTCCATTGATTCCACTATGGAACTAGTCTCTTAGTATGAGTCTCCCTTATAGGTTAAGATGGTTTTCATGAAACTCATTCTTAGTTCCATCTCATTTTTGAAACCATATAATTATCTTCATTCTGTATATACAGTACATGGGGTTTAGCTGGGGAAGAGACCATTTTTCTGGGATGTAGTCACATTTTGTAGCAGTGGCATGTATGGATGTTGTAACATTGGTCACTTGTAGGTAATAGAGATACTGAAGGTCATAGAAACCTGCGCCAACCCACATGGATCACGAGGTATATTATGATAAAGGCGTGTATTCTAAGTGTTTTCCTAATTCATCCCATGTTTAACATGGTGTATTCCGTGAGATTAATGTCTTTTAGGTATGGAGGGTCACCAGGTTAACATATTTTAGAGACTAAAGGACTGATCAAAACACATGTGAAGGTGGATCAGATATATTCAATCATAATAGGCAGTAGTTGGAATGTTTACTAAATGAGGGGATCAAAACTCCCTATGAAGATAGACCCAATAATGGTGTGTACCATAAGTGATGGTTTTGACACCATGAAGCAGTACATATTGGGAGGGATTCTCCAAGATGGATGAGTTAGGATGCCCAATAAGGTAAGACATGAGTGGAATATCCCATATAGGGATGGTTTCGCAATAAGAATGTTGATTAGGACACAATTATGGGTGGATCAAAGATGGTAGACTCTAATATGGGGGACAACAGGGTATACCATTAGATTGGATTGAACATTAAAGAGGATTCTTACATACCCACTTTTGAATATAGGAATATAAAACGTTGATGTCTAAAAGGGTATGGTTTTGGGAATACACATTGTTAGTGGAACATCGTAAGAGGAGTGATCTTGGTTGCAATATTTGAAGTTTGCAGTGATTATGCATGGTTAGCTGCTCGGGTACTACATAGGGAAGGGAATTGGTGAATGGGGATTATGTGTTGATAAAGTACATATGAATGGTGTCATTCCACTATGATGTGGTTACCTAGGTGAGAATCGGGAGGGATTCAGATATAGTATTTATGTTGAAAGGATGGTATAGATGAAGTGGATTGAGTTACCACACCTTTATAAGGGAGATGTGAAGAAAAAAGAGATTGTGGGTGGATAAAAATACCTCATGGTGGTGTATCTAAATATATGTGTCCTATTAATGGAAGTTGAATCTCTATGAATTGTGATATGAACACCACTGGAGGTGGATCAATGATAGGGGAACCCTTAGTTGAGGGGATGAAGGATTACCAATATCCTGGATTGATCCTCATGGAGGAATCCTACGTAACTTCCATGGATGTAGGGATCAAACCCTACATAGTTTGGGTATCCCATATAGTTTAACGTCACAAAAAAGGAAGAGAGTGAACCGAATTGAATGATATGGTATCGATCATGAACCTCTGGAGTGTTTCCTTAGTATCCATAATGGTTGGAAATAAAATTTTACATGTAACTGAGAGGGTCAGTGGGGATTAAAACTAAGGAGTATGCCCATATAAAGGTTGATCTGGACACCATTGTGGGTGGATATGTGATGTGTATACATAGGAGGGTGCACTAGTGTTTACCATAGGATGTGATTGATCCTCATCGAATAATTCTACATACCCTATTTAAAAGATAGAGATCATAACCAATGTAGTTCATATTGGTTTGATGTCATTGTCACTACTTACGTATAATCCCACATGAGTCATTCTTGGAGTGATAAACAAAAAGATTTAGTAGACTATAATATGTGTCTCAGATAGTGTGCACACAATAGATGGTGTGTGTCTTACCTGTGGAAGCATACCACATGCCTTTATTGTGTCGAAATTGTGAATGGTTCTTACACGTAGAAGTGTCCTAGGTGACATTATGGAGGGGTCATTATTCATGGTTCTTATGTATGGAAGCTAACCATGTGTCATCCTCATGTCAGGACATGATAGAATCCAATGTATATTTTATGAGTTTGGATTCAATTTTACGTCATGTGAAAGGATGAGGTGTTCATGGATTATATAATGGGTTTCTCCTTATGTCTTCCTTATATCAGGCCATGAGGTAATCTCGACAAGATGATATTTGGAGGAAAAAAGGTTAGGGAAATTCTCATTAAGAAAAATCACATGGTGGTTGTTTCTTCTTAATCTCGTGATGAGGCATCTTATGGTTGATTAATAAGGAATCATCTTCTTGAATAATAGGTTATTCTATAGTATAAGGTCATGTAGTAAGGACTATTTACTTATTATCCTTGGTGACTAAGTAATATCTTGTTTTTCACAAGAGGCATCATATATCATTCATATATGGTTAGATTTATTTTAAAGACATGTTGTAATGATCATTGTGCAGAAGAGGTGTAAAAATGATTGGTGTGGTACATACAAAAGAAAACCCATTTTTAGTTCAACTATATGTAGGATCCATGTCATGATGTTTCAGAAGATTCTTGAGGAATTGATTGACTCAACATAATTGGGTAATCCAGGATGACAATCTCAACTCATGAAAACGGAAGGAGACCAATATGAATTGGTCAACACTGTATATTTCATAAAGTGTGGAGAATTATATCTAATAATGGAATTTTTGGGGTGGCATATGGGATTTCACTGGGGTGGAAGATGAAATTTTGACTACCTGACCTGAATATTAAATGGTGCAACATTGTATTTTTTATGGGGTTCAGTGATGGTACTGAAGGTAAGATTATAAATACCTAAGAGAGAAACCTAGTAGAGATCCCATGTGGGGGTGAGAGGGGGAAATTCCCTTCGTACAGACCAAAAGGCACAGATATAGGATCTATGTGGAGGATAAAAATTCCCAAAGCATGGTGGTTCACACAACACCTGAGATTGGTGAATTGAGAGCATGAGGTTGAAACCTGGAGGTTCCTCCACCATATATGATGGAATGAGGGTGTATTCATATGCATCAGGGAATTTTTTTTGTTATCAAAATAAAGAAATGTTTCAAACAGACTACGTTGGACTCGTGGAGCAATTTATAACAGAAGTTTGTATGGTTGTGGATCCATCGGCCAAAGACATCCATGCGACCAGGGAGCCATCTATTTAAGATATATGTACGATCATAGAGGAAACTCCATGAATATGAGCTCCATGAACTGGACTATGCCTCTCATTCTCCTAGCCTGACATGAAATCGATATAAATCCTAATTTGTAACACCATTCATGCTCTATGTCCAGTCAAATAAAAGCCTAATAATGTGATATGATCATGGATCATGTATGGAAGCATTTAGTGTGTACATTAGATGTATTTTATGGTGACAATAATAAAATTACTATAAATGGTCTGCAGTATCATAAATAGACCACGTATTGTTTTTACATTTATATTACATTCACATATCCTAATATAAATTATTTATGAATTTTAAAAAATATAATAATTCATTATTTTGGTAAATTATCATTAATTTATATTTTTACAATATTAATTTATTTTGGCTTCAAATTAATCAATTAAATGATGTAATTAAAAGATAATTATTTTTTTTGTCTTCAATATTTCATATAGATATTTAAAATTCATTGGAAACATTAAATAATTCAAAATATATAAAAAATAATATTTTATCAAGTAGTTTATTTTTTTAAATTAAACATATAATGTATTTGAATTTCACAATCATTAAGGTTATTTATATAATATAATAAAATTAAAAATAAATTTCTATAATGAATATAATTTAATTAATAAATAATAGGCATTTTATTTAATTTATATCAATCATTATTCTCAATTTGTACACATGAATGATATTAAGAATAGAATTTGTGACATTTTGTGACTATCATTAATTTAAATACATTATTGGTAATTTTTATGAAAAAATAACTATCAAACAAGTAAAATTATATCCCAATGTAATAATGGTAGAATCTTAATGATCAATAATTAAATAAAATTAATAATTATATACTTATCAATTATTTTTATGCTAAATAAAACCAATTTACCCTTTGTTATGGGGAAACAATTACCACGATTACTATTCAATGGGACAAAATCAAAAAGGGTCCCAATTATAAAATTTCATTCTCCTAGTAAGATAAATTTAATTCATTTTATAAAATCAAATTCTAATATGTGTTTGACATTTACATTAAAAATGTTCTCCTAAAGAGACAAAAAATGGGTTTTAGAAAATGTAGTATTCAGAATAAGACTATATTAAATAATATATCTTGAATAATAAAAGTGTTAATTAAATATCATAAAAAATTTATCAAATATATAAATTATATTAAAATAATTCATCAAATTCTATCTACTATAATTTTTTATGATATAAATTTATTGCATAAATAAATGTAGTTTTTTGAAAAACATTTTTTTCAAAAAAAATCAATATATAAATATTTTATAACCATGTAACTTAATCAATATATGTATAAAAAATATATTCTTCATAGTTTTGTTAGTACCATTTAAATCATTCCCTTAAATCCTAGGTTATGAAATTCATAAAACAAATAAGTCAGATCGATTTTTCTTTATGTTTTGTGCAATGAAATCTAACAAAATGATTAATTTTATTCAAAACAAGTAATACCATATAATCATGGGGTATCATATTTTCCCCTCATATGAAAAATATTGGCCTAAAAAATTCTAAAATGATACATCATTAATTTTTCTGGATTTATCTTCATCCTAATTTCCTCTAGACCGCACATTGCGTCTTTTATCATATAAATTTTCCAAAGAACCTATACTAGAGATGTTGTTTGATTCCACAACACATCTTCTATTGAGTTCATAATCTATATATTCTCTTCATATGAAGATAATTCAGGTTCCAATTATATTTATTCATATGTGATATAATTCATTAGTTTTAGTATTATTTTCCTTAGAAAATAGATATAGAACAAATTGTGTTCATTAGAAAGGCTATGCGGGATTTTCAAATGTTAAGAAATAACTCCAATTCATTATAAGATTTTCGAAGGTATGATGTTTATGGGGCTCAATGGTACATTATTATTATAAATTATTACACTGTTCCATGGAGATACCTTCAAGAAAAAGCAATCTCTTATATGAGATTCCAAATCATTCCTTATGTTGTTGGGAAATACCTATTCCCTAATATTGTATTCATTGATAGAAGTTTAAATACTGTATTTGTTAAACATTATTTCATCCACAAGATCTTCTCCTACAATCACACTATTACCAAATTCATCCGAAAAATTTAGTTTCCAAAATCTCGTTCCATATAAAGCATCATATAATTCCATTTGAATGAATTATTTGAAGAAATTATAATAGTCAAATTCAATAATAGTTAAATAATGATCCCCAATAACCTGAATTTTATTTATGTAGAACATTATCTTATCATTAAATATTTTGTATTTTCTATATGATTTCCCATAACATATACAGTTATAAGTTTTGTTTAAATCATTCTTAGTATGATGAGACATCTGATGAATTATCAATAATTTCAATTTAAATCATTCATCATCATCAAATACAATTGATATTTAATACCCATGAAATATTAAAAAACCATTTCATATAGATTCATACGACCTGCTCAATGGGAATGTATTCCATTCTAATAAGAAAATGAGATGATTTGGTAATTTAGTTAATAATACCATATCCAGTCATTCAATCATGTAGTATTTGGTATCCTAGATACAATATACATAGAAATGGTATCCCATTTCCATGTAGTTGTCAGTATGGCTATAATGACTCCTCTAGGGAGTTGTATAGAAACCATCACTTATTGAAAAACTATCCACATTTGAACATAATCCACAACATCCATACTCATATTATTCTCCAAAAAATTTACCCCAAATCCATATACATTGGGGTGATACCATATGATGTAGAGAAATTTGAGCTATAAACATCATATAACAATTCCATTTATGCTCATGTATTTTGGAAAATCAATAACTCTTTATATATATCAGAATACAATTTTAATATACAATATGTGTCCATTTATCATCATTAAAATAATTGTTTTTTTTAAATTCTTATCATCAGACTAATAAAATTTCCTATATTCAAATAATAATGGTTTTTGAATAAAATTTAAATGTAATGTTGTTTCACCAAACATTAAAATCCATATATACATATTTATTATATCAATGATGACTTGATCCCTACCAATCATTTTTTTGTTCAAAACTCTATGATATTTCTTCTAAATGAATCTACTTCATTATTTTCCTTACATGGTGGAAGTGTATTAAAAAATTATAATCCATGAGTTGATCTAGCCATAAATTTATCCTATAATGGATTTATTTGTATAGGGTGATGTATTTAAATCTTTTATGATCATTATATATCACACATATTTCATCATTTAAATAGAATATCCAAATATTTATAGAAAATATTATTAATTCCATCTCAAGATCAGGGGTGATATAGTTATTTTCATGTGTTTTTTACTACATTTATTCATTGGAATGTGATAAATCATTATGAATAAGGTCACAACCAAGTACCTCCTATAATGTGTCACGGAATATCAAAAATCCACCATTTACCTATGTTCTATTCAAGATCAATGTATTCACCAAATGTATATTCAATTAATAAACCTATTTTTCATTTTTCAGTGTAAAATATTTTATTACCTCTTTACATGTATTCTTATTTAATGGGTTAGCTAATTAAGAATAATTATTGTAAAAAATTATAATAGTAAAATCCCAAACAATGAAACTACATACATTCGATGCATTTATTAGAATAATCCATTAGTGGACTATATTTTTCATCATAGGACCAACTAAGATTCCATCATTAGATGAAATATGTATAAGAAAATAAACTTCTTTAATATAGATATCACCCTTCCTAAAATTCCAATAAAAATATTTTCTTTTAAGAATATCATGAATAATATATTTGTGATCATCATTGTCCTTATAGTTATTAGAATACATCAATATATTACCAAGAAACAGAATAATAGTATTATCCAGATATTCCTTCAATACTCTGTTCATTAGATACATGAAAATTGATGGTTCATTAGTGAATACAAATAGGTTTATAATAATCTTATAATGTAATTACCTCAATTGAAACAATGACTTTGGGAAATCCCGCATCATTAATTTCAAATTATAAAAGATAAAATGATGGTCAATAATTGATAAATATTGAGCTCGGTAACGTTAGTAGAATAATTACTTAATTATCGAAACATAATAATTATTATTTATCAAAATAGAATTAATATTTATATATTCAATGAAAATCATATATATCTATCATTCTTCTTATTTATATGAATACGGGATTACCAAGGTGATACACTAAATATTTTAAATTCTTTACCACTCAAGTAATGTAGTGTTTTATAAGAATCCAGATTCTCCATAGTGGAAATTATATAGGAAGTATTTTTTATTGTTCTTGTGTCATTCATTAAATCAATGGAAACACATCTTCACACTATGGTGGATATCAAGGTAATTATGTAGGAAAATTTTCAATTCATTCCAAATAAATAATTGCATCCTCAATTGTGATATTTCCATTTTCACTAGTAGTTTTCTGTTCTCTTATTCTCAAAGAATTTCATTTAGAAGATATTTTGGATGTTGATCCAGAAATGAATCATATGATGAAACCTCCTCTCTTATGATATGTAATTTCATATCATCTTCATGAATCATACATTCCTTCTATTTTCAAAAAAAAATTATCCAATTTTGAAATCCATTCAATAAAAATAATTTTATCAATACAAAATATAGTTATGATAATAAAATTATATTATAGAGCATGTTTATGAGTCATAATAGGAACTTAATGAGACATCTATGTTAAAATTAGGCTTACAAATTTTGTTTTGACTATGAACTACCTAATTAAGGTGAATGTGAAATGCCTAATTTCTTAGTGAAGTAGGGATGATAATAAAAATACGATGATTCAGAATCAAATAAACTATTAAACATATTTTATGATATGGTTAATGTACCTCAAACCACATCATTAGGAAATCCTTCCTCAGCTATTTGGATCTCCTTAAATAGAACATTCACTATTTTTATTTTATGAGTAAATTTCCATCGAAACCTAGTATATTCATTTTCTTTGGGTCCCATATCTTTATAGATGAATCATCATACATTTTTTATTTCTTTTGTTCAATTTAAATAAATGTCCCTTTGTTGTTTTTCTCCACACATGTAATAAAATCATGTTCCCAATAGGAATGTTCCATAATGCTTCATTAATAATTTATATCAAGTTGTATATTTCAATATTCAATTTTCACCATTGGTTTATTTATATTTTTAAAGTACACAACAATCCTCTTAATATATTTCCTACACTCAAAGACATATTACTTATAGAATTATTTCTATATCATAATATAACATGATCATATATCCCCATATATAGTGAATGACTTGGACACACGATCCCTTGAAATAAATTTATAAGTCCCATAAAATATATTTTCAAATCATTCTATATAGATTATGTTAATAGTTTGTTTCATGCATTGTGAACCTTTTAATGTTGGCTTCATACATAACATCTTTATTATCCAGATATTGTACCAGACTCAAGAAAAATTATCCATCTATACTCGATTTTCACAAGGAAAATATTTTCCCAATAAAATTTTATTTAAATTAATCAATTCTATGTTTTATATTTTCACCACCACATTAGTGTTTTGAATTAATGACAACTAATGATTTGCATGTCCTGAGAGATGATAAACTACCAAGACAACCTTATCCCACTAATTACTTTCAAAAAACATAACTATATTCTCTAAGGAATATTTTAATTTCTCCTATAGAAAATGGTCTACATTCATGTTGAATTATGGAGGTTACGGATGGATAATTATTTTTAACAATGTTACTCTATATTATGAATGTGCAATGTACTCCATATGGGAAAGGTTATTTCTCATAACATGATTATGTAATCTCTATAAAGTTATAAGATCTTCAAAAACATATACAAGTTCATTCCCAATATAAATATCCTTCTTAGGAGGGAAATACAATACATGGATTAATTTTATTTTTAATGATTCCATTCATTATATATTGTTTCATTTTTAAACAATGGAGTACGCTACATTAGATTTTAATCATAATGTTCATTTTTGATTCAGTTGGAAGACATAAAATAAATTGAATATTTATGTATATCAAATAAAAAATTGTTGTCTTGGTTTCTTGGGGAATATTCTCAAAGTCCATTATAGTGTAGTTTTCCCCTAATTTATGTTTTTATTAATCTAGTTTCGAATGAATAAACTAATCTTCTTATAAAATCAGCTTTAAATATCATGACCCCATTTCCCAATGGTAGTGGCTATATAGTTAAATTTTTATTAGAAAGAAATAATCAATTCCAAACGTACTATATTGTTTTGTAGTCCTAGAAAAATATATACATAGTTAAATAATACATTATATTTGTGTAAAATAAAATATTACGTAGTAATTCCATTGGGAATACCATTATTTTACAAGATTATCATATAATAACATTAATAATATATTTATATAAATCAGGTGGAAAAATAAACTTATGAGAATTTCTGATAACCTTTTTCCAATAAGGGTATAAATACAACCGATACTAAATTAAGAACAAATAACATGGTAGAAAATAAATTTAAATATAATAATTCCATATTAATATTCAAATGACCTAAAAACTATCCATCTATATCATAACTAATCAAATAATCACTTATAAATCTATAAATAATATTATAATGAAGAAAATGATTAGTTTTAGACATCATAAACATTCCATTGAGAAATAATTCCAAGACATCTTATATAAATGGATATAGACATATCCAATAACCAATATAGTTTTTTTCATGAGACATAAGGTTGCATGATTGTGTTATTGCATGCCCCACCTATCACATACCATGTGTGATGAATTCCATATATAAAATGGGTAAAGCATAATCAACCTAAAAATTATTATTGAAACTAACATTTTAAATGTTTGAAATTACCCTAATCAAAATACCTCATCATAACCCATGATAAATAATATAGAGAATGGTAATGAAATAAAATATATAAAATAAGAACTAATCATAATACATACAATAAAGAAATTTTATGGTACTATAATAATGAATTAAATTTGGCAATGGACACTAACATAGATGAAAATACTTTAGAATTTTCATTGGATGAATTTTTACGAATATAACCTTTTAACATTGACATCACATTTTTTAACCTAAAAAACAATTATAGATGGATTTATTTATTTAAATCCAACCCTGAAATATTGTAAATGTATATTTAAATAATCTAGTAGTCACAGTGGCATGAAAATACATTCATTTCATATGTTTTAATAAAAAGTTCTCTTAATATTTTTTAATAATGGTTTAAAAGTTACACTTTTGAGAAAAATGAAGAATATTTATTTTGCAGTATTTTGTAATCATTAAAAAAGGTAAATATTACATTAAAAATCATAGGATAATATAATAAAATTTGATATTATTTTTATAAAACATTGATATAAAAGATAATATTCCCAAGTAGATATATAAATAGAAACAATCTCGAATAATGATAATATTGTGAAATAAGCCTTTACATAAGGATGGAATTCATCAAATTGTTTTGAACATTGTGTATAATACATAACATTTTATTTTAAATATATTATGGAAAATAATTTTATTTATATAATGTAATTTTTTACAACCGTTTAATCCTTTATCACTCATTTCCAAATAAATCAATGTTAAAAATCAATATTTCGAGTAATAACTGCTTTATTTATCATATATTTATGATTTAGAAGTTTATTCCACCATAATTTGATGTTAAATTAATAATTTATAATGTCTTATTAACTATTTAAATTTAAAATATATTCATGAAACACATCATATTTATATTCTATAAAAGATGGAAACCAAAAATGAATATATCGCCATGTTGAGATGGTATGTCGTTTGTACGAACGAGTGATAAGTTAAATTCAAATTTGATTGGTAGGGGGTGGATAATGTGGTCTCATAGTCATGATAAAAATTATTTATATTTTTATACTTATGTTATAATTTAATAACAATTGTAATGTATTTAAAAAGGTTGAAGACAAAATAAATTTAAATAGGTCTGGTAATATAATTAACAATTTGTTGGTAAAAATTATCTAGATTATATCTTATGGGTTTTATGGTTGGACTATATAGATAGAAACACATTTATATATTGTATAAGTATGTTTAACAAATACTTTTTCCAGGATTTATTTCCCGAGAAGTATCTATGATCTATGAATAAGGGATAGAAGAGTTCTCCTTTTATAATTGAGGTGAGGGTCAATTTTTAGATATCTCATTATATTAAATAATTTTAAATTAATTATCATGGTATATGAATAAAAATGTCAATGGATTACTATATATGGTTCTGTAGATTACTAATACCATCAACTAATATAATATTTTTTTTTTCATTTCAAAATAAATAATTTTTATTAACACCATGATTAATAACATTTTACCATAAACATGGTAAGCATGATTTCAATAAAAAAATTAAATACCATTAGAAACTGAATCTTAAAAAATAATGAATTATTTTTTAATTATATTTAATTACCATGTCTGAAGATAATATTATTATGAAATTAATATAATTAAATAGATTATTAATTTGAAAAATAAACATTAATGTAATTTTTTACTCAATCCATTTATTTTAACATCAAATAAAAAATAAATAAAAGTAATTTTGATATAGTTATTTAAAAACAGTCTGATATATAATATAAATCTATAAAATTAATTTTACACATTAAGTAAAAAAAATTATATAAAATTAATGTTCTCATTATCATTTATTTTATTTTCCCTTATATTAAAATAGTAACTTATATGAATTGACCAAGCATTTAAGGTAACATTATAATTTACAAAAATTAATATAATATCTACCTAAAATAGTTTCTTTTATCTTTCCATAGTAAATTATCATCATTCATATATAGATTTGGTCCAAACATATACCCATAAAAGATATTAAAAAGAATGATTGTGATATTTTAAAACTATTCATGGTGTAAATAATATTTAAGTCATGTTGAAAAAACAATATCCCATTAAACAACTAAAATTATATTATAAGGTGTTATGGGTTGATAAAATATAATACAATAATAAATATGATGATTAAATATTGAAATAAAACTCAATTTTTCCCTAAATTAAACAAATGTACCTTTTACCGAGTGGAAAAATTTTACCATTACTACTATTCATTTTGGAAAAAAATATAAAGGGACCACATAATAAATTTGAAATTATTGATTAAATATATTTAATTAAATTTTTAATTTTTAAATTTTATTTGTCGTAAAAGTCAATTTTGAAAATTGTGTTTAAAACATCACATAAATCGTTTTTTAACCCATTTTTTAGAATAAAATCTAATCTATCCTTATACCATATATAATAAAACATATGATATGATTGTTAAATTTTTTTATTTAATATATAAATTATATAAAAAATCATTCATAAATAGGTACTTCTTCAAATTATTATGATATCAATATATTTTGTGCACAAAAATGTTTTCCTAAAAAATTATTTTGATTAATTTTATTTCTAATCAATTGATAATAAAATGAATAATTATAATATTTCTTATAATATTTATTTATAAAAATTTAGTTATTATAATTTAGACACACCAATTTGATGACTAGTCTATAATTATAAGATAAAAATAGTTCATGATTATTTCTAATTATGTGTTTCATGTTACAGAAGCTGTCAAAGATATTAAATTTATTTAGAAAATTATCTATCGTAACATCATGGTATTTTATATAAATAATGAAATAAAATATTTTTATTTATTGAACTTTATAAATTTTTTAACTATTGAGATATTAATATAGGAATTGTATCCTGGTTTTTGGAATAATAACTTGAGTATTACAATATGTAAAATAACTACTACAGAAAAATTTAATTAACCTCATAAAAACAATTTTCATTATCTAAATAAGTAAATATAAGTTTATTATATCATGAAATATTTTATTGATCAAATATAAAAAAATTTATTTAAATAAAAACTTTTTTAGTTTTTCATTTTTTATATTTTTTAATAATGAAGAATGTTTATTTATAAGATTCAATATTAATATAATCTAATTTAAAATTTAATTTCCAAAAATTGATTTTATTTTTAGAACATTATTTTTGATATTTGGTTTGGTTTCATTATTAAATTTTCATAAATATTATAATTTATCATTGAATAATGAAATATTGTAAAATATTGTATTTTTTATTATAACTTCAATATATGATTAATTTCTACATATATAAAGTAAGAAACCATTATCTCATTCTAAGATGTATAGATTACTACTATTATCAATATGAAACAATAATGTTCAATGAATTTAAAAAAATAATAAAATAATAGATATTTTATTCTAAAATACCAATATCATCTTCTTATAAATATCACACCTTACCACTGCAATTTTAATTACACTTGAAGCTTCTAATATTTCCCATGTTTTAAACAACTCTACCCATAAAAATTAGGATACATGTTATATAGGTTTTGGGTTTCACAAAATACTATTTTTTAAAAATATAATTGAATATCCCATGGGCGTCAAAAAAATTTCGAAAATTATCCCATCAGACCTATTCTTAAATTAATTCTTCTAATACCCTCTCCTTGTATCATTCAAACATCATTATTAAATGGAATGTGTATCATATGTTTACAAAAATGTATTTATAATTTAATAATCATTGTATTTGTAACTTATATTTATACTAAGATTAAATCATGACCCTTATTATAGTCATTCAACCACATCAAAAAAAATCAATTTCAATTATCATTTTATCCATCAGGGTTGATTTGAATAAGTCCGAATAACAGACTATAAAGCCATAATTTATAAATAATGATTACCACCAATATCACAATTTTTAATAAAACAATTTATTCTTAAATAAAAAAAGATATTATTTTATAATTCATATTATGGAATAGATAAATAAAAAAGTAATTAAATAAAAAAAATTATTCTCATTATTTCTAGTAAAACATTGAAAATGAACGTAATGGTGTATGATAACGTTTATATTCAATTAATCATGAATATGATGGAATTATTTTGATATTTAGATCTTTCTAAATATATATAAATATATTTACTCGTTTTTCATACACTTCCAATTATTTTGGAACCATTTGTCAATTGTTATAGACCATTAATGTTATACTTTGATGATATTCGAATTGTGGGTGGAATAATACCAATCAACTAATATGGTAAAATTATATATTTATTTATAAAATATGATAATAAATGTCCATTGATATATAAAATAATATGTAATAAGGTTCTATAATATTCAATTAACATATGTATTTGAATCATTCAGGGGGTTAGAGGTGTTCCTATATTAGTAAAGACTCAATATAGGAGTTAATAATTCTTTACATTGATTAATTAAAGTAAATTTTCAATGACTTATCTTAATTATCTTATTAATAATCATTAACTGCAATAATTCTATGTTTTTATAGTCCAATGATGTGTTTTTATGATAAATTAACAATTATTTTTCATTAAAACCATCTTTAAATTAATTTTATATCATTGTTTGTTTTCATTGTTATTATTCTTCTTTTTCAATTTATTTTTTAACATATTTCAAAATTATATTTGTATATGGAATATTTTTTAGTTACATGGTATTACAATTGTTTTTAATTATCATTACATAGATATCACTCATTAAACCACATTATATATATATATATTATTTGGGTTCATGGGGTATAAGTGTATTAAAACACACACAAAAACAATACATCACTATCATAATACTATTTTCATAATATAATATAATGATGAAGTGATGGATTATATTCAAAATACTCATTTATCATGGATTGATTCTGTTTTCTCTATATTATATACTATAACATATTACAAATGTATTGAAATAATATCAATATAGTTTACACCAATTTATGATTATTGGTTATATAATTATATGTCTTTTATAAATAAGGGGTTTCTCGAAAAGAGTTAATGTAGAATTAATGTAGCAGGCACTATAGCTAGTTCTGTTCAGTATTATATCAGCCAGAACTATTCATCTGTTTGTGCATTTGAAAAACTTGTTTGGTCCTTTTGTCCTTCAAGAACATCAAGCCACCCAAGGCCTTCGGCAAAGACAGGATTTCGATCCACCTAGAGACCATAATCCAACCATACAATCTTCAAGACATCAATAAACATAGATGAACAAGAAAGATTATAAACAACAGGGCTCATGATGCGGATTCAGAGCATTCAAATTCACTAGATCAGAGAAAACTGGAATTTGAATATTGAGTGGGTATGACATTTACTTTAGTACTAGACCTATGTAGATCTTCACAAGACAATTATCCGACCAGTCATGGGAATGTGGAGAGATACCATCATGATATTTATAGGTGAATTTTTGTTCTATGTTTTCTTGTTTTGGTTGATTTCCTAATACATATGGGTTAAGTAATTTCACTTAAGACTTAATTCCAAAAAATGGTTCACCCTTATCCGTTGAAATGGGTATTGTCAAAAATAAATAAAAATTTAAGGCATCCAAGCCATTCAAGACAAATCATTTAAAGTGATTATTTTCTCTTTCACAACATATCATTAACATTTTAGATATCTTGTCCATACATGTGAAATATCATCATATCATAATTATATACTGCTAATTTTAAACTATTTTTAGTTTTTAAATATTAATGAATTTATTTTATAACATTTACATTAATTTTTTTTTCCACACTGTACTTTATATTTCTTATTATAGGGTGTTTACATAAAAAGTTAATCAATTTTGTTGATTGTGGACATATTAAAATTCTTAACTACTATTAATTTCATATAGATAATGATTGAATATATATCTATTTTATGAAATGTTTCACTATGGTAAAATTATTTTATTTATTTTCATACATATACTTTCTCCATATGGTGACTATATTTTACATATCATATAACAGATGAGGCCTAAATCAAAAATCCTTATTTTTCATCTGTGGGTCTCATTAAAAATATTTATGGGTCTTTAGTGTTTTCAATCCCAATTATATATTATTTCTTTTAAGAGGTTTTCATTTCATGGTTATGTTGTTTAAAATTATATATTTCATCACTACATCATTATTTATTTCCTTCCATTTGACTATTTGTTTCCTTTTGATAAAACATCCATGGATTTTTTATTCATACATTTTCAATTATATGGAATTATTTTTATATTTATTACATATGTATTATGTATTCACTAAAGATTTATGATCTATTTCATTATAATTAATCCTCTTGTAAAGAAGTTGAGCATAATTATTTGTTTAAATTCACTATATCACATGGAAACCATGGATATTATAATGAGAAATTTTTGGATAATAAATATATTTATAATAATATTTCTTTTAATTTAATAATAATTATATTTAAATGTCTTAGATTTGTTTCTAAAAAGCTGGATGATAATAAATAAGAATTCATATGTAATATTATATATGTATTCTATACCAATGAAATAATATGGCCACATGCTCTTTCTTGTAGGACTCAAGGCCTCTACTTATTAACATAATGATTTATCGCGACCATATTTCTTCATAAGATTTCTAAATATCAACATCAAATAGGATAAACTCTTAGTATATGTTACTAATATGATAAAAAATCATTTCTGTAGTGTGGTTAATATGCCCCAGTATACATCTCCCTTTGCAGATGCTTTGTGTTTCCTCCACTTAAATACATAAGCATATTGAAATATCCTTAAAGTGATATTTATGAATTATGTGATATTCCAAAAAAAATAATTGGAAAAAAAATTATTCTTATTAGTTTTATTCCCAATAATTTTCCATTTTCAATCTATTTATTAACGTGAATAATAAAAATTTCATTCTATAAAACCTATTAATGATTTATCTTTTATAAATCACCATAAAATTTATATATTTATCATCATTTTACTTGATTATATATTTCACCTCAGAGTTTATATGCCCGCAAAAAATATAATGGTGTGGTATCATGATATGTTATATTACTATGATTTCTTATCAAACAAAATAGTATATTCTTTGTAAGATCCTGGTTTTTTTGGAATGTGTGTTTTTTGTTGTGTTTTGGGTTAAACCCTTGTTTTTGGGGATTTGAAAAGTTTCCTAAAGGTGTGAGAGGCTTTTTGGTGTTCCGAGGGCTCGGGTCACGAAAGAAGGAAATCTGGGCAAGACAGGCCAGGGCGCACGGCCTGCACATGACCAGGAAAACTGTGCGGCCTGCCCAGGCTAAACCGTGTGACCCTTCCTCCTCCGAACAGAAGCATGTGCCTTGTTTTCCAAATAGTGTAGCTAAATTGTATGACCCCTCCTCCTCCAGATAGTGGCATGCGTACGGTTTGTACACGGTTTTCCAAACCGTGCGGACAAACCATGTGACCACTTAAAGTTGGGAAAAATAACAAAATTTACACTTCGGGCGTTTAAACCCCAACTCAGGATATTCCACTCCACTCCCCCTCTCTACCCTAGGATGAACTTCGCCGACCCAAGATTCCCAAGGGTTGTTCTCCTTTGTTTCTAAGGTGTTTTTGGTGCCGTTGGTTGCGGATCGAAGCTCTGGGTAAGACAAATCTCATTCTTTGTTCTCTTTTTGGTTTAGGGTTTATATCTTCTCTCCCACTCATTCCGAAGCTCTAAAACCCCAACTTTTGGGTGAGTTTTAGGTTGAATCTCTAATGGTTGTTTGGATCGAGGTCTAAGGAAACGATTGAGAGTGTGTTCATCCATAGTTTCGAGGTAGGTAAAATACAAGTGGTATCCCATTGTTATTTGGATTTTTGTGCATGTTTTTGTTGTGTTTTTTCTTTACATTGGTTATGGTTTAAATAACCACGGAATGTTTGGTAATAATGGTGTTTAGAATAGGAAATGGTAACCCTCACAATCCCCATGGGATGTGTTGGGATAGACGTGACCTAATTGGGGCCATCCATTGGATGTGTCGGCTTTTCTCGAATTTCGGGATAGATATTAAACAAGTTCCCTTATTGTAAT
The DNA here is from genome assembly GCA_963277665.1 of Viscum album. Taxonomy (NCBI): domain Eukaryota; kingdom Viridiplantae; phylum Streptophyta; class Magnoliopsida; order Santalales; family Viscaceae; genus Viscum; species Viscum album. Next base: position 396,215,222 of record OY728148.1, read on the forward strand.
GAATTGTAGAGCCCTTGAAAAATATGTTGGCATGAATGGTTGAACATGGAATAGACGTTAGGTGATGCACCTAGACTTGGAAATAACCTAAGGGTTAAGTGGAATGAGTTAAATGCATGATTCATTGGAATGATGAATGAGCTAAATTTGTTAATGTATAAACTGATTAAAGACCATAATGGGATAGATTATGGGTTTAATGTTTAATTCTAAGTGAGATAGGAATAACCCATGGGAATTTGTTAAATGGTTATATGATGTGATATGGTAATGTGTTAATGGGTTAAGGCATGATGTGGATTCCCATGTCGGTTGTTGTGAATACTGCTGTCGAAGGTCAATGGTTTGGATGGTTGATGGTTACTTATATATATAAGCATGTGAACATGGCTTCGTATAGTGGTGTATGACATGAGGTTCTATGACCACGGGTCGAGTGAAGACTGAGGTTCTAAACTCCATCCTAAATGCATAGGTTAGGAAAGGGGACTGAGGGTCTATTCTCCTAACGGTTGTATCCACCTGGACAGAGGCTTCGAGGTGAGGTTCTTGTTGCTATGAGGAGTGAGTCCTAGTGAGATAGGATAAATATGTGTTTACCCTATTGCATTTGAATGTTGGCCTTAATACCATGTAACATTATGTATGTGATTAACCCATGGAAATTTGATGAAATGGTAAGTGATGATAATTGGTAATAAATGAATGGTAATGGAAATAGAAATGGCTTGGATCTAACTGGTTAATGGTACCTTAATAAATTACTTGGAAATTATCATTCATATTCCTGTTGCATGAACTACCTCTTTGTACATTATATTTTTTAGACACTGTTGGTGATGGCCTACTGAGTTGTACTCACACCCTGCTTGGGTCGCCGTTGGGTACCCGAGCAGACTTCATGTGTGTAGGTTAGGAGAAGGGAATAGGTCCTCTCTATATAGCGAGTATACATGGGTAGCACTTGGTGGAGGATTCAGACGTGGAGTCGGGACCATTTTGAAGATTTTGGCCATTGTCTTTATTTTGGGGCTTTTGTTCACTTTTTCACTTGTAGTATGACAAGGAATATTTATTATTGGTAATGATTGTTATGCATGTTCTGTGGTTATTGGTTATTGTTTCCGCTATTTGGTTTATTTATGTTGTGGCTTACTGTGATAAAAATGGGGTATAGTCTCCCCACTAGACTTTGTAGACCCCCGCAGCTAGTTGGCAGCAATTGGCGTACGAGGAGGTGCGCTTAAGGTCCTGTAACAGCCTGACATGGAGCACCGGTTTAGTGGCTTCCGGTTCATGGATGTTACAAAGTGGTATCAGAGGAGGTATTTCTCCTACTTCTCTGAGGTCTTGTTATTTGGGATTGGTAGCCAATGGATAATATGTGTCAGGCCTTGGTAATGAGCTCGTGCTTGGGAGTAGCTAACCCATGTATGGTGGAAAACCCAAGTCAGCCTGGGTGGGAAATTTTATTCTTGGTTGTGTGATGTTACAATTGATGATATTTCACCATTGGGGGATGCACATGTGGTTTGATGTGACTGTTTTATGACATTTGGCTTGTGGCCTTAACAGCACGAAGATTTTCATTCATGCATCATTGTAGGCACCTAAGGAAATATGTGACATGCATTGTGTTATGCGCACACACGGGGTGGGTGTGTGAGGCAGGAAAGTAGGTTGCATCATGCATTTCATGAAACCAAGAAATAATGAGAGGAATGAAATAAAATAAGTGGGTAAATGATGTTAATGGAGTAATAGGGTTTGAAAAAATTTGGAAAATTCTCTTTGGGTTAGCATATGAAAAGTGGGTTGTTGTAGCTAGTAAAGAGCATTTTATAAAGTTGTCAAATTAATGTGGTATGTGTGCTAAATCCTATGCTTGGCATTGTAGATAAATTCCACCATGACGTCGGTTACCAGTTGGGAAACAAGATGATGTTTCTGAGAACACTCCTCAAGTAGAGTAGAAAGAAAACGTAGTGATCAATGAATGTAGAGAAGAGCAGTTCCAGGAGAACATGGATCGCCTTATGCTGATGATGGATCGGGACCCAGGGTAGGTTGCACTGAGTATGTTTGATATGACCAGGGAGTTCCAGCTGCATCACCCTCCGACTTTCACTGTATTGGTTGGGCCAGAGGCAGTGGAGTTCTGGTTAGAGTTGGTCCAGACAATATTGGATCATCTATTGACCCTTGTCGAAAAGAGGGTGAAGCTGGCCGCGTATATGTTGTAGGGCTAGGCTTGGCGTTGGTGGGACATTCAGGCTCAGATCGACCAGGATGAGGGAATGTCATGGAAGGTCTTTCAAGAAATGTTTCTTGACCATTTCTACCCAGAGACCTTGAGACAAGAGCGGGCTGTAGAGTTTATGAGCCTGACTTTGGGATCGCTATCGCTGATGGACTATGCTAATCGCTTCACTAACTTGAGATGTTTTTTCCCAGTGTTAGCAGGGGATGAAGCAGCAGTAGAAAGGCGTTTCTAGGATGGGCTGAGGCATGAGATCAGAGCTCAATTAAACATCTTCTGCTTAAAGTGGTTCGTAGAGGGAGTAGATCAGGCACTGATCATAGAAGGAAACCTAAAGGGAGCTTCGGGTAGTGGGCTTGTGGTTTCAGTGGGACAGATGAGCGGTGTAGCTACCGAAGGTCGAATGCGACGCCACGAGAGCTCAGAACATGGTGGAAGTGTAAAAAGTGGCTGGAAGAGAGGGTTAGCCTTTCATAGTGGAAATCAAGTGTTCTGTTATCAGTGTGGTAGGACGGGGCATATGCATGGTTAGTGTCCTCAACCTCTAGTTGAGTGTCGTTCATGCGGCAGTATGGGACATGTGCAGATGTTCTGTAGGAAACCTCAGCAAGTGGGCAAGTATGATGGTGGAAGGTGGATACTGGATATGGGAAATAGATCAGTAGACCCGTGTCAGGAATGCAGTTGGAGCTCCACGGGTCGTACTGGCAGGGACGATGGTTGTGGAACTCCAGGGAATGATTGCCCATGCTAGCAGGGCAGTGAAGTGCAGGGCGTTCAACATGGTGCCCGGGGTAGAGGGGCAAGTCAGCTTCAGGCAGTTCAGTTTGCGACTAGTGATGGCGATGCTAGACCATCGATTGTTCGAGGTACGATCCTTGTAGCATATAATTTTTCTAGTTCATTGTTTGACATAGGTTCCACACACTCTTTTATCTCTGCTCAACTTGTGGTATAATTGTGTTTACCTATTAATGGGGTGTGTGGGGTGATGTCAATTGACACTCTGTTGGGGGTGCGGTTTGAGGATATCATGCAGTGGAAGGGATGTGCCTTGGAAGTTGGTGGGTATCATTTTTTGTGGGACTAGTTCATTCATGAGATGTCAGGGTTTGACCTAATCCTGGGAAACGGATTTCTTAGTGTTTTATCAGGCGCACATAGACTGTTATCATTATAGAGTATCATTCAGGTCTCTTGAGGGTGATGCTTATGTCCACCATTGCGAATGGGATAATCGACAAGGGTGTGCAGGGATGTTTTGTCAACATATGAGTGGACTCGTGCCTCAAGTGGCATGTATCATGATTGATGATGATTATGGAGGGGAACAAACTAATTTCCCTCCTCTGGTGGATCGGTTTCCGGTTTTGTTTCTTGAGGACTTCTCCGGGTTACCCCCTAAGAGGGATGTTGAGTTCACGATCGAGTTGCTGTCGGGAGCAGAGCCAGTTTCTATTCTTCCATACCGAATGGCACCAGTAGAACTCTAGGAACTGAAGGTTAAGCTTGAGGAGTTGGAGCGTATGTCATCTATCCGTCCTAGTATTTCTCCTTGGGGATCTCCCGTTCTTTTTACAAAATGGCCGATGGGTCCTTAGGGCTGTGTATTGACTATCGAAGTTCGAATAAAATGACGGTGAAAAATAGGTACCTTCTTCCTAGAATTGATGACATGTTTGATCAGTTGAGGGTCACATCAGTGTTTTCTATGATTGATCCGAGGTCGGTCTATCAACAGTTGATTGTGAGTTCTTCCGATATACCACATACAACATTCCAGAGTCGGTACAGGTTGTTTGAGATTGTGGTAATGCATTTCAGCTTGACCAATGCACTGGCAGTGTTAATGGCTTTGATGAATCACATCTTTCATCCCTATCTAGATCAGCTTGTGGTTGTCTTTTTTGACGATATAATAGTGTACTCGAAAACTCACGACGATCATTCCCAATATCTTGACATCGTCTTGGGTATGCTAAGAGAGCACCAGCAATACGCCAAGCTATCCAAGTGTCAATTCTGGATAGGTGAGGTAAATTTTTTAGGTCACATAATCTCGGAGGTAGGTGTGTTAGTGGATCCATAGAAAGTGAAGGCAGTTGTATGTTGGGAGCACCCCAAGAGCGTTTTTGATGTTCAAAGTTTTCTGGGTTTTGCCGGGTAATACCAAAGGTTCATTCAAGATTTCTCTTGCTTGGTAGCACCACTTTGAGGATTGACCAAGAAAGTAATCAGGTTCAAATGGTCTGAGGCTTGTGAGAATGTCTTCCTAGATTTGAAGAAGCTACTGACGACTGCACCTATTTTGATCTTACCTAAGTCGGGAAAGAAGAACATCGAGTTTTGTGATGCGTCTGGAATCAAAATTGGGGATATGTTGATGAAAGATGAGTTGGTGGTGGCTTATGGGTCAAGGCATTTGAGACCCCATGAGAATAATTATCCCACTCATGACCTTTAGTTGTCTATAGTAGTTCATTCCTTAATGTTCTCGAGGCACTATCTATTGAGAGAACGGTTTACCGTTTTTACCGATCATAAGAGTTTAAAATACATCTTCTCCTAGCGGGATCTAAATCTTTGGAAGTGAAGTTGGTTTGAATATCTCCAGTATTTTCACTTTGATTTGGTTTACTCGATGGGAAATTGAAACAGTGTTGTTGATGCTCTGAGCAGGAAGCTTCAAAATTAGATGGTTCAAGAGTCCAGCACCATGTGGAAGGTGGTGCCTTTGTTTGTAGAAATGCACCAGGAGGTGCAAGAGGAGAGTGGTCAGGTTACTCTTTCTTCCATAGAGATGGAGTCGACACTTTTTAGTCAAGTTACGGAAAGTCATCTTGATGAACCTGAGTGTTTGATAATGAAAGAAAAATCATAAATGTAGGGATCTACCTTCTGGCTGGGCTATCGGTGTGGACGATGTTGTTTGTGTTCGTGATTGTGTGGTTGTGCCAAAGTGTGTGCGGGAAGAGTTTATGTGTGAGTTCCATGAATCGAAGTGGGTAGTGCATCCTGGTTTGACAAAGATTTACCATGATCTTTGAAGGCAGTTTTGGTGTCTTGGAATGATGAAGGATGTTGCGAGCTTTGTGGCACGGTGTCTTACCTGTTAGCAGGTGAAGACCGAGCATCAACACCCAAGAGGTTTGTTTCATCCATTGTCCATTCTAAAATGGAAGTGGGATGATGTGATAAGGGATTTTGTCGGGGGTCTTCTGAGGACGCCGTGGAAGAATGAGACAATATGGGTAATTATGGATCGATTAACGAAAGTGGATCATTTCTTACTGATTCATAAGACCCATACGGTCTACTAGTTGGGTGAGCTGTATGTTCGGGAAATATTGTGGCTGCATGGTGTGCCACATACCATGGTTTGGGACCAAGATCCGCGTTTCCCATCGCATTTCTGGCAAGGGTTGTTGAAGGCGCTTGGTACACAAATGTTTTTCAGTATGGCTTTCCACCTGTAGACGAACGGTCAATCAGAGAATACAATATAAGTGTTTGAATACATGTTAACATCATGTGTCTAGGACTTTGGTGGTTCTTGGGAGAGGCACCTATCATTGGTTCAGTTTTCTCACAACAACAATTTTCATGCTATGATTCAGATGGCACTTTTTGAGGTGATTTATGAGAGACCATGTAGATCTCTATTGTGTTGGCAAGAGGCCGGTGATTCCAAGTTGTTGGGGCCAAGTCTCGTGCATGAGACTTCAGAGAGAGTTATGATGATCAATAAGCAGATGGCTATGGCTATGAGTAGGTAGACGTCGTATGAAGATCGGAGGCATAAACCTATTGAGTTTTCGGTGGGTGATAAAGTGTTCCTTCGGGTGTCGCCAAGGTTGGGTCACCATCAGATACGAAAGCATGGTAAGTTGTCACCGAAGTATGTGGGACCTTTTGAGATAGTGGAGGGGATCAGACCAGTGGCTTATGGATTGGCTCATCCACAACGGTATGGTGGGATGCATGATGTGTTTCATGTATCACAGCTTTGACGATATTACCCTGACCCATCTCACATGGTTGATGTTTAGGATGTGTAGCTTGAGGCTGATGCGTCCATTGAGGAGCATCTAGTTTTTGTGGTGGATCATAGTTAAAAGGTCTTGTGAAGCAAGGATGTGCAATTAGTTCGAGTACTACAATAGCATGGGAATGTTAAGGAAGAGATGTGGGAGCGGGAATCAGATATGCAGGCTCATTGGCCTGAACTCTTCTCATCGGTGGATCAATAAGGTTTGGAAACTCGGCTCAAGGACGAGCCGTTATATGGTAGATAGATTGTAAGATCCCAGTTTTTTGGAAAGTAATATTTTTTGTTATGTTATGGTTTGAACCCTTTGTTTTTAGGGCCTTGAAATGTTTCATGAGGGTGTTAGAGGCCTTGGGGTGTTCCAGTGGCTCGGGGCATGGAAAAAGGAAATCTGGGCAAGACAGGCCAGGGGGCACGGCCTGCGCACGGCCAGGAAAACCGTGCGGCCTACCCAGGCAAAACGGTTTGACCCTTCCTCCTCCGGACTAAAGCATGCACACAGTTTTCCAAACCATGCCGGTAAATCATGCGACCCCTCCTCCTTTAGACAGTGGCATGCGCACGGTTTGCACACGATATTACAAACAATGCGGACAAACCATGCGGCCACATAAAGTTGGGAAAAATTACAAAATTTCTACTCAGTGATTTTAAACCCCAACTCAATATTTTCCTCTTCACTCCCCCCTCTCTACCCTAGGATGAACTTGGATGACCCAAGCTTCCAAGGGGTGGTTCTCCTTCGATTCTAAGGGAATTTTGGTGTCGTTTGTTGCGGATCGATGCTCGGGATAAGGTTAATCTCATCCTTGGTTCTCTTTTTGTTTTAGGGTTTGTATCTTCTCTACCACTCGTTCCGAAGCTCTAAAACCCTTCCTTTTGGGTGAGTTTTTGGTTAATCCTCCAAAGGTTGGTTGGATCGAGGTCTAAGAACTCGATTGAGAGTGCGTTCAACCACGGTTTCAAGGTAGGTGGTCTATAATTGATATCCCATAGTTATTTGGGTTTTTGTGCGTGTTTAGTTGTGTTCTTGCTTTCCATTGTTTATGGTTTGGATAACCTTGGCATGTTTGGAAATAATGGTGTTTAAAATGGAAAATGGGAACCCTCGCAATCCCTCTGGGATGTGTTTGGATAGGATTGACCTAATTGGGTCCATCCATGGGATGTGCCGACTTTTCCCAGATTTAGGGATTGATATTAAACAAGTGACCTTGTTTTAATGAATTTTAGATCCCTTGATAAATATGTTGGCATGATTTGTTGAAGTTGTAATAGATGGTAGGTGATTCACCTAGACATATAAATAACCTTAGGGTTAATTGGAATGGGTTTAATGGTTCATTCATGGGAATGATGAATGGGATAAATGGGTTAATGTGTAAACTGATTAAAGACCATAATGGGATAAATTATGGGTTTATTGTGGAATGCATAGTGAGATAGGCATAACACATGGGAATTGGTTAAATGGATAAATGATGTCAAATGGTAATGTGTTAATGGGTTAAGTCCTGATGTGGATTCCCATGTGGGTTATTGTGAACAGTATTGCTGAAGGGTAATGGTTTGGATGTTTAAGGGTTACTTGTATATATAAGCATGTGCACATGGCTTCGTAGAGTGGGGTATTACATGAGGATCTATGCCCATGGGTCGAGTGAAGACTGAGGTTCTAAACTCCACCAAAAATTCACATGCTTGGAAAGGGGACTGAGGGTCTATTCTCCTAACAGTTGCATCCACCCGGACTGATGCTTTGAGGTGAGGTTATTGTTTCTATGAGGGGTTAGTCCTAGTGAGATAGGATAGCGATGTGTTTACCCTATTGCATGTGATTATTGGTCTTATAACCATGTAACATAATGTATGTGATTAACCCATGGAAATGTGATGAAATGTTAAGTGATGATAATTGGTAATAAATGAATGTTAACGGAAATGGAAATGGCTTGGCTCTAACTGGTTAATGGTGCCTTAATCAATTACCTGAAAATTATCATTCATATTCATGTTGCATGCAATACCTATTTATACTAGATATTTTGTAGACATTGTTGGTGGTGTCCTACTTAGTTGTACTCACACCAAGCTTGTGTCATCATTGGGTACCCGGGCAGACTTCATGTTTGCAGGTTAGGAGAAGGGAAATGGTCTTTTCTAGATAGTGAGTGGACATGGGTAGCACTTGGTGGAGGATCCAGACATGGAGTTGGGACCATTTTGGGGATTTTGGCCCTTGTATTTCTTTTGGGGCTTTTGTTTACTTTTTTACTTGTAGTATGACCTGTTAGATTTATTGTTGGAAATTATTATTATGCATGTTCTGTGGTTATTGGTTATTGTTTCCGCTATTTGGTTTATTTCTGTTGGGGTTTACTATACTATAAAGAGGTTATAGTCTCCCCACATTACTTTGTAGACCCTCACTGCTAGTCGGAAGCCATTCGTGTATGAGGAGGAGCACTTAAGGTCAGGTAACCACCCGGCTCGGAGCACCGGTTTAGTGGCTTCCGGGTCGAGGACGTTACATACTTTTTTTAATTAATTCCTCAAATAGGACTCTATTTTATAAATGTCATACATGAATCAATTTCTCATTGCATGGGGAAATATGAAATAGAAACAGGATGATCTAAAATACTGATTAATGGTTATATAATATGAGATATTGATCATGTCAATATAGTTAATCATAATTGAAATCATAATTTAATTTGAATCAAATGACCATATATATATGCATTCCTATTATTGGAAGACTGAAATAATTTAATAATATAAAACACAATCAAATTAGATACATGAATGATATAAATGAATTATAAAATATAGATGTTGATTGGTAGGGGAATGTGAAACATGAATAAGAATAAAAATTCATACAATATTTCTAGTATATATGGAAAGGAAATAATGAAATTGTTCCAAATCTATCGTAATTAATTTCATTTCAATCATGGAGGACTATGATAACATCAAAATTAACATAAATACCATATCCTAAGATATAATCATTATAAAATATATTATATATATGTTGAATTATGATTCCACCACTTTCATAATTATATTATTTAATGTCCCTGTTTCGGAAGCCACCCAGAGGCACCCCATACCTGGTTGGTCACATGGCCTCAAGCGCATTTCCCTGAATGCCAGAGGCTGACGACAAGTAACGAGGGCCTTGGGTGTGATAGTGGGGAAACTATGTCCTCATTGTCAGAGTACACAGTGGAAGTAAACAAATATATACAATAGAAGAAACTGGAAATATCCAACAATAGTTTTCAACAAAAGACTGGAATAATAAAACAACTGGAGTACATATATATTATTGATGCATGATACCTATGTCTTGGAAAGAAGCCAAACAAATCTCAATGCTGGAAATACAAACAGTGCTAAACCATGTACAAAAAAGAAAAGAAATAACTTCTCCTCAACATCGCAAGCTATAGCTTAGTCCATTGCTCTCCAGCTCCACATCAATAAAGTACCTGAAGTATAAGGGTGCTTGCCCTTATCTATAAATGCAATAATATATTCTGTTTGGGCCCAAAAGCATGCCCCAAACAGGGTGTGAGACTAAATTCAAGTAGTCAACCCCCCAAAATTTGTTCCTAACAGTCAGTGAATATATGGTAGGTAAAAGTATAGAAAGCATTAAACATGAAATTTCTCAGCAGTAAACAATCCATAGTCTAATATCATGAAGCATTGAAACAACAACTAAATCTCAAATAGGTAAACCTCTAGGATGTACTCACATCCATCCCTTCTGGTCCTATCTAAGAAGTACAAACAACCCTCTAGGTAGTAGACGTAGCCAAACCCCTCTAGTTATGTCATACGAATTTAATAAGACTCTCAGAGTAAGCACTCTCAGTCTATGCCTTCATATTCAACGATAAAGAAAGTCTCTCTAAGGAAGCTCACACAGTCCATTCCTCATATAGTCTATGGAAACTAGGTCTCTCTGCGGAAGCTAACACACTCCATTCCCCGCATAGTATAAGGTAGTAAATAACTCTCTGAGGTAGCTCACATGTAAATTCCCTTTATATCCTTGAGGTCTAGGACTATATGAGGAAGCTAACTCAGTCAATTACACTCATATCCTAGGTCATTAAATTCAAGCATAGACTCTCTAAGGAATCCCACACATTCAATCCCCTTATAGTCTTAATTGATCAAGGTCTATCTAAGGAATCACACTCTGTCAATTCCCCTTATAGCCCCAGGTGGTTTTAGGCTCTCTGGGGATGTTCAGTCGGTCAATCCCCCCTTATAGCCTACTACATTACGTTATCATGGACCTGTGTAGGTCAACTAGCATAGAATTGTAATATATCCAAAGTAAACCTACTTAACTACTTGGCTAAACAACCAACATCATAATAAGCATGTCAGAATACAACTCTACACCCTACAACAATAGGCATGAAAAATAGGCAAGGCAGCCAAAGGATAAACAGGACCAAACGGTTGTAAAAAAATGCATGGGAAAAACACATCCAAATAATTCCAATAAACCCAATTCATATCCAAATTAACTCTACACATGAATAAAATCATGACAGGAAAACAATAGGGGTAAAACTGTAAACACGCAATATTCCGTTCAAGGTTTTTAGTGAAATTTGCACATAATACTCAACAGCTTCGAATGGAAAGCCGCAAACCACATACCTCTGAGGTAGGAGATCAATATACTTGAACCACAAGGATTGAATCATTGTAGAATGTCATAGATCTAAGAAAACAGACAAAATTATCAACCAATGATAACTCACGATAGTAGAGAAATTGAAAAACGATGCTCTTGGAGAAGAGTGAACTCCCTGATGTGATTCCATCACAACCAATGGAGTTTGATTTGGAGGACAGATGTAGGATCGTGGGTTCGTCGAAGATCCATGGCAGTACGAGTTCTCTCAGATGAAAGGGACCTAATAATAGATGGTTCTATCCGTCGGACGTGACCTCGGTGTATTTCATGAAAAAAACAAAATGCACGGCCTGTACTTTTGGAGTACATGGTGTGTACTTACTATTTCTGTACTCTGCTTTAGCTAGCCTCCATGTCACCCCACACAACCATGTGTGTGTCCATGACACGACCAGCCCATGGCCTCCTGCGGCAACGATGTATACGACGTGTACTTGAAATTTTTTCAAAAACTGTTTGTTTCTAAAAAACAATAAAAAAAGGAAAACATACCTAAAAATAAGGTCCGAGTTCTTAAAATCATTCCCCCTTAATGAAATTTGTCCCTGAATTTCCCTAGTGCGGCATAGAAAAATAAACCATGAACCACTCCGGCCATTGTGCTCGTACATCAGCATCCCTCTCCCAAGTCTCGTCCTGCACCCATCTATGCTGCCATAGCACTCGTACCAGAGGAATAGACCAGCCATAGAGAACCTTCATACATCAAATGAAAATCCAGATAAGATTATTTTCGAAACATGCATCCACCTCCAACTCAACATCCTCTAATTTGAATGCATGAGACAGTTCTGAAATGTAACGTAAGAGCCTTGAAACATGGAAAATGCCATGAATAGATCGGTACCTTTGAGTTAACTGCAACTGATAGCCAACCGGCCCAACTCTCTCTAACACCTCAAACGGCCTGACGTACCTCGGTGAAAGAATTACATTTCTCCAAATACTCTTGTTTCCCGACATCAGCGTGACATGCAAAAAGACCTGATCCCCATCCTCGAACTCCGGAGGTCGTCTCCACTGATCAGAACAAGACTTCTTTCGAGACTATGCAGTAGAAATCCTTTTCTGAATCAACTCTATCTACTCTGTGGTTTCCAAAACTAGACGAGGTCCCAGAAAAGCAACCTCTCCAGCCTCCAGCCAACATAAGGGTGATCATCATGGGCTACCATACAAATCCTTATAAGGGTGCCATCCAGATATTTGATTGAATACTATTATTGTAGGAAAACTCTATAAGATCTGTATTCTTCTCCAAAGAACCTCCAAAATCCAGAATTCATGCTCAGAGCATGTCCTCAAGCACCTAAATTGTGCACTCGGACTGGCCATCTGTCTGGGGGTGGTAAGATGTACTCAAAAGAACCTATGTACCCAAATCCTTCTAAAGCCCCTGCCATACCCGATATGTAAAATGGGCATCTCTGTCGAAAACAATGGATTGTGGAACTCCATGCTAACGTACAATCACTCGGATGTACAACCGCCCCAGATCATCAACACTAAAGGTATCCTTGATCATCACGAAGTGAGTAGCCTTCTTGAGTCAGTTAATGACTACACAAACTCCATCATTCCGTCGAGATGACCTCAGTAAAAATGTCACAAAGTCCATTGCAACATCATTCCACTTCTACTTGGGAATGTATTACTGTTGTAAAATCCATGATGGTCACTGATGCTTTGCCTTCAACTTCTGGCATGTGGAAGACCTCATGAAAAAACCAACAACATCCCTCTTCATACCTGACCAAAAATACTTACATTGTAGATCATGATACATCTTGGTGATGCCAGGATGAACTTCCCAAACTGAGTAATGAATGTCCCGCATCATCTCCTCGTGTATATCTTTTGGCACCCAAATGCATCACTGGAAACGCAAGATTTCATTCATGCATATGGACCACCCAGGAAGATGTTCTTCTCCTGACACGCATTCCTATGGGACTAGGCCTTCATAATCTGATAGATACCTCATTCATACTCGATCAATAAGATTAGAGGTAACAGCTACAAAAGAAAGAAACATCTTCCCTGGACTGTCTTTCTCCTCTAAATGCATCTCATAGAATAGAGCCATAAGCTGACACTCACTGCTAGCCTCTTGAACTGCCCGTATCTGAGTCATTCTGCTCAACACAATAGCCAAAGCGTTTCCTTTCCTTGGTGTATAGGCAATCACATTATCAAAGGATTGTAGGTACTTGACCCACCTTCTTTGTCTCAAATTCAGATCACGCTATGTGAAAATGTACTTGAGACTTTTGTGGTTAGTGAAAACCAAAAAATAATCCCCCAGAAGGTAATATCTCCAACAACGTAAGACATTAATAATAGCTGCCAACTCTAGATCGTGTGTTTGGAAGTGTCTCTCATGTGGCCTCAACTGCCGAGACCCATACGCAATGACTCCTAATACCTGCATAATCACAACTTCTAGCCTGATACCTGATGCATCATAGTAAATAGTATAGTTCTTTCCCAGCTTCTGCAAGACTAGTATCGGTGTTGACGTCAACCTCCCCTTCATCTCCTAAAAGGATGACTCACACGAATTTGACCATAATAACTTCTCACCCATATTAGTCAGACCCATCAATGGTGCTACTAAACATGAAAAGTCATGTATTAAGCCTCTATAATATCCATCAAACCTTAGAAAACTCTGTACCTCAAAGATGATCTTTGGCTGCTCCTAGGAAACTACTGGTCTTACATTATCTAGGTCTACTCATACACCTGTCTCTGAAAATACATGACCCATGAATTGAATTTGGTCAATCTAAAAGTGGCACTTTGAGAGCTTAGCATACAACGAATGCTCACTCAGTGCACTCAAAACGATCTCACGATATGTGGAATGGTCGTGTCGAGTGTGACAGTACACCAAGATATCATCCACGAAGACCACCATGAATGAATCCATGTATGGAGGGAAAACGTGGTTCCTTAGTGCCGTGAAAACTACATGTGCGTTTGGGAGACCAAACGACATAACCAAGTACTTGTATAGACTATACCTGCTTCTAATGGACATAATAGGTATATATGATGGTCTAACGAACAACTGATGATAATCAGACCTCATGTAAATCATCTATAACATCGGGGTTCCCCTAATCTGATAAAATAGCTCATAAATACTTGGCAAGGGATATTAGTTCTTAACCATCAACTGGTTCAACTTCCTATAGTGCACGCAAAGCCCTGGGTTCCATCTGCCTTCTTCAAAAATAGGACAAGAGAACCCTAAGGAGATGCACTGGGTCTGATGAAACCCTTTTCCTGTAACTAATCTGACAGCTTCTTGAGTTACTACAACTCTGGTGTAGTGTTCCTATAAGGAGGAATAGACAATGGTGTCGACCGAGGCACAAACTCAATCGAATAGTCTACATCACGCTCCAGAGGAAAACATAAAATGTCCTTTAGAAAGGCATTTCTAAAACAATCCGTGACTGGAAGAAATTATAACTATGATGTCCACTATAAATCCAGATAAAGACTAGAAATCTTGGATGTAACTGCTCCCATCCAATGGTGCCCTAGAGCCACTCATCTTGCCTGGACATCCCACTCACCCTTATAAAGAAAAGATCCACCCTCTAGGGATATAAAACTCATCCTGTGGCGATTATAGTCGATGACTTCCTAGAATGGAACTAACCAGTCCATCTAGAGAATGACATCATAGCTTGTCATCTCTAGGACATAGAGGTCCCATAAAAAGTTACATCCACCAACCTATAGAGGGAACTATCTACACTGATGTACTCTAGTCGTTCTAGCCCCCAACAGAGTGTCTAGCGTCAAGATATCAGTAGAAGAAAAGATACAGAGCCCAAGGATCTCCATGGAAGAAAAAAATATAAAGATATGGGAGTCCACTATATCAAATAGAGCAAATACTAAGACTAAGGATACTAAGATCGTACCTCAAACGGTAGAAGGTCCGGGATCCTGCTCCTGTTGGGTCAGGTCCACAGCAAGAGTCTGGCCTGTACCATGGCCATGTGACCCTACATAACCACTCTGAGCTGATCCACCCTAATGTTGCTGAAAACTGGGTGACTGGAAGCCATAGACACCACCACCACCTCAGACCGAACTGCCAGTAGAACTCTAGTTCCCAAACAGGTGATAAGCTGGTGGCACTTCTCTTGAATGAGGAGTCATAGCGAAACCCTTTTCACTAGTTGCTGGTGAGAAGAATTGACAGAAGCGCTGATGGTGACCCATCTTGCCGCAATATCGGCACTCCACTGTGTCTCTCGGGCAATGTGGCCTCTTATGCCTGCTTCTCCCACACTGATAACACACCACATGGATACTAGAAGATTCATCCTGCCTGCTCTGATTTTTTAATGCGGCCTCCCTGTGGCGATTCGTGCTATCAGATGGTAGAGAACTAACTCTGGATTTCGAACCTCCCTGGCTCATAGCTCTTAAATCCCTTAGATTTCGCTCTATAATCTTCTCCTGGTAGACGATAGAGGATATCGAAGTCAATCAAATATTGTTAACCGGGTAATGTATCTCCTGCTTGAGACTATCCTCAAAAATTCTAGCCAGGAACAACTCACCACCTACTGGAATAGACATAAAACGATGCAGTTCTGTCAAGCGAGATGAATACTCCATCACAAAAAGAGTACTCTTCTCCAGGCTCATGAACATTTGGGCTAGATCGACTCTCAAGGTCCTTGTGTTGAAGTAATCATTAAAGATACACCGGAACTCCTCCCAATCCATATTCTGGTGGCATCCTGCCTGAGATAACACATCCCACCACCTCATGGCGGAGTCTTGAATCATGTAGGTTGTGAGCTTCACCCTCCTATCTGGAGGTACCTCAAGATACTTAAAGATCATCAATGTGGCTTTCATCCAAGAATATACATCCTCTAGTCCTCCCTCCCCTGAGAAGTTGGGGGGATGCTACTGCTGGAAAACCCGCATCAAATCTTCAATCGATGTGGCAGGAGGCAGCGATCCCTAGAAGGTCTTCATCATCATCATAAAACCCTCCCCAAACTATGAATCAGTGCTTGTAACTAGTATCACTACGGGTGCCAAGGTTGGCACAACAAAAGGATCTACAGGAAGTCCCGGATCATCCATATCAGGCGGCTGATCACTGCCCTGCAACTGGAAGTCAACAGGGGGACGTTTATGTGGCATGATTCTGCAATGTCAAATGCACACTTAGATTCAAAAGTATCAAGGACTTAAAACAGAAGGCACAAGAAGAAAACTGTAGAAATAAATCATTCATGTTTAGAAAAACATGACTACACGGTGTGTATTTCCCCTACAATTCAGGTTCCCTTATGTCATTCCCATTGGTGTGTACTCCCACCAAAACTGGTCGTGTAACACCCAAATACTCACGGCGTGTTGTCCTAGAACATAACGGGTACTTGAATCCCCTTTCCTTGTTTGGGTCCTTCTACATAGTTAATCCACACTGATCTCCTAATACACGACTAAATAGAGTGTTCAAGGTAAACACAATGTGTACTAGACATGCTTCACTTGGTCCATGTTTTTAGTGAGACGGTTAGACACATAGCTAAAACTACATGATGTGTTCTTGATAGACATAGTGTATACGTGATGGGATAACACCGATACGTGTTTGTTTGTGACACAAACAGGTACCTAAGTACGACTACACCGTTTGTTCAAGATGGACACATAGTGTGGTAGAAGAGACTCAACTGACCCGTGTGGTTAGCTACACGGCCGGGTTCCTAGGACTATACTACACGGTGTGTTCAGCGCGAACACGACGTGTTTCAACCAGAAATTTCACTTCCTGTGTCTCTACCCATAGAGCCAACGACACGGTCAGAGACTACATGGAATGTACATAAAGTACACGGCGTGTAATCAAGAAAAACTATTTATTCCTGAATAGAAGAACACATGGCATGTAATTAACATTACATGGCATGTATTCTGGGTTTTTCCAGACAGTAAGCCTCAAGAAACAACTCCAAGATCCATAAAAAACTCAAAAAATAATTTGAAATTCCAATATGATGCATGAGATGACATACTATCATCTCATCGGGTTGTAACGGAAGTAAAACATCAATAACATCATCAGTAACAAAACAAACCATGTGAATCACTCAAGATGAAATCAAATCAACTCTAATAATTGAAAATCTAGAAAAATTACAATTAAACAAGGTAGATTGGCTTTTCCCTCTACACAAGTTATCTACTCTAAGGCATAGCTTATTACAAGTACCAATTCTTCCCTATCGCTGCATATAGTCTCCAAAAAGTAATTCAAGAGAAAATAATTCATCTGATACATCTTTATAACATCCCGGTTCTGGAAGCCACCTAGAGGCGCCCCGTACCCAGTTGGTCACATGGCCTCAAGTGCATTTCCCCGAGCGCTAGAGGCTGACGACTAGCAGCGAGGGCCTTGGGTGTGATAGTGGGGAGACTATATGCTCATTGGCAGAGTACATAGTGGAAGTAAAATAATACATACAATAGAGGAAGCTGGAAATATCCAATAATAGTAAGAAGCGGAAGACTGGAATAATAAAACAAATGGATCACATATATATAAATGATGCATGACACATATATCTAGGAAATAATTAGAACAAGTCACAATACTAGAAATAAAAATAGTTCTAAACCAAGTTCAAAATGGAAAGAAATAAAATCTCCTCATCATCGCAATCCATAGTTTGGTCCCTTGCTCTCCAGCTCCACAGAAATTATGTACCTAATGTAGAAGGGTGTTTGCCCTTATCTATACCTGCAATAATAAAATTAGTTTGGGCCCAAAAGCATGACCCAAACATGGTGGGCGACTAAATCCCAGTAGGCAACCACCTGAAGATCTATGCCTAACAGTTAGTGAATATATGGAAGGTAAAAGTACATAAAGTAGTAAACAAGAATGTGCATAGAAATAAACAATCCACAGTTCTATAACAATAAGTAGTTAAACAACCGATAAATCTCAAACTGGTAACCATATGGGATGTTCTCACAGCCATACCCTCTGGTTATATGTAGTAAATACAGACAACCCTCTAGGTAGTACAAAGAACCCAACCCCTCTGGTTATGTCATAGGAATTTAATAAGACTCTCTGAGGAAGCACTCACAGTCTATCCCCCCATAGTCAAAGGTAATGCATTACTCTCTAAGGAATCTCACACAGTCTATTCCCCATATAGTCTAGGTATAGCAGGATATTATAGGGAATCTCACACAATCCATTCCCTGTATAGTCTAAGGTGGTCAAGGACTCTTTATGAATGCTCACATGTCAATTCCCCTTATATCCCCAAGGTCTATGACTCTCTAATAAAACTCACCCGGTCAATTCCCCTCATAGCTCAGGTCGTTCAATTCAAAAAAAGACTCTCTGAGAAATCTCATGCTGTCAATATCCTTATAGTCTAAAGTAATCAAGTATTGTCTATGGAAGCTCACTCGGTCAATTCCCCTTATATCCTTAGGTGGTTCTTGGCTCTCTGAGGATGCTAACTCGGTCAATCCCCTATTATAGCCTACTACACTAGGTTCTCACGACCCCATGTAGGTATACAAGCAAAGAAGTGTAATATATCCAAAGTAACCCTACCTAAATACTTGGATAAACAGCCTAGATCATAAAAATAATGTCAGAATACAACTCTCCACCTTACAATAATAGGCATTGAAAACATCCAAGGCAGCCAAAGGATAAACAGGACTAAACGATCTTAAATAGAACAATGCATCTGAAAAACACATCCAATGAACAGCAATCAGGCCAATTTATATCCAAATTACATGTACAAAAAAACAATAGTGGCATGAAAACAATAGGGGTAAACGGTAAATATGCAATAACCCGTTCAAGGTTATTGGTGTAATTTTCACATAATACTCAAAGAATTCAAATAGAAAGGCATAAACCACCTTCCATGAGGTTATGAGATCAATTTACTCGAACCACAAGGCTTGAATAATCTTATAACCCCATAGATATAAGAAAACACACAAAATGCTCAACCCACAATAACTCATGAAAGATGAGAAATTGGTAAACGACGCTCAAGGAGAAGAGGGAACTCATTGATGCGATTCCAACACAACTGACGGAGTTTGATTCTAATCACCATGTCGGTGTCCATGACATGGCCAGAACACGGCCTCCTGTGGAAATGAAGTACATAGCGTGTACTCATAATGTACAGGGCACGTAAATAAAAATTTCCAGAAACTCACCTTCTCTCAAAAACTCCAGAAAATGGAAAACATACCTGAAAAGAAGGTCTGGGTTCTTACATATTAATATATATATATATATATATTTATTTATGTCTCTGTGTGTGTGTTTCTTTTGTGTGCTTCTGGGTTTGTTCTACATGAACATAAAGAAATAATAAATCCATTATAAAATAATCAACATATGATAATAATACTAGTTAGATAATAATTAGTATAAGACAAAAAGACAAATAATTTAGTGAATGAAATTGGTTGAAAATATGAATGATTATGGAAAAGGAATAAAAATAAATATAAAATTAAATTAATATAAAGAGGTATTAAAATTTTAATACTTCTTGTAAGAAAGATAATAAATTTTAAAATTATTAAGAAACTATAACATTTTCATTGTAATAATTTTGATATAAAATATTTCATTTTGAATAAATGGTTTTAAAATTCATGTGTAAATGAAAAAAGTTACGATCAAAAATCAAGGAATAATTATAAATAATTTTAATTATTATACTTTTTTTAAATATAAACATAGAATGAAACTGAGGATGAAAAATAAAAGAACTATGAAGAAAATATTTCTTTAATGGCCTTACATATATGACAAAAAACAGTTTATATATTCAATAATAATTCATAGAAATATATGTAAGTATAGATAATAAATCTGTTAAAATTTCTTGTAGGACAATGTTATAGAAGGCAAAAATTAGTATCCAAAATAGAGATTAGGATACTTCCAATTAACTTCTATCTTATGTCTCTAGATCACTATTTATCTACATATAAAATAAGAATGCAATTATTGATCTTCTATTTCATATTCATAGTTATATATATATATATATATTTCCATTTATTCTTATCATTTATATTCATTTATTATATATATATATATATATTAGATACTATGTTTATTTTTTCATTAGGTTTTAGTAGAATCAATTTCTTCTACTTTTTAGATATATACATTTTGATATTTTTTTAAAAGTTACTAATATATTGAATTAAAAAGTTAATTTATCCATTATGATCCAATGATTTTGAAACCCCATTTTTATTTCAATGAATCTACAATTAGTATTTTGAAGGATAATATTCTTAAAATTATTATTTTCACAATAGTTACAAACATGACGTGTTAATTAAATAATAAGCTTAAATTTATTATGTATAATATATGATCATAAAAATAAAACTATTTCATTCTGAATATTATATTTTATTATTAGGAATCGTCCATGACAAAAATAATTAAAATATTATCATGTAGTTTATCATAGTGGATGAACCAACCAATACAAGAAAATGTTATAATTGAAATATTTGGGAAGGGAATATAGTTATATTCTCATAAAATAACTTTTATAAATGTATAATGATAATTAATATATTATATTATATTGGTAAACTATATTTTTTTGAGAATTATAAAATATGTGAAAAGGGTAGAGACTAAGTCATTAGTTCGATGTAATCATCTCTAATTATAACAAGTATCATAATAATGAATGATTTATAACTCCATGTAATTGAAATGGTATCTCATATGTGAGAGGGATAATTATAGGTGGAAAATTTAGAAAATATTGGAGAGTATAAAGAAAATGTAGGTTCATTTTCAAATAGTTATAGAAGTCTTATTATCAAAAATATTGAGTGGAATATTTTCAAATATTCATTTCAAATTGCCCATAGAATATCATTATGAATTGTAGAGTTGACCATAATTAGAATGATATATGTTTTATAATATATCCACATATATATATATATATTGATTTTTTATAATAATATACCTCAAAGTATCCATATTTTATTTTTTATACCTTTATTTATTTGAGGACATAATTCGGTATTCAACAAATTAAATTGATCTCAATACATATAAAATTTACCCAAAAACTATTTATGATTGTTATCATTCCAAATATTAAATATATTTTATAAAAATGACTATATATATTTTAGAATTTTAGCTCTTAATTAATAAAAGTAAATAAATTCTAAATATTTTTTAATTGAAAAATACATTATATTAATAAATAAATGGTCTTGTTTTACTAGTTTTGAAATGATTACTTATTTAAATTAATTAGAATATTTATTATACATATTATATATTTAATATATAATACATTGTTATTCGGTATAAATGGGATTTATTATAATTATAAACATTATAATATACCATTTGGGTGTATATATTTTCAATCATCATATATATACTCAATGCCCATACAATTTTCATATTATAATTTTTCATTAATATATCAGATCATAAATTATACTTTAAAAACTACACATGCTTCCCCTCCACATACCTCTAAAAATAACCATCTAATTTTTAAGGGCTATTATTATTTTTATAGTTATACTAGATTATGTAATTTAAATATTCTATTGTGAGGATGAATAATTCTGGATTTTAATCAGTATATTTACATGTATTCTTTTTACATATTTTATTTTTAAAATTAGGTTCCCCACTGATTTCAAAAATAATTAATGTAATTCATTATAATGTTGTAATATTATACAATTATAAAATAAATTTAGTTTATTTAATTTCAAAATATCATGGACATAAATTTATTTAATAAATATATTGAAATTACTAAAAAAATTGATTATTATATTTTACTAAAATAAAATATTACACTCAAATTTTCATTTCATATATAAGTTCATATAATGGTTTTCATAATCAAATGTTGTCATCAAGTAATATTAATGTGGTTAGTTGTGTTTTATTGTAGAAATATTTATCTATGATTGATAATACCCGTCATTTTAATATGATAATATAGTTTATCCACTAGTTTTACACCCATCTAGTCTAATACTTGCGATGGATCTAGTATGTACTTCCTCAATTGTGAAAAACAGAAATCCTTGTCAACTTGTGTCATATATAATGAATGATATAGTTTACAAGCTATAATATGCATGGAAATAATAATAATAAATGAGATAATGTATGAAACTACAAGCTTCAACATCCTAACAAGTCTTAACACACAATTCTTTGGTTATATTTAATTTCAATACTTTTCTAAAATCTCAAAATCTAAATATTGCTAACTAGTATAATTGTTTCTATTTTTTGAACATTATAATGATATCATATAACATTTAATGGTAACAATATTCTCCATTATTTTATAAAAAAGAGAATATCCCAATACTTTTTTCAACTAGACATCATTAAATTAGGATTGAGTTGTTTTTTCTTCTTCTCATATATATCATCGTGTAGTCCTATTTGAGTTATTTAAGGGAGATTCTTGGTACGTGAGATCTCATACAATGAATTTTGCTAATTATAAATTCTTTTCAAATCCAACATGCTATATCTCAAAATATTTATCAAATTATTCATGGTTATTTTATAATTATTGTTATTTTTAGGATTATAATTAGTGATAATGATAATTTCTATATCCAACACACATTTTGGTGATCTTTTATATATTAAAATTAATAGTAGAACATGATCAGGAAAAATTTAATGTGGTAAATTCTTTATCTACTAATTTTAGTATGTATAACATTCAAATATAATCATGTGTAATATCTTTTAGATAGAAATAATGTGGCCAAATTGTGCTTTTTGATCAAACACAAGATAAATGTAATATCTTCTCTTATAATTATTGGGAATACAAATAAAAAATGCATTATGATGTTATAATATTTCAGAATGGGTATGGGTAATATTTTATTCATCCATGTAGAATAATTAAATTACACTTTACATTTTGAATATATAAGGCATTATGATATATACTCTATACTTTCTCTCTTCATGTTTTCCACCTAGGTGTATCCCTTGATATTTGCATATATATTTTCACTTAAATTATAAATAAAGAATAATGATCCATATTCATGATCAAACAAATCCTTCTTATATTCATGAATACATATGACAAATATTTGTTTCTTAAAACATATTACTATATATTTTGGATCTTCACGCCTAAATTTTTTTATCATATTATTTTATAGGTTCATATCATCATACTAGACAACTTTAATCCTTATATTGATATATATATATATATATATATATATATATGAGTAGGTATTTCTTGTCCTTATGATTTCTATTATTACCTAATAATTTTCAGTTCTTTTATTTTCATATACATTAATATTGTGTCTTTTTAAATCCTTGTCATTGATATTGTAGCATGATCACTTTTATTGAGATCATAAACAATTTTTTTCATTTCCTTTTGTTGTAATGTATTGAGTAATAATAATATTTTGTGAGATCTAATCATCTTCATTACTATATATTAAAATTATTTTATTTGAATATATATTTTGAAATATTTTAATTGATATAAATATATATGTATATCACAATTATTTCAATATAAATAATAAATTTTTTAAATTAATTATTCCATTTCTAAATCATTAATTATGAAATATTTCTAATATTTCATTAATTATAATGATTCTTATGATGGCAAGTTATCATATTTCACTAGATAACCCCCAATAGATTCTTTATTATTTAATGATATTTCAAATATTATTCTCTAAGATAAGGTAGTGTAATTTTATGTTTAGGGACCAAACTTTTCACAAAGCAATTAATGTTTTCATCACATAAATTTATTCAAAGAAACATCACCCTGTATTGAGTTTTCCTAATTAATTGATGGAAAACGATGACATATTTTTCTTAAAATTTCACTCATACCCCTTCAATAAAACAAAAATGTTGATATATTTTACAATATTTGGTATCGTACATTTTGAAGTCACTATAAACATTGAAGTATCCATTAATATACAATAAATAGTGATTATATGTCCAGAAATTTCTTCCATCAGTTTCCAAAATGTTCTCTTCAGAATGTGTGTTATATATTATTCTATATTATAGACATTGAGAAAATCCCCAAAATTCTTTTTTTCTACCTTATGCAAAGATATATGATAATTTCATCATTATTGACTATAAAAAAATTATTGACATAATCAATGAATACGCTATTAATCTGATCTGTGATGAAAGATGGTCCATTTGTACTTATAAAAAATGTTATTAGGGATTTTCATTTCTTATATTTGATATTGAATGTTTAGTTAGGAATATACTCTATTTAAAAAATTAACTGATAATTTCATGATTTATTACCGACTATTGAGAAATGTTTATTCTCTTGATGTTAATAAAATAAGGCATGCATGTGAGGTTAAAAATAATTTTTACTAATTTTAATTTTTATGTCCCGGATAATAAATGAATTGAAAATGTGATCTATACTTATTATTAAAAAATATTAATTTATAACCCCACAATGAAAAACTATTTAAAAAAAATTAATATAAAATATATGTGGTTGGGGAATTAAATCAGATGTATTAATAAACACCAAATATCAAAATACTTTTCTATCATCCCATGTTACTGAGAATAGATCCTAATGGGGATAATGTGATGGTGATATATTTTTTTAAAAAATATGACACACATGAACATAAGGGATTTTCAATGGATCACTCACCCTCGATATGAAGATAATATTTATATTAAATAGAATATGTTAAAGTGTATGTATATTGTGTAGAACTACAAGTTACCATATGAATAATGGGAATGAAAAAGTTAAATAGATTTTTATATTCATACCACACCGTCCTATAGAATATTTAGATGGTTTGAACCCTTATTATTCTCTTCAATATATTGTTAAATCAGTCTCATATATTATATATTATCTTAAAATTTCTCATTGTTTCCATATAAAAAACAATTGGGACATTCCTAGCCTAGTACTCTCTCACGTGGCCAAACCCGGATGGTTATGAGACATCATGAATACCTACACATATTATAGAGTCTTCTATAAAGTATAAATGGTTTAATCAACATTGTGGGGATACTATACCCTCCTTATATAGGTTTATTAAATAGAAAAAATAATTATTGAAAAATTTATTGGATGTATTATGAAACGAATAAGGAAAAACCAAGAAATAATATTTAATTGAACTATTCCAATAATAAATGATTAATCTAATGAATAACTAGAATTTAACTAACTTCCATGGTAAGGGTAATAATTATTAAAGACCTATATAACATATATAACATCAAAATACCATAGACATTAAACAAACCATAGTACCGTATGCATTCTAAAACCAATCTATGAGGCCACAATAAACAAGAATTTTCTTTCCCCTTGTCATGGCCATAATTAGATAAATATTCTTGCGTACCCCATGGTGCCCCAAATAGGGCATGTGTAATAATATAAAGTTTGATCCCAAAATATCTAAACAAAAACATTCTAATATAATGTATATGACATAATTTGAAAAAATATGGCTATTAATGTTACAAAAGCAATAAAATTTATATAGTAATTTTCTTCATCACTGTGATGTAATTTATTGTATAATGTAGCATCACCATGAAAATAGTAACCAAAATTTCATCAAATAGTCTCATAACATGGCATATATGTATATATAATAATTTCTGAATAACACATTTTCATGACCTATATAAAAGTATTGTGATAAGAAATTGAGCCATTCACACTTTATAAACACTACAATATGAAATTGGCTCATGAATTTTCTATAATAATAACAATGTGAAACTAGCTGAACCTTTTAATATAAGAATTACAACATGAAACTAGTCCATTACCCTTATATATAAATTACAATTATATATTGTGAAAGAATAACCATATAATATGTAGATCATTGGTCACAAGAAATTCATAATGAAATGAATGACAATCATAACATCATAATCCTTAATATTCAAAACATCCAATTAAAATTTACTTATAAATTACCCATTAATTTATAAAACTATATATTAATCTTGTCTCATTATAGGGACCAACCACAAAATATCAATGAATCTTTTATAATTTGATTAATCATGTAATCCATTTTCTAAGGCGAATCTATCAGAAGAAATCACATGAGGTCTCAAGACATTATAATCCATATGTTATTATAATAAGTAAATTTTTCAAATTAATACCCACTTGATATCATCAGTGTACTAGTTCATGTGATTCTAGGTAGGATCAACCTACTTGTTTCTTCACGATAGGTCATAACATTATGGTTCCCAAAGGAATCCAAAAATTTCGTAAAAAACATATTTTCCATCACCCGTTATGTTTTAGTTAAAAATAACATTGTGTCATTGAATTCAAAATGTATTTCATAGAAATTATGATGAAAAAATACTATAATTAGTTATATAAAACAATTACCTTTATCTGGTTTTAAAAAAAACCACTGAAATAGGGAATAGTAATGAATGTTTAATAAAAAGGATATAAATAAGGAAAACCCTGATTATGTTTACATTAATATAAAAATTGATTAACAACTGTTAAGAGACCACACTGAAATAGTATAGGATAGTGAAATAAGGGTTAAAATAATAGAGAATGAACTCCTCGGAAATGAAATTCTAGACCAAGATGTCTATAAGGGAAAGAATTGACCAAATATTTCCTAGAGTCACCCTAAGGTATAATATTGGAGGATTCACCATAACAAAAAAAATATGGGTTGTGTTATTTAAAATCATTTATCCAAAAACATGTATAATGTGAACCAATTTCATGAAGTGAATTTCATAATTTACAATATTCACTAAAGACACATCTACTATGTTAAAATTAACACTGATCAACCATTTCTGTGACCTAAAACAATTTCAATATGTTTCAAAACATCATATATTATACCAGATCATGAAATCATTCAAAAAAATGATTAGAATAAAATTAAAAATTTATGACATTAAAGTGACTAGTCAGAATATTCCACAAAATAATTAAAAACATCATTATTTCACCCAAGTCCAACAATGTAAAAAATCATAATCATTTTTCAAATTTACACCTAGAATCCCATAATTCAAAAAAATAAACATCATAAAAAATTATTTTCTTTTCCCATCTAAAATCCATCATAGAAAAGGAAATGTTCACAACATTAATATATATATAAGAAAAATCCAAATAAATGATTTAAATCAGAAATTTAAAGACAAACATATCTGGAAAACAATGGGATCTTACAACCTCCCAATAATATAAGAAAAATTACCATGAGCTACTCCAATAATTATTGTGAACTCTTAGGGAAATAATCAGGCCACTTTTATCATCTATACGATTCTCTTTCCCATTTCTCATCTTAAACATGACCATGATACCCCTAATCTCACATCATAGGTATTATCTTTACCCAGATATACTTCTCACTATTTTCCAAAAACCATACTAGATGATCCTCAATGTAAAAAATCAACACATAGATCAACATCATCAACATCAAAAACATTTTAATGTTTAGAATGAAAATTTTTAATTTATGATATGTTAAACTTGTTATTCATGTAAATGTATCAATATTGTAGGGCCAATCATAACACCACATTAATTACCATCCCCACTATCATATATGGCCCCACAACCTTGGGTACCAATATTCTCTGTTACGAAAAATGACATTTTCCAAAACATGGTAAAAACTAAAGGAAAACACGATGAACATACTAAAACTAAAGATCTCCCTTATACTTTTCATCTTATGATTTCTTCTTTCTCAACATGGTCACCAACCAATTCCAGATCAACATAACAAAATCATATGTCTCGCACACAATACTATATCCATAAAACACTGATTAACCTACCCAAAACCAACAAACATTTGAATGAAATGTTCAATAATATAATTAATTGTTCCACCAAGATTGATTCATAGAAGATATTATTATACAAAAAACTATTAGGTCCATTTGATTATCTCCAAAATGATTAAAATTTATCACAAAAGTTTATAAAACATTATCCAATATCCAGATTTTCCATTTAGATAGTCCATTAGTCTGATGAAAAAAAGTTGCACTCAAAATATCCTATGATCCCATATCCCTGTGAATTCCATTCTAAAAAAATGAAATAATGGAGTATATATATCAAGAATGATATTGCTCAAAACATAGTGTAGTAATTATAACTCTTGTATATAGTGGCTACTAATATCATTAGTAGTTAAGGTATCCCTGAAGAGACAAATTTGTGATACATTCATGAATTTATATATGATCTCCTTATATAAATAATTTTTATTAGGATTACTAAACAATAATAACACAAAATATTTTTTTACATAACCCAATTTGACGTCCCTAATGTGTAGATGTTTCAACATCATGGAAGGTCACTAGTTCCCGGATTCCACCTCAAAAAAATGTTTCCTTTCAATATAAATCACACTACCAATATCATATTTCCAATACACAAATAAGGTATAAGTATATCATGATAAGTAGTTTTAATACATCGATGTACATATGATATATAAACCTAAAACACTCTAATGAGATCCCAATGCATGAATATAAGAACCCAAACTCAGGCCTAGATAAGAAGAAAATTATCATGGCCAAAATACCATCCTAGTTGTGGATCCTGACAATTAATGGTTTACCTCAATGATAAGACTTCAAGATTATATAATTTTTGTTCATGATCCGGTCTAAAATCATTGATTAAAAATATGTCAAATTAGGTGATGCTTTTTATTAGGACTCTTGAACATCTAGATGAATGTACCCAAATTGGTATTCTATCTGACACTTGTTATAAGTGTCCCTCACTAACCATTTCTATGACATTCAGATCCAAGAATCATAAATTATGTCTCCCATTCCTAGTGTATACTACATCTTGATGACAAATTACTATAGATACATAACCCACTACCTCTCCTAAAGGATATTTTATTTCTGGGACAATATATACAAGATGTTATTATAGTCCATGTACACCCAAAACCACTTGGTTAATTATTTTCTCAAGGATATCTAAGAATATACCAAAAGATGATACTCCAAATCATGAGTAAGATAATTCCTCTCATGTTGACTCAGTAGCCTTGAACCCAATGTAAGCAATCAATCCTCTTTCACTTATATTTCTCTGAGTTTAACTCTAGATACATCAAAATACACCATATAGTCCTTTCCAAACCAATGTATGATGAGGTAAGGGGTATGTTTAGACTACCCTTCATCTACTAAAATGAAATCTCACAAGAATATAAATATACAGACATCACTACATCCATATTCATCCCATACCTATGGGATTTCTGGTGGGATATATCCTATATAAAACAATGAAAATACATGTATATATTAAGAAACCCCTAACTCTTAAAGATAATCAAAGTTTTATAACATGTTAAAACACATTAATCATTTATTAGTTACACTAACACTCCATTCATTGAAATTACATGGTCAATTAAGTTCTCATTGTAAATATGTAAAATATATTTAGATGGTTTGACGTTAAACTAATGCATTATCAGTGAACTAAAGATGATATCAAGATGATGGGAACAATTTTTTATGGATGGGAGTACACTAATATTTCATCAATGAAAAATACCCCATGGTCATCATTAAAATGTTGTAAAATTAAATCCATTAAGGTCATGAATATCGATGGTGTGTGCTTAAAACTGAATGACATCACCACCAACTTGTAGAATCTAAACCTACTTATAAAAAGTAGACTATGTTATGTAAGATTGTATCACTCTTGGATAACGCTGCCAATATCTCAACTCAATCATTGAGATAATAATTAATCTTTATGTTTTTTGAGGATATCAACAATATATGGAAGGGGATACAAATACTTGACTGTCATTTGGTTCATTATCTTATAGTAAAAAAAATTCAGTGTCCCATCATCATTTATAGTCAAAATCATTTGTGAAACCAAAGATGACATACCAGGTTATATGAAACCCATATGTTCTAGAACATCCAACTAATCATTCAATTACAGTAGCTCATATTTCTATATATTATAATAAATAAAATAATTGGCTAAAATCATGTCTCCAACTGGATCATGATCATTAATAATCATTAATGAGGTAAACTACATAACCAGTTATGCGAGACAACCTAAAAATGACCTAACACTCGGGGAACCATATCCTATGAAATTTGAATCTCGTCTAGATAAATACCTTATATCTTAGCTATGTGATAATAAAATATATAATAGTTTGGTCATGAAGTACTATTACGATGATCCCACTCATATTGGTTAAAACAACTACCTCCCTAGAGAGATAGAATGTAAAATCACCTCCTCAATAAATTGATATGAACCTAGTATAGAAATACCTAATATATACCATTAATAAAATCAAATCCTATCATTTACAACAAAATATACTCCTAAGTGAAATAGAAATGATAAATTTCAATGTAACATAGAATGAGACAATTGATATTCTCCAACAGTTATCCCAATTGTTTATTGATGGTCAAAACACCATCCATAATTTCTAAAACCATGTAAAATTTTTTACAGAATAAGATGCTATAATATAATATTATGATACAATATAAATAACCCAATTAAAGATTATATGATATAATAATAATACCTCTAATAAAAGAATGTATAGAATCGAAACAATCATGTGTATAAGAAATAGAATGCAACTAACATTCCCCTCTAATGTGGGCTCCAATATTTCTCCAATACACTATTCCCTCTATATAGTACTACCTATCATGAATTGGGGTTTCTCAACCACTACCTCGATATGAACCCTTGGTGGAACTCAAGAAAAAACCACATTCAGGGATGTATAGGACTTTTATAATCTATAGTCTCTGTCTTTAACGCCTTATAAAAAAATTACGGAATACCACTACAAAAAATCTGGAGGTGATTGAACCTAATACATATAAGACACTAAAAATTAGGGTATGGATAATGAACAAACTTGTGTGCAGTCATTTTAATCAAATATCATTACCATGGAATATAGAATTTATATAATTTATCACTTCTATAGTTACTCTTCCCACTGGTTTCTAATCGATTATTATCTCAA
Source organism: Viscum album (assembly GCA_963277665.1). NCBI lineage: Eukaryota > Viridiplantae > Streptophyta > Magnoliopsida > Santalales > Viscaceae > Viscum > Viscum album. The sequence goes on from OY728148.1 coordinate 396,246,467, forward strand.
CACCACTTCATTACACTAGAATAAAACTTCAAATTTATCTTTTGTATAATTTACATGATACTACTCAAGGCCTTTCTCAGATTTCCATCCATGATTATAGAACAATTATTTTCCTCTGAAATTCTAAAAAATTGATGAATTTTCACCATGGACAAAATTTCATAGACATGCCAATCCTTGAATTAGATTTCCCTAGAAAATTTATCAAATAAAAAAGATAATGGGAATTACCGAATGTGAATGAAAAATATAGAATATTCCATCACTAGAATTTTCACTTGTGGTAGGTGTGTGAATTTTTTAGCATTCACGTCCCATTAAATTTTTGGTTTATGTTTCATAAGAACTTAATATTGATATATTTCCCACAAAATTCATTTTATTATCTTGTGTGATCTATGACTTCCCAAAAATTGATTAAATGGAACCAAATCTTATATGCTTCAAGATTCACCCTCATATTTCTAGATGTCTTTATTTTTTTATTAATGGATGGAATCAATCTATAACATGAATTCTCAGGGGCCTCATATGCAGTGAGCATAGGGTAATGTTGTATGTTAAAATACATCATTAGCTCAGGAATCAAAGGTAATCTGAAAATTGTGTCCCTTTCCATTGATAACATGACCCTCATTAAGATCCCACAATGCTAAGAATCCATACAATTCTCTGGATCTGTAGGAATATTCAAATCAACTATATTTTTATGATACTAATTTCCACTCTATATAAGTAAAATTTGATTATGATGAGGTGGAATTTAATCAAAAATAAAAACACACTCTTTAAATAGTAGATAAACAACCAGTTCAACATCGACTGATGAAAAAAATTAATAAACAACTGATGGTTTATGTAAATACTTCCTATCATGTTCATTTTCATGAAATAACAATTCATTTATTCATTTTTTTATATGATATATTTTTCTATCTCATTTCATTGTTCAAACAAGAAAATATATCACATGAAATAAAAATGTCCAAAAATTAGCCATGAAACTCTCTCTCTATATATAAATGTCTCTTAATTAATACATATATGAATTCATTATCACCATATTCCATAATAGGTTATGAGTATAAATCATATTAATCAATAAAATCTCACAACATGTGAATTAGACAAAGTGAAATAATATTAACCATAACAAATGTGCAATATGAACAACAATACCATTCATCGAATGTCATATTTTCTACCAATACATGTTTTAGTTAAGAAGATAAAAATTTTCATTACCATGTACCTACACAACCATAATATCTCTTATAACAAGTATTTAATAAGAAAAGATTACCAATAATACTATGATACCATTTTGTAACATCCCATTGACTGAATCTCTTTCACGTGGAAACACTATGTCAGTTACATGTCTCTATGTGTCCCTCAATGTACACCAAATACAAACATGCATCCAAATACTATGTTCAGGTGATCAATTGAAAAATGAATAGGGTATGAGTCAAAAACAATAAGGATACACCACAACGTCTAAAAAAAACTAGTCTAATATAAAATTCAAATAATTTGGAGATAAAGAAGTTTATTAATTTATCCAAAACAATATGAATTAACCAGCAACCTATATCATAACTATTCCCGGATATCATTGAAAATGTAGAATTATCATTCAATCAATAACAAAAATTCAATGCTATAATCACAGAACAATAAATATAACTCTATAAAATAATTTGAGATATAGGTTTTGGCTAGTACCCCTATATAAGAAATAGTTATGGAAATTGGGTGACACCCATTATATATGAATTATTGTAGGAAGCTAAGACACTACCTATATATAAGTATTAAACTATAATATATGTCCAATACCTATATATAATTATAATATCATGAAGCTTGGACAGTCCCTCTTATAATAATTACGACATGAAACTATGTCAAAACCACTATATATTAATCACAACACGAGTTTCAACAAAATTCATAAAGAAAATTATTAATCAATATAAAATCATTAAACACATTGTTCAATTCATATGATTAATATTTACATTTATTATTATCTTTAATTCATTAAATCTATCTTAATCCATTATCATGTTACAACACACCACCATGTCATATAAATGTATCACCAAAAATATTTCTAAAAAAGTAATAATTTTTATATGTTGAATATATCAATATAAATTATATAAGGCCACATGATAGGCTAATTAATATTTTAAGAAATTAAAAAATATACTATATTAATCGCTATAAAAAATAACAGTGTATTAGTACATGGGAAATCTCTCCTATGGGTGGCTAAAATCTAGGTCGTAACACTAATTGATCTAAAGGAATTCAAAGACAGTACCAAAATTATGTTTATCATCAACCACTATTTAATCAGCTAACTCATATACTGTGTTGGAAAAATTTCATGATATTTTAAACACTTTATGAAAAAATATAAAAATCATAGGGATTTATCTATACCAGAAACAATTATTTGACGATCAAGGAGACAACCTAAATATGGAACACATGTAAAGGGTGGAGTCCATGGGTATTAAAAAGAAAAACCTAGATGATATAATCCTAATGATTATATCCTAATTCATGAACGATTAAGAGATAACACCTCAAAAACGAAGGATCATAAAGGAAGGGAGAAATACAAATTGAATGACCTCACGAGATATCAATTGCTAGACTATGAAGAGATTGCACCATAAATGAAATGAAATATGCTTTTTAAAATTGTTTAAAATAATTTATCACAACAATGTTCATGGTTCGGACACATATCAAGTTGTGAATTTCAAGGTATAAATAATACATAGAAAAAATTCATTTCTCATGTTAAATAAACACCAATAGACCAATTTCTCATCATGAACGAGTTTCACAGGCTTTATAGTTTTCTCTATTTTTACATGCTCACAATATCTAAATCTAAAAATATTCTTGTCCTATATACTATTCATGAGGATATGTATTCCAAAATTATGATTCTAAATAAAACATTGAAAAAATCATAGATTCATCCTAAATCCCAAATTGATAACCTCATTATCCTTTTTCACATTTATACCCAGAATCAAATAATTTACAAAAACTTCTATATTTGAACATGAGGTAATTTTACCCCCTAAAATATCTCCATACTGAGAGAAAAGGATCATCCAGCAAGGTGAAAATTAAAAAAACCAAATAAAGTGGGTCAACTAGAAATCAAATAGGTATGTTCCATGAAAAATATTGGATTATACACCCATCTCTACTTGGTCACCACAAATTTATATATTTATCCTCTACTGTAGTATGATATTTATTACAATAAATAAGAACCATAAATGAGAACAATGCTGAAGAATAGTTGCAATTATTTTTAGAGCTTCTCATAATTGCATTTACATTATTTATTGTGTGACTGGTACATTACCAAATCATATATTTTATTTTTATAGAACCAACAATACACTTATCCTTAATAAATAGACACATTAGTAAATAGTTGAAAAATAATGGATTATCCAACTCTAAATCTCTAGATCGTAAAAATTATACTTACATTATCACAAGGGTTATAAGCATTCAAATCCTCCTATTTCATCACATTATTATTCAATTATCCAAATGTTGTTTCATGGAATGTTATCTCACAACTCATGGCCACATAAGTCAAGAAATATTTTTCAAATAATGTACCCTAATATTTTCAACATGGAATATGTAACTCAATATAATTTATTATATGTGAACTCATGGTTCCACCTAATTCAAAATTAGAGTTCCTTACCAGGTATAGATAACTTCTACCCTCTGTAGAATAATTCCATGACACATGAATCTCAAATAATATTTTCTAATTATTGAGTCTTAATAACTATTAACTATTAAAAATGAAGTATGATTCCTTATCAGGGTATATAATCTTTTAATATATGACACTAATAAAAATTCAGGAATTCCTCATGTGTGATATTCACTCAAGATGTCATATTAACACATCCAATCTATATTATGACAACACCCTTCACACCATGGTTTTTTTATTTCATTATTTTACATACTAAATCAACGGAAAAGAGAATACAATCAACCATGATAATGTATTAAATAATTTCAACTTTAAAAAATTATGAATTAAGGAATTAATATTAGAATGAATCAAAAAATAGTATTGTGTATCTACAAAGGTTATCTAAACACCTCACAATTGGATACATGAGTGATTATGAGAGAACTATATCCATTATAAAGAGAACTAACCAAAATTTTTAATAATTAAAATTAAAATTAATAATGATATCCATTTTTCACTATGATTCATAATTTTTTCATCAGTCAATAATATCTCAAAAGTAACATTAATCTGAACATTATTATTTTTTAAAATATTATAATTCTAATATGAGTACCTATATAAACTAATTCTAAAAAAACCACACATTAATATTCTTTTAACCATTGGTACTCAATTATAAATTAAATATGAAATATCCTAATTTTCTATAAGAGTTTATATTTTATTCCCCCTTTGTCAAAATTTAAAATGAGTCAAAGAGGTAAAATTAAAAACAATACATATTTGAATATTTTTAAACAATAATCCCACAATAAAATTATGATGTAATATATTTGATTCTTCAAATGTGCCATTTTCAAGAAATACTCAATATAATATTTTTTTCAAACATATTCAAATGAAATCACCTCACAATCATCCTTTTCTATATAAAAGTGTTATACGATATCAATATACATTGGCATAAAATTTCACACTAGATATATTAAAATGTTTCTTGCACTTTTTTTGTAACTCCCAATCACTAATTGATGTAAAACAATCAAGGAAAATTGATTCTATATATGAATTCATCAAAATCATTTTATATCCATCACATGTATCTGCAAAATACCTTGGATTCCTTGATGTATGTGTGATATTTTTTTCTTATGGGAGTACCATAATATACTTCTTACATAGAAAATGAATATGAATCCTAAAAATAAAAAAAAATTTAATTCATATACTACTAAATTTTTATCTATATATTCATGGAGAAATTATTATGTATTTTTTAATTCTATAAGATAAAATCCCGATTTAAATTTTGTATAACAAAATTTCATATCCTCCATAATGTCAATATATGTTTGGTATATTTGGAATCATACCTAAATGGTAACTAAAAATATAATTTTGGACCATCAAATAATGAAATAGTATTTGTGACTAATATTATTTTTTAACAATATTTTAATAACACTTATTACTTATTTATCGAAGAAAATATAACACCCATATATTCATGGACTGAAAATGTGTTTTGACTATTGTATTTAAAAAATATTAAGTTACTCATGAGAATTTTATAATTTTTATAAATAGAGAATAATATATTTATATTTACCTTTCAAACCCATGAAAAGATCCATCTCACCAATAATTTAAAACTAAAAACGATTTAATTTTTTGGGAATAAAATTCATTATATGTTCATTTTTTCTCTCTGCATAATATTATTTTATTCAAATTACATGTAAAAGTTTATAATTTTGTTTTATCTCAAATGATAAAATTATTTTATTTCATATTTTCATTCATCAATTTAATATTCAGGAATTTTTGTTTCTTAATTAAATACCTTTCTTGGGGTTGTTTCCTGAGCCTATATTGTATCTCATTTATCATCCAAACATTAGAACCAATGTCCTCTAGGATTAACCCTTCCAAAATTTCAATGTAGAATTACTAATCATTACATCCACTAAGAAACACATACTTTATTTATTTTTTAAAATAAATTTTGTTTCACATATACCATATTATAAGACTTATTTAGATCATTTCAAGCCATGTGACTCAATAAAAATTATCTACAAAATATTTCATTCCAATTTGTAATACATTTTTCATGAAATAAAATATATCTTCCATGATAATTTATCTTTTTTATAGATATTATCATAAAATTCCACATACTCCCAACCATATTTTAGGTTTTGGTACGTGACATGAATTCATATATACCATTCAATATAATCTAGTTCAATTTTTTTTCAATTAATAAATCCAATGATCATTTTGAAATGCATCATAAAAACTCATTGGTTCAACCTATAAAGGTAATATATTATGATTATAAATACATTATTTTATTCAGTTTTGTATTCCCATTCTTCTATATCCATTAATATTTCATGTATACACATGTTTTTTTTAACTGAAACATATATCTTCTTTAAATTGAGCCTCTACCATTTTTGGAATCTACTACAACATCATGAGAGTTATGATAATCCGCTCATTAATCTATATTTCTATAAAATATATTCGTTTTACATTCATTATGAATTATATAATGGTCTATAAAAGACATGTAGAATTCCCAAGACACCAACATATAAATATAAATAATAAATTATTTCACATAAATTGCAAGATGGATTTTCTTTTTTCATACAAACCCATCATGTCTTAAAATAAATGATCTTCTAAACAAATACAATTTCACATAAAACATCAATGATACAACAAAATGAAATACACAAAAAATGATAATATCAAAGAAGAATATTAATGTGGGAATAAGTAAAATCATGAAAACCAAATAATATCTAGATTTAGATACATCGAAGTGGCATAACTCTAACTTATTCCTAATAGAACTACAAGATATAATCACCATCATATGAAATTATCATATTTATTCTCTTCTAGAGACGTATGATACCATAAATATCCATATATCAAGAAAAATAACATCCCCATTCAAAAAAAAGAATATATGAATATGTTTAAATATATAACCAATGTACTTTCATCATGAGAAATGAAAACACACACAACAGAAACAATAACAAATTAGATCCAAAGATAAAATATAATTTAAAACAAAATTGAAGAGAATTACTATAATATAACAATATAAAGAAAATTAATTTTAAAAATTGTATAATTTTATTAAGAAATTATACATGGAATTCTCAATCCAAATACATGTTCTCATAAACATAGAAAATATCTGTTATAACCTAAAAATAATGAGAAGAATCTAGTTTATCTATCATGTCATCCATATATCATAGGTTCTCTAGGTCCATACAACATGTCACAATAAGAAAAAGTTAAAAATAGAATGGCCACCTCAAATGAAATACTAAATAACAACCACCCGTGTATTTTAGGTTCTCGTAAAAATTAATTTTAGACAAAGTAGTTATCTTATTAAGAATAGTAATCTAAAATAATTATTCTATAAACCCAAAAACATAATTCCCATATTGGATTTCTTTAAATCATGAAAATTACATGATTTCTAGTTATCAATTAAATGGATTCCAATAATGAAAAAATGAGTTTCTTTTTGTATTTTATAAAACTAAATTTTTTATTATTTCCTTTATGTAATATAGTAAACGGTGAAGAGAGAGAATATTTATTTCTCATTTTTTCAGATGAGAAGGAAGAGTGGAACAAAAAATTAGTCTATTATTCTATTGAAACTCATTTAATTCTATTAAATATTTATAATATCATTAAAAAACATCATAAATCATATATCTTTCCCTAATAGATCAAATCATTGATTTAGTTCGAATGAAATTTTTGGGAGCTTGAATAATGATAGAAAGAATGAGAGAATACAAATCCTACCATCAATCTCCAATATCTAACATAAATTGATCCATATAAATTGATTTCATGTAGGATAGTATATTTCATGTAAACCATGATGAGGCCTCTGGTTTTGTATCACAAGTAATTAATGGGGAAATTTGAGATTATGGGTTTAGAATATGTTAAAAATAATATTGAATTATGTATTAATGCAAATTTCATCGTGAGGAAATAAAATTTAACAAACTTTTCTCCAACCATGAGAGTTTTATTGGACAATGAAATGGTAACCACACTATTGTTCCCCCCATATTTGAGATCCATTCAATATCCATTAAAAAATGTTCTATAAATTCATATATTTTACTTCTTTTCATATGGTTTAGTCAAAACGTGCACCATCCATGTAACACTATAATATATTTCTCTTATTCTTGGAGGAATTTCTTGATTTTCCCTAATTGGTATTCATTTAAAACTAATTAAAATACCATAATTAAAATCCAAAAAATTCAATTAAAACCCCATAATACGATATAATAGAAAAAAACAAGGAAAATTAACTTAATTAATGGATTTTAGATTATCTAAATTATTAATAAATCCACCCATCCAAAACATGATATTTGTGAGGTTTGGTTTGAGTTCTGGCCATTATTCCAATATCACCTTCCCATGTTCCCATAATTCCACTAGAATTTTACTATTTTACCTTAATAAATAATTTAAGGGAATACATTTTATGCTATGAAATTCTATTTTTTTCTCATTAAATGGATCATAAGATAAATAAAAATAGAATCTTGTTCAAAACAAGCATTATTTCATCAAATCTCATGGATAGAATCAAGATATTATTTCCCCACTTCTGATACATGAAAGAAATAATGGACCATACTGAATGGTTTATGTAGAGATTATATATTTATATGATATATTATTCATTCATGTTTTTTCTGACATCAATAATAATGAGAAGAAAGCATTATTTGTTTATAAAATCATTGATATAACTATCATAGGGATACCTTCATAAACACATGATCTAAAATGGTGAAAATATCAGGATAAGTGATTTTTATATGCATTATATTTAAGGATGGATTTAATTTAATTCATCCACTGTATAATGATAAAATGTTTTTCAAACATGTCTTAAACAAGTAATGTTCCCAACAATGATGATTCTATGGTCTCTACCTAATAATTCATGAAGTAAAAATCATAGATTTAAAATTCCTCAAATATATCCATATGTATCATGTAATTCTAAATGTAGTTATATGAACATTCAAATATGTATAAATAATCTTCACATGATACAATAAAATCCAAAATAGATACTCAAAATCTTCCTTTTACTACTAGAATTTCTCATTCTGGAAACCAATCAATTTGACTATGATATGATTTGAATAGGGTAAATTGGGAACCCAAATCCTTAAAAAGTGATTTATACAACCCTATGTAAAAACATAGACCTTAGTTGGAGGAGATAAAAAATTGAAATTTATTCATTTACTCTACATCCAAAATGAATTGAATTGTCCTTTTGTCTTTTATATTGGATTTAAGAATTTAAATGATGCGGGTTTACATTTTGATTTCTTCTATTATCACCAAAATTGCATAAAAATTCATAAAATTTATTTTATAACTAATTATAATGTCCCTAAAAATAAATTCATATATATATATATATTAGAATATATTGGTATTTAAACTTTTAATATTTTCATTAATGCTTATCATTCAACTTCCAATAGTCCTGGAATTTAATAACACAAGTAACCACATTTCATTTGATAACATAAAATCAATATGGATGATTAATTATTTGTATATCATTTTAATTACAAGAAGAATTACTCACATAGAGTGGTGGTAAAAAAATATAATTATTTTTGAACAATATATTGGAAAAAATAATCAATTATGAAAGAGAATAATTTATTTTTCATATTAATCTAATTTGTTATTTATTTTCATTTCATTAAATTTTTATATTATTATTTCATAACTACGATTCAATCATATAGAATCATCATCTTGCTCAATCATATCGAGATGATGAAATCAATGGGATGTTTTTTGTGGTATGAGATCTTGAAAGATTCTTTGAGGATAAATGTTTTAGTGGTAGGTCTTAGGGACCATGACCATCAATGTTTCGTCCAACAAAAAGTCATCCTCAGCAGCATCCATTATGGATTTTGGGGGACATGTTTTCATGCTATTGTAGGATTTTTTTTCAATGTTTTTTGGTCTAATGGTCATTTCTATAACAATTTTATAGTGGTTCCCTATTTCTAGTTTAGATTATGATCGCATGTTCAGTTCCAACAAGAGTAGCAATATCCAGTGAAATCGTATTAGAAACATGGGTTGTTTGTTTTTTCTCTGCCAAGGGGAGATGAAGATGATAGAAGACATCCTCAAGACGTTCCAATCATTCATGGAATGAATCCCATGTGTGGTCATATAGGTGTTCATAAATATATTTCTAGAAGATATGGATGTGGTTATTGGTACACAGATAAAGTAGTTGTTCAATAGGGGCTATATATCGTCATAGGTATGAACCTTTTATTTAATACCATTGTTTGTTTATTTTTGGATTATTAAGCATCAAACTCTTTTATTTCATCCACACAAGACAATTATCTAGGATTACACATTGAATGGAATCACATACCCTTAGTGTTTACCATGCTAGTTAGAGTCCCTACCAACTGGTTTGATGTGTGCTAGGGATGTACACTAATGATGGGGTCATATTAGTAGAATGGGGATATTATCTTTTACAGAAAAAGCTATATGATTTCATACTCATCATCGATAGGTCATATTTCATGAATAATTTTATCAAATATTATTGGAGTAGAGTCATGTTTTCATAATTGTATGGCCATTATGTGGTTTTAATTAGTGAGTGGTGTTTTCAGGATAGCAATCAGTACATGGAGCTCCTTCACTACATATTGGTTGTGTTATCACTATAATCAGTGACCACTATTATGGTTGAGGATCCCAAGGGTTTTAGTGGTGTTCCTGGATTATTTCCCTAAGGAGTTTGTGACACTCACCCCTTTACGTGATGTTGTGTTCAAGAAAGACTTATATCCTAGTGATTCTCATATTTTAATGACTCTTTATCGATAACAACATCTGAGTTGTGGGAATTGATGATATTGATAGAAGATATAATATTTAATGATTTTATTCAACCCATTGTATCCTTGCGTGGTTATTCCATGTTTTTCATTGATATAGAGAACAAAGGTATGAGGTTGTGAATGGGATACCAGAGGTTGAATCTAGTTGTCTTCAAAAAAATTGTTTTCTTATTCCGAGGATAGATGAATTTTTGAATAGCTTAGGGAGGAATTTGTTATTTTATGATCCATATGTAGTCTATATATCTACAGTTGAGGGAAAAAATAGGAAGATATCCAAAATAATGTTTTAATATGTAGGTATAAAAACATTATGTTTTTATTTATGATTTTTGGTGATATAGATTCACTAGTTGTATTCATAGAGAATATAAACTCATTGTTATGTTAGATCCTATATTACTTTATCATATTCATCGATGATATCATGATCAACATGAAGATATAGGAGATGAATGATGAGTGTGTCATAACTGCCTTGATGTTTATTCAAATCTACCATATATAAGGAATTTTTCCATGTGTATGATTTTGACCCAAGAGATACATTTCCCTTAGTATGGGGTGTCTCAGTAGGTTGTACTAGTAGATCCATAAAAGGTCATACCAGTTTTTCTATTGGGAAACACCCATGAATGTGGAAGTGGTTCATATTTTCTATGGTATGAAAGGCTATTATCGGAATATTATACCTAATTATTATCAAGTCGTAGACCCATTTAATGATTTTACATTCATGGATTCTTATTCTATGTAGAGTGATCAATTTTTTACATCGTTCGGTTACCTGAAGGAAAATTTGGTTAGTGATCATGTTGCCTGAAGAGCGTATGATGATGAATGTGTTTACTGATGCTCCCATATAGGATTAAGATGAGTATTGATATATTTTTGTTCTTGAGTCTATTTTGGTTTAAGTAGCTAAATATCTATTCACATAACTACACCACCCACTATCTAGATATAGTGGAGGTTATGTTTGTGCTAAAGATATGTCCTAATTACTTCATTTGGGAGAATATTATGGTCTTCTCTAATCCTAAGAGTTGGAAGAAAATATTTTTTCATCATGATCTAAACTTGTGACAAAGGAGGTTGGTGGACTTTCATTAGGACTATGATTTTTTGTTCACCTAAATTCATGGAATGGGAATTTCGTGTCTGATTCATTGAGTATTAATTTTGATAAGGATGTTTTTTGAGTGTATGTCAGATCTTGGTGAGCGATGGAGGATGAGGCATCCCAGAACATAAATGAATGGTTGGATAATGTTAGAGGATGTTTTATTTTCCCAATATTGTATAGTCTTCCCTGATGCAGCAGGTGGAGGAGTCTCAGTTGGCAAATTTAGAAGTAGAGTTAATGAACAATGGTATTGGTCATGGTGATTCTCTAGATGGATTATCAATGTTTTTTCAGAACTAGATAATGTTTCATGGGATGCTTTTTCTTTTCGTACTGAAGCATTTTGGAATACATATATAGTTTCAAAGTACACCATTGGCAGTACATCCAATTGTTTCAAAGATGAAATATGGAATGATGATGTAGTTATGGTATCCTAAGATAAAATGAACATTGGAGGATTTTGTGGAAGTATTCTTTGTTTTCAAGCATTTAATGAACATGAATTCAGTTATTTATGGTTTTTTTGCATCCCTTGGATTATCTAGAGTGGAAATTGAATGACAAATCAATTAATTTAATCATAGGGTTACCCAGAGCTCATGGATGTTGTGATTCTATATGTGTGTTCTTGGATCAGTGGATGAAACCAACACACTTCTTAATTAAAAATTAGTAAGGCATAGGGGAGGTCATTACTATGATCTATATGGATTATATGGTGAGATATATATTCTTTCAGAGGCCCATTTCCTCAGTTCAGAATTCATTTTTTACCTCACAATTATAGAAATGATTGTAACATGATTTTAGCACTCATTTACACATGAATACATCTTTCCATTATCATACTAATGGGAAAATAGAGAATAGTATATTTAATTTGGAGGATATTATACATGAATACATCATTAAATTTAGAAGATCATTGGTATTCCACCTACCTTTTTTACATTGTTTATAAAATAAAATTCATAATTATTCCATTAGCATGGTTCAATTTGAGGATTTTTATAGGAGACCGGGTCCTTCTCCGTCGTGTTGCATAAATTGTGGGGAGATATTCACTCATGGTCTCGATGTTTTGTAGATAATGGAATAGAATTTTCATCTTATTCATGAGAGGATAAAAGATATAAATGACCAATAAAACACTTATTCTAATCTCAAATGGAGGCTCGTGGAATACGTGGTTGGAGACCATGATTTATTGATGGTTTCCCCCAATTGTGGAATTTACATAATTGGAAGATGGATTATGTTTTCTCCCATGCTTGTTGGGCCATTTTAGGTGTTTGGGTGAATTGGTGAGGTGGCGTATTAGTTGGAATTATCAACACTTATGGAGAAGATACACAACATCTTTTATATATCTAGATATTTCTAAAAACATCATGATGAAATCCATGTCATTAATTGGGGAGAGTTGGATATTGCAGAAGATGTGATGTTCATGAAGTGACCTGTAGTGATCCAAGACCATTAGGATACATTATTTTCCAGAATGACTACTCCAATAGATTGGGAACTATAGAGGCATGGTGTCCTAGAAGAGAGTACTTTGGAGCTTGAGAATATTATTCTTTCCTAGAACACTGACTGGTTTTGATTATTTCTTTATCATTCATGCTTTTTGATTTTATTATTGATATGATGTTGTATTATCTGATGATCTATTTTCATTGGTTTATGATTTGTGGGGTGTGATGTGTGATAATATTATGACATCTGAAATGGGGAGTACAAGAATAAAAATTTATATGAATTAAATATGATTTGATTAAACCTGTATAGCTGTATCAATTCATCCCATAGAAATTAGTATATTAACATTGAATGTGATATTATCTTATTTGTATGTTTTAAATTGTGTGGTTCATTGGTTAAAATATTATTTTGTCTGTGTGGAGAATGTGATAGATGTAAAATGGTATATTGAGAGTGTAGTTTTGTTATTGGAGGTGTTCATTGGATTTGATGATGTGGTTATGTCAGGTGTTCTATTGTCATTTGGATTATCATATTTGGACAGTGGTATCATTTGAAGTATTTAGATATCATTGAGAGTTATCTCATAGGGTGTTTGTTCTAACCCCTTTTTCTAGGATTTTTTTTGGATTCTCAATAGGGATAATCATTTCTGGTGTATATATTTCAATAGTCCATTAAATCACTAGTTCTGATTGTTGAAGGTGTTTTGGAGAGGTTTGAGGATATTTCATTGGAAACTGGAGGTGTGGCCAAGAAGCTAGAGGAAGTTAACATTGTCTAAATTTTTTACATTGTGAAATTAGGTCTCACATATTTTTTTTTTCTGGTTAATGATATATATATTTTCAGGTCATAATTTAAATAGGAGATGTATTTTTAGTGAAATATAACCCTACGTATTACATAAGATGAAAAGGGATTAATCATTTTTTAATCCCAAATTCAGTGTAGTTTAAAAGGTTTTTTACAATTGAATATTCATTCATCCATTCATGGATTCTTCTTCATATTTTTTTTGGAACACAATAAGAACCCTGTGGTATTCTTCAACCCCTCTTCCTTTCTCTTATATATGATGGTCCCAATTTTGTTTCACTATAAATTCATGGTAATCCCTTATTTATTCTTGGGTGGTTTACTCAAATTCTATATCAGAGATACTCTATGGTGTAATAGTTGTGTTTGGGTTTTCTTTTTTGGATAAAAATTAATGTTATTTTTTAAATTTATTTTTAGATATGGTATCTCATGATTCGTTAGTGGATTTAGTTTTTTCTTATTCACCATGAGGTATGAAACAACTTATAATAGCTTTCTTTGATGTTTTAATACCTCATTTCTCTGAATTGTGTATCTAGTGGGAGTCGTTTTTTTATTTAACCCTGGGTTATGGCTTCTCTAGCATAATCAAACAAAAATAATTGTTTTAAATGTAATTTATAGGGGTTAATGGGGAATTATTTTTATTATTTTATTTATTTGATATTATTTTTTATATTTTGGATTGAATGGGATTGCGGGACACATAAAAATTACTGATGTTGGTGGGGTTTTTCATAATGGGTGATGTGTGTTGTGAAAATTTCACTTTTTTTTGTTCTAATATTACCCTAAAATGTAATTTATTATCCACTTATATATGACTAATGAAATGGTTTCCACAGAATTGTAGCTTGTTTGATTACACCCCTAAAATAATGTGAAATAATATAAATTCCCCTTTTAAAATATTTAAAATGATCTCTATGTGTTGTGATGGATTGTCATTCTTTTGGGATGAAGATGTTATGTTGGGGAATGTGGGGTTGAGGTTATATGCGCAGTTCTTTTGGGAATGTGAGCTAGTTTGTGAGGTGTTCTTTTGGGGTGGGGGTAGTTTGTGGACAGCTCTTTTTGGGGCGGTGAGGTGGTATTTCATTCAACAATTTTAGATGTGGTGAGTTTGTTTTTTTCCATATTTTTGGGGGGAGGGGTGGTTATTTATTTGTTATATATTACGATGTGGTGGGGGAATAAATTATTAATAATGATTCAAATTTGATGGGTTAGTTTGGTTTGAAGAATGAAAATGGATAATGAATAATTAAATTGTAGGATTTATGGTTAAATGTAGATAACATAATATAATGAACTGAATTAGGTAATTAAATAAACATGATAATAAATGTTAATTTTTCTTATGGAATGTTGTGTGGTGTGATACATTTAGAGTTTGAATTAAAATTGACGGTGTTGGGAGTTTTGTGGTTTTTTTGTGAACCCATATGTTGGAATTGAGTGTTTAATATTTTTTATAAATATATTCATTTATATTATAGTGATTTCTATAGGAACTGAACCAATTTTTATCATTATGTGTCGATAGTGAAATAGTCACACTGGGGTGTTTTTTCCCGCATCTAGTGAGGAGGACATATGGCTAGGAAACTTCTTAGTCATGATAAATCATCTAGTAAAGGTAGGTATTTTAATGTATATTATTGAATGTGTTATGTTATTATTAAATGGTGATTGTAGAGGTATATCTTTTTATGGTGAGATATAACCATTCCTGTGGTGTAGTAAATGGGTG
This sequence comes from Viscum album, assembly GCA_963277665.1. Classification (NCBI taxonomy): domain Eukaryota; kingdom Viridiplantae; phylum Streptophyta; class Magnoliopsida; order Santalales; family Viscaceae; genus Viscum; species Viscum album. The sequence continues at coordinate 396,262,420 of OY728148.1, forward strand.
TTTTTGGGATAGATTTGGCTGTTCTGGTGGTGTTGTGGACCATGTGTTTCCAGGAAATATATTACCATGCTTGTGGTGAAACATCAGGTGCGGGTAATTCATGATAGGATGGGGGAATGATTTTTATGTCTTAAATGTTCATGATTACCTACTAATCTGGTTTTATATGTTTTTTTGTTCCCTGGGTGTCTTTGGGTGATATGATTTGTGGTCATTCTTGTGGGCTGGCAAGACCAAGTGTCCAAGGGTGAGGTGTGTGGTGATCGTGCATGTGGGCGAGTTTTTTTATAAGTAATGGATGGAAATAACATGATGCACTCTGTTGGGGGGTTAGAGTGGCATACTATCAACGAAGTGTTCTGGAATACCCTTATCGAGATGCATCTTGTTATATTGTGTTCCATGGATTGTGTTATTTGTTGAGAATACCTTGTTGAGGTTGGGGTTGGTTAGTATACATGTAAATGTGTTTTTTCTTCTACTATATCCATGGTTCATTATCATTATTCATTAAAATTTTCATGATATACATTGTTCTTCCTACTGAGTATACTTTTATTCTCACCCTATATAGATATTTTTTTGAATTATTCTCTTGTTTTTGTGGACAGTGCAAGGAATTAATTACTCTGACCTATAGATAGTTTATGAGTAACTACACGAGCTTTAGTTTTGGTTATTTACATTAGATAAATTAATTGTATAAGTTTCATTTATGTATTAACTTTTTGGTGGTTTTTTCATTCATATATATATATATCTCACATAGGTGATAGTTTTTTTTTCATATTTCTTGATCTTGATTTCTTATCGAGTGAAAAGCCTCCAATATTATGTTTTTTTTAAACTTCTGTAATTATCAAACATTGGTCCTAATAGAGAAATGATTTATAGGATATTTTATCTCTTCCTTTATTGAGGTATCTTTGGTCTGAGGGGGTTTTAACATCATCTCTCATAAGTAGAAAAAGTTGATGCAAATAAGATGGTTGGAACTCCTATTGATCTATGATTTATTGTTACAAATCCACCCTAGAATGGTAATCATGGTGGATGAATCATTTTGTGAATGTTTATATAGAGTTTTAATCACGTTAGGGACTAATAGATTACAAATAAAGATAGATTCATTAATGACGGATATGTTTAAATCTAGGAATGTTGATTCATCATTCATTTTCTATGATATTGATAAAACATTCACACTAGAAAGGTGACGGAAGACCTAATAAGATTATGATAACTTGAAGAGGAATATAAATGTTTTAAATGATAGGAAATTGGTAGACATCATATGTATATATATAGTGTTGTTTTTTTCGATGGGGTTATGCATTCCATTTGCATAAAATTAGAAAATGTAATTTATACATGATAAACATAACTAGAATTATCTATACCCCTTAGTAAAATAATAATATAAAATGATTTAGGAGAATTGTGCCGGTGGGATTGAGTGATGTAGTAATTTGTAGGATATGTTACTAGTTTTTTAGTATGAAAGTTGTTAAATGATGAACGATAATGTTATAAAATATAAAGGTATCATTTTACTATATTAATATAGAAGTGGGATGATGTTATAATGTACATGGTCAAAAGTGTAAAAAAAACTCCATGGATGAAAAACTATATTTGAGTTGTCATTAGAAACCTTAAAATGTATTATCATTTCCTAGTGATAAGAGAAGATAAACAACTTCAGGGTATTTCTGGGATCTAAATCATTGAATTAAAAATACTTCATGAGGAACCAATATATATTGTCTCTAATGGTAACCCTATGATCGCATGAAATTATAGACAATTAATAATCATTATATCAATAGTTTGAAAAATATAATCATCAACTATCATCCCCCAGGCATATGAAAATCGGATTGAACTATAAAGTCATTTGAATCCATAATTTGATCTTATTATACTATCATCCATGGTATTTGGGATAAATATCTAACACTAATAGTATTATAATACTATAATTCTATTTATTTGTGCATCCAGATGGAACCATATAAAATTTCATGGAAATAAGTATTATACGCCAACCTATTAGGTAAAAGATAGAGAAATAATATCAGATTTACTAGATCTAACAGAGATTATTGTTATTAAAATAAGAAATATTACATATTATATTAGTAAACCATAGAGGATAAAAAAGTGTTTTTAGATAATTGAATAAATGAATTGGAATTTCGTTTTGGGGATCATATTTTCATGAAGATTTTACTAGGAAATTGATTTGTGTATTATTTTGAAATTGAATATTATACCAAGTTAAATTGGTAAATTCTAACTATGAAAATAAATTAGTCCTATATCATACCAATTTTTTATTTTATTGAATCATTCTAAATTAACTGATTTCATCAATGTTATTTTACTAAATAAATACAAATCGAATACAACACATTTTCACACATTTTTTCGGGAGGTGCTTTGGATCCAAAGTTTTTCTATATTAGGATCATTTCTACATTCATATCATAAGGGATAAAGTATTTTATAATTGGATACCTCTCGTAAATAATTTCCATTGTAAAAATCAATAATTAAGACTCAAAACATGGGATCTTGATGAATATATAAAGAATGTGTATCCTAATTAGATCAACAAGGGATATATACCACAATATTGAGAATGAAATCATTAGTGTGGTGATAATGTATTACATTAGATGCTACTATAATGGAAAAATGTATTATCTAGTATTATCTTGAAATTATCCATATAATTAGCCATAATGATTAAATTTATTTATATGATTAATTTAACAATATTAAATTGGCTATGATATTATCTATTTTTATTTCATCATATAAAAATTATCATCATACATATTTTAATGCTTTTATATAATGGTTTGTTTTTGTATATTTATTTTTACCAACCATGTATTTTTTTACATTACTATTCTATATAAGTGACATAAATGATAAAAAAAATAAAAAAAATGTAATTAAATTAGATTTTATGAAAACAAAATATATATTTTAAAATATTCATTTATGTGGGGAAGCTTATTAATCAGTATTGTAGAACATACTATGTTATTGAGATAATATAAAAATTTAATTTTATGTGTTATCATTGAAACATGAACGTTTAATGACGTTTTATTTTTTGATTTATTTAATAATATAACCTAATTTTTTTATCTTATATTAATTCCTTTAATATCCGAAAAATCCAAATGGAAAATAATTTTACATTTCACATATAAATTTAATACATAAAATTATAATTATCAAGAAATAGTTTTTATGTGATTATGCATATTATTTAGAAATTATAATTTCAATCAATACCAAATTTCAATTCATTAAATTAATTTCAATTTTAATTTTAGAGGGATAAAATCGGGTGACTATTCAATATTGATATGCTTATAAACTAAATTCCAAGGTAAAAGTAAATACTTCTAAAAGAGAAATGTTAAAAAAAATCAATTTTTTTTATAAAAAATTATTTCATGGAGTTAGATTGATCCCATAATAAATTTCATATCATATTTTATTGGTTTTCATTACCCCTAATCATTAATAATAATGTTACATTATTGAAAATGTTTAGGTTATTCCCAAAAAAACCCACCCCATCCCTTATAAATTCGTAACAACCACACCAATTCTGGATTCAATTTTTTTAGATTATATAATTTAAATTTGAGATTTTACTCTCCTTATAACCCTATCATATAAAAATAATCCCCTATTCTATAATATTTCTTCTAATACCTTCAAATTCATGGTGACTTTGAAAGAGAAATCAAGCTCCATACAAGAATACTATCAACTAAATTTTTTTATGCCAACCATATTCATTAAATATTATTGTAGACACACTATAATAATTAAATTATTAAAATTTATATACCAAAATGTTACAATATTATATTTATTATAATTATTAATTCAGATACGACATCCATAAGAGAAACAAATTGGTGTTACTTCACTATATTGACTAACACCATGAAATACTATGTTTTGATTTCCAACAATGTCTTACAAGGACTCATTTATGGTTTATATTATAGTAAAATTATATTTTTATGATATATATGATTTTATAATATGTTAAATTAGATAGAATATTATTCATATGATCAATACATGATATTTGTTATATTAAAAATTTAAAATAATCATACTAAAGATAACTGTTTGTTCATATTCTGTAATATTTTCATATATATTAATTCTTATTTTATATCATCATAATAACGATTTCATGTTAAAATAACCGCTAAATATGTTTATTATGCTCCTTTTATAATATCATTACATCAAAAACACCTCATAATCATTCATTTAATCAGAATATGTTCATGTTTGGGTTAGTTTAACCACATACATGAATAATACTATTAATTTGAATCTTGAATAACTATGAGACGATAATTACAAGTATAATATGTCATGAAATGAGTAAATAATGTTTTTATTTTATATCTATTAATTTTCAATAAATATTTATTTCATTATTTAATAAAATGCATGCTAATTGTCTAGAATCACATTAACATGTTTATTATATATTTAATCATCAATGATAAACACAAAAATAATCATGAAAGTAATTTATGTCTTCAAAATTTATTTTTATTCATATTTAATTAACATTAATAACATTAAAATTATTAAAATTGGATGGTGAATTAATAAATATACATAATAACATTTCAAACTATAGACACATGTTGTAAAAAATTAGGAGATTTTATTTATAGAATGTATATATATATATGATGAGTTTGAATTACGATGGATAATTGAGATTTTTTTTAATTATTTTATTATGATATATACGATTATGATAGTTGTTGTTAAATTATGTTCAAAGAAGTTAATATAATAGGCATGGAATTTCAATCTCAAATTTATCCCATTTATATATTTTTTATTATTAACTCGTCATCAATATGAGTTTTATATGTGTTATAATAAAAATTTTATATTAGGAAATTACTAAATTCATGGTATTTAGGGATTACTCTAAAACTATATCTTATGAGTGGTTATGATCAAGTATCTACCCAAACCATAAGTGGGGGTTTTCGTCTCAATTATTATTCTTTGGTAATCATGTTATAATCCAAAATATTTTCATTTTTGTAGTGACAACATTACTAATTAATTCGTATTTACCCACTAATAAAGAAATTTAATTGATTTTTAAGTCAATAATTTTATTCAACTCTGAATTTTTTTGTTTCAAGGGTTACCATCTTCATAGTGTAAAAATAATCATTTGGTTTGGTATAGTAAAATTTTGTGTAATTTCTCAAAAAATACATCCATATCTTAATAGAAGAATTTGGATGTGGTAGTTGAATAGATGTTACAAGGCGTAATCAACCAGATAATGGTTGCTTAAATTTCATCTCAATCATAACCTTAATGAATGATGACTAGTCCTAATACTGCACAAATAATGAGACACACACATTGGATATGATTTTTAATAATAGAATCCACTTTATGATCTATGATGATTGGTTTTTACAACAATTCCATTTGTCTCATAAAAATGGGACATCATGAATACATATAATATTTTCTATAGATTTAATACAACATTCATAGTACACTCACTCCTATATTTCATTTATAAGTGTATTTTTATAATGGATGAAACCCCATTGATTGCATGTTGATTACATGATACTGATATAAACACCAAAATTATTATATTAAATGGAAAACAATTTTAGGATTATATTTATAAATTTAAATATATATATAGGTTTTAATCATTAATATGTTCCTTAGGAAATGTTTTAAAAGGTCTCTATGATTATTATGGTGAAGAAATTTACATATTTAGGTGATGGGTGTTCCCAGATATTATATATCCCATTCATGAATCAACATGTCTTATATGAAAAATATGTTTTTTTAATAAATCATTACTCATGATAGGATTGTGTCTTGGAACAAGTCCATGACAATATTTTTTTATGACTAATATAATGTATTCAATCCGTATGTTATCAATCATTATGATGAACTATGTATTCTTTCATTGTCATGTTAAATGTAGGAAATGAGTTTTCTATTTACTGTGGCTTCAGGGTTCCCAATATTCTTTCCGTATAACTTATTTCATATTTATGTTTTGTATGATTTCATTACATGTTAACCCTTAATATATATATGAGATCACCCATATTTTTTCTATTTCCCTAAGAATCCTGGTGTATATCTATGTGTATTTTATAAATCTATGATTGAATCTATAATAATATTTTCTCAATAGGTTCATGGTGTATCTTTTTTTTAAACTGTAATGTATATTTGAATCTTGTTTACTAGGACTAATAACCTATTATTTCCCTCAATAAATTTTTTTCTTTGAACTGATTCAATAATATAGCTATGATTTCCTGTGTTTGGGGTTTGGGATATTGTAATACATGTTTACTATGTTCTCAAGACAACTCATTTTATATAATTCCATTATTTCCTTTATAATTTAAGTTTAATGATTTTAATTTTGTTAATGTAATACCATAATTTCTACTGGGAATTTCCAAAAATATCATATTTTTAATTTTCAAATTATTAATCCAATAAATGTAAAAAAAATTAATAAAATATTGGTTCCTTTTAGATCATGGATTATTTGTTTATAAATTCAATTCATAAAGTTCTTCAGTAATTAGACAACTGAAAAAATACAATTAACTAATAATAACTCATAAGAAGGAAATATGGGACAAAAAACCTCATGATACGGGATAAAGATTATTTCCCTTCAATACATATAGTCATGGTTTCATTAAAAATAAAATATATATTTTATATTTCTTTCTAATAGAAATGGTGTAATATTGTATTTGATAAAAAATAGGAATATTTAGAAAAAATAGATAAAAAAATGATATAAAATTCTTCATTCCTTAAATATCCTACATCAAAAAAACATCAATTCATTTAATTAATACTTCATATGGAAGGGGGAATATGAAAACAATGAGGGGGAATGCTTAGGTTTGAGGGCCAAAGTTAAAAAGAGAGAAAATATTGTTTTTTGGAAGAAAATATAATTAGAATCCATTTTTCTGATGTATTAATTCATGTCACCTAGTCCAGACACAATGATTAATAACCCATGGTAAAACTATGAAAATTATTCTAGAAAATACCCTAGTGGATGGAGAGTTTGACATAAAGATTTAAAAAACCCTACACCAACCGTTTGAAATGATTTGGTCAAAAAATGTCATGTTTTCATGTATTTTTTCAGTTTGGTGATAACAAGAACAATATATACACCTTCCTAGTAACTCAATATTCTATTTCATAGTTTTGAATAGTTATTTAATGTTTTATAATATTCCAGGTCAGACGATGCACCCTTAAAAACATAAAATAAAGAAATATCAACCAGAAACTCTAGAAACATCTGAAATGAAACTCAAACAGCATATAATATCAATATGCATATTAATGGGGTGAATTAACTCGAAAAAGTAGTGATAAAAACTCATTACTAATTAATTTCATTATATCCTTCAATATCATCATAATTAGACATTTTTATTAGTATATATAGATTTCCATCAAAATAACATCCATGTCATTAACAGTATTCCTTAGCTCCTTTTTGAATCATTTATTACTTCTTACTTTTGGTATATACAATATAAATATACCCTCTTAAGCTCTAAATAATTATTTCCCAAATGTTTTCTTTGAATGTTAAAAATAGTGTGGTTGGTGAATACAAATAATTCCATTAATCATTTACTATTCAAAACCAAAACTCATTAACTATAGTAAACAAAAATTAAAGTGAAATCCTATTGGGAATATAGACAAATATATTTGTGGATTGATACTATTTATTTATTTTCTAATATCTGATAGACATATTCTTATTATTTCTACAAAGGTCCAATTATTCCTCTCAATGACTCTATTATTAGTGTGTTTATAGTGTTCTATATTCATGTCATATACTGTAGTTATCACAATATTCCTTGAACACATCATTCATTTTTTGGGTCCATGTTTTGGTTTGAATAATTTTATTGAATGTTATGATTGATTCATAGTAATAATATAAAATATTATAATTTATAAATATATTTTTTAAAATAGATATAAATTAAACCGAATTCATTTTTTCATAATCATCAACAAAATTAATGAAATATAATATCATTTTATTATACTCATGCTCATATGAAAACACACATCCATGTTTGATTTATAAAGAGTTTTATTTATTTGGATTTTTTTACAGCTCATGATTATTATAAACTATGTTTCCTTAATGAAATACAACCCATTTTTTAAATCTTTTACATTTTATATTTGTTAGTATTCTCATGATGTCATTCATGAATTGGGTAGCTATATTTTCTTTCACTGAATTGGAATATCTCTTATTCCAAATATATCAATCCCTCTTTTAGCTCATGTAATGATAGTTTTGATCATGATAATTCTATAAAAAAAATTATATATTCTCTTCACCTTTATAATAATTATTCTACCCATAAATAATATCTAAACAAAAAAAATTATGAGTGATTATTTAAATACCATTATCAAAAAAACTAATAAAATATCAAAGCTGGGTGACTAAATAAATTAAAAAATTAACAAATCTATGGATTTACTATTTATTAAAAATATTATACAACTAATTATATTTTTTTAATTAATATTTTTCAAAATTAGCAATGATTACAGTATTTCATTGGTTATCATTCTTGATATTCTTATTAAAGATCATGTGTAAAAGTATCAATATTTGAGTATCCAATTATTCCCTTTCATTATTAATGTGATGGAAGACATAACATAATATTTTTCACCTCATTATTCATCCACCTAAATTATTTGAATTGTTACTTTTACACATAATATCAAATCTCATTATGAAGAATTTTTATATTTATCTAGTTTGGTAAAACATTCCACATGTTCCCTCTTGATAATAACTGTATATTTTCAATTATTAAATTTTTTGTTTGTTTTATTCACTAAAATATATATATTTTATATTTTATCCACATTATTCAATGCGACTCTTTTGCTAATAAAGTGATATATAATACTAGAATATATATTCTTCTTCCCAAATACTCTACAATAGTAACATCTTCTTCAATAAAAGATATCTTGCAATAGTAAATTGGTTAATTAAGTTTTTATTGGTTTTTCCTTATATTTGATATGTATTTATTATTTTCACCCATTTAATTATATGTAACATTTCTTTTTTTCTTTAATATTCCCTTAGGAATACTTTCAGTGCTCTACACTTTAAACACCTCTATCCTTAAGAGATTTCAGAAACAATCATCAATCATGTGTATGCAGTTATATTTCATTTTATGTAAGGTAATCATCATTATTATCTCCCCTTTTACTACATCTACTATAATATTTAGAAAAACAACTATACAATTAATTTTTCTTGAAACCATGGAACCATATCTATGTAACTTAGTCGCATTAACAACATTTCCAATATTATCAAGGCTTCTCTAAAATCATTGATTTAGATATCGTCTCTATATATTTGGATTAAATTGAGTAATTTGTGTACTATAAATGATTTTACAGATAATATTTTGACATATCGTTTTTGTAAATTAAATTTAAAATTGTATTGTAAAAAATTTTCTCATTAATTTTACAGTTAAATTTTAATATAGCATCTTTTATTTAAATCCACTCTCTATATCAAATATGTTTTAATATTTTGAAACATATGGAAATTTACATAATGAATCATTATCCTTCATTGATACCTTTTTTATATAGAGTTATCTATTTTCAATTAAGCACACCATGAAACCATTTTTATGTTCAATCACTTTTAAGGTATGATAATTACATCTTTATATTTTAATGATCCATTTATCTTCCTCATAACCCAATTTATCCTTATCATATTACTATTTTACTATATATATATCTGTGTACATAATCAAAAATGTATTTATTTTTACTATCATTTTCTATTATACATTATGTTTCATAATATATTTTTAAAATATTTTTCATCTTTATTGTGATGAATTTTCCTTTTCATATCAGGATTCTTTCTCTTGTGTAAAAAGTTTTCATCTTTTTCATTGTAGATTATATTTTAGGTTGATAATAATTCTATAATTATTATTAAATCTCATGAAAGTATTCTTTGAATAGAAGAAGTTAAGAAATATATAGAATTTTAAGGGGATATTGAGTCCTTTCCCCCATACATTTATATTTATAATTGAGAGATAAAATATGAAAAATACCTAAAATAAACGTTATAACATGTTTTATTATTACGTTACATCGTTGAATAATCATGATTTGATCCATTTATTTTATAGAATGAAGATTATATTATAATTCACATATTCGTCATAAGGAAGGCTATTTTTTTTCTTTTTCATGAATAAGGCATTACTAAATTTCATAATGGTCCAATCCACCAAGTATATATTTTCTTGGAATGAAATATTTGGTTAAATTATACATAATGGATTATTCTCAACTTCATCATTATAATGATATAATCCCTAATTACACAATATATATTTATTTATTATACAATTTTGTTTACCAAAACAAGAAATTTGTCAACTGATTGATCATATCAATTTAAAATTCCATTTAACTAAGAAAGGGTGGTTTTTAACTAGAATAAATTCACCTTCCAGTATATATCATGTATGTCATGTTTTTACATATAGATTACATTTTCTACTTTCATTATGATAACTCATGTCAATAATTTCTCTAATAGCGTAGAAACTCTATAGTTTTATGATATTATATAGACATCTATTTTATTATTATCCTTTTATTTATTGTCTAAAATATATTTAGGAATATCATAAAAACTCTAAATTATAACAAGAACATTCATTCTAATTGACAAATGAGCTAAAACCAACCCATCCATACATAGTATAGAGTGTACCACCATTAATAGTGGGGTAAATTATTGGTTTTTGGGAACCCATAATATCAAAATATAATATTACATCCACTACTTACTACAAATATATATTTATACTTACAGACTAATTATGAAAGGTTGAGTGGTAGAGAACAGACACGGACACAAGGGTTTTCAAATGGATATGTAAACCTTGTTACCTAGTCGATAATGTATTGTGTGAAGTGGTTATGGTCAAATTAACCATGTACTAAAATATTAGAAAATAAACAATTACTGATGTAAGATAATTATTTTTAACATTTTTACGATTTATTAAAAACTATACTCAATAAGTTAAATAAACATTTATACTGATTCATTATCATCCATTGAAATGTGGACTTTTTTGAACCATCATTATTCTCCATAATATCCTACTAAATAAATCATAGAAATATAAATCAATATCTAAATATATATTACATTCTTTACAAAAACCTATACATAATAGGTCACCAAAATAATATAAATCTGACCATCATTGTGGTGTGATATTTCCGACTATGATGTGTATCTATGAACCAAATGATTTGGATAACTAAATCTCAATGAAAATGGTGTATATTATAAATACATTGAATTTATTTAAGGAATGAATAGAATATAACCACATAAAAAATAAATTCTTCATGAAACAACTATCAAATTATCTTTCACTATCTAACTCATTACATTGTGGTCAATCCACTATGGTGTTCCCCAATAAAAATCATCAAAACTATGAAATTATGGTGAATTTTTCACCTTTATTTTGTAGAACAATACCTCATAAATAATTTCAATATTCCTCAATTCAGCACACCTAGAGGTGCCAACTATTATATCAAGATAAAATTCCACTTTACTCAAAAACAACATAACACTCAATTTGCATAGTCTTGTCTTCATAGAGAAAATAACTACCCAAAACTCTATAGATGATTATTTATGATTAAAACCATATCACCAAAATATGGCCCTTACCATGAAATAATAACTTTTTAATCAAACCATATTAAATTTACCATACATGATTATAATTGAATATTAACTCATACTTCAATTAGCATTCGTAATAATCACCCAAAACAAATACACATATGATTCATTCTCGTAAAATATTGATTGATTTATATAAAATTGTAAAACAATTAACCATTTTCTCTGATTATATTACTAATTTTCAGGTGACATTGATTCCACCATGATATTTTAGGACCAAACCCATAAAGACATGATTTTTTATTCAATTTAATTAATTTAATCAATTTGTAAAATCATATTTTCACTCAAAACAAAAATTATTTCATCTCGTCATTGTGATTAATAACAATCAATGGAAAATGAAAAAAAAATTGAATAAAATTACATAGGAATGAATTCCCATTATAACATAAATATAATATTTATCTAAAACCATAGTATAATATAGAATAATGGATATGTGAGAACCCTATAATTCATTGTTTGATAAATTATATATTACCATGTCACAATTAAAATCAACTAAACTCCCCCATTTCAAATGAAACAAAAATACATTACCCAATAACTAATATCCTAAAGGGATTTTTAACAGTTTTATTTTAAAACGTTTTCCAAATTCTGTTATATTTTCCATGACACATTCCCTCCAAAGATACCTCTCCTTTGCTGACAATGATGAAAGGGAGATATTGACCCCCAACCCCTGAGTCCAAGCTCAAAAAGGTCCGGAGTTTGTGTGTATCACCAGGGGTGTGCAATCTCATAGTATAGGAGGCATATTAATCATTAGTAAAACATGATAGGGAGATAAGATAGATCATATACAAAGAAACAATGATACATAACAAGAAATAAAATCTAAAAAACATCCCACATTCATGTGTAAAATAGAACAAATACTAAAAAAAATTCTCCAAATTAAAATACCAAAATTAAAGATAAGATACATCCAATCAGTTGTAATGATATAATCTAGTAAAGTCTAAAATTTTCCACAAAATTTTCTTAAATACCAGAAAATAATTTATATACATAGGGTGATCATAAATGTATACCTAGTATGAAAACCAACGTCTACTATGGACACATGAATAAGGAATAAAAATTAACCTATGAGAAAATAGAATAACTAAATTGCTCCGAAGAAGATAAAAATAACATCCCAACCTCACCACGGCATAATGACAAAATAATGGAAGTCAACTAGAATAATATAATGCACATAGATGATAGGGTACCCCACACCACTTTACAAATTATTAGCCACCATAACAGCCTAATGTAAAACATTTTCTCGCTCCAAACTATTCCGAACATACCACATCACAACCTACCCACACACACCTAAGCCCCACTACCACAACCCACCTGCAGATACCTAGTCCAAATACGACAACAAATACTTCCATAGACACCTTGGACATGTAAAACATCACATTCACCCAACATAAAAATGGGCCAAATAATTCATCACATCCTGCCCATGGACTCTTTGGCCACTACCACACCTCATCCTAATGACACATGGGGATTCACAACACATAAAATTCCAAAGACACAAGGTAAATCCCAACTCACCTACAAACACATGGGCCTCACAAACCACAACATGTCAAATGGATCTTTTGTTATCCCCACCATGAAGATGGGCAAAGGAAGAGAGAGTTTCCACCTATTCATCCTCAATGATAGATGTTTAAGAAAATACATCGTCCACCATGTCGATGGATTTATTCGAAAAATAGTTATTTAATCAAGTGTGGTGCCTATAAAAATCAGAAAGAAAATAAAATGAATATATATATAACACCAATCACCCATGCCCTACATATGGTTTCTCAAAACAAACAACCAAGACAACACCATCACCTATTTTTACCTCTAATGAAAAACACCACATAGTATGCCGAAAAACCATGTACACATTCCCTATCAATTGAATAATCATTAAAATTAATTATTCACAATTGATTTATTCATTCAATCCATTAGTATCTAGGAAACGACCAAGTTCCACACACAATGAGCAAAACATCCAATATCAAACATGGGGAAAATCTAGACGAATTACTCATACCAATAATCACATCCACCATCATAGTCATTTCTCTAAGTCAATCCACACAACAATATAGCCACCAACAAAGAAATAGCACACCATGATAATAACCATACTATGCAACACTTAATACCCATTACATAATAAATTAATCTCTCAACCTAATATCCCATTACACCATCCATGATATCCAACAATACACAACCACCCATAATGATTTTATAACATCTAAACCAAGTAAAATCATATTCATATTTAATAATTCACATGATATTTAATATCACTTTTTTAATTCATGGGTTATCAGAGCAATTATATAATCCTAGGGAATCCATTTATTATCTAAATATTCATGATTAATAGCTATTAGATTTAATCATTCAAAGAAAAATAGACATAATTCATTCCATCGACCATCACATTCCCATAAAAGGAGCCACAACAACCATGTTTTCATTAGGTAGTTAGACAAACATATCACAATAATTAATAAATGAATAAAAAAGACACCTTTATTACTTTTTGGAAACACAATATTTATTTATTTAAATAATATCCATTTATGATTATATATCCAAATTCAAATTTAATCACAAGGATAAAATATGTGTATCCACCACACATGATATCCAATTAAGAGATATGAAGGGATCCCTACTTGGAAAACGATCTGATCACCACTTCTGGGATTCACCAAACCAGGGGTGCGCATGATGGATGAAAACCTCCAGAAAAAATCAAACCAACTGTTGTATCACTTTACCAATCACCTAAGAGAAGAATAAATATGGTATTCCTAAAAAAAGAATCAAGAAAGGATGGATTAATTTGAAAGGGTATCTCATCTTGGAAAAAATATAAATAAAGGGACAATATTAGATATATTTTTATTTCCCATTTAATGTGGATCTGGTCAAGACAACTTTTTTGAAAATATAAAATCCCATATATCCTTAGGGAGAAAATATAGGATTTGTTTTCATTTAATCAACATAAAATAATATAATAAGGAATTGAATGTGTTTTATTCCAAATAATACATCAAAATGGAGAAAATTCGTGAAGCTGGAAACACTGTTCACAACTCACTGTTCAATGAGTCACCATTCGGTGAGTCAAAATTTGGTGAGAAACTGTTCAATGAGTCATAATTTGGCAAGTCACCTCTCAAGAGATAACATCAGGCTGAGCCCTTGTGGGGTTAATTCTCTGTTAGGGTGAGCTGCCATTGGAAATCTTGGAAAAGTGGAAAATTTCACAATTTTATTGACTGAGTTACAATGATTCTGAAGATCACATCAAACAATAGATTATCAAAAAGTAATATACCAGAGTGGTTGGTTCATTACACCAAATACCAAAAAAATATTATCACCCTCATGAATTCAAAACCAACCCGGAAAAAAATAATTGTGTTTTCTAAAAAAACACCCCCTGAGATACTTCTCAAGAATCATGTCACTCCTAAACCGCAACCAAGATGTGACCAAACCAACCCAAATGACCACAAAACACACCTTGAAATAATAGAAATCACATCAACCCAAATATATGAATTAGGTAATTCTATAATCCATGCCAAGATTATATTTTCTTTGTGATGCACTGACTCACCCGCCAGGGTTTAATCACATCATAGTTAACACATCTCTATTAGGAATCAGGTCCTACCATTTATACATGTTAGGATATTATCACACCTTGCACAACACACATAATAAGGTATGGAGAAAAAATAATCAAATACAATACAAGGATCAAGAATCTCATTATAAAAGAAAACAAATCAAGTCAAAACTCAATACAAATCTAGGTATTGGGAACACATAAATGTTTCCCTATTCTAAGTACTCTCTTCTTGGTCACTATGCCTCCATAACACAAAAAAAAAAAGAAAAATGGTCCAAAAAATTGAACAATCTCCTGATGATCCTTAATATCCACTATTCATTCAAAAGTTGTTTTTTTCATTGGCAATGTCAATCTCTCCCCATTCGACTATATGTGACACATTATGAAGATACTGATGAATCTGGCAGACATGGGAGACATAGTGGATCATCTCCAACCATAGTTTTAATGAAAATTTTTATGCCACATCACCCACATTCCCCAATACATAAAAGGGCCCAACAAACCTGGGAGAATGCTTAATACTATTTCCAAACCTCCACTACCCACATCATAAATAATCCATAATGAACATGTGGTCCCTATCCTCAAACTACGTGGGCCTCCTTCTGAAACCAGTATATGACTTCTGTTGATCTTGTGCTTATTTCAACATCTCATGAACAATCAAAACCTTCAAAATCATGCTCTAGACCACATTCAGAAGAATAAAATCTTTCTCCCAACCATTTGTATAGCACAGTGGAGAATGAAAATATCTCATATGAAAGACTCAAACAGAAACATTCCAATAGTAGATAGGTAGATATTATTATCAAAAAACTAAAACATGGTAAAATATTATACCAAAGATCTTACAACATATAATATGGATGATTGAAACATATCATCCTATGTATGGATAATTCGTTGTATGTCAAATCTATCTGAGAGTGGAATGTAGCACTGAGGCATTACTGGGTACCAATGGAATGTTTTAATATCTTAAAAAATTATAAGGTAAACTTATTATCCAGGTATATGAAATTAGACCTCAGAACTCCATAAACTGAACTACTTTATCCACATATCTTGTGGTCATTGCATCCACTGTATTTGACTCCTGGATCGATAAAGAGTTGGCTAATTTCATAAATCAATCCACCACCACCTATATAGAATCACAACCTCCCTGTGATCTAGGAAACCATTTGAATAAATACCTTGGGATGAAATACCATTTCCACATGAGAGCATCAATGGGATCCAGAAACCCACCAAGAACACATTGATCATCTTTTACCTACTGATAATCCAAGTACCTATCCACAAAATCCACAAAATCTACAACATTTTATTTCATCCCGGGCCACCGAAACTAAATTCCAAAGACACAATACATCATATAAATTATTTGGAGTACCACCATAGGTGAATAATTAAACACAAAAAGGAATCCATAGTGAATCACCACTAGAAAAAAAACATAAAATAACACCTTGTGTTGACCATTCGTTGACCATCCTTCCGAAGCATCGACATGACCAACACGATTGGGCATGACATATGTCATTGAGTGACCCCATTGAGACTACATCACCTGCTGCATTATAGAATATTTCACTTTCATCTGACAAAAAAGGACTCCACCGACATCCACAATTTCATCTATGTTTTGTGTTTCTAACTCCTCCATTACCTTCCAAGCATCCACAAATTCTTATACAACCTCCCTCTCTGACTTCTTACCCAATGAATTGGCGAAGTCATTTCCCTTACATGAGGCATAAGAGATCTCAAAATCACAGTTTTAATGAAACTCCACACACCAATTCTATCGTAGATGATGATATACCTAGGAGAAAATATAATTCATTCTCTATAGGTCAGTGAAGACCACAATACCTTCCCCAATGAGGTAATACCTCTACAACATCAGTTAGAATACAACTACAGTAATCTCTAGATCATGGGTGGAATAGTTACTTTCATTGGATCCTAAATTCCTAGACCCAAAAGACATCACTATCCACAACTGCATCACTACACATCCCAAAACTATATGGGAAGCATCACAAAACACATCAAACATCAGTACTTCGTCTAGAAATCATAGAACCATAGAACTAACCAACATCCCGTTCAAAAAAGACAAATGCATCCTAAAAATGATCACCCCAAAAAAATATTATTCTTTTATAGTCATATATTTCAATGAGGCTTTAACTCGAGAGAAATTGGGAATAATCCATAGATAGTAGCATGTGGGACCATGAAAATTGTGCACTTATTCCAAACACTTTGGAGCTTTCCCAGAATCAACCACTTTAACCATTGATGGGACAACCTCTACAACCTGATGAGACACGACATGTCCATGTAAATTCACATATCATGTCTCAATCATATACTTAGATAACATTTTGTAGAGCTGGTGGTGTCGAAGAACCTACAAGATAGTTCTGAGACACTCAACATGATCCTCCTCTAAAATCAAATAGATCGAGATGTCATTAATCAATACTATGAAGAACAAATCATAGAACTCACTGATAATGGTGTTCTTAAGTCCCATGAACATGGACGGTGAATTTGTAACACCGAACAACATGACTGCAAACTCAAAGACCCCATACCTACATTGTAAGGCAATCTTAAGGATATCTCCATCCTTCAACCTCAACTAGTGATATCCCAAAAAATGACCAATCTTTGAAAAAAAACTTTTCCCTATCATCTAGTCAAAAATATTTTATATCCTTGGAAGAAGGAAACTATTATTTACCATCACCTGATTCAGCCGTCTATAGTTTTTGTACAATATCATTCCACAATCTAACTTCTCTACGAACAACACTAGAGAACCAAACAACCACACAATAGGCCATAAAAATACCATCATCATCAAATAACCTCTCTGAATCCTCAATTACTGAAACTAATAATGTTATATTTGATAGAGAACCATTGAAACTAGATAAGTTTCATGCTTTATGTATATCCCAAATTCAACATCACTTCAAGGGGTAGCATCACAATTTTCCCATGGAAAACATCCATGGTATCCACAATGACACTCGAAACCACTATTATCTTAGTTTCCACTAAATCTACTGAGGGATCATCTGACAAGGGAATAAGTGGTTCCACACACCGACATTCCACCTGCCAACCCCACATTCAAATAAACACCACACACTGACTATCCACATATGAAAATATGACTCTCCTCTAGAAAGATAAGATAATGGAAATTATAGAATACAACCATTAAATGTTGAGGATGGAATCATATGGATTCATATTTTGAATGAAAAGATACTCATGGGACTAATGCAGTCCCATCATCAACTTACATACCCAAAATACATCAAACAAGTTAGTTTGTACTTTGAATGGTGTAATCCACACTAGGAACATGGGATTCCTTTGTACATCTATTCCCAACGAATTGGATAGAGAAGGTGAAAAAAATGAGTGATAATATCATAAATCAGTCTAAAAATGTGAAAGGGTATTAAACATATAGATCATAGCTCTAAAGATCCCTGATCATGTAGTAACAACTACCTCTATGGTGGGAAAGTAACCAAACATTTCTTCTATTCGTCTATTATGATGACCATCCCCATTTACAATCTCGTTTCATTGTCCCTAAACATCTGGGGAATCCTATGGTTAGCCTTTACTTGCTCTATCTCCCATCGGTGGAGAAAAACCCTTCTATCCATGCTGGTGATACTATCTTGTCAGAAACTGCTACTGAGGCAGAAGCTAAGCTTGTCCACCTCCTCCAAACAGATCTTGTGTATCCACTGGGAACTAATTATAAAGGTGTAAGATAACTCAAAAATATAAAAATTATGTTCCAAAGAATAATGTAAATGAACGGAGACCGCTAACACAAGGAGGCTAGAAAAAAAAGTGTTGAGGTCACCTCTCTACTGATCGAAACCTCGAGGGTCCCAGCACATGCAGTCGTTCACTGACAACTCTACTTCTTAATGAACTCTAGTGGTTCCCCAATCATTGTAGACCTCCGCGTGAATGTATCATCTCACTCACCTCTATATTTTTATGAACTTTCAGATTCCATCGTAGTATGAAAATAGTTACAAGATACTGGATAAAAGGTTAGAGGGAATCCTCAATCATTTTGTCTTGTGATTTTTCATATAGAAATGAATCTAGGGATAATTGAAGAAGAACCTAGAACAATGTCTCATGTTATTGCACAAACATACTCCCCAAATGATGTGAGAGAAGCATCTTCTTTTCTCAGTCTTAATGTTTAAAAAAAGGAACTCGGAACATAATTCCTTCGGGAAGTCAACCCAAAACATGTATTCCACCTTCCACTCCCCGATAATCAACATCCACCACTAACATGAATCTCCCCACATATTTGGACCATTGAAGGCACTCGTTATCCCATTAATCACCAGATCACTCCGAAGGTGATCTTATGATCCATTAACTAGCCCTCTATTTTCTTATCTGAAACAATATCATCATACTTTACCAGATCCTACCATTGGAAAAAATGTAATTTCTTTTGCGACAGATCATCCACCTCATCCAAATAAACCTTCCTATTATCAATCAGATTATACTGTTGAACATCCACTAATAGTACCACACACAGATGAAATCCAAGATCCATGGATGAAAAGGTAAATAATTATTTCCCATTCTTGTGTAATATGTAATTTAAGATTCATCTTAAATTGTTCAGTTTATTTCATTTATTTTATGCATTTTATCCTTCCCCAAACAACCCAATTAAAAAAGAACATAAGTCATTATGATGTGTGTCACATTCGTAGGTTTCTACCCACCAAGAAGATATGTCTCACATTGACGTTAAATAGGATCATAGTTTGTGCACTGGATCACACAGGGCTATAATATTCAATTTCCTAGCTAGTTTTCATCACCTATGTAACAAACCAATTTCACCTCAACATGATTCCATACAATCCCATAAAATTCTCTCTATGCCTATCTCCAGTCTATAACCTATATCTCAACCACCTTCATCTAATACCACATTTTCAAAACCCTCTCCCTCCATAGATACCCCTCCTGGGATGGCGATGAATAAAGGGAGATAATTCTCCCCCCTAGAGTGCCACCTATAGTAGTGCCCATGATGGAGACTAAATCCACGGGTGTGTGATATCAGAATATGGAAGGCACGACCATTTATTGATAAAATTGATTATGGATATAAGATGGATCATCCACAATTCATATAAAATACATAAAATAGAAATAAATCAAAAAACCGACCCACATGATTGTTTAAAATATAACTGATATAAAAGAAAAGTCTCAAATGTAAAATATCAAATGTAAAGCTAAGAAGAGACCAAAAAACTATTGAGATTTAAGATAGTAATGTCAATAATGGTCCACATAATCCTCATGAAAAACTGAAATCAATTATATACACAGGGTGATCATAGAATTATACTTAGTAGGAAAAACAAAATATATCATGCACATGTGAAGGCAGCAAACTAGCTCACCCATGTGAAAACAACATAACCAAATAGAACCTATGAAGGTATAATAAGCATATGTACATCACCATGGAATGATCAATAAATAAAAATAGTAATATAATGTAATATAGTGCACATCAATTATAAGGTTCCCTCCACCACATTCTCAATAATTAGCCTCACACAAACAATAACATTAATCATCCTGGCGCTCCCACATCTTTTTAACATAACACATCACAACCCGCCTACACACACCTAGGCCTCAAAACCAAATCCCACCCATAAACACCTTGGGCACATTTTACATCACATACACCCCATAAAAAAATAGAGCCACACATCAAATCACATCCCTCCAGCCTGTAGATGGGCTATATCCCTTATCAAATCATGCCCACACACACCTAGGACACATATGAAATCACTTCCCATAGAAACATATAAAACTACCAAACATATCTACCTAAAGACACATCTAAAACTTTATCTAACCTGCACACACATGTGACTCATAAACCACAACCTAGTATTTGAATATGGGTATATCACTGTCTTAGTGAAGGAGCATGGAAGAACATGTATGTTGTAATCTATCCACCCTCTGGGAAATTTAGGAAGGACGCCCTCCCCCTGTAGATGGGTGTGTTTGGAACATTGATAGCCACTAGGGTGTAGTGAGTATATAAATCACATGGAAAATTATGAATATATATATAAATGTATGATTGTATGTATTACAAAGAAGACATACCCTGCCTATGGGTTCCGAAAACAATCATCCAAGACCACTCCATCGCCTTTGCTACTAGCTCTAATCAACAACCTGAAAAAGAAATCCAGAAGACCCATTACATGTTACCAATAAATTCAAAAAAATTACCATTCCTTATTCACAATATACTTATTCATTTATTTCATTACTATCCATGAAAATATAAAGAACTACACACAATGAGAGTCCCAACAAAAAACAAACATGGAGAATATCCAGGGAAATTACACTTACTAATCATCACCATATGTCTTCAAATTCACCCCTCCAAACCCATTTTCACACCACCACATCCATGAACATAATAATAGAACAAACTGATTGCTACCCTTCTACGCAACACTATTAATGCATTCCACAATCAATCACTCTTTCATACTGAGATCCCATTATACCACCCAAACTATCCCACAACACAAAAATAGGATCCCAGTCCCATCACCACATTAACCAATTAAAAACATATTCATATTTAACAAGTTAATCATTTGTTAATAACACATAGTTAAACCTAGGGTTATCATAGAAATAATATGATCACGGGGAATCCATTTATTTGCTGAATATATGTAATTTATATTATTCATAGATAATCATTCAATTAAAAACTATCATCATTCATTACATATAATATCATCTATGAATAAATAAACCCCCAACGATGATGATTTTGTGGGGATGTTATCATATATAGATCACAATTACATGGAAATGATTAAAATGAAATATTCATCACTTTTTCTTAGTGCCCTATTTGTTGATTTAGAGATCATCTAATTAGATTTAAAAATCGAAATTCATCATTAATAATAATGACCACATCAGTGTACCCAAACCTCATGATACACAATTAAAAGAGGTGAAGGGATCCCTACTTGTTGGAATATTCGATCATCACATCCTAGTTTCACCAATGTAATGGAACACATGAAGTAGCAAAACCTTCACCAAAACATGATCCCACTACTGCAACACATTAATCAAAACCTATAGGAATAAGAGATATATGTATCAAGTGTAGAGAATAAACAAGAAGGAATGGATGAAGGGGAATATATTTCTAAACTTTTTAAAGATATAAATATAGTGTCATGTTTAGATACATTTTTATTTTCCATTAATGGATGATCTTGTAAAGAAAAAATGTTTTTAAGAAGTAAAATCTCACGTAACCTTATTAGAATAAATATAGGATCTATGGGATTTGAATCATCCTCAATTCCCATAAAACATTCATTGAATTATTTTTACAACAAACGAAACATAAAAAAGGGAGAATCTATTGGAAGCTGGACACAATGTTCAAAACTCCCCATTATACAAGTCAGTGTTTGGGATGTCACCATTTCGTGGGGCACCACTCACCTTCTACTATTAGGGTGAGCCACTACCTGGGTGAGAAAATGTTGGAATACAAAGAAAAATAGGATCATTCAAAAACTATTTAAATGAGCCACGACGAATCCCCATAACATTTCAATCACACGATTCGCAGTGTGTGATAAATTCTATATTACTGTGTATCAATTGAAATCAAATAAACTACACTTTTTAAATTAATATATAAGGAATTACCCAAAACCTAATATCATAAATGTATTTTCTACATCATTATTTTAAAAATATTTTAATATTATATTATATTCACTTATTTGATAATAAAAATTTATTATATGTAATTATATATAGACTCATAATGTTATCATTGTAATAAATATGATTTTTATTATGAACTTAGTCTTCAAGATTGAAGTATGTGTATTATCCCTTGTTTTTAGTATGTAACCAATTATTTATGTTTTAATGTAAATAAAATTCGGTAAGGTTTGGGATATTTTGGTAAAAATTCAATAAGATTTGGAAGCTAAAGGATATTTTCCTGGGTTGCACAATGGTTTTCCAATATATTTAAAAATCTTACTAAAAAAATGGGCAGTAGTATGTTTTAGGTAGTAGAGTATGAAAGGTGTGAACATAGATAGGGATATAGTGTGGTGGGGTCATTCATAGGCTTCCACAGGGTTGTAGCTAACAAAAAATTAGATCATGGTTTTTCTAACTGTGATATCTAAATGTCCGTACAGTTAGTGTTAGATAAAATAATTGGATCTCACTAATATTTCGTATAAATCCATATTTTTTTCTAGACAGAGGCCCTAACATGGGATTCATTCCCATTTAAGGTATTAATAACTCTCACAAGAAATATAGAAGCAATCTATAGAACTCCCATAGGTTTTTGGATTCTGATTTAAGCAGTAAGGGTTTTTCTTCATAATTATTGTCACATTTTCATATATCTACATTAATATAATTCTCATATACTATATTTTTTTGAGACAAAAACTTATTTTGGGTATATCTAAGAGAGTGGATTCTAATTTTTTTATTTATTTTTTCTTGATCATGGTAGGACAAGAGATATGTGACTGTTTCAGGGAGCATTAAACTAGTTTCTTGTCTGTTATTAATATTTTTTTATCTTCATCAAAACGGTTGATGTATGTGGCTTAACTCATGACTCCTCAAAGTAGAACTATATTAATTAATTAAAATTGAATATATTTGGTTAAATATATTGGTAATTTGTTGATTATAAATTATTGCAAACCCTTTTTTGTGATGTTTTGATAAATTTTTGATATCTAGATAATTGGTGTTCTTGAATAAGTGCATGATTCATAATTTTAAATGTAGTTTTTAAAATGTGGATTTTATAGAATTTTCACACATGGGTATGATGAATATTATTTCAATAAATTGAAGGTTTTATTGAAATTAGATAGTTTCTTTGAATTGGCTGTTTCATAATATTCAATAAAAATGGTTTTACTAAATTGGTCAAGAACAATTGGATTTAGAATGGTTTGTTGTGTGCATTAATAGGAATAAGGATGGATAAAGGTGTGAAGGACCCCTATAGAAAGGTTGGGATGTATATGGGTTTGATTTATCATGTCTAATTAGTCCACTATGTGATGTCTTACTTGAAGGATAAGTAACTACTCATGAGTATTGGGAATTTTAGGTTTCATTCATGGTTGGTTTTGTGGTCAAGGGGGGTGAAATGGTTATGAAAAAATGATGTTGACAAATGGTTTTAAATATTTGTTTGGTTTATTTTCTATAAATATGTATTGATGGAAATTGGTTGAAAATAGAACATATTTAGATTTTGTATTAAATGGTATTGAAACATGATAATATTTAGTTATAAAATATTTTGGGGCACTGTGTTATATAATGTATTTTATATAAATGTTTGAAGCCTTTCCATCTTTGGGGTGTGAGTAGGGAAATCACTAGGGAAAGATTACTATGTTTTATAATCACCCATACTTTCGAAAATTGGTGGTTTTATAGATCTTATCTTCTAGGAAATGGGAAATGGTAATTTATCACACATATTAAGCACCACCTCATGTTTCATGGTTTGTTTGGTGATGTTGGAGAATGAAGATTATGGGGAATGGAGTCTTTTGGTTGTTTTCAAGTTTATGGTAGTAAACATGTTTTTTTATGATTTTATAGTTTATTTTTCTTATGCTGATGTTGAAATTTTTGTGGGGAACAATATAATTATTATGGTTGATTTTTCATGTTTCTTTCTTGCATCATATAATGGTTGTTTGTTTTGTGTTTTTTTGGTTAGTGGTTTCTTTCGTAAAGGGTAAATCATCCCCCACTATAATTTTAAACCCTTCGGTATTTATTTCTAGACTTAAGAATCTTGGGGATTTAACATAAGGAATATAAATGATTAATTATATTCTCTATCCAATGGGAATGAGTGGGTCTTTCCAATTGATATCTAAGGTAATTTCCATTTGATTTTCCAGCGAGGACATTGGGCCCCCTAGGGGGTAGACAATAGATATCCTAAATAGAAGTTGGAGGCTCATGAATAACCCCTTTATAAGGTGTTGTGGATTCTTGGCCCATAATGTGGACTTTTCCTGGGGGACTTATGAGGGCAAATGAAAAAGGGATGGAAAAATGTATGTGCTTGGCCTAAGGAAGAAAATATCATGATCGTTGGACAGATTGGGCCATTACAAATGGTTTTAGAGACAGGTATCTAATATGTAACTCTTTATTTTTGTTTTAATTTAAATAATGTTTCTGGGTGATGTTTGCAAAATTTGTTGAACATTTAATATGTTTTTGGGGCTAAAGGAGCTATGCATGGGATGAACACAGGTTGTGAAAACCATGCATAAAACCAAGAAGAAATAGTGTGTAATAGATGTTTTGATGAAATAGAATTTATACAGTGTTCACACTCTTTGGAATACTGTGATAGAAGATTGTGAGAGGTTTTCCATATTGTATTAATTAATTCATGGTTATCACATGGTTTTTATAATCGTGCTAAATAGGTGTGCATAGAGTTCATGTAGGATCCAAAAAATAATATCTCACATATTATATCTCTTACTCAATTATTTTTTACTCCTTGGTCCCCTATATTCGTTTTATTATACATTTAAGGCAGATTAAACTCTCCAAATATGTGTTTAATCAATATGGGGAATGATTGGGGTGTTTATAAGCCCTATAATATCATTAAGTGTTGTTCATCATGGTTCTTGTCACGTTTTCATAGATATACTTAGATCTTCTTATCCTCTCATCTCTGTTTCTCAGATCCATTCCCTTTATAAATAGATATATGATATTGGATAAAAAGTATTATGATATTTTTTATTGACCATCTTATTGATATAGATCTATGGAGTTATAATTGAGAATCAAATAGATTTCTTGATAATAATTCATTAATTTTTGGTTTCATCAAAACATTTGAGGTAGGTGGATTCACTCTCATCTCATATTAGCAGAACTGAATGGAATGATTTAAAATTGATTATCTTTTGTTAAATTTATTGTCAATTGGCTTTTTGGGAATTGATTGAAACCCTATTTAAGAACATTTTGATAATTTTTTTTAAATCCAAGAAAATGGTTTTCATGAACTATTGATTGATTCATTATTTTAATTGTGTGTTTAAAAATGAGGATCTTCTATAATTGTGAATCATGGGTATGATGAAATGCTTTTTAATAAAATAGTTGTTTTATATAAATACAGTTATTTTTTAAATTGTACACTTCATTATTTTCAATAAAATAATAGGTTAGTTTACTTTATTGAACACACTTGGATTTGGCATGTTTTGTGTTGTGTGTTCATATTCATTGTGATTGATAATAGCATTACGGACCTCCATCATATGGTCTATATGGATACGAGAATAAGGAAACCCTATCAAAGTGGTCCACTATGTGAAGGCTTAGTGGAAGGATAACTCAAAGCATACGAGTATAGGGAGTTTCAAGTTTCATGAATGGTTGCATATGTGATCAAGGGGAATTAAATGGTTATGCCACAATGATATTAAAAATGGATTTAAAGCTTTTTTTGTTTTCATTTATCAAAATGTGGATTTCAATAAATTGGTTGAATGTAAAACTTGTTTATATTAGGTTTCAAATGCTTTTGAAAATTTTATATATGTAGTTATAAAATGTTGCGGTAAATTGGGTTATATAAACTATTTTATATAAAGTTTTTTAACCATTATATCCAAGTGGCGTTAGTATGTCTTTCATTGTAAAAACCAAAAGAGTATTACATTCACCCCTGCTTTGAAAAATTTGTGATATTTCATATATTATCTTCTAGGAAATAGGAAAAGGTAATGTATCACATGCATTTAGAACCACCTTAGGGTACATGGGCTGTTTTGTTATGTTGGAGTATGGATCTTCTAGAGCATGGAGTCTTGAGGTTGTCTTGGAGTTTCGTGTAATTATTATTCTTAGTTTATTTTGATATTTTTTTTGTCTTTTCCTATAATACACTTGGGTGTTTAGTTTGATATAAATATTATGGTCATGTTTAATTTTTTATCATGATTTATATAGTGGTTTTTGGTGTGTGGTTCTTTAGTTAGTAGATTATTTCTTAAATGGTAAATCGGTCACCACTATCATTTAAAACCATTTGGAATTTATTTCCAGCATTGGGAATCTTTGTGATGTTTATTAAGGCCAAGTAATGATTTGTTTTATTTTTAGACCAATGGTAATAAGTGGGTCATTACAAATGGTATCAGTTCATTTGATGCATCATCATTTTTGAGATAATAAAGATCAGATGGTTCCCTTCCTTATTGACGAAGTATTCATTGGTTTTTCTGGTCTTGGAGTTAAAAATTGTTCTTGTCTATTCCGTAGGTTAGAATCCTATAAATGATTATAATTTTGTAACATGAAATGTAAATCTTAAAAATACATATCCTACATTTTTATAATAAACTTCATGTTAGTAGAGAGTTTGATACATATGTGTTTTTTAAACACTTATATTAATTAAAAAATCCCATTTTCATTGATTTTTCCATTTAGATGATCATGAAATACATTACATAATAATGACTCCCCACTTTGATAAAATAATTTATTTATTGAAAATATTAATGATTTTATTCAATTGTGTTAATTTTTAAAAAATTCAAAATGAAAATTGTTATGAAATATTTTGAAAACATAATGAAAAGGTATATTGAATAATGTTTGATTTTTGAAATAAGAAAAAAAAAATTGAAATTGTTGGATGGAAAAATGTTTTTTTTGGAGTGATATGGTTTTTTAGTTGATGTGATATAAATTTAAATTCTAAGACATCTGTATATAGAGAGTGATATATACTGAAATTGTTGTTTTATTAGAAGTTCGCACCCAGTAGGCATCAAAGAAACCAATAGGAATATATTGCAGAGAATGTGGATGCTTCAAAACCACAGGTGAACTGAGAGATAGTACAGATTTTCATACAAGCATTTTAAGATGTCGATATGGTGAAGCTGAAGGATGAGCCATGGATTGTGCATCATTTCATCATGTTAATGAATAATGATCGACCAATATTTTGGGGTGATTCTGAACACAAAAAGGTAGATGTGTGGCTGAATTGGTTAAATCATATCCTTGAATTCATCAACAACCTAACAGTGTTAAAATCTAAAATGGAAATGTATATGCTCAAGCATCTTTCACTCTAGTTGTGGGATCTATTTGTGTATACTAAACCTAATCATGGCCTTATATAGGAGGTTTTTAAGAATTTTTAAATAATAAATCTTATACTCACACAATCAGAATAAAATTTTTGATATAATTATTCATCCTTTTGAATGAAAATCTCTCTATCATAGAGTATACATGTAAATTCATGAATTTAGAAAAATTTCCACCTAAAGTTTTAGTGAGTACGGCCTTGAAGATACATATCAATAAATCAAGGCTAAGATAGGATATTCTCTCAATGATTATGGTAATCTATATAACGTATTATAAAAAGATGGTGAACAAAGAGATAGTGGATGAAAGTGATATCTTAGAATCTATGGGAGGAGGAAGTATGATGAACCAATTTCAAATGGTGGGAACTCGAACACTAGGATAAAGTGGAATAGGAAAACCTAGTTCCAAGGTGCAAAAATGAATCAAAATGAGATGGCTGGATTAATGAACCTTCTTCTATAACCTAGGAGAAAATTAGGCCATTTTCAATGTCGTTTTCCTGACCACATACAACGAGAGTGTACAACACAACCTAGAGCATTCCATAACTACTTTAAGATGGGTCTTCATCATCTCTATTTTGGAAATGATTCATAGGAAGGTTCTCAAGACACTTCCTTGTTGTTTCAACCATTCTAGGCTTCAACATGATGAGGCATGTAGAATCAAACTCCCCAGAAAAATATAGAAATCCATGACGATTCTAGGAATACCAGGACTCCTCCGCAAGGGAAATATCATAAAATCTATCAGGTACAATATTTATCAATGAAGAAGTTATATGGATATTATAAATTGATTTTGGATGATAATTTTAGACCATATATAGTAAGAGGTACAATTATTTGGAATTCTACCCTTGTGCTAGTGTCGTTAGATAATCGTACATCTCATTCCTTATTTCCTCTTTTATATTTGATTTTATATGTTTAAAACATGATATGATTCCCTCCATGTTTATTCATAAAACATCTCCTTGTGAATGATAATGTCAAGAATTTTTGTGTAAATCATGTTCTATAATAATTGACAGAGCTGAGCAGAAATGGGGCTTCATGGTCTTTGAGATGGATTTCATTGAGTTAATAATGGGTATGGATTGGTTTAATATTTTTTATTCCCACATTTACATTTATATACGAGCAATTATTTTTAAAATTGAGTAATGTTTCCGGAATATCTATACAGGAAAAATATTTGAATTGATAGGTGCAACATGTTTGTTAGCACAAGGATTCAGAATTATCTCTTACCAGTCGGCCGTGTTGACTTTGGCATAGATGAAATTGACAGAGGATATATTATTTCTAGTATTCATAGAGATATTTACAAATTTCATTCTATAAAGTAATTTAGGATTCCACCTATAAGGGAATTGGAGATTATTATTGATATCCTTATAGGGAGAAGCCCTATTTCCATTTCATATTATAGGGTGGAAGAAATTGAATTAAGGGAACTGAATATCCAGTAGGAATAGCAAGAAAGTAATGGTTTCATTCATAAAAGTACAACTTTGTTAGAAGCACCAGTCTTCTTCATAAATAATGTAGAAATAACTCTAAGCAATTTTATTATTATTGTATACTTATCCAAGTTTTGATCAAGAATAGGTATCCAATTCCATGCAATGATGATCTAGTTGAACAATTGAGGAGAGCTCAGTAGTTTTCTACAATTTAATTTCTATAATGATATCACCAATTTAATGTTAGGAAGAAGGATATACTGAATATATATTTCAAAGGTTGATATGGACTCAATGAATGTATATTTATGATTTTTTTCTTATGAATACACTTGTGGTATTTATGGAATTTATGAATCAGATTTTTTGGAGATATATGGATACTTTTGTTGTGGTGTTTGTGGATGACATAGTGGTGTATTCAAGGAAAAATAATGAGCTTCAGAAGAATAGCTAGACAGGTTTTGGAATCATTAGAACCCATCATTTATATTAAAAATTATCAATGTATGATTTTTTGATACAAAAGGCATTCATTATTGGAATTTTGATTTCACTGAAAAGTGTTTTAGTGGACCCAGAGAAGATAGAATCTATAATCTCATAAAACCCCTCAAATAAGATCATTGACACACAAACTTTTCACGGTATATCTTGTTATTACAGATGCTATTTATATGACATACCATGACTAGATTTTTCGATGACTGCTTTAACAATGAAAAAATGGTCCATTATGATGGACTAATGAATTTCATAATTCATTTAAAAAATATAAATTATCATCTTACATCAATACCTATCTTTTTCTTCTAAATCATGTAAGTAGTTTTTTGTGTATTGTGATGCTTTAGTATCTGGGTTAGGATGTGTTCCCTAGAAAGGATACCATTTCATTGCTTATGGTTCAATGTAGTAGAGGGTGCATGACCATAATTACCCAAAACATGTTTCAGAGTTATCTATAGTTATTCATACCATGATGACATTGCGTCATTATCCATTTAGTGAAAAGTTATTGTTTTTATAGACAAGAAGATCTTGAATTAAAATCTCACAATGTGATTTGAATCTATGGGAACATATATGGTTGGAGTATCATCAGTTTCTTTACATGGACTTGATGTATACACCAAGAAAAATTAATTTGGTTGTAAGTGCATTAATCATAAAGTCCTATGACCATTTGGAAAAGGATGAATTTGATTAATGGAAGTCTATGGTCATCCTATATGATATGCATATTGAATTTGAATAATAAGTTGGTTTTGTGGTTTCATATTCATTCTTCAGGGTTCTATAATTTGTAAATATTCTCAAACAAGTAGAAGCGTCCTATGTGGAATTCATGGTTATGAGTTACAAACTCATTAGTGGGGAGACCATTAAGTGATAGAATGAGGGTTGGAGTTTTTTTCTATGGTTTATTGATTAGATAGTTGTACCTATGGAATTTTTGGAATAGATTATTCATGCTTAAAAACATTTGAGATGGGTTGTACGTCTCGGTGTATAGAATATATATTAGGCATTAAATGCATAGTTCTGGTAAATTGGTATGAAATAGAAAATAGATGGTTTTATTATGGTTTATAAATTTTTATCATTATAATATAGAACCTCAATGACCAGTAGGTATATTGAATTCATTACCAATCCTAGTATGTAAATGGGAGAAGATGGCCATGCATTTTTATACAGGTCTCCCAAAAAGGGTCTATATCCACGATTCCATATGCATGATAGTGGATCAGATCACCTAGTCAACCCATTTAATTCATATATGTGAAACTCATTTAGTGAAGGATCTATGAAAAATCTATATCCTATAGGTAGTAATGTGGCATGTAATACTTTTTTTGATAGTCTTAGACAGAGTTATGAGGTTCACATATCATTTATGGTAATCATTACAAATATTCCATAACACTTATTTGACTATGTGTACGAAATATCATCCTCATGCGAATGAGAAATAATAACGGATGATATAAACATTATAAGACATGATGTGATAATGTTTAATGTATTTCAGGTGCTCGTGGGGGGATCATATATTCATTGTGGAGTTCTCAAACAATAACATCTAGTATGCATTTATATATATGGCTCTTTTTGAAGCATTTTATATACATTATTCTTGTTCTCTACATTATTGGGTGGAAACAGGTGAGACATCACTAGTTTGGCTGAGCCTGGTACAAGAAACAATATATAAGATCATGTTGATCATGAAATGTTTATATATGAATTAGAGTCCTCAAAAATCATATTCCAATTTTCATCGAAGACCAATTTCATTCATGGTGAGTGATCATGTGTTATTATATTTTTTCATATACTTGAAGATCATCATTTGATAGAGAAGATAATGTTATAACCTCGATAAATTGGCCCTTTAGTGATACTGGAATGAGTAGGAGATGAGGAATGTCAGTTTATGTTTCCAATACAGTTCAGTTTCGTTCATAATTAAATCAATATAACTCATTTCAAAAAGTATCATCCTGATCCTGACCATGTGATTTGATGGGATCACATTATCCAAGTGTCGTATGATTCATTGGTATAGATCTTATTTCATATTGTTGATTAAAATGAGATAGTCTTGAATGGTAAAATAATTAGACTAGAGCTAGTTTTATAGAAACATTTTCATATTCATGTAGAGTCTTGTGAACGCGGGATGGAAATGTAAAAGAAATTGGCATAACTCATTTAGGGAAACATATGTTTTCTATTTTCCATGGGCAGCAGGACCAAATGTAGGTATAATGTAGTACACCCAATTTCTGAAATAAAACAATTAAATTTTATTTCAATGAATATAATGTTTTTGGTGAAGGTTGGGAGAGTATGGTGAACTTTTAATATGTTTTTGGGGATAAATGTGACGTGTATGGGCTACACACGTGTTATACAATCCATGGGGAAATCCTAGATGAAACCATGTATAGAAGAAGGTTTGAAGATGTAGCATCAGAAATATGTTTTCACGGTTAGAGAAACTATTCAAGGAGGTCATTCAATGGTTTTTATAATGCAATATCCAAATCATGGTTATCATACATTTTTTTTCTAACTATAATTGTGCCCAAATTTAATGTTAGATAAAAAAATTAATATCTCATTAATTTTTCATTTTACATCCTCATTTTATACCTTTTAATCCCTAACTCGAGATTTATCTCCATTGATGGTAGTATAACCTCACCCAAATGAATTAGATTCAATATAGATCCCTACCTTGGTGTTTTCATGCCCGATTTTAGTGGTAAATGTAATTCTTCACAGTTCTTTTCTGGTTTTCTTAGTTATTACTATTGTATCTTCTTGGATTATATGATCTACATACGTTATAGGTATATATAAGATATTTAATGCCAAATATGTTGAAATATGGTTTTTTCGTTATATGAAAAGATATCTATGGGGGCTTTATGGTGAGTCGAACTAGTATCATGAGTGTTCATTGTCTGTATTCAGTTTTCATCAAAATAGCTACGGTAGGTGGCATTATTTTCAAAACTAATCTTAACAGAACTTAATGGAATTCATTAAAATTGATTTTATATCATTAAAATAATTTTGAATTTTTTATTTCATATTTTATGGAAACCATCTTTAGAATCCTTTTGAAAAATTGTAAACATCTGGAAAATTGGTGTTCTTGAATTAGTGCCTGATTAATGATTTTAAATGATGGTATTAAAATGAGTATTTCTTTTACGAATTTTGGAACACGAGTTTGATGAAAATTATTTCATTAAATGTAATTTTTTAATGAAATTAATTTTTTTAATTGAATTCTTCAAGAATTTTAATAAAATAAAGTGTATATTGAATTAGATGATCACAACTGAACATGACATGGATTGTGGTGTGTGATCATATGAATTAAAATGGAAAATGGTACAAAGTTTCCCCATAAAAATTTTGGTATATATATGGGGGTGATGTAACCATATCAAAGTGGTCTACTATGTGAAGGACTAGTGGAAGAATACTCACAATTCTCGAGTATAAGGTATTTTCGATTATAGGCATCGGTGGGTGGGTAGTGAAAGTGAATAGAATGAGTATGAAAAACTTATATTGAAATATGGTTTTAATTCTTTTTTTGTTTTCTTTTCTAGAAATGTGGCTTTCTAGAAATTGGTTAAATATTTCACTTGCTTATATTTAGGTTTTAATTGTTTTTAGACTTGTTTATATTTAGTTATAATCTATTTTTGGAAATTGTGTTACATAAACTATTTTATATAAATTTTTATAACATTTCTATCTTAGTGACGTAAGTATGTATGTAATTAAGGGAATACCTGATTATTTTTATACTTACCCATTCTATGGAACTTTGGTGCTCTTGGAAATACTATCATCCGGTACAGGGGAAAAGGTAATGTATCACACATATTTAGCACCACCTCATGATACTTGGATTTTTTGTTGATATTGGATCTTGGATCTTGTGGAGCATGGATTGTTTTGGTTTTAATGGTGTTTCATGTAGTTATCTTCCCCAATTTACATTGATTGTTTCTTTTTCATCCAATTTGATACACTTTGGTGTGTGGTTTTATATAATTATGATAGTCGAGTTTTCTAGTTTTTATTATGTTTCGTATAGTCGTTGTTTGGTTGTGGGTTTTTTGTTATTTTATTATATCAAAATGTGTAAATTATCCCCACATTAATATGAAACCTATCAGCATTTATTTCAATCCTTTTTCAATTTTGGGAAGTCCATTAAGTTATATTAATGATTCATTTTATTCTTAAGAGAAAGGGAATATGAGGGTCATTAAAGTAGGAATTGGTTGATCTATTATAAATAAGTCATCATACTTTATGAAAATATAAATATCCTAAAATGTGGATTCCATCCTAATCATTTGAATAAAATATCACCCATTATGTGGTATCTAGAGCAAAATTAATGAATTATTCTTTAAGGTAAGTTCCTGATAATCCATTAATTGATAGTATAATCTTGGAATTATTTGCAATGTTAAATAATGGTTTACTTTCTAATAAAATTAATATAATCCCTATGTATAATTATTCAATCTAACCCCTTAATGTCAATAAAATTATAAAAAGGGACAATAATTTTTTGTAAGAATTATCTTCAAAAAACATCAATTAATGGAATGTTATATAAATGAGAATAAATCATTATAATAATATTTATTTTCCTTAATAATTATATATCCAATAATTAATGAGGTGAATTACTAAAATCACTAAAATTCAATGAAATTTACATTTTTTTACCAATATTTATTTTTATAAATTCCATAATTCAAAATAAAATTGAATATTATACTCAATTTTCATAATTCTAGTTCTAATGATTTTAATAAAACCGAAATTATACATCTGAAAAATATTAATATAAATAAAATATCCATATTAATATGAAAAACTGATCCAAATATATGTCACCATATAAAATCATTTCCTTAAAATACAAAACATTTGATTTTACATTTACATGACATTGATTACATTCAGAATATTTCATGATTTATTACATATATATAGACATTATATAATCCCAAAATATTAAAACACAACATATATTTTTGGAGTTACATACACATCAAAATAAAATGATACATGAATAAAAAATTATTTACAAACAAGAAATTATTCCTCTAATAATGAATTGTTCTTCAAAAACTGGACGAGAAATCATAAGGATGTACATAAGAAATGGTTGAGCTATAATTCTTGGTAATCAAAAAAAATCAAGAAATAATATGAATATGGTAATGTTTTTGAATCAATTGATATATCAAAGTTTCATAAAATGATGGGACTCGTAAATAAGATCACAAAATCATGGTATATAATGATAAGATCATGGAATTATAAGAATACAAAATCAATATAAAACATGACATTATAATAATATGGCAAGTGTAATCACCTAGAAATCAGACAATATAGATTATATGATAAACAGACATATAGTAACCCATGATTAATAAACATGGATATTACATGATTTTAGATGAATACTCATCACATTACAAGATAATGTGGCTAATAACCATAATATTTTTTGTGTCTTTTAAATCATGGAACAAATTATTATAATTTAGTCGATGGTATTCGACATATATTTAAAAATATTCCCCTTTTTTGAATTACAACATAAAAACTACTCTACATAAATAGGGTAAATGAATCATAAGAATGAGGTTATCTCAGTTCCATAGTTTGGGGGAAAAGGGAGATAAATGTGAGAATAAGAGTATGATAATGTGATCATAAAATTTTAATATCAAACCCTTCATATCACATATCATAATCCTAAATCATGATATAAATATTTATAGTTCATAAAACATGAATCATAACAGAATTTGGAGAAAAACCAGTGAAATCATTACTTAATACTTGGACAAGTAATACATTGAATAAACATAAACATAGAAAATACTATGTCAAGGATACCTACCAAGACCATCAGAACTTGTCAGTATTTGGATAATATCTTGTGTACATGTATCGATATTGAGATGCCCTCCCATATACGTTATGGATTCCATATTAAGATGGACTCTGATGTACAATACTGAGTAATTCATGGGATTATATACTATGTACTCTCTTGTTTTAGGATTAGAATTATTTCTCATGTACCCACTTGTTTCACAGTTGGATTACCTCTCATGTACACTCTTGATTTGGTCTAGATATTCCCTCTAATATACCCTCTGGTTTAGGGAATGGGATATCCTCATGTGTACCCTCTTGTTATGAGCTTTATATTCTTTCTTTGTTTAGGCATGTGATTCCCTCTTATGTATAATTTATGATCATAAATTTATTACAATTACAAAATTTATTGGAGGGAAATATAGGTCCAAATAATAACATAAAGAAATCATACATGTATCTGCCACAAAATAAAAAGTATTTATAATATCATGACCCATGAAAATAGATGGGTTCCATAATTATCACATCATTACGCATGAAATTAAATGGGTATCCTTAACATTTTATCAAATAATAACCTATGAAAAGATGATAGGATTCATAATCATTTAATTAAAGCATACCCTATTAAATGAAATGTGTTCCAAATTCATATAACATATGGAAGTGAAACTAGTGTGGTAAAGAATGTGCCATCAAAACAAAATCCATTCAAAATAAGACATGAATTTTATTATTGGATCATATCGTTCATAAATCATAAATTATATAAAAAGATGATATCTTATATAGAGATTATTTTGAAAGATCACATGGATAATATTATCATGAAAATATGTTTTTTAATATATAAAAAAATTTAAATTAATTTTCATTAAAAATACTTGGAAAAAATAATGAAATCAATAAAATATTTTAAATAATTTATTGAGGAAATTATCTTTAATGATTTAAAAAGAAATTTAAAAAACATATATCTTTTATTTAAATTCTAGGAAAATATCTTTGAAAAAATATAAATAAATCTTGAAAAAAAATTAATTTATTTTTTCAGTGATACCATAATTTTTTTTTGAAAACATTTATATCACATTTTAACATATTTTTATTACACTATTTAGAAAGATATTTTTTAAAATAACACATATTTCTGACTGAATAGGGAAAAAAGTTATATATTCAAAATAAAATTTCATAATTATCATATATACAAAAGATTGGTAAAATTGAAATAATACCAGAATATATCATATGAAAACAGATGATATTAAAAGTCATTAATTTTAATTGAATATGAATCCTAAAATTTCATTAATGGATTCATAATTGTAATCAATCCTAACAAATGTCGATAGTATATTAATAAATTGTTACAACATTGCTTATATTTACTCATACTATACATGGGAAAATAAAATTTCATGAAATGTAATATATAATTAGATAATGAGTTTTGTTATATAACATGTGAAAGTGAATTATACCCACCTCAGAGAATAATATAGGTTCATAACATGGAATGTGTCTCAAAGAAAGAAATTTTATTGAATTTTACTTTACCAATTTGATAAATTTTTAACAATAAAACCCATGAAATAAAATTCATAAAATAGCGATTTAAATATCCATAAATTTATAAATAATTATAATAAAATATATTCATGGGGAATATATACACCACACAAAATATGTGAGTGGTGAATAAGGTATAAATCTCATAGAAATAAAAGGGATATTAGAAAACAAATATTACTTGAGTAATATTACAATTATGATCCCCATTAAATTAAAGTATAAATTAAAGAATATAAAATAATTAAATAAAGAAAATTAATGACATAACATTTCATATGGAAGTATATAGAGAAAAAAAAGATTCAATTGGTGATTATGTCTTGTATCTCATGAAAATAAAATGTTGTATTAAATTGTCATAATTTAACCGTTGAATTCCAATATACTTGTTCAAACCAGATGTATAATAAAAATATTAAATTATAAATATACCACATAAACATATTAATATATCTAATAACTTTTAATATTTCTTTATGAATTTATATGGCTAATTAATTAACAACTTCGTGATAATTTAAATTTTTAGGTAATATTTGATTTGTTTTTTATAAGTTTTGGATAGTTATTTATGAACCTCTCACTTAGAAAATGATTTAAATATTTCAAGAATTTAAATAATAATATAAATATAAAATATATTAATTATATATTTATTTATATTAATAAATAAAATATTTAAATATGAAATGGAATACACAATTCAAGGAAATGGTAGATCACATGTACGGATGAATGCTGGTTCACTTTTATTATCAAATTGAATGGAAGAAATTAGATAATATATATATATTTAGTATCCTTAAAGAAGAATTATTAATTCAAATATATCATATTATTTATTTTATCACATACCGAATGCATTTCACGTATAGTCTGAAGGAATCACCTCGTTTTGATGAGGTACTAGTCTATACATCAAAAAACAAGTATATCATATTTACAAAAATAGGTTAGTATACAGTTATGTTTTATATAATAATTAAAAAAGAATAAATATATCATATCTATCATAAAAAAATATAATTTCCATCATAATTACAAATCATGATAATTTTTAATGGTAAAACAAACAACATTGTTTAGGGTAGTGTAGATCTTTGTACATAATAACGGTATGTTTATTACCCATTAAATGGGAGTGTATGTATGTTTGGGTGGAAAAGATAGAAAAAAACAATGTATATTTATATTTATAATACTTTTTTATTCTATATTCATTGAATAATAATATCTGAGGTTGTGGAGAATGGAAATAATACAATAGAATTTGAGGAAGGATGTAAAATCTTTTTTGGGAAAATCTTCTTGGTGTGTAGAAAAGGGAATCCATAGTTGGTTTTATTTCCCAAATAATGATTATAGGATGATGTTATATATTTAAATAAATAATTATTGAAACATATGGGTGATAAAATTGTATTGACATGTGTTTATAAATGGTACTTGTCAATGTCGTTTTATAGAGGATGATGAATGTTATTCTTGTAATTTTTTTAAAATTGAATTACACCCTTGTTTTTTCTAATTAAATTTTCTCAAATAATGTTTCAAATAAAATAAATGGTGTATAGGGACTAAATATTGCAATACTGTTTTTTTTAACTTATTTATAAGTCATTTTTTCTATTAATATTACAGTTTAATCGTTTTGTTAGGATATTGTTCTCTAAATCGATGTAATTAATTTTAATTAAATTTACTAATATATTTTTTCAAAAATATCTTTTCCTTATTGTAAATTATAAATTATTCATATTAAAAATATTTAATCCATTTTTTGACATTCTAATCAAAGATTTTATATAAATTAATATAAATTTAATCTCGCAGATGGGACGATCGAAAAGGGTTTTAAAGTAATCCATGAAAAATATTAAAATGTTTTTATATTGAATTTCAATGTGAAATTGATTCAAAAACAGAAAATTGTTTCATTTATGTAAAATTAATCCAACTAACCTTTGAAACCCAGAGAAATTATAGTTTTACTATATTAATAAAGAATATTAAAAAGAATACTTTTAATTGAAATTATGTGTTTTTTAGTATTCATTAAAAAATAAATCATCTTAGAAAATTTCAAAAAATTCTTCCCTAGTAAATTTTTTCCATCCACTAAAAAATATGATGAATATTTGTAATATAGAAATTATAAAAATTTCAACAATTATATAAAAGACTATTTATTTTACTAAAACGTGTTAAAATTGAATTTTAGAACAAATACATCATTTTATTCATAAAATTAGATTTATTCTTCTCTTATACATATAAAATGTATTGGATGATAATAAAATTTGTTGATTTAATATGTAATTTTTCAATTTTTTTAAATCCATTTATCAAAAAAAATTAAAATTTATAATGATAAAACTGTGTTTATACATTGATAAATAAGTAACTTATAAAATTTATTTCATTATTTTCAATTAGTTATTTAATTCACTAATAATTATCATTAACCAAATGATTTTTGTATTGGCACATGTAAATAAATTTTTCACAATTTATTTAATATTATTTATAGAATCCATTCTAAAATCATGATGTAGCTATAATAGTATGTTAATAATATTATTAATATTATCTTGTAGTATAGTAAATGTCATACTTTCATGTAACACAAGCTATCTAATGGACTAAGTACTGTGTGTAATAGCAAAAATAATAGTGTTTCATGTTCAACAACTAATCTATGTGTTCTGTGTATCCCAAAGATGTCATGGTGTTTCATATAATTAAAGAAACATTTAGATCATATGTCTAAGAATATATATACTCATTTTTTCATGATATGAACAATATAAAAAGACTAAATTATTTATAATAATAATAATTCACAAAATATTATTTCATTACATTCTACCCCGCATAAAATTAATTTCTCCTCTGAAATTCATAAAATGTGTTAAAAATATGATACCTAAAACATCAATTTATTAAAACCCACATAATAAAACGGAATTATAAAATTTTATTTATTAGAGGTATATTGGAAATATGATTCTTAACCAAAGAAATTAATAACTATTTTTAAACATAGAATAACATATGTGGTAAGGGGAAAGTAGACATGTATAAAAAGTATAAATAATTAAATATTTTGATAAAGACCATTGATCTCTTATAAATTAATTGTTAATGGAAATTTAAGGTCCTCATAACCATAAATAGTTGATAATTTCTAAGAGCATAGGTTCAATAGAATCAATGATTTTAGGATATATATTTTCCATATCCATTTTAATAGAGTTCATGAATTATTTTATTTTATAAGAACCTTCAGAAATATAATTAAATAATTTTGTTCATTTTCATAAGAAAAATCTCACAAATTTCTTATTCCATGCCTGATTTTCATATTAGCTATTACTCTATGAAATGGCAGAGAATTATTCATTCTTTATGAACTAAAATATTAGGAGGTAGAGTGATAATTAATTCCAGTTATATTTATTTATAATCATAAAAAAATAGTTTATCATATGGTATTCAACACGAATAATTCTTCATATGGTAAAAGAA
This sequence comes from Viscum album, assembly GCA_963277665.1. Classification (NCBI taxonomy): domain Eukaryota; kingdom Viridiplantae; phylum Streptophyta; class Magnoliopsida; order Santalales; family Viscaceae; genus Viscum; species Viscum album. The sequence goes on from OY728148.1 coordinate 396,304,414, forward strand.
TACTTTAATCTCACAATCATCATATAATTATTAACATAAAAATTTCATATATTATTATCCATACAGCACATTGAAATTATGAAAATACAAAAATTTAGAAATAATTTTAATAAATAAGATTAACATTAATTACCCATATATGATAAAGTGTTTCTTGGTTGTCCCATTCCAATTAAGTGAATATCCACATCATATATTCTCTTGAAACATGGTAACAACCTAAATTACCATTAATACTCTTTGAAAACATGCATACATCCCTTTTAAAAATTATTGGAAGTATTATCTGAATCCATGATTATGTAAACTTCAACCATGATATCATAGGCCACATTGTTAGAAAATATTTTATTAGTTCATAGGTTATAAATACATGCAATTTAGTTTATCAATATCATTCGTATCATTATAAAAACTAAACATAATTTTCTATACATATTTAACATATACCAGGTTACCTTCCCCTAATATAAAATATCACATTTCCATTAAATCAATATTATATGACATCCCCACTATAAAACATATAGTTTTCAATACTTAATTTAAAACTTATACTTAAAATACTCTTACATTTAATTATTCATATAAAATAATATATGAATTACAAAACATATACACTTCCATTATCCAAAATTATTATTTAACCATTAATCATGATTGTAACCATCCATTGAAGATTTAGAATCAATATTCTTATGTTTAATGTAATAAATACTATTAGAACATCCAATACCATTTATAGGCCTTTTGTAGTTTAATTATCATCAAAAGAATAACCATTACTCATAACAGCTTATTGATTCACTTTATGGGACATCCACATATAAATTAGATTTTCAGAATTCTCATACATTCAACGTCAGATACATTAAATGTTTAAATAGTTTCATGTAGTTACTACTATTGACTAACATCACAAATCATAGTGTAAGAAACACTTATCATAGCAGGATACCACATAATCATGAATAAAATTACTTATAAAATACATATATCATGAGATATAATTCATTAATCTATGAATCTGTGGTAAATCCTAGTTTATTCATATTCATATTCAAATAAAATACATCAATATGGATTATAATATGGTTGTGAATTCCCAACAAAAATTCATCAGGCTTGTAAAATGATGTCTGAAGCATGGCCAGTTGTCATGCACCAGTTCTTAAATGATTCAATCCCAAAAATGTTACTTTGGGTTGTTAATTTTATGTATATATGAACCAGAGCCACATCAACTTGTAGTACCAAAACAGTGATATATTACTAGAAAACCACTCACTCAATCTATTACAAAATTTCAAAGACATTTTACTAAATATTAATTCATCTTTATACCTACATTACATACAACCCTAAACATATCATTATAAATATAACTGGGGATATCAATAATTCTGTGTCAATTTACCTTCCAATGTTATACAAAAACAATACTTTTATACCAACTATAGTTGTCACGAACTGCCTTCACCATGATGAGGGAAGGGACAGTAGACTACCAGACCCTTCCTTCTCCAAGATGATGGAGAGATAATGACCCCTGGGAACCGCCTTATATTGGTCCCGGAGTGGCGACTAGCACCAAGGGTATTGAATCACACACAAAACGAAAGGAATTACCGTTTTCTTTAATAGGATCGGGAGATAAGATGATGAAACCCAACAATGACAAGACTAGAAGTAAAATCTAAAAAAAAGAAAACCACTCCCATATGCATTCTGCAAAAGTAAAATCCAGAACATACTAGGTGTCTACAAAGGTAAAGTACCAAAAGCAAGAAAATGGAAACAGGCAAGGTCCCAACGCCTGAGCTAGTACGACCTTGCAAGATCCATGAAGCCCTCCTGTAATCCTGAAAACAGTTTTATATATGTCGGGTGAGTATACAAGTATACCCAATAGGGAAAACCAAAGACTCTCGTGCACAAGTGGAGAGGCATTCTAATGCCCCGTGGAAAAAGAGATAACCAAACACCCAACATGGAAAAGATATCCACCCAAACCTCACCAAGGAATGCTCCCCAAATAACACAAGTCAAGTAACATATAGTAATCGCACATCCATATTTGGGTACCCCACGCCTCTTTCCCACTGGTTATTGAAGACATCTTACGCATCGAACCAATCCCGCCATTCTCACCGCAGTCCCACTGCCACACCCGCCCGTACAAACCTGGGCCACAACCACACATCCCGCCCACAAACACTTGGGCCACAACCGCTATCACACCCACAAAAACCTAGGCCACAATAACCAATACCACGCCCGAAAACACCTGGGCCAGAAAGATACCGCCATGCCCGAAGACACCTCGGCCTCATCCCGAAGATACTTGGGAAACAAACTGCCCGTAAACACCTGGTCCAACCTCCACAACTACCCCGCCCAAGGATTATTGGGCTAATAATGGACCTCAAGCCATCATAGCCTTCTCGAAGAGTCATGGTATATTCGGTAAAGGGAACAGAAAAAGAGAAAATAACTAGCCACTCGTAGGGGTGTTGGGAAAAAACCCGCCCCATGAAATGGGGGTGTTCGATAGTAAGTGCTCTACATGGGTGGGGATTGAATAAGAAACACAATAGATACAATCATATATATATATATATATATAACAAGAACTCATCCAAACCTAGGGTTCCACACCTTACCCAAGCACGGACATCCTAGTCATTTTTCATAGAAGTCCAATATTCACAGTCGAGTCACAACCCATATGAGAACCAATCCTCCAATTAACCCCTTTATTGTTTTCATGTTCAAGTGACCCCATTTAATAAATTCTGCACTATTGGGAAACTAGAAGGCATAAGCACAAGCCTAGGGGAAATATTACAGCCAACAACAATTTAAACATTCACACCACGTTCTCTTGTAAATTCACATCAAAGTGAGATCCCTACAAGTATTGGAACCAAAGCATGCTTCAAGATACAGCCCCACATCCCCAGAACCCTGAACCAAAAAGGTTTTACAAAAGAAGAGGATTCTACCCCAAATCATGATGCAAGTAGAGTCACAACCTACAACTGTGCCACAATAGATGATCCCATCCTCTCCCACATCAGCCCATTAGTAATCAAACAGAAAAACACACCCGCTACCAAAAAAATTAGGGAAACTCCCATGTTCAAGCACATCATTTATCTATTTCCACTTTTTGTTGGTTAACCGGGATGATAACACAAGGTTTCATGTTTACTGGGCATCCATTTAATCCACCGAGTTGACGTGAATAATAAATTTCCATATTACAGCCATTTAATCATCACAGAAGACCATAGTTTATTAGTTCACAGAGATAGACCACCAGCAACCAATTATTTTCAGTAAGAATACATCCAAACAGTTCACAACATAATAATCCAAGAAGAGTAGGAAAACAGAATAGTAGTATATCGATCACACCCCTCCCCTTTATTTCATTAGAATTCTGTTTGTTTTATTAATTAATGCTTAGCTTCATCCATTACCATAGAAAAAAATCGCACCCACCCTGCATGATACAAATAAAGGAGAGACACAAGAAAAATACCCACCTCAATGGTTTTTTTGATGAAACCGTGATGGTCAAAGAATGCGCAAGAAACCTGGCCAATTCTCCACAAATACACTTTTGATAACCTCTCCTGACACAACAATGACCAAGGATCATTATATTCTACATGATCAAGCTTAAATATACCCAAAACGGGCGTAGATATAAGAAACCCAGAGAGGAGGAGGAGTATATCTAATTATATCTATGAAAACAAGCACGAACAATCACATACCTCAAGGAACCGACTTCGATTTTCCACGAAAAGCCTTCAGATCGCCTCCAAAATTATTGGGAGAGATTATTCTACCTCCAAGAAAGGTTAATCACAACATATGGCCTCTTAGGGGCTTAAACGAACCATTTAGTGGAAAACGAGTTCAGATCTACAATTTTAGGATCTAACTTTAATTTCCTGCATGGTTAGTCTGTACGGTTTAGCACATTGTGCACTAACTGTGTGTTAGATTCTACCTACCCAAACCCTACTCGCATGGTTAGTATGCAAGGTTATCCAAACCATGCACTAACCGTGTTTTAGTCGTTGCCTCCAACACCAACCTTGCACGGTTTGTCCGCACAGTTTAGCCAAACCGTGCGCCAACCGTGCAAAAGGTATTGTTATTTAGATTTCCTTAAAGGCCTACCCAAACTCACCCCCAAGTCACCTTTACCTCCCAACACACCTCCATCACTACATTTCACAATGGAATGGACTGGAGAGGTTCGGGCCATTACATCAGATACCTCTTAAAACATTCTCGTCCTCAAGGATCCTCAAACCCACCTTAAGAAGGGAGAGGGGTCCAAACAACTCCCCCCTCGAAAGATACCTCTTAGGGGAAAACCACCTTGTTACCATGGAGTTCCCAATTCTCCATATATCTCCTAAACAACAACAAACATACCTATCCTCTACCCCATGAAACCATGAAAAACAAATGACCAAACTGTCTGGTCATGTGGGTGAGGGGTTTCCCTTCCTCTATGTTAAGATACAATCCTCTTTGGGTGGCACTGACTCGCCTACACAGGTTTAGGTGCATCCACTTTGTTGCGTCTTAACTAGGGACCAGGACCTCCACTCCCCAAATCTCAGTACACTTCACACACATCCAGAGAAAAGAAAAACCATACATTCCATAATTAGAAAATTAAAGCAATCCATCAACCAAGTACGAACAAAATATAAAAAAACATAAAAGAAATCTGGGTACTGGCGGCGCATTTGCGTCTCTCATTCCCAGGTACTTTCCTCAAGACCACCGTGTCTCCACACCACATGATCCAAAGGAATGGTTCGTCCACAAACCACCTTATCTTCACGACCTTCGACCATCACTGGTCGCTCCACGAAGGACGTATCGTCCCCGATATCTAGCTCTCCCCAGTCAAGGATGCGTGAATCGTAATGCAGATACCGATGGAGCTGGGAAACATAGAAGACATTGTATACCCTTTGTAGCAGTGGTGGAAACTCCAGCTAATAATCCACCTCGCCGACCCGCTGCAGCACTTTGAATGGTCCAACAAACCTGGGAGGGAGATTAATTCCCCTGCCAAACCCCTACTACCCACGTCGAGGGGAGACCTTCATGAACACGTGGTCCCCGACCTCGAACTCCAAAGGCCATCTCATATCATCCACATATGACTTCTGTCGGTCCTGATCCGCCTTCATCCTCTCTTGAATAAGCTGCACCCTCTTCGTTGTGCTCTGCACCACCTCCGGGCTATGAACACCTACCTCCCCGACTTCTGTCCATCCCACGGGTGAGCGACATGGCCTCCCGTACAGGGCTTCGAACGAGGCCATGAAATTGGTAGAGTGGTAGATATTTTTATTGGAAAACACCACTAGAGGAAAGCGTAGAACCCATGATCCTCCGATGTCCAGGACGCATGCTCGCAGCATATCCTCCAAGGTCTGGATGGTGCACTTTATCTTCCCATCTGTCTGGGGGTGGAAAGCAGTGCTAAGGCGCAGTTAGGTGCCAAAAGAATGCTAAAAAACCATCCTGAATCGTGAGGTAAATCATGCATCCCTATCTGATAATATGGACCTCAGAACTCCATGAAACTGCACCACCTCGTCCACATACCTCGATGCTAGAGCATCCACCGCACTCAACTCCCTGATCGACAGAAAGTGAGCCGACTTTGTCAACCAGTCTACTACTACCCAGATGGCATCGTAGCCTCCTTGAACCTTGGGTAGCCCCATGATGAAATCCATCAAGATGTCATCCCACTTCCACTCGGGGACATTTAAGGGTTGCAACAAACCACCTTGAACATGGTGTTCAGCCTTCACCTGCTGACACACTAGGCACTTGGCCATAAACTCTTCCACCACCCGCTTTACCCTGTGCCACCAAATCTATCCCCCCAGGCCCTGGTACATCTTGGAAACTCTTAGATGCACTGCCAGGGGTGATCTGTGGAACTCACCAAGGACCATCTCACGCATCTCCTCCGAAACCAACATTCTCCCCAGGGAAAGCATCTGGTTCTGACCATCCTCTGTCCACCCTTCCGGAGCATCTCCTTAGCTAACCCAGTCATGCATCACTTCACTCTATGGGTCTCCCCCCTGAGACACCTCCACCTGACTAAACATAGAATATTGTACTTTCATATGATACAAGAAAACCCTTGAACTATACATCCTCACATCCAGGTGTAGGGCAGCCAACTCCTCCAACCCCCTCTAAGCGTCTGCTGACTCTCAGACCGCATCCCTCTATGACCTTCTGCTCAAGGCATCAGCCACCAGATTTCCTTTCCCTGAGGTGTAGGAAATCTCGAAATCGTAATCCTGGAGGAACTCCATCCACCTTAGTTATTGTAGGTTCAAGTCCTGCTGGTAGAAGATATACATCATGCTTTTGTGGCCCATAAATAAAACAAAGTGCTCTCCGATGAGGTAATGCCACCACAACATTAAAGAAAAAATGACCGCTGCGAGCTCCAGATCATGGGTGGAATGATTATGCTCATGGGGGACTAGCAGTCTAGACCCATAAGAGATTACTCCTTGTTTTTCATCAACACACGCTCATGGCCTTGTCCCGAAGCATCATAGAATCCTTCATATGCTACCCCTTCTTCTGGAAACCGCAACACTGGGGCACTAACCAACTTCTCATTCAGATAGTCGAAGGCTTCCTCACACTGATCACTCCACATGAATGCTTGGTCCTTTTTGGATATGTATATCAAAGGTGCTACAACTCGGGAGAAGTTGGGTATGAACCTCCAATAGTAACCTGCCAGCCCGAGGAAACTACAAACATCTCCAACATTCTTTGGTGTTTCCCAAGAAATAACCACCTCAACATTTGATGGGTCTACCACTACTCCCTTCTCAGACACTACGTGCCCAAGGAAGGGAACTTCTCGCATCTAAAATTTGCACTTCGAAATATTCCCATAGAGCTGGTGCTATCGAAGGACCTCCAAAACCGTCTCCAGGTGCTCAGCATGATCCTCCTCTGATCTTGAGTAGATCAGGATGTATTCAATGAACATGACCATGAACTGATCAAGATACTCCCGGAAGACGGAGGTCTTAATACCCATGAATACAGCTGGAACATTTGTAACACTGAACGACATAACCAAAATCTCGAAGTTCCATATCTGCACCTGAAGGCCATCTTCGGGATTTGGCCCTCCTTCACCTTCAACTGGTGATACCCCGACCGCAGTTCGATCTTCGAGAACCATCTTTCCCCTTTCAACTGGTCAAATAGATCGTCTATCCTTGGAAGAGCTTAGTGATTCTTGATCGTTACCTGATTCAGTCTCATATAGTCTATGCACAGCATAAGACCACTGTCTACCTTTTTTGCAAACAAGACTGGAGCACCCCATGGTGACACACTCAGTCAAACAAAACCCTTCTTCATCAGATCGTCAATCTGAATCTGTAACTCTCGTATCTCCGAAGGCACCATTCGATAGGGATCCATCGAAATCAAACAAGCACCAGGCTGCAAGTCTATTCCAAACTCGGCAGCACGTCGAGGGGGTAGAGTCATCACCTCTTTAGGGAAGACTTCCATAAACTCACTAATGATCCCAAGTATCTACACCAACTCTGCATCCGTTGACTCCACAAATAGCCCAGCTAACAAGGAGAGGAGGGGTTCTTCTCAACTGCTGCCCTTCGGGCCACCCCGCTCACCGGTGAAAGTAACACGCCAGCCACCTATGTCTGAAAACACAACCCTTCCCCAGAATCAGTTGATGACGGCACATACAATGTACAGTCAGTCAATGCCTAGGAAAACATCATATGGTTGTATCTGCAATAGTAGGTGGTCCCGGACTGACTGATGTGGCCCTATCGCCAGTCTGCATCCTCTGTAATCATATATCAAGTCAGTCTGACCTTCGACTGGTGTGCTCAGCACCAGGGGAACTAGAATTCTCTCAGCATCTAGACCCAAATCACCAACCAGAAAGGGTGTAACAAAGTAGTGCGAAGATCCTATATTGAACAAGACGTAAGCAAGGGTACTGAACAAACTGATCATACCTCGAACGACCTCCAGTCCAGCTGGAACTGCTGCCTCTGCAGCGTGAAACTACCCGCGCCCATCTCCTCTACCTCTCGGCTGTTGGCCACCTCCCCGACCATGCCCTATTCGATGTCCCTGAGGAGCACCCTCGGGGCAGCCTCCCCCTGCAACGTCTGTCCATGAAAGAGTGGGAGCTTGCTGACCCTACTGCAGCTGCTGGAAAGGCCTCTTTGGAAGCTGTTGCTACTGAGGAGGGTGCTAAACATCCCCACCACCGTCGTACTACACATTATCTGGGAACTGATCCCAGAGGTTCTCATGGCTCCCATAGACGTAGAATCTCAGCCCTGGGCCCGAAAAGAAAGGGTGAGGGCCGGGAGATCGGAACTGGAACTACTGGGGCCAGCTCCCTACTGGTCGAAACCTAGAGGGCCCTGATGGTGGAGGCCTGGTGCTGACGGACTTCCTCTTAAAGTATCCTAGCTATATCCCTACTCGTGACACACCTTCCAGCATGTGAATCCTCTCCACCACTTCATCCCTCTTCTGCACCACTTAGTGTGTCGGTAGGGTGAAGGGAGGAACGACATACTGGAGGGAAGGTCGAAGTGCCTCCTCCAAACATCTCACCTGAGACACCTCATTTGGAAAGAGGTCCATAGAAAAGTGGAGGAGATCCTTGAACTTGATCCCCAACTATCTTACTAACATACTCCCCCTAGTGTAGGGAGATTATCTCCGGCCTCTTCTCAGCTTTCATCGTAGAAGAGAGGAATTCCGCCCGGATCTCCTTCTCGAAACCAGACCATACCACCTCAGCCTCTCTCCTCTCCCCCAGGTAGAGCATCCACCACTGACGTGATACTCCACGGATCTGGCAGACGGCCAGAGGAACCCAGTACTCGTTCGGAGCCCAAATCAAGCTGAAAGATATCACCAGCTCCTCTATCCAACTCTCCATCTTCATGTCAGATGTGTTTCCCTCATAATTTTAGAGTGTCTATCGCTGGAAGTCTCAAAGCGTCTTTTTCCACTGGTCGTCCTCCTCCTCTTGATCATCCCTCTGCTGGTCAGCCATGTCAACCTTCTAGGCTTCGATCGCCCACACCACTCGTGGTCATCTTCTAGGTGCCATAGCTACAAGGTAAACAAGGAATGCATATTCCCCAGTAGTGTAGAATATTGTTCTTATATTTTATTTGGCTTCTTTAATTATTTTATTAATCCTAAAAACACGACGAAACATGAGAAAATAAGTCATAATGATGTATGTACCTTTCCTAGGGTCACTACCCTGCAATTAGTGTTGCCTCACTTGGTCGTTCGGTAGGTCCATAGTCCTTGCATCGGATCACGGGGGGCCTTAAAATCTCGTGCCCTAACCGGTCATCCCTAGCCTATTTCACGCACCATGGTTGGACAAAACTGTTTCCCTACCATCCCATGAAATCCTTACTGTTCCTAACCCCAGACTCCATCCTATCTCTCAACCACTACCTCTGATATCATTCTGTCACGACCTTCTTTCACCAAGATGATGGAAGGGACAACAGACTGCCAGACCCTTCCTTCTCCAAGTTGAAAGAGAGATAATGACCCCTGATACCCGCGTTCAATAGGTCCCAGAGTGGCAACTACCACCAAGGGTATAAAATCACACACAAAAAGGGAGGCATTACCTTTTGCATTAATATGATCGGGAGATAGGATGATGAAACCCAACAATGCCAAGACTGGAAGTAAAAGCTAAGACAAAGAAAACCACTCCCATATGCATGCTGCAAAAGTAAAAGACAGAAATTACTAGGTTTCTACAAAGGTAAAGTAACAAATGAAAGAAAATGGAAACTGAAATGGTCCAAATGGCCGAGATAGTATGAACCTGCACAATCCCCGATGTCCTCCTAGAAACTTGAAAAAAGTTTTATATACGTGGGGTTAGTATACATGTATACCCAGTAGGGAAAACCAAAGACTCTCGTGCACAAGTGGGGAGAAATTATAAAGCCCCATGGAAAAAGAAATAACCAAACACCCAACAAGGAAAACGTGTCCACCCAAACCTCACCAAGGCACGTTCCCCAAATAACGCAAGTAAAGTAACATATAGTAACAATAGATAAAAATTTGGGTACCCCGTGCAACTTTCCCACTGGTTATTGAAGACATCTTACGCATCGAACCAATCCCGCCATTCTCAATGCAGTCCCACTGCCACACCCACCCGCACATACCTGGGCCACAACCACACATCTCACCCGTAAACACCTAGGCCACAACCGTTATCCTGCCCGCAGAAACCTGGGCTATAAAAACCACTGCCATGCCCGAAGACACCTGGGTCAGAAAGCTACCATCACGCCCGAAGACACCTGGGCCTCATCTAGAAGATACTTGGGAAACAACCTTCCCGTAAACACCTGGGCCAAACACAGCAACTACCCCGCCCAAAAATTCTTGGGCTAATAATGGACCTTAGGGCATCACAACCTACCCGAAGTGTCTTGGGCTATGCGGGGATGGGATGAGAAAAGGAGTTAATAACCAGCCACTTGTAGGGGTGTTGGAAAAAACACCCTCCCCCATGAAATGGGGGAGTTCGTCACTAAGTGGTCAATGTGGGTGGGGCACGAATAAGAAACACAAGAGCACAAATCATATATATATATATATATATATAACTCATCCCAACCTAAGGTTCCAAACCTAACCCAAGAATGAACAACATAGTCATTAATCATAGAAGTACAATATTCACAGCTGAGTCACAACCCATACCAGAACCAATCCCCCAATTAACACCTTTATTTTTTTCATGTTCATGTGACCCCATTTAATAAATTTTGTACTATTGGGAAACTAGCAGGAATAAGCACAATCCTAGGGGAAAAGTTAAAGCCATCAACAATTTTTAACATTCACACCCAGTTCACTTGTAAATTCACATCAATGTGAGATCCCTCTAAGTATTGGAATCAAAGCAGGCTTCAAGATACAACCCCACATCCCCAATACCATGAACTAAAAAGGTTTCACAATAGAAGAGGATTACGCCCCAAATCGTGATGCAAGAAGAGTCACAACCAAAAACTGTGCCATAGTAGAGGATCCCATCCTCACCCACATCACCCCATAATCAATAAAATAGAAAAAAACACCCACTACCAAAAAAAGCAGGGCAACATCCATGTTCAAGCACATCATTTATTTGTTTCCTCTTTCTCTTGGTTAACCAAGGTGATCACACAAGGTTTCATGTTTACTAAGAATATATTTAATCCACCAAGTTCAAGTGAATAATCTATTTCCATGTTACATCCATTTAATCATCACATAAGACCATAGTTTATTAGCGCACAGAGAGAGACCACCAACAGGAAATTATTTTCAGTAATCATACATCCAAACAGTTCACATCATAAAAATCAAGGAAGAGCAGGAAAACGGCACATCAGTATATCGATCACACACCTCCCCTTTATTCATTTAAAAGTATTTTTGTTATCATACTTAACGTTTCACTTCATCCATTACCATAGAAACAAAAGCACACCCACACTGCATGATACACAGAAAGTAGAGACAAAGGAAAAATCCCTATCTCAAAGGTGTTTTTTGGACGAAACTGCGAAGGTAGAAGAACGCCCAAGAATCCAGGCCGATTCTCCATGAATCCTCCTTAGATATCCTTTCCTAAAACAACCAAGACCAAATCTTATCATATTCAACATCCACATGCTTAGATCTACCCATAACGGGTGTAGATCTATGAAACCGATAGAGTAGGAGGAGTAGATCTAAGTAGATATAGCGAAAAAAGAATGAACGATCACATACCTCAAGGAACCGGCTTCGATTCGCCAAGAAAATCCTCCAGATCACATCCAAAATGCTTGGGAGAGGTTCTTCTACCTCCAAGGAAGGGCAATCCCGAGTTTTGGCCACTTAGGGGCTTAAACGAACCATTAAGAGGCAAAAGAGTTCAGATCCACAATTTTAGGATCTAACTTTAATTTCCAGCACGGTTAGTTCCCACGGTTTAGCAAACCGTGCTCTAACCGTGTGTTAGCTTCTACCTCGCCAAACACTCATCGCATGGTTAGTCTGCACGGTTAGCCAAACCATGTGCTAACTGTGCATTAGCCACTACCTCCAACACCAACCTTGCATGGTTTGGCCACATGGTTTAGCCAAATCGTACGCCAACCGTGCGAAACCTATTGCCCTTTAGCATTCCTTAAAGGTCCACCCAAACGCACCCCCAAGTCACTTTTACCTCCCGACACACCTCTAGCACCACATTTCACAATGGAATGGAACAGAGAGGTCCGGGCCATAACAATAGTCACATAAAATTATCACACATGGATATTACGTTATTTCAAAGGAATGGTTATCACATTACAAAAATAAAATCCCTAGGAACATACTAGATTACTATATTTATAATCGTATAAAACATTCTAATAATTCTTTAAATGAACTTCAACAACTTCAAAAATATATCCATCATTAGTAAAAATTCTTAATGACCATTATTCATAACCTGGAGAAAGGAAATATACCAAAGGGGTGATCTAGAATGAAAAAAATGTTAAATAATGGTGATAAACATGAGCATAAGGGTATGATAATGTGATCATGGACTTATAATATCACACCATTCATATCAAATATAATATACATGATTGATTGAAAAGGTTTTATAGTTCATAATACATGAATAATAAGAGAAATGGGAGAATAATCCATAAAATAATAACATAATAATTGGTCATCGAATTATTGACATACATATAAGAATAGAAAATACTATGTCAAGGATGCCTAACATGAACTTATTAACATGTTAGTCTTGGGAAAATATCATGTGTACCATCTTCGAACTAGGGAAACCCTCTAGTGTATGCTCTTGATTCTGGCTTGTGATTCCCTTACATGTACTTTCTTGTTTTGGTCATGTGATTCCCTCTTATGTAACCTCTTTATTGGGGCTTGGGATTCCCTCTCGTGTACCCCATGTTTCCAAGATGGTATTACCTTTGGAATCCCTCATGTTTGGGATTGGGATTCCCTCCAGTGTATCATCCTAATTCATGTTAGGTATTCCTTCTATTGTAATATCTTTTTTCGGGCATTGGATGTCCTCTCATATAACCTATTGTTCTGTTTGTAAGATTCTATCTTATTTTGGGATTGGGATTCAATCACATGTACTCTAAGAGTACAGAGACCAACTATTTTTACACATATCATTGCATTATTTTTAATTATAGCTACCCTTAAAGTAAAAAACAAATTATTGAAAACTATAGTATATTTAGGATACTACGTACATAATTAGAAAAATGAGACTAGAATAAAATATTTATCTATTAATCATCCATAATGATATCTTAACTACCATTCAGCTCCTACATTTGCGTAGGTTATCATGGTGAATACATAGACAAAATGAATAACCTACTATAAGAGAATTAACACAAGAATAAAGCATAGAGTATTAGTTAAAATTCATGAAATTTTAACATAAAGTCATTGATCATGGATAAACATAAGAATAATTAAATTTAGTGTATGGAATTATATTTCCTTTCAAATATAGAAATGATTAAATGACATAATACATGATACAATCATTTGACAACACTATATATCATGACTCTATTACATGGTGGAAAAGGGCCCATAAAAAATTAATGTTACACACTATACCAACAAGACTCATCACAAGACTAAAATATTACCCACAATATTGGAGTGATATATGGGAATCAATGAAATAATGGGTTAAGTAAATCATTGGAGTTTATATGATATGAATTGATACCAGAAATTTATATTCAACTAAATTTAAAACATAATAAAGTTTTATTAGAATGGTTCCACTTATGTATGTTTTTAGGTAAAATAAAAAGACACATTAAAGAGAAAAAATGACTTAGTCATTTAGAAAATCAATAAATTATACAGAAAATTATTCCGTATAAAACGAGTTATTTGAATAAAAATATTGGTATCAACAATTACTTTATGAAGTTTACATAAAAATTAGAAAAGAAAAAAGGATATCCCCTTAATTGTGCTTAATTATCAGTAATAATTGTGAAGGAAACATTATAAATAATTTAATTCATCTTAAAAGAAAGGTTAATAAAGAAATATTCATGTTTTTTTAAAATATACAAATACCATATTAGAATTTTAAAAAATAAATGATTGGGTAATTTGAGGCAATAAGGGAAAAAATGTAACCCAAAGGTAATTTGGTGGTGTTGAAAGATCCCTTACCATTCATATTAAAGAGTTATAATCTTGTAATTTCTATAATATAAAATAAAATTATATTCACTAATTACTTAACTAATAACAACTTAAGAAATTATTTTATTTATTATAAATTTATTGAGTCCATTTTTGAACATTTTGATTAGTTATAGTTTTCAATTTCATCTTTAGGGGAGTGTTTGTTTTAAAATTTCGTGATTAGTTAACATTTATGAATATATGTATGTTATTATAGAATGTAAATAAAATTCCATAATTTAAATTTAATGGTTGTAATGAACATAAAATGATTAAATAATTATATAGATCATATTATACTCTTACATGAGGATGAAACATTAGATGAAATATTACTGATATATATTTAATTTTTTTGTAGGGTTTTTGAGCATCCCAAACTAATTTTTATATAAATTTATATAATGTATATATTTAAGTTAATAAATATTAAATAAGTTATTATATACATATTATAATCTTATTTAACCTTAATAATTGTTTTATATCAATCCCTTTATGATGTTAATAGAAAAATTGGAAATTCCTTATTTATGGAGGCGATTAACCATCATTACATGGACAGTAGATTCATTTCATTGAATAAGAGTATGTAAAAGTTATCGACAATAGATATTTCTCTAAAAAATTATCTTCTGTTATTGACATGAATATGTGGTTTTCATTACTTGATTGATTATGAATGTGTGGTGAATGTAAAGGAATAAAAGAAATTAACAGACATGCATTGAGAAATTTACAACTTAAAAATCACCACCTCGAGAGACAATTGAGGAAATTGGATATGGTATTTTGGAGAGAACATAATATATTGGAAGTGGTTAGTGTAATGATGAAAGGTTTGGGAAGATATTTGAGGTGAAAAATTCTTTTTGAGTTCAAAACATGGTGGTTAAGGTTGGTATTTATAATTGAAGAGAGGTTGGTTTATGTGATTTAAATAATGAATATTTGTTATTTAAAGCCAAAAAATATAGAGGTTGCATTAAATTACATGTAATTTGTTAAAAATTAATATATAAGAGTATTTTTAGGATCTATACACTCTTCAACTGAGCAATAAATTTTCTAATTTTTTTGTATGTTAACATTTTACCTTTTAATTTTTACCTTTATCACTATTTTACTTATGATGTTGTAATTAATTATTTTACAATGATATATTTTTTGTAAAAATATAATTGATATTTTCCATAAAAAATAATTTTGACCTTTTTTCTAAAAATATATATAATCAATTTTAACAAATTAAATACACATAAATTTGAATGTTAGATTTAATAAAACAATCTCAAAAACAAAATGATTAACTGGGTTTATAATTTTCTATCTTCAAATGGTTGAAACATTATATATACAATTTTAATTTTAAATTGATTCCAATGACATAGTTTTTTTATTCACATATAATTTAATAAATTATAATTCAAAACCAATTTAAAATATTATTTACCAATACAATCTAATTTTATGGAAAATTATTTTCTAATTAAAATTTAGAATTTTTTATTCATTGAATAATGAATCTTTTTTAAATATATCTAAATAATAAATATAAGGAAAAATTTATGTTCTATATTAAATTTAATTATTATTTTTAAATAATATAAAAACTAAAATTGACAAAACTCGGATTTAAAATAGGTTCATCATCAAAAGGTCATAAGTACCATTTAGAAAAATATATATATCATTTTATGCTTAATATTTGATTTATTTCAATCTTAGCCATTTAAAAATATTTATATAAATTTATATTCATTTTATTTAATATATAATATAAAAAAATATCATTAATATATTTTACTAATAGTTAGAAATTTAATTTATTGATATATATTTTCATTATGGGTATAATTTGTTTTAAAAAAACAATTACATTGTGATTAATTAGTTATAATTTTTATTTTTAAATAATTGGTAAAAAATTAATTTATTGTATAATAATTTGAAATATACATTTTTCAGTTTTCTTAATATCATATATTTTTTATTATAATTTCAAGGTGATAACTATCACATTTAAATTAAAATATTTAATCATTTGATTATGAATATTGTTCTATGAAATGTATGATATCAGTGAAATAGTGTTTATTTTAGAAAATAAATACAATAAAATTATGGGGTGTTATAATCTCCCCCTATGACATTTTACACTCTAATGTTGTTTTACATACTAAGGAGGAGATATTTGAGGGTACTTTTCCTTTATAACTTTCTATAGTTCACATGTCGCCTCTTCATATATTTTGTTCCACTAGAGTACATTAACATGGTAAGTGGTCTTATTTAGAATAACATTATATATATAGTCCAAGATCTTCATTTTTAGATCCACATAAGAGAGATAATTTTATAATTTTACCACCTCTAATTTTAGTACATTTAAGGACTCCGTTATGTACTTCCTATAATGGGATACATATAAAACATCTTGGAATTGGGATATGGTTGGAGGAATTGATTATCGATACGCTAGATATCAAATGCGATCCAGAATCTCAAATGAGGAGATGTACCTAGGGTACAGTTTTACCTTCATTGCCAATATAATGTATCTCGTGCATAGAGATATTCAAGGGAAAACATTATCTCAAATAATGAACACCATGTCCAGTAGAAAGATGTAATCATAGCATAGTTTTCAAATCTATGGATAATTTAAATTTAGATGGATAGTTTTATCCTCTTATATAACAATACACACATGATCAGGTCCATGTAGCTTTCATTCCTCATCTTTTTCTTAACAACATAGAGTTCCACGATGATTCCCGTATTGAGCTTCAAATGGATCCATTTGAATAATGTAGTAGAAACTATTTTTATATGATAACCCATCCCATGGCATATGTTGATACCATAAAAAATAAATTTTATTTACTAGGATCTTATCATGTATTCATTTATTTATACATTCATTTCAAATTGTCCATCTATTTTGTGTTGATTGGCCATTCAGAAATTCAATTCATCACTCAAATCTTATTGAAAACTTATTCAGAATTTATATTTGATGCATGGGTCATCATTAGAGATGATCTAATGTGGAACCACATATATCATCACCACACACATCACATTTATATTATCATGTTTTCAAATGATAACGAATCCGAAATTTTAATGAAGTGGGAATTATTGGTGAGTAAGTCTTCCACAACCCATATAGATTTATTACAATTTCAAGCCTTTATGAGACTAGTGAAAATTTCAATAGTGACATTCTCCCATTTAATCATGGGTATAAGAAATGGTTTCATCATAACTTTTTAGACTTTTTCTATTTTATTTAAATTGTTGACATATTAAAAACCATGATATATATTCTACAATCATATTCTTCATTTTCTACCACCTGAAATGTTCATGAATATCACAAAACATTTTGGTACATATATGATGGGTATAGAATGGTTAGATAGTTGCATTTTCTAATATAACTTTATTTATGTCAGGTGATTAAGGCGCATAAATCGTTGTTCCAAATTGTATCACAATATCCTCATTGACGTGAAACTCACATAGCTGTCCTTACTTTACATATTTCACCTTTTTTGCATATAAAGCCCATCACATTCTACTTATCTAATCACTTCGTAGATAGATGGTTTGAAAATTATTTCATAATGGTAGTATGTATTTATTAATGTTAAGATATTGAATTACATCCTTTGGTAATCCCTGATGATGGGGTCTTTCTCAATCTACGACATGGATAGAATAGTATTTTATTATATACTAAGAGAATAAGTTATCTTATTTTCCTTTCCAAGACAATATTGAATAGTGTAATCATAGTCCTCGATTAAAATTGAGTATATTATTTGATTCATTTTAATATCCTTTTATGTAAAGATATATTTTCACCTATTGTGATCTGTATAGACTTAGCACTTTTCCCAGAAGATAGAATGACACTATATTTTCAATTTGAACATTATATCTTACAGCTCTATATCATATTTTAGAAGTTTTTCTCATGATGATATAGATTTCTTGAGTTGTATATATTTACATTGTCAATTTTAATCAATACGGACCCTAATCAATTATTTATGCATCATTGTCTACAACAATGTGTTATCAACATGAGGGTAGTGTGTGTATTAGTTTAATGGTATGTATCCCTTTCAACTCATTGAAGTATTCTAGACGTTCAATAGTCCAGATAAATCTCACACCATTCATAGTTATATTTTTTAGTGTGTTTGAAAATTCTAATAAAATTCACATATCATCTGTAATACCCAGTTTGTCCATGGAAACTATGGATATCTATTTCAGATGTGGGTCTTTCCCACTCCTCAATTACCTTTTTCCTAAAAAGGTCCATAGATATCCTTTTTAAAGTGATAACATGTACCAAAATTGTCCCCACCACCATTAAGAAATCACATTTAATATATTTTCATAAATATTACCCCTTTCTCAATATCCATAGCATAGTATCCAAATGCTCTCCATACTTCTCCTTCCTCATAGAGTATTTTATAATATTATCATAAAAGGCGGTCAAAAATAGGATAATATTATATCTAAATACTCTATTCATTAATTCAACAAATATTCAGGGAACCTTAGTGAGTCTTAAGGGAATAAATGTGAAATCATATTTTCCATACATCATTTGAGAATTATTCATGGAAATATCTTCTATTTTCACCATTAATTGGTCATATCCTGACTGAAGGTCCACATTATAGAGATACATATCCATTGAGAGTTGATGAAACAATTCATATATCCATGGGAGGGGATACTTACAATTTATCATAATTTTTTGGAGCTTATGGTAAGCAATGCATATGTTAATTGATTCATACTTCATTTTAAAGAATATAAACATCACATCCCCTATTGAAGCACTCAGGAGTATAAAACCATTGGAAAAATATTCCTATAAATTCATATTAATTCCATCTAACTTAATGGTGTAGAACCTATATTGTGTCTTTTATATAGGTAGAGTTATTGGTATATAATATATTGATAAATCAACTCTTAATCTAGAGGAAGATGAGGGAATTCTCCAGGGAACACATCAATGTGTTCTCTCAGAAATGGAAATTATTCATGAATGATACTATCCTTTTTTATCAGTGTTCTTTTTAGAAATTCTTTATTATAATAAAATAATATCAACACTTGTGTTGATTATTTTAATGTATATTCATCCTCCACCATACAATTTCCTATAATTTGAAGATACCACAAGAATGGAATTGTGATATCCCTCTTTTGATAGTCGATGTTGGATTTGTATAAATATATCCAATCCATGACAAATATTGAATCAAAATCAACCAAAGAAAGTAAGAAGGGATTTTTTCTAGTTTCAATTAAAAATATTTTATGGAGGAGGAGTTATATACATTAGATAAAATAATTTCACCATTCTATTTTCTCTCTTACACTTCAACTTATATATTTTGAGGTAGTTTTCAAATAATTATACAAAACATTCAAGATATGAATTGATGTGTATAACCAGAATCAAATATTATATTAACTAATATTTCTTGAATAACCAATATTTATGGCACTAAATCATTTTCCGGTTCCACTATAGAAGTAGTTATTGAATATTCATTTCTTTTATACAATTGAGTTTTCTATCACAGGTTATCCCCAAAATCCCTTCCATTATGTTATTGGATCACATAATTACAATATTCCATTTAGTTATAACAATTTTAATCATTTCATAACTATCTATATCCTAAATATCTATGGAATTTCATGGAAAAAATTTCAAACAACAGAACAATCAGTCCACCTTACATTTAGTGCTGATAATAAAACTAGATGCATACTATTTTTTTATGTTTTCATCATATGATCATATTGCCTCATATTCCTTTTTCCTCAAGCTAAATAACTCCCAATCATTCTTAATATGGCTATTTGGGGGAAAATATTTTTTGAAAAATATTTTCATGAGTTACTCCCTTTACATGGAATCAATTTCAACTTTAGAAATTATGTTATATATTAAATTCCCCCACAGATCAGATTCCCT
This sequence comes from Viscum album, assembly GCA_963277665.1. NCBI lineage: Eukaryota > Viridiplantae > Streptophyta > Magnoliopsida > Santalales > Viscaceae > Viscum > Viscum album. The sequence continues at coordinate 396,324,821 of OY728148.1, forward strand.
TGAAATGATAGACTTCTCACGCGACATTATCTTCTTCTAAACATTTAAGGGCAAATAATATCTTCTCTATAGAGTTAGTTAATTGTTTTCAGAAAATGATATTAGAATACCCTCATAAGATATGCTTCTTTTTTCACACAACTTATTCAACATGAATATACTCTAATTAGAAGAGGGACGGTGTCTCACATGATTCATGTTATTAGTAAAAAAAATTATCAATTAAACAAGTACTTTCATGAGATAATAAGAAGACGGGCTAGAGAGATGGGAGACCATCTCTCTCTAAAATCGCGATCCGTCTAGGGTTTTCCCCTGCTTTATCTCGATCCTCACTCGCATGGTGGACTTCCTTTTTCCCGGACGATTGCATTCTCATCTCTATGATTCTACTCGGATGAGCCATCGATCCCAGTTACTTCTCCCTATTGAAAAGACAAGCAATAACGATGACCCTTGGGAGATCACTCTCAGCCGTCTCTCTGGTCGAACCCAAGGGATCTCGTTCCTCGATGTGCTGAAGTCTTCCGATTATAACGTAAATTCGACGAAGACTCTGCTGGTCAAGAAGCTTGATGATGGGGGATTCCTGGTCGAAGTAGATCCAGACGCAATTCAGCAACGCACGCAAATGTGCAGGTTCTCCATTATGGCCCGTATCTCCTATCTTAAAGGTAATCATCCCTGGCCACTCTTTGAATTGCATGCTCGTATCTCACAATGTTGGAAATCTATTAACTGGAAACTAATTCCAATCGGCAAAGGTTACTTTCATATATTGTTAAACTCTCAAGAAGAATTTGATTGTATCTGGAAATTAGGAAATCTTAATCTCGAACTTGGCTTGCTTCGCCTCTCTAATTGGGACTCAAATTTCAATACACACACTTATCACAATACATTAGCTCAGGTATGGATTAAACTTCATGGCCTTAATTGGTTTTTTTGCATCCAAAAATACTGAATGACATTGCTTCTTGCATCGGAACACCCCTCAAAACTGACCAATGAACGTTGAATACTAATTTAGGAATCTTTTCTAGAGTCATGGTAGAAATTAATCTGGAATCAAAGCCTCCCAACACTATTAATTTCACTACTAAAGATTAAAAAATGGAAATCAATATTGAGTATGAGAGGATACCTCCTTTTTGCGACCATTGCAAGATCATTGGCCACAACATTTATAACTGTATATTGATTAGAAAACAGCCAATCCAAACAACTGAAAATGATTGGAATGAAATCAGGAGGATTATGAAGGACAAATCCCCCTTGGTTAATGCTTCTGAAACAACTAAAACTGCAACCTGGATGAAAAAATCCATAGTTTCATCTCAATTAGTGGAGACCTCGGGTACCAAATAGGACGACCTTGTTGAAGAAGAAGAATACAACAAAGAAAACTTTGAAAAACTGGAATCTACTGTTTTAGACAGCCTTCAACATGATACTGGAATTGTTAAATCTGGTTCCTGTACTGCTGAACAGAACAAGAAATACTCTAATTCCTACAGTTCTTCCTGCAACAAATTAACTTTGGATGTGCAGCCTGCGATTCAGAACAACATGAATATTAGTTTACATGAGCCTGTTTCTTTTGAAAATGTCTCCACTAACATGCAGGACTCTATCACTGACCTGCCAGAGAAGTAGTGTTCTTTAGATTTGTGCATGGAAAAGTAGCTCAGTGAGGGCCATACCTTCCTAGTTGTTACATAGCAGATCCATAACTACACTCTCCTGATTACGGAGGCTTCAGTTTCTAAACATAGCACTGGGCAGAGCAGTGATCCTCATTGCTCACTCATAGAGATAAGGTCAGTTAATCTTGTTTCTCCTCAAACTGATCTAGATGACTCGCCAGGTACTTGTAGCAATTCTGTTCAGTATGATAGTTTACATTATAAAAATGTTAATGCTGATAAAAACAAGGTTCTCAGTTCTGCTTTGCCGACAACCGATAATAATAGCACTCATGTTATTGGCACCCAACCTATTTCTTTCGTTGATATATCTGACCCTACCAAAGGCAGGAAAATGCCTACCTCAAGCCCCAATATGTCAAAAAATGTAAGAAGATCAAATAGGCATAAAGGCTCGGATAGTAAGAAAAGAGGGAGTTTTGGCTCCAAACATAGATTTAAATGAAGATTCTCTATTGGAACTGTCAAGGTATTGAAAAATTTGACACCTTTAATATTTTAAAAATAATGGTTAACATTTAAAAGCCTTTAATTATTGCCATTGCTGAACCTAAAATAACCTTTTCCACTGATCTAGTTCACTTCTGTCGCTTTGGATACACCTTCATCGGTGCATGTCAAAACAACAAAAATTTTGATTCTCTTTGGACCTTTGTTCACCCCTCCCTGTCTAAGGTTAATATTTTCCATATTTCTGATCAAAGTTTCACTTGTGACTTTATGATTGAAAATGCCCATCTCTTTTGTTCCTATATCTATGCCAAGAAAAAATATCAAGATAGGAGATCTCTCTGGAAGGACCTCTCCTCTCGGAAGTCAAAAATTCATTCCCCCTGGATCGTTGTAGGTCATTTTAATGCTATTCTCTCTGCTAATGAAAAAATTGGTCATACACTCTAGTCTATCAATGATGGATTTTAAGGTTGCGATTGAAACCTCTAACCTTATTAATATTGCTTTAAGAGGCGCCAAATACACGTGGTACAGGAATCATTACAATAGAGTGGTGGCGAGCAAACTGGATAGAGCCTTTACTATTGACCATGCTTTAGACACTTGGGACTCCATTTCCAGTACCACCCTTCCAAAACTTCATTCTGACCACCATCCTATTTTGGTCACCATTTCCTTCAATACTCGGAAACGATTTTTCCCCTTTAGATTCAACAATGCTTGGATCTCTGATCCTGACTATTGTAAACTCATCAAGATTTTTTGGTCCTCTCTGAACCATCATGATGATGATTTTCCTTGTCCTCTTAAATTAAAATATCTCAAATGCAAGCTCAAAAGTTGGTTCAACAATAAAGCGACTCAAATTTATAATGACATCCTCTCTCTGGAGAATGAGTTGCAACAAATTCAAAACAATATCACCCACCCCGACTTCACTTTTGATCAAAATCACGAAGCTCACAATACTATGAGCCTGAATATGCTCCTCGCTTTCAAGGATAACATCCAAAAAAAACTTTTAAACTCAAATGGCTGACTGATGGTGACTGCAATACCAAGTTCTATAACTCTTTACAACGAATTCGCAAAGCTAGTAGACCCCTTGCCTCCCTTAAATATGGAGAAAACCTTTTGGATTAAGAATAAGATATTGTTAATCATGTTGTTTCTTACATTGAATCTTTATTCAATGGGCCTTGTATGAACAAAGACCTCATTAATGACATCATTCCTACAATTGTTACGGATGCTGATAACAGTTATCTCCTGAGTGTTCCTCTTGATCATGAAATCAGAGACACTTTCTTTGGTTTGAACCCTAACAGAGCCCCAGGTCCTGATGGTTTCAATAATGGTTTCTATCAAAAAATTTGGGATATCATACATGCTGATGTTTGTATGCTCGTTAAAGCTTTCTTTTCTAACGGCTTTTTAACTCATAACATAAATGCCCAATTCCTTGCTTTGATCCCCAAAGTTGATAATGCCTCTGAAATCTACCTCTTTCGCCCTATTTCTCTGATCAACACCCTCTATAAAATTATCACCAAGATAATTTCTAATAGACACAACACTATGACTGATAAAATTGTCTCTTGTAATCAATTTGGCTTTATCAAGGGGCGATCTATCCAAGACTGCATTTGTCTTGCCTCGGAATGCACTAACATGTTAAATAACAAAAATAGAGGCGGCAACATTGCCATTCAACTAGACATTCGTAAAGCTTTTGACCCAATGGACTGGAATTTCATTTTCAAAGTTCTTCATGGTTTTGGCTTCAATGATAACTTCATATCTAAAATTAAAACCCTCTTCCACTCAGCTCAAGTTTCCATATTGGTCAATGGTTCCCCTAGAGTATTTTTCAAATGCTCAAAAGGATTCAGACAAAGAGACCCCCTTTATGCAATTCTTTTTTCCATTGCAGAAGACTATTTTAGCAGCTTGCTCACACATCTGGTTGATCAAAATAAGCTCAAACCAATTCATGCTTACAGAAACGTGAATGCCCCCACTCACCTCCTTTATGCAGATGACATCATTCTTTTTTTTAAGGGCGATATAAATAACATCAGAACTCCTGAAGCTTCTCTCAACCATTACGAGGAGGTCTCGGGCCAAGTCATTTGATGGAATAAATATTTCATTTACTTTGGAAAAAATTTCCCTCTTTCGAGAAAAAATAGTATTATCAATGAGCTTAACATCAAAGAAGGTATTATTCCCTTCAAATACCTTGGGGTTCCCATTTTCTGGGGTAGACCCAAAGCTTGATATCTTTCAATAATTGTTGACTAGGTCCTTAATCAGCTTTCCTCCTGGAATGGAAAAGCTCACTCCATGGCGGGGAGAGTCCGCCTTGTCAAGTCGGCTATTGTTTCCAAACTTGTCTACTCGATGATGGTCTATAAATGGCCAACTAGTATCATTAAAAAAGTAAACGTTTACATAAAAAACATTTTCTGGACAGGAAGCACCTTGGACAGGAAACTTGTGTCGATCCCTTGGGATAAGTGCTGTAAACCTCTAGAAATGGGTGGTCTTGGCATTAAAAACAATAAGCACTTTAATGAAGCTCTTCAAGCCAGATTAACCTGGAACCTGATTCACAATGACCCCCCCCCCATTGCTTTTATAAAAAACAGGTTCATTGGTAGATTGAAAAGATCTAATAGGGGTTTCATGACCTCTTCCATTTGGCCCTCTGTTAGAGACACGTTTGATATAATTATTCATAATGCTATATGGATGGTTTCGAGAAACTCTTCCATGAGATTCTGGTCGGACAACTGGACTGGCGCTCTTCTTATCTCTTTGACCTCTCTTGCCGATATCCCTGATGACATCAACTCCACTGTTAGCAATGTGATTAATTCTCACACTGGCAACCTTACCGAAAACATTGTTCAAATTATTGATTCTTACCATTTTTCTACCTCGTGTGACTTCTTGATTTGGGAACCTTCTCATAATGGAATTCTTAACTCCAAAAAGTTTTATAATAACTCCTTACACAATGCTTATTATGATTTGAAATGGATAAAAAACATTGACAAGACATAGATTAAACCCTCCAAACTCCCTCTTATTTGGCGTCTCGCCTACAATAGGGTCCCCACTGATGCTTGTCTTCAAAGTTTTGGTATTAATCTTTGTTCTAAATGTCATTTTTTCAATTAGAATAGAGAAGATTCAAACCACTTATTTCTATCTTGTTCTACTGCCACTGCTCTTTGGAACTATATTTTTGACACTTTTGATTGCAAATGTCTGTTTCATAACTCTATTGATGAGTAGCTTAAATGTTGTGTTGCTAAGGACAACTCTCAACAAATCAGAAAATTGTTCCTAGATGGGGTTCCAGAGCTGATTCATGTGATTTGGAATGATAGAAACTCGATTCTTCACAATAATTGCTCACACAACATTTATGCAGGCAAAATGAGGATTCTCATCGCTATTCGGGAAGCTTCTTTGATCCAGAAGGGTTCTTGTAACAACTCGGTGGCTGACATTATGATTCTTAGACGTCCTCAAGTTGAGGCAATTTTCTCGAAACCGTTGCGCACTTTTGAGGTTTTCTGGAGACCTCCCTTCCCAGGTTGGATTAAAATCAATGTGGATGGAGCCTCTAAAGGTAATCCAGGCCCTGCGGGATGTGGAGACGTCTTCAGAAATCATCATGGCCACATCGTGGGGTGCTTTTTTGGAGGTTGTGGCCCTGCTTCCTCTCTGGAAGTTGAGATGCTAAGTGTTATTCATGCAATTGATTTTTCTCTTCGACATGGGTGGAACAACTTATGGATTGAAAGTGACTCTACTACTGTTGTTCATGCCATCTGGAAGGGAGACTTTCATCTTTCTTGGATGATTACTACGCGCTGGATGAATTGTCTTCAATCTCTCCATGACATCAATTACATTACAGCTCATACTTACCGTGAAGCTAATATGGTTGTGGATGCTCTCTCCAACAAAGGCATAGATCAGGCAATAACCTGGCTAGAGGAGCTTCCTGAAAACCTGATTCCTTTGCAAGTTAAAGATTGTAATTTGATCCCATCTTTTCGACTCTTGTAATCTTTCATTTCTCTTTGCTAATAAAATTGCTTTGGTCTTTTGACCAAAGCTCCACCTTTAAAAAAAGTACTTTCATGATGTCCCCATATCTTGTTCTCATAATATTTAATATATCCTAATATAAAAAAATAAAACTATCTAAAAAATCAATTTATGGAAATGTTTATCATATTTTCATCTATTAACATGAAAAAAACAGTAAAATTTTGGTTCTTGGACATATAACAAAAAATATATTAAAAATATAACATTGAAAAAAGAAGGATTATATTATAGAAGAAAAGTGTATCCTAAATGGGTATTTTGTAGGTTTCAATCTAGGTTATCAGTGGTGATATAATTATACCTAGGGTTCTTACTATTGGTTTTCTAGTCATAATTTCCAGAAATAACTAAATCTCCCCCTAATACCAACTATAGTTACCCACAATTTTAAAAAAACTTACATATTTATTAAGAATAGTATCCCTCAGAATACAAAACAGGGATAAAAAAGACTATTGTATTTGATGTAATTTGTGCATGATTAAAAAACATGTTACTTGAATTAAACTCCCCTTCATTAAAATCCCATAATGATCTCTTAACATCCTTTGATCTAATACAACTACATAGGATATCCTGGGTAATATATACCCCAAAGGGATGAGAAAATATCCAGTAAGGGAATAAAGATGGTAATAAATCATATAAAATGATTTAGAATGCATAAACATGAAAACCTAAAGGCATGTATAATATATAAAAATAATTAATTATGACTTTTTGTTCATGGAATTCTATTACCATGACCATATAGAAGACTTCATGTCACATATAACATGACACAAACATGATTTTAGGCTAACTATAAAGACTATAAAACATGGTGTAAAAGGTTACGTAAATGATTTAGGAATACTCCCTATCCTAAAATGATGCCTCATGAGACTAAAACATTTCTCAAAAAAATTTAGAACTACATGTGTGAAGTCATTAAAATCTGATCATATAAATGTGTTCCATAAAAGGAGTCAAACATAAGGAATAATCAAAAGGGATACCCATGGAATGAAAAGGGTATGATAATATTATCATGAAGAATGAATAGATATAGTATTACAATGAAATTAATGAAATAAGGGTTTAAATAAATCAGGGACATTAATAAGGTAATAATAGATAATTCATAGATATTTTCAATGGAATTTAAAAAATAGAAATAGTGGTTTCAAATGTTCCACTCAAGTGTTGTTATAGTGAAAAGAAAAATATTCTATAAAGAAGAAAATGAATAAGTGTTTCATGAAATCAGAAATGAATTAAAATATATTCCCATGATAAAATAACTAATTTTATAAAAATATTGACAAATAAAAATAGTTTATAGATTGTATATAAAAAATAGAGGGAAATGGAGGAGTTCCCCTTAAAAAAACATTCTTTTCATGTAAAATTTAGAAGAAAAAAATATATGTCATGTAATAAACCATCATATTATTGTGAATAAAGATACATTAATATGTGTCAGACATATATAAAAAGAATATTATAATAATATTATAGAAATTAATGTAAATGGAAGAATAAATATAATAACATAAACCAAACTTTATTTAGAGGTTTGGAGAGTCCCTTTATCTAATATCTGAATGTTCTTTTCACTTACAACTTATATACTATATAATCTAATTATATTAAAAAGTTAATAAATTATGAAATAGTAAAAAATTTATTTTATTATTTATAATTTTATTTAGTTTATTTATTATAATTTTGATGAGTTATAATGTTCTATTTTGTCATTTTTGGAGTGTTTGTTTCATGGTTTTCTGATTGGTTAGGTTGTTGAAAATTATTGAGGTTCATGTCAAGTGGGGTAAAAACTACCGAAGTGTAATAAAATGGGGTTCATACACATTAAAAAGATTAAATGGTTATAAATATCATTTTTTATTAAATTAGGTTGAATCGATAGATAAAAAATAAATGATAAATTTTTATTTTATTTTGGTTTTTTATCGATCATCAAAAATATGTTTTTTTAATTAATATTATTTATATATTCTAGTTAATGAACTAGAAATAATTTTTCAAAAAACCATTTTGAAATATTATTTTACCATAATCATAGTCTTATAGACTGCCATGATGGTCATAATATAACATTAAAAAATCATTATTTATGGAGGGAATTTACCATGATTACATGGAGAATAGACCCATTTCATGAAACATGAGAAGGGAGAAGGTATGGATATATTATTTTTAAATAAAACATATTATTCCAACATATACACAACTATTTATTTATCATACCTTTATTGGGGATGTAGGTGAGGAGAAATTATAAGAACAAATGAAATTAAGTGAGGTACTTTGAGAAAATTCACTTTTATATATCACCTCCTTGAGAGGCCCATGGGGAAATTGTATTTGGTATTGTGGAATGAAAATAAGATATTTTAAAAAGGGAAAGTGTGGAAAATAGGTTCATGAAGATACATGAAGATAAAAAAATATTTTTAGTCATAAATGGTTTGGTGATGGCTGGTATTTATACTTGAAGAGAGTCTGGCTTAGGTGATTAAAATAATGAATATTTTGTATTTAAATACAACTAAATTGAGGTGAAATTAAATTACATGATTTCAAGTGAAAAATTATAATTTATAGGATGTTTAGGGTTTATCCACTCCTTTAATAACCCTTTTTTCTAATATTTTTGGTATACTATGTTTCAATATTTTTAAATATTGTATAGGCACTATTTTAGATATATTTCATTAAATAATATTTCTACGAAGGTAAATATTTTTATAACTAAAAAAATTAAATAAAAAAATAATTTGAGATTTTATATTCCAAATATTGAATCCATTTTACCTAGTTAAATTCACATAATTTGAAATATAATATTTAAAAAATAATCCCCCAATAAAAACGAGAAAGTGGTTTTTTAATGTGAAGTGTAAAAATGATGGAATTGTTTTTATCCAATTTCAATATAAAATTGTTTCTAATGACTTAAATTTGATACATTTAATTATAATGTATCTAATTATAATTTTAAAGTTATTTTAAATTAAAACTATATATTTTAATATATTATATAAAAAATAATTTTGTATTCAAATTTAGTATTTTTATTATGAATCAAAAACTAAAATCCATCAAGAAAATAAAAAAATACCTATAATGAAATATTATTATTTTATTTTAAATTTTATTTTTATTTTTTACAAATAAATGTATAAATTTGAAAAAAAATATATTTAAAATTGGTACTCCATAAAAGGGTTGAAAATTTGATTTTAGAAAAAAATATCTTTTATGATTAAAATATTACTTAATTTTTTTGCATCCAATCAAACATATTGGATGAATATTAAAAAACTATTGAATATATATCATATAAATATCATCATGATATTTTAATAATAATGATTAATTTATTTTATTTTCTAAAAAGTTATTATGGTCATAGAACATATTATTTCAGGAAGACATCATTCGTTTTGTTTAACTGGTTATTATTTTAACTAATAATTAATTGGGAAATGATAAATTCATTTTATAAACATCTGATAAATAGATTTATTTTATAAGTCGGTTAGTCTAAATCATTTTTACTATTATAATGTCTTGTTGATAAGTATCACAATGAAATTAAAATATTTAATTATTTTTTAAATCCTGAGATTCTGTGAAACATTATCTATCAATGAATATCAATTAATTTAAGAATAGAAATAATATTTAATAATTAAATTAAACATTTAAATCATAAAAAATTTATCATTAACCAGTTCATTGGACATATATATAGGTCCTACCGTTCATATAATGTAATCAAACACACATGTTCCATAATATAACAAAACATCCATCATATAATGAATCATGAAACAAATTGGGTTTTATAAACATAAATTAATTACACATGAAATTAATTTTTTATCATTAAAATTTCATCACAAAATTACCAATGGAAAATAAATAGGTTTCTGTATCATTTCACTAAAGGATTACTTGTGAAAACAAGCAGGATCCAAAATAATATAACTGTTTTATGTGATTCTGGTATCGAAAACATTATTCCAAAAAAACATAAACACTTAAAGATATAATATTAATGGAATTATTCTGTCAACTCCCTAATAAATATTAAACTATATTAAAGGATAAAATCATAAATGGTGAAGAAACATGAATGATCACTTGGAAAAAATCTTATAGAAATTTTACTTTTTAAAATGTGGAATATATAAAAAATAATTTTGATTAAAAGAACATTTAAATCTTATTAATTAATTATTAAAATCAATTGAATCATTTCTTGTGTAATATAAATATGCTTAATCTAAGAACTCACTATAAAAACTTAATCCTTTTGATAACCATTCCCATTGAAAATTGCATTAAATAATTGTAATGAAATAATTATATACATTTAAAAAAAGATACATGAAAACATATTGAATTTGAATAAAATATATTAAAATAGTTTTTAATCATAAAATATTTTTGAATAACCTTTTTAGAAAAACATTTTTATGAATGAAAATATATTTTTGATAGAAAAGATAAAGAAAGTAGTATTTTCATTAAAAAAATTTCTTAATTGTCTCAAGTACCAAATAGTGGGAAAATGGAATTAATATATTGAGATATATTTTATAACATGATTATTAGAAAATTAATAAGTGTTATTGATAATTTTATTTTAATATTAAACCAATTGATGCATAATTGTAATCAATCTATATAAATGATGAGTGTGTAACAACAAATGTTTTTCACATTGGTAACATTAACTCATAATATACATGAGAGAGTAAAATTACATGAAGATTAAAATATCAATAAATATGTATATTAAGTATATAACATGTCAATGAGTTGTATATAAATCTCATAGAAAAATATTGGTGCATGGCATGGAATCTATCTCAATAACGGAAAATTGAGATAAAATTACATTACCGATTTATTAACTATTGAACCATGAATCCCATTAGAGAAAAATAATAAAATGGATATTTAAATAACCATAAATTTAAGTATAATAATCATATAATACATTCATGGGTAGTATATAATCAATAGATAATAACTGAGTGGTGAATGAGGTATAAGTATCACTTCTATAAAATTTTGATGATAAATTTCATACTACATGAGTAAAACTAGAATCCTGATTCATAAGAAATTCTATTCACAATTTAAAACTTTATATTATTATTTTAATGAAATTAATAATATAAAATCTAACATGGAAATATATACACCATATAAAATAAGTGAGTGCTAAATAATTCATGTATCTCATTGAAATAAAAAGTTAGATGAAATTTCCATTCCTTATGTCTTGGAATTCATTGTACTCATTCAAAAACTGAGTATAATAAAAATAATTTTACTATAAAACTACCATAAAAGAATATTTATATCTAATATGAAATATTATTTTTTCTGATTGTATGTTAATATTTCATTAATAACTCATTGTTAATGATATAGTTTTGGTAATATATGCTTTGTTTTTCATTTACGATTTGGATTTATATTCTTGATCTTCGCACATAAGTGAATTTTTACTTATTTCCATAATGTAATTAATGATATAAATGTCATATATAATTATTAAATAATTATTTATAGTAATATTTAATATATTAAAATATTAAATAAAATAAACTTTTCTTGTAGAGGATTGGTCGTATGTACACATGAACAAGGTTTATATATTATTTGTTATATTGAAAAAAAGAATTTAAATTAAACACACACACACATAGATATATATATATATATAATCAATCCATTTAAATTATTATGTTATATATATTATATAATTTCACTCCACTCGTCTTTAATACATTCCATGAAGGGTTTTAATGAATCACATCAGTTTGAAGAGGCGATAGTACACACATCCACAATGATGTTATCTTATTTCCATATAATGGAACTAAAGAAGGTGTATCTTATATAAAAAATTAATAGGATTAAATATATTATAAATTTAATAAATAAAATATAAAACCTATTTTACATCGTAATTCTCAACCGTGATAGGTCGAAAAGGAAAAACGAACAACAACGTCTTGTGAGGACGTAGTTTACTATGCCTAGGAATGGAATATTCATTACCCATTTTTTATCTCTAAAATTTTAGATATAAACCATTGAATGAAAACTTCTAAAACTATTTATTATACTAGTTTTATTATATAGTCATGTAATAATATGATTTTAGTGGGAGTATAATGAAAACAAAACAAAGGATCTTAAAGAATGATGTTACATCTACATTGGGTAAATCATATTTGTAATCAGGAAATGGATTACCAAAATGCATTTATTACATAAAAAAGAATCTATAATTAATTGAGGGACGTTTGGATATTTTTTGAATAGATTATTATCAACAAAAAGTGATTTGTAGGTTTGCATTAGTGAGAGGGGTCTGTTCCTTTTTAAAGTGGTTGGGAGTGGCAGTATTGTAAATTTTTTAAAAGGGGATTTATAGCACTTTTTTCAAATTTTATGTGTCAAAAATAATGTAATTAATTAGATAAAATGCATTAATTAGTCGAAATATATAATTAAAATTTATTTTGGACAAGTTTTGTGGTCATTTTTTCCAATGAAGACTATAGTTTTATACTGTATAAATCAAAATTTTCTATAAATCAGTGTAATTAATTTTAATTACCTAAATTAATATTTTTCATAAAAAGATAATTTCAAAATATAAGACATTATATATAATTTTTATTACTAATATAAAATCCATTATTTAAAATTATAATCACATAAGTGGAAAAAATTATATTAACTTTAATCCCACATACGGGATGACAAAGCGGGGTTTTAAAGTGAAAATGTTCTGAAGTTAAGAATTATTTTTTACACAATATCTATGTGAAATTGATCCAAATAACTTCAATTGGATAAAATAACCTAAAATTAATATTATAAAATATTAAAACCCCAAAAATTATTTTAAACTATATAATAAATTTGAAGAATAATATATTTTGAATTAAAATTTAGTGGTACAAGAGCCTAATCCCGGTTGGTGGGGACTCAAAAAGTTTATACAACAGACCCAATATAAAATTAGAGATGAAACATAATTTCCACATTATTTAAGTAGTACTATTTTAGTCACTATATTTGTTATTTTTCGGTATTGTAACAACCAAAAATATTCATCTATTTATTCTTCTGGGCCACCGATTTGGTCCCAAGGTCCTTTAAAGATGTCAGGCCACATGTGGCCTAAATGATTGTAAGGATTTTAGGCCACCTCAGAGAAATTAGGGAAAAATGTCTTAGGGATACCTCAAGGTCATTGGGAGTCATCAAGGCTTTCAGGCCACCTACAATTGTGCTTAATGGACTAATCAGACTCTATAAGGAGAAAAATTTAGATGAGGATCCTGAGTAGGTGAATTAACCAAAGAAGAAGCTAACTTATTTGGAATAAATAGAGGGTATGGAATTGCCATCAGGACCAGCATGTGCATTCATGGGAATCCAAGCTGAAAAACTATACATTGTTGGAAAAGAGAGTCACAATGTAGATGTTTGGGAGGATTAGTTCTATGTATTTATAGAAAGGATATGTTCTCTAAGACCTACGAGTTATGTAATATTTAATCATATAGGCCTTGTATGGGTTCCCCCACGTCCCTTGAAATGGTGGTTATCCAAAATCAATAATATTATGGACTTTAGGCCATTCATGTTATGAAAATTTAGTGATTTTCAATACTCATCAAAAAATTAAACTTCTAAAAAATGCAAAAAATACGCCCAAAGTATATATTTTTTATCACAATTCTGAAAATGATTTTTTATTTTTGTAAATAATTTTTTTTTAAATTTTCAAAATATGATTTAAATTGGGATCTCCATTTAAACATTGTAAAATTATCTTAATTAAAAAAATACTTTTTTAATTCATAAAATTTGAATTATTTATATCATATAACTATAGAATATATTGGATGAGTATCATAAATATTTATTAAATATATAGTATATTTTTTTAAAAAAAAACAATAAAAACAGGTTTGTTTAATTTATTCATAAATATTTCTATTTTTACGTAGATAATAATTTCTATAGAATATTAATTTCATTTTTTTTCAAATATTTATTTCATTCCCTCTTAGTAATTAATATCAAAAGTATTAATTTTATATACAAGTGTAAATAATAAATTTACAACTTGTTATTATTTTATTTAACTTCCACTCCAATAGTTTTGTGGTAGAAATAATAATATTATAGTGATAATATTAATATTATGTTTTTGTATTTTAAAACAGTACCATGAATATAATAAAAGCCATCAAAGGGAATTTTTAGTGTGTGTAATACAAGACAATCATAGTGCATCCTATTCTGAAAGATAATACAAGGGTTTTTCTAAAACATATTGACTTGGTTTTGAGTATAATAGAATCCATACCTAGTACTTTAGTTCAAAATCTATATTCGATGTTTCGGGAGATTTAAAATATCATAAGATAAAATTAATTATTAAAATAATAATTCACAATATCTCATGGGGCTATATCACTTTCCCCATACTTTTTATCACACTATATTAAAATATTACCCAATGAATTAGAGTCTTATATAATTAAGGGACCACCCATCTGTTTCATATTTTTTAAATGTAACTATGTTCCACAATGATCATACAAAATACAAACACCTTTCATTATATTGGATCCATCAACTAATGAGTGTCAGAAGAAGAAATGGAAGTTTTCAATCAATTATGTATATGTTCATATTTTTAATACACATTAGTGGTTATTTGTAAGGGATTTCACAATCCAATTATCTGGAATTGAAAATTTCAATACAAATTTTCTATAATAATGGTTGTATATAAAGAAAAAAGGAGTACATTAAGTATATCGATCAATTTTATCTCATTAAATGGGAAACCTAATGAAATAAGATTGATTTATAAAAACACATTAGGATATGAAATAATGAAATTTAAAATTATTAGTACATAGAATGTATATGAATAAAAATTTAGTGGGGAGTTTCAGGTTTATTCTAAAAGATATAGATGGCCTCACTAAGGGATATGGAACACATTGGGAGGTATTTTTGTTGGGAAATGGTGTATAAATTCAGAATCAATTATTTTTGAGTAAATATGGATGTGGATTTATAGAAAATAAAGGAGAAAACTTTATTAACATATAAACCATGGTATTGGACTCTATATAGAAAAATTATCAAAACCAAAAGCATCATAAGGTTTATTCTTATTGTTTATACTAACATGAACTAGTCTTTAATAAAAAATTATGATGGGAACAAAATATATTAATATAACACCATTGATGATGTGAAGATGATCCATATTCAAAAAAAAATTGTTTTTAAAACATTAAAATATAATAAATTTTTTGAATGATTCAATATAGTTTCTAAAAATAATAATATAATAAAAAAATTCCAATTAATTTAATGGGAAATATATTATTGTTCTTGGATTCGTTTTCTGTGTTCATTACTTAAATTTTTGGATATAAAGATTTCACAATTGATATGGAATATTTATATCATATTTAAATTTTACACAATAATTTTATTATCTTTGAAAATTATGAGAATTGCACTATTATATTACTTTTTTGTGAGAATTTAAAAAATATTTTTTTTATTTCAAAAAATATTATTCAAATATGTGAGTATAATATATTAATTATTCGTCCTTATTAAAATGAAAGTACTAGTTTTTTTTTACAATAACTTCATTCTGGCATATATAAAAATTAATTTTGATGATATTATATTGTATATTCATTTTAAATTTAATATATATTTAAAATTAACATATTTAATTTGAATAAAATATATTTCCAAAAATATTAATGGTAAAAAATTGAGTTTTAATTATAACATTATTTTTTCCAAAAATAAAGTTTTATATTATCCTATCAAATTATATTTTTCACCAAATTAATTATATATAATTTTTATATATGAAGTAAAAACTAAAACATTGATACAAATAATTAATATATCATTATGAATAAAATATATAACATCATACAATAAGGTCCTATATTAATAACCTATTATTACACCAGCATACACCCAAATGTTAAGGCCTTTGATGCTAATAATTGTATTTTTGGTGGGGGGGGGGTTGGTGAACATGGTTTGGGTTGTGATTTCAATAAGCATGAATTTATCGCATAATTTGTTTCCTTATATTTCTTGTTTTTTATCATATATATGTATTTGTTATGATAAAATCCTAGTCATTATTTATTCCTCATAGGCTTAAATGTATAGGAATCATAAGGTATGATTCTACTAGTTGATTCCATCTCTTCTCCCTTCTATGATAATTTGACTTTATCATTTCCCTTAATATATAGTAATCATTAAAGTCATTATATATTAACTACATTATCAATATTTATATTTCTATTTGATTTTTTCCCACATAAAAATGATTGTAGCCCATAATAAAAAATCAAATACAGTTCATGTATATTCTATAAGAAAATTAATTGAAATGAATTTATAGATTTATAAGGGAATTCTGTTTAGAAAAATGTTAGTGATTACATTATTCCCCTATTAAAAATTTATAGCATCAAATATAATTTAATACACTAAAATAGATTGTGGTAATTTTTTTAAATCACCTCTTTAGTTTCCCATGCCACCTCCTCTAACTTTTCTTATTTCATTGATTTTTCCATGCAATATAACATCTTTAAAAAATTCCTTGCATATGAATGTTCATTGTTTAATGGTAATAACATTGGATTATTTACATCTGAGGGATCTATATTCACTTAATTAATAGGTATACATGGAACAAATCAAGTTCATGGGATATGATAATTGGGGGGTCAATATGTTGGGCCACATATTTGATGCGATCAAGGATTTCTATGGGGCTCCTGTGTCCTGGAATAAAAATTCGCTTATTTCAAAACCACATTACATTCTTCCATAGTTAGGTAAAAGGAATATCTTATATATAACTGAAGGAATAAATGAAACTAATAATTATTTTGGATGAAGTTATACATATTTTTAGTTGATTTCATATGATACTAAATCGTTTTAACCATCTCAAAAATCTCTTTGATAAGATCGCAAAAAATCAACTTCAACACTCTATAACATTTTTAAAATGAGGGTCTCCATGTCAAATACTCATATTTTAATTTAAACATCCAATTTATAGTTGTATCGGGTTTTTTAATAAGTGAGAAGATAATTTCATTCACATATTTTAGTAGGAATATCCTTCCTTCAGTTATTTGGATTTGGAGAATTAAGTGTAGATTTCACTAATGTAATTTTACATGTTATTATTTTTTTGAATTGGTTTTTATTTTATTGTAACCATCTTAGAATAAAATGAGTGATTATTATATTTGATTATAATTGCTCATATATTGAATCAAAATAGGATGTCATTGAAAAAAGGTTGTAGTCATATTTCACTACATTGACATTGAAAAGATTTATTTTCATTTGCATCCTCCCATTCTGTAATATATAGATCTCTGGCTAGTGAAATTATATATCACCTTATATTATCATTTTGTTTCTACTGTTTATTATAATAAATTTTTGGGGTATGAGTTGGGAAAGAAAATTTTTATCCTAACGTTTTGGTAATAGCTACTCTCAAACTTCATCCTAGTATGATAGAGAGTGACACAACATCCCATATAGAGCCTTATAAGGTTCGATATAAATCATATATGGGAAACCATTATTATAAGATTATTCATTTAATGGAATGAATTGATCTAAATGTCCTTATTTGTACTCTAATCATCATATCATTATACCATATTCATTTTGAAGGTTTTTTTTATACATACCCTCTATAAAGGGTTGATAAGAAGTACCAAAACATTAGTATGTATCCAACACAAAATGAAGGCTTCTCTATGACCTATAAGAATACATAAAAATATGATAAAATACAATATATTTTAATACTATATGTATTCATACAAGTTATTTTATTTATATATTATCTTGTTTTTAAAGAGATGTATGTTCCATGATGAAATCAAATACACAGAATTAGTAATGTGATCAGTGAAAAAACATATAGTTTTATTTACTAGTGTTGTTTAGTGGATTTGAATGATTAAATTTATTGTTATTTTTTCCATTTTCATTCTGGTAATAAAAATGGTATTACCATATCATTAGACTTCTTTTTCTTCATGATGATTTGTTAGAGTAACATGGATAATGATACAAATTCAGAAATATCTCTCATTATATTATTTGAAAAAACAAATTACAGTGGGTACGTATTTTCCAAAGTGATTCCTTGATTAATTTAGTTTGAGTTATGTGTATCTTCTATATTTTCCAAATCTGTACTATTTTTAGGGGACTCATATTAGGGTTATAGACATTATAACTCAATATTATGAAAATTTTGACATATAATATAGTATCAACCACACTCTATATATCCTTATTGTTTTTTGACCTCTTTTATCATATAAATAAAAAATGGTAGACTTATTATTTATGAAATGATGTATATTGTTCCTTTTATGATTATCATGTCCATCATATATATATCCATGATGATTAAATCCTTTTCTATCCTTATAATAGATTTTTAGGATCCTAACTACTCATAAATTCTATGACTTTATTCACCTTCCCTAGATAGAAATGGATTAAAATATCATGATAATTGATCATCTATAACCACCATTATTTGTTCATATTGACCTTCATTTCATTGAATATATATTATGGGATTTTATATTTCAAATGAATATATGATACTTTCAATTGTAAATAAAATTTTATGAACTATTTTATATAGATATGAGTGCAAATAATTTCATATCATGGGTTTTTGGGGTTTCACTGACCTATCATTAATTGGTGTTTGGAAAAGTCTATCACATCGTCATTTTTCTTGAGTTCAAAACCCATTCATTTTATGGATATATCATTATATAAAGAAAATTCTCCCCATTATTGTTTAATTTGAAAAAATGTTTAGTTATATAATCTTATTTAAAACATTATAGTTCTCCTCACATTCATCCATCTAGAGAAATGTCACATTTTTTATTTATCTTTTTTAGGGGATTGAAAATCATGATAAGTTTCTGAAAAATCAACAATAATATATATATATAGAAAAATGAAACTATGTACATCCATCAAACCTATTTTTTAGACAATAATTAAATTAATTATTCCATTATGGGATCCATATATATCTCATTACTAGTTATAATAATCCGGAATAATGGTACATTATCCATTAAAAACACATAATTAATGCACTACACATAATTTTTTATCAATCGTATGGTATTCAGTAATAAAAATAAAAATACCCCATGTTCCACCAATTGTTTTGGATTAGATATCAATATATTCTATAAAGAATTTCACATTTTACTTGGTTGTAAAAAATTATTATATTATCTATTTTAATTAATATAACTGGAATATTTTTGAGTCCAAATGGCCTTACATGGTACACATAGTCACTATAAGATATATGATATTCATACATGATGATATTGTAAGTATTTATCATTACATGATAATATCTTAAATGAATATCCAACTTACCAAAGTGTTAGGATATATTTAGATTATTCTATAATTCACTAATTTATGGAACAATATTCTTTTTTCATATAATTATATTTTTAAGCACAAAATAATAAATGTTAAGAGAACCAAATAAAAATACTACTTCTTATCTATATAATAACATACAAAAATATTCATTCTATATGGAATACATTACAGAAGAAAATATCCAAATATTTCCCTAATGAAGAACTCAACTTCTTGGTGAAGAGGAAATCTAAGAAGTTCATCCGGGAAAACAATAATATATATTCTTATAATGAGAATGTCATCAAGGATTATTTTTTCCATAATCTTAAACATTTTAAATTCATTAAATTACTCTTAAATCAATAATATACATGATTGAGATAAGGATTTCAATAAATATCTATCTTCCTCATAGTTTTATTGAAAAAGAGGGTGATTCATGACAAAGAAGGTTATTTCCACCTATCAGAAATTTTGGTTGGATCTATTAAATCATAAAAAATATATAATTAAAATTGAAATGAAGTCCATTAATGGGACTATCCTAGTTTTATTGGGTATTTTATCTTATATTATTTGATATGGAAGAATTTATTATTTTGGGATGAAATAAATTCACAATTTAGGTATTCATCAATATCTCAACTTCAATATTTTGAGGAGGTGTTCGAATAGTTGTTCTAAAAATGAATCATATGAATGAATGAGTGGAACCATAATAAGATTTAATATTCACTACAATTGAATGAATAACAACAGTACCTATCACCACAATTTATTCAGGATCCTCTTAAGTAGATGTTATGATATTATTTCTCAATTTTTATGAAGTCCTTGACACTTTTTTCATATTTTTTCAGGGATCACCCATATCATAGTGTGTTGGATTTAATTTTTTTCTTCTTACATATATTTTTATCATTGAAATGGGTGTGTATGTTTTAATTTATATTTCATTTCATCCATCATGTTAGTGGGTTTCTCCATTCAATACATTCAAAAAAATGTCTCCTTTTTGTCATAGAAAATGTATTTTGTTTTCCATTTCATAAAATTTTTGAGATGTATCTTCATAAAATTTTGAGAAATTGGAAATTGGGAATTCATAAAACCATGACATTTATCCATCTTTAAACTGGAATTACATTCCATTCTACACATCATAACTATATATATATGATACAATATAGATTTAATCATCGATATTTTGAATTTGAGGGAAAATCTAAACATTTCCTTATGACAGTGAAAGTCAAGAATCACTAAATTTTTTCATATGTTTGTATATTAAGACCCTTATGAATCTCTAGACATTTATTTTGAGGATAGTGAATAAAAAATATCCATACCAACCATGTTATGTAATATTTTAGTTATAAACGATTATGGATTTTTCGTCATTTTTTACGAGGTAATGTATGTCCCTCTACCTCATTCATTGGATAGTTTGAGGAAAATATTTATCATAAAATATTTTCATTAGATCATGCATGTATCATTGTCATTGTTTTAATATTCAAGCATCATATTATTGATCAATGCATGTCATTGACCATATTCTCCCAACATGATATCAACAAAAAACATAAAACTATTTCTCATGGAAATGAAGTTTAGAAAATATAATTTCAATAGAGTTGATATATTGTTCCATGATTAATGAATTAAAATATCCACATAAATATAGAGTCCCTGTCAATATAAAGACCTCCATTGAAGCATGATTATTATTAGGGGATGTGGGTTTTCCCCTAAATTCAGGTATCTATTTAATTTTTTTTTGAATTGTGTATTTTCATGACTTTCTTGACTCCTAATCTTATTGGGATACTCAACTCATTTGGGTCATCATCACATTTCCCTTTAAATTGATTGTTGTCTCAATTCAACTTATTTTTATCCAAATTCTAAATGATGGAAAAATAGGGATCATGATTTTCAATAATATCAAAAATATGAAAGGGAAACTGTTAACATTGAAGGGATAACCCACACATTACATATATTCTATAGCCTCTAAATTCATTGATTTCAAAATATGTTATCCATGGATTATATAAAAAATAAAAATCTATGGTAATTTAGTCAACATCATAGTTTTTTACAAAGTGCATTAAATTTAATTAATAATAACTTCATGGAGTGACAAACATGGTGTTCATCAATGTATATTTACTATACAGAATGTTATAGTCATCCTAATACCCAATTGTACATTTTTTGGTTATTACCCTTTGGTACAATTCTTCCAGATCCATATCCACATCCAGTATAAATAAATGATTTTTTTCGAAACATCTAACTATATAAATTAACAAAAAAATTAACATTTTATAATGATTATTCATATCAAAATGACTTTCAATATGTTTTTGAATTTCTAATCCCCAAAAATATCTTTATCATTATTTCATACCAATAATGACACACATATATTTTATATACTTTATTTTATTATTTCTTACATATATATTAACTTTATTCAATCACAAAAGATTCAGATCTCTTATTTACTTGAGTAATTTGTTACATATATCAATAATGTGAAGTCAGTATACCATAAAATTATTTAGAAACACTATAGTATTTAATTCATAAACCATTGGTCTTCTAAAACTGTATGGGATGACCTTATAACAACCAAACTAATGTGGGGATCTATAATGACCAGTAATGTAATAATAATTTTCTAACATAAGAAGAGTAATATATGTGATTCAAGAAGAATATAAGAGTGACATAAAGGGACTAGAATAATAAAAATGATCAGGGAGAAATTATTTAATATCATAATAACAATAGTGTATAAAAATTTGGAAATAGAATAAAACATGAAATCTAAATCATATGTCATGGGTATCCCCTGACAAATAATAACCTAGTGTATTTTTGAAAATAACACTTACACCTTACATGGTATATCAGGATATAAAATTGGTCCCATGGAATTTGACGGATATAGAATTATTGGCCCATCGGTCACATTCATATTATGTAAATGATGTTATGTACCGCATATATCATTCAACATATGAAGGTATTTAATCATTATTTATTTAGAAAATAAGTATTTTTATTTGTATGAATTGACTTTTTAAATGAATTATTGATTGTAATATCTTACTGTATACATTTGAGTACATATTTTTATGGCTATTCATAACATAAAATTTTGGCATGGGTAATCACTGGATAATATTAACCGCAAAACAAGTTCCCTAATGGATTATATAAGGATTTAATGAGTGTGAAACTCTAACTCTCATTAGATGGGGAACATAAGTACATTAATTTTTTGTAAAGAAACACATGGAAACATTATCTATTGGAAATTAAAAAGGATAATAAAAAATTTATTTGAATATCAGTATAGAGGTTAGATTCCCTTACCAAAAGAGGTTTCTTCTAAAAAATTTGGGTGGGACTCTTTTGATATTGGAAAATCCTTGGGGGAGTAAAATAGGGAGAGGGAGGGTAAATTCATGATCAATTAGTATCTTGTGGAATGAAATGGGAAGTTGTGTATTATTAATTGGAAATTATAGGGGATTTTATTATTAATTAACAAACCTAGGGTTTTGACTCTATTAAATAAAATTATCAAAAATAGAAACTGTGAAATGGTTTTGGACAATGTTTTTCACCAATGAGGATTAATTTTTATGATTGTGTGTCTATGAACCAATATCTATAAAATAGTACCATTGATTATCTTGGATTGAGTCATGTTTGCAATAGTTTTTTCTTAAATTCCTATTGAATAATTTTGGTCTTATGAGTTTCTTTATATAATTGTTAAATAAGTATTATAACATAAAAAACATTGTTTTATGTGGGGATATATTATGTTTCATGTATTAACTATATTGTTTTTATTACATAATATTAAAAAAATTATATTTAACAAAATGATAATATATTTATTTTTTATGAAAAAGACACTTG
Organism: Viscum album; assembly: GCA_963277665.1. NCBI lineage: Eukaryota > Viridiplantae > Streptophyta > Magnoliopsida > Santalales > Viscaceae > Viscum > Viscum album. The sequence continues at coordinate 396,348,634 of OY728148.1, forward strand.
TCTTAAAAAATTAGGATAAATTTACAATTTGATAACATTAATGTGTTTATTTCAAAATATATATATCTCTTATTAAAAAATTATAAATATAATAATTTAATCATTCAAAAATATTACCACTTAATTTAAAAATATTAGTTTTTACAACAAAAACTTCATTATGACCGATATATAAATTACATCCAACTTCATTAAATAAAATAATTTTTATATTTAAATAAATATTATATAGTAAGAATATTTCATGTAAATAACATAAAATTAAAAATTATATAATTTAATAGAAATATTTTTTAATTGAATATATATGTTTCCCAAAAATACTTGTTTATTTTGTTCACTATAAAACATAATTTTATCTACATAAATATGTAATAGAATATATTTAAAAAGTGATAATGAAATTAAAGGGACTAATATAATAATCTATTTAATAAAATTAAAAGCATAAAAATATACACTAAAATGTTCTAGATATACAACCTCTTATTATAATATTGTACACCATAATGGTTTGTATTTCAATGTTGGTACTTTCATGGGAAGGATTTTCTAACATGGAGTGGGATGTGATCTCGAAATTCGTGAACATATCTCATTTATTATTTTTCTAATGCTTCAATTATATAATCTCAATTTAAGATCTATAAAGGGTAAATTCTATTGATTCCATCTCCCACATAATCTCTAACAAAAAGGATTCACATGTTATAGTACTAATTATTGGGATCATTTCATCTTCAATTTGTTTCAATTAGACTTCATTGTAACCCTTAATATATATTAATCATAATGGTAAATATTGAATATGTTTTTTAATAATTCTATGTCATTATATTATTTTAACCATGATTGAATAATTATCGGGATAGTACATAATGATCAAAAATTACAAAGGAAAAATATTTCACAAGTTTTATTCAAATAATTTAGTTAATTAATAATTTATTCATTTTGATGGAAAACAAATTTATAATTTAATATGTTATTATATTATCGATTTAACCATTCTTTATACTGATGTTTTGTTATGATAAAACCTCTTATACATAAGTACATAGTACCTAATATTCATTAAACCCTACATTAACACTAAATAAGATGACCTATTCATAATATATATATATATGTATATATATATATTACATCATGTTACTGTGTTATACACATATTCTCACAATTTAACCACATTACCGAACATAAATGTTTAGTATTAATTTAAATAAATTACTAGTTAATATTTTCATACAAAAATATATATGTTTCATCTGAACAGTCTTCAGATGATCTTTTATATACACACATCACATATAATAATTTTTCTAATTAAGTAGGAAAAAGGGTAATAATTTAAAATGGTGACATTAGATTCTATAAAAGGGTTAAATGAATGATATGTCAATATTATCAACATTGGTTATCATAGAAGTGATTATTAATGAGATAGGAAAAAATAATAATTTATATAAGGAAACACAATCAATGTATATTATAATAACATTATGAAATCATACCTAATTATATAATAACAATTGTACAAAAAATAATAATATATTCATATTCTATAACTTTTGAATGTAAAAGATAGAAAAGAATAGAAAATCATAAAATATTTCTAGACTCTTTGGTAATATTATCATATCCACATAGATAACTCTAATTGAATCATGTACATGCTTCACATGGTGGACCATGATGACTTCATATATCCCGTATATTTCAACTCATGTGATATAACTTTTACACAATGCATTAGATGACTATAAAATTTTGATCCTACTATACACATAATGCAACAACAACAAAAAATGGGTTCTATTTGTATTTGAAATAATCATAAATCATAATTGTTTATTTAACTACAAGAAATAAAATGGTAAGTATAATAATTTTTTAGAGGCTTTAAAATAAATCATATTATGAATGAATGTGTATGAATAAGTGTAATTATATCCCCAATGAAACATAATAAATATTTAATTAAAATAATAAAAAATCAATTTACATAAATAAAAAATCGTTTGATGGATGGTATGTAATTGTTGAAAAATAAGGAAAATCTATTCGTTTAATAAATTATCATTAAAAATGTGTTTATTTAATGGTATATGATTGGAGAAAAAGGTAATAAAAATTATATTAATGAATCATAAGATTATAAAACATTAAATAAATGATATTAATTCTACAATAATGTAATGTAGGGAAATATTGAAAGAGATATAAAATTTAAGGGAAAAGAGAGAAATAAATCATTTTTAGTTGAAAAAAAATAATTTTGAAATAATTTTAATGATATATTAATAAATTATAGATACATTTTTATTTTTATCAGATAAATTTAAATTAATTACATGAAAATAGAACATAATGATTCCATCCAAAAATAGAGATAATGATACTGCCCCTAACTCGTACTCCTAGATATCATGAATATGATCTAACTAAATATAGAAGAAATATATAAAAATTATAGCATATTGTAGACACTTATTTATATTAATTAATTATAATTATTTAAAATTATAATGATTCAGAATAATAAAATTACATAATCTTAGTTTTTTTATTATCGTATGTTTGTAGTTGTGATTATTTCATACTTATTTCTGTATAGTGATTTCAATCACAATTTTATGTCAATAAGTATGCCATATATGGTAATTTCATTGTCATAATGTCATAATTTTTTAATTTATGTTAAATTACCTAGTTCATTTTTGGGATGTTACTAGTATAATAACCATGTGTAAAATTAATAAAATTCTTATTTAAATAATATTAGATAAATTCCGAATTTATTTTAATAATTAGTATAATAATATTATAATCAATTATGATTTAACAATTTAAATAATTCATTTATTAATATCATGATTTAAATTTATTAATTTATTCATTATAATAATTCCCGATTAAAACGATTAATATTTTATAGTATAGTTAAAGAAGAAATTATAACCAACTTAAACATGAATAAGATATAATCAAATTACTAATTAATGATATATTATTATACTCTTTTAATGAAATTTATAAATAGTATTGAATATTTTTAATACTCGACATTAGTTTTTTCAATCATATATAATAGGTATTAGGATTATAATATATATGAATAATTGAAGGAAGTATATATTGCATAGAATAAACATCATCTTCTCCGAAAAATAATTTGAAATGAATGATTTTGGACTCTTATAATATATAGAAGATCTAATAAAAAATATATAAAATTAAAGTATTACATTGGGGGTATATATTGAAGAGTAAACCAAACTTGTGTTGTAATTTGGAATTTTAATTAGAGGAGTCAATTAATAGATGAGTTTGAGTGGATTATAATTAAATATGGATTATTTAATAGTCAAAGAGAGAAAATTTGAGTTGGGATGTGTTTCATAGTTAGTAAAAAACTCTAGTAGATATTCATACAACTATTAAGATTTAATATGATATTTTATACATTTATGAATGATTTTATCAAAATATGGTATTTTTTGAATTTTATTACTTTCTAAAAAAGATACTTTTTATATAAGTAAATTGTAAAGTTTTATCACATTATATGATTTAACCTACAATATAAGGATAAACATTGGATTCAAAAGATTAAATCTTTTTTCATGTAAAATATATAAATATTTAAAATATATGTTTTGAATAAAGTTACAAAAAACATTACAAAAATATTTTTTAATAACAATTTCATATGAAATTAATGATTATATTTTACACATAGCCTATACTTTTATATTTAATAGACATTAAATATTTTTTATATATGTAATATATATTATTTATAGTTCATTATTATAGTTCAAAAAATATTTATAATCCTAATATAATTATTTTAATTTTCTCATTGGATATATGTATACAAAATAGTAAAATATATAACATGATGACTATATGATATTAATATTTACTATTTCTATTTCTATATATAACCCAAAATTGTTCAAATATAAGCATTCTTCTGGATCCTTCATTTAACTATTGAAATTTATAATTTTTTTCTAATATTTTGATCATTCTCAATTTTTATACTCGATGGTATAATTTTTATAGGAGACCAGGAGGAGAAATAATTAAATATCATAGTGTTATTATTTATACATTGTTAGGTTATTCTTATTTCTGTCATAATTACGTTCCATATAATTCACTTTTTATATTAATTTCTTTTTAGTTTCATGTTTTTATATTATACAGTAATAAAGTATATCATTTTTCATTTTGAATAGGTATTTCATGTAAAAACAATTATTCAATAAATTTAATAAATATTAATTATAAAATACAATTATTTTCAATATGAATCTCATAGAGATTATCATTTACCTATATTGAAATTCCTAAGGATCAAATATCCTCCTATTGGATTTTTTAACGCCGAATAAATTCAAACAAAAAATATTAACCAAAACAAATCAATCATGTGTATGGTGAAATTATTATAAGTATCATCTAATAAATGAAACATTAATATATAAAATTTATGTATACATCAATAAATAACTATTTAGACCAAAATTGATAGACTAATATAGACAATGTATCACAATTTTTTTATCAACTCTTTATAACTTATTGGTCAAATTAAACAACACCCATCTATTTTAATTCATAAAATGATGGATTTATTTAAATCATATCATCTAAAAAAAGTAAATAAGCAGGTCTGGTACAATTTTCTACCAATTATTGACCCCAAAGAATTATACAACCAATTTTTTAAAAAAATATAGTCAGGAAATATACCTATTTATAATAATACATACATTAGTTGAATTACAATTATAAAAATATACAGTATTTTCTAAATATATTCACACTAAATAAATTAAAATAATTTAACCATAAAATTTATTCATTCAATTTATTTAGTTTTTACCCATTTAATATACCTTATACCTAATAAAAATCATATATTTTACATCTATTACATTATATCTTTCATTGTAAATTAAATATACCACCAAATTCATGTGATTATAATGACACAAGTAAATATTTATATTGTAGAATATAAATTTCCACTGTAATCCTCCCTTTTATTAGTTAAACTACACTCATCTAATCCACATTAAACATCAATTAAACATGTTTCATTTCCCTCATGAATCTCTTTCCTCAAATTGTGTATCATCAACATAACTAGTATTTTCATCATAAAAATATTCACGTATAATAAAATGTATTATATATGTTATTTTGAATACCATTAACATTGTCATTGACTTTAAATTTATTCTTTTCAATCAAAATATTAAATTATATAAGCAGTTAAACTATTGCATATGTATATTATAACATCTAGTTGTTTTCTAATAAAATATAACAATTCTTTCTGTATTTAATAATATAAAATAGCTATCTTCTTAAAAATTTAATCATAGATTGTTCTTCCATGTATACATCAATTTCATCTATAAAAAATTTGAGTTTCAAAATTAAAAAAAATATAGATATATATTTTTTTTCTATGATTAGTATATGATAATATTTTATTATCCTAACTATGAATATTATTTATTGAATAGAAGTTCACCATCTTATTGCAACATTTAAGATATTCTAATTATTTTATAACTGATCAAAATACAAATGTTTTATTGGTCATGATCTAATTATCAATAAATCAAGTACATCAAAATCATCTAATCTTGATTGTACTGTCATTAAATTTTTTTAAAGAATATTATTTCATTATAAATTGTTTAAGTTTCCTTTTAGCTTATTTCATGTTGGATAAAACCCATTATTTTCAATATATGATCATTCCACCATTAAATCCTTTTAGTAAAATTCCCTTATCATTTGAAACATAAATTAAATTTCTCATGATATAAATTTTTTTATCTTGTTATTATAGAATTACGTAAGAAATATTTTGAGTTAATTTTTTAAGGAATAAGATAATTTATCACACTATAAACACACTTCATTCTATAACTGAAATTATTATTTTTGACTTTTTCATATTTTTATCCATTTGTGGATTTTTAATCATTTTGTTCCATATCACCCCCCTACACCCCAATATAATTTTCCTTCAAGGATATTGAATTGTTCATCCACTGAACCAAATTTTTTCAATCATATCCCTATGTCAAATAAAACATTTATAAGAACAATAAAGGATAAATTTTTTCATCAGGATAATAAGTTTTTAACTGCATACCTTAAAATAATAATATTTATATAACATTCCTAATTAATTTCATATAGGAAAATATTATATAATGTATTAAAATTATCCAATTTCATTGTGGATACTTTTCCAAAAATAATAAATTACCATTGGTAAAAAATATTCCTTCAATGATATCATATATTTATTTAATATATCTTTATACATCTGGAATACAATAAATAATTCATATATTGTCCATATACATTATTTTCTTTATCTAAGATATTAACTTTTATGTGATATATTTGAAAATTTATTTATATATTTTTAATTTTTTTATTGAAAACAATTCTAAAAGATACATTTAATAACTATCCAACTACATGGACTGATTTTAAAATTATAAATGCAATATTTTTGAAGTGATTATTTTCCTCAACCATTTTATAATGAATTCTTTAAATGTTGTTTTCATTTTATATGAGCTTATATAACATAAATTCATTGAAAATATGTATCTATTCATTAAAAAACATTATAATCAACACAAAATTTATTAATAATGATTAATTTTTTGTAGTATAATTATAATTATTCTAAAACCTATCCATCTTATTTCACACATACGAGGGTTTTTATATTTATTTTTCCACATACACTTTCAATGAAAACTTTTATATTGCCTTTTTAATTTATATTTATCACATACACATGGTATTAATCATATTCCCAACTTCTAAAATCAATTTTTTTTCATATTTATTAACATCGTATCTATAATTTTATTTATCTATATAATTTATTGAAACATGAATAATTTGATTTATAATATTAATATTTTTAGATAAAAACAATACATCCGGATACTTCTTCATTCATCTTAGTTTTCAATTCAATAATATACCGTTAAACAACTGCACATTATAATGAATCGTGAGTTCATTTCTCTTTACATTCACCCCAGGTGTTACCAAAATTATGTAGACTTTCAATATCATGTAATTGAATCCACTCGGATCAAAATAGTTCTTCAAAAAACATTTTGGTATATATTTTTACTCATTATAATTTTTTACAATTACATGTTGAATTAAAAAATTAAATTTTAAAAAAATGTATAGGTATTACATTTCAATAAATTACAAGTTTAATATTTTTATAGTTGTGATTATTTGATTAAGTATTAAAATTAATAAGTAATAAATCACAAGAAAATTTATAACAAATATCATTAGTATATTGTATCATTAATTATTTTAATAAAATATTGGTAATTTATTTTGTACATGTAAAAATTCAATAATTTTTCAGACCTTTAGTTAATTTTACAATTTTTTTACTGGTGTTGGAGGAGTTACTTGTTGTTTTGGGGAAGATATGCATTTTTTAATATTAGATAATTGGAGGAAGGATAGAAGAGAAACAAGCTTGTATTATTTTAACAATAAACTATTATAATTAAGATAAGGATCGTTATTAGTATAGTGTTTCATACTGTGAAGGATTATGCCTTGGTGTGGTTCTTGTGTTAAAGAATGGGGTGAGAACCAATAACTTTTTTTGAAGTGTTATATTGAGTAGGAATCATGAGAAAATCATGATAGATTAATATTATAGCATGGTTCCACCAATTCTATTCTAATAAAAGGGTAATATGATACATTTTTGGTATATTAGGTTTTTGGTGTTCCTTTTTGTATTATTTATTTTTTGGATGAGGACTATAATTCATGGAAGCAAGGATCACAAGGATTTGTTTAAATTTTTTTCATGTTTTCATTATATCTTGGTCACACTTTTCATGATATGAAGCCCTAGTTGTTTAATTTCATAGATCTTTCTTTCTAGGATTTGTTTTAATGCCATTATTTAGTTATAAGTTTTCTTTATTTTCATTTATATCATGTTTTCCGAAGATTCATTTACCATGGAATAAAATTTCTAAATTACATAACCTTATTTATATTAATTTAATTGAATTCGATTTGACTACAACATTTATGTTAATGATAATGGATATTATTTCATGATTTATAAATATACATAAGGCTAATCCCCCTTATGTAACAATGATAATTTTCATACATTATTCAATAAAATTAATGTTATATTGTAATTTTAGAAACTAAATAAAGTATATTATGATTCCTTGAATTTATCTTTATCCCCTATTCAAAAATAAATAAACCTTTGGAGAGAATTGGGGTTCTTTTTAGTATAATTCTGTCATGACCCGTCTCAGTGGATCCCGAGCCGTGACTCCCCAAGCCCGCCTCCAATAGGCTAGGGGCTGGTGACTAGCATAGAGTAGACATGCTACTAACATGGGAGGCATTTCCTATAAACTTGTGCACATGCACACACATCTCCAATCCCATAAAGCTAAAAAGTAAATACTACTAAAAAAGGAAATTCATGCATACACTAAAAATCTCAACCAACAGAGTACGACAGGAAAGTAAAATACAACAACTGTTAACCCCTGTGCCAAAAGTACAAGGCCACCAAAAGAATGTCTGTAACAAAGTCCAACCTGTATGGAAAGGTACTGGGACTGCAATCTGTAGCCATAGGAACACACCTCGACCCGCCTGATCTCACTGAGCATCGTCTGGTCCTGGTCCACCTAGAATCCTATCAAAGGCTCACTCGTCTGCACAAGACACGACACGTGCGGGCATAACCCGTCTAGGGGTGAGTATAACAATACCCAGTAGAAAACCCCGAAACCACAAAGGAAATACAAAAATGGAAATACAAAAAAGGAAAGATACAGTCATCTCTACACAGTATATTTCTAATGAACATATAACAATAATATCCACATATACTCATGCACGATTGACTATCGCGAATACCACCACTATGATCCAGCTAGAAGATTCCACTAAGCATGTAACAAGGAGAACACACTCCTAGGTCTGAGGAAAGAGAGATATGAAGTACTCATTCCAGGAGGACACACTCCACAAGTACCTTGAGAACAAGATGCTCAGATAAGGATCACAACCAAGTCATGGGGTGATTCCAACAACTCAATCTGAGCTAATCCTCCAAGCAGAGGATCGTTACCTGGGTAAAGTTGGTCACGTCCATACCAAGAACTCTACCTAGGGTTACATGAATTAATAGAGGATCTATATCTAATTATCACAGAGGGGATTACAACAAATATATTCAGGAAGTTCTGTTGAAGGGATCATAATCCAGTGTAAAGGAAATGATACCAGAACCTTCAGGGAATGGACCAAGGGTACGAACCCTAAGAAAACTAGTCCAAGTCACAGAAGGCAAGTGGATCAAGTAATTTAAGATAGGTTACACGGCGTGTAGTACGGTTACACGTCGTGTTCCATGACCCAAGGTACTACCCATGTAAACGGCCCGTGTCATTTGTTCAAACTGTGTAAAACCAAACTACACGGCATGTAGAAAAAGTACAGGACATGTTCCTTGACACCGGGTACTGCCCATGTAATCGGCCCATGTCATTTGGGTTGTCAAATAGAGGGAAACTACACGGCGTGTATAAGAATCACACGCTGTGTCTGAGCACCTGGGGCTCGCTCCGTGTACGCTGGCCATGTGCCCACACACGGTCTATGCCCGTGTCTGTGTCACCTTCCCATGTACCAGTACACGGGGTATCCCGTGTATCTGGACGGTTCTAGCCATGGAGGGGTATACATGGTATGTCCTTGGCTATGTACCCTGCCCATGTCTGTGTACTCCCAAAGTACACGCCATGTAATCCTACCAACGAACACACGTAGTGTATACTATACTACACAGTGTGTAGTCGGGAAATTTCCAGAATCGATGTCTTCCTCTACGCGCCTCGGCCAAATCTTCGGTTCTTGATCTAACCATCTAATCATCATGAAACTCCGGATTTGGGGTCATCCCGACCCTAGGAAACTGATTCTGTCAGTTTCGGGCTTCCGATCGGCCTTGATGGCGCATCCCGATCCTCCCGCATGAAAACGCTCTAAGAACAGGAATATCCAAACCACATTGATTTGTCTGCCGCCGTTGTCATCGCACCTCCGCTAGGTTGTCTCGATTTTGGATATTTGATTTCAGATCGTTGTGCCAACAAAAGAATGCGCAATGATCGATTTCCTCCAAGAACACGTAGAACACACATGGAGAACACGTAGGAATTGAGAGACAAAAACACAACAATCGAGAGGGACGAACCTTGATCGATGTTCATGTCGATCTTGGTTCATTTCCATTAAAAGGTTGAATGAAAACCAAATTAATTTCATGAATCAAATCCCCATTATTCCCGAAAAATCCCATCCTATAAGAACGATCGATCCACGAGCTAATATTTTCGTGTATTAATCCTTGATCATCGACGAAAACAAAAATGGGAAAGAAATAAAAATTTAAACATCCTACCTGGATTTTTCAGCATTCATTGGTGATGATCCGGTTGCCGCTTCGTCGTCGCCAGTGAAAATCGTCAAGAACGTCATCGCCGCGTCGGGTGGTCTTCTCCGGAGCTCTCCAGGGGAAATCGGTGTTAGTGGGATTGTAACCCTGACCCTCTCTAAAAAATCTCTATTTAAAAGAATAAAAGATATCATTTCAACAAGGATTTAAATAAAATATTTTATTACGGTTACATCCAAAAACCAGATTTCACTACCGACCTACACCGGCCAAAGATAGGCCTCACCTAAGGTAAAAACGTTGTTCCGAACGCAACACTGCCCTATGATTTCTGATCCGAGCACCTGTTTTGGAGTTTTTCCACTTTTTCAGGAAAAATGCACACACGCATAATTTAATTATTAAATTAAATTCAAACATTTGTTCCGGGTTCACCAGGCCTTGGAACTGCACGTCGTCTCAGAGCCTAGTCATGAATTAATTCCAATATAATATTAAAATAATACATTGAAAAATCCGGTACATTACAAATTCTCCCTAAGATTCCAGAGACCATGCTCTTTTTGTTCAATATTTTATTTCTATTAACTTATTTAGATTTATCTCCCTATACACATTCTTGGATAATTTTTGGTTGAAATTAGGCATATTTTATTATCATTGGTTATTATTTTTATGTAAGAAATTGTGAACAAGATTGATGAAGTGTTCCTCAAATGATATTGTCATTAGAGTCAAAAAAATTCATTTTTGTTCTAAATATATTGTCGAAGATATAATTTGGTTAATGTATTGGAGATAGAACCTTTATTTAATTATGTGTAATTATAGAACAATAGTGTTTTTCATTTCATTTCATTTATATTATGTATTAATATATGAAATAAGATAACTAAACTATTGAATTTTAGAGGGGAAATATAGAATGAATGTGTTTCATGTTTATTTGAAATTTTTTTATATGGCTATGAATTATTTCATTTATAGTTTTTCTATAGAAACTGGGTTCACTATTGTAAAAATGTTCAAATAACAACTCATGAAATGGTAATAAATCACTATTAGTAGTTAAATAATTACCTTGAAATATAGAAGTTTCTTATGATGTATATTTTATATATATATAATTTAGAATAAATACGTTAATAATCTCTGATTACTTTAGGTTAATCATTTTATGTTTTTATTTGGTCTATTATTAATAAATTCTTTCTCACAATGTGGTAATAATAGTCTAATTATGGAATTGTTTTTGCTAGATTTGGTGAGATTGTATGAGTTTTTTAGTTGTTTTTTCATTGAGTATTCCATTTTATCCATGATGATAAGTGATATTTGTTTCTTGGGGTAATTTTGGATATCAGACATACTATTTTAAATAGTGTAATGGAATTATTATGCATTACAAGTGGGATTTCAGTGTTATTTATTTTTTTTTAAAAAAAATTACATTGTTGTTAATATTATTATTGGCCGGTTTTAATTAGGTTAAAACAAAAATTTCTGAATTGCATGAATTATGGTTGTAAAATTGATAATTATAATGGATTGTGACATTGGATTTAATAAGTTATGTTATTTTAATGAACTACTATAGACTAAATGAATGATTACTGGATGAGAATAATTTGGTTGATGTAAAAAAATAGATTATTATTAAAGAAAGAACTAATGGTTGGGATAATGAGTTCATTTTTTTGGGAAATTTGTTAATATATAAATAGATAAATGTTATGATCAAAATGAATGTATATAATGGTATCCTAGTTGTCCTTTGGGGAATGGGGTGACTATTATATTAAATTTTTTGGGTAAGGGATGTTAATATTATATTGGAAGCTCATAAATAGGAATGGTTATTATTAGTATTGATTTCCATAACCCCACTATTGGTATTTTCTATTACTAAGATATTATTTTTCATGGGATTTATTGCACACCAATACACGAGCCAATAACCTTACTAACATACATGAAATTTGGGATTTGAGATTTTATCCCAACATCATTGTTGGTGGGGTAATAAATGGATAACTACTCTCTCTTCCCATGTCTATCTTCTATTTTTATTAATGGTTATAATGCATAGAATTTATGTTTTTGGGAATGTGATGTAATATTATGGGAGATAATATTTTTTTATTTTATTTTGATATGTTCATAATGTGATGTTTGATGTAATACATGGTATAGATCATGTATGGGTCGAGGAGGTATGAGGTCGGTTCCCTTCATTTTCATGATTCTCTAATGTGATGGTGATTTGATGTGTGGTTATAATGTTGTATGATGTGATATGTGGTGTGTGGTGATGATAATGGTGTGGTAATTATTATGATATCGCTTAAAAATATATAGATATTTGGTTATGTTTATATAGACATGATGGTATCACTGTTACATTTTTTTGGGTTTTACGAGCACAAAATTACATGGGAACTGTTTTTGAGGTTTTTTAGCCATTTTAATAATAATATATTATTCCTTGATTAAATATAGGGTGATTTATCCTTGGTTTGATTAATTTATTGTTGACCTAACTTCATTGCATCATGGTTAGATTGTCTATTAACAAATCTAATTGAATATTTATCCCAGAATTTAATTCATGGTCTTGAAACGGATTAAACAATGAAAACATATATGATCAACCATATGAGTATAAATCAAATTTTTAGGATTATTAGAGAGATTTTTTGATGTGAATTGATATTCGTTGCTCCAGGTTTGGAGGTTATATCAAATTAGATTCTATACATATTTCCTTTTACTGATCTTTTTTGGGGACCTGAATTCAGTAAGAAAATTACCCACATTATTGAATAATTATTTCTATTTTGAATAATGGAGTTCAACGATTAATATAATTAAATTTCCATTAGATTATGGTCCCAATTACATACATATGTATTTAATTATACCTATCATCCATGTTTTTGATCTTTTTCTCATTATAGGTGGGCCTTTGGGGCCACCCTTGACATCATTATATACCCATGATGGGTTCTGGGTTAATGTTTTTATCATGAGGGTAGCATAGAATCTATAGGGAAACAATGTTACTAAATATATTGAATGTTGAACCATAAGATACCATCAAGAACACATATAATTATGGAAATCTTTGAGATAACCAAAACAAATCATAAATATAGATGAAACCATTTTTTCAAAAATATTAAATACATAACATGGTTATACACTCTTGGTAGAAGTAATGACTTAGTACCTTTTGATACTACGTGAAAAACATTTTTTTCATAAAGGATCTTCAACAACTTCTATATTTATTTTCATTTTATTATTATTCTATGAATATCAATCTTAGAACCTTACCTCAAAACTAATTGATAGAAAACATAAAAATGGGTGATCTCATATGCTCTCTCAGGTAAATCATAGAAGATATCAATCAATGATAATAAGTTCTTTTATTTTTGTGGAACATAATAATAACATAAGGAAGAATTACCAAATCTATCAAATGCAATGTTTCATGATCTATGGATTATGTATTTGTCATAAAAAGGAAAAAAAATCATGATTTGGGGAATTTTTATAAATAAATCATGATCAATGATACCATATCACAAACATATTAATGTGAAAAAAATAAAATGATCATAAAATTTTAAACATGTATATGTAGTAATTGGTTCACTCATTATGTTTTGTAAATTAAGAAAGGAACGTTATAAAGTTATGAACATTTCAATAGGTCCATGCATAAACATATAATCATGAAACCAAATCCACACATAAAGTTTTGAAAAAAATAATTATCTACATGCATAATGTGTATATCTCATGAGTTATCTATAATTATCCATTTCATTAGAGGGTTATAAAAAACCCATTCGTAACATATCCATATATAATAAATGTGCCACAAGATCATGGAAACATTATTTATTTCAACATATCCAAACTTATAGAAATGGAATTATTTTCATTACATCTTTTCATAATATTATAATTAGTGAAAAAATGATTCATAGAATCATAATTCAATAATAATCTTCTTAATCCATATAGGGAAATAATTTGGGTGGAATCATAAAATAATATGTATAGTGAATAATAAAAATCATTAAATAGTGATGAAAAACAATAAATAATATATTTAGATGATGATTATACTTATTTTTCAATGGCATAAAGAAAATATATTATACTTCCATTACAATTTTAATTAAAAATTTATTGAAAATTGGTAACATAAAGTTCATTTTAAACAACCACGGAACATTGAAATGTAATATTCAACAAAAACAATTATCTTTTGTGGGAGAATATCAGTCCATTCATATATTTTAAAAGTGAATCAAATTTTGAACCATTTTTTAAAATGGTAAAAACGTATTGTTCAGTATACATTTAATTAAAAATATTCATTTTATTCATTTAAAAAAAATTAAATGTAATGTAATTATTCTAAAATGTTTATTCTATAGTTAAAAAATTCAATAAAACCATTATTAGGTCAATATAAAATAATAAAAATAATTTCATAAAATGTTGAAATTAATTAAGCTATTATTTAAATATATATTTTTTATTTTAAGTAACAATGTGAGAAAATTTGTATTATTAAATGAAAAATAATATAACCAGCAGAGAAAAAAATTGATTTAACTGATAACAATGTTTATTTATTTTATCAATAAAAATTTATCATAAACAATCCCCCAAATAAGTGAGATTGTATCAAAATTCCCATAAATCTAGAATTGTACTATGTTATTTGTGTTCAGAATAATTATATAATTAATATATTTTAATCAAAAAAACTAATAAAAAACCCCATTAATACATATAATTCCTTATATGATTTATTTATAACATCTTATTTACCATTCATCAAAATTTCAATTTTATAATCAATGTTCCATTGTATAATATTTTTATTTTTCCAACAAGCTTTTATTCACCAGTGTTTATCATTGTAATTTAATCATGGATACATAATTTTTAGAATATTAAGAACTTTAGAACTATTATTCTGAATAATTATATTAACTATTCCATCAATAAATATAACTTTATGATGATAAATAAATTACATCACTTCATGGAGATGACAATCTGTTTGTACATAGTTGTGATGCATACATTTTTTGATGGACATAACAAGAAAAGTGTAAATAAAAATTCACCATTAATGAATAATTATTATTGAAAAATAAATAAATATTTCGAAAATATTTACTTATCACTATCTATGTAGTTTTTAAATTAAAATATAATCGCATCACTTCGTGGAGCTGGAAACCCACTTCTATAAATGATATATGTCATCATTACACAACAGATCAGAAGTTAATAATATAGAAATTAACATATAATTTTAGCAGAGTAGTTTTTTATAAATATAATATACAATAAACTAATCAATAAAAATAACCATCAATTAATAATGATAACGAAATATTTACCATATCATTGTGGGGAGGTACTAATCTACATGTACACATGAGTGATACATTTATTTCACATTTAATTGATTGGGTGTACAAAATTATCACCTTATCATCCACATAAAAATTAATTATACAAAGTACACATAAGTTTTTGAATTGATTGCATAAAATTTAATCATTGTTAGGATTAAATAAAATTGAATTTAAATGATTAAGAGTTGTAACTATTCATTGAGAAACATCATTTTCCATGTAGTTTATTCTCTAGATGGATGGTATAATGATCAAAAATGGACTTCTTATTCAGTTCATGGGAAGAGAAGAATTCAATTTTTTTCATTGATTAGACATGATAATATTCTTTTGATGTGTGAGGAGAGAGGTTATGTGGCATCCTATTATAAGGGAGGTGGAGGGGCACTAGAAAATTATTAAATGATTAAAATATATTAATTAATTATGAAATAAAAATTACTCTAAAATAAATCAAATTAAAAATATTAGATGAAACATAACAAAATTATAACATTCAAATAGAATTTATGACATTTTTTAAATTCTTTTTCATCATTTTCTCATTAGTTTATCCCCTCATTTACCCCTTTAAATCGTTACCTTGGAAATGAAATATTATATGAGTTCTAAATCATAATGAAAAAAATTAAATTAAATTATTTACAAATATTAGATATTTTTATTATAATTATAGAAATAATATTATCGAATCAAAATTAAATAAATGGTAAAAAAATATGACATTATTCTAAAACTCCAATTAATGATATGTTAGTAAAACTACAAAATCCCATGATATTGAATTAACAGGGAGGTCAATGCAGCTAATTCAATATCATGGGATTTTGGAGTTTTACTATCATATCATTAATTGTTTTTTGGAAAGGTTATCATATTTTCATTTTTCATGAGTACAAAACCCATTCATTTATTGGATATGTATTTATATATCAAAAATTCATCCCCACTTGTGATTAATTTTAGAACATTTGTAGTGATTGGCTACTATTTAACACCTTATTGTTCTCCTAACATTCATCTATATGAAGAAACATCCGTTTTTTATTTATCTATCTTAGTGGGTTTAAAAATCCAGATACGTTTCATAAAAATAAATAAAAGTACATATATAGACAAAGGAAAATATGTATTTCCATCTATGTTGTTTCTTAATTGATCATGAAATGAATTATACCATTAAGTGATCCATACATATATCAATACTATATATAATAATCCTAATCAATGTTTCAATATACATATAAAACACATAACTAATGTACGACACATAAAAAAATTCCTTTCGTATGGTATTAAATAATACATTCAAATGGTCCTCATGTTCCACCAATTTTTCAGAGTAGATATTAATGTATTCTATTATAAATTAATCATTTTAAATATATTCCCAAAATACTATATTCACTATTTCAAATAATATAACTGAAGCATTAGTGAGTCCAAATTGCATAACTACATACACATAATCAATATAACTTATATGATATTTAGTCTTGAAGATATTGTCATATGGTATCATTAAATGATAATATCTTGAAGCAATAACCATCTTATGAAAGAGTTATGTTCTATTTAGGTTATTATGTAATTCAAGAATTTATGGAATAATATTCATGTTCCTTATAATTAACATTTTGAGCACAATATAATAAATGTATATAAAATGAAATACACATGTAGCTTCATCTTCGTCTCTTAATATAACAAATATATATTCTATACAGAATCCCTGACCTTTGAAAAGATAGAAATATTTATTCAATTAAGAACTCAACATCATAGTGAGGAAGGAATCTTGGAAATTCATTAGGTAACACATCAACATATATTCTAATAATGAAAATTTAATCAAGGATTATATTTTCCATTGTCTTAAAAATTTGGGATTCCTAAAGATTATCTTCTTTCAATAATATCCATGATTGAGATAATGATTCCAATAATTATATATCTTCCACCTTACAGGTTTATAGACATAGTGGGTGACTCCTAGCAAAGAGGGTTATTTCCACCTCTCACCTATTTTGGTGGGATTTATTGAAGGATTGGAAATATTTACATAAAATTTATTTGAATTACATTAAAGGGACTATCACATTGTTTATAGGGAATTTAATCCTACATATTTTGACATAAGAGAATTTATTATTTTAGGATGAAATAAATTCCCATTTTAGGTTTTCATCAATATCTCAACTTCTGTTTTTTATGTGATATTTGAATATTTTTTCTAAACATGCATGATATGAATGAACGAAGGGTACTATAATAAGATAGTTGTTCAAATATATTGATTGATTAAAAATAGTACCTATCACTATATTTCTTTCATGATCCTCCTAAGTAGATGGTTTGATATTATCTATATATTTATATGAACTCATTGATGTTTTTTTCATCAGTTTTCATTTATAACCCTTATCACAGTGTATTGGTTCGAATTTTTTGGTTCTTACTTATAGTTTTTACATTAGATATTATGTGAAGGGTTGAATGTAGAATACCTTTATTTTATAAGGTTAGTGGGTTTCTCCATTTGATATATTCAAAAAAGGGCCCCTAAATCATATAGCTATGGTATTTCATTTTCCATTTCTTAAATTCTTTGAGATGTGTCATTCTATTCTTCTGGAAAGTTGGAAATTGGGAATTCATAATACCATGACATTTATCCATCACTCCAAATGAATAATAATCCATTATACACTTCCTATATATATAACAATGAGAACTTGTTGATTCAATAAATGATATTTTAAATGTGATGGAACATTGAATCATTTCTGCATGATTTTAAATCTCTTGAATCAATAAATATTTTCATATGATGTTTTATTAATCCATTTACGAATTGGAATACATTTAATTCTAGGTAAGTGAATAAAACAGATCAATACCATCCGTGTTATGTAATATTTTTTTTATATTCCCTGATGGAGTTTTTTTCCTTTTTCATGAGGCCATGTATGTCCCTCTACCTCATTCTTTGGATTTCTTGAGGAAAATATTTATCCAAAAATATTTTCATTAATTAATTCAAGTCCCATTTTCATTTATTTCATCTTCAAGCATCATATTATCGATAAATGTATATCATTTACCATATTCTCCTAACATGATATCCAAAAACAACTCAAAAAGTATTTATCAACGCAATAAAGGTTAGAGAATATCATTTCAGTGTAATTGATCTATAGTTCCATGATTAATGAATCTAAGTATCCACATAAATCTAGAGGCCTTTTCAATATAAATGTCTCAATTGAAACATGATTATTGTTAGGGGATGTGGCATTTCTCCTAGAGACATATATCTATTTAAAAATATAGTTTGTTAAGTATGTATTTTCATGATTTTTTTAAATCTTACTCTTATTGGGTTATGAATCTCATTTGGGTCATCATAACATTTCCCTATAAAATTGGTTGTTAACTAAATTCATCCTAATTTTAACCATTTTATAACAGAAGGAAATATTATTGATGATATTTTTCAAAAATAACAAATATATAAAAGGAAAACTATTAACATTGAATTGATAACACATACATTACCTATATTCTATTTCCTATAATTTTCATATTTTTTTAAAAAAAAATCCATGGATTATTTAAAAACAATTATATGGAAATTTTTGTTAACATGGTAATTTTTTACAAAGATAATGAAATTTAACAAATAATATCTTCACGGAGTGTCAAACCTGGTGTTCAACAAGGTATATTTACTATGCTAAATTTTATTGTCAACCTAAAACTAATTGTAATTTTTTTTATTACCCCTAGGTACACCTCTACAATATCCTTATCCACTGGTAGTATAAAGAAAATGTTTTTTACATGGAAACCACAAACTATATACATTAAATAAACAATTTCACACTATATTTCCTCATATCAAAATTAAATTTGATATGTTTTTTTAATCATGATCCCCCAAAATATTTTATTCATTGTTTGATACCCATAATGATCACACATAACTTTTATATACTTTTTTCATGATTTATTACATGTAAATTAACATGATTTAACCCCAAAAGATTACAATCTCTTATTTATTTGAAAAATTTGATAAATATCTTAATAATGTGAAGTCGGGATACCACAAAATTATTTATATATCCTATTGAATTTAATTCATAAACCTTTTATCTTCTAAAATTGTATAGGATTACCTTGTGACATACAAACTAATGTGGAGATCTATAAAGCCCTATAATGTAATAATAAATGTATAATAAGAGAAAATTAATATACGTGATTAACGAAAATTATAAATGTTATATAAAAGGATTATAATAATAAAAATTATCAAGGAGAAATTATATAATATCATAAAATCTATGGAGTATAAAAATTTAGAAATAAGATAAAACATGAAATCATAATTATATGTCATGGATATCCCCCGAGACATCATAACATTGTTTATTTAGGAAAATAAAAAATATATAATACATGATATATCAGGATATAAAATACTTACCGTTTAATTTTAGGGCTATATAATTATTGGCTAGTTAGTCACATTCATATTATGTACATGATGTTGTGTAACACATATATCAATCATCATAGGAAGGTATTTAATAATTTTTTATTTAGAAAAGAAGTATTGTCAATTGTATAAATAGATGTCATAAATAAATTATGGATTGGAATAAATTTTAGAATACATTTTAGTATAAATTTTTATTGTTATTCGTAACATAAAATATTGGCATAGGTAATCATTTGATAATATTAACAAAAAAAGGTCCATAATGGTTTATGTAAGGATTTAATGAGAGTGAATGGTAAATTATAATTACATAGGGAACATAAATAAATTAATTCTGTGTCGATAAACACATGGAAACATTATCAATATTAAATGAAAATGGGTATTAAAAATATATATTTTAATAACAATATAGTGAATATAATCCCTTATAACAGGTTTTTTATTTTAAAAAATTTTGGTGGGACTCGTATGATATTTGGAATACCATGGGAGGGATTTAAAGAGGGAGAGGGAGGGTAAATTCATTATCAATGGTCTTATACTAGAATTAAATTGAATGTTAGTTATTATTTATTAGAAAATAGAATGGATTTCGTTATTAATTAATAAACCACGGTTTTTGAATTATAAAATAAAATAATCAAAACTAAAAACCGTAAAATGGTATTGGACTGTGTTTTTCACCAATAAAGATTATTTTTTGTTATTTTATTAGTTAATTAACCAATATCATTAAAATAGTACCATTGATGATCCCAAAGGGAGTCATGTTTGTAATTTTTTTAAATCATTATAAAATAATTTAGGTCTTGTGGGTTTCATTGTATATTTTTAAAATTAATAAAATATCATCAAAAAACATTATTTTAAGTCGGAGATATATTATTTACCATGTATTACCTTTATAGTTTTTATTATATAACATTTAAAAAATTCTAATTACCAAATTGATTGCATATTTAATTTTTACCAAAAACACAATCTTAAAATATAAGATAAATTCACCATTTGAAAACATTCATGTGTTGATTTAAATATATATATACTTATATTATAAAATTATAAAAATGATATTTTAGACCTTAAAAAAATTACCTTTTAAATTTAGCATAATAGTTTTTACAACAAAAACATCATTATGACAAACATATAAATTACGTCCATCTACAAATGATTAAATTATTTTTAAATTTAAATAAATATTATTTTTTAGAATACTTCTTCTGAATAACATATAATAAAAAATTTATATAATTTAATAGAAATATTGATTTAATTGAATGTATATGTTTCCCAAAAAAACAATTTTAATTTGTTCTCTATAAAATCTAATTTTTATCTATATCAATATGTTATCTAATATATATATAAAGTTATAATGAAATGAAAGGGATTAATATAATAATATTTTTATTAAAATTACCACATTAAAATATACACTGCAATGATCTAGATATACAACCTCTTATTATAACAAAGTAGTAACATAATGGTTTGTTTTTCGATGTTGGTACTTGCAGGTGTCGGATTTTCCAACACACATAAAGATGTGATCTCGAAATTCATGAACACCTCCTAGTAATGATTTTATAGAGTTTAAATTATAAAATTTCAGCATAAAATTTGGCAATGGTAAATCATATTGATTTCATCACCCATAAATGCTCTAACAAATGGGATTCATATGGTATGGTGCTACTTGATGGGGGTATTTCATCATCAATTTGTTAAAATTAGACATTATAATAACCCTTAATATATACTAATCAAACTGGGAAATATTGAATAGCTATTTTTTTAGTTATTCTGATGAATAATAGTATTTTATGCTAGATTGAAACATTATGGGTATTGTACATAATGGTAAAAAATAAAAAAAAGAAATATTTTTCACATGTTTTATGAAAATAAATTATTTAATTAAGAATTTATTCATTTTTGTGGAAAAATAATTTATAAATTAATATGTTATTACATTATCGATTTAAAAAAAATTCAAGCCTTGTTTCATTATGATTTATCCTATTATACTTCATGAAATAGTACCCAATATTCATTAAACACTAGTTTTACACTAAATGATATGACCGAATAATAACACAAACATGCATGTATATATATATATATATATTACAACTTCTTAATGTCTTATACACTTTATCTCACCATTTAACCACAATCCTAGAACCTAAAGGTTTAGTTTTATTACAATTATCTAACTATTGGATGTTATCATACCAAAAATATATCTGTAGAGACCCGGTGCTTAACTTACATGGACATTACATTACTTTTGCGGAATACTTAGTACATAACAAAAACACACACACACAAGGATCGTAATAGTCTAGTGTCTTTGGAAACTCAAAATATTATCTTCTAATCGTGGTGAAAGATCTTCAACATCTCCCATAAAGATCTTCCCTTTTTTCCTAAAACCCTTATTTACATCCTGGGGAAAAGTAAACATAAAAGGGTGATCTCAAATGCCCAGTAAGGGTAAACAAAAGATATATCAATCACATCATATTCATAAGAACATAACATTTTGGAAATCTTAAACTGAAAAAGAGAGCATAATTTCATAACATGGGATAAATCATAGTAGTGAAATGAAATCACAATAATCATAACATAAAAAATGAATATTTGTGGAATACACACATAATCATAGAGAATCATATCTTATTAGTCAAGACTCATTTCCAGGACTATCTTAGTGGACAAAGTCCATTTTTGAACCGAGTCACCCTCGTTTAAGTCCTTTTTCACTGAACCGATATAACCTGTCATTCCAGCCATGTATGTCTCATGAGATATAAAATCATTACCCAATGCATTGGAGGGAGATATAGGTCCCACCCATCTCATAATGATACCATTCTTCTGTGTGCCACAAAATCATAAACCATACATCGTAGCATAACCCATGTAATAAAAATGGGAATATTTAAACATTGTGACATCATAAAACAATTCATATAAGATAAAAGAATTCATAAAAATATTTCCATAACAACATAATCAAATCCATGTAATAATATGGATATAAATAGAACCCTTTATTATCTTATATGGAAAATAATTTTGATAAAACACTTGAACTCCATTCTTGAGGAAAATATCCTTTCTACTTCAAAAATACTTTTCCTTTCTTAACATGTCGTACAATTATAAACTAAAAGAAGTTGATTAAAATAAACTTTAAAACATTTAAAGGAAGCTTCTTGGAAATAATGTTTTAAAAATCCATTCATTCCGTATAAGTTAAAAAAACATTCTTCGTACTTATGTCGGAAAAGTCAAAAAGTACCTCGTACGAAAAACGACAAAACATTCCTTTCATATCTTTTACTAAAAAATCACCGAAGGGTAAAATTTTGTATAAACTATTGTAGAAGGATATAAATATTACATATTGAAGAAACATGGATGTGGGTGATAAAATACACCCCAGTAAATACCAAAGAATAAACAATCTTAGATAAAAATGAGATTGTGATATTTCCCTTACCTTAGGTCCGATATGCTTCGTAAGTGTCTGAAACTTCTGTATAATGATTTAAATAATGTTATTGAATTATTCTAGAATCATATTCATTGTTATGATATCATATATGGTTCACTTATTACTTTATATTAACCATTCTTTTGTAAATTCCATGTTAATGAAGCATTTTGGGTAAAATCGTTTCATTTATCGTAGGTGTTTGGACTTGTTGTTCTTGACATTATTGTTACTTATATCATGATTTAATTACTTCCAGAATATAAAATATGATTTATATATCATATATATTCAGTATATATATATATATATAATAGATAGATAAATGAAATGAATCACACCGTTCATGGTGACGGTAGTTCGTAGGTACGCATGAACGTTGTTTTCCTTACCTTATTGTCTTGAATGGAAGTAAGTAGATGAAATATATATATACATAAATCCATTAGATTTACCATGTAATATATTTCATTATTATTCATTATATATACTTTATAATCATTCTGGAATGGTTAACATGGATAATGAATCTCATCGCGTCGTGGAGACGGTAGTCCGTACGTACGCACGAGCGATGATATTGTTCCCATGGTCGTGGAATTGTGTTGAAGTGTATGTATACTATTTCAGTATCAATATCACTTTATAATAATCATATATAGTTACTCATTACACCATTATACCCATCCAATTAAGGTGGTGGCGGAAAATATATTACACCACGACGTGGAGACGGTATTCCGTACGTACACATGCGCGGTGATTTCCTTTTTTTGTAGGATGGATAGAAGGTTAATTAGAGTTGTTTCATATTTATAATAACATATCAGTATATAAGAAATAATGATTTTATTACTTTATCATGAAACATCTAAATAAGTATAAGTTGAAGAAAAAAGAAATTGAAAATGATCGGTAATGGATATTACCTCTTTTTGGCGTGCCTTTACTTAACCTCCACTTAAAGAACTAGGGATGGTCTTTGAAGAAGACCAAGACCTCTAGGGTGATACTAGGGAATTGGAGAAGAGATTTTTTCAGGTGTTGGCCAAGATTTAATGCTCAAATTTGTGTGAGGAGGAGAGGGAGGAGGTGCCCTTCTATAAGGGTGGAGAGGGGCACCTTAGGAAAATCTCATAATATTATTTTATATTAAGGTCAAATTCGGTTTATAATGTTTCCAAAGGGTCTTATTTTGAAGATAAAGTGGGTATTGGTCGAAATACTCTCATCCAATAATATTTAGACAAGTTTAGGTTATTATTTTAACCTTATCAATTAGATTTAACTCAAAGTTAAATAATTTAACTTTTACTGTGTCTTTTTGTTTTCTTACACTATATTGTTAATAAACTTACAATAACAATCCAAAAGAACCCCAAGTTGTTTATAATTAATATATATATCTTTATCTAAGTCAGTTGTCTGGAACTTAGATTTTTAGGAATTAAATAACAATTAATAATATAATATTTGTTTTAAAAACTAATTTATGTCAATTTTGACACAATTTGGTACATGATTTTTATGAAATTTATAACAGAATGATAAGATCGAACCAAGTTACTTATATCAACAATAACATGTCATATTAACCTAGAAAATTAATGTTAGTCATAAAAACTCGCAAATTATATTTATTTGGGAATTTATAACATCAATTATGTTAATATTTCATTCATTAGACAATTACTGCATCATCTTTGTGTCATAATAAATGTTAATTATTTAATCCCTAAAAATTATAAATAAATTACTATGATGTATATAATTGTATTAGATTTCTGGAAACTATTCATGTTCGAAGTTTCATTAAGTTTATCACTAATGTAAAATTATTATACTTATTAGATTTAAGAAAGTATCATGTTGTCACATTCTTTGGTTTTAATAATAATTAAATTATTTTCATGGACAAAAGTCCTTAAAATGAATCTAATATGACCCTTAGGTTATATGGGTCTACTTTTAGCCATCCAATGGGATTTATCCAAGTGTTAGAGTAATTTTATAATCTTATATTTACCCTTAATTACTCGATTTACCTTTAACTATAGTAAATAAAATTTACCGTAGTTAGTATTCACAATGCCCAAAAATAAAAAGTAGCTTATTAACATAATTTGTACCCACTGATTCCAAATATGGAATCCATTTTTCCAAATTCAATACACAAAAGTTGCAGAAATTAAATTAAAATTAATCCCGTTGTCGAAAGAACACAGGTTTTTCTTTAAAACATTGCAAAAGATTGAATTGATTTAACCTACGAATTCAAGGTAAAATCAATGCTAATGACATACATTATATTAAATGGTAAAATTATATTCTATTTATACATTAAAACCATTCAATATTACAATTTAACCACATAAGATATTACGATGAAAAAAGTTATTTTTAATTAAAATATATCGTGTTTTTACTATTCATTAAAATATGAAAGTTATCAGAAAAATATCAAAACATTATCTGATGTAAATTTTTATATCCTGATTCAAAAGAAGAATTATATTTTGTCAAATTTAACATATAAAAATGTCAAAAACTAGATTTAAATTGGGTGCGCCATCAAAAGGTGGAAAAACTATATTTTTTGAAAAATACTTATTTTACCCGAAAAAATTATTTTGTTCTTATACCATGTTCTAGAAATGTCTAAGATGAATAATAATGTTATTAAATTCAAAATTTAGTTAACACTATTCATAACGGCTAGTTCATAACAATATTATAATAATATATCATTGTTTAGTAAAACTCGGTATTGCGTACAACACACGCTATCGATGAAGGTCGCGATTGCGTGTAATGCAAGCCAAGTCAGGGTTGTGTGTAGTGCACAACTCCTTTTTTGTTGCGTATAACAGAATCCAACCATATTTTATTTATACATTGAATATATATATATATACACACTCAATGTTGCGTAGAATAACTTCTATCAAACTAACTTGAAATTGTGTGTAACACGATCCAAGAATAGTGTTGCGTATACAACAAGCTAATACGGTGTTATGTATAGCGCAAGGTAATCTTGGTGTATCCTACAACAGAAGATATGAATGAAATTAAAAATAATGTATCTTATGAAATCTCAGGTGGTTACATTCTACCTCCCTTAAAATAAATTTCACCCTCGAAATTCGTCAGGGTTATAAATGGTTTACTACTCGAAAGTTTGTTTAATAGAAACTCACATCATAAAAAGGAATACCAAAACATGGATTTAAAAACTAAAGTATGAAATGTAACAGTTACCCAAATTAACTCATCACTAGATTTCCACGTAGGAGAACATAGGTGACAATATGGATATGGAAGAAAAATCTAACCATCACGTTCTAATGGAGAGTGGTAGAGAACATGGCTATGAAAAAAGCCAACAATCACAAAGCCATGAATTTTTGATGATCTAGGGTACCATCTGATTCATCAGATATAAGATCACTAAGATAACATTTTTGGTTTTCAATATCATTTCCCTAAAGTTGAAAATTTTGAATTAGAATAAATACTTACTTGATTTTGGTACAATCTCACTGTTGTTTTTTCTTTGAACAATTTCCACTTCATCTCTTAATGAAATGAAGTTGAATTTGTTATTTGTGAAGTGTTAACAGATCATGTGATAGAATGATGGGTCATTCTATCTGTCTCAAGCAAATGGTTAGAAAAGTTATCAAAAAATACATAAGTCCCTCAATAGTGAGATTAATCATATATGGTTCCTAAAATGGACGTATAATTCATATATCATACTGCTTAATATAATAAAACTAGTTTCTACTAAACAGGGACTTCATGTAGGCCAGTGGTAGGTGATAAAGGCCAGTTTCACTTCGGTTGTTGGTTCGATTCCCACAGGCTTGTCCGACGCGATGGGTTGTCGCCCGTCCTGCAGGTTTTCCTTTTTTTAAAACTATATTACTATAACATCCCATCAATAATATTGAAAAAACTTCTATCCTTAAACAATACTAAATTATGTCCAACATAATCCATTCCAATATTTAGGCTTATCCAAAATACTGCAGTCCACTCTCATAGTATAGAGAAAATGATCACGTCAATGCCATCATTTATCCCTCATATATCTTGTTCGTCACATTCCAGTCATGTGAATACCATAATCATGTAATCTCTTGAAAAATGAATACCCATTGAATATTAGTAAAAACATGAGTGCTGTCAAAAGTTAACGCATTCCACATACCAAAAACCCAAAATTCTATATACTCAAACCATGATATCACTTAGTCCTTATATCAATCATGAGATCATGAATACTATCAATCATATTAGATTCTCTTTATCCCTTCATTATGTGCATATCAACTGCTTTCCAAAAATATTTGAATAATCTTTCATGGATACTGGTACCATTAATCATACACTTTCAAAACTCAAGGAATGACAATAGTGTAACAATCCTTAGATGTCTCTTTATTCCATAGTACCATGAGATTACTTATACAACATTACACATGATAAACATGTAATCATTCCACTACATTCATAAACCATTAACTGAGCTTCAACAATTCTTTCATCTCACATATCATTTGTAGTCACTTCATCATCATAAACATAAATACTACCCATATGACCATACTGATTCTCTTCATGAGACTATACCTTAGGGCATTGGTTTGCATAATGCCCGTAAATTTGACATTTAAAACATCTAACCATTGTTGATGTCGTAGCAATACCATTATCCTCATCCCTGGTGTTAACTAAATCTTTTCCTTTGCACTTACTGGCTTTGTGTCCTTCTTTTCCACACCCAAAGAATCTTCCAGTTCCTTTGAAACATTCTCCTCGATGCCTCTTCCCACATGATTTACATAGGGGAAATTGAACTTTCAGTCCTCTATGATCATCATGAAACTCCATCTTTCTCTTATTAGCCGAGTCAGGAAACATACCAAATTTGAGTTTATTGATCATATTATGAGATTGCTGATTCGGCATAATAATGATGTTTGTACTTCCAAATCCCATTTCATTTGGTTGCTCATCATTCCATTGTCCATCATATCCTCCATTATTGTGAATCATCTTGTTTCCAGCCATTTTCTAAAACCCAAAAATAATAGTGTGAGAGACAAAAATCATAATAAAGGGGGAGTATCTTCAATATCTAACATCTTTGGTTTAATCTAATATCGTTACCATAGTTCTAGGACTATATCCTATATGTATACTTATCCTTAGGGACATACCTAGACATACCTTAGAAATATCTCTAGGGATCTCACTAACGTTTTCGCATCCTGGTTTCCAAAGGTTGACTAAACCTTTCCTCTGATACCAACTATAGAGACCCGGAGCTTAACGTACAGGGACATTACATTACTTTTGCGGAATACATAGTACATAACAAATACACACACACAAGGATCATAATAGTTTAGTGTCTTTGGAAACTCGGAATATAATCTTCTAATCGTGGTGAAAGATGTTCAACATCTCCCATAATGATCTTCCCTTTTTTTCCTATAACCTTTCTTTACATCCTGGGGAAAAGAAAACATAAAAGGGTGAGCTCAAATGCTCAGTATGGGTAAACAAAAGAAATATCAATCACATCATATTCATAAGAACATAACATTTTGGAAATCTTAACCTGCAAAAGAGATCATAATTTCATAACATGGGATAAATTATAGTAGTGAAATGAAATTCCAATAATAATAACTTAAAAAATGAATCTTGGTGGCACACACACATAATCATAGAGAATCATATCATATTAGTCAGGACTCATTGCCAAGACTATCTTAGTGGATAAAGTCCATTTCTGAACCGAGTCACCCTCGTTTCAGTCCTGTTTCACTAAACCGGTATAACCTACCATTCCAGCCATGTCTATCTCATGAGATATAAAATCGTTAACCAATGCATTGGAGGGAGATATAGGTCCCACCCATCTCATAATTATACCTTTCTTATGTGTGCCACAAAATCATAAACCATACATCGTAGCATAACTCATGTAATAAAAATGGGAATCTTTAAACATCGTGACATCATAAAACAATTCATATAAGATAAAATAATACATAAAAATATTTCCATCACAACATAATCAAATCCATGTAATAATATGGATAGAAACAGAACCCTTTATTATCTTAGATGGAAAATAATTTTGATAAAACACTTGAACTCCATTCTTGAGGAAAATATCCTTTCTACTTCAAAAACACTTTTCCTTTCTTAACATGTCGTAAAATTATAAAATAAAAGAAGTTGATTAAAATAAACTTGAAAACATGTAAAGGAATCTTCTTGGAAATAATTTTTTTAAAAATCCATTCATGCCGTATAAGTTAAATAAACATTCTTCGTACTTATGTCGGAAAAGTCAAAAAGTACCTCATACGAAAAATGACAAAAGATTTCTTTCATATCTTTTACTAAAAAATCACCGAAGGGTAAAATTTGATATAAACTATTGTAGAAGGATATAGATATTAAATATTGAGGAAACTTGGATGTGGATGATAAATTATACCCCAGTAAATCCCAACGAATAAACAATCTCGGATAAAAATGAGATTGTGATATTTTCCTTACCATAGGTCCGATATGCATCGTAAGTGTATGAACTTCCTGTATAATGATTTAAATAATGTTATTGACTTATTCCAGAAGCATATTCATTGTTATGATATCATATATGGTTCACTTATGACTTTACATTACCCGTTCTTTTGTAAATTCTATGTTAAAGAAGCGTTTTGGGTAAAATCGTTTCATTTATCATAGGTGTTTGGACTTGTTGTTCTTGACATTATTATTACTTATATCATGATTTACTAACTTCCATAATATAAAATATGATTTATATATCATATATATTCAGTTTATATATATATATAATAGATAGATAAATGAAATGAAACACACCGTTCATGGAGACGGTAGTCCGTACGTACGCATGAACGCTGTTTCCCTTTCCTTATTGTCTTGAATGGAAGTAAGTAGATGAAATATATATATACATAAATCAAGTAGATTTATCATGTCATATATTTCATTATTATTCATTATATATACTTTATAATCATTCTGGAATGGTTAACATGGATAATGAATCTCATCGCGTCGTGGAGAAGGTAGTCCGTACGTACGCATGAGCGATGATATCGTTCCCATGGTCATGGAATTGTGTTGAAGAGTATGTATACTATTTCAGTATCAATATCACTTTATAATAATAATATATAGTTACTCATTACACCATTATACCTATCCAATTAAGGTGGTTGCGGAAAATAGATTACACCACGTCGTGGAGACAGTATTTCGTACGTACACATGCGCGGTGATTTCCTTTTTTTTGTAGAATGGATAGAAGGTTAATTAGAGTTGTTTCATATTTATAATAACATATCTTTATATAATAAATATTGATTTAATTACTTTATCATGAAACAACTAAATAAGAAGAAGTTGAAGAAGAAAGAAATTGAAAAAGATCGATAATGGATATTACCTTTTTTTGACGCGCCTTCACTTAACCTCCACTTAAAGAACTAAGGATGGTATTTGAAGAAGAAAAGGACCTCTAGGATGATACTAGGGAAGTGGAGAAGATATTTTTGCCGGGTTTTTACGAGATTGAATTCTCAAATTGGTGTGAGGTGGAGAGGGAGGAGGTGTCCTTTTATAAGGGAGGAGAGGGGCACCTTAGGAAAATCTCAAAATATTATTTTATATTAAGGAAAAATTCGGTTTATAATGGTTCAAAAGGGTCTTATTTCGAAGTTAAAGTGGGTATGGGTCTAAATACTATCATACAATATCATTTAGACAAGTTTAGGTTATTATTTTAACCTTATCAATTAGATTTAACTCTAAGTTAAATAATTTAACTTTTACCGTGTCTTTTTGTTTTCTTACACTATATGGTTAATAAACATACCATAACAAGACAAAAGAACCCCAAGTTGTTTATTATTAATATATCTATCCTTATATAAGTCATTTGGCAGAACCTTAGATTTTTAGGAATTAAATAACAATTAATAATATAATATTTGTTTTAAAAACTAATTAATGTCAATGTTGACACTATTTGGTACATGATTTTAATGAAATTCATAACAGAATTATAAGTTAAAAAAAAGTTACTTATATCAACAATAACATGTCATATTAACCTATAAAATTAATGTAAGTCATAAAAAGTCTCAAATTACATTTATTTGGGCATTTATATCATCAATTATGTCAATATTTCATTAATAAGACAATTACTACATCATCTTTCTGTCGTAATAAATGATAATTATTTAATCCCTAAAAATTCTAAATAAATTCCTATGATGTATATAATTGTATTAGATTTCAGGAAACTATTCAGGTTCTATGTTTCATGATGTTTATCACTAAAGTAAAATTATTGTACTTATAAGATTTAAGAAAGTGACTTGTTGTCACATTCTTTGGTTTTAATAATAATTAAATTATTTTCATGGAAAAAAGTCCATAAAATGAATCTAATCCGTTCCTTAGGTCATATGGGTCTACTTTTATCCATCCAATAGGATTTCTCCTAGTGTTAGGGTAATTTTATAATCGTATATTTACCCTTAATTACACGATTTACCTTTAACTATAGTAAATAAAATTTACCGTAGTTACTATTCTCAATGCCCAAAAATAAAAAGTAGCTTATTAACATAATTTGGACCCACTGATTCCAAATATGGAATCCATTTTTCCAAATTCAATACACAAAAGTTTCAGAAATTAAATTAAAATTAATCCCGTTGTCGAAAGAAAATGGGTTTTTCTTTAAAACATTGCAAAAGATTGAATTGATATTACCTACGAATTCAAGGTAAAATCAATGCTAATGACATATAATATATTAAATGGTAAAAATATATTCTCTTTATACTTTAAAACAATTAAATATTATAATTTAACCACATAAGATATTATGATGAAAAAAGTTGTTTTTAATTAAAATATAGTGTGTTTTTACTATTCATTAAAATATGAAAGTTATCAGAAAAATATCAAAACATTATCTGATGTAAATTTTTATATCTTGATTCAAAAGAAGAATTTTTTTTGGTCAAATTGAACTTATAAAGATGTCAAAAACTAGATTTAATGTGGGTGCACCATCAAAAGGCGGCAAAACTATATTTTTTAAAAAATACTTATTCTACCCGAAAAATTTATTTTGTTCTTATACCATGTTCTAGAAATGTGTAAGATGAATAATAATGTTATAAAATTCAAAATTTAGTTAACACTATTCATAATGGCTAGTTCATAACAATATTATAACAATATATCATTGTTTAGTAAAACACGGTATTTTTATACAACACACGCTATCGACGTCGTGATTGCATGTAATGCAAGCCAAGTCAGGGTTGTGTGTAGTGAAAAACTCATTTGTTGTTGCGTATAACAGAATCAAACCATATTTTATTTATACATTGAATATATATATATATATACTCAATGTTTCATAGAATAACTTCTATCCAATGAACTTGAAATTGTGTGTAACACGATCCAAGAATAGTGTTGCGTATACTGCAAGCTAATACGGTGTTGCGTATAGTGCAAGGTAATATTGGTGTATCGTACAACAGAATATATGAATGAAATTAAAAAGAATGTATCTTATAAAATCTCGGGTTGTTACAATAAGTCTCTTCTAAAAAATCATCACACGTTTCTTTTATATAGACACATCATACATAATAATATTCATAATTACGAATGAAAATGGGAAATAATTGAAAATGTTGATATTAGATTTTCTATAAGGGTTAAAGGAATGATATGTCAATATTATCAACATCGGTGATCAAAGTAAAAATCATAAAGGATATTGGGAAAATGAGAATTTAGATAATGAAACAAAATAAAGGTATATTCCAATAGCATTATGAAAACATGCCTAATTAAATTATTTTTATTTTATAAAAAACATATCATACTTATGTGATATAACATATGTATGTTCAAGATGTAAAACTATAAAAAATAAAAAAATATGTCTAGAATCTCTGGTAATATTATCATAACATCATAGAAAACTCTAATTGTTTCAACTCCATGCCTGATATAATGGACCAAGATGACTTCATATATCCAATATATTTCAACTCAAGTGATAAAATTTATACCCAATACATTGGATGAATATATAATTTTGATCCCACCATCCACATAATAGAATAATAATAAAAATTGGTTCTATAATAATTTGAAATAATCCTAAATAAATATTATATTATTTAAATTGAAAAAATAAAATGTGAAATATAATAAATTTTTAGAGGCATTAAAATAAATTTCATTGGGAATGAATGTGTATGAATTAGTGTAAGTATATACCTAATGAAACGTAATAAATATTAGTCTAGAACATTGAAAAATAATGTTAACATAAATGAAAAACCCTTCAAAGGATAATTAGTAATTTTTTAAAAATGAGGACAAATACTATTCAATTAAAAATATATCATTTAAAATATATTTTTATTTAATGGTTCATTGATTGAATGAAAAGGTAATAAAAATTATTTTGTTGAATCATAAGTTAGAAAAACAATAAATTAAATAAATTAATTCTATAAAAGATAATGTTGTGTAATATTGAAAGGGATATAAAATTTAAGAGAAGATATAGAGAAATAGATCATTATATGTAGAATAAAAAATTAAAAATAATTATAAGGATATATTAATAAATCATAGAACCATTTTTAGTTTTATATGATGGATCATTGAAGTTCAATTAATAACATGGGCATGGAACATAACGATAACATCTAAAAATAGAGATAACTATACTTCCCATAACTTGTACTACTAAATTTCCTGAATATGATCTATCTATATATAGAAGAAATATATACCAATTATAATATATTTTAGACACTTATTTATTTTAATTACATTTTATTATATAAAATTAAAATAATTTATAATAAAAAATTTACTTATTTTTTATTCGTTATCATATGTTTGTAGTTTCGATTAATTCATTATTATATCAGTATTTTGATTTCAATGAGAATTTTATGTCAATATGTATGTAATATATAGAAATTTCATGGTAATAATTTCATAATTTTTGAATTAGTTTTAAATTACCATATTAATTTTAGGGATGTTACTAATATAATTTTTAAGTGTGAAATTGATAAAATTCTTATTTCAAGAAATTTTGAAATTTTTGAATATATTTTAATAATTACATTATGATTACTATAATAAATTATAATTATACAAGTAAAATTATTTATTTATTTATATCATGATTTACATATATTAATGTCTTTATAATAATTAACGATTAAAAGGATTAATAATTTATAGTATAGTTTATGAAGGAAGCGTAACCAACTTAAACATGAACATGATATAATCGAAAGACTAAGTAATAATATATTAGTATACTATTGTAATGAAATTTGTAAATAAGATTAAATAAATTATTACATAATAATATTGTTTTCAATCATATTTAATAGGTATTAGGATGATAATACCTTTGGATAATAGAGGGATGTACACATTTCATATTATATAAATCATCTTCTTGTAAAAATCATTTGAAATGAATGATTATGGACTCTTATAATATATATAAGATTTAATAATATTAGTGATAAAATTATTGTATTTAATTGGGGTAGATATTTAATATTAAACCAAACATGTGTCATGGTTTTGAATTTTTATTGGAGGATTCCATTTATAGTTGAGTATGATTGGATTATTTGTAAATACATATTATGAAATGGTTAAAGAAGGAAAATTTTAGTTGGGAAGTAGTGAATAGGTGGGAAAAAAATCATGTAGATATTCATACAATTATTGACTTTTAATCTAATATTTTATACATTTATGAATTTGTTTATCTAAATATGGCATTTTATAAATTTTATTGTTTACTAAAATAATTTACATTTTCGTATTAGTAAATTTTCTTTTTTATCATAATATATAATTTATCCCACAATATAAATATATCCTTTTGATTCAAAAGGTTAAAAAAAATTTCACGTAAATTATATTAAAATAGAAAATATATCTATTGAAGAAAAATACAAAAAATATTAAAAAATATTTTTTAATAACCATTACTTATACAAAAAATGATTATATTTTACACATTATCTATAATTATTTATTTAATTGATACTAAATAATAACTATAAATGTAATATTTATTATTTACAGTGACTTATTTTATTTTAAAAAATATTTATAATCCTGATATATTTATTTTAATTTCCTTGTTGGCTATAGGTGTATCCAATAGTGCTATATATAACCTGGTGACCAGATGATATTAATATTAACATTTCATACTTCAATATATAACCCATATATTTTTCTATTATAAACATTTATCTAGATCACTCATTTAACTATTGAATTTTCTATTTTTTTTATATGTTTTTGAGCATTATAAATATTTATACTTCATGCTATTATTTTTATGGAAGACTAGGTGGATCAATAATTCAATATTATTGGGGTTTTATCTATATGTGGTAATGTTCATCTTATATATTTAATAATTATGTTTTATATAATTAAATTATTTTATTAATGTCATTTTAACTTCATGTTTACATATTATATAGTAACATAGTTTATCATTTTGTAGTTTTTATTGGTATTTCATATGAAATAAATTATTCAATACAATTAATGAATATTAATTTTAAAATATAGGGTTTTTCATTATGAACCTAAAATAGAATATCATTAACATATATTGAAATTCAGATGGATAAATATCCCCATATTGGGCTTCTTAATGACATATAAATTCAAGCAGAAAATATTAACCAAAAACATATAAATCATTTAAATTATAAAATGATTATAAGTATTTTCTAATAAATGAGAAATTAATCTATAAAAATTATGTATACATGAATAAAAAAGTATATTAATAAAAAGTAATATTCTAATATTTACAATGATTCCCAATTATATATTATCAACTTTTATAAAATACTGGGAAAATTAAACTACATCAATCTATTTTAATTCATAAAATGATATAAATTTGTAATTAAAATCATAAAATATAAAAAATTTAAATAATATTGTCTTATACATGTTTCTACCAATTATAGACCTTATACAATTATACAACCAATTTTTTGAAAATATATTGTCCTGAAATATACCTACATCGAAAAAATAGAACATTATTATAATTCTAATAATGACTATATGAATTATATCCAACATATAATCTCACTGAAAAAATTAAAAGAGTTTAACCATAAAATTTATTAATTTAATTTGTTTAGTTCTTCCCATTAAATATATTCTACTCCTAACAGAAAACATATATTTTACATTTATTACCTTATATCGCTCAATATAAATAAGATCTACAGCAAAAAGCATGTGTTTAAAAAGAAAAAATTCGATATTAATGCTATAGGCCATGAATTTCAACCATTATCATCCCCTTTATTAGTTCATCTACACTCATCTAATCAAAATTAAACATCAATTAAACATTTTTCATAACCCTCGTGAATCCTCTTTCCCCAAATTTTGAATCATCATCATCACTAGTTGTTTCATCATAAAAATATTCACAAAATATATAATATACTATATGCGTTTTTTTAATACCATGAACAATGTAAATGATTTTAAATTTCATGTTTTTGAACACATTTTAAAATTATAAAAACATTTCAACTACAAATTAGGAATATTATAACTTCTAGTCATTTTAATTATCAATATCACAATTATTTCTCTATTTAATAATATAAAATAACAAGATTCTCCAAAAATTGTATCTGAGAAAGTCCTTCCATGTATAAATCTATTTCATATAAAAAAATTGAGTTTCAAAGTTAAAAACAATATGTAGATTTATATTTTTCCATGATTATTTTATGATAATATTTTATTATTATAACTATATAATCATCTTTTTAAAATATATGTTCACTATCTCCTTCAAAATATTGATATTTACTGATTGATTTATACTTGTTAAAAATAAAAATGTTCTATTCATTATGATCTAATTATCAATAAATCTAGTACATCCAATTCATCTAATATTGAGTGTATTGTCATTAAAAAAATTTCAAAGACCCATATTTCTTCATAAATTATTTTTCTATAATTTTATCTCATTTCATGTTGGATAGACAACCATTATTTTCAATCTATGTATATTATCAAATTAATTCTTTTTGTAAAACTCCCATATCATTTGAAACATAAATAAAATTTATCCTAATATAAAATGATGTTTTTATCTTATTAGTAGAAAATTATGTGAGAAATATTTTGAGTTAATCTTATAATTCATAAGAACATTGATCAAATAATTAACACACTTCATTCTGTAACTAAATTTTTTTTCTGTTTTTTTTTTCAAATTTTTATACATTTTTGTTTTTTTAATCACTGTGTTCCATATCACCCCTTTAAACCCCAATATTGTAGTTCTTCATAGATATTTGATTGTTCATACACTGATCTAAAAATTTTCAATCATATCCCTATGTCAAATAAAATACATATAATAACAATAAAAGATAAAATTAACATCAAGGTAATAGGTTTTTTTGACTACATACCATTAAATATTATTCATTATAGAACATTTTTTTTAATTTCATATAATAAAATAATATATAACATATTTAAATTATTAATTTTCAGTTGAGATACATTTCCAAAAATAATCAATTCTCCTTTGTAAAAAATCTTCCTTAAATGATATGATTTACTTTTATTTAATATATTTTTATACTTATGAAAAACAATATATCATTCTTATATTTATTAGCTAAATTATTTTATTTATCTAATATATGATCTTTCTTCTGATATATTCATTTATTTGTGAAAAAATTAGTTATTTTATTTATTCAAAAAAATCTACAACTTCCTTTTAATATTTATCCAAAAAAATGGAATGATTTTATAATTGTAAATAGAATATTTTTCATGTGATTCTTTGGCTCAATAATGTTATAATGAATCCATTAAATGCAGTTTTCATTTTATAAGTGCTTATATAATATACCTTCATTTAATATATGTACCTCTTCATGAAAAAAATTATAATGAATATGGAATTAATTAATAATGATTCATTTTTAGTAGTCTAAGTATATTTATTCAATAAGATATTAGTATTATTTCTCACAAATATGGGTTTTGATTTTTATTTTTCCATAAACACTTTAAATGATATCTTTTATATAACCATTATAATTTTGATTAATCACATAAACATGGTATTAAACATATTCTCAAATTTTGAAATAATTTTTTTCGATTCAAATTTATTAAAAACATATCTATAATTTCATTTATCTATTTAAAATATTAAACCATGATCTATTTTATGTATAATATTAATTTTTTAGGTAAATAACAATAAATCTGGATACATCATCATTCATCGTAGTTTTCAATTCAATAATATCCCCCTTTAATAACTGCACATTTTAATAAATCTTGAGCTCATTACTCTCTACATTCTCCCAATGTGTTATCAAAATTATATAGGCCAATAATTTCTTGTAATTGAATCTATTTGGATTAAAATAGTTCTTCAAAAAACATTTTTCAATATATATTTAATTGTTATAATTTTATACAATTACATGTTGAATTAAAATTTCCAATGTAAATAAATTTTATAGGTATTAAAATTCTATGAATTCAATGTTTAATATTATTATAACTGTTATTTTAGATTGTTTATTAAACTTAATAAGTATTAAATCATTAGAAAAATGTTAAAAATTATGATCACTATATTTTATCATTAATTGTTTTAAGAAAATATTTATTTTTTATTTTATACATGTAAAAATTCAGTAATTTTTTGGACCTTCATGTGATTATAAATTTTTTATGGGTGTTTGATGAGTCAGTTATAGTTCTGGGGAAGATATGCAACTCTAAACATTACAATATTGAAGAAAGGATAAAAGAATAATAATGCTTTGAGATTCTTACAAGGAACTATTATAAATAATATAATGATCATTATTAGTATATCATTTTATGCTATGAAGGATTATGTCTTGGTGTAGATATTGTGTTAATGAATGGTTTGAGAACTGTGAGATTTTTATTGATGTTTTATCTTGAGTATGAATCATGGTAAATAATGATTGATTTATATTATATCCTAGCTCCACACTTTCCATTCTAAAAAGTGTAAATTGATACATATTTGGTATATGATGTTTTTGATTTTCCCTTATATACTATTTTTTTGTATGAGGACTATCATTCATAGAAATATGGATCCCAATAAATTTTTTTAAATGTTTGGCATGATTTCTTTATAGTTTGGTCACAATTTCTTTGGTATGAAGTCATAGTTGATTAAATCTCATAAACCTCCCTTTATAGATTTTGTTTTATAGTATTTATTTTGTTTTAATTTCACATTGATTTCATTTATATCATGTTTTTCAATGATTCATGTACCATGGAAGGAATGTGATCAATTATAGTGCCTTAATAATAATCATGGAATTAAAGTCAATTTGACTGCATCATTTGGGTTAATGATACTGGATATTATTTTAGGATTTATATATGAATATAAAAATATTCTACCTTATTGAATGGAGATAATAGTCAACCATTATTCATTAAAATTAAAGATCAATTATAATAATAGAACTTAGTTAATATTTGTTTATATTAATTGAATTTCTCTCTAACCCCTAGTGAAAAATTTACACCCTTGGAAAGAATTGAGTTCCTTTAGTAGAATTCGTCCTTAGATTCAAGAGACAATCCTCTTTATGTTCCAATGTGTGTTTCTAATCCCTTAATTTGTGTTCTCACCCAATCTTTATTCGTGGAGAATTTTTTTTAAGTTATTCTTAATTTTATTAGAATTATATCCTAGTTTTTATTGATGTAACTGTGAACTAGGTTGTTGAAGCCTACACAACATGATATTGACTTTTCTGTCAATACCTCTTACTATAGTTCCATATAGATTATTGAAGATATAATTTGGTTAATTTATTTGAGATGGAAACATAATTTAATTGTGGGAAATTATATACCTATAATGTTTTTCATTTCATTTCATTTATATTATTTATTAATCTATAAAAAATGATAACTTAACAACTGAATTTTAGGGGGGATGGGTAGAATGAATGAGCTTTATGTTTATTTATAAATTTTTTTATATGGATATAAATTATTTCATTAATGGTTTTTCTATATAAACCATGTTTACTAATGTAAAAATGTTCAAATAACATCTCATAAAATAGTAATAAATCATTATTGGTAGTGAAATAGTTATATTGAAATACATATTTTTTGTGATTTATTTCTTTGGATATAAATAATTTAGAATAAATAAATTATTAATTTATGATTACCTAAGGTTAATCAATATATATTTGATTTCATCTATAAATAATACTTTTTTTTCTCATACTGTGTTAATAATAGGAAAAATATGGAATTATTTTAGCTAGTTTTGGTGATATTGAATGAGCTGTGTAGTTAGTATTTCAACATGTTTTCCATTTCATCCATGATGTTATGTGATATAAGTCACTTGGGGAATTTTTTGAAATCAGATATACTATTTTCAATAGTGTAATGGATTGTTATATGCATTAAAAGTGGGGTTTCATTGGTATTTAATGTATTTGTAACATTTTATAGGGTAATGAATATGATTATTGGTGATGTTTTATAGGGTTAATACAAAAATATCTGAATTTCATGGAATATGGTTGTGAAAATGATAGAGATTATTTCCTATCAAAATTTATTTGATAAGTATTTTTATTTTAATGAACTATTATGGATTTAAATGAATAGTTACATGATGATAATAATGTGGTTGATGGATAGAAAATGTTTTAAAATTAAAAATTGAGTAATGGTTGAGATAATGAGTGCATTTCTATTGGGTAAATTGTTATGCTAGAAATAAATAAATTATATGATCAAAATGAATGTATATAATGATACCATGGTTGTCTTTTGGGGAAAGGGGTGACAAATATTTTTAATTGTTTTGGTATAACATGTGAATATTTTATTAAGATCTAAAAATTAGGAATGGTTATTATTAGTGTTGTTTTGTATAACCCCTCTATTTAGATTGTATATTCCAAAGATATGTTTTTTCATAGGATTTATTACACACCACTACATGAGTTAATAACCTTACTAACAACCATGTAATTTATGATTTGAGATTTTATCCCCACATCTTGGTTGGTGAGGTAATAAATAGCTAACTACTCCATCTTCCCATATATCTCTTATAAGTGTATTAATTGATATATATATAACAACCCATACTTTACATACATTGTTAATACTTCAAAATTGAAGCATACTTATTACAACATATAACAAAACCATGAAAGGACCGTATAGGTATAGTGTCCTTAGAAACTGGGAAACATAAACAACTAGTTCATAAAGCGTATACACTATCTCCCATTTATTTCATCATATCTATAGTCCCTTTTGGCATATATTACTTAATAACCTTCTTCCTGACCTGGGGAACGAAAACATACAAAAGGGTGAGCTCCAATGCTCAGTAAGGGTAAACAAAAGAAATATCAATCACATCATTTACATAAGCGCATAACTTTTGGAAATCATAACCGGCAAAAGAGATCAAAATTTCATAACATGGAATAAATCATGGAAGTGAAATGTAATCACAATAATCATAAATTAAAACATGAAACTTTGTGGAATACACACATAATCATAGAGAATCATTTCTTGTTAGTCAAGACTCATTGCCAAGACTATCATAGTGGACAAAGTCCCTTTCTGAACCGAGTTCACTCCTCGTTTCAGTCCTGTTTCACTGAACCGGTATAACCTACCGTTCCAGCCATGTCTATCTCATGAGATATAAAATCATTACCCAATGCATTGGAGGGAGATATAGGTCCCACCCATCTCATAATGATACCATTCATATGTGTTCCACAAAATCATAAATCATACATCATTGCATAACCCATGTAATAAAAATGGGATTCTTAAACAACATGACATCATAAAACAATTCATATAAGATAAAGGAATTCATGAAAATATTTCCATCACAACATAATCAAATCAATGTAATAATAGGGATAGAAACAGAACCCTATATTATCTTAGATGGAAAATAATTTTGATAAAACACTTGAACTCCATTCTTGAGGAAAATATCCTTTCTTCTTCAAAAACATTTTTCCTTTCTTAACATGTCATACAACATTAAACTAAAAGAAGTTGATTAAAAATAAACTTGAAATCATGTAAATGATGCTTCTTGAAAATAATGTTTTAAAAATCCATTCATGTTGTATAAGTTAAAAAAAATTCTTTGTACTTTTGTCGGAAAAGTAAAAAAGTACCTCGTACGAAAAACGACAAAAGATTCCTTTCATATCTTTTACTAAAAACTCACCTAAGGGTAAAAATGGATTTAAACAATTGTAGGTGGATGGAAATAATATTACATATTGATGAAACATGGATGTGGATGATAAAATACACCCTAGTAAATACTTACGAATAAACAATCTCGGATAAAAATGAGATTGTGATATTTCCCTTACCTTGGGTCCGTTTTTCTTCGTAAGTGTCCAAACCTCCTGTATAATGATTTAAATAATGTTATTGAATTATTCCAGAATCATACGTATTTTTATGATATCATATATGGTCATTTTCTTAGCTTCATAGTAGTAATATTTCATTGCTACTTGTTATTCGGGTGTTTATAAATTTTTGTTCGTATGCGTGTTTTGTTGAATAAATTCTTATTCTTATATTTAGGTTATGAATACCTTATTTTTAGAATGGTATTAGTGTAATATATATCATATTCATTCATTCAATTGATTTATATAATCATTACTAAATGAAGATCATGTAGAACGAGTCGCATCCCATCTTGGAGACGGTATTCCGTACGTACGCACGAGTGATGATATCGTTCCTATGATCATGGAATTGTATTGGAGTGTATGTATACTATTTCAGAATCAGTATAACTTTATAATAGTCATGTATAGTTATTATTTACACCATTATACCCATCCAAGTATGGTGGTGGTGGAAAATAGATTACACCACGGCATGGAGACGGTATTCTGTACGTATGCACGCGCGGTGATTTCTTTTTCCGTAGGATGGATAGATGGTGAAATAGGGTTGTTTCATACTTATAATAACATATCAGTATATGAGTGATACTGATGTTATTACTTCATAATGAAACAACTATATAAGAAGAAGTGGAAGAAGAAATAAAGATGAAAGAATCAGTAACGAACATTACCTCTTCTTTGAAGTGCTTCTT
Source organism: Viscum album (assembly GCA_963277665.1). Taxonomy (NCBI): domain Eukaryota; kingdom Viridiplantae; phylum Streptophyta; class Magnoliopsida; order Santalales; family Viscaceae; genus Viscum; species Viscum album. The sequence goes on from OY728148.1 coordinate 396,393,025, forward strand.
TGAGACCTTCTTTTAGGGCACTAATATTGGTCTTTGAAGAATACCAGGACCTCTAGGATGTCTCTAGGGATGTGGAGAGGAAGAATTGGAAGGGGTTGGCCGAGCTTGAAGGCTCAAAGTGGTGTGAGGAAGAGGGGGAGGAGGTTCCCTTTTATAAGGGAGGAGAGGGGAACCTTTGGGAAAACTAAAAATATTATTTTATTATAAAGTCAATTTCAGTTTTAAATAGCTCCAAATTGATATATTTCGAAGATAAGGTAAAGACGGGTCTAAATCCTCTCATCTAATAGAATTTAGACAAGTTTAGGTTCCTATTTTAACCTTATCATTTAGATTTAACATTAAGTTAAATAAGTTTACTTTTACCGTGTCTTCTTGTGTTCTTATACTACAAGGTTAATAAGCTTACTATAAGTAGCCAAACGAACCCCAAGTTGTTTGTTATTAATATATATAACCTTATCTAAGTCATTTGGAAGAAACATAGAGTTTTAGGAATAAAATTACAATTACTAATATAATATTTGTTTTAAAAACTATTTAATGTCAATTTTGAAACTATTTAGTAATTGATTTTTGTGAAAATCACAACAGAATTATTAGTTTGAAAAAAGTTAATTAAATCAATACTAACATGTCATATTAACCTAGAAAATTAGTGTAATTCATAAAAAGTCTCAAATTACATTTATTTTGTTGTTAATAACATTAGTTATGTGAAGGATCAGGTATGTACTTTATCAGGAGAGATACATGGAACACATCGTGAACTTGAGAGAGATTCGGTGGAAGCGCCAATCGGTAAGCTACCTTCCCAACACGATCCAGTATTTTGAAAGGACCGATATATCTAGGGCTCAACTTCCCCTTCTTTCCAAAACTCATGACTCTCTTCCAGGGAGATCTCCGTAAGAACACTTTATCACCCACTTCAAACTCTAGGTCTTTTCTTCGGTTGTCGGCATAAATTTTCTGTCGACTCTGAGATACTCTTATGTGTTGTTGAATAGATCTGACCTTTTCTGCCATTTCATCAACGAGATCAGGTCCTAATAGCTTTCTTTCCCCTACTTCATCCCAGCAAGTTGGAGTCCTTCATTTCATTCCATAGAGAGCTTCATAAGGAGCCATCTGAATACTAGAGTGAAAGCTACTATTATAAGAAAATTCCACCAAAGGTAGGTGTTGATCCCAACCACATTTGAAATCCATAGAGCAAACTCTCAGCATATCTTCAAGGGTTTGAATTGTTCTCTCAGACTGACCCGTCTGTCTGAGGATGATAAGCAGTGCTGAAACTCAACTCTATATCTAGAGTATGCAGAAGACTTTGCCAGAACTTCGAGGTAAATCTCGGATCCCGATCAGATATAATAGAAAGTGGTACTCCATGCAATCTTACCACTTCCTTTACATATATCATGGAAAGCTGATCCAGAGAGAAATCATCTCTAATAGCAATGAAGTGTGCAGACTTTGTAAGACGATCAACTATGACCCAGATAGCATTATTGCCTTTGGATGTTTTAGGAAGTCCCGTGACGAAGGCCATAGTGATGTTTTTTTATTACCATTCGGGTATGGGTAATGGTTGTAACATCCCCTTAGACTTCTGTCTCTCTGCTTTAACTTGTTGACAAACCAAGCATCGAGAGACATATTCAGCAACATCTCTTTTCATGCCATCCCACCAGAAGTACTCTTTCAGGTCCCTATACATCTTCGTGCTTCCAGGATGAATAGATAATGGAGAACTATGAGCCTCATCCTGCAGCTCCTTCTTTAATTCGGGGATGGGAGGAACACAAACCTGATTCATGGACTTTATTATCCCATCACAATCAAGGTTTAATTCAGGAACATTTCTCACCTTCTTTTGTAACTCGACATCTTCATTCTGTGCCTCTTTAATCTTCAAATGTATAGATGGTTGAACATTCATTTGAGAAAGATAAGATTTTCCCCTTCCATTATAATTCCAAGATCCATCCTTTGTAAATCCATAAATATTGGATCTTTTGTGATCCTCATCATGGATAAACTAGCATGGTCTTATCGACTTAATGCATCTGCCACCTTGTTTGCTTTCCCAGGGTGGTAATGGATTGACCAGTCATAATCCTTAATCAGCTCCAACCATCTTCTTTGATGCATATTCAGCTCCTTTTGTGTGAAAATATACTTTAAACCTTTATGATCTGTATAAATATCACACCTTTCACCATAAAGGTAATGCCTCCAAATCTTTAATGCAAAGATTACCGTAGCTAACTCCAAATAATGTGTTGGGTAATTTTGCTCATGGATTTTCAAATGTCGTGAGGCATAAGCTATCACCATATCATTTTGCATAAGAACACACCCCAATCCCTTCTTGGATGCATCACTATAGATCACAAACCTTTCTCCACTACAAGGCAGTGTGAGCACAGGTGCACTGGATAACCTTCTTTTCAACTCCTTGAAATTCTCTTCACATTCCTCCGTCCAAACAAACTTAACTCCTTTCCGAGTCAACATGGTTAGTGGATTAGATAATCATGAAAAATCATTCACAAAACATCGATAATATCCAGCCAATCCAAGAAAAATTCGGATCTCAGTTACTGTTGTTGGTCTCGACCATCTTTCGATACCCTCTGTCTTTGCTGGATCCATAGATATCCCCTCTTTTGAGATTATATGACCCAAAAATGCAACTTTTTGAAGCTAAAATTCACACTTGGTAAATTTGGCATAATGCTTCTCATTTCTCAGGGTCTTCAATATAATTCTCAAGTGATCTTCATGCTCTTCCTTTCTCTTTAAATAGACAAGAATATTGTCTATAAATACTACCAAAAATTGATCAAGATAGTTTCTAAAGACTCTATTCATTAATTCATGAAGATAGCTGGAGAATTAGTAAGACCAAATGGCATCACTAAAAATTCATAGTGTCCATACCATGTACGGAAAGCCGTCTTTGGTATATCCTCCCTTTCGACCCTTAATTGATGATACCCTGAACGAAGATCAATCTTGGAAAAGTATTGAGCTCCGCTTAGTTGGTCAAATAAGTCATCAATGCGTGGGAGAGGATATTTGTTCTTGATAGTGATCTTGTTATGTTCTCGATAATCAATGCAGAGTCTCATTGATCCATATTTCTTCTTAACAAATAGAACAGGTGCTCCCCAAGGTGACTCACTAGGGCGTATGAATCCCTTATCAAGATTCTCTTGGAGTTGCTTCTTCAATTCCTGCAACTCAATTGGGGCCATTCTATAAGGTGTCATTGAAATAGGCAAAGCACCTGGTACGAGTTCTATTGAAAACTCAACTTCATGATTCGGTGGAAGACCTGGTAATTCCTCCGAAAAGTCATCATCAAACTCCCGTACAATGGGAATATTCTTAATCGTGAGTTTCTCACAAACCATTTGAGATAAATAACCTTGATTTAGGGGAATCAATACCCATAAAATGGAAGAAATTTCCAATGGAAGGTTATGTTCATCCTTGCATTGATAGACGATCATAGATTGATCTGGAATATGAAATGTGACTTCCCTTCATTGGAAATTGATATGAGCTCCATATAAAGAAAGCCAATCCATGCCAAGAATCACATCAAATTCCACTATAGGAAGGATCACAAGAGTTGCAGGAAGCACTTTCCCACAAACTTCGATCATAGAAGAATTATAAACTATTGATGCGACTGTTGTGCCATTAGGTGTTGTCACAGCTAACTCATCGTCTAATTGTTTAGGTAATACGGTGATACCCTTAGAAAATTCTTCAGAAATAAAAGAGTGGGTGGATCGAGAATCAAATAAAACATTTGCTACTTCAGAGTGGATGGTAAGTGTACCTTTCACCACATCGTTATCGTACTCCACATCGCTGATAGAAATTTCATGTGACTTTCCTTTGTCTTTAGCCTTAAGAGTTTGTTGACGTCGACCGTCATCATCAACCCTTGGATTAGGGCATTTATTGGCATAATTCCCCATCTCCTTGCACTTGAAACATTGAAGTGCAGTAGGTTCATTCTGTGTATCCCTTCATTTGTTTTCATCATTAGACATCTTCTTCCCATCATCGCGGCATTCAAATTCCCGATGACCTCCCTTTCCACATTTGAAACATTTTCTTGTCCCTTTAAGACAACACCCTCCATGTTTCTTTCCACACTTTGAGCATAAGGGAAATCTCATCTTCTTTTCAGTGTGCTCTTTAGATTTTCCTTTGAATTCCATTTTCCTCTTCTTATCAAACCCATATGACTGATGGGTTACTCCAATCTACATCTCGACTTTGAGAGCACATCGAACGATTTCCTCATAGCTATTGAAGTCCCTTATGGATAACGCCCTTCGAAGACTTGGTTTTAAGCCACTAAAGAATCGATCGATCTTACTCTCAGGTTGGATAATAATACCAGAAGCGTACCTTGAAAGTCTTGTAAAATTTGATTCATAGGTACCATCAGATTCATCATCCTTTTACTTCAGTTCAAGAAACTCTTTCTCCATCTTTGTTCAGAGAATACGAGGGAAGTACTTATTGAAAATAAGTTCTTGAACTCGTCCCATTCCATGGACTAAATTTCATCCCTTTGCCTCGTATTCTTAATAATATTCCACCATTGATCAGCATCACCTTCCAAACGATACACTACTAAGATGAATTTATCATGTTCAGAACATTGAAGAACTGAAAATATCTTTTCAGTGGTACTGATCTATTTTCAGCAACATGTGGATCAGAAGACCCACTGAAAGAAGGTGGGCTTTGCCTCATGAAGGACTCAATAGAATATCGCTCCCTTCTCTGCTCATTTAGAAGTCCAGAATGATTTATAGCTTGTGTAAGTATAGAAATAAGATTTTGTACTCCATATCCCATAACATTTGTTTGTTCAGGATGATAATCATTGCATTGTCCATTACATTGATCAACACGGTTCCTTCGGGTTCCAGCCATCATCTAAAACCCAAAAAGAATTGTGTGAGTGGTAAAAATCATGCTAGGGAAAACAACATAATAAAGGGGGAGTACCTTCAATATCTAGCATCTTAAGTTTAATTCTAAGATCGTTAGCACAATTCTAGGACTATAACCTATACTTATACTTAACCTTAGGGACATCCCCAGACATACCTTATAAATATCTCTAGGGATCTCACTAAAGTTATTGCATCCTAGTTTCCAAAGGTTGACTAAAACATTCCTCTGATACCAACTATAACGACCCATACTTTACATACATTGTTAATACTTCAAAATTGAAGAATACTTATTACAATATATAACAAAACCACGAAAGGACCATATAGGTAGAGTGTCTTTAGAAACTGGGAAACATAAACAACTGGTTCATAAAGCGTCTACACTGTCTCCCATTTATTTCATCATATCTATAGTCCCTTTTGGCATATCTTACTTAATAACATTCTTCCTGACCTGGGGAATGAAAACATACAAATGGGTGAGCTCAAATGCTCAGTAAGGTTAATCAAAAGAAATATCAATCACATCATTTACATAAGCGCATAACTTTTGGAAATCTTAACCTGCAAAAGAGATCAAAATTTCATAACATGGAATAAATCATGGCAGTGAAATGTAATCACAATAATCATTACTTAAAACATGAAACTTTGTGGCATACACAAATAATCATAGAGAATCATTTCTTATTAGTCAAGACTCATTTCCAAGACTATCTTAGTGGACAAAGTCCATTTCTGAACCGAGTCACCCTCGTTTTAGTCCTGTTTCACTGAACCGGTATAACCTACCGTTCCAGCCATGACTATCTCATGAGATATAAAATCTTTACCCAATGCATTGGAGGGAGATATAGGTCCCACCCATCTCATAATGATACCATTCATATGTGTGCCACAAAATCATAAATCATATATCATTTCATAACCCATGTAATAAAAATGGGATTCTTAAACAACATGACATCATAAAACAATTCATATAAGATAAACGAATTTATAAAAATATTTCCATCACAACATAATCAAAACAATGTAATAATAGGGATATAAACATAAACATATATTATCTTAGATGCAAAATAATTTTGATAAAACACTTGAACTCCATTCTTGAATAAAATATCCTTTCTTCTTCAAAAACATGTTTCCTTTCTTTACATGTCATACAAATTTAAACTAAAAGAAGTTGATTAAAAATAAACATGAAAACTTGTAAAGTATTCTTCTTGGAAATAATGTTTTAAAAATCCATTCATTTCATATAAGTTAAAAAAACATTCTTCGTACTGTTTTCGGAAAAGTCAAAAAGTACCTCGTACGAAAAACGACAAAAGATTCCTTTCATATCATTCACTAAAAACTCACCGAAGGGTAAAAATGGATTTAAACAATTATAGGTGGATGGAAATAATATAACATATTGATGAAACATGGATGTGGATGATAAAATACACCCCAGTAAATACTTACGAATAAACTATCTCGGATAAAAATGAGATTGTGATATTTCCCTTACCTTAGGTCTGTTTTGCTTCGTAAGTGTCCGAACCTCCTGTATAATGATTTAAGTAATGTTATTGACTTATTCCAGAATCATACTTGTTTTTATTATATCATATATGGTCATTTTCTTAGCTTCATAGTAGTAATATTTCATTGCTACTTGTTATTTGGGTGTTTGTAACTTTTTGTTCTTATGCGTGTTTTGTCGAATAAATTCTTATTCTTATATTTAGGTTATAGATACCTCATTTTTAAGAATATTATTAGTGTAATATATATCAAATTCATTCATTCAATTCATTTATATAATCATTATGAAATGAAGATCATTTAGAACGAGTCGCATCACATCGTGGAGACAGTATTCCGTACGTACGCACGAGTGATGATATCGTTCCTATGATCGTGGAATTGTATTGGATTGTATGTAGACTATTTCAGAATCCATATCACTTAATATTAGTCATATATAGTCATTATTTACACCATTATACCCATCCAAGTAAGGTGGTGGTGGAAAATAGATTACACCACGGGGTGGAGACGGTATTCCGTACGTACGCACGTGCGGTGATTTCTTATTCCGTAGGATGGATAGATGGTGAAATAGGGTTGTTTCATACATATAATAACATATAAGTATATGATTGATACTTATTTTATTACTTCATAATTAAACAACTAAAGAAGAAGAAGTGGAAGAAGAAATAAAGATGAAATAATCGGCAACAGACATTACCTCTTCTTTGAAGTGCTTCTTTGAGACCTTCTTTTAGGGCACTAAAATTGGACTTTGAAGAAGACCAGGACCTATAGGATGTCTCTAGGGAAGTGTAGAGGAGGAATTGGAAGGGTTTGGCCGAGCATGAAGGCTCAAAGTGGTGTGAGGAAGAGGGTGAGGAGGTGCCCTTTTATAAGGGAGGAGAGGGGTACCTTTGGGAAAACTAAAAATATTATTTTATTATAAAGTCAAGTTCGGTTTTAAAAAGCTCAAAATTGATATCTTTCGAAGATTAGGTAGGAATGGGTCGAAATCCACTCATACAATAGAATTTAGACAAGTTTAGGTTTGTATTTTAACCTTATCATTTATATTTAACATTAAGTAAAAAAAGTTTACTTTTACTGTGTCTTCTTGTGTTCTTATACTATAAGGTTAATAAACATACTATAAGCAGCCAAAATAACCCCAAGTTGTTTAATATATATAACCTTATCTAATTCATTTGGCCTAACCTTAGATTTTTAGGAATAAAATAACAATTACTAATATAATATTTGTTTTAAAAACTATTTTATGTCAATTTTGACACTATTTAGTAATTCATTTTTGTGAAAATCATAACGGAATGATTAGTTCGAACAAAGTTAATTAAATAAATACTTACATGTCATATTAACCTAGAAAATTATTGGAATCATTAAAAGTCTCAAATTACATTTATTTTGGTGTTTATAACATTAATTATGTCAATATTTCATTAATAAGACAATTATTGCATCATCTTTGTGTCATAAATAAATTAAATAGTTTTAATGTCTAAAAATTAAAAATAAAATACCATTATTTAGGAACATTTCTTAGCTTTCTAAGAAATATTTATAGTCTAATTTATCTTATGTATAACCCCATATTAAAAATTATTTACATATTAAACATCGATTTTAACTATTTTAACCCTTCTTTAAATAAATTAAAATAAATGTCCTAATCTAATCCAAGTGGGCCTAAATGGTCATATTTTATTCCTAAGTTTATTTTTGGTCGAACTACACTTGTCCAATAGAAATAGGACATGTGTTAGGGTAATAATAATATCATCTTTACCCTTAGTTACCCTATTTACTTTTAACTGTCGTAAAAAAATTAAAAAGTTACTATTCACCAAAAAATTATTTTCATCTCATTGAACCACATTTTACTTACTAAGAGCAACTGTGTCTCTCGGATTTTTGAAATTCCACTCACTGAAGTGGTAAAATTATGTTTTATGAAAAATTCAGTATTTAACTACCACTTAGTGGTTTCACTATTAATCAAAAATTGAAAGTTTTCAGAAAAATACCAAAATTTAACCCTAGGCTAATTTCGATATTCCGAATCCAAAAATGAAGTCAATTTTGAAAAATAAAATTTATAAAATTTCAAAAAGTGGTTATTACTATTCATAACGGCTAGTTTTAATAATATTTTAATAGCATATCGTTGTTTAGTGAAACTCGGTATTGCGTACGACGCAAGCTATCGAGGAAGGTCGTGATTTCGTGTAAAGCAAGCCAAGCAAGTGTTGTGTGTAGAAAAATATTCCTTTGATGATTTATATAAAATAAAAGTCTCTGGAGTTACAATATAGGATTGAGGTTATGGTATTGGGAATCTGTTGTAATATAGTTACAAATAATATTATTTTATTTAATTTTGATATGTGCTTTATATGATGAAAAATGTAATAAATGTTGGGGATCAGTTATGGTGGGAGGAGGGATGAGGTTGGTTCCCTTCATTTTCATGATACACTAATGTGATAGTGATTTAATGTGTGGTTATAATGTTGTATGATGTGATACGTTGTGTGTGGTGATAACAATGTTGTGGTAATTATTATGATGTTGCGTAAAAATATATACATATTTGGTTATGTGTATATAGACAGGATGAGAGCACTGTTACATTTTATATTGGGTTTTACAAGCACAAAATTACAGGGGAATTGTTTTTGGGGTTTCTAAACCATTTTAATAATATATTATTATAAATTTATTATTTTTAGGGTGATTTATCCTTAGTGTTATTTAGTGATAGTTGGCCCAGCTTTGGTGCATACTAGTTATATTTTCTATTAACTATGGAAAAAGAATATTTCTCCCCGATTTTTATGAGTGACCTTGAGTATAATTATACTACATATACATATATGATCACCACTCTAAATATAAATCAATTTTTTAGGTTTAGTATTGGGAGTTTGTGATATGAATGTATATTAGTAGCTCTAGGTTTAGAGTTTCTATCAAATTAATTTCTATACATGTTTCCTTTAATTGATTTTTTTGGAGACATGATTCAAGTAAGAAATTTACCTTAATTATGGAATAATTATTTCTATTTTCATTAATGGTTATCATAGATTACTTTCATTGAATTTTCATTAGAATATGTGACCAATTAATTCCATATGTGTTTTATTATACCTATCTTCCCTATATTTAACATTTTTCCCATTAGAGGTGGTCCTCAAGGACCACCACTAACATCCTTATATTCCCAAGAGGAGTTTTGTTTCAGTGTTATTATCATGATGATTACATATTCTATATAGAGAAATAGTATTAGTAATATTAATTAATTATGATCCATGATACACCATCCAGAACACATATAATGATAGCCCTCTTTGACTCAACCATAACATGTCATAAATATATATTTGATTATTTTGCATGAAAATTAAATATATTACATGGTTAAACAATATTGATAGTTTTAATGTCTAAGTGTCTTTTTATAATACATTCCAAAATGTTTTCTCATAATGTATATTAAATAAATCCTTCAATGTTTGTCATATTATTATCTTTCTATTAATATCACTCTTAGAACCTTACCTCAAAACAAATTGACACCGAACATAATAATTGTTGATCTTATATTATTTATAAGGTAAATTATATGAGATATCAATCAATGATCATAAGTGATTTTAGGTTTTTGGAATATAATCATAACATAAGGAGGACATACCGAATCAATTAAATGTCATTTTTCATGATATATGGATTAAGGATTTGTCATAACAAATTACAAATCTCATAATGTAGGTAATTATTATAAATAAATCAAGATCTATGATAGCATATCACAAATTTATGAATGTAAAAAAATTCAATTATTATAACATTTTGAACTAGTATAATTAGTAATTGGTTCGCTCATTATGTTATGTACATGAAATAAATAAATTTATAATCTTATGAACATAAAAATAAGTCCATGAATACACTTTTAAACACGAAACAAAATCCACATATGATTTGAAAAAATAATTATCTTCATGCATAATGTATATATCTCATGAGTTATCTATAATTACCAAATGCATTAGATGGTTATATAAAACCTACTTGAAGAATACCCATACACCATAAATGTTCCACAAGATCATTAAAAACATTCATTAATTTAACATATCAAGACACATAGACATGAAATGAGTTTAATTAAATCATTTTATTGTATTATAATATGTGTAAAAAAGATCCATATAATCATCCTTCAATAATAATCTTCATAATCCATATTGAGAAATAATTTGAGTGGTATCATAAAATAATATTCATTGTGAATCATTCAAATCATTAAATACTGGTGACAAAGAATTAATAATATATTTAAAAGATCATTTAAAATATTTTTGGATGGCATGAGGAAAATATATTATACTTATGATTCAATTTTAACTAAAAATTCATAGAAAATTGGTAAAATAAAGTTAATTTGAGATAACCAAGTAAAATTGTAATGGAATTTTCAATGAAAATAATTATCCTATTTTTGAGAATTTTATTCCATTCATATATTTTAAAAGTGATTCGTATTTCAATCCATTTGAGAAATTGGTAAAAACATATTTTTCAGTAAGGATTTATTTTAAAATATTCTTTTTAACCATTTAAAACAAATTAAATGTAACATAATTTTTATAAAACTTTTATTGTGTAGTTAAAAAATTCTATAAAATAGTTATTAGTATAATATAAATTGATAAAAAAGTTAACTAATAATAGCCGAAATATGGTCACCTATTATTTAAAAATATTTTCTTTGTCATTTTAAGTACCATTGTGAAGAAAATGTAATTATTAAATGAAAATTAAACTAACCACCAGAAGAAAAGAAAATACATGTGGTTTAATGGATACCTATGTATATTATTTCCATGAAATTTTTTTATCATAAACAATCCCTCAAATAATAGACATTGTATCAAAATTACCTTAAATCATGTATTTTACAACCTTCTATATGTTCAAACATGTTCTATCATAAATATATTTTAATAATATACCTAATTAAAACCCATATTAACACTTATAATTCCATGTATTATTTAGTTATAATATATTATTTCTCATTCATCCATAATTCCTTATTAAAATGAAGGTTCCAGTGGAATATACTTTCATTTTTCCTGTATGATTTTATTCAGAAGTGTGCATCATTATAATTTTATCATGGATGCATAATTTTTATAATATTAACTGTTTCATTACTATTATTTTGAATAATTATATTAAATTTTACATTAATAGATATAAAGTGATGATGACAAATAAATGACATCACATCATGGAGATGAATGTTTTTTTATACATTGTAGTGATGCTTCAGTTTTTTGATGGAAATAACATGAAAATGGTAATTAATAATTCACCCATAATGAGTAAATATTATGGAGAAATAATTATATATTCATTAGTTACATCTTTAACACTATCTATGTAATTTTTAAATTAAAATATAATCACATCACTTCATTAAGATTGTAGTCCACTTCTATGCATGAGAGATGTCATCATTACACAACTGATCAGAATGTAATAATATAGAAATTGACAAATATTTATAAAAGATTAATTTTTTGATAAATATAATATATAAAAATTTAATCTATCAAAATAACCATCAATTAATAATGATGATAAATTATTTAACACATCATTATTTGGAGGTAGTAATCCACATGTACAGATGAGGGATACATTCATCTCATGTTTAATGGATTAGAGTTGGAAAATGGCCACCCTATAATCATAATAAGAATTAATTATATTTAGTTCACTAAATTTATTATTTTAGATCTGATACCATAAAATTTAATCAGTATTCGGAAGGAATAAAATTGAATTTAGTCGATTAATATTTGTAACTTTTTATTGTGAAACATTATTTGGCATACACCTTATTATCTGGAAGTATTATATAATCATCAAAAATGTAATTAATATTATTTTCTTTAGATTAAAATAATTAAATTTTTATATTAATTGGAAATAATAATATTGTCTTGATGTATGGGGACAGTGGATATGTGGTGTCCTTCTATAACGGAGGTGGATTGGACAACGAAATGTTATTAAAATATAAAAATATATTAATTAATTATGAAATCCAAATGACACCAAATTAAATCAAATTAAAAATATAACAAGATATAGAACCGAAACATAACCTTCCAATATAATTTCTGCTATTTTTAATTCATTTTTATCATTTTCTCTTTAGTTTGTCCACTCTTTTACCCCATTAAATCATTAAATTTGAAATGAAATTTTATATTAGATATAATTCATAATGACAAAAAATTAAATTTAAATTATTATACAATATTATTTATTGTTATTAAAATATGGAAATAATATTATCGAATTTTAATAAAATAAATAGTAAATACTCCTTTTATAATAGAGAAGAAAATTAGTCAAAATAAACTATTCCATCAAAAAAATTTATGTATAAAAATTTACTCATAATCTAGTTATTTTTTTAATATATTGTTATTAATTAGAATATGATTAAACAATATCATGTTTTAAAATTATAATGACAATTTAAAATTTACTACTTTTTACATATATTTAAGGTAAACTTAATATTTTTGTAAATAAATATATCTAATAAATTATATTTATTTCAATGAAAAATACATCTAAAATCATGGGGTTTTACATTTTAATTCCCTTATAATTAATTTCAAACTCATAATTAATTCAATATAAAAAATTACAATCTATTTTCATGATCACATCATGGTATTCATATGATGTTTCCCAAAAATTATTATTCTTATATTTAATATTAATAGGTGAGTAGTGTTGTTCTATAACATATTTTATCAATGATACAGTGTTTCAAATATTTATTCATTATAGAGATAATCTTGAACCATTTGTATAATCTATGATTTATTCCATGTGATGTATAATCTATATAATTAATCGATTGAGAGACATGAAATAAATTGTTAACATGATATTTTTTGGGTAAAATATATTTGATAAGAAACCTTCTAGGCCCAATGAATAATATTAAAATTTATGATATAACTAGGGTTTATTTATCCATTATTTTGAAATTTCATACACATTTAGCATGTATAAATTCAATGGAATACCCTATCAATACAATTTAATATCATATGTCATGGATTATTATAATCATAACTCTTCTATGAAATCTAAGACTTCATAATGTACTACCCATTGCATAAAAAAAATTTCCCATTCATTACATAGATCATTTTCTAATAGCATTCTTTCTAAAAATCCATCCTAAAACATTTGATTCTTATAATTCCGTCCGCAAAGGTACTAAACAATTTATGTCAAAATAGTTTTATGAATGATATTTTGTTTTGAATATTATACCAAATAAATTTGTTCATCTTATACAACTATTTAAAGGTATATATAATTCTAATAAACTAAATTCTATAGTATAAATGGTCCTCTAGGATTGAATATTTTTATATGGATGATAGAAAATATATAAACTCAATAATATTTCTTGATTGTACAGAAGAATTCATTAAAACTTCATGGTAAATATTAGATCTCGAACAAATAAATTTTGTGTGGTATTCTATGAAATCCTTCAAAATCCATTCTATATAGCCTTGTATGTTTATCAAGATATATATCTTCTTTATTAAACATAATATGTTCCAAAATCATAATGATACTAAATAAAACCTAATTTTTATAAAAACCTTCAGATTTCATTGGTGTTTAATAAAATAATTTATGATGATGTTTTCCAATTTCCATTTAGGAATTGATAACTATAAAAAAATCCCCTTAGAATTGTAAATCACTAAAATAACAATGTGCATACTTGGAATCAGGATACGTAGGTTGTAATAACCCTTTTCTTTTTATCCCACATAAAATACTATTTTAGATATCTATACATCATTAAAATTTTGATACGATTATAGAATGATGAAAAATGACTTTCATATAATATCTCCCTCATCAATTATGTTATTAATGGGACACATACTTAGTTATTGAACATTATCACTCCATTGTAATAATGGTTGAAATTATGGACATTGTTACCCTTAATTCATAGTTCTGCATCAAACATATTCACATTCATAATCATCCCTTTGAATGATTGATTAATATTCATCTGTGAAAGATAATACCTTTCCACATTCCTCATAATTTTACTATCCATATTTGGAAAATCCATAAAAATATTTTATATTTCTTTCCACATCATGGAAGAAAAGAAAAAATTTGTAGATTCAAGGAATCTACCACTTATCTGAATTCATGGATGTTAATGTATTAAGAATTCATAATAATAGATCATATACAAGATGATTCTATTGTGCATATTTAATACATTCTATTTGAATATGTACTTTATGAATTTATAATATCTAAATATATCTCAATTTTCAACATATCGAGAATGCCTTTATATTTAAAATGAGAAACACAAAGATTCCAACTCCAAATTATCAGTTCGGTAATTTTTAGTATGAAAAATCAATTGGTGTGAGGAATAATCAATGATGAAATAATTTTTTTTGATGACACATATTATTCCCCTATTCTATGATTTATTATTGATTGTAATCCATTCCACAATATAGGGTAATGTAAGAATAACTACCCTGAATAACATTACTTTTAAATCTATGACATTTTTCTACATGCATCAATAAAAAGGAACATGAATACCTTTGATGCCAACATGATTAATATATTTTATAGTAAAGATAATTTTCTCAAAAAATCATATGTGGTATCCTTTCATCCTATGTAAAAATTGGACCTTGGTCCCATTGTTAGTATGGAACATTGTTCAATATCATTTTTCATTGAAGGATCCACCAATATACCCTTAGTGGAAAATATATTAGACCCCGTAATAGACTATTTGTAACCAATAATTATATATGACAAATTTTAATATGTTTTCTCTATATTCAGGGTCATAAAAAGAATACCCAAATGTTTTTCATGTTCTTTAATTTTCATTAAAATATATGACTGTCTAATATATAGATTACCCTAAATAGATCAAGGTAATCTCTATTTAATTGTTCAATACATGTATAAGGATAGAAAGAGCATTAGTACATCGAAGTAAAATTATATTACATTCCAAATGACAATTCTTGTTAGAATTTTTTTTTGGTATATCATCAAAATTGACCCTCAATTAATGAAATTGATAGTAATGTTCAATCTTGGAAATGTATTTACCTCCACATAGTTTATGAAACATATATTCAATATGGGATATCGTATACTAATTATTTATATATATCATTATATGATCATGGCTATAAATAAAATGAGGCATTGTCCCGTTATTATTAAAAAATAATTGGTGTATCCCATGGTGATCGACTAGTGTATATGAATTATTTATCATTCTTCTCTTAATGATTCTTATTTAATTCCTACGAATAAATGGTGTCCATTCTATATAGATTATTTAAATTGTGTTTAGATACATAATTTTTTTCTTTGAAAACATAACATCACAATTTTGGGAATTTATTTATGAAATTTATCATCATAATCCCAAATAATTGGAGTATCATCAACACATAGTTTTCCAAAAACAATTTGAGATAAACAAACCTCATGTATAGGTAATAAAAATGAAATAACGGAAGTAACAACCATTTTATTTTCATACTCTTCCTTTCACCAAAAGATAGTCATGGATTGATATGGAATATCAATAATGGCTTCCATTTTCCTAGAAATCAATATTGTCTCTATATAGGGAGAATCATTCCATGATAAAAATAAAATAAAATTGAACTAGTGGGATAATAATTGAATTTTTAGTGATAACATTCCAATAAATTTATAGTAGGTAGGATCTATATATGTGAGATTACATCATCATATGACAATGAGAGTAAACATCTAATCATTGAAGTTTTAATGATATAACCATTTAAAATTTATTTTATGTATAAGAGAAACTATATAATAATTAATTAATTCAATGGGTTTTTTATAGAGGACGATATGTGTACCTTTCACAGCATCATTATCAAAACCCACATAAACATATGTGACTACATGATATCCTTATTATTCCATTCACATATTAGTTTAATAAAGAATAATTAACAAATTATCCATTACATTAAGGAATTACTTCCTAAAATTCCCACACACCTTGTATATAAATCAATGAAAATTTTTTGGTGTACTTTTTTGAGGTTTTTATCCAATCATATCATTGACTTTAATTTTCACATAAAATTAATATTCTTTATTTTAATGGATATGAATTCCAAACATAAAACATTTTATCATTCCCCTTGGTTAATTACTTTATTTTGTTATTCATGTGTTTTTTATGTATGTGGTTGAAATATCATCATCCAACCATGTGGTATACCACTACGACATCCATGAACCTTTATCAATTTATTCAAGAAACCAGTGCCATGAGGATTTCTGTTTTCCGTTTAATAAATGATTGTACATCTAATGATTTTTTCAAATCATCAAATTTCCCTTCTGTATAATTAAATATGACAACATAGGTCTATAAAACTAAATTATTTATGAATATTTATTTCATGGTTGATGATTAATTTATAAGTGTACCCCATATTTCATGTAACATTTTCATCATAGGTTTCGATAAAATCAAAATTCTTCTAGTTAAACTCTTCAAATTCCATCTCAATGAAATATAAATTGTTTGGAATAATATTTCAAACATATATTATTTCATGGTGTTTATTTCACTATAATTTCATGTATATAAAATATGTGCCCACTATTTACCCTCTTTATCATATTGGTAACATATATCTATGATAACATTTTCATATTAATTGTACCAAATAATAGAAAATATAATATTTGAGATTATATAAATTATGGATCATTTTTTTCAACTAATGAATATTTATGATTATCCCATGTATTTCATGGTAATCATCTATTCAATTTGTAACATCCCAACCTAGGTTACACAAACAAATACCCCAATCTTGTAAGTCACATGACCTCAAGCACACTTCCTCATACACTAGTAGTTTCTAACTGATAGTGAGGGTATAATATCAATCTCGGGGAGACTATACCCTCTGTGTTAGAGTAAATATCATGTCGAAAATAGATAAAAAATAACCATGAATATAATAATAACCATTAATATTCTAGTAACACATGAAGACCAAAACAAGAAATAAAATACATAAACTAATATTAGATATTAGATGATAATGTATGTGTCATGTTTTAAAATGTAAATAAAAAGTGAAAACATTAATAACTACCAAGTTGGTCCAGATCCATGTCTAATTCACTTATCCATGATCCATCCCAACTCATCCATCTAATACATATCCTTTTCCATTATCTTGTCTTACAACCAGAAAATTTACTGGGGAACTGATAATGAAACCCCAGTTGTGTGTGAGTAATACATAGTAGGCCACCACCACCAGTGTGTAAAATCATATACAGTTATAGACTAGTTTATGTGGTTTTATAAAGAAATTGAAGAATGAATAAATAAACTATTTTCACATAATCAACTACACAATATTTAACCACATTACCATAGGGTTCTCGTAGTCACATGTACCTCAATACATGCTACAGATCATGCTAGAGACAAATTTATTCCCAAAGGATGTCATATATCATAATTTCATTATTACCATTATTTAATTCACATATGGATGTCCATGTTAACATTCATTAATTCAAACATGAATTCACATGTTAGCATTAGTACTTCTGTAACGCCCCGACCCCAGCTACCCAGAGTCGGTGCATTACTTAGTAACATTGGCATGATCATAAGAAAGATCAAATCTCGAAAGACCGATTGGTTTAGTAGCCTTGGAGACACTAGATATATTCATAAAGTTTTACATTACATTTCAAAGTGAAAAACTACTACAACAACAAAGTCTTCATATCCACACTATTAACCCCTCATAATATCCCTGCAAGTCAATCATAATTTACTTCTTCACTACCTGGGAAAAATAAAACATAGAAAATGGGTGAGCTCAAATGCCCAGTAAGGAGAACAATATAGCGGAACATTCAAAATAAGCATAAACATTTAAGGCAATGAATTACTAAAACAAAAGCCTTTTAAACATGAACTTCAACATAATATGGCAAAAGTAAAATGAAATAATGCCATTTACTTATTCACATGGATATTCTACTAATCGAATAATCACATGCAAAATCAATAACCACTTTCATAATGTTGGAATGCATAATGCCAGACTATCATAACCACATAGCCAAGGCCTCGTGCCAAGACTACAAATAAGATTTTGTCAAGGCCTTGTGCCAAGACACTAGTTTGTCTCATGAGACCTACCGATGCATCGAGGAGCTATAGCGGGCTCCACCCGTCACATATTAAGTCCAATGCATTCCCATATGAAAAGGTTTAAACATAACATAAACATTCATATTAAAACTAGCATACGAAATGTCAATACTTTCACCATAAACTATGAATGGTATAAAAATAGCACATCCACAGTCAAACATATCACAAAACCTTCAATACAATATAGAAGTTTTGTATCATAATAAATCAACTTCAAATAATCTTAAAATTCATCAAAGGATGTTGACATAGATGAAATAAAAATTCTTTTTAAAGAAATATCTCATTTTATTTTGAAATCATTTAAGATCCATATAAAATAAAACATTTTCTTTGAAAATATTCTTATAAGCTTGTAAGGAAATCATTGAAGATTTTATAACGGTGAAAAATAACCGCACCCGCCGTATAAGTTAAAAAAACATTCTTACCTCAATTCTATCGAAATGGTTAAAAAGGACCTTGTTTTGAAAACGACGGAAAGATTCCTTTATAAAACTCTTATAAAAATTCAAACAAGGGTATAAATGACTTTAACCCATAAAAAAATGTTTTTAAATACATTTTTAAGAAACATGGATGTGGATGATAAAGATATCCCAGTAGATTATTACGTATAAACAACCTCGGATAATGAAGAGATTGTGAAATAACCCTTACCTTGTACTTTTCCTTGGTTGGGGTAGGTTAACCTCCTGTATAATGGTGAAATAGTTGTTATTAAATTATACAAGAATCATATATATTAATATGATATCATATATGATCTTTTAACATTGATTTGTTAATAATATCTTAGAATTATCGTCGTTTCGGGTGTTAACTTACTTGTTTTCTTTTGTATGTTTTGTTACGTAAGACATGTATGTAAAGGATAGGTTGTATATTATTCATATCCAGAATGATACCAAGTCCTTAAACATCATTTTTTAAATCATCAAATTATACTTGAATGGATACGATGGAGAATGAATCTCATCGCGTTCGTGGAGACGGTAGTCCGTACGTACGCACGAGCGACAATATCATTCTTTTGATATTAAAATAATATATAAAAGGATGGTATATCATATATAAAGAATCATTAACATGTTAGATTTATTATTTACATGAGTTACACATCATTATTATACCCATCCAAATAATATTATATTGAATAACAATTACACCACGACGTGGAGACGGTAAGCCGTACATACGCACGTATGGTGACATGTTATTCAAAGGGTGGATATGATAATGAATATGGTTTTCCCATATTTATAATAACATCACAGTATATGTGAGATACTGGAGTTATTATTTCAGAATGGTAAGAACAAAGGAAGAAGAAGTGGAAGAAGAAATGAACTTAGAAAAGGGTGGTGAAATCATTACCTCTTCTTCGGGTTCTTCCTTTTGATTTGATCAAAAGGGCTCCTTAGGTTGGCTTTCTGATCAAACTAAGGACTCTAGGTTGTATTGAGGGATGTTGGGAGAGTATTTGGGCAGAGTGTGGCCGAACCAAAAGGCTTTGAAGGTGTGAAGAAATGAGAAGGAGGAGTGCCCTTTTATAAGAGGGGTGAGGGGCACCTTTGGAAAAGCTAGAAATATTAATTTATAATAAATTCATATTCGGTTTCTAATGGCTCCAAAATTGACTATTCAAAGGTTAAGGTGGGGATAGGTCGAAAACAACTCAACCAATAGAATTTAGACAGGTTTGGGTACTTATATTAACCTTATCTTTAAGTATTAACTCTAAGTTAATTAGTTTCACTTTTACAATGTCTCTTTGTATTTTTATATTATATGGTTAATAGACTTACCATATACATACAAGCGACCCCCAAGTGGTCCATTAATGATTAACCTATCATAATATAAGTCTCTTGGCCGAACCTTAGATTTTTAGGAATTTAATATCAATTAATAATATAATATTTGTTTTAAGAACTCCTTTATGTCAATTTTGACACTATTCAATAGTTGATTTTTGTGAAACTCATAACAGATTGATTACTTCGAAAAACGTCAATTAAATAAATCCTAATATATCATATTATCCTAGAAAATTAGTTTAATTCATTAAAAGTTTCATATTATATTTATTTGGGTATTTATAATATCAATTATTTTAATTTTTCACTATTATAGTAATTACTGCATCATCATTGTGTCATAAATAAAATAAATTATTTAATGTCTAAAAATTATAAATAAAACATCATTATTTAGGAAATCTTTTTAGATTTCTAATGAATATTTATAATCTAAAATCCAACATGTATAACCCTATGTAAAAATTGTTCTTCTAAAAGATGTAAGCTTATGCCATTTTTGTATTCATTTTAACTTAATTAAAATAAAGTGTCATTATCACTTACAAGTGGATCAATGGGGTCCCAAAATTGACCCAAAGATGCCCATGGTCGACCATGTATCAACCAATAGGGTTACGACACGTTTTAGGGTAATTTATTATTATTATAATATTATTTTTTAACCCTTATTTACCGGATTTACCCTTAACCATGGTAAATAAAATATTTACCGCAGTAATTATTCAAAATGTCTAAAAATAAAAGTTACCTATTTACACAATTTGAACATCCTGATTCCAAATATGGAATCCATTTTTCTAAATTCAAAACACAGAAGTGGCAGAAATTAATTTAAAATTAATTCCCGCTGTCAAAACAAAAAGCGTGTTTTTTAAGAGATAATAACTATCAAAAGATTGACACTTGTTTATGTTCGGTTTAATTGTAAAATTATGTCCAATGACCAATATTATATTAAATGGTAAAAATATATTCTAAATATACTTTAAAACCACTCAAATTCATAATTTATCACTATTAATTATTTTGATTAAAAAAGTTGTTTTTAATTAAAATTTAGTAATTTTCACTATTCATCAAAATATGAAAGTTATCCGAAAAGTACCAAAATTTCACCTTAGGCTAAATTTGATATTCCGAATCCAAAAATGAAGTCCATTTTAAAATATAAAATATATATAACTTCAAAAAGTATGTATTACTATTCATAACAGCTAGTTTGATTGGTTACGGTGTGTTAGAACTCGGTGTTGCGTACAACACACGCTAGCGTACCGTGGAAGCTTGGGATGTTTCATTTTAAATTTTTGATGTCCCCATTTAGTCAAAAAGTTTAAAATATAGTATCTAAAAAGGGTTCACTATTAAAATTTGGTAAAAGTGAAATACTGAAAATGAATTTGTTCTTACATTATGTCTAAGAAACTCATAATATGGATTCTAAAATTATAAGGATTATATAAAGTTTAAAATTTAGTTAACACTTTTCATAACCTCTTTTGAACAGCTTGTTTGGTAAGTCATGGTGAGATTGAACTTGGTGTTGCGTGTAGTGAATGTTATTGAATTATTTTGAAGAAATAACACACTATAGAATCTTGGGGTGTTACATTCCCCCCTCCTTCAATAAATTGCGTCCTCGCAATTTGAAATTGTTCTTCGAAAATAAAAGGTTGAAAATAGAAAATATCTTTGTGGGAAAACCCACATCGGAAATTGGGTTACTAAAATTTAGTCTTAATATGAGGAAAAGAGAAATGAAAGGATCACCACCAAATTATGATCTCTATTAGGGGAACATTGGTGGCAATTATAGACATATAATTGGAGGAAAAACGTAAATATTTATAGGTAGTGATTGAGGACATAAATCACAAACAAGTATAAAATTGAGGTCCTTAAACTCATCAATCTATGATGATTTGAAGTACCATCAGTTCAACAAAATATAGGGTATTGGGATAACACATTTTTGACGTTTCAAAATATCTTAGTTGAAATCCCACATCGAAAAATGAATTAATGATGCCTCTATTTTAAAATAAAGAGTGGAAAGTATGAAGATTACAGAAAATAACACATACTAGGGTTCCATGTAGGAAAATATGGATATGGAGGAGAAATCTAACCATCAATTATCTGATGGAGAGTGGTAGAGAACATGGCTATGAAAAGGCCAACAATCCCAAAGCCATAAATTAGTGATGATTTAAGGTACCATCTAGGACAACATTTTTGTTCTAAGTTCCTTTTCTTAATGATGAGGAATTTATTTATGAGATTGGCTAAGATCATAAGGAGATATACTTACTTTAAAATTAGAGTTTTATCCCTTAATAAATTTCTACCAAAAACTCATCATTCACTCGTAAAAAAAATTCTATTTATACTATTCATAGAGGGTTCCAAAATAAACGAATTTATAATTCATCTACCAGATCATTTAAAAAAACTACTTTATTTAATCCAGGACATCTCGTGGGATAGTGGTAGGTTATACACCCTTGTCGCCCTTTGGTTGCGGGTTCAAGTCTTGCGGCCTTTCCAGACGCGACGGGTTGCCGCCCGACCTCCGGGTTGTCCTTTTATGGCAATCCAAAATAATCCAAACTAGAACTATCCAAAATACTTCTGTCCAAACTCACAGTCCAACATTTATAAGGAAGGTAAACATAATGTAGATCCTTTTTACCCCGTAATAGCATATGAATACCTTCATCATGTATTACCATATTCCTTATTGATTACATTAATGCTCCCTTATTCCATATATAATGCTGGATATACTTCATTAATCCAAAAATGTTTTAAACCCCAACAATGATGGAATATACAAATCATTAATCAGTTCCAAGGTAGTCAAGAATATCCAATATAATTTTTCCAAAATAATCATGTATTATTCGAAAATCACTACCTCGTTATCAGAACTATATTATGGTTTATCATTCTCTCAACCATATATTTTCCAAAAATTTATCCTGCTATTGAGTCACTTTTCTTTGTTCCACACAATCTCAAGTCCTTAATGAAATAGTACTGCAGTACAATCCTTATATACTCCATAATTATTATAACAAGTACATTGTTGATACAGCACTCAATTGACATAATCAACATAAGAACTCTAATCATTCCTCTTCATCTGTGGTAGTATCATAACTTGATTATTATCCAATAGCATCATTTGCGTCATAGTCTGATGACTGGGACATAGGTTCGCGTAGTGTCCAAACTCCTTGAAAATGAAGCATTGTACATTTGAAACCATTTTCTTACCCTTGCAGTCATGTACTTTGTGCCCTTTTCCTCCACACTTATAACAAACTCCCATTCCTTTCAGGCAAGTTCCAGGGTGTTTCTTTCCACATTTACCACATATGGGAAAATTCTTCTTTTCCCTCTTCCCTTTATCTATCTTTCTCTCTTCTGTCCTTTTCTTCTCTTGCTTCCCTTCAAAGCCATAGGACTCAGTAAACTCTTTACTTATCTTATCAACACATGATATTATTTCTTCATATGATGATAATACATGGGAGACTATTTCTCTTATAAATTCTAGCTTAAGTCCATGAAAGATATGATCCTTCCTTCTCTTTGGATCATGTGCATTTCTGGAGTTCTCATTCCTTCTACTGGGCGCCATTTCTAAACAATGGAATACATTAGATCAGTTTATGAATCAAAATACATAATCCCATACTTATAAAACACTTAACATAAATTGAACTATTTATGGATATAATCCATAATCATAAAAAATGTCTCCTTTGAGGATGTATATAATCATTAACCCTTCATAATGGTTTGTAAAGAAAATGAGAATTGTCCTAAGCATATCCCCCGGGAGTGTCGTAACCAAGAGTGCAGCAAGGCCCGTTGTCGTGCACCAGTTCCCGTTCGAGTCTAGCTCAAAGCGGTGTTTTCGGGTTTTCCCCTAGGTACATCTGTGCCAGAGCCGCCTCTACCTGCTCGTATCCAGATAGGGATGTATTGCTCGGAAAACTCACAAAATCTCTACAATACCAAAATTCTAGGAAGTTCTTCTACACTAATCCTCAAAGTTCATCTTAGGTCTACGTGCTCTAATCAGAGTTTATCTAAATCTAGCTTCCAAGGTTTGTACTAAACTTCCTCTGATACCAACTGTAACGCCCCGACCCCAGCTACCCAGAGTCGGTGCATTACTTCGTAACATTGGCATGATCATAAGAAAGATCAAATCTCGAAAGACCGATTGGTTTAGTAGCCTTGGAAACACTAGATATATTCATAAAGTTTTACATTACATTTCAAAGTGAAAAACTACTACAACAACAAAGTCTTCATATCCACACTATTAACCCCTCATAATATCCCTGCAAGTCAATCATAATTTACTTCTTCACTACCTGGGAAAAATAAAACATATAAAAGGGGTGAGCTCAAATGCCCAGTAAGGATAACAATATAGCGGAACATTCAAAATAAGCATAAACATTTAAGGCAATGAATTACTAAATCAAAAGCCTTTTAAACATGAACTTCAACATAATATGGCAAAAGTAAAATGAAATAATGCCATTTACTTATTCACATGGATATTCTACTAATCGAATAATCACATGCAAAATCAATAACCACTTTCATAATGTTGGAATGCATAATGCCAGAATATCATAACCACATAGCCAAGGCCTCGTGCCAAGACTACAAATAAGATTTTGTCAAGGCCTTGTGCCAAGACACTAGTTTGTCTCATGAGACCTACCGATGCATCGAGGAGCTATAGCGGGCTCCACCCGTCACATATTAAGTCCAATGCATTCCCATATGAAAAGGTTTAAACATAACATAAACATTCATATTAAAACTAGCATACGAAATGTCAATACTTTCACCATAAACTATGAATGGTATAAAAATAGCACATCCACAGTCAAACATATCACAAAACCTTCAATACAATATAGAAGTTTTGTATCATAATAAATCAACTTCAAATAATCTTAAAATTCATCAAAGGATGTTGACATAGATGAAATCAAAATTCTTTTTAAAGAAATATCTCATTTTATTTTGAAATCATTTAAGATCCATATAAAATAAAACATTTTCTTTGAAAATATTCTTATAAGCTTGTAAGGAAATCTTTGAAGATTTTATAACGGTGAAAAATAACCGCACCCGTCGTATAAGTTAAAAAAACATTCTTACCTCAATTCTATCGAAAAGGTTAAAAAGGACCTTGTTTTGAAAACGACGGAAAGATTCCTTTATAAACCTCTTATAAAAATTCAAACAAGGGTATAAATGACTTTAACCCATAAAAAAATGTTTTGAAATACATTTTTAAGAAACATGGATGTGGATGATAAAGATATCCCAGTAGATTATTACGTATAAACAACCTCGGATAATGAAGAGATTGTGAAATAACCCTTACCTTGTACTTTTCCTTGGTTGGGGTAGGTTAACCTCATGTATAATGGTGAAATAGTTGTTTTTAAATTATACAAGAATCATATATATTAATATGATATCATATATGATCTTTTAACATTGATTTGTTAATAATATCTTAGAATTATCGTCGTTTCGGGTGTTAACTTACTTGTTTTCTTTTGTATGTTTTGTTACGTAAGACATGTATGTAAAGGATAGGTTGTATATTATTCATATCCAGAATGATATCAAGTCCTTAAACATCATTTTTTAAATCATCAAATTATACTTGAATGGATACGATGGAGAATGAATCTCATCGCGTTCGTGGAGACGGTAGTCCGTACGTACGCACGAGCGACAATATCATTCTTTTGATATTAAAATAATATATAAAAGGATGGTATATCATATATAAAGAATCATTAACATGTTAGATTTATTATTTACATGAGTTACACATCATTATTATACCCATCCAAATAATATTATATTGAATAACAATTACACCACGACGTGGAGACGGTAAGCCGTACATACGCACGTATGGTGACATGTTATTCAAAGGGTGGATATGATAATGAATATGGTTTTACCATATTTATAATAACATCACAGTATATGTGAGATACTGGAGTTATTATTTCAGAATGGTAAGAACAAAGGAAGAAGAAGTGGAAGAAGAAATGAACTTAGAAAAGGGTGGTGAAATCATTACCTCTTCTTCGGGTTCTTCCTTTTGATTTGATCAAAAGGGCTCCTTAGGTTGGCTTTCTGATCAAACTAAGGACTCTAGGTTGTATTGAGGGATGTTGGGAGAGTATTTGGGCAGAGTGTGGCCGAACCAAAAGGCTTTGAAGGTGTGAAGAAATGAGAAGGAGGAGTGCCCTTTTATAAGAGGGGTGAGGGGCACCTTTGGAAATGCTAGAAATATTAATTTATAATAAATTCATATTCGGTTTCTAATGGCTCCAAAATTGACTATTCAAAGGTTAAGGTGGGGATAGGTCGAAAACAACTCAACCAATAGAATTTAGACAGGTTTGGGTACTTATATTAACCTTATCTTTAAGTATTAACTCTAAGTTAATTAGTTTCACTTTTACAATGTCTCTTTGTATTTTTATATTATATGGTTAATAGACTTACCATATACATACAAGCGACCCCCAAGTGGTCCATTAATGATTAACCTATCATAATATAAGTCTCTTGGCCGAACCTTAGATTTTTAGGAATTTAATATCAATTAATAATATAATATTTGTTTTAAGAACTCCTTTATGTCAATTTTGACACTATTCAATAGTTGATTTTTGTGAAACTCATAACAGATTGATTACTTCGAACAAAGTCAATTAAATCAATCCTAATATATCATATTATCCTAGAAAATTAGTTTAATTCATTAAAAGTTTCATATTATATTTATTTGGGTATTTATAATATCAATTATTTTAATTTTTCACTATTATAGTAATTACTGCATCATCATTGTGTCATAAATAAAATAAATTATTTAATGTCTAAAAATTATAAATAAAACATCATTATGTAGGAAATCTTTTTAGATTTCTAATGAATATTTATAATCGAAAATCCAACATGTATAACCCTATGTAAAAATTGTTCTTCTAAAAGATGTAAGCTTATGCCATTTTTGTATTCATTTTAACTTAATTAAAATAAAGTGTCATTATCACTTACAAGTGGATCAATGGGGTCCCAAAATTGACCCAAAGATGCCCATGGTCGACCATGTATCAACCAATAGGGTTACGACACGTTTTAGGGTAATTTATTATTATTATAATATTATTTTTTAACCCTTATTTACCGGATTTACCCTTAACCATGGTAAATAAAATATTTACCGCAGTAATTATTCAAAATGTCTAAAAATAAAAGTTACCTATTTACACAATTTGAACATCCTGATTCCAAATATGGAATCCATTTTTCTAAATTCAAAACACAGAAGTGGCAGAAATTAATTTAAAATTAATTCCCGCTGTCAAAACAAAAAGCGTGTTTTTTAAGAGATAATAACTATCAAAAGATTGACACTTGTTTATGTTCGGTTTAATTGTAAAATTATGTCCAATGACCAATATTATATTAAATGGTAAAAATATATTCTAAATATACTTTAAAACCACTCAAATTCATAATTTATCACTATTAATTATTTTGATTAAAAAAGTTGTTTTTAATTAAAATTTAGTAATTTTCACTATTCATCAAAATATGAAAGTTATCCGAAAAGTACCAAAATTTCACCTTAGGCTAAATTTGATATTCGGAATCCAAAAATGAAGTCCATTTTAAAATATAAAATATATATAACTTCAAAAAGTAGGTATTACTATTCATAACAGCTAGTTTGATTGGTTACGGTGTGTTAGAACTCGGTGTTGCGTACAACACACGCTAGCGTACCGTGGAAGCTTGGGATGTTTCATTTTAAATTTTTGATGTCCCCATTTAGTCAAAAAGTTTAAAATATAGTATCTAAAAAGGGTTCACTATTAAAATTTGGTAAAAGTGAAATACTGAAAATGAATTTGTTCTTACATTATGTCTAAGAAACTCATAATATGGATTCTAAAATTATAAGGATTATATAAAGTTTAAAATTTAGTTAACACTTTTCATAACCTCTTTTGAACAGCTTGTTTGGTAAGTCATGGTGAGATTGAACTTGGTGTTGCGTGTAGTGAATGTTATTGAATTATTTTGAAGAAATAACACACTATAGAATCTTGGGGTGTTACAACTTCATTTAATTGAATGATATTCTTCTCATTCATAATTCATTCAGGAATGCAAATTTTACCATTCATACATCACAGAATTTAAGGAACATGTTCCCACTCATAATTTCACAATTGAATGACTACGATACCATTCGCACAACACAATCACAATAAAACTATTGTGTTACCATTCATAAACACATAATTAATTCGACAATTTATTATGCACATCCCTTACATTACTAATTCAATAATTACTCCTCAAAAAATTCTACTTCTTTTATTACCCAATTAATTATTCACTTCAATTCCCATAATTAAATCACCTAAAAATTAGTAAGCATCACCCAATTCAATATGCCATAATTAATTTCAAAAATTAATTATTTTATTTACAACTAAAATATATCATAGTTAATTCCTAATTTAATTATCTCAATTTAATAAACAAAATATATCATAAATAATTTTTTATTTCAATATCTCAATTCAATAAAAAAATATCTCATAATTAATTCATACATTATTCATCATAGTTCAACAAACATAATATCTCTTAAATTATTCATAAATTAATAATCTCAGATAAATTAACTAAATATCAAATAATTAATTCATCAATTAATATTCAGAAATAAAAAACCCCAAAATCACATATTTAATTTATCAATTAATTATCAAAATTTTAAAAAACAATTATCTCTATATTATTTAATCAATTAATTATCTCAATCACAGAAACTCCCTTTGTCAAAATTAATTTATTAATTAATTATTTCATTATATAATCTCATAATATACAATTTCATATATCCTAATTTAATTATTTAACCATATTAATTAATTTAATCAACAAATCAGTTTATTTAAACATAAAATTGAAATTATAAAATTAAATACACATATATGATTGTATGACTATGGTATTTTAAATATATAAAATTTACCTAAATATTTTCACAACATTTACCAGTTGGAGAATCCTCAATATTGACATAGTAACAACATTGAATGAGGTTTTAATC
This sequence comes from Viscum album, assembly GCA_963277665.1. Lineage (NCBI taxonomy): Eukaryota > Viridiplantae > Streptophyta > Magnoliopsida > Santalales > Viscaceae > Viscum > Viscum album. Next base: position 396,422,974 of record OY728148.1, read on the forward strand.
ATAATACCAAAATCATGATTGAAAAAATATGTTCCTTTAAATATATATCGAGATCGAAAATCATAGATATATAAATAACCAAATCAACTATTAACAGACCTAAAATGGATGTTAGAATAATGATATATATATTTATATATATGATAAATCAATCGAGATGTAACCACATTCCCGAAGAGGTACAGACCTTTCAACCTTCCATCATCACCTAGAATAGAAGTCAGATACCCTTGGAATCCATCCAAAATGATTTGGAATAGATTGATATAAATAATGGGTTGAGTTTTGGTGATTGGGTTTATTATATGTGGGTTTTTGAAATATATATATACATACTAAATAAGGGTTTTTTCGTACACGTTTCATCTTCTCAGCGATTCTCTTAAATAATCCCTCTTTACTCGATTTTACTACACCCTCTCCATCTCGCGATTTTCCTATCCCTGTCCTAGTGTTTCTACATCATCTCTTCTCCTACCTTTGGAGATCTATCTAGGGACACCAACCTTCGGCTCCCCGTATTTAGAACTCATGTATCCTTATCATTGTCTCCTTTTTTTCTCGTCTTCTGCACTCTTCATCTCGTCGTCTCCATATTTCATCTCCATACGGTTTCACTCCCTTGATATCTATCATCTCCAGCATGTGATTTCCCTCTCCATGTCTTTGGGTTTTTTCCTCGTCTCCATTCCCACCTCCGGCACTCCATCTAAGGACACCACTCTTTGGCTACCAATCTCCGACCCTATTGAATCCTCATCTATGTCTCCCCATCTCCCCGTATCTGGTAGTCATCATCTCATTGTCTGCTCGTCTCATTGTCTCCTCATCTCTTCCTCCTTTCACAAAAATCTGACTCCCTATCTCTAAAACTCTTTCCCATCACTTCAGCTCTCTGTTCACTGCTATTGCCTTCGTCACTCCAGCCTCCCAGTCTCCCTGCCTCTGTTCACTAAACATCAGCTCCATACCTATGTTCACATTCCTTATTTCTGTTTGTAGTTCCTCCGAAAATGGTTTGTTCATCTTCAAACATTTTTTAGTTTTTTAAATCTTTTGTTAAATTCTCAGTAGTTCCATTTGCTTATGAATTTTTATTATTTCATTATAGTAAAACTAATCTTTAAATTCATCAATTACAAAAACTACTTCAGTCTGTGATAATATTTATTCACATGTGATTTTTTTTAGGGTTCACACTTTTTGATCAAGCATATCAAAACATGTTGAATTTCACTCATGTTATCCTTGGTTTATCAAATTGTAGATACCTACATATTTTTTACACTAAATTTTTCATTTCTATTCAATATTGATTAATGTCTACATTTTTCTATTTTGTTTCAATAGTGATTTGTTAATGATTGGATTTATATTCATATTACTTTTATTCTAATTTAAGAATTTGTTGAGTTGTTTTCTTCTTATAGAAGTGTTTTTTAATTTCTAGGTATATGATATTGCATCCTGATTAACAAAAAACATTAAATAGCGTGATAGATAAATTTCCAATTCCATTTCAACACATTATCCATATTCTAAAACTACATGCAACTTCTTAAGATGTACTCATCTAAAGGTTATAAAGGTAACATCCATTCTTATAAATGCATTTCAGGACACCCATATTCATTGTCCTACTATTATTCAATTGATAGTGATACATTCATAATGTTAAAGAGGATGGAATCCACAAGAAGGACCAAAACCGCGCTGTAATAGAATTTTTCATGGATGATGCAAAGGTGCGTAATAGTAGGCTATTTATATTGTTTTCCTATTTGATATTTTACGTCTGGATCAAATTACAAGTTCAATCATCCCTTCTAAAGTAAAAGACTCATACATTCCTCTATTTTACTCCATATTTCAAGATTATAAGGAAGTTTTCATTTAAAAATTTAAGAGTAGCAGTTAGTATGGATATTATGAATCTTCAAATCTTGTGAGTTATTAGACTATATGATGTATGATATTGTTTTCACGATTTATTTATTCATGTATTGTAATTGATCAAAATATATTATAAATTTTTACATTTATTTATGATAATATCAAACATTTACTACCTGGAAATAATGTCTCTTCTTTTGCTTAAATGACACAAAGTGTATTGCATCAAGCTTAAGACACCTGCCACTACCCACCAGATTATCTTTTTAAACTTGTTTCTTTCATATGAAGGCTTTTGAACTTTAATTATTCATTCATAGAACATATTAATTTATTCTAATAACTAAATTATTCTTAATGATTATTAATAATTTCATGGAATCATTTATGTTTATCTTTGATTTGTGTTCCGGTCATTATTTGTGGATGTTAGGGGATAATACCTTCCATGTGTCAAGTGGAGATGTAGTTGGGGACTACAATGGAATGTTAAATACTACATTGTGGCAATAATTTCCCATACCTCTTATGATTATGTGGTACATAAATCCAAAGGTATTGTATGAAATTCCATTTCTAAAAATTTCACATTTCATAGAATTTTTTTTTTAAATTTCAGGATATGTTTCAAGATTTTCTTTAAAACTTTGGATATTATTTAATTGAATGTGAAAAATATGAAAATTCAATGTATGGATGAAAAAGGTAAGGGTCAGTTTGGCAACACATTCTAAATACTACTTATGGCACTTATTCCTTATTAAATTTATAATGTATGTTTCCTGCCCAAAATATATTTTCTTACAGCTTCAAGCTTGCTATGGTCAAATGAAGTTAGCTCTGTGTGAAATGAAGTGTGCTCTATGTGAAATAAATAATGTTTATACATATAATAGGCTTGATTTGGTTCAAAAAATACTTTATTTCAAAATATTTTTGAAATATTTTTTACTGCATTGTTATCCCATAATTCATTTTTCACATTCCACTAATAACTACAATATTCTTAATAATGATATTACTTTCATCACTTTGTTCTTTATGTTTTATATTTGATTTGTGTTGCGGTCATTGTTTATGGAAGGTGGGGACAGTACATGCCATGTTGCAAGTGGAGAGGCATTTGGGTCCTATTTAGTATCGTTAAATACAACCACATGGCCGGAACTACCCATGCCCCATATGATAATGTGGTACATAAAACCTTAGGTATTGTGTAAAATTACACTTCTCTAAAGTTGTCACATCATATAAACGTCTTCCATAATTTTCTGTTTTGAGATGCTATATAAAACATGGGATGTCAATTTTTTAAATTTGAACAAGATGAAAATGAAATGTATAGATAAATAAGGTAAGGATCTGCTTCAAAACACTTTATAAAAACCACTAAAAGCCCTTATTCATGTATGCATTTATAATGTATGTTTCCTATCCAAAATATATTTTCATAATGCTTCAATAGTGATTCATTTCTGCATTTTTCTATTCTATTTCAACAGAGACATGGTAATGATTGAATTTATATTCATATTATTTTTCTTCTGATTTAAGAATTTTTTAGATATTTTCTTCTTATGGAAGTGTTTTTGAATCTCTAGGTAGATTATATTTACATCCTGATTACCAAAAAAACTATTACTGGCGTGATAGATAAATTTCAAATTCCATTTCAACACATGATCCATATTCTAAAACTACATGCAACTTCATGAGATCTATTCATCTGAAGGTTATAGAGGTAACATAAATTCTTATAAATTAATTTCAAGAAACACATATTCTTTATCCTACTATTATTCAAATGATATTGATACATTGATATTGTGAAATAGGATGGAAGCTACATGAATGACCAAAACCACACTGTAAAAGAATTTTTCATGGATTATGCGAAGGTGCATAATAGTAGGTTGTTTATATTGTTTTATTATTGGATATTTTATATCTTTATTGAATTCCAAGTTCAATCATCCCTTCCGAAGTAAAATCCTCCTACATGCCTCCATTTTACTCCATATTTCTGGATTATAAGGAAGTTTTCTTTAAACAATTTAAGTGTAGCAGTTAGTAAAGATATTAAGAATCTTGGGATCTTGTGAGTTATTGGATTATATGACGGATCATATTGTTTTCATAATTTATTTATTAATTTATTGTAATTGATCAATATATTGTATACATTTTGACATTGATTTGTGATAATATCAAACATTTACTACATGGAAATATTGTCTCTTCCTCTGCTTAAATGACACAAAGTGTGTTACATCAAGCTTAATACACTGGCCACTGCCACTAGATTCTCTTTTTAAACCTTTTTATTTCATTTGAAGGCTTTTAAACATCAATTCTTCATTCCTAAAACATATTACTTTATTCCAATAACTACATTATTCTTTATAATTATTAATACTTTCATTGAATCATTTATGTTTAGCTTTGATTTTTGTTCCGGTCATTATTTGTGGATGTCAGGGGACAGTACCTCCCATGTTGCATGTGGAGAAGCAGTTGGGGCCTACCAAGGATCGTTAAATACTACATTGTGGCCATAATTTCCCATACCCCTAATTATTATGTGGTACATAAATCCATAGGTATTGTGTGAAATTTCATTTCTAAAAGGTCATCATTTTATAGAAACTTTTTTTCATAATTTCATGATCTGTTTCAAGATTCTCTTTAAAACTAAGGATATCATTGTATTGAATTTGAACAATATGAAAATTCTATTTATGGATGAAGTAGGTAAGGGTCAATTTGAAAACACATTCAGAATAATGCTTATAGCAAATATTCCTGTTTGAATTTATAATGTATGTTTCCTGCCCAAAATATATTTTCTTACTTCTTTAATATTGCTATAGTCAAATGATGTTAGCTCCATGTAAAATTAAGTGTGCTCTGTGTGAAATTAATCATGTTTATAATGATAATAGGCTTGAGTTGGTTCAAAAATAGTTTATTTTTCAATAATTGTGAATGATGTTTTACATTATTGTTATCCCATAATGCATTTTTCACATTACACTAATAACTACAATATTCTTAATAAGGATATTACTTTCATCACATTGTTGTTTATGTTTTATATTTGATTTTTGTTGCAGTCATTGTATATGGATGGTGGGTAAATTACATGCATGTTGCAAGTGGAGAGGCATTTGGGGACTATTTAGGATCGTTAAATACAACCACGTGGATGGAACTGTCCCTGCCCCTTATGATTTTGTGGTATATAAAACCACAGGTATTGTGTAAAATTAAACTTTTCTAAAGTTCACACATCATATAAACATTTTTCATAATAATAAATTTCGAGATGCTATATAAAACTTGGGATATCAATGTATAGAATTCGAACAAGATGGAAATGCCATGTTTGGATAAAGAAGGTTAGGATCTATTTCAAATAACTTTCCAAAAACTTCTTATAGCCCTTATGCTTGTATGTATTTATAAAGTATGTTTCCTATCAAAAATATATTTTCTTAATGCTTCATGTGTGCTCTGGTCAAATGAAGTGGCTCAATGTGGTATGATCAAATCAAATGGTTAAGGTATTTCAAATTTTTCTAACATGATGATTGCATTCTTTGATGTTACTTCATAAGATTTTGCATTTTTTGAAAAATCAATATTCAATGGAAGCCCGTTTTATTGGATATTAGATTAATGATCCAACTTATTATATTTTAAGTTGCTGAAATTGACAAGGGTAGGTACCTATATTACAAACTTATCTATGATTTATAATGCTTATGCCCTACAAACAATGGTTGAATTGGATGTGTACGGTTTTTTTCCAAACAAATGGCCAAATCTACTCTGCAACATCTCGTGTTCTTGTGTATGTATGTTTCATTACTTGATTCCATGTATGATCATTTATTATATTAATTTCACCCTAGAATGGATTACCCCCACTAAAATTATTCTGACCTTTTTAGTGATGTATTGAAGCCTGTTTATACTGAAGCTTGGAGGAATGATCCCACTTATTCTTTTTGAAGATGTTGACATAGACAAGGGTAAATAACTGTATATCAAACATATCTATGATTTATAATTCATATTCCATACAAATAGTGCTCAAATGGGTTGTGTTCGGTTTTTTCTAGAAAAAATGATGAATTTTCTTTGCAACATCTATTGTTCTTGTTCATGTATGTTTCATAACTCGATTTCAGGTGTGATCTTTCATTATATAAATTTCTGCCCAGATGGATTACCCTCACAAGGATTATTTTTACCTTCTCTCAAATCACATCATTACTTAACACTATCACTCTATAGTACTCTAAACTATACAAATTAGCACACCACCACTATCATCCATTGGTTGAATCCTAAACTATAGTAAAATTACTCAACATTCATAGAATGCTATACATATCTATTAACAGACCACACCCAATAATCAATGAAAAATCCACCCATAGGAGATATGAGATCAGACAATGGAAGCTACATATTTAGGAATCATCTAATACATTGGAAACACATCAACATATTAGCACGATAACGTCACATTATCACGTCACATATATTTCCATATTCTCCCTTACCCTTTAATAATCCTTATATTTTAATATTATTTGACAATGCTTTCAATGTTTATCTTTGCTGAAATTTTCATACCATTTCCCTTCTACATCATGTTCCTTAAAATACTTATGTGTGGGTGGTCTGTCAAGAACATCAACATAATTTATCCGGATTGAGGACTTGATCGAGTATCATCACAATTAGAGAATTTTATTTGAATAGTTAGTTGGTTTTTTCCCTTACTATAAGTGTTAAGTCCCTCATACTGAATCTTTTTCATTCCTGAATCCTCCAAGAACTGATGCCCCATTTCTGTACATATATTTATGATTTCACTAGAGAAGATGCAATCATCCAGTAAGAGACATATTAATGGGTATACTACTTCAAAGTTTTCTATGATTTGATCTAGAAATGATGAACTGGGAACGTAAAGTGTCTAGAATCCCCTAATGGAAGGTCCTCCAGGTTCAGATGATTTGGTACAAGATTTAAAATCATGATATTTTTATGGGACCGCACAGATTACCAAATCTGTATGTGGTTATCCTAGATCTAAGAATAGAATCACATGTAAATATTTAACTCACTCCTCTATAAGTTATTGCTTCATTAATATGGGAGGAGGAACCACAAATTTTTCAGTATGGGGAACTTCCCAATCAGTAAAATGCTGATATCTGATACTATGGAAGTTACAGTATGGAGGAAGGGGAAAAGATAGAATAAAACTGTTTTAACACATTCTATATGCTACATGACTGATTTATTCTGGTCTCCTATTTTTAATTCTATTTGGGTTGGATTAATTTTAACATATTGTCAAACTATTCTATTTTTGTGATAATACATTAGTAAGTTTATATTTATTGTAGCACTGCCATTTTTATGTTTTCACGTGGTAGAAAATAAACCACACGAGCAGGTCACTGATGGTAGTGCATCATTTTTATGAAATGCTGATCATGAACAACTTCTATGGCGAATATCTTTTCAAATTCCACATTCAAGTATGTTATGGAGACAACCCATCAACTCAAGTTCTTCTCAACGCGTCCTTTTTCATATGTATAATCCTTTTTTATTATCAAATTGAACTTTTCTTAAATTTTTAATCTACATATTCTAGCTCATTGATTTCATTAACTATTCTATAAAAGCATATACATATAATTAGTTTTGTACCTTTTCAATATAACGTTATTTCTGTATGAATTATATTGTTTCTATAATTATTATAATGTTGAATATAGGTAAATTAATTACATTTATTTATTGACTTATTTGAATATATATTTTTTAAATTATATAATTCCAATATGTGAACTCAGGGATATATTTATATAGAATGAAGAAAGTGGATTCTTATTATTGGAGAAACTCAATGCATTTAAATAATTAATCACTATCAACTATTTCTAAAAAAATCTTATTACACCTTAAATAGACTTAATTACCATAACCACCTAACCTTAAAATGAAAAATGTTGATCCGATGAATTCACTTTTAAATTAGAAACTATTTTAGACAATAGTCAAAATTTAAATCAAGTTTAATTACATGGGGGAGACTAATAGTGTATTAAAAAAAGTAAACATTACATGAAAATCTCATGTTCTGGGAATATTTACAAAAGTCTTATGATTATTAATATTGAATTATTTAGTATTTTGGAATTATCGAAAATGATTAATTTTCATCCTTCCTCATATAAACATGTTTAATTATAGAATAATTATGAGATGGAATAATTATTTTATCACTTTATTAGTTCAGTAGTGCATAATTTTCATCATTTTTTAGGGAATATAAAATCATGAAATCCATCGTGTGAGTGATGTTTTTAGGCAAAATAGTCTATATGTATGAACATCAAATTTGACTATTTTCCTATTCTTCTGGACATAGACACACACACAAACATATATATATATATATATTAAAATAATGTTAAAATTTTTATGAAATTAAATCAAGGGTGTGTTATAATATTTTCATTATATAGTGAAATTTATTTATGATTACGATAGGTTAAAAATATGAACTCCCAATTACATTAGATTTCAAAAAAACCACACCAAACAAAATCATGATTCCTGCTAATCCTCACCCCAACATATTCTCAAGGCCATCATCTCCCTTCAAAATCCATAAACCATTAAACACTCTCTAGTATTCCTTCCACCATTTATCATAATCTCTCATATTTCCTCCAACTTCACCTTCACCTCCACCTTCGGTTTCATCTATGGATCTTATCTCTAACTCTTTTATTCCATCGTGTTCCATCTTCATCACAATTAGTCTTCACTTTATTTCCTAATGTCATGGGCACCCCATTCACTTCATTATCATCATTTTATTCTAATCATTATATTGAGTACAAAAACAATACAATTTTTTTTGAATGACGTAGAACCATAATATTTGAATGAAAACTGAATAGTCCCATGCATTTTCATGGGCGGAGTACTAGTTTCAATAAAATTTGGGTGAGTAAAATCCCCTTTAATTATTTTTTTGTTAGGGGGTCTTTGTTTCTCATAACCATCAACCCAACCTTCACCTCTTTTGGAGGAGGGGGTTATGGTTTCCCATATTAGGATTGATGGTTTCAAAAAATGTGAAAAAACAATAAAAATCCTCATAGTATAAGGTATAATGATTTTCATTGATTGGGTGCATGGTTACAGAAAACCGTGCTCCAACCGAAAACTTATAGCTTTTCTTCCAAAATTTAAAAATGTATCCCATATGTAGCATTATTCAAAACCCAACACAATGTTAACATCACAAGTAAAAAATAGTTCATGTAAAATTGATAGAGGAATTTCTATAAAATATCATGGTTTTACAATCTCCCCACCTTATAATAGTTCATCATTGTGTTGTTCTCTCAAATATCTATAGGATTCCATGTAAAAAATATATACACATTAATAATTCATATATGATTCTCTATACCACATTTCATCATGAACACATTAATTTTTTGACAAGAAATAATCTATTGAATATTTTTTTCCTACAATATATTTTCACTGCTATCCAACACACATATATGATTCTCATAATTTGATTTGTGTATCTCAAGTTGAACATGATCATAATGGATCACATGTGAAATGTTAAGGGGATACCACCTTTTTTTGACAAATGGAATATATAATTCAATGGACATCTTCTCTATGGATTATCAATTAAGTATTACATTGGGATGATTATCTACACAACCTAAAAAAATACAACAATCCAGTGATTCAACAAGCCCAGTCTCTGCATCTTGTGGTTATCCAATCTTGGAAACACCGGAAGAAATACCCAATAATCCTATATATATTCTATAGAACATCAAAATATATTAGAATAATATTTCATTGTACCTTATGGAATGGACAAACTTTTCCTAATCTGGTATACCTGCTACAATATCTCTTACATGAAACTCTATGCCAACAACTCAGACTCACCTACCTCTATACAAAATATAAGTGATCTTAATTACCTATAGTAAAGAGCCTAATATTGTGTCATCAAAATAATTTATTTATAACTAGTATAAAAGTAAAAATAAACAGCTACAATGTGCTTCTCCCAATTCCCAGATAATTAAATGACATCAGCTTACAAAATATCTTTACAGACTTATATACTATTATCCAACTACCCATATGTGTATGTGGGGAATGTTGAAATAAAAAATACATACATTCCATGTCCCTTATAAAATCCATTAATGAACACAATGTAGAATGTGACTCATTGTATGAGAAAATAGTATATGGAACCCAGTGTAGTTTGACTATCTCCCAAAAATACAGTTCTTCCAGTTGCTCCACAAAGAACTACTCGTCTATAAGAATGAAATTCACATTCTTTGTTAATAATTCAATAATAACCTGGATAGTTTCATTCATATGAGTTCTACTTGGTATACTCTCTATTAGGTCCAAATTAACAACCTCCCATTTCCATTCTAGAATGGGAAATGACTGTAGTAATCCTCCAAGTTGTTGAAGCTCGACCATCAAAAGCTTAATTGTGATGCATCGGGTCACGAACTCCACTATCTTCTTTTTGATGCCTTTATATTAAAATTATCCTTGTATTTTATGGTAAATTTCGGCAACAAAAATATCTACCAACCACTTTGGGGCCTGAAACTCATTCATCATATCCACCCTAGGGATCGTAGGAAAAAACAACCTTATTCCATATATTGATGATCTCGCCCTTTTCTATGGTGAAATCGAAAGGTTACACCCACCCTTTATGGTGTTCCCTCAATGTCAATTATTGTTCATCCTCATATTTTCTATCATTAAATTATATTTTAGACTCCACTGAAACAAATATCATAGTCATATGATCCTGAATCTCCAAAACCACAACATGAATCTCTACCAGTAACATCATCTTATAAAACCTAGAACTAGACTCTCTAATAGCCTGTGTCTAATTTTTTTCCATAAATCAGACAACACACTTTTTCCCTTTATCGGTGTATGTGGTAGCCCAATATAAAATGAATACATTTACTAAACCTATCTCTATAACCAGAGATTAAAATCCCATTGGGAGAAGAAATAATTTATCTCTTGTGATACGAAAACTCTATAAACTTCTCACCCAATATATTATGTTTCCAACACTTCGAGGAATAAAAAATTATTCCCATCCTTTTATCATGAGTATGGTAGTTTCCCTCATTTGGAATCCACTTAAAAGACCCATATGCTACAACTCAAACACCATCCACCAATTATAGTATATTTTTTATCCCAAAAACATCACAATGCACTAAATACTCCCCACATGGATCAGAAATTACCCTTATTGGTGTTGATGTCAAAATCAGATACAACTCATGTAATGAATCATAAAATGCTTCCAAACATTCAAAACATATCCCCTTTTTGTCAAGGCAGAATGTAGCATAGCCAAACATTATAAATCATGTATGAACCAACTATAATATTAAGATAAAGACTAAATGATACAAATAATGAATGCATTCTTGGGAATATCCCATGAAACCAATTCCTAAATATTTTTTTATCTACTAACACACATTTCTCCTAGTTGATGTGACCTATTGAATGAACATGATCAATACAAAACTGAAACATTGATATATTTTTCTACAGCTAATTCTCTGTCATTGTACTCAGGAATATTTCACGATGTTGGGAATGATCATCATGAGTCATGGTGTACACATCGATGTCAACCAAAAACACTATTAAAAACTATTCATAGTAAGGATGAAGGATCCATTCATAATGTCCATAAATAGATATAGTTAATTTGTCATCCCAAATGTTATTATGATGAACTCAAAAATTCTATACATACTTAGAAAATAATTTCTCAGTGTATTAGAACTCTGAACTCTAAACCAATGATTTTGTGATCTCATCATTATATTGGAAATGACCTAATCTCCAATAAACTCACTAAACAGATCATTGCTACATGCAATAGTATACTAGTTCTTCACTATCATCATGTTTATCATCTATTAATCGACACATAAGTGAAAAATATCCTTGGGATGCACATAAAAACATCGATGATCCCTAAGGAGATGTATATGGAGGGATAAATCCCTTACACTCCTAGCCCTCCAACTGAGCATTGAGCTCTTTTTGATCTGTTGGTACCATTATATATAGTAGAATAGAATATAGATCATTCCATGACATGGGATAAGTGGTGAATTCCATATCTTTATAAGGTTTATGATCAAAAAAAGTCTCTTAGAATGACATCCTAAAACTATTTAGGTATATGTGTAAAGAAATCCCATTTTATACATCTATAATCCAACAAAAACTAAAAAACCATTGTGGTGTGCTATCCCTTTTTCTATGTAATTGGATATTCTCAGTCTTCATGGGAATCCCACACTCCCGTTGAATAATATTTTCAACCTTTGGAGACATAAAATTCACTATGTAGCAGAATTAATCAATGTGGTCTCAGTATGCTCCTGACTAGTCCATACATGTAATTGGGTCATGTCTTGATAGGTTAATGATATTAGGATTCCATTGAAGGAAATTCTCTCCACCGTCATGAAAACATCATGTGCACAAATATAAGTCCTTGGTTCGTGTTTTTAGAGGTGTGTATATCATCAAAACCCCACTCACAATATCCACTACTAGGATCATTTTGTAGAAATAATGTAATATGTGGAACTAGACATAAATAAGACACACGATAATGTAATGATATGATAATAGTACCTATTAATATTGATGTTTCATACGTGTTATCTAGAAGTGTAGACATTGCAACATGGGACATTCATTCCCTTATTCCTTGTGATATAGTCTCACTCCCATGAGTTACACCAAAATAATTGTACATGAAATCATTCCCATAAACTCCATGTACATGGCGTCTACCCCCACATTGTGGAAAAATATATCCACTAACAAGATCTGGTGTAGAATATTCATTTCCTACAAACTGATTATTTAAAGATGCACCCTCACATTCCTTCTATCGCATAGTCTTGTAGAAATTATATAGATGTCTCTTCATTCAACAAGAATGACACTCTATTGGTGGTTGGTGATGGAATCCATGATAGTGTTCCTTCCTACAGTATTATTGGTATACGATCTTAGTAAGATCCTATGTTAATAACCCTCCCCCTTTCCACTCTTCGTGATACTCCACTAACTAACACCCTCATAATGAGAATTTATGATTGTTGGGATTGGAAAACTCATCCATTTAATTCATTTAATTATTCCATACTTGATCCCAAAGCATATCTCATTCTGCAATCATTGATTTGACTAGTTCTTGAGCCCGAATGGAGTTACAGTTAAGATGTTATTGTCGTTCGATGTCAGACTGCTAGAAATGGAAATCTAGAATGATTTTGAGGTAATGTATGGCTTTTCATGCATGAATTGAAATCATGTGTTCATGAATGGATGTTCTTCATGGAATAATGGAATCTTTCCTGAAATAGTAAAATCTTGTGTGATGTATGTCACACAAACCTTTTAGGAGCCTAATATGATGTCATCTTCTTCCCAGGACACTAGAAAAACATGTAAAGAATGTGTGCACATGTTTTGAGAGGTGCGTTCATGATTATAATATGCGTGCATGATTTTTCCATTCCCAATGAAATGTTAAATTCTCTTTTGCGTGCGCAACCACAACAGGGTCTACATAAAATCACTTCCGCACCCAGAATCTTAGATGCAAGTGCTCATGGGTTCACCTATGAATACAAGTGCATCGCTCACCCACCAGGAGAGGTCTCTATAGGTTGGAATCTTCTCTTCTATGCATAATACCACTTCATTTGAGACTGGATGAAAGAATGGAATCCTCTATGTGAGGTCTTTCGTGACAGGTTCCATATGGGTCTACTTTCGTGTGGGCCCACAGTGGTTTTATCCTCGCCTGGCATATTTTCTGTCCAGTTCATGTGCACGCAAGATTCCATGGTTGTAGCTAAAAGATCCATTCATTCATGAAAGACATCAATCTTGTACACAATGCCTTCAATCTTGAGCGCAAGACTTCAATATTGCGTGAAACATTTCAATGGTGTTGAATCATGTGTGTACCTATGCTGCACAGTCCAATTTTGTACGCAGCTTATCCTACGTATATGCCATCTTACCTGCAATTGTTCAAAGGATTGAACCTACAAGTCCATACTACAATGTCTGCACCCCCTCTCGGTTTCAGTGCACGGCTATGGTTCTGACCCTCTTGGTCAGTCCCTTCACTACCACCACTAACCCCCATGAAAAATGACAAGTCGCACCATGAACTTTTCAGGCCTTGATGTCGGCATTTCCCATAGCACCCTTATGTGCACGGACCTTCCACATATGAAAACCCCTTATTTGATATTATCCATTGCACACCATGAAACACCTCATGTCGACATATTCCTCTTGGTTTGTTTCTCATGTTGTGAGTTGAGTGGCTCATCATCAATTCCCCAAGAACATTGAGTATAACTATTCCTCAAGAAACTTCTCAAAACCCTACCACTTGTCTCATATGCCAGGTTGAACCAGAAAGGGCCTCTCGTGTGTAAGTCACAACACTAGATTTCGAGGCGCCTTATCCCAATAGTTCTATCTATTTGAATATAATTCACATTACAGTTTATATGTCAAATATGATATGCCACTTTTTCTAACTAAGTGATTCCTTATGTGCCAAGAATATGATGCCAATAATCCTATCTAGAAGAATATAAAATGGAATACACCCTATATGAAAAATATGGGATGCCTCTTGTTCTGAATAATAGATTCCATATGCTCCATGAATAATATGACAGTAGTCCTATATACATGAATATCAACAGTAGTTCACCATTTTTTCAAAACATAAGATGCCTCTTTCTCTAAACATGAGATTCTTTTTTCTCCAACCATGAGATTCAAATAGTCCTCACTATATGACTATAATCTATAACACACCTTATATGAAAAATATGAGATGCCTTTTCCCCAATCAAGATATTCCTTATGCTCTTTGCATAAGATACCATTAGTCTTATCTACGTGACTATAAACTGTAGTTCACCCTATGTTCCAAATATAGGATGCATTTTTCTACAAACAAAATATTACTTATGCTCAAAGAATCAGATTCCAATAGTCATATCTATATGGCTATAAATTATAGTACACCATATAAGAAAAATATGAGATTCATCTTTCCCTAATCTGGATATTCCTTATGCTCGATGCATAAGAATCCATCAGTCCTATCTATATGACTCTAAATTGTAGTGCACCCTATGTTCCAAACATAGGATGACTCTACCTCCAAACAAGTTATTCCTTATGCTCTAAGCATTAGATTCCAATAGTTCTATCCACACAAATATAAACTATGGTACATACTATATGAAAAATATGTGATTCCTCTTGTTCAGAATAAAAGATTCCTTATACTCCATGCATAAGATGCCAACAGTTCTACCTACATGACTATAAACTGTAGTGAACCCTATATAACAAATATATGATTCCTTTTACTCCAAACAATATATTCCTTATTCTCCAAGCATAAGATGCCTTATAGTTTACTCTCCTTGACTACAAAGTGTAGTACTCCCTATATGAAAAATAATAGGATGAATATTTTTCCAAATTAGAGATTCCCTATGTGACATGAATAAGATTCCACAGGCCATGCTTTTAGTGGCGTAATTTAAAGAGTGTTGGAATCCATTCAACATTCCATCAATCCTCTTGACGCTTTGCATGTCCTTAAATTGTATCTTCATCCTCTTCCATGTCCAAAGGTACCCCCTAATGGATGGGTCCCATGCCGCTTCGACTCACCTACCGTCTTGGTCCAACGCCTCGTAATACTTTGGATGACACTTCAAGTCAGGTCTTGTGTTTCGAGCATGGTCAGCAGTCAACCCTCATTTGTTTGGTCCCAATTCATACTAACATGATATGGATGCTGTTTTTCAAACACAATCAATAGTTATCCTCCATCGTCACTCCTCCCTCACCATGATCTGAATGTCAGGAATGAGATTCACACATTTCATTTCCCATTGTTCAGAATGATTCCAATTCCCACGACATTATCCCTCATGTGCACTAGCACATAGGTGTAGGCCTCAACCAACCATTGTGTTAGGATTCCCTCATGTCAATACATGAAGAATACATTACGGGAAAATTCTTTGTGTAAGACCCATTAACCATTGCTGGTACATAACGGCACATGAAAAACTTCTTTGTGTAAGCCTCATTAACTATTGTCTCTCCATTGCAGCACACATACAACTTCCATTCACAAGCCCCATTCACCATTGTCGCTCCATAGAGGCACCTAGGAAGCTTCCTTGCATAATACCTATTCATCACCCATCATGCACACACCATTGTGTCGTGATCATGAGGTCTTTGCTGCCTCTTGTTTCTCACACAGTGAACGACTCACGTGGGCATAGAGTACGCATCGAGAATGACATCCCACTTGGGAAACCTAGAGTGTAAGCCCCAAACACCATCCCGAAAAACACTAACTTTGATCATTTCCAAGGCAAGGTACATAGGAATCCACCCTGAGGTTCAATCCCAATAACCATTGGTTCGGACCCCCCTTCACATCGGTTACCTCTCCTCTTAAACTATGCAACATTGATCCATGCCCAGGTAAGTTACGTAGGAATCCTCCTTGAGGTTCAAGTCCCCCATACATTAGTTATGACCATTTAATGTCGGTCCAACACCATCCCGAACTACATGTTCTTTGATCCATTCCAAGTCAAGTTATGTAGGAAGCCTCCCTAAGGTTCAATACCAACAACCATGGGTCCTGACCATCTTCACATCGGTTCTGTAAACCATTCTGAACTAAATTTTCATTGATTATTTCAAAGTAATGTAACAAAGGAAGCCTCGATGAGGTTCCTTCCCACCTTCCATTTGTCTCGACCACCATCACATAGTCTCACCAAAACCCATTCTAAACTAGGTGGTCATTGATCCTTGCCAAGGAAAGGTACATAGGATGCCTTCCTGAGGTTTCAGCACAACATCCATTGGTCCTCAACACTTCATGTCAGTTCACCCTCTCCCTCTATGTTGTTAAAATGTACACCCCTTCTGTCTCGCATGACACTAAAATTTCCCCTATCTAGTGGTAAACCATTGTCAATCCTCTATCTAGTAGTAAGCTGTTGTAAATTCTCTATACAGCGATAATTTTTTGTCAGTCCCATCCAGCGGTAAACCGTTTTCAACCCCATTCAGTGGTACGATGTTGTCAAACTCATTCAGTGGTAAGCCGTTGAAGTCCTCAATCGACGGTAAGCTGTCGTCAGATGAACTATGTAGACTTTGATTCCTTGAAACATGGATGCGTAGGAATCCTATCGGAGGTTCAAGCCCATCACTCGTGTCTTATCCTACTCTCTTCCTCGATCCTATGTGTTTTGGGAAGGTCATCACCCATCCTGGAGATTATATTTTCTCCAGATCCCATACATGTGTCCATTCTCAGTGGTAGCCTCCTCTGGTGTCCCATTGTCCCAACAAACTACACGGAATTTTATTCCCATCCATGGGGATACGTAGGAATCCTCATCAAGGATCAAGCCCATAATCACCAGCGTCCTCATGTCGGTTCAATCTCATTCTCTGTTCACATCATTCAACTCTCCATCATCCATCACGATTCTTACCTGGGCCACCACATCAATGTGGGATCATGTCATCCACCTCCACACTACTCCAAGAAGTACCTATGCCGCTTTTCATGTGTAAACCCTAGCATGTAACTAGGTTGTTGTGCATTCTGTACACCGCGATTCATCACCCCTTAGATCTATGTGGGTTTTGATCCTTGTCATCTATATAGGGTATATAGGAAACCACCACAAGGATCAATCCCAGCCAATGGTAAACCATGGTGTTCCCCCAATCGGGGGTGCACAATCTCTAATCCTCCCTTAGTGGTATCCAGATTAGCGTCCACAGTGTGACATCGTCCTTTTATGGGACACACCATCTAGGGTCTGCTCTTATTGAGTGTTCTAATCCATCTACATGGTAATCCTTCAAGGTGATCCATCTTAGGGATGTACCAATCTGATCTGTTTCTATGTGACATTTTGATCACCCTTATCCCATATCTGTAAGACATTAAAATCATGGACTACCTCGTGTTAAACATGATAGGCCTAAGGAAGACATCAGAAGTCATGCCTTTGGTATAACCATCCATGCAAGACGTTAAACTCACGACATACCACGTGTTAAATAAGAAATTATGAAGGAAAACTTTCAAAGACACACCTTTGACATAACCATCTCTGCCACATGTTAAACTTGCAGCATGCCCTGTGTTTAACATGGGAAGCTGAAGAAAACCTTAGAGACATGCCTATGAAATAAGATACCTCGCGACTATCCTGGGATTCCTCGGGCTCTGTGACTTTGGAATGCCCTCTTATGATGATGAATATACATTCCCCAATGTCCACACATCCATAGATTCATTGACATGCATGATGTTGTCATATGCTCCAACCGAAGGTTTCTACCATGTCATGACCCCATGCAATGTCCTAATAGAAGTAGTGTAATTAACCGGCATCCACAAAGATATGGCACCAGGAACCAGATTCATGAACTAGGACTTAATCATTATGGGAGACCCGGACTAAGTAACAAGTTCTGGGGAGGAATACACGGATGGAAGAACCAGCATCCCATTATCCTATTTTGAACAAGTATATAACGTCGCTGAATAAGGAACAGATGATGCCCGCCTTTGGAAAGTTGGTAAGTGGGGCAACAACTACGCTTCCTCTATAGAAGGATGTCCATGCCCCGGTGAAAGCGTGAGAAAAAATGATCACAAAACTCATAAATTCTGATCATATAGTCTAAAATTTCTGTCATGCACCAGATGCCCCCCCCCCAATATAGATTTCACTCAACTATGAGATCCTGATCCACCACCTATGAAAACTTATTTAACAAAAAAACATGTTAAATGTGTACTTAATCACAAATTTATTTTCATCCTATAAAAATCTCTTTATATATTTCTCATCCCCTTCCAATCATGTAGTAAATAACTTCTAGTCAGTATATCATATTTTATTGTACAAAACGAACATATTCCCTTATGTGAACTACATAATCTCATGTTCTCTCTATTTCTACAATCTCTCTTGATAGAGGTTATGCAAGAACTTCACTGAGAATTCCTTCAATAGAATACCATCATAATGTTCAATCTACGGATGAATGTCCCATCAGTTCTTCATGGATCCTCATAACATATAAGCAGACAACTTTACCCTCCTCTCAGCTAGAGTCTCTAAATAGTGAGAGATCATCTCGATGATCTCAACTAAATACTCAGCTCCCTTTATTCAATATTCATCAGTAATAGTTAGATGGTTTTATAACTAAAACACAATCCTCAGATGATAAATAATTTTTACAAACCACCCAAGGTCTCCATCATTAAATTTCATAAAATGTGAAAATATATCTCTATATTGATCCCATAATTGTTCACCTTACACAATCAGTTCCTCAGTTCCCACTACTGGTAGATCATCACTAGACATATCCTCTAACAATATTCTGAAGAAGCATCATCATCAATTAATAGATATTAAATGAAACAAATGATTCTTGTGACACATTTTGAAACATTAAAACATTCATGTAAAGTGAAAAAACAATAAGAAACAACACATCGTTTCTGTAAAATACCGCTATAATGTCAAAATTGAGCCTATATTACTACCCTGAACAAACATACGCCTAGGAATTTATTAACAAGTGTAAAACATTATCATATTGCATTTTATCATTGGATGCCCATTTATTATCGACATAAATAATTTTAAAGTCATTCTCAATTTAATGTTTGGAACCATTTTCAGTACAATTTCACATTCTAGAAAAAAAAATTCAAGTCACCATCATACCTAGAACCCATTTTCCATGTGTGCCTAAAAGTAAGCATGTCAAAAAAATAATGCTGAGATCCTATAATTATTATTTCAGAGTAAAATATCCTGCTATTCGGGGCCATGATAAAATTCAGAAAAATATCAGAAACAATAATCACATCACACCACAAGTGCATCAAACTTGTTGAAATAATATTCAACTATAACATTAATCATCAATAACAAAAATCCCACCCTAGGTTCATTTGTTGTCCCCTATAAATGGGTTATCTAATTTCATGCACAAGATCATAATTAAGGATATATTATTACCAGTATTATGCATACCTCTCCCAAGATGTATGACAAAATAATATGAAAATAAAAAACCCCTAATACCACTTTTTAATGGTCCACCCGGGGTTCCACACATCGATTTCCCAAGCCAATCAATCTCATGATCTCAACAATTTTCCATATAATCCAATTTTTCCCAAATAGAGAATAGGTTCTAATAACAGTCTTGGGAATAATTTAAAATCAATTTCAGAGTAAAACAACAGTGAAAGATATATAAATAATAACAAACTATATAATCATAACCAGAAATATGCCAATTTTACATAATGGCCAATACTGAATGTAAAAATACCAAATCAAACAGTAGATATTCCATGTTAATGTATATTCCATGTATCAAACTGAAACTACAACTTAAATGCACTAAATCTATTAATAGGTTTTCAAACAAATCATGTTCCCCTCGACTATGCTCCATCCCAACTTAGCCATATAACATAGGTCATTTCCCTTATCCTATCTTGAAACCCTAGAATTTGTTCGAGTACTGATCATGTTTCCCATGTTGGGTGTGAGTACAACTCTATAAGACACCACAAATGACATATAAAGAAATATCTAATCAAATAATATTGAATGATTTTTTATAAAAAATAATTAAAAAATGGATAAGTAAATAGTTTTCACTTTATCAAATATTATTTATTTAACCAAATAACCAACATGTTATTATAGAAAACAGAACACTATATGTGCATTAACTAATTCTAGGTTTCTATTCATCCCCAAAGTTTTCATGACAAAAAATTCCAATATTAAAATTCCATAAATCAAACGTGAATATCGAGGTTCCCATTCATTAACTCAGACATGAATATCCATATTACAATTAATACTATTATTAATTTAGTGACCTTTTTCCCATAAGTAATTCATACTTATTTACACATGTTACCGTTCATACCATAGAAAAATCAATGACCATGTTCTGATTTATAATTTCATATTGAATAACCATATTAGCAATTATATTACATAATCAAATGACCATGTTACCATTCATTGACACATAATTAATTCAACAAGTAATTATCCACATCACAATAATTTCTAATTTACAATTATCATCATATAATTCCCTCTATCTAATTCCATAATTAATCAATCCCTCCAATCCCCAAAATCAAATCATCCAATAATTAATCTATAACCCCCAATTCAATATCCTATAATTAAATCCACAAAAAATAATATGATTCACAATATCAATATATTATTTTTAATTTATCAATTAATTTAACATATTCCTAAAAATAAATATCTCAATTAATTAGCTCAATTAAACAG
This sequence comes from Viscum album, assembly GCA_963277665.1. Lineage (NCBI taxonomy): Eukaryota > Viridiplantae > Streptophyta > Magnoliopsida > Santalales > Viscaceae > Viscum > Viscum album. The sequence continues at coordinate 396,444,507 of OY728148.1, forward strand.
TATCGGTATATCATAATAAGTTCATAAATTAATCTTATCATTTTAAGAACCTAAATATATATTAAATAATTCATCAATAAATCATCTCAGTTCAATAATCTCAATATCTGATAATTAAATCATCAATTAATTATAGAAATTATAAAAACATAATAACTCAAAAATAATACGTCAATTAATTTTCTCAATTCAATGAACTAATTATCTCATAATATTTTGTTAATTAAAAATATCGTTTTAATTAACTTATTATATCATTATTAATTCTTTAATTAAATATCTAAATCTATAATATATATTTAGCTAATTTCACATCTACTCAACTAATAAATTCACCAAATTTTATAATTTCATCAAGAACACGGTTTATATACATCAAATATTAATTATAAAACTACACACGTATAATATTATTATAGACTATGTGATTCTAATTATAGACCACCCACCACAATATTTTGATATTGTTCTCCATTGAATGAATCCCAAATTTCAACACTGTAATGGTATAGAATGATATTGGAATCTTATTCCCTAAATCAATATTGAAAAACAATCCCCTAAGTCTAGACCTACATCTATAATCACATATCTATATCCAACCAATACCTAGAAGAACTATGTTGTCTCATCATTGACTAAGGTACATAAAATTTTTTTGGGGTCTAATTTCTTAAAGGGAACCAAACCTCATAACCACATGACGTGTTGCGGGTCTCAATAAGTAATTAAATTTTTAAATGAAAGTGAAAATTTAATGTAAATAGAATTCATTACTCCCTAGAATGGTGTTTTGGGTTAAAAATAATTAAAAGGATTAATGAAAAATGAAAACAATTTTAATGAAATTAAAATAAATGAATAAGGGAAGAAATAAATAACAAATGAAAATCAGTTAGAGAAAAGTAAAAATTAATTAAAATAGGGTTAACCAATTTTTAAATTATTTTTTTTCACCCACTATTTATATTTATATTTTTTCCTACTCATGTATTTTAAAATTTCATTTTTTATCTTCTTTATTATCTCCCTCACGGTATCTGTGGGTCATGCCCCTCCCCATACCAAATGCTGCGCCACCCCCTCTTCCTCTTAGGGATCTTCATAGCACATAGATATCCTTCCATTTTTCAACTCCATTAGTTTTACAGAAAAAACATTGGCACAGATACTCTTCCAAACAAATAATCATTGAGTTTAATCCAATATCCCTCATGAAATCATCAGTGAATGGTTTTTTCAAAAATGAGGTCTTTACCAAAATCATCTGGTTTCTTCTGTTTTAGGTTAAACCAATTATTCCCATGGATTATGAGATTTAATATAACTATGAGGTAGGGTTACATTGATCATTCTTATTGTTTCATCTATTTATTTAAATTTCCCTGTTTTTCCTCTCATTGGTGCCTACCAAAAAATCCTAAATAATGTGTTTAATTTAATTACATTTTCACCTACATCCATAAAGATGTTATTTAAAATCGACCCCTTATTATGTTGTTCATATGCCATTGGATACACCAATCGGTTTTCCAAAAAAGTTGGCCTTTTTAATTTTATCCTTGAACCAATAGTTTATCATTATGTGCACATGCATGATAACTTGGGTTGAGGTTTTATATTCAATAAATTATTTAGGATGAGTCTTAAACCATGAATTTGAATTTTCATTAAATTATTTATTACTAAATAAATTTTTATTGGTATTTTCACGACTTTGTAATCATTAAATTAATTTCCTCAATGTACACTAATAAATATCATCTTTTTATAATATTGTTATAATATTATTAGTTTTTACTATAGGCTGAAAGGAATATTAAATGTGTAGTTAAATTTAATAATTAATTAGAATCAATCATAACTTCTTACTCAGTTATATATATATATATATATATATATTCTTCTCTTTATGTTTTAAATATATCTGGTCGAGGAGACAGTGTGGGTTTTGTATTAAGCACCCACATTTGGACTCTACATACTTTATATATTACCATACAATGGGCTAAGAAAGCATCCTTTTAGGCTCACCTGGAAAGGGATTTCCTTATAATTTTTCTATACTGCAGGGTGGAATTTCTACCATAAGAATCAATAGAGTATTGATCAATTTAAAAATTGGATACACCTAGTATAGGATTATTATTGTTCCCCTATGTGTGATACCTAGTAGAGACTCATAGATACCATACCATGAGTGTTTCTTTGAGTACTACAAGGATTTCCTTGGACGGGCTCATTTCATTTGATTTAATTGATTGGATTATTGAAATAAAACCTCTCAAATAGGATTACACACCAACTCTTAATATTTCAGTTTTAATATGAATTATTGATATGTTTATTTATACTACCTATATATTTTCATTATTCATTTTAATACCTCTTTAGTGCCTTTAGTTCACCCATTTTGAAACATATAGTGGACCCAAAACCAAAAAAATAACCTTGATGTATTCCCTTTTTGGTGTGTTGTGTTTCTTTAGACCCGTTATGTATATATATCCTTATCCTTTACCAGGTACTCTTTTAGACTCCTAAAAATGGGAGAATCATATGGTACAGAATGAGTGTTGGATTAAGAACACAAACCAAGATATAGTATTTTTCAATTATTTAAATTGTTGAATTTATTATATATGGAACATGAATATTTTTTTGCAGTAAAAAATGGAATGGAATGGGCATCATGGGTGTCATCCTACTGAGAATATATCCCACACGCTACTTGGGACTTGTTGGTACTCAAGTGGAATTTATGTTTGCTCGTATGGATACAAGGACGTGTGCCTCTACTAATTCATGTTTGCTTTTATATTTTGTATGCTTTTTTAGGGGTAGAGGACTGAGCATATGATCGACATGTATTGTGGATTTTTATTCCCTTTTGGAATTTTCTTTAGCATGAATCCTATGCTTGTACCCTATATCCTATCACATTTAATATTTACAATTATTATCATACATTAACATCATTTTTTATTGTTATGATTATTAGGCTTTGGATGTTTATTTATTTTTTGTGTCATTATTATATTTATACTTGGATCTATTTTCTTTTATTTATTTTTTATGTACTGGTAATAAGATTATATTTAGTTGTGAAGTTCCTTTTCTAATGAGGTAAGAGACTCACTGCAGACAAATCCCAGGTCTTCACTACTAGATGGAAGCATCTTGTGTTTGGGGATATTCCCTTGAGATCTTATGTCCCACCATATTGAGGACCACTTTAGAAGAAATTTGAGAAGGAGGCTACCAAGATGTATCAAAGGGAGGTTTTTCCTTTTGCAATAAATTTTTCCACTAGATATGATACTATGAAATCTGAATTTTTAATTTAACATGTTCTTGGAAAGAGATAACCCATTTATTGGGGAAACCCAATTTTTGTGGGATGAGGATTTTTGTTATTACCTATGTAGTATACAGTTGGAACAACATCACCATTGGTTGATACACTTTTGTTATGATGTTACTGGTATTTTCATTATTGAGATGATGATTTTTAATATTGTGGCCTGATGAAATGAGGGTAGTACATATACATGCATCATATTAGACCCCCCCTAGGATGAAAATAACATGAATATTTTCATGCCATATCTACTTGTAGCATGCATATGCCTATTTTCATGTGAGTTATTTTGTTTAGTTGTAATATCCAACAATACATTCAAGTTAAATATAATGTATGTACCATCGTTCAAGATAAAATTTCCACCTGAAGTGGAATTGTTATAATTTTACTTGACTTTACCAGGGAGGTAGTGAACCTTCCATTTTCTTACTACCCCTTTATATGGTTACCTTATATTTAATAGAATCTAGTATAAGGTGTGTATATTTAAATTTTAGAGAAATTTCATCGTGAAATCATCATGTTGTATGCTAGGAGAGTAGTAATGAACACATCCTAGAGTTGGTGGGTCCGAAACCACATGCAGCACTTCCTATAAAACCAACTATAGTGCCTCCTGCAGTTCCTCCTGTAACACCTCCTCCTAATCTTCCACTGGGAATAGACCCTTAGTTTAGTTATAGACTTCTCATGTTCATGCAGTCAGTTCAGAGTGTTTTCATGCCTGCTCAGAGTGTGCCAGATCTTATGTGCGATTTTCTCTAGAAAAAACCTCCCTCCTTGGGGTATTGTGGTTCCAATGCTAGTGAGTCATGGATAAGATCTATTAAATCCATATTTTACTATCTTGAGATGCTTCAAGAGAAATGTTTCAAACCTTCAATCTTCATGCATTGTGACTACACCCTGAATTAGTGGGATGTAATTTATTACTCATAAAAACCAATAGATATGGTTGTTTATGCATACATATATCTTTGTATGATCACTCCTTCCATAAGACACCAATATTATATCATTCTAATGAGTTTTTACATATTCATTAGGAATCTATTATAGTTTTGGAGTATTAAACTAATTTCACTGAGAACTAGTGTATTTCTCCCTCTATGACAGCTATTAAATAGGAAACTGTGTGGCTCTTTGAGGAACAAAGTTGATTTTTTATCTGCTCATATGTTAACATATTTAAATTGATGTATATTTTAGAGGTCCTGAATCAGGCCATAATTATGAAATGAAATCCTAGGAAATTAGATCCAGTGAGCTAGTGGGTTTGAATTCTGAGGTACGGTAATCATTCTTCAGGAAGTAGGGAGCCTCCTTCTAATGATGAATGTTGGGAAAATTCCATCAAAATGAAACATACTGACAGCACTATCATAGAACATCGGTGTGGTAGGATCATCCATAAGAAGCCTCAATACCCAAGTAACCCTGTAGAGTACCACGATTACGGCATGATGGGTCACCCTGACCATTTCTACTATTCATCCCCCTCAGATTCTTGTGGAAGATGATCCATGCCAGCCCCAATATCATGTATGGGCTCTAAGGCTCCATGACTAACTGGGAGTTCATTTTCCATCGGCCAATCAAGCTGAGGCAGTGGATCACATGTCTTAGGTAGTCAAGTTCTAGAACACTATCATCAGTGGAGTGAAACTTCCAAAACAAGTTAGGTGGAATCATAGGGAAAAGGTTCAGGCCATATGTATGCAGTTCATCCAATGATAGTGGAGTATGTCCCAGGGACTTCTATGCTAAGAGTTACAATCATTGAATTATCTTCTTTAGTTTCTTCCATTTTCTAAATTATTGACTCACCCTATTTCATATCTACATCAATTTTTTTGAGGTTTGGTGTTTCTAACAAATACCTCTGCGGTATTGGGTCTTTTGACACTCCATTGGGGTTTTGAATAGAGGAAATAATCTAGTTCTATGAGTTCCCCCTTAAGATAGGTGGGTACCATTTCATTTTTTTTGTTCGTCCTAGACATGACCATATTTGATGTCATTTTTGGTATGTACTGAATCTTTATTTATCATGCCCATGTGGATTTCTATAAAAATCGGTTTTCCTTCACTAAAACTAATGAAATCACTTTTATACATATGGGATAAGGGGATGTCTGTATAGATCGATCTAGGAAAATGTGTTCTGGGTTGGGAACCATGACATCTCATCTAGAAATTATCTTTATGAGTGATCAGAGAAAGTAGTTAGTGGAAATCCTTCCAATTGTTGATTATGTTAGGGATACCGTTCCTGATGATTTCTCTAGCTTATTTAATATGATGAAGGTTGTGTTCACTATTGAGAAAGTTTCTGGTGCATCACCAATATCCATTCCTCCTTATAGGATGGCACCTAAAGAGCTCCTGGAACGCAAGAAGAGTCTTTAATACCTTGAGGTTAAGGGTTTTGTCATACCTATAACATCTATGTGGGATTAACCAGTCCTTTTCTTCATGAAGGTGTATTGTAACCTCATATTTTTCATGGATTATAATCAAGTCAAACATCATACAATGAATAATCAATATCCATTACTACGTATAGAATACCTCTTCGACCAGTTCTAAGGAGAAGCTATTTTTTCTACGATTGAACTGATGTTAGGATATCACCAGGTGATTGTGTGACCTTCCCATATACCACATACTTCATTCCAATTTAGTTGATGCTTGTAAAATTATCTGGTTATGACGTTCGGTCTCCCTAACGTACTAAATGTTTTCATGGCTCCGATGTATCTAGTTTTTCAATCATACCATGATTCCTTTTTTCAAAGTTTCCTGACCCACTCCACATAATTTGTAATTCCCCTGGTCTAGAAATTTTTGAAAGGAGATATGGACCCCCAAGTCCTGCCTCTAGTTGGTCTCGAGTTAGCGACTTGCACTGAGGGTACAATAATCACACATATGGGAGGCATTAACCTATAAGAGATTACATGAAAAATAGAGATATAAGACTGACACCAACCAACCCCAACTCATAATTCAATAAAAAAAATAAATCCATGTACACATATGTCATTTAATGAAATTACTACTGCAACTAAAAATGAAAAAAATGTGTGTACCAAAAGGAAGTAAAACAGTAGCGACCATGATGCCTGAAGAACTCCAGAAACCCTAGGCTAGAAGAAACCATCCTGATCTCCATCCTACTTCAAGTGACCTAAAATAGTTTTATATACATAGGAAGAGTATAATAGTATTATCAGAATGATCCTGCCCAGATCTTCTTTTGACCATTCAACATAAACATTCTAAATCACAATGAACAACAAGTGAAGCTAACTCATCACTTGAAAATGTATATTTTGTTCCCATACTCACTATAACAAATCTAAACAAGTATTACATACAAGAGTATATAATATAATAATGAATATTATGATTACAATACTATAACTTCCCCACTAGTTTACTGCATTGCCCCGTCATCGCTCATCTTATGAATCTCTTTCCAAAAAGGTAGACCTGAAGACACTTGGGTGAGCACCACAACCGACTCCTCAGGCAATATAAGGCTTTACTGTAGACACATGGGCAGACAAACACACCATCCACCCAACTATAGGAAACCATTTATTTCCCTGTATCCACCACATACTGCATAATGTGTATCATCCGTCAGGTATTACTCCTAGAGCCACTATGACCCATACATACAGTAAGGATACTCAATCCATCATAGCATATACATATTTTACCTATAGTATTCCATATGAAACAATATCTAGAGTATATGTGAGTGAAATAACCACAAGTCATTATATCCCTCTAGACACATATTGGGTGAGTACTATCCATCGCAAATACCACCAAAGGTAACTACCTAGAGAATGGAGCGGGGCCAAATGGAGAAATAAACCATCCATTCTCAAACAATGAAGTAGGGGAAAACACCACCATATTGCTCAAGATCATCAGGGATTTAGTCTCCTTAACCGACAAGGTGGGTAGAATATTGAAAAAAAATTAAATGCTATAATATAGCTCACTAACATACTATGGGAAAAACCTATTCATGGAATCAACTACATCTAATGTCTCTCGGACACCTGACTACCTCTGCTGGGACTACATACAATATATGCACATAATAGTTTAAAGAGATTTATTATATCATCTTATACATTTTCAATCAGTTACAATTTATTTTAATTATTTCATTAACCATTAATTAACCATTTTCAATTCCATCATACATTTTCTTATTAACACAACTGAGTTTCATGCCCTCTAGACATAACCAAACCGTGTTTATAACTTCTCAGAAAAAATATTATCTCATCATTGCATCCTAGTAAGCTCCAAACCCCTGGGATAACATCATTCATTCAACAATTTATTAAAATCATTATTAGTTTCCATATTTCCAGTAATTTTAGACAAAAATTATAATCTACCAAACACATGGTGCTCAACATAGTAAGTGGGTGAAATACTTGTCCAGTCATTGCCGCCTATAGGTAGAGTGAAGACCCATCCATCCTTGAGAAACAAAACAAAAAAGGCATGTTACATACCCCATCCATCTTCTAATATTTTTATAGGATGGTAAGAAAGTCCATATTCTTTATATAGTGGTGAATGTAAAGAAGATAGTCAAAAAACATGAATCAATTATAATCCAACATTCACAACCAAATATTTCATCCTCTCTGGTGTCATCTCGGTCGCCCACATACATTAATAATTTCATTTATCCACTCTATTTGTCAAATTATTCCTCTGTCCCTATGCCTCCATCACCCACATACCACAAAAGTATCTAGGTTTTATCCATCCTAGGATCACACCACAACATAAGCTGCAAGAAAACAAAAAACAAGAAATTGGGATCATAACCCCAGGTATGCCGTTTAGCCATCACACACACTGATCACTCAAGGATCCAAGAACAAGGCTATTGGAATTTACAACAAAGATAGTAACTTAGAACCCTTCCAGCCATTAAATTTTATCAAACATCTAGTTATTTAATTCCTCTTGAATTAGTTGGTTTACTTAAACATGGGTAACATCATCCATTTGATTATCAATACTTTACCACAATCACAGTAGGATTCATATAAATTTATTTTTATCTTTATCAAATTAATTATCAATTAATATCATATTTACATTCTTTAATAATTTCCATTAAGAATTAAATTCTAAAAAATGAAATCGTAGATAACAGACTTTCTAGAAAAAACAAGAGGAAACAATATACAGTCGATATCAATTTTGTTATCTGGTCCAAATATTGATTATTTTATATCCATTGGGATCAATCGATCTAAAACATGAATACTCATCAGTTTCACAAAACAAAATATAGAAGCCATGGATCCCCTAACTCAAATGGTTTCCGATGTTCTTTGCACAATAATGGTTCATCAAAAGGGATCGTGTTCCTCTCCTAGAAGACTTTATGCATCTAAGGATATAGAGACAGAACCAATCCATCCAAAACTATAGAGAACTACATTTGGAACATTAATATCGCATGAAATAACATGAAAATGTGATATATAAGAAAATGATCCAAGATAAATAGTTCCAGAACATAGCATATATAAATGGAGGATCAACAATTCTTGATTGCACCAAAACAGAGGGTATTCATGTAGTAGGAATAAAATATAGGGAAGACTCAATCCAAGGAAACAATAATAGAAACGACTCCTATAGGGATTATGGAATTGTTCTAGAATTTCACACTAGGGATTATGATATAAGAATAAGGTGGATGATATCTCGTCCCTTTATAATATTTAATGGAGAAATATTTTAAGATACGTTGTATTTTCCATTAAGATTGGATCTATCAAATATCACATGTTTTGAAAAAGTAAAATCTTTTTGACTAATAATAAAATATAATATAGGAGTTATAGGCTTTTAATTGGCCATAAATCTCTTTAAAAAATCCTTTTAATGCATAATAAGTCAAAGGAAACCTTAAACATGTGAAACTATAAAAAATATTAAATTTTTTTTTTGGAAATGGGTGATCCACTGTTTGGTGTAAAACCATTTTTATGTTCCATCATCATGGTGCCGCCATTTCTATGGGACACCAACACAATTAAACTATTATAGTTCCACCATTTCAGTGTGAAACTGTTTCATTGTCCTACTATAATGGTTCCATAGTTTAAGTGTGCCACCGTTACGATGACACACATAGATTGTGACACAGTTATGATGTCGCCGTTTTTGAGTGACATTATTACAGTGACACTTTTTTAGTGTTCCACATTTACGGTTCCACCATCTCTATGTTCCACCATCACGGTGAAACTTTTTTGATGAAATTGTTTGGAGAAACTTGATTTTTGGAAATCACAGAAAACAAACAACTAAGACCCCCCAAGAATACCCCATGAACATTATTTTCAAAATGGAAGGGACTAGGGATATCTCTGTCATTACATTAGATGCCTCCCAAAGTATTCACTTCCACAAAAATTAAAAACCAACCACGATAGGAAACATATAAAAGGTTCCTAACAACCACCCTTTGAGATACCTCTAAAGGTTCTCACCTCCATTAGAGATGAACCACATTAGAATGGAACACATAAAACAAAAAGACAAACACAAATAGCACCTAAATACTCTCTCTCAAGAGATACCTCCAAATATATTGAACTCCTCAATAAGAATCAAAATAAATCAATCTCATAAACTAGAGAGGTCTATAACCATAGACAAACATCATTACAAGAGAAGGCCTACACATCAACCAGCTTAGGATACATAGCATGTATCAACCACAATCATTCTCATGTACTATCCTCTATGCCATCATGTTTCCACAAGACACAAACCAAGGGAATGACATGCGTGCAAAACACATTTTACTTATGGTCATTGATCTCTATAGGCCTCTCCTCGAAGGTCTCATCATCATCAACATCGATCTCACACAAATCGATGATGTAAAAATCATCATGAAGATAATAACATTGATGTGACACATGAAATATAGTGTATCTAATTCATATGTGGGGTAATTTATACCCGATACCTCATTACTCCAATAAGAGACAACACCTCAAAAGACCCAACTAATTGGGGAGAAAGCATACTCCAACAACCAAACCTTCACTGCCGATGATTGGGAGTCGCCTTTTGAAATAGGTGATCCCCAAAATTAATGTTCATAGGCATACTACTATGATCATCATAGGATTATGATGATCGTGTACTGCCTTCTTCCTCTAATGAATCACCTGAACCATCTCTGTCATATTCATTACCTATTCCGGCCTGTGAATTACTGACTCTCATACTCTAGTACAGAACAACAAAGAACAAAAAATACTTCTATACAGGGCATCAAATAGTTACATACTAATGGATATGTGAAAACTATTTTTTATGCTAACTCTACAAAGGGTATGTGTCTCATCAAAAAACCTCCAAAATTCAGGACATATGAGCGCACCGTGTCTTTATGTGTCTGGATGGTCTGCTCTGTTTAATCGTCTATCTGTAGAAGAAAAGTAGTGGTAAGTCATAGCTATGACCCAAAATCATATTGGAGACCTATCCACATACTGAAGGTATTACTTGGCTATCAATCATAAAATATCATCCTAAAGTCTTTTTCGAGTCTCACCACCTCGTATACATACTACCTCAACAAAACCTCCATCGAGCTCGACTCATTGATTGCTATGATGTGAGATGGTTTTTTTAAGGTATCTATATCCTATCATATAGAATCATAAACTCCATGAGAATGTGGTAAACTAGTAATAAATTATATCAAGATATCCTCCTAATTCCATTGAGGAACATCGAACGGATAGAAAAACCCATGGATAACACAGTGCATAGCCTTCATATTCTGGCATACCAAACATCGAGACGCAAACTCTGAAATCCCATAATTCAACCAAGGACTCCAATACTAACTCCTCACATAATTCTACATTTTAATCAAACAAGGATGTACCACTCCGGGTGAATCGTGGAACTACCTACGAACCATATCACGCATCACTAATGGAATGAAAATACATTCCTAAAATAACACTCAGTGTTGTTCATCCGTAGACCAACCATCTGGGTATTCACAACAAAAACATCGGTCTCACTAGACCTATACCTCAAGATCCACGAATATGGAATCTTGAAACTTCTACACTAGATATAACTAAACCTTTATATGGAAAATCCAACCTCTACCCCCAATGTCTCCCATATTCATATGCAATGATGAAATCTATTCCATCACACTCCATGAATCACTAGATTCACACACTACATCACTATGTAACTTTCTTCTCAATGCATCAACTACAAACTTCCCGTTACTATGTGTATACCAAAATTTCGAAGTTGTAATCCTGTAAGAACTCCATCCACAGAAAAATTTTCATTGTCAAGCCATGTTTTGGGAAAATATACTATAAATCTATTATGATGTGTGAAAACCAAAATGTGATCACCGATAAAGAAATCCCTCTACCACATCATATACAACACTACTACTCCCAAATCGATAATTTGGGTGAAATAGATAGATTCCTGGGGGGGAAATCTATCGAGACCCATATGAAATGACAGATCTCTGCAACATCTGAACACAACCTAACCCAAGATGAGAAGCATTATAGAAAACATCAATATGAACTCTTTCAACTAGAAGAAAAATGAACTGGGGCACTAACCGAATTCCTCTTCAGATACTCAAAAGCTACATGACATTGATTACTCCACATAAATTTCTGATCATCCTTGGCCAATGTGATCATAGGAATCACGCCCCAAGATATATTCACCATGAACCTCATGTAATAGCCTTCTAGACCAAAGAAACATTGCACCACTGCCACTGTCTTGTGGGATACCTAGGACGCTACTTATTAGATCTTTAACGGATCCACGAATTCTCCCTATTGGGATACAACATGCCCCATGAAATAGTTTTCTCAAAACCAAAACTCACACTTCTACTACATTCCAAATAGATTATTTTGACGAAGAACTCCCAAAACATAATGTAGATTATCTTCAATATCCTCCTCAGACACGGGGTACACAAGGATGCCATCATTGAAAACCAATTTGAACTTATCTAGGAACTCACTGAACACAACATTCATCAACCCCATGAATATATCAGGAGCATTTTTCAAACTGAATGACATCTCCAAGAATGTGTAAGGACCATGAAGAAAATTGAAATCCATCTTTGGAATATCCATATCCCTCACTCGAACCTGATGATACTTGTACAACTAATAGATCATCAAGAACCAAGTCTTACCATTCATTTGATCGAATAAAAAATCAATCAGTGGAAGTGGATTGTGATTATTCAGTGTCACTTTGTTCAAGAGATGATAATTGGTCCACAACTGCATTCTATAATTAGCCTTCATCACAAAAAAAAAATCTTCTGCACCCAACAGTGACACACTCAATTGAAGAAAAACTATACTATAAAAATCCATCAAGTTGTATACATAGTTTTCATAACTTAAAAGTTTTTATCCAATAAGTATACATAGAGATAGGATAAACTCATGGATATAACTCAATCCCAAAATCGGTCTCCAATTGAGGGGGTAATGATACAACCATTTCTAGAATTACATTAGTAAACTCTTACACGACCCTGGGAAACATTGATTGCTGATCCTACAATGAACTCCACATCAGCTAAGCCATGAATGATGACAAGGATGAAACATGCCTCCACCCCATCCAAGGGTCTCTCTGACAAATAGGCATTGATAGCTCTCTGTTATCATCGAAGAACACTAACTTCCTCTGAATGCAATGCACAATAGCCTACACTAAATACAACCAATCAATTCCACAAATGACATTATGTTTATGTATTAGTAGACATACAAAATGCTCCTAGTTGTGGTTTTTACATAGTATTATCTTGAAGTCTATACATTATTCAAACAAGTCAGGTCGACCTCCAAATGGCATAGTCAATGCCAAGGGCAGTATAAGCCTCTTTACCTAATGTTCCATAACATGTAAATGGGAATGTGATTTGATGGAGAGGGTGGATCCTAAGTCAAACAAGGTTTAAAACCAAGTAGAAAACAAGGAAAGGATACTACAAAATGATTTCTGGTCCCCATGGAGCTGGTAACTCTAAAGCATGAAGCTACCAACATCCTTCTCTATGTTCTCTCTAACACTGATGAACAACACCACAATGGATGTTCTCTTCTCTCATAGGACGGGGACCATCCTAGGGCTATCATCTTCCGGCCACATTTTCTCTCTTCTAATCTAAAATGGGTGTAACCAACTACTGTAGCTTTTTCCAGAACAACCTCAACGGTAGAATGTCGAGTGAAAAAACGGGATCACACTAACCACTCTAAATGGTTGGTAACAATCACTGCTGATGACCACATCCTACATAATAAAAAAAAGTTATTGGACCCTTGGAATAGGCCTAAGATCCACCAACACCAGTGAAATGGAATAATGGGGGGTGGGTCCTACTCAAGACCAAATGGAAACTGTTCTTCCCTGATAACCAGGAACCACAAACCACCACTCCACTTCATGAGGAATCTTGAAAACTCTTAATTTGTGATGATCTATTTCTGGGTAACAATATCTAAATGATTTTTCCATTGACAATACCACATGACATGTATTTAGAAAAATGGTGAGACCTGACCCTAGATCCATAGACACAAAGAATCCTAAAAAATCATCACTGCGACCTCCTCATCTGGAAATAGGTCCAAAGCATATCATAATAGTTTTCTGAAATGGATTCTAAACTCTCACACACTACAGATCCATAGTGTAAGGGTAAGTAGCTCTTTGTTGATAGATTCCTTCACTATATGAGAAATAAACACAACTCTGAACTTGTTTCAAAACTCCTCCCAGGAAAATGTTGAATCCTTACGATCATTGAGGAATAAGAACCACCACTACCTCACTTCCCACATGCATCATCATCACAACCAAATGACACCTATTTCTCTTTTCATGAATGGATTGAAGTGAAAGATATCTCATCCACCTCCAAATAGTCTTCTATTAATACATCTGAAATGGAACACTCATATTTCTATAGTCTCTGGCACTGAAACTCATGGAGTGTCCTCCTCCATTTTTTGTCACTGTCGACCTCAACTTTGCAGTGATCTCCTGACATAGCCTTCTTGACATATTCTGTGTGAACCTGACGAGGACATTGACATAAAACCATATGTGAAAAATAAAAATGTATTTACATCTCTATAACCTAAAATATGAAATACTCAACATTAATTAGTTGTTTTTTATTGACTTTATGTTAACATATTCCATGGTATACCCATTCAAACAGAGGCGCAATGAATAATGATGCATGATTATTTCCTATGTCTCTACCAAGTGACCAACATCACTTCATTTAGCAGCCACTGTGAACATAATGGTTTGTGAATCAGATCACAGGGGGCCCTAAATACATGTGTCTCATCCGATCTCCATTGTTTACAGTGTTTTCTAAACATCGATGACAATGTTTCCCAACCATCCCATGCCACCTCACTGGATTCTACCTCCAAAATCAATCCTATTTATCAACCTTCCTCTAATACCACCCTTTCCCAACCCCTATCCACAATGTGTACTCCCTGGGTCTACACTGTGAAAAGGGAGAGAGTTACACTCGAGTCTCACCTCCAGTAGGCCTAGGGTTGGCGACTTGCACTGAGGGTATAATAATCCAATATGTGGATGGCATTACCCTATTAGAGTACACATGTGAAAGGGGGGATAATACACACACCAAAAAAATACAAATCACACTACAATATAAATATAATCCCATGTACAAATATGTAATGTCATGAAAAGACTAATACAACTAAAAAGGGAAAACTAAAACTGCTAAAATAAATTAATACAACTACTACTACGAATCCCGAACAGCTCATGAAACCCCATGATAATAGTAACCAAACTGATCTCAAACATCCTCCAATTGACCAAAAAAACAGTTTTATATACATAAGGTGATTATAACAGTATACTCAATAGGATCCTTCCTAGATCCTCTCATGAAAAAGAAATGAAACCATTTTAAAGAACATTGAAAAAAAAGTGTAACTGAATTGTCACCAAAAAAGGTATACTATGTTCCTATCCTCACCATGTATACTCTCACCAAGTATCGCATGAAAGAATATATAATATATAAATAATATTAAGGGTTCTACACTAACACTTCCTGACTAGTTTTCATCTTTTCTCAAATGTCACATGTCCTAATAGTATCTCTCCAAAAATGGTGACCTAAAGACAAATGTGCAACAACCATAATCAGCACCTCATGAAACACAAATATTTCTTGAGTACACCTAGGTAAGGCACCACCCCATCCAAACTAACAGAAGTGACTAGGTAGATTCTGGGAACCACCAAATATTTAATAACGTGTACCCCACATCTAGTATTACACCTCAAGAAACTATATGTCAAACATCAAGTGTAGATCCTCAGGCTATCACATCCTATACATGTTATACCTATAGTAATATATATGAAACTATATCTAGTATATATGTTTTTGAAATAAAAAAGTCATTAATTCATTATCGACAAATATATGGGGAAAAATAGTCTATGTGAATACTGGAATAAGAAACTAAAAAGTGAATATAGAAGGGCCAAAGGGGGAAGTCAATTATCAATCCTTCTATATGATGTTGGGGAAAACACCCACCCAAGGCTCAGAATCCCTAGGGTGTTAGTTTCCCTAACTGACATGTTGGGGTAACATATAGAAAAAAATTACATGATATAATATATCTCGCAACCACAATAAGTAAACAAAACCTTGCCATAGAGTCAACAACAACTAACATCTCCGACACTCACGCTTGCCACTAATATGATATATTATATGCACATAGCAGTTTAAATAGATTTATGAAATAATTTTATCCCATTTTAAGCAGTTCAAAATTAAATTAATTAATTATTTAACCAATATTTAACTATTTTCAATTCCACCTTACATTTTATTAGCAACACAATAAAGTTCCATGTCCTACAGGACTATCCAAACCAAGTCCACAACATCTTAGAATAATATTAACTCAACATTGCATCCCATAAATCTCTAACCCCGTGAGTTAAAATGATTAATTATATAATTTATTAACATAATTATTACTTTCATATCTTCATATGAATTCTAAAAAAACACTATAAGCATCCAAACACTTGGGGCTTGACAAGGTATGTAGGTTAACTACCTATCGAGTCTTTGCCTCCTATAAAATGTGTATTGACCCATCCATCCTCAAGAAGATAAATTCTGACATAATGTGGTATAAACTATGAATATTAGACTCTTTTGGAAGGAGGTTATGTAATAATAGTTTCCTTATGAAATGGGTAATGTAAAGAATATAAATAACCAACAATATTCAACAAGCATCGAATATTCATAACTGACCCGTTTCGTCATCTCTCGTGTCATCCCTAACATCCAGATGCATAATCCAATGTATCTCATCACTATTTCTGTCAAATACTACCCCAACCCCTAGTCCTTCCTTCCACACATACCACAAAACCCTCTCAAGTTCATCTATCCCCGGATCACACCACAACAGAAGAGGTAGAAAAACAATCAACGGGAAACTGGGATCTTCGCCCCAAGAAAGGAATCCAGCCTACACACAAAATGAGAAATCATGGATCCAAGAATAATGATCATAGACTTTACAAGAAATAATATAACTCAGAACCCTCCCAGTAATTATATTTTATCAAACAATTGATTAATTAATTCATCTTGGATTATCTAGTTCAATTAAACATCTATAAATACATCCATTCTATTTTCATAAATATTCCCCAACAATAATACGATTCAAAACATTCCACTTTAACTTTATCCAATTTATTTACAATTAATCCCATCATTGATTTCTTTACCAATGTCCTTCATGAATTTCATGCTATACAATGTATGAATATCTATAACACTAACTAGAAAAAACAAGATGCAATAACATATGATCGATATCGATTTATTTGTCATGTTCAAAAATTCATTATGTCAATTAAATTGTGATAATGAGTGCTAAAACATGATTAATCTATTGTTCCTGTAAAATATTATTTAATCCATGAATCACCTACCTAAAATTGTTTCTGATGTTCTTTTTATGAGAAAAATCCAACTAAATGGATCACGTTCACCTCTACTATAGGATTGCATCCAATCGAGGACACATAGACACCATCACACCAACAAACATCCAAGAAAACAATATTATGAACAAAAGAATCACATACCATAACATGAAAGGGAAAAAATAGAGGATCCCAATATAATAGGGGTATTACTTACATTAAACTAAAGGTGGACCACTAATTCTTAATTGCACTAAAACAGGGGTTGCACATGTAGCTCAAAGAAACTCCATGGAAGTCACGATCCATGGAAACGACACTACACATGACTCCTATGGGATGAAAGGAAGTGTTTGAGAATATTTCAGTAGTGGAAAAGGAGTAAGGACAATAGAGTATGATATCATGACCTTTTAGAATATTTAATTAATCATCGGTTTAAGATATGGTTGATTTTCCATTAAGATTGGATCTGTCAAGGATCATGCGTTTTGACTGAGTAAAGGCTTCCTCATCATTAGGAAAACATATTATAAGAGTTATGGAATTTTAATAGGCCTTAAATCCTATAAAGTAAATTCTTTGAATTAATTTTACTTCAAATGAAACATCAAAAATGTGAAATTGTATGAAGTCTATAGAAAAATGAAAATTTAACAATGGATGAGACTCTTTTTGGTATGACACCATTTTGGTGTGCCACCACCATAGTGATGCAGTTACAACATGACCATTTTGGTTTTCCTCTATGATGATGCCACAATTTTAGTGTTCCACCATCACGGTGCATATATTTTGGTGAAATTGTTTGGTTAAACTGTTCTTTTTTCAACCTCCTAAAACAAACCACTGCCACCCTCAAGAACACAACAGGAATTAAATTTCACCAAGGAATTGATAGGGGAAAGACATGTCATTAGAGGTAGTCTATTTTGACAATGTCTTTGTGAATTCAGGCTTTAGAAAAGACCATGAATCCAATATTGATATCATTCTGAGTATACATATAGTGTATCAACTATATGCGAATCTCATTGGGTGACACTTTTTGATCAATAAGGTTCACATCATGGGTCACATCATATCCGAGGAAAGAATATCAGTTCAAACAAAAAAGGTGATCACATTAGTTTTTTAGGGGAAGGCAAAGATGTGTTTTACCTACACATATTTATGGGAAATTTTAGCTATTATAAGTGTTTCATCTATGACTTCTCCATCTTAATTTCACTCTTTATTGCCTGGACTAAGAAGGGTGTGTAGTTCATTTATTCCAAATTTTATGAAAAATATTTTCAGGTGTCAATGGGATGACTCATGATAGTTCCAATCCTGATTCTACCAGATCAAGGAAAATGATATATTGTTTACTATTATGCTTCCAGTATAAAACATGCTGTTGTTATGATATAAGGTTATCGATTCATGGCTTATGGATCCTGTGCGCTCAGGAATCACAAGTGGAACTGTCCCAAACATGATCTCGAATTAGTAGTTGTAGTTTATGCTCGGATTTTGGATACCCTACTTCTTAGGAGAACATTTGGTCATTTATACGAATCATAAAATATTGAAATATATCTACACATACTGAGACATAAATCTGAGGCAACTCATGTGGGTCGAATACCTACAGTCGTTCGACATTGAGGTTCTCTATACCCCTAGAAATGTTAATGTCATGGCTGATGCTCTGAGCTAGAATATATAGACATATTACATCCAAAAAGTCAGTATTGAGTGAATAATTATAGCATTGGTCTCTGAGATTCATCTTGAGGTTCATGATCAGTGCGGGAATCTAGTTCAACAAACTCTGGTAGTGATGTCCTCTTTTTTAAAGCGAGTCAGTATGCGACAACTATCTGACATGGAGGAGGTTGTTCTGATAATGGGAATTATATGAGAGAATCTAACTCCAGGTTGGGTTATTGAAGGAAGATAAAATCTGTTCTACCATGGTCGTGTATAGGGTTCCTTGTGATATTTGATAAGATCTAATTAGGGAATAACATTCCTTAGTGTGGGTAGTTCATTCGAGACTTACCTAGATTTACATATATATGCATATTTATTATTGGGGGATAGGTTTGAAGAACCCAATAGTAGAATTCATTTTCCGGTGCTCCACCTATAAGCAGTTGAAGGAAGAGCTCTAGAGAATTTATAGAGTCTTACAGGATCTAGCAATTCCTGAGAATAAATGGTACAACATCACCATGGATTTTATTATAGGATTTTAGAGATCTCATCGATGAAGTTATTCATCATTAGTGATCATCAATAGGTAGACAGAATTCATGAGATTCCAACCAATCTGGGAGACCTTCCCAATAGAAGACTTTGGAATGATATATATCTGTTAGAGACATCAACATCATCGAATTATTCATTCTATAATGTTGGATTGAGGATCCCATTTCACATCATGATTCTGAAAATGTTTTCAAAAGGAATTGCGTTCAAATATTCTTTTGAGCACTACATACCCCCCCCCCATGAATAATGGGTAGTCTGAGCAGACCATTCAGGTGTAAGAGTATAGGTTGTAGGATTGTACCATTAATTTTGGTTTCTTTTCAAATAAAAAAATCACTCATTGATTTTATATATAAAAATATCTTTTAGTAAACAATTGTAATATTTCTATACGAGGAACTCTATGGTACGAAATTCCATTCACCCATATGTGGGCTCAAAGAAGGTGAGGAAGATCTTCTATGTCCTCATCAAATTCAGGAGACTTCTGAGAAATTCCATATGATTAAAAAGAATATGGAAATATCTTGGTCCAGAGAGAAGTGTTATAATTATCATCATCATAGACCACTGGAGTTCGAGGTGGGACATCTGGTCATTCTACATGTTTCATCAGTTTTGGGTGACAGATGAATCAAGATACAAGGGAAGTTCTCACCATAATATGTCATGCCATTCGAGATAATGGATAGAGTTGGACCAATAACATATCAGTTGTTGTTACCATATAGGTATTATACCGTGCATGATGCATTCCATGTATCTGAACATTAATAGTATTATCATAAACCGTCTAATTAATTTACCCTGAAGATACCAAGATCATGAAGCATGTATCCATTGATAAGAATCTAATTCATATCATCGACTGTAGAACGTAGGTTCTCCAAGGAAGGTGAGTTCCTCTGGTTCATGTGTTATGGAAATATAGACGCATTTAGTATGAGACATGGGAGAGAGATACAGATGTGTGTGGTCAGTGGTTGGAACATTTCTTAGATGACATTTCACTACCCTCTGATGAGAAAATAGGGGATGAATTTTATTATAGAGTGGAGGTTGAAATGTCCCAACTTTAACGAATGTACAAACTGTTTAATTTTTTTAGTCCAATTCATTTAAGAGACCTAGAGTGTACACTCACAAGGCATGTTGGGGGTACCGAGATCCAATTAAACTTGTAAATTATTCTGTAGGTTTTATGAGAAAATAATATATCAATCCCTATCACTGTGTTTTGGGTATAAAATAATTAAAAATATTAAATATAAAAAAAATATTGATATTAAAATAATTAAGAAGGAATATAAATAAATAATAAAATAAAAGACGTTGGAGAAAAGTAAAAAATAATTAAAATTATATTAATCCATTTTGATAATTATTTTTCCTTTCTACCTCTAATAAGTTTTTTTAGATTTTAGGTTATTTTAATTTAATTTTTTCTATTATTTCATTTATTTTTTAACTTAATATATTCTCTTCACTCTCCTCTCCCTCTCCCTCTCTATCTGTCATGCCCCTCCCTGGGCCTGGTGGTGGGCCACCCCCACCTTCACCTACAGATCACCACAACACCTTCATATCTTTTTCATTTTCAACACTGTCAAAAGGAAAATGAAGATCTCGATAAGGATAATATTCTACACCCAGAATCATTGAGTTTTATCCACTCTACATTTTGTAATCTTATGTGGAATGTTCTAACCCAAAATGGGGTTTTTCATAGGTGGACTGATTTCCACTATTTTTGGTCAAGTGAATGGTTTTTGAAGAATTTGATATATACAATGACTACGAGATAGGGTTACATAGATCATTATCATCATTTCATCACTCTATATAAATATCAATGTTGTGTCGCTCGTCAGTGCTAGCTCTCAAAGTCGTAATAATGTTTTTAATTGTATTAAATTGTTTTACCATGATCCTTGTGATCCTTATTTAAAAATAACCCCCTCTTAGGATGTTTTCATTTCATTGGTTACCCATTTCGGTGTGCCGATATGGTTTTCCTATTTTCATTTGTCCTTGAAAATTTATTTTATCATTACAGGTGAATTCATTATAAAATGGGTTGTGGTGTTAAAATGATTGAATTATATTGGATTAATTTGAAACCATGTATTTTTTTTTACTTAAATTTTATTATGCCTAAATAATTTTTTTAATAAGTACTTGCATACCCTGATATGTAATAAATGCAGTCTCTCTTCAAACAATGATAAAGTTACATTAGTTATTAATATTGTTATATTATCCTTAGATATGTCTATCGGATTAAATGAATAATAAACATGGAATTAAATATATTAATTAAATAGAAACAATTAAAAATGATGACTCTATTATATATATATGCATTAATTGGAGTTTTAAATATATCTGGTCAGAGATAGAAAGACGGTTCCATATTAAGTACCCACATTTGGACACTCCATACTCATTGGGTGACCATACTATGGATTTAGAAAGTGTTGTTTCAGGTTCACCGATTGTTTTGAACTATTTGGTGACATAGGAACACTATGGGGAAACTGAGGACATATCTACTGTAAAATTCTCTATTCCCATACTTGGATAATACATGATCCCTAAAATGTGATACCTTGGATGGTCTCATGGTTACCATACCATGAGTGATACGTGGAATCCTATGAGGTTTTATTCAAATGGGAATGTGTCATTGGATTTAATAGATTTTGTGATTCAATGAGAACCTCTGGGAAAGGATCCGACTCAATGATCGTACCACGATTCACTGTTTTATTCCACCCTTACACTACTATTTTAAACTAGTTTTGTAATTAATATTTAAAATATTATAATAAATTTCACATTATGTTTGAATAATTTAATTAATTTTAATCAACATTATAATGGGAAATTTTACTTGTTTTTGTTATTTGAATGTAGGTGTAGGTGATTTGGAGGGCCCTTGATGTAGTGGAAGAAAAATGGGCCAAAATTTCATGGATCCATGGACATTGGTCCACTGTTTTGCATAGTAGACAAACTCCGTGCATCTAAGTGGGCTGAAAGTTTGTGAGTCATCCCAAAATTTAATATTATACATTTCATATTAAGGAACTCAATTCTTATTCGGTCTCTATGTGGCCCATCTGAACTGATATGTCCAATCCACCAAATTTGGACCATGTCAAATACGGTGTTCTGTATTTTATCAATATCTTGATCTGTATTTGTTCAAATGGTGCCAAAAATTCGATGGAGATAGCCAAGATGTATGGATACAACTTTTATATTTTATTCACATCGAGATCAGGCTGTATGAAGACCGAAACATGTGGTATAAGTGGATTGATAAAATCTCTGCGCCTAAAACCACCTTCCAATTTTCCTATAAAAGGGCACCAAGGGAACCTCATTTGGATGTTCGGCCAAGGAGTGAAGTGCTGCCAATTTGGAATCCTATATGAGTCTCATAATCACCTTGGAGGTTCTGGAGGCCCCTATCCTCATAGGGGAATCAAGGATGAAGAAGGAGTTCCACCCGAGCTTCCTCATCCTCCCGATGTCGAGCTAAAAGATGGGTGTTCGTTGTGAGGGTTCTACACACATGTCAAGAGAGTTCTGATGCATACAATAGCTACTGTTTTGGATTAATTTGGGCGTTTAAACATTTTATTCCATGTATCTTATTTGATTTCAGATCTTAATGCTTGATTTGATGCATGTGAGTGTTATGCACTTAAATTTTAACTGATTGGTGTGAGCTTTTGAGTGTGTGACTTGTGTTGTTCCGATTGGATGTAACACCCAGAGATTTTATGAAAAATATTCTTTTATTTTCATTAAATTTCTTGTGTTGTATGCTACACCAAGATTACCTTGCGCTATACGCAACACCGTATTAGCTTGGAGTATACGCAACACTATTCTTGGATCGTGTTACACACAATTTTGATAATAGTTATTCTACACAAAATTGATTATATATATATATATATATTCAATGTATAAATTAAATATGGTTGGATTATTTTATACGAAACAACGAAGGATTCTTTCACAACACGCATCCCTGACTTGGATTGCATTACACGCAATCACGACCTTCCTCGATAGCGTGTGTTGTACGTAATACCAGGTTTTACTAAACAACAATATATTATTTTAATATTATTATTAACTACCCATTATGAATAGTATTAACTAATTATTGAATTTTATAACATTACTATTCATCTTACACATTTTATAGAACATGGTATAAGAACAAAATTAATTTTTCGGGTAAAATAAATATTTTTCAAAAAATGCAGTTTTGCCACCTTTTTATGGCACACCCACTTCAAGTCTAGTTTTTGACATGTTTATAAGTTCAATTTGACAAAATAAAATTCTTCTTTGGAATCAATAAATAAAAATTTACTTTGGATAAATTTTTTATATTATTCTGGTAACTTTCATATTTTGATGAATAGTAAAAACACGCTATATTTTAATTAAAAACAACTTTTTTCATCGCAATAATTTATATGGTTAAATTATAATATTGAAGGGTTTTAATGTATAAATAGAATATATTTTTACCATTTAATATAATTTATGTCATTACCATTGATTTTACATTGAATTCGTAGGTTAAATCAATTCAATCTTTTGCAATGTTTTAAACAAAAACCCGTTTTCATTCGACAACGGGATTAATTTTAATTTATTTTCTGTAACTTCTATGTATTGAATTTGAAAAAATGGATTCCATATTTGGAATCATTGGATCTGAATTATGTTAATAGGCTACTTTTTATTTTTGGGAATTATGAATAGTAACTACGGTAAATTTTTTTACCGTAGTTAAAGGTAAATCGGGTAATTAAGGATAAATATAATATTATAAAATTACCCTAACACATGCCAAAATTCTATTGGATGGCTAAAAGTAGACCCATATAACCTAAGGGTCTTATTAGTTTCATTTTATGGACTTTTGACCATGAAAATAATTTAATTATTATTAAAACCAAAGAAAGTGACAACATATCACTCTCTTAAATCTTATAAGTATAATAACTTTAATTTAGTGATAAACATCATAAAACATCGAACCTGAATAGTCTACAGAAAGCTAATATAATTATCTACATAATGATAATTTATTTAAAATTTTTAGGGATTAAATAACTATCATTAATGGTGATACATTAATGATGCAGAAATTATTTATTTAGTGAAAAATCAATAATATAGTTTTATTGAAATATTAATACATATCAAAAAGCCCAAAAATCTGAAAAAAACTTATTATTAGTGTATATATAAACCCTAATCATCCACCGGCCGAATTTGGGACCATTGGGATACTTATTAAGATGATTATGACACTTATATTATTTTATTTTAAATGATGCCAAAGTTGTCACCTTCATAATTTAATAAATATAACAATTTAACTATTGTAATTTTAAGATGATAAATTTGATTAAAAGTATTATTCTGAAAGGTAATATTATTATCTTAATAATAGGAATTTATTTTTAATTTTTAGGCAACAAATAAGTATATTAAATAATTATATAAAAATGTTGTAGTAATTATTTTATTAAGAGATAAACCAAATAAATGGTTTTAAAAATAATAAAATAAATAATATATGAACTATTTAATGTTATCCACTAATTTTATAAATACATATTACCTTTTATGAATCTAATAAAGCTTTTATTTTGAACATATCTTCTATATATATTTTATTTAAATTCAAACAAATGAATAGTGTCAAAATTGACACTATTGTTATTTTATAAAAATAAAATATTATAAAATTGTTTAAAAATCAGAAAAATATTTAAAAATTATAAATTACATTTTTATGCTCTAAAATATTATTAAGTATCGAATTATGGACAATTCACAACAAATATGTAATTTTTTGTAATAAATTAAAATTTAGAATGTTATTACCACAAATAAAATTAAATTTATTTAGTAAGGATAAATCAAGTTGATAATGTTTAAAATAATTTCCTAACATGTCCAAATTTTATTGGTTGATGATATTACAACCCTATATCATCTTATATTCGAATATGAGTCATTTTTTGAGGTTTTTAAGTGGGGTTAGATTTATTATAAATTAATATTTTTAAGAATTCCAAAGGTGCCCCTCTCCTCCCTTATAAAAGGGCACCTCCTCCCTCTCCTCCTCACACCAATCTGAGCCCTCAAGCTCAGAAAACCCCTGCCAAATTATCTTCTCCACTTCCCTATAAGAATCCTAGAGGTTATGGTCTACTTTAAAGACCAATCTTAGTGCCCTAAGAGGAGGTTTCAAAGAGGCATATCGAAGAAGAGGTAATTTCTTCTCCCGATTCTTTCAAGATTCTTTCTTATTCAACTTCTAATTTATTAGTTGTTTCATTATAAAGTAATAACATCAGTATCACAAATATACTGATTTTTTATTAAAAATATGAAACAACCACATTTCACCTTCTATCCATCCTATGGAAAACAAAATCACCGCGCGTGCGTACGTACGGAATACCGTCTCCACGCTGTGGTGTAATCTGTTTTTCCACCAACACCTTACATGGATGGGTATAATGGTGTAAAGAATAACTATACATAGTTATTATAACATCATATTGATCCTGACATATTTTATCATCCACTCCAATTCAATTCAATAATTATGGAAATGATATCATCGCTCGTGCGTACGTACAGACTACCGTCTCCACGACGTGATGAGATTCATTCTCCATGTTAACCATTTAAGAATGATTATAAAGTATATATAAGCAATAATAATGAAATATATGACATTATAATGCTACTGTATTTATGTATATATGTATTTCATCTATTTAATTCCATTCAACTCAATAAGAAAACAAAAACAGCGTTCATGCGTACGTACGGCCTACCGTCTCCATGAACGGTGTATTTCTTTCCATTTATAGATCTATTATATATATGTATATTCTTAATATATATTATATATAAATAATGTTTTATATTCTGGAATTATGTAATCGTGATCTATGTAATCATATAAATAATTACAGGTCAAAACACGAACGACAAATGAAACAATTTTACCCAAAACGCTCATTAACATGGAATTTACAAATGAACGGGTAATATAAAGTCATAAGTGAATCATAAATGATATCATAACAATTAATATGATTCTATAATAAGTCAATAACGTTATTTAAATCATTATACAGGAGGTTCGGATATGTACGAAGCATATCGGACATAAGGTAAGGGATAATTATTCCAATCTCATTCTTATCTGAGATTGTTTATTCATAATTATTTACTGGGGTTATTGTTATCATCCATGTCCATGTTTCCTAAAAATGGTTTCATGTCATTTTTACCCATTTTTTACTTTTACTACATGTTATGTATGGAATCTTTCTTTTACGAGGTACTTTTTGACTTTTCTGCCAAAAGTACGAGAAGAATGTTGTTTTTTAACTTATACGGCATGAAACGATTTTTACAGTTTTATAAAGCCTTATTTTCATGAAGCTTCCTACAAAATATTTCATGACTATTTTCAACAAAATCATTTTCTTTTAAAATTTCATGATGTTTTGTGAAAAGAAATTGATTTTGAAGAAGAAAGGATATTTTCCTGAAGAATTAATTTCAAGTGTTTTATCAAAACAATTTTATATCTAAGATGACATTATTTCATATGTGTATGTTTCAAGTATAATGTCTTTATGATACACATGGTTTCAATTTTATTATGACGAAATATACATTTGTTTTATATGGATTATGTGATGATGGGATGATGTTTATGAAACCCATTTTATTCTTTGGGTAATGATGAATGTTTTATATTTATTTTGTGGCACAAGTAAGAATGATTTCACTATGATATGTGTGGGACCTATATCTACCTCCAATGCATTGGGTAAAGATTTATATTTCAGGAGATAGACATGGCTGGAACGGCAGGTTAAACCGGTTCAGTAAAACAGGACTGAAACAAGGAGTGAACTCGATTCAGAAAGGGACTTTGTCCACTAAGATGGTCTTGGCAGCAATGCCTTGGCAACTATGGAAATCATTACATGTGATTAATGGATGCCACAATTACATGTTTTATTCCCATGCTATTTTTTCATTCTTAATGTTTCTTATGATCTATGCCTTACGTACTTCCATGTTTTATGTTATTTCTCAAGATGTTGATGTTTAAACATTATGTTCATGTTTTTAAGTTAAAATGTATATGGTATGTTTTATTTTATCCATGCTTACCCTTACGGAGCATTTGAGCTCACCCTTTTTATGTTTTCTTTTCCCCAGGATATAAAGAATGGTTTTAGGTAAGAAAAAAAGGGAAAGATCTTTATGGGAGATGTTGAAGATCTTTCACCACGATTAGAAGATTACGTTCCATGTTTCCAAAGACACTAAACTATTACAGTCCTTGTGTGTATGTTTTTGTTATGTATTAAGTATTACGCTAAAGTAATGTAATTTCCATGTACGTCAATCTTAGGGTCTCTACAGTTGGTATCAGAGGAAAATTTTAGTCAACCTTTGGAAACTAGGATGCGAAAACGTTAGTGAGATCCCTAGAGATATTTCTAAGGTATTTCTAGGGATGTCCCTAAGGATAAGTATACGTATAGGATATAGTCCTAGAACTATGGTAACGATATTAGATTAAACCAAAGATTTTAGATATTGAAGTTACTCCCCCTTTATTATGAATTTTTCCTCTCACACTATTCTTTTTGGGTTTTAGAAAATGGTAGGAAACAAGATAATTCACGATAATGGAGGATATGATGGACAATGGAATGATATTCTTCATGAGCAACCAAATGAAATGGGATTTGGAAGTCCAAACATCATTATTATGCCGAATCAGCAATCTCATAACATGATCAATAATGTAAAATTTTGTATGTTTCCTGACTCGGCTAATAAGAGAAAGATGGAGTTTCATGATGATCATAGAGGAAAGAAAGTTCAATTTCCCCTATGTAAATCATGTTGGAAGAGGCATCAAGGAGAATGTTTCAAAGGAACTGGAAGATGATTTGGGTGTGGAAAATAAGGACACAAAGCCAGTAAGTACAAAGGAAAAGGTCCAGTTAACACCATGGATAAGGATAATGGTATTGCTACGACATCAACAATGGTCAAATGTTTTAAATGTGGAATGTACGGGCATTATTCAAACCAATGCCCTAAGGGAAAGTCTCATGAAGAGAATCAGTATGGTCGTATGGGTAGTATTTATGTTGATGATAATGAATAGACTACAAATGATATGTGATATGAAAGAATTGTTGAAGCTCGATCAATGGTTTAAAAAGGTAGTGGTTTGATTACATGTGAAATGTTGTATAAGTAATCTCATGGTACAATGGAATAAATAGACATCTAAGGATCATTACATTGTTTTCTTACCTTGAGTATTGAATGTGTATGATTAATGCTACCAGTATCCATGAAAGGTTATTCAGATATTTTTGGAATATAGAGGATATGCTCATAATGAAGGGATAAGGAGAAAATTAAATGTTTGATAGTATTCATGGGCTCATGACAGATATAAGGAGAAGGTTATATCATGGATTGAGTATATAGAATTTTTGGATTTTTGTATGTGGAAAGAGTTAACTTTTGACATCATTCATGTTTTCACTAAGGGTTAATGGGTATTCATTTTTCATGAAAATACATGATTAAGGTATTCACATGATTGGAATCTGACCAACAAGATATATGGGGGATAAATGATGGTATTCACATGCTTGGTTGATGACATTTCAAGTAATCGTTTTCTTTATACTATGAGCTTAGACCGAAGTATATTAGATAAGCCTAAAGATTGGAATGGATTATGTTGGACATAAGTTAGTATTGTTTAAGGATGAATTTTTTTGGATATTATTGATGGGATGTTATAGTAATGTAGTTTTAGAAAAAGGACAACCTGCAGGACGGGCGACAACCCATCGCGTCGGACAAGGCTGTGGAAATTGAACCCACAACCGAAGTGCGACTGGCCTTTATCGCCTACCACTGGCCTACAGGAAGTCCCGGTTTAGTAGAAACTAGTTTTATTATATTAAGCAGTATGATATATGATGTATAAGTCCATTTTAGGAACCATATATGATTATTTTCCCTATAGATGGACTTATGTATTTTTGATAACTTTACTAACCTTTTGTTTGAAACAAATAGAATGACCCATCATTCTATCACATGATCTATTTACACTTCATGAATAACAAATTCAACTTCATTTCTTTAAGAGATGAAGTGGAAATTGTTCAAAGCACAAACAACAGTGAGATTGTACCAAAATAAAGTAAGTATTTATTCTAATTCAAAATCTTCAACTTTAGGTAAATGATCTTGAAAACCAGAAAAATGTTGTCCTAGTGCCCTTATAGCCGATGAATCAGATGGTACCCTAGATCATCACAAATTTATGGCTTTGTGATTGCTGGATTTTCCATAGCCATGTTCTCTACCACTCTCCATCAGAACTTGATGGTTAGATTTTTCTTCCATATCCATATTTTCACATATGTTCTCCTACGTGGAAACCCAGTGATGAGTTAATTTGGGTAACCATTACATTTCATACTTTTGTTTTTAAATCCATGTTTTGGTATTCCTATTTTATGATGTGGGTTTCTATTAATCAAACTTTCGAGTAGTAAACCAATTATAACCCCGATGAATTTCGAGGGTGAAATTCATTTTAAGGGGGGTAGAATGAAACACCCCGAGATTTTATGAAAAATATTATTTTAATTTCATTAAATGTCTTGTGTTGTATGCTACACCAATATTACCTTGCACTATATACAACACCGTATTAGCTTGCAGTATACCCAACACTATTCTTGGATCGTGTTACACACAATTTTGATAATAGTTATTCTACACAACATTGAGTATATAAATATATATATATATATTCAATGTATAAATGAAATATGGTTGGATTCTGTTATACGAAACAACGAAGGATTCTTTCACAACACGCAACCCTGACTTGTCTTGCATTACACGCAATCGCGACCTTCCTCGATAGCGTGTGTTGTACGCAATACCGGGTTTTACTAAATAACGATATATTATTATAATATTATTATGAACTACCCGTTATGAATAGTATTAACTAAATATTGAATTGTATAACATTACAATTCATCTTAAACATTTTATAGAACATGTTATAAGAACAAAATAAATTTTTTGGGTAAAATTAATAGTTTTCAAAAAATGCAGTTTTGCCGCCTTTTGATGGCGCACCAACATTAAATCTAGTTTTTGACATTTTTATAAGTTCAATTTGTGAAAATAAAATTCTTATTTGGAATCACTAAATAAAAATTTACTTTGGATAAATTTTTCATATTATTCGGGTAACTTTCATATTTTGATGAATAGTAAAAACATGCTATATTTTAATTAAAAACAACTTTTTTCATCGCAATAATTTATATGGTTAAATTATAATATTGAAGGGTTTTAAAGTATAAATAGAATATATTTTCACCATTTAATATATTTATGTCATTACCATTGATTTTACATTGAATTCGTAGGTTAAATGAATTCAATCTTTTGCAATGTTTTAAACAAAAACCCGTTTTCATTCGACAATGGGATTAATTTTAATTTATTTTCTGAAGCTTCTGTTTATTGAATTTGAAAAAATGGATTCCATATTTGGAATCAGTGGTTCCATATTATGTTAATAAGCTACTTTTCATTTTTGGTAATTATGAATAGTAACTACGGTAAATTTTATTTACCATAGTTAAAGGTAAATCGGGTAATTAAGGATAAATATAATATTATAAAATTACCCTAACACATGCCAAAATTCTATTGGATGGCTAAAAGTAGACCCATATAACCTAAGGGTCGTATTAGTTTCATTTTATAGACTTTTGACCATGAAAATAATTTAATTATTATTAAAACCAAAGAAAGTGACAACATATCACTCTCTTAAATCTTATAAGTATAATAACTTTAATTTAGTGATAAACATCATAAAACATCGAACCTGAATAGTCTACAGAAAGCTAATATAATTATCTACATAATGATAATTTATTTATAATTTTTAGGGATTAAATAACTATCAATAATGGTGATACATTAATGATGCAGAAATTATTTATTTAGTGAAAAATCAATAATATAGTTTTTATTGAAATATTAATACACATCAAAAATCCCAAAAATCTGAAAAAAACTTATTTTTAGTGTATATATAAACCCTAATCATCCCCGGCCGAATTTGGGACCATTGGGATACTTATTAAGATGATTATGACACTTATATTATTTTATTTTAAATGATGCCAAAGTTGGCACCTTCATAATTTAATAAATATGACAATTTAACTATTGTTATTTTAAGATGATAAATTTTATTAAAAGTATTATTATAAAAGTTAATATTATTATCTTAATAATAGGATTTTTGTTTTAATATTTAGGCAACAAATAAGTATATTAAATAATTATATAAAAATGTTGTAGTAATTATTTTATTAAGAGAGAAACCAAATAAATGATTTTAAAAATAATAAAATAAATAATATATGAAATATTTAATGTTATCCACTAATTTTAAAAATACATATTACCTTTTATGAATCTATTAAAGCTTTTATTTTGAAAATATATTCTATATATATTTTATTTAAATTCAAACAATTGAATAGTGTCAAAATTGACACTATTCTTATTTTATAAAAATAAAATATTATAAAATTGTTTAAAAATCACAAAAATATTTAAAAATTATAAATATACATTTTTATGGTCTAAAATGTTATGAAGTATCCAATTATGTAAAATTCACAACAAATAAGTAATTTTTTGTTATAAATTAAAATTTAGAATGTTATTACCACAAATAAAATTAAATTGATTTTGTAAGGATAAATCAAGTTGATAATGTTTAAAATAATTTCCTAACATGTCCAAATTTTATGGGTTGATGATATTACAACCCTATCTCATCTAATATTTAAATATGAGTCATTTTTGGAGGTTTTTAAGTGGGGTTAGATTTATTATAAATTAATATTTTTAAGAATTCCAAAGGTGCCCCTCTCCTCCCTTATAAAAGGGCACCTCCCCCCTCTCCTCGTCACACCAATTTGAGCCCTCAAACTCAGACAACCCCTGCCAAATTATCTTCTCCACTTCCCTATAAACATCCTAGAGGTTATGGTCTACTTTAAAGACCAATCTTAGTTCCCTAAGAGGAGGTTTCAATGAGGCGTATCGAAGAAGAGGTAATTTCTTCTCCCGATTCTTTCAAGCTTCTTTCTTCTTCAACTTATTCTTCATTAGTTGTTTCATTTTAAAGTAATAACATCAGTATCACTAATATACTGATTCGTTATTAAAAATATGAAGCAAACCCATTTAACCTTCTATCCATCCTATGGAAAACAAAATCACCGCGCGTGCGTACGTACAAAATATCGTCTCCACGCCGTGGTGCAATCTGTTTTTCCACCAACACCTTACATGGATGGGTATAATGATGTAAATAATAACTATACATTGTTATTATAACATCATACTGGTTCTGATATATTTTATCATCCACTCCAATTCAATTCAATAATTATGGAAACGATATCATTGCTCGTGCGTACGTACGGACTACCGTCTCCACGACGTGATGAGATTCATTCTCCATGTTAACCATTTAAGAATGATTATAAAGTATATATAAGAAATAATAATGAAATATATGAAATTATAAAGATACTGTATTTATGTATATATGTATTTCATCTACGTAATTCCATTCAACTCAATAAGGAAACAAAAACAGCGTTCATGTGTACGTACGGCCTACCGTCTCCATGAACGGTGTATTTCCTTCCATTTGTAGATCTATTATATATATGTATATTCTGAATATATATTATATATAAATCATGTTTTATATTCTGGAATTATGTAATCGTGAACTAAGTAATCATATGAATAATTACAAGTCAAAACACGGACGATAAATGAAATAATTTTACCCAAAACGCTCTTTAACATGGAATTTACAAATAAACGGGTAATATAATGTCATAAGTGAAGCATATATGATATCATAACAATTAATATGATTCCATAATAAGTCAATACCGTTATTTAAATCATTATACAGGAGGTTCAGATACGTACGAAGCATATCAGACATACGGTAAGGGATAAATATTCCAATCTCATTCTTATCTGAGATTGTTTATTCGTAAGTATTTACTGGGGTTATTGTTCTCATCCATGTCCATGTTTCCTAAAAACGGTTTCATGTCATTTTTACCCATTTTTTGACTTTTACTACATGGTATTTTTGGAATCTTTCTTTTACAAGGTACTTTTTGACTTTTCTGGCAAAAGTTTGAGAAGAATGTTGTTTTTTAACTTATACGGCATGAAAGGATTTTTAAAGTTTTATAAAGCCTTATTTTCATGAAGCTTCCTACAAAAGATTTCATGACTATTTTCAAAAAAATCCTTTTCTTTTAAAATTGCATGATGTTTTGTGAAAATAAATTGATTTTTAAGAAGAAAGGATATTTTCCTCAAGAATTAATTTCAAGTGTTTTATCAAAACAATTTTCTATCTAAGATGACATTATTTCATATGTGTATGTTTGAAGTATAATTTCTTTATGATAAACATGGTTTCAATTTTCTTATGATGAAATATCCATTTGTTTTATATGGATTATGTGATTATGGGATGATGTTTATGAAACCCATTTTATTCTTTGGGTTATGATGAATGTTTTATGTTTATTTTGTGGCACAAGTAAGAATGATTTCACTATGAAATGGGTGGGACCTATATCTCCCTCCAATGCATTGGGTAAAGATTTATATCTCATGAGATAGAAATGGATGGAATGGCAGGTTAAACCGGTTTAGTAAAACAGGAATGAAACGAGGAGTGAACCCGATTCAGAAAGGGACTTTGTCCACTAAGATGGTCTTGGCAGCAATGCATTGGCTACTATGGAAATCATTACATGTGCTTAATGGATGCCATAATTACATGTTTTATTCCCATGCTATTTTTTCATTCTTAATGTTTCTTTATGATCTATGCCTTACATACTTCCATTTGTTTTGTTATTTCTCATGATTTTGATGTTTAAGCATTATGTTCATGTTTTTAAGTTAAAATGTATATGGTATGTTTTATTTTATCCATGTTTACCCTTACTGAGCATTTGAGCTCACCCTTTTTATGTTTTCTTTTCCCCAGGATATAAAGAATGGTTTTAGGTTAGAAAAAAAGGGAAATATATTTATGGGAGATGTTGAAGATCTTTCACCATGATTAGAATATTACGTTCCAAAATTCCAAAGACACTAAACTATTACTGTCCTTGTGTGTATGTTTTTGTTATGTATTAAGTATTCTGCTAAAGTAATGTAATGTCCATGTACGTCATGCTTAGGGTCTCTACATTGGACATCACAAGAATCCATTTCATACCCACCTTATTGAGATTTAAATCTGCTTTGGAAGCTCTTATTCCATGAATAAGTATTGAACCTTGACAATACGATTGTTACATCAAGGTTTTCTCCTTAAAGCATTGAAATAAAAGCATAATAATTAATCGGGATTCCAATTAACTCCAACCAAAGAATAACTCTAAACCTAAGATTAATCTCTTTAAACAATGAACTTGATATGTGTGTAGTGAAATCACATCGACCCTTTTATCTCGTATTTTTCAAAATCCACTATGTCACTAAACTTTTATGCTATTTCAACTATGTCATTTTTTTAAACTCTTTTCAAAACCACCCCCTCTCTTAATAATTTTTATTAAAAATACTCACTCTAAACCTACCATGGCTCCTTGAGAGAAAATCTAGGGTCTACCCTAGACTATAAATCAACCTTAAAATTATAATCATTTTGATGTGTCATGACAACATGATCAAATTTTGGCACCGTTTCCAGGGAGCGCTTTGGTTTTTTGTGCGTGTTTTTGATAAATTTATTGTAATTTTTGTGAATATTTGTTTGTTTTATCTTCTACCTTTGCATTTATTTTTGTATTATAATTTATTTATTGTGTAGGTTCTGTGTATGATGGGTTCTAATCCAGGAGATCTACAAACTTTCGAACCTGAACCGGAGAGGATCCTACATCAATGAAACAGATACACACAAGACAACACTTTGAAGGAGGAGACATCACATCTTAAAATTATTCTTGATCCTTCTTCTTCTTCTGAAACCAAAGATAAAACTGAACATAATTTGTATAACATGAATGAAAATAATAGAACACTAAATGAACTCACCTCACCTGATTTTGATATCCAACCCCCATTTCATTCAATTACAAAGTGAGGCACCCAATTTTGAACTAAAATCTGGTTTAAATCATTTATTACCAAGATTTCATGGACTTCCTAGATAAGATCCACATAAGCATTTAAAAGAATTTCATACATTGTGTTCAAAATTAAAACCTTCTAATGTGGATTAATTACAAGAAAAAATTAGGGAATTTCCATTTTCATTAGAAGACATGGCTAAAGATTGGTTGTATTATGTTAATTCACCTATTAGAGGATGGGCTGACATGAAACAACTTTTTCTTGAAAAATACTTCCCAACCTATCAAAATAAAAAAATAAGGAAAGAAATATTTGGGATAAGACAATCTCAAGGAGAAACCCTTCATGAATATTGGGAACGCTTTAAAATATTATGTTCAAGTTGTCCACACGACCAAATAAGTGATCAACTTTTAATACAATATTTTTATGAATGTTTAATTCTCATAGATCGTAACATGATTGATGCTGCTGCAGGTGGTGCACTAGGGGATAAAACCCCAATCACTGCAAGGATCCAAATTGAGACCATGGAACAGAACACTCAAAAATTTAGTTCAAGGTCCAGTGTACCCATTCGAGGTGTCCATGAGGTGCAATGTACTGAATTTGAGAAGAAGGTGGACACAAGGTTTGAAGAGGTTAGTACCCTTCTACGACAACTTGCTCTTTCCCAAAGGAAATTCCAATCTCCTCCTCCCATACATTGTGGTATATTCTCTTCTGATACCCACTATTCTGACTAATTCCCCCAATTGAGAGAATCTTCTGAGAGTTGTGAGGCAATATTCCCAGGACACCCCTATAACCAACCGATTAGGCAAGAACCTTACTATCCATCCATCCCTGGGTGGAAAGAAAACCAAGCCTACTGGAAAGGGGGGTATTCAAACCAGTCTCATCAACCATGGAACCAACCAGGGCAAAGTAGTCATCAACCACCACCACCCAGAAATTTTCAACCACCCCAAAGGCCATTCCAAACAACCCCCTCAAACACCTGAGCCTAGCCTAGAAGATATGACGAAACAAATGGCTGCCAATAATCTCCAGTTCCAACAAACCACCCAAGCATCCATACAAGACCTAAAAACCCAATTAGGCCAACTAGCTCACTCGGTGGGTGAAATCCAAATCCATGGGTCTGGTAAACTACCTTCTCAACCACTTGTCAACCCTAGGGATAAGGGAAAAGTTAGTTTCATCACCCTTAGGAGTGGAACTCAACTAAAAATCCAAATGAACCCTACATTAGTGTCATCCTCTCCTAAGGGAACCACTATCCCAACCACTAAAAAAGGTTCAAATGAGATGGAACCTTGTCTTGAGAGAAGTCCTACCAAAGGAAATAGTGTGTCTATTTATGAGTTACGAACCCCAAGAATTCCTCTTACATTTCCCCAAAGATCCACCCAACCAGGGAAACAAAAGGAAGCTGAACTTCACAAAGAAATCATGGAGACTTTCAAAAAAGTTCAGGTTAACATTCCACTGATTGATGTCGTCATGAACATTCCGAGATATTACATGTTTCTGAAGGAGATGTCTACCCACCGAAGGCGACATAGAGGTGATGTGAAGGTGAGCCTGGGGAGGAACGTCTCGTCATTGATACAACCATCACTTCCCACCAAGTGCAACGAACCTGGAACATTCTTGATTCCGTGCAACATAGGGGAGTTTTCTTTCTCCAATGATATGCTTGATTTGGGTGATTCTATTAATGTGATGCCTCACTCTATATACTCTTCTTTGCAGGCCAGTGAACTAAAGCCCACATGAATAGTTGTTCAGCTAGAAAATCGGAGTATGGTACTCCCTTCTAGTATGATAGATGATGTTCTTGTGAGGGTTTAAAATTTAATATTTCGTTTTGATTTTTATGTGCTAAAAATGGATGATGATAGGATGAATGGACATGCCCCAATTATATTGGGGAGACCATTCTTGAAAACTACCAAAGCCATAATTAATGTCTATAATGGTACATTATCTTTGGAATTTGGTGGCGACATAGTCCATTTCAACATCCTTGATGCCATGAAGCACCCCTTAGAAGAACATTCCTCTGTCTCGGTAAATTCAATTGATATACTCCCTTCCCCTAAAATCACTTCATTTGTTTCCCCTGATCTCCTTTATAAATTTTTCTCTTTGATTAAAATTTTTGGAAATGAATCATGTGTTGATTGTTGTAGTGGTCTAGAAAAGTATCATCCGTGTTTATTAATTGATAATTTCTCGAACACGGAGGATCACATGACCATCGATGATACTGCTACGCTTGTAAAAGATAATTCCTCATCTGAGGATGATATCATTGAGAAGTTAGATGAGATTAGTGACCTCTCACATTCTCACACACTCCCATAAATCCAAAATCCACCTGAATTGGAACTAATGCAATTGCCTCAAGATTTAAAATATTCTTTTCTTGAGAATAGAAACAAGTTTCCCGTCATCATTGCTAGTTCACTCCCACCTGAGCATTAATTGCGACTGTTTGAACCTTTGAGGGAGTATAAAACCATTGGGATGGACACTTGTAGACAATCCTGGTATTAGCCCATAAATTTTTACACATCATATTTTATTAACTGATGAGGCTAAAACAGTGAGGCGGGCACAACATCGACTGAACCCAAACCTTTTAGATGTATTTAAAAAGGATGTAACAAAATTATTGGCTGCTGGAATCATTTACCCCATCTCTGACAGCCAATGGGTCAGTCTCATCCAAGCAGTTCCTAAAAAAACTGGTCTAACGGTAATTAAAAATGAAAACAATGAATTGTTTCTAACTCGTGTGCAGAATAGTTGGAGTGTTAGTACAGATTATCGCCGACTAAACCAACACACTAGGAAGGACCATTTCCCATTTCCATACATTGACCAAATGCTAGAGAGGCTAGTGGGGAGTCCCATTACTATTTTTTTTTGTGGGTATTCTGGATACTTTCAAATCCATATTGTCCTCGAGGATCAGGAAAAGACAACCTTCACTTGCCGCTTTGGCACATTTTCCTATAGAGGGATGGCATTTGGTCTGTGAAATGCTCCGGGTACATTCTAGTGATGTATGGTTAGTATTTTTTCGGATTACCTGGATAATTGCATGGAAGTTTTCATGAATGATTTTACTATTTATGGATTCTCTTTTGATGAATGTTTAAGTAGTCTTGGTTCCATCCTACATCATTGTATTGAAAAGAATCTTGTATTAAATTATGAACAATGCCATTTCATGGTGCGACAAGGTATAGTTTTGGGACATGTCATTTCTGGGGATGTTATCCAAGTAGATAAATCGAAAGTTGATGTCATTTCTTCTCTACCATTCCCTAAAAATGTACGTGATATGCAGTCTTTCCTAGGTCATGCTGGATTTTACCGTCGTTTCATTATGGATTTTAGAAAGATTGCACTTCCCCTCTCCGGCTTACTCCAAAATGAAAAAGATTTTGTTTTTGATAAAGAATGTGAAGAAGTTTTTAATAAATTAAAATGGAGTCTCAAATAACCACCGGTAATCCAACCAACTCGGTGGGATTTACCATTTGAGCTTATGTGTGACACCTCTAACTATGCAGTTGGGGCAGTCTTGTCACAAAGGGTCGGTCGAGCTCCACATGTCATTGCCTATGCCTCACGTACTTTGGACCCTGCCCAAGCAATCTACACCCCCACTGAACAAGAATTTCTTTCCATTTTGTTTGCCTTGGAGAAATTCAGGTCATACCTTTTAGGGTCCAAAGTCTTTGTGTTCTCAGACCATGCAGCCCTCCGGTGTCTCCTACATAAACCGGAAGCCAAACCATGTCTCATTCGTTGGATGCTCCTCCTTCAGGAATTCAATCTAGAAATTAGAGATAAAAAAGGAGCAGAGAATGTGGTGGCAGACCATTTCATTAGGATCCCCCCATCCTCATACATTGTCTCATCCCCCTGTATTACCATTAATGACTTGTTTCCTGATGAGAAATTTTACAAAGTGTAAGATATTATTCCCTAGTATGCTGAAATTGTAAATTATTAGGTAGAATCTTGCATTCCTATTGATTTCAACAAAAACCAAGCCAGTCATCTAAAACATGAGTCTCATTGGTACATTTGGGATGACCCCTACCTTTGGCGCACATGTAGCGATCAGTTCCTTAGGCGTTGAGTTCCCGATACCGAGTTTCAATATGTCCTTAGATTCTGCCACACTCTTGCTTGTGGGGGGCCACTTTAGTCCCCAATGGACCGCTCCCATAGTTCTTGATTCTAGTATCTTTTGGCCAACACTTTTTTGGGATGCCCATGAATTTTTTAAATCTTTTACTCATTGTCAAAGAATGAGTAATGTCTCTAAAAGGAATGAAATGCCACAACAACCCTTGCTCTATCATGACATTTTTGATGATTGGGGAATTGACTTTATGGGACAATTTTCTAATTATTTTGGCAACTTGTACATTCTTTTGGAAATTCATTATGTATAAAAATGGGTAGAGGCACGAGCCACAAGGATATATGATTCCAAAATAGTTGTAGAATTTTTTAGAACTCAAATCTTTTGTAGGTTCGGATTACCAAGGTTCATCATCAGTGATCAGGGTTCTCATTTCTGTAACCAAACAATGAAATCACTTTTGCGTCGGAATGGGGTCGGTCATCGAGTTTCTATTGCATATCATCCAAAGACCAATGGTCAAGCTGAGGTGTCAAATAGAGAGTAAAAACAAATTTTGGAAAAATTGTCCAACCCAACAAGAAATATTGGAGTATTAGACTCGATGATTCATTACGAGCTTACCATACTGCTTTTAAAACTCCAATTGGAATGTCACCTTATATGATTGTTTTTTGGAAAGAGTTGTCACCTCCCTATTGAGATTGAGCACCGGGCCTACTAGGCCATCAAACAATGCAATTCTAATAATTCTGGTGCAGGTGCTCAAAGGAAGTTGCTGATTCATGAGCTAGAGGAAATGAGAAGAGATGAAAATGAAAACTCTAGGATTTATAAAGAGAGAACCAAGGCTACCCATGACCATCTTATCCTTTATCGTTAGTTCCATATTGGGTAGAAGGTCCTCCTCTACAATGCAAGGATGAAATTGCATACCGGTAAGATTCATTCCCGCAGGTTTGGACCATACATTGTTACTAATGTATCTCCATTTGGTGTTGTTCAGGTTCAGAATGAAGAAACCAAGCAAACATTCACTGTCAGTGGGCAGCGGCTGAAGCACTTTCATGAACCCGTTCTGGAGTCCCCAATGGAGGAACTCCAAGTTCAAGAAGAAA
Organism: Viscum album; assembly: GCA_963277665.1. NCBI lineage: Eukaryota > Viridiplantae > Streptophyta > Magnoliopsida > Santalales > Viscaceae > Viscum > Viscum album. The sequence continues at coordinate 396,485,944 of OY728148.1, forward strand.
ACTATGAATGACATCCACCAGGTTTTACCCTTCCTTCCCAAATTCTCTTTTACTATAGTGAGGACACTGCATACTATAGGTGTGGGGGGTTGGATAAATTCCAGGGTTAGTTAGAAATTCTCATCATTTTCTCCTTTTGTTTTCTCTTTTTTGAATCCTTTATGGTATTTTCATTTTTCCCCATCAATAATTTCAGTGTTCTATGATTTGGCGACCATAAAGTGGGGAATGTAAAAATACCATAACGAATGATAAAATGAATTTTTTTTGAATTTGACATCAGGGAGTGATATTTAGTGAATTGGTTTTCTGTCAATGATATAAATGGTCGTATCTATGTGAAACCTTTGAGATGATTGATGCCCTTTGTGTGAGTAGTTTTTTGGAAAACTGTGTCACTAATATCTCCATACATTTTTGCACCAAACCACAGAGTGTGAATATTTCTTTCTTAATATAAGGTTAATATATACTGAGTTTATATTTTTCAGCTTGAAATGATATTTCCATACGTTCATTCCTTATCCGATCTGTTTCATTACTGTACCAGATTGACCTATGCGTGTGTACCTAATGTCCGATTATTGTAAGCCCTCAAAAAAATTGGTTGTGTCTTGGGAAGTTCAAAAACCACTCCTCATCAACCATTGATCTTATTATAACTATTGTAATTAGTTTCCTAAGGAGATCAAGAAAGGGTTGAGGGATGAGTGTAAGATTTGTTCCAAATGAAACTTCATTGAAAATATATTAAATGAGGGGAGTGATGAAATGTGCAACATATGGGGATATCTAGGTCGGGAGCTTATGGTTTGACTTCTGTGAATTCTTAAATGAGTGGTTCCTGAATTATGATTGCAAAGGATGTAAGACAGGTTCGGTGAAAAAATCATTTAAGCTAAAAAATGATAAAATAACCTATATTTATTAGATAATAAGTGGAAAGAATAACATGGAATGGTTTTCACACACAGACATGGAGAGTTAGTGTCATGGTTTACTTCTGAATTCCTTTCTCAATTGGGTATCATAAATCTTTTTGAATTTCGCTATGATATTATTTATGAGACATCTTTTTCTATTTTCACTAGGAAGAACTCCTTGGTGTAGTTCGTGCATTGATCATTTTACTTTAAATAAAGTTTCCTCAAATGCTAAATCTTCAGGATGTTGGAAATATATATATATATATATATATATATATATATATATGCATCATTGTATTTGGATATGTGACTTTTCCCAGGAGTGCAAATGTTTGGGTCTGGGGGTGTGATCGTACCACGATTCATCGTTTTATTCCACCCTTGCAACGATGTTTTAAACTAGTTTTGTAATGAATACTTCAAATATAAAAATAAATTTCACTTTCTGTTTGTATAATTTAATTAATGTTAATCAACATTATAATGGGAAATGTTACTCGTTTTTATTATTTCAATGTTGGTGGAGGTGATTTGGAGGGCCCTTGATGAAGTGGAAGAAAAATGTGCCAAAATTGCATGGATCCATGGACATATGTCCACTGTTTTTCATTTTAAACGAAATCTGTGGATTCCAATGGGATGAAATTTTGTGGGTCTGTCAAAAATTTTATTGGATAAATTTCATATTAAAGAACTTAGTCCTGATAAGGCTTTTATAAGGCCCATCAGAACTGATTTTTTCAAGACACCGAATTTGGACCAATTCAAATGCGGTGTTCTGTATTTTATCAATATCTTGAGATGTAGTTGTCCAAATGGTTCCAACCATTCGGTGGAGACGTTCAAGAGGTAGGGATACAACTTTTCTATTTTCTCCAAAGTGAGATAACACTTTCTGTGACCGAAACTCATGGTACAAGTGGATTGATGAAATCAATGTGCCTAAAACCACCTTCCAATTTTCCTATAAAAGGGAACCAAGGGAACCTCATTTGGAAGTTCGGCCAAGGTGTGAAGTTCTGACAATTTGGAGTCCTAGAGGAGTCTCCTAATAACCTTGTAGGTTCTGGAGGCCCTTATCCTCATAGGGGAATAAAGGATGAAGTTGGAGTTCCACCCGAGCTTCCTCATCCTCCTGATGTCGAGCTAAAAGTTGGGTGTTCGTTGTGAGGGAGATACAGACATGTCAAGGGAGTTCCGATGAATGCACTAGCTTTTGGTTTGGAGTAATTTTGGTGTTTAAACATTTCATTCGGTGTATCTTATTTTATTTCAGATTTTAATGATTGATTTGATGCATGTGAGTGTTATGCTCTTAATTTCTAACTGATCGGTGTGAGGTTTTGAGTGCGTGACTTGTGTTGTTCCGATTGGGAATCACAAGAATATTTTTCATACCCACCTTGTTGATATTTCAATTTTATTTGGAAGCTCTTATTCCATGCATAAGTACTGGACCTTTACAATACGATTGTTATGTCAAGGTTTGGTCCTTAAAGCATTGAAATAAAAGCTTATGAATTAATCGGGATTCCAATTAACTACAACAAAAGAATTACGCTAAACCTAAGATGAATATCTTTGAACAATGAACTTGATATGTGTGTAGTGAAATCACATAGACCCTTTTATCTCATATTTTTCAAAATCCACTAGGTCACTCAACTTTTAATCTATTTCAACTAAGTCATTTTTTTAATCACTTTTCAAAACCACCCCATCTCTTAGTCATTTTAATTAAAAATACATACTCTAAACCTACCAACACTCCTTAAGAGACGACCTAGGTTCTGCCCTAGACTATAAATCAACCTTATAATTATAATAAATTTTATGTGTCAGGACAACGCGGTCACTCAACCCTTTAATTTATATGTTTTAATATGAATGACTGAAATGTTTTATTTATACTTCATAGTGTTTTCCATCAACATTTTTGATACCTACCTTGTGCCTTTAGTGAACCTAATTTGATGCATGTATTAGACCCCAAGACAAAGAATAATATTTAGGGTATTAAATTTTTGATGAGTTGTTTTAATTAGGCCGTTATATATATATATATATATATATCTTTTTTCTTTACCAGGTACTATTTTAGACTCCCGATATTGGTCGAATTAGGTTTTATATAAAGGTTGTCCTACTAGGAACCTAGAAAAACATACAGACATTTTACATTATTTAAATGATTGCATTTATTATGTATGAGAGACTGCTATATGTTTATAGCACAAAATGGAATGGTCTAGACACTGTTTGTGATGGACTACTAAGAGTATTTCTCACAACCTTCACAAACGCCATTTGGTACCTGAGTAGATATTATTTCCATATTTATGGATATAGATAAGCTTTCTACTCCCGATGCATAATTTCTTTGTTATTATTTATAAACCTTTTATAAATAGAACTGATCCTATTATTGGGATTTCTTGTGATAGTTTTTTGTCATTTGAATGTTTTTTCAAGCATGAAGTCTATGCTTATACCTTGTATTCCTGATATATTACTATTATCATTTCTCACCATACATTGAAAATATCTGGGTATTGTTATCATTATTTATATTACATTGTATAATTAATTGATGGTTCATTTTTGTAATTCTCATACTTCTTAGTTTATTTTTAATATTTCTTTTTTCTACTTTCTCAAATAATATCTTCCGCTATAAAATGATTTTTTTTCCCAATGAGGGAACAGTTTCCCCAAAGACATACCAATGGTCATCCCTTCTAGTTTTCATCCTCAGGCACATGGGGAGATGAACATGAGGTCCTCTAGCCCACCATATCAGAGACCATTCTAGTGTCACTCAAGGTGGTATGCTATAAGAAGTAACCAATAAAATTGGATAAGAGCAGGAAAAAAATTTGTAGGAAACCATATAAAAGACTAGGTTCAGATCTTCCAACTGAGATTTGAGTCACCAAAAATGATGGTCAGACATTATTATAATCTCTTAGGGAGGATCTAAATCAAGATAAATAAATTACGTGTTATGTTATGGAATTAGGGAGTATTATATTGGGATTCATGAAATATTATAATACATTTTGGGGTAGAAAAATCTCCTACACATGGTTTGATGCTCGAGGCACATGGTTTCTTCTAAAAATGAACCTTACCATGCACCTCTTTTTGGGGGTTCATGGTTTCCCCTCATAGGGTGAAATGTATGACAAATCGTCAACCAACCATGAAAATACCCACAATCCATGGTCGTATGGTTTTCTGGGATGGGGAACAGAGTTTGGTAAAACTGTGCTCCCATCATGAACTTTCCTATTCTCTTTAAAAATATCAATATTTTCCCCAAACACCCCCTATATTAAAACCCAATATAGATGTTATCATAAAAAAATACTACAATTTAATGATCCTGATACATTTATAGAAAATGTCGGTATTTTATACAATTAAATAATAAGGGTTCCGAGATATAATTGTAGATTAACCAAATCATATCTCTTAGAAGATTCTTACTTGGTGTGTATTCTATTCCCAACTAATCATACCACAGTAAAATTTATTTGAATAATAATTCCCACCCAAATATTCATTTATTCCATATAATTATGTACATTCAAGCATCCATAGAGTTATGTTGTCTTTAGAAAATTACAAAATCATTACATTACCAAATCTTTTTTACTTCATCATATACTGATTTATATCTCAAAGGTCTTCACAAAACATTAATAATCCTACAAGTGAAAAATATATATTCCGCACATTGATACCAACTACGAAGACCCAAACATATCATATATATTTATAACATAATTTAAGTTAAATATTTAATACATAACAAAATTATAAATTCCACATACACATAAATGATTAGTGTATCAAGATACTAGACCCAAAAATACATATTTAATAAAGTATATTCAACATCTATCAAAATTTTCATCATATTAGAACTCATTAAATAAATAATTTTAAGAACCACCTTAAAATATTTAGGGAAATGATTACATTTGAAAGGTTCAGATTAGATTATCTTTAATAGAAAGAAGAGAAGAAATCTATAAATGATCAACATGTTCCTAATGAAATGAGATCATAAAATTAACATAATGAATTATAACCACATTAATGAATTACAATTAAACATGAATCATTAAAAAAATTCAAAATTATTTACAAAATTAATAAGTATTTTTTATTAAAATAAAAACAAATCATGATCCATGACATCATATTATAAAAACAGGAATACTCAATAGAAAAAAATCTTATAACATTGAAAACATATATAAAAAGTAGCAGGTTCACACGTTATGTTATGGATATGAAATTATGTCATGTAATAAATTTTTAGAATTGAAATTGGGTCTACACATTTCTTATATACCTGAAACCAGTTCAATGTATAATATCCTCAATATACAATCTGCTCTATAAATAATCTGTCAGTTTCATTAGTTAACTATCTTCACCCATTGTATTTATGGGATTTAATAGACCAATCATCCATACAATATTATTGAAAAATTATATCATAATATCCAAAAATAAATCACTAATTCATCATATCATATCCAATTAAAATGAAATGGGTAGAATTAAATCATTGCATCGTAGAATATCAAATGGAAATGAAATTTGTTTGATATTGTGATCCTTGAATAATCATCACCACTATACATATAGAGAAATAAATTCGATACCCTCAAAAAATAATACCCCTAATGAAGTATAGATGTCATTAATGAATATTTACCTAGAAAACCCCCTTAAAAATAATTTGTACAATTTTCAGTGAATGGGGTAACTAAAATTTCATTTTGATAAAACTCTAATTATTAATTTCAATAATAACGAGGAAACTATTTTCTATGAAAACAACCATGGAAAAATTTAATGAAATATGAAAATAAAATATCATTTATGATGGTGATATTAAATATTTTTTCTATAAATATATATTAAAATATATCATTAATTACACAGTTTTGAAATAATGTAAAAAGTTACGTTTTTGGAAAAAAAATTAGTTAAAAAATTCAATTTAATAAATTGAAAATGAATTTAAATGAAACAAAAATGACCTATTTAAAATATTTCAAATATATGTAGATAAAAACATATATATTTTAATGAAAATGAATATATATGAACATGTTCAATATCCAATGAGGATAAAAGCACATCTTTTCTATAAAAACAATTTCATGATCAATTTATGTATAAATAAGAGGAAAATGGTTCTCTTAAATGATAAATTCATTATTATCTAGATGATTATAAAATATGTGGAATTTAAAATATATGATCTATATAATTTATCTTAATTTTAGTATTTCATAAACAATCCTCCAAAGAGATGGGTTTAAACAATAATTTCTATACCTAATGTCTTGTCATGCTACTTATGATTTAAAAAATCAATATTATTAATATAGTTTTTTATAAATATATTCCAATAAAAAGTAATATATATTATTAAATATATTATTTAATTATATCCTCTTCTCTATTGATTATTAAAAATTATTTATTAAAAAGACAATTCAGGATGGAAAATGATCTTTTTTCATGCATGTTTTATCTGATATTTTATTCCTTAGATAAATGTTCCATCTTCACCAAAACCTCTAACATGATGTTATTATCATATTTAATCCACATATATATATATATATTTAAATGTATAAATATAATTTTGAGAAGAAATATGAATTACATCTCATTTTGGAGAAGGAAGACCATATATACACGTGAGTAAAGTTTCCTTTATTTTATGGGTGGAATAAAAAAATATCAAATAAAAAGGAAATATTTTAATAATAGTTATTGTATCATATATATCATATATATTCACTAAATAAATCATTAATAACAGTTTTTTAATATTTAAATGAATAATAATAAATTACATGAGCTTTTGGTAGTGGTAGTCTACATATACACCTGATTGATGTTGTTATTTCCTAGAGGATGGGAATGCATTATTATGTTAAGATCCAATAATTTAAAAAAGTAAATTTTTCCATAAATATAAAATATAGAAATTTTATTTTTCATTATAAATCACCATTTATAAAAGTGTGGTAAAATGTAATATAACTATATGAGGAGGCGATAATACCCACATTTTTACAAGTGATACTTCTGTTTCCCATTTGATGGAGAAGAGGTTCAAACTAGTTTCTCCATTAATGTAATGGAAATTAATTATATTAAAGATACAAAATTTAATATTCTATATTCGATTAAGATTATTTTTATCAGTTAGAGGATGAAATAAAATTGAATGCACTATGTTAATAGTTAGAATTCTTGGTCTAGAATTTTCATTTGGATTTCTCCGTACACATTTAAAGGAAGTTATAATGATAAAAATGGGGTAATATGATTCATTTATGGATGATATTAAATGATTTGGTAAGGTATTTAATGATCCAGGAGGATTTTGATTTTTATGGAAGAGATGACAGGTGGTTTCTTTTTATTAGTTTGGTAGATAAAACAGTTGAAATGTTTTAAATTCTTAATATATATTGTCATTATTCAAAAAATAAATAGGAATTTTTTTTAATATTCAAATATACATGGATACATAATCTACATATATTTATCCAATGGTATTTAAAAATTCAATGAGTTCATTTTAATCCTTTTTATTGTAGGATATTCTTATATTGACTCCTTTTATCATTTACCTTAGTATGAAATTTTAAACCACGATTACTAACCATAGAGACAAGAAATTAATTTTATCTTAATATATAATATTTATATGATAATATAAAATAATTAATAAATTTTCTCAAATTAAATTTCAAAATTTTATTAAAAATAAATTTAATATAAACCATGGAAATGATCCGAAAAATGTTTTTACGGAAAAAAATATATATTTATGTACAAAAATGTTTTTATACAAAAAATATTTAAATTTTAAATTGTAATTATATGGATTAGATTAGTAGTTTTAAAATCAAAATTACATTTTAAAATTACGTCATATATATTTGGTACATTTATAATACCTAAATTCGAATTGAATTTTCCTAAAAAATTTATTATTCTGTAACTATTCACTGATAAATTAAACATTTCCCAAATGTCCAAAAATATAACTATAAGAAAATATTAATATGATGAATTAAAGAAAAATAATCATTTAATATTATAATTTTTATAATATTGTAAGATGTTAATTATATACTTTTCTAATAAAAACCAATAAAAGAATATTTTTATGAGAAACTATCATTGAAGTATAAAAAGTCTTCAATAAAAATTGATTTCTCAATTACTAAGAATGGATTAATATATTTTTTTAATACAATTTTTAAAAATATCATGTTTTATTTATCATATAAATACTTTCAAATATAATATATATGTTAAAAATATGTATTATATCATGGTTTTTTTTACTAGAGGTTGTGTAAAAATATTGTTATTGAATACACGATGTTTAATTCATAAGAATATACATTTAAAACTAGGGGGTCTTACCCCCAATGATCCAAGGTAGTTAGCATATCTATATTAAAACCAAAATGTGAAATATTTTTTATTATGTTACATAGACTAAGGATATGTACATGAACTACGGTTGACTCATCTTAGGGTTGAATAAGGAATAATTGGGAACAAAAAAATGAATTTAATAGTATTATTTATAATAAATTTAATAACACTAGTATTATAATATACATTATATTAGAATAATATGTTTCTTATTCATCATATATTTGTGTCCAATATTAGTGTCAGTTAATAGGATGTTTTGATAAACCGTAGGAGTGTTGAACAATTTAAGGGGGGAATGTCTTGGTGAAGCTTGCATCATGAGTTTTAGTGTCTAATCTCATTAAGGTATAACTGATGTGTCTCTATTATAGATGAATTGTTCTCGTAGGAGTACCTAGATATCTCAATTATTTTAATCTCTCCTATGAGGGTTCATTAGGTATCCTTTGATGTTATTTAAAATAATTTATAAAGGTGATAGTGGTGGGACTTTTTTCTTGTAGACCATAAGGTGTAAAATATTTCATACAGTACTTTATAAAGTTAGTGTTGTGTATAATTATTTAAATTGATGATTTATAGTGTTAATATGTTATGGTATGATTATTAAAATGATTAAGATTCATTTCAATGAAATTCAATGTATAATTGATGGTCTATTCATATTTTAGTCTGATCAAGAAAGATATTTTATTTTGGTTTTACGTCTAGTTGTTAACCATGTGATTACAATTTTTTACCAATATATCTATAGGTTATAAATAAGAATATGGTGATATTTGTGATTCAAGAATAGTTAGGATCCCCTTAAGAGTTGATTTATCAAAATTATACAATTATCATAGGTTTATATGTTGGTTCAATGATGTCAGATAATGAATACGTTGAATAGTTATGAGTTGGCCTAAGACGTATTCTTCGTGATTATATAGATTTTTTATTCTTCTGTTTTTATCCAAGAACTCAATTATATTTATTTTTATTATGGATTTCCTTGTAATCATAAATTCATATTCTTGACCATTTTTGTTTGTTATCTTGTATTATGAGTCCAAATCTCAGTTAATCTATAAGGAATGTTTCCACAGATTATTAACATGCATGACCAACATTTTTTTAGGAATCCAAGGAAGTTAAGGGATATCACTGTGATGTACATAATAATTAATGTCTATGGGATTATCATTTTTGATGAGGTGTTCATTAGTTGTTCTAGTTATGTAAATACATTAGGAATTTTCAATTTCATTCCAAGGAGATGTATATTAGTGGTGGTAAAAGGATATTATTAGGTACCACTTATTTATCATACATCCCAATTTTTTATCTTTTCATTGCATTATTACTCTATCCATGGCCTACACCTAGTTTCTCTAGGTAAATAGGCATATTGTACACCTATTTTCAACTACACATCTTGGAGGTTATTATAGATTCCTTGACCTATGACAACATTAAATTATGGTGATATGTTTAAATTCGTGGTCTATGAAAAATTTTATGTATTAAAACACATGGAAGTGGTTAGGGATAATCGGGATGCTTGTTTGGCTGTTATGCTATTTAGTTTGAAGATTCCTTGCTATGATGATCGCCATGCTAATACATGTCTCTACGTTGGTCCCTTCTCTTCAAGGACACATTCTCATGATTTAGAGTGGATCTTCATCGGATGTGGGAGAATACAAGATGTGGACATGAAGCCTGATTTTGCCTTCAGATTACAGTGAGAGTCTGAGGGGCAAGAGTCGAGGCCCTGTTAGCCCTCCTGAAGGGGATCAGGGTCGGAGGTACAGTCCTGAAGAATAAAATGGTTGGAGCCGCATCCCCAGTTGGAACAGGATCCGGAGCCACACTCCAAGCAGGAGTCGGAGCCGGAGCCCTAGCCCAAGAGATGACCGGATCCAAAGTCCGGATGGCAATGCTGATGGTTATAACCACGCTTTCCCTAGATGAATTGAATCGCCTTAGGATGAGTTCATAAATGGAATGGTTTGCTGCTGCTAGTAAGTGGTTCGACTGGTGTTGGTTTTTGAGAACGGTTTATTTATCTTTATGGGTTAGGAACCGTGAGATGGTTCAGTTATAATGTTAATTGTTGCTTTCTTTGTGTGTTATCTTGGCAGTACGAAGAGACGGAATGTATGAATGGAGTCTGTTGTGTTTGGGGCGCTGTACTTGTTGCGGCTGCTGGGTCATAGGAAATTAGATTTGGAAAATTATTATTGAAGGCAATCAACTCAATAAATCCTCTAATAATAATAATAATAATACTAAGATAAAACATCATTATTTTAATGGATTTTTTGTATTATATGGATGTGGTTATAATATTCTTCTAAGTATGAGTTATGTTCTATGATGTTTAATGTCATCATGATAATTTTGTTAGGTGTGATTATTTTTTTCCTCACATGAACATAGATTCCTTTTTTATCAACTAGAAATGTATTATTTTTCTTCATTTCCACAATATGTTGTGACAATTCAAAGTTTCATCATATATTTTTTCATTGTTTTTTTAAATAGGCTATAATGCCCCTTCCCATTGAACTAATATTGAGTTCACAATATAGTTTTATAAAAATTAATCATTGATTATAATGGAACCTTATTTAATATAACCTTTTAAGATCTATGACTACAGTGTTCATTTTGATGATCTAATAAAAAAATTAATCATCTGTCCCAAATGTCACATGGACTTCTCTAGAATTATTTAAAAAAAAGAAAGATAGTGGTCATAATTTGTATATATGTTGTTAGATAGCTCAACTAAAATAATTTGGTGTTATTTAAAATGAAGAAATCTTATCCATAGGTGATTATGTAGGTGGTTAATCATGAGTTTTATATCTCAACTGTAACTATTTAACCTTAAATATACATCATTTACAATGCCTTTAGATTTTAGTCTTGGGGGATGCAATTGACGTTTTCAATATTTCAGTATATATAATGATGTTTTATCTATAATTTTATTAATCTAATTAATTATATTATTTTTAATTACTCAATTCTAATTGGATGTGAATGAGTTGATGTGGCATGCAATTATATTGTATTTAATCCCTTGTAGACCTCGAGACAAAAGAAAATGTTTTGATATTTTTTCTGGATTTGTATAGGTTGAATTGTTTATATAATGATATGGTGATAATGGAGTTATGTTTTATCAATTTTTTATGTTTGTAAGTTTTTTATATTATAATATTTCATGGGGTTATGAGGATCATCATATTTAGTGTCGAAACATGCATTTATTCATGATTCGGTGGAGGTCATAAAATAACATTTGGATCTTATCTACACCATAGAAATGACTATTATCCTCAAATATATGTTAATATGGATTGGATTGTCAAAAGGTCAGATGATATTTTCTACTGATACTTTTTATATTTTTTTTTACTATGAGTGATAAGCCATAAAATAATTACTATAACTCTTCCATTAGGGATTGATCCATTTAATGTGTTTTATGTATGCATTTTCATTTCTATTTTTTTTATTAAACCTAGGTTTTGGGGTTTTTGTTCCAATGGCCATATTTTTTGCAGAGTATGATCAATGAGTTATATGTTTTTAGAGTAAGGATAAAAATAGAATTGGACTAATAGATATCTTCTACAGAACAACGGATTGTAACCCATTATTTAAATTTCAAATATCATATTTTCTTTAAGTTTTTTTAACATAGAAATTGCATTTTTTGCTGATGGAGTAATGATTTTACATATCTTAGAATTATTCTTTAGGTGATTTAGTGTATCATAGGGGTTTTGTGTCTTTCAACTATTCCCCCAAAGAAGAATTTTATCCATGATATTTTCTTGTAGTGATATATTCATTTATAAAATCCTGATGACTCATTCATGCTTGATTGGGGATATTTTTTTGGTATTTTATGATCCAAATTTTTTTGATACGATGGTTTATATTCAGAGTCATAATGAGAATGATCCATGTAGCCTTTTTATTCCCATGGTTCACATTTTTTATGGAATTATAGATAAAAAATATATTTGTGAGTACATGAGTGGTTGATTAGGGTTTATCACTATGAATATTTTTAAACCATGTACTTTTCTAAAAATTGAATTGTTTTTTACAATGCTTATAGATTTCTATAGAGTTATTTTTCCATTGGGATGGGGTCTATTCTCTTTGATCGGTATCTTGTTTGGATTTTTGGATTTAGTAGATGTTTTTAATAGTTATAATGGAATTCAATTAATTGGTATCTAATATAATTAAACTATTATTCTAGAATAAATAATTTTTTTTGTATAGTACATGACAACGTTGGGGGACGGAATTTTCCCCTATTGATTTTATTTTAACTAAAAGGGAAGAATCATGGTGTTCCCAGGGACTTTTAACTATGAATAAATTACTAAGAATGAGATATGTTCTATTCTTCATGTGTTATACATTTATTTTTTGAGTAATGGTCTGGTTCTTACATCATTGAATGTATTGAATTACCTGAGAGGATGGTGTTTTTTTAACTTGAGTAAAAATATTTTTCACAATGTGAGATGCTTGGGGTGTCATTTTCTGGCTCCTATTTTATTATTATATAGTGGAAAACCCTATACAAATTAAACATATTATATAATTGGTATCTAATGTTTTTATTTTCCACATACATTTTATTTCCTCCGGGTTTATAGAGGTAAAAACAGATTTTCTAGGATCTTGGGGAGTTTATTTAATCCTTCACTAGTAGTCATTATCTTGTAGTTACATCATTAATGGGGTGAATCCGTGGTGTTTTATTTCATTGTTATATATTTTGGAGAAATGTTAAATCATGGTTCACATGTAATATCAGGTACTAGTTCAGTGTTGAACAATGTTTTTTGGAGGATCATATAACACAGTGTGGAAACATTACTCACCCTATTTCCTTCGTATTTTGAGTTTAGTTAGGGTATTTTTATCACAATTTTTTTATTGGATGATATGTTATAAAAATAATTTAAATTTTTATATGAATTTGATGTATTCTCATTATGGTTCATCCATGAAATTCCATGTCAATTTTCATTAAATTTATAAAATTATAAAATTTTCCCCATTTCTTTTCTTCTAGAATCCATAAATATTTTCTAATAACCTAGAGGAGTATAACTGTTTCATAGGTATCCATTGACGATTGATTGACTACATTTTTTGTCAAACCCTGACCTCATAATTATTTTATATCACTTGTTTCTTGGATTTTTTTCCATACATTGAGGTTTGAGTTGAGTTCCCAGTATTAAATTTGGAATTTTGGACGTTTTAGGGTGATTCATTGGTGGAATTTTGTAATTTTGGGCCTGAAAATAGGTGGTACCCGAGATAAACATGGTTAGAGGAAACCATACAGAAGATGTTAATTATTGATAGTGTTGAGTGCACTATTAGCGCCTGGTTTTGAGAACTATGTGGCATAACCATGCATCTTGTCTCTTTTATAAAATGTGGGAATTATAACAGGCACATGATTTCGAAACCCATGAGGTGAAATCTTAAGAGTTACTCGGGTCATTAAAATATGTAAATTACCTCTTTACCCCTATTCTTAAGGCTATATCTGATTTATCAACCCTTAGTCTACCTAGGAACACCATGGGTGCTATGAAAATTCCCACCATTTTCATTACTATTCCCATGGATTGATTTTTAAGGTCATAAGGTGAATTATTCATGTTTTTTATCGATTTATTCCTCTTCTCTCTTCCCACACATACTTATATGTTTTTCCATTAGTTGGTTCTCTAATGGACACACCCTATGGGTTTGGGTTGATGTGTGTTTAGATTTCATCGAAGCTAGGGTGTGGATATTGTCTATTAGTCATGGTTATTCCTTCTCCTAGAGTTTGGTTGTGTTCACACACTATTTAGGTAGGTGTTTCTATAATATCAATTGAAGCACATTATATTTATTCTTCATATTTACTTTTATTATTTAAAAAAAAGTTAATCATGATTTTTATGTGATATTATGAATTAATATTCTGATTTTTTAATATAAACAAGATGTGAAATGGTTTTCAATGTGTCTATTTAATTATTCCTTTATTTGAATGCATGCATGGTTTTTCATGAAACACATCTTATTATATAAAAATAAAATAGAGTACTTGTGGTGTTATTTGTACTATGTTTGATATTACTGCGTTTCGTGAGATTTGAACCCCTAACCTCTTGCATATTTTCCAAAGACATTACCACTCCAGCAAGCTCGCCATGTGGTTAATAAATAGAATTTAACATACTTCTATATACTAATTTGAAAAAACAAATAATACATAACTAATAGATATAAACTCAATAATAATTAAAGAATAAACAATAATCAATTATTAATAATCAATAATAATTAATAATTAATTAATAATTATTGATTTATTTGTTATTTATTGAGTTATTTATTTTTTATTATTATTTACTATTCATTATAATATATAACAAATAATAAATAAATAATAATAATATTTACATATATTATAAAATTATGAACATAATATAATAATATAATAATATAATAAAATTATGAAATTAAAATAATAATACAATATAATAATAATACAAAAAATAATAAATATTAAATATTAAATATTAAATAAAAAACAATAAACAACAATAAATAAACAATAAATATTAATAAATATTAATAAATATTAATAAATATTAATAAATATTAATAAATATTAATAAATATTAATAAATATTAATAAATAATAATAACTAATAATAAAAAATAATGAATAAATATTAAATATTAAATAAGAAATAAGAAATAAGAAATAATAATCAATAAATAATAATAAATAATAAATAATAAATAATAAATAACAAAAAATAAATAAAAATAAAAATAATAATAAATAACAAATAAATTGTAAAAACTTGAGATTTTTTGAGAATTATTCTTTTTAATATCATTGATGCCTTGTGTTGTACGCTACACCAAAATTAGCTTCTGATATATGCAACACTGTATTAGCTTGCAGTAAACGCAACACTATTCTTGGATCGTGTTACACACAATTTCAAGTTCGTTTTGTAAAATTATTCTACGCAACATTAAGTATAGATTTTGTTTAATGTATAAATGAAATATGTTTTGATTATGTTATACGCAACACCAAACCGAGATTTCACTACACGCATCCCTGACTTGGCTTGCATTACACGCAATCAATACCTTCCTCGATAGCGTGTGTAGTATGCAATACCGAGTTTCACTAAACGATATATTATTATAATATTATTATGAACTAGCCGTTATGAATAGTAATAGCCACTTTTTGAAATTTTATAAATTTTATCTTTCAAAATGGATTTCATTTTTGGATTCGGAATATCGAAATTAGCCTAGGGTGAATTTTTGGTATTTTTCTGAAAACTTTCAATTTTTCATGAAGACTGAAAACATTGGGTTACTATTTAAAACCCGACTTTTTATAAATAATTCATTATTTTAATTAATTTTTTTTCATAATTTGTACATAATACCTATATATGTTCAATTTAATTCATTGGAGTCATTTTATAATAATTGTAGACACATAAAAATTTTATTGAACTTTTCACCGTCTTTTACCCACATCCTAGGAGAGTTTGAAAATTTACATAAAACATAATTTTACAGCTTCTGTGAGTGAATTTGAAAAATTATAGTGACACAGTTAATATCAAGGAATAGAATTTGGTTCAATGAGATAAAAATAATTTTTGGTGAATAGTAACTTTTTTAATTTTATTTACCAAAGTTAAAAGTAAATAAGGTAATTAAGGGTAAAAATGATATTATTATTACCCTAAAACATGTACTAATTCTATTGGATAAATGTAATTCGACCAAAAACAACCTTACGAGTAAAATATCACCATTTAGGTCTACTTGGATTAGATTAGGACATTTATAATTAATTTATTTAAAGAATTGTTAAAATAGTTAAAATCAATATTTAGTAACTAAATAATTTTTAATATAGGGTTATACATAAGATAAAATCGACTATAAATATTCATTAGAAATATAAAAATATTTCCTAAATAATTGTATTTTATTTATAATTTCTATACATTAAATAATTAAATTTATTTATGACACAATGATGATGTAGTAATTATCTTATTAATGAAATACTAACATAATTGATGTTATAAAACCCCAAATAAATGTAATATGAGACTTTTTATGAATTTCATTAATTTTCTAGGTTAATATGACATGTTATTATTGATTTAATTAACTTTTTTTGAACTATTCATGTTGTTATGATTTTCACAAAAATCAATTACCAAATAGTGTGAAAATTGACATAATTTTTTTTAAAACAAATATTATAATATTAATTTTTATTATATTCCTAAAAATCTAATGTTCAGACAAGATACTTATATCATCATAGGTGTATCATTAATGTACCACTTTGGGGTCTCTTGGATGTATATGGTAAGTTTATTTACTGTATAATATATAAATACAAAGTGACATGGTAAATGTCAATCTAATTAACTAAGAGTTAAAACTAAAGGATAAGGTTAATATAATGAACCAAACCAATCTAAAATTTATTGGATTCAAAGATTTGGACCCATACCCACTTTATATTCGAAATAAATCATTTTGAAGCTATTATAAACCGAATATGACTTTATTATAAAATAATATTTTGAGTTTTTCCAAAGATGCCCCCCTCATCCCTTATAAAAAGGGCACCCCTTCCCTTTTCTCTTCACACCCTTTTGAGCCTTGATGCTCGGCCAAAACCTACCCATTTCCCTTGTCCACTTCTCAAGCAAAATTCTGGAGGTTCTGGTCTTCTCAAAAGAACAACTCTACTTCCTTAAGAGGAATCTTAAAAGAGGTGTGTCGAAGAAGAGGCAATCTCTTCTTCCGATTTTCTCATGTTCCTTTCTTCTTCTACTTATTCTTATTTAGTTGTCTCATTATAAAGTAATAACATCATTATTAATTATACACTGATATGTTATTATAAATATTAAACAACCCTATTTCACCTTCTATCCATCCTATGGAAAAAGAAATCATCGTGCGTGCGTACGTACGGAATACCGTCTCCACGACGTGGTGTAATCTGTTTTCGACCGCCACCTTACTTGGATGGGTATAATGGTGTAAATAAATAACAATATATGATTATTGTAAATAGATATTGATTATTAAATATTATACATACACTTCAATAAAATTCCACGATCATGGGAATGATATCATCGCTCGTGCATACGTACGGACAACCATCTCCACGATGCGATAAGATTCATTCTCCATGTTAACCATTCATGAATGATTATAAAGTATATATAATGAATAATAATGAAATATAAGAAATAATAAGGATACTTCATTTATATATATATATATGTATGTATGTATGTATGTCATCTACTTAATTCCATTCAATTCAATAAGGAAACGAAAACAGCGGTCATGCGTACATACGGCCTACCGTCTCCATGAATGGTGTATTTCATTCAATTTATTGATCTATCATATATATTTATATGCTGAATATATATTATATATAAATCATGTTTTACATTCTGGAATTATGTAAATTAGGATATAAGTAATAATACCAGGAACAACAAGTGGGAACTCGTACGATAAATGAAACAATTTTACCCAAAACGGTGCTTTAACATGGAATTTAAAAAATAACAGGTAATATAAAGTCATAAGTGAAACATATATGATATCATAACAATGAATATGATTCTGTGATAAGTCAATGACATTATATAAATCATTATACAGGTGGTTCGGAAACATACGAATCATATCGGACATAAGGTAAAGGATAATTATTCCAATCTCAATCTTATCCAAGATTGATTATTCGTAAGTATTTACTAGGGTTATGTTTATTATCCATGTCCATATGTTCTCAAAATGTTTTTTTAAAATGTTTACTTTTATTCCATTCATTTTATGTCATTTTTATCCTTTATTACTTTTACCACATCATATGGAAGGAATCATTCTTTTGTTTACCATACAAGGTATTTTTTAACTTTTCTGACAAAAGTACGAGGAAAATATATTTTTTAACTTATATGGAATGAACGGATTTTTACGGTTTCATATCACCTAACTTTAAAGAAACTTCCTCTATAAGTTTTCATGGTTATTTTCAAAAGAAATATTTTATTTTAAAATTGTGAGGCATTTTTTGAAAATAAATTGATTTTTAAGGAGAAAGGATATTTTCCTCAAGAATTCATTTCAAGTGTTTTATCAAAACTACATTCCATCTAAGATGACATTATTTACCATGTTTATGTTTCAAGTATAATGTCTCTATTATTTACATGGTTTGATTCTTCATATGATTAAAGGATATCCATTTGTTTTATATGGATTACATTATGATGGGATGATGTTTATGAAACCCATTTTATTCTTTGGGTTCTGATGAATGATTTATGTTTATTTTGTAGAACAAGTAAGAATTATTTCAATATGAGATTGGTGGGACCTATATCTCCCTCCAATGCATTGTGTAATTATTTATATATCATTAGATAGACATGGCTGGAACAGAAAGTAAATCTTGTTCAGTAATATAGGGCTGGAACATCATGTAAACCCGATTCAGTAAGGGACTTTGTCTGGTAAGATGGTCTTGGTAGCAATGCATTGGCTACTATGGAAATCGTAACATGTGATTAATGGTTTCCACAATTACATGTTTTATTATAATTCTATTTTATCAGGATTAATGTTTCATTATGATCTATGCCTTACGTACTGCAATGTTTTATGCCATTGCTCAAGATCTTGATGTTTAAACATTATGTTCATGTATTTAAGTTCAAATGTAGATGATTTGTTTTATTTTCTCCATGATTACCCTTACTAAGCATTTGAGCTTACCCTTTTATATGATTTCATTTCACCAGGATTTAAAGAAAGGTTTTAGGTATGAAAACAAAAAGGGGAAGATCTTTATGGGAGATGTTGATGATCTTTCACCACGATTAGAAGATTGTCTTCCAAGTTTCCAAAGACACTAAACTATTATGGTCCTTGAGTTTTGGTTCTTGTTATGTATTAAATATTCCAAAAAACTAATGTAATGTCCATGTACTTCAAGCTTTGGGCCTCTAAAGTTGGTATCAGAGGAAAGGTTTAGTCATCCTTTGGAAACTAGGATACGAAAACTTTATTGAGATCCCTAGAGATATTTCTAAGTTATGTCTAGGGATTTCCCTATAGTTAAGTATAAGTATAGGTTATAGTACTAGGATTACGGTAATGATCATAGAATTAAACCTAAGTTGTTAGATATTGAAAGTAATTCCCCATTATTAAGTTGTTTTCCTAAAATGATTTTTTCCTCCCACAATTTTCTTTTCGGGTTTTAGACGATGGCTAGAACCTGAAGGAACCATGTTGATCAATGTAATGGAAAATGCAATTATTGTCCTCCCGAACAACCAAATGTGATGGGAGATGGATTGAAAAATCTTATTTCTATACATACACAAGCTATGAATCATTTTGGATTTCCAAATGATCAGAAAAGGGAATAATATGCTATTGAGTCCTTCATGAGTCAATGTCCTCCGTCATTCAATGGGTCTTATGATCCACTTGTTGCTGAACAATGGATCGGTACCATTGAAAAGTTATTTTCCATACTTCGCTGCTCAGAACATGATAAAGTCATTCTAGCAGTTTACTGTTTAGAAGGTGAAGTAGACCAGTGGTGGAATATAATTAATAATACAAGGCCTCAAGATGAAATTGAATCCATGGAATGGGATGAGTTCAGGAACTTGTTTTTTAGTAATTACTTCCCTCATATTCGTCGAACAAAGATGGAAAAGGAGTTCCTTGAGCTTAAGCATAAGGATGATGAATCTGTTGGTATATACGTAGTGAATTTTGCAAGACTTACAAGGAATGCATCTGGTTTTATCATCCAACCTGAAAGTAAAGTTGATCGATTTTTCAGTGGCTTAAAACCAAGTGTTCGAAGGGCATTAGCTATAAGATACTTCAGTAGCTATGAAGAAATTGTGTGTTGTACTATCAAGGTAGAACACGAATTTAGTGTAACATATCCGTCTCATGGTTTTGACAAGAAACGAAATATTGATTTCAAGGAAAAATCTCAGAATAATGGTGAAAACAATATAAATGTTTCTTTATGCTCAAAATGTGGAAATAAGCATGGTGGATATTGTCTTAAAGGAACTAGGAAATGTTTTAAGTGTGGAAAATAAGGTCACCATGCAGCTGAGTGTCGAAGTAACGGAAAAAGGGTTGCTAATGATGTGAAGAAAGAAATGACTGCAAAGAATTCACCAACAACACTTCAATGCTTCTGGTGCAAGAAAATGAGGCATTATGCTAATCAATGCCCTAATCCAAGGGTTAATGATGATCAACGTGAGCAAACTCTTAAGGCAAATGACAAAGGGAAGACACATGCAATCAATATCAGCAATATTGATTACGACAACGATGTGGTGGAATGATTATGTGTATATGTGAAGGGATTCCAAAATAATGTTGTAGAATATCATTTATAGTATTTTCGAACATTGGAATATCTATGTAATGGTTTATGGTGGTTTTCGATAATTATATGGTACCGGTAACCATGAAAAGTGATTCAAATATTTTGGAAAGCAGATGATATGCACATAATCAAAGGATAAGGAGAAAATTTAATGTTTGATAGTATTCATGAGCTCATGACTGATATAAGGACAAAGTTATATCATGGTTTGAGAATATAGAATTTTTGGATTTTGGAAACAGTTAACATTTGATATAATTCATGTTTTCACTAAGGTTCAATGGGTATTAATTTTTCAAGATAATACATGATTAAGGTATTTACATGATTGGAATGTGACCAACAAGATATATGAGGGATAAATGATGGTATTCATGTGCTTACTATATGTCCTTTTTAGTAATCGTTCTCTTTATACTATGAGTTTAGGAAGAAATATTTTGGTCAATCCTAAAGAATGGAATGGATTATGTTGAACATAAGTTATTATTGTTTAAGGTTATAATTTTTTTCATTATTATTGATAGAATGTTATAATAGTGTAGTTTAAGAAAAGGGACAACCTGCAGAATGAGCGACAACCCGTCGCGTCAGACAGGGTTGTTGGAATCGAACCCACAACCAAAGTGCGATAGGCCTTTATCGCCTACCACTGGCCTATAGGAAGTACATGGTTAGTAGAAACTAGTTTTTTAAGAGGTTTGATAGATTATGTATAAGTCCATTTTTGGAACCATATACGATTAATATCACCATAAGATGGAATTATGTATATAACTGTTTCTATCCTTTTGTTTGAGACATATGGAATGACCCATCATTCTATCACATGATCTTCTAACAAATCCAAATTCATTTCTATAAGAGATGAAGTGGAAATTTTTCAAGGAACGACCAATGGTAAAATTGTACCAAAATCAAGTAAGTATTTTTTTTAATTAAAAAAAATCTTCAACTTTAGGGAAATGGTTTTGAAAACCAAAAATGTTGTCCTAGTGTCCTCATATCCGATTAATCATATGGTACCTTAGATCATCACAAATTTATGGCTTTGTGATTGTTGGATATTTCATAGCCATGTCCTCTACCACTCTTCATCAGAACATGATGGTTAGATTTTTCTTCCATATCCATATTTTCACCTATGTGGAAACCCAGTGATGTGTTAATTTGGGTAACCATTATGTTTCTTGCTTTACTATTTAAAATTACGTTTTATTATTCCTTTTTACGATGTGGGTTTCTATGAAATAGACATTCAATTAGTAATACATTTATAACCCCGATGATTTTTTAGGGCGAAATTCATTTTATCGGGGGAAGAATGTAACAACCCTAATTTTTTTGAGAATTATTATTTTTAATTTCATTGATGTCTTGTGTTGTACGCTATACTAAAATTAGCTTGTGCTATATGCAACACCGTATTAGCTTGCAGTATACGTAACACTATTCTTGGCTCTTATTACACACAATTTGAAGTTCCTTTTGTGATATTATTCAATGCAAAATTAAGTATAAATTTTGTTTAATGTATAAATGAAATATTTTTTGATTATTTTATACACAACAAAAAATGAAGCTTTCACTACATGCACCCCTGACTTGGCTTGCATTACATGCAATCAATACCTTCCTCGATAGGGTGTGTAGTATTTAATATCGAGTTTCACTAAATGATATATTATTATAATATTATTATGAACTAGTCGTTATGAATATTAATACCCAAATTTTGAAATTTTTTAAATTTCATCTTTCAAAATGGATTTCATTTTTGGATTCAGAATATCGAAATTAGCCTAGGGTGAATTTTTGCTATTTTTCTGAAAACATTTAATTTTTGAAGAATAGTGGAAACACTAGGTTTCTATTTAAAACCCATCTTTTCATAAATAATTATTTATTTTATTTAAATTTATTTTAGGTCAAAATTTGTAAATAATATGTATATAAGTTCAATGTAATTCATTAGAGTCATTTTATAATAATTTTAGACATATATAAATTTTATTGAACTTTTCACCGTCTTTTACCCACCTCCTAGGAGAGTTTGAAAATTTATATAAAACGTTATTTTACCACTTCTGTGAGTGGAATTTCGAAAATCCGAGAGACATGGTTAATATCAAGGACTAAAATGTGGTTCAATGAGATGAAAATAATTTTTGGTGAATAATAACTTTTTACTTTTATTTACAACGGTTAAAAGTAAATAGGGTAATTAAGGGTAAAAATGATATTATTATTACCCTAAAACAAGTCCTAATTCTATTAAATAAGTGTAATTAGACCAAAAACAACCTTATCAATAAAATATGACCATTTAGGTCCACTTGGATTAGATTAGGATATTTATTATTAATTTATTTAAAGAAGGGTTAAAATAGTTAAAATCAATGTTTAATAACTAAATCATTTTTAATATAGGGTTATACATAAGATAAATATGATTATAAATATTAATTAGAAAGATAAAAAAATTTACATGATGGTGTTTTATTTTTAATTTTTAGACATTAAATAAGTTCATGTATTTATTACACAATGATGATGCAGTAATTATCTTATTAATGAAATATTAACATAATTGATGTTATAAATAACAAAATAAATGTAATTTGAGACATTATATGAATTAAACTAATTTTCATGGTTAATATGACATGTTAGTATTTATTTAATTAACTTTTTTCTAACTAAATTTTCACAAAAATCAATTAACAAATAGTCTCAAAATTGACATAAAATAGTTTTTAAAACAAATATTATATTATTAATCATTATTATATTCCTAAAAATATAAGGTTCATCCACGATACTTATATCGTGATATTTTTATCATTAATGGACCACTTGGGGGTCGCTTGGATGTATATGGTATGTTTATTAACTATATAATATAAAAATACAAAGTGACATGGTAAATGTCAATCTAATTAACTGAGTGTTAAAACTAAAATATAAGGTTAATATAATGACCAAAACCTATCTAAAATATATTTCATGAGAGGATTTCGATCCATCCCCACTTAATCATCGAAATAAATCATTTTGGAGCTATTATAAACTGAATATGACTTTATTATAAAATAATATTTTGAGTTTTTCCAAAGGTGCCCCTCTCCTCCCTTATAAAAAGGGCACCCCTTCCCTATTCTCTTCAAAACCTTTTGAGCCTTGAAGCTCAGACAAACCCTGACCATTTATCTTCTCCACTTCCCTAGAAACATTATGGAGGTTCTGGTATTCTCAAAAGACCCACTCTACTTCCTTAAGAGGAAGCTTAAAGGAGGTGTGTCGAAGAAGAGGTAATCTCTTCTTCTGATTTTCTGAAGTTCCTTTCTTCTTCTACTTCTTCTTCTTTAGTTTTAACATTATAAAGTAATAACATCAGTATTACTTATATACTGATATGTTATTATAAATATGAAAAAACCCTATTTCACCTTTTACTCATCCTACGGAAAACAAAATCATCGTGCGTGCGTACATACAGAATACCATCTCCACACCGTGGTGTAATCTGTTTTCAACCACCACCTTACTTGGATGGGTATAATGGTGTAAATAAATAACTATATATTATTATTGTAAATTGATATTGATTATAAAATATTATACATACACTTAAATACAATTCCACGACCATGGGAATGATATCATCTCTCGTACATACGTATGGACTACCGTCTCCACAACGCGATGAGATTCATTCTCCATGTTAACCATTCATGAATGATTATAAAGTATATATAATGAATAATAATCAAATATATGAAATAATAATGACACTGGATTTATATATATATATTTGTGTGTGATCTACTTAATTCCAATCAATTCAATAAGGAAATGAAAACAACGTTCATGCGTACGTACGGCCTACCGTCTCCATGAACGTTGTATTTCATTCCATTTTTCGATCTATCATATATATTTATAGGATGAATATATATTATATATAAATCATGTTTTACATTCTATAATTATTTAAATCATGATATAATTAATAATATCAAGAATAAAGAGTCAAAACTCGTACGATAAATGAAACGATTTTACCCAAAACGGTGCTTTAACATGGAATTTACAAAAGAACGGGTAATATATAGTCATAATTGAACCATATATGATATCATAAAAATGAATATGATTCTGTAATAAGTCAATGACATTATTTAAATCATTATTCAGGAGGTTTGGAAACATACAAATCATATCAGACATAAGGTAAGGGATTGTTATTCCAATCTCATTTTTATCCTATATTGTTTATTCGTAAGTATTTACTGGGGTTATGTATATTATCCATGTCCATATGTTCTCAAAATGTTTTCATAAAATTTTTACTTTTCTTCAATGTATTTTTAAATTAATTTTTACCCTTTTTTACTTTTACCACATCATATTGAAGGAATATTTCTTTTGTTTACCATATGAAGTATTTTTTGACATTTCCGACAAAAGTATGAGGAGAATGTTTTTTTAACTTATACGGAATGAAAAGATTTTTACGGTTTCGTATCACCTAATTTTCAAGATGATTCCTCGACAATATTTCATGGTTATTTTCAACAAAATTAATTTCTTATAAAATTGTGTTGCATTTTGTGAAAATAAAATGATTTTTAAGGAGAAAGTATATTTTTCTCAAAAATTCATTTCAAGTGTTTTATCAAAACTATTTTCCATATAAGATGACATTATTTAGAATGCTTATGTTTCAAGTATAATGTCTCTATTATTTATATGGTTTGATTCTTCTTATGATGAAATGATATCCATTTGTTTTTTATGGATTACATTATGATGGGATGACGTTTATGAAACCCATTTTATTCATTGGGTTATGATGATTGATTTATGTTTATTTTTTGGCATAAGTAAGAATGATTTCAATATGAGAAGGGGGGACCTATATCTCCCTCCAATGCATCAGGTAATGATTTATATCTCATGAGATAGACATGGATGGAATGACAAGTAAATCCAGTTCAATAATACAGCACTGGAACGGAAAGTAAACCCGGTTCAGTAAGGGACTTTGTCCACTAAGATAGTCTTGGCAGCAATGCCTTGGATACTATAGAAATCATAACATGTGCTTAATGGTTTCCACAATTACATGTTTTATTCTCATTCTATTTTATCAGGATTAATGTTTCTTTATGATCTATTCCTTACGTACTGCCATGTTTTATGTCATTGCTACAGATCATGATGTTTAAACATTATGTTCATGTATTTAAGTTCAAATGTATATGATTTGTTTTATTTTATCTATGCTTACCCTTACTGAGAATTTGAGATCACCCTTTTATATGTTTTCTTTTCCCCAGGATTTAAAGAAAGGTTTTAGGTAAGAAAACAAAAAGGGGATGATCTTTATGGGAGATATTGAATATCTTTCACCACGATTAGAAGATTGTGTTTCGAGTTTCCAAAGACACTAAACTATTATGGTCCTTGAGTGTTGGTTCATGTTATGTATTAAGTATTCCGCAAAAGTAATGTAATGTCCATGTACGTCAATCTTTGGATCTCTACATAAATAATAATAAACAATAAATAATAATAAATACTAAATAATAAATAATAAGAAACAATATGTAATAAACAATAAAAAATAACAAATAACAAATAACAAATAATAATAAATAAATAACAAAAAACATAAAACAAAAAATAAATAATAAATACTAAATAATAAATAATAAATAATAAATAATAAGAAAATAAATAATCAATAATCAATAATCAATAATCAATAATCAATAATCAATAATCAATAATAAATAATAAATAACAAACAACAATTAATAATAGATTATAATAAATATATAATAAATAACAATTAAAAATAATAATAATAATAAATAATAAATAATAAATAATAAATAATAAACAATACTAAATAAATAATAAATAAATAATAATACATAATACATAATATTTAATATTTAATATTTAATATTTAATATTTAATAAATAATATATAATATATAATATATAATATATAATATATAATATATAATATATAATATATAATATATAATATATAATATATAGTATATAATAAATTAAATATTATTATTATTATTATTAATTAATAATTATTAATTAATAATAAATAATAAATAATAAAATATAAAATAAAAAAAACAATAAACAATAAACACTAAACAATAAATAATATATTATAATATATTATATATAATATATAATATATAATATATAATATATAATATATAATATATAATATATAATATATAATATATATTAAATAAAATATTATTATTAATAATAATAAATAATATATAATAAATAATATATAATATATAATATATAATATATAATAAATAACCAGTAACAAATATTATGATTAATAATAATAAATAATAAATAAGAAATAAGAAATAACCAGTAACAAATAATAGATAATAAATAAATTAATGTATATTATAAATAATAAATAATAAATAATAAATAATAAATAAATAAAAGTATATTATAAATAATAAATAAAAAATAAAAAAATAATAAATAAAAAATAAAAAATTAAACACATGAAAAAGTATGAAAATAAATGATAAGGGATGAAAAATTATGAAAACAGATGGAGAAGCATGAAGAAAGAAGCATTAGAAAGCATGAGAACACATGAAAACTCTTGAAAACTCTTGAAAACCACTTAAGAATGCAACATAATAATCATAATAACCCACAAAAAACATTGTTAAAGATAACAAGTCATGGAAACCCAAATAAACAGTAATAAATGGAGCAACCGTTAAAACCTGTCAATACAGTCATAAAGTGACAAAAACTTTGGACTCACATTAACAGAGATAACATATGATACGAGAGTTCGTTCCAGATCTGTGACCAGTCAAATCAGAGATCCTAAAATTATCTTTGAGCTGATAGGTGAATGAGACCAAATGGACCGGCGAATCGGAAGTTATGACCATTTTAAAAAAAATGACGGGGAACATGTGCTAGAAACGAGGCATCGAAAAACATAACAAACCTGATACCCACTAAAAAGGCCATAACTACGGATCCAAAAGTCCATGTGGGTGTCGCGACTAGTCAAACTAAAGATCATGGAACGAACTATGATCTGGAAGGTGGAGAATTCCAAACTGACATACGGTTCGAATGTTAGGTCTGGTTGAAGACAAGTTTGATGGGACACCGGTGATGGAAACGGGGTTTCGGAGGCCTTCAAAGGGGTTTTTGGGGTCGAAAAACATGAAAAAAAGATTTACTGTGCCAAATTAGTGCGTATCTCACTTAGTTGTCTTTGATTTGATATGTGGTAGATCCCAAATGGACACTTGAAGCGAAAGATATGGTTGTTTGAAGATGGATAACTTTTTTCAACTTTCTTATAACTCTCATATCTTCGTCATCTTAGACCATCTCACTGTTTTGATTACACATGCCTCTAGATCTCTTCATGATATTTGATTTTACTGGTTGTGGCGCTCTAATGGACGCCCGGATCAAAAGTTATGGTCGTTTTAGTGATTTCAGGGTTTCTCATATTTTTTAATTTTTTTTCTTTTCATTTTGCGTCGGTTTTACCCAAAACGGTGCTATTTTGTGGATATTTTTTAAAAAACCACCGATAATCCTCGAGATATAATAATAATAATAATAAATAATAATAATAATAAATTTTTTTATTCATTTCGCGGCGGTTTTTAAAACAGCCATGAAAAACCCGCAGCAAAACGCCTTTTTTCTAGTAGTGTGTCGGTGATATTGTCATTGTGTGACATTTTTTGTTTGTTTAAAGGGAGTATTTTTTTTCTTGGAAATGGTTTTTGTACGATTTCAACAACTCCTGTACTTTATCATTTCCTATTGTCACATCCATGGGTGCACTGGGTGCATTTATAGATTAGAATTTAAATGGTGATGTGTTTAGAAACAACATTTTTCATGATCGTCAATATCTTAAAAGGATTCCACTTTCTTCATACGTCCCTTTTCCATAATGTGGATCCAATATTTTGAAAGGGTGATATGTTTTTTCAGGTGACATAAAATTATCATTTTAATATTCTTCTTAAAAAACATGTCCCCATTTTCACATGCAGACATGTTTTGTTGAATTCTTTGCATAGAAGACAATTTACAATTTCGATATATGGCTTGCAAACCAAGAGGTGTTCAAAACTATAGCCTATTTAGACCATTTAAATAAGTCTAATTTCCAAAGGATCGTTTTTTCTAATTTGGCATGTTGTGATTTTTTATATTGTGTTTGAAATGGTGTTGGAATTGGAAGTAGTTTTTTGAATGTGTCTCTTAGTTAAAACTTGAGATCTTTTTGGAGTTTTCATAAAAACTCGTATGATGTGAAATCACATTTCATAATTTCTGTTCACTTGGAAAATATGGTTTTATTTTTATGTAATATAAATAAATTATTTCCACCTTGTAATGTTTCAGAAATTTATTTTAGGACTCCTGAGACGTATTCACCTGGTGGGGCATTTTGGCATGTTTTGGAAATTGTATTGAAATAGTGGGTTGCATGATGGTCTGGTTGGTACTTTTAAAATTATTTTGAATGTGGTTTTTCTTATCGTAAAACGAGGTTCTCCATGTGATCCTTAGTTATTAAATATCATTAAAGGTAAATTAGTGGGTTTTTATGTGTGTTAGTGATGTTGGTTTATGTATGGAAATGACTAGACCTTGGGATGGGATCCCCTTTTGTGGCTCAATCAGTAGATCACTATTGATATTGAGTCCAAAGGATATTGGGATATCTTCCCCTCTAGTGTCTCATGCATGAGAACACTGTGGTTTATGGTTGTTATACCATGTTTTGGCTAGTATTATATTAATAATTATATTTATGGGTGTCATCTAGATAGTAATGTGACAGTTTTTGTTCGACACCAATTAAATGAGTTGTTACACCATGGACATGATAAGGATAGTTGGGATGTGCCACTAGATTGAATAGAATATATTAGAAAAAATTTTATTGACTATGGAACTACAATATATTCCGAGTGGTGAGTCCGAAGTGAATACATCCACGGATGTCTTCTAAATATGTTTTAGAAATTCCCATGATTGTTATATGTATGTTCTATTTATTTTTAATTTTTGTCTCGATTTTAGCCATGATGTTTTATGAATATTGGATTTATTTCCATTACATTATGAGTCCATACATTCTCCCCACCTTAGGGATTTACGTACCCAAAATCCAAAATAGGGGTACTTAACAAAAAGGAATGGGTAATGGGCCTGGATCTGATCCTCTCTACTCATACGTTCCATCCTAGAGAATCATGTTCTTCCATCGAACAAGAACAAAAGTAATAGACCACCAACGCAGGTTCCACCTCAATCTATCTTTGTTCTCCACTAAGAAATCAACAATCATCACCTCATTTTCAATGTCAGTAACACCATAGTTGATGACATACAATGGATCATACACATACTATCAGATATTTGACATGTGAATGACATAATACACCTGATGAATCTATGGGGGTAGAGTTAGATAGTATGAGACCTCACTAACATAGGTCAGAATATGAAATGGACAAATGAATCTTGTAGACAACTTGTCTCCCCGACAGAATCTATGCAATACCCATCAATGTGACAGCTAATAGAAAACATGGTCTCCCACCTCAAACTCTATTGTCCTTTGTGTCATATATTTATATGATTTCTACCTTCCCTATGCAGTACCCATATGCTCATGTAAGATCTTCACCATCTCAATGGTAACTTGTACCTACTCTACACCAATTAGTGATGACTCCCATGGGGTAGTCTATCCTAGCAGTGACATGCATGGTCACCCATATGGGGCCTTAAATGGTGCCCTGCCACTGGTGGAGTGTTATCTGTTGTTGTACGCAAACTGCAACAGAGTTTGGTGATCCTCCCAACTACGAACAATTCCTAGGAAGCAAGAATAGATCATATCCTTTGGAACCTGGATCCTCCGAACCATCAGGTCATCTATCTAGGGATCAAATGCCATTCTCATGTGCAACTGAGTCTCAAATGCCTCCTGCAAATATCCTCTATAGATAGGATATGAAGCGAGCATCATGTTCTGAAATGATCATCGAAAGAACCTAATTATGATAAACTATCTCTTGAAGGTATAAGTATCTCAATCACTCTACAGAACCCTACTCCCATATGGGTAGTAATTTGGATGACTTTGTGTGTCTGTCAAAAATCACCCATATAATATCAGGTGCCCTGGACGTACATGGTAAAACAATCATTACTTCATTTGATATACCATCCCACATCCCCTTTATCACCTTTTGGATTTGGGCCAATCCTACTAGAACATGAAGTTATTCATTTATTTGATGAAAACTAAGGCACCATGAAAGGAACTCATTGACTAATTTCTTCATCCCTGGACACCAGAACTGACCAATGATGTTCTGGTACATATTTTCCACAACCGTATGTACTTCCGAATGGGATTTGGGAGACTCAATCAATACATCCTCTCACAAAATTTTTGGTACAATGGTGAATCCTTTGACAAATATGATGATATCCATACCTATCAAATATCCATCAGGGGATTACCTTATGGATAATTTATAATGTTACTTCTCATAATAGGCATCCCAAATATGGGCCTCCATAACTCACTGTAAGAGTGGAGGAGTGTCAACCATCAACTAGAGGTAAGATGCTCCACCACCATCCACAAAGGATATTTTTCTTGTAACTAACTCCTCTAACGCCTCACTCAGCAACTGCAAGTAAAATCTCTTACGAAGCACATCCACGTCTATGTTCCCCTTCCGAGAAGTATAGAAAATATTGAATTCATAATCATAGAGGAACTATAGAAACTACATCGGTCTCATGATTAGGTTCTTCTAGGAGAATACATACTTGAGACTTTTGTTGTCACAATAGATGGTAACCAACTCACCCATCATGTAGTGTCGAAACATTTTCAATGAGAAGACAACAATTGCTAGATTAAGATCAAGGGTCACATATTTCTAATCATGGTGACTCAAATATTGTAAAAAGTTGGAGATAACCACATTTCATTCCATCAAGACACAACTTAGTTTGGTCCAGGATTTTATCATAGGAAACAGCATACCCAATGCCCTCCGCTATTAATATCATTGTGAGGGTGATCTTCATCCTCCGCCTCAGCTCTTGGAAATAATACTGGAACTTCTCCAATAACATTAAGGGATTTCACTTTCTTGTTAAATACAATAAGTGTGCATCTACCCTAGAATTTTTGTTCATGAACCTCTGATAGTATCTAACTAAACCCTATAAAATCAATAACTTGTTCCCCTGCCTCAGTAGCTCCCCTGAAAGCACCACCACGATCTTCTCTGGATCCATTGCAACTCCAGCATATAAAATGACATGTCCTAGAAGGAAAAACTCCAAAATCTAGAACTAAAATGTCAAGAGAATCCCATAATTCTAGTTCACTATGATTGTATCATGGACTGTCTTATGTTGTGTCACATTCTTCCCCTCAAATGTCAAATACACTAGGATGTCTTCAATTAAGGCCATGATGAACAGGTTAAGATAAGGCAGAATGATTATTCTTGGGAGTCCTGTGAATACTGTTGGGGAAATTTTGATACCAAACAACATCACCATGTAATCTTAATGGCCATTCGGAAATATAAATTATGTCTTTGTTACATCCACCTCCCGTACACGAAGACGATGACATCTAGACCATTAGTCAATATTTGAGAACCACCTCTCTCCCTTCAGCTAATCGAAGAAGTCATCAATTCTCTGCAGTAGTTTTTTTCATGAACATTCACCTAATCTAGGAACCGTCAGTCCATACATAATCTCCATCTCATATTTTCCATCTTGTATAAAAATACAGGTGCAGCCCAAGGTGAAACACTGGGCCTCACAATGACCTTTCTCTATAGGTCCTCTAGTTAAACCATCAACTCATGAAGCTTTGTTGGATCCATCAAATATGTCGATTTGGATATCAATTCAATCCAGGGGTAAATTTCAATATTGAAGTAAACCTAACTATGAAGTGGTAATCTTGGAAAAACCTGAGGGTATATATCCTCATACTCATTAACCACTACAAAAAAATTGAGGACTCCTCTCATCCACCATACCGAGTGTAAGACTATCCAGCAAGTGAGTAATGAGCTATACCATACTCTAATACAGTTAATCTTATGCTGCATGCATTCCATTTTCACCAATAATGGAAAACCTAGTACCATATCCATGGACACACCACACTCTATGCCTAAAAGAATCATTCTTATCATAATCTATAGATAACATGTCCATACCGTGAATGACATCATAGGGCCTCAACGTCAGAATTAGAAGATCCCAACCGAAGCTCTCGCCTCCAAGAGTAATATCACACTACTGGAACAAATTTTAGATCATCGAACCCCCTACTATAGAAGTATCTTAACATATGGATTGAGCAAACAGCTCCATATGAATCTTCAAGCTCCCAAAAAGTCCTATTGAACGGAAAGAGTGACTTAATATTTTGTCTATAAGAACTGAAACACTATTGGGGAAGATACAATTCATACCTATAATAATCTCTAGAGCATCAGGATCATAATCCAATATAACATAAAGCTACTCCCTCCCCTGTCAACCAACTCATGGTTCCCATGGTGGACCACCTAGGGGTGGTGGTGGTACTACCTTGAATATCCACCCACATCCTGTTTCTCTTCCCTCTCCCATGCCACATTAACCAACCTACTGAACTCCCTTATCAAACCATTGTGTCTGCCTTAGTGGTCCCTTGATAGGCTATTGATCGTTTGTGCACCGAGTAGGGCAGTCATGAACTATGTGTCTCTGACTGCGACACATGTAGCACAACCCATCTTTAGTCTAATGACCACTTCCATAAGAGCCTTTTACTTTTGACCCTATGTCCTAGGGTAGTCATATGGAGTGGTTAACCTACTTGGGTCCCTACGACTGTTGTTGTAAACCCACAACCAAATATTCCACTATTTGGTGACTGCTGGTAGCTTCCACTACTAGATCCCACACCTCCAGACGACTCTTCAAAATAAGAACTCACATTATTACCCCATCATAAGATTGTCTACTATGAGCTATCATCAATGCCCTGATATCCCAATTTATCCACTATAAAATGGTCCATGTCCTAGAGAACGGGTCTATCAATATGTCACTGGTGTACTGAGATTAGTCTATGAATCTAACCGAGTACTCTCATACCATCTAGCTTCCCTAATATAGGTACAAGATCTCTGATATTTGTACTGAGAAGAAATTAGCTGGTAAGAACGCATCCCTCTAGATTCACACAAAGTCTTCCCAAGAGAGGATTGTCTTGTCATGCATTTGGATCACTATGCTCCACCACCCTCCCGATGAGCCCAAAAGAAGGATCACAACTAAGACATCCATCTAGTTGGGTGGTGTCATTATAAAGATGAAGAATTGGGAGACCACCTCCATCCAATTCTAAGATACCTAGTGGTCCGTCTCACCAGTGATCCTTCCCGGTCTCTACCTCTAGAACTAATTTAATGCCTTGAACCTACATTCATCCTATACCGGTTGTGCAGGTCGTAAATGCTGATTGACGGGGGTGGTATCACTGGTACTCCAACTGGAGGGACTATCTGTGGTTAGGGCCCCTATAACGATGCCTCTCCACTCGGCATACCATCCTCTTTTTTGTGCAATGGAATCCTAGATGGTTGTCTAAGGGGATCCTAAAATAGATCTGGATAAACCACGATCAATAGAATATAAATGGTGTGCTAACTCTAGAAGGACATTAGGGCACACTCATATATACTATATGATTCATGTATCATTTTTTTCTGTGAAACAATTATTTTCATGGACCAAGTTAGAAATTAGGTGTCAAGAGTCCTCGTGTATGTATATGTTAGCTATCTCACAAACACTGGATTCTCTAGTCTAAAAGATGAACTCGAATCACATAGAATTGTTTCCCCAATACATTCTCACAAACTCCCATACCCAATGTGGAGCCGAACATGTCTTATACCACGCTGTCACAACCCATTCAAGAGGGTTTCATTCAATAACTCCATAAGACCACCACCAATAGGCCAGAGGGTTGTGAGTTTCACTAAGAAGGAATATCACAATCATGGGAGCGATTTCCTATGTACCATTATGCATAGAGACATCTCCAATACCACAAATAATGAAATGTAAAACACTAAGTAAACCATTAATTCCACTAATACTACCACTGAGAGTAACAATACTAAAATAAAAAAGGGGGCCAGTCTACAAGACCAATAAAAGAAAAGCTATAAACAAGCTAGTACACAAGTTTCTAGAAACTCATTGGTAGAAAAAACTACCTGATGGGTTTGTGAATGGTTTTTGCATGAAGACATAGGAGTAAACCCATTCCATTTGATCTATCTAGGAACCACATTTTTTTGGACTACAAATGTCTAATTCAAAACATTGTTCATCTTTACAAGACAAGACACTTCTGGGAAAAGACTATGCATGGATGATTAAAATAGTACGTTGTAGGACTCATCAAATCCCCAAATTAATGACCCCATTGAAAAGTATAGATTAAGTATTTTCAGCTCACACATTTATCAATCTCTTATACTAAAAGAAATAATATCATATGTTGTCCACAAAGCATTAAGTATCGATGACACACTTAGTTCAGATGAGACACTCATTCCCAATAATACACTTAGTCTTGGTGAAACACCTAGTCCCAAACAGTGACATAGCCTCAAGGTCGGGTAGTGTTCAAGTTGCATAATAATCAAGTCACATTGTATCCATGTCATAGGTAGCCATATTATTCTTCTCATAGTGATCTTGATTAGGGTGAACCTACTCCTCATGCCAAATTTTTTACGTTATTTTTTTTTTGAAAAAACCAAATATAGTATCACAAATGTATTGCCTCATCTCGAGGCTCTAAACTCCACAAATGTCTCATCAAATGAAAATAAAATTTTTTTGTTATGGTAATTTTAGTTAAATGTGGTCAGTTCTGTCGGAGTCTAGTGTGACTCTATCAGACCGACCCAACTCGGGGTCCGCAAACCCTAATATCTGCGTCTGAACAAACTCGATCGCCCTAGCATGCACGATGCTATCTACCGGACACAACAGATGCCTAGTCCCGCCTCACCAATGAGGTTGTCCGAAGAGCTACCGCTCCTCCTCAGGTTTCCTATAAGAGAGTGTGCCATCCAGACGATGTAGGGACATGCCCCGTCATCGGTTCACATTGCCACAACTCTCCCTAGTCACAGATCTCGTCACCATCTACATCCATTCCACCGCGAGCTCCTACCATCACCGGTCATCAATCCGGGGGCATATGCCACTGCCACCCATCGCCTGCTACAACAGGTTGTCCCACCATCGTGGTCCCACTGGAATGTGGTTTTCTGTCGTTGCTGGCTGCCATACTGGCCTCCATCCTCTAGGCATGGCCGTGCTGCTTGGTTGATGCCGGATTTATCATTAGTCACTCTGTTAGGTGACTCAAAGAGGCATAAATTATGTAACAACTCTATGGAATCATTTGGGAACTACATTCTTGGTTTTTGGTTTTTTTCCCATGAATTATGTGTTCAACAACCTCTCTCTATCAATACAATGAATTACACAAGAGTGGTGGAAAAAGGAGAAGTGCATGTACACCCAAAAAATGATACATGTATTTGTTCTTGTCATCATTACTTCTTTCTTGTTAGCAGGACTATGAAGAATAAAAATAATAATCACATAGATTTACATTCCATTTAATGCCCACAAGATAACTTACTTCCCCCGTGGATGATCGACCCACAGATCAAAAAATAAGTGTGTTGATCTGTATTCAACATTTAAGAAGAAATAATAGTTAAATATAAATAACATATAAATATAACCCCTAAATTTAGGATTGTATTTATTTTTGACAATGATAGAGTCTTTTGTTTGTTGTTCATCAATTATCTGATATCTACTCTGAATATGATCATCGATCCATTGAGGTCTGTTATCACTCTCCAAAGAGGGGGTTTTCCAGTGACTTCCCTCTTCAAATACATCTAAATAAAATTCTCCATGGTTATGCATCTCACCCTATATCCTTATAAATCCATTAAGATAAGAATATGGGTTTCCTTAGTTCAACATTTCCACAAAATTTCATTTATGAAATAAAAAATGATGACTCATATTCGTGTCATAGTGTCACTACGTTTTCTCAATATATTCAAAAGGTAATAAATTAATCTTCATTAAGATTATTTTATTTTTTTCATTAGATTGTTCACAAATAATATTTTACCCCTGACCCACACTACTCGATTTTATGCCATGTCTATGGTAAAGTCTCCCTTCTGAACACAATAGTGGCCTTGGATTTTTGATTAGAGAACCCATTTAGATGTTATTAATGTTATATGATAGACGCCTGGGCATTTTAAATTAACATGAAGACATTATTAAAATATTTATTCTGTGCACATCGGTCCTCACAATCTTATGCCGTATTAATTATAGGTCTCATAATTTTCTCAATTGTCTTGTAAGTAAACTTTGGATAAAAGGAATAACTATTAAAAAAATTGAAAATCCTATATTTATTTTTATGGATTCGAAAACACCAAGAATGTTTTGGTAAATTATAGTGATATTGGTTTCTATGAAATGAAATTATTTTCAGTATATTAAAAATACAATTATCTATAGAAATGATATGTCTAGGGGTATTGATGCTAATAAGGAATTTTTTGTATTTACTTTCCTTATACATAATGCTTGAAAATATTCTTTTCTAAATAATTGGTTTGAAACCCTTGTTTGATATGATTTGGAAAATTCAGAAATTCTTAAATAATGTATATTAAAGAGATGAATAGATTGTTATTTAAAGGAATTTTATTAGTAAAGCTAGA
This sequence comes from Viscum album, assembly GCA_963277665.1. Lineage (NCBI taxonomy): Eukaryota > Viridiplantae > Streptophyta > Magnoliopsida > Santalales > Viscaceae > Viscum > Viscum album. The sequence goes on from OY728148.1 coordinate 396,523,899, forward strand.
ATTGATATCATATATTGGAACCCAAATACTCATATATTAGGATATACATGTAATTTATATGTTGTTAATTACATTCTAATATTCCTCATGAAAATTTTATTATTTTTTATATATTATCATTCTTAATTTTGATTTATAAATGTTAAGGAAGATAAATTGGTGAAATTATGCCAAATGATGAGAAAATCATTATGATTATTTCCTCTTTGATATTTTAATCATATGGTAGAGGGATCCATGATCATCTTGTATGCATTAGAAAAACTGAATCGTGTTATGAGTACTATCTTCATTTATGTGTAGTTTCCTCCTCCACAAAAGGAAAAAGTTTTGGTTGAGTATTTTATATGTTAATGGAATCCAAATTATACTGGGTCTTATGATCCACTCACCCTGAAAAATGTTATTAACTTGGATGAGAATATATTCCATCTCTACTAATGATTTGAAAAATTTATATTCATAATGGTTGTTTATCAACTCGAGGGAGAATCTGTCCAGTGGTGGACATAAACCAAGAACATAAATCCCAATGAGGAGATCAAATTATTAGAATGAGATGGATATGGAAAAATATTTTTTGATTTATATTTTCTATGAACTCTCCATCAAAAAATATAGGGAATGATCCTTGGTCTAATTTAAAATGAATATGACACTATAAAGGCTTATGAGGAGTGCAATGAAAAGAATGATCTTTATGGAACTGAAATTTTTATCTGCACAAATATAAATTTGACCCCGTCATTATAAGATTAAATATGTGCCTAAAATATTATTGGAGATTTTAATTATTATGTATATATTTTTTATTTTACTCTTAAGGATGCTAGAGATATTGGTGAATCTTATTGGATACAAGGGGATAGAGATAAAAAGGAAAAAATATAATTTTAATTCAAGGTGGTCAGTGAATAAAAACCATAAATGATAGAATAACCACTATCCAGTTTGTAATATGTGCGGGAATAATTTTGTATGAAAAAATATTAATGGAATAAAAAATTCATTTAATTATACAATAGAGGAGAATCGTTATAATAATTTATGAAGGGAGATGAAAAATCCAATTAATGTCATTGATGAATATAGAGTAATGATCCAAACTAGTCATATATTATAGTGTCTCAATAGAACGGAACATCACAATTATGAAATCTAGTCCCTAAAATAAGGGTGGAAAGTGATATTCTTTGAAAAAATCTCAATTTCATAAACAATACCATTATTATAACTCACTACATCAATGGTGAACACTAATAAGAATGTGGGGAATAATATGATAGATATTCATTAAATAATGAAAAAAAAATTATTTGATTCTATTTCTAACAATTCATTAAAATCAGAAATTATTAGTATAGTTATTCAAAAATTGTATTAAAACATGGAGGATGAGTTATCCAATAGAACCAAAATTGAATAAAATATTGTATCATTACTCTATACCTCCTCCAAAATTAATTTCTGTTAACATAACCTCCTAAATATCTTATCATACATCATTAAGGGTAATTTTATATTATACTATTAATGGATTTACATTCCTTACATATTTTAAAAAATATATGTCGTCAGAGGTAAATAATTATTCATAACCTAGGTTACCAATGAATACTATAAAAGTGCAAGGAAGAGGATGAACCTCCTTTGTAATATTCTACTAAATAATAAATATTATTTCATTATAGAAAATAATATCTAGATTAAATGACTAATACAATTGAAATAATCATCCATGATGTCTTTCCTATCATAAGGGATGATACTTATGCATTACCTGGAGGGTTTTCATGTGTTCCACCTATCCAATATGTCAAGTTCTCAATTGAACTTATATTTGTATATTTTTCCATATCACATAACACCTATAGAATGGAATACATATAACTAGTTGAACTAAATAATAATTTACAATAGAATATATAAATGGTTTTATATGACTATGTGTTTTACCATGTCGTGTGTTGTTCATCATTATTAAAAATAAGGATTTGTCAATGTACCTGATAATTGATTATCATAAACATTTAAAAAATCAAAATACAAATCCTTGAAACCCTAAAATTCTTCAATGAAATTTCTCAAAAACATTGAGTTGTTTAGTATATGTCTAGGATGGATCTCCCATAAGGACATCAAAAATAAAATGTGATGAAGGTATATGCTCCCAAGAATAACTATTTCACATGATATGGAAGCTATAAGTTCATAGTGAGGCCCCTCAGACATCTGAATTCTCCTAAAGTCATCATATGAATGATAAATAGGGAAATTGTAGATTGTGTTGACAAATTTAGGATAGTCTTTATAAATTATATTCTAGTACAATTTAGAGGTATGGAAGAACAAGGGGATCAATTTTATGCATTTTTAATGACATGGTTAAATGTGAATCTTGATGAAATGTATAACATATCATAGCTGGGGATGGATAAGTTATCATTATGAAGTAATGTTGTCAGTATTATTATAATATTTTTATATCAATTATAAAAATATTTTCTAAAAACAATCATATAATAATATCTATAATAGATATCTATTTTTCCCATGGACTAGATGGGTACTATTAAAGATTTCAAAGAAACCTCATGAGATTGTCAAACTAATATTCTAGACATAGGCTGAAGGGAGTCATGTTTTTATATACGAATGATTTAAAAGAATGATACAATTAATTCCAATAGTGTAATATAATTGGACCAATACCAGAGTTCCCACAAGTGGTGATTTTTTAGTATAAAGTGGCACTTTAATTAATGATTTGGGTTATTTTGAAATGAAAAATGATAATGTGATGGCTCGCTCCTCATGGTAGAATAATTTTCATGAGTAGTACTATGAAATATAAGATATAGAGTTTGATATCATTATGATTTAATTTAATATTAAGTTTCATTAAATATATTTGAATATTTTTAAATACATTAAGATCATAATATTCCCAAATATATATCCCCCTTGAAAATAATAATATTCACCAACAAATATGGTTAGATTTCATCACGGATTAGGAAATCATAACATAATATCATCATAGTTAGTTAAATAAATAAAAATATTAAATATGTATAAAGGATCATAAAATATTACCAATGATGATAATTGGTATGGATCAAATCATATTAAAATTTTAATAGATCGAATATAAATTTATAAAGGAATGAACAATAACATTCCCATCTCAAATGATTTCTCAGGCATGAATTTTGTGAATGTAAAGCATTCCCAAAGGTGTGATGCTAATATAATAAAAAATGTGTAAAACATAAGAAAATAAAAATCCATATAGTCAATATTAATGAAGAAGGGTATTGAATATTTCAGTCATAAATATGTATACCCTTGATTCATATGATATATAAGGGTTTGTTGAGTGGTGGAAATAGATTCACATTTTACACAAAGTGTGTGATTATGAGTAGAAAGATCAAAGAGAACAATTATTGGGACAATATTAAGATTGAGATAATTAAATATACTTAAAAAATACCTTATATATGAACTAGTAAATTAAGGAAAGAAAAAACAAAAAGGGAATAAGAAAAAATTACACACAACTATAAGAAATCAAAAAACATACCTATGTTTTTTTTTGAAAATTTATTATGAAGAAATATAGAGTAAATAATTCCATATGTATTCTATTATATAATTTAAAAAACAATGGTCACTTCATTTAAATTATAGGGTAATTATCACATGATCATCTTTCGGGGATATTGATCAGTGTGGTGATTTGGTTCCATGGGATACCATTAACAATTGTTTTTATCAAGATATCAGTATTGACACCATGATCTGAAGATGTATTCTAAAAAATATAAATTTAATAACAGAACATTATTAATTATTATAAATTTCTAACATTTGTATAGTTTTATAAGAAAATACAAACACATGGTAATATATAGAGAGGAATCCCAAAAGACATTAAAGTAGGGTGGGATCAAAATATTCCTCATGTCATGTTCTCCAAAAATAATATCTTCCACTCTATCATTCAAATGGGTCAAAATTAATACCTTTATGGGAAAAGATGTGATACACACACTTGTTGGGATGGAGTTTGTGAGGGAAAGATACTAGGACTTGAAGTAATCAAATAAATGGTAGAGAATATCTAAACCAACCAACATCACATCAAGATGTATCAGATTTAAAAAAAGGAGTAATGTTGATAAATTTTGGAGTGACTTATAATTGGTAGCTATAGATAAATGTTTTATTCAAATATCTCTTTGGATGGTAGTTATCAGATATTGGAAGAAGAAAAAATTAATTCCCACATATTATTCCTCTGATGAGATTATTGATCAAATTGCAGATGATTTTAATTGATTATCATTTCATGAAACATTGTCTCAAGTACATGACATTATCCATGTTAATATCACAATAAATTTAAAATTAGATCCATTAAATTTTTTGTATCTAAAGGTGGCAGATTTATATCATGATGTATTTTATTATGATAAACTCATTAATATATTAGATCACTGAGAAATTGATCTGTGCACCCAGAATACTATCCTATATAATGTACTACAGAAGAATCATAAGTATGAGGGGGATGTACTATAAGTCCTCAATGGAAATAATTTATGTTCACTCATATGTTTTAATCATAGTGGGATAAAAAAATTCAATGGTTACATTTCTTAGGGTTAGGGGGTACAAATTATTGGAAAAAAAGTATCCACCTAATTTTCCTTATGTTTATATAAATGTGCCAGAAGAGGTACTATTTTTATACAAAATAAACCAATACAATATATAAAAATCAAGAAAAATTATTATATTATATTGATCATTAAATTTTTATAATAAATATATCTATAAAAAAATAAATTTATACAATTCCTCAGAAAAATGAAATTAGTTAATTATATAAATATATTTTAACCAAATGATTCTCCTAGAATGATCACAAAAAACTATATAAATAAAATAAAATATTATTAATGAAATCTTAATTTTAAAATTTAAATATATATGAACATATTTTTCAATATAAATAAATTAAGACTTAATGAAAAATGATGTTTTTTAGAATGATGGGAACCCATATGTATGGTGAAAATCTCATTTTTGCCTTAGTAATCTGACTGTAATGAATATTAACCAGTCTGCTAGAACAGTAACCTCATCTATGTAATTGGAATATTATATTTTTTTTATAAAATTAATATATAGAAATATATTATCATCATAGAAATAAATTAATGACATTAAAATGAATTTTTCTGTTTTCTAAAAAACACACTTGTTTTATACATTGTAATGATAAATAAAAAAAATATAAAACATTTATTTTTATAAATATGGTTTATGAAAAAATTATGTTTTATTATAATGTTAAATAAAATTTTATGATACCCAAACTAATTTATAAAAAGTATAAAATTATTCATAATGAAAAAAATATTTTTAAATAAATAAGGATATTAATTAAAAATTATATTTCACGTTTGGGAAAATTTATTTTCATAATATTTAGTCCATATTTTCAATATACATATTGAACAAAAATTAGGTTAAAGTTTTATTAGTTTTCAAAGAAAAAATTATTTTCTAATAAATAGTAAAATATGAAAAAAAATACTAAATTTGAAATTAAAAATAAATATAATAATTGTTGATTCATGGACAATATTGGAAACAATTATATAAAAATAACACGATATATTTAATTAAATTAGTCATTATATTAATCTCAATTGATATTATTAAGAATGAATAATGGGTTAATGAATATTATAATCAAACCACCCATATCCTCTACTTGTAAATAAAACCTCTCACCCCCCCCCACATCTCCTTAAAACTTATATGAATTGTATATAATCGAATCACAAGAAATTTATATCCCAAACACTCCACCACATTTAGTTGAGATATAGTCATTTCAGCATGCCATTCCAATGCTCTATAAGAGATGAAAAATGAGAAAACATAAAAAAGGAGTGATATTCTATCAAGATTGTTTTTTAATAATTCTTCCCATCCAACATAATAAATGTATTCATCCAACAAGAATTAATGAATTGAGTACAAAAATAAATTTTCTTCTTTTACATGAATATATATTGTCTAACACATCTCATATAGTTGTAAAATGAAAGCGTTTTTCATAATATCATCGGTCCACCCCATCCATAAATAACATTCTAATTTTTTACACCAGCACCATTATGGATTATCTATATTTACTAATTAATTATAAAAATGATCTAATTTTTTATAATTTTTTTTCACATTCCCTAATATATAGAGTTACATATTATTAATGGAAATCAAAATTTATTTTTTTGGTCGTAAAACACATCTAAATGATAGAGTCATATAAAAATAATATATATACCTAATAAACCATGGAAATTTATGGATAATATTCGATAATAAGATCATTTAGAACATAGTGAAACTCGTTAACTGTATTCAATTTCACATACAACATTATGGAACCATTCCTTATAAATTATCATAAATACATATTAGTTAATTTAACTATGTTATCATTAAATTAATGAATGTGGTAGAGTACACAAATAAATGACATCTACACTAAATTAATCCAATCTAACATAAAATAATGAAACAAAATGAAATATATTTGAGGAATTTTATGAATTATGTAATGAATAATTATAATCAGTTTATTCATTAATTTATGTAAATGTTGTAAAATAATCTGGACCTATGTTTAGGGAACTCTTCAAACCACTATATTGTATTAAGTTATTCCATGTCTCTCTCAACCTAATTTACCTTTTACCTATGTGCTGAAAAAATTAAATATTATTTATTACCACAAATTTCATAATTACCTACATATTCCATATTTTCATCCACTGATATAAATATTATTTTTAGGTTCTCCTTCTATATCATTAATTTATGAAAAATTGATTTTTGGAAATATCATAATCCATACATCATTTGAGAACCAAGAAATTTTTTTAATTTTATAATGATTTACATAAATACTCACTATTCTACAGAAAAAACAAGTTTTTACAGTTTTATAGTATTATGTTCTTATCAAAATTAATTATTTTATTCCATTTTCTTAAAACCTCAATAAATAAGATTAATTTAAAAATTACTTATTCTCTATTACAAAAGAATTAATTTTCAAATGAACTCCATAGTATCTTTTTTTATATTTATCCATAGATGGTCAAAAACATAATTCCTTCTTCTCTTTTGAAACTTTATGGGAAATTTTTTATTATTATTCAATCTAATATAAATATTACAATTTCATTTCTTGTGTATTTTTTATAATTATATCTTTTGTTTTATTTTATTATGTTGAATAAATATTCATGTACATGTTATTTATGATTCACCCAAATAGTGATACAATAAATTGAATGATTTTAATATCCCCAAATATATTATGAATGAGATCTTGTTGAAAACATAATCAATATGATAATTTTTGAACTTTTCTATGATGTCTTATTAATGATCCTAGATTGGTGTTTATTATTTATTGTAATAAAATGTTCACATGTCAATATAATTCCGTATATCTATAATTTCATCTTATTTTTATCATAATTTATTGTGAATATTGAAATTCATTTTCCATTATGATGACATGTAGTTCCATATAACAAATATGTTATGATCATTTATAATTTTTATTCATTTTAGTAGTCTTTAGATTTCACCCCATTGATATATTTATTCCCAAATATATGTAATTTATATTTATAATAACAAAATGATTTATGTAATAATTATAGGGAATAAAATAATTATTTCATATTTTAAATTAATTTTCATGTATTATTTAATTATTTTTTGAAAGACTTTAGAAACTTAGGTTATTATGTTGTTTTTATTGGATATTTATAATCATAATATTTACAAGGTACATTCTAGAGGCTTGGTTAAATATACTACTTCACATAAATACTTCATGAAGAAATATTTGTTCTATTTATCTATAAATGGCATTAAGACTTGAATTTACAATCAAATTAATAATATATCATCAAAATCCCATACAAGGAGAAAGAATACACGACCCCTAAAACTCTTATAAATAAATGGATCAAATTAACTTTTTACCAAAACAAAATCAATTAGCTTTTTCAATATAAATTTCTTATGTGATAGGATCTTATATAAACCATAAATTGATATCCAGAATATAAAAATATTATTATTATTTTCTAGAGTAAAAAACACTTCATTTTAAGTTATGTAGAATTATTTAAAAAGTTTTACATTAAAGGAAGATTTTTTTAAATCCATCTACCAAATATCATAGTCTTAGAATGATATATTATGATATAGAATTATAAAGTATTTAAATATGGATTCATGATAATTGGTTTCTTCAATATCTATTCAATCATTCAGTTTAATTTTATTTCCACCCATAAGGCTTTATAATATCCCACTTTACATTCTATGTCCATTTTTCACATGAATAATCATTTAAACACAATTTGTATTATATAAAATGATAGATCAAATAAAACTCTTTCATGGTTAATATATGAGGAATCCATATATGAATCAATAAATTTTTGAAATAACTCAGCATCAGAGCACTCAAATACATCATTATATAAAAGAGGCTAAATATTTTATGCTAATAATAATAAATCATCATTAGTGACTGGAATCTCATACTTTTTCGATTATCAATCCTCTATTGTTCTCTTACAGAACATATTTCTTAATAATAATTTCATAAATGGTGGAATATAGAATATATTCACAAAAAAGTTATTGGTTATCAAGAGCATCGACATCATCATAATTTATTATCTACTAACTGTTCTTATATAAGATGTGTTCCATATTCCAAATGGTAGGAAACTAGTCAAATGAAACTATTTTATATGAAATGATGTATAATAGATACTTTTTATCTTTAGAATATCCCATAAATTCTCACATCAGGTATAAGGTTTATATTTTATTGACTAATAAGTCCTTAACAGATTCATAATATCCCCATGCACACTAATTTGATAATATGACTTGTTTCCCAGTCCACAACTTATATTTAACACCATTTTCATCTTTGATTGTCACGTTATTTAGTGTGTATGACAATTAAGAGTATATACATACAAAAATGGATATTAGAATATTTTCATGACTCAACATCGACATCCCCATGTCAATTATGGTACATTACATCATTTCTATGATTCCATTATTATGTATATGGAGGAGTGATATAGAATTATATCCCACACACCAAATCAAATTTTATGAACTATTTGTTAATATAGTGACTAACCAGATCATATTTAATTTTTATATCTTATTATCAAATTTATTATCTACTTCAAACCTATATTTTTTTGATCTTAGAAATTTTATAATTATTCCTCTTTATTTAGATATATAAAAAACCACATAAATCATCCGAGAAACAAATAATGTAATATTAAAATCATCTATCTTCTAATAGAAATTCTTGACACACATTAGTATGAAAATATTATATAATATCTATAGCCTATTCACCTTCCAAATGAATGCCATCTCATCCATTCTTCCTTTAAATAATCATGAAATATATCAGGTGCTTTAATCTCAAATGATTATGAATAATAATATAGATTTTTTTCAAATGAATATCATTTAAATGACGATGATGGTGATTCAATAGATTGGTGTCAAATGATACCTGATAATATGACTTATTATTTATTTTTAATACTTTTTTTAATAATTTACTACATAAATACCATTATATAGTTGTTCCATATCATAGAAACTTCTATTATAAAAAAATTATTAATAGTTATTTCAAAATTTTAAATTAAACAAATTCTTTTCAAGAAAATAAATACATATTATATTATTAGTCACAATAGACACATATTAACAATTCTAAAAAATCATGACTGTTATTTTTTGTAATGTTTGATTAGTATATCTAATGTTGTGGTATACATCCTTACTATATTGGAATCCAACAAATCCACCTCTTCCTATATGATTATTTTAAAATTCGTGGTTCCATCACATCAATACTGATATTATTACGAGATGATTTATATAAAAACCTATGTTTAGATATTGAAATATGTGATCTAAAAATGAATTCACATGAAGTATCCCCAATATTCGTCAACTAGGATCATTTCTTTTTCCTATGAACCCGAATCGCACCTAAAAAGATACTAATTTCTTTTTATTTCCATTCCTTAGATCTTAAATTTAATGGAAGAATTTTACAAGGGGGAATTTTAAATGAAATGTTTCATGAGACCCATTACCATGTTCTTCCTTTTATTCATGATAATAAAGTGTAGTGTTTTCACACAAAATAACCAAGTCAACATATTAAATAAATATATGATATTTTAAGAAATAATATCAACTATAATTATAGTAAGATTAATAATGAATCTGGAGAAAATCATAGGTGTGGATGATAAAATTAGTTCTATGTATAAATCATTAGATATCTTAAATCCCATGGTTCCAAAGCATTCAATTTTTCTAATGATCTGAAATAAAATAAAATCGTATAGAACAGACTCTCCATGCATGAATTTGAATAGTTCATTATAAATATTGTATATCTATTCTCTCACCTTCTCTTTCCTAAAGATAAATTTGTTGATATATGATTTCATTCACATCCATAGACTCATGTTTCTCTATAATCTCATTAGAAAAGGATTGAACCATGAATCATTAGACATATAAAAAACCATCCCAATGTATCATATAAAGTGATTGTTCTCCCTCACTCACCTAATTACAATGTACCTAAATAAAGAGATATTATTATATATATAAGTTAAAATTATGGAATACTATAATACAAAAGTTTTTGTTCCATTCATGTAATTTTGTACTAATTATGAGATTATCCTTCTCTAATATAGATCATAGGAATATAGTAGCAGTCGTATGGGGTTCATTTCTATACTAAATTATAATTTATTATTAATATATTGATTATAAATTGATAAAATAATTTGAATTTTATTTTATTAATATACCATTTTTTATCAAAATCCTACATCAATCACCATTGGTATTAAAATATCTGTTATCATGGATATTATAGTGTAATGGATGCATCCATTCACTCTTGAATTGAGGACATTTTTCATGATATTTTCCAAAATAAATTTATATATGTTGAACATTTTATCTACTTTAACTCGCATATCATTGATCCACTTAGTGGATTAAATATTCTTAATTTCTTCAAATTTATTTTCCAAAACACTTAATACAATAATTTTATCAAGAACACATTACTCATTACAACCAATACCAGTTTCTTATGTTTTAAAATTAACCTTATATAAATTACTATGTAAAAGTATGTGTCAATTATTTTTCCTTGAAATGTCCCAATTTAATTATTTCCTTTGCAATCATGTAATTTTAGGCATGTCCAATATAATATTTAATTATAGTAGTTTCTTTTTCATTTCTAATTTTCCCATTTTATAATAATAAATGTTACAAATATTCTTTGAAATTTACTGAAGTGATTTACTATTTTTTGGTAATATTTAAACATAATTTTATATTATTTAAATTACATCTTTCGGGATTTTTAATTAATTTATATAATAAACATGAATTTTTAAACAATTAAATATGAATTTTTAGTGATAAAAATAATAATACGGGTTGATAATGACATTTTATAATGGTTTAATTTTTCATGATATGATAAACTAACCCTTAGCATTAAGGAATAAACTCATTGAACCACACTTGGTTTAATCTACTACATTCCACTAATGTTGTTGTGTACGTCATTGAATATTTTTTCCTCACCTTAAAACAATTTCCACATACACATTACCAAGAGATCTATATTAAAAAAAATTACCCACCCTGAGAATAGGGATAAAAATATATTATAAAAAATAACTTATACATGAGAAACAACCGACACACAAGTCCTTACATTATTAAAGAGGCAGAATGACGTGAAATACTTTTTAACATAATAATTTATTATAAATAATTGAAATAATGATTAATTAAATAAAAAATTATCATACATATTTTTCTATAATCCCCAATTCCACCCACCAACATCTATTAGAAATAAAAAAGTAAAATATACATCACTCACTACAATTTTATCTTTATTATTAACTAAAATATACATTAATTGATAAATTAAAATAATTATTTATCTTATTAATAGGTACATTTATTGATTCATGGTTATTTTCATTTCTTTATAAATCATCAAAATTATACATCATGTGGAGAATATATTGATAATTACATGGTATTAATTGATAATTTATTAATTTTATACACCTTTTTACATAATAAATAGAATTATTGATAATAATGTCAGTATGTTAAAATCATAGAAATAAATAATCATTATGTAATTTAATTTTCTTCCTTAATATGTGGTTAAATGAAATATAAAAAAAATCTTGATGTCATTTTATAACCATGTATCAATAAATTTTTCATAGAGACGTGTTGTGTATACTAACTAAGATATATAGTGTGTATTAATGAAATACACACTATGTGATTCAATTTCCTTATGTCTAGATACCATGCCTTCATACTATGAATTTTCATCTAACATTTTTACTAATTAGGAATATGTTGTGTATTTCATCTGAAAACCATATATATCACAATTGATGCATATTTTTAGACTCATTTTGAATATTTCTTGTATATGACCATATGGTGATCATAAATTGAAAATAAATATTTTGTACAGGTATAAATGTGTTAAATAAACATGGTATTAGAGGGAAAATAAAATATATTATAAAATCATTCAATATATATATATATTTGATAAAAGATCTAAATAGTTATAAATTATTATGTGACTACACTGATACTGTAACATCCCAGGTAAATAAAGAATAAAGAATTTTCATAGTTATTAATATTTACAAATTAAATATTAATTTTACTTTAAATGGGTTGCTATGTTCGATAGCGTACCTGATACTCAACAATGAGTTTCATTGAAATCTTATGTTGCTCACTAGTAATAAAATAATATTATTTTAAATGGTAGTTAACACATAGTCATTGTTTTGGCGGGAATGGATAGAAATTACTAAAATATTATTATATATGTTTTTAAATTTTTTTACATTTATCCAATAAAAGATAAAGGCTTAAAATACAAAAAGAATTCAATTTTTGGCATATATGCCCTAATTTTCACTAAATGTTCACTAATCGCCTTTTGATGGAGAACCACCATTAAATATAGTTTGGTTCACTCTTATAAATTCTATTGGACCAAATTAAACTCTTCTTTAGAATCGGGATATCAAAATTTACTTTGTGTAAATTTTTGGTATTTTTCCGATAAAGTTCATTTTTTAATGAATAGCGTAAAATGTTGTATTTTAATTCAAAACCTCTTTTTAATATAATTTATTTATATTATTATATTATATTTTGAATTGGTTTTAAAGATAAATTAGAATACATTTTTACCATTAAATCCAATAGTGGTCGTTGGAATTAAATTTACTTTGATATCGGACTTAAACTAGTGTCAATCTTTTGATACTTATTGTTCCATAAAAACACGCTATTTGTCATGAAAGCGGGAATTAATTATTAAATTAATTAATGTGACTTATATGTTTTTAATTTTGTAAAATAGACTTCATTTTTGAATTCAGAATATCAAATATAGCTTACTGTGAATTTTTGGGATTTTTTTGAAAAACATCAATTTTTGATGAATAGTGAAACCACTGAGTGGTACTAATAAAAACTGATTTTTCGTTTAAATGAATTTTTACCACTTCTGTGTTTTGAATTTCAAAAATCCAACATACATGGTTGTCATTAAGAATTAAACTTTGGTTCAATGAGATTAAAATAATTTTTTGGTGATTAGTAACTTTTAAGTTCTTAATCGCGATTAGAGGTAATTAGTGTAGTTTAAGGTAAAAATAATGTTTTAATAAAATGGGATGTGATTGAAACATGTCCTACCCTACTTGGATGTGTCATGGCCGACCAATAAAATCCATGGGACAACTTGGGGACCCCATGGAGCCACTTTGTTTTGGAAGTGACATAAATAACTTTTTATTTAATGTAAAAGTAAAAATGACACAAACATGAGATGTTTTACTAAAACAATTTTTAAATAGGGATATAAAAGTCATATTTTTTACTATAAATATTCATTAGAAAGATAAAACGATTTCCTACATCATGATATTTTTTTATAATTTTTAGACATTAAATATATTAAATTATTTATGACATCATGATTATGCAGCGATTACCTCATTAATAATTGATTTAAATAAAATGAAAAGATAATGTAAAATATATGACCTAAACATGTCCAAAACCTATTGGATGGGTATATTGAGAACCCTTATCAACTTATCCTTGAATTATATCAATGTGGGACCTCTAAAATCCGAATATCATTTTAAAATAATGTAACTTTTTTTTACATTCCAAGAGTGCCCCTCCTCTCCTCTTATAAAAGGCTCCCACCTCTACCTCTTTACCCACACTTCCAAAGACTTTGGATCGGCCAACCCCTGACCATTTTGTCTCTCCACATCCCTCTCTTACTCCTTGAAGCCTCAATTTGGGCAGAAGTCTTCCCAAGGAAGCCTTTTAGCTGAAATCTAAGAGAGTTACCCGATTTTGAGGTAATGTGTTCACTTTCGTTCTTTTGTATTATTTTGCTTCTCCAACCCCTTAAACTCTTTTTATTAAATTATTTTTTAACAACTCAAGTATATTAAATATAATAGGAGGTTGTTATAATAATCATTCTAGCTACACTTACAAACATCTACATCTAATGGTTAAAGAACATACTCTTTCTGTGGTTGGCGAATTTCTGCCTCACGAAACGATGATTGTTCAATCTTCTTTTAAACACCTTTAATGGTGGCCATTAAGATGTCACTATATTTATATATGATATATATTATGTTTATGTTTCTCTTATGCTTCTTTATTTTTTATTTGTCTTATACCTTTATGGATTTCATTGTGGGTAAACACGATAATTTCATTTTAGAAAGTGTGGACTACCGCCCCCTCAAAGTGATGTGATTCGTTAATGCCATATGTGGGACGTATAAAGGATGGATTTAAAGTTATTATATATGAGGTTATACTGGAATTATAATATACCTCTATATCATTATTATTCCTTTCCATTAAAGTATGATATAAAAATGAAAGTAGCGTTCATGCGTATGTACGACTTACCATCTCCATGAACGGTGCATTTCATTTCTTATCCCCACATGTAATGTACTATTATAAGTACATGTATATAATGGATATATATGATGAATGATACATCTAAATGATTAATATAATTCTGGAATTAAAATATACATACCTCTCATTTAGTTTTAATTCCACTAATATGACAAATAAATGAAAGTAGCGTTCATGCGTACGTACGGCTTACCGTCTCCATGAACGGTGCATGTCATTTCTTACCTCTAAATGATTATGTAATATTATAAATACATGCATATGCTGGATATATATGATATATATGATATCCAAATCAGTAATTTCATTCTGTATATAAAGAACCTTTGACCACACGAACAACATGTAATTGTAAGAAGTCCACTTTCGACATAAGAACCAAATATCGACAAAATAAATATTATTAACTTAAATGATTAAATAATGTTTATAACATGGCAATAAGTGATATGAAAGGAATAATTAATATGAAAAATGTTCTTATGAAAATAGAAATTAACTCAAGTTTATTATTCAGGACATTAAAGAACAATCGAGCCAAGTCGGACACGAGGTAAGGGACTTCGTCTCAATATCCTTTCATTGAGGCATATTTCGTTTTATACAAAACATTATTTTATACGGTGTATAAACCCATTTTACTTTTACTTTTATACAAAAGGAATCTTTTTCTATGAAGCGTTTACAAAACGACAAAAAGGAATGTTTCTTTTAACGTACGCGGTGACAATGACCTTTTCCGCCACCGCGAGTATTATTTGGTGTTTGGATTCCTCAACAAGTCGTAATGTTTTTTTAAATGAAATAAATACCATATACACTTTAATGTATTTTGGTATTGAAAATGGGTTTTATAATTGATTTGTTATTTCAATATATTTAGGTGATATATTGTGATCAAAGTGTGTAAATGTTTTCATTCCATTATATTTGTTTTATGTCTTATGATATTTATAATGGTACTTGGACATTTGATGGGTGGTTACGTGATAAACCATATGAAGGGTGGTGCCGTGAATACCAGGATGGGGGGGTTACGTTATAACCTCCAATTCATTGGGTATGGAAGTCGGCCGTAAGGCTATTCCATTAAGTATGTATGGAAGTCGGCCGTATGGCTATTCCATTAAGTGATATGAGTGGAAGTCAACCGTATGGTTATTTCATTTAAGTATGTTTATGTCCAAAATTACCTTTATATGTTATGTGATCTTTATATGGGTTTTATGGTAATATTTTGGTTACAAAAGGGTAAGTAATGATCTTTTATTTTAGTGATGATTTTTTACTACTTCATAAAGTTGAAAAGTATTACTTTGATAAAGTATACATAGTTTACTTGTTGTTTTGATAAAGTAACTGTTTTCATTCTCTGCGTATCCCTTACTGAGATTTTTATGCTCACGCCAAGTTTTTTGAAATTTTTTTCACAGGACATAATGTGGAATAGGGTCAAGGATGGGATCAAGGGAATGTCATGCTATATAAAACATGGAACTAGACATGTTTCGTTTTAAGAGTTTTTTATTCTATGGAAACTTAGTAGAATTGTCTACTTTGTAATCTTTTGAGATGTAATAGTTATGTTCTAATTTTCTAAAAATCTAAACCTAAAAAGATCCTCAATGTGAATTGCTAATTTAATTCAATATTATATAAGGTTTAAGGAAGGGTCCTTATTGTTGGTATCATAGGTTGGTTTAGATAACTTTAGGAGTTATAATTCTATTAAATGATTATCCAAAAATATTTTTTTTTGAAATGATATAGCATTTAAAGATTACCATATTGCTTCTCCTAAGATATTTCTGTGTTAAGAATGTTTTTTCATAGAGGAAACAGAACATCTTTTTTGGGAAGGCATACAGAGGGGAATGACCATTCAAATCAGTATCCTGAGATGGTCAGAATCAGAACTAAATAGTTTGTTACAGTGATGGATCAGTTGACTCAGGTTACTACTGAATAAGTTGAAAAGAAGATTGGTGAATTCTCCAGTTTTGGCACTTCCTTCCAGGAATGGTGAGTTTGTTATATATAGTGATGTTTCGTGGAAGGGACATAGTTGTTTCCTTTTGCTGAATGATCAGGTAATTGCTTATGCTTCACGTCAGTTGAAAACTCATGAGGTAAATTACCCTACACCTGATTTGGAATTAGCTGCTGTTGTTTTTGCTTTAAAAATTTGGAGGCATCATTTTTATGGATTAAAGTGTGAAATATATACTGATCACAAAAGTTTAAAGTATATATTCACTCAAAAAGAATTGAACATGAGACAGAGGAGATGGCTGGAATTAATCAAGGATTATGATTGTACAATTCATTACCATCCGGGAAAAGAAAATAGAGTGTCTGATGCTTTGAGTCGAAAAAGTAATGCTTCATTAACCATGCGACGTTTGGAACGAGATCCTTTGGTTTTTGATTTGATGAACATTGGCATAGAAGTTGTTGGTGCATGAAGTTCTTCTGTTTTGTTTTAGGTATCAGTGAGATCATCCCTATCAGATAGAATTAAGCAAGCACAGAGGGAAGACAGTGGGTCGTAGAAAAAGGTAGAGCTAGTTCAGAAGGGTAAGTTTCCTGAATTCAACATTGATAATGAATGTGTTTTGAGATTTGGGAATAGATTATGTGTGCCTTGTGATTCAATGTTGACGAATTAGTTGTTATGTGAGCCTCATAGTTCCCAGTTTTCAATTCATCTTGGTAGTACTAAGATGTACAGACATCTGCGGGAGTATTACTGGTGGGATGGAATGAAAAGGGATATTGCAGATTTTACTCTGAAGTGTTTGACTTCTCAGCAGGTTAAAGCAGAGCAGAAGTTACCGAAAGGGATGCTTCAGCCTTTACCAGTGCCAGAGTGGAAATGGGAAAACATATCCATGGACTTTGTTGTGGGATTACCGAGGACATCTCGAGGTAATAATACAATCTGGGGTATTGTTGATCTCTTGACTAAATCTGCTCATTTCCTTGCTATACGAGATACTTTTTCACTAGATCAACTTTCCCTTCTGTATCTTAAAGAGATAGTCAGGTTACAAGGAGTTCCTTTCTCCATTGTGTCTGATCGTGATCCCAGGTTTACTTCTAACTTTTGGAAAGGCCTTCAGAAGTCGTTGGGTACTGAATTAAATTTTAGTACAGCTTTTCATTCTCAATCAGATGGGGAGTCAGAACGAATAATTCAAACCTTGGAGGATATGCTATGAGCTTGTTCGATGGATTATCAGGGATGTTGGGACCAATATCTTTCTTTGGATGAGTTTTCTTATAATAACAGTTTTCATTCTAGTATACAGATGGCACATTTGAGGCATTATATGGGAAGCAGTGTCGAACTCCAGCATTTTGGGATGAAGTGGGTGAAAGGAAGCTGATGGGACCAGAATTGGTAGAAGATTTGGCAGAAAAATTTCAGTTGACTCAGAAACACATGAGAACAGCTTAGAGAAGGAAGAAGAGTTATGCAGATAACTAGAGGAAGGATCTATCTTTCAAGGTAGGTGATCGTGTTTTCTCAAGGTTTCTCCATGGAAAAGTGTGATGAGTTTTGGTAAGAAAAGAAAGCTGTGTCCAAGGTTTATTGGACCATATGAAATTCTGGAAAAGTTGGATCAGTTGCTTACTGAGTGGCTTTACCTCTAAGTTTATCTCAGGTACACAATGTTTTTCATGTTTCGATGTTGAGGAAGTATATGCCAGATCCATCTCATGTTTGAGTCCAGAGGTAGTTCAACTGGAAGAGAACATATCTTATGATGAAAAACCAATCCAGATTCTTGACCGAAGAGAGCATGTGTTGCGAAATAAGGGAATTCACCAGTTAAAGGTTTTGTGGAAAAACCATATGGTTGAAGAGGCAATGTGGGAATCTAAAAATGCTATCTGGGATAAATACCCCCACTTATTTTGATAAGTGAATAAAATTGGGAGGACGCAATTCCCAAAAGGGGGGAAGGATGTAACATCCTGGGTAAATAAAGAATATCTAATTTTCATATTTATTAATATTTATGAATTAAATATTAATTTTACTTTAAAGGGGTTGCTATGTTCGATAGCGTGCCTGATACGCAACAAACAGTTTCATTGAAATCTTACGTTACACACTAGTAATAAAATAATTTTATTTTAAATGGTAGTTAAAACAAAGTCGTTGTATTGGCATGAATGGATAGAAATAACTAAAATATGATTATATATGCTTTTATTTTTATTTTACATTTATCCCATAAAAGATAAAGGCTTAAAATATGAAAAGAATTCAATTTTAGGCATATATGCCCTAATTTTCACTAAAGGTTCACTTATCACCTTTTGATGGAAACCCATCATTAAATATAGTTTTGTTCACTCTTATACATTCTATTGGACCAAATAAAAATCTTCTTTAGAATTGGGACATCAAAATTTACTTTGTGTAAATTTTTGGTATTTTTTTGATAAAGTTCATTTTTTAATGAATAGTGTAAAATGTTGTATTTTAATTCAAAACCCCTTTTTAATCTACTTTATTTATATGATTATATTATATTTTGAATTGGTTTGAAAGTGAAATTAGAATACATTATTACCATTAAATCCAATAGTGGTTTTTGGAATTAATTTCACTTTGAAATCGGACTTAAACTAGTGTCAATCTTTTGATACTTATTGTTTCATAAAAACACGCTATTTGTCATGACAACGGGAATTAATTATTTACTTAATTAATATGACTTATATGTTTTGAATTTTGTAAAATAGACATCATTTTTGAATTCAGAATATCAAATATAGCTTAGGGTGAATTTTTTGTATTTTTCTGAAAAACATCAATTTTTTATGAATAGTGAAACCACTAAGTGGTACTAATAAAAACTGATTTTTCGTTTAAATTAAATTTTACCACATCTATGTTTTGAATTTCATAAATACGACATACATGGTTGTCATTAATAAGTAAAATGTTGTTCAATGAGATTAAAATAATTTTTTGTTGAATAGTAAGTTTTAAGTTCTTAATCGCGATTGGAGGTAATTAGTGTAGTTTAAGGTAAAAATAATGTTTTAATAAAATGAGATGAGCTTGACACATGTCCTACCCTCATGGGATGTGTCATGGCCGACCATGACAATCCATGGGTCAACTTGGGGACCCCATGTAGCCACTTTGTTTTGGAAGTGACATAAATTACTTTTTATTTAATGTAAAAGTAAAAATAACACAAACATGAGATGTTTTACTAAAACAATTTTTACATGGGTTTATACATGTAATATTTTTGACTATAAATATTCATTAGAAATCTAAAAAAATTTCCTACATCATTATTTTTTTTATAGTTTTTAGAAATTAAATATATTAAATTATTTATGACATCATGATGAAGCAGCGATTACCTCATTAATAATGGATTTAAATAAAATGAAAAGATACAGTAAAATCTATGACCTACACATGTCAAAAACCTATTATATGGGTATATTTAGAACCCTTATCACCTTATCCTCGAATTATATCAATGTGGGACCTCTAAAATCCGAATATCATTTTAACATAAAGTAACTTTTCTTTACTTTCCAAGAGTGCCCCTCCTCTCCTCTTATAAAAGGCCCCCACCTCTACCTCTTTACCCACACATCCAAAGCCTTTGGCTCGGCCAACCCCTGACCATTTTGTCTCTCCACAGCCCTGTCTTACTCTTTGAACCCTCAATTTGGGTAGACGTATTCTCAAGGAAGCCTTTGAGCTCAAATCTAAGAGAGTTACCCGATTTTGAGGTAATGTGTTCACTTGTGTTCTTTTGTTTTATTTTTCTTCTCCAACCCACTAAACTCTTTTTATTAATTTATTTTGTAACAACTACAGTATCTTAAATATACTAGGATGTTGTTCTAATAACAATTAGAGCTACACTTACACACATCTACATCTAATGGTTAAAGAACATACTGTTTCTGTGGTTGGCGAATTTCTGCCTCACGAAACGATGATTGTTCAATATTCTTTTAAACTCATTTAATGGTGGCCATTAAGATGTCACTATATTTATATATGATATATACTATGTTTATGTTTCCCTTATGCTTATTTATTTTTCATTTGTGGTATACCTTTATGGTTTCCACTGTGGGTAAACACGATAATTTCATTTTAGGAAGTGCGGACTACCGCCCCCTCAAAGTGATGTGATTCGTTAATGCCATATATTGGACGTATAAAGGATGGATTTAAAGTTATTATATATGATTTTATACTGGAATCATAATATACCTATATATAATTATTATGTCTTTCCATTAAAGTATGATATAGAAATGAAAGTAGCGTTCATACGTACCTACGGCTTACCGTCTCCATGAACGGTGCATTTAATTTCTTATCCCCAAATGTAATGTAATATTATAAGTACATGTATATAATGGATATATATGATGAATTATATATCTAAAGGATGAATATAATTCTTGAATTAAAATATACATACCTGTCATTTAGTTTTAATTCCATTAATATGACAAAGAAATGAAAGTTGTGTTCATGCGTACGTACAACTTATCGTCTCCATGAACGATGCATTTAATTTCTTACCACTAAATGATTATGTAATATTATAAATACATGTATATGCTGGATATATATGATATATATGATATCCAATTCAGGATGTCATTCTGGATATAAAGAACCTCTTAGTACACGAACAACATGTAATTGTAAGAAGTCCACTTTCGACTTAAGAACCAAATATCTAATAAACAAATATTATTAACTTAAATGATTACATAATGTTTATAACATGGAAATAAGTGATATAAAAGGAATAATGAACTTGAAAAAGGTTCTTATGCAAATAGAAATTAACTCAAGTTTATTATTCAGGACTTTCAAGAACAATCGAGTCAAGTCAAACCCGAGGTAAGGGACTTCATCTCAATCTCCTTTCATTGAGGCATATTTCGTTTTATACACAATTTATTTTATACGGTGTATAAACCCCTTTGAATTTTACTTTTATACAAAAGGAATCTTTTTCTACGAATCATATTACAAAATGACAAAAAGTAATGTTTCTTTTAATGTACGCGGTGACAATGACCTTTTCCGTCGCTGCGAGTATTATTTGGTCTTTGGCTTCCCCAACAAGACGTAATGTTTTTTTAAAATGAAATAAATACCATATACTCTTTTATGTATTTTGGTATAGAAAATTATTTTTATAATGGATTTGTTATGTCATTATATTTAAGTGATATATTTTTATCAAAGTGTGGAAATGTTTTCTTTCCATTATATTTGTTTTATGTCTTATGATTTTTATAATGGTACTTGGACATTTGACGGATGGTTACGTGATAAACCATATGACGGGTGGTGTCATGAATACCAGGATGGGTGGTTACGTTGTAACCTCCAATGCATTGGATATGGAAGTCAGATGTATGGCTATTCCATTAAGTATGTATGGAAGTCGGCAATATGGCTATTCCGTTAAGTCATATGAGTGGAAGTCGACCGTATGGTTATTACATTTATGTATGTTTATGTCCCAAGTTACCTTTATATGATATGTGATCTTTATATGGGTTTATGGTAATCTTTTGGTTACAAAAGGGTTAGTAATGATCTTTTATTTCAGTGAAGAGTTTTTACTACTTCATAATGGTTAAAAGTATTACATTGATAAAGTATACTTAGTTTACTTGTTGTTTTGATAAACTAACTGTTTTCATTCTCTATGTATCCCTTACTGAGCTTTTTATGCTCACCCCAAGTTTTTTGAAATGTTTTTCACAGGACTTAATGTGGAATAGGGTCAAGTATGGTATTGAGGTAATGTCATGCTATATAAAACATGGAACTATACATGTTTATTTTTCAGAGTTTTTTTTATTCAATGGAAACTTAGTAGAAGTGTCAACTTTTTAATCTTTTGAGATGTAATAGTTATGTTCTAATTCTCTAAAACTCTAAACCTGAATATTTCTTCAATGTGAATTATTAATTTAATTCAATATTATGTAAGGTTTAAGGATGAGGCCTTATAGATACCACATGATTTCTATAGGCATAGTGTCCATGTTCATTGGGTACTTGTTAAATCATGTTTTTTCACGTGTAGTAGTTATTATTACATTAAAATGTAAAATAAATTAAAAAATAATTAAATTAAATTGATGAATAGTTGAAAAAAAACTATAACCAAAAATAGTGCATCTTTTTAACATAAAATTTATAAGTAATTAATTAAAATAAATAAATACATTTCACTGAATGTTTCACATTTTTATTGATGAGGAAATGAAGACCTTTTATCTTTTTGAAATTGAATTGGAGGAATAAAGGTTATATTAACTTATCATTATTGAACATATTTTGAACAATCATATGATCATTATTGAGGAAGCCTCCATATGATAACAGAGGTGGAAAAAATTTCTTACAGTGATCCCTATTGATAAAAAATCTTCAACATGAGAAGGAATCACCTTAGAGGGGGTGTTTAATTTACCATTATTAAAGTATATTGTTATTAGAGAGGATATACTATAAAACTAATAGAATCATATCTACAACAATTTATCCAAAAAAAACAGAATGTGGCTACTTTTTTGTATGATGACAAAATCATGTTTTTATACAGCCAGTGTTTGAAATTATTACTTGTATAAGGGGACTTATTATTTTCATCATCACCATCGAACCACAAATATAAATTATAATGTAAGGAATATTATTTATATTCCATAAAATAAACTAAGGTTTACTATAAATTAATTATTTTTAATAAATACATTAATATGTATTCAAATAATTTATTACATGAAATTCCTCATCAAACCATTAAAATAATTCCACCAATCAAATTCAATATATATCTAACATTAAATAATGTCTAACTGTTTTATAAAATAAATATTATAGTATAATTCAACAATGAATAAATAAATATTAAATTCATTAAACAATAAAATTTATATATATATATAACCATATGAATATACTAGAATAAATAAATATTATATATTAATATTATTAAATAAATAAATACTGTGTGGATAGATATTTTCTATATATTCATCTCACATAAAAATTCTCCCAAATAACTAGTGTCTAAATATTTTTTATCAATCTAGAATGAATATTAATAAACCATGTACATAGATATTATGTTTCTAAAATATTTAAACATATATAGAATTTAAATATAATTCTAAATACACACAGTTAGTGATTGCCTATTCAGTATTATTAATGTAATTATGATATACCGTCTTATGTCGATGGTTTTATTGTAGAAACATGCTAAATATTTTATAGAAACAAAAGATAATGTAGAAATTAAAAACAAACTCATATGAATGTACACTATGTAATATACTTTTTTGGGATATCTCCCATACATTTTTTTACATGATGATATTATAAACCTATCTTTTTTCTTGCTTATTTCATTTGATTTTGGAAAATGAACAATCGGAGAATAACAGAATGAACATGAAGAAAATAAGGATGATATATTCCATTAAAAATTACTGACGTTGTTTAACTATTTTCATAATCAAAATAGATTAATCATTTCTCATATTATTCACTAATATAATATCAACACATGAAAAACCCAATATATCCTTGTATTCCATGAATGTATGTCAACATTGTTTATAGAAATACATCAAAAGACATGAATTGTTATATTTACTAATACAAATATTAATTATAATGATCATTAATCATATATTCATATATGAACATAAAATGGAATATATAAATATTTATTCCCAACTAGTAGGTCATATCCTCACAGTCTTCTTTCTTGAGATTACTATGATTTTGTTTCATGCAGAGTAGTTACCGTCACATATAATCCCCTTACACTTGATAGCTTATATATTTTTATCCTATTAATTGGAATTATGTAACAATAAAACATCTCTTTATGAACACAATAATGTATCTTATTGATTATCATCATAGAAGGAAGATGTTATGGACATTTTAGTGTGACATTCCCTATAATGAAATTATGACATACTATGTCACAAAAGTATAATTATTATTTTATAATGAATTGTGAATTATTAGCATGATGAATATAATTATTCATACTACATAATGATTTGAATTATCTAGAACAACAACCCTGTCAGCTCATAGTGTTCATTCTCAGTACACTCTAGCATTGTTTTAGTTTAAACAAAATTTTTAGGACTACCTATTTTAATTTTATACAGTACATGAGAAATTTTATGCCACTCAAGAGAATATAATTTATATGTTTTGAAATAATAATTATATATATAAGAAACAAATGATTATTTTATTACATACAAACATAGGTTGATTTCAGACTCATACATCCACACATGTTTGAGTGATTGAAATAATGTGTAGTTTTTTTGGTGAATTTTTTTATAGATTTTATTCCATAATTCCATTACATAACACATCATATATATTAAATTTATCTTATATCATATTGGAAATTATTATTCATTATTTATACAATATGGGTGTAATCATTTTTCTTTTTTTAAAAGTACATATTCATCTATACTAAGTATCATTAATTTTCATTACATTCTAATAACAATAACTAATTCTCTTATTTAAATGAAAAAAGGTTCCACAATTAAACTTTAAATTATAGATTAATTTAAAATAATATATAATCATAATTATACAATTATTATAATAAAAATAAATATATCACTATTATTCAATTGACTAGATATAATGAATAGAGAATATATTTATCCATAAATAAAAATTAATAATTTTTCATCAACTAAATTTTAATAAAATGTGTTTATTCATCACATTTCACATTTTGAGAATAGTCATTTCAAATGTTATAAACAACACAATTATGTTGTTTAATGTACATTACATGATTTTTTAAATATAATTGAAAATACTATATTTACAAGGATAATATATATCACAAATTATTATTATTTTTAAACAAATTCGAATAATAATTTATGTTATTGTTCAGTTAAAAAAAATATTTAGGGTCTATTTTATTAAACTGAATGATGTAACATTAATATATTTCGTCAACTAGAAATAATTATTTAATTTGAGGAGTGTATGATATATTTAATAATGGAATTATGGTGTTCTAGTATGATGTCTAATAGGCCCATGACACAATCATCACCTCTACACAATGAAAGGTGGATATGAATTTTGTAGTCTTGAAGGATATGTTACATCACATCACAATACATTGATTCATTCCATAAAAAAATATTATTAGGAAATATTATCTAATAGTTCATTTCAATTCTTTCATTGGGTAGTATTATTTACAAAAAATATATTTTTATGAAATGAATCATCTAATATGATATAATATTTTTTTTTGTAATAAATGAAACATTTATCATACAATAAAAATTGTATTGCATCATGATATATATGAATTCCCAAAAATATCTCAACATTGAATATCTATTTATATTGTGGATCATCAATGTATTTAGATAATAAATTTTTTTAGTTTATAATCACATCATTCTGTATTTACCTATTTATGGGAATCATTAAATGATTTTAAAATTCAAATTTTTTGAGTTAATTTGTACTTTGATTTATCAAAATATCATATTTTATGCCGATTCTATGATGTGTCCTTTTTGAAGATTCGACATGTTTTTTACCTAAAATTCACCCTTTCATAAAGAAACAATATAAATTATTTGTTGAATGGGAATAAAATGAATTACTTTTAAGTCTTAGAAGATGATAAATATTGTTTGAAAATTTATACATGCATTTGAAATAATTTTTTTAGTATATGATGAAATTAATTTTTGATTAAATGAAGCGAAGAAGGGATGAGGTAAAAATATATCCATAAAGTGTATATGCATGTACTAAGATATATATATTAAATTAAATGAATAAATGAATTGTAATAAGAGTTATTTAACCAATACCATTATCATTAGGAATATAGTTTTGGGAGAATGCATTTTCTTCGTATATATGTGAATATCAAAATGATGTTATATGAGAATCATATTGAACTAAAATATTTATGGGGTTTTATTAATTTATATTTTATATTTATGGGAAAAATACATATGGAATCAATTTATAAAATATAATCCTATTTATAAGGAAGGTGGTGGTGTATTGGAATATGTATTGTAATTGGTATGTGTAGTGAGGTCATTTGTAAAACTATTATCACCAACTCGTTTGGTACTGATTATTAGTAAAATAAAAAAGTTATGGAAATTTTCTACTACAATGTAGTCCATTAATTATGAACAAAGTAAAATATCAGTTTTATTCCTATTTATTTATTTAATTTAATTTTCATATCATGCATTCATTTTGATGGATTCTAAATATTTCTAATAATTTGAGATAATATCAAAACATGGTCGATAAAAGAAAATAATTTTAAATATTATAACTCATAATCACATATGGAAATCAAAATTTCACATATTCAATTATATAATTCATGGTATAAAGTACCATAACAAGCAAAATTTCAACATTTTATAATAAAAAAATGAAATAAATTGGGAAAATGCAATACTTTTTAATTTTATGTGACTTAATTTACATTTATTATTTTGACATAATATTGTATACACAATTCAATATTGGTCAATTCCTTTTTATATGAATATATATTAATTGGGACTCATTTTACTTAAATTGAAATAGCATGTTATATGACCTATGGAGGCCTAAAAATGTATCACAAATCAGTCTCAGAAATATATGTGTTGTTATAGACACATTCAAATATGTTTCTATATCTACTAGATATAAAACATAAATATCTATATGTGTTTGGAAACATAAATTATTTTGAGGATAATTTTATTAAACCATGTCCATGTGTTTTTTCTAATTACTAATGGAAATAAATTCATGAAAATCATATAATAGTATTATTATGTGTCTCTATGATAGATATAGTTTCTTTAATGATCTATTCATAACATTATCTACATGTTAAATAATATGTTGAAATTTTTTGGGTGCATGATAATTAAAATTAAAAACAACATAAATGAATGAAGGTATCCTTAATTAAATAATTTATTGAATATGCCATGAAATAAACAAGGATGGTTATATAGAGACCAAAACATCATATATATTCCCTATTTAATGGTACATATAATCCTTTCTCATGGTTTAGACATGTATTTATTCATTTCAAAAGATTATGTTACGCTCTTATATTGTAATATTTTTAAATTCAATTAATTTATTTTATTATACTATGCTTTATTATTTTCTATTTTTTTTCAATATTTTGTGTCCCTATACATACCAAAATTTACTAAATGGTTATAGACATCAATAACTAATTCTGGTGTGAGGGGGGTTTGGGAGTGGTGATTTTTGGATTTTTTATTCTTAAATCTTATATTTTTTATTATATTATCAATATTTCAGTAGTTTTTATGTGTATTATGAGGATATTACCCCCTTTTATCTAATGATCAGTTCTAATTACTTGTTTTTAATCATCATTTTCTTCACTTTCTGATTCATGCATTCGTTATTCTATGTATTTAATAGTGTTCATATATTTATAGATATTTTGTCCAAAATTAAAGAGAATAGTTCATTACCTAAAATTATCTCAGTGTGGTAAAATTGAAATACATATAAAGACATAGTGGGGTGATAGATCAAATTGAATTGGGTATTGATATTAATTTTCTTACAAAAATGTATTCATCAATGTGGCCCTCTATAGTCATCAACTTCATCTTAAAAACAATTTAAATTTAAATTGTAATTTTTTATTATATGCCTATATTAAATATAATTATATTTTTATATTTTTTTAATTAATCACAAAAAATATTTAGTATTATCATTTTAGTAAATTTTAGTCAATTTTAATTATTTCAAAAGATATTTAGTTTTTTTTATGTCGACTCTATGTGATATAAACTCGTGTTTTACACTATATTTAACTATAATTTATGAAATATAGTAATCATGGATCTATTATAAATCCCAATTATTCAATTTGTTACATTTGTTTATGAGGCCAAGATATTACACACAATATATTCCAAAAAAACAAAAATAAAAATAAAAAACCAATAATATAACACCATTTCATTTCATTTATTGTAATCATTATGATAAATTTATATATTTTCTATATTATTTTAATTATAATAATATGTATGATTCTAAAATAGAATATCATTGAATATTAAAATGAAATATCATTTTAAAATTAAGATGTATGATATTATAATTCTTGAAGACATGAGAAAAAAGAGAGTTTATTTCATATATATTAGGGAATTTCAAAGACACTTATGTGTAACAACAACATCAAAAATAAAAATAATGTTTCATATTCGAACTACATTTAGAATTAAATTATTTTAGGATATTATAGTTATCACCAAATTTTATCATTAATTAATATATCAATTCTGGTATCTATTTAAGAGAATGATCTAGATGATGAACTATGAAATTTAGTACAATCATACATGGAATGTATTTCATGTTATTTTTATAAAAATGAAATTAATATTTACTTTATTAATTTTTAATTTTTTAATTTTTTTTATCTCAACATTACCATACAAGGTGAGGATAAAGATTATGCATCAATTTTAGAAAAGATATTGATTCATGAATTTGAAGTTGTTTTTGATAAAAAAGATGTGATCAAGGAGACAATGGTGACAGAACTACCACATCTATAAGAAAATGTATAAGGAACCGACCTTAAAACCTTACATAATCATGAATTAAATGAATAATTCACATAGAGGATCTTTTCAGGTTTAGAGTTTTAGAGAATTATGACATAACTATTACATCTCAAAAGATTACAAAGTAGACACTTCTACAAAGTTTCCATAAAATAAAAATTCTTAAAAAAAACATGTCTAGCTCCATGTTTTAGATAGCATGTCTTTCCTTTATACCATCCTTGACCCAATAAATCTTTATGTCCTGTGGAGAACATTTCAAAAACCTAGGATGAGCATAAAAATCCCAGAAAATGATACTCAACGAAGGAAAACTGTTAGTTTTTCAAAACAACAAGTAAACCGAGAATACATTATTAAAGTAATACTTTTCACCTTTATTAAGTAGAAAATATTATTCACTGAAAAAAATATCACTACATACCCTTTGTTAACCAAAATATTACCATAAAACCCATAAAAAGAACACATAACATATAATGGTAACTTGGGACATAAACATACTTAAATGGAATAACCATACGGTCAAATTCCACACATATAAATTAATGGAATAGCCATACAACCTACTTTAATACCCAATGCATTGGAGGTTATAATGTAACCACCCATCCTGGTATACACAACACGACCCGTCATATGGTTTATCACGTAACCACCCGTCAAATGTCCAAGTACCATTATAAAATCGTAATACATAAAACAATTATAAAGGAAACAAAACATTTCCACATTTCAACCACAAGAGATCACATCATGATATTATCATAAATAATATCATCTAATAAAATCATTAAAACTCTATGAGAAAAAAATCCCTTTATACATTGAAAATATTAAAAGAAAACATTTAAAAGAGATTTTAGAATCAAAGTGTCTCATACCACTTAGAAACTTTTGAAAGGGTTTTAAAACATTCATGTCCCTATAAATAAATCCTTAAAACCTTTTTAAAACATGTACATGGATAATAAATGTTTAAAAGAATAAATCTTTAAAACCATTTAAAACAATGTTTTAATAAAAGAGTCATTTTCCATTTCAAACATTTAAATTATAAGCCACAAGAATATAGACCATTTTCAAAACATTTAAATGACTTTAGTATAGACATAAAATGGATATAGAATGTCAAAGGGGTTGTATATACACTTTATAATAGAATAAAAGTGCATATATTTAAGAAATGTCTTAATGAGAAGAAATTGAGATGTAATCCCAATCAAGGATCATGCCATTAGAGCAAGGATAATGAAATGACATAATTATGTGTGACAAGTATAAATACCCAAGTTATAAGTGGATACTTAGTGTAAAACAATCTGTTGTCATCCACACATATTCATAGCCTGACATAATCAAGAATTAGAGGTTTAACCCAATTAATTGAAATTGAGTTAAGAAGTTCCCTGGCAAAAATTTGACAGCCTAACAGTGTCACTTTAAAATTCAGAAAATGAGTTTATGAGAGAGAAAATGGAATCTTATTATTTGGAAATAAAATTTAAATCAATAAGGATATAGAATAACATATCCCAACGTAACAATATGTAAATTAAAATACCCAACAAAAAGAACCCTTTTAACAAGAGGATGGTGAAAGGTCCCCTTACCGATTTGGTTAACATTCGAAACGTACACCCCATGGAAGAAGGGTCATAAAATGATGATGTAAAAACCCATAAATGAAATTATATTACACAAGGAGTATAATAATGGGCAGTACATACACCACTCAAAGGAAATGGTGTCAAATGTAGCAAAAATCTCATGGTTATAAAAGTTAGATGAAAAATCCCATACAAAAACTCGGCAGCCTAACGACACCACTTAAAACATCCAAAAATGGATTTATGAGATAAAATAAGGTCTATAATAATATGAACATAAAAATTAAAGACTTATAAATACAAAATAAAATCCCCAGACATATGAAATATGATCTTAAAATAAATGACAAAAAATATAGTACTTAAAAAGAAGAGAGAGGTAGGATCCCTTACCTCAAGTCTGACTTGTCTTGTTCATTTCTTTATATTCCTGAATAACAAGAATTGGTCAATTTATAATTTCTTAAGTACCTCCATTGAAGATTATTATTAAGTTCATTTCACATATTATAATGTTATAATAATAAGTTAATTATGCGAGTTCATATTAGCTGTTTTTGTCGATGTTTAGTACATGAGTAAAAATTGAACTTGTTAGAAAAGAATTTTACATGTAGTTATAGGTACATCATCTCCAGAATAGAATTAATGATTTAAATATCATATATATCCAGTATATATTCATTTTATACTATTCCATAACATCTTGAGATAAAAATTGAAATGAACCGCTCATGGAGACGGTAAGTCGTACGTATGCATGAACGCTACTTTCATTTCTTTGTCATATTAATGGAATTAAAACTAAATGAGAGATATATATATTATAATTGTAGAATGATATCCATCATTTAGATGTAATATATGACATATATATTCAATATATAAATGTACTTAAAATAGTACATAACATTTGGAGATATGAAATGAAATGTACCGTTCATGGAGACGGTAAGTTGTACGTACGCATGAACACTACTTTAATTTCTATTTCATACTTTAATCGAATGAAAAAAATAATTATACATATGTATATTTTAATTATATTATAATATAATATATAAAATCATATAATTCATTGTTTATACATCCCACATATGTTATTAACAATTCAAATCACTTTGAGGGGATGGTAGTCCGCACTTCCTAAAATGAAATTACCGCGTTTACCCATTATGGAAACAATAAAGGTATGGAATAAATGAAAAATAAAGAAGAATAAGAAATACATAAACATAATTTATATATAATATATAAATACAGTGACATATTAATGGCCACCATGAGAGGTGTTAAAATAAGATTGAACAATCATTGTTTTGTGAGGCAGTAATTCGCAACCCACAGAAACAGTATGTTATTTAAACATTAGATGGAGGTGTGTGTGAGTGAATCTCGAATCCTCCTCATAACATCATACTAGTATCTTTAATATATAGTTTTTATTACAAAATAAAGGAATAAAAAGGGTTTAGGGGGTTGGAGAAGCAAAATAAAACAAAAGACCATAAGAGAAGACATTACCTTCAAATCAGATAACTCTTTTTTATTAGAGCTCAAAGGCTTCCTCGGAAAGCCTTCTACCCAATGTGGGGCTTCTAGGAGTAAGAGAGGGATGTGGAGAGACAATATGATAGAGGTTGGACGATCCAAGGGCTTGAGAGTTGTGGGTAAGGAGGTATAGGTGGGGGCCTTTTATAAGAGCGAGGAGGGGCACTCTTGGAAAGTCTTGAAAAGTTACTTTATTGTAAAATGATTTTCAGATATCAAAGCTCCCAAAATTATATATTTCGATGATAATGGGGTAAGGGTTTGAAATCTACCCATACAATATGTTTTTGACAAATTTAAGTCTTAGATTTTACCTTATCTAATCATTTTATTTAAATCGTTAAATAATGAGGTAATCACTACATCATCATGGTGTCAGAAATAATTTAATTTATATAAAGTCTAAAAATAAAAAAAATTACTATGATGTAGGAAATAACTTTATATTCCTAATGAATATTTTTAGTAATAAAATATGACTTTTATAACCCCATGTAAAAATTGTTTTAGTAAAACAGTACATGTTTCTGACATTTTTATTTTAACTTTAAATAAAAAGTTATTAATGTCATTTTCTTACCCAAGTGGCTCCATGGGTTCCCCAAGTTGACCCATAGATTTTCATGGAATTTCATGACTTATAAAATAATATTAGTACATGTGTCAAGTTCATTTCCTATTATTATAACAATATCTTTACCTTAAATTACAGTAATTACCTTTAATCGCGATTAATAAAACATAAAAGTTACTATTCACCAAAAAAATATTTTCATCCCATTGAACCACATTTTACTTAATAATGACTACCATGTATGTTGGATTTTTGAAATTAAAATCAAAGAGGTGGTAAAATTTCATTTAAATGAATAATCAGTTTTTTAACTACCACTTAGTGGTCTCACTATTCATCAAAATTGAAGTTTTCCAGAAAAATAACAAAAAATCACCCTAATATATATTTGATATTCAAATTAAAAAATTATGTCTATTTTACAAAATTCAAAACATATAAGTTGAATTAATCAACTTAATAATTAATTCCCATTGTCAAAACAAATAGCGTGTTTTTAAGAAATAAAATATATCAAAAGATTATCACTAGTTTAAGTCCAGTTTCAAATTCAAATTAATTTCAATGACCACCATTGGATTAAATGGTAAAAATATATTCTAATTGAACTGTAAAACCAATTCAAAAGATACTCTAATCTTATAAATAAATTATATTAAAAAGAGTTTTTTAATTAAAATATAACATTCTTCACTATTCATTAAAAAATGAACTTTATCGGAAAAATACCAAAAATTTACACAAGGTATATTTTGACGTCCCCATTCTAAATAAGAATTTTATTTGGTCTGATATAATGTATAAGAGTGACAAAAAACTATATTTAAAGAGGTTTCTCCTTCAAAAGGTGATAAGTCGACCTTTTAGTGAATATTAGAGTATCTATGCCTGAAATTGAATTCTTTTATTATTTTAGGCCTTTATATTATATTGGATAAATTTAAAAACATTTAACAAACATATATAATCATATTTTAGTTATTTCTATTAATTCCCGCCAATACAATAGCTACGTGCTAACTACCATTTAAAATAATATTATTATATCATTAGAGTGCAACGTAATATTTTAAAGAAACTCATTGCTGCGTATTGGGTACGCCATCGAGCATAGAGTTCCATTTAAAGTAATATTAATATTTTATTCAAAAATATTAATAAATATGAAAAAGTAATATTCTTTATTTACCTGGGATGTTACATCCTTCCCCCCTTTTGGGAATTTCGTCCTCACTATTTTAAAATTGGTCTTGGAAACTTCTTTGAAAGCCCCACATCGGTAAAGGAGTAAATTAAACTATCACATTAAAAGAAATAAAAAAAGTACCATGGTCAGCCGAGACAATAGGTACTAGGATTCCATGAAAACATGGATATGGAAGAAAAAACAAAGGGTTAAGTTCTGATGGAGAGTTATAGTAAACATGTTTGGGAGAAAGTTAACCACTAGAAAATCTCAAAATTGTGATGGGTTAAACGGTATTTGATTCCCCAGTATGAAAATTTAACAGAAAAAATTTTAGTTTTCAGTTACTTTTCAATGAGTAATTTATTTATGAGCTTAACTAAATCACAAGGAAACATACTTTCTTGTCGTTTAGACTTTCATCTCTTACTAGATTTCTTATACAAACTCATGTTTTCCTCCAAAAGATGAGTATTTAGGATGACTTGTTCACATTAACAGCGTTATAATCAACTTCTAGAGAATCACCTAATCCACAAAAGAGAACTATATATTTTCCAGGCCATTAGTCCTTAACCAAAACCAAAATTGTTATAACAAGATCAGATAATCCACAATATGATAATCCTTCATAAAAATAAAATCTATTCTTAATCTCCAAAATTTTTCCAACAAAACCCAAAGTTCACCGAAGGACATTCGATAAACAATTTGTCCATAAAATAATTCAAAGTAAACCAAACGAAGATTAAAACCCAAATATTTGAATGATTTAATCGCATAGACTTCCAAGGTACAAATTAACATTTATCTCCAAATAAATCAGTTTCTCTTAAAGTATCATATTAAAAAGTAATTAACCTAATCATATATCCTCCATGATAGGTCAATATTTTCCTAGATAACCCAAAATCAACTTATTCTTGATTCATAAAATCATATAACGAAAACGAATAAGTCATACTAAATAGGGAATTCACGTATTCCAGTGGTAGGAGATAAATACCAGTCGCACTTTGGTTGTGGGTTCGATTCCCACAGCTTTGTCCGACGCGACGGGTTGTCAAATGGTCTATGTGTTGTCCTTTTTCCAAAACTATATAATTCTAAAAACATTCAAAAAAAAGAGATAAAATCATGAAAAATAACCATAACATAATTTAACCAAAATTTTATCTCATGCCTTTCATTTTCCATCATAGCATATAGTAACCCATAATTACCTCAAAAGTAAGGATCATATAAATCCTAATGGTTACCTTTATAATTATTACCTGAACTTACACATCGAGTTCATCATCTCGTACATGATGCATTAGAGAACTCACCAAGGTTCAAGTGGTTAATCGTGTCACCTGATAGTTGGTTTGGAATAACCAAGAGATTTCTCATTGAATCCCCCATTTCATCCAGTCTATTAATCAGAGAACCACCATAGTTTCCTTCAAACAAATTATCACTTTGGTTCCTGTTAGATCCATCCATTTACTAAAACCAAAAAGGTCAGTGTGAGTATATCATTATAATCATCATATAATACTCAGATATAATAATTCATGTTATCTTAAACTAATTCAATTTATCTAAAACTATGACCCTCTTAGAAATCCTAACCATTATGGTAATGTCACTTGTGCTTAAAGAATACCCTAACCTCTAAAGTTATCTAAACCAACCTCTGATACCAACTATAAGGACACGTCCTTAAAACCTTACATAAACATGAATTAAATGAATAATTCATATAGAGGATCTTTTCAGGTATAGAGTTTTAAAGAATTAGGACATAACTATCACATCTCAAAAGATTACAAAGTAGTCACTTCTACTATGTTTCCATAAAATAAAAATTCTTAAAAATAAACATGTCTAGTTCTATGTTTTAGATAGCATGTCTTTCCTTGATCCGATCCTTGACCCTATTCATCTTTAAGTCCTGTGGAGAACATTTCAAAAACTTGGGATGGGCATAAAAATACCAGTAAAGGATACACAAAGAAAGAAAACTGTTTGTTTTTCAAAACAACAAGTAAACCATGAATACATTATTAATGTAATAATTATCAGCTTTATGAAGTAGTAAATATTCTTCACTGAATAAAAGATCATTACTTACCCTTTTGTAAAAAAAAGATTACCATAAAACCCATAAAAATAACACCTAACATATAAAGGTAACTTGGGACATAAACATACTTAAATGGAATAACCATACGGTCAACTTCCACACATATCAATTAATGGAATATCCATACGGCCAACTTCTATACCCAATGCATTGTAGGTCATAACATAACAACCCGTCCTGGTATTCATGGCACCACCCGTCATATGGTTTATCACGTAACCACCCGTCAAATGTCCAAGTACCATTACAAAATCGTAATACATAAAACAATTATAAAGGGAAGAGAACTTTTCCAAATTTCAATCACAAGAGATAACATAATGAAATTATCATAAATAAATACATCTAATAAAATCATTAAAACACTACGAGAGAAAAATCCCTTTATACTTTGAAAATATTAAAAGAAGACATTTAAAAGAGATTTTAGAATCAATGTGTCCCATACCACATCGAAACTTCTAAATGGGTTTTCAAACATTCATGTCCCAATAAATAAATCCTTAAAACCATTTTTAAAACATGGACATGGATAATAAATGTTTAAAATAATAGATATTTAAAACCATTTAAAATAATGTTTTAATAATAGAGTCCTTTTCTATTTTGAACATTTAAATTATAAGCCACAAGAAAGTAGACCATTTTCAAAACATTTAAATGACTTTAGTATAGACATAATATGGATAAAGAATTACAAAGGGGGTGTATATACACTTTATAATAGAATAAAAGTGCATATCATTAAGAAATGTATTAATGAGAAGAAATTGAGATGTAATCCCAATCAAGGATCATGCCATTAGATCAAGGATAATGAAATGACATTATTATGTGTGAAAAGTATAAATACACCAACTATAAATGGATAATCAGTGTAAAACCATTATATTTCATCCACAGATATTTAGAGTATGACATAATCAAGAAGTATAGGTTTAACCCAAACAATTAAAATTGACTTAAGAAGTTCCCTTACAAAAATTTGACACACTAACGACGTCACATTAAAATTCAGAAAATGAGTTGATGACCGTGAAAATGGTATCTCATCAATTGGAAGTAGAATTTACATTAATAAGGATATTAAAGAACATATCCCAACGTAACAATATATAAATTAAAATACCCAACAAAAAGAAGTCTTTTAACAAGAGGATGGTGAAAGGTCCCCTTACCGATTTGGGTAACTTTCGAAACATACACCCCATGGATGAAGGGTCATACAATGAAGATTTAAATACTCATAAATGAAATTATATTACACAAGGAGTACAATAATGGGTAGTACATACACCACTCAATGGAAATGGTGGAAAATGTAGAATAAATCTCATGGGAATAAATGTGAGATGAAAAACACCTTATGAAAACTCGGCAGCCTAACAACACAACATGAAACTTCCGAAAATGGATTTATGAGATAAAATAGGGTCTCACACAATATGAAAATAAACAGTACAGAATGAGGAATATAAAAGAACATACATGGACATAAGAATGATGATCTTAAAATAAATGACATAAAAGAGAGTGCTTAAAAAGAAGAGAGAGGTAGGATCCCTTACCTCAAGTTCGATTTGTCTGGTTTGTTTCTTTATATTCCTGAATAATAAACATTGTTTAATTTATAATTTCTGAAGTACCTCCTTTAAATATTATTATTCAGTTCATATCACATATTATAATGTTATAATAATTAGTTAATTATGTGAGTTCATATCAGCTGTTTTTGTCGATGTTCGGTACATGAGTCAAAATTGAACTTGTTGGAAAATAATTTTCCATATTGTTACAGGTACATCAACTACATAATAGTATTAATGATTTAAATTTCATATCTATCCAGTATATATTCTTTTTATACTATTCCATAACATTTGGAGATAAAAAATGGAATGCACTATTCATGGAGACGGTTGGTCGTACGTACGCATGAACGCTACTTTCATTTCATTGTCATATTATGGAATTAAAACTAAATGAGATATATATATATTATAATTCCAGAATGATATCCACAATTTAGATGTAATATATGACATATATATCCATTATATATATGTACTTATAATAGTACATAACATTTCGAGATAAGAAATTAAATGTACCGTTCATGGAGACGGTAAGTCGTACGTGCGCACGAACGCTAATTTCATTTCTATTTCATAGTTTAATTGAATAAAAAAAATAATGATACTTAGGTATATTGTAATTAAAGTATAATATAATATATAACATCATTAAATCCATCCTTTATACACCCCACATATGGTATTAACGATTCAAATCACTTTGAGGGGCGGTACTCCGCACTTCCTAAAATGAAATTATCGCGTTTACCCAATATGGAAACCATAAAGGTATGGAATAAATGAAAAATACAGAGTCATAACAAATAAATAAATATAATTTATATATCATATATAAATACAGTGACATCTTAATGGAAACCATGAGAGGTGTTAAAAGAATATTGAACAATCATCGTTTCGTGAGGCCGTAATTCGCCACCCACAGAAACAGTATGTTCTTTAACAATTAGATGGAGGTGTGTATAATTGTAGCTCTAATCATCATCATAAAATCATCCTAGTATCATTATGATACTGGTTTTGTTACAAAATAATGGAATAAATTGAGTTTATGGGGTTGGAGGAGAAAAATAAAACAAAAGAACATAAGAGAAGACATTACCTTCAAATCGGATAACTCTTTTTGATTTGAGATCAAAGGCTTCCTTGGAAAGACTTCTGCCCAAAGTGAGGCTTCTAAGAGTAATAGAAGGATGTGTAGAGACAATATGAGAAGATTTTGGATAAGACAAGAGCTTTATATGTGTGGTTAAGGAGGTATAGGTGGGGGCCTTTTATAAGAGGGGGGATGGGCACTCTTGGAAAGTCTTGAAAAAGTATCTTTATTATAAAATGATTTTAAGATATTAGAGGTCCTACAATTATATATTTTGAGGATAACGTGATAAGGTTTCGAAATCCACCCATCCAATTGATTTTTTACAAATGTATGTCTTATATTTTACCTTATCATCTCGTTTTATTTAAATCGTTAAATATTGAGGTAATCGCTGCATCATCTTGGCATTATAAATAATTTAATTTATTTAATGTCTAAAAATTATAAAAAAAGTACTATGATGTAGTAAATATTTTTATCT
Organism: Viscum album; assembly: GCA_963277665.1. NCBI lineage: Eukaryota > Viridiplantae > Streptophyta > Magnoliopsida > Santalales > Viscaceae > Viscum > Viscum album. The sequence continues at coordinate 396,564,084 of OY728148.1, forward strand.
TTCCAATAACTATTTATAGTAAAACATATGACTTTTATAACCCCATGTAAAAATTGTTTTATTAAAACAATACATGTTTGTGACATTTTTATTTAAACTTTAAATAAAAAGTTATTAATGTCATTTTCTTACCCAAGTGGCTCCATGGAGTCCCCAAGTTGAACCATGGATTTTATTGGTCGTCCATGACTCATACAATAAGGGTAGGACCTATGGCAAGGTTATTTCACATTATTATAACATTATCTTTACCTTAAATTACACTAATTACCTTTAATCGCAATTAATAAAACTTAAAAGTTAATATTCACCAAAACAAATATTTTCATCCCATTGAACCAAATTTTACATCCTAATGAAAACCATGTATGTCGTATTTTTTAAATTCAAATCATAGAGGTGGTAAAATTTCATTTAAATGAAAAATCAGTTTTTTAACTACCAATTAGTGGTTTCACTATTCATCAAAAATTGAAGTTTTTTAGAAAAATACCAAAAATTCACCTTAAGCTATATTTGATATTCCAAATTCAAATATGTTGTCTATTTTACAAAATTTAAAAGATATAAGTTGAATTAATCAATTTAATAATTAATTCATGTTGTAAAAACAAATAGTGTGTCTTTAGAAAGCGAAATATATCAAAAGATTGACAATAGTTTAAGTCCAATTTCAAATTCAAATTAATTACAATGACCACCATTGGATTAAATGGTAAAAATATATTCTAATTTAACGTTAAAACAAATTCAAAAAATAATCTAATCATATAAAAAAATTATATTAAAAATGGGTTTTGAATTAAAATAAACATTTTTCACTATTCATTAAAAAATGAACTTTATCGGAAAAATACCAAAAATTTACCCAAGGTAAATTATGATGTACCCATTATAATGAAGTATTTTATTTGGTCAAATATAATGTATAAGAGTGAAAAAAACTATATTTAGAGGGGGTTCACCATCAAAAGGCAATAAGTCGACCTTTTAGTGAATATTAGAGTATCTATGCCTAAAATTGAATTAATTTCTTATTTTAAGACTTTATCTTTTATTAGATAAATGTAAAATCATTTAAAAACATATATAATCATATTGTAGTTATTTTTATTCATTCCCTCCAATACAACGGCATTGTGCTAACTACCATTTAAAATAATATTATTATATTATTAGAGTGCAACGTAAGATTTCAAAGAAACTTGTTGTTGCGTATTGGGTATGTCCTCGAGAATATTAATATTTTATTAAAAAATATTAAAAATTATTAAAAATTAATATTCTTTATTTACCTGGTATGTTAAAAAATTAATATCATATAAAAGAGAACACAATAAAATTCAACACAAATAACTTTTATTATCATTTACCTCTCCCTCTCTAAGTCCACTTCTCTCATTATTCTTTATTTTGGATTGAGAGTAATTTTGTTTTCATTATTGTTTTCTTCCCTGGGCTTCCAATTATTATGTTTCGAGAAATAAAAAGGGTTTTTTATGACATTAAAACACCATACGCGTTTTTATTTTGAATAATATTTAGAAACATTTTAATTGTTGGTGAAAAAACCTACAACTAACATTTAGTCCCAAATCATTTTCTATATAATGTTTCCATTTTCTTTCTTTTTAATTATTCTTCCCATATTTCATTTAATTATTTATTTCTCATTGTATAAATTTTAGTAAAATATTGTACCAGAACTCATAAAATTAATAACAAATAAATTCATTTTTATCATTATTTTTTTTAATTTTATGTGCTTAAATTTTCATTATTTGAAACTAAATGTGTGATTTCTATCATTTAATTATTTTCAGATTGTAAAACATTTTTGAAATGATTAAAAAACATATATTCAAGAATAGTTTTTTATCATTATTCATACCTTAATGTTTTCTTTTTTTAATCCATTGAATACCTTATTTGTTTAAGTCATGTTATAAGCTCAATTTCCATTACTAACCTGTAGTATTAATAATTTTCTATGAGTATTTCATGACTGGGTTGAGGAAAGGATCTTTACTATTTTCCCAAGGGATGTCTCGCTGTTTTTAGTGTTTGAGGTGTCTGTCATAATTTTGGGTTGTAGGAATAAGTAAATAAAAGTACATGTAATGATCAATAATTTCACAACAATTTAATATAATCATATTTTTATGTAAATTATTTTGAAATAAATTTAAAATTTTATCTAAAGTGATTAATGTGATGGTATTTAACTTTTCAATATGATTAATTTTATAACTCATCTACCCACATAATTTTTAGGGAAAAAAATATTATTTCAACATAAAATATATAAATTATACAATCCTCTATCAAAATAAATTATAAAATCATTAAAAATTAATCAAAAATGGAGAAAACAAGAAATATGATTTCCAATTTTCATTGTATTTATCATTTCAATACTTCTGAATTTCAATAAAGGTAGTGTTCAATTTTTCACATTTTTAGTAGAATTAAGTGATTTATTATTCTTATGTTATAACATTAATATCAATGTATTATAATTAAAATTTTAAAATCATTCTTTTCGATTGTGAATTTTTATCTGTTTTTACCCATTGGTGGTAAGCTAATGAAATGACCAAAAAAATAACTCATGATTGAATTAATTTATAACTATTTAATTGTGGAATGGTAATAATTTTTACAATAATAAATCCATAGATCAAACATCCTTGTATGGGGATAAATAAATATCTAATTTCTATTGATGTATAATTGGTATAAAATTCAGGGTAGGGAATGTTTTGGTTGTCTAATGGATAATTTATTTAGGTTACAAGACATTAAATAAAAGGTATGAAATTAAGGGGTTGTTTTTCACATAATAGGAATAATGGAATTACATTTATTAATTGATCACCGATATTTTTTTTCATTTTTATTCTTGTATGGATATTTATTTATATATTTATTTATTACCTGATAGCACAATGGTTAATTGTGGGACTAAGATAACGAGCATAATTTTACCTATGATTTAATGCAATATAAACATTTTAATACCACTAATGTGTTATGTTTTTTGTAATTGTAACATTTTTATGTGTTATTTGTAAAATGAACTTATTTGGTAAATAACATAATTTATAAATTTTATGTGTTTTTATTTACATTTTTATTTGAATCAAAATAACTATATGCAAAATCATGTTAAAATTTTTTAGGATTTTATTCAATATGGGGCATATTTCATTTAAAAATATTATATACAGAATCAAATTACTATAGTTATGAAATTATCTCATTGTTCAGATCTCAAAATCTAATCATGGTTATGGAGAATTTATAATATTTTCATGTATCAACAAAAAATAATATGTTAATGCTATTTGATTATTCAGGGAGTAATGTAATTATCTTAGGATCATAATATATAATTTTTACCACGTCTTATTCACACTCCTTCATTACAATAAATTAATAGGAAATATGAAAAAAATAATTTTAAACGTCATTAGGGTAGAAATAAATTCTTAATTTATCTAATCATAACACTGTCTTTATATGAAAAAATAAGTTGATATGATGTGGGTGCACATGAATGAAATGGATGAAAAATTTAAATTCAAGAAACCCACCAAAATTCTCCCAAATAATGTAACTACCATGCCCAAATATTTAGTTGTTATATTCAAAGATAAAAAGTTTACCCATGTTTCCTAACAATATGTACTTCCCCATGTTTCTCTAGTGTTACAAAGTTATTAATTATATATATGTTATTAGTATTTTTCATTTTAAAATATATTTATATAAATTTATGGAATATTATTTTTCTCCCCTATATCAGTTTTTTCATTTTTTTTATATCAAGTTCCGACATCACACCTCTCATAACTCCATTGTTGTTAAGAAAAAATTGATATTGCTATTTAGGGGATGGAGTGGTGACTTTTTGATTTTTTTGTGAACCAATATTATTTATTTAGCATTTTATTAGAATTTATATATTGTTTAATAAAATAATGATCTACATTCACCGTGTTTTATCAAAAAATTGAGTTCATATACCTTGTTATCAATCATCATTAACTTCACTTTTTTGTTTTTGAATTTTTTTAGAATGATCTTAATCGTGTTAATTAGAGAATATTTATCCTCGTGGTATTTAAAAAGTGAATTTCCCTATATTCATGGGTCTCATTATGGGGTAATTACAATACAAAAAAGTTAGCATTTTTTGTAACCAACCTCATTAAATATAATATAAATAATATATTATTTTATAATAATTATTTCAAATATATGAACATATGAGGATTGAAAACATTATTAATCACCTCATTGAATTTTATTTCCATTTTTTCATTATTTTTAAAGAATATATACATACATCAATATATTTTTTACATAATCCACACTATAATTTTTATTTTCATTAATGTATATTTTATTTAATTATAATATTTATATTAAACATTATTTATGTGAATGTAGACTCTATAAGAGATCACCATGGGTTTTACAGTATTCTTCATTCTTTATCAATAAAAATTTTTAATGAGGATACTCAATAAATCATGATGCATAGATTTTTAATTGATTTAATAGATACATCATGAAGATATTTTGAAAACAGAAACATCTAAATAATATATAAATGGAGCCCCACTTATTGTCTCTCAAAGGGGTTGTAAAATATATTTTTCAATCATTCATTTTAGTTATATAATTCTGTAAATACATTCTATCTTAATTGGGTTCTTTTTTGACATTAAAAAAAATCTAAAACATAATTTAATATTCCTGATATAATGATCATATTAGATATAGACTATAAAAATGATTTAAAATCATACTTTCATGAAATTTACATGGATTTTTCAATCAATTATATTCCCCACCCCCATATATAAAAATAGCATTCAATTAAAATTTAAAATGGTTACACAAGGACATCAATGTTAATAACTAAATATGAAACAACCTTATTCCTTATTATAGATATAGGTGTTTCTCCCATAAAAAAATGTGACTAAAAAAATAATGATATCTAGTAAATTAAATCTAACTAAAATCACTATATCTAAAACCAAAATTAATGGAGAATGATTTATTTAACCAAACCATACAAATAAAATTTATAAAAATAAAATATACCAAAAAACTAATGAAATTATATGTTATGTATTTACACCAAAATGGAATCTAGTGACTAAAAATAAGGGAGGAAGTAAGAAATCATACAGGTTATCAAGTAAGGAAGTGACAACAAAAAATACATTCTATATTATCCATTTTATACCACTACATTAGTTTATATGTTTCATTTATAGATAATTACTCAACAAACAATAAAATCATTTCTCTTATGGGAACAATGGACTATAATAGACATAATGTATATTTTCTAACATAGAAGTGAAGGTATCACAGAATAAATGAATCTATATTCCACCAAAATTAATATATTGAATAATAGTCAATAAGTACAATCATCCAATATTTTCCAGTTTCCATCCATTGATAAAATTTTGCAAGAATCTATTGTCATTTAAGATAGAGATTATTAGAGTTTTGATTTGGTTAAAATTTCTAATTAGCAATACATTAAATTTATTCTATGATTTTATAATTTCCATAAATAGTTCTTTTTTCTATTATTATATCATCAGGAGGTTGTGTAATAATTATCATCAATCAGTGCATAAACAAATTTCTCAGTAACTCAATGATAATCCTAGAAATTGTGTTAATAATACCAATATCATCTAAATATTATGCATCATATATTTCAGTTGGTTTCATGGAATATCTTTATTATAGAGGGTTTAAATTAACATAGGTATGTATTTAAAAGGATATTGTATCAATGGTTCTATGTATTTTTGAATAATCATTATGTTTCATTATTTTCATAGGGTGAGGTGTAATACACCCATCTGAACCCACCACTTCATTCTTACCATTAATAGAGAACAAAATAAAAAAGTCATCTAAAACCTAGTAATCATTCTCATGAAAATATGTAAAGGATTAAAAGATCCATGGGGGTCCTATTGTTCCCACAACAGAGTGGTGAAACAATAATGGGGATACCCAATCCACTTTGGAAATCATGAACAAAACATGAGAAGACATCAAACCCAAGTTTATGTCTCTCAAAATAATAACCACTAAGCATATTTGAATCATTTCTGATATGATATGTAATATGAAATTTTTCAATATATTTCATCCATCAAATTGATGTCATGTATCTATAAGTTCTAGTAGCAACCCACAATTTCTCTAACACATTAGTGCATTGTAGTATTTCCAATATATATTTTCACTACTCAAACCATATCAATTTATGAAAACGTGGGTCTAATATTCTATGTAAATTGTATTAAGATGGGTTAAATTGTATAAAATAATACATAATTTTTAATCTGGTTTTTTTATAAATCACCTCCTATAATCTTCTAGATATTCACATAAGAAACATGGTATAAGGTGGGCTTGGTTTTGAGATATCATCCAAAAAATCGTAACAACAAGAGTTATTGAAAATTATATTCTAAAAATTAAAATTTTATCAAATAAACAATGATTAAATAATAATAAAGTAGTGAATTGTTCAAAAATAGGTGTAGTAATAATCCCATAAAACCTATCCAAAAATTACCAACTACAGATTCAATGTCAGGCATAAAAGCATGGATCTATACATGAACATTCCTAGTATATCCACTAATAACACTTAATCAACTCACATAGATTCTACAATACATACTTTAATATGGTAATATATTAACAACAATATATATATTTATTATTCTACTATGTAATAAAAAAACCAATTTGATCTATACATTTCCTTAAATATTCAATGATCTTCTATAGTAGATACAAATTCCAATGATCCCAACGTGTAAATTCAAATAGATGCGATATAGATAATTCATAGATAAGAAAGATACTGAGTGAATTATATGATATAATATCTCTAGATCAAGTAATATATCAATATCTATGAAACCATTCATTCCCAAAATCTTTTTATACATTACAGATCTTCTAGTGAAAACATCTTTAAAAGAACAAGAATCACCTTTAAGTCTCCATAGTTGATTACATGAGGGAAAAGACTCAAAAATCAACAAGTTCATTTTTCCACATGATTATAAACTAGAGTACCATGTTAATGATGTATTATAATTTTGTATTATCTCTTTACTTCTATAAATTGGTCAAAAATATAGATTAGTTTATAATCAAATAATTCAAGAAAGATGATATTTCTTGTTCAAAAATAGAATTTTGTGAATTGAAAAAACATATACAAAGAAAACATATGATCGGAAAGGATAACACTCATATCGCAATACAAGATAGAACCATAATATTACATTATGATAGTAACATGATATCACGTATTACCCCTTTACCTGGATCACTACACAACTCTATAACTTCATTCCACTCTCATTTATTACTATTTTTTATCCAAGAAATGTCAAGTATTATATATATCCATTCATCCCTTAAAATTTATGGAATAATTAGTTTAATTATATTCCTATATTCAATAATATCTCATGATAATTCTCTCACATACAAGAAATGATATAAAAAAATTTCTTTGTATTTTAAGAAACAATATCACAATCCTTAAATTAAAAATGTATGACATCATTAAATATCCTTATGCATGGAATTAATTTATTCTAGTTTATTATTTTTCATTGTCAATAACAATCTCTGCATTTTCTCATTGAATAAATCCATATAAGTTAATATTCATGACATCATTGAAGAATTTTTCTGGGGACCAAATTTCATAATATTTCATAAAAATGTATAACTAAATCATTGTAAGATTCAGAATAGGACATTTATCATCATATGACGTTGAATCAATAGAGTGGGTAAAAAATAAATTTGATTAGGGTGGTCTAATCATTAAAATTATGGGTTTATTATTTTTTCAATAATTTAATAGGGTGATAAAATCCTTACATTCAATATATATGAAAATGGAGAATTTTTTAATGATGGAGTCTAAAACCATAAAATAATAAAAAAAATTATTATAATGTGTCTGGAAGATTTATTTTATATATTTATTATCAAAAACTAGAAAAAAATTTATTAAATTTATTAATGATAATTTTCCTAGAAAACACGGAAGAAAAAATAATGGAATAGAATGGTGAATTTACAAAATAAATGATTCAAAATACCAAAAAAATTCCGAATTAATTCATTTCTATCAGAAAATATCCCTCCAAAATAAATCTACAGAAAATAAATTGATCAAGATAATTCATTGATTTTTCACATTTAAATACACATAATTATAATTGGAAATATTTTTTAATAATTTTAACCAATATTATAACACGAATAATTTTATAATTAATAAAAATAGATCAAAGTAAAAGAATCAGAAAACTCAAACCTATGTGATAAATGAATTAAAACCAAAAAAATACCAATAAACCAAAAAAACTAATATTAGGTATTTTATAATCGGTTTAATAAATCTAATTCTACTGAATTTTTCTATCCCATGCCTCATAATCACTCCACAATATAAAATTTAACACTTCAAACTATTATGAGTTTCAATAATGTTTTTTCTTATTCATACAAATGAATGAGTGTGCATAATATCAATAGACACATACATATCCACATAATATGATTCATTGGTGTTTTTATATCTCAGTTATTTTTTGAGGTTATTCTAGGTTATTAGTGTAAAGACCTAGATTTCCCATGTAATGTTTCTTATTATTTGGAATTATTACGAGTCTGCAAAAACTGATGGCACATGATTCCGAGGCCAGGGGTGCCCATAATCAATATTTTATCATTTTTTAAGGTATGTTTAGTAAATGAATGGGTGTTGTTTTCTATATTCTGAACTGGTGCTTGGATTAAAAAACTAAGGGCATCGAAGAATCTATAGAGACGAGATTCAATTAAAGGAGGATTCACATTGACCCCAGATGTTCTGTAGAAAAGGAAAGTTTCTGGAAATTTATAAGAATAATAAAATAACCATTTAATTTTATTCCTCTTTTTTATTTCCCTCAGACGGTCTAGTGGGGGTGGAAGGACCAACGACGTGTCAGGATATAAAATGGAATGACTATCATTTACTTAAAACCAAACCATTAAAAATTTTGGTGGTCTATTAATTAAATGATCTATATAAATTCCTCAGAGAATTTTCCACCTTTTCCCCCTCCTATTTATATGGATATTGGGGTGGGGTGTTTCAAAACTTCATCAAGTGATGATGATCTGGAAAAGTACAATGATTCCAACCACCTGGAGGATGACACCTTTATCAGTGAGCGGTGGTGATCACCATGAAATCATTAGCTGATGATAATGTCAAAATGATTTCTGTCAATATTCATCAACAGACATCTTATCCAAGCAGGGGGATTTTTTTAGAGTTCATCTTTGTTAGATAACTTGTTGATCGGCTGATACAATGCCAACATGGAGGGTGCGGGCCAAAAAAACAAGTCTCGGAACCACATAATCATTGGTATTTACCTTGCTTTTTTTGGAACGGTTCTCTAACATAGAGGCAGGATGAAACTAGAGGACATGTAGTAGCGAAAGTGTCTTGAGTGACTCATAGGCGCTAACTGCACCAAAAACAGACCATTGGAGCATGTTCGGTGGCCCGTGGAAGAATGATTCGACATTCCATGTCAGCGGTGGCTGGTGGTTATCAGAGGAGACCCACAGTGACCATCCAAGGGCAGCCCCCGTAGGCACCACTACTAGCAGCAGCTATGACCAGCAGGATAAGAAATGACGGTGTGGCACAACATTGCTCTGCATTGCATTGTTGGTAGTCGGTCTGTCAAATGGCAGACAATTTCATGCGGTGGGGGGCGCCCCACTAGTTGGGAAAAACAACCCCACAACCATAGTGCCAGCGGAGAAGGTGGTCTACCTTCTGGAGGACCGGCCTAGTTGAGGGCTAGTGCAGGTGGACCGAGCCCCACCCAGTGGTCAGGGACAAATGTGCCCAAAGCCCCCGAACAATGGGCTGACCCCGACGGGTCGTACCAAGTGAACCGGGCCAAATCTTAATGGGTCGGACCCAGGCGGGGTTAGGTAGACCCCGTGAACTGTTGTGTCGGGCCGATCAGACCGAGTCGGACCAATCATAGACCCAATTGGCCCCCGAATAAATAAACACAGATAACTGAGGAACCTGGTGTCTTCTTGGCATGGTGTTAGTGGTTTTGGGACCCCTTTTGGAAAGCATTCCCATTGTAATATTTGGGCACGCCCAATCCATCCAGGCCAGACTGAGGTGCAATCACTCCCGTTAACAGAAAGGGATGTAACTAATAGATCGGACGTCCTATCGACTAGCCCGCTGTGAAATAAGGACCCTTCAGACAATTATGTCATTTGGAGCCTCTCTGTGTAAGTTTTTACGAAGTTTGACATGCAACATGGGTTGGATCAGACTTGATTCCAACCAGTCCCTTTTTACAAAAGTGCCCATATCACCCAGACTAGGAATCAAATCAACAACCCTTTTTTCGCGTTGGTATCACTTTTATGGGGCGTTCCCTTGGGCATGATTTTTGTGGGACTTCATAATAGTTGAAATATAACAGATGGATTGGGAGTCAGTTCTCCCAGAAACATGAAAGCTATGATCGGGAATTCTGTGACTGGTTGTCTTGGAAGTAGCGGCCTTGTGTGGATCAATATCATAGAAACCCTGTGTGGATCAACATCATAGCTACCTGATGAGGACTAGTTTTTGAGAGGCCCATCGAGGATCAGTAATTAGTGACCCTGTATGGATCAGCATTAGGCAACCCAGTGTAAATCAGCCCTCCATTAACACTATGTGGATCAGCATTCCTACGATACTGTGTGAATCTGCATTCTAGTGACCATGTGTGGATCATCAGTGTTTGACCCGATGAGGACCAACCTTATAGGGGGCCATCATGGATCAGTGAAAAACAACCCTATGTGGATCGATAATAGAATAACTCATTCATTGTTTAGTCGTGGAAACTTTCTAATGGAATAAAATGATATAGTTTAAGACAAATCATCTTTATTCCTGAACTATGAGTTGTATACCTCATATGATCTGACTATTGCTTCATTCTTTTTGACTGATGTCTTGCTTTGTGTTTTTTACTTTTTGGAACCCTGGGAGACCATCGAGGGGTCTCGAGGACCCTACTGAGAATTTTTATACTCACCCATTCACAGGCTTCTCCCAGACCATGTTTTCTCTTATTCAGATGATGGAAAACTTTGACTGGGGTTTGGGAGCCGAGACTAAAAGGTGCTCGGAGGTGGAACATTAGACACGATGTTCCAAAGTAAAAAAGTGACCCTGAGTTGTGCCAACCCTTCAAGAAGGAACCATGGCGGATGATTCTGGGAGATTTTCTTCTATTGATATTGTACTTTTCATTTGGTCTTCTATTTCATCCCCTTTAAATATAGTACTGACCCATTTTTTACATTCAGTACACATCTTTTTATTAATTCAATTTTACTACATGGTTTTTCCCTGTTGTATTCATGGATTGTGTGTTTACATGTTTAAATGCAATGCATTGCCATTTTCATGGATATGCCTTTTGGTGATAGTCACCTACCCCTAGCTTGTGGAAAAAGGGATTGGGGTAGTCACGATAGGGACCCTAGAAGATAGGTCTTGACAATGTGGTATCAGAGGTGTTAGTTCTACTGAAGAAATAGGAATATGAATTTTTAATAAAGAAACAGTGTTATGTGTTTTGAGTGTGGTTTTAAATTTGGGGATTTCGTTGTTGGTGCGGCGACTGACATATCCATTCACCAGGACCCTAAATTCTGATATCTGACTCAGTGCAAGAAAACACTGATTACGTGTGTTTTGGATGTGTTTTATTTTTTATCTCTTTGAGTCATCTCACCAGGTATAATTAATTGACTATAGGGCATCTGTTTTCTTTTAGTATGCCTCCATGTAGATATCTAGTCAAAATTCCAGTGAGTGTTTGCGATGATGGCCCACCGATAGATGAGGCTTTGTTGGAGGACCCTCTTATGGTGATAGTACTATCAGATGGTGTACCAGCAACACCACCACCTGTTGGACATCCGTTGCAAAAAGCCCCACTAGAATATTTTACACGCAGATTGAGTGGATTTCATGAGTTCCAATGGCTGAGGCCTCTGCGGTTTTAAGGAAAGATGGATCTGTAGGCAGGTGATTACTAGTTGTAGGCTATGGAAATAGTTTTTCACTGGGTTGGGAAACTATCCGACCAGAGGGTGATCCTAGCTACCAATCTTTTCCAGGGATCAATAGGGAGATGGTGAATCCTGACACTCCACACACATGATGAGATGACCCTCAAATGAGAAGATTTCAAGGGCCTCATTAGGGAAAAGTTTCTTCCATAAATTATAAACTCTATGCGTATATGGGAGATGTTACACCTATAGCAGGGCAGCCTGATCATGGCCCAATACTCAGTGAGGTTCAATGACCTCTCACGCAACTCTACTAACATGGTGCATGAGCCTTTCTTTAGGGAATGAACCTTTGATCAAGGACTCTGATGGGAGATCAGAGCTTCAATGGTATCTTTCAGCATACTGACGCATGCTGGAGTGCTGGAGATAGCCCTCTTGGTGGAGAGTTTTCTGGCTGAGCAGACTCCGACAGCGGGACCTACCACCGGGCGACACGTAGCAGAGTCATTTTTGGATGGTAGTAGCCATGTGACAAAACATTCCAAGCGGAACAGACATTCGACTAAACATCCTTGGAACATAGGGTTGGAGGTGTGAGGATCATAAGGTAGAGCAGGCTCACAATAGAGAAGATTGTGCTTCATGAGTGGTGGGAAGGGTCACATGGCTTGCGGCTACCCAATCAGACACACTGATGACCATCAGACGGTCAAGAGAACAATAAGGCATAGACAAAGATTTGATCCGGGAAGTCCACATGCAGTAGGTGGATATGTAAGATAAGTTGGTCATGAATTAGGCGGTGGGTGGCAATTTGACAATCTAGTGCCACCACCTCTTGGAGGTCCACCCCAACCCTAGGGTGTAGGTGGACAGGGACGAGCTTAGTGCCAGGCAGCTGAGACCTACTACCATGATGCTATAATGATGATTCGATGTACGATATGTGTGTACTCATCCTTTGTTGTAGTACTTATAGACATAGGTTCCAGTCACTCTTTCATTACCACAGCTCTTGTTTGGATCTCAATGATTCCATTAGAGTCCTTAGCCCGATCGTTGCGATTAGAGACTCCAATGGGAAAATATTGGATGATTACACACTAGTGCTAGTATTGAGATCATACTCTAGGAGGTGAGATCTTTGATTGGGATCTTATAGTACTATTGTCGAGGGCTTTTGAAGTCATCTTGGGTATGGACTGGTTATCCATAGTCCATGCTCAGATTGACTACATTAGGTGCAAGGTGTGATGTGTCTATGAGGATGGGACCAGGTTTTACTTCACCATCTTGAAGGGAACCTTTGATGTATAGGATGTACATACATGGACGAGGGTGCATCCAATCACACATAATTTTGATAGCCTTACCCTCAGAGCAGATGATGTTGATTGTCGGAGCTATCCTGCAGTGGTGGACCAGTATGCTCACGTCTTCCCTAATGGTGTTCTGGGACTACCTCCTTGCAGTGATGTGGACTTCTACACCGACCATTACCCAAGGAGGACACTAATATCTACACTATAATATCATATATCTCTTGAAGATCTTCCTGAGTTATATGTATAGTTGGAGGACTTGTATAAGAAGGGGTTCATAAGGCCCAGTATTTTTTTTGGCCAACACCAATTTTGTTCTCCAAGAAGGCGGATGGGTGTTTGAGGCTCAATGTAGATTATTGGAGCCTGAACCAAGTGACCATGAAGAACAACTATCCACTTACAAGGATTGATGGTCTCTTTGATCAACTGAAGGGAGATATTTGGTTTTATAAGATAGACCTTAGATCAGGCAGTTATCACCTCGTGGTACGAGATGAGGATGTGTAGAAGATGGCCTTCAGAGATCGGTATGGAAACTATGAGTTTTTTATGGAATTTGGTGTGACTAATTCCCCTACAGTTTTAATGGGACCCATGAACAATATCATCTATACATTCCTCAATCACTTCATGGTGGACTTCATTAATGACAGATGGGTGTACACAGCGATGAAGGAGGAGCATGACTATCATCTGCATATAGTTCTGGATACACTCTGAGAGCACTAGCTTTATGATAATCTCTCGAAATTCCAGTTCCGGAAATCAGAAGTACACATTTTGAGGCACATAATCTTGGAGGCTAGAATTTTAGTGGATCCAGTGAATATAGAGGTAGTGTTTCATTGGGAGCCACTAAGTAGTGTGACAGAGGTGTAGAGTTTCCTGGGGTTAGTTGGGTACTACCAAAGATTCATACCTAACGTTTCAATAGTTTTGGTCCCATTTTAAGTGTTGAAGAAGAAGGGTCATCCCTACATGTGGATGGAGGGATTCCAATATTGTTTTCAGGAGATGAGGCATAGACTGATGAATGCCCCCCATCATGTGGCTACCAGAAGAGGGTGTTGGGTATGTAGTCTATTGTGACACATCAGCGACCCGAAATAGATGTGTCATGATGTAGGAGAGTGCAGTGATCACTTATGGTTCATGAAATCTGAGACATCATGAGAAGAACTATGCTACCCATAACATTGAGTTAGAAGTAGTGGTATTTTTCTTGAGGATTTGGAAACACTACTTGATGGGTGAATGGTTTACTATTTAATATGATCACGAGAGTCTCAGGTATATATTATAATAGAAGGACCTGAACCAGAGACAACAACGTTTGATAGAGTTCTTCTAGAACTATGACATTGAGATATTCTACACTCTTGGGAATGGAAACATATTATAAAATGCACTCGGCCAGAGGTTTGGTCTATAATTGTTACGTTAGGAGATAAAGAATCTTGTCGTATTGCAGATATTCATTTGGGATAGTGATGGAGAATATTACCTAGAGTAAATTACTGTCACTCCCCAACTCTTTCTGAATGTTTGGGAGGAGCAACAAGGTGACAAGGACTGCAATTCTAGACATGCTAAGATATCCTTTGGACATTCACCTAATGGATTTTATGGAGGTGGAGAGCACATCATCCACTTTTGAGGACACACCGTTGAACCGATGGTGCTACAGGAAGAGGTGTTGTGGGAGTGCCATACGTCCCATCCAGAAGTACATCCTAGTGTTGAAAATATGTACTAGGACCTCTAGCAGCAGCACTAGTTTCTAGGAATGAAGAAAGTAGCAGTAGTGTTTATTTCATGATGTATCACATGTCAGTAAGTGAAGGACGAACATCAGGTTCCAACAGGCTTATCGTAGCCACTATAGGTAGTAGAGTGGAAGTGGGATGATATTTCCATGGATTTAATGAAAGGGATAACATGTACATCTAGGTTCCACAATTCCATTTGGGTAATTTTTGAACAACTTACCAAGTTGTCCCACTTCCGACACATCCAAGAGGAGAGGTTAGTATAGCTCTTTGGACGCGTCTATGTACTATATAATTTACGTCGTCATGGGGTGCCGTCAACGATCGTCACTGACCGTGACACACATATTACATCTTGATTGTGGATGGGATTACAAGAGTTATTTGGGACTCAGCTACATTTGAGCACCGCATATCATCCACAGATGGATGGTCAGATGAAGAAGACCATTTAGACAATAAAGTACATGCTTCGTGCTTGCATCCTATATTTTGGCCACATTTTGGAGAATCTTTTTCCCTAGGTGGATTTCACGTACAACAACATCTATCACTCACCAATCAATATGGAACTGTTTTAGGTCTTCTATGGTCGACCATACAGATCACCTCTATATTGGATAGACCTAGGGGAGTCATCCATTATGGGTCCGGAGTTGGTATGGGATACCACTGAGAAGGTATAGATCATCCCGGAGTAGATGAAGAATGCACAGAGCAGACTTAATTCATATACTGACAGGAGACAGAGACCGTTGTAGTTCATGGAGGGAGACCATGTCTTCCTATGAGTCTCACCTTGATGAGCTAGGCAGAGATTTCGTCGGGGATACAATCTATCTATGAGGATCATCATACCCTTTCACGATATTAACATTTTTGGAAAGGTGGTGTATAAACTCGATCCTTCCCCACATATGCATCAGGTGCATAATGTTTTCCACGTGTTGCAGCTGAGGAAGTACATTCATGTTCCATCACACATTATTGAATGAGGCTAGCTAGACATTGATGATGGGAAGAAATTTATAGATGTTGTAGTGGGGATAGAGGATTGATAGGAGTGGGGCCTTCATAGATGAAGGATCCATCCAATATGCCACATGTGAGGGGAAGGCTCATGTTCATGGTCAGTACCTCAATTTGATTCCTTAGTCTATATTGTGGCTTTTTGGGATGACAAGCCCTAAGATGGGGAGAATGTAATGTCCCGGATATTCCATGTATAGAAATTTTTTATTATATGAAATTAATAGAAGTCTTAAAAAATCGATGGAACATGATTCCGAGGCCCGGTGGGCCCAGAATAAATTTCGGAACACTTTTAAGGTATGTTCTATAAATACACGGATGACGTTTTATATCTTTTGAATAAGTGCTCAGATTAAAAATTAGAGAGAACAGTTGAATCCAAAGATCCATGTATTTCAAAAGGGAGTCCTCACATTGAACTTATAAGGTTAGGATAAAATGATAGTATTTGGACACTTAAAATAATAATAAAATATTGGTGGGCGGGGTCAGGTAGACCTTAGGAACCATTGTGTTCGGCCGGTTAGACCGAGTCGGACCAGGACCAGCTCCAACCGCCTCCGAATAAATAAACACATGTAACTGAAGAACAAGGAGTCTATTTGGAATAACGTTAGTGGCATTGGGACCCCTTTTGGTAAGAGGTCCATTTGGCATTTTCCAGCGGGCCCGACTGAGGCGAGCCGGACCGAGGTGCGATCACTCTTGTTCACAGAAAAAGATGTAACTGACAAACCAGGTATCTGATCACCGCGCCATTTGTGGCATAAGGACCCTTGTTACTATTCAGTCTTATAGAGACAATCTATGTCATTTTTGATGGATTTTGGCATGAAAAATGGGTTGGATCATACTTGAATCCAACCAGGCCCTTTTTACAAAAGTGCCCATATCTCAAAGAAAGGGATCTGATCGACGTGCTGTCTGCAATGATGGGAACAATATGACGGGGCGGTCCCTTGTCTATGCTTTGTGTAGGACTTCATACAGGTTGAAATATGATAGATGTCTTGAGGAGTGGTTCACCCATAAACAAGCATGCTATGAGGGGGAATCTTGTGACCGTCTTTCTTGGATGTCACGACCCTGTGTGGATCAGCATCATAGTGACCCTGTGTGTATGAGAATCATATCTACCTGATGAGAACTACTTTAAGATTTCCCTATCTAGGATCATAAACTAGCGACCCTATGTGGATCATCATCAAGAGACCCTATTTGGATTAGCCTACCTGTGACCCTATGTGGAACATCATTCCAGCGACCCTATTCGGATTAACATTCTTGCGACCCTGTGTGGATCAACAGCGTGCAACCCGACAAGGACAAGCCTAACAATATCCGTTTGTGGATTAACAACATATGACCCTATGTGGATCGACGATGGATCAACTCCTTTGTTGTTAAATCCTGGAAAATTCATAACATTATAAAATAATATAGCTTGATATTAATCATCCTTATTACTAATCCCTGAGTTGTATAACTATTGTGAGCTAACTATTGGTTCATGCTCTAGGATTGAGGTCTTGCTTTGTGGTTTTCCATTGTGTAAATCTAGGATACCATCAGGTGTCTTGATCATCCTACTGAGTGTTGTTATACTCACCCCTACACGGGCTTCACCCACACGTTGTTGTGTCTTCTCACACAACATTCAACATTGATTGAGGGATGGGAGCCCAGACTAAATGGTACTTGGATGTGGACCTTTAGATGTGACATTCCATAGAAATTACTGACCGTGAGCTTTACCTACCATTCAAGTATGAACCTAGGTGGATGATTATGGAAGCTGTTTTTCTGTTGTTGTTGTACTTTTTAGTTGGGATTTTATTCCAGTCCCTTTACTTACAGTACTCGCCCCATTTTACTTTCAGTAAACATATTTTTACTAATTCAATTTTACTTTGTGGGTTGTGCTCGTTGTATTCATGGACTATGTGTTTGCAGGTTGAAAGGCAATGCATTCCCATTTTTCAGGGATATGCCTTTCAGTGCTAGTCATCATACCCTGGACTATGGATGGTGGTTATGGGGTTGTAATGACACAATCCCAAAGGTAAGTGTCGTCATAATTAGGTTTTTTGTTTTAAATATTAAAACTAATGAGGGAACATTTTTATGGCTTTCATATTTTTTATGTGAAAAAACTAAACGGACGGTTTTTGTTCATGGGTGGTCACCCTCAGTCATTCATCAATAAACCAGATCTGGTAACTCAATAATATCAATGGATTGTATATAATAATTAAAAATTTAGTGCAGTCATGATTGCTTCCATATTCAATCATATTATAAATGACCTTCCAATGAATTTTTCATAGGTTCATTTTGTCATAATAATGTGATATTGAAAGTTAGAGACGAAACGTTGAGGTCAAGAATATAGTGTCAATGTACATCCTCTTTCTCAAATGAAAATAACACTTTTTAACAATGAAAAAACGATAATTATATTTATTTTTCAATATCTTCAGAACCTAATAGTTTAAAAATATTTTAATAAATCTAATTGAATATATATAAAAATAACATCTTTCTATAGATATACTATTTCAGTATGAAGGTTTTTATTCTTATAATTTTCCTTTCCATAACATCAATATGTGATGTTGTTAAACACCACACAGGTCCCACTACTTGTATTAAAAAAATTCAATGCTATTTCACTTTATAGAGAATTGATTATTGGAAAAAGAAATGTAATTTGGTTCACCAAATTTTATTCAGGGATTATAAGATGATTAATATATAAAATTTTCATGTAGGCTTGAATAAAAAGGATTTCCATGAAATGAAATTTTCAAATGAAAAAATAAATTATTAAATCATCTTAAAAACAAGGCTCTCATACACTAAGGGCTTGAATCATGTAATGTAAATTCTATTTAAGAAACTAGTATCTGGTTATCTTAATAACTATTTTGAATGAGGATAATTTGTAAAAAAGTATCAGTAGACTCGAGGAATTCTTAAATTATACATCAATAATGGTGTAAGACATGGTATTCCAAATTTTCAGTTTTCATTGGATGAGCATCACAATGTGATATATATAGAAGGAAAAAATATTGTAATTAAATTAATTTTTGTTTAAATGAAAAATCAGTTCACTCATTGGCATATTTTTCAAACAATACATGTATGTTTTTTTATATAGATTAATTTTATTAAGAAAATAACTTTAATTAAAAAAACTAAAATAATTGAGAAATATAGTAAAATAAAATGATAAGTTAAATTGAATAATAACATAGAATGAAAAATAAATCATATAAAGATCCATCATTTAATTATATATATCTCCAAAAACTCTCAAATTAATTTTTTTGTGATGTTATCAATATCCCATTATTTATAATGAGAGAATAAAATTCAAAAATTATAGATAAAATAATAAAAAATGGGATGTAAATCATAACATAGTAATTTATGTTACTCGTGAGATTTAATCTCTTCCTCCTCTCATATGGGTTCTGAAAATTTTTATTTTAACACAACCTTTTAGTTTTCATTGGTTGTGTATGAATTTTCATTATCTATTTTTTTCGATCAGTTTGTGACCAAAATTTAATACATAATTAACAAAGATTGATCTTAACCAATTGGAATTAAATTTTCATCAAAAGAGTTTCATTATAGAGTTAAAAATAATCAAATTATCATCTTACTTAAATCGCTTTTTTATAATCCTTTCATACTAAAAAAATAATTTCCTCCATGTCAATAGCATAAAATTCATAAGCATTATTGTAATTTTCATTTATCTCCTACAAGTGGAGATTTAATTTATTTCTACTGTAAAACATATTTATCTTGTATGTTTTTACATCCCAAATAGATATATTGTCTAATTAATTAATAGAGATAAATGAGTTTCCATAGACTAATCTAAAATGAGACATTCATATTAGTGTTTGAAGAGTGTTATATAGTCCCACATTGTGTCATTGATCCTCAAATAATTTTTTCCCACTTTAGGTGCATAGTTTTCTCAAAAATGTATTTGATTTTTCAATTTGATAATTCATCCATTCCATCAGTTTTTCGTTGATATTCTAATGAAACCACAAGAAAAAATCCATATTTCTTTTAGCACATATTTTAAAATCCAATTATATAATTCCAATATATGGTCAGGGATTAACAATTTCATGATTCAAAATATATAAAAAAAAATTTATATGATTAGTAACCAATTTTTGATCATTAGTACTTTTGTGGATGACTTCTATCCATTTTAACATATTATACAAATCAAAAAATATATACAGTTTTCGATATGGTTAGGAATGAATCTTATAAAATCCATTCCACACATATCAAATACTTTGCCGAACTAGAGGGTATATCATATTATTTAATTTCTCATGGAAATATTTCTTTCAAATTGGAAATTATAAATGGATTTTCACAATTCCAAACCCTCTTTAAAAATGGAATTCAAATATATGAAAAAAATCACTTTATAATATGTTCGTAGAGATCCAAAATGGACACTATATACTAATTTATTATAAAACATTAATCCTCATTAAAATTCATAATTTTGGATGAATCTTGTTATTATTTAATCACTTCTAACATGTGACATTTAAGGATGATCTCGATTATTTTAGTCACCCAGTTTATATGATATTTTTTCTTCATAATTACAATGTATTATCTTCTTAGTATCCAAATCATTCACTTTTACATAATTTCATGCTATGTAATTCCAAAGATAATAGAATTTCTCATACATAAAGGTCCCATTTATTGGTGAATATATATGAAACATTCATAAAAAGTAGCTTGTATCAAACATGAATTGTTTGAAATATGAATTTTAAATCCATTATTCTCAATTATTTCAACATCAAAATCTTCCAACAAAAATAATTATCCCAAATACCTAGGTTTATCATCAATCATTTTCATTCATTATTTCATAATTGTCTATAAAAATCTCTTTAGAACCTAAGAAGTAACATCCAGCCATATACATTGAAAAAACCTAATAACAACCATATCTTAGTGGTTTTTTAATTTTATTGGGTTTTATATAGTGTTATATATCTCTAAGAAAATAAATGATAATTTCGATATTGATTTAAAATTAAAACAACACCACCAAAAAAAATAAGAATCAACAATCAATATTTCAATGGGTATATTAAAGAATAATGGATTGATTATGGGTGGGGTTAATAGTAATTTTTAAATGACTAGTTACATTGTTAATATTTTCATCTAATTTAAAAAATAATTATTTTTTACAAAATAAAATCATTTGGAATTTATTCTAATTAATGTATTCTATGAAACATATTTATAAACTAGCATGACCAATAAACTGATATGTAATATCTCATGATATACTGGCATGGTTGTGAATAAATTACACCATCCTCACACATGTAAAATTGGATTCTAAATTTGAAAAAAAACATTATGAACATTAATTTCTCTATTAACTATTAATGGAATATCAGAAAACTATAGAATAAGATTGTGTGGGTAGATGTTTAAAGAGAATTATCCAAAAAAAATTACGAATACATAAAAAGAAAATTCATATATATTTAAATCATATATACTATATAATATATAATAGAAAAAATTATTATGTACCAAGAAAATTTCCTGGGGCATTGGCCAAAAAAGGTCATTCATCAATAGGTTATTAAAAAATCTATGTAGGTTAATGTGGGGATATCTTGAACATCTAGATTTATATTAATTTAAATGTATGTAAAAATAAATACATAAACATTTAATAGGTCCTTCATTAGGATCATTATATAATTCAATAATTCAAAGATGTGTGAATATGTATTACATAGTTTTCGTGGAGATTTTCTTATTTTTAAAATCCGTTGACTAGTTTAATTTATTTCGGAAAGGGAAATGATTAAAAATTGATTCTATATGACTGTAAAGCCACTCCTAGTAAGGAAGAATTATTGGGGTAAATCCATTGGACATAAAAGATATGAATTATTAATATTTTTCCCCATAATGTGGTATATTAATTCTTAAGAACCACTAAAAATATGGGGTCATGATTTTTTGATTGTTTCTCAATCATTTGACATTGTCTTAAAACATTATTGTATTCATGGTCAATGAAATTTGGATTAAAATTATATCTGAAGGGTACATCCTAAGGCTTCATTGTGTAATATCTGTGTATCAACAACAACTCTATATCCTAGTGTGGATTGTTACATTTTAACATTGGTATAAAATATAAGGAATCACACTATGGAGGACAGTATAAGGCCCCGAACTTAAACATCTCTTAATATTGAATTAAATGAATAATTCACATTGAAGATATTTCCAGGTTTAGAGTTTTAGAGAATTAGAACATAACTACTACATCTCAAAAGATTACAAAGTAGAAACTTCTGTTAAGTTTCCATAGAATAAAAAACTCTTAAAAAGAAACATGTCTAGTTCCACGTTTTATATAGCATGACTTTCCCATGATCCCATCATTGACCCTATTCCACATTAGGTCTTGTGAAAAACATTTCAAAAAAAACATGGGTTGAGCATAAAGAGCTCAGTAAGGGATACACAAAGAATGAAAACTGTTATTTTATCAAAAAAACATGTAAAACATGTATACTTTATCAATGTAACACTTTTCACCTTTATGATGTAGTAAAAACTCTTCACTTAAAAAAAGTTCATTACATACCCTTTTGTAACCAAAAGATTACCATAAAACCCATAAAAGATCACATCACATATAAAGGTAACTTGGGACATAAAAATACTTAAGGGGAATAACCATACGGTCGACTTCCACACATATCACTTAATGGAATAGCCATACGGCCAACTTCCATACATACTTAATGGAATATCCATACGGCCGACTTCCATACCCAATGCATTGGAGGTTATAACGTAACCACTCGTCCTGGTATTCACGGAACCACCCGTCATATGGTTTATCACGTAACCACCCGTCAAATGTCCATGTACCATTATAAAATCATAAGACATAAAACAAACATAATGGAAAGAAATAATTTCCACACTTTGATCACAATATATCACTCAAATATATTGACCTAACAAATCCATTATAAAAACCATTTTCAATACCAAAATACATAAACGAGTATATGGTATTTATTTCATTTTAAAAAAACATTATGGCTTGTTCAGGAAGCCAAAGACCAAAATAATACTCACGGTGGCGAAAAAGGTCGTTGTCACCGCGTATGTTAAAAAACATTCCTTTTTGTCGTTTTGTAAAATGCTTCGTAGAAAAAGATTAATTTTGTATAAAAGTAAAATTCAAAGGGGTTTATACACCGTATAAAAGAAAGTTGTGTATAAAATGAAATATGCCTCAATGAACGGAGATTGAGACGAAGTCCCTTACCTCGGGTCCGACTTGACTCGATCATTCTTTAATGTACTGAATAATAAACTTGAGTTAATTTCTAATTGCTTAAGAACCTTATTCGAGTTCATTATTACTTTTATATCACTTATTATCATGTTATAAACATTATGTAATCATTCAAGTAAATAATGTTTGTTTTGTCGATATTTGGTTCTTAAGTCGAAAGTGGACTTCTAACAATTACATGTTGTTCGTGTGGTCAAAGGTTCTTTATATCAAGAATGAAATCCCTGATTTTGATATCATATATATCATATATATCCATCATATACATGTATTTATAATATTTTATAATCATTTAGAGGTAAGAAATGAAATGCATCGTTCATGGAGACGGTAAGCCATACGTACGCATGAACGCTACTTTCATATCTTTGTCATATTAATGGAATTAAAACTAAATGAGATGTATGTATATTTTAATTCCAGAATTATATTCATCATTTAGATGTATCATTCATCATATATATCCATTATATATATGTACTTATAATAATACAATACATTTGGCGATAAGAAATGAAATTCACCATTCATGGAGACGGTATGCCGTACGTACGCATGAACGCTACTTTCATTTCTATATAATACTTTAATGGGAAGAAATAATAATGATATAGAGGTATATTATAATTCCATTATAAAATCATATATAATAACTTTAAATCCATACTTTATACGTCCCACATATGGCATTAACGAATCACATGACTTTGAGGGGGCGGTAGTCTGCACTTCCTAAAATGAAATTATCGTGTTTACCCACAATGGAAACCATAAAGGTATACCACAAATGAAAAATACATAAGCATAAGGGAAACATAAAAATAATATATATCATATATAAATATAGTGACATCTTAATGGACGCCATTAAAGGTGTTCAAAAGAATATTGAACAATCATCGTTTCGTGAGGCAGAAATTCGCCAACCACAGAAACACTACGTTCTTTAACCATTATATGTAGATGTGTGTAAGTGTAGCTCGAATTATTATTATAAAAACATCCTAGTATATTGAATATACTTTATTTGTTACAAAATAAATGAATAAAAAGAGTATAGGGGGGTGGAGAAGAAAAATTAAACAGAAGAACACAATTGAACACATTACCTTAAAATCGGGTAACTCTATTCGATTTGAGCTCAAAGGCTTCCTTGGGAAGAATTATGCCCAACTTGAGGCTTCAAAGTGTAATAGAGGTATGTGGAGAGACAAAATGGGCAGCGGTTGGCCGAGACAAAGGATTTGGAAGTGTGGGTAAGGTGGTAGAGGTGGGGGACTTTTATAAGAGGAGAGGAGGGGCACTCTTGGAAAGTAAAGAAAAGTTACTTTATTTTAAAATGATATTCGTATTTAAGAGGTCCCACATTGATATCATTCGAGGTTAAGATGATAAGGTTTCGAATTATACCCATAAAATAGGTTTTGGACATGTGTAGGTCATAGATGTTACATTATCTTTTCATTTTATTTAAATCCTTTATTAATGAGGTAATCGTTGCATCATCATGATGTCATAAATAAAATAATATATTTACTGTCTAAAAATTATGAAAAAATTACTATGATGTAGTATATATTTTTACCTTTCCAATGAATATTTATAGTCAAAATTATGACTTGTATAACGACATGTAAAATTTTTTTTAGTAAAACAACTCATGTATGTGACATTTTTATTTTAACATTAAATAAAAAGATATTAATGTCATTTTCCAACCAAAGTGGCTCCATGTGGTCCCCAAGTTGACCCATGGATTTTCATGGTCTTCCATGTCACATAAAATGAGGGTAGGACATGTGTGAAGCTCATCTCATATTATTAAAACATTATTTTT
The DNA here is from genome assembly GCA_963277665.1 of Viscum album. Classification (NCBI taxonomy): domain Eukaryota; kingdom Viridiplantae; phylum Streptophyta; class Magnoliopsida; order Santalales; family Viscaceae; genus Viscum; species Viscum album. The sequence goes on from OY728148.1 coordinate 396,589,665, forward strand.
ACCTTAAACTACACTAATTACCTCTAATCGCGATTAAAAACTTAAAAGTTACTATTCACCAAAAAAATGATTTTATTCCCATTGAACCACATTTTACTTATTAATGACAACCATGTATGTCGGATTTTTTAGATTCATAACACAGAAGTGAAAAAGTTTCATTTAAACGAAAAATCAGTTTCTTTAACTACCACTTAGTGGTTTAACTATTAATCAAAAATTGAAGTTTTTCAGAAAAATACCAAAACATCACCCTAAACTATATTTGATATTCTGAATTCAAAAATGAAGTCTATTTTAAAAAATCCAAAACATATCTGTTTCATTAATTAATTTAATAATTAATTCCCACTGTCAGAGCAAATAGCGTGTTTTCATTAAACAATAAGTATCAAAAGATTGACACTAGTTTAAGTCCGATTTCAAAGTGAAATTAATTTCAATGACCACTATTAATTTTAATGGTAAAAATATATTCTAATTTCACATTAAAACCAATTCAAAATATAATCTAATCATATAAAAAAATTAGATTAAAAATAGTTTTTGAATTATAATACAACATTTTACACTATTCATTAAAAATGAACTTTATCGGAAAAATACCAAAAATTTACCCAAGGTAAATTTTGATGTCCCGATTCTAAAACAAAATTTTATTTGGACCAATAGAATGTATAAGAGTGAAAAAAACTATATTTAATGACGGTTCGCCATTAAAAGGCGATAAGTGAACCTTTAGTGAAATTTAGGGCATATATGCCTAAAATTTAATTCTTTCCATATTTATGCCTTTATCTTTTATTAGATAAAAGTAAAAACATTTAAAAAACATATATAATCATATTCTAGTTATTTCCATCCATTCCCACCATTACAACGGCTATGTGTTAACTACCATTTAAAATAATATTATTTTATTGCTAGTGTGCAATGCAAGATTTCAATTAAACTCTTTGTTGCGTATCGGGTACGCTATCGAACATAGAAACCCCTTTAAAGTAAAATTAATATTTAATTCATAAATATTAATAAATATGAAAATTCATTATTCTTTATTTACCTGGGATGTTACATCCTTCCCCCCTTTTGGTAATTGCGTCCTCACAATTTTATTCACTTATCAAAATAAGTTGGGGTATTTATCCCTCATAGCATTTTCAGATTCCCACGTTGCCTCTTCAACCATATGGTTTTTCCACAAAACCTTTACCTGGTGAATTACCTTATTTTGCAACACTTTCTCTCTTCGGTCAAGAATCTGGACTGGTTGTTCTTTATAATATTGGTTCTACTCAAGCTAAACTACCTCGGGACTCAAAACATGAGATGGATCTGGCATATACTTCCACAACATCGAAACATGAAAAACATTGTGTACCTGAGATAAACTCGGAGGTAAAGCCACTCGGTAAGCAACTGATCCAAATTTATCCAGAATTTCATATGGTCTAATGAACCTTGGACTCATCTTTCCTTTATTACCAAATCTCATCACACTTTTCCATGGAGAAACATTGAGAAAAACATGATCACCTACCTCGAAAGATAGATCCTTCCTCCGGTTATCCGCATAACTCTTCTGCCTGCTCTGAGCTATTCTCATGTGTTTTTGAGTCAACTGAACTTTTTCTGCCATCTCTTCTACCAATTCGGGTCCCATCAGCTTCCTTTCACCCACTTCATCCCAAAATTCTGGAGTTCGACATCGGTTCCCATATAATGCCTCAAATGGGGCATCTGTATACTGGAATGAAAACTGTTATTATAAGAAAACTCAACCAAAGAAATATGTTGGTCCCAACTTCCCTGATAATCCATCGAACAAGCTCGTAGCATATCCTCCAAGGTCTGAATTGTTCGTTCTGACTGCCCATCTGATTGAGGATGAAAATCTGTACTAAAATTTAATTCAGTACCCAACGACTTCTGAAGGAATTTCCAAAAGTTAGAAGTGAACTTGGGATCACGGTCAGATATAATGGAGAGAGGAAATCCATGTAACCTAACTATCTCTTTAAGATACAAACGGGAAAGTTGATCTAGTGAAAAATTATCTCGTATAGCAAGGAAATGAGCAGATTTAGTCATGTGATCAACAATAACCCAGATTGCATTATTACCTAGAGATGTCCTCGGTAATCCCACAACAAAGTCCATGGATATGTTTTCCCATTTCCACTCTGGCACTGGTAAAGGCTGAAGCATCCCTTTCGGTAACTGCCGCTCTGCTTTAACCTGCTGAAAAGTCAAACACTTCACAGTAAAATCAGTAATATCCCTTTTCATTCCATCCCACCAGTAATACTCCCACAGATCTCTGTACATCTTAGTACTGTCAGGATGAACTGAAAACGGGGAACTATAAGCCTCACATAACAACTCATTCTACAACTGTGAATCACAAGGCACACATAATCACTTCCCAAACCTCAAAACACAATCATTATCAATGTTGAATTCAGGCAACTTACCATTCTGAACCAGCTCTACCTTTTTCTACAACTCAATGTCTTCCCTCTATGCTTTCTTAATTCTATCTGATAGGGATGATCTCACTGATACCTGAAACAAAACAGAAGAACTTCCTGCACCAACAACTTCTATGCCAAAGTTCATCAAATCAAAAACCAAAGGATCTCGTTCCAAATGTAGCATGGTTAATGAAGCATTAATTTTTCGACTCAAAGCATCAGCCACTTTATTTTCTTTTCACGAATGGTAATGAATTGTACAGTCATAATCCTTGATTAATTCTAGCTGTATCCTCTGTCTCATGTTCAATTATTTCTGAGTGAATATATACTTTAAAATTTTGTGATCAGTATATATTTCACACTTTAATCCATAAAAATGATGCCACCAAATTTTTTAAGCAAAAACAACATCAGCTAATTCCAAATCATGAGTAGTGTAATTTACCTCATGAGTTTTCAACTAACGTGAGGCATAAGCAATTACCTGATCATTCTGCATAAGGACACAACCAAGTCCCTTCAACGAAGAATCACTGTATATAACAAACTCACCATTCCTGGAAGGAAGTTCCAAAACTGGAGCATTCACCAATATTCTTTTCAACTCTTGAAAACAATCATCACATTATTTTTTCCAAATAAACTTAACACCCTTCTGAGTTAGCTTAGTCATTGGACTAGATAACTGTGAAAAATATTCAACAAACCTTCGGTAGTAACCTGTCAAACCAAGAAAACAATGGATCTCGGTAACATTTGTGGGTCTTGGCCATTCTTTAAAAACCATTGTTTTTGTAGGATCAACATTTATCACATCTTTAGAAATAGTGTGACCAAGGAAAGAAATTTGTTGCAACCAAAATTCACACTTGCTGAATTTTCCATACAGTTTATTTTCTTTTACGGTTTTCAAGATAACCCTTAAATGACTTCCATTCTCCTCTTTAGTTTTAGAAAACACGAAAATATCATCAATAAAAACAACCAACATTTTTCACCTAAGTCAACTGATCCATCACTGCAACAAACTGTTTAGTTCTGATTATTACCATCTCAGGATACTGATTTGAATGGTCATTTCCCACTATATGCCTTCCCACAAAATCTGTTCTATTTCCTCCATGAAAAACCATTCTAAACAAACATGTCTTAGATGAAGCAACATGGTAATCTTAAAATTCTATATCATTTTCAATCATACCATAAATTAATTTATAATTTAACACTTTTCTAACTCCTAAAGTTTTCTAAATCGACCTCTGATACCAACTATAAGGCTCCGGCCATAAACATCTCTTAATATTGAATTAAATGAATAATTCACATTGAGGATCTTTTCAGGTTTAGAGTTTTAGAGAAATAGAACATAACTACTACATCTCAAAAGAATACAAAGTAGACACTTCTAATAAGTTTCCATAGAATAAAAAAACTCTTAAAAAGAAACATGTCTAGTTCCAAGTATTATATAGCATGACTTTCCCTTGATCCCATCATTGACCCTATTCCACATTAGGTCCTATGAAAAACATTTCGAAAAAAACTTGGGGTGAGCATAAAGAGCTCAGTAAGGGATACACAAAGAATGAAAACTGTTAGTTTATCAAAACAACAAGTAAACCATGTATACTTTATCAAAGTAATACATTTCACCTTTATGAAGTAGTAAAAACTCTTCACTGAAAAAAAGATCATTACTTACCCTTTTGTAACCAAAAGATTACCATAAAACCCATAAAAGATCGCATGACATATAAAGGTAACATGGGACATAAACATAATTAAGTGGAATAACCATACGGTCGACTTCCACATATATCACTTAATGGAATAACCACATGGCCAACTTACATACATACTTAATGGAATAGCCATATGGCCTACTTCCATACCCAATGCATTGGAGGTTATAATGTAACCACCCGTCCTGGTATTCACGACACCACCCGTCATATGGTTTATCACGTAACCACCCGTCAAATGTCCAAGTACCATTATAAAATCATAAGACATAAAACAAACATAATGGAAAGAAAGCTTTTCCACACTTTGATCACAATATATCACTCAAATATATTGACATAACAAATCCATTATAAAAACCATTTTCAATACCAAAATACATAAACGAGTATATGGTATTTATTTCATTTTAAAAAAACATTACGGCTTGTTCAGGAAGCCAAAGACCAAAATAATACCCGCGACGGCGGAAAAGGTCGTTGTCACCGCGTACGTTAAAAGAAACATTCCTTTTTGTCGTTTTGTAAAACGCTTCATAGAAAAAGATTACTTTTGTATAAAAGTAAAAGTCAAAGGGGTTTATACAACATATAAAAGAAAGTTGTGTATAAATCGAAATATGCCTCAATGAAAGGAGATTGAGACGAAGTCCCTTACCTCGGGTCCGACTTGACTCGATCGTTCTTTAATGTCCTGAATAATAAACTTGAGTTAATTTATACTTGCATAAGAACCTTCTTCAAGTTAATTATTACTTTTATATCACTTATTATCATGTTATAAATATTATTTAATCATTTAAGTTAATAATGTTTGTTTTGTCGATACTTGGTTCTTAAGTCGAAAGTGGACTTCTTACAATTACATGTTGTTCGAGTGGTCAAAGGATCTTTATATCCAGAATGAAATTCCTGATTTGGATATCATATATATCATATATATCCATCATATACATGTATTTATAATATTACATAATCATTTAGAGGTATGAAATGAAATGCACCGTTCATGGACACGGTAAGCCGTACGTACGCATGAACGCTACTTTCATTTCTTTGTCATATTAATGGAATTAAAACTAAATGAGAGTTATGTATATTTTATTTCCAGAATTATATTAATAATTTATATGTATCATTCATCATATATATACATTATATAAATGTACTTATAATAGTACATTACATTTGGGGATAAGAAATTAAATGCACCGTTCATGGAGACGGTAAGCCGTACGTACGCATTAACGCTACTTTCATTTCTATATCATACGTTAATGGAAAGAAATAATAATTATATAGAGGTATATTATAATTCAAGTATAACATCATATATAATAACTTTAAATCCATCCTTTATACGTTCCACGTATGGCATTAACGAATCACATCACATTGAGGGGGCGGTAGTCCGCACTTCCTAAAATGAAATTATCGTGTTTACCCATAATGGAAACCATAAAGGTATACCACAAATGAAAAATACAGAAGCATAAGGGAAACATAAACATAATATATATCATATATAAATATAGTGACATCTTAATGGCCACCATTAAAGGTGTTTAAAAGAAGATTGAACAATCATCGTTTCGTGAGGCATAAATTCTCCAACCACAGAAACAGTATGTTCTTTAACCATTAGATGTAGATGTCTATAAGTGTAGCTCCATGATTATTATAACAACATCCTAGTATATTTTAGATATTGGATTTGTTAAAAAATAAATGAATAAAAAGTATACATGGTTGGAGAAGCAAAATAAAACAAAAGAACACAAGTGACCACATTACCTTAAAATCGGGTAACTCTCTTAGATTTGAGCTCAAAGGCTTCCTTTGGAAGACTTATGCCCAAAGTGAGGCTTCAAAGAGTAATATAGTGATGTGGAGAGACAAAATGGGAAGGGTTTGGCCGAGCCAAAGGCTTTGGAAGTGTGGGTAAGGTGGTAGAGGTGGGGGGCTTTTATAAGAGTAGAGGAGGGGCACTCTTGGAATGTAAAGAAAAGTTACTTTATTTTAAAATGATATTCGGATTTAAGATATACCACATTGATATAATTAGAGGATAAGGTGATCAGGGTTCTAAATATTCCAATCCAATAGGTTTTGGATATGTGTAGTCATAGATTTTACATTATCTTTTCATTTTATTTAAATCCTTTAATAATGAGGTAATCGCTGCATCATCATGATGTCCTAAATAATTTAATTTATTTAGTGTTTAAAAATTATGAAAAAATTACAATGATGTAGTAAATCTTTTTACCTTTCCAATTAATATTTATAGTCAAAAATCTGACTTGTATAACCCCATGTAAAAATTGTTTTAGTAAAACAACTCATGTTTGTGACATTTTTATTTTAACATTAAATAAAAAGATATTAATGTCATTTTCCAACTAAAGTGGCTCCATGGGGTCCCCAAGTTAACCCATGGATTTTCTTGGTCGTCCATGAAACATCCAATGAGGTTATGACATGTGTCAAGCTCATCTCATATTATTAAAACATTATTTTTACCTTAAACTACACTAATTACCTCTAATTGCGATTAAAAACATAAAAGTTACTATTCACAAAAAATTATTTTAATCCCATTGGACCAAATTTTACTTCTTAATGAAAACCATGTATGTATGATTTTTGAAATTCAGAACACAGAAGTGAAAAAGTTTCATTTAAACGAAAAATCAGTTTCTTTAACTACCACTTAGTGGTTTCACTATTCATCAAAAATTGATGTTTTTCAGAAAAATACCAAAACATCACCCTAAACTATATTTGATATTCTGAATTTAAAATGAAGTCTATTTTAAAAAATTCAAAACATATAAGTTAGATTAATTAATTTAATAATTATTTTCCGTTGTCAGAGAAAATAGCGTGTTTTCATGAAACAATAAGTATCAAAAGATTGACATTAGTTTAAGTCTGATTTCTAAGTGAAATTAATTCCAATGAACACTATTGGATTTAATGGTAAAAATATATTCTAATTCAACTTTAAAACCAATTCAAAAGATAATAGAATCATATAAATAAATTATATTAAAAAGAGGTTTTGACATAAAATACAACATTTTACACTTCATTAAAAAAAGAACTTTATCGGAAAAATTCCAAAAATTTACCCAAAGTAAATTTTGATGTCCCGATTCTAAATAAGAGTTATATTTGATCCAATAGAATGTATAAGATTGAACAAAACTATATTTAATGACGGTTCTCCATCAAAAGGCGATAAGTGAACCTTTAGTGAAAATTAGGGCATATATGCCTAAAATTTAATTCTTTCCATATTTTAAGCTTTTAACTTTTATTAGAAAAAAGTAAAAACATTTAAAAAACATATATAATCATATTTTAGTTATTTATATACATTCCCACCAATACAATGGCTATGTGTTAACTACCATTTAAAATAATATTATTTTATTACTAGTGTGCAACGTAAGATTTCAATGAATCTTTTTGTTGCGTATCGGGTGCGCTATCGAACATAGCAACCACTTTAAAGTAAAATTAATATTTAATTCGTAAATATTAAAAAATATGAAAATTATTTATTCTTTATTTACCTAGGATGTTACAGATAGAATAGTTTAGTATCTTTGGAGAACCAGATACATAAATGGTACTATTATTACATTATTGATTAAAAAATAATAATGGAAATTAATTTTAATTATTTAACTCATTCTAACATTTAATATCTATATCCTTTGTCAAATATAGAAAATAAAATGGTGATATGAGATACATATTAAGAGTTACATGCAAAAGAAGCTATCTTGAGTCGATAATGAACAATCTCTATGGAAATGAAAATAACTTAAAACACATTCCATTTAATCATTAATTATTATATCATTATTTAATATAGCATAATAATTATGTTAATAAAAATAAATGGAAACCATTTCCATTTAATTAATAAAATGTGAAAAATATAAATACATAAATAATATCATAGTTATAATCTCATAGATAAAAATAATTAAATTAATAATTAAGGATATACTTAATTGTTGCATGTAATGATTATATAGAATATGATACCACTTCTATTAAGATAATTAACTATATAGTGGAATAGTTATTGGTAAAACTTCTATTAAATTGGAATACTTATTCCTGAATTGAGACTATGGGTACATTGGGGGACTTCACAATATATGATCCCCGCATGTTATTTCATCTTCATAGAATTACTCGTAAACCTAATAATAGATTTAATTAATGAAATGATAATCCTTTTCTAGAAATATATTTATTGTGTAAAATATAGGTATTTAACATTATTTTTTTATTTAATAAAATAACATTTACTGCAAACCCTGTATATATTTATGGTACATGACATAATAAATTTTAATATCCATGATACATGAAATATATATATTTTAAAGAGACAAAAACTTCGATGTATGATGATAATAAATAAATAAATGGGTTTTTACTTACAATTTATAAAATAAATTAGTGAAAAATATTAAAAAAATTCTATATTGATGTGAAATTTATATACAAACCCTCAACTAATGATTTCTATTAGTGGTGATTACATTTATATCATTTATAATGGTTAATCAAATATTTTAAATTTATATTTGAACCATATTCATTTATATAATTTTTGATATGATCCTTTTATAACCTCTTTACATAATTCCATTAATAATAAATCATCATTTTCATTATTTGGGGTATTAACTACTTTGTTATCTCTTGAATATTCATTCATGATTATATGCATTATTTTTCATATGAAATTGATCCATAATCATCATAATTATTTTACTTTTATGAATATTATGTTTAATATGTAAAGACATAATTAATAAAAAAACATTTACTATAAAGATGGAAAATAAATTTCATCGGATCGTGTCGATTGTAAGTTGTACGTATGCATGAGCTATGATATCATTAAATAAATGGGTAAAACGTTAATGAATTGGGTGATATAAAAATTATTTTCAAAATATATCATATCATGTGTACTATGTATATAAATAATTTCTATCATTATGATCATCCTTTTAATTTGGTGATGAAAAACAAATTACACAGCTATGTGGAGTTGTTATGTCATGCATACATATGAGGATTGCCTCTGTTTTTCATGGATGGATGAAATCTAGAGTATGGTTTTAACATAATTATAATAAAATATAAATATATCAACAATATTTAAATTATTAATAAATTATAGAGACAACACCTAAAAGGGTTTTAGAATTACAAATAATTTTGAAATAGTCAGTAAAAACTAATACCTCTTTTACAAAGGGGCCCCTTTATTACAACTCTTAAGGAAAATATGAAAAGAAATATGGAAGGACCTTAACATAAATGAAATAAAAAGTATTTTTTGATGGTAAATGGGTATATTTTAGTTGATCTATAATGCTCAACTTTGTTTATATATTTGATTGAAAAAGATCCATTTTATTCATGTGGTGAGGGTTGCATTTTGGAATTTCTGAAAATAATAATTTGTAATTAATTCATCTATCATAAAAAATACCTTAAAATGGAGATATATTCGAATATAAGTTTTTAATGTGTTTTTATATCATCAATTAAAATAATTTAAACACAATTTGGTATCATTTTAAACATTACATTTTTTTATGAAACAATTGGCTAATTTTTTTGATCTTATCTACTGTAAAAATAATTTTAATTATAGAGTGTTCATAATGTGATAATAAATTTAAAAAAGACTCATAAATAGAACATTTTGATGTGATAAATTATATTATATTAAAATAAATTAACAAAATATTTATATGAATTTTAAATACAATATTAATTTGACAAATAATTATTAATCTCAATTTTGACAATATTTATCTAATTTGATTACAAATACATCATGACAACATTGAAATTACTTCATACTAATTTGACGATTGTCTAATATTTTGTATTGATAAATAATGGTCATTATAATAATTTAATCATAAAAAAAAATTAATATTTTATAAATCTATTACTTAATTTTCTTTTTAATAAAATAAATACTACTTTAGAACTGTAGAAGCATTGAAGGTAATTATATAATTTATAAAAATTCAAAATAAAATTTTTATGATAAAAATTATTTCATTAAGTTAAAAAAATTAATTTTTTAATATTTTATTTTCTTCCAAAAGTGCACAAATAATGTTATTAAAAACAAAGAAGCTAAAATTTTGTAATTGTCTTTTCTTTAAATAATATTTAAGTCATTTCAATGAAAATTTTTCAATTAAATGACTCAATTTCAAACCTTATTTGATAAATCCAAGATCCTATTCATAATGTTAGATTTTAATTAAAAGTAATTATTTTGTAACAATTATTAATACTAAATTAATACAATTTAAAAATTAAAATGGTGACTAATTTTACAATTTTTAATATTCACTTCCACCAGAAATAGAAGGATAATATTTATTAAATTTGTTCCTTTATAAATATGGAATTTTATTTCCAAAATTCAAGAAATTTAAATTTTATAATATAATTCAAAATTAATCCCACAAAATGAAATAAAAACAAATTTAAATAGAAATATTATTTTAATCCAATAAATTCACTTATACTAGAATGTGTTTGAGGATGATTAAAATGAAAAAAATAAAATAATTTATATATATAGATTAAATATGTTAAAATGACATAAAAATAACATCTCAATTTACTTTTTAATACAATGAAATTGATAATATTATAAAAATTGGTATTTTTCATTAGTCACTATGAAATCTATATTTTCAAAAAATAACAAAAAAATAATTCATAATATATTTTTTAATTTTATGATGATGTCCATTTTATCAAATTTATATTATAAAAGATTAAAAAAAAATTAAATATATTTAATATATCACATAATCCAACGAAATCATCTTTCAAGTTTAAATATATTTGATGAATTAAAGGACTTTTCTATAAATTGAGTTTTTATTTCTTAATAATTAATTTAATATGAAATTAATATATATTTAATATTATATTTAATCATATTCACAACATCAAATTTAATGGATAGTTTATTAGAGTCATCTAACAATAATAATATTTACTATTATATCGATGTTCGTCTCATCTCATTGTTGTGAGATGTCTTCATATCAAGGAAATTGAATTTATTTAAGAAAAGATATTCTATAATATTATGACATGTCATATTCATACATCCATTAAAAAATGTTTTCCCCAAATTTTTACTGAATATTACCTTTTAATATATTATGGTTTTTACTCTTCATAACATCCTATTCTTACAACATTGCTCCATACTCTTTTTGGTTTCCTCAAAATAAATTTACTAGTTGAGTCATCCAATTCCACAACACAAAAAATCTTGTATAAAGAATATCAACTTCCATTTCTGAGTATTATATATCAGATTTTAGTTATATTTCTTCATATGTGATTACATTTGTTGGTTTTGACATGTACTTCTTTAGAAATGTAATGTAGAACACAAAATGAACATTTTAGAGACATGAAGGTATTTCTAATTGGTAACAAATAGTTCTAATTATTATAAGAAATTATTATGTTCTGTTATAGAATTGGGTAAATATCCCTTTCATACTAAACCATATGAACACTACCATGAATATACTTTTACAAAACACATGATCTCAAATATTAAATTCCAAATCCTTTCTAAAGAAATAAAAATAACTCTTTTTCATACTTTGATCTTCTTGAATATGATCATGTATATTCAATATCTTTTTAGTTTCTTCATTAATATGTTTTGGGAATATATATTTCCTTTCACCAACTTGATCTCAATAGGTTAGAGAGCGACATCATTGGATATATAATGCTTTATTTAACACCACTTGAAAACATTAATGTAAATTATTACTATAGGATAACTCTAAAATGGTTAATACTCATCCCACATACCATGATTTTTTTGATCATCATCTAAAAATGTATTCTAATTATTTTATAGACTATTCTGACTATCCATAATATTGATAATATTAGGCGATGCACAAATAGATCTCAGTATCATTTTCCTTATAAATACTCTTCAATAATTTGTAATTAAAACGAGGATTCTGGTAATATATAATCAATATAGATACCCCATTATATCATCAAACCTCATTAGTAATGTTTAACTTCTTCAAAATATAATGGATTAATATTGGATTTGATAGTGTGTATGAAACGAAACACTAAGTGAACTAGGGAATATTGTATCATGAGAAACTGTAATATAATTAATATTTTTAATAAAACTAATATGTTTTATAACATGGAATTTTTGAGTCTCTATGTTGCATCAACAAGTTTCTTTGATTTAATGCGTTAAAAGAAAGACTGAGTTTCTCCAAACAATAATATATTATAATAATATTATTATATAATATAATAAGACATATCCTAGACATAAAATTTGATGACTTGAATAGTAATAATTAAATTAAAAAATATATTTTTTTAAAAAATATAAAATATGTTCCCTAGTTTCTAATTTATTATAAACTAATATAATAGATTATTGAATATAAAGAAAATTATTTTCATAAAAACCTTTTTCTATTCACACAATGGCGTTTCACCTTAAAAAATTAAATTGATTAATATTAGTTAGTGATTTATGTGATATATATATATTATTTACAAAATAAATTTGTTTTATTCCTATAACATATTTGAAAGTCATTAGATAAAAACATACCCAATTTTATCCATAACTACTATTATTTTTATAAATGTAGTTTTACAAAATTTGAATAGAGAACACATTTTAAATATAATCATTGGATTCCTTAAAGAATATATATGTAAAAAGGTACTATTTAAAATAAAAAACATTATCTTATGGTTAATTTTTTTGTATTTATATGTGAAGATACATTTTAAAATTAATAGTGGAGAATAATAAATTTATATTCAAAATTTCTTTTTTCTAGTATAATTATAAGTTTAAATTGTATTTTTGAATAGATTTAAATTATTATAATATTATCATTTAAATTAATCTAATTTAACAGATTTGAATAAATTTCACAATGAAAATTGGTATGAAAACATATCAAACTGTTGATAAATTTTTAATTAAAAAGCCTTCATTGTCATTCCATATGTGGGATTAAAAAAAAGTAATTTTCTCTACATCAGATATTGGAATTTGTAAAAATGGTTTAAATATTTAGAAAAATCATAATTTAAAATTTATATTAATTTCAACTTATGTTTGGACCAAATATATTTTTGAATTTAATTTACATTAATTATAAAATTTTTGTGACATTAAGCTTAAAAAGGGACTACAAATTAAAAAATTGGTCTAAAATTACTAAAACACTATCAGAAATCCATTGAATGGTTATATTTAGACAATATACTCCCTTTTATATAATTTGGACCATTATTGGATGATCTATTAAGTGGGGAAACGTTGGTGGAATTCATTTTTATAAACATTAAAAGAGTGAAACTCACTATCCAATATAAAAATTAATTCTTTATTTTAAATTTATCACACAACTCAAGCCACACTATCTCAAAAAAAAATTGTCTTAAATATCTCCCCAACATTCCAACCCTCATCTTAAAAGCCCCCTTAGGATGAAAACCATTGAAGTAATCCAATTGGTGAAAACCAAAACGAGTTTCCCAGGGAAGCGGTAAAGTCATTCATCATGCTCTTCAATTTTATTTCCATTATTCACCCCCTAATCATGTATTATTATGTTATTATATATTAAAAAATTATACACAATATACTAGAACTTTTTATATGTATTTTTATCCCCACACTTACACACACTTCAATTTATTGGGTATTGAACATACTGTTTATGTGTTTGGGGAACTGTCGCCTCATGAAATTTAGTTGTTGATTTTTTCCATTACCAACATTCATGGATGGTTATTATGAAGGAAACTCTGTTTATATATGATATATATGACAATTAATATATATTTATATATATTTTATTGTTTATAACACACACCCTAATACTTTCCATTTAGTGTAAATAGACCCCAATCCATTTGTTTATATTTATTAAAATATTATTTTTGGGTAAGTGCGAACCATACATGAAAGAGCCACCAGTTCATGCCAAAACCCTCAATCCATAATCCCAAATCCGAAAGATAACATTCAAATTTCCAAACCAAAATTTTAAAAAAACGCATAATTTTACTTCAAACCACAAGCTACCCACCTCAATCATCATCACATGGTGACCTATATTCTCACACACTGGGAACATCATATCGCTGGCCTAACATCGTATCACCTTCACTAGCAGCACGTATTCATGTCATCAATAGTAATCGTCCTTATCTCCTTATCATATCTAACCACATCTCTGACTACAAACACCAGAATGATGAAACCTGTCATTGTAACATTGTGCTGTCCCCCAACACCAAATCATTATCATCCTTATCACCGGAGCTAAAAAACCTCACCATCCCGAATTGAAGTTTTGTCGCCACTAACAACCTGATGTTTCCCCCTCATAATCTTGTCTTTTAGGTCCTTAAAGACCACCACTAATGACCACCATAGAGAGAATGGTGTCCTCCTAGAACAAGAAAAAAAACATGGATTTCCGCAATGAATCAAGGTTATATACTCAAGGAACTGTCAATGCTGATGAGTGACAAACTCTTTTCCACCAAAACATCCAATGTTGCAATAGAAACAAAAAGCACTGAAATCAAATACTAAAATTAATTTTCTATAAAATGAACATTAAACTGAATAATCACCCATAGAAAATCACAACATAATTTACTATAAATCATTGATGATGAATCACTTATTGGTCTGAAAAACCAAAAAACTACTTCACCAGAGAAAATCGTCACAAACAGCAAAAGGCGAACCAATGGCTTCTGATTCGCACATCCGAAAACATAATAATTGGCCTCGTGCTAGATCTGACTAGGATAGGTGAAAAGGAACTCAAGGTAAGAGCAGGGATTTAGCGTGATAGGGATTTAAACACTATCAATAATGAAGAGGTAGAAGAACTGAATCTGGAAGACACCAATAGCACCTGAAAACCCATTTTTAGCCAAAGTACAAAAACTCAAAGCCTCTTTGAGACCTCTGCTCTAGTGCCAAAAAGGAGATGCGCAGAGAATCATAAGGCCTCAGCAGGATAGGGTGACTAAGGGCTTCCACATGACACTAGCGAATGAAAAAGAATAAGGATTTCATAAACGATAATGTCAGGAGAAAAAAATATGGGAAGATCCATCACGACCGAGATGGTCTCAATAACCCTTGGGGAGGAGCCGCCAAGAGTGAAAGATTCCACAAAAATGTGGGAAAAAGTATGGACAACCACCTCATTAGCATGATATGAATCCTTTTACATAACAATAATTCTATAAAAAAGTATATATTATAAAATAAATTTGTATTATGATATAATGATCATTCTATAATGTTATATTTCTATATACCTTCTTTCCATAATGGTCACTAAAAATGGGAATGTTACTCATGCCTACATATGACCTACCACATCTATGATTTTAACATTAATTAATTTTAAAAACCCATATTTAATGATTGGGGTTAAAATTTTATTATAGGAAAAAATATATTAATTATTTCATGATTATTATTATATTTATGTTATATAATGTCCTCTTTGACCAAAATTGACCAACAAAAGTTGTGTTTGACACATAAACCAAATTTGATCAAAACAAATGATGTAACCAAAATTGATTATGTGTTTTTTAAAAACATAGATATAAGAGAAATAAAAGTTATGATAAAATAAAATTTGTTAAAAATAAAGTAACTAATTAAAAATCATGAATATAAATACACATGAGGAAAATCGATTGCAAGGTAATGGATTTTCATCTCACATTTTAAATATTAGAGATGAATATCATCGTCACCACTTTCTTATTTTTTTTTCTATCTAAATCCCTTTTTTATATATTATATCATAAATATATTTACCACTCATGGTATCTAAAACTATCATTAAATGTAACTCATTCAGGAGGATTATGATTTAAAATGTTTGAAATTGGAATGGGAAACTTTTGAATGTTTAAATATTATATTACACATGAATGAATTTAATGATCATTCAATGATATATTCATTCATGGAAATTATATGACCATTGTTCCATAATCCCATTAATTTTCATCTCTTATGGTTATTCATTTCCTTTTTCAATTATTATTACAATTTCACAAAACTTTGATACTATAAATTTTTTAGAAAATGATTTATCAAAACCCATATTCATTTCTGTATTTATTATGAGAATAGGTTTTCTTTTAAGAACAATGTTTTCCTAATAAAAATTTAAAAATGTTTTTCTATTTTCTAAATTATTTTTTTAAATCACATTTGAACCTTTTTGCTTTTACTAATTTTTTCAAAAAGAGATCTTTTCGATTTCAAAAAATGGAATTTTTCTAACTTGTTACCATGTAAAAGGAATTTTATTTTTCCTCATACAACATGTATGTATTTACCCACCATCATTTCATTTTAGTTTTTTTATGTTTAAAATTTTTCTTTTTAGTGAAAAATTTCTCAAAAGTGATTTTCAATGAAATGGTTTTTCAAAACTAATGGATATTTTCCTCAAAAATATTTCCAAAATATCTTTTTGTAATATTTTCATTTATCTATGAAAACAACCATTTATTTTAATTCACTCAAGAGGTGTTTTATTGAAACGATACTCACATTTTAATGGATTTTATATGATTTTTTTTCCCAATTAAATTATTCACATTCACTTCCTTTATTAATTTTCTCCCAATTGATATATTTAATTTCTTATGATCATTTGAAATTTAATTTACCCTATGTATCTATATCATTTTTCATGGGTATGATTATTTCTTAATCATTAGATTATTTCTCATTCAGTGTTCACTATGATTATTATTTCATTATTTAGGTAAATTTTAATAAATATATATATCCTATTCAATATAATTATTTTATAGGGAATATTATTATTTTCAGTATTTGGTATGAAAAGATCTATGGATAGGTGCGACATGGGTTGTGGAATTTTTAAGGAAAACCATATGGGTGGTCCTAGATTATTTATAGCCCCATGATGAACTGTTGGACTCATGGGATGAACTATTTGGTGAAAAATAAATCACATTTGTTTCTAATAATAATAGACTAGTATGATAAGGGTTGGGGACTAGTTATTGCAAGCCCCTCAATTTATTAGATGTCTTATGAGATGAGTTATTTGGCCAAAATAGGGTATTTTATACTATTTGGAGAATTAATCTCGACAGTTATGGTACCATTCACCTAGAAAACATGGAAGAAAGAAATCTTGAATTTCCTTTATTCATTTTAGTTATTATTTATCTATGATATTTTTCATCAACATGTATATATGGATACTTTTCATTTTTGGTTCATTGATTAAATAGAATTTGCTTTAATTTCTTACCTTTCCATATTAATTTTCCCTTATCATGTAATTTGAAAGGCATGTATTTGTATTTATTGACATTCCATATTATTTAATCTCTTTATAGTTTATTGATTACATGGTATGCATGTTCTGTTATTTAAAATGACATAATTATTATTCTCATTGATTCATTATTTCTTATTCTATAATTCTCCATTAATAACCATTCGACAATACCCCTATTTTGGTTCCTTTTCTTATAAATACAATAATTATACAAAAAATCTATGAATATATATTCTAGATAGAATAAGATATCATTGGGATAAAATAATTATTTTGTAATTAGTGTATTCATGTTTAATAAAAGGAACTAATATATATCTGGTTTACAATGACTACTATACACTTTGTTCCATTTGGATGTGATTCCTTCTAATCATGAAAATGTAATGCACTATTAGAAAATGTCATTATACCCATGGTTTTGGACAAAAATGGTTGTATAGGTCACCACTATACCCAAAAATTTTCAAAATTCATGTATATATAGATTAGTTGGGATGAAATACCAACAATTTTAGTAAACCATGGGTATAATATGAAAATTACCAATTATACCCGTAATTTTTAAAGAAATGTGGGTATAGAGTTTCAATCATGACCTATAGATATGGATTTTTATAATACCATCGGTAAATAGTTTTGATAAAAAAATTATACCCTCGGATATAATTAAATAATGGGTTTTTCTCATGTTGATACCATTTGTTTTAGAGAATAGTGGGTATATATTTCCTACATTATGGCAAGAAAAAAATTCAGCGGATAAAAAAATTCGTCTAGAAATACTATTTCCATGGAATTCAACATATATCCATTGTTATATATATATATATATATATAATTATATATAAGTACCAATAACCAAATATTATGATGTGGTTTGGCACACAAATATTATAGATGTGTCTAGGGATCAAAACCTATGGTTAAAAATGTTAAAATCCTCTACCAATGGTTTCAAAGCAATGGGTATATGTTTATTTATATGGCGGTATACACATATCAATATATTTCATAACCATGGATATATCATTTTCATAGCATGGATATATCTTAGAGCTATATTGATGGATTAATCTCCCATGGTACTCTAGAACATGCGAATTGAAAATAACCACATTTTCATGGGTTGTTACCATGGTTCCAAACCATTGGTACATGGTCATTTTCTTATAGTCATTGTAGTAGACATTGGCTTTGGTATCTCTGGGGTCGGGGCACTATATATGGGGTCTTATTATGTACTCAAGAGGTAAATATTATCATCTATAAATAAAATGTGTAGATTTGGTAAGGAAATATATAATAACCCATATAAAATAATTCCTTCTATAAGTCATTGGATGTAATATGAAAAATACAATCATAATTCCATCACATTTCTACATAGGTATAGGAAGAGTTTACAAAAATACCCTAATATTCTATCTCTCAGACTTCACTTATTGAAAAACATATAATCTTGAAATATAGTTAGTAATTTCCCACATCATATTATCCCAGAAAAAATTTTCCTTCATATCCTTATACATCATGGAACTACCCAAGTGTATTGAGAAATTTGATCTGTCAGCATAATCTAATAGTTCCATTTTCAGAAAATGTATTGATGGTGAACAAAACCACATTCATACATTTAAAACACAACCTTTAAAATCAATCCTTCAAACATTATTTCATTAATTTCGTTAATTTTACTAAGGAAATCATTATCATAATATTTAGATCATCTTATATTTCCCAATAATGATGGTTTCGTTATAATATTAAAAGGGGGTTTTGTATCTGCTTCATTAATAATCCTTATATCTATCATTAATAAATCATTGAACATAAGATCATTATAAATATTTATTTGGGTAATAATCACATGACCTTTCTTTATTAATGGATTTTCAACCATATCTTCTTTTCCTGGATGGTAGTGTATGAACAGTCATAATCAGTGAGAAACATAAGCCACCCGATTTTACTCATGTATAGTTCTTGACGGTAAATATTTTTAAAAACATTTGTTATCTAAATAAATCTCACTTATTTTACAATACCTATTTTTTATTCATATAATCATATAATTTAATTTATCTAATAACTCACAGTCTTTATTTTGATAATTTTTTTGATGAGTTTTCGACGTCCTTGATTTATAAGAAATATCATTATAATTTTTCAAATGGAGAGAATGTATTATTATCTATGATGCATCAATGTATATAAAAAAACAATCATGTCATTATGGTATTTGAAAAATATAATCATTGAACAATACTATCATAAATTTTTCAAAATAATATTCACATTCATTTTTTTTACAAACATAAACACTTTACATGTGTTCTTGGTTAACTAGTTATCCAATTAGGAAAAATTATGAATGAATCTATGATAGTAACCTTCTAGACCAATGAAATAGAATACCCTGATTATGTTCATTGTTGAATTACATTCATTGAAAACCTTAATCTTCAAATGACCATTTTTAATTCAATCTATAGTGATAATATGATAGTGAAAAGAAATTTCTAAATGCTAGAAATAAACCAATGAAATTTTACCATATAAAAAATTATGTCTATGAGTCCCTATAATGATTCCAAATTTATTATCATGGTCCTTATAGATTTAATAATACACAATGGTATCAACAATAAAAAAAATTATCAAGATATTCCATGATGACTCTGTAAATTAGATCTATGAAAATAGAGGGTGTATTGGTGAGTCGAAATGAAATTACTATAGATTCATAATTTCCATAGATCATTGATATTTTTACCCTGTAATATCACCCAATATTAATTGAAAATAATTAAACTAGAATGTTTTCAATCATAAAAAATATTAATCTCCACTCAATAGATCAAATAAGTCATTAATGTGAGGAAGAGGATACTTGTTCTTTATTTTAATATCATTGACTTCCCTATAATAATGGTTTAGTATCATCAACCCATAATATTTCTTAACGAATAGAACATTGGATCTCCATGGAGATATAATAGGGTGAAATAACATCTTTTAAATAAAAAACTCTAGGCTTTTCATTAGCTCCACTAATTCCATGGTGTCCATTCTATATAATTTAATTTATATTCCTCATGCATCAAAGATAAAATTGATTAAAAATTTGACCTTTTTATCCGGAGGTTGTCTAGGTATGTCCTCATGAAATAAATAAATGTTTTCCATTACAATAGGTATATATTAAATTGGAATACAATATATCTCAAATTCTCTTCCTCTATAAAAATCACATTGTGAAAAGCTAATGAAGGTGTGTATTTACATTACACATATGATGACATCTCTACTCAATGGATAATGAATTGCAATCCTTCATTATAAATGATGATTTAAATTAATTTAAAATAAATTTTGAATCGTATTTTTAAATCCCTTCCATACCAAGGATTAAATTAAATTAAACCATCATTTTGATAATATGGTCATCATTTAAAGAACATTTATATTTTATAATGCGGATTATCTCACACATAATTTTTACAATGAGACATCCCTTATGAGTTTTGACTTACAACTCCTATCATAAATTAAATGTAAAAATTATAATTCATTATAAATAATTATATATAAAAATAATCAGGATATTGAATCAAATGTTTTTTTATATAAATTTAAATAAATTGTTAATGTAGCTTCCACCACAAAATTGGGATCATCATCCTCATTGGTAGTGATCATGAATGCTTGTACATGTCATTTTGTAATATTTTGTTACAGATTTACATGAAACATTGAATATTGATTTAAATAATTCATCATTTATTTACAATTGATGAATATAATATCACTCGTTTGTTTCTTCCCCTTGCATTCATGTGAAATAAGACCCTTCCCTATGAACTTGAAACAAACTATTATTCTTTTATGAATTTAACAAGATGTTTTCTCAAATAATTTTTATATGTTTGATATTACATTTCCCCAAAAATCTCAAATAGGGATTTAGATTTCCTTAGTTATATTCTTCCCATTTATTCTATTGATTTATCTTTAAATTATAGAATCTAGATAAGTTTTCTCAATTTTTAGGGTAGATATATCCTCTTCATTATATGATGAAATATTTTAACTTTCTAATGTACTAATGATATTGTGAATAATACATTAAAATTAATGATTAGTCATGGTTTCTTCATTAATTATACAAACCATAGCATAGATGGCTAGTCAGGTAAAGTTTTTATCATACTCCACAACTTTCCCTTCTTCATATTTTGTTACATTAAGGAATTTTCTCTTAACATCAATTCATCTTATAAGAGGAAAATATTATTTGGATAATCTTATATTAAAATATCTCCACCCCATATGATCAATATTATCTCCATCCTTAGTATTTCAGATCAATGAACACTATGGATCAACATCGCCTATAGGATAATAAAAAACCAACATAACTATTTCCCTCTCATTACATCCTATGGTGACAAATATCTTTTCAAGAGACCTGATCCTTTTCTCAACTACTACAAGAGAATTTTGATATTTTGAGTTCATTTTATTATGAGTAAAATATTTTCTATTATGGTTACATTAAAGGTCATTCACTATACATGATAAATTTACTCTTCTACCATAGTATTTTAGATAATTGACCCCCATCGATCATCATCATCTCTACAAAATTACATTGCTAATGGAAACAATTCCCTTACATTGCATCCCATTGTAAGAAATATATTCTTAGGTGACATTATCTATTTCTCAGATCCCAATATATTTTTGTTCCACTAACATATGGAGTATATTTTCACATAAAATGATCAAATATATGTGTATCATGTCGTGGAACATCACATTGATCTGTATGTGAAAGGTTAATAGACATAAAAAAGGTTCATCGACCCTAGTATATTTGGGATTTGATTAGCATAAATGTGGCCTATAATATCTTGTTCAATGGGAATATTCCCAGATTTAACAAAATTTTTGATTTTATTTCATATGGTTGGTTCTATTGCTGAATAAAGAAACACATTGATTTATATCAAAATCATCATTAATATTAATCTGAAAAAACCAATCTAATTGTAAAAATTTTAGATAATATAAGTTACTAAAATACATTTAATGTTGGTTATATTTATTTTAAATTCATGTTCCAAAGGTTTTTACATATATTTATCTAAAAATATCTAAAACCACACCAACTCCAGTAAATCAGAGTGAAAAGCTATATTATTACCTTGTCATTAAATTCAAGGAATCATATCCTAAATGACTGAATTGTTTTCTTTTTTTAGATAACATGATATAAGCATGGAAACCTTATTAAAATGGTAATTAGAAATTAAACATAAAATGTATTGTAGTTTTCATTCTTAAAATCATTTTCAACAATTCCAATTCATATCATTGGGAAATGAACAAATAAATGTGTGATCTCATATTTCTAGTAAAAGTTACATACAAAAAAATTACTTTAATCAATTTTAAATGATGCATATAGAGGGAATGATAATAGAATACAAATTCCATTATATCTATAAAATTTATGTCATTAAAGGGAAAATAATATTTATTATGTCAACCTAAATAAATTGAAACAAATTCTATTAAATCAATAATGTGTGCACAATATGAATCCCTAGATAATATAATATTTAGAATATAAAAGACTAAAATAACTGAATTATTGATAATTTAAATGATTAACTATTGGAAATATTGTATTCTAGACAGGTGATACCTTAACCATCAGAACCATTCACAATATAGTTTATTATTTAGAGTTACAATCCCATTTAATTTGTCCAAATTATTCATGTCATGAGACTATTGATGCATCAGTGAGTATATGTATATATATAGTCCCCACCAATTCATTAATGTAAAAATAATTCTGTATATATCAAATAATCAATTTAATACATTAATCAATATATATTATCAAAAAATATTTCTATCGAGTAGTAGATAAATATATAACATTATTCCTCAAGTTAATGATGTAACATCCAATGTAAACACGAAATATAATAATGGTATAAGAATTAAGAATAATTATTAATATTATACAGGAAATATATACATTAAAAATAAATGAATCATTGCATGAATTATTATCATAAATAAATCAAATAGGTAGTAAAAACAACATATTAAATAAATTAGGCACATAATATTATAATATTCCTCATTGATGTGAAATTGAGGCGAAGTGCCTTAGCTCATGATTCCCATTAGTGGTGTATAATAAAACATCATATATAATTATTTATTTTTATTAATTTATTACAGAACCATAATCAAATTTATAATACCTTTTATAGTTATTATATAACATCTTAGCACCAATTCATTAATAATAGTAAACAATTTTCATTGTTTTGGTTTTTAAATTCCTTGATTTGTCATGCATATTTTCATGAATGTCCCAATTATTTTGAATAGGGTGTAGATGAATCATATTCATAATGATAATAATTTTATAAATATCACATTTAATCATTATATAATGATATATAACCATTATTGAATATTTAGCATTGAAAATGAATTACATTGCTTCATGGATAAGATTGGTTGTACATACGCATGAGCGACGATATTATTTCAAAAATAGATGACATAGTAAGTTATTGGGTGATATATTAATTATCTAGAAAAAATAAATTTTCAATAGTACCATATATATAAACTCTTTAAACCATTACAACCATCCTTTTATCATGGTGATGAATAATAAATTTCTACACAGTGTGGATATGGTATGCCAGATATATGAATGTTAAATGTATTTATTTTTTGTAGGATGAATAAAAGTTGGAATATGTTTTTTTAATGATCATAATGAAATATTAGTATATTTATGATACTGTATTTATAAATAAATGATTCAAAAAACACATGACGTGGATGTTTAAGAAGAAATAATTTTGAATTAGTCGGTAATGATGATTACTCTTATATAAATTGGATCCACTTTAAATTCTCTTAAGGGACCCAGCTAATTCCTTTTTTAAGAAGTGAATCATAAAAAAATAAGGATGATTATGAGAGAAATAAGAAAATTTTGGTTGAGCTGTATTTCTCAATGTTATATTAGTAAGTGATGAAAGGAGTTCTCTTTTATAATTGATGTGAGGGGAACATTTGGAATTTCTTAGAAGATTGAATTAAAATAAATTAATTTTTCATGAAAAATAGATAAAAATTAAATTGTATTCACATATATGATTTTAATTTTCATTAACATTGTCATCCAATGAAATTTAGGTAAGTTTACTTTTTATTTTAACCATTATATATATTTATAACACCTTTGTTATCAATATTTGACATCAACCATGGAAACCATTATTTTAAATAGAAATGGTTAGTAATGTTAATATAAAAGAAAAATTGGCTCATAAATCGACCATTTATGTTTTCTTAAATCATGTTTTATTCAAATATATGAATATATTATTTTTATGAATATAAATAATATATTATTTTGATAATTTTTCAATAAAATAAATTTTGTCACTATTAATTTAATTTAACTTCGAAAACATAAAAATAAATGGGAATTAAAATTTAATTTTTTCAATTATATAAAATATAAAATAAAGATATATTAAATTCACTATAGACTTTAAATGATTCAAAAAAATAATATGTTTAAAATAAGATATTTTATTTTTATATTAGTGAAATTAATATTATTTTAGCATTGAAGAAGACTATTATGTAATAATATAAAAAAATAAATTTAAAATAAAATTACATGTTATAATCAAAATAATTTTGATCAAAAATTGAATTTATTATGATTCAAAAAAACTGTCTCCATGTGTCCAAATAAATGTAATTACAATAAAATAATGTATCCTTTTGTATGTATCATTTTTTAATAAATATATAAGTTATTTTCATTGATATGTGTCTATTAAATAACACAAATTTTATACCTAGCTGATAAGGGTCAAATAATATTTATCCAATAAATGTTATGATGAATAATTATCACATTATTATTAATATTGTTCTTATATCAATCAAATTTACCTTTCACCAAGGTGATAACATTTCACATGTTTACTATTAATTTTGACATAAAATAAAAGGGAAATTTTTTATAAATTTGGACCTTAGAAATATAGATATGGAATCTATTTTTAATAATTAATTCCATAGTATTTACAAGATTTTATTTTAATATAATCCCATTAAAAAAGAATATTCTTGAGAAATGAATTTTAGGCCAATTAATGTACTTATACAAAAATAATAAGTATATATGATTAAAGTGTAAAAATTTTGAGTATATATAACTAAATAGTACTTATGTCACATTATGATAAAATTAAAATACAAAATATGATTTTAATATATGGATGTTTTCATTTTATAATGGTCAATATTTTTCATTTTTAAATATACAATCCTCATTTCAAAAAATTTCCCAAATTTTCAGAGAATGATAATTTTAATTTGCTAATGAATTGAATATTATGAAATAAATTTTATTAATGTTACACTAAAAATTCATAATATTTTTTATCACATATAATGAAATAAAATTATTATTTTAAGATGTTAAATATTTGAAAAAATAAACGACCATACTATAAATTGGGTGTTTATTTCCTATGAATTGGTAAATATGAAAATATATATATAAATTAAATTGTTTTTTATAATACGAAAATCATAAAATATAATGGGCGGTTTATAATATTCATAGAAAATTATTAATATTTAGTCATATATAATGGTACATTTATTCACAGTTTTTCATGCCATGTATGCTATAAATGAAATTGAATTTATTTATGACACAAAACATTAATTCTATGGTGTCATCAACATTTAGATGAGGGAGGTTTATGGGTGGTCCATTGAGTCATTTTTTAGAGATGATTTGTTAGGATACTTTTTTGGGTTAATTGGCCTTTTATCTTGGGTCTTAAAATTTTTGGGTCATCGACCACATTTCTTATTTTTTTAATGCAGTTTTTACTTTGTTTATTTTTTATGTAGTTGTATCCCCTATTTTTTTGGTGGTTCTCTGTATTCTACATATACTGAGTTATTGTTAGGTATTCTTTTTTCATAACATATTTTTTGAACAGAGAAACTGCTGGGATCATGATTCTTAGATGTAAAATATATGGTGTTATAATAAGTACTCCCATCATTTTTTCAATTTTCACATTGATATTTATTTTGAAATAAAAATAGAAATTTTCTAATTCTCATATAAAAATTGAAAATGGATTTTTTTCCGGTAATGGACTCAAATCGTTCACAAGGGGTTATTTTTTGGTGGAAAATGATTTTGTGTCTTATTTATAAATATTTGGACTCGTATAATTATTTCAATATTTGAATATTTATAATTTTATACTTGGTAAATATGTTATTTGGTAGTTTATTTACATGTTATGACCCCATTAAATGGAAAATATTTGACTTTATCTATAGGATCTATATTTTCTTCAATAAGGATATAAATTTTAACTTCATATATTGTGGTATAATATTCACAATTAAAACAAATTCAATGAAATGAAAGAAAAATTTATGGATTTATTATTTTCATTATCATTTTGTTCAACTCTTTAAAAAATAGTTGTCCCCCTAGAAGCATGTTCATCAATTTTTTTGGAATAATTTATATATTTTTAAAATTAATTTTTGTCACATATTTTAGTTTCAAAATATGGGAATACTTCCATAGAGAACCATTAAATAATGCAGACTTTAGAGGTGCAATGGTCGTGAATTTCTTGTTTCAAATATTTAAAATAATCAAAAGAACAAAATCAAAATGAAATTAAAATTAAATGGTTACATTGGGAATATTTAAGAATAATTCTATATTTTCTATGAAAGGTCATATAATAATGAGTCATTCAAGTTTTCTATGTCAATAATCTACCATATTTATGACATGCAAATCTTATATTAAAAATGTTATTCTTAATAAAAAAATATCATATTTAATAACTCAACGGGGCTAAGCTGCTATCATGTTTGAAATGTTAATGAAAATCCACTCAATATTGAGTTATCTATCTTGTAAGTATGAATAAAAATGTCATGAAAGAATAATTATTTTTCAATAAAAATAAATTATGAAAAACTATAATTAAAATTTTCTATTTATATAGGGAATGATGAATGTTCCAAAATCGTTACATTTTTTTGGAACATATTGTTGAATTTTTAAGGAAATATTTCTTAATAAATAAACATTCTCTACACCATTAAATTTAATTTTTGGAGAACACAATTCTTATTAAAATTTTGAATATTTAAAAATTTTCAAGAGTATATGACAAAATAAAATTAATGTGAAATAATTAGAATTTTGAAAGAATATCTTTATGTATTTTTTTACATATATTATTCTCTACTGGGTTACTCCCATGATAGGTCAGCATTGGTATAAATTATTAATGATCATATTAAGCATGAATACTTATCATAATTTTCCAATAAATTTAGTTCACTTTTAGAAGTTACAATTATTTGTATAATGATATTAATTTTAAATAGATTTAAACAAATTTAAAAAAATTTGATCTGAAGACACGATTGTCAATAAGTTTTTATATAAATATATTTATAATTATGTCAAATTATTTGAAATTCTCCTAAATGGATTTCTACTAAGATAAATGATTAAACACTCAATCTTTAGGATACTCATCATTGTTTCACTCCAATATTCAATTTCACTTGAATTTTATTTTCATTTATCATGGGGACTCACTTGAATTTATAATGGTAAACAAAAGTTGATTTAAATATTAATTATAACCATATAATATTATAATTAACTATTTTTTTATATTATATTGTTTTATATATTCTATAATTATTGTGTATTTTTTGGGAATTTCATTATTTATTCTCTCATCGCTTGATAAAAATTGGTATTATAATTCTATACAAGATAAAGAGTTTATAAAAAAATATGTTGAAAGGATGAATGAAAATTAATGTTTTCTAATTGAAATATTAAAGACTCTATATAAAACCATATATTTTTTACATATTTATTAAACAGTTATTGAAAATAATAATTATAACATTATAATCAATAGCATAATCATATCATTTTAGTGTTTTTGGATACTTGGATACATTAAAAATAGGTTTATAATAGATATACATAATTTATAACATTGTTATTTCATAACTATCAGCCTTTAAATACATATAATATTTAATAATATTCAAAATAATACAATTAAATGTAATATAATAAAGGGTGATATCATATTCATAGTATGGGAAAAAATAAATATAACAAATATCAATTAATCATAAAATTTGGATATGCCTATAAAAAAATTATATGAAATTTTGAGAACTATTACTTGTATATTATAGAATATAAAAATTAATCATATCATAAATAATATTTTAACAAAAAACATGAATAAAATAGAAATCATATAAAATGATCTATTAGAGAATAACATTCACATAAGACATTTAATTGTGAAATAAAAATTCCAATGGAATATAATTTAGTTATTCATGGATCACATCAACAGTAGTATAGTGGATTTAGTTCAATAACCATTAATCAATATCCTTCTTCAATGTCCACTCCCATGACATTCCAAGTGGGATGAGTCCCTTTCATAGTGGGGTTCACTCACAATTATGGTTGATATTATCTCATTAGATAACCATCATTAACAAATAAAATAAAGGGATATATAATTATACGTCCGCCAATCACATAATGAAAATAACATATATATGTTCCAGATGTTCATAAAAATGAATCATATAAGATCTTATGAGAAAGAAAATGTATTGTTAAAAATTTAATTATAGAATAATTCATGGAAAGGAAACACATTTTACAATGGTTTCATCATAACTTAATTAAACCATTTGAAAGAAGTGGGATTTATTGAATCATACTTAATTATTCTATATAAGACACCCTAAAATGAAATTAAATAATATCATAGGATAATATCCCCAGTAATATATAAGTAACATCAAAGGATGTTATCATAGATGATAAATTATTTAAAAATATAACAAGAATATTTCATTAGAAAAATTCATTTTACGCTTTGAAATGACTTATATAAACTACAAAAGGCACAAATATTAAGGAATAAATTTCATTGAAAATAAAATTGGAATAATGTAGAAGAATCATAAATTCATTGAACAATAATGATAGTAAAAAAATTTGTTCATGCCTTGAATGATTAAACATAAATTTTTGTGACATGATTCCAAAAATTCAAAAAATATCAATTAATAAAATCGAATGATATTTAAATTTATTATATATTTTATAATGTAGAAAACCTTGATTGAATTATATTAATAAATCATAAAATAATAGTACAAAATTATGGAAATAATATTTATAAAACATTGATAAAGAAAATTTTGAATTTTTGAGTGAAGAGGTTAACAAATACAGTTTTCATTAGAAATATTATTTCTACATATAGATTACATAACGAAATGACAAAAAAATAAAAAAAAATATTTAAATAACTATCATTGAATAATATTCATGTGTTTTTTTAGAGACATATCATAAAATTTAATCCTCATAAAAATAATAGAAATCAATCATGAAAAACAATGACATTGAAATCTAATTCCCATAAAATATGTTAACGGATGAATTAAATGACAGATGATATATTGAAATGAAATTAAACATTAAATATCATAAATATAATTATGGTAATTATATTATATATTGAAGGGGGGGTATATACTAATCATAATAACAAATAGGTGCATAACATAAATCATGTATCAATTAAAAAATATTGAGATGAAGAACTCATACCACATGGGTTATAAATGAATCAAATTTAATTAATGACATATCCTTATATAGGATTATAAATCTCCAATATTTTCATTATATTCATAATAAAAAACGTTCATGAGATTTTGTTTCTGATGCTTTTTGGGGCATGAATCCTTCTGTCGAGGATGCACTGATTGTTTCACCACATTCCCTCTTTCCAAAGGCAGGCAGTATATGTAGCTTAGTCAGGGACATTTTCTCCTTGATTGAAACTAGATGGTGGAATGTCGATTCCTCATTTCGTGGATTTCTCCTTAGAATTCATTACCTAGTCAGAGTCTCCCTTAAAGATTAAGACGTTGTTCGTGACCTCATTCCTAGTGCCATATCTTTTTAGACACCATTTAATTATGTATCTTATTTCTGGACATTCCCTGGGGTCTTGATAGGATAATAGCCTTCGATCAGATTAGATGACAACATAAAGCTTGTCGGGGAATCTCTGGATGCATTGATATTGGAGAACTTGTGTTCTTCTTCATAAGAGGGCATATCAAGTTTGAAAAACCTTAGGTTTTCCACATCGATTGTGGGGTGTATTATGCCAGAGGAGTCCCTATAAGGTTTTCTTTATCATTCCATGTTTAACATGGGGTATGTCATGATTTTAAATTCTTTCAAACATGGTAACGCCAAATTCTGGTCTTTGGAGGTTTTCCTTGAGAATCTAATGTTTTTCACGAGGTAGGCCGTGAGTTTAACGTCTTGAAGAGATGGAAAGACAGAGATAAGAACATCCCAGGGAGACATATCAGATGGTTACATACCTTGGAGGGTGAAACATAAAGGTTTACCAGTTGGATGGATCAAAACTCTTAATGAGGACGAATACGAGGTGGTGTGTCCCATTTTGATAAGGAATCACACTGTGATGGATGGTTTGGACACCACTGAGGTAATATTTAAAAGAGTTCACCCTAGAGTAGGGGACACCAATGTTTACCATTGGCTAGGATTGAACCTTGGGGAGGATTTCTACTTACAGTCTCTAGGTGATGGGGATCAAAACCCTTGTAGTTCGAATGTGTGAGGCTTGAAATCAGGGTGAAAAAAAAATGACAACAACTCGAAGAAATACTTTGTCTTATGAATGGATATAATCCCATCACAAGAGGGATACTCTAGGTTGGATAGTTATAGATTATAAGGGGATTTTTCATGTTCATCTTTCTGAGTGTCAAAAGGAACAATGGTGGGATGGGTGACATGATCTCACTAGGATGTGGCTGCCCAGGTAAGAATCCAGAAATGGGATGGATGGATGAATGAATAGGATGAGCATAATGGTATGGGAATGACATAAATGTGATGGTAGTTTTGGGATTGAACATCTAAAAGGCTTCCAAAAAAATCACTATTGTAGGGAATGAAAGTCTTCATAGTTCGGTGGTGGGAAGGGACACCTGAGGTGGTGGCCTGTGATAATGGATGCATGGATGGTACCCTGAATAAGTAGAACATCAGGGTTGGGGAATGAACTTCTCGAATCACAAAGGCTCAATGGAGAGACCAGGATGAAACATGGGTTTTATGTTTGGACCTCATGGAGGCTTCCTACATATCATTATGGCAGGGAATCAATGTCTACGTAGTTTTGTATGGGGCATGGAATTGGGGTGTATATAGAGGATAGTAACCTGATGACACAATGGGGCTTGATCATTTTTACAGCCCGAAAAGGGTCAGACGCCACTAAGATAGACCAAAGATGTGGGTCCCAATTTGGGGACACATAATTTTATAGATATTTTGTGTTGAACCTCAGGGAGGCTTCCAATATACACTGTCAAGGAGACATGGATCAAAACCCATGGATTTCAAATAGGTTTACCAGTGTTTGGTGTTGAACCTCAGTGAGGCTTCTTACGTACCCCACCAAGGATATTAGGTTAAAACCCACATATTTCATATGGGGTTTGAGACTACAAGGACTAACAGTCGGTTGGGGACTACAAAGGCTTACCGCTGTATGGGAACTACAAGGACTTATTGATGGGTGGGGTATACAATGGCTTACGCCTGGTTAGGGTTGAACCACCTAGAGGCTTCCAATGTACCCTACATTAGATACATGGATAAAATATCACATACAACAGAATCATACAGTTTAACATCATGCAGGATTGAATGGGGTGTATATCTTAACGTCATGCAGGACAAGGGCCAATCAACATAGAGTGGTCAGGATTGATGGGTGTTATTCCTGAAGCTCCCGAAGGCTTCCTACATACCATTCATGGAAAAGGCAAGGATCAAAGTTCACATAGTTTAGAATGGGGGATAAAGTTTAACACCTTGCGGGATGAAGTTGAACCGACATGAAGGGGTTAGAAAAAGTATGAGTTGGGCTTGAACCTTCGGGATACTTCTATGTAACTTTCTTGGAAATGGAAAGTATCATAGTCCATGTAGTTCAAAATTGGGGCTTAGGGCTTCATGCTAAGGTATCCCAAAGTAGATGTCAGGGTTGTTGCTTAATCAAAACCTACGTGTGTCATGCATGCTGTGAGAAACAGGAGGCAATAACAGACATGATGATTGTAGCACAAAGGTGAGGAAAAAAAGGCAGATGAATGGGGAATACACATAAAAGCATCATTGTTGCCGCTAAAAACGACAATGGTGAATGGGGCTTATGCATAGAAGAAGCTCGGGTTCTAGTAAAGAGTTGAAATGATAGACGGGGCTAACACATGTAAGCTTCCCATGTGCCACTAAGATGTGGAAATGGTGGATGTGGATTATTCAAGGAAGCTACCTGGGTGCCACAAAGAAGCATAAATGGCGAATGGGTCTTACGCATGGATGCTTCCCAGGTGCTGCTAAGGAGTGGTAGTGGTGAATAGTGCATACACATGTTTACTGTCTAGGTGTCGATAAAAAGTGGAAATAGTGAGTGGTTATTACACATGGATGCGTCCTAGGTGAAACAAAGGAGCATAAATGGTGAATGGGTCTCACACATGGAAGATTCCTGGGTGGCACTATAGAGTAGAAATGGTGCATGGTGATTACACGTTGAAGTTTCCAGGGTGCAGCTAAGGAGAAGCAGTGGTGAATGGGGATTACACATGGAATCTTCTCGAGTGTCTCCCTCATATCCAGCCATGAGGGAATCCCATCTCACTTGTGGGAAGAGAAAAAAATGGATACTACACCTATGCACCAGTGCAAAAGTGGGATAACTCCAAGGGTGTTGATGTCAATCCAAACAAAGGGAAAAGAAAATTCTGAATCACTTGCCCGATATTCATAACACGGTGAGGGTGGAAATAAGGTAGAGTATAACTGATTATTGTTTTCAAAACACAATATCCATATCATGATAGCCTAAAATGAGTACAAAAAAATGGTGGTTGATTGTTGACCATTTTTGAAACACTTGACCCGAATCGAAGTATCTTCCAAAGTCTTATGGGGCGTTGGACTGGAATGATAGGATATCTAATGCGACATGGGAACAAGCTTTTAAGGGGACCTTTCTCACTTGAAATAGGATAAATTTTGAAATAACGGACACATGAATCATGAGGTGGAGTGGTGGAATGTTTGAAAAAGTCCAATGCTCATGAAATTATGGAACTATAATCATGGCAGGATGAATCATATGCTTACGAAAAAAGTCATCTCTTATTTGGAACAAGAGGCATCCTATTACTGAATGATAGACAATAATATATTTATATCCATTTATATAGTACCATTATAATCTTAATCCTCATGCACAAGGCATCTCTTTTTTAGAGCAAGAGGCATCCTATATTTGTCAAATAAGGCATACTACATTCTAGAGTCATATAGTTAGGATGGTTTTTATCTCATTCTTAGAAGATAGGAATCAATTATTTGGAACAAGAGTCATCATATCATTGAATTATAAGTAAAAATATTATTTATTGTCATGTATATAGGACTATTAGCATAAAATGTTTGGTGGTTAATGATTCTCTTGTTTAGATCTCGGGGCAACAAACATTACTCACAAAGGGCGTACTATGTTTTATATTAATAGAGATAGGACTATTGGAATTTTATTGTTGGGGCATAAGTCATCTCTTGTTCGGAGAAAGAGGAATCCAATATTTTTCATATAGGGTGAACTACAGTTTAACATCATATAGATAAGACTATTTCCATCTTATGATTAGTGTATAAGGAATCTCTATTTTGGATCTAGAGGCTTCCTATATTTCTCATATAATGTACAATACAGTTTAATGTCATATAGATAAGACAATTGGAATCTTATTCTTGGTGGATAAGGAATATCTTGTTTATAAAAAGAAAAATCCTATATTTTTCAAATAGGGTGCACTATAGTTTAGAGTCATATAGATTCTACTGTTGGAGCCTTATGCTTGCCGCATAAGGCATATCTTGTTTTGAGTAATAGGTATCCTATATTTTTCATATATGGTGCACTAATTTTTACATTTATATAGATAGGAATATTGGAATATTATGCTTGGGGAATAAGGTATCTCTTGTTTGGATAAAAAGGAATCCTATATTTGTCCTATAGTGTGAAGAATATTTTAAAGTCATATAGATATAATTAGTGGCATCCTATGCTTGGTGCACAAGGAGTCTCTTGTTTGAAGCTAGAGGTAACCTATATTTGTCATATAAGGTGCACTACAGTTTAAAGTCTTATTGATATGTATATTGGAATATTATGCTTGGCACATAAGTCATCTCTTGTTTAGATCATGTGTCATCCTATATTTTTCATATAGGGTGTAATATAGTTTAATTTCATTTAGATAGGACTATTGGCATCTTCTGTTAGGCACAAAAGGCATCTCTTGTTTGATGCAAGAGGCATCCTAAATTTTTCATATAGGGTGAAATATAGTTTAAATTCATATAGATTGGACTATTGGAATCTTATACTTGGGGAATAAGGCATCTCTTGTTTTTTGCAAGAGGCATCCTATATTTTTCATATAAGGTGAACTATCGTTTAAATTCATATAGATATGACTATTGGCATCTTATGCTTTGTGCATAAGGTATCTCTTTTTTGGAGCAAGAGGCATCTTATATAAGTCATATAGGTTTCACTAAATGTTAAAGTCATATAGATAAGACTATTGGCATATTATTCGTGGAACATAATCCTCCTCTAGTTTGGAGCAAGAATAATCCTATATTTTCATATAGAGTGCACTACAGTTTAAATTCATATAGATAGGACCATCACAATCTTTTGATTGTCCCATAAAGCATCACTTGTTTAGATAATAAGAATCCTATATTTCTCATATAGAAAAAACTATAATATAATGTCATATTGATATGAATAGTATCATCTTATGTTTGGGGAATAAGTAACCTTTTGTTTGGAAAAAGAGGAATCATATATTTGTCCTATAGGGTGCACTACATTTTAAAGAAATATATATAAGACTATTAGTATCTTATGCTTGGCGCATAAGGTATCTGTTGTTTGGAGAAGGAGGCATCCTATATTATTCATATAGGTTGCTCTATAGTTTAAAGTCATATAGATAAGACTATTTGCATCTTAAGCTTGGCGCATAAGGTATCTCTAGTTTGGATCTAGGGGGATCCTATATTTTTTATATAGGGTGCACTACAATTTAATTTCATATAGATAGGACTATTGGATTCTTATTCTTGGCACATAAGCCACATCTTGTTTGGAATAATAGGAATCCTATATTTGTCAAATAGTGTGCACTACATTTTAAAGTCATATATATATGACAATTAGAATCTTATTCATGGTGCAGAAGGCATCTCTTTTTGGAGTAACTTGCATCCTATATTTTACATATATGGTGCACTTTAGTTTCATTGCGTATGGATTGGGATATTGGAATATTATGCTTGGCACATAAGGAACCTCTTGTTTAGAGAACAAGGCATCTTATATTAGTCATATAGGGTGCACTACAGTTTAAAGTCATATAGATAATACTGTTGGCATTTTGTGTCTGGCACATAAGGAACCTCTATTTTGGAGCAAGAAGCATCCTATATTTTTCATATAAGATTCACTACAGTTTAAATTCATATAGATGGGATGATTGGAAACTTGTTAAAGTTGCATAAGGCATCGAGTTTTTCGATATAGAGGCATAAAATATTTGTCATTATGGTGAACTACATTTTAAAGTCATATGGATAAGACTATAGGCATATTATTCTTGGTTCATAAGGAATCTCTTTTTTGGAGAATCAGACATCCTAAATTTTTCAAATAAGGTGTAATATAGTTTAATGTCATATTGATAGGACTATTGGCCTCTTTTTCTTGGAACATAAGTGATATATTGTTTGCAGCAAGCAGCATCCTATATTTGGAATATAGGGTGAACTAAAGATTAATGTCATATTGATAAGACTGTTGGCATATTATGATTTCCACACAAGGAACCTCATGTTTGGAGAAAGAGGTATCCTATATATGTCATATAGGGTGCACTACATTTTAAATTAATATCGATAAAACGTTTAGCATTATATGCTTGGCGCATAAAAAAGCTCATGTTTGGAGCAAGTGGCATCCTATATTTGTCATATCGGATGCACTTCCATTTAAAGAAATATATATTGAACTACTGTAATCTTATTCTTATAGCATAAGGAATATCTTTTTTGGGGGAAGAAGCATCCTATATTTTTTATTTTTGTTGCACAAACGTTTGATGTCATATAAATAGGATTTTTGGTATCTTGTGCTTTGCTCATAAGGCATCTCTTGTTTAAAGAAAGAGGCATCCTATATTTCTCAAATAGGTTTCATAATAGTTTAAATTCATATAAATAGAACCATTGGAATCTTATGTTTGGCGCATAAGGAACTTCTTGTTTGGAGCAAGAGGCATCATATATTTGTCATATAGGGTTCACTACAATTTAATGTCTTATATATTGGACTATTGGCATCTTATACTTGGCACATCAGGGATCCCTTGTTTTGGGAAAGAGGCATCCTATATTTTTTATATAGGGAGAACTATAGTTTAAAGTCATATATATTAGACTATTAGAATCTTATTCAGGGAACATAATCCATATCTTATTACGAGAAACAAACATCATATATTTTTCATAAAGGGTGAACAACAGTTTAATGTCAAATAGATAGGTGTATGGTAGTCTTATTCTTAAAGCATAAGGCACCTCTTATTTTGAGCAGGAGGCATCAAATATTTTTCATATAGGTCCCACTATAGTTCAAGGTCAAATAGATACGACTATTGTAATCTTAGGCTTGGTGCATAAGGAATCTATTTATTGGAGCAAGAGGAATCATATATTTTTCATATAAGCTGCACTAACATTTTATGTCACATAGATATGACTATTGAGATCCAATTCATGGAACATAAGGCATCTCTGGTTTGGAGAAATAGGAAACCTATATTTGTCATATATGGTGAACTACAGTTAAATGTATTATAGATAAGAATATTTTAATCTTATTCTTGGAACATAAGGCATCTCTTGATTGGAGTAAGAGGTATCCTATATTTTTCATCTAGGGGTCTCTATATTTTAAATTCATCTAGATAAGACTATTGGAATATTATTCTTGGTGTATAAGGAACCACTTTTTTGGAGCATGTGGAATCCTATATTTTTCATATATGGTGCACTACATTTTATATTCATATAGATAGACTATTGGAATCTTATGCTTAGAGCATAATGCATCTCTTCTTTGGAGCATGTGGAATCCTATATTATCATAGAGGGTAAACTATAGTTTAAATTCATATGCAAAATACTATTTGCTTTTTATTCATGGCACATACGACATCTATTGTTTGGAGCTAGAGGCATCTTATATTTTTTATATAGGGTGCACTACAACTTAAAGTTATATAGATATGACTATTGGAATCTAATGCTTGGCGTATAAGGCATATATTGTTTGGAGCAAGAGGCATCCTATATTTTTCATATAGGGTGCCCTACTATTTATAGTTATTTATGTAGGACAATTGGAATCTTATGCATGGTGCATAAGGCATCTCTTTTTTGGAGAAAGAGGCATACAATATGTTTTATATAGGGTTCACTATAGTTTATTGTCATATAGATAGGATTAAGGGAATCGTATGCTTGGTTCACAAGGCATCTCTTGTTTGGAGCAAGAGGCATCCAATATTTGTCATATACGGTGCACTATAGTTTAAATTCATATAGATAGGACTATTGGAATCTTATGCTTACGGCATATGGAATCTATTTTTGGACCAAGAGGCAACCTATATTTTTTATATAGGGTGAATTTCAGTTTAAATTCAAATAGGTAGGACATTTGGAATCTTATGCTTGGCGCATAAGGCATCTCTTGTTTAGAGCAACAAAAATCGTAAATTTTTCATATAGGGTGAAATATAGTTTACAGTCATATAGATAGGACTATTGGCATCTTATGCCTGTAGCATAAGGCATATCTTGTTTTTGACAAGAGGCATACTGTATTTTTTATATAGGGTGCACTATAGTTTAAAGCCATATAGATAAGACTATTGACATCTTAGATTTGCACAAAAGGCATCTCTTATTTAGATAATGAGGCTTCATATATTTTTTATATAGGGTTCACTATAGTTTAATGTCATATAGACAGGACTATTGCCATATTATTCATGTCACATAATCCACCTCTTGTTTAGAACAAGGTACATCCTATATATTTCAAATATAGTGCAGTAGAGTTTAATGTCATGTAGATAGGACCAATGGGATCTTATGAATGGACCATAAAGCATTTCTTGTTTAGGGAAAGTGGCATCTTATATTTGTCATATAATATGAACTATAGTATAATGTTATATTTATAGGGATATTTCTATATTATGTTTGGTGCATAAGTAACATCTGGTTTGGAGCAAGAGGCTTACATTATTTTTCATATAGTGTGCACTGCAGTTTAACGAAATATAGATAGGACTATTGGAATCTAATGATTGGCACATAAGGCAACTCTTGTTTGGAGAAAGAGGCATCATATAATTTTTGTATAGGTTAAACTATATTTTAAAGTTTATAGTGGGGAATATTGGAATATTATGCTTGGCGCATAGTGTATCTCTATTTTGGAGAAAGAGGGATCCTATATTTTTTATATAGGGTGCACTATAGTTAAAAGTAATATAGATTGGAATATTGGATTCTTATTCTTGGAAAATAATCCACCTCTTGTTTGGAAAAATAGGCATCCTATATTTTTCATATAGGGTGCACTACAGTTTGATGTCATATATATATGACCATTGCAATCTTATGCTTGGTGCATAAGGCATGTTTTGTTTAGAGAAAGAGGAATACAATATTTTACATATATGGTGCACTATATTTTATAGTCTTATGGATAAGAGTATTGGCATCTTATGCATGGTGCATAAGGAACTTCTGGTCTGGAGAAAGGGAAATCCAATATTAGTCATATAGGATGTAGTAAATATTAAAGACATATAGATAGGACCATTGGAATCGTATGCATGGTGCATAAGGAACCAATTGTTACGAGAAAGAGGCGTCCTACAATTTTGATATAGGATGAACTAAAATTTAAATTTATATAGATCGGATGATTGGATTCTTATGCTTGGTTCCCAAGGCATATAGAATTTGGGGCAAGAGGCATCCCGTATTTGTCATTATGGTGAACTATAGTTTAATGTTATACAGATTGGACTATTATTATCTTATTCTTTTCACATAAGGAATCTCTTGTTTGGAGAAAGAGGCATCCTATATTTTTCTAATAGGGTTTACTAAAGTGTAATGACTTATATATATGATAATTGACATCTTATTATTGGTGCATAAGGGATCTCTTCTATAGAGAAGGAGGCTCCATATATTTTTTATATAGGGTGAACTACAATTTAAAGTCATATAGATAATACTATTGGCATCTTATGCATGCCACATAAGGCACCTTTGGTTTGGACAAAGGGGCATCCTATATCTGTCATATATAGTGACCTGTAGTTTAAAGTCATATATATATGACTATTAGGATCATATTCATGCGAAAAAGGCAACTCTTATTTGGAGAAAGAGGTGCCCTATATCAATCATATTGGGTGTACTATAGTTTAAAGGAAAATAGATAGGACTACTATAATCATATACTTGGAGCTTAAGGAATTTCTTGTTTGGTGCATGAAGCATCATATATTTTTTCATTTATGGTGAACTACAGTTTAAAGACATATAGATAGGATTATTGGTATCTTATGCTTCTCCCATAAGGCATATCTTGTTCAAAGAAATAGGCATCCTATATCTGTGATATAGGTTGTACTATAGTTTAAATTCATACATAAAGAACTATTGGAATCTTAGGATTGGCGCATAAGGAACCTATAGTTTGTAGAAGAAGGCATCCTTTATTTGTCATATATGGTTCACTATAGTTTAATGTCATATTGATTGGACTATTGGCATCTTATTCTTGGCGCATAAGGGATCCCTTGTTTTTAGAAAGAGGCATCATATATTAGTCATATAGGGAGAACTAAAGATAAATTTCATAAAGATAGGACTATTAGAATCTTATACTTGGCACATATGGTATCTCCTGTTTAGAGTAACGTGCATCCTATATTTTTCATATATGGTTCACTATAGTTTAAATTCAAATAGAAAGGATTCTTTTCATGTAAGGCTTGATGCATAAGTCACCTCTTTTTTGGAGCAAGAGGCATCTAATATATGTCTTATAGGGCCCACTATAGTATAATGTCTAATAGATATGACTATTGGAATCTTTGTCTTGGCTCATAATGAATCTCTTTTTTGGATCAAGAGGCATCATATATATTTCATATAGGGTTCACTACAGTTTTACGTCATATAGATAGGACTATTGACATCCTATTCTTGGCACATAAGGAATCTCTAGTTTAGAGAAAGAGGCATCCTATATCTGTCATATAGGGTGGACTATAGTTTAATGTCTTCTAGATAAAACTATTAGAATATTATGCTTGGTGAAAAAGGCATCTCTTGATTGGAGAAAGATACGTAATATATTTTTCATATAGGGTACACTGCAGTTTAAATTCATCTAGATATGACTATTGGAATTTTATGCTTGGTGTATATGGCACCTCTTGTTTAGAGCAAGAGGCATCCTATATTTTTCATATATGGTGCATTACAGTTTAAAGTCATATTGATAAGACTATTAGAATCATATTCTTAGTGCATAAGGAATATCTTGTTTTGAGCATGTGTAATCCTATTTTATCAGATAGGGTACACTACAGTTTAAAGTCATATATATATGACAAATGGCATCTTATTCTTGGATCTTATAGAATCTCTTGTTTGGAGCAAGAGACATCAAATATTTGACATATAGGGTGCACTATAGTTTATAGTCATATAGATTGGACTATTATCATCTTATGTTGTGTGCATAAGGCATCACTTGTTTTGAGTAAGAGGAATCTTATATTTTTTTATAGGGTACACTACAGTTTAATGTTATATAGATAAGACTATTGGAATATTATGCTTGGCATATAAGGAATCTCTATTTTCGAGCACAAGGCATCTTATATTTGTATAAAGGGTGCACTATTGTTTATAATCGTATAGATAGGACTATTGGTGTCTTATTCAAGGCACATAAAGCATATCTTGTTTGGGGAAAGAGGTATCCTATATTTTTTAAAGAGGGTGCACTGTAGTTTAATGTCATACAAATAGGACTATTGGAATCTTATGTTTGGAACAAAAGGAACCTCTTTTTTGGATCAAGAGGAATCATGTATTTTTCTTATAGGGATCACTATAGTTTAAAGTCATATAGATAATACTATTTACATCTTATTCTTAGCATTTATAAAATCTCTTGTTTGGAGCAAGCGACATCCAATATTCGTCATATAGGGTGCACTTCAATTAAAATTCATATAGATAGAACTATTGGCATCTTATGCTTGGCCCATAAGGAATCTCTTGTTTGCAGCAAGAGGTGTCCTATATTTCTAATATAGGGTGCACAACAATTTATTTTCATATAGATTGGACTATTTTCATCTTATTCTTGTAATATAAGGAACCTATTTTTTATATAATGTACCATTCCATATTTGTCTAATTAGGTGTACTACAATATAAATTCATATAGATGGAATAATAGACATATTATGATTGGTGCTTAAGGTATATCTTGTATGGAGATAGATGCATCCTATATTATTTTTATAGGGTGTACTACAATTTAATGTCATATAGATAGAACTGTTGGATTCATATTATTGGTACATAAGGAATCTCTTTTTTAGAGCATGTGGCATCCTATATTTGTCATATAGGGTTCACTAATGTTTAAAATCATATAGATAGAACTATTGTAATCTTATGCTTGGAACACTAGGCACCTCTTTTTTGGAGCAAGTGGTGTCCTATATTTTTCATATATGGTTAAAAATAGTTTAAAGTCACATAGATATGACTATTGGCTTCTTATTCTTGTGGCATAAGGAATCCTTTGTTTAGAGAAAGAGGCATCCTATATTTTTCATGTAGGGTGCACTAAGGGTTAAAGTCATATAGATAGGACTATTGGCATCATAAGCTCGGTGCATAAGGAACTTCTTGTTTGGAGTAAGAGGCCTTCTATATATGTCATATAGGGTGCACTACAGTTTAAAGTAATATATATAGGAGTATTGGAATCTTATGCTTTAGAAAAAGGCATCTCTTGTTTGGAGGAAGAGTCATCTTATATTTTTCTTATAAGGTGATCTACAATTTAAATTCATATAGACAAGAATATTGGAATCTTATTCATGGAACATAGGGCATCTCTTGTTTCGAGAAAGAGTTATCCTATATTTTTCATATAGTGTGAACTACAGTTTAAATTCATATAGATAGGAAATTGGTATCACATGCTTGGAGCATAAGGCATCCCTTTTTAGAGCACGAGGCATCCTATATATGTCATATAATGTGACTACAGTTTAAATTCATATAGATAAGACAATTGGCATGTTTTTATTTGAGCATAAGGCATATCTTTTTTGGAGAAAGTAGATTCTTATACCTATTATATAGGGTTAAAGACAATTTAAAGTCACATCGATAAGATTGTTGGCATCTTAGGAATGGTAGATAAGGAAACTATTTTTTGAAACAATAGACATCCTATATTCGTCATATAGGGGGAACTACAGTTTAATGTCTTATATATAGGACTATTGGCATCTTAGGATTGGTTTCTAAGGCATATTTTGTTTGGAGAAAGAGGAATCCAATATTTTTAATATAGGGTGCACTACAGTTTAAA
The DNA here is from genome assembly GCA_963277665.1 of Viscum album. NCBI lineage: Eukaryota > Viridiplantae > Streptophyta > Magnoliopsida > Santalales > Viscaceae > Viscum > Viscum album. Next base: position 396,633,488 of record OY728148.1, read on the forward strand.
GTCATATAGATAAGAATATTGGCTTATTATTCTTGGCTCATAAGGCATCTCTTGTTTGGATTAATAGGAATCCATTATTATTCAAATAGGGTTCACTACATTTTAAAAGCCTATAGATAGGACTATTTGCATCTTCTTCTTGGTGCATGGGAAATATCTTGTTTGGAGCAAGAGGTATCCTATATTTATCATATATAGGGCACTAATGTATAAAGTCATATAGATATAACTATTTGTTTCTTATTCATGTTGAAAAATGAATCTCTTGTTTGGAGAAAGAGTCATCCAATATTTTTCTTATAGGGTACACTCAAGTTTAAAGTCATTTAGATATGACTAATGGAATCTTATGCTTGGAGAATAAGGCATATCTTGTTTGAATCAAGAGGCATCTTATATTTTTCACATAGGGAGAACTACAGTTTAAAGATATATATATATATATATATATATATAACTATTGAAATCTTATTCTTGGCGAAAAATGCATCTCTTGTTTGGAGAAAGTGGCATCCTATATTTTTCATATAGGGTGCACTATAGCTTAATGTCATATAGATATGACTATTTGAATCTTATGTTGGGAACATAAGGCAAATCATGTTCGGAGAAAGAGGAATCATATATTTTTCATATAGGGTGCACAATAGCTTAAAGTCATATAGATGTGATTATTGGCATCTTATGATTGGTGCATAAGGCATATCTTTTTTGGAGAAAGAGGAATCCTAAATTTTTCATACAGGGTTCACTATAGTTTAAATTAATATTGATATTACTATTGGCATCTTATGCTTGGTGCAAAAGACAACTCTTTTTTTGGAGTAAGAGGCATCCTATATTTGTCATATAGGGTCCACTACAGTTTAATTTCGTATAGATTGGGATATAGGGATCTTATGCTTGTGCATAAGGGATACCTTGTTTTGAGCAAGTGGCATATTATATTTTTCATATAGGGATTCCCATAGTTTAAAATAATATAGATGAGTCTATTTGCAGTTTATGCTTGGCATATAAGGCATCCCTTGTTTGGAGAAAGAGGCATCATATATTTGCCTTATAGTGTACATTGCAGTTTATAGTCCTATATATAGGACTAAGGGAATCTTATGCATGGTGCATAAGGCATATCTTGTTTAGAGAAAGGGGAATCCTATATATTTTTATATAGTAATCACTACAGTTTAAATTAATATAGATAGGGTATTGGAATCTTATGATGGGTGCATAGGGAATCCCTTGTTTGGAGCAAGTGTCATCCAATATGTGTCATATAGAGTTCAATCAAGTTTTATGTCATATAGATAGGACTAATGGCATATTATACTTAGTGAATAAGGCATCTCTTTATTAGAGAAAGAGGAATCCTATATTTTTCATATTGGGTGCACTAAAGTTTAAAGTATTGTAGATAGGACTATTGGCATATTATTCTTTGTGCATAAAGTACTACTTGTTTAGAGTAAGAGAAATTATATATTTTTTATATAGGGTTGACTATAGATTAATGTAATATATATAGGACTATTGGTATATTATTCATAGTGAATAAAGAATATATAATTTGAAGAAAAGGGTGTAATGACCTGCGTTTTGAACCGGACTAAAACCAGAAGGAATTTTAACTCTTTCGATTACTGAACTGGTCATTTTTAGAACCGAGCATCGGAATTTAATTCTGAGAGTTGGAATGATTTTTTTTTGGTTTTTGTCTTGGGCAAAGGCCCGCGAAGTTTCCCTTATAAGGCCCCAGCCTTAAACCTTACTTAATATTGAATTAACTGAATAATTCACATTGAGGATCTTTTCAGGTTTAGAGTTTTAGAGAATTAGATCATAAAACATGTATTACATTCCACATTTAAGCAAAGTGGTTACATAAAAGATAGTATTCATTTTTCCCATCAACGGAAAAATATTTAAAATAAAAAATGGATTTTTTCTTGACACTTCCTTGACACTATCATCATATCATGTAAGTTTCCCTTGACCTGTGAAAAACATTTCAGAAACGTGGGATGATCATAAAAAGCTCAGTAAGGGTTAAAAAAATATGGAAAGGAAACATGAGTTCATATATACATAAGAATGAAATCATACTTTACCCATAAAACATAGGCACTTTAACATACCTCAACAAATCATGAATAAATCATAGAATTCATAAGACATAAAGGTAACTTGAGGCATTCATAACATTCTTACGTATGGAGTAACCCTCTTGGTTACGTTTGGAATACCCATCATAGTATATTCCCTAAATCTCTTCAAAGAATCCTTAAAGTTTCACTACTTCGCGTTACTCAATTCATTGGAGAGCTATATCGGGCTCACCCGCCCTTAGTTTATCACGGAACCCCCCCATCTTCATAATAATGACCAAGAACCACAACATAATCGTATCACATAAAACATGAATAAAGGAAACATAAAATTTCCACCTTTCAATCACAAGATATCAATACAATACATTGATATAAATACATTATGAAAACCATTTTCAATACCAAAAGAAAAGAAAAGTAAAACATGGTATTTATTTTTCTTTAAAAAAAAGTATGGCTTGTAGAGGAAGATGAAACTCAAATAATGGTCACGGCAGCGGTGAAGTCATTGTCGCCGCATACGTACGACAAAAAAAACATTCCCTTTTGTAGTTTAGTAAATTCTTAGTATAAAAAAGATTCCTTTTGAATAAACGTAAAAGTTAAAGGGGTTTATACACCGTACAAATGAAGGTTGTGTATAAAACAAAATATGCCTTAATGAAAGGAGATTGAGACGAAGTTCCTTACCTCCTATCCAAATTGACTTGATCGTTATTTAATCTCCTTAATAATAAACTTGAGTTAATTTCTACTTTCTTAAGAACCTTTTTCATGTTCATTATTCCTTTTATATCACTTATTACCATGTCATGAACACTATGTAATTATTTTAGTTAATAACGGTCGTTTTAACGATCATTGGTACTTGAGTCAAAATATGCTCTTTATAATTACAAGTTGTTCATGTATTCATTATATAAAAAGTTATACTCATGATGTATATATCATATATATCATATATATCCAGTATATACATCCATTTATAATATTACACAACGTTTAGAGGTAAGAAATGAAATGCACCGTTCATGGAGACGGTAAGCCATACGTACGCATGAACGCTACATTCATTTCTATTTCATATTTTATGGAATTAAAAAATAATGATACATAATAGTATTTTAATTATAGTATGTTATATTATATAATATCATTAAATATATCCTTTATACATACCACATATGTTATTAACGAATCAAATCACTTTGAGGGGGCGGTAGTCCGCACTTCCTAAAATGAAGATATCACATTTACTCATAATGGTAACCATAAAGATATGTCATAAATGAAAAATAAAGAAGCTTAAGTAAAACGTAAAAATATTATATATTATATATAAATATATTGACATCTTAATGGCCATCTTTGAAGGTGATATATGAGTGTTGAACAATCATCGTTTCGTGAGGCAGAAATTTTTCCATCCACAGAAACAGTGTGTTCTTTAACCATTAGATGTAGGTTTATGTAAGTGAAGCTCGAATCCTTCTTATAAAAACATCCTAGTATATGGAATATACTGGTGTTATTACAAAAGAAATGAATAAAAAGAGTTTAGGGGGTTGGAGAAGCAAAATAAAACATAAGAACACAAGAGAAGACACTACCATTAAATCGGGTAACGCTTTTTGATTTGAGCTCAAAGGCTTCCCTGGGAAGACTTCTTCCCAAAGGTAGGCTTCTAGGAGTTATAGTGGGATGTGGAGAGACACAATGGTCAGGGGTTTTCCGAGCCAAAGGCTTTGAATGTGTGGGTAAGGATGTAGAGGTGGGGGCCTTTTATAAGAGGAGAGAAGGGACACTCTTGGAAAGTAAAGAAATGTTACTTTATTTTAAAATGAGTTTCGGATTTAAAATGTCCGACATTGATATAATTCAAGGATAAGGTGATAGGGGTTCTAAATACACCCATCAAACAGGTTTTGGAAATTTGTAGGTTATATATATTACATTATAATTTCATTTTATTTAAATCGTTGAATAATGAGGTAATCGCTGCATCATCATGGTGTCATAAATAATTTAATTTAATTAATGTATTAAAATTACAAAAAAAAATAATACGATGTAGTAAATCTTTTTATCTTTCCAATGACTATTTATAGTCAAAAATCTGTCTTGTATAACCCCATGTACAAATTGTTTTAGTAAAAAAACTCATGTTTGTGTCATTTTTATTTTAACATTAAATAAAAAGATATTAATGTTATTTTCCTACCAAAGTGGCTCCATGGGGTCCCCAAGTTGACATATGGATTATATTGGTCGTCCATGACAAATACAATAAGGTTAGGACATGTTTCATGCTCATCTCATATTATTAAAACATTATTTTTACCTCAAATTACACTAATTACCTCTAATCACCATTAAAAACTTAAAAGTTACTATTCACCAAAAAATTTATTTTAATCCCATTGAACCACATTTTACTTCTTAATGACAACCATATAAGTCGGATTATTGAAATTCAAACCACAGAGGTGGTAAAATTTCATTTAAACGAAAAATCAGTTTTTATAAGTACCACTTAGTGGTTTCACTATTCATCAAAAATTGAAGTTTTTCAGAAAAAAAACCAAAACTTAACCCTAAGATATATTTGATATTCCGAATTCAAAAATGACGTCTATTTTAAAAAATTCAAAACATATAAGTTTCATTAATTAATTTAATAATTAATTCCTGCTGTCATAGCAAATAGCGTGTTTTTATGAAATAATAAGTATCAAAATATTGACACTAGTTTAAGTCCAATTTCAAAGTGAAATTAATTCCAACGACCAATATTGGATTAAATGGTAAAAATATATTATAATTTAACTTTAAAACCAATTCAAAATTTAATTTAATCATATAAATAAATTAGATAAAAAAGAGGTTTTGGATTAAAATACAACATTCTTCACTATTCATTAAAAAAATGAACTTTATCGGAAAAATAACGAAAATTCACCCAAAGGAAATTTTGATGTCCCAATAATAAAGAAGAAGTTTATTTTGAAAAATAGAGCTTTTAAAATTGTCACAAGTTAGATTTAAAGGCTGCTTTTCCATCAAAAGGTAGTAAAACAATCTTTTTAAAATATTTTTGCATTCCATGCTTAAGATTGGATTTATTCTCATTTTAAAACTCTAAAACACTATCTAATTCATTAATAGACATAGATAAAAATATCTATTATTCATTATTTACTTGGGATGTTACAACCTTACCCCCTTTAGAAAATTGTTTCCCTGGAATTCATTTACTTATCGAATAAGTGGGGGTATTTATCCCTCATTGCATTTTCGGATTCTCATGTTGCCTCTTCAATCATGCGGTTTTTCCAAAAAACCCATTACCTGATGAATCACCTTATTCCGTAACACTTGCTCCATGTGGTCAAGAATCTGTACCGGTTGTTCCTCATAAGATAGGTTATCTTCCAGCTGAACTACCTCTCGACTCAAAACATGAGATGGATCAGGCATATACTTTCTCAACATCGAAACATGAAAAAAAATTTGTACCTGAGATAAACTCATAGGTAAAGCCACTCAGTAAGCAACTGATCCAACTCTCTCCAGAATTTCGTATGGTCCAATGAATCATGGACTCATCTTTCCTTTATTACCAAATCACATCACACTTTTCCATGGTGATACTTTGAGAAAAACATGATCACCTATCTCAAAAGAGAGATATTTCCTCCTATTGTCTACATAACCCTTCTGTCTACTATGAGGTGTTCTCATGTGTTTCTATATCAGCTGAACTTTTTCTGCCAACTCTTCTACCAATTCTAGTCCCATCAACTTCCTTTCACCAACTTCATCCCATAAAGATGGAGTTCGACACCGCTTCCCATATAATGCCTAAAATGCTGCAATCTATATACTAGAATTAAAACTGTAATTATAAGAAAATTAAACCAAAGAAAGATGTTGGTCCCAACATCCCTGATAATCCATTGAACAAGCACGTAGAATATCCTCCGAAGTCTAGATCATTCATTCTGACTGCCCATCTTATTGAGGATGAAAATATGTACTAAAATTTAATTCAGTACCCAACGACTTCTGAAGGCATTTCCAAAAGTTAGAAGTGAACCTGGGATCACGGTCAAATACAATAGAGAGGGGAAATCCATGTAACTTGACTATCTCTTTAAGATAAAAACGGGAATGTTGATCAAGGGAAAAAGTATCTCGTATAACAAGAAACTGAGCAGATTTGGTCAAGCGATCAACAATAACCTATATTGCATTATTACCTTGAGATGTTTTCGGTAATCCCACAACAAAGTCCATGGATATATTCTCCCATTTCCACTCTGGCACTGGTAATGGCTGAAGCATCCCTTTCGGTAACTTCCGCTCTGCATTAACCTGTTGACATGTCAAACACTTCACAGAAAAATCTGCAATATCTCTTTTTATTCCGTCCCACAAGTAATACTCCCGGAGATCTCTATACATCTTAGTACTGCCAGGATTAACTGAAAATGGAGAACTATGAGCTTCACATAACAACTCTTTATTCAACTGTGAATCACAAGGCACACACAATCTCTTCCCAAATCTCAAAACACAATCATTATCAATGTTGAATTCAGGCAACTTACCCTTCTGAACCAGCTCTACCTTTTTCTGCAACTCACTGTCTTGCTTCTGTGCTTGCTTGATTCTGTTTGATAGAGATGATCTCACTAATACCTGAAAGAAAACAGAAGAACTTCCTTCACCAACAACTTCTATGCCAAAGTTCATCAAATTAAAAATCAAAGGATCTCGTTCCAAATGTATCATGGTTAATGAAGCATTAATTTTCTGACTCAAAGCATCAGCCACTTCATTTTCTTTTCCCCGATGGTAATGAATTGTACAATCATAATCCTTGATTAATTCCATCCATCTCCTCTGTCTCATGTTCAACTCTTTCTGAGTGAATATATACATTAAACTTTTTGGATCAGTATATATTTCACACTTTCCTCCATACAAATCATGCCTCCAAATTTTTAAAGCGAAAACAATAGCAGCTAATTCCAAATAATGTGTAGGGTAATTTACCTCGTCAGTTTTCAACTATCGGGAAGCATAAGCAATTACCTGATCATTCTACATTAGGACACAACCAAGTCTTTTCAATGAAGCATCACTGTAGATAACAAACTCACCATTCATGAAGGTTAGTGCGAAAACTGAAGCATTCACCAATCTTCTTTTCAATTACTTAAAACAATCATCACATTCTTTTGTCCATATAAACTTAACACCCTTTCGAGTTATCTTAGTCATTGCACTAGATAACTGTGAAAAATTTATAACAAACCTTCGGTAATAGCCTGCCAAACCAAGAAAACTACGAATCTCAGTTACATTTGTGGGTCTTGGCCATTCTTCAACAACCTTTGTTTTTGCAGGATCAATAGATATCCCATCTTTAGAAACAATGTGACCATGGAAAGAAATTTTTTTCAACCAAAACTCACACTTGCGGAATTTCCCATACACTTTCTTTTCCTTTAAGGTTTGCAAAATAACCCTTAAATGTCTTTCATGCTCCTCTTTACATTTAGAATACACCAAAATATCATCAATGAAAACTACCACCAACTTATCCAAGAACTCATGGAAAATTATATTCATTAAGTCCATGAATACAGCAGGTGCATTGGTTAGCCCAAAAGGCATTACTACAAATTCATAATGGCCATATTTTGTACGAAACGCAGTCTTCGGAACGTCTGCTTCCTTTACCTTCACCTGATGCTACCTCGACCTCATGTCAATCTTCGAAAAATACTGAGCTCCCAGGAGCTGATCAAACAAATCATCGATATGCGGCAAAGGATATTTTTTCTTAATAGTGATGTTATTCAAGGCTCTACAATCAATGCAATGTCTCATATAACCATCTTTCTTTTTGGTAAATAAAACAGGAGAACCCCATGGTGATGTGCTAGGTCGAATGAATCCTTTCTCTAATAAATCTTGCAATTTCATTTTTAACTCTAAAAGTTAAATTTGAGCCATTCGATAAGGGGGTTTTGGAATTGGCTTAGCATCAGGAACTAAGTCAACAGTAAACTCAACTTCCCGATCTGGTATTATTCTAGGAAACTCATCCAGAAAAACATCATGATACTCATTTACCACTGGCACATCATTAATCTGAACAGTTCCCTTGTTTTCAACAAGATGTTCAAGGTAACATTCATTTATATCTTTTACAAGTTTCTCAGCCTCTTGATATGTTATCAACAGTAAGGGTTCATTATTGTACACAAACTGAAAGTCTTTCTGAAAAGAAACTTCTTTTGCTCTACAATCAATCTTAGCATGGTAAATAGAGAGCCACTCTATACCCAGGATAACATCAAACACTACTAGTGGTAAAACAATAAGTATCACAAGTAGGTTCTTTCCACGGATAAAGATATAAAGATTCTTATAAATTCTTTTTGCCTCAACATTTCCCCCATGTGTTTTTACCACAAGTTCAAGAGTCATTTCTTGAGATGGTATTCCCATTTTACTAGAAAAGGTTTCAGGGATGAAATAATATAGACCCTGAATCAAACAACACACTAGCATAAGCTGAAAAAACAAACAAAGTACTTGATACAACTTCATTTTATGGCCCAACATCTGCTGAAGTAGTTGCAAAGGATTCCACCACCCCTTTCTTCTTGTAGTTTAACTGCTTCCCATCACTCGAGCTCTTTGTCGGACACTTGTTTGCATAGGGACCCATCTCATTTCACTTAAAACATTTTACTAACTGTAAATAAAATTTGGACTTACCATCACCTTGATCTTTTTCAGTGCAATCACGAGCCTTATGTCCCATCTTACCGCATCGGTAGCACATTCCATAATTCAGAAGACATTCCCTAGCATTCCTTTTCCCACATTTATCACAAACAGGAAACTTAGTTTTCTTACCGTCAGAGCTTTTTGAAGAATTCTTTCCTTTCTCCTGCCACCTCGGTCTCTTCTTCTGCTAGTTGTTATAGAACACTTGATCATCGGAAAACTCCATTTCCACCTTCTCAGCACATCGAACAAGATTTTCATAACTTTTAAACTCACGAGAATCCAATGCCCTTCGATATTTTGGCTTTAATCCTGAGTAAAAGTGATTGATTTTACTATCAACGTCTCGGATAAAATTTGGAGCATACCTTGCCAATCGAGTGAACCTTTCTTCATAGGCAGCCACTGAGTCCTCCTCTTGCCTCAATTATAGAAATTGTTTTCCATCCTAAGTCGAACAGCCTTAGGAAAATACTTCTCAAAAAACATACCTTTGAATTCATCCCAGTCGAGAGCATCAATCTCATCAGCGTCCCTGATATTTTTAATCATCGACCACCCCTGATCTGCTTCACCCTCCAAACGGTAAATAGCAAGACTAACCTTTTGATTTTCTGAACACCCCATGACATCAAAAATCTTCTCCAGTGCTTTAATCCACCCTTTAGCTAGCACAGTGTCAGATGATCCTCTGAATGATGGGGGATGTTGCCTCATGAAATGTTCCACCACTGACATGTCCCTCTGCAGTTAATCTGGCTGATCTCGTTCATGGATACCGCCACCATTTATCGCTTGAGTAAACTACGCCATTACTACAAAAAACCGTTCATTTCCAATTCCGACCATCTCATGATGCTGATTCAGAAGGATATTTCCTTCTGTATGCCTTCCTAGCACTGCTTCCCTGTTTCCTCTACAGAAAACCATTCTGAACAAACATGTCTTATATGAAGCAATATGGTAATCTTAAAATGCTATATCATTTCAATTTGACCATAAAAAAATATTTTTGGATAGTCATTTAATAAAAATCTAACTCCTAAAGTTATCTAAACTGACCTCTGATACCAACTATAAAGCCCCGGCTTTAAACCTTAATTAATATTGAATTAAATGAATATTTCACATTAAGGATATTTTTAGGTTTAGTGTTTTAGATAATTAGATCATAAAACATGTATTATATTCCAGATTTAAGCAAAGTGGTTACATAAAAGATAGTATTCATTTTTCCCATCAATGGAAAAATATTTAAAATAAAACATGGATTCTTTCTTGACACTTTCTTGACACTATCATCATATCATGTACCTTTCCCTTGACCTATGAAAAACATTTCAAAAACTTGGGATGAGCAAAAAAACCTCAGTAAGGGTTAAAAAAATTTGGAAAGGAAACATGAGTTCATATATACATAAGAATGAAATCATAATTTACCCATAAAAAATAGGCACTTTAACATACCTCATCAAATCATGAATAAATCATAGAAATCATAAGACATATAGGTAACTTGAGGCATTCATAACATTCTTACGTAGGGAGTAACCCTCTTGGTTACGTTTGGAATACCCATCACAGTATATTCCCTAAATCTATTTGGAGAAACCTTAACATTTCACTCATTCATGTTACCCAATGCATTGGAGAGCTATATCAGGCTCACATGCCCTTAGTTTATCACGGAACCACATGTCTTCATAATAATGCCCAAGAACCACAACATAATCGTATCACATAAAACATGCATAAAGGAAACATAACATTTCCACCTTTCAATCACAAAATATCAGTACAACACATTGATATAAAAACATTATGAAAACCATTTTCAATACCAAAATAAAATAAAAGTAGAACATGGTATTTATTTTTCTTTAAAAAAAGTATGGCTTATAGAGGAATCCGAAACTCAAATAATGGTCACGGTGGCAGAGAAGTCGTTGTTGCCGCATACGTAAGACAAAAAACATTCCCTTTTTTCGCTTAGTAAAAGCTTCATATAAAAAATATTCCTTTTTAATAAACGTAAAAGTCAAAGGGGTTTATACACCGTATAAAATACGGTTGTATATAAAACAAAATATGCCTTAATGAAAGGAGATTGAGATGAAGTCCCATACCTCGTATCCGACTTGACATGATCGTTCTTTAATCTCCAGAATTATAAACTTGAGTTAATTTCTACTTGATTAAGAACCTTTTTCAAGTTCATTATTCCTTTTATATCACTTATTACCATGTCATGAACACTATGTAATTATTTTAGTTAATAACGGCCGTTTTAACGATCATTGGTACTTCAGTAAAAATATGCTCTTTATAATTACAAGTTGTTCATGTATCCATTATATCAAGAGTTATAATCATGATTTATATATCCTATATATCATATATATCCAGTATATACATGCATTTATAATATTACACAACGTTTAGAGGTAATAAATGAAATGCACCGTTCATGGAGACGGTAAGCCGTACGTACGCATGAATGATAATTTCATTTCTATTTCGTATTTTATGGAATAAAAACATAATGATACATAATAGTATTTTAATTCCATAATGGTATAATATATAATATCATTAAATATATCCTTTATACGTACCACATATGGTATTAACGAATCAAATCACTTTGAGGGGGCGGTAGTTCGCACTTCCTAAAATGAAGATATCACGTTACTCATAATGGAAACCATAATGATATGCCATAAATGAAAAATACAGAAGCATATGTAAAACATAAACATATTAAATATAATATATAAATATAGTTACATCTTAATGGCCACCTTTGAAGGTGATATATGAGTGTTGAAGAATCATCGTTTCGTGAGGCAGAAATTCACCATCTATGGAAACAGTATGTTCTTTAACCATTAGATGTAGGTGTGTGTAAGTGTAGCTTGAATCCTTCTTATAAAAACATCCTAGTATATTTAATATACTGGTGTTATCACAAAATAAATGAATAAAAATAGTTTAGGGGTTGGAGAAGCAAAATAAAACATAAGAACACAAGAGAAGACACTACCTTTAAATCGGGTAACTCTTTTTGATTTGAGCTCAAAGGCTTCCTTGGGAAGACTTATTCCCAAAGTGAGGATTCTAGGAGTTATAGAGGGATGTGGAGAGACAAAATGGGCAGGTTTTGGCCGATCCAAAGGCTTTTAATGTGTGGGTAAGGAGGTAGAGGTGGGAGCCTTTTATAAGAGGAGAGGAGGGGCACTCTTGGAAAGTAAAGCAATGTTACTTTATTTTAAATTGATTTTCGGATTTAAAAGGTCCCACATTGATATAATTCGAGGATAAGGTGATAAGGGTTCGAAATCCACCCATACAATAGGTTTTGTACATGTTTAGGTCATAGATTTTACATTATCTTTTCATTTTATTCAAATTGTTAAATAATGAGGTAATCGCTGCATCATCATGGTGTCATAAATAATTTAATTTATTTAACGTCTAAAAATTATAAAAAAATACTATGATGTAGGAAATATTTTTATCTTTCCAATGACTATTTATAGTAAAAAGTATGACTTGTATAACCCCATGTAATTTTTTTTAGTAAAACAACTCATGTTTGTGTCATTTTTTTAACATTAAATAAAAAGATATTAATGTCATTTTCCTACCAAAGTGGCTCCATGGGGACCCCAAGGTGACCCATGGATTGTCTTGGTAGGCCATGACACATAAAATAAGGTTAGAACATGTGTCAAGCTCATCTCATATTATTAAAACATTATTCTTACCTCAAATTACACTAATTACCTCTAATCGCGATTAAAAACATAAAAGTTACTATTCACCAAAAAAATATTTTAATCCCATTGAACCACATTTTACTTCTTAATGAAAACCATGTATGTCATATTTTTGAAATTCAAACCACAGAGGTGGTAAAATTTCATTTAAACGAAAAATCAGTTTTTATAAGTACCACTTAGTGGTTTCACTATTCATCAAAAATTGAAGTTTTCCAGAAAAAACCAAAACATCACCCTAAGCTATATTTGATATTTCGAATTCAAAAATGATTTCTATTTTACAAAATTCAAAACAAATAAGTTTCATTAATTAATTTAATAATCAATTCCCGTTGTCAGAGCAAATAGCGTGTTTTTATGAAATAATAAGTATCAAAAGCTTGACACTAGTTTAAGTCCAATTTCAAAGTTAAATTAATTCCAACGACCACTATTGGATTAAATGGAATAAAATATTCTAATTGAACTTTACAAACAATTCAAAATATAATCTAATCATATAAATAAATTAGATTAAAAAGAGGTTTTGAATTAAAATACAACATTCTTCACTATTCATTAAAAATTGAACTTTATCGGAAAAATACCAAAAATTCACAAAAAGTAAATTTTGATGTCCCAATCATAAAAAATAAGTTTATTTTGACAAATAGAGCTTTTAAAATTGTCAAAATATAGAATTAAAATATGGTTTTCCATCAAAAGGCAGTAAAACAATCTTTTAAAAATATTAGTGTATTCCATGCTTAAGATTTAATTTATTCTCATTTTAAGCCTCTAAAACACTATCTAATTAATTAATAGACATAGATAAAAATATATTTTATTCCTTAAATACTTGGGATGTTACATCCCTAGTGTCTCGATAGGTCTCGGGAGCATCGATCCCGAGATAGAGGATGGTTGTTTAAAAGGCAGAAGAAGGATCACGGGCTGCACGCTGTTTGACCAAACCGTGTGGCCAATTGTAGGAAAACTATGTGGCCTTATTTATGAGGGAAGTTCCTTATGAACGGGTTGCGCATGGTTTCCTATACCATTCTCCAAGCTCATGCAGGGTGTGTCTTGGAAGCATTAGACTCCGCACGGTTTGCACACGATTTGGAAAACTGTGCGGGTCAAACCGTGTGGCTGGATGTGTTTAAGAATTTGAATAAAATTAAAATAAAAGAAAATTAAAATAAAATAATTAAAACCTAAATCTAAACACACTCCCTCACTCTCACATAGGCCACACGACATAGGGAGGGTCTCCCCTTGAGCCGTGCACGACACCCCCCTCGGCTCCCTCCTTCGCGCTTCGATTTCGGCCAAATCTCCTCACAATTTTTCTTTGGAACCCTAAGGAAGATCCATCTCCTCCCTATCCTCCTTGTTCTAAGTAATTTTTCAACATATTCGTCACTCGGTGAGATTCTTCCAAGAACCCTAGGGTTAGGGTTTGATTCATTTTTTTTTCTCTTTGTTCAAGGTTCGAGTGAAAGGATTTTCAGGTCGTGTTTGGGTGTATTCTGGTGATCACCACCAAAGGCGAAGCAATTTTCCACGGTTTGGTTTTCCGGATATGGTTCGAGGTAAGGTTTTTTCTACTAACTGGTTTCGCAGCACGTAGAATGGTTTCATTAAGTGTTTAAGGTTCCTTGTATTTATCTGTAAGTGCGTTGAAGGTTTTGGCGATGTTTCGAGTCGCCAAAGTCTAGGAAACTCTTCTGCGCATGAATAGGTAAGCATATAATTGTATGTAGGTTCCCCTATTACATGTATATTCATCCATGGGATTGGGTTTACGTGTATGGGGATAGATGTTCCTATGTACATATGTGAAAGGTGCATGTGCAGGTGAGTGGAAACGGGTATACGCATGTACGCAGGCATGTAAGGACCATCTTGCGCATGCCATGGCCATGTGGGTGTGTTCATAGAGGCTAAGTGTCCTTGCGTGTATGTGAAAGTGCATATTCCAAGTGGGGAAGAAACAGAGGCTCTTAGTTAGAAAAATCCATGAGATGGAGTAGACAGATGGATCCACCTGGAGGTAGGGTCCCTCTTCTTGCCCTTTAAATTTAAGTAAAGTAATAATGAGTTTAATATTGCACTGCCTTAGCATTTTAATTATGCATGTTTAGTTCTAATTAAATGCTTATGTGCAAATCTTTTGAATTGAAAGAATAAGATAAAAGGGTTGCTTGGTCACTATTCTTACAATTTAATAATAAAACCCCTCGATCAGAGGTGCACTGTCTTCAAGATAAAAAATAGTGATATACTTTTTATGATTTCCTACTGGATTGTTGTGGTTCCTCCTTAGTATATTGTATGTGAACTTTCCTTGTTGAGACAAAAAGAATGATATGGTATGATACATGCATTTGGGTAAATTTTCCATGTTAGGAAAATTGAGTAAGATGTTAGCCTTAGTGGTACGACTTAAGACTATATGACATGTTTCCTATAGAAGGTATCAAAGGGTTGAATAATGATAAACATTTCCTTTAAGATGAAATGGTTAAACTAGAAATGAATGGACTAGTGTGGTATGACCACATAGCTTATCTTAGTAAACTGGATATGTTAATTACTTGATATAAATACTTAAGAGGAGTTTCCTTAAGTATAAATGTACTAAATATGATGTTGATGTTATTATAAATACTTAAGAGGAGTTTCCTTAACTATAATTGTGATGAACGTGCTTATGGACACTTATATAGATATGAGCTATATGATTTATTTTTAATATGGGATGACTTGTTGAATGATTAAGAGGTAATGCCTTATGTTTTTTTTTTGATATGTATAAATGATGGTCAAACTTAATGGCACACTAGAGAGGGTTAGATCATGACCCTGGTGTTTATTTTTATGAATGTAAGTGAATACTATAATTGATTATGGATGATTGTGAATTTGATATGGTTACTTGAAATGCATAAGAGGTTCTGCCTTATGCATTGTGATGTAAAACTGATGGGGAATGTGTATGTTTATGGATGGGAGTCATTCATACCCAATGCCATCGTTTGTGAATGTTCATGGATTGGAGGCATTCATACTGCATGCCATCTTCTGTGAATGTTTGTGGATAGGAGGCATTCATACCCCATGCCATCTTATTCTGAGTATGGGTGGTAGGCATGTTACCCCATGCCAGATGCGATCTCCATACGTGTATGGAAGGGAGGAATTCTTACCCCTTTCCAGTTGATTTAGGGACGAGAGGAATTCTTACCTCGTGACCACTAATCTCGATTGATTGAAGGGATGCAGTATTTCCCCTTTCCAATAGTCCTATAGCGACGAGAGGCATTCTTACCTTGTTCCCTCTAATCTCGATTGATGGATGGGAGGAATTCTTAACCCAGTCCATCTATGATCTAAATGAATTTATATATATATATATGGTGACATGATCAGGTTACCTTACCAGCAACGAGCTGAAGCTGGTATAACCGTCATGTGTCCCTTGGGAACCTGGGCATGTGTTATTAAGTTACATATTTATGCTTACTTATTTCTCTATACTTGCTCACTTTTTAATTATTATACCCTGTCTGGATTGGTTTTGACACCAGTGGTGCCAGCCTACTGAGATTTATATGTCACACCCTACTCGGGATGCCATTACACCGGGGTACCCGAGTAGACCTTCTTGCTTACCGGACCTAGGTTTTTTCCTTTGCTATTTGTACCTGAGGAGTTAGGAGAAAAGGACCAAGTGGGAGCTTGGGATGCTCGGGAGAACGTCCTTGGGATTTTCTGTCTTTTCTTTTTGTATTATTTTTAAAGTATTCTGTATTGTTTACTGATTTCAAAAATGTATCATCATCTATACATTCATGCATTGTAAACTGGTGTTTTCCACCTTTAAGAAAACGGATATTAACTATCTTTCACTGCTGTCATTCAATTTTTTACTGCTTCTTCTCTTAAATATTATTTACTCTAATAATGATGCTTTGTTACTCTGATATGAAGGTATATTCTCCCCAAAATCACCACCCGAGGCCCTCGCTGCTAGTTGGCAGCCTCTGTCATATGGGTAGATGTGCTTGATGCCATGTGATACCGGTCTGGCCACCGGTTTGATGGTAAGTCGTGCCGGGACGTTACAAATAAAATTCAGAGTTGTTTCTTTTCTTTTTCCTTACTATTTTGGGTTGGTATATAGGAGATTAGAAATGTGTCGGCGCTTGGCTAATAGTTGTGCTTGGGACTAATCAGCCCATATATGGGAAATGACTAAGTGGGCAGGGAATTAAATTGTTGTTCATGTTGTTTGCTATTAAAGTTGATATGATTTCACCTTGAGTTACTGTTTAATTTTCTATTACATACGGTTTATGAAATTCCTTAAATTTTAGCCTTGGCCTGATATGGCCAGAAAGCTGCATTTCATGCATCATATTAGGCACATAAGAATCAATATGTTATGCATGTGCCATGCCATGTAGTTGAATCTTATCTTGGATTTATAATACAATTAATTGATTATATTCCATGCCTATGTGTTATAACATGTTTCTGTGATATAACATGTTCTGTGTTTGCAGCTTATGATAGCATTTCTTGCTTTGATTGTACCTGGGTTGTGAATGAATGGGAACCAATTTTCAATTGTGAGGTGTATGTGCGCCCTAAAACCGAGAAGGGGTAACCCCTATATTAAAACCATTCTGAGCATGACATAAAAACTTGTGTACGGCTATTGATAAAAATGTAAAGATGTGGAAATTAAAATTCTAAAGTAAATTGGTTTTGATAAAAAGGGGAGTCAATTTTCAACCCATGAAGTGTATGGGTGCTTCATTAATTGGGAAATGGCAACCCACATTAAATGTAAAGGCCTATTGTTTTGTGAAATGTTTAAATGGAAAAGGTTGCCTAATTTCAAAATTGAAAGGTTTTGTATAACTGTTAAATGTGCAACTAGACCCGAGTAGGTCAGTTGAGATGTGTTGTATGAGATAACCCGGTTGGGGTGTTTGAAATTTAAAAAAAATTGACTTACTACATTGGTGTATCTTTTTGAAGAACCGGAATGGATATAATGGGATCCTAGTAGGTTGACCTTTTGTTTAAATGGTTTTTTTCCTCTTTTGTTTGATAATGAAGGGAATTATATGAATGTATAATATTTTAAAGGGGGGTTTTTTTGAAACATTCTTGTTTCCTTTGGTGTGCAGTTGAAACTTTGAAATGGTTAAATTTTAAACGAGAAAAAATGTTAAGGGCATGGAAATAGAACCTATGGTGGTGCGTTGAGACCCTAGTGTAAGTGGTAGTTTTGAGTTTCTCTTTGAGTTTGATTGGAATGGGACCGTAGGTGTTTCACGTGGGAGTTGTTTCCTTAGTGATGTTTTGATGGTTGGATTTTGAACCTAGCGACCATGTTTCGCATGAACCGACGTTAGGGTCGATGTTTGATCTTCATAAGGGGCTAGATCGTGGTTGGTAGCACCCTTAGAGTTTTAATCCCTTTCTTGTACCGTGGGTTTTCGGACGTTAGGTGTTGTTCAGGTGTCATTGTCCCTTGTTGGAATCTTGTTTTTCTAAGGACACCCTTGTTCGTATGAGTTTTCATTGAGTTTTGACTTTCTTTACGGCTTTGGGTAATCTCCCCATTAGAGTGGCCCGACATTAAAGAATTGTTTTGTCCAAATGTTCGTGATGGATTTCAAATGAATCTTGTTTTTTGACAAGTTTGTTTCCTTGTTTTGTATCTTCTTCGTTTGTTTGGTGATGTTTTTGTGGAAGAGGAGCATCACATGATCATTTGCGGTGGTTGTGTACTAGTGCGTTTGGGCTCGGCTGGGTTATCACCTTTCTCTTCGACGATTAGGAAACTTTTATGGTTGGGAGCATGTCGCGTCGAATCTGTTAAATGTGTCCTTTCACATGGAATGGATTATTCTTGGAATGCATTTGGAAATGAGTTGGTTGTGTCAGAATACCTATGAGACATGAATGTTTAAAACGTGCGGATGTGTCGGTAGGTGAAGTCGACTTCCTTCATTGAAGTTGACCAGTTGATGTTCGACTTTTCTTCCTTCCATTATTTTAGTATGATTAACTAGAATATGTTCAAACCACTTAGTTTATTCTATTTAGTGATGATCATGTCCCCTATCATGTCCTTGTTCTAGATGAACTATGAGAGTGTCAGTCTTATCTGCGCTAATGCTTTTAAGTCATTGGGCTTGATCGGATGGTTCTCTTTCGGTGTGGCATGCGGGATACGTGGATTCTTGTATGGTTTGATATTGGAAACATCATCGGAAGTCAGGTGTAGGCTTCAGTTAACCTTTTTGCACTAAAGATAAGGTTCCTTGGAGAAAGGAATTGTGGTTATGTTTGAGATACGTCGGTCGTTTAGGACGAGCGTTCTTCTATATAGTTATCCGGAGATGGCTGGGCTCTGGGTTCTTCTTTAATGTCTGTGGTCGGTGACATACCATTCTCTGGCATGTCTTCTGGTAGAGGCAAATGCGGTCTGTGTTAGCTGATGCCTAATATGAACAACCAGCTCGACTTGGTCCTCGAGGTCGATGGGAAATCGACCGTTTGATCTGTTTCAAATCATGCTGGGAGTGTCGTGGGAATGATTGGGGCATGATTTGAAACTTAATTCCAACGGTGGTCTGAACCATGGTTTGGAGTTAGTTGCTTAAGGTTAAAAATCTATGGTGGGAAGTACCTGTGGTTGGATTCTTGGTGAGACAACGGCGATGTTGTCTCTCTGGGTATGTGCTCGAGAAGATACATCTTGTTGTTTTGATTAGGAAACAAGCGTTGGCACTAGTTTTGGTGGCTTAATCGCCGTAGGGTTTAATGGATGATTAAAGGTGTGTTGGACGTTTGTGAATGCAACATGATCATTTGAACGAAGATTCATGACCATTGTAGGTTGGGTGATGTGTATGTTGTTCCTGAATGCTTCTCAGGGATGAGAAGTTCTAAGGTGGGAAGGTTGTAATGACCCACATTTTGATCCAGACTAAAACGCGAAGGAATTTGAACTTTTTCGATTACTGAAAAAATTGTTTTTAGAACCGAGCTTCATAATTTAATTAAGAGAGTTGGAACGATTTGTCATTTTGGTTTTTTGCTTGGCCGATGGCCCGCAAAGTTTCCCTTGTGTCTCGACAGGTCTTAGGAGCTTCGGTCCAGAGAGAGAGGCTGGTTTTTTAAAAGGTCGAGGAAGGCGCATGGTTTGCACACAATTTTACCAAACTGTGCGGCCCATTGTAGAAAAACCATGTAGATTTATTTTAGTGGAACATGTCTTGTGCACGTGCTTCACACAGTTTCCTAGACCGTGTGCCTAGCCCATGCAGGGTGTGTCTTGGAGGCAGTAGACTCTGCACGGTTTGTGCACAGTTTGGAAAACAGTGGAGGTCAAACCGTTTGGTTGGGTGTGTTTAAGAATTTTATTAAAAAAAAAATAAAATAAAAATAATATAAAATAATGAAAACCTAAATCTAAACACACTCCCTCACTCTCACTCATGTCACACGACACAATGAGGGGCTCCCCTTGAGCCGTGTGCGACACCCCCCTCGGCTCCCTCCTTCGTGCTTCCTTTTTGGCCAAATATCTTCATGATTTATCTCTGGAACTCTAAGGTAGGTCCTTCTCCTCCCTCTCCTCCTTGTTACAAGCCATTTTCGGTATATTCGTTGCCTGGTGAGATTCGTCCGAGCACCGTAGGGTTAGGGGTTGATCCGTTTTTGGTTTCTCTTTGTTCCAGTTTCGAGTGAATGGAATCTCGGGTCGTGTTTGGGTGTATTCCAGTGATCGTTGCCGAAGGCGAAGCGATTGTCCATGTTTCGGTTTTCCAGCTATGGTTTGAGGTATGTGTTTTCCCCCAAATTGGTTTCGCATCACCTATAATGGTTTCGTTATGTTTTTAAGGTTCCTTGTATTTATCTGTTAGTGTGTTGAAGGTTAGGGTGTAGTTTTGAGTCGCCAAAGTCTAGGAGAATCTCCTATGCATGCATAGTTAAGTATATAATTGTATGTAGGTTCCCCCATTACACATATATTCATCCATGGTAGTGGGTATACGTGTACGGGGATAGGTGTGCCTTTGTACATATATGAATGATGAAAGTGCATGTGAGTGGATATGGGTATATGCATGTAAGTAGGTAGGTAAGGATCCTCTGGCGCATGCCATGGCCATGAGGGTGTGTGCATAGAGGCTATGTGTCCTTGGGTGTATGTGAAAGTGTATATTCCTAGTGGGGGAGTAGCAGTGGCTCTTAGTTAGAAAGAACCAAGAGCCAGAGTGGACAGATATATCCAGCTAGAGGTAGGGTCCCTCTCCTTGCCATTTAAATTTTAGTAATGTAATACTGAGTATAATATTTCACTACCTTAGAATTTTAATTATGAAAGTATAGTTCTGATTAAATACTTCTGTGCAAATCGTGTGAATTGCAGGAATAATATAAAAGAGTTTCTTGGTCACTAAACTAACGATTTAATAATAAACCCTCTCGGTCAGAGGTGTGTTGTATTCAAGATAAAAAGTATTGATAGAATTTTTATTCTTTCCTGTTGGATTATTGTGGTGCCTCTTTGGTTCTTTGTATGTGAACATGCCTTGTTGAAGAAAATAGAATGATATGTCTATGATACTTGTGTTTGGGTCAATTTTCCATGTTAGGCAGTTTGAGTAAGATGGTAAGCTTAGTGGGAGGACTTAAGACTATATGACAAGTTTCCTCTAGAAAGTATCAAAGGGTTGAAGAATGATAAACATATCCTTTAAGATGAAATGGTTAAACTAGAAATGAATGGACTAGGGTAGTATGACCACGACTTCAGATAACGTATTGAGAACGGCTTATGTTAGTAAACAGGATATGTTAATTACATGATATAGATACTTAAGAGGAGTTTCCTTAAGTATAAATGTGATAAATATGATGTTGATGTTTTTATAAATACTAAAGAGGATTTTCCTTAAGTATAATTGTGATGAATGTGCTTATGGACACTTATATAGATATGATCTATATGATTGATTGTGAATATGGGATGACTTGTGGAATTCTGAAGAGGTAATGCCTTATTAGTTGTTTGAAAAGTATAAATGATGGTTTAACTGAATGGAACACTAGATAGGGTTAGAGCATGACCCTGGTGTTTATTGTTATTAATGTAATTGAGTAATATAATTGATATGGATTATTGTGAATTTGATATGGTTACTTAAAATGCATAAGTGTTACGGCCTTATGCATTGTGATATAAAACGGATGGTGAATGTGTATGTTTAGGGATGGGAGGAATTCATACCCCATTCCATCTTTTGTGAATTTTTATGGATGGGAGGCATTCATACCCCATTCCATCTTCTGTGAATGTTTGTGGATGGGAGGAATGCATACACCATGCCAACTTATTCTGAGTATGGGTGGGAGGCATGTTA
Source organism: Viscum album (assembly GCA_963277665.1). Classification (NCBI taxonomy): domain Eukaryota; kingdom Viridiplantae; phylum Streptophyta; class Magnoliopsida; order Santalales; family Viscaceae; genus Viscum; species Viscum album. The sequence continues at coordinate 396,655,622 of OY728148.1, forward strand.
CCCACACCAGATGAGATCTCCATACGTGTATGGAAAGGAGACTTTATTACCCCTTTCTAGTTGATTTAGGGATGAGAGGAATTCTTACCTCGTGCCCACTAATCTCGATTGATGGAAGCGAGGCATTCTTACCCCTTTCATGTAGACCTATAGGGACGAGAGGCATTCTTACCTCGTGCACGCTAATCTCGATTGATAGAAGGGAGGCATTCTTACACAACGCCATATAGGATCTAAATGATATATATATATATATATATATATATATATATATGGTTACATGATCATGTTACTTTACCGGCAACGAGCCTAATAGGGTATACCGGTCAGGGGTCCCTTGGGAACCTGGATGGGTGTTAGTTACTTATGTATTTATGCTTACTTATTTCTCCATACATTTTCACTATATAATTATTATACGCTGTCTAGATTGGGTTTGACACCAACGGTGTCAGCCTACTGAGATTTATATCTCACACCCTACTTGGGCTGCCATTGGACCGGGGTACCCGAGTAGACCTTCTTGCTTGTCGGACCTAGGTTGTGTGTTGTGTTGTTTGTACCTAAGGAGTTAGGACCAAAGGACCAAGCAGGATCTTTGGATGCTCAGGAGAACATCATTAGGATATTTTGTCTTTTATTTTGGTATTATTTGTAAACATGCTGTATTGTTTTCTACTTTCAGAAATGTATCATCATCTATACATGCATGCATTGTAAACTGGCATTTTCCACCTTTTATAAAATTTATATTAACTATCTTTCGCTTCTATCTTTCATTAGTTACTACTTCTACTCTTGAATATTATTTACTCTGATAATTTCATTTTGTTACTCTGATATGATGGTATAGGCTCCCCACTATCACCTCCTAAGACCCTCGCTGCTAGTTGGTAACCTATGTCGTATGGGGAGACATGCTTGAGGCCATGTGACCTACCGGTATGGCCGCCGGTTCGATGGTAAGCCGGGCCGGGACGTTATAAATTGGAATCAGAGCTGTTTATTTTCTTTTTCCTTGCGATTTTGGGTTGGTATACATGAGATTAGGAATGTTTTGGTGCTTGGCTAATAGTCGTTCTTGGGACTGATCACCCCATGTGCGGGAAATGACCAAGTGGCTAGGGCTGGGAATTATTGTTCATGTTGGTTTCTATTACAGTTGATATGATTTCACCTTGAGTGGTTGTTGTTATTTCTTTTGCTTATGGTTTATTAAATTCCTTGAATTTTACCCTTGTCCTGATATGGCAAGGAAGCTTCATTTCATGCATCATATTAGGCACATAAGAATTAACATGTCATGTATGTGCCATTCCATGTAGTTGCACCTTAGCATTCCTCTATAATATTATTAAGTTATTATATGCCATGCTTATGTGATATAACATGTTTCTGTGATATAACATGTTCTGTGTTTGATGCTTATGATAGCATGACTTTCTTTGATTGTACCTAGGTTTTGAATGAACGAGAACCAATTTTCGATTGTAATGTGTTTGGGAGCCTTACAACTGGGAAGGGGTAAACCATATATCAAAATCATTCTGATCATGATATAAATACATTTGTAGGGATATTGAGAAAAATGTAAATCTGTGAAAATTAAAATGCTAAAGTAAATTGGGTTTGATAAAAAGGGGAGTCAATTTTAAATCTATGAAGTGTATGGGCGCTTCATGAATTGGGAAATGGCAACCCATATTAAATGTAAAGGATTGCTGTTTTGTGAAATTTTTAAATGGAAAAGGTTGCCCAATTTCGAAATTTAAAGGTTTTGGATAACTGTTAAATGTTCAACTTGACCCGAGTGGGTCAGTTGGGAAGTGTTGTATGAGATAACCCGGTTGGGGTGTTATAAATATAAAAATGAATTGAGTAAATTTTTTGGGGTTGCTTTTTGAAGAACCCAAGATGGATAGAATGGGAACCTAGTAGGTCTCCATTTTATTTAAATGGTTTTGTTTTCCTCTTTTTATTGATAAATACAGGATGTCTATTAATGTTTAATGTTTTAAAAGGAGTTTTTTTGTGATACTTGTCGGTTTTCTATGGTGTGCAGTTGAAACATTGAAATGGTTAAATTTTAAATGAGATGAAATGTTAAGGGCATGGAAATGGAACCCTTGGTGGTGCGTTGAGACCCAAGTTTAAGGGTTAGTTTTGACTTTCTCCTTGAGTTTCCTTGGAATGGGACCGTGGGTGTTTCCTGTGGGTGTTGTTTCATTAGTGGTGTTTTGATGGTTGGTTTTTGAGCTAGCGACCTTGTTTCACGTGACCCGACATTAGGGTCGATGTTTGATCTTCATAAGGGGATAGCACATGGTTGGTAGCACCCTTAGTGTTTTAATGCCTTGCTTGTACCATGGGTTTTCTGACATGAGGTGTTTTTTGGGTGTCGTTGTCCCTTGTTGGACTCTTGTTTTTCTAAAGACACCCTTGTTCGGATGAGTGGTCGTTGAATTTTGACTTTCCTTGTGGATTTGGGTCATCTCCTTAGTAGAGTGGCCTGGCTTAAACGAATTGTTTCTTCCCAAAGTTTGGGATGGATATCGAATGACTCGTGTGGTTTGACATACGGGTTTCCTTGTTTTGGATCATTTTCGTTTGTTTGGTGATGTTTTTGTGGCGGAGGAGCGTCACACGATCGTTTTCGGTGGTTGTGTACTAGCACGTTTTTCTCGGCGAGGTTACCACCTTTCCCTTCGATGATTAAGACACTCTTATGGTTGAGAGTGCATCATGTAAAATCTGGTAAATGTGTCTTTTCATGTGGAATGGATGCTTCTTGGAATGACTTTGGAAATAGGTTGGTCATGGTTGAATGCCTGTGAGACATGCGAGTTTAAAACGTGTGGATGTGTCAGTAGGTGAAGCCGAGTTCTTTCTATGAAGCCAACCAGTTGAGGTTCGATTGTTCTTCCTTCTAGTAGTCTGGTATGATTAACTGGTATCCTTTCAAACCTCTTAGTGTATTCTATTTAGCGACGAGCATGTCCCCTATATTTTCCTCATTCTAGATGCACTAAGAGAGCGTCAGTCTTCTCCACGCTAATGCTTTTAAGCCATTGGGCTTAATCAGATGGTTCTCTTTTGGCGTTTCACGCGGGATGGGTGGATTCTTTTATGTTTTGATGTTGGAAACTTCATTGGAAGTTGAGTGTATGATTCGGTGAACATGTTTGTGATTAATGTAAGGTGCCTTGGAGAAAGGCATTGTGGTTCTGTTTGAGATATGTCGGTCGTTTAGGATGAGCGTTCTTGTAAATAGTCAATCAGAGATGGCTTGACTCGGGGTTCTTGTTTAATTTTTACGGTCGGTGACATACCATTCTCTTGAATGTTGTCAGGTAGAGGCGAGTGTGGTTTGTGTCGGACGGTGCCTAATATAAACAACTAGCTCGACTTGGGGCTTGAGGTCAATGGGGAATCAACCGTTTGATCTGTTTCAAATCACACTGGGAGCGTCGTGGGAACGCTTGGGGTGTGCTTTGAAATTTAGTTCCAACGGTGGTCCGAACCGTAGTTTGGAGTTGGTTGCTTAACGTTAAAAATCTAAGGTGTAAAGTACCGGTGCCTGGATTCTTAGTAAGATGACGATGGGTTCGTGTCTCTGGGTAGATGGGCTCGAGAAGTGTCGTCTTGGTGTTTCTATTAAAAAACAAACGTTGGCTCGAGTTTTTTTGGATTAAGTTTCGTAGGGTTTAATGGATGCTTAAAGGTGTGTTGGATGTTTTTGAACGCAATATGATCATTTGAACGAAGCTTCATGGCCCTTTTTGGATGGATTATTTGTACATTGTTCCCGAAGGATTTTTGGGGATAAGAAGTTCTATGGTGGGAAGGTTGTAATGACCCGCGTTTTGAACCGGACTAAAACCCGAAAGCATTTGAACTTTTTCGATTACCGAATGGGTTGTTTTTAGAACTGAGCATCAGAATTTAATTCTGAGAGTTGGAACGCTCTGTTGTTTTGGTTCTGTTCTTGTGAAAAGGCTTGCGAAGTTTCCTTAGTTTCTTGATAGGTCTCAGGAGCTTCAGTCCCAACAGAGAGGCTGGTTTTTAAAAAAGAAGAGGAATTCGCAAGGGCTGCGCATGGTTTTACCAAACCGTGCAGCCCATTGTAGGAAAACCGTGTGACCTAATTTAATATGGAAGTGTCTTGCAGACAGTCTGTACACAGTTTTCAAGATCGTGCTCTAATCCCATGTAGGGTGTGTCTAGGAGGCAGTAGACCCCACACGGTTTGTGCATGGTTTGGAATACTATGCAGGTCAAACCGTGCAGTTGGGTGTGTTTAATAATTTGATTAAAATTAAAATAAAAGAAAAATAAAATAAAATAATTAAAACATAAATTTAAACACACTCCCTCATTCTCACCCAAGCTACACGACACAGGAAGGGGCTCCCCTTGAGCCGTGCGCGACCCCCCCTCGGCTCCCTCCTTCACACTTCGATTTCGGCCAAATCTCACGATTTCTATCCAAAACCCTAAGGTATGTCCTTATCCTCCCTCTCCTCGATGTTCCAAGCCGTTTTTCATCATATTCATCACCCGGTGAGATTCGACCAAGCACCCTAGGGTTAGGGGTTGATCCATTTTTGGTTTCTCTTTGTTCTAGGTTCCAGTGAAAGGCTTCTCAGGTCGTGTTTGGGTGTATTGCAGAGATCATTGCCGAAGGCGAAGTGATTCGCCACGTTTTGCTTTTTCGGCTTTCGTTCGACATAAGGGTTTTCCCCCAATAGGTTTCACAGCACCTATAATGGTTTTGTTAAGTGTTTAAGGTTCCTTTTATTTATCTGTTATTGTGTTTAAGGTTTTTGCATTGTTTCGAGTCTCCAATGTCTAGGCGACTCTTCTGCGCAGGCATAAGTAAATATATATATATATATATATATATATGTATGTAGGTTCCCCTGTTACACATATATTCATCCATGGTAGTGGGTACACGTGTAGGGGGCTAGGAGTTCCTATGTAAATATAATAAAGGTGCATGTACAGGTGAGTGGAGACGGGTATACGCATGTAAGAAGACATGTAAGGATCCTCTTGCACATTCCATGGCCATGTGGGTGTTTGCATAGAGTCTAGGTGTCCTTGCGTGTATGTCAAAGTGTGTATTCCTAGTGGGGGAGCAGCAGAAGCTCTTAGTTAGAAAGCACCAAGAGACGGAGTGGACAGATGGATCCACCTGGAGGTATGGTCCATCTCCATTCCCATTAAATTTAAGTAAAGTAATAGTGAGTTTAATATTTAACTACCTTTGGATTTTAATTATGAAATTTTAGTTCCGATTAAATGCTTCTATGAAAATCATGTTAATTTCCAGAATAAGATAAAAGGGTGTCTTGGTCACTCAAATAACGATTTAATAATAAAACCCCTCGATCAGAGGTGCGCTATATTCAAGATAAAATGTAGTGATAGACTTTTTATGCTTGCCTACTAGATTGTTGTGGTGCCTATTTGGTGCTTTGTATGTGAACTTTCCTTGTTGAGACAAATAGAATGATATTGATATGATTTTTGTGTTTGGGTAAATTTTTCATGTTTGGAAAATTGAGTAAGATAGTAACCTTAGTGGGATGAATTATGACTATATGACATGTTTCCTCTAGAAGGTATCAATGGGTTGACAAATGATAAACCTATCATTTAAGATGAAATGGTTAAACTAGAAATAAATGGACTAGGGTGGTATAACCATGCCTTCGGATAAAGTATTGAGCAAGAATAATGTTAGTAAACTATATATGTTAATTAATCGATATAGATACTTAAGAATAGTTGTCTTATGTATTAATGTGAGAAATAAGATGTTGATGTTATTATAAATACATAATAGGAGTTGCCTTAAGTATACTTGTGGTGAACGTGCTTATGGACACTTATATTGATATGAGCTAAATGATTGACTGTGAATATGGGATGACTTGTTGAATTATTAAGAGGTAATTCCTTATGTGTTGTTTGATAAGTATAAATGATGGTTTAACTGAATGGAACACTAGATAGGGTTAGAGCATGACCCTGGTGTTTATTTTTATGAATGTAAGTGAGTACTATAATTGATTATGGATGATTGTGAATTTTATATGGTTACTTGAAATGCATAAGAGGAATTTCATTATGCATTGTGATATAAAACTAACAGAGAATGTGTATGCTTATGGTTGGGAGGAATTCATACCCCATGCCATCTTCTCTGAATGTTTGTGGATAGGAGGCATGCATACCCCATGCCAGCTAATTCTAAGTATGGGTGGGAGGCATGTTACCCCATGCCATATGCGATTTCCATATGTGTATAGAAGGGAGTCATTTTTCCCCCGTTCCAGTTGATTTAGGGACGATAGGAATTCATACCTCATGCCCACTAATCTCGATTGATGGAAGGGAGGAATTCTTACTCTTTGCTAGTACACCTATTTGGATGAGGCGAAATCTTACCTCGTGCCCGCTAATCTCGATTGATGGAAGGGAGGCATTATTACCCCTCTTCATCTATTATCTAAATGAATATATATATATATGGTGACATGATCAGGTTAATTTAATAGCAATGATCCGAAGCTGGTATAACCATCATGTGTCCCTTGGGAACCTGGACGAGTGTTATTTACATACCTATTTCTGCTTACTTATTTCTCCATACCTACTCACTGTTTAATTATTATACACTGTTTGTATTGGGTTTGACACCGGTGGTGCCGGCCTAATGAGATTTATATCTCACACCCTACTCGGGCCGCCATTGCACTTGGGTACCCGACTAGACCTTATTGCTTACAGGACCTAGGTTGTGTGCTGTTCTGTTTGTACCTGAGGTGTTAGGAGAAAAGGACCATGCAAGAGCTTGGGATGATCAAGGGAATATCGGCAAGCATTATTGTATTTTCTTTTTGTATTGTTTGTAATGCATGCTATAGTTTTTTACTGCTTTTAGAAATGTATCATCATCTATACATGCATGCATTGTAAACTGGTGTTTGCCACCTTTTATAAAATGGATATTAACTATCTTTTGCTGATGTCTTTCAATTTTTTACTATTTACTCTCTTGAATATTAGTATTTTGATAATGCCACAGTGTTACTCTGATATGAGGGTATAGTCTCCCCACTATCACCTCCCGAGACCCTAACTGCGAGTCGGCAGCATCTTGTGTACGGGGAGACGTGCTTGAGGACATGTGACCTACCATTCCGGCCACCGGTTCGATGGTAAGTCGAGTCGGGATGTTACAAAGGGCTTCAAATATTTTTGATATAGGGTGAACAAAAGTTTAAAGGCATATAGATAGGATAATTGGCATCTTATGCTTGGGGCATAAGAAATATTTTTTGGAGCAAGACGTATCCTATATATTTCATATTGGGTTCTCTAAAGTTGAAATTCATATATGTAGGACTATTGGCATCATATTCTTGTCACATAAGGCATCTCCTGTTTAGAGAATGATGCATCGTATATTTTTCATAAAGGTTTCACTACAAAATAAATTTATATAGATAGGACTATTGGTATTGTATTCATGGTGCATAAGGTATCTATTGTATGGGGTATGAGGAATCCTATATTTTCCATATAGGCTTCACTATAGTTTAAAGTCATATAGATAGTACCGTTGGCATATTATGCTTGGAGCATAAGTCATATCTTTTTTCAAGCAAGAGGAATCCTATATTTTTTATATAGGGGGAACTAAAATTTAATGTCATATAGATAAGACTATTGATATCTTATGCTTGTCACATAATGAATCTCTTGTTTGGAGAAAAAGCCATCCTATATATTTCATTTAGGGTGTACTACAGTTTAATGTCATATAGATAACACTATTGGAATCATATTATTTGCGCATAAGTCATCTTCTATGTGAGAAAAGATGCATCCAATGTTTGTCATATTGGGTGTACTATAGTTTAAAGTCATATAGAAAAATCTATTGTCATTTTATGCTTTCTGTATAAGTCATCTCTTGTTTGGAGCAAGAGGCATCCTATTTTTTTCATATAAGTTTCACTATAGTTTAATGTCATATATATTGGACAATTGGCATCTTATTCTAGGAGTATAAGGATTCTCTTTTTTGAAAAAAGTGGCATCCTATATTTTTCATATAGAATGCACTATAGTTTAAAGTCATATAGATGAGACTATTGGCATCTTATGCTTGGTGCAAAAAGAATCTTTTGTTTGTAGCAACAGGAATCCTATATTTTTTATACAGGGTTCTCTATATTTTAAAGTCTTTTAGATACGACTATTTGCATATTTTTCTTGGCTCATATGGAATATGTTGTTTAGAGAAATAGGCATCCAATATTTCTAATATTGGGTGCACTACAGTTTAAAGTCATATAGATAAAACTATTTGTGTCTTATGCATGGATCCTAAGGAAACTCTTGTTTGGTGAAAGACGCATCCTATATTTTTTATATAGGGTTCACTACAATTTAAATACATATAGATAAGAATATTTGAATCTTATGCTTGCTGAATAAAGAATCTTTTGTTTGGAGTAGGATTCATCCTATATTTTTCATATAGGGTGCACTATAGTTTAAAGTTATATAGATATAAAAATTGGAATCTTATTCTTAGCACATAAGGCATCCTTTTTTTTAGAGAAAGAGGCATCATGTATTAGTAATATAGGTTTCACTACAGTTTAATGTCATATTGATTGGACTATTGGGATCTTATGCTTAGAGCATAAGTCATCTCTTTTTTGGAGCATGTGGCATATTATATTTTTCATATAGGGTTCACCACGATTTAAAGTCATATAAATATGACTATTTGCATCTTATGCATGGTTCATAAGGAATCACTTTTCTGGGGCATGAGGCATCCTATATTTTTCATATAGGCTGAACTACAGTTTGAAGTCATATATATAAGACTATTGACATCATATTCATGGAGAAAAAGAAATCTCTTGTTTAGAAAAAGAGGCATCATATATTTGTTATATAGGCTTCACTACAGTTTATAGTCATATAGATCGGACTATTCGAATCTTATTCTTAGCGCATATGGAATCTCTTGTTTGGAAGAAGAGGAATTCTATATTAGTTATATAGTAATCACTACAGTTTATTATTGAATAGATAAAACTATTGGCATCTTATGCTTGGTGCATAATTTTTCTCCTCTTTGGAGTAAGAGTCATCCTATATTTTTCACATATGGTTAACTGAAGATTAAATTCATATAGATAAGACTATTAGAATCGTATGCTTGGAGAATAAGGCATATATTGTTTAGAGCAAGAGGCATCCTATATTTTTCATATAGGGGGAACTATAGTTTAAAGTAATATAGACAGGACTGTTAGGCATATGGTGGCTAGAAATGGTTGTTATTGGGACTTATTGAAGAGTGACTCTTTATGGTTCAACTTAATATAGAAGTTAGGTTATTGGGATAGGATGAGTTTCATGAGGAATGGTTCAACTCGTGTTACATGGGGAATTGATGATGAGAATCTCAACTAACGGCATGGGAAATGAACCTAGAGGAATATGTCAACTCAAGTTGTTTCATTGTGTGGGGAAGAGTATCTCATATCATGGCATTCCTTGTGTGGAAGGTGGATGTGCTGTAAAAAATGAATACATCCCGGCCTAAGAAGTTTTTGGTGCGACTCTTCATATTTCATGGGGGTCATTAAAGGAAGCGATGGGAAAGGCCAGAATTGTATCCCAACAATGAATCTGAGAGGGGGTGTGAGGGAATAAAATCCATGGTATAGACTACAGGGTGCTTTCCTAGACACTGTTATATGTATGATGTGCCATATTTAGAGTGGTTTGCATGCAAGATTGCACAGTGCGACATAGGTGAAAACAAGATTGGGCATTGCCACAAAATTCGACATAGTATTGAAGTCTTGCGAGGATGATTGGATGTTTTGCGCAGAATAGGAAAGGATTGCGGGAAATAGGGAAGTATTTCATGTAATAGGGAATGATTGCGTACAATAGGGAAGGATTTCGTGCAATATGGAAGGATTGCACGCAATGGATAATATGGGCACACAACTAGACATGTGCAACACTAGTGCGTGAAAAATTGGGCCCAATAACACCATCATATGAAAAAATTGATATTTTGTGGGTAATATTGGGACCATTGGAAACTTTTTGCGAAAAAAGTTATCTTTTGCATGAAATATGGTTGTTTTTGGGAACAGACACAGAAGAGGCAGACTTATAGGCATCAGAGCTCCAGCCGACCTCTGGGGGACTTTTAGAAGAAAGGGTGAACTTATATTTGTAGGAGAAACCTTGAATGGTGGTGAACATAATATTTCATTCCACATTAGTGTGAAAAACCATTTTTCGTAGTAGAATCAATTTTTTCATGAAAACCCATAATTTTTTCCAACATTGTCCCGGATGGCCATTTTCGGCTGTCGGACTTTAAACAATCATTACATCTGACACATAATTCCATTCGGCCTCCAAGACCAGTCAAATAAAAGCCTCTGAAATGAGTTATGCTCTTGGATCATGTATGTAAGAATTTGGTTAATTACATGGATGAATTTTCTGATTCCAATAGACGTATCTCTAGAAAAATATGTAAAAGTGGTCAAAATGGAATATTTAACATTGAAATAAATGATGGATGGACAATCCATTATCTAAAGTAAATTTATCATTTGATGTAATTTTAAATCTTATATAATTAATTTATATTTATTATTAATCTATACCAGTGTCATTTAAAATATTATTAAATCATACATTATCCTTTTATTACATTTTCACACCTATTTATTAATAATTCACTATTAAATATTTTTTTTGGGTCTTTACTATTTAATATTTCATGAGATTTTTGTATTTGTATTTATTATCCTTATAAATTGATCATAATTCTATAATCTAAAACAAATTAGTCATTATATTAATATCACATATATTTGTTATATATTTAGTGTAATAAATAAAATTTTGATATAGAAACTTTAATTACACAGTTCATGAATATTGGAGGCCATATTTATTAATGCATGTTATTTTAACATTTCATTAGAAGGAAAAAATAATGGTAAATAATAATTCAACCATTATGGAATAATTATTATATCATATATACCCTATATATTCATTAAACATATAATTTATAACATCCATGTATAGTGAACATGTGAACAAAATCACATCACGTTGTGGAGGCAGTATTCCACACATACACATGACTAACATTATCATTTTCCATCCAATTTTATGTTAGGAAAGTATATATTATATTTATATTATACATGACTATCAATGGAAAATATAATATATAAAATTTAAAAAAATAAAAATACCTATCCATGTATTATTGTGATGTAAAATGTATTGTATCACATTGTAATTATATGAGTCCATATATTCAAATCAGTGATAATTTCACATCCCATTTATTAGAATTGAAGGATTATTTTTGTGGTTTCATAAATACAATTACATTTTATTATATTTCGGAAAAATAAATTATTATTTTATTATTAATACCACATATTTATAGTAGTAAGAATCAGAATTAAATTGAAATCTGCTGGGTAAGATGATAAAAACATCTTCGGATGCAACACATTACATCATTTTTAAAGGTCCCTTAGAAGAGAATTTTTAGACTTCAAGAACCAATAAATCATTTATAGTGACGTTTTTAATAGAATAGTTTATGGTTTTTTAATCTATAGTGATAAATTTGTTGTAAATAAAGGAAAGGAAGGGTGTCCTTGTATAAGTGGGGGAGAGGACATATCTGGGATTTATTAAAAGGTTAAAATATAAAAAATTCATTGTCAAACCAACTACTTCAAAATAGATTAATATTTGATGGTGGTATATTATTTTATACAAATATTGATAGAAAAAGGGATTTCAACATTTAAAAATTGAATATTAAAAATTATCACTTGGTTACATGATCGGTAAAACCATTATAACAATACCTATGATACCAAATTTTTAATACATTTACTATTCACTATGAAATGAAATAATAATATTGAAATATTATTAATTATAAATAATCCTAATATGTAATAATATTAATAAAATTCATTTCACATAAGTGTCAATATATATTTTAAAATTAAACAATCAAAATATGACGAAATGGGGTTTAAAAAATTATATTCTTGTGTATAAAAATTATAACGATCAAATTTAAACATAACATTGATTAAAATTACATAAAATGAAATATTAAAAATATAAAAGTGGAAAAATGTATTTTTATAACCTTTTTAAACACAATTTATATTTTTATATTAATTAAATATGAATTAAATTTTCAATAACAATATATAATTTTCATGATTTAATGAAATCTAAATCCTTTTATAAATTTGAAAAAAAATCCATGTGTGATAATTTTGACATTTTTACTAATTATATATTAATTAATAAAAATACATTTTATTATTATTAAAAGTTAAAATTTTGTTTATATTTTCCTAAAATGTAATAAAAATCAATTTTTAGTAGAAAATGTATTCTTGAAGCATATATATACATTACTAAAACATAATTAAATATTTATGGGATTATTCTGTTTTTGAAAACCCATTATACATAAAATTAATTTTTAGTTCCCATTAATAACATAAATTTAGTGTATTTTAAATAATATTATACTATATTATTCAATATTTAGACTAGGGGTTGCGTGTATAGAAAGGTATTGATGAACATAATTTTAATATAAAATATGTATTATAAAATATCAGGATGTTACATTATAAAACCCATAAAATTAACTTCATTTTTGAAGTCACATGACAATTATTACAATAAATTATTTTATCTTATTCTATACCTTAATTGGACTCCCATGTGTCATGTTTGAATTTCTAAACCCTATAGATAACTATTACATAGAGAGTAGTCTTATTCCGTATCACTGTATCTCTTGGAACCCAGATACATACCCATTGATCATTATAGAAAAGGTCTTTATGAAGTGGTATAAAATCGTAGTTCCATAAATTTTTATGAAAATATATTATCTTTTCCAAGAAATATACTTAAAACACAACATGATCTTGACAGAGGATTGGTGGAAGTAGAAAGAGATAATCCACCATCCAAACTCAATCAAGAATCATGACAAGGAAAATACATAGAAAAAACATTACTTTATTTAAAAATACAATAACATATTCAATAGCTAAATTCATTGATATACATTTGAAGCAAAAATTAAATATTATAATTCCTCAATAAAATTATGCATTATATTTCTATTAATTGTGATATTCTTAAATATCTTGTTGATTGGATCTAACATTCTCAACAATTTCCTATACTAGCTCAGATAAAAATGTCTTTATTAATCTATCAATATCATAACATTTTGTATTTATACACCAATTTTTATATAAAGTTTCTTAATTCCCTAATGAATACTCATGTTTGAGAAGGTATTTTAAGAGAAATAATTATGATCAAGGTGTTGATAACCAAAACCATTAAAATAAATTGAAGATGAGTCCAAAATATCTTCTAGGATGCGGTTTGTTATACTAGAATAACCATTTATCTAAGGATGATATTTAGTACTAAATCAAAACTCAAAAACAAGAGTGTAATTAATAATTCTCTAGGACATCAAGATAAAACATACATTTTCATCGGGAAAAATATATCTTTATATCATTTTACATGAGGATTCATCCCAGCCAATTATTAGATAAATCAATGTATATTGAAAAACCTTCTCCATCATAGGGTTGTGTAATAATAGGTGTGATAAAAATGATTATCATTAATTCATTTAAATTTCCATACCATCATTTATTCAATGGATATATTCACAATTCTGTGTAAACATTGTGAGTTGGTTTTACATCGGTGAGAAATTATATGAAAAGAATCGATTATATCATTATAAACGGAGAAAAATATAAATTTAAATAAAAATGGTTACACTAGTAAATTTACTACTAATATATGTATTTGATGGACCCATGTATATAACATCACATGATATTATATGACCAAAACCTGAACCTTTTTTATCCAAAATTCACAAATAGTATATTTATCAAATGACTTCTCCTTTTTATGATCATTGGTAAAATTCCTATGTTATCATAAAATTAATCATCTTCCTTTAAATATATAGGATTTTGATTTTTAAATAAAACAAAAAAACATATCATTTTAATATCTAAAGATCATATTCAATATAACTGTGAGGATAGTAGAGGCATTGGTTAGCACAAATGACTTCAATATATATTCATAGTGTTCTCACTATGCATGAAATGATTTTGTAGTAATCCAATCCTTCATGATCCTAAATTGAGGATATACATACATAATGTCAATCCAATAAAATTATTGAGCTACATCATGAATACGAAACACATCCTCAACAAATGTCATGGGATATTTTTTCATGATACTGATATTAATATGTTTCTAATAATCAACATAGATATGAATCTATCAATATTTCCTCTTAATAAAATGAACATATGCGCCCCCTATTGATTCACACAACTAAATGAATGCATTATCAATATTTTTCTATAATGGATTATTCAATTCTAATAACTTAATAGTGTTGTTTCTATAAAGAATAATTATAATAATTTTAAAACAAGGTATATGATTTATTGAATATGTGAGTTCATTATTTTGAGGAAATCTAATATACACTTCTAAAAGTAAATTAATAAATTCACCTACAACAGGGGTATCAAAAAATATTGATCTTTTCCTCAACCATAAGATATAAACACATAATTTGGAAAGGAATCAGTCCATATATAATTGATGTAATTTTCATTTGATTTTAATATTTATTATTTCACTAATAGATGATTAAAAAATTGATTAAAATATAAAATTTTAATTTCGGTATAAAAATATTTTTGTGGGATGTATTTAAATTAAAACAATAAATTCACAAAAAAAAAGATAAAATTAATGTATAGGGTCATTAACACAATTTTATAGAAATAAAATCCATGTATATTAAATAAAATAAGAATTATATATTTGAGATTTGGTCACCACACAAATACCTGATTTCACATCAATATCAAAATATCATTGTTTATGTTGTGAATTGAAATTACTTAAGGAAAATTCAGATATACCTAAATTAATATAATTATACTCTAATAATATACATCAATGTTTGATAACACCGTTAAATACTACAACATTATTATTCATTCTTCAATATCTTCTTAGAACCAAAATTTTATTCATGGCCATGAAGAGTCATTATGAAGATGATAATTGTTGAAAAAATATGAATAAGTTGACTAAATCATCATGTGTTATTTTCAATCTATGAAACCTTAGGTTCATACATAGTGAAATATGGTCGTTATCTATTTAAATTCATCAGAATGGTCTGTACATGAAATTCAAATTAACCAAAGAATTTCCCTCTTTAGTGTAAAATGTGGTGTGATATAATGGAGAACTCACTGTGTACTAGAATGAAGACCAAGATATACATGACAAATTATTTTTGGGGGTATTACCACTATATAAATATATTACAAAAAAATACAATTGTAATATATTAATAGGGTCATCTTTCTATAAAACACATAAAACATTAATTACAATATCATAGATGTTTTTTAATTATTATTTCCCTACGGGTTCTCGCTATTTTTTCTAATCATTGTTTCCAATGGTAAAGAATCCTTTCAATGATTCCAACTATAGATACCCATAATTTACATACATAGATACTGTATCTTAGTATCTGAATATACATTACATGAAATTATATTCTATTTTAGAATCTTATATATTTAGTGATATTTGAATCTTTGATATGTAAATGACTAGATCATAAGATATCTACATCATCTCTATATATGTTATTCATATTTCTCATACTACTTTTTCATATCATACATAAAAACCTTTTACATAACCATGTGAAATGTAACATCATAATGGGTGAGTTCAGAATGTCAATTTGGATAAACATTATAGATATTAATGATTAGAAAACATTTATAAGAGAATATGGGTACATTAACATGATAGTATAATTTTAGAATAATACCCTACATATTATAGATAATAATATTAGTTTAGGGATGAAATTATAGAGATAAATAAGAAATTACTAGAAAAAATATCAAATATCATGATCCATGCGAACAAAAATATTTCATAAGCCATAATTTTGGGGAATACAAATAATCATAGAAAATTATTAACATTTAAATGGAACACTACATATAGTATTATATAGGATTGGGATAACTCTACATTTGACCATATCCTCAAATGATTCATACTTCCAAGACTATCATAGTGGAATGATCCACCATCGAAATAGTGTTCACTCCTCATACAAGTCCATGTTATCTAATGAGATATCTGTATTTACCCAATGCATTAAAGGGATATATAATTTTGGGTCAACCCATCAAATAAAGTGAATTATATATATGTGTGACACATTATTATAAAATCATCATTAATAAAAATCCAATGTAATGTAAATTGTTGGTCGGAGTGGACACTCAATAGGGGGGTTGAATTGAGTTCAAATTAAAATTTTTGTTTAAAAACCTTTACTAAAATCCCCAAATTTAAAATACTATTTGAATTATAGTGAATTTGAACTAAAGAAAACTTTCAGTTAGGTTCTCAAGGGATTGATTAATTCCTATTTAATCTAATCAGAAGATAATATTAGCTTTTGAAACTAAGCTAATGATTTACAAATAATGCAAACACTTGCTAATTCAATTACCAGAGTAACTTTGAAAAACAGTTTGAATTTTAAAGCACTTAGCAGTGGAATAAAAGGTTTTAGATAAAACTAAATAAAGAACAGCAGATATAACCAAGAGGTTCAGTCTCAAGCTAAGACTTAGTCCTCTCAACAGTTTATATAAATTTTATCCACACCCCGGATCGGGGTTCACAATAGTTTACAACTGTCCAGGTCAAAGACCTCTACCACAGTTCTTCATGGGAAACAAAAACAACAGAAAATACAGTTGTCCAGGTCACACACGACCTCTACCACTATCCACAGTGGGAAATAGAAGATGTAAGGAGTTTGAATGAGGATTTACAGATCCTACAGTTATGGTTTAGGAGACATTGTATGTGTAAATTAAAACTGATGACACACACTATTCGTAATGTAACTAATAAATCATTGAGAAAGATATAGAGTTTATAATGGCTCTAGTGATTGCAGTGTAGCTCTGGACTCCTTCAGATTGATCAGAAATGGATCTGAGTCCTCTTCTGGTTTTTGTCTGGAAAACAGAGTGTCGTCTGCTTGACATCCAGGTTCAGAGACAGTGAAAAAGTAGTCGATGAAGTTCATCAAAATATTCGTGAAATTACACAGTTCTTCTTGAGTAAGAGTGAGTGTGTATGATCTTCTGAGTCTTCTTGGTCGTGCATGTATATCCGTATGATCTCTTCTTGTGTATGTCACTTGTTGATCACTTCTGTATTTCCCTTGTATCTGTCTTTTTTGCAGCAATACAAACTTCTTCTATTTATGGCACGAGCTCTGGCAAAAGAAATTATTTCATTTTGCAGGTACAAGGTACGGTTCCCTGACATCCAAAAACCTTCATTAAATAAATTACAGAGCATTAAAATATACCTGAGATGACCGTTGGATAGATTAAAAAAAAAGAAGAAGAAATTAAGGTAGCGTCGGATTCTCTAGAACGGTAGCTTTGGATATCGGTGGCCTTGTGTATCGGTAAGTCTTTGTATTGGTCACCTCTTGTATCAGTAACTTCTTGTGTAACGATAAACTTTCTATCGGTAGACTTCATGTGTGTTGGTAGACTTGATCAGTAGTGGTAGACTTAATGTACTAGTGACCTTTCGTGTAACAATAGCCTTCATGTACCGGTAGACTTGATGTATCGGTGACCTTCATGTATCGGTAGACTTTTTGTACTGGTGGAATTGATGTATCGGTGACCTTCACGTATCGGTAGACTTGTTGTACTGGTGTACTTGATGTATCGGTGACCTTCACGTAACGGTAGACTTTACAAATCAGTAGGTTTGTTCTGTAATGGTGACCACTTCTCTGTTTAAGCATTCTATTGGAAGAATGGGTTATGTTAGAATATATATCCATCCAGTAACTGAATTCTCTGAAAATAATGAAAATATTATAATATTTGAATATGCGCATGCTGTACAGAAATACTGAAATAAGTAATTAATCATTAATCAATATAGGGATTATCAAACTATAATTGAGCATAATTGGGATTATCAAAATATAATTGAGCATATATGGGATTATCAAAATATGAGTTCAACTAATTCTCCAGAGGTTCCAACAATCTCCCCCTTTTTGATAATCACAACATATGCCAAAGTATTAAGAAAATTAAAATGGTAGCAGAGGAAAAATTTCCTAAAAAAATCTTTAAAACAATGTTATCATTTTTCTCCCCCTTTCTATTACACTCAAATTTCTCATTTGTTTTATTATCTACCACTTTGTCATTAACAAAAATAAGGGTAGAATCAGAGAAATTGAGAGACAAAAAGCGAACAGATTACACAGAAACATAGTAAAGTTGAGAATGTAAGAGTAAATTTCCATTAAATCACAAAAGGTACAAACTGATAAATTCAGTATTACAAAAATACAAGTGAATCCTATCAAAAACATCTAGAATCGCTCAATCTTGTTCTTGAACAGGATTCGTTCCCTTAGGATCAAAAGAGGGTGCAGGTTCAGATTGAGTAGATGGCTTGGGAATAGCTGAAAGAACAAGTGGAGGGTCATCCACTGAAACTGCACCAGATCTGAAATATGTGCTTCTATGTGGGATCATAGGAGTAAATATTCTAATATCCTAAACTAGAGTCAACTGAGGTGTACTCCCAGAGGCAGATTCAGGAAGTGCAGGAGGTATAATCACAGATCTGGCATCCACATGCAAGAATGGTAGCAACAGGTTCCTGAAATCCATAATAATACTACATCCTCTCTCCATTGCTGACACAAAATCATCTTGATTTTCAATGAATTTATCCAAGCCAGGAGTAAGCTCCCTGAGATTACTAACATGTTCTCTAAAAGAATGAGTTACTGGAGGAAAATGCATATTCTCTATCAACAGCTTTAAATGATTGGTCATTTGATGCTTGGTATAGACCTTCTCAAAGTAAGCATCCACCTTATTCTTAATGGCCTCTTGAGAAGTAATAGTTGACCGTAGGTGATCACAAACAAAACTGCTAACTTCCCTAGTGGTAGAAAGGATTTGAGTATCTGAGTACCACTAGTACTGGCCTTAGCGAACTCTTCTTGGATCACAGTTCTGATCTGGTCAATGTTCACAGTGGAGTTGGAAGAGGGAAAGGGTTTTACCGAGAAAGCTATTGTCTCTTTGAATGATTGTGTCGAATTAATAACCACCTTCTGAACAAGTGCATCTTGACTGTTCAAATGTTCTTTGACTGATTTCTTAAAAGCCTCAAATACTTCCACAAATTGCTTGACTACTTCTTTGATATATCTGATATCAGTATTCACTTCGGTTTGAGAGCTGTTCATGGTAGTCAATGAAGCAATAGATTGTCTTAGAGCAACCACAGCTCTTGTCCAACTCTCAATTTTAGTATGGAATACTTTAATTTCATCCATCATTTCCTTCACTGGACTAGACACATCACATCCCAGAGATAGCTCCAGGGATTTCTCCACACTCCTCATTTCATCAACCAGGATTTTCTTTAAATCTGTCACTGATTATCTCTTTGCTTCTTTTATTTTAGCCTTTAAAGACTCATGGTCCTCCTTGGTTGCAAAGTTTTCAACCACAGCAAGTAGGATAACTGACTCCCTTTGAGGCTGGTCTTCCTCATCAGAATGTCCATAATTAAATCCAAAAACCATATATCCTGGATCTGATGACCAACCTTTGCTGTCATACAACACAAAAACTGAACCAAGATGCTCCCCCTCACATAGATCGTTCTCCTGAGGAATCTCCATCAACTGCTCTGCTCGAGATAATTCTACAACCACCTCTGAAACTTCAGCAAATGAAAAAACCATTTCCTCTGAGGGCTCAATGACTCTCTCATCAATAGAGGTAGATGCTACTTTTTCTTCCTGATCAGGAACTATCTTGATTGTACTATCTATCAGAGGGATCAAACTGAGCTCTTCTTCTTTATTATCCTCATCATCTGCTTCATCAGCAGCCTCCTTTTCTCCATGAACAAAATGATCGGATTTAGTTGCCTCATCCTCTTTAGAGGTGTTCCTGACAGTATTCTGATATG
The DNA here is from genome assembly GCA_963277665.1 of Viscum album. Taxonomy (NCBI): domain Eukaryota; kingdom Viridiplantae; phylum Streptophyta; class Magnoliopsida; order Santalales; family Viscaceae; genus Viscum; species Viscum album. Next base: position 396,675,923 of record OY728148.1, read on the forward strand.
GTTCTACTTCTTCTTCTTCAGTGGACTCATTATCATTGTCCTTCAAAACAGTTTCTCTCCATGGTAGTTATTTTGTAGGGCTAGCTGCTCCATAGGAAATATTTTGGTGTACAAAACTAGGAGGTAAATATGGGTCTCCTCCTTCCTCAACTGACGTCTCTTCCTCCTCAGTTTCAGCCTCATCATCACTGTAGATCGGTTCTTGATCATCTGGTCCAAGACCCGGATCCCTCACATCCTTTGGTCTAGAAGGATGGTCTACATGAGTGTACTTGTCATAGATTTTACCTTCATCATTAACCCATGATTTCTTCCAAGGGTTCCAGATAACATTCATAAATATACAAACAGTCCTAGTGATGCAAAAATTATCCTTAACCACGATAGTTTCTTATTGAGGTCCAGCTACCTCCTTTTCCTTCAACATAAAAGAAATAAACTTAGGAAAGAATAGTGCATTGGACTTAGACTTTAGTCTTTTCATATCCTAAATCTGAATCATTATCAATCTACACAAATTCACCACTACTCCATGCTTTAATAGATACAAAAAATAAAAGTCATGAAATTTGAGGGTGGAAAAATATCCTCTCCTTGGACAAATCACATGCTGAATGAACATAAAAAGTAGTTTATCCTCCCCTGCCATTTCTGTAGCATTGATCATTCTAGAATTTCCATTTCCTATCAATTATAACAAGGAATCCTCATATTTTAAAAAGTCACTAGAGTAGGTACGGATTTTGAATAAAATCCATAATCACCTCTATGAGAAACTCTAAGGTTCTCAGCCCATTCAATAGATGAAAACAAAAACTTTTGACCATTCACAAAGGAAATCATCCTATTATACTCTTCGGATGTTTCAAAACAGACAAACTCATAAAAATATTTTACCAGTACTAGATAATACTGTCCATTATTGTTCATGAAGCATTCGATCCATCCTTGCTCTTGTAAAATCTTCAGAATCATAGACTTACATTCCAACAGCCATTCTGCACATAACTTTTTTTCCACTACAATTTCTCACTTCGATAAATGCGAATTCACAGGATTACTTCGAACAACACCTCTACTGCTTCCACTAGCACCATCATTGGTTAATTTATGCTTCTTATCTTGCGGCGCATCACTCCCTTCAAGCACTGAGGGTCACTTCACATGGGCCATTTTAGATTCTGAGGCTTAGGGTTTTGCGAGCTTGTGAGGTTTTAGGTAGGAGGGATTCAAATAGACAGTTTCACAGTTATTGATTGATGTCTAGAGTCGGATTTAATATCATTTAGGATTCACATATAAAATAAATCCAATATTAAAAAAATGTTCTAAGTCTCAGCTGTAATATGAAATTTTTAAAATAGCGCGAGAGATGTACCGGTGAGGTCTCCTTAAACGGTGAGGTCTATCCTAACGGTGAGGTCTATCCTAATGGTGAGGTTTATCCTAACGGTGAGGTTTATCCTAATAGTGAGGTCTATCCTAATGGTTAGGTTTATCATAATAGTGAGGTTTATCCTAACGTTGTGGTTTATCCTAATGGTGATGTTTATCCTAACAGTGAGGTTTATCCTAATGGTTTAAGAGTAATTTATCATTCCTAATTCGTGTCTAATGAAACTTAATGTTTCTGAACATAATGGCTTAGTGAAAATATCAGCTAATTGGAGTTCAGTGCCTATAAATTCAAGAGTTAAATCACCTCTTTGATAATGATCTCTTAGAAAGTGGGGTCTAACATCAATGTGTTTGGTTCTAGAGTGAGACACAAGGTTCTTAGAGATGTTGATCGCACTAGTGATATCACAGTTAAATGAAACATGTTTAAAATCAAATCCATAGTATAATAAAGTGTGTTTCATCCACAGAATCTGGGCACAGCAACTACCAGAAGCTATATACTCTGTTTTAGCAGTAGATAATGAAACTGAGTTCTGTTTCTTACTACACCATGATACTAGTGACTTTCCAAGTAAATGACATGATCCAGATGTGCTCTTTCTATCTAAATTGCATCCAGCAAAGTCAACATCTGAATAACTTATTAAATCAAATGATTGTCCTTTTGGGTAAAACAGTCCCAAATTAGCAGTATATCTAAGATATTTGAAAATCCTTTTAACAACAAGTAAGTGTGAATCATTAGGGTTAGATTGAAATCTACAACACATACATACACTAAACCTAATATCAGGCTGACTAGCAGTAGGATAAAGTAAACTCCCAATAATACCTCTATAATTAGTTTGATCTACTGGTTTCCTAGTTTCATCAATATCTAATTTACAGGTTGTACTCATAGGTGTATAACTTCCCTTAATACTATCCAAACCAAAATGTTTTAATAAATCCTTTGTATATTTACTTTGATTTAAAATAATACCATCTTTAGTTTGAATGATTTGAAATCCAAGAAAGTACATAAGCTCTCCCATTATGCTCATTTCAAACTCATATTGCATAACCTTTGAAAATTCAGTACATAGAGAATATTTAGAAGATCCAAAAATAATATCATCAACATATATTTGTACTATTAAAAAATCTTTTGAAATTCTTTTTATAAAAAGAGTGGGATCAGCAATTCATTTTGTAAATCCTTTTGAAATATGAAAATTTGTAATTCTTTCATACCATGCTCTTGGAGCTTGTTTTAAACCATATAAAGCTTTAGAAAGTTTAAAAACATGATTTTGAAAGTGAGGATTTTAAAAACTATGTGGTTTTTCTACAAAAACATCTTCAATAATAAAACCATTTAGAAAATCACTTTTCCAATCCATTTGATATAACTTGAAATTCAAATGTGATGCAAAGTAAAGTAAGATCATAATTGCCTCTAATCTAGCTACAGGTGCAATGGTTTTCTCATAGTCAATTCCTTCTTCTTGATTGTAACCTTGTGCAACTAGTCTAGATTTGTTTCTAATGATGTTTCCAGATTCATCAAATTTGTTTCTAAACACCCACTTTGTTTCTATGGTTAAAGTGTCCTTAAATATTTCTACTAATTCCCAAACTTTATTTCTTTCAAATTGATTTAGTTCTTCTTGCATAGCCATTACCCAAAATTCATCATTGATAGAATCATTGATATTTTTAGGTTCTAACTGTGAAAGAAAGACTTTATGTTCAACCTGATTTCTTAGAGAAGCTCTATTCTATGTTTCTCTATCTAGATTACTTACAACAGCATCTAAAGGATAGTTCTTTAGAATCCTAGTTGGTCTCGAAAAGGTAGTGCTAGAGATTTCAGGTTCATCAACAGGTTGGGAATCAATAGAAGCAGGTTCTGGAAAATTTCCAGAACTGGATGTTTTAACTATAGGTCCATTGTCTTTATCATTAAGGTTCAAAATAGATAGAAAATATTCCATATTTTCAAGAGAGGTCTTAGGTTCAAGTGGATCAGTTTCATCAAATTTGATGTGAACAGATTCCACCAAACATTTGGTTCTCTTGTTGAAAAATCTATCGGATTTACTAGAAATAGAGTAACATAGGAAAATTCCTTCATCACTCTTGGATGAAAACTTGTCAATATTATCTTTAGTATTATGAATAAAGACTTTGCAACCAAAAACTCTGAAGTAGTTAACCTTAGGTTTCCTATGGTTCCACAACTCATAAGGGGTCCTCTTAAGAACAGGTCTGATCAAGACTCTATTGATAATATAATAAGCTGTATTGACAGCTTCAGCCCAAAAATAAATAGGTAGGTCATACTCATTGAGCATGGTTCTGGCAATTTTCTAAAGGTTTCTATTCCTCCTTTCTACTACACCATTTTGTTGAGGTGTCCAAGCGGCAGATAAATTGTGACTATAGCCATTGTGTGAGCAGTATGATTCAAACTCATTATTTTCAAACACATGGCCATGATCACTTCTCAAGGTTTTAATCTTAAGTCCACTAAGGTTCTCTATAGACATGTAATATTTAACAAAGTAAGAACAATCTTCACTTTTGTGATCTAGAAAATATACCCAAGTATACCTAGAATAGTCATCTATAAGAACATAGAAATAGTGCTTCCCATTTAAACTAGAAACTCTAGAAGGTCCAAACAAATCCTTGTTCACCAACTCGAGAGGTTGAGAAGTTGACACTTCTTTCTTTGATTTGAAAGAAAATTTATGTTGCTTTCCCTTTTGACAGGGATTACAAACTTTATCTGCTGGGAATTCAAGTTTTGGTAGGTCTTTAACTAAGTTATTCCTAGTAATTTTTCTAAGTGAAAGTACATTCCAGTGTCCTAATCTTCTGTGCCAAATCCATGACTCATTATGAAAATCATTTAAACAGGTAATATTTTTCATAGCTAAAGAATTTAAATCAACAGTATAGACATTTTCATTTCGCAAGGCAGAAAATACTAAAGCATTTTTAGAATTAATAACATTTCAAGAATAATTTTTAAATTTAACATTAAAACCATCATCACATAACTGAGAAATACTTAGTAAATTATACTTAATCCCATCAACAAATAGAACTTTAGAAATTAATACTGAATCAGTGTTACCAATCTGGCTGAAGCCGATGATTTTTTCTTTAGAATTATCACCTAAGGTAACAAAACCTCCATCAACTCTGACTATGCTTTTAAAGCATGAGATTTCTCCTGACATATGTCTTGAACATCCACTGTCCAAGTACCAAGTCTTTCTACAGGAGCTCTTTAATTAGGTTCCCTACAAAATAGATTTTGATTGGAAATGATTTTGGTACCCAGATTTTCTTGGGTCCAGACAGGTTAGCCAATAAAACATTAGGTACCCAAATTTGTCTTATGGGTCTCAGAAAATTTGTAGAATCAATAGATTTTGAATGATAAACCTTGTTGGATCTGTAACTATGAATATAACTAGTTGAAGCATATGAACTTCCAGAATTAAGACTATCCACATTCTGTCGAGATTTAGAAATAAATCTAGTTTTGGTAATTTTTCTTTGTCCAGTTTGGTATCCTATACTAGTAGTATATCTAGGTGAAATCTTCATACCTTGAATTTGAGTAAGAGTATCTTTTCCATTTGTGAACTTTTATAAATCCTTCCTAAGTTTCTCATTTGACAATTTCAGTTCAGTGTTTTCTTTAAGAAACTGAGCATTCTTTTCCATTTCTATGTCAAGATCAGATTTATGTTTAACAGTAAAAGCATATTGTTTATTTAAACCTTTGTATTTGTCTTTCAGCTCATTACATGTTTCTTCCAACATATCATAGTATTCAAACAATTCATATTTTGACATATTTTCATAATCAGAATCATCTCTAGAATAATATGTATTTAAATCAGTAGTTTCAGATGTTACCTCAGATGTGTTTTTCATGAAACACATGTTTGCCTTATTTCTTTTTTCAGTCACAGAAGATTCAGATTCACTAGATCTATCCTCATAGTCACTCCAAGTAGCATTCATGGATTTCTTATACTTATCATCCTTATACTCAGACTTCCTCTTGTATTTCATCTTTGGACAATCTGCTTTTATATGTCCTTTTCTTTTTCATTCATAGTAGACAACTTCCTCAGATTTGTCAGATTTCTTCCAGTCCTTTTTCCAGTGACCCTTGTTGTCATACTTACTTTTGTATTTTGATTTTCTGAAAAACTTCTTCTTCCTATAAAACATCTTAAATTTTCTGGCTATGTGAGACATTTCTGCATCACTGTCAGATGCACTTTCACTTTTTTCATAGCTTGATCTATCACTCATGGTCTGAATTTTCTCTTTATCCTTATTCTTTGAGGTAGATGTCTTGAAGGCAACTGACTTCCTTTTTGGTTCATCTTCTTCTTCTTTTTTTACCTTAATTTCTTATTCATACATCATCAACTTACCAATAAGTTCCTTGACTGGCAGATTACCAATATCAAAAAATTCTCTGATTAAAACAGAAGTGCCCCTCCATCTTTCGGGTAGGCATCTCAAAATTCTCATGATCTGCTCCTTTGATGAAACGTCCATTCCCATTGAGATCATTGTATTGACAATTTCGTTAAACCTTAGATACATATCATAAATGGGTTCATCAGGAATCATCTTAAAATTATCATATTGAATAGTATAGGTGTTCAATATCATTTCCTTAACATTAGTTGTTCCATCATGAAAAACACCTGAAGTATCCCAAATTTCGTATACAGTCTTACAAGCAGATATTCTATTAAATTCCTCATCTCCTAAAGCACAATACAGAGCATTCATAGCCTTGAATTATTATTGTAAGATGTCTTAGTAGCTTCATTCCAAGTAGATCTAACAGTAGTGGGAATTTAAAATTCTGATTCTATGGAAGTCCAAATATCAAAACCCATGCTTTCTAAATGAATTTTCATCTAAATCTTCCACTATGCATAGTTGTTTCCATTGAAAAATGGTGGTCTATTAGTTGAAACACCTTTAAGTTTGTTATCCATGATAACTAGGTTAAAACAAAAAAAATTAAAGAGATAAAAATTTATAAATAACCGAAATTTTATGAACATTAAAATACAACTAAAATCACAGTTGAAAAATAGAGTACTTCAGAAATAAAAATTATTCCTCTGATACCAAATGTTGGTAGGAGTGGACACTCAAGAGGGGGGTGAATTGAGTTCCAATTAAGATTTCTATTTAAAATACTTTACAAAAATCACCCAATTTAAAATACTTTACAAAAATCACCCAGTTAATCTAATCAGAAGATCAGATTAGATTTTGAAACTAACCTAATGATTTACAAATAATGAAAACACTTTCTATTTAAATTATCAGAGTAACTTTGAAAAACAGTTTAAATTTTAAAGCACTTAGCTGCAGAACAAAAGGTTTTAGATAAACCTAAATAAAGCACAGCAGATATAACCAAGAGATTTAGTCTCAAGCTGAGACTTAGTCCTCTAAACAATTTATATAAACATTATCCACACCCTGGATCAGGGTTCACAAAAGTTTACAACTATCCAAGTCAAGGACCTCTACCACAGTTCTTCGTGGAAAACAAAAACAACAGCAAATATAGATTTCCAGGTCACACACGACCTCTACCACTATCCACGGTGGGAAATAGAAGATGTAATGAGTTTGAATGAGGATTTAAAGATCCTCCAATTAATGTTTAGGAGACAGTGTATGTGTAAATTAAAACTGATGACACACACTGCTTGTAATGTAAATAATAAATCAATGATCAAGATATAGAGTTTAGAATGGGCCAAGTGATTGCAGTGTAGCTCTAGACTCCTTCGAATTGATCATAAATAGTTCTAAGTCCTCTTCTGGTTTTTTTCTAGAAAACAGAGTGTCGTCTGCTTAGCATCCAGGTTCAGAGAAAGTGAAAAAGTAGTCGATGAAGTTCTTTAAAATCTTCGTGAAAGTACATATCTCTTCTTGAGTAAGCATGAGTGTGTATGAGCATCTGAGTCTTCTTGGTCATGCATGTATATCTGTATGAGCTCTTCTTCTGTATGTCACTTATAGATCACTTCTGTATTTCCCTTGTATCTGTCTTTTTTGCAGCAACAAGAACTTCTTATATATATGGCACGAGCTCCGGAAAAAGAAATGATTTCTTTTTGCAGGTACGAGGTACGGTTCCCTAACATCCAACAACCTTCATTAAATAAATGACAGATCATTAAAATATACCTGATATGACCGTTGGTAAGATTAAACAAAGGTAAAGAAATTAAGGCAGCGTCGGATTCTCTGGAATGGTAGCTTTGGATATCGGTAGCCTTGTGTATCGGTAAGCCTTTGTATCGGTAACCTCTTGTATCGGTAACTTCTTGTGTAACAGTAGCCTTTCTATTGGTAGACTTCATGTCTGTTGGTAGACTTGATCGGTAGTGGTAGACGTAATGTACAGGTGACCTTTCATTAACAGTAGCCTTCATGTACCTGTAGACTTGATGTATCTATGACCTTTACATATCGATAGACTTGTTGTACTGGTGGACTTGATGTATCAGTGACCTTCACGTATCAGTATACTTGTTGTACGGGTGGACTTGATGTATCGGTGACCTTCACGTAACGGTAGACATTACAAATCGGTAGCTTTGTTCTATAACGGTGACCACTTGTCTGTTTAAGCATTCTATTGGAAGAATGGGTTAAGTTAGAATATATATCCATCCAGTAACCGAATTCTCTGAAAATAATGTAAATATTATAATATATGAATATGTGCATGGTTTACAGAAATATTGAAATAAGTAATTAATCATTAATCAATATAGGGATTATCAAACTATAATTGAGCATAATTGGGATTATCAAAATATGGGTTCAACTAATTCTCCAGAGGGTCCAACATAAATAATTTAAATAAAAAACCTATAATAGTATAAACCAGAACAAGAAAACATGTTTCCTAAATGGGTCATCATAAAAAAACAATCAAATTATAATGGAGAAGGTTTCATAAAATCATTATAATGTCATCAACATAATTCATTTAATAAATTAAATTGGATTTTATAAGTGGATTACATCTCCATTAATGCATATTTAAAATCATTGTTTGTCATCATACATTAAAAATTCAATTTAAAGATAAATAGAATATTTCATGAGAAAATACCTTTTTTACTAAAATATAATTTTTTTTAAATAATAAATTTTATATTTATTAAGATAAATATACTAATTGAAAATAATTATGGAAATATATAAAGGATTGTTAAAATTATTAAGAGACCATGAAATCTAGAAACTCCATCCATGCCATGTCTGTTAAAAATTATTCCTTTTTTTATTTTTGGTAAAATGAAATGGAATTAAATTTTAAAAATATTAGGAATTTTCCTTTGAAATTATTTTAATAAAACTCAATCCAAGGTGGAAAATAAATTATCATATCATAGTATAATAATAAAACATATATAAAATAATTTTTTGAAAACATAGGCATGTATGAAAACTGATTTTTAATAGAAGACTGAAATAAATTCGCTTTACGTTAAAATATTAATCCTATATCATTAGTATTTTAAATGTGGAAATTGAAAGAAAAACAAGTAATCATTATAAAATACTAAAGTATAAGATAAATAATTTATTTAATTATTGATAGAGAAAAAAAATTCATTATTTCAATGTTAATCATAAATAATCTCGATAAACAACGAGATAATATCATTAATCTCTGAGCACTTTACAAAATATTAAATCATAATAAAAGTTATAAAATTACATAAAAATTAACTTTATATATAATTAATTTTAGTGTAATAATGATTTAACATGTCAATGGATTAATTTATAAACCTCATATACATAAATAGGAAGGTAACATAAAAACTTTCTCAACGAAAATAAATTTCCAGGATTAATCATTATTGCTTAAGAAATATCAGAATCAAAACCTCCGAAATGATAGAACCTTAGATGGATTTGAATAAATATAATCGAAAAATTAATCCATGGGTATTATATAAATTTTACAAATAACATAAGTTATGAATATGGAATATGTATGATTGAAAAAAAATGAGACATAAAATTAATGACCTAAAATTCAACATTCATTGAATGAACTATAACCTCATGTATAATAAATATAAATATATTATTTATTAATAAAATAGTCATTTATATATATATATATATAATATCATATCATATCAACTTAATACATTTAAACACCCATTTATTTATAATTAATTATTAATAACATTGCTTATGGGTGTTAAAGGTTTCATTTTTCATGAGACCTTAGGTTGATAGTTCTAGTCCTTCTAATTTAATCTTTGTCAATTAATCTCCAAAAATTTAATCACAATATAAAATTATCTTATATCCATTATATATTTATTTATTATATCCAATAAAAAGAATAGATATAAAAATGAATTACATCATTCATATATATGCTAGTTTGTAGGTACACATTATTGTTGTTATCTCTATTTGATGGATGGAAAGAAAATAATTAAAATAATAATTCACCATTAATTAATAATTTTTTATCAGATATATGTTATAAATCTATTAAATTGACTATTATGATCTTTAATTTAATGGGGAAATTAAAAATTATTCATATTTATTTTTGGACGATGTAGTCTTAATATATGAATATGTAATGTTATATTTTCCAAGGATTGGAAGATAATAAGGTGGTTATGATATTATCATTAAACAATAATATATATGTAATTAATTTCTAATATATACATTAAAATCATTGAAATAAAAATCAATGAATTATTTTGGTGGAATATGAATTTAATTTCGAAATAATGTTGTATTTCATACAAAATCCCGAGAAATAAGTTCATGTCCCATTTGATCAAATAGAGGGATAATTTGGTGGTCCCCTAATAATAATAACAATTACGTATCTTGAGGGTATTAACGTTATAATTTTTATGTTCATTACAACATATTCTAACGACATTTAAGTAGAACTAAATTGAAATGGGTTATATAAGGTGATTATATCTCCATCGGTTGGCCTCCTTTGGATTATTTCATAAGGACATAAATAATTAACTATTAATAATTTCATTACCACTTATTCCTATATAATGAAACTTATAAGAAAACTAGGTTACTCGTGGTCAATTTTGAAGGTATAATCTTGTATGTGTAAGAGAAATAATGATCTCTCTTTTTTAATTGGTGGACATGAATTAATTAAAATTTACTAAAATATAAAAAATTAATAAAGTAACTATCAATGAAAATTAATAAATATATCCAAATATATGAATTTGGGATATAATGAGGTTGAAATATGTATAGAAAGTATTATTTAGACAACTATAATATTTAAATTTCCCCTTATACCCCCCCATTAAAATTATTTTAACTTTACTCATGATATCAAATTTGATCCAATTTTATTATTAGTTATGACTGAAAACTAATTATGAATATTAAAATTATAGAAATTATTTAAATAATAATATGGAATCTAAATTATAAAATCAAATTCAAATATGTTTCATAATATAATTTAAAATTAAACTCACATAACTAAACCTTTTGAAATTTCCCAAACAATGGTTTTTTAGTTATAAAATGTTTTTATATCAAAATTAAATAATAAAATTGTTCAATTAAACTAAATCATATTATGAAGTATATAATTTATAGGATCATGACTTTCAAAAAATATAGAATTTTTTTAACTGTTAACTTTTTAAGGGAAAATGAATTTTTTAATTTAAATCATTATTTTTCACTACAATGAAATAAAATCATTCAATATATACAATTTGGAACATTTCACATTAATAAGAATATTCAAATTACAATTTAAAATATGAATCTTATTTTTAAAAATAAATTTTCTAAAGGATAAAAATATATTTTCAATAGATTCAACAAAAGAAATAAGAAATATTTCTTGGGGAAAATTTATTCTATAAGTATATAAATTAATTACTAAAATAAGAGTATATATTAAAAAATATATTAAACTATCTAAATTCAATAAATATATACTTAGAATGTTCTTGTAACTATTAATACATCAAAATTATTGGACTTTATATATGGTTATAAGATATTATAGTTCGTTTAGACTCATGGTTGTGTGTATAACACACTATCAAATAAATTCAATTTATTTAATAATTATCATAAAAACTCCATGTATTAAAGAATAATCACAATAAAAATTAGAGCAATGGGTTATCCAAATAATTATGATTACAATTATCCTATCTTGGGAAATAATTTTTTTATGATGAAAATAAAAGTATTAGTATGATATAAATAGTTTTCTAGATAATAGAATATTATAAATATCAAAATGATGTCACATTTAAGGGAACTAATAACTAATGAATCCAATTGAGGAAAAACATCCCCAACATATAATGATATTTTTGATTTTTCATGGGTTTTTTGAGGGCCAAAAAACATTATATAACTCTCTACTCAAGTAATATATTATGTTTTAATAAATTCACCTCATTTTCAGAATTGCTATTTTGGACATCATTATAAGATTTCACAAATTACAGGAATGCTTTTCGAAATAGTTTAAAAATTTTTGTCATGTTTTCAGTTAGTATTATTGTATAAATATGTTTTTATTCATATAATTATCCCATAGATGTACCTTTAATTATAATTCTACCAATAAGACACAATCCTTCATGAAAATTCTTAATAAAAATGTGTACCATTATTTAATGATGGGGAAAACAAAATATTGTCTCTTGAATCATTTTCAGTATTTAGGTGAAAATACTATAGGAATTTTATTAATTCAAAAAAAATATTTTTATAAAAGAATAATATCATTATGTAGAAAATAATTCTTATAGAAAGTTGTTTTCATCTCCTTTCATTAATGTAATAAATTTTAGTTTTACTAAAATAAACAATCTTTGGAAGGAAATCCCATGAAAAAGGTAATTCTCAATGATTCTTTGATTACAATCTATTACATGCAGCATCAAGTTCATATAAAAAATAATAATTCCTGAATAAGGTGATATGTATATTTAGTTACCATTCAATTAAATCTAGGTTGTTATAGATAAAATTGATTTTATTTCAAAACTAGCTGAAAAAATGGTATTATGGAGGTTTTCATCTATTGACATCGTATGATGATTTAGTTCTAGTAAATTTTTTAATTTCATTCCTTTGAATTTAAGGCACAATGATGATTATTCTAATTGTTTTAATTGTATAATTACAACTAGTACCATCAAAATCAATATCATTTTGAGGGCATGATTTTTTATTCTATAAATTTCATTATCTGAAGGGAAAAAATTGGTCAGAACCTTTGCGTAATGAATTGATATATTAAAATTAATATTAGAAACCTCATAATATGTGGTTCCTATTTATTGAAGAGGTATTTCATTCTTCACATATCATAAATTAATCCCCCATTTAATGTAGTAAACAATACCCTTTGGTTTTATATGATAGATTTTGTTATATTTATGTTGGAAAATATTAAATTAGTTTACTATATTATGGAATAATTTATATATAAATTCTTTATTTCATGAATTACGAATAAAAAGTAACATATAATAATATAAAAAATTAATTTATATTATATTTATAATTTAACAAAATTAAAAATTACATAGAAAATGAAATTTTAAAGCATAGTCATAAAAAAATTGAATTATTTAACACGCCTTTTTTCCATGACTAACATAATTATCCAAATGTTTATATCATTTTTAACGAAAATAGTTCCTATTAAACATGTAAATCTACCTAAAAAGAATATAAATACCTCAGTATGGATGTTTTTCACATTATATTAGTGATTCAAAAGATCAAATACGTCTATGAAACTGATGCGAACAAAACTCACTACCATAATTGGGTATACCCTTCGAATGAATTATAAATAATGGAAATAAAGGGTTTTTAATTTTTTAAATTTGATAAAAATAGAAAATAGTTTATAATAAAACCATTCATGAATTATAAAGAATATCTCAATTCCTTAGAATACATAATGAAATATAAAATAAGATATACAATGAAAACATAATCTCAAAAAGGCTTCTCCCAATATCCCATTACCACAACCACTTAGGAATTTTTCAAAATGTGGATAAATTAACTCCCATATTCCTCTTACAATAAGAACATCATGCACATCTTCAATTTTCAATCTTTCTATCTGTACCACATTTTTTCAATTTCTCATCCTATATTATGTGATGTAATAAATTAACTCAAGCGATCCTCTTTACACTTATACACGACATGATATTCCATACACATGATGGGTGTTCCCAATCCCCCTAGCCTAGAGACTACCACCAAAGAATCAAACATAATCTAAAAGAAATTAATTCATGAAAAATAACATAAGGATAATGGAATATATATACATGGTGATAAATAATATTGGAAGAAAAATAGTGGAAATTTATACCATAACCAAAGGAAAAGCTCAAAAACATTAAACAAAACATTAAGGTACAAGTAAAACAACTGAATTAAAAACCATTATAATAAAAAATTACTAAATGTATATGTTAGGAATTTTTCACCATCTAATCACAAGCTACCAATACCAATATAACATCAACCCCAATGCCTCACCGTATTTCCTTTCCTTTTCATCCATTAAAAGACAACACGTATTCTATAGACCCCTGAATGGGTGTTCATGGGGTCAGATAAACAAACTCAATATTATCTGACCCATTGGATATATATTATTTAATTTAACTAAAAAATATCATCAATGTTATATAAAGTAATTAATGATAAATAATTAAATATTTATAATCTCAAAATCATGGTAAACGTTTCTCCTTTTAAAAAATTCTAAAAAATAAACTTAAAATAATTTCCAAATTTATTTTCTATATTAATTTCACATATTATAAAAAAGAGATATATCAAATCCAATATCTAAAAATAATAATAATAATAATAATCACACACTATGTATCACTCACAATCTAGAGTGATACAACATTCATACACAAATATAACTCTTTCACAATGTATATCCCTAGACCCTGAGTATCATGATCATAGGAAAGGAGTAACACCATGGAATTTGAAACCTCATAACACATCAATCATGTTCTAGATAAAAATAAATCATGATACAGTAATTGGATAAACCCCATTATGTTAACATCCACATAATACAAAATTACAAGGACCAATATTATACCTTTAGGCTAAATACCCTTGACCACCAAGTGATGAATTTATCGAATCATTTTCAATGGAATTGTTACATTTTACAATACTAAGAAACCATTTCTCATCTAAAACTTTTTCAAAACACTATTTTGATATAAATTTCTAATTTCATTAAAAACACTATTATTTTCCCAAAATAAGGGGAAAATTCTGTTGTCTCAATAACCCATTTACACATATACATAATTCAACCATTAGAGATATCATAAAAATTTATTTATATAACCATTTACAAAAAATATAAATAAATGTTCCATTAAACATAAGATATAAATGGATCAACTAACCAAAGAATATGGATTCAAAACACCTACAACTGGATATACATGTTATAAGTAATGTGAAATAACCATCACGATGAACTTTTTCTCGTAAATAAGAACATAATGGTTTTAAAAGGGTTCAAAAAATAAACAGAACATTATAATAATGTCCAAAAAAACATTATAATGGTGTTGAAACAACCATGGGAAATAAAGAAGACAAATGAGGATGAATGATTACCATAGGAGAGTGAACAAAACCAAGTAATATATCACTTTCTTAATGAAATAACATGAAGGATATGAGATTAAAAAAATTATTTTCTAAAACCCTAGTGTTTGGGGATTTGAATAACATAACATAATGTGTGAAATATCAAACTTCTATCATGATAAAACTCATTAGGTTTGTGGTATTTATATCATAAATCCGAAATTTATAAAATAAATCTCTCATTATTATTTTCCATTTAAAAAATTTATTTTTTGATTAATTATTCATAGGTGACCCATTTATGTTGTATAATTTTATTTCACAGCCTAAATGATTTTATTAGATAAACCATTTTTATGGATTGTTCCCAGTAAAAGATTTAGGGTGTGAATTATAAATTTTTTATGTAAATTTTCCACATGTGAATCACCAATATTATGTTTTATTGAAAATCCAAAAACAAATCCCACACTTATGAACAATCTCTTATACCATAGAATGGAGGAGAAACATATAATCTTCGATGTCAAAATAACCCCAATTTTTTTAGTACTTGAAAAGTCATGTTGAAGCAGGGTTATCTAGAAATCGGATAGGCCACTAATCACCTGTTGTGTATTAATGTTCCCTTGTAACATCATAATATTATCCATGTCACCAAAAAACTCTTAATAGTGAAATATAACTCACTTAGATGACTTTTTCTTTTGAATCATTGATATCCAATTGTTTCCCCACAACAGTGACATCCAAATCCAACAAAATATATTCCCAACATAGAATTTGATAGATATGGGTATGATAATTCCTAAATAGAGATATGTTTCAATCCTTATGGAATCCTATAAATTTAGTATTGATTTCCAACTTATTTGAATCCTACCAATTTTGATCAGTTCCCTAAAATGATCAAACAGACCTTGGATGTAGATTTCACTATTTTTAACTTCGATGGTGGCCTAACATTGGTGAAACATTTATGAGAACTCGGTAACCAATGAAAATATACAAATAATGAATATGATGATATATTTATGTTTTTTTAATCATAGATTTATAACAATGAATCAATATATATCCTAGAATCCTAATAAAGTCTCTTGAAAATGGATTTGTATTATTAGATTGTCCTAACCCACCTCTAAAAAACCAATACATCAACTTCATGGGAAACAAAACCATTCTATGGAGGGAACCATATAAATATAAAATTAATAACAATTCTTCTATGAAAAATCAATAATTCCAAGATGGCTATCCAAAGATAGACTAAAATCCCATATATATGAATAGCATGTATCCTCATGTATCTTAATAGAATTTAGTGTATAAACATTAATATATAGATGTTATGTTTATCTTAAACAATAATATCTCTCCATAATTTCATTGAGAAACTTATTGAATTGGAATGTAAACCATGGATCCCTATCCCAGATAATGGTATATGGAACCCAATGTAACAATAAGATCTCATGCTCGTGTGGATTACCCAAATCATCAATATTGGTGGTGTGTACGACTATAATTAAATTTGGAAATTTCACTAGTAGATCAACCACCACTATGAAAAAATTATTCTATAAGGGAATATGGAAATTTAAAAACAATGTTCATAGACCCCTCATCTCATTTCTAAACTACCACCAGATGAAGAAAATGTAGAATATAAGGACTTAGTTGAAATAAATTTATCATAAATATTGTTTAATACTGTTAAACATAATGAGAAATGTTTCACCTCATTCTTAGACACTATAAAATCCTAACTTATGTCATAGTACATCTTCACCATTCTAGTGTGAATAACCCAAGACATGCAATTAAGTTATATAATTAGTAAATTCCCCATTTATTCTAGAATGGAAAAAATAACTTAATTTAATAAAACCATTTTATGGGAGAAACTAAATCAAAATTATTAAAATTGAATTTTATTAAAATTGAAAATTCAAATTTGTTTCATTTTTTCCTCAAATGTAATAAAAATAAATTTTCAGTATAAAGTTTATTCTTGAAACATATAAATACATTACAAAAACATAATTAGATATTTATTGGTTTATTTTTTAAAAAACCATGATACATAAAATTAATTTTTTATTCCTATTCATAACACAAATGTAGTATATTTTTTAAAATATTATACTATATTATGCTTTATTTAGATTTGGGGTTGCGTGTATAGAAAGGAATTGATGAAATTAATTTTATTGTAAAAAATGTTTTATAAAATATCAGGATGTTACATTATAAAACCCATAAAATTAAATTCATATTTGAAATCACATTGAAATTACTAAAATAAATGATTTTATCTTCTTCTATATATTATTTGGTCTCCCATGTAGCTTCTTTGAATTTCTAAACCCTCTAGATAACTATTACATAGACAATAGTCTTGTTCCATAACACTTTATCTCTTGGATCCAAGATAATTACCCACTGATCACTGTAGAAAAGGACATTATGAAGTCTTATAAACTCTTAGTTCTATAATTTTTTATGATAATTTATTATCATCACCTAGAAAGATACTTAAAACACAAAATGATCTTGATAGAGGATTTTTGGATGCATAAAGAGATAATCCACCATCCAAACTCAATCAAGAATCGTGATGATGAAAATTACATTGAAAAAACATTCCTTCATTTCAAAATACAATAAACCCATTAAATAGATAAATTAATTGGTATACATTGTTAACCAAATTTTAAAGCTATATTTCTTCAAAATATTTATGCATTGCATTTCTATTGATTATGAGATTCCTTAATGTCTTGATGAATGACTCTAACATTCTCAAACATTTCCTCCACTAGATCATATGAAAATGTCTTTATTTATCTATCAATATCATAAAATTTTGTATTTATACACCACTTTTTATATACATTTTCTTAATTTTCCATGTGAATACTCGTGTTTGAGAAGGTATTTTAAGAGAAATCATTAGGAACAAGGTGTGGATCACCAAAACCATTAAAATACATTGAAGATGATTCCAAAATATCTTCTAAGATGTAATTTGTTATACTAGAATAACCATTTGTCTATGGATGATATTTAGTACTAAATCACAACTCTAAATCAAGATAGTATTTATTAATTCTCTAGAGCATCCAGATAAAACAGACATTTTCATCAGGAAAAATATATCTTCATATCATTTTACGTGAGGATTCATCCTAGTATATTATTAGATGAATCAATGTATATTAAAAAACATTCTCCAACATAGGCATGTGAAAAAATAGGTTTGATAAAAATAATTATCATTACATCATTTAAATTTCCATACATTCATTTATTCAATTGATATATTCACCATTTTGTGTTAACATTGTGAGTGAGCTTCACATCGATGAGAAATTATATTAAAAGAAATGATAATATCCCAATAAACCAAGAAAACTATAAATCTAAATAAAAATGGTTACTTTAGTAAATTGACTACTAATATATATTTTTTATTGACCAATGTATATAAAATCACATTATATTATATGACTAAAACTTGATCCTTTTTTATCCAAAATTAAAACATATTATATTTATCAAATGAATTCTCTTTTATTATGATCATCAATATAATAGTTATGTTATAATCAAATAAATCATTCTATTTTTAATATATACTATTTTGATTTATTAAGAAAAAAACAGATGAATTTAATCTCTAAAGATCTTATTCAATATAACTATGAGGATAGTAGAGGAATTGGTAAGCACAAATGACATTAATATATATTAATAGTGTCCACACCATGCAAGAAATGATTTAGTGGTTATACCCTCCTTCTAGACCCTAAATAGAGGATATCCTTACAGAATGTCAACACTATAAAATTATTGAGCTGCATGTTTCATATGAAACACAACCTCAACACACGTCATGTAATTTTTTTCATGATTGTGATATTGATATGTATCTAGTAATTGAAATTGATATGAATCTATCAATATTTCCTCTTAATAAAATAACCATATTCACCACATTTTGATTCACTCAACTAAATGAATGCATTTTCAATATTTATCAATAGTGGCTTATTAAATTCTATAAACTTAATAGTTCTCTTTCTAAAGAGAATAATTAAAATAATTTTAAAACAAGGTATGAGATTTATTGAATACGTGACATCATCATTTTTGGGAAATATTATATACAAATCTAGAAGTAAATTAAAAAACTAACCTACAATAGGGATATCAAAAAATGTTGATCTTCTCATCAACCATTTGAGATAAAAACTAATTTTAAAAGTAATTAGTCCATATATAATTGATGTTATTTTCATTAGATATTAATATTTATCATTTCAACAATAGAGGATCAAAAAATAGATTGAAATATAAAATTTGAATTTCTGTATTGAAATATTTTTGTAGGATATTTTTTATTTTAAAAAATCCATTCCCAAAATAAGATAGAATTCATTTATAGAGTCAATAAAATGATTGTATAGAAATAAAATTAGTGTAACATTAATAAAATAAGAAATATATATTTGATATTTGATCATCACACAAATACCTGATTTCACTTATAAATAAAAACATCATTATTGATACTGTGAATTGAAATTCCTTAAGGAAAATTCTGATATACCTAATTTAATATAATTATAATATAATAAGATACATCGATGTTTAAGAACACCATTAAATACTACAAAATTATTATTCATTCTTCAATCACTTTATAAAACCAAAATGGTATTCATGGGGATCAAGAATCATTATAATGATGATTATTGTTGGAAAAATATGAATAAATGACTAAATCATCATGTATTATTTTCAATATATAACACCTTAGGTTTATAGATAGAAATCTATGGTCATTATCTATTTAAATTCATCAGGATGGTCTATAAATGAAATTCAAATTAAACAAAGAATGTCCCTCTTGAGTTTAAAACGTGGTGTGAAATAATGGATAACTATCTGTGTACTAGAATGAAGTCCAATATATACTTGACAAATTATTTTTGGTATTATTATCACTTTATAAATATATTACAAAAAATTAAAATTTTAATATATTTATAGGTTTATATTTCTATAAAATATGTTATACATTAATTACAATAACATAGATGTTTTTTAATTATTCTTTCCCTTAGGGTTCTTGTTATTTTTTCTAATCCTTGATTCCAATGGTAACTAATCCTTCCAGTGATTCCAACTATAGTTAGCCATAATTTTCGTACATAGATATTATATCTTAATATGTGAATATACATTACATGAAATTATATTTCGTTTTAGAATCATTTATATTTAGTGACATTGGAATCGTGGATATGTAAATAACTAGATCATAGGATATCTACATCATCTCTATATATGTTATTTATATTACTCACACTTCTTTTTCATATCATACATAAATACCTTTTATATAACCATGATAAATGTAACATAATTACGGGTGAGTTCAAAATCTCAATTTGGATAAACAATGTAGATATTAATGATAAGAAAACATTTATAAGGGAATATGGGTACAAGAACATGATACTATACTTTTAGAACAATACCCCACATATTATAGATAATAATATTTGTTCATGGAATAAATCATAGAGATTTAAAAGAAATTACTATAAAAATTATCAAATATTATGATACATGAAAACAAAAATATTTCATAAGCCATAATTTTGGGGAATACAAATTATTATATAAAATTATAAACATTTAAATGGAACACTACCTATATTATTATATAGGACTGGGATAACTCTACATTTCACCATATCCTTAGATGATTAACACTTCCTAGACTATCATAATGTAATGAGACTCTATCGAACTTGTGTTCACTCTTCTTATAAGTCCTTGTTATCTCATGAGATATCTGTGTTTACCCAATGCATTGAAGGGATATATAATTTCGGATCTAACTATCACAAAATGACTATAATATAAATTCATGACACATGATTTTAAAATCTTCATTAATCAAAACCAATTGTAATAGAAATAAGTCTAATAAAAAACATAAAATAGTATAAACTATTATAGGAAAACATGTTTCATAAATGGGTCATTATAACAAAATAAACACATTATAATGGAGAAGGTTTCATAAAATCGTTATAATGTTATCAACATAATCCATCAAAAAAATTAAATTTTATTTTATGAGTTGATTACATCCCAATTAATGCATATGTAAAATCATTTTTCATCATCATATATTTAAAATTCCATTAAAATATAAATGGAACATTTCAGGAGAAAAACACCATTTTCACTATAAAATAATTTTTTTAAAATATTTAATTTAAGATTTATTATGATAAATATATTAATTGAAAATAATTATGAAAATATATAAAGTATTGTTAAAATTATTTAGAGACCATGAAATCTAGAAACTCCATCCTTTCCATGTACGTTAAAAAATGTTTCCTTTAACATTTTTGGTAAAATTAAAAGGAATTAAATTTTGAAAATATAAATAATCTTCATGTGGTATAATTTTAATAAAATTTGATCTATGGTTGAAAATATATTAAAATATTATATTATAATTATAAAAAATAAATAAAATAATTTTTTGAAAACATAGGCATGTATGAAAAATGATTTTTAATTGAAGACTGAAATATATTAACTTTACATGAAATATTAATTCTATCTCATGAGTATTTTAAATGAGTAAAATGAATGAAAAAAAAGTAATCTCTATAAATGAATAAAGTATAAGTTAAATAATTTATTTCATTAGTGGTAGATAAAGAAAATTCATTATTTCATTGTTAATCCTATACAATCTCGATAGACAACGAGATAATATTATTAATCTCAGAACACTTTACAAACTATTAAATCATAACAAACATTATAGAATTATAAAAAAATTAACATTATATATCATTAATTTAAGGATAATAATTATTTAACTTGTCAAGGGGGTAATATATAAATCTCATAAATATAAGTAGGACCATAACAAAAAAAATTCTCAAGGAAAAAAAATTCCATGAATAACCTTTATCACATAAGAATTATCAGAATCAAAACCACCTGAAAGACAGAACCTTAGATGGATTTAAATAAATATAATCCCAAAATTCATCCTTGGGTATTATATACACCATATAAATAACATAACTTATGAATATTGAATATGTATGATAGAAAGAAAAGCGAGACAGAAAATTAATGACCTCAAATTCAACATTTATTGAAAGAACTATAACCTCATGTATAATAAATATGAACATTTATAGATTAATAAAATTGAAATTTATATACATTTAATATCCTAAAATATCCACATAATACATTTAAACATCCATTTATTTATAATTCATTAGTAATAACATTGTATATGGGTGTCAAATGTTTCATTTTTCATGAGACCTTATGGTTGATAGTTGTGGTCCTTCTAATTTAATCTTTCTCAATTAATCTCCAAAAATTTAATCATTATATAAAATTATATTATTTCCATTATATATTATTTTATAGTAACCATTAAAAATAATAGATATAAAACTGAATTACATCATTCATATATAAGATAGTTTTTAGGTACACATTATTGTTGTTATCTCTATTTGATGTATGGGCATAATGAAATGTAAATAATAATTCCCCATTTATTAAAGAAAATTATCCTATACATATATATATTATACATTTATTTAATTGAGTACTAAAACCATTAATGTAATGTGGAAATTAAAAATTAATCGCATTTCTTTGTGAAGGATGTAGTTTAAATATATGAATAAGGAATATTATATTTTCGACAGAATAGAAGGTAATTAGGTGGTTATCATATTATCATTAAATAATAATATATATGTAATTAATTTCTTATATATACATTAAAATCGTTAAAATGAAAATAAAATAATTATTTTTGTGGAATATGAATTGTATCACTAAATAATGTTGTATTCCAAGCAAAATCAAGATCAATAATTTAATGTCCCATTTGATCAAATAGAGGGAGAATTTGGTGGTCCCCAAATAATAAAAAAAATTTGTATTATGAGGGTATTAATGTTATTATTTTGAAGTTGATTACCACATAATCTGATGAATTTTAAGTAGAAATAAATTTAAATGGGTTATCTAAGGTGATTATATCTCCATTGGTTGGCCTCCTTTGGATTATTTTATATGGACATAAAGAATTTACAATTAATAACAACATAACCACTGATTCTTATATAAGAAAATATATAAGAAAACTAGGTTAGTCATGGTCAATATAGAAGGCATAATCTCGTGTGTGTAAGAGAAATAATTAGTTCTATTTTTTAATTGGTGGACATGAATCAATTATAAATTATTAAAAAATCAAAAATTAATAAATTAATTATCAAATAAAATTAATAAAAATATACAATTAAATGAATTTGGGATATAATAAGGGTCAAATATGTCTATAAAGTAATATTTAGACAAGTGTAATATTCAAATTTACCCTTATACACCCCTTTAAATTATTTTAACTTTACTCAGGATATCAAATTTGATCCAATTTTATTTTTAATTATGACAAAAAACTAGTTTTGAATATTAAAATAATAGAAATTATTTAAGTAATAATATGGAATCTAAATTATAAAATAAAATTCATATATGTTTAATAATTGAATTTAAAATTAAACTCATAAAACTAAACCTTATGTAATTTCCCTGAATTTTTTTTAGATAAAAAATGTTTGTATATCAAAATTCAATAAAAACGTTTTCAATTAAACTAAATTATATGATTAATTACATAATTTATCGAATCATTCCTTTAAAAATATATATAGAAATTGTTACTTTTTATCATTCTCAAAGAAAAATGACTTTTTTAATATCAATCATTATTTTTCACTACTAAGAAAACAAATCATTCAATATATGCAATTTAGAACATTTCACATTAATAAGGATATTCAAATTATAATTTAAAATATGAATCTTATTTTTAAAAATAATTTTTCTAAAGGATATGTTTTTTATATCTTCACAAAAAGAAATAAGAATTTTTTTTGTGGAAAATGTAATCTATAACTATATAAATTAATTACTAAAACCAGAGTATATATTTAAGAATATATTGAACTATCTAAAGGCAATAAATATATATTTAAAATGTTCTTTTAACTATTTATACATCCAAATTATTGGATATGTTATATGGTCATACGATATTATAGTTCATTTAGACTCATGGTTGTGTGTATAACAGACTATCTAATAAATTCAATTTTTTTAATAATTACCCCAAAAACCCGATGTTTTAAAGAATAATAACAATAAAAATAAGTGGTATGGGTTATCCACTTATTTATGATTATTATTATCCTATCTTGGGAATTAATTTTTTTAGGATAAGTATAATAGTATTAGTATTATAGTAATAGTTTTCTAGGTAATAAAATATTATAAATATCATAATGATGTCACGTTTAAGGGAACTAATAACAAAACAAACCAATTGAGGAAAAAAATACACAATATATAATGTTATTTTTTATTTTTCATTGGTTTTTAGGTACATAAAACATAATTTAACTATCTACTGTAGAAATAAATAATGTTTTAATAAATTCATGTAATTTTACGAATTGGTATTTTGGACATCTTTATGAGATTTGAAAAATTACAGGAATATTTTTCAAAATAGTTTAGAGTTGTTTTTCATATATTTAGTTAATATTCTTGTACAAATAGATTTTTATTCATATAATTGTCCCATATAAGTACATTTAATTATACTTCTACCAATAATATATAATCCTTCATGAAAATACTAAATAAAAATTTGTACCGTTATTTAATGATGGGGAAAATAAAATATTATCTATTGAATCATTTTCATTAATTAGGTGAAAATTCTATATGAATTTTAGTAATTCAAAAAAATTATTTTTCTAAAAGAATAATATCTATATGTAAAAAATAATTCTTATATAAAATTTTTTTGTCTCCTTTTATAAACGTAATATATTTTAATTTTAATAAAATAAACAATCATTGGAAGAAAATCCAATGAAAAAAGTAATTATATATGATTATTTGATTACAATATATTCCATGGGTTATCATGTTCATATAAAAAATAATAATTCTTGGATAAGGTGATATGGATATTTAGTTACCATTCCATTATATCAAGGATGTTGTAGATAAAAAGTGATTTTATTTCAAAACCACCTGAAAAACATGGCATTCTAGAGGTTTTCATTTATTGACTTCGTATAATGATTATAGTTCTAGTAAATTTATTATTTTCGTCCATTTGGATTTAAAGCACAAGGATGATTACTCTAATCGTTTTATTGGAATAATTACAACTAGGACCATCAAAATCATTATCATTTTGAGTGAATGATTTTTTATTATATAAATTTCCTTATCTGAAGGAAAAAAAATTGGTCAGAACTTTTACGTAATGAATTGATATATTATAATTAACATTAGAAACCTCGTAATATGTGGTTCTAGTTTATAGAAGAGATATTTCATTCTTCACTTATCATAAATTAATCACCCAATGAATTTAGTAAACAATACCATATAGTTTTATATGATATATTTAGTTATATTTATGTTTGAAAATATTACATTAGTTTACTATATTATGGAATAATTTATATATAAATTTCTGATTTCATAAATTATAAAAAAACATGAACCTATAATAATATAAAAAATTAATTTATATAATTTTGGTAATTAAAAAATATTTTCAAATTACATTGAAATTGAAATTTTAAAGCTTGGTCTTTAAAATGTTGAATTATTTCACAAGCCTTTTTTTGTGACTAAAATTATTATGCAACTATATTTATCAATTTTAACCAAAATAGATCATGTTAAACATGTAAATCTATATAAAAATTTTAAAAATACCTCAGTTAAGAGGTTTTTAACATTATATTAGTGATTCATAAGATCAAATACATCTATGAAACTGATGCGAACAAAACTCATAATCATTATTGGAACTACCCATCGAAAGAAATAATAAATAATAGATATAAATGGTTTTTAATTTTTTTAACTGGATAAAAATATAAAATTGTGTATAATAAAACCATTCATGAATTAAAAAGAATATCTCAATTCAGAAGCATACATAATGAAATATAAAATAAGGAATAAAATGAAAGCATAGTCTCAAAAAGGCTTCTCCCCATATCCCACTACCACAACCACATGGGGATTTTTCCAAATGTGGATAAATTAACTCCCATATTCCTCCTACAATAAGAACATTGTACACATCTTTAATTTTCAATCTCTCTATCTCTACCACATTTTTTCATTTTATCATCCTATATGATTTGATGTAATAAACCAACTAAAGGGAACCTCTTAAAAATTAGACATTACATGATATTCCATACACACAATGGGTATTCCCAATCTCCCTAGCCTAGAGACTACCACCCAGGAATCAAACATATTATAGAAGAAATTATTTCACGAAAAATAACATAAGTATAATCGAATATATATACACAATAATAAATAATATTAGAAGAAAAATTTTAGAAATATATACCATAACTGAAGGACTAGCACAAAAACATTAAAATACATTAAGGTATAAGTAAAAAACTAGAATAAAAACTAATATAATAAAAAACTAATATATGTGTGTGTTAAAAATTTCCCACCATCTCATCACAAGCTATCAATACCAACATAATATGAACCTCAATGCCTCACCGTATTTCCTTGACTTTTCTTTCATTAAAAGACAACACATATTCTACGGGCCCATAATGGGTGTTCGTGGTGTGAGATAAACAAACTCAATATTGTCTGACCCATTTGATCAATGTTATTTAATTGAATTAAAAAATATTATCAATGTTTTATAAATCAAGTAATGATAAATTATTAAATATTTTTATCTAAAAAACATCGTAAACGTTAATCCTTTTCTACAATTCTAAAAAACACACTTAAGATAATTCCAAATTTATTTTCTATAATCATTTCACATATTTTAAAAAATAGATATATAAAATCCAAAATATAAAAATTAAAATAAAAATTATAAGCACGCACCATGTATCATTCAAAATATATAGTGATACATCACGCATACACCAATATGACTATTTCACACTGAATATATCTAGACCCTAATTATCATAATCGAAAGAAAGGAATAACACCGTGGAATTTGAACCCTACTAACACATAAATCATGTTCAACATGAAAATAAATCATAATATAGGAATAGTATGACACCCATAATGTTAAAATCCTCATAATAAAAAATTTCAAGGACTAATATTACACCTTTAGACTATGTACCCTTGGACACCATGTGATGTATTTAAAGAATTATTTTCAAAGGAATTGTAATATTTTACAATACTAAGAACCCATTTCTAATCCAAAACTTATTCAAATCCCTATTTTGATATAAATTTAAAAATCCATTCAAAACTCCATTATTTTCCCAAAATATAGGGAAAATTGTGTTGTCTTAATAACCCATTTACACAAATACACAATTCATCCATTAGAATAATCATGAATATTTATTTATATAACCATTTAAAAATAAATAAATTTCCCATAAAACATAAGATAGAAATGGATCCACTAACCTCATAATTAGGATTCAAAACACTGAAAACTAGATCTACATGCTATAAGGAATTTGAAATACCAATCACAATGAACATCTTCTCGTAAATAGGAATATAATGTTTTTTAAAGGGATCAAACAATAAACAGAACATGATAATAATATCCCACAAAAACATCATAATGGTTTTGACACAACCATGGGAAATAAAGAATCGAAATGAGGAGTAATGATTACCGTAGTAGAATGAACAACAGTAAGTAATATATCATTTTACAAATGAATGAACATGGATGAGAGGAGATTAAAATATTATTTTTTACAATCCTAGTGTTTGGGGTTGGGAATAACAAAACATAATGTGTGAAATATCACACTTCAATCGTGATAAAACCCATTAGGTTCGTGGTATTTTTATCATAAATCCAATATTTATAACATAAGTATCCCATTATTCTTTTCCATTTTAAGGAATTTATATTATGATTAATTATTCTTAGGTGACATATTTATGATGTATAATTTTGTTTTATAGCCTAAATGATTTTATTCTATAAACCATTTTTATGGATTGTTCCCAGTAAAAGATTTATGATGTAAATTATAAATTTATTATGTAAATTTTGGACATATGAGTCACAAATATTATGTTCTGTAGAAAATCACAAAAAATATCCCACTCTTATGAGAAATCTATTATATAATAGAATGGTGGAGTGACCTATAATCATCGATGATAAAATAACCCCAACAAAATATTTTCAGTCCCTAAAAAGTCAGGTTGAAGAAGGGTTATATAGAAATAGCAGGGCCACTAATCACCTGTTGATTATTAATCCCCCCGTGTAACTTCATAATATTATACATGTCACCAAAAAACTCTTAAAAATGAAATATAACTCACTAAGATGACATTTTCTTCAAAATCATTGATATCCACTTGTTTCCCCACAAGGGTGACATCCAAATCCATCAAAATCTATTCCCAATTTAGAATTTGATAGGGATTGGTATGATAATTCCTAAATAGATATATGTTTTAAACCTCATGGAATTCTATAAAAATAGTATTTATTTCCAACTTATTTGAATCCTACCAAATACGATCAGTTACCTAAAATGATCCAATAGATCTAAGACCTAGATTTCCCTATTTTTGACTTCGATGGTGGCCTATCATAGGTGAAAATTTTATTAAAACTCAGTAACCAATGAAAATGTAAAAATAATGAATTTGATGATATATTTTAAAAAAATTATCATAAAGTAATAACAATGAATCAGTATATATCGTAGAACCCTAATAATGTCTCTTGAAAATGGATTTGAATTATTAGATTGGCCTAACCGACATATAACTAACAAGTACATAAACTTCATGTGAAATTTTTCACCTCATTCCTAGACACCATAAAATCCAAACTTATGTCATATTACATCTTCACCATTATGGTGTGAACAACCCATGACATGCTATTAAATTCTATAATTACTAAATTCCGGATTTATTCTAGAATGGAAAAAATACATGAATTTTTTTAAACCATTTTATGGGAGAAACTAAATCAAAACTATATCCATTCATTTATGGTTTCCTTGATTCCTCTAAATTTATCATCCAATTGCTGACACTATACTATATAATCACAGATAGATGATTATAACTAAACACTAATCAGTACCATACCCAAACCATCCCTCTATGTGTCTGGATTTCACTAAGAGATTATTATCATCTTTGTCTACTATTCATTTGATTCCAAAATAGTTTTTCATGGAACATTATTATTGAGACAATCATAAATGACATTTCCCTTCCATGACATGTAGACGATGTTGAAGTTGAACAAAAAGAGTTATCAAACCCACTGTCTCTATGTAATATTAAATCTATATATATATATATCGTAGTCATGTGATATAATAAGACCATTAACCTATACCAATAATGATATTACCCCCAAGACATAAAAATATGCAGAGAAATAGAAATCCCTAAATTATAAGTGGGGTAATTTTTCGCATGAAACCATTGTTGAAAAGAGCTACATGGATCATTATTATTATCATGTCAAATGAAACAACACATTTAATCTCAAAATGTATCACATTACACCATATACCACATATTAGGATAATCTAATATTATATTTGGAACCAAATGTATATGTTTTTTAATAATGTCAAAAATGAATGACATTTTTCATCCCATTTTATCATCTATGTTTTCTTAGTAAGAGATGTCAATGGTGATTACAAGTATATTATATCCTTGATGAACTACTAATAGTATGCAGAAAGCCCAAAATAATAGAATCTCAAATAAATTCCCTACATCCTCCCAGTGGAATAAAGTATTCACCTTATCTGGACTGACTATGATACAATTTCTAGAAATTATTTACCCTATGAACAATACTTATTGAATCATGAAATTTAATTATAAAAATTCACAAAAAGCAGGTGGTTCCAAAATATGTGTTAATGAAAATGTTATAGATCTCAGGATAAAACCAAGATAATGAATAATCTATGATAAAATACACAAAAAATATTAAAACTATATAAAAATGATAACAGGATATATTGTTCATCAAAGAAAAAAAATCATGGGAATTGGTCTCAATAAAAATCGTGACATGTTATTCGTAATTCTTATAACTTCTCATAAAATTATTTTTTACTATATCAAACTCTTATACCCTGATATGATGATTACCTGAACAAATAACGATTTTTTTAAAATGACATCAACCACTTTAACAAGTTAATAAAACCATACACATGAAAAAAATGATACCTATTCTTAATAATTACTTAATTAAAATTTTTAATGTTATCAAAATAACAATTTAATTCATCAACATTGTTGGAAAGGATCATGGGGGGATACCCATGGTGAAAAATTTGGATTAATAATTTATTTCTCATGTTGATAAGCATGTAAATCCATGGACTCCATTAACTCATCCAGTTTGATATCACAATTTATTATCATGATTATATGTTTACATAGTTCTAGATCAATCCTAAGATCATTGTCCATATCTTGAGGAATTAGAGAAAATTATTTCAATTATATATCAAGAAATTATTATAGAGAAATTAAAATCTAAAAAAATGATTACAGATCATTTGGATCGACTAAATTTAATTATACAAATATATTAAATTATGAATTTGGAAGTCATGCATTAAAATTCCTCATATCCAACTGTAACTAAAACCCAAGATCTCTCATCATCAGAAAATAACTGTAAAAGCTGATAATAATCAATTTTATTAAGATGGTAAACTATCCAATCTATCATATTGATGATTTAAAACCAATCCAAATGACATACTAAAAAATCCCAGATTGATCTTGTATCAACTATCAATAGAGAACATTTTGTATATCTCATACCCTACTCATTCATCAATACAGGTGGAATCACAAACTCTATAACAAGGGAAATGACATACGATGGATGTTTTTGAACATCAAAAAATAGATTATATAAATGAGTTGGGAAACTATTTCAAACATATTTGTTTTTATAAAAAGTTCAAAAATGGTAAGCCTAGTTGTTGTTCATCTGACATCAATTTGTTCCAAAGTCACATTCATTGTGTGATGTTTCCCCACTCAAGAGGCCTTTTGTTTAATCTTTTTATGTATTAAACAATTAGAGGACTCATCCATATCGATTAGATATTAATATCATTAACTATAACTATGTGTATATAAAACATGGGAGGACCAATTCAATTGACATGTATGTCCATATGCCTTTGAAATCATCATGAGTGTGTGACATATACTCTTGGTCAAAATATCCATGCACACTAATATAAAATCTTGAGGAAGTTATTGTATACATCTAATTTTTCATTGTAATGATGATATTGAGATCCACCTCCATCGCCCCAGTGGTTCTGTTTACACTTCCTCTTACTTCTTTGTGTGCAACTAAAACTACCACTAGGAGGACGAGAAAAACCAAAAGAGCTAATCAATTCCTGTATATTCATATCATCAATTATCTTCATATCTAACATTACATAATATGTGGTAATAATACCCTCATATACTTATAATATAAATTATAGTCAGAAAACCTATTGGTATTTCATTCCTCTCAACTGATAATTCAAAACCACAACCATAACAATATGAACTATCTCATAAAAATGATTGATATACTATAACACCTAGATAATAATCTATTGAAAACATGTGAACTCTATATACATTTATATATACAGTGACTCTAAATATAATTTATTCATGAATAGGGCCTAGAAACCCTTCCAACCCAATCAGATGTTGTACTCTTCATATTCATGGAATCCCACACCTTCATACTGGGATCCGGATGACTGAATTTTATTCTGTTCTCTTATATATCCTAATGTGTATTTTGGTTGTTAAAGATCTACTCAATTTTTTCTAGATAATAATTCATTTTTAGGGTTCATTCTTATAAATAAAATCTGAGATATTATCATGTAGGAACTCTCAATCTCAGTATTGGTCTACTATATCTTTGGGGTGTGCCTCCTCGACTAATTTCAGAACGCATGGTACATTCTATTCCATAAAAAATATTTCCCGAAAAATATCCTTGATAAGATTCTAATCCATTGGAGGATTCCCTTGTGGATCATCTATCTATGAACCTGCTAATGTAAGATGATGATCAAATCATAGACTGTTGTTACTAAACACAAAAAATTGAATAAAAAAAATAAAAAATATAGAAATCAAATTTTAAGTAAGAAATAAATAAATAAAAGTCATATCAACATAAAAAACAACAGATATGACACACAACCAAAAATCCCATGGAAATGTGAGGAAAACCACAAATAGATACTTTGTGTTTCTCATTATAATATACATCTATTATTCTAATAATCGTATATTATATCTACTAGACATACCTAACTATAAAAATTATTTAAAATCTAAACCGTTGATGACACATTATAATGATCAAACCATTTTCTATCCACTATCACTGGTTTCCGACCTAATCCTCCAGCTACATGAAGGGGGTTTCTAATCCTATATTCTGGAACCTCTTACCCAGGAATCCAGAACAATAAAAAGGGAATGATTTCCCTTAACCTATCTCAAATTGAATATAATATATATACACACATACACACAATGGAGTATATTATTAGAAGAAAAAAATGAAATATATCAAAGACCTAAGGACAATAAAATAGAGTAATGAAACTAGAAAATATCAAAAGAAACTCCAAGGTAAAAGTACAATAATATAAATGTGGAAAAAATAGTAAAAAAACTCATCTATGTGTTATGTAAAAAAAATACAACCATCCTAACTCTAACCACCCAATCCTAGCATATATGATCTTTTCTGAAAAATAAAACACCATTCCAATTATTATTTTAAAATAAAATAAAAGGCGTACAAACCACTAAGGGTGTATACATGGATTGAGCTAAAAATGGTCACTATGATCCCACATAGGTTTTACATGCCTATCTTAAATTGTAAATTCATAATTTCATAGTTTTTCAAAAAAAAAGTCATTAAAATTATGAAATTATATTCATATCAAAGTCATGGTAAATAGATTTCCATTACAACAATATTAAAACATTCTAGATAAAATAATCTCATAAAATATTTTCCATAGTTGTTTCCCATATTATCACAAATAGGTCTATCAATTCCAAATAGTGAAAATACAAAGAATAGGGGTAAAAAAATTCTATGGATCACAAAAAATTAGGATAGATAGGTTACTCGTACATTCATATGACTAGTGCACCCAAAAAGACCATTTAGCCCATTTATCAAGTTCCACGTAATAGGTGAACACCCCACAATGTGAACCGTAACCCCATGTCCATCATGTTCTATAGACCAAGGAATCCCATAAGATGAATTTAGAATAACCCCCAAAAATTTATCCCCCTAGTAGTATGAAAATACAATGTCCAATATACACCTTCCACAGGTGTACCCAATACTCGATGTTTTAAATTTATTAAATAATTTCCATATGGAATGATAAAATTCATAATACATATCACCATTCCAAAAAAACCATTCTCATAAAAAAATATTTGAAATCCCATTTCTTAATAAATATTAAAATTCATTGGAAAACAAAAATCATGTACTAAAATAATTGGAAACCAATTTTTTACTCAATAATACTTCTACAAAATTAAAAATCTACCACAACACAAATAATAAAAAAAATTATTTAAAAAAAATTAAAAATAAATAGACATAGATGATTAATATATCTCTTTCTAGTAACAAAACCATCAACCTATAATCTTGTCATAGTTCATAGAAAATGATATCAACAAACTAGAAGTAATGAGAAATAAAAAAAATGATAAGACGCCATCAAAAAACAAGAAAATGAAAGTAGATATGGGACACTCACTAATGGGGAAATAACAAACACTTGTCTAATATAAAGAATTCAACGGATGAACTTGGAAGAGAGAACACCACAAAAACGTGATTGGAGTATCCTAAAGTTTGATAGAGGGAAGAAAAAACAGAATGAGAGTAGTATCACATATGTGATGAAATAACATACACTAGTCATTATAGATTTAAATCATATATAAAATAAATATAATATAAATCTCTCATAATTTACATATACTAGAAAACACATCCCATATGATTAGTTATCCCTGTGATATACATTTATTATGTATAAAAGGGAATCTATAACCAAAAATTATTTACACCATAAAACAATTCCCCATATTATCCCCATTGTCATAATTGAACCATAAATTGAAAATTTATGATGTAAATGGTCTCTACTAAATTCACATTGCATTAGAATGCATATATGAAATGTCACATTTATGAATTTTCAAGGTGGTAGTATCAATAAAAACTTTATCATTGTAAACATCTATGTTAATGTCTTTAATATTAATTGTGAATAGAATTAAATTATTCTAAATTTTTTTTTCCCTAAAATGGAAATAATACATTTTAACTCTGAATTAATCCATGTGTTTGATCTTTTTTAAATGAATTATTTACTTTTTACACAACATGAATTTACGAAATTTCACAATTTTAAATTTTAAATCATTAGAATATTAATCATACAAATATCCTCATCATAATTATTTTAGTCCTTGGGGTGTAGTTGAACAATTTATGCTTGGGTTAAAAAAATCCTTATAATTCATTTTTTAATTATTTTTAAATTTACGAGAGGGGTTATAGAATTAAATTTTAGAAATAAAAAAATATTAACATGTATTACAATCGCATTTAAAGAATAACTATTATAATGATTGTCCTATAATTAGTCTAAAATAATTATGTTCACCATTTATTCTCACAATGAAAATTTTAATATTTCTGGTTTGAAACAATTTCATCCAAAAAAAAATTAGAATCAATGAAATATATAGGATTTGAATAGTTTACTCATGAAATTATTCAAAAAAATTAAAAAATACTAATATATAAATTCTTAAAATATCTTCAAAAACCAAATTTTTTGAAAACCATCTTGAAATGAAAAATTTGTGGTGGTCTTTAAATAAAATAAAAAATATTGAAAATATTAATTTGATCCACTAAAATAAGGGTGAGTTTTAGGTATATAAGTACAAAAAAGTTGTTTATAATATCTAATTATTAGTAATGAGAATTATCCAATGTATGATTTTTTCATAGAGACCACTATGAATACTAGGGGAGTTCTATTTTCAAATTATAGTATTTATCAAATATATACGAATCATATGTGTTCACACCTATGATCTCTATGTTTATATTTTTTTTAATATTATTTCAAGTAATAATAGTCATTGTTCTAATCATGTTGCAATGAAATTGGGGAACGTATTGTCATTGAATGATGTTTAACTCTATCAAAATACCTATATGACAGTTTCTTAGATAAAATATACATGAATTTATTTTTTTTGTAAATTAGGTAACAAATTTTTTGACACATATGATTAAATTTATGGGGATGATGGTATGTTTAATGATGTTTAACTGAAAGATCGTAAATAGGATTAATGGTTTATAAATGATCTTTTGAAAAACCCTTATGGTTTCTTTAGCCATCTCATTAATTTTTATGGATATAGTATTGGTCATAGTGATGATATTAGGATAAAGATATAGTGAAAAAAGAGAATAATTTTTTTTTCTATCGTTAGAAAATACAATTATGTCCACACATGATGAAGAAAATCCTATAGAACAATTTCTTAATGATTTAATATGAATATTGGAGCCTTATTAAATAAGGGTGATGATAAAATAAAATATATATTAACCCATTGAATTTTGCTGAATTTAATTTTATTAATTATTTATACATACAATATATTGTAAATATAGATTTTTATGTGATTAGTTCTTATCACATATGGAAGGAATGTTTAATCAATGTAAATGGATATTTTAAATTAAGCTAAAATTACCTTGTTTCAATTGGTTAAATATTTTTCTCAAATAAATTTAGTTAAATATTAGTAAATTTTTGAAAAAATTTACATGTAATGGTATTGTGGATGTTATGTGTGAATAAAAACTAAAACACCAAAAACATTCCTCTATAAGAAACAATAACTCTATAAATTCACATTTATTGAAGATTCAGATAAAGGTGGTAGTCTGAAATGTGTAATATGTCATTTAATAAGTTCATTTTGAAGGTGTTAATACTGAATTTACATTAATCATGGAAGATAATATGATTTATTATTTATATAAATGAAAATATAAGAAGGTAAAGAATGATAAAAATGATGGAGTAGATGATTATATGGTGAAATGAGAAACATATATTGGTGATCATGTCTTAAAAAGAAATAAAAACATGAATATTGGTTGTTTAGAAAATGAATTTAAAAAATATATTTATCAAATTGATGTATATATTCATTAAATTGGGAAAATTATATAAGACCATACAAATTATTGGGTAAACCATAATATTTTGGAAACATACTAGTTATTTACTATGTACTAGTCCAAGTACAATGATGAAATCAATTTGTGTATAATGAGATTAAAAGGAAATTCAAATATTCTAAGAGGATGTTTTATATTTGAGATGATTTTTGAGTAATAAAATAATTTAGTAAAAAAATAAATTGCATATTCTATCACATATGAATAATTAAATAAAGGAGAATAATGAGGTTCCAATGGTGTTAAATAAGTGTTATGTTACAAAATACCTAATCACATGTGTAAATGAATACTTGAATATGATATTCAAATATAAAAAACAATAATAAAGGGTATAAATATTAATAAATTATTGATGTTTCTGTAATTTAATCAATTAATATGATCTTAATAGCTACCAAAGTGTATCTGAATTAATTGAAATTAATTGATAGACAGAAGCTATTAAATTATACAATTGATGAATAGGAAATTATTAGAATACATAATAAATCATGTTATCTTATTATTATTATTTATATTGTAACCATAAAGGATATCCACACAAGAATAAATAAATGAGAACAAAATTGAATCCTTTTCTCACAAGGAATGATATGTTTTTATAGTAATTTCCTTTACTGTAAAATTGTTGGTCATAAATCTATTGGTTGAAGGAAAACAAAAACAATTATATATTTCTTTGATATTCAAAAATATATTGATAAATATTATAAAACACAATAAATTTGAGAAATATAATTCACCCTTTCGATGTTAAACAATATAAATATTTTATCTCATGATAAAAAGAATAAGGATAGAACAACATATATTTCAACTCATACTGGAATTTATTGTAATGAAATGATGCTAAATATATCGAATAAGGAATTATATGATTATATATACTATATGGATATGTTTAAAATAAGTATATTGATTCTTGATAGTGAAAAATTGTTTACATTATAGAAAAAATGAAACATCCAGATAAAATTAAAGAAATATTACATTAAATAATTCATTCCACAAAATATACAGCACTAAATAATAATCAACGATGTAAAAATCATATAAAGATATAATAGTATTTAAATGATGATATTCTATTTTTTAGGTATATAAAATAATTGATTTTGTGTGGTCTAATTATATGACATCTGATTATAAGTCACATTCCATAAATAATGTTGTAATATTTATAGAAAGGGTATAATTTTTCTATAAAACATACATAGAACAAAGTAAATAAAATATTATTTAGATAATAGGATAAAATATCTATTTACCTTAGAAAATATATAATTTGTGTAATTATATAATTATACACATCCATCAGTAGATATGTAAAATGTTTAATATCAATTATAATAATGGATATCGGTAACATAAATAATAATATATAAAAATATAAATTTACTAATTTCTGTGTAAAATTATGATAATTTACTATCATTGAAGGAATAATAGAGCATAAAATATTACAGATTTACCACACACTAATGTTTGGGTTATAATTTTAACTTTCAGAACATGTGGGAAATGATATTTCATCCTAATTATTTATCCCTTTAGTATAATTAGTTGTGTTATAATAATTTGATCTTTTATTAAAGTGTATGACATCATAAAAAGGTAAAAATAGGGATGGTAGGATGTTATTGAGTGAATATTGAAGAAACTCTATTTCGATAATGGAACAGAACAAATTTATTTTAATGTAGAAAATTGTTTAGTGAAACATTGAATATTTAATGTTGGGTAAATGATAATGAATTATTAACAAAATAGATTCATGGAAATAAAAATTCATATAGTCAAAAAATTAAAATAAAAATTAATTTAATGTTACACATTTCACCACCACTAGAAAGAATTTATTTAGGATTTCATGTAATGTTACAGATATATATTACTTATCTATAGGGGGAAGACAATTCCATATGAGATATAGAATGGAAATAAACCATCCAATAATGATTTCAATGATTAAGGAATAATGTTTTTAAACTAGAATAAAGAATGAAATTTATATATATATATATATATATACCTAATGGATAATTATATAGATCTAAGTTACTCATATAAGTAGAATACTAATAAATATTTCAACATGTGGCTCATGAAAATT
This sequence comes from Viscum album, assembly GCA_963277665.1. NCBI lineage: Eukaryota > Viridiplantae > Streptophyta > Magnoliopsida > Santalales > Viscaceae > Viscum > Viscum album. Next base: position 396,714,703 of record OY728148.1, read on the forward strand.
ATAGAAATCATTGACATCAAAGTGATTATAGATGATTCTAAAAAATATTATGTTTATATATTCTATGAAATTTTTACTAAGGAAGAATAATGTTGTAACATATTTTAAGAGATGAAAAATATAGGCCAGTGGGGATGATTAATATATTTAATATTAAGATAAACATATTGTAGAAGGATTTTAATCAATATGTCAAGTAAGTTGGAGATGAAATGTTGTTGATCCAAAAAACATCAATAGAGATAATTATATTCTTACCCCAGAATAAATAATAGATAATATAAATAATATTTATATAATCTCACTAGGGGAAAATATTACGTTTGAATATGTAGTGAATCATAAATCATGGGTAAAATATTATTTTAATTATTTTATAAGATTTATTAGAAAAAAGTATCATAATCATTAGAAATGTATTAAAAGATAATTAAAATTTTTATATTTTTTCATCAATATGTAATTAATGAACATCAAATATTATTATGTAATTATGTAAAGATTTTTTGTAAAGGTAATGTTCAAATTGATAATTTTAACATCAAAAAAACATTCCAACTAGTTTCAACGAAATAATCCACATGATTATTATTGATTGTAATTGTTTTTGGAATATTCATGGTCAATCTAATTCATATTAAAACCAAATTTTTCAATTTTTTTAATCATTAAGGGAGTTACATTGTGAAAATTTTATATTTTCTTATCATGTTTTATGATGAATTTAATTTTTTGTATAAAAATTCAATATATTTCTTAAATAAAGAACCCAATGATTTTTTCATAGATGGACATGTACTTTTGATATCTAAATTTTAAATGTGGAGGGTTTTGACAAAAAATATATATGAAAATATCATATGAAGGGAAATTAAAATTATTGTTGTTCAACGATAACATCCTATAGCGACGAAACAAATAATTCTATAGAAATATTTTCAATTTTTTTGTGCTAAAGATTTATATTTAATTATTTGGTGAATTAGCATACTATGTTGTAATATAAGTTGAAAACATGTTTTGAATCCAATAAATTTGGAACAAGCCATAGAAATCATACAGATAGTATGTTAATTGATACATATTTAAGTGAAATATTTTTGGAATCACATTGTATCTTAAAATAATAAATGCCAATGTTTTTTATACTATATCATATGAAAAAAATCATAGATTAATGGAGGAATATAATCACTTAGAGTAAAAAATAAGGATGGGGTATATACAAGGACCAAAAAATACGGATTGGGTATTAATTTGTGGGAATATCGAGATTTTTTAAGATTATATAGATATAGAAAAGTGTGAGATATATTGGATAGAAAATCCATATATAGAAGATAATTATATATCAGAATAATTTACATTGGTTGGCAATGTAGAGTCCAAGAAATTTTACCCTAGAGCACAATTGGGGAAAAGAAAATATTATTTACTATAAAATTTACTTCATTAATGTGGATGAACTAGAATTTATATATTAGTTGATATATTATTCAAAAACATATGATGATTTTTTAATATAAATATTTCTATATATTATATAATGAAATACATATAATATTCCTCAATAAAACACATCAATGTCATTGATCACATTATAATAGAAGTGGTTGAGTAGGTCATTTTGAAAATGGTGTTTTTTGTCACAAAATAACATATATGAGGGTGTATATAGAATGAATGTAATTACTTATGTGATTCAAAAGCATTGATTATACATCAAATATTATATATATCCCCCATACTAGGGATGCTATAAAACCGAAAAACCACATATTCATATATTTCATTATTTTTTCTAATTTTGGATTTATGGGTTTTCATTATAAAGTCATAAGAATATATAAAGGGAATATAATCAATATTAAATAATATATTGAATGGAATATATGAATAATAAATGAATAAGAATTACTAAGAGCTGTTAAAAATGATGATACTGGGTTAGGAATAAGAATATATAAATATATAGATATAACTATAGGCATTAGTATTTGCTATAATTTATTAAAATAATATTAGTATCATATATCATTATAAAATATTTTATTGATTAACTCATAACTATTAGAAAAATGTTAATGAAAAAGGACATATAAATTACAACTGGTATATTTCTGTTATTTGAGATATCAAAAAAATGGGTTTCTTTTTTGATACATAGATATTATAATATCTACAGATAAATAAAATTTTATATTTTTTATTAAATTGGATAAATAATTAAACCCAATCATAAGACTTAAGAAGATTCATATATTCAATTTATATAGTAGTTGATATTGATAATTTGAATGTATGGTACGTGATTTTTTAATAATGGAAAATTAATTAATGGGTGGTGATACAATTATATGTTATAATATCTAATTTATTATCAATAATAATTAATTATTTTATTTGGAGAGAGTTATACTTGTTTAGTGATGGTATGAAGGAGTATTTTTGTGATGCATAATCACACAACAACAAAACCATGATGATCAATCTGTAAAAGTATGATAAAAAGAATATAGGATATTACAATATTTTTTATCACACTATAGTGATTTATTTTATAGAAAAATTATCAATTACAGTGGGATACAATTATAAAATTAAATATTAGTATTTTTGAGTGTATCAAATTTTGGATAACATTATGTATTGTGTATCAAGGGAAATTTTTAACCCATAATAGATATTTGAGCTATATTCTTAAATGATCACATCATATTGTAGTAAACACACATAACAATGAAAAATATAGATGTTTCATAACATATGTACATTGATATTTTATAGGTATTCTACAATGGATGTGTTAATGGTGGTTGTTTTATGTAGAATATAGTCAATCCATAATGTATAAGGATTTTTAAGAAAAGCATTGGAGTATGTAATTCAACATTAATACTAAAAAATATTTGATTTCAATTTATAGACATATAAATAGTGACTAGACATGGATGTTTTTTTATCTATTTTTATATTTCCAAATGGAGATTAGTGGTGTAGATATGTCCAAGGTAAATAAAATGGATGAGTTTGAAGTATGAAAATTTAAACAAAATTGGTTGTGAATATTTATTATAATTTCAAATTCCATTTTTTAGTACGGTATGGTGGAAATTTTTTAGATTGTGTAAAATATAAAATTGTTTTTTGAATAAAATATAAGGATAAAATTAAGATATAATAAAGGAAACATAATTACATATACATCCATTAATATCTATAATTATAATCGGAGGATGTTACTTGTAATTATTACCATTGACGATCATGTTTGAGAGTATGTATTTTCCAATGTAAAATTATGAATATCAAAAAGAAAATAACAGAAAATCAGAGAGAACACCAATAGATATTTAGTTTTATTTCATTTATATTTATACTTGTAATAATTATCCTTCTGTTTTAAATTTCATTATTTGTGAATATCCTGAAAATCAGTGAGAGAGATAAAATAAGAGGTTATCAACTTAAGATGAGTAATGAGATCCTCGTAAAGAATGTAAACACAAACTACTGAAGAACATATTTTTAAAAAAATCAATAAATATAAATATATGCGATCCTTTAGTATACAATTATTATTTAGTCATATAAGATATCACTATCTTTTCTCATTAATTACTTTATTCATGTTCTATGTTTCTTTATTTATTATGATAGATTCTTTTTCAATCCACAAACATGGGTATGAAATATTAAGAATTCATATATAAGAATTAAATTTACAAAATTCCAAGTCATACGCTCTTTGGGATTATTTTAGGTAATATGGTTCAAAAATACTTTTTTATTTATATTATTTTTTTGTAAAATTATTGGAAAATACTTGGAATCATTTTTTCATGTATTGTACCAACCATAATTTTATTCATGTTCATAAAAAAATTCACTTTCACCTACTCTTGAGGGTACTACAATGATTTTAAATTGTGACTTTTTGATAGTCTTTCACATAAATCATTCCAACTATATTAATGATATATATCTATATATATATATTACCAATTATATTATTCCATGGATATATATATATATATATATATATATTATTTTACACTAATATATCCCTTATTTTATAAAACCCTTCAAAGGTATAAAATTTTATATTTTTAATTTCATATATTTATTGTTTAATTTATTACTAAATGCACAATTTTCATTTTCACTTAATATATACATATATGAATTATTTTACTTATTATTTATTCATGAAATTATCCTTAATATCATTCTTGACTTTTACAACATTATTATTAATATTTTTATATCATTATGTAGAAGTAAAAATGCATGTATCACTATTCTTGGGTGATGTTTCAACCTTTTTTCCTATCATGTCATAATTTCCTTTTAATTAATAATGTATATATTTTTAAAAATAATTTATAACTTATTTTTAGATAACTAATCAAATTTCAAAGTTTTATTCATGATGGTATTCAATTATATATATGATTCTCCATCTTCGAGGAGATAATTTTTGATCTTACACAAAAATATCAAAAATCAATTCATATTTATTTAAATTTTCTCCAATATATTTAACCTCATATTTATTTAAAATAAAATTAATTATTATAAAATCATTAGTCTTATCACATTCAGTTAGAATATAATATAGAGATATATTATATTTTATAAACCTAAATTCAATTTTAGTATCTAATTTAAAATTATATTTATTAATTATTTATTTTAATGACTCATGATAAAATTTCTTTTTACTATTTCCATTGATTCCCACCATGAGATATATAATAAGTTATAAATCCTTTTTTACATTTTCATCCTCATCCCATTTGATACATCTTTCATTATTAATATATTATATAATATAATTTTTATGACCCTAAATATCATGAACATGTTAATAATTAGACTACTCTTCTTTTCTTAACTTCCTACACTCAATGATGGAAAATTATGATTTGATATGAAATTCATCCTCCTTATTTACTCTTGATTTCCATTAACTTTATATAATTTTTCTTACCTATTTCTAATTGATAAAACTTTTATTTCTTTCAATTTTTTTAGGTTTATCATTATATGACAATGTTTTTATAAGAACATTTAAAAAAATTTTCATAATATCACTATAATTAAAACATTATGAACAATTTTTTACATTTTTAACTACTAGTTGATCTTATAAGTCTATAAAAAAATTACAATAATAATTTTTATAGTTTTTTTAATATTATTGAACAAGAAATTAATAATCAAATAAATTATTTGATTCATTTATTTTCAAAACATAGGAGATATTAAATGAAATATAATTCTCTAATTTTCTTATATTTTTTAACGATTTAAATAATTTTTTATAATATTCTATTATAAATTTTATCAGTTTTTGAATTCTAAATATTTCCATGTCTTGATCCTCAGGGTTATAACTTTTGAAATTTACTTTTTTGGTGGAATCATCATTAACATCATAACCATGGTTGATCCTATAAGGACCTAGCCTTCAAAATTACTTAATATTGAGTTAAATCAAGAATTCACATTGAAGTCATTTTCAGGTTTAGAGTTATAGATAATTAGTCCATAACTATTACATATCAACTTGAATATTAGAATGTATACACTTCTACTATATCCTATTTTTCACAATAATAAAACTCATTAAATACAACAAGAGTTTTTTTCTAGATATAAATCTTCTTGAATACTTCATTTCTCTTACCCTTAATTATAACCTATGAAACAAATTTAAATAACTTGTGATGAGAATAAAAAGATCAATAAAGGTTATAAAATAAGGAAAGGAAACATTAACCCATCGATAAATAAAAATCAATGAAACCATAATTTTCAATCATAATATACATTCTGAAATCATAATATTCATGAATAACAAATAGTAATCATAAATCATAATGGTAACATGAAGAACCCATATCATACTTACATTATAGCTATAACAAATATAGAGGAATTCACATTTGGAATACCCATCAATGTATATTCCATAAATCTCTTATGAGAGATATTCACGTTTACCTTTGTCATGTTACCCAATGAATTGGAGAGCTATCTCGGGCTCACCTGCCCAAGATTTATCACAGAACCACCCGTATACATCAACAATGCCCAATAACCAGAACATGTTCATAACAGATAAAACAAGCATAAAGGAAATATAACATTTCCACATTTCAATCACAATATATCATTTCAAGATGTTGACATAATCAATGCATTATCAAACCACTTTAAAAACCATTTAAAGCATTTAATAAAGAGATTTTTGAATCAAATTATCCCATACCACATAAAAAATATTAAATGAAATATCATTTGAATACATTAATTTCTATATTAATAAATCCTAAAAAACATTTTGAAAACATGGGCATTATAGAGAAATATTTAGAAGAATAAATATTTAAAACATTTAAAATGATATTTTAGTTAAAGAGTTTTTAACAAAATGAAAGACTCATGAATAAAAATAATTGAGGAATAAAATTTAATCAGAACATTATAAAATCATGAGAATTAATGGATTCATGATATAATGGTCCAATTGATAGTATATACACCATTTAATAGTGAATTTGTGCATAACAACAATGAAGTGTCAATGGAATGTAAATTTAGATGAAAGCCATTATAAAGATCGTATCATTATATTAAGGATAAATAAATTACATAATAATGTGTGAAAAATATAAATAAACTCAATATGATTGAATATTCAGTGTAGAAAATCATAGGATATTCACACATGTTCTATTTAAGACAAAACCAATGACTTGGATGTTTATCTCAATGAATGGATGTTGAGTTAAAATTACTGTTATCAAGTTCATATCAATGACTTGAGAATTTATCAATGGAGAGATTATGTGTATAAAAGGAATATAGACAATAATTGGTATGGAAATTACAACAGAAATAAATAAATAGTGGTTCTTCGCATAATCATAGCATGACATAATTAAGAATTAGAAGATTAACCCAAAGAGTAGAAATTGGGTTAAAATGTTCCCTTTCCGATTTGGTAACATACGAAAAATGCAACCCATGAAAGAAGGGTCATAAAATGAATATCTAAATAACAATAAATTGAAGTATATTACCCAATTAAAACAATATTGGGATTTACATACACCAAACAAAAGTAAATAGTGGCAAATATAGCATGAATCTCCTGGGAATAAAAAGTGAGATGAAAATACCTTACCACTTTGTAATCAATCAATTCCTATGAAAAAAACTATGTAACCAAAAAATTATTCCCATAATAACATGAATATAAATAGGATCATGATAATATATATCAAATGGAAGTACCCAATACACCACATGCAATAAATTAGTGGCTAATAATGGAAATCTCAAGGAATTAAAATTGAGATAAGAAACCCCTTACCTTGTGTCCGACTTGACTTGATTGTTATTTTTTCATCCTGAATAATAAAATAAAGATATATTCTACTTTATTAAGAACCTTTTTCATGTTTATAATTATTTTTATATGACTTATTACCATGTTATAAACATTATGTAATCATATAAGTAAATAATGGACGTTTGGTCGATATTTGGTACTTCAGTCAAAAATGGACTTCTTATATTTACATGTTGTCCTTATGGTCAATAGTATATTATCTCTATAATTATATTCATTATTTGGATATCATATATATCATATATATCCATTATATATATGTATTTATAATATTATATAACATTTATAGGTAGGAAAGATAATTCACTGTTCATGGAGACGGTAAGTTGTACGTATGCATGAACACTACTTTCATTTCTATTTCATATTTTAATGGAAATAAAACGGAATAAAAAAATTTATATTATAATTCTAGTATAATATCATATATAATATCATTAAAATTATCCTTTATATGTCCCACATATGGTATTAACGATTCATATCACTTTGAGAGGGCGGTAGTCCTCAGTTCCTAAAATTAAATAATCATGTTTTCACATAATGGAAACGTTAAAGGTATGATATAAATGAAAAATACATAAGTATAAAGAAAAAATAATCATAATATATATCATATATAAATACAGTTCCATCTTAATGTCCACCATGAGAGGCGATAGGAGATAATAAAACAATCGTCGTTTCGTGAGGCGTCAGTTTTCCATCCACAAAAACATTATGTTCTTCACCAATTAGATAGAGGTGTGTGTAAGTGTAATTATAAAAATTCTCCTAAAAACAACCTAGTATATTGAGGACACTATTTTTGTTATAAAATAAATAAATGAAAAGATTTTAGCGGTTGGAAAAGTAAAATAAAAGAAAAAAAGTTAAGAGAAATTGTTACCTTTAATTTGGGAAAATTTTTCTGGTTTGAACCCAAGGGACTTCTTGAAGTGAATTATACTTAAGGTAATCCTTCTATGTGAAAGATAAATATCTTGGAAAATTATTTGGGAAGGTTTAAAATGATGAAAGGTGATTTAGAGGTGTGTGGAATGAGTTATAAGTGAAGGATTTTTATAATGGGGAGGAGGGGATCTTTAGGAAATTGTGAAAATATTATTTTATTATATATTGATATTCAGTTTATAAAGGTCCAAAACTAATTAAAGTCAAAGATAAGATGACTAATGGTAAAAATAAATTCATAAAATAAGAATTGGACATGTTTTGAATGTTAATTCAATATTTATAATCTTATTTATTTAAGTCATTTATTAATGATGTAAATATTGCATCATTATTGTGTTATAAATAATTTAATTTTTATGATTTCTGAAAATTATAAAAAAACATAACATGACGTAGGATATATTTTTATCTTTCCAAAGAATATTTATAGTCGAACAGATAACTTCTATAACATCATGTTAATATTACATTACTAAAAGATATTTGTTTGGGTCATTTTTGCCTTTACATTAAGTTAATTAAAATAAAGTGTCATTATAACTCTTAAGTTTCTCCATGGGGTACCAAAATAGACCAGACAATGGCCATGGTCGGCCATGACTCATAAATTAAGGTTAGAAAAGGTGTTAAGGTAATATTATATTATTATAAGATTCTTTTTACTTTGAATAACCCTATTTACCTTTAACCGCTGTAAATAAAAGTCAAAACATACTATTCATCAAAAAATTATTTTCATCATATTTAACCAAACTTTAAATACTTTTAACAAAAATGTATGTAGGATTTTTGAAATTAAATTCATATAAGTGGTAAAATTTCATTTAAATGAAAAATATAGTTTTTTTAACTACTACTATGTGGTTTCACTATTCATCAAAAGTTGAAGTTTTTCAGAATAATACCTAAAATTCTGCACAAGCTATATATGATATTCTGAATTCAAAAATTATTTCTATTTTACCAAATTAAAAACATAGAATTTTCATTATTTAATTTAAAATTAATTTTCTTTGTCCAAACAATTAACGTCTTTTTAAGAAACAATAACTATCAAAAGATTGACACTTGTTTATATCAAATTTCAAAATGAAATTAATTACAATGACCAAAATTGGATTAATTAGTAAAAATATAATACAATTACACTTTAAAAACAATTAATTTAATATTATATCCATATAAATATATTATATTAAAATTCACATTTGAATTAAAATACTGTATTTTCAATATTAATGAAAAAATGAATTTTTTCATAAAATTACCAAAAAATTACCCAAATAAAATTTTAGTGTCCCTATTCTATAGAATAATTTTATTTGTTGAAATATAATGTATAAATGTTACGAAATCAAGATTTAATGAGGGTTCTCCATCAAAAGGTAGTAAATCCACCTTTGGGGAATATTAGAGTATTGTGGTTAAAATCTAATTCTATTCTTATTTTAAGCCACTAAATAAATGTAAAAACTTTTTACAAACATGTATAATCAAATTTTAGTTAGATATGTTCATTCCTGCCATTAAAACAGCCAGGCATTAACTACCATTTAATATAAAAATTTATATTATTTGTATACAATGTAATATTTCAAAGAAACCTATTGTTGTGTATCAGGTACGCCATCGAACATAGCATCCCCTTTAAAGTAAAATTAATTTTTAATTCAAAAATATTAATAAATATGAAAATTTTCATGTTATTTATTTACTTGGGATTTTACACCCGTACCCCCTTTTGGGAATTGTGTCCTCAGAAATATAAAACTGGTCTTGGAATCTTCATTTAAAGTCCTTCATCGGGAAAAAGTCAATAAAACTATCACATTAAAAGAAATAAAGAGAATTAAGAAGGTCACTAGACATAACCCATACTCAGATTCCATGTAAGAAAACATGGATATTTAAGAGAATGAAAACTGTAATGTTCTAATAGAGAGTGATAGAAAACATGATTATGAGAACGTTAACCACCAGAAAATCAAAAACTTATGATGTGTTAAATGATCTTTGATTGCCCAAAAGGAAATGTAAACCAAAAGCATTTTTGTTTTACGTTCCTTTATATAATATTGAGGAATTCATTTACTATATAGAATAAGAACATAAGGAAATATACTTACCTTTAAGTAGACTTTCATCCTTTAATATGTTTTACCAAAAACTAATCTTTTATCCAAACAATGAGCATTACAAAAGTCATGGACACATAAAAAGCCCAAGAATCATCTCTTATAGAATCACATAATCCAAAAAAGAAGAATTATATATTTTTCTTGTATTTTGACATCAACTAAAACCAAAATGGTTAGTACGAGACCATATAATCCACTAAAAAGATAGTCCTTCAAAAAAAGAAATACTACTGTTAATCTCAAAAAACCTACAAAAACACCCAATGTTCAAGAAAGACCATTCAATACAAAATAATCCTTAAAATTATTCAAAATAATCCAAACTAATATTTAAACCCAAAACATAGAAGGATTTAAACACTTAGTATTCCACCGTAAATCATAAGATTCAACTCAAAAAACATAGACTACTCTTAAAGTCTCACACTGAAGCATAATTAACCAAATCACATATTCTCTATGATAGTATAATCATATCCATAAAAAACCCAAATCACTATATGTCAACAATAAAAATATATATTCTTCCAAAATAAAATTTCAACCATTACTCCACAAATTTAATCCTATAGTATTCTGTTTTTCATAAGCATACAATGTTCCCAAATGAGAGAACATCTTCCAAAATAACTCTTATCACTTAATCACAAAATCATTTTCTTATACTAAGGATATAAATTTTATAAAACATAATATCCCAAATAAACTTATTCTTGATCAATACAATAATTTAACTAAAAATAATAAGTCATACTTACCAGGGACTTCACATAGTCTAGTGGTAGTCGATAAATCCCAATCACCCTTTGGTTGTGGGTAAAATTCTGGTAGCTTTGTCTGATGCGGGGAGTTGTCACATGGTCACGGTGTTGTCCTTTTTATAAAACTAAAAAATAACTTTAACATGTTTTAACTTCAATTGTTTTATTATACCTCACATTTTCATCCCAATTCATTATGATCTCAACATCTTAATTCTTGAATTGTTGTTTATATTGTCATATTTTTTTATTTCACTACCATATGATAAAATTAAATGATCCCCAAAAAAATAACATCATACCATGATCGTGGTGTCCACTTTGTTTCATCATCATCTTGTTCACATAGGTAGAAGGTCCATGCATTGCAACAATTATTTATATATCCTTCAAAATAATTTTCTTCCTTCATCCAAATACACCTTGTACAACATGGGTCATAGGGGTGTTTATAGATTTTTTTTTTTGAAAATAATCATGTATGACATATAATTTCAAAAAAGCTGATAAAAGATGATTTCTATACAACAGTCAGATCGAATATGAGTTGAAAAATTCAATTATTGGTACCTTTAAAATACCATAGGTATGTGCTGAGAGACTATATTGTAAAAGAAAATATAAATAGGTTTTTCAAGGTTCTCCTTCTTCAGCACAATTTTCAAAATCATTATATGCTTCACAATCTTGTGATAAGGTAAAATATTTGAAAATGCCTTGATAATATTTACCTCTCTTCAAAATATGATAATATTGGGAAAATAGGATTTCTTTAAATACAACCCGTGATCCACAATGATAATGATGTATATTGGAGGTGTTTGATATCTCAATCAACTACTTGAAAGTGTGTTGTATGCTAGAAAAAGTTTCACAATCATCCGCACATGAATTTTCAATGATTATTTCATCAGGAAGAGATAAGAATGTAATTTTTTATACTAATACTTCCACTTGTAACTGACTTTCCATGATCTTAAAATGTTATAAAACAATGATTTAACTGAAATAATAGACATAGGGACTGATGATGGGTCTAACGAAATATCCTAATCCTTAAAGTTGTTTAAACCGACCTCTGATAACAACTATAAGTACTTGGACATAATCAATACATAATCTTGAGTTAAATAAAGAGTTCACATTGATGTTCTTTTTAGGTTTAGAGATATAGATATTTAGACCATAACTATTACATATCAAGTTTAATATTAAAAAATAAACACTTATATTATAACCTAATTTTCACAACAATAAAACTCCTTAAATTAAACAAGAGTATTTTTCTTGATATAAATCTTCTTGAATACTTCATTTATTATAACCTTCCTTATAACCTGTGAAACAAATTTCAATAACTTGGGATGATCATAAAAATCTCTGTAAGGGTTATAAAATAAGGAAAGAAAACATTAAACCATCAATAAATACAAAAATCAATGAAACCATAATTTCCAATCAAAACATACATTCTGAAATCATAATATTTATGAATAACACATTGTAATCATAAATCACAATGGTAACATCAGGCGTCCATATCATACATAAATTTTATCCATCATAGCTACCGAAGGAGTCACATTTTGAATACCCTTCATAGTATATTCCATAAATCTCTTAGGAGAAACATTCATGTTTACCTCCATCACGTTACCTAATGCATTGGAGATCTATCTTGGGCCCACTTGTCCTGGGTTTATCACGGAACCACCCGTATACCTAAAAAATGCCCAATAACCATAATATATTGATAACACATAAAACAAGAATAATGTAAAGATAACATTTCAACATTTCAATCACAATATATCATTTCTTGATATTGACATAATCAATGCTTTATCATACCATTTTCAAACCCATTTAAAACATTTAATATAGAGATTTTTGAATCAAAGTGTCCCATACAACTTTGAAACTTTTTAATGAATTACCATTTGAATACATTAATTTCCATTTAAATAAATAGTAAAAACAATTTTGATAACATTGAAATTAATGAGAAATATTTAGAAGGATAATTATTAAAGACAATTAAAACGATATTTTATTTAAAGAGTTTTTAACAAAATAAGAGACGCTTGAATACAATTTATTAAATAATAACATTTAATATGAACATTATATAATCATTATAATAAAGTTATTCATGATATAAAATTCCAATAGACAATATACACACCATTTAAGAGTGAATTGGTGCATAATAGCAATTAAGTCTCAATGGAATGTATATTGGGATGAAATCTCGTATAAAGATTGTATCCTTATATTAATGATAAATAAATTACGTAATAATGTGTAAAATATATAAATACACTCAATATGATTTTATATTCAGTGTAAATCATTCATAGTAAATTCACAGATGTGTTTTTCAAGACAAATCCAATTACTTGGATTTTTAACTCAATGAATGGAAATTGAGTTTAAAATACTCTTATCTTGTTCATATCAATGACATGAGAATTTACCAATAGAGATATTATGTGTATAAAAATTATATTGACAGAATGTGAAGTGGAAATTATGAAATAAATAAATAAATATTCATTCTACACATTATCATTGCATGGCATAACTAAAAATTAGAAGATTAACCCAAGGAATGGAAATTGGGTTAAAATGTTCCCTTACCGATTTTGTAACTTAAATAACACACAACCCATGAAAAAAGGATCAAAAAATAAAAATTTAAATAAACATAAATTGAATTATATTACACAATGAATACAATCTTGTGCAGTACATACACCACACAAAAGGAAATAGTGGAAAATATAGCATGAATTTCACGGGAATAAAAATTGAGATGAAAATATCTTACCACGTTGTAATCAATCGAGTCGTTTGACCAAAAAATAATAACCACCAAATTATTAACATAATAACATGAATATATAGAGGATCATGATAATATATATCAAATGGCAGTAAAAAATACATCACATGCAATAAAGTAGTGGTGAATAATGGAAATCTCACGGAATTAAAAGTGAGATAAGAAAACCACTTAATTTGTATTCGACTTGACTTGTTTGTTCTTTGTTCATCCTGAATAACAAAAAAAGTTAATTTATACTTTCTTAATAACCTTTTTCACATTTATTATTCTTTTTATATCACTTATTACCATGATATATACATTATTCAATCATTTAAGTCAATAATGGTCGTTTGGTCAATATTTGGTACCTGGGTCAAAAATGGACTTTTATAATTACAAGTTGTTCGGGTGGTCAATAGTCCATTATATCCATAATTATATTCATGATTTATATATCACATATATGATATATATCCATTATATATATATATTTATAATATTATATAACATTTAGAGGTAAAAATGAAATGCATCGTTCATGGAGACGGTAATTCGTACGTACACATGAACGCTACTTTCATTTATATTTTATATTTTAATGGAATTAAAACATAATGATATGTATGTATTTTATAATTCCAGTATAATATCATATATAATATAATTAAATTCATCCTTTATACCTCCCACATATGAAATTAACGAGTCATATCACTTTGAGGGGGTGGTAGTCTGCACTTCCTCAAATGAAATTATCGAGTTAACACATAATGGAAACCATAAAGCTATTCTATAAATGACAAATACATAATAATAAAGTAAACATATTCATAATATATATCATATATAAATAAATTTAATTCTTAATGGCCACCATGAGATCTGGTATGAGATAATTGAACAATCATCATTTCGTGAGGCGTTAGTTTTCCATCCACAGAAATAGTATGTTCTTCACCCATTAGATGAAGGTGTGTCTAACTCTAAATCTAATAAATATCATAATAACATCCTAGTATATTGAGGATACTGGTTTTGTTATAAAATAATTAATAAAAATATTTTAGGTGTATGGGTAGTAAAATAAAATAAAAGAAGTTAAGTGAAATTTGTACCTTAAATTTGGGAAACTCCCTTTAGATTAAAAAAAGTACTTATTGAAGTTACTTCTACCTAAGGTAAGGATTATATGTGTAAGATAGGGATCTTGAGAGATTATTTGGGCTGGGTTTGGACAATATAATGGGATTGAGCGGTGTGAGAAAAGAGTTAGAAGTGAGGGATTTTTATAAGGGAGAGGAGGGGATCTTTAATAAAGTGTGCAAATATTATTTTATTATATAATGATATTGGGTTACTAAAGGTCCAAAAATAATTAATGTAAAAGATAAGATGACACATGGTGTAAATAAATTCATCCAAAAAAAATTTATGGGTTTATGTATGTTATTTTAATATATATAATTTTATTTATTTAAATCATTTATTAATGGGGTAAATACTGCATCATTATTGTGTCGTAAATAATTTAATTTATTTGATGTCTAAAAGTTATAATAAATAACATGATGTAGGAAATATTTTTATATTTAAAAATAATACTTTTAGTCTAAAATATAACTTATATAACTTCATGTAAAAATTACATTACTAAAAGATATTTGTTTGAGCCATTTTTGTCTTTACTTTAGGTTAATTAAAATAGTGTCATTATCCCTCTTAAATGGATCCATGGGATGCCAAAATCAACTCAAAGATTCCCATGGTCGTCCATGACTCATCAAATAAGGTTAGGATAAGTGTTAAAGTAATTTTATAATATTAAAATATTCTTTTTACATTGAATTACCCTATTTACCTTTAACCACGGTAAATATAAGTCAAAAGTTACTATTCACCAAAAATTATTTTCATCTTATTGAACCAAATTTTATTTTTTAATAAAATACATGTATGCCTAATTTTCTTAATTCAATTCAATGAAGTGGTAAAATTTCATTTAAATGAAAAAGTCATTTTTTAACTATTACTAAGTGGTTACAGTATTCATCAAAAATTGATGTCTTCTCGTAAAAATACCAAAAATTCAACCTAAGCTATATTTTATATTCCAAATTCAAAATGATGTCTGTTTTACAAAATTAAAAATAGAAAATTTGATTTATTTAATTTAAAATTAATTCCTGTTTTCAAAACAAATAGCGTGTTTTTAATAAACAATAACTATCAAAAGATGGACACTATTTTATGTCCAATTTCAAAAAGAAATTAATTTCAATGACCAACATTGGATTAATTAGTAAAAATATAATCTAAATACACATTAAAATCTATTGAAAAAATAATCTAACCAAATAAATAAATTATATTAAAAGGCACTTTGGTATTAAAATAGTGTTTTTAACTATTCCTTAAAAATGAATTTTATCAAAAAATTAAAAAAATTACCAAAAGTAAATTTTAGTGTCACGATTCTAAAGAAAATTTTTATTTGGTCAAATAATATATTTTAAAGAGACCAAAACTATATTTAATGATGATTCGCTATCAAAAGGAAGTAAATCGACCTTTTAGTGAATATTAAAGTATTTATGGATAAAATCAGATTCTTTTCATATTTTAAGCCTCTAAATAAATGTAAAAATGTTTATCAAACTAGTATAACAATATTTTAGTTAGATATGTTCATTCCCTCCAATACTACGGATAGGTGTTAATTACCATTTTAAATAATAGTATTATATTATTATTGTGAAACATAATATTTAAAAGAAACTTATTGTTTCATATCAGGTACGCCATCGAACATAGCATCCCCTTTAAAGTAAATTTAATATTTAATTCACAAATGTTAATAAATATGAAAAAAATTTATCCATTATTTACCTGGGATGTTACAGATCCTACATTACTTTTCCATAAATTTTAATACAACTAAAAATTTTATTTACTCAAATGATGGATTTAATTACCAAATCATCATTAACAACTCATTATATAGAACATTACACATAAACATTTAATTCAGGATTCTAACACTTTATTACACCTTCATTAGTGCATGAAATACCCTCTATTTGGATTTAATTATTTATGAGCCCATGGATCATCTAAATTATTTTTATAGAGTAATGAGCGTAATGAATTGTCTAAACCACTTATTTTCAGAAAAAAAAACATATGATATTGAAATTCAAAACATCATCCTTATATTGAAATATTCACATCATTTTAATGATTCCAATAACATATAGGCCCATTGATAAAAAATATGAATACATCCTCAATTTTCCTAAGTGAAATCATTTTCCATTTAATAGGGTATCACCATTTCTACTAATAGAATAAATATTCTCCAGGGAAATTATTAAATTTCAAACATAAAAGGAATCGGTATAAAACATAAAACATCAGGAATAACGTAAAACCAAATCAATATATCTAATTAATATATGATTCCAAATTAAATAATATTATCTAATACAAATTAATGGTTATCAAAATAATGTAGAATATAATTATTGAACATTTATATTTATCTAAATATATACCTATTTATGATCATAGGAAATAATTTTAAGAAGCATTGATATGTGTGATATCAATATAACCAATAAATGCCATTAAGACTCATTATATAACAATTTTGGTTAGTGTGTAGTTTCAAAAATCTATTAGGTAGACAAAAATGATAAAATATATGGAGATAAAAACAAAGAAAAAACATGAATGTTTTACAATGTTTATTAAAATATTTATCAGGAAATTGTTTGCTTGATACTTAGTTAGTTCTGTAATTCAACACACATCCATTTATTATTATCCAAAAATAATTTATTAATGGGGTAGAAAAATGTTCCTCAGATCGTATATGTATTTTATCAATAATGAATATGATCAAATACCATAAAATGTTCCAAAAAATAAGAACAATATTATTCAATTCTCCTCAATTCCCCCCCCCCCCAAATAACAGTGTTTAAACATTTCTCCTTCACTAAAAATACCCCATTTTTACTCTATGATGCTCAAAAGAGATTGTTAGAGGTTATCCCAATTTTTAATCACTCATCCCCAAATAAAACATAATTTTTTAGAAAATATTAATCACTTCCTAAAACTCTACAATGTATTATAAATATATTTTTATGTTATATAAAAATAGTGGACCAAATATATTTTCATCTCTATATAATAGTTAACTAAAATTATTTTATTTATACAAGTATTATCCCATTATTGTGTGATAAATTATGTTCTATAATTTTTGTATCATTATAATATTCAATAAAATAAAAAAAAATCCATCATTTTAGATAATAACATTCCTTTGAATATTTTATTTCAATTACTATAGTCAAAAAAACATATATGGAATTTGAATCTCAATGTAATTTAATTTTCTTAATGTGTAGAACACAAATCCGGATGTCAAATCTCATTAGAAATGACTGGTTATTTAGATATCTCATATTCTTAAACAATGATATTACATTAATGTAAAATTATTTATCCATCAATGATTGAATTTCCTATACACATGAAAACTGCATTCTATGAGCTTTTCTAGATCCCTAATAAACACCAAATCGTCCATGAGTTTATTGAGAATAAATACAATATGTGAATAAATAATTAAATCATAATAATAAATATATTCAACTATTCTTAAAATTATCTCAATATAAATGTTTCTTAAACAACAAAATACCTGATATACTAGATCTTTTGAGTGTAATTAAACCCTTATACAAAATCATTCTACTATATTAAGTAAGCATAAATCATGGGATTCTTGAATTTTAATTGTATAATTCCATCCATGGGGACCATCGGGTTATATGACAACCCAACCTGGTTATTTCAAATAGTATAATAGGTAGAATCCATATATCCACAACTCTATCGATTCATAAATAGAATTATATATGTCTCTAGTAAATTATGTTTGGAAATCAGTGTATCATATCAATATTAATAGTACTGAAAAAAGAAAATACAATTGAAAATGCATTGGCCAACCCTAGTACTTGGAATAATTATATAGTACACATCCTGAAGATTGTTCATGATATACCAATATCCAATCCTTCGAATAAAATAAAATATCACACAAAAAATCCTGAAATTTGATTCACATGCATGATCTTAATATTGATGATCATCCCATCACCACAAACTATCTCATCACTTATAGTGTATTAATTAGTCTATAATTTATTATTCGAAAATATAGGTATTATATTAGTTCTATCATTTTCTAACAACTATTATATTTTACACCATGAGGTATATAGATTTGTGAGAAGATAATATATTATTCTACACTTTGTTGAAAAACTATTACAATTTTTCCTAAAATATATAATTCAGGTATTTTGATAATATAAATATAATGGTCTATTTGAAATAAATATATTTTATTAATGTAAATAATGTTATTGTTATATTTTATTTTTCAAGAATATAAAAACCTAAATTTTTTATTACACCTTTCATGACATGTTAGATTGTCCATTATAAATAGTAAATTAATGAAGACATTATGCTTTATGAAAACATAATTTGATGGAATTTGGTGATTTAAGGACTTAGTGAGTGTGAGTGACATATCATAACTTTCATTGTGTTTAATAGTTATTTTATGAAATTGTGATATAAAATATGATATACTATGAATGAATTTAAAAATTAATCCTAAAAAGTTTAAGGTTGTATGCATGAAATATCATACTCTAATTTTTAGTGATAGAATAGTCGCATCATTTTAAATTTAATTAGGCATTAAAATGAATATATATTGCTAAATTTTTCTAAAAAGATTTTATATGTGTGACTTAATAACTTTTTTAGAAGATATTTTCATTATATTTCTCATAGTTAATTAAACCAATCATAAATGTAGGATTAAATGATGACGGTATAATTATCAACATACCATTACAATATATTTTAATTATATATTTAATATATAAATAATCAACGACTATTGTAATTGGAAAATTTAATGTAACAATATGGAGAGATAGTTATGGATACCTACTTTTCTGGTCTAAGGAAAATCATAATTAAAATTCAATGGACCTTTTGAAATAATCATAGTGTGTGATTATGAATAGATAACCCCCAGGGATCAGAATATTGAAATTTAAAATCTGTAAATATTAATGACAACATTTAAAACACATAAATTTTTTTGAATGATTTTTATAAAGGATATATAACCATAATATGATTATGTAATAATGTATTAATTTTTGTGGAAACTCTTTTGGTATATACAGACATGATCCATTTATGCTTACTATATAAGATTTCATAAGTACACTAATGATCTTCTCGATCAATTATTTTATTATATTTTCTTTTTTTACAATTTTAAAAATAAATTATTAGATATACTTATATTTTATCACTATTGTACTATAAAAAATAATTTTATGCACTCTCAAACCTTCTAATTTAAATTATTCAATTACCAATATTTTTTGAAATATATATAAGTGTATTTATATGAGTAGATATATTATAGACATTGAAAAATGGTACAGGTTTTGAATCACCTGTTTGAATACTTGGTGGGGTTTTCAACCATGAGGATAATATTATTCATTAAAATAGTCTTCTACATGTTAATAAAAACTCAATTTCAATTTTTTATTTTATTCCTATTTATAAACTACTTAGTTGTTTTAGTTAATTTTATAAGACTACATTCATGTTACCCTCAATTTTCAATATAAATTAATTAATGATTAATATTTGTTTTATATAGTTTTTTAATTAACTACTAATTGATTGTTTATAATCACTATTAATATATTGGATTATTTATAATTTACATTTAAAAATTTAATATTATCTTAAAATTAATTTTCACTATATATTGATTAGTGTGTCGAAAAATTTAATAAAATTCAAAAACAGTTACTCCCATTATTTTTACAGATATATATATATATATATTAAATTTTGGAATTTAATAAAAAAAATTATAAAATTTAATATATTTTTTATAATTATAATAGCACAACACACCCCCTCTTCAGCTTGTATATTTTAATATTTCTTATCATATAAATTCAATACCAATTATTTATCATTAGTTTTTGTTATGTTTTATATAGTACCCTATAAAAAATTAAAATATTTTTATTGGTTCTCATGCACATTTTCAAGAAAATGTGATCATGCTAGAAATATATCTCCTTATTAAGTTGAATAAATTATACCTTGTTGATGATCAAAATGAATATATATATATATATATAAATTCAAGGTTTTAATTTATAAGTTATCTTTAAATATGGATATAAACTCTATAGTTACATATGAAGGAATAGAATCGTTCTTCAAATGTAGATATTGAATATAATTGAAATTATAGCAAAGTAATAATTTATGAATTTGGTAATGATGAATGAAATCAATTGATTTATTTCAAAACATCATATAAATTATGGTAAACATTGGATCTTACATATGAGATAAGAGAAATTATAATATAGATTAGATTAAATATATACACATTCAGGTATGTTACATTTTAAATTGAACATGAAAATTATATAATATAAATATATTATAAGTTAATGTGATTGTAAAATAAAAAAAATATCTTGACATGAAAAATAATCAAACCCATTTTTTTTTAATGTTTACCAATTAATTAACTTGAGAAATGGAAATTTATAGTCATTATAATAGAAGGGTCCTGAAACATAAAGAAGATAAAATTAAAATATTTACATAGAAACATATTGATATATACGGAGGAAAATACATCAGAATATTAAGATGAAGATGAAAAGAATATTAATAATTTTCACTTGAAACTTATAAAAAATGCATTATTTTGTTATATTATAAAAAAATTTAATGTGTTAATGATCAAAGTTATGTAAATATAAAACCAACTATTATAACATTTAAAAAAATATAATAACATATTTGTATTTAATAAATTATAATATTTTATAAATATGAATAAAAAATGAACCACTTATAATGATTTAATTTTTAATGTATGTTTAAGGGAAATATGAAATCTTATTATGGTAAATTTATGTTCATCAAGAAATAATAAAATATCAAATGACCAAATAAATCATTGGTGGAATATAGATGGAGTGAATTTTTTGATAGTTCTTATGATTGAAAATTTTGTTTTGGTGAAACATAAGAGAATTAAAACATTTATTTTGTTGAATCTATCTCTAATATTTAATATACATTTTTTTAGAATGATATATTTTTTATTAATATATTATGTCTAAAAATTAATTTTAATAATTTTTATTCCATTATATACAATAGTCTAAATGAAATTAATGGAACTTACAAAAGTCCTAAAAATACTCAAGTGCTACTAGAGATTGAAATGTATGATTGAAAATATTATATTCACAATATGTTTATTAAAAAATCTATAAATATCAAGAAAAAACAACTAAATAATAGCTTATAATATCTTACTGAAGGTATAAAATTATTAAATTTCTAACTAGATCCCCAAAACATATATGATCCATAAAGATAATATTATTTTAATATGTATAATACTGTAAATATCATATTTTTTTCTAGAAACAATCATTCCTAAAGAAATGTTTTTTAATATATATTGAATGTGGGATATTAAAACATGTCACGATCTTGTGGCTCAAAATAGAGTAAAATTTCTTTTTCAAAAATTTTATTTCTTTTAAAATATATTCTATAATTATTATAAAACATAAATAATGTATATATGGGATAAAAACAAATTATAATTATTTTTTAACAAAATATTATTTTTTCATTTATTATTGGTTACATTCTATTTTTTTATTTTTTTATTCTTTTTATTCTATTATTCAAATTTTTAGTCTCCTCATTGATAAATAAACAATATTTAAATGTCTATTTAATGATAATGGAATGATAATTAGAATTATATACAATGAAATATTATTATGTGTTCAAGAAAAATGAACTTAAAAAATATATAACTTTTTAAACCATGTTAAATATAATTATTAATTACTAAAACATGATCTAATTAACATTCATTGGAGTATTAATGATGAAAAGTAGGTAACAGAAAGGAAAAATGTGTTAAACCAACTAAAACACAAATTTTGAGAACTACTTGAAATATTGGGAGACAATATCAATAATGGTACTAAGTCAAAATAGGTTTGAGGGGTTGATAATATCGATAAAAATGATAGACTAAAATATAATGGGTATATAGAAAAGGAATGTATAGATTATGAATAATACATTTCACCTGAATTTATATTTTATTCCATTACAACAATGATATTTTATATATTACAAATATAATTCAATCTATATCAAAATGATATCATAATTTTCATTTTAAATTTATTTATAGTTAGTATTTTTATTGATAAACCTATAGGGTTTCTAGATAATTTTTTAAAATATTTAATTATCATTTTCATGAAAAATAGTATTTAAAGAAATCCCCTAAACCTTGGTATTAAAATATTAGTTCTTTTATTTAAATAAACAAGTAAAAAAGTAAAATATGATTCAAAACTCATTATATAATGGATTATAAATGATATTTTTGTATATTAAAACTAAAATTTCAATTGTTTTTTGGTAGTTAAAATAAAAATATGTTTAAAAATAGTTACCATATTATGAGTGTTAGATTTGATATGATTGTAATTGCTTATGTAAATTTATTTATTGGAACTCAGTTTTATTAAATATAAATTGTTACTATTATAACTCAATGAAAATTAAATATATATATATATATTCTAAAACAATTGGGTATACATAGTTTTATTGTAAGTGACACTCCTATAATTATTAATTATAATATTTATTTTGTTGAAACGAGTATAACAATAGAATTACAAAACATACAATTTCATGAATGAATGTTTATTATATCACTGATTTGTACAAAAAAATTATGCTTAATTTTTATATGTTTTATATTTATTTAAATCCTAGAGAAGTATGTTATGGGTATAAACAAAATAACATTAAAAACCACAATTATAATATAAATTTGTTAATTTTATTTGAAGGAAAATTGAGTTGAAATATATAGGTATTTTAATGATGTGTTTTGTGAATTTATATTTTATACAAAGGGAACCACTAGAATATTTCAATTATTAGGTTTTTTCTACATTCATTGTAGAGTTTATTGTAGAGTTATATAATATTACCTATTTTTGATTTTGTGTATAGAGATTTATGTAGTTCTTTTATGATAATTTAAAATATGAAATAATAATTATAGTATTATGGTTAATAATTAAAAAATGAACCTACAATAGGGTCTAACACAATTGATATAGGATTCTAAAAGAATTTTTCATCTACTCAGGAAATCTAGGCCCGTTCTAAATTGTA
This sequence comes from Viscum album, assembly GCA_963277665.1. Classification (NCBI taxonomy): domain Eukaryota; kingdom Viridiplantae; phylum Streptophyta; class Magnoliopsida; order Santalales; family Viscaceae; genus Viscum; species Viscum album. Next base: position 396,739,195 of record OY728148.1, read on the forward strand.
TGACCTTTTAATTTTGACCAAATGGATTGAACAAAACCAATTGAATGATAAATTATGGAAGGATAAAAATAGGAACTCTATGTTCATCCCTCAATTTCATAATGAAAGGATATTAAGGGTATGTAAAAATTCCATTAGTTTTTAGGTACACCACCATGCCTCTAAAAATAATATTTCCTAGGTAGTGGTGGAATTTTTACATGGTATGTATTCTGATGATGGATTGGATGGAACATAAAAATGATTGAAAATATAACCCCCATCATAGAGTATTAGAAAAATCCGGAGATCATTATAGAACACATGAAATATAATGTCAATGTTGTTATGTTATATGTTAAAATGGGAAGTTATGATGGTCTATATAGATTTAAAAATAAATTCTTCATGTAATGTTGGGATCTTTTCTTGATTAAGTAAACAATGTATTGTGAGACTTCTTCAATCGTGGTGCCTTTCATATAGATTCAACTCAAATTGTAACATCCCAGGTAAATAACATTTATAGAATTTTCATATTTTTTAATATTTATAAATTAATTATTAATTTTACTTCAAAGGGGATGCTATGTTCAATGGCTTACTTGATACCCAACAACGAGTTTCTTTGAAATATTACATTGCACAAAACGTTGAGTTATACTGAAAAAATAAAAGTATAATATTATTTTAATGGTACTTAATGCCTAGCCGTTGGATTGGAAGGAATTGACCGAACTAACTACAATATTAATATACATGTTCGTTAAATTTTTTTACATTTATCCAAAAAAAATTAGAGGCTTAAAATGTGAATGATTCTAATTTTAAGCAAAAATACTCTAATATTCATAAAAAGGTTGATTTACCACCTTTTGATGGTGAACCCTGCTTAAATATAGTTTGTTTCACATATATATGTTCAATTTGACAAATTATAATTCTACTTTCGAATTGGAACATTAAAATTTACCTTGGGTAAAGTTTTGGTATTTTTCTGAAACAAATTCATTTTTAATGAATAATGAAAATACTGTATTTTAATTCAAATATGAATTATAATCTAATATATTTATATGGTTATATTATATTTTTATTTGTTTTTAAAGTGTAATTATATTATATTTTTACCATTTAATCTAATGTTTTTCATTTTAATTAATTTTAATTTGAAATTTGACATAAACAAGAATCAATCTTTTGGTGGATATTGTTTCTTAAACACATGCTATTTGTTTTGACAATAGAAGTTAGATTTAAATTAATTAATGAAACTTCTATGTTTTTAATTTTGTAAAAAAGACACAATTTTTGAATTTTCAATATCAAATATAGCTTAGGCTTAATTTTTGGTATTTTTCTGAAAAACTTCTATTTTTGATGAATAGTGAAACCACTAAGTAGTAGTTAAAAAAACTGAATTTTTTCATTTAAATGAAATTTTACCACTTCTGTAAATTTAATTTCAAAAATACGACATACATGGTTGTTATTATTATGTAGAAATTTGTTCAATAAGACGATAATAATTTTTTTTCAACAGTAAATTTTGACTTTTATTTACCGCAGTTAAAGGTAAATAGGGTAATTCAAGGTAATTTTTTTATAATAATACAAATTACCTTAACACTTGTAATAAAATTATTAGTTGAGTCATGTACGACCATGGGAATCCTTTGGTCAATTTTGTGACCCCATGGAGCAACTTAAGATTGATAATGACACTTTATTTTAACTAACTTATGGTAAAGGAAAAAATGACAAAAACAAATATATTTTAGTAAATTAATTTTTAAATGGGGTTATATAAGTTATATTTTCGACTATAAATATTCATTGGAAATATAAAATGATTTCATACATCACATTATTTTTTTATAATTTTTATACATCAATTAAATTAAATTATTTATGACAAAAAATGATGCAGTATTTAACTCATTAATAATTTATATAAATAAAAAAGATTATAAATTTTAAACTATCATAAAAAACCTATCCATTTATTATAAGATGAATTTATTTCTACCAAAATTCATCCTAAATTTGATATTAATGAGTTTGGGACCTTTATAAATCGAAAATCATTATATAATAAAATAATAGTTTCACACTTTCATAAAGAGCCACTCCTCCCCCCCTTATAAAAATCTCTCACCTCTATCCAATTCCTCACACCTCTCAAGAAACTTGGATTGGGAAACCCCCTGCCCAAAAAATCTCTCAATATTTCTATATTAAACCTAGAAAACTTATCATAGGCATAAGTCACTTCATGAATTCATTTTGGTTCAAACCAATGGGAGTTACCCAAATTAAAGGTAACTGTTTCTCTTAAATTATTTTGTTTTATTTTGTTTTATTTTACTTCTGCAACCCCAAAACTATTTTTATTCCTTATTTTATAACAAAAACATTTTCCTAAATATACTATGATGTTTTTAAGAGAATTATTCGAACTACACTTACACACACCTCCATCTAATGGGAAAAGAACATACTGTTTTTGTGGATGGGAAACTAACACCTCTCGTAATGATGATTGTTCAATTATCTCTGACCGACTATTATGGTGGCCATTATGATGGAACTATATTTATATATGATATATATTATTTTTATGTTTTCTATATACTTATTTATTTTTATATTATAGAATATGATTATGGTTTCCATTATGAGTGAATGCAATAATATCATTTGAGGAAGTGCGGACTACCGCCCCCTCAAAGTGATATGACTCGTTCATACCATATGTGGGATGTATAAAAGATTAATTTTTGAAATTATATATGATATTATACTATAATTATAATATACCTATGTATCATTATGTTTTAATTTCCTTTACGTACAAAATAGAAATGAAAGAAGCGTTCATTCGTACGTACAGCTTACCGTCTCCATGAACGATGCATTTCATTTATTATCTCCAGATATTATGTACTATTATAAATACATATATATACTAGATATATAAGATATATAAGATATATGTGATATCTAAATCATTAATATCATTCTGTAGATAATGGACTTTTGACCACATGAACAAATTGTAATTATAACAGGTTCATTTTTAACTCAAATTCCGAACATTGTCAAACTGTTCGATATGAACTCAATTAATTAACTAATTGTAATAGAAAGTTAATAAGTGATATAAAAGTAATAATAAACATTAAAAAAATTCCTGATTAAGTATAAATTAAAATAAGTTTATTATTCAGGATGAACCCATAATATACGAGTCAAGTTCGGAATGAGGTAAGATATTTCTTATCTCACTTTCAATTCCTTGAGATTTCCATTGTTCACCACTTATTATTCCATGTGGTGTATTGGATGATGACATGTGATATATATTATTATTATTCTATTTATATTCTTGGTATTTTATGATTCATTTGATTGTTATTGACTTTTGGTCATACAACTTGATTGCTTTCAACGTGGCAAGGGGTTTTCATCTCAATTTTTATTCTCATGAGATTCAAGATATATTTTACAATTCTTCCATTTGTTTGGTAGATTTACTACCAATTATTGTATTATTTATGTAATATTATTTAATTTATGGGTATTTACATCTTCATTGAATTATAGTTCTTTCATGGGGTGTATTTTTCGTAAGTTACCAAATCGGTAAGGGAACCTTTTCACCCTCTTCTTTTTAAGAGACTTCTTTTTTATATGTCTTTTAATTTACATGTTATTATGTTGGGATATGTTCTTATATATCCTTATTGATGTAAATTTTATTTACAAGTGATGAGATACCCTTTTTATCTCATCAAGTCATTTTATAATTTTTAATGTGACGCTGATATGCTTTCGAATTTTTGTAGGGGAACTTCTTTACCCAATTTCAATTATTTTTGTTAAACTTGTACTTCGTGAATATTTCATCCTATTAATATGTGTGAATTACCTATGATTTTTATACATGTAATATTCACTTATATTGGGTGTATTTATATTTATCACAAATAATTATGGTATTGATTTATCCTTAATTTAAGGATACCGTCTTTATAAGGTTTTTCGTCTCAGTTTACATTCCATTGAGACTTCAGTGTTTTTATGCACAAATTCACTTTTATAAGGTTTATATACCATCATTTGGAATATTATATCATGAATACCTTTTATTCTCATGATTTTATAAAGTTTTGATTAAATTTATTCCTCATTTATTTGTATTCAAGAATCTCTCATTTGGTTATGAACTCATTAACTAAAATATTGTTTTCCGGATTTATTCTTCTAAATCATTCTCATTATTGTCCATGTTTTCAAAATGGTTTTAAGGATTTTTTTATATTGAAATTAATTTTTTAAAATTTTAATTCCTTTAAAATCTTTAAAGTGGTATGGTCCACTTTGATTCAAAAATCCCTTTATTAAATGTTTTAAATGGTTTTGAAATTTTTTTGATAAAGCATTGATTATGTCCATATCTTGAAATGATATGATGTGATTGAAATGTAGAAATGTTATATTTCCTTTATTATTTTTTTATGTTTTATGAATATGTTATGGTTCTTTGTCATTATTTACATATATGGGTGGTTCGGTGATAAACATAGGGTGGGTGAGCCTGAGATAGCTCTCCAATGCATTGGGTAACGTAACAGAGGTAACAATTAATGTTTCTCTTAAATGATTTAGGGAATCTAATATGATGGGTAATCCAAATTTTACTCCATGTGTAGTTGTGATATCTACAATGTATGTAAGATATTGATGCCACAAGTTTCTTTTATTATTTATGATTTTTGTATGTTATTCATAAATATTATGATTTCATGTCGTATATTATGATTGAAAAGTATGGTTTCTTTGATTTTTATTTATTGATGGGATAATGTTTCTTTTCATTATTTTATAACCCCTACTGAGCTTTTTATTCTAATACCACGTTTTGAAATGTTTTTCATAGTACATAAAGATGAATATGGTCAAGGATGAGATCAAGGAAAAGTCATGTTCTCTAAAACATGGAACTAGGCATGCCTTTTTTTCAAGAGTTATTATTTAATGAAAAAAATAATACTGGGTAGTAGTGTCTTCATGTAATATTCAAGTTATTATGTAATAGTTATGGACTAATTCTCTAAAACTCTAAACCTAAAAATCTCCTAAATGTGAATTATTGATAAAATTCAAGATTATGTAATGTTTAAGTCTGGGTCCTTATTGTTGGTATCAATGGTCGGGTTAGATAACTTTAGAGGTTAGGGAGTTATTTAATCATAAGTGACATAACTATAATGGTTAGAATATTAGAAAGAGTTATAGTAATTTTATATAAATTTAATGGGTTTAAGATAATATGGATAAGTATATCATGGTATTTATCCCCCTCATAAGAATTAATGTGATGATTTTACTGATATACTCACACTGACCTTTTTGGTTTTCATAAATGGCTGGATCTAGGAGGCACCAAAGTAACATAGGATGTGATGAAAACTATGATGGTTTTATTAATGTGAAACTAAATGAAATTGGTGCTTCAATTAGAACTATTGTTGTTATTCTCAACAAACTATCTAGATTCATGATTGACAACCTGAACCTTAGTGGTTTTTTATAAGGAATTGTATATATCAGAAAAAAATCCCTTCAGAAGATCAAGTAATTATCATACAGGTAAGTATGTTCAAAAACCTATGTGTCAAGGTTGTGGAAAGAAACACCTAAGCAAATTCCTCAAAGGTATGGGAAGATTCAAAAGATGTGGAAAATAATGTCATAAATAAAGAACCTTCCCTTGAAAAAGGACGCATCCAGTTAACTCTAGGAAATGGAAAGAAGTTCTTCTTGAGGGATCAATTGAATGTTTTCAATGTTTTGTGCATGGTTATTATACAAACAATTTTCCTACGAAGAAGATTATGTATTGGGATCAACAGGATTGTAAAAATATATGTTTACCAATATCTAATGCCATTATAATTGAGGATGAAGAAACTGAAAATGACCAATGAAATGTATGGATTATTTCTTAACATATGTTTTGACAGTTTTGAATCTTAGGATATGATTCATGTTTTAGTTTGTAGGAAATAAGTATTTCAGAATAAGTTTGTAAATAATGGTTAATGGATCATGAAGAACATTGAATGAGTATGAAGTCAACATATATGAAATTTAAGAGTTATGGTAGATTTTAGGATGGTGAAATGCTTAAAAGTATTAAGGCTCTTTTGATGATGGGATTACATTGGAAGACTTTTTATTGTATGTGTAACCCTAAATTTTGATATATGAAAATGTTATTCATGGAATAATTATCTCTTCCTGTGATGTGTAATGGTTGAATTTATTTTGGAGGAATACATGTTTTTATTATGGACATATGGTGATTTGGGATATTTTGGTAATGATTAACCCATCATAGAGAATATGTTATTAGGTTAATTACACTTCAGAATGAGAATTTAAGTGTAATTGATGTTTTTGGAGACAAATTTTAAGATTTAATGTGAAAGACTATTTGATAAAATCCTTTTGTGTTTTGGGTTACAATCTTAGTTTGGGTTATTTTGAAGAATTTTAAATAAAATTGTATATTTAATGGTATTTGTTAAACATTTGGTATTGTTTGAAAAATTTTGGGGATTAAGAGTAGTTTTTATTTTCATAAAAGATTTTCTTTTTTGGGGATTATCCGATCTTATACTAACCATTTTGTTTTTGGTTGATGTTTAAAAGCAGGGGAAATATAAAATTCATCTTTTGTGGATTATGTGATACTCTATATGTTGGTTATAGAACTTTTAATGTGACCAAGTCAGTTGTAATACTCATCATTTAGAGAAAATATGAGATTGTGGTATAAATTTAGTAATGTATGAATTTCTACATGACAAGTAAGTATGTTTCCTTATGTTCTTATTCAAGATCGTAAATAAATTCCTCAACATTATGAAAAGTAAAATAAAATATAAACATTGTTCGTTAACCTTTCCTACTGGGGAATAAAATACCATCTAACCCATTACAATTTTGTGATTTTCTGGTGGTTAAATTTCTCCTAATCATGTTTTCTATCACTCTCCATCAGAACACGAAGGATTTGTTTCTCCTCCATATCTATGTTTTCATGGAATCCAAGTATCTGTTGTCTTGGGTAACTTTTTTACTTCTCTTCCTTATTTTTAATATGATATTTTTATTGACTCTTTTTTTATGATATGGGACTTTCAATTATGTTTCTGAGCCTAATTTAAAAATTGGATGGACACAATTCCCAAAAGGGGGGAAGGATGAAACATCCCAGGTAAATAAAGAATATGGAATTTTCATATTTTATAATATTTGTAAATTAATTTTTAATTTTACTTTAAAGTATATGCTATGTTCGATGGCATACCTGATACCTAAAAATGGGTTTCTTTGAAATATTATATTGCACACAACATTTAGTTATACTGAAAAAATAATAATATATATTATTTTAAAGGTAGTTAACACCGAGTCATTGTATTGGTTGGAATGGACTGAAAAAAATACAATATGAATATTCATGTTTGTTAAATGATTTTACATTTATCCAATAAATGTTAGAGGCATAAAATTTTAATGAATCAAATTTTAAGCATAAATAATCTAATATTCTTTAAAAGACTGATTTACCTCCTTTTGATAGAGAACCCTACTTAAATATAGTTTTGGCCACATTTAAATTTTCTATTTGAAAAATTAAAATTCTTATTTAGAATTGTAACATTAAAATTTACCTTGGGAAATTTTTTTGTATTTTTCTGATAAAATTCTTTTTTTTAATGAATAATGAAAAATACTGTATTTTAATTTAAATATGCTTTTTAATATAATTGGTTTATATGGTTAGATTATCTTTTTAATTGGTTTTAAAGTGTAATTATATTATATTTTTACCATTTAATCTAATTGTGGTCATTGGAATTAATTTTACTTTGAAATTAGACATACAAATGTATCAATTTTTTGGTAGATATTGTTTCTTAAAAACAAGCTATCTGTTTTGACAACGGGAATTAATTTTAAATTAATTAATTCAACTTCTATGTTTTTAATTTTTGAATATAGACATTATTTTTTAATTCAAAATATCAAATATAATATAGGCTGAATTTTTGGTATTTTTCTGAAAAACATCAAATTTTTATGAATAGTGAAACCACTTAGTAGTAGTTAAAAAACTGTATTTTTCATTTAAAAGAAATTTCACTGAATCAGTGAATTTAATTTCAAAAATCCGACATACATGGTTTTTATTAGTATGTAATATTTGGTTCAATAAGATGAAAATAATTTTTGGTGAATAGAAACTTTTGACTTTTATTTACTCTGGTTAAAGTTAAATAGGATAATTCAAGGTAAACATAATATTATAACAATACAAATTACATTAACACATGTACAATCATTATTTTATGAGTCATAGAAGACCATGGACATACTTTGGTATATTTTGGAACCCCATGAAGCCACTAAAGAGTGATAATGAAACTTTATTTTAATTGACATAAAGTAAATGAAAGAATGACATGAACAAATTTCTTTTAGTAAATTAATTTTTACATGTGATTATATAAGTTATCATTTTGACTATAAATATTAATTGGAAATACAAAAAGATTTTCTAAATCCTAGTATTTTCTTAAAATATTTAGACATCATATAATGTAAATTTATGACACAAAAAAGATGCAGTATTTACCTCATTAATAAATGATTTAAATAAAAATGATTATAAATATTAAAATAACATCTAAAACTTGTCCAATTCTTATTGGATGAATTTTTTTCGACCATGAGTCATCCTATAATCTATATTAATGTGTTTTGTATCTTTAGAAACCTAAAATAATTATATAATAAAATAATATATTTACACATTCCTAAAGAGCCCCTCCTCCCCCTTATAAAAATCCCTCACCTCTAACCCATTCCCCACACCTCTCAAGCCCCTTGGCTCATCCAAAAGCTACTAAAATAATCTCTTAGTATCCCTATATTATACTTAGTAGCCTTACCTTATGTAGAAGTCACTTCAATATGTCCTTTTGGTTGAAACCAAAGGGAGTTACCCAAAATTAACGGTAACAGATTCTTTTAAATTTTATTGCTTTATTTTGTTTTGTTTTATTTCTCCAACCCCTAAACTATTTTTATTACTTTATTTAATAACAAAAAAAGTATCCTAAATATACTATGATGTTTTTATGAGAAGTATTAGAACTAAACATACACACATCTCCATCTAATGGGTAAAGAACATATTGTTTCTGTGGATGGAAAACTAACGTCTCATGAAACGATGATTGTTCAATTATCTCCTACCGCCTCTTATGGTGGAAATTATGATGGAAAAATATTTATATGGGATATATATAATTTTTATGTTTTATTTATGCTTCTATATTTCTAATTTATATCATACCTTTATGGTTTCCATTATGAGTAAGTGCGATAATTTCATTCGAGGAAGTGTGGACTATCGCACCCTCAAAGTGATATGAATCATTCATACCATATGTGGGATGTATAAAGGATAAATTTATTGATATTATATATTATATTAAACCTTAATTATAATATACCTATTTATCATAATTTTTTAATTCCATTAATGTACAAAATTTAAATGAAAGTAGCGTTCATGCGTACGTACGGCTTACCGTCTCCATGAACGGTGCATATAATTTCTTATCTCAAAATGCTATGTAAAATTATAAATACATATATAAACAGGATATATAATATATCTATGATATCTAAATAATTAATATAATTCTGGAGATAATGGACTTTTTACCACACGGAAAAATTTTAATTATAATAGGTTCATTTTAACACATATTCCGAACATCGACAGAATATCTAATATGAACTCAAATAATTTACTAATTGTTATAGAAATATAATAAGTGATATTAAAGGAATAATAAAAAATAAATGTTTTCTTAAGGAATTATAAATTAACATAAGTTTATTATTCAGGAAGAACCCAGATCATACGAGTCAAGTTGGACACGAGGTAAGGGATTTCTTATCTCACTATCAATTCCGTGAGATTTCCATTTTTCACCACTTATTATGGAATTTGGTGTATTGGGTACTGACATGTGATATATATTATCATGATTCTCTTTATATTCTTTGTATTTCATCATTCATTTAGTGTTTATTAACATTTGGAAATATGACTCGATTGATTTCAACGTGGTAATGGGTTTTCATATCACTTTTTATTCTCGTGAGATTAATGCTATATTTTCCACTATTTCCTTTTTTTGGTAGATTTAATACCCATGATTTTATTATTTATTTAATATGGTTTAATTTATTGGTATTTACATGTTCATTGAATTATAATTCTTTCATGGGGTGTATGTTTCGTAAGTTACCAAAACGGTAGGGGAACCTGTTCACCATCCTCTTTTTAAAAATCTTTTTTGTTATGTATTTTAATTTACATCTTATTATGTTGGGATATGTTCTTATATATCCTTATTGGTGAAAATTTTATGTCCAAGTGATGCGATAACTTTTTTATCTCATCAACTCATTTTTTTAATTTTAATGTGATGTCGTTAGGCTTTCAAATTTTTGCAAGGGAACTTCATAACCGAATTTCAATTCTTTAGGTTAAACTTGTACTTATTTAATATGTCATCATATGAATATGTGTGAATGAACATTTATTATTTTATAAATAATATACACTTATATTGGGTGTGTTTATATTTGTAACACATAATTATTTGATTGATTTATCCTGGATTTAAGGATACCATCTCTAAGGGATTTCGTCTCAATTTACATTCCATTGAGACTTCATTGTTGTTATGCACCAATTCACTTTTATATGGTTCATATACTATATTTTTTCATATACTATCATTAATACCATTATTCTGTTGATATTATAATGTTTTGATTAAATTATTTTCTTCATTTATTTATATTCAAGCATCTCTCATTTGGTTAAGAACTCCTTAACTAAAATATTTTTTTCAAGATTTATTCTTCTAAATAATTATCATTAATGTAAATGTTTTCAAAATGGTTTTAAGGATTTTTTTTATATTGACATTAATTTTTTAAAATGTTAATTATTTTAAAATCATCAAAGTGGTATGGGACACTTTGATTCAAAAATATCTTTATTAAATGTTTGAAATGGTTTATAAAATAGTTTGATAAATCATTGATTATGTCTATATATTGAAATGATGTTTTCTGATTTCAATGTGGAAATGTTATATTTCCATTGTTCTTCTTTTATGTTTTTTTAATATGTTATGGTTTTTGGGCATTGTTTACATATTCGGGTGGTTCCATGATAATCCTAGGGCGGGTGAGCTCAAGAAACTCTCCAATGTATTGGGTAACGTGACAGATGTAAACATTAATGTTTCTCCTTAAACATTTAGGGAATATAATGTGATGGGTATTCCAAATGTGACTCCATATGTATTTTTTATAGTTACAATTTTAGTCTGATATTGATGCCACAAGTTACCTTTATGATTTATGAATTATGCATATTATTCATAAATATTATGATTTTATGTGGAATGATATGATTGAAAAGTATGGTTTCTTTGATTTGTATTTATTGATGTTATAATGTTTTGTTTTCATTATTTTATAAACCTTAATGAGCTTTTTATGCTCATCCCATGTTTTGAAATGTTTTTCACAGGACATAATGATGAATAGGGTTACGGATGAGAACAAGGAAAAGTCATGTTGTCTAAAACATGAACTAGACATGTCTTTTTTTCAAGTATTTTTATTTTATGAAAAATGGATACTAGGTAGTAGTGTCTTCATTTAATATTCAATATGTTATGTAATAGTTATGGCCTAATTCTATACAACTCTACACATGAAAAGATCCTCAAGGTGAATTTTTGAAAAAAATCAAGAATATGTAATGTTTAAGGAGGGGACCTTATACAAACATTATTTACTAGATTTATAAAAAGGAATATGTAAATAACATAAAATATTTTAGGTTATTTTCTATCAAGAACTCTACACAAAAAATCATTAGTAAAATAATATTGACCAGGAAGTGGGGAATTGTTAAAGAACACATCTCCTATAATCAATTTGTGTTTCTACCAGAAAATATCATATAATAATTATTATTCATCGAATCATAATGTATTAATATAGTGATTGTTAATATGATGTAATTTTAATTTTCACTCAATATTGACATATATAAAGTGTTTTATACTTTGATTTTGAGAAAAAAAATTAATGTCCTCATAAAATATGGGTTCGTAAATGCCTTCATTTGAATTTTATGCATCATTCTCACCTCTGTAAGGATTTATATACTCATCCATGGATCTCCAAGGTGATTATTTAAATAAACTATATATATTATATAGTATGATGCACTCGCAAGGAATCTATTTTCCATATCTGAATGTTTTATGATAAGAATCATTAATGATGTTTCAAAACATGAAATTTACTAGATTATCATAATGGGTAGAAATTACTTCACCATATCACATATCTTGTATGTATTTGACAATATTATTTTTGTGCATTCCTCCATTAAAAATATATATTCACTTAAGTATATACTATCACCTTATGATGAATTTATATGGATTTCTATACATTAGAAAAAATATTCATTGTTTTTTGGGAGGTAATTAAAGTTGAAAAAAATTTATTAGTAGGAGACTTGGGGTTAAAAAAGGTTCCCTCCCATTGAATTAACATGGTGTCCCAATGTTTTTTGAAATAGTTAGGGGAAAATAACTCGAGAATATTTTATCTAGAGACATTATTAAATTGGTTATATTGAAAGGGAAATCCATGCCCCATCAAGGAAGGGTATGCCTTTTCAAATTAGAGATTACTTATAAATTTGAATCTTATTCCTCTATATATTGGTTTCAAGGAACGATCATCAAGTAAATTCAAATTATGATAAGTAATAGCATAAGGAAAAATTCAGTCAATGATAATAAGTAGATTATAAGTACATGTAAGGATTGTACCAAACCTGTTGAAATTTGAGGAAATGGAATTAAAGATATAATGATTTTTAATTATTATCTTATTCCAGAATTTACAAAGAATTTTATGAATCCAAGTGAGTATATTTTTTAATATTTATCAATATTTTTTTGAAATATGGTTAATGTTAGGATACCAATATGACCTCTCATCATCTATTAGGAGGTAAACCAGAAATTGTTTTAATAAAATCATGAAAAATACAAAACTGTTTGTGAGAAAGAAGAATAATATCAACTACATGAACACATTATTATTTTACATTCCACTTAAATTTATTTAGTATGAATGATACGATATTGAAAAAATTTAAATTTATGATAGATTGATGTAGAATAATATCCGTGATAGAAATATCCCTCTATAAACCAAAATGGAAATACTGAATTTTGACTTTATAGAAATGAAATTTCTAATATTGAGTTCAAATAGGAATGGGATGTTCGACAATAAAAAAACTACAAGATGAAATGTGAATGATTAAAAATAAAACTAACATGTTTGTTAAATTATATTTTATACTTCATATAGCCATTACTATTTTCCTTTATTTGGGGGATTTCGAATAAAAACATCCCACACATGAAAAATTAATGTTTACTGGGAAATACATTGTTTTATAATTCTATATTTTCTTGAAGGGGGGATAAGATAAATAAATCCTTTTTATAGGATGAAATTTTTCCTAAAATCTCATGATTAATATTGTAAATTTATATGGTATTCATATATACTGAAAATTGCATCTTGAAAAACTCATGTAGGCTCTCTATAAAACTGGGTATAGTCAGAAGGACTATAATATACTATTTTTTATAGCAGCTTCATTTATATCATTGTTATAGAATGGAAGAAATTAGATGAAATTAGATACCCTAAATCCATCCACACATGCTGATGTAATTTTTGAACATAGAGTGATTCATGATTCATTTAAGGTGAAAATGGGAGTTATAATTAACATAATTTAAGATATGAATATTCTGAGAATGTTTGGTCCCTCGAGAACATATAGGAACCCCCACGATCATAAATAATTCCATTAGATTCCCACAATAATACCTTGAATTGTTGTTAATTTTGATGGTTCATAATCATTTATTCTAGCCGCATCATATGGTGGAGGTTCTTTCTTAACTTACCATGTTTTGTCAAAGGATGTTATTATTATTTAAATGTCTATATACTTTTTTTAATACAAATTTTTGGCTATGATATATTTCTTAAAACATGTATTCTAGAATAATTTGAAATCATTATGGATTGAATCTAACTATGAACCCACTATCTGGGACTTAAGGAAAAGAACTAGGGACTTTCTTTAGAATCTTTTACCACATTGGATTAATTACATTCAACATGTGAAAAATTAAAATATGGCTATTTCATATGCCTACATAGAAGAAAACCAAGTGGCAGACTAAAAGGTGAAGTCTTATTTCATAGAAACAAGTTTAATTTGTCACTTAGTAGCTTTATACAACTATAAAAACAATGGTGGATTAAGATATGTGGGGAGTTTTCCACACCATAATTTCAAAAACCCCTTGTGATGCTTTATTTTTTATTCACTTTTCCTTACAAATTTTTTTATCGGGTTGACCTGGATCCAAGGCATTATTTGTATTAATACATATATTGAAATAGAATGAATGGTATAAGTCCCTTATAGTAACTTATATGTGATTTATTAATAACTATTAGAATTATTTTATTGTTAGGACACCCCATTTTTACATCATAATGAATTTATAGTAACTGAAAGTTTTTATAAACTCATGGGAATTGAATGGAGATAATATAATTATTATGATTATTACCAAGTATTTAGTTTTTATAATGATCTATACATTTAATAAATTAATATTTCATAAAAGTTAAAGAATATTAATTAAAAAGTATAAAAATATACAACAGGAAAATATTGGTATAGTTTCTTTAGAATTTGGGCTTCATAAACAACTGAATCATAAGACATCTTTAGTGTCTCCCACTTATTTCGTCATAACTAGACCCCTTTTTTAAACATCTTACTTAATACCCTTCTTCATGAGCTGGGTAAAAGAAACATATTAAAGGGAGAGCTTATATGATATATATAGGTAACAAATGGATATATCAATCATATTTTAATCATCAGACAAAAGAACATTACATTTTAAAATCTTATCTTGTATATGAATGATCGTGATATCCTGGAATGGTATAAATCATGAAAGATCACCAGAATCATTGAATGTAACCAAAAAAGTCATAAAAAGGTCATCATGTTTTTTGGAAGACACATAATCATAGAAAATAATATTATATTAGTCAATGCTCACTTCCAATACCATTATAGCAGACAAAGTCTATTACATAACTAATTTCACACCTTGTTCCAGCCTAGAATTATTGAACCAAGATCATTTCTCATACAATCCATGTCTATCTAATTATATATAATTACATAACCAATTAAATGTTGGGAGATATTTGTCCCACCCATATCATAATGAAATCATTATTATGTGTTCGGCAAAAACATAAATCATTCATCATGGCATAACCCAAGGAAGAAAAATGGGATTTTTTATCATTATTACATCAGAATACATATAAAAATTTGAATTTCAAATTTATAATTCCTTCATAAAAAAATATTATAATAGTAATAATAGGGTTATAAACATTACCCTTTTTAAATAATGACATCTTAGATAAGTAAATATTTTCATAAAACAATTGATATTAATTCTTGAAGAAAATATCTTTTCTTCTTCAAAAACATTTTCTTTTCTCAAAATTCCATCCAATTTTAAATATAAATAATTTATTTGGAAATAAATTTAAAATTTTGTAAAGGAATATTCATATAAATAAGAATTTATTATAAATTAATAATAGTTTCATTCCATAGAATTTAAAATACATTCTTTACTTACTTTTTCTGGAATAGTCCAAACGAACCTTATATTGAAAACCCACAAAGGATTCCTTCCATTATATTTAAAAAATTTCACTAATATATAAAATTTACATTAAAAATTTATAAAATTTTATAAATAGTATTACATATTTAAGAAATAGTTATGTGGAAGATAAATATACCCCAGTTAATACTTTTGTATAAACAATCTCTTGTAATAATGAGATTGCAAAATTATCCCTTTCATTAGGTCTGATTTTCTTTTGTTGTGTCCAAACCTCATGTATAACTATTTAAATAAGGAAATTTAATTATTTTGTAGTCGTATTTATTTTAATGATGTACTATGTGATCATATTATCAACCATTTGTAAACAATATTTCATTATTAATTTTTATTGGGGTATTAACTACTTCAATTTCTTGTGAACGTCTTGTCGAATATGTTATGGTCAGCCTTCATAGGTCATAGTTATATCATTCCAAAATTATATTAAAATTATATATATATATATATATATCTATATTATTTATTCATTATATAAATTTATACAATCATGCTTTGATGATTAATATATATAATGTATCGCATATAGTCACAGAGATGGTAGATCATACGCACGCACGTGGGATGAAATGATTCATATAATTATTAAATAGTATATAAGTGAACGGTGAATAAAATATCAGAATCAATATCATGTAATAATAATCATATATTGTTAAAATCCCTTCATTATACCCATCCAAGTATGTTCGTGGTGAAAAACAATTCAAATCATGATGTGGAGAAGGTAAGTCGTACGTACGTACACAAGGTGACTATGATTTTCCGGGGAGGGATTAATTTATTAAAATGGTTCAGTCAAAATTATAATAAAATATTATTATATAATTTATAATATAGTTATTATATTAAAATGAAACCGCTCATGAATAGGAAGTTAAAGAAGAATGATGTTCAAAAGAATTAGTACCTGAGCTTAACTATTTTTCAATGTGTTTTCTCAAAATCTCCACTTGGATCACAAGAGATAGTCATTAAATAAGAAGAAAACCCTATCATGTAAATAGGTAAGTTTATAATGGAAAAGGGAAGTGCATGGATGATAATGGAGGCTCAAAGTGAAGTGAATAGGTGAGGGAGGAAGTAATGTTTTATAATTGAGGTGAGGGGCACTTTTATGATCTCTAAAAATATTAATTTATAATAATATAAAAACACATCCAAAAACACAAATAATGAAAAAAAATTGATTATTATATTATATATGGCTTCAATATCATCATCCAATAAATTTTTTTAAGTAATTATTTCAATTTAAACCATATCCATTTAATTAACACTTAGCTGTTGTATTTTATTTTTAACTTGGGTAACAAATATTTCAATATTAAAAGGGTGAAATATATACTTATTTGTTGTAAATTAGACCATAAATAAATAAAATAGTTCATTTTGGACAATTGAAAAATAATTATTTACATTTTCAATAATTTAATAAATCATTATTTTGATAAAAAAATCAAAAGTGTCTATATGAACATTATTAAATTCATTTAAATTTTAAAAAATTAATATAACAAGATAAATTATAATAATTTATTTTATTATATTATTGTAGACGCCGGAAAAGTCCGTTGTTCCCAAACGAAGCTCCGGATGCGGAAAGCGAGGTCATATTTGGAGTCGGAAGAATGTTTCGGAGGGCCCGGAGGCCTTGCGCGGAATTTCAGAGGTCTGCGCGCAAAGATGATGATCCGCGCGCAAAACCCCCGGGATGCGCGCAACTCCCTTGCGCGCCGTGCCCGATTCCGCGCCCGCGAGGAGAATTCCGCGCTCGCGCCTTGGATTCCGCGCCCAGGGTTGCCTATAAATACTAGGCGACCCCCAACGTTTCAAAGGTTGCTGGAAGTCGAACGGTCTCCCGCGCGCGCAATTCAACCCCTTCCGCGCGCAATGACTCTCTTCAGGTAACCTCCTTTCTTTCGCGCAATAGAGCCTTGGGGTCCGCCTTCGCGCGCAATCCCCTTGGCTCATTTCCTTTGAATCAATTTCAACCCGAAGGCCTTTGCGCGCAAAAGAAGCCTCTTGCGCGCAATTTCCCCCGGGTGCGCGCAATCCAACCCGATTGCGCGCACCCCCCCATCTTCAAAGTGGCCATTCGTTAGAGAATGAGCCGTTGCCCCCGCGCGCTACCCGAAGCCCGGTGCGCGCAATCCCAATCATCCGCGCGCGAAGCGCTGGCCCAATTGCGCGCCAGCCCGCCATTTTGCGCGCCGACCCGCGGTTTTGCGCGCAAAGCTCCTCTTTTGCGCGCAATCCGCCAGGGTCGCCTCCCTTGACCCCCTTTGGGTACCCGCCTGTGTGGCGCCCGATGGTCTTCATCGCAGGTGCCCGCGTTGTGCGTCGTCTTTCCGTGCGCCCCCCCCCCCCCCCCTAGGCTCGCGCGAAGTGACACGGGCCTACCGGCGGCTTTGTCGTCCAGCATGACACTAAACTGCACTACGTCCGAGCTACAAGACGTTAAACTGTTCAGCATTCGTCCTGCATGACGCTAAACTGCACCACGTCCTGCACGACGTTAAACTGTATACGTCCAGGATGCATGACGTTAAACTGCCTAGCCCCCATCGTCCGCGCTGCAAGACGTTAAACTGCCAAGTGTTTCATCCTCAACACACGACGTTAAACTGTACTTCGTCCGGCAAGACGTTAAACCGTCCGCTTCGTCCTCAACACACGACGTTAAACTGTACTCCGTCCGGCAAGACGTTAAACCGTCCGCTTCGTCCTCAACACATGACGTTAAACTGTACTTCGTCTGGAAAGACGCTAAACCGTCCGCTTCGTCCGATCCCGTGCTCTGCACGTAGGGTCTCCCCCCGGTTTGGACGTGGCCCCCACCCGCTCGTCTCTGCAGGGATGTCGGGATTGTCCTGCTTTTGGGACGATTTAATGGGAGTGGCTTTTCCCTACGGGGGCAGGGTATTACAAACCCCTAGTTTCTCGTGGGAGGCTGCACATGTGTATCTCCATTGTGCCTCCCCACTGCCGAAGCCAGTAGAGGGTGTGACTGGGATCGAGGTGTCTCCTACTTTCGGTCCAAGTCCCTTCCAACTGAGTTTTGTCGCATCCGGGCTGCCTCAAGTGCGTAAGTCCTGACAGAATGAACTACGTGGACTTTGATCCCTATCTTCTATACAGGGTACGTAGGAAGCCTCCATGAGGTCCAAGCCCAGCACCTGGTCGTCCCGGTCGTATTTACGTCGGTTCGTCCATCAGTGGACCCCTCCAGGGTTCACGCTTGCGTCGATTCACCTATGAATCCGCCCCTGTGGGAGACTGCCCGTGTGTATCTCCACTGTGCCTCCCCACAGCCCCTTTTCCCATTTCTCCTTTTATCGTCCAGCATGACGTGAAACTGTGATCCACCCGGCTGTTCCACCCCCCTCTGTGCGAGGTGGTCCGGTTCAATCCTCCGCCCGGCGGCCTAGACCTCTTCGTGAGTCGGCTTGCCGACGTCCAGCATGACGTTAAACTGTATACCCGAACTACGTTGACTTTGATCCGTGCTAACGCGCGGTACGTAGGAAGCCTCTACGGGGTCCAAGCTCTTCACTCCATCATCCATCCCGATCCTTACCCGGGCCGCCACATCCCGGTGGGGTCATGCCACTTCACTCCACTCCAAATCATTTGGGAAGCCGCCCATGTGCTGGCCCCAGCGTCGGAGGTTCCCCGCAAGGGGTTCTGTCATCCGATCCACTTTTCGTGTTGATCGGTCCGATGCCGTCCCCGCTGGACGTTAAACTCGCGGCATACCCCGTGTTAAACATGGGAAGCTGAGGAAAACCTCAGGTGACACAGTTCCCCGCACCTAGTACGGGATGCCTCAGGCCATCATGCCTTCGAGAAGCCCTATTAGGGACGGAAGACAGACGTGCAGAGCCGCAGTGCTACGACACGCCCCCAGCACCCAGAGCCACCCGGCCTTCTCACCGCAGGTTGCTGCCCCGACCAGACTCCTTGGAACGTCCGGGCGGAAGCAGCGTAATTAACCGGTGTCCATGAAGATATGGCGCCGGGAACGAGATTCACGAACATTCTTAAGTCTATGAGGGAGACCCGGATTAGGCGACGAGTTCCGAGGAGACGTCCAAGGAAGGAGGAGCCGACATCCCATCATCCCGGTTTCGATCAAGGAGCAGACGCCCCTGAATAAGGGACGAATGCCGCCCGCCCTTGGAAAGCGGGGCTGCGGGACCACAAGCCGCGCGCCCATCCCCTCGGGTTGACGGGTGCACGCGCGAACTCGTCCTGGCGGAACAGCGTAACCCGACGCACATCCGCACCGAAACAGAAAAATGGTGAACCCGACGTGAATCTCTTCTCCTCGATACGAAGACCGATGGCTTTCAGAGGTGTTGGAAGACCGGCGTGTTGCCCGGCCAAGCATTCAGTCTTACCCGCCAGGGGCTGGGGAAGTGAAATCGGGCACTCCGTCTCGCAACGTCGAGGGCCTGGGTTCCCCCCACGGAAGGCGTCGTGGCACTAATGGTTGGTTATCGATTCCTTTTTCCTGTCAGTGTTAATGGGTCATTCTCCCTGCTTTCAGAAATCAGGTCGCCCGATCCAGTGCCCGATCGCCACCCGCCCACTGGCGCAGGGGCAGGGGAAACACCGACGCGGCTACTCCGCGCGGTCCCGCCCGTTCCACAGCCGTCCCAGCAGCCGCAATTGTGGGACGACCACGCCCTCTCTCCCCCTCGGAGGTCATCCAGAGAAGGGTGATCAACACCCTGGTGCGGAGATACGAGGAAGAGGGAGTCATCCCCAGTAGGTAAATGGCTCGCCTAGACCTTGAGGAGGCTGCGCCTCGCCACCACCGCCGCCCCCGAGGGCCGCGCAGGGAGGCACCGCTGCCTACCTCAACGTCCAACCGCTTCGGGAGCTTATCCCCGGAGCGCTCTGACAGTTCCCTTCCCTACGCGGATGAGGTGGAAGAGGCCCGGGATCACCCTATCCGGGATTCGCTCCAGGGATCTACGGTAAGGACTCCCGCCAGGCCACGGCGACACCGCCGCCAGGCCTCTCCAGTCGAAGAGCGGGCTCTCCACCTGCCCGCGCCGCTCATCCCGACTCGTCTGTCTCGACGCCAACGTCGGGCACGAGCGGAAGAGGATTCCCACCTTGGGGCTCTAGCAACAACGGCCGCATTGGCCCAAGCCACTGCTGGCTCCAGTCGCCAGGCCTCTGCGCATCCTGAGCAGGGGAACTCCTATGCCTGACCTGGATCGAGGCCCCGACCGCCCCAAAGGCAGGTTGGGTCGACTCTCCCGGTTGCTGGCACTGGCAGTAGCCACCGCCGACCACCTCGCGGTAGCGCTATTCACCGGCAGGATCTACTCTGTGTGGCCGATCCAGGAGGCATGGGTCATCCCACCTTCTGATCCCGGCCCGGAGTCTTTCCCGGAATCATCTCTCCCCGCGTCCCCTTTGATATCTGTCCCGGTGCCCCTCGCACCTTGGTTCCCAGTCCTCTTGGCCCCAGCACCAGTGCGGCCGGAGGACGCCAGGACAGAGATCAGCCCTGCCCCGAAGAACCACCCAGGGGCAGGAAGGCAAGGCGTCGACGCCGAGGGAAGAATGTTACGGAATTCCGGACGGAGATCCGACCGGTTTGCTTCTCTGACTCAGAGGCGGAGTACGATTCGGCGACAGAGCCCCTTCCCCAATCTCGCCAGTCAAGGGAAGGGGTAGGAATGCAGCACGTCAGCCTCGTGCTCCCCGAGAGCGAGATCGATGTGATCCCCGCTTCTCTCCGAAGGTATATCCGGAGTAACGAGGGCCTGGTAGACCCCCAGGGATCAAGCTTGCGGTTGGTACCGGCCCCTCCGGAAGTGCCTTCCGCCTCGATCGGAGAAGCCGGAGACTTTTTTTGGGGATCGACGGTCGAACCACGATCTGGTGCACCCTCGGCGAGCACCGATGCTACGGCAGGATGTTCGCTCGCCGGCCCGTCCTATCGTGATGTGGTAGCCAGGGCACCGCCACCCTCAGAGGGCGGCCCGGGATATGGAGGCCAATCGGCCTGTTCGCCGTATTCACCGTCGGCCAGCCCGTCGGCCCGACAGCCCGCCTCGGCACCACTACCAGTTCCCCGTCCGTTCCCAGCCATGGAAGAGGACCAAGGATATCTGGGTCCCGAGTTTGAGTCGTGGAGCTTCTGGACCGTCCTTGCAGAGGGCCACTTCCCTGAGAAGTTTTGGCTAGTCGCAGGACCGGGCTTTGATGCACCCGAATCGCTCACCCCGGATGAGTTCGAATGCTTCCGCCGAACTCTCCGGGAGACTCGCTCCTGTCTTCACCGCCTACAAATGCCATACCCCGGGAGTCAAGCGCACCTGGAGGATATTGGTGAGCAGTGCCGTCAAATTGACCTGGCCATGCTCCCCGCGGTTCGGCACCCCGGGTCATTTGAGCACCACGAGGCCCTCTAACAATGATGCGTTGAGTGCTTTCAAGTACTACGCAAAGTTATCGAGGAAGCCACTCCCCACGTGTATATCCGTGGATGGGGGCAGTACGCTGCCCTACGCTTCAGTGTGATTCGCCGACAGCCCGATTCGCTGGGTGGCCCTGAGGGTGTATCCCCAGGGACAGAAACAGTCAATATGGCTGACCTGTCGGGAGAGGGGAACGACTTGGAACTTCTCGACGGGGGCTTCCCCCCCGAAGACAAGCCGTCGTCAGATCCATCAGTGAGAGTTACTCGTCATCAGAGAAACCTCCTGGGGCTCCCCGCACCCACTGAAGCACTGACGTTGAGCCGAAACGTCAGCAAAGGAAAAGAGCACAGCGAGGCTATAAAGCCCGCCGACCCATCTGCCTCCATGCAGAGGGCAGAGGAGGATCCCGAGAGGGCTACGCTACGTCAGCAGCTCGCCGAATAGAAGAGGTTGGTTGACCAGCTCCTCGCCGAGCGCGCTGCAGAACGGCGGCCTGACTACGGTGATCCTAGGCCAGGACAGCAGGGACCGGAACAACCGCTCCTCGACGAGACTATCCCGGGAAACCGTGATTACGCAGTGTTCGCCGACAGAAGAGAGGCCATTTCCTATGGCAAGAGGGCGTTGTATGTTTCGCCACACCCTCCCGAGCGGCGTGACTACCTGAGAGATCCCGCTCGGATTCCTCCCGCTGCCCCAAGGGCCGCTCCGCCCGCCATCCCACGAGCTGCCGAGTTCGACGACCCGGTCGACGACCCGATTGAAGGGCCATGCAATGCGCTCGTGGTTAGAGATCCTCGCCAGGACTGGAACCCATGTCCGGACGATCCGATGGCGGCACTCATTGCCCGCTTGGAAGCCTTGGAGACTCGGCAGGTGGCGATCCCACCGGACGGCAAGCCCTACCCAGCATGGGTGGATGACATGCCGGCGCCTCCGGGATTCGGGAATCCCACTTTTGCCCCCTTCAACGGGACTGGATATCCGCCACAGCATTTAGCCCACTTCAACTCGAGGTGCGGGCCTATGTTGGGGACTCCGGCGCAGCAAGAGGCCGCTAAGCTTCGCTGCTTTGTTCAGACACTGGAAGGGCCAGCATTTGTCTGGTACAGCCAGCTCCCCGTCGGGTCGGTAACCAGCTGGGAGGACCACCGTAGACAGTTCCTCTACCAGTTCAGTTCCACGACCCGGAAGACAAGTATCGCAGACCTCTTCAAGTGCAAGCAGAGGCCTGATGAGCGCGTCGCGGACTTCGTCGCCCGATGGAAGGGTCTCACGTATTCCCTTGACATGCCATTGACTCAGGAGCAGTTGCTGACAATGTGCGTCGGGAACGTCAAGACCGAGCTGGTCCCTTCCCTGATCACTCAAAATTACCTCGGAGGGTTCAGGGACTTCTCAGACAAAGCTCAACGTCTTGAGGAAGCCCTGCAACAGGCCAGCCAGGCACACCCGCTGCCTCCTATGATTCTTGCAAGGAGAGTCAGCAGGGCTGAGCCCGCTGCTGTTGCCCAGATAGAGGCCCCCAGGCCATTGGAGCTGCTGCCGGCGAGGCCAGCTCATCAGCCTCACAGGAATCCGCCTCCACGGGCTCAGTTCCCGGCCCAGCAGCGGCAGCCTCAGAACCGGCCGGCCCCTCCGCGTAATGTACCGCCACAACCCAGGCGAGATAATCAGGGTCCACCTCCTAGACAGGCCCCTCCAGCCACTCGTCAAGACCACGCTCCCAGGGGCCCGCGACACCTGACTTACTCATTCCATGAGGATCAAGTCCCCGGTTATTTCCGGAGCGCCCTGGAGCAGAGGATTGTGCGACTGCCTGAGTGTTGGAAGCCAGAGGAGGCACATCTTACGAATAACCCCCGCTACTGCCCCTACCATCGGGCCCTGGGGCACACCATCCAGCGGTGTTATGTGTTTAAGGATTGGCTCCAAGACCAGATTAACAACAATGTAATCAGGTTGGGCCCAGCTCCAGCACAAGTGGCGGGCGTGTTCGTGGGATCAGATGACGATAGTGGCAACGAGGACGAATGACAGCTGGTCTCCGACCGCGGATCCCAGAAGTACAACAACTGGATAGCCCGCAAGACGACCATTCGCGCCCATGGAATCATCCGTGCACGCTTGAATCAGCCTGAGCCCCCAGAATCTGCGGGTGCTGCTTCGGCATCGTCGTCCCAGCCTGCCTCTTCCAAGAGGAGCAAACGGCGGCAGCGCAAGAAGGAAGAGCGCGGCCCGCCGGTTCCGCCACTATCCCGCACTCTCGGCGATTTCATGCACCCGGAGATGGGGGTCCCTCCTCGGATCCGCCCGGTGATGGATGATTCGTCCGATGATGGTATTGGGTACGCTTCGGTTAACACCGTCGAGCTGGTAAATCCCTTTTCGGTTCCCGATGTTGAAGAACACCAGGTGGACCTCCCTAGTGTCCCCGGTCGTCGCCACCGTCGGAAGAACCGCAGCAACAGGAGTCGCGCGGGGCACAGCCATTGGTACCTCCAGCCAGGCCGTGCACGCCACCGAGACTAGGCAGCAGGCTCAAAACCGAGCTCAGCGCGCGCAGCCCCCCCATCCGGGGATGACGGATTCGCCTCCGCCACTGTTTGTGGTGTGGGACCAGGCAGAACCGCCTCAGCCGCGTCGCGACCAGCTCCGCCCTGCCACAAGTCCATCCCGGCCTCCTGACTCCAGTACGGTGACCATTTCCCGGACTGTGACCAGTGAACAGCGAGATGCGCCAAGTACCAGTCGGCCGCCGATCCAACAGGCAAGGCCCGTCATGCCACCAACCGCAGAGCAACCTCCTGCAACTAGGGGCTCGCGCTTGGCCAAAAAGTATGATGTCCTGAAGCACTTGGCCGACATCCCAGCAAGGCTCTCCATCCTTGAGGCTCTGCGCATGTCATCTGAGATGCGCGAGGCACTCGCTGAAGCCCTGAAAAGCCCCCTCCAGTTTGAGACAGAGGTTGCGGCTGCAGAGGCCTTTCACGCCGAAACGATCGAGGACGCCGAATGTTAGGCAGTTATCTCGTTCTCTGGTAAGGATGAAGACCCTCCTATATAGGGACACATTCGTCCGCTGTATGTCACTGGCCAGTTCAATGGCCTTGAAGTCCGGCGCTGTCTTGTCGACACAGGGTCCGGGATTAACCTGATTCCAACTCGGACGCTCCGGAGATTGGGGTTGTCTGAGGATGACTTGATTCCCTCCGACCTCAGGATCCAGGGGTACGACCGCACCGAGCAAACCCCAGTCGGCAAGATACGTTTGAAGACCCAGTTCGGTGACTTGGTTGCCAACACCGAATTCATGGTAGTCTCTCAGGACACTGCGTACAACGCATTGATGGGCAGGCCATGGCTCCATCTTCACGCGGCGGTTCCCTCGTCATACCACCAGTGCCTCAAATACTCCCTTAATGGTCGAGTAGGTGTGCTTCAAGGAGATGCCTCTCCTTTTGCCTCATGTGAAGCCCGCTATCTGGACGCGGACTATTACAAGAGCAAGGATAAGCAGATCCTGGCAGGTGAGGTTGAGCCTGTCGCTGTTGCAAGTGATCCCTGGGCAAGTCTGGATGACGCTTACGTCCTCCCGATTCAACGGTTGGACGTCGCCATGGTCTTGACGGTCCGCGAGTCTCCTGATGAGATGGCCGCGACCGCCCGCGCCAGCACCAGTGGCCCAGCAGGATCTGGTAGCCCCAATGCAGTTGCCAACGCAGTCTCTCCCGTGGATGATCCCTCCCCGAGTGGAGAGTATATGGAAGATGCACCCCCAGCCTTTGAGGAGGGCGTCCCCGCCACGGTCGATGAGTTAATACAGGTGAACCTTGGAACCGAGGCCGATCCAAGACCCACATTGGTTAGTGCCGCCATGCCCTCTGAGGAGCGGCAGCAGTACGTGGACTTTCTCAGGCAGCACCGTGATGTATTCGCTTGGGGCTATGACGAGATGTCGGGGCTGGATCCTCAGGTAGCCGTCCACCGCCTTGGTCTCCCGGCGAACCATCGCGGGTTCAAGCAGCCTCCCAGGAAGATGCACCCATCCCATGGTGCCATGGTTGAGGCCGAAGTTGACAAGCTTATCAAAGCCAACTTCGTGAGGGAAGTTCAGTACCCCAAATGGCTGGCCAACATTGTGCCGGTCAGGAAGAAGAACGGGCAGATCAGAGTCTGCATCGACTTCCGCGATCTCAACCGCCACTGTCCGAAGGATGATTTTCCCCTTCCAGTGACAGAGCTGTTGATTGATGCCACGGCAGGGTTCCAAGCCCTCTCCTTCATGTATGGATACTCCGGATACAACCAAATTCGGATGGCCCCTGAGGATGAGGAGTTCACTGCCTTCAGGGCCCCCCAAGGTACCTTTTGCTACCGGGTCATGCCCTTCGGCCTGAAGAATGCAGGTGCCACCTATCAACGGGCGATGCACCGCATATTCAAGCCAATCCTCGGCACACTGGTGGAATGCTACGTCGATGACTTGGTTGTCAAATCGCGCCAGCGTCAGGACCATCTCAAAGATCCTGAGAAAGTGTTCAGCTTCCTCCGGTCTCGATGCCTGAAGATGAACCCGTTGAAGTGTGCCTTTGGGGTCACCTCCGGAAAGTTCCTTGGATTTGTGGTAAGATACCGGGGTATTGAGATCGACCCAGAGAAAATCAGGGCGATTAGCCAGATGCCTCCCCCAGGTACCGTCCGGGAACTGCAAGGGTTCCAAGGCCACTTAGCCTATATACGCCGATTCATTGCGAATCTGGCCGGCAAGTGTAATCCCTTTTCTCGGCTCATGAAGAAAGGTGCCACCTATGTATGGGATAAAGAGTGTCAGACCGCTTTCGAGGAGATCAAGCAGTACCTGCTTCAACCTTCGGTTCTGATGCCGCCTGTATCCGGGAAGCCGCTGGTCCTCTATGTGACCGCCCTGGAACGGTCCCTGGGTGCCCTTCTCGCCCAGAAGAACAACGAGGGAACGGAGAATAGCCTCTATTACCTCAGTCGAATGCTCCTCGATGCGGAAGTTAGGTATTCCCCCATCGAGAAGAGCTGCCTGGCGCTCGTATTTGCCGTACAGAAATTACGGCACTACTTGCAGCACCATGAGGTACAGTTGGTTTCTCGGGTAGACCCGTTGAAATATATCCTGAGCCGACCTATGTTGACTGGCCGCCTAGCGCGGTGGGCTGTGATTCTCCAGCAGTTCGACATCAGGTATGTGTCTCAGAAGGCCATCAAAGGGCAAGCATTGGCAGACTTTCTGGCAGCTCACCCGACCTCCGCGGATCAGCCGCTGGATCTAGGCTTTCCTGATGAGACCATTCTCTCAGTTGATCGAGCCGATCCATGCTGGCAGATGCACTTTGACGGTGCCTCCCGGAGCCCCACCGGTAGAAGACTCGATAATCCTAAGCTCAACAGAGTGGGCTTGGGCATCGTCTTCATTACCCCGGAGCGAGCCGTGCTGCCATACTCGTTCCTGTTGTCAGAGGGCTGTACCAACAATGAGGCGGAATACCATGCCCTCATCACCGGCCTCGAGTTGGCTCTCGAGATCGACGTGCCCCGTCTGTGCGTGAAAGGGGACTCCGAGCTGGTCGTTAAGCAGATCAATGGCGACTACTTTGTCAGGAAGCCGGAACTTGTGGCATTGTTGGAGTGCACCCTCCTTCTGATCGCCCGGTTCCCTTCTCGGCCGGAAATTTTCCATGTTCCCCGGTCGCAGAACGGTCGAGCAGATGCTTTGGCCAGCCTCGCTGCGTCACTTGCGGAGCCCGAACAGGACAACCTGATCGTCCGCGTGACGCGCCGCAGGCTCATCGCTCCCGTTATCCCAGAAGAAGATCGCGGCCCGTTGGTAGGTAACCTCACCACAGTTGCCCCTATGCCCGGGGCCCCGAGTACCCCAGATATGACAGTCGGATCAGCCCCTGATTGGAGGACGCCTTTGGTTGAGTACCTCCAACATGGCATTCTTCCATTGGATCGGGCCGAGCGCGAGCGAGTTCGACGCCGCGCATCGCAGTTTGTCCTCCAGAGCAGTCCCGGCCTGGAGCAGATCCTCTACAAACGCGGATTTTATGGTGTTCTCCTCCGTTGCCTTCAGGGAGTTGAGATCCCACGAGTCATGCACGAGGTTCATGCTGGTTCATGCGGCGCCCACCAGACTGGGCCGAAGCTGTCCCACCAGATTCGGAGGTTGGGATACTTCTGGCCCTCTATGATCCATGACTGCATCGAGTATGCCAGGAGGTGCCATGCGTGCCAGGTTCATGCGAACTTTGTGCATCGGCCGCCGGAGCCTCTCCATACCACAAGGTATTCCTGGCCCTTTGCAGTCTGGGGACTAGACGTTGTGGGACCTTACCCACCGGCGACAGCTCGCCAGTGCCGGTTCATTCTGACCGCTACGGACTTCTTCTCCAAATGGGCAGAGGCGATTCCGCTCAGAGAGGTCAAATCCTGTTCGATCGCTGACTTCGTGACCTCCAACATCGTCCATCGATTTGGAGTGCCTCACGCTATCCTCACGGATAACGGAACCAATTTCCGAGCAGCCGAGTTGAAGAAGATGTACGCCAAGTATAACATTCGCTCGAACCATACATCTCGCTATCATGCGCAGGCGAATGGACAGATCGAGGCGTTTAACAAAACCCTCTCTAACATTCTGCAAAAGATGGTTGGTCAGAACAAGAAGAGTTGGCCGGACAAGCTCCCCAACGCCCTCTGGGCTTATCGGACGACGACTCGCAATTCCACCCAGATGACCCCTTATTCCCTGGTGTATGGAGCTGAGGCCGTCCTGCCCATCGAGATCCAGTTACCGTCCTTGCGCACTGCGGTCTACGACCAGCAAGCGCCGGACAGAGTTGCTGAAGCCCGTCTAGTCGAGTTGGAAGCACTGGATGAGAATAGACTTCGCGCTTTGCACAACTTGGAGAGGCATCAAAGCAGAATGGCTCGAGCTTTCAATAAGAAGGTTCGCCTCCGCTCCTTCCTGCAGGGTGATCTAGTGCTAGCCCTAAGAGCGCCGATGATCCCCGGCAGGAAGCCGCCCAAGTTGGAGCCCAAGTGGGAGGGACCGTTTGTTGTCCACAAGGTCTATCCCAATGGCGCATACTCCCTAGCGACTATGGATGGTGAGCGTGTCACTCCTCCCACCAACGCTAGGTTCCTCAAGCAATACTTTTCCTGAGTGTTCATTCGTCCCGCATGACGCTAAACTGCACTTCGTCCTGCATGACGTTAAACTGCACCACGTCCAGCATGACGTTAAACTGCACATTCGTCCCGCATGACGCTAAACTACACTTCGTCCCGCATGACGCTAAACTGCACTTCGTCCCGCATGACGCTAAACTGCACTTCGTCCCGCATGACGCTAAACTGCACTTCGTCCTGCATGACGTTAAACTGCACCACGTCCTGCACGACGTTAAACTGCATTCGTCCAGGCTACAAGACGTTAAACTGTTCAGCATTCGTCCGCGCTGCAAGACGTTAAACTGCCAAGTGCTTCGTCCTGCATGACGCTAAACTGCACTACGTCCGAGCTACAAGACGTTAAACTGTTCAGCATTCGTCCTGCATGACGCTAAACTGCACTACGTCCGAGCTACAAGACGTTAAACTGTTCAGCATTCGTCCTGCATGACGTAAAACTGCCTCTCAAGAACTACGTGCGGCTTGATTCCCATCCTTATGGGATACGTAGGACCGCCTGAACATTCATGTTTCAGGCCCAGCCCCATCCTTCGGGAATTTCCATCCCATCCCGGGCCCTTGGTCCAGTTGCCTCTGGGTATGTGGCGTATGGTGTGAGCGCGGGGGATTATGCCCTCATTCACTTTGGTTTTCTCGCCACGCTGTACGCCCCCCACGTTTGGGGATGCCTTCTGCTCCCCCCTTCTTTTCCCCTCATCGTCCTGCATGACGTTAAACTGCACTTCAAGAACTACGTATGGCTTGATTCCCATCCTTATGGGATACGTAGGACCGCCTGGACATTCATGTTTCAGGCCCAACCCCATTTCCCGGGAATCTCTATCCCGCGTTGGGCCTCTGGCCCCAGTTCCCCTCCTTTTTGTGCGAGGCGTATCGCGTGAGCGGGGGATTATGTCCTCATTCGCGTTGGTCTACTGGCCACGCCGTACGCCTCCCCCCGTGTGTGGGACTACCTCACACCCCTCATCGTCCTGCATGACGTTAAACTGCCTCTCAAGAACTACGTGCGGCTTGATTCCCATCCTTATGGGATACGTAGGACCACCTGAACGCTTGTGTTTCATGTCCAGCCCCGTCCCTTGGTTGATCACGGGAATCTGCCCTCTTTTGGTTGCTCTCAGGGTGAGTCCTCCGACCCTTTCCGGAGATCTGTTAACATGTTTTGGGTACTTCGGTCTATGACTCGTAGTGTCAGATTCAATCCCGACAAGTCCTGTGTTGCTTGTCAGGCCTCGCGCTTCCTCTTATTCGAGCCTTCACTCAAAGGGATCCTCGTTAGCGGTTTGGGTACGATGCCTCAGTGCTCTCCCACCGCTCCGGGTCGATTTACCGGCGGGTCTTGGGCCGCAAATCGATATGAATCCTGCGATTGAGTGGTTGATGCTCGTTTGCTTGCCCCGTCTTAGGCTGACGCGATCGGATGTTGTGTTGCGAATGCGTCAGCAACATCCTTGATCGCCATGTCGGCTCTTTCAGGCTCTGAACATTGGTTGCGCAGTCCTCATCACACTCCGCCTTTATGCGTTGTAGTGGAATCTGGACACTCTTTTCATACTGACCTTCAGTACACCTTTACACGTTAGGCAGACCAACCAAGGTAATGATGTCGTTCGAGGCTCCCATGATCTGAGCACCAAGGATATATGCGGATGTTCTCCCCAAGGGCCATGCGTAGCTGGACCCTCGTGCCCATAAGGAGGGAGGAGTCGCTCGAACAATCGCGTTCTGAGCCCAGTATATCTGGAGGCTAGCATCTCTGCCCCTCGGGTGATGGACGTACGCAGGCCCCTATCCCAAGAATCTTCTCCTGGAATCGTGCGTGACCGCAAGGCTGGGTATGCTCCCACCTCCGCCGTGTCCGCCGTACCGCGGTAAGCGGATTCCTCCATGGTCCGAACCACACGACCTTAAACTGTGTTGTCTGGTCCTACCAAACGACCGTAAACTGTGATCGTCTTGGCCGCCCGACGATAAACGGCACTGCATCGTGATGTTCCCCTCAGGGGGCACTCATGTTGGGCGCTGGTTAATAACCACGCCATTCATCAATGCCTTCCATGGCTTGATTATTGTGGCGACGCCAGAGATTTCTCAATCCCAGGCGCGTCGCCGCACAAAGAAAAACCATTCATCTTTAAGGACAAACAAGAAATATCAAATGCCGCTCCTTCTGTGTGCGAGGGTCAGACCCGCACTCTTCCCCGCGCTGGTGCCCGATTGTGTTGCGCCGCGCTTCAAGAACTACGTGCGGCTTGATACCCATCCTTATGGGATACGTAGGAACGCCCGGATGTTTGAAACATCGGGTCCAGCCCCCCACCTCTTAGAGATTCCCCCTTCTCTGGGGAATCCGCCGCCTTCAGGTCACCCTCAAGGCGCGTTCCCCGACCCCTTGCAGTGGTCCACCAGTGTCAAGAGTACTCTGGTTTATTGCCAGGAGGGTCAGGATCCGCTTGGTCAGGTTTCCTCCGCTTTTCAGGCTTCGTGCTCCCTTTCATTCGGACCCATCGTCTACGCCCTGGGTGGAGCCCCCGTGAACGGTTCGGACACAATGCCTCAGTGCTCTCCCACCGACTCGGGCCGGTACCCCCAATGGCCTCAGGCAGCAAATCGATATGAATCCTGTGATTGAGCGGTCGATGCTCGTTTGC
Source organism: Viscum album (assembly GCA_963277665.1). Classification (NCBI taxonomy): domain Eukaryota; kingdom Viridiplantae; phylum Streptophyta; class Magnoliopsida; order Santalales; family Viscaceae; genus Viscum; species Viscum album. Next base: position 396,771,520 of record OY728148.1, read on the forward strand.
TGCCTCATTCCACCAACGGTTAGTGCGATGTTGATGCTGCTTTTCCGCCACGGTCAGCAGTACTCTCATATCGTCACGCTGGTGCTCCCGGTCCTCGAGTGAATGGCCGCATGATTCACATTTCCCACCTCCCATTCTGACCAGGCGAAACCTCGGCACTCTCGACACTATCCCTCAGTGCATCTTCGCATATCTAGGGGATATGACCAGATGCGGCGTACTTTGAGGTCTTTATGGTCCGAGCTCTAAGACCTTAAACTAAGATCTCTCCTTATGGTCCGAGCTCTAAGACCTTAAACTAAGATCTCTCCTTATGGTCCGAGCTCTAAGACCTTAAACTAAGATCTAACCCTTATGGTCCGAGCTCTACGACCTTAAACTAAGATCTCCCCTAAACGGGATTCTACGTCCTGCATGACGTTAAACTGCACTCTCAGAACTACGTGTGGCTTGATCTCCAGCCTGATGGAGTACGTAGGAACGCCCGGGCATTCCGACTCTGGTCCAGCCTCATGGATCGTTAAGTCCCGCCCCTCCTCGTCGCCGGCCGTCTGGCCTGACTTCGGGTAGAGTGGTGCAGTTGTGATATTCTCCCCGATTCAGCTCGGGATGCCCCACTGCAATGGTGGGAAGCGACGGTTTCCTCGTCAGAGAGGTGCTGTCTGAGAATTGAGGTGACTCACGGCCAGATTAGTGCATCCGCCTAATACGTTTTCCCCACGGTGGCGCAATTTTGAGAGCGTTGGATTCTGTCCGAACAAATCGTCACTTCGCCCCACGCTTCGCATGCCCTGTTGATCTGGATTTTCCACCCTTGTGTCTGAAGGAACCCCAAAGCGGTATTCATGATGACATGTGGTCCGCCTCCTGCAATATGAATGATGGCCTTTTTCGGTCCGTCTATTGCAGTTGTTATGGTCGATCCACTGTCCGCCTACCGTCTTGGGCATTTCCTGGAAGGCCGACCGTTATGGATGTCTGGATTCGGGACACGCGATTCACCCTTTCTCATTTCCCTATGTTCAGATAAAATCTCAACGCCCCTAGCATTGTCCCGCTCGTGTGTTGGAACAGGTTGGGGGAATGGTACATTGATTAGGTCTGAGGTCTCCTTTCCTAGGAATGACCTCCCTCTTTTCTCCAGAAATCCAGGCCCAATTATGGATGCCTGATGCTTGGTTAACACTCCCGCAAGACAGTGAATTGTGGTTGAGCATATTAAACCAAAAGATGCAGATAAATATATTGATTCATACAGATGGATCAAAGTAGCGGAAGCAAATGTTTTGGGAATGGCAAAACAAAGCCCTTAGGGATTAGCGTGCTGAATGAGTCTTTCTAATGCCGCTACCCTTTGGCTGGTGGCCTCCAGAGCTGCTTCTCGCTCTCTGAGTGCCCTCTCTTCGTCGGTGGTCGCAGCACGCAGTTCGTCGATTCTGGCCTGTGCACGCTCCCGCTCGACCTGAATTGTGACCATCTGTTGGCCCACCTCCGTCAGCTGTACCTGGGCGTCAACCAGCTGGGCTGCTAGTTGCTCCACAAGCTCGGTACACGTTGCGACGAAGGCCTCCTTCTCTGCCGCCTGCCCTTCGAGGCGCCGGACTTCATGCTCCGCCGCGAGGAGCGCCCGCGTGCTCTCCGACATGTCCCGACTTCGTGCGACGTCGGCACGCCGGCAGCTCTCGCGCATCTTTTCGGCCATGAAATCACGGACCGTTAGATGGAGGCGTTGAGCATCAGCTCCCCCAGCACACAGGAAGCGCAGCCAGGTTTGAAGTGATCCCATGCGCCCCAGCCACTCCGACGGGTCTCGCTTGAGGAAGCGCTGGATGCACTTCCACCCCCTGCGGGGCGTTATCCGGCTCTCCTCGACCGCCTCCGCGTCCGAGTCGTCCATCTCCTCGGGATCGGCGGGCCGGTAGGCAGGGAAGGCAGCCAGCAGGTCTGCTGCAGGGTCCGCCCCTGGGAGGTCCTCACGAGGGATAGGTTCCCCAACATCCGGGCGACCTTCTTCTCTCTCCCCAGCGGCGCTGACACCCTCGTCAGCCCCTGACCTCTCTCCGATGTCAGCACCGCCGGCGTCCGTAGCCCCTTGATCTGCAGTTGGTGGGGCCGGCTCGGTTTGGGAAGTCTGTTCCGGGGCAGGCGGTATGTCCACCACTGGTCCACTCGTAGATGGCCCGGGTTCGGCAACCCGATGAGCCTCCAGTGTTGAGATCACTGCGCAGGGCATGCCATGGTTAGTCACGGATCGTCAACGGCAAGCACCAGCAGTAAAGTAAGGAGACTTACGGGAGTTCGGAGCGTCATCTTCCGCTACCCCGGTCGCCGCAGGAACAGTTGCAGCAGGGGACCCTTCCACGCTTGTCAGTTCGATGATGGGTGTCTGCCCCCCGCCTTGTCCTACTGGCGCCCCTCCTACTCCCGCTGAGGATGCCTGACCAACATCCGTGCGCTCCTGAGAAAGATGGAGAAATGGGTTAGAAGCTGCATAAGAGAGTGGATGAAGCAGATTGAGTAGGGATAGAAGCGGACCTCGAGGAGCTCAGTGACATCAACGTTGTCAGAGCCGGCCACCTCGCCGCTCTCCCGTGGGCTCCCCTGATGGGATCTTCCCTCGGAGCCTTCATCCTCCCCCATTTCCTCCTCTTCTTCGGAGTCGTTGCTACTGTCGTCTTCTTCCGGCGGCATCTGTTCCGGAGCGGGCTCGAGACCGAGCATCACCTTCACCAGAAAAGATGGCTCCGCGCGCTGACCACGTTGGCGCGCGTACTCGTCCATGGCTGTCAGATACGCATACTGCCGGTTGAAGTCCACCCTGTCGGCAATGTGGAGGCGCCCGACCTCTGGCAGATGGATTCCTTCTCTGAGAATCTTTCGCCAGATGGCGTCGGTCCCCAGTGACTGCCGCAGGGTCATCCCGGCCGACCACAGCGCCGGGAAGACTGCATCGTGGGAGGGTTCGAGCAGACGTCTCACCTGCTTCCCGGGCCGCTCTTCGACCGCCACATGTGCCCCCTCTCTGGGCGCCGAGGTCGTAGCGGCAGCCTGCGATGTGCCCGCCGCCGAAGTCCCTGCCCGCGCCGGCTCCGCTGCTTGGCGCGCCTCCGTTCTCCCCCGTGTGGCGGCGCCTCGCCTCCTTCCTTGACGCCCGGTCTCCGCACGGGTAACCTCGAGCCGCCGAACTAGCTTCCGCAAAAGCCCCTCAGGGTACGCGATGGCCCAGTGTTCGGCATACTCGGTTGCCAAGCCTGCGTCGACTCCGGTAGGAGGGAGAGTGATGACGTCGCCAGAGCCGAAAGCGGCAAACATCAGCCACATCTGGCGAAGGACTCCAGGGTTCGTCTCCTCCCGGACAGCAGCGAATACCCTCTTCGGCATCCGTTGAAGGCACCCGAACTGCCTGGCGAACCGGGTCGGCACGTAAGGCTCGCAGATCACCTTCCCGTCGATCCGAGCCACGAGCACCCCGCCCCGCATGTTCAGGAAGTATTCATGCTGCTCCAGCGGACCCTGCCCATTGTCGATCATCTGGCCGACGGGAGTGGGGAACGGACTGAAGTTGAAGTTGGCATGATTGCCAATCCGGATCCGCACGCCCTCCTCACTTAGGGTCATCGGAGCGACCCCCGCGATGTTCAGCAGGGAGGGTCGCAGGCCGTTGCCCGGAGGAATGATGGCGTTCGGAAACGTGTACCCACCGAGGTGAGCAGCCACCCAGCCGTGGAAGAACTGAAAGGGCCCACAGATCATTCGTGGCGACCCCCCTCGTGAGATGCGTCCCAGGATGGCATACAGCCTCGCCAGCACTGGGACCCCGAGGTTGTATCTCTTGTTGGCGGCCATAGCGCCCGCCATCGCCAGTGTCGCCGGGCGAACGCCCATTCTCGCGTCCCGCACTGGCAGGAGCCACCCACTCAGAAAGGCGGCCAGGAACGCCGCGTACCGGACATTTGGGTCCCGGGCCTCGATGACGCGGTACCCCCATGAGCGGTAATCGCCCGTCTCCAGGACCCGCCAGTACGACCCGTTCCGGCTCCTCTGAGCTGCGGTCGGGCACCGCTTCCCCCTGCCTGGCATCTTGACCGCCGGGTCATGCTCCAAGAACTGGCCGAACCATTCCTTGTAGGCTATGTCCTTCTGGACGTCTTTGATCCCGAGCCGCTACGTAGCCAGGTCAAGCAGATGCCAGGTCAGGATGGGAGTCCGTGACCTGTCCTCCCAGATGTTCTTCGGTGGCAGGAACTCATTGTATTGGTAGCCCTCCAGCGGGATACCTCCGATGCAGTGGATGTCCCAGAGACCGATGCCGACCTCCCCATGGTGAAGATGGAAGGTGTTGGTATCCGGAGACCATCGGGTGAACAGCTCCGGCCCGAGCTCGGACTGCTGGTAGAAGTGGAACTGCGACGTCCACACCGCCTCGAACAGGACGATGTACCGCAGCTCCTCTGCGAAGTGATCGCAAGTGTGGCGTACCCAGAACGCCCAGGCCCACTCACTGGTGAAGATGCCCCCAGACCGCAAGTCCCAGTCCTTCAGCCAGCCCTTGGTGTCGTCCGTGACGCTCTGGCGATATATGCTCGAGTAGAGGGCTGGAGAATTCTCCGCAGTAGGCTCACCCCCATCAATGGTTCGCGTCCTCGGGTTCAGGACATAGACATCCAAGTGTCTGGTCTCCCTGGCAGGATGCCCATTGTTGGTGATGTTATAGCGGAGAAGCTCGTCCTCCCGGGTCACCCAGGTCCGCGGCGCATCAATCTCGAACCCTGGCACCAGGACCTCATCTAGGATGCCGAAGTTCCAGAGCGGCAGGTTGTCCGACAGTGGATATGTCTTCTGGGCCGGCGTCAGTAAGTCGAACAAGGATTGATTTTTGGAAACAATCTCCTTGGCTCCGTAAACCTCCTCGTTCGTCGCCATCTCAGCCCTGCGAGTGGCGGCATCCCCCTCATTTCCTCTGTGCGCGGCCATCTCAGAAGTTTCGGGAGTCGTGCGGGTTAAGGGATGAAGCGTGCGGGATCGGACGAGGCTGGTAGAGAAGTTTGAAGGTTGGCGCGCAATCCAAGTGGGCGGCGCGCAATTGGGAAGACTGTCGCGCAATGTTCCGGGTTTTCGCGCAAAGACAGGCGAAATCCGGACGGTTTTGCGCGACGAGCGGGCGAATTCCGCGCCGGAAAAGGCAATTTCGCGCACGAGAGCAGAGATGCTTATCACGCGGAAGGCCAATGTACGGCACGGAGGGACCCAGTGCCCCTATTTATAGGCGAGGCCGGGGTCCGCGCTGCGCGGAAAGCGCTTTGCGCGACCGCAGCGGCGACTTTCGCGACCGGCGCCCCTTTTTGCGCGCCTAAGTCCCGCGCCGCCCAGGACTTCGGCATTCCGGCGTCTCCCTCGGAACCCGATCGTTGCGACCTCTCGCCGACCAGATTCCGAGGGGGGGCTTTTGTAGACGCCGGAAAAGTCCGTTGTTCCCAAACGAAGCTCCGGATGCGGAAAGCGAGGTCATATTTGGAGTCGGAAGAATGTTTCGGAGGGCCCGGAGGCCTTGCGCGGAATTTCAGAGGTCTGCGCGCAAAGATGATGATCCGCGCGCAAAACCCCCGAGATGCGCGCAACTCCCTTGCGCGCCGTGCCCGATTCCGCGCCCGCGAGGAGAATTCCGCGCTCGCGCCTTGGATTCTGCGCCCGGGGTTGCCTATAAATACTAGGCGACCCCCAACGTTTCAAAGGTTACTGGAAGTCGAACGGTCTCCCGTGCGCGCAATTCAACCCCTTCCGCGCGCAATGCCGCTCTTCAGGTAACCTCCTTTCTTTCGCGCAATAGAGCCTTGGGGTCCGCCTTCGCGCGCAATCCCCTTGGCTCATTTCCTTTGAATCAATTTCAACCCGAAGGCCTTTGCGCGCAAAAGAAGCCTCTTGCGCGCAATTGCCCCCGGGTGCGCGCAATCCAACCCGATTGCGCGCACCCCCCCATCTTCAAAGTGTCCATTCGTTAGAGAATGAGTCGTTGCCCCCGCGCGCTACCCGAAGCCCGGTGCGCGCAATCCCAATCATCCGCGCGCGAAGCGCTGGCCCAATTGCGCGCCAGCCCGCCATTTTGCGCGCCGACCCGCGGTTTTGCGCGCAAAGCTCCTCTTTTGCGCGCAATCCGCCAGGGTCGCCTCCCTTGACCCCCTTTGGGTACCCGCCTGCGTGGCGCCCGATGGTCTTCATCGCAGGTGCCCGCGTTGTGCGTCGTCTTTCCGTGCGCCCCCCCCCCCCCCCTAGGCTCGCGCGAAGTGACACGGGCCTACCGGCGGCTTTATCGTCCAGCATGACGCTAAACTGCACTACGTCCGAGCTACAAGACGTTAAACTGTTCAGCATTCGTCCTGCATGACGCTAAACTGCACGACGTCCTGCACGACGTTAAACTGTATACGTCCAGGCTGCACGACGTTAAACTGCCTAGCCCCCATCGTCCGCGCTGCAAGACGTTAAACTGCCAAGTGTTTCGTCCTCAACACACGACGTTAAACTGTACTTCGTCCGGCAAGACGTTAAACCGTCGGCTTCGTCCTCAACACACGACGTTAAACTGTACTTCGTCCGGCAAGACGTTAAACCATCCGCTTCGTCCTCAACACATGACGTTAAACTGTACTTCGTCTGGCAAGACTCTAAACCGTCCGCTTCGTCCGATCCCGTGCTCTGCACGCAGGGTCTCCCCCCGGTTTGGACGTGGCCCCCACCCGCTCGTCTCTGCAGGGATGTCGGGATTGTCCTGCTTTTGGGATGATTTAATGGGAGTGGCTTTTCCCTACGGGGGCAGGGTATTACAAACCCCTAGTTTCTCGTGGGAGGCTGCACATGTGTATCTCCATTGCGCCTCCCCACTGCCGAAGCCAGTAGAGGGTGTGACTGGGATCGAGGTGTCTCCTACTTTCGGTCCAAGTCCCTTCCAACTGAGTTTTGTCGCATCCGGGCTGCCTCAAGTGCGTAAGTCCTGACAGAATGAACTACGTGGACTTTGATCCCTGTCTTCTATACAGGGTACGTAGGAAGCCTCCCTGAGGTCCAAGCCCACCACCTGGTCGTCCCGGTCGTATTTACGTCGGTTCGTCCATCAGTGGACCCCTCCAGGGTTCACGCTTGCGTCGATTCACCTATGAATCCGCCCCTGTGGGAGACTGCCCGTGTGTATCTCCACTGTGCCTCCCCACAGCCCCTTTTCCCATTTCTCCTTTTATCGTCCAGCATGACGTGAAACTGTGATCCACCCGGCCGTTCCACCCCCTCTGTGCGAGGTGGTCCGGTTCAATCCTCCGCCCGGCGGCCTAGACCTCTTCGTGAGTCGGCTTGCCGACGTCCAGCATGACGTTAAACTGTATACCCGAACTACGTTGACTTTGATCCGTGCTAACGCGCGGTACGTAGGAAGCCTCTACGGGGTCCAAGCTCTTCACTCCATCATCCATCCTGATCCTTACCCGGGCCGCCACATCCCGGTGGGGTCATGCCACTTCACTCCACTCCACATCATTTGGGAAGCCGCCCATGTGCTGGCCCCAGCGTCGGAGGTTCCCCGCAAGGGGTTCTGTCATCCGATCCACTTTTCGTGTTGATCGGTCCGATGCCGTCCCCGCTGGACGTTAAACTCGCGGCATACCCCGTGTTAAACATGGGAAGCTGAGGAAAACCTCAGGTGACACAGTTCCCCGCACCTAGTACGGGATGCCTCCGGCCATCATGCCTTCGAGAAGCCCTATTAGGGACGGAAGACAGACGTGCAGAGCCGCAGTGCTACGACACGCCCCCAGCACCCAGAGCCACCCGGCCTTCTCACCGCAGGTTGCTGCCCCGACCAGACTCCTTGGAGCGTCCGGGCGGAAGCAGCGTAATTAACCGGTGTCCATGAAGATATGGCGCCGGGAACGAGATTCACGAACATTCTTAAGTCTATGAGGGAGACCCGGATTAGGCGACGAGTTCCGAGGAGACGTCCAAGGAAGGAGGAGCCGACATCCCATCATCCCGGTTTCGATCAAGGAGCAGACGCCCCTGAATAAGGGACGAATGCCGCCCGCCCTTGGAAAGCGGGGCTGCGGGACCACAAGCCGCGCGCCCATCCCCTCGGGTTGACGGGTGCACGCGCGAACGCGTCCTGGCGGAACAGCGTAACCCGACGCACATCCGCACCGAAACAATTATCTAAAGGTAATTTTATCCTATATAATTCATTATACATATTAATTATCCAAAATAAAATTTATTTTCATATTTTTAGTATCATTTTTTTGTTATCTCTATTATTAAAATAATTACAACATCATTTTTTTATAATTATTTAATATAATTATATGTTAAATATAAATTAAATTAAAATAAAATTATGAATATAAATCTAATATATTTCATAAAAAATATTTACTTGAATTTATATTTGGGAAAATCCAAAATTTAAAATGTTATGGATATTAAATTATAAATGTGACAAATTTAACATCATATTATATAATTTAATTTATGGGACAATATCTATTCTATAAGTCTTGAAATGGTCACTAAATCGACCCATGGATGTTTGTGGTTGACATATACATGGCCAATAATATTTGGAAAAATATTTGGTCTTTTTATGGTAATTAGTATTTTAATAAAAATTGATTTTTTGTATTTTTTATCAAATAATAAATTTTTACATCATCAAATTATAAGTCATTAAAGTAATTATTTATTTATTAAAAATTAAAAATAAATTACCATAATAATGGAAAAAATTTATCATCCAAATTATTATTTTAAAATGAATTTATATTCTATATAACTATAGTTAAAAAATGATTTAGTTATTAAAATTTTAGTGATACATATTTAACTTTTCTTTAAATAAAACAAATTACATATCATATTATCATCCAAGTAGATTCCAAAGGACACAATTTCAACACTAGGATTATTTAGAAGTAACCAAACACCTCAATTGATATTATGATATGTGTTAGGTTGATTTTATAATAGTATTCTTACACATAATTACTAGATTTACACATTTACCTTATTAATAAAAATTATAGAAGATATTATTCCTAAAGAAAAAAATTAAAATAAAGATATTTATATATTTTTGACAAAACAATTTCTATATAATTAATCCATTTTTAATAATTCAAATCATAGATGGTTCTATAAATAATTTAAAATTATCCATGTGGTCAAAAAGATGGAACTGGTTTTTAAAAGATTAAACACTAAAAACTATTGAAATGTTTTAACATATGAATTCATTGTAATGTTATTTATAATTTCATAAGTTATATTTAATGATAAAATAATATTATATTTAAACTTTTAAACCATTAAATATTATAATTTAAAAAAATAAATTATTTAGATGAACAATTTTTTAGCAATTAAAATTTTGAAATTTTGTATTATTTATCTGTAAAGACCCATAAATATCAAGGAAAATTTTTTTCATAAATTATTTCAAATTTTACGAGTACTCAATTTCTGACGGCACCTGATTTCGAGGCCTGATGCGCCCGGAATAATTTTCTGCAGTTTTGTTAATCTTAAAATAACGTGTGTAAGTAGTTTTCTTAAAAACATGGAATAACTCTTAAATAGTTACTCAGATCAAAAATATGATGTCACTATTGTGCTCAGGATGGCGGGTTTACCCTAGGAGTTACTATGTTTAGTCAGCACAGGCCTCCTGTGAGAAATCCCGAAAATGGCATAACCGTAAATAAAGTGATTTTATTTTTCAAATGCTTATAACTCACAAACGGTAACTCAGATTAAAAATCAGAGACCACCGTTGAACTCGTGAGGGTATGATTTGTTTAAGCAGATAGTGTCATTAGTCGGCGTGGGCCAGTATAAAAATACAGTTTTCGGCCGCAAATAAAATAATTAAGTGGCAATTATTTTATTGTAAAATTCATAACTTTTAAACGGTAATTTGAATTGAAAATACGAGAGTACCGTTGAGTTTTTTGGGGTCTGTTTCTCCTAGTCAGAGCCTAACCTTGACCACAGTGGGTCGAGGGTGACTGATAATAATTTTTCGAACTTTTTTTCGTGTACGTTCAGTAAACGTACAAGCGGTGTTTTATAACTTTTGAACCAGTGCTAGAAATCGAATTCTGAGAGCACTGTTGAAATCGCAGCATCGGTTTTCGCTTAAGAAGACTTTCACCTCAATGGCAGATGATTGTGTATGATAGTTAGTTTTTGGGGTTTTATGTGGGTTAATAAAATAAAATAAGTCAATAATTTATTTTGTTTTGTTAAACACATGTCGTGCAGATAAAGTGGATAGAAGCTCCATTTGAGAGTTGGTGGTGGAAATGCCACACCCTAACCACCCATTTAATAGGGAGCGAGAGAAAACCACTCAACCCCTCATTAATTAATTTTATTTGTCGATGTAAAATTAATTGCACACAATTTATTTTATGGGTCGACATAAAATAAATTGTTGTCAGTTGGTTTTATGTGTTGATGTAAAATTAATTTCTCTCAATTAATTTAATGAGTTGACATAAAATTTATTTTTTTAGTTAATTTTATGAGTTGACATAAAATTAATTTCTGTCAGTTAATTTTATGAGTTGACATAAAATTAATTGTTGTCAGTTAATTTTATGTGTCGACGTGAAATTAATTTTTTTCATTTAATTTTATGTGTCAACATAAAATGAATTTGTGTCTTATGTTTTGATGCAGGATATGTGGGGGAAACTTCTTGACATCCTCCCCTCTTAAGTTGTGCCGACGCACCTCTTAAATTGTGCCAACACAATTTATTTCGCCTGACCCCCTTTTTAAATTATGTAACTGCATCCTTGGAATTTATGAAGGTTCCAAATAAATAAACCGTCATAAATTCCGTGATGGTTACATACCTCTCCCCCTCTCCTATATATAGGGATATTGGGATAAGGTTTTGGGATGGCTTCACCAAGTGACGAAGCGCTGGTAAAGTATCGCGACGCCCAACACTTGGGGAAATCTTATCCTCTCAAACGAAGAACACCAATGACGATCTTCCACGCGATTCTTCTTCGACCATCCTTCCCAAGACACCTATCCTCCACAACATAGTCAACGAACCTACGTGGCTCAGAATTAGGGAGGTGTGGCGGATGCGACGAACGACAGTCTTCATCGTCTTCCTTCCGCCACTCCGCTAACGAGCGGCGAGCAAGAGGTAGGGGTTTTATTTTATTTAAAGTATGAACATTTCCCATGTTCTTCCTTTCTCTCAACACGAAGAACGGTGGTTGTTTTGCTTCATACTTGCGAGAACCTATTGCTACCACCCCAAACGCAGAGGGTCCAGGAAAAACCAACATGGCTCGACCCCTCCGTTGTTCTTTTTGTGATGACTCCACGACGGCTAGGCAATGAGGCGACGATAACGAAGGCGGTGAAAAATGTCCAAACTACCCGTGACCTCCGTGAACTACACCACCTCTATGGCCCCTCGGCATGCTACCCATCCACCCCGACTCCCCTCGCCCGTGATGGCGGCCTGCCCGACACCCCTAGCGCCCCTTTTGGCTGCATGTCCGACGCACCCTGGTGCCCCCGCGGCGCCCTGCCGATGCACCCCTGGTGCCCTACCATGGTGTCGCTGGTCGAACAGGCCCGGTCTCCCGGGCCGAGTTACCGAGTCGCCTACGTGGTGACTATCTGGCCGAACCTCCCTCGCGGTCCGCTAAGTCGGGCCTAGGGGACCGGGTTAAAACATAGCGGGCTGACTCACCCAATGGGCCAGGTCAGACCCATCGAGTCAGACCGGGTCGACCTAGACCAGGTCGACCCAGTTTGGGTTAGGCCGAGTCGGTATGACCGGGTCGGACCGGACCCGGGCTCATTACTGGTCCATTCCCTTATTGGGCCATATCTTTGGCACCAGACATCCGTTTGACAAACCGTCAGCGGCGCCAGTACTCATGGATAATATCTATCCCTTTGATTATACCCCATGGGAGTTCGGGGTATTGTTGAGATATGGTCTAGTTGGTTCGTACATGAAACCAACCGGTCCCCCGGGACTAAAAAGCTAATAACTCACAGACCATGTGTTCGATTGACGCGCCGTATGTTGCGTTGAGACCCCTGTGACGAGGCGGTCATATGTGATATATCTTATTGGGATTTTTTGATACTTTGAGTATCGACTAGTGGCTCGTGGAGTGGACCCTCCTAGAGATGAGTGTACAGAGTGCGGAGACCTAGTAGTTGTAAACCTGATGACTGCTTGTTGGATACGAGTCGGAGTGATTCGATTAGCCCAGTGGACGGAGCGCCTGGTATTTAGCGGTAGAACCATGAAAGATGGAGCACCAGGTAGTTGGCAGCATACCCATGGTACTCAAGAGGAGGAGTACCTCTGACCCATATTAGGGGGAGCGTCTAGTATTTGGCGACAGACCCATAGCAGATGGAGCGCTCGGTATTTGGCAGCAGACCTGCGGTACTCGATAGGAGGAGTACTTCAGCAGTATAAGATTAGTGAGTAGCGCCTCAGAGTCATGACAGGGATACTGTACTTGATAGTGGAGGAGTTCTCCAGTAGTTGTGGTTTTGTTAATGAAAATCCTGGTTTGAGCTGAGTCAATGACCTTTGTGTTTACCTCGTAATTAAGATGGTTTACTTGATAACATAGGTATATATATGGGAATATACCTAAGTAAAGGTTATATGATTAGATCTTTCCTTGTTGTTTATCCATGTTGGTTTTTGTGAGTCATTGAGGGTCTCGGGGTCTCTACTGAGTATTGTTATACTCACCCTTGCACGGGCTATGCCCACACCTCGTTGGGTTGGATGTAGACGACGGACAACACTGATCATGGTTGAGGCTTGTAGAGCTAGACGGTACCTGGAGGTGGACCTGATGATGAGACGGTACCCAGGTGTGGACTTCATGAGGATATGGTACCTGGAGGTGGACTTGACGACGAGACGGTACCTGGAGGTGGACTACACGACAAGACGGTACCCGGAGGTGACAGACAGACATGGAGAGCTGAGGTGGACATCTGTACTTACCCTTCAGGTAGAGACTCTAGAGGATGATCCAGGAGCAGCTTGACACCTTCCTGATGTTTTGTCTTTTTCTTGTACTTTAATGTTGGGCTTGTATTTTTGGCCCCCATTGTACTTTCACCACACTTGTTATATTGCCTTACTTAGTGTTTTCTTCCACTTGTACTCTGGTTGTGTGTGTGTTTATGTTTCAAAAAGGCAATGCATTCTCAGTTATAGGGATTTATGCCATTGGTGCTAGTCGCCAGCCCCTGGCCTATGGAAGGTGGGATTGAAGTAGTTACGACATGGGCCCTAGGGGACGGGTCGTGACAAATTGGTATAAGAGGAGTCAGTTGTACCGTAGAACATAGGACTCTGATATTTTCATTTCTGTGAAGCAATAGTGTTATGTGTACTGAGTGTGGTTTTCAGTTCTGGGTGTCCAGTTTTGGTGCGGTGGCCGATGTATCCATACACCAGGACCCTGACTTCTGATTTCCAACTTAGTGCATGAAAACACTGATTGCATGTGTGTTTCCAAAAGTTATCTTTAAGTCAGCTCAAACCAGGCCAGCTCACTAGGTATAGTCTTTTGACCGTGTCGCATCTGTTTCATTCAGGATTCCTCCCCGCGGACGACCAGCTGGATCCATGAGATTTATACGTATAGACATCCCACCAAGCGACGAGGCCTCAGTACAGGTCCCTCTTTCAGTTGAGTCACAAGCGGTACTACCACCCATTGGGCCACCAATTCCACCCGCCCCACAGCAGGCGATGCATGCCGCATGAGCGCGCTGAACGAGTTCATGTGCCCGAGGCCACCCAGGTTCCAAAGAGAGACGGACCCACAGGCAGTTGAGGATTGGCTGGAGGCTGTGGTGAGAGTCTTTAGGCTAGTAGGTACACCGGCAGACTTCATGGTGATCCTTGCTGCCAGCTCCATTCAGGAAGTAGCAGGAAGATGGTGGAGCCTGATACTCTAGACGCATGACGAGGCGTCACTCCTATGGGCAGACTTTGAGAGACTATTTCGGGCCGAGTTTGTACCAGCCACCCTTCGAGCGATGCGGATACAAGAGCTACTTCATCTGCAGCAGGGCAGCATGAGTGTAGCTTAGTACTCGGAAAGGTTCACAGATCTCTCATGCTACTCTATAGACATGGTACGGGACCCGTTCTTCAAGGCCCGGACCTTTGAGCAGGGGCTCAGGTGAGAGGTTAGAGCTTCAGTCGTTTCTCACAGCATCCCGACACAGGCAGGGGTGTTGAAGCGAGCCCTCCTAGTGGAGAGTTTCCTTGCTGAGTAGTCTCTAGCAGCATAACCCACCACTAGTCGACATGCAATGGAGTCTTCTGTAGTTGGAAGAAGACAGATGACACAGGGGTCCAAGAGGACTAGACCCACCGGTGGCCAACGACATGACTCAGGTTGAGTAGTGTGGGGAAACCAGAGTGGAGTCAGAGTCAGTCGTGCCTAGAGCGGGCAGTGTTACTCCTGCGGTGGGCTTGGTCACATAGCATGTGACTGTCCGACCTGCCATACAGATGATCAGCAGATAGATGAAGAACCTCCCTTGAAATGTAATAGGTTCGATCGAGGTGGACTGCAAGGAGAATGTGAACATGGCAGGGAAGCTGGCCATGCAACTGGTAGTGGAAGACGCTTCAAGGTGTTTCCACCACTTCCACCAGGAGGACCACCCCGACCGTAGGGAGCATGTGGACATGGGAGAGCACAACTTCATGTAGCTGAATCATACGACTATGGAGCTCCAGAAGCAGGTGGACAGGAGCAGGACTAGTTCAAGGCATGGAGTCCTTTGTTCTTGGTGCTTCTAGTTTCCGTGTTGTTGTTGTTTGTGGTTGTCATGTGTCATTGTACATTGAGATGCAGTAATAAAAGAAACTTTTCTTTGTGACATTTTTTATCCTGTTCTTTTGTATGGTTGATACTAAGAGGTTCTGATTAAGACTGTTGACTTGACCCTCACTTGTGAGATTCCTACTGGAGGAGACCCAATAACCACACACTGCTGCCGACGATGTGACTCAACCCTTAGAGGTGAGAGTAACAGTTGGATATATTGGTAGTAGTGTCGAGGACTTACGACATCATCCATGACATGGGTTGTACTGTTCATGTCAGGATTGACTGTATTAGGCAAGAACGTGGTTCATCCAGGGGATGAGACCAGATTTCCCTTTTCGGCGAAGGAGAAATCTTAGCAACTCTTGTAGAACGTAGGAGAGGTGGATTACTTCCTGGCCCTTCCACCTCAGTTGTACCGGGTGCACGATGTCTTACTTGTATATCAGCAGAGGGGATGTTTCCATGACCTGTCCCACATCATCGACCATGGGGAGCTGGACATTGATGATGGGGCGACTTTCATAGAGTTTCTAGTGGAGATTGAGGATTGACAGGAGTGGGTCCGTCATGGATGATCGATTCCCATGGTGCACATTCCCTGAAAGCACGGGAACCTCCATGAGGGAACTTGGGAGCGGGATGCTCAGATGCGTTCTCGGTACCTCCTTTAGTTTTCCTAATTTGTGTTGTAGCTTTACGGGGACGTAAAGCCTTGAGGTGAGAGTAATGTAAAGACCCGTAAATTTCAAGGAATTTTTTTTTCATAAATTCTTTAAATTTTACGAGTACGCCGTTTCTTGCGACACCTGATTCTAAGGCCCGGTGTGACCAGAATAATTTTCTGAAGTTTTGTTAAGCTTAAATTAACGGGTGTAAGCAGTTTTCTTGAAAAAGTGGAATAACTCTTAAACAGTTACTCGGATCAGAAATCTGAGGGCATCGTTGTGTTCAAGATGGCAGGTTTACCCTAGGCGTCACTTATGTTTAGTCGGCACATGACTCCTGTGAGAAAACCCAAAAATGGTATAACCGTAAATAAAATAATTAAATAAAGTTATTTTATTTTTCAAATTCTTATAACTCACAAATTATTATTCAGATTAAAAATATAAGACCACCGCTGAACTCGTGAGGGTATGCTTTGTTTAAGAAGATACTAACATTGGTTGGCGCGGGCCAGTAGAAAAAGTTAGTTTTTTGCAGAAAATAAAATAAATAAGTGGCAATTATTTTATTGTAAATTTCATAACATTTAAACGGTAACTAGAATTGAAAATACAAGAGTACAGTGGAGTTTTTTGGGGCGTGTTACTTCTATGCAGAGCCTAACCTTGACTGCAGTGGGTCGAGGGTGACTGATAATAATTTTCCAAACATTTTTTCGGGTACGTTCAGTAAACGTACAAGCGGTGTTTTATAACTTTTGAACCAGTTCTCGGAGTCGAATTTTGAGGGCACCGTTGAACTCGCAGCGTCGATTTTTGCTTAAGAAGACTTTCACCTCAACTGCAGATGATTGGGTATGAATGTTAGTTTTTTGGGTTTTATGTGGGTTAATAAAATAAAATAAGTGAATAATTTATTTTATTTTTTTAAACACATGTCGTGACGATAAAGTGGATAGAAGCTCCACTTGAGAGTTGGTGGTGGAACCGCCACACCCTAACCTCCCATTTAATGGGGAGGGAGAGGAAACATCTCAACCCCGCATCAATTAATTTTATGTGTCGACGTAAAATTAATTGCACTCAATTAATTTTATGGGTCGACGTAAAATAAATTGATGTCAGTTAATTTTATTTGTCGATGTAAAATTAATTTCTCTCAATTAATTTAATTAGTTGACATAAAATAAATTTCTGTCAGTTAATTTTATGATTTAACATAAAATTAATTTCTGTAAGTTAATTTTATGAGTTGACATAAAATTAATTGATGTCAGTTAATTTTATGTGCCGACGTGAAATTAATTTTTGTCATTTAATTTTATGTTTCAACATAAAATTAATTCGTGTCTTATGTTTTGATGCAGGATATCTGGGGGAAACTTCTTGGAATCCTTCCCTCTTATGTTGTGCCAACGCACCTCATAAATTGCGCCAACACAATTTATTTCACCCGACCCCCTTTTTAAATTAAGTAACTGCATCGTTGGAATTTAGGAAGGTTCCAAATAAATGAACCTTCATAAATTCCACGATGGTTTCATACCTCTACCCCTATCCTATATATAGGGAGCTTGGGAGAAGGTTTTGGGATGGATTCACCAAGCGATGATGCACCGGTAAAGTATCGTGACGCCCAACACTTGGGGAAATCTTATCCTCTCCAATGAAGAACGCGAAGAACGCCAATGACGATCTTCCACACGATTCTTCTTCGACCTTCCTTCCCCAGAAACCTATCCTCCACAACATCATCAATGAACCGACATGGCTCAGAATTGGGGATGTGTGGTGGATGCGACGAACGACGGTCTTCATCGTATTCCTTCTACGACTCCACCAACGAGCGACGAGAAAGAGGTAGGGGTTTTAAATTATTTAAAGAATGAACCTTTACCATGTTCTTCCTTTCTCTCAAAATGAAGAACAATGGTTGTTGTGCTTTATACTTGCGAGAATATATTGCTACCACACTAAACGCGGAGGGTCCGGGCCAAACCAACATGGCTCGACCCCTCCGTTGTTCTTTTTTTGATGACTCCACGACAGCTTGGCAATGAGGTGACGACGACGAAGGTGGTGAAAAAAATTCGTGCTACCCGCGACCGTCGTGAACTGCACTGCCCCTACCGCCCCCCGACATGCTGCCCAGCCACCCCGGCGCCCTGTCAGCGTGCTGCCCAGCCAGTCCGGCGCCTCGCGCCCTTTACGGCGGCATGCCCGGTGCCCTCGGCGCCCCTACTGGAGGCCTTCCCGACACAGCCCAGCGCGCCCACGGCGTCGTGATAGCGCACCCCCGGCGCCCTGCCGGCCCACCCCGGTGCCCGACCGGTGCAGCTTGGTGCCACCCCCCCCCCCCCCCCCGGTGTGCGCCCAGCTAGCTCGGTGCCCCGCGCCTTTGCCGGCAGCCTGCCCGGCGCCCCCAGTGCCCCTGCTGGCGGCCTGCCCAGTGCACCACGACATACCTATGGTTTCACTGGTCGAATCGGCCTGGTCTCCCGGGCTGAGTTACCGAGTCGCCTATGTGGAGACTATCGGGCCAAACCACCCTCGCGGTCCGCTGGGCCAGGCCCAGGGGACTGAGTCAAAACATAGCGGGTTGAATCGCCCAATGGGTCGGGACAGACCCCGTGAGACTGACCGGGTTGACCCAGACCAGGTCGGCCTAGTTTGGGATAGGTCGAGTTGGTCTGACCGAGTCGGACCAGACCCGGGCTTATTACTGGCCCATTCCCTTCTTGGGACATATCTTTGGCACCGGACATCCGTTTAATGAACAGTCAGCAGCGCCGGTACTCTTGGAGAATAGATGTCCCTTTGAGTATACTCCATGGGAGTTCAAGGTATAGTTGAGATATGGTTGGGTTGGTTCGTACACGAATCCAACCAGGCCCCCGAAACTAAAAAGATAATAACTCATAGACCGAGCGTCCGATTGACGCGCCGTCTGTTACGTTGAAACCCCTTTGAAGAGGAAATCCTTTATGATACATCTTCTTGGGATTATGTGATAAATGGAGTATCGACCAGTGGATCATGGAGCGGACCCTCCTGGAGACGAGAGTATGGAGTGCGGACACCTAATAGCTGTCGACCTGATGACTGCTTGTCAGATTTGAGTCGGAGTGATTCTATTATCCCAGTGGACGGAGCGCCAGGTATTTTTTGGCTGACCAACGATAGTCGGAGCACCTGGTAGTAGGCAGCAGACCCACGGTACTCGACGGGAGGAGTACCTCTAACAGTTATTAGGGGGAGCGCCCGATATTTGGCGGAAGACCCACAGTGAACAGAGCGCCCGGTATTTGGCAGAGGACCGGCGATACTATACAAGAGGAGTACTTCAGAAGTATAAGGTTAGTGAGTAGCGCCTCAGAGTCATGACAGGGATACTGTACTCGATAGAGGAGGAGTTCTCCAGCAGTTGTGGTTTCGTTAATGAAAATCCTAGTTTGAGGTGAGTCAATGACCTTTGTGTTTACCTCATGATTGAGATAGGTTACTTGATGACTTAGGTATATGTATGGGAATATACCTAATTAAAGGTTATCTATTGAGATCTTTCTTTTTGTTTTATCTTTGTTGGTTTTAGTGAGACCTTAAGGGTCTCGGGGTCCCTACTCAATATTGTTATACTCAACCCTGCACGGGCTATGCCCGCACCTCGTTGTGTTGGATGCAGACGATGGAAAACACTGATCATGGTTGAGGCTTGTAGAGCTAGATGGTACCTGGAGGTGGACCTGATGACGAGACGGTACCCGGAGGTGGAATTTACGATGAGATAGTACCTAGAGGTGGACTTGACGATGAGACGGTACCTGGAGGTGGACTTCACGATGAGACAGTACCTGGAGGTGATAGACGGACATGCGGAGCTGATGTGGCCATCTGTACCTACCCTTTAGGTAGGAACTCCAGAGGATGATCCAGGAGAAGCTTGAAACCTTCCTGCTGTTTTGTCTTTCTCTTGTACTTTATTGTTGGGGTTGTATTCCTGGCCCCCTTTGTACTTTCAGCACACTTGTTATATTGCTTTACATAGTGTTTGCTTTCGCTTGTACTCTAGTTGTGTGTGTGTTTACGTTTCAAAAAGTCAATTCCTTCCCAGTTATTGGTATTTACGCCTTTGGTGCTAGTCGCCAGCCCCTAGCCTATGGAAGGCGGGCTTGGGGTAGTGACGACACCGGCCCCGGGGGACGGGTCGTGAGATTATCAAGATATGAAAGTTATCAGAAAAATATTAAAAATTCATTCAATGTGATTTTTTATATAGTTATTAAAATGAAAATGCTTAAATTTCCTTAAAAAGTTATTTCTATCTCAAAATATTAATTTAAATGTCATTCACCAATAAAAGAATGTAAATTTTTTCTTTTAAAAATATATATTTTTATACATTAAATAATGTTTATTCGTACCGTATAACAAAAATATCTATAGGATAAATTGAAGAAACTTCATTAAGTATATATCATATAAATTATATTAATTTAATTTAATAATAGTAATTAAATCAATTTATTAATACAAAAATAAAATTATATAATTGATATCTATTTTTCATAAATATTTGGTGGATAATTACTTCACCACAAATTTTCATAAGTTATTTATATTTATTACTGCTAACCTAAAGGATATCTTAAAATAAGAATTTTATACTTAGGAAATACATTGGTTTGTTAAAACTCATGATTGTTTGCAATGAAATATATTTAATAATGAAAAGTATTTTGTGAAAATATTTCATAAATAATCTAGGTTATACATTCTACCCCCCTTAAAATAAATTTCACCTCCAAAATTCGTCACTTTGATAAAAATGGATGGGGATATATCTCCCTCAACATATCCCCATGTTCCCTCATAACTTCCTCAAATTGTTAGTTTCTAGAAAAACATTAATCATGTGAGTGGTCTGGTTTCACAAAACTTTTTCCTTATGATCTAGAATCCCACTTGGTTTTAATTGATAAGAACGATCTTCCCTAGTTGTACAAATTCTATGTTTACTATATATGAAGGATCAGGTATGTACTTTCCCAAGATATATAGATGGAACTCATGATGAACTTGAGAGAGATTCGTTAGAAGTGTCAATCAGTAATCCAAATTCCCAACATGATCCAGAATACTAAAGGACCGATATACCTAGGGTTGAACATTCACTTATTTCCATTTCTCATTACTCTTTTCTAGAGAGATATTCATAGAAACTCCTTATCACCCACTTCAAACTCTAGGTATTTTCATTGGTTTTCAGCTTACTTTTCAGTTGACTTTATGTTGCTCTTATGTGTTTTTGAATAGATCAAACCTTTTTTTTGAATTTCATCATAATTTTCAGGTCCTAAAAGAATTTTTTTCCTAACTTCATACCAGTAAGATAGAGTTCTACACATCATTCCATAGAGGGATTTATAAGGCTCCATCTAAATACTGGAGTGAAAGATATTTTTGTAATAAAATTCCTACAAAGGTAGGTTTTTACCCCAATCACCATTTGAATCCATATAGAATGATATCAAAATTCCTTTTAGTGTTTAAATTATATTTTATCGCTAACCGTATGTCTATGGATGATAAGTAATGCAGAAACATAACCCTGTGTACATAACCTCTAGAATAATTTTCCATAACTTTGAGTTAAACCAAGGATCCTGATCAAATATAATGTAAATTGGTACTCCATACAATCTTAACACTTCATTTACATATATCCTGGAAATATGATCAAGGTATAATTCCTCTCTAATAGCAATGAAGTGTGCTAAATTCGTATGTCGATCAACTATAATCCATAGAGCTTTATGTTCTTTAGATGTTTGGAGTTACCCAATGACAATGATCATATTTTTACATTTCAATTATGTTATGTGTAATGGTTCATACAACACGTCATACTTCTATCTCTCATCCTTAACTTTATGACATACCAAGCCCTGAGATTTGTATTTGACTACATCTCATTTCATGACATCCCACAAGAAATACCCTTCTAGGTCAACGTACATCTTTGTGCTTCCAGGTTGAATAGTCAATGAAGAATAATGAGCATGATCAAATAGATCCTTGTTTAATTATAGAATGGGAGGAATACAAACCTGATTCCAAAACCTTACTATTCCATCACAATCACAATTGAATTAAGGAACATTTCTCAGCTTATTTTGTATTTTTACATCTTCCTTCTATGCCTCCTCAATCATCACGTGTATAGATGGTTGAATATTTAATTGAGGATGATAATATTTATCCCCTTACATTAAAAATTCAAGATACATCCTTTTCAAATCCATAAATATTAAATCTTATATTATCCTCATCATGGATAGGCTAACACCGTTTTTTTCAACTCAAATCGTCTTCCACCTTGTTCACTTTTATAGTGTGGTAATGAAATGAGATGTCATAATCTTAAATCAACTCTAACCATCTTATTTTATACATATTCAGATCTTTTTGTATGAAAATATAATTTAAACATGAGTGATCAGTATAAAAACTATACAATTAACCATATTGATAATTCATTTCTATCTTTAGTAAAAATATTACCGAAGCTAACTCCAAATCATGAGTTTTATAATTTTCATCATCGATTTTCAATTTTCATGAGGCATAAGCTATCACTGTATCATCTTTCATGAGAACAGAACCCAGACCCTTCTTGGATGCATCTCTGTAGATCACAAACATTTCTCAACTGTAGGGTAGTGTGAGAATAGTTTCAATGGATATCCTTTTTTGAGATCTTTGAAATTCTCTTCACATTCCTCCATCCAAACAAAATTATCTCAATTCCATGTCAATGTGGTGAGAAGATTAGATAATAGTGAGTAATATGTCACAATACATCGATTATATCCCGCCAAACCAAGTAAATTTTGTATCTTAGTTACCATTGTTGGCCTTGAAAAACATTCAATAACTTATTGTTTTTATGGATCCATAGACATCTATTTCAGTGATTCGGTGACCCAAAAAAGAAACATTCTTATTCCAAAAATCACACTTGGTGAATTTTTCATAAATCATTTCCTTTCTCACTAACTTTAGTAAAATTCTCAATTGATATTACTATTCATCCTTTATTTTCAAATAGACAAGAATATCATCCATAAAGATTACCAAAAATGGATCTAGGTAGTCTCTAAAGAAAGTATTCATTAGATCTATGAAGCTAGCAAAGGAATTAGTTAGACCAAAAGTCATCACTATAAATTCATAGTTTCCATAACTTGTAAAAAATGTTGTATTTGGTATGTCCACATTTTTTATAAAAAATTCCTGATATCTGAAGTGAAGATCAATCTTGGAAAAATATTGATCTCTTTTTAGTTGGTTAAATAATACATAAATGTGGGGAAGATGATATTTTTTTTGTAGAGGTATTTTTATGTTAATGATAATCAATGCAGTGTCTCACTGATCTATCTTTTTCATAATAAACAGAACATGTTCCCCCTAAGGTGACACATATAAGAATATGAATCCCTTATCAAGATTCTCTTTGATTTTATTCTTGAATTACATCATCTAAATTGGGTTCATAAAATAAGGTGTCTTTGAAATTGGAATATCATGATGTATGATTGTTTTTAAAACTAAACATTAATATTTAGTTGAAGACTAGATTATTCATCTAGAAATACATCGTCAAACGTCTATAAAATGGGTTTATTCTATATAGGGATATTCTCCCCAACCATTTGATATTGATGAACTTAGTTTATAGGTATCATAACCTATAAGATGTATGAAATTAATACTAAGATAGTTATATTCATCCATGCATCGATAGATGATCTCAGATTGATTTGAAATATGAAATGTGACATCCATTCCCTAGAAATTGACATGAGATATATATCGGGAATACTAATCCATGCCAAAAATAATATCAAATTCTATTATAAAAATGTTTATATGATTTTTTGGAAACACATTCTTACAAACATAAATCGAAGAAGAATTATCAACATTGGACAAGAACATTGTTCCATTAGGATTTTTCACCACAAATAAAATTTATAATTATAGATGTAATATGAAGATAAAATTAGAAAATTCATCAGGAATAAAAGAGTGGTTTGATCCCAAATCAAATAATACATTGTCTGCATTAGAGTGGATGGTATGTGTAACTTTCACCACTTCATTATCGTAATTCACATCATCAATAGTGATCACATGTGAATTCCCTTTTTCAATTTCATTAAGAGTTTGTGGACGTTTATCATTACCAATAAACTATAGATTAGGGTATTTATTGTAATAATTACCCATTTCCATTAACTTGTAACATTGAATTATATGAGCTTCACTCTATGTTGATTATTCTTCATTGGCGTTATTAAACATATTTTTTTTGATCTCATCGTAATTGAACTAGCTGATGACCTTCATATCCATACATAATACATTTACAGTTCCATTTAATATAATTTTTGCCATGTTTTTTTCCACACATCGAGCAAAAAGGAAAAATAATCTTCTTTTCAGTCTGGTCTTTATATTTTCCCTTGAATTCTATATATAACTTCTTATAAAACCCATATGAATGATGGGTAACTCCAATCTCTATCTGAACCTTGAGATCACATCGAATGATTTATACATAGATATTGAAGCCCCTTATGTCTAATTCCCTTGGTAGAAATATTTTAATGCCACTAAAGAATCAATAAATTTTACTCTAACGACATATAATAATTCAAAACAATACCCATAAAGTCTTGTAAATTACGATTCGTAGGTATTAAAGGACTCATCATCCTTTTTATAATGTTTAAGGAACTACTCATCCCACATTATTTGAAGAATATGAATAAATTAATTGTTGAATGATAAGGTATGTAACTCCTCCCATTATATGGATTCGATTTCATCTCCTTGCCTCATATTCTTAATAAGGTTCAACCAATGATCAGATTCACCTTTCAAAAAATAGTCTGATAAGTTGAATTTATCATGTAATGAAAATTAGAGAAGATTAAATGTATTATCAGTGGTACTAATCCATTGTTTAGCCACTAATAGATCAGAAGACCTGCTAAAAGATAGTGGATGCTACATTATAAAGAAATCAATAGAATTTTTCTCCCTCCATTGCTTGTTTGGAAGCCCTACTTGCTTCATAGATTAAGAAATTTTTGACAACATAACTACAATATTTTTCATTCCAACCCCTATATCATTTTTCTCCCATGAGAACAACCATTTAATTTTTCATTTCATTATATTTTAATTTGTTTCCTTCAGGTTCTGTCTATTAGTTAAAACCAAGAATAATAGTGTGAGTAAGATTATCAAAATTCAAAAAACCAAATAATATTTAATTAAATTTCAATTTAGAAGAATTTATGTTTTATCCTAATATATTCATGACCATTTATAAAACACATGGATTTGTACTTATAATTTGACATATCATTATAGTTCTTACTATGGATTTATTATCCTAGTTTCTAATGTTTAACTATACCTTTCCTATGACTACAACTATAATGTCCCATGCATTACAAACATTTATATTACCTAAATATTGAAAAATAATCATTAAAAAATATAACAGATATAAAAATTCAAGGTATTGGTATAGTGTTTTTAGAAATGGGAACCATAAACAACTGGGTCATAATACAACTTCATTGTCTCCCACTTTTTCCATCATAACTAGACCCTGTGTTGACATATAATTTATAATACCCTTATTCATGGCCTGGGGAAAAGAAACAT
The DNA here is from genome assembly GCA_963277665.1 of Viscum album. Classification (NCBI taxonomy): domain Eukaryota; kingdom Viridiplantae; phylum Streptophyta; class Magnoliopsida; order Santalales; family Viscaceae; genus Viscum; species Viscum album. Next base: position 396,796,832 of record OY728148.1, read on the forward strand.
AAGAAAGGGTGAGATCATATGGTCAGTATGGGTAAACACGTGAGATATCAATCATATCATAATAATAAGACTAATGAATATAACATTAGAAAATATTATCCTGCTTAAGAATTAACATGTTATCCTTCCATGGGATAAATCAATAAAGTTCAAAAGTATCAATGAACATAAAAAAATAGTTATAGCATCAAACATGATGTTTTTTATAATGAATATAATAATATAAAATCATTTCATCTGATTCTTGTCTCATTTCCAAGACCATCATAGCGGACAATGTCCTGTACTGAACCTTGTTCCCTCATTGTCCCATATTTGTATTACAGAACCAAGATCATTTCCCATTATAGCCATGTCTATCTCATGAGAAATAAATCATTTCTCAATAAATTGGATATAGATATAGGTCCCTCCCATCTCATAATGAAATCATTCATACATGTCCCACAAAAACATTAATCATTTATCATAGCATAACCTAAGGAATAATATGCGTTTCTTGAACAACATTCCATTATAATACACAAAAAACATAATTATTTCAAAAATAAAATTACATAACAAACACAACAAAACCATAGTAATAATAGGGATATAAACATAATCCTATTTAAAGAATTTAATCTTAGATTAAAATTTATTTTAATAAAAAAACATGATATTAATTCTTGAGGAAAATGCCCTTTCTTCATTAAGTACATTTCTTTTCTAAAAAAGATGATCAATTATGAAATAAAATATTTTATTTTATAATAAATGGAAAATAATATAAATGAATAGTCATTGAAATGTGTATTTATTAATAAGTAAGAATACATCAATTCTGTATAATTTAAAAAATCATTCAGTCATACACTTGCAGGAAAATTCAAAAGGTACAACATAAAAAATAACGACATAAGATTCATTTAATATCATTTAAATTATTAATTAATGGGTAACATTGCCTTTAAAAAAATTTATAATCATATAAATATTATTTCATTTTTTGGAAAAATGGAAATGGGTGATTATTTTACCCTAGTAAATACATACGTACAAACAATCTCAGATAATAATGAGACTGTGAAATTATCTCTTACCGTAGGTCTGATCTCATTTGTATGTGTTTAAACCTACTATATAATTATTTAAATAACTTCATTTTCAAATTTTAGATTCATATTCTATTTTATGATATCATATATTATCATATAATCAACCATTTTTTAATAACATTTCATTATTACATGTTATTCTGGTATTAACTACTTCATTTTCATAAGATTATTTTGTTTAACAAGTTCAAATTCAATTTTATAATCCATATTTATATTATTAAAAAATTATATATACATTATATGATCCTAATTATTCATTATATTCATTTATATAAGAATTATTTAATGAAGACCATGTAGAATGAATCACATCGCATGGTGTAGATGGTAGGTTGTATGTACGTGCAAGCGATGACATCATTCCCATAATTATTGAATTGTATTTAAGTGAACAATGTATAATATTTAATTGTTAAAACCATCTTATAATAATAAAATATTGTTATTTTTTAATCATTATACCCGTCTATGTAATGTGGTGGCGAAAAAAAGATTTCACCATAGCATACAGAAGGTAAGTCGTACGTACATGCATGTAGTGATTTCAATTTTTTTATGATATATAGAAGGTGAAATATCGTTGATTCATATTTATAATAAAATATCTTATATAATAGATAATGTATTTATTAAATTATATTGAAACAACTCATGAAGTGAAAATATTTGATTTTTTTTGCAAAGAATCAGTAGAAGAGATCACCTCTTCTTCAATGTGCTTCTTCTAAATCTCCACATATTGCACTGGAGTAGGTATTTTAAGGAGACTAAAACCTATATCATGAGACTAGGACTGAATATTAGGTGAAACAATAGATTATTTCTGAGAATTATTGATAAATTTGAACTAAATAGTGGAGGTAGGAGGTTTCCTTTAATAATTGGTGTGGTGGGCACATTTGGGATCCCCAAAAATATTAAATAATAATAAAATCAAACCCCATCCAAAAACCTCCAAAATGATCCAAACTCAAAGATGAGATTTAATTATGGTTTCAATATCATCAAAACATGATTTTTTTGACAAGATTTTATGTCAATTTAAAACTTTTCATTTGAATTAACACATTGTTATATTATTTAATTCTTAAATTGGGTAACAAAAATTTCAATATTGATATGGTGTCATATGAACATATCTGATATAAATTAGAACCTAACTACATATTTAGAAAATTTTATACAATATAATAATTATTATATACATTTTAGAAAATTTATTATTTTTTAATAATTTAATAATACATTATTTTGATAAACAATCATTAGTGTCAATTTTGAAACTATTCAATTCATTTATTTTATAAATATTTAGATAACAAGATAACTTCAAAAAAACTTTTTTATTATATTCCTCAAATGTAAAGGTAATATATAAAATTTATTATAAAAATTAATTACCCAAAATTATATTAATGTTAATATTTTTAATAACATTTATTTGTCGTCTCTATTTATAAAATAATTACTACATCAATTTGTTGTTATTATTTTACGTACATTTTAAGTGAATGAAAATTTAAAAAATTAATATGATTTATAAAAATCAATTTTAACTCAAAAAAATACATGTAATTCAATTTATCATTAGTAAAATACATCATTTAAAATTTTATACTTATTAAATTTTGAATGTGACAACTTTAACATCACATTAAATATAATAATATAACTGTCATGATCCCATCCTTAAGGATCCAAATGGTTATTAACATGACCATTTGATGGTTATGGTTCACATATACTCTACCAATAATATTTGGTCAAGGTTTTTTCTTTCTATTGTTATTATTATTTTAATAAAAAATTATTTTTTTCTAATCAATTAATTATTTTTTACATCATCGAAGTATAAGGCTTTAATGTAATTATTTTTTTCCTAAAAATTACAATTAAATTACCATGATAAATAAAAAATATTTATCTTTATAATTATAATATAAAATCAAATTTATCATCTGTATAATCATATATAAAAATTTATTTTGTTATTAAAATTTTAGTGGGACATATTTAACATTTCATTAAATAAAATAAATTAAAATTCCTAATATTATCCATGTGGCATCAAAAGGACACCATTTCAAACACAATATTGTTTCGGTTGAACCAAAATCATCAAATGATATTAAGAAATGTATTCGGGTATTTTTATATTGTATTCATACCGTTAATTACTAGATTTACCCTTTTACCATATTAATTAAAATTAACAAAGTATCTATTCATAATGCCCAAAAGTAAAATAAATATGTTTAAAAAATGTGGACCTAATTTTTAAAAATATTAAACCCATATTTCATAATTCAACACATACAAGTTTTAGTAATTAATTTCAAAATATTCCACTTTTTTAAAAAGAGAAAAAAAAATTAAATTTTAAACATTGTAAAATATTTAAGTTTTTTTACATCTAAATTCAATGTAGAATTAATGGTAATGACATATATTATATTTAATGAAAAAAATATTATTTTTATACTTTAAATACATTGAATATATAAATTTATAAAAATATATTATAATGATCAAACAATATTTTTTTCAAATGAAATTTATTGTATTTTTACTATTCTTCCCAACTTGAAAGTTATCAAAAAATATGTAAAATTAATTCAAAGTTAAATTTTATATACATATTCAAAATATAATATTTATGTTATATTATAAAAATATTAATGTGTCAAAAATATTAATTTAATAAGAGGTCACCATTAAAATTTGGTAAAATTTCCTTTTAAAAAATATTTTTTTTATAAATTAAAAAGTGTTTATTCATACCTCATGCCAAAAATATCTAAAAGACAAATATCAAACACATTTTAATAAAAATATAATATTTATATTTCATTAATTTTATTTATAAATTTTAATTCACTCAATTTATTAATACAAATGGTCAAATCTATAATTTAATTAAATATTTCCTAAATAATTATTTGTGAATGACTTCACAATAAATTTTTTATGTTAGTTATATCTATTTGTGCTAACCTAATGTCTAGTTTATAATGGAAATTTTATAATAAAGGAGTATCTGATTTCTTTTAATCTCATGATTTCTTGCAATGGAAGTAATTGTAGAATTAAATATATTTGGAGAAAATTTTTCATAAAAACATCATTATGTTACATTTTTTCTATAAAAGGAGGAAATCAGAATATTATTAACTAATGATACATATATCATATATTTTCAATATAATGGAAATAATATTAATCTATCATTGTACAATGATGTTATCCAAATCACTATAAGAAATCAAATTTCTAATCTGAATTAATATTTTTATATAAATCATTTATGGGAGGATGTATTAATCCGACAATTTTAAAATAGATAAATATAATTTACAATCCATGTAGATAATTTTGGGTAGGGTAACTAAATGTTTCCATGTGAAATATTATATTATAGATTAGTTATACTCTTCTTAATAGACTGAAAACCCATTACCTTGATCCATATGAAATTATATAGAAAATTATAAATTTTATATATTATTTTCATGTAAGGGTACATCTTAATATATTATCATTCCATTTTCACTATCACTCATTATTTTCCAATAATATAATGAAATTATATAATATGTTCAAGAGTCCACAAATAAAATTCATGAGGCTAAGGATGATGTTTAAAAAGATATGGATACAATTCAGAAAATATTTTTTATTTATAATCTAGTTTAAAATAAAATAAATAATCAAGAATGTTCTGTAATAGATTTTATATTCCATCATGTGTGAATCATCTATACTCATTCTTACTAGGAGAGAGATATTCCTAGATTTAACATGGTGATGAAAGAGGTTCACATTGTCCCTTACATATTCTATAATGAAATGCATCCTATATGTATGGATGAAAGGAAACCGCATGCCCCTGAATACAAAAAAACAACACCATTAAAATTAGATTGTAGCATGATTTATTAGATTGAAGCACCACATTTTTATATATGTCACCATGTTTATGTAGATATAAATAGAGAGGTAAATTATTATAATTACTTAAATAGGTTAATGAAAGATAATTTTTTAGTCATTTTAATAACACAGCTCAAATTGATGATTTAAAATTAACACCATTATATATTTAGTATTTTTAAATAGAGGTTAAAAAATCCATTTTATCGTTTGTAATAGTGATAATATATTTTTTCAAATGCTTGTAAGTCATTAATGGTTGTAAATCATTTAGTGCCCATATGAATTGATTCTTCTTAGTTTCTACATAATGTGAAATTGTAAGATATATCTTGTCTTATTAAAAATTATTTTAATTATTTTAATTATTTATTAGTTTATAATATCACTAGGAATGTAATTATTTAGCATATATATTTTATCTTATTGGAAATTAGGGTATATCCTTGGTCAACTACTTAATTGTTTTTACAATCGAACAAACACTATTATGACGGCTTAAAATTGTATGTCCAAGGATAACTAATTCCCATCAAGGCTCAAGGTAGCATATGATAATAGGGAATTTGGTAAATTATGTTATCATTGATGAAATGTGATAGATAAGTATATTTATCATAATAATTACACTTGAAAATAAATTATTTAGTTGATTCTTTATGTCATGTCAATTATACAATCTATACATAAAACGTGTTTCTTACTAAAAATGTTTCATAAGCAGTTATTTAATAAACTGTGTAAGTTCCTACAACACACAATAAAGATATATAGTTTTAATTATGTATTTTAGCATTAATTTTAAATGAAATGAGAACCCTTGTGAAAATATTTCAAAATGATGATAAACTAATTATTCAAAAAAACATAATTTCATATATAAATTGATGATGATATAACTTGATAAAAATAATTTTTTACATCCATCCCTGTCAAAAATAGTTGATCAAATAGGGATTTTAGTTATTAAAATAATAGTATTCTATTGCATAATGTATGGTAGTATAAAAAAATTTAACTATCTGAATCATAACATTAATTTTTATATAATATCTTATAATTTTAAAAAAAAATTAGGCAATATAGCTAAATAAAGAGTACTTTTCTAAAACATCCTATTAAACACAGATCATTTTGGTGTTTTTTCTATAGATCAAATAATTTCTATGACTTATTGTTAAATATTTGAGTCTTTAAGGATTAAATAAAATTACTTTGGATTTTGGAATTCTCTTATAATACAAGATTTTAAACACCAATTTTTTACTTTTCCTTCAAGGAAAGATAATACCTAAACATTTTAGTAAAGTAAACATTAATTTGGATCTTCTACTGAACAAGAAATACATATTTATTCTTCCATGTGAATTTATCATTATCTAATGTAAAAATCTATTCAAAATAAAATTATTTTTGGGATATTAGTAAGAGTACGATGAATATTAAGAATTATTATTTATTTTATATTTCCATATTCATTGGTATGTATTTTTGTATGAAATGTGAATAATTTTAAATGGTCTTAGTATAATATTTCGGCCATTTTTATTCTCAAATTATCTATTCTAGTCCCCTAGAATACAATTATATCATATTTGAATTGTATGTAAAATTAATTATATTTTTACCCATAAATGTTTTGTTTTTATTATAATAATAACCGTAGATTTTAGATTACTATAAGTGGAAATGGTGTATGTATCTATATAATTGAATTATAAAAATATACCATTCTTATATGGATAATTCTGGATAGTTAATTTTTATTTAATTTTATTCATTTTTGTTCTCCAAAATGGGTGATATTATAATGAAATGTCATTTAATTGATTTATTTTGATAATAAAGTATACAAGTTTACTTTTGGTTTAATATTATTTTTTACTTGGAGTAATTATTTATTATTGTTGAAGTATAGTGAAACTAAATTGTTTAAATTCCACTCACTTATTCAATTTTAGTTTAACTATATATGATGGGGAATTTATAAAAATGTTACTATATACATTACCAATTAATTCAAAGCTAGTATTACTATGATAAAAGTACTGATTAAACATAATTGATATGATAGCAATTTTTTTCTATCTCATTTTTATTTCATACATTATTGATAGAATATTTATCCTACAATGAAAATTTTTAAAAATAAATATTCATTTTATATTTTTACACACATGTGATATGAATATTCACCTTCTTATATATGAATAGACTATTTATGTATGATTTAATTTTTAATATATATATATATATATTTGATTAAATTACATTTATAACTAGCAATGTAAGTGAGCCTTCTAGAAGTGCAGATGGGATTTTGATAAATTATTTCAATGATACTTTAACCACCCATATTTAATGAATCAATGTATTTTATATTATACATCAATGAAAGATTAAAAAACAACGTATTTAATTATCTAAAAAAATAAAATAAAAATATTTATGGAATTTTATTTATATATCTAGAGATTTTATTCAAGATACCGATATATCCAATCAAAGGAAAATCTACAATGCAGATTAAAAAACATTTTTCCCTGGAAAATGTATTTTTATATATACATATGAGTATAATAATTTTGGTATGGACTAAAAAAATATTCATTATCTATAAAGATAAAATTTTATGACTATCTGATATAATTTATAAAATAAAATCTATTTTAAGTCCAAAAAATATAAATTCCATGATATTTGAGACTATTTGGGTCGAATCCCATATAATAATTATGTTTCAAATATAAAATAAAAAAATTATACGGTATTAATTTTTTATGATTCTTACATGAAATCCTTATTAATATAATTTATGTAACTATTTTTAAATTGAGGATTAATTATTTCAATCAATTTTAAAATAAAACCCATTTTATAATTTAAATAATTTATTTCTTTCATTAGTATTTACCATCTTGTTTCTAAAAAATATTATGGGGAGTGGTCCAAAGTAGACACTCAAAAAGTTTTGGACTGACCTATAGGTAGTAGAAATTAACTTTTTATAAAGTGTTCAAGGTTGGTCTATTCACATATGTAAAGAGAATTAGGTTCATTGTAAAACTAAACATATTTTTAAGAAATGGCATGTTTATTATAAATAATTCCTACATCTAAATAAAAACATATGTTTTTCATTATTTTTAGGACACCATATATGTATTAATTCTATTTTAAAGGGAAAATAATTTATGTATGATATTAATTTCAAATTTATTTGTTTTCAAAAATAATATTAATAAAATAACTATTAATATTATATAGTTTTGTTTTTGTATTGGTGAATGTTATAATGTTTAAAATATATTTACATTTTAAAAAGATTATTTACAAATATGTCATAAAAATGAGAATTTTTATTAAAATTTAAAAACATTATATCACATGATTATATATATGTGTATTTTTCTCTGTAGAGTCCATATTTAAAAAAAATTAAAACTAATTTCAAAAAAATATTATCTATTTTCTATCTCTCCTGAACATATAGTTCCATATTGAACTATAACAAAAATATGATTCCTCATAGTGTCTCTTGTAATTATATCTACAAGTCCCTAGCCTTAAACATTACTCAATCTTGAGATATTTCAAGAATACACCTTGAGGATCTTTTCAGGTTTAGAGTTTTAGAGAATTAGATCATAAAACATGCATTACATCCCAAATTTAAAAAAATTGGTTACAATAAAAGTTAGTACTCATTTCTCCCATCAACGAAAACATATTTAAAATAAAACATGGATTCTTTCTTGACACTTCCTTGACACTATCATCATATCATGTACCTTTCCCTTGACCTGTGAAAAATCATTTCAAAAACTTGGGATGAGCATAAAGAGCTCAGTAAGGGATATAAAAATATGGAAATAAAACATGAGTAAATGTATACATAATAATCAATGAAATCATACTTTACCCATAAAATATAAGCACTTTAACATAGCTCATCAAATCATGAATAAATCATAGAAATCATAAGACATAAAGGTAACTTGAGTAATTCATAACATTCTTACGTAGGGAGTAACCCTCTTAGTTACTTTTGGAATACCCATCACAGTATATTCCCTAAATCTCTTCAGATAAACTGTAACATTTAACCCCTTCACGTTACCCAATGCATTCGAGAGCTATATCGGGCTCACCAGCCCTTAGTTTATCATGGAACCACCCGTCTTCATAACAATTCCCAAAAATCATAACATAATCGTATCACATAAAACATGCATAAAGGAAACATAACATTTCCACATTTCAATAACAAGATATAAATACAACACATTGATATAATAAAAACATTATGAAAAACATTTTCCATGCCAAAATAAAAGAAAAGTAAAACATGGTATTTTTTTTTCATTTAAAATAATTTCTGGCTTGTAGAGGAAGCCGAAACTCAAATAATGGTCACGGCGGCGGAGAAGTCGTTGTAACCTCATACATACGACAAAAACATTCTCGTTTTTCATTTAGTAAAATTCTTTGTATAAAAAAGATAACTTTTGGATAAACGTAAAAGTAAAAGGGGTTTATACACCGTATAAAAGAAGGTTGTGTATAAAACAAAATATGCCACAATGAAAGGAGATTGAGACGAAGCCCCATACCTCATGTCTGACATGACTCGATCATTCTTTAACCTCCGGAATAATATACTTGAGTTAATTTCTAATTGCTTAAGAACCTTTTTCGAGTTCATTATTCCTTTAATATCAATTATTACCATGTCATGAACACTATGAAATTATTTAGGATAATAATGGTTGTTTTGTCGACCCAGGGCACTTGAGTCAAAAATAAACTTCTTGTAATTACAAGTTTTTCATGGGGTAAAATATCCATTATATCCAGAATTATATTCATTATTTAGATATCATATATATCATATATATCAATTATATACATTAATTTATAATATTACATAACATTTATAGGTTATAAATGAAATGCACCGTTCATGGAGACGACAAGTCGTACGTACGCATGAACGTTACTTCCATTTCTATTTCATATTTAATATAATTAAAACATAATGATACATAATAGTATTATAATTCCAGTATGGTATCATATATAATATCATTAAATCTATCCTTTATACATACCACATATGGTATTAATGAATCAAATCACTTTGAGGGGGCGGTAGTCTGCACTTCCTAAAAGGAAGATATCACGATTACCCATAATGGAAACCATAAATATATGCCATAAATGAAAAATACAGAATCTTAAGGAAAACATAAACATATTATATATCATATATAAATATTGGGACATCTTAATGTCCACCTTTGAAGGTTTTAAAAGAATATTGAACAATCATCGTTTCGTGAGACAGAAATTCACAATCCACAGAAATAGTATGTTCTTTAACCATTAGATGTAGGTGTGTGTAAGTGTATCTCGAATAATTATTATAAAAACATAATATTATATTGAAGATACTGTATTTGTTACAAAATAAATGAATAAAAAGAGTTTAGGGGGTTGGAGAAGCAAAATAAAACAAAAGAACAAAAGCGAAGACATTACCTTAAAATCGGGTAACTCCCTTTGGTGTGAATCAAAAGGGTTTCTTGAAGAGATTCCTGCCTAAGGTAAGGCTTCTAGGATTATTAGAGGGATGTGGAGAGACAAAACTATTAGATCTTGGCCGATCCAAAGGCTTGAGAGGTGTGGGTAAGAAGGTAGATGTGGGGGCCTTTTATAATAGGAGAGGAGGGGCACTCTTGGAAAGGTATAAAATGTTACTTTATTTTCATGTGATTTTCGGATTTTAAAAGCCCCAAATTGATTTATATCTAGGATAAGGTGATAAGGGTTCGAAATCCACCCATCCAATAGGTTTTGGACATGTCTAGGTCTTATATTTTACATTATCTTTTTATTTTATTTAAATCGTTAAATAATGAGGTAATCACTGCATCTTCCTGATGTCATAAATAATTTAATTTATTTAATGTTTAAAAATTATAAAAATATACTATGATGTAGTAAATATTTTTATCTTTCCAATGACTATTTATAGTGAAATATCCTACTTCTATAACCACATGTAAAAATTGTTTTAGTACAACAATACATGTTTGTGCCATTTTTACTTTTACATTAAATAAAAGGCATTAATGTCATTATCTTTCCCATGTGGCTTCATGGGGTCCCAAAAATAGGCCCATGGGTTTTCTTGGTCGTCCATGACACATCCAATAAGATTAGGACATGTTTCAAAGTCATTTCATATTATTAAAACATTATGTTTACCTTAAATTACACTAATTACTTCTAATCGCGATTAAAAACTTAAAAGTTACTATTCACCAAAAAATTATTTTAATCCCATTGAACCAAATTTTACTTCCTAATAAAAACAATGTATGTAGGATTTTTCAAATTCAAAACACAGAGGTGGTAAAATTTCATTTAAATGAAAAATTAGTTTTTAAGTACAACTTAGTGGTTTCACTATTCATCAAAAATTGACGTTTTTCAGAAAAATACCAAAACATCACCCTAAGCTATATTTGATATTCTGAATTCAAAAATGATGTCTATTTTAAAAAAATCAAAACATATAAGTTAAAATAATTAATTTAATAATTAATTCCCACCTTCAGAACAAATAGTGTGTTTTTATGAAACAATATATATCAAAAGATTGACACTGGTTTAAGTCCAATTTCAAAGTGATATTAATTCCAACGACCACTATCGGATTAAATGGTAAAAATATATTCTAATTTCACTTTAAAACCAACTCAAAATATAATCTAATCTTATAAAAAAATTAGATTAAGAAGTGGTTTTGAATTAAAATACAACATTTTTTACTATTCATTAAAAAAAGAACATTATCGGAAAAATACCAAAAATTTACACAAAGTAAATTTTGGTGTCCCGATTCTAAAGGGGAATTTTATTTGGTCCAATAAAATGTATAAGAGTGACCAAAACTATATTTAAATAGTGTTCTCCATCAAAAGGTGATAAGTGGACCTTTCGTGAAAATTATAGTATATATGCCTAAAATTGAATTCTTTTCGTATTTTAAGCCTTTATCTTTTATTGGATAAATCTAAAAACATTTAACAAACATATATAATCATATTTTAGTTATTTCTATTCATTATTTCCAATACAACGACTATGTATTAACTACCATTAAAATAATATTATTTTATTACTAGTGTGCAACGTAAGATTTCAAAGAAACTCTTTGTTGCGTATCGGGTACGCTATCGAACATAGAAACCCCTTTAAAGTAAAATTAATATTTAATTCGTAAATATTAATAAATACGAGAATGTATTATTCTTTATTTACCTGTGATGTTACATCCTTCCCCCATTTTGGGAATTGCGTCCTCGCAATTTTATTCACTTATCAAAATAAGTGGGGGTATTTATCCCGTATATCATTTTTAGATTCCCACGTTGCCTCTTCAACCATATGGGTTTTTCACAGAACCATTACCTGGTGAATTACCTTATTTTGCAAAACTTTCTCTCTTCGGTCAAGAATCTAGACCGGTTGTTCTTTATAAGTGAGATTCTCTTCCAACTGAACTACCTCTCGGCTCAAAACATGAGATAGATCTGGCATACACTTTCTCAACACCGAAACATGAAAAACATTGTGTACCTGAGATAAACTCGGAGGTAAAGCCACTCGGTAAGCAACTGATCCAACTCTATACATAATTTCATATGGTCTAATGAACCTTGGACTCAGCTTTCCTTTCTTACCAAATTGCATCACACTTTCCCACGGTGAAACTTTGAGAAAAACATGATCACCTACTTCGAATGATAGATCCTTCCTCCTATTGTCTGCATAACTTTTCTTTCTGCTCTGAGCAGTTCCCATGTGTTTTTGAATCAAATGAACTTCTTCTGCCATCTCTTCTACCAATTCTGGTCCTATCAGCTTCCTTTCACCCACTTCATCCCAACAAGCTGGAGTTAAACACCGCTTCCCATATAATGCCTCAAACGGTGCCATCTGTATACTAGAATGAAAACTGTTATTATATGAAAATTCAACCAAAGAAAGATATTGGTCCCAACTTTCCTGATAATCCATCGAACAAGCACGTAGCATATCCTCCAAAGTCAGAATTATTCGTTCTGACTTCCCATCTGATTGAGGATGAAAAGCTGTACAAAAATTTAATTCAGTACCCAACAAATTCTGAAGGCCTTTTCAAAAGTTAGAAGTAAACCTGGGATCACGATCAGATACAATGGATAGGGGAGCTCCATGAAACCTGACTATCTCTTTAAGATACAATCGAGAAAGTTGATCTAGAGAGAAAGTATCTTGAATAGGAAGGAAATGAGAAGATTTATTCAAGGGATCAACAATAACCTAGATTTCATTATTACCTCAAGATGTATTCGTTAATACCACAACAAAGTACATGGATATATTTTCCCATTTACACTCTTGAACTGGTAAAGGCTGAAGCATACCATTCGGTAACTTCCGCTCTGCTTTAACCTACTTTCAAGTCAAACACTTCACAGTAAAATCAGCAATATCTATTTTCATTCCATCCCACCAGTAATACTCCCGCATATCTCTATCCATCATAGTACTGCCAAGATGAACTGAAAACGGCGAACTATGAGCTTCACATAACAACTCTCTCTTCAACTATGAATCACAAGGCACACACAATATCTTCCCAAATATAAAAACACAATCATTATCAATGTTGAATTTAGGAAACTTACCCTTCTGAATCAGCTCTACCTTTTTCTACAACTCACTGTCTTGATTCAATGCTTGCTTGATTATGTCTGATATAGAAGATTTCACTGATACCTGAAACAAAACAGAAGGAAATCCTGCACCAACAACTTTTATGCCAAAGTTCATCAAATCCTTAACCAAAGGATCACGTTCCAAACGCAAAATTTTTAATGAAGCATTACTTTTTTGACTCAAAGCATCATCCACTTTATTTTCTTTTCCCGGATGGTAATGAATTGTATAATCATAATCCTTGTTTAATTCTATCCATATCCTCTTTCTCATGTTCAATTCATTCTGAGTGAATATATAATTTAAACTTTTGTGATCGGTATATATTTCACACTTTACTCCATACAAATGATTCCTCCAAATTTTTAAAGAGAAAACAACAGCAGCTAATTCTAAATCATGTGTAGGGTAACTTACCTCATGATTTTTCAACTGTTGTGAAGCATCAGCAATTACCTGATCATTCTGCATTAGGAAGCAACCAATTCCTTTCAATGAAGCATCACTGTAGATAACAAACTCACCATTCCTGGAAGGAAGTGCCAAAACTAGAGCATTCACCAATCTTCTTTTCAACTCATGAAAACAATCATCACATCCTTTTGTCGAGATAAAATTAACACCCTTCCGAGTTAGCTTAGTCATTGGACTAGATAACTGTGAAAAATTTTCAACAAACCTTCGGTAGTAACCTTCCAAACCAAAAAAAACTACGGATCTCGGTTACATTTGTGGGTCTTGGCAATTCTTCAACAACTTTTGTTTTTTCAGGATCCATAGTTATTCTATTTTTAGAAACATTGTGACCTCGGAATGAAATTTATTGCAACCAAAACTCACACTTGCTGAATTTTCCATACAGTTTCTTTTCATTTAAGGATTGCAAGATAACCCTGAAATGACTTTCATGCTCCTCTTTACTTTTAGAAAACACCAGAATATCATCAATAAAAACAACCATCATTTTTCACCTTAGTCAACTGAGCCATCAGTGCAACAAACTGTTTAGTTCTGATTCTGACCATCTCATGATACTGATTTGAAAGGTCATTTCTCTCTGTATGCCTTCCCAGAAAATCTGTTCTGTTTCCTATACAAAAAACCATTCTTAACACAGAAATATCTTAGTAGAAGCAACATGGGAATCTTCAAATGCTATATAATTTCAATTTTACCAAAAAAATATTTTTGGATAATCATTTAATAGAATTATAACTCCTAAATTTATCTAAACCGACCTATGATACCAACTATAAGGCCCCAGCCTTAAACATTACTTAATCTTGATATATTTCAAGAATACACCTTGAGGATCTATTTAGGTTTAGAGTTTTAGAGAATTAGATCATAAAACATTCATTACATCCCACATTTAAACAAAGTGGTTACAATAAAAGAAAGTATTCATTTTTCCCATCAACTGAAACATATTTAAAAAAACATGGATTCTTTCTTGAAACTTCCTTGACACTATCATCATATCATATACCTTTCCCTTGACCTGTGAAAAAACATTTCAAAAACTTGGGATGAGCATAAAAATCTCAGTAAGGGATATAAAAATATGAAAAGGAAACATGAGTACATGTATACATAAGAATCAGTGAAATCATACTTTACCCTTAAAACATAATAACTTTAACATACCTCATCAAATCATGAACAAATCATAGAAATCATAAGACATAAAGGTAACTTGAGGCATTCATAACATTCTTACGTAAGGAGTAACCCTCTTGGTTACGTTTGGAATACCCATCACAGTATATTCCCTAAATATCTTCGGACAAACCTTAACATTTAACCCCTTCACGTTACCCAATGCATTGGAGAGCTATATCGGGCTCACCCGCCCTTAGTTTATCACAGAACCACCCGTCTTCATAACAATGCCCAAGAACCATAACATAATCATATCACATAAAACATGCATAAAGGAAACATAACATTTCCACATTTCAATCATAAGATATCAATACAACACATTGATATAATAATAACATTATGAAAACCATTTTCAATACCAAAATAAAAGAAAATTAAAACATGCTATTTATTTTCCATTTAAAAAAAGGTATGGCTTGTAGAGGAAGCTGAAACTCTAATAATGGTCACGGCGTTGGAGAAGTCGTTGTTGCCGCATACGTACGACAAAAACATTCCCTTTTGTCGTTTAGTAAAACACTTTGTATAAAAAATATTCCTTTTAGATAAACGTAAAAGTCAAAGGGGTTTATACACCATATAAAAGAAGTTTGTGTATAAAACAAAATATGCCTCAATGAAAGGAGATTGAGATGAAGTCCAATACCTCATGTCCGACTTGACTCGATCATTCTTTAACCTCCTGAATAATAAACATGAGTTAATTTCTACTTGCTTGAGAACCTTTTTCAAGATCATTATTTCTTTTATATCACTTATTACCATGTCATGCACACTATGTAATTATTTAGGATAATAATGGTCGTTTTGTCGACCCTGGGCACTTGAGTCAAAAATAAACTTCTTGTAATTACAAGTTGTTCATGGGGTAAAATATCCATTATATCTAGAATTATATTCATTATTTAGATATCATATATATAATATATATCCATTATATACATGCATTTATAATATTACATAACATTTATAGGTAAGAAATGAAATGCACCGTTCATGGAGACGGTAAGTCGTACGTACGCATGAACGCTACTTCCATTTCTATTTCATATTTAATGGAATTAAAACATAATGATACATAATAGTATTATAATTCCAATAAGGTATCATATATAATATCATTAAATCTAACCTTTATACATACCACATATGGTATTAACGAATCAAATCACTTGGAGGGGGCGGTAGTCTGCACTTCCTAAAATGAAGATATCGCGTTTACCCATAATGGAAACCATAAAGGTATGCCATAAATGAAAAATACAGAATCTTAAGGAAACAATAAACATATAATATATCATATATAAATATAGTTACATCTTAATGGCCACCTTTGAAGTTGTTAAAAGAATATTGAACAATCATCGTTTCGTGAGGTAGAAATTAACCATCCACAGAAACAGTATGTTTTTTAGCCATTAGATGTAGGTGTGTGTAATTTAAGCTCTATTACTTCTTATAACAACATCCTAGTATATTGAAGATACTGGAGTTGTTAAAAAAATGAATAAAAAGAGTTTAGGCGGTTGGAGAAGCAAAATAAAACAAAATAACACAAGTGAAGACATTGCCTTAAAATCGGGTATCTCCCTTTGGTTCGAACCAAAAGGGTTTCTTAAAGAGCTTACTGCCTAAGGTAAGGATTCTAGGATTAGGAGAGGGATGTGGAGAGACAAAATGTTCAGAGCTTGGCAGAGCCAAAGGCTTGAGATGTGTGGGTAAGGAGGTAGAGGTGGGGGCCTTTATAAGAGGAGAGGAGGGGCACTCTTGGAAAGGTATAAAATGTTACATTATTTTCAAATGAGTTTCGGATTTTAAAGGTCCCAAATTGATGTATTTCGAGGATAAGGTGATAAGGGTTATAAATCCACCCATCCAATAGGTTTTTGACAATAGTAGGTCTTAGATTTTACATTATCTTTTCATTTAATTTAAATTGTTAAATAATGAGGTAATCGCTGCATCATCATGATGTCATAAATAATTTAATTTATTTAATGTATAAAAATTATAAAAAAAAATACTATGATGTATGAAATATTTTTATATTTCCAATGACTATTTATATTCTATAATCTTACTTGTATAACCCCATGTAAAAATTGTTTTAGTAAAATGATACATGTTTGTGTCATTTTTACTTTTACTTTAAATAAAAGGCATTAATTTCATTATCTTACCCAAGTGGCTCCATGGGGTCCCAAAAATAGACCCATAGGTTTTATTGGTCGGCCATGACACATAAAATAAGGGCAGGACATGTTTCAAGGTCATTTCATATTATTAAAACATTATTTTTACCTTAAATTACACTAATTACCTCTAATCGCGATTAAAAACTTAAAAGTTACTATTCACCAAAAAATTATTTTAATCCCATTCAACAACATTTTACTTCTTAATGAAAACCATGTATGTTGAATTTTTGAAATTCAAAACACAGAGGTGGTAAAATTTCATTTAAATGAAAAATCAGTTTTTTAAGTACCACTTAGTGGTTTCACTATTCATCAAAAATTGAAGTTTTTCAGAAAAATACCAAAACATCACCCTAATCTATATTTGATATTCAGAATTCAAAAATGATATCTATTTTACAAAATTCAAAACATATAAGTTAAAATAATTAATTTAATAATTAATTCCCGTCGTCAGAACAAATAGCGTGTTTTTATGAAACAATATATATCAAAAGATTGAAATTAGTTTAAGTCCAATTTCAAAGTGATATTAATTACAACGACCACTATCAAATTAAATGGTAAAAATATATTCTAATTTCACTTTAAAACAAACTCAAAATATAATCTAATAATATAAACAAATTATATTAAAAAGAGGTTTTGAATAAAATACAACATTTTTCACTATTCATTAAAAAAAGAACTTTATCAGAAAAATACCAAAAATTTACACAAATTAAATTTTGATCACCAGATTCTAAAAAGAAATTTTATTTGGTCCAATAGAATGTATAAGAGTGACCGAAACTATATTTAAATAGGGTTCTCCATCAAAAGGCGATAAGTGGACCTTTAGTGAAAATTAGAGTATATATGCCTAAAATTGAATTCTTTTCGTATTTTAAGACTTTATCCTTTATTGGAGAAATGTAAAAACATTTAACAAACATATATAATAATATTTTAGTTATTTCTATTCATTCCTGCAAATACAACGGCTACGTGTTAACTATCATTTAAAATAATATTATTTTATTACTAGTGTGCAACGTAAGGTTTCAAAGAAACTCTTTGTTGCATATCGGGTATGTTATCGAACATAGCAACCCCTTTAAAGTAAAATTAATATTTAATTCGTAAATATTAATAAATATGAGAATGTATTATTCTTTATTTACCTGGGGTGTTACAATATCACTCCCACCTCATAAGTTAACACTATTTTTTATCGCACTTCTGGAAGAACCGTCTGGTAAACATATCATTCAACCCTCACATATCTCAATTATATCTATGATGCATCACAAACAAACACACTTGTCTAAACTTGGTCACTTATTTTATCACTATAGTATCAAATCCTTTGTAGGATACTTCACCTTATTGAAAATTATTAACACAACAACATGTCATAAAATGATTCAAAATATAATAGAATTTTTTCATTATCACTATTATACGTGAAATATGTTACACATATAATCTTATACTCTCATAATCTCTTTATAGTCCCTCTCTTAAGGTTCACACAATCTTAATCATTCTTTATCATCACACCATTATTGTGATTTCATTTAATGTTGAAAATAATATATAATTCATATTGTATTTATGAGTTAAAATCATTTAAACACACCCTTCCACTCTATCCAGGTTCACTTAGTCAACCTTAAACTCCAAATGTAATTTTATAATAAAATAAATATATAATTAAACAAATAATTATTATTATATTTCTAATTAAACACATTATCATTAAAATGATGAATACATACTGAGCATTGTAACCTCCCTTGAAAGACGTGAATTTATAGTTGGTGGCATATAGAAGACTCTTGATATGCCTATAAAAAAGTCATATAAAATCTTTGATTCCATAAAAAAATTACTGAACAATTGTTGAAAATAAACCTACATTAAATGATGTTATTTTTAGTCAGTGAGTTTACAATAAATATTATTTTTATAAAAAATAATTTTTCATTAAAAATTAAAAATAAAAAACAATTAATGTGAATGGTTTCCATTATTCCACAGTAAAAGATATAAAAAATCCATAGATCAAATTATCTAAAAAATAGGGTTAAAAATGTAGTGTTCATACATAAATCATTTAGTTATATTATCTTGAACCACAATAAAACACCTGATGATACTATATCAGAAGAGGTTGAAAAATAGTGAACCCCACAACTCTATCATTAATTCCTTGTTTGATAAAATTAATGGGGTACTTAAGAAAAACATAACAAAAGTTTAAAATACACATACTGATTAAGGGAATAATCATTGACATCAATAATTTTTGGGATTTCACTAAAGATAGAATTCTGCAATGCATCCCAATTTCCCACCACTGGTGACTCGATTGTTTCAATAGAACCCACTTATTGATTAGTAGAATTCTAGTAGCCTCCCAATAGTGTTTTGGTTGTTTTATGTTGTATCCCACTAACTGTGGTGCCTCCATGATGTTATGAATATCACCCTCAATGAATTTTTTAAATTAATTTCATATTCTAAATTCCTATTTAAATATATAAGATATGAAAAAATACCCCTTAACAATTTTTTTCTTCAAATAATTAAAATTTTCAACCAAACTCTAATACATTAAAATTTAACCCCTCTTAGTCAATCATTAACTAATAATATCTATAATGTGTGGTATCCCTAAGAAATATATTCATGTAACTATTTTGATCTGTATCATGAAATTATATCTGATATATGACTCTCAAATTTGGCCATCAATTTTATATATGTCTTCCACTACCTTACATGATCGGGTTGAAATTAGTAAACATTAAAAATCTCTTATAAAAATTTTAATACATGTCGATATTCCATTTAATTAAATTCATAAATAAACTTTCCCATTATAACTACGAATTATTCAAGTAATTCTTGCGATGATTATTTTATTAATTTCTCCCTCAAAATTCCAATGGTTTATTCACTGTGGTTCCATCTAAAAATTTTAAACCAAGAAAATGTTTTAATTGAAGTGACATTTATATAATATGAAATCTCTATCTTAAAACTCAAAAGAAAAATGATAATAATCTAATACTGAAATCTAATTATTATTAGTTTCATGTGATAATTTTATACTATCCAAAACTACAATTCAAAGTCTCTAACATAATACATTTTCCATCACATGAATCCATAATTTATTATAAAAGTTAGCTTTATTTACCATGAATTATGACATTTTGAAATATGATGTTCTCCCCCAATTAATTTCATGAATCCAACATGTATTATTTAGAAAAAATACTCTATATTCCATAAAATATTTAATAGATATTGAAATTTTCATATTTTCCAATAAACCATCATTTCTTACCTATAAAAATAAAAATGAGGATGTGAAACTTCAACAAGTAATTGTTTAGTTTTATAGGAGCTTCAACCCAATATTTCATCATAATCCTCATAGATCAATGGTTTCACCATCATGATATGGATGTTATACTCCCTACTATATGGGTTTTTAATTTTATATTTCATTTGAATCCATATTATATGATTTTAATATTACCTAATAAAAGTATTTCATGATCCATCCAAATTTAGAACACATTAGACACATTACATATAGTGGCACTACATTTTTTTGTATGTTTTTTGATATTATATATATTATTTCTAAGACCAAGTGCTAAGATATCATGTAATTCCATGTTCTAGTGATCACCAAATAAATATTAGAAATATATAATATATATTAAATAACATATGAGTATAGGTTTCCCAAAAAAATTTAATAACTATTAAACATGGGACATTATTATAAATCTGAGCGAACATTTTACTTACAAACATGAGTTTTTTCCTAGGCCCAATAAAACCTTTATCATCATGAGGAATTTTTTTAATAATTACACACTTTTTAAAATAATAAAATAAGTGATTTTATTTTTTATTTTATTTTTTTCAACATAGAAAATGTATCTCTTATAAATACATAGTTACAAGTTTGTTACTAGGGTTTTCATTTAAATTATTGTGAACTACTGTTAGTTAATGGTGCTATTTCTTGGAAAACTGTTATGGATAGGGACTTGATTGTGATCATCTCACCAATGGTTTTCATATATATCTTCAAATGCGGTATATCAGAAATATTCATCATCAAATATCGATCCAAAATCTTAGTAAGATGTTTAATTATATGTTTTCATTCGCATTTGATATCCCTAGATAAATGAATATTAATTCAATGAATATATTTGATACATTATTACTTGGTATATTTCAATTGAAAATATTATATATGATCATTTTTTATTAATTGATATCATTTCATCTTCTTTTAAGACAATTAAATGAGGTTAAACTAATAGAGGATGAGGATCATTTCTCACATATTATGGATTATGGGGTTTTCCATGTTATTTATAAATTCATTAAAGGTATTTATTATTTGTTTATAGTTCAATAGGATTCCTGGTATTTGACTATTGTGTGGCCGTTATTTTTCACAACAGATCAATACCCTAGGTGTTTTATGGGATCTATGGCATGATTGAAGTGGAATAATGGTGTAGGATGATTTTAAATGGATCAGATTAATTCATTAATTATATCCCTATATTTATTTAGTCTGGAAATATCTTTTTTGGGTATATTACATTGGTTCAATCACTCAATGGTACAATGAAGCAATATATCTTCATGATAAGAGTGAGATCCCCTCCAGAATATTAATATAATATAGTGTTTGTGGTGTTACTATGTGATGCTGCAGTGTGATCCTCTATCATCATTACACCCAAGGTGCAATTTTTTGGAAGAATTATCACCTCCATGAGCTGAGAATTTATCCCCCATATAACAAGATGTATCAGTAGGTTTTAGGGAATCGTTGGAATATGAACACCTATATAGTGAGTGGATCCTAATATGGTTTGTGGTTTCCCCCATGGGTTTTGGGAATGACCGCATAATTTAGTATCATGGTATTATGATATTAGTGATCTTTCATAGTGGGGGTCTATGGATATTGAATTCTTGTATGACTTTCTTCGGTTATAGCATGTATCACAGAGTATATTCTTTCGTAATGGGTGTTTTTCAAGTAGAATCATATAGATAGTAGGTTGTTGTCACTATATGGTGGCTCTATTTCGTTTCTAAGTATATCTCGGTGTTTTTTTATACATTGGTTATTATATATTTTATTGAGATTAAATTTCTTAATGCATCATGTATTGTGTTTTTTTGGGTGTTCAATATGGTATTATTATAATCACACATTCATGGACTCTTCTTGCACATATTGTGTATTATTAGATGAAAACCCTTTTGATGGTGTCCTTGGAGAATAAGGAAAAAATTTATCATTTATTCAGCTTGAAATATTGAGCTGTTTACTAGGATCATTCATTTGACCTTAATATAATTCCTTGGATAATGTTGGAATCTTTAAGATTTTTGGTTGAGCTTTTATTTGATCTCATTTTCCTATTATAGTAAATTAATAACATACTATTTTGTTGATTCATATATGTATTAATTAATTGTTATCATTTTTTTACATTTCTGTATTTTTTTTCATTAATGTATTTTTTTGTGTATTGGTACATTTGGATAATTCCCCTATTTGGGGAATATTCATACTTTGTGTTGGTCTTCATCCCCTCTATTATATATGGTGGTCTTATGGTAGTAACATATCAGACCCTGTTGGATCAGGTTATGATAGATAGGTATCAAAATAGTCAATTCTAACATACCAATGAAGTCTGAAATATTTGGTTGGAGAAAAAGTTTTTGTTGTTTTGAATTATGTTTTTAGGCTAGGGACTCCAATGTTGATGTGATGATCGACGTATCTATATATTAGGTCTCTGGTTACCTCCCATTAAACTCACTACAAGTAAATATTGGTTGCATTAAAACAAATTGGTACATGCATAACATTAAAATGGGTTGTGTATTCCATGTCATCTGTTATTCCACTCCCTAGATATACACTTTGACAATTGTATATGTTTTATTTTAGGATTCCTATATTAATATAGCCATATAAGATTCTAATGTGTGATCATATGGATTATATTACTAGTGAATATTCTTTAGTAGAGGGAATTGTATTGGTGATATCACCTCTGAGTGTTTTACTAGCTATACCTCTACCTGTTGAGAAATAGCTATCGCAAATAGTTATAATAGAGGATACATGAAGGATGATTATTCTATATAATTTTCATCAGAAGTGACCTCCCATGATTCAAAAAGAAACATACCCGATAGGTGGATGAATACTGGATAAAGGTTGTAAATCATGTTTTCCCATGTGTTTAAGGATGTAGATTGTATGGAAGACATCATAGAGAGTCTCCTTCGAGGATTAGATGGGTGATTTTGGATATTAGTTACTCGATCACATGATTATACGACACACTCTTTGTTATAATATTAGATTCTCTTCTAGGATGAGTTCTATTCAGCTAGGTTTTAAACAGTTTGCATACAAGAGAATCTACATCTTCAATAGGGTATTTTGACCATTGTGGTGAATTCGGTGTTGTCTTATAATCTCTCACAATAATATATTTATACGTTTAAACTCCTTTTCATTAAGGGATAGTCATTGAGTAGGGATAATGTTGGGTAATCTAGGACTTATTGGTATCTATTTAAATTCCTAGTGATTTTGGGGTCATTGAGCGAGCCTTTGGGGTAGATATATTCATAGATGAGAAAGCACTGATAGTGGGTACTGGTATTTTACACCTAGTTGCTGAGACCATAGAATCTAGAAGCCGAGTATTGTTTAATGGGTACTATCATAACAGATCCTTCATGGGGTGATCCCTAGAAAAGTGTCCAGTAGTTACGGATCTCTTATGACTGTTCAATTGTTTAAATTTAGAGTGGATATTTCACTTTTTCAATTCATCGACATCTTCCACATAATAATCTATCTCGTTTTACCATAGATACATTGATGGAAAAGGGACATCGAAGATATAGAAAATGGTAGGATAAGGGTGGTCAAAAGTGCATCGGATATATAAGAGGGGATGCTAGAGTAGAAGATGGTTGTCGGAGGTTCGACCAACTTCCACTACCACCTACATATATTACATGCTAGGATTAGGGAGATGATGGTATAGTATGGGTCTAGTTGTATGATATAAAATCTTTTTAACCTGAGGCTCTGAGGATAGTAAGATGAAAATTCATTGACTATAATGTTTTAACTATAGTATTGATAAACATAGGTGTGATTCCTTCCTTCCTCCCACTTATCAGATTTGAGACTTATATATTCCATTTCATCGATTATCTCAACCCTTGTTCTTGGAGACTCTTACATGTTGTGAGTAAGTGATCAAACATTTGTGTTGATAGTGTGATCTGATGCTTTTATGAGAGATTATTATGTGGGATATCGTTTTAGCAATGATGAAGACTTATCACATCATCATAGGAATTAATATTTATTCACACTTCATACCCAAATTGACTATTTTAGGTCGAGGATGAGGTATTAATACACATACGAGTCTAGGATATCCTTTGTGGGTAAAAAGGAAACCCTGACAAGGAAGGGTGATCTGAAGCATGGGAGGGTGAAGAAAATAACTCACCAGTTTGATAGAATGAATCTTTGAGTAGTGCCTGCATTGGTTTATAAGTTTCTTATATTGGTAGTGGAGTATAAGGACATATTTATTATGGAAATACCAGTTTTAACTCTCCATTGAGAGATATACTTCTCCATTTCATTTTATCCCCAGACATTCGCAAAATATTCACTATAAAATCAGATGGCTCTGATGTATCATAATGAGTCATGGGTGCACATTGAGGATTTTAAGGAGAAGGGATATGTGTGACCAAATGTTTCACTTGGACATCCCCACTTATGGTATCCAAAATAGTTTTTTTTGGATCATGAGTTTTTTTTACTATATAATTTTTAATCAATAGACCATAAAGAATAAGTGTACACTATCAGGGATCAATGAAATATTTGATTAGTTGAGAGGGGAAAATGGATCTCAAATATTGACCTCAAACAATGCTATCTGCACATGTGAGCAAGGGACAAGGATATAATGAACGAACAATTCATTTTTATCTTTGGTAACAATAATTATGTTGTTATTTTAATTAGTGCCACAAATTCCTAGTTGTGTTCATTAGAATAATGATCACAAGCTTTCAGACTTTAATATACCAATTAATTTTGGTCATCATTGATGAAATCCTATAATATTTATCATCCAAGGGGGAGAATGAGAGAAACATGGGGATGGTCCTTGACACACTATGAGATAACCTTTTCTGGGAATATCTCAAAGTGTTCATTTTTATTTCAGGAGTTCCACTTCCTGGGACATGTAATCACAAGGGAAGGAGTAGTAGTAAACTAGAGATGGTTGAGGTAATGTTTTATTGTGTTCCACTCTAGAGTTTTTCTATGTTTTATAGTTTTCATAGGTTGAAAGGTTACTATCAGAGGTTTGTAAAAAAATTATAGAGGGAAATAAAACGTCAGTGATTTTACCTATATGGTGAAACCCTTGAGGTGGATGGATATAATCTTGTAGTGTGTTTAGGAGATAAGGTAGAGATTGATGAGCAATCAAATTTTGAGATTTCTAGAATAAGGTGTTGATTATGTTGTGTTTGGAAATGCATTATGGATGGGACATGTATTTTTTATGAGCTATAAGCACATATTTATGGCATATGGTTCACATTAGTTGAGAACACATGAGAAGAACTACATTACCAATGATCTTGATATATTAGTGGTAGTCTTCGCACAGAATAGGTGTCGACACAACCTGATGGGGAGAAATTAATTATTTACTCTCACTGAAAAAAATCAAAGGTAAATATTCTATCAAAATGATCTAATCGTGAGACAGAGGTGATGGATACTGATCCATCCTGACAATCACTTTTAAATTTTATATAATCATATGAAGGGTAAGGTGGTGGATTACTACATTAGTAGAATATCTTGTTTTCAATTATTGGAGAAGATTTCGGAGTATTTATCCATTTTGTAGTTATCCATAGTAGAAAAGAATTGTTCTTTATATCAATATTCGATGGTTTTTACTCCAGAATATTTATAGTACATTTATTATGGTTACTGTGGAGATACCAACTGTGAGACCATATGTACTCAGATATCAACTGGACATACTCCTGGAGGATATTTTTAATGTGGTTAAAATGTTATCCTTTTCAAAATATGGATGATGTTTCCATTGATTGTATCTGAGAAGGTTACATTTGAGTTTAATAAAACACATTTTGAATTAAATCTTAGTGCTTAAAATATTTACCAGGAACTATGAGGATGGTATTAGAGGTTAATAATATAGAATATAGTATTATATTTTGTCTCTCGATGCTTCACTTTTCTACAAGTGAAGTCTAAGCACCAGGATCTAATGGTTTTAGATCAATCCCTTAAAGGCCAAGAATGGAAGTTTGATGGAATATATATAGACTTCAGGATGGGGTCACCACATACATCTAGGGAAGAAGATGAAATATAGGTGATCATAGACCAACTCATTATGTTTCCCATCCTCTATTCCATTCGAGAGATGAGTTCATTAGAGAGCATGGGATTCCTCTACGTGTATGTGATAATATGACTCCATGTAATTCAATTGACATTAATTTTAGGCCATGATTCTCTCTTCATGTCAAAATTATGGATACTACTTTTGGAGGTCTTTAAGACTCAATTATTCTTGTGTACATCACTTCACCCCTAGACTAACATCCTACTGAGTGGACAATTCAGGTCATTTGGTAACTGTTGTGGGATTTCAAGCTCGACTTTGGAAATAGTTGGGGGGATCATATTCCAATGGTAGAGTTTTTGAAAAAAAACAATCATTCCACTTTTGGTATTGAACCATTCGAGGATTTTTATGTAAGAACCTGTAGATCACCACTTTGTTATAACTCATTTAAGTGTGTCCAAATGCATGGGAATTATGTTGGTTTCTGATAATATAGAGAAGGTAAAGATAATACCGGAGATGACTATGACTACATATAAAGATTAGAATTATTATGTAGCCTAATAAAGGATACCATAGGAGTTTTTGGATGGATAAAATTGTTACTATGGGACTCAGCTCGAGGTGGATTGAAATAATTTGGAAAGGAATCAATTTATCTATAATATCCATTAGATCTTTTTAAATACTATGTAGAGTTGGCGTGGTTGGTTTCTAAAAAGCTCTACCACTATTCATGGGACATGTACATGATGTATTCCACATGTAATAACTATGGATATTCATTCACTACATGTCACCTGTTATTGGTTGGGGGAAGACGAACATCATGTATGGAGAATCCATGAATGAGTAACCAATTTAGATTGAGTATCCTCATTAGTGGATCCACTGACATTGATCTATTCCCCTAGTCAGTTCCCAGAGGAAGCAAAATAATATTCAGTAGATAACAGGGGAGAAGGGTAATGATAATTGAGCTCAATACCCTCATCTTTTTATTAGCCTTTTTATTTTTAGTATGAGAATTCCTAAGGTGTGTAAAATGTTATAACACATATTGTTTATGTATTTTTTTAATATATATATTATTTCCAAGATGGTACACAGAGAGAGTGTGTCAGTATCAAGCCCAGTGTGCTAAGAATAATTGATTGAAATATTATATATATGTTAAATAACACACATTTGTAGTTTTTATAAAAAAAATTGGAATAACTAATGAATGGGAGTTTGAATCTGAAATTTGAAGGAAAAATTGAGTTCAGAAATATATTTTTACCCTTGGAATGACATAACCTTTGTTGGTGAAAATAGTTTATAAAAAATATGTCATGGGTTAAAATAAATTAATGTTTTTTATATATTTTTTATGTAGAAATCAGATATCTTACTAATATTAGTTTAAAGGTTTTCACCCAGGGCTGGCATACAAATCCAGCAGACTTAGAGATAATTATAGATGGTCATTCTAACCATCAATGACAGATCATTACTATATTATGGATCATTGGTCCAACATATTTACTAGATCTTGTCAACAATGGAATCATAGAACTATTATTCATGAATGATGGATCACAAATCTATGTAGGATATTTGATTCTATGTTTTCTAACTTGTCTAATAATCCCATGATAATAAGGTTTAATTCAATGAATATAATTGACACAGGAATCACTTTTAGACTTAAATAGATGGGATCATATATTTTCATTTTAATTTTTTCAACTTCATTGATATTATTCTATGACAACGTATTGAGTATGATCAAACAAGTTTCAAGGATCATTCCACATATCATATAGACTCTAATAATATTCCCTTATTCTTCAAATATTCATTACTGAGATTTATTTTTTTACTCTATGATTTAATAAAATAACTAGTATTTCATCATTGTTACACAGTAAATCTTCAAAAAATACCAATACCATTGGTATATTTAAGGATCTATGGTTTTATTGCAACACGATGATTTTGGTGAATGATCGTTGGAAAATCAGATGAATTGGAAGCTCATATTCTTCCATGTTTTGATTCCCTGTGATGGATTTTCTCTATAGATCAAATTTTCAAAAATATCAATGAATGCACAACGTTATGTGATGATTGAAATGATTGTGTTAAACTATATTAAAATGTTAAAGTGAGATATGTTTCTCTGGAGAATCAATAGAAAATGTAGTGGAAGAAGAAGGGTGCTCTAGAAAATCTCAGGTTACATGCCATATAACCTGATGTGAAACACTCTTGGGGTCTCCTGTGTGGTTCATGGGTTCTTCATTATGAAATGATTCACATGATATGTGATGCTTCTATTATGGATCAACATGTACCTTAATCAATCAGTATACATGGACATAAGTATATGACTAGTGGCACATCGTGTACTCAGACACACACAGATAACCACTCATACACAAGATGTTGCATAGGTAGGTCAAGAACACAAACACAAACAAGAGGAAACATAATAGTTTGGTGTGATATCTACATAACATGAACTACTTCAACACTCCATGTGTTTTTGGATTTTCATTTTGCGAGTCATTCTCACACGTGAAGCCTTGGTAATAGCTGGGAACAATCTGTACCCAACATACATGTCGTGCACCCCCTTCAAGGATTTTAATACCCCTTGATTTATTTAGTTTTTACATTTCATGGATACGTGTGTTCAACTATTCAATTTAATTTATTTTAAAGTGTATCATTACATCCACATCCCTGGTGAGTGATCCCCACCAAAGGATGAGTGTTAGAAAAAGTTTGTGGTGTCCCTTCGTGAGATTGGAGTGTGGTACCATATTATCTTTGTATCCTAGGTGGGGTTTGTAGAATCATTATAACCTCCTTGAAAAAACAATTTATCTTCCATATACTACTCCACATATTTAGTGTTTGTGGTATCATTGTCATATGAACCCCAACATATATTGTTGATTCAGATTGATATTGTGGTGTCCACCATCAGTTCTGGATATGACCCCCTTTTTGAGTATTAGGAATTTTTATGATTAGTGGGCCTTATTTTGGGGGTAAAAATGAAATTTTCCTATTTTATGATTTTATCTCATTATATAATATCTCATGGAGTGATACTCTGAGAATGTGTGTTCCCTTAATAAAAAACATGTGGCAGGTAGTTGGTTATAAACTCTTAGTGGCAAAATGTCCATAAAAAATTTTTCTATCTGTTTGTTAGTATAAACCTACTTTTATATATTTTATTGGGAAAATTGTACTTGATTATTCATGTCTAGTGTTTTTAGGGAGTCTTACTAGGTATTGTTAAACTCAACCAAGAATTGTATCTACTCATACATGTAGTGCTTTATGCAGACGACAACTATTTTGAAGGTGTCTATGTAATAATTGGAGGCGTAGAGAAAAGATTTGTCTTGAAAAAACCCATGTGTCTATCAAGATCATATGTTTTTACCATAGTCCTCCACCAAGGGGAAGGATAGAATATTTAAAATTTTTGGTTGGACTGGTATTTGGACCATTGTTTCTCTTTCAGATATTTACTTTTGTACTGTATTGTGTGATCTTAGATGTATTATTTCATTTTTTTCCTTTTCAATAAATTTTATCTCTATGTGGGCTTAAAGATATGTTTCAGTGTATAGGTACTTCAGGGTAGTGAATCATATTTTTTGGATATGCCTACTCATAAGTGGTTTCCATCCCTTGGACCACTGGAAGAAGGTTTGGGGTAATTACAAGCCAGACCCTAGTTGGTCGGGTCATGATATTCCTTCCCCTAAAATATAATCTAACAAAATTAATTTAAAAAGAATAGCCTTTATTATATAATAATGATGATCCAAACCAAAAAAAACATTGAAAATGGGTATACATTATATTTTTTTAACTTGATCATTATCTCAACACTCCCCATCAATTTTTTCTATAACATATACATTTTTTATAATAATTATACCATTAAATAATTTTCCAATCATAATTATAACATATCAGAATTTATATTCCTAGGGATAGTATTTATGTTAAATTATTTTTAAAATTTACTAGAGATAAAAAATCAATAGATATTTTAGTGTTATAGGGTGACCAAATACATACATACATTACACTAAATAGAAGATGACAAAATACAGGCATATTATGAGAAAAGGATTGTTCATTCCAACATGTCCTAGAAAATTACACATTATCCATCACTTGGTATCTTGGGGAATGAAAAAAATAAGGGTGAGACAAAATTAATAATAGAGGAATATATAAGAGGAGAATACATAAAATAACCATTCCATTTTTTATTTAAAAAAAATTAATGTGTGACACTGATCCATAATCGACTAAAGAATTAAGGCATATATCATCTGTGAAAGTAAAAGGAAAAATTGATAAAAATAGTCATTTATATCATATCGATTGAATGAATAATGATTGATATAAAATGTATGAGTTCATGTAAATCTTCTATAACACATAACAATACAGTTTTGAGGTATACACCAAAACCCATTATGTTTTGTCTCATGAGACAAATTTGTGCGTCATGGGGTTGTACAATACGGATTTCCACATATCACCTAATAATTTATAATTAAATTATAATAATTTTCTTTAATACCATACTTATAGGTTTTTATGAACCAATTATTAAATAAAAAATGCTTTTCTATATATTATGAAATGCATGCATGAGAAACATCCCAATTAAATAGAATAATTTTGATGTCTATGATAAAAAACATTAATGAACATAGAAAATGATGGGTATCATCAATTTAACACAAAAAAAATCAAAGAAATTAATATTTGAGGGTAAATTTAATAATATAAGAAAATAATGGATGATAAAAATTGGATTAAATATATTAAATTTTTTATAGGACACTGAAATTTTAGGAAAATTCATTCAAAATCACTCTTTCATAGATTAAATATATTCCAAAGCATACCCCCTTGGAGTGTCTCACCATATATGTAGTCTTAGTCCCACTCATGATGCATCATGGTGATGTCTGAGTTAATACTAGAACAACCCTTTGAGAGGTTATTATCCCTATGTGACCCTTTTCAATAAATTCATGCATTATACAATATCTTGATTGTGTCATATCTTAATGGATATTACACAAACTATTACATTAGAAATCTTTATAATGGGTTTTCCACCATGGAGAAGGTAACACAATAATTAATTAATATGATAGAAGGATAGTGATGTATACATTAAGAAACAATATATTTAAGTTGTAAAAATGAAAAAACTTCCATGAAAATGATAGTGCAACACAATGAAAAATCGGTGGTGAATTAAACATGATTCCCAAGATTGGAAATTAATTTAGAGAAACCCCACTTATGGCTTAGAAAGTGAATCTATCATAACCGATAAAATGATATTTATTAAACATGGTAATAAAAACTATACATAAATTAACATGGTGATGGAAAATATCAAATATTTATATACACCACATGAATTAAAATAATATCATAATGAATAATATATCTCAGGAAGTTGAATTTGATACATGAACTCACTTACCACTTTTTTTTAAACACTCAAACGTAATTTAAAATCTAATATAATAAAAATATATATCATAATATCTTAGTTTACAAGAAAATTCATAACAATATTCATTCATACTCTTCATAATTTTTTTTATCTTTAATAATTCTCTATATGTACAATATCAAATATTTACAATATTAAACATTTGTATTGGTTTCATAATTAATGTGTTCTTGTTAAATTTTTTTCAAAAATTATTCATTACTAGGTCATTAATGTAATTTAAATAGATAACCTTTTTAATTTATGATGTTTCGATTCTCATTCCTGTTTTTTTAGTCTTTTTTATTATATATGTAATCAATAATTATCATGTTTCATTGATTCTTAATGATCAATGTATATTTTCATAATAAATCACTAAAACGTTGATATAAAATTTATTGAAAAAAACTTCATTATCTAATTTTTATCAAGTTATACTATGAATTATGTTACAAAAGTAATTTTTGAAAAATAATTGATAGTATTGTTCAATTAGGTTTATAAATTGACCAAAACATGTACATACTAAGATTTAATGAACAATTATTAGGTGGTTATTTATAATATAATTCTTCATGGAATATATTTTTATTATATAGTTTATATTTTTATTATTAAATTTAATTAAAATACATATAAAAATTTGTAATGGATACGGATATATTGCACATTTTCAATGAAATGTTATCTTCTTAATACAATTTTTTGAAATGATTAAATTAAAATTGATCATTTTTTAATCATATCATAAATATTATCTTATGTTTATATAGAATAACCATAATGATATAATAAAAATAAAATTATTAATTTAATACCATCCATATATATATCATTTTATAGAGTTAGAGGAAAATCAAACATGGTATGTTGTTGAGGTGGTCATTCCCACAAAACACGAATAATGACTTTTTATTTCATAAAAAAATTATTAAAATACAATTAATAAAATATAACATAATTATATATATGATAATAATATAAATATATTATAGTTTTTTAATATATTTTATATAAGACAGTTATGAATAAAACTAGGTTGCGGATAATATTCAAGTAAGGGACATGAAATTTCATGGAATTCTCTAGGAAAACAATGATATTGAGCAAAAAATACGTGAAAATGAATTATTTTAATTGTATATGGTTATCATTAGAGTAAAATTATATAGTTTATCAAGTAATGTGAAAAAAAATTTGTGTCATTATATGGTGAATTCGTTACCCTATTATAAGAAAAGGGAATTTCCATTTTGAGAGGAACCCTTGTATTTTCAATTATTTAGTGACACTATTTTTGAGTAGAATGAATCATTGTGTAAAAAGTGGAGAAGAAAAGTATTATGGTTCAAATATATCATCATCTAATCATTTATGAGGAAAATTCGTGTTATATAGGGGTTTTTGTTTTATCATTTAATGTTTACTGTAGTTCGATTTTACAATAATAATTAATTTATAACCTATATATAAAATCTTAATTAAAAATATTATTATTGAATATTTACCTATTTTTAGAAAAATATTCTCAAATTTTAAATTAAATTCATCAAATATAAATTTTAATGTGTGAGAAGTAAATTT
Organism: Viscum album; assembly: GCA_963277665.1. Lineage (NCBI taxonomy): Eukaryota > Viridiplantae > Streptophyta > Magnoliopsida > Santalales > Viscaceae > Viscum > Viscum album. The sequence goes on from OY728148.1 coordinate 396,831,126, forward strand.
CAAAATAAATATTCTTAATCACGGATGAATATTGAAAAATAAGGCTTATAATCACTAAATTTATAAATGTTATTAGAAATTATTTAATTCATATATTAATGAAATGAATTTATTTAATATAAAATAAACAATGTATGAGAGTTTTTATGATATTCCAAAAACAAATCTATTATTAAAATTCATGAATAAATGTAATTATGAAAATATATTTTTTCAATGAAGGTAATATTCTAATCTTTTCTAAAAATATTTTTTTATCAGTATTCGAAGTTCAAATAATATATTAAAGTTTATAATTTTATTTAAAAATTTAATATTTATTTGCACAATTGGTTTTATAAACATATTGATCATTCTTATATAATTTTAAATTCATATAAGTTAGATAATTCATGAAAACAATATTTTCTATTAAACCTATCCTTTTTATAATAAGGTCAAAATTTTATAGTTCAATAATTTATATATGATGAATATAAAAATGATGTATTTTTTCCACATTTTATTATTAAATTAATCTATTAAATAAGATTTTTTCATATTAGGTCTTCAAATGGGGATTTACATAATAGTTTAGAATACATCATTTACCATGTCTAGTAACTTCTCTAGAATTATATTCTTGAGCCCCTAAATAATTTTTTCACAAATATTGTGGCATATATAATCTGTTTAAATAATATGGTTACTAATTATATATATATATATTTTTAAATTCAATATTTTTCCCCTTTAATTTTTTTATTTCCCAAAATATTTCCACCAATTGAGTTGTCTAAATCTACAATACTTTGTCTCCCTTGTTACCAATCCAGAAAAAAACTTCATTATAAGACATGTATCTATCAAAGTTTATTATCTAATATATGAGAACGTATGTTAGATCCATAATATATTTACATTGTAATGAATCATGGTACAAATCATTTATTTTAAAAAATTTGGGGGGCTAAGACAATAGGTTTACTATAACCACAATTTATTCTAATATTCAAAACAAACAATGTACCAAGGGATTCACATTCCATTTTACCAATTCATATAAATACCCTAATTGTTAAAACTGTCCAGAATACATGATTACCAAAATGGAATGTAAATTATGTATATTTATTAATAGTATGACTCTTTTTTATGATTTCATATGATTTATTATGATTTTGAAAAGTTCATATGTTATTATTAATATTTTCAATGAAAATGTAGACCATTAAGTTTCATTGTTCTAATATATCCCAATATTTTGAATTATTATTCCTATTTCTAAAATATATATCACACAGTTCTATATGGATTCTTTAATTGAATCCATTATTATATTAATATTAACTCAAATTTAGATATTGATCCCACATAACTTTGATGTCAAGAGAAAAAGATCAAATCATGTCTTCCAAATTAAGGACTGTTATTTTAGACTTCGTATCTATCTGGTGATGATGGGTGTTGAAAAATGTGACTTAGTGTTGATAATATATTGAATAATCATTCAAAATTTTGACTTCAAATCGGGTACATGATCAGATAAAACAATTTGACATTCCCCATGAGGTCTTATGATTTCCATAATTTATAGTCTGAAAATTCACAGAAGTGGTAGATAATATCTTATCTCTATGAAAGCATCAGACGTCGTATGAGGATAAAGAATCACCCATATATCATTATTATTAATTCATTTATTTGGGTGTCTAGTTAAAAATACTTGCATGGCATCTTCCATCTTCTATATAGTTATAGGTAGTAGTTTTATATATTCATTAGGATTTAACACTTCATTAATTACCTAGTGGAATACAATGTATCTAGGTACAAAGCCTCAAATTTCGTATTGTATAATTTCCCAAATAAAATTATTTCTATTACCTAAACATATTTATGATACTAAATTTTATAGATAAGTTATTCCTCTATTCTTCATTTAGATGTTCCACTTTCAAATCTATGATAGATATAACACATATCCTATTCCCAAACAATAACACACCATCTCTATATATGATGTTTATAAATTTACCATCATTTAATGATTTAACATTACTTTTCATGGTTTTGGGATGTATCTAGTATACCCTTAACCTATATATGCAAATGTTCATTTTCAATTTCTTTTAAATGGAATTACGATTCCCCTTGAAAAAAAATTCACTATATCAATATTTAAATTATCTCTATAAATGGGATCCATATTTATCTTTTTTATCTTATGTTCTATATGGTCACTCCAAAAGAATGAATATTCTATAATTTTTACCTTATGAGGGAGATAGTGTATCACAAAATCATAGTCCTTGAATATTTCATACTATATTCTTTTTTCATGTTGAACTCCTTCTATTAAAATATATAATTAAAAATACTATAGTCCATATATATACTGTATAGTTTACTATAGAGGAAGTTTATCCATATTTTAACATTAAATATTACTAATTATTTATCATTTACATGATTTGGATGTTTGAATTAATTTATTTTTAATTACCTTGATCTATAGGTAGTCACTCACTAATTCTACATAAAGACACAACCAGGTCCTCTATCTTATGAATAACTATAAATTATAAATTATAAATATTTCTTTATCTGATGATAATGTTAATAAATATTTATTTAACAGGTTTTCCAACTAGGAAAACATCAGATCAAATAGCCAATAGTAGAATACTAATCCCAAGAAACATCATATATCAATTATGTTTTTTTCTGGTAGGTAATTCTATGAAAAACAATTATATAAGCAGAAAAATTATATTCCATTAATTGCAACAATATAGACAAGAAAAGAAGCTTCATTATGGAAAACTTCACAATTACTATTCTTCCAATATAATTCTTTTTTCTATCAGTCCCCGTAATTATTTTTTGAGGATTAAAATGGTCTTCATTACTCAATGTATATATATGTAAATATTTAATGATTTGACCCAAAATTATATCATGGTACTCCTTGAATAGACTTTTTCTCAGGTCCATAGTGATATATGTGACATAAAATAATTCATGGGTCATTACCCTATACTCATAATATCCATATATGGTTTCAAATTTTACCTTCGATATATCATCTTTCTTCACCACTAGAAGATGATAACCACATTGAAGATAAATGTTTTAAATGTATTGGGACAATATAATTTGATCAATGAAGTCATAAATGCATAGAAAATGATACTTATTCTTTTTATTAATGTAATTCATCAATTTATAATTGATTTACAATTTCATGGACCAATTCATTTATTTCACGAATAAAATCGAGAATCCCAATTATGAATTAGTAAGACCTATAAATATACTATCACTCAGATCTTGTAGCTATTTCATTAACTCTCCCAACACTATATGTTCAATTATAGAAGTATTTATAGATATTATCATGGAATTAGGAATGAGTTCAGTGGAATGAATCAATATTACACTCTAGTGGATGACCAGGTAATTATTTTGAAAGATCATTAATGGTATTTTATAACATGGGTACATTTTCTATTTATAGTTTACCATCTTCACCCATTAATTTATCTTCAACATCCTTATTATTTTTAATTTAATTATTCAAAGAATGTATGAGAGGATCCAGACTTGATTTATATAATGATATCCCCCTATAATGATAAGATATTCAACCTATTAATTTCGAATCATAATCGACATCACTTTTATTAATATTTTTTACTCATACATTGAAACTGAATCGATACCAAAGATCATATCAATTTTAACTATAGATAAATAAAATTAATTAGGTGTAACCAAGATTCATAATACTAATTGAAATTAAAAACTTTGTTTCTATAAGACATTCACATGCATTTTTAATTGATAACAACCTTACTGAAGTGAATTGAAAAAAATAATGTTTTTTGAAATCATAGAATATATAAAAAAAAGTGATAATATATGGTATCAAATAAAATAGAAAAAATCATTTAGGATATTTTCAATGTACCTACCACCATATCATTAAGAAAATTTAAATATGTTATGGAAATCATCTTATCTTAAACATTCCCCCATTCCCTTTAAAATGGAAAATTTCATTCATTTTTTGTGCATTGGTGGGATAAATATCCATATTACTTATAATTAAATAAATTAACATCAATATTTTATTACATTTAAATTATATAGTGAATTTGATGAAATTTTTATTTTCATGTCATACATACTATTTTTCTCTTCTTGAAATCCCCATGGTGTTTCTTCACAAAGTTATCAAACATATGAAATATCATCCTTCTTTTCTTGCTATTTTTTTTATTTTTATCCCCATTATTATCATATATAATTTTAATATCATTATTTCAATTGAAAACATTGATCATGGAGAACACATTTTCTATATTATTGGATTGTGATAATAAATCCTCAAATGAGAAAAAGGACGGTGAGATCAATTCCATTTTGAGGTTCATTTTTAAACCAGTAATGAAATAATCAATCATGATTTATGATTTTTATACATAGTTTGTAGCATGCCTTGATAACCTTTTACTATTATTCATATAGTATTTAACATTTTACTCATCCATTTGTCTATGGATATAGAATATCTTATCCTTTTACACTCTCTATTCTTATGGGAAATTATTTCTCATAGACTAACTCTATGAAATATTCCAATTCAATGAATCATGATATCATCTTCCCCTTTAGTGTTTTTTGAATTTGTGACCAATATTGGAATGTATAACCCAATATATGATAGACCTCCTTGATGAAATTAGTCTTTTCACCACATCCTAGTGAGATAAAGAGTATATAAAGGAGAATAAACAGTTGTTCATCAAAAAATGGAAAAGTAGTTCCACTACATCATTGAGGTTTTTGTCCTACGAAGTTGTATAAAAATTTTAATCCATGATTTGAATCATCAGTCACTCTATGCAAGGGTGATTATTTTTCACAACTATGTTCAGCTTCACTAATATAATTTTTAAACAATTAACCTCAACCCTAACATCATTAAATTGTTCAAATGGAATATCCATTCATTGACTATGAGTGTTGATACAGCTCGCATTATTCCTATTAGTCACAATATTTATACAATGGTTTAAACATTATTAAATTATGATATTGAATAGTAAAATATAATTTAAAATATTTTTTTAGTGTTTTTCAATGAAATTTGGGTTTCTACTCATAGTACTTCTACTATCTTTCTTGGAACATCCAAATTTTGCTCCATAGTTTTATTGTAAAATTTATTTAATACCTACTAAGACACTACATACTCTAGGTACCCAGAACTAGTAGTTATATTACAACATAGAAAAATGTGAAATATATCCTAAATTACATAATAGTTTAATTGAATTGGAAGAAAATAAATACAAATATAGTACATATTATTACATAATATACATCATGAAAATTTTGAGGGTTGATGGTCATTAATTTCTTCATATCTGAAAAAATTACACCACACCCTCATATAGGGGTCCAATGGAAAGAAAAATAAATACAGTGGGATATGATATTCATTAAGAGGTAGCATATAGATAAATCTTATATAAGATAAACATCGAATTAGTGATATAAAAAATATTATATATGGAAAATCAAGCCATATTAAGCTAAAAACTCAGTGAATTCTATATCCTTGAAAATAAATGAAAAAACACATATCAATTAACATCAATCACATATTGATGGAATGCATCATGTTAGACATCACAAAAATTATACCGTGGCCTTATTCCATGAAACTATCCAATAATGGGAAGTTGAATACCTCAAAATCCAACACGTTTTGTCTCTTCATACATGATGATTAATCAAAGGGATATATAACATTTGGCCCCATAAATCACATTATTACGTATAATAAATTTAACATAGTAGTAATTAAGACCTTTCATAGTGTTCCCTATGAAACCAATTACTTTCATAAATACTTATACATTCAATATAATAATGTTTTCATCTAGGAGTGCATCTAATAATAAACAAGGAAACTACGTGGTATCAACAAAATAACATGAAGTGTCTATATTAAGGAAATATAGTTGAGAGAGAACATAATATTTTCAATGTTATCCAGGGAAGATAGTTGTTGGATTAAATAGATTTAAAGGGTTGTAAACTAGGAAAACTATAATAGAATTCCTTCATTATGTATTTATGATTATTCCCATTCTTATCTAATTGACGTTGCTCACTAGGTTTGTTGTCTTAGCCCACTCATTATGAAACTGGGTGATGATTAAAGTAATTATCAACCAAAATATTTTTGGTTGATTAAATATTTTTAATATATGAAATATAAACATCCACATTCTATTTTCATGCTAATGAAGTATTCTCTATGAAATTGAACGCACAATTATGTTACCAATACATAGGATGGGTTTTCCACATTGGGGAAGGTAACACCTAAATCCAAATAATATAAGAGGAAAAATAATATAGTAGTAAAAATACCTTAGATTTCAATATTAAAATACCCAAATTTCATCCCTGAATATTTAAGCATTACATGAATGAGAATAAGAGGTGATTATAACATGAGTCCTATATAAGGGAAATCGAGACAAGAAAAAACCTCTTAAGGATTTGGTATCGACTGGATCATAGAATCTAAATACTAAAGGATTAAAAATTATTTTTACATACAATTAATAGTAATTTCAATATATAAACAATAAAATAGGATATGTATATGCTATACAAATTAAATTTGGTGTATTATACAAAATATATCTCAAAGAGATAATTCTCAAATAGGTAAACCATACCAATAATACCTAATTCCCCAAACATACATTAACATCATATAATATAATAATAGCTATATAAATCAGTTAAATAATTAACTTACAAATACATTTTATTTTATACTCACCCAAAATAGCCATTCTCTATATCAATTAAATGGATTTTACCCGTCGATTTAATATAGTATATAACATCTAAACTAGTTTCATAATATTGGATTTGGGTTATTTATTTTTGAAAATATGATAAATAATATTAAATTATAGTTAAATTTATGGATGAAGTTTGATAAATAATTTTGGTTAAAATCCCATTCATGTGTATTTTAGTGATTTTAATTAATGATGATATCATTAATAATCATGTTTTAGTGAATCTTGATGATCAAAGTGTGTTTTATTAATTAATGATTTAAATATTGATAGAAAAATTTCCAAACCAGAAGAAAATATTTACAAATTTTATCATATAAAAATTTTAACAATGTTCACACAGTCACTCATGATGCAAATTTGTTTTTTTATAGTAGTGGTTAAACTGACCTAAACATGACTGTAGCCAAATTTAATGATTTTTTTGAGGTGTTGTGGAAATTTCATTATATTATCAGAATACCAAAATTATTTGGTTTTTATTAGTTTTATTATAAATTTTACAATAATTTATAATAATAATTCATGTTTAGGAAAATATTAATCAATATTAGTATATAGTTACCCTCTTGTAATGATTATTTTAAATGAATAAAATATTGATATTAATTTTTTGATCATATAATTTTTATTTCACTAATTTTTCATAATAACTCATAATGATGTTGTAAAATATATCTTATCACATATTAATTTTCTTATATCCTTCCTTTTATTTTGGTGATGTAAGATGAACCATGTATCTTTATTGAGTTGTTGGTCCTCACAATGCACGAAGAACTTTTTTTTATTTAATAGATGTCGTATATGAATAAATAATGATAATTCCATTAATTTATTACAATTAAATTATATAAATTATAATAATATCATTTTAGTTGTGTGTAAATAATAATTTTTTATGAAAATTAATATGATGAAAACAACATATTTGATATTACTCATGTTGGGGAAATTAATTTTCTATTGAGGTATTTAATAATTAAAAGGTATTATGACAACATTGAGTCATAAGGGGATTATATTAGTGGGAGAGCATTATGTTAAGTTTTAAATTTTATAAAATTAAAATTTACTAAGATAAATAAGTTATTTAATAAGGTGTGATATTATTACCCTATTATAAGAATTTTTAAGTGTGGTTTTGGGAGTAACACTAAGATTTTATGTGATGTGAAATTACTATTGAAGTGAAAAAACCACTAAATGGAGAAAATATAGGAGGAAAGTTTGTGTGGATCTAAGCACACCTCAACCACTCCTTTTAAGATACGATTGATTGATTTGGTTGTGTAAAATCTAACAGTTTTTCATTACCCTAATAAAATTTTACCCAGTTAATTAATACAACACATTCGTAATTAATTTAAATGAAAATAAGTAAGATTATACATTAACATAATTTGGAACCCCAAAATTAAAATTAATAAATGATTTCTTCAAATATAATTTATATATATGCTAAAAGTAAACAATAATATAAATATAATTGAACATATAAAAGTTTTATTTATAGAAATAATGTTTTATTCTTGATATATATGTATATTATAGATTATTTTTATGATGGATTTTAATAAAAAAAATTATTAATTTTAATATAAATAATTTATTTTAGGTTTTTAAATAAATGAGATGTATAATCTACCGTAAAAATATTATATTCTATGTAATGACTGAAATATTGATTTATATTAAAGTTACATTTTATTTTTTTCAAAAACATATTTCCATAGGATTTCTATTTTTGAATAATATTGTAAATTTAATAATTATTTTTGTAATATTTATATTTTATTAACTAATAGTATTTAATAATTTATAGTTCATTATTATATAATGTAAAATTAATAAATATTTCTTTGAAACTGATGAATTTTCCAAAACAGGTCATCATTTTCAAAAAAAATTGCAATTCATACTAAGATATATTTTATACGATGAATTAAAAAAAGTAATTTAGTTTACTCATTTAAATATATTTAAATATATCTGAAAAATAAAATAATTATTAAAGGATCCCGAGATGTCACATTGTGTGATAGTTCACGAAACATAATTTACCTATTATAACAACATATTATGTATTATATTCATCAATATATAGATACATTTATAACATACCAATGAACATACTGCTGCATTATTCCACCTAAATTCTATATAATTCTTTATTCATTTCAATAGTATTCATTTTTGTGAAGAGGTCTCACCTTATTCCCAAAAAAGTCAAGTATATACAGTTTATTTTTTCCCTCATTACCCTTTAATTATTTTATATCAAAACACATTGAGTTCATCAATATATTTCATTATGTCTCAATATATTTATCCTCTTTTGTTATGTTACACATGAAAATTCCTCATGAATCATCAACTCAGACCAATTTAAGGTTTTGTATAATAAGGGATAAAGTCTTCAACCAATTCTATTTCGAAACACATTATCACAAAACCTAAATGTGACAATATAATGACTCTAAATAGAATTCCAAGAACTATACCTATTATGTCTTGAAATATAAAAACTATTATAATATATAAAAATTACAGTAGTTGTCACGAACCAGATCTGGTCACCACCATTAACGGCACCAATCCCGGCCCGTGGCAAGGCCCGAAGGGCGTTCCCTATCCCCACGGGCTGGCACAAGTGCCCGGGTATCAAACAAATCTGGTTTGGGAACTATTTACCCGAGTATGAAAGCAGAAATCATAAAAAAACAATCAATTATTAAAATCTGAAATTTTTCATGATAAACAATTATTAACAAAACCAGATCTGAATACATATGTTTAAAGACACTACAGGTGGTCTAAAAACAAATAATGACAACATAAAGACATCGCCATGGACTCCACATGACAAGGGGATCATCACCCGCAAGCCGTCCTCGCAACTCCGCCCCAACGATGGGGGCTAACATCTCGAACCGCCATCACCCTTAGCCTTCCCTTTACCTGAGTCAAGCATAAGAAGGTCTACTTACACCCAAGGGTTGTAAGTAGTGTGTGAGAATAAGCCCAATAGGATACCACCAGTTGATTCCAAAGAGTATGCAATACAATGTGAACAAAACAAGAAATTTTAATACACAAGGTGAAACAGTGTTAAAATTTAAAGAAATGCAACTTTCAAATGAAAACAGTTTTCAATCCGAGAATTTGAGAATGTTAGCACATTAAATAGACATGTGAGATACTGTAATGTACTGCCAAAAACAACCCAAAACAAGGGTAAATACCACAAATCCTATGAGCATCAAAATCAGGAACACCCCTAAGCACTAGGTTTTCTCGGGCCCTATGTACCTCGTACCTCGGTGTAGAGTAACCATAGAAAAATCTGTTCTCGTGCACGAGCCACTAGTAGGGAACATACCCATAACCTAGTGGCCCCCGATAATCTTCCAAATAGTTTAGTTAGAGTTGTCGTTATCCAGATGCTAAGTGGAACGGGGACAAAACCCATCTGATTCACTAGCCGTACTAGTACAAATCTGCCCCACCTAAGTACTCGGGCTTCCCCTTTTTGTGCTCAAACAATTTCAGCAAACAACACACATCATTTTTCATATAAAATATCACTACTAGTCACAAACAAATTGTACAGTATATACACACATTTTATACTATTTAAAACACACAATAAAATAATTTTATTTCCAATAAAACAACCTCTCAAAACATCACATTGTTTTTCATCCAAAGCTCTTTAAGATATCCACATTTCACACTATGATAACACTTGTAAATTATTAAAACAAAATTTCAGTTCAAAACCCTTTAATGAAACCAAAAATTCAGTTATGGGGCATCCCAAAATAAACCAATAAAAGATTTGAATGGAAACCCCTCAATTTAACCAAAAATTGGAACTTAAAATTCATTTGCAGTATAAATGCAACTAAAACCAATTTTTACAGAAACATTCAAGTGAAATAAACATTATATTACCATGAAAACAGCAAGCTAATTCACAAAAATTGCACACACAATGGAATCACCTACCAAATTAACAAAACCACTTGAATCTCCGTGCGAAAATCAAATCGCACGCCCGCCGCACCAAGAGAGAACTAGATCAAACCTAAAACCACACAAATTGGTCAAGAAATCCAAAATTTAAACCCTAGGTTAGAACTCCTAGTTTTTGGACATTATTAAACTCAATTATAACCGAAGAAACCCTAAGAACAATGAGTTAAACCCAAAGTAATTTGAAAGAGGAAAGAAAAAGGATCATTTACTTGAAGTATCTTGAAGTAATCACTCCAAAACTCCAGTATCTGAAATTTAAAAGAGCCCCAATTTAGGGTACGTTCTAACAAGATGTATTATCTCATTTAGGATCTGGAATGGAGGTAAAAGATTGCGAATTGAGAGAGTTATGAAAGAAATACTTTACCTCTTCAAATCTGGGAGATTTGAGGAAACCTATGAAGATCAGCACATATTCTCGATTATACAGAGCTCCAAATGGATGGGAGAGAGTTCAGAAGCGCGTCTGGGTTACTTGGTCTTTAGTGAGACTTGGAATCACCGAAAAATATCAAATATTGAATACGTTATAACAAAATCAAATTTTATTTTTAAAACAGGAATTGGGATTTCGGGAAGGCCCAACCCCTTAGACAAAAACCCAAATAACCCCTGGTTATGGATTTCTAAAAGCTCAAAATTACCTTGGTGGTGTTAATAGATTAGGGGAGGTCAATTAGGAATTTTAATGGATGAAAAATGTTGAAAAATGAAAAAGTTATAAAAGATTCAAAATTTATTTTTTTAATCTTGAATTGGGCTCACGGTTTGGCCCCATTAATGAATACTCATCTATTCCTCCCTAAAACCTTGGGAAACCCCCAAAAAAGAAAGGATGTAAATTAAATGAAAAAAATACCTTTAAAATATGTCTTGTATGTGACAATTCTCCCCACTATGAAGGACTTTCTACCCCGGAAAGTCAACATGAATCTCGGTTGGAAAATAAGAATGGGTACTCTTCCTCGACCCATGACTTTCGCTCCCATGTCTCATGTGTATCATTCCCATGCTACCATAAAACCCGGACTAAAGGAATAGAATTTCCTCGAAGTATCTTCTCATGGGAGTCCACTATTTTCATCGGTCTCTCAACGATAGACAAGTCAGGATCTATCTCCAGTTCTTCCCAACTCAACACATGGGATGGATCCGGATTGTATTTCTTCAACTGAGAGACGTGCAAGACATCATGGATAGACGTCAACTGAGAAGGTAAGGCCAACCTGTATGCCACCTTACCAATATGCTCGGTGATCTCAAAGGGTCCGACATACCGTGGCATCATCTTACCTTGCTTCCCCAATCGACGATGGCCCAGACGAGTGGCCACTTTTAAGAATACCCTGTCACCCACAGAAAACTCTAGGTCTCGATGCCTCTGGCCAGAATAAGATTTATGACGACTCTGAGCTTTCAATAAGCATTGCCTAATCAACTTGACCTTCTCAGAAGTCTCCTGCACAAGGCTTGGCCCCAACAGTGAAGTCTCTCCTACCTCAGCCCAACATAGGGGGGACCGACAAGGCCGACCATAGAGCGCCTCAAAAGGGGCCATTCAAATCGTGGATTGGTAACTATTATTATAAGAAAACTCTAACAATCCCAATTGGCTATCCCAAGAACCTCCAAATTGCAGGACACATGCACGGAGCATTTCTTCCAATATCTGATTTCCCCGCTCTGTCTGACCATCCGTCTGTGGGTGGTATGTCGTGCTCATCTTAATCTGAGACCCCAAGGACTTCTAAAGGCCTTCCCAAAATCGAGAAGTGAAGTGTGGGTCTCTATCCGAGACAACAGATTATGGTACACCATGGAGTCTCACTACTTCCTGAAGATACAAATGGCCCAACTCATCTACTTTAGTTGTATCTTTTATCGGAATGAAGTGGGATGATTTGGTCAGACGATCAATCACCACCCAAATAGCATTCTTACCCCGAGGTGTACAAGGTAAGCCAACAATGAATTCCATGGCAACCTCTTCCCACTTCCAGGTAGGAATGGGTAGTGGTTGGAGCAAACCGGATGGCCTTTGGTGCTCTTCTTTCACCTGCTGACATGTGTAGCATCTCGAAACAAAGTCTTCTATGTCTCATCTCATACCAGGCCACCAAAACTGCCGACGAACATCATAATACATCTTAATGGCACCCGGATGGACCGCCCACTGAGATTGGTGGCTATCTTGCATCACGACCTTCCCCGGAGATAATGGCACTACTGAATGGCCCTTGAAGCACAAGATGCCCTCAGGAGACGATGACCAATCAGAGGATGTCTCCCCACCATGAATGAACTTCTTAGACTGCTGACAAAGATCATCACTGGGTTGTTCCTGCTGAATCAACTCCAATAGAGAAGGAGTCAACTAGACACTTTCCAAGAATGCCCCTCCACTGTATTCCCTGGTCTCCACATGCATCTGAGAAAAGAGACCCATAAATGCCCACTCATCACTAGACTTCCTCAAAGCCTGCACTGGAACTCTTCTGCTCAAAGCGTCGTCCACTACATTACCCTTTCATGGGGTATAGACAATGTCAAAGTCAAACCCCTGCAAGTACTCGATCCAGCGACGTTGCCTCAAGTTGAGGTCCTTCTGCGAGAAGATATAAGCCAAGCTTTTGTGATCAGAGTATACCACAAACTTCTCCCCAAATAGGTAGTGACGCCAAGTCTTCAAAGCATGCATCACCGATGCCAACTCCAAGTCATGGTTTGGTAGTTATTTTCATGTGGTCGAAGTTGGTGAGAGCCATACGCGACTACATGATCATCTTGCATAAGCACACACCCAAGACCCATACCTGAAGCATCACAATAGACCACATATCCCTTTCCATCCTCTGGAAAAATCAGCACGGTGGCGGTAGTCATCCGCCTCTTCAGCTCCTCGAACGATGCCTGACATTCTGGACCCCATACAAACTTCACCCCTTTCCGGGTGAGGGAAGTCATTGGTGAAGCAAGCCAAGAGAAATCCCGAATGAATCGCCTGTAATAACCGGCCAAGCCAAGAAAACTCCTGATCTCGAACACATTCTTCGGTTTCTCCCATGACATGACTGCACTAATTTTCTCAGGGTCCACTAAAACTCCATGCTCTGAGATCACTTGCCCCAGAAATCTCACCTCTCTGATCCAGAAAGTACACTTTGACAACTTTTCATAGAGGCGGTGATCTCGTAATGTACCCAAAACGATCCTCAATGATGTTCGTGTTCCTCCTCAGAGCAAGAGTATACCAGAATGTCATCCACGAACACCACAACAAAGGAATCGAGATACTGATGGAACACCCTATTCATAAGTTCCATAAATACCACTGGAGCACTGGTCAATCCGAAGGGCATGACCAAATACTCAAAGTGGTCGTACCTGCTTCGGAAGGCTGTCTTAGGGATATCTGACTCCTTCACCCTGAGTTGATGATACCCTGAACGTAGGTCTATCATTGAGAACCACTTTTCCCCCTCCAACTGATCAAACAAATCATCTATTCTGGGCAGAGGGTATTTGTTTTGAATTGTTACCTTATTCAGCTTCCGGTAGTCAATGCACAACCGGAGGGATCCATCATCCTTTTTTGCAAACAACACAGGAGCGGCCCAAGGAGATATGCTCGGGCGAATGAATCCTTTGGATTATAAGTCGTACAGCTATATCTTTAATTCCCTCAACTCGTTGGGGGCCATGCGATGAGAGGGAAGAGATATCGGATGTGTTCTCGGCGCCAGATCAATCGAAAACTCCACATCCCGCTCCGGGGGAAAACCAGAAAAATCATCAGGGAATACCTTGGGAAACTCATTCACTACACGAGGTAGTGAACCTTTGGGGGAAAGACCATCCTCTAGCACAATCGAAGAAAACTGGAAGATAACACTTCCCAACTCTGGGAGTGGAGGCCCTGCGCGACTTGATCGTGGATCCCATTCTCCATGAAAAACCTGACGACTCCCATCAGGTGCTGTGAAACTCACACGCCATCTGTAGCAATCGATGTGTTCCTGGAAGTGTAGTAGCCAATCCATCCCGAGTATGACATCAAAAAGTTCCATATCTAAGACCAAGAGGTCCCACTCCATCCCGACCCCTGACACAGAAAGTGCACACGAGGGGCACCTCAGGCCCTGCTCCTTCTTCTTTCCCAATGGTGTCACCAACTCCATCGCAAAAGACATCAAATCAGTTGGAAAATTCAGCATGTCCACAAAATGTCCAGAAATGAATGAAACAGAGGCACCAGTATCAAAAAGAGCAGTAGCTATAGAAGATGCGATCAGAACGGTACCTCGAACTGTCGACGGTCCCGCCTCTGATCCTGCTGGTGACTAATCCACTGCTTGGAGATGTCCAGTATCTACCTGAGGACGACCGCTAGTCTGTGGTTGTGCCCTGAACTGGCTCTTCCCAGAAGATGATCCAGCCCTACCACCATGACCACCAAATCGAGATCCCCTAGTCCTCGACTGCTCGGACTGTGTTGGCACTCCTCTTGAAGCCACTGACCCTTCCCCACTTGGGAGTGGACATGCCACACCGCAGAAGCGCTGTAAATGCCCTATACCTCCACACTGGTAACAAGGCTTCGGAGGAAGAGGACATGCTGGTCGGATATGCCCAGGCCTCCCAAATTGATGGAACACAACTGATCTCTCATCAGAAGCCGCAGAAGAAAACTGCCTGGAAGAGTGGCCTGAACTGCCCCCTCTTTTCTTCACATGATCCTCCCGCTTCCTTTTCTTCTCTGAGGAGCTGCCACTACCCACTGCTGATACTGAACCATAGAAACCAGCCCTACCTTTCCTATCAATCTCCACCATGCACACCCGATCAACAACCTCATCATAGGTCCTCAACTTAAACAAGAACACTTGGGAGTATATCTCTGGTCGCAAGCCTTTCTCAAACCTCTAGGCCATCGCTTGCTCATTAGAGACAATTTCTGGAGCATACCGAACCAATTCAGCGAAACGGTTTGCATACTCCATCACATATAGATTCCCCTGAACAAGTTCCATGAACTCTCTAGACCTGGCATAAGCCAACACCTCAGGGAAATACTGTTCATTGAAGATAGTCTTGAAATCTCCCCAGCGCATTTGCTCATTATTCCCAGACTGAAGCACTGACTCCCACCATTTATGGTTGGGACCCTCTAACAGAAAGGAGGCACACTTCACCCTGATCTCCTCGGGTGTTTCCAGGGACTCAAACATACGCTCGATCTTCTTGAGCCATTCTTTTGCTTCTTGGGGTTCTGCGCTACCTCGGAAGGTAGGAGGCTTGTTTTTCAGAAACTCTTGTGCTTTATCTTTTCTAGGACCTGTCTCTTCTGCCCTAACAGGAATAAGAGTATGAGATGGTCCCTGTCCCAAAGCTTGGATAGCCCGAACAACATCCTCCACGAGCCTCTGATCAATCGGCGTTGGAGAACTGACTCCAGCTTCCTCCTGTGGGTGTGTGGGAGCTTTCCGGGGAGGCATGTTGCTACAAAATGCAACAGTCACAAAACAATAGTCAATACCACAATTCTGAAAATTTTAATCAAATACATCAAATATAAAAACACTAAACACATTCTTGTAATAAAAGAAACAACTACTCCACATCTGCATGATGTTCACATGTGGTCTCCAGCCCACACGTCTCACCTGGAAGTGAAGTGAATCAGTAAATTCCAACATCCTCTGGTGACTCAAGGTCTTCCATGAGAGGTTCGGGCCAGGCACCCTACTCACAACAAATACCCCGAGCCCCGAAATTCCTAGCTCATGTCTATCCCGACTCATCTCAAAATAAAAATATAACCCAAAAACATTAACCTCCTTTGATACCATTTTGTCACAAACCGGATCTGGTTTCCACCATTAACGGCACCAAAACTGGACCGTGGCAAGGCCCGAAGGGCGTTCCCTATCCCCACGGGCTGGCACAGGTGCCTGGGTATCAAAAAAATCTGGTTTGGGAACGATTTACCCGAGTATGAAAGCAGAAATCATAAAAAAACAATCAATTATTAAAATCTGAAAATTTTCATGATAAACAATTATTAACAAAACCAGATCTGAATACATATGTTTAAAGACACAACAAGTGGTCTAAAAACAAATAATGACAACATAAATACATCTCCATGGACTCCACATGACAAGGGGATCATCACCCGTAAGTCGTCCCCGCAACTCCGCCCCAACGATGGGGACTAACATCCCGAACCGCCATCACCCATAGCCTTCCCATTACCTGAGTCAAGCATAAGCAGGTCTACTTACAACCAAGGGGTGTAAGTAAGGTGTGAGCCTAAGCCCAATAGGATACCACCAGTTGATTCCAAAGTGTATTCAATACAATGTGAACAAAACAAGCAATTTTAATACACAAGGTGAAACAGTGTTAAAATTTAATGAAATGCAACTTTCAAATGAAAACAGTTTTCAATCCAAGAATTTCAGAATGTTAGCACATTAAATAGACATGTGAGCTACTGTAATGTACTGCCAAAAACAACCCAAAACAAGGTTAAATACCACAAATCCTATGAGCATCAAAATCAAGAACACCCCTAAGCACTAGGTTGTCTCGGGCCCTATGTACCTCGTACCTCAGTGTAGAGTAACCATAGAAAAATCTTTTCTCATGCACGAGCCACTAGTAGGGAACATACCCATAACCTAGTGGTCCCCAATCATCATCCAAATAGTTTAGTTAGAGTTATCATTATCCAGATGCTAAGTTGAACAGGGACAAAACCCATCTGATCCACTAGCCGTACTAGTACAAATCCGCCCCACCAAAGTACCCGGGCATCCCCTTTTTGTGCTCAAACAATTTCAGAAAACAACACACATCCTTTTTCATATAAAATATCACTACTGGTCACAAACAAATTTTACAGTATCTACACACATTTTATACCATTTAAAACACACAATAAAATAATTTTATTTCCAATAAAACAACCTCTCAAAACATCACATTGTTTTTCACCCAATGCTCTTTAAGATATCCACCTTTCACACTATGATAACACTTGTAAGTTATTAAAACAAAATTTCATTTCATAACCCTTTAATGAAACCAAAAATTCAGTTATGGGGCATCCCAAAATGAACCAATAAAAGATTTCAATGGAAACCCCTCAATTTCACCAAAAATTGGAACTTAAAATTCATTTTCATTATAAATGAAACTAAAACCAATTTTTATAGAAACATTCAAGTGAAATAAACATTAGAGTACCATGAAAACAGAATGCTAATTCACAAAAATTTCACACACAATGGAATCACCTACCAAATTAACAAAACCCCTTGAATCTCCGTGCGAAAATCAAATCGCACACCCGCCGCACTAAGAGAGAACTAGATCAAACCTATAATCACACAAATTGGCCAAGAAAGCCAAACGTTAAACCCTAGGTTCGAATTCCTAGTTTCTGGACATTAGTAAACTCAATTATAACCGAAGAAACCCTAAGAACAATGAGTTAAACCCAAAGTAATTTGAAAGAGGAAAGAATAAGGCTCATTTACTTGAAGTATCTTGAAGTAATCACTCCAAAACTCCAGTATATGAAATTTAAAAGAGCCCAAATATAGGGTACGTTAGAACAAGATGTATTATCTCATTTAAGAACTATAATGGAGGTAAAAGATTAATAATTGAGAGAGTTATGAAAGAAATACTTTACCTATTTAAATCTGGGCGATTTGAGGAACCCTATGAAGATCGGCACAAAATCACGATTCTACAGAGCTCCAAATGGGTGGGAGAGAGTTCAGACGTGCGGCTGGGTTACTTGGTCTTGAGTGAGACTTAGAATAACCGAAAAATCCCAAATATTGAATATGTTATAACAAAATCAATTTTTTTTTAAAACAGTAATTGGGCTTTCGGGCAGGCCCAACCCCTTAGACAAAAACCCAAATAACCCCTGGTTATGGATTTCTAAAAGCTCCAAATTACCTTGGTGGTATTAATAGATTAGGGGAGGTCAATTAGGAATTTTAATGGATGAAAAATGTTGAAAAATGAAGAAGTTATAAAAGATACAAAATTTATTTTTTTAATCTGGAATTGGGCTCACGGTTTGGCCCAATTCACGAATACTCATCTATTCCTCCCTAAAACCTAGGAAACCCCCAAAAAAAGAAAGGGTGTAAATTAAATGAAAAATATATCTTTAAAATATGTCTTGTACGTGACAGTAGTTCCATTCAAGGAACAATAACTATATATTTATCAAGGTTTCCAACACAAATAATATCTCCACCTAACCCATGTACCATATAAATATTCAGATGAATTCATCATCAATTTTTTGACATTATCGTAACATAAACATAACATGAAATTTGTATCCATTTTCTTACCACCAGTTAAATTTGAATATAAAGAACAAATAATGTAATGGTTCTTAATTTTTTCATCTATTAAATTATATTTACATGTGTGCATATATCCATAAACTACATTAAAACACCACACAAATGATACAATTCTAAGTCATATCACCATAATCCAAGAAAAAAATTCATAAGTTGCCACCAAAAGTACCTTGTATATAAATAACATCATCATTTAATAACCATTTATAATTTTTCTCATTAAAACATAATTTTCAACACATTACAATTACCGCACACTTGAACACACATCACTTATTTGTCATTACCATTATGAAAAACATTAACCCATAATCCACATATAAAGGGACATCAACATATGTAGACCAAGAACATTCTCGGGACATCATATATCATTTAACCCATCATATCAAAATCATAGAACTATATATTAATAAATATAGTAATTATAAACTGGTACAATGATCTACATCAATGTTAAAACAAATGTATCACCCAAAGTCACCCCTAATTATTTGTTTTGTTTCTTATCAAAAATATAAACCACATATTTTGTAAAAGATATGACTAATGTAACATTATCATCTCACATGTACCATAAAATAAAATGCATAAATTTTAAATTAAAATCATCCTAGGAATATTTTATTTATTACGTTATCGTCGTACCTAAACTACCCACTCAATGATCACCACAATATCCATGTAAACATATTCAACATATATATATCATGAAATGTGTATAATAGAGGCCACCACATTACTATATTATTAAATATTATAACACATATAGGTTATTAATGGAAAAAATAAAAACATAAATATAATAATTTTAATTTTACAAAATATTATAATTGAAAATAATTATATAAATGATAGGCAATCATATAATTATCATGTGAGCATACGTTGTAAGTATTATTCAATTATGAATTATTCTTTCCACCCTTTTCCACTATTAAATGAATAAATAAAAAAAGTTCATACTTGGATATAATCAACTCAAATATAACTATGAATATAAATTACCATAGTCCAAACTCAGTTATTATATAATTTGAAACCACTACTTTTTCTATAATAGAACAGATATATATTTTTTCGCACATTTTTAAAAGTCAAATATCTATATACCAATCAAAAATTTCTAAATATAAAAAAATATAGTTTTGATAAATATTTTTAAATACCTTTTCAAGGATACTCAAGTATTATTCAAATAAAGAACATCACACACCATAATAACACATCCTAACATACTATAGGATGATGATTACATTAAATGGAAATTATTTTGTAACCAAATGAAAATACCCTCATTATAATATAATAAAAAGAATAATTAATAAAATAACATAAAATTTTAAAAAAATCAGTCATAAACTTATATAATTATATCACTATTCCAACCATTATAAATAAAAAATTCATGACATAATATAACGGATATAATAATTATTATAATATAATACCTCCAAATGATTAATTACTAATGGTAAAATTACATACAATGTAATTGAAATAAGAATATTAAATAAATAAATAATAAACATTATCTAGACCTTGATCTCACTTTGAAATATTTTATATATAATAGTTATGATAGTTGACTTGTTAACCTGTGTCGGTACCCATTCTCTTATTTTAATACAAACATATGTATTTCATGTCCACTATGATGAATGTGTTGTGTGTGAGTATAAAAATTGTTAATATCATCATGATACAATAACATGAATAAAATATGAATATGTGGACTCATCATGATCTTTCATATAAACCAAGAATCTCAACCACACATTCTTCATCTAGTGCTAGTATGTAGGAATGTTATTCATAAAAATTGGGATATTATTTATTATATCATATTTGGAATGATATTTCCTATGTTCTATCAAAATAAATATCTCAATATATAAAATTTCATGATACCACTAATTTATCTTTGATTATATATATGCATTATTCCCAATAAGAAATAGTTTAATAAATCACATGTATTTGGTGTTCAAAATAAGTTAACATATATGAATTAATAAGATCACTAATTTACAAAATCGTGAAAATTTTAATCTTTCATGTTATATCTATGTTCTCAAACATGAATTCTTTTTTCTTTCCATATGTTATCAATTTGATTAACTTGGAAACTATATATTGTGTAATGTGTCAGTAGAACACTCACCAGGGCACATCATAGCATAGATAATTAGTTTTTAATGTGGCTAATATAAGAAATATATACTGGTTTATAGATTAATATATTTCATAATTTTGAAATCACATCATGTGATATAAGTTGGATGAAAATATACTCTTTCTATCATCTTCTAAATCACAATATCTGAATGATATTAAATAATAAATTATCTCTCATGCCCCAAGATTGTAGTGTTACATTTATAGAAATTATATCATAGTTTAGTCCTTAATCGATAACTAGACATGAAATATTCTCTATATAGTTTTGTTTTTAGAGTGCCTAACCTAGAAATAATATCTTAGGTCACATGTTGGCTGAGTTCATTGACTAGTATTCTTTTCATGATAGACAGTTTCTAAGATCATAAATACTATATATAGTTAAAAGATACATAGGTGATATCTATATATCTTCTACATAGTCAATTCCCAAATACAAGGCCCATTTTCATCACAACAATCAATTGGGAAATTAATTTACACATAATTACAATATATCAAAATAAAATTTCAATCATTGGAAATACAATACCCAACCTTAATGCTCCGTTGATAACCCATTACACCTTCGGATGATGTATTCTAACATACTAATATCTTATCCCTCATCTAATATCAATGAAAATATCTCATTAATAATTTCCCAATATTTACCAATCACACAAAACCATCACATCACTATTATTTTTAAATATAGGTAAAAATTCATCATCTTCCAATCTAAGTCCAAAACTAAACTTATTATCAACTATTTATTTGTGAGAAACTACCACCACCCTCTTTTATAAACTGATAATAGAATTACTAATAAACTATTCTACCCTTGGTAGAGATCACATTTATATCATACTATACCTCACATTGACTCAAATAATTATATCAATCCCAATTATAGATACCCCTTTTAAGTGTAACCACATACTCATGAATAGTTGAATAAACCTATTTCTCACCTTAAACACAAATTATATCACCACATGGAGCTTCAATCACTATTATCAAAAACCTTTATAGGTCACTTAGTTCATCACTTGAGTTATACAGTGGTCAAAGGTATCATTACCTATATGCTAAATCATAAAACCTAAAAAGGTCACATAGAAGCTCAAAATAGAAGGGAATATGTATGAGATTAGTTCACCATGCTTTATAGGTCAGACATATATTCACATATTTTTTAATAACTACAATCTCTCCCATAGTTTAGTCACACCCACTTACCCATCCATTAATAACAAACAACAATGTAAATTACACATATGAAATGAAATTTGTGGGACACACTACATCCTTTATATAGTTGAACTATTTGTAACATTATCATCCATTTTATGAATGATTTTATAAAAAACTCATATTTATGTGACATTTCCCATTTAAAATACATTATATGATAATTTAAAAAATGTTTTATACTAATTTTTTAATAAACATTAAAATCTATATAAACTACATGTATCTTATACATTTCTTCCTTCCCATAATAATACTTGATTTTGTAAGAATTATGTTAGTCGTATCATTATCCCTTTATATAAACATTCCTAAATTTATCCTTTAGTTCATCATAAAATTTCACTAATAACAATTAAAATTAAGGAATAATATACTAAATGTCATAATTTCAATGAAAAATTTTATTTTTACGCATCATCAACATACATGGTAATTATATACCAATTATATCTAGTATACCGGTTGATACGAATTGATTTTTCAATGAATTAATGAAATACACTACAAATACAAAGATAAATTCGTCAAAAATATGAGGAATGACAAAAACAATATTGAATAGACATCTAAATTCAAGGAATATTTGAATATAAAAAACATAAAACTATTTTAGGTTTTTTGAGGAATAGTATAATAGATTGGCCCTTCCCCAAATGGGTTATCTGTAATAATTGAATATCATAGGGGTTATTATGAAAAAAATTCATAAATATGAAACATTTATAATAATAAGTTAAGGGATATTCTCTATATTATGAAACTAATGGTCCTAATTATAGGTTTGATCATCCACTATGTATAGGTCCCCTTAATTTATATTTTCAATGGTTGGAGTGGAACACACTATAATTCCCCTAGATCATTAATAGTCTTGCACTATGGTTTATTGGGTTAATTTTTATATCACAAACCCGATTCTTCTATAATTTTATGAATTTAATTTTATAAAAAAAATTATAATAAATAATATGTTTATCATTCCTAATAAAAATTATTGGTGATTAAAAAATATATTATAAAGTAAATTTATTTTTTAAAATAAAATTCAATGTAGACTCTCAATTTGAATTCAGAACCACATTGTTTCTTTAGAATAAAGTAGTGTAGTAAAATTCAATATCATCGGATTGGTGGATTACCATCATGTGAAATCAAATATATAAATTCCTATGGTTCGATATTTGTATTATATATTTAGGATTACTTATGATTCATAATATATTTTACGATGATTTTATAGGGGATGAATCATCAACAGGTATTTAAAACCTATAAGGGAAACCATTAGTGTGGTATGAGAGTGTAATACAAAGATATAGTAATCATATTTTGGGTGGGGGTATAAAGGAATAAGTTATATAGAAACAATGTGGGGAACATGTTTGTTAGTGTGACATCATTGTGTAATGGTCTATAAAATTTAATTTGATCATCATAATAATCATTATATTGTCAAATTACATTGGGGAAATCTAATGAGAGATAAGAATCAAAAAATTCCATCACAATGTTATGAATTATCAAAAAATATTAATATACGTTGTTGGGAATAATTATTTATATTCACATATATTATATTTATCATATTATTTATTTTTAAAAATCTATTTGATAATTTTATTATAATTTAATATATTTTGTTCCTGATTATCTATACTATTAAATTATTATTATATATATATTTGACCACATAAAATATCCCAAAATTAAAAATATATAATAAAAAATACTTTGCACAACCATTTATCCTGTTAATATCATGTGAGTGAAGATAGGGGTTGTATTTTAATACCTGATAAATATATTATTAGTAAAACCCCACAAAATGTGAATAGTGTACATGTATTAACCCATTTGATAGATCAAGACCCAAATTTGATGGGTATAAATATTATTTTAGTACATTTATGTTGAGTTTACCTATTTCATTCAAATAATGTGTTTAGTTAGTGAGACATATTTTGTTAAACTGGTGTTTAATTTCATGATAGATTATTAAAGAATATTATATAGTATCATTCACTAAATCATGACATTATAAAAATTTGACTCGATAAATTTAATCGAATAACTAATAAAATATTTTATTACTAATCATTATTTTATATATATTTTTTATATGTACTAAACCCAACCCCAATAGCAATGAATTTTTGGCTAAATAATTACATTCGAAAAAAAGTGTAACATCACGAAGGGAAGAATAGATTAGTACTATTTGTAAACTAGATACCTTAATGAAATTAAAATTATAAATAAAATGATAAATTCGAAAAATAGTTTTATTTTTTAAAACCATTATTCATAATATTTATTCTCATTATATCAATAACAAAACACTCCAAGGTATTATATAGGGAAATTAAAACAAGAGAAAGGTGTGGGCTCAGATGATCTGTCGGTGTAAGTGTACAACAGAATCTATAAAGAATAATTAAACATAATAAATATTAAATGTTAAATATTTTAAACACATTTATTTTAATCAATATAATTTAATTAATATTGATAAATAAATGATGATCAAATAATGCCTATATATAATCACATGAGGTTGAAACAGAACTATAGATATTCAATCTAATCAAAAACTTAAATGGAATATCAATTACTAAATTCATAATGATTTAATGAATAATGTCTAGTATATTTAAAATACCATAAAGAGATCATCAAAATAAATTTTAACACCATAGTCTTCTATGACATCATACATAAATGGGTAAGGCCTTACCAAAATACGCAATATAATTTGTCTCATGATACATATAAATGCATCTGAGGTCTTTATAATATCAAGACCCACAAATAACATAAATATCCAAATGAATTCAGAATTTTAGAGGGTTTAAACATTATCATTATAGTCATTTATATTTAAATACCAACATACAAAATGATAATACTATTCCCAATCAATAAACATAATCACAATCCATCGAGATTAATATGGTGAATGGTAATATAATTTTACAAACCCAAAAAATATATCATTATCCTGGAAGCAAAATAATAATTCTGCATCAATATATATAATTTTAGGTGAATAAAAATTATTACAAAGGGTTTATTTTTTTATTAATATAAATAAAATAACATTTTCATTAAAAACATTTTTAGGAAAATAAAATGTTTACTTAGATAATATATTACAAAAATAATAAAGAAAAAGATATTTTTGAATATGGATATCTTTAAAAATATAAAATTAATTCATTGAAAATAATATTTAATCCATTTAGTGACCATGATAGGTGAAATTTTCTTTCATGACATATATGCTAA
This sequence comes from Viscum album, assembly GCA_963277665.1. Classification (NCBI taxonomy): domain Eukaryota; kingdom Viridiplantae; phylum Streptophyta; class Magnoliopsida; order Santalales; family Viscaceae; genus Viscum; species Viscum album. Next base: position 396,857,143 of record OY728148.1, read on the forward strand.
AACAATTACATCTATAACTTTTTTCGGAAAATCGATAAAAAATATGTTTTGGAAATAATATACAAATTAATTTATAAATATTTTTTAAATAGTGAAAAGGATAAAAATTTATATAATAATTAATTTAGAAATTCTTAATATTTTTTTATAAATATATTTTGAAAAATTGGATTTTGTGGAAAAACAAATTATGACTATAAAGGGAAATAAATTAAAAAAATTTAAATAAAATTTCTAAATCATTTTTTATATCTAAAAGTTGGAGAAGGGTAAAAATTACAAAATAATGAATCATAATAGTATAATAAAATATTTTGTCTTTGAAAAATAAATAACAAATAATTCTCCCAATCTAGACATAGAGAAAAATTGTTTTGAATAATAGTGATATTATGAAATAAAGCATTAATACTTTGATAACTATTTATTCATAAGCCCCATTAAAAATTAACATCAAATGAAAAATTAAATGACATGAATAGAAATATATTCATGATATAAAACATCAATAGGGGTAGTATACACACAACAAAAATGAATAATTGTTTAATATGTTGTATGTCACAATGAAATAAATGTGAGATGAGAAACCCTTACCACTTGTTCGACATTAATTTTATATTTCCAAACCACCTATATAATAAATATAGTTTTATTAAAAAACAATAAATAAAAATAATAACATATAAAATACATTATATGATTTACTTATATTCTTTTATCACACATTTATTACCAATTCGTTGTTAAAATCACAGTATCATGTGATAATTGCCTCATTTTTCATATATGTTTTGGTTTTGTAGTTTTGGTCTAATAAATTCTATCTATGTTACATAATACCCATAATGTTAAAAATTAATTATTTAAAATATATATTTACTATATATTTATTTATATTTATCTATAAATGATAAATATAGAAAATGGATTACACTATTTGCTGAGACGGTATGCGATACCTAAGTATAATCATTATTATCATTTTTACAAAAAATGGATATAAAAGAAAATGGATATTAATTAACATTTAAAAAATAATTATTATGATATGTATATATATTTCATTTATATTGAAAAAATATATCCGTATTACCATCAATATGAAAATAAAATAAAAAACATTTCACATCACTACAATGAGGTGATAGTCAACTCGTACGCACGAGCATCATTATTTTTTTCCAATGGATTGGAAGGCATGAAGATAAATGTGATATTATATTTCCATAATTATTGATAGAATATAAATACCACAATGTTTTCATTAACTATTGACCTTACTACATTCCATTTAAATCGTAATATATTAACGAATCACATTGCTTCGAAAGGCGATAGACCTTTATACACATGAGTGGCATTATCGTAACCCAAACAGAATATAACATAAGAAGTTATATATGATATGATAATTATAGATATACAATAATATCATTACTATAATATAACTATTTTAAAGTTTTCATTACATATTGTCTTCAAAGGTGGCGACGGAAAACAAACTACCTCAGTTTGTGAGGCATTTGTCTACCATACACAGAAATGATGATTTTGTATCCCATTTAATGCAAATAGATATGGATAAACGTAATTAAATTAACAAAATAAAATATATTTATATATTTTATAGTAATTTTATTATCTAATCATAATTTTAAAATAACATAATGATCCGTATGAAAAAATTCTTAGTTAAAAACATTACCTCTTACACAGAAAACCTTTTTAGGTTTAACCATAATCCTTCATAGGGGAGAATTATATTCTGAAAATGGTCTATTGTATTTTTTGAGGTAATTAAAGAATAATATTTTTAGTTTTTATCAGAAAAATGGTTTTTTTTGAAAATAAGGGAGAAGATTTAATGGTGTTTTATTACTACGGTGTGTGGAAAACATGTACTTTTTGAAAATAAAAATATATACCAACATTTTTTACATGAAACAAGGAATCAAATAGTTTATTCATGAAGCTTATATGTTATATGGTCTAAATATATCCCGAATATTATATTTTTAAATATTTACATGTCATTTGTAACACTTTATTTTTTTAGTTTAACCCCCAGAAAATTCATTTGTACCTTAACCGTAGTAAATAATTTTTCATCTATTTTAACCATTAATTATTTTTTAAAAAATAAATTTTACCATATTATAAAACAAAAATTACTATAGCTAAAAAAAATTATTTAATTTTTCAAATTCTATTATAAATTTTTCTAAATTAAATTATAAATAAATCTTGAATACACAATAACATATGTGATTTTAAAAGATAATTTGTTTACGATAAATTACAATGTTTTTATATAAACAAAATTGAATATAAGGATGTAAATTTTATTAATATAAATATTAATGAACTAAAATTAATTTTAAAACCAAATTAAAAAAATTATATGTTTTCATATGCAATAAAATAAACAAAAATTCTTAATTAAAATAAGAATATTCAACTTTTCACTGAAAATTTTCTCTTTGGAAAACACTCTCCAAAAATCACCGAATTTTTTTTAGATGTATCTTTAAAAATGAAGATTCTATTTTTAATTAATTACTATAAAAGTTTAAAAAATTATTTTCCAATTATGTTATGAATGTGGGAGTAGACAACCATTTAGAAAAAAATTAGTTTTTAGAAATCCTTTTTTTAATGGTACTTATTTTACATGTTATTAATAGATAAAATTTTTACATATTTTATACAAGTTTAAAGAATATAAATTTCATAATTTTGTTCTTAACATTCTTAGTCACGAATATAATGGAAATGATATAATGGTATTTATTTAAATAAAAATTGTTTATTAGAGTATCATGTTTCATTCAAAACTTGTGTTGTGGTGAGTGTAAGTTATCAATGAAATTGATTTAGCTTAAAAATAAATATACTTTAAAGGATTTGTGGGTTGTGTTATCTTTTATTATTTTTGTTTGGTTTATTATACAATATTGAATATGATATTACAATATTTAAAAATCAGGGTGTTAAATTCTACCTCAATTAAATAAATAATGTCCTTAACATTTAATATTGATTTAGATAATAAAGAATTTGAAATTTTAAAATACATTTTTTGAATCCCACATTATAGTAGGGGTTAATGAAAAACCCTCTTGATAATAAATAATTGTATGGGGGAAGTTTAATGAAAATAACACATTACTATGTTTTCATTTATGATAACATTGGTGGGAAACAAAAACAAGGAAACAGAAGATAATAACAACACCCAAGTGTTAAAAGAGAGATAATGATAATTTATCACTAGAAATTGTATGATTCGATGAAGGTTAACTACCAAAATTCCATAAATTCATTATATGTTAAGGTTTCATTAGATTTATTAGAAATTAAGATAGTCGGATAATGTTTTTGTTTCAAGATCATTTCCTTAGAGTTGAGGAATTTATTTAGCATATAGTCTATAAAAATAAATAAATATAGTGACTTGATATCTTCCTATATGAAAATTTTCATCCTTTGGATCTAGTTTGATCAATTAATAAATCATCTCTTACTCAAAGAATAAATATTTAATATGGAATTTTCTTCGTGAAGCACTAAATCTATAAAATAAAATATAAATACCATAATGAATGAATGAACAACCATTCATGTCGTATCTATTTATTTTACAACAAACAAATTGTTATCACTTATTTTCTAATAAAACAAAAATTTCCTATTAAACTATTTTATGAATTTTTTCACTTATGTTTCATCCAATGTATGTCTGGGAAATTTAATAATGAATTTCACTAAATTAATACTATATTCCTAAGAAAATATAATGTTTTTATTAATGTAAAATTACAAAAAATTGAATATCTTTCCCACTATAATACCATAATGAAAACAAGAATAATTCAAAAAAATAATGTTTCATGTTGTTGAATGTATTCCATAAGTCACAAAAACAATCAAATCACTATAAAAATTCTTAATTATAAAATATATCCCATAAAAATATTTTTATAAATATTATCTCAACATATATAATACATTAATTTTAATATTCTTTATATAATTTGTTTTCCAAGAAGTCAAACTTTCCACTGAATCACTTTTCCTAGATATTTGTAACATTCAACGTATGCTCTAAAATCCTCAATCAAATTTTACTATAGTAAAATTCTTATAAATTTTATAATTTATATAACCATAATGTCATTTATCAAAATAAACTAGTATCATAATTCATGAATCTAAACACACTCACATTTTATAATATACTACATCTATAATAATATCATAAATTTACATTGATAATGTTGATTATTATGAGGTATATTACATTATTTATAGGGAAATTCATTTGTATAGTTCCCCATCTCCTTCTAAGGATCTCTATCATAGAGGAAGATTTTTTATTTTATTTTAAATCATGAATATAGGGTAATTTTTCTACACACGTAATACAAAAACATTTTCCTTTTATTCATGTATTAAAGTGTTTCCTTCTAGAAGTGTTTCCACTTTGAAAATAACAATTAACCTTCTCCCTCTTACCGATTTTTGTTTTTGTAATCCTCTTCGTAACTTACCTCCCTTCAAAGCCTTAAGACAAATATATTTCATTTTATAACATTATTGTTCATGGTACTATATCCATATATGGGAATAATTATTGGGACCATAGTTGTAACATAATTCCCCAACTCATTCTCTTGAGGTGAGTTAGAATTACTACTTTTCCTAATGAGTTATTTCTGATATTCCAATGGATGGACATTAATGACAAGTAATTCATTGAAATTGGGGAAAATTTTTATATTTTTATAATAAAACAACAAAATGAGAAAATTATGACCAATAACCACTACATAATTCTTGTTAATAATGTAATACTGCTCATTCTATAACAAATAAGGCCACAATATATCAAAGAATCAAGTGGAAACCAATATCACCATTAATATTAAATTTCATGACAAAACCTTTAAATCTCCACATACTCCATAAAAACCATCTCACCAACATACAAAAAAATCTAAGCTCACACTCCACTATCCATTCTCATGTATCATGAACCACCACTGATGAAATATGGTAACCACCTTTAACATGAATGATTCTAAACAATATCTAAGCTAGAACCAAAGTGACAAAGTTGTGGTTGTCACGAACCGTCCTCGGGGCCCGTGCCGTGACTACCCCAAGCCCGCCTTCCATAGGCCAGGGGCTGGCGACTAGCATCAAAGGCGTAAATCCCGATAACTGGGAAAGAATTGCCTTTATATAAGTAAAGAAAACACCATAGAGTACAAGCGGAAGTAAAACACTAAGTACAAAAGAAAGTGCTGAAAATTAAATGGGCCAGAATACAGACCCAACTGAAAGTACAAATACAACTGAATGTAAGTACAACAAAAAAAGTCAAACATCTGGAAGAAAGGAAGCAGCTCCTAGGTCGTCCACCACGGATCCTACCTGAAGGGTAGGTACAGATAGCGCAGCTCCTGGATCGTCCACCATGGATCCTACCTGAAGCGTAGGTACCTATAGTCTCCACAACTATCTTACCTGTCAACCTCCTCCGAGTGTCGTCTCGTCGTGAATTCCACATCCGGATACTGACTCGTCGTGTGGTCCACCTCCGGGTACCGTCCAGTCCTCGAACACTCGGCCTATGTCTGCGATGCCCCACTTCTGCAACCAACACAACGAGGTGAGGGCATATCCCGTGTAGGGGTGAGTATAGGATACTCAGTAGGGACCCCGAGACCCTCAATGTCTCACTAAAACCAACAAGGATAACCACAAAGAAGATCTCAACAAATAACCTCTACTTAGGAATATTCCCATACATATACCTAAGTTATCAAGTAACCCATCTCAATCATGAGGTAAACACAAATATCATGAAATAAACGGATAACCACTACCCAGGTATATGCCCATATATATACCTATGTTATCAAGTAACCCATCTCAATCATGAGGTAAACACAAAGATCAAAGACTCAGCTCAAACCAGGATTTTTATTATCGAAACCGTAACTGGTGAAGAGCCCCATCTCTGGAGTGTACAGTGGTCCAATCATGACTCCGAGATACTTATCACTAACCTAAGACTGCTGAGGTACTCCTCCTGTCGAGTACCGCGGGTCAGCCACCCAAACACAGTAGTGCCTCCTGCCGGGGTATGTCACCCAAACACAGTAGTGCACACCCCCTAATATCCTGGAGAGGTACTCTCCGGACGAGTACCGCGGGTTTGCATTTTCACATAGTAGTGCTCCATCCGCCAAGGGTCTGCACCCAAACAAAGTATTTCTCCGTCCAATGGTTCAGTCGACTCACTCCAAGTCGAGTCGGTCAAGCAGTCGTCAGGTCTCAGCCGGCTACACGGTCTTCGTACTCCGTACGCTCATCTCCGGGAGGGTCCTCTCCACGAGCTACAGGTCGATACTCCAAGTATCTCAAAGTCCCATTAAGAAGTATCTCAAAGGATCCCCTCGTCATAAGGGTCTCAACGCAATAGACAGTGCGTCAATCGGACGCCCGGTCTGTGAGTTATTAGCCTTTTCATCATAGGGGCCTGGTTAGTTTCGTGTGCGAACCAACCCAGTAGTATCTCAACTGTACCCCGAACTCTCATAGGGTATACTCATAAGGACTGTTTCTCAACGTGATCACCAACGCTACTGACGGTTCGTCAAACGAACGTCCAGTCTGAAAGTTATCAGATTTTCCGTTTCAGGGGCCCGGTTGGATTTTGGGTACAATCCAACCCGACCACTATCCAACTGCAACCAAAACTTAGGAAAAGTATGCCAAAAGTTCTGCCTCATCAAGAGGAAACCAACAAAGTCGACGGCATGTCAATCGGACGTCTGGAGCTTAAGATATAAGTGTTTCCGCTCCGAGGTCCCATTTGGTTTCGTGTTCGAACCAACCCGACTGTACCCCACGTTCTCTGAAACCCTGAGTGTAATATACTGAAATGATCGCCTCGATCCAAGGATCGCTACGCTACTGACGGTGCGTCGATCGGAGGTCCATGGCCTATGATATGGGCGTTTGAACGGAAACTGCCTGAAAATAGGGGGTTCGGGCCCGGTCTGACCCGGCCCGAGACCCCCTAGGTCAGCCCGAACCGGGTCGATCCGAACCGGGTCGATCCAAACCGGGTCCGGGTCCGTCCCAATAGGGTGCGGCCCGGCCCGGCCCACACGGCTGGCCCACCACGCAGGCACTGCCGCGTGGCCGCTTGGCTGTCCGGCTGAGCAGAACAGGGGGTGTGGTTGCCCCCCGTGAAAGAAGTCGGGGCCCCCACGTGGGGGCCGCTCCCTACTAGCGACATGGCTCAGCGTCGTGTCATCCTTGGTCCCGCGTAGCCGTAGGACCAGCCAGCAGCCGCCGCGGCTTCGGCCGCGGCGGCCCTTTTTGGCGGCGCGCTGGGCGCCGCCGTTTCCTGGCGGCCGACCAGTGCCGGCCGTCGCCTCCGGCGCGCCGTCAGGATTTTCCGTGGACCACCAGACGCGCTCCGGTGGTCCTTTTTGCTCGCCGCCTTCGCCAATGGTCCTCACGTGACCCGACCTTCACTATGGAGGCTTCAAATTGACTTTGCGGCCCTGTTTTTCGTCGCCCGTAAATCCACGCACAACGATCAACCAGCGGAGTCTTCGAATCGCCTCTGCAGCCCCGACTCAAGCCACGGTTTCGTTCGGCCACAACGGCGCGGCGCGACGGCGCCGTGCTTCTTCGTCGCGTTCTTTCTTGTTTCCGCGCGGTGTCTTTGCACCAAACTACCTTTGTTCGTGCCACAACGAACAAAACAACAAAGGGGGAGGAGAGTCGGCCGTGTTCGTGAGGTCTGACCTCCTCCCGTTAAGTTGGTAACATGCGGCCCAAAAGGCAACGAACTACAAGGATTTTACACGAAAAAAAGTAATCAACCAAAAATATTTTTCCACGAAATCAAGAATTCCCAACCTGCAAACATTTTCTTCGCGGATCAACTTAATATTTAGTTGATCTGCGTTCATAGATTTAGAAGGAAGTAAACAAGGGTTCACTAACAATCACAAATAAATTCCCTACCTCGAGCGTAGTTGAATGGAGGATCATCACGGAATTTCACGTCGTGGAAGAAGGCGTCGCGGAATGGGGATCATCGCGTCGCGGAGAAAAGATTCATCGGCATTGCGTCGTCGATCTCCGAGGATCCGGAGTTCTTGTCGATCTTCGTTGGAGGTCGGCGTTCTTCGCGTTCTTCGCGTTCTTCGATGAAGAACGAAGAACTTCGAGACTTTGAGCCGTTCTCTCCAAAATCCTCCTGCACAACCAAAGCAACAATAATAATAAAATAAGACAACATCTTATTTTATTACTCAAGCTTTCATTTTGAAATTCAAAATTGAATCAAACAATTAACTCAATTAATTGAAACATTTTAAACCTCCCAATTAATATAGGCGTTTAATATTTAATTAAACGCATGAGTTGACTTCGTTTAATAGGGGGTGAAGGTGCGTTACTTTAATCAAAAAGGGGTTGGGGAAGTTGAAAGGGTGGGACTCATGTGGGGCCCACCCCACTAGTATCCTACCTATAGGATTAGTTGGGATGTCGGTCCCACTCAACCACTTAGCTTAGGTTAACACTTCCTTGAATAAAAATAAAATATGTTGCACAATATTTTATTTTATTCTTTAGTTAACCCAATTAAGTAAAACTCCACCCAAGCAACGCAACTCCGGAAAAGGTTTTCTTAAGCAATTGTCGGCGCTATGATTCCATCAGTGCCCTCAGATTTCAATTCTGAGCACCGGTTCAAAAGTTAGAAAAACCCGCTCGTTCGTTCACTGACTGTACCCGAGATAAACTTTGGAAAATGATTCCGTGAACACCGGGCCTCGGAATCAGGTGCCTTCAGAAACTGTGTTCTTGTAAAATCCAAAATAAAATTAACAAAAAAAACTTCACTTGAATTTTACGGGTCTTTACATTACTCCCACCACAGGGCTTTACGTCCTCGTAAAGATTTAACACAAACTTCTGATACAAAAGTGGTATTGAGCACGCATCTGAGCCTTCCAATCCCATGTATTTACCTGGAGGTTCCCATACTGCTAGTGAATGTGAACCCGAGGAATCGACCGTCCTCATAGGATCCACTCCTATCGATCCTCGATTCCCACTGGAATCTCTACGTATGTCACCCTGTCATCGACGTCCAACTCCCTGTAGTCGATGATGTGTGATGTATCATGCACATATCTCCTCAGTTGAGATACATGGAAATCGCCGTGCACCTGGTGCAACTGTGGTGGATGGGTCAAGTGGTAAACCACCTCGCCTACCTAGCTGAGGACCTAGAAAGTTCCGTTGATCCTCGGAGATAACTTGTCACTTCGGCAACATCTACGTAAACCTCGTCGAGGTGAGACCCGTATAAAGACGTGATCGTCATCCTCGAACTCTAGAGGTCTCCAATTCCTATTAGAACTGAAACTCAAAACGACTGCTACCACGAGGGTAAGGTTGACCGACTCAAGAGTGATCGGTCGCACCCTCCTATGCATAAGTTTATCCTGTGCTGCATGGGGTTTCCTCTTCGCCGACCAAAGAAAACCCATCCTGACATCGTAGTTAGACCACAACCTTTTTGCCTAATACTGTCAATTTGTGTATGAACTATGATTTCCTAGAACATACTCAAACCAACGTCGTAAGGCCTCGACGCTGCCACCAAGAGATTTCAACTGAAACTCTCGCCTCGAGGGTCTGACCACACCGTCGGCATAAGTGTGATTATCGAGTCTTCTCCCAAGGTATCTCCAGACGTGAGGGTCAAGTCTACGACTTACCGGAAACTCTTGGTCTAGGAAATGATTAGTGGAAGGAAGGAATGATTCATATCAACGTCTGTTACTACGGAAGCTAGTAGTGGAAACATACGGTCCCTTGAATCATTTTTAGAGCCATTGGGTTACACTCTTTGACCGCATGAAGCCGCACTCTTTGCGGCTGTCCTAGATTTGCCTCCATGTCTGCTGCCTCGCAGACTCATCACTCCTTAAATCTTCCTCTTTTTGAAACATTTAACATGCTCGAGTCTCTAAGACTAGTGCCGATTTCCTATTTCTTACTGCACTGTGCAGTCTTCATCCGCTCCTGGATGAACTGCACCTTCTTTGCCTACGATCTGAAAGAGCTGCTAAGATTTATCCCTTGCCAAAAAGAGAAAATCGATCTCATCCCTCGGATGAACCACACCCATTGCCTAATATAATCAATACTGGCATGAATGATGCATTCATGCCATGGATGACGTCGTAAGGCCTCGAAGAAACTACCAAGAGATCCAACCGTCACTCTTGCCTCCAAGGGCCGAGTCACGCTGTCGGCATCAGTGTGAGGTCGATGGGTCTCCTCCAGTAGAAATCTCTAAAGTGAGGGTCAAGTCAAAAGTTTTAACCAGGACCTCTCAGTATCAACTGAACCAAAGGACAAGAAAGCAAACATCACAGAGATAAATGTCTTTTTATTATTGTATCTCTTAGTAAAAAGACACGAATACAACAGCAACATGGAACTAGAAGTACAAGGGACATATCCACTAGTTCTGCTCCTGTCCACTTGCTCCCGGAGCTCTACTGCCTTTTCCACTGCTCGGCTGTTGCTCAAGCACCCGCCGCTGCTTCTGCCTCGGTGGCTCCTCTAAAGCCTGCGGATAAAATGTGCGGGGGATCGTACAATCACGTGCCAGGTGACCCTTCATGCCGCATTCATAACACTTCCTGCTACTCGTACAGCTGGATCTGGTCCTCTTGGACCTCTGCATCATCTGTCTACTGCCCATAGATGAATTGGCTACTGATCGAAAATCCTACGGCAAAGGCAGCAGCTCCTGTACACGCTTGGGGTGTAGAGCTACTGGCACAATCTCCACCCTGAAGAAGGTCTCGAAGTCTTCCCATGTGAAGGTCATCCCTTCGAAAAACTGGAACAAGTGGCTCCACCACCTGCCTGCTACTGCCTGAAGAAGGATGGAAACAAAGATCACCATGAATTCTGCTGGCGTCCCCACTAGCCTGAAGACTCTCACCACAGCCTCCAGCCAATCCTCAGCCGCCTGCGGGTACATCTCTCCCCGGAACCTGGGTGGCCTCTGGCGGTGGAACTTGTGCAGCGCGCTCAAGTGGCATGCATCACCTACTGCTGGGGCTGGTGGCATCGGTGGCCCAACGTATGGTAGTAACACTGGTGCCTCCACTGGTGCCTCAACTGCAAGAGGGCCTTGTACCAAAGCCTCATCGCTTGGTATCCTGTCAGTACGCACATCCCTCTGGGCTCTAGCTGGTCGTCTGTGGAAAGGAATCCTAAAAGAAACATACGTGACACGGTCAAAAGATTTATACCTGGTGAGCTGACCTGGTTTGAGATAACTTTTAAAAACTTCAGGAAACACACACGCAATCAGTTTTTTTGTGCACAAAGTCGGAAATCAGTTGTCAGGGTCCTGGTGTATGGATACGTCGGTCGCCCGCACCAACACTGGACTCCCTGAACTGAAAACAACACTCGGTACCCTTAACACTATTGCTTCACCGAAAGAAAAATATCAGAGTTATAAGTTCTACCGTAGAACCGACTCCTCTGATACCAATTTGTCACGACCCGTCCTCGGGGCCCATGTCATGACTACCCCAAGCCCGCCTTCCATATGCCAGGGGCTGGAGAATAGCACCAAAGGCGTAAATCCTGATAACTGGGAAGGCATTGCCTTTATAAAAGTAAATAAAACACCATAGAGTACAAGTAGAAGTAAAACACTAAGTACAAAAGAATGTGCTGAAAAGTAAATGGGTCAGAATACAAACCCAACTGAAAGTACAACTACAACTGAACGTAAGTACAACAGAAAAAGACAAACAACTGGAAGAATGGAAGCAACTCCTGGGTCATCCACCATGGATCCTACCTGAAGGGTAGGTACAGATAGCGTAGCTCCTGGATCGTCCACCACGGATCCTACCTGAAGGGTAGGTACAGATTGGCTCCACAACGCTCTTGCTCGTCAACCTCCTCCGAGTGTCTTCTCGTCGTGAAGTCCACCTCCGGATACTGACTCGTCGTGTGGTCCACCTCCAGGTACCATCCAATCCTCGAACACTCGGCCTCTATCAGCGTTTCCCGTCGTCTGCAACCAACAAAAGGAGATATGGGCATAGCCCGTGTAGGTTTGAGTATACGATAATCATTAGGGACCCCGAGACCCTCAACGTATCACTAAAACCAACAAGGATAACCACAAAGAAGATATCAACAGATAACCTCTACTTAGGTATATGCCCATACATATACCCAAGTTATCAAGTAACTCATCTCAATCATGAGATAAACACAAAGATCCTGAAATCAACGGATAACCACTACCCATGTATATGCCCATACATATACCTAAGTTATCAAGTGACCCATCTCAATCATGAGGTAAACACAAAGATCATAGACTCAGCTCAAACCATGATTTTTATTATCGAAACTGTAACTGCTGAAGAGCCCCGTCTCTGGAGTGTACAGTGGTCCTGTCAAGACTCCTAGGTACTGCTCACTAACCTAAGACTGCTGAGGTACTCCTCCTGTCGAGTACCACGGGTCATCCACCCAAACACAATAGTGTTTCCCGCCGGGGTATGTCACCCAAACACAGTAGTGCACACCCCCTAATAGCCTGCAGAGGTACACTCCGGACGAGTACCGTGGGTCTGCACTGTCACACAGTAGTGCTCCATTCTCTATGGGTCTGCACCCAAACAAACTAGTGCTCCGTCAACTGGGCTAGTCGACTCACTCCAAGTCGAGTCGGTCAAGCAGTCGTCAGGTCTCAGCCGGCTACACGGTCTTCATACTCCGTACGCTCGTCTCCAGGAGGGTCTGCTCCACGAGTTATAGGCCGATACTCCAATTATCTCAAAGTCCCACGAAGAAGTATCTCAAAGGACCGCCTCGTCATAGGGGTCTCAACGCAACAAACGGTGCGTCAATCAGACGCCCAGTCTGTGAGTTATTAGCCTTTTCGTCCCAGGGGCCCGGTTGGTTTCCTGTGCGAACCAACCCGTCCGTATCTCAACTGTACCCCTAACTCTCATAGGGTATACTCATAGGGACTGTTTCTCAACGTGATCACCAACGTCGTTGACGGTTCGTCAAACAGACGTCCAGTCTGAAACTTATCAGTTTTTCCGTTCCAGGGGCCCGATTGGATTTGGGGTACAATCCAACCCGACCACTATCAAATAGAAACCAAAACTCCGGAGAAGTATTCCAAAAGATCCTTGTCGTCAAGAGAAAACCAACAAAGTCGATAGCACGTCAATCGGACATCCGGAGCTCAAGATATAAGCGTTTCCGCTCCAAGGGTCCAGTTTGTTTCGTGATCGAACCAACCCGGTCGTACCACAATTTCTCCAAAACCCTGAGTGTAATATACCAAAATGACATCCTCGATACAAGGATATCTACAAAACTGACGGTACGTCGATCAGAGGTTTGTGGCCCATGATATGGGTGTTTGAACGAAAACTGCCTGAAAATAGGGGGTTCGGGCCCGGTCTGACCCGGCCCAAGACCCCATGGGTCAGCCCGAACCGGGTCGACCTGCACCGGGTCCGGGTCCGGCCCAATAGGGCGTGGCCCGGCCCGGCCGGCTAGCCTTCCACGCGGGCACGGCCGCTCGGCTGTCCGGCTGAGCTGAACAGTGGGGTGCGGTTGCCCTCCGTGAAAGAAGTCGCGACCCCCACGTTGGGGCCGCTCCCTGCTAGCGATATGGCTCAGTGTCATGTTGTCCATGGTCCCGCGCGGCCGCAGGACCAGCAGCCAGCCGCCGCGGCTTCGGCCGCGGCGGCCCTTCATGGCAGTGCGCCGGGCGCCGCCGTTTCCTGGCGGTCGGCCGGTGCCGGCCGCCGGCGCCGCCGTGCCAAAGAGGCGCGCTGGCAAGATGTTCTGCGGACCACCGGACGCGCTCCTGGGGTCCGTTTTGCTCGCCACCTTCGCCAGCGGTCCTCCTGGGACTAGACCTTCATTGAGGAGGCTTCAAATTGACTTTGCGGCCCCGTTTGTCATTGCCCGTCAATCTGCCCACAATGATCAACCAGCGGAGTCTTCGAATCGCCTCCGCGGCCCTGACTCCGACCGCGGTTTCGTTCGGCCTCAACAGCGCGGCGCGACGACGTCACACTTCTTCGTCACATTATTTCTTGTTTCCACGTGGTGTCGTTGCACCGTGCCGCCTTTGTTCGTGCCACAACAAACAAAACAACAAAGGGGGAGGAGAGTCGGCCATGTTCCTGCGGTCTGACCTCCTCCCGTTAAGTTGGTAACATGCGGCCCAAAAGACGACGAATGACATGGATTTTTCACGAACAAAGTAATCAACCCAAACAGTTTTCCCCGAAATCAAGAATTCCCAACCCGCAAACATATTCTTCGAGGATCAAATTAATATTTATTTGATCTGCTTTCTTAGATTTAGAAGGAAGTAAACAAGGGTTCACTTACAATCACAAATAAATTCCCTACCTCAAGCGTAGTTGATCGAAGGCTCTTCGTGGAATTGCACATCGCGGAAGAAGGCATCACGGAAGGGGGATCATCGCATCGCAGAGAGAAGATTTGTCAGTGTCACGTCGTCGATCTCCGAGGATCCAGCGTTCTTGTCGACCTTTGTCGGAGGTCGGCATTCTTCGTGTTCTTCGCGTTGTTCGCGTTCTTCGACGAAGAATGAAGAACTTCGAGACTTTTAGCCGTTTTCTCCAAAATCCTCTTGCACAACCCAAGAAACAACAATAATAAAATAATACACCTTATTATTTTATCACTCAAGCCTTTAGTTTGAAATTCAAAATTGAATCAAACAATTAACTCGATTAATTGAAACGTTTTAAACCACCCAATTAATAGAGGAGTTTAATATTTAACTAAACACATGAGTTGACTTCATTTAATAGGGGTTGCAGGTGCATTACTTTAATCAAAAATTGGTTGAGGAAGTTGAAAGGGTGGGGCTCGTGTGGGCCCCACCCCACTAATATCCTACCTAGCGGATTAGTTAGGATGTGGGTCCCACTCAACCACTTAGCTTAGGTTAACACTTCCTTGAATAAAAATAAAATATGTTGCACAATATTTTATTTTATTTTTTAGTTAACCCAATTAAGTAAAACACCACCCGAGCAAACACAACTCCGGAAAAGGTGTTCTTAAGAAATTACTGGCGCTGCGATTCCATCGGTGCCCTCGGATATTAATTCCGAGCACCAGTTCAAAAGTTAGAAAAACCCGCTCGTTCGTTCACTGAACGTACCTAAGCTAATCATTGGAAAATGAGTTCGGGCACACTGGGCCTCAGAATCAGGTGCTGTCAAAAACTGTGTTCTTGTAAAATCCCAAAAAAATAAGAAAAAAAATTCTCTTTAATTTTACGGGTCTTTACAGTGGTTGAGTAAGGAAACATAAAAAAATTTCCCCAAATTAATTCCCTACTCACAATGCTAAGATAAAACATGTTAGAACATTTATCTAAATTAATTAACATAAAACACATTATATAATTTGAACTGTTTATGTTAATGAAAAATAAATTATGACGCAAAATAGTTTTCCAACCAAAAAAAATTTCCAAGAAATGGAAATATAAATTTATTTAAATATTATCACATACCTTTTTATTATACCAATTCCATGAATCATACGCACAACCACACATTCATGTCTTAGTGATCAGTCCATACTCATGAGTGGTCTCTCATCCAACCACCAAATCATAAGTAAGTGGAAAATCTCCTTGTTCTCTGATTGAATAGTCCCATTATCTAGTGCCATATCCCTTGTACCCCAATGGTACACACCCATTATTCAGGGCCATGTAGAAAATATAAACTCTCCCCAACCCATATATTCCAAAAACCATGACAAACATACCATTTAAAGTCTTTTCAATAAAAAATTTTTCTAATGAAAACATATATACCAAAACCATTTCCATGAATACCAAAAATTCTCATTCTAAAATCAAAAATTAAAATTATAAAACCATAGAACCTTTCACAAAGGCTAATTTTCCCAAATACACATTCCATCATTAAATACATTTACCACCATGTTTTTGAAATCAATTTTATAATCAATTTAATGAAATTAAAATAATTTTAATCTAAAAATCGTGTTCTATTATATGGAGTTGTGTCTGAAGCCACATACATTGAAAAATAGGTTCTGAATTTAGAATATCACTAATTACTAAGAAAACCATGGTGATTTTCCAAAACCATTCATAGATGTTTGGTTCCATAACATCATCATGCTTGAAACTATTCATGATGGTAACCAACTATCATAGATATACCTCCTTCATACTAGGTCTATAAATCCAAGAGAGATAAAAAATGTAAATAAAACCTACAAAAATTATGACTTATCGATATTTCTAAGCTTAAACACACATTGATTATCTAACAGATTTCTCTTGAATTGAAGGAAAGAGTTTACATATCCCTTGGGAGGAGAGAAACTATGTTAGGGTTAAAATAAGTGATAACCATTTTTTTTGGAGTAAAAATGGGACAAATTCAATTTATGAGGATCTATAAATAAACTGTGCAATATAAGGTCACACAGTTAGGAAAACATTGTTCAAACCATGCAGTATCCACTACCTCCAAAAAACCTTCACATAGTTGTCTAACACTATTAGAAAAAACATGCACTGAATTTGTTTCCTATATTAAACTTTTCAAGGTTATTTATATTTGGCTTCATGGTTTATCCAAATTGTTCCCCTAACATTGAACCATCCTCGTAGCGTATTTTTAACATTCCTTAGTTATTTTTAGGTGATTTATGGTTTCAAAGAAATGTTCTAAAACCATACACCTCCATAAAATCCAAAAAATGATTATAAATTCCTCAAAACCCTCCCAAACATCACACTCACAATGTATATAATATAAATAATAAATAAATGTTTAATTAATTCAAATATTAGGGTCATATATTATCCCCACCATTACCGATTACCTCCCAAAAAAGTAGAAAATAACTCATTTCCCAATGAACACATGGTCATTGTTTGACCATTTTGGTCCTTTATTCCCTAGTATCTTCCTGAATCTAGACATTATTCAAAAAACTGACACTATACTATTGCTTTCCCCATGATATAATTTAGCTTACCAATCCAAAATCTTTACTGGAAAATGAAGCAATGAAGCATCTAACTCAATGTTAGCATGATCCCATCTAATCACATGATCAGGATACAGCTAATACATTTTCATCTTAGATACATAAAATACATCATGTGAAACCGAAAAGCAAGGTTTAAAATCCAACTGATATTCCACCTCACCAACCCTTTAAAAATTAAAAAATGGGCATACATATTGAGGAGATAACATGAATTTTTCCTGAAATGGGGATGTCCAAGTCCTGCAGATATTTTCAAAAACACATGATCAATGACCATAAATTAAAATAATTGTTAACAATGATCTGTATACTATTTATAAAGACTCAGATCCATATTCATTCTTTACCTGAACAATCGATACTTCTCTTTTATATCATGGATAGGGCTTGGTCCAAAAATTTATGTCTCACCTGTTTCCACCCATAATATTGGAGAATGAAAAGGAAACCTATATAGAGATTCAAAAGGATCAATTTGTATCAAAAACAATTAAATATTTTTACTAGAGAACTCCACTATTGTTATGAGATCCTACTATGAACCACCAATATCTAATACACAAGACTAAATCATGTATTCCAATAGTTTTATAGTCTTTCAAGACTATTCAACTGTGTGAGGATGACATACCGTACTAATATTAAAATGATTCCTAATGGCATGTTTTATGGTTTTAAAAAAAGATGTAAAACATAGATCTCTATATAAAAATATTGATTCTACTACTGCATACCTCATTACCAATTCTCGATAATATAATTTTCAAAAGTATAATACCATATGAGATTCAATAATATTGATAAAATTGTGAAACATTATGAGGCGATATACTGTAACACCTATGGAATGATGATTCCAAACCTTTCATGGGTTACCTTTTCTAAAATCCCAGGATATCTCCTGCAATTTTAAAATAGTAATAGGGAAATACTACAATATAATTGTTGGTCATTTATTCTCTTCCTTAACCTACTCAAAATTTAAGCACCTTCAAACAAACTCATCCCCCACAAATTTCATTCCAACCCACAAATTTTTTTCATTTCAATGCCTTATATATATTATCCCTTCAAGGCGGAAAATACAACTCAAATTGTGGTAAGCATTAATATATTTTTACAGAAATACCATACGTACGACCAACAGATTTCAAAACCAAACAATTGAAATCCCATCCAGCTTCCATACCAAAATGGTCTCCCCTAAATTGTGTTTTAAACAAATTTTGACACATTCTGGTTAATATTTATTTTCCAATTTATTCATCTTTAGCTAGTCCTGAACCAATCAATCTACAAATAAACAATATCACTTCCTCAATTTCTGAGTCAAAGATCATTTCATCAATCACATTCATCTTCTATGATTGATCTAAATTCTATTTTTTCAAATGAGTGTATGAAATTCTTATTAATTCACATAACACTTAAATTCATTAAAATAGAGTATACATAAATCCAAATTCCCACATTGGGAGATTCTTAAACCATATTCTCTATATCAAGTTAAAATCCCATTCTAATAAAATATGATTCAAAATATTATGATAAGTAACCATTGCAAATTTCTCACCAAATAGATAATAATTCAATGTCATTAAAGAAAGGAATAAATCATCATACTATAAATCATATTTTGGGTAGTTCTTATCAATAAAATATAACTATATTCATCCATAAAAAAATGATCCCCATGTTATAGAACACACCCTAACCCTGATATTAAATAATAATAAAACACAATGTAACCTTTTCCTTTTTCATGAAATATCATGATCAGTTATAATGTAATGAAAATAATTATCTATTAAAAATACATCTTACATTTCTCATTCCATAATAATTGAACATTTTTCCTCATAAAAGATTTAATTGGTAAGGATTTTCTATAAAAATAATGAAGAAAACATTGTTAAGAACCTCTATTACCAAGGGAACTACATATCTCAGTGAAATTATTTGGTGGTTTCAAAGATATAAAACCCTATATCATTTAATGATACACATTAGAAACCAGTTTGGAGATAAAATGTATAAGGAAACATAACTACAATATCAAAAAATGACAAATTTAATAATTTTTAATACATATGATTATACAAAAAAATTCACATCACTATCACCAAGTGTTTCTCAGGAATACGCCTTGTCCTTTAATACACCAACTTTTAATCCAAAAACACCACAACAAAAGATTCCAGATGCATTTAAAATATTCCATTATTCAATTCAATTAAGACTATTGGTGAATTCCTAAGATCAAAATGCATCTACACATACTTGTAATGGCTATATCTACATCTACATGCTGACTTTGGAATGTCCTTTTTCTAAACCCACAATTTATGATATCTTGATCACATGTAAATTCTAGAGAGCCACTAGGATCCCCATAATTGATCAAATATATCATCAATTCATGTATCTGGATACATATTCATTATCATATCTGGGATTAGCTTATGTAAATATAAACCTAACCAAATAGTTTCATCCATCTTTTTGAAAAACAAGACCTCTGACTCCCATAGATATGTGTTAGGAAAAATGAACCCTTTGTTTTCTAGCTCTTCCAAATGTATTATCATTTCCCATAAGGATGTCGATTCCTTCCCAACTGATGGGATAGAAATAGTAATAGTCCCCCAGAGAAGATGATTCATTAACTCTATTTTGTTGGTGGGTGGAAGCCCATTAATATTTTTAGTAAAAACACACACATAATGTTTAACCACTACTATAAAAATTGATTCTTTATATCAACCATCGATACAAAAATTATATTCAAAAAATTGATTTGTAATTTTTAGAACTGATGGTTACTAAAATCTCATTAAAAATACTTATACATTGTGGTCTCCTCTAATGAGATACTCAATTCCGTTATTAGTTTTCAAAATATCCCATCTAGTATAGAAATCAATGTGATGTTTTTTAATAGTCAAACAATCCATACGCAAGATTATTTTATAGACATCCATATCAAGAAAACACAAATCCTATATAAACTCAACATCATCAATCGATAGATAACATGTTATTGACATAAATTCTCTAAATTTTCTTTAACCATGATATTTTTTTACTGTAAAAGATTAATCATTATTTAAACATTTAAACCTAGAAGATCGACATCTTGAGATGAAATAAATGAATGGGATGAACCAAAATAAAAAAATGATGAATAATGGTATAATTCATAAGAATCAAACCACACATCATTGATGATCCATAATTATATTCCAAAATATCCTTTTTACATCTATACACAAGCTTACTCACTAGACATTGTTCATTACTTCCTAGTTGAAATTTTACATCCTTGTGTGTCATGGAATTACTAAAATCACCATGACCATATTTTCTCTAGTGAAGTGATGCATTTTTCTTCCCTCATCTGTCCAAATTATACAGTGTATAAAAAACATGAGATGTGTCTCAAAAATTTACCCTAGGAACACTATGACAATATCACTAAAGACTTCCCATATGATTGAAATTATGTCATGTACTAGGTGGTTCCATAGAATCTCACATAATGTAGTTGAATAATAATTGTAAATATCTATCATTACTCCTGGGTTTTGGAGGAAGATTAACTAATCGAGTTATCTAATTCTATGTCATTCCAATACCTTGGAATTAGGTTTCCATCCTCCGCTTGTTCCCTACATTATAGTTCAAACTATTTCTTATAGGTATCAACGTGCTCTCTATATCCTGAGAACACGATATTTCCTTTTCCACCACCATCGCTCTATTTACTATCTTTGAATAATATGGTATAAAAAAAATTTAATCTTTTTGCGAATCTATTTCCTAATACCCGATTAGAAAATGTGTTCCTTCAATGATGGATATTCATAAACATCGGGAAAATGAGGACAAACTTCATAAATTTATCTAGAGACTCTATCGCTGAGTGATTTTCCAAATTCAAGATGAAAATTATGGACATTCTTTCAATCCTGGATATTTTGGGATTGAATTGTTTGTTGAAAAATTCTTCAAAATTCTCCAAGGTAATTCTTTTTTCCAATTTATCCAAATCTTCTATATAATATAATTTTGATACATGATCCTACAAAATATGTGTCTCCAACTGATCATTCATCTCTTCTAGTGTTCCTATGAAATTTATTATTTAATGTATCCTATATAGACACACATGTCCCTTTCTTATATACGAATCAGTTGAAAATTTTTTTGGATTTTACTTCTGAAACTAAATTGAATAATCCAATTTACATGGCTCATCGATTCTATTACATCGAACCTCAACCTAAATAAAATTTAAAATACATTAAACCATCTCTAGGTTCTCTACTGTCTCATGGGAAACCTTATTTTCTGTTTCCTTATCCAATTGGATTCTATGACACATGCATAGTCCCATTTCATATATCCATAAAAAATATAATATGCCTCACTATATAGGAAATTTAGTCTAAAATATTTCAAATTTAACATATCATGACTATTATAACAAGACTTTATAATAATTAAACACTTTCTCTATTCAAGTATTATTGAAAATTCCACAATGATTTTGAAAATAAAAACATTTTCAAAATACCACAATAATTTCACCTTAAAAATATCACAATTGAAAAAAAATTACATTAAAAAATCAATATTATTTCACTAAATGATGAATCATAACTAAAAATTAAATATAAACTCTTATTGTGAAGTAATTAATATCAATAAATGACAAGCTCTTCTAATTTTTTCTCAACATGATAATGTGAATAAAAAATAAATAAATTTCTAAAAAAAACTTATATACCCAACTACCGTGTAATATTAATTTCAATGTATATTGGATAGATACATATTTTAATTCTCTACATAACATAATCTGATGATTAAACTCCTTTTTACCATCCCATTTTAAATAATAAACAAGAATTAATTTTCAATTCCAAAACCAACATAACTGTTACCCAATGATAAAATAATTGATACCATGTGAATCATACCGTCCATCCACGTAGACATGAGTTGAGGTGGAATTTCAACATGGACATAAGAAAAACACCTATGATTTTAAATACTGGTAATAAATTCTAAATAATTCATTACAATTGTGGGATGATTTATATTTTTTAAATTAAGACAGCCAAATAAGATTACCCTAACCAACAACAAATAAATTATGCATGTTAACAATGTAAGAAGTGTTATTTTATATAAAATAAAACGAAACTATATCATATTACATAGAATAAAACAATATTAACATTAAAATAAATGCATAAGACATGTCCAACAAAGCTCAAATGACTCCAAAGACACCAAATAAACATATTCCAATGTGATCCATGATCAAAATCCATTATCCATGCCCATATAATTCGAATAACACATAATTAAATGTGATAGATTACCTTTTCTTATATCATGAAAAAATAGCTACAAAATTACCATGTGCCAATGTTGGTGTTGAGTAATGAAACTCATTTTATTAGGATAAAACATTTTATCACTTTTATTTAAACCAATTTATATAAAAATAATTAACTAATTCTAATAGTTTATATCAATTGAAAATAAATTAAAACCCAAAACATTTTTCCAGACAAAATTCTTTCCATGGAAATAAAAAAAATTATTTTAAACATTTCACATTCTTTTTTGGAATTCTCATTCCATGATTCACACAGAAACGCACACACACACAGCCACAGATGCATAATTCATTGATTGTTTCATACTCAAAATTGGTCTCTCATCCATCCACCAAGTCATCTATTTGTGTCCAATATAATTGTATCCTAATGGAACACTCCACTTATTTGGATTCATTTCACCTGTATCCCAATGGTATATTCCTCATTTTCAGGGTCACATCGATAGGAAGTACTCACCAAAATCCATGTATAGAAAAAAACATTCAAATCAACAATTTCACTCCATTTATATAAAGAATATTTTATTTAAAACAAACCCATCATTCAATTTATATGAATAAAAAATTTATAATATTAAAATCATCATTTTAAAATCCATAAACAAAGAATCTTCCACAACAACCAATTTTCATAAATTCAAAAATCATCACTAATGAGGAATTACACCCGAAATTTCTAATCAATTTCATAATAAATTTTATAAAATTATAACAATATTAAACTATATCTTCAATTATTAATAATAGTGGTAAATTGTGAAGCCATATAAATTTGAAACTATGGTGAGATTGGAGAATGATGCTAATTATTCACACACAAAACTATGTTGAATCTACAAAAATCCACTGTATATATCACTACCTAAAATCATCTAAAAAATTTATCATTATCAGGATCAAGTATCATAGATCAATCCCCAATGGACTATATATTTGAATTTGAGAGAGGGGAGAGGAATAGATCAAATGAATTTCAATAATAATGGATACCTACCATGTAATCTCACCTTCACTTTACCCTGATATGTCAACAGATTACACCTAGAACTAAATGAATAGTTTCTATAACTGTTGGGTGGAGGAAAACCATATTTTGGTTGAAATAACTAATAATGGGTGGTTTTAAAGTAAAACCAATAGAGATACACTATTTTAGATAATAAATAGTATTGTACACTTTTAAGTCGCATGCTTAGGAAAATATGAGGATAAATGTACATCATAAACTGCCTCTAAACACCGTTCACATGTTTTGATCTATAGGGAACCTCAATTTTAATATTTTAACAATGCATTATTTTTGGATAATTCTTAATAAATTAAACAATCATATTTCAAAAGACCAAATTAATTTAATGCCATTGGAAATATGGAAATAGATACACTATTACATAATATTTAAACTATTGAACTTCTTGGAATAGTTTTGTTTTAATAAATGTTTTTTATTAATTTTTTATATAATTTATGAAAATAAATGTATTATTAATGTAAAAAAGATATATTTAGTTACTAATTTTAGATTTTAATTATAAATTTAAATGAAATCTAATATATTAGTATTATTTAAATTAAATATTATTTTTATAGTATAATAGAAATATATTAATTTCTATGTTTTACTTTCATGAAAATGAATAAAGTTTAACAATATTTAAGATTTTTTTTTAAAAAAATTAGTTTTAAAATTATATGTGTTTAATATATTATTATTTTATATCAATTCTATATTGATAATATTTATTTGTTTATTAAATCTCTTATCTAATATTTCTAATATGTATGAAATTATTATAATATAATATCGATACATGATTTGAGTTTACAATATTAAATTTATGAATTAAGAATAAAATTCAAAATTATATAGAAATTACACTAAGCATTATAATTATTACTTTAATTATGTAAGGACATTTTTGGATATTATAAAATGTTATTTTATGGGTAATAAAAATATTTAACATATAAAATTAGAAATTAAAATCTTAATACATTGATCAGTAAAATGAAATATTAATTATTATTATTATTTCTGATTGTATAAAAATAGGTCACATTATTTAAGGATAGTAAGATAAATATTTTATTTCATAAAATTTTAAATTTTAAATTAATCCAAAATAATACAAATATATTATAATTTTCGGATATATTATTAATTATAATTTTGATGTATTTTATTCATTTCATATAAATATTTACCTATATATATATTTGAGAAATCAATTTTTTACAAAAAAGTAACATAATATATCGAAATTAAGAGAACGAAAAATAAAGAGGGGGTCATCTTCAATATCAGGCCACCACTCAAGAACCAAACAATTTCCACCAATAAGGCCCACTATTGTCATTTTCCATTGGAGACACAACTATTGCAAGAAGACCACCCACTAGTCATCTCCAACTACATCTGTAGCATACTGTAGACACAACAACACCTTGTCCTAACCAAGGACACCTCCCGCACCATTCATATATCTAGAAAAATCCCTCCCATAACATTACTTTGTATTCCCCCATAAGACACTCCAAATCTAAAAAAACAGTCCATTTTTTATCTCCTCATTCTATCATATGTAAGAAAATTAAAAAAAAAATATTTTCCAATCAAATAATTTTTATACGAACCATGCTTCTCTAGGAAGTCATTTCCCATCTACTTGTATGTATGTATATATATATATATATATATCTCGTCATTAGGCACCAATTATCCCTCTCTCTTTGGTAGACTCAAGCTCTCTTCCTCATTTTTTTCAATTCCACATTCACACCCTCAGACAATATAGAAGGACAATGCTTTCAAATGATTCGAGCATGCAAGGATCGGCCTTTGATAGATTCTCCATTATTTTGTAAGGGGAATTATGTTTCATAATATAATATATATATATAGGTGAGTTATTTTTATATTTAATATAATATTTTTTATAAAATTCAAATTTTCTACTTGTTTATTTGATGGCTTCCATAAGTTTAGGTATTTTAACACTTATACATATATATGTGGAATCCTTCCATTTTTTTAAAAAAAATATTTATGTATAAATTATTCTCATATTTGAGATTGTATTCTTCATTTAAATGTTTATATATTCATGTTGGTATAAGTATTTATATCATTTTAAATATTATAATCATGAATGAATGTGTTTTTTTATTGTTGAGAACAACTATTTCAAATTTCATAGATATAATATTCAATTATACATGAATATATAAAATATATATTTCTGATGTTTATAATTTTAAGATGTACATTAATGATTTGTATATATATGTAATTTTTTAAAGAGACATGTATTCAAGTATTATATATCAGATATAATAATTATTTACATCAAAATATGGGTTATTATTTTTATTTTTGTGTTATATATATGTTTATATTATATATATATATATCTATCTATGATTAGTTCAATGTTAAACATCATTTAATTTTGAGACTTATAATTTCATGTTTTTATATATATTTTTCACGATCATTTCATGAAATGAAATGAATTTTTAATTCTTTTCAAATCATGATATTACCCAATTTAATATTTTTAAATTATTAAATGTTGAATTGTTTATTTTAAAAATTATTCTCTTATAATATTTATGTGTTCTGTGTATGTTTTTTTCCAATGTTATCAGTTAAAGAAAAATATTTTTTATTATAACTCTTTAATGGAACTAATTATATATATAAATATATAGTTTTATCAAAATGTTTTTATAAATATAGTAATTTTAAAATTACTATTATGTAAAAAATTGTTTTATGTTCTTATATTTATTGTGGAGAAGAGATTAATCATAGTGTCTAAGAGATTTATACTTTTGGTCTATATATATATATACAAATATATACACAATTAATAATTATTGAATGACTTGAAATAAGTATGTTTCATATGGTTGCATTTTCAACTTGAATCGAAATTATGATCTTACACAATTTTACATTTTAAAATTTATGAGAGGTTGAAATGTTTTGTTTAATTTTTTTTCTTTTTATAATATTTTTTATTTATGGTTATGATTATTTATCTATTATTTTATGTGAATTTAAATTTAAAAATGTGATTATTTTATGTTAAGGGTTCATTAATTTAAAATATTATTTTATTTATCATTTAATATTGTCAAATAAGATAATATAAATCATTAAAATTGTTATATAAAATATGAATGTGTTTTAAATGATAAA
Source organism: Viscum album (assembly GCA_963277665.1). Taxonomy (NCBI): domain Eukaryota; kingdom Viridiplantae; phylum Streptophyta; class Magnoliopsida; order Santalales; family Viscaceae; genus Viscum; species Viscum album. Next base: position 396,883,968 of record OY728148.1, read on the forward strand.
GTGTCACATTTTAGTGAAAATAAACTCATGGAAATGTTTGAATACATAGAATTTCATTATTATTAACAATCTATGTGAAAGATAAGGGACATGAGTTTTGGTTCTACCAAATCTCACAATTAATTTCCTAATAATGTTAATATTTATATATATATATATACATAATTGAGTATGTGTATTTAATTTATTTTTATGGTTATAAATCCAATTCTTCAATGATATATATATATATATCTGTTTGTGTGTGTGTTTGTGTATGTAAAGCTCAGTTTTTTAATAAAAAATGGTACATGGGCATCGTAAACATGAAAGGGGAGTATAGAGTGAACACATTAATAAGTATTTTTTATAGGAAAAGAGAGCATTAAATGTTTTAAGTGGCCCCATTTATTTAAAAAGAATTTTTTATTTTTTATTTAAAATGAAATGATTATTTTTTTCACTTTCAAGAGCGTATGTATAACATCGAAAGGTTTTGAAAAAAATAAATTTATATTCCTGAAACACTATGTATCTACATAATAAAACATTGTTTTAATGATATAATTATAAACAAGATGATATGATTAATTTTTCACTTCAAATATTTGAATTTCAAAAAATAGACATATATAGTTGCGATCAGCAAGTTATTTGGAGTGTGATAGAACTAACTTGTTTTGGGTGAATAGTAATATACACATTTGAAGAGAAAAATTAATAGTAATATGACCCTTATTAATTGTAAATCAAATTATTAAATTTTTCTAATGGATATAATACAACTATATCTTGATTAATTTCTCAAGGTGATATAAAATGAGTTATAGTATTAAAATTATTATTTTCGAAATAATTATGATTTTATCTGAAATTAAAATAATTATATTTAATAAAATAATTTCCAAAAAATCATGTCATTTTATAATTAATCTCATTGAAAATTATTTGTAGAGTTTTTTTGGAATCTTTCTGAGATAGATGAATTTTTATTGAATAGTAAAAACATAATTTTATGTTTTTGGTTTGTTTGATGACATAATAATGATTTAATATAGATATAATCATAATAGTAGACTCTTGAGGATTAAAATATGATATGAGTTATCCAATTTTTCCAATACCATGTTAAAAACCCATCATAAAACCCATGGTTTGTCAAATACAACAAATGTGGTGCCCTTTGAAATTAATTAAAATCTCCCTCACTTTTACAATAAATACCACTCGCACACCCCTCTTCCTCTAACTCCACTAAATCATTGATAATTTAATACATTATTCCCAATCCCTATACCATAGCTCTTACCCATGTCCAATACCTTCATGTCTCCCCAAAAGTCCAAAACCAAAATCAATAAGGTGGATGTCAATGAGAAGAAATCAAGAGGAAAAGTTGCTCTTTCGTTTTCTTGTGTTTTATTTGAAATTAATTTCTTTTCATATACTCTCTTCACCTCCCCTTTTCCAAGAGGTAAGAAAGATAAAATATTATCAATAGTCTGTATTTTTTCATGTTTATGGTAAAATTTATCATCTTTATTCCTCTCCAAACCCTCTATTACTAAAAATTATAACATCATCTGTGATGTGTCAATTTACCAACATCGTGGATGATGTGTCTTCAATTTCATATAATTCATTGAAAGATGGTAGTAAAACCATTTTAATGGTTGAATAGGTTTTTGATGTGTTTTATATGACATCTCTTATGTAATTTAATTATATTATATGCATAATAGTATTGGTATATGATGAAAAAAGTTCATGATTATCAATGAACCGCCAAAATGATATAGACCATTATCACTATTGATTTAACAAATGATTCATCCTCATAATATATAACCAAAATAATTTATTGAATAATATAATATAATAGAAATATATTAACAATATTTCATTGAACTTCTTTATTTTATCTCCCATTTGGAAAGAATATCCATTATGAACCGACCATGTAAATCTTGTGTTGCCTGCACCTGAAATAATGAAAATAACAATATATTATTAATAAATGTGTAGAATTATGTTATAAAATGATCATACAATGTTTTATAAATATTATTATTATTTATTAAAATATTAATAACAATATTTTATTCATTTTATAGTATATTTAAACCCATTTTATGTAAGAGGAACCCGAGGTAAGGGAATTCTTAACAATGTTTCCTATCATTGGGTTAACTTACTATTTCATTAATTATATATTACATTGATCATTTTTGTAATGAATTTATTTCATATTATGTTTTATTATGTTTATATACATTTTATACACATACTCTTATCATTTTATCAATTCTGACTTAAATATATGATATTTTAAGGGACTTTTCCTTAAAAAATCACTTTTAAAATTCTAGTTTACAAAATTCTAATGAAATGTTTTTATTAAATTATTCATGTTTTTTTATTATGTTATAGTTATTGGGAATTGTTTATGATGAATGGTGGGACCTATATATTCCTTCAATTCATTTTTATGTATAATTTGGAGTTTGGTGGTGTGGCTACTCCATGTGTAACTATGGGGGATACACCATAAAGTAGTTGTGAGTGTTACATTGTAAGGTTATAGTGAGGATTAAAAATCATTATATAGCTGCGAGGTTGAAAAAATAAGTATGTAATGAAAAAATATACCCTTGTGGTTTTATATATATTCATTAATCTTTTATTGAAATATCATGTTTCACAAAGTAAGTATATATGGGTGAGAAGTATGTATTTATGGAAATTATTAAATATGTTTTTATGTAATCATGGTATAATGGTTTCATTCATTCTTTTTATATCCCTTACTGAGGTTTTTATTCTCATGTCATGTTACTAAATGTTTTTCATAGGTTATATGGATGTCCTAGATAATGAAGTAATTTCTGTTAAATGTTAGGAATGTTTTTCAAATAAACCATGTTGTTGGATTGTGTTAAAATTTTAATTTTCTAGTATAAATGGATACCATTTTAATGAAACCAACATTGCATTATTGTGGGTTGATATGTATGGTCATTCCTAAATTTCTAAAAAACTAATCTGAACTGATCATTGGGAATTTAATGAATTTAAATCTAGTTGAAATTACTATATTATGTAATGTTAAAGGTGGGGTCATTATAGTTGGAATCAGAGCACAATTTATATTAATTTAGGTTTTAGTATGATGTTAACATACTACTATAAATTATTTTTACATTATTTTTATGATGAAATGGTACACCATTTTAATTTTACCTGGTTTATTCACTTATAATATGTATGTTTGGAATGGTTTTCCATAGAAAAAACGGGGAAGAAAAATTTGGTAGGAACAGAGGGGATGATATAATTTCCAAAGTTCAAATCGAAATGGTTGGAATTGGAACTGATAGGTTTTTATAGTAATTTATTAGCTGATGCAGGATGTAAATTGTGGTAGCATCCATACAAAAATACCATAGGTTCCACAATAAGATATGATTATAGTTCATCATTTCATAAGGTAACACCCTCCTTATTTTAGTGGATATTTTGTCCCAGTAGTAGATGAAGGAGGGATTAAAGTCCTTGAAAAGATATTAAATGTTATGGGATATACATATATTCAAAAGGTTGGTCTTTTAATTTATTTTTTTGAATTTGAACATGATCAATAGTGGTCAATGGTTGAGAAATATAGTGGATATTGAAGTTATAGACTGAGATGAATTTAAAAGTGTTTTCCTAGAAATAAATTTTCTTATTGTGTTCTGACATAATATGTAGAAGAAGTTACATGAATTGGGGAAAATTGATGAAGATTTAGTGGCTGTTTATGAAGAGAACTTCACCCGACCATCAAGGTATGTTACAAATCTTATTTGGGATCTTGATAGAAAAATAATCCATTTTTACTTATGGTTGAAGTCGATATATAAAAGGGAATTAGAATCATAAGAATTTAAAAGTTATGAGAAACATATATAATGTGATTATAGTGTTGAAATGGAGTTTGTTGATGATCACATGTCCATTTAGAAAAAATAGAATAAGTGGTCTAAGTGGAAAATTATGGGTTAGAATCAATAAAAGAAAAATGACGGTAAGATTTATGAGTTTCTATTTTCTGAATTGTGTTGTAAAAAAACCAGGGAAATGCCTCACTAAAACGATGAATTTTTTTTGATATTTTAATATTGAAAATATGGTCTGAGATTGTAATTAAAATTATCCTATGACACTTCTCGATAAGAAAACATTAAATTGTTTCAAATGTGGTGAGGTGGTTCATTACGCAAATGTGTGCCCAATGAATGATCTGATTGATGGAAAGTAGTTTGATTGTAATATGAAATGTGTATTGAGATCCTCTATTACTACATCATCAGATGTTGGTCCCTGAAATGAAGCGGTATGTGGAACATTCTTTTTTTACTCAGATTTTGATAATGTCTTGTTTGATACAGGGTCTACACATTCGTTTAGTTTTGAGATATTTTTTGTTAAAATGAAAATATCACCTCAAAAAATGAGACAAGAACTTATTTTTAAAATTCCATGGGGAAATTATAAAAAATAATGTTTTTTATGAATCATTATATTGTTATCTGTAGAAATATATTACTTTCAAACCTAGTGAATTTTTTCTTAATAGAGATTTATGTTATTGTGGATATGGATTGGCTTTTTTTTATTATGTTTAGATTTTTTGTATAACTAAATAAGTTGTTTTTTAAAAATTGATTTAGTTTTTATAAAAGAAAAAAAACTAAACAATTGATAAAATATCATGAAGCTAATAAACTATTAAAATATGAAAATGAATGTTATCTTTCTAATATTGTAAAGTACAATGGAACTGTTCGGATTAATAATGTTCATGTGGTAAATAAATACATTGATGTTTTTTCTGATGAGTTACCTAGTTTTATACATAATTGGAAATTTGATTTTATAATTTAATTATTTCCTGATTATAAGAAAATTTTAAAAGCCCCTTATCAAATTGAACAAATTGAACTTTTTGAATTGAAAATCCAATTGTAGGAGTTCCTTGATTAAGGATTCAATTTTCCTAGCACATCACCATAGGGATATCTTGTTTTCTTCATTAATATGAATGATTGTTATATGATAATTTTCATTGATTATAGATAATTGAATGAAATTATTGTAAATAATAAGTATCATTTTCCTCACATCTCACTTGTTTGATCAGCTCCAGTGAGCTCATTGTTCTTCCATGATTGATTTGAGATTTGGGTAACATCAGTTAAAGATATAGGTGGATGACATTCCAAAAAAAACTTTTCTAACTAGATATGGTCATTATGAATTTTATTTTATGCTATTTGGGTAAACTATTTCACATATTAAATTTATTGATCTTTGGAATAGAGTACTTCATATGTTCTTGGATAAGTTTTTATTTGTTTTTATTGATGACAATATGGTATATTGTAGTTCTTAAGTGGACTATGAAAACATATATGGGTTGTTTTTCAATCCTTAAAAAAAGAAACTCTATATAAAATTCAGAATGTGTGAATCATGGTAACAAAATATTGCATTCTTCGGTCACAGAGTTTATCAAGATGGAATAACTATTTATCATGCTAAAATTAATGTTTATGAAAAATGCACAAGACCCACAAATATAACAGATATGCATTGTTTTCATTGTTTTGAATGATATTACTGGAAGTATGTCGAAACAAATTCGTAGTTTTCTAGTCCACTGAATATGATAACTCAGAGCAGTGTTAATTTTATCTACACAAAATAATATGAATTTTTATAGGAATTGAAAATAAAATTGGTGAATGACCCATTTTGACCCTACCTTCCACAAATGGTGAGCTTGTCATCACATTGATGCTTTATTAAAGGGAAAGGTTGTGTTTTAATTCAAAATGTCTAGGTAATTTTTTAGGATTCATAACAACTAAAAACTAATGAGTTAAATTATCCCACACTTTATTTGGAATTCGAAGGTGTGGTTTTCTCATTATAATATTGTATCCTTCATTTATATGGATCCAAATGTGAAATATAAAATATCCATAAAAGAATGATGTATATAATCACTCAATATTAATTACACATTAGAAAGAGGAGATTCCTTGAATTAATAAAAAATATGATTTCATGATCAATTACCATTAAGGAAAGTCAAACAAATTTTGAGTTGAAAACACAATGCATCATTAACTATGTTACGGCTTGAAAAGGACCCTTGGATTACCGATTTGATGAATTTTTCTATTTGAAGTTGTTGGTTCATGAAATTACTCTATTTTTTCAGGTTTAGGTGTAGTCATCTTGGATAGACAGAATTAAGCAAACAAAAAAGGTAGATAAGAAGATATAGAAAATGGAATAATTGGTTGAAATGGGTGAGTTACTAGAATGTAACCATGTTAATGATTGGGTTGTAATATTTAGAAAGAGGTTGTGGGTGCCTTGTGAATTTAAACTGAAGAAAGAAATTTTTTCATAAGCTCATATTCCTCCATTTTCAATTTATTATTGTAACACAAACATGTACAGAGACCTTCCAATGTATTATAGGTTTGATTGAATGAAAAGGGACATTTCATATTTTACCGTTAAATGTTTGACATGTCAGTAGGTTAAAGAATACAGTTAGTTTCCAAACAGTATGCTTCATCCTTTACCAGTTCCAAAGCGAAAATGAGAAAATATATCAATGGACTTCATTGGGGGACTACAAAAAAACATCTCGAGGTAATAGTGAAATTTGGGTTGTTATTGATCAACTGAATAAATCTACTAATTTCCTTCATATTCGTGATACTATCAATTTTAATCCTCATTATCGATTATATCGCAAAGATATTTTCTAGATACATGGAGTTACTTTTTACATTGTATATGATCGTAATCAATGGTTCACTTGTATCATTTGGAAAGTCCTACAAAAGTCATTTCAAATATAATTAAATGTATGTAAAGCCTTTCATCATCAATCAGATAGTCATTCATAATAAAAGATTCAAACATTGGAGGATATGCATTGAGATTTTCAATGGATTTCTAGGGAATCCAAGATCAACAAATTTCTTTTGTTCAATTTTCATATAATAAGAGTTTCCATTACAGTATATAAATGTTAGATTTTGAGGAATTATATGGGAAGAGGTGTAGAAGTATAACTTTTTGGGATGAATTCGGGTAAATGATGTTGACAAGACCAGAATTAGTATAGGAATTTTCTAAGAAATTGAACATGATCCAGCAACACACGTGGATAGCTTAGAGTAGGAAGAAACTTTTTGAAAAAAATTTAAGGAAAGGCTATTCTTTCGAGGTATGTGATTATGTTTTTCCTATAATATCACCATTGAAAAGTATTATTTATTTTTTTAAGAATGGAATGCTATGTCTATAATTAATTGGACCCTTTGAAATCATAGATATTATAGGAACAATCACCCATCAAGTAGATTTTCCTCTGATTTTATCTCATGTGCATAATGATTTTCTTGTTTTGATGTTCAGAACGTATGTTCCAGATTCATATCATGTTTTGATCATAAAAGAAGTTCAGATGGAAGAGAACCCTTATTATAAAAATAAAACTATTCATATTATTGATCAAAGATAACAAGTGCTGTGGAATTAGGTAATCCACTGTTTTATGATTTTTTTAGAAACCACAAGGTTGAGGAAACAACATGGGAGCATGAAAATTCTATGATGGAAAGGTACCCTCACTTGTTTAATATGTAAATAAAACTATGATGACCCAATTTCCAGAAGGTCAGAAGAATGTAACACCCCAAAGATATGAAAAAAAAACTTTTTTTGAAATGCATAAATCATTGAGTGTCTACATAATGAGACAATCGTTTTGTAGATTGTTATAAGCTAGCTGTTATATAAAATTTTTCCACTTCAATGATTTCAATTTCAAAAAATAGACATCTACAATTGTGATAAGTAAGTTATCTGGAGTCTGTTATAACCGACATATATTTTTGGTAAATAGTAGCATACTATAATGAAAATTAATATTAATTGTAATATTACCCATATGAATAATATGTCATATTATTTTTTCTTTAGGTTAATATATAATGAGATCGTGATTAATTTTTCAAGGTGCTGTGAAATGTGTTATTATTTTAAAATTTTTAATTTTTGAATAAATTTTGATTTTATTTATATATTAAATTAATCGTATTTAGAAAATTATTTTCAATAATGAAGTTCATTTTTTAATTATACACATTTTAAAATTGTTATGCTGTGTTTTTTGGATTTTTCTGTGATTGTTGAATTTTTACTAAATAGTAAAAACACTATTTTATGTTTTTGGTGTGTTTGATTACCTTATAATGATGAAATAATGATTTTATCCTTATAGTATACCCTAGATGATTAAAATATTATATGAGGTGTCCTAAGTCCCCAATACTATGTGAAAACCGATGGTCAACCCATGGTTTTGCAAATAACTATAATGAGGTGTCCTTTGGAATTAGTGAAAAACTCCCTCACATTTACTATAAATACCACCCACACCCCAATCTTCCTCTAACACATTTCATTCTTTGATAATTTTACAAATTCACCCCAATTCAGATACCAAGGCTCTTCCCCATTCCCAATACCTGGTGGTTTCCCCAAAAGTCCAAAACTAAATGCCTTAAGGAGGATCTCAAGGAGAAGAGATCAAGAGGTAAAGATCCTCTTTTATTGCCTTGTGTTTTCTTTTTAATTAATTTCATTTCTTATACTCTATTAACCCCCACTTAACAAAGAGTCATAAAAGATCTATTATCATATTTAATCTATATTTTCATCTTGTTTATGGAATAACTCAACAGTATTCTTCACCTCCTCTTCCTTTCATTCTAAAAATAAAAACATTATATGTGATGTGTCGATTTACCAACATCATGGACGATATGTATTAAATTTCATTTACATCAATAATATATGGTTTTAAAACCAAATTATTAATTGAAAAAAAATTAACGTGTTTTATAGTACCTCTATTATGTGCTGGAATTATCTTTTTTTCATAATATTAATGTTATATACATAAATAGTACATGATTATTGAAGAACCACCAAAATAATATTAAAAAATATCCCTTATGATTTTTCTAATGATTAATCCTCGTACATGATAAATAACTGATTCATGGAACATTTAATTTTCTAGAAACATATTAACCCCTATTTTTTCCACATCAAGAGTTTTTTTCGAGAAGAATATCCTTTCCGAACCAACCATAGAAATCAGGTGAAGCACTCACCGAAAAAATAAAAATAACAAAATATTATTAACAAATAGGACAAATTATGATTTAAAATTATTAAATGAGGTTTAATAAACATGAATATGATTTTTCAAAACATTAATAACACTCTTTAAAACATTATTCCAGAGGGTTATGCACATTTAATATATGATTAACCCGGTGTAATTGAATTTTTAAACTAGTGTCCATTCTTTAGGTTAACCTCTTATTTAATTAATTATATGATACTAAAATCATATAATTACTTAATTTAATTCATATTATGTATTATTATGTGTATTTATTTTTTATACACATATTCAATTAATTTTTATAATTATCACATTAATTATATTATATATGTAAGGGAATTTTCTATAAGAAAATTTCTTTTGAAATTATATTTTACAAAATTCAAAATAAATCTTTTATAAAATTATATATATTTATGAATATTTTATAGTTCATGGGAATGGTTTATTAAGAATTTCTTTAGATATATATACCTCAAATTAATGGGGTATGTGTATGATGGATGTCTGTTTTATGGTTACTACAATTGTAACTGTGATGGTTAAACCATAAGTTAGTTGTGAGGGTTACATTGTTAGGTAGCTGTGGGGGTTACAAATTGTTAGGTATTCGTGACAGTTAAGGTATTGTTATTTAATTCACCTAGATACCATTATGGTTTTATATATGTTCTATAATTTAAATGAAAATATCATGTTTCACGAAGTAATTATATATCGCTGAGAAGTATGTCTTCATGGAAATGATTTCATATGGGTTAAGTATTCATGTTATAATTGTTTCATTATATATTTTTATATCTATTGCCGAGATTTTTACACACATCACATGATTTTAAATGTTTTTCATAGGTTATAAGGATATTTAATAGAAATAATGAAGTCAAGTTAAATGTTCTGATGACTTTTCAATAAAATCATATTGTAGTTTTTTGTAAAAATTTGAATGATTAAGAAGTAATAGTTAATGTTTTAATGGTACCCATAGTGTATACATGTGGTTTGATATGAATGAGGTGTCATAACTTTCTAAAACTCAAATCTAAAATGATTTTTTGGATATAATATAGTTGAAAACTAGTTGAAAATCTAGATTATGTAATTTTTATGGTTGTTTCCTTATAGTTAGTATCATAGCATAGTTTAAATAACATTATGAGTTATTATGAAGTCAATAGAAATAAATAAATGTTTTTTACAAGAAATTTATGTTTAAATTGTTTGGAATTTAAAGATTACAATGGTACATAATTTAATATATGTTCGTTCAGAATAGTTTTCCAGTAAAGATATAGGAAAACTGAAGTTGGATGGAACTGAGAGGCTCATATCGTTCTAAATCTACAACCAAAAATATTGGGACATGGAACCAAGTAGTTTGTGATAGTAATGGATCATCATAAATGGGAAATAAATGGTGGTGGAATCCATGCTAGAGAAAAAAAGATCCACCAAAAATGAACATGATGAGAGTGGAACATTTTATATGTAAACCCCTCCTACTTTAAATGGACCTTCTTACCCAGTAGTAGTTAAATTATGGATTAAATCCCTTGAAAAGAGGTCTTATGTTATGGGATGTTAATATAAACAAATATATAGTCATTAAATTTATCATTATTAAGGTGAATGTGATTATTGGTGTAAAATGGTCAAGAATATCTAGGATTGAGAGGATATTTATGACCTATAGTGTAAGGAATTTAAAAGTGTTTTCCCATGGTGGTCTGATGTAGGATTAAGAATCATTTTCTTGAATTGAGGAAAAATGAGGATGATTCAGTGGATGTGTATAATGAAAACTTCATCTGACATTTGAGGTATTTTTCAAATCATATTCTCGATATTCATAGAAATATAAACCATTTTACTCAATATAAAAGTCCTAATATCAAAGGGCACTAGCCTCTTGAGAATTCAAAAGATAAGAGAATATTGTATGATGTGATCTGGGGGTAGAAATGGAGTTCTCTGATGATCACACTTACTTTGAGAATAATGAGAAGAAGAGGTCCAGATGGTAAGATATTGGTGAGAATCTATCAATGAAATTTGATGGTAAGAATGTTTAGTTATGAGTTTGTTAGAAGTGTCATAAAATATCCCTAGGGAATGCCGTAATAAATCTAGAAACTATTTTCAATGTGGAAATATTGCACATACAACCCATGATTATGATGAAAATTAACCTAATATTAATCGTGATAAGAAAAATATGAAGTGTTTTAAATGGGGTGAGATGGGTCATTATGCTAATTCTAGCCCAAAGAAATACCCGATTTATGGAAAGAATCATGTTTATAAGAAGAAGGTTTTAGTGAGATCCTATGTGACTACATCATCAAATGTGGTCCCATGCAATGAAGTGGTATCAAGTAAATTGTTTATTTTCCTATATTTGGCTAAATACTTGTTTGTTACGGGGTCTACACATTCCTTTATATGTTAATAAGTTTATGGTAAATTGGAAATATCACCTTAAAAAATTAGACCAAATCATATTGTTATAATTATATGGGGAAATGATACAGTACAATGTAATTTTAATAAACATCCAATTATTATCTACCAGATGACATGAAAATAAATCCTTGTTGTTTTTCCTTAGTAGAGTTTGATGTCATTCAGGTTATGGATTATATATCTATTTATTATGCTTATATTCAGTTTAGATATAAATAAGTTGTTTTTCAGAATGATTTTCTATTTGTATAGAATAAAGAAATCATTTAATTGATAACATATTAGGATAATAAGACTATTGAAATATTTAAATGATTTTTACATTGCTCATACTATTGAATACAAGGGAACTATTCAGATTAATGATGTGTCGGTGTTAAATAAATACATTGATGTTTTTATTGATGTGTTACTCAGTGTTATACCTAATTGGGATGTTTAATTGATAATTGAATTATTTCCTAATTCAATTCCAATTTCAAAACCCCCATTATCAAATAGCTAAAATGGATCTTCTTGAATTGAAAAAACAGTTGTAGTAGTTTCTTAATAAAGGGTTCATTTTTCCTTACACATCATCATAGGGAGGTCCTGTTTAGTTCAATAATATGAATGATGGTTCAATGAAACTTTTCCTTGATTATATATCATTTAATATGATTATTTTTAAGAATAAGTATCCTTTTTCTCACACTGATAACTATTTTGATCTCCTCTAGGAAGCTCAATATTTTCCAAGACTGACATGAGATCCAGGTTCCATCAACTGAAGTTGAAGAAGGGTGACATTCCATAAAATTAATTTCAAACTATATATGGACATTATTAATTTGTTATTATTATATTTCGTAAAACTAATGAACCTATTATATTTATGGTTATTATGAATAGAATATTTCAAATGTTCTTGGATAAGTATTTGGTTGTTTTTATTGATGACATTCTATTATATTCTATATGTAAATAGGATCATGAAAAGTATATATGGGTTGTTTTGAAAAACATAAAAAAAGAAACTGTAATGACAATTCAGAAAGGGTGAATTTTTGTTGCAACAAATTTCATTCCAGGGTCACATTTTTTCTAAAGATGGAATAACTGTTGATAATAATAAAATGAAAATTGTGGAAGAATGGAATTGAGCCAGAAATATAACAACGATTTTAGGTTTTCTTCATTTGGTCGGATATCAATGGTGTTTTATTGAATTCATATAATGATTATCTAGTCCACTAACTTTTTTAACTCTAAAAGGAGTTAAATTAACATGGAGAAATTAATTTAATGATTTTTTTTTATTTGAGGTGAATATTGGTGAATGATACAGTTTTGACCCTCCCTTCTAGAAATGGAGAGGTTTTCATCTACAGTGTTTTTTATTTAAGCGGAATTGGTTGTGTTTTAAGGAAGAATGATAAGGTATAAGCTCATGATTCAAGAAAACAAAAACCTAATGAGTTAAATTATCCCATACATTATTTTTAATTAGAAAATGTTGTTTTGTCTTTAAAACTATAGAGTCTCCATTTATATAGATCGAAATGTGAAATATAAACTCACCATTAAAGTATTTAGTATATATTCACTCAAGAGGAATTACACATGAGGCAGAAAATGTGTCTTGAATTATTAAACAATTATGATTTAAATATCAATTACCATCTTGGAAAAGAAAACCATGTGGTTGAATCCTTAAGTAGAATACATAACACAACACTAACAATGTAACATCTAGAACAATACCCTTTGATTACTGATTTGATGAATTTTGGATTGGAAGTTGTTGGTGAATGAAATTCACTTATTTTGTTTATTGTTTAAGATTAATCATCTCTATAAGATAGAATTTAGCAAGCACAAAACATATATGAGGTGCTATATAAAAATGTTCAATTGATTAAAATGAAAAAGTTAATATAGTTTAACATTGATAATGATTGTGAAATATGATTTGGAACGATATTTTCTATTCCCTATGATTCTTAGTTGAAGAAATAATTATTTTTCAATGCTCATAATTCCCCATTTTCATTTCATTTTGGAATCATAAATATATTCATAGACCATTCGGAGTATTATATGTGGGATGTAATGAAAATGGATATTGCATATTTTACCATGAATTGTTTGATATGTCAGTAGGTTATTGCATAGTGTCAGTTATCAGAGGGGGTTCTTCATTCATTATAAGTTGAAAAGTTGAAATGGAAAAATATATCCATGTACTAAGTTTTAAGGATATCAAATACTTCTCGACGCAAAAAATAATATAGTTTATTGGTTATTGATGAACTATCACCTCATATACTTCCTATTTGAAATACTATGTCTCTGGATCATCACTCTAATTTGAACCTCAAAAATATTTTTAGGTCAAATGGATTTACTCTTTACATTTTATCAAACCATGATCCTTGGATCACTTCTAACATTTATAAAATCCATCAGAAGTCATTAAAAAAAATTTCAGTACAACCTTTCATCATCAATCATATGGGTTGTCTGAATTAATAATTCAAGATTTGGATGATATCAATTTAACATGTTAAATGAATTACCATTTATGTTGGGATAAATATATTTCTTTATTTTAATTTTTCTATAACAACATATTTCATTCCATTATAAAAATTGCACCTTTTGAGGTATTATATGGGAAGTAGTGTCAAAATCCAGCTTTTTGAGACAATGTTGGGTAATGGTAGTTGATGGGACCAGAACTAGTAGAGGATGTGGCTCAGTATGTGAATATGATCTAGAAACAGATGAGGACAGCTCAGTGTAGGAATAAAAGTTATGCAGAAATTAAGATGAAAGACTATTCTTTTGAGGTGTGTGATTGTGTTTTTTTGAGAATATCACCGTGTAAAAGTGTTATTCATTTCCATAAAAAGGAATGATAAGTCCATATATTATTGGATGTTATGAAATCCTAGATAAATTTGGACCAATATCCTTCTAATTAGCCTATCTTCTATGTTTATCTGAGGTAAACGATGTTTTTCAAGTTTCAATGATGTGAAAGTATGTGCCAGATTCATCTCATATTTTGTGCCTAGAAGAAATTCAAATTAAAGTGAATATTTCTTATGAAGAGAAAACTATTCAAAATCTTGATATAAATAAAAGTGTTGTTGAAAAATTTAATCCACCATGTAATTGTTTTGAGGAGAGACGACATGGTTGAAGAAGCAATATAGAAATCTAAAATTGCTATGAGGTAAAGGTACCCCCACTTGTCAAAAAAGTTAATAAAATTGAAAGGATGTAATTTCTAGAAGGTGGGGATAATGAAACACACCATGGAATTTAAATTTTTTTTGATGTTCATTAAAAATTGATTCTCTACATTATAAAACGTTTTTATAGAGATAGTATTAAACAATCCATTAAATGTAATATTTTTTCTTCTATGACTTTATTTCCAATAACAAACATCTACGGTTGAAATTAGTATGTTATCGGGAGTCTGATAGAATCAATTTATTTTTTAGTTTTTCAGAAACACACTCTTATGAATTTTAATATGAATAATAAATATTATTATTTTTATTTTTATCTTAAATTTAAAAGATAATGAGATCTATATTAGTTTTTCAAGGTGATATAAATTGAGTTAATGTTTTAAAGTTATTATTTATCAAATAAATTATGATTTTATTTAAATATTAAATTAATCATATTTTTAAAATTATTTTCTAAAAATGGAGGTTTTTTTTAATTCGACACATTGAAAATTGATTAGGGTTTTTTTGGATTTTCCTTGAGATAGTGGAATTTTCAGTGAATAGTAAAAACATAGTTTTATGTTTTTGATGTGTTTGATGATATCAAAATGATGAAATAATAATGTAATCATTAGGGTAGAATCTTGTTGATTACAAAATGATTTGAGGTTTCCTAGGTGGACAATACCATTCAAAAGAACTATGGGAATGCCTATGGATTTGCAAATACCTCTAATGAGGTGTTCGTAGAAATTAATTAAAAACTCCCTCACATTCACAATAAATACCACCCTTACCCTTTCTTCATCTCACATATATAAATCTTTTAGAATTGTCTAAATTCTACCCAATTCTTTTCCCAAGTCTCCTCCAAATGTCCAAGGCCTTCCGGTATCACTAAATGGCCAAAACCAATGGCCTTAAGGAGGATCTCAATGACAATAGAACAAGAGGTAAAGATTCTCTTTCATTTTCTTAAGTTTTCATTTCCATTATTTTATTTTATTATCCCCTATTCACATCCCCTTATACAGGAGTAATTATATCACTATTATTATATATATTCTATATTTTTGTTATGTTTAATGAAATATTCCTCATCATTCTTCATCTCCTCTTCCTCATATTCTAAAAATAAAAACACCATATATGTTGGGTTGATTTACAGAAATCATGGTTGATATGTCTTCAATTTCATATAATTAAATAATAACAAAATTGAAAACCATTTTAATGTTTGAAAAATATTTTAAAGTGAATATTATTACCTCTATAATGTGTTAAAATTAAATTATATTTTTAATACTAAAGGTATATGATGAAACATGTTCTCGATTATCGAAGAACGGTCCAAATAATCTAAACAAATCACTAAGGATTTATCTAATGATTCATCCTCATAATATATATCCAAAATGATTTTTAGAATATTTTAATATTTTGGAAACATATTTACAATATATCATTCCACTTCTATTATTTCACTTCGATTCACCAAAAAAATTCTTTACAAATTATTAGGGAAATCATATGAAGCGTGCACCCGAAACAATATAAATAAAAAAATATTTATAATAAACAAGTCAAATTATGTTATAAAACATTCATGTACGGTGTTATAAAAGTGATTACTATTCTATACAATTATAATAACATTTTTTAATCATTGTAAATTATATTTAATCACATTTGAAGTAAGATGAACTCAAGGTAAGTGAATTATTAACGAAGATTCCATTCATTCAGTTAACCTTGTATTTCAATAATTATAACATAGTAGGATCTTTAGAGTAATGAATTTAATTCATATTTGGATTTTTAAAGATAATTTATATTTTATAAACTAATTAATTTCATTTTATAAATTCTCATATCAATTATATGATATTATTAAGGGACTTTTGGTTAAATAGTATCTTGCAAAATTATATTTTGAAAAATTAAAAAGAAATATTTTTATGAAATTCTTCATGTTTTATGATTATATTTTTGGTCCTAGGAATAGATTATTATAATGGTAGGGACCTATATCTAACTAAAATTTATTGGTTATGTGTAAGTTAGAGGTCGACCATGTGCTTACTCCAAGTGTAATTGTGATGGTTACACTATAAGGTTGTTATGAGTGTTGCATTGTATGGTAGTCATGAGGCATACAAATCAAAAGAAAGTCGTGATGGGTACAATATAAGTATGTAATTCCCCAAGATACCAATATGGTTTTCTATATGTTCTATAATGTATATTTAAAATCTCATATTTCACATAGTATGTATATATGAGTGATATGTTTGTATTTGTTGAAATTATTTCATATGTTTTTAAATATTTTTGGTATAATGGTTTCATTCCATTTTTATTTTATTCCATTTCTTAGATTCTAATTATCATCCCATGTTTTTAAATTTTTTTCATATTTTATAAGGTTGTGTAAGTGAAATTGGGAAGTCAAGTTAAATGTTATAAATATTTTTCAAAAATATAATGTTGTTGTGTTGTGTTAAAATTTGAATTATTTCAACGAAATGGATAGTATTTTAATGGTAACCACTATTTATGAATATGGGGTGTTATGTATGAGATTTAATAACTTTCTAATACTCTAAACCAAAAATAAATTTAGGAATTTAAATAAGTGAAGACTAGTGGAAATAGCTATATTTTGTAATGGTTTGGGATAGATCCTTACAGTTGGTACCAAATAAGAGTTTAGATACCTTTAAAAGTTAGTATTATGTTAATAGAATACCATAAATGATTTTTAGATTATTTTTATGTATAAATGGTAAACAATTTAATGATTACCATGTTGTTTAATCTAAGATATGTCTATTTAAATTGGTTTTACTTTGATGAAATTGGGAACATGAATTTGAAAGGAACCGAGAGGCTGATATCTTTCTGAATCTGCATCTTGGAATGGTGGGAATCATAACTAAGTAGTTTCTGATAGTAATGGATCAACTGACCCAAGAAATAATTATTAGTGGAACCCATGAAAGATAATAACTAGATTTACCACAATAGAACGTGACGATAGGAGAACATTTTATGAGGAAACACCCTCCTGCTTTCAGTGGATCTTCTAACCCAGTAGCAATTTGTATATGGATTATAGTCCTTGAAAATATATTTGATGATATGTTACATTGATATAATCAAACAGGCAGTATTTCCATTTATCTTTTTTATGGTGAAGCTGATCAGTGGTGGTCAATGGTCAAGAATATCCGGGATAGAGAGGATATTCAAGACCAATAGCGGGATGAATTTAAATGTGTTTTCTATAAAAAATATATTTCTATGGAGGTTCAACTTAGGATGGACAATAAATTCCTTGAATTGAGGAAAGGGAGTAATATTTAGTGGTATTTAATAAAGAAAACTTCACACAACTGACATGGTTTGTTCCAATTAATATTCTAGATATTGATAGAAAACTCACCATTTTTACTCAGTATTGAAGTAAAGATATCGAATGGAATTGGATTCCCATGAATTAAAAAGTTAAGGGAAACAAGTATGATGTGATGTGAGGGTAAAAATGGAGTTTTATGATGATCACATGTAATTTTAGAAAAAATATAGGATAATTTACATATGGAAGGTGATGGATAAGAATTAATCATTGAACTAAGACTATAAGAATGTTCAGTTACCAGTTTGTCAAAAGTGTGGAAAAAAATCCCTCTAGAATGACTTACTAGTACAAGGCACTATTTTATGGTGGTAATAATGTAAATATAGACCAATATTGTAATGAAAATGATTCTATGATTAATCATGATAGGAAAACTATAAAGTGTTAATGCTTGAGCAAAGAGATATCCAAGTGATTAAAGCATCTATATTATAATAATATTGGTGTAGTAAGATACTTTGACACTATGTTATCATATTAGGGACCATTAAATGAAGTGGAGTTAGATAATTTTTTTTTTCTCAGATTTTGTTAAAGTCTTGTTTGATATGGGGTCTACACATTCCCTTATTTCAGAGAAATTTTCTAGTAAATTGAAAATATCACATCAATAAATGATACTAGAACATATTTTTAAAACATTATGGGGAAATGATATAGTATAAAGGAACATTAATAATCTTCCTACTGTTATCTTTAGAAATAAATTACTCGCAATCCTTGTGGTTTTATCCTTAGTACAGTTTTATGTCATTCTCAGTATGGATTGGAATTCTGTTTATTATGATTTGAATAATTGTAGAGATAAAAAATTTGTTTTTCAAAAAGAGATTAAATTTTTATACAATAATTATCCCATACAATTGATAATATATTAGGAAGACAAGAACTTATTGAAAGATGGAAATGAACGTTATTATGTTAGTATTGTTGAAAACTATGAAATTTTCCATATTAATGGTGTTCTAGTTATAAAATAATACCTTGATGTTTTTCCTAATGAGTTACTTGGTGTTATACCTAATAAAAAAATTTAATTAACAATTGACATAGTTATTTATGATAATCCAATTTCAAAACCCCCTTATCTAATAGATCAAATGGTACTTCTTGAATTGAAAAAGCAGTTGGAGGACTTTCTTGATAAATTCCTCATTTATCCTACCACTTCACCATGGGGAGAACGTTTTTTTTCATTAAGAAGATATATGGATCCAAGAGACATTTCATTGATTATAGATATTTAAATAACATTATTTTTAATAATAAGTATCATTTTCCTCACATCAATGACTTGTTTGATCATCTCTTGGGAGCTTAGTGTTTTTCATAGATTGACATGCGATCCAGGTACCATCATTTGAAGGTGATAGAGGTTGACATTCCGAAAAAATCATTTTGAAAAATATTTGATCATTATAAATTTATTGTTATGTAATTTGGGTCATCTAATTCACCTATTGAATCCATGGATCTTATGAATATAATATTTTATTAGTTCATGGATATGTTTTTGGTTATTTTTTTATGTCAATTTGATATATTCTATAATTAAGGAGGAGCACGAAAAAAATATATGGGTTGTTTTGAAAACCAAAAATGAAATGAAACTATATTGAAAATATAGAAAATAAATCTCATTCCTTTGTCACATTTCTTCTAAAGAATCCATAACTGTTGATCATGTTAAAATGAAAGTTGTTGAAGATTGACCACGACCAACACATATAACTGATATTTTTTGTATTCATGGTTTGATATGCTATTACCAGTATTTTTTTGAAGACATTGAATAATTATCTTATATATAATATTGAATTTTACATATATCATTACCTGATTTTAATCATAATTATACATCATATTACAATCCATGGATCCTAATGTCTAGTGTCTCAGAATACTATGTTCATAATAAAATATTTTTAAAAAACATTTTATTTAATATCTATAAAGAACATATATTTTCAATTGTGCTCTTACATCTACATAAAATAACCCTGGGATAACATGAAAAATGTGATGAGCTAAAATCCCAGTAAGGGAATAACCATAAGAACAATGCATTAGCACATGGGATAGAAGGCATGACATGATGATATAAAAAGGAATGTAAAATATGTAATCATAAAATTTAAACATGGAACCATATAAACATTTATTCATAATAATTTGATAGAAATATAAAACATGACATTATCATGAGTCATGGAAGACCACCAGGACATTTGAACATGGTATCACATGCCAAGGTAAATAGAAAATACAGTCACACATATTAGCACTAGCCAAGGCTCACTTCCAAGACCATCACACATAATTTCTCATTAGAATAATCATTACCCAATGCATTAGATCTCTATCTAGGAACACCCATCTTGATTTTTCCGGAATATTATTTCCACATAATGAATCATACATATTCAATATTACATAAACATTATTGTTACCCATATAAAAAATTGGTTACCACAATCATGTCATTAAGCATAATAAATGGTAGTATAATAAAAGTGTTCATGAAATAAATAAACTAAAATATGTATGGACAATAATAAGATAAAATATGAATATATCATGTAATGTGATTTCAAGTAGATGTGAAAACACATAGGAAAATTATTTATGAAATTTTAGCATTAAAATATTTTTGTGCACTTTTAAGGAAAAATGCACCTGAGACATTAAAATAGAAATGGGAAAATACTTTATATAAAAACAAAAATTAACCAAAAAGGTTTTCATATTAAAAAATATGGTTTTATAATGACAAGTGTGGATTAATAAATAAGATATATTTCACTTGTAATTGGGTAATATTTCGGTAAGTTCCCTCAAAACATGTTTTCTTATAGGGACGTATTAAGGTAGAAATCACTTAGAAACATGTATATACCCAAAAAATAATCATGAATGTGTCTCAATAAATGAATTTTGTACATGTAAAAATCATTTAGAATATGCACATAAAAATATAAGATAACATCATTTTGGTAAAATAAATATAAGTCAAACCGAAGGAATAAAGGATGTTCAGGGGGAATCCCTTACAGATTATTGGCATTGTATTATGAGTACTTCAAAGATATTAATGAGGTAGAAAGGGGTCTATAATCTCATATACATGATGAGGGGGATTTATGGGGGAGGTGAGAAATTGTAAACCTTCATTTTGGAATACACATGAAAGGGAATAACATTGAGGACATTCTTGAAAAAAAGGGAAATAGCGAGGATCCCATACTATATCTGATGGTGTTCTAGACATGATATTAATGACATGAATAATAACATTAGGTTCAATAATCTATATGTATAAAACCTATTTTACATTTAATTTATTTTTTATACCCTTTTATTTTTATTAATAACCTTTTTTATTTGTTATGTGGTTCAATATCTTTGCTTAGGCCTATTTTTTTCTTGGTTTTTATGATAGGTCTACTTATATACATGAATGAATAATCACATAACATTAAAATGGTTGTCATGAATTGGGGTTATATTTTATTATTTACCGTAAATATGGTTTATGGTTTAAAATTTAATTTTGTTACTTGGAGTGAATTTGAATGATTATATAAAACATTGGTGATAACCATATGGGTCTATTGGCGGTTGTGTTTACTACAAACTCATTTTTCATTATAATTTAATATCAGATGTAAAAAATGACTATAGAACATTACATATGATATATTACATAATAATATGGTTCAACCAAAACAAAAATGGTATCATGACCAGAATTGAAGATGGTAAAATAAATTGAAAACCCATCGTCCTTGAATGTATTAAATTAACACATATAAAATAGTGTATTTTATACTAGTATAAAAGAAGAGTTCAAGAGATATGATAATAACTAAATACGTAAACATAAAAACATTCTAGTAAATTTATGGTATTGGATTTTTCATAACATTTTTTTGAGGAGAGGTATGGATAGAACTGAAAACAAATGAACTTGAAAAGAGAGTAAAATAATTGAAAAGAGGAATTTTCCTCTGGAATCAATTTTTCATGAGTGCCTCTTAAGGGGAAAGGATTTGGGTTTTTTCTGAAATTAATGAATTTTGGGTGTGGGGAAGGAGCTTGGGGAGATATTTGGGATGAAATCATAGAATTCAAAAAGATTGAGAGGTGTGAAGAGAATAAGTAAGGGGTGGTATTAATAGGGGAATAGAGGAGGGTTTTAAAAATATTTTAATCATTAGTTTATTATTTTTCCATAAGACAAGAAATAATGATGATTACATGACAAGACTAGTAATAATTTCCTTTTATTTTGAAATTAGGTTTCTTATATTACTTATAATGTTAGGAATTGTGGATTTACATTAAAATGTATTTATAATGTAAATTTTTGTATTTTACTATTCACTAAAAATTAATGTTTTTTAGAAAAATCCAAAATATTTACCCTAAGCATTTTTAGATTAGTATAATTGAAAAATGAACTCCATTTTTCCAAAAAAAGTATAAATATAATTAAATTAATTTTTAATTAAAATCATAAGATACATAAAGATAAATATTTTAAAATAGTACATAATTTTATAATACGTTCAAAAATTACTTACTGTCATATAAAATTATCTTAAAACCAAAAGACATGAAATTGATAAAATATGAAGACTTTCTAAGAAAATATATTTTATTTTAAATTAAATAAATAATTTTAATTAATTATTTAGGACATAGAAACATGCCTATACTTTGAATATGTTCATATTATCCCTTATAAGTTGCCTAAATTTTATTTATACATTCATGGGTGAGGTTAGTATCATATTAGATGATTTACAATTCATAAGGGTCATATTACTATTCATTAGGGTATGATACATTTCATAAGAGTAGGTTACTATTATCTAAAAAATTATGTTTGTATATCTTACTCAAAACATCTTACTAATTGTAACAGTGTATGTCAGAATTTTGAAATTCAAACCACAGAAGTGTCACAATTTTGTATAAAAGTAAAATAGTACATAGTTTTTTATTTTTTTTGTTATTTCATGTCATTATATGACATATTTATAAGAAATTAATTTCAATTGATAAAACATTTTGTCATTACATTATTCCCCCATTACAAAATTTCACCCCTGAAATTTCTTTTTACATACAAAAATATAAATAGGAGCGGGTACTTTTCCAACATTTCCTCCTCCAGTTCCCATGTTGACTCTTCGTATATAAGGTTCCTCCATAGTACTTACAAGGGCCAAAAACACACAGGTGTCTGAATCATCCAAAAAGCTCCACAATCTGATTAGAAAAATCCTTCTTGAACAGGTTGAGAAGAGCCGTTGACATATCTCATAAAGGCCATACATAAGGCCCTCCATGCGGTAGGCGCCGGTTCCTTACGAACAGCACTGCAAGAGGCTCTGTGGTGCCCATACTTGATGGGAGACCAAGAAAAAAGCAGCCCCTTTGGGGCGTTAGGTCCTTCACGAGGCTCTTGGTGTCGGTCACATCTGCCAAGCCATTGACGGTGTCTCACCCCCTCTGCGAGGCCCCCCACGGGCTAAAAAACCTTCACCTTTTCATGGCGCGGTGTGGCTCCACGATGAGATCGGCACCCGCTGACCTGGGCTTTTCCTATAAATAGAAGGCGTACCCCCTCTCCCAAAAAATTATTACTCTTACCTTTTACCTTCTTGTTTGTCATAGACCTTTGTGATGCCTTCACATGGATTCCCAAAGGTAGTTCGCATTTGCGAGCCATCTCCCTTTACATTATTTTCACACTCTGCCAAAAGTGAAGATGCCCTTCATGAAGGCCCGTGCTATTCACATTGGAAGTATCCCCTTCGAGGTGATCGATGATTCACAAAGCGTAATGCCTATTGAAAATTCTAAAAAAACAAAGAGGTATTCGTTAAGGGAAATCCCTTTCCCCATTAATTGTAGCACTTTATGAAGCCGCGACCTTTCACGAAAATCCCCCTCTTCGTGAAGTGTTTTTCCTTCACAGATCATGTATTCTCCTAGTCGTCCTTTCCCTTCGAGAGGTGAAACTTCTTTGGAAAGACCAATCATTTCGCGATGCACGTTATCTTCATGAAGACTAGCCTGTTCATGAATCCCAACCTCTTGGAAAAAAATATCCTTCTAATACCAAATTACTTGCATGCCCCTTTCTTGTACAAACCCCTAAGCTAGTACAAACAACGTTATAGTTTCTTGGGTGGTGCATCTCATAACTTTGCTTCACCTCATGATTTTGTGCACATGCACGCTAATGTCTATTTATTCTTCTCATAGCCATGCTAATGTGGACCCCTATGTGGATCACTCCATGACACCCCCTCACCACGGAATTTTCAATGCCTTCCCATCACCAAGGGTTTATGTGCGCTGGTAATGAATGTCCTAGGGGTGCAGATTGAACCCTCTTCATCGGAGCTGTAGGATGATAAAATTCCATGAATCATCTTCCTCAGCACATGACGTTAAACTGTGACTTCACCCCATTCACATTATATGGGGTTCCCCACCACAGACATTTTCCACACCTGATCGTCACCATGGGAGTGATCTCTTCCTCATATGGAATGGGATACTCTCTGTTAGAGTGGCACCTGTCCATGGGAAATGAAAACCACCATAGTGAAAGCCCCTAACCTTTCTTGAAATAGGTATAATACCTTCTCCCTATCTCTTTTTCGGTACCAAAGACCAAAGGAGAGTTGGGCCTTGAGACCTATGTTATCCCATTACTCTCCATCTAGGATTTTTCACCACTCAGCCACCATCCTAGAGTATGTCCCTATCTCCATCTACATAGGCTTCATACAACACATAATCCATTGTGTACCCTTTGGGATGCTAACCATGTGTATGCCCCTGTTTCCTTTTTGGGCTACTAACCATTTGTATGCCCCACACCACTTCCCAGAGACACACCTTTCAGGACATAATCATCAGGCCTTCTCTTCCTCTTGTTTCCCACACCGAGCATGACTAACATGGGCTTAGAGTAGGCATAGACCATGAAATTCTCTTTGGGCCTCATTAGAGTTTATTTCCCAAACATTCATGAACTACAAAGACATTGATCCTTCTCATCCCAAGGTACGTCGGAAGCCTTCTTAAGGTTCAAGCCCAACACACAATTTTTTTCACCCCATTCAATTCAATTCTCAATACTCTCTCAAATTATGTGGACTTTGATCCTTTCCAGGGCATGATATGTAGGAAGCCCCCCCTGAGGATCTACCATAAAACCAAGTTTTTATGACCCCCTTCACTTTGGTTCACCAAACTCTCCCGAACTATGCAAACTTTGAACATTTCCAAGGCATGGTATGTAGGAAGCCTCCCATAGGTTTATCCCCAACACCTATTGGTCCCAACCCCCTCCACATTGGTCCATCATCATCACACATAACATTAACCTATACACAACCTTTGTTGTCCCTGAAGGCGTTAAATTGTACCCATTCAAACTACGGGGGTTTTCATCCTTTTCCTCTAGACATGGTACATTGGAATCCATTATGAGGTTCAAACCCAATCAACGGTAAGCCTTTTTCCGCAAATCTGCAGTAAGCTGTTGTAACACCCCAGTACAACACCGAGTTCGAGCGCACCACGACTTACCAAACTAGCCATTAAAAAAATAAGTTAGGAATATTATTAACCACATTTAAAATTTTCTATAACCTATATAATTTTAGCATTCATATTTTGTGTTTCTGAGACATAATATAAGAAAAATTCAATCTCGAAGATAAAAGAGTTATTATTCAAAAAATGTAGTTTTATGCATTTTAATGATGGACCTTTTTTAAATCCAATATTAGAGAATTTTATATATTCAATATAGTGAAATTAAATTCATGTATATAAGAGTGACAAAAAAATTAGTTTGGATATATTTTTGGTATTTTTCTGATAACTTTCATATTTTGATGAATAGTGAAAAAATACAAAATTTCAATTAAACACAGTTTTTTAATTTAAATAATTAATAGTAATAATTTATAAATTTGAATGTTTTTTAAGAATAATTAGATTATATTTTTATAATTTAATATAATTTTGGTAATTGAATGTAATTTATCAATTAAATTGGACTTAAACAAGTGGCATTCATTTAATAGTTATTATTTCTTAAAAACACGGTTTTTTGTTTTGACAACAGGAATTAATTTTAAATTAATTCCTGCCACTTCTATGTTTTGAATTTGAAAAAGTGTATCCCATATTTGGAATCATGATGTCCAAATTGTCTAAATATGTATCTTATATTTTTAGACATTATGAATAATTACTTCGGTAAATATTTTATTTAACATTGTTAAATGGAAAATCCGGTAAATGTGGGTAATGAAATAATATTAAAATAATACAAAATTACCATAAAACGGGTCCTAACCCAATTGGCTGATACCTTCCCACCATGGTCATCCTTGGGTCGATTTTAGGAACCCATGGATCCACATGAGAGCGATAATGACACATTATATTAATTAATTTAATGTAAAGACAAAAATGTCATAAACCTATATCTTTTAGTAAAATAGTTTTTACATGGTGTTATATAAGATATATTTGAGACTATAAATATTAATTAGTAAGATAACAATATTTAATAAATAATTTTTTATTTTTATTTTTAATTTTTAGACATTAAATAATTAAATTTATTAATGACACAATGATGATGTCGTAATTACCTTATTAATGATAAAATCCAATAAATGATATTTTAAATATTAAAATAAACATAATTTGGAAGTTTTGGTGGTAACCAAGAATTATATAGTTCATAATGAAATGTTATTATTGATTCTATGTATTTTTTTAAAGTAATCAAGTTGTGATGACTTTTACAAAAACTATATACTAAAAAGAGTCAAAATTGACAAAAATGAGTTTTTAAAACAAATATTATATTATTAATTGATATAATATTCCTAAAAATATAAGGCTCACCTAGAAGACTTAGATAAGGTTATATATATTAATAATTAACCACATAGGGTTTTCTTGTCCTGTTATATTATGTTTATTAACCATATAATATAAAAATACAAAGAGACATGGTAAATGAAAAACTATTTAACAAAGAGTTAAATCTAAAAGATAAGGTTAATATGATGACCTTAACCAGTCTAAAACCTATTAATTGATAGGTTTTAGACCCATAACCACCTTATACTTTAAATAATTCATTTTGGAAAAATTATAAACAAAAAATTATTTTATTATAAAATAATATTTGATGCTCTTCCAAAAGTGACCCTCACCTCTCTTACAAAAGGGTACTTCCCCTTATACTAATTTCACACCTCCAAAGACTTTTGGCTTAGAAAAACCCTACCCAAATATCCTCCAACCTTTCCTCCATTCATCCTATAGGCCTTTCTTTGGTCATAAAGCCAACCTAAATAGCCCTTTTAATCAAATCAAAATGAAGAACCCGAAGAAGATGTAAATATATCATCACCCCTTTAATGTTTTTTTCTTCTTCAAAATCCTCTTTGTTTGTTGTTTCGATTATAAAATAATAATTCTAGTATCTTATATATAAAGTGGACTTATTATAAAAATTTTACACCCATATTCATTATTCTATCAATCCTATAAATGACAAAGTCACCATACATACGTACGTACGGATTACCGTTTCCACGTCATAGTGTAGTTTGTTATTCAAACACATCATTACTTGGATGGGTATTATAATGAGTATAACTGATGTAAATAATAAATATAACATGTTAATTATTATGTATATATGATATACCATCCAATTATATATGATTTCTCCATTAATATAATGATATTGTCACTCGTGCGTACGTACTGATTACTATCTCCACGAACGCAATGAGATTCATTCCTCATCGTAATCATTCAAGAATAATTTTCATTTTATGATTAAAAATAATGTTTATATACATAATATCATTCTGTATATGAATAAAATACATCCTATCCATAACAAAAATGGCTTACGTAACCAAGAATATATTGGAAAACGAATAATTTGACACCTAAAAAGATGATACTGCAAAACTTTTATTAACAAAGCAATATTATAAGATCATATATGACATGATATTTATGTATATAGTTCTTGTATAATTTAATAACATTTTTTTAACTATTATATAGGAGGTTAACATTCCATCTACTGAGGAAAAGTACATGGTAAGGGTTAATTTCTCAATCTCATAATTATTCGAGATTATTTAGGTGTAAGTTTTTACTAGGACATAATTATTATCCATGTCCCTGTTTCATAAAAGAGTTCACAAAGGGATTATTTTAAGGGACTCTTTTTCTAAAACAAAATTTTAAATTAATTAATGATTTATTCTTCTAATCCATTCTCATTAATTTCTATGTTTTCAAAATGATTTTAAGGATTTATTTATATGGATGTGAATGTTTTTAAATGTTAATTCCTTTAAAATTTCTCAAAGTGTTATGGGACACTTTGATTCAAAAATATATTTTAAATTACTTCTTTTATAAATTATGTGACTTTTAAAATGATTTCATGAAAATGGGATATTTCTCCCAAAGAAGTTTACTTATCATTTTCAACTATTTTTGCATCCTTTACTGGATATTATTCTTGATCGAGGATTATTTATTATGATAAAAATATTCTATATTGTATTGAAGGTTTTGTGAAATGTTTTGATGTTGATGTGTTATTTTCATACCAATCATGGTTTTAGGATAATGTATTTACATTTCATATTCTAGTTTTAATATTAATATTTATGTTATGATTAAACATTTTCATATGAGGAATCTATTGGAATTAGTAAGTGACGGGTGGAGCCCGCAATAGCTCCTCGATGCATCAATAGGTCTCAAGAGACAAACTAGTGTCTTGGCACAAGGACTTGATGAAATCTTATTTGTAGTATTGGAACAAGCACTTTAATATGTGGTTATGAAGTCTGAAAATATGCATTCCATCATTATGAAAGTGTCTATTGATATTTCATTTGATTATTCAACTAGTAGAATATCCATGTAAATAAGTAAATGAAATTATTTTATTTTTATTATTTCCCTATTATTCTTATGTTTATGTTTAAAAGGATTTTTTTAGTTATATACATTGCCTTAAATGTTTATGCTTATTTATGAAAGTTTCCACTTTATCATTATCCTTACTGAGCATCTTAGCTCACCCCTTTCTATGATTTATTTTTCCCAGGATACGAAAATGTATATTATGACTGACTTGCTGGGATAGTCTAATCACTACTGGAAAATAGACATATACCCACGGTTCAAAACCATGGGTATAGCCCCCAAAATCGTGGGTATAGGCTATACCCATGGTTCTGGGAACCGTGCGGCTGAACGGCGTCGGTATAGGTCCCTGACCTATACCCATGGTTTTGGTCAAACCATGGGTATAGGATTTTTCCACCGTGTCAATACTCTATACCCACGGCTTTCAAACCGTGGGTATAGGTTTTATAAAATAGCGGCTGTCCGGATTCGATCTCGTGACCTCTTCACCGTTAACGAACCACCTTACCACTGCCCCAATGTCGACTTTATGTATATGTATATATATTTTGTTAAATATATTTATTTAAACCGTGGGTATAGAGGGAAGAACCGTGGGTATAGAACTCCCGCAAAAAAAAATTGTTCCCACGGAAAAAAAAAAATTCCCGCGCAAACGCGGGAAACCTATACCCACGGTTTGTCAAAACCGTGGGTATAGGTTTATAACCAAAGGCTATCCCCACAGTTTTGGGAAAACCGTGGGGATAGAGCTCACCTATTCCCATGGTTTATGGCCAAACCCTGGGTATAGGCATGTTTTTGAGACCCTATACCCACGGTTTTCTTAAACCGTGGGTATAGGTTCTGGAAAACTGCCTATCCCCACGGTTTTTGAAAACCGTGGGGATAGGGTGACCTATACCCACGGTTTTTTCCAAAACCGTGGGTATTCGTCCATTTTCCAGTAGTGAATGGAAATTAATGTTGTAAATGGAGAAAATGTTGTTGTTATTGTTTTTCATTTTATAATGTAATGAAACGTTCTTGTATGAAATCTATTTTCCAATACTACTAAACTGATCAATCCTTCGGGACATGATTCCTTATAATCATTCCAGTGTATTAAAATAATGAACTGACTCTGGGTAACTAGGGTCGGGGTGTCACAGCTGTTATATCCCACTCGACGGTAAGCTTTTGTGCCCCTATCAGCTGTAAGCTGTCGTATCCCATTTAGTTGTAATCCATTGTATTCCCCAATCAATGTTAAGTCATTAGAACCCATGTTTGCAATAAGATTTTTCAACTATCCATAAATAAGACATTGTGTTCCATATTTGACGGTAATCCATTGTAGCAACATTCATTAGGAACCACATATCTGGTCCGCCCCTCTAGCATTAGAACAACTCAGGCTGTTAACAACATGTAAGCCCCAGTATATCATCGGGTCACTATCCTCTGTGCGCACCCCAATTCTATACCCCATCCTAAACTGTTTGGACTATGATTCCCTACCATGAGGATATGAAGGAGGCCTCCCTGAGGCCCAATCCCATCACTCATGTCATGTCATGGTCTCTCCCTCATGCATGAGTATTTTAGTAGGTTCATTCCCCAACCTGAAGGTTCTACATCCTCTAGGTCACAACCATGCGTTTATTCTCATTGACTACCTCCCCAGGTGTCCCATCCACTAATAGAACTACGTGTAAATTGATTCCTTTCCACATTGATACATAGGATGTCTCTTCAAGGATCAAGCCCAATACCACCTTCACATTCATGACAATTCACCTCCCACTGCTCATAACAGCAATCAGGTAACTAACCATGCATTATCCCCAGTATCAGTATTCCCTCTAGGGGTTTCACCCACCTAATACACTCCCATCAGTTTTCTGATCAGTTCAATCCATCTCCACTTGATGATAAACTCATGGAATACCCTATGTTAAACATGGGAAACTAAAGAAAATCTCAGAGACATGCCTTTGGAATATAATTACATGCATTCAACGTGAGATGCCAAGGGATTCTATGACCCTGAGAAGCCCTATCATAAGTAAAAAAACACAGACGTGCCAGTATTCTAGTATCCAGACATGCCAGTGATTTCCAACATGACTACTCCCCTGACTGAAGTTTTCTACCCTGACTAGACCCCTTAGAATCTCCTAAAAAAGCAGTGTAATTAATCGACATCCATGAAGACATGGTACCAAGAAGAGTTTCACAAACAATGTCTTATGTCTATGAGGGAGACATGGACTAGGTAATAAATTCAAAGAGGGAATCAACAGAAGGAGGAACTAATATCCCATTATCCTGTTTTGATCAAGGAGAAAACGTATCTTAACAAGAGATAGATGTCACCCACAATTTTAAGGTGGGAATGTGGGGAAATAATTAGTGAATCTTCCTCCACACACAAATGTGTGCCCCTATAAAGGCTTCAGAAACAAAAATTGTGAACCTGACATGAAATTATTCTCATAAATGTAGATATTTTTATTGTTTAAGACATTAGTGGAATAACATGTCACTAAATCCATGTATCTGACACCAGGTCCTTCCATGAAAGTAGTGGACCTTGCATGAAACTCACAAGAAGTTGGGGCAGTTCAACATTGGACATCCTTGTCTGTGACATTGTCAGCGTGGATCCTTCTTACCATCCATGTAAGATGGAATGGAACTGTTGCACTGGACATTGATTTCTTGATTGCAAGACTAATTTTTTATTCTCCATGCCTTCCAGGACCCAAGCTGCTGTATCGGGAAACGGATCACTTCCCACCTACCAACATAGGGGTAGGAGAAATGTCACTATGGAAATCTCACGTAGCCTCATTTCCCCCATGACAGCTTCCACGTCCACAGCTGATAGGCACCCACGACCCATATCCCCATCTCAGTTCGTTCCATGAAGGGTGGTAAACAAACTCATATGACGATATGAGTAGGAGGGGATCATCCTAACCAGGGACAAGGCCTGACATGACCTAGAGGCATCTACACCTCGTTACCACTACTCCCTCTATGGGTCGTATAGGGAGCCACTACTCCGCACTCTAAATCAAAACTGTTTCAGTATCCTCTCCCCGGAATGCTTCGATGACTCCCTCCCCTACACCATTGTGGTGGGGGATATCCTTTATAGCCTGACTGAGATACCATTCTAGGGGCTCACAAGGAGGTCCCCCACTAGGTCGCACCAAAACCACCACCCGACCCCACGAGCTAAGGAATAGGTAAGCTATGTGCCTGCACTGCCTTCCCCATCCTGGTTGACCCATAGCCCGCATCGGTTGCAGTCTAAGTAGGATGCTTTCAAGGGGGCATAAATGTCAACGACTAGCATTGACCTTTCCACCACCGACATATACCATTAGTTCCTTGTTTATTCTAAGCATGGTCATGTAGACGCCCAACCCAGATTGTGGCCCCAACCACCCCATGATCAGGATGGGTCGACTCTCCTGGTTTCCAGCACACGTAGAGCGCGCCGTAGAAAGACCCACAACAACGACACGCTCTATGGAGGTCATACCCATACTACCATCATTAAGAATGAGGGTCCTCCCAACATCCACGCTTGGTGTGTAGGTCCTCCCCAATCCACCTTCAATATGAATGAGGGTCCTCCCCATAGTAGTGACACTTAGTATGAAGGCATCTTCCATGGTCATGACATTAGGCATAGAATCATTCATCCTGTCACAAGATGTTGGGGTGAAGATGATATGCTTCCGGTCAACCTATAGCATGGGGGTATTCCCCATGTCCTTACAGCCACCGACGAAGGTCCTCATCCCAACAACCAACACGAAGGTCCTACCCATTTTTTTCTCGGCATGTTCAAGGACCCTCCTCATACCGACGCTATTAGTGGACATAGAAATGGAAGTCCTTCCGAGGATCCTACCAGCTCTAGTGGAGGTCCTACCAATTCTAACACTTCTGGTAGAGATTTCCTCCACACATTAGCCAGTGGACATGGATGTCCTCACTGTGTTCCCTTTGACATATTTGCAGGATCCTCTAACACCCTGGATCACTTAGGCGGAACCCCTTTCTGTCCCAGCACTAGTTCGGCCAAAGGACCATCTCGAATATCAAATCTACCTAGTCCCAAAGATCCATAATGGGGAAAGTGGGTGGGTAATCACCTCCATAAGTTGAGTTCCGAGAAGGTTCAAATTGAGATTAAACCAATAAAATTATCAGATTTTTTGGTGGATTAATACGTAGTAATGGAACCCTCACATCATTCCCTTATGTCAAGGGTCAAGGCAGGAATGAGGTACATCGTCCTCATACATTCAGAATGCGAGGTCCACAAGATCCCTACCTCCGTATGCATATACATCCAGGAGGATGAAGATTTGGTGTCTCCATTGGGTATAGCTATGAAATCTCCACCATCATAACTAGTATCATTATCTACCTTGAACAAAGATCGCTGAGAGTTATTCTGGGGACCGATGGAGAACATGTAATAACATGGTCCACTGCCATCAGCCTTGGTCTCTTCGCTAGAAACTGTGGTCACCAGCACATCTTATCGTGATGTGGTGGCAATGTAACTACACTCTTTTGAAGATAGCATGAGATGTGGAGGTTTGTCAGCCCGCTCGCCGTATTCTCCACCTACCAACATATCATCTCAGCAATCTCAATCAGTACCTCTATTGGTTCTCAGACACCCCCAGTTGATGAGTGGGGAAACAAAGGGCCATACCCCGAGTCTATCCTAAGGAGATTGTGGGACATTCTTGAAGGAGACCATTTTTTGGAGATGTATTGTCCAGTTGCAACACTGAATTTTTGTCTGCTAAAATCACTCACCTAGGAGGAAGTTTGTTGCTATGGCAAGACCCTCTGGGAAACTCACTTTCATATTTTTCATCAATCAGGGGACTAAACCAATAGACATGAAAATATAGATAAAATTGGTCAACAATTTCATTTGTTTGATTTGGCCATACTCATTATATCCCAGTGCCAGGAGTCACCAGGATGCCATATGGCCCTCCGAATGCGATCCGTTTAGAGCTTTAAATTGCTCCGGAAGATTATTAAGCAGGATTCACCCTACATTTAGATCTGGGGCTAGGGGATGTAAATTTCCCTTCGCTTCAGTTCTATCCAGCACCATCCCAACATGCCAAGCGATATCAGGGATATGCATCTTGGAAGAGTTGCAGTTAACATGGGTAATCTATCAAAGGAAGAGACAGAGACAGAACTCCTTAGGGAATAGATACCCCCCGGGGGTGCCACTTCTTTTGGACCTCTCACAGAGTTTCAATCTCCATAAAATAAATCTAATCTGTCTTCTCATACCCACTGAGTCATTGGTCGACACCCACAATCCAAGATATGGTAAGGAGCATCTCGGAGCCATAAAACCCTCTGACTCGTCTGGATCAGTATAAAAGGTGAAGGATGACCCCAAAAAAGTTCTGTTGTGTCAATAGCTCATAGAAAATTAGAATATGGTCAATGACCTCCTTGATGAGCATGTCGTTATGTGATGGGAAGAGTACAGTGATCCTCAGTTGGCGCAACAGGGACAGGCACAACTCCCCCCGGTGAGTTGCCTCCGGGTGACCCTTACCATCTTTCTCATGCAGACAGGGTAGAGGCTGGAACATATTGCATGATAAAGTGGTATCTGTTTCTAAATCCACCTGAGTGACATGAAAACCCCTAGGACCCAACTCCAGTTCCCCCAGCCACTCCATATGTAATCCCACCTACCGCACCACGAGTTGACGGGCCTACTTATAACATTGAAGAACTTGCCAATGAACTGGTGTTCAAGGATCCCCATCATGATAGGAAACCCCACCTGGATGATCCCATGGCAGAACTCATCACTCACCTCGAGGAATTGGAAACTCAACAAGTGGAAATCTTGACTCCTGGAAAGCCAAATCCTGTATGGTTGGATGATATGCCAGCACAAGTGGGTGTCAAAAATCCTAGTTTCTCCCTCTTTAATGGGATGAGTGACTTACTGCATCATTCAAACCACTTCATTTCAAGGTGCGGACTCATGTTGGGAACTCTGACACAAAAGGAGGCTACAAAACTCCGATGATTTGTATATACATTGGGAGGACCTGTGTTTGTCTGGTACAACTAGCTACCCATCAGGTCATTACTCGGATGAGAAGATATTCATAGGAAATTTCATTACTAGTTCAGTTCCACCACTTAGATGATGGGTATTGGAGACCTTTTCATGTTCAAAATGATTCTTGACGAGCGTAACGCAGGCTTTGTCTCCTGGTGGAAAGGGCTCACATACTCTCTTAACAAGTCATTGACTTATGAGATACAACTCATGATGTGTGTGTGGAATATCAAAATAGAAAGGGTCCCATCTCTCATCAGCAAAAATTACCTCAAGGGATTTCAAGAGTTCTCTGATAAGGCCCAATGACTAGAGGAATCCTTACAGAAGGCCAAGCAGGCACGTCTATTGCCTCTCGCAATTCCTAAAAGAAGGGCCACTAAGGCTGATCCCGCCATGGTGGCCCAAATAGAGGACCCTAGAAAAATGGAATTATTACTAGTGGAGATGCCTCTATAGTCTCACAGAGGCTGACGAATGAAGGTGTAGCCTCCGACCCTGCAGCCCCTACCTAAGAACCGGCAGACACCCCCGAGTAATGTGTCGTCACTACCTAGGAAGGATAACCGGGATCAGCCTCCTCTAAAGACATCTCCAACCCCAAATCATGGCTAGGCTCCAATATCCCCCTTCCTGGATAAGTGAAACTAGACCTACTCATTTAATGAGGCTTATGTACCCGATTATTTCCACAGTTCCTTGGAACATGGAATTGTATAGTTTCTCAAATACATGAGACCAGAAGAGGCAGATATCACTGATCACCCCAACTACTACCCCGATCACTAGATCCTAGGTATCTCCATTAAAAAGTGATATATGAATAAGGACTGGCTTCAAGACCTGGTTGATAAAAACACAATCTGTTTAGGCTCATCTACAGAACATGTGGCATGAGTATTCGTGAAGACCGATAGCAGTAGTGACATTGAAGGTGAGTGGAATCTGTTTTCTAACTGCGGGTACCACAAGATCGATGTCTAGATGGATCATAAGGAATAATCCCACTCCAATGGAATTATCTATGCATGCCCGAATCGACATGAACCTTCAGTAGAAAATGTGTCACCTGTAGCCAATAGCTCTATGTCAATGGCTCATGTGTCCTCTTCCCAGAATTTTCAACATCGACAACACAAGGGAAAACAATGTCCCCAACCAATTTCGTTGTCATCCCATACTCTCGGCTACTTCATTCCCCCATAGATGGTGATTTCCCTGCGAATACATCTAGAATTAGATGATTCTTCAACTGACAGTCAAGTGTATGCCTCGGTTAACACATAGTGTTGGTAAACCCCTACATGATTTCTGATGGCGAGTAGTGCCAGGAGGACCCACCCACAGTTCCTAATCATACCTAGTGTCGATGAAGCCACGACTATATGGGTAATTGGAGTTACCCATTTAGCACTTCTATTTAGGGTGCACATTCCAATGAAACTAGATAGTAGGCCCAGCGTAGAGCTCACTACGTGCAATCTTATCAGCTGGTGTCATCAGGTCCATCTTCACCGTTGTTTGTGTTGCTGGATCCAGAAGAGTCGTCCCAACCGAAAAGTAATCAAACATATGGCCCTTATCTGGTCTCACTAAACAATAATTATCTAGGGAACAATGGGAAATTCCACGCACCATTCAACTACTGATCCATCCGGCAGGGCCCGCCATACATCTAGTCACAGAGCGACCTCTTTTAAGAAGAATCTCACACCTGGAACAGATGTATGATGTCCTCAAACATATTTCCATCATTCCAGTATATATTTCCATCCATGAGGACCATTTCCTGTCATCAGATATGTGTGAATCCCTCACAGAGGCTTTAAGAAGTAACCTGCAGTTTAAGACAGAGGTAGTATCTTTAGAAGACTTCCATGATGAGGTAGTCGAGCATGCCGAATTCTAGGCCATCATATTTTTTTCTAGAGAAGATTAATTATCTTACATAAATTGGAACATCTACACACTATATATCTCCAGATATTTTAATGGTGTAGAGGCTCTTCATTGTCTTGTCGACACAAGTTCCACGATCATTCATATCCAGACACAAACACTGCAAAATCTAGGGCTATCTAAGGATGACCTAATTCCCTATGACCTAAAAATCCAAGGTTATAACAGGAAGAAACAGACATTGGCCAGAAAGATTCACTTATAACCTAGTTTGGAAATCTGGTATATAGAACATATTTCATGGCTATTTCACAGGACAGTGCTTACAAGGCATTGATGGGTAGGTCATGGATTCATATGCATGAATCAGTTCCTTCATCTTATCATGAGTGACTTAATTGTTCCATTTGTGGTCTATTGGGCATAATTCAAGGTGACGCATATCCCTTTGACTCTTGTGAAGTCCACTATCTGGATGTCAACTATTATAAGAGCAAGTATATGAAGAGTATGGCTAACGAGGTTTAGCATCCTATGGATGTGACAAACCAGTGGACAGATCTAAATGACACCTACATAATTCCAATCCACTTGTTGGTGGATACAACCCTAGACATGTGAAAGTGATTTTTTGTTTTTTTAATTAGGGGGGATCACATTCCCAAGTCTATGAGACGTCAGAAGATCGTCTCATACACTTACACGAATTAGGTTTAGGAGATCCAGAGCCTCCTACACTCATAGGATATCGGGATGTCCACCCATGGAATCAACAATATGCCATAAATTCTTTTTTATCCATGCTGGGATAAACCGGCTCCATCCAACAGGTCAATATTTCTTTTATATCATCATGTGTGTCCCCTTGGGCTGATGATCATATGGGATTAAATTCACAGCTTTCATCGCTATAGTTTTGGGAGAATAGGAGTGCCCCGATGAAGCGTCTACCACCGCTCAGGTTGGTACCAGTCTCCCATAAGGATTTTTTGACTCAAAAGAAACTCCTTCTAAAGAGGATCCATTCTCTATATGTGAAGAAGAGGATTTTTAGGATGATCCTCCTACCATTTTAGAGGTAATATTTACCACAGTTGATGAATTAATACAAGTGAACCTCGGTAGCGAGGCAGATTTGAAACCCACATTGATCAGTGCTAGTATGCCTCTCAAAGAGAAACAATAGTATATGGACTTAATAAAGCATCAAAATGATGTATTATCATAGAGTTATGATTATATTTCAAGTTTATATCCTCAGGTAGTCATACACCACGTTGGTTTCCCAGAAAATCACCATGGGTATAAGCAGCCTTCTAGAAAGACACACCCTTCTCACGGTTCCATGGTCGAGGCCAAATATTATAAGCTAATCAATTAAAATTTATTTAAGGTGGTTTGGTATCCCGTATGGCTAGGAAATATTCTGCCAATCGAGAAGAAGAACAGATATATTAGAGTCTGCATCAACTTCTAATACCTCAATTGTCATTGTCTCAAAGATGATTTTCCCCTTCCTGTGACAAAATTGTTGATATACACTACAGCTAGGTTCTATGACTACATTTTAATTGATGGGTAATATGAGTATAACAAGATATGAATGACGATGAGGAGTCTATGGCCTTTAGGGAAGCAGAAGGTACTTTCTGTTACCAATTAATGCACATTGGTTTAAAAAATACAGGTTCCACCTATCTACGTACCAGGAATCGCATATTTAAGTCGATCCTCATGAAATTAGTGAAATTCTATGTAGAATATTTGGTTGTCAAATCACTCTAGCATCATGACCATCTCAAAGACCATGAGAATGTGTTCAGCTTCCTCCGTTCTCGCCACCTGAAGATGAACCCATTTATGTGATATTTCGGGGTCATCTCTAGAATGTTTTTTTGCATTTTTTTAGATATAAGGGCATAGAAATAGACCAAGAGGTGATCAAGGCCATTATCCAGATGCCTCTCCCAATAAAAATCTGGGAACTTCGAGGTTTCCGTGGTCACATGTCCTACAAACGGCGATTCAACGCAAATTTAGATGGAAAGTGTAAGACATTCACTCATCTCATTATAAAAGGCATTATTTATCAGTGGGATGAATAATGTTAGAAATTTTTGAGGATATCATGATGTATCTGCTACAACCTACGATATTGGTGCTTCTATTTTCTATAAAACCATAGATCCTTTATCTGACCACCCTAGAATGACTCCTTTCTCGCTGAAAATAACAATGAGGTAATAGAGAATAATATATACTATCTCAGCCACATGATCCTAAATACAGAGACTAGATAATCCCTTATTGAGAATAGTTGTATTACGTTGGTATTCGAAGTGCAGAAATTGTGACATTGCATGTCGCACCATGAGGTATCGCTGGTGTCCTGGGTGGATCTGATGAAGTACATCCTGAGTCGACCAATATTGGAAGACCATCTATATTGGAGGGAAGTGATCCATCCATAGTTATATAATAGGTTTATTCATCAGACTTCTATAAAGGTACATGAATTGGCAGATTTCCTTACCACGCATCCAGGCCTTGTGGACCAGTTTTTGGACCCTGACATTTTCAATGAGGCAATACTCTCGATATTCCAAGCCATTCCATGTTGAAAAATTCACATTGATGGTGCTTCTATGATCCCTACCATTATAAGGTTCAATGACCCTAGGCTCAACAGAGTAGGCCTGGGTATAATCTTAATTACCCTAGCACAAGCCATTCTTCCTTTTTCATTCCAATTGTTAAAAGGTTTCACCAACAATGAGGCAGAGTATCAGGCTCTCATTACTAGCCTCCAGTTGGCCCTTGGGATTGTCGTTCCTTATTTTCATGTGAATGGGGAATCTGAACTAGTCATTAAGAAGATCCATGGTGACTGTGTCATCATAATGTCAGAACTCATACCATTGTTAGAATGCACCCTCCAGCTGATGGACTAGTTCCCATCTCGGCCAGAAGTTACTCATGTCCCTCGATCCCAAAACTTTTGAGCTGATGCCTTGTCCATCCAAGCTACATCACGTAAAAAGCATGAACATGATGATTTGATTATCCATGTGGCACACTGGAGAGTCATCGCTCCCATATCTTCATATGACAATGATATCCCATATGTAATCCACCTTACCGTAGGCGCCTCCACGTCAGGACCTCAAGGTTCCCTAGATGAAGTGATTGATGTGACTCTCGACTGGAGAACCTCCTTTTTTGAATACCCACATAACAGTAATCTCTTAGAAGATCGAGTTGAGCGTGAGCGAATTTGATGCTTCATAGTACAGTTTACCCTTCAGAGTGGTCCCTTTCTTGAGCAGATTCTCTACAGGTGTGGGTCTGATGGGGTTCTCCTCCATTGCATTCAAGTAATTGAGATTTCTAGAATCATACAGGAGGTTCATGTTGGTTCCTACGGGGCTCACCAGACCTTTCCGAAACTACCTCACCAGATTCGGAGGTTGGGATATTTTTCCCCCCATGATCCATGACTAAATAAAGTTTTCCAAGAGTTTCCATGTGTTCCAATTCATTCCAACTTTGGGCATAAACAACCAGAACCTCTCCACACTACCAAGTATTCATGGACCTTTGAATCCCGGGGACTCGATGTCATGAGACCATATCTATCGGTGATGGCTCGCCAGTGCTGGTTCATCCTGACCGCCACAAATTTCAATTCCAAGTGTGAAGAATTTTCCTCACTCAAGGAGTTCAAGGCCCATTCTATCATTGAATGTTTATGCTCCAATATCATCTATCGGTTTAGAGTCCCTTATGTCATCCTCATCAATTATGGCACCAACATCCGAGCGGCCGAGTTGAAGAATTTGTATGCCAAGTACAATATTCATTCTAACCATACCTCCTACAATCACATGTAGGAAAATAGGAAGAATGAGGCGATCAATAAAACCATCTATATCATTCTACAAGAAATGGTTGTTCAGAACAAGAAGAGTTGGTCGGCCAAGATCCCCAATGCCCTCAAGGATTATCAAAAGACAACTAATAAATCTACACTTGTGACCCCATACTCCTTGGTGTATGGAACAAAGGTCATCCTACCCATCAAAAATCAGTTGCCTTCATTAGGCACAACTGTCTATGATCAGAAAACACAATATAAAGTATCTAAAATCCAACTCGATGAATTGGAAGGACTCGACAAGAATAGGCTTTGTGCCCTGCGCAATCTTTAGAGGCATGAGAACAAGATATCTAGAACATTCAACAAGAAAGTTTGCCTCCCCACCTTCTTTCTATGTGACTTGGTGTTAACCTTGAGAACACCATTTGTACCAAGTCAAAACCTCCAAAAATAAATCCCAAAGTGGAAGGACCGTACATAATTCACAAGGTGTTCCCCAATGGTGCATAATCTCTAGTTACCATGGATGGTGAGCGTATAATTCCCCCCCCCCAATTCCAAAGTCTTAATGAAATACATTTTCAGAGCACTATGATCCTACAAGAACTTAAACACTATGTATTTCCACAAGACATTAAACTACATTTCAAGAGTTACGTATGGATTTATTCCCCTCCTTGTGGGATATGTAGGAACACTCGAATTCTTCGTCTTGAGTCCATCCCCAAAATCCTATTTGACTATCTCCCATTTGTATAGTTCTCATGGAAGATCTTGCATGGTGTCCTTTAGGATTTATTGGCCTCACTCATGTCAGGATTACAATGACCGCACCAAGTGCCCCTCCCCTTTCTTAAATTCTTCCACATCCTCACTGCACGATGCTAAACTGCATGGCCTTCAAGAACTAAATTGTTCGTGATTCGCATCCATATGGGATACGTAAGAACGCTTAGAAATTTTGTTAATTTGACCAACCCCAAACATCATGATCTCACCTCGGGTCAGAATACATTGTGTGGTGTTGTATTTTTCCCTCCATTATGTCATATTCATCATGACCGCACCACATATCCCCTTCCCTAGAGATCTCCATCTCTTTCACCATCCTTCTTGTCGTCGAATTTCACGGGAACATTTATGATTCACATACTCCCGGTATTTGGGACTCCGTATCCTTTCACATACAAAAGGCCCCCCGAACAATAAGAATAGTTATCCTAAGTGGTCTCCTATAATTTCAGGCCAATGTCCACGAGGTCCTCGAATGAAAAAATGATACAAGTCCTACATGGTGAATATGATCAGCGGTCGATACTCATTTTTAGTTTCCATTTCGGGTCATGTTTTGGATGATTTGTTTTGAACATGGTCAAAAATTGTACATAATCAATTTCACCTCCCATGTGTCCTGAATAATGGGTTTAGTGACTCATGATTCCCCTATATCCCCTCGAATGTGATCCCAGTTGACGTACACTTAAATGTTGGGGAGAGCTGAATCCTATTCCTTGTTTCCCACACTAAGCGTTTCTCATGTGGGATTATGAATTTTTTATGGAAATAATTTCATGAAGGGTCATGTGTCTACGGTACGAGCACTATGACCTTAAACTAAGATCCCAATCATCTTCATTGCAGGATGTAAAACAAAAAACTGGCCAGGACTTCTAGCCTCAAGTCCCTTGCCCTCTTCCAGCCCTTGCCCAAGTTCTCATCTAGGATTATATGGTGTTGAATAGACTTACATCCTCATCGTACTATTATTTCAGTGCCACTCATATCCCTTTGAGGCACCCCTTATTCATCTATTGTACTTTTTGAAAGAACATGTCACACCATGGTACGTGCAT
The DNA here is from genome assembly GCA_963277665.1 of Viscum album. Classification (NCBI taxonomy): domain Eukaryota; kingdom Viridiplantae; phylum Streptophyta; class Magnoliopsida; order Santalales; family Viscaceae; genus Viscum; species Viscum album. The sequence goes on from OY728148.1 coordinate 396,927,104, forward strand.
CCCATCATTGTTGTTTTATATCATCTTTTATATCCAAAGGACCCTTGAGCAGCATGGATGCGCGGCCAAAGGGATCTCCTATAATTTTGGTCCAAAGTACTCGAGGATTTCAAGTGACAAATTGATACAATTCTCGTATTTTGAATTTGGTCGAAGGTCGATGGTCAATTGTATTCCTCAAAACCCTAGTCACACAAATACAGATACATTGTTGCGAACATTGTCAACAGTTATTCTCTATCGTTGTTGTAATTTTACAGTTTTCCACATGCATGATGATTCTCCCTCTCCTTTGACTAATGTACCATGAATATGACTTTAAAAAATGTATCTACGGTTCAAGCCCTGTGACCATAAACTAAGAGCTCCATTGTCTTCATCTCAAGGCGATAAACTAAAAATTGGTTGGGACTTCCCATCTTATATCCTCAATCATGTCGCCCCCTCTGGCCCAAGTACTCATGTGGGATTGTATAGTGTGGTATTATATTGTGTCCTCATTAACATCATTTTTCCCATCATGACATTCACATCTCACCTTGAGATACCTTATCTGCGTCCTTTCTGCATGATGTGAAACTCCACTGCATCCTCTAGAACTATGTGTGGATGGATTCACATCCTTATTGGATATGTATGATCGCCCAAAATATTAGTCATCGAGTCCAGTCCCATCTCTTAGAATCCTCCAAATAATTCATTCCCCTTGGCCGGAGTCCTTCAAGGGGAGGGGTATACGAAATGGCATGGTCTTTTATCCCTATTCACATCGGGATTGTAACAACCATTCCACGTACCTATTTTTCTGGAGATCCCTTCTCTCCCCTGTTCTACACTCATATTTTTTATTCGGTTGCTCTTCTGTTGGGCCCCTTGACAAACTTTGGCGATTCACCAATGTGCCTGGGAGTACTCTGGTTCAAAACCTACAGTGTTGGATTCTACCTAGATAAGCTCTCACCCATCATTCAAACTTCGTGTCCCCATCATTTGGGTTTTCATCATCCTTCACATCTGAAAGGACCCCCAAATAGCATGGATTCTTAGCCCAAGGGCTCTGATAATATTTCAATCCAACGTCCTCGAAGGTTTCAAATTAAAAATTGATAAAAATACCACCTTGCATATATGGTCAGCGATTGACGCTCATTTTTTCCCTTTTTTAGGTCACATGGTATGGATACTTTGTTTCAAATTGGGTCAACATTTATCCTCCATCGTCATGCCAACCCCATCGATACCTAAATGTTTGTTACATGATTCACATCATTTTCAACCCCATCATGTCCTAGTAGAATTTTTACTCTCTTGGTACCATCCCTTACTGTGAATTTTCACATTATGAGGACAATGCCACGATAAGGCGTCATTCGGGGCTCCTCACCAATTTCCCCATTATGTGTATCCAGTGTGTTTCAATGACCTCTTCCACCCTTGTTTCCCACACTAAGTTTAACTCACGTGGGCTTAAGGATCAGATCGAGGTATGCACTCACTTAGAAGAGTTTCATTTCTCCATTTTATTGGATCTAAGACCTTAAAATAAGATCTCAATATACGCCATCTTTTTAGATTTACCTCTAGCTTTATTCAGATGCGCATGGGATACATAGGAATGACCAGAAAACTCATCTTTTGGTCTAGCCCATGTTCCAACCATTATCTCTTCTGTTCATCCTTTTAGGCTCTGACTCTTAAAGGATTAAATGGTGTGGAATGTTTGGGCGTATGTCCTCATTCACGATGGGTTTGAAATAGCCACACAATGTACTCCCCTCCTAGGAGCTAGTTTCTCCTACCTCATGTCCCACATGACATTAAACTCTAAGTTGTCCTACATGACGTTAAATTGTAAACAACCTTACATGACCATATATTATTATATCATGAATGAGGTTAAAATACATACTAATATTACGTATAGATTGATTCTCATCCTCATGGGATACATAGGAACAGCTAGAAGTTTCATCTATAGGTCCAACACCATATTTTTTTGTCCTCTCCGGCACCCCAGCTAATGTTTCTTCCCTGGAATTGGGCATGTTGTGGTGTGGACCATGTCCCCATTCACGTAGAGTATGCTTTACCACTCCATGCATGTTATCCTCTAAAACCCCATTCTTTCTGTGTATGTCCAATCCATATGACGTTAAACTATGTCACCCGGTCCCAAATGACGTTAAACTATTGCGTCTTTGTTTTCATGATGTTAAAATGCATGGTTGGTCCAATCATATGAACCTAAACTATGATATTATCATCTCAGCCGCATGATGAAAAACAACACTGTATTATAATGTCCTTAATCAGGGGGACATCATGTTGGGTATTGGTCATCCACCATACAATTTTCCAATTCCAACAAGTGGATTGGTACTCTTAGTGAAACTAGGATTCACTGTCCTTGGTTTATCTCTTAACAAAAAAACACACACATCTATCCTAAAGGAAAAACTAGATCTATCAAATACCGCTTCTTTTGGTGTGTCGACCAAAACTGCACAACCTTATTATCCATGGCACTGGTACCCTACCATGCCATTTCTAGAACTATGTATGGATTTATCCCCATCATCATGGAGTATATAGGAACACCCACACACTTTTCTTTGTGACCAGCCTACATTCACTTGTGGTCCCTCAGCCTAAAAGATTTTCGGGGAGCACATTCTGGTATGGGCTTACGTCCTCATTCAAGTCAGGTTTTACACTTACCACACCACACGTCTCCCTCACTCATTTACATATATGGTTCATGCTCTATGATTATAAACTAAGACCACTCCACATCCATTCCGCAAGATGTTAAAATTCATGACATTTTCTAGAACTATGAATTTCTTGATTCTCATCCACATAGGATACGAAGGAGCACCTAGACATCTCGTCTTTAGGTCCAGTCTCAGGAATCTAAAATCATGTCCATTTTCTGGACCCTTTTCCTAAACCCATTCAGACACACATACTGATATTGACTCCTATCATCATCATTCACGTCGGGATATGTAATGCGCCGCATGTTCCCTTCCAGAGATAGAATATCCTCAATGTATGACTTTGAACTGCAACTCTACCCTGAACATGTTTAGGATGCCCCATGATAATCAGTGGATGTGTCATCTTATTCAATAGAGAGGTTCTATTCAAAAGTAAATTTGATATCTGATCAAATCAAGGTGCTCAAATAATGTGTATTCATCACAGTGGAGTAACTCCAAGAGTGTTGGACTCCATTCAAATTACCAACCACCCCAACCTCCACACATTTTTCACCCTTTATTTTGATCCTCATTCCATTTTATGTTTTATGGGAGACCTTAATAGTACAACTGCTCGGCCTATGGCTCACCCACTATCATGGGATGACGTTCCCAAAAACTGAAAGATGACATTTTGAGTCTAGACCCATGCTTTGAACATCGTCAATGATCATCCCTCATTTGTTGCCCCCATATTATGTAAACACGATAGGGATGATGTGTTTCAAACATGGTGAAAAGTTATCCTTCATGGTCACACCACCCCCACAGTGTTCTGAATTTTGGGTATTTTGATTCACACATTCCACTCCCCAATGTTCAGATTGATTCTAATGCCCCTAGCATCACCCCGCTCATGCACTATAGCATATTGGAAAAATGGAAATCTAACTGTTCTGATAACTTCATCCTCCAGTCATGCCTCCCCCATTCCTCCTAGATATCTAGATTGGTTGTTCAGTCCTCGGATGCCCAAAACATGGTCAACACCCTTACATTTGATGATATAATGAGGTGGTCATACCTAGTTTCTAGCATCAGGCCCGACCCATGTGAGCTCAGTGATTTATTGCTGGATATTTCACGAATGTAATAGTTATGTAGTGTATCCAAACAAATAACGGAACCCACGCATGAACCTGACATAAACAAGAAAAGCATGGAAGTACCTTAGTGGGGTTGCATAAGATACAGCTCCCAAGGATCATCCCCTACCATGGATGGGTAGACCTCTTCAATGGTGAATTTCAGCTCCCCCACCCTCCATCTTGTGGTGTCCAAGATCTATTGTCACATATTTAGGTCATGTTCATATTTAGTGGAGAGATATCATAGTTTATCGGCCTCAGTCCAGACCCAGTCTTCTTCACTTAGGTTAGTGGGCATCTCTTCAAAGGTGTACTTCGTCCATTCTTCGTATATTTCCAACTAGGCCTTCAGGTGGTATATGAGACCGGAATGTGCCATAAAGAAAGAAAACTACTAATTCTCTCATGCCCATAAATGTTGTAATTCATGCTCAGCCTCCCAAAGATTCTGAATGTTGGTAGCCCTTCTCTTCTGCCAGCTGACACTAAGACTGCGTGCGTCTTGCTGCACCCTCACAGAAAGGTAATCCTGAATAAGTGCATGATGGTGTTAGGATTTTACTCCTCCAGGTTATAGTTCACGCAGCCGGGAATGAAGTCTCCCCATCTTATCTACCCATTGTATTTGCAGGGTCTCCCTGATAAATTGTCGGATCATCTTCCATGATCATCGACGAACAGACTTTTTGTCCTCTTCATCAAAGGCAGTTTCGTCCCAATCCAGTGGTTCGAGAAGTTCATGTGCCTGAAACAACTCTATGAGACTAGAATTAGGGTCTTCCTAGAGTTGTTCCTCATCATTGGATTCCACTTCAATGACGTCCTCCTAGTCCGTATAAATGTCTATCCCCCCAGAAACATCACACTACTCCACCGACCATTCATAGGGAATTAGGTCCTTGTCTTCTAGGGTTCTCAATGTGACAGGGATAGGCACCTCTTTTTAGAGTGGAGGCTCGGGTCTTCTAGCCATCTTCATTATTAAAATACGCACCATCATGGAAACATTTTGTGTAATGGTCATGTTATCCAATTTGACCGACCAGATAATGAGTACTATTCTGGAGTTTGAGACTCACCTTGGTCTGCCCCATGGTCATACCATGGGTTTACCAGCACTGAGAGGTCAGGCCGTAACCCCCGGTATTCGTTTGTGGGCTCTGAGGCTTTTACGAATGTCACCCCTACTTCCCCAGCATCACTGGACTCTACCACCACCATCTCCATAGTTGTGGCGCCTGATGTTAGGTCCTCTGTTATAGACACACCCTCATCCTCATTAGTGAGGCTTGCCGACATAATTTTCTCCTACATAGATTCATGTTATTTATGAAAGCAAGAATAAACAGGGATGACATTAGTGCATTAAAATGAAGTGGAAACTTACTTCCAAAGTTGTGGAAGACTCTCCCAAAGAGATTCCCCATGAGTCTACTATATCACCTTCTTCAGGAGAGGATTCCCTGGATTCCCCTCCATTACTTGATGGGGGTATCCCATGTGGGATTATTCTGGCCTTGATTCTTCTGCATGGCCATGCAATGGGAAGCGCTCCACTTGTTGGGATATCTTCAGCACTTTGGGAGTGGCCATGTTCAACAACACTCTTTCCCGATGCAACTTCATCCGCTTGTATCCTCAGGAATGTATTACCTCCTCTAGCTCCATGAACAATTTTCTCCCCTCAGCAGGAGTAGCATTGAAGCCTCCATTCGAAATTCCAAGATCCCCCCAGCAACATCCTGTTTGTGTTTAGGTTTGTCTAGAAACTGTTGATGCCAAGGTATTGTTTTCTCTTTTCCTAGTCTGTCCATGCCTCTCGGAAGACATCATTAAAAGGGATTGATACCCGGTGCAGCTGCTTCCCATGATCATGATGGGTGATTCTATGAAATCCCTGAGCTGAATCATCTCTCTCCTTCGGCCTCTTAAGTAGAGCCACTGGGCCTAGCACTGTCCCATCACCCTCATCATCCCCATTCAACATCGGCCCTCGATTTTCTGGTTCGTGTAGTATTGCTCTGGCTATCATAGCTTCCACACCTTATCTAGTGCTTGCACCACCTTTTTGGTGTCCCCCCATTGCAACTATAAGGCGTCAAGGTTTTGGAACCACATTTCTTGCCCGAATGATCACTTGATACAGCATCTCGCAAGGGTATGAAGCCTCCCAACATTGTGCATACTCGTTGAATAATCCAAATGCAGCATTTGATGGGGGAAACACATTCAACATAGTACTGTCATCCGTTTAAAGTATCCTCCAGAGTTGTCGCACCACTCATAGTGATTCTTGTGGCACATGGTCGTAATACTCAAGGAGTCAGCCTCTACAGGAAACCAAACTGTCGGGAAAATTGGTGTGAGGTGTATGGTTTACATATGGGTTCACAATCCACTCGTGCCACCATCACACAGCCACGAAAGGATCGAAGATATAACCAATTCACTATTGTATCTATGCCATTGTCATAATTGTCCCTGGTTGTCAAAGGGATTGGATAAATAATAAATTGTTCTCCTCTCCCCATTTTACACAGCATGGTCACAAAATCTAGCTTCAGTGGAGAACTCCCCGCAGTGTTCAAAATGATTGGGTGAGAATGTATCCCTAGTGGAGAAATAGGGTTGAGGTATTCGTAACTCCCCATGTGTGATGTGATCTAGCTGTACAAAAAAATTAATGGCCTGCATACACACAGCAGCATGTTCCCCTCACTAACATGTCAGAGAAGATTGTACAAATTTTCCAACATTGGTATGCCCAGGTTGATGCGATTCCCACAAGCTAGCTGAGACTCCATGATAAATGTGCTTGGTCCCAACCCCATATTGGCATCCCTTATCGGTAATATCCACCCACATGTTAGTGCTATGATAATACTGACAAGCCTAACTATAGGCCACTAAACCTTCATAACATTGTATCACTAGAGCATCGACTGGATATCTTCTAGGGTCTGCCAGTACGATCCCTCTTTGCTCCACTGAGCTTCTCATGAACAAATCAGGGGCCTCTCCGGTAGTGTCCCCTCTTTTGGGGGAAATCGATGATGTAGCCAAACCACTTCTTGAATTGGTTGTCTCAGGTGTTCTTTTTTTCGCGTCCGTTCCTAGCATAAGTCTCAGAAATTCCAATGCCAAAGACTTCATTTTCTCCCCATCTTCCCAATAATTCATGTAAAGTAGGAACTCTCCATACATTCCCCCCAGGATAAGATGCTAGAAATATGTTACAGATACCAAAGGATGATGTCATCCTCTCCTTGATGTAGGTAGAAATTGTTGGTATCGGGCGACCACCGGCTCATCAACTGTGGTATAAATTCATTTGGCTGGGGACATCAAATTTGGAGGCCCATGCTACTTCATAGAGGCTAACCCGCCTCAAGACATTCTCGAACTTCTCACTGGAGCCTAAGCCCCGACATTTTTTATGTTTCTACCCTGCCGCATGTCCCAGCTTGTGATCCACCCCTTATCTTGATTTCCATGCCCGACCTTGAGGATTGTCTTATATATGGGTGGGGACATCTCTGGTGCAAGTTCCCTGCCATCGAGGCCGTGGACGTGACTGCACATGAAATATGATGTAACCACTTTATGATCATTCCTAATGTGCCCATTTACGGCCATATGCCACTGAAATTTCTCAGTAGTCCCACTGAACCAATAGGATGGCTCATCTCTGCTGGTATCAATAATAAATTCCTCATCCTGAAATCCAAAAGAATATAATGGAAGACGCATGCACACCACATATTACTTTTTCGCCTTTTTCAGCCTCTCTATCAACTATGTGTGATAATATGTAATCGGGATGTAGTCTCCAATTTTGGGGTTGTTGGATATGGCTTCCCACAGATCAACATTAACACAAACCTCTCGAGCGGCCTCCTGTGATGCCATTTAATCGAAGGACATTAGAACGTTTTTCTTTGGGGAATAAGAGGAGTTATTTTTTTTAATACATTATTTCAAAAAAATAATTTTGAAAATACCACCAGGTTAAAAAAAATTATTTTTTACCCCCCAAAGGCGGCACCTAGTGTGCCGCCTTTGGGGGTTTTTCCACCCAGGGCAAGGCGGCACACGGTGTTCCGCCTTTGCCTAAAACTAACCGCAAAGGCGGCACACCAGGTGCCGCCTTTGCATAAATATTTTTTTAATAATTTTTTTTATTTTTTTGTTTTGTTTTGTTATATATATATATAACAAAACATTTCAGCAGAAATTTTCTTCTATTTAATATCCAGCGGTTCTGCCATTTCAGCAGTCTGGATTCCGACTGATACTCTCACCCAGGACTCCCTTTTATAAGGGGGTTTGCCCTGAAAATCAAACTGCATTTCCACTGTGGGATTCTGGTTCTTCTTTTTCTGTGCAGTACATTCGGCGTTTCCGATGTGTGATTCTGTTTCAAGTACGCGACTTTGAAAGACTATAAAACATAAATTATAAGACCAATATAAATGAAACATCAAAAACTGATTAAAAATATAAGAAATAGTTGAAAACAAAAATAATTTCATAAAAAATACTAATAAAAATTAATTTATAAGCTTTCAAAACCACCTACTTGAAACTTAAACATATTTCAAGTACGTGACTTTGAAAGCTTATAAAAGATAAACTATAACACCAATATAAATTAAACTTTAAAAATTGATTAAATATATAAGAAATAGTTGAAAACAAAAATAATTTCATTAAAAATGTTGACTAAAAACAATTTATAAGCTTTCAAAACCATCAACTTGAAACGTAAAAATGTTTCAAGTTCCCGACTTTGAAAGACTATAAAACATAAACTCCAAGACCAATACAAATGAAACATTAAACATTGATTAAACATATAAGAAATAGTTCAAAACAAAAAAAACTTCCTAAAAAATGTCCATAAAAATTAATTTACAGTCTTTCCAAACCGTCTACTTGAAACTTAAAAATGTTTCAAGTACGCGAATTTGAAAGACTATAAAACATAAAATATAAGAACAACATAAATGAAACATTAAAAATTGATTAAAACATTACTACATATAGCTTTGAAAAAAAACATTTCTACATATAGCTTTGAAAAAGAAACAATGTTTGGTTAACATATGATAAAAATTCTTGGGAAAATGCAACGTAAATCTGTAGGAATTAGATTTTTTATCAAAACATGGCAGTCATGTGAATTGAATCCTTTTAAATTCATATAATTCATTGACACAATGTTATTTATATTTGATGAATACCCCTCTAGAGCCTTTACATCATTGAACAAGTTAAAAAACAAATATATCTCTCCTCCCTAGAAAGTGTATAAACAACATGAGGAAGAAATATTGGATTTTCACCCTTCACAGGAGCCAACTCTTCTCGTATTCCCATGTCAACCATGTCTAACCTTGCCTCAATTATATCCTTTATTTTTTCAGGGGCATTTATCAATGTTCCTATAACACTGTCACATACATTTTTTTACACATGCATCACATCAAAAAAATGTCTTACATTCAAAACAATTCCAGTGTGGTAAATCAAAAAAAAATGGTCTCTTTTTTCAACCGATTTTTGTAAGGTTTTTCGAAATTGGTTTACCAAAAAGATTGTTCAAATCTTTTACTTTCTCAAACAGCTGATCACCTGTTAGTGGAGACGGTGTTGCATGTTAGTCTGAACATCCATTGAATGATGTTGTCCAAGATCGGTACTTATGATGATGAGGTAGAAATCTACGATGTCCTAGAAACACCGATTTAGATGAATGTTTCGACCTAATTGATTCTTTATTTTCTTCTCACATGGGACACCCTTGAGTTCTTTTAATTTTATAGCCCGAAAAATTTCCATAAGGAGGGAAATCATTTATTATCCCATACAACATCACTCTTAACATGAAGTATTCACTTTTATAAGCATCATACATCATAACACCTAAATCCCAAAATAACATCAAATCCAAAATCAAAGGAGCCAGATATACATCAATATCATTACCTGGTTATTTTGGTCCTGATATAAGCATAAATAACATGATGAATTTTCGCTTCATGCATAACTAGGGTGGAAAGTTATAATTTAACAACATAACAGACCATGTACTATGAGTGCTGGAGAGTCATCCAGATGACATAATTTCCCATCATTATTTCTTTTAGCTTCATATGCCCAGCTTGGGAGCTCATTTTCTTCTGGGATCATGTCATTCTAGAGAGCAAGTAGTTCCATAAAACTGATATCACTCCATCTGTTGCATACTTTCAATTTATACAACATCAGTATAGTTGACAATGCTGAATATTTAGTGCAACCAGCATACAGTGACGTCTTTTCACAACTCTTTAACATCTCAAACAATTTTTGGAAATCACGGAGTTTATCTTCAATTTTCTTTGTCATTTCCTCAATACGACCGTCATCATCATTGACATCTATAATCACATCCTCCATACGGTCTTCTTCATTATCCATATTTGTATTCATATCTGATGATACATAAAACGTTGTTTTATCCCAGCCAGTAACTATATTCTCTTTTTCTCTATGTTTATTCCAACATTTATAACTCTGATCTATTCTGTGACATATAAAAGGTTCTTAAAACTCCTATAGAGTAAGTAGTCTAGAATAACAAAAATGTAAACATGGACAATGGATTTGAGAAGGATCCTTTGCGTGATCCTTTGAAAAAATTTTGAACTATTTCACTCCGTTCTCATACACTATTATCAAACGATTAGAATCCATCAAATCATTATTCATCTCCATCCTATTTGAATCTCAAATATTAGTATTTATGGTTCAAATACACAAAACAAGTCTTCCAAATATAGTAGAAGAGAACCACTTCCTTACAAAAATAGAGATTAATTGAGCCTAACCATTTCTAATAATGATTTGGAAATCAACAGAACCAGGATAGACCCCCATCAAAATCAACACAGTTTCGAAACACAAAGTGGTTCATGGGGATAATCACTTGTGTCATAGATGGTAAAACTCACATGTCATCATCCTCTATGACTCATCCTCCTCTATTGGGTCAACCCTTCTATGGTCAACTAGTCCATCCTTTTATACCTACCAAACCTAAAATACATATGGATGAAAACCAGTAGCCAACTCTATTTGTAAAGAAAGGATTATCATAATCTCTATAATATGGAATTCAGAAAATATAATTACTTTAGATTCATTATAGTTTCCTCAAATCACCCTAGTCCAAACACAAGAATAATCAAGAATGATAAATCTACCACTCCTAGGTCTCTACCCTACATTCAATATAATCATGCCTAATATTTTTGGTAAGCTCAAGTTACTTACTTTAAATCACAGGGGGTAATCACTTATTTCATAGATGGTCTCCCATGTTATTCCATATGAAAATTTTAACAAATATTATTTACCTATCATCCCATTCTATCCCCATTAGTGTCTAATTCCAAACTCCGTCTTAAGTGTAATATCAAATTACTATATATTAATAAATTACCCTACATCCACTTCCCCACTAATATGGTCATTCTCACAATCTAATGGAATATTTATTATACTTAAACCCCTTATATACAATCCCATAACCATATATCCACACATACACATGTCACAAACACATAAAAAACCATATCCACATAACAACCACACATCACATCCAAATCACAGTATGATATCGTGAACATGAAGGACATAAAAATCATACTCTCCTCCTATAATGCACAACCCCCACTTTGTATCCACACCAAATACACATAATCATGTAAAAAAGAATATATATACACCAAAACCAAAAATCATTATAGGTCGTATATATACACCCACTGTGATCCATTACAACGCATATTAAGTGTGAAGGGGGGAAGGGAATAGGGAGTGGTTCTATATGTGTTCCCTCTATAATCTAGATATTGAGAAAAACACTCAGAACCAAAGTACCCATATGGATTTCAATCAGGTTTCTCGACTCAAGTGGTGGTGTGTAAGAAATAATAAGAAAATATGATAAGTATATAGTCACACATAAATCTTTCCTAAGGGTTTACACCAAACTAACACTCCAAACACCCTCGTCAACCATTGCCTTGTTACTACCACCCTCTTATAACCAATTCCATTATAATGACACAAATAATCCCCAACAAATCATTTCTCATCCCTCAAAGCATTTTGTATTATTGAGGCGGGGGTTGAAAAGTGATGGTTTAATAGTGCATCATTGACTTTGGTAAAAATGGGGACTATCCACATTTAATGAAACTGAATTGGGGGGTTAATATGGATGTAGGATGTTGTGGTGGGGTGACATTTCATTTTTTTTTTGAAAAGCTACTTCTATAGGAGTTACCGAAGTTGGTTGAATGGGTGGAAGGGGTGGGCGTGGGGGTTGATGTTTCCTTGTCATCCCCATTATCCTTCAATTCCAGGGTCTAACAGTTTTCCCCCTCACCAGAATTAACTAATTACTTTTCTACTACTTCTTAGATGTTTAATCTATGTTCTATGTTTCATTTATATGAGTCATTAAGTTTATATTTTATAGGATTTCAAAGTCTCATATATGAAATATTTTTGAGTTGAAAGAAGTATTTTTGAAAGCTTATAATTGTATTTCATCAGCAATTTTTAAGAAATGGTTTTTATTTTCAATTACTTATTATATGTTTAATCCATGTTTTAAGTTTCATTTCAATAGATCTTATGGTTTATATTTTATGGGCTTTCAAAGCCACTTACATGAAACATTTTTGAGTTTCAGAAAGGTGGTTTTGAAACCTTTTAAATTATTAATTAGATGAAAACACCAATGATTCCACATAGCCCAGTCAAAATGGATTGGAATCTTGCTATTTGGTACTTACACTATTTGTATCATTCTTACGTTAAGGGGTATTTCAGAGAACATGAGATTAGTAGTTTTTCTTGCAAAATGATGATTTCATATGTTCATGGTAATGTGCATATTCAAAGGAATGAGGTTTTACTTCCCCATAAAGTAAACAAATTGGTTGAAGTGTTTGACATTAATACATGGAAGACATAAGGCTATGTGAAACTTAAGGTGGATTATCTCCAGCCTGAAAATTTTGAAGGAACATGCACATCTAGTGGGGAACTGACACATTTCATTTAAAGGTTTGCCATAGCATTGAACATTTCTAGAATCTCTCTTCCGGATGGTATAATACCTCCCTTCTCATCTCACCTTACCAAGAAAAATTATCTAGAGCTTTTGAGGTTGATTTATACTCAGGGGCATGACAAAATTGCAAAGATATTTCTATTGTGTGTAAAGCACATAAGCTGGTTGAGGTTTTCATTGTTGGAATGCATCTGAATGCTACGAAAAAGTTAGAAGGACTAAGTTAAAATTAAAAAATTTATTAATTTCTTGTATATTTAATCAATGTTTAAAGTTTCATTTATATTGGTCTTATAGTTTATGTTTTATAGTCTTTCAAATTCGTGTACTTGAAACATTTTTAAGTTTCAAGTAGAATGTTTTGAAAGATTATAAATTAATTTTTATGGACATTTTTTAGGAAGTTTTTGTTGTTTTAAACTATTTATTATATGTTTAATCAATGTTTAATGTTTCATTTCTATTGGTCTTATAGTTTATGTTTTACAGTCTTTCAAAGTTGGAAACTTGAAACATTTTTATGTTTCATGTTGATGGTTTTGAAAGCTTATAAATTGTTTTTGGTGAACATTTTTTATGAAATTATTTTTGATTTCAACTACTTATTATATGTTTAATCAATGTTTAAAGTTTCATTTGTATTGGTCTTATAATTTATCTTTTATAAGCTTTCAAAGTCACGTACTTGAAATATGTTTAAGTTTCAAGTGGGTGGTTTTGAAAGCTTATAAATTAATCTGTATCAACATTTTTTATGAAATTATTTTTGTTTTCAACTATTTATTATATGTTTAATCAGTGTTTAATGTTTTATTTGTATTGGTCTTATAGTTTATCTTTTACAGTCTTTCGAAGTCGCGTACTTGAAACAGAATCACACATCGGAAACGCAGAATGTACTGTGCAGGAAAAGGAGAACCAGAATCCCACATCGGAAATGCAGTATTGTTTTCAGGGAAACCCCCTTATAAAAGGGAGTCCTGGGTGAGGGTATCAGTCAGAATCCAGACTGCTGTAATGGTAGAACCACTGGATAATAAATAGCAGAAAAATTCTGCTGAAAAGTTTTGTTATATATATATATAAAACAAAACAAAACAAAAATATAAAAATAAAAATTTTATAAGAAAAATTTAACCAAAGGTGGCACCTGGTGTGCCGCCTTTGTGGTTATTTTTTGGGCAAAGGCGGCACACCATGTGCCGCCTTTCCCTCGGTGGAAAATTCCCCAAAGGCGGCACACCAGGTGCCGCCTTTGGGGGGTAAAAAAATAATTTTTTTTAACCTAGATGTATTTTCAAAAAATTTTTTTTGAAAAAATGTATATAAAAAAAACCCGAATAAGAGTGTTCGGAAAGACCTTACATGAGGACCCTTTTCAATGACCATCTCTTCCTTATTCGCACCGTGATGATACATGGGGGTTCGGCTAGCATCGCCAAGAATTTAGTGGTTCGCGATACACATTTTCTCTACAGAAAATTGTTTGAGAAGCTCCACGCTAAATAATCTTGTTCGCTAAGTCATTCATAGAGAAGATCAGTCGCAAATATGGCTCAATTTCCATCATTCGCAAAAATCTAGGTACAGAAAAAATATCTTTGATCCTCAATATATAGGTGAAAAAGGCTCTAGGATTCACTGTGCCTCCGGCTTTATGGTTCCCCTGGGTTCGCGGCGCTTCCCTACTTCGCAGTGCCCCTGGCTTCACGACACGACCCACGCATTGCACACCAATCCCAAAGTGCTCTGTGGCCCTCCTTTACCCAGTGATCTTCACGCCTGATTCACAAAGACCACATTGAAAGAATATTAAGCTTTCAACCTCAGTGGACTAGATTCACTCCTACATACTCGTTCCGCCGCGAGTTCCACCATCCCAGTTTGTTCGACAATTCACCGTCAGAATTCGACCCTCTCCTTCCGTCGGCTCCAATTCTAGGGGGGATTTGTTGGTGCCAAACACACACAGGTGTATGACTCATCCCACAAGCTAAACAATCATATTTTACAATCCCCCTTGAACTGGTTTGGAAGAACCCCCAACCTCTCTCGAAAAGGCCCTACGGGAAGCCCTCCGTGCGGCGGGTACCGGTTCGTCGCGGACGGCTCTGCGAGAGGCTCCATGGTGCCCCTGCCTGATGGGAGTCCAAGACGGCAGTGGCCCATTCACGGCATCAGGCCCTTCCCAAGGTGCTCAGCATCATCCACATCCTAGAAGCCCTACGTTGTGTCTCTCCCCCTCCACGAGGCCCCCCACGGGCCATTGAACTGGTGGCTTTTTTGTTGCACCACGCAGCTCTGTGGTGAGATCGGCGCCTCGAGAGATGGGGTTTTCCTATAAATGAAAGGTTCACCCCCTCTCCGAAACCCTTTTTACCATGACCATTCTCATTCAACTTCACATGGATTCGAAAAGGTGCATGGCCTTTGCAAGCTATCTCCCTTTGCTTCCTTTTCAACCTATGAGATTGCCTTCACGAACGCCCATTTCCTTCATATAGGAAGGAGCCCCTTCCAGGTGCTTGTGGATTCACAAAGCGTAAAGCCTCTGCGAAATTCTCCCAAAACAATGAGATATTCGCTACAGAGAAGCCCTTCTCCCTTAACGGTTTCACTTCATGAAGCCTTGGACTTTCGCGAAGACCCCCTCTTTGCGATTGTTTTACCTTTGCGGATCTCGTATTCTACTAGTTGTCCTTTCCCTTTGTGAGGTGAAACTTCTTCATGAAGATCATTCCCCTCGTGACACTCATTCTCTTTGAAAAGACCAGCCTCTTCACAATGCCCAAAATCTTGGAAAAATCTTCCTTCTAAGACCAAATGCTTCACTCGCCCCTTTCATGTACGGCCCTCCGGGCTAGTACGAAGCAACTTTAAAGTCTCTTTGGTCGTGCATCACATTGTGTTGTTTCTCCTCATGCTTTTTGCATAGTCACACTAACAGCTATTGCTTCTCCGCATAGCCACGCTAATATGGTCCAATCAATGGATCACTCCACGATACCCCCTCAACATGGCATTATCGGTGTCTTCCCTTCACCATGGGGTAAAGTGTGCGGGTTATGTAAGTCTCATGGGTGGGAAGTGAACCCACATCTTCCAAGTTGCAAGATGTTAAACTGCTAAGAATCGTCATTCTCATAACATGACGTTAATCTATGACTTCACCCCGTGCACTTTATAGAGGGTGCCCCACCACAGACATTCTCTGCAACCGATCATCTCAATGGGAGTGATCTCATCCTCACATGGAATGTGATACTCTCTACCAAAGCGACTCCTTTCCGTGGGGACGGGCATCCACCATGGTGAAAGTTGTTAACCTTTCTTGCAGGAGGTAGCATCCATGCTCCTTATATCTTCTTTGGTACCAAAGACTAAAGGAGATATAGGCACCTGAATTTTTGTTATCCCATCCCTCTCCCTATGGTCTTTGGCACCACCAAGCCTGAATCCTAGAGTAAGTCCCAATATCTATCTCCCTACGCTACTAGCCATGCATATGTCCATATCTCCCCTTTGGGCCGCTAACCAAGCATAAGCCCCTGTTTCCTTTCTGGGCCGCTAACCACATGTATGCCCCACACCACTTCCCACGGACGCACCTCTCGTGATGTGATCGTCAAGTCTTTGCTAACTGTCACACCCCGACCGCAGATGTCATTATTTTACTTCTTTCTTGGTCCCGATTTAAAATTTTCGAGGTTTAATTGTGTTGGCGGTTTCGCGCCGGTGCGCGGTCATCGCATCGCTAGCGGTGACCGTGCGTTCGGCCCTGGTGACTATGTGTTCACCCGACATTTTTTTGGAAATATTAATAAATTTATGTTGACATTTTATTATTATCACTAATTAAGTTGTGTTATCATTATTGTAGTTATTTTTATTGTATATATGTTTATATATGTGTATATGTATGTATATATATACATATGTCTATATAGGTATATATATATATGATTATATGTGTTATGTCTATATAAGTATATATATATATGTTTATCGTATCTATGTTTATGTGTTTATATCTAGGTAAATATATATATATATATATCTATATATCTATATATAGATATATATGTATATATGTAGATACTTGTGTGTGTTATTTTTAAATGGTTTTATTATTTTAAATACTTTGGTTATAATAATAATTAATATAATTAGCTTATTATTATTATTATTATTATTATTATTATTATTTGTTTAGATATATATATATATATATACATTTTTTCTCTAACCCTAATTTCTCCCCCCTCTCTCTCGCAGCCCCCCCCCCCCTTCTCTCTCTCTTCCCCGCGCAGCCCCCCTCCTGCCTCCTTCCTGCGTCGCCCGACCACTGGACTCCCCCTTGCGTCGCGCCTTCCTCTGCCAGCCCTACCGCTGACCTCCTTCCCCTCCAGCACCGCTCCCTCTTGCAGCACCCCCCCACGGATCGTCGCGCCGACCCCACACCATCCGGCTGCCGACCCACCTTGCCCCTGCCTCCTGCGTCCGGCACCGCACCACCGACCTCCACCCCGCTCCCCTCGTCCCGACCTCTGTCCGGCGACCCCTTCCGGCGGACCCCTGTCCGGCAACCCCTCCTCCAGCGCTCCCCTCCAGCCGCCGCTGTCCGGCGACCCCCCCTGCGCGCTCCCTCCCCCCTCCGCTCCTCTGTAAGTTTCTATTTTTTTTAATGTTAATCTTATTTGTTTACGTTTTATTTTTATATAACGTTTTAATATTTTATCATGTTAATAATAATAAAAATATTATTATATTATTATTATGTCATTATTATTATTATTATAATATTATTATTATTATGTTAATATTTTTCTATTATTGTTATTATTATTATTATTATATTATGTTATTATTATTATTATTATTATATTATTATTGTTATTACTATATTATGGCTATGATTTTATTATTATTATTACATTATTATTATTATTATTATTATTAATATACTATTATCATTATGATTATGTTATTTTTAATATATTGTTGATATTAACATTATATTGTGGTTATGCTAATATTATTATTATTATTATATTATTATTGTTATTATTATTACTATATTATTATATTATAACTATGCCATATTATGGTTGTTATTATTATTATATCATTATTATTATTATTATATTATGTTATTATTATTATTTTGTTATGGTTATCACTATTATTATTATTTTTACATTATTATTATTGTTGTTGATCATGTCTAACGGTCTATTGTTTTAGGACCTGTTTGACGGTGCAATACGGTGCGACCATTACCAAACAGGAGTTTTGCGCCGTGTCGTTTTTCGTTCCGAGCTGCGTCTTGAGGTAGGTCTCCCATTGCACTCGCCTTTATATTTAGAATTTATTTATTCCTTGTCTTTTCATTGAGTTTCAGAAAATTTTAAAGTATTATTAAGTAGTTATTTATAGTGTGGTGATCTGCTGATAAAATCTGTTTAAATTCTAGCGTTTCATTGAAAGTGCTTTCTTGGTTTCAATTGTGTGCTTCCATGGTAATATTGCTAAATTGTTCTTTATGAAATGTGAAATTGTGTTCTGAAATGTTTTTGGTGTGTATAAATTAGTAGGTGTATTGTTTATGTAAAATAATGTTTTTCTTAGAACCTTGATTAGAGGAAACGTCGTATGAACTTTAAAATTGTTTTTGGAAACTTTATGTGTGGTTCTTGGTTGATGAAATTTTTTTTCCTTTGTCGCGTGAACAAACGTTTGGATTTCATTTGAGAAATGGTGTTCCTTCAAAAAGTGATTAAAGGCCCGTTTGTCTCTTGATAAAAGTGGGGTGCGTTTGGAAATTGGAAAATGATTTTTTACTTGTGATACCAATGTCTTTCAGGTTTAATATGCTGATTTGAGTGTCTTAAATGAAGTTCTAAGTGTTTTCCTAGTTTTTAACGAAATGACGTGTGTCGTATACTTTAGAAATGCTTTGATATTAAATGGTTTAAATGTAAATGATGTGGCGGCCTGGTTGGCACTTTGTTAATTGTGAACTGACTACTTATATATAAACGTACTTAGGGGGCATCTCTATAGAGGGAATTCCCTTCGAGGGTTGTCGTGTAGCGGTGTCCGTGTAAGGGGTTGGCAAGTTCCGTGAGATGAGTCACGTGTGGGAGGGCCTCCCACTTACACAGTATCATTAAAATTATTGTGGGTTCCTGGGCTTCTTTAAGATAATCGAGTGACGGTTGCTGGCCAACCCCGATTAGACGGTTTAGTCCCCCTTGGTAGGTAAGGCCTTGTGGGGCGTGCCACTGGTTGGCTGTTAGGGCGGCCAGTTGGTTATTGACTATAGTGTACCATGCCGGCAGGTAGTCTGAAACCGAGTACGTCCAGGGGTTTTCCAGGAATAATTAGGATTGCCCATGGTTATTGCTTATAACTTCTGGTTTACTTTTACTTGCACTTGTTTTTTCCTGCTTGTTTACTTACAATCATCTTTCACAGCTTATACTGTTAGATTTTAGGAAAAATGTTTTTTTTAAATGATGATACTTTATTCTCTTTGTGTAAGATTTGAAAACGTAACACTTCTTTATTTTTTTAAATGAGTTTAGAACTAATCAAAGGAATCTAATTTTTTGAAAAGAATAAGGAAATGTCTTGTGTTTTAGTTTTCAAGTGAAACTTTATGAGAGCTTAATTTTATACATTGTAGTTCAAACCTGGATTATGTAGATTCTTTATTTACTTGCAGTGCTTTGAGATTTTTTGTGGGGCTCACCTACTGAGTACTTTTGTGCACATGCCTATCTTTTACCTTTTCAGTTGCAGGTTCCTTGTGTTCAGGTTTTCCTGGCTTGAGTCGCTCAGTGAGGGAGCGACGTTGGTTGTAGTTGGGTGGTGACCCGCGAGGTCACGTGGAAGTATGTCATGGAGTAGTTTTGTTTATGTCTTTAGTGTTTGTCTGTTTGTTTAGTTTATATTCGTTCTTTTGATCCTGTTTTTAGTTTGGGCTGAAATCGTTCCCAGCGATTGAAATTTTTAATGCCCAGCACTAGTTTCCATCCCGGGGGGATCGAGAACGCCCATTGGGACTTGCCGCGGACCGGTTTGGGTGACCGGTTCAGGGTCGGCCTGGGTTGGTTCGTGACAAAATGGTATCAGAGGTGGATCTTGTTTTTTTTGGGTTGTCTGGTAGGTGGAGATTAGGACTGTCGGGACTCGAGAGGTAGGTACGGGAAGGACATCATGAACCCTCGCCCGTCCCGCACCTCGAGTCTCCAGGGGTAGTCCGGGAATTGTGTCTTTGTCTCTTTCTGGTTTGTCTTGGATTGAGAGATGACAACGGAGGCAAGCCGACGTTACATCGTGATTTCACACGGAGTAGTGACCCATGTGGAGTCTGAGTACACGGTTTGAATTCCTCCGGGTGGCCGATGCTGACTTGGGACATGGCCCACTACCATGTCGCTAGGTTGACTGTGACTACTAGTCCCTAACTCTAGTGGTTGATGTAAATTTGGATGCTGCTTTTGCTTTGGTCTGTGTAAGTATGTTGTTGGAAATGAAAAAGGTTTTTGAAAAATTGGACTGGTTTCTTTTAAAAGACCTTAAATGTATGAAATGGGTTTTAAAACTGAAATCTCTTGATTTGGAAATCTTTTGATTGCTTGGAATTGGTTAAGAATGATTTGGAATGAAACCCCAGGTCCAATTTATGAATGTTTGCACATGTGTGAGAATGCATGGAAAAAAAATGTGTGTTGGTGCGAGTAATGTTGGATAGTGGATGAAGACATGTGCAACAGTTCATGAGATTTCCTGGGTGTGTATTTGAAATTAAAGGCTTGACCTTTCTTTGTAAATTGGTTTTAAAGGGGAAATGGTTTTGGAATGTTTTTGGTTTGAAAGTGGATTGGTTTTGGAAAGTAGTTTTGAAAAAGGGTGGTTTTATAATCTAAAATAAAAAGGGAATTTTTTTTAAAAAAAGAGATTTTTATTTTGGGTTGTGTTCGTGTTTGTTTGGTCCTTGTGCTGACTGTTTTTGATGAAGGCGCTTTTATTGATGTTGCTTCGGTTTGATGTTGGTTTTGGCTTTGTGTTTTATATGTCACTTAGGAAATGCCGCCCAGAAAGGTATCTAAGGATTCAGATAAGTCATGCCCAGTTTTTGATCCTCCTTGGACTTTGCCTATTCTCCATGGTGATCAGGGTCCTTTAGAAGCAGTGAAATGGCTTGAGGAAGTGGTGTGTATCTTTAGAACGTTGGGAACTCCCAATAATGTTAAGGTTCGTGCAATTATGGGGTTGTTTGAGGGTCCAGCTCTGGACCAGTGGAAGATGGTTACCCCACCGTTAATGCAAGGTGAAATGACGTGGGATGTCTTTAAAATCATTTTCATCCAATGGTTTGTACCTGAGGAAGTGAAGCTAGAGAAAAGAGAGAGCTTGTGCATATTCAACAAGGCCAACGGACGGTGAAGGAATATGTTGACCATTTTAAGGAACTGATCTCCTTTTCATTAGAGGTGGCATTGCATGAACTCATGAAGTCCTCTCTTTTCACCGGGGGTCTTCGTCCAGAGATCAAGGAGCGATTCTACCCTTCTAAAGACCATTGCTTTGAGAATCTGGTAGAGGAAGCATTCTTGGATGAGTTGGTTTCCAGTGTGCGGGTGGTTAATAATTCAGCGTCCCCGATTGTTCGTAAGAGTTCCCCCTCTGGTGTGGAAAATACGCCAGAGATACCTGTTCCTAAGGAGTTATCCCATTTGGTCTCAGCTTCTAGTTCATCAGATTGTTCAGTGGTGTGCTATCAGTGTGGTCTATTCGGGCATTTAAAGACGTCTTGTCGCAATCCTCCGAAGACGTGTCATCGATGCGGCTATCTAGGTCATCTGGAGAAGTTTTGCAGGAAGCGTCGCTTGAAGAGGACGCTGTGATGGGAGAGCGTCAGTACCTGACTGTGAGGAAGAAGATGCTTCAGCCATCAGAGCCCCAACCACAGGTCTTGGGGTGAAGCTCGCGCACAGTCAGGAGTTCCCAGGGTTGTGAACCCTTGGTCCAGGTTCGGTTTTCCGTAATGATGGTGGAACAATTAAAAACCTTTTCATACTTGTTTTCCTGCTATTAAAGTTTCAACAGCTTTGTAAATTCGTTGTTTTTCTATAAAGTGACGATGGACTTGTTCTATGATACCAAAAGCGGACTTGATGTGTGAATGTAATATTCTGAATCGGGTGTCCTTCCTAAAAGTGTGTTTGACCCTTGTGTGGATTGACCTCATTTTAGTTATGTTGTCGATGTGGTTATGTTTTGTGTACTTCAATGGATCATGTCTCCAATTTGATGTTTGGTTAAATATCTCTTTGGGGGTTATCCTTGGTGTTGGAGTTTTTTGACTATAGTCGAGGATTCAATGTTTCGACGAAGGTGTTATTGTCCGTTCGTGCTATAGGGGTTGGTTTAAACCGATTGGGGGTTCCCGCATCGAGCCCCCCCCCCCCCTTTCCTAGGATTTTCTATTTAGATGGTCATCTTTTCTGCAGAAGTTGAGCTCTTGTGGTGGGGAGAACCCCTTTGTGTTCTCCCATCAACCTTGGATCTCAGTTTTCTCTTGAATCGGTTGGGTGTGACATGTGTGGAGTAAGGTCATCCTGAGAATCTCAGTTCTCTTCAGTTCCTTTAGTTCTTTTTGGGCATAGACTTGAATTTTGGCTGACTTTTGGCTTGGTGACTTTCTGGGGGCAGAAAGTGTCTGTGGTGGGGAGAATTGTCACACCCCGACCGCAGATGTCATTATTTTACTTCTTTCTTGGTCCTGATTTAAAATTTTCGAGGTTTAATTGTGTTGGTAGTTTCACGCCGGTGCGCGGTCATCGCATTGCTAGCAGTGACCGTGCGTTCGGCCCAGGTGACTATGTGTTCACCCGACATTTTTTTTTGAAATATTAAAATTTTTATGTTGACATTTTATTATTATCACTAATTAAGTTGTGTTATAATTATTGTAGTTATTTTTATTGTATATATGTTTATATATGTGTATATGTATGTATATATATACATATGTCTATATAGGTATATATATATATGCTTATATGTGTTATGTCCATATAAGTATATATATATATATATGTTTATCGTATCTATGTTTATGTGTTTATATATAGATATATATATATATATATATATATATATGTATGTATATATGTATATACTTGTGTGTGTTATTTTTAAATGGTTTTATTATTTTAAATACTTTGGTTATAATAATAATTATTATAATTAACTAATTATTATTATTATTATTATTATTATTATTATTATTTTTTTAGATATATATATATATATACATTTTTTTTCTAACCCTAATTTCTCCCCCCTCTCTCCCGCAGCCCCCCCCCCCTCTCTCTCTCTTCCCCGCGCGGCCCCCCTCCTGCCTCCTTCCTGCGTCGCCCGGCCAATGGCCTCCCCCTTGCACCGCGCCTTCCTCCGCCAGCCCTTCCGCCGGCCTCCTTCCCCTCCGACACCACTCCCTCGTGCAGCACCCCCCCCCCACGGATCGCCGCGCCGACCCCGCACCCTCCGGCCGCCGGCCCTCCTTGCCCCTGCCTCCTGCGTTCGGCACCGCACCACCGACCTCCGCCCTGCTCCCCTCATCCCGACCTCTGTCCGGGGACCCCTTCCGGTGGACCCCTGTCCGGCGACCCCTCCTCCATCGCTCCCCTCCAGCCGCCGTCGTCCGACGACCCCCCCTCCGCGCTCCCTCCCCCCTCCGCTCCTCTGTAAGTTTTTATTTTTTTTAATGTTAATCTTATTTATTTACGTTTTATTTTTATATAACGTTTTAATATTTTATCATGTTAATAATAATATTATTATTATATTATTATTATGTCATTATTATTATTATATTATTATTATTATTATTATGTTAATATTTTTCTATTATTGTTATTATTATTATTATTATATTATGTTATTATTATTATTATTATTATATTATTATTGTTATTACTTTATTATGGCTATGCTTTTATTATTATTATTACATTATTATTATTATTATTATACTATTATCATTATGATTATGTTATTATTAATATATTGTTGATATTAACATTATATTGTGGTTATGATAATAATAATAATATTATTATTATATTATTGTTATTATTATTACTATATTATTATATTATAACTATGCCATATTATGATTGTTATTATTATTATATCATTATTATTATTATTATATTATGTTATTATTATTATTTTGTTATGGTTATCGCTATTATTATTATTTTTACATTATTATTAATATTGTTATTACTATTATGTTATTATTATTGTTGAACCTGTCTAACAGTCTATTGTTTTAGGACCTGTTTGACGGCGCAATACAGTGCGACCATTACGCAACGGGAGTTTTGCGCCGTGTCATTTTTCGTTCCGAGCTGCGTCTTGAAGTAGGTCTCTCATTGCACTCGCCTTTAAATTTAGAATTTATTTATTCCTTGTCTTTTCATTGAGTTTTAGAAAATTTAAAAGTATTATTAAGTAGTTATTTATAGTGTGGTTATCTGCTGATAAAAGCTGTTTAAATTCTAGCGTTTCATTGAAAGTGATTTCTTGGTTTCAATTGTGTGTTTCCATGGTAATATTGCTAAATGGTTCTTTATGAAATGTGAAATTGTGTTCTGAAATGTTTTTGGTGTGTATAAATTAGTAGGTGTATTGTTTATGGAAAATGGTGTTTTTCTTAGAACCTTGATTAGAGGAAACGTCGTATGACCTTTAAACATGTTTTTGGAAACTTTATGTGTGGTTCTTGGTTGATGAAAAATGTTTTCCTTTGTCGCGTGAACAAAAGTTTGGATTTCATTTGAGAAATGGTGTTCCTTCAAAAAGTGATTAAAGGCCCGTCTGGATCTTGATAAAAGTGGGGTGCGTTTGGAAATTGGAAAATGATTTTTACTTGTGATACCAACGTCTTTTAGGTTTAATATGCTGATTTGAGTGTCTTAAATGAAGTTCTAAGTGTGTTCCTAGTTTTTAACGAAATGACGTGTGTCGTATACTTTAGAAATGCTTTGATATTAAATGGTTTAAATGTAAATGATGTGGCGGCCCGGTTGGCACATTGTTAATTGTGAACTGACTACTTATATATATACGTACTTAGGGGGAATCTCTACAGAGGGACTTCCCTTCGAGGGTTGTTGTGTAGCGGTGTATGTGTAAGGGGTTAGCAAGTGCGGTGAGATATGTCACGTGTGCGAGGGCCTCCCACTTACACAGTATCATTAAAACTATCGTGGGTTCCTGGGCGTATTTTAGAGAATCGAGTGACGGTTGCTGGCTAACCCCGATTAGACGGGTTAGTCCCCCCTTGGTAGGTAAGGCCTTGTGGGGCGTGCCACTGGTTGGCTGTTAGGGCGGCCAGTTGGTTATTGACTATAGAGTACCATGCCGGCAGGTAGTCTGAAACCGAGTACGTCCAGGGGTTTTCTAGGGATGTTTAGGATCGCCCATGGTTATTGCTTATAACTTCTGGTTTACTTTTACTTGCACTTGTTTTTCCCTGCTTGTTTACTTACAATCATCTTTCACAGCTTAGACTGTTAGATTTTAGGAAAAAAGTTTTTTTAAAATGAAGATACTTTATTCTCTTTGTGTAAGATTTGAAAATGTAACACTTCTTTCTTTTTTTAAATGAGTTTAGAACTAATGAAAGGAATCTAATTTTTGGAAAAGAATAAGGAAATGTCTTGTGTTTTAGTTTTCAAGTGAAACTTTATGAGAGCTTACTTTTATACATTGTATTTCAAACCTAGATTTTGTAGATTCTTTATTTACTGGCAGTGCTTTGAGATTTGTTGTGGGGCTCACCTACTGAGTACTTTTGTGCTCACGCCTATCTTTTACCTTTTTAGTTGCAGGTTCCTTGTGTTTAGGTTTTCCTGGCTTGAGTCGCTCAGTGAGGGAGCGACGTTGGTTGTAGTTGGGTGGTGACCTGTGAGGTCACGTGGAAGTATGTTGTGGAGTAGTTTTGTTTATGTCTTTAGTGTTTGTCTGTTTGTTTAGTATATATTCGTTCTTTTGATCCTGTTTTTAGTATGGGCTGAAATAGTTCCCAGCGATTGAAATTTTTAATGCTCGACACTAGTTGCCATCCCGGGGGGATCGGGAATGCCCCTCGGGACTTGCCGCAGACCGGTTAGGTTGACCGGTTCAGGGTCGGCCCAGGTTGGTTCATGAAAAAATGGTATTAGAGGTGGTTCTTGTTTTTTTTGGGTTGTCTGGTAGGTGGAGATTAGGATTGTCGGGACTCGAGAGGTAGGTACGGGAAGGAAGTCATGAACCCTCGCCCGTCCGGCACCTCGAGTCGCGAGGGGTAGTCTGAGAATTGTGTCTTTGTCTGTTTCTGGTTTGTCTTGGATTGAGAGATGACAACGGAGGCAAGCCGACGTTACATCATGATTTCACATGGAGTAGTGACCCATGTAGAGTCTGAGTACACGGTTTGAATTCCTCCGGGTGGCCGACACTGACTTGGGACATAGCCCACTACCATGTCGCTAGGTTGAGCGTGACTACTAGTCCCCCACTCCAGTGGTTGATGTAAATTAGGATGCTTATTTTGTTTTGGTCTGTGTAAGTACATTGTTGGAAATGAAAAAGTTTTTTGAAAAATTGGACTGGTTTCTTTTAAAAGACCTTAAATGTATGAAATGGGTTTTAAAACTGAAATATCTTGATTTGGAAATCTGTTGTTTGCTTGGAATTGGTTAAGAATGATTTGAAATGAAACCACAGGTCCTCTTTATGAACGTTTGCACATGTGTGAGAATGCATGAAAAAAAATGCGTGTTGGTGCGAGTAATGTTGGACAGTGGATGAAGACATGTGTAACGGTTCGTGAGATTACCTGGGTGTGTATTTGAAATTAAAGGCTTGACCTTGCTTTCTAAATTGGTTTTAAAGGGGAAACGATTTTGGATAGTTTTTTTTTTGAATGTGGATTGGTTTTGGAAAGTAGTCTTGAAAAAGGGTGGTTTTATAATCTAAAATAAAAAGGGAATGTTTTTTAAAAAAAGGAGATTTTTATTTTGGGTTGTGTTCGTGTTTGTTTGGTCCTTGTGCTGACTGTTTTTGATGAAGGCGCTTTTATTGATGTTGCTTTGGTTTGATGTTGGTTTTGGCTTTGTGTTTTATATGTCGCTCAGGAAATGCTGCCCAGAATGGTCTCTAAGGATTCAGATAAGTCATGCCCAGTTTTTGATCCTCCTCAGACTTTGCCTATTCTCCATGGTGATCAGGGTCCGTTAGAAGCTGTGAAATGGCTCGAGGAAGTGGTGTGTATCTTTAGAACGTTGGGAACTCCTGATAATGTTAAGGTTCCTGCAATTATGGGGTTGTTTGAGGGTCCAGCTCTGGACCAGTTGAAGATGGTTACCCTACCGTTAACGCAAGGTGAAATGACGTGGGATGTCTTTAAAATCGTTTTCATCCAATGGTTTGTACCTGAGGAAGTGAAGCTGGAGAAAAAGAGAGAGCTTGTGCATATTCAACAAGGCCAACGGACGGTGAAGGCATATGTTGACCATTTTAAGGAACTGATCTCCTTTTCTCTAGAGGCGGCGTCGCATGAACTCATGAAGGCCTCTCTTTTCACCGGGGGTCTTCGTCCAGAGATCAAGGAGCTAGTCCTCCCTTTTAATGACCTTTGCTTTGAGAAGCTGGTAGAGGAAGCATTCTTGGCTGAGTTGGTTTCCCGTGTGCGGGTGGTTAATACTTCAGCGTCCCCGATTGTTCGTAAGAGTCCCCCCTATGGTGTGGAAAATACGCCAGAGATACCTGTTCCTAAGGAGTTATCCCCTTTGGTCTCAGCTTCTAGTTCATCAGATTGTTCAGTGGTGTGCTATCAGTGTGGTCGATTCGGGCATTTAAAGCCGTCTTATCTCAATCCTCCGAAGACGTGTCATCGATGCGGCTGTCTGGGTCATCTGGAGAAGTTTTGCAGGAAGCGTCACTTGAAGAGGAAGCCGTGATGGGGGAGCGTCAGTACCTGACTGTGAGGCAGAAGATGCTTCAGCCATCAGAGCCCCAACCACTGGTCTTGGGGTGAAGCTCGCGCACAATCAGGAGTTTCCAGGGCTGTGAAGCCTTGGTCCAGGTTCGGTTTTCCGTAATGATGGTGGAACAATTAAAAACCTTTTTATACTTGTTTTCATGCTATTAAAGTTTCAACAGCGTTGTAAATGCGTTGTTTTTCTATAAAGTGACGATGGACTTGCTCTATGATACCCTAAGCGGACTTGTCGTGTGAATGTAATATTATGAATCGGGTGTCCTTCCTAAAAGTGTGTTTGACCCTTGTGTGGATTGACCTCGTTTTAGTTATGTTGTCGATGTGGTTATGTTTTGTGGACGTCAATGGATCGTGTCTCCAATTTGATGTTTGGTTAAATATTTCTCTGGGGGTTATCCTTGGTGTTGGAGTTTGTTGACTATAGTCGAGGATTCAATGTTTCGACGAAGGTGTTATTTTTCGTTCGTGCAATAGGGGTTGGATTAAACTGATTGGGGGTTCCCGCATTGCCCCCCCCCCCTTCCTAGGATTCTCTATTTAGATGGTCAACTTTTCTG
This sequence comes from Viscum album, assembly GCA_963277665.1. NCBI lineage: Eukaryota > Viridiplantae > Streptophyta > Magnoliopsida > Santalales > Viscaceae > Viscum > Viscum album. The sequence continues at coordinate 396,955,708 of OY728148.1, forward strand.
TACAAGATGAGCTCTTGTGGTGGGGAGAACCCCTTTGTGTTCTCCCATCAACCTTGGATCTCAGTTTTCACTTGAATCGGTCGGGTGTGACCTGTGTGGAGTAAGGTCATCCTGAGAATCTCAGCTCTCTTCAGTTCCTTTAGTTCTTTTTGGGAATAGACTTGAATTTTGGCTGACTTTTGGCTTGGTGACTTTCTGGGGGCAGAAAGTGTCTGTGGTGGGGAGAATTGTCACACCCCGACTGCAGATGTCATTATTTTACTTCTTTCATGGTCCCGATTTAAAATTTTCGAGGTTTAATTGTTTTGGCGGTTTCGTGCCGGTGCGCGGTCATCGCATCGCTAGCGGTGACCGTGCGTTCGGCCCGGGTGACTATGTGTTCACCCGGCATTTGTTTTTGAAATATAAAAATTTTTATGTTGACATTTTATTATTATCACTAATTAAGTTGTGTTATCATTATTGTAGTTATTTTTATTGTATATATGTTTATATATGTGTATATGTATGTATATATAACATATGTCTATATAGGTATATATATATATGCTTATATGTGTTATGTCTATATAAGTATATATATATATATGTTTATCGTATCTATGTTTATGTGTTTATATATAGGTATATATATATATATATATATCTATATATAGATATATATGTATATATGTATATACTTGTGTGTGTTATTTTTAAATGGTTTTATTATTTTAAATACTTTGGTTATAATAATTATTATTATAATTAGCTAATTATTATTATTATTATTATTATTATTATTATTTGTTTAGATATATATATATATATATACATTTTTTTTCTAACCCTAATTTCTCCCCCCTCTCTCCCACAGGCCCCTCCCCCTTCTCTCTCTCTTCCCCGCGCGGCCCCACTCCTGCCTCCTTCCTGCATCGCCCGACAACTGGCCTCCCCCTTGTGCCGCGCCTTCCACCGCCAGCCCTACCGCCGGCCTCCTTCCCCTCCGACACCGCTCCCTCGTGTAACACCCCCCCACGGATCGCCGCGTCGACCCAGCACCCTCCGGTCGCCGTCCCGCCTTGCCCCTGCCTCCTGCGTCCGGCACCACACCACCGACCTCTGCCCCGCTCCCCTCGTCTCGATCTCTGTCCGGCGACCCCTTCCGGCGGACCCCTGCCCGGTGACCCCTCCTCCAATGCTCCCCTCCAACCGCCACCATCCGGCGACCCCCCCCCCCTACGCGCTCCCTCCCCCCTCCGCTCCTCTGTAAGTTTTTATTTTTTTTAATGTTAATCTTATTTATTTACGTTTTATTTTTATATAACGTTTTAATATTTTATCACGTTAATAATAATATTATTATTATTATATTATTATTATGTCATTATTATTATTATTATTATATTATTATTATTATAATGTTAATATTTTTCTATTATTGTTATTATTATTATTATTATATTATATTATTATTATTATTATTATATTATTATTATTGTTATTACTATATTATGGCTATGCTTTTATTATTATTATTACATTATTATTATTATTATTATTATTAATATACTATTATCATTATGATTTTGTTATTATTAATATATTGTTGATATTAACATTATATTGTGGTTATGCTAATATTATTATTATTATTATATTATTATTGTTATTATTATTACTATATTATTATATTATAACTATGCCATACTATGATTGTTATTATTATTATATTATTATTATTATTATTATATTATGTTATTATTATTATTTTGTTATGGTTATCACTATTATTATGATTTTTACATTATTATTATTATTGTTATTACTATTATGTTATTATTATTGTTGAACCTGTCTAACGGTCTATTGTTTTAGGACCTGTTTGACGGCGCAATACGGTGCGACCATTACGCAACATGAGTTTTGTGCCGTGTCGGTTTTTGTTTCAAGCTGCGTCTTGAGGTAGGTCACCCATTGCACTCGCCGTTAAATTTAGAATTTATTTATTCCTTGTCTTTTCATTGAGTTTCAGAAAATTTAAAAGTATTATTAAGTAGTTATTTATAGTGTGGTGATCTGCTGATAAAAGCTGTTTAAATTCTAGTGTTTCATTGAAAGTGCTTTCTTGGTTTCAATTGTGTGTTTCCATGGTAATATTTCTAAATGTTTTTTTTATGAAATGTGAAATTGTGTTCTGAAATGTTTTTGGTGTGTATAAATTATTAGGTGTATTGTTTATGGAAAATGGTGTTTTTCTTAGAACCTTGATTAGAGGAAACATCGTATGACCTTTAAACTTGTTTTTGGAAACTTTATGTGTGGTTCTTGGTTGATGAAAACTGTTTTCCTTTGTCGTGTGAACAAAAGTTTTGATTTCATTTGAGAAATGGTGTTCCTTCAAAAAGTGATTAAAGGCCCGTTTGGCTCTTGATAAAAGTGGGGTGCATTTGGAAATTGGAAAATGATTTTTACTTGTGATACCAACGTCTTTCAGGTTTAATATTCTGATTTGAGTGTCTTAAATGAAGTTCTAAGTGTGTTTCTAGTTTCTAATGAAATGACGTGTGTCGTATACTTTAGAAATGATTTGATATTAAATGGTTTAAATGTAAATGATGTGGTGGCCCGGTTGGCAGTTTGTTAATTGTGAACTGACTACTTATATATATACTTACTTAGGGGGAATCTCTACTGAGGGACTTCCCTTTGAGGGTTGTCATGTAGCGGTGTCCTTGTAAGGGGTTGGCAAGTGCGGTGGGATGAGTCAAGCATGCGAGGGCCTCCCACTTAGACAGTATCATTAAAACTACCGTGGGTTCCTGGGCATATTTTAGAGAATCGAGTGACGGTTGCTAGCTAACCCCGATTAGACGGTTTAGTCCCCCCTTGGTATGTAATGCCTTGTGGGGCGTGCCACTAGTTGGATGTTAGGGAGGCCAGTTGGTTATTGACTATAGAGTACCATGCCGGTAGGTAGTCTGAACCCGAGTACGTCCAGGGGTTTTCTAGGGATGTTTATGATCGCCCATGGTTATTGCTTATAACTTCTGGTTTACTTTTACTTGCACTTGTTTTCCCTGCTTGTTTACTTACAATCATCTTTCACAGCTTATACTATTAGATTTTAGGAAAAAGGTTTTTTTTTTAAAATGAAGATACTTTATTCTCTTTGTGTAAGATTTGAAAATGTAACACTTATTTCTTTTTTTTAAATGAGTTTAGAACTAATGAAAGGAATCTAATTTTTGGAAAAGAATAAGGAAATGTCTTGTGTTTTAGTTTTCAAGTGAAACTTTATGAGAGCTTACTTTTAAACATTGTAGTTCAAACCTGGATTATGTAGATTCTTTATTTACTGGAAGTGCTTTGAGATTTGTTGTGGGGCTCACCTACTGAGTACTTTTGTGCTCACGCATATCTTTTACCTTTTCAGTTGCAGGTTCCTTGTGTTCAGGTTTTCCTGGCTTGAGTTGCTCAGTGAGGGAGCGACGTTGGTTGTAGTTGGGTGGTGACCCGCGAGGTCACGTGGAAGTATGTCGTGGAGTAGTTTTGTTTATGTCTTTAGTGATTGTCTGTTTGTTTAGTTTAATTCGTTCTTTTGATCTTGTTTTTAGTTTGGGCTGAAATCGTTCCCAGCGATTGAAATTTTTAATGTCCGGCACTAGTTTCCATCCCGGGGGGATCGGGAACTCCCCTCGGGACTTGCCGCGGACCGGTTCGGGTGACCGGTTCAGGGTCGGCCTGGGTTGGTTCGTGACACTACCTGTTGTTTATCACACTGAGAATGACTCATGGGGGTTAAGAGTAAGCATTTACCATGGCATCCTCTTTGGGATTCTTGAGAGTGTAGGATCCAAACATTTTAGAACTACATGGCCTTTGATCCTTCCCAAGGAATGACACATAGGAAGCCTCCATGAGGTTCAAGCACAACACCCAGTTGTTCTGACCCCCTTCACGTCGGTTCACAAAACTCTTCCGAACTATGGGGACATTGATCCTTTCCATGGAAAGGTACATAGGAAACCTTCATAAGGATCAATCCTAACACCCAGTTGTTCCAACCCCTTTCACATCGGTTTAACAAACTCTCCCAAACTACACAAACACTGAGACATTCCAAGGCAAGGTATGTAGGAAGCCTCCCAGAGGTTCAATCACAACACCAATTGGTCTTGACCACCTTCACATTGGTCAATCTTTAAGGATGAAATTCTTTTTAACTGGAGTATAATGTAACTCTCTAGCAATTCTAATCTTAGTTTAATTTTAATAAATTTTTATTTTTTAATTTTTTTTATAATTAGGGAAAATTAATGTATAATTTAACATAAAATTGATATATTTAGTTAATAAATTTATATTTTCTGTATAAATAAATATGATAAATAATATATTATATTCATTTCCATGAAATATCATTTATATTTTTTTATATAAATATAATAATTTCTATATTATATTTTTTTGAAACAAGTTAATCTTTTACATTCATGGACTAAAGAAATTTTATTCCAATTCTTTTTTTAATATTATATTTGTTTAATATATTATTATTATATGTTTTTTATGATGATACTTTTTTGTGTTTATTAAATTCATTATTAAATATTTCAAAGATTTGAAAATATTTATAATTTAATAATAATATTGTAATTGAGCTTAAAAATGTAGTTTATGATCTATGTGAGCATGAAATTGAAAATTGTATGGACAATAAACTAAGTACTAAAATAAATATTAAATTTATGTAAATAATTTTAAGGATATTATAAAATAATAAATGGGAGTAGTAAAATAATTTAACAAATAAAATTTATAATTATAATATTATGACTTATATCATCAAATTATAATAATAATAATAATGTTATATTTTATAAAAAAAAGATCAAATTATTTAAGGTTATTAAAATAAAATTGTAATGTTAAGAAAATATAATTTTAATATTTTGAAAAGATAATAAAAATATATTATAATTTTGTGATATAATATTAAATAAATATTATAATTTCTTTATTTATTGAATACAACTATTTTCCAATATATATGATAAATTAATTTTGTACAAAAAATCAAATAAAAAAAAGAAGAAGAAGACAACAAAAAATGAAGAGTAGGCCATCTTCCACCTCAAACCATAGCTTAAGCCCCTACACAGAACAAATGATACGAACTTCCATCGCCATCCTCCACTAAAAACCACCTCTACCACATGGTGAACACCCACCAGTTTCCAAAGACTCCCACTATAGACCACTAGCAATGTTTCATCGCTATATCTAAACCAACACTGCCTCCCTCATTATTCATGGATCCAGAAAAAACAACCCTTTACTTTACAACACCTTTACCCACAGGATATAAGAAGGCTAACAATGCTAACTTGTTTTCTTTATCTCCTCCTTCTAAAAAAATATATTAGAATCAACATTATATTTTTATTTCAAACCATGTCAGTTTTTTAAGAACCAAACTTCCCCATGAAATAGCCTCCCATTTGTGTGACCCTATATATATATATATATTATTCAATAGGAAGGACCACTCTCCCTCTTCTTGTAAATCACATTCCCTACTCCACATTTTTTTCACATACACATCAACTCCCTTGGGAAAGGAAAAGGCCACTTCTTTCAACCTATATGGGCAGCCAAGGAGCATTCTTCCATCAGTTCATCAATATTATTTTAGGGGAATTATTTTCAATAATGTATTATATATAAGTAAATTATTTTCAAATTTAATCCAATATTTTTATATGTGTTAATTGGAAATACTTATTTATTTCTAGTATTTAATTGGTATAATTATTTCAAAACTTATAATTTTGTAAGCAGAATCATTATTTTTCTTATAGATAAGACATTATTAATTTCTAAATTATTCTCAAATTTATGTTCACTTTTTTCATGAATGAGTTTATATATAATCAATATACAATAACTATTTCTTTTATATTAAATAATATAATCATGTATGATGTGTTTGTTTAAGGATGCAAAATATTACATCATATTAAATAGGAATATTATTCAAATATAAATGTATATGTAACATATATATAATTTCAAATGTTATAATTTTGGATGTACATTCATGATTTTTATATATATTTAATTTTTTGACTCATATATATTTATGTATTATTTAGAAATGATGGGATTATTTACATCATAAAAACGATGTAAATATTTTCTTGGGTTATATATATATATATATATATTATAAAATCATGTATATATTTATATGATATGTATAAATTTTACGATCTTGTAATTCTAAGACGTCTAATTTCATGTTTTCAAATACATGTTTGGACATCATTTCATGATTTTAAATGAATTGGTAACTCATTTATATTCATTATATTACCCAATTTAATATTATTAAATTATGAAATGAATAAATGTTTATTTTAATAATGAATCTATTATTATTTTTATATGTGATTAGTAATTTTTTTCCAAAATCATATGTTAAGGATATATTTTCTATTATATATAATTGTTTGATGAAAGTAAATATATATATAGTGTATAATGATATTACTTTTTATGAAAATAGTAATTTTGCAATGACTATTGTGCACATGATTATTTTCTTTTCAACTATTTTATGTGACAAAAAGAGTAATATCAATGTTTCAACAGATTTATATTTTTTTGTGTATATATATGTATATATATCATGAGTTATCATTACATGATTTGAGATAAGTAATATTTTATATTCCAGAAACATAACATTTAATATCGGTAATTATCTTACTTAATTTGATATTATCTAAATAATTAAAGGGTGAAGGGTTTTATTTTAAAATGTTACATTCTTCTATTTTATGTTTTTATATCTATGATTATTTATCCATAATTTTGTGTGAATATAAATTTAAAAATTCTAGTATTTTATGTGATTCGATTATGCATTTACACCTTTATTATTTTTTATAAATTGATATAGTAAAATATCTTATTTTGAATCATGTAATTGGGTACAAAAATTAAGGATGAATTTTAAATGATAATGTTTAATATTTAAATGAAATTAAATTCATATGAATGTTTGAATACATGGATGTTCATTATTATTAATATTTTAGGAAAATTATAAATTTTATGAGTTTAGGTTGTACCAAATCTCGCATATAATTTTTTAATAATGTTACTATTTATATATTTATGCATACAAAAATATATGAATGTGTATTTAAATCATTTTTATGTTTTCAAATCAAAATCTCCAGTGAAATATATATATATATATATATATATATATAAGGAAAGCTATTTTTTATAAAACATGGCACTTGGACATTATAAATATGAAAGGGGTGTGGGGAGTGAACCCATTTATAAGAAATGTGGCTAGCTCCAAATAACATTCAATGTTTGAAGTAGCCCCATTTTTGTTGTTTTCAAAATCATACATAATATTTGGTAAAAACATTATAGATTATATTTAAAGTATTTTAAAAAGAGTAGTTAATTTTAAAAGTATTTTAATGTATTTCAACGATGTAATTATTTTAACAGGCCGAATAAAATTTCCAAAAGTGTAAGTATTTTCCAAATAATTATATTATTATTTTCAAATGCTTGAGTATTTTTATTTAAAAATTTAAACCCATGTTTTAAAATGAATTTACAAAATAGTTTATAAATACAAATTATATTTTTAAAACTATTTTCAACACTATGATTTTAAAATTATATTTATTTTTTCTGGATTTCTAATGAGTTTTCCTAATATATATATTTATAAATGTGTATATCAATTCTATTTCACCGATTTATTAAAATCTAATTTTTAACGATATATAATTAATTACAAATTATTTCTTCACTATCATTTCAAAATACCATTACTTAGAAAAGTTTCCTCACCATATGTTTTTATATAATATATTCTTGATCGGTTACATGATTCATGGAATTTAGATCCATTGAGGAGTTAGCACAATGAATGTATTGTCATTTTTTCTACATTTTTTTACCTTCAATAAAATGAATAATTTTAATTTACCCCAAATAAAATATTGTAAAAGTTCCACATAGGTAAATTTAAATATATTTCAGAGTTTATTTTTATAAAAAATGGTGCATTTCTTGTGACAGATAGGGAAGAGTGGTTCTGGGGCATTACACTATGTGAGCGAAATAATATCCTACTGGGTTTTTCATGACTATATTAATACATATACACATAATACATAATACATATATTCATAACATTAGTGAAGGTTTAATACATACAGGTCGGATCATATGCTCAGTTGGCGTAATCAAGGGATATATATAAGAAAAAACATGAGTATAAGGGTAGGAGAATGTGCTATTTAAATTAGAAGATCATACCCTTCATATAAAATATAATAAAAATGAATCATGAATAAATATTTTAAATTAACAATACATGGTTCACAAGTTAAACAATAGAAAAAACTAATAAAGTATAAAATTGGAAGAATACATTAATCTGTGGAAGACAGACAAATATTTAATGTAATTCTATATGATTCAGGGGGAAATTCCAAAATATATCAAGTATCTTCATGGTGGTTATACATAATGGTAGGTCTAAACCACCATCCCCAGACTTATTATTTTTCGTTTAAGGGATTAGATTTACTCATCTTCCCATTATAGATCTAGTTTCCCCTTCTTCCCATAGTGGATCGAGTTTCAATATTTTTCAAAGTGGATCAAGTCCTTCGTCAGGATTACCTACAAGAACTAGTGAGATATAAAAAATTAAACATTTAATTTTAGAGATGTATAGGTTCCACCCCTATCATACAAAAACAATATATACATGTTCCACGTGATCATAAATAGTCATATCATAACTAATGAAATGAAATCAATGTCACAAAAATGTAATCATATCATTACATGTGGAAAAAAAGTTAGGTTCTATAATCATTGTATCAATTAATTAGCTATAAAATAAGTATGTTTCATAATAATATAACTCATTAATAATAAAAGGGTTTCATAAACATATTACCCATTAAATAGAATTAGATTTCTTAAAAATCATTCCATTAATACATTAAAAATTTAGAGAATGAATATGAATGGAACCAATGGATAATATCCCAAGTGAGTTAGGAGTAACAAAGATATATTTTATAATTTTTTAAAAATAATTTGGAAAATCTTTTAAATTGTTTCTAGATGAAAATATCATCTCTTCTTTGAAAATATATTTATAAAGAAATAAATATTTTTCAAAACCTTTTTCATTGAAAATATCAAAAAAATTAATTAATGACAATTTGAAAACCAAAAAAATTTAAATCATTTTTTCCTTTATAAAAAGGGAAAAATCATTTCAATTTTTTTTTGAAACACATGTGTTTTGAAGAAAACATTTTTTTGATAAAAAATAGAAATTTAATTTAATTTTTTATAACGTTTCCATAAATATAATAGGTATAAAAGAGTATAAGAACGATCCTAATACACGAAGACATAAATAATACCTATAGTATTGTATTTTTCTTGATTTTTCTTGAGATATGCATATTGATATTTCATCAACGAGAGAATATTTATAAAAAACCCTATAAATAGAGTGATTATTTCAATAAACTCTTACAACTTCTTAAATTTGAATCATTCTGCCCATATAAGAAACTAAAATTACATGTATATTAAAATAACATTAAAATAGGTATATTCATCATATAATATTTGATATGGGTTTTTATAAACATCATAGAACATTATAGGTTTATATAACGTCATGTGTTTTAAAGAAAAAAAATTGAGAGAAAACGTATTTAGTGATTGGTTAACTTTTGAATCCTAAACCCATGAAAAAGAGATTATCAAATGTATAATTAAATATGGATAAATATAAGTATAATAAAAATAGAATATATTCTTATGTAGTATTTACACATCGTAAAATAAATAAGTCATGATTAAGGCATAAATCTCACAGAAATTAAAGTAAGACTTGATATCCCCTTACTATATGTCATGACTCTCTTCGTACTCAATCAAAAATTGCATATAAAAAATATAATTTTTTTATAAATCTACCATAAAAATATATTATTACATATAATACTATATATGGCTTTATATTCCCTTCTTCATAACAATTCCATGTTTATTTTATACTTCTAGTATTATCCATATTGTTTTTTATACATTTTTGACATATTCTGCATGACCATGTTTCATTGATCCTGATTTTATTATTTTTTAAAGATAAGAAATGAAAATAATATCACACACACACACATATATATATATTATAAATACTTGTAATAATTTATAAAATTGAGAAGTAGAAAATGAAATACACCGTTCCTGGATAATGTAGTTCGTATGTTCTCATTAATACTGTTTCTATTTTATTGGCATTTTGAAGGAAGGTTTTTAAATTGAATTTATATATATTATCATTAAAATAGAAATAATATTTCATATATATCATTTTTATACTAAAAACCGATTCTTAGTAAATTATATTTATTGTATGAATGAATGACATCGCTTTGAGTATGCGGAAGTCCACATTTCTATATAAAAAGTTATCATATTTACACATAAAGGAAATCATGAAGTTATGTTTTATATAATAATTAAAGAGTCTTAAATAATTCATAAAACTCATATATATCATCAAAAATATAATTTAAATCATAATTACCCCTTTTAAATGTGGTAATGGAAGTATGAACAATAACTATTAGTGAGGAGGTAGTCCGCCGTACACAGGAATGATATGTTCATTACCTAGTAGATGTACATTTTTGTAATTGTAGGTAAAAAGCATATAATAAAAAAATTAGATTATTTATAATATTGAGGTTATTATATAAAAATGTAATATTAATATTTGAGTGGTTTGAGGATGAAAATAATACAGATGCTCTTTTGTAAGGATGTTACCTCTTCTTTGGGTAACTCCACCTTTTTTTGCACAAATTAGCACCTTGATTGGATTTATTATAAAAGAGAGGCTTATAAGATGAAGGTATAGATTATGGGAGTATGTTTAGAATGATTTTAACAAATACAAACTCCTTGATAGGTGTGAATAAGTTAGAGTTGTGAGTGCCTATGTATAGTGGATGAGGAGTTAAATTCATGTAAAGGCTTGAAAAGATAATTAAAATCAAGTTTTACCATGTCATGTAGGACCAATAATGGTCCAAATCGAAGGAAATATATTACAGGGTCATTAAATGAATATAAAATGTATTTTTGGAAGAATTTGAGGTTAGGCCCTATGATTAAGGTTGAGTGCTCTGTTATGGTAATTTTTCTCTCAACCATTGTATTCATTTTTTATCACTCTCGATAATATTATTGGTCAGAAAATAATTTGAACTAATTAAATGTTCTAAATTATTATCATTAAATATAAAGGATTCATTTTTTCAAATTATAATAAGATTAATTGAATAAATTAGTGTAAAAATAATCTAGTAGGCACGTCAGGATAAAGGTTTCTTTAAGTAAGAATGTTTGAATGTTTCAAAAGATTTCATATCAAATTCCATTGTAAAATCAATTGCAAATAACCTAAATTGGATAATTTTTTTTATAATTTGAAATAATTAAACTTTTAATCATAATTATTATATAATTAACTACACAAATAAATTATTTTAAATATTAGGTTTCAATAAAAATTAAATATTTTTCCCAATTCATCCAAAATAAAGGGTTTTCAAAAAATCTGTAAAATTTGTCATAAGATAATTTTGACAATATGAATTTAATTTAATGTTTGATTTATAAAATTAAATTTCTATAACTATTTAAAATAAATTTAATAATTTTTTATTGAAGTACATAAAAAATTTCTATTTGACAAAATTGTATTGTGAAATAAATAGACTTTCCCAAACAAATATATTGTTTATTATCAATAAGATTGATTTATGTGAAATCTCTAAAAAATGTTTAGAAAGTAGTTATTTATATTCAAATTTACTATTTCTAATGAATATGTTGTTACTATAACTTTTATACAACTATAGTAAATTTCTCTTTCATAGAAACCCTATATTGCATGTAATTCATGCCAAGCCAGTGTTGCATATAGAGAAATATTAACATGATGTAGTTTGAAACACAAGTCATTAAATAAAATTGACATATTTTAAAATGCTTCATAAATAACTCAGGGAATTACATTATACCACCCTTAAAATGAATTTCTCGCTTGAATATAATCATTCTCATACAATCAAATGATGATAATTTTTCATCATCATATACTTAGGATCCCACATAACTTCCTCTAACTGGTGATTCTTCCTCAAAACATTGAAAATGTGAGTGGTATTGTTTTATAGAACATTCTTTCTATAGTCTGTAATTTCATCTTTTTATTACATGTAAAAATTATGCATATCTATAGGTTTGACCTCTATTTTTGGTAAATTTGTAGGGTTAAATATGTACTTCCTCATGAGAGATTCATGAAAAACATCATAGACTTGATTGATATTTAGGGTATATTACAAGAGAAAATATTATATATTTAAATAATCAATAATATAAAACAGACATATATACCAATGCATCAGTTTCCCATTCCTTTTAATTCTCATAACCGTATTCTATGGAGTGATTTTTAGAAATAAATTCTCACTAACATCAACTTCGTGATCATGTTGACGTTTATCAACATAATGTTTCATCCAAAATTTGTCTACCCTGATATTATGTTGAATTCTTTTAACCTTGTCCACCATTTTATCAACAATATCCCAACCCAATATCATTCCCTCTCTGACTTATTCCTAGTACATTAGGGCATTATATTTATTTCCATGTAGGGATTTATATGGAGGCATCTGAATGCCTGAGTGAAAACTATTATTGTATAAATACTAAATAGAAGGAAGGTGTTGATACCAACCAACATTTATATCCAATTTATATGATATAAACATATCCTATATGGTTTAAATTTTTCATTCATATTAACAATATGTATGAGGATTATATGACGTGATGCAACAAAATTATGTATCAAGCACTTGCTAAAAACATCACAAAAAATTATTTTAAACATAGATTAGAATCTGATAAAATGAAAATTGGTACTCCATGAAACATTTCTACATCCATAATTAATATCCTGGAAATATGATAAGGATATATGTCTTATATAATAGTAATTTAGTGCTCGGTCTTTGTATAGTGATCAAATACAACCCATATTATGTTTAAAACATACTATGTTTTGGTGAGTCCAATGATAATGTCCATGGTAATTTTATCCCATTTTTATTCTTGTACCATTAATGGATGAAACATCACCTTATAACTTTAACTTTCATCCTTAGCATACTCAAATACCAATCATCGATTATTAACTCTACGATATCCAATATCATGCCATCCCACCATAAGTATTCTTTCATGACTCTTAACATCTTCATACTTCTAGTATTAATGGATAATGAAGAACTATGAGCTTCCCATAATAGCACATTTATCAAATCCTCTATGGAAGGATCACATATACGGTTCCTAAACATCATCATTCCATCGTAATCAAGGTTATACTCATGAACATTTCTATCTTTTTGTTATATCTCTAGATATTACTTCTCTACATCTTTGATCTTAACATAGACAGAGGATTGAACATTCAATTGGGAACAAAATGATTCTTCACCATCTTTCAATTTTTCCCGGTCCATCATTTGGAAACACAGAAATATTGTATCTTTTGGGATCCTCAACAAGTATAAGATAATAGTATCCTTTATTCTAAAAGCATCATCAACCTTGATCTCTATCCCATGGTGGTAATGTATTGATATTTCATAATCCTTTATCATCTCAAACCATATTCTCTTGTTCATGTTAAAATCCATCTATTTCAATTTATATTTTATAATTTTACGGTCACTATATATGTCACATTTTTCTCCATAATGATAATGCCTCTATTTCATTAATTAAAAATTACTAATTCTAACTCCAAATCATTAATTGGGTAATTTTTATTGTGGATTTTCAAATATCATGGTGAATAACTGAAAACCATATTATTATTCATATGAACACATCCCAATCAATTATTAGATGCTACACTATATATTGTAATCGCTTATCTACTACAGGTTAATGTAAGAACTAGTGTGCCAAACAACCTTCTCGTTAGTTCCTAAAATTTTCCTCATATTCATTTGTCTATAGGAACTTATCATCCTTCCATGTTATCATGGTATGAGGAAAGGATATTCATGATAAATTTCCATCAAATCATAAGTAATATATAGGTAAACTAATAAAACTATAGATCCTTGTTACCATTGTTTTTCTATGAAAACATTCAACAACATCCTTCATTGATGGATCTACTATTATACTATCTCTTTATATTATGACACTGATAAATGAAACCTTTTTCATCCAAAATTCACACTTCATAAATTTTCCATATAGATTATCCTTCCTTAGGTTCATCTGTAAAATTTTAATGTGGTCTTCACACTTTTACTTGATTAATGAATAGATAAGAATATCATCTATATTTACTACCACTAACTGATTGAGGTAATTTCAAAAGACACTATTCATCAAATCCATGATGATAGAAAGAGAATTAGTAAGACCAAAATGAATCAATATATATTCACTATTTCCATGCCTTATAGGAAATTTTATCTTGGGATTATCTTTATTATATAACCAAAATTGAATATATAATAAATGAATGTAAATCTTGGAAAAGTATTGATCTTCATGTTGTTGATCAAATAATTCATGAAAATAGAGATGAGGACACTTTTTCTTGAACGTGATATTCTTTAACTCCTGGTAATAAATAACAAGTTTCATTAGTCAATATTTATATTTTAAAAAAAAGAAATAGTGAAACCTAATATGGCCCAGTTGGGTGAATTATTACATTAAAAAGGTTTTCATTGAGTTTCTTCACCAATTCCCACAAAATAATTGTAACCATTATATAGGAAAACTTGAAAATTTGTGTGCAATGAAGTATGACTTATATCAAGAACTCATCATTCTGTTTTGGTGTAAGTATAGGAAAATATTTGTAGAACATATCTAAAAATATCTAAACAATACTCATATCATAATTGTTGACTTTCCCCCCAAACATTTTTCATATAAACATGCCTTCAGAATGGGAATTAAGACTCATACACATGATGTAATATCCATTGAATGTTCATATATATCATCACATTGATAGAAGATCATATGATGTATTAAAATATAAATATAACTTACCTTATGTAGATATTGATGTGAGATTTATGTAGATAATGAAAATACTCCCATATGATGACATCAAATTCAACCAAATGAATAATAAAACTGGTTTTAGTAAACACATTCCCACATACACAATCTAGAGGGGAATCATAATCATTATATGAAATCATCGTACCATTGAAGGTTTTCATAGCTAATTTCACCTCTAATAATTTAGTTGGAATCTTAATACCCTTATATAATTAGTTATATATAAATTTTTGTTTAGATATAGAATCAAATATGACATTAAAAATTCTAAATCGGATGGTAATTGTACATTTCAGCACATCATTATCACTCACTTCATCAAAAAAAGTTATCACATGATATATATTCTTATACATAGGTTTTATATGTTATTGATTCTTATTACCATAACTAACCCCTAGGTATGGGAACTAGATAACATAATTCTTATCCTCCATAGACATAATGAATATATGTGTCAAATGTAAATTCCGTGCATATTTTCCACTATTTTTAAAATTGGATTACATCTTCCCACCATTTCATCAATAAATTTCTTTATGTCCATCCATTACTCTGAAAAATAATTGACAAACCATGTGATAATTCCCTCAATTCTTTTTTTAACTGATAGAATAATGGAAGGATCATCTTCTTTTATCCATGGATTTTATATTTTCCTTTGAACTCCACCATCCTCTTATTTTTAAAACAATTATAATGATACATATCAAAATTATCCATTTCAAATTCTATTTAACAACGCAATATTATATGATCATATATGATATGATATTTATGTATATAGTTCTTGTATAATTTAATAATATTGTTTTAACTATTATACAGGAGGTTAACATTCCATCGACTAAGGAAAGGTACATGGTAAGGGTTAATTGCTCAATCTCATAATTATTAGAGATTATTTATGTGTAGGTTTTTACTAGGACATATTTATTATGGAGGGTCCTCTCCATGGTAGTGACACTTAGTATGGAGGCATCTTCCATGCTATGAAATTAGGTATAGAATCATTCTTCATGTCGCAGGCCGCTGGTGTGAAGATGATTTGCGTCTGGTCAACCTATAGCATGGGGGTATTCCCCATGTCCTTACAGCCATCGATGAAGGTCCTCCTCATCCCAACAACCAACATGGAGGTCCTACCCGTGATCTTCTCAACACGTGCAAGGACCCTCCTCGTACCAATGCTATTAGGGGACATACGAATGGACGTCCTTCCCATGCTTCTACCGGTTCTAGTGGAGGTCCTACCACCTCCAGCACTTCTGGTAGAGATTGCCTCCACACATTATCTGGTGGACATGGATGTTGTCACCATGTTCCCTTTGACATCTGTGTAGGATCCTCTCACACCCTGGATGACTAAGGCGGAATCCCTCTCTGTCCCAGCACCAGTTTTACTGAATAACCTTCTTGATCCTCAAATCTACCTAGTCCCAAAGAGCCATCTTGGGGAAAGTGGGTGGGTAATCGCCTCCATAAGTTGAATTACGAGAAGGTTAAAACTGAGATTAAACCGATAAGCTTATCATATTTTGAGGTGGAATAAGACTTAGAAATGGAACCCTCACCTCATTCCCTTGTGTCAAGGGTCGAGGCAGGAATGAGGTGCATTGGCCTCATACTTCCAGAATGCGAGGTCCACTAGATCCCTGCCTCCCTATGCATATTCATCTAGGAGGATGAATATTTGGCATCTCCACAGGGTCTGGCTATGAAATCACCACCATCATAATCAAGAGCATTATCTACCTTGACCAGAGATCGCTAAGAGTAATTCTGGGGACCGATGGCGAACAAGTAACAACATGGTCCACTAACAACAGCCTTGGTCTCTCCACTAGAAACGGTGGTCACCAGCACGTCTTATCATGATGTGGTGGCCATGTAACTGAACTATTTTGAGGATAGCCTGATATGTGTCAATTTGTTATCTCGCTCGCCGTATTCTCCACCTTCAAGCATATCATCTTAGAGGTCTGCATCAGTACCTCTATTGGTTCTCAGACACCCCCAGTTGACGAGTTGGGAAACAAAGGGCCAGACCCCGAGTCTATGCTGGGGAGATTGTGGGGCATTGTTGTAGTAGAACATTTCCTGAAGATGTATTGTCCTATTAAAACATTGAATTTTTGTGTGCCAGAATCACTCACCTAAGAGGAGGTTGGATGCTTTCACAAGATCCTCTGGGTAACTCACATTCATATTTTTCATCAATGAGTGGACTAACCCAATAGACATGAACACATATATAACATTGGTCAGAAATTTCATTTGGTTGATTTGGCCACACTCCTTATATCCCAGTTCCAGGAGTCACCAGGCCACCATATGGCCCTCCGAATGTGATCCATTTAGAGCATTAAAGTTCTACGCAAGATTATCAAGGAGGATTCCACCAACATTTAGTTCTGTGGCTAGGAGAAGTATATTTCCCTCCACTTAAATTCTGTCCATCACCAGCCCAACATACTAGGCGATATCAAGGATACGCTTCTAGGAAGAGTCGCGGTTAACATGGGTAATCTATCAGAGGAAGAGAAGGAGACAAAAAGCCATGGGGAATACACACCCCCGGAGTGTGGCACATATTTTGGACCTCTCAAGAAGTTTCACTCGCCATAAAATAAATCCCATGGGTCTTATCATACCCACTGAGTCATTGGTCCATAGCCACAATCCAAACAATGGTAAGAAGCATCTCGAAGCCATAAAACCCTATGACTTGTTTGGCTCAGTATAAAAGGGAGAGGATGACCCCAAAAAAGATGTGTTGTGTCAACAGATCATAGAGAAATAGAATATGGTCAATGACCTCCTTGATGAGTATGTCGTTATGTGACGGGCAGAGTACAATGATCCTCAGTTGGCGCAACAGGTTCAGGCACAACTCCCCCCGGTGAGTTGCCTCCGGGTGACCCTTACCATCTTTCTCACACAGACAAGATAGAGGTTGGAACATACAGCATGATAGAGTAGTATGTGTCTCCAAATCCACCTGAGTGACATGAAAACCCCCAGGACCCAACTCCTATTCCACCAGCCACTCCATATGTAATCCCACCTACCGCACCATGAGTCAAAGAGCCTACTTATAACATTGAATAACCCACCAATGCACTGGTGTTCAAGGATCCTTATCATGATAGGAAACCCCACCTGGATAATCCCATGGTGTCACTCATCACTCACCTCGTGGCATTGGAAACTCGACAAGTGGAAATATTAACTCATGGCAAGCCAAATCCATTATGGTTGGATGATATGCCAACACCAGTGGGTGTCAAAAATCCCAGTTTTGCCCCCTTTAATGTGATGGGTGACTCGTTGCAACATTCAATCCACTTCATTTCAAGGTGCGGACCCATGCTGAGAACTCCGACACAAAATAAGGCAACAAAACTTTGATGCTTTGTATATAAATTGGGAGGACCTGTGTTTGTCTGGTATAACAAGATACCCATTAGGTCATTACTCGGATGAGAGGATATTCATAGGAAATTTCATTACTAGTTCAGTTCCACCACTTAGATGATGGGTATTGGAGACATCTACATGTTCAAAATGAGTCTTGACGAGCGTGTCGCAAGCTTTGTATCCTGGTGGAAAGGGCACACATACTCTCTTAACAAGCCATTGACTTAGAAGATACTACTCACGATGTGTGTGTGGAATATCAAAACAGAACGGGTCCCATCTCTCATCACCCAAAATTACCCCGAGGGATTCCAAGACTTCTCTGATAAGGCCCGTCGACTAGAGGAATCCATACAGAAGGCCAAGAAGGCACGTCTGTTGCATCTCGCAATTCCGGAAAGAAGTGCCACTAAGGATGAGCCCGCCATGGTGGACCAAATAGAGGACCCTATAAAAATGGAATTATTACTTGTGGAGACACCTTTGCAGCCTCGTAGAGGCCCATGAATTCAGGGGTAGCCTCCGACCCAGTAGCCCCCACCTCAGAACCGGCAGACACCCCCGCGTAATGCTCCGTCACTACCTAGGAGAGATAACCAAGATCAGCCTCCTCTAAAGACATCTCCAACCCAACATCATGGATAGGATCCCATAGCCCCCTTCCTGGAGAAGTGAAACCGGACCTACTAATTTAACGAGACTTAGGTACCTGATTATTTCCACAGTTCATTGGAACATGGAATTGTAGAGTTTCTCGAATGCATGAGACCAGAAGTGGCAGATATCAGTGATCACGCCAACTTCTAACCCGATCACTAGATCATAGGGATATCCATTAAATAGTGATATATGAAAAAGGATTGGATTCAAGACCAGGTTGATAAAAACACAATTAGGTTAGGCCCATCTACAGAACATGTGGCACGAGTATTCGTGAAGACTGATAGCGGTAGTGACATTGAAGGTGAGTGGCATCAGGTTTCTAACTGCGGGTCCCATAATATCAATGTCTAGATGGACCATAAGGAGGAATCCCACTCCAATGTAATTATCTATGCATGCCTGAATCGACATGAACCTTTAGAAGACACCGCGTCACCTGTAGCCAGTAGCTCTATGTCAATGGCTCAGCTCCTCTCTTCCCAGAAGTGCCAGCATCATCATCACAAGGGAAAACAATGTCCCCAACCAATGTCGTTGTCATCCCATACTATTGTCTACTTCATGCCCCCATAGATAATTATTTCCAATTGAGTACATCCAGTAGTGGATGATTCTTCAACTGACAGTCAATGGTATGCCTCAATTAACACATAGAGCTGGTAAACCCCTACATGTTTCTAACGGCGAGGAGCGCCAAGTGGACCCACCCATTATTCCTGGTCATACCTATCATAGATGAAGACATGAATATATATTTCATTGTAGTTACACATTTAGAACTTCTATCTAGGGTGTGCATGCCAATGAAACCAGATAGCAGGCCTAGTGTAGAGCTCTCTATGTGCAGTCTTATCATCAGGTGTCATCAGGTCCATCTTCACAACTATTTGTGTTGATGGATCCAAAAGATTCATCCCAACCACAAAGTGATCAACCATATGGCCCTTATCTAGTCTTCACTCAAGAAGAATTGGCTTGGGATCAACGGAAAATTCCACGCACCATTCAACCACCAGTCCATCTGGCAGGGCCCTCCATACATCCTATCATAGAGCAACCTCTTTTAAGAAGAATCACACACCTGGAATAGATGTATGATGTCCTCAAACATATTTCCATCATTCCAGCAAGGATCTAAATCCATGATGACCTTTTCTAGTCATCAGATATGTGCGAAGACCTCACTGAGGCTTTAAGAAGCACACTCCAGTTTAAGACAGAGGTAGTAGCTTCAGAAACCTTCCATGATGAGGTAGTCAAGCATGCTGAATTCTAGGAAATCATATTTTTATCTAGAGAAGATTAATTCTTTCCCATTAATTGGAACATCCACACACTATACATCGCCAGACATTTTAATGGCGTATAGTCTCTTCATTATCTTGTCAACGCAGCTTCCAGGATCAACCAAATCCAAACACAGACACTGCGAAATCTAGGGCTGTCTAAGGATGACCTAATTCAATCTGACCTAAAAATACAAGGTTATAACAGGAAGAAAAAGACATTGGCCATAAAGATTCACTTAAAAACCTAGTTTGGAAGTTTGGTATCAAGAACATAGTTCATGGTTGTTTCACAAGACAGTGCTTACAACACATTTAATGGTAGGTCATGGCTTCATCTGTATGTATTAGTTCCTTCATATTATCATGAGTGAATTAATTATTCCATTAGTGTAATATTAGACATACTCCAAGGTGATGCATGTCCCTTTTCCTCTTGTGAATCCCACTATCTGGATGTCGACTATTATAAGAGTAAGTATATGAAGATTTCGTCTAATGATGTTTAGCATCCTATGGCTGTGACAAACCAGTGGAAAGATCTAAATGACACCTACATAATTCTGATCCACCTGTTGGTGGATACAATCCTAGACATGTGACATTGATTTGTTTTTTTGTAATTAGGGTGGAGCACATTCCCATGTCAAAGAAACATTAGAATCTCACCTTATACAGTTACATGAATCAGATTTGGGAGATCCAGAGCCCCCTACACTCATAAGATATCAGGATGTCCAGCCATGGAATCAACAATACGCCATAAATTATTTTTTCACCATGATGAGATAAACTGGATCCAGCCAAAAGGTCAATATATCCATTATATCATCTTGTGTGTCCCCTAGGGATGAAGATCCGAGGGGATTAAATTCACATCTTTGATCGCTATGGTTTCAGGAGAATAGGTGTCCCCCGATGAAGTGTCCACCACCGCTTAGGTTGGTACCAGTCTCCCATAAAGATTTTTTGACTCAAAAGAAACTCCTTCTAAAGAGAATCCATTCTCTATATGTGAAGAAGAATATTTTTCAGATGCTCCTCCTGCCATTGTAGAGGTAATATTTACCACAGTTGATGAATTGATACAAGTGAACCTCGGTAGCTAGGTAGATCTGAAACCCACATTGATTGGTGCTAGTATGCCTCTCAAGGAGCAACAACAGTATATTTACTTCCTAAAGCATCACCATGATGTATTCTCCCAGAGTTATGATGAGATTCTAGGTTTAGATCCTCAGGTAGTCATACACCACCTCGGTTTCCCAGAAAATCACCATTGGTGTAAGCAGCCTACTAGAAAGACACACCCTTCTCACGGTGCCATGGTCAAGGACAAAGTTAATAAGATAATAAATTCCAATTTCTTTAAGGAGGTCTAGTACCCCATATGGAAAGCCAATTTTGTGTCAATCAAGAAGAATAACTAAAAGATTAGAGTCTGCAACAACTTCCAAGACCTCAATCGTCTTTGTCTGAAAGATGATTTTCCCCTTCCTGTGAAAAAATTGTTGACAGAAACTATATATAGGTTATAGTCCTACTTTTTAATTGATGGGTAATTTGATTATAACCAGATGTGAATGAATATGAGGATTCTATGGACTTTAGAGAAGTAGAAGGTACTTTCTGTTACCAATTAATGCCCTTTGGTTTAAAAAATACAGGTTCCACCTATCAGCGTACTAAGAATCACATATTTAAGTCGATCCTCTTGAAATTAGTGCAATTCTATGTGGAATATCTGGTTGTCAAATCACTCTAGCATCATGACCGTATCAAAAACTATGAGAATGTGTTTAGCTTCCTCCATTCTCGCCACCTGAAGATGAACCCATTGATGTGATATTTCGAGGTCACCTCTAGAATTTTTTTTGACTTTTTTTTAAATATAGGGGCATTGAAATCGACCTAGAGGAGATCAAGGACATTATCCAGATACCTCTCCCAAGAAACATCTGGGAGCTTTGAGGTTTCCATGGTCACATTTCCTACAAACGGCGATTAAACACAAATTTAGATTGAAAGTGTAAGCCATTCTATCGACTCATTATGAAAGGAATTTTTTATCATTGGGACGAATAATGTTAGAAACATATTGAGGAAATAAATATGTATCTAGTACAACCTTTGATATTGGTGCTTCTAGTTTCTAGAATGCCACAGATCCTTTATGTGACCACCCTAGAACGACGCCCTTCATGCTGAACAGAACAATGAGGAAATAGAGAAAAATATCTACTATATGAGCCTCATGATCCTCAATATGGAAACCAGATAACCCCTTATTGAGAATAGCTTTATTGTGTTGGTATTCGCAGGGTAGAAATTGTGACATTGCATGCCACACCACGAGGTATGGCTGGTGTCCTGGGTGGATCTGATGAATTACATCCTGAGTCGACCAATATTGGAAGGCCATATATATTGGAGGTAAGTGATCCATCCATAGTTATATAATAGTTTCATTCACCAGAATGCTATTAAGGGACATGAATTGGAAGATTTCCTCACCACACATCTAGGCCTTGTGAACCAGTTTTTGGACCTTGAAATTTTCAATGAGGCAATACTCTTGGTATTCCAAGCCATTCCATGTTGAAAAATTCATGTTGATAGTGCTTCTAGGATCCATATAGTCAGAAGGTTCAATGACCATAGGATCAACAGAGTAGGACTAGGTATCATCTTCATTACCCTAGTAGAAGCCATTCGGCCTTTTTCATTCCAATTGTTCAAAGGTTGCACCAACAATGATGCAAAGTATCAGACTCCCATTATTGGCCTCCAGTTAGCCCTTGAGATTGTCATTCCACACTTTCATGTGAATGGGGACTCTGAACTAGTCATCAAGAAGATCCATGGTGACTGTGTCATCATAATGTCATAACTCATACCATTTTTAGAATACACCCTCCAGCTGATAGAGTAGTTCCCATCTTGGCCAGAAGTTACTCATGTCCCTTGATCCCAAAATAGTCGAGCTGATACCTTGGCAAGCCAAGCTGCATCATGTGAAGAGCATGAATGGGATGATTTGATTATCCATGTGGCACACTAGATAGTCATCTCTCCCATCTCTTCATATGACAATGATATCCCATAGGTAAGCCACCTTACCGAAGGAACCTCCACATCAGGACCTCAAGGTCCCCCAGATGCAGTGATTGATGTGACTCCCGACTAGAGAACCTCCTTTGTCGAATACCCACATAAGGTAATCTTTTAGTAGATCAAGTTGAGTGTGAGCGAATTTGATGCTGCACAGTACAGTTTACCCTCCAGTGTGGTCCCAATCTTGAGAAGATTCTCTACAAGAGTGGGTCTAATGGGGTTCTCCTCTGTTGCATTCAAGTAATTGAGATTTATCAGGTCATACAGGAGGTTCATGTCGATTCCTATGGGGCTCACCAGACCTTGCCGAAACTACCTCACCAGATCCGAAGGTTGGGATATTTTTGGCCCTCTATGATCCATGACTAAATCACGTTTTCCAAGAGTTTCCATGTGTGCCAATTCATGCCAACTTCGGGAATCGACCACCAGAACCTCTCCACACTACCAAGTACTCCTGGCCCTTTGCAGCCTGGGGACTTTATGTCATAAGACCATGTCTATCGGCGATGGCTCGCCAGTGCCGGTTCATCCTGACCGCCAAAAATTGCAATTCCAATTGGGCATAGGTTGTCTCACTCAAGGAGTTCAAGGCCCGTTCTATCATTAAATTATAAAGATCCAATGTCATCTACCGGTTTAGATTCCCTCACCTCATCCTCACCAATAATAGAACCAACATCTGGGCGGCCGAGTTGAAGAATTTGTATGCCAAGTACAATATTCATTCTAACCATACATCCTACAATCATGTGTAAGAAAATGGGAAGAATGAGGCGATCAACAAAACCCTCTATATCATTCTATAAAAAATGGTTGTTGAGAACAAGAAGAGTTGGTCGGACAATCTCCCCAGTGCCCTCAAGGATAATCAAATGACAACCAATAAATCTACACTTGTGACCCCATACTCCTCGGTGTATGGAACAAAGGTCATCCTACCCATCGAAAATCAGTTGCCTTCATTAGGAACAGATGTCTATGATCAGAAAACACTATATAAAGTATCTAAAATCCATATGAATGAATTGGAATCACTCTACGAGAATAGGATTTGTGCCCTGCGCAATCTTGAGAGGCATGAGAACAAGATATCTAGAGCTTTCAACAAGAAATTTTTCCTCCCCACCTTCTTGCTATGTGACTTGGTGTTAACCTTGAGGACACCATTTGTACCTAGACAAAACCTCCAAAAATAGATCCCAAAGGGGAAGTACTATACATCATTCACAAGGTGTTCCCCAATGGTGCATAATCTCAAGTGACCATGGATGGTGAGCGTATAATGCCCCCACCAATTCCAAATTCCTCATACAATACATTGTCAGAGCACTATGATCGTACAATACCTTAAACACTATGTCTTCCCTCAAGACATTAAACTACATTTCAAGAGTTAAGTATGGCTTTATTCCCCTCTTTGTGGGATACGTAGGAACGCTCGGATGACTCATCTTGAGTCCATCCCCAGAATCCTCTTTGACTATCTCCCATTTGTATAGTTCTCATAGAGGATCCTGCATGGTGTCATATAGGATTCAATTGCCTCACTCATGTTAGGATTACAATGACCGCACCAAGTTCCCCTCCCCTTTCTTCTATTCTTCCACGTCCTCACTCACGATGCTAAACTGCATGGCCTTCAAGAACTAAATTTTTCTTGATTTTCATCCTTATGGGATATGTAAGAATGCTAAGAAATTTTGTTTATTGGACCAGCCCCAAACTTCATGATCTCCCCTCAGGTCAAAATACATTGTGTGGTGTGGTATTTTTCCCTCCATTATGTCATATTCATCATGGTCGCACCACATATCCCCTTCCCTAGAGATCTCCACCTCTTTCACCGTCCTACTTGTCGTCAAATTGCATGGGAAAATTTATGATTCACATACTCCTGGTATTTGGGACTCCCTCTCCTTTCACATACAAAAGGCCCCCGAAATAATACAAATAGTTATCCTAAGGGGTATCCTATCATTTCAGGCCAATGTACACGAGGTCCTCGAATGAAAAAATGATACAAGTCCCGCATGGTGAATATGATAAGCGGTTGATACTCACTTTTAGTTCCCATTTAGGGTTAAGTTATGGATGATTTGTTTTGAACATGGTCGAAAATTGTACATAATAAATTTCACCACCAATGTGTCCCGTATAATGGGTTCAATGACTCATGAATCCCCTTTATCCCCTCGAATGTGAGCCCAGCTGCCGTACACTTATATGTTGGGGAGAGCTGATTCCTATTCCTTGTTTCCCACACTGAGCATTGCTAATGTGGGATTAGGAATTTTTTATGGAAATAATTTCATGAAGGGTCATGTGTCTACGGTATGAGCACTATGACCTTAAACTAAGATCCCAATCGTCTTCATTGTAGGACATAAAACAAAAAACCGGCCAGGACTTCTAGCCTTAGGTCCTTTGCCCTATCCCAGCCCCTTACCCAAGTTCTCATCTAGGATTATGCGGTGTCGAATAGACTTACATCCTCATTATAATATTATTTTAGTGCCAGTCATATCTTTTTGAGGCACCCCTTATTCATCTATTGTCCTTTTTGCAAGAACATGTCACAACATGGTACGTGCATCCCATAATTGGGGTTTTCCATCATCTTTCATATCAAAAAGGACCCCTGAGCAGCATGGATGCATGACCAAAGGGCTCTCCTATCATTTTGGTCCAATATCCTCAGGGATTTCGAGTGATAAATTGATACAAGTCTCTTATTTTGAATGTGGTCAAAGGTTGACACTCAATTGTATTCCCCCAAAACCTAGTGACACAAATACAAATACATTGTTGCGAACATGGTCAACAATTATTCACTATCGTTGTTGTCATTTTACAGTTTTCTACATGCATGATGATTCACCATCTTCTTTGACTTATATACCATGAATATGACTTTAAACAACGTATCTACGGTTTGAGCCCAGTGACCATAAACTAAGAGCTCCATTGTCTTCATCTCAAGATGATAAACTACAAATTGGTTGGGACTTCCCATATTAGATCCTCCATCATGTCGCCCCCTCTAGCCCAAGTACTCATGTGGGATTGTATAGTTTGGTATGATATTGTGTTCACATTATCATAGGTTTTCCCATTGTGCCATTCACATCTCTCCTTGAGATACCATGTCTGCGCCCTTTCTGCATGATGTGAAACTGCACCGCATCCTCTAGAACTATGTGTGGTTGGATTCACATCCTTATAGGATACATATGATCTCCCAAACATTTAGCCATCAGGACCAGTCCCATCTCTTATAATCCTCCAAATAATTCATTCCCCTTGGCCGGAGTCCTTTGAGGGGAGGGGTATACGACATGGAATTGTCTTTTATCCCCATTCACATCGGGTTTATAACAACCATTCCACATACCTATTTTTCATGAGATCCCTTCTCTCCCCTGCTCTACACTCATCTTTTTTAGTCATATTATCTTATGTTGGGCCCCTCACCACACTCTAGTGATTCACCAATGTGCCCGAGACTACTCGGGTTCAAAACCTAGAGTGTTGGATTATACCTAGACAAGCTCTCACCCATTATTCAGATATCGTGTCCCCATCATCTAGGTTTTCATAATCCTTCACATCTGAAAGGACCCCCAAATGGCATGGATTCTTGGACCAAGGTCTCTGATAACATTTCAATCCAACATCCTCGAAGGTTTCAAATGAAAAATTGATAAAAATCCAACCTTTCATATATGGTCAGCGATTGATGCTCGTTTGTTATTCCCCTTTTTAGGTCACACTATATGGATACTTTGTTTCTAACTAGGTCAACATTTATCCTCTATCGTCATGCCAACCCCTTCGATACCTAAATTTTTGTTGCATGATTAACATCATTTTCAACCCCATCAGGTCCTAGTGGAATTTAGACTCTCTTGGTACTACCCCTTATTGTGCATTTTCACGTTATGAGGACAATGCCACGATAAGGCATCATTTGGGGCTCCTCACCAATTTTACCATTACGTGTATCCTGTGTTTTTCAATGAAATCTTCCAACCTTGTTTCCCACCCTGAGTTTAACTCACGTGGTCTTAGGGATCAGATCGAGGTATGCGCTCGCTTGGAAGAGATTCATTTATCCATTTTCTTGGATCTTAGACCTTGAAATAAGATCTCCTTATACGTCTTCTTTTTATAATTACGTCTATCTTGATTCACTTGCTCATGGGATACATAAGAATGATTAGAAAACTCATCTTTGGGTCTATCCCATGTTCCAACCATTATATCTTCTATTCATCCTTTTAGTCCCCGACTCTTAAAGGATTACATGGTGTGGAATGTGTGGGATTATGTCCCCATTCACGACGAGTTTGAAATAGCCACAAAATGTACAACCCTCCTAGGAGCTAGTTTCTCCTACCTCTTGTCCCACATGACATTAAATTATAAGTTGTCCTGCATAACTTCAAACTATATACAACCCTACATGACCATAAATTTTTACATCATGAATGAGGTTAAACTACATTCCAAGAACTACGTATAACTTGATTCTAATCATCACGGGATACATAGGAACACCTAGAAGTTTCATCTATAAGTCCAACACCATATTTTTCTGTCCTCTGTGGCCCCCCAGCTAATGTTTCATCCATGGAATTGTTCATGTTGTGGTGTGGACCATGTCCTCATTCTCATCAAGTATGCTTTACCACGCCATGCATGTTCTACTCTAAAACCACATTCTTTCTGTGTATGTCCAATCAATATGACATTAAACTATGTCACCCGGTCCAACATGACTTTAAACTATTGAGTATTAATTTTCACGACGTTAAAATGCATGGTTGGTCCAATCATATGACCCTAAACTTTGATATTATCATCTAAGCCGCATGACAAAAAACACTGCATTATAATGTCCTTAATCAGGGGACATCTTGTTGGGTATTGGTCATCCACCATACAATTTTCCAATTCCAACATGTGGCTTGGTACTCTTAGTGACACTAGGATTCACTGTCCTCGGTTTATCACTTCAAAAAAAAGACACACATCTATCCTAAAAGAAAAACTAGATCTATCAAATGCCGCTTCTTTTGGTGTGTCGACCAAACCCACAAAAACTTATTATCCATGACACTGGTACCCTAACATGCCATTTATAGAACTATATATGGCTTGATCCCCATCATCATGGAGTACGTAGGAAATCCCACACACTTTTCTTTGTGACCAGCATAACATTCACTTGTGGTCCCATGACCTTAAAGATTTTAGGGGAGCACATTCTGGTATGGGCTTACATCCTCATTCCCGTATGGTTTTACACTTACCGCACCACATGTCTCCCTCACTCATTTATATCAATGGTTCATTCTCTATGACTATAAACAAAGACCACTCAACATCCATGCTACAAGACGTTACACTGCATGACATTTTCTAGAACTATGAATGTCTTGATTCTCATCCCCATAGGATATGAAGGAACACCTAGACATCTCGTCTTTAGGTCCATCCTCAGGAATCTAAAATCAAGTCCCTTTTCTGGACCCTTTTCCTAAACCCATTTAGACACACATAATGATATGGACTCTTATCATCCTCATTCACATCGGGATATGTACTGCGACGCATGTTCCCTTCCAGAGTTACCATATCCTCAATGTATGACTTTGAACTGCTACTCTACCCAGAACAAGTTTAGGATGCCCCATGATAGTCAGTGGATGTGTCATCCTATTCACTAGAGAGGTTCTATTCAAAAGTAAATTTGATATCTGATCAAATTAAGGTTCTCACGTAATGTGTATTCATCACAGTGGAGTAACTCCAAGAGTGTTGGAATCCATTCAAATTGCAAATAACCCCAACCTCCACACATTGTGAACCCTTTATTTTTATCCTCATTCCCTTTTAAGTTTGATGGAAACCCTTCAGAGTACAACTGCTCGGCCTATGGCTCACCCACTTTCACAGGATGTCGTTCTAGAAAAACGAAAGATGACATTTTGAGTCAGGACCTGTGTTTCGAACATAGTCAACGATAATCCCTCGTTTGTTGTCCCCATATTATGTAAACAAAATTGGGATGATATGTTTCCAACATGGTGAAAAGTTATCCTTCATGGTCACACCACCCCCACAGTGTTCCGAATTTTGGGTATTGTGATTCACACATTCCACTCCCCAATGTTCAGATTGATTCTAACACCCTTTGAATCACCCCACTCATGCACTATAGCATATTGAAAAAATGGATATCTGACTGTTCTAATAACTTCGTCCTCCAGTCATGCCTCCATCATTCCTCTTAGATATCTGGATTGGTTGTTCAATCCTTGGATGCCCGAAACATGGTCGAAACCCTTACATTTGATGATATAATGAGGTGGTCATACCTAGTTTCTAGCATCAGGCCCGACCCATGTGAGCTCAGGGATTGATTGCTAGATATTTCAAAAATGTAATAGTTATGTAGTGGATCAAAACAAATAAGAGAACCCAGGAATAAACATAACATAAACAAGAAAAGCATGGAAGTACCTTAGTGGAGTTGCATAAGTTACAACTCCCAAGGATCATCCCCTACCATGGATGGGTAGACATCTTCAACAGTGATTTCAACTCCACCACCCTCCATCTTGTGGCGTCCAAGATCTGTTGTCAGATATTTAGGTCATGTTCTTATTTAGTGGAGAGAGGTCATAGTTTATCAGCCTCAGTCTGGACCCGGTCTTCTTTACCTAGGATAGTGGGAATCTCTTCAGAGGTGTACTTCATCCATTATTTGTACCTTTCCAGCTAGGCCTTCAGGTAGGATATGAGACCAGACTGTGCCTCAAGGAAAGAAAACTAATCATTCTCCCATTCCCCTAAACGGTGTAATTCATGCTCAGCCTCCCAAAGCTTTTGAATGTTGGTAGCCCTTCTCTTCTACTAGCAGACACTAAGACTGCGTGCATCCTACCGCACCCTCACAGAATGTTAATCCTAAATAATTGCATGTGGGTGTTAGGATTTTACTCTTCCAGGGTATAGTTCACGAAGCCAAGAATGAAGTCTCCCCATCTTATCTACCCATTGTCTTTGCTGGGTCTCCCTGATAAATCATTGGATCATGTTTCATGATTGCCGACAAACAGACTTTTTTTCCCCTTCGTCCGAGGCAGTTTCGTCCCAATCCAGTGGTTTGGAAGGTT
This sequence comes from Viscum album, assembly GCA_963277665.1. Lineage (NCBI taxonomy): Eukaryota > Viridiplantae > Streptophyta > Magnoliopsida > Santalales > Viscaceae > Viscum > Viscum album. Next base: position 396,986,621 of record OY728148.1, read on the forward strand.
CATTATCATGAAACACCTCTATGAGACTAGAAGTAGGGTCTTCCTAGAGTTGGTCCTCATCACTGTATTCCACTTCAATGATGTCCTCCTGGTCCGTATAAATGTCTTTCCCCCTAGAAAAATCACACTCTTTCATCGACCATTCATAGGGAATTAGGTCCTGGTCTGCTAGGGTTATCAACGTGACATGGAGAGGCACCAATATTTAGAGTGGATGCTCGAGTTTTCTAGCCATCTACATTATTAAAATACGCACCATCATGGAAACATTTTGTGTAATGGACGTGTTATCTAGTTTGACCGACCAGATAATGAGTACAGTTATGGAGTTTCAGACTCACCTTGGTCTGCCCCAGGGTCATACCATGGGTTTACCAGTGCTGAGAGGCCGGGGCGCGACCCACCATATACGATTGTGGGTTATGAGCCTTCTGAGAATGTCACCCCTGCTTCCCCAACATCACTAGAATCTACCACCACCATCTCTACAGTTGCGGTGCCTGACGTTAGGTCCTCTGTTACAGAAACACCCTCATCCTCATTAGTGAGGGTGGCTGACAGATTGTTCTCCTATATAGATTCATGTTATTTATGAAAGCAAGAATATATAGGGATAACATTGGTGCATTAAAATGAAGTGGAAACGTACTTCCGAAGTTGAGGAAAACTCGCCCAAAGAGATTCCCCATGAGGCTACTATATCACCTTCTTCAGGAGAGGATTCCCTAGATTCCACTCCATTACATGATGGGGAACTCCCATGTGGGATTATTCTGGCCTTGATTCTTCTTCATGGATAGGCAATGGGAAGCGCTCTACTAGTTGGGATATCTTCAGCACTTTGAGAGTGGTCATGTTTAGCAACACTCTTGCCCGATTCGACTTCAGCTGCTTGTCTCCTCACGAATGCATTACCTCCTCTAGCTCCGTGAACAATTTTCTCCCCTCAACAAGAGTAGTATTGAAGCCTCCATTTACAATTCCAAGATCCCCTTGCAACATCCTGTTTGTGTTCAGGTTCGTCGATAAACTGTTGATGCTAGGGTATTGTTTTCTCTTTCCTAGTCCATCCATGTCTCTGGGAAGACATAATCAAAAGGGATTGATACCCGGTGCAGCTGCTTCCCAGGATCATGAGGGTTGATTCTATGAAAGCCCTAAGATGAATTGCCTCCTGCCTTGGGCCTCTTATGTAGATCCACTGGGCCTGGCACTGTCCCATCACCCTCCTCATCCCCATTCAACATCGGCCCTGGATTTTTGGGTTCGTGTAGTATTGCTCTGGATGTCACAACTTCCCCACCTTATCTAGTGTCTGGACCACCTTTTTGGTGTCCCCCAATTTTTAATATATGGTGTCATGGTGTTGGAACCACATTTCTTGCCCGAATGATCACTTGATACAACATCTCGCAAGGGTATGAAGCCTCCCAACATTGTGCATACTCGTTGACCAATCCAAATGTAGCATTTGATGGGGGAAACACATTCAACATAGTACCTTCCCCCATTGAAAGTATCCTCCCAAGTTGTCTCACCATGAATAGTGATTCTTGTGGCACATGGTCGTATACACTCAAGGAGTTAGCCTCTACAGGCAACCGAACTGTCGGGAAAATTGGTGCAGGGTGTATGGTTTACATATGGGTTCACAATCCACTCGTGCCACCATCACACAACCACGAAAGGATAGAAGATATAACCAATTCAATATCGTATCCGTGCCATTGTAATAATTGTCCCTAGTTTTCAAAGGAATTTGATAAATGATAAATTGTTCCGCTCTCCCCATTTTACCCAGCATGGTCACGGAATCTTGCTTCAGTGGGGAACTCCCTGCAGTGTTCAAATAACTGGGCGAGAATGTATCCCTAGTGGAGAAATAGGGTTGAGGTATTCATATCCCCCCATGTGCACTGTGATGTAGCTGTACAAAAACAAGGAAAGGCCTGCATACAAACAGTAGCATGTTCCCCTCACTAACATGTCGGAGAAGATTGTACAACTTTTCCAACATTTCTATGCCCAGGTTGATGCGATTCCCACAAGCTAGATGAGACTCCATGATAAATGTACTTGGTTACAACCCCATGTTGGCATCCGTTATTGGTAATATCCACCCACAGATTAGCGCTAAGATAAACACGACAAGCCTAACTATAGGCCACTACATCTTCTTAACATTGTATCCCCACAGCATCCACTAGCTATCTTCTAGGGTTTTCCAGTACGATCCGTCTTTGCTCTACTGAGCTCCTCATGAACAAATATGGGGCCTCGCTGATAGTGTCCCCTCTTTTTGGGGAAATCGATGATGTAGCCAAACCACTTCATGAATTAGTTTTCTAAGGTGTACTTTTTTTGTGTTCGTTCCTGGCATAAGTCTCAGAAATGCCAATGCCAAAGGCTTTATTTTCTCCCCATCTCCCCAATAATTAATGTTTGGGAGGAACTCATCATACATTCCCCCTAGTATCAATATGCTAGGAATATGGTACCGGTACCAAAGGATGATTCCAGCCTCCCCATGATGTAGGTGTAAATTGTTGGTATCTGGCAACCACCAGCTCATCAATTGTGGTATAAATTCATTTGGCTGGGATATGTTGAATTTGGAGGCCCATGCTACTTCATAGAGGCTAACCCGCCTCAAGACATTCTCAAACTTCTCACATGAGCCCAATCCCAGCCATTTTTTATGTTTCCACCCTAGTGCATGTAACAGCTCCTGATCCACCGCTTTTCTTGATTTCCAAGCCCAACCTTGAGGATTGTCTTATATAGGGGTGGGGAAGTCTCCCGCATGAGTTCCCTACCATCGAGGCCGTTGACGTGACTATACATGAAATATGATTTAACCACTTTATGATCATTCCTAATGTTCCCATTTACAGTCATATTCCACTGACATTTCTCAGTAGTCCCAATGAACCAATAGGATGGATCATCTCTGCTGGTATCAATAATATATTCCTCGTCCTGAAATCCAAAAGAAAATAATGGAAGACGCATGCACAATAGATATTCCTTTTTCACCTTTGTCAGCCTCTCCATCAACGATGTGTGATAATATATAATCTAGATGTACTCACCGATTTTTGGGTTGTTGGCCATGGCTTCCCTCCGATCATAATTTGCACGAACCTCTCGGGAGGCCTCCCATGATGCCATTTAATCGAAGGACATTGGAATGTTTTTCTTTGGGGAATAAGTGTGTTCGTAAAGACCTTACGTGAGGGCCCTTTTCTATGACCATCAATTACTTCTTCACACCATGATGATACATGGGGGTTCATCTTGCATGGCCATGAAGGTTGTGGTTCCTGATATAAATGTTCTCTAAAAAAATTGTTCGAGAAGATCTGCGCTAAAGAATACTGTCTGCTAAGTCATTCACAGAGAAGATCTATCGCAAATAGGGTTCAATTACCATTATTATTAAAAATATAGGTTCCAAAAAAATATCTTTGATCCTCAATATATAGGTGAAAGAGGCTCCAGGATTCCCGGTGCATTCGGCTTCATGGTTCCCATGGGTTCGCGGCGCCTCCCTGCTTCGCGGTGCCCCCAACTTCACTACATGACCTACGCATTGTGGACCAATCCCAAAGCGCTCTGTGGCCCTCCTTTACCCTGTTATCTTCAAAATTGATTCACAAAGACCACATTGCAAGAATATTAAGGTTTCACCAAAAGTGTACCAGATTCACCCCTACATACTCGTTCCGATGTGAGTTCCACCATCCCAGTTTGTTCGACATATCACCAGCAGAATTCGACCCTCTCCTTCCGTCGACTCCAATTCTGGGGGAGGAGGATTTGTTGGTGATGAACACACACAGGTGTATGACTCATCCCACATGCTAAACAATCCTATTTGACAAATCTCCCTTGAAAAGGTTTGGATGAACCCCCAACCTCTTTCAAAAAGGCCTTGTGGGAAGCCCTCCGCGCGGTGGGTAACTATTCCTCATAGACGACTCTGAGAGAGGCTCCATGGTGCCCCTGACTCATCCCACATGGATTTGAAAAGGTACATGGCCTTTGAAAGCTGTCTCCCTTTACTTCCATTTCAACCTATGCCTTCGGTGGAGATTCCCTTGACAAACGCCCATTTAATTCATAGAGGAAGCAGCCCCTTCGAGGTGCTTGAGGTTTCACAAAGCATAAAGCCTCTGTGAAATTCTCCCAAAACAATGAGTTATTCGCTATGCAGAAGCCCTTCTCCCTTAACGGTTGCGCTTCATGAGGCCTTGGACTTTCGCGAAGACCCCTAATTCGTGATGTATTTTACCTTTGTGGATCTCGTATTCTGATAGTTGTCCTCTCCCTTTGCGAGGTGTATCTTCTTCGCAAAGACCAGTCCCCTCGCGACACTCGTTCTCTTTGCAAAGACCAGCCTCTTCACAAAGCCCATAATCATGGAAAAAATCTTCCTTATAAGGCCAAATTATTCACTCACCCCTATCATGTATGACCCTCTAGGCTAGTACGAAGCAACTTTAAAGTATCTTGGGTGGTGCATCCCGTTGTGTGGCTTCTCCTCATGCTTCTTCGCAAAGACACACTAACAGCTATTGCTTCTTCGCATAGCCACGCTAATGTGGTCCCCTCAGTGGATCACTCCATGACACCCCCTCAACACGGCATTGTTTCTGCCTTCCCTTCACCATGGGGTAATGTGTGCGGGTTATGTAAGTCTCATGGGTGGGATGTGAACCCACCTCTTCCAAGATGCAATTCCCTAAACTGCTAAGAATAATCATTATCATTACATGACATTAATCTATGACATCACCCGGTGCACTTTACAGAGGGTTCCCCACCATAGCCATTCTCCGCACCCACTCATCTCCATGGGAGTGATCTCATACTCTCATGGAATGTGATCCTCTCTACCCGAGCAGCTCCTGTCTGCTGGGATGGGAATCCACCATGGTGAAAGTTGCTAACCTTTCTTGCAGGAGGTAGCATCCCTGCTCCTTATCTCTTCTTCGGTACCAAAGACCAAAGGAGAGATGGGCACCTGGATTTTCGTTATCCCATCCCTCTCCCTCTAGACTATGGTACCACCGGGCCTCAATCCTAGAGTAAGTCCCAATATCCATCTCCATAGGCTACTAGCCATGCATATTCCCATATCTCCTCTTTGGGCCGCTAACCCATCGTAATCCCATGTTTCCTTTCTAGGTTGCAAACCACATGTATGCCCCACACCACTTCCCACAGACGCACCTCTCGTGATCTGATCATTAGGTCTTTGCTACCTATTATTTCTCACACTGAGAATGACTCATGGGGGCTAAGAGTAAGCATTTACCGTGACATCCTCTTTGGGATTCTTGAGAGTGTAGGATCCAAAAATTTCAAAACTACATGGACTTTGATCCTTTCTAAGGAAAGGTACATAGGAAGCCTCCATGTGGTTCAAGCACAACACCCAGTTATTCTGACCCCCTTCATGTCAATTCACTAAACTCACCCGAACTATGTGGACATTGATCCTTTCCAAGGAAAGGTACATATGAAGCCTCCCTAAGGAACAATCCTAATACCCAGTTGTGCTAACCCCCTTCACATCGGACTAACAAACTCTCTCGAACTATGTAGACACTGATACATTCCAAGGTAAGGTATGTAAGAAGCCTCCCAGAGGTTCAATCACAACACCAATTGGACTCGACCACCTTCACATTGGTCTATCTTTAAGGATGAAATTCTATTTAACTAGAGTATATTTTAACTCTCTAAAAATTCTAATCTTAGTTTAATTTTAATAAATTGGTATTTTTTAATTCATTTATAATTCAGGAAAATTAATGTATAATTTAACATAAAATTGATATATTTAGTTAATAAATTTTTATTTTCCGTATAAATAAATATGATAAATAATATATTATATTCATTTCCATGAATTATCATTTTTATTTTTTTTATATAAATATACTAATTTCTATATTATTTTTTTATGAAACAAGATAATATTTTACATTCATGGAGTAAAGAAATATTATTCCAAATCTTTTTTTTAATATTATATTTGTTTAATATATTATTATTATATGATTTTTATGATGATTGTTTTTTTGTTTTTATTAAATTCATTATTAAATATTTCTAAGATTTGAAAATAATTATAATTTAATAATAATAATGTAATTGAGCTTAAAATGTAGTTTATGATCTATGTGAGCATGAAATTCAAAATTATATGGACAATAAAATAATTACTAAATAATTATTAAATTTAAGTAAGTAATTTTAATGATATTTCAAAATAATAAATGGGATTAGTAAAATAATATAACAAATAAAATTAAGAATTATAATATAAAGACCAAAATCATCAAATAAAAATAATAATAATAATAATGTTATATTTTATAAAAAAAGATCAAATTATTTAAGGTTAGTAAAATAAAATTGTAATGTCATGAAAATATAATTTTAATATTTTGAAAAGATAATAAAAAATATATCATAATTTTGCGATATACTATTAAATAAAGAGTATAATTTTTTTATTTATTGAATTCAACTATTTTCCAATATATATGATAAATTAATTTTTTACAATAAATCAAATAAAAAAATGAAGAAGAAGAGAACTAAAAATGAAGAGTAGGTCAACTTCAACCTCAAACCACAGCTTAAGCACCCACACAAAACAAATGATATGACCTGTCATCACCATCCTCCACTAAAAACAACCACTACCACATGGTGAACACCCACCAGTTTCCAAATACTCCCATTATAGACCACTAGCAATATTGCATCGCCATATCTAAACCAACACTACCTCCCTCATTATTGGTGCATCCAGAAACAAAAACAACCCTTCACTATACAACACCTTTACCTGCAGGATATAAGAAAGATGACAATGCTACCTTGTTTTCTTGATATCCTCCATCTAAAAAAATATATTAGAATCCACAATTTATTTTTATTTCAAACCATGTCTGTTTTTTTTAGAACCAAACTTCCCCATGAAACAACTTCCCATTTGTGGGTCCATATATATATATATATATTATTCCATAGGAAGGACCTCTCTCCCTCTTCTTGTATATCCCATTCCATACTCCACATTTTTTTCACATCCACATCAACTCCCTCGGGAAAAGAAAAGGCCACTTCTTTCAACCTATATGGGCAGCCAAGGATATTTCTTCCATCAGTTCCTCATTGTTATTTTAGGGGAATTATTTTCAATAATGTATTATATATAAGTAAATTAAATTCCAATTTATCCAATATTTTTTTATGTGTTTAATGTCAATACTTATTTATTTCTAGTATTTAATTTTTATAAATATTTCAAATCATATACTTTTTTAAGAAGAATATTTATTTATCTTATAGATAAGACATTATCAATGTCTAAATTATTCTTAAATTTATGTTCATTTTTTTCATGAATGAGTTTATATATAATCAATATACAATAACTATTTATTTTAATTTAAATAATATAATCATGTATGATGTGTTCGTTTAAGGATGAAAAATATTACTTCAAATTAAATATGAATATTATTCAAATATAAATGTATATGTAACATATATATAATTTCAAATGTTAGAATTTTATATGTAAATTCATGATTTTTATATACATTTAATTTTTTGACTTATATATATTTATGTATTATTTTAAAATGATGGGATTATTTACATCATAAAAACAATGTAAATATTTTTTCCGGTGTATTATATATATATATAAATATATATATCCTAAAATTATATATATATTTATATGATATGTTTAAATTTTACGATCTTTTAATTATAAGACATTTAATTTCATGTTTTCAAATACATGTTTGGACAACATTTCATGATTTTAAATGAATTGGTAATTCATTTATAATCATTATATTACCCAATTGAATATTATTAAATTATGAAATGTATAAATTTTTATTTTAATAATTATTCTATTATAATTTTTATATGTGATTTTATTTTTTTTAAAAAAATCATATGTTAATGATATATTTTCTATTATATATAATTTTTTGATGAAAGTAAATATATATATATATAAAGTATAATGATATTCCTTTTTATGAAAATAGTAATTTTACAATGACTATTGTGCACACAATTATTTTCTTTTCATATATTTTATGTGAAAAAAGAGTAATATCAATGTTTGAAAAGATTTTTAGTTTTTTGGTTATATATATGAATATATATCATGATTCATCATTTCATGATTTGAGATAAGTAATATTCATATTCAAGAAACATAACATTGAATATCAATAATTATCGTACTTAATTTGATATTATATAAATAATTAAAGGGTGAAAGGATTTATTTTAAAATGTTACATTCTTCTATATTATGTTTTTATGTCTATGATTATATATCCCAAATTTTGTGTGAATATAAATTTATAAATTCTATTATTTTATGTGATGCGATTATGAATTTACTCCTTTATTATTTTTTATAATTTGATATAGTAAAATATCTTTTTTTGAATCATGTAAATGGGTACATAAATTAAGGATAAATTTTAAATGATAATGTTTAATATTTTAATGAAATGAAATTCATATGAATGTATGAATACATGGATGTTCATTATTATTAATAGTATTTTCAAATTATAAATTTTATGAGTTGGGTTGTACCAAACCTCGCATGTAATTTTTTAATAATGTTACAATTTATATATTTATGAATAAGAAAATGCATAAATGTGTATTTAATTCATTTTTATGTTTTCAAATCAACATCTCCAGTGATATATATATATATATATCAGGAAAGCTATTTTTTCTATAAAACATGGGATTTGGACATTATAAATATGAAAGGGGTGTGGGGAGTGAACCCATTTATAAGAAATGTGGCTATCTCCAAATAACATTAAATGTTAGAAGTATCCCCATTTTTATTTGATTTCAAAATCATACATAATATTTGGTAAAAACATTATAGATTATATTTAAAGTATTTTCAAAAGAGTAGTTAATTTAAAAAGTATTTAAATTTATTTCAATGATGTAATTATTTTAATAGGCCTAATAAAATTTCCAAAATTGTACGTATTTTCAAATAATTAAATTATTATTTTCAAATTCTTGATTATTTTTATTGAAACATTTAAACCCAGGTTTTAAAAAGAATTTACAAAATGGTTTAAAAATAAAAATTATATTTTTAAAACTATTTTCAACACTATGATTCTAAAATTATATTTATTTTCAATGTATTTCTAATGATTTTTCTTAATATATATTTATAAAAGTGTATATCAATGATATTTCACCGATTTTTTAAAATCTAATTTTTAAAAATATATAATTAATTACAAATTAGTTATTCACAATCATTTCAAAATCCCATTACATGGAAAATTTTACACAACATATGTTTCTATATAATCTATTCTTGATCCATTACAAGTTTCATGGATTTTAGATTCATTGTGGATTTAACACAATGAATGTATTGTCAATTTGTTAATATTTTTTACCTTCAATAATATGAAGAATTTTAATTTTACTCCAAATAAAGTATTGGAAAAGATCCACAATGGTAAATTTAAATATATTTCAGAGTTTATTTTTATAAAAAATGGGGAATTTCTTGTAACAGATAGGAAAGAGTGGTTCTGGGGCTTCACAATATGTGAGAGAAATAATATCCTACTAGGTTTTTCATGGCTATATTAATATATATAAACATAATACATAATACATATATTCATAAGATAAGGGAATGAATAATACATACAGGTCGGATCCTATGCTCAGTAGGCATAATCAAGGGATATATATAAGAAAAAAAAAGAGTATAAGGGTAAGAGGATATGCTATTTATATTAGAAGATCACACCCTTCATATAAAATATAATAAAAATGAATCATTAATGAATATTTGAAATTAACAATACATCGTCCAGAAGGAAATGAATAGAAAAAACTAAGGAAATATATAATTGGAAGAATACAATAATCTGTGGAAGACATATAAATATTTAATATAATTATATATGATTCAGGGAGAATATCAAAAATATATCAGGTAACTTCATGGAGGCTATACATAATGGTAGGTCCAGACCACCATCCCCAGACATATTTTTTTTAGGGATCGGATTTACTCATCTTCCCATAGTAGTTCTATTTTCCACTTCTTCCCATAGTGGATCGAGTTTCAATATTTTTCAAAGTGGATCAAGTCCTTCGTCAGGATTACCAACCAAAACTGGTGAGATATAAATCATTAAACATTTAATTTTAGAGAGGTATAGGTTCAACCCCTATCATAAAAAAAATCATATATACATGTTCCACATGATCATAAATAGTCATGTCATAACTAATGAAATGAAATCAATGTCATAAACATGTAATCATATAATTACATGTGGAAAAAGTTAGGTTCTATATTCATTGTATCAATTAATTAGCTATAAAAATAAGTATGTTTCATAATAATATAACTAGTTAATAATAAAAGGGGTTCATAAACATATTACCATTTAAATAGAAATAGATTTCATAAACACCATTCCATTAATACATAAAAAATTTAGAGAATTAATATGAATGTAACCCATGGATAATATCCCAAGTGAGTCGGGAGTAACAACAATTTATTTCATAATTTTTTAAAAATAATTTGGAAAATCATTTAGAATATTTATAGATGAAAATATCCTCTCTTCTTTGAAAATCTATTTATAAAACAAGAAATATTTTTCAAAACCTTTTTCATTGAATATACCATGAAAATTATTTAATGATGATTTGAAAACCAAAAAAAATTAAATCATTTTTTCCTTTAGAAAAAGGGAAAAATCATTTCAAAAACATTTTTGAAACACATGTGTTTTGAATAAAACATATTTTTGATAGAAAATATAAATGAAATCATATTTTTTTTAAACGTTTCCATAAATATAATAGGTATAAAAGAGTGTAAAAATGTTCCTAATAAATGGAGACATAAATAAGACCGATAGAATTGTATTTTTCATGATTTTTCTTGAGATATGCATATTGATATTTCATCAACGGAAGCATATTTATAAAAAAACCTATAAATAGAGTGATTGTTGCAATAAACTCTTACAACTTCTTAAATATGAATCATACTCCACATATAAGAAACAAAAATTACTTGTATATTAAAATAACTTTAAAATATGGATAATCATCATATAATATGTGATATGGGTTTTTATAAACATCATATAACATTATAGGCTTATATTATGTCATGTGTTTCAAAGAAAAAAATAGAGACAAAAATTCTTTAGCGATTGGTTAACTTTTAAAACATAAACCCCATGAAAAAGAGATTATCAAATGTATAAGTAAATATGGATAAATATAAGTATAATAAAAATTGAATATATTTTTATGTAGTATTTACACATCAAAAAATAAATAATTCATGATTAAGGCATAAATCTCACAGAAATAAAAGTAATACTTGATATCCACTAACTATATGTCTTGACTCTCTTCGTACTCATTTAAACATTACGTATAAAAAATAATTTTTTTATAAATCTACCATAAAAATATATTATTAAATATAATACTATATATGGATTTATATTACCTTCTTCATAACAATTCCATGTTTCTTTTATACTTCTAGTATTAGCCATATTGTTTTCATATATGTTTTGACATATTCTGAATGACCATGTTACATTGATCCTAATTTTATTATTTTTGAAGATAAGAAATTAAAATAATATCACACACATGCACACACACAGATATATATATATATATATATTATAAATATTTGTATTAATTTATAAAAGTGAGAAGTAGAAAATTAAAGACACCGTTTATGGAGAATGTAGTTCGTATGTTTGCATGAATACTGTTTCTATTTTATTGGAATTTTGAAGGAAAGTTTTTAAATTGAATTTATATATATTATCATTAAAATAGAAATAAAATTTCATATATATCATATTTTTTATACTAAAAACTAATTCTTGGTAAATTATATTTATTGTATGAAGGAATGTCATTGCTTTGAGTATGCGGAAGTCCACTTTTCCATATACAAAGTTATCAAATTTACATGTAATGGAAATCATGAAGTTATGTTTTATATAATAATTTAAGTGTCCTAAATAATTCAAAAAACTCATATATATCATAAAAAATATAATTTACCTCATAATTACCCCTTTTAACCCTGTTAAAGAATGTATGAACAATAACTCTTAGTGAGGCGGTTGTCCGCCGTACACAGGAATGGTATGTTCATTACCCATTAGATGTACATTTTTGTAATTGTAGTTAAAAACCATATAATAAAGAAATTATTTATTTATAATATTTTGGTTTTTATATAAAAATAAAATAAGAATATTTGAGTGGATGGAGGATGAAAATAATACAAATGATCTTTTGTAAGGATTTTACCTCTTCATTGGGTAACTCCACCCTTTTTTTGCAAAAATTAGCACCTTGATTGGATTTATTATATAAGAGAGGCTTATAAGATGAATGTATCGATTATTGGAGGAGATTTAGAATGATTTTAACTAATAATTTTTTTGATAGGTGTGAATAAATGAGAGTTGTGAGTGCCTATGTATAGTGGAGGAGGAGTGAAATTCTTTTAAATGCTTTAAAAGATAATTACAATCATGTTTTACCTTGTAATGTAGCACCAATAGTGGTAAAAATCAAAGGAAATATATTATAGGGTCATTAAATGAATATAAAATGTATTTTTGGAACATTTTGAGGTCATATTAGGTCCTATGATTAAGGTTGAGTGCTCTGTTATGGTAATTTTTCTCTCAATCATTGTATTTAATTTTTGTCCCTCACACTAATATTATTGGTCAGAAAGTAATTTGAACTAATTAAATGTTATAAATTATTATCATTAAATATAAAGGATAAATTTTTTCAAATTCTAATAAGATTAGTTGTATAAATTAGTTTAAAAATAATCTAGCACGCGTGTCATGACAATGGATTCTTTATGTAAGAATGTTATAATGTTTAAAAAGATTTCATATCCAATTTCATTGTAAAATCAATTCCAAATAACCTAGATTGGATACTTTTTTGTAAATTTGAAATAATTACACTTTTAATCGTAATTATTATATAATTAACTATACAAATAAATTATTTAAAATAGTAGGTTTTAATAAAAATTAAATAATTTTCCAATTCATCCAAAATAGAGGTTTTTTCAAAAATTTTGTAAAATTCATCATAAGATAATTTTGACAATATAAATTTTATGCAATGTTTGATTTGTCAAATTAAATTTCTATAATTATTTAAAATCAACTTAATTATTTTCTATTTAAGTACATAAAAAAATTCTATTTGAAAAATTGTATTTTGAAATAAATAATGAATTTCCCGAATAAATATATAGTTTATTATCAATATGATTGATTTATGTGAAATCTCTAAAAAAAATGTTTATAATGTAGTTATTTCAATTCAAATTTAATATGTCTAATGAATATTTTATTAATATCACTTTTATACAATTATATTAATTTATGTTTCATGTAAACCCTATGTTGGATGTAATACATGTTGTGCCAGTGTTGCATATAGAGAAATATTAACATGATGTATTTTGAAACACAAGTCATTAAATAAAATTGATATATTTTAAAATGGTTTGTAAATAACTCAGGGAATTACATTCTACAACCCTTAAAATGAATTTCTCTCTTGAAAATAATCATTATCATATAATCAAATGATGATAATTTTTCCTCATCATATACTTAGGATCCCATATAGATTCCTCTAACTGGTGATTCTTCCTCAAAACATTGACAATGTGATTGTTCTTGTTTTATAGAACATTCTTTCTATAGTCCGTAATTTCAAATTTTTATTACATGTAAAAATGATGCATATCTATAGGTTTAACCTCTATTTTTGGTAAATTTGTAGTGTCAAATATGTACTTCTTTATGAGAGATGCATGAAAAACATCATAGACTTGATTGATATTTAAGGGATATTACAATAGAAAAGATTATATATTTAAATGATCATGAATATAAAAGGGAAAGATATAACAATGCATCAGTTTTCCATTCCATTTAATTCTCATAACCAAATTCTATGGAGTGATTTTTAGAAATAAATTCTCACTAACATCAACTTCTTGATCATGTTGATGTTTTTCAACATAACGTTTCTTCCAAAAAAATTCTACCCTAATATTATGTTGAATTCTTTTAACCTTTTCCACCATTTTATCAACTATATCCCATCCCAATATCATTCCCTCTCTGACTTATTCCTAGTTTATTAGGGCGTTATATTTATTTCCATGTAGGGATTTATATGGAGGCATCTGAATTTCTGAGTGAAAACTATTATTGTATAAATACTAAATAAGTGGAAGGTGTTGATCCCAACCAACATTTCTATCCAATTTATATGATCAAAACATATCCTATAGGGTTTAATTTTTTCATTCATATTAACAATCTATATGAGGATGATATGACGTGATGCAACAAAATAAAGTATCTAGCGCTTTCTAAAAACATCACAAAAAAAATTATTTAAAACAGAGATCTGAATCTGATACAATGAAAAGTGGTACTCCATGAAACATTTCATCATCCATAATGAATATCCTAGAAATATGATAAGGATATAAGTCTTATATAATAGTAATTTAGTGTTCTGTCTTTGTATGGTGATCAAATACAGAACATATTTTGTTAAAAACATACTATGTTTTGATGAGTCCAATGAAAATGTCCATGGTAATGTTATACCATTTCTATTCTTGTACTATAAATGGATGAATAATCACCTTATAATTTTTACTTTCAACCTTATCATACTCAAATACCAATCATCGATATATTAACTCTATGGTATCCAATATCATTCCATCCCACCATAAGTATTCTTTGATGAATCTTAACATCTTCATTCTTTTAGTATTAATATAGAATTAAGAACTATGAGCTTCCCATAATTGAAAATTTCCTAAATCCTCTATGGAAGGATCACATATATGGTTCCTAAACATCATCATTCTATCGTAATCAAGGTTATACTCATGAACATTTCTATATTTTTGTTATATCTCTACATATTACTTCTCTACCTCTTTGATCATAACATAGACAGAGGACTGAAAATTCAATTGGGAACAAAATGATTCTTTACCTTCTTTCAATTTTTCCAGGTCAATCATTCGAAAACACAGAAATATTGTATCTTTTGGGATCCCCAACATGTATAAGATAATAGTGTCCTTTATTCTAAAAGAATCATCCACATTGATCTCTATCGCATGGTGGTAATGTATTGATATTTCATAATCCTTTATCATCTCAAACCATATTCTATTGTTCATGTTTAACTTCATCTATTTCAATTTATATTTTATAATTTTATGGTCACTATATATGTCACATGTTTCTCCGTAACGGTAATACCTCTATTTCATTAATTAAAAATTACTAATTCTAACTCCGAATCATTAATTGGGTAAATTTTCTTGTGGATTTTAAACTATCATGGTGAATAATTGAAAACCATATTATTATTCATATGAACACATCCCAATAAATTATTGGATGCAACACTATATATTATAATCACTTATCCACTATAGGGTAATGTAAGAACTAGTGTGCTACAAAACCTTCTCGTTAGTTCCTAAAATTTTCCTCAGATTCATCTTTCTATAAGATGTTTTCATCCTTCCAAGTTATCATAGTATGAGGATAGGATATTCATGATAAATTTCAAACAAACCATAAGTAATATATATGTAAACTAATAAAACTATAGATCCTTGTTACCATTGTTTTTCTATGAAAACATTCAACAACATCCTTCATTGATGGATCTAATATTATACCGTCTCTTTATATTATGACACTAATAACTGAAACCTTTTTCATCCAAAATTCACACTTCATAAATTTTCCATATATATTATCCTTCCTTAGGGTCATCTGTAAAATTTTAATATGGCCTTCACACTTTTACTTGATTAATGAATAGATAAGAATATCATCTATATTTACTACCACTAAGCGATTGAGGTAATTTCAAAAGACACTATTCATCAAATCCATGATGATAGAAAAAGAATTAGTAAGACCAAAACGAATCAATATATATTCACTATTTCCATGACTTATTGGAAATATTGTCTTGGGTATACCATCATTATATAACTGAAATTGATTATATAATAAATGAATGTCAATCTTTGAAAAGTATTGATCTTCATGCTGTTGATCAAATAATTCATGAAAATAGGAATGAGGACACTTGTTCATGAAAGTGATATTCTTTAACTACTGGTAATAAATAAATATTTTCATTAATCAATATTTATATTTAACAAAAAGAAATGGGGCACCCTAATATGGAACAATTGGATGAATGATTCTTTTAAAAAGGTTTTCTTTGAGTTTCTTCATCAATTCCCACAACATTATTTTTACCATTATATTGGAAAACTTCAAAAATTGTGTGCAATGAGGTATGAGTTATATCAAGAACTAATCATTCTGTTTTGGTGTAAGTATAGGAAAATATTTGAAGAAAATATCTAAAAATATCAAAACAATACTCATATCATCATTTTTGACTTTCTCCCCAATCATTTTTCATATAAACATGCCTTCAGAATGGGAATTAAGACTCATACACATGATGTAATATCCATTGAATGTCCATATATATCATCACATTTATATAAGATCGTATGATGTATTGAAATATAAATTTTACTTACCTTATGTAGATATTGATGTGAGATTGATGTAGATAATGAAAATACTCCCATATGATGAAATAAAATTCAACCAAATAAATAATGAAACTGTTTTTAGTAAACACATTCCCACATACACAATCTAGAGGGGAATCATAACCATTATATGAAATCATCATACCATTGAAGGTTTTCATTGATAATTTTGCCTCTAATAATTTATACGGAATCTTAATGCCCTTATATAATTAGTTATATATGAATGTGTGAATAGATATAGAATCAAATAAGACATTATCAATTCCAAATCAGATAGTAATTGTACATTTCATCACATCATTATCACTAGCTTCATCAAAAAAAGTTATCACATGAGATCTCTTCTTATCCCTAGGTTTTAGATGTTATTGATTCAAATTACCATCACTAAACCCTAGGAATGGGAACTGGATAAAATAATTCTTATCCTCCATAGACATAATTAATATATGTATCAAATGTAAATTCTGTGCACCTTTTCCTCTATTTTCAAAATTGGATTACATCTTCCCAACATTTCATCAATAAATATCTCTATGTCCATCCCTTACACACCCAAAAATAATTTATAAACCATATGATAATTCCCTCAATTATTTTTTTAACTGATAGAATAATAGAGGGATCATCTTCTTCTATCCATGATTTTTATATTTTCTTTTGAACTCCACCATCCTCTTATTTTTAAAACAATTATAATGATACATATTTAAATTCCCCATTTCAAGTTCTATTTCACATCTCATTTTCTATTCATTTATATTAAACTCTTCTTTGTCAATGACACTCTATGACATGGATTTAATCTGCAGATGAACATATCAACATTATTGTTACATTGGATGACAATATCAAAATAATACCTCATATGTCTAGGTAAATTTCTTTATAGGTAAAAACTGATTCTTCATCCTTTTACTTAAAATCATGGAACTTGATTTAAATATTTGTATGAATAATAGGATAAAATTAATTATTTAATAAATTTTTTATAAACTTGTTATGATCCCTAGATTCAATTTCACCTTTATTTTTTATATTATTGTCCAAAGTCCACTAATGGTCTACATTAAATTCTAAATGATAAATAGTCATAATGATTTTTTTTTCTAAAAAATTTATTATGGAAAATATAATATTATATTTAACAATACATTGTCCATCCACATGTGTATCAGATGAGATATTAAAAAAATGTAAATGCTTTTACATAAAGGACTCAATAGAATGTTGACCCTCCATTCTATATTTGGAAGTCCAGTATAGTTCATCTCTTGTGAAATCTAGGGGAGCATAGAAAGGAAATTTTTTATTCTATCTCATATAGAATTTGGTCTCTCAACAAATAAATCATTTCATTTTTTTGAAATCACAATTAACATGGTTCCTTTTGGTTCCATCCATTGATTAAAACCAAAAATCATAGAGTAAAGAATAGTTTTCATGGTGGTAAAACACATAATAATAAAAATCCACTAATAAGATGAATACATAGTGACACCTTCATTAATATGCGAAACCTTAGGTTTATCCACATTTATTCATATGAGAATAATAATTAAATATTTCCTGATTATTCTTGAGGAGTTTCATAATTCCAAAAGAATCACCCATGAGAGTGTCAAACCAGGAGTTCAAAAAGACTCATTGACATTCACGAGATCTTGATATGTCAATATCAATAAAATGTTTTTGGGGTTGTCACCCCTATGTACACCTTTTTTATATCCACATAAAAATTAAATATCCTTAAGGATATGTACTTATAGGAAACAACTCTCTCTATAATTTACCAAATTCTATGACATTTCCTATACTTTTATTCTTCATTATAAATATCCATAATCATGTCCTTAGTGTTCTCACTATGGTTTTCTCATCATAGATTGCAAAGGGTAACTAAAAGTTTTATCTAATAAAAAATATAGTGTCCATTTATTTTCATACATTTTCATTACATAATTATTTGGAATTCATAATAATTTAAAAAACATATACCCATATACAATATTAAATTATTGAATTTAAAAACATAGAATCATAAAAATATATACATAATGAAGCTAAATTATAACCCACTGTGATCTAAAAAACTATCACCCCTATTAGACACAACATATGTAATACATATTATTGTAACTTGGGGAATGGAAACATAAAAAGGGGTGAGATCATATTCCTAGTAATGGTAAGCAATGAAGATAAATAAGAATAAACATTATCATAAGGGTAAGAGAATGTTATTTTAACATTATAATATCATACCATGTGTAACAAATATCATAAACATGAATAATGGACATAATATTAGTAGTTCATAATGAATGAATTATATGGAAATCAAGAGAACAAGACATGAAATTATAATATATGAAAAATAAATATAATTATGGAAGACACATTAACATGTAATATAATTCCCAATAAGTAAAGGATCATTTTCAAAACATATCAGTACACTACATGGGGACTATACATACAAGGAATGAACAATAACAAACCCATGTCACTATCATTTCCTATTAAGGTATTGGGTTTCCCCATTATTTAATAGTCGATCGGGTTTCCCCACCATCCCATACTGGATGGGGTTTCCCAAATAAACATTGTGGAACAATCATGTTGACTTGATTTACATCACTATCACATTGGATATAAATATTTATCCTATTATTTTTTGGTATATATAGGTCCCACCCTTATCATAATTAAATTATATATACATGTACCACCAGATAATAAACAGTCACTACATACCCCATGAAATGAAATGGCTATCATAAACATGTAATCATATTATTTATATGGAAATGAGAGAAGTTTAATAATAACTTAATCAATGAATAACTTGTGAAAATATGAGAGTTTTATAATAATATAGCCTGTGAAGGATAAATTGGTTTCACATACGTATAATGTGTGAATGATAAAATGGTTTCATAAACATCATTCAACCAATACATAAAAAAATTATAGAATTAATATCAATGGAACTCGTTTAACATATCCTTAGAGTAGAATGAGTAACACCAAAAAATTTCATCATATATGGAAAATAATTTGGGAATATTCTGTAAAATATTTCATTATAAATATATCATGTCTTCATTGAAAAAAATTTATTAAAATTGGGAAAAATTTAAATAAATTCCAGTTGAAAATAGTTTGAAAACTAATAATGGAATATTTTAAAACAATAAGACATTTGTAAAATAATTTTTACATGAAAATTAGATCAATATATCTTTATTAAAAAAACTTATAATATTTTTCGAATGAATGAATTTTAATAAAACAGATTCTCGGCCTAAAAGAGAATAGATGTCTGTTTTGATTAAAAAAATATTAATTATCATAACTTCAACACCATGTAAAAATGGGAACAATTCATGAATACATCATGAATAACCATATGAGAATAAAATTTAATAGTTTTATTGAGATATGGATTTTTTCATTTCATTACTAAAGTCATAATCATAAATAATCCTGATAAATAGTAAGTTTATTGAAAAAACACTTACAAATTGTTAAAATTGAATTAAAATACCCATGTAAAAATGAAGATAAATAAATAAAAAAATACAACTAAAATAATTATATTAATTTTATAACATGAAAATTTAATTTTAATAAACCTCATATAATTATATAAATGCTTATCATAGAATGTATCTCAATGAAAAAAAATTATATAAAACTACATTACAAATTTCATAATGTTGGAAATATAATCCCGTTGAAGGATAGATCGTAAATTTATATAAAAATTACAATTAATTTATTGATAATAATCATATAATATATTTATGGGTAGTGTATACACCACACTAATAAATCATGTGTTGAATAAGACATAAATCTCACAGAAGTAAAAGTCATATGAGAAATACCCTCACCTTATGTCTTGAATCATATCATACTCATTAAAAACACATGTATAATAAGTATAAATTTATTATAAATACTATTGAAGAAAAATATTATTATATATAATACCATATATTAGTTTATATTAAATTAATATTAACATTTCTATGTTAACGTTATGATTTAGTTAATATCCGTATTGTTTTTCGTACAAGACAAAAATAATTATTCATGATTTTCTTACATAGATCATCATATAAATATTTATAAATTTAAAACATGATATTAATATAATATATATGTTTATTATTTAAATATTTTAAATAATATATGAAAATAATAGGTATAATATGTTGGAAATCATTCATACAGACGGTAGGCATACAAACGATTGCATGTTGTTTCCATTTTAATTTTTTTTGAAATAATGAATGAAAATGAAATATATGCGAATATATATCTGATTAATATATAATTATTTTCCCATATTTATCATAAACATTTACTTAAATAAACTTTAATAAATTCCAGGTAAATTTTGAATGAATCATATCTCTTTTATAATGTTGTAGTCCACACATCCACAAATAATGTTATCGTATTAACACAAAATTGAATGAAAGAGGGTATGCATTATATAAAAATTAAATAAGATTAAATAAATAATATATATCATATTTTCCTATAAAACAATATTTAAATCATAATCCCCCACATGTGTTCTGCAATAAGAAGAACTAACATCAACATTTATCAAGGTGGTAGTCTGTCATACATACAAACAGAAAGTTCAATACCCCTTACATTAGAGTGTGTGTACGTGTGGTTATAACCATAAGAAGTAATAAAATAAATATATTTTCTATATTGAGGTTTTTATATAATAATGGAATATTAAAATTTGATGGGTTTGAAAATGAGTTTAATACCAAAGATATTATGGAGGGATATTACATCTTCTTTGGGTAACAATGTTTGGTTTGTAGTAAAGAGACACCTTGATTAAATTTGAATATACAGTGAGGTTTTTAGTATCATGTTAGGTATTTTTTGGGTTATTATTTTGATTTTTGACAATTCAAATGTCTTGAGAAGATTTTATAAGTGGGATGGGTGATTGTCTTTTTTAGTAGAGGACACCTGGCATCCTTATAAATATTATAGAAAAGAATTCCATTCATGGGTTTCCTACGTCATGTGGATCCAATAATAGTCCAAATAATATAAAATAGACGACATGATTAAAATTCAAACAACTTATATATTTTTTAAAATATTCTATGTGATTTTGGGTCTTTTTTACTGATTAATCCTCTATGAAGATTATATTTCTTTTAATCATTGTAATTTATTTTAATTGCATTCACTAATGTTTTTGGTAATAAACTATGTTTAAATAATTATAAATTACACATTATTTTAATTGAAAATATGGAATAAATTTTTCAAAATTATAACAACATAAGCATAAATTTTTTTAATATAAACTCATTGGCATGTAATGATAGTGGATTTTTAAACAAAAATGATTGAATGTTTGGAATGTTCTTATATCCAATTTCAATGACCTAAATTTTATTAATCGATTTAGGTATAATCTTATTATAGTGTAAAATAAAATTAAAATATAATTTTACAATATAATTATATCATTTGAACAAAATTGAATTAAAATATTATATTATTCATTATTCCGTTAAAAATGAAGTATTTCTGAAAAATACATTATATTTTCCCGAAGATGAATTCTTCATTATGAATTCTAAAATTATTTTTATTTTATAAAATTAAATTTTGAAATGTTTTGGAATTTTTTTTTATTTTTTTTCATGGAATACAATAAAAATATAATCATTTGAGAAAATAATATTTTTAAACATATAAATTCTTTACAAAATATAACATATTTTATTACCAACATGTTTGAAAAATATAGAAAATGATAAATAATATTAAATTATTAATATTTTGATATTCATAATAATATTTTTAATAGTTATTTTATCACTATCTATTTAAAAAAATTATAATAAAATGATCTTATATAGAAACTAATTGTTGCGTATAATGAATGGCAAGTCAGTGTTCTGTGTACAGAAATATCTACGTGGTGTGATTTGTAACACAGTTAATAAATGAAAATTAATTTAATCAAAAAATTTGGTTCATAAAAAATTCATGGAGATATTGGATTACAAGGTTAAACAAACTTTTTGTCAACTATGTTTCCCCTATAATTCATTTTTCATGGTTACTACAAGGTGGATGCATGGTGAGGCCAAAATGTTCACCTAACAATGTGCCTACCTAGTAGAGTGTTTCATACATTTCACAGTTTTCTGATTGTTTTTACTGTATATACTAAGTGTTCACAATTCATGAACCACCATAAAAGCCCAAAAATAATTCCCAAAGTCCTCTAAAAACACCCAAAAATCATAAAACATAATTAATATAAATAATTAAAGGGTCACAAATAAGAAATTGCGAGTTCTAAAAAAGTTACCTATAATTGACTTCCATTATATTATCAAAGAAATGATAATATTACTATGTGGATTGAGTAAATAGATACAGTTTCCATTCCATCAACTATGATACATTTATAATAAATGGAATGCACTATATTATATCATAGGTTTATGAATGATAATGTACAATCCAATAACTAGTGAAACACATAACATAAAATGGAAAAAATAATATCTAATATCATAATAATCAACATGGTTTTTTAAGGATATTGTAATATTAAAATCCATCACAATGTTTTGTAATGAATTTTATAATTATCCTATGCCTATCGCAAGGGTGTGTAAACTAATGTAAATTTTAGGAACATTATCATACATGTGGTGATGATCAGTTCCAGCCTAATTCAGCCTTTTTCGAGTTAGTACCCCTTTGTACATCTATTCCTGAACAACCTGCACTTGTAATTTCTAGAGTGGTATGTATTTCATTGAAAACCAACCTAATAATGTCCATAACCAAACATTATATCCTCTTAAATAATTAACAATAATTTATATCATAGGGTTATGTTAACTACTTTTGGTTTTCCAAAATTTAGATCCAATTATTTCAACAAAACATCCCATTGATACCAACTATAGTACGCCCAACTACAGAATCTTATAGATGGTGATCACATTATTACCTTGGAATGTGGTCAAATGTTTCACAAATCAAAGGATTAAATAGTTTATTTTTCTTATTAATTTTTATATATACATTAAATTCACAATAAAATTGAAAATATAAAATAAAATGAGTTTTTTAATTTAGAACAACAATTATTCATTAATGTGTGTTCTTTTATATCAATCACATAACATTTCATGGTATCTTGTGGAAAATAAATTATAATAAAAGGGTTATTTAAAATTCATAGTATTGTAGGCGTACAATGAAATATTTCAAGAGTAAATAATAATAATCAATCTGGATAGGTAAATAACTAAAACAAATTACATTTATTTAATATATTGAGTATAATTTTTAATAAATTAACGATCATAAAATAATTCACTATAAATAATCACAAGAGAAAGAAAAATAAAAATAAGGATTTAATCTAGTTCAATAATCACATATAATACTAATAAAATAATTCAAAATGATAGAACACATAATTAAAGACTTTTTAAAAATATCGAAATGCCTCTTGGAAAGACTTATTACCATAAAGAACTCATTCAAATACATCTTACGTAAATGGGTAAGGCCTCATCCAAATATCCAATATAAATTGTCTCATGATATCTACTGATGCTTCAATGGGATATTGTTTTCTGGGACCCACCTATTACTTAATCTTCCCAATTCATTCCTCATTTTAATTAGTTCTATCACAATCAATATAAATATTTATATGGAAATATAAACATATGAAATAGTATTGCATACCCAATAAATAAACATACTTATATACTATCTAGAGTAATATGATGAATGATAATAAATTAAAATATCCCCTAACAAACTGATCATAAACCATTATAAAAAATAATAATTATGGTATTAATTTAATATATTATTAATGGATCACATGTACAATAAATTTTTTGTTGTCATTGGTGAATAGAAATACCAAAACAATTTCATTATAGACATTTTTAGAAATTATTCTATTCTCATTGAAAATATTTTTAAAAATAATATATAAAAAAATACATTAAAAATAATATTATATTAAAATAACATCATAAAATATCTAACATAATCGTTAAAACGGTTAGTGGTCTTGATATAGTAAATTTATTATCATATTTGAATATTAAACTAATGATTTTGTTTTTATTTATAGTTAAATATAGACATTTCTTTGTATGGATAATGGCATGAAGCCTCATTTCAAAAATAATTGTTAACAATCAAGAAGGAAAACCAATTATTTCATACATAAATTTAGAAATGATAAATACATTTTTCAACACATTTTTATAAAACATTAATTTTGATGAAAAATTATATACAACCAAATAGAAAAATAATTTAATTTATTAAATTAATTTTTACTATTATTTTATTTATAAGTGAGTGGAAAAATGTTATTTTTAATTAAAAATGATCCTGAATAACTATTGGAAAATAAACTATTATTACATAAAAATAAAATTACCAAATATTTCCCAAAATGTAGAGTTAGATAAAGACAATCATGAATAGTTATGTCATTATGAAAAAATTGTTAATGCATTAAAATAAAACATTAAATACCATGAATTTTAATTGATTCATGATATAAAATATTAAATGTATAATTATATATTTAACACATAAAATAAAAATGTTGAATAAGGTGTATGTCTCATGGATGTAAAACTCATATGATAAACCCAACCACTTTTTCAACTTCCTTTGTGTGTATCCAAATAGCCTATATAATAAATATATTGTTATTAATCATTTATTAATGAACCATGGTGATATATATTAAAACATATATGATTTATTTAAAGTCTTTTTCACATTTTTAATATAAATTTATTGTTGAAATCATAGTTTTGCGAGATAATTTATTTATTTTCATGTATGTTTTAGTTCAGTAATTTTGGTACATTTATTTTGATAAGTATTATATATTATAAATATTGTAATAATTTATTTAAAATTTATATATATTTATATATTTAATGTAATCTAAAAATATTTTTGAATGAAAATGGATTGCACTTATAATGGATAAAGTATGTCGTACATATGCTTGAACATTGTTCCTATTTTTATAGATGGGTGAAAAAATTTAAAAATAAATATCCATTATCAATTAAAAATAATTATAATGTTATATATAATTTATTTTTATAAAATAAACACGTATTTCTATCCATGTAAAAGTTAAACGAGAAACATTTCAAATCACAACAACGCGAAGGTAGCCCATAGGTACGCATGAGAGATATTATTTTTTCCACTAGATTTGAAGGCTATATGATACATGTGATATACTATTTCCCTATGTATGGGTAATACATTAATTTAACTTATAAAGATTAAATATTATCCTTTATTCATTCCCTTTAATTTGTATGAAATAAACGAATCACATCGATTCGTGAGGTGGTAGTGTTCTATACCCACGATCGAAGTATTTGTATCATTCATGTAATAAAATGTAATAAATATTATGTGATATTATAATTTCAGGAGTTTAAAAATATAATAAATAACTTAAATTTATGTTATATAAATCATAAATTCCATCCTTGATATGTGTAAATGGAAAATGACTATATCGGTTCATGTGGTAGTAGTCCACCGTAAACATAATTTATCATTTCAGATTTTATTTGGGGAAACTGAATATAGATTTATATTATTACATTAAAAAATAAAAAATTAGTATACACAAGATAAAAATATTAATATATTAAAAAAAATTGGAAATATTTTAATGAGTTATAAGAAGAAGTAATATAACGGCCAAAACATATCATGCAATGATATTCCATAAAAATTGAATAATATAAATTACATAACATAAAAAAACTACACCATAAACACATAGGTTTAGTTTCATTGGATACAGGGGAAGATAAACAACTATTATATAAAAACCCTACATCATCTCGCACATATTCCATCATATCTAGAACACTTTTAGATTAATCTTACTTAATACCTTTACTAAAATACCGGTGAAAATAATCATAACAAAGGGCCATCTCAGTCTCTCATTAAGGGTAATCAATGAGATATCAATAAAATCATAATAAAAAAACCAAATGACATAATTTTTTTTCAAAATTTATATCTTACATATCAAAGATCATAATATTTTATCATAGCATGAATTATAGAAGATCATAAAAAATTAAATAACATACTATATGACAGAAATGAAAAAAGAAATAGTATTGTGGAATACACAAAGTCACCGAAAATCATTTCCATATTATTCAATTCTCATTTCAATGATCATCATAGTGGAAAAAATCTATTACTAATCTTGGTTTACTCCACGTTCCATCCCTGTATTACTAAACTGAGTTCACAAATCTTTCTTGTCCAATATATGTCAATGGATATAATTATTTTTCGAATCCCACAGAGAGAGATTTATGTCCCACAATTCACATAATGAAAACCATAAGTATTTTTTTCATGGTAACATTATTCCTTCATCATTACATATCCCATAAAAAGAATTGGGATTAAAAAACATCTTTCCATCATAATATAACCCATATAAAGGTGATGGTTTTTATAAAAATTGTTGTATAGTAGTCATAGAAAATCCATAGAATGAATAAGGATCATATCACTAAAAAATATCCCCATTAAATAATAAATGGAATCAATGACTTTTCTCATAAATGGAAAATAATTTTGACTGATCACTTGAAAATAATTCATTAGTAAAATATCCTATCTTCGTTGAAAACATTTTCATTCACTAAAATTCATCATTATTTTAAAACAAAATTATTTATTTTATAATAATTGTGCAATCATATAAATTAAACTTCATGTTAGTTATATTTTTTGAAAATTAAAATAAAATCCAATTCATAGAAGTTAAAAAACATTCATTTCGTAATTCTTTTATAAACTTCATAAATAACCTTGTTACGAAAATGAGAAAACTTTAATATCAAAAAAGTTTGTAAAAAATAATTCATGTCTGAAAATAAAATTTATAATTTTATAATAATAATATAAATATTTTTTAATGTTTATAATAAACATTACATTGAAGATTAATATTCCCCAACAAATACTTATATATAATCAATCACAAATAATAAAGATATTGTAAAACAAACCCTTACCGTTGGTCTAATTTCTGTCATACATATATGAAAATCTTGTATATTGTATTAAATAATATTATTAATTTATAAAAAAACCATATTATTATTTAATATATAAGACATTTTCATTTTATATAAAATTATCACCTATTTATTAATATATCATTATTACCCTTCTTTTGGGTGTTAAGTGCTTCATTTTATTATGCATGTTTTATCGTATATGTCCCAGTTCAGGTGCATATAATAGAGTTCCATTATTTACAGAATGATATTATGGTAATATATTCAAATTTTATTTATTATATAAATTTATCATGCATGAATTGTTGAAATGGAAATTTAATCATATTGCATCTTATAGACGGTAGGTTGCATGCATGCACGAGCGATGGTATTGTTACCATAACGATGAAATGGTATTGAATGATGATTTTATATTAATTTCAAGAGATAATATAATATTATACTTATCATATATATATATATATAAATATATATTCCATAATTATAACCATATATGTAATGTGGTGGTGAAAAAATGATTACATCGCAGCAAGTAGATGATAAGTTATATGTATGCGGGGGAAGTTTTTTGTTTTAGGATGGATGAAAGGTAGAATATTATTGTTTCAAAATCATAAAAACATATAATTATATATGAGATAATATATTTGTTTCATTATATGGTAAAAACACATGAAGAGGAGTTGGAATGATAAATCATCCTGAAAGAGTTGGTAAAGACAATTAACTATTCCTTTACGATCTTCCTTTATATATCCTCTTAGAAATACTATGATTGAACTTTTTTGAATATCATCACCTAATGTATGTTTATTGGATTTTTAAAAGTGAAATTGGTTGGGTATTTCTGATCTTGATGGATCAATGTGATAATAATAGTTAAACAAGGAGGTGGCATTTTATAATTAATGTGAGGGGCACTTTTGGAATATCCAAAAATATTAATTTATAATTAATTAAATCTCTATAAAAACCACTAAAAGGATATATATATGATTATATTAAGAGAAAATTTTTTAATATCATTATCCCGTATTTTTTAGGCTTGTTTTGATATTATTTTATACTCTATCATTTTAAATATCCCTTTGTTAACCTATATTAATTTTAATTAATATAACAAAACCTTCATTATTAAATGTTTGTAATTATTACATACATGATTTAAATTAAATCATAAATAAACTATTTAATCAAAACATAGACCATATTATAATTATTTTTTATTTCAAAATATTTTTTATGATATTTAAATAATTTAGTAAAATTTTATTTTAATAAAATATCATGCAATTTTGACACTTTTTATATTATGGAAATTTTAAAGTATCTGTATAACAATTTAACATATATAAATTTTTTATATCTATAATAGTTCAATTTCATTAATAAAATACTTTTAAAACAATTTTTTTATGGGATTCTAATGCACTCCGAATGGGTTTCTCTTGATTTTTTTTATTTCGAGGGGTTTTAAGGCTTCACCCAATCACATGCATCGGGTTTTCCATTTGTTAATCATTTCCCAGAAACTCCCAATAGTGCCTTCATGTGTATCTAGGTAAAGAACAACATTCTAAAGGCATGTAATCAGTTAGTTTTTCATGCCCGACGATAGTTGGGGACTTGCATTGGTTGAAAGGACGAGAGTTCGTGCTCATTAAAGACTTTTTGGGATATTATTTCCTACTCCATTACTCTATAATAGATTTATGATATGTTCATGAAATCATTCACGGACCTTGATAGAGGACTGGTTACCCCTATCTAAATATATTTATTACAAACATATATTGATATGGAAATCCATGTTTGTATCATGCGTTCTCTATCACTATCCTATATAATTTTGAACTCTATGACATGTCCATGTTTCAGAACTATGGAGTTTATTTCAATCTTGGGAGATGGATGGTTCCATAGAGATGGGATTGATCCTTAATGAGGAATCCTATGTATCCTATGAAAATAGTAATGAATAAACATGTACAACATTCAATAGATTTTAAAGTCACATGATTGGACCAATCCATGCGGTTAAACGTCATATAGTAAGGACAAGAATATCAGGAACAAACCTCAATTAGGCATCCTATATATCCTATTTAATATAGGAACCAGAGTCCATGTTGTTCTTATGATAAGCATTTATCTTATGAGATATATGATAATAGAGGAGCACAGTGGGACATAAAAATATGAGACAACTCTAGATTATTTCTTCGGGAATGTGGCCCTTTGTGTGGGAATCATATGTAATAAGAATTACATCCTAATTGTGGTTCAATGATTGGAGAATTATAAACATACTTTTAGTATAATCATCACATATTTTTAAGACCACATTATCCATGATTGGTGTGAGGGAAAATATATAGTGGTAGATTTGACACGTATTAAGAGAGGATATTTGTATGGGGCTTAGAAATTAATGATTCCCATTGAGGGACAAGATCACCCATGTCGGGAGGATAATATAAAGATCTCGGGCCTTATGAAGGCATTATATGTATCCCAATTTTTGTGGGAATAATATTTCTCATAGTTTAGTTATCCCTTAACTCAATTTATAAGGTATGGTGGTTGAGAATAACTGGGTATTTTATGGCTATACATGAGATTTCATGAATGTGGGGGGCTTAAACAAGGATGGATTCCCGTTATCCTGGAACTTAATATATTATGTCAGTAATAGTGTAATACACACTAAGGCTAATTGGTATACTCGTATCATGTCATTGGTTGGGCATTAAACTCTTTGGTCACTTGATTGGTATACTCATTATTTATCATTTGGTAGATTATTGATAGGTGGTGATGAGCATGATGGTATTTCCAAGAGCATGATATTGGTATGTTCACATTAGTTTGTAGCCCTAGATCATCATGAGAACATCCGTTATAAAATGAGTATTTGGATGAAGGTTCCTAGATAGGATACACAAAGAACTTTTCCATGTATCTATGTCATAAAATTTGATAATGTCAGAAGTTATTTTAATGACATGTCCTGGTCATCTACATGAAAGTCTCCATTCACTAGAAGATATATTAGGAAACTAATCTGAAATATAATACATATACAAGGGTGTATTTCCTCATCACTTATCATGCCTTGGATTTCATAATATGGGATATGAAAACAAGTCCAATATTCTTTCATTAAAAAAAAGACATGTTTGGAGACTCTCTCATTATTAACTGACTTGTTTCAGATGACTTCTTGAATGATAGATGTAGAGATGACTAAATGTTGTCACATGATTGACCTAACTTGTCTTTGGACTGTCACATGTCAATAAGGACATGTCTATGGAAAATCTCATGATCTTACTGACATGTTAATGACTCATTATCATGATTATGGTGTGTGGTCAAGGATTTATAAAAATAAACAAGGAGAATAACATTGAGGATCCTTTCACTATTGAAAAGACATTGCACTAGGGTTGTTGTGGGACAACACATACATGTCATGTGATTGATTCCTGACCAACATGACATTCTTATGTGTCATTGTATGATAATGGTGAGATTTTACTGGGCTTCTGAGATATCAATCTGACTCATCTATGGGCTATATCATTCACAACGTGATATGTAAAAATCATTCTAATGATATTGTGAGTCCCATAAGGACTCCATTGATCCCATGTCCCTATAACATTAACGGGGAAGGTTCTCATGGATATTTTTGTGAGATTATTCCCATACCAATGTTTTATGTTCGCATCCAACATGGTCATGACTTAAGATTCAGGGGAAAAAATATATTCCAAAGTTTGACTGTTAATGTAATAAACCATAATGATTTCATGGAAAATAGAGTTTCTATCGATAAGATCATATACATGCTAAGAGGTTGTTCCCATGGTGGTAAATTGTTCATGCGATTCTCATGAACTCAAAGGGGATGTTCATGTTGTGATGTTTTTCAATTTATATTCATGAAAAGGGTGTCCATAAAAATGATTCATGATGAGGTTACTACATCCAAGGACACAATTAGACATATCTGGACATAGAGAATTCTATCATGATTCTAGATTTGTGTGGGAATCTCACTCCAAAGAAGGTATGCATGCGATTCACAAGTACACCTAATGGTGTCTTGTGATATGACATGTAGTCATGCATGATAACATGTGTATCAAAGCCTCAACACGTGTGGTGGAATTTACACACTATGTGGCGATGTGGAATGCATGTATTGAGATCCATAAGGATGCTACATGTTGGGAAAACCATCCCTAGTGTTTTTCTACGAGTGCCTCAAGGACATGGGTTTGCAGCATCACATAAGGGTTTATATGTATACTAGTATATGCCAATGGACTCCTCCATGTGTGGTAATGTTAGGATACCTTCAAGGGGTGGATAAAAAGGGACATCACAAGATCATGTTATCTTCTCTGTTTTATCTTCATGGCCGGGAGACATTAATCTGAGATTCATAGGTGCACCACTTGATAAAGGTTACATGTCTATCATTAAAATGAATGATCTCCAATGGAACATTTTAGTGGCTATGAAAACTCATACAAGGGATGCATGATAGTTCGTAAGGATGGGTACTCATAATATTTTTGAGATTTGGGTTGTCTTGTTCAATAGTACATACTCATATGAAGTAGTATGGGTGCACCTTTCATTCCAAGTTTTATCTTATTACATCTCATGACGTTCCATAGCTAATGAGATTGTTTGATATGTGTAACACCCCGACCCCAGTTACCTCGAGTCTGTGTATTATTATATAACACTGACATGATCACCAAAGATCAAGTCTCAAAAGACCGATTAGTTTAGTAGCCTTAGATTTACTAGATACATTCATAAGTTTTACATTACAACAGAAAATGTAAAACAACAACAAAATTGTTTCCATATACAAAACTGAGATCCCATAAACTATCCCTACAGGCCAATAATAATATACTTCTTCACATCCTGGTAAAAATAAAACATAGAAAGGGGTGAGATCAGATGCTCAGTAAGGATAACACTATAGAAGAAACTCTCATAAATAAGCATAAACATTTTAGGCAATGCATAGAACTAAAACAAAAGCCTTTTGATTATAAATATCATTATAATTCAGAAAATATAAATCATAATATTTCCATTTATTTACTCACATGGATATTCTACTAGTAGAATATTCACATGCAATATCAATAGCAAATTTTATAATGATGGAATGAATAATGCCAGAATTTCATCACCACATAGTGAAGGCCTTCTTCCAAGACTAAAAATAATATTTTGTCAAAGCCTTATGCAAAGACACTAGTTTTTCTAATGAGACCTACTGATGCATCGAGGAGCTAGAGCGGGTGTACCACCCCGAGATTTTATTATAAATATTATTTTTATTTTCTGTATGTCATGTGTTTTATGCTACACCAATATTAGCATGTGCTATATGCAACACTGTATTTTCTTGTAGTATATGCAAACACTATTCTTGGCTTGTGTTGCATGCAAGAGGGACCTTCCTCAGTAGTGTGTGTTGTATGCAATACTGAGTTTCACTAAAGAACGATATATTGTTCTTATGAACAAGCCATTATGAATAGTATTAACCACATTTTAAATTTTATAACATTATCATTCATCTTACACATATTCTAGAACATGGTATGAGAACAAAATAAAATTTTCAAGTAAAATAATCATTTTAAAAAAAATGTTGTTTTGCCTCCTTTTGATGGCACACCAACATTAAATCTAGTTTTTGACACATTTATGAGTTAAATTTGAAAAAATAAACTTATTCATTGCAATAATTATATAAAAATTTACTTTGGACAATATTTTAATATTAATATGTTAACTTTCATATTTTGATAAATAGTAAAAATACACTAAATTTTAATTAAAAACAGCTTTTTTAATTAAGATAATTTATATGGTTAAATTATAATATTGAATGGTTTTAAAGAATAAATAAAATAAATGATTACTATTTAATATAATTCAATTCATTATCATTAATTTTACATTGAATTAATAGGTAAAAACATTTCAATCTTTTGTAATGTTTTAACTTTTAATACAGGATTTCTCAACAACGAGATTCATTTTAAATTAAATACTGAAACATCTATGTTTTGAATTTGGAGAAATGGATTCCATATTTCAAATAAGTAGGTCCAAATTATTTTAATAGGCTACATTTTATTTTTAGACAATATGAATAGTAACTACGGTAATTTGTTTTACTACAGTTAAAGGTAAATCGGGTAATTAAGGGTAAAAATAAGATTATAAAATTACCCTAACACATGCCAAAATTCGATTGGATGAATAAAAGTATACCCATATCACCAAAGGGTCGTAATATATTTATTTCATAGACTTTATTCCATGAAAATGATGTAATTATTATTAAAAGCAAAGAAAGTGACATCATGTCACTCTACTATATCTTATAAGTGTAATAATTTGAATTTGTGATAAACTTCAAAAAACATCGAACATAAATCATCACAAAAAATCTAATAAAATTATCTAAATGCTGTGAATTTATTTATAATTTTTTGGGATTAAATAATTACAATTAATGGTGACACAATAGTGATGCATAAATTATTTATTTAGTGAAAAATAAATAATATAGTTTTTATTTAATTAATAGTGACCATAAAAGGAACAAACACTTAACTAAAACATATAGGCCGTATACATGTAAACTATAAGCATACAATGGTAGGATAATTGACCATTTGGATCCTTATAAAAGTGATTATAACACTTTTATGATTTTATTTTAAATGATGTCAAAGTTGTCACATTCATAATTTAATAATAATAACAATTTAAATGTTGTGATTTTAAGATGTTAATTTCGAGTAAAAGTATTCTTATTTAAGATATTATATTTATATTCTTAATAATATTTTATTTTTAATTTTAATGCAACATATATGTATATTACAAAATTATACAAAAACATTGTAGTAATTATTGTATTAACGGAAATATCAAATAAATGGTTTTAAAAATATTAAAATAAATGTTATATGAACAAATAAATGTGACCCATTAATGATTTTGATTAATATGAATAGTTAAGAATCTATTAAATATTTTGGTTCGAATATATATTTTGTGTGGATTTAATTTAAATTCAAATAATTGAATAGTGTCAAAATTGACAATATTGATATTTTCTAAAAACAAATTATAATTAATTTGTTTAAAAATCAGAAAAATATTTAAAATTTAAAAATTAAAAATTAAATGGTATACAATGTTATAATGTATCTAATTATGAAAAATTCACATAACATTAGTAAGTATTTATAACAATTTAAAAATTAGAATATTATTACCGCAAATAAAATTTAATAGATTAACTAAGGATAAATCAAAATGATAAGGTTTAAAATAAACTCAAAAAAATATCTAAATTTTATTGGATGATGATATTACAACACTATCTCATCGCATCTTCTAATTTTATTCATTTTTGATTTTTTTTGGTGGGGTTATAATTTATTATAAATTAATATTTTTGTGGTTTCCAAAAGTGCCCCTCTCATGCATTATAAAAGGGCACCTCCTTCTTCTCCTCTTCACAACATTTTAAGCCTTCAAGATCGACCAAAACCTATAAATTTATATTATAAACTTCCCTAGGAACATACTAGAGGTCCTGGTCTTCTTCAAAAACCAACTTTAGTGCCCTAAGAGGAGGATTAGAAGAGGCGCGTCGAAGAAGAGGTAATATCTTTTACTGATTATTTTAAATTTATTTCTTATTATGCTTATTATTCTTTATTTGTTTCATTAAAATGCAATAACATCAGTATACCTCATATACAAATATTTTATTATAAATATTAAACAACTCTATTTCACCTTTTATCGATCATACAGAAAATGATATCGCCGCGTGTGCGTACGTATGGAATACTGTCTCCACATCGTGGTATAATCTGTTTTACACCACCACCTAACTTGGATGGGAATAATGGTGTAATTAATAACTATATATGATTATTATAACATCATAGTAATTCTTAGATATTATATTATCCACTCCAATTCTATTCAATAATTATGGGAATGATATCATCGCTCGTGCGTACGTACGGAATACCGTCACCATGACACGATGAGATTTATTATCCATGTTAACCATTAAAGAATGATTATAAAGTATAAATATAATGAATAATCATGATATATATTACATAAAAATAATACTGTATTTATGTATATGTTATTTACTTACTTACATTCAATTTAATAAGGAAATGAAAACAACGTTCATGCGTACGTACGACCTACCCTCTCCATGAACGGTGTATTTCATTCCATTTATCGATCTATTATATATATTATATATTCTGAATATATATTATATATAAATCATGCTTTATATTTTGAAAGTAAGTAATCATGATTTAAGTAATCATATGAATAATTACAAGTTAAAACAAGTACGATAAATGAAATGATTTTTCCAAAAACGTTGCTTTGACATGGGATTGACAAATGAACGAATAATATAAAGACCCAAGTGAATAATATATGGTATCATAAATATTATTATGGTTATGTTACAAGTTCATAATCTGTTTAAACCCACTATATAAGAGGTTTAGATATATACGAAGCATGT
The DNA here is from genome assembly GCA_963277665.1 of Viscum album. Classification (NCBI taxonomy): domain Eukaryota; kingdom Viridiplantae; phylum Streptophyta; class Magnoliopsida; order Santalales; family Viscaceae; genus Viscum; species Viscum album. The sequence goes on from OY728148.1 coordinate 397,023,201, forward strand.
CAGACCTAAGGTAAAGGATTATTTCATCTCAATTTTATTTCTTTGAGACATATGCATTAATCACTATCTATTTCTTCTGTATGATGTTTATGATTCCCATTAATGATTTATGATTTTTATTAAGAAGGATATGATATGTTAAAATGCATGTAATTATATTTATTTTATGACATGTATGATTCCATAGATCATAAAAGGTAAGGGATAATTATTCCAATCTCGTTCTTATCTGATAATGTTAATTCGTAAGAATTTACTGGGGTATATTTATCATAAATGACCATGTTTTCAAAAAATATATTCATAAAATGTTTAAAATTCTTCCATGTTTGTTTAAAGTCATGTTTACCCCTTTTGAATTCAACAATTATGTATGGAAGGAATCTTTCTTTTGTTTACCAAACGATGTACTTTTTGACTTTTATGGAAAAAGTATGAGGAGAATGTTTTATTAACTTATATGATGTGGATGGATTTTTACGGTTTCATAATTCAATATTTACATGAATTTTCCTCAAAAATAATTTATTATGAGTTTAAACAAAATTATTTTCATTTAAAATTGCATGGAATATTGAGAAAAGAAAATGATTTTGAAGAAGAAAGGATATTTTCCTGAAGAATTCATTTCAAGTGTTTTATCAAAACTGTTTTCCATCTTAGATGAAATTATTTAATATGTTTATGTTTCAAGTATAATGTCTCTATTATTTACATGGTTTTATTTTCATATGATGAAATGATATCCATTTGTTTTATATGGATTATGTTATGATGAGATGATATTTATGAAACCCATTTTATTCTTTGGGTTACAATGAATAATTTATGTTAATTTTGTGGCATACATAAGAATGGTTTCATTATGAGATGGGTGGTACCTATATCTCCCTCCAATTCATTGGGTAAATATTTATATCTCATGAGATAAACATGGCTCGAATGGAAAGTAAAATCAAGTTCTGTAATATAGGGCTGAAATGACAGGTAAACTAGGTTCAGTAATGGACATTGTCCACTATGATGGTCTTGGCAGTAATGCCTTGGATACTATGAAAATCATAACTTGTTCTTAATGATTTTACAAAATTACATGTTTTATTTATCATGTGATTTTTTCATTATTAATGTTCCTTTATGATCTATGCCTTATGTACTCCCAAGATTTATGTCATTACTCATGATTTTGATGTTTTATGTTCGTGTTTTTAGGTTCTAATGTTTATTTATTGTTTTATGTTCTCTATGTTTACCCTTACTGGTCATTTTAACTCACCCTTTTCATGTTTTCTTTTCCCCATGATATAAATAATGGTTTTAGGTACGAAAACAATAGGGTAAGATCATTATGGGAAATGTTGAAGAACATTCACCATGATTAGAAGATTATGTTCCGAGTTTCCAAAGACATGAAACTAATACTGTCATTGGGAATATATTTCTGTTATATATTATGTATTCCGTGAAAGTAATGTAATGTCCTTGTATGTAAAGCTTTGGGTCTCTATAGTTGGTATCAGAGCGATGGTTTAGTTAACCTTTCGAAACTAGGACGCGATAACTTTAGTGAGATCCCTAGAGATATTTCTAAGGTATGACTTGGGATGTCCTTAAGGTAAAGTATAATTATAGGTTACAATCCTAGAATTATGATAACTATCATGAATAACCTAGTATTAAACCTAATATGTTAGATATTGAACATAATCCCCCTTGATTAGGTTGTTTTCCTACTATGATTTTTTACTCTCATGCTATGATTTTTGGATTTTAGAAAATGGCTAGAAGGAGGATGATTTATGTTAATGAAGAATATGATTGAAAATGGAATGATATTCATCATGAGAAACCAAATGAAAAATTATTTGGATGGTGAAACATCATTATTATTCCTAATTATAAATCTCATAATATGATCAATAATATCAACTTTGGTTAGTTTTATGACTCATCTAATAAGAGAATGATAGAGTTTAATGATGATCATAGAGGAAATAAGGTTCAATTTCCCTCAGGTAAATCATGTGGGAAGAGGCATCGTGGAGAATGTTTCAAAGGAAATGGAAGATGCATTGGGTGTGGAAAAGAATGACACAAACCCATTAATAGCAATAGAAAAGGATCAGTTAACACTGTGGGCAAGGATAATGGTATTGCTAAGACATAAACAACATTTAAATGATTTAAATGTGGATTGTTAGGGCATTATGCAAACCAATTCCCTAAGGAAAAATCTCATAAAGAGAATCATCATGGTCGTATGAGTTTTATTTATGTTGGTGATGATGAAGAGACTAAAAATGATATATGAGATGGAAGAAGTGTTGATGAATAAAATGATGAAGCTCAGTCAATGGTTTAAGAAGGCAGTGGAATGATTGTGTATTTATCAAGAGTAATGTTGTATAGGTAATTTATTGGTACTATAGAAAAAAGAAACATCAAATGATTGTTACAATATTTTTTTTCTAAAGTATTTGAAAGTATAAGTTGAATGGTACGAGCAACCATGAAAGGTTATTCAATTTTTTTTTTGGAAAGTAGATGATATGTTCATAATGAAGGGACATGGAGATACTAAGATTTTTTATAATATTATTGAGATCATGACTTGTATAAGTACAAAGTGACATCATGGTTTGAATATATAGAAATTTTGGGATTTAGGAATGCGGAATGAGTAAACTTTTGACAGCATTCATGTTTTCACTAAGGTTCTATGGTAATTCATGTTTCAAGAGAATACATGATTAAGGTATTCACATGTTTGTAATATGACCAAAAAGAAATATCTTATGATATATGGGGGATAAATGATGGTAATCATATTCTTGGTAGATGAAATTTTTAGTAATCATCTTATTTATACTATGAGATTAGATAGAATTATTTTTGATAAGCCTAGAGAATGGAATGGATTCAGTTATACCTCAGATAGTATTGTTTAAGGCTAGAACTTTTTGATATTATTTTTAAATGTTATAATAGTATAGTTTTAGAAAAAGGACATCCCGTAGGACGGGGAACAACCCATCGCATCGGATATGGATGCAAGAATCAAACCCATAACCGATGTGTGACGGGACTTTATCGCCTACCACTGGCATACAGAAAGTCCCGGGTTGGTAGAAATTAGTTATATTTTTTAAGTGGTATGATATATGAAGTATAAGTCCATTTTTGGAGCCATATACGATTAATATCACTATATATGGACTTATGTATATTTAATAACTTTTGATAACCTTTTGTTTAAGACAGATGGAATGACCCATCATTCTATCACCTGATCTAATAACACTTCACGAATAATAAATTCAACTTCATTTCCTTAAGATATGAAGTGTAAATTTTTCAATTAACAACCAACGGTGAGATTTTACCAAAATCAAGAAAGTATTTATTCTAATTCAAATTCTTCAACACTAGGGAAATGATCGTGAAAAACAAAAAATGTTTTCTTAGTACCCTCATATCTGATGAATTAGATGGTACCATAGATCATCAAAAATTTATGTATTTGTGATTGTTGGATTTTTTATAGCCATGTTCTCTACCACTCTCCATAAGAACATGATGGATAGATTTCTCTTCCATATCCATATTTTTACCTATATTCTCTTATATGGAATCCCAGTGATGAGTTAATTTTGATAACCATTATGTTTCATAGTTTAGTTATTAAAATTATGTTTTCGTATTCATTTTTACGATGTAGGTTTCTATGAAAGAAACATTCTAGTAGTAAACCATTTTTAACCCCGGCGAATTTCGAGGGAAAAATTCATTTTAAGGGGGGTAGAATGTAACGCCCTGAGATTTTATAAGAAATATTATTTTTAATTTTTGTATATATTGTGTTTTACACTACACCAAGATTGGCATACACTATACGCGACACCATATTAGCTTGTAGTATACAAAAACACTATTCTTGGCTTGTGTTGCATGCAAGAACAACCTTCCTCAATAGCGTGTGTTGTACGCAATACCAAGTTTCACTAAAGAATGATATATTGTTCTTATGTAGTAGCCATTATGAATAGTATTAACTGCATTTTGAATTTTATAACATTATTATTCATCTTACTAATATTTTAGAACATGGTATGAGAACAAAATTATTTTTTCGGGTAAAATAATCATTTTTCAAAAAATGCAGTTTTCCACCTTTTGATGGCACACCCACATTAAATCTAGTTTTTGACACATTTATGTGTTCAATTTCACAAAATAAACTTATTCATTGCATTAAGTATATAAAAATTTTCTTTGGATATTTCTTTTAGTATTTTTCTATAAACGTTAATATTTTGATGAATAGTAAAAATACGCTAAATTATAATAAAAATTTTTTTCATCAAGATAATTTATATGGTAAAATTATAATATTGAATTGTTTTAAAGTATAAATAGAATATATTTTTACCATTTAAAATAATTCAACTCATTATCATTAATTTTATATTGAATTATAGGTAAAAACATTTCAATATTTTGCAATGTTTTAACATTAAAAACCAGTTTTCTCAATAGTGGGATTAATATTAAATTAAATACTGCAACTTCTGGGATTTGAATTTGGAAAAATGGATTCCATATTTTGAATCAGTATGTCCAAATTATGTTAATAGGATACTTTTTATTTTTAGACATTATGAATAGTAACCACTGTAATTTTTATTTACTACAATTAAAAGTAAATCGGGTAATTAAGGGAAAAAATAAGATTATAAAATTACCCTAACACATGCTAAATTTAAATTGTATGAATAAAAGTCTACCCATATAACCTATGGGTAGTAATAGATTCATTTCAGGGACTTTTTTACCATGAAAATGATGTAATTATTTATAAAACCAAAGAAAATGACAAAATGTCACTCTCTTATATCTTATAAGTGTAATAATTTTCATTTAGTGATAAACTTCATAAAACATTGAACATAAATAGTCACCAGAAATATAATAAAATTATCTAAATCATGTGAATTTATTTAAAATTTTTAGGTATTAAATAATTATCATTAATGGTGACACAATAGCGATGCAGAAATTGTTTATTTGATGAAAAATCAATAATACAGTTTCCATTAAACTAATAGTGACAAAAAAACACAAACACCTGACCAAAACATATTTTGCGTATAAATGTAAACCATAATCATCCAATGGTCAAATATTTTACCATTCAGAGCCTTATAAAAGTGATTATGACACTTATATTATTTTATTTAAAATGATGTCAATGTTGTCACCTTCATAATTTAATAATAATAACAATATAAATGTTGTGATTTTATGATGATAAATTCAGGTAAAAGTTTTCTTATGGATTATATTAGATTTATCTGCATAATATTATTTTAATTTTAATTTTTATTCAACAAATAAGTATATTAAATAATAATACAAAAATTTTGTAGTAGTTATTTTATTAAGGGAAATATCAAATAAATGGTTTTAAAAATATTAAAATAAATGTTATATGAAAAAATTAATGTTCTCCATGAAATTTTTAGAGGAATATAACAAGTTAGAAATCTATTAAATATTTTGTTTCGAATATATCTTCTGTGTGGATTTAATTTAAATTCAAATAATTCAATAGTGTCAAAATTGACACTATTGATATTTTATAAAAATAACATATTATTAAATGTTTAAAAATCAGAAAAATATTTAAAAATTAAAAATTGAAAATTATATGGTCAACAATGTAATAATGTATCTAATTATGGAAAATTCACATAACATATGATATTAAATTTAACAATTTTAAAATTAGAATATTATTACCGCAAATAAAATTAAATAAATAAAATAAGGATAATTTAAAATGATAAGGTTTAAAATAAACAAAAAACATATCTAAATTTTATTCTATGATGAGATTACAACATTATCTCCTCTTATATTTGAATTTAAGTTATTTTATAGGTCTTTTGGTGGGGTTTGAATTTATTATAAATTAATATTTTTGAGGTTTCCGAAAGTGTCCCTCTCCACTCTTATAAAAGGGTACCTCCTCCCTCTCCTATTCACATCATTTTGAGCCTCCAAGTTTGGATAAACCCTTTAAATTTTACTTCTCAACTTTACTAGAGACATAATAGAGTTCATGGTCTTCTTCAAAGACCAAATTTAGTTCCCTAAGAAGAGGTTTAGAAGAGGCGCGTCGAAGAAGAGGAAATATCTTTTACCGATTCTTATAAATTTATTTCTACATCTACATACTCTTCATTATTTATTTCATTATAATGTAATAACATCAGTATCACTCATATACAGATATGTTATTATAAATATTAAACAACCCCCTTTCACCTTCTATCCATCATACAGAAAAAGAAATCACCGCTCGTGCGTACGTACGAAATACCGTCTCCACGCCGTGGTGTAATCTGTTTTCCACCACCACATTACCTGGATGGGAATAATGGAGTAAAGAATAACTATATAGTATTATTATAACATAATACAAATTCTAAGATATTATATCATCCACTCAAATTCAATTCAATAATTATGGGAACAATATTATTGCTCGTGCATATGTGCTGATTACCATCTCCACGATGTGATGAGATTTATTCTATCACGACCCGTCCCCCGGGGCCCATATCGTGACTACCCCAAGACCGCCTTCCATAGGCCAGGGGTTGGAGACTAACACCAAAGGTGTAATTCCCTAAAACTAGGAGGTCATTTACATTATAAAATGTAAACTCACACAACCAGAGTACAAGAGAAATCAAGCACTAAATAAAAGAAACTGTATAACAAGTGTTCTGAAAGTTAAGGGGGCTAGAATGCAAGCCCAACATGAACGTACAATTAAAAAGAATGTACAACTAAAAAGATAGGGGACAAACAGCTAAAACGTGGAAGCAGCTCCATGATCGTCATTCGGAATTCCAACCTGAAGGGTAAGTACAGATGTCAACTTCAGCACTCCACGTCTATCAGTCCACTTCGTATACCATCTCGCCGAGTATTACACTTCCAGGTACCATCCAGTCCTGGCTCACTCTCGGCCTCCGTCAATGATGTTCGTCATCTGCATCCAACAAAACGTGGTATGGGAAAAGCACATGCTGGGGTGAGTATAATGATACTCAGTAGGGACCCCAAGAACCTCAAGGTCTCACAAAAACCAATAAGGATAAACCAAAAAGCATAAAACATCAATGGGTAACCATTACTTATGTATATGCCCATACATATACCTATGTTGTCATGTAACCCATCTCAATTATGAGGAAAAACACAAAGGTCATTGACACAGCTCAAACCGGGATTTTCATTAACGAAACCACGGCTGCTGGAGAACTCCTCCTCTGTCAAGTACAGTGGTCAGGTCGCGACTCCGAGGTGCTACTCATTAACCTTAGACTACTGAGGTACTCCTTCTATCAAGTACCGGGGGTCTTCCACCTCACACAGTAGCGCTCCCCTCCATGGGTCTGCCACCTCACACAGTAGTTCTCCCCCTAATAGCCTACAGAGGTACTCCTCCTGTCGAGTATCGTGGGTCTTCCACCTCACAAAGTAGCGCTCCTCCTCCATGGGTCTGCTGCCTCACACAGTAGTGCTCCCCAATGGGATAGTCAAGTTATTTTTGAAACAAATCGGACAAGAATTCATCAAGTCTTAGCCAACTTCTAGGTCTCCATACTCTGCTTGCTCGTCTTCAGGAGGGTCCGCTCCACAAGTTACAAGACGATACTACAAGTGTCACGAAATTTCATGAAGAAGTATCTCAAAGGTCCTCCACGTCATAAGGGTCTCAAAAGAAACATACGAGACGTCGATCAGACGCCCAGTATGTTAGTTATTATCATTTTAGTCCCGGGGGCCCGGTTGGATTTGTGTACGAACTAACCAGATCATGTCTCAATTATACCCCAAACTCCAGTGGGGTATACTCAAAGGGATGGCTACACTCCAAGAATGAAAATGAAACTGGTATGGGCCTGGGTCCGGTCTAACCCAGTCAGACCGACTCAGCCCAACCCAGTCTGCTCAGTTCGGCCCAGTCCACTGGGCCCGGTCCAGCGGACTGCGTGGACAATTCGGGTCGTAGTCACCATGTGGGAGACTTAGCCCGAAGGCCGGTGGCAGGTCCAGTCGGCTCTGTGAGGGGCGCGACTTGGGAGGCTCAGCCTGAGAGGCCAATGGAAGGTCGTGCGGAGCACGGGCAGGCCACAGGTGTGCTTGGAAGGGTGTGGGGCACACCAGGTAGGCAGCCTGGGCACCGGGGGCGCCGGACAGGCGGCCGGTGCACGTGGCCTGTTCGCTGGATAGGCACAGGGTGCACGACTTGGGTGCCGGGTAGGCACGGGGTGCGCGGCAGGGTGCCAGGCAGGCGGCCTGGGCACGGGGGGGGGGGGGGGGGGTAGCAGGCAGCCTGGAAGTAGGTTCCTGGGCAGTAGGCAGGCGCGGGGTGCATTGGCAGCGCGCGGGGTGCCCAGGTAGGGTACCGTCGGGCCGGCTGGCTGCGGTTTCTGCTGCGGCATGCGCCGAGCAGCGCGCGGGTAGGCTAGTCTGGTGCCGCTTGGCCGGTGGCACGGTTCACGGAGGTCGCGGGAAGCACAAACTTTATTCGACATCTTCATCATCGTTGCCACATTACCATGCTACTGTTACGGCATCGTCGATCCAAGGTTCCAAAACCCTAAATGTTGCAGAGGGTTCGGGCTATGTTCGATCGGCCCGAACCCTCCACGTTAGAATGATAACAAGCATCTCATGAAGTTGATTTAACGAGAGATGATTAAGCATTAAACAACTTAAAACACACCCCTACATTTTTAATCGACGGGAATTTGTTTGTCGCAGGGGAATATGATGTTAATATCGTTTGCCTCACACTTCCACTTTCTAGTTCATGCATCGGTCCGTTGACGACGAAGTGGAAGGATTAGGGTCATCTAAGAGATCCCACGTCGGAAGGTTGTTGTGAGGAAGAAGCCGAGGAAAAATTTTCCGTCGCCGGCATGTTCAAGTTCTTCATTGGAGAATTCAATTCTCCCATGCTCTCTACTAATGAGAGAAAAAATGTTCCAAAATAATAGATTTAAATCAATTATGTCTGATGGTGTGAATTAATTAAGTGGGCCCCACTAAATTAATTTCACGTTGGCACAAATATTCCAAATTTAAAAGTGGAGAGGCTCCACCATATTAATTGCACAAGATTGGCATAATTAAATTGGGGAGTTTTGAGGGGGTTAGAGGTCGGGGTTGTCCCCACATAATTATCATGAAGAGGGTCAAGGGGTTTCCTTCCATTAATTGGGGTTTTGAAGAGGTTTTATCATTCATCATTAAGAGAGGAGTTAGAGACCAAGAGGCTCTCCCTCATTAAGGAGGGAGAGTTGAGAGTTTTCCTCCCCTCTCATTAAATTGGGGGTTAGACCCCGTGTCGACCCCACTTCATAACCTCTCGTGGGAGGTTATGCTACTCAGGTGGTCCCCACCCCAAATATCCTCCCATGAGAGGTTAGGGTGTGGTGGTCCCACCACTAACTCCCATGTGTATCTTTTAACCAACCTTATCCATATGGCGTGAGTTCAAAAAAAATAAAACAATTTGTCACTTATTTTATTTTATTAATCCACGTGAAACCCAAAAACAAACTCTCATACCCGATCAACCGCTGTCGAGGTGAAAGTTTTCTTAAGAAAAAATCGGAACTGTGAGTTCAACGGTGCTCTCAGATTACAACTCAGATCACCTATTCAAAAGATAGAAAAAAACACACATATGTTTACTAAATGTACCCAAAAAAACATCAGAAATTGATTCGGGCAAACCGGGCCTTGGAATCCGGCGCCGTCAGAATCAGCAGGCTCGTAAAATTCTAGAGACTTAAAAAAATTCCATGAAATCATTGGGTCTTTACATTACCCCCACCTCATGGATTTACGTCCTCCTAAAGCTACAACACACGCTAGGGAAAAAAAAGGGGGTACTAAGCTCTCATCTGAGCCTCCCGCTCCCATGTGCTCTCCTAGAGGCTCCCATGTTGCTCGCGAACACGCACCAGAGGATTCGACCATCCACACATGACCTGCTCATGTCGATCCTCAATCTCCATTGGGACCTCTGAGAATGTCGCTCCATCATTGATGTCCAGCTCCCCGTGGTCGATGATGTGGGAAGGTTCGTGCACGTATCTCCTCATCTGGGATACGTGGAAGACGTCATGCACCCGATGCAACTGAGGTGGGAGGGCTAGGTGGTAAGACTCCTCACCTACTCTACTAAGGACCTTGAATGACCTGATGAAATGTGGATATAACTTTCCGCCTCATCCAAATCACCATAGACCTCATCGAGGTGAGACCCATAGAAAGACGTGGTCGCCACCCTCGAACTCGAGTGGTCTCCATATCCTATCAGTATAGGACTTATGTCTGCTAGGTGTAGTCTTTATCCACTCCTAGATGATCTGCACCTTCTTTGTGGTATCTCTTACCATCTCTGGTCCCACTATTGCTGACTCCCCTAGGTCTGTCAATCACAGTGGGTCCATCTATCCATAGAACCTAGGTGGCCTCTGGCGCTGGAACTCATGAAACGTGCTCAAGCGGCGTGCATCGTCTTCTGTTGGGGCTGGTGGCATCGGTGGACCAACGGGAAGTAGTACCGCTGGTGCCTCAACTGGAAGAGGGCCCTGTACTGAGGCCTCATAGCTTAGCGGGCTGTCAATAAATACAACTCTAGGTGCTCTAGCTGGTCATCCACATGGATGCATCCTGAAAGAACAGATGCAACACGGTCAAAAGACTATACCTGGTGTGCTGACCTAGATTGAGTTGACTTAAAGAAAACTTTTGAAAACATGAACGCAATCGGTTTTTCTATGCAATGAGTTGGAAATTAGAAGTCTGGGTCCTGGTGTATGGATACATCGGCCGCCTGTACCAACACTGGACTCCCTGAACTGAAAAACACACTTAGTACCCTTAACACTATTGCTTCACATAAAAGAAATACCAGAGTTCTAAGTTTTGCATTTGAACTGATGCCTCTGATACCAATTTGTCACGACCCGTCCCCCGGGGCCCATATCGTGACTACCCCAAGCCCGCCTTCCATAGTCCAGGGGATGGAGACTAGCATCAAAAGGCGTAATTCCCTAAAATTGGGAAGGCATTGCCTTTATTAAATGTAAAATCACACAACCAGAGTAAAAGGGGAAGCAAACACTAAGTTAAAGAAACTGTATAACAAGTGTACTGAATGTAAAGGGGGCTAGATTACAGGCACAACAATAAAGTACAACAAAAAATATAGGGGAAAAACAATAGAAACGTAAAAGCAGCTCTAGGATCATCATCCAGAATTCCTACCTGATGGGTAGGTACAGATGTTCGCTTCAGCACTCCACGTCTGTCGGTCCGCTCCGTGTATCGCCTCGCTGAGTAGTCCACCTAAGGGTACCGTCCAGTCCTGGCTCGCTCTCGGCCTCCGTCAACACTGTCTGTCATCTTCATGCAACACAACGTGGTGCCAGCAACGCCCGTGTAGGGGTGAGTATAACGATACTCATCAGGGACCCCGAGACCCTCAAGGTCTCACAAAAACCAACAAGGATAAACCAAAAAGAATAAAACATCAACAGATAACCATTACTTAGGTATATGCCCATACATATACCTAAATTTTCAAGCAACCCATCTCAATTATGAGGAAAAACACAAAGGTCATTGACTCGGATCAAACCAGGATTTTCATTAACGAAACCACGACTGCTGGAGAACTCCTCCTCTGTCGAGTATAGTGGTCTTGTCGCGACTCCGAGGTGCTACTCATTAATCTTAGACAGTTGAGGTACTCCTCCTGTCAAGTATTGTGGGTCTGCCGCCTCACACCGTAGCGCTCCCTGCCATGGGTCTGCCTCCTCACACAGTAGCGCTCCCCCTAATAGCCTACATAGGTACTCCTCCTATTGAGTACTGCGGGTCTCCTGCCTCACATAGTAGCTCTCCTTCTCCATGGCTCTACCACCTCACACAGTAGCTTTCCCCATTGGGCAAGTCAAGTCACTCAGAAATGAATCGGGCAATTAGTAATCAGGTATCAGCCAACTTATAGGTCTACGTACTCTTCTTTCCTGTCTCCGGGAGGGTCTGATCCACGAGAAAAATTCTGATACACCAAGTGTCATGTAGTCCCACGAAGAAGTATCTCAAAGGTCCGCCACGTCATAAGGGTCTCAAATAAACAAATGACGCGTTGATCAGATGCCCGGTCTATTAGTTATTTGCATCTTAGTCCCGGGGGCCTGGTTGGATTCGTGTACGAACTAACCATACCGTGACTCAATTATACCTTGAACTCCAGTGGGGTGTACTCAAAGGGATGACTATGCTCCAAGAAATAAAAGGAAAAGGGTATGGGCCCGGGTCCGGTCCGACCAGGTCGGACTGACTCGACCCCACCCAGTCTGCTCAGTTCGGCCCAGTTCGCTGGGCCCGACCCAGCTAACTGTGTGGACAATTCGGGTTGTAGAATCCACGTGGGAGACTTGGCCAGATGTCCAGTGGAAGGTTCGGTCAGCGCTGCGAGGGGCGCGACACAGGCGGCTCGGCCCGAGAGGCCAACGTCAGGCCGCGCGGAGCACGGGCAGGCCACAGGTGTGTCGGGAAGGGCGCAGTGTGCACCCGGCAGGCGGCCTGGGCACCGGGGGGCACCAGGTAGGTGGATTGGGCGCCAGGGGGTGCCAGGCAGGTGGAAGGGGTTCCAGGAAGGTGTCAGAAGGGTGCCGAGTAGGCGGCCCGGGCGCCGGGGGGGGGGGGGGGCACCGGGCATGCGGCCCGGGCGCCGGGGGGCACCGGGCAGGCGGCCTGTGCGTGCCGCCCAGGTGCCGGGTATGTCACGACCCATCCCCGGGGCCCATTCCATGACTACCCCCAAGCCTGCCTTCCATAGGCCAGGGGCTAGCGACTAGCATCAAGGCGTAAATCCCGAAAAAGGGGAAGGCATTGCCTTTTATAAAGTAAACAAAAACACATCAGAGTACGCAAGTGAAGTAAGCACTATGTAAAACTCGGTACAAGGTAAGTGCTGAAAAGTAAATGGGCCAGTATACAATCCCAACTGAAAGTACATTACAACTGAAAGGAAAGTACAACAACAATAAATAAAAATCAACACCGAGTCTTCCTCCGGAAATCCCACCTGAAGGGTGGGTACATATAGTCTCCTCCGCTCCTCAGGTCCAGCCGTCTGCTCAATGTACGTCCTGCCAAGTGGTCCATCTCCGAGTACCATCCAGCTCCACCAGCCTCCACCTCGATCAGTGTTGTTCATCATCTGCATCCAACACAATGTAGTGCGGGCATAGCCCATGCAGGGGTGAGTATACGATACTCAGTAGGGACTCCGAGACCCCCGAAGGTCTCTTAGAATCCACGAAGGATAAACCACAAAGGAAAGATACAATCACGAATTATCAAACAACTCTACTTAGGTATATGCTCATACATATACCTAAGTCATCTGTTACAGGTCGTCTCCAACTCTCTAACCCATGCACCATCCAGTCCACACAGGAAAACACAATCCAGTCCACACAGGAAAGCATGACAATCACATCGATGATAATGATTGAGATCAAGACTCAGCTCACACAGGTATACACTTCGTAAGGTGATAGATATGAACAGATGTATCCACTGATTCATATAAGCTGTCAGACCCACATAGGATAGAAGACCAGCTAAGCTGCCGGACCCACACAAGATACAAGACCAGCTACTCTACCGGACCCAAACAGGATACAAGTACAAAGGTCAATACTGCCGGACCCACATAGGATACAAGAACAGTAGTCATCGTCATCGAACCCACGGAGGATTACAATACGGTAGTCATCGATGTCGAACCCACGAAGGATTCCAGTACAGTAGTCAATGCAGTTGTAGCCAGCTCTAGGGTTCCCGCACACAACATGCTCGATTCCAGGAGGGTACACTACTAGAGCAAGAGAGTCGATACATCAACTATCACGAAGTCCAGATTTGATGCATCCCAAAGTTCCGTCTTGTCAAAAGAAACCCAACACGACAGACGACGCGTCAATCGGATGCCCGGTCTGAGAGTTATTGGCTTTTCCATCCTAGGGGCCTGGTTGATTTTTAAGCTAAAGCCAACCCGACTGTACTCCAACTGCGTCAAAACCTAAATTGGAGTAATCCAAAAAAATCATCTCAACAAAAGGATTTCGACTCATTTGACGTCACGTCAAACGGACGTCCGGTCCTTAAGATATTATTGTTCTTGCTCTAGGGGACCGGTTGGTTTCGGGTTTGAACGAACTCAGCCATACCCCAAATTTTCTAAAACCTCAAGTGTAATATACCGAAATGACCATCTCAGTCCAAGGATTCCTATGCAACTAATAGTGCATCGATCGAAGGTTCTTAGCCCATGTTATGGGCAAAAGACCGAAAATGGTCCGAAGTGGGGGTCCGGACCCAGTTCGAACCGGCCCAACCCCCCATGGGTCGGCACGAACCAGGTCGACCCTACACAGGTCTGGGTCCAGCCCAGCGGGGCACGATTCGGCCCGACCGGGGGGCGGGGACAAGGCCCCCCCCCTTTGTGTTCTGCGGATGCGGCGCCAGGCGCTGTGTCTCCACTGGATCCCACGCGGCCGTGGGATTTAACCCACGACACCGTGGCCGGCTCCTGCCGACGGTGCACTGGGGCACCACCCACTCTAGACTCCGGCACCGCCGGAGAATTCCGCAGGCCACCGGAGTCCTTACTGTGGTCCGATTTTGCTCATGTCTGCCCCTGCGGTCGCCTCAGGACCTGTACATCACTATGAAGGCCTCCAATCGCCATTTCGGTCCCGCTTCGTCGTCACCAATTATTCCGCACATTAAGAATAGTCTAGCGGTGGGTTCGGACTTGTTCGTTAGTCCGCAACCACCGCTTTACTACTCTAAACATCTCCAATAAATTTGCACGCCACACCAAGGGTATAAAATCACATAATGAAAAATATAAAATTTCCCATACCGCAACAGTTTTTGTTGGACGTCGGGGTCGTGGTAGACAGTGTCATGGGGAAAGGAATCGTAGGCGACGTCGGAGTGCACTGAGGCGGAAGCATCATCTCCTATCTTGTTGCGGAGAATAGGATGGGTGGCACGTCGTTGATCTTCAAGTAACCGACGTTCTTCGTCGGAGGCCGGGATTCTTCGTCGTTCTGCATCGGAGACCGACGTTCTTCCAAAGCTCAAGAGCTCTCCCCCGTTCTTCCTTTCACTAATGAAATCTCTTACCCAAATTAAATAATAGGTTCATCCTATTATTTAATTATACACATAATGTATCTCTCCCAAATTAAATCACCACATTAAATTAAACATGATGACAATTAATTAAAGGAGGGAGAGAGAGGGTTCCTCATAAAATTATGGGTTGAGATAATTTAATGGATTGAGGTGGAGAGATTTGCATTTAATGGAGGTTTTCCAATTTAATGATGGGATGTTAATGATTTTGGTGGAAATTAAATGGTGGGGATCGTGTGCGTCCCACCTCTCTAACATCCACACTTGGGTAGTTAAGTGGCTGTGGGCCCCACCTTTAACTACCCATGGGAGGAAAAGACTCCCTATGAAATAAAAATTGATCAGACATTTTTTATTTACTTCTTAAATAAACCCCCCAAAAATATCTTCTCCTCTTTCGTGAACGCGTCTACGGTAAGTGTCCTCTGAAGCAATTACCGGCACTACGAGTTCATCGGTGCCCTCAAATTTTAATTCCGAGCACCGGTTCAAAAGTTAGAAAAATATGCTCATACGTTCACTAAACATACCAGAGCTACGCTTTGGAAATTGATTCCGGGCATACCGGGCCTTGGAATCAAGCGCCATCAGAATCCCCAGACTTGTAAAATTCCAATGTTTTTTTAAAAAAAATTTCTTGAAATTTATAGGTCTTTACATTACTCCCACCTTAGGGATTTGCATCCCTGTAAAGCTACAACAAAAAAAGGGGAACAAAAGAGGGTATTGAGCATGCATCTGAGCCTCCCTCCACCATGTTCTCTCCTAGAGGTTTCCGTGCTGCCAACATATGTGTACCAGAGGTATCGAACTTCCATGTAGAACTCGCTGCTGTCAATCCTCGATCTCCATTGGGACCTCCGAAAAAAGTCACCATGTCATCGATGTCTAGCTCCCCGTGGTCGATGATATGTGTTGGGTCATGCACATATCTCCTCAGATGAGGCATGTGCAAGACGTTGAGCACCCGGTGTAGCTGATGTGGAAGGGACAGGCGGTAAGCCACGTTGCCTACTCTGCTGAGGACCTGGAAAGGCCCGATTAAGCACAAAGATAACTTGCCGCCCTGGAAAAATCTTCGTAATCCACGTCGAGGTGAGACCCATAAGAAAACGTGGTCTCCATCGTCGAACACCAGTGGTCTTCGCCTCCTATCAGCGTAGGACTTTTGTTTGCTCTGAGAAGTCCTCATCCGCTCCTGGATGACCTACACCTTCTCCGTCGTAGCCCAAACCATCTCTGGTTCTACGAGTGCTGACTCCCCAGGGTCAGTCCAGCACAGAGGTGATCTGCATGGTCGTCTGTACAGTGCCTCGTAAGGTGCCATCTCGATGGTGGAGTGGTAGCTATTATTTTACGCAAACTCCACCAAGGGTAGGTGATCATCCCAGCTGTGACCAAAGATAAGGACACATGCATGGAGCATGTCCTTGAGTTTCTGAATGGTCCTCTCTGTCTTGCCATCCGTCTGAGGGTGAAAGGCACTACTAAGGCATTGCTGCATCCCAAAAGCCTCCTGCAACCCCTTCCGAAGTAAAGAGAGAATCTTGATCGAAGACGAAAGACGATGGCAAACCATGAAGTCATACGATTTACTAAATGTAGAGGTGTCCCAAGCTCTCTACTGAGCCATGCTCTCTAATTGGTAGGAAGTGGGACGACTTGGTGAGTCGGTCTACGATCACCCAGATGGTGTCCTGTCCTCTGGAATTACGTGGGAGTCCCATCACGAATTCCATGGATATCCCATCCCACTTCCACTCCGGAACCTCTAAGGGATGTACCAAGCCTGCAGGTACCCGGTGCTCTGCCTTCACTTGCTGTCAAGTGAGGCACCGAGAAATGAACTTTGCCACAACCTTCTTCATACATGACCACCAGTGCTATCGTCTGAGGTCCTGATACATCTTCACTACTCCTAGATGTACTGTGAGAGGGGAAGTGTGGAAATCCCTTAGAACCTCTTCTTGTAGTGAAACTGGTACCATGGTACGTCCCCAGAAGAGGATGACCTGCTCCCCACCTTCAGAAAATCCATCGGGTTCCAGCCCTGAGGATATCTGAGCACGTCGCGCCTCATAGTAAACATCCCCACGCTGTGCCTCTATTAGCTACTAAAGTAGTGGGGGAGTGACTGTGAGAGACTAAAGATAGGCTTCCCCATCTCTATCCATTAAGGATATCTGCAAAGCAGCTAACTGCTCCATCGCCTCTCCAAGTAGCTGAATGCCCGATCTCCTACTGAGAGCATCATCAACAATATTCCCCTTCCCAGGAGTGTATAAAATCTCAAAGTCATAATCCTGGAGAAACTTGAGACATCACCGCCATCTCAGGTTCAGGTCCTTCTACGAGAAAATGTACCTGAGTCTCTGGTGGTTAGAGTAGTCTATAAAGAGCTCTCCCATCAAATAGTGTCGCCACATCTTTAGGGTGAAGACCACTGCTAATAACTCCAGGTCATGGGTAGCGTAGTTCTGCTCGTGCTGACTCAACTATCGTAAACTGTAAGCGGTCGCTGCTTGCTCTTGTATCAGGACACACCCTAGTCTGGTCCCTGATGCGTCGTAGTAAACCACGTATGCTACACCCTCCTTCGGTAGCCTCATGATGTGTGCACTGGTCAATCTCTGCCTCATATCCTGAAAGCTCTACTGACACATGTCTGACCACACGAAGGGTTTCACCTTCTTCATCAATGCTGTTAGCGTTGCTGCAACTCTAGAGAAAAATGGTACAAATCTCTGATAGTACCCAGCCAGACCTAGGAAACTCCGCACCTCCTTCATGCTCCTGGGTGGCACCCAAGCAAGTACCGCCTCTACCTTCGTGGGATCCACTGCAACTCCCACCTTTGAGATGACGTTCCCCAAGAAGTGAACCTCTTGAATCTAGAACTGGCACTTCAAGAGCTTACCATAATTTTGGTTATCTCAGAGTGTATCTAGTACAATCTGTAAGTGGTTGGCATGCTCCTCCTCGATGGTCGAGTAGATCAGTATGTCATCAATGAAGACTACAACAAACCGATGGAGGTAGGGTTGGAAGATCCTGTTCATGAGACTCAAGAACACTTCTGGAGTGTTGGTCACACAGAAAGGAATGACCAAGAACACATAGTGGCCATACCGACACCTGAAGGCCATCTTCTACACATCCTCATCCCGAACTCGGAGCAGATGATAGCCTGACCCGAGATCTATCTTCGAGAACCAACGTGATCCCTTGAGCTGATCAAAGAGGTCATCAATCCTTAGAAGCGGATACTTGTTACTCACGGTCACCTGGTTCAGGCGACAATAGTTGACACATAGTCTCAAGCCCCTATCCGCCTTCTTTGTGAATAGAACCGGATAAGCCCAGGGTGAAACACTGGGTCAGATGAAACCTTTCCCTTGTAAGTCCTCTAGCTGTACCTATATCTCACGAAGCTCAGCGAGATCCATCAAATATGCTGGAGTGGATATCGTTGATGTCCCGGGGTACAGGTCTATATAGAAATCTACCTCCCTACCAGGAGGTAGTCTTGGAACATCATCAGGAAAAAAGTTTGCATACTGATCCACCACTATAGGAAAACTTTGAGTCCGCACCTCAACTGTTCCAAGGATGAGACTATCCAACTGATGTGTGATCGCATGCCCTCTCCTCTGAGTGGGTCCATCCTGTGCTGCGAAGGTTCTCTTCTCGCTGGTGAAGGTGAACCTGGTCCCATCCATGCGGACACACCGCACCTTGTGCCTAATATAGTCGATCTGAGCATGGACTATAGATAACCAATCCATACCCAAGATGACATCGTAAGGCCTCGACGCCGCTACAAGAAGATCCCAGCTGAAGCTCTCGCCTCCTAGAGTAAGCTCATACTACTAGCACCAGTGCGTAATCATCGAGTATGCTCCCATAGGAGTCTCTTTCCACAAGGATCGAGCCAACGACTCTTTCGGAATCTCCGAGCTCCGAACAAGGGAAGCGACAATAAAATAATGACTTGCACCTGTGTATATAAGAACTGCAGTAAGGGTGGAATAGACACAGATAGTACCTCGAATCATCTCAGGTGCACTGTGGTTTTAAGCCTCTGCTTCCTGGAACTGAGCCTGCCTCTGCCCGCTAGCTCCCTGTGGTCGGGGTTGACCTCCTAGGGGTGGTGGTGGTAGAGCTTCGAAGGGTCATCCACCACCCGCTGCTCGGCCAGCTCCTCTGCCTCGTCCACCTACTCCCTACGGACCGCCACGGTCGAACCTCTGCCTCTTCCTGGGAGGTCCCTCCACTGTCTGCTGCTCATTTACATGGCGGGTCGGGAAGTCACAAGTCGTGTAGCCATGTCCGCTGCATGGGTAGCACTGTTTTCTCCTCGTCAGGCTAGCTCTACATCATGTTCCCTACACAACTGAACTTGAATCCTGAGGTCACCCACCTGTTGGCCTATTCGCTTGGACCCCTGCATCATCTGTCGACTACTGGCTGTAGAATACTCTGCTCTGTGTCGTCCTGCAGTGGGTCTCGCTGCTGAAGGTTGCTTGGTGAGAAAGCTCTCCACTAACAAGGCTCGCTCCAGCACCCCTGCCTACATCGGGATGCTGAGGGGAATCGTTGAAGCTCTGATCACATGCCTCAGTCCATGCTCAATGGTCTGGGCCCGAAAGAATGGGTCACCGACCATGTCCATGGAGTAGCGTGAGAGGTCATTAAATCTTGCCGAGTATTGGGCTACCAACATTCTGTCCTGCCGCAACTGTAATAACTCCTGGATGTGCACCGCACGGAGGGTGGTTGGAACGAACTCTAAGAGGAAGAGTCTCTCGAAGTCCATCAAAAGTATAGATGCCTCATCGTGCCCTTAGAGCATCAGACTCCACTATCTACTTGCTGATGCATGCAGGAGACTCACGGAAAGGATCACCATATGATCTGCTGGTGTCCCTACCAGTTGGAAGACTCTGACGATGGCCTCCATCCAATCCTCAGCTACCTGAGGATCCATCTCTCTATGGAACCCGGGTGGCCTCTGTCTCTAAAACTCGTGAAACATGCTCAGGTGGTGTGCAATCTCCACCTCTAGGGCTAGTAGCATCAGTGGATCAGCGGGTAGTGGTACCGCTGGCGCCTCTGCTGTAATGGGGCCCTACACCGATGCCTCGTCGCTCGGTGGGCTGCCATCCCGCACGTAATTAGGATCCCTAGCTGGCTGCCTTTGTGGGGCCATCCTGAAAAGAAACAGGTAAGCCATGGTCAAATAGTATTCCTAGTGAGCTGACATGAAGTAATCACAAAAAAAACTTTTGAAAGGAAACACACATGCAATTAGTGTCTTCGTGCACTGAGTCGGAAATCAGAGGTCAGGGTCCTGGTGTATGGATACGTCGGCCGCCGCACCAAAACTGGACTCCCTGGACTAAAAACCACACTCAATACTCTTAACACTATTGCTTCACAGAAAGGAAAGATCAGAGTCCTGAGTTCTGCGGTAGAACCGACTCCTCTGATACCAATTTGTCACGACCCATCCTCAGGGCCCGTGCTGTGACTACCCCAAGACCTCCTTCCATAGGTCAGGGACTGGAGACTACCACTAAGGCGTAAATCTCAAAAATGGGGAAGGTATTACCTTGTATTATCACGACCTGTCCTCGGGGCCCATGCTGTGACTACCCCAAGCCTGCCTTCCATAGGCCAGGGGCTGGCGACTAGCACCGAAGGTATAAATCCCGATAACTGGGAAGGCATTGCCTTTATAAAAGTAAACAAAACAACACAGAGTACAAGCGGAAGTAAAACACTAAGTACAAAGAGAAGTGCTTAAAATTAAATGGGCCAGAATACAAACCCAACTGAAAGTAAAACTATAAATGAACAAAAGTAAAACAGAAAAAGAAAACAGCTGGAAGAACGGAAGAAGCTCTTGGGACGTCCTCCTCAGATCCTACCCGAAGGGTAGGTACAGATGGCGCAACTCCTAGATTGTCCACCACGGATCCTACCTGAAGGGTTGGTAGAGATAGCCTCCACATCGCTCTCTCCTGTCAACCTCCTCTGAGTGTCGTCTTGCCGTGAAGTCCACCTACGGATACTGACTCGTCATGTAGTCCACCTTCGGGTACCATCCAGTCCTCGAACACTCGGCCTCCGTCAGCACTACCTGTCACATGCAACCAACACAATGAGGTGTAGGCATAGCCCGTGCAGGGGTGAGTATAATGATACTCAGTAGGGACCCCGAGACCCTCATGGTCTCACAAAAATGAACAAGGATAACCACAAATAATATCTCAATAGATAACCTCTACTTAGGTATATTCCCATACATATACCTAAGTTATCAAGTAACCCATCTCAATCATGAGGAAACACAAAGATTATGAAATCAACGGATAACCACTACCCAGGTATATTCCCATACATATACCTAAGTTATAAAGTGACCCATCTCATTCAAGTGGCAAACACAAGGGTAATAGACTCAGCTCAAACCAGGATTTTCATTATCGAAACCATAACTACTGAAGAGCTCTGTCTCTGGGAGTACAGTGATCCTGTCACGTCTCTGAGGTACTGCTCACCAACCTATGACTGCTGAGGTACTCCTCCTGTTGAGTACCGCGAGTCTGCCACCTCACACAGTAGTGCTCCCCTTCATAGCCTACAGAGGTACTCCTCCTGTCGAGTACCGCGGGTCTGCCACCTCACATAGTAGTGCTCCTCCGCCATGGGTCTGCCACCTCACAATGTAGTGCTCCCCACTGGGCTATGCTAGTCACTCCGAATTGAATCGGACAAGCAGTCATCAGGTCACAGCCAGCTACACGGTCTCCGTACTCCGTATGCTCGTCTCCGAGAGGGTCCTCTCCACGAGCTACATGTCGATAATCAAAGTATCACAAGTCCCATGAAGAAGTATCTCAAAGGACCGCCTCATCATAGGGGTCTCAACGCAACAGACGGCGCATCAATCGGATGCCCGGTCTGTGAGTTATTAGCCTTTTCGTCCAAGGGGACCGGTTGGTTTCGTGTGCGAACCAACCCGGACGTATCTCAACTATACCCCAAAATTTCATAGGGTATACTCATAGGGACCGTTTCTCAACGTGATCACCAACGCCGCTGACGCATCGTCAAACGGACGCCCGGTCTGAAAGATATCAGCTTTTCCGTTCTAGAGGGCCCGGTTGGATTTCGGTACAATCCAACCCGGCCATACTCCAACTGCATCCAAAACTGAGGCGAAGTATGCCAAGAGTTCCGTCTCATCAAGAGGAATTCAACGAGACAAACGACGCGTCAATCGGATGCCCGGTCTGTGAGTTATTGGATTTTTTGTTCCAGGGGCCCGATTGGTTTCGTGTCTGAACCAACCATACCACACTCTGACGGCGTCCAAACCTCGAGAGGAGTAATCCAAACATTCCACGTCATCAAGAGGAAACCAAAAAAGTCTACGACACGTCAATCAGACATCTGGAACTCAAGATATAAGCGTTTCTGCTCCGAGGGCCCGATTGGTTTCGTATCCGAACCAACCCGGCCGAACCCAATGTTCTCCAAAACCTTGATTGTAATATATTGAAACGACCATATCGTATCAAGGAACACTTCACCGCTGACGCTATGTCTATCAGAGGTCCGCAGCCCATGTTATGGACAAAAGACCATAGACAGTCCGAAATGGGGGTTTGGGCCCGGCCCGGCCCGGCCCAACCCCCCTTGGGTCGGCCGAACTGGGTCGACCCGAACCAGGTCCGGGTCTGACCCAATTGGGCGCGGACCGACACAGCTGTGTGGCCCGGCCCAGCCTGCGCGGCCCGGCCCGGCCTGGGTAGCCGGCTGGCCTCGCGCTGGCATGGCGCGACGGTTGTGGGGGGTTACAAACCCCCCTAGTTTTCAACCTGGCACGGCTTAAAGCAGCACCGCCTCAAACCCGGAATGGCCCGACCGTTCCGGTTCATGTCCCACCACCGCGGCTCAGCCGCGGATGTTTGCTCTGGCGGCGCGCCGCCACCGCCTTCTGCGGACCACCGGACGCACTCTGGTTGTCCGTTTCACCTGCCGCCTTCGCCAACAGTCCTCCCAGGACCCGATCTTTACTGCGAAGGAATTGAAACACCATTTCAGATCAATTCATCGTCACCCATCGATCCGCACGTCAAATAACAAATCGCACCATTTGCGTGGTTTTCCGACGTGGCGCGACGGTGTCGCGCTTCTTCGTCGTGATTCTCTAAATTCTCGCACGGAGCGATGACACTACATCACTTCCATTTAAGGCCACATAGGTACCCATCAAAATAAAAAGGGGAGGCGGTTCGGCCGTGTTTGTGCGGTCCGACCTCCTCCGTTATTTTGATAACAGTTGGCCGTTAATATCGAAGAACGTAAAAAATTATTCACGACATAAAAACCAAACCCCTACCTTGCAAAGATGTCACACGTCGTCGAGCCGCGGAAGAGGTAAGCGTCGCGGTGATCGGGCGTCGCGGAATATCGGTCCCGATTCCATTGATGTCGGAGGGTGAGTCGTCATCAATGGCGATGTTCCCCGCGGTGGTGTCTCCTCCCTTGATGTGGAGGAAGAAGAGGAGAAGGCACGTCGTCGGTGATCGCCCGATGAACAATGCGGCGTCTCACTTCCTTCGGTGTGGAGAGAAGGTGCAAGATGAGATGGCGTTCTTCGTTGAAACTTCAGTGTTCTTCACGTTCTTCAAAAAAGGAGATGAAGCATTATTCTTCGGAGGAGGAAGTTCTTCAAAACGCAAATGCTCTCTTCCCTTTCTTTTAACACAACATTTTAACCAAAATAAAATAAGGCTCCACCTTATTTTATTTACCCATTCCATGAATTCAAAATTACAAAATTCAAAACCAACACACATAATTAATTGAACTTGAGTTGTCAAATTAATTAATGTTTAGGTGGCATGAATAAATGTGGGAGGTGAGAAGGAGAGGAGTCACTTAAGTTAAATTGGAGTTACAATATTAAAGTGTGAGGTGAGTTATGGGTGGTCAAGGGGGTTATGGGAAGATCAAGGGGGGTTAGGGTCTCGTGTGGGCCCCACCACCCTCTTAACCTCTCATGGGTAGTTCCCTAACTTCCACTCAAAGGATATAACTACTCTAAAGAAATAAAAATTATAACTCAATTTTTATTTTATCTTCCTCAAAATTTTAACAACTCCTCCCATGAAAACGCAACTCCGAAAAAGATCTTCTTAAGAAATTACCAGCGCTGCGAATCCCTTGGTGCCCTAGGAAGTCGATTCCGAGAACTGGTTCAAAAGTTAGAAAAACCCGCTCGTTCGTTCACTGAACGTACCTGAGCTAAACTTCTGAAAATAATTAGGGGCACACCGGGCCTTGGAATCAAGCACCGTCAGAAACTGCGTTCTTGTAAAATTACAAAGAAAATTAAGAAAAAATTTCCCTTGAATTTTACGGGTCTTTACATGTATAAAGTGAACAAAAACACATCAAAGTACGCAAGTTAAGTAAGCACTAAGTAAAACTGGGTACAAGGTAAGTGCTGAAAAGTAAATCGGCCAGTATACAATCCCAACTGAAAGTACAATACAACTAAAAGGAAAGTACAACCGCAGCAAGTAAACAACAACACAGAGTCATCCTCTGAAAATCCAACCTGAATGGTGGGTACAGATAGTCTCCTCAGATCCTCGGGTCTGGCTGTCCGCTCCGTGTACATCCCGCCAAGTGGTCCACCTCCGAGTACCGTCCAGCTCCACAAGCCTTCACCTCGATTAGCGTTGTCCGTCGTCTGCATCCAACACAACGTAGTGTGGGGATAACCCATGCAGGGGTGAGTATATGATACTCTGTAGGGACCCCAAGACCCCTGAAGGTCCCTCAGAATCCACGAAGGATAAATCTAAAAGGAAAGATACAATCACGAAGTATGAAAAAACTCTACTAAGGTACACACATATACCTAAGTCATCAGTTACAGTTCATCTCCAACTCTCGAGCCCAAGCACCATCCATTCCACACAGGAAAACACAACCCATTCCACACAGGAAAGCAAGACAATCACATCGATGATAATGATTGAGATCAAGACTCAGCTCACACAGGTATACACTTCATAACGCGATAGAGATGATCAGATGTAGCCACTGATTCATCTAATCTGTCAGACCCGCATAGGATACAAGACCATCTAAGATGTCAGACTCACATAAGATACAAGACCAGCTACTCTGCCAGAACCACAGAAGATACAATTATATAGGTCAATACTACAGAACCCACATAGGATACAAGAACAGTAGTCATCGTCGTCGATCCCACGGAGGATTCCAGTACTGTAATCATCGTTGTTGAACCCACGGAGGATTCCAGTACAGCAGTCGATGCAGTCGCAACCATCTCTAGGGTTCCCGCACACAACATGCTCGATTTTTGGAGGGTCCAATCTTTGAGAAAGAGAGTCAATACATAAACTATCACGAAGTCCAGAGTTGATGTATCCCAAAGTTCCTTCTCATCAAAAGAAACCCAACATGACAGATGGCACATCAATCGGACGCTCGATCGGAGAGTTATTGGCTTTTCCGTCCGAGGGGCCCGGTTAGTTTATAAGCTAAATCCAACCCGACCGTACTAAAACTAAGTCAAAACCTCAAGTGGAATAATCCAAAAGAACTGTATCAAAAAAAGGATTTCAATGCATTTGACGGCACGTCAAACAGACATCTGTTCCTTAAGATATAAGCGTTTCCGCGCCAAGGGCCCAGTTGGTTTCGAGTTCGAACCAACCCGGCCATACCCAAACATTTTCGAAACCTCATGTGAAATATATGGAAACGGCCACCTCAGTCGAAGGATTCCTATGCAATAGACAGTGCGTCGATCGGAGGTCCGCAGTTTAATTAATGGGCAAAAGACAAAAAATGGTCCGAAGTTGGGGTCTGGGCCCAGTCCGACCCGGACCAACCCCCCTAGGTCGGCTTGAACTGGGACGACCCGACCTGTGACCGGGTCCAGCCCGGGAGGGCGCTGCCTGGACCAGACGGGCGTGGCCCAGCCGGGGGGGGGGGGATGCGGCCCCCCCTTTGTGTTCCGCAGACGCGGCGCCTAGCGCCGCGTCTCCCCTGCATCTCGTGCGGCCGCATGATCTAACCACCGCCGCCTTGTCTTCAACCACGGTGGGCTCGTGCCGGTGGCGCGCCGGGGCCCCGCTGCCTCCGGGCTGCTGGCCGGTGCTGGTCGCCCCCTGCGGTCGCCTAAGGACCCGCACATCACTGCGAAGTCCTCCAATCACCATTTCAGTCCCGCTTTGTCGTCACCAATTATTCCGCACATAAAGAACAAAGTAGCGGTGGGTTCCGACTTGTTCGTTAGTCCGAACCCACAACGTTAGTGTTTCTAAACATCACCGATCAATTTGCATGCCACACCGAGGATATAAAATCACATAATGACAAATATACAGTTTCCCCTACCTCAACAGTTGTTGTTGGACAGCGGCATCGTGGTAGACGGTGTCACAGGGAATGGAATTGTAGGCGATGTCGGAGTGCATCGAGGAGGAACCAACCTTTCCACTCTTGTCACGGAGAAGAGGATGGGTGGCGCGTCGTCGATCATCGAGGAACCAACATTCTTCGTCGGAGGCCGGTGTTCTTCGTCGTTCATCATCGGAGACCGACGTTCTTCCAAAGCTCAAGAGCTCTCCCTTATTCTTCCCTTCACCAATAAAAGCTCTTCCTCAAATTAAATAATAGGTTCCCCCTATTATTTAATTATACACGCAAATTAACTCTCCCAAATTAAATAACCACATTAAATAAAACATGATGACAATTAATTAAAGGAGGGAGAGAGAGGGTTCTTCATTAAATTATGGGTTGACATAATTTAATGGATTGAGGTGGAGATATTGGCATTTAATGGAGGTTTGAAAATTTAATGAGGGGATGTTAAGGAGTTTGGTGGAAATTAAATGGTGGGGATCGTGTGAGCCCCACCTCTCTAACATCCACAGTTGGGTAGTTAAGTGGGTGTGGGCCCCACCTTTAACTACCCATGGGAGGGAAAAAACTCCTTATGAAATAAAAACTGTTCCGACAATTTTTATTTACTTCTTAAATAAACCCCCCAAAAAATATCTTCTTTTCCTTCATGAAGGCATCTACGGTAAGTGTCCCCTTAAGCAATTATTGGCGCTGCGAGTTCATCGGTGCCCTCGGTTTTTAATTCCGAGCACCAGTTCAAAAGTTAGAAAAACCCACTCATTCGTTCACTGAACGTACCTGAGCTAAACTTAGAAAATTGATTCCAGGCACACCGGGCCTCGGAATCAAGCGCCGTCAGAAGCCAAAAACTCGTAAAATTCCAAAGTTTTTTTTTTAAAAAAAATTCATTGAAATTCCCAGGTCTTTATAGTGTAGGAGTAGGGCATGCGACCTGGGAAAAGAGATGGAAAACTGGGCACTGGGGGGCAGCCTGGGCGTGCGGCCTGGGCGTCGGGCAGGGGTGGGGTGCACGGGCAGTGCGTAGGGTGAACATGCAGGTTGCTGTCGGGCCAGCTGTCTACGGTTTCAGTGGCGACGCGGGCTGGGCAGCGCGCGAGTAAGCTAGTTGGACACCGTGTTGGCGGCGGCGCGGTTCACTGAGGTCACGGGAAGTGCTAACTCTATTCACTTTATTTGTCACCATTTCTATATTTCTATGCTGCTGTTACATCGTCATCGTTCCAAGGTTCTGAAACTATAAGGGTTTCAGAGGGGTCGGGCCGTGTTCTTTCGTCCCAAACCCTCCACGTTAGAACGATAGAAAGCGGCTCATGAAGTTGATTTAACAAGAGATGATTAAGCGTTATACAACATAAAACAAACGCCTACCTTTTTAATCTACGGTAATTCATTAGTCACGGGGGAAGATGATGTTGACATCATTCACTGTACGCTTCCACTTCCGAGTTCGTTCGTCTATCCGTTGACGACAAAGAGGGAGGATGAAGGGTCGTTAAAGAGATCCCACTTCGAAAGGGGGTTCTCAGGAAGAATCTGAGGATGAATTTGTCATCGCTGGTGTCTTCATGTTCTTCGTTGGAGATTTATATTCTCCCAAGCTCTCCGCTAAAGAGAGAACAAACATTCAAAAATAATATATTTAAATCTATTATGTATGATGGCATGAATTAATTATGTGGCCCCCACTTAATTAAGTTCACGTTGGCAAAAATATTAAAAATTAAAAAGTGGAGAGGCTCCACCAAATTATTTGCACAATATTGGCACAATTAAATTGGGGAGTTTTGAGGGTGTTAGAGGCTCGGGTGGTCCCCACATAATTATCATGAAGAGGGTCAAGGGGTTTCCTTCCATTAATTGGGGGTTTGAGGAGGTTTTATCCACCTCCATTAAAAGAGTAGTTAGAGACCAAGATTATCTCCCTCATTAATGAGGGAGAGTTGAGAGGTTTCCTCCCTCCCATTAAATGGGGGGTTAAGCCCCATTTGGACCCCGTGTCATAAACTCTCGTTGGAGGTTATGCTGTTCGGGTGGTCCCCACCCCAATTATCCTCCCATGGGAGGTTAGGGTGTGGTGGTCCCAACACGAACTCCCATGTGGAGATTTTAACCATACTTATCCATATGGAATGGGTTCAACAAAAATAAAATATGTTTTCACTTATTTTATTTTATTAATCCATGTGAAACACAAAAACATACTCTCATACCCGATCAACTGCTGTCGATGTGAAAGTCTTCTTAAGCGAAAACAAGCGCTTCGAGTTCAATGGTGCTCTCATATTTGAATTCCGAGCACCCATTCAAAATATAGAAAAACCCACAAGTATATTTACTGAACATACTCGCACAAAACTTTAGAAATTGATTCTGGGCACACCGGGCCTCAGAATCCAGTGCCGTCAGAAACTACGGACTCATAAAATTACAAAGAATTAAAAAAACTTCCTTGGAATTTCTGGGACATTACACATTATCCATGTTAACCATTAAATTATGATGATAAAGTATATATATAATAAATAATCATGATATATATGACATAATAATGATACTCAATTTATTTATATGTTATTTACTTACATCCATTCAATTTAATAAGGAAATGAAAACAACGTTCATGCGTACGTACCTCCTACCGTCTCCCTGAATGATGTATTTCAATCTATTTATCGATCTATTATATATATTATATATTCTGAATATATATTATATATAAATAATTTTTTACATTTTGGAATTAAGTAATCATGATCTAAGTAATCATATGAATAATTTAAGTTAAAACTCCTATGATAAATGAAACGATTTTACCCAAAACGTTGCTTTATCATGGGATTCAAAAATGAGCGAATAATATAAAGACCTAAGTGAATCACATATGATATCATAAATATTATTATTTTTATTTTACAAGATAATAATATGTTTAAACCCACTATACAGTAGGATCAGATACATACAAAGTATATTAGACCTAAGGTAAGGGATTATTTCATCTCACTTTTATTTTTGTGAGATATATGCCTTAATCACCATCTATTTCATTTGTATTGTGTTTACTCTTCCCATGAATGTTTTATGATTTTTTTAGGAAGGATATGATATTTACATATGCATGTAATTTTATTTATTTTATAACATGTATGATTCCACCAATCATAAAAGGGAAGGGATAATTATTCCAATCTCATTCATTTCGGATATTTTTTATTCGTAAGTATTTACTGTGGTTATATTTATCATCAATGTCCATGTTTCCAAAAAATATTTTCATAAATTTTTTACATTTATTAAATTTTTTTTAAAGCCATGTTTACCCCTTTTTTATTTTTACTATGATGAATGGAAGGAATATTTCTTTTCTATACCATACGATGTACTTTTTGACTTTTTCGGAAAAAGAATGAGGAGAATGTTTTTTTAACTTATTTGACGTTAATAGATTTTTACGGTATCATAATTCCATATTTCCATGAATCTTACTCTATAATATTTCATTATAATTTTAAACAAATAATTTTCTTTCAAAATTTCATGCCATTTTATGAAAAGAAAATGATTTTGAAGAAGAAAGGGTATTTTCTTCCAAAATTCATTTCAAGTGTTTTATCAGAACTATTTTCCATATAATATGACATTATTTAATATGGGTATGTTTCAAGTATAATATCTATATTATTTACATGGTCTTATTTTTCTTATGATGAAATTATATCCATTTGTTTTATATGGATTATGTTATGATGGGATGATGTTTATGAAACCCATTTTATTCTTTGGGTTACAATGAATGATTTATGTTTTTTTACACATAATAATGGATTCATTATAAGGTGGGTGGGTCCTATATCTCCCTCCAATACATTGGGTAAATATTTATATCTCATGAGATAAAAATGTCTGGAATGGAAAGTAAAATCTGGTTCAGTAATTCAGGGATGGAATGGCTAGTAAACCCGGTTCAATAATGGACTTTGTCTACTATGATTGTCTTGTCAGTAATCCCTTAGAAAATATAGAAATCATAACATGTTATTAATGGTTTTCCATAATTACATGTCTT
Organism: Viscum album; assembly: GCA_963277665.1. NCBI lineage: Eukaryota > Viridiplantae > Streptophyta > Magnoliopsida > Santalales > Viscaceae > Viscum > Viscum album. Next base: position 397,054,072 of record OY728148.1, read on the forward strand.
ATTTCCCATACTATTTTATCTTTATTAGTGATCATTTATTCTCTATTCCTATGTACTTCCATGATTTAAGACATTACTCATCATTTTGATGTTTTATGTTCATGTATTTATGTTCAAATGTATATGGATTGTTTTATGTTCTCCACGATTACAGTTACTGAACATTTGATCTCACCCTTTTAATGTTTTATTTTCCCCAAGATATAAATAAGGGTTTTTGGTAAGAAAACAAAATGGGAAGATCTTTATGGGAATTGTTGATGATCTTTCACCATGTTTAGATGATTATGTTCCGAGTTTCCAAAGACACTAAACTAATACGGTCTTTGGGAATCTATTTCTATTATGTATTAAGTATTCCGTGAAAGTAATGTAATGTCCTTTTACGTCAAGCTTTGGGTCTCTACAGTGGGCTCCACCCATCACATACTATGTCCACTGAATTCCTCATATGAAAATGTCTAACATTACATAAAAATTATTATTAAAACATCCATAGGAAATGTAAATAATTTATACATAAACCATGAATGGTTTAAAATAATAAATCCATAGTCAAACATACCACAACCCCTTCAATAAAATATAGAATCATTGTATCATAATAAATCAAATTCAAACAAACTTAAAATCAATCAAAGGATGTTGACATAGATGAAATCAAAACCTTTTTAGAGAAATATCTCTTTCTATTTTTAAATCATTTAAAAGTCATGTAATTATAAAATAAAACATTTACATTTGAAAATATTATTATAATCTTTTAAGGGAAGCTTCAACGATGTTATAATGGGGGAAAATAGTATCACCTGTCATATAAGATAAAAAAACATTCTTAACTTAATTTTGTAGAAAAGGTCATAAGGTACCTTGTTTGGAAAACGACGAAAGGATTCCTCTCATACCATTTTATAAAAAGTCAAACAATGGTATAATTGAATTTAAACCATAGTCTAGTAAATAGTAAAAATGTTTTGGAATAAATTTTTAATAAACATGGATGTGGATGATAAAGAGGCCCCAGTAGATACTTACGTAAAAACAACCTCGAATAATGAATAGATTGTGAAATTAACCCTTAACATTTACATTTCATTGGTCGAGAGAAGTTTAAACTCCTTTATAATGGTTATATTATTGTTATTAAATTATAAAAGAATCATATACATTAATATTATATCATATATGATCTTTTAACAATTCTTTGTTAATAATATATTAGTATTATCGTCGTTTCGGGTGTTAAGTGATTCATTTTCCTTTATATGACTTGTTACGTAAGTAAGGTTTTTTTGGATAGTATGTATAATATTAATATTCATAATGATATTAAGTCTTTCAACATTATTTATAATTATCTAATGAAAATTAGTCTTTAATGGATACGATGAGGAATGAATCTCATCGCGTTTGTGGAGACGATAATCCGTACGTACACATGAGTGACAATATCATTCTTTTGATATTAAAATTAAATATAATTGGATGGTATATCATATATGAAGAATAATTATCATGTTTTATTTATTATTTACATTAATTAAACATATTTATTATACCCATCCAAATAATAATGTATTGAATAACAATTACACCACAACATGGAGACGGTAAGCCGTACGTACGCACGTATAGGGACATGCCATTCAAAGGATGGATAGAATAATGAATATGGTTGTAACATATTTATAATAACATCATAGTATATAGAATATACTGGAGTTATTATTTTATAATGGAAACAACAAACAAAGAGGAAGTGGAAGAAGAAAGGAACTTGAAAGAGGTGATGAAATATTTATCTCTTCTTTGGGTTCTTTCTTTGGATTTGATCAAAAGGGCCCCATAAGATGACTTTCTGACTATATTATGTCCTCTATGATGAATGTAGGACATTTTAGAGGGTATTTGGGCCAGTTTTGGCTAAACCAAATGGCATTGAAGGAGTAAATTAGAGACAAGGGGGAGTGCCCTTTTATAAGAGGGGTGAGGGGCACCTTAGGAAAAGGCAGAAATATTATTTTATAATAAAATCTTTTTCTATTTCTAATGTCTCTAAAATGATTTTTATTAATTGATAATGTAGTTATGGGTCGAAAACCACTCAACCAATAGGTTTTAGATTGGTTTGGGTCACTATATTAACTTTATCTTCATGATTTGACTCTTAGTTAAATAGTTTGACATTTACCATGTCTGTTTTTATTTTTATATTATATGTTTAATAAAATTACTATATACTTCAAAGAGAACCCCAAATTGTTCATTAATTAAACAACTATACATATATAAGTCTTTTTTCTGAACATTAGATATTTCGGGACATAAAAGAAATTAATAATATAATATTTGTCTTAAAAACTCTTTTATATCAATTTTGACACTATTTGGTAATTTGTTTTTTCTAAATATATAACAACATTATTACTTTGAAAACAATTCATCTAACCAACCCTAAAAAGTCATATTAACCTATAAAATTATTTTAATTCATAAAAATATTCAAATTACATTTATTTGGTTATTTATAATATCAATTATTTTAATATTTAATTAATTAGGAAATTACTGCATCATCATTGTGTCATAAATAAAATAAATTATATAATGTCTAAAAAATATAAATAAAATACCATTATGTAGGAAATATTTTTTTCTTTCAAATTAATATTTATAGTCGAATTTATCTTAGGTTTAACCCTATATTAAAAATGGTTTAGTTATTAAACTTTGAATTTAACACTTTTAAATATTCATTGAATTAAATAATAATAAATTTCCTAATCTAATCCAAGTGGACCTAAAGGATCATATTTTAATCCTAAGGTTGTTTTTGGTCGAATTATACTTATCCAATAGAATTATGACATGTGTTAAGGAATTAATAATATCATTTTTACCCTTAATTACCCTATTTAATTTTAACCGTGGTAAATAAAAGTAATAATTTACTATTCACAAAAAATTATTCTCATCTTATTAAACCAAATTTTAATTACTGATATTAACTATGTCTCTCTTATTTTCAAAATTCAACTCATAGAAGCTGTAATATTATGTTTCATTTAAATTTGCAAATGCTCCTAGGAGGTGGGTAAGAGACAGTAAAAAGTTCAATAAAATATTTATATATATATAATTATTTTATACTAACTCTAATGAATTACATTGAACATATATATGTATTATGTATCTATTTTTACCGAAAAAATTAAATAAAACAAATAAACATTTAAATAAAAATTAGGTTTTAAACTATAACTCCGTGTTTTTCACTATTTATCAAAAATTGAATGTTTTCAGAAAAATACATGAAATTTACCGTAAGCTAATTTTGATATTCAAAATTCAAATTTGAAGTCCATTTTGAATGATAAAATTTATAAAATTGTAAAAAGTGGTTATTACAATTCATAAAGGCTAGTTTGATTGGTTATAGTGTGTAAGAACTCGAAGTTGCATACAACAAACGCTATTGTATTATTCAAAGAGAAGAATACCGTAGATACTGGGGGTGTTACATTCTCCCCTCCTTCAAATAATTTTATTCTAAAAATTTCAAGAGTATTACTACATAAAAAGACTTGGTTTGTTCTTCATCATTAGTTCCTCGGGATCCCATGTTGCCTCTTCCATCTTATAGTTTCTCCATAGAACTTTTACCAGGCGAGTCGTCTGGTTTCTCAACACAAGTTCTCTTGTATCAAGAACCTTGACAGAATCTTCGCAACAAGACAGATCAGGGTCCATTTCTAATTCCTCATAGGTGAGTACATGCATTGGGTCAGGCATGTATTATCTCAACAATGATACGTGGAATAGATCGTGAACTTTGGAGAGACTTGGCGGAATTTCCAAATGGTAAGCTACATCCCAATTAGTTATAGAATTTTGAATGGTCTGATGTAACTGTGACTCAACTTTCCCTTCTTACTGAAACGTATTACACCCTTCCATGGAGATACCTTTAATAAAACATGATCTCCTACATGAAATTCCAAATCCTTCCTTCAGTTGTCAGCATAGATCATCTTCCTACTTTGAGCTGCTTTGATGTGGTTTTGGATTACCTTCACCTTTTCCATCATTTCATCCAAATGTTCTAGGCTTACGAGTTTTATTTTATCAACATCATCCCAACAGGTTGGTGTGAAACATCTCTTTTTCATATAACCCTTCATATGGCTCCATCTGAATACTTGAATGGAAGCTATTGTTATAGGAAAATTATACCAGAGGTAAATATTGATTTCATATACCTTGAATGTCATGTGAGCATGATATCTACATGTCTTCTAAGGATTAAATAGTATATTTTGATGTTCTATCAGTTTGGGGGTGGTAGGCAGTGCTCAAAGGATGTTCAGTACCTAGGGCTTTCAGAAGAAGTTTTCTAGAATCTTGATGTAAAACGAGGATCATGATTAGAAACAATAGATAGTGGTATTCTATTAAGTATTAAAACTTCATTAATATATTTTATTGCTAAACGTTCAAGTGGAAAATCTTCCCTTATAGAAAGAAAATGTGCTGGCTTGGTAAGATGATCAATAATGACCCATATTTCATCGTTCCTTCGAGGAGTCTTTGGTAGTACCCTGACAAAGTCCATCGTAATATTATCCTATTTCCACTCAGTTATGGGAAGAGGTTTCATGACTCCTCCTGGCTGTTGCCTTTCAGATTTCTCTTGTTGACAAACCATACATCTTGACGCAAAATCAGTAATCTTTGTTTCTACGTTATCCCACCAAAAATGTTCCTTCAAATCTCTATACCTTTTGGTGCTCCCAGGGTGTATAGATAAATTGGAACTATGAGCATCATCCAATAATTACCTTTTTTGATCATGTATTTTGGGAACACAATGTATCTTCCCAAATTTCAAAATTCCATCTTCATACACAATGTTACTCAATCTACTATCATTCACAGCTTTAATCTTCTTTTGAAACTCTTCATCACCAGTCTGAGAACACTTTATCCTTTCTAGTAATGATGGATTGGCAAGCATTTGAATGAGTATTGATGTTTCACCATCCATGGTGATTCCCATATACATATTTACTAGATCCATGTATATAGGATTATTTTCAACTAGCATATTGTTCAAAACACCATGATGCTTTCTACTCAAAGCATCTGCCACCTTATTTTCCTGCCCCTGGTGGTAGCCTATAGTTCTATCATAATCCTTGAGTAGTTCAAGACAAATACTTTTCCTCATGTTGAGTTATTTATGTGACAAAATATATTTCAAACACTTTTCATCAGTATATATCTCACATTTTTCACCATAAAGATAGTTTCTCCAAATCTTAAAAGCAATGATTATAGCTGCTAACTCAAGATCATGTGTACGATAGTTCTGCTCATTATTTTTTATCTGTCGTGATGTTTAGGAAATAACCCTATCATACTGCATAAGGACAAAACCAAGTCCTTTATTTGAGGCATCACTATAAATAAAAACCCATCAAAGAAATTATCAATATTAAATCTTGGGTTACGTATATAATCTACAGCATGCCTCACTATCCTTATAAAGTTAGCTTCACACTATGCGACATTCTCATCCACCTTTTGCCTCAGACTCAGAAATTTCCTTTCCATATCTGCTCGATGGTCAAGAGGAAAGTATTTTTTTAAGAAAATTTCTTTAAGTACCCTCCATTATATATTTGATAATTCATCATCTTCCTTTGTGTTTTGAATCAATGACCACCATTGATCAGAATTTCCAATGTGGCGGTAAACTGCCATGAAAACTTTTTCCCTTTCGCTACACCCCAAGGCATGGAATATTATCACTAAAGAATTTATCCAATTCTCAACTACTAGTGTATTTTTACCCCCATTTAATGTTGGTGGTTGTTTCCTCATGAAGCGATCTAACAATGATCCTCTACATTGGATATCAGGGTGATCCATACGGGTATGGTTATTATTCATAACCTGAGTGAGTTTTCCATGTATGGTGATTAGCTAATCAGCACCGGTTGCATCACCATCTCCACTATAATTATCTTTAGTAGGAAGGAAATCCCTACATGGAGTGCATGCATTGATATGGTTTCCATTCCTTCCACTAGGCACCATTTCTAAATAATGGAATAAACTAAATTAGTTTATGAATCGAAATACATAATTCCAAAAGTGTAAAACACTTAAAAAATTCAACAGTTTATGGATATAATCCATATTCATAAAACTTGTTTTATTTTAGGAAGTATATATTCATAAAACCTTCATAATGGTTTGTAATGAAAATGAGAATTATCCTAAGCATATCCCCCGGGAATGTCGTAACCAAGAGTGCAGCAAGGCCCATTGTCGTGCACCAGTTCCTGTTCGACTCTAGATCAAAGAAGTGTTTTTATGTTTTACCTCTAGGTACATCTGTGCCAAAGCTACCTCTACCTGCTCATATCTAGAAAAAGATGTATTTCTTGGAAAACTCACAAAATCTCTACAATATCAATATTCTAGGAAGTTATTGTATACTAATCCTCAAATTCTATCTTAGTGCTATGTGCTCTAATTAAAGTTTATCTAAATCTAGTTTTCAAGGTTTGTACTAAACTTACTCCGATACCAACTATAACACCCTGACCCCACACTACCACAAAACTGGGCATGGCATGTGCCTTCCATTATCAGCGCTAAAAAAGCGCTGATAAAGTGGACCTTTATCAGCACTTTTGTTAGCACTGATAAAGGTTGTATTTATCAGCGCTTTTCATTTTATCGCTGATAAATACATCCTTTATGAGCGCTTTTTTACTAGCGCTGATAAAGGCTCACACGGATTTGTTAAAAACCCATGGGTCCTCTTCCTCCTCCCTGCACTCGGTCAAGCTCTCGCAGAAGCCCTCCTCTGCACTGCTGCGACCGCCTCCTCCTCCGCCGCCGCGGCCGCCGCCTCCTCCTGCTCCTCCTCCTCCAGCCGCCACCTCCTCCTCTGGCCGCCGCCTCCTCCTTCTCCTCCTCCTCCGGCCGCCACCTCCTCCTCTGGCCACCACCTCCTCCTTCTTCTCCTCCTCCAGCCGCCTCCTCCTCCTCCTCCGCTGCTCCTCCTCCTCCTCCTCCTTCTCCGCCACCGCAGCCTCGTCCTCCTCCTCCTCCACCGGCGCTTCCTCCTCCTCCTCCTAGTCTGCTGCCTCATCCTCCTCCTCCACCGGCGCCTCCTCCTCCTCCTCCTCTACCTACTCTGCTGCCTCCTCCTCCACCGCGGTTTGAGAGGTGCCTCAAGTACTCAGGTGAGTCTCACAATATTTATTTTAGTTTTATATGATGTTTTTTGGAGATTTTTCAAATGAAACCTGGTTTTGTGTTCATATTTTTTGAGAAACAATGTAGAACCTTGAGCATGAGGAGGTTTTCAGTCCTATTTCTAAATCACATAGTTGACTTTCATGGTTAGTGAAGGTTAACCATGGGATATCTTAGAGGAAACCATGTGAGGTGGATTTTAGTTAGGGATTAAGATACCATTTTTTCATGATTTCATACAAAACATGTGAAATTTTGTAGACTGAGGTAGTTCCAATTTACATAATTAATGCATAGTTTGGTAAACTATGTTGACCAAATATTTGAAGGGTTTTTCTTGTACAGTGCCACCACATTATTAATATATGGTTTGGAAAATTGTGTAGAACATTAAAATTATATTTTCATCTTTTCCCTCTGAAATTCCAATAGGGGAAGCCCCCATTTCTCATCCTCCCTCTTATACAATGCCCAATCAACCCACCCCCTTATTCCACTTTGATTCTCCTTTCCATGGGGAGTTTTTTAGTGGATTTATTCAACAATTCTAAGTGATTTCACCATATTCATTACCATTTTATTCTTTATATTTAGTTTCTATTGATTTTTGATTTATCTAGATTAGGTTTTATGGGTGATTCAACTGGAGCACGGTGGTATCATATTGATTTGATGGGGGTGTTTTCCTACCTCATGTATAAGAGGCATCATGATGGTATCTGCAAGTCACCAATCATTATGAAGGATTTGTGTTTCCTTTTGTAGTTTTCAAGGATATTGGATCAAATTATATAATGTTGTCTATGGATTTGGTTTGGTTGGGTATTTTTCCTAAGATGGCACTAAGATCCCACTTCAGATCTTATATGGATTTTTGGTCTTGGTTCTAACATGAAAAGTCCACAAAATGAGTTTCTAGTGAATATAACAAGTTTAAATTGATTTGGATAATTAATCATAAATGTTATAATTTAATAATTTTGGTTTTTTGGAGAGAGGAAATAGCTATATTGATGAGTTGATCTTGGGGTAGACAAATGGACGAGGCTTAGCGAGCCTAGGAAAAGTTTTCAACTTGGAATTAAAATAGTAGAAACATATAAAATAGGTATCTGGTCCTGGTAATTTCTTTATGGATTTATAAATTCCTTAATGGGTGTTATTAGAGTGAGTGTGACTTAGAGGACCTTGTTAGGGGGAACCCAGAGACCTCTTGGAATACATTCTGTGACTTTTATGTATTTGTTCCCATAGGCCACACATGGAACTAGTGATACATCAGAGCCCTTGGCCTTATTGAATTGAACTTAATGTGTGTGAACATCCCCCTTGGAGATGTGACTACTCGGGTGGGTATAACTTCGTAAGGTTGTTGATAGGATGGATGTGTAGACTGACCCAGAACAAACATATATATTGAAATGGGACATGAGCCATCTCTTGAGACTATTTATATTATGGAATATTACCATGTAAATATTATGAGGCTATACCATGTAAGACACTGATAAATAATATGATGCTCTCATACGATGAGTGTTTCACTACATCATGTGCTTCTGTTGGATGGTGACGTTGCAATGATGGTCTTCATTCTTAACAGCTTATTGATCCAAACCTTTAATGGTTTTCCTTTCTAAACATTGGTTTTAATGTATTTAGGTCTTTCTCAGGTTTCATTTCAGCCCTTCATTTTAAAATAACAACTGTATAACAGCATGAATAACATAACTCAAGTTGATAGAGAAGAAAACTTATGAAGGCATTGGATTCCCTTCGAGCCAGATGGATTAGTGTTGTCCCCATGGATAGTAAAACCCCTTTTGGAGATCATGGAATACTTAATAATAGGTTGTTTGGATCATTCATTGCTTCTAGATATTTGTCCAGATTTTCCTTGGTGTTTTTGGTTTATACTTCTCTCAATCCCTACTGGTGTAAGTTCTTTTCACCATGTGTTTGTACTTATACTCTTTTTTTTAATTGATTCCTTTGGGGCATGGATTAGGTGACCAATTCATGTCACCAATTTTATTAAAAAAATGACCTAGAGGTGGTAATTTATTGAAATGGAAAAAATTACATATTATTGAGGTCTATGATACTACTAATAGGGACATTGATTTTGAGTAGTGATTATATTTCTTATGAAAAGTGGATAGGTGAGAGATTTCAGTCCTTATTGTGTATTTGGCCTGTTTGGTTGAGTGTCCTGCACTACTGGGGTTAAGTTGTTGGGAACAATTTTATACTAGTATGGATACTACTCAAGTTGTGATAATGGGATAGAGGTTTTCCAGGTTATTATCATATTCACCAGGGTGAGTTTATATCTACGGTAATTATCAATGTATACTAGGGTGAAAGACCTCATGATTATTGTTATGGTTGGTATAGTCATCACAACGTTCTCAAATACACTTTGGCACTAGCCAAAGTTGGTATGGATGATCAAGGCTATGAACCTGAGGATCAATGATGATTTATTTCTTTATTTATTAGATATTATTTATTTATTCAGAGCATGAAACATGAACATATAACTAAAAATTAGAATTTATGAAACCACATTGGTGGTTCCCTACTGAGTACCCAAGAAATCCTCATGTATTGAAGGTCAGGTAGAATTGGGTCCCAGTGTTTCCAGATCGAGTTGGAGTAACTTTGGTGGGTTTTAGAGATCTATATGATGTGAGGCTTGGGGATTGTAGTGGTTCCCAATATATTTGTTATTTTGGTATTTATTTATTCCTTTATTTCCTTGAAGTATCTTGTTTTTTATCTAAATTATACTCATATTCCTTCTCCTTTAACCTATATACTTATCCTATGGATTTTAAATAGGATGAATATAAATAAAGAATGGATGAATGCCAATCGGTTGACAAAAGAGTATGAAGAAGGCGTGAAAGAATTTATCAAGTTTGCAATAGATCATGCATGTGACTCTTCTCAAATCCTTTGTCCATGTTTACGCTGTTGTTATTCAAAACAAATTAGTCCAGATGAGTTGGAAGAACACTTGATCTGTCACAGAATAGATCAAAGTTATGCATGTTGGAATAAACACGGGGAAACAACGAATGTAGTTAGTGACTGGGGTGACACTGCGTTTTATGGATCATCTGATATGATTACAAACATGAACAATGAATATGACCGTATGGAGGATGTGATTACAGATGTGAATGATGATGAAGATCGTATTGAGAAAATGACAAGGACCTTCGAAGATGAACTTCGTGATTTCCCAAAATTGTTTGAGAAGTTAAAAAGTTGTGCAAAGACGCCATTGTATGCTGGTTGCACTAAATATACAACATTTTCATCCGTACTGAAGCTGTATAATTTGAAAGCAGATAACGGGTGGAGTGACGACAGTTTTACGAAACTACTTTCCCTCTTGAATGACATGCTCCAAAAAGACAATGATCTCCCGAGCCGAACATATGATGCCAAACGAATGCTACACTCTATGGGTATGATCTCTGAAAGAATACACGCCTGCCTGAATGACTGTATACTGTTTCGCAAGGACCACAAATCACTTAAATAATGCCCAAAGTGTGGTACTTCTCAATACAATAAAGATGAATCCAGTCCTACTAAAGTTGTATGGTACTTTCCAATCATTCCAAGGTTTAGACACGTATATGGAAGTGAGGAGACTGAAAAACAATTAACATGGAATGCAGATACAAGAATTAAAGATGAGATACTACGTCACCTGGCACACTCTCCTTAGTGGAAGAGAATCGATCATGAGTATCCTGAATTTGGAAACGAGTCGAGAAACCTTCGTCTTGCGTTATCTATAGATGGAGTGAATCCTTTTGGTTTTCAATGCAGCAGTCACAGTACATGGCCGGTTATGTTGATAAATTATAACATACCACTGTGGTTATGCATGAAACGAAAATACATCATTTTATCTATGCTTATATCAGGACCAAAACAACTGGATAATTATATTGATGTTTAGTTAGCTCCATTGATAGAAGATTTGAAATTATTGTGGGATTCATGTGCTACACTGTATGATGCTTACAGAAAGGAAGATTTCACTTTGAGAGTCATGTTGTATGGGACGATAAATGACTTCCCAGCTTATAGAAAATTTGTCAGGATATAGCATTAAAGGAACTCAAGGCTGTCCCGTTTGCGAAGAAGGTACACAATCAATTAGGTTGAAACATTCATCGAAAACTGTGTTTCTAGGACATCGCAGATTTCTACCGCGACGACATAAGTACCGTTCTTGGAAGACATCTTTCGATGGAAGTTCAGAAGAACGTACAACACCATCTCCACTAACAGGAGATCAATTGTTTGAGAAAGTAAAAAATTTGGAAACTACTTTTGGTAAACCGGCTTCGAAAAACCATACGAAAATCGGTTGGAAAAAGAGATCAATTTTTTTTTGAATTAAAATACTGGAATTGTCTGTATGTAAGACATTTTATTGATGTTATTCATATAGAAAAAAATGTATTTGACAGTGTTATCAGCACGTTGCTAAATACATCTGGCAAATCAAAAGATGGAATTAAGGCTAGGTTGGACATGGTTGAGATGGGAATACGAGAAGAGTTGGCACCATTAAAGGGTGAAAAATGAACATTTCTTCCTCCTGCTGCTTACACTCTTTCCAGGCAGGAGAGATATCGGTTTTGAAACTTCTTGAATTACGTAAAGGTTCCAGAGAGGTATTCGTCAAATATCAGTAACCTTATGTCAATGAACGACTTGAAGTTAAAAGTTATGAAACCACATGACTGTCATGTTTTGATGCAAAATATCATTTCAATTGCTTTACGTTGCATTTTTCCCAAGAATTTCCACCATACATTAACGAAACTGTGTTTCTTCTTCAAAGCTATATGCAGCAAAGTTATAGACCCGGCGAAATTCCCAGCTATGGAAAAAGAAATTGCCGTCATATTATATGAATTAGAAATGTTCTTCCCGCCTTCATTTTTTGATATGATGGTTCATTTGATGGTCCACTTGGTGAGAGAGATTCGACTATGTGGTCCTGTACATTACAGATGGATATACACCATTGAATGGTATATGCTGATTTTGAAAGGGTATGGAAAAAATCGAAGTCGGCCAGAGGGTTGTATTGTAGAGCGATCTATTGTTGAGGAAGCCGTTGAATTCTGTACCGAATACTTGTCTGGTGTGGAAAGCATTGGCTTACCGAAATCTCATCACACTGGGCGGTTAGAGGGTGAAGGAATTTCTGGATGAAAGGTTGTCACAATCAATATTACAGTTCGCGAGCAGGCCCACCATTATGTTTTGCATAACAGTTTGGACGTTGACCCATATGTTGAAATCCACAAAGAAATTCTTAGGCAATTGAATCCATCAAGGGCTGAAAAATGGATATCAGATACACATAATCGACAGTTTATAGGATGGTTTCGAGATCATATTTTTAAGAAGTCAGATGAAAATCCAAAGTCTATTTCGGAACAACTTCGATGGCTAGCTGGAGGACCAAGTGTGTATGCATTATCTTACAATTCTTATTGTAACACCCCAAGCTTCCACGGTACGTTTCCCTTCGAATAATGCGATAGCGTGTGTTGTACGCAACCTCGAGTTCTAACACACAGCACAACTAATTAAACTAGCCGTTGAGGATAGTAATACCTACTTTTTGAAATCATATATATTTTATATTTCAAAATGGACTTCATTTTTGGATTCGGAATATTGAAATTAGCCTAGGCTGAAATTTTGGTACTTTTCGGATAACTTTTATATTTTGATGAATAGTGAAAATTACTAAATTTTAATTAAAAACAACTTTTTTAATCAAAATAATTAATAGTGATAAATTGTGAATTTTAGTGGTTTTAAAGTATATTTAGAATATATTTTTACCATTTAATATAATGTTGGTCATTGGACATAATTTTACAATTAAACCGAACATAAACAAGTGTCAATCTTTTGATAGTTATTACCTCTTAAAAACACGCTTTTTGTTTTGACAGCGGGAATTAATTTTAAATTAATTTCTGCCACTTCTGTGTTTTGAATTTAGAAAAATGGATTCCATATTTGGAATCAGGATGTCCAAATTGTGTAAATAGGTAACTTTTATTTTTAGACATTTTGAATAATTACTGTGGTAAATATTTTATTTACCATGGTTAAGGGTAAATCCGGTAAATAAGGGTTAAAAAATAATATTATAATAATACAAAATTACCCTAAAACGTGTCCTAACCTTATTGGTGGACACATACCCGACCATGAGCATCCTTGGGTCAATTTGGGGACCCCTTGGAGCCACTTGTATGTGGTAGGGACACTTTATATTTATAAAGTTAAAATAAAAATAAAAATGGCATAAGCTTACATCTTTAGGAAGAACAATTTTTACATAGGGTTATACATGTTGGATTTTCGATTATAAATATTCATTAGAAAGATAAAACGATTTCCTACATATTGATATTTTATTTATAATTTTTAGACATAAAATAAGTTAAATTATTAATGACACAATAGTGATGCAATGTTTACCTCATTAATAAATCATTTAAATAAATAAGATTATAATGATTAAAATATTATCTAAACCCAGTCCAATTCTTATTGGTTGTTGTTATTTAGAATATTAGTAATCTTATCTTCGACCTCAATGATTTTTGGACCATTATAAACCGAATATAATTATATTATAAAGTAATACTTTCACTCTTTCCTAAAGAGCCCCTCCTCTCCCTTATAAAAGGAGACCACTTCTACTCATTCCTCACACCTCTCAAGCCACTTGGCTCGTCCAAACTCTGACCAACTAAGCTCCCCACATCCCTCTCCTACTCATTGAAGCTTCCCCTTAGGCAGAAAGCATTTCAATAAGTCCTTTGGTTCCAACCAAAGTGAGTTACCTAAATTAAAGGTAACGATTTCTCTTAAATTATTTTCATTTATTTTGCTTCTCCAACCCCCAAACTCTTTTTATTTCCTTTCTTTTGTAACAACACCAGTATCCTCAATATACTAGGATGTTGTTACAAGAAGTATTCAAACTACACATACACACAACTCCATTTAATGGATGATGAACATAATGTTTCTGTGGATGGAAAACTAACGCCTCACGAAACGATGATTGTTCAAATACATCATACCGCCTCTCATGGTGGCCATTATGATGGAACTGTAATTAAATATGATATTAATGATATATATTTTATATATAATCTTCTTTAATTCCATTTTATTTCATACAATTATTCTTTTCATGTTGTATATACATACGATAATTTCATTTGAGGAAGTGCGGACTACCGCCCCCTTAAAATGATATGACTCGTTCATACCACACATGGAACGTATAAAGGATGGCGTTAATGAACTTAAGTAACATATATAAAATATTATATTATACTGGAATTATAATATACCTATGTATCATTTGGATTCAATTCTTTTAAAATGAAAAATTAAATGGAAGTAGCGTTCGTGCGTACGTGCGGACTACCGTCTCCACGAACGCGATGGGATTCATTGTCCATCATATCCATTCAAGTATAATTATAATTTGATGATTTAAAAATAGTATCTAAGGACTTTATATCATTCTGGATATGAATAATATACATCCCATTAATAATGAATATGGATCACATAACAAAGAATATAAAGTAAAATGAACCCGTTAACACCCGAAATGACGATAATCCTAAGATATTATTAACAAATCAATGTTAAAAGATCATATATGATATCATATTAAAGTAAATGATTCTTGTATTATTCAATAACAATTATTTCACCATTATACAGGAGGTAAACCTACCATCGACCAAGGAAAAATTACAAAGTAAGGGATTCTCTTATCTCACTTTCAATTCCGTGAGATTTCCATTGTTCGCCACTAAATTATTGAAAGTGGTGTATTGTGTAGTGCCATTTGATATATATTATCATGATTGTCTTTATATTCATGTTATTCTGTAAATCATTTGGTGGTTATTAACTTTTTTCCATACAACTCAGTTGATTAACATGGTAAGG
The DNA here is from genome assembly GCA_963277665.1 of Viscum album. Taxonomy (NCBI): domain Eukaryota; kingdom Viridiplantae; phylum Streptophyta; class Magnoliopsida; order Santalales; family Viscaceae; genus Viscum; species Viscum album. The sequence continues at coordinate 397,069,387 of OY728148.1, forward strand.
TATTTTCTTATCTCACTTTCAATTCCGTGAGATTTCCATTGTTCACCACTTAATTATTGCATGTGGTGTACTGCCCATGATTGTATTCATTGTGTAATATACTTTAATTTATGGGTATTTACATCATCATGTTATGATACTTCTTTCATGGGTGTATGTTTCGTAAGTTACCTAATCGATAAGGGAATTTGAGATTTCAATTTCCACTCATTTGGCTTTACGCATATTTCATTGATTATATTACTCCAAGATTATGTGTGGAATCGCTATTCATTTGATTATGCCTTAATTTCCACTCCCCTTTCTGTGGATATACTTTTGATACACATAATCACTCCATTGATAAATTCTCAAGTGATCGGTATGAACTTGATAAGAGTAATTTTAACTCAATCTCCATTTGTTGAGTTAAATATCCAATTCGTTGGTGTTGTTTCTACAAGAATATGTGTGAATATCCTTTGATTGTTTTACACTGAATATTCAATCATATTTAGTGTATTTATATTTTTCACACATAATTATTTCGTTGATTTATCCTTAACCTAAGGATACGGCCTTTATGAGAGATTTCATCTCAATTTACATTGAACTGAGACTTCTTTGTTGATATACACCAAATCACTTTTATGTGGTGTATATAATGTACTTTGACATAGTATATCATGAATTCCCTTTATTCTCATGATATTACAAAGTTTTGATTACCTCAATTATTTTCATTCAAGTGTCTCTCTTTTGGTTAGAATCTCTAACTAAAATACCATTTTTAAATGTTTTAAAGACTTATTCATCTAAATATTTCTCATTAATGTCCATGTTTTAAAAATGGTTTTAAGGATTTATTTATATGGACATTAAAGTTTTAAAATTAAAACTCCTTTTAAAAGTTTCAAAGTGGTATGAGACACTTCGATTCAAAAGTCTACTTTTAAATGGCTTCTTGACAAATAGTGTGACTTTTAAATGTTTTCAAGAAAAGGGGGATATTTCTCTCAAATAGTTTTGATGATTATTTTCATCTATGTCAACATCCTTCATTATTCATGATTGAGGTTAATGTGATACAATACAATCTTCCATATTGTATCAAATGAGTTATGTTTGACTGTGGATGTTCTATTTTTATACCATTCATGGTTTGTGGTTAAAGTATTGACATTTCGTATGCTAGTTTTAATACGAATGTTTATTTTATGCTTAAACCTATTCATATGAGGAATGCATTGGACTTAATAAGTGACGGGTGGAGCCCGCTATAGCTCCTCGATGCATCGGTAGGTCTCATGAGACAAACTAGTGTCTTGGCACAAGGCCTTGGCAAAATCTTATTTGTAGTCTTGGCACGAGGCCTTGGCTATGTGGTTATGATAGTCTGGCATTATGCATTCCAACATTATGAAAGTGGATATTGATATTGCATGTGATCATTCGACTAGTAGAATATCCATGTGAGTAAGTAAATGGCATTATTTCATTTTACCTTTGCCATTTTATGATGAAGTTCAAGTTTAAAAGGCTTTTGTTTTAATTATAAATTGCCTTAAGTGTTTATGCTTATTTATGAAAGCTTCTGCTATAATGTTATCCTTACTGAGCATCTGAGCTCACCCCTTTCAATGTTTTATTTTTCCCAGGATTATGAAGAAGTAATTTATGAATGACCTGCAGGGATAGTATGATGGGATATGAAGACAAGATGTTTTTTATGATGTAATGTAAAAAATTATGGATGTATCTAGTTATTCCAAGGCTACTAAACTAATCGATCTTTAGAGACTTGATCTTTCTCGTGATCATGCCAATGTAATGTAATAATGCACCAACTCTAGGTAACTAGGGTCGGGGCGTTACAGTTGGTATCAGAGGAAGTTTAGTACAAACCTTGGAAGCTAGATTTAGATAAACTCTGATTAGAGCATGTAAACCTAAGATGAACTTTGAGGATTAGTATAGAAGAACTTCCTAGAATTTTGGTATTGTAGATATTTTGTGAGTTTTCCGAGCAATACATCCCTGTCTAGATACGAGCAGGTAGAGGCGGCTCTGGCACAGATGTACCTAGCGATAAAACCCGAAAACACCGCTTTGAGCTAGACTCGAACGGGAACTGGTGCACGACAACGGGCCTTGCTGCACTCTTGGTTACGACACTCTCGGGGGATATGCTTTTGTAAATTCACAAGATTAGTATAAACCATTATTAAGGGAATACAAAAAAAATGCCCCTAAGAATATATGTCGGCAAATAGATAGTGGATAACCTAGATTTTAACATAGGGTACCCCAAGTTAGGATATATTGTTCAATTACAAGATTATCCTATTATGTCTATTTTTTTTTACATTGTTATTAGATAAGTATTCAAAAAACCCTAATTGTATTTTCTTTTGTTAGTTGAAACATGGAGGGAGCAAGATCACGAACAACTCTTCTCTCTCTTCCGGAAGAACTACTTACAATTATTATCCAGAAGTCATGCGCAGACGATGTTGAAACTTTTTCAAATGTCCAAGTTACATGCAAACAACTTTATGAGACATCCAATACCTCTAGCATTGCACGATTCTTTCAAGGATCAAGTACCGACTATGGGATAATGTTGCGCTCTCAACTTTCTTACCACGCTAAGCATGGGAAGTACCATCATGGTCTTTTAAAATTATTCACTTTATCTCAAAATTACGATGCACTAAATGATTTTCTAGATGCTGCAGAAGAGGGAGACCTTCGAGCAGCCTATATGTATCAAATTATATATTTATGTCTTTTGGGATATACGAAAACTGATTTACCAAAACCTTATTTTGAAATATTTGAAGATGAATCAGTGAGAATTTTTCTAAAAAAACATGTTAAAGACGATGTCTCAAAATTATATATAAGAAATACCTATTTTTTTATGATGCATCGATGCTTCCATCGATATAATCCAAAATGGATGAGGAGTTTTTGGGTAAAGGAAGTAGATGATTTTGAAAAATTCTTGAGGTACCATTGTGACACATGAACGCATTCTACCAAAAGTCAAATCCGCCTAGTCTCTCCAGAGTTCATGTTGTGATCCACATACCTCTAGTGACAAAATACATGCCTGACCCAATGCATGTACTCACCTATGAAGAATTATAACTGGAACTCGATCTATCTTATTGTGAAGAGCCTATCAGAATTCTTCATACCAAAGATCAAGTGTTGAGAAACCGGATGACTTGTCTCGTAAAAGATCTATGGAGAAATCATAAGATGGAAGAGGCAATGTGGGAACCCGAGGAACATATGATGAAGAACCTATGTGGAAATAAATGGATGGTGAAATGATTAAAAGTGTTAGTGCTCTTTATTGATGGGATTACATTGGAATAATTTTCTCTTGTATGTGTAAACCTGCAATTTATCATGTGAAAATGATATCTGAGGAAGAATTATCTTTTCTGTTGCGGATATAGTTATAAATAACCATTTGGTCTTATATGATCATTGGGTTTGAGGAAATTATAAGTTATTATAATTTGGGATGAAAATGCAAGGTATGATATAATATTTGTGGTTAAATTATGTTATTTTGAGGAATTTATCTCATTTTGGTAATATTATAAAATATATTTTTTGAAAAAGGACAACACGTAGACCGTGTGACAACCCGTCGTGTCGGACAAAGTTGTGGGAATCGAACCCACAACCAAAGTGCGATTGGGATTTATCACCTACCACTGGACTACGTGAAGTCCCTGGTTAGTGTGACTATTTTTTTTTGTAAAATGATTTTATTGATCAATAATAAGATGATTTGGGTTCTTATGTCTTATCAAATGAATACCCTTGGTATAGGAAAATGATTTGGGGAATAAGTGATAAATGTTATTTTGGAAGATGTTCGCTTTGTTGGGAACACTATATGCCCAAGGAAAATAGAATACAATGGGGTTTCATTTGTAGAGTAATGGTGGATTTTTATCTACGTTTTTATTGTTGATTTATAGTGATTTGGGTTATTTATGGAAATGAATAACCTATAACAGAGAATATGTGATGATGTTAATTACTTTTATGTATGTGAATTTAAGAGTATTTGATGTCATTTGGAGATACAATGTAACATGGGAGACTACATAATCAAATTCTTCTATGATTTGGGTTTCAATATTAGTTTGGATTATATTAAAGGATTTTAAGGACAATTGGTTATTGAATAATATCTATTTAACTTTGGGGTATTGTTGGTTTAATTTTAGAAATTAATATTAGTGAAATGAATATCCTTTTGGGGGATCATTAGATCATTCACTAACCATTTTGGTTTTGATTAATCTTCAAAGACAATGTAAATATATGGTTTATCCTGCATGGATCATGTGATTCTATAGAAGTTTATTCTAGCTCTTCCAGTGTGACCAAGTCTTCTTGAATACTCATCGTTTAAAAAAAAATTTGAGTTAGTGGTGGAAATTTATTAAAGAATGAAAATCTACTTAAAATGTAAGTATATCTCATAATGTTCTTAGTCAATATCATAAATGAATTCCTCTTCCTTATGTAATGTAACTTAAAAAAATTTTGTCCGTTTACTTTCCTACTAGGAGACTAATGGTCGTTTGTCCCAACACAAGTTTGTGGTTTTCTCATTGTTAACTTTCTCCTGATCATGATTTCTATCCCTCTCCATCAGAACTTGACACTTAGTTTATCATCCATATCCATGTTTTCTTACATGGAATCCTAGTATGGGTTATCTTGGATGACCCTTATACCTCCCTTTCTTTCTTTTAAAGTGATAGTTTTATTGACTCTTTTTCCGATGTGGGACTTTCCATTATATTCCCAAGAAAAATTTTAAAAATTGCGAGGACGCAATTTATTGAAGGAGGGGAGAATGTAACACCCCAAGCTTCCACGGTACGTTTCCCTTCGAATAATGCGATAGCGTGTGTTGTACGCAACCTCGAGTTCTAACACACACCACAACTAATTAAACTAGCCGTTGTGGATAGTAATACCTACTTTTTGAAATCATATATATTTTATATTTCAAAATGGACTTCATTTTTGGATCGAATATTGGAATTATCCTAGGCTGAAATTTTGGTACTTTTCGGATAACTTTTATATTTCGATGAATAGTGAAAATTACTAAATTTTAATTAAAAACAACTTTTTTAATAAAAATAATTAATAGTGATAAATTGTGAATTTGAGTGGTTTTAAAGTATATTTAGAATATATTTTTACGATTTAATATAATGTTGGTCATTGGACATAATTTTACAATTAAACCGAACATAAACAAGTGTCAATCTTTTGATAGTTATTACCTCTTAAAAACACGCTTTTTGTTTTGATAGCGGGAATTAATTTTAAATTAATTTCTGCCACTTCTGTGTTTTGAATTTAGAAAAATGGATTCCATATTTGGAATCAGGATGTCCAAATTGTGTAAATAGGTAACTTTTATTTTTAGACATTTTGAATAATTACCGTGGTAAATATTTTGTTTACCATGGTTAAGGGTAAATCCGGTAAATAAGGGTTAAAAACTAATATTATAATAATACAAAATTACCCTAAAACGTGTCCTAACCTTATTGGTGGACACATACCCGACCATGAGCATCCTTGGGTCAATTTGGGGACCCCTTGGAGCCACTTGTATGTGGTAGGGACACTTTATATTAATAAAGTTAAAATAAAAATAAAAATGGCATAAGCTTACATCTTTTAGAAGAACAATTTTTAGATTGGGTTATACATGTTGGATTTTCGATTATAAATATTCAGTAGAAAGCTAAAACGATTTCCTACATAATGATATTTTATTTATAATTTTTAGACATCAAATAAGTTAAATTATTAATGACACAATAGTGATGCAATGTTTACCTCATTAATAAATAATTTAAATAAATAAGATTATAATGATTAAAATATTATCTAAACCCAGTCCAATTCTTATTGGTTGATGTTATTTAGAATATGCGTCATATTATCTTAGACCTCAATGATTTTTGGACCATTATAAACCGAATATAATTATATTATAAAGTAATACTTTCACTCTTTCCTAAAGAGCCCCTCCTCTCCCTTATAAAAGGAGACCACTTCTACTCATTCCTCACACCTCTCAAGCCACTTGGCTCATCCAAACTCTGCCCAACTAAGCTCCCCACATCCCTCTCCTCCTCCTTGAAGCTTCCCCTTAGGCATAAAGCATTTCAAGAAGTCCTTTGGTTCCAACCAAAGTGAGTTACCTAAATTAAAGGTAACAATTTCTCTTAAATTAGTTTCATTTATTTTGCTTCTCCAACCCCCAAACTCTTTTTATTTCCTTTCTTTTGTAACAACACCAGTATCCTCAATATACTAGGATGTTTTTATAAGACATATTCAAACTACACATACACACAACTCCATCTAATGGATGATGAACATAATGTTTCTGTGGATGGCAAACTAACGCCTCACGAAACGATGATTGTTCAAATACATCTTACCGCCTCTCATGGTGGCCATTATGATGGAACTGTAATTAAATATGATATTAATGATATATATTTTATATATAAGCTTCTGTAATTCCATTTTATTTCATACCATTATTCTTTTCATGTTGTATATACATACGATAATTTCATTTGAGGAAGTGCGGACTACCGCCCCCTTAAAATGATATGACTCGTTCATACCACACATGGAACGTATAAAGGATGGTGTTAATGAAATTAAGTAACATATATAAAATATTATATTATACTGGAATAATAATATACCTATGTATCATTTGGATTCAATTCTTTTAAAATGAAAAATTCAATGGAAGTAGCGTTCGTGCGTACGTGCGGACTACCGCCTCCACGAACGCGATGAGATTCATTGTCCATCATATCCATTCAAGTATAATTATAATTTGATGATTTAAAAATATTATCTAAGGACTTTATATAATTCTGGATATGAATAATATACATCCCATTAATAATGAATATGGCTCACATAACAAAGAATATAAAGTAAAATGAACCCGTTAACACCCGAAATGACGATAATTCTAAGATATTATTAACAAATCAATGTTAAAAGATCATATATGATATCATATTAAAGTAAATGATTCTTTTATTATTAAATAACAATTATTTCACCATTATAAAGGAGGTAAACCTACCATCGACCAAGGAAAAATTACAAAGTAAGGGATTCTCTTATCTCACTTTCAATTCCTTGAGATTTCAATTGTTCTCCACTAAATTATTGAAAGTGGTGTATTGTGTACTGCCATTTGATATATATTATCATGATTGTCTTTATATTCATGTTATTCTGTAAATCATTTGGTGGTTATTAACTTTTTTCCATACAACTCAGTTGATTAACATGGTAAGGTATTTGTTTATCTCACTTTCAATTCCGTGAGATTTCCATTGTTCACCACTTAATTATTGCATGTGGTGTACTGCCCATGATTGTATTCATTGTGTAATATACTTTAATTTATGGGTATTTACATCATCATGTTATGATACTTCTTTCATGGGTGTATGTTTCGTAAGTTACCTAATCGATAAGGGAATTTGAGATTTCAATTTCCACTCATTTGGCTTTACACATATTTCATTGATTATATTACTCCAAGATTTTGTGTGGAATCACTATTGATTTGATTATGCCTTAATTTCCACTCCCCTTTCTGTGGATATACTTTTGATACACATAATCACTCCATTGATAAATTCTCAAGTGATCGGTATGAACTTGATAAGAGTAATTTTAACTCAATCTCCATTTGTTGAGTTAAATATCCAATTCGTTGGTGTTGTTTCTACAAGAATATGTGTGAATATCCTTTGATTGTTTTACACTGAATATTCAATCATATTTAGTGTATTTATATTTTTCACACATAATTATGTCGTTGATTTATCCTTAACCTAAGGATACGGCCTTTATGAGAGATTTCATCTCAATTTACATTGAACTGAGACTTCTTTGTTGATATACACCAAATCACTTTTATGTGGTGTATATAATGTACTTTGACATAATATATCATGAATTCCCTTTATTCTCATGATATTACAAAGTTTTGATTACCTCAATTATTTTCATTCAAGTGTCTCTCTTTTGGTTAGAATCTCTAACTAAAATACCATTTTTAAATGTTTTAAAGACTTATTCATCTAAATCTTTCTCATTAATGTCCATGTTTTAAAAATGGTTTTAAGGATTTATTTATATGGACATTAACGTTTTAAAATTAAAACTCCTTTTAAAAGTTTCAAAGTGGTATGGGACACTTTGATTCAAAAGTCTACTTTTAAATGGCTTCTTGACAAATAGTGTGACTTTTAAATGTTTTCAAGAAAAGGGGGATATTTCTCTCAAATAGTTTTGATGATTATTTTCATCTATGTCAACATCCTTCATTATTCATGATTGAGGTTAATGTGATACAATACAATCTTCCATATTGTATCAAATGAGTTATGTTTGATTGTGGATGTTCTATTTTTATACCATTCATGGTTTGTGGTTAAAGTATTGACATTTCGTATGATAGTTTTAATACGAATGTTTATTTTATGCTTAAACCTATTCATATGAGGAATGCATTGGACTTAATAAGTGACGGGTGGAGCCCACTATATCTCCTCGATGCATCGGTAGGTCTCATGAGACAAACTAGTGTCTTGGCATAAGGCCTTGGCAAAATCTTATTTGTAGTCTTGGCACGAGGCCTTGGCTATGTGGTTATGATAGTCTGGCATTATGCATTCCAACATTATGAAAGTGGATATTGATATTGCATGTGATCATTCGACTAGTAGAATATCCATGTGAGTAAGTAAATGGCATTATTTCATTTTACCTTTGCCATTTTATGATGAAGTTCAAGTTTAAAAGGCTTTTGTTTTAATTATAAATTGCCTTATGTGTTTATGCTTATTTATGAAAGCTTCTGCTATAATGTTATCCTTACTGAGCATCTGAGCTCACCCCTTTCAATGTTTTATTTTTCCCATGATTATGAAGAAGTAATTTATGAATGACCTGCAGGGATAGTATGAGGGGATATGAAGACAAGATGTTTTTTATGATGTAATGTAAAAAATTATGGATGTATCTAGTTATTCCAAGGCTACTAAACTAATCGATCTTTCGAGACTTGATCTTTCTCGTGATCATGCCAATGTAATGTAATAATGCACCAACTCTAGGTGACTAGGGTCGGGCGTTACACTTATGTAGTTAATGGTTATACATTTTATACTAATGAACATGATGAAGACAGTACCATGCAGATTAGTGGGGTTACACTTGTGGCTGAAGCGATGCATGTTTCCGGTGCTAAGGACAAAAATCCAATTTATGCGAATATGTCATATTTTGGCATCATCAAACAAATATGGGAGTTGGATTATAAAGAATTTCATGTTCCGATATTTCAATGCAAGTGGGTTGATAATAGGAGTTCTGTTAAAATAGATGATTTGGGATTTGTGAAAGTTGATTTCAGTAAGGAAGGGGAGACAGACGAACCATTTATAATGGCATCACAGGCAGTGCAAGTATTTTATGTTCCTGATCCCGCAAACCGAAACTGGTCAATTGTTCTGTTATCGACAAAACAGCTGAAGGGTCAGATGAAAATTCAACGGAAGATGATCCTTTCATTGGTATTTTGCAATCATTTCGCAGTGGTCCCAATGTAGACGACATTTTGTATGTCAGAGGAGACCACAATGAAGGGATATGGATAGTTGATAGAGGGGTCAAATCCCTTCAGCCTTTAAAAAAAAGGAGTTCAATAATCAGGTTAATGATTTTTATTGTAATATAGATTGTGTTACATTATGTCATTATCTGTTCGCTACTGCTTTTATGTGATCTAACTTAAATTTTAAACCAGTTCTGCAGATAATGACTTCTTCACCTGCTGATGAACCCAATATCGAGACACAACACGTCTCTCAACCTGTTGCAGCTGGTCCCATTACTGAGAGACAACAGGTCTCTCAAACTGTTGCAGCTGGTCCCACTATTGACGTACAACAGGTCTCTTAACCTGTTGTAGCTGGTCCCACTGCTAAGAGACAACAGGTCTCTTAACCTGTTGCATCTGGTCCCACTGCTGACGTACAACAGGTCTCTCAGCCTATTGCAGCTGGTGTCAGTGCCGAAGCTAGTGCTTTGGAGAAACATAATGATGATGCAGAAACTGAGGAAATGGTAGGCGATGAAACCCCAGCGACACAAAAAAACAGGTGCGCCGTAGTTTGTCAGTTTTAGCAAAAATCCTTAAGGAAAAAGCAAAAGGCATCAAATATGAGGTGGGATGGAATAAGCTAGGCCAGCATGTAAACCCCAACAAAGCCATGTTTAGTAGCTACATTGGAATCGTCACTCGACAACGCGTGCCGATTGATGTAGATTCATGGCACCATGTTGTCAGTGGGTTGAAAACATTAACCTGGGAAGAGATTATGGTAACATTATGATATCACCTATTTAATTTATTAAAATAAAATAAAATATTGAAATATTGACTAACCCTTCATTATCTCTTGCAGAGTGCATTTACAGTAGATGTTTCGCACAAAGAATGTGTTTTCCGACTAGCAGGAAGGATTCATAGAGGCTTTTGCACCATTTTAACGAAAAATCATCTGAAAGATGCCGAAGGGAAAATCAAGCCACACCTGCCTCCTCTTTATGCACACTTCATATCCCAAGGAACGTGGGATGTGTTTTTCAACCGTCATGCAGAAAATAATTTTCAGGTACATTGTGTTTGGTTACACGTTGTGTAATGTTGCTTGTATTCATCATATTTATTGATAGGTTTTTATTTATGAAACAACAACTGAGTGCTGAAAATAAAGGACGGGCAGCAAAACCAGCATACCCCTACCATATAGCAAGGTTGGGGTACGCTTCAATTGAAAAAAAATTGGTATGTATTTTAAAAGTACTGTAATAATTTTATGTGACATAAAAAAACACTGTAACCATGTTTCTCTATTTATAAGAAGATTGATGAAGCAAAATATCAAGTCACTTACATTCCACGAAATGTGCTATGGAAGGAGGCTCGTGTTAATAAAGAGGGGAAACTGATAGATGAAAACACACAAAAAGTATGGGAAACATATGTAAGTATGACATAATATAAACTTGTTTTTCTTTAAATCACTATTACATAATGATGCTTACTTATCTTTTCATATTTTCTATTTGACATAGTCAGAGGAAACATCAACACCTGCACCGGATGCAGACATACTTTCTACGGCCTTGAAATAGCCAGAAAAGTATGACCACGTCAGAGGTGTGGGTTTTATGGTGTCACTCAAGACATATTTTAAGAAAAAAAACAAGAGGATGAACAAACTAAAGAATTGCATGTAATTAGAGAAAGAGTAACTACCCTTAAAGAAATAATCCAAACTCAGGGAGAGATGCTAAAGAGTTTGATGGTGGAGAGGTGAAGAGAACAAACAACTCAAGAACAACCCCTGTGAGAAGATCCACCCCTCACCAGCTTTGAGGCGAGCCATTCCCCTCAAAGACATGACTTAAACAAGGTAATCAGTGTTATAATATTCGTGTTTGTGAGATGTGAATCACATAGACACTAATACCTTTCATTTAATGATATTATGCAGGGTGAAAATGACTGTGATTTATATCTGTCAACTCCCACCCATCGCCTTGTAGCGAGGGCTACGATGTTCAATATACAGAATGACACGCTACACTCCAGACCACTTCCAACCGGTCATGTCAAAGTGTCGATTAACGTAGCTCATGAGCCGAGCGCCGAGTTACCCATGCCAAATTACGATGACGACATTCATACGGTGGAAAAAGCTATTGGAACATTCATTGCATGGCCGTCGAATCTTGTAAAAAAACACGTCGAGCAGGAGGTATTCATTTCCAGTTCATTTTTCAACCAGAACCTTTAACATTAAATTATAAAATGGCTGAACCGATGAATGTTATTACAAAAGGATAAAATGGAGAAGCTAAAACTAAAGAGCAGCTCCAAGATTGGATCAACCAACCGATCAAAACGATCTACGGAGAGCACATTCACCCCGCCCATTCTATATCCACATTTAATATCATTGCAAGCTCATGTGGATACGAAAATGAAAGACGGAAAGAATCATACAATTGTTTGTGAAAAAGATATGTACGGAGAGGAAACAATGGATTTCGTTAGTGCAGACGATGTTTCTGAGATCATCACATACGACTGGCTAGGCGCCTCAGTTATAAATGTATACATGAGGTATGGTTTCATGATTTGATTTTACAGAAGCTAATATACTTTGATAATTATGGATAAATACATCTCATATTTTTCACAGGCATATATATGAAAAACAATTGAAGGGATTTTCCCATGAATACAAATTTGGACTCGTTAGTCCTCACACCATTTCTACGCAACGAACAGAAATAGATTCTAATTTTCAGGCTGAATTGATGTAAAATCTGCTCAGAACGTTTCAAATAAGAATTACGACTGACATACTCTTTTTAATACCAACGATGCAAGGGTAAAAATATACATTTTAATAATATCAATTATATTTTCATTTCTATCAGTACTTATTTATTTTTTTGTTTTTAGGGAACATTGGATGCTCATTGCAGTCAAATTGGATACTCCAAAGATTTATTTTCTGGATTCACTGCATGGATATCCAACTAACGGACCACACTTGATGGAGATTGTCAATTTTTAATACACTAGATCCAACATTTTAGAACTAAATATCTAGTTATATAATTTATATTATCTTTTAATGAGGATTTTGTTATGATAGGGCAGTGTATGAATATCGTCTAAAGGCTGGAATGAATCCAGGGCGTAAGGACGACAATGCCCACAAGATCTACAAATGGAGAAGTATCTAGGTATATATAATTATATTTCACTATCCAAATACATATCAAAACAAATTACTTATTTTTCTCGATGTTTCTGCAGTGTCCGAAACAAACAAATGACAAGGACTGCGGTTATTATGTTTGTAAATTTATGAAAGAGATCGTATTTCATGGACAAAATAGCATCCCTGAAGAGGTATTTTTGAAAATAATTACTAATTTATTTAAAATAATTATTAATCCTTTGTGTATTTATATTTTTTCAGTACTACTATGACTGTCGCAAACACTCCTATTCAGAAGATGATATAAATGTCTTTAGAAACGAATGGGCATCGTACCTGATCGAAGAATGTAAACAAATAGGACAATGAAGGTGAATTCCTAATACTTATGTTATCTTTATATGGTAATTGATATCTCCATTTACACTTATTGATCATCTATGATCTCCCTTTATTATGTTTCATATCCTTATATTAGTGAATTCCTACTACTCAGTTTGAAAATGACATAAACTTTGGAAAACAACACCAATGACATACGACAAACCGAGCAAACGCCTTTGGATTGTTTTGATACTTTAGGACAATGATCCACGAGTCATTTGTTACATGTACGAATCGACCGCACCTCAATCGGACGCACGGTATGACCGATATGGCTAAAATTGTCTGATATCAGTTTGAAAATGACATAAACATTGGAAAACAACACCAATGACATACGCCAAATCGAGCAAACACATTCGGATTGTTTTGATACTTTAGGAAAAAGATCCACGAGTCATTTGTGACATGTACGAATTGACCTCACCTCAATCCGACGCATTATGTGACCGGTATGGCTAAAAGTGTCTGATATCAGTTTGAAAATGACATAAACTTTGGAAAACAACACCAATGACATACGCCAAACTAAGCAAACGCCTTCAGATTGTTTTGATACTTTAGGAAAATGATCCACGAGTCATTTGTGACATGTACGAAGTGACCGCACCTCAATCTGATGCACGGTGTGACCGGTATGGCTAAAATTGTCTGATATCAGTTTGAAAATGACATAAACTTTGGAAAACAACACCAATGACATATGCCAAACCAAGAAAACACCTTCGGATTGTTTTTATACTTTAGGAAAACGATCCAAGAGTCATTTGTGACGTGTACGAATCGACCGCACCTCAATCCGACGCACAGTGTGACCGGTATGGCTAAAATTGTCTGATATCAGTTTGAAAATGACATAAACTTTGGAAAACAACACCAATGGCATACGCCAAACCGGTCAAACGCCTTCGGATTGTTTTGATACTTTAGTAAAACGATCCACGAGTCATTTGTGATGTGTACGAATCGACCGCACCTCATTCCGACGCACGGTGTGACCGGTATGGCTAAAATTGTCTGATATCAGTTTGAAAATGACATAATATTTGGAAAACAACACCAATGACATACGCCAAACCAAGAAAACGCCTTCGGATTGTTTTGATAATTTAGGAAAATGATCCACGAGTCATTTATGACGTGTACAAATAAACCGTACCTCAATCCGACGCACGGTGTGACTGGTATGGCTAAAATTGTCTGATATCAGTTTGAAAATGACATAACCTTTGGAAAACAACACCAATGACTTATGCCAAACTGAGCAAACGCCTTAGGATTGTTTTTATACTTTAGGAAAATGATCCACGAGTCATTTTTGACGTGTACGAATCGATCGAACCTCAATCCGACGCACGGTGTGACCGGTATGGCTAAAAGTGTCTGATATCATTTTCAAATTGAGATAAACTTTGGAAAACAACACCAATGACATATGCCAAACTGAGAAAACGCGTTCGGATTGTTTTTATACTTTATGAAAACAATCCACGAGTCATTTGTGACGTGTACGAATCGACCACACCTCAATCTGACGCACGGTGTGGCCGGTATGGCTAAAAGTGTCTGATATCAGTTTCAAATTGAGATAAACTTTGGAAAACAACAGCAATGACATACTCCAAACCGAGAAAATGCTTTCGGATTGTTTTGATACTTTAAGAAAACGATCCACGAGTCATTTGTGATGTGTACGAATCAAGCTCACCTCAATCCAACACACGATGTGACTGGTATGGCTAAAATTGTATGATATCAGTTTGAAAATGACATAAACTTTGTAAAACAACAACAATGAAATACTCCAAACTGAGAAAACACCTTTGGATTGTTTTGATACTTTATTACAACAATACACGAGTCATTTGTGACGTGTAAGAATCGACCGCACCTCAATCCGACGCACGATGTGACCGGTATGGCTAAAATTGTCTGATATCAGTTTGAAAATGACATAAACTTTGAAAAACAACACCAATGACATACGCCAAACCGAGCAAACGCCTTCGGATTGTTTTGAACATTAGGAAAACGATCCACGAGTCATTTGTGATGTGTACGTATTGACCACACCTCAATCTGATGCACAGTGTGACCGGTATGGCTAAAATTGTCTGATATCAGTTTGAAAATGACATAAACTTTGGAAAACAACAACAATGACATACGCCAAACTGAGAAAACGCCTTCGGATTGTTTTGATACTTTAGGACAACGATCCACGAGTCATTTGTGATGTGTAAGAATCGGCCGCACCTAAATCTGACGCACGGTGTGACCGGTATGGCTAAAATTGTCTGATATCAGTTTGAAAATGACATAAACTTTGGAAAACAACACCAATGACATAAGCCAAACCGAGCAAACGCCTTCGGATTATTTTGATACTTTAGGAAAACGATCCACGAGTCATTTTTGACGTGTAAAAATCGACCTCACCTCAATCCGATGCACGGTGTGACCAGTATGGCTAAAATTGTCTGATATCAGTTTCAAATTGAGATAAACTTTGGAAAAAACCACCAATGACATACGCCAAACTGATCAAACACATTCGGATTGTTTTGATACTTTAGGAAAATAATCCACGAGTCATTTGTGACATGTATGGATCGACCACAACTCAATCTGACACACGGTGTGACCGGTATGGCTAAAATTGTCTGATATCAGTTTGAAAATGACATAAACTTTGGAAAACAACACCAATGACATATGCCGAACCGTGCAAACGCCTCCGGATTGTTTTGATACTTTAGGAAAACGATCCAAGAGTCATTTGGGATGTGCATGAATTGACTTCACCTCAGTTCGACGCACGGTGTGACCGGTATGGCTAAAATTGTCTGATATCAGTTTGAAAATGACATAAACTTTGGAAAGCAACACCAATGACATACGCCAAACCGAGAAAACGCCTTCGGATTGTTTTGATACATTAGGACAACGATCCAAGAGTCATTTGTGACGTTTAAGAATCGACCGAACCTCAATCCGATGCACGGTGTGACCGGTATGGCTAAAAGTGTCTAATATCAGTTTCAAATTGAGATAAACTTTGGAAAACAACACCAATGACATACGCCAAACTGAGCAAACACCTTCGGATTGTTTTGATACTTTAGGAAAACGATCCACGAGTCATTTGTGACGTGTACGAATCGACTGCACCTCAATCCAACGCACAGTGTGACCGGTATGGCTAAAATTGTCTGATATCAGTTTGAAAATGACATAAACTTTGGAAAACAACACCAATGACATACACCAAACTGAGAAAATGCCTTAGGATTGTTTTGATACTTTAGGAAAACGATCCACGAGTCATTTGTGATGTGTACAAATCGACCGCACCTCAATACAACGCACGGTGTGACCGGTATGGATAAAATTGTCTGATATCAGTTTGAAAATGACATAAACATTGGAAAACAACACCAATGACATATGCTAAACTGAGCAAAAGCCTTCGGATTGTTTTGATACTTTAGGACAATGATCCACGAGTCATTTGTGATGTGTAAAAATCGACCGCACCTCAATCCGATGCACAGTGTGACCGGTATGGCTAAAATTGTCTGACATCAGTTTGAAAATGACATAAACTTTGGAAAACAACACCAATGACATACTCCAAACCGGGAAAACGCCTTCGGATTGTTTTGATACTTTAGGAAAACGATCCACGAGTCATTTGTGACGTGTACGAATCGACCGTACCTCAATCCGATGCACGGTGTGACCAGTAAAGCTTTTCATTAGATAAAGATTCAGTATTTATTAAATGAGATAAATCAATCAAAAACATATTGATTTTACATTATTCCCTTTCATTGTTATGAAAATGAAAAATTTTGAGTTTAAAATTTAATATTTTAGTTTCACATTTCCATATTAATGTATTCTTTCATATTACTGTTTTAATTTCTTTCATTATTGCATTACTAACATAATATTTATTTTCTTATATAGGTGAATTTTTTTCCTTGAGTTCGGATGCTTTGTTCGGAAACAAATACCATCGAGAGCGGATCACAAATATAAAAGGATGAAACATGAATGTTTATAACTGTTGTTGAATAATTGTAAATGTAACCATGTAAAACAATGTTTGAAATGTATATAGAAATGCGTTTTTTTGTATTCATGGTGTTAAGTAAATGTATATACCGTTGTCAGTCAAAATATTGGGTGCGGGTGCTATGGTGTGCAGGTGTGCATGTGCTACTTTGTGCAGGTATTCTGGTGTGCAGGTTTGCAGGTATTGTTTTTTAGGTGCAGGTGTTGGGGCCTTTATCAGTGCTTTTTTAGCGCTGATAAAGGACACCTTTAACAGTGCTAGAGGAGCGCTGATAAAGGGACCCTATATTAGCGCTCCGAGAAGCGCTGATATAGTTGACCTTTATCAGCGATCCACCACGCGCTGATAAAGGACCCCTTTATCAGGGCTCCGAGAAGCACTGATAAACGTCCCCTATATTAGCGCTTCTCGGAACGCTGATAAAGGGGACCCCCCTTTATCTACGCCGGAATTAACAGCGCTTTTCTAGCGCTGTTAATGCTGGTTTTTAGCGCTGATAAAGGGGCAGGTTGTAGTAGTGCCAGTTACCCAGAGTCAGTGCATTATTACATAACATTGGCTGGATCACAAAAGATCAAGTCTCGAAAGACCGATTATTTTAGTAGCCTTGGAAGTACTAGATACATTCATAAGGTTTACATTACATCATAAAATGGAAAACAAAAAAAATTGTTTCAATAAACAAAACTAAGATCCCATAGATGATCAATGCAAGTCAATCCTAATATAATTATTTACATCCTGGGAAAAATATAACATAGAAAGGGGAGAGCTCAGATTCTCAGTAAGGATAACAATATAGTGGAAACTTTCATAAATAAGGATAAATATTTAAGGTAATGTATAGAACTAAAACACAAGGTTTTTCAATATAAACTTCATCTTAATATGTATAATATAAATCAAAATAGTTCCATTTACATACTCACATATATATTATACTGGTCGAATATTCACATTCACTATCAATAGAATCATTCATAATGATGGAATGCATAATTCTAGACTTTCATAACCACACAGTCAAGGCCTTGTGCCAATACTACATATAAGATTTTTTCAAGGCCTTGTTCCAAGACAATAGTTTGTCTCATGATACCTACCAATGCATTGAGGAGATATAGCAGGCTCCACCAGTCTCTTATATGTTCAATGCATTCCTCATATGAAAAAGTTTAAACATAACATTAAAATTTGTATTAAAACTACCATACGAAATGTCAATACTTTATCTATAAACCATGAATGGTATGAAATAAAACAACCATAGTCAAACATACCACAAAAGATTCAATATAAAATGGAAGTTTTGTATCATAATAAATCCACATGAAAAAAACATAAAATCCATCAAAGGATGATGACATAGATGAAATCAAAACCTTTTTAGAGAAATATCTATTTCTATTATTAAATCATTTAAAAGACACATAATAATAAAAGAAAACATTTTTATTTAAAAACATTCTTATCAGATTCTAAGGGATTATTCGACGATATAATAACGGTGGAAAATAACCGCACCCGCTACATAAGATCAAAAAACATTCTTACCTTAATTTTATCGAAAAGGTCATAAGGTACCTTGTTTGGAAAACAACAAAATGATTTCATTGAAAACATTTTATAAAAATTAAAACAAGGGTATAAAGGAATTTAACCTATATTCTAGTAAATAGAAACAATATTTTTTAATGAAATTTTTAAGAAACATGTATGTTGATGATAAAGAGATCTCAGTAGATACTTACATAAAAACAACCTCGGATAATAAATAGATTGTAAAATTAACCCTTACCTTGTACTTTTATTTTTCTCAAGGGTAAGTTAAAGCCCTATATAATGGTGAAATAAATATTATTTAATTATAAAATATTAACATACATTAATATGATATCATATATGATATTTTAACATGGCTTTGTTAATAATATCTTAGTATTATCATCGTTTCTGGTGTTAACTGATTCATTTTCCTTTATATACTTTGTTACGTAAATAATGTTTTTTATGGATTGTATGTATCTTATTCATATTCATAATTATATGAAGTCATTAAACATTATTTTTAATCATCTAATGAAAATTATTCATGAATGGATATGATGGAGAATGAATCTCAGCGCGTTCATGGAGACGGTAATCCGTACGTATGCACGAGCGACAATATCATTATTTTGATATTAATATAATATATAATTGGATGGTATATCATATATAAAGAATCATTATCATGTTATATTTAATATTTAAACCAATTAAACATCATTATTATTCCCATCAAAATAATAATGTATTGAATAACAATTACACCACGACGTGGAGACAGTAATCCATACGTACGCACATATGGTGACATGTCATTAAAATGATGGATAGAATAATGAATAAGGATGTACCATATTTATAATACCATCATAGTATATAGAGGATATTGGAGTTATTATTTTAGAATGTAAACAACAAATAAAGAGGAATTGGATGAAGAAAGGAACTTGAAAGAGGTGATGAGGCATCTCCCTCTTTTTCGGGTTCTTCCTTTTGGTTTGATCAGAAGGGCCCTTTATGTTGTATTTCTGACCAAAGTATGGACTCTAGGATGAAGGTAGGATAGTTTAGAGTGTCTTTGGGCATGTTTTGGCCGATCTAAATGGCTTTGAATGTGTGGATTATAGAAAAGGGGGACTGCCCTTTTATAAGAGGGGTGAGGGGCAGCTTAGGAAAAGTTCGAAATATTATTTATAATAAAATTATATTAGGTTTATAATGGATCCAAAATGAATTATTGAAAATTTGGGGGGGATATGGGTCGAAATAAACTAAAAAAATAGGTTTTATACAAGTTTGGGTCACTATATTAACTTTATATTTATGATTTAACTCTTAGTTAAATAGTTTGACATTTACCATGTCACATTGTATTTTTATATTATATTGTTTATAAACATACTATATACTTCCAAGAGAACACCAAATGGTTCATTAATGATACAAATATCATTATATAAGCCTTTTTTCCAAACATTAGATTTTTATGAATAGAATATCTATTAATAATATAATATTGTTTTTTTTAAAACTCTTTTATGTCAATTTTGACACTATTTGGTATATTTTTTTTTCTAAATTTATAGAATCATTATTACTTCGAAGAAATTCATAAAAACAACCCTAAAATTTCATATTAACCTATAAAAATAGTGGAATTCATAAAAAGTCTCAAATTACTTTTATTTGGATATTTATAATATCAATTATTTTAATATTTCAATAATTATGTAATTACTGAATCATCATAGTGTCATAAATAAATTAAATTATTTAATGTCTAAAAAATATAAATAAAATACCATTATGTAGGAAATATTTTTTGATATCTAATTATTATTTATAGAAGAATTTAACTTATGTGTAACTCTATATTAAAAAGGGTTTAGTTATTAAACATTGAATTTAACACTTTTAACTCTTCTTTGAATTTAATAATAATAAATATCCTAATCTAATCCAGGTGGACCTAATGGACCATATTTTATTCATAAGGTTGTTTTTGGTCGAATTATACTTATCAAATAGAATTATTACATGTTTTTGGGTAATAATAATATCATTTTTAGCCTTAATTACACTATTTACAATTAACAGTGGTAAATAAAAGTAAAAAGTTACTATTTACAAAAATATATTTTCATCTTATTGAACCAAATATTACATAATTATATTAACCATGTCTCTCAGATTTTCAAAATTAAACTCACAGAAGCGGTAAAATTAAGTTTTATATAAATTTGCAAATACTCATAGGAGGTGGGTAAAAGACGGAAAAATTTAAATAAAATTTTTATATATCTAAAATTATTATAAAATTACTCCAATGAATTAAATTGAAATTATATAGGTATTATGTATCTACATTGACCTAAAAAAAATTTAAATAAAAAAAATAATTATTTAAATAAAAATTCGGTTTTAAACTATAACTCAGTGATTTTCACTATTCATTAAAAATTGAAAGTTTTCAGAAATATACCAAAAATTTACCCTAAGTTAATTTCAATATTCTGAATCAAAAAATGCAGTTCATTTTGAAAGAAAAAATTTATAAAATTTCAAAAATTGGGTATTACTATTCATAATGACTAGTTTTATTGGTTGTGGTGTGTTAGAACTCGAAGTTGCGTACAACATACGCTATTATATTATTCAAAGAGAAGTGTACCGTGGAAGTTTTGGGTGTTACAATATGAGTTGAGGTTTTATATGAGATTTTGTGAGCATTAACATAGGAAGGATTTATGGTTATCAAGTGATCTTTTTAAGATCACATGATGACCTCTTCCGATGACATTGTGGCAGAATACTGGGGAGGGGCCACTGCTTTACTTGGACAAGATATCTGATGGTGGAAGTCAGTGACTCCATTTCTTCACATTTGTTCTTTTCCAGATCACCCTCCTCTATCCTTGTGCTAAAAATTTATGAGAAGGGATCATGTTATATATAAGATTATAGTGGCCGTGTTTGAAACCTATTTTTATGATATAGGTGATTAGTACAATAGTTTATGTGGTTGAGGCATTCATGTGATATTCCATCATAAAGGCATACAATCGGAAAAATCCAATTTAAATCAAATGAAAAATCACTCAAAATAGGATAGGTTCAAAGTCATAAAATAAATTTC
Source organism: Viscum album (assembly GCA_963277665.1). Classification (NCBI taxonomy): domain Eukaryota; kingdom Viridiplantae; phylum Streptophyta; class Magnoliopsida; order Santalales; family Viscaceae; genus Viscum; species Viscum album. The sequence continues at coordinate 397,091,435 of OY728148.1, forward strand.
AATGCCTAATATTCACTTAGATTACATGATCGAAGGATAATCATGTGATGGACTAGATCCCCTTCTGTGATGTTGTGTAATCCAAGGAAATATGAAATAATTTGGATGGAAGTTACATCACAGGTGGAAGGGTAAAAGGTCACTACACATCTCATGTAATCTTTAGTTCTTGTATTCAATTTTGTCACATTATCAAGGGATGATCAAAAAATGGTTTCGAGTGATGTAAGGAGATCATTCAGATAGAGACAAGTGTCTGCACTTGAATCTCACAGTGTCTTTAGTTGGATGCCTTTTACTTATGCTACTATCAATTAATTATTAGAGACAATATTGATGATGAGAGTGTGTCTCTCCTTGTCGAACCAGTGGTGCATCGGATTGTTGGATGTGTGAGAGGTTGAAGATAGCGGTCTCATGGTGTGCAGTATCACATGATTTCAAATCTATGATGCATGCTTTAATTCATGGTTGATTTGAACATGAAAGGTATTGGATTGAATTTCACAACAATGATCATTGGGTGGTGTGATTCGATGGTCCAGATTCAATCTCTATAGAGAAATAACACCCACATCAGATTCTCGATACACCTCTACTTTGGTATATATTCTATTTCATAGCTTCCATTGGTCCATGATATCAGTAGTGTTGGCTGCCGTTCCATATGAATAAATTCAAACACACAGGCTTCATCCAACTAAAATTATGGATCGGGATATGAGCACTCACGAGCTCAAAAATCATTGGCACCATACATGGGGATAACATCCTCTTGTGAGATATATGTTCTTCTTCTGGTCTATTTTATATCCCATGTTGACTCCCACGGGGCATGGTCAACCACTAGTCCCACATGGTCCTGTAGTCATATTGTCCTGGTAGGCTAGGGTGTTGGCAATTTTTTATGTAAAAGTAATGAATTATAATTACATGTAGGAGTCCAAGGTATCTTTTTAAACCTAAGCCATTATATATTACAATTTCAAATGTTACACCAATTTCATGCACATTCCTCCAATATTTGACGACAAAGTGTGAAATGTAAGGATATAGGTTCTAACAAAATTCCCCACCTTAGAATGAGATTCATAAGAATTAAAAAATATGATTCTAAAGTAAAAATAGCGCAATTTTCAAAATATTTGAATGTTTTATGATCCATGGTTATAAATATCAATAGAGGGTTTGTCATGAGTATGTCTGCGGGACACTCAAGTGTTATAAGGAAGGTACATCTGGACACAACTGCTCACCTAATTCCTATAAATGAAATTTCTCTTATGTCACGTGAATACACTGAAATTGGAATGTATATGCATTCCAGAACAGAAATATAATTGGGTGGAAAGAAATATGTGTCCTTATCTGATGTGTGGTACTTTTAGGATTCTACACATACCAAGAAGATGGAAATCAGGCCACACATAGTTCTCAAATATTCCACTATAAAGATCAAACTCATGAAAATGATAAATAGGTTTATATGTATAAAAAAATATGGTTAATGTCCTTATGTTGATCTATCTAATACAAAAGAGAATAAATACAAATTATTTTTTGTGATAAAATCCTAGGTAAATATCCATGGTTCTATTGATATTTTTATAAAATAATCTATGAAGTCCATCTATTGTGATAAATAAAAAACTGACCTGATTTCCCAGATTTGAGTGTGTGGCATTGAATAATATGATTTTTCCGAAATGTTCATTAATTCACTCTAACAAGATATTATTCATTGGTTCACCATCTCCAGTCGTCTGAAGATCTCCAGATTTACATCACCATTTCGGGCATGGTATCCTTCCCAGAGGCAATGTTCTCTATCATTTTCCTATTTCATGGGTCATTGAGAACATATCTTGAATATTAATAATTACACATGATGGGACTCACAATATTTGTATCTCTTTATTTTCATTCCCTTGCATTTTCCCTAATATTTAGATGGAGGAAGAAATAATGGGCATGGACATGGCTCTTTCTCAGTACGCCTTCTTATAGGGTTTTGATATAATTTATTTTTCATTATTTTATTTTATAAATTCTAAATATTTTATACATAATATAGAGTGTTTTTACAATGATAGGATAATAAACTTTTTCCTAGGATTACATTATTGAGGTTTTATCAAGGAGATCATTTTTTTGTTGTATATTTTATGGTCATTCAGACTGGACTATCGTTGTGATATAGTTTATTGCCTTTTAGATTAGACCTTTGATGTGTTGTATTTTAGGGTATTCTATCTAGACATTTTCTTCACTATAGTTTAGGGTCTTCTAGATCATTACATTGAGAAGTTGTGTTTTTTAAAGTAATACTACCATGAATGTTATATAATATGGTGTTGAAATATCACATATGAATCAAAACACTATGGGGGTGCTCAGTTATCCTATGGTGCAGTTAGGGATCATAGGGATTGGAGTTCATTTCTTTTAAGGAGGATCTTTCATTAGATAGAGTTTTTAATCCCTTATGCAATGATAGAAAGGCCATTAAAATATAATCACTGCTTTTTTATATAGGATATGGAAGATTCTATGGAAGAAAATAAGGATGAGGATGAAATACTAGGGATATTAGGCCCACCTATGTATTTGTAGTGTGGACTATATAAATCATCAACCAAACTATTTAGTCTATAAATACATGGCTGGGAAAACATTTTTTTATGTACCTTAACATTTTGACATCTATGGTTCCACCTTAGTGTTGTTGTAGCTCAAAAGAAATATAAGAACCACTCTATCAAGGAGGATATTTATTTATTTGGTGTCATAAATCCTCTATGCATCAATAACATGGCCAAGGAATTTTGGCCTTCACTTCCTTCCATGGGTAATGAATGATTTTATCAAACTAAATAATCTAGATGATGATGATGGGTATGGAAGAAAACGGCATCCTAGAAATGTTATGGACCCCTCAACAATCTGACTCTTATGTTATGAATCCTTAGCCACCCACCTTATGGGTTTGAATCATGAGGTGTGGGACATCATATGTTTGAGAATGAAGTGTCACATTCTGGCCTTGATAATGGGTACAAAACATGGTGACATAATGTAGAGGATGTCATATATACCTAAATAGTCTTGTATAGAGATTATAAATCATAATCCAATTTCTCATGTCATGTGTAAGGTATGGGGTAGTCACATTGGGGCTATCATAAAACCCAATCAGGTGCTCACTTCATCCATACTTATTTCAAACACACAAGAATCAGAAAACCCTTTTATATCGAACTAATATGTCTTTTGTTGGTGGTTTTAAAATCATCTACATAAATATCATGGTCAATCATTGATATCTATTTTATTATTTTGGGGGTAATTAATGGTTTGTAATTCCACAAGATGAATTATTTAAATTAGTGTGATTTATGGATTGTATAAGATTCCAGAAGGGTTCATGCACAATATAATTTCTTCCACCACCTAGAAAACATATTCTCATGGAGACGAAATGTGAAAAATAATTCCTATAAAATTTTCCTAGAATAGGGTGTCTAGTTATCACAAATGGATTTTAATAATGTCACAATTTGAACCTTAAAAACATAGTAACCTATTTATTTACACCATAATTTTTTAAACCCTGAAAATGAATTGTTTAGAGATAAAAGACACAACTTTTCCTCATTCTTCCCATTGTTGGATTTAAACATGACATGTTTTAAGTAATTTTCTCAAGAAGTAATTGGCGTTTCGATTTATACTATTATAGGATAAAATTTATTGTTTTACATAATTGAAAAATTATTGAATGTTTAAGGTCTTAACTCTTATGGACCTAATATGGGAGATTTCCCACAAGATCCCGATTCGGATACCCAGGGTAATGAGTTCACTAACATTCTTCTAAGTTGGTGGTGGAAATGTTGTAAATCTTGGATTATGTTCCTCTTGTCATGGGAAATGATATGGGATAGTCATACCAGGTATGTCCTATAACACCCTGAGATGTTAGGATCTGCCTCTATGACATCGAGATCATGTGAATCAGAAGACCCTTTATATTGGACTAATATATTTCTAGTTTGATAATCTAAATACCTTTTATGTCATTAGCATGGACAACCTATAGATATCATTTTTCCTTTTCAAAAGAAATAATAGGATTACAGAAATTTGGGGCATAAAATATGATAAGAGATGAACATGGATTGAATTTATTTTAAAATATGATGGAAGCACCCCATAATCAATTTGAATGAGGTAATTATAATGTGTTCCTTTGATAAGGAATTAAAAAATGGAGATAGTCTACATAGTTCTCATCATGTAGTGTGGACGTTTGTTGAGAAGTCTTGACATCATCTGACTAACACTTTTTCATTACATTTTAACATCATGGGGTGAGGATGTATCCCCGTGAATTTCATCATCATGTGAAATTTATTTCGGCCCTACCATTTAATATCATGCAGTAAGGATGAATTTTCATTCAGTTTAGCATCATGTGATAATGAAATCAGAACCGAAAAAAAAGATGAAAATTTTATGATTGGGACCAATGGTGAATTTTTGGGCATCACAACATATCAAATGAAAATGAGAAGGAATCCACTAGTAGTTCTTCATAGTCATAAATTTTAACATCATGTAGTGAGGATCCTTTAACGTGAAATGGTGGAATCAAAACGATGACCATGAATGGGATTATGGGTGTCACTATCTATCCCATGCTTATGTGAATCAATCCGTACATAGTTCCAAAATTTAAAACTCTCTATTTTTTAGTCTAGATAGTATGAATAGGTCATAATTATTTCCATTTATTTTTGTATGTGGTTCTAGTATTAGAGGGTTATTCATCACTATTTATCCTACAATGACAGGAATCAAGGAACACAAATTTATTTATAGGACCATTCAATTTATTTTCACGTTTAAAGAACTAATATTGACCGATGTAAAATGAGATAATATTGTGGCTAAGTGAAAATATTAATATTTGGATGTCTTTATGTATCATATAAAAATTTAGAATCAATCAATTCCTTGTTCATAAATGGGAAACTCTCTCTCTACTGATATCACCAGTACAAATAGGTTTGAATTTTCTATGTTGATTATTGAAGCTTAGACAATGATCAGATTTTAAGGCATCACTATGTATCCTATAATTATTAGAATCATGTCATACATTGTTCATTAAGGTACTTTGAATTTTACCATCATGTGATAAGGACAAATAGGTACCATAGTTAAAGGTGTTATTATTTAGGTTTGTCCCAAAGAATGAAGTCAGGGTGTCTCCACATATCTCATGAAAAACTAGAATCAATCCATACATAGTTATTGAAATCCCATGTAATTTAACGTAATGGGGGGATGATGGAGGTGAACTAGTGTGACATGATGAGAATATTGTGGTAAGGCCCACATGTGTAAATTTTGGCGGCACTATATATCTCATGAGAATGAGAATCAAACCACATGTAGTTATTTTGTGAAATGTTGTTAAACTTATTGTGGTGAAGACTAATGGTATTCCTTTTAAGGTCATGTATTCAACACTACGAGAATCCCAAGGAATCAAATACACATTGTTCATATGGGTATCCCCCTTTTGAAATTTTTAAGCCCATATGATCTATGATCGTTTTGAGAAACAACAAATAGAATGGGTTCCAGAGATTGGAATTTAGGAGAAGGGCATGGGAATTCTATATCATTTGGTGGGTAAACCAACATATAGAATCCATGAGTACCTACAAATAACATTGAAAATTAGAATCAATAAATACCTAACTCTAGAGAGATATGCAGTTTAATTCATGTGGTAAAGACATTGGAGATGTTTCATGTATGAAAATGGACATTAACGATTCATGTAGTATTATGTCACGTGGAATGGACATTGGATCACTCATCATTAAGGGGGATTTCTGTATTTTTTTCATTTTATTTCATGTGGTATATACATTGGATCACCTGACGTTAAATACATTTCATCCTATGGTCGGGCCCAAAAATAATGATTTTGGCTTCACAAAGTATCCTATGAGATCATGAGTCACGCCATATGTACTTCTCAAGAAACCATGCAATTTAACATCATGCGGCCAGGATGATATCTATGTAGTTTAACATCATGCTGTTAGGAAAGATTTATACATTTTAACATAATTTACATAGGTAAAATTACATGGATTACTCTAATGTGGATTCCCTTATCATTATTCTATCTGTGATATAGATGATTTCCTCTTCAAGATCAGTCATGGTGGTGGTTTCATTAGCCAATTTGTCAATGCAAACATGTTGCAACTTGTAATCCAAATGAAACTATATCATCAGTATACCAAGATAGATCATGGGGGGGGGGCTATTTATTCACATTTAATGGAATATTCACCATTAATTTACTTTAACACAAATCATGGTTGATCATACTATAAGGATTTACACAGTTTTTCCCCAAACCATTGGGTGTTGCAACCTGTATATCATCATCCAAAATTGGATTCTTGCCTATCATTCTTATAGAAATATGCTTCTGTATATATTGATCCACCAGTTTCGAAGAGGTGTAGCCATCATACTATATAATTCCACTTAAATTTTATTTCAATGTTATCTCTCATATATTGAGATGTCACATAGTTTATCCCCATGTGACTGGAATGTGTTTAGTACATTTTTTCATCATGTGGAAAGGACATTGATATAAGTGGTTGGGCTAGCATATAGAATTTAGGTAGCACAATGTATCTCATTATGATGAAAATCAAGCCTTACGTAGTTTTGTATTGTAGGCGTGGTAGGAGACCTACAACAGCAATGGTGGTTCTCTCGGGTGAGATCCCTAGAAACATATAGTTTTATGAAATTTTTAAAACATAAAATATTATTTTTAATTTCATTCTGTGACTTATCATGGTATTCCTTTTATATTCTTTCATTCAGGAATATAAGGACATTATCTCAAGCATACATGGATTAGTTCGTGTGGGGAATCCCTTACCGAAATTCCTAAAATAATGTCATATGAGGTTGATGTGGGAATTAAGGAATGACAACAGATTCATTCACCATTCAGGTGATTGGAGGATAGGATATGAGTTTGTTATGTCAATTGGTGTCAAGACTAGGATATAAGATCTTGTTTTACCTATATATCTTGTATAAAATAAAAATTCAGTCATCTATAGTTCTAGAGGAACCGTTCATTTAACATCATACGGTAAGGATGCCATCCATGAATTTTAACTACCCTATGGCAAGGAAACAATCTAGGAAATTTAATATATTTTAGTAAGAAAATTATCCATGTAGTTTGATTTAATTCGCTAAGGAAAATATCAATGCAGTTTAACATCTTTTTTGGAGGATGAGATCTATACAATTTAATGTTTTTTGGTTAAGATATTTGTCGTGATGTTTAATGACCAGGGTTAAGGATGATGGACATTGGTTTTAGTGTCTTAGTGTTAGGATGAGTTCTATATAGTTTTAAATATTATGGTATGGTTTTATATGTATTTTAATGTTAGGGGTAAAGAAATTATCCATACAGTTTGACATCCTGCAGTAAAGAAAAATATCCACGAAGATTAATGTCTTATAGTAAAGAAGATATCTGCATTGTTTAATGTCATTTGGTAAGGACTATGACCATGTTGTTTAATTTATTTCAGTATAGATTATATACATATTGGTTTACATCTTGTGGTAATGAAATTGGTCATGTAGTTTAATTTGTGTGGTATGGATGTGATCCATGTTTATTAATGTAGTGCGTTATAAATGAGATACATGTGGCTTATCAAATTGTGGTAAGGATGATATCCATGAATATTAAAATTATTTGGTAAGGAAAAAGGATATTAACCTATACATATAGTGGATATTCTAAAAGATATTGGACAATGATTACATATATTGCGTGAGTTTCGGGATCTTTCATATCTATCAAGCCTACATATACCTATTCCTCGAATCAATATTTTGAACAAAAAAACATTCTATTTGGTTCCTGAGACATCTATGGTTATGGAAAGATTTATCATGTCCATCAATACTATATTATGTAGATTTACCATTGATGGTAGTTTTTTCAAAACATTTTCCATGGACTAACCGAATTACTAGAGAACATATCTTGGTTGAAAGGAATATACCCTGCACTCCCTGTCTTCAAGAGATGGGTGAGTAGGCTATTTCTCATGCATGTTATATATTCCACCATTATCATGGGTTCCTAGTTGAGTATAGATTCTATGGTATAGAGTCGCGATATATATTATTTTAAGTTAATCTATTTAGGAAATTAAAATCTTGGATGATACATGCACTTACCAATAATTAAAAGATCACAAATCTCTTTGAGGTTTTATAGAACCATATTATATAAGATGGTTTTCAAAATAGTCCCGATTAGGAGGTGAAATATATGGAAATGTACCCAACCCTATGGGATGGGGGTCTTGTAAATATAAAAATTCCTTCATCCTTGCAGCTACGGTGAGGTGGAACATTGTTTGGATATCACCCAATGAGGGTATGACAAATATGAAAATTTTAGAAGCCTTGTGGGTTGTGGAACTTCACTACAAGGTAGTCCATAATAGGTATACATTGGCTCATCATCCTAAGGTAGATACCACATTAGTATTCATATAATGATCTTGCATTGATTCATATTCTCTTATAGGATTTTAGTGATATGTTCTTCTACAGAAATTTCCATGTCGTCCTCAATGGGCTAGCATGGAGGATTTTAGAAATTTCCATTTTCTCTATAAATTTTAGGGTTAGTGGATGATGGTGGGGTTTGTAATGTATTACCTATAGACTACTTCTTCTTCTTCCATTGTACATGTGATCCATTGTTGTTATCCTAATAAATTCAAACACAGTAAGAAATATCGTCTTATAGATTCCTAGTGGATACCATATAAAATTTCATCTATTGTTCCAATAGAATAAGGTATGACTTACTACAGTGCCTCATATGGATGAAGGAGGATATGATTTTACCCGTAAATAGTGTGATTGACTAGATTCGATGAGTAATGTTCATATCTGATGGATATGATATTGATAGAGACACAATTCAGATGGTTCTTGTCTTTGACAGAGAATTCTGTTTGATGGGTTGATTTCTAATGTAATATTTTGGTGGTTCAGTTCCCATGATACCATTTGAGTGGTAATTACCAATGATGAAGATGTTCTCATGGTATAATATGGTAAAACTAATCCGTCACACTTATCTATATGATAGAGTGTTCCCTACGATTCAACAATCACTGAGGCTTGTTTTGATGATTTTATAAGCTTCGGGATAACAGTGATCTTGGATTGATTCAAGGGAATTGTAATGACACACTTGTGGACCTCATACATATTCAATGTAGTAGGAATAGACAATTTTGTTGAATCTATATTGTTTGGATACCCAAGGAGGTTTCCCATACTGTTTTTCCCGTCTTAGATTGTTGTTTTAAGTAAAACCCCTTCTACAGATCCTTGTGGAATCATGTTCTCATATGAGTAGTGATGATTAGAACATATTGGGGCTCCCCTAGGTTTGTTCTAGGGTGATTTTGTTGACATTATGATTTTCCTCATCCACCTACCCTAGATAGGGAAGGTATATGTCACTTCATTATAGCGAAAAAATCCAAAGGTGGTTGAATGTGGTGATAAGGTTCACTTCCTCTCTTATGGATTGTAATTGGAAATAAGGCCTTATGGAATTCAACAAATAAAGTATTTCATGTGACAATTCTAGAGATATCATGGAGATTTTGATGTGGTATTACCAGAACCATACGTTCACCATCCCTCACTGAAGGTGGAGTGTTGGTGAAATTTTTTGTCGAGGCCTCAGGATCAAATAAGCTTGTCCAACAATATTCGGATTTGTTGGCACATTCAATGAAATCATTTTGATTGAAATGAATATTTAGATTTTATATGTAATGAATCAATATTATTTATCTGCATAGTTTAGTATATATGATTACATGTTAGATCCATAACTTCCACATTTCAAAGGTAATTGGGTATTCCTTTTTTATTACACAAGGTTTCTTGTTGTAAAATGAAATTTTCTAGTTTATCATTATATTTTTCATTGAGAAAAACATAAACTATCCTAATTAGAATTGGTTAATATTTCTCTTTTGACCTATTAATGGGATGAAATAGTTAAAGAAAATCATGTGGGGTTAACTATTTTCTTTTATCCACATTCTTATGTTTTGGTAATGGGTTTCTCTCGATGGTTTGATTGTGATGTGTTTTGAGGCCACTCTCAATATCATGCATTAGGATTCCATTTTTTGAAATTTTCCAAGAATCTCCAAGTGGTACCTTAATCCATAGTAGGGTATATACATTCTTTCTAATGGTTGGAGGCCACCAGGATTTTCAAGACCAATTACTCTTGAGGACTCACATTGGTCAAGATAATTGGAGGTCGGGCTCATCACACCCTTTTGGGGAGAATTACTTCCTAATCTAGGAATCTCTTATAGATTTTGGATATTTCATGAAATCTTTCACATACCCCGATAAAAGACTTTTTAACCCTATTTCAATGGATTTATTATGAACATGTACTAATAGGGACAATAACATGTATATCATGGGTTCCATATCACTCTCCTATTGAATTATGATTCTTTAGGCCATGGATATTTTTGAGAACTCTAGAATTTATTTCTATCCAATTATATGGTTGGTGCCATGGAGATGGGATTGATCCTATATGAGGAATCCTATGTATCTTGTAAAAATTGGAAAGAAAATATTAGTATTTTGTTCAATAAATTGTAAGGTATTATTATACGACCCATCCATGTAGTTTAACATTTTATGATAAGGACATTAATATCAAGATCATAACTCAACATAGAATCATATGTATCCTCATTATTATATGAATGAAGGTCTGTGTAGTTCATTCAAAGATTGTATGTGTCTGGAGAGATTCGAAAATAGAGGCCATAGTCATGGATTATATATAAGACTACCCTGGATTACTTTTTTTGGAATGTATTACATTGAGTAGGAATGAGATGTAATCATACGTTCATCCCAATAGTGGGTCCATGTTATGGGAATTCTCAACATTCTTTCTGCACAATAACCACTAGTCACTAAGACCATGTGAGTTATGCTTTATTTGAGAAACTACTTATAGTGGTAGATTGGAAACACTGAATGAGATAATATCTATATGGGGATCACGCTTTAATGTTTCCATTTGAGTGTTATGATAACCCATCTTATGGAGGATTTATCATAGAGATGTGGTGTTAGGAAGGAAACTTATATATCCTAACGAGGGAAAGAATCTAATTTATCGTACAAAAGTTGTCTTGAAATACATTGATAGGCTATATTGGGTAATCACACTTGATGATACTATGGATATTGATGATATTTATATTGTGGAAGTGGCTTGAAAAAATATGGATTCCCTCTAGAAAGGGAAGAATTATATTATGTTGGTAATCGGTTCACATGCATTGTGGTGGATTGGTATACTCTGATCATCTCATTGGTTAGGGATTATACTATAATATCACTTGATTGAGTTACTAATTCATTATATTCTAGAGTATTAATGGGTGGTTGTGATTTCCATGATTGTATTTCTTATATCATGATATTTGTTAGGTCACAATAGTGTGTATACCTATCTCATTAGTAAAAATTACCTTATAAAAGGGGTGTGCGGCTAAATATTCCTTGATGGGATCCAAATGGATCTATCCATGATGGTATTTTGTATAATGTGGGCATGTCATTATGTATTTTCCTAACATTTCTTATCCATCTACATGGCATGTCATTATTTTTTCCCAATATAATGCAGAACCAATCAGACATGGAAGACATATCCAAGGGTGTATTCTGAATCAATTATCATGCCATGGATGTATTTTTTAGGAGAATAAAAAATGTTTAAGATGATTCTCATAACAAAATAATAAAATTTTGGGTCCTCATGAATGAAAAATTTATTTTTCAGAGATTAGTTTTCACACTATCAAAGTAGACATGACTATCTACCAACGCTTGATTGAAATAACATTTTTCACACTGTCTCTTGTCAATATAGACATTCCTATGAAAATGTTATTTGCACGACGATGAGTTAATGAATCCTTCACATGATCGAGGTGTGTGGTCTATGATCTACTTTCATGATAAAGGATAACCACTTTTTGGTACTTTTCATGATTGACATGACTTCTTCCTTGGTTTGTTGCATGAATACATAGACATGTCATGGTATTATCACCTGGTCAACTTGACATACCCATAGGTCGTTCCATGTAAATGGTGACATATCAATATGCTACCACAAGATCAATATGTCTTGTCTAAGTCCTATCTCAGGATCAATGTGTCATTTCCAATGTTGTCTAAATACATTGCAAGTCCCATGAGGACTCATTTGATTGTGTGTCCTGGGAGCATTCCCATGAGATGTACTTGTGTATATGTGTGGGATCTTGGGCCCATACCATTGCTGTTTGTTCAAACCCGAAGGGGTAATGCCTTCTGTTTCATGTGGACTAATATATTTCCAAATGTTAATGTTGAATGCATACATAATAGTCATTTTATGGAAAAGGGAGGTTCCGTATATAATCTCATATACATGTTAAGAGGATGTTTTCATGGTGTTCCATTTTTCATATGAATCACATGAACTCAAAAGGTATTTTTCAGTCTTATTATCGCACCCATAAATTATAATGTACAATTATTTATTTGATATCATGTACGAAACACATCACCATGTGTGTTGGGGAATATTATAATCCGATATTCTACTATATATTTACTATTATAAATAAATTGAATACTTTATAAAGCATGTAACGAACAAAACACCAAGTCATCTTGAGTAATAAGAAATAGATACCTTTGTTGATAGCTTATGTTACATTAAATTGTGACATTCCACTATAACTTGTGTTACACGCAATAGACACCATCCTCAATATCATGTGTTATACACAAGACTATGTTTCCCCAAACAAGGATATACTACTAAAATATTATTATTTAATATAATAAGATATAACCTATCTTTTATGCTAGAGGGTATGAATATTATTAACAAACATAGAACAATTTATGGTTTATATAAATAAATAAATAATAAACATGATTCCAATTAATAAAAAATGAATATAATAACCAATTGGATAAAAAAATGTAACATTATTATAATTATTATTCCAATTGATTTTTGTCTTAGTAAAAATAATTATTTACAATTAGTGATTGATCATAATGAAATATATATGTTATATATTATATAAAATATTTTTAATATTCTTCTATTAGGTTTGATAGACATAAGATAACAACAAAACCTACTTGACAGATAAAAACATATGTTTTTATAAATATAATTATAACGCCATTTAATTTCAAACCAATCTTAAATCAGTAATTAAAAATGTTAAATAAATTAATTTTTCAAAATAAACATTTTATATTAAATATAAATATAATAAATAGTTTACAGAGAAATTTTTATATTTTTTTGAAACATTTTATTTTTTGATGATAAGTTAAAAAAATTGATTTTTAGTTCAAAACATATTTTTTATAAAATTTATTTATATTATTAAATTGTATTTATAATGGGATTTATATTGTAATTATATAATATGTTTATAAATAAATTCAATTTAGTTATTTTATTCAATTTAACATTTACACTGATTATAATACATTGCAAAAATTCAGACATTTTCACATTAAAAACCTGCATAGTCATCCCACCCTAGGGATTAAATTTAAAATAATTTATGTAACGTATATGAGATGATTTTTAAAAATTGGATTCCATATTTGGAATAATAATAATTTATAATTTATAATTATAACAACATTTTTATTGACTAAAAATTACTATTGAACGTAATTATAATTAATTAAAATTATTACGGTAAAATAAATCAAAATTTTAGGCTAACCCCTAACCGTAAGGCCTAAAATGACAAATAAACATGTCTAAATTTATTTGGATGGACATATATTGACCCTATAATATATTAGACAGATTTTTGTGCATTCTTTATCCACATTTAACTTGAAAACCCTGCATGTAATTCCCTTGTCAAAATATAAAAGGAGTGTCACTCATCCTCCACTATAAAAAGGACCTTCTCCCCTCCAATTTCGTCACACCTTTAAAGACACTTTTGATCGACCATGATCTGAAAAAGTATCATTTCAAAATAATTAACTTCATCTTTGAATCCTATCATTGGGCATAATTCCTTTCAAGGATGCCTTTTCGTATAAACCAAAATAGGTACACCATTAAGAGGTAACCGTTTTTCATATGCTTTTTATGTTTATTTCAATTATCCAATCCCTCAAATATTCTTACTCATTATTTTATTATAATGAAAGTATCTAAAATATTAAAGAATGGTTTTATGCTAATTTTGTCACCTACACTCACACACATAACCACCTAATGGGTGACGAACATACTGTTTTTGTGTACGGAAAACTGCCGCCTAACGAAATTATGCTTGTTCATTTTTCCAATACTAACATACACAGTTAGACATTTGGATGTAAAATATATTTATATAGTTCATATATGATATTTATTTTTTATTAATATTTTTATTATTCTTTTATAAAAACTAAATTTATCATTTTCCATTTTTTTATACTGTAACATCGTTTGAGAAAGTGTGGACAACAACCCCTTCAAGACAATGTGATTCATTCACACTAAACATGGAAGACACAAGGATAATTATTTTGAAAAAAATGAAACATATTAATTAAATATTTTAATATACTTAAAATATATATATATATATATCATTTAATTTTTATTATTTTAATATGAAATAAAAATCAATGTAGTGTTCATGCGTATGAGCGGCCTACCATCCTCATGAATAGAACATTTCATTTCTTATCCCCAAAAATTATATATTACTATAAATAAATATATAATAAATATATATTATATTAAAAAAATATTTTTACATTCTTGAGATGATGAAAACAAAATAAATTTAATAATAATAACTAATAATAATTTAAAACATACTCAACCAACATGGAAATTAACACTTGAAATAGTTAAAAAAATGAAATCTTATTAACAAATGGTTAATAAGATATTATTATAAGACCATATATGATATCATACATATTAATATGGTTATTTAATGAGTTTTTAACATGTATATTCCACTTATACATGATGTTAATGGAAGTTCAATTAAAATGAATCTCAAGGTAATGGATTCTCATCTCGTTTTTTACATTCACGAGATAAATGTCTTATTCAACACATACATAAATTGTGTAGTGTATATACTAACAGTTTTGTTATAATTTTTCATTAATCATTTTATATACATGGTATCCCAAATTCTCAATTAAAATTATTCTTTCATGATGTTTATAATTTAAAATGATCAAATTTTGTGTGGGATACATTGGAACGTGAAAAGACTATTTTCCATAAAATAAATTTAATGATCATTCAATGGTATTTCCATTAATGGAAATTAAATTAACATTTTTCAATAAAAATATTAATTTTGTTCTCTTGTATTTATTCATGATCTTATCTAATTATTAGTACAATTTTTCCCTCATAGGTACTCAAAATGTTTTGGGAAATATATTTTTAGAAAACCCAACAATATTAATCTCTTTATCAGAGAACATATTTTCATCTAGAAAACATCTTTTCTTAAAATTTTATCATTTTTTTAAAAAATAATTTTTTAAATAGAGTTTTACCATTTTTATTTTCCTAATTTTTCTAAATGAATCTTCTTTTCCCTTTCCAAAAAAGGCATTATTCTAAACCATTAATAGTGAAAAAGGAATGTTCTTTTTAACTCGTATAGATTGTATATGATTACACACAATAATTTATTTGAATATTCCATTATATGTTTAAGAGGATAAATTTTCATGAAAATATTATCAACTGAGAATTTCAAGGAAAAGGTTATTCAAATATTTTTTTAATACAAAAGGATATATTCCTCAAGAACATTTTTAATTGATCTTTTTATATTTTTTTATTCATTAATAAAAGACAATCCATTATTTTAATCCATATGGGGTATGATGTATTTATCCCATAATTAATTTTCTAATTATGGTTTTTATTGATTTTTCCAAGGATAGTATTAACATTAACTTCCTTTACCCCATTTAGTCGTCTTCAAATATTTGATTTCCTGTGATCATTTGACATTGAATTTCCCCTATGTATCTATCTCATTTTTCATGGATATAATAATTGTCTAATATGTATACCATTTTCAAACAGTTTTTATATTAAATTTTATTTAATTATTTGTGGAAACAGTAATAAATTTGTATCGTATATTTCATATGGATATTTTATATGGAACATTATCAAAATTATTATTCAATATATGAGGAATGTTTTGGGCTGGTAAGACATGGGCGGGGTCTGGTTATATATTTTAAGTTGATGCATCAGTAGTATTATGGAGAGAGTCATTTGGATAGCCAACATAGATGTGGGATTAAATGATATTTTGAAATCTAATTTTTAATGGTTTTGATAGTAATGGTACCATGAACCTTGGAAACTTGGCATCCAATAATAAATAATTTCCCTCTTAATTGTTTCAGTTATTATACATCCATGTGATTTTGTGTTGAAATATCAATGGATAAATTTCATTTTAGTTATATAGGTGGAATATATTTCTATTTCATACCGTACAATATTTATTTTCCCTTATCTATTTATTTTAATGGCATGAAAAAAATTATTGCAATTCCATATTTTTTACACAATTCCATTCAGTTTATCGATAATATAGAATGTGGGTTTAGTTATTTAATATTCCAAATTTAATTTTCTCATTGATTCAATATTTCCATCTATTTATTTTATCCTTACGATGCATTTGAGATACCACTAATTATGTCTAATTCCCCAAGAATCCAGGAAACGTATTATAAAAGATATGTAGTAATTTACTAGATAGATTAATGATAACCCTAAAGTTATTTAATTCAAGAGACAAAAAAAATTTGTATTAATTTGTTTATTCTTTTCTCATGTATGTATCATGTTTACCAATAATAGTAAACAATTTTTACATATAGATTTGATTACTTGTAATATTTATAATGTAGTTATAATCACACACCAGCTCAGGGATACCTTGGGTAGGTTTTCTATAGTTTTTATCTAATGACATTTAGTGTCTTCCATGGGAAGTACATTAAAAAAAATTGATTAGAGAGTGTATCCCTAAGTTCTAATTTGTGGATATGTATATAATAACTCTATAAAATTTTGATAATGTATATATAAAATGGGACTTCCTATAAATAAATACATGTCTAGCTGATACACATAGATGTGGTTCTAACACAAATATACATAGGAGCAATAACTCCATGAAGGTGTTCTGTGCGTGACATAGGTGACATATTAAACGACATTGAGCCTCTCCATGCAATTAGTTTGAAACTCTTATAGGATTTTATTAAGATTATCCACTTTAGAAAAAATCATTATAATGTATTTGATTAGATAATTAAAATGAATATCCTAGGTTAATCATAATGTATATAAATTAAATATTTTGTGTTTACATTTAGAAATCATATGAATGGTATTATGGATAACCCTTGGACTAAAGATGCACCTTTGTGTAAATAAATTTATCTTGTATTTATGTATTATAGTTTCATCGCAAACATTAGATAACAGAATATTTAGTGATTACCATATTTTCAATGATTTACATCATATTTATTTTGGAAATTATATTAATTTGGTGACATAAAAGGACAAAATGTAATCATGTTATAATTAATAAAATCCAGCAAGTTCATGGGTCTTGAACCCATGATCAAAGTAATAATTGGATTTCATTCCAACCAATGACCTATATAATTTATTTGAAAAATTTACATAGTTTTTTAGTATAATAATTTGACAAAAAATGTTAATTATGAACAAATAGTATCACTTTTGAAGATTAGTGCATAATATATGAACTATATTAGTTTTAGAAGTTATTTAAGGAAAAATAGTTAGACTTGTCTTTCTTTTATAGGTCTTTTGATCCTTTAAAAGTATCTTTAGATCATCATGGATAAATAAGTCATTATGGGTAATTAATATTTTTGAGTAAATGAATAAATTATAATTTGATCAAAGATCCACCAAAAGTAGGGAATGAGCATATGAAATATAATCTTATCAATGAAATATATTTTGTTTTATTATTAAGCTATAAAATAATTAAATAACATTAGGGAAAGTATCATTAGAAAAAATGTGGTCAAAATATATTACATTTGATTGAACTGATGGTCTATTAAATAATCACAGATTTATGGATTTTGGGCCCTAATTTTTCCATTTACAATTCATATGTATTTAATTGAAGACCTCATTCACTCCCAAAAAAAATATTTACTCTTTTCATTCATGTACCTATCTCCATGTTCCAGTAATGTTCTCTTGTTTAGAGACCCAGTAACATGGTAGTCCATGTGGCCTTTTTTACTTCCCATTATCTATTTTAGAACAGATTTTTTATGAAACCTTCTCATGACGTGATATTTCAACAAAGAAAATATCAATCTACAATGACCCGCCAATTCTCATTGCCTTGATAGTACAATGAGTCATCACCAGGCCTTAGTCGATATCCCCAAAACGCCAAAGGCAGGAAATAAATACTGAAGGGTTTCAAATACTATTGGGGGACGATTTACCCTTTATGAAATAATCAAATAAACCTACCAACCATAACCAACATTCACTATATGATGGATGAACAAATGAAAGTCAACTCAAAAAATTCATGTATCTCAAAACCACATCAAAGTTAGTAACATCAGAATAATAACAAAGTATCAAAGTACACAGTGGAAAAACTACCACAAACTCTTTGAAGACTCCATGCTCCACAATATCCAAACTATAAAATCCCTAAACATCCCAAACATCACGAGGTAGTGCTAAACATGTATGAAACATTACCTTTTCCCGTGTCTTGGATGATAGCATCTGCAAAAGCACCAAAGTTTCAATTCAGGTGTGAGTATAAAACTCAGTTGGTTATCCCCAATGACTTCCCCACTCATGCCACTAGGATTGATGAGTTAAAAACAATTATATAAAATGGTTTATATAAAAAAATTTCTCAAATGTAGTTTATAAATAAATATAAACATGATTCCAAAACCATTCGTTACCAAACTCATATGAGGGAAATTGTAATATTTTTTCTAGAAATATATTTCTCCAGAAAAATAAATAAACAATATTTACAACCATTCTCTAATATATATATATCATAATACCCAACCATTCCTCAAACACATGCAACTGACAATGCATGCAATGTTATGATAGTTCCATATTCATGAGCGGTTACTTGTCGATCTACCATGTTGTCACAATGTAATTTTTTCCCATGTGCCATTAATCTTCTAGAATAGAGAACATGGAAATATTTCAACTAAGCCCCGTATATGTGATTCACATTTGACAGTAATCCTTTGGAACCGAGCATAAGGTCATATTTTAACCAAGCCCCATATATGCAATATGAATACACAACACATATGACCTAAAATCAAGCCCAAATAATGCTTTGAATAAAAATACATTTCTATTGAAAATTGTTTCCTTCAAAACCATTTCAATGCAAAACAATTTCAACTCCAAAGCATTTAAAAAAACACCATTTTTTTGAAAACCATTTCTACTAAAAACACCCTTTTCATCAACAATTTCTAAATTACATATAATTTATAATTTAATATCATCATTTTATGTGAAACCCCCTTTTTCAAAACTAATCACCAAGATCCTGCAATTTCACAAAAACCATAAACCACAACAAATGAATAATTTCCATGAATTTCACAATCAATAAACCAATTTGATTCTAATCCAATAAATTCTAGCAAGAGAAGATGAGAGTACAGCTACTTACCTTAAATGTTTCTACAAAAACCATAACAAACGAAGAACGCTCAAGAAAATTGGGTCGATTATCCTGGAACCCACCTCAGATCTCTTCTCCTAAGAAGACTGAGACCAAATCTCAAAATATTTGGCATCCACACAACTATATTTTCCCATAACGGGTGTAGATCAATGAAATTGAATGAAGAGGAGAATTAGATTTTAGTATATCTAGGGAACCGAACAAGAAAAAATAAGAACGATCACATACCACAAGAATCCGACTACAATTTGTCATGGGAAGACTTGGGATCACCTTCGAAATGATGGGAGAACCTTCATTGGCCTAAGGAAGGAAAAAAATCCCAAGTTATGTCCTCTTAAGAGGGAAAATGTGCCACAAAAAGTTAAAAACGTGTGAAATACACTTTTTTATGATCTCAATTAAGAACCCGTACAGTTAGTTCACACGGTTAGACAAACCGTGCACTAACAATGTGTTAGAAACTTCCTCGGCAGAACCTCACACAGACCCCTCGCACGTTCTCCCGAACTGTGCTCCACCCTTGCTGGAGCCACTCCCCAAAAGAGACTACTATGCGCTATTAGAAAAACCGTGCGCCTCTCGTGCGACTATCAACTCACCCCAGAAACTCCTCCAATGTTCTCTATAATCTTCAAACTATCACCCTTAAACTTCATAGAAAAACATTTTTTATGGAAGCATCCCACTTTATGGAAACACATAACTTTATTGAAACAAAACACTTTGTAGAAACACCCACTTTATGGAAACACCCCACTTTAAGAGAAATTCTCTATATTATACACAACAGTTTAAAAAAATTTGAGGAAAGGGGTTATGTACTAAAAACTGGGGGTACTTATAGAGACCTGAAGCTTGACGTACATGGACATTACATTACTTTTGAGGAATACTTAGTACATAAAAACACACACACACACAAGGACCGTAATAGTTTAGTGTCTTGGGAAACTCAGAATATAATCTTCTAATCATGGTGAAAGATCTTCAACATCTCCCATAAATATCTTCCCTTTTTTTATACCTAAAGCCTTTCTTTATATCATGGGGAGAAGAAAACATAAAAGGGTGAGCTCAAATTCTCAGTAAGGGTAAACAAAAGAAATATCAATCACATAATATTCATAAGAACATAACATTTTGGAAATATTAACCTGCAAAAGAGATCATAATATCATAACATGGGATAAATCATAGTAGTGAAATGTAATCCTAATAATCATAACTTAAAACATGAAACTTTTTGGAATACACACATAATCATAGAAAGCCATTTCTTATTAGTCAAGACTCATTTCCAAGACTATCTTAGTGGACAAAGTCCATTTCTGAACCGAGTTCACTCCTCGTTTCAGTCCTGTTTCACTGAACCGGTTTAAACTGCCGTTCCAACCATGTCTATCTCATGAGATATAAAATCTTTACCCAATGAATTTTAGGGATATATAGGTCCCACCCATCTCTTAATGATACCATTCTTATGTGTGCCACAAAATCATAAATCATACATCATAGCATAACCCATGTAATAAAAATGGGAATCTTAAACATCGTGACATCATAAAAAAATTCATATAAGATAAAGGAATTAATAAAAATAATTCAATCACAACATAATAAAATCAATGTAATAATAGGGATAGAAACCGAACCCTTTATTATCTTAGATGGAAAATAATTTTGATAAAATGCTAGAACTCCATTCTTGAGGAAAATATCCTTTCTACTTCAAAAACACTTTTCCTTTCTTAACATGTCATACAATTATAAACTAAAAGAATTTGATTAAAAATAAACATGAAAACTTTTAAGGGAAGATTCTTGGATATAATGTTTTAAAAATCCATTCATGCCGTATAAGTTAAAAGAAAACATTCTTCTCGTACTTTTGTCGGAAATGTCAAAAAGTACCTCGTACGAAAAACGACAAAATATTCCATTCATATTTTTTACTAAAAATCACTAAAGGGTAAATTTTGATATAAACTATTTTAGAAGGATATAAATATTACATATTGAGGAAACATGGATGTGGATGATAAAATACACCCCAGTAAATTTCAAAGTATAAACAATCTCGAATAAAAATGAGATTGTGATATTTCCCTTACCTTAGGTCTGATTTGCTTCTTAAGTGTCCAAACCTCCTATATAATGATTTAAATAATGTTATTGACTTATTACAGAAACATATTCATTGTTATTATATCATATATTGTTCACTTATGACTTTATATTACCCGTTCTTTTGTAAATTCATGTTAAAGTAGCGTTTTGGGTAAAATCGTCTCATTTGTCGTTCATGTTTTAACTTGTAATTATTTATATGATTACTTAGATCATGATTACTTAAATCCAGAATGTAAAACATGATTTATATAAATAATAAATATTCATAATATACATATATATAATGGATCGATAAATGGAACGAAATACACCGTTTATGGAGACGGTAGGCCATACGTACGCATGAACACTGTTTTTAGTTCCTTATTTAATTGAGTTGAATTAAGTAGATGAAATAAATATATATATAAATAAATCCAGTAGTATTTTTATGTCATATATTTCATTATTACTTATTATATATACATTATAATCATTCATGAATGGTTAACATGGAGAATGAATCTCATCGCGTCGTGGAGACAGTATTCCGTACGCACGCACGAGCGATGATATCGTTCTCATGATCGTGGAATTGTATTGGAGTGCATGTATACTATTTCATAATCAATATCACTTTAAAATAATAATTTATAGTTATTATTTACACCATTATACCCATCCAATTAAGGTGGTGGTGGAAAATAGATTACACCACGACGTGGAGACGGTATTCCGTACGTACGCACGCGCGGTGATTTCGTTTTCCATAGGATGGATAGCTGGGGAAATAGGGTAGTTTCATACTTAAAATAACATATAAGTATATGAGTGATACAGATGTTATTACTTCATAATGAAACAAATAAAGAAGAATAATTGGAAGAAGAAATAAAGATGAAAGAATTGGTAACAGACATTACCTCTTCTTTGAAGTGCTTCTTTGAGACCTCCTTTTAGGGAACAAAAATTGGTCTTTGAAAAAGACCAGGACCTCTAGGGTGTCTCTAGGGAAGTGTAGAGGAGAAAGTTTCAGGGGTTGGACGAGCTTGAAGGCTCCAAGTGGTGTGAGGAAGAGAGGGAGGAGGTGCCCTTTTATAAGGGAGGAGAGGGGCACCTTTGGAATTCTTAAAAATATTAATTTATAATAAATCTAACCCCATATAAAAACCTCCAAAAATGACTAATATTAGAATATTAGATGAGATAGGGTTTTAATCTCATCATCCAATCAAATTTAGATATGTTAGATCTTATTTTAATCCTTATCATTTTGATTTATCCTTATTTAATCTATTTAAGTTTATTTATGGTAATAAAATTCTAAATTTTAAATTATAACAAATAATTACTTATTTGTTGTGAATTTACCATAATTGGTTACTTAATAACATTATATACCATATAAATTAAAATTTATAATTTTAAATATTTTTCTGATTTTTAAACAATTTTATAATATGTTATTTTTACAAATATAAAAATAGTGCCAATTTTGACACTATTCATTTATTTGAATTTAAATAAAATATATAAAGAAGATATGTTCTAACTAAAAGTTTTAATAGATTCATAAAAGGTCATATGTATCTATAAAATTAGTGTAGAACTTTAAATAGTTCACATAATATTTATTTTATTATTTTTAAAACCATTTATTTGGTTTATCTCTTAATAAAATAATTACTACATCATTTTTGTATAATTATTTAATATACTTATTTATTGCATATAAATTAAAAATAAAATCCTATGATGAAGATAAATCTATTACCTTTCACAAAAATACTTTTACTAGAATTTATCATCTTAAAATCACAATATTTAAATTGTTATATTTATTAAATTATGAAGGTGACAACTTTGGCATTATTTAAAATAAACTAATATAAGTTTCATAATCACTTTTATAAGACTCCAAATGGTTATATATTAGGTCATTGGATTATTATGGTAAATATATATATACTACCAATAAGTTTTGGTCAGATTTGTGTGGATTTTAATGGGTATTATTATTTCAATAAAACTATATTACTGATTTTTCACTTAATAAATAATTTATGCATCATTAATGTATCACCATTAATGACAATTATTTAATCCCTAAAAATTCTAAATAAATTATCATGATATATATAATTTTATTATCTTTCTGGATACTATTCACGTTCAATGTTTTATGATGTTTATCACTTAATTTAAATTATTATACTTATAATATTTAAGAGAGTGACATGTTGTCACTTTCTTTGGATTTAATAATAATTAAATTATTTTGATGGTACAAAGTCAATAAAATGAATCTAATAAAACCCTTAGGTGATATGTTTCTACTTTTTTCCATCCCATATAATTTTGGCATGTTTTAGGGTAATTTTATAATATTATATTTACCCTTAATTACCCGATTAACCTTTAACTAAGGTAAATAAAATTTACCGTAGTTACTATTCATAATAAAAAGTATCTTATTAACATAATTTGGACCCATTTATTCAAAATATGGAATCCTATTTTCCAAATTCAATACAAAAAATTTGCAGAAATTAAATTAAAATTAATCCCGTTGTCGAAAGAAAACATGTTTTTCTTTAAAACATTGCAAAAGATTGAATTGATTTAACCTACGAATTCAAGGTAAAATAAATGATAATGACATACATTATATTAAATAATAAAAATATATTCTATTTATACTTTAAAACCATTAAATATTATAATTTAACCACATAATTTATTATGATGAAAAAGTTGTTTTTAATTAAAATATAGCATGTTTTTACTAATCATTAAAATATGAAAGTTATCCGAATAATATGTAAAATTTATCCAAGGTAAATTTTTTTATCCTGATTCCAAAGAATAATTTTATTTTGTAAAATTTAACTTATAAAAATGTCAAAAACTAGATTTTAAGTGGGTGCTCCATCAAAAGGCGGCAAAACTGTATTTTTTGAAAAATACTTATTTTACCCGAAAAATTTATTTTGTTCTTATACCATGATCTAGAAAATGTGTAAGATGAATAATAATGTTATAAAATTCAAAATATAGTTAATACAATTCATAACGAATAGTTCATAATAATATTATAATAACACATCTTTGTTTACTAAAACCCGGTATTGCGTACAACACATGCTATCGAAGAAGGTCGCGATTGCATTAAATGTAGGCCAAGTCAGTGTTGCATGTAGTGCACGACTACTTTGTTGTTGCGTATAATAGAATCCAACCATATTTTATTTATACATTGAATACATATATATATATATATACATTCAATGTTGCGTAGAATAACTTCTATCAAACGAACTTGAAATTGTGTGTAACACGAGCCAAGAATAGTGTTCCGTATACTACAAGCTAATACGGTGTTGTGTATAATGCAAGATAATCTTGGTGTATCATACAACAGAAGATATAAAAGAAAATAAAAATAATATATCTTATAAAATCTTGAGTTATTACATTCTACCCCCCTTAAAATGAATTTCTCCCTCGAAATTCATCGGGGTTATAAATGGTTTTCTTCTTGAAAGTTTCTTTAATTGAAACCCACATCGTAAAAACGAATACCAGAACTTAACTTTAAAAACTAAAGTATGAAACATAACGGTTACCCAAATTAACTCATCACTGGGTTTCCATATAGGATAACATTGGTGAAAATATGTATATGGAAGAGAAATCTAACCATCATGTTCTGATAGAGTGTGGTAGATAACATGGCTAAGAAAAATCCAACAATCACAAAGCCATAAATTTGTGATGATCTAGGGTACCATCTGATTAATCGGATATAAAGGAACTAGGACAACATTTTTGGTTTTCAAGATCATTTCCCTAAAGTTGAAGAATTTGAATTAGAATAAATACTTACTTTATTTTCGTACAACCTCACTGTTGTTCGTTCTTTGAACAATTTCCACTTCATCTCTTAAAGAAATGAAGTTGAATTTGTTATTAGTATTGTGTTAAAAGATCATGTGATAGAATGATGGGTCATTACATCTGTTTCAAACAAAAGGTTAGCAAAATTTATCAAATATAAATAAGTCCATCTTTGGTGAGGTTAATCGTATATGAAAAAAATGAACTTATACTTCATCAATCATGCCGCTTAATAAAATAAAACTAGTTTCTACTAACCAGGGACTTCCTGTAGGTCAGTGGTAGGTGATAAAGGCCAGTCGCACTTCAGTTGTGGGTTCGATTCCCACAGCCTTGTCCGACGCGATGGGCTATCGACCATCCTGCAGGTTGTCCTTTTTCTAAAACTACATTACTATAACATCCCATTAATAATATGAAAAAAAGTTCTATCCTTAAACAATACGAACTTATGTCCAACATAATCCATTCCAATCTTTAGTCTTATCCGAAATACATCAGTCCAAGCTCATAGTATAATGAAAATGATTACTTGAAATGTCATCAACCAAGCATGTGAATACCATCATTTATCCCCCATATATCTTGTTGGTCACATTACAATCATGTGAATACCTTAATCATGTATTCTCTGAAAAATTGAATACCCATTAAACCTTAGTGAAAACATGAATGCTGTCAAAAGTTAACTCTTTCCACATACCAAAATCCAAAAATTCTATATACTCAAACCATGATATAACCTTCTCCTTATATTAGTCATGAGCTCATGAATACTATCAAACATTTAATTTTCTCCTTATCCCTTCATTATTTTCATATCATATACATTCCAAAAATATCTAAATAACCTTTCATGGATATTGGTACCATTAATCATTCACTTTCAAAACTCAAGGAAAGACAACAGTGTAACAATCCTTAGATGTCTCTTTATTCCATAGTACTATGAGATTACTTATACAACATTACACTTGATAAACATGTAATCATTCCACTACCTTATTAAACCATTGATCGAGCTTCAACAATTATTTCAACTCACATATCATTTGTAGTCTCTTCATCATCATCAACATAAATAATACCCATACGACCATACTGATTCTCTTCATGACACTTTGCCTTAGGTAATTGGTTTGCATAATGCATGTACATTCCACATTTAAAACATTTAACCATTGTTGATGTCGTAGCAATACCATTATCCCCATCCTTGGTGTTAACTGAACCTTTTCCTTTGAACTTACTGGCTTTGTGTCCTTCTTTTCCACACCCAAAGCATCTTCCAGTTCCTTTGAAACAATCACCCTGATGCATCTTCCCACATGATTTAAATGAGGGAAATTGAACTTTCTTTCCTTTATGAACATCATGAAACTCCATCTTTCTCTTATTATCTGAGTCGGGAAACATACCAAATTTGAGATTATTGATCATATTATGAGATTGCTGATTAGGCATAATAACAATGTTTGGACATCCAAATCCCGTTTCATTTGGTTTCTCATGAAGAATATCATTCCATTGTCCGTCATATCCTCCATTATCACGAATCTTCCTGTTTCCAGCCATTTTCTAATACCCAAGAAGAATATTGTGAGAGGAAAAATTCATGCTAGGGAAAAAAACATAGTAAAGGGGGATGACCCTCAATATCTAACATCATAGGTTAAATTCTATGATCTTTACCGTAGTTCTAGGACTATATCCTATACGTATACTTATCCTTAGGGACATCCCTAGACATACCTTAGAAATATCTCTAGGGATCTCACTAACATTATCGTATCCTAGTTTCCAAAGGTTGACGAAACATTTCCTCTGATACCAACTATAGAGACCCGAAACTTGACGTACATGGAAATTACATTAATTTTGCGGAATACTTAGTACATAACAAAAACACACACACAAGGACTGTAATAGTTTAGTGTCTTTGGAAACTTGGAATATAATCTTCTAATCATGGTGAAAGATATTCAATATCTCCCATAAATATCTTCCCTTTTTTTATACCTAAAACCGTTCTTTATATCCGGGGGAGAAGAAAACATAAAATGGTGAGCTCAAATGCTCAGTAAGGTAAAACAAAAGAAATATCAATCACATCATATTCATAAGAACATAACATTATGGAAATCTTAACCTGTAAAAGAGATCATAATATCATAACATGGGATAAATCATAGTAGTGAAATGTAATCCCAATAATCATAACATAAAACATCACACTTTGTGGCATACACACATAATCATAGAGAATAATTTCTTATTAGTCAAGACTCATTTCCAAGAGTATCTTAGTGGACAAAGTCCACTTCTGAACCGAGTTCACTCCTCGTTTTAGTCCTGTTTCACTGAACCGGTTTAACCTGCCGTTCCAGCCATGTCTATCTCATGGGATATAAAATCTTTACCCAATGCATTGGAGGGAGATATAGGTCCCACCCATCTCTTAATTATACCATTCTTATGTGTGCCACAAAATCATAAATCACACATCATAGCATAACCCATGTAATAAAAATGGGAATCTTAAACATCGTGACATCATAAAACAATTAATATAAGATAAAGGAATTAATAAAAATAATTCAATCACAACATAATCAAATCAATGTAATAATATGGATAGAAAAATTGACCTTTATAATCTCAGATGGAAAATAATTTTGATAAAACGCTAGAACTCAATTCTTGAGTAAAATATCCTTTCTACTTCAAAAACACTTTTTCTTTCTTAACATGTCATACAATTATAAAATAAAAGAAGTTGATTAAAAATAATATTGAAAACTTGTAAGGGAAGATTCTTGTAAATAGTGTTTAAAAAATCCATTCATGTCGTATAAGTTAAAAGAAAACATTCTTCTCGTACTTTTGTCAGAAAAGTCAAAAAGTACCTCTTACGAAAAAAGACAAAAGATTCCTTTCATATCATTTACTAAAAAATCACCGAAGGGTAAAATTTGATATAAACTATTGTAGAAGGATATAAATATTACATATTGAGGAAACATGGATGTGGATGATAAAATACACCCCAGTAAATTTCAAAGTATAATGAATCTCGGATAAAAATGAGATTGTGATATTTCCCTTGCCTTAGGTCTGATTTGCTTCGTAAGTGTCCGAACCTCCTGTATAATGATTTAAATAATTTTATTGACTTATTCCAGAATCATATTCATTGTTATTATATCATATATGGTTCAATTATGACTTTATATTACGCATTCTTTTGTAAATTCATGTTAAAGTGGCGTTTTGGGTAAAATCGTCTCATTAGTCGTTAATGTTTTAACTTGTAATTATTCATATGATTACATAGATCATGATTACTTAAATCCAGAATGTAAAATATTATTTATATATAATAAATATTCAGAATATAAATATATATAATGGATCGATAAATGGAACGAAATACACCGTTCATGGAGACGGTAGGCCATACGTACGCATGAACGCTGTTTTCGGTTCCTTATTGAATTGAGTGGAATTAAGTAGATGAAATATATATATATACATAAATCCAGTAGTATTATTATGTCATATATTTCATGGTTACTTATTATATATACTTTATAATCATTCATGAATGGTTAACATGGAGAATGAATCTCATCGCGTTGTGGAGACGGTATTCCGTACGTACGCACGAGCGATGATATCATTCTCATGATCGTGGAATTGTATTGGAGTGCATGTATACTATTTCATAATCAATATCAATTTACAATAATCATTTATAGTTATTATGTACACCATTATACCCATCCAAGTTTGGTGGTGGTGGAAAATAGATTACACCATGGCGTGGAGATGGTATTTCGTACGTACGCACGCGCGGTGATTTCGTTTTCCGTAGGATGGATAGATGGTGAAATAGGGTTGTTTCATAATTATAATAACATATCAGTATATGAGTGATACTGATGTTATTACTTAATAATGAAAAAAATAAAGATGAATATGTGGAAGAAGAAATAAAGATGAACGAATCAGTAAGGGACATTACCTCTTCTTTGAAGTGCTTCTTTGAGACCTCCTTTTAGGGAACCAAAATTGGTCTTTGAAAAAGACTGGGACCTCTAGGGTGTCTCTAGGGAAGTGTAGAGGAGAAAGTGTCAGGGGTTGGCCGATCTTGAAGGCTCAAAGTGGTGTGAGGAAGAGAGGGAGGAGGTTCCCTTTTATAAGGGAGGAGAGGGGCACCTTTGGAATTCTTAAAAATATTAATTTATAATAAATCTAACCCCACTTAAAAACCTCAAAAAATGACGCATATTCTAATATTAGATGAGATAGGGTTGTAATATCATCAAAAAATCAAACTTATACATGTTAGATCTTATTTTAAACCTTATCATTTTGTTTTATCCTTTTTAATCTATTTATGTTTATTTGTGGTAATAAAATTCTAAATTTTAAATTATAACAAATAATTACTTATTTGTTGTGAATTTTCCATAATTGGTTACTTTATAAAAGTAACGACCATATAAATTCAAATTTATAATTTTTTAATTTTTTTGTGATTTGTAAACAATTTTATAATATGTTATTTTTACAAATATAACAATAGTATCAATTTTGACACTATTAATTTATTTGAATTTAAATAAAATATATAAGAAGATATGTTTGAACTAAATGCTTTAATAGATTCATAAAAGGTCATATGTATCTAGAAAATTAGTTGAGAACTTTAAATAGTTCATATAATATTTATTTTATTATTTTTAAAACTATTTAATTGGTTTATCTCTTAATAAAATAATTACTACAACATTTTTGTATAATTATTTAATATACTTATTTATTGCATATAAATTAAAAATAAAATCCTATTATGAATATAAATATATTAACTTTCACAAAAATACTTTTACTCGAATTTATCATCTTAAAAGAGCAATACTTAAATTGTTATATTTATTAAATTATGAAGGTGACAACTTTGGCATAATTTAAAATAAAATAATATAAGTGTCATAATCACTTTTATAAGACTCCAAATGGTTATATATTAGGTAATTGGATAATAATGGTTTATATATATACTACCAATAAGTTTTGGTCAGATTTTTGGAGCTTTTAATGGGTATTAATATTTCAATAAAAACTATATTACTGATTTTTCACTTAATAAATAATTTCTGCATCATTAATGTATCACCATTAATGGAAAATATTTAATCCCTAAAAATTATAAATAAATTATCATGATGTAGATAATTTTATTAGATTTCTGGAGACTATTCATGTTCGAAGTTGTATGATGTTTATCACTAAATTAAAATTATTATACTTATAATATTTAATAGAGTGACATGTTGTCACTTTCTTTGGTTTTAATAATAATTAAATTATTTTCATGGTCAAAAGTCAATAAAATGAATCTAATACGACCATTAGGTGATATGGTTCTACTTTTATCCATTCAATACAATTTTGGCATGTTTTAGGGCAATTTTATAATATTATATTTACCCTTAATTACCCGATTTACCTTTAACTATGGTAAATAAAACTTACCGTAGTTACTATTCATAATAAAAAGTAGCTTATTAACATAATTTGGACCCACTAATTCTAAATATGGAATAATTTTTTCCAAATTAAATACAAAAAATTTGCAGAAATTAAATTAAAATTAATCCCGTTGTCGAAAGAAAACAAGTTTTTCATTAAAACATTGCAAAAGATTGAATTGATTTAACCTACGAATTCAAGGTAAAATCGATGCTAATGACATACATTATATTAAATGGTAAAAATATATTCTATTTATACTTTAAAACCATTCAATATTATAATTTAACCACATAAGTTATTATGATGAATAAAATTGTTTTTAATTAAAATATAGCGTGTTTTTACTGTTCATTAAAATATGAAAGTTATCTGAATAATATGAAAAATTTATCCATGGAAAAATTTTATATCCTGATGCCGAATAATAATTTTATTTTGAAAAATTGAACTTATAAAAATGTCAAAAACTATATTTTAAGTGGGTGCGCCATCAAAAGGCGACAAAACTGCATTTTTTGAAAAATAATTATTTTACCCGAAAATTTTTTTTTGTTCTTATACCATGTTCTAGAAAATGTGTAAGATGAATAATAATGTTATAAAATTAAAAATATAGTTAATAATATTCATAACTGATAGTTCATAATAATATTATAATAACATATCGTTGTTTAGTAAAACCCGGTATTGCATACAACACA
The DNA here is from genome assembly GCA_963277665.1 of Viscum album. Classification (NCBI taxonomy): domain Eukaryota; kingdom Viridiplantae; phylum Streptophyta; class Magnoliopsida; order Santalales; family Viscaceae; genus Viscum; species Viscum album. The sequence continues at coordinate 397,123,698 of OY728148.1, forward strand.
TGCTATCGAAGAAGGTCGTGATTGCGTGTAATGAAAGCCATGTCAGGGTTGCGTGTAGTGCACGACTCCTTTGTTGTTGCGTATAACATAATCCAACCATATTTTATTTATACATTGAATATATATATATATACACTCAATGTTTCATATAATAACTTCTAGTAAACAAACTTGAAATTGTGTGTAACACGAGCCAAGAATAGTGTTCCGTATACTACAAGCTAATACGGTGTTGCGTATAGTGAAAGTTAATCTTGGTGTATCATACAACAGAAGATATAAAAGAACATAAAAAGAAAATATCTTATAAAATCTCGGGTTATTACAGTACTAAATTTTCCCCACCACTGATCTTTTTTTCCCCAAAAAGCAAAAAACCCTCTCTATCCAAAAAGAGTTCTGTCCACTGCTCTTTCATTTTCTTCTCACGTTCCCAAGTATCTTCCTGAATCTAACCATGTTTCCATAAAACCGGTACTAGGCCGATGCCTTTCCCAATCAAGACTTTAACTTGACTATCCACAATCTACATTGGGATATGTAACATTGATGCATCTGGTTCTTACCTAACATCATCCCATCTGATACCATGGTTAGGGTTTGGGAGATATTTTTTCAACTGGGATACATGGAAAACATTAGGCACTGAACTAAACCATGGTGGTAATGCCAGCAGATATGCCACCACTCAAACTAGTTCAAGTGTCTAAAAAGGGCCAATGTATCTATGATATAACTTGCCCTACTTCTCGAAACAATGATGTCCAAGCCTTTGAGAAATACTCAAGAAGACATGATCACCCACAATGAATGACAACGATCTTCGATGGTGATCTGCATAAGATTTCTGATGACTCTGAGCTGTCTCCATCCTCTTTATAATCAACTAGATCTTATCTATTGATTCTTATATAAGGCTTGTCCCGACTAGTGATGTTTCACCTGTTTCCACCCAACATAGTGGAGAATGATAAGGACGCCCATAAAATGCTTCAAACAGATCCATGAATATCAATGCTTGATAGATTTTATTGTATGAGAACTCCACTAAGGGTATATGCTCATCACATGAGCCACCAAGATCTATTAAAAAAGTCTGCAACTTGTCTTCCAATGTTTGTATCATCCGCTCAGATTTCCCATCCATCTGAGGATGATACATCGTGCTCATATTCATCTGTGTCCCAATAGATTACTGTAATGATTTCTAGAAATGGGATGTGAACCTCAGATCACTATCTAAGACTATTGAATCTGGTACACCATTCCTCTTTACCACTTCTCATATAGAGATTTTTAAAATATCCTCCACCGTATGAGTTTCATGAATAGGGATGAAATTGACCGAATTGGATAGACGATCCACTATCACCCAAATGGAATCATGTTTCCGGACCATTCGTGGAAGACCTATAACAAAATCCATTACTATCTGATCCCATTTCTACAATGGGATGGGCAATGATTGTATTATACAAGCTGGTCTCTGATGCTCTACTTTAACCTACTGAAAAGTTATGCACCGCGAGATGAACTCTTCCACCTTACTTTTCATGCTTCTCCACCAAAACTACACCATCAATTCATTATACATCATTTTTGTTCTTGGATGTATATCCCATATCAAATGGTGGTAGGCATGAAAGAGTTTTACCTGACAAACCATAAGTACAACCATCCAATCTCTGAACCACAAAAATGAACCCCATTCATGTTTCCAACCCTCAATGGTCTCCCCACCATTGAGTTTTTAACTTACAACTAGACATTCTGCATTAGATGTCTGTGCCTCTTTGATCATTTTTACTAAATCAGGAACAAGCGTAACAGAAAATAAAACTATAACATTATGTCAGTCTTCACATTCCGCAATCATGTCAGTTATAAACAACATCAACTTCCACTCATCTGAAGCTTCTTTCTCTAAATGAGCATATGAATTTATACTCAATGCATCCACCACAAAATTTCTTTTCCCTCCAATGTACATCAAGTCAAATTAAAAAACTTGGAGATACTACATCCATCACCTTTGCCTCAGATTCAAATCTCACTCTGAGAAAATGTGTTTGAATATTTTGTGATCCGTAAACACAAACAATTTCTCACTAAAGAGATAATGAATACATGTTTTCAAATGATGGATGACTACAACTATATCTCAATCATGTGTTGGGTAATTATTCACAAGCACCCTCAGCTACCTAGAACCATAATCAACCACAAGATCTATTTTCATGAGAACACAGCCCAACCCCGATCCTGAAGCATCACAATACACTACAGACCCCTGTCCTTTTTCTGGGAAGATCATGATAGGTGTCGATGTAAGCTGAACATTCGGTTCCTGGAATGACTTATGACATTATTCCATACACTGGAATAGATCCTTCTTTATTGTAAGAGTTCTCATTGGGGAATCTAGTCCTGAGAAATCACACACAAAGCATTGGTAGTAACCAGCTAGACCAAGAAAACATCGTATACCGAACACATTCTTTGGTGGTTGACAAAGATATAATGGCTTCTATCTTTTCAAGATCAACAGAAACACCTTTCTCAAAAATGACATAGCCATGGAAACATACATACTGTATCAAAAAATAACACTTTGATAATTTGACATAAAAAGAATGATCTCTCAACATTTGTAACACTGTTTCCAGTTGCACCTCATGATCAAACCTTGTCTTTGAATATACCAAAATGTCATCCACAAACACCACAACCAAAGAATATATCTATTGTTGAAATATTAGATTCATCAATTTCATGAAGACTGTTGTTGAATTTGTTTGGACGAAAGGCATGACTACATATTCATAGTGGTGATATATAATTGTGAAAGTTTTCTTTGGAATATCCTATTTTGGAACTCTCAATTGGTGATATTCTAATAGAAATTCAATCTTGGAGAACCATTGAGTTCCACATAATTGATCGAACATATCATTAATGCATGGAAGTGGATATTTGTTATTTATCATAACATGGTTAAGATTATGATAATTAACACACAGCTGAAGAGTTACATCTTCCTACTTCACGAACAAAACCGGTGTAGCACATGGAGACGTACATGGTCGAATGAAACCCTTGATTTCGATCTCCACTAACTACAATTTAAATTCATGTAACTCGGTTGGTTCCATCTTATACGATGTAAGGGGAATAGGACTGGTCCCCGTAAGGAGATCAATCGTAAACTCCACTTCCCAGAGAGGTGGTATCCGTGATATGTTCTTGGGAAAGCCATCTAGAAATTGATACACAACAGCTAGAAAACTATTTTCATCAATCTCTTCCATTGATTCCAAAGTCAAAGATTACAATTTTTAAGAGATCTTTCACACCATTGGTGACAACAATCTCTTTGCACCCTTATTTACAATCCTCTCTCCTCTAAAGAGATGCTAGATGCTGTCCTCAGTGATGAAAATAACTGTTCTCCTATAATAGTCGATTTGATCCTTTAATGTTGTCAGCCAATCCATACCCAAGATAAAATCATAAACATCCATATCCAATATTAACATGTCCCATTTTAGTTCAGCTCCATCAAACGTTATGTCACATCTTCTAAACAAAATGAATTTAAATTCTCTTTCTATAAGAGGAGTTTGTAGTTTCAAAACCAAAGGCTTCATTTACAATTTTAAACATAGCAATTCAATAACCTGAGAAGAAATGAAGGAAAGTGATGCACCAGTATGAAACAAAACTTTCACAAAGATAGAATTCAAAATAATCATACCTCTCACTACATATGGTCCAAAATGATCATAAAAAATAATCTTCTCAACTCCATACAATTGATTCTTTAATATATTGTTCTTCTTTTTTCCTTGCTGAGGTTTCCCTGGTTGAGGAGCCATGGTATTTCTAGATTCACCTTGACTAGCTCTACTATGCTAATGAGACTGATTCTGCTATACTCATTCTATTGAAGCATATGATGCTTTCGAAACATGAGAATTGTCTCGAGCACATGACCTTGGAGAACTGTGATAATAGAACTGAAGATGTCCCATCTTATTGAAATTATGACATTCTTTGGGTTGTGCCATAGAATCTTGCTTTATGTGTTCATGCGAACCACATTGAAAAAACCTAAATTACTCTGGGGTCATGGAGGAAGGTTTACTGATCAAGGCGTCTGATTCTAATTTCCACTAAAACATTGGAAATAGGTGTCCCTTTTCCTCTTGTTTATAGTGGTTGAGTTCTCACCATTTCATGTAGGTATCATCATGCCTCCTCCCAAAGATCCCGAGATATCATGTTCAGCCACAGTCACTTGGTTCACCATATTTGTATAATCTGTAATAAAAAGTGCTGTAATATTTGATCGAATCATCTATCGTATCCCTGATTCGAAGATGTATGCCTTCAAAGAGGCACATGCCACATCTTCTGGTGAAAAGCGTATTAAGTTCATGAACATATTTTCAGTCACTATGACAGAGAGACTCTCCTGTTTTAGGCTGAAGAATTCCGTCATTTTTAGGATATTGAACATGATAGGATTGAATTGTTTGTTGAACAATTCCTCAAAATCCTTCCATGAAAGTACTTAATCCAATTTAGCCTACACTGCTGAATCCCACCATTTACATACACGATCTTAGAGAATATACATCACCAGTTTGACCTTTAGCTTTACTGTTGTGCCGATGAAGTTGATGATACGATTCATACTATAAATCCACACCCCCTCCATCTTAGTTTCGCAATTACCCTGAAAATTAGGTGGATTCTACTTCATAAACTAGATGTAATGATCCACTTGTCGTGGATTATTCATCTGGTTCCCTATTTCCACAACATGAAAATCATGGACAATACTCTGAACCAGCTCTTGGTTCATACGTGGTTCAGGTTCAACCACATTATCCGTAGCTTCTTTGGGTTGGTTTCGTCGTTGCCCACCTGGTGTCATTTTCTAAACAAACAAGAAACTATATTAATATCACTCTCTAGAAACTTTTGGCTAAGAATTTCATATTCTATCACATCAACTATCACAACATTATTTTCCAAAACTACATTTTCCCATGTTCAACCATTTTTGAAAACACTTCACACACTTTTGAAAATTAAACAATTTTTAAAGATGATACACATTTTCATTTTCACAATCTTTTATTTGAAAACTAATTCCATTCTATTTAAAAATTTACAAATTTTTTTGCAAATTGAATAATTCTTCGAATTTATGAATGCACTTCTTATGGGAAGTCATTCATCTATAATGTATGTCATGCTCATATCATTGGATAAACCCATGACAATGAGATTTCAAAATCCTAGATGTTTCTCCAAATACTTATTTACCCAACTCCCTAATAACATGGTGTTCAACATAAAAGGGTTAGCTACATCCTTTTATGTTGTACATTTCATGTTCCTACAATGATACTCATTTCTATGATTCCCAATCAAGGAATAGACAATAAGGTATTTCATCTCCAAAAATAGGTACATCAATGACTACTAGTTATGCATGGATGGAACAATATGGTACAATTTTTAATAACCAACCAATTATCATTGGCATGAGAGTACAATGAGTAATCACTAGGACTTAAGCGATATCCCCCAGATGCCAAAGGCTAGAAATAAATGCAGAACGGTTTCAAATACAAATGGGGGATGATTTTTCCTATAAAAAATAAAAAATAAACCTACCAACCTTATACAACATTCACTACATGATGCATAAAAAAATGAAAGAAACTAAAAAAATTCATGTATCTCAAAACCACATCAAGGAAAGTAACAATAGAAGAATAACCAAGTATAAATTACATAGCAGAAAAACTACACGAGACTCTCTCAAGACTCCATGCTCAACAGGCTCCAAGATCCAAAATCTATGAATAGCCCAAACATCACGACGTAGTGCTAAACACGTGTGAAACATTACCTTTTCCCCTGTCCTGAAATTTAGCATCTGCAAAAGCACCAAAGTGACAATGTAGGGGTGAGTATAAAACTCAGTAGTCTTTCTACAATGACTTCCCTACTAACTCCACTTGAATAGAAGAGTTAGAAAAAATTTTATAAAACGGTTTATATATACCAAATTTCTCAAAAGTATTTTATAACTAAATATAATCATGTTTCCAAACCCATTCATTACCAAAATCATACAAGTGCAATTCGAACAAATTTTTCCAGCAAGATATTTTTCAAGAAAAGTAATTAAACAGTCATTACAACCATTCCCCAATATCTCTATATCGGCATACCCAACCATTCCTCAAATCCATGAAACCTACCATGCATTCTATGTTATGACAATTCCATATTCATGAGGGGTTAGTCGTCGATCTACCACGTTGTCACAAGGTAATTGTTTCCCATGTGCCAATAATACTTTGGCACCGAGCACAAGGTCATATTTCAACCAAGCATTATATATGAAATTACCATGTTCCATTAAACCTTTGGAAATGAGAACAAGGCCATATATCAACCAAGCCCCATATATTCAATATGGACACACAATATATATTCCCAACGATCAAGCCAAAATAATCCTTTCAATAAAAACACCTTTTATTGAAAACTATTTCCATCAAAACCATTTCAATGGAAAACCATTTCAACTCCAAACCATTTCAATAAAACTCAATTTTTATTGGAAACTATTTATATTTAAAACACCTTCTTCATCAACCATTTAGAAGTTCCTGAAAATCCATAATTTAAAATCATCCTTTTAAATTAAATCCCCTTTTTCACAACTATTCACCAAGATCATGAAATTTCACAGAAACCATAAATCATCACAAATTAATACTTTCAAAAACATTTCATAATCAATAAAACAATTTGAATCTTGGAAATTCAATTTTAGAAAAAGGATATGAGATTGAAAACACCTACCTTAATTGTTTTCATGGAAACCACAACGAACGAAGAACACTCAAGGAAACCAGGTCAATTCTCTAGGAACCCTACTTAAAACTCTTCTCCTAATAAGAAGGAGACCAAATCACATCATATATGGAATCCACACACCTATATATAACCGTTGAGGGTGTAGATATAAGAAACCAAAAGAATAGGAGAATTAGACTTAATTAGATCTAATGAAACAAACATGAACAAAGAAGAACGATCACATACCCCTAGAATCCGACTTCGATTTGCCAAGGGAAGCCATCAGATAGTCACTGGAATGATGGGAGAACCTTATTTGTCCTAATGACGAGAGAAATCCAAATTTATGGTTACTTAAGAAGAAAAACTAGCAACTTATAGTTAAAAACGTTTGAGATCCACTTTTTTAGGATCTCACATAAGTGCCTGCATGGTTAGTTTGCAAAGCTAGCCAAACAGTGCGCTAATCGTGCATTAGCCACTCCCTTGGCAGACCCTCACATAGCCCCCTTTCATGGCCTCATGAACCGTACTCCCACTATGTGGGATCCACTGGCTCAAAAGTGCCTATTACACATGGTTAGACAAAGAGTTCTCCTCTCGTGCGATTTCTAAATCACACCAAAATACCTCTAATATTCTCCCAACTCTCTCAACTATCACCCTAATACATTATTGAAACATATTTCATTATGGAAACACTCCACATTATAGAAACTCCCCACTTTATGGAAATAACCCACTTTATGGAAACACCCACTTTATGGAAACACCCACTTTAATAGAAACTCTCTATAATATACACTCTAATTTTAAATAACGTGAAAAAATAGGTTATGTACCCGGAACTAGGGGTACTAAACAATAAATCTATTATTAGGATCGAGTTTAAATTGATTTGATTCAATTTTATTATGGTGGGGATAACGTAGCACCCCAAAATTCTAAAGTACACAATTTTATTCGATATCATGTATGGCATACACCACCAAGTGTTTAAAGGGAATATAAAAATATATGACTCAATTATATATTTAGTATTTTAAATAAATTCAATACATGATATTGTTTTCAATGCTTGAAAAACTGAGTTAGCATTCAAAATAAATATGAGATACCTTCCATGATAGCTTATGTTACATTTAATAGCTACCTTCCCTGATTACATGTGTTATATGCAAGAGAGATCACCCTCAATAGCATGAGTTATACCCAAGACCGAGTTTCACAAAACAATGATATATTATTAAAATATAATTATTTAATATTGAATGATATAACATATCAACTATTTTAGTAGATATAAATGAAATAAATAAACTTATGAAAATTTATTGTTAATAAAAAAATAAATTTAATTCAGTGGTTTCTAATTCATTACAAATGAAATTAATAACCAATTGTATATAAAAAGGAATATCTTAACACTTATTCTTCAAATGGAGTTCGATCTATATAAAAATAGTTAAATTTGATTATACAATGATTTTAATGAAATATATATGTTAAATATTTCATTCAATATTTTTATATTCATCCATTTTGTGTTATACATATAAAATATAACAACCTTAACATTACACCAAAATCTCATGATTCTTATAAAGGAAAATTTTCCACCTTTTAACATATAATCCTTTTAAAATATTAATTTTGGAACCTTAAATATTTTTATATTTCAAAATAAGATTAATATTTGAAATAAAAACCTAATAATTATTTTATGGTTATTTTTTATATTTTTATGAAATATTTCATTTTTAATGCATTGTTAAAAAAACATAATTTTAGTTCAAAACTTCTTTTTCATTTAATTATTAATAATGATAAATGAAATTAATTATTTTCTTAAATTTTAATTATATAATAATATTATTAATTAATAAAAATTTTGTAATTGGAATCATTTTTCCAATGAAATTTATTATAAATACATAGAAATATTTTGGACATTTTTACTTTAAAACTGTGCATTGTCATCTTGCTTACGAGAATAAATTTTAAACAATTTATACCAGTTATAGGATTGTTTCTTGAAAAAAATGGATAATTTTTTTGAATCAGAATAATATTTAATTTATAATAAGGAAAACTTTTTTTTGTTTAAAATTATTAGTACAATTAATTATGATTAATTATAATTATTAAATAAAAATACATCTAAATAAATGACTAAACCATAAACATAATGCCTAAAAAGGCATACAAAATTTTAAAAATACAATTGGATAGAAAAATATCAACCATTAACTCTTATTGATAGAATTAGGACCATTATTGGTTGCAATAGAACATGAAAAATGAGTATGGAATTCCCTTTTCAAAATATTAAAAGAGTGCCACTTCTCCCCCATATTAAAGGACCTCCCATCCTTCCAATTCCTCACACCTATGACATCACTATTTCTCAACCAAGATCTACCCGAATAGATTATAAAAATCCCTCTAATAATACTAGGGTCCTCCCTTTCCTATAAACCTTTCTAATGACTCCTTTTGGTATAAACCACAAGAACTACCCAATTAAGAGGTACCAAACATTCTTAATTTTTTAGCTTTATTTCAATTCTCCAATACCGAAAATTATATTATATCATTATTGATTAATGAAACCATTATACCCAATATAATATTTTTTTAATTCTAATAGTTTTACCTACACTCACACAAACATAATTATAATGCGTAACAATCTTTCTTTTTTATATGTACGGTGAATTTCCACCTCATGAAATATTGATTGTACGTTTTTCCATTACCAGCTTACATGGTTGTCCATTACGATGGAAACTATATTTATATTTATATTTTTAATATATGATATTAATTATGTATTTATAATTCTATAATCCATTTATGAAAAAAAAAATTAATACTTTCCATTTTGCATGTATACGATAACATTGTGTGAGGAAGTGTTGATTACCACCACTCAAAGTGGAGTGATTCGATAATACTAAACAAGGAATATTTTGACGATAATTCTATTGAAAATTCTTGAAAAATATTTTATGAAAATATTAATGTAATTATAATGTACATTTATATTCATATCAATTACATTTACTTCTTTTAATCCGATAATCAAATAAATGTAGCGTTCATGTGTACGTGCGGCCTACCGTCTCCAAGAACGATACATTTCATTTCGTATCAACAAAAATTATAGATTATATTAAATACAAATATAATATAATATATATATATATATATGAAATTAGTTTCAGTTTTAATATTCCAACGATAATGATACCATAACATATTTTATATGTATAACAAATAAAATTTAAATCATACTTGCCAATCTTGGAAATTAACACCTAAAATAGTTAAAATAATGAATTTTTATTGATGAGAGGCTAATAAGATATTGAAATTATATCCTATATGATATAATAAATATTAATATGTTTCATTAATAGTTTATTAACATGTTTTAACCCCTTATAAATGAGGTTAATAGATTTTCCCTAAAAATAAACTCAATGTACAAGATTTTCATCTCTATTTTTACATCTAAGAGATTAATTTAATGTTCACCACGTACATCCATTTATGATGTATCTACATCCCCTTTTTTTATTTTATATAATTAATCCATTTAATTTCATGGTATATTAAATATTCAATTAATATTATTCTTTAATTAATTTTATGATTTAAAATGTTTCAAAGTGGTAAGGGACACATTGAATTGTCTAATGATTATTTTTCTCAAAAATAACTTTAATGATAATTAAATGGTATTTCCATTAGAGGTAATTATTTTATAATTGATTAGTAAAACCATTACTTTTCTTCTTTTCACCATTGGTTATTCAAGTATATTTTCAAGTATTAGTATTATTTTTCACTCTTGGGATCTTATAATTTTTTAGAAAATGTTTTTGGAAAATCCTTACATTATTACCCGCATAATTGAATTCCAATTTACTTAATTAAAAATTGTTTTATTAAAATATTTTCAAAAGTGTTTTTAATATTATTTGGTAAATTAAATTTTAATTGTTTTTTATTACACCATTTTTTTCAAATGGTTCTTATTGTCGCATTCCAACTTAGTCATTTTTGGATCATTTAACCATGCCAATAGAATTTTAATTTACTTTGTATGGATTGTATGGACTTATCCACTATAATTTCATTGAAGCGTCCATTTAGTGTTTATAATTTTACTTAAAAAACTAATTTCAAAAAAATATTTTAAATAAAACGTTTTTTTCAAAATATTTTTCAAAATAGAAGGATATTTTCCTCATAAAAATTGTTAAATTCTCTTTTTATATTAGTTATATTCATCAATAACAACAACCATTTATTTAAATAAACTTTGGGTATATTGTATTGTTCCCATACGTATTATTCTTTTAGATATTGTTTGATTGACTTGGCCATGGATAATGTTAACATCCACTTCATCGAACCATTTCTCTCCTTAAAATATTCAAATTTTTAATACCAATTAACATTGAAATCCTTTATTTATCCATATAATGTTTTGGTGGATATGATAATTTCATAAACAATATACCATTTTTCATATGGGTTTTACATTGAATGTTATTTAATTATTTTTTGAAATATCGATAAATCTGTATCTTCTAATACACAAGGATATTTGAAAGAATTATTGTTAAATTGATTGTAAAATATATAAGGAATTTTTTAGAACAATAAAACATGGGATTGATGCAGTTATAGATAGTCTAACAATGCATCAGTAATCTCCTAGGATGGTTAATTTGGCAAGCCAAATTAGATGGGTTATTTGCTTATATTTTTTAAATTGTCTTCTAAATGGTATTGACGGTAAAGGTACCATGTAACTTAGTAACATTATGTCCATAAATCATTGATTTCCTTTATATTAGTCTTGTTTATTAATCATCCATTATATTTTTTATCAACATATAAATGTATACCTTTTTATAATTTATTTGGATGACATGTTTTTTATTTTCATACATTTCAATATTTATTTTTCCTTATCTATTTATTAGAATGTCATTTGTCAGTTACTAGATTGAAATATCTTTTACACACTTCCATTTAGTTCATGGATTACACAACATGTGATTTTTGTTTTTTATCATTCCATATTTACTATTCTGATTGATTCTTTGTTTATTCCCTTATATTCTTCCCTTTCTAACCATTTGTGATCACCCTTATTATGGTTCTTTTCACAGAAATCCAGGAATCATACTATGAATGATATGAAAGGAATTACTATATGGATTAAATATACTCATGAAGTTAATTATTTATTAATTTGAAAAAATGTTATAATTAGTTTAATATTTTCTGATGTGTGTATCTAGATTACCAAAACTAAAAAACTCACATTCCATCGAGATTTTATTCATTGTATTCAAGCAAATATAATTAGTAGTAGACAATGGATCCTGTTTATCTGGGGTTAGGTTTCTATAGTGATGTTTATCATTTTCATTACATGATAAGGGAGTCTGTGGGGATGCTTCATTTTTAGGTGGATAATTCTAAGGCCACATGCTGACATCATGAGAAGCAGAGGATTCTCTCATTATCGCAGAGTTGTGGGGGAATATCACACCATAAAGAGTTATCACGAGATTCACATGTCTTCCTAATAGGTTATTATGATATAACATGTAGTCATGTTTGTGGGACTTTGTAACAAAGCCTCCACATGCAATGGTGAATGCACACACTGTATGAAGATGAGTAATGCATGGACATAGAATTGCAGAAATTATACAAGTTCGAAAAATCATCCCTATATTTATGTCCAAGAGTCACAAGGACAACGGTTTATTTCATCACATGGGGGGTTTCATGTTTAATAATACATGACCATTGAAACCATCATGAGAGATCATGTTTGAAGAAATTCATTGGGTGGCTGAATAGGGACATCATGGGATAAAGGGATCTTCTCTTTCAACCCTTAATAGCTGAGACACATTTAAATGAACCACATATGTGTGTCATATGATAATGGTTTAATGTGTATTTTTCTACCACATGCTCTTAAATAGATCATATGAGATTCTTCACAAATAAAAAAAACGGGCAACGAGTTGGTCTATGAGGTTGGAAACTCAAGTTATTCATGATATCAGGGCTGACATGTTCACTGGAGCATACTTTTGGGAACTAGTTGGGGTGATCCATGTATTTGAAGACTTGTGTTATTGTGACCTATGAGATTTCATAGCTCATTTTACCACGTGATATGAGGAGTGTATTTTCAAAAAATATTTCATGTATTCATAGGGGAATGATTGTAGGCTATTGTGTGACCTTATGAGAATCACATGTTGAGCTTTTTCATCGACATCATGGTGGAATATTAATGGAGGGGAACCTAATTTACCTAGATAAGATCCCAGAAGGTAGTGGCTGGCGAATATGTTTCTCTACCTTCTTTCCAATACCAAGCTCCCTCAACTCCCTATTTTATGTTTTTTGTGATTGAAAAAGGGTATATATATAGGCTGATAGAGGCTAATCTTGGATCATCTTTGTAATAAATGGAGGACGCATACACCAGCTAAGGTCGTGGAGTCATTTGTGTGATCATCATTGGGATGCCACAAGATTGAGAAAATAATATATAAATTGGATGAACTATAACTTGAAGGTATAAGGGATCATGGTCATATAATTGATTACAACTCCTCATCATAACTTTGATCAGATGATCAATGGATGTTATTATGGTGTTCATGATCCTCTTCTTTGATGATGTGTGATCCAAATAAATATGAATTATTTGAGATGAAAATTATATAAGTGGTGGAAGGGTCTATGGTTGGTGAAATTCCCATTATATAACCACTTCTTTTATTCAATATGGTCACATGATCTAATGATGATCATGTGATGGTTTTGAGCAATGGAGGGTGCTATTGTGGAAGGATATTAGCATCTGCATTTGGATATCATACATGGTTGTGTTAACTGACTCGGACATGCGCCTGTAAGACCCTAAACATCCTGAGGGTACATAATTTTATTAATTTGTGGTTTCAATCTCTATTTTGGGTTAATTAAATACTTCCCAGATGTATAAAGGACTTAAATAGTATTTCAAGGGTTTGAGAGATGAATGGAATTAAAACCAGGCCAAATTGTGCAAGGATCACGATTAGCGCACGGTTAAATAAACCATGCAGCCTTCTCAAGAAAACTGTACATCCTTGTATAGGGTAATATCACACTATTTTATCATGATTTATAAATAATGAAGAGTAGACTATGTAACCATGTGACCACACCTTCCACGTATATCAGCTTCTGTATAGTTTGGAAAAATTGTGAGTAAACCATGCAGCCAGGTAAATTTGAAAAAATTGAAAAATTTCCATTATGAGATTTTTTTCTTCCTAGGATTATCTACCATTTCTTCCCATTAAATACTAGGAAGAAACAAAGTCCCCAAAATAATCCATGATATTGATATCCCTCATTATTGTATGTTTGAGTGTTGTCGGTTGCATATAAAATCTCTAGGAATGTCTAATCCTCTCATTTCTTATCTTCTCTAGATTCGGGATATTATTTTCAATGATCTTCTTCTAGACCTAAATCTCACTTTTTTATATAATTCATGTTATGTTTTGATATGGTGGTTAAATCAAGAAATAATTATTCGATTAGGAGTGCATTCATCAATGGATTCGATGTAGGTTGTCAACAAATCATATCCCATTGTTTTATAGTGGATTTATGCATATGAGTTTGTTTTCATGGTTCCCTTGGGATTTTCCTTGAATTTCTTGGTTCTTATTTGTTAAAATGTTATTCTACAAAATTATTTTAATCCATCATGATGATATTGGTATGTTTAAATGATGATTTGTCCGATTTTTCCCACCCATGTGGTGTGCTAACATTCCCAACCAAGGAATTGACAATATCAAATGTGGAATTGATGCATTATCACCTAGATCCTTTATGATCATGTTAATATGTGTAGTAGAGTTAAATATGGAATATTAATAGTTTTTTATATGTTTTATAAATGAATTAGGTATGTTTGTAAGGACATTAAAGCAGGTTAATTTGGTTAATTGAGATCATGGAAAAAGGGTTATGAATGATGTTGGAATGAATAAATGGCTAGTATATGTGATATGATGAACCTGTTATATTGTAAATGGTCAAATTATTGAAGAACATCCATATAGTGTTGCGTAAGGTAATTGAAGAAAAATTAGAATGGGTTAATACATTGGAATAATGGGGTATACCTAATAGGATAAAGGTATTAATGTGGTTGTGATATGTGATAGAAGAATTGTAAATGAAATGTAAAAGTGGAAAAATTATAATGGAATGGTAAATGGGATAAATGAGATAATTTACTGTAATTGGTCAATATTTTATAAAGTATTTGAATTATGGAATATACTGAATGGGTTAATGCATGAGAATGTGAATTGGTATAAATAGATATGTACATTATAGAGAAAATGCATTAATGGGTTATTGAATAGTATTAAATCCATGATCATTATTAAGGATTATGTTTAATATTTGTATTGATTATTATACATTGTGATATGATATAAATGTGATGGGATTATGGACCGAGGATACTCCCATGAGTTGTGTTTGGGTTAATGTTATAACCCCACCAAGATATGTGTGTTGAATGGATATATAGGCAAGTTAACATGGCTTGAGGTGTGGTATAAAGGACTGAGGCACCTCCCATGGATCTAGTTGGAATAATGATCTAACTTCATCAACAATTAATGGTTTGGGTAAGGGAAAAAAACCTTTATTACCATAATTCTTGCATTCCACATATACCCATTATTTGATATGAGGACATTATGATGTTGTGATGTGTTATCCCTAGTGAGTAGAGAATTGATATTCCATTATGCATAGTGATTGATCACTTAAAACCCATGTGTATATATTGAAAGTTCATATCCTATGAACCACATGACATAATGAGATTATGTAATGAAATGGTATACATTATAAAAATGGTAATAAATAAATAAATGATTTTATGTGTACATGGTTATCTAATGACACTAGAGTTACCCTTTGGTTTATCATACATTTTACATTGTACTTACGTAGACTCTTTGTTAGAATAAATGTTTTTAGACACCATTGGTGGTGGAATTCTATGTTTTATTGACACCCTTCTTGGTTCGTCTTTGGGTACTAGATTATATTTCATTATTGTAGGTTCAAATAAGGATAAGGGCCCAATTCAAGGGAGTTGAGTCCAGCTTGGGATATACATTGATGAGGATCAAAACACTATGTTTGGAAACATTTGGGGGTTCTTCTCATTCTTTATATTTTGGGATTAATTTATTTTGTCACTACTAGAATTAAATGAGATTGTTGATGTTGATTTTTAGTTTCTACCCAGTTTTGGAATATGTTTTTATGTTGTTTTATTGACAATTAAATATTTTCCCACTAATTTTACGGTCAACCGTTGTGTCCTACTCTTGTAAAGAGGGTATAGTCTCCCCACGTGGCTTATTAAACCCTACCTCTAGTCAACATTATTAGGAATATATGGAGGTGTTCTTTAGTTCATGTGATGACCTAAATTGGAGAAACTGTTTAGTTGATCCAGGGTTGGAGATGTTATAATGGTACTATTAGAAAAGGAACAGAGACAACAGTGATGATGAGTGGGTGTCTCCCAATATCAAACCAGTGTCACAGAAGTGTAGTGGATGGTTGAGAGGTTGATTAAAGTGTTCTTGTGGTACACAAGATTGCCTTATAATAAATCCATGAGGTAATTGTTGATTCGATTTTGATTTGAAGTCTTGAGGTGTTGGATTGATTTAGACTGATAGGATGAGTGGGATATGCAATCAGAGGGTCTATATTCGATCTCAATATAAAATTCTTGTCCCACATCTGATTATTTTCACACCTCCCCTTTAGTATATCAAAAACACTACTAGTTCTGTTGTTTCGAACTAAATAAAGTGGTCGGAACACATAACATATGAATCACTTCCACCAACTAGTCTTTAACCCACTAAGATTATGGCTCAGGCTATGCACTATTGTAGGCCCGCAAACTATGTTCCCTATAATGCCCCGACCCCAATTACCAAGAGTCAGTGAATTTTTACATCACATTGGCATGATATAAGGAATCATTTCCCGAAAGACAGATCAGTTAAGTAGCCTTGGAAGTACTAGATACATTAATAAGTTTTACATTACATTATAAAATGAAAAGATACAACAGCATTGTTTCCATAGACCACACCCATGTCCCCTCAGACTATCTATGCAAGTCATTCATAAAATATTTCATCACATCCTTGGAAAAATAAAACATATAAAGGGGTGATCTCAGATGTTCAGTAACTATAAAAATATACCATAAACATTCATAAATAATCATAAACATTTAAGGCAATGTGTAAGACTAAAACATAAGCCTTTTAAACTTAAACTTCAACATAATATGGAAAAGATAAAATCAAATAATTTCATTTACTTATTCACATGTATATTCTACATGTCGAATAATGACATGCAATATCAATATCCACTTTCATAATGATGGAATGCATAATTCCAGACTTTATAACCACATAGTCAAGGCCTTGTTCCAAGACTACAAATAATATTTTTTCAAGGCATTGTACCAAGACACTAGGTTGTCACATGGGACCTTGTGGTGCATCGAGGAGCTATAGTGGGTTCCACCCATCACATACTAAGTCAAATGCATTCCTTATATAAAATAGGTGAAACATGATCTAAACATTCATATTAAATCTAGTATACGAAATGTCAATTCATTATCCACAATCCATGAATGGATTAAAAATAGCACATCCAAAGTCAATCATAACTCATTAAATACAATATGAAAGACTGTATTATAATAGTTTAACCTTAATTGAGAATAATGAAGGATATTTATATAGTTTAAGTTAATAATCCAAACTATTTGAGAGAAATATCCCCATTTTTCAATAAAACATTTAAAATCTCACTATTTATCAAAAGTCTATTTGAAATAGATTTTTGAATTAAAGTTTCTCATACCACTTTGAAACGTGTAAAAGGAATTTTAGTTTTAAAACATTAATTTCCATATAAATAAAACCTTAAAACCATTTGGAAGCATAGACACTAATGAGAATGATTTAGAAGAATAAATTTTTAAAACGTTTAAAATTATATTTTAGTTAGAGTTCCTAACCAAATGAGAGATGCTTGAATAAAAATATTTGAGTTAATAAAAACATTATATTATCATGAGAATAAAATCATTCATGATATACTATGTCAAAGTATAGTATACACACCAAATAGAAGTGTATTTGCGCATAATAACAAAGAAGTATCAATGGAATGTAAGATGAGATGAATTCATTTATAATGACCGTATTCTTAGGTTATGGATAAATCAATGAAATAATTATTTGTGACAAATATAAATACACTCAATATGATTGGATATTCAGTGTAAATAAATCAGAGGACATTCACACATATTAATGTAAAAAAACACCAATGACGTTGATATTTAACTCAATGAATAGAAATTGAGTTAAAATTACTCTTATCAAGTTTATATTGATTAATTCAGAATTTATCAATGGAGTTATTATGTGTATAAAAGTATATAAAAACAAAGGGGAGTGGAAATTACTACATAAGTAAACAAATAGTGATTTCAAACATAATCTTGGGGTAATGTAATCAATGAAGTTTGCGTAAACCCGAATGAGTGGAAATTGAAAATTGAAATTCCCTTATTGATTTGGTAACTTATGAAACACACACCCCATGAAAGAATGATCATAAAATGATGATATAAATACCCATAAATTAATTTATATTACACAAACAATTAAATCATGGGTAGAATATACACCACACAGAAGGTAGCAGTGGGAAATATAGCATGAATCTCACAGGAATAAAAGTGAGATGAACACCCATTACCTTATACTTTTCCTTGGTCAAGGGTATGTTAACCTCATTTATAATAGTAAAATCACTTTTATTAAATTATAAAAGAACTATATACATAAATATTATATCATATATGATCCTCTAATATTTCTTTGTTAATAATTTGTTAGTAGTATCATCATTTCGGGTGTTAACTGATTCATTATCCTTTATATTCATTGTTATGTGAGTCATATTTGTTATTAATGGGATGTGTCTTATTCATATCCAGAATTATATCATTTCTTTAAAAATTATTTTTAATAATCCAATAAAAATTATTCTTGAATGGATACGATGGGGAATGAATCTCATCATGTTCGTGAAGATGGTAATCTGTACGTACGCACGAGGGACTATATCATTCTTTTTATATTAAAATAATATATAATAGGATGGTATATAATATATAAAAAATAATTATCATGTTATATTTATTATTTTCACTAATTATACATCATTATTATACCCATACAAAAAATAATGTATTTAATAACAACAACACCACAACATGAAGACGGTAAGCCTTATGTACAAACGTATGGTGACATGTCATTGAAATGATGGATATAATAATGAATATGGTTGTACCATATTTATAATAACATAACAGTATATATAAGATACTGAAGTTACTATTTTATAATGGAAACAATAAATAAAGAGGAAGTGGGGGAAGAAAGGAACTTGAAAGTGGTGTTGAAATATTTACCTCTTCTTCATGTAGTTTCTTTTGGATTTGATCAAAAGGTATCATTAAGGCTGGATTTCTGTCCGATTTAAGGCCTCTTGGATTAAGTATAGAGAGTTGGGAGTTTATTTGGGTAGGGTTTGGCCGAGCCTAATTTTTTTGAAGGTGTGAATTTGAGAGAAGGGGGAGTGCCCTTTTATAAGAGGAGTGAGGATCATCTTAGGAAATTCCAGAAATATTATTTTATAATAAAATCATTTTAAGTTTCTAATGGATCCAAAATAAATTATTTAAAGGATAAGGTGGGGATGGGTTGGAAACCACTCAACCAATAGGTTTTATATAGGTTTGGGTAATTATTTACATTATCATTTAGATTTAACTCTTAGTTAAATAGTTTGACATTTTCCATGTCTCTTTGTATTTTTATATTATATGGTTAATAAAATTACAATAAATATACTAGAAAATTTCAAGTGGTTCATTAAAGATACAAATATCATTATATAAGTATTTTCGATGATCCTTATATTTTTAGGAATATAATATCAATTAATAATATAATATTGTTTAAAAAAATTCTTTTGTGTCAATTTTGAAACTATTTGGTTTTATGTTTTTTCTAATCTCATAACAACATTATTAATTAGAAAAAAAATTTATCTAACCAACCCTAACATGACATATTAACCAAAAAAATTATTTTATTTCATAAAAAGTATCAAATTACATTTATTTGGATATTTATAATATCAATTATTTTAATATTTCATTAATTAGGTAATTAGTGCATCATCATTGTGTCATACATAAATTTAATTATTCAAATTTCTAAAAATTATAAATAAAATATCATTATGTAGGAAATATTTTTAGATTTATGATTAATATTTATAGTCACATTTATATTGTATGTAACCCAATATTAAAAATGGTTTAGTTATTAAACATTGAATTTAACTCTTTTAACTATTCTTTAAATAAAATAATAATAAATGTCTTAATCTAATCCAAGTTGACCTAAAGGATCATATTTTATTCATAATGTCGTTTTTGGTTGAATTAAACTTATCTAATGGAATTAGGATATGTTTTGGGGTAATTACGATATCATTTTTACCCTTAATTACCCTATTTACTTTTAACTACGGTAAATAAAAGTAAACAGTTACTATTCACCAAAAAATATTTTCAACATATTTAAAAAATTTTTTTTACTGATATCAATTGTGTCTCCTGGATTTGTGAAATTCCACTCACATAAACAGTAAAATTATGTTTTATGAGAATTTACAAATGCTCCTTGGTGGTGGGTAAAAGACTGTAAAATTTTCAAAAAAATTTATAAATCTAAATATAATATAAAATGACTCCACTGAATTACATTGAACTTATGTAGGTATTATAAATCTATTTTGACATAATAAATTAAATAAAATAAATAATTATTTAAATAAAAAGTCAGTTTTAAACTATAACGCATTATTTTTCACAATTCATTAAAAATTGAATGTGTTCATAAAAATATCAGAAATTTACCCTAAGATAATATTGATATTATGAATTAAAAAAAGAATTCTATTTTACCAAATTAAAAACATAGATGTTTTATTAATTAATTTAAAATTAATTTCTATTTTCAAAACTGAAAAGAGGGTTTTTAAAAAGTAAAAACTATCAAAACATTAACATGTGTTTAAGTCAAATTTAAATGTAAAATTACTTATAATCACCTACATTATATTAAATGACAAAAATATAATCTAATTATACTTCCAATCCATTCAAATACATAATTTAATACTATAAATTATTTCAATTAAAAAATTTGTTTCAATTAAAATTTAGTATTATTCAGTATACATCAAAATATAAAGGTTATTAGAAAATTACCAAAAATTTATCCAAAATAAATTTTTATGTCTCGATTATAATTAATAATTTAATTTCATTAAATTGAATATATAAAAGTGTTAAATATTGGTTTTAAAAATGGTTTTCCATTAAAAGGTGCTAAAATTGCATTTTTTGAAAAATACTTCTTTTATCTAAAAAAATGAATTTTTTCTTATATTAGGGATATGAAACACATAAAAAGGATTCTAAAATTATATGGAGTATATAAAATTAAAAATTGAGTTAATACTATTCATAACCACTTTTGAACGACTAGTTTGGTAAGTCATGGTGCGCTCGAACTCGGTGTTACATGTAGTGCTAGATATTTAATTACTTTAATGAAAATATCTTACTATGAAATCTTTGGGTGTTACATTCTTCCTCCCACTTGTAAACTGCATCCTCGCAATTTTAAAATTCTGGTTGGATACTTTATAGAATGTCCCACATCAAGGAAGTGTCAATATAACTATCTCATTAAAATAAATAAAGGGAAGTACAAAGGTCACCTAAGATAACCCACACTAGGATTCCATATAGGAAAACATGGATATGGAAGATAAAATAAGTGTAATGTTCTAGTGGATAGTGATAGAATACAAGATTAGGAGAAAGTTAACAATAAGAAAACCACAAATTTATGATGAGATAAACGTTCATTAGTTTCCTAGTAGAAAAAGTATATAGATAATGTTTTCTGTTTTCAGTTCCATTTCATAATGTTGAGGAATTTATTTATGAGATAAAATATGAACATAAATAGATATACATACTTTTTAAGTATAGTTTCATTGTTTAATAAATTTCTACCACTAACTCATCTTTTTTTTTTCAAATGATGAGTATTCAAGATGACTTGGTCACACCGGAAGTGCTAGAATCAACTTCAAGAGAATCAAATTATCCACAAAGGATAAACTATATATATTTGCCTTGAATATAGAGATTAACCAAAACCAAAATGGTTAGTAAAAGATCATATTATCCCCAAAAAGGATAATCCTTTAGAGAAAGAAATACTTTTATTAATTTCTAAAATTAAACCTACAATACACAAAGATTAATAAATACCATTCAATAAACAATTGTCCTAAAAATACATCAATATAATCCAAACTAATATTGAATCCCAAAACATAGAAGAATTTGATTACGTAGTATTCCACATTAAATTGTATTTCCAAATAACATCGACAACTCGTAAAGTCGCAAACTTAAAAGTAATTAACCTAATAACATATTATCTATGATATGATAATAATTTCCATAAATAAACCAAATAAATATATATCCACAATAAAAACATAGATGAATATAAACCATTACACTACAAATGAAATACCATAGTATTCTATTTTCATTAGGCATATAGTATTCCCAACAGAGCGAATGTCGTCCAAAATAACATTTATAACTTAATCCCCAAATCATTTTCCTATACTAAGGATATCAATTTGATAAGACATAAGATCCCAAGTCAACTTATTATCGATCAATAGAATCATTTAACTATAAATAATTAGTCACACTAACCAGGGACTTCATGTTGTCCAATGGTGGGCGATAAATCCCAATCGCACTATGGTTGTGGGTTCGATTCCTACAGCTTTGTCCAATGCGATGGGTTGTCACACTATTTTCATGTTGTCCTTTTTCCAAAACTATATTTTATAATGTTCTGAAAATGAGATAAAATTTTCAAAATAACTATAACATAATTTCACCAAAAATGGTATCTCATACCTCACATTTTCAACCCAAAATTTTATAACATGTAATTGCCTCAAATTCAAGGATTCTATAAACCCAAATGGTTATTTATAACTATATCAATAAAAAAACACAATTATTCCTAAAATAAAATTTTCTATAATAAACTGTAGGGTTACACAAAATAGAAAAGTCTTCAAAAGTAATACCATTAACAAAGAGAACTAATACATTTATACATTTCACCATCCGTTTATTTCCACTTTTGTTCTTCCATGACCAAGGGGTTATCCTTTAGAAAAGGGCATTCACTCGGGTAATGCCAAGGTCCCCTACATTTACGGCAAATTACAGTAAATGGATTATTGGGATCACTTTTATTTTCTTCCAGATTACTCTTCATTTTTCCATAGTAATTATTTACTTTATGTACTTATTCCCCACACGTAAATCTATTCATTGTTCCTTTGAGACACTTCCCTATGTGTCTGCTTCCACATTTCCTGCATGATGGTAATTGAGCTTTCTTTCATCCATGGTCTCTACTGCTGGAGCTCTAATCATTCATTGAATTTCTCTTCTTTGTTGAGTTAGGGAGTTGGTTAATATATATGTTGATGATCATATTTTTTAAAACCAATTCAGCATGAACATGATATATTTTACACCTATCAACATTCCATTCTGTTCCTCATTTCCTTCATCGTTCCCACCTTGTACATCATGTTCACTATTATTATGACTTCCATGGAATCCAGCCATTGGCTAACACAGGAAAGCATAGTGTGAATTATAAAATCATTTAGAGAATATCATAACACATTATTTTCAATATAAAACACCTTAAGATTAATGATAGTTATTTATTCTCGTCTTATATTAAATTCTGTTAAATCGGTTTGTAATGAAAATGTGAATTATCCCAATCATATCCCCCGAGAGTGTCATAACCAAGAGTACAAAAAGGACCATTTTTGTGTAACAAGATACCCCAGGTCAAGCCCAAATCTCCTTTTTGGAGTTTTCACTCTTAGATATATCTGTTCCGGAGCCACCTCTACCAGCTCATATGCAGACATGGATGTATTTCTTGGAAAACTCACAAAATCTCTACATTAAAAAAATTCTAGGAATTTCTTCTATAATAATCCTAAAAGTCTATCATATGGAAATGTGTTCTAATTAGAGTTTATCTAAATATACTTTCCATGGATTGCAAAAAAACTCTCTCTGATACCAATTGTAATTCCCTGACCCCAGTTACCCAGAGTTAGTGCATTATTACATAACAATTTCATGATACAAGGAATAATGTACCGAAATACCGATCAGTTTAGTAGCTTTGTAAGTACTGGATACATTCATAAGTTTTAAATTACCTTATAAAATGAAAATCTAAAACAACATTGTTTCCATAGACCATACTCATATCCCATCAGATTATCCTCATAGGTCGGTCATAAAATACTTCTTCACATCCTGGGAAAAATAAAACATAGAAAGGGGTGAGTTCATATTCTCAGAAAGGATAACAATATAGAGGAAACATTCATAAATAAGCATAAACATTTAAGGAAATGTATAATACTAAAACAAAAGCCTTTTAAACTTAAGCATAAACATAATATAGAAAAGATAAAATCAAATAATTCTATTTAATTATTCACATAGATATTCAACTAGTCGAATAATCACATGCAATATCGATATCAACATTCATAATGATGGAATGCATTATGTCAGACTTCATAACGACATAGTCAAGGCCTTGTGCCAAGACTAAAAATAATATTTGGTCAACGCCTTGGGCCAAGACACTAGGTTGTCTTATGAGAAATTTCGATGCATCAAGGAGCTATTGCTGGCTCTACCCATTACATACTAATTCCAATTCATTCCTCATATGAAATTTTTGAAACATAATCTAAACATTCGAATTAAATCTATCATACGAAATGTCAATACTTTAACCACAATCAATGAAAGGCATAAAAATTGCACATCTAGAGTCAATCATAACTGATTCAATACAACATGGAAGATGGTATTATATTAGATTAACCTTAATAGATAATAATGATGTGTATTGACATAGATAAAGTTAATCATCAAAACTATTTGAGAGAAATATCCCCCTTTTTCTTTAATACATTTTAAAGTCTCATTATTTTTCAAAAAGCTATTTAAAATAGATTTTTGAATCAATGTGTCACATACCACTTTGAAACATTTAAAAGGAGTTTAAATTTTAAATAATTAATTTCTATATAAATAAAAAAATAAAATCAATTTTAAAAAATTGACATTAATCAGAATATTTAGAAGAATAAAATTTTAAAACATTTAAAATGATATTTCTGTTAGAGTTCCTAACCAAATGGGAGACGCTTGAATACAAATAATTGAGGTGATAAAAAATTTATAATATAGTGATAATAAAGGGATTCATGATATACTATGTCAATTTACAATATATATAATAAATAAAAGTGGATTCACACATAACAACAAAGAAGTCTTAATGGAATGTAAGATGGGATGAATTCCTTTATAAATACTGTATATTTAGGTTAAGAATAAATCAATGAAATAATTAGGTATGAAAAATATAAACATACTCAATATGATTGTATATTAAGTGTAAATAAATCAGAGTAAATTCACACATATTCTTGTAAAAACAACACTAATGACTTGCATGTTTAACACAATGAATAGAAATTGAGTTAAAATTACACTTATCAAGTTTATATTGATGAGTTGAGAATTTATGAATGGATTAATTATGTGTATCTAATGTATATCTATGAAAGAGGGAGTGAAAATTAGTACATAATTTAATAAATAGTGATTTCACACATAATCTTGGGGTAAAGTAATCAATGAAATTTGCGTAAAACCGAGTGAGTGGAAATTGAAAATTGAAATTTCCTTATCGATTTGGTAACTTACAAAACATACACCCCATGATAGAAGGATCATCCAATGATGATTTAAACACCCATAAATTAATGTATATTACAGAAACAATACAATCATGGGTAGTACATACACCTCACAAAAGGTAGTAGTGGAAAATATAGCATGAATCTCACGGGAATATAAGTGAGATGAAAACCCCTTACCATGTACTTTTCCATGGTCTAGGGTACGTTAACCTCCAGTATAATAGTTAAATCATTGTTATTAAATTATACAAGAACTATACTAATAAATATGATAGAATATATTATCCTCTAATATTTCTTTGTTAATAATATTTTAGTTGTATCATCATTTTTGGTGTTAAATGATTCGTTTTCCTATATATTCATTGTTATGTGAGTCATATTTGTTATGTATAGTATTTATCTTATTAATATCCATAATGATATCAACTCTTTAAATATTAATTTTAACCATCAAGTGAAAATTATTCTTTAATGGATACGATGGGGAATGAATCTCATCGCATTTGTTTAGACGGTAATCCATTCGTACGTACGGGTGACAATATCATTATTTTGATATAAAAATAATATATAATTGGATGGTATATAATATATATAAAATAATTATCATGTTATATTTATTATTTAAACCAATTATACATCATTATTATACCCATCCTAATAATAATGTATTGAATAACAACTACACCACGACGTGGAGATGGTAAGCCATACGTATGCACGTATGGTGACATGTCATTAAAAGGATGGATGAAATAATGAATATGGATGTACCATATTTATAATAACATCACCGAATATAGAATATACTGGAGTTATTATTTTATAATGGAAACAACAAAGACAGAGGAAGTGGAAGAAGATAATAACTTGAAAGAGGTGATGGAATATTTACCTCTTCTTCAGGTTCTTCCTTTTGATTTGATCAAAAGGGATCCTTGGGTTGGAATTATGACTATAGTAAGGCCTATAAGATGAAGGTAAGAGATTTGGGAGAATATTTGGTCAGAGTTTGGCTGATCTTAATGGATTTGATGGTGTGAATTTGAGAGAAGGGGGTGTGACTTTTTATAAGAGGGGAGAGGGGCACCTTTGAAAAAACTAGAAATATTATTTTATAATAAAATAATTTTCGGTTTCTAATGGCTTGAAAATTAATTATTTAAAGTATAAGGTTTGTATGGGTCTAAAAACACTCAAACAATGGGTTTTAGATAGGTTTGTGTCATTATATAAGCTTTATCATTTAGATTTAACTCATAGTTCAATAGTTTGACATTTACCATGTCTTTTTGTGTTTTTATATTATATGGTTAGTAAACTTACTATAATATTCCAAGAAAACACCAAGTGGTTAATTAATAATACACCTATCATTATATAAGTCTTTTGGCTAATCCTTATTCTTTCGAAAATATAATATCAATTAATAATATAATATTTGTTTTTAAAACGTTTTTATGTCAATTTTCACACTATTTTGTATCTTGTTTTTGCTAAATTAATAACAACATTATTACTTTGAAAAAAATTCATCTAACCAACTAAAACATGTCATATTAACCTAGAAAATTAGTGTAATTCATAAAAAGTCTCAAATTACATTTATTTGGATAATTATAATATCAATTATTTTAATAATGCATTAATTAGGTACTTTCTGCATCATCATTGTGTAATAAATAAATTTAATTATTTAATGTATTAAAATTATAAATAAAATACCATTATGTAGGATATATTTTTATATTTCTAATTAATATTTATAGTCTAATTTATATTTTGTGTAACTTCATATTAAAAATGGTTTTGTTATTAAACATTGAATTTAACTCTTTTAACTCTTCTTTAAATAAAATAATAAAAAATGTACTAATAAAATAAAAATTAACCTAAACGATCATATTTTATTTATAAGGTTGTTTTTGGTTGAATTAAACATCTCTAATAGAATTATGATATGTGTTGGGGTATTTATGATTTCATTTTTACCCTTAATTACCCTATTTACTTTTAACTATTGTAAATAAAAGTTAAAAGTTACAATTCAACAAAAATTATTTTCATCTTATTGAATCAAATTTTTCTTGTTCATATCAACTGTGTCTCTAGGATTTTTTAAATTTCACTCATATAAGCGGTAAAATTATGTTTTATGTGAATTTGCAAATGCTCTTGGAGGTGGGTAAATGACGGTAAAAAGTTCAATAAAATTTTATACATCTAAATTTATTATAAAATGACTCCAATTAAATACATTGAACTTATATAGGTATTATAAATAAATTTTTAATTATGATAAATATAAATAAAATAAATAATCATTTTAATAAAAATTTTGTATCGAACTATAACACAGTGGTTTTCACTATTTATCAAAAAATAAATGTGTTCAAAAAAATACCCAAAAATTACACTATGCTAATTTTGACATTCTTAATTGAAAAATAAATTCTATTTTACCAAATTCAAAACATTGAAGTCTCATTAATTAATTTAAAATTAATTTCCATTGACAAAGCTTATATGTGGGTTTTTAAGAAGTAAAAACTATGAAAAGATTGACATGTGTTTATGTCAAATTTAAATGTGAAATTACTTATAATCACCTAAATTGTATTTAATTATAAAAATATAATATAATTATACTTACAATCCATTCAAATACATAATTTAACAATATAAATTACTTCGATTATTTTTTTTTTCAATTTAAATTTAGTATTTTTAGTATTAATCAAAATATATAAGTTATTAGAAAAGTTCAAAAACTTTTCCAAAATAAATTTTCACGTCCCGATTACACATAAGAATTTAATTTCATTAAATTGAATATATAAAACTGTCAAATATTGGGTTTAAAAAGGGGTTTCTATTAAAAGGTGGTAAAATTGCATTTTTTTTAAAAATACTTCTTTTATCTGAAAAAATTAATTTGTTCTTATATTATGTTTAAAAAACACATTATATGGATTCTAAAATTATAGGGAGTATATAAAATATAAAATTCAGTTAATACTATTCATAATGGCTTTGGAAGGGCTAGTTTGGTTTGTTGTGGTGCGCTCGAACTCGGTGTTGCGTGTAGCGCAAGCTATTGAATTACTATAATGAAAATATCTTACGATGAAATATTGGGGTGTTACATTCCCAACATCCTATAGTAAGAGTAATTCTTATTTGCTTGTCCACTAAATGGCCCTTGCTGAGTCCCACTGGACATGGTTGACCTTTGGTCTCACATGTTCCTATGGTCGAGTTGGCCTCACTTTCAACAATGATTTCCATGGGTTATCGGAAATAAAAATAATGAAATTCCGAGTGGTAGTCCAAGGTATCTTCTTGAACCCTATGCCTTTATATATTCAGTTTCAAAATATTACTCCAATTTTATGCACGATCCTCGAATATTCAATGAAAAATGTAAAATTGTGAAATATTTGAGTTAGCAGTCAAATTGACAGGTTTAAAATTATATTTATATTCATATTTATAAAAATATATTTTTTATATTTCATGAAATACAATAATTACCACGTTAGTATTATGTAATTTTTTAATATGACTATTTTTATAGTAAAAATTTAAAATTAAATTCCACGAGTTAGAAAAATATTTTATATTTTAGAATAATATTTTTAGTCCAATATTTTTTTATATAAACATATATTAAAAATAAATTTTGTTTTAAACATCAATGAAACATCTATAATATTTTTAAATAAAATATTTCAAATATAATACTGAAAATAATTGTCCAAAATAGTTCATATTAAATTTATATCATTAAAATATTGCCAATATGTTTAAAATTTACAATTATCTATGTTCATAATATACCTATTATGCATGTGGATGCATTAGGAAAATTTAAGAAAAAGAATGTTATTTTTTTAACATTATTTAATTTAAATATTATATAAGCCATTTCCATATAAAATTTTCCATTAAACAACTTAATTTTTATCCTTATGTGTTAAGGGTTAAATTACATTCATAGAATAAAATAGTTTTATGTTTTGAACAAGTTTATAGTCCTCTAGATTTATTTTTATGCCAAACTACTAACATTAACCTTAACTATGGTAAGAAAATTTACCAAGTTTATTATTTATATTTTCCACAAAATAAAGTGACATAATCACTAAATCTAGAACTTAGGAATATAATTTTGTTATATATTTTTAAATATTAAATTCAAATAAAATGCAGAATAAAATTGAAAAAATTAGTAAAATTACATGAAAATTATTTTTTTCTAAAAAAAAATTATAACAAAAAATGTTTTATAATAAAATAGTGAATAAATCCTTTTCGAAAAAAAAAATAATGTTACGAAAATGAACTCATTAAAATTTAAAACTAATAAGAAAAAATAATTATATGTGGTTGATACTTTAAAAGAAAATAATTTTATCAATTTAAATCATAATTTTAACTATTTAATAAAAAGTAATTTCTTTGAAATATTATAATTATATAGAAATAAAAATTATAATCTAATTTGGACGTGTTGAAAATAAATTTCTAAAATCCATTTTCTAGAACTACTAAAAATTAATATTCACTCTTAAAATGAAGATAAATTCCTTTTTAAGAGAAAATATTTTTGAAGAATAACATGATTTCGATAAAAATTGTTAGATTATATTATAATTACATAACAATTGAATCTATTGAGTTAGATTTTTATTTTTATCTCATAAATTAGTTATTAATATTAATTTCTATAATTTTAATGGATACATAATACTAATAGTTTATCATATTTCTTTTACATTATTGGTTACATGGAATATAATCTATTGAAGAATTAAAATTATTTATTGTGAAAAGTTTCATAAAAATATTCAGGTGTTACAAGTAAGAAAAAAAATACTTAGTTAAATTATTTTTCCCTTCTTTATACAACCACTTAATTTTCACCTAATTCCTTAATATATTTTATTTACGATCAAAAAAAGGAATTGATGATATGTGTATGAAATTTGGGGATAATTTTTGATAGTTATTTTCTGAACCAAATTGTTTTGGATGTGTAAACAGGAGTGGAGATTAGGTGGAATATTTTATGTGAGGTGAGGGGTCCACTTGTAATCATTGAAAAAACATGCACTCAAATTATTCAAATTCTACATGTCTCCAAAATGATCCATTATCGACCAATAATGGTTTTAAGTTCTAAATATGTCCATAATACTATTTTATATGTTTATAGGTCAATTATAACATTTATCCTTTTACATTACCCCCCAATAACACATTTTTACCATAATTGTGGATTTTTTCTTTTTAATATTCATTTTAGTAAAAACATTATTTAAAAATATAATTTAATATAAAAAAATCTCATTAAAATTAAATGAACCATTAATTAAAATTCCATTCAAATATGTGGAATATTTTATTTTAAAATTTATCCCATAAATGTGACAAGAATAAGACGTTTTAGAATAAAAATGTTAAAATTTTCCAATGTTTTAATAAAAAAATTAAATTTATAATTTTTTAAAATAACCTTGATTGGATGATTTGATATATTTTTTAGATAATTGAACAATTAAAACAACATTAATGTATTTTTTTGGTTTTAATGGGCATAAAGAAGTAAAAATTCTTAATAAAAACTATTATATTTCAATGTTGACTTCAAAAAATATCTTTTTAAAAATTACTCAAAAAATTACACAAATATGAGATAAAAAAATAAATTTAAAAAATTAATTTTTTTTCTCAAATTTATTTTCAATCATTTATTAAAATAAATTATAAGATATTTGATCGAAGTGCAACTAAACCACCATTTTGGAAAAATAACCCTTTTTAGAACACTTTTTTTTCAATGAAATTGAACTTATAATATTTATAATATAAAAATAACACATGAATTTATTTTATACATGTGTACAACATATTATTTTCTTATTTTATTTTTTATTATCCACATAAACCAACATAACAGTTAGTTTATTGTTATCATGATTATATAGCAAAAACTTATTAGAGCATCATATTTCATTAAAACCAGATGTTTTCTGTATTGAATGTTATCAAAGAGATTGAATTTATTTAAAATTAAATATATCATATTGTCTTGGGGTGTTACATTCTTTTTTATTACTTTTTTTTCATGATATATTTTCTATTGAATATTATGTTCCTCATTTAAATTATTAGGGTGTACATGGTTTAGAGAAATTATTATAGGGAATAATTAATATATTTGAAACTAATTTAGTTCGGCCAATGTAAAAAGTGAATAGATGAGGAATGGAAGTGGAAAATGGTGGTGGGAAGGTGGTAGTGCATGAAGAGATATAAATATGATTGTGTGGTTAAATAAATTAGTATTATAAATGATAGTGGTTGGTAAGGGAATGAGACCTCTAATATTATATGTAATTGGTAGAGCCTAAGGTTAAATAAGATACATTATATTTTCTCTCAGTATTGTTTATGTTATTATTTAAATTAAAAAGATAATAATGCAAAATATGTGACTAGGATCATAATATATTATTTTCAATTTATTTTGGGTGATATACATGTGTTACGAGATACTATTGGAAATAATTACATCCAATTGTGATAATATATAATTTAAACAAATATATAATTGGAAATGTGTGCTAGAGTTGTTAAAAATTATTTTATAAATATTAATAACATTTATTTCTGAAAATAAAAATTCTCATCCACACAATGATAAAAAAACTGTTAATACTATATTAGAACAATATTAATATGATATTAGAAAATAAAGGGATTTTTTATATGACATTATAAACAATGAATCATCATGGTTTATATTAATTAAATAATAATATAATCTATATGGACATTCATGATGAAATTATAAATTGTTAATTTTTTTATGAGTTTCGTGGTCTATGAAACAATTTACTGGATAGATTTATAACATGTCACGTTATTTGGGAGTAACAATGATTACCCGGTATAAAAAATTGGTTTTTAACTATTTGTTATAAAATTATTATTTAAAATTGGTTAAATTCATTTTTTTCATATATACAATTAATATGTCTCAATATACATTCGATGTTATTAGTGATTCTATTGATGGTGTAATAATTAATTAATCCTTTGAGAGGGAAAAATCTATAATTCTTAATAAATTAGATAAAAATAATGAATTCACTTGATATTGCAATATTTCTAAAACCATTATCATGATCAAACGGGCAAAAAAACATGAAACCAGTAACTCAATGCCGGTTTCTACACTATTAAACTAGAACTAGATACCAGAAATATCAACCCAAAGAAATGAAGAGTTTAATAGTCTTGGTTCAGTAGATACAAAAATGAAATTCAATTTACATTATAAACTACAATATATACATAGTATTTTACTTGAGATCTCCATTATCCCACTTAGAATATTTGTACATATCAACAATAAAACACTTTATATTATCCAAGGTAAAAAAGAAACTAGTGATATCAGATTCAAAATATTAAAATTAATAAAAAATAGATATCATGAATAAATTATTATAATAAATATGTAAAGGTTTATAACTGAATAAAATTCCACTTAATCAATAACTAGAACATAATATTGTGGGAATAAATGGAGTTGAAATAAAGACTTATAAATAATCTCATGAACATGAAACTTATGTATAAATATTTAATCTATCCAAATAATAATATGACCATTAATAACTAATCCCAAAATAATGGAATGAATAATGCTATACATCTCAGAAATACTATAATAGATTTTCATAATACAATTTTAAACTATGGTTAAAATCCCATTCAATATGGTAAACTGATTCGTCTCATAAGACTTGTTGATAAAGCAAGATGGATCTATAACCAGAACCTACTCATCACATAATAATTTTAATAAATTAAATATATAATAGTAGTGAAACATAATAAACATAAATAATTTTATTTAAAAAAATATCATTCAATATTTTAACACATACCCCAGTCAATAATCATAATGATAAACCAGCCAATCTAATTTGTTTCATGGTAATAAACCTAAATATACTAATAATACTAATCATAAATCATCTAAAAAATGAATAAAAATGAAATAAATGTAGAATGTCCTCAATAAATCAGAATTACAATAAATAATATATGACATTTATGAGTAGATATACAATAAAATTTTCATCAACACAATAATGAGGAAGATAACCTTTGTAATTTTAAAATAGGATTTTAATAACTGTTCACAAAACATTTTGAAAATAATTTTTGTTCAAAATAACTTTTTTTATAATATAAGATATATTTTAGAAAAATAATTATTCCTAAATAAAATTATGTCTATATTTTAAATTTTTAAAAATAATCCAATAAATTTTTCCAAGATATCCAATTGTGTGTTATTTGGAACAATAAATGAATATTTTTATATAAATAATTATAGAGATATGAAGTACGAAACATTTCATTAATAAATAATTTTTAAAATACTTAAAATATTTTTGATATTTCTTTGGGAAAACATTTTTTTTTGGAGAAACTGAATTTTCAATAGAAAATAATTATTTTTTAACTTTTAATAAAAAAGTATTACAATAATTTTTTACCAAAATAATTAAAAATGATTTATTAATAAAATTTATCATTAATTATCAGAGAATAAGAAATTAAATTGGCTTTATTAAAATAATAACAAATATATCTCCCATTGGATACTGGAACATAAATTACCCTGAATAATGATGAGATTATAAAAAAATACCTTACCAATTTAATAACATCTGAAATATATGACCCATATAAAAAATAACAACAAATAAAAATATAAATAAAAATAATAAAAATATATTAGTGATATAAAATAACAATGTTTCATTATACCCAAAAATAATAATTAAGATGTTAATATGACATATGTCACTTGGTATTAAAAGTGAGACATGAAACTCTTAACTCTGGTTTAACATGATTAATATGTTTTCAACCATCGTATGTAAAAAATATATTTTCATTATACATATATTAATGAAATATAATCATATATATCATAACATATATGATCATATTATAACATTTTACCACTCATTTATTAATTCTATTTCATTATTTTAATTGTTTCTTATGTAAATTTCCTTTTTTTGGGCATGTTTTGTCTTAAGCAATTCAGCTCATGTACATAAGATATATTTACAACCAGCCAATAATGAGACTGATTTTATGAATATTTTTTCCTTTTATATAATTATTTAAATTCATTCTTTAAAATTGGGCATAGAAAATGATTTATATAGCTTTATAGTGAAGGTAGGCAGTATGAGGACATGAGTGATGAAATCATTCCATTAACATGTGAAAGGGTAATGTAGTGTATGATATATTAATATTATACAGTATATATCAAGTCATATAAGTCTCATTTCTCATTAAAATTATCTTTATGACCTTACATGTAAATCATAATTGAAAAAAATCCCATCAGTTTGGTATGTGGTAGTTCACAGTACACATGAGTAAGAATATAAAATTTAAAAAAAATGGAAAGTATGAAGGTATATTTCATATTTTATAAATTTAATTAAAAATATATGGTCAATAATATATATATATATATATATCAGATATTTCATTACATTCAATAGAGATAAATTTTGATGGAAAATGAGTTACATCACTTCCCCAGAAGGTAGTTCATAGTACATATAATTCACGATTTATTTTCACATTTTACGGTCGTTGAGATAGAAAAATAATATTCCATGAAAATAATATCACACACACACACACACACATATATATTGTTCATACAGATATAATTATATATGATTTTTTATTGATATTCATGGGTTTTAATATATGAAAGAAAGAGACAAATCTTAATGAAGACAACTATATACTCTTAGTGTATCATTATTTTGATATCATCTTAATAACTGAAGGGTTCAAATTTTTTTAAGGGAATAAAATCTATAATATGAATAAGGATCTTTGTGTATAAAGTTTCATAAATACTCAAAATTATTCACTAAAAGGAATTCATTATCAACCTATGTGCCTCCAAAATTAATAATTAATTTATTATAGTGATATTAATTTTAATCCAAACCTCCACCATATAAAATATCAAATTTTTTATACATGTAATTCATTATCATTTAAGTCCACTTATTTTAAATATTTTAGTTTTTACTATGGTAAAAAGTGTTTTTACAAATGTAATATATAGATTAATCCTAAAATAAAATGATCGTTACTAAATAATAATAACCTAATGATTATAATTAACATAATCAATTGGAGAAATATAAAATTTAATGTTTGTGTGTTGTCAAATTTATTTAATTTTTACATAACATACAAAACATAATTTTAACATTAACATCTTTAATTAATTATTTTTCTAGTATTACGTTGAAAAATTATTAATTTAAAATTATTTTATAATATTAAATATTCTAATAAAAATATTGAATCAATTTTTTCTATTTCAAATTTTATAGTAGGGTGATTTTATGTTAATCATAATCTCATTAGCATGAAAAAAAGTGAATTTCCATGGAGAATGTTTTCTTATGTATGGACATTTTCAATATCAAAATTCTTTATGTAATTTATTAAACTAGCCTAAGTTATATATTGAATAATATAATATGACTATTTATTATTTTAAATCAATTTTAAATCAATATATATGTTTAAAATATTAAACATAAAAGGAATTTCTAAAAAAAAATTCCCTATTCATTGAAAAATTAATCATTTTATAAATTTATTAAAAAATTAATCTAACATGATTTTTAAATGATGGCTCCCCACTCCCCCAGCATCTCTCTCTCTCTCGGCATCCCCCTATCACAGGGTTTACATCACGATTTTTTGACGGTGAGGTGATCTCCATACCTCCCACTCCCTCATTCATCAGTTCTCCTTATGGGGTCTCTCTTGGTGTCACTCGCTGCTAGGGGTGTCATGGGTGGCCCTATTCTCCCTTGGAAATTTAGGGATTATACGTCTTCTTCCTTAGACGGTAGCCATGTTCTTCCTCACTTGGTGCTTTGAGGCTTCTTTTTTGTTTACTCTAGCCTAGGGTCTCGTTCAACCCCATCACTTCTCTTTTCGTCTTCACCATCATGCTGGACTCCATTTTTGGTTTAGCAAAATAGTGCTCTTGGTGGATTGGGATTGTGAGTTGGAGTTATTCGGGTGCTCATTTGTTTCCTGTTCCAGTGTCTCTCTCACAGCTTGGTTCGTATTCTTCGCACATTGTGGATTTGGTCATTCTTCTTCTCCTCTTGCCACCAGATTCACCGCACTTGAATCCATCTAGTTTGGGGAGATGAACCTCAATGGTGGTTTGGGATTGTGAAGGGGTGTTCTTATACACAAGTGTGTGTCCTTCTTTTATGTTGTAGGCTCTAGAGGTGTTCACACTGCTCATGGTTGATGGCCAGGTTTTTGCACCAGAGCTGTCGCGACAATGACTGGAAGTTTCTATCAGGTGGTTCATCTTTGTTTTACTATTTTCTAGTGGGATTGTCTGACATTTTTTGTTCCTGTGATGTTTTTAATTTCCTCTGGTGATGATTATGCAATGCCTGGTTGGTTTCTGAATGATTGATGTGTAATGAGGTTTGGTATTGGTCGAAGATGGTGAGGTATTATTGATCGTGATTCTGGAGGTGTTGGTCTGTCGTGGGATTTGTTTCAGGTGGGTTACAGTGGTGATGATGGATTTTTGCGATGACAATTTTCTTTCGCAATCGTGGTGATGTCGTGGGGAAAAGTGTTAGTGTTGGACTTCAGGTGGTGCCTATATGCCGGTTTTCAATTTGATGTTTGAATTTGTAAATTTGAATCTGGTTTGGTTCGAATATGGTTTGAATTTGAATTCGTTTTTTATACTGTATATAATCTTTACAGAATGTGTGGGTTCCACTTAACCCATAAAAGTGGATTTCTCAAAAAATACCAAAAAAATGAGTTTAGTGCAATGAAACCAACTTTTAGAAAAAAAATATAGTTTTTGAGTTTATATTTCATTTTCTTTCAAATGATTCCTATTATATATATAATAGATTGATCCATTTAATTTATTTTATATACATATTAAACATTTAATTTTCATTATTTATTTACTCTTATTCATACTGGCTAATCTAACAAATACGTTATATAAGTATACTATGTTAATGTTCATTTTCACATCGGGTTTCTTTTATAAAAAATCTATCGAAATGATTAAATTTAATGAATTATATTTCATATCTCACTTATGCTCAATGTTAAATGTCGCAAACACTATCATATAAAATGTTAATATTTTATTTTTTTGTTCATTAACATTCTACCCCATAAATTAAATTTCGTCCTAAAATTTAAATATTGATATTCATAAAAAAATTATTTTGAAATTTTAAAATAACTATGATGAAATCCAAAATCATAGAATTAGTATATAAAATATCATCATGGTAATGTATAAAGGTAAGTATGTTGTTTATCTAGAATAACCAAAAACACGGATTCCAAATTGTGATATCACTGCTAGGAAGTGAATATATTGACTAAGAAGAAATGTATAATTCGTTATTTAGAGTAGTAGAGATCATTGATCCTGATAAAGTGAATGACCAAAAAAGAATAAATATTTAAAATGTTAAGAGACCATTTTATTCATACAATAATAATTTCATATGATAATGATTTTATTTCAATATCATTTTCCTAGAGTTGATGGATCCATTTACCATATAGAATACAAACATCAAGAAATATACTTACATTAAATGTATAATTTAACCAATTATTAATTTCTTTCAAAATCTCATATTTTGTTCAAATAATTAGTATTCAAGATTATTTTTTCATTCCTAATGAACTAAATTTTACCCTTAGCATATCAACATATCTAGAAAATAAAATAAATTATTTTTCATCATATATTTAGTAAAAACAAAAATTTTATCACCTGTTATCCAACTACAAAACATTAATCTTTACTACCTTAGTAGTGCCACCCAAAATTAAACAAAATCCATTAAATAATGATCAAAATATAATACTCATCCGAAACAAGTCTATTTAAATAAAAGGAAAAAAATTATAAGGAGGGTCAATAAATT
This sequence comes from Viscum album, assembly GCA_963277665.1. Lineage (NCBI taxonomy): Eukaryota > Viridiplantae > Streptophyta > Magnoliopsida > Santalales > Viscaceae > Viscum > Viscum album. Next base: position 397,162,886 of record OY728148.1, read on the forward strand.
TACTAAATCATTTAAAATAAAATTCCATAAAAAACATATTTTGTCTATTAATTTCTAATTAAAAATATGTTAACACCTTGATCCTTGTAAAATCAAAATGAAAACATTATTTCTTCTCAAAATATTTTATCTCCTTATAAAATTATACATTATTTTATATATTTTATATTTTTAAAAAAATTATCATTATGAAAGATTATATAAATCATTAAACAATATCCAAGATACCAGTATAATCCAATAAACATCCCATTAGCATTATTATGTCACCATACTTATTTATTAAGTGTTATATTCCCTCAAATATGTGATTTCAAAAAAGTTAAAAATTCCACCAAGTTACATTTCCTGTTAACATTCAATACATTTTTTAAACTCCCTAATGAAATACAATTTCCATATAATCCTTCTACATTTATTGATTCTTATATTATATTATCATACACAATATATTTTTTTGAATCCAAATATATTTAATTCAATTATTCCCCATAGCCTATATCAATAGTACAATCATGAACATTATCCATTAGTTTCAAAATGCATATATTCCATAAGCATTGGGGATATTATTTTTCCAGTACACCATATCTTTTTAATTTCATTATAGAATATTGGAAGCGTATTTTTTCCAAAGAAATCATGATTAAGATTCCTTTATTTCCACAATTGTTGAAAACTCCCATTTCTTTCAAGAATGTACAATGTGCTTTCTTTACATAATTTTCACATGTTTGAATACCCTTATTAGCATTCATACCCATATCCTACATTTTCTCAACCTTCCTCTTATTCTTTATCATCCATTTTAAATCATTATACCTAGAGAATAATTTACATGAATTAATACCACATGATACTATGTCGTCATATGATTGGATGGATTTGGATACAAGTTCTATTAAAATAATTAGATTTAACCAACAAATGAAAGTGTTAATATTTCAATTTTTATTATGTAGGTATTCTATAACATTATTTTATAACATGTATTATGGAATTCATATATATTAAGAGTTTCATACTCATTTTTTAATAGCGTTGGTGATTTTATCCTTATAACTCCGTGTTGCTCATGGGGAAAATAATTTTCCATGAAGAGTTCCTCAAAATACATCATATATATATTTTTTATTTAATTTTATACATTTTTTCCATGAAAAAAATGTATCTACATATCTTAAGATATTATAAAAATCCATGGGAATATTTATCCAATTCATTAATTCCCAAAGAGAGAATCATCTTCTCTAGTGAACATATATATTGCTCAGATAAAAATGGGTTTGTAGTCCCATAAACTGGTTGATATTTCTAAAGCATAATTCAGAATAATATTGTTACAAAAACTGTTGGATCAGTAAGATGATCTATATAATAATTGTTATTTATCATATCCTAAGTTATCTTATCCAATATGGAAATAAATTGATGAATTCCACCAATATTGGCATCTCCAACATCTTTATCTTTCTTAGTAAAAAATTCCATACACCATGAATGTGAATTTAAAGTGTTTACAATCAATATGCTATGAACCATTTACAAATTATATAATAAAATATATGTTATCATAATATTATGAAATATAATGTGTACACCCAATACTAGTGAACAAAATAACAAAAAATTAAAAAATTATTCTTGGATAATATCACAATCATATACATGGATTCTTTAGAATTAGTTTAAATCATAAAAATATATTAAAATCATTCAAATTGTTTTTTATGGAAAAAGAAAATTAATCTAGGAATGTCCCCAAATAGCATCAATCCATGTGCATAGTAATGCACATTTTCATGTACCAGGTAATGCTCGAGTTAATCCCCACATGGATTTTTCATATTTATTCACCAATGTACATCTTTAGTGGAACCATGTCCACATGTTTTATAAATACATGTATTTATTTCAAGTATAAATACACAATATCTAAAATAAAAAAAATAAGAATTTTATCTGATATATAGATATATCTATAAAAGTGTGTTATTTGTATACATTCCCTATTCTACTTTCTCTATAACTACTTCGTCATGTTTCTATAAATCTTACCCTGATAACAATGGTAAAGACAATAACTCCAATAGTTTGGATCTAGTGTCTACTATATTCCATTGGGATAACATACACATATTTACATCCAAATTACCTAATATTTTAGTCGTCTTGGTAAACTATATACATTAAAGATAATAACATAAAATTTTAATATATAAAATAAAAAATTTATTCCTTGAGAGCTCTATTATTCCCTATAAAATATCCTTGTGTGTCATTCATAAAACACCTCTCGATATCCCAGGGGAAATAAAAAAATATAAAGGGGTAAACTCTATTGCCCATAAAAGGTATGTTTACATAATAATTTAACAATAATAAAAACTTATTATCAATAATTCAATTTTGTTAACACAAATACATGCAATACAAATATTATCCTGAGAATAATATGGATATAATATATGCTTATCGAGAAAAGCTATATAAATAATACAATGATATAGAATATTATGTATTGAAATTATTACTAATTTAATAATAACATGGAAAACTATATCTTGTATCATATTGAGATAATTTATAATGTTATAATTCTAAGAATAAAATCATGAAACATCATTAAAATATTTAAAATTTTGGGTAAACATCCATTTATTTTGTCCAACATACTTGTTTCATGAGATCGTTCGTTGGATCGAGGGTCTATCAATAATTGTGACCCAGTCCTAACTAAATAATTACAATTTCTCCCTCAATTGAATGGGGTAAAAAAATTTCAACATTCAAATTAAAACTAAAAAACTAACATAAAAAATTCTAGTACATACCCCAATCAACATACATAATTGTAAAAAATAAATATTAATATGTGGAATGGTTATTAAATTATACATCACTAGTAAATATAATCACAAAATATCAAAATTAATAATAATTAATATATAAATACAATATATAAAACCGTATCATATGTACAATAATTGTTTAACATAACTGACAAATAGAAATATCATAATATCATTATTAATAGCAATTATGGTGAAGATATCTTATGTACATTGAAAATCACATTTTAAAGAAATAAAGACAAAATACTTCTTTAATTACATCTATTTTCAATTAAAATTGTAAATATATAATACACATTCTAAAAACATTTCCTTTTCATGATGTTTCCAAATATTATTCATGTCATAAATGTTAAAATAGTGGTTCCATCCCAATTTTCAATAAAATCCCAACAATAATTGTATGATCACACAGAGGAAGCTTCCATTAATTTTTTTTAAAAAAAAATAAAAAATTGGATTTTTCTTAAATAAATCATTTATAGAATTTCAAAAACAATTTTCAATTTTTTTTTTGAAAAAACCACTTTTTGGAAGATAAAACGTTTTCGATAGAAAAAAGAAATAAGTTTTCTTTTTTCTGAAAATATTTGTCCCATTAATTGTAACTTCCAATGTGGGAGAAAAAATAATATTATCATAAAAATTAATGCATATCTCAATGATATTAAATTAAATTATTATTTATATATTAATTGAAAATAATTACCCCATGATAAACTTAAACATTAATATTACCAAAGAAAGATGAAATTATTAAATAAATCTTACCACATTGGTAACTAATGAATCATAAGTCCGATCAAATAAAAAAATAAATTAAAACTCTAAATACCATGAAAATAAAAATATTTAGGATATATTTTATAAAAGGTGAAATATATACTCCACATAAATAAATATGTGATTAAAATGACATATGGATAATAGATGTAGAAGTGAGATGAGAAACACGTGCCTAAGGTTAAACATCCTCCATATATATCTAAAACACTTATAAAATAAATATTTAATTATTATAAATATATTAAAATATCATACTAAAATATCACAAACCATATATGATGCAATTATACAAATTTACCACCTATTTTATAATAATATTTCATTATTTTCATTATTTTGGATTTTAGTTTCCTTTTATTCTCTTGCATGTTTTTTAATGAGAATTATGGGTTCATGAATATGTTTAATAGTTAAATCATATAATTAATTTTACTAATAATATACATATTTTTTATACGCATATTTTGAACAATTTTTCAAAATTCGACATAGAAAATGATTCACATCAATTCGTAAAAATGCTAGGTCGTACATATGCATGATCATCATCATCATTCGATTAATGGGAGAAATATAAATGAATTGTATGATATATTAATTTTAAAAAATTAATTTATAGTCATATATATCACTTATATTCATTAAATATTTCCATAGTACATTTCATTTAAATAGTAATTAATAAATCACATCACTTCAGGAGTCTGTAGTATGCTATACAGAATCACTACATTATCATATTATAAATTGAATAGAAATAAATAGGGTAAATTTTATGTAATAACTAATTATGTATAGTTATTTCCAAAATATTATATATATATTTTAATTCAATCATTACATATAAACATGATAAGTGTTTTATGGAAAATGTATTAAATAATTTAATGATGCCCACCATGCACATGATTTACGGTTTCATTTATCATTGGATGGAAGTAGAAATGGGTAAATATTATGGAATAAACTTAATAACCTAAAAATATATTATATATAATAGTTTTATAATATTTTTATATTTTATATATAATTTAATGTTAAAAAAGAAAAATAGAAGGGAATGTTCATAATAAAATAAATTACCTTCCCTTATATCGACTTCTTTATGATCAATTATTAACGACCATATGGTTGATATTTTGTCAATTCAAGTAGGCATATATTTTTAAAAGGATTATTTTAATTGATTTTATCAGGTTTTTGAATCCATAGTTATTGATATTTTTGAATATGTGATGAGTGTGAGAGACCTTTTATAATTGAAGAGTCTCATTTTTGTAAATATAGATAAATATTCAACAATTAGAATTCACTCATTTTTCATGTTCCTCCAAAAATGATAAGTAATTTATTTTCCGAGTTTTATGGTTGATCCACACCTCCACCACCTAAAATAACACATTTTATAATCATTTTATCCATTATCCATTATGTTTATTTAGTTTTACCATTAAGGAATAAAAAAATAATTAGTTTATTTAACATAGTTGATTTATCATTTAATAATAAAATAAAATTACAAATATTAGATAATTTTGAGCCATTGATTAAAAATATTAACTAAAATTTATCAAAGAAAATTATATGTGTGTATAAATTATTTTTAACGAAGGATCTTGTAATGAACAAAACTCATTTCTAACATAAACTAAATTATTTAATAAATTAAATTTGTTATTATTTATTATGACTAATAACTAATTTGAAAAAATAAATAAAAATTTATTATTTAGATTCAAATATGGAATCATTTTTTTCATATTCAATTCCAATAATTGAAATATTTTTCCTCAAAAATATACCCACATACAGAGTGAAAGATTAGTTTTCCTATGTGAAAATTCTGGTAATAAGTTAACGATCTAATATAAAAATTAAATATTTAATATATTAAATGGGAATAAATTTTATTTATTATAAAATAATTTAACAAATTAATCCTTTAAAAATAATTTTATGCCAAAATGTAAATGTAAATTTATTGAAATTAGAATTAATCTTTCATAGAATGGATTTGTTTTTTATTAATCATCTAAAAATTAATCATTTAATAAAATTCTCAAAACATGAATATAAGATATTTTTTTCATTAATATTTTAAAAGAGATGTAAGTATTGAAAAATAAATTTTCCATAATTTGTAAAATTTTATTGCATATGTCTATGGGTATGGTGCAACAAAATTAAATTCTAGAAAAATTTAGTTTTTTATAAAGAACATCATTTTTACAAAGTATTGTTATTTTATTTTTATGAAAAATATATCCATTTAATAAAAATTTTAAATTTATAAAAATATTATTCTAGAAATTTTGTTTTCATATCCATACACACCAATCTAATTGAATGGTTATCATTTTATACTATATTATTGTCTATTTAGATATGGGGTTTCATGTTTTGGAAGATATTAATGATATTAAATTGAATGAAATATACTTAAAAGTACATTTATGATCGGTGTTTCATGACCTATATGGTATCAAACACAATGTAATTATTTTAAAATATCCGGTTTTAATATAATATTAATATGGGTTTGGATTTATATGTTGTTCACAATGGTTTAGATCATTTACCTGTGAGAGATTAATTTTATTCTTAGTCATTCTAGGTAACTGACATTATTATTTTTATATTTGCCTCTTTTGTGTACTAATAACTTTCACTGTATAATATGTTGTGTTTTAATAAAATTTAATCTACATAATAAAATAAATATATCTATTTGGATCCTCCTCTAATAATTTTAGGGAAAAAAGAGAACATTTCATTTTAATCCCATTACTCGAGATCACTTTCTCCCATTTATAATGAGATTTTAATTTAAATATAATGTATTAAAATGTCATTAAACATAACATATGGCCAAGATAAACTAAATAAAATAACTAAATAATGTAGGATTGAAATAACGATATTGATGCTCAATATACAAGAGGGGGGTAAATTGTATACTTTAAAATTTTCCTTAAACAAGTAAAGATCAATGTTTAACAAAGTTAAACTAAGAAAATTCACAACACCTATAACACCAATTGAAATATTGGGACAAATTATGAAGTTAAAAACGTCTAGTTCTATACACTTGCTTAAATATGGAAAGTGATTCCCAAAAATAGGTTCGGAAAATATGGATCCGGAAAAGAAACTTAACAAAGTTTACAAAATGAGATTCTACCTTAAAGCGTATAGAATCTAACGAAGTCAGAGTACAAGTGTAAGGAAATATAAAAATGTTATACTTTTCTTATAATACAATATTCATCATAAAAACTTGTAACAAAAACAAGTAATAAGATATAAATATTTTAACCTAAAGAGAACAGTATCCAATAACCTTGGATAAAGGTCCCTTGATTTATACTTTCAAACAAGTCTATATTACCCACACTAGGGGAAGCCATCGATACGAAGATCAGAGGCTCTGTCTTGATATCCCCATAAGCCATCAACTTTAAGGTAGTTGGAACCTCTATCTTCCTCAGTAAGGAAGCCCTCGAACTTCAAGGTAGTCAGCACCTCTGTCTTCATATCCCCGGAATCCCTCGAATGTAATCACCAACATTCGGAGTCGCACGAAGCAATCTGAACGAGCAGTTCAGTATGCACAAGGAATGAAAAGATTTTATCTCTAGAAATCACCTTAACAACGTGTGGTCTCTAGAGTAATAAATTTTTTATTAATCTCTTTCAAATGAGCTCGTATTTGTAGGATCGGTTGGAATGGTCGGCTCCCTACTCCAATGGTCATATTTTCCTTAAATTTTGGAGGGACCTGTACACGTGTCACTTAACCGATGGTTAGCTAGAAAACAGAATGGATGACATTGTTTTATAAGAAAACATTTGTAACTAAAAGAATGACATCATTCTATAATGAAACAACTCTAAGCATAAGTAAAACTGATGTTCAGAATGTAAGCAAATAATAATTCAGAGTGTAACAAAAAAGGAATTCAGAGTCTATAATAAAGAGATATTCGGATTTTGTTTTATATGAATTTAGAACCTGAATTCTGTGGAAATATAGATTCTGAATATCTAAGGAAATTTGGAGTCTTGTTTCACCAGAATATATAATCTGAACATACAAAGTTCAGAGTCGAACTAATAGAAGTTCGGAGTCAAACTAGAAAAAGTTCTGAGTCAAACTAATATAATTTTAGATTTGAACTAGAAAAAGTTCGGAGTTGAACTGATAGAAATTCGGAGTCGAACTCATAGATGTTTGGAGTCTAAAATTCGGAGTGGAACTATATGAGAGTTCATATCCAAAATTTAGAAAGGAACATCATTAGAGTTCTATCCAGAATTCAGAATTGAATTCATTACAGTTCGTATCTAGAATTTGGATCCTAAAACAGAATGCTTCATATCTGTGTATTATATGATTTTGAGGTTTTAGGTATGAATCTGATTTTTATACTTACGAAAAATATTGATATGTATAAGGAAAACTAGGTTAGGGTAAATTTTCTTATGTAAGGAAATTTTCCCTATAGAAGTAAAATATCGATTTGCTTAAGTATAAGGTGTTTGTTATTTTCAAAACAATAAGGAATGTAATATTCATAAGGAAACCCTTATTGACTCAACAATCTCCCCCTTTTTGGAAATCACAAACAACCTTACAAAAAATAATATAAAATACTTTGAAAAATTTCATTAGACTTTGAATTTAAAACTTATCTCCCTTTTTTCATGGATGAAAGTGAATACAACTAACCCCCCCTTAGGCTTTGGAACTCTAAGGATTGTATTCTGAATTTCTGGAATGGAATTTTCATTAGAATGAAGGAATCTTAATGAGAACTCCCCCTTACTTAAGGATAGTTCTTCTTAGTTTAGAAATTTTTCTTTCTCCCCCTTAGGAGTAGTTCTTTTTCCTTCTCCCCCTTTGTGATTTTCAAAAATAATTGTGGGAATGGAAACAAATAATGTACCTAAAACATTAGTACAAAATAACACAAGAAACAACCAACCAAAAAATTTCATTAGGGTTGAAATAATTTTTACAAGGAAAATCAAATGTAACAAAAGATCGGATTTTCCTATTTTTCCTCCTTCGGAATAACCTTTTCAAGAGAGTTTTCAGTTTTTTCAAATCTTTCTAAGCCTTCTCAGCCTGCTTCTGCAAAGCTGTGATCCTTTCTTGTTGAGCATTCATCACATCTGCCTGAGCCTTCATGGCCTCTTCCTGTAACTTCACTAACTCATATTTCTTTACAAGCTTTCCTTCGAGATCAATCTAGAGATCTCTATCCCTTTTAAAATTTCAATCAAAAGAGTTAACATTATCATTCAAGTCCTTCACTTGTTGATTACAAAAATTTTGTTCAAGATTCATCTTTTCCTGAAGATCCTTCACTTTGGCATCCTTGGTGTCAAAAGCATCTTTTACATCATTATGAAAATGATCAAACTCAGCCACGTCTTCATCCAACTTCTTTGACCAAAGGGTTATTTTGCTGCAAGATTTTCTATGAACATCATAATTAATGACAAAATTTTTATGGGCAGCTTCAATTTTCACACACTTACCCAACACCATGGATAAGGATTCTGACTTCTGTTTTATACTATATTTCAGCATTTTTCACCTTGAGTATATGGTGGAAAAAATCAGAATGGTGTCCACCAATTTCTTTAGAGACTCAACAACAAAGTCCTGACCCTGTGCTGATGAATTCGAATCCGATAAATTTTTTGGGGATTGTTCTTCTTCAATTTGCACCAACTTCCATCTAAAATAAACACCAAACTTTTTCTTTCTTATAATATATTTTGTTGGTGTATCCATGAGCACTTTCTTACCTTTATCAGTTTTCATAATGGGTTGATCATATATAGATTCTTCTTCATTCTCTGATAGTTGAACAATCTTGTCTTCATCTATTTTCTCCTTTTCGGATCCTTCTTCAAGAAAATGTTTCTCATAGCTTACTTCCTCATCAGATAAATCATTTTCTTCTCCCCGAAAATCATCTGCCTTAGCATCTTTCTCAGCTCCGTTTCCCAGAGTGACTAACCTTGAAGATTAAGCCTTTTCTTGATAATCCTAAACTTTTTTAATTAGGTTCCTTCCTTCCTTCTTCTTCTTCTTCTTCTTCTTCAACTTCTTCTTCTACATCTTCACCAGTGGATTTCTCTACTTCTTCAACAACTTCTTTACCCTTATAATTCTCGGTAGTGGATTACTTCTTCCTGGGAGTCTCCTGTAATGGTTGAACATCAAAAGTTTCTGGAACCAGAATATTCACAGAAGCTATTCTAATATCTCTCAACAGAGATTGAACAAATTCATCTTTAGACAACTTATTTTTCATTTTATTCTCTTTTTACTGCTTTTCTAACTCATCAGAAGATCTCACTTTTAAGGACATAGCCTTAGTAGGGTCCAGTCCGAACTATGGATCCCCTTTATTCCTCTTCTCCTTCTCTTCCCTTGACCTAACATCCACTTCATCTAGGTAGGATTTTTTCTACTTTGGCTTGGGTGGTGAATATTGAGATTCCTTAGCTTTCTGGGTCTTGTCTTCATCCACCACTCCTTTCAACTTTCTCTTCTTCCCTTCCTTTTTAGATAGTTCTGGAGTTTTTTGATCTTTCTGAGTTGCCTCAGCCTCTTCCTCTGGTAAAGGGTAGAATTCTCCAGATTCAACAGAAAAACCCATCTTCATTTTCTTTAATTTATCATCACTAACCAGCATTACATTACAGTTTCTTTTCTTGGAAGTGCAAGAAACGTTAAACGAATCAATACATCTATTAATAAGATTAGAAAGCAAGGCCAGATACATTATGATCTAAGCTTTTAGATTCCCTTCATTAATATTCTGAACATTAATCAAAACATGACTCATCAAATTAAACCTCCTTAGATTTACCAAAAAATCTAAGATGTATATATCACTCTTCTTGATATTATCCTTATCAACCCTTCTCGGTACTAAAAAGCCTTGTACCCACAACTGTAAAATCTGAATATTCATAGAGAGATAAGAAATCGTAGTAGTCTTGGAATCATTAAGTCCAAGGAATTTTAATGCCTTTACTTTGTTAAAACTTCCGTGCTCATCTGGAAGTTTATGAGAACAAAACTCAGCTTCACCTTCACAATATAGACCCACCAATCTTGTATCCTTTGTGTAAGAAAGCATATAAGTCTTCCCATAATATTTGAATGAAAAATTCTCTCTGCCATCTTCCTTAAGGAAGGAAACAGACTCGTAAAACTCAACAAGAAGATCTGTATAAACCGGATCCAGCTTCACTGGATTTGATAAGCAAACATCCTCCCAGCTATTCAATCTGATATTCTTAGATATAAGATAATCATACTCACTGAAGAAATTCGGATTGACTAACCTCTCTCTATAGACTAACCATTTTGATATTGGTTTCATTAAAGACATATCTTGGGAAGTGGCTTCTACAGACATTCGGAATGAAGTGCTCTGGAAGTTTCAGAACGAGCTTTAAGAAGGGAGGCAGAACATCAACATGCGAGAGCTTGAAGATCGATGTGGGACAACCATCGGGGGTTCCCTATATATAGGAAATGGATGTGACCTTTGAGCTTCCAAAAACCATATAACGGTTGAAAAACTCTCTCATATGATCTGACCGTTGAAAACATACACACATGGAAGACTTGAATCTGATCTTTTGAGGTTTTAAAAAAAATTGGATTTAAGAAAACCAGAATCTGAGAAATTTTAAAACTCACCAAAAATACCAGTAAGCAAAGTATGACTACGAAAACTTAAGTAAGGAAATCATACCTTTCGGATTGGCCATGAAGTTTATTTGTAATAGGTGATATTCTTCTTGAAGAAAAAAATTTGACTACGAAAAACTAACTACCAAAAAATATGACTATGAATCTTCTCATTATGAAAATTTCTCTTACGAAAATTTCATTACAAAAATTATCAGTACGAAAATTTCATTACGAAAATTCCAGTTCCAAAAATTTCATTATGAAAATTCTCAATATCAATATTTCATTATGAAAATTCTTAGTACGAAAACTTCCTTACGAAGATTCTCATTATGAAAATTTCATTAAGAAAATTTCAGTTCTGAAAATTTCATTACAAAAATTCTCAGTATGAAAATTCAATTAAGAAAATTCTCGGTACGAAAATTCCATTTGGAAAATTTCAGTTTTTGAAAATTTCTATTACGAAAATTTCAGTTCCAAAAGCATCATTACGAAAATTTTAGTTACAAATGTTTGAAAAACTTATTTCAAAACATTTGATTACAATAGCAAAAAAAACTGACTATGAAAATTTTGATTACAAAAGAAAAAAGCTATCTATGATTATTTTGATTATAAAAGAAAAAAAACTGACTACAAAAAATTTAAATAAAAAATAAAAAATACTAACTATGAAAATTTTGATTATAAAAGAAAAAAAAACAGACTATGAAAATTTTGATTACAAAAGAAAAAACACTAACTATGAAAATTTTGATTAAAAAAGCAAAAAAACTGACTATGAAAATTTTGATTACAAAAGAAAAAAAAAGATGACGAAAATTTAGATTACAAAAAAAAACTGAGTACGATAATTTTGATTACAAAAGCAAAAAAACTGACTATGAAAATTTTGATTAAGAAAAGAAAAAAAACTAACTACAAAAATTTTGATTATGAAAGTAAAAACTGAATACGAAAATTTTGATTACGCTAATAAGAAAATGTAATCCCCTTATGAAAAGGAGTTTATTATTGTAAGGAGAATTATTCAATAAGAAGTCAATGAAGAAATATTACATCACTATTATCATTCCTAACTTCTGTTTAATGTATTCAAATCTATCGGAAGGTAATGATTTTGTGAAAATGTTAGCATGTTGATATTGAGTTCTGATAACCTGAAGAATGATATCTCCTTTTCAAGAAAAACATTTGAAATCAATATTTTACCAAGAAGAAAAATATTACATGTCCCAAAAACTTCCCCCTGAGCATTATCTCTGAAAGATACTTTTCCTCCTTTCGTCTTGATAATATTTTCAAAATAGTTTTTTTTACCAGTCATATGCTAGGAACATCCACTATCTACGTACCAAGTATTGTTGTTGCTACTTTCCCTATTTTCTTAAAAATGAGAAACACATTATGTTTTCAGAATCCATACTTGCTTGGATCCGGAATTGTCAGATAAATAAATTTTGGGTATCCACATTAATTTATAGAAATATGCTTTATGAAACCCAAGAGATTGAACTCTATTCAAAGAACAGTTTTTCTTCCAATGCCCACCAATTTGGAACTTAATGCAAAAAGGTTCTCTAGAATGAATAAAATAGTTGTTTTTGAAAACTGGTTTTTGGTGAGTATAACCTACTCCAGTAGTCTTTCCTTGAGGTTTAATTTGAGAATACAACTTGTCAAAATTTTCCTTCACAGAGGTAAATTTTGAAAGAAGATTCTTAAGAGAAAATATTTTAGATTTTAGCATGATGACTAAATTCCTATCCTCAGGAATCATTTCCTTAGAAATAGATTTTTCCTCAAAAACTTTCATCTTTAAAATATCATTCTTAAGATCTTTAGAAAGTTCTTCCTTATCAAAATTTGCATTCTCAAGGTCATTAGAATGTTTTTATAAAATCTCTTCTTTATCTTTAAGATCTAAAGAATGATCTGAAATCTCTTTTGTAATAATTTATTCCCTAGTATTTTCCTTGTCTAATTTCTTAGAAATTTTACAATTTTTTACTTCATGTGACATGGAAAATCTAGTTACTTATTCATATGAAGGTTCTTCATTTTATTAGGATGACGTATCTTCATTAGAAGTACTATTATCGGAATAGTAATTCTTATCAATAGATAAATTTGGTAAAGCCTCGACAGAGCGTACCTTGTCCATAAAAATGTATTTGGAAAAGAAGTATTAGCAATGAATTCCATATTCTTCTGAGCTGATGAATCATACTCTGAAGTTTCTCTTTCTGAAGAGTCTACATAGCTAGTACTCCATGTAGTATTAGCTTTCAAACTTTTCTTAGCTTTAGCTTTATAGAACATCTTCCTACTCATTTCAGAATGCCTCTCTTTTATTTCTTTCTTTTTAAGCATAGGGAAATCAGGTCGTATGTGTCCACTTCTCTTGCATTCATATCATGTGACCTCTGAATCTTTCTTATCTTTCCTTTCCTTCTTCTTATACCGGGATTACAAATTTATTTGACCATATATCTTGTTCATCCATCGAGCAAGATTAGCTAACACATTCTTTGATACTTCACTCTCCCTAGATTCAGATTGGATAGTAAACTTCTTAGATTTGGATCTACTTACTCTCTCAGGAGTCTTAGAATTCATGTGATTTTATGTAGTAGTAAAAGAAACAACACCATTACCATTCTTCTTTTTGTTGTTGTCAGCATCTCTATTCATCCTTGTTTCATGTTTGAGAAGAGTTCCAAACTGCTTATCAAGAGAAATTTTAGTAACCTTCCTGTTCTCATCAATAGTTTTTCTCTTTTATTCCCACTCATTGGGCATAATATCAATAATCTTATCCAAAATAGATTTATCATCCAGAACTTTCTCTCCCATAGATTGTAAGTTGTTCATGATAGTCATAAACCTTTTCGGCACCTTACAAACGGGTTCTCCATAAGGAAAGTTAAAATGATGATACTCAACTCTCAACATAGATCTTCTAGTCTCAATCACTTTAGATGTACCAAAAATGAGTAAATTTGAGTTTCATCTATATGCAATTAGCTATTTCACAAGATGAAATTTGTCTAAATATATTCCTATTCATTGAACATAGTAGAGTATTTTGTACCATATAGATTAATTGATAATCATGCTTCTCTTGGTTGGTGAAAGTACTAACATCCTTATCAAGAATTTGATAACCTCCAATAAGAATAAAAAAGGTATCTACCCCAGTATTGATAATGAAAGTATTCATTTGATCTCTCCAATACTCATAATCATTGCCATAAAAAATTGGTGGTCTTGTAGGATTTAGGTTGTCGATGGAACCAACATTTAAACCTTCTATCCTTAAAAAAATATTTCTACATAGATACTTAATAATAACAAAAGTTTGGATTCAAGGAACTAAGCAAGAAAAATATAAAACAATGAAAAACTGAGCAAGAAAAACTTATATGTGAGTATAAGTATTTTAGTAACCTCGCTTTGATACCAATTGTAGGATTGAAATAATGATGTAGATGCTCAATATAAGTGTGGGGGTGAATTGTAAATTTTAAGAATTTTTCATTAACAAGGAAAGATCTATGTTTAACAAAGCTAAACTAATAAAATTCACAACACCTCTAATACCAATTGAAATATTGGGACAGAGTATGAAGTTACAAACTTCTAGTTCTACAAACTTGCTTAAATATGGAAAGTGATTCCGAAAAATTGGTTCCAGAAATATGGATCCGGAAAATGATACTTAACCAAAGTTTACAATATGATATTCTACCTTAAATAGTATAGAATCTAACTAAGTCAGAGTACAAGTGTAAGGAAATATAAGAAGGTTATACATTCCTTACAATATAATATGCATCAGAAAAACTTGTAACAAAAAAGTAACAAGATATAAATATTTTAAACAAAATAGAAGGGTATCCAAAAACCTTGGATAAAGGTCCCTTGATTTATAATTTCAAGAAAGTCTATCTTACCCACTCCATAGTAATCCCTCGATACAAAGATCGGAGTCTTTGTCTTGCTATCCCTGCAAGCCCTCAACTTTAAGGTAGTTGGAACCTCTGTCTTCCTCAGCAAGGAAGCCCTCGAACTTCAAGGTAGTCGGCACCTATGTCTTCCTATCCCCAGAAGCCCTAAAATGTAATCACCAACATTCGGAGTTGCATGAAGCAATCTGAACGACCAGTTCAGTACGCACAAGGCATGAAAATATTCTCTCTCTAGAAATCACCTTAACAGCATGTGGTCTCTAGAGTGATCAACTTGTTATTGAGCTCTTTAAAATGAGCTTCTATTTATAGGCTCGGTTGGAATGGTCAGCTCCCTCCTCCAACAGTCATATTTTCCTTAAATTTCTGAGGGACTTGTACACATGTCACTCAACCATCGGTTAGTTAGAAAACAGAATGGATGACATCATTTTATAACAAAACATGTGTAACTGAATGCACGAAATTGTTTTATAATGAATCAACTGTAAGCATAAGCAAAACTGATGTTCGGAATGTATGAAAAAAATAATTTGAAGTGTAACCAAAATGGAATTCAATGTCTATAATAAAGAGATATTCATATTCTGTTTAATAGGAATCCGGAACTGGAATTCTATGGAAATCCGGAGTCTGAATTTTAAGGAAATTTGGAGTCTGGTTTCACCAGAATTCAGAATCTAAACTTACAATATTTGGAGTCGAACTGATAGAAGTTTGGAGGCGAACTAGAAAAATTTCGGAGTTGAACTAAAAGAAGTTCGGAGTCGAACAAGAAGAAGTTCGGATTTGAGCATATAGAAGTTCGGAGTTGAACTCATAGAAGTTCAGAGTCCAGAATTTGGAGTTGAACTATATGAGAGTTCATATCCAGAATTCGAAGTCGAACTATATGAGAGTTCGTATCTAGAATTTGGAATGGAACTTCTTGAGAGTTCGTATCTAGAATTCGAAATAGAACTTCATTAGAGTTCATATCCAAAATTCGGAATGGAACTTCATTACAGTTCGTATTAAGAATTCAGATCCTAAAATAGAATGCTTCATATCTAAGTATTATATGATTCCAAGGTTTTAGGTATGAATCCGATTTTTATACTTCAGAAAATTATTGATATGTATATAGAAAACTAGTTTAGGGTAAAATTTCTTATGGAAGGAAATTTTCCTTATAAAAGTAAAATATTGATTTTCTTAATTATAATGTGTTTGTGATTTTCATAATAAGAAAGAATGGAAAAGTCATAAGGAAAGCCCTATTTACTCAACAAATAATTCCTACAATCATGATAAAAGCTATGAACTAGTTCTTAGAGTCTAAAACTGTCATGTGTAGATAGTGGCCTCATGAATAAATAATAATAGAATATATATACATAAGATATACCCATATTGAATTCGATTAATAACACCACAATATATAATTTTCAAGATTCAATATTAATTGTACATTATTAATAAAACTTGTATATTTTGAATATAATAATAATAATAATCATTTTTTCATTATGAAATGAATAAATAATTGAATACATACTAGATTTTCATAGGACAATCCTATGATATCTCTGGTAATAACCAACCTATAAACATTACAAATACAATTAAATCTATAATATATACACTCACACATCAATATAGTCATATTAACATATAATAAAAGTTTAATTATTTTAGGTGTATGTTTGTATTTATCTAGGGTGTGAGTATAATGAATTACATAGGGGCACCAACAGACCATAAAAATATGATTCAATGAATATATTTTTTGTATATGATCAATTAATGTGACCATGATTAAAAAAATCTAAATTCATTAAAATAAAACATCGTAATCAATAATAATAATTATTATATTTCATTATACATGGATAAACCCAGATGTTGTAGTACCTTAAAACACCTTACTGAACAAATGTCAGAGGTTACATTATTATTAAAAAAACTGGATAGTAAAAATAGATTTTTTGATAATGTCTCAACATTTTATAAACCTGAATGTCCTATTTCAATATTACATATTTTATCTTAGATAATATACCTCTACGACTATTTTGGAACCACTTATATAGATCTCATTTCATGTTATATACCTCAAATCCTATATGGACATCATATACAATGTTTTCTCCTCATATTGTATGCATCAATACCTCTATTGAAAACCAATAAAAAACCATGATCATAATTCATATGAATTTATCCTTATATAGAATCCACATTCAAAACCCCAAAAACATTGTCATATACATTGATATCTCTATTAATGATACATGTGTTGATAAACTAAACTAGCATATTCTATTATACATCTTCAAACAGCTCATATACAAATTATCCCTTAGTAATGTAGTCATGGTCAATGAATAAAATAGTTTTACCATGCTTGATTCATTATCCTGTCAATATGTAAATTTTTAGAATAACATATCTCCTGAAAAATATTATTTTTTCTCTAATGAAATAATATATCTTCCCCATAAAATATATATATATATATATATATATATATCTATCTTTATCTGAGACTTTTTCCTAGTGAAAAAAAACCTCATCACATTGGATAATCCTAATTGAAATCAACAATACTATCACACTTTTTTATCGATGTTATAAATCATTCGATTTAAAATGGGTAATTATAATTTTTAAGATATATCATTTTTAAATTTCCAATTAGTATAATAAATTCACTACCACTCTATATTGCTTCAATTCACTAAGGATTTAAAATTTCAATTTAAAAATTCATTACTAGACTACCATAAACTTTTGAAAACTCATATATGAATTCATAAATCAATTCTAGTCTACTATAAAGATACAATATATTTACCTTTGTCATTGAACTCTATAGATTGTGTGATTCCCTCACTATTCCATTCAATTAATAGTGAAAATATATGATTATGTCATTATCCTTAATGATTTAGGAAATTAAAATGGAATCTAATTACCTTTAATCAATGTAACCAAGGAAAATCAAAGATTCCATTAATGATAAATATATCAATATAGATTAATTATATGACAAATCCAATATATTTCAATTAAATAAATTAGATCCCCATCCTAATGCTATAATACAATACACATACACACGATATGTGATTCCAACTCTTATTCACCCTTATCATATATATATTATCATTTATTATTAATCCCATATCAAATCCTATTTCATTACCCGATCTCATTCCATATATAACTCAACTAGTATTACAACAAAAAATATGCATATATCTGATAGGTTTACACAGTATAAATAATAACCACTGAAAATTGATTATAATATTTGACAAACAATATCATATAATAAAAAAATTGAAATAAAAAATCATCCTTTTTTATTATGTTTCTACCTCTAGGATCTATTTAATAATGACTTTTCCAACTATTATATGACTATCAATGTTCCATTATATTGTGTAAATTTTCTCATTACATTACAAACACTCAAAATACACATTACAGATTGGGTTCCCAAAAATTCATCTAGGATTTGAATTTTTTAGCATCTAAAATAAAATTTAAAAATAGTCTACCCATTTTAAAATATAAAATATATTAATTTTTATACTCAGGACTAATTTCATAGATTTATAGTCACTTGGAGTACCTATGTTGAGATAATAATAAATGATGTTACTACTGAATATCTAGGAAATATTATCATTTAATAGTCAAATATATTACATGTTCAACTTATGGAAATGACATAGGTCCTACTTAATCACAATTATTTATTATTTTTTAGTCACCATGAGTACCGTTTTAGGTGTCCTATGACTTTTACCATAAAACTCACACTCACACATGTTTAATGAGAGAAGTATTATGAATGTTTTTGTCCACCTACCTTAATCATTATTATTTTAATATAAAATTTTAAATATTGATCATTAAAATTGAGTAATATATAAAAAACAATGAAAAACACCCTAGATAATCTATCTTGACTTTACATCATTAAATAAGTGTAAATTTGATATGGTAACTTATAGAAGATCGTGAAATTTCTTACAAGATCCTATTTTGATATAAAATATATATTATTAAAATCTAGTTTTTCTATAATAAAAGTGAAATTTACATATGGGGAGAGGGGGGGGGACATCATTTCATGGTTGACCCCTATCCATTAGTAATCCTTTCAATATTGAATCATTGAATAAAAATAATGAGTATTACTTATAATAGATTTAATAAAAAAATAAAGGAATGATGTTCAAAGGAATCATACACTATTTTTTTAAATTAAAATAAATAATTGAATGAAAAAAGGATTTGGTAATTACATTACATCAATACAAAGTCAGATTGAAAAATAAATTATAAATAAAAAATAGAAAATGTTCATAATAACGAAAATATAACTCTGTAACTTTAGTTTCAAGAACTTACACCCAATCATAGTAATCAACTTGAGATCTAGTAATAATATTTCATCCATGTTATAGTTTTAATTTCTCCACCTCATCTTCTATGATGTGATAGTTTTCTCCAATGATTACGAATAAAATATTTTTTATATTACCAACTTAATCCCTAAAATGTGTCTTCTGTTTAATAAATCATGTTATTCATCTTCATTCATTAAATCCTATTTGAAAAATATTTTGTAAATCATAAACTGTTCAATCCCCTCCAAAATATTAGAATTTCTCAAATTAAAACATTGGTATTTTTCATAGACCATACATTATATAACCTATTATTAGTGTAATATTCAATTTTAAATTAATGTACATGGGAACCACTACCCAGATATCACCAACCATAAACTTTATTAATAATAAAGAAGTTTATATTATCGATTCTTACATACATAAAAATCATCATTCTAAATATGATATTTTATATATCATTTTGAAACATTATTTTGATCATTAGCATGACAAAAATGTTGTTACATGGAACCCCAAGTATTTCCTTCCCTTATGAAACATCAAATTTTTAGATTGATATAGAATTATGTTCTCAATAATTATTAATAATAGTTAAAATCATTCCAACCTCATTTTTTATAGATTCATACCCCTCTCAAAAAAATAGTTACCTGAACACCCATTCCCCTTCCCATGATGTCTTTTTGTATCATAGGAGAATTTCCATACACCATTTTCTAGGATACAATTATGAATCCTCCACAAATTTTATTTTTTATTCTCCTTCAAGGATGAGTGAATGCAATAACATTAATGTAATAGTTTTCATTGGTAGATCTTTTATTTTGGAATTCAAGATATAATGAAGGAAACCATTAAAAAAACATTTAATGTAATTTTAACCATAAAGGTATAAAAATATTATTTCCAACCATAGATGAACAAATATCATATTTAATCAGAATTCCTATATAATTCTAATCAATTTGAGCATTTAAATATTAATCGAACATAATGATAGAAAAAAATGAGAATAGATATCAAATATAATTACATGATTTCATAATTTATAATTCAATACTAATATAATAATAAATTTTTAGACTAATTTTTTTAGGATAAAAATTATTTAATTGAACATTTCATTCATGATAAAAAACAATTATTAATTTAAATTCTTTTAATCCATGGACCCATGCATGATTATTTTTCTCATAAAATGGGAAGAGGATGTTAAAATATACATATGGATATAGTATACAATTCCATTTATCCAAACATGAAATAAATGAAGGATGATGAACTATATCACTTGTTTCCCATGATTTACAACTATAAGTAATATAATACAAGTGATAACTAATTTTTTTGAAATATTTTACCTATCCAATATATCATTGAAATTCACATCAATATTAGTTAAATCTCATTACCCAATTGTGCATTAATGAATCGAATAATTATACAATTAAAAATTATATTGATCAAGATTAGTTAAATACCCCTCAAAAGATTGTAATATACCATTAATAAATTTATTAATTGCAAGAATATTCAATGATGATCTTTAAAATAATCATATGGATAGAAAATCAATGCCAATATCCAAATGGAAGTACATAGTCAAAAGATAATTCTCATGGTTGGAATCACCATGAACCCAAAATCTCAGTCATCCCACTTTAATAATAAAAATTATTATTATTTTTATAGTACTTTATAGTATAGATATCAGTATAATTAATATTATACATATAATAAATACTGATAATCATTACTTATAGATATTATATGTTTTACAATCAATGATCAAAAATCCATAAACAAACAAAAAATGGATCCAAATTGGTCCTACACACACTTCGCCACTATGATTGGCCCCTGAAAGAGGTACCTTGTTTTTTTATATTTTCAAATGATATTTTTATATCTACTCATAAGATCTTTATTTTTTCATCCTAGTAACCCTTTTATAATAATCATTAATCCAAATTTCAATAATAAAAAATAACTTTTATATAATAGTTAATATTTATTTTTAATTTGGTTTTGAATTCAATTTTTCCATGATGAGAAACACATTGTCCATTAGACAGACCTCTACCAGATGGGTCAATTATGGTACATGTAAAAAACCCACACCTTCCAATGTTTAGGTACCTTCTCTCCATCATTTGTTCCCAACTAACCAAGTTACGTGTACATTTTTTATCCCTAAATCATTCTATATCCACAGAACCACATGAGGCTTTATTTTATTGTAATATATATCAGTAATGGATGTATGTGTAATTCTATTTGAATTGACCATAGTTAAAAAAGATTTAATGAAAAAATTATTAAACAAAATTAATTATTCTTATAATACAGAATTTTAATATATAATCAAAATCTTTGTCAACAACTGTAAAAATTGTTCCCTTAAACGTGTCTTAAAAACATTGAAAATATAAACAAAACATTAACCTCGAGATAAATCACTACAATAAATAATATTGTAAAACCATATTCTAAATCTATTTCAGGAACATGGTGTAATAAAACCTTAATTTTATTCAGCCTTCAAGAATCCATATTCTCACCATATATCATTTTCCCACGAATGTAACAAACATAAAATAATTATATATCATACCCCTTATCAATCCTCAGATGATTATCCTCAATAATGAAATATACTATAACACATTTTTTAGAAAATCACAACTAGACTATATTAATTTGTGAAATATTCATGAAGTTAATATTTTAACCAAGAATACTTAGTCTAATAGTCCTAATATTAAAATTAGATCATTATATTAAATAGTATATATAACATTCCACAACATGATTAATAGAAAAATTAATAACCTTATATGTTATAATATATTTATTTATAAATAAAATCATCCGCTTTAATATATTGAATGACTTGAGTCCCTAATTTTCACTTAAGTAACAATAAAAAATTAGTTTCACTCATATATTTTTTTACATGTATGAACAACTATTTCCAAACAATAATATGTTATTAATATTATTAGGTAATATGAAAATTATCAAAGAGCCATTTTAATAGTGTGAATGAATATGTTTGAAAAAATTATGAAAATATATATTTTACTCATGATTACATTTTATCATTTTTTATAAATAAAAAATAATCAATTATATTACAATGAAATAGTTTCTCAAAAATAACATTTTTCTATAACAATGGCTTAGCCACACATTGTGTATACTACTTATAATTATTTTTTTACCACTTTTAGAAAACATATTTTACTGAATGAAATAATTTTCATAATTTAAATAATAAACATTGTCTTAGGGAGAATTTTTGTTGTTTTTCTGAAAAGTTTCTTTTTTCAATGTTTAGTGAAAATTAATTAATTTTTCTTAAAAATCGCCTTTTGGTTGAAATTATTTATAATGTTAAATTATAAGTAAATTGTTTTTTAAGAAAATATAGTTCATTAATAGAGACACACTAATATATATATATACCAATACAATTTAGTTCCTTATAATCTTTCATCATGATTTTTTTATACATAATCAATGTGAAATTTTGATCATTTAATTTTAAATCTTTCTTTCTCATCATGTCTAAAAAATTTATGTTAAATTAAATTTATCCAATTTTGTAAATGATTTTTTCCAAATTAATAATATATTTTTCATTTTTTTATATTATCTAATATTGTCATCATAAATTTATATGAAAATTAATAGTTAATATAGAAAAAATTATTTCACACATTATGGTAGAAATAGATTTACAAGAGATTATAATAATATTTAATGTGTAAAAAAGCCTAAATAAATGTCTAAAATATATTATATCTACATATATTGACCCTATAATTTCTATATCTAAACAATAATACATTTTATTTATTTATTTATTTTGAAAAACAAGTGTAAACATTTTTCATTCCTAAACTACAAGTATATCACTCACCTAACTTATGAACGCCACCCCTCTCCTCCCATCATCACACCTTAAAACACTTTTGTCTTGAAAAAGACCATCCCAAATGAATTTCAAATATAAATAACCCCATCCTTGATTCCATACTTTGTTCATAAATTTGATGTAGGATGGATTTTGGGTCCAACCTAAAGAGGTTACCAGAAAACATGGATAAATTCATCAACAAGCACCTTTATTTTATATCATCATCTAACTCATAAATTATTGTTAAAATAGGATTATATAATAAAATAAGTGTTATATATATAATGATATGTTGTAAGGTTAATTTCATTACATAAAAATATATCTTATTTTATCAAATTGGTTACGAAGTCATCATTCTTGTGTATAGTGGACTACCGCCCAACGAACTGATGACAATGGTTCTTACACTCAAACCTATAATGCTTACATATTTTAATGTATATAAATTATTTATGTGATATATATATCATTATTATATATCTTTATCTATAATATATTATATTTAATTTTTTTCATTCCACTCCGTAGGAAATGCATTATCATATCTCTTCTTTACAGCAGAGTACCACCACATGAAGAGATGTGATTCATCATTCACTAACGCTTTTCCTGGAAAGCGATACATAAGGTTTTAAGGAATATATGTGATATATATGAAAAAATTATTATAATAATGAATATTTATAATTATTAAAATATAATATATATCATTTTCATTTGTAACACTTCACTTCTTTAAAGATGACAACATCTTTTGGGCATGTTTAGACTACCGCCTTCATGAAACAATTTGGATATATTTTTGTAACAAAAAATGAATGATATATATAATGATATATATAAATAGTATGGTATATATGATATTATTATCATTATAAAAATATAATATATTACTTGCCTAATTTCTATAAATATAAATGAAAAATGGAAGCATTACTCATTATACACATGGACTATCATCTATATGATTGAATCATAGTCAATTTTTCATAACAATCTATCGTAATTATTTTTAATGTTATAATTTATATTAAAATATGATTATTATATCATTATTATTATGGAGATTTTATAAGTATATATTATACACAATAATCAGATAATTTTTTTGAAATATAGATGATAAAATAAAGTAATTACCCCCGAAACAATGAAAATAATGAATAACTATTAAAATAAGGGATATAAGATTTTATAAAATGATTATAGATGGTATTTCAAATAATAAAATTATTTTATTATAAGTTAATAACACTTTTTAAAACACTATACAATATTTTAAATAACATTCACTTAAATTGAATGTTATGGTATGAGATTTTGTGTTAATTTTCAATCATTGAGGCACATTTTTATGTTATGAAAAAATTTATTTAAAATGGCCTATAAACTTCTATTTTCATATTAAATATAATGATTTCATAACTATTCATATTATTTTAATTCATAATTTTAATCATTTCATTGAATAGTATTTTTATTAATAGTTACTATATGGTAAATAATTTCATAATTCATTTTCTATTCATTTGGGTTATATTACATATTCATAAACATTGATATTATAAGATTATTTTTTTTGTGAAATTTATTTATATTATGTTATATTTCCAAATTATTTTTTGGGATTTATAGATAATACACATAACAAATTTATGGACTAATTCTCAAAACAATATCATGATCATTGTAAGGGTATATTTACCAATCTCATTCTCAATGAAATTTGTTACTCTTGAATTTAGGTCGATGAAAAATATCTAATCATTTTTTAATACAACCGTATAATTTTATAATCCATATTTTATTCATAAATATTTCCAATGATATTTTAATTTTTTCACACATTAGTACATAAAATAATTTATTATTTTTAAAGAGACCCTACATAATTTCTCCCTTTAGTGGGAAATAATTTTTTTCCATAAAAATTTTTCAAAAAATATTTTCTAAATTATTTATATAATTTTCCAAATAATAATGGGAATGATTTTCCCTCATTATTTATTGTTGTAAAACTTTTGAAATCATATTATATTTCATTTTCAAAACCATTCCAAATTTTTTTTATAAAAAAGTATATGGAATATTTGTTTTTACATGAATGAAATGAACTCAATTTTCAGCCTTCATGACCACTCAAATGTTTTAAATATTAATTTACAAAATAAATATATTATTTTTATTGAAAATTTTAAGAACCTGGATCTTTTTTTTGGTATATTTTTCATTTTTCTGATGTTTTTGAGAAAAATACGAGTTTATAGAATTTTTTTAAGTACAGGCTATGTACTCATATGTACATTCAATGTACTCTTTCTCTACTAGTAGCTATGTGCTGGTCGTGTAATGACCAAGCACACAGACATGTGTGGTGACCGGGAGATCGCCTAATGCAGAGGCATGTAAGGGAAACTACATGCCGTGTACTTATAATGTACACACAATGTACGTTTTTTCATTAAACGATCTATTGTCATGCATCATTGGTAGAAGCATCATCTTCTTCACCTTCCTCGATCGAGAGCTTTAATATAGAGCTGATCTTTTCCCGAGCCCCTGATCGATAATCCGTTCTCCGATTCAACCGCCTTCAATTGCGTAGGGACCACTACGGTATGATCTTCCTTATTCTAGAGTATATTTTCATAATTCCACTTCATTCAAGAGTTATCTACTATTAAATGTTTTAGATTTTTTTGTAGATCTATGTTGTTTAAGGTGAATCAAGGCTCGAGATTCATGTATAGAGATCTTACAACACTGAGGTAGGTGGTTTGTTCCTTTCCATAGATATTCTTTGAGTTGAATGGGAAAAAGTGCCAATACCCTTGTTCAAGGTATTGTGTGTTTATGGTTTCAGCCTTGTTAATTTCTTTCTATGCATGTATGATTGAGTAGAGGTCAATTGAAATTGAATAGGGTTAATTGCTAGGCTTTGTAATTGTTTTACAATGGATGTTTTGTTTATGACCATTTGGTCTCACTTAGTATGTTAGGATGTTGTGCTTTCCATTACTTGTGTTGATAGGATGGAATGATATTTTTATCTGACATGATATGATATGTTTTAGTTGTCTAATCCTTATTTATTGAGGTTTAATTTGGAAGCTAATTATCGTTTGCGCATGATTTGTTTACACGGGGCTGTGGGAAACTTGTGTATTGAGACCATAGGGGTAATTGATGACGAGGGATTTCCCAGAGTGTCTGTTTTAATTATCACGCTGCGAGACCATAGGGGAGATTGATGTTGAGTGCTCCTTAATATGGATTATAGTTAAATTATGAGGCCACATCAGGAATTTATGTTGAGTGCTTCCTCAGAGTACCAGTAGATTACTATCAAAATACTATTGGGGGAATTGACGGTGAGTGAATCCTCATAGAGTCTTTATTATATCTTCTCTTATGCGGAAAACCAGAGGGGTTTAGATGTGATAACTACACATATGGTTTCTTTTATTATTTTGGTTTATAAAATACTTAAAATTAAATGTTTGTAAATAAATCTATAGGAATTTTTACTTTCGAGTACTTCCTTGTTTACTGCCTCTTTTGCTTATTCCCTGATATATATATTCACTGACTGTTAGGCACATATCGTTGGGTGGTTTAATATGGGGATTAGTCTCACACCCTATTTGGGTCATGTTTATGGGCCCAAATAGAATATATTGTTGATGGTATAGAAAAGTGAAAGCTCCCTTCTACTTCAGGTCCTTGACTATTGCGGATATGCGGAGAATGGGACCAAGCAGAGGCTTGCGATGTTGTGGAGGATACCATTTGATTTCTGTTGTACAGTGGTTTAGTATTGTATTATAGCATTGTGACATGTTTGGATTATTTCATAGACATATGTATCATGAATCATATATATGTGTGGGCTCTAGTTGTTTGTTACCTATGTCTTATACTTTTTACTATTGTATGGTATTATACTAGTTCCACTATAGTTATATGTTATACCTCCATTGTGTTACTCTTCCAATGAGGAAATAGTATCGCCACCAACACACCCAAGGCCCTAACAACTAGGCGGTAGCCTCTGTCATTCAGGGAAATGTGCTTCAGGCCGTATGACTAACCGGGTATGGGGAGCCTCTAGGCAGCATCCAAAACCGGGACGTTTCAATGTGATAATAATGAATTCTTTTCTTATTGAATTACTATTTGGAGCCTGTATTCTGGAATAATAATGAATAGTTACATGGTAAAAATTTGTACCTAGGAGTATATAACACATGTATATGGAAAAGAAAATTTACATCGATATTGAATTTTTTTATTTTTGCAATTATTACAGTTGATTTGATTTCACCATTGGGTGATTCACATGTTTTGTGCGGTTATCATTGAATTATTATGGTTTTATTTTTTTAATCCCCGATGAGATGAGGGTATTATGTCTCATGCATCATATAGACACTTTTTGGAAATAACTTGTCATGTATTACATCCATGCTATTTAGGGTGCATTTGTGATTGCATGTTGTTTTGATAGATGTTGTGTTATATGCATGCTGTGGTGTAAGATGCCTGGATAGAATACCTGTTTTTAATATGGTATTGGTTCATGTAAGGTTTTGTTTCAATGGACACCAAACATAGGTTCTTGAGGTGTTATGGGCCCTCATGGACTCGAATTTGGTGCATCAATGCTCTCTTGTGTCTATATATAACATGTATAATATTCTAAACATTGATTTTCGGGGAGTATGGTCCCACAAGAATCGGAATTTGGAACCGTGATGTACTTTTTAGTTGTTTTCTGGGTCATGGAGTTGTTTCTTTGACTTACTATTTAAAAAAACACTAAATACACGGCTTGTAATGCTGGACACAGACACTGTGTGTTCATCTGTTCAGGAAGAAATTGGTTTTCTTATATACACGCCATGTATTGTATGTACACGTAGTGTAGTACATAACCATGTTACGGATTGTATGGGAAGAATCACGGTGTGGGGAAATCTTGGTAGAACATGTTGTGTTCCAGACGTATACGCCGTGTTATGTTGTCCATGGGTCCACCCATGTGACTAAAGACATGGATGGGTGAAAACATAAGTTATACACACCGTGTCAATATTGATCACGTAGTGTAGTGTAACCCTTGATTCCGACAGTGTAACGAACAACACAGGTCAGTTAAATATTTATAGTACACACCATGTATGAAACAAACACGCCGTGTTGAGTCATCCATGTATCCGACCGTGTAAATAACAACACGGGTCGAAGAAGTTTGTCTAGTACATGTTGTGTCTGGCACTCACGCGACATGTAGTCTAGTTCTATGAGAACCGCTAGGCTTAGACATGTAAGAGAACTCGAGCATGGGAAGAGGATTCAAGTACACGTCATGTGTTAGGACAACATGCCATGTTTATGGGGTGTTACAAAACCAGTTTTGGCAGAAGTACACGCCCATGTGAATATATATGGGAACACACCGTGTATGCATTATACATGCCATGTATCCTTGTTTTGAAAAACATGACTACCTTATTTCCCTTGTTAACTTCATACACTTATACGTTTATGTCCTTGATAATTTTGAATAAGGTGTGCACATGACCTTGTGGAGTCATGCAACCTAGATGTCCTCCTGTGGTCCACCAGTTAAAAGGTAGTGATCATATTTCGGACATGGCTGATCAAGGCTAGAAATAGAATCTCTACTTGGGCATGTCTTGGAACTAGCTATTATCCTAGATACGGTTTCCAATGCACAATTCCTATATGACTTTTTGTGGTTCATGCAGACCTTAATGGGAGCACTGCCTCCTGCCCCGTCGATGGCAGAATTGATGCAGGGTTTCCAACAACAACATCCCCCACCTTCACAGGAGAAGGAGGACCTCAGACTAGAGAGTCAAGGTAAGAATCAATGTTGACAATCTTCAAGCATCTCGAGATTCCTCCAAAGAGATGGGTGAGGCTTGATACATAAATGCTTCAGGATTCTTCCAAGAGATGGTGGGATGTGATCTCACAGGCTGGATGCCAGCAGGTTATGGCGTGGGATGAGTTCCATCATGCCTTCTATTATTTTTTTGTACCCATAGACTTTGAGGGCCGATCGAGCCTGAGAGTTTATGATTTTGGAGCATGGTACTCATTTAGTCATAGAATATTATTCTAGCTTTAAAGAGCTTCAGGGTTTCACACCCATCCCAGAAGGTGATGAGTTATTCTTGGAAAAGATGTTTGCGGATGGTCTTTGGCAC
This sequence comes from Viscum album, assembly GCA_963277665.1. Taxonomy (NCBI): domain Eukaryota; kingdom Viridiplantae; phylum Streptophyta; class Magnoliopsida; order Santalales; family Viscaceae; genus Viscum; species Viscum album. The sequence goes on from OY728148.1 coordinate 397,192,797, forward strand.
AAAATTCGATCTTAGTTGATCATATTCATGTTGACTTCCATCACGTCTATAGTAAACCTGGTGCTGATCATGGAGCACAAATTGAAGGATTCTAGAGCTATGATCCAAGGTGGTTCTGTATCCATAGTTAGTGCTTCTCCTACTAACAAAAGGAAGAACCATAGTGTGTCTTCATGTGGATATTCGAGGAGGCATGACACATGATCTGGTAGCCTGGTGGTGTGCTACCAGTGCGGGAAGAGGTCATACAAGGCCACATTTCCTTATAGAGCCATTGTTGTGCCGATCATGTGGGAAGATGGGCCATCCTTAGGGCTTCGATTAGTTCTCTTCCCCAACAGCTTGGGATAGGGGGTTCTTCTATGACTCCACATTCAAGAGTAGAACCACCATTTTCTCATCAGTTAGGGAACTGGAGTCGTTCCGCCCATAGAGGCCAAGGTAGAGGTCATGGTCATGGTATCCTATCACCATGATTTCAGCGACAACATGGTGGATCTACTCTATGTGGTCAGGAAGCATCACAGGGTTGCAGTGCAGGTCATACTTTTCCTGTGGAGCAGACCCAGTAGGAGTAGGATCCTAGAACCTCTACAGTTCGAGGTATTATCCTTATTCCATCAGATTTAGCTTCTGTTATTTTTTATATAGGGGATTCATATAGCTTTATATTTGTTCCTAATGTGGAGTGTTTGGGGCTCTGTATCATTTTAACTACTAATATCTTGACTCTAGAAACACCATTGGGGAAATAATGGCTATTATGCGATAGTGCAAGGAGTTCCCTCTAGAGGTTGTTGGGTGTCACTTTTTATGGGATCTATATGTCCTAAATATTACATGGTGGGATGTCATTCCTAGAATGGATGAGTTAGTTCCCTTCCATTCAGATGTTGATTTCTATCACCGTAGGGTGAATCTCACATCACAAGAGGGTGGATCGTATCTTCATAAGACTGAATGTGATGTCCAGGCGAGCAGAGCGGGACATGAGCATCATGGGTTGGGAGGAGTTACAGCCCATATTGCTAGTGTTTATCTGGAATACCAGTGGAATTCACAGATGGACTTTCCTCCAGTAGTGGATATTTTCAGGGATGACATTCTAGAGGTCTTTTTAGGTTTTCCTACAAAGAGAGTTGTGGAATTTTCTATTGAGATTATTCCAAGAGTAGAACCAATGTCTATTCCCCATTATTGGATGGCTAAACTAGATTTTAAAAAGCTCAAGAAGATATTGGAGGAGTTTCATGCCAAGGGTTTCATTAGACCCAGTATATCTCCTTTGGGTTTTTCTATCCTATTTGCGAAGAAGGTGGATGGTACCCTCATACATTGTGTGGATTATCAGAAGTTGAACCAGTTAACAGTCAAGAACTGATATCCCTTCCCAAGGATTGATTTTACTGTTGACTAACATTGAGTTTCCCAGGTGTTATCGAAGGTTTACATGATGTACAGTTACCATCATTTGAACGTTAGACCATTTGATATAGCTCTTATATCATTTCCGATCATTTATGGTCTATACACGTATGTGGTTATTCCATTCAGTCTCATGAACTCACATGTAGATTTCACAGCCTGATAAAGAATGTGTTCCATCTATACTGGGATTCTTTCATCGTAGTCATCATGGACGATATCTTGGTGTACTCTCACACTCAACACAACCATGCCACCAATCTTGAGATCATTTTGAGTACACTGAGAGAGAACAAGTTATATTCTATCCTCTCAAAAGTCCACTTTTGGATGGACCAATTCACTTATTGGGTCATGTTTCTCAGAGACAATAGTATCAGTAGACCTAGAGAAAGTGAGACCAGTAGTTTCTTTGGAGCATCAGAAGAACAAATTTTAGTTATGGAGATTTCAAGGGCTGGTTGATCACTATAGACATTTAATACAATACATTTAACATGTAGCAGTGCCACTGACGGGCCTGACTAAGATTGGTACATTGTAAAAGTGGTCAAATTCATGAGATTCATCCTTTTATGAGTTGAAGGGGATGTTTACTTCAACACTAATACTAGTTTTTCCAGATCCAGGCAAGAGACATACTGTTTACTGTGATGCATCAGGTATCAGGCTGGGAAGAGTTCTTATGTAGGGAGAAGGGGATGTTTGTAGAGACCCGAAGCTTCGTACATGGACATTACATTAATTTTTTGGAATACTTAGTACATAAAAAAACACACACACACAAGGATCGTAATAGTTTAGTGTCTTTGGAAACTCGGAAAATAATATTCTAATCGTGGTGAATGATCTTCAACATCTCCCATAATGATTTTCCTTTTTTTTTACCTAAAACCTTTCTTTATATCCTAGGGAAAAAAAACATAAAAGGGCGAGCTCAAATGCTCAGTAAGGTTAAACAAAAGAAATATCAATCACATCATATTCATATGAACATAACATTTTGGAAATATTAACCTGCAAAAAAGAGCATAATTTCATAACATGGGATAAATCATAGTGGTGAAATGGAATCCCAATAATCATAACTTAAAACATGAATCTTTCTGGCATACACACATAATCATAGAGAATCATATCTTATTAGTCAATACATATTTCCAAGACTATCTTAGTGGACAAATTCCATTTCTGAACCGAGTCACCCTCGTTTCAGTCCTATTTCACTGAACCGGTATAACCTACCATTCCAACCATGTCTATCTCATGAGATATAAAATCTTTACCCAATTCATTGGAGGGAGATATAGGTCCCACCCATCTCATAATGATACCATTCTTATGTGTGCCACAAAATCGTAAATCATACATCATTGCATAACCCATGAAACAAAAATGGAAATCTTAAATATCGCGACATCATAAAACAATTCATATAAGATAAATGAGTTCATAAAAATAATTCCATCACAACACAATAAAATCAATTTAATGATAGGTATAGAATCATAAACCTATATTATCTTATATGGAAAATAATTTTGATAAAACACTTGAACTCCATTCGTGAGGAAAATATCCTTTCTACTTCAAAATCATTTTTCCTTTCTTAACATGTCATACAATTTTAAACTATAAGAAGTTGATTAAAAACAAACTTGAAAATTTGTAAAGGAAGCTTCTTGGAAATAATGTTTTAAAAATCCATTCATGCCATATAAGTTAAAAAAACATTCTTCTCGTACTTTTGTTGGAAAAGTCAAAAAAGTACCTCGTACGAAAAACGACAAAAGATTCCTTTCATATCTTTTACTAAAAACTCGCCGAAGGGTAAAATAGGATTTAAGAAATTGTAGTTTAATGGAAATAATATTACATATTGAGGAAACATGGATTTGGATGATAAAATACACCCCAGTAAATGCCAAAGTATAAACAATCTCGGATAAAAATGAGATTGTGATATTTCCCTTACCTTTGGTCCGATTTGCTTCGTAAGTGTCCGAACCTCCTGTATAATCATTTAAATAATGTCATTGACTTATTAAAGAATCATATTCACTGTTATTATATCATATATGGTTCACTTATGACATTATATTACCCGTTCTTTTGTAAATTCATGTTAAAGTAGCGTTTTGGGTAAAATCGTCTCATTTGTCGTTCGTGTTTTAACTTGTAATTATTCATATGATTACATAGATCATGATTACTTAATTCCAGAATATAAAACATGATTTATATATAATATATATTCATAATATACATATATATATATAATGGATTGATAAATGGAAAGAAATACACCGTTCATGGAGACTGTAGGCCGTACGTACGCAGGAACGCTGTTTTCTTTTCCTTATTGAGTTGAATGTATTTAAGTAGATGACATAAATATATATACACATAAATCTAGTATCATTATTATATCATATATTTCATGATTACTTATTATATATACTTTATCATCATTCATGAATGGTTAAAGTGGAGAATGAATCTCATCGCATCGTGGAGACGGTAGTCCATACGTACGCACGAGCGATGATATCGTTCTCATGATCGTGGGACTTTATTGGAGTGTATTTAAAATATTTCATAATCAATATCACTTTAAATTAATCATATATAGTTATTATTTACACCATTATACCTATCCATGTAAGGTGGTGGTGGAAAATAGATTACACCACGACGTGGAGATGGTATTCCGTACGTACGCACGCGCGGTGATTTCGTTTTCCGTAGGATGGATAGATGGTGAAATAGGGTTATTTCATACATATAATAACATATCAGTATATGAGTGATACTTATTTTATTACATCATAATGAAACAACTAAATAAGAAGAAGTTGAATAAGAAATAAAGATGAAAGAATCGGTAATGGACATTACCTCTTCTTTGAAGTGCTTCTTTAAGACCTCCTTTTAGGGCAATAAAATTGGTCATTGAGGAAGACCAGAAACTCTAGTATGTTTCTAGGGAAGTGGAGAAGAGAATTTTGCAGGGGTTGGTCGATCTTGAAGGCTCAAAGTGTTGTGAGGAAGAGAGGGAGGGGGTGCCCTTTTACAAGGGAGGAGAGGGGCACCTTTGGAATAACTAACAATATTATTTTATTATAAAGCCAAATTCGGTTTTAAATAGATCCAAATTGATTTATTTAGAAGATAAGGTAGTTATGGGTCTAAATAATCTCATCCAATAGAATTTAGACAAGTTTAGGTTTATATTTTAACCTTATCATTTATATTTAACTTTAAGTTAGATAATTTTACTTTTACCGTGTCTTCTTGTTTTCTTACACTATAAAGTTAATAAACTTACTATATCAAGCCAAACGAACCCCAAGTTGTTTATTATTAATATATATAACCTAATCTATGTCTTTTGTCATAACCTTAGATTTTTAGAAATAAAATACCAATTAATAATATAATATTTGTTTTAAAAACAATTTTATGTCAATTCTGACACTATTTAGTAATTGATTTTTGTGAAACTTATAACAGATTTATTAGTTAGAAAAAAGTTAATTAAATAAATAATAACATGTAATATTAACATATTAAATTATTTAAATTCATAAAAAGTCTTAAATTACATTTATTTGGGTATTTATAACATCAATTATGTCAATATTTCATTAATAAGATAATTTCTGCATCATCTTTTTGTCATAATAAATGATAATTATTTAATCCCTAAAAATTCTAAATAAATTTATATGATATAGAAAATTGTATTAGCTTTCTGTATACTAATAATGTTCGAAGTTTCATGAAGTTTATCACTAAATTACAATTATTATACTTATAAGATTTAAGAAAGTGACATGTTGTCACATTCTTTGGTTTTTATAATAATTAACATATTTTCATGGAAAAATGTCCATTAAATGAATCTAATCCAACCCTTAGGTGATATGGGTCGACTTTTAGTTATCTAATAGGATTTTTCCAAGTGTTAGGGTAATTTTATAATATTATATTTACCCTTAATTAGCCGATTTACCTTTAACTATGGTAAATAAAATTTACCGTAGTTACTATTCATAATTCCCAAAAATAAAAAGTTGCATATTTACATAATTTGGACCCAATGATTCTAAATATGGAATCCATTTTTCCAAATTCAATACACAACAGTTTCAGAAATTAAATTAAAATTAATCCCGTTGTCGAAAGAAAACGTGTTCTTCTTTAAAACATTTCAAAAGACTGAATTGATTTAACCTAAGAATTCAAGGTAAAATCAATGATAATGATATACATTATATTAAATGGTAAAAATATATTATATTTATACTTTAAAACCATTAAATATTATAATTCAACCACATAAGACATTACGATGAAAAAAGTTGTTTTTAATTAAAATATATTGTGTTTTTACTATTCATTAAAATATGAAAGACATTAGAATAAAATGAAAAATTTATCCAAAGTAAATTTTTATTTCTTGATTCCAAATAATAATTTTATTTTTTCAAATTGAACTTATGAACATGTCAAAAACTAGATTTAATGTGGGTGCTCCATCAAAAGGCGGCAAAACTGCATTTTTTTGAAAAATACTAATTTTACTCGAAAAATTTATTTTGTTCTTATACCATGTTTTAGAAAATGTGTAAGACGAATAATAATGTTATAAGATTCAAAATTTAGTTAATACTATTCATAACGTCTAGTTCATAATAATAATATTATAATAATATATCGTTGTTTAGTAAAACCTGGTATTGCGTACAACACACGCTATCGAGGAAGGTCGTGATTGCATGTAATGCAATCCAAGTTAGGGTTGCGTACTGTGAAAGAATCCTTAATTGTTTCGTATAACATAATCCAACCATATTTCATTTACACATTGAATATAAATATATATATACTCAATTTTGCGTAGAATAACTATTATCAAAATTGTGTGTAACACGATCCAAGAATAGTGTTGCGTATACTGCAAGCTAATACGGTGTTGCGTATAGCGCAAGGTAATCTTGGTGTAGCATAAAACACAAGACATTAATGAAATTAAAAGAATATTTTTCATAAAATCTCTGGGTGTTACATTCTACCCCCCATTAAAATGAATTTCTCCCTCGAAATTCGTCAGGGTTATAAATGGTTTACTATTCGAATGTTTCTTTAATAGAAACCCGCATCGGAAAAAGGAATAACAAAACCAATATTTAAAAACAAAAGTATGATATGTAACGGTTACCCAAATAAACTAATCACTGGGTTTCCACATAGGTGAAAATATGGATATAGAAGAGAAATCTAACCATCATGTTTTAATAGAGAGTGGTAGAGAACATGGATATGGAAAATCACGCAATCAAAAAGCCATAAATTTGTGATGATCTAAGGTACCATCTGATTCATCAGATATAAGAGCACTAGGACAACATTTTTGGTTTTTAAGATCATTTCCCTAAAGTTGATGAAATTGGAATTAGAATAAATACTTTCGTGATTTTGGTATAGTCTCACCATTTGTCGTTCTTTAGACAATTTCAACTTCATCTATTAAAGAAATGAAGTTGAATTTGTCATTCGTGACGTGTTATCAGATCATGTGATAGAATTATGGGTCATTCCCTCTGTCTCAAACAAAAGGTTAGAAAAGTTATCAAAAAATACATAAGTCCATCTATAGTGAGATTAATCATATATGGTTCCTAAAATGAACTTATACTTCATATATCATACCACTTAATAAAATAAAATTAGTTTCTACTAACCAGGGACTTCCTGTAGGCCAGTGGTAGGTGATAAATGCCAGTCGCACTTCAGTTGTGGGTTCGATTCCTACGACCTTGTCCGACGCGATGGGTTGTCGCCCGTCCTGCAGGTTTTCCTTTTTCTAAAACTATATTACTATAACATCCCATCAATAATATCGAAAAAACTTCTATCCTTAAAAAATACTAACTTATATCCAACATAATCCATTCTAATCTTTAGGCTTATCCATAATACTGCAGTCCATTCTCATAATATAGTGAAAACTATTAGCAGTGATTTAATACCATCGTTGATCCCCATATATCATAAGATATGTCTTGTTGGTCACATTCCAAACATTCAAAGGCCTTAATCATGTATTCTCTTGAATACCCATTGAACCTTAGTGAAAACATGAATGTAGTTAAAAGTTAACACTTTACACATACCAAAATCCTCAAAATTCTATATACTCAAACCATGATATCACTTAGTCCTTATATCAATCATGAGCTCATGAATACTATCAAACATATTAGATTCTCTTTATCCCTTCATTATGTGCATATCATCTGCTTTCCAAAAACATTTCAATCACTTTTCATTGTTACCGATGCCATAAAATTATTGAAAACCACAATAGAACAAAACATAAATATTCCAATATTCCACGATACTATATACAACATTATTCTTGAATCCCATTACATAAACACTTAATCATTCCACCACATTGTTGTCATATTCAACATCGCCAATGGTGATCGCATGTGACTTCCCTTTGTCCTTTTCCTTAAGTGGTTGCTCATGTCGATCATCACTAACCATTGGATTAGGGAATTTATTAGCATAATGCCCCATTTCCTTGCACTTGAAGAATTGAAGTGTTGTTGGTGTGTTCTCTGCAGTCTTTTCTTTATTCACATCATTAGAAACCCTTTTTCCATTACTTCGACACTCAGCTGCTCGATGAACTTCTTTTCCACACTTAAAACATTTTCTAGTCCCTTTAAGACAATCTCCACCATGCTTCTTTCCACACATTGAGCATAAGGAAACATTCATCTTCTTTTCACCATTATTCTGAGATTTCTCCTTGAACTCCATCTTTCGTTTCTTGTCAAAACTATGAAATGGATAAGTAACACCAACTTCCATTTCTACCTTGATAGCACAACACTCAATTTCTTCATAGCTACTGAAGTCTCTTATAGCTAATTCCCTTCGAAGATTTGGTTTTAAGACACTGAATAATCGATCATCTTTAATTTCAGGTTGGATGATAAATCCAGATGCATACCTTGCAAGCCTTGTAAAATTCGCTTCGTATATACTAACAGATTTATCATACTTTTGCTTTAGTTCAAGAAACTCCTTCTCCATCTTTGTTCGAAGAATACGAGGGAAGTACTTATTGAAAAATAAGTTCTTGAACTCATCCCATTCCATGGACTCAATTTCATCTTTTTGCCTCGTATTCTTGATAAGATTCCACCATTGATCAGCTTCACCTTCCAAACGATATACTGCTAAGACGACTTTATCATGTTCAGAACATTGAAGAACTAAAAATATCTTTTCATTAGTACTGATCCATTGTTCAGGAATAAGTGGATCAGAAGACCCCCTGAAAGAAGGTGGACGTTGCCTCATGAAGGACTCAATAGAATATTGTTTCCTTCTATTCTCATTTGGAATTCTAGAATGATTCATTGCTTGTGTAAGTATAGCAATAAGATTTTGCACTCCATCACCCATAACATTTGTTTGTTCAGGAGGACAATCATTGCATTGTCCATTTCATTGATCAACACGGTTCCTTCGGGTTCCAGCCATCGTCTAAAACCCAAAAAGAATAGTGAGAGAGGAAAAAATCATGCTAGGGAAAACGACATAATAAAGGTGGAGTATCGTCAATATTTAACATCTTAGGTTAAATTCTATGATTGTTACCGTAGTTCTAGGACAATATCTTATACGCATACTTATCCTTAGGGACATCCCTAGACATACCTTAGAAATATCTCTAGGGATCTTACTAACGTTTTTGCATCCTAGTTTCCAAAGGTTGACTAAACCTTTCCTATGATACCAACTGTAGAGACCCGAAGCTTAACGTACATGGAAATTACATTACATTTGCGGAATACTTAGTACATAACAAAAAAACACACAGAAGGATCGTAATAGTTTAGTGTCTTTGGAAACTCAGAATATAATCTTCTAATCGTGGTGAAAGATCATCAACATCTCCCATAAAGATCTTCCTTTTTTTTACCTAAAACCTTTATTTATATCCTGGATAAATGAAAACATAAATGGGTGAGCTCAAATGCTCAGTAAGGGTAAACAAAAGAAATATCAATCACATCATATTCATATGAACAAAACATTTTGGAAATCTTAACCTGTAAAAGAGAGCATAATTTCATAACATCGGATAAATCATAGTAGTGAAATGAAATCCCAATAATCATAACATAAAACATGAAACTTTGTGGAATACACACATAATCATAGAGAATCATATCTTATTAGTCAAGACTCATTGCCAAGACTATCTTAGTGGACAAATTCCATTTCTGAACCGAGTCACCATCGTTTCAGTCCTGTTTCACTGAACCGGTATAACCTACCGTTCCAGCCATGTCTATCTCAGGAGATATAAAATCTTTACCCAATGAATTGGAGGGAGATATAGGTCCCACCCATCTCATAATTATACCATTATTATGTGTGCCACAAAATCATAAATCATACATCATTGCATAACCCATGTAATAAAAATGGTAATCTTAAACATCGTGACATCATAAAACAATTCATATAAGATAAAGGAATTCACAAAAATAATTCCATCACAACATAATAAAATCAATTTAATGATAGGGATATAATCATAACCCTATATTATCTTAGATGGAAAATAATTTTGATAAAACATTTGAAATCCATTCTTGAGGAAAATATCCTTTCTACTTCAAAAACATTTTTCCTTTAATAACATGTCATACAATTTTAAACTATAAGAAGTTGATTAAAAATAAACTTGAAAACTTGTAAAGGATGCTTCTTGGAAATAATGTTTTAAAAATCCATTCATTCTGTATAAGAAAAAAACATTCTTCTCGTACTTTTGTCGGAAAAGTCAAAAAAGTACCTCATATGAAAAACGACAAAAGATTCCTTTCATATCTTTTACTAAAAACTCACCGATGGGTAAAATAGGATTTAAGAAATTGTAGGTGAATGGAAATAATATTACATATTGAGGAAACATGGATGTGGATGATAAAATACACCCCAGTAAATGCCAAAGTATAAACAATCTCTAATAAAAATGAGATTGTGATATTTCCTTTACCTTAGGTCCGATTTGCTTCGTAATTGTCTGAAACTCCTGTATAATGATTTAAATAATGTCATTGACTTATTACAGAATCATATTCACTATTATTATATCATATGGTTCACTTATGACTTTATATTAATCGTTCTTTTGTAAATTCATGTTAAAGTTGAGTTTTGGGTAAAATCATCTCATTTGTCATTCGTGTTTTTAACTTGTAATTATTCATATGATTACATAGATCATGATTACTTAATTATAGAATATAAAACATGATTTATATATAATATATATTCATAATATACATATATATAATGGATCGATAAATGGAAAGAAATACAACATTCATGGAGACGGTAGGCCGTATGTACGCATGAACGATGTTTTCTTTTCCTTATTGAGTTGAATGTAATTAAGTAGATGACATACATATATATACACATAAATACAGTATCATTATTATGTCATATATTTCATGATTAGTTATTATATATACTTTATAATCATTCATGAATGGTTAAAGTGGAGAATGAATCTCATCGCGTCGTGGAGACAGTAGTCCGTACGTACGCACGAGGGATGATATAATTCTCATGATCGTGGGACTGTATTGGAGTGTATTTATACTATTTCAGAATTAATATCACTTTTATGTAATCATATATAGTTATTATTTACACCATTATACCCATCCAAGTAAGGTGGTGGTGGAAAATAGATTACACCACGGCGTGGAGACGTTATTCCGTACGTACACACGCACGGTGATTTAGTTTTCCATAGGATGGATAGATGGTGAAATAGGGTTGTTTCATACTTATAATAACATATCAGTATATGAGTGATACTGATGTTATTACTTCATAATGAAACAACTAAAGAAGAAGAAGTGGAAGAAGAAATACGGATGAAAGAATCGGTAACAGACATTACCTCTTCTTTGAAGTGCTTCTTTAAGACCTCCTTTTAGGGCACTAAAATTGGTCTTTGAGGAAGACCAGAAACTCTAGTATGTTTCTAGGGAAGTGGAGAAGAGAATTTGGCAGGTTTTTGCCGATTTTTAAGGCTCAATGTGTTGTGAGGAAGAGAGGGAGGGGGTGCCCTTTTATAAGGGAGGAGAGGGGCACCTTTGGAATAACTAAAAATATTATTTTATTATAAAGCCAAATTCGGTTTTAAATAGATACAAATTGATTTATTTCTAAGATAAGGTAGGTATGGGTCTAAATACTCTCATCAAATAGAATTTAGACATGTTTAGGTTCCTATTTTAACCTTATCATTTATATTTAGCTTTAAGTTAAGTAATTTTACTTTTACCGTGTCTTCTTGTTTTCTTACACTATACGGTTAAAAAACATACTATATCAAGACAAAAGAACCCCAAGTTGTTTATTATTAATATATATAACCTTATCTAAGTCATTTGGAAGAACCTTAGATTTTTAGTAAAAAAATAACAATTAATAATATAATATTTGTTTTAAAAACTATTTTATGTCAATTTTGACACTATTTAGTAATTGATTTTTGTGAAACTCATAACAGATTGATTAGTTAGAACAAAGTTAATTAAATCAATATTAACATGTCATATTAACATATAAAATTAGTTAAATTCATAAAAAGTCTTAAATTACATTTATTTGGGTATTTATAACATCAATTATGTCAATATTTCATTAATAAGACAATTTCTGCATCATCTTTGTGTCATAATAAATGATAATTATTTAATCCCTAAAAATTCTAAATAAATTTCTATGATGTCGATAATTGTATTAGATTTCAGGAGACTATTAATCTTCGAAGTTTCATGAAGTGTATTAATAAATTAAAATTATTATACTTATAAGATTTAAGAAAGTGACATGTTGTCACATTCTTTGGTTTTAATAATAATTAACTTATTTTCATGGAAAAAAGTCCATTAAATGAATCTAATCCCACCCTTAGGTGATATGGGTCGACTTTTAGTCATAACATAGGATTTTTCCAAGTGTTAGGGTAATTTTATAATATTATTTTTACCCTTAATTACCCGATTTACCTTTAACTATGGTAAATAAAATTTACCGTGGTTACTATTCATAATTCTCAAAAATAAAAAGTAGATTATTAAAATAATTTGGACCAACTGATTCTAAATATGGAATACATTTTTCCAAATTCAATACACAAAATTTGAAGAAATTAAATTAAAATTAATCCTGTTGTCGAAAGAAAACAGGTTTTTTTTAAAACATTGCAAAAGATTGAATTGATTTAACCTACGAATTCAAGGTAAAATCAATGATAATGACATACATTATATTACATGGTAAAAATATATTATATTTATACTTTAAAACCATTCAATATTATAATTTATCCACATAAGATATTAGGATGAAAAAAGTTTTTTTTAATTAAAATATAGTGTGTTTTTACTATTCATTAAAATATGAAAGTTATCAAAATAAAATTAAAAATTTATCCAAAGTAAATTTTTATTTCTTGATTCCAAAGAATAATTTCATTTTGTCAAATTGAACTTATGAACATGTCAAAAACTATATTTAATGTGGGTGCTCCATCAAAAGGCGGAAAAACTGCATTTTTTTTTCAAAAATACTTATTTTACTCGAAAAATTTATTTTGTTCTTATACCATGTTTTAGAAAATGTGTAGGACGAATAATAATGTTATAAGATTAAAAATTTAGTTAATACTATTCATAACGGCTTGTTCATAATAATAATATTATAATAATATATCGTTGTTTAGTAAAACCCGGTATTGCGTACAACACATGCTATCGATGAAGGTCGCGGTTGCGTGTAATGCAAGCCAAGTTAGGGTTGCGTGCTGTGCAAGAATCCTTCATTGTTTCGTATAACATAATCCAACCATATTTCATTTATAAATTGAATATATATATATATATACTCAATGTTGCGTAGAATAACTATTATCAAAATTGTGTGTAACACGATCCAAGAATAGTGTGGCGTATACTGCATGTTAATACGGTGTTGCGTATAGTGCAAAGAAATCTTGGTGTAACATACAAAACAAGACATTAATGAAATTAAAAGAATATTTTTCATAAAATCTCAGGGTGTTACAATGTTGCATACGGTTCTGACAAGTTGAGGTCACATTAGAGGAACTAAATGACGCTCGATCTCATGCAAGATGTAGTTGTTCATGAATTAAGCTGTCGGAGACACTACCTGCTGGGAGATAATTTTGTGGTTTTCTCCCACCATAATATTCTCATGTATATCTTCACACAGCGCGATCTGAATTTGAGATAGCGATGGTGGGTTTAGTACCTTTAGTCCTTTGAAATTTATCTTGCCTTTACGCCTGGGAAATGAAATGTAGTGGATGAAGTGTTGACTAGAAGGAATCACATATAAAAAATTCATGAGGCTAGTAGTGAGTGGTAGCTTATGGATATGTTCTCTGAGATACATTTTTATGTGCATGAGAGTCAGGGTAAAACATTTCTTTCTTGTGTGACTGTTACCTCTACTATACATTATCAAGGGTGAATGAGGAAACTGTTAAATTATAAAGGCCTAGTACTACAGAAGAGTGTTTCAAGAGTGGTCCCCATTACTAGATGAATAGTAGGCATGGATGAGATCTTGTGTTTTCATTGATGTGGGTGGGTGCTAGTAGACACACATGAGGAGATGATGTGAGACATTCATTCCACAGTTAGGAAAGTTCATCATGGTTTCATGAAGATGTATCATGATCTACACCATCAGTATTGGTGGCCAAGTATGAAGAGAGATGTTTTCTAGGTTTTTCATGAGATGTTGCACCTATCAGCAGGGGAAGATGGAGAATTAACAACCAGTAGGGCTTTTGAAATAGTTACTGATTCCCAAGTGGAAATGGAATGATGTCGCGATTGACTTCAGGACGAGTTTACTGAGGTCTCCTCAAGGGAATACTGTAGTGTGGGTTGACATTTATAGACTCACTAAGGATGCTCACTTCATTCTAATTAATTATACCCTCAGTGATTATGAGTTGTGTAGGTTGTACATCTGATAGATTCTGAATTTACATGGAGTTCCACAATCCATTGTTTTTAGACAGGGACACCCGTTTTACTTCTCGGGTTTTGCAGGGACTTCAGAATTCTTTGGGTAAACATCTAATTATGAGTAAAACTTATCATCTGCAGATAGATGGCTAGTCTGAGCATACGATTCATGTGCTTGAAGATATGCTTCAAACATGCGTCTTGAATTTTGGAGGTTCTTGTGAGAAGAAAATACCTCTTAATGAGTTTTCCTACAATAATAATTTTCAAGATACAATTCATATGGAACATTATGAGTCTTTGTATAGTAGTCCACACAGATCACCCTTATGCTAGATAGAGGTAGGAGAGGTAGCTATGATATGACCTCATCTTTCCATGGAGACCCCATAGAATATAGAGTTGATTCGGAAAGGGATGGATACTCCATAGTCCTGACAGGAAGTATTATGTTGATTGACGGAGACAAACTCTAGAGTTTGAGGTCGAAGATATAGTTTTCTTTCATGTCACAATGAGGTTGGGACACAAGATTATTAGAAGGAAGGGTAAGCTTTCACTAAGGTATGTCTGTCCATTTGAGATTTTTGAGATAGTCAGACCGGTTTCCCATCGGCTGTAGTTACCTCTGAGGTACCGGTCCATGAATGATGTCTTATGCATTTCTCTACTTCAACATTACTTCTTAGACCAGTCTAAATATTTTTAACCATATGAGGCTGAGTTAGAGGTGGGTTCCTTGTTTGAGGATCATCCAATCTGGATTGTTGATCATACTATGAATGTTCTTTGTGGTCAGTCTGTTCCTCTGGTATGAGTGTTGTGGCAGCCCAGAAATTATGGGACGAGACCTGGGAGAGCGAGGACAATGTACGATTAGAGTGGACATAACTTTTTGAGGATACTTATTCTAATATTCCATCCTAGGGTAATTCAAGGAAAAATTTCATTAATGTGAGAATTTCTTAAGAACCCAGAACTTCTTTTCTATTATGTTTCTCTATTTTCTAGTATTTTTTACAAAAAGAGGAGTTTCTATAAATTTTTTAAGTACACACAGTGTACTCATATATTCAAATTTTGTACTCTTTAACAACTTGTAAACATGTGTTTTCTATTTAAAGGCCACAAAAAAAGATCTATGTGGTGACCTAGCGACCAATTAATGCGGGGGGCGGTAATGGTAAGTACACACCATGTACTTCTAACGTACACGTCGTGTACTTGGTTTTTTTCATTAAAAAAGACCAGGGTCACATCTAATTGGAAGAAGTATCTTCTTTTTCTCCTTCTTCGATCAAGAGCATTCATACAACCACAATCATTTCTAGATCCCCCAATCGAGCATCCATTATTTGATTCGACCATCGTTGATTTCATTGGGACCGCCACAGTAAGATCTTCCTTCTTCTAGAGCTTCTTTTCCATATTTCTCCTCTTTCATGAGTAATCTATTCCTAAATGTTTTAGACTTTTTTGTTGATATACGATTCTCTATAGCAAATCAAGGCTTCACATTCAAGTATAGTGATCATAAAACGGTGAGGTATGTGATTGTGGAATTTCGGTAGAATGTATTTGAGTTATATGTGCAAAAGTGCCAATACCCTTATTTAGGGTACTTCCTGGTTACAGTTTTTTCCTTATTAATTTCCTTCTATGCATGTATGCTTGAGTAGAGGTCAATTGAATGTGAATATAATTTATTTCAATTCTTTGGAAGTGTTTTCCCATGCATGCTTTGTTTATGACCATTTTTTCTCTCTTATCCTGTTAGACTGCTTTGCTTTCCATTCCTAGTGCTGATTGGATGGAGTGATCTTTTAATCTGACATGCTATGATATGTTGTAGTTGTTAATCCAAGTAGTTATGGAGGTTTATTTTGGCTGCTAATTATCTTTTGGACATGATTTCTTTACACGAGGATAAGGTAACCTTGTGTAGTGAGACCATAGATGAAATGGACGTTGATGGATTTCCTAGAGTGTCTGTTATAATTATCACATAGCGAGAACATAGGGGGGATTGACTTTGAGTGCTCCCTCATAGAGACTATAGTTATGTAACGAGGATGCATGAGGAATTGACCTTGAGTTCTTTATCATAGTGCATGTAGAATAACTTTTAATGTCTACAGGGAGAATTGACGGTGAGTGCTTCCTCAGAGTGTCATTGTTATATCTTCTCTTGTGTGGAAAACCAGAGTGGTTAGGCTGTGAGAACTACCCAGAGAGTTTCATTTATTTTTTTGGTTGATTAAATACTTATAACTAAATTTTTGTAAATGAATCTATAAGACTATTTAATTTTGATTATTTCCTTGTTTACTTCATCTTTTACAAACTTCATTCCATATATTTTCACTGACTATTAGGAACATATATTTGGGTGGATTCCAAAAAGGAATTAGTATCACACCCTATTTGGGTCATGTTTTCTGGGACCAAGCTGATTATATCAATGCAGGTATTGATAAGGGCAAGTTCCCTTCTACTTCTGGTACTTGATCGCTCTATAGGTGAAGAGTATAGGACTAAGCTGAGTGTTGTGATGTTGTGGATCATTGTACCTGTTTTCTATTGTACTTTGGTTTAGTATTGAATTCCACCACTGTTATTTGTATGGATGCTTTCCCAGACATATGTATCATGTATCATATATATGTGTGTTCTTTGGTTGTTCATTACCTCCTTCTTATACTCTTTACTATTGTATGGTATTATACTGCTTCCTCAACTGCTATCTGTTTTACTTCTACTGTGTTACTTGGCCAATGAAGAAATAGTTTCCCCACTAACACACACAAGGCCCTCATTGTTAGTCGGTAGAATTTGTAATTTGGGGAAATGCGCTTGAGTCCATGTGACCAACCTAGTACGGGGCACCTCTGAGAGGCTTCCGGAACAAGGACATTACAAAAATTACTTTCAAATTGTTTTCTTAATGTTATGTTTGATTTTTTTCAAAATGATTAGGTTTTTTAAATAGAATATTTTTAATGATATTCTTATTTTTTTCTACTAAACAATGTGAAATCCTATTATTATTACTATAATGGTTAAATTTTATATTAATTCTAAAATTATTATTCACTTAGGTGATTTTTGATAATTTTTTACATGGAATGTTTTGAAATTCACTTTTGTTGATTCACTTTTGTAGTCAATAACATTCCCTTGAATTAGTCAAATTACAATGGAAAATGAATTCCCCTATAATATCAAATTTATTTATCATGTATGCGTTTAATTATTAAATCATATATTATTTATACATATAATGTTCTATATTTAATTTTATTTTTATGTCGTGAAATATTGATAAATCTATATTTCCAACTTAATATGTATATTTGATGATAAAAATAATTATTGATGAATTTAATAGATTATATGATATATGATGAATACTTTTGATATAAAAATACTGTTCTGTTATTAATATAGATAGCCCCTCCATGAATCTTATAGATCATGATGAAAATCAGAAATCTAGCATGAAATTAGTTGGCCAAACCAAATGATTCTCTACCCAGTAGTTTTAATCTAACATGAGGATATATCTTAACGGTAGATGTATCATTTACCAAATACCTAACATCTAATAAATAATAATTCACTCAATAACAAATTAACATATTATTATCTGTGAAATTTATAAACGAATAAATTGTCTTTTTTTATTTTATACTCATTTATTGATTATATGGAATGTGTTTTCATTTATTTACATTTATATATTTATTAAGATATATAAATTTATAATAGTCATTTTTTTGATTTAATGGGATTTATTATCAATTAATTACATTGGAATATAGATTGTTAAACTGGAATTTTTTAATTTATATGATCTATCCACGTATTTTATTCTCAATTTATTAATTACATGGAATGTGTGTTCAATTATTTAGCTTTATGTATTAATTATTATAATTGATTCTTGATTACATTAATTTTACAGAACCCTTATTGATAATTTTATCTCACCATTATTTTTTTCCCCTATGGTTATATAAATTTTACTATCATATTTAGTGTTAATGATGTTTTAATTGAGAGAATTTTGATTTAATTTCTTTCTTCAAATGTAATATAAGACTAATTTTGTTTATCACATTTACCAATACTATAAAAAATAAAGTCTCCCAGGATATGATTCATTTTATCTTTTTATAATATAAAAAATCATATACTGACTCAATGTTACCGGTGTCATGGTTGCTATATTAGGAATAAGATATATTTAGAACAAACCTTCAGATATAGATTTAAAAAATAATATTTTTGGGATAATAAACAAATTATATAAATTTTTGATAAATATAGAATAACATCCTAATGTTTTGGTTTGGTAGGGATTATGTTTTTTTATTACAAATAAATTCTATTTGGATAATACATGGGGATATGGTTCTATAAAATATATACGTAGGTGTAATAAATCTAAAAATACGGTATTGGTTTCGACTAGATCATCATCAGGTGTAGGACAAAATGCCTTACTATGTACTCAGTTTTACACTCCTCATGTGTATTCTATGGATACTCTAATTTTAATTACAAACCATTATAATGGATTTTAATATATGATTTTAATGAATTTCATCATTTTACCCTAAAATGTTATATATTGAATATAATTTTCCATGACTTAATAAATATAAATTATCCTATAGTTTTCTCACTAAGGTAATTTTTTTTATACTTTGATTTTTTGTATTAGTCAATACTTTGAAATCAAGTAATTTTAATTAAATTTAAAATGAACGAAATTGTGTTCATAATAAAAAACTATAATGGATGATTATATGAGTAATATATATCATTATTTTTAAATAACTTTTATCTTCAAATATGATTACCAACATATATCATAAAAAAATATTAGTCGCACCATATAATAAAATCTTATTTTTTATAATAGATAAAGTGATGAATAAAATAGAGAAAATAAGTTTACATTTCAATCATGTTATCAATATGGAAGGAGATATGAATAAATGAATCTTACTGGAATGGTAAAGATGTTTTTCTCTATTAAAGAAGGGCATAATGAAAATAAATGTTGAGGGAAAATGAAGAGTAATATATAAGGAAATAAATTTCATCATTGGGATATATTTGTACTTTTCTTGCTTAATATTAGTGATTCAGGGAATTATATGAGTCAATTCCCTAATAAAAAGGATAATTCCTAGTCCAATGAAGGACCTCTGTTGAAATAATGTGGTTTATATATTTATTGGGATTATATAATAATATTATAGATGTATTTTTATCCATAGTAATTATATATATATATATATATATATCACAAAAAATAATGATTCTCTTTAAAATAAGAATCATATATATCATCATTAATTTAAGAATTTTGGATAATATAATTGGAAAATGAAATTATTATTAAGAATATTTTTAAATTCTTAAACAAAATTTATGCATTATATCCGGTGTTATTTTACCAAGATTATAAAAAATTTGGGTTAAATTTACGATAAACATTTATTTTACTAGAATATTTATTTTATGAATAATACATTTACATTTTATAAAAATATGTTTTATGTTTTTGGAAACCTTTAGGGATAATATGATCATTACTAACATTTTAATAATAGTATAATTAGATTGTTAGAATATTTTGGAAAAAATGTAGTATTAAATGACTTAGTATAAAATATATTATATGATTATTTTACATCATATATTTACATAATGTTTTTTGGGGATTCTATATGAATTATGTTAATATATTTTAGGAAAAGGAAAACCAACATGATTATTTAAGTAATGTTGCAATTAGAAAGGTCTCGAGGACTAAAGCCATAGCTGATGTATGATAAGTGTTTAACACCTCACACTGGAATACACATTGTCTGGGTTAATTTTTCATTTTTTTGTCAACCAATGATGAATAAATATTAAACATGAATGGATTGCGTAATTATTGACGTTTCCAGATAAATATATTAAATTTCATACCGTAATCTATCAATAATAATTTTAGACAATATTTATAGATAGATTTAAATACTTATCTATCATTTATAGATCATACGATGCATTAAAATTTAATTTTTGTGCATCGTACATAAAAAATTGATTTTTTCATATTCATTTCATTGATTAGGGGGAAAATTATAAATTTTTTGAAGTAAAATAAAAAGATAAAATAATGATTATGAAATATAAATTTATCATGTATATGTATTTCCATATATTATTTGGAAGAAAAGGAATTCCTCAATATTTGTAAAATTAACATGAAATATATATCTTGTCGTATTACCTCTATATATGAGGAATAATATTTTTTCCTAGATGATCATATATTTTTTTTTGGAGGTCCTTAACCTCCCATAGATCACTCAATTTATTGTGATCAGTGATGTATATATTTCTCTATAATTATTTATAATTTTATTACATATCTCTATCATCACATTCCACCAATTTGTTCATATATAGTAGCTAGGTATATTTTATTTCATATGACCTTTGTACTTCAATTTCTTTATTATTAAGAGAATATCTCATAAATTATTATGATATGGGTTTCTTCATTAATGGAATTAAAAAATTACATTCAATTTATTTCAAAGATAAATTTTAAATAATGAAGAAGAAATTTATTTTATGTGATTTGAATTTAATAACTATAAGTTCTAAAACAATAACAATTTTTTCGATAGAGTATATGACATAAAACATCAATCTTAAAAGAAAATATTACATGTAAATAAATTAAGTTATAATTTGTTTAAATAAATTCTATATATCAAATATGTTAAATTACACAAAAAAAAATTATTTATTTTTTTAAATGAAATATTTATCTTCTTCGAAAGATTACATTACACATAAGACCTTGTTTTAAATTACAACAATATAATATTAATAGTATTTTTAAATATGAATGTTATTTCCAAGATTTATGATTTTATAATTTGAATATGATTAAATAATTTATTTATGATAATATATTTTCATTACCTTTTTTAGTTTTCTATTAATTAATAACAAATTAATAATCATTTATAATAAAAAATGTTTTTTTAAATGTATTTTAAAAAATATAATTTTTTCAAAAAATGTGCATTATATTCAAAATAAAATTTTAAAAATTATTGAAAATAAATTTGAAAACAATAACTTAATTTTTTAAATAATAATATCAATATTATCTTACAATTAATTTTTTTATTTTATGAAATGTTTAGTTTTCTGATTAATAGTGAAAAATGCCTAACATTGAATAAAATATCACATTTCATTTATATTATTTAAAATGAGATAGTAGTTTATAAATTGGTTTTGGAGTAAAATTAGTTCCATTATATAGATAATAATTCAATTTATGTCATTATATTCATTTTAATATTTACATTTGATATAAAAAAATTGTTAACTTTTAAACATATTCCCTTTGAAAACACAATTTCCATTCACGAATATGAGATTAATGTTAAATTTTTATTTATCAATTTGGTGAATTATATTTGTTTATATGGATTCCATATTTTTTAATAGAATAATTCATATTATCTAATAAGGTCAAAATACTGTTTTACCAAAATATATAGTGAGAAATATAAAAATTATTTTCCATGGTTAATGTAAATATTGATTTACCCTTGGTTAAACTAATTAAGTAAGGTATAAAATGACGTAAAATATTATTAAAAATAGATTTTATGGACATATATACAACTTATAGTTCCTATTGATTGATGATATACCATTTTTTAACATTTTAAAATGTCTAAAACATGGTTAAATATTTATATTTTTAGAACATTTAAATTTTACACTTACCTCACTCTTAAAAGGACTCCAACTATCCTATATTTTTCACACATTAAAATCCTTTTGGTTCATAATTTACCTACCCAAACCACTTCCAAAATTCCATCCCCTAATAATACATCCATAATTGTTTTTATGAAATCTAAACTAGGAAGTATTTTTGGGCCAAACAAATGAGGTTACGTGAAGAAGAGGTAGTGTTATTCAATGAGCTTAGTTATTTTATTTATTCATCTATCTCATTTAATTATTCCTAAAAGATGATGTTATAAAAACCAAAGTATAATCGATATAATTTTTTTTTCAATATTAATTTAATACATATCATCGTCAATCTAATGGGTTATGAAATCCTCATTCGTGTGTACAGTGGACTCCACCTCATGAACCGATGAGATTTTTATTCCACTGACACATCCCATTTTTGTGTATGATTATGTATATAAAGTATATATTTAATATTTATAAATTATTGATAACACCTTTTAAAGGGATAAGGGAACCCTTATAAAGCCCATAATATGATACATTACATGATTCATAGTTCTTAGAATAAATATACAGAATATAAATTCATGGAACTGCTCCTTCCCATCTTCTACATCATGATGTCAGCTCTCTACCTTCGCATAATTTTTCATCTAGGCTTCTCATGCATGAAAATAATGGTCTTGATGGCAATACCATACCCTCTATTTCGTGAAAATATATTAGACTCTACTCTGGTGAATATACATTCTTTGAATCGTCATATGGATTCTGCTCCTCCTAGTATCTGTCTTGTCCATTAAGCACATTGTCATGTCTCCTAAAAGACTTGAGATGGACTGAAAGCCTTAAGGTTGCCTGAAGGCATTGAGGTGTCCCAAAGGCCTTACATTCCCAAAGGCCTTGGATATAATGAAGGTGTTGAAGGACCTGAGGATCAAACTGGTGGCCTGAAAGTCCATACAGATGAATAGTTCAGGCTACTATAGTACCAAATAGTTCCAACTATAGTGAAAACTACTGTACTGCTATAGTAATAAAAAATATATATCCTCCTAGATATGAACTCAGGTCTCTTGTATGCATGTACCGAGTCCTCACCATCTGGGTTGGGGCGCTTCTTCCATTTCACCGAGTTTCATTGGTATGTTGTGCACCAAATTGTTTATATGTAGTAAAATATTCCCATTTCACATGTAATATCATTAATAAATAAAAATTAATGTTTTTTAGTATCAATTTAAATAAATATATCTAATAGTATTTTAAATAAGAGTTACCTAGTTGTAAATAATTTCATAAAAAAATTATTTTCTTTTTTTATATGACATCATCATCAAAATTTATATTATATGATTATGTGTGTGATGAATTTTAATTATCTTAGGTTTTATTTATCTTATTTTTTATTGAATTACTTTTTATTCATTATTAATTTACTAAATCACAATAATGTAAATTTTAAGGTAATTATAAGATTTTATATTACAATATCATTCCCATTGAGATCATTTATTCTTGAATTTAATTTGATGATAATTATTTGATAATTTATATAAAAACATATATAATTTTATCCTCCACTATATATTCGTGATAATTTAATGTATTTGACCCATTTTAACACTCTTTGGAACATAAAATAATTTATGAAAATGTTTTTATTAAAATCATAGTCATTTATCTCAGCAATTATAATTTTTTTTCTTAAAAAATGTATTCAATTTTTTTTCACCAAAAAATGTTTATCCTTTTCCAAATGCATTAATAATGAATATATTACACATTTTTCTTTTTCATTTTTTATATAGAACCATCATATCATTTTCAATTAAATTATAGTTTGAATTTTACAAAAAAAATTGAAATAATTTTTTAATGTATGTGCAAGGGGTAAAATTTCAATCCATTGCGACTACTTTAAATCATCCTTTATATATATCAATTATTATTTTCGAATGAAAATATTTATATTTTTTAAAATGGTAGTATTAATTTTTTTTCAAAATGTAAATTATATTTTCAATAATAATTATTTTCAATACATTTTTATTGTATTTCTATAAACCAATTACAATTACTCTTTTTTGTTATTTCTAATTAGTTTGTGTTCAATGGATACAATATTTATTTTTCAACAATATTTTTTATGAACATTTTGTCGAGGTAATGAATTAAAATTGACTTCCTTCATTCATGTTTGTATACATTTTCATTCCCTTGAATTATTGAATTTAATTGTGACATAAATTATCAAATTAATATAAATATTATATATAATGGGTATTTTTATTATTAAACTATATATCTAGTATACAAAATGTTTCTTTATAGAATGTAATTTTTTTATCTGGGGAAATATTTATAAATTTTAATTACTTAACCAATACTTATATTTGATGACAAGGAACATTATCTATTAATTAAAACAATTATTTAATATTAGAGTAATTATTTTGGCATGTGGACACATGTGGGGAATAGTTATAGATATCAACTTATTTCATTAAAATTAATTAGAAGAAAATCAACAAGAATAAATGGAATCAACTGGTAAAAATATGTCAATTTGTAACCCGAACTTTTTGAATACTTTGAGTATAGACCATGATGGTTGAAGTGTCATGTGAAGAAGTTATGAATTCCACTAATTAAGCATTCACATCCTTTGTAATTTAATTATTAATTTACATGAAATTAACATAATGAAATTATCCATGGATGCATTTCATTATCATTTATTGATTAAATAGAATCTATATTCAGTTATTTTTATATCTATATTGATTATGATTTATCCTGTTATGATAGTCATTTTATTGATTAAATGGAATTTATTTTTAGTTATTTAGCATTCTATATTGATTATTTTCCATGATATATTTACATTGAAATTATCTCTAGATTCATATAATTGTTATAATATTTAATATATAGAATGTTTATTCATTTATTTATATTTGAATATTGATTAATCTTATTTATTCATGATTTATTCTTTTTTACTTAACACGTACTGATCATTTTAGCTCACCGCTTTTCATTTCCCGTGGATTCCATGATGTGTTGAATGATTGATGTGTGAACATATGATAGATTTAATAATTCAATTCTAGAGATGAAATAATGTTATAATTTGTGTTAGCACCATTCATAGTGGAATTATTGAATTTGTGGGTGATATATTGAATTTTATTAATAATATTTTTCTAAAACAACAGGAGAGGATTTTCATGTCAAATTTTTAAATAATTAATTTTTTATGTGAAGCAGTAAATATGTGTGGTTATGAACATTCTTCATTGAGGAATGTTTAGCATCCAAAAATACCATTTCATATTGCCTTAATTGTGCTATGAGTTTTGGATGATATAATCCCCCAAGATTTGATACTCCCATTCTCCTATAATTTCCATGATATTGCACAAAATCTATGAGTTATAGAGGGAAAAATCAAATATCCTTCATTTTTTTTGGATGGATTGTTATTCAATCATGAATAAATCTCTCTTGTGATTCTCATTCTTGAGAGTTATAGAGAAATGGAGGATATGAGAAATAATTCATTGTCTACAAAATATTCATTATTAAAAATCATGGATTCCTTATATAATAGATGTAATTATCTATTTATAGCTTTAAGATTTGGTTTAAAATATAATTGAATTTCATTCCATCCATTAAATAATAAGTATTACCATTTAAAGAATCCATTTCATATATTATTATTATTTTTTTTTGATTACCTCTAACTTGCATAAAAATATATCATTTAACCATATTATTAATTAATATTTTTCAATGAACATGGTATTGATCCATTTTAAATCCTAATGAACTTACTAATCACATGAATACAATTTTATTCATCAATAAACATTTCATTTACATAACGTTGAAAAAATAATCATTAACTATTCAATAAAATAAATAAATATATTTTTATTCACATTCTGTGGAATAAATATTAATTTATTTTATGTGATATAGATAACATGAATACAATTATTCCTATAACTTTAGGATAATATTTATTCCATTATTTAAATTAAATATAATTTAATAAAGATCAATGGAAACAGATATCGTGTTCTCCTCAAGGTTTATTTTTCATTTTTATTTGGAGAGCTTGCCTAATATCCATGATTACTATCTATACATGGGCTAAGGAAAAAAAGGGAATGAACATATTGTTCAATCACCAATAAACACATATAAATATTCACTATTCAATATAACCACTTTTTCATAATATATCATTATGCAGGTTACACGATGGTTTCATAACCCCCTTTAGTCGATACATTATTCATTTGATATTGGAGGTAAACACATCATTACACTATGAATGTGGAAGTTAATATGACTATTTTATTGTAATCAATGTTTTGTTATATTATATTCAATAATGAAAGAATGAAAATATACTTTATTAACATATCAATTAAGGAAATTTCAATTCTTACAAACATAATGTAACATATTTCTTATCGACATATGGTATAACAATATTGTTTAGTATGTCGAACATTGTGAGCCAGAAATTACATAAATGATAATATTATAATCTAAGTACCATTAAAATCCTATGTAGATATGAATATACGATGACACTAAAACATATAGAATTCTTACTGGTGGGTATGTTATCATAATCTCTTGTATTTGAGATTACCAAGTGAAAACATATTGAGAATAAGCCTCTTCCACTTATTTTCTCTCACACAAGGTATTATAAATAATATGTGTACAATAATTATACATTATCCAACCAGATTACTATATTAGTCATATTTTCATATAAATTCATTTTTATAATCAATGTTGGGAACTAATATGACCTTATCAATAACAAAAATATGTTGGGGTACTATTTTATAAAAATCATTCCGAAAAATGTACAATATGTAATGAGTCATTAAATTAATAGTAAATCAATCAAATATACATTAATCAATGTAAAATCAGTTTTTCCTAGGAGACGAACACAAAAAAACTACCACTTAGTCTATAGACAACAACCTATTTCTTTCGGTTTGCTAAACCTCACATGATAATCATATTTGTGATTAGTCAAGTATTTAGTCAAGGGGACTTCCACATTGTCCTTTTAGAATTATTGTTCAGTAAAAGTTGAAAAAATTGTGAAAAAATCATCAATAAATGATACATATGAGCAATATTATTCAGTTATTGATTTTATAATGTCTCTTTTGTGAGATCCACCACTATAGTGTTAGGAAAATTGAGTGTGATATAATTTTTAGTTATAAGTTCCATATAATGATTTTGGAAATAAATGTACATCCATACATCTTACATAGGTTCCTTAGAAGTAATAATACAATTAGAATCAACATAAAAATCTTTGACCATAGCCTTATTTAATCACTTTTAGCTTATAGAAAATCATTCAAAGAGAAGATGTATGTTGTTTCTGACTTTATGTCATCTTGATCAGTTTGGAAATAATCATTTGTATATCCTCTAATGAATATTTCTATAGATCTTATATAGAAAAAGAAAATAACCACAGTAATTATAATTTACATGATGATTGTCTCATCCAAAAACCAATGGTAGTCACACCAACCAGCTTGATATCAACCTACTACACTAAATGCATTAGAATAATTTATCCTAGTATATTGAATAAAATATATGAATGTTAAAATCAATAATGTGTATGGAAACCATTGTTTTATCTTTCATTCCAAATGTGTCTTAGGAAAAGTTTTCCTTTAAATATAAATTCCATGTGATACTATTAAATTTTCCCTCTTGGATTGTTCCATTCTGATTCTTGTAATTATCTTGTGAATCTATGTTCTTTGATGTAGGCCTAGAAGTCATTGGTATCTATCATAATGGGTATTTGTCCCAAAAATATATTATTCTTCTAAAAATTCCTTCATGTAGAAGAATTTATTTAACCACATCTTAATATTCTATAACACTAGTTTTTCATTTCTTATGATTAAAATCTCTTCAATATGTACTCGTAAGAAAATGAATTCACTCCCACAAAACTATTGGTAGAAACAAGGATCTGACTATTTTCTTATGAAAAAAAATTCTCTTATGGCTTTATCAAAATGATATTCCAAGATAGAGATTACTTATACAATCCATATGTGTATTTTAGAAATTTACATATATATTTTTCATCATTTGAAGTTACAAACCCTTTAGATTGTGATATTGAAACAACGTCATGAGGGTTGTTTTTATGAAATTTTTTTTTAGAATCATAATACTAATTCTCATAGTATGGTAACACACAATTTAAAGTATCATTATGATGGATTGTATAATTCAAAGTGGTGAAACCGTTTTATCATAGTCAATGCATTGAAACGGTTAAAACCCTTTTGTAACCTGTCATGCCAAATATGTTCTGAATTTTCCTTCAATGTAATGTATTATATTGAATAGAATTTTCTATCATACATTCTTTACATATACTTAACGAAATACCATAATTAGAACTATGTTTTGGTAGATGGATTACATTTAGAATTCATATATTTATGACACATGGTATCATCTGTGACACTTACTTCTTCTTTGTTAGTTATAGGATCATTATCATCAACTGATATTAAACCACCATCCCCAGTGACTAAAAACACATAATGTTCTTTTATATTTAACCTCCATTCTTATCATAGGCAATACTTGTGTCTTCATAAGTTTTTCATCTTCCATGGTGAATTCTGGGATCAGTTCTTATTCCAACTCATTTGTACCTTTATCCTCAACCTAATTTTAGTCTATGTCACTCCCACGATATCTTTTAAATATGTTCTCACTGTTAAGAAATATGTAATGTCTTAGATTTATATATTTTTCTCTTAGGGTTCAGATATGTATTATCAACCTGTTTATGTGGGTTATCCAATAAATGAACATATTATGCATCTGAATGCAAATTTCTTAACTAAAGAGGACATAGAAAACACTTTTCTTCACCACAAAATTAAATGTAATAAAATGGTTTTTATTACATTTCAATATTTTTATTGAATTGCATTTATCAATTTAGATGTAAATTTGTTCATTATATGTTCTTATGTTTGTAACGTGTATCCCTAAAAGCTTAATTGAGGACTCACATGACTAATCAATGATCTCACTTTTTCCAAAAAGAAACATTTCATCCTTTCACGTACAATGTTCCACTATAGTATATAAGTATTTATGATATTGGATAAGATACAAAACTACAATAATTATTCTATGAATTATTGATTAAGATATTCTCCACCACGGTTTAAGATGAGTATCTTAATCTTCGTACAAATCCAGTTCTGAACTTCATTCTTATATACCTATAAAGTTTCAAAATAATCTAACATGTACCTCATCAATTATACCATATCTAATAAAATCAAAAAGTAAAAGTTAGGAATAATGAGTAACTACCCCTTTCTTCAATATAAAATGTTCCAAATATAGAGGTATAAACTAATTCAAGAAGATATTTATCTCTTTAAACATTCCCCATAAATTGAGGCTTTGTTAATTTTCCCTTATAAACATGTGTGGCGTAAAACAAGTGAATTTAGTTCAAAATAATCCAAATTTCTATCTGGATGTAATTTGGACAACCAAATTTCATTTTGATGACCTAGTCGGTGATTCTGATTTTTTTTATTGTATCAGTCATGTAAATTAACTTATTTATCAATTTCCTTTAAATGGTTAGTGTAAGACAACATATAAATATTTTTAGTAAAATATACCATTCCATAAAAACTATATGATTATTAAATAATCCACATTAATTATCAAAATCGAAAAAAAACATCTGTATCAATTATATGTATAAATTTAATGTTTTGTTAATATATTAAAAAATAAAAACCATTAAAAACAATGATCATCCTCTTTGGAAATGTGACGTGGTATTAAATAAAAGATATAGTATTGTTTTTAGCTGTGTTGGATGTTGATAGATATAATCCCATTAGTTAATATTTCTTAATGTACTAGGATGTTATGTTTGAATATATATATATATATATATATATATATATATGGGAACCACAAGCATTATCTAATATCCATTTTATATAAATATAAAAAATGGTACTCAATAAAAATCACAATTAAAGCAACCCCCTTATTTAATACAGCAGTTCTGTTTTTCTTCCATTGTACCTTCTTGAAAAATGAGAAAAATACAATATAGTGTTCCATTTCTTTCCCCCTAAACATGCTCTTCTTAGAAGGGTGTAAAGAATCTTTTGGAAAAGTTATATTTTCATTTACTTTCCATTTTATCACAATTAATATAGATGGATTGATACACTAAATATCTTTATATACATATATAATAAGAGTGAGATAATAATTTAGAGACTTATCAATATTTTTTATACTAAAATTCACTACAGATATGCGTATAATCTAATGGAGTGATGCCAGAATTAGATAAGTGCATAGTTCTTTATTGATTCAAATACATAAAACCTATAGGCATTCAATGTACCTAATTAGATTCAGTAAATATATACCACATGAGGATCCCTCTCCCATATTTCATTAAAAGAGTTCCTTGGAAATCTCAAACTCATCTGGTTTACCTCTCCCCTAGTAAATACATAGATGTGATGAATTATTGTATATGCATCTACATTCTTGTGATATTTCATTAGTTCACTAGACATTGATGAAACATAAAGCACTAAACATTAAGAACATCTCTAAAATATTTTCCATATAAAAATAAATCTTCATTACATTTTCCTTTTGTAAGAGGGTTAGGAATTGAGGATTCAAGCATGATATATTTGATTTCATTGTATATAATGGATTAAATTTGTCTAAATACTTCCTATAAGTAACATTAAATTGGTAATTTTTATTTGATATTTATATTTAGGATATTTTTTATAAAAAACATGTAATTTTATTTTTCAATCAAAATATCATATTATTAGTACATTTTCTTGAATAAAAATTATGCGAGAAGTAATAAGTTAATTGATATTATTAAATCTCATACTTTTTAAATTCTCAATAACCCTCATCATAGAACATAGAATCTCTAGTTTTATTATCATTCTTGTGATAAGGACCAATATTTCCAATTTTTTTACCCCAATAATGGATGGTCAACCAACTTGAAGGTATTTAGGATGAAATGTTTTTTTGCACTGTTGGATTAATGATCCTTGACCCTTTTAGTAGATTCCCTAATCCTGAAATCCAGATATGGATTTACACAACACGTGCCTACAAATTACACCTTGTCTATCTAGTGTTAAGCCTCATAATGTATTTTTTTTGACTTATCCATCCATTTTTATGACATCCCTATTTAAAAGAATGTGTCCCAAAAATAGTTGGTCAAACAATTTGTTTTCTTAATTTTAATTCATAATCATGTAATAGAATATCCAATATAACATAATATTTAATTAAGGTATTTTAATTTATTAAACCTAAATTATATCTTTTACTATCATTTAATTTTCTATTAAATAATAACTGGATGTTAAATAGTTAATTAAACAATTTGTATACAAAATTTAAGAAAAATTCATTTTTTATTTCCATATTTTCACATTAATTAATTTATTTATGTGATCCTAGAAATTCATGATTAATATAAATAAAATCATATATATAAATAAATAAATAATATAAATTTACCAAACGTCGTATTATTAAATGATTGATTTAATGATATGGATTTAAATCATCTTATGACCTAGGGGAATAACTCCATTTTTGGGTCAATATATGTGTTAAAACATTCCCCTTGTCCTCCTATGTATCATATGTGTTTGTATCATAATGGTTCTATTTGAAATGTATCCATGTTCCTTGAGATCCCTTATTAATTACATGTTTTCATTACTCACATGTGGTTGGGGGAAACCAAATTGTTGGTTAAATGTGATTACATAAACATACTTGGACATACATTACCTTTATAATAATATAAAAAAGGATAACATGCATATGATCATTTAATTTAACATTTAATTATTTCAAATCCATACAGTAAATTAAATTTAATAAATTCAAATACATACAAATGTCTTGGACAAGCTCATGATTAGTCATATATAAAAAGAATATAAAAATTTATTTGACTTGAATTATTTTAATTGTTCATTATTTTTTTATTAAGATAAATGTTCTTGCTTTATTTAATGAATTCTTCATCATCATAATTTTTATCTAAATTTGATTGGGGATACACATCATTTATGGAATTCATCGAAAATAAAAGTAAGAAAAAACTAATATATATTAATTATAATATTTTGATAGAAAATGTATTGTTTATTCAAAACAATTATTAAATTTTAAAATAAAAATAGTTTTCAATCAATAAATTAAGGTTTAAATACATCAAATATAAAATTAATGTAATATAATTATTCTATTAATTGTGTTACTACACTACATGTAAAATCATGTTACATCCTATTCAAAGTATCCGATTCAAATGACTCAGGCGTCGGTTTGTCTACACTGATGGATTATATAATATGTAAATGACAACAACATGTCATGTATTCTATGGTTGTGTGATAGATAAGCCTAGTAGACATCTGGTGTGAAATAAATGAATACATTTTAATAATATAGTCATTTAATCCTTGTACAATCTTCATGGGTACGTTTTGTGTCCTCCAACTACTTGTTGGGTAACCGAGTTTTGTAGGCCAATGATTTGGCACTTCCTAATGGAATCCCTGGTCATTCATTTTATGTTCTTTAAATTTTTTGAAATAAACACTGAATGATAATGATTAATATGAGGATAAAATGTAAATTAAAATTGAAAGATGAAATGGATACCATGAAATAAAAAAGTTGCCAAAATTTCACATCAATCAACATTCAAACAAATATTTTTTTATTTATATGTGGAAACTAAATAATATTTATTATCATTGGGTGTAGATGAAGCTTCTTGTATGGGGGAGATATGTTAAAATATATTTTATAATTCTTTCCCAAAACCAAGATATATAATATTTCATGTCCAATTCATAATTAATTACAATATATCTAATAAATAAATACACAGACTGATGATCTAACATTGTTTATAAATGTTGATCATATAAAAAACCCTTTCATATTTCCTTCATTACATTGTGAGGATCCATGGATTGAATCCCTCTATTGGTGATCGATATGTGCTCTTTTAGACTCTAAAAAATGGCACTTTTCATTCGGTTGATAGTTCGGTGAATCAAATGTCCATTATTTTTAATTCTTGACCACCTGTTCCTTAGTATTGAATAATTATATCTTGTATTTCTCAATTTTGAAAGGGAGAGATATAAATGAGGGGAGGTGATATAGAATTTCATGTACACAATAATTCAATATTCTAAATCTTGGATTCCCATTAAAATATACATATCTATTTATTAATTGAGGAAGTATTTAGATTAAATTTTTATTTATTTTCATATTATCCATTAAATAACATTTATTAGCATTAATAAACCAAATACAACATATTAATAATAATATTATTATTTTGTGACGTGGATAAACATCAAAAATAAAAATATTATTTAATAGGATTTTTAATTAGTATTTGTAAATAGAAATACTCTATGTCCATTAAAACTCATATTAAATTTATTTTATTCTAAAAATAATAATTTTCTAATAAGAATGCCATTCACATAATAGAGAATAAATTGTTTTTAAATATTAAAAAAAATAAATAAATATATTTAATTCACATTTCAGTGAAAAAATATTTATTTAATTTTCAAAAAAATATTGATTTAATAAAATTATTCATCTAACATGGTTTTAATTTGTATTCCATTATTTATAATCAATTTTAATTTAAACGATATAAACAAAAAGTAATTTTTTTGTAACCCTCTAAGATTCAATCTCATTGTAATTAGGTGGGATTTCTTAAAGTCCATAATTATTGAATAAAAATGGGTCAAGTCACCCAATAGATTGTACATAATGTTGCAATGTTGAAAACAACATAAAAAATCTCACTTTGTTATATAATCCCTATATTTTATTATCTGATCAAGAATGTTTCAGGAAAGTGTCATAAATCAGGTAACTCACTAAAACATTCACTGACTATCTAAAACATTCTAATAATTATATAGTGGTCATTCTATTTATTGTGATAGTTTTATTCAAATCAATGTTACAAAATAAAATGTCTATAAGTATGGAAGGTACAAATCCTAAGTAAACTTATCCCTTAACAATGTGTCAATCATGGTGAACCATGTACCACACATCCCATCAATATCTAGTATGACAGTTTTGGTTAGTAATTGAATTTCCTAGATATATGATATAAATTAATGAAAACCTATATTTCTAAGTACAATTACACATTATCATAGGTAGAAATATCTGAGGACACCAAAACATATATAATTATTACTAGAGAATCTCTTATTATAATCACTTTTTGAAGATTACTAGGTTTGAACACCATGAGAAGAAGACTCATTCTATTTCGACTACTCTAACCTGGTGATCAGAATACCATGTTTCCCATTATAGTAAGTTATCTAAATATATAACTATATTACAGATCTTTTCATGGAAAATAATGGTTTTTATATTAGCTATAAACTATTATAACATAATAAATGTAAACATAATCTGGGAAAATATTCAATTAAATCCATGAAGAAATAACAAAAAATATTTAATTATAATCTCAATTATTATTCAATACATCAAATATACATGTAATTAATATTCAATCACTTGATCCTAGGGAATAAAATTAACAATTTTTTTTTTCAAATTTAATATGGTACTCAACTATGAATCTATTTTACAAATATTACTAAACTACTCGGTCCTTCGGGATGATATTCGTTGAATCCTATTCCAATGAAATAAAGAAGGCACAAACTCTGGGTTACTAACATTAGGTTCACTTCCCATAGATTCTAGATCCGAGTAAAAATAATTTGGTTTGTAGATAATTTGATTAATAATATAAAAATTAAAATGCATATAAAAATAACGAGAACCTCCATTAAACACCCACATGAAAACAAAACATTCAATCCCTTCATTATTATTCAAAATTATTCATCAGTCAAAAATATTTATAAATAATCTCAATTATTTTTAAAATCATTCATTCTGAATTTATGGATTTGTCATTGTATTCATGAAAAAATTTCCATAAAGTATTTTTTCTGTGCATTAATATTTATCCCAGAACCAAATTTATGACCCTCAATTCCTAAAACAATAATAATTACTAGGTTACTTAATTTTTTTACTAACCATTAATCAGTAATTGATATACAACAATTTTTCTAATATTCTTCAATCAACATACATTTTAATATTTTCCCACTTAAGTTTATGTAATACTATATAATAAATTAATATACCAAAAATAAATATGAAACCAATCATGAATCTTTCCATCCATTCTTTACTACTCAATTTTATTTGATTAAATCTATTACGAATCTCTCTAAATTAAATGGGGATGATCCATATTATCCTAAATTACTTATTACCTTAATAATCGTCTTGTTACTCATCTATATGGAAAACTAAAAATACATCAAATTTACCTAAAATATTACTTGAACCTATCCCCACTAAACCCATTAATCCATTATAATCAATAAAATTAAGTATGATAACTGTATTTTGAAATTTCATGAAAAAACCTCACATTAACATAACTAGGGATGTGTTATATATAGTATCCTTATACCAGTTTCACAAAGTTAGTGGATTATTTTATTAAATTGGCATGGTCATAATAATTCTAAACCGAAATGGAATATCAGTTTAGTAGCCTTAGAAAAACATTATACAAAGATAAGTTTTTCATTACAACATTAAAAGAAAAAAAACATAGATATCCCAATAAAATAATACTTATTCTATTTTCTCATCCATATAAGTCATTCATAATGAACATATTTGAATCCTATATGGAAATGAAACATTAGAAAGCAATGTTCTCAAATTCAATGTAAGGGTAAATAATTTAGTGAAATCTTTTGTAAATAGGCATAAACATTTAAGATAAGATGTATACTAAAAAATAGTTTTAAAAAATTCATGATCATAATTTGGAAATAAGAAATAAAATATTAACATATAAATGTTCACATGGATATTCTACTAGTTGAATAATCATATGTAATAATAATATTGATAAGAGGGAGTTCATAATACATGACATCTTAATCATATGTCAAGTATTGAACCAACACACTATACATAATTGGGAACCAAAATAGTCAAACCCCAAAATAATTGTCTCATTAGATTTGCCGATGAATCAAGGGGATATATTAGGCCACTATTGAAACATACAAGTACAAATTAAATCCTCTTATGAAAAGTATAAAACATAACTAACACAAACATTCATATTAAAACTACAAAAAAAAATTTCAATACTTCAATAATAAGATTTGAATTGTATAAAAATATAACATCCACATTTAAACATATCATAAAATATTAAATACAATATGGTATATTGTATCATAATAAAAAAATCATAATTACTTATAATATCTAACAAGGGATGTTTATATAAATGAAAAAAATCGAATAAAATTATTAAAACACATTGAGAGAAAATCCCTTTTTATTTGGAATCCATTTAAGAGTCACACAATTATAAAATAAAACATTTATTTGAAAAATAAACATTTAATATTTTAATGTAATATTAAAAATGTTATGACGTCATGATCTAAAAAATAGCCACATGCACCGTATAAGCTAACAAAGCATTCTTTCCTTAATTTTCCAAAATGGTCATAAAGTACCTCATTTGGAAAACCATGGGGGGATTCATATCAAAAAATTATATAAATAGTAAAAAAATTAATAAATGACATTATTCAATATTTGATTATGTTTTGAAAAACATTTTATAGAAACATGGACATGGATGATAGATGTGTCCCTGTAGATAAATAGGTATCACAAATCCTAAATAATAATGATATTGGGAAATTAACCCTTAACATGTATATTCCTTTATGAGAGGGTGAGTTAAACTCATATATATTGGTTAAATAATGCTATTAAATTATAATAGGACCATATGAAAATTTATGATTTGAAATATGATCCTCTTATATCATTTTGTGAGTAATATATTAGTATTATCATTGTTTCAGGTGTTAACTACTTTGTTTCCCCGTTTTGGTTTTTTTCATACAAATCAAGTTT
This sequence comes from Viscum album, assembly GCA_963277665.1. Taxonomy (NCBI): domain Eukaryota; kingdom Viridiplantae; phylum Streptophyta; class Magnoliopsida; order Santalales; family Viscaceae; genus Viscum; species Viscum album. Next base: position 397,230,350 of record OY728148.1, read on the forward strand.
GTTATAAATATGATGTATTTTACTCAAATAAAAATGATATTATGTTCATAAATATAATTTTTACTCATCATATAAATTTTATAGTCATTTTTAAATGGTTCACCGTGTCGTGGAGACTGTAGGTTGTACGTATGAAAAAGAGATGATATCATTCCCATTATTGTTGAATTTTATCGAAATGGATGGTATATAAATTATATAAAATCATTACCACATTATATTAATTTTTAATATCCATTATACTCATCATTACAACCATCCAGATAAATTTGTATTGAATAACAAGTTACACTACGACGTGGAGACCGTAAATAGTATATACGTACCCATGGTGATATTGTTAATCATAGGATGAATTAAAAGAGAGAATTATTTCCGATAATTATAAAAAATATAAAAATGTATATGATAATGGAGTTATTACATTATTGAGGTAAAAAATAGGAAGTGTAAGTAGAAGAATAAAGAAATTGAATTGAATTGGTAAAATAATTATCACTTCTTTAAGTGTCTCATTTTTAATTTCACAAAATATCTCCACAGGTTATCTTTAGTCAATAATTATGGAATATATAATTTTTTAGGGAATTTTGGAGGAGGAGTGGTTAGGTTTTGGAGGACTGAATGGGCATTAGAGGCTAGAATAAAAGAGGAGGTGTGCCCTATTATAAGAGAGGAGAGGGCACTCTAAGAAACTCAAAAAATCATAATTTATTATAAATTGATTTTGAGAATAAAGTAAATAAAAAATATGTTATTTATAGGATTTAATGATAATTCCTCGAGATAATCTGATCAATTAATGTTTATACATGTTCTAATTTTATTTTCAACTATATCATTTTGATTTATACTAATTTAATCCACTTAATTTTATGTATGGTGATGACATTATACGTATTATAAAGATATCAATATTTACTTATATGGACTTAATTTACCAAAAATTGATACTTTATGACACTTAGTAACTAATAATTTTATCATTTTAAATTTTAGATGTTTTTTTATTTTAAATAATTTAATAAAATGTTATTTTCATAAAATTCCAATAGTGTCAATTTTCAAACTATTAATTTCCATGAAATTAAATAATACACAATAATATATATAACCTCAAACATAACTATATAATATATTATTAACAGTTAATATTATTAATTAAATTACATTTATAACCACATATATGTAAAATTAATTTTATTTAAATATTTTTAAAATCCTTTATTTTATATTTCTATTAATAAAATTATCACTTCATCATTATTATGTTATTATTTATGGTCATTATTTAGTCTCTATAATATATAAATAAATTAATATAATTTAAATAATTATTTAATATTTCTCGATACTTTTTTTGATCGGTGTAATATCATGTTAATATCTATATAGAAATTATTATATTGATAAGAGATGGGATTGTGACATTTTACAACGTTCATTGATTTAATAATATTCATGTCATATTCTTGGAATACTATCCAGTATATAAAACCATTTCTTACCATATATGATAAGAATATAATTTAGTAATCCAATATTATTTTTACAAGTTTTAGGGTAATTTTATTATATTATTTTTACCACTAATTACCATATATACCCTTAACCGCAGTGAGAAATTTTTTTAACTGAAATTTATATTCATAATGTAAAAAAATAAAATAAACCTATTTTAATAATATGGACCCATTGATTCACAATATATAATCGATTTTAAAAAATTCAAAATATGAATTATTTATTAGTAAAAAAAATTATTCATCTTAGTAGAATAAGAAAATGGGTTTTTAAAAAAGTAAAAACCATCAAATGATTGACATGTGTTTATACATAATTTCAATGTAAAATTACAACCAATAACAAAAATTGTAATAAATATTTGAATATTAATCTAATTATAAATTAAATCCAATTTAGTTTATATTGTAATAATATATATAGATTTAATGAAAAAGATGTTTTGAATTAAAATTCAGTATTTTTCACTATTCATTAAAATAAAAAAGTTACCATAAAAACATAGAAAACTAATCCTAAATATATTTTTATGTCCCTATTGAAAATTAGAAGTTTGTTTTTTTCCAATTGAATATATAATAGTGTCCAATATTGTATTTAAAATGGGTTCTCCATTAAAATGAGGAAAACATCATTTTTTTAAATATAATTATTTTTTCTGGAAAAATTGAATTTTTTCTTTTATCATTTCCAAGAAAGACATAAGATGAATTTTAAAATTTATGGAATATATAATATTTTAATTTTTATTTATACTATTAATAACATATTCAAAACTACTAGTCATGGTGCACTCGAACATCATGTTGTCTGCAACACAAGCTATTGAATTATTTTTAAAGAAGCTTACTTGGGAATATTATAGGGTTACATTATTTGCAACATAAGATAATATTTCCCTATAAATTTATAGAATAAAAATTCATAAAATGTTTCTGGTGGTTCCTCATTATATGTTCTTCAGGTTCACCATTCACCTCTTCCATTTTAAGGTTTCCTAAAAGAACTTTCACCAGATGAGTCATCCATTTTTTTGATATTTGTACATTGGTATCAAAAATATTGACAGGATCTTCACAATAAGATAGATGGGGTTGAAATTATATTTCATAATATGTGAGTACATTAATTGGTTATATCATGTATTTCCCTTTCAGTGATAGGTAGAACACATCATGATATTTTCAGAGACTTAGTGACATTGCCAAATGGTAAGCTAAAACTCCAATTCATTATAGATTTTTTAAATGTCCAATGTACCTGAGACTTAATTAACCATTCATACAGAATTACATAACCCCTTAAATGGATATAACATTAATAAAATTATATCTCCTATTTTAAATTCGAAATACTTCCTTCGGTTATCAACATAACATTATTTTTTAATTTTGGCTTTTTTGATAATGGTTTGGATAATCTTCACCTTATAATCTATTTCATGAACATGTTCTAGGCCAACAAGTTTTCTTCCACAAAAATAATCCCAAGAACTTGGTTAATGACATATCTTTCCATATAACACTCCATATGGTGCCATCTAAATTCTATAATAGACGCTATTAAAATAGGATAATTCTACAATAGGTAAATTATTATCACACATTCATTGAATGTCATGCAAGAAAGATCTCAACATGTATTCTAATGTTTGAATAGTCCATTCCAATTTTCCATCTGTTTGAGGGTGGTAGTAAGTGCTCAAATGTTGTTCATTATCTAGGGCCTTCTGAAGACTTTGGTGAAAAACTAATGTAAAATGGGCATCATGATCATAAATGATTTATATAAGTAAAACATGAAGTCTTAAAACTTCATTAATATATAATATTGCTAAAATGGAAGTGGTAAATATTCTCTAATATCATGAATATGTGATGATTTTATAATAAAATCAATAAAACCCCATATCGCTTCATTTCTCCAGGGATTTTTTTTAGCACCATGAAAAATACCTTTGTAATTTTATCCCATTTATACGTGGGTATAAGAAGAAGTTTCATGAAACCTATTAGATATTATCTTCCAAACATCACTTATCGACAAACCAAGCATCTTGACACATAATCTATAATATCTCTCTTTATATTGTCCAACATAAAATGTTCCTTCAAATCTCTATACATATTAGTGATACCATCGTGTGTACGGAAATTGGAACTGTGGGTATCATCCCATATTTTCATTTTTAGAACAGTTATAGAGGGAAGAAATCCACTTCAAATTTTTTGAAATATCTTCGTAAATTATAAATTCAATATATCTATCATCAATAACATCTTTAATTTTACATTGAAACCCCTCTTCATTAAACTAAAAACATTTTATCATATCTAGTAAATAAGGCATGGAATCCATTTAAATAAATATTGATGTTTCAACTTCCATGATAATTACTATATTATTATTTACTACATCAATGAATATAGGATCACTTTCAACTCTCACTGTGTTCGTAACTCCATGTTCCATCCATCCAAATGCATTGTCCACCATATTTTCCTTCCCTGGGCATTATTGTATTGGTAAATCATAGTCCTTGAGTAGGTGAAGCCTTCTCCTTTGCCTCATGTTGTTTTCTTTCTATGAGAACATTTATTTTAAACTACTTTGATCATTAAATATCCCACATATTTCCTTGAATAGATAATGTCTTCAAATCATTATGTATAATATTAATGCAACTAACTAAAGATAATTAGTTGGGTAGTTTTATTCAAGATATTTCATTTACCATGATTCATATGCAATAAAAATATCATGATGCATAAGAAAACAAATGTGTCTTTTCCTAGATTCATCACTATGAATCCAAAAATCATCATTCCTTGATGGTAAATTCAACATAGGATATTTTACTAATATTATTTTAAATTCATCCAAATATTCCTCGAACACTTTTCCAAATGAATGTAACTTCTTTAAATGTGTTATTTGTTAGTGGGTTATCCAATTTGAGAAAATTAATAATGATATGACGATAGTAAGCTAATAACTCAATAAAACAATATACATCAGTTACACTCGTCGATGTTGGAATTCATTGAATTTTCTTTGTGTTTGAAGGATCAACAAATATTCTATTCTTGGAGATAATATGGCGAATATAATAATTTTTGAAATAAGAATACACACTTTCTATATATTCCATATAATTATTCCCTTTTGAGAGCCTCAATAATGACTCAAATGTGATTTCTTGATCATCATATATTTTAGAATATATTAGAATATTATCAATGAAAACCACAAAAAAAGTACTCAAGATATTTGCTAAAGACAGTGTTACTATGATCAATAAAAACTGAGGGTCCATTTGTGAATCAAAATAAAATTTATGTAAATTCATAATTATCATAAGATATCGAAAAATATGTCTTGTAATTGTGTTCCTTTTTCCCTGGTAAGTGATAATATCCATAATGATGTTCAATCATTTAAAAGAATTGAGCTCCGTGAATTTGATCAAATATATCATTGATATGATTAAGAGGATACATGTTCTTTATTGTAACTGAATTTATTTTCATTATAATCAATACATAGTATCATGGATCCATATTTCATATTGAAAAATAGAAAAGTGTCTCCCCATGGAGAGACAATAGGTTAAATTAATACATTTTTACTCATCTCTTTATGTCATTTAATCAACTCTACTAATTCCACTATAACCATTATATATAGAGTATTAGATATTTTTTTATCATAGTGTTTTAAATCAATAAAATATCCAACTCCATGCTCAGGGGGATGTCTAGGTAAATCATTATAGGAAACATATATCTATTCCTTTATAAAAGGAATATCATCAATTTTAGGATAACATTCTTCATCCCTAGAAGATATTTTCTCTTTCTCCCTAAGAATCACATTCATTAAATCTACTAGGGTTGTATTTTTATATGAATCTATTGATAAAGTTTCTTCTTTAAATATAATGTATTCCCCTTATTCAACATATACCATACCATCAATAATTATTCAATAATTTTTACATCATATTTTGAAATCCCATCCATAAAAAAGGATTATATGAAAATTAACAATAGTAATGATAATAAAATCACCAATTAGATAAAGTTTTTATTCCATAATATGAACTTATCGACACATCTTTTTTGTGATAATGTTTACATTATGACTATTGAATGAAAACACCCTTATCATGGTGAATTGGAAATATCTAGTTTTTTATTGAAAACTGGGAAGATATAAAATAATTTGATGATCCAAAATAAAATAAATCATTTTCAATGTTTGAGGAAACTATTAGTGTACCTACCACCACATCATTAGGAACTTCATCATCAGTAGTGGTGATTTCATAATCATAGCATTGATCCATTATCCATTTCATGGGAAACTTTCCTTTGTGATTAAGAAATTTATGGCCATAGTGACCCAAATTCTTATAATTTATTCACTGATCATTTTATGATTCTTTATTTACCTAGAAATCTCATGTCAAGTGTCCCTTTTCTAAAATCATGTAACAGGATCAAGTCCCTAATAGGTATGTTCTGATATTTTTCTTTCAACATTTATTAGATGATGGAAAATTGACCATTCCCTTCATCCCTTTTACTTTTTTTCCTTTCTCCAAATTCTCAGCAACCATCTTCTTCTCCTACTTTCCTTTATAGTCAAAATACATAGAAAGTTCCTTCTCTTTTTCAATGGAACATGGTACTATATCTTTATATGTTGAAATTGTATGAGAAACTAGAACCCATCAAAAAAATGGTTCTATCCCATTAAAGAATCATTCAAAATTACTTATTCAATTACTTATATTGTATCTAGTGGGACGTTATAGCAATGTAATGTAAGAATCATACTTTTCAACATTATGATCCTTTTTTTATAACTTTGAAATTACCATTACCTATCTTATCATTGTTCATGTGGAATGTATTTTTCTAGGAAATTTTGTTTAAGTTACCTCCAATATATATTTTCAACTTCGTATTCCTCATTCTTGTTTTTTATTAATGGCCACTATTGATCCGTTTCTTCTGAGAGATGATAAAAGACCTTAACAACATTCCCAATTTCATTACATCCCGAAGAAAGAAATATCTTATCTAGGGAACATACCCATTTCTCATATTAAAATGGATTTGTAGTACAATTAATTTTTAGAGTCTTTTTGTCTCATGAAGTGGTATAACGTTGATCTTGTATGTTGTGTGTATGGATACTTCATACGACTAAGGATATTATTCATGAAATAGTTCAGTTGTCTCCATATAGTTATAAGTAGTTCAAAACCAATTATAGCTCCTATTACAACATTATTTTCTTTCATAGGAGGGAATCCCTACAAGGATTACATGCGTTGATACAAATTCCATTTCTTCTATTTGGTTCCATTTCTAACCAACCACATTCACTAGATTAGGTTATGAATCGTAATTTATATTTCAAAACTAGTGAAATACATAACATAAATTGATTTTTTTTTTGAATATCTAATCTTATAAACGTAAAGTGGTTTATTTGGGAACATATTTATCATAAATTATTCAGAATGTGTTTTAAAATAAATTTGAATTATCCTATGCATATCCCCTAGGATATTTAAATGAGGAATGCAGTAAGGCATGTTGTCTCTTACCAGGTTACCCCAAATCAGGCTCAGAACACTTTGTTGTAGTCATTACATCTAGGTACATATATTCCAGAACAACTTCCACAAATAGTATCCTGATAGGGATGTATTTCATTTAGGACCCAAATAATCCCTATTTTAACAAAATTCTAGGATGTACATATATACTTATACTCAATGTATATCTTTGGAAAATGTTCCCTAATCAATGTTTTTCTAAATCTAGTTCCTAATGATTATACTAAACTTCTTCTATTAACAACTATAATGCCTTATCCCAAATTTACCCGAGTCAGTAAATTAGTTTATTACATTGGGATGGTCAGAAGAAATAAAATACTAAAAGACCAATCAATTTATTATCCTTGAATAAACTAAATATAGAAATTATATTTACATTACATAATTAAATGAAATAAAAACTTAAAACTCCTTTGAAATTATTCTTATTAACTTTACACATCCCAATAAGTAATTCATAATTTTCATATTCAAATCCTGGGAGAAGATGAAACAAAATTAAGGGGTGAGCATAGATGCTCAGTAAGGGTTAATAATTAATTGAAAGCTATTGTAAATTAGTAATTTTTTTAAGTAAATATGTATAATAAAAACACAATCCACTTAATCAAAATCATGACCATAGTATGGAAATTATAAATCAAATATTACCTTATATAAATGAAGATGGATATTTAAATACTCAAAAAATCATATATATTACCAAATCTCACAAAGATGTAATGCATAATGTGGGGCATCTTAAACATATAATCAAGGTTTTTTCCTAGAAATAGTACATAAATGGGTAATACATTTTCCAAAACCGAAACATAATTGTCTCAGGAGATCTTCCAATGCATCGAGGGGTTAACATGCCCTTGACCGACACATACAAAGTCTAATGAAATCCTCTTATGAAAGTGGTAAATCATAACCATCATAAATAATTGTATTAAAACTAACATATGAAATGTCAAAAATTAAACCATAAGATATGGATGGTACCAAAATAGAACATCCACATTCAAATATATCATAAATTATTCAATACAATATGTTAGATTGTATAATTAAATAAAAACATTAACTAATCATAAGATCTAATAATGTATGTTTATATAGATGAAAATAATTGAATAAAATAATTAAAACTCATTAACAGATAATCACTTTTTATTTTAAAATCCTTTAAAAACCATGAAATATTAAAAGACAGAATTCAACATGAAAATAAACTTGTAAAAATTTAAATAATTATTGAAAACAAAAAGGTATAATAATAGCGGAAATATCTTTGCGTGTTGTGTATAATTAAAAACATTCTTACCATAATTTATCAAAAAGGTCATAAAGTACCTCATTTTGAAAATGATGAAAATATCCCTTTTAATAAAATTATAAAATATTTGTCAAGGTTAAAAATTGACTTCACATATTTATTGATAATTTTTTGATGGATAATTTTTTGTAACATAAACTTGAATGTAAATGTGTTCTTGTAGATACTTATGTATAAAAAGACTTGAATAATAATGAGATTGTGAATATAACCCTCAACTTGTATTTCCCAATAGTTGACAGTGAATTAACATGTTGTATAATCGGGAATCATTTTATTAAATTATAAAATACCATAAATCTATGTATGATATCATATATGATCCTATTATATCATTTTGTGAATATTATTTTAGCATTATCATAGTTTTAGGTATCAACTGCTTTGTTTCCCCATTCCTATTTTGTAATGTTAGTCATGTATGGTATAGATAAGATGTATTTTATTCAAATAAATAATGATATTAGCTACATAACATTTATTTTCACTCATAATATAAATTTTATAATCATTTTTAATGATTAACATGGATACTAAATGTCACTGCATCATGGAGATGGTAGGTCATATGTACACACAAGCGACAGTAACATTTACTCGATAGTTAAATGGTATAGTAGAGGGAAATTATTAATAATATAGAATCAGTAATATTTTATATTAATTATTAATATGTATTATAATAATCATTATACCCATCTAAATAAAGTAGTGTTTAATAAAAAATTACACAACGGCCTGGAGATGGGGATCCTTATGTATATACGCATGGTCATACTGTTAATCGTAGGATGAGTAAAAGGAGTGTATGATTGTCTTTTATTGATAATATCATCTCAGAATGTATATGATATTTTATATATTACTTTATTATGGAAACAACATATGAAGAGTTAGTAGAATGAGAAAATAAATTGAATTGACTTCGTAAAACAATTACCTTTTCATGAAGTGTCTTCTTTTGATTTAAAAAAAAGGACTCCATATGTTAGATTCCAACCAAACTTATGTCCTCTAAGATAAATTTAGGGAGGTTGGAATGATAATTTTCATGGGTTTTTCATATCCAAAGGTCTTTAGAGTTGTGAATAAAATAGGAAAAGGGTGCCATTTCATAAGAGAGGGGACATGAAATTTAGAAAACCCCAAAACCATTAATTTATACGAAACTGATTTTGGTTTTAAAATATATAAAAAGTGATTTATTTCTAGGATAATATGATTATGGGTCTAAATCTACTCAAAAAATAACATTTAGGCATGTTTTTTCAATCCTTATCATTTTGATTAATCCTTATTTCATCAATTTAATTTTAATTCAAGTAATAACATTCTAAATATTAAATGGTTATAAATATTTACTTATATGGTGTAAATTTAACATAAATAGAGAAATTATAATATGTTAGGCATTATAATTATCACTATTTTATTTTAAATAGGATAGTATATTTAAATAATTTAATAAAATATTATTTTTATATAATATTTATATTGTTAATTTTGACAATATTCATTTCTTTGACTTTAAAAAAAATCCAAACTGAAGGATAAATTCGAAAAAACTATTGAATACACTTAAAACATGTCATAGTCACCTAGAAAATTCTTTAATCACCTAAATTTTATAAAATTTTATTTATTTTGATATTTTTAAAATCCTTAATTTGACATTTCTATTAAATAAATTATTAATTCATCACTATGGGGATATTATTTATGGTAATTATTTAGTACCAAAAAATTATAAATAAATTTCTATAATTTAGATAATTATTTTATATTTACATAAAATATTTATCATTGATGTTATATCTTATAAATATCTATATTAAAATTATTATACTTATAATAAATTAGAGTGTGACATTTTTTCACATTCAATGGTTTTAATAATAATTATGTCATATTCATTTAATTATGTTTATTAAATGAGTCCATGAAGATGCATGGATGATAAGGGTATAATTTAGTAAAGCAATAGGATTTTGACAGGTTTTAGGGAAACTATAAAATATTTTTTTAATAGTAATTATCTTACATCCCCTTATCTGTGGTAAAAAAAATTACTAAATTTATACATCATAACGTCAAAAAAAATAAAATTAACGTATATACATAATTTTGACCTGCTGATTCAAAATATAGAATTAATTTTTCAAAATTCAAAAAACTAATATTTATTAATAAAATTAAAATAAATCTTGTGGATGGAAGGATAAATTATGGTCATAAAAAGTTAAACCCAAAAAATTTTGACATGTTTTTATACCAAATTTAAATGTGACATTTCATAAAATGACCAAAATTTGATTAAATTATAAAAACATAAACCATGCTTACTTGAAAAATAATTTTAGTTATAATATAATAATATAAATAAATTATAAGAAAGAAAATTTGAATTAAAATACAAAATTTTTCACTATTCACTAAAATATTATTTTAATCAGCAAACCACCAAAAATTAATCCAATGTAAATTTTAATGTTCTAATTCAAAATAAAGATTTTTCTTTTTTTGAAATTAAACAAATAAAAGTTACCAATATTGGATTTAAAATGGGATCACCATTAAATGATAATAAAACTACACTTTTTTAAAATGACATATTTTAATCAATAATTGAATTTATTCTTATATAAGGTCTGTGAAATAGATAAGATGAATATTAAAATTTTATGGAATATAAAAATTTCAAATTGTTGTTAATAATATTCATAACAATTTTTGAATCATGGTGTGTTACATTAAATACCAAGACACTAGGATTATCACACATAAATTCATTTTCAATAATCGTCAGAGAAGAAATATTAAGTAATATGTTTCACTCTATTCAAAATTATAATTACCAAAAAATAAAAACTAGCTAAAAGATTTCCCCACCATTTTTAGTTACCATACATAGTAACCAAATTTATACATGTCATTTATTGATATTATAATATACCACATCATGTATATTTCTAAAATTAAATTTATATTATAATAATAATAAATTTCATAGTATATTCATTAAATATCACTTTTGATACATATTTCTAACAATCGAACTGATCATTACACATGAGTAACTCAATGAGTACACACTTCCTCATCTAATTTTATTATGAAATTCACATAACTATTATTTTATAACTTTACATACAAAATTAAAAAATCATCTCACCTTATATGTGTAAGGAGTAAAATTATGTGATTTATTTTTATTGATCTTTCCACTATATAATATATCTAACTTAGTCCAAAACCTAAATCATTATTTTTTATCCAAATGAATATTGTATCTCTACATCATGTCAAATCATTTTGTTATTTTTCAACAAAAGTTTTTTATGAAAAATATATTTTAAAATAATTTTATGTGTTTTTATTCTAAATTGAAAACTAAAATATTATTTTTTTATCATTTATTATATCATATGTTTTAAGTAATTTTCTATATATCTTGCAACGTTTATATATTAGATGTTAATTTTATTAATTTTCTATGTCACATGTTATATATTTAATGTTTTATATTATATTTTAGATATCATTATTTTAGAATAAAAATATTGTTCTATTATTGATATAGATAGCCCCTCCATGAATCATATAGATCATGATGAAAATCTGAAATCTAGCGTGAAATTAGTTGGACAATCCAAATGATTCTTTACCCAATAGTTTTAATCTAACATGAGGATATCTCTTAATGGTAGAGGTATCATTTACCAAATACCTGAAATCTAATAAATAATAAATCACTCAATAATAAATTAACATATTATTATCCATGAAATTTATAAACGAAGAAATTATCTTTTTTATTTTAGACTCATTTATTGATTAAATGGAATGTGTTTTCATTTATTTACATTTCTATATTTATTAAAAAATATCAAATTATAATAGTCATTTTGTTGATTTAATGGGATGTATTATCAATTATTTACATTGGAATATAGATTGTTAACTTGGAATTTTTTTCATTGATATGTTCTATCCACGTATTTTATTCTCAATTTATTAATTACATGGAATGTGTGTTCAATTATTTAGCTTTATATATTAATTATTATAATTGATTCTTGATTACGTTAATTTTACAGAACCCTTATTGATAATTTTATCTCACCATTATTTTTTTTCATTCCCCTATTATTATATAAATTTTACTATCATATTTAGTGTTAATGGTGTATTAATTGAAAAAATTTTGATTTAATTTTTGTCTTCAAATGTAATATAAGACTAATTCTGTTTATCACAATTACCAATACTACAAAAAAATAAAGTCTCCCATGATATGATTCATTTTATATTTTCATAATATAAAAAATCATATACTGACTCAATGTTACCAGTGTCATGGTTTCTATATTAGGAATAAGATATCTGTAGAGAAAACCTTCAGATATAGATTTAAGAAATAATATTTTCGGGATCATAAACAAATTATAGAAATTGTTGATAAATATAGAATAACATCCTAATGTTTTGGTATGGTAGGGATTATGTTTTTTTATTACAAATACATTGTATTTGGATAATACATGGTGATATGGTTCTATAAAATATATACGTAGGTGTAATAAATCTAAAAATACGGTATTGGTTTTGACTAGATCATCATGAGGTGTAGGACAATATGCCTTACTACGTACCCAGTTTTACACTCCTCACGTGTATTCTATGGATACTCTAATTTTAATTACAAACCATTATGAAGGATTTTAATATATTATTTTAATGAATTTCCTCAGTTTACCCTAACATGTTATATATTGAATATAATTTTCCATGACTTAATAAATATAAATTATCCTATTGTTTTCTCATTAAGGTAATTTGTTTTTATACTTTGATTTTTGGTATTAGTCAATACTTTGAAATAAAGTAATTCTAATTTCATTTTAAAATGAAAGAAATTGTGGTCATAATAAAAAACTATATTGGATGATTATATGAGTAATATATATCATTATTTTTAAATTACTTTTATCCTCAAATATGATTACCAACCTGTATCATAAAAAAATATTAGTCACACCATATAATAAAAGCTTATTTTTTATAATAGATAAAGTGATGAATAAAATAGAGAAAATAAGTTGACATTTCATTCATGTTATCAATATAGAAGGAGATATGAATAAATGAATCTTACTGGAATGGTAAAGTTGTTTTTCTATGATAAAGAAGGGCATAATGAAAATAAATGTTGAGGGAAAATGAAGAGTAATATAGAAGGAAACAAATTTCATCATAGGGATATATTTATACTTTTCTTTCTTAAGATTGGTGATTCATGGAATAATCTAAGTCAATTCCGTCATAAAAAGGATAATTCCTAGTCCAATGAAAGACATCTGTTGATATAATGTGGTTTATATATTTATTGGGATTATATAATAATATTATAGATGTATTTTTAACCATAGTAATTATATATATATATATTACAATAAATTATTATTCTCTTTAAAATAAAAATCATATATATCATCATTAATTTAATAATTTTGAATAATATAAATGGAAAATAAATTTATTATTAATAATATGTTTGAAATCTTAAACAAAATTTATGCATTATATCTAGTGTTTTTTTACCAAGATTATAATAAATTTGGGTTAAATTTATGGTAAACATTTATTTTTCTGGAATATTTATTTTATGAATAATACATTTACATTTTATAAAAATATGTTTTCTGTTTTTGGAAACCTTTAGGATAATATGATTATTACTAACATTTTAATAATAGTATAACTAGATTGTCAGAATATTTTGGAAAAAATATTGTATTAAATGACTTAGTATAAAATATATTATATGATTATTTTACATCATATATTTACATAATGTTTTTTAGAAATTCTATATGAATTATGTTAATATATTTTAGGAAAAGGAAAACCAATATGATTATTTAAATAATGTTTCAATTAGAAAGGTCTCGAGGAATAAATCCATAGCTGATGTATGATAAAGGTTTAGCACCTCACACTTGAATACACATTGTCTGGGTGAATTTTCCATTTTTTTAGTCAACCATTGATGAATAAATATTAAACATGAATTGATTGCGTAATTATTGATGTTTCTAGATAAATATAATAAATTTCAAACCATAATCTATCAATAATAATTTTAGACAATATTTATAGATAGATGTAAATACTTATCTATCATTTATGGATCATATAATCCATTAAAATTTAATTTTTGTGCTTCGTACATAAAAAATTGATTTTTTCATATTTATTTCATAGATTAGGGGGAAAATTATAAATTGATTGAAGCAAAATCAAAGGATAAAATGATGACTATGAAATATAAATGTATCATGTATATGTGTTTCCATATATTATTTGGAAGAAATGGTATTCCTCAATATTTTTAAAATGATCATGAAATATATAAGTTGTCGTATTACCTCTATATATGTGGAATAATATTTTTTCCTAAATGATCATATATTTTTTGTTTGGAGGTCCTTAACCTCCAATAGATAACTCACTTTATTGTGATCCCTGATGTATATGTTTCTCTATAATTATTTATAATTTTATTACATATCCCTATCATCACATTCCACCAATGTTTTCATATATAGTAACTACGTATATTTTATTTCATATGACCTTTTTACTTCAATTTCTCTATTATTAAGAGAATATCTCATAAATTCTTATGATATGGGTTTATCCATTAATGGAATTAAAAAATTCCATTAAATTTATTTCAAAGATAAATTTTAAATAATGAGGAGGAAATTTATTTTATGAGATTTGAATTTAATAACTATAAGTTATAAAACAGTAACAATTTTTTTGATAGAGTATATGACATAAAACACCAATCTTAAAAGAAAATATTACACGTATATAAATTATATTATAATTTGATTAAATAAATTCTATATATCAAATATGTTAAATTACAAAAAAAATTTGTTATTTATTTTTTTAAATGAAATATTTATCTTCTTTGATAGATTACGTTACACATAAGACCGTGTTTTAAATTAAAACAATATAATATTAATAGTATTTTTAATTATGAATGTTATTGCCAAGATTTAGGATTTGTTTATTTGAATATGATTAAATAATTTATTTATGATAATATATTTTCATTACCTTTATTATTTTTCTATTAATTAATAACAAATAATAATCATTTATAATAATTTTTTTAAAATGTATTTAAAAAAATAATTTTTTTTTCAAAAAATGTGTATTTTATTCAAAATAAAATTTTAAAAATTATAGAAAATTAATTTGAAGACAATAACTTAATTATTTAAATAATAATATCAATATTATCTTAAAAATAATTTTTTTTATTTTATGAAATGTTTAGTTTTCCGATTAAGAGTGAAAAATGCCTAACATTAATTAAAATATTACTCTTCATTTATATTATTTAAAATTAGACAGTACTTTATAAATTAGTTTTGGAGTAAAATTAGTTCCATTATATATCTAACAATATAATTTATGTCATTATTTTTATTTTAATATTTACATTTGATATAAAAACATTGTTAACTTTTGAACATATTCCCTTTGAAAACACAATTTCCATTCACGAATATGAGATTAATGTTAAATTTTTATTTATCCATTTGGTGAATTTTATTTGTTTAAATGGATTCCATATTTTTTAATAGAATAATTCATATTATCTAATAAGGTCAAAATATTTTTTTACCAAAATATATAGTGAGAAATATAAAAATTATTTTCCATGGTTAATGTAAAAATTGATTTACCCTTGGTTAAAATAATTAAGTAAGGGATAAAATGATGTAAAATCTTATTGAAAATAGATTTTATGGTAATATATACAAATTATAATGCCTATTGATCAATTATATACCATTTTTTAACATTTTAAAATGTCCAAAACGTGGTTAAATATTTTTATTTTCAGAACATTTAAATTTTACACTCACCTCACTCTTAAAGGCCTCCAACTATCCTCTATTTTTCACACATTCAAATCATTTTGGTTCATTATTTACCTACCAAAACCACTCCCAAAATTCCATCCCCTAATAATACAATCCATAATTTTTTTTATGAAATCTAAACTAGGAAGTATTTTTGGGCCAAACAAATGAGGTTACGTGAAGAAGAGGTAGTGTTATTCAATGAGCTTAGTTCTTTATTTATTCATTTATCTCATTCAATTATTCCTAAAAGATGATATTATAATAACCAATGTATAATCGATATAATATTGTTTTTTTCAATATTACTTTAATACATATCATCATCAATCTAATGGGTTGTGAAATCCTTATTCGTGTGTACAGTGGACTACTACCTCATGAACCGATGAGATTTTTCTTCCATTAACACATACCATTTTTGTGTATGATTATGTATAAAAAGTATATATTTAATATTTATAAACAATTTATACCAATTGAGTAACAATATTATATATAATTATTTACCTTCCATCATTATGAGATTATATCGAGTTGATTTTGTGCAAGGAAGAATTCGGCATGCGAAGTGATGTGATTCCTCTTTCACTAACACTTTTCATTGAAATTGATATGTATAATGTTAATGATTATACGTTATGTAAAATAATTATTATTATATTAATTAATTATTTATCATCATTAAATGATAATATATATAATTTTTTTATTCTTTTTTACTCACTTTATAATGATGACAACCTTTGCGTACAAGTGAAATACCACCATCATGTAGTAAATTGGATCTATTATTAGCACCAAACAACATAGATGAAATATATAAGTATATTTAAAAAACAATTTGGTATATATGATATTATTATCAATATCGAAAGTTAAAATACATCTTAACTTATTTTTATGATTATCATTGAAAAATTTAACATTTCCCATTCAACCATACGACTTACATTCCCCATGATTCTAACATATAAATTTTCTCAAAATAATATTTCATGATTATTATTAAATGTATATATGATGTAAAAGTAAGATAATTAATTTTTGAATACTGTTATGGATATTATTAAATTATATAATATGTTCATGAAATAAATCTTTCAAGAATAAATATGCATGAGAATATAAGGAAATTGAAATACGAATGAAGGAAAATAATGAATGCTTGGTAATGTATAACTATTTATATGTGATAAATGTATTATATATGATTTTATAAATATTATTTGGCTACTTTTATAACTTAATAACATGTTTAAATCCCCATTTTAAGTGTTTGAAGAAAATTAACCCAAAATTAAATAAGAGTTAAGGGATTCTATCCAAATTTCCTTTCAATAAGGGACCTCAGTGGCCCAAAGGCCTTCTTTTTATTAATTATTGATAAAACCTTTTAAAGGGATAAGGGAACCCTTATAAAGCCCATAATATTATACATTACATGATTCATAGTTATTAGAATAAATATACAGAATATAACTTCATGGAACTGCTCCTTCCCATCTTCTACATCATGATGTCAGCTCTCTACCTTCGCATAATTGTTCATCTAGGCTTCCCATGAATGAAAATGATGGTCTTGATGGCAACACCATACCATATATTTCTTCAAAATATATTAGACTCTACTCTGGTGAATATCCATTCTTTGAATCCTCAAATGGATTCTGCTCCTTGTAGAGTCTGTCTTGTCCATTAAGCAAATTTTCATGTTTCCTAAAAGACTTGAGATGGACTGAAAGCCTTAAGGTTGCCTAAAAACTTTGAGGTGTCCCAAAGGCCTTACTTGCCCAAAGGCCTTGGATATAATGAAGGTCTTGAAGGACCTGAGGATCAAACTAGTGGCCTGAAAGTCCAAACAGATGAATAGTTCAGGCTACTATAGTACCAAATAGTTCCAACTATAGTGCAAACTACTGTACTGCTACAGTAATAAAATATATATATCCTCCCAGATTTGAACATAGGTCTCTTGTATGCACGTACCGAGTCCTCACCATCTGGGTTGCAGCGCTTCTTCCATTTCACCGAGTTTCATTGGTATCTTGTGCCCCAAATTGTATATATGTAGTAAAATATTGCCATTTCACATGTAATATCATTAATAAATAAAAAATAATGTTTTTTAGTATCAATTTAAATAAATATATCTAATAGTATTTTAAATATGTGTTACCAAGTGGTAAATAATTTCATAAAAAAACTTATTTTCATTTTTTTATATGACATCATCATCAAAATTTATATTCTATGATTATGTGTGTGATGAATTTTAATTATCATTGGTTTTATTTATCTTATTTTTTTATTAAAATATTTTTTTATTCACTATTAATTTACTGAATTACTATAATCTATATTTTAAGGTAATTATAATATTTTATATTAAAATATCATTCCCATTGAGATCATTTATTCTTGAATTTAATTTGATGATAATTATTTGATAATTTACATAGAAACATATATAATTTTATCCTTCACTATATATTCGTGATAATTTAATGTATTTGAACGATTTTAACACTCTTTGTAACTTAAAATAATTTTTGAAAATATTTTTATAAAAATCATAGTCATTTATCTCATCAATTATAATTTTTTTTCTTAAAAAATGTATTCAATTTTGTTTCCCAAAAACATGTTTATCCTTTTCCAAATGGATTACTAATGATTATATTACACCTTTTTCTTTTTCTTTTTTATATGGAACCATCATATCATTTTCAATGATATTCTAGATTGAATTTTAAAAAAAAATTGAAATAAATTTTTAATTTATGTGGAAGGGGTAAAATTTCAAGCCATTATGACTACTTTAAATCATCTTTTATATATATCAATGATTATTTTCAAATGAAAATATTTAGATTTTATAAACTGGTAGTATTAATTTTTTTTAAAATGTAAATTATATTTTCAATAATAATTATTTTCAATACATTTTTATTGTATTTCTATAAACTAATTACAATAACTCTTTTTTATTATTTCTAATGAGTATGTGTTCAATGGATACAATATTTCTTTTTCTACTATATGTTTTATGATCATTTTGTCGAGGTAATGAAATAAAATTGACTTCCTTCATTCATGTTTGTATACATTGTCATTCCCTTGAATTATTGAATTTAATTTTGACATAAATTATCAAATTAATATCAATATTACATATAATGGATATTTTTATTATTAAACTATATATCTGGTATACAAAATGTTTTCTTTATAGAATGTAATTTTTTTATCTGGGGAAATATTTATAAGTTTGATTTACATACCCAATACTTATATTTGATGACAAGGAACATAATTTATTAATTAAATCAATTATTTAATATGTGAGTAATTATTTTGGACTGTGGACACATGTGGGGAATAGTTATAGATATCAACTTATTGCATTAAAATTCATTAGATGAAAATCAACAAGATTGCATGGAATCAACTGGTAAAAATATGTCAATTTGTAACCTATAATTTTTGAATACATTGAGTATAGACCATGATTGTTGAAATATCATGTGCACAAGTCATGAATTACACTAATTAAACATTCACATCCTTTTGAATTTAATTATTAATTTACATGAGATTAACATAATGAAATTATCCATGGATGCATTTCATTATCATTTATTGATTAAATAGAATCTATATTTAGTTATTTTCATATCTATATTGATTATGATTTATCCTATTATGATAGTCATTTTATTGATTAAATGGAATTTGTTTTTAGTTATTTAGCTTTCCATATTGATTATTTTCCATGATATATTTACATTGAAATTATCTCTAGATTCATATAATTATTATAATATTTAATATATAGAAAGTTTTTTCATTTATTTATATTTGAATATTTATTGTGCTTATTTATTCATGATTTATTATAATTTACTTAACACGTACTGATCATTTTAGCTCACCGATTTTCATTTCCCAAGACTTCCATGACGTGTAGAATGATTGATGTGTGAACATATGATAGATTTAATAATTCTATTCTAGAGATGAAATAATTTTATAATTTGTGTTGGCACCATTCAAAGGGGAATTATTGAATGTGTGGGTGATATATTTAATTTTATTAATAATATTTTTCTAAAACAATGGGAGAGGATCTTTCATGTCAAATATTTAAATAATTAATTTTTTATGTGAAGTAGTAAATACATGTGGTTATGAACATTCTTTATTAAAGAATGTTTAGCATCTGAAAATACCATTTCAGATTGCGTTAATTGTGCTATGAGTATTGGATGATAGAATCCCTCAAGATTTGATACTCCCATTCTCCTTTAATTTCCATGATATGGCTCAAAATCTATGAGTTCTAGAAGGAAAAATCAAATTTCATTCATTTTTTATTCTGGATGGTTTATTCATCAATCATGAATAAATCTCTCTTATGATTATCATTCTTGAAAGTTATAGAGAAATGGAGGATATGAGAAAGAATTCATTCTCTAGAAAATATTCATTATTACCAATCTTGGATTCCCTATATAATAGATGTAATTATATATTTATAGATATAGGATTTGGTTTAAAATATAATTTAATTTAATTCCATCCATTAAATAAGAGTTATTTCCATTTAAAAAATCCATTTAACATATTATTATTATTATTATTATTATTATTATTTTATTACCTCCAAATTGTATGAAAATATATGATTTAACCATATTATTAATTAATATTTATCAATGAACATGGTATTGATCCATTTAAAATCCTCATGCACTTACTAATCACATGAATAAAATTTTATTCATCAATAACCATTTCATTTACATAACGTTGAAAAAATAATCATTAACAATTCAATAAAATAAATAAATATATTTTTATTCAAATTTTGTGGAATAAATATTAATTTATTTTATGTGATATATATAACATGAATACAATTATTCCTCAAACTTTAGGATAATATTTATTCCATTATTTAAATTAAATATAATTTAATAAAGATCAATGGAAACATATACCGTGTTATCCTTAAGGTTTATTTTTCATTATTATTAGGTTAGCTTGCCTAATATCCAAGATTACTATCTATACTTGGGCTAAGGAAAAAAAGAGAATGAAATTAATGTTAAATCACCAATGAACACATATAAATATTCACTGTTAAATATATCCACTTTTTCATAATATATCATTATGTAGGTTACACGATGGTTTCATAACCACATTTAGTTGATACGTTATTCATTGGATATTGGAGGTAAACACATCCTTACACCATGGATGTGAAATTTAATATGACTATTTTATTCTAATCAATGTTTTGTTATATTATTTTCAATAATGACAAAATGAACAAATAATTTATTAACATATCAATTAATGAAATGTCAATTGTTACAAACTTAATGTAACATACTTCTTATCGACATATCGTATAACAAAATTGTTTAGCATGTCAAACATTGTGAGACAGAAATTACATAAATGATAATATTATAATCTAAGTACCATTAAAATCCTTGGTATATATGAATATACGATGACACTAAAACATGTAGAATTTTTACTGGTGGGTATGTTATCATAATCTCTTGTCTTTAAGATTACTAGGTGAAAACATCTTGAGAATAAACCTCTTCCACTTATGTTCTCTCACACAAGGTATTATAAATAATATGTATATAATAATTATACACTATCTAACCAGATAACTATATTAGTCATATTTTCATATAAATTCATTTTTATAATCAATGTTGGGAACTAATATGACCTGATCAATTCCAAAAATATGTTGGGGTACTATTTTATAAAAATCATTCTGAAAAATGTACAATATTTAATGAGTCATTAAATTAATTTTAAATCAATCAAATATACATGAACCAATGTAAGATCAGTTTTTCCTATGACACAAACACAAAAAAATACCACTTAGTCTATAGACAACTACCTATTTCTTTTGGTTTTCTAAACCTCACATGATAATCATATTTGTGATTAGTTAAGTATTTAGTCAAGGGGACTTCCACATTGTCCTTTTGGAATTATTGTTCAATAAAACATGAAAACATTGTGAAAAATTCATCAATAAATGATACATATGAGCTATATTCTTCATTTTTTGATTTTATAATGTCTCTTTTGTGAGATCCACCACTATAGTGTTAGGAAAATTGAGTGTGATATAATTGTTAGTTATAGGTTCTATATAATGATGTTGGAAATAAATGTACATCCATACATTTTACATAGGTTCATCAGAAGTAGTAATACAATTAGAATCCACTTCAAAATCTCTAACCATAGCCTTCTTTAATCACTTTTATCTTATAGAAAACATTCAAAGAGAAGATGTATCTTGTGTCTGACTTCATGTCATCTTGATCAGTTTGGAAATAATCATCTGTATATCCTATAATTAATATTTCTATATAACATCCATAGAATAAGAAAATAACCATAGTAATTATAATTTACATGATGATTGTCTCAGCCAAAAACCAATGGTAGTCCCCCCGACTTGCTTGATATCAACCTACTACACTAAATGCATTAGAATAATTTATCCAAGTATATTGAATAAAATATATGAATTATCAAATCAGTAATGTGGATGGAAAACGTTTTTTTATCTTTCATTCAAAATGTGTCTTATGAACATTTTTCCTTTAAATATAAATTCCATGTGATAATATTAATTTTTCCCTCTTGGATTGTTCTATAATGATTCTTGTAATTATCTGATGAATCTATGTACTTTGATGTAGGCCTAGAAGTCATTGGTATCTATCATAATGGGTATTTGTCCCAAAAATATATTCTTCTTCTCAAAATTCCTTCATATAGAAGAATTTATTCAACCACATCTTAATATTCTATAACAGTAGTTTTTCATTTCTTATGATTAAAATATCATCAATATGTACTCTTAAGAAAATAACTTCACTCCCACAAAACTATTGGTAGACACAAGGATCTGAATATTTTCTTATGGAAACAAATTCTCTAATGGCTTCATCAAAATAATATTCCATGATAGAGATTATTTCTACAATACATATGTGTATTTTAGAAATTTCCATATATTTTTTTCATCATTTGGAGTTACAAACCCTTTAGGTTGTGATATAGAAACAACATAAGGAGAGTTATTTTTATGAAATTTTGTATTATAATAATAATAATAAATCTCATTGTATGGTAACACACAATTTAAAGTATCATTATAATGGATTGTATAATTCAAACTGGTGAAACAGTTTTATCTTAGTCAATGAATTGACACTGTTTAAACCCCTTTGTAACCTTTCATGCCTAATAAGTTCTGAATTTTCCTTCAATGAAATGTTTTATATTGAAAATAATTTTCTATCATACATTATTTACATATACTGAATGAACTAAAATAATTATTACTATGTTTTGGTTGATGGATTACATTCAGAATTCATATATTTCTGACACATGGTATCATCTATGACACTTACTTCTTCTTTGTTGGTTATAGGATAATTATCATCAACTGATATTAAACCACAATCCCCAGTGACTAAAAATCCATAATGTTCTTTTATATTTATCCTCCCTTATTATCATATGCAATACTTGTGTCTTCAGAATCTTTTCATCTTCCATGGTGAATTCTGGGATCAGTTCTTATTCCAACTCATTTGTACCTTTATCCTCAACTTAATTTAAGTCTTTTTCACTCCCACTATCTCTTTTAAATATGTTCTCACTGTCAAGAAATATGTAATGTCTTAGATTTATATCTTTTTCTCTTAGGGGTCAGATATGTATTATCAACCTGTTTATGTGGGTTATCCAATAAATGAACATATTATGCATCGGAATGCAAATTTGTTACCTAAAGAGGACATAGAAAACACTTTTCTTCACCACAAAATTAAATGTAATAAAATGGTTTTTATTACATTCCTATTTTTTATTGAATCCCGTTTATCAATTTAGATGGACCTTTGTTCGTTATATGTTCTTATGTTTGTAACGTGTATCCCTAAAAGCATAATGGAGGACTCACATGACTAATCACTGATCTCACCTTTTCCAACAAGAAAAATTTCATCACTTCACTTACAATGTTCTACTATGGTATATAAGTATTTATGATATTGGATAAGATACAAAACTCCCATAATTAGTCTATGAATTCTTGACTAATATATTCTACACTACGGTCTAAGATGAGTTTCTTAATCTTCGTACAAATCCAGTTCTGAACTTCATTCTTATATACCTATAAATTTTCAAAATAATCTAACTTGTACCTCATCAATTATACCATATCTAATAAAATCAAAATTAAAAGTTAGGAATAATGAGTACCAACCCCTTTCTTCAATATAAAATGTTCCACATATAGTGGTATAAACTAATTCAAGAAGATATTTATCTCTTTAAACAGTCCCCATAAATTGGGGCTTTGTTAATTTTCCCTTAAAAACATGTGTGGCGTACAACCAGTGAATTTAGTTCAAAATAATCCAAATTTCTATCTGGATGTAATTTAGACAACTAAATTTAATTTTTATGACCTAGTCGGTGATTCTGATTTTTTATTGTATCAGTCATGTTAATTAACATATTTATCGATTTCCATTAAATGGTTAGTGTAATCCAACATATAAATATTTTTAGTAAAATATACCATTCCATAAAAACTATACGATTATTAAATAGTCCACATTAATTATCAAAATTAAAAAAACCATCTGTATCAATTATATATATAAATATAATGTTTTGGTAATATATTAAAAAATAACAACCATTAGAAACAATGATCACTATCTTTGGAAATGTGAGGTGGTATTCCATAATAGATATAGTATTGTTTTTAGTTATATTGGATGTTAATAGATATAATCCCATTAGTTAATATTTCTTAATGTACATGGATGTTATGTTTGAATATATATATATATATATATGGGAACCACAAGATTTATCTAATATATATTTTATATAAATATAAAAAATGGTACTCCATAAAAAACACAGTTAAAGCTACCCCCTTATTCAATAGAGTAGTTATGTTTTTCTTCCATTTTCCCTTCTTGAAAAATAAGAAAAAGATAATATATTGTTCCATTTCTTTCCCCCTAAACATGCTCTTCTTAGAAGTGTGTGATGAATCTTTTGGAAAAGTGATCTTTTCATTTACTTTCCATTTTATCACCATTAATATGGATGGATTGATTTACTAAATATCATTATATACATATAGAATAAGAGTGAGATAATAATTTAGAGACTTATCAATATTTTTAATACTAAAATTCACTACAAATATGCATATAATCTAAGGGAGTGATGCCAGAATTAGATCAGCGCATAGATATTTATTGAGTCAAAAACATAAAACCTCTAGGCATTCAATGTACTTAATTAGCTTCAGTAAATATAGACCATATGAGGACCCACTACCATATTTCATTAAAAGAGTTCCTTGGAAATCTCAAACTCATCTGGTTTACCTCTCCCCTAGTAAATAAATAGATTTGCTGAATTATTGTATATGAATCCACATTCTTGTGATATTTCATTAGTTCACTAGACATTGATGAAACATAAAACTCTAAACATTAAGAACATCTCTAAAATATTTTCCATATAAAAATAAATCTTCATTACTTTTTACTTTTGTATGAGGGTTAGGAATTGAGGATTCAAGCATGATATATTTGATTTCATTGTATATAATGGATTACATGTTTCTAAATACTTCCTATAAGTAACATCAAATTGGTATTTTTTATTTTTTATTTATATTTAGGATATTTGTTTATAAAAAACATGTGATTTTATTTTTCAATTAAAATATCATATTATTAGTGAATTTTCTTGAATAAAAATTATGCGAGAAGTAATAAATTAATTGATATTATCAAATCTCCTAATTTTTAAATTCTCAATAACCCTCATCATGGAACATGGAATCTGTAGTTTTATTATCATTCTTGTGGAAAGGACTAATATTCCCAATTTTTTTACCCCAATAATGGATGGTCAACCTACTTGATGGTATTTAGGTAGAAATGTTTTTTTCCACTATTGGCTTAGTGATCCTTGACCCTTTCAGTAGATTCCCTAATCCTAAAATCCAGATATGGATTTACACAACACGTGCCTACAAATTACACCTTTTCTATCTAGGGTTAAGCCTCATAATGTAATTTTTTTAACTTATCCATCCATTTTTATGACTTCCCTATTTAAAAGTATGTGTCCCAAAAATGGTTGGTCAAAAAATTAGCTTTCTTAAGTTTAATTCATTATCATGTAATAGAATGTCCAATATAAAATCATATTTAACTGAGGTATTTTAATTTATTAAACCTAAATTTTATATTTTACTATCATTTAATTTTATATTAAATAATAACTAGATGTTAAATAAATAATTAAACAATTTGTATAAAACATTTAGAAAAAATTCATTTTTTTTATTTCCATATTTTCACATTAATTAATCTATTTATGTGATCCTAGAAGTTCATGATTAATATAAATAATATCATAGATATAAATAAATAAATAATATAAATGAACCGAACGTCGTATTATTAAATGATCGATTTAGTGATATGGATTTAAATCATCTTATGACCTAGGGGAATAACTCCATTTTGGGTCAATATATGAGTTAAAACATTCCCCTTATCCTCTTATGTATCATAAGTGTTTATATTATAATGGTTCTATTTGAACTGTATCCATGTTCCTTGAGACCCTTTTTTAATTACAAGTTTTTTTTACTCATATGTGGTTGGGGGAAACCAAAGTATTGGTTAAATGAGATTATATAAACATCATTGGACATACATGACCATTATAATAATATAAGAAATCATAACATATAGATGATCATTTAATTTAACATTCAATAATTTCAAATCCCTACAATAAATTAAATTTAAAAAATTCAAATACATACAAATGACTTGGACATGCTCCTGATTAGTCGTATATAAAAAGAATATAAAAATTTATTTGACTTGAATTATTTTAATTGTTCATTATTTTTTATTAAGATAAATGTACTTGCATTATTTAATAAATTCTTCATCATCATAATTTTTATGTAAATTTTATTGGGAATACACATCATTTTTGGAAGTCATCGAAAATAGAAGTAAGAAAAAACTAATATATATTAATTATAATATATTTATAGAAAATTTATTTTTTATTCAAAACAATTATTAAATATTAAAATAAAAATAATTTTCAATCAATAAATTAATGTTTAAATACTTAAACTATAAAATTAATGTAATATAATTATTCTATTAATTGCGTTACTATACTACATGTAAAATCACGTTACATCCTATGAAATCTATATTCCATGTATCTGAGTCACATGACTCAGGTATCGGTGTGTCAACGCTGATGGATTATATAATATGTAAATGACAACAACATCTCATGTATTCTATGGTTGTGTGATAGATAAGCCTAGTAGACATGTGGTGTGAAATAAATGAATACATTTTAATAATATAGTCATTTAATCCTTGTACAATATTCATGGGTACGTTGTGTTCCCTCAAACTACATGTTGGGTAACCGAGTTTTGTAGGAAAATGATTTGGCACTTCCTAATGGAATCCCTGGTCATTCATTTTATGTTCTTTAAAATTTCTGAAATAAACACTGAATGATAATGATTAATATGGGGATAAAATTTAAATTAAAATTGGAAGATGTAATGGATACCATGAAATAAAAAAGTTACCAAAATTTCACATCAATCAAAATTCAAACAATTATTTTTTTATTTATATATGGAAACTCAATAATATTTATTATCATTGTTCATAGATGAAGCATCTTGTATGGGGGAGATATGTTAAAATGTATTTTATAATTCATTCCCAAAACCATGATATATAATATTTCATGTCCAATTTATAATTAATTGTAATATATCTAATAATGAAATACACAGACTGATGAACAAACTTTGTTTATGAATGTTGATCATATAAAAGAACCCTTTAATATTTCCTTCATTACATTGTTAGGATCCATGGATTGAATACCCTTATTGGTGATCCATATGTGCTCCTTTGGACTCTAAAAAATGGCACTTTTCATTCGGTTGATAGTGCGGTGAATCAAAAGTCCATTATTTTTTATTCTTGACCACATGTTCCTTAGTATTGAATAATTCTATCTTGTATTTCTCATTCTTGAAAGGGAGAGATATAAAGGTGGTGAGTTGATATAGAATTTCCTGTACACCATAATTCAATATTCTAAATCTTGGATTCACTTTACAAAATACATATCTATTTATTAATTGAGTAAGTATTTAGATTAATTATTATTTATTTTCATATTATCCATTAAAAAACATTTATTAGGCTTAATAAACCAATTACAACATATTAATAATAATAATATTATTTTGTGATGTGGATAAACATCAAAAATAAAAATATTATTTAATATAATTGAAAATTAGTATTTGTAAATAGAATTACTCTAGGTCCATTCAAACTAATATTAAATTTATTTGATTCTAAAAATAATAATTTTCAAATAAGAATGTCAGTCACATAATAGAGAATAATTTGTTTTTAAATATTAAATAAAATAAATAAATATATTTAATTCACATTTCGGTGAAAAAATATTTTTTTTATTTTCAATAAAATATGGCTTTAATAAAATTATTCCATTAACATGGTATTAATTTGTATTCCATTATTTATAATCAATTATAATTTAACTGATATCAACAAAAATTATTTTTGTGTGACCCTCTAAGATTCAATCTCATTGTAATTAGGTGGGGTTTCTTAAAGTTAATGATTATTGAATAAAAATACGTCAAGTCACCTAATAGATTGTACATAATGTTGTAATGTTGCAAACAACATAAAAACTCTCACTTTGTTATATAATCACTATATTTTATTATCTGATCAAGAATGTTTCAGGAAAGTGTCATAAATCAGGTTACTCACTAAAACATTCGCTGACTATCTAAAATATTCTAATCATTATATAGTGGTTATGCTATTTAT
Source organism: Viscum album (assembly GCA_963277665.1). Taxonomy (NCBI): domain Eukaryota; kingdom Viridiplantae; phylum Streptophyta; class Magnoliopsida; order Santalales; family Viscaceae; genus Viscum; species Viscum album. The sequence continues at coordinate 397,259,825 of OY728148.1, forward strand.
TGTGATAGTTCTATTCAAATAAATCATACAAGATATAATGTCCGTAAGTATAGAAGGTACAAATCTTAAGTAAACTTATCCCTTGACAATGTGTTAATCATGGTGAACCATGTACCACACATCATATCAATATCTAGTATGACAGTTTCAGTTAGTAAATGAATTTCCTATATTTATGACATAAATTAATGAAAACCTATATTTATAAGGATAATTACACATTATCATAGGTAGAAATATCTGAGGACACCAAAACATATATAATTATTACTATAGAATCTTTTATTATAATCTCTTTTTTGAAGATTACTAGGTTTGAACACCATGAGAAGAAGACTCTTTCTATTTAGATTACTCTAACCTGGTGATCAGAATACCATGTTTCCCATCATAGTAAGTTATTTAAATATATAACTATATTATAGATATTTTCATAGAAAATAATGGTTTTTATATTAGCTATAAACTATTATAACATAATAAATGTAAAAATAATCTTGGAAAATATTAAATTAAATCCATGAAGAAATAACAAACAATATTTTATTATAATCTAAATTATTATTCAATACATCAAATATACATGTAATTAATATTCAATCACATGATCCAAGGGAATAAAATTAAAACTTTTTGTTTTAAAATTTAATATGGTACTCAAGTGTGAATCTATTTTACAAATATTACTAAACTAATTAGTCCTTCGGGTCGATATTCCGTGAATCCTATTCCAATGAAATAAAGAAGGCACATACTCTGGGTTACTAATATTAGGGTCACTTTTCATAGATTCTAGATCCGAGTATAAATCATTTGGTTTGGAGATAATTTGATTAATAATATAAAAATTAAAATGCATATAAAAATAATGACAACCTCCATTAAACACCCACATGAAAACAACACATTCCATCCCTTCATTATTATTCAAAATTATTCAATACTCAATAATATTTATAAATATTCTAAATTATTTTTAAAAGCATTCATTCTGAATTTATGGATTTATCATTGTATTCATGAAAAAATTTACATAATGTATTTTTTTGTGTGCATTAATATTTAGCCCTGAACCAAATTTATGACCCTCAATTCCTAAAACTATAATAATTACTAGGTTACATAATTTTTTTACTAACCATTAATCAGTAATTGTAATCCAAATTTTTTTCTAATATTCTTCAATCAACATACATTTTAATATTTTCCCACATAAAATTATGTAATACTATATAATAAATTAATATACCAAAAATAAATATGAAAACGTTCATGAATCTTTCAAACCATTCTTTACTATTTAATTTTACTTGATTAAATCTATTACGAATCTCTCTAAATTAAATAGGGATGATCCATATTGTCTTAAATTACTTCTTACCTTAATAATCATCTCGTTACTCATATATATGGAAAACTAAAAATACATCAAATTTACCTAAAATATTCCTTGAACCTAACCCCACTAAACCCACTAATCCGTTATAATCAAGAAAATTAAGTTTGATAACTGTATTTTGAAATTTCGTAAAAAAACCTCACATTAACTTAACTAGGGATGTGTTATATATAGTATCCTTATACTAGTTTCCCAAAGTTAGTGAATTATTTTATTAAATTAGCATGGTCAGAATAATTCTAAACTGAAATGGCATATCAGTTTAGTAGCCTTATAACAACATGATACAAAGATAAGTTTTTCATTACATCATTAAATGAAATAAAACATAGATATCCCTATAAAATAATACTTATTCCATTTTCTCATCCATATAAGTCATTCATAATGTACATCTTTGAATCCTATATGGAAATGAACCATTAGAAAGAAATGTTCTCAAATTCAATGTAAGGGTTAATAATTCAGTGAAAGATTTTGTAAATAGGCATAAAAATTTGAGATAAGATGTATACTAAAAAATCAATTTAAAACAATTCATGATAATTATATGGAAATAAGAAATCAAATATTAACATATAAATATTTACATGGATACTCTACTAGTTGAATAATCATATGTAATAATAATATCGATAAGAGGGAGTTCATAATACATGACATCTTAATCATATGTCAAGTATTTAACGAAGACACTATACATAATTGGGAAAAAAAATAGTCAAACCCCAAAATAATTGTCTCATTAGAGTTACTGATGAATCAAGGGGATATATTAGGCCACTATTGAAACTTAAAACTATAAATTCAATCCTCTTATGAAAAGAATAAAACATAACTGACACAAACATTCATATTAATACTAGAAAAAGAAATGTCAATACTTCAATCATAAGATTTGAATTGTATAAAAATATAACATCCACATTTAAACATATCTTAAAACATTAAATACAATATGGTATATTGTATCATAATAAAAAAATCATATTTACTTATAATATCTAACAAGGGATGTTTATATAAATGAAAATAATCGAATAAAATTATTAAAACTCTTTGAGAGAAAATCCCTTTTTATTTGGAATCCATTTAAGAGAAACACAATTATAAAATAATAAATTTATTTTGAAAACATACATTTAATATTTTAAGGTAATCTTAAAGATTTTATGGCATCATGATATAGGAAATTTCTGCTTGTACCGTATAAGCTAACAAAACATTCTTCAATTAATTTGTCAAAATGGTCATAAAGTACCTCATTGGAAAAACCATGGGAGGATTCATATCAAAAAATTATATAAAAAGTAAAAAAAATTAATAAATGACATTATTCAATATTTGATTATATTTTAAAAAACATTTTATAGAAACATGGACATGGATGATAGATGTGTCCCTGTAGATACATAGCTATAATAAATCCTAAATAATAATGAGATTGGGAAATTAACCCTTAACATGTATATTCCTTTATGATAGGGTGAGTTAAACTCATATATAGTTGTTAAATAATTTTATTAGATTATAATAGGACCATATGAAAATTTATGATATCAAATGTGATCCTATTGTATCATTTTGTGAGTAATATATTAGTATTATCATTATTTCAGGTGTTAACTACTTTGTTTCCCCATTTTGTTTTTTCATGAAAATCATGTTTGTTATAAATATGATGTATTTTATTTAAATAAAGAAGATATTATGTTCATAAATATAATTTTTACTCATCATATAAATTTTATAATAATTTTTAAATGGTTAACATGGAGAATTATTCTCACCGTGTTGTGGAGACGGTAGGTTGTACGTATGAAAAAGAGATGATATCATTCCCATGATTGCTGAATTTTATTGAAATGGATGGTATATAAATTATATAAAATCATTACCACATTATATTAATTTTTAATATCCATTATACTCATCATTACAGTCGTCCAGATAAATTTGTATTGAATATCATGTTACACTACGATGTAGAGATAGTAAATAGTATGTACGTACCCATGGTGATATTGTTAATCATAGGATGGATTAAAAGAGAGTATTATTTCCAATAATTATAAAAAAAATAAAAATGTATATGATAATGGAGTTATTACATTATTTAGGTAAACAATAGGAAGTGTATGTAGAAGAATAATGAAATTGAATTGAATTGGTAAAACAATTATCACTTCTTTATGTGTCTCATTTTGAATTTCACAAAATTTCTCCACAGGTTATATTTAGTCAGTAATTATGGAATATATGATTTTTTAGGGAATTTTGGAGGAGTGGTTAGGTTTTGGATGACTGAATGGGCATTAGTGGCCAGAATAAAAGAGGAGGTGTGCCCTATTATAAGAGAGGGGAGGGAACTCTATGAAACTCAAAAACTCTTAATTAATTATAAATTGATTTTGAGATTAAAATAACTAAAAAATGAGTTTTTGATAGGATTTCATGAGGATTTGTCGATATAATCTTATCAATTAATGTTTATACATGTTCTAATTTTATTTTCAACTGTATCATTTTGATTTATTCTAATTTAATCTACTTAATTTTATGTATGGTAGTGACATTATAAATATTATAAGGATATCAATATTTACTTATATGGACTTAATATACCAAAAATTGATACATTATGACACTTAGGAACTAATAATTTTATCATTTTAATTTTTATATGTTTTTTTTGATTTTTAAATAATTTAATAAAATTTTATTTTTATAAAATTCCAATAGTGTCAATTTTTAAACTATTAATTTCCATGACATTAAATAATACCCAATAATATATATAAATTCAAACATAACCACATAATAAATTATTAATAGTTAATATTATTAATTAAATTACTTTCATAACCACATTTATGTCAAATTAATTTTATTTATATATTTTTTAAATCCTTTATTTTATATTTCTATTAATAAATTTATCACTTCATCATTATTATGTTATTATTTATGGTTATTATTTAGTCTCTATAATATATAAATAAATTAATATGATTTAATTAATTAGTTAATATTTCTAGATACTATTTTTGATCGGTGTAATATCATGTTAATATCTATATAGAAATTATTATATTGATAAGAGATGGGATTGTGACATTTTAAAACGTTCATTGATTTAATAATATTATTGCCATATTCATGGAATATTGTCCATTATATGAAACCATTTCTTATCATATATGATAAAAATATAATTTAGTCATCCAATATTATTTTTACAAGTTTTAGGGTAATTTTATAATATTATTTTTACCATTAATAACCATATATACCCTTAACAGTAGTGAGAACCTTTTTTAACTAAAATTTATATCCATAATGTAAAAAAATAAAATAGACCTATTTTAATAACATGTACCCATTGATTCACAATATATAATCGATTTTTAAAAATTCAAAATATGAATTATTTATTAGTAAAAAAAATTAATCACGTTAGCGAAATAAGAAAACGGGTTTTTAAAAAAGTAAAAACCATCAAACGATTGACATGTGTTTATACAGAATTTCAATGTAAAATTACACCCAATAACAAAAATTGGAATAAATAGTTTAATATTAATCTAATTATAAATTAAATCCAATTTATTTTATATTCTAATAATATAAATAGATTTGATGAAAAAGATGTTTTGAATTAAAATTCAGTATTTTTCACTATTCATTAAAATAAAAAAGTTACCATAAAAACAAAGAAAACTAATCCTAAATAAATTTTTATATCCCTATTGAAAATTAGAAGTTTATTTTTTCCAATTGAATATATAATAGTGTCCAATATTGTTTTTAAAATGGGTTCTCCATTAAAATGAGGAAAACATCATTTTTTTAAATATAATTCTGTTTTTCTGGAAAAATTGAATTTTTTCTTTTATCATGTCCAAGAAAGACATAAGATGAATTTTAAAATTTATGGAATATATAAAATTTTAATCGTGATTTATACTATTAATAACCTATTCTAAACTACTAGTCATGGTGCACTTGAACTTAATGTTGTCTGCAACACAAGCTATTGAATTATATTTAAAGAAGCGTACTGGGGAATATTATAGGGTTATATTATTCGCAGAATAAAATAATATTTCCCTATAAATTTATAAAATACAAATTCGTAAAAAGTTTCTGGTGGTTCCTCATTATATGTTCTTCAGGTTCACCCTTCACCTCTTCCATTTTAAGGTTTCATGAAAGAACTTTCACCAGATGAGTCATCCGTTTTTTTGACATTTGTACATTGGTATCAAAAATATTGATAGGATCTTCACAATAAGATATATGGGGTTGAAATTATATTTCTTAATAGGTGTGTACATTAATTGTTTATATCATGTATTTCCCTTACAACGATAGGTGGAACACATCATGATCTTTTCAGAGACTTAGTGACATTGCCAAATGGTAAGCTAAAACTCTAATTCATTATAGATTTTTAAAATTTCCAATGTACCTAAGACTTAATTTACCATTCATACTGAATTATATAACCCCTTACCTGGATATAACATTAATAAAATGATATCTCCTATTTTAACTTCGAAATACTTCCTTCGGTTATCAACATAACATTATTTTCTAATTTGAGCTGTTTGGATAATGGTTTGGATAATATTCACCTTATAATCTATTTCATGAACATATTCTAGGCCAACAGGTTTTCTTCCACAAAACACAATCCCAAAAATTTGGTTAATGACATATCTTTCCATATAAAACTCCATATGGTGCCATCTAAATTATTTAATAGACACTATTGTAATATGATAATTCTACTATAAGTAAATTCTTATCACACATTCCTCAAAAGTCATGCGAGAAAGATCTCAACATGTATTCTAATGTTTTAATAGTCCATTACAATTTCCCATCTGTTTGAGGGTGGTAGTAAGTGCTCAAATGTTGTTCATTATCTAGGGCCTTCTAAAGACTTTTGCGAAAAACTAATGTAAAATGGGCATCATGATCAGAAATGACTGATATAGGTAAAACATGAAGTCTTAAAACTTCATTAATATATATTCTTGCTAAAATGGAAGTGGTAAATATTCTCTAATATCATGAACATGTGATGATTCTATAATACAATCAATAAAAACCCATATTTCTTTATTTCTCCAGGGATTTTTTTGTAGCACCATGAAAAATCCTTATGTAATTTTATCCGATTTCTACATGGGTATAAGAAGATGTTTCATGAAACCTATTAGATATTTTCTTCCAAACATCACCTATCGACAAACCAAACATCTTGACACATAATCTACAATATCTCTCTTCATATTGTCCAACGGAAAATGTTCCTTTAAATGTCTATACATATTAGTCCTACCATTGTGTGTAGGGAAATTGGAACTGTGGGTATCATCCTATATTTTCCTTTTTGGATCAGTTATAGAGGGAAAAAATCATCTTCAATTTTTTTGAAATATCTTCTTAAAATATAAATTCAATATATCTATCATCAATAACATCTTTAATTTTTCATTGAAACCCCAGTTCATTAAACTAAGAACTTTTTATCTTATCTAGTAAATAAGGCCTGGAATCCATTTAAATAAATACTGATGTTTCAACTTCCATGATAATTACTATATTATTATTTACTACATCAATGAATATAGGATCACTTTCAACTCTCACTGTGTTCATAACTCCATGTTTGATCCATCCAAATGCATTTTTGCACCATATTTTCCTTCCCTGGGCATTATTGTATTGTTAAATCATAGTCGTTGAGTAGTTGAAGCCATCTCCTTTGCCTCATGTTGTTTTCCTTCTATGAGAACATTTATTTTAAACTACTCTTCTCTATATATATCCCACATATTTCCTTGTATAGATAATGTCTTCAAATCATTAGGTACAACTAACTCAAGATAATTAGTTGGGTAGTTTTATTCAAGATATTTCATTTACCATGATTCATATGCAATAAAAATATCATGATGCATAAGGAAACAAATGAGTCTTTTCCTAGATTTATCACTATGAATCCAAAAATCATCATTCCTTGATGGTAAATTCAACATAAGAGATTTTTCTAATATTATTTTAAATTCAACCAAATATTCCTCAAACACTTTTCCAAATGAATGTAACTCCTTTAAATGTGATATTTGTTAGTGGGTTAGCCAATTTGAAAAAATTAATAATGATATGCCGATTGTAACCTAATAAACCAATAAAACAATATACATCAGTTACACTCGTCGATGTTGGAATTCATTGAATTGTCATTGTGTTTTAAGGATCAACAAAGATTCCATTCTTGGAGATAATATGGCGAATATAATAATTTTTTTGAAACTAGAATACACACATTCTATATATTCCATATAATTATTCCCTTTTGAGAGCCTCAATAATGACTCAAATGTGATTTCTTGATCGTCATATATTTTAGAATATATTAGAATATTATAAATGAAAACCACAAAAAAATTACACAAGATATTCACTGAACACTATGTTACTATGATCAGTAAAAACTGAGGGTCCAACAGTGAATCCAAATAAAATTTATGTAAATTCATAATTATCATAAGATGTCGAAAAATATGTCTTTTAAATGTGTTCCTTTTTCACTAGTAAGTGATAATATCCATAATGATGGTCAATCATTTAAAAGAATTGAGCACCTTAAATTTGATCAAATAGATCATCGATAGGATTAAGAGGATACATGTTATTTATTATGACTGCATTTATTTTCATTATAATCAATAAATAGTCTCATGGATCCATATTTTGTATTGAAAAATAGAAAAGTGTCTCCCCATGGAGAGACACTAGGTTAAATTAATAAATTTTTAAACATATCTTCATGTCATTTCATCAACTCTACTAATTCCACTATAACCATTATATATGGAGTATTAGATATTTTTTCATCATCGGGTTTTAAATCAATAAAATATCCAACTCCATGCTCAGGGGGATGTCTAGGTAAATCATTATAGGATACATAAATGTATTCCTATATAATAGGAATATCTTCGATTTTAGGATTACATTCTTCATCCCTAGAAGATATTTTCTCTTCCTCCCCAAGAATCACATTCATTAAATCTACCAGGGTTGGATTTTTATGTGAATCCATTGATAAAGCATCATCCTTAAATATAATGGATTCCCCTTATTCATAATATACCATACCATCAATAATTATTCAATAATTTTTACATCATATTTTGAAATCCAATATATAAAAAAGGATTATATGAAAATTAACAATAGCAATGATAATAAAATCACCAATTAGATAAAGTTTATATTTTATAATATGAACTTCTTGACAAATCCTTTTTGTGATAATGTTTACATTATGACTATTGAATGAAAACACCCTTACCATAGTGAATTGGAAATATCTAGTTTTTTATTGAAAACTGGTAAGATATAAAATAATTTGATGATCCAAAATAAAATAAATCATTTTCAATGTTTGAGGAAACTATTAATGTACCTACCACCATATAATTAGAAAATTCATCCTTAGTAGTGGTGATTTCATAATCTTAGCATTGATCCATTATCCATTTCATGGGAAATTTTCCTTTTCAATTAAGAAGTTTATAGCCATAGTGATCCAAATTCTTATAATTTATTCACTGATCATTTTCGGATTCTTTCTTTGCCTTGAAATCTCATGTAAAGTGTCCCTTTTCTAAACTCTTGTAATAGGATCGTGTCCCTAATAGGTATGTTCTGAGATTTTTCTTTCAACATTTATTAGATGATGGAAAATTTACCTTTCCCTTCGTCCCTTTTAGTTTTTTTACATTCTCCAAATTCTCAGCAACCCTCTTCTTCGCCTATTTTTCTTTACAGTCATAATACATAGAAAATTCCTTCTATTTTTTGATGGCACACGGTACTATATCTTTATATGCTGAAATTGTATGGGAAACTAGAACCCATCAAAATAATGGTTCTATCCCATTAAAGAATCATTCAAAATTACTTATTCAATTACGTATATTGTCTCTAGTGGGATGTTATAACAATGTAATGTAAGATTCATACTTTTCAACATTATGATCCTTTTTTTATAATGTTGAAATTACCATTACCTATCTTCTCATTTTTCATGTGGAATGTATTTTTATAGGAAATTTTATTTAAGTTCCGTCTAATATATATTTTCAACTTCGTATTCCTCCTTCTTGTTTTGAATTAATGACAACTATTGATCTGTTTCTTCTGAGAGATGATAAAAGACCTTAATAACATTCCCAATTTCATTACATCCCGAAGAAAGAAATATCTTATCTAGGGAACATATCCATTTCTCATATACAAATTGATTCGTAGTACAATTAATTTTTAGAGTTTTTTGTCCCATGAAGTGGTATAACATTGATATTCTATGTTGTGTGTATGGATACTTCATACAACTATGGATATTATTCATGAAATAGTTCAGTTGTCTCCATATATTTATAAGTAGTTCAGAACCAATTATAGCTCCAATTACAACATTATTTTCTTTCATAGGAGTCCATCCCTACAAGGATTACATACGTTGATACGACTTCCATTTCTTCTATTTGGTTCCATTTCTAACCAACCACATTCACTAGATTAGGTAATGAATCGTAATTCATATTTCCAAACTAGTGAAATACATAACATAAATTGAATTTTTTTTGAATATCTAATCTCATAAACGTAAAGTGGTTCATTTGGGAACATATTTATCATAAATTATTCACAATGGGTTTTAAAATAAATTTGAATTATCCTATGAATATCTCCTAGGAGATTTAAATGAGGAATGCAGTAAGGCATGTTGTCGCTTACCAGGTTACCCCAAATCAGGCTCAAAACACTTTGTTGTAGTCGTTACATCTAAGTACATATATGGCAGAACAACATCCATTGGGATGCATTTCATTGAAGACCCACATAATCCCTATTTTAAAAAAATTCTAGGATGTCCATCTATACTTATACTCAATGAATATCTTTGGTAAATGTTCCCCAATCAATGTTTTTATAAATCTAGTTCCCAATGATTATACTAAAAATTTTCTATTTCCAACTATAATACCCTATCCCAAATTTCCATGATTCAGTAAATTATTTTATTACATTGGGATGGTTAGAAGAAATCAAATACTAAAGGACCAATCAATTTATTATCATTGAATAAACTAAATACAGTCATTATATTTATATTACATAATTAAATGAACTAAAACCTTAAAACTCCTTCGAAATTATTCTTATTAACTTTACACATCCCAATAAGTAATTCATAATTTTCATTTTCAAATACTGGGAGAAAATGAAACAAAATTAAGGGGTGAGCGTAGATGCTCAGTAAGGGTTCATAATTCATTGAAAGCTATTGTAAATTTGTAAATTTTTTAAGGAAATATGTATAATCAAAAAACAGTCCTTTTAATCAAAATCATGACCACAATATGGAAATAATAAATCAAATATTACCTTATAAAAATGCAGATGGATATTCAAATATTCGAAAAATAATATATATTACCAAATCTCACAATGATGTAATGCATAATGTGGGACATCTTAAACAAATAATCAAAGTTTTTTCCTAGAAATAGTACATAAACGGGTAATACATTTTCCAAAACCAAAACATAATTCTCTCATGAGATATTCCAATGCATCAAGGGGCTAACATGGTCCTCGACCGACACATACAAAGTCTAATGAAATCCTCTTATGAAAGTGGTAAATCTTAACCATCATAAATAATTGTATTAAAACTACATATGAAATGTCAACAATTAAACTATAAGATATAGATGGTATCAAAATAGCATGTCTAAATTCAAACATACCATAAATTATTCAATACAATTTGTTAGATTCAATAATTAGATAAAAACATTAACAAGTCATAAGATCTAATAATGTATGTTTATATAGATGAAAATAATTGAATAAAATCATTAAAACTCATTGAAAGATATTCCCTTTTTGTTTTAAAATCCTTTAAAAAACATGAAATTTTAAAAGACAGAATTCAATTTTAAAATAAACTTATAATAATTTAAATAATGATTAAAAATGAAAAGGTATAATAATAGTGGAAATATCTTTGCCTGTTGTGTATAATTAAAAACATTCTTACCATAATTTCTCAAAAAGGTCATAAAGTACCTTGTTTTGATAATGATAAAAATATCCCTTTCAAAAAAATATAAAATATTAGTCAAGGGTAAAAATTTACTTAACATATTTATTGATAATATTTTGAAGGATAATTTTTTTTAACATAAAGTTGAATGATAAATGTGTTCTTGTAGATACTTATGTTTAAAAAGACTTGAATAATAATGATATTGTGAATATAACCCTCACCTTGTATTTCCCATTAGTTGATAGGGAATTAACATGTTGTATAAGGGGGAAATCATGTTATTAAATTATTAAAGCACCATAAATATATTTATTATATCATATATGATCCACTTATATCATTTTGTAAATAATATTTTAGCATTATCATAGTTTCGGGTATCAACTGCTTTGTTTCCCCATTCCTATTTTGTCATGTTAGTCATGTCTGGTATAGATAAGATGTATTTTATTCATATAAAGAATGATATTAGGTTCATAATTTTTATTTTCACTCATCATATAAATTTTATAATCATTTTGAATGATTAACATTGATACTGAATGTCACCGCATCATGGAAATGGTAGGTCGTATGTACGCACAAGCGACGATAACATTTACTCGATGGTTAAATGGTATAGTACAGGAAAATTATTAAATATATAGAATCAGTAATATTTTATATAAATTATTAACATTTATTATAATCATCATTATACCCATCAAAAGAAATTAGTGTTTAATTAAAAATTACACCACGACGTGGAGATGGTGAGCCTTATGTATATACGCATGGTCATACTGTTAATCGTAGGATGTGTAAAAGGAGAGTATGATTGTCTAGTATTGATGTTAACATCTCAGAATGTATATGATATTTTATATATTACTTTATTATGGAAACAACCTATGAAGAGTTAGTAGAATGAGAAAATAAATTGAATTGACTTGGTAAAACAAATACCTCTTCGTCAAGTGTCTTCTTTTTATTTTAAAAAAGGACTCCATATGTTAGATTCATACCAAAAATATGTCCTCTAAGATGAATTGAGGGAGGTTGGGAGGATAATTTTCCTGGGTTTTTCATATCCAAAGGTCTTTAGAGTTGTGAATAAAATAGGAAAAGGGTGCCATTTTATAATAGAGGGGACATGAAATTTAGAAAACCCCAAAACTATTAATTTATACGAAACTGATTTTTGTTTTAAAATATATGAAAAGTAATTTATTAATAGGATAATATGATTATGTGTCTAAATATACTCAACAAATAACATTTAGGCATGTTTTTTTAATCCTTATCATTTTGATTAATACTTATTTCATCAATTTAATTTTAATTCTGGGAATAATATTCTAAATATTAAATGGTTATACATATTTACTTATATGGTGTAAACTTAAAATAAATGGAGAAATTATAATATTTTATAAATTATAATTATCACTATTTTATTTTAAATAGGATATAATATTTAAATAATTTAATAAAATATTTTTTTATATAATATTTATATTGTTAATTTTGACAATATTCATTTATTTGACTTTTAAAAAAATACAAACAGATTGATAAATTCGAAAAAACTATTGAATACACTTCAAACATGTCATAGTCACCTAGAAAATTCTTTAATCACCTAAATTTTATAAAATTTTATTTATTTTAATATTTTTAAAACCCTTAATTTGATATTTCTATTAAATAAATTATTAATTAATAACTATGGGGATATTATTTATGGTAATTATTTAGTACCAAAAAATTATAAATAAATTACTATAATTTAGATAATTATTTTATATTTACATAAAAGTATTATTTTTGATGTTATATCTTAGAAATAACTATATTAAAATTATTATACTTATAAGAAATTAGAATGAGAAATTTTTTCACATTCAATGGTTTTAATAAAATTCATGTAATATTAATTGAATCATGTCTATTAAATGAGTCCATGTAGATGCATGGATGATAAGGGTAAAATTTAGTAAAGCAATAAAATTTTGACAGGTTTTAGGGAAGCTATAAAATATTTTTTTTTACAGTAATTATCTTACATCCCCTTATTTGTGGTAATAAAAAATTACTAAATTTATACATAATAATGTTAAAAAAATAAAATTAACCTATATACATAATTTTGACCTACTGATTCAAAATATAGAATTGATTTCTCAAAATTCAAAAAAAATAAGATTCATTAATGAAATTAAAATAAATCTTGTGGATGTAATGATAAATTAGGGTCATAAAAAGTTAAACCCAACAAAAGATTGACATGTGTTTATACCAAATTTAAATGTGACATTTCATAAAATAACCAAAATTTGATTAAATTTTAAAAACATAAACTATTCTTACATGAAAACTAATTTTAATTATAATATATTAAAATAAATAAATTATAAGAAAGAAAATTTGATTTAAAATACAAAATTTTTAACTATTCACTAAAATATTATTTAAATCAGAAAACCACAAAAAATTAATCCAATGTAAATTCTAATGTCCTAATTCAAGATAAAGATCTTTATTTTTTTGGAAATTAAACAAATAAAATTTACTAATAATGGATTTAAAATGCGATAACAATTAAATGATAATAAAACTACATTTTTTCAAAATGACATATTTTATTCAATAATTGAATTTATTCTTATATAAGGTCTATGAAATAGATAAGATGAATATTAAAATTTTATGGATTATAAAAATTTCAAATTATTGTTAATAATATTCATAACAATTTTATAATCTTTGTGGGTTACATTAAATACCATGACACTAGGATTATCACACATAAGTTCATTTTCAATAATCATCAGCGAAGAAATATTAAGTAATATGCTTCACTCTATTCAAAATTATAATTCCCATAAAATAAAAACTAGCTAATAGCTTTCCCCACCATTTTCAGTTACCATACATAGTCACCAAATTTATAAATGTCCTTTACTAATATTATAATGAACCACCTCATGTATATTTTTAAAATTAAATTTATATTATAATAATAATAAATTCCATAGTATATTCATTAAATTTCACTTTTGATACATAATTCTAACAATCGAACTGAGCATTACACATGAGTAACACAAAAAGTACACACTTCCTCATCTAATTTTATTATTAAATTGACATAACTATTATTTTATTATTTTACATACATAATTAAAAATCATCTCACCTTATATGTGTAAGGAGTAAAATTATGTGATTTACTTTTATTGATCCTTCCACTATATAATGTATCTAACTCAGTCCAATACCAAAATCATTATTTTTTATCCAAATGAATATTGTATCCCTACATCATGTCAAATCATTTTTACATTTTGTAACTAAAATATTTTATGAAAAATATATTTTAAAATTACTTCTATGTGTTGTTATTCTGAATTGAAAACTAAAATATTATTTTTTATCATTTATTATTTCATATGTTTTAAGTAATTTTCCATATATCTTGCAATGTTTATATATTAGATATTCATTTTGTTAATTTTCTATGTCAAATATTATATATTTAATGTTTTATATTATATTTTATATATCCTTATTTTAGAATAAAATTATATATTTTCCCATGAGAAATATTTCTCATACAAAAATGTTGTTTAATGACTCAACTGATTCTGATGTTCAATTTTTATTTTATTCTATTATAGATACTAAAATTTTAAAATAAAACATAGTATTTCATCATGTTGTGACTACAATGAATTATCAAACTGAAATAAAAAAAATATTTTTAAATAAAATATATTTTACTAACAAAAAAAGTAATATCTTATTATTAAATTAATTACATACCCACATGGATACAATCATTCCTCTAGAAAATGGATCATTCATGATATGTATTTTAGTGCTTCTACTAACATGTAAAAAATTATAAATTGATCAATAAAATTTTACTATATCTATGTGGGTCCAATTAATTTAACAATATACTATTTAAAATTATAGTAAACACATTTCACATTTATATTATGTCTCTCCTAATGAACTATTTATACATCACATGTACATCCATTATATTTACCATTGAAAAATTATATATTCCAACAATACTAGAATACATCACCTTATATCCCAGACTCCAATATATCCCATTAAAAATATAGAAATGACATATTATAAATCAAAATATATGAGACATGTTTTTGTACATTACATGAGAAAAATTTCAAACCTCACTTACTCTATTGTTAAATTATAAGATATTGGTTACACCGTATCTGAAAAAAAATATAATTGAAATAACCCTAGAAATATTTCAATTTCACACCAATCTCATAGATCTAAAATCAATGATAACATGACATATCAATTAAGAGAGAATTATATATTACTTATAGATTTAATCCACAGTTAATCATCTCAATCGTTATATATAAAGTCATGGAATCCGTATAATTTGTTTTTTGAGTCATATTTTACTAACCATTGTATGCTCAAAATACTATGAAAATTCATAATAAAAATCATAATTCTCCTTAATTTATACCAAATCCATTTTTATATAGACGTTATTTTATTTCACTTGCTAGAAAATCTCAATTATTTCACATAAATGATTGGAAAGTGCATGAGGTTGAGTTTTAGTACGACCGAAATAACTCTAATTTATAATGTTTATTATAATATATCTATAACAACTATATGACCACAATGTATTCACTATCAGTAATTATATCACACAACTTCATCATCGGAACTATTTTCTATGTCATCTAAACTACGAACAATAAATCAATTTTTATTTTAAACATTTACACTCATATAAAATCTATTTAAAATTCTATATAAAAAACTCCATCAAATAAAAATCCTAATTTCCACAATTCAAATTTTTTCAGAATTCATATGTTTTTATTTCAAAAAACTCATCACATGTGATTTATTGCCTAAAACCCCTTAAATGATGATTTTATTTCATAATTCATAACAACATGTTCATAATGATAATAATATGACTAATAATCATTTAAACACTAATATAAAATATAATTCATGAAAAAATAAAACAAGATACAGTGATATAAAATATATAATTTTGGGTTTAGTTAAATCCATAAACACATAACACATAACCTATTCTTATTAATTAAATATTATTGAATAAGAAATAAAGAAAATATGAAATATTTATTATGAACATTTTATTTATTTAGGAATATTTTTATATTTTTCGTTCATTTTAAATTAATATTTTCATTTCACTAATCCTTTTTTCATTATTATAGATGTGAATTGAACCTTATATGCTTATCTATTATGTATTAATGTGAGAACACTGATGCTATTAGTGGCCTAGAGTTAAATTTTTTTTAAAAAAATATCACTTATGAACATTTCCATCCATTTACTTTTTTTGAATTTCCTACAAATTTAATTTTCTTATTGATTGATAAAGTCTATTTATTGGTATTGTTTAAAGTACAAAAAATTATTATATCCTAATATATTTATTACTATATAGAAAACATGCTTCGATTCTATTCTATAATGTCCTAGTATTTTATTTAACGGTACATCTTGTGATGAATCTCTGCATAACATGAATCCCAATTCCTTATATATTAAAGGCTGGTAACGTACGATGGTTGATTAAATAAATTATTGGTGAAGTAATACCTAATGTATAATTTTTTAAAATAAATATATAAAATGATTTCCATCTTCTAAATTCCAATAATATAAATATTTCCTCTCATAATAAATATGGGAAAATAGTCCAACCAAAAGAATGAATCATATATACTAAATATAAAATAATTTTTTCTACTATAATTCTATATATAGTTTTATTTCATGATAAAAACTCTCATATAACTTGATAGGGAACCATTAAATATTCAAAATTCTATATGTCAGAAAGGCCTATTAAGATGGGATAGTCCAAAGGACTATTGACATGAAATCACACACATGTCTAAAAGTCACATTCATTGAATAGTATGTATTAATTTACCTATACCTAATATATTTCAGACTATAATACCTTTAAATTCTATATAACCTAGTATCCTCCATTGCTACAACAATATAGTGACTAATTTATTACTAGTATAGTATATGTGGACAACTCACCAATCAAGGGAATTTAGATTTGATCCCTTGATAGAGACATGATTACACAAAAATACTATAACTGAAAATAATCCCCCAAAAAATAATAAAATAGTCACCATATAGTTAAAAATATAGAATGAAAAAATACTAAAATAACATAATCTTATTATTCACCCTCAAGAAATAAACTGAAATATTCACCTTAGATACTACATAACTCTTACATCCCCTATAGTATTAATTCTCTTATATGAAAAAAGTGTTAAATATGTGAGAAAAACCATTTGAACTATATATACTCCTCGATTATCATTCTATATTTTAGTATGATGAATCAATATCCTCCATAAAAATACTCTAGCATGTGTTTGATGTTCATTTTTTTAGAAGTTCTCATTTCATGAAACCATGTGCAACAAATAACCCAATGCATCATTTTAATGCACCATAATCAATACTAATGATATTCTCAAATATTTATTCATTAAATTAAGATGAATCTATGCACCCTAGATATACTTCTTTATCTTGTGATTGAATATATTTAGTGAATTAATGAATATTTGGAATGTTTTACTAATCCTTATGACCTTAAAAATATTTCACCATTTCAAAAATCATATGATATCACTACAGTATAATTTCATCCACCAAAAAATAGTATACCTAATCATTTTCTTTGATACCTCACTAGAAACCTCAATAATAAAAATAAAAAATATGGTTTTATACATCATAAGCACAATAGGAACCCTCTTACATATCCTATATTCTTGTTCATATTACTCAATGCTTATATAAACACCCCCCACATAGTCTATCTCCTTGGAAATATACCTCATCCCCTCTATGGATTCCCCATTTATAAATAATCTATTAATTTATATTTCATAATTCATCTACATACAACATATTTTTAGACCAAAAGATTTCCTATTATTTTAACTACCTAATGGGAAACACCTTATATATTTTACTCCTTTGTAGCCATTTGTTCACAATATGAATCATTCCACCCATGACTGTCATTTTTATCCAACTAAATATTGGTTCTTGACCTAAAACGAACCATCCTCAATAGAATAACTCAGGTTGTGATTTTATATAAAGAAACTGTTAACTATAATACCTTAAACCCAAGCCTCTTCTTTAGAGGAAAATAATAATTCTATATTGATTCATTATATAGAAGAACAATAATATCATCAAATAGACCATCATGATTGAAAATAATAATGTTATTACAAAGATTGTCACCTTTCAGGTATATCCGAAACCATATTTCATAAATAACCACCAAAGATACTCACTACATCACATCTTGAAGGAACCTCTCTTTTTTCATGAAATTATTCCAATAGTGGTATCATGATGAGTATGAATCCACTATTTTACATAACAAATATAACATACAATGACATATCAATAGAATACTCTCTATCTATTTCAGACATTGACACACTTAGTCTAATCATCAATCTCACTAATTAACCAACCAATAGGTGTCATTCATAATTACATCATCACCATATATTGTACAATAATTAATTACACTATCCAATGAAAATTAAATAAATATAACAAGGGATATAAGATCAGGATGAACTGATAAATATTTCAATCCAAATACAACATACTTGCATGAAAAACCATGATACTTTTTTAATTATTTATTCTCAAAGTAATTAAATATTTTTTTACTTTTTTATTTCACACAACCCTGAATAAAGATGATTTTTTATGGAATAACTATGTTTGATTTGCGTTATATGAAATAATAAGCCATGATCTCACTATACACAACAATTCAGTTATCATGAGGTATAAGAAATAGTCTGTTGGGCATGTATTACATACAATAACAAGATCATTCGATTGCTAGTGTGACATGTATGTTTGAGTTTTACAAGACTACAAGATACTATTAAAATTATAGGTCAGATATTATTATAGCCACATCCTTGCTATTTGAATGGATGTTATGAATAATATTAAAGAAATTTTGAAAAACTATTTACACATGTATATAAAATTAATACTTTGGATTTCAATTATTAGATGTTAATGAAAGAACTATTTAGAAATAAAAAAAACTAAATTTCAACGAAAACTATTTTTTTAAAATAGAATCATAATATAATCTCAATAATTTATATAAAAATATTGAGTTGTTTCATAAATAAATTTTTTATATTATAATATTAATCAATATATTTTATACTCATCCAATATATTTGATATGTATAAGATAAAAATATTTCCATTTTTGAGAAAAAAAATGTATTTTCTTATATATCATTTTATAGCCTTTTAATGGAGAACCCATTTTTATTTGATAATAGACTCTTTTTTAATTTTAATTTGTAAGACTAAAACTTTTTTTGAAATCTCAACATAAAAATATATATGATGGGGAATTATGTATTTTTTTTGGAAGGAATAATTTTTAAATGAATAATGAATAATATTGAATTTTAATTCAAAACTTATATTTCACATAATTTATTTATATGGTAAAATTATGTAATTTATTAGTATTATAGAACAATTATAAAATTACATATAAACTAACCCAATTAAGGACATAGAAATAACTTTTATCATTAAATTGAATATAAAATAATACCAAACTTTTGATCAATTTTATTTCAAAAAACTTATTCTATTGTCACATCTACGGGATTAAATTAAGATTAATTTCTACAACTTATATGATTGAAATTTATGGAAATTGATCGATTATCTTTAAAAATATTAATATATTATATATAATATATTATTCTTATATTATAAAATTAATTATTCTTGAATGTGATTAAAATTAGTTATAATAATTTAGTGAAACGTTATCTTAAAAGGGGACTAAACAATACACATATGGGCCAAAATGGCCTAAAAAGTTGTCCAAAATCAATTTTATGTACATATTTAGATAATACGTTACATTTATAGAATATTTTCTATTATTGGAGCCACATTTCATATGAAAATTGTGGGAGGAATACATTTTTAAAAATTATACAATAATTCCACATCTCCTCCACTATAAAAAGAAATCCACCCCTCCTTCTTATTCAATCCTCTCATGATAATTGTATCCCTAAAATTATTCTCAAATTATCTACCAAAAACCCCTAAATTTCTCCCAGAATCCCATCTTATGGAATTAATCCATCCATGTAATCCCTTTGGTGTAAACCAAAATGATTTTCCTAACGAAGAGGTAACATCCTCCCACAAGATATGTTGTTTTATATTGATTATCCACCACCATAATTAAAATTATTTCAGGATTATATGATACTTTAAGAATTATTAATATAGTTAAATTTATTTATTATTATTTATATATAATCATAATTACACTTGAATCTAATGGTTAATGAACATACCATTCTGGTGTTTGTTGATCTACTACCACATAAAAATCTTTTGTTCATTTTTACATTTCACCCTCACAAGAATGGGAATTATTATGTATAATATGGTTTTATATGATATATATGATATATATGATAAATTTATAATTCTATAATTATTTTATATCACATAAATTTAGGCATTACTTTTTTTGAGAATACATAATTTTGTTTCGGGACACTACTAGAAACATAGGTTTTCCCAACGATTATATACCAACAGTTTCTTCAAACCATTAGTATAGTGTAAAAAATGCAACATTTTCCAACGTTTTTTTCAATGAGTTGGAAATGTGTTAATATAGTTATGGTTTCCCAATAGTTTGATAAAACCGTGGGGAAATCTTATATTCTTCTTAGATATACTAACATTTTTAATAAACTATTGGTAAAGAGAGGCTTTCCCAATGGGTTTTAAAAACGGTTGGGAATATTCTCCCCCAACTACCCAAAAGTCACTCGGCTCTATTGCAGACTCTTAACCAAATCTCCTCCCAATGTTTTATCGTCGGAAAAAAATCTTTACATCCGTATATCCATTATTAATCAATCTATTTTTTATTTATAAACTTCAAATTAGTAAGTGTTATATTAGTTTAAATGTTCTCCCTCTATTTTTTTGTTTTTTGTTTTGATTTGGGCTAAATTAGACTTCCTACAGTCTGTGGAGTACTTAAACCTTGATTTGTTTTCTATTATTTTATCTACACTTCATACAAGGTAATGGGTTTGTTTAGTGGGGTGATATGGTAGTTTCTATAGACATTAGTTTAGTTGAAAATTCGATTTTGATTTGGTATTTATAGTTTTGTTCAATGAATAATGGGGAGGTTATTGATTTTGGGGATTTATTGGATTTTGTTGGGGTGATGGATTGGAATTGTGAACACCCCCACACCCACCCCCTGGAAACCTCCCACCCCCTGGAAAATCCCCCCACCCATTAGAAAACCCCCAACCCTACACCCCACCCCCTGGACACCCCACACCCACCCTCCATGGACACCCCTCACCCCCCATGGATAGACCCCCTCCCACACACCCTGGATACCCCCACCCCCAAACTCCTTGAACAACCCACACCCCAATTGACACCCCGACCACTTCTATGGTTATCCCCCCATTTCCTAGACACCCCCAACCCTATAGAAAACCCCCTTGATACAACAACACCTTCTAGACACAACCACACTTCTTATGTTCTTGGCCCAATTTTCAAATTGGAATTAGCATTTTACTTGATTTCCCCATTCCCCATTGGCATTTCCTTAGTGACCCATAGAGCCTTATAAATTGAATATGTAATGTTTTGATAAATTTAATTTCTCATGTTTTGATAAATTTAATAAGTCATGTTTCAATAAATTGAATTTGTCATGTTTTGATAAATTGACTGTTTTTTTGAATGAAATTGGTAATTCATGATGGTTTTCCTTTAGTAATGAATAAAATTATTTAAAATAAATTTACCCTATAGGGAGATGTAGGAGGAATAGGGGGTTGTCCTGGTGAGGGGGATTTCCGGGTGGGGGTGGGTTGTCCCAGGGGTAGAGATGATACATGGGGGGTAGGGGGGATATAGGGGTGTGCGGGAGGGGGGTAGGGGCTGCCCAAAGAGGAGTGTGGGATGTCTAGGGGGTCTGGGTGGGGTGTACAGGTGGGGGAGGGGGTGTGGGTAGTCTCAAGGGTGGGCAGTTCAGTGGGTGGGGGTGGGTTGTCCACGTGGGGGTGGGTAGACCAGGTGGGGACGAGATGTGGGTTTCCAGGGGGCGGGTTGTCCATGGGGGTGGGGTTGGGTTGTCCAGGTGGGGGAGGGGTGTAGGGTGTCTAGGAAGGGATTGATGTCCATGTGAGGGTTGTGGGGGGGGGGGGGTAGAAGGCGAGCTGTAGGGGAGGGGTGTGGGTTGTTCCGGGAGGGGGTGGGATCTCCAGCGGGTGGGTGGGCTATCCAGATGGGGGAAAGGAGTATGGGCTATCCAAGGAGGGGATGGGGGGTTGTCCAGTGGGGGTGGGTGCTTGGGCTGTCTTGGTGGGGGTGGGGGAAGGGCTATATGGGGGGATGCAATGGAAGGGGGTGTGGGCCCTCTAGGGGGTGGGCTATCTAGGGGTGGTGATGGTCGGGTATCCAGACGGGGGAGGGGGTGTAGGCTATCTATGGGGGTGTGGGATATCTTAGGAGGGAGGTGGGTTTCCCACTCTGATACTCTTCAAAAAAAATCACATATAACCAATGTGTAGTTTCTTTCACATGTTATGACTTTTCTAGATGATCAATACCAACACTCACTCTTACCCATCCTAGAAGAAGTGATATCTATAATGAAATTCCACTCATCTTCTAATCCACTATCCATATTGATCTCTTAAAAATTTAACATTTGAACAACTCCATATCACCTATTGATATAAAAATGCTATTTACACCTATGAGTAGTGTCCCATCAAATCATGGATCAGAAAATCTGATCGACGTTTGATATTTGGTGGTTTGTTTACAATTGGGAGAGTTCTGATTTATATGTATGATATTCAAGGTATACACTAACTATCTTCTCGATCATCTAAAATAGGAATGGAATCTTACTACAATGGGATATAGATTAGATTTTATGACCCTAGTTTGGGGGTGGACACCCACACACACATGGACAACCCCCCATCCCCCTAGAGACCCCCACCCCTGGAAAACACCTCCACCGATGTGGACAGATCTCCCACCCCTTGTGGAAAGCCTGCCCACCACCTGGACACCCCATACACCCTATACAGCCCCACCACCCCCGTGGATAGCCCATCCACCCACCTCATACCCCATACACATCCTCACCACCCCCATGGATATCCTACCCAAGCCCCTAGAAACCTCATACCCTCTTAGACACCCCCTAGAACACCCCACCCCTTGACACTCTCAACCCCCCTGGACCGCCCCACCACCCCCGTGGATAGCCCTCCCACCACCCTGGACACCATGTACCCCCTAAACAGCACCCCCCCATACTTGTAGACAGCCCGCCCACCCCCTGGACACCTGCCCACGACCCCTTGGACTCCATCATCCCCCCAGACACCCCACCCCCGGGGAAGCACCCCCACCCAACCCCACCCAACTAGACACCTTGACCCCACTGGACAGCCCCACCACCCCCATGGAAAACCCACCCACACCCTGTGGGAAGCCCACCCACCCCACCGGACACCATGTACCCCCTTAATAACCACCCACCCCCTTGGATAGAAAACCCACCACCTAAACAC
Organism: Viscum album; assembly: GCA_963277665.1. Taxonomy (NCBI): domain Eukaryota; kingdom Viridiplantae; phylum Streptophyta; class Magnoliopsida; order Santalales; family Viscaceae; genus Viscum; species Viscum album. The sequence goes on from OY728148.1 coordinate 397,284,111, forward strand.
CATGTACCTTCATTTACAGCCCCTCCCACCCCCATGACATCCCACCCACCCCCTGGACACCTCATACCCTCAAGACACCACACTCCCTAGAAATCCCCCACCCCTGGAAACCCCTGACCCCCCTGGATAGCCCTGCCAACCCCTTGGAAATCCCCCCCGGACACCTCGTACCCCTTAGACCTCCCCCACCCCATGGACAGACCGCCCAACTGGACACCCTGACCCCATGGACGACCCCCACTCCCTGAACACCCCTGAACCACCTGGATAGCCCCACCACCACCATGGACACCACGTACCCCCTAGAAACCTCCACACCCATGGGAAGTGTAGGTGATAACTCAAATAATAAACTAAAATATAAAATTTATTCGATTTAAAATTTACTCAACTACTAAAAATTTCTTTTCCACATGCGTACACGATCATGTACACTCATGTAAAGTTCCTCAATGATATTTTGTTATAAATATAGTATTTTTTTGTCTTTTATATTATCAATTTCATATAGGGTAGTGTGTCCATTATGAATTCATATAATGTGAACAATTATCCTTTACTTAAATATATTTTTGATGAAACATAAATCTCTTTGAATTGATTTTGAGGAAATGACATATAAATTTTTTTTATACAGAATAGATAGAAGTTGAATGTAAGAAACTGATTGGATTTCAAGCGATTTTCAGAACAATTTGGAGGTATTTTTAGATTTTTCATTTTATAATCCTTCATTTAGTTGTCACATACACTTCCCATGTTACAATTATGTTGGAAACATTGGTTGAGCCATGAAGAAGTCAGCTAACACATAACAGAATATGTTTTTCAAGGAAACTACACTATGTGGTATCAAAATGAGGAGAAAATTAAATATAAAATTATAGATGATCCAAATTAGAGGATTGGATTGGACAATTTGTTATATGACCAGTTTCAGTTTATTCTCCATCGTGAAAAAAAGGATTCATACCCATGGAGACTTCTATATGACAACACACGATGCGTCTAATGAAAATGATGAATTTTTTATGGTGAAAAAATTAAATGATGTTTCCACGAATCTAGTATATCGACAATGCGGTTAAACTCAAAGCTATAATTCTTAATCCAATTGTTTCATAGGAAAATTATGTATGATATTTATAATAATTTCATTGATTAAACACATAAAATCTTGACGGAATTACTTTCAGATGATGCCTATATTCCCTCAAACCACTATATGGTATGTAAGTTAGTTGAGGAATGTGGATTTTCTAGAAAAAAAAAATCTTTCTTCCCTAAAATATTTCAGTTTCTTCTGGTTAGAAATTGTTGAATGAGATGATTCTATAAAATGTGGAACATCCCTTTGGAAGCCAAAAACTGATGGAACACTATCTCATATACCCCAAGAAGTAATGTGACACTTTCCATTGATCCCAAAACTATATCATCTTTTTATGTCCAATTAAATATAAATAAAACTGAGATGGAATGATACCGAGAGAAAAAAGACTAATGATTAGTGGGTTCCCCCTGTAGATGGATTTGAATGGAAGAGATTTTTTTCTCGATATCTTGATTTTGTAGATGACATACATAATGTGAGGTTTGTTCTTTCATGTGACAATTTTAATCTATTTGGGAAGATGCCTACGTTGCACATCACATTGCTATTTTTAATACACATTTATAATCTTCCGGCCTGGTTGTGTTTGAAAAAACCTTCAACATTCATTAGTATACTAATATCTATCAATTATGATCCCATCAATGATATAAATGTATACATTAAAACTTTAATAAAATAGTAGAGACTTTTTTGGTATGTGGGTGTGCGCACATATGACTCATGTTCTAAAGACATATTTCTGATGAGTGTTTCACTTATGTGGACTATTAATGATTTTTATACTTATGAAATGATTCCTAGATATAGCATGAATAGAAAACTATCATGCCCTATTTTTATTATGAATAAATGATACAGATTACTGAAACATCATTATAGTTTCAGTATTATGGGACACATACGATTCATTCCAATAGACCATCTATATAGAAATAATCATCAAAGATTTTACAATACCATGGAGACCGATTATCCACCTCAATGTATGCCTAGTACTGTAGTGCTTAATGAATTGAATGATTTAATTTTTTTTTCGAGAAGGGTCAAAAGAAATCTAAAATGAGAAATAATATTTCCCCTGAAACCTGTTACAATTTGGTGAAGAGATATATATTCTTTGATTTTCCTTATTGGTCTACCAATTAGTTATGTCATTTATTATAAGTAATGATCATTGAAAAAAATATTTGCAAAATGTTGATTTTGATTCTCTTCAATGTTTAAGGAAAAATAGAAGATGATTTACAGTCTCAGTGTGACTTGGTGGTTTGGGGTATTTGACCAGAATTACATCCTGTGCATATTAGTAAAAATAAATGGGAAGTTCCATAAATTTCATTTGTGATGAATCCTACATAAAAATATTTCTATAAGTACTAGAGACTATTAATGTTCCTAATAGATATTCAAGAAACATATCTTAATGGGTCAATAGAAGATATTAAAATATAAAATATTTTAAGCCTCAGGATTATCACATCCTTATGCATGAGTTGATTAAAATAGAAATTCGTCATATTTTTTCCAATAATTTAAAGGTGATTGTTATTCAGTTGTGCCAATTTTTTAGAGATATTTGTGCTAATAAGTTGTCCATGTATTTCTGGAAAATAATGTTGGCAGATGCCCCATTTATTTTGTGTGAGTTAGAGAAAATATATCCTCCATCATTTTTGCAAAGGCATGTTTCATTTGACTTTCCATATTATAATATAAATCCTTATTGAAGGAAATATTTTTTTGGTGGATTTATCCAACTAAAATAAATATGTACACATTAAATTATTCTTTCTGTAAAAAGAATCATCTCGAAAGTTCTCTCGCGAAAGGTTACATTGCTTATGAATGTGTGTATTTATTCTCTATGTATTTGTCTAATATTTCTACAAGAATGAACAGACCAATGATAAATGATGAAGAATAGTATGAGAAAATTGAACCGAGTCATCCATAACTTCCTCAAATAGAATGAAATCTTGGATCATATATATAGATGACATTTAGCCTTGAAGAGCGGGAGATGGCACGTCTCACAGTTTTGTTCAACTGTGAATTGTTCAATGACAACATCATGTAAGAAAATTGAATATGTATATCTTATATATATATATATATCTGTTTAAATATTCCAATTTTTATATAAAATGAACATAAATCGATGATAAATAGAAAGCATCGTTGTTTATCATTGAAAAGGAGGGAGACTTTTCATAGAAAAGAGTTTTCTTCTTAGTTAAAATTGAAGGTTATAATATTATTGTTTAAAATAAATAAAACACTATTAAATTAATTTTAATATTCATTTATATTTCAGATATTGTGTTTTCCTACTAACTCTATGTATGAGGAAATAAGATCTTTGGAATTTGGTCCTATTAACATGGTTCGTGACTGTAAATCAATTGTTATTAATTGGTACAAATTTATTATCACATAACATGAACAGATCATGAGAACACAACATGATGGTGTTATGGTTACTGCAACAATAGACTATTATTAGAGTGCATCAGATAGTAGACCACAATTTGAATATTTATGTTTTTATGGAGTCATTGAACAAATAATAATATTGGATTATTATTCTCATAGACGAATCACGACGATGAAATGACAATGGTTTGATTTGATGACGAGACCGTGAACATTTATTGATGATTGTGGATTCAGATTAATTTATATGACTCAAACTCTTTCTACTGATAAACCATATTTTTTGGCATCAAAGGGAAAACATGTTCTTTATATCAAACACCATCTTCGACTTGAATTTTGTGTCATTATTGAAGTAATTACAATAAATGTTTTTGATGATGGTGATGATTGAATCGACAACATCCCTACTGTCATTGGAAATGATCCATTTATTAAAATTGACGACTCTAATTGCTAAATTGTCAGATTTGACTGTAAACCTGAGGATGTGGTGGTAAATATTTAAAATCATCCATTCATGTTCTCAATTATTTTGGTTTACCTCAACATGAATTGTTAAAGATTATACTATTCCAATTTATTTAATATTGATTAAAAATATCTAGTATTAGAAATGATAGTTATGTGAATTTTCATTGTATATTGGTTTCAATTTTAATTAAATTTCATTTTCTAATATTGAATTGAACTATATTCAATCCTATTAAACCAACATTTCTAATCCAGTGAAAATTTCAATGCATCAACTATGATTTGTATAAAATTATTATAACTCTAAGACCTCTCTATAATATTTTTCTTGGTAATGAACATAATGGTTTGTATTCTTCTAGAAAACATTTATAAAAACCTATATCATCTACCTGGGCTAAAGAAATTAAATTTTTTTCTTAATTTCGACAACTTATTTACCCCTTATGAATCTGGTAGAATCAATGATCCATGATTTTAATTGACTAATGTAACTTAATGAATAACCATCCTACTTATAATTAAAATTATTTATTACATCTTGTATGACCAATTGACATCATTATATATCTGTTTAAGCTCACCTTCAACAATGGATAGTTAATTTATCCATGAACTCCCTATTCCTTTTTATTTATTTTTTTGGGTAAAACATTAGTTATCCTTTTCTAATTACTTCAATTTTACTTTTATAATTTAGGAAATACAAATAATTATAGAGAGGTGACTTAAAGATTTGATGGAAAACAATCATCACATGACTCAGATGGGAATTCCACCACTAGTGCTTGTAGTGAGTATTTTATTTCAAATATTTATATTTAATTAATATATAATGACATGTGAATAATTTTGTTTTCAAAATATTTGCAGGATCCATCTACTAGGTGATAGTTATTTGATGAGAAGCCTAGTAGTGGTCCCATTACTTCATGTGTTCATATGAGGGGGGTGGTAGAAGAGCTAGACGATCTGGTTGGCGTACCCGATTAGACAATTCCCCTCCCACTGACATACCATCCATACCACATTTTGATCTTAGTGTTTTGTTAGGGACACACTAGATATTTATGCCTCCCATATATTCACAACCCTTTACATCTAAGCCTCCTCACCCGTATGTACCATATCTGATGATGATTCCCACTCCCCATCCAGTATTCAGCCAACCATCCCTATCATCTTCTTTTACTTAAACTTCATTCTCTTTGGGATTTTTATATTCTATCTTCTTTGACTCCTGCTCCACAATAGTATATCCATGTTGATCATACATTGGGACCCACTCCACATGTACATGGTGTTACTTCAGTTTCTGAGAATCCATAGATCATGCTATAGCAGGTATAGATATACAACCCTAAAAAAATTTAAACCATTAGTTATTTTCATAATAACTTGTATTGATTAAATATTTGTTTTTCATTCATAACAGATACATATAGTGATAGGAAGGTGGGGCGGGGGAGTACATGCATGCGTGTAGTGTGGAACCACTATATATTATTAATGGTGGACTACAATAAATAGAGTCAAATGATTGAATAATCTAGGCAGCAATGTCGGATATTTTTTTTGCGATGCTTGAAAAATACTCCAACATCATTCCTGTCAGCCTGCTCTAATGAAGACAGTTGCCAAATGATGTAAAGGATAATGCTAGGGTAGAGATATGGGAAAAAAATAATTGAAATTTCATGAAATATATTATTTTTTTAATTTATATGAATTAATATTTTGGTGTCAACTTTGGTTCAATTTCCCAGATGGTGAGGGTAAACGGGAAATACATCTAAAGGATTTAGGTGCTCTTTGGAGAGAATACAAGCACAAGTTATATATTGTTTGGTGTGCTAGAGTTGGCACCGTGTTAGAGGTGATCCCTGTAATGGATGATTGTATGTTAGAAAATTATCGATAGATGGCTACTAAGTGTATAACTAGCCAGTTTAAGGAATTAATCACATTAGAGTTTTCTAAATGAAAATATTCATGTTTTTCATTAATGAATTTATTTTCTTTTATATATAAATAATATAGAAGAATAAAAAAACATTTATGTTAACAAATACAACCACACAATGGGATGTACTATGATGACATGTCATAGGAGGTACTAGTAATGACAGTTTATAAATTTTTGTTACGACTTGTGCATTCTATTGCTTCCTCCATAATTTAATCGATTGCGAAAGTTATATAAATTTATCTATGAAATTAATTATTGTTATCCTATTCTTAATTATGGTTTCCTACATTTAATGTCATAATAGAGGTATAAATTGAATATTTAATGACATGTGCCTTGAGAAAAATAGTTTTGCTCGAGTAAAAGAAAGAAAGATAGAAGTGCAGTTAATGAACTGACTCAACAACAATTTGTGAGTTTTAAGTTGTAGATTAAAAATATTATTCTCTATTTTGTAAAATAATAATCAATTTATATTTGTAACATATTACATTAAAGGCCGTTGACACCCAAAATCCTGACAATTTTGGCCTAAATTATCACTTACATCAGGTGTTGGGAGGTTAGCACCCCAGTAGAGTATGATGGAGACCTGGTAAGAGTATAGTTGTGACAAGGTATTGGTCCTCCTAAGGTATGATTTTTAGTGCCACCATGTTCCAGAAGGATAAGGTATTAGAATAGCATGCTGCAAAAATATCCATAGAGGTAGTTGAGCAGTCTGTTAGGTAAAACTTTGTATTTATGAAACTGGTGAAAGTTTTACGTCCAACACTTGCACCAGAGGACAACACATCATGTGATAAATATATGTCGTAGTTGAGTTCTATATATGGTGCACTGGGTTGCAGTTCAAGTGCTGGTAGAGATTATGGCAAGGAGTAGGTTGAGGAGGAGGGGAGGGAAAAAAGGAGGCCGATGTGGAGGAGGAGTGAGAGGGGGATGGTGATGAGGAGGTCGAGTCTTAGTATGAGGGTGAGCATGAGGGATTTGAGGATAGAGGGGAGGATGAAGAGTAAGTCAATGAATATGAGGGTGAGGCTAATGGTGATGTTGATAATTGTGATGGTGATGAGGGCTATTTGATTAATTAATTTTTTGAATTATTTTATTGAACATTGATGTTTATTGATTTGTTGTGCCATAATATGTCAAATTAGGTTGGTCACATTATCATAAATTTTTATCTATAAAAAATAAAACTTGACTTGATGATTTGTTGTGGCTGATTCACCCCTCCCCTATAAATCCCTCCACTACTGCGGAATGCCCTTCCACCCCTTCGGGACACCCCTTACCCCCTGGACAGCCCCCCAACCCCACGTGGACAGCCCTCCCACCCCCTGGATAGTCCCTCTACGCATGGACAGCCCCCACTACTATGGATAACCCTACCCACACTAGAATAACCCTACCCCATGGGTAGAACTCCCACCCCTTGGACACCTCATTCCACCTAGATAGCCCCACCCACCCCTAGACACCCCACCCACCCCTAGACACCTCGTATCCCCTAGACAACCCCACCCCGTAGAAAGCCCCCCAAACAACCCCTAGACACCCCAACCCCCTGGATAGCCCCACCACCCCTATGGATGGCCCTCCCACCCCTTGGATAGCCACTCCTCCCATGTACAACCCCCATCCTGTGGATAGCCTTCCCACCCCTTGGACACCCCTCTCCCCATGGACAGCCACACCATTCTCGTGGACAACATGCCTGCCCCCTGGACACCCTGTACCCCCTGGACAGCCCATCCCATGCCCTGGATAGCCCACCCACCACATGAAAACCACGTACCCCATGGACAACCCCCACCACTTGGACACCCCCTACTCCTTAGATTGTTTCCACCCTGGTAGAAAGCTTGCCCACCCCGTACCCCCCTGGATAGCCCTTCCACCCTCATGGACATCCCACTCGCCACATTGGAGACCCAGTACCCCTGGACATATCCCCCACCCCATGGAAATCTTCCCACCCCCTGTACACCCCCTACCCCCATCGATAGCCCCACCACCATAGTGGACATCCCGCCAACCCCTGGACACCCACTCCACCCATGGACAACACCCCCACCCCCGTGAATTAGCCCACCCACCCCCTATATACCCCTACCCTCCGACCCCTCCCCCCCATAGACATCATGCCTACCCCCTAGACACCCCCACCCCCTAGACCGCCCCGCCACCCCTATGGACAGCTCTCCCCCCTGGACACTTTGAACCCCACTGGATAGCACCACCCACCCCTGTGGACACCCTCGACCCCCCTAGACATCACCCCCACCCCAATGGACATCCATGCCCACCCCTCTAGACACCCCTACCCCCTGGATAGCCCCACCACCATCGTGGACAGACCCCCTGGACAGCCCCCCACCCCATGGATTATAGGGTTTCTAAGAATCCAAATATCCCTTTATTCATATATACCCAGTTCGTTGCCTTTGGGGATCCTTGATCACAAAAAAATAATAGTTTAAGGTATATTAGAAACTATAATGAATAATTAATGATCTGATAAGAAAATGAATATTCCACTTCCCTAGGAGTTTTAGTAGACACTAAGACTAGGAAGAAAATAGCCGGATTCTAAGAATGACTACATAAGATATCCCCATGTGGAATTTTTGATTCATTTATAGTGGTAACATTTTGAATAATTTTCAAAAACAGAAACAGTAGTAAAATAATCTGATGTTCAACAACAAGGGACACAAAATCACAAGTACCATAAAGATACATCATTAATAATTCATTATAAAATCATTTCAAAATCACATAATAGAGGTGTTATTCATTTTAGAACTCCCCAATGGTTTATAGAAATCATATTTAAGGCTCCATTTCCAAAATCATATATATTTTTTCTCCCATAATAAAAATTTATTCCATTTATTAATAACCAAATCCCCCTTCCTACCATGCATTCCAAAAGCATTCATTTTTTCCCAAAGAAACACATACATTTGAAATAATTAATATTCCAAAACCATTTTAAAAATACAAATGATCATATAATATACGAAATTCATTCCATTAAAACCATTACAACCCCCATCCATCATAGTCACCACCCCAACCACTGGACACCCAACCCCCTCGACACCCTTAACCCCATGGACAGCCCCCACCCCCTGAAAACCCCCACCCCACCCCTTGGAGAGCCCCCAACCCCCGAGACTACCCCCAACCCCCCTATATAGCCCCAAACCCCTGGACGGCCCCCACCCCTCCTAAAAACCACCCCACAACAAGGAGAAGCCCACCCCCACCCCTTGGACACCCCCATCCCCAAGGACAACCACCCCCACGCCCTACACACCACCCCACCCTCATTGGATATCCCCCAATCATTGGACTGCCCCCACCCCCTGGACACCCCCACCCCCTGAACACCCCCACCCCCAAGAAATCCCCCCAAACCCTAAACACCACTCCACCCACTGGACACCCCCATGGGGATCCCCCCACCCCTTGGAAACCCCAAACCCTTGGATGGCCCCCACACCTCTTTGACACCACCCCACCACCGGACACCCCCACCCCCTTGACACCCCCACACCCATGCCCCTGTACACCAACCCGCCCCCCTTGAACATCCCCACAACCCCATAGACCCCCAACCCCCTGGACACCACCCCACCCCCTGGACTCCCCCACCCATGGACACCCCCACCCCTAGAATGCCCCCAACCCCATGGTCACCACCCCACCCCTTTGACAGCCCCATGGAACCCCCCCCCCCCCCCCCCATACACCCCCACCCCCTGGACTCCCCCATGCCTATGGACAGCCACCACCACCCCCTGGACACCACACCAACCCCCTAGGATAGCCCCCATCCCTGGACCGCCCCGACCCCCTAGACACCTCCCCACCCCCTTGACACCCCCACCCCATGGACACCCCACCTATTCGATATCCCCCCAACCCCATTTACACCACCCCACACCCTAGACTCCACAATACCCCTAGACACCCCCATAGATATCCCCCCCTCCCCAACCACCATAGACAACCCCCCCCCCACCCCCTAGAGACTCCCCCCCGGACACCCCCACCCCCTGAATACCTCCTACCCCCCTTGGACAAACACCTAAACCCCTATACAACCCCTTACCCCTGAATTATGAATTGAATTATTTATGAATTTAATTAACTTATGAATTATGTGTTAATGGTGTATCAGTATACTTGTTGTATGGGTATAATTTGTGTATGTGTATACTTGTTATAATTACCTTATGAATTATGTGTTAATTATATATGTGTGTATAGGGTAAATAAATACAGAATTTGAGGTATTAAGAATTTGGTATGGATTATGTGTTGTATTAATTCTGTATGTATTATGCAGTTATTGAGAATTGTACGGGTATTGTAAAAGTATTCATAATAGACTGGCCCCCAAAACCCTAGTATTTATTCTGTTGTGTATGAATTCATGCATGCCTTATAGAAGAATTGTTGCAGGTGCATAGGGGGATACCATCAAGCCAGCTTGTTACTAAAGGTATAAAAATGATATGCCAATGGTTTAAAACTGTTGGCATATGTGTAAAAGTAGAACATATAGAAATGGATTTTAAATTGTTTGTATAGATATTTTTACTTGATATTAACTATCATTTTGAGGGAAATCATTGGTAAAAGTATTTACCAATGTTTTTGTAATCCCTTGGAATAGAGATGATTTTTTATATTACCAACGGTTTTAAACCGTTGGTATATACTCAATTTCAGACACATTCCAACAGTTCACATAGAACCGTTGGGATATTTCTAATGATATAGCTCAAGAAACAATGTTTTTGAAACCTGTTGGTATAGTTTATAAAAATGTTTTTCTATCCTTTACCGACAGTTTTAAAATATTGGGAAAGATAAAATTTCAAGTACTGTGATGTGTGGACATCTTTCTCCTCAAATCGATGTGATTCTTCCAAAGTCTACATGGAATGTATTAAGGATTATTTTAGTGAAATTGTATCTTATATATTACATAATAATTATACTATAATTATATATATATATATACATATATGTCATTTGATTTTTTTCTATCAATATGACAATAAAATACAAATGGTTTTCAGGCTTTCATGCGGCCTACCGTCTCCATGAATGGTGTATTCATTTTAAAATTTATACATTATATAGATTATTATAAATAAATATACACTAAATATATTTTATATTAATATAAATATTTAAAATCTTAAAATATTAAAATCATTATCTATGTATGATTATCTATGATAACAATCCAATACACCTAAAAAACAAAGTAGATATGACCTAGAATGTAACATTAACGTGATGGTTTTAATATATAGAAAATATAGTCATATAAAAATAATATATGGTATTTGATATAATAATTGTATTTCTTATTATATTTATAAGAAACATATATTTATTATAAAATAGTTATAAATTAGTAATAATAAACTCAATCCAAAAGGTAAAAAAATTCATCTCACATCGTATTTTCATGAGGTATATGCCTTATTCACTACTCATTTACCTTGTGTGGTGTCTATAATATCCAAGGATGTATACTATGAAATACATTAATTTTTGGGTATTTTAATATCCAATTTCTGATATTTATTTAATGGGGTTTATTTTTCATAAGTTACCAACTCAGTAATGTAATTTGGTCTCAATATCCCTTATTTTTGACATGTGTGCTATTATGCTCATATATCATCCACTAAGGCGTATATATTTCATATTACTTGTTATATAATCAATATAATTATTTTAATTATATTTTATGACCCATGTAATGTTATTATTTTCATTTTATTATGAGTCAATGTTACCAAAATGGTAATACTTTATTGCTATAATATCATCATTTGAAAAGATAGTTTAAAATTATGAATTAATTGCTGAAATATTATGATCATTCCCACAAGACAAATAATTAATTTCCTTATACTCTTGTATTTATTGTTATATCCAATTAATGTTAATATAATTCTACTATTTGGTACTTCGAATAATTAAAAAAATGGTATTATTAAAATCTTAAATTATTTCTACTTTTGGTTTAATATATATCATCTATCAATGAAATGTTTTCTCAAAATTCATTAAAAAATGTTTTACTATTACAATAATAATTATGAAGGAAATTTTAACCCTTTTATTTCATTTTATAAAATTATTTAAAAGTAATTTTCTGTTCATTTTATGATCAAGGAACTTTTTTAAACATTTAATGTGGAAAATGAATGTTCAAAATATACAGGAACACCCATCATCTTGAAAATAAATAAATTAATTTTTTTTAATATTTATATGTTTAATTTTATTAATTAAAATTATTCTACTAATATTCTAGAATTTTTTTATTTGAAATTTTTTTCATTGAATAATGAATTTTAAATATAGTCTTATGTTAAAAATGTATTTTAAAAGTTTTTAAAAACAGAATTTATATGTTTTAAAAATGTTGTTTTCAATTAAAATGATTTCAATGATTTATATTTTTATTTTATAATTATAGAAAGTATTTTCGATGAATTTTTTTTCCGAAAAAATCAATATAATTTGTTATTTTCCAAGGTCATTATCGTGTAATATGGCCTTAATTTTTATAGAAAGTGTCTTTATGTGTAAATGATATATTCCTTAATAAATGTTTAATTTTTTTTTTCATGTTTTATTTTCTAAATGTGTTTATATTGTAGAGGATTTTGAAAATGTTATATGTTTTAAAAAGTGATTTCCAATGAAATTTTATGATCCCAGTAATCATTCAAAATCCTCTTCCATTTGATGAGAAAACATTTGTTATAGTTCATGCTTTACATGGGATATAAAACAAGGGTACCATTAATATTATTTCTCTTTATTATCTATGTTTTTATCAATTTATGTATATAAAATTTATTTCCCTTTAATGACTAATTCCATGATAAATTATTATGAAACCCACTTCCATTCACAAGTCATTATAGGATAAAATGAATTTGAATATTATATATTTTCCATATATTTTCATAAAATTAAAAATAATTTTATAGTAATTTAATTTCATGGATTGTGATATAATTTTTATAAAACTAATATCATTTTATGCGCCATTATATGATGAGTTTTTTATTACCTTGTGGAACATGTATATAGGATTTTATTATGTGATTGGATGGAAACATATCTCCCTCCAATGAATTGGGTAATAATAAGTGGTATATGAGATCAATGTGTACACAAGTTGTATCACATGCCTGAAAAAAATAGGTTGCATGAGTGGTAGGATACTCCCAAAAAACAAGAGGGTAGGACAATCCCAAAAAAAGTTGGTATATGCCTTGTATCCTAAGCTCGAAAATAAGTGGGTACAAGGGGTTTTTTCCCATTCTCAATATAGGTACATGGGTTGAATCCCAAACCTAACAAGTTATGATAGTCTTGTTATGTATCCTTGACACAATATTTTCTATTATTATGTTAATTCCCCAAATTAATTGTATTATTCCATAGTTATGCTTTCGCATCTTATTCTATTGATTCACTTATGATTCATGTCTAATTAAATTCCAATATTTCTATCGTGACTTATATATATAATCATATAATTTAATGATATGATCATTTAAGGATATGCTCATGTTATCAAACCCTTATGTTAGTGATTATTCTTATGTATCACCCATGTTTTACTTATTGGGTATCTATGCTCAACCCTTGTTATTTTTTCTTTCACAATGTTATATAGAAATGTATAATGTATGATGGGTCTCAGAATTGGTGTAGTCATGAAAATTCAAGTTTGAGATAATTTTTCTCACATATGTACCATATATTATGTTGAAATTTTTCCAAAATATCTAAACTAATATAGTATATTTTCATATATTTTTTTAATGTATTTAGTATTTTGAGAAAATGTTGAAATATATATAAATATATACATTATTCATGGGTCACTATAGTTGGTATCAGAGTAAAGGTTTAGTCATTCATTGAAAACTAGGATAAGATAAAATGTAGTGAGATCACTAGGTATATTTATAATCATATTTCTTGGGATATTTCTATATAGATGTTTAATCAAGAGTAAAAGTATATTAAAATGTACTAGAATTTTGGTAATGGATAGAGTGATAGAGTTACTAGAATTACATTATTATCTAGATACTGTGGGTGGATGTGGATCTGGAATAGATGTACCTAGTGGTAAAAAATAAATATTTTTTTCATTCTTGAGATGTGTGTAACCCGGTATATGAAAATGGGCCTTCTGAAAAACCTAGTTTGACAATCCTGGGGGGAATTCTTTTGGAATTTATAAACTCATTACGAACAATCATTAAATATAAAATTAGAATATCACTATGAATAATCTACTATAAACCCTATCATCCAAACATTAAAGGAGGATGATTTATGATTTATAAATCATGTAAGTGACTTTTTCATGATTTTATTATTATCTATTATGATCAATTTTTATCACACTATGAATTATGGTTTTATTCAATGGTGGGAACCAGATATAAGTAGATTAATTTTGAATGTTATTGAATATTTTTATGAGTAATCAAGTGGGATGATCAATGGAATGAAGAATGTTGCGATCATGATAAATAAATTTTCATGGAACATGATTAAAAACATACACCATAATCGACTCTTAGACTCACCAAAGAAGAGAATGAATTACTTAACTAAAATTTTGGGTAATAGAGACCTTAATGAAACGATGATTTAGTTTTTTGTAAACAATGGGTAAATAATCCCCAAAGTGAATGTCATCTAAGAACAATAATATGTTTTTACTATATAAAATATAGACACAAAGAATGTAGTTACAAATGAAATATTACGAGTTCATTGAAAATAATGGGTTGTATATTGGACTCCCAAATAGATCATCAAATGTTAAATACATTACATATCGAATGATTAGTATTTACCAAAATTGATATCTTATATTGAAGTTACATGAATATAATCATCCAATTAGAATAACTAAGGGAGTAGCTACCAATGATGAAGAGACCACAAATGACATATGGAAGACATGTGATATCCCTCTAGTTGTTTTTATAATTAATATCAGATGCACTATAAGATCATGGTTGATGAACCTTATGACAAGATTAATATCCTGTATTCTATTAAAGGGGGTTTAATGAATAAGTTGATGAATAATATTAAATTTTTTAAGAATGAATATGGATGATTGTAGTTTATATGTTACTTAATTCCTTGATTATGTTACGCATGTCATGAAATATATAATTTTTTTTTCATTATAATCTTTTAATCTATTATGGTGAATTATATTTTTAATGGTGATAATGACATAAAAATTGATATTTTTATTAAGGGAAGGTAAACCTTAATATATTCAATATGTTGAGAAAATTGTGTGTTTCATTGATAAGGATATGATTGATTTGGATAATGTAAATTGGAAAGTATCAATGACCATATAACCAATTGAAAATAATTAGAAAAACTAGAATATGTAATCACAGGAGAAGCCTAAAAAATCATGGATATCTGCATCATAACCTATAATCATTGGAATAATAAATAATTCATGGTTTAGAAAATTATTTATTGTAATTTAAGTCAATACAATGATTAAAGAGAATATTGGATAAAGGAATTAACATGATTTGAATTAGAACATCAATATCAATATAGTGATATATGAGGGATAAATATTAAATTTTATTTTGACATTACTTATAATGTTTTGGATTTTTATATATTAGTAGTGTTACAATATTAACCCCTTATTGAATTTTTATGTTAAAATTCTGATGAATTTTTTTAGATTAATGTATTTTCTCATCAAACGAGGGTTTAAGAATTTTGGACAACATGTTGTAACAAAATTTTATTGATGATAACTAATGAATGATGTGGATGTCATATCATGGATTATTTTTTAGTTCATCTTGAATGAAAAATCATCTTCATTTTTATAGAAACATGTGAAGTGTAAATTTATCAAGAAAAAAAATGGTAAAGTATTCAAAAACCCATGTTAGTATACACTTTCATAAAAATTCTTCAACATTAGTAAAATGATATTAAAATAATATTTTTACCTAGTACCTTAATTTTTGTGGAACCTATGACCGTTTAAATCAACTTATATTTATATGTTTGTGGCACAAAATATTCTATTGATCATAACTTATTTTTGATTGATGAATACAATCACTCCTTATAATTATATAACATTTTCCACAAAGTCCATATTTACACATTCATCCTATTTTCTCCCATGCGGAAACCAATTTGTGAGTTACTTTGGGTAACCATCATGTTTCAAACATTCCTTTTTTTACAAGAAGTTATATTATTAATTTTAACGACGTGGGTTTATATGTAATGAAAATTCATGTATTAAACCTTTAATATCATAGATGAATTATGATTGATTGATTCATTTTAAGGGGGTAGAATGTAACAAACTGATATTTCGTTTCTTAATAAATTTATTCTTTTGATATATTTTTTATTTCAAAGAATATTGAATATATCTTTTTTATAAGAAAGATTGAAGTGTCTTTTTCATTATACGCAACACCAAGTAAAGATAATAATACCCCAAACACATAGATTATCTTATGGTAACCCCAAAATTATGGTTTTATTTAGTTACAAGTAATGACTTGTCCCTTCTATATATTTCATTACAAGCATCATCGAGTTTTATGGGAATAGAATATATTATTCATAATATTAATAAAATATTATTATTAATACCACCAAGTTGTTTAATTTTATTTTAAAAATACGATTATCTAAATATTAAAAATATTATTTACACATATATATAGAATTAATCACTAGGTACTAAATTATAATTAGTGAATTAATGAACTATGTAGAAGTAATGAAATTATTTTTCTAGGAAAAATATTTTTCTACATAAAAACACATTTCATTCTCAATAATTTAAGAAAAATAATTTAAATAATTTTTTCAATAACACTTATAAATTGTATATTCAATAAAAAAATTCATCTCATATGTTTGATAGGTATGTGATAAGAATAAATAAATTATTTTGAATAAAAATATTTATTTTTTAAAAGGTAATTTTACTACATTTTAACGGAGGACTAATTTTAAATATAATATTTGAAACATTTCTAATTTTTATTCGAAAATATAAATACTAATTTTGATATAATAAAATTAAGATAATATTATGGGGTCTTTTGGGTATTTTTTAGTGATGTATCATTTGTGTGAATAGTAAATAATAATGTATTTTATTCCTAAACTGTTTTATCATCTAATTTTTTTTAAATGAAAATTTATTTTTTTATTGGTTATATAGAAAAATTATTTAAATTATGAATCAATTAATCATCTTTGGGTAATTTTATTCAATTATATATTTTCATTTGAAATTAAAACAAACCAATCTTTTCAATATTTTTACTCTAAATACAAATTGTTTCACCCAGACTATAAGATTAAATTTAAATTAATTTCTTCTACTTATGAGATTAGAATATGGAAAATGGATTAAATATATGTTAAAATAATATTCTATAATTTATAATAAGTTCAAACTATTTATTGATAAAATATAATAGTGAAAATGAATAAAATTAATTACAGTGATTAATTGAAAATTAGCTTCACAAGCAACTAAACGTTACACTTAATTGCCAAAATTACCTAGGAAAAATTCAAAAATCCATTGGATTGAAATATTTCGTCCATACCATCCATTTTATATAATTTAATTCATTTTTTAACCACTTTTTATATGAAAAATTTCGATGTAATTCCTTTCTAAAATATTTACAAGAATTATAATTCTCCACCACTATAAAAAGAAACTGTACACTCCCACTAATTAATACCTATAAAGCCAATTCCCTCTCCATTTATATTCTCAAATAATATCCCAACATCCATAAATTTCACTTATAATCCTCCCTTTAGGAATAAATCCATCCATGGAATCCCATTGGTGTAAACTAAATGGAGTTTCCCAAATAAGAGGTAACATCCTTTCTCAAGCTCCTTTGTTTTATTTTCATTATGTTCCACCAATATTATTTTTATTACTTGATTATATAATAACCTACATATCCTAAATGTAATTACATGTTTTTATTCTTAGGGTTATCCTTACAATTATACACACTTCCTCTACGGTGTAACGAACATACAAATATTGTGTATGGAGAACTACCACCTCACAAAATGATGTTTTTCCTATACCAAATATAATAGCTGGGTATTATATAGAAAGAAGTGTTTTAATATTATTTATATTATATTTATGAGATTTTTTTTACTAGAATTATTCTGTCACACATACAATCATGCTTTCCATTTTGTCTATATATAAAAATTTTGTTAGTGTGGACAACCACATCCTCCAAGGGAATTGATTCGTTCACACTCTATAGGGAAATTATTATAGATATTATTATAGATTTTATGTGATATATAATAAATAATAATAATATTATTATATTATATATATTCTTATATTTAATTTACAATTTTTATTACAAAATGATAATAAAATTAAAACTATGTTCATACGTACATACAACCCACCGTATCTATGAATAGTTTATTCCATTTCATATTTATAATAATTTATATTAATATAAATATATATATACAAAATATATATAAAATATATAAAAATCAGAATTTAAATTCTTTAAATAAGTATATCATTATATATGAAATAGGATCAAGAATAATAGGCCAATACATATATGAAAAATAAAGAAGATATTATCGAAAATGTATCATTAACATGGAGGTATTAAATAATGGTTAATATAAATTAAAAACCTAATAATATATTGTATTATATATAATAATATTTTTATTTTGTATATTTATAATAATATTATATTTTTCGTAACTTTTTTTCTAATGTGTACGATGATGTTACGGACCAAAGGTAATGAATTTCATATCACTATTTTATTTCTATGAGACACATGGATTATTCTGTAGTAATTCATTTTTTTGTAGTGTATATACAAAGAATGGATGTATTCAAGGATTATTATACATATATTTATGTGCATTTACAAACCCATTTTATGATCTTTCAATCATTGGTTTAATGATTATAATGTTATTAAATTGGTAAAGTAATTTTGTCTCT
Organism: Viscum album; assembly: GCA_963277665.1. Taxonomy (NCBI): domain Eukaryota; kingdom Viridiplantae; phylum Streptophyta; class Magnoliopsida; order Santalales; family Viscaceae; genus Viscum; species Viscum album. The sequence goes on from OY728148.1 coordinate 397,303,248, forward strand.
ATTTTCCTTCTTTGAGACAAGTGCCTTGTTATGCACCTATATTTTTCTATGAAATGTATATACAACCCATGACATGTTATATAATTAATTTAATTATTTTATTGTTGTTTTAAGATTTATTTAAAGTAATTATTACCATTTTATCATGATTTAGTGTTACCAAGTGGTAATAGTTTAAAGCTATAATCTCATCATTTATCAAGAATGTTTATGATTACACATGCTTTGATAAAATATTCTGATACATATATCAATAAGAATCATAAATTTTTATCAAATCTATCTATTCAGGTTATATCAATGTATTCATATTATTTTTACATTCATTGGTACATTAGAAAATTATGAAAAATTATATATTAAAATAAATTTTATTTCTCTTTTTGGATAGAAATCATTGTTACTTCAAAATTAGGTTGTCTAAAAAAGCTTTACAAAATTATTTGATATTATCCTGTAATAGTAAAATTAAATTTCTACCCATGTATTTTCTATTTTAAAAATGGTTTTAAATAATATCTTATTACCCTTTTTAGATCAAGGTTCATTTCTAAAATTTTATGGTGCAAATTTATTTTCCGGAATTTAAAAACTTACAAACCATTATGACTATCATTTATTTCATACTACGTTGGTAATATTATAATGTTATGATTTCGTAAAATAATGTTCCATATTTATTTGTAAATTTATTCATTTCAAAATAGTCTTAATGGAAAATGGGTTTTCAAAAAAATTATGATTAAAAAATTCTGTAAATGAGGTAAAATCATTATATATATATTTTTAAAACATTTATATAAAAGAAAAGTATTTTAATGATATAAAATATTATATTATATTTTTAAAATTATTTTTAAATTAAAATGTGCTTCAAAATTTTTCTGGGATCCATTATAAAATTGTAATGTTATTTTCAAGGGAACTATTTTTCAAAATATTTTATGTTTTAAAAAGTGTTTTTACTCAATATTTAATGGATATTTTCCTTGAGAAAAATTGTAATTTTTTTCAAAATTTGGTTTAATGTTTTCAAATTGTTTTAATGTAAAATGATTTTGAAATGATATATGATTTAAATGTGATATTCATATAAAAGTTATGTTTTAATTGATTTTTTAAAATCCATTACCATATATGATGACATCCTTGGTTATTTTTTATGATTAATAGTGATATGATCCAGGGATACAGTTCATAAAATTTTTCTTAATTGTCTATGTTTTGATAGATTGATTTTTATGAAACCGGTTTCACTTTAAAGATTTATCCCATGATAAATGATTGTGAAACCCACTTCCTATAATATTTTATTCAAGGATATAATAATTTTGAATCATATATAGATTCAATAGGTTATGATATGATTAAATATTCATGTTACCAAATTAATTTTATAAGTTATGATAAGATGCTTATGGAACCCATCTATTTTTATAGGTCGTGATATGATAAATTTTTTATTATATTTTGGAATATTTAGGTATGATTTTATTATGTGATGGGTGGGACCTATTTCTCCCTCCATTTCATTGTGTAATAGTAATTTGTAGATGAGCCTAAAGGGAACAAAAGTTTTAGTTGAACACCAAAAACAAGAGGTAAAAGGGATGTACCCCGCTAACAAAGTTCAATGGGTGCATGAGTTGTTTCTCAAGCCCAAACATATGAGCGTAATTAGGTTGTTATCTGAAGAATTAAAAAAGTAATCATTTTATACCCCATTCCTAACATGTTATGATGTTATTTTTTGTATCCTTAAGAAAATATTTTTTATTCTTATGTGTATGCCAAAAAATGTTTTTATTATACCTCAATCATTATTTCGTAGCAAATTATATTCATTCTCTTTAATTTTGTGTCTTATGATCTACCAAAATTCATTCCCTGAATCATTTATATGATCTCTAGTATACAGGGAATGATCCCTTAATGATATTTTCAGGTTCTCATACCCTTATTTTCATGATTATGATTATGTATCTCCCTTATTACTCATATTGAGCATCTGCGTTAACCCCTTGATATGGTTCCAATCACAATTTTGTGAAGATATGTATTATATATTATGTATATATGATTGGGGATACTCGTGATGAATCTAGTTGGATATAATGTAGCTCAATTATATACCAATGTTAATGTCTCCATATTTCCAAAGGCACAGAACACATATGGTCTTTTGGAGTATTTTGTGTAATTTATTAAGCATTCAACAAAATTGATGATTTTTTGTTGTATGTTAATTATTGGTCATTATAGTAAACTCACACTCCCAGTTCTAGTTCCAAAAATAGAATTTATTTATTTTTTGTCTCCATATCAATAAATTAGACCCAATATTATCCTTCCATAACATAGAACATCAAAATGGAAATATTGGATCACTATAATACCCATGAGCCTTTTTGTATTTGAGTTTTAGATAACTAATATTAAATCGTAAATAATTATACATATTTCTTAAATTGATCATATATTTATCATAACCTGCATTTATTATTTCAATATAATTCTTCAGAATATGTCATAAATTTCTCCAAAAATGAAACCTTTAAAAACAAAAATAGTTTAATATCCTTATTCATATCTTTGGGGAAATGATAAATAATAAGGGAGATCTAATAATCTCTGTAAGTGTAAACGTATTCCTTAATAATTGAATTCCATCAGTGTGAAAAGGATTAATATAAGGGTATGCTGGTATAATCAAAGAGCATGTGTATACAATAATATTATAAATAACCACTGATAAAATTATTTTAATTAATGAACCTTGGACATTGTATTTAGCAAGTCCAAGATTTATTATCATCAATAATCATGATCCATGTGATGTCAGTCATTGTAAATTAAATCTTTAGAAACTAAAAATGTCACGAACCAGCCCAGTTCGACCATGAACCAGTCAACCGAGCCGATCCACGACATGTCCCTAGGGGCGTTCCCGATCCCCCTAGGATGGAAACTAAGTTTCGGGCATCAAGATTCAATCATTGGGAACGATTTCATCTGCAATAAAAATAGGATCAAAAATAGAAAAGGAAAATAAATAGAAAAAACAATCGTACCTCCATGTGACCTCGCGGGTCACCACCCAACGAAAAACCAACGTCTCTCCAACAATTCTTGACTCAAACCAGAAAAACCTGAACAAAGGGAAACCTACAACTGAAATGGTAAATAAAAATAGGCATGTGTACAAAAAATACTCAGTAGGAAAGACAATAGTAACCAACTCCCTATTCCCCTAACTTTAAAAAGAAAACCAGCCGTGCAAGTTTGAAAATAAATCTTATTAAAAATAATCAATTCATCATTTTTAAATTCAAATAAAGGGCTTTCAATTTTAAGGAAAACATTTCATTTCCAATATGTTTTAAAAAAATGGAAACACACATGCAATATGATTTCAAAATGAAAAGAGAGCAGTTTATAACAAAATGTGTTTTTTTCACAAATGAAGCATTAGGCATGAAACAATTAAAATTGGAATCACACCACAAGTAACATGTCACAGACGAGCACCATGGGAAATCTCTAATGGTAACTAGTACAAGTGGGGCCCTAGAGACCTCGTACTCGGTGAAAATTAACCCTACCATTTATCTGCTCTCATCCATGATCCACTAGTAGGAGATCAACCATAACCTCGTGGTCCCCAATATCATCACATGTGTTGTTAGTGTTTTTGCGTCAATCCTTCCAAACTAACTAGGATGAAACCCTGCCGTGTCATTTAGAGTACTAGTCCTAGTATTCCCACCTAGATACCTAGGTTTTCCCATGTGCACTATTCCAAAAAAAAAGTGGTGTGTTTTTTTAACAAAAGAAATGAAATGAACATCACACTTTCTTTATCCAAAAACCCACTCAACCTCACCACCGTTCTCCCTCCTTAAACGCATCCCCTTTTTTATACCATGTAACACATCTCATGAATCACACACTAATAAACACATCATGTTTCTAAAACAAAGGGGAATGCCTTAAGAGGGTTTTTTCACATTTTCAAATCATTATAAAAGTTCCAAGCGGACCTCATTGCTTTAGAAGGAAATTTAACATTTTAGAAAACATTGTTTCTCAACACCTTTAAGTTTCAGAAATCAATTAGAAGCACACTTATACAACCAAGGTATCATGTATTTAAGACAAGAATAAAATAATTCTTACAATGGGGTGATCCTTCTATGAAAAACAAAATGTCATGAGAAATACCATACCATTTTCAAAAGTCTAAGAAACCACTATTTAAGAACCTCGACCATTTATTCATAAGCATATATATATATATACATTTCATATGCATATTATATAAAGGCAGAAGACACGTTTTTAGAAAAATAACAAGCAGTATGGAAATTCTAATTAAAGGTCAGGGCATAGGGAAACCTACCTTAAACAAGAAGCTCATACGACATCAGCTCGAAATCACTTCGCATTACTCGTACACAGACTAAACAACAACAATAACTTAAAAAGAGTTAAATACACTTAAAAACAATCACCAAAAACCCAAAACAACCACAGCGAGGTCCAACACACACCATAAAACATTACCATAAACTCGAATATCAAAAAACCTCTGAATTAAAATTGAATTGAATCAAAATAATGAAATTCTCTTACAAAAAAGTGGAAAACTCATCGTCTTTGACAACCACATCCAGTGCAATTTTAAACGGGACAAAACTACCCACTAGTACGATTAGGCTACTAGATAGGGGTCATGTGAGGTGGTGTCATCGGTGGGGGCTAGAGGCCACTGGCCGACAGCGAGCTTTCTGTAAAACGGTGGGAGGTCGCCGGAACAGGGAAGGGGGCACCGAAATGGCACTGGATAGCAGAGGCGGGTCATGCGGGGGTGTGGGAGCGGGGCACTGGAGGGTGAGTCAATGGAGGAGGTGGTCGGCGGGCAGGCGATCGCCTAAAGTCGGGAGGTCGGGACGAGGGGATGCCTGAGGCGTCGGGTCGATGTGGCGGGGTCGCCGGAACGGGAGGTGAGCGGTGGAGGTTGGGGGTAACGCAAAGGTCGGGGAACGCGTGGAGGCTGGGGGTGTAGGAGCAGGGCCAGGAGGAGGGAGGTGTCGGAGCGGGGGACATCGGAGGTCGCACGGGTAGGTGGGGAGCAGTGGAGGCCGTGGTGAGTGGAGACGGGCACGACGGTCGGGAGGGGAGCACCAGAGCGGTGGGGTATCGCAGAGCGGTCAGGAGGGGAGGGGGAGAGCGCAGCATGAGGGGGGAGGAATGTGGAGGCGGATGGGAGAGGATATGGTTAGGGTTAGGGGGGTTATAATATATATATATATATATATATATATATATATATGATAATAATAATAATCATTATAATAGATATAATAAAATAAAAAGAAAGGGAAATTGCCCGACACCAGGGCCGACCTCGTAGTGTCCGCCAACTGCGCAGTGACCACGAACACTAAATGATAAAAAATTAATCCAAGGCTCAACCCGAACTTCAAAACTAAGAAAATAAAAAAAACAAATTAAATAAAAAGGCGGGTGTGCCAATTCTCCCACCACAAGCACTTTCTGCCCCCAGAAAGTCACCCAAAAGAATGATAGACGAAACTTGAATCAATTCCATGTTGACGGAAAAATGATTCACAACACAAGAGGATGGGAGAACACGTGAGTGTTCTCCCCACCACAAGAACTCAACTACTGTGGAAATTTAACACTCGACCATACCACCTCAGGAAGGGGGGGCAATGCGATAACTCCCAAACTAACCTTATAGCCTGATCGAAACAATGAATCCACTAAAACATGGAATTCAGGACCTATACCAAAACCCCTAACACTAGGGAAAAATAAGACTCTCAGAAGACTTAACCCACAAAGTAAACCCATGAATTATCACAACATCGTTTCTCCTAATGAAACTTACATCTCCAAACGAACACAGTAAAACCGAGATCAACTCACGCATGATCCAAACACACCTTTAAGAAAATCGTACGATCCAGACCACCATAATCAGACCAACGAGAATGCTTGGATTATAAATGAACATACTCATCCCAATTTCATGATGACACAATGAACCTACAACCATGCCAAAACATTAACCATGGAATAATGAGAACGGAAGAACCTTTAATGTTTTGTTTTCAACATCGAACACAAAACCTGAAACGAGGCTTCACACCCCCGTGAACACCTGACTGTCCACGAGATTCACCCCGAGACCTGTGTTTGGGGCTCGGATTGCTGAAGCATCTCCTACCTCAGATTCAGGCACTGACATTCTCTGATCACAGCGTACTCTTCAAGAGATTCTTCTTGAAAAACATCTCTAGATAAATCAGACAACTGCAATGATGGCACATCATTGAAGGGGTGTGACATGACAGATTTTTATACCATAAACGTCCGTACTGACGGTACACCATTAGATGGTATAACAAACTTAAAGTCAGATCCATTATAGCAGACTCTTTGGAAACAGATCCATCTGACACACTCTGTTCGTCAGATGGGGGACCTTGACGAGCATCTGGATACGGTGGATTGCCAACCGTTTCTGCTTCAGAGACCAACTCAGCTAAAACACCTCATGCACCAACTTCTCAAAAGTGATTCTCAGAAAAAGGGAAGACTCTCTCCTTGATCACTGGATGAAGACAGCCTTAAAGACATCCCACTTCACCCCAAATTACTTTGATGATGGGGCAAACCACTCCTATCGTCCAGAGCTGGACCTTCGAACAAACCCAAAACGTCATGCACTCTAAAAGCTTCGGGAGTTCCCAATACACAGAAGACATTATAAACCTCTTCAAATAACTCTACTATCTCTAACAAACCCTGATCACTGTAAAGTATAGTCAATATCTAGTAAGGACCAAAAATTGGGCATGACTCATCAAAACTCTAGGAACCTTTCTGGGTGGAATTTCTGAACAACGTATAAAACACTAAGCTGAAACCGATATAAATTGAAACAACATCAATAAAACACCCTCATCCAACAATAATCATCTCAAATACAAAAAACACACAACCCCAAATAAAATACCCTTTTTATAATCCTCTTTTCATTTTAGTTTTCAAAACCACCTTCTTTCAAGACCACCATCCAAATACAAATCCACTTTCAAACCAAAATCACATTCCAAAACAATTTCCCCATTAAAAAAACCAATTCAGAAAACAAGGTCAAACCTATTATTTAAAATACATACCTAGGTAATCCCATGAAACATTTCACATGTAGTCATCCACTTTCCATTCATTCGCACACCAATACGCACTTTCCATGCATTCTCACACTTGTGCAAATGTTCATAAAGAGGTCCTGAGGTTTTATCCCAAACCATTTTCGACCAAAACCAAGAAAACAACGGATTTCCAAATCATGTGATTTCAGTTTTTAAAACCATTTCATACATTTAATGTCCTTTAAGAGAAATCAGTCCTATTTTCAAAACCCCTTTTCATTTCCAAGAAAATGCACTTACACCAACCAGAAGGAAAAAAACACTCAAATTGCATCAAACAATAGAGTGAGGGACTAGTAGTCACGATTATCGTGGTGAAATGGTAGTTGGCCATATCCCAAGTAAGTGTCAACCACTAGGACGAATTAAAACCATGAAATTGGACTCCACATGGGTCACTACACCATGTGAGATCACGATGTAACATCAGCTTGCCTCCGTTGTCATCCCTCAATTCAAAGCAAACTAGGACGAGAAAAAGACTCAATTCCTGGACTACCCCTGGCGACTCAAGGTGCATAACGGGTGAGGGTTCATGACATCCTCCCCGTACCTACCTCTCAAGTATCGATAGTCCTAATCCCCACCTACCAGAAAACCCAAATAACAAGGGACTCCTATGATACCATTTTTTCACGAACCTACCCGGGTCGACCCAGAACCGGTCACCCGAGCCGGTTCACGACAAATCCTAAGGGGCATTACCAATCTCCCTAGGATGGAAAATATGTGTAGGGAATTAAAATTTAATCATTTGGAATGATTTCAACCCAAAAAAACCAGTATCAAAAACAAAAAAGGAAACTAAACAGAACAAACAAACGTACCTCCATGTGACCTCGCGGGACACCACCCACCGAAAAACCAACATCGCTCCAACACTGAGAGACTCAAAACAAAAAAAACCTGAACAAATGTAATCCTGCAACTGAAATTGTAAAAAATAGGTGTCAGTACAAAAATACTCAGTAGGAAAGACAAGCGTAACCAACGCCATATGTTGTTAACTTTAAAAAGAAAACCATTCGTGCATGTTTGAAAATATAGCTTATTGAAAATAATGTTTTTAGCATTCCCAAATTCAAATAGCGGGATTTCACATTTAAGGAAAAAATTTCAATTCCAATTTGGTTTAAAAAATGGAAACAAGCATGCAATAACCTTTTGAAATGAAAAGAGAGTAGTTTATAAAAAAATGTGTTTTTGGTCCCAAATAAAGCATTTGACATGAAACAATTAAAATGGAAATCACACCACAAGTAACATGTCATGGAAGAGAACCATGGGAAATCCCTAAAGGTTACTAGTACAAGTGAGACCCTAGAGACCTCGTACCTCGTTGAAATGTAACCATAATATTTATTTGTTCTCGTGCACAATCCACTAGTAGGATATCATCTATAACCTAGTGGTACCCAACATCATCACATGTTTAGTTAGTGTTGTTGTGTCAATCATGCTAGACTAGCCAGGATGAAACCCTGCCGTGTCATCTAGCGTACTAGTCCTAGTCTACCCACCTAGATACCCGAGGATTCCCATGTTATCTATTCAAAAAAGGGGCAAGTTGTTTTTTATCAAAAGAGAAGAAATGAACATCACACTTTCTTTATCCAAAAACTCAGTCAACCTCACCACAGTTCTCCCTCCTTAAACGCATCCACTTTTTTTTAATACCACGTAACCCATCTCACGAATCACACACTAACACCAACATCATGTTTCTAAAATGAAGGGGTATTACTTAAGTGAAGTTTTTTAAATTTTCAAATCATTAACAAAGTGCCAAGAGGACCTCATTGCTTTACAAGGAATTTTAACATTTTAGAGAAACACTGTTTCTCAACACCTTTAAATTTCAGAAATCAATTAGAAGCACACTTGCACAACCAAGGTAGCATGTATTTATAACAAGCTTAAAATAATTCGTACAATGGGGTGATCCTTTTAAGAAAAATAACCTGTCATTAGAAATACCATCCCGTTTTCAAAAGTCTACGAAACTACATTTCATGAACCTCGACCATTTTTACATAAAGATATATATATATATACATACATTTCATATGAATATTTTATAAAGGCATAAGACACATTTTTAGAAAAATAACATGCAGTATGGAAATTTTAATTAAAGGTTAGGGCATAGGGAAACCTCCCTTAAACACGAAGTTCATACGACGGCAGATCGAACTCACTTCGCACTAATGGTACTGACACTACAAAACAACAAAAACCTAAAACACATTATATACACTTAGAAACCATAACCAACAAAAAAACCACAATGAGGTCCAACACCCACCAGAATACATTACCAGCAACTCGAATATCACAATACCTCTAAATTAAAATTAAATTGGATCAAAATAATGAAAATCTATTACCTAAAAATTGGGAAAAATCGTAGCCTTTGACAACCACATCCATAGAAATCGTCAATGGGACCAACCAACCCACTTGCATGATTAGGTTACTAGAGAGTGGTAACGTGAGGCAGTGTTGTTGGTGGGGGATGGAGGCCACTAGATGGCAGCGGGCTCGCCATAAAACGGTGGGAAATCGCTGGAACATGGCAGTGGGCGCCAGAACGGCACCGGACAGAGGAGGTGGTTCGTGCGGGGGTGCGAGAGCGGGGTGCTGGAGGAGGCGGCCGGTGGGAAGGAGGGGTCGTCGGAGGTATGGAGGGAGAGACGAGGGGACGGTGGAGGTGGCGGGATGTCGTAGAGGGGTTGCCAGAGTGGGAGGGGAGCAGGGGAGGACAGGGGTCGCACGGAGGCCGGGGGTGCGGGAGCAGGGCCTAGAAGAGGATGGTGTGGGGGCAGGGGACGCTAGAGGTCATGTGGAATGGCAGGGAGCAGTGGAGGCTGGTGCGAGCGGAGCCGGGCGTGGCAGTTGGGAGGGGAGCGTCGAAGCGGCGGGGTGACGCAGAGTGGTCGGGAGTTGAGGGGGAGAGCGCAGGAGGAGGGGGGGGGAACGGGGAGGCTGCTGGGAGGGGATAGGGTTATGGTTAGTGGGTTATAATATATATATATATATATGATAATAATAGTAATAATAATAATAAAATAAAAAGAAAGGGTAATTGCCCGACACCAGGGCCGACCACGCGGTGTCCGCCAACTACGCGGTGACCATGCATACTGAACGTCAAAAATTTTAATCTGGGGCTCAGCACGGACCTCGGAACTAAGAAAAATAAGAAAAAAAATAAAATAAATTAAATAAAAATGCGGGTGTGACACAAAAAAAGAAAATATAATACATTTTGGTATTATGGAACATTATATTCATAAGACCATTATAGATGGGATATCTTAAACTGCTTAATATGAATAATATATTAAGAGTAACCAATTTACTGTTTAAATATATATACCTTAATGAATTAATTATATTAATTTACCTTCTTCATTATTACCCAATGAATTGGAGGTCCATAATAGACCCACTGGCCCATGAATTATAGCATAATCACTCATCCATAGTTTATAACGGAACCTAAAATCCCTATTTTATAATTAAAATATGAATTAATAATTTATATATAATTTCAAATAACATATAAATATAACTTCATTTATTATAATTCAATTTCGGTCCTTAAAATTTACCATTATCCACTCAATTATTAATTTATCTATAGAAAACAAATGGGTTCCATGAAGGTCTAATTAGAAAAATAAAATACATCATTAGAAATAATATGGATAGTATCATTACAACATATACCTAGTTAATATTAGGAATTATAAATGGTTTTCATTTTTATTTAATATTAATACTATAAAAATATATTTAAAAATATTATTCACTGAAATACACTTTCAAATTTGACAATCACTGTTACAGAATTTACATTAAATAAATATTGTTGATGTTATTTTAATAAAATATAACATTTTTACTTATAAATGTTTCCTCAAATAAAATAAAGGTTATGTTTTTTTGAAAACCAATTAATTCCACAATCATTAAAAACAGACAGTCATTTAAATCATTTGTAAATGGAGTCAGAAGAGACACATGCAGAAAATTATTATTAATATCCTTCTAGAATATTTTTATACCACGGTAAAATATTATGTAAAATGGAATTGGGAAATGATTTATATTTAAAAAATAAAATTATTGAAATCATTATTTAATACAGGGATATATTAGATAAATATTCCGAATATAATTGATAAATCAAGACCAATATATTGATTTTCCTATGAAATTTTGGTTTTTATTTTTTTAGTAAAAACTAAAATTATATTATAATTAATAATAATATTTTAAATTTTAATCAACTATTCACAACCTTACATAGATTTTATCCCTATTATAAAATATTATATATATTAAAAGTAAGAGAGTAATATTTGGGACTTCATAAATAAAAAAAATAATAAAAATTTTATAAAAAAAAGAAAGTATTAATAAAATAATTTATTTTAAAATTTTGGTGGTTCATTCTAAAAATATAATAATCTAGTCATATTTACCTAGGGTTTTGGTTAATTTTGAGACCATATCATATTATTTTAACCACAATTTCCAGATACACCTTTGTTGTGGTGAAAACATTTTTCCATCGTTACTATTGACAAAGGCCAAAACTATATGGGAATAATTTAATAAATTTTTTCTTATTTTACAAAATATGGTATAATTTTTATTAAAGTAAATTCATATAATTTTTAGATTTTAATTTCAATATGTTCCTATAAAAATTATTGAAATCAATTTTTCAAAAATAATTTATTTTCATGAATAAAAATTTGTTTATATAAATGTGATGTTTAAAGTTTATAGAAATTATATTTTTGAAATTATAACTATTATAAATGAAGTAATATCAATGAAAAAGATAAATATATATTGTAAATACTTGAATATAAAATAATGTTATGATTATATGTCTGAATTTTTTACAATTCATTGAAAAGTAAAACTTCTAAGTAAAATCTCATATTTTCATCCAAACCAAATTTTCACATTATGATTTACAAAATGAAGTTAATTTTGATAAAAAAATAATATAAAGTTTTAAAAAAATATTATAAATAAAACCATAAAATACTGGAAATCCAATTTTGTTATAAATATATAATTTTCTTATTCTTTGAAAAAATATATAATATTCCTATAATAAATATAAGTCCTTAATATCTAACTACATAATGGAAATATGACATGAAAATGATTTACTATAACATTAACAATAAATTTTTACTATAAATATAAAAAATATTATAAATTTGATTACATCCAAATTAATAATTTATTTGATTTTGGATCATGATATAAACCACTAGCACTTGTTAAGTGATTCTATCTCTAATTTCTCCTTAACCCATCTATTTCATACATTTTTTTCATTCTAAATACAAGAATACAAGAATAAATTATATAAAACACATATAATTCAAATAGAAATTTAATAAATAAAATTCATACATCATAATAGTCATCAAGTACATGGCCTATAAAATACAATCCTACATTCTCACAAATATAGACAAAGACTTCGAATATAGAAAAAAAAACAAGGTTAAAATTTATTAAATACCCTTATTGTATTATAACAATATTAACATCAGTTATAAGGCTTTTAACTAGAGTAATATGATTATATTTTTCCAAATAATTGAATTTATTTTTCTAATAAATTTTCAAACAATTGTAATACCTTCTTAAATTCCATTTTCTAAAAATTTATTATGGATCAAATTTGAGGCACCTTCACCAAGGAACCAAAATATATTCTATCAATATGTAATTTTATTTGTTAATTCAATTTAATTATCACAAGTAATTTAATAATTATTTGGACCCACAATTACCAATATTTACACAACATAAGAATGAAATTATTATTTTAAAAAAACTATAGGTTCCTATCATGATCCATAATTCCATTCCCATATCCTCTTACATAGAACAAATGAAAAATTATAAATCCATTGAATTTTTAGGCCCACAATGTATTTTTATGAAACATTATGAATTTTTACTATTAGATGAATCTTATTGATAGTTTTAGATCTATAAAGACTATAAAAACATCTTTCTGGGTCATTTAGAGTCATGAAATTGATATTAATGGGAAACCATTAAAACCATTATGTTTGTTGCAATATTACTAAAAAAACTCAATCACGTAGAAATATCATGATTTCAAAACTCATTTCATCCTTTTTGGTAATAATTTTTATAGAGAGTGTTGATAATTATGGTATAGTGGGGGAGATAGATTAAGGGTGACCACATTATTGATCCCCCCTGAAGACCATTTACCATTTCAATTAATTTATTAAATATTAGTAATAATAATAATAATATAATAAATAAAAAAACATATAATAAATCATATAAAATATCACCAAACTATCCATAATATCCATTTAAATCAATACATCACCAAATAATCTCTCTAAAAATTTCATTAATTATATTAATTTGGGTTCATGGAGTTATATTTCTAAAATTATTTTTTAATAATTTTCTCATAATGCACAATTTTTTCATGATTATTGATTAATAAACCTATTATTAATCCTATAGTTTCTTATATATGCATGTATAATTGGTTATTTAACCATTAATGTCGTAGTTAAATCAATTTATATTATTAATTTCTTATATTAGACATCAATTTTCATAACTAAAACCTAAAATATATATAATACCCTTTAAATACATTAATATAAATAATTAACAATGGAACAAATAATATTTTCATTAATACGTTCAAAATGTCGTTCTATTCATTTACAATCATTAAGGATTCCTCCTTACAAAATTGAGATATTTATTACAAAACATATCAATTATCCACATTAAAATCTATAATAAGTTGATTATAGATCACTTGAAAACCTAAAAAATGATCAGCACAAAATTTCACCATCCAAATAATGAAATTTATTTTACCCTTTGATATATATATATTTTAATGTGAAAATTTGATATGAAATATGACGAAAAAGTATCATAAATTTCAATGTAATAAGTTGAATTTTATGTATGCCAACCCTCATTGTACTATTATATATATGCTACTTATCATTATTCATATATTATTTTATTCTTGTATTTTTATTAGTTAATATAATTTTTAATTTTTTAATATTTCTAATTATTTTCATAACCCGGAACATTATGTGGTCAATTTTTTGGGGTTACGTTGTGATAGTGATATAAATTAATCAAAAATCATTAGATATTTATATATAATTGAATTTCTAACACCATAATATTATATAATGAATTTATAAAAAGATAAATACTATGTATAATTACTTGTATCACATGAAATATTGATCTAAGGAGTGTTAAGATATATTTTTTATAATATTATATAAACATTAATATTCCTTTAGAATTAAATGTGAATCATAATTTTGAATATTACAATAATGGTAAGGCATGATGTTAAAAAATATGGCATCTAATATAAATGATATATTTTAAAAAATAAGTAGTTTAATTCATTTAATATTATAATTATATTTTTTATATAATGTTTTGATGAATTAGATGATAAGTAATTTTTGTAAGAGATGTGCTTCAAATATTTAAATGTGAATAAAAGATTATTTTTATAAGAACTCGATTTAAATTGTTTTGTGATTATATTTATTAAATTTAATAAAATTATAGGGTTTTTATAAAAAAACAATTTCAACATATAAATTGGTTTAGAATTAGTTAATTAATAATTCACATGAAATTAGATTAAGAAAAAATATTGTATATAATGGGATATTTGGTAAATATATTTTTTCCTTCATAATATATATTTTCTTATAATATATAAATTCCATTATATTAGAATCTGAATTAGATACATGGAATTTCTTTTTATTCAAAATATCATGATTATCATAGGATAAATTATTGTGTTTTTTTGGAATGTGTATAATTTTTTGGATATAGTAAAAAATGTTTTTTATAAAATACCATATCATTTATGATATAATCACAATATAGATATTGTTAAAAAAATATTAAAAAAAATTCGTTACTAAATATTTTTAATGGATAAAAATATTTCACTTCTAGAATAATATGGTGAATTTAAAATCCTCTATTTGGAATTATTGATATTATGTTTTATTTTATTATAATTAGAATTTACATTTAGTCTTAGCCTATTAATTATGTACTCAAAAAAATATATTTTGTTTTTTCATGGTATAAAAATAAAATTACCCACTTTTATTTACTAACAAACCTATAAAATTATAATTTTTTAGATTTCTTTTCAAAAAAGTGTAAATGAAGTTAATTTTGAAAAAAAATTCTTTATTTTCATAGAATTATTTTCTTGATGTATGTATTTCTTATTAAATTTATTTATCAATGAATTTTAAATTCCATCTAAAAAATTGATTTAAATGATTTCATCCTCATGTCCATATTTTTCAATATGTTCTATTTTTTTACTCTTAAAGATAAGTTAATGAGTTAAATTTTATTCACTACACTAAATGTTATCAACAGGTAATGGTGTTAAATAAATAGGTAATGACCAGAAATATCAAAAAAACATGAACTTCAGTGAGATTATGTTGTAATTTTTGACCTTCCCTCATAATATATGTATTATGTTTACAAATATTTTCACATTTTTCAGGAAATAAACTATTATTTTCTAACTATGTAATATGTATTATCAAAAAAGTAACTCATATTCGTAATAAAATCACCATGAGACCACTCATTCAAAGTCTAATATAAATTTTAGATAATAATCCATGAACAACATTATTTTATTCATTAATAATAATCATCCAAATTGTGTATCTCTTGATTCCTATACATTTCACAAATTTATACAAGACCCTAAATGTTTATAAGATGACAAACAATTTTTTTCTTATTGTGGATAAATTATTACGAATCATTTTTATTGCACTTCTTAAATCATCAATTACTAATTATTATTTTTTATGTAAATTCAACTAATATTAATATTCTTTTTGATTTAAGATACTAAAATGTAATAAATAGTTAATCATACAAAAACTTTTATTAAATCATGTCCTTTTTTTGGTTCAGTTTGACAATTTAAATGAATGATGAAATGATGTTTTATCTTTAATGGTTATGAAATCTTAATTATATGTTTGATGTGATATTATTAATTAAATAATTTATTTTTGAAATATAATGGTAATATTATTATTTATACTCATATATAATATATCAAATTTTATATAACAAAATTTACTGATAAAGAACATTATGGATTTCATCATGAATCATTTTAATTGAAACACCCTCACAATACACCTGAATAATTATAATAAATTATTAAACCATTATTATACAAAATATAATATTAAATAATTGACTAATTCAGGTACACTAAATATTAACTAAAATAGTAATACTAAAAAATCCAATAAAAATTTAAAACTAATAACATTGATGATTCGTATTAACTAAATATAAGTAATGGATATAGAATAAATGAATATAAATTATTGATATAAAATTTAATATATTTGAATAAAATTCTAAAAATATTATTAATGAGAAATATATTTTCATACTAAAATATCAGAGATTTTTTGAATAAGTGGGAATCCATGGTAAGTGTTTTTTCTCAATTTCTATTTCATGATACAGATTTTATATTTTTACCGAGTACATATTTAAAATGGAATCAATAATACACCACTAAATTTTTACTAACATGAATACATTGGATTCTGTTTTTAAAAAATAATTTATCAATATCTTTTTCCATGTGATTTTTGGTTAATATATTGTTAATTTCCACAAGGGGTTTGGTAAACTCAATATTTTTTCAGTGAGTTTTAATATTTATTGTTAACATTTTATATTCCCATATTAATTTAATCTAATTTATGACCACATTGTATCAAATATTCTTTTTATTTTCAATGTAATTTAATTTCTCAAATCAATTAATTTTTTTTGTAATTGATATCATTTTTGATATATGATGACTTTTCTAATAATAATTTTCATCAAGTCTAATGAATATTTATCCCCCATGTATGTATTCATCATATAAATTAATAAAAATTGATCCAAAATTAATAATTTAGTAAATTTATAATAAATAATTTTGAATATTACTTAAAATGTTTTAATGTAGTATTCCTAATGATTTCTATCAATGAAATTTCTCATGTAATTTATAAAATTATGAAAAAAAATTCTATTTTGAGAATTTTCTAGATAAAAATGTTTTATCCCACTAAGTTTCATTTTCATAAATCCCTAATTCCCAGTCTTCATGGTTTTTAACTTTTATTTTTATTCCCCTTGTTTTTTAATTCATTTATTACAAAATAATACTTAATATTTTTGAACAATATATAATCTAAATTTATTCCACTTATGTATATGTTTTTTATTCACTCAAAATTTTATATTTGTTATCATTAATTAATTACAATGATTATTCGATGAGATTTTTTTTAAAAAGGGTGGGTTTCAATATTATTTACCACCTCTTGAAATTTACTTTTTAAATGACTAAGGATGTTTATTTTATAATAATGTTATAAAATCTCTACAAATAATCATCCGATAATTTTTATTTCATTTTACTATATAAATAAAAAATAAATATGACTGTCTGTTATTATTTATGTTATATAATTTAAAATATTCTAAGATGTTTTTATTTTATGATATTTAATCATTTTTATGAAATAATCAATACAATAATCACTTCATTTGTGAAACTATTCAAAATTATTTATCCATATTAATGTAAATGTATTCTTTATAAACATCAATATCAGTTATTTTTTCTCGAGATTCATAGTTGATGTACTATAATAATACCATCACCCTTCATTATTCTCATTTCTTATGATCATGTATTCTAAAATATTCCCTGATTCCCACTTATTTTCATTGTTTAACTAAGATATAAATACATTATTAATATTTCAAAATTTATATTGAACACATAGGTATATCATGTTCTTATATGAGGAGTGAATTTTGTTACATCCCAGTTCTGGAACCCACCTAGAGGCACCCCGTACCTGATTGGTCACATGACATCAAGTGAATCTCCCCAAACGCCATAGGCTGCCAAATAGAAGCAAGGGACTTGGGTGTGATAGTGGGGAAACTATGACTCATAGTCAGAGTAAAAAGTGGAAGTAAAAAAATACATTCATGAGATGAAGCAGTAATAATGCCATACAACAGAAAACATAGAGTATAAACTGGAGAACATATATAAAATGATTCATGATAAATATGACTAGGAAAATATCCAGACAATTCACAATGATGGAATTCAATAGAACTAAATCAAAGTGAAAAAAGTTGAAGATACACTCCCCTGTATAGAAATCCATAGCATGGTCCCTTGCTCTCTAGCTCCATAGAAAGTATGGTACCTGAAGTAGAAAGGCAATTTCCCTTATCTATACCTGCAACAATATAATCTGTTTTGGCCCGAAAAGGGTGTGTGACTAATCCTAGTGGGAACCACCAAGAGATACATGCCTAATAGTCAATGACTATATGATAGGTAAAAGTATATGAAATAGTAAATTGGATGGTACTCAACAGTAAAAAATCCTTAGTTTAGTAGAAAGCAATAACTAACAAGAAGGTAAATGAATAGGTAACACTCTCAGAAGCACTCTTATTCTAACCCCTCTAGTCCTACCTAACAAAAAAAGAAAATAGATAAACAAAAGTTAACCCTCTAGGAAGTACTCACAGCCTATCCCCTCTGGTCCTACCTAACAAGTTCAAGAAACCCTCTAGGGAGTACAATGAGTCTAACCCCTCTGGTTTATCTTAACTATAGACTCTCTGAGAAAGCACTCACTATAAATTCCCCCTATAGTTTCATATCATAACTAAAGGCACTCTAGGGAATCACTTAAATAACATTCCCTTTGTGGCCCTCATTGAGGAACTACAGACATTCTGAGGAAGAACTGACCATCAATTCCCCCTATAGTCTCGCATCGTAAAATTATAAGGACACTCTGGAGAATCCCTCAACGTCCATTCTCTATATGGTCTATACACTAGGTTGTCACGGCCCCGTGTAGGTCACGAAATAGTAAGAACATGTAACAGCCAAGGTAAACCTCAAGAACTACATGGCTAGAATTCTACAGCACAACAACATAACAGAACAACAGTCACACCATCCTACAATACTAAGCATGGGAATGTAAACAACAGCCTAATAGGCAATCAAGACCCAAAGGTCCAAACAGGAAAAACATGCATGGGAAATACATCCAAAGCATAAAAATTCACCATATTCACAATTAATTATCCTCAACTCAAGCATACAAGCATACCAGGAAAACAATTGGACTAAAACGTTAAACGTGCGATACCCTGTTCATGGGTATTGGGAAATTTTGCACATAAAACTGAAGGAATATCTACGGAAAGGCCCAAAACACCTACCTCGATTTTGGGATACCAAGATAATTGAAACACGAGGCTTGAATCACCATATAACGCCATAGATCTATGAAAACATATAAAACGTTCAACTCACGATAACTCAAGAAAGAGGAGAAATCATTAAATGAGGCTCAACCCAAAGAGAGAACTCACTGATGTGATTCCAATGCAACCAATGTTGTTTGATTCGGAGGGTGGATGGAGTCTTAGGGGTCTATCAATGATCTGCGGTCGTACGGTTTCTCTTAGATGAACAAATCCCAGAAGAAGGGCGTTATGTTTGTCAGACGCGACCCCGATGCATTTAATGAAAAAACAAAAATACATGGAATGTACTTTTGGAGTACCTAACGTGTACTTTCTGTTTCCATACTCTGCATTAAGTGGCCTCCAGGTCACCCCATAAGGCCGCCTGCAAGGCCACTACTTGGTCAGCACGTGGATACCCCCAGTAACCAAGTACACGACATGTACTCATAAAGTACATGGCGTGTACTTAGTAAATTTTCATTAATTACACTTTTTCAAAAAAAACTACCAGAAAAGGAAAAACATAACTGAAATTAAGATCTAGGTTATTACAAACTTCCAACCCTAAAGAAAATTTTCCCTGAATTACCCAAGCATGGTGTAGAAGAAGAAACCTCAAACAATATCTGCCACTAGGCTCATACATCAGTCTCGCTCTCCAAAGTCTCATCTTGTACTCGCTCATACTGCCATAACACTCGTACCAGAGTAACAAACAGGACACGAAGAACCTTTGTTCTATGATCAAAAATCTGGATAGGGTGCTCCTCTAAAGATGCTTCCACTTCCAACTTAACTTCCTCTAGTTGGAAAACATGATACTGGTATGAAAAGTATGGTCGAAGATGAGAAATGCGGAAAACTCCATGCATAGCCTGATACCTCTGAGGTAACTGAGATTAGCATGCAACCGGTCTAACTCTCTCCAACACCTCAAATAGCATGAAGTACCTCGGTTAAAGCTTACCTTGTCTCCTAATCTTCTTGTTTCTCAACCTTGGGGTGACACGTAGAAAAACCATATCACCGACCTCGAACTCCAGAGGTATTCTCCGCTGATCATCATAAGACTTCTGTCAAGACTGTGTAGTAGCCATCCTCTTCCGAATCATCTCTATCTTCTCCGTGGTCTCTTGGATATGATGAGGTCCCAACAAATCTTCCTCTCCAGCCTCCATCCAACATAATGGGGATTGGCATGGCCTACCATACAAAGACACATAAGGTGTAATCTAAATAGTTACAGGAACACTATTGTTGTAGGGAAAATCCACATGAGGTATATGCTTCTACCAAGAACCTACAAAATCCAGAATTCATGCTCAGAGCATGTACTCAAGTATCTGAATCGTACGCTTGACCATGCCATCTGCCTGTGGGTGGTACGCTATACTCAAATGTACCTATGTACCGAAATCCTTCTGAAGCCCCTAGAAAATTTGAGATATAAAATGTGCATATTTTTCTGAAACAATGGAGTGTGGGACTCCATCAAGACTTATGATCTCTCAGATGTACAACTGTCCCATCTCTACAAATCTGAAGGTTTCCATGATTATCAAGAAGTGAGAAACCATTGTGAGTCTGTCAGTGACAACCAATACTACATCATTCTTGTGATGAAACCACGTCAACCCTATCATGAAATACATCACGACATCATTCCACTTCCACTTGGGAATGAGTAACTGCTATAAAATCCCTAATGGTCGCTGATGATCCGCCTTCACCTACTGACAAGTGGAACAACTCATGATGAAACCAGCAATGTCCCTCTTCATACATGGCCACCAATAATGACAGTGTAGATCCCGATACATCTTGTTGAGTCCAGGATGAACTGCGAAAACTGAGGAATGAGAATCCTGCATCATCTCCTCGTGTATGTCTGTTGGCAGCCATACACGCTCCTGGAAATGCATGATCTCATCCTCACCTACAGACCATCTAAGAAGAGGGTCCTCTCCTGACACACTCTCCCTTAGGACTATGCCTTCAGTGTCTGATAGTTGCCTCATTTGATCTCGATCAATAAGTGTAGAGGTAAAAACTACAAAAGATAGAAAAGTCTTCCCATGTCTTTCATGCATCTCCAAATGCATCTCAAAAAACAGATCCATAATATGCCACTCACCGCTAGCCTACCGAATTGCATGTATCGGAGTTCTCCTTCTCAACACATCACCACCGTGTTTCCCTTCCCAGGCATATAGGTAAGCTCAATGTTAAAGAACTATAGGTACTCAACCAACATGTGCTATCTCAAATTCAGTTCACACAGAGTAAAGATGTACTTGAGACTCATGTGGTTGGTGAAAACCACAAATTTCTCTCCCAAAAGGTAATAAATCTAACAATGTAAGGTATGAACAATAGCTTCTAAATCCAGATCATTCATCGGGTGGTTCCTCTCATGTGGCCTCAATTTCTGAGACCCGTACGCAACAACTCCATCACCCTACATAAGCACAACACCTAGCCTGATACTTGAAGCATCATAATAAACAATATAGCTCTTTCTCGACTATGGAAATTATAATATCGGTGCTGAATTCAACCTCCCATTCATCTCATGAAAGGTTGACTCACATAAATATGACCACAAGAACGTAACACCCTTCTTAGTCAGGGCCATCAATGGCTCTTCTTAGTGTGAAATTCTCTATATGATGTGTCTTTAGTATCCAACCAGTCCTAGGAAACTCCACACCTCAAATACATTCTTCGGATGCTCCCAAGAAACTACTACTCTCACTTTCACTAGGTCTACTGATAAACTTTTATCTAAGATAACATGACCAAAGATTTGAATCTAATCCATCCAAAAGTATCACTTTGAGAGATTATCATTTAACTGATGCTCTCTCAGTGTGCTCAAAATGATCTCAAGAAGGTTTGCATGGTCGTGTCGACTGTGAGAGTACACCAAGATATCATCCACAAAAACCACCATGAAATAATACATTTAAGGATGGAATTCTTGGTTCATCAGTGCCCTAAAACAATAGACACGTTCGTGAGACCGAAAGACATAACCATATACTCATATAGACCATACCTGCACCGAACAGTTTTAAGAGGTATATCTGATGGTCTAACGTGCAATTGATGATAACTAGACCTCAATTAAATCTTCAAGAATACTCTGACTCCTCGATGCTGATCAAAGAGATCATCAATCCTAGGTAATGGATATCATTTCTTGACTGTCAAAAAGGTTCAGTTTTCGATAATCCGCACAAATTCTGAGGGTTTGGTCTTCCTTCTTCACAAACAGGACATGCAATCCTCACGGAGAAGTACTGGGTTGGATGAAACCACTTTCATGAAACTCCTACAAATTCTTCTTGAGCTCCTGAAACTCTAGTGTAGCCATCCTATACTAAGGAATGGACACATGTGCTGCTCCTGGAACAAGCTCAATCTAAAAGGCTACCTCATGCTCCGGAAGAGAACCTCGAATGGAACTGGCCTATCCTTTCTAAGAATGACATCATAACCTTTCATCTCTAGTACATAGAGGTCCCATAGGAAGTGACACCCACAAACCTACAGAGGGCACTACTTAATCTGACATATACTCATTTTTCTAGTCCCCAATAGAGCTTCTAGTGTCAAGATGTCAGCAGAAGAAAAGATGTCAAGCCCAAGGCTCTCCAAAACCGCAAAAGATATAAATCCATGGGAATCCCCTCTATAGAAAAGAGAAAAATATAAAACTAAGGAATCTAAGATCATACCTTGAACTGTAGATGGTACGAGATCCTGCTTTTACGGGGTCTGGTCCACTGCAAAAGTTTGTCATGCACCGTGGCCCTTTGACCCCGCCTGAACACTCTGAGCTGATCCACATTGCTATCACTGAATGACTAACGACTGAACACCATGTCCACGACCTCCACCTCTACCTCAATACCCATAAGAACTCTTGTTCTCTGACTGGTGAGAAACAGGTGATGCTACTCCTGAACAAGGAGTTATTGAAGGACCCATGTCACTATCTTCTGGTGAAAAGATCTGACAGAAGCGCTGAATATGACCCAACATTCCGTATGATGGACACTCCATTGGGTCTCTCAGGTTGTGTGGCCTCGTATACCCGCTCTACCCACACTGGTAGCACACCACCAGGCTACCAGAAGAAGTGTCTCGCCTCCTCATATCACCGCGTGAAGACTCCATGCGGTGCTTCCTACAGTCAGTAAGAGGAATACTAACCCCAGATGTAGATCTTCCCTTGCTCACTACTCCAAAATCGCTTAGATTTTTCTCATTGATCAGTGACTGGTTGACGATAGAAGTGATAGAAGTCAACCAGAAGATATTCAAATGAGATCGGATGTCATGTCTCAAGACCATCCTTGATCTTTTTTTCCATGAACAACTGATCACCTCTTTAAAAAGTCATGAACTGTTGCAGCTCGATAAAGTAGGAGAAATACTCCATAATAGAAAGAGTACACTTATCCAGACTCATAAACTATCAGGCTCGATCATCCCTCAAGGTCTCTGAATAGAATTAGTCATAGAAGATGTGCTAGAACACGTCCCACACCAAAACTTGTCGGCGTACCACATGTGAGATCACATCCCACCACCTCTTGGCGGAGTCCTAAATAATATAGGTAGCGATCTTGACCCTCCACAAAAGAGGAATCTCCAGAGGCTCAAAAATCTTTAGCATGGATTCTAGCCCTAACTCTATAGCCTAGGGTCCTCCGTCCCCTAAGAAAAAAGGAAGAATCTACTGCTGGAAGACCCGCATCAAATCAGCCATCGACGGGGCAGGAGGCGGTGCTCCCTGAAAGGTCTGAATCATCCTCATAAATCCCTCCCTAAACTGTGCGTCCACACCAATGTCAGGTACAATTTCTGGTGCCAGGGATGGAATAACTGGAGGATCTTCACATAACCCCTAATTAGCCATGTCTGGAGTCTGATCACCATCTGGCAACTGGCGCACAACCGGAGGATGTCTCGGTGGAATGACTCAACAAGTTCAAGCACACACCTTTAAAAAAAGGTCATCAAGGACTTAAAAAAGGAGTGTATGAAGGGAATATGATAAAGTAATCATTCAAGTTTTAGAAATCATGACTAAACGGTGTGGAGATTTCCAACACGGCATATTCCATCAAGTCATTTACATAGGCATTTACTACTGCCTAAACTGGTCATGTAACACCCCAAACACATGACGTGTTCTCCTATCACATGGCATTTACTTGATTCCTCTTCCCCTACCTGAGTCCTTCTACTCGGTTAAGCCACATGGCTCTTCTAAGGCAAGACAACATAGCGTGTTCAAGATGGACACCACGTGTACTATACAAGCTTCACCTGGCCCGTGTTGTCAGCGACATCGACTGACACACAGCTCACACAAGATGGCGTGTTCCGGATGGAAACGATGTATATGTGAACGGGTAACACCAATTGGTGTTGTTCATGACACGGTCAAGTACCTGGGTAAGATTACACGGTGTCTTCAAAATGGACATGGTGTGTATAGATTAAGGTTTATTCATCTGTGTTGTTAGTTACACGAGCATGCATAGGGTCGACACTACACGACGTGCTAGAAAGGTACTCGACATGGTCCCACTAGCCTTTCCCCATCCTATGTCCCTACCCACAAGGCCTACGACATAGTTAGAGACTACACGACATGTACGTAATGTAAATGGTGTGTACTAAATAAAAACCTTTTTCATCTCGAACAGAAGAACACATGGCATGTATTCAAAACTACACGACGTGTATTATGGGTTTTTCCGGACAGTAAGCCTCAGAAACTACTCCAGAGCCCAAAAAAACACTGAAACGAACATTAAACGTTCCAAATTCTGTTTCGTTAGTTCCCATACTCCCATAGAATCAATGGATTTCATCTTAAACATTTTATAACAAAGCAAACACGTCAATGGTCAACCAAATTTCGGTCCATGAGGGCCCATAACACCTCAAGAACCAAATTTTGGCATTCATTCAAAAAAAAACTTACACAAAATGTACCCTATAAAACATCATGTATTTTATCAAGACATCTATAAAAACAACATTCATATTCTACAGATCATCTATTATAACAACATGAAATCTCTAATGCATTCTAAATAGAATGGAAAGAATGCATGTCATGTGATTTCTAACAAGTGCCTACATGATGCATGAGATGGAATTCCCTCATCCCATTGGGTTTCTATAGAAATTGAGCCTCAATAACATCAACAATAACAACACAAATCATGTGAATCATTCATGGTGAAATCAAATCTACTGTAATCTTGCGAAACCAGAAAATTTCATTAAAGGTGGCAGGTAGGATTTTCCATATACACGGGTTAGCTAATCCGGGGAACAACTTATTACCAAGTAAATATTCCTTCCTATACCTGGCTAAAGGCTCTAAACAATAATTCAAGAGAAAATAATTCAATTAATACCACTTTGTAACATCCCAGTTCTGGATACCACCCAGAGGCACCCCGTACCTGGTTGGTCACATGGCTTCAAGCGCATTTCCCCAAATGACAACAGATGCCGACTAACAGAGAAGGACATGGGTGGATAGTGGGGAAACTATGCCCTCATTGGAAGAGTACAAAGAAGAAATAACAAATACATACAAGAGAGGAAGCATTAATAATGACATATAGTAGAAATATGAGAGTATAAACTAGAGAACATATATAAAACGATTCATGATAAAAATGTCTAGGAAAACAGCCAAATAAGTCACAATGATGGAATTCAACCGAACTAAACCAAAGTGCAATAGAAAATAAATAAACTCCTCATCATCGCAAGCCATAGCTTGGTCCCATGATCTCTATCTCCACAACAAGTCTGGTACCAGAAGCTGCAAGGCACATTCCCAAATCTATTCCAAAACTGTATAATATGTTTGGGCCCAAAAGCATGTCCCAAAAAGGGAGTGAGACTAATCCTAGTAGGAAACCACCACGAGATCCATACCTAACATTCAATGAGTATATGGCAGGTAAAAGTATAGAAAATATTAAAAATAAAGGTACTCAACAGTAAAAAAATCCACAGTTCAGTATCATGAAATAAGTAATAAGTAGGTAAACAAACAGGTAACCCTCTGGGAAGCACTCTCAGTCTAACCCCTCTGGCCCTACCTAACATGAAAATCAAGAAGCTAAACACAAGGTTACCCTCTGGGAAGTACTCACATCCTATCCCCTCTAGTTCTACCTAACAAGTTAAGGCAAACCATTGGACAGTGCACTCAGTCTAACCCCTCTGGTTCTGCATAAGCATAAACCCTCCGAGGAAGCACTAACCATTAATTCCCACAATAGTCTCTTTTTATATCTAAAGGAGCAATAGGGGAGAACTTATGCCACATTACCTGTATGGCCTGCATTGAGGAACTACAAACACTCTAAGGAAGCACTCAATGTCAATTCCCCATGTAGTCCCACATTGTAAAATTAAAAAGACACTCTGGAGAAGCCCTCAACGTCCATTCTCTCTATGGTCTATACAATAGGTTCTCACGACCCCATGTAAGTCAAGAAATTGTAGAAACGCATAATGGAAAAGGTAAACCTTGAGATATACTTGGAAAGAATTCTACAGCACACCAACATAACAGATCAATAATCACACCATCCTACAATACTTGGCATGGGAAAGTAAACAACAGCTTAACAGGCAATCAAGACACTAAGGTCCAAACAGAAAATACATGCATGTTTAAGACTTCCAAAGAACATAAATTCACCCTATTCAATAATAATTATCCACAAATCAAGCATATAAGAATAGAAGGAAAACAAAAGGGCTAAAACGGTAAACGTGCAATACCCCATTCATGGGTATTGGGCAATTTTTCACATAAAACTCAAGGACTATCTATGGAACGGCACAAACCACCTTCCTCAATATTGAGAGATCAAGATAATTGATCCTCGAGGCTTGAATCGCCTTAGAACATCATAGATCGATGAAAAAGTATAAAACATTCAACCCATGATAACTCACGAAAGAGGAGAAATCATGAAATGAGGCTCTACCAGAAGAGACAACTCACCAATGTGATTCCAACGCTACCAACAGTGTTCAATTCGGAGGACAGATGGAGGCTTGAGGGCTAGTCGATATCTGTGGCCATATGAGTTATCTAGGATGAACCAAACCTAGAATAAGGGTGTTCTATCTATCAGACGCGACCCCGTTGCATTTAATGAAAAAAAAACAAAATACACACTATGTACTTTTGGAGTAAACAAAGTGTACTTTCCATTTCTGTACTGTGCATTAAGCGAAGATCCGAATTCTTAATGATTTTAATATATCCCCCTAAATATTTTTGTAATGTATTATTAATCAAGAGATAATTCTTTTATTTCTATAAATTGTTATTTATATCAGACTTATTGCAAGGAAATTATTTGAATTATCATAATTAATTATAAAACATTATTTATATTCTCAAAACTCCTATATTAAATATTTTATTATGATATGAACTAATACATGATTTGTTTTTCAAACTAATGTTTCCTAATAAATTTTATGCATGAAATGCATGTCATCCAATTCACTTTAGTTGTTGAATGACCGGTCTTGATACATGAATTAGAGAAGTTTTATATAATATCACAATTCATTTATTTTGGAATCACTATTTTTTCACTCTTATATATGCTCTTAATGAATTCAAAAAATTTAATGATCCATGAGTATTATTTCTAAATTAAATTTTTTATTGGTCTTTCATCCATAATTACTCTTTTTAACTCACATTATAAAATATAATGGGATGTTGGGTTCATAAAACCTTTTTGAGAGGAATTATTTTCTACTATGTGACTCATATAGATTTCATATTGTTTTTTGAATCCTTGAAAATATAGTTATGAGACCGGTTAACATAAAAAAGTTATTGGGTGTAGAATCCATGTATATGAGAGGGTTTGTTATATTGATAACCTCATCTGTTTTTATCAAGGGTCCTCTACATGTTTCTTGTAATTACATAACCATGAGGGACTACATGTGTTCTCAATCCATCCAACTTATAAATATTGATTTTACCATATTATATATAAAAATATGATATTTTATAAAATATATTTTTAAAAAAATCAATTTATTCGATAGCCTTTGTAACATGAAACATCGAGTTAAGCATGTGATATAAACAACACTAAGTTTTATGTAAACAAGATAAATTATAAAAATAATTATTCAAACAATCATGAACCAACATGGATATAAAACTTTGATAAATGAGTATTAAAATAATAATTTTAAAAACAAGGTTTAATGGTTTCACATAATATAAAACATATTCATTAAAAATCATAAATATTGGTAAAGTCTTTTTATGCTTCAAAAATACTATTTTCTAAAATAATGTATTATTATTTATTTTTTTGAATGATGATATAAAATTTTTTATACATTTTATGAAAATTTTTATAATTAGAAATAAAATTATTTATTAAATAAAAATTCCATAACTCGCTTATAATTCATTTTTTGTATTTTTTAGAAATCACTATTTTATAACGAATAGTAAAAAAACTTGGTTTTATTAAAAAAACATTTAATTTATAAAATTTATAAGTATTATTTTTTTGAAAAAAAATTGTTTTAAACTAAAATTAGTGAAATTATATATCATTTAATCCAATTAACTTCATTAGAATCATTTATATATTTAATTTTGATAAAAAAACATTTTATACTTTTGAACACTTCTCTTTTGAAAACCTCCTTCTCATCGAATTTATGAGTATATTTATAAATTAAAAAAAAAATTACATTAAATTTTATTATTTAAAATGGATTAATTATTTTTAATTATAATAATTTATATTGTCATATATGGTAAAAATAATTTTCATCTATAATTATAAGTAAAATAAAAGAATTTACAATAGTTACTGTAAAAAGTGGTTTATCAGGGGCTAAACTGAAATAAAATGTGGTAAAGATAAACAAAAACATGTTTTTAATCATTTTTATTGAGATAGATAAACCATATTTTTTTTAATTCTATATAATTTACCATTTTTAATCATTTATCCAACTGAAAATTGAGGGAAAAACTATTTCGTTCCAAAAATTACAAGTGTACCACTCACCTCACTTATTGATGGTCACCCCATATCCACTTCTCTTCAATCCACCAATAACCCTTGTCTTTGAAAATACCTAACCAAATAAAATATTTAAATACCAAATATAATTCTTATAATTTTTTTAATATAAATACAATATATATATATATATATATATTTTTCCTTCAAAGGAAAAGAAGTTGTCTGATTAGAAGGCTACGTTCCAAACATAGAGTTTTATTTAGTTTATTCATAAAAATCATTAAATTGTTATTTAAAAAATATTATATATTTATAAATTTATCTTTAATATACGTTAATATTATTATATTAATTTTATAATATAAATCTGTCTCCACTTTGATCTAATGGGATATGAAATTATCATTTATTTGTATAGAGGACTACCGCCTCGTGAACTAATGTTATTCATTTTCTATCACCACCTTAAATGGATAGATATAATTATTTTATAATTATTATATATGATATATATGATATTTTTATAATTTTTTAATTGTAATACAACATATTCTTTCTTAACTATAAACCTATCGAGAAACAATAATGTTGTTCGTATGTACTGAAGACTACTCTCTTCTATATAGATGCTTATGTAATCAAATTATGTTTTTATTAGATAAAGATAATGTATATTAATTGAATAAATATTAAATTTTCAACATAAATATTATTATGTAATTATTATATCACATATACCATAATTATATCCATTCTGTGGGGGAAACAATAATGTCGTTTGTGTGTGTGGTGGACTTCCACACCACGAGTCGATGTGATTCATTTTTCCAAAAAAATCATGAAATTAATTATGGTAATTATAATGAATACATGTGACATTTGTGACATAAAAATAACTCTATATTTATAATATATTTGATTCCTTTATTTATTTCATTCCATATATTAAATGTAAACAACATTCATGTGTACGTGTGTCCTACCATCTCCACGAACAATGTATTTCATTTTCAATCTCTAACACTTTTGGATTATAAAAAATATATATCGAACAAATTTGATAATTATATCATAGTTAAAATATTTGATATTATTTAACCATAATCAATGTAATGGGACCAAAAATAAAAACCAAAACATACATGAGAAACAATGATGTTATTTTCTTAATTATGAATATAACATTGAAATTTTTCATAATTACTTCATAAAAGCATTGATTTAATTCATATATGGTACAATATATTTAATTATAGTAAAATAAAACGTTTAAAATAATAGTATATATTTTTACATGATTTTTTGAACATGTATGAATGAATTTGAGTCTTTATGTAATTGATTTATAAACTCACTCTTATTTTTTAAAGGCTAATGTCATATCTACTGCTCATTTGTATTATTTGTTCTATATACTACCACTTTGAAATGTTATATCATTAATATAATAATTTAATTTTATAATTAATCATTATTTTTATTTTATTCTTTAATGGGTCTTTTGAATCAAATGATTATAATAAATGTAATTGATTTCCAACTCACTTTTTATATATATGAGCCACATTCAAATATTCACCCCATAATTATTTTATGTGATGTTTATACATCACATGATTTTATTTAATAATTATTTTCCTTAAAATTATTATTTTTTACATATCCATTTATTTATCACTCTTTCATGGGGTTTATGGTTACAAAGTTACCAAATCATTAATGGATTTTTTGAATCAATTTTCATTCTTTGATATATAAGTTATATTATAAACCTATATTCCATTATGAGTTGTATATATATACATTTTTACATTTAATGTAATGAGTTTTGGTTTTATCAGTATATAGTATGTTTCAATTAACTTCTTTCTTTAATGGTCATTATGATTCAATGTTTCCAAAATGTAAATTATTTTTATGTAACAATCACATTGTTTATAAATATTACTCTTGATTATGAACCAAATGATGAAATAATCAATTTTTAATCTCAAATAAATATTTTATTTTCATATCCTACGGTTATTAATATTTAATAAACGTATTCACTTTATTTTACCCACTTTATGTACTCAATACTTATAATATTTTTAAATAAACATTCTCTCTTTATTTCTCTATTTGATTAAAACCCAATTTTCTTCCACATACATGTTATCTAAAAATGATTTTTTTTAATTTCCCAAATGGATTGATTAAAACACAATTTTCCCATCATTGATTTTTTTGAATGTTCTTTAATAAGAGTGTTCATGTTATTTCCCAAACAAGGATCATTTGGCATATACTGAAAATTTCAATGGAATTTTTTTTAATGTATATTTAATGAATTGAAATTATAATTGTAATGACTAATATTTTCATTGTATAGTATTTTATATGATTTAATTTTTAGTTTTATTGAATTTTGTTTACATAAAATTTTATTAATTTCTATTTTTAAAAAGTATATTTTCAAAGAAATGATATTTTCATCAAGAAATATTCCAGGTTATTTTTTCTTTATTAATAATATTTTATTGTATATAGAATTAATTGATGTTAATTAGGAATTCCTAGAGAGATGATCCAATTATTCAATTATATTTATTTAAATGAATGGATTATTTTTGGAATTAAAAAATACCTATATAACCCACTTATTTTTTTTCTTGTTTAATGTTATCATGATATGATTAAATGATTATGAAACCTATTTCTCTTATACATGTTATGTTCTTATGAAATTTTTATAAAACACATTTAATTTCTTATATATTTACAATGATAACTTTTCATTATCTAGGGTAAAACATATGATTTATTTACCTTGTATAATTTGTTGGTATCTATATCTATCTCTAATGCATCATGAAATGTTTGATATGAAATTATATATATAGAATTGGAATGGGGAGAGAATTTACTATAGTAAGGGACCTATATAACTAGGTTATTTTGGGAAGTAAAAATTGAATACTATGATAATTAGGGTACTAAAAGCATTCCACTATGATTGTTTTAGAAATGACGCTTGATAACTAAGGAAATGATATCTTATTCTTATTTTTATTCTAAAAATAAACTTCTTGTTCCAATTTTAAATTATTATAGACTATGTTATTTGATTCCATTATTATTAATGTCTTATGATCTACCATCATTTATCCCATGATTCAAGTATATGTCCAATTAAATTTAGTCTTTGTTTCTAAAATTTTATTCTTATTATCACATACCCTTCTTCTCATGATATGTTTATATCCCCCTTATCTACACATACCAATAAACTAAGATAACTTTTTTAGGTTTCCTTTCCCTTGGTTACAATGATATTTTTGATAAAGGGTATCTTTAAAAATAGTAATATGTTGGAAGATCTCTATGGGAGATGTTGAATATAAAACCTAAAATAATAAATTTTTTTCCCATGATTCCAATTAAATATACATTTATGATCCACTAGAATATTTTTATATGATGTTATAAATATTATAAGAACATATAATATCTATGTGTGAGAGGTTTTTGTATTTATAGTTGGAATAAGAACATATGTTTAGTTAAACATTAGAAACTATGATAAGAGAAGTTTGGTGAGATCCCTAGAAATATATCTAAGAGTATTTCTATATATATTTCTAATGACGTGTCTATAATTTTTTCAATGGATATGTCTTTCAATGATTCAATGTAATGGAAAAATATCAAGAGATTTCGTAAAGGTTTGAGTGATATGTTTATAA
Source organism: Viscum album (assembly GCA_963277665.1). Taxonomy (NCBI): domain Eukaryota; kingdom Viridiplantae; phylum Streptophyta; class Magnoliopsida; order Santalales; family Viscaceae; genus Viscum; species Viscum album. The sequence continues at coordinate 397,336,758 of OY728148.1, forward strand.
TGGATTACATCTCATTAAAGATACTAAAAATGGATGCAAATCTATTATATAGGTATCTGGTAGGAGTAATACAAAAATGGTGCATTGAGATGGATTGAATCATCCCTACTTTCACGAAAAAGGGACTTTCTGGAGACATTGTTTGACACTACTAAGCTATATTATTTTGAAATTAACAAACTATTTACGAGCCATTATTAATTATTTAAATAATGACATTGAATATCCTAGTTTACTCATAATTTATCATATATTAAATAAGAGGAGTCATGATTTATACATTCTATATATATTTTTTCAGGATTTTATGATTCCTAGATAATATTGTTTTAGTTTAGAGAATGATTTTTTATTTTAGTCAATGGTGAGGAAATGAACGAACTGGGATAATGATTAATGTTATAGAAAACTTGTTGATGAATAACCAAATTGGATGATGAATACAGTGAATGATATTATAATTATTCCTAATATGTTATAATGATATATAAATAATATGTTCCTCTTTAACCAACTATAGAACTCACCAAATAACATGATCATAATTTTTTTTGAGATTCTAGGTGTTGGAGACCATATAGGAATGATGATTGAGTTTCTATATGTTGAGAATGGTGGAATTATAACCCAATTTAATATATCATAGGACATTGAATATGACTATTGTTTGGAAAATAAAAACATAATGAATAAAATATACATGGAAAAAATTTAAATTTTTTTTAATATAAGGGGTGAGAATATTGATCTCTATATTCTATCATAAATGTTTGAATTTTTTAAATGTGAAATTTATGGGAATTACCAATATCAATTTCCTAAATATAATTCTCAGGATGAGAATTAGCCAATTCATATGAGTAATAGTTATAATAATGATAATTAAGAGGTCATGAATGACTTAGAAAATGCATGGAATATTCCAACAGAAATTTATAAATTAATCATGAGAAATATAATAAAATTGGGAGTGATTATTTTTATGAAATGATTCATATTTATTTTTTTGAATTATTTTTTGGGGAATATGATTATGACGATATTTAATAGTTTATGAATTAATAAAAATTAATAAAGTATATATATATTGTAATTCAATAATAGGGAAATATATATGGATTTTTCAGTATAATATTTTCAGTATCTATTTTCCGGATAAATGTGAATGGTACTGAGGACCTAGAAATGTTATATAATAACAATTTGATATTTTATAAAAAAAATTCATAATTAATAGATTACAACACTTCATATAATCATGATGTTGAAATAATGATGTTTGGAGGAATAAATGATTGATATGAATAAAATAAATTGCACTCTATTAAGGACCTTGTGAGTTCATAGTTATTTATGGAAAAAGTGGGTTATAATATAATTGATGTGGTTTAAAACATTATTGGACTTCTTGAATATATTAAATAATATTTTTTTTATGATAGGAATTAGTATGTACGTATGTATCATTTTATAATGTTTTGATGGTAATTTCCAATATTAAAATGTTTTAAAATAATATATGATCAGTATATTAACATATTCGGAATGAGACATAAAGATATAGTAGCTATTTTGGGGTGATAAATGAAAATTTTATTTTACAAATTTTGTGACGTTATTCATAAATATTTAGATTTCAAATTTTTTAAACATGGAGGAGAATTAAGGATAAATATTTATTCAATGGATTATGTTGATATTTGTATGTTATTGGATAAATTTTGATACTAATTATATTGTACGATGATAGTATGAGAAATAAGGAATTAATAATCATTATTTTATTGATATTATGATAAAATATTAATTCAAAAATTAAAAAATTTTACCTTCATTTCATAATGTAATATATGATGTTGATATTTATCGAAGCACGACCAAAGGATGATATTTTTATTATAAAATAGAATGAAATCAATTTAGTATTTCATCTCCAAAAAAATCTTAAAAATAAATAAATAATTCAAAAATTTCAATGTCATACCTTTACATTGATTTTTACGAATGAATAGTTTTTCACCTATAACATATTTATGGACTTTTCGTCATTAAAACTCTTGTAAACATGTTCTATATGAATCAAAATTATTATTTGGGTGTCATTTTTGAAATATATGTCCATGTTTTCACTTCACACTAATGTTATTCTACATGAAAACCTAGTAATGTGTAATTTCATATAACCATTTTACATAAAATTCTCTATTTTCCTAATGAATTTTTATTAACCCATTATATGATATGGGTTTCCAACAAATAGTTTTTCAAATATTAAATTAATTTTTACCGATAACATTTTCAAATTTAAATGTCAGAAATTATTTAATTGTTATAGACTCTAAGACTCTAAAATTTTATGAATTATTATTTTTAAACACATTTAATTTCTCTCATATCTATCATTACATTACACATCAAGATTAGTTTATGTTTCATGGAACACCATGTTTAATAAAAACATGAAATAAATTGATATTATTATTTAAAAAAGAAAATTATTACTAAATAATTTATCTTGGTAGAATAAATAGGAATAAAAAATTTTAAATAATATTTATAGTGATATAGTATAAATAAATTTTTATCTCAAAAGTAATTATTTTTCTACCGTTTATTTTTTACGTATCAAAATTCTATTTTTCGAGATTAAAAGTTCATTTATTTTATTAGTAAATCAGAATGAAATATATTTTTACGTCATTGTAAAATTAATTTATTAAAATAAACATACTTGTTTATATCATCACATTATAATTATCTTAGGTGAAATTTTAGTATTTCTGAAAATAATAATTCGACAATTATTTGTGAATAATATAAGATTATTCTGAAATTTGAATTTTCAATTAAAGAATATATAAAAGTTATTTATTTAAAAATCGGTATGAATGTAAATTATTTCAATTAATATAATTTAGTTAATTGAATCATTTTAATATTGATTGTTAATATAATTTTTTTAACTTTTGAACAATTTTTCTATTGAAAACTACTTTCTTGTAACACCTAAGGAATATATATTAATTTAATATTTTCAACCAATTTTATTGGAATTTGAAAAAAATTATTAGATATTTGAAATATAAAATAATTCTTAATATCTAATAATTTAAACGTAAATTTTTACAGTCATGTATAGTTAAATAATAAATAATATATATCTTGGATAATTTAATAAATGGGTTAACCGTGGGTTTAATCAAAAAGGAATATGGTTAAATTTGACCCAAAAACTATAAAAAATACATTTATTCCCATATATAGTTATTCTAATTTATGGTTATAGAGAATGGTAAATATGTTATCCATGTATCATTTGAAGAAAATGGTTTCACCATTTTCATTCTCAACATTACAATTATGGAACTCACCTCATATGTTAATGAAAACCCAATTTAAACTCCTATTTACTATTATAAAAATTTATTTATCAAATAAATACCGAAATAAATTTATTTATTCTGTAATATCATCATTGAATCATTATTTTTTTCAGATAACTATTCTACTAATTTGTTTGGAAAAAACTAAAAGATGTTTTTAAGAAGATGTCACATCCCTAAACGAGCATTTTATTTATTTTTGGCGTCATCCTACATTAATTATTATTAAACAATGATTATATGACACCCTCTGAAAATTCCATATATTTTTATTTTATTACCGTAATTCCCTGACATATATCTAACAACACTTCCATAAAATTGATATGAATAAATCATTTGTGTGTATGGGTAATTAATTCCATGTGAACCATTGATAATCATTTTCCATCTCATCCATTAACAAATAGATATAATGATAAAATTATTTTTTATATAAGATATATTTCATATTATTCAATATTTTAAATCATAATTTCACATATACCAAGAAGGCTCGATCATGGGCATAAGACCCATGAACCCAAAATTTATTCAAAGAAAAATAAAAGTTGCAACAAAAAACAGGGGGAAAAGCTATAGTCCAACAGACCACCCCAACAAGAACAAACAGATCAAACAGAAGATCACCTTTTCCGAGGACGACCTCGACCCCTAGATCCCCCCTGACTGGCCGGGGGCGACCACGCCCACACTGCTGTCCAGCTTCCATTTCCATAGTCAGTTCCTCAGTATTTTCCATAGGGGAAGCTTCCCCATGCAGGCCAACATCAGTGCAAGAGTCTTCCTTGTGATCCGCAGCAGCATGATACTCTTCATGAACCGGCCGAACCTCCTATGTATCCTAGACCACCTGCATATCAGAAGAAGAGCAAGCAGTATTATAAGCAGTGGATTCCACTACTACTGGGATCTCCATCCCCTTATCAGCAGCAGGTATCAATGTTCTATATCGATTATTGCTACATCCTTCCTTCTGAAGCCCTTCCAGATTAATCATATCAAACTCAGGATTATTAATCGACTCCAACATAGAAAAGAAATTAACAACTGGCTTTGGAGATTTCAGCTCAGCACTCAAAGTATCTGTTGGACCAGCCTCCATATCAGCAAAATGCAGAGTTGAACTCTCCAGAATATGCTCTGTCCCAATATCAGCATCACCCTTCAATAATAAATCATAAGGGTTAACCTACTGGACCACATCCTCTCCTACAGTACCATTATCCACCATCATAGCACCATCTAGCCGCGCTCCCACAGTATATACCTGGGCTGGATCAGCCCTCAACTTCTTCAACGTCACCAATTGAAACCCATCTTCATCAAATATCTTCATCTTACCCTTCATACAAGCCGAAGCCACTGCAGCACGATCAAACTCAGCATTGACATCATCCTGAACAACAACCTCATTCTCCGATTGGACCCCTTCCTCTTCCTCAACAAGCATATGTTCACCCTGATGGGCATCAACCGCAGCCTCCTTATGAACTTCAGTAACCATTGTAGCAGCATCCGTATGCACTAGATGACACCCTTTCTCCTCTTAAGCAATATCAGCCCATGACCTGCAAGCATCACCCCTGGTAATTCCAACAACAGATGGTTCCAATGCCATATCCACTGGTCGGTCATCAGCAGCAGCCGGCTGCCCAACAGACTGCTTACCCAAACCAAACTGGACAGCCTCAGCAAATGAGGCAGGGCCTACCTTTGGAGGCTCCTTTACCAACTTTGAACCAACCTGCACCACCGAGATCGTTTTTCACTGCTTAGAGGCATGACCCACCGACTTACAAAGTGTACACTTCAAATTCCTACGACATTTCATCGAAGTATGACCAACAAAAAGACACGATTTACAGAAAATAGGCAACCATTCATATTGAACAGCAAGTTCTAGCTTAAACTCCCCAGTAACAAGGAAAACATTGTCAATCAGAACATGTTCTAAATCAATTTCTACCAAGACCCTAGCAAAATGGCCAAATCTAGGGTGTTCAGTCTCCTTGTCCACCTTAATTGGACTCTCAATGGCTGAGGCAACTTCCCATAAGACTGAAGGATGCCAAAAAACCAGTTTAAACCCCTAATGCGGACCCATGTTTGAGTGGAAGAGTTCTTAGTGGCAAGGGGATGCGATAAAGGATCCCAATGTTGTACCATTATGTACCCATGCTTCAAAGAAACAGGTCCAAATCTCCAGGCTATATTCAGCAATTCCTTCGAAGGAAAAACTACATGAAATTTAATTAGTTTGAATTTTATTGTTATAGGATATATTTATGAAATAAAAATTATTGTGTAATTATAATATATATTTTAATTTTTTTCGTTCAACCCATTATGAAAATTGAAACTGTGTTTATACATACGTATGGCCTACCATATCCATGAATATTCTATTTCATTTTTTATATCCATCATTTATGGATAAATATAAATAAATGGATACTAAATATTTATGATAATTATATATTGTTTAAAATATTTAATATTATGTTACCATGATCAAATTAAGAGTAAAATATAACAAACCAAAACATACAGGACAAATAAATCATTTATTTCCTGAAACATGACTTTAATAATGAAATTTGAAATAATTGCGTAATAAATTTTATTAAGTAATATAATATAATTATATATTTAATTATTTTTATTTAATATAAATATACTAAAAATATATTCATTTAAACTTAGGTTTTAACGATTACAATGGAAGTTAAGACATAAGGTAATAGATTTCCAATCTCTCTTTTCTTACTGGGATACGTATTCCATATTTTCCAGTAGTACATTTATTTATAGTGAATTTACTAACATTTTTAAATTTTATATTTTACCTATACTTTTTATAATTATATTTAATTTTATTTTTTAGATTTAACCTTAATGGGGATTATTATTCTAAATAGGACTATAATAATGAGGACTTTCGTATCACTTTTTTAATTCTATAAGACACATACCAAATTAGACACATATGTATTTAATGTGGTCTATATACATCCCATGAATGAATTTTATAATAAATATCCAAAAAATTATATAGATTTAGAAATCTATTTTAGGATATCACTATAATCGGCTTTATGATTAAAAATCTATTAAACTGGTAATTGATTTTTGTCTTTATTTTCCTTCATTGGGACATATATTATGTTACACACCTATATTCTTTTATGATTTTTATATATAGACCTTTCATATTTAATAAAATTAATTAATTAATTCTAATGATACTAAAAGTTTCATTAACTTTTATTCTTTCGTGGTGCTTAAAATTCAATGTTACCAAATCGATAATGGATTTTATGTTACAATCTCAGTGTTTTTTAATAATGGTCATTATTATACATCCAATTGTTAAATATTATGATATATTTCTCAGGAAAATATCAATTTTCGTATCCATAGGTTTTTTATAGAGAAAACATTTTATTCACTTCATTTTAGTGTCTTCATGTATTGAATAGTTCAAAATAATGTTCTTAATAAAAAAGTAATCTTTATTTATATCATTGATATAAACCCCATTATATCCCAAATACATGTTTTCAAAAAAGGATTTCAAAAATCTAATAAAATCCAAAAATGATTTATGATCTTTCATTTTCACCCATTTCTTACTTTTATATAATATGATTAATATTAATATTCATTTATTCAAAAATAGGCAATTTTGGATTTAATTAAATTTTTGAGTGAAATAATTATTTTAATATATGTAACATGAATAGAATTTCATTATGTCATGAACATTATTTTAATTAATTTGATACATATATTTATTAGTGTTATTTTAAATTAAAAATATTTTATGGATTTTTATTTTTAAAAATTCAATATTCAATGAAATTATATTCTCTAAATAAAATACTAGAAAATATTTTTTCTTAAAAAATAATTTTCCGTCAATGATAAAATCGTTTTATGTTACTCATTTTTTATTTTTGATATGATATAAGGTTTAAATTTTTATTATTTATATGAAATTTTTATGTTTATATAAACATAAACCTTATGAATCCAAATACTATTTCACTGGGTTATGTATTTATGAAATGATGAAATGATTATATAGAATTTTCTATTTCCTCATGTTATGTTATAATTAAATATTTATAATTCTTATTTCTTTTCATGTGTACTAATATGATGACTGTTTTTGTGATCTTGTGGTGTAAATGATTTTTTTGGATTTTCATTATGTGGTGGTTGAGACCTATATCTCTCTCCAATGTATAGGGTGAATATTGATATCTCATGAGATAAACAGGATTTGAATTGGGAGTAAACCAATTTAAGTTAGGGTATTTTCAACTATAATATTCACGGGTGTGATCATTGACAACTTCTATTGTTTGGGGAGGGAACCCACTCAACCATGATATTTCAGAAAAAAAATACATGATGAAAAATGAAGGGATCTTGTTTGATTATTTGAATTCCATACATCAATGTCTTATATTAATGTTATGATATCAAATATTAGGTTATTTTATTCCCATATGATTTGGGTCTTATTTACATCGATTATTTATGAAATGACTCATTTATATAATCTAAAATATGTTGTCTATGGATTTAAAATGTTAATCTCATGTTCATATACCCATATTCTCATGATATGGAAATATATCCCTTGATTAGCCTTATTGAAAATCAGAGATCACCCATTATTTTGTAACCTTTTAACAGTAATTAATAATGGTTTTATGTAGGATATTTATAGGATGATTACATTATAGGAAGATCATTATAAAGTATTTTGAATATCTTTTTTGAAATAAGATGATTTTTTCGTGTTTCCAAAGGCACTATATCATTATTCTCATATAGGTGTTTGTAAAATTTAATGAATATTCATCTAAAAATAATTAATAAACATGTATGAGATGTTTGTATATTTATAGTCTATAAGAGATATTGGTGTTTTGGAATAGATATTGAACCTCTAATGAGAATCTTATGGATATTGTGAGAATGTGAATCAAAACCCAAATAATTTATAAGGGGGCCTATTGAATAGTTTATCGACTTGTGTAATGGATATATTTGAAGGAATTAACGAATTGGATATAGAGATAAGGCCTTAGGAGAGTTTCATATATGTCAATATTATAATAGGAATCCTTGTCCTCACAGTTCAATTGATCATCAACCCACTGATGGGTGAGGAAGTGTAATTAACATTTCTATTGGCTATACCACTTTGTTTTGGAATAATAGGGATTTATTTCAGGATAGATACGTTGATATTTAATTAGGGATCACACAATGATTTTTCACTCATGTGAGGTTTTATTACAATATTAAAATTATCATTACAAGTCTCTGATGTCATATTAGTGATTATTAATGTGATATATATATATATATATATATATTAGATGCACATCATATAGTTTCAATATTTATGCATTGAGGCATCCCGGGTGGGATATGATTAGAAACCTTGTTCAGTATATAAGCCCATATCGATGGACAATGAAATAATACATAATATAGATCTCATGCATTAGTAAGGATTTAAATTTATCCAAGAAAATATCAGAATAAGAATCCTAATTGATCATTTTTATTCATAATTTAATTATGGATAAGGGGTGATGGTAGACCCACAAAGGTCGGTCCCATGGACTTTTGAAAATGGAATTTTAGGAAACATACACATAGGTGGATTTAAATGTATATAATTATACATTTTAATCTGATGTAAAAATTGAAGGATCATGATAGGTTGAATTAATATGTTTTAAAGTATTTAGGACCACATGAAATGGCTTGGGTGCACAAGATGAGTGAATAATCTGTTTCCATCATGGATACTCTCCTAAAAAATACATAATTATATGCCATAGAATCATGATTTTTGGTTTACATTTATCGATGATTCATATCAATTTATTACTACAGTATAAGGTTGAAACGTCTGTAGATTTTAATTTCAAAAGTCACCCATGTCTAATGATATCTTCCAAATATGTCTGAGGATGTATTTCATGTAAGGGTGACATGTTTGAGGATAACATCTTAACATGTTGAAATAATTCCATATGTTATGTACTAAATGACTTAAGTCTATCATGTGAACCCAAAAATAAGTGTATGGGATATTGTGTAATCCAATGTGTCATGTTGAGAGGCTTTGCCCAAACTAGTCATGACATGTATGGAGGTCATCCCCTGATCAAGCTAAAATATCCAAGGTTTGTCACATAATCAGTTTGATATATCATAAGTGTGTTATATGATCTTATATACCTAGCCAATGGTCTTTACATGATCTCAACAACATTTCCAAAGGTCATCGAATGATTTAACTAAAAGGTCTTATTATCTTCGCTAGATCTGGATGAAATTTCAAAGTGTCTTCACATTATCTTGCTGATATGTTTGGATGTCTTAACAATGTCTCCATAACATTTATGTATGTTTTCTATTATTCTCACTAACATATATTATGATAAAAATGTGGTATATTAATAGATAAATAAAATATACATATTTATGGATCTTTTGATTAATACTACATACTAAAGTTCTTTTTCTTGATCTGATTGGAATAAAGAATTATCATTGTCTGATTAATGAGATGATCATTTGAATCACATAACCTACCACAAAATCTTTTAAATAAATTATTATTATTATTATGTGGTGGATAAATCTTGTGATTACATAATCCTCCTTTCTAGAAATTCCTCTTTTACCTCTTTATATATGTATCTTCATGTCAAGGGGCTTTACTTAGGAATGAATCCTCTTATATATTCCACATTCCATGTTGATTAAATATCATATATTAACAAGATTCTACCAAGGAATAATACACTTTAAATATGTCTATAATTTATCATGAATTTTTTATGAATAATCCACCTATCATTAATGATGTTTTTTATTTATCAGATGATAAATATAAACCATGTGACCACTCTATCATAACCATCTTTCTTGGATTGACACCCAGTTAGAGGGATTCATAAATGAAAAATTAATTAAAATTGATGGGTCATATGTGAAGGGGTCCAACAAAAAATGACCCTAATAAGAAAACAATGTGACATCTATTTTTTTTAAAATGGGTCATAAATAAAATATTTACGTTGACTAGGTATCTCATAGTAAAGAATAATTTATAATATTTAAAAAGGTACTTTGTGATGGGAATATTCACTCGTTGCAAATTAGTATTTATAACGGGTTAATCACCCCACTGCAAAAAAGAAAAAAATAACAAAATAATTAAATGAAAAAAGGGAAAAGTGGAAAATAAATAAATATTAACATATATATATATATTCAAAAAAATATTAAAAATCACCATATCTAACACTAAATATATGAATTAATAAAAATATTACAAAATATATGTACATTAAATTGTTTATATGAATAAAAGTTATAAAAAATATATATAACACTAAGTGGGAGGGTCTTATTGAGGAGTTTATGGGGGAACTCCATCCCTATACCTGAGTAAGATGTCACTTATACTAAATTTTCTTCTTGAATAGTTTTACCTGCCATCAGTGAATATCCTCCAATTGTTATTACTTTTGTTGATAGAGCTCTTCCTTATCACTATGCATGGTCTGTATATGATCACCCTAAGCTTCATGCTACTCCTCCTACAACTAAGAAAATGATCGTGAATCTCCATGAATTACCCTTGATTCGGATGATATAATTGTAGCAGCAACATAATAACTGCCAAGAATAAATCAATATCTTCTTCCAATAAAAAAAACCATTCTCGAATGTATTCTGATTCACCTACATCATTTCTATATCAATAATTTCTATTGCACTTGTGTTATACTCCTTGATCTCAGCCACACTCAAATCATCTATTTGAGATGTCACTTCCTAATATTCCCCCTTCAATTTCAGATTAATATTTCAAAGCGTATAATAATATTTTTGGTAAATTTTAAAACTCATGAAAATTTATACTGACCATAATAAAATGTTGGAGACCAAATGTAATCTCACTAGTGAGTGGATCATTGTATATCCTCTTAAAAATTTCAAACACCATAACATTATATGTTCAACATCCTATATTATTATTAAATAAAATTTTCACATTTAATTTAATATTAATTATTAAACTACTTAATTACCATATGTCAATAATGTGTATGAAATTTATGACTAACATTTTGATTCTCCACCTCCTTCCTCCCTCGGTGTGGTTGAACTAATGATTATATCCTATAAAAACTATCTACCATCATGTATTGACATAAAAAATCCGAAAAATTAAATTATAGGTCATCTGGTCTGTAGGCACCTCAATAATGCCCAAAACTTTGGACTCGTACATTCCACATTGTTTTCTTCCACATATTGTGAAAAAATAGTCATCGACACGGAGGCATGTAGTCCTCTCCAAGATTCTAGATAGAGTCTAATGTTCAATCATTGATGTGATACCACAAACCCTACAAATAAGTAATAATATCATGTTTATAATTAAATAATATTCAATGTAACTATTAATATTTTACATATCATCCATTGATCAAACATGTGGTGCCATACATCAATTGTAATTTGATCTCATATCTCCCATATTCTAGAAAAATAATTATGAAACATAAAAATCCATTTTCCAATAGGCATATAGGAAAAGTAGTGAAAAAACAAAAAAATCATTAAACAATTACTATATAAATAATAGAATGACAATAAACGAAACTATCCAGAATACACAACTAAACATACCACCAAATTAATGGATCTAACTCATCATGTGGAGATCACTTAGGGATATGGTAATGAATCATAAATATCAGAATTTCATGATTCATTTAATTCATCGTTGAACCAAAAATAGTCCAAGGGTCATATTTTTCAGCATCTATCTTATAACCAGGTAGAGGAACCTCATCCAACACATAAAAAAGTTCACTTAAATGGTCGGAAACCATCTGATGCCTGAAATGACTACTGTCAGTAAATAATTGAAAAAATATTATATATATATATATATATTTATTATATGATATCAAATATAATGTAATTGAGTCAATTGTAATACTCGTCCCCATCATCATATATTATGGTTTGAATATCCTCATATTATCTTTAGAATCATTAATATCTATGGGAGTTTTAGCCTTAAAATATCTTTCTATTTAAAATTCATTTGTCATGCCAATATTAAAATCAACTCCATCTACTGATAAATGCGGGGTTTCATCATCAATATTTGTGTCTCCTCAAGGAAAAGATAGAGTTGGAATTTTTTTTTGAAAAAACATTCCATTCACCTTATAGAAACCACATTCACTATACATAAATATAATTTCAAGAGATTTAAATTTTTGTATTTTTTACGAATCACATAACACTATTGAAGAATTGATATAATATGAATAATAAATTTTATGTTCTAGATAATTTAATAAAAAGGGTTTATTTATGATACTAATTTTTTTTATATTAAATCTAAATGGTTTCGTAGCGTGTATGAATACATGAGTCTCTATATGTATCTCTCTAATGGAATTTAACCATTGTTATTTGATTATGTGCTGGGTAATGTAATTCAATTATTTCTTCACGTGTGTTATAAAATTCAACCTCACTTTCTCTATGACGAGATCCTCTCATGAAATCCTCAATATTCATTATTTAATTTTATTCCTCATATGCATGTTTATGAAATTGAAAATCATTCACCTTATATGTTATTTTATTTAACCATTTATATGATGGGTAACTCAATACACACAATCAATTATCATTATTATCGTTATATTGGAATATCTTAAAATTTGAAATAAAACATGATCAATATAAAAATTAGTAAAATCAGTTTATATGTTATACAAAAAAAATTCATTATTAGTTTTTGAAAAATGTATAAAAATTTATCTATGCAATGTTCTCAAGAGATGTTGTGGAAATTTTTGGAAACCATTTCTTGATGTTATTATAATATAACCAAGAAATATAATAATATTAATTTAATTTAAAAAAATTATAGAATAAGTGATACATGAAATATATGTAAAATTGGTTTCATTTCATTATTTTTGAGAAGAACATGTGTATTATCCCTGTGGTGATCCACATCTAAATCCCATAATTCTTGAACTCAATTGAATCTATGTTGAAGAAAATTAAAATATGAGAATTGATTTTAAATTTCATCATGAACATTTCCCTCAAAAATTCCCCTTTTTTTATGTTTTGAGGGATATTCATATTTAAAATAATTAGAGAAAAAAATAGAAATTTCTTCAAAAAAATAAGCTTCTATAATTGATCCTTTAATATATGATTTGTTGCATGAATTTTCATAAATTTCTATATGAATCTCTAATTTAGATATATACATTATAGAAATATTGAACCTCCACATTTTTCATTAAAAAAATATTTAATATCAAATTATCCATTGAAAAAAACAAAGTGAATTTTTTTCAAATTTACATAATATTAAAATTTGGTCTTTTTTTTGTCTACTTTGTGAATTGTAGTTTTCTTACCAAATAATTTTCTCTATGAAAATATGATATATTTTTCATCATATCCAAAATAAAAGAAATTAATAAACCTCTAAATTTAATTTGTATAATTATTTCGATTATAAATGACATTCATAGATATTTAATTTGGTAATATTCATATTTATAACACATTTAGCCATATTGGAATCCTAAACATCATGTATACTCATATATGTAATCCACATAAAATAATAATAAAATATTTTATTTGGAAACATTATAGTCAACTTTTAGATTCATTACCATATTTCGTCTACCATGTGTGTCTAAAACATTATAAAATATATTATATGATATGTTTTCTTCATTATGCATGATATCCAATATGTGAAGAACCATCAAATAACACAAATATGAAAGATCCCAAAAAATATTCATTTTTTCCAATTATATAATTCCAAATGGGAAACTATTTTTTGTAGGCTTATTATCAGTCCAAGAGTAGTAGGAGGAAACTATGAATGAATATATTTTAAATCAATTCCTTAGATATTTTTTTGAGATATATTTATTCCAATTTTTCATTTTTGGAAATGAAATTTGTTCTACTTAAAAGACATCTGCATGAATAGATGTTTTAGGAATGTAAAGAAAATAGTGTTTTCTTCCGTTGATGGGTATAAAAAAGTTCCCAAATATCATAAAGTAGGTAAATTATTTTGGTCTATCATTTCTTTGTCCGATTATCGTGTTATTTATTAAGAAGTAACTAATTTTCCACATAAATTAATTATTCATTATGAAATTTTATTTCATAACAGAATCATATGTACTAACATCATTACGCCACGATAAATGTTTATCATCAATCTATGGCTTCAAATAAACATCCTTATCATTAATTTGATGTCTTCGAAATAATAAGGTAAAAAAATATATCATTTATTCATCAACATGTTTGTAATTAAATTTCGTAGTGTTATAAAGATGATACAACAAAAATATTAAATACAGTGTGAACCAAATGCATATAAACCACCAGTTGAATGATGAAATCAATCATTTTTGGATTCTTATGCAATATAAGGATGAAAATGGTGAACGTGATTCATTGGATCACCATCACACGGATGGTTTAATCTTTTAAAAGTTAAAATATTGGTTTTATGACATGAGATGAATGCTTATTTGTAATGATACATAAACAAATGCTACAATATTTGTGTAACTAGAAAATAACTCAACATTAATAAAGTAATAATGAAATACATTCCTAGCTGAGAAACATTGTAACAAAATTATCCACATTAATGACAACTAACTATTGATTCATATTTCTTATAAGATATGCCGAAATCATTTGAGCATGCTTTAAACTTATGATAACCAATACATAATTTAGGAGACACCCTCTTTATCTAATATAAAATTATTGGAAACAAATTTACATCTGGTAAGAGTGATTTAACCAAAGATAATATCAAATGAAAATTTTCATTTTACAATCGATTTTCAAATTTATTTTACATAAATATTAAAAATGCTTCAAATTCTCTTATCCTGAAACCAGGATAAATTGCATCCTCAAAACATTTCAAATCATAAAATTTTAATGCTTCCAAATTAGTAGTTAAAATAAATATCTCCTTATTTTCAGTTTTTTGAAAATATAGACAATACACATCATGTCGTTAATTTTGAAACTTTTATAGAACTAAAAATAAATTATTAGTATCTTCTCTGGAACTAAGATAACTTTTTTGATACCAAATAACAAAATATTTTTTCAATAAAATTAATGTATAAGGCCCCAACATTGTAAATTGTGACAATCTTCTTCATATAACATTTTTTAAACAGACGCATAAAATTCCCCTCTGAAACATAATATGGATTCAATTATTTAAATGATAAAAAATTTACAACACAATATATATAGTATTTATTCAAGAACTATTTGGATTATTGTGATAATTTATCCAATCACGATCATTTATTAAACATTGTTTTTAGCTTGTTTGGTCTATATTTTCCTAAAAATATTAAATGAATAAATTGTTCAAGATTAATTTGTTTGAAGAAAAATACAGTCCAAAATAACTAAAAAGAAAACAAAATATATATTACTTGAAAAAATTATGTATTTTATCTTTTTTCTACTTAATTTTAATAATTATTTCTATTGTTAACTAATTATCGTTAATTTTTACTAATTATTGTAATTTGTTGTTCATTTTTACTAATTATTTATAACTATAATGAATGTTTACTAATTTTTCTAATTATCAAAAAAATAATTAATTATAGTGATTTATAACAAATTTTTTACTAATTAATGCAACTTTTAAACAAATTATAATTATTAAACGATAAATTACTGATAATATTTAATAATTATATTGATTTATCACTAATATTTACTAATTTTTGCTAAATTTAACTATTTGTTGTTAAATTTTTTACTTATAATTGTAATTTAATGTGAATATTTAAGAATATATTAATTACTACTAATTTTTATATTTTTTTAGAAATATTGATCTAATTTTTAATAATTAATGTGATTTACTATTATTTTTTCCTAATTACTGCTAATTTTCACTAATTATAGTTATTTAACATAACATTTTACTAATTTTCTAGAAATTGTTTCTTATTTTTACTATTGACCACTAATGTTTATTAATTTTAGTGATTTAAAACTAATTTTTACTAATTTAACAAATTATCAATTTTATAATTATAGTGATTTATTGATAATTTTTATAAATTACCACTAATTTTTAATAATTACGCATAATTTTTAATAACTAACATTATTTTTTAGTAATTATAGTTATGTAATTTTACTTTTTACTTATATTCACTAATGAAAACTATTTTTTACTAATTATTTTTAAATAAAATTAATTTTTAATTATTAATGTGATTTAACATCTATTATTACTAATTAATTCTACTTTAGGGAAATTTTTACAGATCATGCTGATTTACCATTAATTTTTACTAATTAATGATAATTTTATTAATTATACTCATTTATCTCTATTTTTTACTAAGTATTCCTAATCACTACTAATTTTTACTTATTTTTAGTCATTAATACTAATTTTAAATAATGTTTTGTGTCATTTCGACTATTTTTATTAATTTCAACTAATTACTGCAAACATTTAATAAAAACACTAATTTTAAACAATAATAGATATATAATGTTAATTTATAATAATTACTGATAATTTTTACTAATAAAAATAATTTATAAAAATTATAGGGATTTACATTTCATTTGTAAATATTTCTAATTTTAAATAATTATATAGGATTAATATTCATTTTTACTAATTACTCACATTTATTAAAAAATATATAAATTACTATTAATTATTACTAATATCTATAAATTATTACTTTGACCTATTAACTAATACTATTTATTTTTTTTATTTGTAATCACTATTGATAATGCCAACTTAATGATGATTAAAATAAATTATTTCAAACTAAAAATATTTTCATTTAATTAAAAACATTACTTTTATTTAATATAAATATTTCAAATATATAATAACTATCATATGTATGACATATTCAACTCGTTTTTCTTCTACAACCAGTGATGTATCTCCTCCTACTAATACTCCGATCGATGTGTCACATCCCTCTTACCCGTGTTCTACCTACCTAATGACAAATTTTGACATTATTGGAAAAGTGGTTCATTTATCATCACCTGATGATTGATAATTTTATTATTTACAGCTTTTTATAAAATTATAATTTATTTTTTTACCTTATAATAAATTATACTAATTTTGTTTAATTTCTGGTAATTAGAAATATTTACCACTCTTAACTACTAATATTGAGTATAATATAATAAAATATAAAAAAAATGTTTATAATTACAAAAATGGGGTATGTCATAGATATAATTGTATTCCCATTATGAAACCATTATTAACCAACCATATCTGAATTTTTCAATCCCCAACAAGTAGTGATTAGTGATAAATTTGATTTTCAGTTTATGAATAATTAAAAATTTATTATATTATTTACTTCTAATTTTTAAAATAATATTCTAATGGAAAATATTTTTATTAATTATAAAAATTATATACGTTAAATATTTTTAATAAATTTATAAAAAAATGTAATTAATTTATAATAATTTATATAAATTTCTTCCATTTAATATCAATTTATTGTAAAATATATCAGTTAACTAATTGTTTTTCAAATTTTTACTAATTTATACAAATATGTTACTAATTACAACTAATTACCTTTGATTATCAGTAATTACAAATAATTATCACTAATTACTATGAATCACTATTAATCACCCCTAATTATAGGTGATTAAAACTAAATTTTCTAATTACTACTAAGTACTTATAATTACCACCCATTAATACTAAATACTACTAATTACTACTAATTATCACTAATTACTTCTATTTACCACTAATTACTATTAGATACTAATTATTATTGCTGATTTCCAATAATTATTATTAATTACCACAAATTATTAATAATTAACAGTAAATACTATTTAATTTATACTAATTATTAAAATATGATAATAATTATTATTAAGTACTCATAATTAAAATTAATTACTACTATATACTTTTGATTGAGAAAAATTATTAACAATTAAAAATAAATAAATGTAATTTAAAATATTTACTAATACAAAAAAATCAATGACAAATAAAACTAGGTAATTATAATTATATTTAACTAAATCTAATCCCTAAAAAATAATTATAATTGTAACTACTATAAAATAAAATTTGTTAAACAATAATTAACAAAATTAAATAAATACCTAAGAACGGAATCTTTCAGCAGTTGCAATGGCAGAAGGATTCTCCCCAGTAAAATTAAAATCATTAAAAACTTTAGGCACTAGAATATGATAGAATATGAGGACAGGGATACTCATATAAGAAAAGAATGAAAAAAATCCGGTTATGGGTATATATAGAATATATAATTTTTGATAGAATTCCATTAACCAATAGATTCTTTTGTGAGAGGACCCATCGCAAATAGAACCACCATTATTAATTACTATAGTTGTAAAAAGAGTATTTTTGAAGGAACCAATCGTAAAAAAAGACATTGTTGACATTTTTTAGCAATGATAGATAATCATGTAAAAAATAAAAAATAAATATGAACTGTTATTTCGATGGGTCCCATCCCACATACCTTCTAGAAAGAAATTAATTTATATAGAGATTTATCTACCATAAAAATAACTATAATTCTGAGTGGTTGTTCTCAATAAGGGTATATTCCCACCACAAATAGTCTTCACAATGTATGGAACTGAATGCAAGACAAAGGTATTTGTGATAAGAAAACATTCCAATACCAAAGATTATATTTTAACAACTATTTTTAATGGGATTTTTTTATCATCATAAACATTTATTATTGAATGATTATTTTTGACAGACAATGAGCCTGTCACAAATTTCCCCATTCAAAAAGGCCTTTTTTACATTAGTGATTCAGTGTGATCAAGTTTGAATGTCAGAAAACCTTCTGAAGATCAGATCAACATGTCTTAGGGACATCATGAGACTAGGCTGGCATTTTATAAATATATTTTGAGATCAATACTAACATGTCTTAGGATCTTCTCAACATTATGAATATATGTATGAGGACATTCATGATATCATGGCTGGCTATTCGATGTGTTTTGGCATGATCATGATGTTATATTGAATGAAATTCATATGATCATTCATGAATGATGATTTTAATTCTAAAGATCAATCAATGGATCACGTGAATAATTGGATAACATTACATAAATATCAAAATAACTTACTTCAAATTAGGATCCTTAAATTTTCAGTAGTTATCACATCAATGCCTAGAAAGTTTCTTGAATTCATTCTATCAACCTGAAACAATATCAAAGTGAAAAATTTGAGGGGATTTTTTGTGATCATTTGATTTTTTGAAGTGATTTTACATTATTTTGAGGAATAATATAACGGTTTTTTTGTATGTCAATGAGTTGTTTTTAATGTGTCTCTATGTGACGAATAAAAATTTCTTGTGAGGTGTGAGAACCCATCATGTTATCTTTCTATTCTAATGTTTTTGATGGTCCTTTGGAATTTAATGATATTCATGTAACCTGAGTAATTGATCACCATAATGAATTGATCTTTATTTCACCCCCTTCATGGGAAAATAATACATGTGATTTGGGTGTTTCGTTGAACACAATTTACATATTCTCATTTGGATGCTTTCGAAAAATGCCCTACTCAAAAACATTGTCCGATGGAAAAAATGGGGAATTAGTTTTGAAGAAGTAAATTCGCCGATATGGACCGTAGCCTTATTATAGTGGTTCCTTAAAGAATATTATAGTCTTCAAATATTTTTTTGTATTCTATAATGTTTCAAATAAATAGGAGGGTAGAGAGTTATCTATTTTACTTGTTACTCAAATGTTGAGAGAGATATCTATTTTTTTAACTATTCACATAAACACTTCACAAGATTTATTTCCATAACCTCTTTTAATAATTAATCATGTGATATCATTTCAAGACCACATCAAATGATCTATTCTCATGATCCAAATTTGTGAAAAAATTTCATTCTAACTCATGCAGCTAATCTTCCAATTAATCATTTTTAAGTTAAATGAACCTTGTTGTGTATCCATAGACATGGGGATTATTCACATGATGTTAATAGTTTTTGTGTGGATAAATAAGTCATTAAATGGTTCATTTGATATTCATATGGACACATGATCAAAAGTTTTGAAATGATTTATGGGACCACAAAAAAATATATTGGTTACATATTCATGATATGAAGAATAGATTACATTTTTGGTATGATTCCATCCAATCCATACAAATTTCAATTATGTTTATCATTTTCATGTTTCTAACATTCCTAAAATGTATTATTTTTAATGACTTATCCTATATGAATTCATCCAGATGTAATTCCTCCATCATGGGCACCTAGAGAGATATTATTACTAGGAATCACGAGGAAAATCCCCAATATCGTGTCATATATAATAATTGGGCATTAAATTAACTACTTCTCATTGATCTCTAAAACTATACTCTACTAGAATGACTAAATATATATAACATTGATCTTATAAATGATGTTTTATTTCCTTATACAAATAAAAATCATCCATCTACTTATTTTTTTTCAACCTCATACAATATAAAATATATTGTCTCTAAACATAGCACACTAATTCATGCACCTTTCAATTCATTATCATACTCATTGAATCACTCCTCTAAAATATTGGATGTTTTTTATCTCTATTATAAAATAGTTTTAAATATCTAATCAGATATACCACTATCCTCTTTGTAAAACAAAAACTGTGGTTGGTGTTTGAACTAGGAAATGAACCATGAAAATAATTTTCATGTTGTGTTGATATAGCCATTCTGGGAATGATATGGAAATAAAGAATTTTCTCATCAACTGTTCACCATTAATCTCCAAGTGGTGACTTGGATTTTAGAACACCTCCTATATCTTCATGATGAAAACCCTTGATATTTTATATACTCTTGTGTCCCCACAAAAATTATTTTCATCTTACCCATGTGATATAGGATTTAGTCTTTGGCACATCAATATGATAAGGAAAATAACTTCTTTTGGGAAGGTGTATGATTAATTCTTCCTCACTGTCAATGTTTTTGATGTATCTGGATATACTCAAACATTGGAATGAGGTATGTTATCCATTGAGAGTGATGGGATGTTAAGTACACTTGGTCGAATACCCAGAGAGGGGTGATGAATCAGTGTATGACAGATTAGATCTTTTTATCATTTGTATTATGTTTTTTTAGAAAAAACTCAATTATCTCTTCCTCCTATTGCAACATAAAAACATATATGAAATCAGGAGGATAGAAATTTTTTACAGGGTTCACCCTTACTGGGATACGTAGAAGGAGAATAAAATGGAAATTCACTAATGTACCAAATTCACTAAGGCACATGACTAATAATGAGTACAATGTCCATGCTATATATTTTATGCCTTGTCCTAATGCCTTTACAAGGCTTTGGATATGCTCACTGTATTCCCAAGGGTCACTCCCTATGCCACTTTCTCTGGCTCATTGCTAGTGTAAAGGGTCACCATCTTCCGCTCCCATTGCTCACAACTCTTGGAAAATAATTCACTCATGGTTTATCAAATTGTAGGTCAAACACAATTTATGGACATATAGATCCCATCGTATTCACGAATTCCAACATCCTTATCTATAGGTAGAATCTCTTTTAAAGTTTCTTTTTTCACCCCTAGATGAATCCCATCTTCTCGGGTACTACATGGAACCATAAAATACTTTTGCAAACTGTATTGATTCGTTTTTAATATTCTTTTAGAAAATCACGAACCACCTCCTTCTCATGCATACTGAGTATGGGGTTTGGTACACGAACCACTTTATCCACACACTATTGCCTCTTCTACGAACCTCCACTATCTATAGACTACCTATGCCTCTATTTTTGTATAGCAATACTGCGTATCGATCCACGAAACTCCACTGTGAATCACCCTCTCTCTATGAACCATTCCTTATTCAGAGACTTCCTTCACTTCCGCTTACCAGAGCTCTCCCTCCACGCCCCAGTTACAGAATTCACTCTTTCTTGAACCAGATATTCCTCTTCGATGTACCATGTCTTATGAGAATACATCATTCCATATAAATATTTCGACATAATTAATTACACCAAACCACTTTAGCCTCCATAGAAACCATCCTCGTGATCCTCCTTCAGACATTGCTGAAATATCAGACCAAAAATATGTTCACTAATTATATCCAGAATCTTATATAATTGGTGGGATTGGTGATTCTAATATATGAAATGGTGTCTACAAAATTCTCTAATCCAAGATTTACCAAATCAATGATTCATCCTTCCCTGCTAACCGATCCTTCTACCACCGCGAACTGAAAGCCTCTCACGAATAGTTTTTCCATGTCATCCATGTACTAAATTTTCATTTATGTGTTCAAATTTCTCTACTAATGAAAATCCATCCATGTAGCACACTAAATTCCTTCACGAACCGTTTTCAGTTTCGTAAACCGTACTCACGTACCATTTCTACCGATCCATATATTGGTTTCAGAACAAGGTACACATCCCATGAATTATGGTATGTGGTTCTCACCCTTTGCTGATTTTATTCAATGTACATAACACAATTCACTCAAATGATTAAATCCTTACTTTTCCAATATAAATAACTTATTTTTGAGGGCCAAAAAGTTAGAAAATGTTTTTAAACTGTGCCCCCTTAAAAACTTACTTTTGGAAAACCAATAACCATTCTCATTCGTAATCAAATGAATTTTTCAACAAACAAAATCACACCAAAAAATTTTCTAGAGGATGCCTTGAGGGATTTTGTTCCCAATAGAGGATAAATATGGAGTTGAATGTATACTCTATTATTTATTTATTATTTTGGTTTAGAAAATTTCTTTTCCAAAGTGGGGCTTGACCAACAGTCCAACGTCTTCATCATTATCTATCTTAATAATTTTCGGCTAGTTTGGGATATTATTGGTATATTCTAGAAAACATTGTGTATTCTTCATCGGGTTATAAATTGTGACTTGATGTTTTTCAAAATATTCAGTTAGTATTATTTTTCCTTGTTTTTAAATGGATGGATTCCATCTACTAGGGAACATGTCCTAACATCCAGGTAGGCACATTAATGATGGAAACCTGACCAACAGAATGAAGGAATATCAACATAGAGTCCCCAACCCGTATTCGTCACTAATAGTTTGGTGTCTTAATTTATCATGGAAATAAACCATAGTATTTTGTTAAAATATTCATGTTTATATATTGAATGATAGTGACAAACATAATGTGTTATATGAACCAAAATACCACAGAAATATCCTTCCCCCTATTCCAACCTTGAATACTAAATATTTTATTGTCAATGATACACCATTATATATCATTGAGGTCATAAAACGATGATGAAAACTAATATTTTATATTTAATTCTATTCCCCCCAACCTTCATGTGATCTATAAAGACATATGTAGTACACTTGATGAGAGGTTGTAAGATGCCTGCTTTTAAGAAATGGGTCTTGTAGCCTTTTTAGATGACCTAATCTCTTGTTATACAAATTCTCATTATATATTTTCTCACCTGTTATGTTTTAATCACCATGCATCTTTTCTCAATTTTACCGGTGTATGATGGGAATGATATACCTATATTTTCTATCAATTTTGGGTAATGTTGACATGTAAACATACTAACATAAACATTTCATTGCAACCTTTTAATTGGTCTACATATTAATCATGAGAAAACATCTCATTAGGGATAGAATCTTATCTGGTGAGTGTGTTGAGATTAGCTTTTTGAAAAATATATATATCATATGCCTCCACTAACCCCTTTCTCATAGCTTCAATAGAAATGTAACAAGGAAAAAATCTCATAAAATGAACTTCAATATTATGATGAATAGCGTTAGAATTGCGGTAGAGTTGTTTAGTGAATCCACCCTATCAATAACTATTTTCGATGATATTTTGATCAAAGGTGGTTCAAAACATTCCATTGGGAAAGGAGAGTAATTAAAGACACTCTTTTTACATATACATATGTGTTGACACCATGAAATGTGTTCAATGTACTTTTCTACAGAATTCACGAGTTGAACATCTCATAGATAACAAAATTCATACTTTTAGGAGACAAGAATGTTTATTAAGGATGAATGATAATATTAGATATTAGTGTGTCAGGACACAAAATAGCCTCGACACTGCCTAAACATTATGTGTTGTGACTATCCATTTTTTAAGGGGGTATTTCATGGTTGCAAAGTTACAAACCCGATGAGTTGGGACTTTAGCCTGAAAATGATCGTAATAAGTGGTGCGGGGAAATAGTGCAAGTGATATATAGTGGTAGTGTCACATATTTGATCTTGCGCATAGTACCCTTGAACACTAATAGGCTGGCATATTCCCTGCCCATGTTTCAGTGAGGCATAACCACCCCTGGGAAATGAACCTCAGCTTTGGACCTGTGCATCCCAAAAGATTTTCCACCCCGTCATGGAACACCATTTTTGGGATGTTGTATCATAGACCTACATAAAAAAATACATCAAACAAGGGTACCATATATGCCTAAAAATAAGACATCATGTCTCTTCATTTAGAGAACTGGAAAATTGAAAAACACCCCAAATCTCTTGTCATGCATCCCCTTCATCCATGTCTCCAAAAATTCATCAGGTACAACTCCAATGCCCAAAAGAATAGATAATTAATGGCGTAAGTGATATTGAAGCCCCATTATTTGTTGAAACACAAAAAACCTACATGAGGACCCATTCAAACCTAGTGACAAACCAACTGTGTATTGCATATTCCCTTACCAAGGACATGCATAATGCTCATCCAAAGACACCAGTGGAGACTACTGGTGCCATAGATAAAGGCCAATCCATGTGTTTTTTCCATGCTGATCCATTTCAGATGAATTATGAAACTCATGTAGGATTATACCCCCTAACATCAAGGACATACTATTTCTCCCGGGTCATTCCCGAGGCACCTTCTTTCTTCAATCCAAGACCTTCGCAGGATCCCTTGGATCCCTCTTCCATGCCACCAACGAAGGGAACCAATTAGTATGGATCAATTGTTATAGTGGGACCATGTTTAATACTACACCAATTCCACCAAAAAAACCCTATTGAAATAGGAACACCAACATGTCTCTCATGTGGCTATGCAGTCATGTGGGTAGTGGATTATTGTGCAAGTCATAGTTGACTGCTAGGGCTATTGAGGACCATGTGAGAATTCATTCCTATGAAAAAAATGTACCATGACCTAGGGGAAGCTATTAGGTAGATATTGGTCTTGGGTAATTGGTTAAGAAAAATATCCTTCCCTAGTTGTATCTTTGACTCGGAGCCTCCGGTTCCAAAAAAGGTTATGATGGCTAGTTCTTTCTTTTCTATTAAACTGAGAATTATATTCTCCACTACTGCTACAGAAACAATTTTACGTTATCTCCATAGAGTAATCCCATATCAATTTTTGTGGTAGGTTTCACTATTCCACCTCTTCTCCTCCGAGTTTGTGTTCATTGGGATAGTTGGATGTGACAATATTGGATACAAAATGGGGGAGGGAATTGTTGAATCTAAGCCCCTAATTCTCCCATCACCCTGGCCATATCTAAAAGTAGAAGGTGAAATTGTTTAGTTTTTATAATCATATATGTCCAATTTTTTCTCATATTCAAGCATGAATCGTAATGAATCATGTAGGATTATATGATAGCCATGATCACAACATCCAAATTGTTAGATCCATGTAATGGTAGACAACCGAATTGATGATTTTACTCATGCCTTCCTCCAAAGGTCCTCGATTGGTGTGGGACCTTAAGACAGTGATTCCATCCTCAAAGAAAAAGGTATTATGGGTTTTCTGGATCTTTTGATTCTCTTATAACTCATACCATGCATGGGTCACATGGGATTAGAGGTTGATGGGGGTCATGAAATACACATAATCCCAAATCTATTGGTCCTCAATAAATGAGGATGACCCGAAAAATCCATGGACTCCTCTTTTGTATAAATATCCAATCACAACCTCGAAACCATAAATCATAATTTTCAAGAGTAATTTCCAACTGAACATCAAATAAAAGGTAATTTTCATCCAGAGTATGCCTTGAATTCGAACTTTTCAGCCTCTTATTACTTATAAGCCCCAATAATAACCAAACCAAAGTTTATACTCGTATAGAGTAAGCCCCAACCAAACCATAATCATTAACTATTCCATCCTCCTAAAGATTATACACTAATCACATCCTCAAACCCTCATGTAATATTTTTAAGATTAATCCCCCAAAAAAACATGAAATCACTTGGTAATATTCCTTAGGAATACTCTCCAAAATACATATTTGTGGCCTCTAATTCAGTTCAATTCCCCAATAATATTTTCACAGTCATCCATGTACATCCTATATAGCTATTATCCCTGATAAAAACTCCATATTACTAGGAGTTAGGATATCACTCATTACCATTTCATAGGGAATACTCTTAATGAGAAATATTTAAACGTAATTCTCTCATAGGGTCACAATACTCTATGAGAAAAACATTCATAGGGCCTCCATTGGTGCAAGTCTGAATAATAAAACTATCTAGTCTTTGGTTCCTATCAAAAAAGGATATATAGGAATCCTCCATAAGGTACAATCCCAACATGGCAAATCAACCGCATTCAATATGATGAATATTACAAGTAGAAACCCATGTAACTAGGGAGTCCATGAACCTTCCTTATTCAATTGGTTTATTCTATATATGACCCACCAAAAACATTTACTATGAACCATTTTCATAAATTCCCATGTAACATTAGGATAAATGGTAATGTTTGGCCTTTAACACATGGAATTAAATGGTATGATGTGCCCCATTAATTGGTAATGAACTATGTGTTCTAGTGCATATAATATGGATAAGTAGGAATTCCATTCGTGGATCTGATCCTGATATCAATAAAAATATTGTCTCCATAGATGATGAAATTCTCTGAAGCTCCCCACTTTGTTTCTATAAAACTCGTATCATTTTCATAATAACTAGAGAATATATAGTTAGTATTTAAGAGGAATCAATTGATGGATAACCTTGGATATATATATATATCCCTTGATTAATATCCTCAGTTACATATATA
The DNA here is from genome assembly GCA_963277665.1 of Viscum album. Classification (NCBI taxonomy): domain Eukaryota; kingdom Viridiplantae; phylum Streptophyta; class Magnoliopsida; order Santalales; family Viscaceae; genus Viscum; species Viscum album. Next base: position 397,364,452 of record OY728148.1, read on the forward strand.
TATATATAATCCTAAATTATATACATTCTAATTAATCATTGTTAATTTCATGGGGAATAGTGGAAAATGTGGGAATAGATGAAAGATTAAAAAACATATATTAGACCATTAAGAGAGTTCTATAGAGGGATAAAATACCACAAAAAAAGAATATTATGGGACTAGCCTCCCATCCTCTCAACTAATGTGAGTTAAACAAAATAGTTTTCTTAATTAAAAAATGAGCACCGAAATTTGAGAAGAAGGTCCCAATGAATACAAGTCTATTAAGTGTTTCTACTTCCATGAAAAACCCAGTTGGAAACCATTCATAAATAGGGAACATTATATGAATTCTTTCACAGAACATGAACCCTAGAGTAAACCATCTGTTGAAATAATATCCATTGAAAAAAATAATTTCTTGCATGTATTCTATCAAATTATTAGATACCTGAATATTCCTTAAAAAAATTTCATCAGACTGATGTACCCTAATAAATGGTTTAAAATTGTTGGATGGCATGAGGATTGAATTTGAACCTGATTCACACAACAATTATCAAGGCACCCTTGGAGGAATATTTAGTCCAATGGGAGAAACTCCTCTAAATGTTCTGAATTCAATTGGTAATAAGATTCAAATATCAGTGATTATTGGAAATCGAAAAAAAATTGTATTTTCATTGAAATAATTTTCTAATAAATATAACGAGTCACAAGAAAAAAAAATAATAATGTTTCCATCTATGAGAGAGTCTTTTGATAAACTGGATCAAAAACATCATGTGTTTACACATATTCATTATGATAGAAGAAACGTTTCCATTAAATTAGTAGAATATGAACTAATTATAAATAATATAGTTGATGATTTCCCAAAATAATCATATTTTATGGATTACAATGGAAAATATATTCATAATATTTCCTCATTGATCGAGGCTCTGTATCCACATTTGGTGGTAGAGGAAATGGATCATTTGACATTTCATCATTCAGTTAATGCATACCACTTTGATATAGCTGGTCTGAAGAACTCAATAGACATATTTTTATAGTTATCATAGATTATTTCCATCTAGAATCCTTGGGAGAAGCTCAGGACAAAATAGATTACTCTTTTTCATTATGTACAATTAATGAATGGTTCCTTTTAAAAATTTTATTTTTATTAAGATTTATCCCTTTCATTTTAAACATCAAATTTCATCATATTGGAATCAAATTGACCATTATACACATTAATTGATTATAATACAAAGTGATCCTAATCATGAACAAAATCACATGGATCGTAAAAAATTTCTACTGATAGTTACCTATGAATGATTTTGGCATACGATTCCTCACTAATTCATATTATCACTAACATACTATACATTCTATTTAAAAAAGGATAATTTATGTAAATACATCTTAAAGATAAATTGATCTATTTTTTAGGTTAATGGACCTCGAAATAATATCATCAAATTTTTTGGGGGCTGAAAATAGTCCCTATAAGATTTTTATATCTACTATTATTATTTAACTTCATCTTAATCGATTAATGGAACAAATTAACTTGTTTTAAATTCATTTTTCAATTATTTATTTTATTGGTTTTCATATTGAAATATTTTATTCCTTTTCTCTTCCAAATGCACCTAAATTTTCCATGATTAAAAATTGTGCATGTCGAAAGAGCCAATACGGGTCTATTTCTAAGGGTAACCATCATGTGTATTTAAATGCTTTATAATTAAGTATTATATGATTTAATTTTTAAGGGAATATAAGATATCCCAATGGAGTGATGTAATTTTAGGTGAAACTTTTCAGAACCTTTTTTTATATAGATTAGGTTCTTCGAGATTGGTCCTTTTATTTCATAGTTTCCAATATACATGTTCCAAAATTTTATTTTAGTAGTTAGGGTCATCCAAATTGTAACTATTATAGATATAGATAAAATTATTTTAGATCAGACCTTCTGTAACATTAGTATTTTTCCTTCTAGCATAGGCCTTCTACTGAATTTATATATTGGATAAATTGAGGATCTATGTATGTGAAGTGTATTGAAATCATACATCCTAGTTGAAATTATAAAGAATAAATATTCATGAATGATTCTGGTAGTATTAATTGTCACTGATATTATGAACAATGAATATTCATGTAGGGTTATGACACCCTTCATTCTTTTAGAATGTTGGATGGAACGATATTAATGAAGGGTTCTCACATCCCTCATTCCATATAAATGGGTTATTAGTTGAAGGAATGTCATTGTCATGGATTTCAAATCAACAAGGATATTTTTATTGTTGGTTATGTAAATCATAACCCTATATATATTGAATTATAGATGATGATATGGGGAATACACACCAGGGATGATCACAATACACTCTAATGGGTAATGTTCCATTATAACATTAATAGGGAAAATGAGGAATAGAATACCTTTCTTAATTGGACAATATGAATATTAGATATGGTTCATAGTACTTAGTTAATTATAATATAGTAGTTACAAAATTGAAAATATGGAATTCTCTACTCATTTCTAAGGGGTGTGAAAGAATTGTGAATATTAAAATATTTCTAAAATGTAGTAGGGTATAGTAAAAAATGGATATCCATGTAGGTTTTTGGAACCATGGAGCTAATTTTGATTATGCTCGTCACTAAAGGGTTATATATTATAATGTTTCTATTCATGATATGGGCATACCAAAAGTGTTAGGAGTAGAGTACCACATTCATGCATTGATAATGGGAAGAAAACATGGATATGTGACATAGATGATACTGAATCTACATGCATAGTATAATAATTGAAATTTTTAATCAATATATGGGAATATCTAATTTAATTGAAAAAATACTTGTGGGTACATGTTCTCCATTAATAATGGTGGTAACTAGCATTTCACACAGTTGTTCGAATTGTACATGCATTTAAGTATTATGTTTCCTCTCAAAAAAACATACAATATGAATAATATATTATAAAATGTGTATTTAAAGTCATAATACTACAAGATTTCCATTATATATGTCAATAAATATTACAAATATACTACATAGAAGAACCAGGAAGAATGACTCAAGGATATGGGTGTCTAGGATAAATATAACAACTCAATCAATTAGTGGATCTTGGATTTGATGGAAAATACATGGAGGTGGTTTTTAGATTATTTAATATTCATGAAGTGTTTGTGAACCCTAAATATTATGTCACCATATAGTGTACATGTTGACGCACCTTTTCATCAAATTTTTTAAAGGAAAGGAATGGGAAATGACTTAGCACAAATTGTTTTAGCCTTTGAAGAAAACATCAAAAATCGACAAAGGAATGAAAAAGGAGTCAAAGGACCTTACACCATGCAAGTTCCCTTACTGTCGCGCAAGTAAACTTGCACGCCGCCTATTGGTCACGCAAGTGACTTGTGCTTCCTATTTGAAAACCACCCAGGGTCTTCAGAAGCCTATAAATAGACCCTGTGGGCCGCCCATTTGAAAAGGAAATTTTTCCAGAATTCATATATAGAGCTCTAAACGCCCAAGTCACCTTTTCAAGTCATTCGAACACTTCTAAGGTAATTCTTTACCTAGGATTGAAGGTCTGAAAAAGAGGAATAAGGTCTAAGTGTTAGAAATCCCGAACACTTGCGCGCCTAAATGTTTTTCCCTTAATGGAAATGAACACAATTGCGCGCCTCCTTACATATTCATTGAAACTTGCGCGCCACTCTTCTGGAAGTACCTCAGGATGATTCTAAAGGCTTTGGTCAAGAATCTCCCAAGTATTACTCTACAGGTCAAGGAACGCGCAAGTACACATGTTTCGTGTAGGTATACCTGCATGACCAATACTTGCGCACCCCCACAGTACCTACACACCTGCCAAGACTTTCACCCCCTCTCTTTTTGGGTGCCCTTCCTTCCCATTTTACCCCTCTTATGCCATTCCACCTCTCCTATTCAAGATTCGGTCCTTAAGACACTCTTCAATGCCATTTATGGCGTGTTTTATTGATATTCAACCTTATCTGAAAGGAGTTATGTGGAATAACTCTCAATACATAGTTATTTTCACATATTTATGTCAATAGAGTTAGAGAGTTCATTCATTAAACCTCATCCTTTAAGATGAGAGAATCCTTAACCTGGGACTCCTTTTTAGGAGTAAGCCCCTGTCCAAATCCTTATTAATTTGGGCATCCTCCTTAGGAGTAATTCCCAAGTCCTCTTTAATTTGGGCCTCCATTTCCGGAATAAGCCTGACTCATAATTCCCCAAATATTGGATTCCTCCTCAAGAGTAAGCCACAAACCTTAATTACTTTAACCAGGGTTTCATTTTCAGGAATAATCCCCAGTCTCAAATATGTTCATCCTCTTCAGGAGTAAGCCCCAAGTCCCTTAATTCTCAAATCCTTTTAACCTGGGCATCCTCTTTAGGAATAATCCCCAGTCTTAATTTCTCTTAACCAGTCATAATTCCTTTTGATCTGGTCTTCATTCTCAGGAGTAAAACTCAATCATAAGTCTCCTCCTATCATTGGAATCTTCCTTAGGAGTAATCCCCAAGATTAGAGTATCCAAATCTCCATAAAGCACATATACCATTATGGACCCTGTTCTTGGATTTCATCCCTAAAGTAAATATTAATCCTCATCTATTTGGGTAGTAATACATACAGAAGCCCCACATAATTACATGGCACAATTGTTTGGTTTCACCAATAACTCTTGTTTCTCACACCGAGTATGACTCACGTGAGCATAGAGCGTAAAAGTAATCATGACATCTTTATTTGAGCCATCAATCATGCAGAAACATCATACTACCTTACTTGAACTACGTGGGTTCTGATTCCTTTTCCAAAACAAAAGATATGTTGGTATCCCATCAGCGGGTACGATCCCATCTCTAAAATAATCCATGTCCTCTTGAATGAAAATAAACTTCATGTGCCCCACTGAGTGGATTTAAAACCAGTATAGTCATCATAATGACCAAGAGACTTTTATGTATTTAAGGATACCATCAACTAAGAATCTCTAACAAATACAGATGATTCTCTATCAATGAAGAACCTCGAATACATATAAAAAATTCTCTAAATTTCCTTCATATCAATCATTGATTGTCAGATTTAAAGGAAAGAACATTTTATACCTGGTAATGTAATAAGGATTCACGAACATAACTTAAATCTATAAAGAGAATCTCAGAGTAAATAATAATTCCCCTCAACATGTTGTGATGAGTCCGACCTCCCATCCTCCCAACCAATGAAAATTCCTAAGCCTCATCAGTCCACAACTAATGAGCACCTACCTTTGGAAAGTAGGTCCAAATGGATAAGGAATCATTGGATGTTTCCGGTTCTACGAACAAACCCATTAGAAACCGATTGGAATGTTTGAACCTTCAATGAATGAGGTCAATCCCCATATTCCATAGGAAACAAAAAATGGTGAACCCGAAGTGAATCCTTAACCAAGATAAAATGATGTTTTTCTTATTTGTTAGGACCCTATTTAAACTCAATGAGAGGGCCAACTAAGCAATCAATGGCATATTTTCTCATCCAAAAGATGTAGTGGCCGGACATATCTTGATTATGACTGTTATGTCAAACCGGAACTCTTTTCCAAGATCTTCAGCATTTCCAGAATGGATTCTCTTACGTTCACATCCGTGAATACGTCTGCTGTGAAAACCTCTGTTGTGAATGCCATTGCTTCTAATTCTGCTGGATAATCATCCTCTCTGAGAACGACATCACCAACTCAGTGTATTCAACACTGGGTGTCAAATGTTCTGGTTAAGGAGTACTGTCAACACAGTACCATTCCAACTCTGGAGGCTGCTCGACAAGCTCTCCATGTGGACAATTCACCCTGGTCGTCCGGATAGTGACGACCCGTGATCAAGAAGCAGGCGGTACTAACTACCGTCTCCAACCGTTTTGGGTCATTATCCCCAGAACGCAATCACCATTCACTCCCATATTCTGAGGATGTGAATGAGCAGGTCCCTCAGGGCCTTAATTCAAGGAAGCAGGAGACCTTCTCGAGGGCTCCCATCAACAATCGCCGCCAGACCCGTGCAGCAGTGCGCCCTCAACATGACGAGGGTATCAAATCAATACCTTCGGCTCAGGTTCCTCGAACCCGAGTAGGCAAGACGAATAGCCAGAGCTGAAATCCGGTCAACAGTGAGCATGTTCTCATCTCTGATATCTCCGGAGAAGTCCACCAACCTAACTTGGTGGCAAGCAATGAGCGGGCACATACACCCATCTATTTTAATTCCTCTATCCAGCAGACTCATCTGGTAGCATCGCACCAATCCCGCCAGACAATTCTAGTGGAGTACTATAGGCAGGAACATACACCTGTTTATATGTCATCAGTTAGTCAGCAGGCTCGTCTGACTACATATGATGGATCTCATCAACCATGTTCGGCGAAGTACAATCAGCAGGCATATACACCTACTAGTTTTGATCAATCCTACCAACATTCTCGCTTGGTAGAACTCAGAGAAGTTAGTCGGAATGCTCCAACGAAAAATAGGATGCAGACTCAACTCTCTGCCCCCACACTTGAGTACTGTCAGGATTCACTTATAGGAAAAGGAGGAAAAGAGCAGGAACACACACCTACTCAAAGCATGGAATGGACATATATCCTCGTTCCAGAAGCTGAAGTTACCAAGAATATTTTATCAATTGTGAAAGAGTAGAAGAAAATCCCTGCTCATATTTTGGATGCTTGCTAGGATATTATAACATCTTCAGCAGCATCTCAGGGAAAGACACATAAATCTATCCCTACTTGTGGAGTGACAAATCAACAGTTTACTCTAAAACAGACACACAAATATGTTTCAGTCTAAGAGGGTTGTGGGGCGTATCCCCCCATATCATACAGAAAACCACGTCAGGCACATACACCTGATTTGAGTAGATATTGTCAGCCTAACCTGTCCATCTCTATTGATCATGCACATAGACCTGCTTAGAGTAGCCACTTTTTTCAACAAGTGGCTTCCAAGGTGAGTAAGAAGGAATCTATGAAGAATACCCACCCAGCACAGTCAAGAGATCAAGAGCCAATCTGTAACAATGCCTTGCTCGATGCTGGAGTTCTTGAAGCCCTCAGACAATTATCTGTTGGAATCCATGATTCTACTCCCTCATTTACCAATAATTGGAACATTAGTTCAGAAGGACTTCAACAGACACTTCCTAATGAAGGATTTCTTCATGACAGTTCGGTCGATCTTGAAGTTTCATCTTCAGATGAGAGCTACAATAACCCTCTGTGTGGACATAAGACCAAGGAGCAAGAGATCTCATCTTTTTTTGTAACCCACCATGGTAGTCCTCCCCATGATGATGAATTTTGCTGCGAATGTCCTCTCCGCAGTAGTGATGAACATTCCCAAGAAAACTCTCCAGTGGACAATGTAGTGCCGATAAATCCCTCTTATCTTGAGGCACATAAAAATGCGAAACCAGTCATGTCTGATGCTTCATCTCTAGCAGGTGAAATCCTTTCTCAACCAGAAGATAGCCCAGGGTGTAGTTCATTATCTGAACCACCCCTAAGTCATGAATCTCTTAGTTTGATCAGTGATTTCTCTACCAATCTTGTTGAATCTGACGAAGCAACAAGGAAACACCATATCTGGTCATATCATGTAGAAGAATATTCATTGAATGATAAAGAGGAAATGCTGAACATGAGAAAACAACTAGAAAAGGGTGATGTGCCAGTCATGTTTTGGCCTCTAGCTAACTCTCTGTATAACATTCTAGAGATGCTGATGGAAGATGGAATTCATGACATTCGTCTCAACATATGGAAAACTATTTGTCAGTTGTAAAAGAAAGTATTATATTATGATGAATATGAAAATCATTTTAAGATAATAGAAGGGTTACAACGTCATAGTGATTTGGCATCTTTATCAGTCTCTCGATATCCTAAGGTTGAGAAGCAATAGAGATCCCTTCAGCGTTCATTCTATGGCGCACTAAAAAGATTGCGCCAGTTAATTTCCAATGCCCCATCTGGTATTCATGTCAGAGGATGTGGTGTTCATGGATCTCTACATTTCACTGTACTCTCTAGTCAGCAAAGCCCGCCAAAAATGGTCTCATGAAATGTTATTGCCTGTGGCCGGCCACAGTCAATGGGTTTTGTTTGTAATCAAAATCTTTCCCAAGAACAGGCTTCAACTAGTTCGTCCCAAAATCAAGAATACAGAGAACAAGTTGTTAAATTACTCCTACATCAAGAAAACAAGAATATTGAATAGGCCTCTCGTATAGTGCAAGCACATCATCAAGTGACAGAAGTGTCAGAAACCAGCCAATGGTCTTTTTTGAACCGGGTGATAAAAGTGGATGTCGATTGATGCATCCAGCTAATTTCTGGACCAAGGTCCACAAGATTCGGAGAGCTTTTAAGAAAGTATCAGACATAGAATGTCAAGAGCCAACCCAGCTCACAAGACATGGGACCCTTTTAAACCAACCCTCAAAATCAACAAATAGGATTCGAGGAGTTGAGCAAAGATAGCAGGAACAACACCAGTCCACCAGATTGGAGACTTTTTCAAATCCTCAATCCTTCCCTCTGAGAAATTCAGTCTTCTCTCAATTGGGGAAGAAGACTGAAGGGGAACGAAGAGCCAAATTATCAGGATATTCTTTCCAAATTAAGGTTCACCAAGAAGTTCCCGAGGGATCAAATAAACAAAAGGCAATGTCTCATAAGGGGCATATCAAAATACGATATCACAGAAATGCTGATAGAAGGGATACAATGTGTTATTCATCAATTAATGTCATTAATGCCATTGTGCTAATCCTCTAGAACATGAGGCTCCCTTAAGGGACTCAGATGAAGAGGTTCCTGCTCAAGAAGTTGTACACACAGACACAAATGAAGAAGGTGTACGTACACGAAATCAAAGGATTACTCAGCAACGAGGTAATCCTTCAAGTAACCCACTTCCCCCTCCCCAAAAGGGAGATGAGAAGGGGAACAGAAAGAATCGGGTCACATAACCTTCCTCTGGAGAGGTCCAATCAATCTCACTAGAGCGAAGATTTTCACAAAAAGAGGAATAAATGAAAGAATTGAGAAGGTTGAATTCAGAACTACTTTAGGGTAGTCTTCTTTCTAAGCGTGCTGTAGTTAGTCAGCCAAGGGAGTTTGTTGCAGTTATTGAAATAGATCAAGAATATCATCCTCTATCAGTACACTCTCACAGTTCTATTCCTACGGGTCAAGTACCACAACAATTGGTGATGATACCATTAGTTGCAGTACCAGCCACCACATCTATACCAGCTCCAGTCATTGCACCTACCCAAGTCCAAGTTCAACTAGATATTTCTCAAAAGTTAATAACTACCATTGAGTCATTAACAGCTCTCTTAGAGACTATGGAAGGGAAGCGTGCACAGGTTCAACCAGAAATGAGAGCTTACCCTGAATGGGTAGATTTAATCCTTCCCCCATCATGTTTTGGAAACCCTGTATTCCCTATTTTCAATGGATCAGACGATCCTGAACAGAATTTGACGCATTACGTGTCTTGATGCGATCCTATGATGGGAATTATGGAACAGCAATAAGTAGTGAAACTCTTATGCTTCGTGCGAACCTTTCAAGGACCATCTTTTGTCTGGTACATGAGCTTGCAATCTCCGTCAATTACCGAGTGGGAGGATCTTCGTCAAAAATTCCTTCTTTAGTTCATCTCAATGTTTCCAAAGGCAATAGTTTTTTATCTTACAAACTATAAGAAAAGGTATAATGAAAGGGTATCAGATTTAATTGCTCACTAGAAGGGATTAACATATTCCCTAAGGTTAGCACATCCTCAGGAAGAACTTGTGCCAATCTGTGTGGCAAATCTGCATGAAAAATTACGCACATCGTTGATCCCTGTGAAAAATACACAAGGGTTTCGAGACCTTACATCAATCGCTCAACAAATTGAAGATTCTATTATAAAGACTAAGGTTAAGGCTCGTATAATTCCATCAGATCCAGGAAGGGGAATGGGTAAAGCAGAGACTGCTACAGTTATGTTTAAACAAGTACCTGTACATTCTTCTACTTCAAAACCTTCATCTTCTCGAAGGGCTCCACCTCCTGAGCGCCAACAATAAAGGACGTTTCGTCAAGATTATCAAAGAGATCAAAGATGAAATCAATTTGAGGATTTGAAGAGAAATACATACTCTTTCTGAAATGAACATGTTCTCGGTTACTTCATTTCTGCTCTGGAAAATAATTTGGTTTAGTTGACAAGGCCCAAAAGGCTAAACAAGAAAGGAGATGAAGACTGTCCCAATTATTTCCCCTTTCATAAAATGTTGGGGCATCCCATCTAGGAGTGTTTTTTCTTCAATGACCTCCTGCAAAAGATGGTCGACTCGCGACAAGTCAAATTAAAAGGATCTTTAGCTTTGGTAGCACGTGTTACTGCTAGAGTTCCAGAGGAGGAAGGTGAATGGAAAGAAGTCAAAAGAAAAAATGCGAAAAAATATGATGATTGGATGGTCAGAAAAATGATCAATTGAACTCATGCCATTTTACGAACGCAATTGAAGAGACCAATTGTGCCTTCTATCATGAATTCCGTAGCAAAAACCTCTTCATCAGAGGGAAAATCTTCAACGAGATAGCATGATTCAAAGAAAGAAAGAGAATCAGAAGAAGATGAGTATGTGTCAAAGCCTAAGTTGTCTTTGACTCGTGCATACATCATGCCATCTACTTCAAATTCACGGGCACCGCCCCACCAAAAGGCACAGCCTAAATAGGCTAATCAAGCAGAGTCTTTATCAGATGAAGAGTTGATTTTCAGTTCTATTAATATGATTCAATTAACATATCCATATGCCAGTTGCAGTTTCGATTTTGATAATCCCAAATTCCTTATATCAAATAGAGGAATCAGAGGATGTTCCAGAGGCTCAAGATACATGGGAAGATGTGGATCATTCAGAGGTAAATATTCCAATTCTACCCCTTCAAGAACTGTGTATGCGGCAGAAACTCGTGGTAGAGCCCTTCAACGAGCTCAACAAGGACAATAAAGTTCTTTCACACAAGGAAGACTCAGCCCTAGCATAATTATTCTAGAAGATCGGATGAAGGTTCCATCTTCTTCCTCTCAGCAAGTAAATAGACCTAATCGATTTAATCTTCTAAATCCATGAGTATTACCAACTCCTATCCCGGTACAAGATGCATCAAATTCCAAAGAATCAACATCTAAGGAACCTGCTAAACCACATGTTCCTTTTGAGAAACGCAGACTTTTGGATCAAAAGTATGATATATTGAAATATATGGCCCAAGTATCGGTCAAGTTATCAATTTTTGATGCATTGAATTTATCAAAGGATCTTCGGGAGGCACTCATTGAGGCTTTGTCAAGTCCTCAGGAGTTTGATACTGAAATTGCTACAGCTGAGGTCTACCATGTAGAGAATAATCATGTAGAATGCCATGCAGTAATATCATTTACTTATGAAGATGAAGATGATGTCGTGAATGGACATATTAGACCTTTGTGCTTATCTAGCAAGGTCAATGGCATAAACATCCAACGAATTTTCATTGATAATGGTTTGGGAGTCAACCTCATGCCCATTCGTACACTTCGTCGATTGGGCCTCACAGAATCTAATTTATCTCCTTATACTTTGATGTTACAAGGATATGATAAAAATGAAAAAGAACCACTGGGTGAGATTACACTCAGAAATCAGTTTGGAGATCTTGTGTCCAATTCATATTTCATGTTTGTTGATCAAGACTCAGCCTTCAACATCTTTCTTGGAAGACCCTAGCTACATAGGCATGCGACTATCCCGTCATCATACCATAAATGTCTCATGTTTTGTTTTGATGGTCATGTTGGGACATATTATGGTGATAAGGCCTCGTTCAAGACATGTGAATCTCAATACATTGAGTCGGAATTCTACCACATGAAGGGAAAGGAGGAATCTGTAACAAAGGAGATTACCATAGTTAATGCTCCGTATGGTTTGGAAAAGTTTCCAGTAAACCCATTAACACATGTGAGTACAGATTATGTGTTTCCTATCAGTCAAATTGATAGGATAGAACCAAATTAAAATACTCTTATGGAAAGATACATAATGTCAATTATGGCAATCGAGATAGACAACATGGGAGAAATTGGTGATCAACCAAGTAATGATAAAAGCTCAAATGGAGATGTCTTCATTTCATCTGCTGAAATCCAGCAAGTCTATACTTCGACAACAAGGCCAGAAGAAGTTATAGCAATGTTAGAGGTAAACGATGATGTCGACTCTCAATCCCTCATCTCCTATTTATTACCCAATGAAGAATATTCATCATCAATCTGGTCAGAAATGGAAGATTCTTCTTCAAGGTGTGAAAATTTTGACATCTCTTATGATCATGAAAATTATGCTTCATCATCTACTATGCAAGTGGAAACCGAAAAAATAAACATGTTGAAGAAGAAGAGGAAGATCTCAGAGATTCTCCACCATCATTTGAAGATGGTATCTCTACTACTGTGGATGAACTCAGAGAAATCAATCTGGGTACAAAAGAAGACCCACACCCCACTTTAATAAGTGTGTCCATGACTCTTGAAGAGCAAGAGATGTATATTTTCTTTTTAAATAAAAATTGAGAAATATTTTCTTGAAAATATATAGAGATTCTAGGGCTTGATCCTGATGTTTCCACTCATCATTTGGGTTTTCCATAAGAACATCGAGGATTCAAACAAACTGCTGAAAGAACACACCCAATCTATACATCCAAAATTGAGGCTAAAGTGGATAAGCTCATCAAAGCTAATTTCTTCAGATAAGTTCAATATCCCAAGTGGTTGGATAATATTGTCCCATTGAAAAAGAAGAATGGGAAATTAGAGTTTGCATTGATTTCAGAGATCTTAATCGGCATTGTCCTCAGGATTATTTTCTAGTTCAGATTACAGAACTCTTGATTGATGTGACAACTGGATATCATGCTCTTTCCTTCAGGGATGGATATTCTGGATATAATGAAATTCGGATGGCTCCTGAAGATGAAGAATCTACAGCCTTCAGATCCCCTCAGGGTGTGTTTTTCTATCGAGTAACGTCCTTTGGCCTAAAGAATGCAGGAGCAACATATCAGCGTGCCATGCATTGTATCTTCAAACCCATTCTGGGAACGTTTGTTGAATGTTATGTGGATGATTTGGTGGTCAAATCCAAACAATGTTCTAATCACTTGGCTAATTTAGAAGTCATATTCCGCAAACTTCAGCAACATAATTTGAATATGAGCCCCTTAAAATGTGCTTTTGGGGTAACCTCAGGGAAATTTCATGGCTTCGTCGTATGCTATCATGGTATTGAAGTTGATCCTGAGAAGACCAAGTCAATCCATGGTATGTCATCTCCTCTAAATTTGAAAGAATTGAGAGGACTTCAAGGACACCTAGCCTATATTCGGTGTTTCATCGCCAATTTAGCAGGAAAAATATTACCCTTCACCAAATTGATGAATAAGGGAGTCACTTACCAGTGGACTGAAGAATGTCAAGAACCATTCGATATTCTCAAGAAATATCTCTTGAGTCCACCGGTACTTATGACACCTATTGAAGGAAGACCACTTATCCTCTATGTGACAGCTCTAGAGAAATCATTGGGTGCCTTTATTACTCAGAATAATGATGCTAGGAATGAAACAAACCTCTACTATCTCAGTCAGACTATGCTTGAAGCAGAAACCCGATATTCAAGTATTGAGAAGTGCTTCCTGGCATTAATATTTTATTTCAGAAGTTGAGACACTACCTACAAAATCATGAGGTCCAATTGGTATCTCTTAATAACTTGCTCAAATTCATCCTTAGTCATCCAATTCTTATAGGACTTCTGGCAAGGTGGGAAGTTATCGTGCAGTAATTTGATATTCAATATGTGTCTCAAAAGGGGATAAAGGGCCATGATCTGGCTGATTTCTTTGCTGAACACCCTTCGGTGGAAGACACATCTTTAGATATTGAACTCCCTGATGAGGAAGTTTTCACTATTCAAGAAAGCCTTCAAACATGGGAAATGTACTTTGATGGTGCTTCCAGAAGTCCAACAGGGAGAAAAATAGAAAATCCTAAATTCAACATAGTTGGCATAGGGATTGTACTCATTTCTCCAAAAAAGGCAGTGTTACCTTATTCCTTTCTTATTGTGGGAAGGTGGTACCAATAATGTTGCAGAATACCAAGCTCTCATAGCAAGCATGGAGTTGGCGCTTCAAGAAAAAGTGCATCACTTAAAGGTGAAAGGTGATTCAGACCTGGTAATCAAACATGTCAATGGGGATTATACAATAAGAAAATAAGAACTAATCCCTTTATATGATTAGATCAGAGAGATAATGACAGAGTTTCCTTTGGAACCGACATTTTCTTATGTCCCAAGATCACAAAATTCCCAAGCTGATGCACTAACTAATATAGCCACAGCTCTGGAAGATCCAAATCGGGATGAGACAACCATCAGTATTGCCCAGCATCGTACAATTTCACCTTATGTTCGAGCCAGAATAGAGGAAATCAATGAAATTAGTCCCATCTCTGAACCATATGGTCATACTACAGGATGGTTGACACCTATCAGGGAATACCTTCAAAATGGAACACTTCCACCTGATAGAGCCATGAAAGAACAAATCTGGCGACGTGTGGTCAACATTACTCTTTATAATGGCCCAGATCACATAGAGAAAATTATATACAAGCGTGGTTTTGATGGAGTTCTCTTTAGATGTATTGATGGTGAAGAGACAATATCTGTCATGAAAGAAGTGCATGCAGGAGTCTGTGGTGCCCACCAGTCTGGACATAGACTGTCTGATCAGATTCGAAGGCTTGGATACTTTTGGCCTTAAATGATACAAGATTGTGTTTATTTCACAAATAAGTGTCATTTATTCCATGTACATGCCGACTTCATTCATCAACCCCCAGAGTTTCTTCATACAGCTAAAAACTCATGGCCATTTTCCACATGGGGAATGGATGTGGTGGGACCTTACCCTTCAGCTACGGAAAAGCATCTTAAGTATATTCTTAATGCTACTGGATTCTTTTCCAAATGGGTAGAGGAAATAACTCTCAAAGAAGTCACTTTGAAAATAATTGTTAGCTTCATCAAGTATAACATCGTTACTATATTTGGTGTCCCTCATACCATATTGACAGACAATGACACCATCTTCTGTTCATCCGAGGTGAAGAAGTTGTATCAAGAATACAACATCAAATCCAATCATTCATCTCGGTATCATGCAGCGGCCAATATCCAGATAGAAGACTTCAATAAGACTTTATCAATTATTCTGAAAAATATAGTGGAAAAACATAAGAAGTCATGGCATGATAAACTCCTTCATGATTTATGGGTTTATCGGACCACCACCCGCACTGAAACGTGGTCAACTCCATATTCACTAGTATAAGGAATGGAAGTAGTATTACCCATTGAAGTTAAACTACCCTCGCTCAGGGTAGCAATTTGTGATCAATAATCTACAGGTCAACAATATCAAAAGATATTGGATGAATTGGAACGATTGGATGAGAAAATATTGTGCACTCTGCACCACTTGGAAGTCTATCGGAATCGAGTAGCACGAGCTTTCAACAAAAAGTTCATCTTCGTTCATTAGTTCAGGTGGAATTGGTATTAGTTCTCAGAACTCCAATGATACAAGGAAAGAAACCTCCCAAGATTGAACCAAAATGGGAAGGACCTTATTCAATACACAAGGTCTATTCCAAGGGAGCTTATTCTTTAATATCAATGGATGGAGGACCCATCACTACTCTAACCAATGCCAAATTTCTGAAGAAGTATTTTTTATAAACACAAAATACTCCATCCACGGTCCATACATATGACCTTAAACTATTTTTATTACTTTCATCCCACACGACGTTAAACTGTGACGTCCTAACTACAAGACGCTAAAATGTATAAAAGTCCCTTATGTCCCGCAAGACGTTAAACTTCATCATCCACAGTCCACACAGATGACTCTAAGATATTTTCATTTCTTTCATCCCACATGACATTAAATTGTGAAAATGTTCCCCAATTCATCCAACATGACGTTAAATTGTGTCCCCTTCATTGTCTTTGTTATATGATGTTAAACTATACAGCAATGGTACATACATATGACCTAAAACTATTTTCACTTTTGTCCAACATGAAAATAAACTATGAAAAAGTCCTTAATACGTCCAACATGACGTTAAAATGTGTCCTCTTTTGTCCTTACTGCATGACATTAAACTGCACAATCCTCTTTCTATCCAACATGACATTAAACTGTATTTTCCCCATCGTCCTTACTACATGACGCTAAACTGTACAAAAAGTCCTTTGATACGTCCTACATGACGTTAAACTACACTTTGTCTCTGCTACATAACACTAAACTGTGCAGCACCTATAGTCCTAACTGTAAGACTTTAAACTGCATAGTCCCTTTATATGTCCTACATAACATTAAACTGTGCATCGTTAAGGTTGTTGTTACCTCTTGTTTCTCACACCGAGTATGACCCATGTGAGCTTAGAGAAAATTTCAACCATAACACCCTCTTTGGGATGCTAACCATGCATAAGTCTCAACATCATTTTTAGGTCATTATCCCCAAGAACATCTTGATCATTAGTTCATTCTTTAATTGAACTACGCGGACTTTGATCCTTGCCTTCCAGGATGGGTACGTAGGCAACCTCCCAAGGTTCAAGCCCAAAACCAATCTCTTCACATCATTTCACCTCCATCTCATACGATGATGATTTGTGAAACCGTCCCCAGAATAAATATCTTTACATTAGTTCACTTTCGTCCTTTCTATATGACGTTAAACTTTATAGCATTTTTTTGTCCTGTACGAAAATAAACTATAATATTCTTTGATACCCTCACCTGAGAGGGAATCATTATTTACATTGATTTTTCAATCATGTTTCATTCAAAAAACAACATGCATACATGGAAATGCCCGAACCTTCTATCTTGGGTTAAGCCATCATTTCACTAAAGACCCCTTTCACCCTTCACATGTACAAACCAAATTTGTACAGATGGTATTTGTAAAACTATGTGGGCTTGATTACCATCCTTATGGGATACATAGGAACGCTCGAGTGTCCCTCGAATCCAGCCCCAAGTCTTTTGGCCCTAACCCCAAATTCCATTTTCAGTCCCTTGGATGAAAAGTCCACATGAAAACATACACTGTGTATTTCTTATAAATGGTCCAAGATCTATGACCCTAAACTAAGATCTCCTATATTTTCGTCCTGCACGACATTAAACTATAGTTTATGAAATACGTATGGTTTGATTCCCATACTTATGGGATACGTAGTGAAGTCCAACATTTCAATTAAGGATCCAGCCACAACAAGATTATGGTTATCATTGATATATGTATCTTTGCATACATTGGACAATACCAATCTTTATGTGTCATGATCCTAATCGTGAATACTTCTAGATCTTCATAACCCTTTTCTTGACTTTTGGTCACAAAATTTCCAATTTTCGAGAATTCTTTTTCTTGACCATGAAGTACGTTCCCCTAGGAAGCCTTGCATAAATAGTCTACATAACAGACATGCCAGCCAAGAGATGCTATTATTTGACTATGCAGCCAATTCCTTTAGGAGGACCTTCATAATTCAACCCCCTAACGGGTTTCTCAGATACTGGTAACTTCATTCATGGGAAGAAAACCACTTTTGTCCTTATTGGTCTTATCAAAAAAAATATTTAAGGATCCACCAAAGAAATAGTTATTCATAACTTATTTATTTCTTATTCTTTATCTTGGATCTGAAAGTCTTCAAGTCTATGGTTTATATTTTCCTTCCCAACGTTTGGGTTAGACCTTCGTAGGAGTAACATTCATCTAATTCTTAGACAAACCTATTTGGAAATATCTTCTCCATAATGAAGTACCTCTCACCATACAGTAAACTCTTTACTTTGGAAAAGTTGAATCCCCATAAACATTCAATGGCTTCTTAACAGTAGAAAAGTAAATTTCTGAGAGTTATTTTGCCTGACTATGCAGCACGTGCCTATAGGCAGCCTTGTATAAGTAGTTTACATAATGGACCTATCAACAAAAAGATTTCATTTATTTGACTATGCAGCCAATGCCCTTAGGTGGCCATGCACAATTCAACCCCATAATGGGTTTTTAAATAATGGTAAATTCATTCTTGGGAACTAATTCTTGTAATGCCTTTTTAGCTCTTTTTCATATCATTCCTCAGATTCAAATTTTCGTAAGTCTTAGTTTACATATTTTCCCTCATAATTGAGTGTGGTAAAATAATTTCAGATATGTTTTCAAGCAATTGCGTCAAATCTAATTCATTCGGTCAAAGCTATTTCGACCTTAAACATTAGCCTCTTTATGTCCGACGTGCATGACATTAAACTGCCCACAAAAGACAAGGTAACTCTGAATAAAAGTCAAGTTCTAGTTCACTAAACATAATTTTTTATGATTTAGGTAATATTGAGCAATTAAAAGATTCAAAGTTTGTAGGGTTATTTATAATAATCCTAGTAAAAATCAAACTATTCTTACTAGGACCATTGTCTTAGGAAAAATTTAAAGTAGGTAGCAGGAAAATATGTGCACAAGTGATTGAAGATGAAGGAAATCATTCCATTTGATGCACAAGAATTAGAAGGACATCTACATATTGGAGACTCTTCTCTTTTCCTGGAAATTACCAGAGGCTTTCATCATAATTCTTCACATGATGAACAACATCCCGAGCTTCATCAGCAGCTCCTTGAAGCTCATGAAGTCAACCAAATTCACTCTTTTCAGCCTGATAGAGTGCTTTGTTGGCATCTGTGATGGCCTTCATACCATTCGTTTGTGATCCATTCAGTGAATTATTGAGTTGGTCATGTTACCCAGTAACAGTGTCAAACTGTTTTTGAAGGTGCATCTACTGGATGACTTTATCTTGGATCTTATGCTTCAGATCCTTCATCTTGGCAGCATAGTCAGCCTCAGCTCAGGATACCGCAGCCACAAATTCACTAATATTGGCTGAAAGCTTCACCCTTGTCAGATCATCACGACACTTTTGCTCTTGTTCCCTTCTTAAAATTACATGTTTCACCACGGCATGGATCTCTTCATATCCAAAATCGCTAAGTCCTAGCATGGAAAACAAGGATGACAATCGAGGGATCTTTGATGATAGCTCTTCTAAAGGCACCTCAGATCTGATTTTACATATGTTGTTCCATGCCTTGTGTCGTCAAAAGATGAGCGGCTTAATTACCTCTGGGTCTGATTCGACATAACTATCACAGGGGGGCATGTAATATGGGATTAATGCACTTAGAGAAGTTCCCTTTTTTGCTCTTTCCCCCCTGACCGGAGCTTCTTCACTCTCAATTCCCGTTGGGGAGGAGGCTGAGGCCTCACCTCCAGATCTAGCGACTGCAATTGATGGCCTTTCATAATCAATTGAAAGCTTTGGTTATTTTCAAAGGATAACAAAATAACCAATTGTCTTGAAAATTAAGTACAATCACAAATATTGTTATTCCTTACCCAACAGTAGATCAGAAACCTGAGAAGGCTCCTCCCCATATTTCCTAGCTTTGAAAATATTTTCAGGTTGAGTTTGAGGAAGCTCTACTGGGTTCAGCTCCACTTGTGCTAATGTCTCTACAACAGTAGGGTTCTCTGTACCCCCTTCAGGCATGGGTATTTAAGCAGGTTCCTCAGATAGAACTGCTCATTTGAACCGATCATGATTAGACATGTAATAAGATGTTATTCATAATAGGACGAAGGATAATACTCACGTCCATAATCTTCTAAAATACGTGGTAATTTAACATTATTTATAAAATCATTGAAAGATGAACCAAGTTACATCATTTCATCTAATGTCATCTCAGAATCCTGGTTAGTCTCAATAGTGGGAGCATTTGATGTGTCTTCTTGGCGATCTTCATCCTGTGGTCCCTGACCCTGGACATCTTCTTCAGTTAAAACGACGGTGTCAGTTGCAATGGATGACAAGAGCTCTAATGTATGGGTTGAACCTGAAATATCACAGAATCGAAGTCAGTAAATGTTTAATTCAACATTTTATGGATTATTGTTAACTTACCTGAAGTGGGTTCTTCACTTCATACAATAGTAGTAGGAGGAATACTAGGAACAGATGCTGGCTCTTCTCCAGAAGTAGCTAAGCCAGCCTGAACTTGTGATTGTTCCGCAGCATCCTCTGTGGTCCTCACAGGAGGGTCAGTCCTCTCCCTTAAGGGGGAAATTGAAGAATCCCCTGCAATCCCGAGGTAAATAAGAAATATTTTCATGGTTTAAGATTCATGATTATCCGAAGGACTTACCACTACTGATAAACCATTTAGAGGTGGATTTCCTCCTTCATCGCCTTTGTCCTTTTGGATTTTTAGGAGTATCAGCAGTCTCCTTTATAGGCACTTGAATTAGAGAATGGAGGTCCATGTCCAACTCTTCATTCATTGCCTACGACCCCAAAGATATCTCAACCGATTCATGAGGAGACTCATCAACAGCCCCAATGGCAGTACCACCAGGGTTGTAATTTGGTGAAGGAACCTCAACTGTTCCTTTCTTTGCGAGCTGCAAGGTGAAGAAAATAATTTCTTGAGTAACAAATCATCGACTGAAATCAAGTTGTGAAGAAAATAAGGAATGAAATATTACATCATCAGGAGCCACATAATCATGAAACTCCTCACCAGTCCCCTCAGCGGCACCACGATCTATCAATTCTTTCACCCTCTTGATGGCAGTAATGGAATCGTCAGTGGAATATATGAGCATTTCCAGCTCTCTGATGTATGCCCGCACTTCATTGGTGTTTTCATCATATTGGATATCTGTAGGAGCCATGAGATTCCCTATTCTAGGGAGTTATATACCCTTGCACAAATCCAGCCAGGCAATCTCAGTACCACAATATAGACTCTGCCACGTCTGGACAGCCTCTAGTCGTAGATATTCAATGCATGTACTTGAAGGCTATGAGGAAGGTCCTACAATTTTTGACTTCAATTTTATCCCAGCTCCTGCACCTATTGATAGAGAATAATAAAATAAGACATATTTCTTTATAAAGTGATTTTTATTAAGTTACCACAATGATGTAACTCACCAGGAGTTGATGGAGTAGGTCTTTTGATTCTAACCGGTGGATTATATTGGGCACAAGGCCACTTTGACACTTGTTGTTCCTCATCATCCCCATCATCGGAATCCGGTGAATAATTCCTAGAGGAGGAATCTAGGGAATCAGCTTTAGGTGGGGAAGCATCACCTTCATGAGGAAGGGTTCCTTTCTCTACAGTCCTCTTCCTTTTCCCCACCTAATAAACTGGGTGATTCAGAACCCCTTTAGGGTATTATGCTATCCAATTCTCGGCATACCATGTAGTCAAGTTATGTGCCGCTTTTTCAACTGGTAGATCAAATACCGCCCCTGTCTTTTCCCTTGACGTCAACAACCAAATTTTACGAGAAACCATCAGATGTTGCTCTAACCTGACATGTACCAGGGGAGATAAAACAATCAGTTGTAGACACTTGAATTGACGTGCAAATCTATATGGAGCATAGGCCTCGCATATAATTTCTTCGTCAATCCTGGAAACTATCACACCATCTCTACAAGCTAGCATGTATGCCCTCAAATCCAAGTGGGTTGTTCCATCATCAAACCCCCCCCCGGTTGGTGGATTTCCATAGGGAAAAAAGTTGAATTCCTTAAACATGCTCATCCTCACTTTCATGTCATAGGAATTAGGATCTAATGGAGAAACTCCATATAATTCTTGCACTGATGGCCTGAAATAACTTCCAGGAATTTTTACGCCAATCTGTACATTATATGTCCTGAAGTGAGTTGCGATCCATCCCCATAAAACTTGGAATGGTCCCACTATTCTTAAAGGAGATTTACCCATGAAGATATGAAGTAAACTCCTGTGAATATTTTCTAAAATGGGGGTAGCTGACCCAACCATTTTTCCCTCATCCAACTTTGACGCAATAACGAAGGTCCCTGGCCTGACATCTCCCATAAAGTCCCTGACTGGAAAGAGATAAACGATGAGCCACAAAACCAAGAAGCCCACCAGACAAGTCTTCTTTTGGATGCTCTGATTCACCTCATATCCCCACTTCTCGAACACTTCTGCTTCTAGAGTTGGCCAGAATGTGCCAGGAGCACCCCTCTTCTCAGGTTTTGGGTAGGAAGTAGGACATGTGGGCCTCTTATCCATGGATTTATTTTTCATGGATCATTTTTCCTTCGGATCCTTCTACTTTATCTCCTTCTCTTTCTTCTCAATAAAAAATATATTCATCCACTCCTCGGGATGAATATCCTTCCTTGAATGAGTTAAGGAGGTCTTTGAACTCTTGAGCCTGTGGAAGATTTTAAATGATTCCTGAGCCAAAGAAGGAGTCTTCTCTGAATCATTCCAAGTACCCTTGGGAGGAATGAATTAATCATACATATCACCCAAAATTGGAGCCAGTGATATCCTATGGACATCCCACAGACTAATTCCTACTTCTCCATGAGTCAGATGGAATGAATTGGTTTTTGGGCTCCAGTGGCTGAGTATCTCTGGCACGAAGGTATCATATCTATAAATATATGTCTTCCCAACCCAGACAGCTTTGTATATCACCACTCCTTTTAGATCTTTGACAAACTCTGCATATGTTTGTCGTATCCTATATGCCCACATCCAAGTTGGCTTCACACCTCCCCCAAGACGGAAGTCCCAACTTTTCTTCCAGCCTTTGGATTGATCCATCTGAGCATTTCGGAAGATTGAAGGCCGAAAATGTGGTTACAACTCAGGCTTATGAGGTTTCATATCTGGAATACAAGGGCTATGATGCATCATGTGGTCCTTCTCCACTGTTTGAGCATTTATAAATCCTCCTCCACATGAGATATTTGCTGAAGAATAGTTGGTGTAACTCTGAAACCACGAAAATGGGAGATAGTTCTTTGCTTCTAGAATAGTGACTTCTCATAGATGACTATAATTGTACAAAGGTAGATAAGTGCTTTGTGGTAAATCAATGTGATATTTATTCAGATACGTAGCCAAATATGGAAGGGTGCTATCACAGAAGGTATAATAATCGTGGCCAACGATATCCATCATTTCATCAATTCTTTTTCTTTCCAGTTCATCAGTCGTTCCAATTCTTCATGGAGGCATTAAATCTGAACAAAATTTGAATAAATTTACTCTTAAATGGGTTTATTTTTTCATAAAATTTGTGAAGGAATTCAGAAAAATAGAAAAGGAATTAAGGCATGTAAGTCTAAACATGGCGCACATGTATGGATGTGTCGCGCAAGTGTTAATGTTCTGCGCATGTTTTTGGCACGCAAGTATAACCGCGCAAGTCCAAATACCTTGAAAGCAGCGCGAAAACGAAGAAACAACGGAAAATGAGCAACTTGCATGGCGAAGGTGACCTGCACATTGAGAGCTCGAAAATCTGGAAATCAGATGCTATGCACAGAAAATGAGCGCATATTTATAGGCCTGGCTACCCACCTACGTGCCTACAGCCAGCGCGCTCCATCCAGCGTGTTCCAACCCTGCGCGGCTCACACCTGTGCAATGACAGTTGTGCGGTGAACACCTGCATGCCTATTTCCCTTTGGGTTCTCTTCTTTTCCTCAGAGTCACATCCTTATTCCTTCGGATCCAACTCTGAGGGGGGACTTTTTTTGACGCTCTTTTTCGTCACATTGTTTAAAGGAATGTAAAGGGAAATGACTTAACAGAAATTGTTTTAGCCTTTGAAGAAAACATCAATAATCAACAAAGGAATGAAAAAGGAGTCAACGAACCTCGCACCATGCATGTTCCCTTACTGCCACGCAATTACACTTGCGCGCTGCCTAATGGCCATGCAAGTGACATGCATGCCCTATTTGAAAACCACCCAGGGTCTTCAGCATCCTATAAATAGAACCTGCGGGCCCCCCATTTGAAAAAGAAATTTTTCCAGAATTCAGATATAGAGCTCTGAACACCCAAGTCTCTTTTTCAACTCTTCTGAACACTTATAAGGTAATTCTTTACCTAGAATAGAAGGTCTAAACAAGAGGAATAAGGTCTAAGTGATAGAAATTACTAAAACATGCACACCTAAATTTTTTTCCCTTAAGGGAAATGAACACACTTGAACACATCCTTAACTATTCATTGAAACTTGCGTGCCACTCTTATGGAAGTACCTAAAGGTGATTCTAAAGGCTTTGGTAAAGAATCGCACAAGTATTACTCTATAGGTCAAGGATCGCGCAGGTACCCATCTGTCGCATAGGTATACCGGTGCGACCAATACTTGTGCGCCCACGTAGTACCTACGCGCCTGCAAGGACTTGCGCACCCCTCTCTTTTTGGGTGCCCTTCCTGTCCATGTAACCCCTCTTATGATATTCCACCTCTCCTATTCACTATTCAGTCTTCAGGACAGTCTTCAAAGCCATTTATGGCATGTTTTCATGATTTACTTCCTTATCTGAAATGAGTTCCTTGGAATATCTCTCAAAACATAGTGATTTTCACATCGTTATGTCACTAAAGTTAGAGAGTTCATTAATTCAACCCCATCCTTTAATATGATAGAATCCTTAACATGGGCCTCCTTTTTAAGAGTAATCCTCAGTCCAAATCCACATTAATTTGGGCATCCTACTTATGAGTAAGTCTCAAGTACTCTTTAATTTGGGCCTCCTTTTCAGGAATAAGACCCAGTCAAAATTCCCCAAATATGGGCATCGTCCTCAGGAGTAAGCCCCAATACATAATTCCATTAACCTGGGTTTCCTTTTCAGGAATAAGCCCCAGTCTCATATATGGGCATCCTCCTCAGGAGTATTCCCCAAGTCCCTTAATTTTCAAATCCCTTTAACCTGGGCCTCCTCATTAGGAATAAGCCCCAGTCTTAATTTCTCTTAACCAGTCATAATCAATTTCGATCTGGGCTTCCTTATCAGGAGTAAAACCCAATCATAAATCTCTTCCTAACATGGGCATCTTCCTTAGAAGTAAGCCCCAAGATTAGAGTATCCAAATCTCCATGAAGCACATAAACCTTTATGGACCCTGTTCATGGAGTTTTTCCCTGAAGTAAATCTTAATCCTCATCTATTTGGGCAGTCATACATACATAAGCCCCACATCATTGTAAGGAACAATTGTCTGGTTTCACCAATACCTCTTGTTTCTCACACCGATCATGACTCACATGAGCTTAGAGTGTAAAAGTAGTCATGAAATCTTTCTTTGAGCCATCAATCATGTAGAAACATCATTCTCCCTTACTCGAACAACGTGGGTTCGGATTCCTTTTCCAAAGCAAAGGATACGTAGGTAGCCCATCCGTAGGTACGATGCCAACTCTGAAATAATCCATGTCATCCTGAATGAAAATAAACTTCAAGTGCCCCACTGAGTGGCTTTAAAAACAGTATAGTCATCATAATGACCAATAGAAATTTATGTATTTAAGGATACCATAAACTAATAATCTCTATCAAATATAGATGATTCTCTATCGATTAAGAACCTCGAATACATATAAAAGATTCTCTAAATTTCCTTCATATCAATCATTGATTTTCAGATTTAAATGAAAGCACATTTTATACCTGGTAATGTTATAAGGATTCATGAACATAACATAAGTCTATAAAGAGAGTCACGGAGTAGACAATAATCCCCCTCAAAAAGGTGTGATGAGTCTGACCTCCCATCCTCTCGACCAATTCAAATTAATAAGCCTCCTCAGTCCACAACTAATGAGCACCTACATTTGGAAAGTAGGTCAAAATGGATATGGAATCATTAGATGTTTCCGGTTCTTCGAACAATCCCATTAGAAACTGATTGGAATGTTTGAACCTTCAATCGACAAGGTCAATCCCCAAATTACTGAGGAAACAATACATATTACCATGGATAAGGTGTAATGGCCCGGACCTCTCCTGTCCATTACTTTGTGTAATGTTGGTGTTGGAGGTGTTCTGGGAGGTCAAGAGGACTTATCCCCAACACTTTGCCAATTTTCCAGTTCTGTGAACAGTGTTTCCAGTTTTATGAACAGTAACAAACCTGCAGCACAGATCGGTAGCACTGATCGGTAGCACAGATTAGTAGCACTGAACAGTAGCACTGATCGGTAGCACGGATCGGTAGCACAGATCGGTAGCACATATCAGTAGCACAGATCGGTAGCACAGATCGGTAGCACCGATCGGTAGCACAGATCGGTAGCACAGATCAGTAGCACTGATCGGTAGCACTGATTGGTAGCACTGATCGGTAGCACTGATCGGTAGCACAGATCAGTAGCAAAGATCGGTAGCACAGATCGGTAGCATAGATCGGTAGCACAGATCGGTAGGTGTACAGTAACGGTAGGTGAACAGTGTTTCCAGACTCCAACAGTTTTGCCTCTTTTGACGTTTCCTTTGATGTAAAAAGCATTTAAAGCCTTATTTTAAGGGCTCTTAAGGCCGTTTAAAATGCCATAAATCCTATATTAATTATTCCTAAGGCTTGGAATGTTTTACATGGTCAACCGCGTGGGTTAATGCGATCCGTTTTTAATGGAGAATTAACCGGATCTTAAACCGTCACCTCATTAAATCTTAAAAAGGGACGAGATATCATTCTCCCTTATTCTTTCCCCTTTTTCTCAAGAAAGAGGCGCTATAACCTTTCAATCCTTCCCGTAGGAGTTTCACAATCAATCTTTACTCCTAGGATTGGTTTTGCTCTGTTTTGGATGCAACCGAACTGTGTCGATCAATCTTCCCAATAAGATATGTTGTATCGTCGTTCTTTTGTTGTTTATCTTCTCCTATCCTCCTTTCCATAATTATACCATGTAATTTCCAAGATTCTAATGGGTTTTCTTGGGGTTGGTAGGTACTGTCATACCGCAACATCCTCCGGTGGATGCAGTTGTCACGAGGGGAGGATCGTGACCTGTTGTGTGGATAAAGAACGTGAGGAACTGTTTGTGGTAGGGGATTCATGGCTTCTCTAATTGTGTATGTGCAATCGTAGAATTAGCATGATTTATCCCTTTGTATCACAATGAAATTGACCTAATTAAATACATGAACCAGATTAAAAGAATGGGTTGATCGCATGTTGTTGCTTTATACCGTGATAACGGTTTGCCTCATGTCTTTCTAGATATAGTGATATCTATGTTTTCTTTGATTTGTTGTTCGTTCAGGATTGAAATTGATAATGAACGTAAAGCCGGAATTAATTGTTAATTAATTGGCTAAAGATAAAGAGGCATGTAAATTAATCTGGTTGTTGCCGTTGTTGTAGTTTAATTTGAGGATAATCAAATTAGGGAAGTAAGCATGGTTATTTAATTGTGATAGCTTGATGATTAGGTATCCATGATTGGAACCTACGAATAACAAATCTGCCAATTCCATATGGATTAGAAAACAGATTATGTGGGAATTTCAAAAGGGTTCTGAGTTACCCGCATGCTTGTAAGGCTGAATGCCTTGTGGTTTGGAGATCTGAGTGCTCATTTTGTATGAAGGCTGAATGCCTTGTTAAAGGGACGAGAGCCCATTTTTTTACGGTTGTTTTCCTGCTGCTTGTGCTGTGATGTGAGCCTGGATGGCTGTTGTGATATGTGGAGGCATGGAGACTTGTGGTTGTGGCAGCGGATGACGCCTAGTGTGGCGAGATGCATCGGTTATGCATATGGGTGTCGGGGAGGACACCAAGGGTGATGGTATGAGATGAATGTGATGGTTTGATGTTGGTGGTTTGGTTTGGTTGTATATCTTCTTTACTTTTACCCACTGCTCAAGGAAGCTGGTCTTTCTTACCCTCTTTCCGAAGGAGGCGAAGACACACGGGGTATGCCACGTGCTTTCTGTGTTTAGCCTCTCGATGGAGGATGGGTCTATGCTCTTTCTATAGGCGGCAAAGACTCGACGGGTAGTATATCTACTCACCGTGTTGAGCCTCCTTTGTGTTTAGAAGCATAGGATGCTTTTCTAGAATGCCTGGGAATGTGGAAAAGTAATTCTATAAGGAATGTTTGGTTAAATGGTGAAAATCCACGGGGGATGGTGATGCTGGAATTTAAAGGTAATGTGAATCTTAAAAAGGAGCAGTTGTTTTTGAATGTGATGCCAATTCAGTTTAATGTGGAATTGTTCATTGTTAATTAATGTTTAACGAATTAATTAATGTACAGTGGAATTGATAAATGAGAATGGAGTAATCTAATAAATCTATTCAATTGGTTGTGTGCTTATAGGATACCTAGTCTTAGAAGTAGCAGCCTGGAGTCTGAGAGACGTTAGCTGCAGTTGTATCTAAGACTAGGTAATGCCCATAGTGTGGATGTGAGTTACTTATTTTTTTCTGTACTTTTTTTGTTTCTATACGCTACTCCACCCCGTCGGTAAGGGCAACTGACACCCATGGGATTCTGAGCCCTGGGGGGGTGTTTTCCCCAACATTCTGATGGGAGGTTGAATGGCTGACTACCCCCTTTGGCCCCGCTCTCTTCTCTTGGTATATCAGTGTGCTGGTAGGCACAGTGGTTAGTTTTACCCATATATGTGTGTAGAGGGCTGTGATGGCTTGTGGTTATTTCCCACACATATATTCTCGATATAGAATCCTATGGACTACTATAGGTGTAACGTGTATAGGCTATAATGTCTTGAGGATCCTTACTCAGTGTATGGGATGTAATGGCTTCAGGTATTATACCCGATGTATGATACACATTATACGAGCTGTGGTGGCTCACGGAAACTACCTGATTACTTTGGTTGTGAGGATGGTGTGGTGCATAGCCCAGGTGTCTGTGGGCAAGCCTTTGTGGTGCACGAGGTGCAGATTGTGGAGCTTAGCCCAGGTGTCTGCGGGCAAGCCTTGGAGAGAGATGCACATGACGTATGTTATTGGGGAAAAGCGTAAAACTAGTGGGTAAGTAGTAGTGGGGTACCCTTGATATTATTTACTATATGCTATATTCTTGTATGCGTTACTTGGTGAGAGTAGCCATGGTGAGGTTGGGAACGTAGCATACCTGTTTAGGTGATGAGTTAGTTTCACATGTTGTTCACTAGACTTTAGCATGCTTTATTTACCTTTTCATGAGAGGCTTGGGGGAGGATCCTAATGAGTATACTGTTATACTCACCCTATGTATATATAAACTGTTTTTTAGGTCACTTGGAGCAGGTTGGAGATCAAGCTTGTTACTACTAGCTTGGGGTTGGAGGAGGAGCTGTTCGGGCTTGTGGTCGCTGCCGTTTTACTTTCTTTTGGGTACTTTAATTTTCCCTTTCAGTTGTAGTACTTTTTCATGACATTTCATATATGTGCTTGGGTTTCTTTTATATTTTAGTTATGAGTTGGAGTTGGTTGGAGTCTATTCTATCTCTCTCTTCTGCATGTGTTCTCTTAGAGGGTAATGCCTCCCATTTGTGTGTGTATTATACCCTCGGTGCTAGTCGCCAACCCGGGGCCTACTGGAGGCGGGACTCGGGGGTCATTATCTACCTCCTCACATTACCGGCCCAGGAGGGGTACAATTTGTGGGGAGGGGGTCGTGACAGAGTGGTATCCGAGGTCTGGTTGAGAGATAAGATGGAGTTTGGAGTTAGGCACAGGTGAGGATGCATGGGATGGTAGGGCAACGGTGTCATTCATGTTTAGAAAGTGGGGTAAACACTGGAGACTAGAAGAGACATAGGCGTTCATGCCCCCCTATGATCTGTTGCACGGACCTTTAAGTTTACGATGGCTACGATACAAAGTGATACTGGTTGCAGGGTAGAGACCTAAGAAAGGATCATGTATCATTATTCTTTGCGCCTGTGTTTGAATGGGTAGACCTTGAGATAGGTAACCTAAAATTAATAAAACGAAATAATTAATTAATTAATGTTGAGTCTTCCATATTCCATGCTTAGGAGCTCTAACGGTTGTTATTTTACAGGTATGGCACCAGGTCGACATCCTCATCAGGTTTGCACAGAAGGTGCCCAGCAGGCTATTCCAGCAGATCGCCGCCGGGTAGAGGTTGACGACGATGACTCTTGGAGGAAGACACTCCGAGAGTTCCAGCACGAGAGTCTACAGAAGTACGAGGGCTCCGTTTCAGATGCATTCACAAAAGACTGGTTGGAGGATGTCATGATAGGCTTCAGTTCGATTCGTGCTCGGAAGGAACACTGGGTGTCCTTGGTTGTGACGGTGATGCGTGGAGCAGCAAGGAAGTGGTGGTTCTTGTTCCTCGTGGATCGTGAGGAGTCAGCGATCTCATGGGAGGAGTTTCGAGACAGGTTTAGAGTCGAGTTTCTTTCGTCGACTACGAAGGCATCCAGTCGCCAAGAGCTACTCACCCTTCGACAGGAGAGATCCAGTGTTCGAGAGTTTTGAATTCGTTTCAGGAACCTTCTACGATATGCTTCAGACCTGTTAACAGATGAAGAGGCCAGGGTGAGGCATTTCGAGGAGGATTTCCGTCCAGAGATCCAGCGCCAGGTCACCCCATTTATGCTGAATACATATCTTGAGGTGTTGGCAAGGGCAGAGGTTGTTGAGAGGACTTTGGCTAGGACCGGATCTTCACGAGAGGGGAATCATCATGATTCCTCACGAAGTAGAACTGTGGTCCGGGGTTCCCGGTTTTTAGGACAGAAGAGTTTCTGTTCACCTAGGGGTAGGTCCCAGCCCTTCCCATCTCGTTTCTCCCGAGGCAGCAACTCTCAGGCCTATGCCAAGGGATCAGGCGCTTTTTTTTCTTGTGGTGGTCGTGGTCATCAGCAGCGGGAGTGCCCGACTTTTCAGAGCAGTCATCGTGCACCAGACACTCCACTCTAGGTTCCTCTGTTGAGGCAGTTCCAGCCAAGGCAGCAGCAGCAGGTTGCACCAGCTTTAGATCACCAGAGGGTAGATGGAGCAGGCAGAGGACAGCCCCATGACTCTCCCCGTCCTCAGAGAGAAGAGCGTGGCCGTGGTGGTGGTCGTCATCAGGGTCAGAGAGGTTGTGGAGGTGGTCGTGGTCAGCTTCATGCTCTAGCGTTTCCAGCTCCAGGCGATCCAGACGTCGTCCGAGGTACCCTTTTCTTGTTTTCTACCTTGGTGTATGCCTTGTTTTATTCAGGAGCAACACACTCCTTTATATCACCTACCCTTGTCCATGATTTGGGACTTGAGGTAGAGAGGCGTCCAGTGCCCTTGGCGTTGACTACACCAGTTGGAGGTCGAGCTAGCTTGTTTGAAGTATGTAGAGACTGTGAGCTAGTGTTGGGGCAGCACCGCTCTTGGGGAGATTTCCTATGTTTACAAATACAACCATATGATGTCATCCTTAGCATGGATAGGTTGTATTCGGTGCATGCTATTGTGGATTGCTACAGGAAGAAGGTCGTTTTATTTGATGAATATGGAGAGTAAGTAGTGTTTGTTGGTGAGAGAGATCCTCGGATGAGTCATAGACGAGTTTCATCCTTATCATCCATGATGGATGGGATGATGCTGAGTTCTTCAGTGGTTCAACAGTTGGCGTTTCCTAGGGTCGTAGAGGAGTACCCTGATGTCTTTCCAGAAGAGGTTGTATCCTTACCCCCTCGACGAGAGATCGAGTTTGGGATCGAGCTACAGCCAGGAGCGTCTCCCATCTCTATGTCTCCGTATAGGATGACCCCTTCTGAGTTACGAGAGCTACGTATACAGCTCGATGGTCTGTTGATGTGTGGTTTTGTTCGTCCAAGAGTGTCACCGTGGGGTGCACTAGTTTTGTTTGTGAAAAAGGCTGACGACATTTTGCGGTTGTGCGTCGATTATCGTCGCTTAAACAAAGCGACAATAAAGAACCGCTATCCTCTCCCGTGGATTGATGACCTATTCGATCAACTGAAGGGTGCAAGTTGGTTTTAAAAGATAGACATGCGGTCAGGATATCATCAGATGCGTGTAAAGGATGAGGATATCTCGAAGACCGCTTTCCGCTGTCGTCATGGGCATTATGAGTTTGTTGTAATGCCATTCGGCATGACGAATGCTCCAGCTGTTTTCATGGGGTTGATGAATGCTGTGTTCCATGAATTCCTGGACAAGTTTGTTGTGGTTTTCATCGATGACATCCTTGTGTACTCCACATCTGATGAAGAGCATGCAGAGCATCAACGAGCCATTTTGGGAGTTCATCGCCAACATCAGTTGTTTGGGAAGTTGTCCAAGTGTGAGTTCTGGGCTCGAGAATTTCTTTTCTTAGGGCATGTTGTGTCCCAACAGGGAGTAGATGTGGATCCTTTGATGATAGAAGGAGTGGTGTCTTGGCCAGCCCCCAAGACCATGTCAGAGGTGCGAAGTTTCCTTGGTCTTGCAGGCTATTATAGGAGGTTTGTGGCTAATTTCTCCCGAGTTGCGACTCCTCTGACAGCTTTGACCAGGAAGGATCAAGCGTTCATATGGACTGATCAGTGTCAGGCAGCTTTCGATTATCTAAAGGAGAAGTTGGTAAGTGCTCCAGTCCTTTGCCTTCCAGCGGAGGGAGTCCAGTTTGATTTTTTCTGTGATGCTTCACATTTGGGGCTAGGTTGTGTTCTCATGTAGCAGAGGTCTGTTGTTTCTTATGGGTCTCGGCAGTTGCGTCCCCATGAATGCAACTATGCAACCCATGATCTTGAGTTGGCAGTCGTGGTGTTTGCGCTGAAGTTGTGGAGACATTACCTCATTGGCGAGCGCTTTGTGGTTTTCACCGATCATAAGAGTTTGAGGTATGTTTTCTCTCAGCGGGATTTGAACTTGCGACAGCGTCGGTGGATGGAGTTCTTACAGGAATACGACTTTGAAATATCATATACACCTGGGAAGGGAAATGTTGTTGCTGATGCACTGATCCAAAAGTCCCGTAATGATGTTGTGCGTGAATCTGGTGATTCCTGGAGAGTGATGGAAGAGCTATCAGCTTTGCATCTTGATATGGGAGAATTTGGGGGTAGAGGTTTTCTTTTCCAGATGACGGTGCATTCATCCCTGATGCAGAAGGTGGAAGAGACTCGGTTGGGTGATCTAGAGGTGGATGTTTGGAGAGACAGAGTTGTATGTGTTGAGGCCCCTGATGGTTGGTCGGAGGATGAACAACACCGAGTGTTGTATCATGGAAGGCTTTTTGTTCCCTTGTCGATGCGCGAAACGGTTCTACGAGAGTTCCATAGTGCACCCTTGGCGGTACATCCTGGTGTGATGAAGATGTACCGATCCTTGAGGAGTCAGTTTTGGTGGCCTGGGCTGAAGCGTACAGTCGCAGAATGTGTGTCTCGATGTTTAGTCTGCCAGAAGGTGAAGGCCGAAGACCGTGTTCCTAGTGGTCTTCTCCAGCACTTAGAGATTCCTAAGTGGAAGTGGGAGGACATCTCAATGACTTTTTTACAGGTTTACCTCGAGCTCCAGGAGGACATGATGCTATATGGGTGGTAGTGGATCGTTTAACTAAATCGTCCCACTTAATAGCAATCAAGGAGTCGAGCTCAGTGGAGGTTTTGTCGAGGTAGTATCTGGAGGATGTGGTGAGGCTTCACGGAGTACCTAGGACGATCATTTCTGATCGAGATCCTCGTTTTACCTCTAGGGTGTGGAGAGGTCTCCAGCATGCTTTTGGCTCTCAACTATGACTTAGCACTGCTTTTAATCCTCAAACGGATGGTCAGACATAGCGAACAATCCAGACTCTTGAAGACATGTTGCGCTCTTGTGTTCTTGATTTTGGAGGTTCATGGGTGAAGCACTTACCCTTGGTAGAGTTCTCTTACAATAATAGTTTTCACTCTACCATCGGTATGTCGCCGTTTGAAGCCTTGTATGGCCGGCCATGCCGTTCTCCGTTGTGCTGGACTGGGGTCAGAGAGTCAGCAATTCTCGGACCAGAACTAGTGCAGAATACAACAATGATGGTTCAGGTGATTCGTGAGAGGATGAGGGCAGCACAAGATCATCCGAAATCTTATGCTGATCAAATAAGGAGACCCTTAGAGTTTAATTTTGGGGATCATGTGTTTCTAAAGGTGACTCCCCGTCGTGGGCACCGAAGGTTTGGTCGTTGAACTAAGCTTTCTCCTCGGTTTTTTGGGCCTTTCGAGGTGTTAGCTCATGTTGGAGCTGTGGCATATCGAGTAGCACATCCCCCTCAGATGAGTCGGATACATGATGTTTTTCATGTATCGCAGCTCCGTCGTTACCTTCATGATGAATCTCATGTTATCGATTGGGGAGAGATCGATATTGATGATGATGCAACCTTCGAGGAGCGACCTGAGGAGATCCAAGACCGCAAGGAGAAAGTGTTGCGTGGGCATTCTATTCCCTTAGTTCGTGTCTTGTGGCGACACGGTGGCATGGGGGAGAGTACCTGGGAGCGTGAGTCACAGATACGTGCTCAGTACCCAGAGTTGTTTAATGATTAACTCCTTTCATGTAATGATGTTTTCATTGTGGTTGGACCTTTCATGTTTTATTTATGTACCTTTGATGTGATGTCATGTTTGAATTGTTTGGTTATGAATTGTTTGTTTCCATACTCTCAGATGTCGTAGTTTTGTTCCATCTTTTGAACAACTCATGGTTGTTTTCCCCTGAGGGGTATCTTATGGGGTGGTTGTTCGGACCCCTCTTCTCTTCTGGGTTGGTTTTTAATTCTCGAGGACGAGAATGTTTTGAGAGGTATCTAATGTAATGGCCCGGACCTCTCCGGTCCATTAATTTGTGAAATGATGGTGTTGGAGGTGTTCTGGGAGGTCAAGAGGACTTATCCCCAACACTTTGCCAATTTTCCAGTTCTATGAACAGTGTTTCCAGTTTTATGAATAGTAACAAATCGGTAGCACAGATCGGTAGAACAGATCGGTAGCACTGATCGGTAGCACAGATCGGTAGCACTGATCAGTAGCACTGATCGGTAGCACGGATCGGTAGCACTGATCGGTAGCACTGATCGGTAGCACGGATCGGTAGCACTGATCGGTAGCACTGATCGGTAGCACCGATTGGTAGCACTGATCGGTAGCACTGATCAGTATCACTGATCGGTAGCACAGATCGGTAGCACAGATCAGTAGCACAGATCGGTAGCAGAGATCGGTAGCACAGATCGGTCGGTGTACAGTAACGGTAGTTGAACAATGTTTCCAGACTCCTACAGTTTTGCCTCTTTTGACGTTTCCTTTGACGTAAAAAGCATTTAAAGCCTTATTTTAAGGGATATTAAGGCCTTTTAAAATGCCATAAATCTTATATTAATTATTCCTAAGGCTTGGAATGTTTTACTTGGTCAACCGCGTGGGTTAATGCGATCCGTTTTTAATGGAGAATTAACTGGATCTTAAACCGTCACCTCATTAAATCTTAAAAAGGGACGAGATATCATTCTCCCTTGTTCTTTCCCCTTGTTCTCAACAAAGAGGCGCTAGAACCTTTTAATCCTTCCCGTAGGAGTTGCAAAATCAATCTTTACTCCTAGGATTGGTTCTGCTCTGTTTTGGATGCAACCGAACTGTGTCGGTCAATCTTCCCAATAAGGTATGTTGTATCGTCGTTCTTTTGGGGTTTATCTTCTCCTATCCTCCTTTCCATAATTATACCATGTAATTTCCAAGATTCTAATGGGTTTTCTTGGGGTTGGTTGGTACTGTCATACCGCAACATCCTCCGGTGGATGCAGTTGTCACGAGGGGAGGATCGTGACCTATTGTGTGGATAAAGAACGTGAGGAACTGTTTGAGGTTGGGGATTCATGTCTTCTCTAATTGTGTATGTGCAATCGTAGAATTAGCATGATTTATCCCTTTGGATCACAATGAAATTGACCTAATTAAATACATGAACCGGATTAAAAGAATGGGTTGATCGCATGTTGTTTCTTTATACCGTGATAACGGTTTGCCTCATGTTTTTCTAGATATAGTGATATCTATGTTTTCATTGATTTTTTGTTCATTCAGGATTGAAATTGATAATGAACATAAAGCCTGAATTAATTGTTAATTAATTGGCTAAAGATAAAGAGGCATGTAAATTAATCTGGTTGTTGCCGTTGTAGTAGTTCTAATTTGAGGATAATCAAATTAGGGAAGTAAGCATGGTTATTTAATTGTGATAGCTTACTGATTAGGTATCCATGATTGGAACCTACGAATAACAAATCTTCCAATTCCATATGGATTAGAAAACAGATTATGTGGTAATTTCAAAAGGGTTCTGAGTTACCCGCTTGCTTGTAAAGCTGAATGCCTTGTGGTTTGGAGCTCTGAGTGCTCATTTTGTTTGAAGGCTGAATGCCTTGTTAAAGGGCTGAGAGACCATTTTGTGATGGTTGTTTTCCTGCTGCTTGTGCTGTGATGTGATCCTGGATGGCTGTTGTGATATGTGGAGGCATGGAGACTTGTGGTTATGGCAGCGGATGACGCCTAGTGTGGCGAGATGTGTCGGTTATGCATATGGGTGTCGGGGAGGACACCAAGGGTGATGGTATGAGATGAATGTGATGGTTTGATGTTGGTGGTTTGGTTTGGTTGTTTATCTGCTTTACTTTTCCCCACTGCTCAAGGCAGCTGGTCTTGCTTACCCTCTTTCCGAAGGAGGCGAAGACACACGAGGTATGCCACGTGCTTTCCATGTTTAGCCTCTCGATGGAGGATGGGTCTATGCTCTTTCTATAGGCAGAAAAGACTCGACAGGTAGTATATCTACTCACCGTGTTGAGCCTCCTTTGTGTTTAGAAGCATAGGATGCTTTTCTAGAATGCCTGGGAATGTGGAAAAGTAATTCTGTAAGGAATGTTTGATTAAATTGTGAAAATACACGGGGGATGGTGATGCTGGAATTTAAAGGTAATGTGAATCTTAAAAAGGAGCAGTTGTTTTTGAATGTGATGCCCATTCAGTTTAATGTGGAATTGTTCATTCTTAATTAATGTTTAAAGAATTAATTAATGTACAGTGGAACTGATAAATGAGAATGGAGTAATCTAATAAAGCTCTTCAATTGGTTGTGTGCTTATAGGATACCTAGTCTTAGAAGTAGCAGCCCGGAGTCTGAGAGATGTTAGATGCAGTTGTATCTAAGACTAGGTAATGCCCATAGTGTGGATTTGAGTTACTTATTTTTTCTGTACTTTTTGTGTTTCTATACGCTGCTCCACCCTATCGGTAAGGGCAACTGACACCCCTGGGATTCTGAGCCCTTGGGGGGGGGGGGGGGGGTTTCCCCAACATTCTGATGGGAGGTTGAATGGCTGACTACCCCCTTTGGCCCCGCTCTCTTCTCTTGGTAGATATTTGTGCTGGTAGGCACAGTGGTTAGTTTTACCCATATATGTGTGTAGAGGGCTATGATGGATTGTGGTTATTTCCCACACATATATTCTAGATATAGTATCCTATGGACTACTATAGGTGTAACGTGGATAGGCTATAATGGCTTGAGTATCCTTACTCGGATTATGGGTTGTAATGGCTTCAGGTATTATACCTGATGTATGATACACGTTATACGAGCTGTGGTGGCTCCCGGAAACTACCTGGTTACTTTGTTTGTGAGGATGGTGTGTTGCTTAGCCCAGATGTCTGCGGGTAAGCCTTTGTGGTGCATGAGGTGCGGATTGTGGAGCTTAGCCCAGGTGTCTGCGGGCAAGCCTTGGAGAGAGATGCACAGGACGTATGTCGTTGGGGAAAAGTAGCAAACTAGTGGGGAAGTAGTAGCGGGGTACCCTTGATATTATTTACTATATGAAATATTCTTGTATGCGTTACTTGGTTTGAGTAGCCATGGTGAGGTTGGGAACGTAGCATACCTGTTTAGGTGACGAGTTAGTTTCACTTGTTGTTCACTGGGCTTTAACATGCTTTCATTACCTTTGCACGAGAGGCTTGGGGAGGATCCTACTGAGTATACTGTTATACTCACCCTATTTATATATAAACTATTTTTCAGGTCACTTGGAGCAGGTTGGAGATCAAGCTGGTTACTACTAGCTTGGGGTTGGAGGAGGAGCTTTTCGGGCTTGTGGTCGCTGTCGTTTTACTTTCTTTTGGGTACTTTTAGTTTTCCTTTTCAGTTGTAGTACTTTTGCATGACATTTCATATATGTTCTTGGGTTTCTTTTATATTTCAGTTATGAGTTGGAGTTGGTTGGAGTCTATTCTATCTCTCTCTTCTGCATGTGTTCTCTTAGAGGGTAATGCCTCCCATTTGTGTGTGTATTATACCCTCGGTGCTAGTCGCCAACCCGGGGCCTACTGGAGGCGGGACTCAGGGGTCATTATCTCCCTCCTCACATTGCCGGCCCAGGAGGGGTACACTTTGTGGGGAGGGGGTCATGACATAAGGTAAGTGAAAATTCATTTCTCTAGAATATTCATGGAAGAATGGGTCTTGAATGGTGGGATAGGTTTCTATTAGGGCAGAAAGTTGGGCCTTAAAATATTTGTGCCTTTTATATTTAGGATATATCATTGTACCAAATTTTGGATATGAATATATTATATTAAAAATGAATTTAAATTTTCTCATACATCCCATTGTAGATTTTTAGCCACAAATGTTTTAGGACTCCTTCAATAGCAGTTTAGGATTTTTTAGATAGGACCATCAAAGTTTAGAGATTATGGTATTATATCATCAACTAATGTGAATGTAGTTTAAGTTGTTAAAAAAATGTGGATATAATATTAGGGGAGTGTTATACCAAATCCTATTTCGGATAACCATATTCAATATTTATATAACACCATTTTGAGTAGGATATGTAAATTTTGTTCATCATGGTTGAAGGTT
The DNA here is from genome assembly GCA_963277665.1 of Viscum album. Classification (NCBI taxonomy): domain Eukaryota; kingdom Viridiplantae; phylum Streptophyta; class Magnoliopsida; order Santalales; family Viscaceae; genus Viscum; species Viscum album. The sequence goes on from OY728148.1 coordinate 397,403,487, forward strand.
CATGATTTACAAGTATTGGAATTGGATAACCATGTTAAGAATGATCAGGAATCCCAAAAAAACATTTGAATGTCACTGTGATTATCTCATGGATAGAATTTATAATAAGTACATTATTATAAGGAAAAATGCTTCTAGTTTATGTTTATATAGACATTATATGGATCCAACTTGTACATGGATAAATAGAAGAATCTTTTCACCTATATGATGGTTATAGATGGTTTATACAAACTCTAGGTTCTCGGGACATGAAGTTAAATTTAATGATTGTTGTTATCAAAATTAATATGGAATCACCCATATCCAGTTTTTGACCAGGGTCTTGATATTGTTGTCCATTAAAAAGTAATTATGATGGATTGTGGTCATTATTGTTTAACAGTTTCTAGTGGGGATGTTTCTTCTATATAGTTTAACATCATAATAAGAAAATAAAATTTTTATATAGTTTAATGTGTTTGGAATAATATTTATTCTTTTTGTTTAAAATTCATGTGGTATGGATATGAGAACTAATGTCAAAGAATGCGACAAATATGTAGGGGCACTCGTCACTCAACAGTTTAATAGAGATATTAGTGGAATAATTTATCCCTGAACATGGGTACTGGTGCGTAGTGATATGATGGAATAAATTTTTTATATGATTGATTCATTTTAAAAATAATCCATTGATATATATATTTCATATTTTTGATATATTACTATATATGACTTATCCATCTTTAAAATAAATAATTTATTGTAAATATTACTAGTGATTATAGAAATATTCAATTATTGTGGCTTGGATCACATGGGATTCAATAAACATTTTTTTATTGAAATGAATCATGCCATAATTAACTATTTCAAGTATATCCCAATGTGATGATTTATCTCATATGTAAAAGGGTGAATAATTTTTCTAGATTGATTACATAGTTGGTATGAGATTTATATGATCATGGGAATCCATTCAAATAATGTGAGAAAAGGAATTAAACAACACTTAGTTCTCATATTAATCCCCTCATACAAAAAAAGAATATCTCGAGAATGGAATTTTCCTGGATATTCAAAAACAATTCATGGTTTCCCATGAATTGATCTAAATTTTTTTTATGAATATGGAATTGAATCATACAATAGTGAATATGCATAACTGAAATGATTTATTTCATAGAACATTCAAAAACATGTTTTTGGGGACATATTTTTTTAAATTATGTGTTGCGTATAATGACGGTTTGTCCAAGTGTTATTATTTTTCCTAGAAGGATGATAATAAAGAAATATATTTCCTAGAGAAACTAATAATTCCATCACATAGATATGTCTCATTTTCAAAGAATAATGCTATGTTTTCCATGAAGTCTATGTAACCCAATATCTCTTGGGTGCATGATATCAAACATTCACTGAGGCCATTGAGTTGAAAAAGATTTCGTGTTGAATAATCTATTTTTGGTGGGTGAATATTTATATTGTGGTAGTAATAAAAGATTTATATCTTTCAATATTTATAAAAAATGATGGAAATTTATTTAAAGTAGAAAACATGGGGCGGTTATTATAAAAATATGCTGAGGATCAATGTGTATCATGACAAAATTGGAATAAATACACCCATAGTTCATGTAAGGGATGGTTCCCTGCAATGATAGGGAATGTCCACAATGAAGGGTGGAATTACTATTTTTTCGCCTTCTAAAATATAGCCACAACATTGTAGTTGGATCTAGGGTCTTCTATATAAATATATCTTGGATACAATGAAATTGAAATTTTATATCTCATATAGGTATAAAGAATAACAATTCTTCTCAATCATTAATTTATTGATATGATGGATAGTATAAACACTTTATTTAGTTTTTGGTGTTCAAATGATGGACTATATATCATATTATTTTGCATTATGAAAATTTAATTTACCACTATGGAAAATAACCATCTCAGGTTTGTGCATTCACAGAATATATATACCCCAATGTGAAAGGTACAAGAAATCTATGCCATTATACATCTTTGATAATTTGTATGATATACATATGTGTAACATCAAGGGTAATAAATATTATTGAATATTTGGGTTATGGTAAATATAAATCAGAAACCAAGAAATTTTTAGTCATTATTGTGATGATACTATTAGGTATAGGATAATCATTAATAATGGATGTATCCATATCCCACATGGTTGGTGTAATAACTCCAGGATTAAGGGGGGGCTCTTCTCTTGGAACACAACATCATCAAAGAACAAGGTCTAAGTAATTGAGTTATGCACCATTGTATCCTAATGGCTTCTCTTCAAATTATCCATTCTATGATACAAATATTCTTTGGGGAGGAACCAATAACACATGGGACCAAGGTCCCATGAGTTCATTGAGATGTGTATCAACTAAAAAAATTAGAAGGTGTCTACTCATATATCATATATTTGATGTAGGTTTCTTTGGGAGTATAATATTTAATGTATATTCAACAACCCTAATGGATATAATAACATGTATTGAACTCGGGTTTTTTAGGATAAAGGATAAAAATATGGCTCTTCAATACGTAGTTATTAGGGGGTGATCTATTTAGTGAGAAGAAACCATTTGGTGAAAATTAACACTTTTTATCTAGGATGTTTTTTTCCTGTATTTTTTGGAAATTTGACAAGGAAGTGGTTTAAATCCTATAAATAACATTAATTTGAATCAATCCAGTCATAGTATCATGCCTAGTTTCCAAATATCATATGGGACAAGATCATCTCTAGAAACAAGAGGAAATTGTGAAGTATATTGTGTTGTTCAATTGTACAAGGATATTAATGTTGAGAGGTGGTAAAAATATTTTTATATCAGTGGGGATCCCGATAAAAATGTGGTTCTAATTATAGAACATAGTTGGTAGTAATGAAAATTCTTAACTGGGAGTAAAATTTGGGATTCAGGTATTAGTACACATCTTAGGATGATAAGAATAAATCCACATGTAGTTGTCAGAATAAAAAATCAATGCACAATAATAACCCATATGTGGGTAGGGGGAATTTAATTTTTTTAAATATATATTTCTTCTAGATCTAGAATATGTGATTTGGGAAAATGTATATATTGTGTAAGAATTAGAATCAAACCAAATATATGATTGGAGAAAGATCTATTGACATGTCAACCCCATAAGCAGGTCCAGGGTATTTTCACTTATTTTTTAAATTTTTGATTTGGTCATGGATTTTGGAACTTGGAGTAATTACCTATCATGTTGTAATAGGAATAAAGAAAGACATATTGTTGATATGGAAAATTCCCTAGGATGGTTTTATCCATATTCAAGTACGGAAAATGTTACTTTTATATTGATGAAGGATGTAGTATTTGTTGTTTAGCCATAACTACATATCCTATGGTAAAATAAATCATTCCATGTGTAATTCTTATAAATATTCATTTCAGTTTATGGTATTTATTCTAGGAAATATTTTTGATGGAAAACCCCACTAAGTAATTTTGGATCCCACTTAGGCATGGGAAGATGGGTGTAGTATATCATGTATTTAAATGCATAAAAAAGAATGATTCATTAAAAATTATTGGTATTAAAAACACATTATTTGAAAATTGAAATCAATTTTTAAGGGTGGAATTTCTTCGATAACAAAAACATATACTATGTACATGCTTGGTGGTATTGTGTTATTCACCATATAATCTCAACTGGGTCCGTTCATGGACCAAAATATCATGTTGAAACAATCTCGTTGCCGTCATGGTATTCATAAGTGATCTTAAAGGGTTCCTTTTGGATCAATAGATCCCTATTACTAGTATTAAATATGATAGCATCAATAAGATTTGGAATATGGTCCATTAAATTCTAAGAGAATTTATACTTAGGGCATCTGGTTATTTATACACGAAAATGGTTGTATTTTTTCTATTTAGTGGAAAAGGGAGTATCCAATTGGATTTTGAAACAATTATAATTTTTTCATTTATTGGAGGCACATATCATGAAATAGTGTTTTTCATGAATTTTATGTTATAATATTTTTGTGATTATGGGAATGGTTCATATATGAGAAACATATAGTGTTTCCAAATGAACTTGCATTGTTTTGATATGGGAAGTGTAAATCATAACATAATAATATATAGGTTAATAAGAAATTAGTATTGGTGTTTGTAAGTAAAAAATTAATAATGGAAGCATCCTATATTCTAGGAAGACTATAATATAGATCACATATTTAATGGTGTCTTCCCACCAAGACAAAAAAATATATTTTTTACAAGCTATAAGGTGTTTTTCTAATCCAGAAGTATCATAGTAGGGACCCCACAAATTTATTATTCCATTTTAACCAAAAAATGTAAGCAATCACCAAGAGTGCATGGGATTATTGTCAATGTTGTTCCATGATAAGTCTTCTTACTCATGTTATTTATTATTATTAAGTCATATGTTGATTATATGATGTTGGTTCATAGAGAATTTAATATTCAATGATTTTTTGATAACCCAAAATAAAATAAAAAATGTATTGAATAAATTTTTGTGGTGACGGGATAAGACATGTGATTCATTATCACATAGTCATTAGTGGGATAATCTATTAAAAATAATGACCCCATGTCATGAAGTTTAACAACATATAACATGGACATGTTTCTTATGTATTTTATCATTGTGATATTAGGTTGTGAACCTCATTCAAAAAACTAACAATTACCTCGTAAGTTAGAGAGCATTTAAAACGTCCCTAAGTACACACGTGTCATGATAAACTTAAAAATTTGGGGAAAATGGAAATAAACTGAGTTGTTATGGTGTTAATTACATGAAATATATTTGGATGTTCACACATTAATGTAGAACACATCATATAAATAGATCTGATTATCATGGAGGGGCATAGTTTTTAGAAAAGTTATCCCATTATTAGTCATGAAATTGGGGATTCATTCATCACTATATATCCAATGATAGAAGGAATCAAATCACCCATATGTCATATAAAAAATGATACCTACACTGGGTTATCCCATATGTTGGAATGGGATTTTCTATTTTACTTACTTTTTATATATTTCAGTTGGACCATGGATTAAAGATCAATGTTTCAATATATATCATGTGGGTGTAGGAATAAATCAAAAAATAGTTCTTATTATAAAATCCCCTATTTATTGATGACCCATTAATAAGGTATGTATTACATCCATGGCTTAACATACATGGATATTGCATCATTTTAAATGATAATTTTGTAAATTAAAAAAATAGAAGCCTGAGAACTGTAATATTTTATTGTATTTGGAAACATGGAAACAAAATCCCCATTCCTAGTAAAATATAATTAAAATCCCCCCTGATGATCTCCACCTTTAGTACATATTCATAAAACCATTATTAATAACATGGTTAAATGAAACACTGAAAGGGGTGAGAACAGATGCTCAGAAATGGTAAACTAGGTATACATGTAAGCAAAAACATGAACGTAGGGATATGAGAACAAGATCATAACTTTATAAGATCATATCCCCCATATAAAATATCATAAAATGGGTTATATGATAATTCTAAAGAGTTCATAAGACATTAATCACAATGAAATAATGAACATAATCCATTAAATAATAACCTTAGAATAAGATATTGAATTTGTGGCATACACATATGAATGGAAACTAATAATTCAAGGAAACCTACCAAGACATTCATGACCCAAATTATATATAATGAGGGATGAGACAAAAAAGTTCCACACCCTTCCCTCCCCATGATGAAGGAGATATAATGACCCTTAAGTCCCACCTTCAATAATCCCAAGAGCGGTGGCTAGAAACAAGGGTATCAAATTTCACAAGATATTGAATGAATTACCCCTTTTAAAGAACTATATCTAGAGATAAGATGGTAAATCCCATGAAACATAAAATACTAAAAGTAAATGTAAAGACAAAATCCATTCCCACAAGCGTGTTCAAAATTAAAGCTGATAAAAGGTACTAGAAAACTCCAATGTAAAGTACACAATCAAAGGTAACTAAATATAAACAGTAAATAATCAGGGACTCCCAATCTAGTAATGCCCATCATAGATTTCAAAGTCCTAATTAAAACATAATTTATATATATATATAGGTTGAGAATATGAAATTACTCTATAGTAAAACAATATCCCCCCATGCATACAAGTGGGGGAACATACTAATACCAGTGTGAGAAAACAATTGAACATCATAGCACCAACCAAGGAGTACTAACCAGACATACCTCACCAAGCCACACTCACTAAAAAATGCATGCCATGTAATGTAGTTGTATGAAGACTTAAAAATCTGTGTACCCCAGACAATATTCCCATAGGAAAACTTCTCATGAATAACATTTAATGTCTTGATGCTGCCACACTTCTAATGTGCAGTCCCAGTGCCACATCCTGCCCGTACACACCTGCGCCTCAAACCAAACACAATCTTTCCTACAGAAACCTAAGATACAATAACCATGCCTCTCGCTCGAAGACACATGGACCTCATCCTGTAGACATTTGAAAAAAAAACATGGCCCACAACCACCTAGGCCTCTCTTCCACATAAAACCTGAAAAAATGATCAATTATAATGGTAATCCTCTATGACATAACAATATTTCTGTATTTGCTCGAGTAGTATGAACCCAAAAGAGGGTGCGAGGATGAAATTCAGTAACCAACCATCCATCCTCCCAATAGGATGTTGGGAAAGACACCCTCCCGCATGAAATGGGGGTGTTTGGAACAGGCTGCTCAAAAAGGGTGGGGTGCGTATAGAAATCACAAAGATATAAAATTTATAGATATAGGTAATCAAAAACTCATCCCAACCTATGGGTTTCAAACAACCAAACAAATGAGCCAACCAGTGCCACTTTTTCCACTTCCCCAATATGCAGAACTACACAATGCCCACTATCAACCATAAACCCAACACCTTTTTATCTAACCACATTCATTTTATATATTTAAGGGGATTCACTTTAAATTATTGTAGCACTTCCAGGAAACATCCAACCATAACCATAAAACAAAAAAACTAGATTTTCAGTCCCACTGCACACCCCTGTTCAGCCACTTCCAAATATCATCATTCGATGTTATACAACAAAATAATTCTCTCACAACCCATTATTATAGCCCTACTACCCAAACAATTACTAGATGCATTCCCTCTGCATAACAAGTTCATAACCACAGTATAGTTCCACCGCACAAAATCTCCCCCATTCCCACTACACAAACAAAGGCTGTCCAATTGCATACAAGTCAATGCATTCCAAAATCAATCAGTCTCTCGAACTGGGATACTAACACAACACCTATACCACCCCACACACAAATTCATTAGTAACAACCATTTTATACACATCCCTATAGCACAAAATTCCACACCATTTTCACAGAACCAACTCACATGCCCACCCTCATACCCATAACTATGCCCCTAAGATCAGAACCACACAATTCACACAAAACCTATCAAAACACAACACTCATCTCTGCATATCAATAAGATATATATATATATATATGGTAAAAAATTTTCTTTAATCCACTTGATAAACATGGGTGTTCATACAAGGGTTTTTATCATGGGGCATTTCTTTCAATTAATCATGAGAATGTGTTTAAAATGATTTAGAGTTACGACTGATTATCAAATATCATTACAAAATAAATGGGAAACCACCAGTGTGAAAGAAATGTCTACAAGACAAAAATATTTTTTGAAGGCCTACAACAACAAAAAACATCAAATAATCAATGAAAACAAAAAAACATGTGTTTATATATCAAATCAATCACATATCGTTATTTAATTAATTCCATTATCTTTTGATTATATTCAATTATTTATTTATTTATTTATTTTAAAAATTTATTCACATGTTATTCACAAGGAATCATTAGTACACCCACCCTACATATTCTAAAATTTATGAGAGCTGTAATAATTCCCCACCTCACTGATTGAAGGATTGATGTTCCTCCTTGCGCCAAGAATTAGGGATCACCCAAGTTGGAAGGAAGAACATAAAAAAACTAAGGTTGAGGTGGTTCTAGGATAGGTGCACAACTATTCTATGTAGGAATTATCTACAAACAAAAATAGGGAATGAAAAAATACTATAAGGGGATAATCGCTACATTAAAGATCCTGATCTTATTTTAACAGAATAATTCTTATAAAAGTCATTATTATGGGATCATGGTCAAGATTACGTGGTTTGAGTATCTCAAATCACCATGAACATTAATATATTAACGATATAGTTAATATCCATTGAAACGCTCTTAAAAAGATCAAATGGAGCTTTAAACATGGTTTAGGTCAAGTAAGACGTAAGGGGGGTGAAACTGGAAAACATGGAAATGGTAGGAAAACTGTAAATGAGTCACCAATGGGTGAGTCACCGACATGGAACCACCGATGGGTGAGGTACCGATGTGACCTACCAATGAAGATCCACTAACATTGAAATACCGATGCAATGACTTACCTATGTCTCAACCTAAAAATGCCCTGAACTATTGATGTCATGACCTACAAACACCCATACTTGTTGATGTATAGACCTACTGCTGACCAAACCTACAGACGCCCTAACCTACTAACGCCCTGACTATCCGACACTCTGACCTACCGATGCCAACAACATTGAAAAAATGATGCACTGACATATGAACACAATAACAAACCAACACCGACACCATTAGTAACCTAAATGAGCCCTTATTTCCACCCAAAACACCCTAAACACTTGTTTTTCAAAAATGAAATGACTATGAAAATCTGTGTCACTACATGAGATACCTATCATACTATTCTCTCCTTTGATAATTCTAAAATAACCTAGATGAAAATTATTTCAAAAAACCACCCCATGAGATACCTATCAGGAGAGAAACACCTTGTGTTATTCAAAATATAGAGAGAGAACCTGAACATTCAAGAATTCCTCCATGTCATCTATCTCCCAAACAATTGCGGAAAGACGGAGGTCCCCACTTCCCTAAATAAACACACAAACAGAAAATTTACATCATCTAGTATCATAGATTATGGATCTCCTCCCTCTATGTCCACATAAAATCTATTTTGGGTGAAACATTATCATCCATATAAGACTAACCAAATCTGAATTAATGCAACATAATTAGGGATCAGGTACTCCCGTCCCCACAGTTTCGACTTCTTCACACACATTTAGAGAACATTGAAACAACATATCTGATATCGATCAGGGTTAAGAATTATATCTTAAAATGAACAACAAAATTAAAAAACATAAACAACATCTAGTTACTGGGACCACATCTGTGCTTCTCTCTCCCATGTACTTCCCTCGAGGCTGACATTCCTCCACAATTGATGAACCAAAGGAATGGTCCTTTAGAAAAAAAATTCCTCACATCCCTTGTTTACTATAGGTCACTCAATGAAATTATTGTCTTTATCGATATAAAACTCTCCCTAGTTATGTATGTGTGAGTAATCTTGTAGATATTAATAGAGCTGTGAGATATGGAAGAGCTATTGGATCTTCTCCAACCACAGTGGAAATGCCAGCTGCTATGCCACCTCACCAAATCGTCCCAACACTTCTAAAGGTCTGATGAACCTGGGAGAAATCTCACTTCCAATACCGAACATTTTCTTCCCACATCATGGGGAATCCTTCATGAATACGTGTTCCCCATCCTCAAACTACAAATTCCCCCTCTTATGATGAGAATACGAATTCTATTGGTCATGAGCTACCTTCATCCTCTCACACAAAAGCTGAACCTTCTCTGTGCTCTCTACACTTTCTCTTATCCACAAAGGGAAGCATCCACATCTTCTGTACAACATACTAGTGAACGATATGGTCATTCGTAAAAATCCTATAATGGTGCCATGATAATGGTAGAGTGATAGATATTGTTGTAGGAAATCTCTACCAGGCGAAAGTGTCATTACCACAATCATCCAATGTCCAAAATACAAGATCGCAACATATCGTTCAACATCTATATGGTCCTCTCTATCTACCAATCTGTCTGAGGGAGTAATGAAGTGTTGATGCATTGGTGGGTTCCGAAATAATGATGTTATCCCCTCTATAATTTTGAGGTAATTTTTTTTCTCAATATGAGATGATGGATAATGGAATGCCATAAATCCACACCACATCAAGTACGAACCTCTTTGATATGGTATCCACTACGCTCGATTCCTTGATCTCCATGAAGTGAGCTAATTTGTTAAATTGACCCACCACCACATAGATTGCATCATATCCTCCCTCATCCATGGGTAGTTTTGTGAGTTATCCATCAAGATGTTGTCACAATTTCACAACAAAAACATATAAGGGATGCAAAAGACTGTTGGGAATATAGTTCTCAGTCTTCACCTGCTAACACACTAGGAAATTTGCCACCAACTCTGCGACTGCCTGCTTCACCCTAAGACACTCAAAATTATCCCAAGGTCCCCAGTACATCATGGTAGATTCTTGGTGTACCACTAAGGGTAGGATATGAACTCACAGAGAAGACCCTTACACATTGGCACTAGGGAAAATAGTTTCCCATGAAACAATATCTTGATTCTGACTGTCCCCCAACCATCCTTCTATAGAATAACCCTAGATTGCCCAGTCATGCATTACTTGGGACTTTGAGTCTCCCCACTAATACTCCTCTTCATGTTTCATCAAGGAATACAACATTATCATCTGAAACAGAATATTTTTTTTATTTTCCTCCCCAGGATCTAGGTGAAGGCAGACAACTCCTCCATTGCCTTCAATGGATCTGTGTATTCCCAAGATACCTTATTCTATGACTTCTTACTTAATGAATCAACCAAAAAATAATCTTTTTTGGAGTTGTAAGAGATTTTGATGTATCAAAACTAGAGGAACCCCATCCACCTTCACAACCATATGTTCATGTCTCACTGAGAGAAGATATACGTCAAGATCCTGTGAACTATAAAGACAGAAAAGCTCTTCTAGATGTGGTAATAAAACCAAAACATTAGCGTGAACTCATACTCTTCATGATCTAGATCATGGGTGGAATAGTTACATTCATAAGGATGAAACAACCTATACCCATAAATATTACTCCCCATAATATAATAAAAAAAATACCAATCTTAGGGCGAAAGCTTCATAGAACACCTAAAAATCAGCCATTCCTCCATCATCCAGAGAACCAGCACAATGACCATAATTCCCTTTCCGATAGCTGATGGCTTCGTTACAATACTCACTCCACACAAAGGCTTGGAATTTTTTATTCAATGGTTTCAATGGATCCGCAACATAGGAGAATTATGGTAAGAACCTCTTGAAATAGTATTCTAGACCTAGGAAGCTATAAACCTTCAAAAAATTCATAGGTGCTTCCCATTAAACAACATCATCAAACATTAATGGGTCCACTGATATCCATTTCTAAGACGCAATTTTTCATAGGAAGTTTACCCCTTGTCTGTAGAACATGCAGTTAGTCAACATTTCATAGCGCTGGTGGTAACAGAGGACCTCTATGATAGTCCTCAGATGCTCGGTCTAATCCTCCTCTAACACTGAGTAGATCAGTATTTTTTTATGAACATGATTATGAACAGGTCTAGGGACTCAGAGATAAAATATTTCATGAGCCCCATGAACATGGTTAGTGAATTCTTGTCACCAAAGGGCATGACCATGAAGTCGAAGTTCCCACACTATCATATGAAAGCAGTCATTATGAAATCACCCACCTTCACCCTTAAATGGTGATATCCAGACCACATATCATTCATAGGGAACCAAAATTCTCTCTTTAACGGGTTGAAAATATAATTGATCCTCTTTAGAGGGTAACAGTTCTTGATCGTCACTTGATTCCACCTCCAATACTCTATTTATAGTCTTGGACAACTATCTTCCTTTTTTTCAAAAATATTAGAGCACACCACAGTGATACACTCATCCAAATGAAACCATTCTTAATCAGGTTTTCAACCTAAATTGTCAAATCCTGTAACTCATAATGTGTCATCTGATATGGATGCATTGAAATCGGATAGGCACCGAGTTGCATGTCTATTCGAAAAACAATGTCACATTGAGGGGGTTGGTTCACAACCTCTTCAATTAATACATCTAAGAACTCACTGACAACCCCTAAAAAATCCACCATATTTGTGTCTGCAGATTCCACTGATAGCTCGGTTGACCAAGAGAAAAGATGTTTCACACACTGACTTCCCACATGACACACCACTCACCAACAAAAGCTACACACTGTACACCCATATCAGAGAACATGAATCTCCTACAAAATAAGTAAATACATCATGAATATAATATAGTCAGTAAATTCCAAGGATGAGGTTTTATGACTTCATCTATAGTAGAAGAAGGTCCCCACTAGACTGATGTGTCCCCAACATCAGTCTACATCTCCAAAAAACATCAGAAAAAGTGTTCTGACATCCAAATGGTGTAATAAACTCAAGGGGGAAGGGGAGTATTTCTAAATATAGTAACAGCACATGGGATACACCGGGTGCAACAAATGATTATGAAGTTCCTTAATCCAACAGTGAACAAAAAAAGAGTACAACAGAAACTGATCGTACATCGAACTACTTCCGTTCTTGTTGGAATTGCTGCCTCAGCAGTGTGAATCTTTCCATGCCCATATCCTCTTCCCCTCAGTATTCGAAAACCTCCCTAACCACACCTTGGTTGATGTCCATGAGGATAGCCCTGAGTTCGGCCTCCTCCAGCAATGTCTACCATTAGTTTAGCGGGATCTCGCTGGCCATGGTTCCAAAAAGGCCTAATTGAAAAATATTACTATTGAGGTGAGTGATGAACCATCCTACCCCAACTCTTGACACTAAACATAAGAAAAGTCTCCTTATATGTCCACAGAAATAATAGAAAATAAACCTCAGTCACAAGACCGTTGGGAAAGGGAGTGGACAAGAAGATGAAAACATGAACTTTTGTGGCCTACTTTTCACAGGGAAAAACCTGGAAGTTCATACTTTTCGAGACATGCTGCTAATGGCCTTACCCTTCTACAAAATTGGATGTATCGCCTCTCATGGTACACCTCTCAGCAATTGAATCCTTTCCTAGACCTCATCTATATTCTAAACCTCTATTTATGTTGGTCGAGTGAAGCAGGTGATGACATACAGAAGAGAAGGTCGTAGTGCCTCCTTCAAGCATCTCGCCCACGACTCCTAATCCAGAAAGAGTTATATTGTGAGTCATAAGATATCATTGAACATGATCCCCAATTCCCTTACCAACATAATCCCCTACGGTAAGGATATTGGCAACTACCTCTTCCAATCCATCATCATAGAAGAATGGAATTCCACCCAGAACACCATCTCAAATTCATCCCATTAAACATCAGTCTCCTTCCTCTCCCTGATGTAATGAATCCACCACTAATGTGTTGCTCCCCTCATCTAGATAACTACTATGGAAACCCGATACTTTTTCAGAGCCCATATTAAGATAAATGTGATCTATAGCTCCTAGAGCCAATAATATGTCTCCATGTCTAAGATGTTATCCTCGTACATTACTAGTGTGTTCCACTATAAGAAATGAAGCATCTTCTACAACAGGTCATCCTACCCTTCTCGATTGGCCTTCCGCTGATCAATCATTTCAAATTTCTAGGCCTAAACTATACATACCACAATTGGATGATTTCTGAGTGCTATAGATGAAAAGGAAAAAAGGAACTCCTAAGCTAGGGTAGTACAAATTTTTATTTTAAATTCATTTTATATCATCATATTTATTTAATTTTCAGAAACGCCCAACTCAAATAAGAACACAAGTCATTATAATGCATTAACCTTTTCTAGTGTCACTGCCATATAATTAGTTTAGCCTATCATGGTCGTTCATTAGGTCCAGAGTGAATTCATTGTATCATGGGGGTCCATAAAAAAACAGTGTCCTAGTCGGACTTCCCAAGCCAATCCAACACACCAAGATTTCGTAACAATGTTTCCTACAATCCCACGAAATCGTCATTGTTAAAAAATCTTAACACTATCCTATCATTAAAACACACCTTTAATACCATTTTTTCATGACTTCCTTCTTCATAATGAGGGAAGGGATAGAAAAGTTCCTTGCCATTCCTTACTCAAGATGAAAGAGAGATAATTACCCTTGAGTCCCACCTTTAATAGTCTCCAGAGTAGTGACTAGAACCAAGGGTGTAAAATCACACATAAAATAGATTGAATTACCCATATTATATAACAAGATTTGATAAAAATATGGTAAATCCCAAGGAACCTCAAATACTAAAAAAAATTGTTGCCAAAATTCATTCCCACATGCATGTTCAAATGTAAAGATGATACATGTTTCAATAAAACTCCAAATTAAAGTAGAAAATGAAAGGATTATAATTAGAAAAAAAATCCTCAAATTCAAGGTAGTAAATTCAATCACAGCCATAAATTCCCCCTAAAAACTAGATAACAGTTTTATATACATCTGTTGCGCATACAATTATACTTTGTAGGAAAACTAAAGCCAAATATGCACATGTGGGGGAGAATACTTACGCCCTTATGAGAAAACATTAGAAATATATGTAACATACCATGAAATACTAACCATCCCATCCTCACCAAGGCATACTCACGAAATAACACAATTCATGTAAGGCAGTAGTATAAGAACATTGTTAATTGGGTACCCCACACCACATTACCACAAGTTAACCACTCATTCTTAAAGGATACTGTCGTAAAGCTACCAATCTTACCATATGCAGTACCACTGCCACAACCTGCCTGCAAACACCTAGTCCTCAAACCACAGACAATCCCGCCCATAGAAACATGGGCCACAACAACCCCACCTCTTTCCAAAAGAGACCAAGGCCTCAACCTGAAGACACTTGGGGAAAGAAACCTAGCACAAAACCACCTAGGCCACTCATCCAGAAAAATCCTTCCTAAAGGATCTGGGAATACGGTAAGCCTCAAGCCATTATAGCCTGCCCATATATACTTGAGGGATAACATGTCAGAAGTGGGTGTAAGAAAAAAACTCATTAACTAGTCATCCATCCTCCCACTAGGATGTTGGGAAAGACACCCTCCCCCATTAGATGGGGTTTTCTACATAGGGTTCTCAACAAGGGTGGGGTGAGTATAGAAATCACAAGGAAGCATAATTTATACATATAAGTAATCAAAAAATCATCCCAATCAATGGGTTTTAAACAACCAAATAAACAATCCCACCAATACCACTTTTGATGCTACCCATATATTCACAACCACATAACACCCACTACCAAGTATAAACCAATCCCCTTTTTATTTAACCACATTTCACATATTAATTTAAGGTGATTCACTATAAGTTATTCCAGAACTACTGGGAAACTACCAAACATAATCATAAAACAACAAAACTAGACTTGTACTCCCACTACACACCCACATTCAACCACTGCCAACTATCATTCTTCAAAGTTATACTACACAATCCTTCTCTAATAACGTAACCCCACAGCCCCACAACACAAATAATTCCAATATGTAGTCCCACATCATAATATAATCCTATTCACACCACATTCCCATTTCCTTACATTACTCCCATGGCCACAATACAAACAATGGCAGTTCAACTACCTAAAAAGCTATCCATTCCACAACAATCAGTCTCTCAAATAGTGATACCAACACACCAACTGCACCATTCCACACCCAAATCCCACAAAAAATATCATTTTAACCATATCTGACTTTAGGACATCACACACCCTTCTCAATGAACCAACTACCTTTCCCACCCTAGTACCCATAACTGTGCCCCAATAGCATCCCCACACAACTCACACAAAACCCAATAGAACACATCACTCATCCACACCTATCAACATGGTGAATAAATATTTTTAAATTTGTTAAAAAATATTAATTAATACACTTGATAAAAATGGTTGATCATAAATGGTTTTTCATCATAGGGCATCCGCTTCAAATAACCAAGTGTATGCTTTTAATCAGGATTCAGGTTACGACCAATTATTAATCTTAATAGCAACAAAAACAGGACACCACTAGTGTGAAAGAAAATTCCACCAATTTACATGATTTTCAAGAAGGAATACAACCACAAAATATATAAATGAATCAATGATAACAAATAAAATTGGTGATCAAACATCAAACCACTCCCATCATTTTCTTTCATTGACTCTATTATCTTATGATTTTATTACCTTTTTATATATTTCTTATTTAAATAACTTTATTCACTTGTTTTTCATAAGGAATAATTAGTACACCCACCCCGCATGAGGCACTTTTTAATATAGGTAGAGGAAATCCATACTTCGATGATCTATGGATCGATGATCTTTCTTGCACCAAGAACAGGGGATCACACAAACAGCGGGAAATAAATCCAAGAAAACTGAGCAAGAGAGGTCTCTAGAATTGGAACATGACTCATCTAGGGAGGAATTATCATGTTGAACCATTAGGGAAAGGAAAAAATACAATGAATGGAAAATCGATACTTCGTAGAGCTATGTCATATTTTAATAGAAGAACTATTTCAAAAGTCATTAAAGTGAGATCATGGTCAATATCAAATGGTTGGAGTCTCTCAAATACCCCATAAGGATAGGATATTAAAGATAAACATAATATCCTTTAAGACACCCATAAAACACTCAAAATATTCATTCAACATGTTTTAGGTTAAATAAGTTATAAGTGGGGAAGAACTGGAAAATTATGAAAAAATGGGAAAACTATAAAAGACTCACCGATGGGTGATTCACTAACCTGGAGCCACCAACAACTGATCTAATGAGAGGACCTACCGACACAAAGCCACCGACGTTGAGCTACTGATGTAATGACCTACTAACACCTTAAACTACCGACATCATAAGCTACCGAGACCCTGACCACTCTATCCCCTGACTAGAAGATTCCCTGACCTACTGATAGCCTGACATACCGACACCCTAGCCGACCCACACCCTAACATACTAATGCCCTAGCATACCGATTATAATTCCTTTAACTCACCAATTCACTTACATGATGTTGCACTATCATGTCGATGCACTGATATGTCGACGCACTAATAGGTTGATGCTGGTGCCCCGAGTTACTGAAATGAGCCATCATTGCCTCCAAAAACACCATAAACTCTGGTTATTCATAAAGGAAATGCCCAAGGAATTCCAGGTCATTAAAATGTCCATTACAAAATGTTTGTCTTGGGATAAAAGACGTTTACATTAGACAGGATTCAGATAGAAACCTATGTACCCACTTACGTTTATGATTGGGATACACCCTATGCATCTTATTGTTTTGGGATTTAGATACTACTCATGTAACCATATTCTTTTAGTCTTGTTCAATTACAATGTAACTTCTTATTTCTTTCTTCGTCTATATCATGTGTATGCTCATTAATTAAGTCTTCAGATAAAATGCATGTACCGTATTGTATTTTGGCTTGAGATATAACCTGTGTTCACTTTTTATTTTTGAAATGGGATACAACCCATGTACCTTCTTGTTTTAAGGATACATATATAAAATTTGTATAATCATTCTTTTAGGATTGTGTTACATTCCATGTAACTTCTTTTTTGAGAATGCACTATGACCTATGTACCCTATTTATTTTAGTCTTAGGATAAAACAAATGTAACTTCTTGTTTTTCAGCATGGGATATAAACCGTTTACCCTATTTCTTTTAGGATTGGGCTACAACCCGTGTACCTTTTTATTTTCAGGATTGGGCCACAACTCATGTACCATCATTATTTTAATATTAGGCTTCAAACCATGTAACTTCTTATTTTTTGGTATTGGGAAACAACCCATGTACCCTTTGAAATCATATAAAACTTATCATTACCTAATGCATTATAGTGAGAAATATGTCCCACCCATCACATAAGAAAATAATAAATACATGTTCCATAGGAAAAAAACGTAGATCATATCATGATCCATAAAAAAAGACGGGTCTCATAAAAAACAATCATAACACATGAAATGAAATGGTTATTATTAACATTTCATCACATCATAACCTATGGAAAATAGATAAGTATCTTAATCATTCCATTAAATAATAATACATGGATAGAATAAGGATTAAAAATCATATAACCTATTGAAGAGATACATATTTCATATAAATATAACCTATGAAAGGGAAATGGGTTTCATAAATATATAACCCATGAAAGAGAAAAATATTTCATGTAGACCATGCAATTAAGAATTATCTATTCAAAGAAATAATATGAATCGATCCTTTATATCATTTCCTAGAAGGGAATGAGTAACATCAAATGATGTCATCTTAAATGGGAAGTATTTTTTTATTATCTATAAAAAACATTTATTAAGTAAAATATCCTTACTTCATTGTAAAATATATTGAATAAAATAACCCATCTAAAAAATTTTTCCTTTGAAAGACACCATGAAAACCTATAAATAAGACATGAAATCATTCTGAAAACCACTTATCTTGAAAACCAAAAAATTAATCTTGAAAACAAATTGAAAACCATTTTCCTAAAAAATTATAAAAAAAGCATAACATTTTTTGGAAATCCATTTTATTTTAAAAATATATAAATTATTATTTATATCATTTTGGAAACCATTATCATTGAGATTTTTTAAAATAATATAAAAACCATTTTTAAAACCATTTTTATTCCATATTATTAAATAAATTTGAAAATTGCTTTTAAACTAATTTCCTTGAAAACGATAAAAATTATCTTGAAAACTATTTCTACATGATTTTCCATTAAAATATATTTTAAAAAAATTATTTTCAAAATTAAACATAAAACATGGAAATAAATTTTCAAAGATCTAATGTCGAATAAATATTTACATGTTGTACAAAGTAAAAAGAACACTCATTTTCCTGAAAAAAAGATAAAAATGTAACATTTAGAAATAGATAAGAATATTAATTTGAATAAATTTTAAAAAGAATAACAAGGTAAAAAATAATTTAATGTCGATTTTATATTAGTATAATTTTCATGGAAACACTTATTATAAAACATTGTTTTAAAGGAACACCAAATTTCTAACTAAATAGAGGGTAAAGTAAGGCTTTCTTAAAAACCCATTATTAACTAAATTATATTACAATGATTTGAATAAATTATATAAATTTTTAATTAAATCCTTAATAAAAACGAAATGAAAATTCATGAATTTTATATAGATATGGATAATAAAATTTCATCAAACTTAGCAAAAACAGAAAAAATATCAAAAATCAATGAGAATGTTTCAATAAAATATTATAACTTGTTAATATTGGATAATACACTCCATGTAAAAAAAGGAAATTAAATTAAATAGAAATTGTCACTGTAATAATCAAATTCATGATATAACATGTAAAATAGATTTATATGCATCTCGAAAGAGGACTTAAGATAAAAAAACATTAGTCTCAAAGAAAGAAAATTGAGAAAAAACCATTTCACCGATATAGTAACTTTTGAAACTCAATCACCATGAATGAAATATAATAAAATGAATATTTTAATACTCATAAATTAATATATAGTATACATAAATTACATTATTGGTCAGTAAATACACCACACCAATGTAATGAGTTATGATGATAGCATGTTTCTTGTGGAAATTAAAAGTGAGATGAAATACCCTTAACTTGTGTCTCGAATCTCATTGTACTCCTTCAAACCATCTTTAAAATAAATATAAATATTTACAAATATTTTACTTAGCCATAGTATTATATATAATACCACATATTCATTCATTAGAACATTGTATTACCCTTTTGTTAAACATCCTATGTTAAGGTTTCACTTTTGGTAATATTCTCTTTACTATTCACATGTGTCATAATTTCTTATAAATTTTGTAAACCATTATATAAATAAAATTGATATATAGTATATGCAAATTATAATAATTAGTATAACATATTTTTATGAAATGGAATACGCCGTTCATGGAGATGGTAGGCTACACAGAATTATAAATTTTATTCATATTTAATTGATGTGTTGAAAGAAAAAAAAGTAAAAGACATATATATATATCTCAATATTTACATAGATTTATAATATAAAATATAAAATATTTATTCATTAAAATCATCATTAATACAATCCATGTAGTGTATGAATGAATCATATCACATTGAGGGGGAATTATTTCACACTTCATCAAAACGTTATTATCATATTTTCATAAGATGGAAAGCATAATGATATGTTCTAAATAAAAAATATAGAGGAATAATAAACATTTAATTATAATTATATCATATATAAACTTATTTTCCATCATATTTTCCCCAATTATTTTTGGTAATGTAATTATTAATAATCATCATTTCGTGAGGTAGTATTTTGTTGTACAAAGAAACAATATGTTCGTTACCCATTAGATGGAGGTGTGTATAAGTGTAGGTAGAACCATTTAAATGAAAACCCATAATATAGTAAGTATTAGGGTGTTTTTATATAAAAAATAAGGGTAGTTTTAGGGTTATGAGAATAAAAATAAAATAAATGACTTGAGAGAATACATTACCTCTTAATTAGCTTGCTCTTATTTTATTTGTGATAAAAGTCTTCCTTGCATTGATGTAACACCCAGAGATTTTATGAGATATATTATTATTAATTTCATTTATGTCTTTTATTATACACTACACTATGATTATCTTGTACTATATGTAACACTGTATTAGCTTGTAGTATACGCAACACTATTCTTGGCATGTTTTACACATAATTTCAAGTTTGTTTTGTAGAAATTATTCTACGCAACATTATGTATAGATTTTGTTTAATTTATAAATGAAATAATTTTTTTATTATGTTATATGAAACACCAAACAAAGCTTTCACTACACGTATCCCTGACTTGGCTTGAATTACACGCAATCAAGACCTTATTCGATAGCGTG
Source organism: Viscum album (assembly GCA_963277665.1). NCBI lineage: Eukaryota > Viridiplantae > Streptophyta > Magnoliopsida > Santalales > Viscaceae > Viscum > Viscum album. The sequence continues at coordinate 397,424,536 of OY728148.1, forward strand.
TGTAGTACGCAATACTATGTTTCACTGAACGAGATATTATTATAATATTATTATGAACTAGCCGTTATGAATAGTAATACCCACTTTTTGAAATTTTATAAATTTTATCTTTCAAAATGGACTTCATTTCTGGATTCATAATATCAAAATTAGTTGAGGGTGAATTTTTGGTATTTTTCTGAAAACATTCAATTTTTGATAAATAGTGAAAACACTGGGTTACTATTTAAAAACGACTTTTTATTTAAATAATTAATTATTTTATTTAAATTTATTTTAGGTCAAAATTGAGACATAATACCTATATATGTTTAATGTAATTCATTTGAGTCATTTTATAATAATTTTAAATATATAAAAATTTTATTGAACGTTTCGTTGTCTTTTACCCACCTCCTAGTAGAATTTAAAATTTTAAATAAAACATAATTTTATCTCTTCTGTGAGTGGAATTTTGAAAATATGAGAGACGCGGGTAAAATCAAGGATTAAAATTTTGTTCAATAAGATAAAAATAATTTTTGGTGAATATTAACTTTTTACTTTTATTTACCACGGTTAATAGTAAATAGGATAATGAAGGGTAAAAATGATATTATTATTACCCTAACACAAGTCCGAATTATACAGGATAAGTTTAATTAGACCAAAAACAACCATAGGAATAAAATATTTCCCTTTTGTTTCACTTGGATTAGATTAGGACACTTATTATTATTTTATTTAAAGAAGAGTTAAAATAGTAAAAATCAAAGTTTAATAACTAAAACATTTTTAATATACGGTTATACATAAGATAAATTAGACTATAAATATTAATTATATAGCTAAGAAGATTTCCTAAATAATGGTATTTTATTTATAATTTTTAGACATTATATAATTTTATTTATTTATGAGACAATGATGATTCAGTAATTACCTTATTAATGAAATATTAACATAATTGATGTTATAAATATCCAACTAAATGTAAATTTAGACTTTTAATGAATTAAACTAATTTTATAGGTTAATATGACATGTTAGTATTGACTAAATTAACTTTTTTCTAACTAATCATGTTGATATTATTTAAAAAAAATTCAATTATCAAATAGTGTCAAAATTGACATAAAATAGTTTTTAGAACAAATATTATATTATTAATTGTTATCATATTCCTAATAATCTAAGGTTCAGCCAAATGACTTAAATAAGGTTATATATATTAATAATTAACCACTTGGGGTTCTTTTGGCTTATTATAGTATGTTTATTTGCCATATATTGTAAGAAAACAATAAGACACGGTAAAAGTTAAATTACTTAACTTAGAGTTAAATCTAAATGATAAGGTTAAAATAGTATCCTAAACATGTCTAAAACCTATTGGTTAAGAGGATTTAGACCCATACACACTTTATCTTGTAAATAAAACAATTTTAATCTATTATAAACCGAATATTACTTTATTATAAAATAATGTTATAAGTTTTTCCAAAGGTGCCCCTCTCCTCCCTTAAAAAAATGGCACCCCTTCCCTCTTCACTTTACACCCTTTTGAGCCTTTATTCTTGTCCAAAACCTGAAAATTACTCTTCTCATAATTTATATTAATATCATAGAGGTTCTGGTCTTCTCAGAATACCAACACTAGTGCCCTAAGAAGAAGTTTAAAGGAGGTGCGTCGAGGAAGAGGTAATCTCTTATAATGACTCTTTCATGTTTCTTTCTTCCTCTACTTCCTCTTATTTAGTTGTTTAATTATAAAGTAATAACATAATTATCATTTATATACTGATATGTTATTATAAATATGAAACAACCCTATTTCACCTTCTATCCATCCTACGGAAAATTAAATCACCGCGCCAGCATACTTTCAGAATACCTTCACCACGCCGTGGTGTAATCAAATTTTCACCACCACCTTACTTGGATGAGTATAATGGTGTAAATAATAACTATATATGATTATTATAACATCATAATTATTCTATGATATTATATCATCCACTCCAATTCCATTCAATAAATATGGGAACGATATCATCGCTCGTGCGTAAGTACGGATTGCTGTCTCCACGACGCGATGAGATTCATTTTCCATGTTAACAATACAAGAATGATTATAGAGTATATATAATAAGTAATCATGAAATATATGACATAATAATTCTACTTTATTTATATATATATATATCTATGTCATCTACTTAATTCCATTCAATTCAATAAGGAAAAGAAAAACAACGTTCATGCATACATACGGCCTACCATCTCCATGAACGTTGTATTTCATTCCATTTATAGATATATTATATATATGTATATTCTGAATATATAATATATATAAATCATGTTTTATATTCTGTAATAAAGTAATCATGATCTAAGTAATCATATTAATAATTACAAGTCAAAACACGGATGATAAATGAAACCATTTTACCCAAAACGCTGCTTTAATATAGAATTGACAAATGAACAGATAATATAAAGTCGTATGTGAATCATATATGATATCATAAATATTATTATGCTTATTTTAAAAGTTAATAATATTTTTAAACCCACTGTACAAGAGTCTAGGACACATACGGATGAAATTGGACATAAGGTAAGGGTTAGTTATTCCAATTTCATTATTATCCGAGATTGTTTATTCATAAGTATTTACTAGGGTTAGGTTTTTTGTCCATGTCCATATGTTCTAAAAAGGTTTTCATATAATGGTTACATTGAATCCATGTATTTTTAAAGTCATTTTTACAATTTTTTTAATTTTACCACATCGTATGGAAGGAATCTTTCTTATGTTTACCATACGAGGTACTTTTTGACTTTTCCGACAAAAGTACTAGGAGAATGTTTTTTATCTTATACCGCATGAACGGATTTTTACAGTTTCATAACACCTTATTTTGATGAAGTTTAATATAAATTATTTCATGGTTATTTTCAATAAAATCCTTTTCATTTAAAATTATGTGGCATTTTGTGAAAAAAATCGATTTTTAAGAAGAAAGGTTATTTTCCTAAAGAATTATCTTCAAGTGTTTTATCAAAACCATTTTCCAACTAAGATGAAATTCTTTCATATCTGTATGTTTCAAGTATAATTTATCTATTATTTACATGGTTTCACTTTTCTTATGATGAAATGATATCCATTTGTTTTATATGGATTATGTTATGATGGGATGACGTTTATAAAACCCATTTTATTCTCTGGGTTATGATGAATGATTAATGTTTATTTTATGGCACAAGTAAGAATTATTTCATTATGAGATGAGTGGGACCTATATCTCCCTCCAATACAATGGTTAGAGATTTATATCTCTTGAGATAGACATGGCTAGAATGGCACGTTAATCCGGTTCAGTGATACACGACTAGAACGAGGTGTGAGCTCAGTTCAGTAAGGGGCATTGTCCACTAAGATGGTCTTGGAAGCAATGCCTTTGCTACTATGGAAATCATATCATTTTTATAATGTTTTTCAACAATTACATGTTTTTTCCCATTCTATTTAATCATGATTTATGTTCCTTTATGATATATGCCTCACGTACTTCCATGATTTATGTCATTGCTCAAGATTTTGATGTTTAGATTTTATGTTCATGTTTTAAAATTCAAATGTTTATGGATTGATTTATGTTCTCTAAGTTTAACCTTATTGAGAATTTGATCTCACCCTTTTTATTTTTTCTTTTCCCCAGGGTATAAAGAAAGGTTTTAGGTAAGAAAACAAAAGTGGAATATCGTTATGGGAGATGTTGAAGATATTTCACCATGATTAAAAGATTATTTTTACGAGTTTCCAAAGACACTAAACTATTACTGTCCTTGTGTTTTTGTTTTTGTTATTTATTAAGTATTCCACAAAAGTAATGTAATTTCCATGAATGTCAAGCTTGGGTATCTACCATCTGTAATAGAGGAATGCTTTAGTTAACCTTTGGAAACTAGGATGCTAAAACTTTAGTTATGTCCCTAGAGATATTTCTAAGGTATGTCTAGGGATGTCCCTAAGGTTAAGTATAAGTATATTTTATAGTCCTATAATTACAGTAGCAATCTTATAATTAACCCTAAGATGTTATATATTGATGATAATCCCCCTTTGATATGTTGTTTTCTCTAGCATGATTTTTTCCTCTCACACTATTCTTTTTGGGTTTTAGACGATGGCTGGAACCCAAAGGAACTGTGTTGATAAATGTAATGGACAATTCAATGATTGTCCTCATGAACAAACCAATGTTATGGGAGATGGAGTGAAAAACCTTATTGCTATACTTACACAAGATATGAATCATTCAGGAATTCCAAATGAGCATAGAAGGGAACAATATTCTATTGATTTCTTCATGAGGCAACGTCCACCTTCTTTTAGTGGTCCTTCTGATCCACTTGTTGCTGATCAATGGATCAATACCACTGAAAAGATATTTTCCATACATTGCTGTTCGAAACATGAAAATTCATTCTGGCTATTTACCATTTAAAAGGTGAAGCAGATCATGGTGGACTCTAATTAAGAATATGAGGCCCCGAGATGAAATTGAATCCATGGAATGGGATGAGCTAAAGAACTTATTTTTCAATAAGTACTTCCCTCGTATTATTGGAACAAATATGGTAAAGGATTTCATTGAGCTTAAGAAAAATTATGATGAATCTGTTGGTATATACGAAGTGAATTTTACATGGCTTGCAAGGTATTCATCTGGCTTTTTCATCCATCCTAAATGTAAAGTTGATCTATTCTTCAGTGGCTTAAAACCAAGTCTTCAAAGGGCATTAGTTATAAGAGACTTCAGTAGCTATGAAGAAATTTTTCATTGTTCTATCAAGGTAGAAATGGTAGTTGGTGTTATAAATCCATCTCATGGTTTTGAAAAGAAACAAAATATGGATTTCAAGGAGAAATCTTAGAATAATGGTGAAAAAAAGATGAATGTATCTTTATACCCAATATGTGAGAAAAAGCATGGTGGATATTGTCTTGAAGGGACTAGAAAATGTTTTAAGTGTGGAAAAGAAGGTCATCGAGTAGTTGAGTGTCGAAGTAATGGAAAAAGTGTTGCTAATGATGTGAATAAAGAAAAGATAGCAGAGAACACACCACCAACACTTCAATGCTTCAAGTGCAAGGAAATGGGGCATTATGCTAATCAATGCCCTAATCCAAGGGTTAATGATAATCAACGGGAGCAACCTCTTAAGGAAAAGGATAAAGGGAAGTCACATGAGATCACTATTTGTGATTTTGAGTATGACAATGATGTTGTGTAATTATTAAGTGTTTTATGTCATGGGATTTCAAAATAGTATCATGGAATCTAATTTATGGTATCACGGAATTTTTAGAATATCTATGTATTGGTTTTCAATAATTATATGGTATTGGTAACCATGAAAAGCGATTGAAATGTTTTTGGAAAGAATATGATATGCAAATAATGAAGGGATAAAGAAAAAAAATGAAATGAGATCATGACTGATATAAGGACAAATATATATCATGGTTTGTGTATATAGAAATTTTGGGATTTTTGTATCTGGAAAGTGTTAAATTTTGACAGCATTCATGTTTTCACTAAGGGTAAATGGGTATTCATTTTTCAAGAGAATAAATGAATAACATATTTACCTGTTTTTAATTTGACCAACAAGATATATGTTCTGATATATGGGGGATAAATGATGGTATTCACAAGCTAGATAGATGACATTTCTAGTAATATTTTTCTTTATACTATGATCTTGGACAAGAAGTATATTGGATAAGCCTAAAGACCGGAATGGATTCTATTGGACATAAGTCAGTATTTGTTAAGGCTAGAACTTTTTTGGATATTATTTATGGAATGTAATAATAATGTAGTTTTAAAAAAGGACAACCTGTAGGACGGGCGAAAACCCATCGCGTCGGACAAGGTTGTGGGAATCGAACCCACAACCGAAGTGTGACATGCCTTTATCCCTTACCACTGGCCTATAGGAAGTACATGGTTAGTAGAAACTAGTTTATTATATTAATCGGTATGATATATAAAGTATAAGTCCATTTTAGGTACCATATACGATTAATATTACAATAGATGGACTTATGTATATTTAATAACTTTTTCTATCCTTTTGTTTGAGATAGATGGAATGGCCTATCATTCTATTGCATGATCTGCAAACACTTTACGAAAGACAAATTCAACTTCATTTATTTAAGATATGAAGTGGAAATTGTTCAAGGCACCAACAATAGTAATATTGTACCAAAATCAAGTAAGTATTTCTTTTAACTCAACAATTATTCAACTTTAGGGAAATGATCTTGAAAATAAAAAAATGTTGTGCTAGTGTCGTTGTATCCGATGAATTAGATGATACCTTAAATCATCACAATTTAATGGCTTTGTGAATAATAGATTTTTCATAGCCATGTTCTCTACCACTCTCTATCAGAACGTGATGGTTAGATTTCTCTTTCATATCCATATTTTCACCTATGTTGTCCTATGTGGAAACCCAATGCTGAGTTTCATTGGGTGACCGTTATGATTCTAACTTCCCTTTTTAAAATGAAGTTTTAGTATTCCTCATTACGATGTGGGTTTCTTTGAAAGAAACTTTCATTTAGTAAACCATTTATAACCCCGACGAATTTCGTGGGTGATATTTATTTTAAGGGGGTAGAATGTAACACCCCCAGATTTTATGAGATATATTATTTTTAATTTATTTGATGTCTTCTATTATACACTACACCAATATTAGATTGTACTATAGGAAACACCGTATTAGCTTGCATTATACACAACACTATTCTTGGCATGTGTTACACACAATTTCATGTTTATTTTGTCGAAACTATTCTACGCAACATTAAGTATAGATTTTCTTTAATGTATAAATGAAATTATTTTTTATTATGTTATACGCAACACCAAACACAGATTTCACTACATGCAGCCCTGACTTGTCCTGCATTACATGTAATCAAGAAATTCTTTGATAGAGTGTGTAGTACGCAATACCAAGTTTCACTAATCGAGATATTATTATAATATTATTATGAAATAACCGTTATGGTTAGTAATACCCACATTTTGAAATTTTATAAATGTTTTCTTTCAAAATGGACTTGATTTTTTGATTTGGAATATCGAACATAGCCTAGGGTGAATTTTTGGTATTTTCTGAAAACATTCAATTTTTGATGAATAGTGAAAACACTGCGTTTATATTTAAATACCGACTTTTAATTTAAATAATAATTTATTTTATTTAAATTTATTTTATGTCAAAATTGAGATATAATACCTATATAAGTTCAATGTAATTCATTTGAGTCATTTTATAATAATTTTAGATTTATAAAAATTTTATTGAACTTTTCACCGTCTTTTACCCACCTCTTAGGAGAATTTGAAAATTTACATAAAACATAATTTTACCGCTTCTGTGAGTGGAATTTAGAAAATCCGAGAGACATGGTTAATATCAAGGAGTAAAACATGGTTCAATAAGAACAAATTTTTTTGGTGAATAGTAACTCTTTACTTTAATTTACCACGGTTAAAAGTAAATAGGGTAATTATTGGTAAAAATGATAATATTATTACACTAAAACATGTCCTAATTCTATTTGATAAGTTTAATTCGACCAAAAACATCCTTAATAATAAAATATTACCCTTTTGGTCAACTTGGATTAGATTAGGACACTTATTAATATTTTATTTAAAGAATTGTTAAAATTGTTAAAATCAATGTTTAAGAACTAAAACATTTTTAATATTGGGTTATGCATAATCTAAATTAGACTATAAATATTAATTAGAAAGATAAAAAGATTTCCTACATAATTTTATTTTATTTAGTATTTTTAGACATTAAATAATTTAATTTATTAATGACACAATGATAATATAGTAACTACCATATTAATAAAATATTAACATAATTGATCTTATAAATACCCAAATAAATGTAATATGAGACTTTTTATGAATTACACTAATTTTATAGGTTAATATGACCTGTTAGTATTCATTAAAATAACTTTTTTTAACTAACTATGTATTTATTATTTTAACAAAAATCAATTACCAAATAGTGTCAAAATTAAAATAAAATAGTTTTTTAAAACTAATGTTATATTATTAATTGTTATTATATTCCTAAAAATCTAAGCATCATCCAAATGAATTAGATAAAGTTATATATATTAATAATGAACTAGTTGGGGTTTTTTTGTCTTGTTATAGTAATTTTATTAACCATATAGTGTAAGAAAATAAGAAGACACGGTAAAAGTTAAATTATTTAACTTAGAGTGAAATCTAAATAATAAGTTTGAAATAGAAACCTACACTTGTCTAAAACCTATTGGTTGAGAGGATTTAGACCAATAACCACATTAGTTTCTAAATAAATCAATTTGGATCTATTATAGATAGAATATGACTTTATTAAAAATAATATTTTAATTTTTTCCAAAGCTGCCCCTCTCCTCCCTTATATAAAGGGAATCCCTTCCCTCTTCCCTTCACACCCTTTTGAGCCTTGAAGCTCAGAAAAACCCTGCCAATTCATCTTTTCAACCACATTATTTATACCATAGAGGTTCTGGTCTTCTCAAAAGACCAACACTAGTGACCAAAGAAGATGTTTAAAGGAGGTGCGTCGAGGAAGAGGTAATCTCTTCTACTGACTCTTTCATGTTTCTTTCTTCTTCTACTTCCTCTTATTTAGTTGTTTAATTATTAAGTAATAAAATAATTATTATTTATATACTTATATGTTATTATAAATATGAAACAAACCTATTTCACCTTCTATCCATCCTTCAGTAGACGAAATCACCGCGCGTGCGTATGTACGGTATACTGTCTCCACGCTATGGTGTAATCAGTTTTTCCACCACCACCTTACTTGGATGGGTATAATGGCGTAAAGTATATCTATATATGATTATTATAACATAATACTGATTCTGAGATATTATATCATCCATTCCAATTCAATTCAATAAATATGGGAATGATATCATTGCTCGTGTGTACGTACGAATTACCGTCTCCACGACGCGATAATATTCATTTTCCTTGTTAAAAATTCAAGAATGATTATAAAGTATATATAATAAGTAATAATGAAATATATGACATAATAATGCTACTAGATTTATGTGTATATATATGTATATCATCTACTTAATTCCATTCAATTCAATAAGGAAACGAAAAACAACGTTCATGCGTACGTACAACCTACCATATCCATGAATGGTGTATTTATTTACATTGAACGATCTATTATATATATATGTATATTATGAATATATATTGTATTAAAATCATTTTTTATATTTTGGAATTAAGTAATCTTGATCTAAGTAATAATATTAATAATTACAAGTCAAAACACAGACGATAAATGAAACGATTTTACCCAAAACGCTGCTTTAACAGGGAATTGACAAATGAACGGATAATATAAAGTTGTAAGTGAATCATATATGATATCATAAATATTTATATGGTTCTGTTACAAGTTAATAATATGTTTAAACCCACTATACAGGAGACTCGGACACATAGAGAAGAAATTGGACATAAGGTAAGGGATAATTATTCCAATCTCATTCTTATCTGAGATTGTTTATTCGTATGTTTTTACTGGGGTTATGTTTATTATCCATGTAAATTTGTTCTCAAAATGTATTCATAAAATGTTTAAATTTCTTCCATGTACGTTTAAAGTCATTTTTTGCTTTTTCCAAATCGTTTGGATGGAATCTTTCTTTTGTTTACCATACGAGGTACATTTTTACTTTTCCGAAAAAAGTATGAGGAGAATATTTTTTTACTTATATGGCATGAACAAATTTTTACGATTTCATAACACCTTATTTTCATGAAGTTTAATCTACAATATTTCATGGTTATTTTCAATAAAATCATTTTCTTTTAAAATTACGTGGCATTTTTTGAAAAGAAAATGGTTTTTAAGAAGAAAGGATATTTTCCTGAAGAAACATTTTCAAGTGTTTTATAAAAACCATTTTCCATCTAAGATGAAATTATTACATATGTGTGTGTTTCAAGTATAATATATCTTTTATTTACATGGTTTCACTTTTCTTATGATGAAATGATATCCATTTGTTTTATAAGGATTAGGTTATAATGAGAAGACGTTTATGAAAGCCATTTTATTAATCAGGTTATGATGAATGATTTATGATTATTTTGTTACACAAGTAAGAATGGTTTCATTATAAGAAGAGTGGGACCTATATCGCAATCCAATGAATTGGGTAAAGATTTATATCTCGTGAGAAAGACATGGCTGGAACGACACGTTAATCTGGTTCAGTGATATAGGACTAGAACGAGGAGTGAACTCTGTTCAGTAAGGGACTTTGTCCACTATGATGGTCTTGGAAGCAATGACTTGGCTGCTATGGAAATCACAACATGTGTGTAATGGTTATCCACAATTACATGTTTTTTCTCATGCTATTTTATCATTATTGATGTTCGTTTATGATATATGCCTCACGTACTTCGAATATTTATGTCTTTGCTCAAGATTTTGAAGTTTATATTTTATGTTCATGTTTTTGCATTAAAATGTTTATGGATTGCTTTATGTTCACTATGTTTACCCTTACTGAGCATTTTACCTCACCCTTTTTATGTTTTCATTTCCCCAGGGTATAAAGAAAGGTTTTAGGTAAAAAACAAATGGGGAAGATCTTTATGGGAGATGTTAAAGATCTTTCACCAAGATTAGAAGATTATTTTTCCATGTTTCCAAAGACACTAAACTATTATGGTCCTTGTGTGTTTGTTTTTGTTATGTATTATGTATTTTGAAAAAGTAAAGTAATGTCCATGTACGTCAAGCTTGGGTCTCTAAAATTGACAACTTCTGAATTCTAGGATTATAAGTGGAAAAGATGGACATTGGGAAGTGTAATTAATATATAATTTCAAATTCTAAGAGTTATATGAAATGTGAGGATTTTGTAGAGGTGTTGTCCTTTTATAGGGAAGAAAAAGGGCACACCTGACTTTTATTTTAAAACAAGTTAGGTGTACAAATTTTCTTACCTAAAAATTGTCATAACAAACCAATTAAAATAAATAATATATTTTTTATGGCCAAAATATGTCCACAAAATTTATTTTTTAAAAGTTTATACGTCATTTGGGATCTTAAGATTATATTTTAGTTAGTAATTTAGATAAATTTGACATTAATCATTGTGATTAATTTTAATCACTTTTACTAATATTTTTGGTCAAAAATAAGTTAATCTTATTAGAAAATAATCATTATACTAATTACAAAGGTTTATGAAGGATTTTAAAAACTGAATTCATATAAGTAGTAAAATTAATATTAATTACAATTACATAGACGTGATAAAATAATGGGTCATTAAATTAGAAAGGAATTCAAAAGACTATATTATTTTCATATTAGATTTTAAAGTGAAATTGATTCTCATGACATAATTTTATTAATAGATATATAATTTATGTAATGTAATATTAAAAAAATTAAAATATAATTTTACCTGACTAATTATTCAAATGAAAATTATGTATTTAACCTAAATGTTACATTTTTTCCATGTTAATAAAAAAATTATTTTTCACTGAAGAATATCATAAATTCACTTTCAGATAACATAATAATTATAAAAAAATGAAGTTTATATTATCATATTCTAAATATAAATATATATAATATTTATTTCATTGTTTTTCATAAATGGACATGAATGTTATATTATTTTTAAACATATAAGGACTTCACCAAAAATGATATCTTTCATTATAAATATATTTTATTTCTATAAAACCATTATAATTTTTTTGAAAGTATTTATTGAAATTAATATTACTAAGTTTAATGTAGATTTTATAATTATCATATATAAATAATTATAACAGTGAAATAATGTTTTGTAGAAACATCATTTTCGTGTGTAACGTACACCAATTAGGTGTTGTATGTAACATATTATAAGTTGTGGCTAGTTTTAATGTATGTTAAGTTAATATTCCATGTATCACACACTGACTTGGTTACATGTAATAAATTCCAATTTGACGGTTCATATAGAACATCCTATGTTGATTTAATGTGAAAATAATTATTTACTTGGAATTTTAATATATAAATAAATATATATATACATATATAAATTTCAAGTGTCAGATGAAACTGAAAATATCAAAAAAGAAAATTAAAAAAAACAATATTAGAAAAAATATCTGGGTGTTACATTCAAACACAAATAAATTGAATTTATCCCTCAAAATTTATCAATGTAATCTAAGGATTAATTTTTTAAGGTTCATTTCCTAAAAACCCACTTCATAAAAATGAATACTAAAACGTATTTTAAAAATGGAAGTTGGAAACCAAACAGTTACCCAATGTAAAATATAACTATGTTTCAAAACAGGAAAAGCTATTTAGTAATTGAAAATGTGGATATGTAAGATAAATCTAAAAAAAATTATTCATAGAGAGTGATTGAGGATAGAGTTATAGGGAATTTATACAATAAAAAGATAGAAATTAGTGATTCTCTTAGGGACCTTCTGATTCATCTAAAATGAATGTACTGGGATTATATTTTGGGTTTCAAGATAAATTTTCCTAAATGATAAATATTTTTCATGGAAATATATACTTGCATGATTTTAGGATAGCCTCACCATTTAATGTTCCTTGATCCCGTCCACTCTTTAAAAAAATGAAGGGTGTATATTTCATTCCATAAGCACTAACAAATAGTGAGACCCATGATATGCCATCACATCTCTTAACAATTTTCATCAAAACCACATTTTTATTACATGTTATCTAATATGATTAAATCTTCATGTGGTACGTTAATACATTATTCTCACAAAGTCCATCCAATGTTTAACTTAATCTTCCCATAAATGGTAAACCTTTCAACCCTTCCGAATGATGAAATTCCAAAAAATTATAAAAATTTCATAAAATTAGCCTAAAATTGATTCCCAAATATAATGAAAATTATCTCTTGGTTGTAGAATTCTAAACACATTAATACCCTCTTGTAAACTCTATTTGAATAAGGTAACAACAAGAATTACCATAAATCCTTTTGGAAAAAATTCAGGCTTCATTATTCTATATATTACTAAATATATTCATTAAATCAACAAATTCATAAGATTTATCCTTGAATCTATAAGCCATTTTTTTCAATAATCAGCATCAGGGAAACCCAGACCGTCCAATTTAAATATTCATATCCAACATTTCATTATCTCAATTTCATGATTTAATTATTAGCTACCTACCCTTAATCAAAACATATAATTTGTTGGAAATAAAATTTACATGTATTAATAAGCATCCATATTTACTTTTCAATACTTAATATAAATTTAAACTTAAATAACTTATAAATTTCTTGATTCATATATCATAATCATTGAATTCCAAAACATAAAAACATTATTAATAAATTTTTTTTAATAAACCATTACTCAATCTTCATCAAATAATAATTTAATATATACTTATTTGAATATGAAATATGTATCCATTATTTAGGGAACACAACCTCTATCAATTCATTCTTATTATGGTTAATGTCAAATATACTATAAGGACATTACATACTATTCACATGTTGTATTTAGTCTTATTATCATCGTATTTATAACCAATAATCATAGCTAATTCCTGATTCTCTTTTTGATATTTCTACTTGGAAAATAAATTCACATAATTCTCATTATTTTCCTCATATGAAACATTAATTGTTTGCCATATTTTTTATATTTCTCTTTATTGAATAAAACTAGAAAGAATAGTGTGATATGTGTTTATCATATTAGGATACCATATATTTGTAAAAAAAAATTAGGAATCCAAAATAATAGATCCTAATTTCTTAATCTATGAACCCTTATGTTTATTCTAGTCTATTCACATTAATCCTCTATTTATATCCTTTATGATGTTTCCTGAAGAGTTTTTCAAATTCCCAATGAAAATCCCCAAAGGAGTGTCAACCAGGTGTGCAACAAGGCATGTTGTCTTGTACAAGATTACTGAGGGTTAGGCCTATAACATCTTTTCAAACCTATTATACCTATGTGAATCATTTCTACAGTCTCATCCACTTGTATTATCCAGACATGGATGTATTTCTGTGAAACCAACCACTCAATCATTTAAACAAATTCTAGTGATTTTTTATATATTTTAACTCATCATTATACTTATCCTTAGAGACATCCATATACTTATCCATAGAAATATACCCAGGTATATAAATAAAGTTTTCTCTTAACAGTTTCCCAATGCTGAATAATCCTTTATTTGAATACAATCTATAGAGAACTAGGTTTTATATACATAAATGATACATTATTCTATATTAATATTCAATACATTTAATAAATACAAGAATAAGACCATTAATTTTTTTAGTATCCTTGGAAGAATAGAAACTAAATATCCCATCCTTGTTAATGTTCTTCAACATCTCTTATCAATATCTCCAGCTTTAGTACCTCTACTTAAAACAATTCTTCATAACCCGGGGAAAAGAAAAAAAAAGTGATCAGATCAGTTTCTCTGTAAGGGTAAACAAGGGAGACATGTAATCATAAACATGAACATATGTGAATGAGAACATTATTGTAATATTAAAAATAATTCCGTACATATCTAAGATCATAAACATGTGTTCTGGGCTAAATCATAGATGTTCATAATATATGAATCATAAGGGAATAAATAGAATAATCCCTGAAAGAATAACTGAATAGTAATACATTTTATTTGTGGAATACACATAAGAATAGAAACCCTTATATCAAGGATACCAACATAGACATTTATAACATGATAGGCATGTTCTATGACCCCTGTACCTATTGCGGGTTTGATTAACAATTCGAGTACCCTTTAACATTTAGGTTGGGGCTACATCCTTGTATCATTTTGTTTTAGAGATTACGCTACAACCCGTGTACCCTCATTCTTTTTTTCTTAGGATAAAACCCATGTTCATTATTATTTTTTCTCATGGGTTCTGAACCATGTACATAATTTCATTTATGATTGTGCTAAAACCCATCTACCTTATTTTTTTTGGGTTTGGGCTATAGCCAATGGACCCTCATTCAATAAACTCTAATTAAATGATAAATTTGAATCATAATATCCCTGAAAGAACATGAAATTATAGGAAAGTTAAAGCATCATTATAATTATAAAATTCATGATATAACTTGTAATATTTAATAATAAACAAATCAATATAGAATATATGTAAACAAAACAACATGAGTCTCAAAGACGGAAAATTGAGACAAAACTATTGCACAGATTTATTAACATTTAAAACATAATCCTTATGAATGAAATATCAAAAGATGTAAATGTGAATACCCATTAATTAATTTATAAGATTTATTGAATTAAATAATGGGTAGTACATAAACCACAAAAAAGGAAAGAGTGGTGATCATAGCTTGTATAATATATTAATAAAAAATGAGCTGAAATCCCCTTCCCTTATTTTGGGACTCACGTCACACTCGTTCAAACCACATGATTAATAAATATAAATTTACAATAAAAAATGTACTAAAATATAATATTATATAATATACCATATATGGTTTTATTATGACATTATATTACCGACTTTTTAACTATCCAATGTTAATGTTTCATGTTGTGTAACATTTGATGTATTCTACACGTGTCTTAATTTCTCAGATGTTTTGTCATTATACTTATATAATGATTTCAAGAATGTAAACTATGATATAAATATCAATTATACATAATATATTTATATTATAAACATATATATATAATATATACTTATGAAATGGAATACACCATTCATGGATATGGTATGAATTGCATATGCATGAATACTATTCTCCTTTAATTGTTATTTGGAAATATAAAAAAGTATGAGAAATATATATATATATATATATATATATATATGTGTGTGTGTGTGTGTGTGTTTCATGATTAAATTTACATTATGATATACTATTTATAATATATATTCACTAAAACCATCCTTAATTCAATCCATGAAGTGTATAAATGAATCATATCACTTTGAGTGGGTGGTAGTCCACACATCCTCAACTGAAATTGTTGTATTTTCATAAGATGGAAATCATAACGGTATATTCGAAAAAAAATATACATAAAATTAAATAAATTATAAATATATTATATAATATATTTTTTTTATAATTATTTTGACCATGATTGGTGGTAATCGTTAAATAAACCATCATCATTTCAGGAGCTAGTAGTTCTTCGTACATAGAAATAATAAGTTTGTTACCCATTAGATGAAGGTGATTGTATGTTTATGTTGAACCATTTACATAAAACAGTTAATTATATTTATGATAATTTTGTTTTTGTATAGTAATATAATAAATATATTTGGAGGTGGTGGATAAGTAAAATAAAATAAAGGATGTGAGAGAAAGTGTTACATCTTAATCGGGTAACTCCTTTTGGTTTCCAACAAAATGCTTCCCTGAGTTTCCTTATAACCTTGGGAAGTATTGAAGGAGTATGGATGGGATTTTTCTAGTGTATTTGGAAGTCCTTAGTGTAACCTATTAAGTTTTTGATGTGTGAGGATATGGTAGAGGTGGTGGCCTTTTATGGGGAAGCAAAAAGACTCACTTGGAATTTTGGAAAACACATTAGTTGTACACAAGTTCTCACCTGACATAAGTCATAAAAAACAAACACAAATCAATAATGGAAGGTTTATTGACAAAATATGCACAAAAAATTGGTTTTGGACATTTTTCTAGGTCATTACCCTTCCCAATAATACGGTTTTGTGCTTAATTATTATAAATTTTACCATAAGTGTTGTGATTAATTTTAATCACTTATACTAGTATTTTTTGTCAAAAATTAATTTCATCTTTTTAAAATATAAATATTATAACAATTAAAATGGTTTATGTATATTTAGCTAAATTTAAATCTTAAAGAGGATAAATTATTATTACTGTTTATATCACACATGGGCTGGAATAATGGGTCATTTAATTAGAATGGTGTTCAAATGTTTGTTAAGTTTTTATATTCAATTTCAAATTGGAATTTTTTAAAATTACATAATTGTATTAAAATATGTATAATTTCTCTATTTTTATAATTTAAAATTAAAATATAATTTGAAATTAATAATTACTCAAATGAAAAGGCAATTTTTACACTAAAAGAAATATTTTCACTATTTATCAAAAATGGAGTTTCTTAAAAAAATATCATAATTCCCCCTAAAATAAAATAAGAATTCTAAATTCAAATATGATGATTATTTTATCTATTTAAATTTCTAAATATGTCTAAAATTAATTTCTTTATATGTCATATAAGAACATAAAGTGTAGTGGATAATATTTTTGAACATACTAGGACTTTACCAAAAATTATTTCTTTGGTTATCAATATGTTTTATTTATATAAAACAATTATAAACAGTATTTCAATGGTATATATTACTATTTATATTAAAATGGTTAATGCAATGGTTATAATTATATCATTTAAATAATTATAACATTAAAATGATGTTTTTTAGAAACATAAGTGTTACGGGTAACGTATTACATGTTGGTGTTCTTTGTTACAGAGGATATGTTGTGGATTCCTGTAATGTATGTGAAGTTGATGTTCCATGTATTGCATATTGAGTAGGATTCATGTAACACACTCTAATTTAGTTAGCACAACATAAATTTTTTCTATGTTAAATGAACGTTTTACTATGTGGTATAATATATATATATATATAACTATTAAAAATGTAACATGAAATGAAAAATATCAAAAAGATAAATTAATTTGATGAAACATTATTTCATAAAGAATTGGGGTGTAATAGTATGGGATTTTTTTATAATGGATGGGCCTACGGTGAGATACATGGGCTTCACTATGTATCCTTATGTGACATGAATCAATCCCCACATAGTTGGTATAATGTTACAAACACATATTAGACTAATATTATTGGAAAGGGGACGTTATTACTCTAAGTTTCAAGCCATCCATGCTCCAAAAACATATAACTAGGTAGACACTATTTCAGTTGTAATGTTTCATGAGATCTATTTCATGATTACTACTAACCATTCTATAATTTTCAACCCCCAAAAAAGTAGAAAAACCATATTATCTCTAATAGACCTATTGAAACATAAACCCTAATCATTATATATATTAAATTAAAAAATGGTTAATTACCTAAAACAGAGGATTCAATATTTTACCCACCATTAATCATTCAATCCTTAGAAATTTTAAATCCACCATTTTCCTGAATATATTCATACAATTTATCATCCATTTTCTTCTCATATTCCTACATTTCTTCCTAAATTGGACATTATTTCCATAAAACCCACACAAGAGCGATGTTTTTTCACATGAAAGTCATTATCTTTCATATAATTAATCCAACCAACCACATAATCCAACATAGAATCTCTCTAACGATCAATGGGAGCCCATATAATCACAAGTACTCGATAAGGTTGATAATTAATTTATTTAGATAGATAGAATGCATTATTCATGGAAATGTACCATGGTGTAAAATAAAACCGATATTCCACTTCACCTACCCTTTAATTTTTTTTAAAAGGGACCATGTATCAAGGATATAACTTTCTATACATCCCATAATGATGATTCCCAATCCTTGTAGATATTTCTTATAACAGATTGTTTCTCACATTGAATAACAACTATTATCGATCATGATTCACATAAGATTTCTGATAAATATGATCCACCCCCATTCTATTTATAATCAACTAAATCGTATTCATTATATCATTCATAATACTTGGTAAAACTAGTGATGTCTAAGCTATTTCCACTCAGAAACATAGGGAATAAAAAGTATTCCCTTTTAATTCTTCTAAAGTAACCATATTTTTCGTGTCTTGAGAAATTAAATATTCTGATAAATTAATTTAAGGTATGTGATTCTTTATTCCACCAAAAATATCCATTAATCAATACATTATTATGTCTCCCATAATATTCATCATTATTTGGAAATGTCCATCCATCTATAGATGATAAACAATTCTTATGTTCAGCTATGTTCCAAGGGACTATTATATGTATTATATGAAATGATACATAAAACATGGATTTTTTGAGACTATTGAAACTGGTACACAATATTTCTTTAAAACATCACTGATATAGAAGTTATAAAAATACTCAAATGAATGACATTCCTAAGTAGGGATAAAATAAGCTAATCTATTGAAAATATATGCAATTACCCACTTGAAATCTTGTGTCTGAACTATCCATGAGAGACGTTTCCTAGAATCCACATCTATTTACTACAATTTTCACATGGGAATTGGTAAGTAGATCAAGATACATGTTAACCTATGGTGCTTGGAAATAACATATATACAGGTTAGGAATCTCATTACAAACTAGAGATATTTATTTTCATGAAAACCAACCAAAAATTTTCTTTCAGTTTTTTATGAATCTTATTTATTCCATGATTAATAGCCTATATAGAATGGTTATAAAAATATTTTAGTTATTTTTAATAATCCATTAGGGTGACCAACCGATCTGTAAACCACATTAATTAACTCCCATCTAGCTATCATCCCCAATGGTTTTTTCGCCAATGAGTTTTGACATTATACCGACACATTCAGAATTATATGTGTGTTCATATTTTACACAGTCAAACAAATATAGAAAAATTAATCATGGAAAAATCCAAAAAAAAGAATTAATATTCAAAATCAAAGAGAATGTCAAATATCACTAATATAAGTTTCCACTATTATGAAGCATCTTTATTAAATTGTCTATATAATTTTCTTCATAATGTGTCTGCCACGGAGTTTCCGTTACCCGGTGTATACATCCGGCCAAATCCAATCATTTGATGATACACCATCCATATTCATTGTCGATGGTTCAAATATCTATTAGAAAATAATTGTTTCATACTATTATGATCTATAAATATCATAAATTTCTAACTAATGATGTATTAATGAAACATCTTCATTTAATGTACATCAAAAACTAATTCCAAATTAAGAGACGAGTATTTAAATATCACTACTAATGTAAGGTGAAATTTCTATTATTTATAAAAATTAAAACAATCCCACTTCCATTGAAAACAGAAGATTGTTCCTTATGAAATTTTAATTCAATGATGTTAGTCATGAAAAATTATTATCAAAACACCTGTAATAACCAACCATACCTAGGAGACTATGAATCTCAAAAAAAATATTTGGTTGTTTCCATGAGATACCGTCTTTTATGTTTTTTTGATATATAAAAATAGATTTTCTAGAGATAACTTGAGAAAAATACATACCTATTATTTTAAAAAATTTCACTTTTAAAATTTAAAATAAATAATTTTATCCCTCAAGTTACCCAACACTATTTCCAAGTGTTTCTCAAGCATGAAAAGTTTTCTATATTACATCGGTATAACATCCCCAAAAACCTCTAAAATATTATCTAGTTATATTTTAAATACCTAACTCATAAATAGAATGAATAATTCTAGTGAATTCACGAAAAAAAATAAGAATCAAACACTCGTAATGTACAAATCTACTAACGAACCCTTTATTTAGATCAACCTTCTGAATAGACAATTGGTGACAAAAAGAACGTAGGAAAATTTTATAGAACCAATGGGAGCCCCTAAATTAATTGTATAGATCATCAATGTATAGAATTAAATACCTAATTTTAATCATAAATTTAATAATATTATTATTATCCAAAAAATGGATAAGAGTTAAATCTTCATTTTCACAAAGAGAACTGGTGTTTCCCATTAAGACATATTATTTTGAATAAACACATTTCTTTCTAATTCATATAATTGTAAATTCAATTTCATCAATCCCAAGGTTATATAAGATATGATAAATGTGAGATGATAATATTCTATAATAAGAGATCAAACATAAATCACAATTCTTTTTTCGTTGGAAATACTGAGAAATTATCAGAAAAACAACATGAAATTGATTGAAAATATATGGAAATCTGATATTAAAAATCTCATTCACCGATTCTAGTGTCAACTATTATAATTGGTATGAGATAGGGTGAACTGATTGAGCCAAAAATCATGTTTGATCTTCTATTAAATTGTGATATCCTCTAATGGGAAGTTGGAAACCATCATCAATTGTAAAACTAGCCACTCTAGAATATAATTAAATATGAACTTTGAACATTTCCAACCAATACCTATTGTAATTTTATAGACGTATATCTCAATCATAGTCAAATACCGAATCAATTTATCTTAATAATTATTTAGTGATTTTTTTTTCACATAAATGATCAACATAATCATTGTCCAGTAAGATTATGATTATTCAAAATAGAAGGAATAAAATACACACGTATACTTTGATGATCCATAACATGTGATGAAATAAATAGATAGGATAGAAAAGTATGAAATAAGGATTTTATAATGTTATAATTAAATATAATCATAAATATAATTGTAAATAGTCTAGATTGTAATTAACAATAATATTTATATCTCTATGCATTTTTTTACTCACTAAAAAATAGTCTTTGTTATACTTTTGAGATTTCACTGGTTGACGATGTATGAAATTACTCAAATAACTATTGATTCCTTAGTTCTATTAATCAGATTTGTTCTACTGTACTTGGCTATCGAAGCATATGAAATTTGAGAAACATGTGACATGTCTCTATCACCCAATAATGGAGAAATATGAAAATAGTTCAAAAGAAGTCCCATATGATTGGAATTTTTTCTTGATATAAGTGGTGTCACAATATTTATCTTCTTTTGGTTAGACAAAAAACCTTGAAAACATCTCATCACTCTCATTAGTTTTTCGAGAAATATTTACTAGTCTTGTTTTTGTAATTTGAGTCATACCACGACCATGAAAATAGTTGTCCATATTCAATATATTCTTATCATTAGAGTTCCCACCAGCTCCCATGGACATCAACATGCTCTCTCCACCTTTATTTAATGAGATATATATTTATACTACTATATTTATTTTTATTATATCTATATTGACCATTATAAATTCATTAAAATAAATGAATTAATAACCATCCCTAACACTAATTGATAAATGAATTCCTTCAGGGATTCACTTATAGAATCTTCATCTCCAAAGAAATCAAAATAAAGAAATTCATATGCACACTCTATAATTGTGTGTTTCTCTTACCGTGATGTTAAGAAGCTAGTTTCTCTAAATTTTTTGATCATTCCTGGATAAATTTATTTTCTGAATAATTATTTGAATTTATCCCTTGAAATCTTTTGTTCTTTTTTATCCAAAACTTCTAAACCCCACAACAAGTTGTCTAGGTACCCCATCATGTATGTTTCCGACATTACATTTATATTACTTCATGTTCTATGGAAATCAATGATTTTATTCATCATATTTAACAACACATCTTCCTTTTCTATTCCCTAATGACCCATAATGATTTGTAGATTACTAATTTCGAATAGAATAGAATGGTCAGCTTTTCATGGGTCATCTAATTAGTTCTATTTATCCACAACATGAAAATTTGAGATAATGATCTGAACTAGCTATTTTTTCAATAGTAGATTATGTGAAACCACATTTTCAATAGTCACTTCTAGTTGGTTACCACAATTCCTAACCAATGAAATTTGTATATCCGAATGAAGAACTCAATATAGTATCACTCTCTAGAATATAATGTAATATCAATTTCAAATTTACAACTTCAAGCATATCACCAATATGTTTTAAAAAAATAAATTGTTTATGTTTTTAATCCGTTTTTAAAAATTTTAAAATGGTATTAAAAACCCATAAATTTCCAAACACTTTTAACTATTTTCCAAAATCAAAAAATTTTATCCAAAAAAATAAATCATAACTCAAAATTAACGTTTCACCCCTTTTGGAAAGACATTTATATAAATTCATGTCATGCTCTTCTCAATTGGTAATCCCATGATGATGGGGTAATATCATCCAGAAGAATCTTGAAACACATGTGTAACCAAACTCCCTGGTAACTTGATGTTTTTCTTAAATAGTTTAGAAACAAATTTTTATGCAATACATTTCATGTTCTGATAATACTATCGATAACGATCCATGATTAACTTACATGAAAATTACATTTTATATGTTGGATATTTAATAAATTAAATAAATGTACTCCCAAAAAAATAGTTTAGTGAATTTGGAAACATAGAACATAATATTCTATCTTGGTGAAAGATCATAAACATCACTCATTAATATCTTCCCTTTTTTCCTACCAAAAAAAATTCTTTATATCCATGGGGAAAGGAAAACATAAAAAGGTTGAGTTAAAATGCTCAATAAGGGTAATAATGGAGAATATAAAATAGACCATAAACATAAGAATATAAAAATAATAACATACGGTTTATAATTCAAAATGTGGAGTCATTAAATAAATCATGGTATCATGTTAGGTATATATCATAATGCAAAATTTAACATAATAAAATAGAATTGGACTAAAACATGTAATTTAAAAAACAAATAAGCATTTAATATGATTTCTATAGAATCCAAGGCATTACTACCAAGACCATTATATTGTAAAAAGATAATTACTGAACCGAGTTTACTTGTTATTCCAACCATGTATAATTTATATAGGATTACTTGAATTTATAGAACTATAATACAAAACTATATTTACTTGTTGTTCATACCCTATATTACTGAACTAGATTCACTTGTAATTCTAGTCATGTATTACTACACTAGATTTATAATCAATTCCAGTCATATCTATCTCATGAGATAAAAATATTTACCTAATACATTGGAGGGATATATAGGTCCCACCCATCCCATCATTAAATCATTCATACATATTCCACCAAAACATAAATCAATCCCTATAGGATAATCCATGAAGTAAAATGGGTTTCATAAAAATCATTCCATCATTTCATAACCCATATAAAATATCATTCTACCATTAACACACTCAAATAATTATAATAATAGGTATATAATAAGAACCCTATTAAAAGAGAATCATTTTATATGGAAAATAATATTCATAAATCACTCGACCTTAATTATTTAGGAAAATATCTTTTCTTCATCAAAAATATTTTCTTTTATCAAAATTTCATAAAATTTTAATCTAAAATAATTTAATTTAAAATAAATATAAATATTGAATTTTTATCATCATGTATATAAGGTTTTATTAAATCATAAAAATTAATTCATTTTGTCTATGGGAAAAAAATATTATACTCGTACTTTTATTGGACAAGACAAATGGTAACTCATATGAAAAATGAAAGAAATATTTCTTCCAAACGAAATAGTAAAATAAAAAAATGGATAAAAATGACATTAAACATACATATAATAATACTAAACGTTTTATGAACACATTTTTAGAAATCGTGGACATAGAGGATAAATATAACCCGGTAAATACTTACTTATAAATAATCTCGAATAATAATGAGATTGCTAAATTATCCCAAACCTTATGTCTAATTTCTTTTGTATGTGTCTGATACTCAAATATAGGGGGTTTATACATATTTTTATCTTTAAAAAAAACTATAATAATATCTACGATACCATATATTATTCACTTATGATTTTATATTACCCATTTATTTAGAAATTCAATGTTAATGTAATGTTTTTGGTAATAATATTTTTATTTATCATATGTGTTTTGACTTTTTATTCTTGATATTGGTTCATAGATCATGATATAATTTCTTGAATAATGTAAAATATGATTTATATATCATAAATATTTTGTATATAAATATATATAATAGATGAAAAAATGAAATTTAATACACCATTCATGGAGATAGTTGGTCATACGTACGCATGAACGATGTTTCTGTTTCTTTATTTAATTGAAAGGAAGAAATTAAATGATATATATATATATATATCAAGAATATTTTTTATTTCATATATTTCAGAATTATTTTTTATATATACATTATCATAAGTTTTGAATGGTTTACATGGAGATTGAATCTCATTGCATCATGGAGACGGTAGGTCATACGTACGCACGATCGCTGATAAAATTCACTTAATAGTTAAATGGTATGGATTTGGATGGTATATTAATTATACAAAAATAATTATCATGTTATATTAATTATTTACTTCCATTATGATCATCATTATACCAATACAATTTATGTGTTGTTGAATAAAAAATTACACCACTATGTGGAGATGGTAATCCATGTGTATGCACACATGGTGATATTATTATTCATAGGATGAATTAAAGGTGGTACACGGTTATACCATAATTATAATAACATCTCATCATGTATATGATACTCGATTTTTTACTTTTTATGGGAACAACATAAGGATAGGATGTAGAAGATGAAAAGAATTTTGATAGAGGTGATAAAAACAACTACCGATTTTTTGAGTATCACTTTTTTATTTCCAAAAAAGGACTCCCTGGGTTTTATTTAATCCCGAAGTTTGTCCTATGGGAGTATGGTATGTATGATGGGGGGGATATTTTGGTAGTTTTCAGCTAAGCCAAAGGGATTTGGAGTAGTTACTAAAAGAGATGAAGAAGTTCCCATTAATTGCTGTGGTGAGGGGCACTTTAGTAATGTAATTAAATATAATTTTTCTTATTTTTCAGTTGACACAAACTCATTTATTTAAAATCTGTGATTATTTTGGGTTTATATCTGCTAAAAATATGTTTTA
Source organism: Viscum album (assembly GCA_963277665.1). Lineage (NCBI taxonomy): Eukaryota > Viridiplantae > Streptophyta > Magnoliopsida > Santalales > Viscaceae > Viscum > Viscum album. The sequence continues at coordinate 397,450,416 of OY728148.1, forward strand.
TACTATTTTAGGTGACAAACGAAACCTTATCATTTTTCCTTATCCCTCAGTTAAAAACATTAACTCTTACAACCTCTACATGAATTTTCATAATATATTTTCACAATAGATACAATAAATGACAATAGACAAAAAATTAGATCATTAATGACACTTTAAACATTATATAAGTTAATTGTCCAAATCATATATTTTTAGGAATATTATTTCATTTAATAAAATTCTATTGATTTTAAAAACTCATTTATACCAATTTTGACACTTTTTAGTAATTGAATTTTCATAAATCCATAACAACTTTATTCATTCTAAAAAACCACATTAAATAAATTATAAAATATAATTTTAATCCATTAATTTTTTGTATGGAATCAAAATGTTGAAATTATATTCATTTTAATATTTATATTATCATCTATTTGAATCATTCATTATAAAGGTAATCACTACATCATCATTTTGTCATAGATAATTAATATTTATAAAATGAATAAATATAATAAATAAAAAACATTATTTATAAAAAATATTTAGTTTAGTAATTAATATTTATATTCAACGAAATCAGTTATATAACTCTATTTTAAAAAGAATCTCAATAAATGATATATTATTATGTTATATTTGTAACATACCAAGTAAGTAATGAATAATAGATATTTTTATCTATGTCTATTAATGGTTAAGATAGTGTTTTAGAGGTTTAAAATGAAAATAAATACAATCTTAAGCATGGAATATAGGAATATTCTTAAAAGATTGTTTTACTGCCTTTTGATGGCAAACCCTTTTTAAATCAACGTTTTGACAATTTTATAATCTATATTTGTCAAAATAAACATATTTATTATGATTGGTACATTTAAATTTACATTGGATAAATTTTTGGTATTTTTCTGACAATTTTCATTTTTTAATGAATAGTGAAAAATACTGCATTTTACATCAAAACTACTTTTTCATTTAATTTAATTATATGGTTAGATTATCTATTTAATTGGTATTAAAGTGTAATCTGAATATTTTTTTACCATTTAATCCAATGGTGGTCATTAGGATTAATTTCACTTTGGAATTGGTCATAAACTAATGCCAAACTTTTCATAGATATTGTTTCAAAAAAAACCCGCTATTTTTTTTGACAACGGGAATTATTTTTAAATAAATTATTGCAATTTATGTGTTTCTAATTTGGTAAAATTGATTACATATTTGGAATCATATGGTTCAAATTAGGTAATTAAGACTCTTTTATTTTTGGACATTATGAATAGTAACGATGGTAATTATCTCTAATTATCTTGATTAATGAGTAATCAGGTAGTTAAAGATAATAAAATGATATCATAACAATACAAAAAGACCACAAAATATGTCCTAAGGCTACTGGTTGTCTCATGGCCGACCATGGTATTCCTTGTTCCAAGCTTGGGGGCCCATGGAATCACTGTTTTGAGAAAGTTACTTTTTATCTTTTTATTTTTAAAGAATGTTAAATGTGACAAAGAATGTATCACCAAAGTAAAATATTTTTAATTTTGTCTAAATAAATGATCTTTTGGACTATAAATATTCATTATAAATCTAAATATATTTCCTACATCATGATATTTTTTTATAATTTTTAGACATTAAATTTATTAAATTATTTATGACATCATGATGATGCAGCGATTACCTCATTAATAAAATATTTAAATAAAATGGAAAGATAATGTAAAATATATGTCCTACACATGTCAAAAACCTATTGTATGTGTGGATTTCGAACCCTTATCACCTTATCCTTGAATTATATCAATGTGGGACCTTTAAAATCCAAAAGCCATTTGAAAATAAAGTAACATTTCTTTACTTTCCAAGAGTGCCCCTCCTCTCCTCTTATAAAAGGCCCCCACCTCTACCTCCATACCCACACTCCCAAAGCCTTTTGCTTGGCCAAAACCTACCCATTTTGTCTCCCCACATCACTCTCTTACTCCTTGAAGCCTGACTTTGGGCAGAAGTCTTCCCAAGGAAGCCTTTGAGCTCAAACCAAAGGGAGTTGCCCGATTTTAAGGTAATGTCTTCACTTGAGTCCTTTTGTTTTATTTTTCTTCTCCAACCCCCTAAACTCCTTTTATTCATTTATTTTGTAACAACTCCAGTATCTTAAATATACTAGGATGTTTTTATAAGAAGGATTCGAGCTACACTTACACACACCTACATCTATTGGTTAAAGGACATACTGTTTCGGTGGATGGTGAATTTATGCCTCCCGAAACGATGATTGTTCAACATTCTTTTAACACCTTCAAATGTGACCATTAAGATGTCACTATAGTTATATATGATATATAATATTTTGATGTTTTTCTTTATGCTTCTGTATTTTTCATTTTGGGTATACCTTTATGGTTTCCATTATGGGTAAACGTGGTATCTTCATTTAAGGAAGTGCGGACTACCGCCCCCTCAAAGTGATTTTATTCGTTAAATACCATATGTGGGACGTATAAAGGATGTAACTATGATATTATATATGACATTATACTCGAATTATAATATACCTTTATATCATTATGATTCCATTCTATAAAATATGAAACAGAAAGGAAAGTAGTGTTCATGCGTACGTACGGCTTACAGTCTCCATGAACGGTGCATTTCATTTCTTACCTCTAAATGATTATGTAATATTATAAATGAATGTATATACTGGATATATATGATATATATGATATATACATCATGATTATAATTCTGGATATAATGGATACATGAGCAACTTGTAATTATAAAAGGTTTATTTTTGACTCAAGTACCAATGATCGTTAAAACGACCGTTATTAACTTAAAAAATTACATAGTGTTCATGACATGGAAATAAGTGACATAAAAGGAATAATTAACTTGAAAAATGTTATTAAGAAAGTAGAAATTAACTCAATTTTATTATTCAGGACATTAAAGAATGATCGAGTCAAGTCGGACCTGAGGTATGGGACTTCGTCTCAATCTCCTTTCATTGAGGCATATTTTGTTTTATACACAACCTTCTTTTATACGGTGTATAAACCCCTTTGACTTTTACGTTTATTCAAAATGACTCTTTTTTATACGAAGCGTCTATTAAATGACAAAAGGGAATGTTTTTTTCATACGTATGCGGCGACAATGACTTCTCCGCCACCGTGAACATTATTTGAGTTTCGGCTTCCTCTACAAGCCATACCTTTTTTTAAAAGAAAAATAAATTCCATGTTTTACTTTTCTTTTATTTTGGAATTGAAAATGGTTTTCATAATGTTTTTATATCAATATGTTGTATTGATATCTTGTGATTGAAAGGTGGAAATGTTATGTTTTCTTTATGCATGTTTTATGTGATACGATTATGTTGAGGTTCTTGGGCATTATTATGAAGACGGGTGGTTCCGTGATAAACTAAGTGCGGGTGAGCCCGATATATCTCTCCAATGCATTGGGTAATGCAAAGGAGTGAAACGCTAAGGTTTCTCCGAAGAGATTTAGGGAATATACTGTGATGGGTATTCCAAACGTAACCAAGAGGGTTACTCCCTACGTAAGAATGTTATGAATGCCTCAAGTCACCTTTATGTCTTATGATTTATATGATTTATTCATGATTTGATGAGGTATGTTAAAGTGCTTATGTTTTATGGGTAAAGTATGATTTCATTCTTATGTATATATGTAACCATGTTTCCTTTCTATATTTTTATATCCCTTACTGATATTTTTATGCTCATCCCATGTTTTTTGAAATGTTTTTCACAGGTCAAGGGAAAGGTACATGATATGATTATAGTGTCAAGGAAGTGTCAAGAAAGAATCCATGTTTTATTTTAAATATTTTTCCATTGATGGGAGAGAAGAATACTATCTTTATGTAACCACTTTGTTTATATGTGTAATGTAATGTAAGTTTTATGATCTAATTCTTTAAAACTCTAAACCCGAAAAGATCCTCAATGTGTAATCTTGTAATAACTCAAGATTAAGTAAGGTTTAAGGATGAGGCCTTATAGTTGGTATTAGAGGTCGGTTTAGATAACTTTAGGTGTTAGAATTATATTAAATCATTATCCATTTTTTTTGTCAAATTGATGTGATATAGTATTTGAATATTACCATGTTGCTTTATCTAAGACATGTTTGTTCAGAATGGTTTTCTGCAGAGGAAATAGAGAAGCAGTGCTAGGAAGGCATGCAGAAGGAAATAACCTTCCGAATCAGCATCCTGAGATGGTCGGAATTGGAACTGAATAGTTTTTTGCAGTAATGGAACAGTTGACTCAAGCGATAAATGGTGGTGGTATCCACGCACGAGATCAGCCAGATCAACCACAGAGAAACATGTCAGTGGTGGAACATTTCATGAGGCAACATCCCCCATCATTTAGAGGATCATATGCCCCTGTGTTAGCTGAAGGGTGGATTAAAGCCCTGGAGAAAATTTTCGATGTCATTGGGTGCTCAGACAATCAAAAGGTTAGTCTTTCTATTTACCGTTTGGAGGGTGAAGCAGATCAGTGGTGGTTGATTGTTAAAAATATCAGGGACGCTGATGAGATTGATGCTCTCGACTGGGATGAATTCAAAGGTATGTTTCTTGAGAAGTATTTTCCTAAGGATGTTCGACTTAGTATGGAAAAGAAATTCTTGGAATTGAGGCAAGAGGAAGACACAGTGGCTACCTATGAAGAAAGGTCGACTCTATTGGCAAGGTATGCTCCAAATTTTTTCTGAGACCTTGATAGTAAAATCAATCGTTTTTACTCAGGATTAAAGCCAAAATATCGAAGGGCATTAGATTCTCATGAGTTTAAAAGTTATGAAAGGCTTGTTAGATGTGCTGAGAATGTGTAAATGGAGTTTTCCGATGATCAAGTGTTCTATAACAACCAGTAGAAGAAGAGACCACAGTGGCATGAGAAAGGGAAGAATTCTTCAAAAAAATATGATGGTAAGAAATCTAAGTTTCTAGTTTGTGATAAATGTTGCAAAAGGCATGCTGGGGAATGTCTTCTGAATTCTGGAAAGTGCTACTAATGTTGTAAGATGGGACATTAGGCTCACGATTGCACTGAAAATGATCAAGGTGAAGGTAAGACCAAATTTGATTTACAGTTAGTGAAATGTTTTAAGTGCAATGAGATGGGTCACTATGAAAACGAGTGTCCAACAAAGAGCTTGAGTGATGGGAAGCAGTTAGACTACAAGAAGAAAGGGGTGGTGAAATCCTTTGCAACTACTTCAGCAGATGTCGGGCCATCAAATGAAGTTGTATCAGGTACTTTTTTTGTTTTTTCAGATTATGCCAGTGTGTTGTTTGATTCGGGGTCCACACATTCTTTCATCTCGGAAACCATTTCTATTAAAATGGGAATTCCATATCAAGAAATGACTCCTGGACTTTTGGTAAAAACACATGGGGGAAATTTTGAGGCAAAAATAATTTATAATAATCTTCTTATCCTTATATGTGGAAAGAACCTACTTTCAAACCTTATTGTTTTAGCTCTAGTAGAGTTTGATGTTATCCTGGGTATGGATTGGTTCTCTATTTACCATGCTAAGATTGACTGTAGAGCTAAAGATGTTTCTTTTCAGAAAGAATTTCAGTTTATGTACAATAATGAACCCTTACTGTTGATAACATATCAAGAGGCCGAGATACTTGTAAAATATGGAAATGAATGTTACCTTGCACACATCGTTTAAAATAAAGGAACTGTTCAAATTAATGATGTGCCAGTGGTAAATGAGTATCCTGATATTTTTCCTGATGAGTTGCCTGGAATAATACCAGATTGGGAAGTTGAATTTACTGTTGACTTAGTTCCTGATGCTAAGCCAATTTCAAAACCCCCTTATCGAATGGCTCAAATTGAACTTTTAGAGTTGAAGGAGCAATTGCAAGATTTATTAGGGAAAGGTTTCATTCGACCTAGAACATCACCATGGGGTGCTCCTGTTTTATTTGTTAAAAAGAAAGATGGTTCAATGAGACATTGCATTGATTATAGAGCCTTGAATAACATCACTATTAAGAACAAATATCATTTGCCTCATATCGATGATTTTTTTGATCAGCTCCAGGGAGCTCAGTATTTTTCAAAGATTGACTTGAGATCGGGGTACCATCAGTTGAAGGTAAAGGAAGAAGATGTTCCGATGACCGCGTTCCGTACAAGATATGGCCATTATGAATTTGTAGTAATGACTTTTGGGATAACCAATGCACCTGCTGTATTCATGGACATAATGAATATAATTTTCCCAGAGTTCATAGATAAGTTTGTGGTGGTTTTCATTGATGATATTTTGGTGTTTTCTAAAAGTAAAGAAGAACATGAATGGCATTTAAGGTTCATTTTGAAAACCTTGAATGAAAAGAAATTGTATGGGAAATTCAGCAAGTGTGAGTTTTGGTTGCAACAAATTTCTTTCCTTGGTCATATTGTTTCTAAAGATGGGATAACTGTTGATCCATCAAAAACAAAGGTTGTTGAAGAATGGACAAGACCCATAAATGTAACTGATATTCATAGCTTCCTTGGTTTGGAAGGCTATTACTGAAGGTTTGTTAGAAATTTTTCACGGTTATCTAGTCCAATGACTAACCTAACTCGGAAGGGTGTTATGTTTATCTGGACAAAAGAATGTGATGATTGTTTTTAGGAACTGAAAAGAATATTGGAGAATGCTCTTGTTTTGGAACTACCTTCCAGGAATGGTGAGTTTGTTATATACAATGATGCTTCATTTAAAGTACTTGGTTGTGTCCTAATGCAGAATAATCAGGTAATTTCTTATGCGTCATGTCAGTTGAAAAATCATGAGGTAAATTACCCTACACAAGATTTGGAATTAGCTGCTGTTGTTTTTGCTTTAAAAATTTGGATGCATCATTTCTATGGATTAAAGTGTGAAATATATACCGATCACAAAAGTTTAAAGTATATATTCACTCAGAAAGAGTTAAACATGAGACAGAAGAGATGACTGGAATTAATCAAGGATTATGATTATACAATTCATTACCATCTGGAAAAAGAAAATAAAGTGGCTGATGCTTTGAGTCGAAAATTTAATGTTTCATTAGAAATGATGTGTTTAGAACGTGATCCTTTGGTTAAGGATTTGATGAACTTTGGCATAGAAGTTGTTGGTGTAGGATGTTCTTATTTTTTGTTTCCGGTATCAGTGAGATCATCTCTATCAGATAGAATCAAGCATGCACATAATCAAGACAGTGAGTTGTAGAAAAAGGTAGAGCTGGTTCAGAAAGGTAAGTTGCCTAAATTCAATATTGATAGTGATTGTGTTTTGAGATTTGGGAAGAGATTGTGTGTGACTTGTGATTCACAGTTGAAGAGATATTTGTTATGTGAAGCTCATAGTTCTCCGTTTTCAGTTCATCCTGGTAGTACTAAGATGTATAGAGATCAGCGAGAGTATTACTGGTGGGATGGAATGAAAAGAGATATTGCTGATTTTACTGTGAACTGTTAAACTTTTCAACTGGTTAAAGTAGAGCGGCAGTTACCAAAAGGGATGCTTCAGCCTTTACCAGTGCCAAAGTGAAATTGGGAGAATATATCCATGGACTTTGTTGTGGGATTACTGAAGACATCTCGAGATAATAATTAAATCTGGGTTATTGTTGATCGCTTGACTAAATCTGCTCATTTCCTTGCTATAGGAGATACTTTTTTCCTAGATCAACTTTCTCATTTGTATCATAAAGAGATAGTCAGGTTACATGGAGTCCCTCTCTCCACTGTATCTGACCATGATCACAGGTTCACTTCTAACTTTTGGAAAGGCCTTCAGAAGTCGTTGGGTACTGAATTAAATTTTAGTACAGTTTTTCATCCTCAATCAGGTGGGTAGTCAGAACGAATAATTCATACCTTGGAGGATATGCTACGACCTTGTTCGATGGATTATCAGGGAAGTTGGGACCAACATCTTTCTTTGGTTTAATTTTCATACAATAACCGTTTTCATTCCAGTATACAGATGGAACCATTTGAGGCGTTATATGGGAAGTGGTGTCGAACTCCAGCATTCTGGGATGAAGTGGGTGAGAGGAAGTTTATGGGACCAGAATTGGTAGAAGTGTTGGCAGAAAAAGTTTAGCAGATACAGAAACACATGAGAACAGCTCAGAGCAGGCAGAAGAGTTATGCGGACAACAGGAGGAAGGATCTCTCTTTTGAGGTAGGTGATCAAGTTTTTCTCAAAGTATCACCATGGAAAAGCGTGATGCGATTTGGTAAGAAAGGAAAGATGAGTCCAAGGTTCATTGGACCATATGAAATTATGGAGAGAGTTGGATCAGTTTCTTACAGAGTGGCTTTACCTCTGAGTTTATCTCAGGTACACAATGTTTTTCATGTTTCGATGTTGAGAAAGTATATGCCAGATCCACCTCATGTTTTGAGTCCAGAGGTAGTTCAGATGGAAGAGAACCTATCATATGAGGAACAACCGGTCCAGATTCTTGAACATAGGGAGCAAGTGTTACGGAATAAGGTGATTAATTAGGTAAAGGTTTTGTGAAAAAACCACATGATGGAAGAGGGAACATGGGAATCTGAGAATGCAATGAGGGATAATTACCCCCATTTATTCGATAAGTAAATAAATTGCAGGGATGCAATTTTCTAAAGGGGGGAAGGATGTAACATCCCAAGTAAGTAATAAATAATAGATATTTTTATCTATGTCTATTAATGGAAAAGATAGTGTTTCAGAGGCTTAAAATGAAAATAAATACAATCTTAAGCATGTAATACACTAATATTCTTAAAAGATTATTTTACTGCATTTGATGGAAAACCCTTTTTAAATAAAAATTTTGACAATTTTATAATCTATATTTGTCAAACTAAACATATTTATTATGATTGGGACATTGAAATTTACATTGGATAAATTTTTGGTATTTTTCTGACAATGTTCATTTTTTAATGAATAGTTAAAAATACTGCATTTTACATCAAAACTTCTTTTTCATTTAATTTAATTATATGGATATATTATCTTTTTAATTGGTCTTGAAGTTTAATATGAATATATTTTTACAATTTATTCCAATGGTGGTCATTAGGATTAATTTCACTTTGGAATTGGTCATAAACTAATGCCAAGCTTTTCATAGATATTGTTTAAAAAAACCCGCTATTTGTTTTGACAACGGATTTATTTTTAAATAAATTAATGAAATTTATGTGATTGGAATTTGGTAAAAAGGATTACATATTTGTAATCATAAGGTTTAAATTATGTAATTAAGACTCTTTTATTTTTGGATATTATGAATAGTAACGATGGTAATTATCTCTAATTATCTTGATTAATGAGTAATCAGTTAGTTAAAGATAATAAAATGATATTCAACTAATACAAAAAGACCACTACATGTTTCCTAAGGCTAATGGTTATCTCATGTCCGACCATGGGATGCCTTGTGCCAAACTTGGGGGCCCCATGGAATCACTTTTGTGAGAAAGTGACTTTTTATCTTTTTATTTTTAAAGAATGTTAAATGTGACAAAGAATGTATCACCTAAGTAAAATATTTTTAATTTTGTATAAATAAATTATCTTTTGGACTATAAATATTCATTAGAAATATAAAAATATTTTCTACATCATGATAATTTTTTATAATTTTTAGACATTAAATTTATTAAATTATTTATGACATCATGATGATGCAGCGATTACCTCATTAATAAAGGATTTAAATAAAATGGAAAGATATTGTAAAATCTATGACTTAAAAAAGTCCAAAACCTATTGGATGGGTGGATTTCGAACCCTTATCACCTTATCCTCGAATTATATCAATGTGGGACCTTTAAAATGTGAAACCCATTTTAAAATAAAGTAACATTTCTTTACTTTCCAAGAGTGCCCCTCCTCTCGTCTTATAAAAGGCCCCCACCTCTACCTCCTTACCCACACTCCCAAAGCCTTTGGCTCGGCCAAACCCTGCCCATTTTGTCTCTCCACATCCCTCTCTTACTCCTTGAAGCCTCACTTTGGGCAGAAGTCTTCCCAAGGAAGCCTTTGAGCTCAAACCAAAGGGAGTTACCCGATTTTAAGGTAATGTTATCACTTGAGTCCATTTGTTTTATTTCACTTCTCCAACCCCTAAACTCTTTTTATTCATTTCTTTTGTAAGAACTCCAGTATCTTCAATATACTATGATGTTGTTATAATAAGGATTCGAGCTACACTTACACACACCTACATCTAATGGTTAAATGACATACTGTTTCCGTGGATGGTGAATTTATGCCTCCCGAAACGATGATTGTTCAACATTCTTTTAACACCTTAAAAGGTGGCCATTAAGATGTCACTATAGTTATATATGATATATAATATTTTTATGTTTTCCTTAAGCTTATGTATTTTTCATTTTGTGCATACCTTTATGGTTTCCATTATGGGTAAACGTGATATCTTCATTTTAGGAAGTGCGGACTACCGCCCCCTCAAAGTGATTTGATTCGTTAAATACCATATGTGGGACATATAAAGGATGAAACTATGATATTATATATGATATTATACTAGAATTATAATATACCTTTATATCATTATGATTCCATTCTATAAAATACGAAATAGAAATGAAAGTAGCGTTCATGCGTATGTACGGCTTACCATCTCCATTAACGGTGCATTTCATTTCTTACCTCTAAATGATTATGTAATATTATAAATGCATGTATATACTGGATATATATGATATATATGATATATAAATCATGATTATAATTCTGGATATACTGTATACATGAACAACTTGTAATTATAAAGGGTTTATTTTTGACTCAAGTACCGAAGATCGTTAAAACAACCGTTGTTAACTTAAATAATTACATAGTGTTAATGACATGGAAATAAGTGACATAAAAGGAATAATGAACTTGAAAAAGGTTCTTAAGAAAGTAGAAATTAACTCATGTTTATTATTCAGGACATTAAAGAATGATCGAGTCAAGTCGGACTCGAGGTATGGGACTTCGTCTCAATTTCCTTTCATTGAGGCATATTTTGTTTTATACACAACCTTCTTTTATATGGTGTATAAACCCCTTTGACTCTTACATTTATTCAAAAGGAATATATTTTATACAAAGCGTTTTTTAAACGAAAAAAGGGAATTTTTTTGTCGTACGTATGCGGCGACAACGACTTCTCCGCCGCCGTGACCATTATTTGAGTTTCGGCTTCCTCTACAAGCTATACCTTTTTTTAAAAGAAAAATAAATACCATGTTTTACTTTTATTTTATTTTGGTATTGAAAATGGTTTTCATAATGTTTTTATATCAATTTGTTGTATTGATATCTTGTGATTGAAATGTGTAAATGTTATGTTTCTTTTATGCATGTTTTATGTGATACGATTATATTGAGGTTAATGGGAATTATTATGAAGACGGGTGGTTCTGTGATAAACTAATGGTAGGTGAGCCCGATATAGATCTCCAATGCATTGGGTAACACGAAGGAGTGAAATGTTATGGTTTCTATGAAGAGATTTAGTGAATATACTGTGATGGGTATTCCAAACGTAACCAATAGGGTTACTCCCTACGTAAGAATGTTATGAATGCCTCAAGTCACCTTTATGTCTTATGATTTCTATGATTTATTCATTATTTGATGAGGTATGTTAAAGTGCTTATGTTTTATGTGTAAAGTATGATTTCATTATTATGTATATATGTACCCATGTTTCCTTTCCATATTTTTATATCCCTTACTGAGCTTTTTATGCTCATCCCAAGTTTTTTGAAATGTTTTTCACAGGTCAAGGGAAAGGTACATGATATTATGATAGTGTCAAAGAAGTGTCAAGAAAGAATCCATGTTTTATTTTAAATTTGTTTCCATTGATGGGAAAGAATAATACTATCTTTATGTAACCACTTTGTTTATATGTGGAATGTAATGCAATTTTTATGATCTAATTCTCTAAAACTCTAAACCCGAAAAGATCCTCAATGTGTAATCTTGTAATAACTCAAGATTAAGTAAGGTTTAAGGCTGGGGCCTTATAATATTTCTCTTTACTTTAAATTATAAATTATAAAAGGTCCTTATCACAACAATGTGGCTCAATGGGGTCTTCAAATAGACCCAAGGATGACCATGGACTGACATATATCATCCACTAGGATTAGGAAACGTTTTAGGAAATTTTTTTTACTATTATAATTTAATTTGATTACACTTATTTACCAAATTTACCTATTAAACATGGTCAAAAAAATATATAATGAAATTATTATTCATAATGTCCCAAAATAAAAGGTACCAATTCAAAATATATATATCTTATGATTCCAAATAAATAATCAAATTTTACTAAATTCCAATCACAAATTTCATTTCAATTAATTTACAATTAATTCCAGTTGTCAAAACCAGAAAGCAAGTTTTTAAGGATTAAAAACTATCAAAAGCTATACATGTGTTTATGTCCAATTTAAATTTGAAATTACATACAATGGACAACATTTTATTAAATTACATAGAATAATACAATTACACTTTAAAACCAATATAAAAGATAATCTATCAATATAAATTGATTATATGAAAATGATGTTTTGAATTAAAATGCAGTATTTTTCACTATTTATTAAAATAGGAATTTTATTATAAAAATACCAAAAATTAAACCAAAGAAAATTTTAATGTCCCACTTATAAAGAAAGAATTTCATTTTTAAATAAAATATATAAATGTGTTAAAAACTATATTTTGAATGGGTACATTATCAAAAGGTGGAAAAGATATATATTTTTTAGAAATACTTCATTTATTAGAAAAATAGATTTTGTTCTTCTATAATGTTCTAGAAAATAAAAGAGATGAATATTAATGTTATGTAAAATTAAAAAAGTGATTTATAATATTCATAAATAATTTTTATATTTCATTAAATATTAATATTTCAAAAATTTATCATTGTTCATTTAAACTCGGTATTGTGAACAACACAAACTATCAAGGAAGGTCGCTCTTGCATGAAATAAAAGCCATGTAAGTGATGTTTGTAGTGAAAGTTTAATTTAGCGTTTCATATTTCATAATTCTCAAATATTTATTTTTTTAATTAAACAAAATCTACACTCAATGTTGAGTGAAATTAAATCTATCAATATAAATTGAAACTGTGCGTAACACAAGTAAGGTATAGTGTTGCACATATTATATATTAATTTAGTGATTCATATTGCACAAGCTAATCTTGGTGTGGCGTAAAGAAATACAACAAGGAGATTAAAAAAATGTATCTCATTAAATCTCAGGGTTTTACATTATACCCCCTTTAAAATATATTTCCCCTTCAAAATTATTTAGGGTTTTAAAAGGTTTACTACTAGAAAGATTTTTTCCTGGAAACCCACATCATAAATAGGAATACTATATATTTATATTAGAAAGTAATTTTTGAAACATAATAGTTACTAAAAGGAACTCGTCATTGGGTTCCCACAAAAAAGAAAGTTGGTGGGAAGTGAAAACATAGATATGGAAGAGAAATATAACATTAATGTTCTGATGGAAACTGATAGAGAACAAGGACAAACAATGTTAACAACCAGAAATCCCAAAAAATATGATGATTTTAGGGGACATATGATTGATCAGATAAAAAGTTACAAAGATATTATTTTTTCATGATCATTTCCATACAGTTGAATAATATTTAATGAAAATAAATACATACTTGATTTTGGAACAATCTCACAGTTTTTCAGGCCATGAACAATTTCCACAACATCCTTTGTTTGGTAAAATGTAGTTGAATATATCATTCTTGAATTGTTAGCAGATCATGAGATAAAATGATATATCAATCCATTTGTCTCAACCAAAATCTTATCACATGTAATCCAATATGCATAATCCCACATATAGTGAGATAATAAATTAAACTGAAAAAATTAAACAAAAATATTACATATATTATGCATTAATTGATATCATTACAATCCTTCCAAAATATTAAAATATTAATCCTTGAAATGAGGTGAACTAAATTTATTTAACATTTGTCTCCCATATCTCATCAGATAGTTCTGGGGTGACACATTAAAAACATGTGAATACCTTAATCATGTATTCTATTTATTTCTCTTGAAACATGATTTTAAGATGAATTACCATAAAAGCTTAGTTAAAAAAAATTCTATCACATTTAACTCTTTCCACACACCAAAAATACAAAAATTCCTTATACTCAATCCATGATATCACATTGTTTTCATATTCGTCATGAGGTCATTAATAGTTTTAAACATCCACATATCCCATGCCTTCCAAAAATAATTCATTAACTTTTCATGGTTTCCGAAATGATAAACTTATGGAAAACCACAATGGACCAATACATGGATATTCCAAAATTTCTTAATATTATAAATGAGATTATACAACTCTATTTTTGAATATAATTACTTAAATACATAGTCATTCTACCATGTCATTGTCACACTCAACATCTGCGATAGTGATCACAAGTTAATTTTATTTTTTCATTAGCCATAAAATGTTGTTGATATTGATAATCTTCCATAACCCTTGGATTACGGAATTGGTTAACATTATTCCCTATTTACTTCTATTTTTTTCATTGATGTATGGGTGGTGCATTCTTTATAGTCAATTCTTTATTTACATCATTAGCAACCTTATTCCAGTTTCATTATCACTGAACTACTCTATGAAATTATTTTTCAAACATAAAACATTTTCTACTCCCTTTATGACAATCTCCACCATTATTATTTCCTTACATTGTTCATAAGGAATCATTCGTCTTCTTTTCACTATTATTTTGTGGTTTTCCCTTGAACTCCATCTTTCAATTCTTGTCAAAACCGTGAGATTAATATGTAAGACCGAATTCAATTTCTACCTTGATAGAGCAACACAAAATATATTCATATATAATAATTTATATTGGAGATAGTTCCCTTAAAAGACTTGGTTTTAATCCACTAATGAATCGATCAATTATATATTCAGGTTGGATAATAAAACCAAAATCATACCTTGAATGTCTGGTAAAATTTTCATTGTATGTACCATCAAATTTAACATGCTATTTCTTAATCCCAAGGAACTACCTTTCTAACATTGTTCCAAGAATGTGAGGGAATTACATTTTGAAAAATTAGTTCCTGAACTCATTCAATTCCATGGATTCAATTATATCATTCTACCTTGTATTCTTTATTACAGTCCACTGTGGGTCTACTTCACCTTTTAAATGACAAACAACCAAAATGAATTTTTTATGTTCTGAACATCTTAGGATGGAAAATAGCTTTTCAATGGTGCAAATCCGTTGTACCAAAAAAATTGTATCAGAAGACATAATGAATGAAGGTGTACATAGACTCATAAAATACATAATAGAATATTGTCCCTTTCTCTCCTCATTTATAATTCCATATTGATTGATTGATTGGGTAAGTATTGGAATAAGATTTTTCATTCCATATCCCATATAATTTGGTTATTAAGAAGGAAAATAATTGAATTTCCAAATGAATTTCTCAATAAAACGATTCCTTCAGGTTTCATCCATTGTTTAAGCCCCAATAATAAAATTGTGAGAGGAAAAATCATACTATAAAAACCACATAATCAAGAGGGATTACATTAAATATCTACCTTCTTTGGATTAATCATAGTATATTCATGATCATTTCCATAATTACAAGACTATAACATATAGTTATACATACCCTTAGGGACATCCCAAGACATACCATAAAAATATCTCTATGAATCACACTAATTTTTTGGCATCATAGTTTCTAATGGTTTACTATGACTTTTCTCTAATACCAACTATAGTGACCCATGATTGACATACAAGGACATTACATTTATTTTATAGAATACTTAATACATTACCCAAATATAAACCCAAAGTCCTTATTATTTTAGTGTCTTTGAGAATGTGGAACCAAATAATCTAACACGGTGAAAGATCTTAAACCTATCCCACAATGATCTACCCTTTTGTACTAATACCTAAAACCAATATTTTCTAATCTGGGGAAAAGAAAACAAAAAAAGGGTGTGGCCAAATTCTTAGTAATGTTAAACATGGAGAACATAAAACACACCATAATCACAAGTACGTCAAAACATGAAAATATGTGTTAAATATAAAATCATAGAGTCATAAAATACATCATTGCAGTTCATAAGGCATAAATCATAAAGGAATATTATCCATGATAAAATATAATTGGCATAAAACATGGAATTTCATAAAAAATAAGCACATGATATGATTTCCAGAGTAGACACAGAATTACTTCCAAGTCCATAACTGTTGAAAAATTCAATTACTGTACTAGGATTATTGTCCGTTTAATCCATGTATAATTGAGCTGGTTTTACTTGAGCCCTATATTATAGAACTAAATTTGTTGGAAATTCCAGCTACCTATTACTGAACTGGATTTACGTGTCATTCTAGTCTTGTATTACTGAACTAGATTCACTTTTTTTTTCAATCATCTTTATCTCATGATATATGAATCATTACCTAATTCATTGGAATGATATATAGGTATCATCCATCTAATAATGAAATAATTCTTACTTGTGCCAGAAAAACCAAAATCATTCATCATAGCATATCTTAAGAAATAAAATGGGTTTCATAAACATTATTCCATCATAAAAAAATCCATATAAAATAAAATTCCATCATTAACTAACTAAAATAATAATAATAATATGGATATAAACATACCCCTATTTAAAGAGAATCAGCTTATATGTAAAATAATTTTGATAAAACAATTGATATTAATTTATAAATAAAATATCTTTTCTTATTAAAAAACATTTTCATTTATCAAAATGTCAAGAAATTTTAAAATAAATTAATTTAATTGAATATAAAAATAAAATATTATAAAGCAATATTCATTCAAATAAGTTGTTAAAAAAGTGTAAAAATCTGTTCATGTATAACAAGTTAAAAAACATTCTCCATATACTTTTGTCGGAGAAGACAAAAGGTAACTCATATGGTAAGGGAAAGAGAGATTCCTTCCAAACCATGAAGTAAAAGTTATTAATGGGTAAAAAACTAACGAAATATACATAGGAAAATATTAAAAAATTTATGAATTTCTTTAGAAAACCATTACATGGATGATAGTTATACTCCAATCAATACATATGAATAAACATTTTCAGATAATAATGAGATTGAAAAATTATCCCTTTCCTTAAGTCTTATTTCCTTCATATTTTCCAAAAACATTTTTATAGTGTGATTAAACATATTATTAACCTATAACATAACCGTAATAATATCTATGATACCATATATGATTCACTTACAACGTTTTATCACTCATTTATTTAACAATACAAATTAATGCAACATTTTGCGTAATAATCATTTTATATATCATATATGTTTTATGTTTTTATTATTGATCATATTATATAAATCATGATTTAAATACTTCCATAATGTAAAATATGATTTATACATCATAAATATTATGTATTTAAATATATATAATAGTTCAATAAATTAAATGGAATAGACCATTCATGTAGACAGTAGGTCTTACGTATGCATGAACATTGTTTTTGTTTCCTTATTGAATTGAATTGAAGAATGTAAATGATATATATATATATATATATATCAATCCAGTATTATTATTATAACATATATATCATGATTGTTTTATTATATTTACATTATAATCATTCTTTAATGGTTTACGTGGAGAATGAACATCATCACATTGTGTAGATGGTACATTGTATGCACGTACAGGTGATGATATCATTAACTTAATAGTTAAATTCTATGGAATTGGATGGTATATTAAGTATACATAATATTTATCATTTTATATTCATTATTTAAATACATTATACTCATCATTATACCAATCCAAATTATGTATTGTTGAATAAAAAATTACACCACTGCGTGGAGATGGTGGGCATTACATACGCACGCATGGTGATATTTTTATTTGTATATTGGTTAAAAAGTGGTATATAGTTTTTCCATAATTACAATAAAATTTTAGAATGTATAATACACTGGATTTATTACTTTAGTATTGGAAAACATATGAATAATAAGTATAAGAAGAAAATAATTTTGAATGATGTGGTAAAACAATTACCTCTTTTTCGATTGTCTCTTTTCAATTTACAAAAAAGGTATCCCAAGGAAGTATTTCATTCAAATTTATGGCTTCTATGAGTATGTGGGGATGTTTTAAAGAGTTTTAATAATGTTTTATCCAATCTAATGGTAAATGGAGGTTTGAATAAAAGATAAGGAGAAGTACCATTTTATAGGAGTGGTGTGTGGGAACTTTAAGAATGTCCTTAAATATTAATTTATTATAATTCAATTTTATGTTTCTAATGGTCCTAAAATAATTTATTTCTAAGCTAATATAAGGATGTATCTAAATCCTTTCAATGAATTGGTTTTAGATATGATTAAATAACAAAATCAACCTTATATTTTATATTTTACCCTTAGTTAAAAATATGTACTCTTACCTTGTATTATTTCATTTTATAAATATATAGTTTCTATAGTTACTATGAAATGCAAAGAAAACAAAAAAAGGATCAATAATGTCATGTGTAACGTTATATATGTTATTTTTCAGAATATTATATATTTTATACTATTATATCTTATAATATAATAGTATTTGTTTTAAAAACTCCTTATTGTCTATTTTGATAGTAATTAGTAATTGATTTTCATAGAGCCATAAAAATATTAATCATTAAAAAAACTATATTAACTCCGAGGTAAAATATCTTTCTCATAAATAAAATTCATTTTTGGAATCATATTTTTCAGATTATATTTATATTAATATTTATAATATCATTTATTTCAATGTTTCATTAATAAAGATATCACTGCATCGTAATTGTGTCATACATATTTTTTTATTTAATTATAAAAAATTAAAAATAAATTACCATTATGTGGGAAACATTTTTTATTTTTAATTACTATTTATAATCAAAAAATTAGTTTTATAACCCAATATTATTTTTTTTAATAAAATATATATGTTTATGATATATTTCTCCTTTAAAAAAAATCAAAAAGGTCAGTATCACGCAAAAGTGGCTCCATGGGGTCTTAAAATTGACCGCAAGGATGCTCATGGTCAGAAATATCACATCCAATAGGAATAAAAAATATTATAGTGTAGGGTTATATTATTATAATATTATTTTTTACCTTTATTTACCAGATTTACCCTTTAACCTTGTTATATATAAATATACTTACTAATGTTACTATTCATAATTTCTAAATTTAAAAGATACCTATTTACACAATTAAGACCTTATTTTAAAAATTATGGAGTAAATTTTTCTATACTAAAAACAAAAATTTAGAAAAAAAATTAAATTAATTTCCATTGTCAAAACTAGAAAGTGAGTTTCTAAGAATTTAGAACTATCAAAAGATTGCCATGTATTTGTGTCCAATTTAAATGAGAAATTACTTCCAAGAACAAAAATTGTATTAAATGATAATAACATAATATAGTAAAACTTTTAACCCAATTAAAAATAAATTCATTCTATTTAAAAAAATTAGATGAATATGAATTTTTGAATTAAAATGCATTATTTTTTCATTATTCATTAAAATAAAAAAAATCAGAAAAATCCAAAAAAAATAAACCAATTTTTTTTATTTCTTTATTCCAAAGAAGAAGTTAATTTTTTCAATATAATATTGAAAAGTGATAAAAATTATATATAAAAGGGTTGAACCTTAAAAAGGTAAAAAAAATTCGGTTGTATGGAAAAATTAATCATTAATCAAAAAAAGTGTATTTGTTCTTATATCATTCTCAAAAAAAAAATACATAAAAAGAATTTTAATGTTATATAAAATTTAAAATGTGGTTAATACTATTCATAATGGCTTGTTTATATCCCATTAAAAATTAATATTTAATTAGGTTCTAAATATGAAAGAATTACAACATGAAAGTTTTTTTCATGGAAACCCACATTGTAAAAAGGAATAATAAATATTTATTTTAAAAAAAAAAGTTCTAAACATAAGGGTTACCAAATGTTACTCATCATTAGGTTTCCATATAGGAGAACATAGGTGGGGTGTAAAGATATGGATATGGAATCGAAATATAACCATCTAGTACTGATGGATAATGATCAAGAACAAGGTTGGAGAAAGATAACAACAAGAAATCCATAAATCGAATATATTTTAAGGGAAAATCTGATTAATCAGATAAATATTTACTAATAAATCATTTGTGTCTATTAATATCATTTCCCTACATTTGAAGAATTTTTCATGAGAATAAATACATACTAGATTTTGGTACAATCTCCCAATTGTTAATGAATTGAACAATTTCTGTATCATCTTTGGTTTAAAGAAATTAATTTGAAAATTGAAATTCTTGAAATCGTAATAGATAATGCTATAGTATGATAGTTCATTCCATTTCTCTCAAAAAACAACATTAACACAGGTTATCAAATATGAATAAGTCCACCTATAGTTAGATAATACATTAATCAAATAAACATAAACTAGAATATAACTTATATTATCAATAAATGGATAACATTAAAATCAATCCAAAAGATTCAAATATAAAACATTTGAATGAGGTGAACTAAATTGATAAAACATTTATCTCAAATATCTCATTAGGGAGTTCTTGGTTGTCACATTCGAAATATGTGAATAACTTAGTAATGTATTCTCGTTATTTCTCTTGAAACATGATAATAATATTAATTACCATAGAACCATAGTGAAAACACTCATTATGTAAAAATTAACTCTTTCCACCATCCAAAAATACAAATTAATCTAATTACTCAATCTATGATATCACTTTGTCCTTATATTAGTAATGAGGTCTTTAATACTATCAAAAATCTACAAATCATGTAATTTCCAAAAATTGTATCAATCATTTCTCATGGTTATTGGTACCATATAATTATGGAAAACCATAATAGACCAATATATATATATATATTCCAATATTTCATATTACTACAAAATAGATTCTACAACACTATTTTGGAATCCCATTACATAAAAACTCAATCATTCCACCATGTCGTTATCATAAAAAACATCTCCAATAGTTATTGTATCATATTTAAAATTTCTTTGGGATTTAAGAGGATGTTTATGTTAATAATCCTCCATAAAACTTGTATTATGGAATTAGTTAGCATAATTCCCTATTTCCATGCACTTGTAGCATTGAATTTTGTGTGGTTCATTATCTATATTTTGTTTCATTATTTATATCATTGGAAACCTTTATCCCACTACTTCTGCACTCTACTACTCCATGACCATTTTTTCCACAGATAAAATATTTTCTAGTCCCTTTAAGAAAATCTCTAACATGCTTCTTTCCACACATTTAGCATAATGAAACATTAATATTCTCTTCACCATTGTTTTGAGATTTTCCTTTGAAATCTTTATTTTATTTGTTTTAAAACCCATGAGATTGATATTCATCACCAACATTCATTTCTACCTTGATTTTATAACACACAATCTCTTCATAGCTACAAAATTTTCTTATATATAATTCCATTCAAAGACTTGGTTTTATTCCACTAAAGAATCGATGAAATTCACATACATTTTGGATTATAAAACCATAAGCATATCTTGCATGTCTTGTAAAATTTTCCTTGTATGTACAAACAGATTCATCATCCATTTGTTTAAGATTAAGGAACTCCTTGTAAATTTTTTTTGATTAATATTATGGAAGTACTTATTGAAAAATATGTTCTTGATCTCATACCATTCCATGGATTAAATTTCATCATGATGCCTCGTATTCTAGATTAATGTCCACCACTGGTCTTCTTCACCTTCAAAATGATAAACAACCAAAATGAATTTTCTTTTCCCAAACTTCGAAGGATGAAAAATATATTTTCAATGTTACTGTAACGCCCCGACCCTAGTTACCTAGAGTTGGTGCATTATTACATTACATTGGCATGATCACGAGAAAGATCAAGTCTCGAAAGATCGATTAGTTTAGTAGCCTTGGAATAACTAGATACATCCATAATTTTTTACATTACATCATAAAAAAACATCTTGTCTTCATATCCCCTCATACTATCCCTGCAGGTCATTCATAAATTACTTCTTCATAATCCTGGGAAAAATAAAACATTGAAAGGGGTGAGCTCAGATGCTCAGTAAGGATAACATTATAGCAGAAGCTTTCATAAATAAGCATAAACACTTAAGGCAATTTATAATTAAAACAAAAGCCTTTTAAACTTGAACTTCATCATAAAATGGCAAAGGTAAAATGAAATAATGCCATTTACTTACTCACATGGATATTCTACTAGTCGAATGATCACATGCAATATCAATATCCACTTTCATAATGTTGGAATGCATAATGCCAGACTATCATAACCACATAGCCAAGGCCTCGTGCCAAGACTACAAATAAGATTTTTCCAAGGCCTTGTGCCAAGACACTAGTTTGTCTCATGAGACCTACCGATGCATCGAGGAGCTATAGCGGGCTCCACCCGTCACTTATTAAGTCCAATTCATTCCTCATATGAA
Organism: Viscum album; assembly: GCA_963277665.1. Taxonomy (NCBI): domain Eukaryota; kingdom Viridiplantae; phylum Streptophyta; class Magnoliopsida; order Santalales; family Viscaceae; genus Viscum; species Viscum album. Next base: position 397,473,139 of record OY728148.1, read on the forward strand.
TAGGTTTAAGCATAAAATAAATATTCGTATTAAAACTTGCATACGAAATGTCAATACTTTAACCACAAACCATGAATGGTATAAAAATAGAACATCCACAGTCAAACATAACTCATTTGATACAATATGGAAGATTGTATTGTATCACATTAACCTCAATCATGAATAATGAAGGATGTTGACATAGATGAAAATAATCATCAAAACCATTTGAGAGAAATATCCCCCTTTTCTTGAAAACATTTAAAAGTCACACTATTTGTCAAGAAGCCATTTAAAAATAGATTTTTGAATCAAAGTGTCCCATACCACTTTGAAACCTTTTAAAAGGATTTTTAAATTTAAAACTTTAATGTCCATAAAAATAAATCCTTAAAACCATTTTTAAAATATGGACATTAATGAGCATGATTTAGAAGAATAATTCTTTAAAACATTTTAAAATGGTATTTTGGTTAGAGTTTCTAACCAAAAGAGAGACACTTGAATACAAATAATTGAGGTAATCAAAACATTGTAATATCATGAGAATAAAGGAATTCATGATATACTATGTCAAAGTACATTATATACACCACATAAAAGTGATTCGGTGTATATCATCAAGGAAGTCTCAATGGAATGTAAATTGAGATGAAATCTCTCATAAAGGTTGTATCCTTAGGTTAAGGATAAATCAACGACATAATTATGTGTGAAAAATATAAATACACTAAATATGATTGGATATTCAGTGTAAATCAATCAAAGGATATTCACACATATTCTTGTAAAAACAATACCAACGAATTGGATGTTTAACTCAACAAATGGAGAATGAGTTAAAATTACTCTTATCAAATTCATATCAATGAATTGAGAATTATCAATGGAGTGATTATGTTTATCAAACTTATATCCACAGGAAGGGGAGTGGAAATTATGACATAATCAAGTGAATAGTGATTCCACACATAATCTTGGGGTAATATAATCAATGAAATATGCGTAAAGCCAAATGAGTGGAAATTGAAATCTCAAATTTCCTTATTGATTAGGTAACTTAAGAAACAAACACCCATGAAAGAAAGATCATACCATGATGATTTAAATACCCATAAAATAAAGTATATTACACAATGAATACAATCATGGGTAGTACACATACACCACATGCAATAATTAAGTGGTGATCAATGGAATTCTCACGGAATTAAAAGTGAGACAAGAAACCCCTTACCACGTTAATCAACTGAGTCGCATGGCCAAAAGTTAATAACCACCAAATGATTTACAGAATAACATGAATATAAAGTGAATCATGATAATATATATCAAATGTAAGTACACAATACACCACTTTCAATAATTTAGTAGCGAACAATGGAAATCTTACGGAATTGAAAGTGAGATAAGAGAATCCCTTACTTTGTAATTTTTCCTTGGTCGATGGTAGGTTTACCTCCTGTATAATGGTGAAATAATTGTTATTGAATAATACAAGAATCATTTACTTTAATATGATATCATATATGATCTTTTAACATTGATTTGTTAATAATATCTTAGAATTATCGTCATTTCGCGTGTTAACGCGTTCATTTTACATTATATTCTTTGTTATGTGAGCCATATTCATTATTAATGGGATGTATATTATTTATATCCAGAATGATATAAAGTCCTTAGATACTATTTTTAAATCATCAAATTATAATTATACTTGAATGGATATGATGGACAATGAATCTCATCGCGTTCGTGGAGACGGTAGTCCGCACGTACGCACGAACGCTACTTCCATTTAATTTTTCATTTTAAAAGAATTGAATACAAATGATACATAGGTATATTATTATTCCAGTATAATATAATATTTTATATATGTTACTTACGTTCATTAACACCATCCTTTATACGTTCCATGTGTGGTATGAACGAGTCATATCATTTTAAGGGGGCGGTAGTCCGCACTTCCTCAAATGAAATTATCGTATGTATATAGAACATGAAACGAATAAGGATATGAAATAAAATGGAATTACAGAAGATTATATATAAAATATATATCATTAATATCATATTTAATTACAGTTCCATCATAATGGCCACCATGAGAGGCGGTAAGATGTATTTGAACAATCATCGTTTCGTGAGGCGTTAGTTTGCAATCCACAGAAACATTATGTTCATCATCCATTAGATGGAGTTGTGTGTATGTGTAGTTTGAATCCTTCTTATAAAAACATCCTAGTATATTGTGGATACTGGTGTTGTTACAAAAGAAAGGAAATAAAAAGAGTTTGGGGGTTGGAGAAGCAAAATAAATGAAAATAATTTAAGAGAAATCGTTACCTTTAATTTAGGTAACTCACTTTGGTTGGAACCAAAGGACTTCTTGAAATGCTTTCTGCCTAAGGGGAAGTTTCAAGGAGGAGGAGAGGGATGTGGGGAGCTTATTTGGGCAGAGTTTGGACGAGCCAAGTGGCTTGAGAGGTGTGAGGAATGAGTATAAGTGGTCTCCTTTTATAAGGGAGAAGAGGGGCTCTTTAGGAAAGAGTGAAAGTATTACTTTATAATATAGTTATATTCGGTTTATAATGGTCCAAAAATCATTGAGGTCGAAGATAAGATGACTAATATTCTAAATGACATCAACCAATAAGAATTGTACAGGTTGTAGATAATATTTTAATCATTATAATCTTATTTATTTAAATGATTTATTAATGAGGTAAACATTGCATCATTATTGTGTCATTAATAATTTAAATTATTTGATGTCTAAAAATTATAAATAAAATATGATTATGTAGTAAATATTTTTAGCTTTTTAATGAATATTTATAATCGAAAATCCAACATGTATAACCCTATGTAAAAATTGTTCTTCTAAAAGATGTAAGCTTATGCCATTTTTATTTTTATTTTAACTTTATTAATATAAAGTGTCCCTACCACATACAAGTGGCTCCAAGGGGTCCCCAAATTGACCCAAGGATGCTCATGGTCGGGTATGTGTCCACCAATAAGGTTAGGACACGTTTTAGGGTAATTTTGTATTATTATAATATTATTTTTTAACCCTTATTTACCGGATTTACCCTTAACCATGGTAAATAAAATATTTACCACAGTAATTATTCAAAATGTCTAAAAATAAAAGTTACCTATTTACACAATTTGGACATCCTGATTCCAAATATGGAATCTATTTTTCTAAATTCAAAACACAAAAGTGGCAGAAATTAATTTAAAATTAATTCCCGCTGTCAAAACAAAAAGCGTGTTTTTAAGAGGTAATAACTATAAAAAGATTGACACTTGTTTATGTTCGGTTTAATTGTAAAATTATGTCCAATGACCAACATTATATTAAATGGTAAAAATATATTCTAAATATACTTTAAAACCACTCAAATTCACAATTTATCACTATTAATTATTTTGATTAAAAAAGTTGTTTTTAATTAAAATTTAGTAATTTTCACTATTCATCAAAATATAAAAGTTATCCGAAAAGTACTAAAATTTCAGCCTAGGCTAATTTAAATATTCCGAATCCAAAAATGAAGTCCATTTTGAAATATAAAATATATATGATTTCAAAAAGTAGGTATTACTATCCATAACGGCTAGTTTAATTAGTTGTGGTGTGTGTTAGAACTCGAGGTTGCGTACAACACACGCTATCGCATTATTCGAAGGGAAACGTACCGTGGAAACTTGGGGTGTTACATTCTCCCCTCCATCAATAAATTGCGTCCTCACAATTTTTAAAATTTTTCTTGGGAATATAATGGAAAGTCCCACATCGGAAAAAGAGTCAATAAAACTATCACTTTAAAAGAAAGAAAGAGAGGTATAAGGGTCATCCAAGATAACCCATACTAGGATTCCATGTAAGAAAACATGGATATGGATGATAAACTAAGTGTCATGTTCTGATGGAGAGGGATAGAAATCATGATCAGGAGAAAGTTAACAATGAGAAAACCACAAACTTGTGTTGGGACAAACGACCATTAGTCTCCTAGTAGGAAAGTAAACGGACAACATTTTTTTAAGTTACATTACATAAGGAAGAGGAATTCATTTATGATATTGACTAAGAACATTATGAGATATACTTACATTTTAAGTAGATTTTCATTCTTTAATAAATTTCCACCACTAACTCAATTTTTTTTAAACGATGAGTATTCAAGAAGACTTGGTCACACTGGAAGAGCTAGAATAAACTTCTATAGAATCACATGATCCATGCAGGATAAACCATATATTTACATTGTCTTTGAAGATTAATCAAAACCAAAATGGTTAGTGAATGATCTAATGATCCCCCAAAAGGTAGTTCATTGCACTAATCTTAATTTCTAAAATTAAACCAACAATACCCCAAAGTTAAATAGATATTATTCAATAACCAATTGTCCTTAAAATCTTTTAATATAATCCAAACTAATATTGAAACCCAAATCATAGAAGAATTTGATTATGTAGTCTCCCATGTTACATTGTATCTCCAAATGACATCAAATACTCTTAAAGTCACATACTTAAAAGTAATTAACATCATCACATATTCTCTGTTATAGGTTAATCATTTCCATAAATAACCCAAATCACTATAAATCAACAATAAAAACGTAGATAAAAATCCACCATTACTCTACAAATGAAACCCCATTGTATTCTATTTTCGTTGGGCATATAGTGTTCCCAACAAAGCGAACATCTTCCAAAATAACATTTATCACTTAATCCCCAAATCATTTTCCTATACCAAGGGTATTCATTTGATAAGACATAAGAACCCAAATCATCTTATTATTGATCAATAAAATAATTTTACAAAAAAAAATAGTCACACTAACCAGGGAATTCACGTAGTCCAGTGGTAGGCGATAAATCCCAATCGCACTTTGGTTGTGGGTTCGATTCCCACAACTTTGTCCGATGCGACGGGTTGTCACACGGTCTACGTGTTGTCCTTTTTCAAAAAATATATTTTATAATATTACCAAAATGAGATAAATTCCTCAAAATAACATAATTTAACCACAAATATTATATCATACCTTGCATTTTCATCCCAAATTATAATAACTTATAATTTCCTCAAACCCAATGATCATATAAGACCAAATGGTTATTTATAACTATATCCGCAACAGAAAAGATAATTCTTCCTCAGATATCATTTTCACATGATAAATTGCAGGTTTACACATACAAGAGAAAATTATTCCAAAGTAACCCCATCAATAAAGAGCACTAACACTTTTAATCATTTCACCATCCATTTATTTCCACATAGGTTCTTCATCATATGTTCCTCGGGTTCCCACATTGCCTCTTCCATCTTATGATTTCTCCATTGATCTTTTACCAGACAAGTCATCCGGTTTCTCAACACTTGATCATTGGTATGAAGAATTCTGATAGGCTCTTCACAATAAGATAGATCGAGTTCCAGTTATAATTCTTCATAGGTGAGTACATGCATTGGGTCAGGCATGTATTTTGTCACTAGAGGTATGTGGATCAAAACATGAACTCTGGAGAGACTAGGCGGATTTGACTTTTGGTAGAATGCGTTCATGTGTCACAATGGTACCTCAGGAATTTTTCAAAATCATCTACTTCCTTTACCCAAAAACTCCTCATCCATTTTGGATTATATCGATGGAAGCATCGATGCATCATAAAAAATAGGTATTTCTTATATATAATTTTGAGACATCGTCTTTAACATGTTTTTTTAGAAAAATTCTCACTGATTCATCTTCAAATATTTCAAAATAAGGTTTTGGTAAATCAGTTTTCGTATATCCCAAAAGACATAAATATATGTTTTTGATACATATAGGCTGCTCGAAGGTCTCCCTCTTCTACAGCATCTAGAAAATCATTTAGTGCATCGTAATTTTGAGATAAAGTGAATAATTTGAAAAGACCCTGATGGTACTTCCCACGCTTAGCGTGGTAAGAAAGTTGAGAGCGCAACATTATCCCATAGTCGGTACTTGATCCTTGAAAGAATCGTGCAATGCTAGAGGTATTGGATGTCTCATAAAGTTGTTTGCATGTAACTTGGACATTTGAAAAAGTTTCAACATCGTCTGCGCATGACTTCTGGATAATAATTGTAAGTAGTTCTTCCGGAAGAGAGAGAAGAGTTGTTCGTGATCTTGCTCCCTCCATGTTTCAACTAACAAAAAAAAATACAATTAGGGTTTTTTGAATACTTATCTAATAACAATGTAAAAAAATAGACATAATAGGATAATCATGTAATTGAACAATATATCCTAACTTGGGGTACCCTATGTTAAAATCTAGGTTATCCACTATCTATTTGCCGACATATATTCTTAGGGGCATTTTTTTTGTATTCCCTTAATAATGGTTTATACTAATCTTGTGAATTTACCAAAGCATATCCTCCGGGAGTGTCGTAACCAAGAGTGCAGCAAGGCCCGTTGTCGTGCACCAGTTCCCGTTCGTGTCTAGCTCAAAGCGGTGTTTTCGGGTTTTACCCCTAGGTACATCTGTGCCAGAGCCGCCTCTACCTGCTCGTATCCAGACAGGGATGTATTGCTCGGAAAACTCACAAAATATCTACAATACCAAAATTCTAGGAAGTTCTTCTATACTAATCCTCAAAGTTCATCTTAGGTTTACGTGCTCTAATCAGAGTTTATCTAAATCTAGCTTCCAAGGTTTGTACTAAACTTCCTCTGATACCAACTGTAACGCCCCGACCCTAGTTACCTAGAGTTGGTGCATTATTACATTACATTGGCATGATCACGAGAAAGATCAAGTCTCAAAAGATCGACTAGTTTAGTAGCCTTGGAATAACTAGATACATCCATAATTTTTTACATTACATTATAAAAAAACATCTTGTCTTCATATCCCCTCATACTATCCCTGCAGGTCATTCATAAATTACTTCTTCATAATCCTGGGAAAAATAAAACATTGAAAGGGGTGAGCTCAGATGCTCAGTAAGGATAACATTATAGCAGAAGCTTTCATAAATAAGCATAAACACTTAAGGCAATTTATAATTAAAACAAAAGCCTTTTAAACTTGAACTTCATCATAAAATGGCAAAGGTAAAATGAAATAATGCCATTTACTTACTCACTTGGATATTATACTAGTCGAATGATCACATGCAATATCAATATCCACTTTCATAATGTTGGAATGCATAATGCCAGACTATCATAACCACATAGCCAAGGCCTCGTGCCAAGACTACAAATAAGATTTTGCCAAGGCCTTGTGCCAAGACACTAGTTTGTCTCATGAGACCTACCGATGCATCGAGGAGCTATAGCGGGCTCCACCCGTCACTTATTAAGTCCAATGCATTCCTCATATGAATAGGTTTAAGCATAAAATAAACATTCATATTAAAACTAGCATACGAAATGTCAATACTTTAACCACAAACCATGAATGGTATAAAAATAGAACATCCACAGTCAAACATAACTCATTTGATACAATATGGAAGATTGTATTGTATCACATTAACCTCAATCATGAATAATGAAGGATGTTGACATAGATGAAAATAATCATCAAAACTATTTGAGAGAAATATCCCCCTTTTCTTGAAAACATTTAAAAGTCACACTATTTGTCAAGAAGCCATTTAAAAATAGATTTTTGAATCAAAGTGTCCCATACCACTTTGAAACCTTTTAAAAGGATTTTTAAATTTAAAACTTTAATGTCCATAAAAATAAATCCTTAAAACCATTTTTAAAATATGGACATTAATGAGCATGATTTAGAAGAATAATTCTTTAAAACATTTTAAAATGGTATTTTGGTTAGAGTTTCTAACCAAAAGAGAGACACTTGAATACAAATAATTGAGGTAATCAAAACATTGTAATATCATGAGAATAAAGGAATTCATCATATACTATGTCAAAGTACATTATATACACCACATTAAAGTGATTCGGTGTATATCATCAAAGAAGTCTCAATGGAATGTAAATTGAGATGAAATCTCTCATAAAGGTTGTATCCTTAGGTTAAGGATAAATCAACGACATAATTATGTGTGAAAAATATAAATACACTAAATATGATTGTATATTCACTGTAAATCAATCAAAGGATATTCACACATATTCTTGTAAAAACAATACCAACGAATTGGATGTTTAACTCAACAAATGGAGAATGAGTTAAAATTACTCTTATCAAATTCATATCAATGAATTGAGAATTATCAATGGAGTGATTATGTGTATCAAACTTATATCCACAGGAAGGGGAGTGGAAATTATGACATAATCAAATGAATAGTGATTCCACACATAATCTTGGGGTAATATAATCAATGAAATATGCGTAAAGCCAAATGAGTGGAAATTGAAATCTCAAATTCCCTTATTGATTAGGTAACATAAGAAACAAACACCCATGAAAGAAAGATCATACCATGATGATGTAAATACCCATAAAATAAAGTATATTACACAATGAATACAATCATGGGTAGTACACATACACCACATGCAATAATTAAGTGGTGATCAATGGAATTCTCATGGAATTAAAAGTGAGACAAGAAACCCCTTAACACGTTAATCAACTGAGTCGCATGGCCAAAAGTTAATAACCACCAAATGATTTACAGAATAAAATGAATATAAAGTGAATCATGATAATATATATCAAATTGAAGTACACAATACACCACTTTCAATAATTTAGTAGCGAACAATGGAAATCACACGGAATTGAAAGTGAGATAAGAGAATCCCTTACTTTGTAATTTTTCCTTGGTCGATGGTAGGTTTACCTCCTGTATAATGGTGAAATAATTGTTATTGAATAATACAAGAATCATTTACTTTAATATGATATCATATATGATCTTTTAACATCGATTTGTTAATAATATCTTAGAATTATCGTCATTTCGGGTGTTAACGTGTTCATTTTACTTTATATTCTTTGTTATGTGAGCCATATTCATTATTAATGGGATGTATATTATTCATATCCAGAATGATATAAAGTCCTTAGATACTATTTTTAAATCATCAAATTATAATTATACTTGAATGGATATGATGGACAATGAATCTCATCGCGTTCGTGGAGACGGTAGTCCGCACGTACGCACGAACGCTACTTCCATTTAATTTTTCATTTTAAAAGAATTGAATCCAAATGATACATAGGTATATTATTATTCCAGTATAATATAATATTTTATATATGTTACTTAAGTTCATTAACACCATCCTTTATACGTTCCATGTGTGGTGTGAACGAGTCATATCATTTTAAGGGGGCGGTAGTCCGCACTTCCTCAAATGAAATTATCGTATGTATATACAACATGAAACGAATAAGGATATGAAATAAAATGGAATTAAAGAAGCTTATATATAAAATATATATCATTAATATCATATTTAATTACAGTTCCATCATAATGGCCACCATGAGAGGCGGTAAGATGTATTTGAACAATCATCGTTTCGTGAGGCGTTAGTTTTCCATCCACAGAAACATTATGTTCATCATCAATTAGATGGAGTTGTGTGTATGTGTAGTTTGAATCCTTCTTATAACAACATCCTAGTATATTGTGGATACTGGTGTTGTTACAAAAGAAAGGAAATAAAAAGAGTTTGGGGGTTGGAGAAGCAAAATAAATGAAAACAATTTAAGAGAAATCGTTACCTTTAATTTAGGTAACTCACATTGGTTGGAACCAAAGGACTTCTTGAAATGCTTTCTGCCTAAGGGGAAGCTTCAAGGAGTAGGAGAGGGATGTGGGGAGCTTAGTTGGGCAGAGTTTGGACGAGCCAAGTGGATTGAGAGGTGTGAGGAATGAGTAGAAGTGGTCTCCTTTTATAAGGGAGAAGAGGGGCTCTTTAGGAAAGAGTGAAAGTATTACTTTATAATATAGTTATATTCGGTTTATAATGGTCCAAAAATCATTGCGGTCGAAGATAAGATGACTCATATTCTAAATAACATCAACCAATAAGAATTGTACAGGTTTTAGATAATATTTTAATCATTATAATCTTATTTATTTAAATGATTTATTAATGAGGTAAACATTGCATCATTATTGTGTCATTAATAATTTAAATTATTTGATGTCTAAAAATTATAAATAAAATATCATTATGTAGTAAATATTTTTATCTTTCTAATGAATATTTATAATCGAAAATCCAACATGTATAACCCTATGTAAAAATTGTTCTTCTAAAAGATGTAAGCTTATGCCATTTTTATTTTTATTTTAACTTTATTAATATAAAGTGTCCCTACCACATACAAGTGGCTCCAAGGGGTCCCCAAATTGACCCAAGGATGCTCATGGTCGGGTATGTGTCCACCAATAAGGTTAGGACACGTTTTAGGGTAATTTTGTATTATCATAATATTATTTTTTAACCCTTATTTACAAGATTTACCCTTAACCATGGTAAATAAAATATTTACCATAGTAATTATTCAAAATGTCTAAAAATAAAAGTTACCTATTTACACAATTTGGACATCCTGATTCCAAATATGGAATCCATTTTTCTAAATTCAAAACACAGAAGTGGTAGAAATTAATTTAAAATTAATTCCCGCTGTCAAAACAAAAAACGTGTTTTTAAGAGGTAATAACTATCAAAAGATTGACAATTGTTTATGTTCGGTTTAATTGTAAAATTATGTACAATGACCAACATTATATTAAATGGTAAAAATATATTCTAAATATACTTTAAAACCACTCAAATTCACAATTTATCACTATTAATTATTTTGATTAAAAAAGTTGTTTTTAATTAAAATTTAGTAATTTTCACTATTCATCAAAATATAAAAGTTATCCGAAAAGTACCAAAATTTCAGCCTAGGCTAATTTCAATATTCTGAATCCAAAAATGAAGTCCATTTTGAAATATAAAATATATATGATTTCAAAAAGTAGGTATTACTATCCACAACGGCTAGTTTAATTAGTTGTGGTGTGTGTTAGAACTCGAGGTTGCGTACAACACACGCTATCACATTATTCGAAGGGAAACGTACCGTGGAAGCTTGGGGTGTTACAGTTACTGATCCATTTTTTAACATCATGTGTATCAAAGGACCCACTTAAAGAAGGTAGAACATTCCTCATGAAGTACTCAACTGGATGTTCCCATCTATTCTCATTTGGAAGTCCAAAATTATTCATATCATATGTATGTATAGAAATAAGATTTTTCATTCCATCTCTTATAACATTTGGATATTAAGGATGACAATAATTACATATCCTAGAGGATTTATTATTAACATGATTTCTTCAGGTTCTATCCAAGGTCTAAAACCCATAAAAAATAGTGTGAGAGGAAAAAATCATACTAGGAAAACAAAATAATCAAGGGGGAGTACATTCAATCTCTAACATCATAGGATTAATCCTAGGTTATTCATGATCATTTCCATAATTATAAGACTATAACCTATAGTTATACATACCCTTAGAGACACCCATATACATACCATAGAAATATCTATAAGGATCACAATAATGTTTTCTTATTTTAGTTTCCAATTGTTAATTAATCATTCACATTGATAACAACTATAATGATTCATTTTACACATACATAGACATTAAATTTATTTTGAGGAATAACTAATATAGTACATGATATATAAACACAATTACTATATTAGTTTAGTGTGTTTGGAATCATGGATCATAATCTGCTAACATAGTTAATGATTTTTAACATCTCCCATAAAGATCAACCCCTTCTATTTTCCTACCTAAAACCATTCTTTATATAATGGGGGAAATAAAACAAAAAATGGTGTGATTAAATCCTTAGTATCAGTAAACAAAGAGAATATAAAACAAACCATAAAAATAATAATGGGAAAACATGAAAATAATGTTTCAATATCAAAATAATGAGTCATGAAATAATTCCATGCAGTATGAGAGGTATAGATCATTATGTAACATTAACCACGATAAAATAACATTGGCATAAAACATATAATTTTAGAAAACAAATAAGCACATAATATAATTTATACTGTTTTCTAGGAATTTCTACCAAGACCATCATAATGGAATAATTCCATTATAGAACTATATTTACTTGTCGTTCCATCCTTGTATTACTAATTCAGGTTTACATGTCATTCTAGCACTGTATTACTGAATGAGATTTACTTGACGTTCCAACCCTGTATTACTTAACCAGAAATACATATTATTCTATTCATGTATTACTGAATTCGATTTAATTTCCATTGTATTCATGTTTATATCATGATATATTAATTATTAACCAATTCATTGGAGGGAGATATAGGTCCCACCAATCATATAATGAAATCATTCTTACATGTACCAGATAAACATAAATCATTCATCATAGCATAACTCAAGAAAAAAATGGGTTTCAAAAACATAATTCCATCATAAAATAATACATATAAAATATCATTCTATCATTAACCCACTCAAATAATAGTAATATTTTTAATAAATACATAACCATATTTAAATAAAGTCAACTTAGATGGAAAATAAATTTGATAAAACAATTGAGCTAAATTATTGAAGAAAGTATCATTTCTTCTTCAAAAACATATTATTTTATCCAAATGTAGTGCATTTTTAAAATAAAATAATATAATTGAAAAAAAATGAAATCATGTAAATGAAGCTTAATGGAAATAAGGATTACGAAAGCATAAAAATCCATTCATGTAGTATATGTTTAAAAATCATTCTCCTTCTACTTTTCTCAAAGAAGAAAAAAGGTAACTCTTATGGTAAAAAAATATTATTCCCTACAAACCATGTTGTAAAAGTCCAAAAAGATTAAAAATGACATTAAAAATACATAGATGAATAGTAAACATTTTTAAACCCCATTCTTAGAATACATGGAGATTAATGATAAATATAGCCAAGTAAATACTTATGTAAAAACAATCTTCAGAAATAATGAGATGTAAAAAGTATCCCTTAACATTGGTCCAATTTAATCTATATTTATCTGGAACATCTATATAGTGGGTTTAAACATATTATTAACTTGTAAAAGATCAATAATAATATCTATTAATTCTTATATGATTTACTAATGACATTATATTATTTATTTCTTAATCACTTCCATGTTTGTGAAACGTTTCATAAAAATAATTTTATTTATCATACATTTTTTAATTTGATATTCTTGATCTTATTACGTAGATCATTATTTACATACGTCTATAATGTAAAACATGATTTATATATCATAAATATTCAGTATATATATATATATATAATATGGATAAATGAAATTGAATACATCGTTAATGGAGACGGTTGGTCGTACGTATGCATGAACGTTGTCTCCGTTTCCTTGTTGAATTGAATAAAAGAAAGTAAACGACTTGCGTATATATACCAAAATCCAGCATAATTATTATTTCATATATTTAATTATTATTAATTATATATACTTTATAATAATTATTTATTGGTTAATGTGGATAATGAATCGCATTGTGTTGTGGATACAGTAGGTCGTACGTACTCATAAATGGTTAAATGATATAGAATTGGATGGTATATTAATTATGAATAATGATAATAATTTTATATTCATTATTTATATCGATTATACTCATCATTATAAAAATTCTAATTAAGTATTTTTGAATAAAAAATTACACCACAGCATGGAGACGGTATGTCGTCTGTATGCACATACGGTGATATTGTTATTTTTTGGATAGATAAAAGGAGGTATTTGGTTTCCCCATAGTTATAATAAAATATCAAAATCTAGAATATACTAGATTTATTACATTATTATGAGAATAAAATAATATGATGAAGTAGAAGAATAATTTTTGTTAAAGATATGGTAAGCCAAATTCCAATTTTGTGAGTATCTCCTTTTGATTTGAACAAAAGGTCTCCCTATGATGGATTTATGCCAAATTTTCTTCCTATAGAAAAATGTTAAGGTATTTGGGAGGAGATTTTGGTAGGGATTGAAAGAGACCATGGGCTTTATAGTTGTTAATAAAGGATAAGGATAATTTCCCTTTTATATGAGAGGTGGGGGGAATTTATTAAATTCTTTAAATATTAATTTATTCTAAATATGTTTTCGGTTAATAATGGTCCCAAACTCTTTTATTTGGAATCTAATTTGTGAATGGGTATTAATCCTTTCAACCAATAAAATTTATACAACTTTATTTCACAAAATAAACCACATATTTTATCTTTAAGCCTTAGTTATAAACATTAACTCATACCATGTCTTGTTTCATTTTTATATTATAAGGTTACAATAGTTACTATAAAATGCTACCCAAACCAAAAGTGTATCATTAATGACATTTGTTAAATTATATAAGTTTGTTGGCTGAATAATATAATCTTAGTACTATTATATCATTTACTAAAGTAGTATTTTTTAAACCCACTTATGTCAATTCTGACAATAATTAGTAATTGTTTTTTCAAAGCAATAAAAAAATTATTCATTTCATAAAACCACATTATCTCAAAGATAAAATGCCTTTTTAATCCATATAATTAGTGTATGGATTCATAATGTTCATATTATATTTATTTTAATATTTATTATAACATTTCTTTTAATCATTCATTAATAGGGTAATCATTTCGTCATTATTGTGTTATAAATAAATATTTGTTATTTAAAGCATAAAAATTATAAATAAAATAAAATGATGTATAAAATCACTTTAAATTTAAAATGACTATTTATAGTAATATAAATTAGTTATGTAACCATATATTAAAAATCTTAAGAAAAATATATTAGTTTATGTTATATTTCACATTAGATTAAATTAAAAATTATAAAAGGTTATAATCATGCCATAATGGCTCCATGGGGTCATAAAATTGACCCATTGATTCCCATGGTCGAAAATATAACAATTAATAGGAGTAGGATACGTTTTATGGTAGTTTTATATTATTATAACATAATTTTTTACCCATATATACCAGGTTTACCCATTAACTATGGTAAAAATAATAATTACTTATGATACTATTCATAATGTACAAAAATAAAATCTAAAAATTTAAAAATTATATATCTTCTGAATACAAATATGGAATAAATTTTTCTAAATTCAAATAAATTTTTTTGCAGAAATTCATTATAAATTAATTCTCGTTGTCAAAACCAGAAATCATGCTTTTTAAAAACTAAAAAAACTATCAAAAGATTGACATCTATTTATGTCTAATTTAAATTTAAAATTACATCCTAAGAAGAAAAATGTATTTAAACATAAAAAATAAACCAATTAAACTATATAAAAAAATTAGAAATATAATCTATCTACAAAAAATAAATTAGATTGAAAAGCAGTTTTGAATTAAAAGGTAGTATTTGTCAGTATTCAAAAAAATATGATTTTTATCAAAAAAATATGAAAAATTCAATTTTTTTTTGATATCCCTCATAAAAAGAAGTAGTTTATTTTTCCAAATTGGATTTATCAATATTTTAAAAACTATATTTTATATGGGTGGGCCATAAAAAGGTGGTAAAACTACTTTTTTTTGAAATATATTTATTTTATTTGAAAAATAGAATTTTTAGTTATATCATGTTCTATAAAATATATAATATGGACTTTAATGTTATATAAAATTCAAAATGTGGTTAATACTATTCATAAATGCTAGTTTATATCCAATTAATTAATAATATTTTAATAATAATTCATTGATTAGTGAAACATGGAATAACACACAATGTGATCTATCATGAAAGGTCTCTCATGCATGTAACTCAAGACAATTCAGTGTTTCATGTACTGAATGCTTCCATTTGTGTTTCCTATATCATAATTCAAACATAGTTCATTAATAAATTGAAAAAAATCTATACTTAGATTTGTGTGAAATGAAATATATCAATTGAAATTGATATTGTGTGTAACACAAGGCAAGTATAGTGTGGCATATACTGCATGCTAATATGTTGTTGTATATAGAAAAAGATAATGATGGTGTAGTATACAACACAACACATAAAATAAATTTAAAAACAATCCCTCTCATAAAATCTTTGGGTGTTACATAATACTCCCCATAAAATGAATTTCCCCTTCAAATTCATCGAGGTTATAAAAGGATTACTACTTTAAATTTTCTTTCATGGAAACCAAAATAATATAAAAGGAATACTAAATCATTATTTTAAAAAAATCATTAAAAATATAAAGGTTACACAAAGTATATCATCAATGGGTTTTCACATAAGACAACATAATATTGAGTGGAAAACATAAATACGAAAGATAAATCTATCCATCCAGTTCTGATGGATACATATAGATAACAAGGTTGTAGAATGCTGACAACCGAATATCAATAAATTTGTGATGATTTAAGAGACCATTTGATTCATCGGATTAAAAGGTACTGTGATTGCATTTTTGGTTTTCAAGATCATTTTCCTGCAGTTGAAGAATGTTTCCTGAGAATAAACACTTACTGTATTTTGGTAAAATATCACTATTTTTAATGCCTTGAATAATTTTCATATCATCTATTATTTAATGGAATGAAGATGAATTTTCCATTCTTGATGTGTTATCAGATCATGCATAGGACGATAGGTCATTCCATCTCTCTCAACAAAATGGTTTGAACATGTAATCAAATATGCATAATTCCACCTATAGTAAGATAATACATTAATCTAACCAACATCAACTGGAATATAAATTATATTATCTATAAATGGATAACCTTATAATCCTTCCAATAAAAAAATAGAAAACATTATAAAGATTTGAAATAACTTAACATAACATTTTTCTCTTATATCTCATTTGGTTGTTCTTGGTTTTCACATTCCAAACACATGAGTACATAAATCATTTATTCTATTGAATTCTCTTGAAACACGATAATAACATGAATTACTATGAATCCTGAGTTAAAATTTTTATTCTATCAAAATTAACTCTTTCCACACACCAAAAATACTAAAAGTTCTACATACGCAAACCATCATATCACATTGAGCTTATATCGATCATAAGGTCATTAATACTATCAAACATCGACATATCATGTGATTTCCAAAAATATTTCAATCACTTTTCATGGTTACTGGTACCATATACTTATATAAAACCACAATAGACCAGTACATAGACATTACAGTATTTCATAACACGATAAAAGAGATTCTACAACACTATTTTGGAATCCCATTGCATAACAACTTAATAATTCCACCACGTCATTATCATACTCAACATCTCCAATAGTGATCACATGTGACTTGCCATTTTTATTGGCCTTAATATTTTTATGATTTTGAGAATCATCCAATTCCCTTGGATTAGTTCATTGTTCAGCATTATACCTTATTTCCTTTCACTTGTATAATTGATGCGTGGGTGGTGTGTTCTTTGAAGTCTTTTATCATCCAAACCCATCTGATTATGTCAACGTGGGTTTCAAAGAAAATTACTTTTAAAATGTTTTATGTTTGAAAAATTGATTTTCAAGGAATGGTTATTTACCTTAAAAAATGATATATGTGGTCCTTTAAAACAAATTTTTATCTTAGAATATATCCTTTGATATTGTTTATTCATTACTGAGTACATGATATAAGGCCACCATTATTTTTTTGGAATTTTTTACAAATAATATGATATGTTTTTTATGAAACATGTTACAGTTTCTAGGGTTATATCATGATAAAATACATATGAAACCCAATTTCATTCTTTTTTTATTATATGATTATGAAACAGACAAGTTTTACATTGGTTTTAATATGATTAAATTTTTAGGATACCCATTACATTTCCTAGGTTATGATTTGATGTTTATAAATCCTATCTCTTTTTATGAGTCTTGATACGATTAATGTGTTATTATCATCTATCACATTCATGCATAATTTCATTATAAGATAGTTGGTTCCAATATCTCCCTCAAATTCTATGGGTAAAGATTTAAATACCATGAGATATAAGTGAAGGGAATTTGTAATGATATTGTATTTTTAATGGACATTATCCACCAAGATTGCCTTGTTAGTGAACCATGACTACTATGATGGTCTTAAGAGTGAACCAAGACTACTAAGATGGTCTTGGTAGTGAAAATTGATAGTAGATATGTTTTTTGGAGTAAACCATGGATTCTAATACGGATTGGGGAGTGAACCAATTATATAATAAGGAAAAGGGATGCAACCACAGATGGTGGTGAGTCCCACCGAATAGGTTTAGCCTCAATGATGTGCCCACATATGTTTTTTGAAATGACCACAATAGATAGAGATATATTTTTATATTTTTATGAGTCTTCCATAATTTTGTGAATTATTAATATATTATTACTACATGAATTATGCTCCCTCATTTGCTTATTATTCTTGTATTATTAACTACTAATATTTATATCAGGAATTATGATTATGATAATTGATGTACAAAGTGTGATCTTCAAGTGTTATTATCATGTTATTATACTAACATTAACATTTTATGCTTATGTTTCTTCATTATTTTTACCCTTACTAATCATCTTAGATCAGCCTTTATTATTTTTTATTTTTTTATGTTATAAGGAATGATATTATGTATAAGTACAATGTGGTAAGATCTTTATGGAAGATTTTGATGATCATTCACCAAATTTGAAGAATATATTATAATATTTCATTAAAATGAACTATTACTAGCCTTGGGATTGAAATTTTTTAATGTGATGAATATTCATTTAACATTATGTTATATCAATGTATGTTAACCCCGAGTTATTATTATTTGTAAAAATGATATAGTGTATTGACCCATTGGAAACTAGGTTGAGAAAACATTAGTGATATCCCAAATCATATTTCTAATGATATTCCTAGAAATTTATCTCAGGATAATCGTAATTTTTAATAGATTTAAAATAATGTTTCACAATTTAGACAACTTATAAGTGATTTTTTATCATTATGTATATTTTTTATATGAGTAATAATTCTCTAAATTTTATTTCTAGTTTTAATCAATTACACAAATAAGAAAGAACCAGGTTAATATTGAATGATATGTAAAATTTAATAATGTCCATTCAAATGGAATGATCACTATAGTAACAGATGTTTTTATTAATCCAAATCAATTATCACAGAACATGAATAATAATATGTACCTTAACCAAATATAATACTCAATAGAAAGAGATTCAAGGATTTATTTAAGAGTTATGGTAAGGGATATGATAGAAGAAATATTATTCAGTGTCCTTTTTTTCATGAATGTTTAAATAGAAGCCCAATAAAATGTCTTAGAGTAACGAGAAGATGTTTTAACTATGGAATATATGTACACAAATAACTTACTGATAATGTCAAATGAAATGTTTGGTTAGTGAAATTAATGAGAATAATTTCATACCTTATACATCAATGATAGTTGAATGTTTCTAGAGTGGAATGTATAGTAATTATACAAATATATTTCTTATATAAAAATATCAATAAGAGAATCATGATGGTGGTATGGGTATTGGTTGTAATATGATGGATAAAGAGAGAGAAAATGAAATTTCAAAGGCATGGAGTATTCTAAAATTATTTTCTACATTAAAAGTAAGATGAATGATAATATTGAGTTTATTTAAATACAATACATGATTCATATATAATTTTCTAGTTAAGGGTTATTAAGGTATATGATAATGATACTGATTACTGGTTTAAGAATAATGATTGGTGAATGACGTCTATATGTTTAGGAATTCAAATATTATTTTAGAAAAATAATGATATATATTCATGAATTTTCAGAATATGTTTCCATTATGGATGTAAAAGGATATTTTAAATGGTGATATTGAATTAGAAAATATGTTCAATGGAATGGGGATATTAATGGAATACACAATATTAAGGGAAGTAAAACCATTAATTCATTCATAATGTTGAGATAATAATGTTATAATAACGAAATTTTGTGTTTGAATACGTAAATGGGATGGTAATGATAACCTTGGAACATATTATTGATTTGTTAAAAAAGTTGATTATGTTAACATAGATGGAGTTTATGAATGTTTTGGACTTATAGAATATATATTAGAATCATTGTAATGAGAGAGGATACATGTTTTATATATGGATTTATGGTGATTTCCATGATTCAAGAGAATACACGATGAATGTATCCACATGGTTAGAATGTGAAAAACAAGAGTTACAAAATCATACATGGGAGATTAATATAAGATATTTTTTTTAATAATTTATTTACCTTACTTCTAATTTTTTTTGAATTTCAACTATGGTGACCATTATAAAGATTAATATTTGTTTAATGGTTTATATTAAACATTAGATTAGGTTTTAGTTATTAATTTATAATCTCAGCATATGAGGATTGGTGAAAATTAGAAAACATATGATAACCTTTATTTGTGGAAAATAAAGATAGGATAAACTATCATTTCATTTATGGATCTCATGATATGCTAATACACTAGGGTTGAAAAAATATCCTTTATTTCATAGAATAATATAAAGAAGTGTAAATTGATCAAGGTGAAACCTAAGGGTGAAATGATTCTTCTGAAATGGAATGAAATCAAATATGTAAATTTTTTATTAAAAATTATTTAACTGCATGAAAATGGTCTTCAAATAAAAAACTTTCCCATTTTCATAATGTTTTATTATATCAATAACTTTTTCTTATCCTCTTTGGTTTATAGATTTGTGATCGTTAACTGCATAATAAATGTATTCTCTATCACTTTCAATAACATTTCGATTTCTATATATTCCTCCCATATCCATGTTTTCACATTCCACCTATATTTTACTATTTGGAAACCTTGTTATGTGTTAACTTGGGTAGCCATTATGTTTCAATATTTTCCTTTGTAATGGACACTTCAGAATTCATTTTTACAATTTTGGATTTTGTGATTGGAACATTAAATAACTAAACCATTAATAACCTAGATGGATAATGTGGTTGATTTTTATTGTATGTGGGGAAAATGTAACGTCACTATATTTTCTGAAATATTTTTTATTTAATTTAATCATTTCATTTTGTATCATTTTATGCAACACTAAATATAATGTATGTTTTATAAATGAACCAAGTTATTTTTTCTTTGTACCCAACGCCATGTCATTCTTATGCTATATGTAACAATTATATTATATTTACATAACATAAACATTATTCGTATCTTGTGATATATACATTACATATTTCCTATGATAACATGTTTGACACATAAGGACTGGTTTTACAAAACTACATTATACTTTTAATAATAATATTAAAATATTATTATGGTTTTCACATAGTCATTGTAATGGTGGTTATAAATAGACTAATTAAATTATGAATATATTTTTTAAACATGTATATAATAAGAATTATTTAGTGACCAATTAACATGAAATTATAATAAAACCCTTTTTAAAATATAGTTAATATTTTTCATTAAAATTATTTTTCTTCAATCAAAAATGTATTACCAAAATAAAAAAATTAAATATTTTTTTATAAACTATTTTAATAATATAAATATATATTTATTAATTATAATATCTAACATTTATATTATGTAATTTATAAACAAGATATAAAAATAAATAAAATTTTATATATAGTAGTATACATTTTTAGAAAAGATTATTTTACATTCCTTAATGGAAGAAATATTTGAAACATATTTTTTAAATTTTTTTAAATTTTATATGAAAAATCAAAATTATTTTTTAGATAAGAATAAAAATGTTTACATAGAGATAAGTTTTGGATTTTTTTTGGTGATTTATTTTTTGAAGAATTGTGATTAATAATAAATATTAATTGAAAATTCAATTTTCATATGATTTATTTACATATGTAAATTTTATTTTGAATTGGGTTTAATTTATATAGATAAAACATATACCTATTCATATAATTTAGGTCATTGGAATCAATTTTAAATTGAAATTGGATTTGAAAAACAATTTAATCTTTTGAACATTTTCACATTTAAAAATAGTTGTCTCTTCCTATCTATCTGATTAATTTTGAATTAATTTCTACCAATAATGTATTTATTATTTGGAAGATTTTAATCAAAATTTTCAATAAACATAATTTATATTTTATAGTAAATTCAACGTAGTTATTGAACAAAAATATTGTGAAAATAATTTAAAATAGTTACATTGATTAATGTAAAAACGAGTTTACATTGTGGTTAAACATTAACATAAAGGGAAAAATAACTTAGAAACTTTTAAAAATGCATTGTATAGAAATATTCCTACCATATACTCTCATTAATTGAAAATTGAAAATTATTTTGGCCAATAATTTAATTGTGAGATCCCAATTCTATTTATCTTTATATATGTACATGAATGTCACTCCTTGTCTACTATAAAAGCACACTCACCGACCTCACTTATTCAAATTTTTACAGATGTTTATCCAATCAAATACCTTTCAAAATAATCTCAAAAATTTATTAGTATTGTTTTATAATCCTATATTTTGGTATAAATCAATCAATGATTTTCCATTGGTGAAAACTAAAAGGGAGTACCCCAAGAAGATGTAACATCCTTCAATATGAACTTCTGTTTCATTCAATAAACATATTTTATTTATATTTCATTATTATATACTAACACCAGTTTAATAAATATAAATATATTATATTTATTTAAAGGTTTAAACCTACACATTCACACACTCTCACTAAATGAGATAGGTAATCATTGTTCGTGTATTTGGTGGATTGCCGCCTCACGAACCATTATCCTCCTTTCTTCCATTAATTCTTTTATTGGATGGTAATAATTATTTAGATACTATTTTTATATTATATTCATGATATTTATTATTTATTTATACTTTTGATGTTATTATATAACTAATAACATCATCCATTACAATATGTGGGAATTTGATAACATTATTTGTGGGTATGTGGACTACATTCTCTTCAAAGTGATGTGATACATTTAAAAATTATATGGAATAAATTATAGATGGGTTTAGAAAATAAATATGATATATATATATATAATATTAATTATAATATAATGATTTTATCTATATCATTTACCTTCTATTCTTTCAATATTCCATAAAAATGGAAACAATGTTTATTCGTACATATGGCCTTTTGTCTCTAGGACTGGTGTATTTAACTATATATTTTAATAATTAATTTATTTTTATAAATACATATATAATTAATATATATCATATTTATATATTTTTTTATAATATTTTGATAATTAAATAAAAGAGCATATAAGAGGATGACATATTAAAAGTCAAAAAATAAACGGAAAACGAAGTTGTTATTAATAGAAACATAACATTAACATGTAATTGCTAAATAATGGCCAATATAAAGACATAATAAAATCATATATGGTTCTATAAATAAAAAATGGTTTGATGGAATTTTTATAATAATTTCGTTATACCCAACATTTGAATGTGTGTGATGAATCTAAAGCCAATGGTACAAGTTATCCAATCATGCATTTAATTCTTTGAGATATATTTTATATTCCCCCCTAATTATTGATGTGTTGTGTATATAAATCCCTATAGAATTTATTATCCTGGATATAATTTAATTTATGATATTAAATGTTTCAATGGATATTATAATTTAATTAATCTCATGATTCAATGGATACATAAGTAAAATGGGGATATCTTGTCTTACTTTTATTTCTAGGAGACATATGCCAAATTAAATGCTTTTTTTAAGCATTGTGTATACTGATAATGAATTAATTTTATTATTTTTATCTATTAATTTATGTAAATTTAAATATATATTTTATAATCTATTTTTATGGGGTTTCAAAATTCAAACATTACATAATCGGTAGGTAAATTTTGCTTCAATTTTAATTGTTTGTGACACAAGGTTTGTTATGAACCTATATTCATTTATTAATTGTATATAATACCCTTTGACATGTTATATAACTAATCTCCTTAACTTAATAATAATATTATCATAATTTAATGTTAATATTTAATAATTATTTTAATCGAATGTCACTAAATAGATATGATTTTATCGCTTCAATCTCATCATTTTCCTAATTTTTTATGATTACGATCCCATTGGTGAAATATTATGATATGTCTCCCAAGAACACAAATTAAATGTACTACCATATTTAAATTCGTGATATATTCATTTATTGGTACCATTTATCAACTATTAAGTCTTTAATATAATTAACATTTTGTTTCATAAAATCTATCTTTATTTCTATTTTCTGTCAGAAAACAATTACCATTCAAGACCATGTTTTCAAAAAAAAAACTGTATTTAATTGAAATTTTCATCTGTTGTTAAATAAAATTTATTTAATTTATTTTGAAATATAACTTTACATTTTTTCAAATACACATCATAGAAATGTTTTTCATAATTACTTCAAGTATCCCTTATGTGTTTTCAATGACATATTTAATGATTTTTTTTCAAAAAATTATCTTGAATAGTTTATAAGTTTTAAAAAAATTGAAAATTTTAATAAATTGACTTATGTTTTAAGAAGATTTATTAATATTGGTAATTATATTTTCCTTAATAAATTTGATAACTTGGATTTAAGATTAATTCATATATTTTCAAAATAGTTTTTGAAGAAAATGATTTTTTAAAAAGAATTATGATTTAAAAAATTATTTTCAATAAAATGTTATTTCCTTATGAAATTCTGTAAGTGAGGCTTCAAAATAATACTCTATTTCAAATGATATCATTTTATGTAGTATATTATTTACTAAATATATATTCTATGGATAAAATTCTTTTTCATTCTTTGAATGGTTTTTGATTAAGAAGAAAAAATTTTAAAGACCCACATTCCCTTCCTTGTGATATACCATAATAAAATACTTTTGAAACCTACAAGAAATAATGATTTATTCAATGATTATAGAACCAATATCGTTACACATGTTATGAAATGATGAATTTTTAATGATACCAATTTAATTTCATGGTTTATTATATCATATTTATGAATCCTATATCTTTTTATGGATCATAAAATTATGGCTATTTTATTATCTTATGGATAAGAATATATAAGATCATTATGATATGGGTTAGACCTATATCTACCCCTAACATATAAGGTAATGGTTTATATCTCACAATATATACATTTTTGGAATGAGGAGTGAACTCCGTTCAGTAAAGGACTTTGTTCATTGTGATGGTATTTGGAGTGAACTATGACTACAAAGATGGGTTTGGGAGTGAACCCTGACAACTATGAGTTATTGGGAGAGAACCATGACTATAGTTATGGTTTTGGGAATAACCCATGTATACTAATATTTTTTGGTGAGTGAACCCATTCCATTACAGTGTAAATGACATAGTTGTGGATGGATTTTTGTACTTATCAAAAGGAGTAGATCCCTTAAAGGGCCCTGGTATGTTTTTGAAATGGCCCTTAAATTATATAGAATGATTTAATATGTTTATGTTTCTATCAAAATTCCATTATTTGTTCCTATGTTTTTATTAGCTGGTTGAAATTCCCGAAACCCAATCTTATTCATGTATAATGACCTTCAATTATATACTCCATGAATTATGATTAATATATTTGATCTATAGAGTTTGATATTAAAATGTTATTATCATTTTCTTATACCCTTATGTACATGTCATGATGACATATCTCCATTATATTTACTATTGGTAAGATTATGATCTCTAAATAACATTATTTCCCTTTCCCCAAGTTATGAATAATGGTTTTATGTATTGGAAACAAAAAGAGAGATGCTTACAGGATTTGGAGAATAAATTTAACCAAAATAGGAGAATGTGTTCCAAGCCTCTAAAGACACTAAAATATTTTATTCCTCAGGAAGGAAATTTTTTAATGAGAAATATATTAATAAAAAATGATATAATATCATTTTTTGTTAATCCTATGTCATTATAACAGATATTTTTTTACTATTAAAATAATTTTCATATTTTACTCAACAATATCATAATAATGAATATGGGTATATATAATTGTTTGTATGAGATATTAAAACAATTTTTATTCCCCATATCAGTTTAATTTTAACAGAGGGTGTTGATGAGTCATCCCATGGTGTTATTATACACTATAATTATCTTTTCCTGCACAAATGGAATTACAAAATGTTGATGCAGCATGAAAATTTCCAAATACAACACTGTTTTTTGTAGTCCTCATTCAATTTGTAGGAAAATACCATCATCATTAAAAAGTGAATGAGTGATATTTTCATCGATGTATTTCTATGAAACTCCTAATATAAATAAGGCACCCTCAGTTACTTCTAAATTAAATATGATTTTGAGTAGGTGTAATTTATCGGATTTCACTAAATAAATTTGGATCAACATTAATGAATTTGCGGCATAAAAAATGTTTGTGAATTTATATATAATTACTAAAAAAATAAAAATTTAAATGGTTAATTGTCAAACTTTCTAATTTGTTGTATAATTCTTGATTATAAGCGAGGTGTTCAAAATGCTGTCAATATTTGACCACATGTTTTTTAATGTAGAACTCTATAATTCATTCTATTAATGGTTTAATGATATATTAAATGACATGATGATATGTTTTTCCAGCATTCATTATTTCAAAGAGCATGTCGTGGTAGAAAAATAACCACTGAGGTGCTCTGATAGAAGTGTATTACTCTTCAACATGGGTCATCTATATAAAATTATACCATAAATACCCATCAATAAAGGAAAGGTCTTGGAATCCAACTATTTCCTCGATAATAATAAACTACTAGAATTCTAGGTATTTGTGACTGGTTATTTATGACGAGATCCCGTCGCAAATTTCCATTATCGATGAGGTCCCTTCGCAAATAGCCAATTGCATAAAAAAGTGTCAGAAAACGTATTATTTATGACAGGACCATTGCAAATAATACTTTTTTTTTGCGATGGGCACCTTCACCATCACAAATAAATCTTCAATTATAGACTTTATATATATAATATTTTTTGCGACATGCCCTTCACAAATACTTTTTGCGACGGCCCCGTAATCCCATCAGAAATATGTTTTTGAAAATATATTATTTAGATTATTTGCGACTAACCCATCACGAATACTTTTTGCTATGGGCCCGTAATCCAGTCACAAATACTTTTAAAAAAAATTATTTAGATTATTTTCGACAGGAACCGGTCGCAACAAATCCCTTCAAAAATAGTAAATAAAATTTTAAGAAATAAATTTAATAAAATTGTGATTATTGTTAAATTAATTTTAATATTATGAAAAAAAAATATATTAAAATTCTAAATATTATCAAAAAAATTAAGAAAATCATAAAATATTATTATTATTATTATTAGTAAAATAAATAAAAATTTAAAAATATAATACTGAAAAGTATATATAATAAAATCATGATTAATGAAATAATAATATTAATATTATTAAAATAATAAAATAATAATAATTATTAAATTTATCAATATTCGCAAAAAAAATCATAAAATATTAAAAATTAAATTATGTAATATTCGCACTGATATAAAATAAATAATCTGTAAATAGATCATATTAAACAATTGTTAAATTCAAATGTTTTTGACTTAAAAAAATTACTGGGGGTCATCTTCTAGAGGAGGTGGAGGAGCTAAAGGAGATGTTGGAGAAATATCCATCCCTAAACTACAAGTCAGATGATGCATGTACTCCATCTTCTCGTGATGCTATTGCTGCCATCAACACATCTCCTCCTTGTGTTTCTATTTCTGATGCTGTTACTATTGACGCTTCTCTTCTTGCTACTTCTGAAAACTCTTTATAAGGACATTCAGAGCTCGGAACTGCTCCGGATACTGTGATGCAGTAGATGATGCCTCTCCATGATCTCCTCTCTAGATGGAAACTGACATCGCAGTATAACCATAATAAGTACTAGGAGTCTCATGAGAGATGATACCAACTAATCGGCCCTTCTCAAAGCCATACTGAATCGCCTGCATCCATGCCGCCTCGTCAAAATGGTGTGCATTGGTCTGATCAGTCACCACATCCGGACCCTCAGCATGTGCTTGAGGGGTCACAACCTTATATTATTCCATAAATTCCAATTTGAAACTAAAATTGTGAAAATATTATATGCAGTTAATTTTCAAACTAAAAAAAATAAGACTAACCACAATCTGACGCTGGCGATCACCTCTAATCCATCCAGTGGATGGATTACTATACATCCTCTGATAATCATCATACTCTGTAATATCAGGATGCTCGACTGCCTATATGAATATAAAATAAACTTTTTATATTTGATGTCATATAATATATTTTAAAAAATATATACCTGATGCTCTCTATGTGTACCGAATGTACGACTACCAGCTCGATGTGTCGCCTCCTGTCTCCCTTGGTTCTGTCGACCCAATGAATACATCCTCTGAAATCCACCACCCAACCGGTGTGCACATAATCCATACCAAACCTGAGATGAAATGTACTCTGGTCGGTGGGCTCGACACGAGTCATGAAATACTATCGCTCCAACATTCTTAATGGACATCTTCTCAAATTGTGAAAAAACTAAAGCAAACGCTCATGCATTGCCACCTCCCTTGCTGCATGGATAGCGTCATGCATGCTATCATCGATGGGATAAAACAAATCCTAAAAAAAATTTATATTATCAAGTTATTAATAAAATAAATTTCCAAATAAATATTATTTATTTAACTACCAGCCAATGATTGTACAAGACGTGTTGCACATGAACAAGAATCTATTACCATGTGATCCATGTCTGAGAAAAATAATTACACAAGATAACACTCCCCTGTCAAACAACTACATGCCAAAAATTTTGAAAACAAAATAAATAATCAAACAATTAATATATATATAAATAAATTAATGAAATCAAAATAAAATATACAGGTTACCATACCTCTGTGTGTATGGATCAAAGCCAAGACGTGGACGTCGCTCGGGGATAGGGTCAAGAATCATCAGTCGCCCAAGACCACGCCCCCTCTGTGTACCTTTTGAACAACCAGTTGGCTAAGGGTCAGATGATCCCACACCCCCTCATCTAAATGTAGCTCATCCTCCTCTAACTCATGAAATAGATCAGAGTTCATCTGAAAAAGAAAATGATTTTTCATAGTAGATAGTTGTAAATAACTATTATATATATATATATATATATATTAGTTATGATCATAACCAGCATTTAACTATGTCAATATTCACCTTTATCATCATCTTTATATCTGAGGATGTCAATGTCTTTATATTTATCCTCAAAATCATCAATATCCATATGAGTTTCACTTTTACCATCCCTTTTCATTTCAAATTCATTTTTAACATCATTAACATCTTCGTCACCATCGACCCTTAATTGTGGGGTGTCATCATCGATATTCATGTTTCATTGTAAAAAAGATAGATTTTGAGTAGTATCTTAAAAATTTTCAATTCCTTCCACTTCAGAAGAACCACATTCAGTTTTAGTAAATTGATTTTCCCAAGATTTCATTTTTATTATGCTCTCCCAGTCACTTCGGTATCTTGAAGTATCATAGTACTTTGCATAATAAATTTAATGTGCCTGTCGAGCCAATTTAAATGGTTCATTTACTGCAATAATACATTAATATTTAATATCGATGATTCTATGATATAGATAAACACACAAGCCTCTCTCAGTATCCAACCACCGACATTTAAACAAGGTTATGTAATTCTGTCCAAGATATCATAGCTCAATAATGTCATCTAGAATGACGAAAAGTCAACTTTAGTTTCTCTATGATGTGATCCTCTCAAAAAAATCCACTATTCATTGTTTTTTTGATTCCCTATATGTACATGTATGAAATTGAAAACCATTTACCACATATGCATTATAAGATTTAACCATTTTGTATGGTGTGTTACTCAATATACATAGTCACTTATCAATTTTTTCAGCATGATGAGACACTTGAAAATTTGTAAAACAATTATCAATATAATAAATAGTAATGATAATTGATATTAAACAATCAATAATTTATGTTACCAATTTTTGAAACCAATGAGAAATTTTTTTTGTCTATTTTCTTCAAGTGAAGCTGTTGTAATTTGTGGAAGTTGTTTTTTGATATGATTATCATAAAACCTAGAAACTAAAATAATTCAACATACTGTAAAAAAATATAGAATAAGTTATAGAAGCACTCATAGTACAAATGTTGTCATTTATTCACAGTTGAGCAGAACATATGCATGAGCTCTGTGATGTTCATCGTCTGAAAGCCACCATTCTTGAACTCCACCAAATCCAAGATTTGGATGATAAAAAAATGATAATTTATTTTCCATTTCATTATTAATATTTCCCTCATTCCATCAATTGTGGTTCTGTTTTGAGGGATATTCAGATTCAAAATAGTGAGAGCAGAAAAAAGAAACTTCCTCTTGTAAAAAAATTTCAGCAATTGCGCCTTCAACTAATGCTTTGTTATGTACTTTGTTCTTCAATTTCTGCATGCATGTCTTGAATGCGTTCATCCATTGAAACTGTACAGGACCTCCACATTTATCATCATGTGAAAATTTTAATATCAGATGTTCTATTGAGTCAAATAAAGCAGGAAGAAATATTTTTTCCAATTTACATATAATTACAACAACATTTTCTTCTAGTTTTCTTAGCGCATCATAGTCTGTTGTTGCTGTATAAATTTCCTGAAAAAATTTGATATGTCAATTATCGAATTCCAAATCATAGAATTCAACAAACCCCCGAATCCAATCAGCATAAGTCATTCCATTATAACATGACAATCATGACTTTTTAATATGATAATATGACCATTCTTAGAACATATTCTGAAATTGGAAGCATAGCCATATGGAAGTTTCAAATCTGCAATCCACTGAAAAAATAATAAGAGACTCTCTTTGGACAGTGTAAAAACTTTTTTGGGTTTCATTAACCACTGTGATCTGACATTTTCAAATATTTTAAGTCCCGATCTCCTTTAAATTTGGGCATGATCTAATCGTTCTTTTACAGTATCTTTGGTCTTTCCTGTTGTATCCAAATCTATATGAAATAAATTATCAAAACAGTTCTACTCAATATGAATGAAATCCAACAAGTGGCAGACCAACAAATCAAACCAATATGTAAGAACCCAAAAAATGCTTCATTTTATCCAATTATGTTCTTTCCCAAAGCCATGAATTATCTATAGGTTTACTGTTGGCCCAAATGTGATGGGAGGTAATGAAAATACAACTGACTTTAACTCTATACTTGAGATCATTTTTGAAGTTTCATCCCTTTCAATTATGCCTTTTCTGAAATGAAATTTGTTCCTTCAAAAAGGATGAACGTTGGAAGAAATCTGTGATGACAGTCAAAATAGAAAAGTTTTTTTCCATTGATGAGCATAAAAGATTTGTTTACTTTTATACAGTAAGGACATGATTTCGCACCATGTGTACTCCAGTTAGATAACATTCCATATGCCGGAAAGTCACTAATCATCCACATCAATGCAGATTGTAATGTGATGTTTTGTTTCACAGCCACATCAAATGTTCTAACACCATTAATCCAAAATACATTTAACACATCAATAAATGGTTTCAAATAAACATCAATATTATTTTTCAGATATCCTTGTATTAATAAGATCAAAATGATATAGGGCTCCTTCATCAAAATCCATGGAGGTAGATTGTACAGAGTTATAAAGATAGGACAACATGAATACTGACTACCAGAATAACCAATTGGACAGAAAACGTCAGTAGAAAGACCCAATCACACATTTCAGGCTTCAAAAGTAGAAGAAGGATGCAAACAATCCAAATTATTCCATGAATCGCCATCAGATAGAATATTCATACTTTTAGCAGTTGAAATGTTGGTTTTGTGCAATGACATCATTGGCTTTGTGTTATGAGGCATAAATAAACGTTATAACCAGGGTGTAAGGGAGAAATATCTCAACTGTTTTACAGGAATCGATCTAAACTTCCATGGTAGAGATTTTTTTATACCTCAATTATCCACATGTGTGATAACTATCCAATGACTCATTTTCACTAGAATATAAGATGAAATCATTTTCACATGCATGAATCTTCTCGATAACTAAGGCCAAGATTATGAACCAACCTCTTGCTCTCATTTTAATTTACAGGAAACACATTTCCTTCAGGTAATAATTTTTTAAACAAAGAAAATATCTGATCAAAACAGTTGTTTGACATTGCATTATCTGATTTAATAGACATAAATTTTTCGACCAATTTTAATTTTCTTATTTTGCAACCAGGATATAATTCATCATTAATATACCTCAACAACTCATAAAATTTAGATGGTTCCAACTCATGAGTTAAATCAATATCATCGTGAGATTCAGTTTGTTGAACAGATGGACCTGTAACATCATGTACTAAATTTTAGAACCATGATGGATCCAAAATAAAGTTATTATTATCTTCTCTAGAACTACATTCACCGTGTTGATAACAAAAACATAATCTGGTTGAAAACCAAAACGTAAGAGATTTCTGCCAACCTTGTCAAATGTGTGAAATGTTCTCAGAGAACATTTTTTTCAAGGACACTTAATTGGGACTTATGAAACATATTCTAGTTTTGATGATGAAAATGCTAAGAAAGCTTCAACACCCTCAATATATATAGGATTTAAACCAGAACCATTTATATTTCTGCGCTGATTTATCCAAGTACGAACGTCTAATAATGACTAATGTCGACTTCCTTATTCCATATTTTTATACAAAATATAGAATCATCACTGTATTTGAATAAATTGAAATTATAAAAACACTATCTAAAAAAGAATATAACGAATTACTACTACTTCTTAATAATTAACATTAATTAAGGGCGACACAATTTCTAGTGGACTGACAGCTACTCTTTGGTTCGACGGCTCATTTACTCATGAGAAGGAATATGTGTACCTCCGACCAGATTATTTATTTTTATTTTAGTGTGTGAATGATATTAGTAAATGAGACGTCAGACAAAAGAGCCCCCTTTTTTTCAATGAATCGTCTTATTCCAACTGTCACCGCATGAAATCATTATAAAAAATATGTTCCTACGAATGTGTATCCAATATTGTGCATATGATATTGAATATACCTATGTAGAATAACATTTTTAATAATGTTCTGATTTGGTGAGAGTTGAAAGGCAAAAATCCATTGAGAAAAAGGAGTGTCTTCAATCCACGGGAAATTATGCCAAGTGTTTAAAATTTATTAAAATTTCTTAAAATTTCCTTCTAACTGTTCGTAATTGTTTCTAACAAATTATTCCTATTTATTACATAGTATTCTTATTTATTACTAACTATTCTTATTTATTACTAACTATTACTATTTATTACTAACTATTACAATTTAATACTACTTATTACTATTTATTAATAATTTATTACTATTTATTCCAATTTATTATTATTTATCCCTATCTACTACGACTTAATCTTATTTATTCCTATTTATTCATATTTATTCCTATTTATTACTAATTGTTACTAATTATTACTAATTATTACTAAGTATTACTAATTATTACTAATTATTACTAATTATTACTAATTATTTATAATTATTACTAATTATTTCTAATCATTTCTAATTATTCATATTTTTTACTATTTATTCCTAATTATTCAGAATTATTCCTATTTATTTCTATTTATTGCTATTTATTAGTAATTATTCCTATTTATTGCTAATTATTGCTATGTATTCCTAATTATTGCTAATTATTGCTAATTATTGCTAATTATTACTAATTATTTATAATTATTACTAATTATACATATTTATTACTAATTATTAATAATTGTTCCTAATTATTACTAATTATTCCAAATTATTGCTAATTTTTATTATTTATTAATATTTATTGATATCTATTGCTAATTATAGCTAATTATTGCTAATTATTTCTAATTATTAGTATTTACTTGCAATTATTAGTAATTATTAGTATTTATTAGCAATTATTAGTAATTATTAGTAATTATTAATACTTAATACAATTTATTACTAATTATTATCACTTATTACTAATTATTATGAATTATTCCAATTTATTACTAATTATTCTTTAATTATTAAAAATTATTCCTATTTATTAATAATTATTCCAACGTTTTCCAAATTATTACTAATTATTAGTAATTATTGATATTTATTACTAATTATTGCAATTTATTACTAATTATTTCTATTTATTACTAATTATTTCTATTTAATACTAATTATTGCTATTTATTACTAATTATTGGTAATTACTGATATTTATTCCTAATTATTGCTAATTATTGCTAACTATTCCTAATTATTGCTAATTATTGCTAATTATTGCTAATTATTAGTATTTATTACTAATTATTAGTATTTATAATTAATTATTAGTATTTATTACTAATTCATACAATTTATTACTAATTATTACTAATTGTTACTAATTATTACAATTTATTACTAATTATTACAATTTGATACTAATTATTACAATTTTTTGCTAATCATTACAATTTATTACTAATTATTACAATTTATTACTAATTATTTCAATTTATTACTAATTATTACAATTTATTAGAAATTATTATTATTACTACTAATTATTACTAATTATTACTAATTATTATTAATTATGACCAATTATCAGTAATTATTACAAATTGTCTGCATTTATTACTAATTATAACAAATTATTACTAATTATTAGTATTTATTAATTAATATTAATAATTATTACTAATTTTTAAAATCTATTAGTAATTATTACAGTTTATTACTAATTATTACATTTTATTACTTATTATTACAGTTTATTACTAATTATTTCAATTTTTTACTAATTATCATAATTTATTACTAATTATTAGTAATTATTACAATTTATTAGTAATTGTTACAATTTATTAATAAATAATACAATTTATTACAATTTATTACAATTTATTAGTAATTATTAAAATTTATTACTAATTATATCAATTTATAAGTAATTATTACAATTTATTACAAATTATAAAAAATTATTACTAATTAATAGTATTTATTAATATTTATTACTCATTATTACTATTTACTACTCATTATTACAATTTATTACTAATTATTACAATTTATTACTAATTATTAGTAATTATTACATTTTATTACCAAATATTACAATTTATAACATTTCATTACATTTTATTACAATTTATTAGTAATTATTACAATTTATTATTAATTCTTACAATTTATTACTAATTATTACAATTTATTAGTAATTATTGCAATTTATTACTAATTATTACAATTTATTACTAATTATTACAATTTATTTCTAATTATTACAATTTTTTAGTAATTATTACAATTTATTACTATTTATGACTATTTATTACTATATATTACTCAGTATTACTACTTATTACTAATTATTACTATTTATTACTCATTATTACTATTTATTAATAATTATTAACATTTATTACAAATATTTAGTATTTATTATTATTTATTACCAATTATTATTAATTACTACAAGTTAATTATATACATTACTAATTATCGTTAATAATTATTAATTACTACTAATTATTAAAAATTAGTACCAAAAATTTCAATTTATTAGTACAAAGAAATACTCATGACAAAACCATTTTAATTTAATTTAGTTATAACTAGACAACAATAATAAAAAATAACATAAAAATGAAATAAATAATAAATTAAATAAAACATAAATTCCTTTATGCTTGATTTTCTATTGATGTAGACAGATTTACAACTTCTTCGTGAAAAAAATCAACTTGGAAAAATTTTCCCTCTAAAATCAGAGTTCAGAGTGAAACAGGATCTAAGAATTGAGAGGAATGAGAGGAAAAATGGATGAGGCTATATATAGGTTAGATTATTTGCGACGAGACTATTTGCGACGAGATACCCGTGGAATATAATATCTTTTTCGACGGGTCCCGTCACAAATAGTATTTTTTGTGGCGGGTCCCGTCGCAAATACCTACGCCTGTATTAATTACTATCGGCGGTTAAAAAGTTATTTGTGACGGGTCCCATCGCAAATAACCCCCAGCGACACACCTTTTGCAACGAGGCGACATACCGTCAGAAAAAGCTATTAACCGCCGCCGGGTATTTACGACGGGGCCCGTCGCAAATACTTCACTATTTGCGACGGTGGGATCCCTCCATCGCAAAAAACATTCGCGCGGTTTGGCGTGCTACCTGCGCCAAACCTTTTGCGATGGGAGACAAAATCATGTTGCAAAGAATTGGTTCTTTGCGATGGTTCATTACCCCCATCGCAAATATCCTCTTGGACAAACTTTTTGCGATGGGGCCCGTCGTAAATTCTTCACTATTTGTGACGGTGGAATCCAACCGTCAAAAATAACCTTCACGTGGTTTGGTGCGCTACCCATGCTAAACTTTTTGCGACGTGAGATGAAACCCCATCGCAAATAATTGGTTATTTGCGACGAGTCATTACCCCCGTCGCAAATAACCACTTAGACGGACTTTTTGCGACGAGATTTATTCCCGTCGTAAAAAGTCCATCACAAAAAGACCTTTTTCCCATAGTGATATTATTGATCGTTACTAGGATATTACAATTTTGAAAAGTATAAATTATTATATTTGAAGTCATTATAGAACCTAATATACTCATTATTATTTATAATGTGTTCAATATTGGAAACCACTTTTGGGTGCATTAACTCTCAAATAGAGATTTCATTGACCAATTTTTCGACATCAGATTCTATATGTGTAGCATGAGATATGTGTATTCTATTTCCAATATGATTAACACCTAAGTGGTCATCTAGAATTCCAAGATTGTGTGAATCAACATCAAGGGTTAGCCTAAGAATATATATATAATTATAGTATAGCACATGTCTATGTTTCATTTGAAATGAATTTTAAATATTTTATTCTTTGAGATGCATGGGGAACTAGTCAGTTATGGTCATAACACATCTTATTTATCAAGATTCACCTTCTTGATCTCATCAATGGTTGTGGACATTTCTTCCTCAAACAATGTAAGGATGTTTTTAATGCCATAATAGTAGAATTTCATCTCTATGATTGTGAGGTCCACATCAAGAATAATTGATATTTTATGGGGATCCCTATATTAGACAATGGGTGAGAGGCTATGAGAAGATATGTCTGAATCTTTAACCATATAGGTTTTTTGGGGGGAATCTTGGAGCTTGATATCTTCCTTATAGCTATAATTTATTATAATAGGGGAATGTATATCATCGATTGTATAGAATATATTGGTGAATTTTTAACTTCTTCTAATGGTGCAAGGTAATTTTCATATACCAATGAGTCATTATTCTGACTATCCTTTTATGAAACCACTTTAGATGTAACGTTCTTTATTACATAAATAGGGGCTTTTGAATCTTTTAGTTCTTATCAACTAACTGGAGTTTATTATGTTTCCCAGTTTATGATTATAGATAGTACATAATAACTATGAATTATAATCTGGGGATTTGTAGGGGTGGTTCTCAAGCCATTAGAAGTGAAAATATTCATACAACACTCCATTATTGGTTAATTTCATTACATATTAAATAAAAATAACATAGAATATACCGATTAATAATATTCAAAAAAGAAATTTTCACCATATATTATATTAAACATTCGGTTAATGGTGTGTTGAAAATAACGGTAGAATATTGATGGTACTGGAAAATAACTTAGAAGTTATGGTATTCATAGTAAGAAATTGAATATTTTGTATTAATGAATAACAATGAACTCATCGTTATACTTGATTTCCCTAAAACTAGCCTTAAGAATTTTATTATGGAGGGGTATTTGAACTATATTTCCATAACCTTGAATGGAATGATTTATTGGATAAACATAATCCTCACTGATATCTAAATTTAAGATATTCTAGAATTGGATGAGGTTAATCCTATAAGCCTTATTAACTTGATCCTTTCCAATGTTAATCTTATATTTCATAACTAAAATTTAACGGAAAAAAGATATGAACATGGATAGTTTGTTCCCAATAATATTATATGAATTTTATTTTATTGTGACATTCATACAACATATTTTCCTCCAGATAAACACCGGCTATACTGGCATTCATATCTGACTACTTGGGACAATTTTTGGCCTTGATAAATGCCTCTTGGGAACTTATTAATGTGAGAGATAATACTATATTGAGCCGTTGGTTGGGAATTTTGACAATTTCTATATAATTTCATATTTATGCGCCTTAGGTATATACATACCTAGGGATTTTTTTTTATTATCTTGCATTTTAGGTGATGATGTATTACAAGTTCATGGGATTGATATATGGAAAACATGTCTGGGGTTCATCGGTTGAAAAATCCATTGGTTACACTAGCCTACATTTTTATTTGAGATGACCATATAGTTACACCACTACCAATTTGTCTTTAATTTTTTTGATTAAATGAACCGTGAAGGGAATTTTGGATTCCCCAATCTTCTTTTCATATTGTGTAAGATCTAATAATGGGTCTCATTGCTTTATTTTTATTCTATGTGGATGATACTATAATATTTAGTTATTAAAAATCAATGTTTTCCAACATAACCCATATTCTATTTCCTTAACCTCTTCCTCCATAGTTAGATATGGGGAACTCATATTCAGCGGTGTATTCATCATATAGTACGATGTCTTTTATGTCAAAACAATTGAAAAAATTGAAAAAATTATCTTTTTTAATGAATTCTTAATTTAGAGGGAAGTTTACATTCTCCATATGTTGGGGGAAATATGTCCATAATATCAAGATTCTATGTGGGAGTTGGATATTACTCTTTCACTTATAAAATTTATATTATCTAATGATTACTTTTACATCAATGGGGAAGACACTATGACCTCTCTGTTTGTGTTAGGATACACCTTTTTTATGAAGTTGTTTTCTTAGGGTTGAATGCGATAAGACAAATATCATTATAGTATTCATGTTATCATTCTTTTGATTATAACTATCCATAACTTCATTCAAATTATCCCTTCTCCATGATACGTGTAAATCACATTTGTGAGTTGTGATGGTGCTTTTCATAGTTTCACTTTTATGTAAGAAAACAATCACTATAGGATTTAGTTAACAAAAAAATATATTGGATAGTATAACATATCCTCTTATAGAATGGGGAATAGTCTTGGTGGTACTTGAGATCAACCTCATTAGATTTTCATAATTTAATGGCATGATGAGATTATTTTCTGTAGATGTGATGAAGTAATGAAAAACCTATTCCATTCAGAATTAGTATAAATTGTAGTTCTATTCTTCAAATTATGGGAAGCACTAACCATTCAATACCTTTAGTAGATGGCTGTTTTTATTCTATTTCCACTCGATGAGATTAATTGGTATATTTGGGACTAACATTGGTTCCCCCAAAGTAACTATTTCTACTTTTAGGGTGATAACTACATTTTCTTCTCTTCCTTGCCTAAGTTCTATAGTTGTGGGTCTGGGATAAACATTTTCCCTCAATCCATCAGATATATCTTCCTTATGTTTATTTATTTAATTAATCTAACGATATCCACCCTACTATTTCATCATAAATAAATGTGTTCTCGTATTACCTCGAAGGTTTCATTATATTTTTCTAAAATGTCCTCTTCTAAGAGTAGAATATAGATTGAGCATGATAGACTCTCCCACCTAGAAATAATGATAGAGACCCTCTATCGTTTTTTATGGAAATTTAAAATTCAATGATAATAGTTTTCTTTAACATGTACTAGAATTGAAAATTAAATTGATGAATATGTTGTTACCTTACGATGAACAATTCTTCTAGATGTTGTTTTTACAATACAATGGATTTCCCTAATCGAGTCTGAACAAAGAATCATATTTTTTTATTTGTCTCTAGGGCCCATCATAAGGCCACATCAAGATATGATGTGAATGATAATATAGCATGGTTCATCCAATTCATAGAATGATCAAAATATAAGGTTACCACATTTGTTTTAAATAAAAGTTTGATCTATCTATTATTGGTATACGATCCTTTTGAGCTACATAAGATCTTTCTATACCTCTATGGATTCCATCATATTATCTTGGGAAATCTTGGTGTTAAAGAGTTGTTGATGTATCACTATATAACCTAAATAATCTTCAAGATAAGTGCCCACGTCTTTACATTATTTAATATCAATCACATATAGAGGAATTTTAATCTTTTTAGGGATATATTATTTTCCTAGAAAGGGGAAGTAATTTACACTAATGTAGGGAAATTATGATAAAACTCAATATTCTAATATGGGTAAACATGTATCATAGATCCATATTTAGCCTAAAAATATGGATCTACCCATGAAATAAGATTATATCTCTCTAGAAAAGTTTGATAAGGGATATATAATTTTTCATTAAATAAATACACAATGGGAATATTACTAATGATTAATTCCACATTGATCAATATAAGATTGTCTATCACTTTCTCATATTAAGTTAGTCATTCATATGTGGGTTTTATGTCAACCCATCTAGGTGGAATGATAGAAATAACCACACAACTGAAATTCTATGTTGTGTAATTTTTCCATGGATGTGGAAACTCATCATTTATAGGTTCCCAGTTCAAGATAGCACTTTGATTCCTTGTTTTTGAACCCTCTATTTCGGCATTATTATCAATCAACTCATGGGGAACCATTTTGGAACTACACCCCGCAATGTTTACATCACGTTCCACTTAATTTTCAATATTAATGGTGATGAAAATCATTGAGGGACAATGGGTAATAGTAGTCAAACCATCATTTAACAACTATTATAAAAGATTTATACTACCAATTAATATTTGATAACTTCATGGTTTTTATTTTTATAGCCCCTCTTCTTATTAGGAAATCATGACTTACTACCCTTTTTTGTTTTGATTTCCTTTTCTAGAAAGTCTAACAATCATGTATATTGAATAGTTACCATGAGGGGGTTTATGATCTGGCTAGCTGAGAAAAACCCAAAATTATATAGTGAGTATCACAATGGAAGGAACTATTTGTATCATTCCAGTTTATATTACCCTTCATTCCAAAAAAATCAAATTCTATTAAAATAATGATATCAATTCTTTATCCTTTTGTGTTGGGACTAATTTTTGGCCATCTAGAGTACTATATTGTCAAGTTTTTAGGACATATTATCTCCTAGGGAATTGAATAAGATAAAAATATCACCCTCCCTAAGGGATGGGGTTTGTTTAGGTGTGACTAAAAAATTCTTCGGGACCCTTTTATGGTTTTTTTTCCTTAGTGTGGAGGTGTGATAATAATTATGCTAGACCATTGGGTTGGGTTATATATTGAATGAATTGTATTGTATATTATATTGAAATCATATTCACTAAGTTTAATTTCACTTTCACATGGGATGTGTGTAGTGTATTATTTTTATGGGAGTTAGTTTCTTTGTAGAGTTTTCAGGTATTACATGATTACTTCTTTAATCATTGAGAAGGGATACAATTTTTAAAGAGGCTTTTAATATAATACATTTGGTTCCCCTATCCTTTAATAAATAGTGTATCTTCATTATAAAATTGGAGGAGACTTGTTGTATTGACCTATTTGCTTGTGCATTTCATGTTCCTATAATCTCTTATGTTGATACGAAATTACAGGTCATTGCATCTTGGGTGATTTTCTATTTTGGGGATGAAGTGAAGTGAAACAAACAAAACTCACCCAAATCCTTTATTATGAATGCATGATGGTGAATTAGAGATTATTTAATGGAGAGATTCCATGATATGGGGTTAATCATTGTACAAGTTATTTTCATTCCTTTTTTGTCACGATTCTATGACCACAGAGAAGTGGATTTGAATATCTAACAATAGAGCACGATTATATCCTTTAAGTGACAATCATATACAACATAAGTTATGTGTCTCTATTTGACAGATGATTGGTTTCTTATATATTTCAATGAAATGAAGGCATATAGTCCTCTTATTTCTTATTTGATACTTGTTAATATAATGTAGAAATGATCTAGAATGTATTTCAGAGGTTTTTATAGCCAAATCCCTCCAAATATGTATGTCGGCCCCTTCATCATCAAGTTCATGTCCCTCCCCCTGGTTAAATTATAGAAAAAATTTCTCTAGTTTTATTACTAATAATGGTGAGGTGTAATTGGTGATTTATTTGGCACTATTTATGCTTAACTGGGATGTTTAGGGACCCTATTTATATCCTGGTAACTTGAATATGGATGAATTAACATGAATGAGTGAAATATGACCGTAAAGTTGTTTTATATGATATAATTATGGGGGATATTATCTAGAATCCATTTCTATACTAACAAGAGGTGGATTACCACTGTAGTTATCAAATTTTTTTTAATAAGAGACGGGGGCTCCTCTATATGCCATAAATACACATTATACTGCCACTAGGACACTATTATTGAGTAGGGATGGAATGTGAGCCACATCCTATGTATTTTTTAGAATATACCCTCCATAAATTTATGTATGATTTGGAATATGATCATTCTTCAGGACATGAAATGGAATATTCTATTAATCATTAATTCCTATGGGATTATGAAATTTCTTCTGAAAATATATTTTGGTATGCTGGTGATCTTATTTATCATGGGAGGGGACTAGTAATGTGACACTGGCTAAAATAACATTCTAGAATATTCAGAGTAGCTTCATTAATAAGGATACAAGTGGGACTAGATGTAATTTATTTTTCTGAATGAACTAAAGGGGAGCTAGGTTAGAGTCACAATACTAATTTGTTTTTGGGTATGGAATCTAGCCTTGTTTGATAATAACATTTTCATATCATGATGTTATTTTAAGCCTAATTTTTTAAAATCTAATTGGAATATGAATACGAGAATGGTATTGTGCCTCATACTTTATTATAATATACTAATAAACATCATGGACTATATCATAAATATCATCTTTATTAAGTGTATCCACATATTAATGATGACCATGTTTATATTTTTTCATTGGAATTGTGCTAGAAATCTGTTTTTATCCCTATATCTATAGTAGATTTGGAATATTCCAATAGAGATCTTTTTTTTTATTTCTAGAATGTAGTTTCACATCAATAGACTGTGTGCAAAAATGAAGGAATTCATTTTCTAGATCTATAAAATATATTGGAAGATTACTTTAACTGATTTTGAGATAAAATCCAACTCATATCCTCATTGTTCCATTGGAATATGAATATGGGCTTTATGTGGGGAAGGGATATGTTCCTTCCCCATAATTGTATAATGAATAAGATAGAAAAATTGGTTTGGTTAAGTAGGAATTGGGACTATTCGCCACCTACTGCAAAAATATCCACTTTGAAATCACCGAAAGAGGATGGGTTATGAGCCTTATACACATGATCAAAATATATTAATTCCCGGTGATATCTCTTTGGTTCTAATGTATTAATTTCTAATGAAATTTCCATTTTGGTAGTTCCTTTAGTTGTTTACTAAAGGACGTCGACAAGATATAGTCGATGTTGGCTATTGACTAGATCTATCCATAGAAGAACCTTCACTATGATGGAGATATTGTTGATTCCTTGAAACTCTTTCATAGGTAAAGAATACATTTATTATATTGTAACTATGATATTATCCAAATGATTTTAGTGGTGGTTATGGGAATCATGAGTATTTTCAATTGAATATTTGAGTGAGATTGGAATATGAGATTAAGTGTCAAATTTCTTTTTATGTGCCCTCAAGGGTTGAGATTATAACAAGTCCTTAGTATTCCTTGACAACTAAAATTCACCAACTGATGTTAAAGGCATGTGGTGGGTAATGTTCTTTCCTGCTCATTGGGGTATGATTTTGCAGTTAAGGTTCCAAAACATTTTCTTGGTGATGAAATGAGTTCATATTATGGTCAATTTTCTGTGTAATGTTATTATAAAAATAATGACAACAATTAAAATGGAATTCAATCGACATATAATTTCAAGTTGTTAACAGATTAATTATTAATGAACAAATAATTGTTTTATTCACTATTATTATTGTTTATTCAGTTTTCATATAGGGAATATTTTTAATTCCCACACATGGTAAACCTAGATATATTTTTTCATTTAATGACTGATTTTGGGTTCACTATTATCATTTTCATCAGATATGGAAGAAAAAAGGTTGGATATATGGTCAACCCACTGTTTTAATTATTTAAATATTCACAATATGTTAACCACGTTATTAAAAAAATTGATGGAAAGAAATGTTTGGAAACTTGTTCGCTTTCAATATTGAAATATATGGCCTTATTATTGAAAATTAAGGTTTTAATATAGTTTCAAAATAAATTAATATATGATTCACCATTTTTTCTCTTACGTAAACTCTCATAGGTTCCCAGATATGTAACTTCACATAGAAAAAATTTACAAAGGAATATGGTCATTGGGGTTTATAACCTAAGGGCTCTTAAGAACCCACATTAGTTGATATGATCATTTAAACCTCATCGATCCATTTTCTGGGGAATTATCATATACTATATGACTCACATATATGATTAAGATATGATCTTGAATCATTATGAAATCTAGATATTTG
The DNA here is from genome assembly GCA_963277665.1 of Viscum album. NCBI lineage: Eukaryota > Viridiplantae > Streptophyta > Magnoliopsida > Santalales > Viscaceae > Viscum > Viscum album. Next base: position 397,517,948 of record OY728148.1, read on the forward strand.
GATTGGTTACCCTAATTAAATGATCAGGTGTTTAATCCTTCTCTATGTAATTGGTGTTCTATTAATGATAATATATATATATTTTGGATTCTATTTATATTTCCCATTATTTTATAATAAAAAGAAGAAATATTTGTATTGAATCCTTATAAAAAAGTATTATAGATTTTACAACCATCTAAGTTGGTGATATCCATTTTCGTAATGAGGTTGGACCATCAAGAGGAATCATATGAATACAATGGGATAATGAATGAAAACCAATATAGTTCATATGGGACCATGTATTGTAGTTTATAATCATTCATGAAATTTTATGTGAGGTCATTTGAGCATTTAGTAACGAGAAAGGGATATATGTAGTTTTCCTAAATATCTTGGTAATAATAGGAATCCTATTCTTCATAATTTTGTTTTCCCCTAACCCACTGATGGGTGATGGAGTGTAATTAACACTTATGGGGGATATTTACCTATAGTTTATGAATTCATTGGGATTAAATGAAGATGAATAGACTAGTATTTTATCAGGGATTTGAAACTAAGGTTACCCTTATTGGGGGGTTATTATTCCAATGGAATGGTCGATTAAATTACCTAAGATCACCAGAGACATGATCAGTATGAGAAATAAGAAACAATTTGAAATGAAATTTACTTCATATAGGTGTGTGATATACAAAATGAATATTATATTGTATGATATGATTCGAATCATTTTGATGGAATTGAACCACCAAGAAGGCAATTGAATTCATTCTTGATATAGAGGTTGAAACATAACAGTACATCCACTTTATACTATTTATAATATGTATACGGGTCCTCATTGTTCAGTTTGGATCCTAATATTTTGAGGAATTAGGAAATATTTTTGAACAATAGGAAGGTAGTTCCATGGGATAGAATAAATGAAATGTTGAGGGATAAACACCATGGTAGATTCTCATGTCACATATCCATCATAATCATTAGATGGATAATGGAAGGGACTATGAAGTGTTTGTTGAATATTCCTATGTGGAATAAGGACCCATTTATATGTAATAAAAGCTACATGAGTTCATAATTCCTGTCCATAATGGGTATTCTAATTATAAAGTTGGAATTCACAAAAAATTTCTTATGATTTAGTTTTTACATGATTTGAGATTATATATCCATGTATTCCTGCTTGATATTGACTACAAATATGAGGATGTGTGTTTGACAGTGACATCACTGAGGATATATTCATATCATGTTGAAGGTAGTCTATATGAAAGAGATAAAATGTCATTTTTTGTGTTCTTAACATGTTGTATGATTTTCTTTTGACAAGGATGACATGTTTTAGGGCTTTTGCTTAAACACAGGGACATGTATGAGGGGTTTTGAATGATATAAAATGTAATGTTTAGAGGCTTCACATGAAACAAAATTGGAATATCCTTAATTCATCACATGATCATTCCAATATTTGTAATGGGAGTCACATGATCAATAAGACATATCTGAAGGGTGACATGTGATCTATCATACATGTAGTAATGTCATTGGGTGATCTTACAAACAATTTTAAATGGTGTCATGGTATTGAAACACAACATCATGATCTTTACATGGCCTTGATGACATGTTCAGATGTCTTTTAATTATCTCTTTAATATGTTCGGGTGTCTTCACATGATCTTTCTATAACATATGGATGTCTTCTCATGAAATCACTGACATTTCTAATAGCTAATATGAGATATAATAATTGATCAAATGATTAACATGGCCCCTTCACATGAAGCACATTGTATCTATATTTTCATGTAGCATGCTTAATTTTGATCCTTAATCATGTAAATGAATCGATGTTTTTATTTAGTGTTTCTTTTGAGACATTAAGTGATTATTAAAATAAAATGAAGTTCATTATCATGATCCTACTGTAATTTCATAATTTAGTTATGTGATTAATGATATAATCTAGAGAAGTGCATAAAATTTATTTAATACCCTAAATCCATCATTGGGCTTATCATTTTGATGAATCTTGTGATTTCGTAGTCCTATATATCATAATGTCTAATATTTCCCCTTTGTCTTTGTTTGTATATTCCACTAGGTATTTTATGTCAATATTATTCATGTATCTAGGTTGCTTTTGATAATGATTATGACTCATATGCTAGAATCAACCAGAATAAGAATCATTAAGTTCACAGAAGTAGATAATGTATCTTGAAAATTACGTGATCAATACTTATGTCATTAATAACAACATACTTTTTTTCATGTGATAAATAGTTAATGTATGATCACTCTATCATTAACTAATTTCAGGAACCATTGTCTTGTCAAATTGCATCTCCATGACTGATATACAATTTCATATATACTTTAGAGGATTAGGTTGACATATCTAATAGACATCATTAGATCTGAATGGAATGATTCTAGGCCTTCATGAGATAAGGGAAAATTTTCCTAAACCCTTCTCATGATCAATACTACAATATATATTGATATTCAAGATATCAGTCCAATATTTCTGAGGCCTTTTATTAGATCGATGTTATCGTTTCAAATTGTTTTTCATTTCATCAAGTCGACATTTCAAACTAATTTTATATGATATATGAAACATGTCAAATAGATTTCCTTAGATCTAAGAACAAATCAAGTGATTCAAAGGATCTACTAAAAAAATATCAATATAATATAAGTCAAATATATATACCATAATTTCCATCTTTGATGAAATAAATTCCATGATGGTTATATTATTTTCTTTAAATGACATGTCACATGAATAGAAATTCTCATCTAAGGGGATTTAATTTCAACATGGGATCATCTTGGAGACTTTTGAATGGTTAAGAAGAAATATATTAATGGATTCAGGTGAGAAATTTTGTTTGATTGGATAGGTATTCTCTTAATCATAAAACATATAATGAGAATTATGTGACCCCGTTTCATGATATTCCAAGGGTCTTGTGATTATGAGCCCTAGTAAAGGTCACATGATTCACGTGAACCAGGTTTTTAATCAACCTGTTTCCATGATTATTCATTTTTACCAATTATGGGAAAATAATTTCTATTAAATGGGTTTATATTCTTTGTAAATTTGCAAGTTCTCATTTTTTATCCTCAAAAGTTAACAAATCATGTGATAACATTATTTTTATGAATAAAACTCATCAATTGAAATTATTATTATGCTCAAATTGTTTTTGGACATTTTTATTTAATTGAAATCAATATACAAATAGATTATTTTAATGTTTTCATCATATGGAAAGGTCTTGATTATGATGTTCGATGTTCACAGTATTATAGTCTTTGTGAATTGTCGTCTATCTCATGAATTTTGTTGCACCAAAATCTTTATTACATAACTTATGAATAATTATATATGTTTTTATGTATGATTATATATTTTTAGGCATCATGATTATTTTATCATAACCACATATTCATATTAAACTCACCAAAGTTCTTTGATTGATATATCTTATTCTTTACATTATTTATTATCTGATTTCACCCTGTTCTTATGCTTAAATTATAGAGGATGGGATGGACAATATTTTTTCAATGATTAAAAAGGTCTATCACATGAGAAGTATATTTTGGAAAATTTTGAAGAAAAATTGTAAAATATAAAAAAATGTATAAAATACCTAATGGTGTCAAAAAAATATGTTTTTGGATTGTATATTTATTTATGAGATTGGATGTTTATGTTATAGATATAATATATCACAAATGCATGTTAATTTCAAATAAACTCACATAGTTTCAAATATTGATATTTAAGAGTATATTTTAGAACAATATCAAGGTGAGTGGGTATATATAATCTATATCAGTAATAAAACAAGGTTTAACTAATTTGGGACTATATTATGGAAACAATGTCAATATTTCATGAACTACATGATTTATAATTTGAACAAGTGCAACATCAACTTTTATAGGATGAAATGGTTATTTCCTTGTCTCAAGCACATATTTTTTATTTTTCTAATGAAAATGTTTATAAATTATTATCATTACTTTTTTTGGTCATAGGTTGATAACTGGATTATGAAAATGAATATGTGAATGATATATCTCTATAATTTTTTGCTCGCTATAAAGGAAAAATATTTATTAATTTTTTTATGATAAATGAAAATACAAATATATTCATATCATGAGAAAATGAGAAAAGTTTGTTAGTATTTTCCATGATTGTGAAGTTTATTTTAACATTAATATTATATCATGAGTATTGAATATATAAATAATTCCCATCACTATTTTAATTAGGGGATATAATTTAAAATTAGAGGGAATAGTTTAGGTAAGGAGTTTAAATGTACGACCCCTATATTATATAAATTAATTTAATTTAGGTAAACTATATGTTGAATATATATATCACATGGTAGACAAAAAAATGGTTATATTTTATTAATTGAAAGATAAATTTAATTAAATTATGAGAATAAAATGTGAAACATCCATTACAAAATAATAAGAAGTGTAAAACCAACAATTAGTAAAAAATTAAAACATAATTAAAATAATTTAACATAATATTATGTATTATAATAACTTAAATATAATTATTAATTTTTGAAATAATTTATTTTTTTCATTCTATACTAAATAATTTGTTTTATTAGGTTGTAATAAAAATTAATTAATTTTAAGAAGATATATTTTTCAAATAACTACAACTAATTTTCTTCTTTATTTATGTTAAATTCAGTTGAACACTTTTAAAACATTCTTATAATAAAAAGATTCAATGAAATAATTAACAACAATATAATACTTAATTGATATGAAATGAGATTGAGAACAAAAATATTTTAAAAAATTTAATTTTTTAATTAAATAGTTTTTCATTATATTATATGTTTTCATCTAAAATTTAAATTCCAAAATTTTAGTTTATGAATTTGATTAAAAAATTAGATTTCTATATTTAATATTATCATTAGATTATTTTTTGCTATTTACATGGAAAATAATTATTTTTTATTGATTAGAGAAAATATTATTATACCAAAAATCATAAAATATATTAAATTTTATTGACATAAATATTATATAAAAATTAATGAAACCTATTTCAAGATAAAATGTATTTTTTTGAAATAATGAATTTGGAAAATAATAGTTTCCGTTTATAAATATGGTATTAACATTTTGGAAGCTAACACGTGTATTATTATAATAAAAAAAATATTTTTTTCATTATCCATGAATAATGTATTTAAATTATTTTAATTTGTTTTATATTTCTTTGAAAATAAAATAAACATAATGTTTGTAGTAATAAACCAATAAATTAAATAATAATCACAATATTTTATCCATATATGTTTAATTTTTTTTAATTCTTAAAAAAATTTGTTTAATATTTATTTTCTCCATATATGTATTTTAGATGATAATTTATTTTCATAAATTATAGAAATAAAATAAAATAACTTTGATAGCAATTTTTAAAAAAAAATCATTTCATAATATTTTTTATCTCAATTGTATTCATAAAATATGTTCTCAATGTTAAATTTACATAGAATAGTAAAATAAAAAAACAATATGTGTTAAATTAATAGGTAAAAAAACCTAATGAAGAAAAAATTATTTAAATTAATGTCTGGGGAATTTATGAACCTCTGATTATCTTAGAATCATTATTTTCAAAATTTATATTTGTATTCAATATAAATGTATATTATTATTATTTTATAAGTATTTTGATCAATGAAACATATATAAGATATAAAATAAGTCATTATTCTACCCATCAAAGACAACCAAAAATTTATAAATCACCACCATTTATTGAAATATACCTTACATAATAAATCTCTCTCATTTTGGGTATATTGTATTCCCTTGAGAGAATACAAATTAATTCAAATCCAAGAAGGTATCCAAGACAATATGCAGTCTCTTCTTTGTATACAATAACTTATTATAATTTTCTTAATTATATTATTAACCCACCTCTTATAAAATTTCATATATCTCTATAATAAAATATAAATAGAGAAAATATTCATCCATAAATATGATATTATTATATTATGTCTTTGTAATCATAATAATTTATTTTTTAAACAATATATTTTGGGTTTATTTAACAACCTATATAAATGGTACACTAACTTATTATCTTATTTGGTTATGGAAAAATAACTAATGATATGATATTATATTAATAATTAAATAAGGTTTTTAATGTTAATTTTTATATTTCTGTCCATTTTTGTTATATTCCATTTATTAATTATTATTAATAGAAAAAATTAATAGATTTCATCTTGAACATTCATACACAGAACACCCACAGAATGAATATAAAATATTATAAGTAATTATGAAAGTTTTATTATAATAGCATGCATATTATTGATATAAGAATATATTGAAATTGGAATGGACAATAAACCAATTTATACAAAAATAGGGAAATTTTTTTTAATACATCGAACCCTGATTTTATGTATAAACTAAAAATAATCAACGATATTATAATAAATAAATATAATGTTTTTATATAAAATGTAATATATATGAATAATTTTATAAATTATATTATTATTTATTTATAATATCATATATAATAGTTTGGATAACTTTTATGGAAGAGGTAATCCAATGAATGAGATATTTCTCACAGTTGAAATTTATTAAGGCATATTTTTTATTTTTCAACTAAAATTTCCGAAAACAGAATAATTACTTCCTTAATATGGGTTTGTATCAAAAATACCATCTAATTTATGTGATTCAAATTTCTTTTTATTAATATCTTTGAATTTTGTTTTTAATCATATAATACTAATTTCTGTAAGGGATTTTGTATACTCAATTTCATTTTATTGAGTTATAAAATTTCTTACAGATCTCAATTTCTATAATATTTTGTTATAATAAACCTACCTGAGATAAACCTAGAAATGGATCACGAGGGTACCAATAATTTAAAAAAAGAATATAACAACATTTTTTATGACTTTGGATTATATAACATTATGACCCACACTGTAACTATAAAAGAATATTTCCATTGGAAAAATATATTCATAAGAAATAGGTAAATAAATGATCTATATTATCTTCTATATAATCTTCTCATCTATAACCCATCATAGTCCTATCATATCTTATAATATTATTCATATTTTAGGTCAAATTAAACATACAAAAATGTGTTCTTGGACTCTAAAAAAGGTTCATCAAAGGAGTTATTAATGATCATATAAACATAATATGAGAATAATATTCTAAAAACAAGTTCATAAAATTTAATAATCATACCCAAAACTAAAAATATTTTAATAACGAGTCATAGAATAAATCATGGAATTTCATAGGACTAAAATTATTATAAAATCCAAAAACATAATCCATGATGGAATAAAATTGGCATAAGATCATGTTAGTCAACAATGGCCTATATTGTCAAATAATAAAAATTAAAGAAATATTATTTCAAGGACACCTAAAAATACAATTTTATCATGTTATTATTGGATTAAATAATGTCATAAATTATAAAGACTTGGGAGCCTCCCTTGTACCATATTTTGGTTTTGGGATAACTACCCATATACCATATTTTCGTTGCGGATAACCTCATGTGAATCCTTTAAACTCAAAAAATTGTACACTTTTCCTAATAGATTTGCAGTATATAATAAAAAAACCACAAAATAATATTAATATATTTACATGGATGCCACATTTACACAAATTCATTTATCATTCCATCATAACTTAATATGTGCAATAGAAAATGTGTTTCATAAAATTTAAAAGATCATAACCATAAAATTTTAGTATAAATAATAAGGACAAAATCATAGAATAATATCCCTATAGAGGAAAATGTATTTTCAATGAATATTTTTATTTATGATAAAATTATTTTAAAGATAACATGAACACATCATAGGAAAAATCCTCATTTCATTTGGAAATAACATTCTTAAAGTATAAAATTTATTCAATATTACAGAAAATAATTTCACTGAATACAATAAGGGAAACATGAAAATAATGATTATATTCATTTATCAGTGATGTTGATGTAAAATTATTCTTATTTTATTTACATTAAAATAGATATTCTTTTGTTAATTTTTAAATAAAAAACAAAAGTACATCAATTTGGAAAAATGAAAAAAAATATAATTTAAAAATTTGAATAGAACGTATAACAAGGGTTATAATGACATTAAAAAAGTATAGGATAATATTAAAATAGTAATAGAAAAATAATTAATGAAAATATGATCCTAGAAGAAAACTATTATAATATGAATAATAAAACAATGTAGGTTTTCGAAAAAAATATTCATTCGGCCTCTTAGGTACAAAATAGATAAAATTGAAATTAGGACATGTAATAACCAAAAATATCAAATTATTATGAAAAAAATTATTTCCAAAATAAATATGATATAATTTTAGCATTAAAATTTTAAACATAAACTTTTCCATAAAAATGAAATTATAACATTAAGAACATACCACTAGGGTAACTTTCAATTAATTACAATTATGAAAAAAAACAACATCAAATTAAATTATAAATTAAATCAAAATAATTATATTCATAACAAAATAAATAAAATTAGTAGTACATAGACATCATAAACACAAATAGGTTTATATCATCAAATATGCATCATTGAAACAAAATCCAGTAAAAATACCACTAAATATTTCATAGTATCAAAAATAAAAACCACATTAAATGATAAAAATTTGATTATTTTTAAATTATATTAACATTCAAGAAAAACATAAAAAATAATAGGTATTATATACACCACCCAATATAATAATAAAGTAATTATATATTATATATCATTAAAATAAAATTAATACAAGAAACTTTATCTTACATCCAATTTTCATCATATGAACTATATCAACCTTTGCTAAAAAATATATAGTTTAATTTTAAATATATTACATAACCATATTAACTAATCACATTATATGTATCATTCCGTTATCATTTCAATTATAATTTTTTTATTTTTATGCATTAAAATGAACATTCATGTCAAATATGTTCTCGTTTCCATGATTGATTTGGTTTAATGGACCAAGAACTAGTAAATTGCTCATGGTTTCATCATCCCAATAATATTAATAATGAAATAATTTTAATATAATATCATTATTGTAACATCCAAAATAAGTAATTAATAATAGATATTTTTATCTATGTCTATTAATGATTAAGATAGTGTTATAGAGGCTTAAAATGAAATTAAATACAATCTTATGCATGGAATACACTGATATTCTTAAAAGATTGTTTTACTGCCTTTTGATGGAAAACCATTTTTGAATCTATATTTTGAAAATTTTATAAACTATGTTTGTCAAAATAAACTTATTCTTTATGATTGGGACATCAAAATTTACTTTGTGTGAATTTTTGGTATTTTTCTGACAATGTTCATTTTTTAATGAATAGTGAAAAATACTGCATTTTACATTAAAAATACTTTTTAATGTAATTTATTTATATGATTAGATTATCATTTTAATTGGTATTAATGTGTAATATGAATATATTTTTACCATTTTATCAAATGGTGGTCATTGGAATCAATTTCACTTTGAAATTAGACTTAAACTGGTGTTAATCTTTTGATACTTATTGTTTTGTAAAAACACGCTATTTGCTCTGGCAGCGGGAATTAATTATTAAAATAATTAATTTGACTTATATGTATTGAATTTTGTAAAATAGACTTCATTTTTGAATTCGGAATATCAAATATAGCTTAGGGTGAATTTTTGGTAATTTTCTGAAAAACTTCAATTTTTGATGAATAATGAAACCACTAAGTGGTAGTTAAAGAAACTGATTTTTCGTTTAAATGAAACATTTCCACTTTTGTGTTATGAATTTCAAAAATCCGACATTCATGGTTGTCATTAAGAAGTAAAATGTGGTTCAATTGGATTAAAATAATTTTTTGGTGAATAGTAATTTATTATGTTCTTAATCGCGATTAGTGGTAATTAGGGTAGTTTAAGGTATAAATAATGCTTTAATAATATTAAATAACCCAGACACATGTCCCAGCCTTATTGGTTGTGTCATGGCCGACCCAGACAAGCCATGGGTCAACTTGGGGACCCCATGGAGACACTTTGGTTGGGAAATGACATTAATAACTTTTTATTTAATGTAAAAGTAAAAATGACACAAACATGATATGTTTTACTGAAACAATTTTTAAGTGGGGTTATACAAGTCATGTTTTTTATTATAAGTAGTCATTGGAAAGATAAAAAGATTTCCTACATCATAGAATTTTTTTTATATAATTTTTGACATTAAATAAATTAAATTATTTATGACATAATAATGATGCAGCGATGACATCATTATTTGGCGATTTAAATAAAATGGAAAGATAATGTAAAATCTATGAACAACACATTTCCAAAACCAATTGGATGAGTGGATGTAGAACCCTTATCACCTTATCCACGAATTATATCAATGTGGGACCTTTTATAACCGAAACACATTTTCAAATAAAGTAATATTTCTTTACTTTCCAAAAGTGCCCCTCCTCTCCTCTTATAAAAGGCCCCCCACCTCTACCTAATTTCACACACTCCTCAAGCCTTTGGCTCGGCCAACCACTGACCATTTAATCTCTCCACATCCATCTCCTCATCCTAGAGGATTCCCTTTGGGCAGAATCCTTTCAATGGAAGCCTTTAGGATCAAATCAAAAGGAGTTACACTTTTAAAGGTAATTCATTCTCTCATGTTCATTTGTTTTATTTTTATTCTCCAACCCCCTAAACTCTTTTTATTTACTTATTTTGTAACAACACCAGTATCTTCAATATAATATGATGTTTTTATAATATTTATTTGAGCTACACTCTCACACAACTACATCAAATGGTTAAAGAACATACGGTTTATGTGGATGGCGAAATTCTGCCTCCCGAAAAGATGATTGTTCAATATTCATTTAACACCTTCAAAGGTGGCCGTTATGATGTCACTATTTTTATTTATGATATATAGTATGTTTATGTTCTCCTTAAGCTTCTGTTTTTTTCATTTGGGGCATACCTTTATGGTTCCCATTATGGGTAAACACGATATCTTCATTTTAGGAAGTGCGGACTACCGCCCCTGAAAGTGATTTGATTCGTTAATACCATATGTGGGATGTGTAAAGGATAAAGTTAATGATATTATATATTTTATTATACTGGAATTATAATATACTCTTATATTATTATTATTCCATTCAAGAAAATACGAAATAGAAATGGAAGTAGCGTTCATGCGTACGTACGGCTTACCGTCTCCATGAACGGTGCATTTCATTTCTTACCTCTAAATGTGATGTAATATTATAAATACATGTATATGATGAATATATATGATATATATGTTATCCCAATCATTAATATCATTTTGGATATAATGAATCTTTGACCAAATTAACAACATGTAAGTGTAAGAAGTCTATTTTTGACTTAAGAACCAAATACAGACAAAATGAACATTATTAACTTAAATGATTACATGATGTTCATAACATGGTATAAAAGGAATAACAAACTTTAAAAAGTTTCATAAAAAAGTAGATTTTAACTCAAGTTTATTATTCAGGAGATTAAAGAACGGTCGGGTCAAGTCGGATACGAGGTATGGGACTTCATCTCAATCTCCTTTAATTGAGGCATATTTTATTTTATACACAACTTTCTTTTATACGGTGTATAAACCCCTTTGACTTTTACGTTTATTCAAAAGGAATATTTTTTATATGAAGCGTTTACTAGACGACAAAAGGGAATGTTTTTGTCGTACGTATGCGGCGACAACGACTTCTCCGCCGTCATGACAGTTATTTGAGTTTCGGCTTCCTCTACAAGCCATACATTCTTTTTAAAAGAAAAATAAATACCATGTTTTACTTTTCTTTTATTCTGGTATGGAAAATGGTTTTCACAATGTTTTTGTGTTGTATTGATATCTTGTTATTGAAATGTGGAAATGTTATGTTTCCTTTATTCATGTTTTATGTGATACAATTATGTTATGGTTCATGGGCATTATTATGAAGACGGGTGGTTCTGTGATAAACTAAGGGCGGGTGAGCCCGATATAGCTCTCCAATGCATTGGGTAACGCGAAGGAGTGAAACGTTAAGGTTTATCCAAAGAGATTTTAGGGAATATACTGTGATGGGTATTCTAAACGTAACCTAGAGGGTTACTCCCTACGTAAGAATGTTATGAATGCCTCAAGTTACCTTTATGTCCTATGATTTCTATGATTTATTCATGATTTTATGAGGTATATTAAAGTGCCTATGTTTTATGGGTAAAGTATGATTTCATTCTTATGTATATATGTACCCATGTTTCCTTTCCATGTTTTTATAACCCGTACTGAGCTTTTTATGCTCATCCCAAGTTTTTTTGAAATGTTTTTCACAGGTCAAGGGAATGGTACATGATATGATGATAGTGTCAAGGAAGTGTCAAGAAATAATCCATGTTTTATTTTCAATGTGTTTCCATTGATGGGAAGGAAGAATACTATCTTTATGTAACCACTTTGTTTATATGTGGAATGTAATGCAAGTTTTATGATCTAATTCTCTAAAACTATAAACCCGAAAAGATCCTCAATGTGTAATCTTGTAATAACTCAAGATTAAGTAAGGTTTAAGGATGGGGCCATATAGTTGGTATCAGAGGTCGATTTAGATAACTTTAAGAGTTAGAATTCTATTAAATGATTATCCAAAAATAATTTTTTTTGAAATGATATAGCATTTAAAGATTACCATGTTGCTTCATCTAAGACGTGTTTGTTCAGAATGGTTTTCCCCAGAGGAAACATGGAAGCAGTGCTAGGAAGGCATACAGAAGGAAATAAACTTCCGAATCAGCATCCAGAAATGGTCAGATTTGGAACTGAACAGTTTGTTGCAGTAATGGCGCAGTTGACTCAAGCGATAAATGGCGGTGGTATCCATACACGAGATCAGCCAGACCAACAGCAGAGGAACATGTCAGTGGTGGAACATTTCGTGAGGCAACATCCACCATCATTCAGAGGATCATCTGACCCTGTGCTAGTTAAAGGGTGGATTAAAGCACTGGAGAAGATTTTTGATGTCAGGGGGTGTTCAGACAATCAAAAGGTTAGTATTTCTATTTACCGTTTGGAGGGTGAAGCAGATCAGTGGTGGTCTATGGTTAAAAATATCAGGGACGCCGATGAGATTGATGCTCTTGACTGGGATGAATTCAAAGGTATGTTTCTTGAGAAGTATTTTCCTAAGGCTGTTCGACTTAGGATGGAAAAGCAATTCTTGGAATTGAGGCAAGAGGAAGACTAAGTGGCTGCCTATGAAGAAAGGTTCACTCGATTGGCAAGGTATGCTCCAAATTTTATTCGAGACCTTGATAGTAAAATCAATCGTTTTTACTCAGGATTAAAGCCAAAATATCGAACGGCGTTAGCTTCTTAAGAGTTTAAATGTAATGAAAAGCTTGTTCGATGTGCTGAGAAGGTGGAAATGGTGTTTTCCGATGACCAAGTTTTCTATAACAACCAGCAGAAGAAGAGACCGAGGTGGCAGGAGAAAGGTAAGAATTCTTCAAAAAAGTCAGATGGTAAGAGAACTATGTTTCCAGTTTGTGATAAATGTGGAAAAAGGCATGCTGGAGAATGTCTTCTGAATTCTGGGAAGTTCTACCGATGTGGTAAGATGGGACATAAGGCTCGTGATTGCACTGAAAAGGATCAAGGTGAAGGTAAGAACAAATTTGATTTACAGTTAGTGAAATGTTATAAGTGCAATGAGATGGGTCACTATGAAAACGAGTGTCCGAAAAGGAGCTTGAGTGATGGGAAGCAGTTAGACTACAAGAAGAAAGGGGTGGTGAGATCCTTTGAAACTACTTCAGTAGATGTCGGGCCATCAAATGAAGTTGTATCAGGTACTTTGTTTTTTCAGATTATGCCAGTGTGTTGTTTGATTCGGGGTTTACACATTCTTTCATATCTGAAAACTTTTCTAGTAAAATGGGAATACCATCTCAAGAAATGACTCCTGAACTTTTGGTAAAAACACCTGGGGGAAAATGTTGAGGTAAAAAGAATTTATAAGAATCTTCCTATCCTTATCTGTGGAACGAACCTACTTGCAAACCTTATTGTTCTACCTCTAGTAGAGCATTATGTTATCTTGGGTATGGATTGGCTCTCTATTTACCATTCTAAGATTGACTGTAGAGATAAAGAAGTTTCTTTTCAGAAAGACTTTCAGTTTGTTTACAAGAATGAACCCTTACTTTTGATAACATATCAAGAGTCCGAGAAACTTGTAATAGATGGAAATGAATGTTACCTTGCACACGTCGTTGAAAATAAAGGAACTGTTCAGATTAATGATGTGCCAGTGGTAAATGAGTATCCTGATGTTTTTCCTGATGAGTTGCCTGGAATAATACCAGATCGGGAAGTTGAGTTTACTATTGACTTAGTTCCTGATGCTAAGCCAATTTCAAAACCCCCAAATTGAATGGCACAAATTGAACTTTTAGAGTTGAAGGAGCAATTGCAAGATTTATTAGAGAATGGTTTCATTAGACCTAGCACATCACCATGGGGTGCTCCTGTTTTATTTGTTAAAAAGAAAGATGGTTCTATGAGACTTTGCATTGATTATAGAGCCTTGAATAATATCAATGTTAAGAACAAATATCCTTTGCCTCATATCGATGATTTGTTTGAACAGCTCCAGGGAGCTCAGTTTTTTTTAATGATTGACTTGAGATCGGGGTACCATCAGCTGAAGGTAAAGGAGGCAGATATTCCGAAGACCGCGTTTCGTACGAGATATGTCCATTATGAATTTGTATTAATGCCTTTTGGGCTAACCAATGCACCTGCTGTATTCATGGACTTAATGAATAGAATTTTCCATGAGTTCCTGGATAAGTTTGTGGTGGTTTTCATTGATGATATTTTGGTGTTTTCTAAAATTAAAGTAGAGCATCAAAGACATTTAAGGGTTATCTTGAAAACCTTAAAAGAAAAGAAACTGTATGGGAAATTCAGCAAGTGTGAGTTTTGGTTGCAACAAATTTCTTTCCTTGGTCACATTGTTTCTAAAGATGGAATAATTGCTGATCCTGCAAAAACAAAAGTTGTGGAAGAATGGCCAAGACCCAAAAATGTAACCGAGATTCGTAGCTTCCATGGTTTGGCGGGCTATTACCGAAGGTTTGTTAGACATTTTTCACAGTTATCTAGTCCAATGACTAAGCTAACTTGGAAGGGTGTTAAGTTTATCTGGACAAAAGAATGTGATGATTGTTTTCAGGAATTGAAAAGAAGATTGGTGAATGCTCCAGTTTTGGAACTACCTTCCAGGAATGGTGAGATTGTTATATACAGTGATGCTTCATTTAAAGGACTTGGTTGTGTCCTAATGCATAATGATCAGGTAATTGCTTATGCTCCACGACAGTTGAAAACTCATGAGGTAAATTACCCTACACATGATTTGGAATTAGCTGCTGTTGTTTTTGCTTTAAAAATTTGGAGGCATCATTTGTATGGAGTAAAGTGTGAAATATATACCGATCACAAAAGTCTAAAGTATATATTCACTCAGAAAGATTTAAACATGAGACAAAGGTGATGGCTGGAATTAATCAAGGATTATGATTGTACAATTCATTACCATCCGGGAAAAGCAAATAAAGTGGCTGATGCTTTGAGTCGAAAAAGTAATGTTTCATTAACAATGTTGCATTTGGAACGTGATCCTTTGGTTAAGGATTTGATGAACTTTGTTATAGAAGTTGTTGGTGCAGGAAGTCCTTCTATTTTGTTTCAGGTATCAGTGAGATCATCTCTATCAGATAGAATTAAGAAAGCACAGAAGCAAGATAGTGAGTTGCAGAAAAAGGTAGAGCTGGTTCAGAAAGGTAAGTTGCCTGAATTCAACATTGTTAATGATTGTGTTTTGAGATTTGGGAAGAGATTGTGTGTGCCTTGTGATTCACAGTTGAAGAGAGATTTGTTATGTGAAGCTCATAGTTCTCCATTTTCAGTTCATCCGGGCAGTACTAAGATGTATAGAGATCTGCGGGAGTATTACTGGTGGGATGGAATGAAAAGAGACATTGCTGATTTTACTGTAAAGTGTTTGACATGTCAACAGGTTAAAGCAGAGTGGCAGTTACCGAAAGGGATGCTTCAGCATTTACCAGTGCCAGAGTGGAAATGGGAGAATATATCCATGGACTTTGTTGTTGGATTACCGAAGACATCTCGAGGTAATAATGCAATCTGGGTTATTGTTGATCGCTTGACCGAATCTGCTCATTTCCTTGCTATACGAGATACTTTCTCTCTTGATCAACTTTCCCGTTTGTATCTTAAAGAAATAGTCAGGTTACATGGAGTTCCTCTCTCCATTGTATCAGATCTTTATCCCAGGTTTACTTCTAACTTTTAGAAAGGCCTTCAGAAGTCGTTGGGTACTGAATTAAATTTTAGTATATATTTTCATCCTCAATCAGATGGGAAGTCAGAACGAACAATTCATACATTGGAGGATATGCTACGAGCTTGTTCTATGGATTATCAGGGAAGTTGGGACCAACATCTTTCTTTGGTTGAATTTTCATATAATAACAGTTTTCATTCCAGTATACAGATGGCACCATTTCTGGCATTATATGGGAAGCGGTGTCGAACTCCAGCTTTCTGGGATGAAGTGGGTGATAGGAAGTTGATGGGACCAAAATTGGTAGAAGAGATGGCAGAAAAAGTTCAGCTGATTCAGAAACACATGAGAACAGCTCAGAGCAGGCAGAAGAGTTATGCGGATAACCGGAGGGAGGATCTATCTTTCGAGGTAGGTGATCATGTTTTTCTCAAGGTTTCTCCATGGAAAAGTGTGATGAGATTTGGTAAGAAAGGAAAGTTGAGTCCAAGGTTCATTGGACCATACGAAATTCTGGAGAGAGTTGGATCAGTTGCATACCGAGTGGCTTTACCTCCGAGTTTATCCCAGGTACACAATGTTTTTCACATTTCGATGTTGAGAAAATATATGCCAGATCCATCTCATGTTTTGAGTCCAGAGGTAGTTCAGCTGGAAGAGAGCCTATCTTATGAGGAACAATCGGTCCAGATTCTTGACCACATGGAGCAAGTGTTACGGAATATGGTGATTAATCAGGTAAAGGTTTTGTGGAAAAACCACATAATGGAAGAGGCAACATGGGAATCTGAAAATGAAATGAGGGATAAGTTCCCCCATTTATTCGATAAGTAAATAAATTGCGGGGACATAATTTTCTAAAGGGGGGAAGGATGTAACATCCAAAATAAGTAATGAATAATAGATATTTTTATCTATGTCTATTAATGATTAAGATAGTGTTATATAGGCTTAAAATGAAAATAAATACAATCTTATGCATGGAATACACTAATATTCTTAAAAGATGGTTTTACTGCCTTTTGATGGCAAACCATTTTTGAATCTATATTTTGACAATTTTATAAACTATGTTTGTCAAAATAAACTTATTCTTTATGATTGGGACATCAAAATTTTCTTTGTGTGAATTTTTGGTATTTTTCTGACAATGTTCATTTTTTAATGAATAGTGAAAAATATTGCATTTTACATTAAAATTGCTTTTTAATCTAATTTATTTATATGATTAGATTATCTTTTGAATTGGTCTTAATGTGTAATATGAATATATTTTTACCATTTTATCCATTTGTGGTCATTGGAATCAATTTCACTTTGAAATTAGACTTAAACTGGTGTCAATCTTTTGATACTTATTATTTTGTAAAAACACGCTATTTGCTCTGGCAGCGGGAATTAATTATTAAATTAATTAATTTGACTTATATGTATTGAATTTTGTAAAATAGACTTCATTTTTGAATTTGGAATATCAAATACATCTTAGGGTGAATTTTTGGTAATTTTCTGAAAAACTTCAATTTTTGATGAATAGTGAAACCACTAAGTGGTAGTTAAAGAAACTGATTTTTCGTTTAAATGAATCTTTTCCACTTTTGTGTTATGAATTTCAAAAATCCGACATTCATGGTTGTCATTAAGAAGTAAAATGTTGTTCAATGGGATTAAAATAATTTTTTGGTGAATAGTAACTTATTAAGTTCTTAATCGCGATTAGTGGTAATTAGGGTAGTTTAAGGTATAAATAATGCTTTAATAATATGAAATGACCTAGAAACATGTCACAACCTTATTGGTTGTGTCATGGCCGACCAAGACAAGACATGGGTCAACTTGGGGACCCCATGGAGACACTTTGTTTGGGAAATGACATAAATAACTTTTTATTTAATGTAAAAGTAAAAATGACACAAACATGATATGTTTTACTAAAAAAAAATTTTAAGTGGGGTTATACAAGTCATATTTTTGATTATAAATAGTCATTGGAAAGATAAAAAGATTTCCCACATCATAGAATTTTTTTTATATAATTTTTAGACATTACATAAATTAAATTATTTATGACATAATAATGATGCAGCGATGACATCATTATTTGGCGATTTAAATAAAATGGAAAGATAATGTAAAATCTATGAACTACACATGTCCAAAACCAATTGGATGAGTGTATGTCGAACCCTTATCACCTTATCCACTAATTATATCAATGTGGGACCTTTTAAAACCGAAGCACATTTTCAAATAAAGTAATATTTCTTTACTTTCCAAAAGTGCCCCTCCTCTCCTCTTATAAAAGGCCCCCACCTCTACCTCATTTCACACACTCCTCAAGCCTTTGGCTCGGCCAACCCCTACCCATTTACTCTATACACATCCCTATCCTCATCCTAGAGGATTCCCTTTGGGCAGAATCCTTTCAACGGAAGCCTTTAGGCTCAAATCAAAAGGAGTTACACTTTTAAAGGTAATTCATTCTCTCATGTTCGTTTGTTTTATTTTTCTTCTCCAACCCCCTAAACTCTTTTTATTTACTTCTTTTGTAGCAACAACAGTATCTTAAATATACTAGGATGTTGTTATAAGATTTATTTGAGCTACACTCTCACACAACTGCATAAAATGGTTAAAGAACATACGGTTTCCGTGGATGGCGAAATTCTGCCTCCCGAAACGATGATTGTTCAATACTCATTTAACACCTTCAAAGGTGTCCATTATGATGTCACTATTTTTATATATGATATATAATATGTTTATGTTTTCCTTAAGATTCTTTTTTTTCATTTTGGGCATACCTTTATGGTTCCCATTATGGGTAAACACGATATCTTCATTTTAGGAAGTGCAGACTACTGCCCCCTGAATGTGATTTGATTCGTTAATACCATATGTGGGATGTGTAAAGGATAAAGTTAATGATATTATATATGTTATTATACTGGAATTATAGTAAACTCTTATATCATTATGATTCCATTCAAGAAAATATGAAATAGAAATAGAAGTAGCGTTCATGCGTATGTACGACTTACAGTCTCCATGAACGGTGCATTTCATTTCTTACCTCTAAACGTGATGTAATGTTATAAATACATGTATATGATGAATATATATGATATATATGTTATCCAAATCATTAATATAATTTTGTATATAAAGAACCTTTGACCAAATTAACAACATGTAAGTGTAAGAAGTCTATTTTTGACTTAAGAACCAAATACCGACAAAATGAACATTATTAACTTAAATGATTACATGATGTTCATGACATGGTATAAAAGGAATAAAAAACTTGAAAAATGTGCATAAGAAAGTAGATTTTAACTCAAGTTTATTATTCAGGAGATTAAAGAATGGTCGGGTCAAGTCGGATACGAGGTATGGGACTTCATCTCAATCTCCTTTCATTGAGGCATATTTTATTTTATACACAACTTTCTTTTATACGGTGTATAAACCCCTTTGACTTTTACGTTTATTCAAAAGGAATATTTTTTATACAAAGCGTTTAAGAGACGACAAAAGGGAATGTTTTTGTCGTACGTATGCGGCGACAACGTCTTCTCCGCCATCGTGACCGTTATTTGAGTTTCGGCGTCCTCTACAAGCCATACCTTCTTTTTAAAAGAAAAATATATACCATGTTTTACTTTTCTTTTATTTTGGTATGGAAAATGGTTTTCACAATGTTTTTTTGTTGTATTGATATCTTGTGATTGAAATGTGGAAATGTTATGTTTCCTTTATGCATGTTTTATTAGATACGATTATGTTATGGTTCTTGGGCATTATTATGAAGACGGGTGGTTCCGTGATAAACTAAGGGCGGGTGAGCCCGATATAGCTCTCCAATGCATTGGGTAACGCGAAGGAGTGAAACGTTAAGGTTTCTCCGAAGAGATTTTAGGGAATATACTGTGATGGGTATTCCAAACGTAACCAAGAGGGTTACTCCCTACGTAAGAATGTTATGAATGCCTCAAGTTACCATTATGTCCTATGATTTCTATTATTTATTCATGATTTTATGAGGTATGTTAAAGTGCCTATGTTTTATGGGTAATGTATGATTTCATTCTTATGTATATATGTACCCATGTTTCCTTTCCATGTTTTTATAACCCATACTGAGATTTTTATGCTCATCCCAAGTTTTTTTGAAATGTTTTTCACAGGTCAAGGGAAAGGTACATTATATGATGATAGTGTCAAGGAAGTGTCAAGAAATAATCCATGTTTTATTTTAAATGTGTTTCCATTGATGGGAATGAAGAATATTATCTTTATGTAACCACTTTGTTTATATGTGGAATGTAATGCATGTTTTATGATCTAATTCTCTAAAACTCTAAACCCGAAAAGATCCTAAATGTGTAATCTTGTAATAACTCAAGATTAAGTAAGGTTTAAGGATGGGGCCTTATAATTATATTAAATTTTATAAGAATTCATAATATTTAGTGATGAAATATTTATTACATCACCTTGTGTATATGGAATTATATATATACACATGAGTGATGCATAAACATTTTTAGAGATGGTTTGAAAGGTTAATGATAATTTTGTAATTAATAATAATTATTATAGCGTAAATACAATATTTATTTATTAAATTATTTATTATCAATTACAATGTGAGAAATTATTAAAAATGAATAGTTTGTCACTCTAGAGGTGCTAATCCACAAGTATGCATGGGTGATGCTTTTAGATCCCATTTTATGAAAAAAATAGTTAAATAAGGTTATGAAATTAAAATAATTTCAATAGTTTTTATTGTAGATAATGATAATATCATATTAGAGTTATTTGGATATAATTGGTGGAGGTATAATAGGAAGTAATATTAAAGTTCTCGGATAAGTATATCACCTACTCTTTGAAGAATCTCTTTTGGTTCTCTCAATTGTGAACTTGTAGATCATAATTTAAGAATAAAAAGTCCTCTTGAATATATCTATTGAATTTAAAATGATTTTTTTAGTATTGTTTGGTGAATAAATATGGATATATATATATATAGACCTATGGTTTTCATACAAAGATATAACTTCATAATAGATTAATATACATTATATGACATAACAATTTATGCATGAATCAATTATGTTTTTATATTTGTAAACATAGATTAATAATAAATTGGTTCATAGTTATAATACATCGTCACCCATAAAATTTTTCCTTACAATCACCCTTCCTATAAATATCATACTATATACCATTCTTCATAACCTAGAAAATGGAAAAATATTATAGCGTGATCTGAAATGCTATGAATGAGTACACAAGATAGATATCAAGTATAAAATGATCTTGAAAAGGTAATAATGTTGTGATAAATTGAGATTAAATTATGAAAACCACAACATCTAGAACTGATATCATATTCTCAAGTCATGTAAAAATGATTTATCATTTCAAAATATCTGATTGATAAGAGTAATAACTCATTTTATATAAATCATGAAACATATGTTCATATCTCAAATGTATGCATCCTCCATATGTTTATTAACAATTTCATATAAACTGGATAACTACAAAATCCATCAACTCATAAAATATTAGGCCTCAATACCTATTTCCCATAATGTATCAATCACAACATAATTTTTCCCAAAATAGATCAATCACATCAACTTTTTCTTATTTTGGATCAATCACATTAATTACATTCCAAGTCTTATCTAATGAGGTTTAAAACACTACCCAATGTATTATATGGAAATATAATTTTTTGCCCATTCATTACATAAAGAAAATTATATTGATGTGTTCCAAAAAATCATAAAAGAATCATCTGATCATAAATCATAAAAATGAAATGTGACTAATAATAGTTTCATCAAAAAGACAACCCATGGAAAATATATGGTATGGATAAAACTTTCATATTTTAATCATATTATATGTAACACCCCTAAAGTGTAATGAGTTTTTTTTATTTAGTACCATGTGTGACACACAACACCATATGAAAAAAGTTAATATATTATCTCGATACATTACAAAATATTATCTATATTAAAAAAATATAAATTACTCCATAACTTGTAATGAAAAAAACACCATGTTATTTTGTGTTAAATGAAATACAAAACATATTATATATCTTGTTTTACATGAAAAAGTTACCTTCAACAATAGCTTATGTTACACTAAATTCAATGTTTCACCAAAAACCATTGTATTATTAAAATTTTATTATTTAATATAATATGATATAAACTAGTTATTAAGGTATAGGATATGAATATTATTAACTAAAAGAAAAAATATATTTTATATAAATATAAAATGAATTTATTGGTTTCCAATTATTTGAAACAAAAATAAGAACCAGTTTGATATAAAAGTAAATATAATTATAATTATTCTTCCAAAAATGTATTTCCATAAGAAAAATAATTTATTAAAATTCTTGTATTTTTTTAATGAAATATATTTATTATATATTTAGTCAAATATTTTTTATATTCATTTATTAGGTTTGATAGGAATATGATAAGAACAAACACTATTTTACCAGTAAAAATGTATATTTTATAATGTAATTTTACTGCCTTTTAATGAAGAACCTATTTTAAATCTAAATTTCTAAAATTTTATTGATTTAATATGTAAAAATAATATTAATATATTAAATATGAATACCAAAATAATGTTTGGGATAATTTTCAGTAATTTTCCCTTAAGTGTTATTTTTTAGTGAATAGTTAAAAGTATTGAACCTTAATTTAAAACTACTTTTTTAATAATTTAATTTTTAGGATAAATTATTGTTTAGATTGTTTTTAAATTTTATTTAAATATTTTTTTATCAATTAATCAATTTAAGGTAATTTTAATCAATTCCATATTGAAATAGACTATACAAACATAGCAAACCTTTGGACGTTTTTTCTTCAAAAACCCACATTATCATCCTATATGCAGGATTAATTTTAAACAATTTCCTTCTATTTATATGATTGTAAATCTGAAAAAATGAATCAATATTTTATATCATAATAATATATAATTTATAATAATTCCACTTTTTATTTTTTCAAAAAAGCTTATTGAATGTAATTAAAATTAATTAAAATTATTATGGAAAAAATAATAGTAAGAAGGGAGAAAACATTAATCTTAAGGGTTTAAATGATCTATAAACATGCTCAAAATCTATTTTATGCTCTTATTTGGACCATATAATACATTTTATATAATAGGTTGCATTATTTTATCCACTTTCAATGAAAAAGATGGGTATATTTATCCTTTGTCAAAATATTACATGAGTACCACTCATCCTCTCCTATAAATGATCATTACATTATCCTCATCCTCACACCTCTCAAAACCAATTGTCTCGACCAATATCTCTAAAAAATTTATATTAATAAACCATCCCATCATTTGATAATCCTTCCATTTAGATGAAATAATTCCATGTAAACCATTAGTTCAAACCAAAATGATAATCCCAATTAAGAGGTCATATTTTTCCTTAAGATTTTTTGTTTTATATCCATTATCCCCTCCATAAACCCTACTTGTAACATTATTATATAAAAAATAGTATCCCCAATATACTAGTTGTTTATATTCTATGTTTTTTACCAAAAATTACACACACATCCATATAAGGGGAAATGAACATACCTTTTATGTGAATGGAGAACTAATGCCTCATGAAATGATGATTTTCGGTTCTCCCATTACTACCCCTCATGGTGGTTATTATGATGGAAAATATGATTATATATTACATATATAAAATTTATTATGTTTTTATTATAATTTAAATCTTTTATAATAATTACACTTATACTTTTAATTTTTTTTAATGTAATAACATTGTTTGTGGAAGTTTGGGAAACCGCCCCTAAAAACATTGTGATTTTTTAAAAATATACTTGGAATGTATAAAATATTCTTTAAAATAAAAACAGCTAACATGAACAAGACTTATATTATATTAATGAAATAATTACAATTATTTATATTATATATATATATACCATTCTATTTATTAACCATCCACACACACATAAAAGGTGATAATGTTTATCATGGATGTGTGGACCACATCCTCTTTGAAATGATGGAAATCCAAAGAAATATATATATATATATATATATATATATATCATTATATTTATTATATAATTATCATTATATAATTATTTAATTTTTCTTTCTTTATTTCCATAATGATCATTAAGAGATGATAATGTTACTCATGCGTATGTACGATCTACCATCTCCGTGGTTTTAACATTGATTCATTTTTCATATCTATATTTAATTATTGATTTTAAAATTATAATTTAACTATATATATTATAATAATTTCATGAATAATATTATATATATGTTATATAATTAACCCTGTTACTATAAATGACCTACCAATATTTTTTTCAAAATATAAATGAATTTATTTCAAAACACCAGATGTATATATGGTTGTATAAATAGTTGTACACAACCTAGTAATAAGTAATGTTATAGTAGTGATGATCATGAAAATGGTTCTGAATCATGTTTAATTTTAACAGAAGATTATTTTACATGATGTGAAATTAATCTCCCCAAAATGGAAACTCATGCTATGGGATTCTTATATCAATTTTTACATCTGTGAGATAAATATCATGTTCACCACTTACATATTTTTTTAGTGTATATACTAACCCTTAGTTATATTATCTAATTAATAATTTTATCATAATGTTATTTTAAAATTTATATAGTGATGTTACATCATGATGACTAAGATTTAAAATGTTTGAAAGTGGAATGGGACACATTGGAAAGTTTAAAGATTATTTTCCTCAAAAATAAAATTATTGTTCATTTAATGGTATTTCAATTAAATTAAATTATATAAATGTTTTTCAATAAAACAATTTATTATTATATAAAATTCTTATTGGTGACCTTTTCAAGTATCGGTACGATTTTTCAACTCTTTGGTACTCAAAATTCATTAGAAAATGTTTTTCAAAAAACCTATACATATTTACATCATTCATCTAAGAACCATTTTTCATAAAAAAACCATGTTTTATTAATTTATTTATATTTATTAAATGATTTGGTAAATTTGTTTTTACATTTCTTTTTTTAATGTTTTCCCCTAAATCATCTTGTTACTTTCCAAACATGGAATTTTTCTAAACATTTACAAAGAAAAAATAAAAATTATTTTATCATGTATATCTTGTAATAATTTACCCACCATAATTTCATTAAGGCATGCCTTTCATGTTTAAAATGATACATTTAATAGAAAATTTTTTCAAAATTGTCTTTTAAAAAGAAATAGTTTTCCATAACAAAATGATATTTTCCCGAATAATGTTTTCTTAATGATATTTTTATAATAATTCCATTTATCAATGATAGTAACACTTTTTTTAATCCACATGCGGTATATTGAAAAGATACAATTTTTAATCATTCATTGGATGGTCTATTATTTATTTTTACAAGGATATTATTCACATTCACTTTGATGATTCTATTTTAGTCCTATATAAATATTAAATTTCCTATAATCATTGAATATGAAATTTCCCCAAATTTTTCATATTATCTATCATTGATAATTTCATTTCGTAAACCATATACCACTGTTTATATGGTATTTAAATTGAATGTTAATTGATTATTTGTGAAAATATTAAAAATTCGTATAATTTTATTAATATAGATATTTGATAAGGTATATTGTGTATTCAAAATTTGGAATGATAAGGACATGAAACACACAAGATGGAAACCATATATGGTTGGCCCTAAGAGTTGGGGACCAGTTAATGAAGTCCCCTGGATGCATCGATAGTCTAATTAGATGAATTAGTTATGAAATTTAGATAATGTTAAACTATCACTGTCACACCCCGATCTGTGATGCCTATTTATTTTATATTTTTTTTTCATTTCTCGGTACCGTGCCTTTTGGATGAGGATTAGTTGGATCCTGATTTGATATTTTTTTATGTTTGATTTTTGGCGGCACTGAGCCGGTGTGCGGTCTCCGCACCACTAGCGGTGATCGTGAGTTTGGACATAGCGAATGTGTTGTCTCCCAATGATTCGAATAAATAAATAATGTTTGATTAATAAATTAATTTGACTGATAAACAAAGCTAAATAAAATTTTATAACGATAAAACCTGGTTAATATTTATCCCATAATCAAAATAAGATTGTTGGACAGATGATAATTTTGTTATTATTTATTCTGTTGTAATACTATAATTATTAAATTGTTTTAAATATAATTATAAATGAAACATAATAAAATTATCAATATAATTAACATTATGTTTGTTCTAATTTTTACTTTTTTGTTATTAATATTATTATGATCATTTGACAATTAATATTATTAATATTTTTTTGTATCATTTATATTATTGTTATTATGTATATATATATATTTTAGACCCTAAAACTACCCATTCCCGCACCCCTTCCTAAACCAAGATGCCTCCCTCTCTTTCATCTTTTTTTTTCTCTACGCGATTGTCCCCTCTCCCCTGCTCCTGCTTCCCTGCTCGCCCAGCGCCTCCGGCCTCTTGCAACAACACCCTTCTACATCGTCGTCCAACCATGATGGATGCTTCCCACGATCCCCTCATGTAGGGCCTAATGTAGCCGCCTACTTTCTCAGCCACACCCTCCCACAATAGCTGAACAACCTAGTCGAATCCCTTCAACCTCTCTGTGCATGCAGCACCTCCCTGCCGAATCTCCTTCAGCAGCGCCCCATCTGCCAGCAGCCCCCACCCCTCTTGTCTGACGCCCAGTAGACCTGCATTCGAGCACCCTGCGCAGAGCCACCCTATTGCCCAACACCTCTCCTCCAGGCCTCCTTCCTTCTCCACTGTAGCCGCATTCCCCTCGTCCCGCACAACCCATGTGTCTCATCCTTCCCCGTAGCGTCACCCGGGTGACCCCGCCACCTCCCGCCGCTCTGCTTTGTCCGGTACAGCCTCCTCTTGCACGGTCTCCCCCTCCTGGCCTGGTCCTTGCCTTCCACCGCACTGTCTAGTGCCGCCCTTGTCCAACACGACCCTCTCCTGGTCCTGCGCAACATCCCCCATCTGGTCAGTTTTCGACCGCCCTCCCCTCATTGTCACGTACATCCGGCCACCTCCGGCCACCTTCAAACCTCACCTCCAGCCTCTTTCTTTCTATCCAGCCACCCACGGACTACCTACCATGCCTATCTTTTTACTGGCTCGCACTCACCAGAACTGTTCCTTTCACTGCTCTGGCCAGCCCTCCCAGTACGATGTGCTTGCCTTTCCGGCTGCCCGCCTTCTCCGGCAACGGTCTGCTCCGTCGTGCACAACCTCGCAGGTGCCCTCTTCAGTGCACAACTCTCATTTTATTAGTCGAAGTCCTCCTTGGGTCTTATTCTTGTTATTTTACAAAGTATGCCATCGAATATGAGGCGAGTTCACTTCGATTTGGTTCACTGCCCCTTTCTGGCAGTCGCACAACACCACTGGTCAACCGCATCTCCGCGCCAAAGTAAGTTTTGCGCTGTTTCATTTCAAGTGGTAAATAAATATTTTAGGTGTGTTGTGTTTATTTATTTTTTTGCGATTTTAATTTTAAAATAATTTAGTTCTGGTTTATAATGTTATGAGTAACTTTATTGCAATGGTTTAATAATTCTTAATGTGGTTTAGTGATAGTGCATGTGATACATGTATTGTTTGGAAAACTTGTCGATCTGGTCATTTTACATTTTTTATTCATTAGGATTATTTTACGTTTTCATTTGTGTGTTTTGAGATGTTTTTTGTTGTTGCAGTGCATTGGCGAGGCTTTCCGTGATGTTGCGGTCGCCAGCAGGTTGCGCGTACTTGTGTGCAAGTGTGAGACCTGCATCGTCATCGTAACCAGGCTGCGAGTCAAGGTAGGTCCCCCACTGTAATCACCTATAAATTTATTATTTACTAATTTATTGATGTTTTATTAATTTTAATAAATGAGAAATAATATAAGATAATTATTTTTTAAATGATCATTTGGTGTAAAAAGAGTCATTTATTTTATACCAAACACTTGAAATATTTTATCAACGAACAGAAACCCAGTAGTGAAAGAATGCCCCTTTCGCTTTTAAACATAATTCACGTAATTTCTAATGTATTTTTGGTTTAAATGATAAATGATTTCTTCTGAAGAAGGAATGAGTGATTTGGGTTTTTCTGAGATATGAGGTTGTTCTTTAAAATTGGTGAAGGCCCGTTTGGAACTTTAGTAAAATAAATTATTTTGGAAAACCCACTCATGGGTGATCTTTGGTGTGTATTGACTGCGTGAGCTGTGTTTGATGTTTGTGCAGCATGACTGATTGACTTTCATTATGGACACACCCCTTTTTATTGTATGTGTTGGCATGGGAACATGGCATAGCGAGTAAATATTCTAAGAATGATTGTTTGACTAGTTTAGATTACGCACTGGCTAGTGTCTCCATAGTAGGGGAATACTGAGTTATTGTTGTTATGGGGATTGGGCTCCTCGGTTAGGCCATGCAGGGCTATACCGAGCGTTTGGGCGTTATGACTTCATCGAGTTAGAGCATGCCTTTAGTATGAGTCACATGTATTGTACGTTCTGGATTGGTCACGATCTCCAAGGTTTGACCCATGTTTCCTTTGGTGTTTATTTTTATGTTCCAGATGGTTGAGAGGACTAGTACGGTTTCTAGACCTAGTGTGACACTTTTTCCATTGCCCTTGGTGTGTGTTGTGTGATATGTGTGGTTCTTACTTATTGGATGATAACTAAAGTATGGATTCCTAAATGGTTTGTAGAATATGTTTTAAAAATAAATATACCTATTCCATTCAAACATTAATTTTTTTTAAAATTTAAAGGGGAAATAGACTGATACTTGTTTTGGAAATGAATGTGTGTTTGTGAAGTCCAATATTTTGTATATTTAGTTCAAACCTGGAATTAGTAAATTTCTCTATTTAATGGTAGTGCATTGGGAATAGATATCGGGCTATCCTACTGAGTTTTAATACTTAGACCTATAGTTATTTTCTGTTTTTAGTGTTTGTGCAAGCTACAGATTGGGTGCGTTCTCCTTGGGCGATGTTTAGTTGGGAGTTGGAGAGTGACCCGTGAGGTCACACCGATATGTAGTTGTCTCTTTCGGTTAGTTTTATTTTCTTTTGTTCTTGTTTAGTTTCATTACTCTATTTTTTGCATTTCTCCGTTTTATTTCAGCTGCTTTATTTATTTATTTATACTGGGTGAAAACATTCCCACAACCTCTGTTGATGCCCTGGCGCTTGTCGCCAGCCCGAGAGGATTGGGAATGCCTCTCGGGCCATATCCCAGACTGGCTCGGGAGACCGGTTCAGGGTCGACCCGGGTTAGTTCTTGAAAAATGGTATGAGAGTAGGTCGACTCATATCGATCCTCATTTTTCAAAGCGCCCTTTGTTATTTGGGATGTCCAGTATATATGGATTAGGAATGACGGGGCTCAGGAGGTAGGTTACGGGTCAGTTTTTGATCACCACCGCTCATGACGAGACCTGAGTTACTAGGGTTAGTCCGGAATTTGTGTCACTCCTCCTTGGTTGTTTCGGATTGAGGTATGACAATGGAAGAGAATCAGATCACTTTGCGGCCTCACATGGGGTGGTGACCCATGTGGAGTCCAAGTGTCTGATTTAAGGTCTTCTTAGTGTTATGCCTTACAAGGGGCATGGCTCACCACCATGATGATGGGTCAGACATATGTAGTAGTTCCTCATTCCAATGGGTTATTATTGCTTGTCTTTTGTTTTAATCTCGATTGATTTGAGTGTGTTAAATGTGAAATTGGTTTTGAAATGGAAAAGTGTTTCTTCCAAATTCTTTTCGAAATTACTAAAGTGTGTTTTTAAAGAGAAAGTGTTTTGGTTTGGAAAAACATGGAATGTGTTTGGATTTGGTACGGAAAAGAAGTGTTTGAACCTTGTCAGTCCTTATGGAGGGTCACACGTGCGTGAGTATGTATGGATGTACATGAGGGCACCTGTTCACATATGATGTGAGCGGGATTTAATAAACGCACATGTGATGGTTCGTAATATTCCATAGGTGGGTTTTAAAAATTTTAAAGATAATTTTTTTTTGAAAAGTGATTTCTCTTTGCGTTGAATATGTTTGGATTATGGGCCTATTTCCTTTGTCTTGTGTTGTTTCCTTGATTATGTTTTGGTTTGATGCCAGTTTTGATGGTGTTTTTAGTTTTGTCATGAGTATGCCGCCCAGAAAGCCTCCAAAAGTTGTTAATGAGTTATGCTCAATTCTCAGTTTGTTTTTTGTGTTGCCTGCTTATAGAGGTAATCAAAGTCTGCTGAGAGGCAGTTTTATAATTCAGAAAAATTGTGTGTCTTTGGGTTGTTGGGAACTCCCATGGTAGTTAAGGTTCGGACCGCACTAGAGTTGTTTGAGGGTTCAGTTTTGGGATAGTAAAGATTAAATGTCACATCAACGTTAGAGTTTTAGGTGTGATTAACATTGGTCGACTTCTGAGAATGTTCCCCACCTAGAAAGGAGTGCAGGCCAGTGGAACCTATCACGAAGAAATCATCCTTGTCAGTACCCGCTCCAAGATCTTTGGACCTCTCTCTCGTGTGTCACCAGTATTTCCATTCCGTAAATTCTAAGTCATCATGTGGAATCTCTTTGAAAATGTAGGACCATCGTGGTTGTTCGAATAATCGAACGGAAGGAGTTAGAGACTAGAAGATGAAAATACCTAACTGTGAGGCATGAGATGCTTCCGCTATCAGGGCCCCAGCCACTGGTCTCGGGGTGAACCTCGCACAGAGTCAGAAGTTGCCGAGGGTGTGTGGAACATCAGTCTAGATAATGTATTCAGCATTGGAATGGAAATATCCAAAATTCCCCTTGTTCTATTCCCATTAATGTCGTAAGCTCATTCTTTTTGTGGTGGCATGATGAGCTTGTTCCCCCACAATCCAAGCAGTCTTATCTGCTCTCAATGTGGTTCTTAAGTAGTTTGGTCTCTCTGAATGGTGTGGGACCATGAATAAACAGACTTGTTCTGATTTTGAGTTGGTCCTAGCTGTGTTCGATAGGGGAATGTTCATTTCGTTGAGATGGTGGGAGGCGTTGAGTTAGTTTCTCATCCTCATGTTGATGGATTGTTCTATAGCAAGATTTTCATCAAGTATTAGATGTGTTGTTTGGTATATGTGTGAAAAATTAATGATTTTGGTTTGGGAGTTCCCATGATGGCCCCCCTAAGGGGGGGGGGGTAGTGTGTTTGAGTTTTGAGGGCTTCCATGTTAGGGAATTCTCGTGGTCGGTAGAACCCTCCTGTGTTCATTCCTCAACTTTGGGAAGTGATTATTCATGAGTTGGTCAAGTGTGACGTGTGTTGGTAATATTCACCCTGAACCTCTTGATTTCTTCTGGTTTGGTTCAGTCGTGGACTCTAGTTTTGTCAACTTTTGGTTTGGTGACTTTCTGGGGGAAGATAGTGTCTGTGGTGGGAAAATTGTCACACCCCGATCTCAGATGCCTATTTATTTTATTTTATTTTATTTTTATACTTTTCTTGGCCCCGCGCATTTTGGAAGAGGATTAGTTGGATCCCGGTTTGTTTTTTTTATATTCAATGTTTGGTGGGCCTCGGGCCAGTGTGTGGTCTCTGCACCGCTAGCGGTGATTTTGCGTTCGGTCGTAGCGAATGAGTTGTCACCAGATCGTTTAAATAAAAAAATAAAATCTGATGAATAAATTAATTATTTGAAAAACAAAGATAAAAAAATTTTATAACGATATAATCTATTTAATATTTAAACCATAATCAAAATAAGATTATGGCGCAAATGATAATTTTGGTATTATTTAATTTGTCGTAATACAATTATTATTATATTCCTATAAATATTATTATTAATGAAACGTAATAAAATTATCACCTTAATTAACATTAAGTTTTTTCTTATTTTTCCTTTCGTTGTTATTAATATTATTATGATCATTTTTCAATTAATATTATTAATATTTTTTTGTATAATTCATATGATGGTTATTATGTATATATATATATATATATATATTAGACCCTAATTCTAACAATTACTACACCCCTCTTAACCCTTGTTGCCTCCCTCTCTTTCTTCTTCATTTTTTTCTCCACGCGGTTGTCACCTCTCCCCTGCCCCCGCTTCCTTCCTCGCCCAGCACCTCCGCCCTCTTGTAACAGCGCCCTATTGCAGTGTCGACCAACTGTGATGGCTGCATCCCGCGGTCCCCTCCTGTAGGGATTAGTGAAACCGCCTGATTTCTCGGCCACATCCTCTCGCAGCATCTCAGCAGCCCAACTGGATCCCTTCTACCTCTGCGCGCATGTAGCACCTCTCTACCGCATCTTCTTCAGCAACGCCCCATCTGCCCGTAGCCCGCCACCCCTCCTGTCTGACGCCCAGCAGCCCTACATTCTAGCACCCTGCGCAGAGCCACCCCATCACCCATCACCTCTCTGCCAGGCCTCCTGCCTTCTACCCTATAGCTGCATTCCCCTTGGCCTGCACGACCCCTGCAGCTCCTTCTTCCCCGTAGCGTCACTCGGGTGACCCCGCTACCTCCCGCCCCTCCACTTCGTCTGGCACGGTCTCCCCTTTCTGGTCCAGTCCTTGACTTCCAACGCTCTGTCCGGTGCTACACATTTCCATCACGACCCTCTCCAAGTCCTACGCGGCATCCCTCATCCGTTCAGTTTTCGACTACACTCCCCTCGGTATCTCGTGCATCCAGCCTCCTACGACCACCTGCAAACCTCACCTCCAGCCTATTGCTTGCTATCTGGCAACCCGCAGACTACATGCCATACCTTTCTCCATGCTGGGACGCACCCACCGGAACTACCACCATCGCTGCTCTGGCCAGCCCTACGGTACAATGTTCTTTCCTTTCCTGCCGCCCACCTTCGCCGGCAGCGGCTTGCTCCGGTGTGCACGACCTGAAAGGTGGCCTCTTCAGCACGCAACTCTCATTTTAGTAGGTGAAGACCTCATTGGGTCTTGTTCATTATTTTTTACAACATCCACCGTCTATGACGAGGCGAGTTCACTTCGATTTGGTTCGTCGCCCCTTTCCGATGTCGAGCTAGTTATTTTACATTTTTTATTCGTTGGGGTTAGTTTAGGTTCGCATTTGTTTGTTTTTAGATGTTTTGTGTTGTTGCAGCGCATTGGAGAGGCTTGCTATGATGTTGCGGTCTTAAGTAGGTTGCACGTACTTGTGCGCGAGTGTGAGACGTGCATCGTCGTCATAACCGGGCTACAAGTTGAGGTAGGTTCCCCCGCTTCAATCACCATTAAATTTAGATTTTATTAATTACTTGATGTTTTATTAATTTTAATAAATGACAAATAATATATGATAATTAATTTTTAAATGATTATTTGCTGTAAAAAGAGCCATTTATTTTAAACCAACCACTTGAAATATTTTATCGACAAACAGACACCCAGTAGTGAAAGAATGCCCATTTGGATTTTAAACATAATTCACAGAATTTCAAATGTAGTTTTGTTTTAAAAGATAAATGATTTATTCTGAAGTGTGAAGGAGTGTTTTGGGTTTTTTTTGAGAAATGAGGCTTTTCATTAAAATTGTTGAAGGACCGTTTGGCACTTTAAGAAAATAAATTATTTTTGAAAACCCACTCAGGGGTGATCTTTGGTGTGTGTTGATTGGTTGAGCTATATTTGATGTTTGTGTATAGTGACTGATTGAATTTCATTGTAGACACACCCCTTTTTAATGAATGTGTTGACATAGGAACCTTTCTTAATGAGTGAATCTTCTGAGAACGATTGCTGCACTAGTTTAGATTACACACTAGCTAGTGGCCCCATAGTAGGGGAATACTGAGTTATTGATCCTATGTTGATTGGGCCCCTCGGTTAGGCCATGCATGGATATTCTGAGCATTAGGGCGTTATGACGTAAACGAGTTAGGGAATTCGTTCAGGATGAGTCACATGTATTGTACGTTTTGTATTGTTCATGATCTCTTAGGTTCGACCCATGTTTCCTTTGGTGTTTATTTGTTTGTGGTGGACGATTGAGAGGACTATTTCGGTTGCTGGACCCTTAGTGACACTTTTTTCGATTTCCCTTGGTGTGTGTTGTGTGATATGTGTGGTTTTTCCTTTTTGGCTAATAATTGACGTTTAGATTTCTAAATGGTTCACAAAAAATGTTTTAAAAATAAATATACCTATTCCTTTCAGACATTAAAATTGTTTTAAAATTAAAATGGGAAATGGACTGATACTTGTTTTAGAAATGAAAGTGTGTGTGTGTGATAACCAATATTTTGTATATTTAGTTCACACATAGAATTAGTAAATTTCTCTATTTAAAGGTAATACATTGAGAATAGATATCAGGCTAGCCTACTTAGTTTTAATCATCATGCCTATAGTCCATTTCTAATTTTAGTGTTTGGGCATGCTGCATCTTGGGTGCGTTCGCCTTAGGAGACGTTTGTTCGTGAGTTGGAGAGTGACCCGCGAGGTCACATGGAGATAGTAGTTGTCTATTTTGGGTAGTTTTATTTTCTTTTTTTCTTGTTTAGTTAAATTACTCTTTTTTTTTGTGTTTCTCCATTTTATTTTAGCTGCTTTATTTATGTATTTATACTGGGAGAAATCGTTCCCACATCCTCTGATGTTTCCATGGCCCTTGTTGCCAACCCAGGAGGATCGAGAACACCTCTCGGGCCATGTCGCGAACCGGCTCAGGTGACCAGTTTAGGGTCGACCAGAGTTAGTTCATGAAAATCACTTAATTGTAAAGTTACAATATTCCATGGAAACATGGAATTGAATAATTAAGAATTATCTTTATTGATAATTTATTTACTATTATTAATCAATGATATTTGGGGCAACATATATACAGATATACTTTATTTAACTTCATTGATAAATAGGAATGTGTTTAAGCTTCTTACCTTTCTGTATTGATATTTCCATATCTAGTGATTTTAAGGGAATTTGTTTCATGTTATTACCTTTCTATATTTTGTATGCACTTCCATCTCATTGTATTTATTATATGGAATGTGAGTTCAGTTTTTTACCTTCTTATAATTTTTATTCTCCGTTATTTTTTATTGTTTACTCTATATTTTTCCCTTACAGTGAATTTAATCTCACCCTTCATATAATTCATTACCTAAAAATCTAATAAGCATACTATCAAATATATTAATGGATTTACTTGATGAAAAAATGTTATCATCATTGTTAATTTAGACGAAAAATACTTTGTTATAATTAGTGTATTAATTTATAATAAAAGACTCATTTGTGAATCTAGTTTACCAAGACATTTAATCTCTCATTATATTGATATTTTATTCCATGTAATTACACCAATGTATTTGATACTAGGCACTAAATCTTGGGTATAAGGCCCCATCCTTAAACATTACATAATCTTAAGTTATGTCATTAATTTCACTTTTAATCACCTCAAGGATATTTTCATGTAGATATCATTAGATTATTAGTCAATAAAACATAAAAAACAAATTTAATATTTCAAGTAGCAACTTCTACACACTATATTATTTTATTTATAAAAAAATCTTTTTAAAAGGAGACATGGGTCATTCCATGTTTAATCAGCTTGAACATTCCATCATTTGATCCTTGTCTCTATTCTTCTTTAAGTCCTATGAAAATAATTTCAAAAATATAGATGAGAATAAAAATATCTGTAATGTATAAATAAAGAATGAAAACTATTATCCTTGATAAAATATGAAAACAAAGAATACATTATCAAAAATTAAAACTTTTTATCTTTAAGAAGTAGCAAAAAAACATCACTCAATATATTCTCATTTCTTTCCCTTTTTGTAACAAAATGATTACCATAAATCCCATATAAATCAACATATAACCTATAATGGTAACATTGAACATAAACATACATAAATGGAATAATAAAGTTGTCGACTTCCACACATATCACTAAATGGAAATGACATACGTCCAACTTCCATACCTAATGCATTGGAGGTTATAACCAAACCACATATCCTTGGTTTAACAAGAAACCACCCATCTTTGGTTTACCATGTAACCACCCAAAAAATTACCACGTACTATTATATAATCATAACATGTAATAGTTTTTAATTATCAATATTTCACATAGAAATTTTCATTTTCAACAACAAGATATCATTTCAGGATATTGGAAAAGTAAATCCACATTTATGAAAATTTTCACTACCAAGACCCCCAAATTTGAATAAGGGATTTTATTTCCTTTTAAAATCATTAAAGATTATAGAAAAATCAAAATACCATATATTGGTTACTACGGTGGGAAATTTATTGTCGTGGCATACGTTAAAAACATTCGTTTTTGTCATTTTTTAAAAAGATTAGTAGAAAAAAAAGATTACCTTTGAATGAAATTGAAATTAAAATATTTGATTATACACTGTATAAAATAAAGAGGTTTGTATTATCAATATATTCCTCAATGAAATTATTTTGAGATTAATTAACTTACAAATATCTTATCATTGGATCAAGGATAAATCAATGACATACTTATGAGTGAATAATATTAATACACCCAATATAAGTCGATATTAAGTGCAAAACAATCATAGGTCATTCACATATATTCTATAAGAAAACCAATGATATGAATATTTAACTCAATTAATGTAAAATTATTTAATATTCCCATAAAATTATTATTTTGTAAATATAATAGACTGATAATGTGTATCCACTATAAATACACCTTAATAATGTATCAACATAATATAGGATATCAAATGTTATGTCTAACATTTTCATTGAACGATATAATATAACAGTATAAGATTAACTCAAATAATGTTTATTTGGTGAAGAAGATCCCTCACCTTGAGCATGACTCTTCACACACAATTGTTATATTCCTATAAATAGAGTAACTCCAATTGATTTGAGACAAAAGGATTCTATGAGGTACTTTATTCTAAAGGTAAGGATTCTACAATGTAGGGAGGGATGTTAGGATCTTAGTTGAGAAGATTTTCCCTAGTCCAAGTGGCTTTATAGGTGTGAGTATGTTATTAGAGGTGGTATACTTTTATAAGATGGAAAAGGGAAATTTAGAAAAATCTTGAAATATAATTTTATTAAAAATTTATTTTAAAATTATAATACCTCCAAAGTTATATATTTCTAGTATAAGATGAGTATTACTCTTAATCCTTTCATACAATTGGTTTTAGACAAGTTTATGTCACAAATGTAACCTTATATATTGGCTTTAACACTTAGTTAAAAAAAATTAACTGTTACCATGTCTTCTTGTATTTTTATCATATATGGTTAATATAGTAACTGTAAAATGCCAAGAGAACCTTGGGTTGATTTCTAATGACATTTTTTATATTATATATGTTAGTTGGAAGAATAATTTATTTTTATGAGTATTATTTCATTTAATAGAATATAATTTGTTATAAAAAATCATTTATGTCAATTTAGACACTATTTAGTTATTGATTTTGGTTAAAGTCATAAACAATTGATTCATAAAAAATTAATTATATAAAATATAAAATGTCATAATCATACCTAAAATTCTTGTATGACATAAAAATTTTCAAATTACAGTTATTTTAATATTTATAATGTCATTTATTAGAATCATTCATTAATAAGGGAATTACTACATCATCATAGTGTCATTAATATGTATATTTATGTAATTCATAATTTTTCTTAAAATTATATAACGTGGTTTAAGAAAAAAATAGATTTAAAATGAATATTTATAGAAAAATATATAAATTATATAATCCCACCTTAAAATGGATTTAGTAAAAAGATATATTTTTATTATATATTTCTATTTACTTTAAATTAATTATTATATAATGTTATTATAACACTCATGTGGATTCATGGGGTCCTTAAATCCACCCAAGGATGCTCATGGTAGGCCATTTCTCATAAAATAGGATTATGACACATTTTAGGTTTTTTTTATGTTGTTATAATATTATTTGTTACCCATATTTAAGTGATTTTCCTTTTAACCAGGGGATAATAAAAATATTTTCTGATGTTATTATTCAAAATGTCCAAAAATAAAATGTACATATTTATAGAATTTGGACAATATGATTCCAAATATAGAATCCAATTTTCTAAATTCAAAACACTTAATTCATGAAAATTAAATTAAAATTAGTTCCCATTGTCAAAACTAGAAAGGGGATTTTTATGAAGTAAACATTTTCAATAGATTGAGATGTTTTTATGTCCAATTTCAATGTGAAATTACTTCCAATGAAAAACATTTTATTAAATGAAAAATCACAGTCTAATTAAAATTTAAAACTAATTAAAAAGTAGAATATATCTATAGAGTTAAATTAATTGAAATGGGAGTTCTGAATTAAAACATTGTATCTTTTACTATTCATTGAAATATGGATTTTATCAGAAAAATACTAAAATTTCAACCTATGTAAATTTTAATTCCCCACTAATAAAGAATAATATATTTTTTCAAATAGAACACATAAAATTGGTAATATCTCGATTTAAAAAAGCCTTCTCTATCAAAAGGTCATAAACTACCATTTAAAAATATTACAATGTTTTATAATTAAAATTGTATATATTCTTATTTTGTGACGCAAATATTTATTCAATAAATTTAAAAAAAATTATAAAACATTCTTAATAATATTTCATTTAGTTTTATATATTCCTTAAAATACAATAGAAAGAAGTTAACTACCATTTAAAATATAACAATATTATTGCATTACTTTTTTGTGTAACTAAACATTGTATGAAATGTAATATTTTGGAGAAACACGTTGTTATGTGATGAGTATTCTATCTAAAAAATCATCCTAATTAACATAAAATTGATACCTTTTTCTTTAATATTAATTTATTGGAAAATATATTTTCTATAAATACTCTAGATGTTACATCCTTCCCCCGTTTTGAAATTAATTCCACACAATTTTAAAATCTGGCATAGTGACTTCAATGAAAATCACACATCAGAAAAAGAGTCAATAATACTAAAATGTTAAAATAATGAATGATAAGTAAAAAAGGTCAACCAATATAACACATAAAAAGATTCCATATTGGAAAGCATGGATATGGAAGTAAAAGTAACATGTTGTTCTAATGTGGATTGATAGAAAACACAATCAGAAGAATGTTAACAATCAGAAAACCACAAACTAGAAATGGGTTAAATAGTTGTTGTTTTCATAGTCATAAATATAAATGGACACAGATTTTGTTTTTTTTTTCATAAATTTGATGAATTTTTTTACGATATTGACTAATAATATAAGGAAACATATTTACTTGTCAAATATAGTTTTTTCTTTTAATAAATTTTTATCACAAACACATATTTTCTCTAAACAATGAGTATTCAAGATGACCTTGTCTAAAGTGATTCAAAAGAATCAACATCTAAAGAATCAAATAATCCATAAAAGATTACATATCTATTCATCCTATCATTGACCATTAACCCGGAAAAAAACAGTTAGAATATGATAAGATTATTCCCCATATTAACAATAATTTATTTAAAGAAATGCTACTTTTAATATCTAAAATTCTATAGTAATATTCAAAGAACTATATAGGAAATTTAAAAAATAATTACCGATATAATTTCTCAAATATTATCCAAACTAAGCTTGAAAACCAAAATTGAGAAGGTTTTGATAACATATTCATCCAAGATTAATTTTAACATTTATCTCTAAATAAAATTTATCTCTTAATGTATAATACTAAATTTTTTCTTCCAAATTCACATATTCTATAATGTAGGTTTATCATTTCCCAAAATAACCAAAATTTCAAAATTTCCACAATAAAATCATATATTTCTCCAAAACCATAATTCAATATTTATTCCTCCAAATATAATTCAATAGAATTGTATATAACTTTTTCATAATGAAATCCCAAAATAATTATTTTCATCCAATATAAAATTTAACACCTAATCCCCAAATAATTTTCCAATTACAAGGATAACCATTTGATAAATAATATTATCCCTAAAAAATATTCTTACACTATAAACTCGTTTAACTAAATGTAAAATCCATAAAAACTTGGAACTTTAAATATAATAGTGGTATGTGATAAGGTATTGTTTCCCTTCAGTTGTGAGTTTGATCCCCATGACCACATTCAGCTTTATGGGTTGTCACCCTTCCTATAGCTGATCCTTTTTATAAATCTATATAATTCATATATCATTAAAAAAATGAGATAAAATCATTAAAAATAACAATTACATATTTTAATCTCAATGTTTTATCTCACGTCTTTCCATTTTCGTCCCAAAAAGTAATATCTCATAATTACCTCAAAATCAAAGATCATATAAATGTTATCCATTAATTTATAATCATGTCCAAGAATGAGAATATACTTCCTTCTATAATATCATTTTTACATAATATTCTACTGGGTTACACATACTTTAAAAAGTCTCCAAAGGTAATCATATAATCAGAATATCATTAATACATTCAATCATTTCATCATCTAACAATCTACCATAAGTCTTGAATCTCTTATATATAGGCTTATTAATCATTTCCTAATATTAATGATACCCTAACCATGATTTTCCATCTTATTGCTTAATAGCTATTTACAATAAATAAAAAACATGAATCATGTCCTAAGATTCAATAACTTGAAAAAATGAGACAAAAAATAATCCATACCTTTTCATATGTCATTTTCATTTCCTACATATTCAATTGGAATGACATTAGGTATTATAAATAAAATATTTTTCGG
Source organism: Viscum album (assembly GCA_963277665.1). NCBI lineage: Eukaryota > Viridiplantae > Streptophyta > Magnoliopsida > Santalales > Viscaceae > Viscum > Viscum album. The sequence continues at coordinate 397,559,399 of OY728148.1, forward strand.
GTCCAACTGATCCCATTCCCGAAGCATCATCATCAGACATGTATTTTCATAATGACCATAGTCTCTAAATTTAAAACATTTAATTAATAACATATAAATAGCTTCAATAAATTTCATGGAATCCACTTAACACATAATTTTTTTTGGAGGGATATCTCTTTTTGACAATAATATAAAAATCATTAATATCTTATTGTCCCATTAGAACATTTACCTAGGTGTTTATTTCCATATAATTGGGACATAGGTTGTTGAATATACATACCTTTATAATTATTAGTTGAACATCCACAAGTATTTGATTCTTGCATATATGGTGCATTGTAAAAATAACCAAGGTTGAAGTGGTCAATCCTGAATCTATATAGTTGGTTTACAATAACATAAATAGTTCTCATAATAGATCCTATATCATTTGTTTTTTTTAGAAAACCATCATAATATCCTTTACATCCATTATTTATTTGGTGCATATTATATCAATACATTTTCTAAAATGAAAAATGTTTATGTGAATAAGTCAGTACAATCATCGTATATTATCATATAAGGATGATTAACACTAATATATACTCATCCATGTTTTCTAAAACACATTCAATTTTCTAAAATAACTAATACTATTTATAATATTCTGTCAATTGTGGTTATATAAAATTTTCACATATACATAAATAACACAATAACCTCTATTGGTATCTAAATCAACCTCTAGAATCTACTATAAGGCCCCTACCATAAAAATTATGTAATCTTAAGATTAGTCAATACATTGACTTTAAATCACACTGAGGATCTTTTCAGGTTTATAGATTTTGATAATTAGGTAATAACACATAGATATATACATAAATATTACAGGTGGACACTTCTACTCACTATCCTATTTTTTTCATAAAACATAATCATTTTAATAAAAACATGGTTCATTTCATGTTTCAACAGCAAGACTTTTCCTTGATCACATCCTTGAATGCATTATTCATTATGTCCTATGAAAAAAATTTATTCTTGGATGAGAATAAACAGATCAGTAAGGGATATATATATAATTAGAATATTTACTATTGTGAAAACATGTAAACCATGATTACATTATCATAAAGTAATAATTTTAACCATTAAGAAGTATCAGAAACACTTTACTGAATATAAGCTCACTACTTACCCTTTTGTGACAAAACGATTACCATAACGCCTATAGAAAAGAAACATATAACACATAATGGTAACTATGGAGATAAACATACATAAATGGAATAACCATACATCGATATCCACACATATCACTAAATGGATATCCTTATGGACGACTTCTATACGTAATGCATTGGAGGTTATAACATAACCACTAATCCTTTGTTTATCATAGAACCACCCATATTTAGTTTATCATGTAACCAACCTTCAAATATCAATGCACCATTATATATTCATAACATGTAAATAATTTCAATTATCATCATTTCCCTCATAAAATTTTATTTTCACTAAAAAGAAAATATTTATGGTTATTCTAATAGTAAATCCATATTAAAAACCACTTACAATACCAAGACACCCCAAAAACTGAATAAGGAAGTTATTTTACTTTTTTAAAAAAATAACTCTTATAGGGAAATCCAAATATCAAACAATGATTACGGCATCAGAGGATTAGTTTTCACCATATTTATTAAAAGAAATCTTTTTTTTATTTAGTAAAACACCTCATAGAAAAAAAAAGATTTCCTTTGAGTAAAATTAAAATTCAAAGGGATTATAAGAAACTATATAAAATACTGTTCTGTATATTATCAAAATATTCCTCATTAAAATAATTTTGATATTATGTTCCATAAAAAGATTGTATCATTAGATCAAGGATAAATCAATGACATAATTATAATAAAAAATATAAATACAACTAATATAAGTGGATATTCTGTGTACAACAATTAGAGTTCATTCACAAATATCACTAATAAAACCAATGACATGTATATTTAACTCAATGAAAGGATATAAAGTTATGATTTCCCTTACAAAGATCATTACATTAATAAAATAGATCGAGTATGTAGATACATTATAAATACACATAAACAAGTGTAAATACAATATAAGATACCAAATATTATTTGTCATTAAATCATATCACGACATAATTGAAAAGTTGATTATTTATCCATATAATGGAAATTGGGTTAAGAATTTCCCTTACATCGATTTTGATTCGTCACGTACAATCATTTTTTTCCTCTTAATCAGGTAACTCCTTCTGATTTGTGCCAAAAGGATTTCTTGCATCGCCTTGTTCCTAAGATATGGATTCTATTGGGAAGTGAGGGATTTTTTTATCCAACTTGAGTAGAATTTGGATGATCTATGTGGCTTGAGTGGTTTAAGTAAGTGGGTAGAGGCGGTGGGATTTTATTAGAGGGTGGAGGGGCATTTTAGGAATTTCTTGAAATATTTGTTTGTTATAAATTGATTTTATAATTATAATATCTCTAATGTGAAATATGTCAAGGATAAAATGAGTATGGGGTGAAATCCTATCAGTGAAATAGGCTTTAGATAAAATTTGGTAACAAATTTTTCCTTATCTTTTAGTTTTAACCCATAGTTAAATAAACTAACTCTTACAATGTCTTCATGTAATTTTACACTATATAGTTAATATATTAACAATAAAATGCCAAGCGAAATGCAGGATGACTATTAATGGTATTTACAACATTATGGAATTCATTCTTCTTAATCTAATATATTTTTATTAATTATATATCTTTCAATAAAAGAGTATTTGTCAAAGAAACTCATTTATGTAAATTTTGACACTATTTAGTAATTGATTTTTCTTAAAGTCATTAAAATGGATCATTCTGAAAAACTAAATTACAAAAAAGATAAAATTTCATAATAATAAATAAAAATAAAGTATGAAATAAATATTCTCAACTTAAATTAATTTTAATATTTATAATATCATTTATTTGATTCTTTCGTTAATAAGGTAATCATTACATCGTCATTGTGTCACAAATAAATTTATTTATTTTATTTCTAAAAATTATAACTAAAATACCATGATGTACGAAGTATCATTAAGATTAAAATATTTTTTTTATTTTCAAATAAATCAATTATATAACCCCATTATAAAATGTTTATTTAAAGAGATACATCTTTATGTTATATTTCTCTGTAAATTAAATTAATTATTATAACAAGTCATTATAACACCCTCGTGAATCCATAGTGTCTTAAAATAGACCCAATGATGATCATGGTCAGCCATATCTAATAAAATATTATTAGGACACATCGTAGGGTATTTTTATGTTATTATAATATTATTTTCTACTAGTATTTACTTGAATTAACATTTAAGAATTGTAAATAAAAATAATTACTGCAGTTATTATTCATCATGTCCAGAAAAGGTACCTGCTTAAAGAATTTGGAACATTCTATTCTAAATATGGAAGCCATTTTTTAAATTAAAAAAATATATTATTAGAATAAATTAATTTAAAATTAATTCCCCTTGTCAAAACTAGAAAGTGGGGTTTTAAGAATTAAAAACGATCATTAGATTGACATGTGTTCATGTCCAATTTCAATGTGAAATTACATCCAATAAATAGAATTGTTTTAAATAAGTAAAATATAATAATATTGAAATATAAAACCAATTAAAAATATAATATGAAAATATAAATATGTTAGATGAAATAGATGTTTTGAGTTAAAATGCAGTATTATTCACGATTCATTAAAATATGGATTTTATGAGAAAAATCCCAAAATTTAAACTAAAGTAAAATTTGAGGAAAAAGTTATAAAGAATAAGTTTATTTTGAAAAATATAACATATAAAAGATAAAAAATATATATTTAAAAAGGGTTCTCTATAAAAAAAAGAAAACTATCTTTTGAAAAATAGTAGAGTATTTTTTTCATAAAATAGGATTTATTCTCACTTGAAACCTATAATATTTATTGGATATAAGTAAATATATATAACAAACGTATGTAATCATATTTTAGTTAGTTATTTTCATTTCCACCAATACAATGTCTAGTCATTAAATACTATATAAAATAATGATAATATTGTGGTATTACTTTTCGACATAACTCATCATTGTGGGAAACATAATATTTCGGAGAAACGTTTTGTTTAGTGTTCAGTACACTATCTTAAAAAAATTTCAACTTTAACATAAAATTAATATATTTTTCTTAAATATTTTTAGATATGAAAATGTATGATTCAAAAAATACCTTGGAATTTACACATGTTTTTTGGGATGGAGTCATTATCGATGGTATCAAATAAAGTTTATTATAAAACATACAAACTATATTTAGGAAAAATTAGATTATTGGAAATATCCCTATGGAATTATTTTATGATATGTATATATTATAATCACAATGTTTTGGTTATATTTATATTAGGTAGTTTTTCTTTCAATACATCAATGTATTAATACTACATGTACACATGGTTTTGGCATAGTTGTACAATAGAGTAAAAACATCAACACGGTATGTTGGACCAAACTAAGTGTAACATAGTACAAAAAAATGGTTCTTACTGTGACCCTAGTTTGAAAATCTATGTGGCATGCTTTGGAGAATTAATATTTTCTATACAAATAACTATGATCGATTGTAACAACGAATAACGTAGAATAAACCAAAGTTGTTTATATTGAAAATATGGTTTCAGGAATTAGAAATCCTAAAAATGATATTATGTATAATATCTATATTAGTGAAGTATATATGAGTAAAATGGTGGATGATGTATTTATGAATTGTGGATGTAATTTTGTAGCTTATTTAAAAGGTTATTTAGTCGTTATATTTATTTTAAGGATTCCCATAATATTTAATTTTGGAAATTATATTAATACTAATTTAGAGAAGGATAAAATGTAGTCCATCTGACAATAAAAAAAACTAATAAGGATGCTGGTCTTGATCCCATTACCAGACTATGATAAGGGTTTCATGCAAACCACTAACCTGATTAATTTTATCATTAATATATTTTTAAATATAATTAAACAATTTGATGAATAATTATTAATGATGATGATATAATGGTATCTTTTAGGTTTAGATATTAATATTTTAACTATATTTGTTTGAAAATATTTAGAATTTAAAGATATGTTTTTTTATCATTTAAATGATTCTTTTAGTGCATCAAATATAATAAAATTCATTATTGGTAATTAATTTCTTGTAGTGAAGGGATGAATTATATTTTGATAGAAGTAAAAAAACAGTTAGTAATTTTAATATGATTTTGAATCCTAAAAAGTAATATTATTTTCTTATATTCTTGGTCAGTTAGAGAATTACCCCACATTAGGTAAATGACATAAAAATAAAATGTTTCCCTAATAGCTTTATTTTTATTGAACTGATGGTTTTCTAAAGCATCAATGATTTATGTCATTGAGGACCAAAAGATTCTATTGATCATTAACTTGTTTTTTATTGATGATAAAATGTACTTCCATATAAATATTTATTCTTTTCCTCTAATTACATATTTTCACATTCCACTATTCTTATCGGACATAAAAAATGAGTTACATGGTAGTCCATGTGACCATTATACTTCCAAATATCTCTTTTCTAGAGGATGGGTTGTAGTATATTTACAGTATTAAATAAATGTTATTTATTAGATAACCTTTAATGAACACAACAATGACTTTTTTTGTGTTATATGAAAGAGTTACCTTCTATAATAGTTTATGTTACATGAATGAGAGACCTTTAACGATAACTTAAGTTTCACGTAAGACTTATTTTCACCAAATTATAATGTATTATTAAAATATTATTATTTAATATAATATGATATAACCAATATGTTATGTTATCAGTTATGAATAGTATTAACTAAATTACAAAATTTGATGATATAAATAAATATAAAATGATGTCATTGGTTACCAATTAATTATAAATAAAAATAAGTACAAATTGGATATAAAAAGAAATATTATTATATTTATTATTCCAAAGGATCTTATTCTAAATGAAAATATTTAATTACAATTAGTTAATGAATTTAATGAATTATTTATGTTATATATTCAATCAAATATTTTTCATGTTCATCCATTAGGTTTTCTTTAATATAATTACAAACCATATTTTACACATAAAATCATTTAATTATTAAAATGAAATTTTATTCCCATTTAATTCTGAAAAAATTCTAAATATTAATTTTTAAACTTATATTTATTTAATATATAATATTAAACATAATTATTGAAATATAAATGCAAAAATTATGTTATGGTGAAATATTCAAAATTTTCTGGGAAGTTTCATTCTTCATTTAATAGTTAAAAATAAAGAATATTAATTGAAAAAATTATTTTCTTCAAAAAATTTTATAAGCTTAAATTTTTTTATATTAGTTCTAATGTTTATTTAGTTTATAATTTTATCATTTAATCTAATTTTTTTCACTGGAATACATATCACTTTTAAATAAACTATAAACACATAGAAAACATTTTGACATTTTTATATTAAAATCTATGTTGCAATCCCATATACGAAATTAAATTTACATCAGTTTCTTACAATTATGTTATTTGAATTTGTCAAAATGGATTCCATATTTGTAATCAAAATAATGTATAATGTAAAAAATTACCAATTTTTTTAAATCAAAATGATAAGTGAATGTATTTTAAATTAATTACAATTATTAGCAAAAAATAAAATTTAATAAGGAAATAAACCTTAATATTATGGTTCTTAATGACCTAGAATGTTCTCCAAAAACCATTTTATGTATATATATATATAACCTATAATACCGTTTATCTAATTGGGAATATTATTGGTGCAAAAACACAAATCTTCTTTTTAGCTATGGATCTTGTATTCAGGTAGTCTTGGGGAAAAAAATAAGAAAAGAGGATTTTATAAGTACACATAGTGTAAATATGAGTACAATCCATGTACCTTGATTTTCACTTGAATCCATATTTTGACTAAAGGACGGATGAATACATGGTTGTGTGATGACCATGCAGACCCACATAAGTCTGTAGCCGGTTGAATCTCTTACATTGTGTGTTGTATTAAAGAACACACCATGTATTTTTTTGATATATAAGAAGGGGTTCATGTATCATATCTAGAACCATCTTTTTCGGGCTGTGTTTGTTTCATTAGCTCTGTTGAATGAGATATTAACTCTAAAACCCTTCCGATTCTCAATCTTTGCTCTGATTGAGACATGGTCGGGTGTGTTGGAATCCCACTGCTGAGTTCTCGAAACCCCCAGATCATTTCTTCTTGATTCATCCTCTCTATTGAGTTATCAACGGTTGAGTGTTTTGACCATTTTTTAGATCTATGATAGTATTGGATTATTCAAGGGACAAATTTCAAGTATATCGACTGTAAGATATCAAGGTATATGGTTTGTGGATTTCATTGTTTTTCGTTGGATTATATATGATAAATGTGTTGCATACCATTGTTTTGGGTACTGAATGACTTTGAATTAAACCCTCTTATTTTTTTTGTGGTTTTGTTGATTGATAAATGGGTTTTTCATCTGCATATAGTATGATACCATATCAAATGGACCCCCATTGGGTGAATTTATATTTATTCATTGTTTGTGAACATTTTTTATAGGTTTCTTAGGTGTCATACCATGTTTTTCATTTCTTGTTTGACTAGGATGGATTTTAAATGATTATGTGAAATGCATGTGACATGAATTTATAATATTTAAACATGTATTTGTTATAGATTACGTGAGATTTTATGATTTGATATTTGTGTTGTATATTATTCCAATGGATTATGAGAACCTTGGACTAGGAAGACTGAGGGGACTTCAATATTCATTTCACAGGACCATGAGAGCCTTGGTTTAGAAAGTTTACTCGAGGGGATTATACTATTAGTACATTCCTAGGTGGTAATTTATACATGATGATATGATGGTCCAAAGGGGTTAGACCATGAGGGAATTCCTAGGGGATCACTATTTAATTAATTGATGCAATGTTGGAACAAAAGGATTATACCATGAGAGTGCTCAATTGGGTTGTTTGTGAATAATTTAATTGTTGTCACATGTCTGTAATGCCAAAGAAAAATCTTGGAATCACTCTTTCTTGATTGTTTATATGTTATTTTGTGAAAAAATTTTTTCCATAGAAGGGGGATACAGATATTACCTTAGATCCCAGGGTTACATGATTCAATTGATGAAAAATAAATGATAAATGAATTTAATATATGACTTAGGGTTGTATACCTTTGAGTACTTCCTAGTTTATTACTTCATTTTTGTATAATACCTTATCTATATATATTCACTAATTGTTTGGAACATATCTTTTGGTGGTTTTCTATTGGGATTCATCTCACTCCCTATTTGGGTCATGCTTTTTGACCCATGCATAATATATGATTGTAGCTATATATAAGGGAATGTTCCCTTCGTTATCAGGTAATTGATTACTTCTGGTACTAGAGAGCATGGCAACAACATAAGGCATGTGATTATGTTAGAGTTTACTTGATTTTCCTTTGTATGGGATTGCATTGTATTCCCATCATTGAGAACTACTTTCTCTACTTTACAAGACACATGTGACATGTATCATTTAAATATATATATTCTCTAGTTGTTTTATTACTATCAACATTCTAATGTTATTCCAGTTTGGAATTATTTCTTCTATTGTTGTTTACAATTTATTTTCAACTATTTATACTCTACCAATGAAGGCATAGTTTCCCCAATATCACACCATGTCCCTTTCTTCTAGTCGGTATCCTTTGAAATTTTAGAGAATGTGCTTGAGGTCATGTGACCAACTCGGTTCGGGGCACCTCTAGGCGGCACTTGGATTTGGTGACATTAGGAATGTTATAAAAGTAAATAAAGTTTTTTAATTAGATTTTCATTGTAGTAGCTACCCCATGATTAGGGAAAACCTAAATCATCTTGAATTGAATGGTAATTTTTGGTTTTTGAACTATTAAAGTTGAATCTATTTTACCGTTGGGTGACAGAGTTGTTTTGTTCTATTAGTATTCATATCAATGTGGTTCTATTTTTTTGAAACCTGATGTGATTAGGATATAACTTCTCATGCATCATATAGGAATATGTTTGAAATCACATTTCATGAATTCTTTCCATGACATTTAGTGAGCATTACAAACTACAAGATATTGTGATACTTGTAATGCTTGATATGCATGTTACCGAGATAGATATCATGATATAAATACTTTCTATTTTGATACGCTATTGGTATATGTAATAATTTATTTGGATTGACACAATTCTTCTATCCATGAGGTTTTATGGGCCCTCTTGGACCAGTATTTGGTGGTCATGTTTTAACATTAATTCATTTTTGTTATGATATGATAGGAATAAAGAAGAAAAATTTTTATTTATGGAGATTATGGGATCTCCTTGATCAGATCAGAGCACTACATTGCCGAATTTTAATATTTTCGGGTTTAAATAAAGTTTCAGAGGCTTACACTCTCAAAAAACATGAAAACATGGCGTGTGATGTTATAAACATTTACCATGTGTCCTTTTGTTCTGGAATAAATTAATTTTCTTATGTACACGTTGTATACCATATGTACACGAAGTGTAGTATTTGACTGTGTGACTGACTGTGTGAGCAAAGTCACGGGGTTGGTAAACTTTTGGTAGACCACGCCGTTTACTAGGAGTACACATCATTCTATAGTCAACCATGTATCTAGTCTTATGACTAAAAACATAGGTGGATGGAATTTTTTTGTACACACCATGTATAGAGTTTGATCACCCTATGGTGTTACACCTGTAGAACCATGTAGTTATACCCTTTTATATGTACAAGGGTAGGATGGAAAATTCATGTACATGTTGTGTCATAAGAGGAACACACCGTGTGTATGGGGTGTTACATAACCAGGTTGGTAGGGGTACATGTCCATGTTAAGGCTTAAGGGAATATGTCGTTCAGTGGTTTTACACTTCTTGTAACAATATTTTGGAAATCATGATTTCTTTCCTCCATTTGTTCAATTCATAAAAATCTAAGTTGAAGATTTCATTAATCGGTTGCTGAGGCATGTGCTTGACCTTGGAGAATCAAGCAACCAAGACATCATCTGGTGATATGTGAGGTACAATGTGATGATAATACACCAAAATATGGTAATACAAGGACTACCAGTAGATCCTTTAGTCATGACCGTCTTGAATCTAGCTGTTATACAAGTTAGAGGTCCTTATGTATAGTTCTGTGAAGGAATTATGAGGATGATGCAGACTTTTCATGGACCACCATATCCTACATCAATTATGACAGAGTTGATGTGGGTGTTCTATCAGCAGAAACTTACGAATTTTTTAGGTGATTGAAGACCATAGGTTGTAGAGTTATGGCTGGATTCCATGTTTTTTTTATCTTCAATCATTTAGAGATTCCAATTAAGGGGAGAGTGAATATCGCGACATAAATGCTACATGATTTCGCCAAGATGTGGTGGAATATTATATCACAGGAGAGACAACATCAAGAAATGACTTGGGGAGAGTTATAGAGGACATTTTGTGATTTCTTCTACCTCAATATGTTGAGGGCCAACCGAGCCTGTGATTTCATGAATTTGGATTATGCTTCTCTTTTAGTGATGGATTACTCTTCTCTCATTACAAATCTTCAGCACTTTGCACCAGTTCTGGGGGTGTGGAGTTGTCACAATCTAGGGGAATTTTTTATGGCCTCAGGTACGACTTCCAACTGTAGGTGAATGTTTTCAGGTTGAATTCAGTGACTACTATATAAAAATAGGCGGTAATTACCAAGGGAAATCTGATGGAGTTGGAGCTGTGAGCCACAGTGGTTAAGCATTCTGGGATGGTACTCTATCGACTGATAGCAGGAAGCACTACTGTAATTATTTTTGTGATTATTATAGTTATAGGTATGTATCTTATGGTAGCCGAGTGATGTGATACGATTTTGGAAAAAGTGTTTACCTGATACTATAGCGCCCAAGATACCAAATTGAGTGTCGATCTTGCAGTATGACATGTCACCATCAACATTTTTTTCCAGATTTTCTCACTAGTAGCTAGAGACAGGGGATCTATTATGACTCTATGTAGAAGATAGAGACCACAAGTTCTTCAAAAAATGGGGGACTGGGGTTCATCCGGCCGTTCCGATCTGGGAGGTGATCGTGGTCATGGTAGCCGGACAACAGGTTTTTAGAAACATTAGTGTGAACAAGCTCAAGGTACAAAAGTTGGGTAGCTGGGTTGTGGTACATGTCAAATATTGGCGACAGAGCATACTCAACTATAGTAGTATCAATGAACCTATTTGTTAAGAGGTATGATTCTAGTTTCCATAGTTTTAGCTTTTTTACTTTTTGATACTAGGGATTTTTATAGTTTTTTTGTCCACTGAGGAGAGACTTGAGATTAGTATCATGACATATGATGAATTCATTAAGCTAGATACTCTATTTGGAATTAGGAAGGCTGGTGTATATCAGTGCAAGGGGTTCCTTCTTGAGATTTGTGTTTTCTACTTATTAGGAGACCTTTATATCTTAGTGATGATAGGTTTCGAGGTCATTCTCAGAATGGACTATTTGGTCTCATTTAAGGCATGTATTGATTACTATCGTTATAGGGTGAGTTTCACATCACCAGAGGGTCGATATTTTCAACAAAAGGGTGACTGGGATGTCTAGGAGAGAAAAGTCACATGCAAGCATAATAGGTTAGGAGGAATCATTTCCTAGATTGGTGGTAAATATCCGAATTACTGTGGGACTTCACAAATGGACTTTACAACAGTGGTGGATCGTTTTAGAGATATATTCCTGGAATTTTTTTTTGGTTTACCTCCAAGGAAATTGTTGGATTTATCTATTAAACTTGTTATGGGAGAAGCATAAGTTTCTATTCCTCTTCATAGTATAACTACACCTGAGTTACAGGAATTCAAGAAGAAGTTATTAGAGTTTCTGGAAAAAGGATTCTTCTGACTTAGTACTTCTACTTGGGATTTGGCTGTCCTTTTTGTGAAGAAGGAGGAAGGAACCCTTAGAAATTGTGTGTATTATTAGAAGATGAATCAGTTAATGGTCAAAATATGATATCCATTACTAAGGAATGATGATCTCATTGATCATATTCGAGGATCCCGGGTCTTCTCAAAGATTGAATTGAGATATATATATCATCAATTATGTGTTATACCATCAACTATACCTCTTAAATCCCTTTGGAGTAGTTATGATCTATATAAGTATTTAGTTATGTATTTTGGTGTCATCAATTCATTAGTGGTTTTTATGGAACTAATGACCCTTGTGTTCCATCATTACTTGGATTCTTTTATATAGTATTCATGGATGATATCTTTGTGTACTCTCACACTCAACATGACCATTCCTTCCTTCATGAGATCATATTGAGTACACTAAGAGAGCATCAATTATATGTTATACTATCAAAGATAATGTTTTTGATAAAACAAAATCATTTATTAGGTAATTTTATCTCAATGAAAGGAATATTAGTAGACACAAGGAAGGTGAGATTGGTTGTTTCTTGGAGTATCTGAAAAACTTCATTGAGGTATAGAGTTTTATGGAGCTGGTTGTTTACTACATGTGATATATTCAACCATTTAACTCTTTGTAGAGCCACTAATAGGACTTACTAAAAAGGGTGTGAAGTACCTATTGATTGATTCTTGTGATTCATCCTTTCAGTATATGAATGGGAGATTTACTACAGCTATGATACTAATTTTTCTAGAATAGGGTAACAATAAAACTATTTGCTGGGATGCATCTGGTATCGGGCTAGGAGAAGTTATTATACAGGAGGAATATTTAATTTCGTACGGGTCATAGCAATTGAGGCCACAGTAGAAGAACTACCCTATGAATGATATGATGTTTCTTCAGTTGTACATCATTTTTAGTGTTTGGAACATTATCTTGTGGGTGATCATTCTGTGGTGTACAATGACCAAAAAAATTCCCATGTACATATTTAATTAGTTTGATCAAAATAAGAGGTAGTGATAGTGGGTGGAGACCATCAGTATTTCAAAATTGAACTTGACAATGCACCAAGAAATGGAAATGCATTGGCAGATGCACTGCACAGGATCACTCAGATGCAGTGACTGAAGGAGGAAAGCAGCGGGGGTAGCTTATTTCTTTGTTCTTTATAATGCATTTGGAGGTTAATGCAAAGCAGTTGAATAATTTATATTCTTCTTTGGATATGACATCTAACATCATGGATAGATTAAATATTATACATCTATCAGATTCCAAATTCCTAATCCTACAGGAGATTTTGTCTAGAAAAGAGCCTACTACCAGGTACACCGTAGGCGGGGATGAGGTTTTATGTTTTAAAGGGTGTGTATGGGTGTCTACAGTAACAAATGAGGAGTTTTTGCAAGATTTCCATGCCTCGGAATGGGATGTTCATTCTAATGTCACCTATATGTATCAAGTATTACATCGTCAGTATTGGTGGCCATGCATGAAAAAGGATGCAACTGGTTTTTTATGAGACGTTCCACCTATCAGTTAGTGAAGGTGGGGAATTAGTGACCTATAGGTCTACTAAAGAATTTACCCATTACCATGTGGATGTGGAATGATTTTTCATTGTATTTCCATATTATTTTACTAATTTCGAGGTATTGATGCAATGAGGAAGGTGGTTAACAGACTCATGAAGGATTCACATTTCTTACCGATCAAGGAAAACATCAATGTTTAAGGGATTGGAGAGTTATAAATCAGATAGATAGTATGTCTGAATGAGGGTTCACAATATATCATATCAGATATGGATACCCTATTTACTTCTTGTGTCTGGAAGGGACTATAGAGGGCATTGGGTACTAAATTACATCTGAGTACAACAACCCATCCCCAAACAGATGGCCAGTCTGAATGCATGATTTCGGTTTTGGAGGACATTCTTTGATCATGCACCCTTGATTTTGGGGGATATTGGGAGATACACATCATCATGGTGGAATTTTATTAAAATAATATTTGTCAAGAAAAAAAATCAGATGTCCTCTTATGAGGCATTGTACGTTAGTCCATGCTGATCACCCCTATGTTGGATCGAGGTAGGAGAAGTAGCTATGCTGAGACCTCATCTTTTCTTAGAGACCACTGAGTAACTGGTGTTTATTTGGAAGAAGTTAGATATTGCAACATCTCAACAGAAATATTATGATGATTGATGGAGATAAAATATAGAGTTCGATGTCAGAGATTAGGCCTTCCTGCATATTAGTCCTAGGTTGGGACATATGAGGATTTGGAGACATGGGATGCTTCCATGGAGATACGTCAGGATATTTTCCTATCAGTTGAAGATACCTTAGTGGTATTGGGATATGCAGGAATCCATTCAAGTTTCCTAGTTACAATGTTACTTTTTAGACCCATCTCATGTTTGTAAACATAAGGTGGTCGAGATGGAGGTGGATTCATCCTTCGAGGGGCACCCTATTCAAATTGTGGACCCCAAATAGAGTTTCTCTATGACTGGTATGTTCCTATGGTATTGGTGTTATGGAATCATGGGGTTTTCAAGAAAAGACTTGGGAGAGGGTGGCCAATGTGTGATCACAGTGGTCAGAGTTGTTTACATATTCATCTTTACCACCCATGGAAGTGACATTTGGGGATGAATTTCATTAGGGAGGGGGGAGTTTGTAAGAACCTGGTTCTATTTTGTTGGTACTGATCTTGTTTTCGGATTGTTTTTAGGAAAATAGAATAAAATATGATTTTCTAAGTACACACCATGTAATTTAGAGTACATGTCGTGTCCCTAGATTTCTATGTATAGTCGCATTTTGACAGTGTAACATCTAAATACGTGGTCATGTGGTGACTTAGAAGAACCTCTTATGTTGATGGGTTGGATATGGCTACTGAACTATGTATTTTTTTTAAAGAAAATTATTCTTATTTTATCTTTTATTTTACCTATCAGAAGGGGGTCACATCTCATATCGAAAACCATCTTCTTCTGGTCATGTTTTGTACTAGAGCACTGTAGAACTGTGGAAAAAAAATGAATCCCTCTCGATTCTAAATCCATGCTCATATTGAGGCACCATCACGTGTATTGTAATTACACTAGTGAGTTCTCAAAACCCCTAAAGCATTTCTTCCAGCATCAACCTCTCTAGTGAGTTATTAAGGGTTTTGAATTTTTGACAGTTTTGTACATCAATGCAGTTCATATCCGATTAATGGTCCAACATTCATGTATATCAATCGTATGACATCAAGGTAGGTGGTTTTTTCATTTTGTTGCTTGTATTTGGATTATATATTCTAAAAGTGTCACATACCCATGTTTTGGATATTGCTTGATTAGGAAATAAAACATGTTATTTCCTGTTATGGTTTAGTTGATTGATAAATGGGTTATTACTTATGCTTATTGTTAGATACCTTGTCAAAGGGAAAACCATTGGGTTTGTTTCCCTTAATTTATTGTTTATGAACATTTGGTTTAGGTTTCTTATGCGTTTTACCTTGTTTTCCATGCCATTTTCCATTAGGATGGAGTTCAAATGATTATGTGAAATTCCAGTGATATGAATTGAGAATGTTTACCCATGTAGTATTTATAGATTACATGAGCTTCATTGATATGTTATGAAAAATATTTATTTTTTCAATGGAGTATGAGTGCCTTGAACGAGGAAGAGATGGGTGGATTCCTCATTATTTTCCCATGACTTTGAGACCCTTAGGGAATATGGTTGACCTAAGGAGATTAGAATGTGGGATCTTTCACAAGTGGTCATTTATATTTAATGTTATATTAGACTAAAGGGGTTAGACAGTGAGATATTTACTAGAGGGTCATCATTTATATAATTGATGCTCTATTGGAAAAAAGGGGTTAGACCCTGAGAGATTTCTTAGAGTTTCATTTTTTCATAATTGAATGATTGTGATGCATTATCCAAGCCAAAGCGCAAGCTTTGATTCAGTCTTACATGATTATTTAGATTGTGTTCTGAGACATGTATTTTGTCTCTTTACCCCAGAAATTCATATCATATGCTAGATCCTGGGATGGCATGAATCATTGTATGAATAATAAATGGTAAATGAATGTAATTAAAGATGGATGATTTTTTAATTTTGAGTACATCATAGTTTATTTCTTAATTATTGCATATTACTTGAAATATATATATTCACTGACAGTTAGTCTTATATATTTTGTTTATTTCCTTTTGGGATTCACATCACTCAATTTTTGGGTTATGATTTTGGACCCAATATGACTATATGAATATATGTATAACTAAGGGAAAACAGAATTCTTCATCAAGTACATGATTACTATTGATGCTGTAGAGTATGTGACCAAGATGAGGCCTATATTGTTGTGGGATTTTACTTTATTTTCTATTGTATTAGATTGTATTGTACTTACATCATGGACCTATTTTCCCTCATAACCTAGACACATGTGACATGCATCATTTATATATCTATATACTTTAGTTATTTTATTACTATCATACTTTTCTTGTTATTAATATATTTTATTATAGATTCTTCTATTTTCTACTATTGCTTTTCTATTGTGTATACTCTATCAATGAGGGAATAGTTTCCCCAATATCAAACCATGGACCCCACTTCTATTTAGTAAACTATGGAGTTAGGGGAAATGAACTTTAGGTCATGTGACTAACTGGGTTTGGGACACCATTGGGTGGAACACAGATCGGGGATGTTACAATGGGTTCCACTTTCTTTGTGAAAACTGTGTATGGAATTCCTTTTTAAAAATATTATAAGAGTTCCACTGCTCATCCTAGGTAAAAGGCTATCAACTCTCCCACAATCTCGCACCTTTAATGACACATTTTCTCAACAAATGTCTTCCCAAATAGTTCCAAAACATCCCTCCCCGAATAGTTGAAATCTCCCCTTGGGTAGAAATTACTCTAGGGAATATTTTTTTTCAAACCAAATAGAGTAACTCAATTATGAGGTAAAATATTTCCTTAATATTTTTAGTATTTCCAATTATCCACTCCCTAAACCATCATTATTCCATTCATGTATAACAAAACCATTATCCCTAATATAATAGGATATTTTATGCTATTCTTTTTACCTACACATTTACACATATCCATCAAATGTCTTACAAACATTATGTTTATGTGTACAAATGACTACCACCACACAAAAGGATGATTATTCTTCTTCTGTTACCACCTCTCATAGCTATCATTAGGATGGAATCAGTGTTTATATCTATTATATAGGATATTCTTTATGACATTATTATTTAGAAATTCTATAAAAATACATACCATTATAATATCCATTTTTCATAAATACGATGACATCATTTGTGAAACTATGGACTACCACCCCCTCAGAGCGATGGGTTTCATTCACACTATACATGAAACGTATAAAATCTATTTGTAAATAAAATTTTGGGTCATAAACAACCAATATATTATATAATGGAAATAATTACCTTTATATAAATATATATATATACCATTTTATTTATTATAATTTCAAACACACATAAAAGATGAAATGTCATTCTTGGATGTGTGGACTACAAATTCCTTCACACGATGTATATTTTTAGAATTATATATATATTTATATATATATTAGTTTATATGATTAAATAATATTTTATTAATTTTTTTATGATCATTATTAAATGATATAGTGTTACATACCTTCTTTCCATAATGACCATGGAAAAATGAGAACTTTACTCATTGTACGTACGACCTACTATATCCATGATTGTAACTTTGTTTCATTTTGCATAACCATATATAATGATTGATTTTGAAATTATAATTAATGTATAAATGTTATATTTATGTCATTAATATTATTAATTAGATGTTATAAAATGTCCCTTTTCACTATAGCTGACCTACAATGGTTTTTTTTGAGATAAAAATAAAAAAATTTCGAAACCCACGATGTAAAATTAATTATTTTAGTTTTTTTACACAAAATAGTTATACGTAAAATTAATTTATTTATAAAATCATAAAATGTTTTGAAGAAAATTAAAAATTAAAATATATTTTTTATATGGGAATTAAATTTATGTTCTCCCAAAAGTAAACTAAAGGTAATGTATTCTCATCTCATGTTTTACATCTCTGAGTTAAACATCATGTTCACCAAATAAAAATTTTGTGTGGTGTGTATAAATTATATTTTTTTATGTTATATAATTAATTATTTAACATTATTGGTGTTTTAAACATCTATTTAATTTTATTCCTTCCTAAGGATTATGATTTAGAATGCTTCAATGTGGTATGGAACACTTTGGAATTTTTATTGATTAATTTCCTTAAGAATAATAATAATGTTGTTTCAATGGTATTTAAATTCGAGGAAATTATATTAAATTTTTCAATAAATCTATTATTTTTTCACTACTCTTGTTAGTCATGACATTTTTCATGTATTATTACCATTTTCCACTATTTGGTAATAAAAACGTTTTAGAAAATAATTTCAAAAAAACCTTTATTTTTCACATTATTTGCGGAACCTTTAATATTTTAAAAACATGTTTTATTAATGTATTTTAATTTTTTTTTAAAAATTATTTGGTCAATATAATTTTTTTCTTTTTCTATTTTACAAATTATTTCAAATAATTTTTCTTGTCACTTTTTGAATAATGAATATTTCAAACTTTTTACCATGAAAATGGAATGTTCTTTTACCTTGAATGTCTGGTATAAGTTTACCTTACATTATTTATTTAAGGATGTAACTGAATATAAAAATTGATATATTAAAAAATGTTTTCAAATATAATTTTCAAAGAAGAGTTTCTTCAACAGGGTTTTTAAAATTGACAGATATTTTCTTGAATATTTTTTTAAAATATCTTTGTATAATATTTCAGTTCACTAATAAAAGAAAAACTTTTTTACCACATTTGGGTATATTGTATATATAACATCCCTAATAATCCTCTCGATGGTTTATGGTTGAGTAATACAAGGATAGAGATAAAATTAACATCCTTGAATCATTTTTATTTCCCTACAAAAATTCAATTTCATATAACCACTTCAAATTCAATTTACCCTAATTATTAATATCATCTTTCTTGGATTTTTCAATTTCCAAAATCGTATAACATTTGACATACGGTTTAGAAATCGAATGTTATTTTATTATATTTGGAAATATATATATATCCTTTAAAAATATTCAATATATATATTAAATCAGGCATATTGTGTATTCTATACAATGAATGCTTTGGACATGAAATACAAGGGTTGGGGAATATTTATGGAAATACCTATGGGTTGGGGATGGGTTAATGAAATTTATTCGATGCATTGGTAGAATCATCAAAAACATTAGTGGCACAAATTAGAAAATTTTCGTCATTTCATGATGGTAAAGGTATCATTTTCCAAGAAAATATGATGTTCACAAATTAAGAATTCCATTTATTAATAATTTTTTTCATTATTAATTAATTATATTTATTCATTAACATATCAATGGATAAATAAAATTTAATTTATTTGATTAAATAGAATGTGTTTAAAATTTTTACCTTTCCGTAATGATTTTTCTTTATCATGTTATTTCAATGGAATGTGTTTTTGGTTATTACCATTCCATATTGATTAGGCACTTATTTCCCTATTTATTGATTATATGAAGAGGATTTTAGTTCTTTAACATATCATAATTATTATTCACATTGATTCATTTTTTATTCCACTATATTTTTCCCTTACTAAGAATTTTATCATGCCCTTTTTATATTTAATTCCATATGAATCCAAGAATAATACTATTAAATATATTGTAGGATTTACTAGATAGAATAACGATATCCCTGAAGTTTATTTAGAAGAAAAAAATTATGTTACAATTAGTGTGTTCATTAGTAATAAAAGACTCAATTATGTTTCTATTTTACCAATACCACTAAACTCTTAGTCTATTGGGATATGAATCAGTATAATCATGAAAATTTTATCGATATTAGACACCAGATTTGGTCTATATGGGGTCAGGTCACTAAATTATAAGCTATAGAAAATAAATGAATTTTATAAAAATATTGTTATCATAACCACATACCATGGAAAAATTATAAAGGGTGATATAATTAGATCATTACCCTTATAAAGAATGAGTTACATAAAATGTTTTTATCAATGATTAAAAATTCTATTTAATTAAACACATAAATAATTCCTACGGAAAACAAACATTAAAATAAAAATAACTTATTCGAAATCATAAAATTTAATTCATATTATGGAATAAAATTTCATTGAAATTAAAATTGAAAAATTATATAGTAAACATTATAATAAAATAATTCATGAGGGTGGGAAATTCCACTCTTTTTTTAAAATTTTAAATAAAACATTCTTTTCTAAGTAGAAAGAACGAAAAAATTACCACATTTGGAAAATTTATAGAATATTACTTTTAAAACATTTATAAAAATACACAATTGGAATAAATGAATTTTAAAATTCATAGTAGAATATTAAAATAATTATTCAAAACATTATTAGAAAACATGGTTATAGAATAAATTATTCTTCCACTAAAGAGTGAAATAAAGTAGGTTTTATACTAAAAATGTTCATTGTGTATTAGGGGTATTTTAATTGGTTAAAATGAATCTAAAACATGATATTTCCAAAAATAAATATATAGGAATAATTTTAATGGGATTATAGAGAGAGATACTATAGGAATCCATCAACATAAAATAATCACAAATAATCTCAATTTAGTATGGCTAATATAATATAAATTTATTATTGAAATTTCAATTTTTTGTGTAATCCCCATTAAATAATGACATGAAATAAAAATTTTAAATAAAATTTAAATAATGATATTAATGTTATAAAATTTCATAGGGGATTTATTAAATCCTCATAATATAAGATAGGTTTATAACCTAAAAAATGTCCCAAATACGATAAATTGAGACGATAAACACTTACCATGAGTCACAATTTAATTGAAACTAATCAAAACTCATGCATAATAGATTCAAATTTATTATTAATATTTATTATATTTAATTGAATACTTATAATATAACTTATTATTTTATTATATTATTTTATCACCCTTTACATAAAATGTTTCTATTCAAATCATCATTTCTGGGTGTTAACTAATTCATTTTCCTAGGAATTGTGGTTTTTTTTCTTGTCCTTTTTCAGTGATCATGGTTTCATAATATAAAAAAGGTTACTCATTATATAAATATAATATATATATCTTTCATAAATATTTATAATAATTGATAATATATATATATGATGTAATTACATTATTCAGGGACATGATAGGACGTATGTACACCTAAACACTCTTTTCATTATTCTATCGGTGGAACAAAATAATGGTAAATAGTAAATAACCATTAATGATTAATTTTAGTATCATATATATCACTAATATTTATTAATAATTTTTTTTATAAATCCATGTAAAATGTATATGAAAAGTAAATCACATCGCATCATGGAGGTGGAAATCCACACTTATGAATGATCAATATTTTCATTTACCAATGGTTTGGAATGTATGAAGTTAGATATGATATTATCATTATATATGAAGAATTATTTCCTAAATATAATATATAAATATTTAACTTATCATAATAAGCATCCAAAAATATGGTGATGAAAAATGAATAGCATCGCTATGTGGAGGCGGTATTCCATTTGTACACATCAGAGATACATTCTCATCACATTTGATGATAGTGAGGTTGGATAATGATGATATAAAAATAATAAAAATAATAATTAAAATTTAATGTTTTTATTTGTTTTATTTTAGTATTACAATAATATATTTATTCTTGGTAAATAAAAAGAATAAATGAATGTTATCATGTAAGGAGATTACCTCTTTTTAGAAAGAACTCCATTAAGTATCTTAATAAAGGTCATATGGATTGTTATTTTCAAATAACAATCATCTATATCATGTTGAATTATTTTATATGGTGAGTTTGGAAGGTTTTTAAAAGATAGATATCCCAAATGGTTTCAATAATTGAGGATGAGAGGTGACCCTTTATTATTGAGGCATGGGGCAGTTTTTGGAAATTCTTACAAGATTAAATAATAATAAATACATTATCAAGATAATATTCACAAAATTAATATATATTAAAATATTACATATTATTTTATTGTAATCCCATAATCCAAAAAGAATTTGGAAGGGATTAAGTTGTGATTTAATCATTTTTTATTGGATTAAACTCACCGTTAATCAAATTCAACATTAACAATGTAACATCTTTTTAAATATTAATAAGTTATATTTCTATATATAAGTTAACTATAGACTAATAAATGTAATCCTATGAAATTATATACCTTATATTGTATTAATTTAACTACATTTATATTAAAATGTTTTTTAATTTATTTAAATAAATTATATTTCCATAAAATATCAATAATTCCATTTTTAACACAATTCATTTAATTTGACATTTAATGACATTAAGAAAAGGATAATATTATAATATAAACCATTATAAATTAATTTGAATTAATAATTATGTAAAATATTTGTTGGAAAATATTTTTTTCATCTAAATTTTCATTAAGGATTTTTAAATTAATATTTTATTTTTAAAATTGAATAAACATTATATAAGAATTATTTAAGAATTTAATATAATAATTTAATTCATAAAAATTATAAATACAATTAACATTATAAAATAAAATAATTTTTCTTTTAAATATCCATTTAAGACATTTCATATTCACTTTTATTTAGTATGTAATAATTTAAGCATTATTAAATTTAAGAGTATGAAATTTTTGACGTAATCTATTACATAAAAATAATAAAAGACATTATGAAGGGAAAATGGAAGACAAAATTAATATATTTTTTAATTAGTTGTTTATGGATGAAATAATTTCACCCAAAATTAGAAAGGAATATTTACGATAGATTTTGAGACATTATTATATTAATTTTTACCCTAACTAAACTATTATAACATTACCATGATAATAAAAAATTAAAATGGTTACTATTAATTATAACCAATAGAAACAATGACCTAATAATCAAATTTGGTTCACATGACTCTAAAATTAGAGCCAATATTTTATGATTTTATTTATTATGTTTAATAAATTAACAAATCATAAAAACAAAAAACAAAATAATATAATTTTAAAAAAACATTTTTTTATGTTTTAAAAGTTTTGAAATCAATCTCATGTATAAAATTATTTCAAAAGTCCAAAAACAGATATATTTTTGATAAAGATTAATTATGTTTTTTAAAAACTAGATAAAAAAATTTAAAATATAAATACCAAAAAAAGAAATACATTTTTCAATAAAAAACCATAATTTTAACTATTCATTTATATATCAAATCATTCAGAAAAATCTCAAGAATAAATGATATGTTATTTGAAAATGTTAATAAAAAATTTATTATTTTTATCATATAAAACATCTATAAGTTTGATAAATTAATTTTAATATTTTTTTACATAAAAGGATACTAATTATTTTTTTAGAAGTCATATTTTGAAGTATAAAGTGACATTAATAATAACCCAATGATCATTATCTAAGAATTAATCAAAAATATTATTCAGTATAATATATATATATATATATATATTATAATATAATTATTCCTATTTATTCTCAATTATTTAAAAATTATGTTACAATGATATTATAACTATGTCTATTATGGCTAAATGATGTGTGTCATATAGACTATTGAATATAATATTCTTCTTCTATAATATCAGATTTTTACATCCCCACCACTACTATAAAATTAATTTCATCCTAGAAATTTTGTCTTCAGGTTGGTAATAAAATGATATATATTTAAATATTCATTGGTTAAAGACCCACATTGTTAACTGCGTTTATATGAAATCCTATTCAAAATAATGCATGAACAAATATGAAGTTTATCTGCAATAATAGATTAATAGGATCCAATATAGTATAAAATTACTGGGAATTGAAAATATCTACTTAAGGGATATAACTTATTCAAAATTACTAATTGAACGTGATAGAGAACAGAGTCATTATAAATTTAATGGCTAAAAAACTATGATTGAGAGGTTAAATGACCATATATACTTCATAATTGAAGGTTATATGAAAATAATCTTGACATAATATTTCATTCCCTGATTTGAAACATTACATTACCATGTCTCCTAAAACATAAAGAAATAATCAACATTGAAAATATAATTTCATTCTTTAATCAATTAATACCAAAAATAAATATATTTTATCTAAATAATGAGTATTCAAGATGAATGTTTTATTCCTCAAGCACTAAAATAAACCATTAATAGGACAAAAATATTATATCAAGATATTCATCCAAAATTTAGGCATTAAAAAGATTAAAAATAGATAGAATAGCATTATAAAATTCAAACAATGAATAAACATTGAAATAATATATCTAACTCAATAATATTCAAAATAAAAATAATTGTTCTAAATAAAAAATTCCATAAATAAACATAATTCATAAAAAATTAATTATAATATTAGAAAATTGTTTGGGCTCAAATGTGATCTCATACGTTTCAACATATTTAAAAAATAATAATTTCATTCATCTAAAAAAATTATTCATGTTAAATAACTTATTAAACCGGACAGATTAATTTAACTCCCTACCATAAAATGATTCCAAAAATAGCATTAATTAATATGATAAATCATTTTATAATATTTTTATATTCTAAACATACACTATATATCATGAATGAAATTTAAATACTATTCTAAAACATACTTATTAGTGCAACCCTAGTTTTTTTGACATATCTCCTCCCAAATGAATTACTATTCAATCATTATGTTTATATATATCCCATTATTTCATATAACATAATTATCCAAAAATTATGTTAATTTAATTGTTTATTAAAACCTAAATATAGTATTATTCCAAAAACACCAAAAATGTTCTAATAATTTAAAAATAAAATCACATTGATCATTAAAATAAGGTATTGAAAATTTTATACATTTGACAAACCTTATATTTATAATAACATGATGGAATACATAACTCTTAATTTATCACCACATGAAAACATATATTATTCCAAACAAAATCACAATCATTTTTTATCGAATAAAATCACATTATAAAAACAAAATATCCTTCATCAATGAAATCTTAAAAACATTTTATGAAAATAAATAACCAATTTAAAATTCAGAAATTACCTTCTACTAATTTGAATAAACACTTTCACCTAGATCAACATTATCATCATACCACTAAACAAAATTTTGTGGTTATAGAAACCATTCATCATATGTTTTCAAGTACTTAATGAAACCCAATATGGAAAATTTTTAAAGTGTTTCAAAATTCATCTATAAAAATTAACATTGATATATTTCATGAATACAAATTAAAAAAACTAAAATCCATTAAATTAAAAGACTATCATAGCATAGTTTCTTCATTAATATAGCTGGAAAATTTTTCATTAAGGTATTTCCTTGGAAAATGTTAATATTCCCCACACATGGTGGATTGAACTATAAATGGAATAATAGGAAGGATATCAATTTCCACTATAAAAATACTCATTTTCCTTGATAATTACTTGATCTATTAATTTAATTTGAACATATAAACCACTTCATATTCCTTTAATACATTCACATGAGTACTCCTTCCCATTATTTTAATATATTTAGAGATGATTTTATATTCTTTTATAGGATTTATAAATTTTTTTAATTATCCTATTAGGCATGTGAAGAAAATATCCCATGTAGAGGTAGTTAATCATAAACAGGTATATCTTACAAGGCCTAAATATAATGTTATTTATTTTATTTTCCTATTTCATTAGGTTTACCACTACAAAAATCTGTCAATTGTACATCAGTGTTGACATGAATCATCTCGGTCATATCTATTGACTAAAAATTATTACTATAAAATTAATAAAAATAAATATATTATTGAATCATGAAAAATTATTTATAATGTTTTTAAAACATTAAAATCCATATCCAGTCAATGAAATCATAATCTTAACCCATTTATTTTGTGGAAATCCCAATTACATTAGTTTTTTATAGTATACTTATATTTTCCCCATTGTTTTGGAAATTGTTTCCTCATGTTAGTTTCCAAAGGTAACTAAATTTGGATATAATATAAACATTATAAACTCATAATTTTTATACATACATTTAAATGTATAATTAATCAAACTTTGATAGAAAATATAAATATCCACACAACAATCATATTGTTCTAGTATCTTTGTAAATGTGGATACATAAAAAATGATCCAAAATTGCACCACATCATCTTTCACTAAAATATTCATAACTAGAACCCTTATAGGGAATATTATTCATATGGAATATTTTTATAACCCGGATAATGGAAATATAATAAATGGTGAGCTATGATTATAAATATTTATAAAAATATAGATATAAATGATCACATGAGCACTAAAATAGTATAATGTGTCGAGATCATGAGCTTAAAATTTTAAAACCATACCATGCATGTCAAATATCATAATTTTTATTAATGGAATTAATCACTATTATTTCTAAAGATATGATTCATTGGAGTATGAAATATTCATAAAACAACAGTAAGTCATATGTTATTGTATTATATTGGTGGCACCATCATATGTATAAAAACCATTTCATATATAATGGTTAACTGCCAAAAATATAAAATCATAATAGGGAGGGCCTCAACACATTTATTCTGTATTGGAAAAAGAAAATCATCTTTTATCCCATAATGTATCAAGAATAGCAACCTGGTCCCTATAATTGATTGATGAATTTTAGTTTTTTCTAATAACTGATCAAGTACAATATCATATTTCCCATAGTTATTTCATGATATATTAAATGTTATCAATTTCATAAGAAGCCTATATAATTTCATTCACATGAATAATATAACGAAAATTATAAACATGTTTTTCACATTAACATAAAAAATTCATCTTATAATAACATATGAAAAGGAAATGGGATTCATAAAAATTTCTTCATAGCATAAACCAGGGAAAATAAATTGGATTCATAATATGTTCATATTTTCATTATAGCATAACCCATGTATATGAATTATGATTCATAAAAATATTTTCATTATAATAATAAACCATCTCAATAATTAATAAGTATTGAATCATTGGATCGTATCCCTTGTAAATAATAATTAACATATAAGGATGTTATTATATATTGAAAAATACTTTAAATTAATCATTAGATATATTTCTTGAGGAACACACAATTTTAAATTAAAATTTATTTATTTAATATGTAATAATTTCCTGAATATGAATAAAAAATCATCTTTAAAATTATATTTTAAAAAATATAATGTATTCTTTAAATAATTGATGAGAAATAGAAGAATTATATTTTGTTCTTACAGTATATGTTCAAAGAAAACATTTTGTTCACATTTTTGTAAAAATTTACAATTTTAATATGTTGGGGAAATATATAAATATTATATTTAAATGCAATTTTAAAAATTAAATCACGGAAATATTTACATGAATAAATAATATGACAATTTAAAAAATTGGAATCTGTTTTTGAATGCATGGATATGGAAGAAAATAATTTTTCTACAAAAGAGTTAAATAAAATCGATCTTATTTTAAAAAAATTATTTCATACTATTGTGTACCTAAAGAAAACAAATTTAATGGAAACATGTAACATCTATAAATAAACATAGGGAGAGAAAATTAATGTGAATCTTAAGAGATAGAGCATAATATTTCTCGAACTAAACTTAATTGAAAACAATCATGATTGAACATTGAGATAATAATATAAAATCATTTCCACTTTTTAACAATTGAGTAATTTTTCCTATAGAATAAACAAATTAAACATGAAATATAGTTAATTTAATGATATAAATTATAGAAAATTTCAATGGGGTTTTATAAAAAAAATAAGTTCATAACCTATATATTCCCCAAAGAATATAGTTTGAGATGATAAACTCTTACCTCGAGATTGATATTATTCAAAAGTATCCTAAAATACTATATAATAAATTTAAAATTATTTTAAATCTATAATAAAGTCGTTTACATAATTATAATATAATATATTTTCCCCTTGTTAAATTTCAACACCATTTGACAAATAAATCCTTATTAAAAACATCATTTATGGGTGTTAACTATTTCATTTCCATGATAATTTGTGTTTGATATTTGTAGACCTTGTAGTCTGATCATATTTATATCATATTGAGAATTTATATAATGATAAAAATAAAATATATATTTATAATATACATATTATTAATTACTCATAAAATACAAATATATAAAAATGAATAGAACCATTCATGGATGTGTTGGGTATTAGGTACTCATGGATATTGTTCTTCACTTTTTTTCATGTGAAACAAGTTATAGTTTAATAATAAACAAACAATTTATAATAATTATAATATAATATATATTCATTTAATCCAAAATTATTACAATCAATGTAAAAAATAAATTAAAAAAATTAAATCCCTTCACTAATGTTGTAGTCTAGACATATGCACGTGTGATATTATCATTTTCCAATAGTTTAAAAGGTAAAAAGTTAGATATTATATATCTATTATATGAGAATAATTATTTAAAAAATATGATATATATTCATTAACAAATTCTTTTTACTTATCAATTAAATATACTGAAGAAAAATTAATAATATCACTATAGAGGGGTGATATGTTTTATGTATCCTTCACAAATTCAATTTGTTCCCATTTGATGAAAAGACTATGGATAATGGTGATTTAATAATACCAGAATTATTTTTGTATATTTACTAAAAAAATTTATTATTTTATGATATATAAAATATATATATTAATGTTAAATAATGTATAAAAATAAATTTATTGGTTTTAAGTTATTGTTTTTTTTTAAAATTATCTCCTTTAGATATCAACATAAGGATCCAAGGGTCAGTCTTTTGGGAAGGAATTCAATTATATAATTTGGATAATGATGTTAGGGATGCATTTTTTTGTCAATACCTATTATTTTTATTACTCAATATAACATATTTTTTATCAATATTAATTTCATTACACAAACACATGCCTGAGGATAAAAATTGTTTTGTTCTTGTGGATATTGTGTAAAAAAAATATTTATAAAAATATATTAATCAACTCGCATAATGATATATGATTTTTTTTAATCATAGTAAATATATACTAATTAACTCCTTTGCTCATAACATGTGATAAGACTCATAATAAAGGGTGATATTGGAAGCTTAGTAAGGGTAAACAAGGGACATAATTTGAGGACAATGATATCAGTACATCATAATGACATATGAAAACAATTATCTACATCTCAAATATCAAAATCTTGAGTCATGGATAAAATATTTTATGTTCATAATTAATTAATAATTATAAAATTAAACGCTTGACCCATGATATCACAACAATCCCATAATACATGGAATTTTGACATACACTTAATCATGGAAAACCATTTCAATAGTTGTAAAGGTTCACTGACCAGGATCTAATAATAGAATTGGTTCAATACCCATAACATCATAGTGATCTAGATTTACTCCCAAGGCAATGTTAGTGGACATAGAACATTACTAAACTGGCTTTACTACCCACTTAAATACTTCTTATATCATGAGATTTAATTTTTTAACTGATGATTTGTTGGGAGATATTGGTCTTATACATGACATAATGAATATCATACAGAAGTGTTCCAAATGGTTATAAAAAAATAATCATATTAGATCCTATTAATATATATGATCATGATTGAAAATTTATCATGTCAAAACATATAAAAATAAATGGATTTCAAAAACATTAATCATATAATAACATGTAGAGAAGAATCTAGTCTCAAAAACAATTTATTATTTCACCAAAGCCTAAATAGTGGAAATATATCTGGATGGATAATAACATTATAGTTGAATATACCACGCTATAACAAGGAATTTTCAAAAAAAATCATTATGAGAAAAACACAAATCATTTAAAAATAATAATAATAATGATATCATGGGACAATATACCCAGTATAGCATGAATCGTCAATTAATATCCTCTTATATAAAAATTGTTGTTTAAATATAACATGGAATATATCTTGATGATAATATCCCTTCCACATTGAAATATTATTTTTAATAAGTAAAAATTTTTAAATGCATTTACCTTGAAAATAACCCTATAATATTATAAAAAATGCTTTAAAGATCATTGACAACATATCTTAAGGAAAAAATATTTTCTAATATGAGATTAATTTTTTGTTGTAAATAAAAAATAAAAAATTATTTTTAATATATGTTATCCATTAAAAAAATATAACAGAAAAATAAATAAAATAATTTTTTATGATTATGGTATACTTATTCAAGTAATACTCATAAAAACAAGTATTGAATTATCATTTCTTGTAACTAAATAAAAATTATTTATTAGAAAAATCATGATGATTCATTTTAAAATAATTTGTAGAAAGTAAAACATTGAAAAAAGGTATTTAATAATTCAATTTTAATTTTTTGAATACATTTTTAAAATCCTTTTTATAATACATAGATATAGAAAAAAATGGGTTGTCTTCCAAAGAGTGAAATAAAGATGATTTTCTATAATAACATTTCTTTGGTAACAATAACCTTTTTCGAGAGAAAAGTCAAGGGAAATCAAATAATTTAACGAAGTAAGAGAAGTATAAGAAAAATATAGAGTTTATTGGGTGA
The DNA here is from genome assembly GCA_963277665.1 of Viscum album. NCBI lineage: Eukaryota > Viridiplantae > Streptophyta > Magnoliopsida > Santalales > Viscaceae > Viscum > Viscum album. Next base: position 397,590,386 of record OY728148.1, read on the forward strand.
TGATCATAATATTTCACCATAAAAATCATAAAAAAATAATCCTAATAAATGATGAGATTTTATCAAAAAACACTTAAATCATTTCTAAAACTGAATCATAAGCCCCATGAAAGAAAAAAAAATTAAATTAAAAATAAAATATCCTGAGAGTAAATAAATTATATAGATTACATTGTAAAGGGAATGTATTTGAAATTCATAAAATATGACATAGTAATATTATAACATACATATCAAAGAACAAAAATTAGGACAACAAATCCAATATTTATTTTGTAATAACTTGAATTATAAGCACCATTAAAGAATAAAATGAAATGTAACATTAAATAAAAGTAAAATAATTTTCTTAATGACATATCATTTCAATTGTATAGTATTTACTCCATATTAATTGTATGTGTGGTGAATATAGAATAATACTTATAGAATGAAAATAGAGTCTATAAATCAATTACCATAGTTCTTAACATACTTCACACACATTATAAAATTATACATAATAAATATTAGTTTCTTATTAATTTATTTCATAAATATGAATATATATATCATACCGTATATGTTTTATTTACCATATTTTACGACCCATTCTATAATAATTCCATGATAAAATCAGGTTTCTTATAATAACTACATTATTTTTGTGTTTATTTTTATTTTTTATTTCCATTATTGTTTATTTTATCATCATTAAAAATCCTTCACAATTATTTCCACTATATTATAGTCTTACTTATTTAGTATATATTTATTTATCATTTTCCAAAATGATAGAGATAGAAAATAAAATACATCATTCAAAGAGATGGAATTCCATACATCCAAATGAACATTGCACCCATTTTCTCGACATATGAAGTCAAATAAGGGTTAATAATATATTATAAAAATGTAGTAATTTTTATTTCATATAAATCACTAAATTTTATTTAATATATCTTGTATACATTCTATGTAAAGCATACCTGAAAAATTAATCACATTACATCATGTGGTGGAAGTCCTCCAAAAAAATAAACGATGGTATTGTGTCCCCCACAGAATATATATATATATATATATATATATTATAATTAATGATGTATAATTATATTAAAATTATTATATGTATTCATTTAATATATTCATATTACCTAACAATTAAAATAAATATTAAAAACACTTCACATCGATTTGTGAGGTTGCAGTCCGATGTACCCACATGAAATATTATTATTATATACAGTGCAGAGAGGTAAAAATAGTGTATCTTGTATTATAACAATACATGTATAATGATATCATAAATATTAATAATAATAATTAAATTCAAAATTATATTGATTTTTTATTAGTGGTTATGGAGTGGAATACCAGTGGATCACGAGGTGGTACTCTGCCCTACATACAAATGATGATGTCGTATCTGATTTTGTGGATGTGGACACAGTTTCATGTCATTTAATTAACATAAAAACATCTAATTATGTATAATATACTTATTTAATAAAATAATCATGGTTTAAAAATTACTAAACTAGGTAGAGAAATAAATAAAATAAAATCCTCAATTAGGTATTTTGACTGTTTTTCAAACAACATCGTTTAGTTTTCAACAATTTCCTTTCAATTATAAATTTTTAATAAAAATAATGATTATAATATGATAATAAAGAATACATATATATAATTTGTCATTTATTTTATTAATTATTTTTTTTAAATTTAATTTGAGGGTAGCGATGGTTTCCTTTTATAAAGAGGTATGTTCAACACTTATAATTTATGAAAACAAAAAGGTGTACCCACATTTTGAATATATTATAAGGAACATAATTTGGTTATTGTAAAAAATTAGATGTTTTATTGTCTCGATATTTCATTAAAATTAGGTATGGGAAAATTTTTATTTCATTTCACCACTAATAATTATACATTAATCCCCCTGTAAACCTATTTTATCCTTAACGGTAGTGTTTAATTTTTACTATTTTTACTCATCATTATGGTTAAAATTAATATTATATTTCCCTATAATATAAATTATTATTATTCAAAATATATAATACATTTATTTAAATTCTATTTAGATATGCTTAATCATTTATTTTAAAATTAATCCTACAAACCCGAGGAAATAGAGTCTTCAAATGATAAAAGTTTCTATGGTCTAAAATTATTTTATACACAAAGACAATATGAAAAATATTTAAATTATATATATTTAAAATTAAATATATAAGTGAGAGAAATTATATTTTAAAATAATATTGAACTTATTTTTACATATATAAAATCATTAAAATAGATTAAAATTCCAGATAAAAAATAGTATGTCCCATTATTTATCTAAAACATTATCCACATATAAAAAATATAAAAAAAATTAATATTTTTTTTAATTTGATGATTTAAAATGTGTTATGTTTTCTAAAATATGTTCACTTGATTGGTCAAAATTATTTTCAAAAATGTGGTGAAAAACTCAAAAAAAGTATTTAAAAAAATAGATTTATGTATAAAATTTGCTTTATTTTATCTCATGCGTTGAAAAGATAAAATTAGAAAGTTAAGTATTATTCTTAATATATATTATTTAAATTTAATTATTATATTTTATATACTGATATTTAATTAATTTCATTATTTATAACATGTTTTAGATCATAAAAAATGTTTTTTTAAATTATTATTTTTATTTTCAAATGGTTATTATTTTCAATTATAATTAGTTTTTCATAAAATAATTTATTTTATATAATGATAAAATTATATATTTTCAAAATATATTTATTCATGATCATAAAACATATTCTAATGGCTAGGTGATAATTATCATGTTGAATAATAACATTTTAATTGCATGTAATCTTTCTATTAAACTTGTTGTTTTATGTGACAGAAACTAAACTCGGTGTTTCCTGTAACGAGAACTAAAAAAAGTATAAATTTATTCGAAAAATATAAATATTTCAAAAAATTGTAAGGTAATAAATTATAATCCACAAATATAAAATTTATACATGAAATATTTATTTTTGTTAAGAAATTAAGGGGTTTACATTTGAAAATTCCATTCCGAGAAAGACACATCATAAAAAAGTGTTAAAAAACTACATATTAAAAATAGACAAATAAATGTTAATAGTTCATATGGAATAACACATACTAGGTTTCTAAATTGGATAACCTATTAAGATAAGAATATTTGGGCATGAAAAATGTCTAATGTATAAATAATTATGGGGAGTGATAGAGATCACTAATCAAAATAAATTGAATGATTATGTCAAAATAAAAAAACATAACTACAAATAAAAGTTGTGAGAAAAAGGTCAAAAATATCATTAAAAATGATAGTAATAAGAAAATTTTTTATTTAAATAAAATTTTCCTATTTTTGTGGAAATTTCATTATAAAATATACTTACATGATTTAAATACATTTCATAAGCATAATCTCATCCATTAGTGGTTCGATGATAAATTTCCACTCCATATCTAACTAAAATAGATGTATTTTTCCTGTCTAAAGAACAAAATGACAATAATATCTATAATATTATAATAATTCATTCCTTATATCTCTATTACATATCAATAAAAAATGGTTAGAATAAGTTATCAATATAACTTCATATGGTTAACTAATAACATAATTGCTAAAACATCATCCAAATTTCTATATAAACCATTCATTTAATCATTAACCTTATAACACTTATAAAGTCTAATATTTATAAATAAAATCACTAAATATCCAAAAAATAACTTTAATAGTAATACCCATAAATAAATAAGCATTTCATAATGTTCATAAAAAATATATGTGAATTCCTTGGTGATAAGTTCTCCTAAAGCACAGTAATAATAATAAAATATATAAAATATGAAGGAAATATATGTAATTCCTTATTACATGTTATTAATAATATTATTTAATATATTCTATATAATTTAAGATGATACAAACTCAATCAATCATCACCTATACCACATTTTAATAAATCTTTAATCAATTCCAAGCTTATCAACACTGTCCAATTTTCATTATAAATATGAATCAATAACTTACCCTAACTAAATTACATTCATTGAATAACAAGAACATATAGAGTGTTATCCTCCCTTAATAATGTGATTTAAATAAAATTTCACCTTCACATAAAAACTATTTCTAGTTCATCCTTATAATTGAACATAATCATAAAATTAATTATTAGAACACTTTTATAAAAAAATAATTTTATATTTTAACATTCATATAACATATTTTTTGATTTTCTAAAAAAATATAATAATCATTACAATTAATTCTTAAAAAATTAAATATTCCTTGTCATATTATTCGTTAACACATATTTCATAAATTATGAAATATTAATCAACCACAATCTAAACATTCTTATTATGTTTAACATAAAAAATAATTTTAGAACAAGACAGTACTGTTATATGTCATTTGTGCCCTCATCATCATCATCATCTATATTTCCACAGCTCGTATCACATAACTTATTATCTTATTGATATTTCTCCTATGGAAATATATTTTCCAAATTCCCATACATTCCACATTTAAAACCTTCTTCTATTTATAATGAATTTTGGATACCAATATTACAGTCCATTTTATTAAAAACATTAATTTTTAACATATATTTCTTACACTACAAACTTAATCTCTAGAAATAAAACATCTTATCATTCCTTTAAGAATTACCCCATAGTGATTCTTCCAACATTCTCATCAAAAATAAATCCAAATCATCTTTCCTCCAATTTTTCCACAACCTTAACTCTAAATGAACTCTACCCATCTCATTTATAGTGAGTCCCACAGTTATCTAATGAAATATTTGTTAATTATATAACAATAAAAATGATTATGTCTGACCATAACATGCTTCCCTCTTGTAACCATATTGTTTGGTTTCTTATAAAAACATTTCATATCTCATTAAACATTATCCCAATACCTTCAACTTCTAACTATTGACTATAACAAAAAATCATAGTGTGAGAAAACAAGTTAATATTTGAAAACTAGATAACAATTATTATTTTAGATTAATTAACTATATATCTATAATTTTTAATCATATACATATTAGGTTTATTTGAGGTTATTTATAGTCCCCATTATTTAAATTCATCATGATTTTTCTTAAAGTGTTTTTGAATTTCCAATTCATATGCATTGAGTGTATTAACTAGTTGTGTAGAAAGGAAGGTTTTCACGCACCATGTGATGATTGAGTAAATCTAAATGTATGAGTTTTTTATTTATTACCCATCGGTACATATGTTCTAGATCAAAATATACTTTTATTGTAAAGAAATAAGTGAAATTAATTAGAAATCACTTAGTCTATCATTTCTTATAATTCAAAGACATTTTCCTATACTTTGAGATATCATTCTATGTATCATTAAGGGACTTAGTAAATACATTTTAACATTACATGAAATTTTTAAATATATCAATAATTTGATACAATCTATAGTGAATTAGGATTTTTATACATTAATATCACATATCTTTTATGATTATTATTTAAATTTATCAAAAAAATGATCAAGGGTCATATAGATTACATTCATTCTAGAATAGTTACATAATATTATAATTACTAAATTATATTCAAAAATATCTCATAAAGTATGCCCCCATTATCTATTATTCATAAACAAACCATACATAAAACCATTGTTCATTATTTGTGAAATGAAAAATATGGAAAGGGGATCTCAGATACATAATACGGTTTAACAAGGGAAATAAATAAATATAATGTAATAATAAGGGTGTGAGAGCATTATCAAGACATATTAAAACCACATTATGTATATCAAATACAAAGATTATGAGTAATTGAACAAATATTAACACCTCATATGTTATTAATCATAAATAATTTGAATAAATTGGTATATGAGTGTATAACATTGACATATGACATGGAAATGTGGAATAAAAAAATAATATATAATAGTTTTCATAGTATTCCAGGATCATTGAAAAGGATATCATAGTGGAATGAGATCACTCTAAAAAGTATGACAGTATTAAAGGTTCATACCAAAGTCTTTTGTAGTGGGAATAGTCCCATAAAAAACTAGTTCACTCCCCATTCCTTTCATATTTTTGTCTTGAAAATTCAATCATTAACAAATACATTGGAGAAAGATATTGGTATATATCTTCTCATAATTAAATTCATATATATTTCTGACACAAGGTTGTAAAATAGTAATCATAACATTACCCATGAATAGAAATAATGTCAACAAAAAATTCATTATATTATAACCCATGATGATATATCTGATTCATATACATTTAATCACACATTAACATATGTAGAATAAATAATTACCTAATAATGTCAGTTTTTCATCAAAATAGATCCTATGGAAAAAATGGGATTCATAATCATTTTATCTTGTAATATACTATTTAAAAACAAGTGGTGTTTATAAGAATTATACCATTATAAACATAAAACACTTTGAGAAATAATAATAATGGTATCCATGATTGACATCCCCATTATAGAGTAAGTATCATTAAAGTAAGTAATTACAGGTTGAAAATTATTTTCAAAGATCTCGTGAAATATTTCTTGAGTAATACAACATTTCAACTGTGAATGCAATTATAAAATAGTAATCATTTTCAAATTAATTTTCACTCAAATTACCAATATAAACTTTTAATGGAATCATTAAATATCATTTAAAACCTTTCGTTAGGAAAATAATCAGTATAGTTTTGGGAAATTTTTTTAAAAAATTAACATTTTAAAAAACATTTAATATGAATTTTTTTTAAATATAATGTATAATTTATGGATAATAATGGTTTTGGTAGGTGAAATATCATTCATTTTTTTAAAATGAAAATAATTACAACTATCACATTTTTGGTAAAATAAAAAACGACATACTTTGGAGAATGCAAAAAAGATTCCTTTTAAATAAATTTTTAAAAATCAATAACTGCAACGTTTTTTATTAATAAAAACATAAAAATATTTTAAATCATTTTTAAAAAATTTTATATAAAAAATTTATGTCGAATGAAAATGTGTTTTTACTATAGAGAGAAATAATATATATTTTTATGAAAACATTATATTACTATCTAAAATAATTTAGTAGAGAACAATAAAGATAAGATATGTATTCTAATGAATTAAATATTGGATTAAAAATTGATTAATTTTATGAGATATTTATAACAATATTTCATCATTGGAAATAGAAACAATAACAATATATAGATGTGATGAAATTGTATCATAAAAACCTTATAAAATTGGTAACAATGTAATTAAATACCTACGAATGAATGAAATTAAATTAAAAAGAAAATATCATAAGAACAAATAAAATAATGATATTAAATTTCCATGGATAGTTATATACACCACATAAAAGATGATATGTTCATACAATAATATTATTATCAAAGAAGAAAAATTATTTCAAAAAACCAATATCAAATTTTTAATATTTGGAATTATAATACATATTAATGAATAACATCAAATGTAACATTAAATATCTTTAAAAATTTGTATTAATTATATAAAATTTCCATGGGGTCTTATATATTCCACAGATAATAAAAAAGTGGTGAATATCTCATATGTTTTCTAAAAAATGAGAGAATTTAAATACCTTTCCCAAAGTATCAAATTTTTAATTCAAATTATAACATCATATATATTAATATTACGTTTAGAAACAATATATTATAGATCTTTAATTATATATATAACTAGTATATTCATTTGCATTAACACCATGATATTGGTTAATTCTTATTGTAATAAGATATTATGATATTTTCAAAGAGAATAATGATCATTAATATTAAATATATGACATAAAGATTAAGTGTCACCTAAAATTTATGAGGATTTCATGATCATATTTTACTCTTTTTATTAAATTTTCATGGGGTTTAATAAAATTGTGTTATGCATAATTGTATCGATAGTGCTAAAAATATATATTCTAAATGAAAACGAAAATATAAATAAGATTTTAATTAAAAATATTTATAAAAATAAAAATGATCAGTAGAAAAAATATGAATGATAGAAATAAGAAAAGATCAATATTGATGAAAATAATATTGTCTTACATGTTGTAGATAAAAGTACGTGGTGGAGTATAAATATGTCAACACAAAAAAAATTATCGAGGACGAAATGTTCCCAGACCGAAGGAAGTTGAGGACATATTTACAAAATCATAAATGAATATATATAGATATAACCTTTAGAAAATTCATATGAAATGGGTAACACAAAATATCAGTGATAGAGAGAAAAAATTTATAAATTATTAAGAACACATAAAGTATAAAGAAGAAAATGATCTATACTAAATGAACCCTCTTTGATTTCTTAGAAGTGACAAAAAACAAAAACATTTAAAGGATTTTAGAGGTTCTAAATATAGTGAGTAGTTTTTGGGAACTATTGTGTGGAAAAAACATAAAAATAGATAGTTGATTGTGGAAAAATTGAGGACAAATCTAAATACTTGAGTATCTCGATAGTGAATAAACTGTTAAAAGGGTTTCAAGATATTGAAGTGATGGAAATAAAAATTAAGTGGTAAAAATAGGAGGATATGAGAAAAATCATGAACCATAGTGGGTGGAAGAGATGAAATGATATTGGATAGAATCATAGGGTGGATATGGTGGAATGAGATTGTGGGAGAATGAAGAAGGTTATATTCTATACGAACCCAAGGAAGAGTGGAGGGAAACCAAGAGCAGGAGGTGGTGAGAATGGGTGTAATGTTAGGAAAATAACTAGAAAGTGATTTTGGGATCATGATATTGTAGTGTTCTATGGTATCCATAGGTATATCATAGGGGAATCGTGAGCGAGAACCCTAGGATAATGGGTCATGAGTGGGGGATAGTATGAAGGGAGGGAATGTATATAGAATGATGCAGAAGGGGGATGTGGTGGAATATAGTATGACACATGGTTGAAATGGTAATTAAATTTATTAGATATATTAAATACCATATATGATTTATTAATGACCTTTTATTACAAATTTGAGACAATTTTCTTATTAAAATCACTTTTTGTTTAACAAAATATTTTCTTTCTTGTATTTTTGAAAATTTGATTTCTATTCCACTTACAATGATGTTGGATAAATATAATCCAAAATTTTAAATATGATATAAACATAATATATATATATTCATTATATATGTATTTAGATTAATCCATAAATGTTGAGGGTATAAATGAAATACATTCTTCATAGAGAATATAAGTCATACCTATACGTGAAAGATGATTCAATTTTATCAAATGATAAAATAAAAGGAAGGTAAATAATATATTATAATTAATTATTATTTTTTCATATATATATATATAATATTTTTATTTTACCCTATACTTAATACCTTTAATTTTAATATTACGTAAGAAATTAATCACATCACTTCATGGGATGGTAGACCGTCGTAGACATGAACAAAATTTCATATTCCATGTTTCATAGAATGTAAGAAGATATATATAATTTAATAATTCATTGAGTATAATAATATTATAAATATCATATTTATTTATTTAAGTTGTCTATATTTTTATCCTTGTAAAAAATGTATAACACATCAAATCAGTTCATGAGTATGTAGTTCTCTATACACATGAGTGACATTATTTTTCTCAAATGGCTTTAAATGTAACAAAAAAATGAGTTATTATAATTATATAATTGTTAATAATATCTTAATAGTCATATATAAATATTAAAGCAATCATTACATTCATCAGTGATAGGTGGCTGTGAAAACAAATAACATCAGTTCGTGAGACGTTAGTATGTTGTGCACAAAAATAATGATTGTGTTTCTCATTTGATGTAAGTGGATATGGTTGTCAGTGATGACTAGAACATAAAAACCTAACTATATATATAATACAATGTCTTTTATTTCAATATATTTTATTCATAATTTAATAGGTTGGAATTAGTAATAAAATAAAATGCTCGATTAAGAACGTTTCCTCTTCCTCATACATATTTTTTCATTTCTCCAAATGCCTTCATAGGTTTTATTTATAACCAAAATATGGAATCTAGGATGAGATGAGGGATTTGATAGAGTTAGTCTATATTTTCATGTGGGATATAATAGTTTTTTGATATGTGAAAAGGAGTGCATATTATGGCATTTTATAAGTCAGGGGATTGGTGAACTTGAATGTTTTCAGAAGAAAATTGTTGATCCATGTTTTTTCAATTTAAAAAAGGCTCCATAAAATAAATTATTAAATATTATAGATTATAAATATTAAATATATCTATCCAATGATATTTTCAAAAGTATCATGTTCATGTCACCCCTTATAATTTTAGTATAACCCTCGATAAACCAATTTTAACCTTTAATAAAATAATTATTTTTAATTATTTTTACTTGTAATTTTGGAAAAAAATTATTGTGAAATTGCATGATAATATATATTATTAAAATTACAAATAAAAAATCTATTTCTTCAAATTTTATTAACAAGTGTAGAAAATTTTAATTTAAAATTATTCTTGTAGACAAAGTGAATAATAATATTCACAAAGAGAAAAAATTCATAAGATAAAATAGTTTTATATTAAAATAATATATGAAATTTATTTCAATTGTTTTATTTATATAATATATATATATTATTGAAAAAAGTCACTTTAAATATAATAATAATTTTTTCTGGTTGTTATTTGAAATCATTAAAATAAATGAAAAGTATTTAAAAACTTCTATTTTTAATTATTCAGTGGAAAACTACACTTCTCTAAATATTTTTTTAAAACATAACCTTAAAATATTTTTTTTAATTTTTATTTTTAAAATTAGTTTCATTTTTTAAAATAAAATATATTTTTTTATTAAAAAAAATCTTCAAAATGTGAGAAAATTGAATTTTTGATAAATGAATTTATTAAGTGTTAAATTAGATCAATTTTACCTCATGGGTAGAAAACAAATTATTTTAATTTTAAATATATTATTAGAAATATAATATTTTTATTTCATTGACATCATTGAATCAAATTTATTTTTAATGTAATTGATGTAAAAAATGTTCATGCATATATAAAATAGTGTTTAAGGAAAATATTTTCTTCATTTTCAAATGATTCTTATTTTTATTTATAATTAATTATTTTATTTTATATATAACTAAAAACAATATAATTTCATAATTTAGTAGATCCTATTCATTCACTATATTTTAATGGATATGTGATAGTTATCATATAACATAAAAATATTTTAATAGTATGTGGTGTTTTGTTTTATATTTTTGTGTCATGCAACACACTCTAAACTTGGATTTTTAGGTAATTGAAGATATTGGGAAAATTTAAATTTGTTTTAAAAATATATATCACAAAATATTGGGGTGTAACATTTTTTCATGGATTAGTCAAGAAATATAGTTCAAATTGTGTGATGTTGTGCGAGATGAATATTCCTTTTTATAATTGATGTGAGAGGAGAATTTAAATTTTTTTAAAAGATTAAACTATAATAAATTAATTTTAAATCAAAATACACATAGATAAAAATATATTATTTGGATTTGATATATTTTAATTTTCTAAATATAATACGAATTATTTTATTTGGTTTTTAAAAAGATATTTTTTTTACCAATTTGTTAAAACATTTAAACCGTAACCATGGAAGAAAAAATCCCTTATAATGGGATATAATATAACTTATAAAATAAAAAATTAATAAAAAACAGTTAGAATTTGAATTTTTTAAAAATATAATATCATAATTATCCACTTTTAAGAATTCTAAAAAATATATATAATTTAATAAAATATAAATTTGTAAATATTTCATTAAGGACGTAATTGACGATATTATTTTAATTTGACTTTTAGTTACTTAAAGACCATGATATAATTAAAATATAAATCTTAGAAATAATTATAATATTTAATAATTATTAAAAATATTTATGGGAAACAATAATTCTTCAAAATTAAATTACATTTAATATTTTCAATTTTGTTTATTTTCATTATCTTTTAATTGAATAAACCAATTTTTCATTATTTGGTAGGGATTTAAGGTAATCATTTTCATCAAAAAAACTAGAAATTAAATATCATATTAATATTAAATTAAATTTAAAATATTAATTTATAATAAAACACGTATTGTTTTGGTCCTTATATAATAATTATAGTGATATTAATGTCGAGAGAATGAAATTTTTCACTTTTCCTTTACATTTATATTATCAATTCCATTATCAATGTAAAATGAAACCAAAAAAATATATTAATGTCGATTGGTTTTAATTTTATGAAATAAATTATTTAATTGGATAATGTAATGATTTTGGTTGATTTTCAGACATTAGTATTTTAGTTTTAACCAAAACTATAACTTTTTACCATTAATGTGATAATGAAAATTTATTATGGTTATTGTTCATTATGACCAAAATAATAATTTTACTATTAACCAAATTTGGACATCATGATTAAAAATATGGATTCGATTTTTCAGAAATCCATTTTTATAAGTGGGAGAAATTAATAAAACATAAAACACAAATAAAAAAACATATGATTTTCATAATTATTCCTTATTGAGAATAAAATAGTTTTTATATCAACTTCATGTATAAAATTAATTAAAAAGAAAATTATTAATATTTTATAATCCAAAAGTATTATAAAAATTTTATAACATAATCATAAAATTATTTTAATTTTTCAATATTTTAAAACAAAATAATGTAACCAACAAAAATTTGTAATTTTTTTAAAATATAACCCCACAAAAAATTATCTACAAATTATCATATGTTTATTTATATATTATGTCTTAAAAAATTATATCAATTTTTATAAAATATAATTTATAAAAGTAACAAAAAAATTAATATTTTTCTAATAAAAAGAAAAGGCTTCTTTATGAAAACATATTTTTGAAGCATAAAATTAATTTTATAAAAATTAAAAAAACATTCCCCATGAATTAGTTAATAAATTTTAATTGATTAGATCATATATATTTAAAAAAATTAAAATGAATCAATATCTCAAATTCAATTACGTTCTTATAATGATAATATTCTATAATCTATTTCCCCTGCACATGGCATGGGTGGCACGGGGGGGAGGGGTTGGGGGTGTAGGTCACAGGGTTGAATCTCCCAACCTATTTATTTCTCCCTGTTTCTTTTTAGTGTCATGTGATGTTGTTTGTAGCTTTATCCCAGGTTTTAAAATTCCATTGTTCATTTATGTATGGTGCCGTGTGTCGTATAATCTATCAAAAAAAATTATATTCAATAATATTGTGGTGTTATACAAGATGTGTTAAAAGAGAGTAGTGGTTATATACTTATATAAGATATGATAAAAGAACCCATGAAATATTTAAGAGTATTACATTAATATAAATTAATTTTCATATTCAGATGTTTCAAAATTGATACATATTGAATATAAGATTATGAAATGTTAAAACACTCTCAACATATATTATTTACAAATATTTATGTGTCATGTTCACTATTATCTCTTATATTTAACCCTCATTAACCATTTTTCTTATTTTTATTGTATCAATGGTGGTTTATCTTTATTGTTCATGAATGTTATTTTAGATTTAAAAGTTATCAATAAGTAAAAAATCAATGATATGTTTAACCATATCCAAAAATCTAGGTTGTATATATTATTTTTATGAATTTATATTTATTTAAAAAAAATATTATGTAACATAAAATGAAATTACAGTTATTTTTAAGGACTATTAACTTAGGTTGACCGTGGAGAAAGGAACATATTAATTTCATTAAAATAAAATCCTTTATCATAATAAACTAATTTTATATCTATCCACTAAATTATTTTATCAGGATAATTTATCCAAATTTTATTACTTTTAATATTTTATAATTTATTTATTTTATTTTTATATTATAAGAACAAGAACATTTTCAGTGTTACATATGCAATTTATCAAATTATTCAATTAATAAAAATTAAAAATAAATTAAAATTATAAAAAAGTTATTAATCATTCCAATAAATAATTATAATAAAACATATAAACATTTTTTCCCTATGAAAAAATATTATAGTTTATAAAACAAATAGAGTGACATTTTTAATTTTTTTTACATGAAGTAATATAAATTTCATTATGAATGAAAAATTGAATGAAGTTATCATATCATTGGATATGTTATGATAATAGTAAAAATAGAAAAAATAGAAAAGAAATAATGGTGGTGGTTTTTATATATATAAAGCTTTAACCAATTGTATTTTAACTTTATATACCAGATTCACTATTACTAAAATGATGAATATTTACCATGGTTATTATTCATTATGACCAAAAATAAAATTTTAATATGTTAAAAAAATTAATATAAATTTTTTAAATATATATTATCAATTAGGACCATAAAATTTGAAAAATTAAACTTTCCCCCTACAAAACAAGATGAGAAATATAATTCCCCATAAATGAATTTGTAATTATAAAAAAATATAAAAAAATTGAAATAAAAATTGATTAAAATTAATTTATTTTTATTAAAATAATCATAAATGAACTAAAGATATTTTAAAACCAGTTCAAAAAAATTAATGCTCTGTAAATAAATAAAAATAAAAACAAATTTCAGTATGATTAGTATTTTTTACTACACCATGAAAAATAAAACATTTTAGGGAAATCCAAAAATTACCCTATATAATTATTTTTATATACGTATAAAAAAATTTATATCATTTTAAAAAATAAACATTATAATTGCATTAGAAATAAATAATAATATTTTCTCAAATAATAAATAATTTTTTTAAAATAAAATATATTTATAAGCATTAAATGAATTTTCTGAAATTTGAGTTCTTATTTACTAATAATTAATAAGAAAATTTTTATTTGGTAAGACCATTATAAATATATTATATAATGGGATTATTTATTTTCCATAAAAACTAATTAAATGGATATTTCATAATAACAATATTGAAATAATAATTTATTTTATTTTTGGATTTATAAAAATTGAAAAATTTAATATCAATAATAATTTCAATATTACTATTTTGGAATAAAAATTTTAATTGTTCTACTGTAACAACAGAAACCACATTTAAATAAATTCACAACTAGAAAACTTATCATTTTATCAAAGGTTCTATATTTGAAAATACCATTGATCAAAAACCAGAACATACAAAAGGAAAATGAAACTTCCTTTTAAAATAGTAAGTGGAAAACATAATGGACTCTTAATATAAAACATATTCGTTTTTATAAATATGGATAAAACTATTGGGATGTCAAAAAATATAAATTTCAATGAAAAATAACATTCATGGACAAATATATATTGATAGTTAACATGGTTATGAGAATGTTAATGACCACAAAACCATATTTTGGTGTTGGTAGAAAGACAATAAATTCATCACAATTTAAGCTAAAAGAATATTATTTTTTAAATTCCTTTTTAAAATTTTGGTTTATACAACTACTATGATTGTATATAAAGAGATAAAATTTAATTACAATATTTATTTCTCTATCTTATGTACAATTTATTCCATTAGATGCGTTTCAATCAATTTCTATATTATCTCTTGCTCCATGAAATGAATATTACAAATTAATAATTCATGCATGAAAAACAAAATGAACTACTAATGGTATAATTTTCCATAAAATATGTATTTATCATTCCTCATATGTCTATATATTTTTTAAAACCCTATTAATTTCAAATATATACCCAATATAGAAGAATCCTCATATGATTAAATTGTAAATTAGTCTCTAGAACATTAAAAATAAAACCCAATGTTTAATATAAACAGGTATATAAATATTTTACCTTATGATTCATATAAAAAATTAATGAATAAATTCCAAAACGAAAAAAATATAATAAGTTTACCTAAATTTCCTTAACCAACTTAAATTTATTCACCAAAAAATTTAAATTATCACATAATGTCATAGACTATACACTAGAATAACATGACGATATTATATTTTAATCCATTTTAATCCATCCCAAAATAACCTGAATTACTATATAAATTCAATGAAAAATTATATTCAACAAACAGAAAGTCGATCATTATTACTTAAGAAATAAAATATTATTGAATATATTCAATAAATATAGAAATAAAATAAACATCATAATAGGTAACATTGAAATCAAATCACTAATCAATTACAACATCACTTACACTACCCAATTTACATTATCAATATCGATCATCTTTATTTATGTACTAAACATTATAATATCAAAATAATGCATATATTACAGGTTATCAATCCTCAATGATGTATTCTCTAAAAATTAATATTTTCCACTAAAGGAATTTTCAAGTTTATCGGTAATATTAAAAAAATTATTCAAAATCATTTTGAAAATATTTTTGCGAACAATCATCATATATTTCTAGATTCATATAACAAGAATATTATTTATAAATTTATTTTACAAAAATAATTAATGAATATAATTACATAAACACTCCTATCATTATAAATTAATGATTGGCATGGAATTGGACTTTCATTAGTCAGGATTTTATCATTTGATTAGGACATAGACTCGTATAATGATCATATTCTTCATAAATCTGATATTAAACCTTATATGGTACCTTATGATGAAATTTGTTTCCCTCCATTTAACTACACATTTTACCCATTTAATTACATACTCCATATTATTCTATTCCACATCCAATACATCTTATATTTATTTTGAGAGATTGTTGTGAGTGCTTCCATCCAGAATCTGGACATGTATGATTCTAGAACATCATTTTTCCATGTTCTTCACCAAATTATCTACTATTAAACTCTATTTTCACATGTTATTTGAGTTCAAAAACTCACTGAAGGATATATTATTAATCATATAACGACATAGTTGATTAAGAATAATCACAAAGAGTTTCGTTCAAAATATTGTCTCATTTGGTTTCTCGTGAGGATAATCAGTCCATTATCCCAAACATTAAATATCAACATGGTTACACTTACATCTATCCATTGACTAAACCCAATAAACATAGTGGGACAAATAATATTCATAATGAAAAATTAAACAGTAATTAAAAATAATTCATAGTGTATGTATATCATGAAACTATATTTTCAATCAATGACACCATATTTAAAACCAAGGTTATACATGAACATCATCATTTAAAATCAATTTTAATGGATCATAATAATAATAGTAATTAACTAATGTATAACACCCAAGATTACCTAGCATAGAATATAGTCATAGTCCCAATAATTATGTGGTAGTGACATTCAAGTTTGGACAAAATATTCCCTATGTAGAGTTATTAATCCCAGTAAATTCTATTCGATATCTTTTTCCACATTCATCTATACATAAATGGATGTTTTCTTGGAAAACCACACACATTTCATTACCATTAAAAATTTCTCCTTCCACTATAGGATATCACTACTATTTTCATATATTAGTTTCAAAAAATAACCAGATATTTCTTTTCATCTAGCTCAGGATACCAAATCATTTCATATTTAGTAGTATTATCATTTTGACGAAATATTTGTTACATAAAAAAATGATCCATTCTAGAACATTAATGTCCTAGTTTCTTTGGATACGTGGTTATATAAAAGATTAATACAAAATATCTAAATTATCTCCCATATATATTATCACAACTACATCCAATTATAGACCCATCATAATTATATAAATTATTCATCACTTTTGAAAAATGTAACATAATTAATGGTGAGATATGATTCTTTATAAGAGTAAAAATGGGATAAAAAAATATTTTAATGTCGACATAATAATACGGTAATTATAACATGACCATAAAATCTTATAATGATACCAAATATATGATAGATAATAATCATGATTTATTCTATAAATAAATATAGTTCATCAAAAATTAATCATATTGAAATGAATTAACATAATCCCAGAGAGAATTACATTGTCTTAAGATCCCATCATAAATGAGTGGTACGATGAGTTTCAAAATCATAATCAATGAAATATTATTTTAATGATACCAATAATGACATTCATTACATATTAGTCTTTAGTTAACCCCCCAAGTTCCTCATTCAATACTGAGTAAGTCTATCATGAACCCTGATTTTGGCTTGCGATAAACACTCATGTACCAAATAGTAGGACAATTGTAACCTCATATATGTAGTTTGAGATTAAAAAGTATTAATATTTACCAATTATTTTTTATTGTATAATAACCCTCCCATTACATAATCATTATTCATTCATAGGTATTACCCATTATAATGAAAACATTTCTCATTCTATTATAATTTAACCCATGGAAAATAAAATGGGTTTCATCAATTTTATTTCATCCAAACCATATAACATCTATATAAATAATAAGGTTGGTATCATATAATTATATCTATATTGACTCATATGTTTCCTGAAATAATTTTTTCATAGAATAAAAAATTCTTTCAAATATCACTATAACATTTTTTTAAAAATATACACTTTTTAGTGTAAAATAACATATATAAAATCTAAAACATTATAAAATATTAAGGAAAAAAAATTAATATGAACCGCGGTGAATTGAAAATTAATAATTATATCAATGTTCCTTCATGAATGAATGAAATTATGTTCTCATCGTATATATTAAAACTATGATTATTTTAAAAAATATAGTTAAAAAATTACCTCTATTAGAAAATAAATATTTTATTTTTGAAATTTTATAAAATAAAAAATTTTATGAGAAAATTGTTATATAATAATTGGATAAGGGTAATAACATTCTTCAAACAATATAATTCAAATATATAGTTAGAAGAGAAATATTATCAACTGAATAGTAAAAAAAATTTGTTTCCATTAAAAAATATTTAAAAAAATTTAATACCTATAAATTATTACATTAAAATAAATTTCATGTGATTTTTTATATAATGATTATATAATTTCATCATCATAAAATTTCTGCCGAAATCATCATGGAAAAATCTCGATCTAAAAGTAAGAAACCTACCATTTTGATAATATTTGAATCATTCCCCACATAAACGAAATAACATACAATGAAAAATTAATTACCTATAACATATATAAATATATATTTATGATAAATCCTATATAATTAGTAGTGGATACACCATATAAACAAAAAAAGGTACATGAATTAAAACATGTCTTAATGAAACAATATGGGAAAAAACACATACAACATTGGTAATCACTGAATTAAAACCATAGGAAATAGATAATCATATATGGAATTGGAAATACAAATAATTATCAAGACAAAAATCATAAAAAATTTAATCTTATAATTTACATACACCATATAGTGGGAAAAAGTGGTGAATATGGAATATATATCAATGAAATAAAATTTATATGCGAAAACCCTACCCCATATCCATCATTATTTATGAGAGATATAAATATATTATAAAAAATATATATTTATTATAAATCCACCCATGTAAAATATTCATAGATAAATTTCTATGTACCATTGCATTATAATTTCGAATTACCCTTTAATTAAAAAAATTTCATTAAAATGACCATTCATGTGAGAACTTGTATAATTATCATGCATGTTTTGGTATGATGGTTCCAGCCCCTATATCATGGTCTTGGTTTCATCATCTCCAAAATCATCATAATGAAATATTTTTAATATTTAATCATTATATACACATTTATAACTATTCATAAAAAAATGTTATTATAATAAAATTACATCACTTAGAGAGGGTAAGATTTATATAACAAAGAGTAATATCTCCACTTTTTAATGGATGGAATGAAAGAATATAAAATTATTAAAAAAATTAAATAATTTTATTTTATAATATATACATATCAAATCAGTTATTATAAACTTCCATTTGATGCATTTATTATAAATGAATTGTACCTCTCTATGGAGTTCGTAGTAGACACATTTTCTTGAGCAATAATTTCATTCCCATTGGATATGACAATGTGATAAATAAGATTATTGTATTAACACAAATGAATCTAGGTATATGGGAGATACTAATATAATTATATATTAATAGTTATTATAGAATTTAACGATTTATAAGAAAATGTAAAATAAAAACCTACTGGAAGGATGATTACCTCATGTAACATCCTTACCCTCCTCATTCGATTTAGATATGGTGGAATTTCAACTTGGGCTTTGTGGACATCCTCTAGACATCATTGATTACAAAAAAATTCCATGGGAATTGTTTATAATTATTGTAATATTTTCCCTATGAATGTAAAGAAACCAGAAGCCAACATTCTAAAAAAACCACTATATGATTCATGAAAAGAATGTGAGACAACACAATGTAATACTAAAAGAAAAAACAAACAATACCATGAAACATATTAGTGTTCCAAAGTTGATTACTAAACCAAAAAGCTAAAAGGCTCCAAAATATTAAATCCAAATCTCCCAAAATGATCTATGTCCCACCTCCACAATTCATGCCAATGTGTAAAGATGCATCACTAATGAAATATGATCCCTCCACATTACATGTATCATGATAATAAATATTTTCAACATCACCGAAGTGCCAATGAAGGGGGTGAGTAATGAAAAAATTTGGTTTTCCCAAAATGAAAACCATACATAGTTTGCTAGTATAAATTTTTTTATTAAATTTATGTAAAATAATTTATCACAATTTATATTGATGCCAAAAGAATTTCTAAACTAAACATTTTTTATATAAATATAGTTTCACATGATAATTTTCTTCCAATGGAATCAATAAATAAACTCTGTAAAACAATTTTTAAAATTCTATTGAAAACTCTTCAATTCTATTTACACAACCAACCATCCAACCATGGGTGAAACTATGGACCTCCCTATACTCATGAGTGGTTAGTCATCCATTCCCCTAGTCCTCACATAGTGAAACATTGGGATGTGGAAAAGTTCAAACCCTTATACATCCAAGTATTTATGGCGGTTTCTTAAAACCCATATCAATCCCATTATGATAGGGGAATGTTCATACCATTATTTATACCACATTTTATGTGGAAACATTTATACCCTTATCCATCCAAAATGACCATAAATGAACACCAACCCATTATTCTAAAATAAATTCCTTAAAAATTGTGAAAAAAACCTTTCATTAAGAAACATATTTTTGTTTAAAACAATTCAAAAATACCATTTTCAATTTATCAAAACAAAAAATTATTTTAAAGTATTCATTTTATCATCATTTAATGAATTCTTTTTTCACAGCTATGTCAGAAGTGAAAAAATCCAAAATACATAACTAAGGAGGCCTTCTATCATGATTTTCACATCAAATTCGAAATTCAATTTGAGGAATTAAATTATTTTTAAATAAACTCCTCATGTTATGATATTAGAAGTAAATATTGAATCCACCTAGCTTAAGAATTTAAGAACAAATGAAGAATGAAACTAAATCATCATAAAAAACAATGATGAATCTATGAAAAATGACCTTAGATCTATTTACATATATTCAATACAACTAGATCTCATCCTGATTGGAATCAAACACCATATATATATTTCTAAATAAAAGATCCAGGATGTCAGATGATATATAGAAAGTATATCTAAGATATTATACAAAAAACAAATACATACCTTGGGAATCAAACTTCAACACACAACAATTTCCATTATATTTCATCTGGTTCAAAGGGTAGGTCCTCCACAACAATTGAGAGTAAAAAAATATAATTTGGATAAACATGGTAGAAAAAAAAAGATTCTTAGATGTAATACAAAGTGTGATATTCCTTTTTAGGATCTCACTTTTAATAGGGGCATGATCAGTCTAATGTTTAGGAAAACCATATGCGAACAATGTGCCCACTACTACCTCATGATATACCTAACATGGTTGTATCTTATGTTTACACAAGTCATTATCTATCCCTTTAGAATACATCTATCATACTTCATGTAATTTCTCTTGGGTGGTTTCATAGTCTATCCAAACCAGGATCCTAACCTTCTTCCTACCTAAAAACACATGTATAACTTTTCAAAATTTACTGTATGAGATTAATGGTTTCCAATAACTATTCTCAAACCATGAACCTTTATAAAATACCAAAAAACATTCCAAATGTCATTTAAATTAAACAAAAAATCATTAAAACACATTTTATACATAACATAGAAAAATAATTAGGTCCTTAGTTGAAACTAGGGGTGATAAATTCTCCCAAAAATTGTCTCTTCTATCATCACAAATTGAAAGAACAACTATTTCATGAAAGGGATATAATCCATACTCAGTCATTTGTTTATAATATTCACATTTTTATTCAATAATCTAACCATGTAGCCAAAAAACCTACACTAGACTGATGCTCTAACAATGAAATACATTCTATTATCTATCCACAATTTGAACTATGATATTAACCAACAAATCATCTAGATCTAGGTCAATAGAATCCAATCGAATCACATGTTCAAAATCATACTGATAATTTTGCAAATATGATATATTAATAATATTAAGTATAACACTAAACCATGGTAGAAATTCATACTAATATTCCACATAAGAAACCTGTTTATGTACCTCAATGGGATTATGTATCATGGAAATAATATTATATTCTTTATGAAATGAAGATATCTAGAGCAAGGAAAGATCCAAAAAATCACATGATCAATCACTTCAAATGAAAATTTCAATTTAATTTTATCTGTATATGACTTCAAATGACTCTGATACATCTCCATCCTTTTTCTAATCAACTATCATAATTATTGTTTCTTGGACAAGGCTCAACCCAAATAGTGGAATCTCACTAGTTCCCAGCCTCAAAAGTGTAGAATGATAATAAGGCCCAAACAATGCTTCAAAATAATAAATATGAACTGATTTAATATAACTAATATTATATGATAACACCACTAATAATAAATGGTCCTCCCACAGTCTACTAAAATCCATTACACAATTATTAAACATGTTTTCCTTGAATATCATTCTTCTTTACCACATCATGGATATAAATTTTATATAAGTCCTCCACTATATGACATTCATGAATAGAGATTAAATGATAAAACATTGTGAGGATGTACACTATCAACCAAATAGAATCGGGTTTCTGAACCATTTTTGGGATAACTGTCAAAAAATCCTGAAATATCTATTCCCATTTCTAAATAAAAATAGGCAATGACAACAAAATATCGGTTGCGTGTTTCTTATTTCCATTAACCTTCTATGTAGTTAAATATCATGAAACAAACTCATACAACTTCTATTCCATGGAAATACATCTTCTGTATTCCAATATGAACAACCTATCTTGAATGGTGGAAAGCATGAAGAAGTTGTTTTTGGGAATCTATAGGTATGAAAAAATGGATCATATTACCACAATAATAAATGATCATTAATTTTCGATCCCAATATAGTCTCCCCCTCAATGGGGTTTTATCACATAAGAACACATTCTGAATTAGTCCTTTTTTCCTATTTAACCATATTTACTAAACCGGGAACAAATGAAAAATGAAAAAAAACTTTAAAATTACATTGTTCATCACATTCTATGATCATGTTAGATATGAATGACATCAACTACCACTGATCATTTTCTTTTTATATTTATGAGCATATGACTTCTTATTTAATGCATCTTCCACCTAATTTCCATTACGTAGTTTAATCATTAAGTCAAATTCAATCATTTGATGATACTTCATCCATATTTATTTTATTATGTTCAAGTAACTTTGTGAGAAAATAGTCTTCCAACTCTTATAAACCATAAAATCTATATACTTTTCACTAATGAGGTTATAGTGCCACATCATCAAATAATGTCCTATAGAAACTAAATCCAAATCATGTTTTGGTTAATTCTTTTCATAAAATCACAATTACCTCGCATAATAAACAACCACATGATCTCCCTTCCTGAGAAAACATCCTAAAAAATATCCAGAATCCAAATAATACACCATGGACCCTAGATCAGATTCAAGAAATATCATGATCAGTTCTAATGTAAGGATAAATTTATGAACATGAAATTACTTCTCACATTCATCATTCTATAGGAATAGATCAAATTTTCAGTTAAAATATATCATTTGTAAATCTATTCATGACAAATTATGAAAACACGTTCATAATAACATCCAAGACCATGGAAAATATGTGTCGTGCAGAAATTAATAGTGGTTTCAAAGAGACAATATCCTCTATATTTTATATATCCATAGATATACAACATTAGTTGATTATATAACAAAGGAAACATAACTATTATATCAAAAAATCACACATTGATTATTTTTAAAACAAATTATTATCTCTTATGATTCCAGATATTATATCCATGTGTTTGACATACCCAAATCAGATACTTGAATAAACTAATATGTTATCCAAAACCACCACCAGAAAAAAAAACAAGATACCTTTAGAATATCTTATTCATCAGTTACATGAATAATTCTATTTAATTCATAATAAATAATGGAATAACCAAATAAACGTAAGGGAAAAATGTACACCAGAAATGTTTCATTAAAATATCCTCCTACCAAACCCACAACTGGTGATATCCTACATGAATGTAAATATTATAGAATAGATAAGATCCCATTAATTAATCAAAAATAAAATCAATGTGGGGATGTGGATACCAATTATTTATTATAACATGGTTGTGCTTACAATAATCCCCACATAACCAAATAGTTCCATTCAATATTTTTACGAACTAGACTGTTTTTTCACATGGATATGTTCTACGAACAATGAAACCATTAATTTATAGCTTTTATAACTTCATATTATATTCTCTTAATTTTATTGTTACCATTTGATAATATGGTAGGGTAGTAGTACATGTCGTAGAAACATATCAATCTTCATCTCCATTTTTATTTTGGGTGGAAACCTAGGGAATTATATCATAATGAAAATAAATAATTGACACACGTTCAATAAAAACTTCTATTATTGATCTCATATATTGAGATAAATTCAACATTTTCATCAGGTATGAGATTATTCCAACAACTTCTGCCAACAAGCTCATTTCAGTTGACTTTTTGAATCGTTTTTTAATGAGATGCTTGATGACATCATCGATCTTAAAAAGGGAACTTTTAATATTACAGTTGATGTGAAGATTGAACATTTACAACCAAAACATACTCATGATTATGACATTGAAAAATATAGAAAGCTAGAGAAACCAAATATCATCATAAATCCATTAAAAATTATAGAACATAGTTTACATATAATGTCTCAACATTCTATTTGACAAAGACAATATTTATGCTTAAATAAGTAAGGACTCATCTAAATTCTTAACCCCATAATATCAATAACAAGAGAGGTAATAAATGAATGGGAAGAAACCATATCAAACAAATCACACATAATGTTGTAATTCATGAGAATCCTACCTCAATCTGTATATGGTCCAGACTAATCATCCATAATAATTTTCTCAACTTTAAATATATGCTTACTCAATAGACATTGTTCTTTATCATCCTATTGATATTTTACTCCATGGGGAGTCAAGGTAATCTGGGACTAACCATTGCTAGCTTGGTTTTATTAACATTATTTATTCTTCTTTCATCACACATTCAAATTATAAAATGTTAATGACATGTGATATTTGTCCTAAACACTTGACCTGGGATCACTACGACAATAATGCTAAAGATACCCCATCATATTACAATTGTTTATTAATCTACATGGTGTCATAAAATCATTATTGATGTGATTTGGTGAATCACATTGAGATCATCCAAAAAAAATTTTGGGTCAATGGAGAATATTCACCAATCTAGCTGTCTGTTTTTTTGATTCCTTCCAATTTCATAATTATATTAGTCTCTAACGCTTGCCCCTAGAATTATTGTTCCCACCCTTTTCAATAGGATTCAACCTGCTTCCTCCAAACATTAAAACCCGGTTAAAACCCTAACAAAAAATATAATATAGAAGTTGGTTCACTTATGGATCAGGTGAAACCACATTCACATAATCCTCTTGCAGTCAGTTTATATAACACCTAACTGGTGCCAACATCTATAAAAACACTATAAATCTCACTCTCTAACAAAAAATTTGTTAAAAATTTCAAATTATACAACATATAAAATATGAAAATATGGATTTTCAAAAAATAAATACATTCTATTTCAACCAATTGTTTAAAATATCATACTTCTTTTGAAAATCAACCAAATTTTAAAATACCACTATCATGTCATTTTAAAAAAATCACATTTAAAACATTATTCAATTAAATTAACAAATCAACATGTTTTAACCATATCTATAATCATTACTAAAAAATAAATACCCATTCTCAATGAGAATTCATTTAAATAATTAATGTTATACTCTTCTCATAATTAATACCCGGGAAAATGATATTATATCTCCTATAAGTGTCCCCAAAACACTTATGTACCGAAATCCATAGTGTCATGATTTTTATAATAAAAAAGGATATCCTTTTATTTTAAGGATATGTAGTTGGAATTCATATAATCCTACACCTGTATATGATCCCTATTAAATAACATATCGATGATGAATTAAATTCAAAGTCTAACCCAACTGTTCACCAAATATCTTAAAAACTGATACAATTAATACGTAATGGATAGAAAAAGATGATAAAACATGGTCCATAATGATATTTGGACTGACCAAGCATGACATCACTTGTATTTCAAGAACTGTGTATGATTAAACCATATGTAACATCCCCCCACCTCATTGGCCTGGTATGAGTAAGAATTTCAACTTTCCCAGAGGTGACATACCCACGATGCTAAAAGATATAAATATATTCCAAAGGATTAATTTAAAATTGAGTGATTATTTTCCATTTGAAAATGAAAAAACACAACCAAACATTCCATAACCGATAAAAATATATTATAAATTAAAAAATTTAATAAAACTCCATGTAATAAAAAAAGACATTAAAACCAAACATTATAATGACTAATATTTGAGTATAAAATCCATAGAACAAATGAAAAAAATAAAATATTCCAAATAAATAACATCACAACTTAGAATAATCTCCAGGATCCAAATATATAATATATTCCAAAGTATTATAATGCATCACAAAACAATTGTGATACATTCCTTTTACTTGTGTCCAAAAAAAATAATATATAAAAATTCACCAATGTGGAAAAGAAGGTTGTGAGTAATGAAACTCAAAATCTCTTCACCAAATCCTTTCCCTACTCACACAACTGGGATAGAACATGATTTCCAATTTATATAAAACAATTTATATACAGATATTTTTAATAGTTTATATCCAAACCAAATCAATTTCTAAACCAAAAAATTTTCTATCAAAATTATTTGCATAACCAAAACCATTTCTAAGGGAAATAATAAAAGAACACATTAATTTGATCAATCAAATTCGTTTGAAAAAACAAATACCATTTCACACAACTCACAACATTTTAAATAATGGGCCTCCCTGTACAATTGAGTGGTGAGTCGTCCTTTCACCATGTTATCACCTAGGGATCCAATTTGATAGAGGAAATTTCATACTCTTATCCATCCAAATTTTTATAGTGAGAAGCCTCATAACATATCTATCCCAATATAAGGATGGAATTTTCATTACTTTTTCTATCACACTCTTTATGGGGGAAAACATACCCTATTATATCCTGAATTAAAATAAACTCACAACATCCATTTTTTCAAAACCAATTCCAAACCAATTATAAAAAACATTTCAATTAAAAAATATTTTTATTGAGAGACATTACACAAGACCTTTTTCAATGAATAAAACCTAAAATATATATTAAAATTATTAAATCAATGTATATTTCATAACAACTACATAATTTCTAAAATCAAAAAAATCATTAAAGGTGGTTTCTACCATGCTTTGAACATCAAATTAAAAAATTAAAAATTGAAAATTAAATTAATTTCAAATAAATACATAATTTTCAATTAAGAGGAGTTTATATTGAGTCCACATACCTTAGGACTTATTCTGAAAAGAAGAATATCAATAATTCATAAAAAAATTCAGTTGATTCTCCAATAAAACCATTTTTGATCTCTTCCCCTAAAATAAGAACATTCATATCTCATTATTGTTTGAATCAAAAATCATATATAATTACCCAAAAATATATATTTCGTCTTTATAGAGAGCTAATGAAGGTGTATCTATGAAAAACTAACAAAAATGAAGACATACCATGTGTATTTGGATTCAATTCACTAAGTGTTTCCTCTGATTTTGTCTGGTTTGAATGAGAGAGACTCCATAGCATTTTAGGTGAAAGAAAATATAAACAGGGTTTAAATGTTGGTAAAAAGAGTCTTAAAGATAAAAACTTTTGATAAAATCTATTTTTGGATGTCACATTTAATCTATTCATTCTTAGTACCACAGTTAGGAAAAATCTGTGAAAACTATGTGACATTATCTTCCTTATAGAGCATATATCATAGTTTACCCACACTAATAGATATGTAATGAACCAACTATCCAGAATCACTCTCTCACACATCACATGGTTTCTATTGGGTGGTCGCATTGTCTGGCCAAACCATTCACCTAACTGTATAACTACCTAGAAGCCCTTTTCTCACTATGTATAGTTTCTTATAGGAGTTTTATGGTATCACCTAGCCACACTCAAACTCTAAACCTTTATAAAATCCTGATAATCCTTCCAAAATTACAACAAACTCTTCAAAACATCACTCAAACCCATTACATACCAAAAATGTATAAATAAATTGTTTCATGCATGAATCTAAGGGTGTTACACATCCTCATTGTAGAACCACATTTTGATCTCTCTTTAATGAAAATATGTATAATATTTTAAGAATAAAATAACAAATAGAATCAATCTATGGAATATAATATCTAATTTTTCCAGTGATTTTTTCAATAAATTTTGCCCAGGATGTTTGAGGATGGGAGGAGAAGTGGTGTCAATTATATAAGATATGAGAGATGAATTCCTAAAATTACATCTGGTAAAAAAAATTTATAAATTAATTTAACTATTCAAATATATCCAAATTAATATTCTTAAAATTTAGGATAATCATAAGTCAGAATAATATAATAAAATTTTATTTAGACAAGTATTAGTAATTATTATCAACTTATATCTTTTTTTAACTCATAGTTCCACATTTTTATGATGACTGTGATATTATTGTTTTTATTCATTATAGTCAGGATTTATTCTATGAAATTAATAGTAAAAAAGTCCAAAATTGTCAAAATTTAAAACCATATTCCTATTAAAAGACTAAAGATGTCATTTTTATTAATTTTAATTCATTAAATAAAATATTTTTTAACATAAATTACCATTAACGACATTTAAGTGACTATTCACAATGTTTTTCATTAACATCGTCAATTTTGAAAGGGAATTAGATTCAAAAAAATTTAACACATAAATATAATTTAATAATTATTTAAAGAAATTTATAATACTAGTTCTTCACAAGTGTATTAAATTTTACATTGTTAATATTATTTTTTATATTACATGAAATATTAAAACTTTGGTGTTTTATAAAATTTTAATAAAATATCATAATCATTAAAAATTAAAAATAAATTGACATTATAAAAAAATAATTTATATTTCATATATTAAATTATAAAAAAAAATACTTTACATTGAACCATGTGGAAATTTATTGATGTTTTAAAAAATAGATTCATTTTTGATTTATTATTTATTTTAAATAATATTAATGTTATTTTAAAAGAAAAAATAAACAATGTTTCAAAACCATTGAATATTAGAGGATGGTTCTTTGAATTAAAATCATCTAAAATAAATAATTCTGGTGTTATATATTTTGTAAAAGCTTTATCATAATATTTATAACCTTAATTAAATGATTTTTCTTTATAGATTTACATATAATTAGCAAATATACAATACATTATGATCAATAAAAAATTAGACATTTTTAAAATTTTATAAATTATTATTAAAATTTTCAAATCCATTTTTCCAAAGACCATAACTACAATAAAATAAATAACTGTTAAAATAATCATTCAAAATATTATAGAAATGGTTTTCTAGTAAAATTCATATTTATGTATATAAATGTTATAATATAAATATTTTTCATAATAACGATTATATTGAAATTAATTTTATTTATATTTTATAAAAAGTAACAGATTAAATTTTAAAATAAATTAAAAACACAATGTGATCCTATAAATACATGAAAACAAAAGACATTTCGGTATAAAATTAGTATATTTTCTATTAACTAAAAACAATTATTTATATCCTTCCCAAAATATTAAAATAAAATTATTTTAATATTAATATTTAAATTATAATACCCGTTTTGGAAGAGAATATTAATCTTGTAGAAGTTAATTATAATGTCTTATAAAAATGATCAATAAATATATTTTCAAGAAAAACTTGTTTTCAAAGAATAAAATGAATTTTTAATAAAAATTATCTTATTTAAAAAGATTTACTAAATTAATTTTTATTGATTTTGATCATTATGCATATATTTCATAATGTTATTACACATATTCATTGTGACCAATTCAGAAGCTATGTTATAAAATGGAAAGATCAATTAGGAACTAAATGATCACTAAGAGGGGGAGGGATAAATTAGGGGACTTCTCTTTTTTGTGTTTTATCATTTACAAAATCATTGAACTCAATTTATAAAATTATGAAATTACTAGAAAATAACAAGGAAATAAAACACATTGTATTGTTGTTTTTTCAAGGTCTAATGGTCAAGAAGAGTTTATAGTCCTTTGCATGATTTGGAAATATTCATAGACCACACTATGAAATGCAAAAAATACATCTATATGGTTATAGTAAGTAGGAAGTATCCTTCCACATTAAAAGAACACAATTAATTGATAACACAATTCCTCTGTAAACTAATAAAGGATATATTAATATTTTCTAAAGTAGTACCAAAATAGTTCCCAATAGGCTTCAGTACATTTTCACTATGATACATGAACATTATTTACACATGATTGTCATTTTATACTTATTATTATTCTATTATTCTTATTCACATTCATGTATTACTACAAGAAAAAACAATTATATAAATTTTTACATGAAATACTTTTTTAAATAAATTATCCTTCCAATTAAATATTTCCAGCAATACATTTGTTAAACACTATCAGTTACCTCCTAAAAACTGATACTACTTCCTATGTTCACTTCATCTGATCACCTTAGTTGATTTTTTATTTAATCCCACTAGATATGAAACTTCATCTAGTATCTACTATAATATTTCAAATTCATAAAAAATTATTTATTATATATTCAAGATAAATGTTCTAAAAAACATTAATGTAATCCTTATCTACTATCCTCTTAATAGATTCTATAAACATTCATATTTATTTCATATTTAAAATAAAATTGTAGTCAATTTTTACATTTTTTTAACCATTATATACAACATTATACACGTTTTATTAAATTTTTGTAAATTTGATATATGGAATTTATATGCTCTAAAAATTATGAATATTTTTTGTTTTCATTATTAATATTATTTATGAAAATTTTATTGATATATTACTATGTGATGACCCAGACCCTCCTTGGTCCCATCCATTGCCAAAATCCGGATCCTTAAGGGGTGTCGATCGGTGTGACCGATCGGTGAGACCGATCGGTGAGGCGGATCGGTGAGGTGGATCGGTGAGACTAATCGGTGAGACGGATCGGTGCGACCGATCGGTGAGACCGATCGGTGTGACCGATCGGCGGAACCGGCCGACGTCACCCGGCCTTGCCAAGTTGTTCCAGTAACGCACACAAAAGTTTTAATTAGATACTGAATCGACTCATGAGTCGGTTTAAACCACTCAGCACCTTTAATGATGAGTCAAGCCGCGTGGTCAACCCACGACTTCCACGTCTTACGCGGTTTCACGTTTTCACCTCAACCGTCCCCGGCTCTTATAAATTAAGGGTTAGGCCGCAGTTTCCCCCTTCTTCGATCGCGGCTCTTTTGGTGCATCGGGACCGCCGCATCGTTATCCGTAAAGTTCCGTGCCCCCGGCCTAAACGTCGATCATATATCAACAAGTAGGTAATTTCTCTCCTCTCTCACTTTTTTGTATCATGCGGGGTGGGCGTTATTTTTGTTCCTATGGAATTGGTTGAACCGAACCTTAATAAAGATAATAAATGAAGTTCTAAAGAAATAAGGGGAAGGGGTTGTGATCGTTGTTTATGCTTTATCTTGTGATCATCTTTTTTTTTGTTGTGCTGGTTTATGTTTTCTGAAAATTGTGGCCATTGGTGGTCGTTTTATGTGCGCTGCTGAATCCCCTCGTGATGTTAGAAATGGGTTGCTGAAATTGTGAACTCCTGCTGTGAAATTGGTTAATCACGTATATCTGGCTGAATAATTGAAAGCACCAGGATCAACCCTTCTGTGATAACTCCCGGTTAGAACACACGGAATTTGAAATCATGGAATGTGTTAAGACGTTTAAATATGAAAATACTTGACTTGTGTTGGTAGTGGTAGTTGGTTGTTTTCCTTTCGGGCTGATTGCTGGAAATGTGGGAGGGGATGGGATCCCCTGTTCCTTTATACTCTCGGTGGTTGTGCGAATTTGGGGGATGGGATCTCCTGTTGGTATGGATTCGGTGGTTGTGAGTTTTAAATCCGAGTGGTTACTTGTTGATATAAAAAATTGGGGAGAGATCCTCTGTTGATAGGACCGGGTGTGAGTGTTTTGGTTGATCCATGCTTTTGACGCTTTCCTTGGTTATGCTTATAGTAGTTGCCCAGTAGTGCTTAAAATTAATTGAACATTTTAACTGAATGAGAAACAAGAATGGTACAAATGGTTTTGTGAGCAAGGGTCATGAACTGTGACTCGGATGCAGTGGTGTTGTGTTCTGTAGGTTGGCTAGAAAAACCTAAGCTTTGGGTGAGTGTTTGTTACCTATATCTATACTTGTAGCTTTGTTTTTCTTATTTGCGCCCCACCCACGTTGAGCACTCAGTGCCGAACACCCCCATTTATGGGGGAAGGGTGTTTTTTCCAACGCTATTCTTAGTGGCTGGTTATTAGCTCCTTTTCTGCTCCCCTTCCTGGATAGCCCAAGTATCTTCGGGCAGGCTGTGATGGCCTGAAATCCATTATTAGCCCAAGAACCATCGGGCGTGGTGTTGTGGTGGTTGGCCAGGTGTATGCGGCAGGTGGTTTCCCAAGTGTCTTTGGGATGAGGCCCAGGTGTCTTCGGGCGTGGCGGGGGTTGTTCTGGCCTAGGTGTTTGCAGGCATGGTTACATGTGACAGTTGTGGCCCAGGTGTGTGCGGGTGGGTTTCAGCAGTGGGACTGCGTGCGGTTGAGGCCCAGGTGTGTGCGGGCGGGATTCGGTAGTGGGACTACGTGTGGTTGTGGCCCAGGTGTGTGCGGGTGGGTGTGGCAGTGGGACTGCGGTGAGAATGGTGGGATTGGTCTGATGCGTAGGATGTCTCAATAACCAGTGGGAAAGTGGCGCGGGGTACCCAACATCGATGTGCTCTTATTATATATTACTTGACTTGCGTTATTTGGGGAGTGAGCCTTGGTGAGGCCTGGGATGGATAGTTTTCTTTGTTAGGTGTTTGGTTTACTCTTTTTCTCACGGGACTTTAGTACGTTCCCCCACTTGTGCACGAGAGTCTTCGTTTTCCCTACTGAGTGTACTTGTATACTCACCCTACGTTTACTTTCAGGTTTCCAGGAGGACTACCAGGGTTGTGCGGGACCCTACTAGTCGGACAGTTGGAGTCGTTGCTGTTGTCGTACATTTGTTTTCTTTTGGTATTGTACTTTGAGCCTCTTTTTGCACTCGAACCTTGTTGTCAACTGTTTAAACATGCATGGGGGATTTGTTTGGGTTTATTTCTTTACACCTATTTCTTTCCCTTTTTGGGTGGTTGACTTGTCCTATTTCCTGATCCTAAATAATAAAAAGGGTAATGCCTTCCATTTGCGAAAATTTTCTATACCCTTGGTGCTAGTCTCCACTCCGGGACCTATTGAAGGCGGGTTTCGGGGGTCATTATCTCTCCTTCAACTTAATGAAAGAAGGGCCTGGCAATCTGCTGACTCTTCCCTCCTTTTGGTGAAGGCGGGTCGTGACAGAATGGTATCAGAGGCAGGTTGAGAGATAGGATAGAGTCTGGAGTTAGGCACAGTGAGGATTGCATGGGGTGGTAAGGCAACGGTGTTGGGTGACCTTGGAGCGTGAATTAGGCCAGGGAAGACCAGCTAGGACATGGGATTTAAGGGCCCCCCGTGATCCGATGCAAGGACTCTGGACCTACCGAACGACCAAGTGAGGCCACACTGATTGCAGGGTAGAGACCCTATGAAAGGTACATGCATCATAATGACTTGTGTTCTTGTGTTTCTGGGATGTCTTGGTAATTAAGAATAAATTAAATCTTAAGAAGTTTTAAGAACGATATTCTGCGCTACTTGGGCTTAGGCATTCCTTGTTTACCTTGCAGCTATGGCACCGGGAAGGCGACCACGTGTGGTACAGGCGATCGAGGCCCCTGAGACTACTTTGGCCAACCGGCAGAGAGCTGATCGAGAGGAAGAGGATGACCAGTGGCAGAAGACTCTTCGAGCCTTCCAGCGACAGGCCCTCGAGAAGTATGAGTGCAACACCTCCGATATGAAGACGGAAGGCTGGCTAGAGGAGCTAGTTATAGCCTTCGGCCTGATTCGGGGCCCGACCGAGTACTGGGTTCCTCTGGCTGTTAGCCAGATGCGGGGAGCAACACGTCAGTGGTGGGTGCTTCACCTGGGGAATAGGAAAGAGTCTGAGGTTGCTTGGGCGTATTTCGAGAAGGAGTTCTGGGCAGAGTTCCTCTCCTCGACAATGAAGGCGGAGAAGAGGCAGGAACTACTCTCCCTCCAGCAGGGGAGCATGTCCGTGAGGGAACTTGGAATCAAGTTCAAGGACCTCCTGCGTTTTGCTCAGGACCTCTTTCCCGATGAGGAGTCTTGGGCGAGACGTTTGGAGGAGGCGCTCCGACCCTCCCTCCAGTATGATGTTACCCCCTTTACCCTTCCGACATACTTAGAGGTCCAGAAGAAGGCCGAAGTGGTGGAAAGGATTCATGCTCTGGGCGGAGTGTCACGAGAAGGGATCCAGCTAGGACCATCGAAGGGGAAGGCCGTCAGCACCAGGCCTCCAGCATCGGGGCCCTCCAGGTTCCGACCAGCAGGGAGCAGACCGCAGTAGTTTTAGTTTCGGTCCCCTGGCCCACGTTCTTTCCCTTCAGGCTCGGGACCACGGTGATTCATCTGCGGGATCCCTGGACATCTCCGGAGTCAGTGCCCCGATCGGGTGCAGTACAGCAGTGGCAGTCATCCCCAGCATCCACCGCAGCAGCGGTTTCCAGCCAGGCCCTTCCGGCAGCAGCAGCAGGGACAGCGAGCTCCCGCTCCTCCGCAGGCAGACATAGGAGGAGGAGGCCGACCTCAGGGCGCTCCCTAGGGACCTCGACCAGGGCGTGGTCGGGGAGGTGGCCGACGGCCGAGGGGCATGGGAGTTGGGCGTGGACAGCTACACGCCGGAGAGGCAACAGTTCCGACAGGGCCAGAGGTTGTTCGAGGTCCGATCAATGTGTTTAGCACTCTTGGTTATTCTTTGTTCAATACCGAAGCTTCGCACTCCTTTGTTGCACCCAGTCTAGCCCATGCCTTGGGCTTAGATGCCGAGAGTCTTCCAGTGCCCCTGGTGTTGAGCACACCAGTTGGAGGTCAGACCGACTTGTTGTTCGTTTGTCGGGGATGGAGACTGATGTTAGGGCCACATCAGTCGGTTAGGGATCTCCTTCTGCTACAGATTCAGCCATATGATTTCATCCTAGGCATCGACTGGCTATTTTCTGTGTGCACCGTCATCGACTGTTTCCAAATAAGGGTGGTGTTCTCAGGTTTGGACGGCCAGCGTGTTACCTTCACCGGCGAGCGGAGCTGTCCGAAGGGAAACAGGAGGGAGGAACCTCTCCTCTCCTTGTTGATTGAACTGACAGTAGAATTAGTGGATGTGGAAGTGGTGGAAGTGCCAGGGATCATCCGTGAGTTTATGGACATCTTTCCTGAGGAGGTGACGACTCTACCCCCTCGACGTGATATCGAGTTCAGGATAGACCTGTAGCCCGGCTCTCGTCCAATCTCGATGGCTCCTTACCGGATGGCACCTTCTATGCTACGGGAGTTGCGGATACAGATTGACGATCTGATAAAGAGGGGTTATGTTCATCCAAGTGAGTCACCGTGGGGTGCTCCGGTCTTGTTTTCAAAGAAGGAAGATAGAGATCTTAGGTTGTGCAAAGACTACAGGAGGTTGAATCAGGTGACGATCAAGAATCGCTACCCTCTCCCAAGGATAGATGATCTTTTTGACCAGCTGAAAGGGGCAGGATGGTTCTCGAAGATCGACCTGTGGTCTGGGTACCACCATCTGAGGGTGAAAGAGAGCGACATCCCGAAGACATCATTCAGGTGCAGGTATGGGCACTTCGAATTCGTGGTCATGCCCTTTGGTGTTACGAATTCCCCGGCCGTGTTCATGGGGCTTATAAACTCCATCTTTCGGGAGTACCTGAATCGGTTTGTGGTGGTATTCATCGACGATATCCTGGTCTATTCAAGGTCAGAAAAGGACCATGCAGAGCACCTGAGGACAGTTTTGGAAGTCCTCCGACAGCACCAGCTCAACGAGAAGTTGTCAAAGTGCAAGTTCTAGACACGAGAAGTGCACTTCCTCGGGCACGTAGTGTCTGAGCAGGGGGTAGCAGTCGACCCATCAAAGGTTCAGGCAGTTGTTTCTTGGGAAGCACCCAAGAATGTGGCGGAAGTCCTGAGTTTCCTCGGACTGGCAGGTTACTACCGGAGATTCGTACGCAACTTCTCCCGAGTAGAAGCCCCTTTGACGTCTTTGACCAAGAAGGACCAGGTTTTCGTGTGGAGCGAGCAATGCGAGTCATCCTTCAGCTACCTAAAAGAAAAGCTGGTTAGTGCCCCATTGTTGAGATTACCAGAAGAGGTAATGGCCTATGAGGTATTTTTTGATGCTTCAGGACAGGGCCTGGGATGCGTATTGATGAAACAATGAGGGGTGATCTCTTACGGGTCCAGGCAGCTACGCCCCCATGAGCGTAACTACGCCACCCATGACCTGGAGCTTGCAGCGGTCGTTTTTGCGCTAATGTTATGGCGGCACTACCTCATCGGGGAATGCTTTGTGGTCTTCACAGATCACAAAATATTGAAGTATATCTTCTCCCTGCGGGACTTGAACTTGCGACAATGGAGATGGGTGGAGTTCCTCCAGGACTACGACTTTGGAATCTCTTATACTGAGGGCAAGGTGTAACACCCCAGGCAAATAAAGAATATGACATTTCATATTTATCTATATTTGTGAATAAAATATTGAAATGACTTTAAAGGGGAAGCTATGCTCGATGGCGTACCCAACACGCAACAACGAGTTTCTTGGAAATCTTACGTTGCACTCTAATAATAAAATAATGGTAGTTAATATGTAGCTGTTGTATTGGCGGGAATGGATAGAAATAACTAAAATATGATTATATTTTTTCTTAAATATTTTTACATTTATACAATAAAAGATAAAGGCTTAAAATACGGAAAGAATTCAATTTTAGGCGTATATACCCTAGTTTTCACTAAAGGTTCACTTATCGCCTTTTAATGGAGAACCGTCATTAAATATAGTTTTGTTCACTCTTAAACATTATTTTGGACCAAATAAAACTCTTATTAAGAATCGGGACATCAAAATTTACTTTGTGTAAATTTTTGGTATCTTTCCGATAAAGTTCATTTTTTTAATGAATAGTGTAAAATGTTGTATTTTAATTCAAAACCACTTTTTAATCTAATTTATTTATATGATTAGATTATATTTTGAATTGGTTTTAAAGTGAAATTAGAAAATATTTTTACCATTAAATCCAATAGTGGTCGTTGGAATCAATTTCACTTTATAACAGACTTAAACTAGTGTCAATCTTTTGATACTTATTGTTTCATAAAACACGCTATTTGTCATGACAGCGGGAATTAATTATTAAATTAATTAATGTGACTTATATTTTTTGAATTTTGTAAAACGGACTTCATTTTTCAATTCAGAATATCAAATATAGCTTAGGGTGAATTTTTGGGATTTTACTGAAAAACTTCAATTTTTGATGAATAGTGAAACCACTAAGTGGTACTTATAAAAGCTGATTTTTCGTTTAAATGAAATTTTACCACTTATGTGTTTTGAATTTCAAAAATCCCACATACATGGTTTTCGTTATGAAGTAAAATTTGGTTCAATGGGATAAAAATAATTTTTTGGTGAATAGTATCTTATTAAGTTTTTAATCGCGATTAGTGGTAATTAGTGTAGTTTAAGGTATAAATAATGCATTAATAATATGAAATGACCTA
The DNA here is from genome assembly GCA_963277665.1 of Viscum album. Classification (NCBI taxonomy): domain Eukaryota; kingdom Viridiplantae; phylum Streptophyta; class Magnoliopsida; order Santalales; family Viscaceae; genus Viscum; species Viscum album. The sequence continues at coordinate 397,629,061 of OY728148.1, forward strand.
GACACATGTCCCAACCTTATTTGTTGTGTCATGGCCGACCAAGAAAATCCATGGGTCAACTTGGGAACCCCATGGAGACATTTTGGTTGGGAAATGACATAAATAACTTTTTATTTAATGTAAAAGTAAAAATGACACAAACATGATATGTTTTACTAAAACAATTTTTATGTGGGGTTATACAAGTCATTTTTTTTATTATAAATATTAATTGGAAAGCTAAAAAGATTTCCTACATCATAGTATTTTTTGTATAATTTTTATACATTAAATAAATTAAATTATTTATGACATAATAATGATGCAGTGATGAAATCATTATTTGACGATTTAAATAAAATGGAAAGATAATGTAAAATATATGAACTAAACATGTCCAAAACTTATTGGATGAGTGTATTTCGAAGCCTTATCACCTTATACACGAATTATATCAATTGGGGACCTTTTGAAACCGAAACACATTTTCAAATAATGTAATATTTCTTTACTTTCCAAAAGTACCCCTCCTCTCCTCTTATAAAAGGCCCCCATCTCTACCTCATTTAACACACTCCTCAAGCCTTTGGCTCGGCCAACCCCTACCCATTTACTCTCTCAACATCTCTCTCCTCATCCTAGAGGACTCCCTTTGGGCATAATCCTTTCAAAGGAAGCCTTTAGGCTTAAATCAAAAGGAGTTACACTTTTAAAGGTAATTCATTCTCTCATGTTCATTTGTTTTATTTTGCTTCTCCAACCCCCTAAACTCTTTTTATTTACTTCTTTTGTAACAACAACAGTATCCTCAATATACTAGGATATTTTTATAAGATTTATTCTAGCTACACTCTCACACAACTACATCAAATGGTTAAAGAACATACGGTTTCCGTGGATGGTGAAATTCTGCCTCCCAAAACGATGATTGTTCAATACTCATTTAACACCTTCAAAGGTGGCCATTATGATGTCACTATTTTTATATATGATATATAATATATTTATGTTTTATTTATGCTTCTGTATTTTTCATTTTTGTCTTACCTTTATGGATTCCATTATGGGTATACGCGATATCTTCATTTAAGGAAGTGCGGACTACCGCCCCCTCAAAGTGATTTGATTCGTTAAATACCATATGTGGGATGTATAAAGGATGGAAATATGATATTATATATGATATTATACTGGAATTATAATATACCTTTATATCATTATTGTTCCATTCTATAAAATACGAAATAGAAATGAAAGTAGCGTTCATGCGTACGTACGGTTTACTGTCTCCATGAACGGTGCATTTCATTTCTTACCTCTAAATGATTATGTAATGTTATAAATGCATGAATTTACTGGATATATATGACATATATGATATCTACATAATTAATACAATTCTGGATATAATAAACATTTGGACACACGAACAACATGTAATTGTAAGAAGACCACTTTCGACATAAGAACCAAATATCGGCAAAACAAATATTATTAACTTAAATGATTACATAATGTTTGTGACATGGTAATAAGTGGTATAAAAGTAATAATGAACATGAAAAAGGGTTCTTAAGGAATTATTAATTAACTCAAGTTTATTATTCAGGAGATTAAAGAACGATCGAGTAAAGTCGGACCCGAGGTAAGGGATCTTACTCCTCTCTTTCTTTTTAAGTACACTCTTTTATGTCATTCCTTTTAAAGCTCATCTTTCTTGTTATTGGGATGATCTTTTATATTAATCATACTGTAATTTTTAAGTTCATGTGATTAGAGACCCTATTCCCTCTCATCAATCCATTTTGGAAGTTTTGATTGGCGTCGTTAGGCTGCCGAACATTCATAAGGGATCTTACTCATCTCTTTCTTTTTAAGTACACTCTTTTATGTCATTCTTTTTAAAGCTCATCTTTCTTGTTATTGGAATGATCTTTTATATTAATCCTACTATAATTTTTATGTTCATGTGATGAGAGACCCTATTCTCTCTCATCAATCCATTTTTGCAGTTTTGATTGGCGTTGTTAGGCTGCTGAACTTTCGTAAGGGATCTTACTCCACTCTTTCTTTTTATGTACACTCTTTTATGTCATTCCTTTTAAAGCTCATCTTTCTTGTTATTGGGATGATCTTTTATATTAATCCTACTGTAATTTTTATGTTCATGTGAAGAGAGACCCTATTCTCTCTCATAAATCTATTTTGGAAGTTTTGATTGGCGCCGTTAGGCTGCCAAACTTTCGTAAGAGATCTAACTTCTCTCTTTCTTTTTAAGTACTCACCTTTATGTCACTTCTTTTAAACTACTATTTGTAATGTTGGGGGATGTTCTTTTATATTCCTCTTTCTGTAAATTATATTGTAATGTGATGAGATACCCTATTTGATCTCATCAATCCATATTCGGAAGTTTTATGTGGCGCTGTTAGGCTGCCGAGTTTTCGTGAGGGATTTTTCATCTCACTTTTATTCCCGTGTGATTTATTCTACACTTGCCAAAAATTCCATTGAGTGGTGTATGTACTGCCCATTATTCTACTTTTTGTGTAATATACTTTTGTTTATGAGTATTTACATCAATGATCTATTGTCCTTCTTTCATGGGGTGTATGTTTTGAAAGATACCCAAGTCGGTACGGGAACCTTTCACCCTCCTTTTTTTAAAAGACCTCTTTTGTTGGGTATTTTAATTTACATGTTCTTATGTTGGGATATGTTCTCAAATATCCTTATTGATGTAAATTTTATGTCCAAGTGATGAGATACACTTTTTATCTCTCATCAACTCATTTTGATGTGATGTCGTTAGGCTGTCAAGGGAACTTTTTAACCCAATTTCAATTTCTTTGGGTTCAACACGTAGTTATTGAATATGTCATCCTTTGAATATGTGTGAATAATCTTTGATTGTTTTACACTTAATATCCACTTATATTGGGTGTATTTATATTTGTCACACATATTTTTGAGATTGATTTGTCCTTAATTTAAGGATACCTTCTTTATAAGGGATTTCATCACATTTGAAATTTCTATTGAGGGTTCATTGTTGTTATGAAAAAATTCACTCTTATATGGTGTATATACTGTCCATTGGAGTATTTTATCATGAATCCATTTATTCTCATGATATTATAAACTTCTGACTAAATGTTATTCCTCAATTATTGTATTCAAGTGTCTATAATTTTGGTAAAACCCCTTTAACCAAAATATCGCTTTAAATGTTTTAATGATTTGTTCTTATTAATATCCATGTTTTCAAAATGGTTTTAAGGATTTATTTATATGGATATTAATGGTTTAAAATGTTAAAATCTTCAGGGTGGTATGGGACACTTTGATTCAAAAATCTCTTTATTAAATGTTTTAAATGGTTTGGAAATGGTTTCTTTTTGAATGGATTCATTATTTCAATATCCTAAAATGTTATACTGTGATTGAAATGTGGAAATGTTATGTATCCTTTATTCATGTTTATGTGATACAATTATGTTATGGTTCTTGGGCATTGTTATGAAGAACAGGTGGTTCCGTGATAAACTAAGGGCGGGTGAGCCCGATATAGCTCTCCAATGCATTGGGTAACACGAAGGAGTGAAACGTTAAGGTTTTTCATAAGAGATTTAGGGAATATACTTTGATGGGTATTCCAAACGTAACCAATAGGGTTACTCCCTACGTAAGAATGTCATGAATGCCTCAAGTTACCTTTATGTCTTATGTTTTCTATGATTTATTCATGATTTGATATGCCTATGTTTTATGGGTAACGTATGATTTCATTATTATGTATATATGAACTCATGTTTCCTTTCCATATTTTTATAACCCTTACGGAGATTTTTATGCTCATCCCAAGTTTTTGAAATGTTTTTCACAGGTCAAGGGAAAGGTACATGATGTGATGATAGTGTCAAGGATGTGTCAAGAAAGAATCCATGTTTTATTTTCAATATGTTTCCGTTGATGGGAAGAATGAATACTGTCTTTTTGTAACCACTTTGTTTAAATGTGGAATGTAATGCAAGTTTCATGATCTAATTCTCTAAAACTCTAAACCTGAAAAGATCCTCAATGTGTAATCTTGTTATAACCCAAGATTAAGTAAGGTTTAAGGCTGGGGCCTTATAGTTGGTATCAAAGGTCGGTTTAGATGACTTTAAAGGTTAGGTTATTCTTTATGCATAAGTGACATTACCATAATGTTTAGGATTTCAGAAAGAGTCCTAGTTTTAGATAAAGTGAATGAGTAAGTGTATCTTAGTTTTTACCTTCTTCATTAGTACATGATGATTTTGTTGATATACTCACACTGAAATTTTTGTTTTTAGTGAATGGATGGATCTAGAAGTCACCAAAGTGACAATTGGTTTGAAGGAAACTGTGGTGGTTCTCTGATTAAGATACTAGATAAAATGGAGGATTCAATGAGTAATCTCATGGCTGTTCTAAACCAACTATCAATGATTCATTATCAACCACTTCAACCTTGGTGAGTTCTCTAATGCATCATGTACGAGATGGACAACTTGATGTGGAAATTTAGGTAATAATTATTAAGGTAACCATTAGGGTTTATATGGTCCTTACTTTTTAGGTAATTATGGGTTACTCTATGATATGATGGAAAATGAAGGGAATGAGATAAACTTGAGGTTAAAATATGTTATGATTATTCTTTAAGATTTTATCTCATTTTGGGGAATGTTTTAAGAATTATATAGTTTTGGAAAAAGGACAACACGCAGACCGTGTGACATCCCGTCGTGTCAGACAAAGTTGTGGGAATCGAACCCACAACCAATGTGCGACTGGTATTTATCGCCTACCACTGGACTACGTGAAGTCCCTGGTTAGTTTGACTGATTCATTCTAGTTATATGATTTTATGATTTAAGAGTAAGTTGATTTTGGGTTATTTTTGAAAATGATTAACCTATCATAGAGGATATGTGATTAGGTTAATTACTTTTCAATTTGAGACTTTAGGAGCAATTGATGTTGTTTGGAGATAAATGTTACGATTTAACTTGGAAGACTATGTGACTAAACCCTCAAATATTTGGGTTTCAATCTTATATTGGTTTACTTTGAAGAATTTTATGGAATAATTGTTTATCGGATGGTCCTCGTTGAACTTTGGGTTTTGTTGGACAAATTTTGGAGATTAAGAATAGATTTTCTTTTTATAAGTGGATATCCTTTTCTGGATTATCTGATATTGTACTAACCTTTTTGGTTTTGGTTTTGGTTAAAGCCTAAATACATGGGAAGTATATAGTTCTATTTTGTGGATTAGGTGATTCTCTAGAAGTTGATTATAGTACTCTTAATGTGAACAAGTCTTCCTAAATACACGTCTTTTGGAGAAAATATGAGTTTGTGTAAGGAATCTAATAAAGGTTGAAAGTCCATATGATAAGTGATTATGTTTCCTTATGAATAAATTCCTCAATAAAAAGTAACTTAAAACAATAATGTTGTCTATTAACATTTCCTACTGGGGAATCGAAGACCGTTTAACCCATCACAAGTTTGTGATTTTCTCGTGGTTAACTTTTTCCTAAACATATTTTCTATCACTCTCCATCAGAACATGACCCTTTGTTTTTTCCTCCATGTCCATATTTTCATACTTGGAATCCTAATATGGGTTAACTCGGGTGACCTTTGTACTTATCTTTCTTTATTTTAAAGTGTTTGTTTTACCAACTTTTGTTCTGATGTGGGACTTTCAAGGATGTTTCCAAGCGCAATTTTAAAATTGCAAGGACGCAATTCCCAAAAGGGGGGAAGGATGTAACACCCCAGGCAAATAATGAATATGAAATTTCATATTTATCTATATTTGTGAATAAAATATTGAAATGAATTTAAAGGGGAAGCTATGCTCGATGGCGTACCCAACACGCAACAACGAGTTTCTTGGGAATCTTACGTTGCACTCTAATAATAAAATAATGGTAGTTAATATGTAGCCGTTGTATTGGCGGGAATGGATAGAAATAACTAAAATATGATTATATATTTTCTTAAATATTTTTACATTTATACAATAAAAGATAAAGGCTTAAAATACGGAAAGAATTCAATTTTAGGCGTATATACCCTAGTTTTCACTAAAGGTTCACTTATCGCCTTTTAATGGAGAACCGTCATTAAATATAGTTTTGTTAACTCATAAACATTCTTTTGTACCAAATAAAACACTTATTAAGAATTGAGACATCAATATTTACTTTGTGTAAATTTTTGGTATCTTTCCGATAAAGTTCATTTTTTTAATGAATAGTGTAAAATGTTATATTTTAATTCAAAACCACTTTTTAATCTAATTTATTTATATGATTAGATTATATTTTGAATTGGTTTTAAAGTGAAATTTGAAAATATTTTTACCATTAAATCCAATAGTGGTCGTTGTAATCAATTTCACTTTGAAATCAGACTTAAACTAGTGTCAATCTTTTGATACTTATTGTTTTATAAAACACACTATTTGTCATGACAGCGGGAATTAATTATTAAATTAATTAATGTGACTTATATGTTTTGAATTTTTTAAAACGGACATCATTTTTGAATTCAGAATATCAACTATATCTTAGGGTGAATTTTTGGGATTTTTTGAAAAAACATCAATTTTTGATGAATAGTGAAACCACTAAGTGGTACTTATAAAAGCTGATTTTTCGTTTAAATGAAATTTTACCACTTATGTGTTTTGAATTTCAAAAATCTGACATACATGGTTGTCCTTAAGAAGTAATATGTGGTTCAATGGGATAAAAATAATTTTCTTGGTGAATAGTAACTTATTAAGTTTTTAATCGCGATTAGTGGTAATTAGTGTAGTTTAAGGTATAAATAATGCTTTAATAATATTAAATGACATAGACACATGTCCCAACCTTATTGGTTGTGTCATGGCAGACCAAGAAAAGCCATGGGTAAACTTGGGGTCCCCATGGAGACATTTTGGTTGGGAAATGACATAAATAACTTTTTATTTAATGTAAAAGTAAAAATGACACAAACATGATATGTTTTACTAAAACAATTATTAAGTGGGGTTATACAAGTCATATTTTTGATTATAAATATTCACTGGAAATCTAAAAAGATTTCCTACATCATAGTATTTTTTTATAATTTTTAGACATTAAATAAAGTAAATTATTTATGACATAATAATGATGCAGCGATGACATCATTATTTGACGATTTAAATAAAATGGAAAGATAATGTAAAATCTATGAACTACACATGTCCAATACTTATTGGATGAGTGGATTTCGAAGCCTTATCACCTTATCCACGAATTCTATCAATGTGGGACCTTTTTAAACCGAAACAAATTTTCAAATAATGTAATATTCCTTTACTTTCCAAAAGTACCCCTCCTCTCCTCTTATAAAAGGCCCCCACCTCTACCTCATTTAACACACTCCTCAAGCCTTTGGCTCGGCCAACACCTTCCCATTTACTCTCTCAACATCCCTATCCTCATCCTAGAGGACTCCCTTTGGGAAGAATCCTTTCAAAGGAATCCTTTATGCTTAAATCAAAAGGAGTTACACTTTTAAAGGTAATTCATTCTCTCATGTTCATTTGTTTTATTTTGCTTCTCCAACCCCCTAAACTCTTTTTATTTACTTCTTTTGTAACAACACCAGTATCCTCAATATAATAGGATGTTGTTATAATATTTATTCGATCTACACTTTCACACAACTACATTAAATGGTTAAAGAACATACGGTTTTCGTCGATGGTGAAATTCTGCCTCCTGAAACGATGATTGTTCAATACTCATTTAACACCTTCAAATGTGGCCATTATGATGTCACTATTTTTATATATGATATATAATATGTTTATGTTTTATTTATTCTTCTGTATTTTTCATTTTTGTCTTACCTCTATGGCTTCCATTATGGGTATACGCGATATCTTCATTTAAGGAAGTGCGGACTACCGCCCCCTCAAAGTGATTTGATTCGTTAAATACCATATGTGGGATGTATAAAGGATAGAAATATGATATTATATATGATATTATACTGGAATTATAATATAACTTTATATCATTATTATTCCATTCTATAAAATACGAAATAGAAATGAAAGTAGCGTTCATGTGTACGTACGGCTTACCGTCTCCATGAACGGTGCATTTCATTTCTTACCTCTAAATGTTTATGTAATGTTATAAATGCATGCATGTACTGGATATATATGACATATATGATATCTACATAATGAATACAATTCTGGATATAATAAATATTTGGCCACACGAACAACATGTAATTGTAAGAAGACCACTTTCGACTTAAAAACCAAATATCGGCAAAACAAATATTATTAACTTAAATGATTACATAATGTTTGTGACATGGTAATAAGTGGTATAAAAGTAATAATGAACATGAAAAAGGGTTCTTAAGGAATTAGAAATTAACTCAAGATTATTATTTAGGAGATTAAAGAACGATCGAGTCAAGTCGGACCCGAGGTAAGGGATCTTACTCCTCTCTTTCTTTTTAAGTACACTCTTTTATGTCATTCCTTTTAAAGCTCATCTTTCTTGTTATTGGGATGATCTTTTATATTAATCCTACTGTAATTTTTATGTTCATGTGATGAGAGACCCTATTCTCTCTCATCAATCCATTTTGAAAGTTTTGATTGGCGCTGTTAGGCTGCCGAACTTTCATAAGGGATCTTACTCCTCTCTTTCTTTTTAAGTACACTCTTTTATGTCATTCCTTTTAAAGCTAATCTTTCTTGTTATTGGGATGATCTTTTATATTAATCCTACTGTAATTTTTATGTTCATGTGATGAGAGACCCTATTCTCTCTCATCAATCCATTTTGGAAGTTTTGATTGGCGCCGTTAGGCTGCCGAACTTTCGTGAGGGATCTTACTCCTCTCTTTCTTTTTAAGTACAATCTTTTATTTCATTCCTTTTAAAGCTCATATTTCTTGTTATTGGGATGATATTTTATATTAATCCTACTGTAATTTTTATGTTCATGTGATGAGAGACCCTATTCTCTCTCATCAATCCATTTTGGAAGTTTTGATTGGCGCCGTTAGGCTGCCGAACTTTCGTAAGAGATCTAACTTCTCTCTTTCTTTTTAAGTACTCACCTTTATGTCACTTCTTTTAAGCTCATATTTGTAATGTTGGGGGATGTTCTTTTATATTCCTCTTTCTGTTAATTATATTGTAATGTGATGAGATACCCTATTTGATCTCATCAATCTATATTCGGATGTTTTATGTGGCGCTGTTAGGCTGTCGAGTTTTCGTGAGGGATTTTTCATCTCACTTTTATTCCCGTGAGATTTATGGTACATTTGCCACAAATTACATTGAGTGGTGTATGTACTGCCCATTATTCTACTTTTTGTGTAATATACTTTTGTTTATGAGTATTTACATCAATGATCTATTGTCCTTCTTTCATGGGGTGTATGTTTTGAAAGATACCCAAGTCAGTAAGGGAACCTTTCACCCTCCTCTTTTTTTAAAAGACTTCTTTTGTTGGGTATTTTAATTTACATGTTGTTATGTTGGGATATGTTCTCATATATCCTTATTGATGTAAATTTTATGTCCAAGTGATGAGATACACTTTTTATCTCTCATCAACTCATTTTGATGTGATGCCGTTAGGCTGTCAAGGGAACTTTTTAACCCAATTTCAATTTCTTTGGGTTCAACACGTAGTTATTGAATATGTCATCCTTTGAATATGTGTGAATAATCTTTGATTGTTTTACACTTAATATCCACTTATATTGGGTGTATTTATATTTGTCACACATATTTTTGAGATTTATTTGTCCTTAATTTAAGGATACCTTCTTTATAAGGGATTTCATCACATTTGACATATCTATTGAGGGTTCATTGTTGTTATGAAACAATTCACTCTTATATGGTGTATATGCTGTCCTTTGGAGTATTATATCATGAATCCATTTATTCTCATGATATTATAAAGTTCTGACTAAATGTTATTCCTCAATTATTGTATTCAAGTGTCTCTAATTTTGGTAAAACCCCTTTTACCAAAATATCGCTTTAAATGTTTTAATGATTTGTTCTTATTAATATCCATGTTTTCAAAATGGTTTTAAGGATTTATTTATATGGATATTAATGGTTTAAAATTTTAAAAGCTTCAGGGTGGTATGGGACACTTTGATTCATTAATCTCTTTATTAAATGTTTTAAATGGTTTTGGAAATGGTTTATTTTTGAATGGATTCATTATTTCAATATCCTAAAATGTTATATTGTGATTGAAATGTGGAAATGATATGTATCCTTTATTAATGTTTATGTGATACAATTATGTTATGGTTCTTGGGCATTGTTATGAAGAACGGGTGGTTCCGTGATAAACTAAGGGCGGGTGAGCCCGATATAGCTCTCCAATGCATTGGGTAACACGAAGGAGTGGAACCTTAAGGTTTCTCCGAAGAGATTTAGGGAATATACTGTGATGGGTATTCCAAACGTAACCAAGAGGGTTACTCCCTATGTAAGAATGTTATGAATGCCTCAAGATACCTTTATGTCTTATGTTCTCTATGATTTATTCATGATTTGATATGCCTATGTTTTATGGGTAAAGTATGATTTCATTCTTATGTATATATGAACTCATGTTTCCTTTCCATATTTTTATAACCCTTCCTGAGCTTTTTATGTTCATCCCATGTTTTTGAAATGTTTTTCACAGGTCAAGGGAAAGGTACATGATGTGATGATAGTGTCAAGGATGTGTCAAGAAAGAATCCATGTTTTATTTTCAATATGTTTCCGTTGATGGGAAGAATGAATACTGTCTTTTTGTAACCACTTTGTTTAAATGTGGAATGTAATGCAAGTTTCATGATCTAATTCTCTAAAACTCTAAACTAGAAAAGATCCTCAATGTGTAATCTTGTAATAACTCAAGATTAAGTAAGGTTTAAGGCTGGGGCCTTATACAAGGGAAATGTGGTGGCCGATGCCTTGAGCAGGAGGACGCAGAAGGATGTGGTCTTAGAGTCGGAAAATGCCTGGAAGGCAATGGAGGAGTTGGCTGCCTTACACCTGGATGCGAAGATGGATAGTGGCAGAGACTGCCTATATCAGATGATAGTGCAGTGATCCCTGTTTCGACTAGTGGAGGAGTCTCAGTGGGGAGACCCCGAGTGTGAAGTGATGCGTGATCGGGTTGACCAGGGCGATGCTCCAAGAGTATGGACAGAGGACGGTCAGCACCAGATGCTTTTCTAGAAAAGGTTGTTTGTTCCAAGAGTAATGCGTGGCAAGGTTCTCAGTGAGTTCCACAACTCACCCCTAGCGGTGCACCCAGGAGTTACCAAGATGTACCAGGGGCTGAAAAGGCAGTTCTGGTGGCCCGGAGTTAAGTGAGCGGTGGAAGAATTTGTGGCTAAATGCTTAGTATGTCAGCAAGTGAAGGCTGAACACCGGGTTCCAGGCGACCTACTGCAGCCTTTAGCTGTTCCCGAGTGGAAGTGGGACGACATATCAAGGGATTTCATCACGGGACTACCCATGGTCCAAGGAGGGTGCGACGCCATCTGGGTGGTGGTGGACAGGTTGACGAAATCGGCTCACTTTCTGGCTATCAGGGAGTCAAGTACTGTGGATGCTTTGGCACGAAAGTACGTGAATAAGGTGGTGCGGTTGCATGGAGTTCCGAGGTCTATAGTCTCGGATAGGGATGCACGGTTTACCTCGCGAATCTGGAGAGGATTGCAGCATGCGTTTGGCACCCAGTTACGCCTTAGAACTGCTTTCCATCCCCAGACAGATGGAAAAACGGAGCAAACCATCCAGACCTTGGAGGATATGCTACGGGCATGTGTTCTGGACTCAGGAGCGTCATGGGTGCGATACTTGCCTCTAGTAGAGTTTTCCTACAATAATAGCTACCACTCTACCATCGGTATGGCCCCGTTTGAGGCCTTGTACGGGAGGCCATGCCATTCACCTGTGTGTTGGACCGAAGTAGGAGAGGCAGGCATCCTTGGCCCGGAGGCGGTGCAGAACACGACAGAGAAAGTTCAGCTCATACGGGAAAGGATGAAGGCGGCCCAGGACCGGCAGAAGTCATATGCTGATACCAGGAGAAGGCCCCAGGAGTTTGAGGTTGGAGACCACGTGTTCTTGAAGGTCTCCCCGCGGCGTGGGAAACAGAGGTTCGGCAAGGGGGGTAAGCTTTCCCCCAGATTCGTCGGACCCTTCGAAGTGTTACGGCGGGTCGGAGAAGTGGCTTATCAACTCGCGTTACCTCCGCCGCTGCTAAAGATACATGATGTCCTTCATGTATCCCAGCTCCGTCGTTATCTGCACGATGATTCACACGTCCTTGATTGGGGTGAACTGGACATCGAGGACGACGTAACCTTTGTGGAAAAACCAGTGATGATCGAGGATCGCAAGGAGAAGGTGCTTCGTGGGCGAGCTATTCCCTTGGTTCGTGTGTTATGGAGACATGGCGGGCTCAAAGAGAGTACGTGGGAGAGGGAAGCACAGATGCGTGCCCAATACCCCGAGTTTTTTTGAGCTTTGTTCCTTTTGTACCTATTGTGGTAGAACGTTTGACTTTTGGCTATGAAATGTATTGGTTTATTTCCTCTGTTGTGTGTGAAAAGCCCCGGCTAAAGGGAAGAGGGAACCCGACCCCTAATCAATATGCATTAAGGTGGATGCGATTGAACCCGTGCGGGCGAGACAGTGCCGCCCAAAGCAGATAATATCTTGACATGGGGGAGGGAAACTCCTCAAACCCACATGATCGGGCGGTTTTGTGTGGTATGTTGCTTAGTTCTTGACAGGGGAGTGTTTTTAGTTAGCAGAGGTTCACTCCTAAGAGGTATCTTTCGAAGAGGGTTGTTCGAACCCTCTCTTTCCTTCTGGTTTGTTGTGATTCTCGAGGACGAGAATCGTTTAAGAGGTATCTAATGTGATGACCCAGACCCCCCTTGGTCCCTTCCTTTGCCAAAATCCGGATCCTTAAGGGGTGCCGATCGGTGAGGCGGATCGGTGAGACCGATCGGTGAGACCGATCTGTGAGACCGATCGGTGAGACCGATCGGTGAGGGGGATCGGTGAGACCGATCGGTGAGGCGGATCGGTGAGACCGATCGGTGAGGCGGATCGGTGAGGCGGATCGGTGAGACCGATCGGTGAGACCGATCGGTGCGACCGATCGGCGGCACCGACCGACGTCACCCGACCTTGCCAAGTTGTTCCAGTAACGCGCACAAAAGTTTTAATTAGATACTGAATCGACTCATGAGTCAGTTTAAACCACTCAGCACCTTTAATGATGAGTCAAGCCGCGTGGTCAACCCATGACTTCCACGTCTTACGCGGTTTCGCGTTTTCACCTCAACCGTCCCCGGCTCTTATAAATTAAGGGTTAGGCTGCGGTTTCCCCCTTCTTCGATCGTGGATCTTCTGGTGCATCGGGACCGCCGCATCGTTATCCGTAAAGTTCCGCGCCCCCGGCCTAAACGTCGATCATCTATCAACAAGTAGGGAATTTCTCTCGTCTCTCACTTTTGTGTATCATGCGGGGTGGGCGTTATTTTTGTTCCTATGGAATTGGTTGAACCGAACCTTAATAATGATAATAAACAAAGTTCTAAAGAAAGAAGGGGAAGGGGTTGTGATCGTTGTTTATGCTTTATCTTGTGATCATCTTTTTTTTGTGCTGGTTTATGTTTTCTGAAAATTGAGGCCGTTGGTGGTCGTTGTATGTGCGCAGATGAATCCCCTCGTGATGTTTTAAATGGGTTGATGAAATTGTGAACGCCTGCTGTGAAATTGGTGAATCATGTATATCCGGCTGAATAATTGAAAGCACCAGGATAAACCCTTCTGTGATAACTCCCGGTTAGAACACACGGAATTTGAAATCATGGAATGTGTTAAGTCGTTTAAATATGAAAATCCCTGACTTGTGTTGGTAATGGTAGTTGGTTGTTTTCCTTTCGGGCCGATTGCTGGAAATGTGGGAGGGGATGGGATCCCCTGTTCCTTTATACTCTCGGTGGTTGTGTGAATTTGGGGGATGGGATCTCCTGTTGGTATGGATTTGGTGGTTGTGAGTTTTAAATCCGAGTGGTTACTTGTTGATATCACAAATTGGGGAGTGATCCTCTGTTGACAGGACCGGGTGTGAGTGTTTTGGTTGATCCATGCTTTTGACGCATTCCTTGGTTATGCTTATAGTAGTTGCCCAGTAGTGCTTAAAATTAATTGAACATTTTAACTGAACGAGAAACAAGAATGGGACAAATGGTTTTGTGGGAAAGGGTCGTGAACTGTGACTTGGACGCAGTGGTGTTGTGTTCTGTAGGTTGGCTAGGAAAACCTAAGCTTTGGGTGATTGTTTGTTACCTATATCTATACTTGTAGCTTTGTGTTTCTTATTCGCGCCCCACCCAAGTTGATCACTCAGTGCCGAACACCCCCATTTATGGGGGAAGGGTGTTTTTCCCAATGCTATTCTTAGTGGTTGGTTATTAGCTCCTTTTATGCTCCCTTTCCCGGATAGCCCAAGTATCTTCGGGCAGGCTGTGATGGCCTGAAGTCCATTATTAGAACAAGAACCATCGGGTGGGGTGTTGTGGTGGTTGGCCAGGTGTGTGCGGCAGGTGGTTTCCCAAGTGTCTTCAGGATGAGGCCTAGGTGTCTTCGGGCGTGGCGGTGGTTTTTCTGGCCTAGGTGTTTGCAGGCATGGTTACATGTGACAGTTGTGGCCCAGGTGTGTGCGGGCGGGATTCAGCAGTGGGACTGCGTGCGGTTGAGGCCCAGGTGTGTGCGGGCGGGATTCGGCAGTGGGACTGCGTGTGGTTGTGGCCCAGGTGTGTGCGGGCGGGTGTGGCAGTGGGACTGCGGTGAGAATGGCGGGATTGGTCCGATGCGTAGGATGTCTCAATAACCAGTGGGAAAGTGCCGCGGGGTACCCAACATAGATGTGCCCTTATTATATATTACTTGACTTGCGTTATTTGGGGAGTGAGCCTTGGTGAGGCTTGGGATGGATAGTTTGCCTTGTTAGGTGTTTGGTTTACTCTTTTTCTCACGGGACTTTAGTACGTTCCCCCACTTGTGCACGAGAGTCTTGGTTTTCCCTACTGAGTGTACTTGTATACTCACCCTACGTTTACATTCAGGTTTCCAGGAGGACAACCAGGGCTGTGCGGGACCCTACTAGTCGGACAGTTGGAGTCGTTGCTGTTGTCGTACCTTTGTTTTCTTTTGGTATTGTACTTTGAGCGTCTTTTTGCACTCGCACCTTGTTGTAAACTGTTTAAACATGCATGGGGGCTTTGTTTGGGTTTATTTATTTACACCTGTTTCTTTCCCTTTTTGGGTGGTTGACTTGTCCTATTTCCCGATCCTAAATAATAAAAAGGGTAATGCCTTCCATTTGCGAAAATTTTCTATACCCTTGGTGCTAGTCGCCACTCCGCAACCTATTGAAGGTGGGTTTCGGGGGTCATTATCTCTCCTTCAACTTAATGAAGGAAGGGCCTAGAAATCTGCTGACTCTTCCCTCCTTTTGGTGAAGGCCGGTCATAACATAATAAGTGTTCTTGAAGTGGTTTTCTGAATTATTTTTCTCATTTTTTAGTTTTTTGGTAAAACAGAATGTTGCAATCAAAAAAGGATCCCAATATCCTTATAATGACTAAATTCTAGCCCTAGATCCTTCCATATGTCCAATCATTGAAAAAAGAGAGGCTATACATACCAGTGTGGTTGTGTGGCCTAATGGATCATAGTGGGCATTTTAGGCTCGATGTCTTGTAAAGGTCTGGTGGTATCACTCAACCCACGAATGTGTGGAATTTCATGTCTAAGATAAAACCTCAGTATAGGGTTCAATATATGGGATATCACACTCTATATTGTAATCATGTGAAATTATGAACACTCATTTCTATGTGAGATGTGAGTTATTATGTTATTGTTTTCATTTTCATTCTATTCTCACCTCCACCAACTCAAAAACACTAGATATATCGACCTCTACTACATACCATCATCATTTGTGGCCATCCATCCAATGTAAAAAATAGACAATCCATTTCCAATAAACCATGAATCCTGATTCGATCGATCCTATACTATTATTGAATAAGAACACCTATAATCATCTATAGTAACCTTGTCTAATCACAAAAATTCCATATAAGGATACATCCGACCATATTGACAGATATATGAATGATTCTACCTATTTTATTCCATTTCCATGATTTTTTTGATACCTCTAACCCATCCTCTAAGATCACTACCACATTAGTTTCCTGCCATGAAACCCATACACATCAATGTTTGAACTACTATTCTATCCCACACCATAAGAATTTAGAATCATAATTTTATAACAAGTTTCATTTATAAAATCCATTCAAGGCCTTGAGAATGAATATAAAATGAAATCCCCATGAATATCATACGTATATTTAATGGTTAGGGATACATTCTCTACCTCTATAAAATTAAAGAGACACCCATGATTTGAGGTATCTTGATCTCCCATGGGTAGAATATCAGCCAGGATACTTCTTAATGATATCAACATAATTTTTTTGGTTTTTGTTTTATTCTGTTATTATTTTTTGTGATATAATTTTAATTTATTTATGTTAATAATAACTTGTGAATTGTTTTTATTCCATGTTTGTTTTTGCCTTCAAATATTCTCCAGTATAATATACTTTTACATATTCTTATTCTTCATCATATTTTTCTCTTAATTTTATTATTTGATATTTTTTAATTTTATTATTTGATATTTTTTTATTTTTTTTCATATGCCTTCTTATTATTTTTATTTTATCATTTATTTTCTCTTTTTATATTAATGTATATTGTTTTAATTTTTTAATATTTTTTATTATAATATTTTTTTTTCAATTATTCACTATCTGCACCAATGTGAACTCTGAACCTCAAAAATGAGGGGTTGACCTCAGGCATGCCCCGAGGGATTTATTGGTATTCTTGATTTATTTCATACAATTTATTTTATGATTATGAAGAATATAGATCTCACACATTGGTATGAATAATATCCCACATAAATCAAATATATATATATATATAATTCATTTTGACCCTATTAAATGTATATATCTTCACATGATGGATCTGGTGAAATGAAAGGATGCAATGAAATTTGATAGAGAAGGGTCCTGCAGAATGTCAAACTATTGACTGAGGTGTACCATCAACCTCAATTACCAAAGGTGGTGGAATTAAGATCACCTATGAATTTGAGATTTCAATATTTTTAAATAAAATTTTATTAATCCATCAAGAGATCACATGAATATATTTTTAGAAAAATTAAAAAAATGGGGAATAATGATACAAATAAAAACTAAAGTCAATACTATGTACTTTCATTTTAATTTCATAATGATATGAGTTATTTCTAGAATAATTGAAATTTCATTCTTCTGGTGATTTCAATATTTTTATAATGTAATCGGAAAACCCAAATAGTCTTCATTTTTTCATAATATAAAAAAATATCGAAAAAAAATATTCTAGTTCGATTAGATTATGTTATAGAATAAATTAAGAATCCCCTCAAGTGAAAAGACACTAGTTAACGACTATGATTCCTTAGGAAAATAATTTTATTTTATAACTCCCTACCATATACACACATCGAATCAAGAATTGTTTTATTGGAGAAAATTAGTAAATTATTTTATTTTTAAATATTAATTTGAAAATAGAATTAGCAATGTTTTTTTAAATTAATAATTTTTTTACGTATTGTTTTAAAATTATTTTTTTCAGTTCTTGGAAAACTTACTCAAATGTGTAAGAACATGAAGAAGAAAAGACTTGTTATGTATACTCATGGGTCCATAATCAATAAATGGGGTCATGATTTTCTATAGAAGATAACATTTACTTTTGAGATATATAGATCAGAGGATACCATAGCAAACTTATTTAATAAATTTAATTCATGAACTTCTTCTAGTATCTTAATGAGATCATTAAACAACAGATGGTTTAATGACTTTCTATATAGTTATCATAATAATTGGATTAGTTCCTTGTGTTTTTCAAAGAAATGGGTAAGACACTAGTAGAGTTATCCTAATTTATGCCAAAATGTCATAAAAAATGACCCAAATTAAATTCTACGAAAATGATACCCACGATAACCTCAAATATGATATTAAATATCAATAAGAGATGGTGCTAGAACTGAAAGTAACAAATTTATTATATAACTTAGAATATCAATATATCCCATAAGAAACATGGTCATGAAATCAGAATATGAGTCACACGTCTTTCCTTAAAATATTTATGAAATCCAATAATAGGAGTCAAAGATTGAGGAGTATCCACACCCCAAACATTTTAATAACTATATAAAATATTACCATGATAATTTAGATCATATTCAAGATGAGGAAGACTTATATGATTAGATATGTGTTGGAGATCAACAAGACTCAGATGAATTCTAGAATGATTATGAGGTAAAAATTAATCTCCATAATACCTATAATGTATAATATCTTGAAACATTTAATTCTTTTTTAGAAATCAATGAAGACACAACCCATGTTGGTGAAATTAAAGAAATGGTGGAGGAGCCTGACTACCTACCTCTATTTTCCACCATCAAAATCCAAGAGGAACTAACCACTTAATAATATATTTTAACTATACAAATATTGGGAGTCGAGTTAATCTAAATATCAATTTCATTTCATTTTATTCAATTTTAGGTTAGTATGAATTCCCACATCATTGAATTTTTTAAATTTGACAACATTTTCCTTGATTCATATAATGATAAAAAGACTAGAAATGAATATTTGGAGGAAAAGATTGATCCTCCTCATTTTATTGAACATGAATTTGAGAAATTCCATGAGAAAGTCCACATAGTTGTTCTTGAGGATATCAAGATAAAGGATGCTCATATTAAAATAGTGAAATTACTTATTTAAAGGTAAAATTAAAAAAGCATGAATGTAGAAATACATGAATTCATTCCCATTGAATATTTAATTTATGCTTATCATGTTGATACAACACTACAAAATAAGAATAAGGTTAAAAATATAGCAACATAGATTGAGGATTGTCTATATTCATCTTACCCCCACCATGTAAGTTTTAATTAATAGTTAATGGGATGGATCTAATATACCCTTTCCGTGGGACATTCCTTGCTAAGAAAGAGGATGTGAAATCTATGAAAAGACACATGTGGTTGTTCAAGTCAATTATGATCTATAATTCATAATATTATGAATAATAGTTGGAACTAACATCTAGAGGATGTAAAAAATCATGTGACCTCTTGGGAGATAATATGAATATTTATTACTACGTTCTTTATATTATTCCAATTTTATTAATATATTATGCATCACACTCTGTATTATAGTTTTTATCATAAATGAAATGATCCTTATGATAAATTGATATTTTTGTATAGTTAATGATGTCAGAGGGAACTCCCAAACCTTTATAGAGGAAACATAACAATACTTTATGGGAAAAAGAGTTCATACTTATATAATTTATGTAAAAACTCTTATCATTTTCTCCCAACAATATCTATTGAACTTTAATAATGAAATTATATGCGCATAGATGAATGTATGCTATACTAACTTATCTAGGAATTATTACTATGTTATGATCCACGGATTACCGGTTTTAGATTACAATGTTAATGATATTGAATTAGTAAAATATATAATTCAAATATTAATGTGAATAAATGATGTTAAAATGAGTAATCATTATCTTAGGTAATCAATTGACTCTTGTAATGGAAATTTACTAAAAAAAATCATGATTTTAATTTAAAAAATTGACGTGAATTGTTTTGATATTTTAATTCATTCCTTGATTGATTTTCCAAATTCATATGTCCCATTCCTGATTGGATTTATTGACCATGTACATCTTATTTAATCATGATCATATTTTATTGGGGTAATTGTTGGATATTCCACTAGTAATACAAATCATTTGAACATTCCAATAATATTATTTGGAAAAACACGTTTAAAATGATTGATTCATCTTTTGAAAATCCCTTATCCTTGAATACCACCATTACATTAATCATTTCTAATACATTGAGACCATTAATGACAATGTTAGGGATAAATCTTGTTTCAATCCATTTTTTCCCTTGATAACCTTTTATAAGTATATAAATGATATTTACAATTTAAATTATAGTAGTGAAATGAGTTAGAAATAATTTTATGATTCCTATTAAATTGAATAATTATGGGGCTACTAAATACAAGTAATGATAAATTATTGAATTCATTTATTGTTGTTTATTCTTTCCCATTTAAAAAATATGGAAAGAATAAAAATATAAAATATAATATTTTTTGAAATATGAGATTAAAAAATAAAAACAACTATACTTATAATTTTTATCATATGTGTTAAGTGATGTATATGATGTTTATTCTAATAATAAAATTTAAAAAATTAAAAATTGTTAAAAAGGTGCATCAAAAACAATGAAAAAAGTACAGAAAAATTCAAGATCATTGAAAAATCATTCATTATTCATTAATTCTAGTATAATCATTCATTGATGTTTGGAAAATTTGGAGTTATTATAATTTGAAGGGTTGAATGTCATTCACTTCAATATTTTATATCATGCTTCATAATGTAAGAGAAAATTCCTCCTCTTTGTGCCTTTATTCTTAAAAAAATAAAAATTTAAAAACCTTACTCCTTAGATTGATTTAAACTATGACTTAAAGGACCTCATTATTTTATTTGACATTTTTTCGTTAGACAATAGAGAAAATTGTATCTTTAAAACCTATAGTCTAGTATAATGTTCTCTATAAAGGAGAATAACTCCACGTGAATTAAAATCATGAGTTTTGAGATAAAATTTCCCAAGGTGATGTAAATATTGATGAGTAATGTTTAATAAAAATAAATTAAAGAATTTTAATAAATAAAAGATGAATATCCACAATTTTTTAAATGAGATAAAGAAATATACTTTATTTCATTGGTTCATTTAAATTTGAGAAATTTAATTGATATTTTATGTGTCATTTGGAAATTTCATTTGAAATTGATAATTTTTTTAATTTAATTATTTTTAGAGTTAAATAATAATAACATTAGATCTATCTAAATTCAATTTTAAAATTTTATGCTTAAGGCTATGCCTAGTATGTGTGTGTGGTTAGTTGACATAGTTATATTTCATGTATATTTTATAATCAAATTCAAATGATTTATTTTAGTTTTAAGGAGAATAACCATTAATTTCAATGTTTTATAAAATTAACAGATATTTTTAATATTTAGTTTAAATGGTCAAAAAACAACAAATACTTTTGAATTTTTATATTAATATTTTTTATGGAATTTACATTGAAATATTTTAAAGGGTTTTAAATATCTTTTCCTAATTAAATAACTTAATTTTTACGTTTTTGGTAGAAATGTGGTTTCAAGAAAACTCCTCCATCCACCTTGCCAATAACCCTCATAGACGAACCTATATAGGCCCGACTAGACAAGAATTTCCAAGGTAGATCCACCATAGGCCAGATTGGGCATGTGAACCCCATTGAAAGCATAAGCATTGAAGGTGCGAAAGAATATACAGGCTGAGTGTTGTGGCTTGGAAGAGATATGTGTGTTCGTTTGTGTGTAACAACATACCATGGTTTGGGTTTCTGGCCACTAGATACCTTGTATATGATTGTACAATACCACACCAACAAATTCCTATATTGAAGTATGATTATATTTGTTGTGTTATTTTTCACATTTTTGTATGTTATTTCATCCATGGACTCTGACACACTGAGTCTCATGAGCTCTTCCATCGTCCATAATCTTCCATTGTCGAATGCGCACTGTAACAGAATGGAATATGTATTTCAGATAAAAACCAAACAATTATTAGAACTTTCATATACTATTACTGAATAAGATTACTTCAAATCATATCCTATACCATCATATGATCAACTCTATTCCGTATGTGGATTCATCTGACCACTTCAATGATTGGATAACAGAATCGTCCTCTATTGGTTCTAGTTCAATGCATAGTTTTAATCTTCCACTACAACATCCTCTAAGATAACTTACACATAATTCATCCACCGTGAACCCTTTAGTAAATCCTTTTAGGAACCCTTCATTTTCAAAACACAGACATTACATAAATTTTTTGGAATACTTATACATTATACAATTAGATGCCCAATGACCAGATTTTTTCTAGTACCATTGGAAAGAATAAAACATAAAAACTGGTACATGAGTGAGAAAAATAATTTCCCACTAGATTATTGAAGACTAGAACCCCTCATTGACAGTTCAAAAATATATATGTATTCATATCCTTGGAATTAAATCAAGAAAAGAGGTGAGATTATATGATCAATAATGGTAAACAAGGGAGGCATGTAAACATAATGATGAGAATAAGGGTATGAGAACACGGTCATGAAAACATATGATCATACCATGAATATCCAAGTTCATAAAAATGAATCATGGAAAAAATAGTGGAATTTCATAAGGAATTAATTATATAAAAATAAATAACATAAGCCATAAAACCATAACATAGGAATAAAAAATGAAATTATGGAAGACAAATAATTATATAATATGATTTTCATAGTATCCATTGAATCAATTCCAATAACATCATAGTAGTATGGGTTCACTCCCCATACCATCGTGGTAGTCATAGTACACTCCCATATACATCTTATTATCATGAGTTTACTCCTCATAACATCTTGGTAGACATGTTTCACTCCCACAACCATCATATTAGTCCACGTTCACTCTCAAAACCATAATAGTCTACCACATGAAATATAAATCTTTACCCAATACATGGTATTGATATATAGGACCCACGCATCTCATATTGAAATAATTCATACATGTTTCACAGGATAATAAATATAAATATCTAACATATTATATGAAATGGGTATTTCAAAAATGTAATCATATTATAACCTAAGAAAAGATACAAGTTTCATTATCATTTCATCATAAACATAACCCCTAAAAAATATTGTTTCAAAAGCATATAATCCATTAATGAGAAATGAGTTTAAAAAAATCTAACCTGTTTAAGATAAGTGTATGTCCTAAAAACTATTCAATTAGTCATAACCCATTCATTGAAAGAATAAGAACAAAAAATTTTGTTTTTTTCCTAGATGTAAATTAGTAACATCAACAGATGACATTTTATATGGAAAATAATTTTGAAATATCTTTTAAAAACATTTCTTGATAAAAATATCCTTTCTTAGTTGAAAAATATTTTTTAATTCATAAAACCATTTTACAGTCATTTTCATATAAAATATCTTAAAATAATTTAAAGAATACATAAAATAATTTGGAAACCTTTTTTCTTGAAAAAATATAAAATATACTTCAAAACATTTTAAAAATAATTTTTCATGGAAAACACTTTGATAAAATATAATGATATCTCAAAAACGTTTTAAAAATAATTTTCCATGAAATCATGTAATTTTTTTGTGAATAAAATTTTAAAACCATTTTCATTGAAGAAATCATTTCCAAAAATTATCTTAAAAAATAACATTGAAACATTAAAATAATTATTCAATGATTTAATGGAGGATAAATCCTTATTAATTTTATATAGTATAAATCCATTTCATTTTCATGGTAAAAAGACAATAAATTTCCTCCTTTGGAAATCTTCAATAAGAATCATTTGAAAAAAAAATTAATGAAAAAAAGGTTAAATATATATTTTACATATAATATGATATTATTCGAATATTCTAGGAACCAGGTTTTAAAAACACAGTTTCGAAGGACAACATATTTATGAAAAAAGTGATGTAAACTTAGGCTTTCAGAAAAACACTTTGTTTAATATATTATGAAAAATTTAGTAGAAAATGGTACCAAAAAATTAATAGGATATGAATAACCATATGGGACTGAAATTGAATAATTTATTGTGATATAGAACATAATAATTCATCATCGGAGGCATAAACATAAACAATATCGAGAAGTGATGAGATTGTTTCAATAACTCTTATCACATGGAAACATGGGATCAAACTCTCCATGAATGAAAATAAAATTACATGAATCATAAAATACACTTAAAAGAAGGATTTTCAAGATTTAAGAAGTAAAATTTAATAATATACACCTAAAAATATAATTTAACTTCATAACAATACAGGAGTGTCAAAGATGGAATATTGATAAAAAACTAGTTCACTGATTTCATAAATCATGAAAAATAAATCCCATGAAAAATATATCATTATATTTTTATGTAAATAAAATATGTTTAATAATATGATAAATATAACAAAATCATGGGGTGTAAATAAACCACATAATTGGAATGAGTTTCGAACATAGCATGTATCTCAAGGAAATAAAAAGTGAGATGAAATACACTTACCATGTGTCTTGAATATATTCGTAATAATAAGAGAATCATGTATAATAATCATAAATATATTATAAATATTTTAAAGAATTATATTCTTATACATAATACCATATATTTTCAAAAAATGTCCTTATATTACAAATTTTTTACCATCCAATGTTAATGAACCAATTCATGTAATATTCACTCTCTTCTATGCATGTGTCTTAATTTGTTAAAGCATTGGTATTTATAAAAATATCATGATTTTATATTTTTTTTAATAATTAATAAATATATTTTGTATACATTATATTTATTTTATAATAATCTATATCAAATATATTTATTCAATGTAAAACATCATTCATTGAGGTGGTAAGTCGTATATACACATGAACGTTGTTTAAATTTTAATTTTCGTATAGAAAAAAAGAATGAAAATGACATATATGTATATATATATATATATATCCTAATCATATATTATTTTTGATATAATATATAAATGATATATTCACTAAAACAATCTTTAGTACAATCCATGTAGTATATGAATGAATCATATCGCTTCAAGGGGTGGTATTTTACAGTTCCTCAACCGAAATTATCAAATTTACATAAAATGAATAGAAATAATGATATGTGTTATAACTAGAGTAAATAATTTTAATGATATACTAAATATTATATATGACATATATGAATTTATTTTCTATCATAATGAACACCATGGTTGGTTTTAATAGAAAAATAAACATTCATCATTTCATGAGGCAGTAGTTCATAGTACAAAGAAATAATATCGTCATTACAAATTATATAGAGGTGTATTTATGTGAAAATAGAAAACATTTTTTAAGAATATTATAATATATTTAGGATACTATTTTTTAAAGAATAACATAATATGAGGATTAGATAGGCGGAGAAGGAAAACAGAAGAAAGGAGCTTGAGAGCAGATGTTACCTCTTAATTGGTGAACTCCTTTTGGTTTATACCAAAAGGCATCCTTGAGTTTTATTTTTTATAAGGGAAAGATTATACGATTAATTTATGGAATTTGGGAGATTATTTAAGCCTATTTTGGTCTAGAAAAGAGGCTTTAGGGGTGTTTGGAAGTGGGTAGAGGTGGTGGCCATTTACAGGGAAAGGAAAAGACACACATGGAATTTTTAAAAACAAGTTCGGTGTACCAACATTTTTACCAAAAAACATTTGATGAAATGAAAAAACTCATTAATGTAGCGATAATTACTGAATAATTGATATAAAATGGGTGTTGTAGATGATTCTATGTCATTTTGGGTCATATATTTATGGTTTAGTCTTTTATTAACGTTATTTTTCTATTAAATAATTTAAATAATTTAATAACATTCACTAATATTCATTGTAAAAAATTAATTTTAAATTATTATACATTATAAATTATTCATAATCCAAATATGGAATCCATTTTCCCAAATTCTAATCACATAACTGTCTGAAATTAATTTAATATTAATCCCGCTCTTGGGAAAACATTTTGGGTTTTAAAGTAAAAATGTCGAAAACATTGGGATGTTATTAAATCTAATTTCATTGTGAAATTTAGACCAAGGACTAAAATTTTATTAATGGATAAAAATAATATCAAAATTTACTATTAAATAAATTAAAATATAATTTAAACTTATAAGAAAACAATATGAAAAACAAGTATGAATTAAAATCCAGTCTATTAAACTATTTATTAAAAATGGAAATTTATAGAAAAATACCAAAAATATATCGAGAAATAATTTTCATGTATTTTCAAAATATTATATTTATTTTTACATATTAAATCTATAAAATTTACAAAAATTAAAATTTAAATGGGTTCTCCATTAAAAGGAAGATAAACAACCTTTATAAAAAATAGGTTTTATGTATAAAATTTAATTTCTTCTTATCTTATGTCAATCAAATATATTGAACGAATATAAAAATTATTTGATTTAATATGTAATATATTAATTAAATTAATATTAATAAACTATTTTAATTATTTTAGTTTACTAGATTAATATTTCTTGGTTACTTAAATGATATTTACCTTCTTATTCAATCATTTTCATATTCATTTCTAATTAATTAGAAACACATGAATTAATATTACATTCATGTAAACCAAATATTTTCATAATTTATATAATAAAATTAATATTTATAAACATAAAATCTTGTTTATATATCATTATAAAATATTTTTAATAATATATTATAGATAGGTAATACTCAGTCTTAGGTGTTACGTATGCTATCGCAGAAGGTAAATATTGGGTTTAATGTATGATAGAATTTTTGTTATATGTAAAATATTTTAATTCGGTGTTTCATGTAACATATGTGAAGCCAGTTCCATGTGAAAGTAATGTTTCACATAGTGAAAACTATTTTCAGTTCTTCATGAAATAAAAAATATCAAAATATTATTGTAATTTGAAAAAAATAAAAAAATATCATGGTGCTACATTCAACCCCCCCCCCATAAAATAGTATCACACATGAAATTGGTATATGTTTTCAAAGTTTTAATACTTGAATGTTTTATTCATTAAAACTAACATTATAAAAATGGATATTAGTACTTCTAATAAAAAGGGAAATTTGGAACCATAACGGTTACCCAATGTGACATATAACATGGTTTCCACATAAGATAACATAGGTTGGGAGTGATGATAAATCATAGTGGGAGAATGTAAATATTTAGAGGGAGTGATTGAGTTAATCAATTACAAACAAGTTAATAATCATTGAAAAGCTAAGGGCCACAAATTCATAAATCTATGACGATTTATAAGGGCATTGGTTAAAAAAATAAAGATATTTGGTCAATTTATTTTTTTGATCATTATATTTTATTTGAATAATTTATATATTAAATAATTATATATGGAGATATACGTACATGTTATTTTTCGATAAAAAATAATTATTTGGTTATGCTTTTACTTATTTATAATTTATCAATTACATCAAGAAATATATTTTCACAAAATAACGGTGATTCCCCACGCACTAAAATAAACATTAATTATATCATAGGGACCATAATAGAATGAAAGTTATAACTATTTATTGTTGACTATCTAAAACAAATCAATATGGAAAATCATAAAAATTAATTTTCTTATTTTATCAGAAATATTAATTCATCAAAAATAAATATACTTTATCTAGGTAATATCGTAGGCCAGTGATAGGTGTGAAACTCTAATGGTCCGTCGCTCATGATATCATAACCCACATCCATTACTAATATGATTGTTTGTCACCTGAAATACATGATGTTCATTTCTAAACCCAAATAATATATTGTCCGAACTATATAATATGGGTATCCTTAATTTAAGGTAAAACCCTAAATTTAATATTAACTAAGGCCTTCAATAAAAACATTGTTCATAGATACTTCCTCTAAATAAAAACATAAAATATTCATTAATTTTTTTCCTTATAACCCTTCTCAAAGAAAAAATTCCAAAACATTAGAATGTGAGTCATGAAATCCGATTAACATTGATTCTACTATATATCTACAAGTAGCTATTTTTTTCACATTCCTAACTTTTGAATTCCCATATTTTTTTGGACAACATGCATGATTCCTTATTCAAAAGTATACTGAATCAATTCATTAAATCCAAAAATGTTGTAAACATAATCAATTATATCATAAACCACCTATCAACAAGTCCTTACATAGTTCCAATGAAATTAGTTCCACACAATTTACTATTCCATATACACATATCATTATATATATAAAAAATCTTATCATAGAGAATATATTAATTGTAAGATTCACGTAGTCAAAATATCAACTTTTCATTAAATAACTTCTTTATTCCATCATGAAAATTCAATATAAACTTGTAAATAAGGAGAAAAAGAAAAAATTAAATAATTATTGTATATTTATTCATTCAAAAATTTTGAACCCAGAAAGATGAAAACTTATATTACTTCATCCTTAATCCAATATAAATGATATCTCATCCTATTAAATAATACCTCATTACATTAACATTTCATCTGTAGTCTCATCATCATCATAAATGTAACCGTAACTTTCACCAGATTTTTTATTCTAATTAGAAATTTTCTTCATGGCAGTTTGAGTTTAATAATTACAATTTACTCTACACATAAAACACATAACCTTTGATGATTTCTTAAAAAGGTCATTATTCAAATGCATTTTAATAACCAAACTCTTCATTTTTCTTATGCGGTCACTTGATTTGTGTACTTCTTTTCCACATTCAAAATAAATTATTGTTCCTCTTAAGAATTCACTCAGTTTATCCTTACCACATTATTAAAAAAAACTAAATATTATTTCCTCTAGTGACTCCATTACCATCACCCTCAGTGAACCCTTCACTCTTTTCCTTGGTGACTATGAGAGTTGGATACGGTAAATATTATTAATCTTGTTTAGTGAAAACTGATTAGGCATGATCAAAAAAACATTAACACTTGTGATCATTCCACATTAATTATCAATAGAAAATATTCCATAACATTCAACATTAACATAGATTCATTTTGTTCCCCTCATTAACTAAAATTGGAAGCATAGTTTGAGTGTTACATATCATAGAAAAAACAACATTATCATGAAATGAATTAAATATTGTATATCTAAATCATGATAGATTTTTTAATATATGACACCTTAATTTTATCCTATTTTATTCATAGGAAACTTATATTTAAATCCACTGTGATGGTTCATGATAGTTTTTTCAATTTTAAATGAATATCACTAGAAGGGTCAAACCAGATGTGTAGCAAGGCCCATTGTTGGGTACCAGATTACCCCGAGTTAGGACAAGAACAACTTTTTAGAGTTTTTACCCCTATGTACATCTGTTCCAAATCCACAACCACTTATAGTATAAATACATAGATGTACTATTAGGAAGCCACTAACTAAATCCTTTACCAAAATTTCAAGACATTATCCTAAATGCTAACTAATTCTTATAGTCCATAGAGATATCCACTAGACATATCCTTTGAAATAAACCTAGGATCACACTAAATTTTTTACATCCTATATTAGAAATAATATCTCTAACTTTTATCTAATACCAACTATAGCAACCTTTTATTTTCTAAAAATAAAAATTATATAACATTTTCAGAATACGTACACATTATATAAACAAACGCCCAAAGACCAACTTTTGGTTAGTGCCTTTTGAAACATGGAAACATAAACCATTGTACACGAGGGATCTACATTACCACCCACTAGTTTCTCCAATAGTATATCCCCTCTTTGATGTGGCATTGAAAATAATAAATATTCATAGTATGGTAAAGGAAACATGAAAAGGGGAGGGATAAGACACTCAGTTAGGGAAATCATTAGAGACATGTAAGCATACTCATGAGTATAAGGGTATGAGAACATGACCATTAAAATAGAAGAACATACTCTTCATTATAACTATCATAAACATAAATCATGTCATATATCATGGCTATTCATAAGACATTAATTATGTGAAAATAATAAATATAATCCATAGAATTATAATATAATAATAAAAAAATGGTATTGTGGAATACATATAATAATATAATAGGATTTCCATATTATCCAAGGAATTTCTTTTAAGGCCATTTTAGTAGTACTTTCTCACTCCACATAATATCTTTTTAGCCGTGGTTCACTCCCATGGACATCTTATTAGAATGAGTTCACACCTCCAACTTTCTCAGTAGTCATGGTTCAATCCCATGGACATCTTAGTATTCAATATTCATTCTCAAGACTATCATATTCTATATCATGAGATATAAATCATTACCCAAGGAATTGTATGGAGATATAGGTCCCATCCATCTCATAATGATATCATAAATACATGTTACATAAGATCAAAACAGAACATATCATAACACATGATATGAAATAGGTATTATAAAAATTTAAGCATATCATAGCCTAGGGATAGAGATAGGTTTCATGATCATTTCATCATTAACATTAACCCTGAAAATAAGTTCGTTCGAAAATTACATAACCTTTGAATGGGAAATGGGTTTCATAAACACATAACCTGTGAAAGAGAAATACGTTTTCTAGAGACCATGATATTAAGCACTACACATTCATAGAATGAATCTGGAGGGAACCACTATATCATTTCCTAAAAGGTCATGAAAGACATCAAAAAATATCACCATATATAGAAAATATTTTTGAAATATCTTTCATAATTGTTTCTTGAAGAATATATCCTTTCTTTTTGGAATTTTACATTAATAAATAAATCTATTTGAAAAACATTTCATATGAAATACATTTAAAAATTATAAATATTACAAAAAATAATTTGAGAATATTTCTTCTTGAAAACAAATATAAGAAGAATTAAAAAATATTAAAAACAGTTTTTTTCTAAAAAACATTGAAAACATATAATAAAAGTTTGAAAACATTTTGAAATTATTTTTCTTAAAAAATTATAAAAGAAGTTTGAAAAAATTTGAAAAAAAATTCTTTAAAAATATATTTTATATACATTTTCTAAAAAATAACATTTAAACCTGAAAATAATGCTTTAAAGGTTTGATGGCGGATTTGTCTGTGCATGTTGTACGACGTAAAATGAACATTCCTTATCTGCAGTAAAAAGTTTAGAAAATTGCCTCCTGACAAAATAGATAAGAATATTCCTTTAAAAACATATTTTAAAGATGAAAGGGTAAGAATTTATTTTAATGATCATATTATATTATTATTATTTTCATGGAAGCCATTTTTATAAAAAATGGTGTTTATAGAACATATGTTTCCAAACAAATAGTAGCTAAATTCGAGCTTTCATAAAAACACATTCTTAACTATCTTATGTACCAAAGAGGAAAAAATGGTAGAAATAACAGAAAATAGAATGAATAGCCATAAGTGATGAATTTTGATGAATTTATTGACATATTTAACATAATAATTCATTAATGGAAGCATAAAGATAAACAAACTCAAAAATTTATTTGATTGTTTCAATAATCTTATTTCACTTGGTAACAAGAGATCAAACACTCCATGTAATAAAATAAAATTAAAGTAAGCCTAAAATACCAATAAAGTTATTATGTTTGTGATATATCCTCCATTATATAGTTATATACAACTAAAAATGAATTTATTTTCATTATACAACATGAGTCTCATAGAAGGAAAAGCATGACAAATTTTTTTTGTGGTAATTTTTTTATGCATAAACCCCATAAAAATATCATAAAAAAGATATGTAAATACCAAAAAATTAAAAAAAATATACATATAATACAATCATTGTCATCACATTCCCCACACAGATGTAAAAATTGTCAAACATAGCTTGCATCTCATATAAATAAATAGTGATATGAAATACCATTATCTTGTGTATTGACTCTTTTCATACTCATAGAATATTTTTGAAAAAAAAATATATGTTTATGATACATATATTACATAATAATATTATTTTATATAATACCATATATGGTTTTATTATGAACATATATTACCCACTTTTTAATGATCTTATGTTAAGGTTTCACTTTTGTTAATATTCACTCTATTCATTAGATGTTGCTTAATTAGTTATGTCTTTGGTATTTATACTTATAACCAAATTTAAATAATGTAAATAATGATATAAATATTATATATATCCTTTATATTTATATTGTAATAATCTATATCTTAATGAAGAATGAAACGGAATACACCATTCATGGAGACCATAAGTCGTATATACGTATAACATTGTTACTATTGAAATTATCATATTGAATTAAATAATCAAAATAAAATGTAGTTATATATATAAATATAATTACTAAAATAAATTTATTATATCATAAATATCTTTTAATTTTACAAAAACAATCTTTAATACAATCCACGTAGTTTATGAACAAATCATATAGCTTTGAGAGGGCAGTAGTCTACACTTTCCCAAATGAAATTATTATATTAAGACCAATTAAAAAGTAAAAATATAAGTCTTTTAAAACTAATAAATAAACCTAGCTAAATAATAAAGATAATATATGGTATATATAAATATATATTTTTATCATAATTTCCACCATGGTAGGTGGTAATGGAAAAATTAACAATCATCGTTTCATGAGGCATTAGTTCGCCTTACACAAAAATAATATGTCTGTTACCAAATGGATGGAGGTGTGTGTAAGTGTAAGTCATTTCCTTATGATAAAAATATCCTATTATATTGATGATATATTTTTTATCATACAATAATGGTACAATGAACATGGAGGGGTGTAGAAGGAAAATAATGGAATGGATCTTGGGAAAATACTTTGTAATTAAATTGGTTAACTCCTTGTGGTTTGTAACAAAATACTTCCTTCAATTTCCTTCTTCCTAAAGTAATTATTCCATTAATAAGGGAGGAAATCTGTAAGATTATTTTAGAAGAGTTTCGGTGAGCCATATTTACTGAAATGTGTGAAGAAGTGTGTAGAGTTAATGGCCATCTATTAGGTCGAGAAATGACTAAGTTGGTATGTTTGAAAAAAAGTTAGGAGTACCCATGTTTTTTGCCTAAAAAGAATGAAAAACCAAAAAAACACAACACTTTAAGCTTAATTTAAGATTAATGGCCATAACATGGGTTTTGGACAAGTTTATATCTCTTTTTGGGTCTAATATTTATTGTATAGTATTTTATTAACCTTATTTTTCTTTAAACCTGTCTAATTAATTTTATAAAATTTCATTAAACATTATGGTAAATAAATTTGGACATTTTATAAAATAGAAATTATTATATTTAAAAATATTGAATCCATTTTCCCAAATTATAATAAATTATGTGTCATAAATTAGTTTAAAATAAATCACATTGATGGGATGACACTATGGGGTTTTAAAGTAAAAACGTCCAAAAGATTGCAATTTTTTATATCCAATTTTAATGTTAAAATGATTCTAATGACCTAAATTAGATTTATTCATAATAACATTATCTAACTAATCATTTGAACTAATTAAAATTAAAATTTATCCTTATAAAAAAATTAGATGAAATGACTGTTTTGAATTAAAATCATGTATTTTAAGTATTCATTAAAAAAATAAACCTTATGAAACAATACAAAAAGTATCCTAAACTATTTTTATGTGATGAGTCCAAATAAAAAGTTTATTTTGTCATAATTAATCGATAAAAGATTAAATTTATTTATTTTAAATGGGTTCTTTATTAAAAGGTGGTAAAACTACCTATATAAACAATAAGTTTTTTTTATAAAAATGTGTTTGTTCTAATCTTCTATCTATAGAATCTATTGGATGAATATAAAAATTATTACCTTGAATATATAATACTATTTATCCCATTAATATTGATTTCCAATTTTAATTAATTTAATTTACTTTGTTAAAATAGAATTGTGACTGTATTAATATTTTCCGTTATATTCAATTTGTTTTCTTATTCAATTATAATGAATTTGTGAGCAATTGTTTCATATTATATTTGAGTAAACTAGATATTATCATAATATATATAATTATATTAATATAGATCAACATAATGGATAGGTTATATCTCATTATAATAATATCCTGTAAAATTTAATATAGTTAGGTAATACTCGGTCTTTCGTGTTACACAAGCCATCAAGGAAGGAAAATATTTGAGGGTAATGTATGCTAAACTTGTTGTTTCATGTAACTTATGCCAAATATGTGTTTTGGGTAACATTAAACAAGCCATTTATGTTTGAAAGGATTTTTTTATTAGAATAAAAATCAGTGTATCATGATAAGAAAAATATAAAAACATTAAATTCATGTGATTTTTGATTTTCACAAAATCTATGGATGTTACAATCCTACTAATTGGTTCCAAACCAATATCTTTTAAACACCCAATTTTATCTGGGGTTTCTATTATCAAATCCATATGGGTCTTCAAGGGTGGCTTTAAAATTATATCATAAAGTATCTTTTACAAATATTTAAGGTTGAGAAATTCATTCTCTTTCCCTATATTGGGATAGGCACAGCCATGATGTGATGGATCTCAAGAACTTTATCGGGAGATTTCATGTTTTTATCCTTCCCCAATATTTTTTAATATGTTTTTTCATTTTCTTTTTATTTTATTTTTAATTTTTTCTAATTAATTTAACTTTTTTACTTTTATTAACACTCTATGATTTTTTCTTTTTTATTCTAAGTGTGTCTCAACCATACTATCATATTCTTCTTAATATTCTCCTTCTTTATCACCATAATCATATTATTCTTATTCATATTCATTTATAAATTATTTTATTGAATATATTTTTATTTTATTTTTTTAGTTTTCTTTTTTAATATTGTTTTATTACCCCATTACTCTCTTCTTCTTCTATGTTGTTTTATCATTATCTCTACTTCTCTATTCATTATTTCCCTTCTATTATTATTATTTTATTCACTTAATTATTTTATATTATTTTAATTCTTTTTCATTTATTCCCTCTTTCCACCAAAAAGATATCATTCTTTCGAAAATTAGTGCACAACCAGATGTTTGGCCAAGGGGAGGTCAAGGTGTTGTTGAATTATTGATTTATTTTTATAATATTTTTTGAAAGATATGAGTGGAAATAATGAGTTTGGTGATTGTACACCATGGAATGAAACTAATATATATGTTTATTTTTTGGATTCATTTATTTTTCCTCTCTACATTGGTTGCCTCATTAAATATTGGAGTTGAAAGAATCAGTGGATGAAACAACATTCGATAGTGGTAGGTCTTGTATGATGTCACCCAATTATATGAGGTGTTCCATCAAACATGATTACATGATAGATGAGATTTATATTTTCTAATGAATTCATGATTTCATAATTTATTAATAAAAGAATTTTATTTTATCATGAAATTTCTTTGGTTGGATTATCAAACTTATATTATAAAAATAATGGAAAATAATCATGGAACCCAAAACAAAACCCAAGTCCAATTTATTACTTTTTAATTTCATTATATTAGCTTTTCTTGTTATTATATGTTTAAATTTCATTATTCGTTATATTTAAATATTTTTAGAAAGTAATAAAAAATCAAATGTGTTAATTATTTTTTCCTAAAATAATAAA
This sequence comes from Viscum album, assembly GCA_963277665.1. NCBI lineage: Eukaryota > Viridiplantae > Streptophyta > Magnoliopsida > Santalales > Viscaceae > Viscum > Viscum album. The sequence continues at coordinate 397,664,738 of OY728148.1, forward strand.
ATACAAAATAATAATTTTTTGGGAATTTGATGAAGTGACTAAATAATCTTAGAGGAACTTCAAGTGAAAAAACACTTTTCATCTCCTATGACTCTTTAGGAACATAATTTGGTTCCTCCACAACATCGAAAAGGAATTTATTAATGATATTATAATTTATTCATATGATCATCACAACAATTTTGTGGTACTTTTTATCAATTTAAATTTCATAAACACATATACCTTGATGCATGAAACAAAATTATATAGGTATTCTTCCTTAGAGTTTTTAGATAAATTTGTATACATAATTCAAACATACCACTTAGTATTTCCAATGTTTCTCTTAGAAATTTCCTTCCCTAAACTATTTTTAAAACTCATAAAAAACAGATTCCCTAAATACATAACCTAAATGATGTTCTTTAATATTTATTATAACAAAGAATAAATCAAATATATTTCCTTTTGGATATATAGAACATTAAATTATATTATTGGCTTCATAAAATTTTATATATTTAAAAAATCCTCTAAAATTATTATAACATTGTGTAATAAAAAAAACTTATGACTTGTAAACCATTAATGAAGAACAATTATCTAATGTAAAAACAAATAATATCAATACATAACTTCATCAGTATATTCCAAAATATGTATACCGGTCACTTCAATTGTATAATGTCTTTTAGTATAACTCTATAATTTTTTCCTTCACATACCAACCTTAGACTAATTATATTCTTAGACAATCATCAGTCATATTATTCGAAGTATTTTTCATGATAATACTTTTTAATCATATAATTCACTAATTTATATATTTCCTATCTATATAAATTATACATATTAAAAAACATTACATAAATTCAAATGGCATGTGTAATTAAATTACCCAACAAACATTATGAAATATCATATAATGATCTTTGTCATATAACATTTTTCAAAAACAATATTTACATTTTGAAAACATTCCTATTACTGGTAATGTTAAAAATGTTTAACTAATAAAACATTGAAATTACAAAAATTTAAAAACAATTCTAACATAGACTCTACGTATCCAATCACAATATTGATATATTATTCATTATGATATCCACAGTACTTTTTAGTATCTACTTTGTACTTGTGCATGATTTTATACCCAATTTGAATAAACATAATCATGTTGTTCTCAATACTCTTGATTATAGAGAAATTTTTGAAAAAAATTGATCATTATACTTAATTATCAAACACTCCATCCCATTGACCATTTACACATTATTATATAATAATTTTAAACAAAATTCATGCCAATTAACTCAATCTATAAAGGTATTCCCGACAGAATCGATATAGTATTCTATATGTAATATTCATCATAATTTCCCCATTTATAAAAGAAAAACTAATGATATTGATTTACGTTATTACATCAAAATATAATTATATTTTGGTTAATCTTTATTTATTTATAACAATCCTAAAAAAATATTATTCACCACATCTCTATTCTTTGAAGCACCTCAAATTTTCATCATCCTAAGAACACCTCCTTGAGATACAATTTTAAAACAATGAATACAAATCAGTAATATGTTACTAACTAATGATAAATATTGTTAATCTAAAAATTATAATCCTCTGTGATTTAACTCTATGTAGGTAACATGAATCAATAAACAATAATAGCATGTTGTCCATAATCAGTGACATAAAAAAATCATACACCTTAGAAATATCAATGTAACATTTATCACTTAATCATTTTATCTAAACATTATTCACCTAAACAAATTCAACCTATAAGAACAAATTTTCTAAAATACGCTTCAAAAAATTTTTAAAACAGTTCACACATGCCGAAATTACATAATACCCCTTTGAAAAACTCCCCAAAAATATATGATATTCTTTTATAAGTTTAAAAACATTCCCATGGAAATATTTATGTTACAAATTTTTTCTCACTATATATATATCTATCAAAATAAAATATGATTGGGGGATAGACTAACATACATTTTCCATGAATAGGGGTAGGTCAACCTCTCATTTTTATCCTCATGTTATGACATATTTCATTTAGTAATTTTTTATGACGTTATTAGAATAAATAATTGATGAAGAAACAAACCAAATTTTTAGTTCATTATTATTTACATGCTCATTGATTATGTGATATTTGATAAAATTTTTCATTCAAAAAGAATATTGAAATAGATATATAGTACTTTTTTAGATAGTTATTATCATAAACCAATAGAAGGGGTAAAATCACATAAAAAAAGTATTCTAAATACTTCTTCGTCCATATGAGTTTTTTATATCTTGAGTGGAATATAAATACTCATATTTTTTAGTTCTGGTCATTACATAATTTAACCTATTTATATTCCAACACTGATATATTTCCACCATTATATAATCAACACCAGATGCAGATATTCTTTAATCAAAACATCATAGTCAATTTGTATCTAAATAACCAAATAGATCAATATTTCCCAATCTATAATATTTTATTCTAATTTGTATTATACCATTGATATATCTATGAAATTTTTTTCCCTATAATTAAGTGTGGTTTTTTTATCATTTTGATCTGATGAAAATAATGTCACATAATACAAAATATTTCCCATAAATATATTAGAAAAAATATTCTTCTAAAAAATATCCTAAATTAATTATTATGAACCACATTAACATCAAAATTTTAAAAAATTAAGTTTCTAATTAAAGGATTGTGGGAAAAGGATTTTAATATTCCCTAAAAAACATTTTCAAAAGTGCTGTTACATAATTTTCGTTATATATGAAAAATGATATTTTTCTATTTTGTGAGATTTTTATTATTATAATGTCATTGATTTCTCTTAGATTGCACATTAAAATAACATCTTCATCTCTTTATAAAAAATATCTCCTTTTTCTTCACAATTATATGTGAATATAATGTCATCCACATAAATAATAAAAATGAGGAAAAACTCTTTATTTCCATATATATAAAGGCTAATTTCAACACATCCTTTCATAAAGATCAACATAATAAAGAAACTAACTAACTTTTAATACTAATATTTAATATATTGATTATAACCTTATAATTACTTATTTAACATACACATGAATCTAAAGGGTTTTATCATATAAAATTGATCATTAGAAGACTATTAATAAAATAATACATGATATTCATTTTAACATTCTAATATTTCCATTTTACAGCGATTAAAAGAATGATTACGATAATATCTAATATTTACAACAGTGAAAAATTCTAATCATTGCCAATGCCATTAATTATTGAGTATCTTTTACTGACTTGTCTTTCCTTGATTCCAAAACAATTCAACTTTATCATAAAACATATTTTGAAACACACATTTTGAAAAAAAACAGCATTTTATAGTCTTCTTTGGGTTCACGTTATCATGTATATTTTTTATCAATATGATCCATCTCTTCATTCATCATATCAAACCAATATTCATTCTATAATGATTCATCAACATATTTTATCTCAAACTATGAGTATGAGTAAGTATGTTATATTATCATTGATAGCATTTTTGTTTGAAATCATTTTCATTATTATCCATTGATTTTTTAAACTTCCAATTTATTATTCATAGTTGGATGAGATGAACATAAATGTATTCATTACATGAGATAGTTGAGCCAAATTTTTTATCTCAAAATGATTCAAAATGTGTACTATAATTAATAACATTTTCATGTGGTTCAACTTAACAACATCATCATCTATTATTTCATATCTATAATAACTGTGAAACGTTTCTTTATAAATTTTGAAGAAATATAACATCTACTGTGTCAATAATCATTCATTTCACATTTAAATTACACCTATATCTTCTACCATTATATGGATTTAAAATAAATATTCCATTAACTTATATCTAGTCAAAATTTTCAATATTCTCACCCATGAAATTTATTATGATAGTAATTTTTGAAACATGTAGGTATATAAAAATTGTTTTTTATTGTTAATACACAATGAATGAATTCATATTAAGGATTATCCTATAAAAACATTTACTATAGATATGAACTTATTCTTTGATATCGTGTCTCTAAAATTATAAACAAGTATAATGTTCTCTCCTCATTATAAAATCCATATTTAAAAACTTCAATTTCTTATTTCCAAAAAATTATTTATCTATTTAATTAATGAATCAATAAATCCCTAAAGAATATAATTGAGTTAATTTTATTCTATAAAAATATTATTTAAATATTTTCAACCAATATTTATTCAAATATTATATTTATAATATCCAAATAAATTTCTTACACCACTCCAAAAACTATAAACCATCTTGAGAATCTCTATTTTATCAACCAAATTTATAATTCATTTATTGTGAGTTAATTCCTAAAAAAATAATTTTCTTAGTTTCATTATTTCATTCTCATGGGTCTATAAATTTTATATTTTTAATGTTTATATGATGAGATAAATGAATATTTACTTTATTTTTTACTGGGATTATAATAACCATTTCTAGTTCAAGGAAAAATAAAACATTATTCTTGTTCTCATGATTGGAATATCATTAATACCTTAAATCTTTGAATTCCTCCTCATGTATACTCTATCTATTTATTCTATAGATTATTTTCTTTGATTATTCTTATATATCTTGAAATAGGTGCATCACCAACGTGAAACAAGTTTCAATTAGTTCATTTACCTCTTGTAATAACATTCCTATCATCAATCCATTTAATAAAGAAACCATATATTCTAAAAACACTATATTATGTTAATCCGAATTTTGTGAAAAAATTTAAAAAAGGTGTATTTTCCCATTATTAACCAATAATATTTTAGAATTCAACTGTTATTTTTGAAAAATATTAGATACAACACCTTGGATTCTGAGTAACTCATAATTTAAAAAATCAACGTAACATTTTTATAATAGTTTACATCATTAATTATCATAAAATAACCCATTATATTTAAAAAATGTCTAAAAAATATCCATTTTCATATTCATTTTGTGAAACTAAGAGATAGTTTAATAATTAAATAATTTTTTTAATTTTTCATTCTTATAAAGCACTATTTAATATTTTTATATAAATTTATTTCGGGTATTCAGGATTATAAAACATTTATAGGAATTTAATGGTTTACTAAATCCTTTAAATGTATTTTCCAAGTGTCTAAATCTATTTTCAATCTTTAAAATAATATTTTATATTTTTATTCTCTTATTTGGCTCACTCCATGTAAAACATTGCTTAAAATTTCACCTAAATTAATTGTAGTATATTGACTTCCAATGAAATTTCTCATTGTATGATGAAATCTATTTTAATATCAAAAGATACAATATAATAAATATTTTATTAGTATTATTCATAAAATCTAGTGTTTTGAAGAGGATTTTGATTATCATTCTTACCATATATTGTGGATCATTATAGCATAATAGTGTTTTGATTACCACCAAAATTTTGTTTCATCAATATTGATTTCATCTCCATGTCAATAAAATATATAGTAGTATCATCCTTTGGTTTATACATTGAAGAATCATACACATTATGGTTTTTAAAATTTCATTACCTGATTACATATATAGTATTTTTAAATTTTATTTCTTTTGGACTTTTTTTACTTCTTATTATCCTTATTGGATAATTTTTATTAATCATATTAAGGATTACACTTGTCAAAAAAATATAAACCTTTTGAAATTGGGTTTTTTATGTTTTTAATTAATTTATCATATTTAACTAGTTTTTTTTATAATGTTTTCATTATTCCTCCTTCACATGCATATTTTTATTAATCCTAAAATTGATGATCTAATCTTCATAATTAAACTACTTCTGATTGTCAATCTATTTATGAAAATTTTGAATTTTCTTCCTGAAAATATTTTTAATGTTTTGGTAATGTGTTTTATTTCATTAATTTGTTATTTTCAATCTCATATTGATAAATCATTGAAATAAAATTTCTCAACTCTCACATTATTATAAATTACAATAGAGAAATATATAAATATTCTTTGGAGTTATTTCCATCATCACATGTAACATTTTTATCATTCTCATTTTTATAATATAAAGTTTCAGGTTCATAATCACTATATTTTTTGTCTTCTTCATCTATAGATTCATCATATTCACTATCCATTGGAAAAAAAGTTCATATTTTTATATGTATATAACTTTTTAACAATAACCTTATAATACGAAGAAAAATTATTTTCATTCTTCTTCCTGATAGAGTTCATTGAATTTATGTCATATTTATCATTGTCTTCTTCTTCCATAAATATAGTGATTTTTTTAAAAATATAAAATATCTCCATAAAAAAGAACATTTGAGTGATTGTATTTAATTATCTATTTACCCTTTTAACATATTTATAAAACACAAAATTTATAAAAAAAATTCCAAAATCATATCCAATATTACATTCAGTGGCTTATTACTCAAAAACATTATAATAAATTCAATTTTGGTATCTATGAATGAAAATTATCAATAATCCATTTCTCAATTCCTGTAAAATGTTATCATATCATTTCATAATCGATATGAGTGTTCTATAGATCATCTAGAGAGAGATAGTGATTTTCATGATATCTATATTCTATGTATGAAACATTTCATTAAATGTTTCAGGTTCAATTCCTTATATCATTTCAATAATGGTTATGTCTTCCATATTTTCACCCAGAGATCTTGTGATCATTAAAACATCATTCACCCATTAATAGAAGCTGTAAAATGATTCATTATCATCCTTATAATTATGTTAAAACTCTATTATCCATATTTGGAACATTTCATTAATTATATTTATATTCCCATTCTAATTATTCTTCACCTAATCCTATATACCTATTTCCATTAGAATTTTAATAATTCTATATAAATAAATTTTAGAGAGAAAATAATTTCTTGAATTTTTTGGATCACATATGAATCTACTAATAAACCATTTCAATAGTTTCATGAGGAAATCATCATTTTGAATATGGAAGCCATATATAATATCCTCTTGAATTTTATAATAAATAGAAATATGATAGGGAATTATTTAATATTTCTAGTTTTGAGAGTTATTCCCATAAATTATGGGAATCCCTATACTATTAATAGAGTTTGGAAGATCCATAGAAACTAGTAATTTATGTATAAATTAGAAAATATATAATTAAGTAAACCATTACTATAATAAAAATTGAATAGACCAATAATGTTTTGTACGATCCCTTATATTGGGGAGAGTGAATCAATTCTATTATAGTTTTTTATTTCTCATTTCTAAAATAACCAAAATCTCTTATTAGAGAGATATGAATTTCTTAGAAATAATGAAGACATGAAAAAAACACAATAAAATATGTATTTGAATTGTAAATTATTAAATAGGAGTAATTATCCCAAAGAATGGTTTGTAATTTATCCAAGACCACAAAAACCATACGAATACAATCATCTGATGTGGTTATAATATGTATATATAATCATTTCACTTGAAAAACTGTATATTTAAGGGATAGTGCATTTGATAGTCATATATAAAAATGACATATCAATTTGTTCATGATAGTTGAATGACCATTCAAATGTAACAATACGTATTTTGTAATTATACTTTTTTATCATTCTCCACAATTAATTTAATGAAATCACATTGTATGTTTACCATTAATGTAATATAGAAGTTATGAGAACATCCTTTAACATCAATTTGAAGCTATATATTCAATTACTTGTTCATATAATCAACATCATTAGGTCGTCCATCTAGTAAACTGTGCGTGGTACCTTATGATGATAGGTTCCACTTCTTATGAACTCTTAATCTGATCACCATAACACAATATCTTTTTAATAAAACCTGATAGGTATTTTCAATAGGCTAGATTATGATTTTTATATATTCTACATTTTGACTAATCATCTATTCACGCAATCTATATAATTCCACCTTGATAAAAATATCCATCGGGTATCCTCTTAGTTAATGATACTTCAATATATTCATCTAATAGTCTCAAAACATCAAAAATGCTTTACCTCTCTTCAAAAATCATGAACACACATTCATTGACTCATTATCCTTTTTATATTATTACGGTTCCATGGTTTTTAGGATATTTGTGAACAAGATTCAAAATTCATAATTAATATTTCCAATGCCCCACATGAATAATATCTTCATTTGACATCACTAAACACTCATATGAAGTTGGATTTACCCTTAAAAAGGTGTCAATGTTCCCCTTCATATTTTCTTTTAACATGGAAGCAATCACATATCATTCCTTTATGATATTTGGAACATTTAAAAATCATAATTTCATCATCACATTTAAAATATTTATGAATGATTCCAAATGTCCATAAAACTACTAGAACACTATATCGCACATATGTCAAGTAAATAAATTAATAAACTCTTCTGACAAATGTAAGTTCATCTAATTATCCTGAAAATCATAATTGGATTATTTTAGATGACATCCACAAGACTCTTACACCATCAATTATCTTTTATAACAACACTTCATCTGTTTCATTCACAGTCTAGCCTCTAAATTATGGAATTTATTAATAAACATACATCCATTGACAAATGATATGCATTCAATAATTTTCACGAATAAAACTAGTTACCCTAGTAACCTAATAATCGAGACAGACCTGACACAGGCCGATGGGTATTCCAAATCCCCACAAGATAACTACTATCACATGGGATCATACTAACTGATAGTGGGAATGGTTTTTCCCCAAAAGAAATATATATTTAAAAATGACATGATATATACTTATAAAATTAAATTCCACTTGGATTAATATACCAAAAGTTGAATAAGAAATAAATACCAAATTACTTCAACCATAGTGCAAAAATAAGTAAAATAGTTCTTACCCCAATTAAGATGAAACTCACCAAGTCTAACATTAAATAGGTGGATCCAGCTCTAAGATATTTTTTCCCCTTTCTAAAACCTATAAGGAGATATTCTACATAAAAACAAAGGCACAAGTATGGAATGAGCCAAATCCCTATAGTATTTCAGTAAAAATTTCACAACATATTTCAATATCAAATTAGCCTCTTAATCTTATTTGAATATAAAACAATTAATTTATGAATTTCAAAAAAATATTTGAGAAAATTAATATTTAAATTTCAAAATATGGAAATACATATAGAAATTCATATTCTACATTTTAAATTATAAGAAAATATGTTTCAAAGATGAAATTTAAATTTATCCAAGGGTACTTTACACAAATACAAATTATTACAAATTTTCTAGAAAAAAACATTTATATAAACCTGTATATATTAATTCATAAGGCATGTAAAAACTTTTACAAGAATGGAATATATATATTTAAAATAATAAAAAAGGAAGAAACATGGTCATGTTACAAATAGGTATGATAGTTCTAGGCTATTTATATCAAAAAAATTGAAACAAAAAATATACAGATGTTCCACTTTAATCCTAAGGAATAGTGTAAACATCACCATCACTTATGGAATGATGATGTCATGATATGTTGTTTCATAAAATTGTATTTCTTAAAGTGAAACACAAAATTTCTCACTAACAACCTAAGGCTTACATGTGCTCAACTAAAAATACATGATAGGAAATTTATTTCATGAAATCATTAAATACAATTAAATATTGTTCTCTATTTCAATTACACTAATTTTCCCTTTATAACCTGTAATGAGTTTTTAATAAAAAATGTGTTTTCAAAAAGATAAAACCACTAGTTAAACATAAAACCCCATTTTAACCCATTTTTCATAAAAATGAATATGAAAACAATTCCTGTAATTTCTAAATCCATTTATGAATTATATCGAACAATTTAATTTTCATATGATTCCACAAATTTCATCTGAAACCCCCATTTCCCTAGAATATTGGATTTTCATAATTTTTATTCATATAATAAAAAATTAAAAATTAATTCCAAAAACATAATTGATTAAATATCCATCAAAATAGATATTTATATTTAACAATTGATTTTACCACAATTTATGTAAACACGCCCATAATTAAATGAAATTATGGGTTTTTCAAATTTCATGATAAAAACATACCCTTCCAAAAAAATCCCTTTTCAATGGAATTTTGTTTTTATCCAAAAAAATTGAAATTTTTTTTGATCAAATTTTTTTAAATTAGTTTAATTCAGTAGAGTGGAAAATAAATAAATAAAATCCAAGTTAACTAAAAATTGGGCATCCTAACAGAACCAACTATTCCAGAGCTAATAGATCTCGAAGCATCCATCACCAATCCAAATTTTCCATGGATTATGAACAACAAAAGTATATGGGGAAATAATGATCAATAAATAGGTTTATAACTGCAAAAATCTAGGTATAATATCTTTAATTATACACAAAGATCCCTAGAACCTTGAGGAGAATGGGAGATATCCTAGGAGATCAAGAACGTTAGGAGGAAACATACTGATATGAGATAAGAGGGAATTATTCCTACTTCGATTCAAGTTTGAGAGGTATTTGATGATCCGTGAATCATCCATTAGAGCTCTCAGGAAGATTGAAACACGTTTTGGTTAAAGGAGGTCCTCACATGACATAAAACTATGGTTCATTAATATTTAATTAAAAAATATTATGGAAAAAACTATTCACATGGTTTCCTATGAAGATGTAAATAGTTTTGAAAAAATATGAGCAGAACATGTTGTACTGTTAAATGGGCCGCATGCATCTCCTTAAGCGGGAAAATAATTTTTCAAACTATTTGAAAGATGTGTGGATCTAACTATCAAAAATTACACATTATAGCATGCAAGGGTGCATGGTTTAGAAACTCATGGGCCAACCATGATGTAACTGTGCACTTTTCTAGAAACATCCAAAAACATTAAAATTTCATAGTAAGAAACCACAAATGAAAACCATAAAATGATATCTCAAAACAAGTGTTTAAGATTACTTTAATATAGAAACATGTTGTTACAACCGCCCCATCATATAAATATTATGTCCTCAGAAAGCCTACGATGAAGCAAACATGTCAAAAAGATGAGGTAACTGCTCTTTTATCTATACCTTAATCTCCGAAGTCTCATGAGAATCAGATCCATGAAACCATAAAGCATGAACCAATGGAATCTTCCTAAAATGATGTACCTTGATTATAGAATCAACTATCCAAATTTTCCATTCTGTCAGTGGTAAACTATGTTCAACATCTAGATTACACCAGTTCAGAAGATGAGATGGATCAGATAGGTAATGTTTTCAAGGAGGTATATTAAACATGTACTGTATTGACATCAGCTATAGTGGAAGTGATAATTAATATAAAACTTCCCATACCTTCTCAATAACCTCTAATGGTTCTAAAAATGAGGATCAGGTTTTCATTACCTCCTAGGACATCGATTACTAGCCACAGTGAAACATTCAGGATCACCTAGTCAACTAATAGGAACTCCAATGTTCAATGATGACAATTAGCATAAGAATTATATCAGATATGTTCCATGAACATTATTTGATGAATCATCTAAAACATTATTTTCGCCTCTGGTAATACGCATGGTAAAACTAAGGATCTTTCTCCAACATCTAACCAACACAACAGATATATAGAAATTCATCCATTCAAGACTTTAAAAGAAGACGAACTGATCAGGTACTGGTAATAATTTTTATAAGATAACTCAACCAATACAAATTTATCATCCCAATCCCCATTATAGTCAAGAACCCAATCACGAATATTATCCTTAATAATTTATGTAGCTCTTTTTAACTATATCGAACTATGGATGATATGTTGTACTCAAATGGACATGAAATTACAGTACCTCATAAAGGCCTCTCCAAAAGAAAGAAGTGAACCACAGATCCCTTTTATAGACAATAGAATATGAATCTCTATGAAAATAAACAACATGTTTCAAATATTGATTTACAACTTCCTTAACATTGGTTGTATAATTAATGTGTATAAATATATACAATTTCATCATATGATTGATCTAAACCCATATAGAAATCTTCTTTAACTGGGCATAATGAACCCCAAAAAAAAATTCCTTAGATATCCCATCCCACATCCTTGTAGGGACTGATAGTTAATAAAGAAATCCAGAAGTTTTTTAGTTCCTGGACTTATCTTTCTGGAACATATATTGATGGGAGACAAACTATGCAATCCCATGTCTCATACCTAGCCTCCAAAATGATTGTCGCATGCCTAAAAACATTTTAATAAACACTGGGTGAACCTCACACTAAAAACTATGATAACCCCCATCACATATTTCCTTACTAAAAATGTCACCCCAAAATGATTCTGATAGCAAATACTTCCCATGTTGGAGAATGACAACAGGGAAATTGTCTCCCCACCATAAAGAGAGTCTTATATTCTACAAAACACATCATCAATATTTTTATCCTAAAGAATAAATTAAATATGATAAGAATAAAATTAAACACTATAATGGAAACCTTGACCACTGATTCCGAGACTCCAATATGTAACTATGAATATAGCGCCATCAAGTTCTACTCTTAGGATAATTCTTTCACTTCTCGAGCTGAATGTTAATTAAACAAAGCATCAGCAATGGAATTATCTTTCCCCATGGTATATGATATTTCAAAATAAACAGAATATAGTTATTCCACCCAATTCCACTAGAGGATGGTCAAATTGTTTTAAGAGAATATATACCTCATTATTTTGTAGTATGAAAACATGGTAATACTTCTCTATAAATGTAAATCCACAAAATAATTTGTCTTTGCATCACAACTACATGTTAATGTTAAGGGGTAATATAATTATTCTTAGGTGTACAAAGATTATGAGATCGATATGTAACAGCATGTTCACATTGCATAAGAATGTAGACCAATCCTAAACCTGATGCATCGCAAAATACCTCATAGCCCTACCCAACCTCTAGTAGATTAAACGTGAGATTAGTAATAAAAATATGATTAAACATGAAAAAATTACTCAAACATTTATCATTCAATGAATACATTACTTCCTTATCAATTAGAGAGTCTATCATAGAATACATGGATCATGTGTCATTAACTATCTGGCGATAATATCCAGCAAAACCCATTAATCTCCAAGTCTCAAATACATTCTATGGTTGTTCCCAAGTCCTAAAAGCTTCCAAAATCATAGTTTCAACTAATATACCTTGTTATAAAACCACAACTACCAATAATTTCACTTCTCCAATCCAAAAATATCATTTCAAAATCATTGCATGACGTTAGTGATTTGTCAATGAGATCATAACTATTCTTAGATGATGCACATAGTCCTCCACATATATTGAGTAAATGAGGATATAATCCCTTTATACTAACACCATAATGTAAATATAATAATATAAAATCATGTTCAATAAATCTATGAAAACTATAGTAGTATTGGTTATAAAAAACTGCATGAAAATAGACTCCTAATTCTTATACATTATCTGAAAGGTGGTTTTTTGAAGGACATATCTTTGTATCCTCAACATATGGTTACTAGAGAGAATATCAATATTAAATAACCACATTTCCCCTTTCAAATGATCAAACATATCATCATTATAGGAAATAGATACTATTTCTTCACCATATATCAATTGATATTTCGATAATCTACTCATAGTTGATGTAAACCATCATTTTTTGTACTAATGTGAATCGGTGTCGCCAAAGGAGACACTCTCAGGTGTATAAAGTGTTCCCCAAAAAGTTAATCTAATTGGGACTTCAAATAATCAAATTCGTCTTGTACCATGCATTAAGGATTAGTAGAATCTAGTTCTGTATTAATAATTAAGTCGCTAAATAAATTAACCTCCCTTACCATCAGAAAACAAGAGAAGGTGGAAGGAAGCACATCAGGAAACATGATTAAAACTGGAGGAATATCACCACTCAAAGAATACCACACCATAATAATGGAAAACACCTATATTATATTCAAAAACTTTAGAGAAGAGGGTTGGGCTTTACACAAACATGGGTACCATCCACCTTGAAAGACATCACACACACCACTTGTTATAGTAAAGGATACCGATTCAAGATAATAATCAATTTAGGATTAATTGGAAATTAAAAAATCCATACTAGAAAATTACTTCAATAGATTTCATGTTGATAATTATAAAATTACTTCCAATATAAGCATATAATAAAGATAAAACAAAAGAGGGGCTATAGAGACGATTCTCTCTCTTTGTACTAGGGGGTGTTGTAATATCCATTGCATAAGATAGAATCTCCAAAGGAAAATTTTTCATATTTACAATACAGGTTGATATTAATGAATGATATATATCAGTAAACAAAGAATGTAGTCACTAATTATGAATTTATAGTTATGCTTCATCTCACAATCACTAGGCTACATACACTTCCTTTGGATACTCATCCATTGTTGGAAGTAGCTTTATTCCAGAGGCTTGTCAATATGACCCTTTCTTTGATGAAGTAACAGATTGCACCATAATTTTAGAAGGTGATGATGATATTGTGACACTACGCAGAAGAGAATATATATGTAAGAACCTCTATATGTTTTTCAATTTTCCATAGAATCCACAGTTCTTAGGTGCCTTAGTGAAACCCTAATATTAATGTCCAGGATGTCCACACTTGTAACAGGACAATGATCCTCTACTAGGCACTATAGGATGTCCATAAAACCCTTCCATCGGGAAACAACATGAGAATCATCATGCATCCATTTTCCCTTTGAGGAATGATTGATACGACGACGAGAAAAGGGAAATACTAATAACCCTGACCTTCCATCCAGTTCCATCTCATCCATCAATGATATATCCATTACAACAGTCTAAGAAGGATGACTTTGTAGGAAAAAAATAGAATGAATATTTTTTCTAATTCAAAACTCAAACTTTTGACCCTTCATATTCTCATTGGATACAATCCCAGGTGCAAAATTAACATGCTTATAAAAATGGTTTTACAAAATTTTCATGGAAATTTCAGCCTATTGATGTTTTAAAATACCAGTGGACATAGTTAACAACCTCGAATCTGGACAGAAGTTTTCAGTGAAAATAGAGGTAATGTATTTTTACTCTAAAACTATAGGCATCTTCCCCATCCAGATCATTTTCCACCGTATACAGATCTATCCTTCCATATTTATGGTGGAACACATCACATTTATTTCATAGGGTGTGTCCAATAAACCAAAAAACTATCCATTATTATCAATGATTACTCATTTCCTTAAGGAACATTTAATAACATTATATTTTCCATATTCTAGGGAATAAATTTTTGAGGAAAAATCATAATAATTTCCCTATGAGGTTTTTTTATCTGGAACCTGAATGAGAATTAGAGGATGTGCATTTCCTATATCCTGGAAAGTTCCCACAATCACCTCAACCATGATTAAGTTAATCAGAGGATTTTCTTATTACGGTTCAGCAGAAGTGTCCTCTTGGAACTGATTCACACATCTTATTAGAGGCATGATTCTACACAACATTAGTATATAATATAAAATACACTATATTAACACTAAAATAGAACAATATGGAAAATTAATCTAAATATATATAAAAAACCACATATTGGATTTAGAATTATCCTAATAAAAATAGAGAAAATACTAGAACTAATATACCAGAAATATTTTCTTAACCACCCTTGGGGACTAATGGATCATTGTAGTGAGAAAAGACCAATAATTCAATCCCAACTACCTCTTAGTTCTCGAAGAGATTTCATAATTTCATACGGACATCAAGAAAAAATCTAAACAAAAACCTATGATAACACATTTTCATGAACCAACCCAGGTACACTGGAAACCTAATAATTGAGAAATATCTTATATATCCTGAAAGGAGTTCCAGTTCCCCATTGGTTGGTGACTAGAACCTATCATCATACAAACTCATAGTGGTAATAGTTTTTTACAAACATTATAGAAATAGAAGTGACAATACAATTTCCATATAAAAAGGAAATCCATTATGAGTAATTTAACATAAGTCATACTGGAAATAAAACCCAACGTATTAAACCCAATATACCAAAACAGGGAAATAAACTCATTCCCCAATTCATAGGCAGCTCTTCATGTTCATCATTCAATAGCAGGATCCACCTCCAAAATTTCTATTGTTCGAAATTTGATGGATATAATCAGTAAACACTCAAATAAACAAGTAGGGTGTGATACAAGGACCAATATAATTTCACCAAATATTTGAAAATAGATTCAAATATCAAATTAATTAAGTAAAGTGGTTTCAATTTATTAAAATGGCATTTCAAAAGAATATTTTAATAAATCATGTTTTTCATTTCTAAAGTTGTATTATATTTTTCACTTTATGATTATTAGTTGAAATTGTCGACAAATACATTTTAAAAATGAAATTTACATTTAACTAAATGGGTTTTCATACAGATGTCATTTTTTCAAATGTCTTAAACAAAATCTTTTATATAAAATAGTTTATATAAATTTTCAATGCATTTAATATAGTTAAAAACAGAATATATATATTCAAAATAGTAAAAAATTGGTAAACATAGTCATATCCAAATAGGTATGATAATTCAAGGGCATGAGGATCCCATAATGTGAAACTATGTTCATAATTCCCTTTGGTCATTAGGGAAAGTAGAATCATCAAGATTGTCTACGTAATAATGATGTCCTTATATGTTGTTTAAGAATGTTTTATGTCATAATGTTCCACCCAAAATAACTCACTAAATACATAAGCCTTGCATGTTTTAAAGTTCAAATTAATAGTTGGAAATTTATTTGATGAATTATTATAATATAATTAATTTCAATTATCTAATTCAAATATTCCAATTTTCTCTTCAAAAACCCATAATCGGTGTTTAATAAAATGCACTCCATTCCACAATGGTGAAACCACTAGGATGACATCAACAACATTTTAAGCCATTTTTCTGAAGTATTAATCTCAGCCAAATTCATGAAATTTCACAATCTGTTTCACAATTAAATCCAAAGATTTAATTTTCATTAGATTCCATAAATTTCTTCAAAATCCCCAATTCACTAGAATTAGGGTTTTC
Source organism: Viscum album (assembly GCA_963277665.1). Lineage (NCBI taxonomy): Eukaryota > Viridiplantae > Streptophyta > Magnoliopsida > Santalales > Viscaceae > Viscum > Viscum album. The sequence continues at coordinate 397,681,876 of OY728148.1, forward strand.
ACAAAGTTATACAAAATCAAATAATTACACAACTAAATCCAATAATTTAAAAGAGTAAATTTTCATGAAAACCAGAATTTAAAAACAACAATTTAAATTACTTAAATTTCCATAAATATACCCCAATTCAATGGAATTTGGGTATTTTTTTAAAAATCATTCCAAAAACCTATTTTTTCCAAAAAACCAATTTAATATAATTGGGTTACTAGAAAACCAAACAATTGAATGAATTTTTAATCAACGTTAAAAAAATTAATTTAATTTAAAATATTCATGATAAAATAATAGAATTTAGGGTTAATTGAAATTTGGAATCCTAACAGAACAATATTATTTGGAGCTGGAAGATCTCAAAGTGTGAAACACTAATCCGGATTTGTCAAGGAATAACAAAAAAGATGAGATTTGGGGAAATGAGGATCAAATACTAGTATTATATCAACAAAATAGTGGTTATTAAATACAAAATAAAACTAAAATATCTTGTGGATCCCCGATAAGAAATAGAGAGATCATGGGAGATTAAAAATGAGAGGAGAAAATTGAAAAAGATGATATTAGAGGATATTCCTCTAGGTTATTTTAACTTCATAGCGGGATATGATGGGCCGAGAATCATATCTAGGGGATTTGGGGAAAGGATAAATCGTTTTTGGACAATGGTGGTCCATAAAAGACCAAAAAAAGGATCATGAAATTTTAGTTATAAAAAGAATTAAGTATAAACTTTAATACATGGATCTCGATGGAGTTTCCCATGGTTTAAACACAAAATTCAAAAACTCTACACCAATGATAAATTGGACACACGGTTCTCCATAATAGGGACCATAGTTTTTTCAAATGAGGTAAGTTCGTATGAAGCCCACATTCAAAAATCCACCTTTCTAATGGGGAACATGTTTTCAAAATATGTGCACCAACTATAGAAAACGCATAGACTACCCTAGAAACATACAAAATCATTAAAATTATACCCTAAGAAACCCTAGATGAAACCATACCAAATTAATATCCAAAGGAGGGTTTTAAGAATAATTTTAAATATTATTAATAAGATACAAAAATACAATTAAATCATCAACATCTACACTTATTACATATCATACTAAGGGATATATTACAAAATAACATATTTTTTCGATTTAAATGGTTTATCTAATATAATTAAACATATGACATTGTAATATATCGTTAGATAGTCTCTATCAGTTTAGTCTTTATCTCATGTACATTCTCAAAAAAAAACCATTTGAACTTAGGAAACTATAATATTATGGAAAGTATTCATAAATGGTTGAATAATAGAACTTTTTAATTGCATAACATTTAAATTCAAAAAGTAAACATGAACTCCACTCAGCCAAATAATAAACTATTCGCTTCATTCTAGTGATCTCCATGGATCATCATTGTATCAACATTGTAGATATGAATGTTTTCCCCCTATTTAACTCAACATGTATCATTAAGTCTTTCAATACTCATTATGTTGGATACATTTTGAAAAACAAATATTCTGTAGATTTAATCATTAGAAAATATCTTCGTTTTAACATGTAAACCTAATTATATTATTATTCATCACAAAATGTAGTCCTTTTGATTCATTTCATTGATGTCTATATGATATAATCGATCAATTCATCCATGGAATATCCTCACAATCAATTTACTAATATTAGAATTCTTACTAAGGAATGTGATTTATGTTTTATAATATGTAAACTAATTTTTTATCCAATCATATTCATTTATAATAATCATAATCAACATCATCATCACACATTGTATATTCCTCAAAAAAACTCAAAAAATATCAGTCCCATCATAAATATCATATTTATATAATAATGATTAAAATTATATATTTATTCACATAAATAATTATTTTTCCGAATATAAAATATTTCAAGCTCATAATAATAATTAGTTTTTAAAATATGCTTTCATATAATGGAAGATGGCCCATGACATAAGCAAGATACATTCCAAATTTTTTCTATGATGAAAACTAATATGTTGTAGAAAATATAAAAATAATAAAACTTCTTCTCACAGATTTGTATAAGAAACCATCATACCAAATGAAAAATAATGAGTAAGAATCCCTATATAAATAAAATTAAACTTATATGGTAAAATGGTTAATACATTCACATTACCATGAGAATGTAAATACAAAAACCTAAACCAAATCACTACTATCGATATGTAAACTATAACCAAACACAACAACTTAAAACCCATAAAATCATCACAAAAATATCCCAAAATGATAAACAAATTCCATGCATAATAAATTGACCATGATGACTACATACATCAAATTATATATTCAGGGTATGATCTAAACTAAACGTATAACTATTTTACCAAATATTTCAATCTATTACACACAAAAAATCACTCATGATTTTGGTATAATATAATTCAAGATATTTTTTCATAAACTTATAGATAGAAGACAACATCAAATCCATGAACATTCACCAAAATTCATTTTATTTTTCTAAAATGAAAACAATATTTTGAAAATTCATTCAATTTTCCCTAATAATCTTTTAATAAAATATTTAAATTATAATTCTAAAACTACAATATAAAAAAACATTTTCAAAAAAATATTAAACAAATTTAATGAAGAATCTAATGTGTAAAAAATAATAAAACTGAAATATTATGGTATCATTTTTCCTTGATAACAATGATAAGGAAGACTTACATGAAATCATTAATTTTATTGAATAAAAATTATATAGAGTTCTATAATATTGATCATGACGTTGAAAATGGAAATTATTAAACATTAGTAACTCCAAAATGTACACAGGTTGGAACAACTAGTCATCCTATTAATGTATTCCTAAGTCTATATCCAACTGGACACTCTAAACTATCCTCAATGGTGATAGTTTCCAATGGCTGCTGAATCCTTTATAATTAACTGACATAATTTACCATCTAAATTATTTTTTAAATTGTTTCACCACTCTCATAAAGAGTTATCTTTATCCAAATATAGAATTTTTTTAGTTTATATTATTGCAAATCGTATCAATGGCGTACATTAAATAAAAAAATGTAATTTTATAAGAGATCCCTTTTGTTATTTGGGGTGAGTTTTGGTAAATTAAGATTAATAATGTGGCGGGACTCAAGATGTAGTTAGGTTGTAGGTGATTAATCACTACCTATTCCTGACAATACATGAGTTATAATGTATCATGGGTACTTGTTTAATCCTGTTGAGTTATAGGTTTATTAATAATAAATGATATTTAGTTTCCATATGAGATTATATTTATTTTTAGGAATACATTATGAGTTTTGGATTTAATCATAGAGATGAATATAGTCACTCTATGTCATTATAGTCTGGAAAACAGTGAAGAATTTTTTTGGCTGCTATAGATATGAATCCAAGAACTATTATGAAAAATGATTTTAATTTTCCCATGAGACCATGCCACACATAGTTCCACTCTATCATGAACATGGTCCCCATTACATTTTTTACTATACATACATCACTCATTGGTTTTTAGTTTATTAAATTTTACTTTTTATTGGATATATTTGTGGTGGTCTATTTAAGGATGTTTTATTTTAAACTTTAAATATATATATTGATTTTTCTTATAATTAATTAGAAAAAAAATTATGACATGAACAATATTAAATTATTTCAGTGATATTTTTAAATACCTAAAGGCATGTTTTATGGAATTGTTATTTCATTAAACTAGTTTTCAAATAATATTGGGTGATGTGATAAATAATTTTTTAAGAAGAAATGTTAGTCTTTAATGGGTAAAAAACAGAAATATTTAGGGAATTTGAAAAGGGGGTTACTTCTATTGAAACCAGCGATGAATTAAAATGTGCTAGTATTGTAATTTTATAATATATAAGTGATTTCTATGAAGATTTAAAATTTAGATTAAAAAACCATGATTTATAAATTTGGAAATATTTTGTTTTTACTTATAACCCAATGATGTTTTAATAAAATAGTATTATGGCTTGTTTAAATTTTTTTCTATTTTAGGATTTCCATTATTATTTATAAAATCTGGTTCTGTTTTGTTATATCAAAAAAGGCTCTGAGAATGTTTTCTATGAAATATAGAAATTTAATTTTCTAATCCCATTTTCAATGTATTATAAATTAGTTTCTAAATATGGAATATCATGTTTATTACTCATCATAGTCTCTAAATCACATGGTGGATCCAAAGCATTCTTAGTATTTGGACTGATCCTTGTTTTATTGTATTGTTCACCATCTTTTACCAAGGGTGAGAAGATTTATCCTAATGTATCGAAATATCTAATATATTATGATATGATAATTTATTCTCTCAAGTCTCATGGTTCTTTGAGTTTTATGTATTTATAATTCTTATTTTATGGACTAAACTAATAGTGGTGGGAAGTCATTATTCCATCCTATCTACATGAACAATTTCATAATTATTTTTCATTTTGGTCCTCATTATTTGATGGTATCCTAACGAAGTGATGATAAATAAATTTTATGATCACATGGGTTTCAATAAAGGTATAATTATGATTAGTACATTAAAGGTACTTATCTACTAAATATGATCTATAATAATAATATAAATGGAAGATTTTATTTTTCTTGGATAAAAGAACAAGATATGCCATGTTTTATGGATTATACAATTTCATTAATCAGATAAATTATTCTGAGTAAAAGAATATAAATTCTATGTATTTAAATATTGGAGTATATTCTCATCCTAATATTTCATTCCTGATGGTTATTTGTTTTTTATAAGGCATTTCGACTTATGCAAACTTAAAAGGTTTTTTTAAATTTGTTTACTAAAAGGGGATTTTTGTTCATTGACAATAAGATCCTATGATCAAGATAGTTTATTCTTAAAGTTAATATTTCCATATTCATAGGCCTTAGAGTAAATATTCTCACTTATTGGAGTGGCTATCAATTAATTTTTATAGTGATCCAAGTTAGTGTTTACAAATTTAGAGTGAAATGTGTTTGAGTTTTACTTGTTGTGTGCCGTTGTTTATTGGTGACCATTTTTTAGGTATCTATTGTCTCTTGCATTGGGAAATTTACCAATTTTTCATGTCAACAATGGTTGGGATCATGATGATGTTTTTTATGAAATTATTCTTATATTTCCTTATGTATATGCACATTTAAGTGTAAAGTGGTCATCATGAATTGATTTAGTCCCCTGATGTTTATTTCACTTATGTGGAAGGAAGAAATATTTTACAAATAACTTATATATGTTTGAGGTTGTTATCTTTTATAATCATTCTAGTTGGTTCAATCCATGGGTGTATCCCTATCATTGATGTTGGATACCATTAGGTTGGTTGTTTTTCAATGGTATATGTTGATTCATTCCAAGATTGTTATCAACAATATTAATGTTATAAGTGATCTACCATATGATAATATATTTCTATATTTATGCATTGGATTGTGTTTGATCTTTTTCTTGTTGGACATGAAGAGGCCTTTGTAATGTATTTGGGTGACCATATTGATGGGTATTCATGATGGACCATGAAAATGAAAGGGGTTGTGTTTGACTTAATAACACCATTGAGTGTTGTGGATCGGTGTCGAAACAAATAGGATTCAATCAGGAAAATGATTAGTGTCAAAATACTTTTTAGTTATTTTCAATGATTTTTTTGGTTGGGTCATTGACATATTTTGATAGAACTATCTCTTCTATAGATTAATGAGGTATTTTGGATATAGTTTTCCTTCAGGTTTAGTTTCACCTCTTTGATGTTTCATTAGTATATTTGATTGAAGCATCTTATTTTAGATTAATGGAATTTTTTTGGATGATGTAATACATCATGGTCCACTTTTTAGTAAACTATTAAATATCGGGGAGACTTTGGATCGTTATCCAATTCATTAAAACAATTTATTAGTTCCACTCACTAATATCGATTTCATTTTGTGTGACATGTAATGATTGTGGAGTTATGTGTTTAATATGAATTTGGGTGACTCTCTTTTATTTCAAAGACTTTCTATATCACTAGTGCATTGTGGGAGTTCTTATAGTATTTTATTTTCAATCTATATTATGTGAAAAATTTATGGGGTATACACACTATAGTGGAGAGAATTAAAACATCATAATAATTATGAAAATTTAATCTAATATTTTTTAATCCATTTTTCTGGAACCAAATTTCTATATTTTAGGTTCATTTTTACACTAAGATAATCTATAGGTTATCTAAAGGGGTAAATAAATTCTACACTTATATTGGATGGTTTTTAAATGTTACGTGAGGGTAAATACATATTTATTTGACTTGATTAAAGATAATATTGTATTAATGAAATCCATATAAATCTCATAATGTGTTTCCATTAGTAGAGTAATTGTAAACCATGTGGAATATGCATTGTTCTAGGGTACATTATCACTAAGGGTAATATCAATATTGTAAGTGTTGTGTATGGTTATTATTGTTATACTAATGTGTATTCAGGAAACATAATTAGGGTAACCATGCTTTTATAATGGTTATGCAAGGGTACGGTATAAGGGTACCGACATGGGTAATGGTTCTACCTTAGGGTGTCGTATATCTTCTATAAGGGAAACCATTTTTAAAAAAGGTTTCATAAGGTTATCCATGTGTGGTATATGGGTATGACTTTGTTTAAAAAGGTTTCTTATGGGTAAAAACAAATATTTGTAAGGGTATTCTAGGGTTTATCCACTGCATAATGGTATACTAATTACCCTAATGAAATGTATTTAGGTTGTGTAAGGGTAAACCATGTTAGCCTTCCACAATTCCCTTTTGATTTAAATATTTTAAAACCCATGTTTTTCATTTCTTATTTCTTGATATCAACCTATAGGACCATTTTAATAAATTTATTTGAATTAATTGTTGAAATATAATATCTATCCAACATTTATGGTTGTAACACAAATATAAACTATTTTTTATCTATACACATTTAAAATTCCAGTGAAATGTAAAATTAAATTAGTATTTTAATTTTTTGTTTTCACTTATGTTATGTATATTTTATTTACATTAAAATATATGAATCATTACTTTATTAAAAAAGTGATCTCCTCATGGAGAGACTTTGGTTTCCATATAATGGTTGATCACCAGAATGACGTTTGTTGTTGTTCATCATTGATCATGTGGTGTAGACCACCTATAATTTCTTCTATGGTTCCTTCATTAGATACTCTGTAATTTATTTATTGACGAAGTTGTTTATATGCAGTATATTAAATTGTTTATTTATTTAATGATGGAAAGAAACATATAAATTTGTTTCATGATTTATGAAAAAAAAATTGAATGTTTACTATATAAAAATATTTCTCAAATTTTTATCTTATTGAGTTAAAAATGGAAATGATAAAATTGATATAATATATATTTAATCTTTTAGGTGTCTATTTAATCAATATAGTATATCTATATTAATTTTATTTTTTTGAAATATTACTTTAAAGGTACTTATGAAGGAATCATTGTTTAAAATTTGGGGATTAAGGTTTATTTTTCTTCCTAAAGTGTAATACATTGATTTAAATAGATTATTTTAATTAATGAAATATTTTCTATATGTTTTTGAATTATATATTTTTTAACAGTACTGTGATCCATTTTTTTCTATTTATTTAATTTCTAAAATTTCTATTCATGGGTGATTATTATGGAAAGATATATTCAAGTTGAAAATATTGTGGATTATGTTTTAAAAAGAATAAAATCCATTTAAATTTCTAAAATTACATTGAATTATTTTTTGATACATTTGAATGTTATTTTTAATTTAAATTATAATATGAAATATTAATAATGACTTATGAAAGGAAGTTTGTATAAAATACCTTTTAAATGTGTATTTGGTTGAGAAATATTGTTTTATTGTGGATCATTATTGATAAAACAATTGACACATTTCAGTAATACTTTCATTTGATAACAAATCATTATGAATTACTTGTTTCATCTTGTTTCTAGTGATGGGTGTATAAAAATGGATAATTCATTTTGAAGGAATAAAGGGGTGAGTGAGATATGTGAACTCTGGATTATTAAAATTTTGAGGGCATTGGCCCCTATATATATTGATATGGACCCCCTTTTATATCCTCCTAAAATGACTATCACAATTTCCTTCCCTAAATGGTAAAGGGAAAAAGGGTACTTCTATGATATAAACTATACATATTATATACTGGTTGATTAACACCTCATCTATTAGATCTATAGATAACATGATCATTTTAGGCTACAGATGTATAACCATGAATGTGAGTGTGTATATAATTTTTTATGATACCCATGATACATGATGAAATCCTAGAGATTGGTTATGATTTTCTGGTTCTCTTGGACATGGAAGAGTCACTATTGGGTCTAGGTTATACCAATTAAATCTTTTTATAAATGATACATGATAGTATTCATTTTCACTACCTGGAACTGGATTTGCATTATTTTACTGAATATAATTATTAGATGATCTACATATGGATATATTTCACCTTCCCAACATCAAAATTAATCCTATAAAACTTTTACATATAATTGGTATAGTATTACATTTAAATTATTTATCTGAATATATATTTTGAAATGGCCTTGAATAGATATCAAGAATATATTATTTTCAAATATAATGAAAATTGAATATTCCTATTTGTGGGTTTTTTAGATGAACATGAAATTTTTAATGTAATTTTTATTAGAACCAATGTTATTATAACCTAACATTAATGGATTTTATTTTCTATTAGGAAATTTAAATCATTATTCTGTCTTGTTTTTATCTTTTTAGAAATTCTTAATTACCTTTTTGAGGTAACAATATTGTCTATTTGGTGGACTTATACTAGAATGTGAAACTCATGCCCTACTTATAAATTTTTTTTCATCCATTATGATATTACAATAATAGGCCATGATTTTATCATAATACATTGTGGGATTCATATTTTATAGATGAGATAATGTAATTGAGTTCATTGTGGGAAGTTATGGACCACTTGGGTATGGGTTTTGTAGCTTTGTTTTGATTTCAGGTTTTAATCCCCTCCTTTAACCCTAATATTGTAGTATTTATTGTTTATATTTTTATACATCCATAATTTAATATGAATTGTATTTATTATTTTAATTAGATAAATCATTTCAAAATAATGTTTTTGTTTTTATAGGATGTGATTTCCCTTGCCCATTTTACTCCTAATTTTCATGACAAAATGGACACACGGCCTCAAGCATTCCTCCCCATATGCCAAATGATTTCAAATAGCTATCGGGGTCTACGATTTTATTATGGGGAGAATATACCCTCTTTATTAATGTTTAATATAATATTAAAAAAATATTAATTAGAGGAAGAAAGATAATATTGAAAATAATGAAAGATAATGATAACTGAAAAGTAATAAAAATTGACAACCAAGCCACTGTAAAATAGTTCAACCTTGCCTGATCGTGTTATGCCAATATAATATCTAGCAATAAAAAATATAATATACACACAACATGGTTATACCAAAATAATAATAATAATAAAACACATTAAATCTGAACGGTAACCCAAGTACATGCTCAAGTGTTACTCCTATGTATATTCCTAGATCAGAAGAAACAATTGAAATGATACATGATCTAAGTACTAACCAACTACTTGGATATGTGTTCTAGTATAACGAAGTTATCCAAATAGGGCATGAGTAATACTCAGTTATACCCCACCAATGATGTATAATGTAAATCTATTTTATAGATATCAAATATTCAGCTTATATGTACATCAAATGAATGGTAGAAAATATCCAGAATCAATTTTGAGATTTTGTTCATCATGGGATCACTAGCTTACCATACCTACTTTGACCTATGTTAGAGTGTTTTAAAAATTTGACATCATATATATATATATTGTAACACCCCAATATTTCATAGTTTTTTTAATAGCTTTTGTTTCATGCAACATTAAGCTGGCTTGCATAACATTAAAGATTGAGTCTCTATGAAAAAACAATTTGGTGTTAAAATTATTTAAATGATATATTCATAACTTATCCATTAAATATATTAATATAGTTAGTATTATAAAATTTAAATATTATTTATAAATTTTTCACACAAATAAAACTTATTTATAATAAAATTTAAAATGATGGTTAAATACTAATATGTTTAAAAATAATATTTTATTAAAAGAACTAATTTTTTTGTCACTTTGTGAAAAAGAAAAAAATTAATTTTAGACACTCATAGAAATTTAATTTTCTATAATATACATCACTTTTTCATTCAGAATATCATAATTATCTTAGGGTGAATTATTTTAATTATTTTTAAAACATTAAATTCTTGATGAATATGAAAACAATTGATTATTGATAAAAACCCAACTTTTTCATTTAAATAATTATTTAAAATTTTAATTTATTTAAAAGTAACAATATATAAATAATTCATTTTTATCCCAATTTACTTGATGGGAATAATTTTTATAATATATTTAGATATTATAATTCATTGATCTTTTTAATTTCTTTTTACCTGAATTCTAGCCGCATTTTCATATTATAATTAAATGTAATTATACTGCTTCTCTGAATTGAATTTCAAAAATCAGACCTACATGGTTGTAATCTGTAACACCCCATGATTTTATGAGAAAAATTCATTTTAATTTCATTGAATTCTTGTTTTGTACACTACACCAAGATTATCTTTCACTATACGCAACACCGTATTAGCTTTTAGTATATGCAGACACTATTCTTGGCTTGTGTTACACGCAAGAGCAACCTTCCTCGATAGCGTGTATTATACACAATATCGAGTTTCACTAAACAATGGTATATTGTTTTTAAATATCCGTTATAAATATTATTAACTAAATTTTGAATTTTATTACATAATAATTCATCTTACACATATTCTAGAAAATGGTATGAGAACAAAATAAAATTTTCGGGTAAAATAAGTATTTTTCCAACAATGGAGTTTTGCCGCCTTTTTATAGTGCACTGACATTAAATATAGTTTTTGACATGTTTCTAGGTTCAATTAGATAATATAAACTTATTATTTACAATAAGGATATAAAAATAAACTTTGGATAAATTTTTTATATTTTTCTGTTAACTTTCATATTTTGATGAATAGTTAGAATACACTAATGTTTTCTTAAAAACAACTTTTTTTATCAAGATAATTTATATGGTTCAATTATAATATTTAATGGTTTTAATTTATAAATAAAATATATTTCTACCATTTTATATAATGAAATTCATTATCATTAATTATGCATTGAATTCATAGGTAAAAAACATTTCAATCTTTGGCAATGTTTTAACTTTTAAAACTCGTTTTCTTAACGACGGGATTAATTTTAAATTAATTAATGAAACTTCTATGTTTTGATTTTTTAAAAATGGATTACATATTTGATTTAATTTGCTCCAAATTATGTTAATATGTTACTTTTATTTTTTACATTATGAATAGTAACTACAATACTTTTTATTAAATATAGTTAAAGGAAAATCGGGTAATTAAGGGTAAAAATAAGATTATAAAATTACCATAACACCAGAAAAATTCTATTTGATGAAAAAAGTAGACCCATATAACATATGGGTTGGACGAGATTCATTTCATGGACTTTTGACGATGAAAATGATGTAAGTTTTATTAAAACAATAGAGAGTGACAACATGTGACTCTCTTATATATTATAAGTGTAATACTTTTAATTAAGTGATAAACATCATAAAACTTAGAAAATTCATATTCACCTTAAATATAATAAAAATTATACATCATGTTAATTTATTTAGAATTTTTAAGGATTAAATAATTATCATTAATGGTGACACGATAACGAAGTAGAAATGTTTTACTGATTGAAATATGAGATGAATGGTTTTAAAAATATTAAAATAAATATTATATAAACTATTTAATGATATCCACGATTTTTAAAGATAATTATTACATGATAGGGATCTATTAAATATTTCCGTTTCAATATATCTTCGGTGTGGATTTTATTTAAATTCAAATAGTTGAATAGTGTCAAAATTGACACTATTGATATTTTATAAAAATAACATATTATTAAATTGTTTAAAAATAAAAGAAATATTTAAAAATTACAAATTGAAATTTATATGGTATAAAATATTATAACATATCCAATTATGGAATATTCACAACACATAAGTAAGTATTTATAAAAATTTAGAAGTTAGAATCTCATTACAACAAATAAAATTAAATAGATTAAATAAGAATAAATAAAAATGATAGGGTTGAAAATAAAATAAAAACAAGTCTAAATTTTATTAGTTGATGAGATTACAACCCTATTTCATATCATTTTATAGTTGAGTCATTTTTGGAGGTTTTTATGTGGGTTATAAATTTATTATAAATTAATATTGTTTATTTTTCAAAAAGTGCCCCCTCTCCTCTCTTATAAAAGGGAGCCTCCTCCCTCTCCTCTTCACAACATATTGAGCCTTCATTATCGAAAAAACTTATCTATTTTGTTTCTAAACTTCCCTAAAAACATACTAGAGGTCCTTATCTGCTCCAAATACCATATTTAGTTCCATTAGATGTGGTTTATAAGAGCTGCGTCGAAGAAGAGGTAATATCATTTTAGGATTCTTTCAAATTCATTTCTTCTTTTACATACTATTTTTTATTTGATTCTTTATAATGTAATAAAAAAATATAACTCATTTACTGATATGTTATAATAACTCTAAAAAAACTCTATTTCACCTTCTTTCTATCCTACAGAAAATGAAATCACCTCATGTGTGTACGTACAAAATATCGTCTCCACGTCGTGGTGTAATCTGTTTTCCCCCACCACCTTAATTGGATTGGTATAATGGTGTAAAGAATACATATATATTATTATTATTACATGATAATAATTCTTATATATTCTATCATCCACTCCAATATCATTCAATAATTATGGGAACGATATCATTGCTTTTGTGTACGTATGGATTACCATCTCCACGACATGATGAGATTCATTCTACATGTTAACCATTCAAGAATGATTATAAAGAATATATGATGAATAATAATTAAATATATGACATAATAATTACACTTAATTTATGTATATATATATCATCTACATAGTTCCATTCTAGTCTATGAGGAAAGGAAAACAGCGTTCATGCGTTTTTACAGTCTATCATCTCCATGAACGGTGTATTTCATTCCATTTATCGATCTATTGTATTCTAAACATATATATGTAATGATTTACATTCTAGAAGTATGTAATCATGATATAAGTAATAATATGAATAATTACAAGTCAAAACACGGATGATAAATGAAACGATTTTACCCAAAACGCTGCTTTAACAAGGAATTGACAAATGAATGGGTTATGAAACCTCATAAGTGAATCATATATAATATCATAAATATTATTATGGTTTTATTACAAGTTAATAATATGGTTAAACGCACTGTATATGAGTCTTGGACACATACAGATGAAATTGGGCATATGGTATAAAATAATTATTCCAATCTTATTCTTATCCGAGATTATTTATTTCTATGTATTTACTGGGGTTATATATATCATGAACTTCCATGTTTAATAAAAAAAGTTTTTATAAAGTTTTTACTATTATTCCATGTATGTTTAAAGTCATTTTAACCTCATTTTTACTTTTACTATGTTTCATGGAACAAATCTTCCTTTGGTTTACCATACAAGGTACTTTTTAACTTTTCTGACAAATGTACGAGGAGAATGTTTTTTACTTATACAGCCTGAACGGATTTTTACAGTTTCATAACATCTTATTTTAATGTAGATTCTTCTACAAGATTTCATGATTATTTTCAATAAAATCATTTTCTTCTAAAATTTCATGTAATTATGTGAAAATAAAATGAATTTGATGAATAAATTATATTTTTATAACTCCCCAATATTTCATAGTATGTTATTTCTTCAAAGTAATTAAATAACTTGCACTATACGCAACTCCATGTTCATGCGCCCCACAACTTACTATACTAGTCGTTCGAAAGAGGTTAAAAATAGTATTAACTGATTTTTGAACTTTATATAATCCTTATAATTGTAGAATCTATATTATGAGTTTCTTAGACACACTATAAGAACAAATTCATTTTTTTTCAGATGAAGAAGTATTTTTCAAAAAAATGCTATTTATAGCCATATAATGGGAAATCCTTTTTAAATCCAATATTTGACACTTTTATATATTTAATTTGACAAAATAAACATCCCCTTTAGAAGCGGGATATTAAAATTTAGTTTGGATAAATTTTTGATACTTTTCTGATAACATTCATATTTTGATGAATAGTTAAATATACTAAATTTTAATTGAAATTTTTTTTAATTGAAATACTTTATAGTGTTAAATTATGTATTTGAATGATTTTTAAGTATAATTAGATTAAATTTTTATCATTTAATATAATTTAGGTCATTATAAGTAATTTCAAATTTTAATTTGACATAAACACAAGTCAATTTTTGATGGTTTTTACTTTTAAAAAACCCGCATTTTGGTTTTGACAATGGGAATTAATTTTAAATTAAAAAATGAAGCTAATATGTTTTCAATTTGGTAAAATTGACTTTATTTTTGAATTTATAATATCCAAATTACATTAGGGTAAAATATTTGGTATTGTTCTGAAAACTTTCAATTTTTGATTCACAGCGAAAAACACTAGGTTGTTATTTAAAACCGACATTTTATTTAAATAATTATTTACTTAATTTAAATATATATTTAGTTAAAAAATATATATAATACCCATATAAGTTAAATATAATTCATTGGAGTCATTTTATAATAAAATTAGATGTATAAAATTTTATCCAACATTTTATCGTCTTTTACCCACCTCCTATGAGAATTAGCAAATTTGCATAAAACATAATTTTTCCGCTTCTGTGAGTTGAATTTCAAAATTCTGAGAGATACGGCGGATATCAGTAATTAAAATGTGGTTCAATAAGATGAAAATAATTTTTGGTGAATAGTAACTTTTAACTTTTATTTACCACGGTTAAAAGTAAATAGGGCAATTAAGGGTAAAAATGATATCATAATTACACTAACACATGTCCTAATTTATTGTATAAGTGTAATTCGACCCAAAAAACCCGTAAAAATAAAATATGATCCTTTATGGCTACTTGGATTAGATTAGTAAATTTATTATTATTTAATTCAAACAATAGTTAAAAGTGTTAAATTCAAAGTTTAATAACTAGACCATTTTTAATATAGTGTTAAACATCATATAAATTAGAATATAAATATTAAATAGAAATATGAAAAGATTTATTACATATTTTTATTTTATTTATAATTTTTAGACATTAAATATTTTAATTTATTTATGACACTAGGATGATGCAGTAATTACCTTATTAATGAAATATTAAAGTAATTTATATTATAAATACCCAAATAAATGTAATTTTAGACTTTTAATGAATTCAACTAATTTTATAAGAAAATATGGTATGTTAGGGTTTATTAAATGAAGTTTTTTATGTAATAATAATGTTATTAATTTAGAAAAACCAAAATACCAAATACTGTCAAAATTGACATAAAATATTTTTTACAAAAAATATTATATTATTAATAGTTATTTTATTACTAGACTGAAGTTGGGTAGGACTGCGCTACTGTTTCAGATGCTGAACTGAATTCCAGTTCTTTGGAGGACTTGCAGACTTCAAATCCACCTATTTTTGCAAACAAATATTTGGACAAAGAGTAGTTTTCTTCTTTGAACATTAATGTTCTAGCTATTGCAAACAGTTTCACTATTCCTTATAGTATTTTCATGAGTTCTAGCACAACATTTTCTGGTCTGAATGAACCTTCATTTTCTGCAATGCCTTTAAATCATTCTGATTCCCTGATCAAGAACCCGGTTTCTGCTGATTATATTCATCATAGTGAAGGACACATTGTCTCTTTCAGGGATGATGTGCCACCTAGCATCCAGGAACAAGCTAACCCTAATGTCTTAGGCATTGATGATCTCATTCACCCTAAGAGCCCCCAAAGTCCTAAAAGGAAAGTGGGGAGACCCACTAAGGCACGTAAAATCAAGGATACTTTGGCAAAAAAGGGGGTTTTAACCCCAACCTCTGGTTTAAATGAAGATTTTGTATTGGAACTGTTAGGGCTTAGCTAACAGTAATACAATGAGGTCCCTTAAATCCCTCATTGTTCAGCACAAACCTCTCCTTATTGGCATCTCTGAACCCAAAAGGATGTTTTCCCCTAATATTTCTAACTTGGCATCTTTTGGATATCATCTTGTTGATTTCAATATCTGCATTTATGAAATAAAAAACCTATGGTTTATTGCTCATTCATCCTTGTCTGATGAATCTCTGGTTGATAATAGTAGACAACATGTCACTTGTTCCTTCAAGATATCTGGCATTCCACTTTATTACTTTTTTTTATGCCAATGTTAGATATCAGGATCATAGGAGATTGTGGATGGATGTTGATGTTCTTAATTCCTTCATTTCTTCTCCATGGATCATTCTTGGAGACTTTAACTCTATTTTTCATCCTGATGAGAAGATATGTGCAATATTCAACACTATATACTCTAGGGAGTTCAAGTCTTGCATTGATACAAATGATTTGAATGAGATCAACTTTGTTGGGGCCAAATTCACATGGTACATGAATTTTTTGAATAGAGTTTTCGTTAGCATGATTGATAGGGATTTTGTTAATGATTACACACTTGATCATTGGGACTCCATTTCTTCCATGTCACTTCCTAGAATTAACTCTGATCATCATCCAATTCTAGTGAATCTTAATTGTAAGGATTTAAGACCTCCTTTACCCTTTAGATTCAAAAAATCTCGGGTCAATCACCCTGACTGTGACTCTTTAGTTGCAGATGCATGGAATTATTCAAATTCAAGTCATGATGTTTTTTCCTGCTTATCCAAATTAAAAATTATCAAATGATCTATGAAGATTTAGAGTAAGAAAAAATTTAGCAATATTGATAAGGATATTTTGTCTCTTGAAGTTACTCTTCAGAACTTGTAGGTTCACAATACAGTGAACAATTTCCCCAATGGGCTCAAAGAGGACTTTGAGATTGTCTCAAGAATCAACGACCTCCTGAATATGAAGGATTCTCTTCAAAGAGACACTTTCAAAGATAAATGGTTAAAATATGGTGACAGGAATACTAAATTCTTCAATTCCTTACAACGAATTAGGAATATTTATAAACCTCTTTCGATTATTAAGAATGAGGATCAGATCATTGATAATGATAAGGATCTGTCAGAACATGTGATATCTTATTTTAAAGATCTCTTTAATGTCCCTACTTCGTTGAATGAGACTATTGATGGCATCATCCCCAATCTGGTTAGCCAACAGAAAAATGCAAACCTTACATCTATTCCTTTGAGCATTGAGATCAAAGCAGTTATTTTCAGCCTCAAACCTAATAGCTCTCCAGGCCTAGATGGCTTTGGTAAATTCTTTTTTTTCAGACTTATTGGGATATAATTCAACATGATATTTGTAAACCAGTGATTCACTTCTTTAAGCGTGGTGATCTTCCTTATGGAATGAATGCTCAATTTCATGCTCTGATTCCAAAGATTGAGAATTCTTGTGAAATGAAGTTGTTCATACCTATTGATTTATTCAACACCATTTACAAAATTATCTATAAGATTATGACATTAAGGCTTACGGATGTTTCCAACAGAATTGTTTCACCCAACCAGTTTGGCTTTATCAAGGGAAGGTCGATACAAAATTGCCTCATCACTACCTCCGAATGTGTGAATCTGCTCAGGAAACCCTCCAGGGGTGGAAACATTGCCCTTAAGCTTGATGTCAAAAAGCCCTTTGACACCATGAATTGGGGTTTTATCTGCAAAGTACTTATGATGTTTGGATTTGATGGTGTATTTATCACTTGGATTAGGAAGATTTTATGTTCTTCCCATATTGCAATTCTTATAAATGGATCTTCTCATGGAATTTTTGATTTCTTTTGGGGGGTTAGACAAGGTGACCCTCTTTCTGAAATTATCTTTTCTATTGCAGAGGATTATCTTAGCAGGCTTCTCACTATCATGGAAGGTAATGGGAAATTGAAATCAATAAATGCTGGGAGAGGCATTCTGGCCCCGACTCATCTTTTGTATGCAGATGACATTATCATTTTCACTTCAGGTGATAAAGGAAATATCAAGAACATCAAAAGATCTCTTTTGAATTATGCCTCTGTCTCTGGTCAAGACATTAGCTGGGAGAAATCCTTTGTCTAGTTTGGTAAGAGTATCAATGATCGAAGAAAGACTCTAATTTTCAATGATCATAATGTCATGGAAGGTTTCCTTCCCTTAAATTATTTGGTGGTTCCTTTGTTCTGGGGAAATCCAAAAGCAAGTTATTTTGCTGAGATTGTAAGAAAAGTTATAAGTCATCTTTCTACTTGGAAAAGAAAATCTCTTTTCATGGCTGGGAGGTTCTCTTTGATTAAATCAGTTATTGTCTCCAAACTTGTTTATTCCTTCATGGTTTACAAATGGAACATTTCTCTCATACGTGGTATCAATGGTTCTCTTAGGAATTTTATCTAGAGTGGAAATATCTTTAAAAGAAATATTCCTACTATATCCTGGGATGATTGTTGCAAACCTTATGATGCTAGAGGATTGGGTATTAAAGATCTGATTCCCTTTAATGATTATTTTCAAGCCTCTTTCATCTAGAAATTGTTTAAATACAATTCAGAGGGATTGACCTTTCTTCAGGGTAAATTATTGAATATATTAAAGAGGGGGTCTTTCAATTATCTGGAATCATCAGTTTGGCCTATCTTCAAGTACATCTTTAATTAAATTGATTCTCATTCTAGATGTCTTGTTTCAAAGGACTCATCTCTGAATTTTTGGAAAAGAAAATGGTCTGAAAACCCCCTTCTTGATCTTGTAATGGATGAACGAGATATTGATATTGACTCACTATCAAGGATAAATTGGAGAACATGTATGGTCTTCCAATTCACATTGTCAACATTGTTAGCAATCACTATTTTTCTGACAAGAAACGCTTTTGGACTTGGGAACCTGTGGTTAATGGTATTCTCTCCTCTAAGATTTATTATGATTTTTCTCTAAAATCTAGTTTATCCAATCACTGGATGGGGAACTTGCATAAAAACTTCATTAGATCATCTCGTTCCAATTTAGTCTAGAGAATTTTTCATGGAGAAATACTTACTGATTGTTACATTCATCATTATGGCATCTCTTTATGCTCCTCTTGTGTGCATTGTAATCAACATAGGGAGGATGCAGATCGGCTTTTTCTTTATTGTGTTACTGCTGCTTTAATGTGGAAGGCTCTTGAAAGAATCTTTGAAGTCTCACTTCCTCTAATGACATCTATCACTGGTTTCATTCAGAGATAGGCATACATTCCTCTTTCTTCACAGTTATTGGACTTATTTCAAGTTGCTTCCTCTGAGTTACTTTATTATATATGGTCTTCTCGAAATAAAGAAATTCATGGAAAGCGACCTTTTTCAATTACTTCTTCAATTTCGAACATCCTTGCTACAACACGCATGGTTGGCCTCCCTAAAAAACATTTCTGCGCCAATTCTATGCATGATTTCTCTATGCTTGCTCATATTGGTGTTAATGGTAATTTCAAGCCCTCTTATAATACCTTTGAAGTTATTTGGAAACCACCAATTTTTGGTTGGTTAAAAGTTAAATCCGATGGTGCATCAAAAGAAAATATAGGGACTTCTAGATATGGATCCGTTTTCAGGGATCATATGGGTCATGTGATTGGTTTCTTTCATGGCTCATGTGGGTTTGCTTCCTCATTGGAAGCTGAGATGATCGGTATTATTGTTGCGGTGGAGCAGGCTAAAAATTGTGGATGGAATAATATTTGGTGTGAAATTGACTTGACTGGTATTGTGTCTGCCATTAGGGAATTATCTTATCACTTATCTTGGAAATTCCATAATCGTTGGAAAAAATTCTTGGACTCCCTTCGGACTTTGAATCACATTATTACTCATGTCTATCGGGAGGCGAATTCTATTGTGGATGGTTTGGATAACAAAGGAATTGGAGATGCTGATTTCACATGGTATGATAATATCCCTGATGCTTTTTTACCCCTTTTGAAAATGGATTTGAACAAAAATCATGTGTTTATAATTCTATATGTTGGACTTTTTTATCTTAATTTAGGGGCCTTTCTTTTCTGGGTAAGGCCTTAGATTCTTCTAAAAAAACTACAAATATAAGGTTTGTCCAAAGGGCTTAAATACTATTATATATGTCATTAATTAACCACATGGGGTTCTAATGGAAGATTATAGTAATATTATTAACCATATAATATAAAAATACAATGAGACATCGTAAATGTGAAACTATTAAACTAAGAGTTAAATATAAAATATAAGGTTAATATAGTGACCCTAACCTATCTAAAACCTATTGTTTGAGTGGTTTTCGACCAATAACCACATTAACCTTTAAATATTTTATTTTGGATCCATTAGAAACCGAAAATTATTTTATTATAAAATAATATTTTATGTTTTTTCTAAGGTTCCCCTCACCTTCTTATTAAAGGTCACTTCCCCTTCTCTCAAATTCACACCTCAAAATCCATTTGGATCATCCAAACTCTACCAAAATAATCTCCCAACTATCCTAACTTCATTCTAAAGGTCTTACATTGTTCATAAAGCCAACATAAGGATCCCTTTTGATCGAATCAAAATGAAGAACCAGAAAAAGAATTAATGATTTCACCACCCTCTTTCAAGATCATTTCTTCTTCCACATACACTTTCTTTGTTATTACCATACCCAAATAATAAATCCAGTACCTTATATATACTGTGATGTTATTATAAATATGGAACCACCATATTAATTATTTTATCAATACTATTAATTATAATTTCACCATGCGTGCGTATGTATGGCTTACCATCTCCGTGCTGTGGGGTAATTTGTTATTCAACACTATGTTATTTGGATGGATATAATGGTGACTAATATATATATAAATAATAAAAATAATATAACAATGTCTCTATAAAATTATTATACCATCTAATTATACACCTTTAATGAAATTATATTGTCACTCGTACGTACGTACGGATTACCGTCTCCATGATGAAATGAGATTCATTTCCACGTTCACTATTCATCATCGATTATAAAAATATATATTACAAAAAATATGAAAGATATTAAATAATAATGACACTAAATATATATTTATATATATATTTATGTAATTACATATATCTTATTCACTTACTTCTGTTCAATATGATATGAAAACAAAAAACAGCGTTTATCCGTACGTATGGCCTACCATCTCCATAAACGATGTTTTACATTTCATATATCTATATATTATAAATATTTATATTATAAATAAATATTATATATAAATCAAGGTTTATATTCTGAATGTATTTAAATAATTATCTAAATGATATGATAAAAAATAACCTTTTAAAACACATACGATAAAGAAAGTGATTATTACCAGAAATGTTATTTTACATGGATATCATTAATAAATGGCTTGTATAAAGTCATAAATGAATCATGTATAAAATAATAAATATAAATATAGTTCTATGATATTTTAATAACATACAATGCTCATTATACAAGATGTTAAATATACCCTCGACCCAAGGAAATTGCAAGGTAAGGGTTAATTTCACAATCTTTTTATAATCTGTGGTTGTTTTTATGTAAGTATCTACTGGGACATATTTATTATCCATTTCAATATTTCATAAAAGAATTTTCAAAGAGATTATTTTTTGAGGGGACTTTTTACTAAAACAACTTTTTAAATGTTTTCGAAATTTATTCTTCTAAATCATTCTCATTAATGTCCATGTTTTCAAAATGGTTTTAAGGATTTATTTATATGGACATGAATGTTTTTAAAATTTTAATTCCATTAAAAAGTTTCAAATTGGTATGAAAATATTTGATTAAATATGTCTTTAAATGTCTTCCTTTCTAAATTGTGTGACATTTAAATGTTTTTATGAAAAAGGGAAATTTCTCTCAATGATTTTTACAAATCATTTTCATCTATATCAACATCCCTTGATGGATTTAAAACATGTTTGAAGTTGATTTATTATGATACAAATCTGCCATATTGTATTTATGTTTTTGTGATATGATTGATTGTGGATGTATTATTTTTATTTCATTCATGATATATGGATAAAGTATTGATATTTCATATGATAGTATGAATACGAATGTTTATATTATGTTTAATAAATTCCATATGAGGAATGTATTGGACATAGTAAGTGATGGGTGGAGCCCACTATAGATCCTCGATGCATCGGTTGGTCTCATGAGACAAAATAAAGTCTTGGAACACGATCTTGAAAAAATCTTATATGTAGTCTTGGCACAAGGCCTTGAAAATGTGGTTATGATGTCTGTCATTATGCAATCCATCATTATGAATGTGGCTATTGATATTGCATTTGATTATTTGACAAGTAGAATATCCATGTGAATTAGTAAATGGAATTATTTTATTTTATCCTTTCTATATTATGGTAAAAATTATGTTTAAAATGATTTTGTTTTAGTCCAATAAATTTCCTTAGTTGTTTATGCATATTTATGAAAGTTCCTGCTATATTGTTATCTTTACTGAGCATCTGAGCTCACCCATTTCTATGTTTTATTTTTCCTAGAATGTGAAGAAGTATTTTATTATTGATAACCATGGATAAGATAATGTATTAATGTAATTATCAAATGTTAATTTATGTTTTGTTGTATTTTCTTATGTGTAATGTAATTTTAATGTATGTAATATATTTTCCAAGACTACTAAACTGATTGGTCATTCATGACGTGATTCCTTGTAATCATGCCAATGAATTAAAATAATCCATCGACTCTGGGTTACTGGGTTCAGGGTGTTACATTTGGTATCATAAGAAGTTTAATAACAACTTTGGAAATAGATTTAGATTAACTATGATTTGATAAAACTACCCTAAGATAAACATTGAGGATTAGTATAGAAGAACTTCCCAGAATTTTGGTATGGAAGATATTTTGTGAGTTTTCCATGCAATAAATACTTGTCAGGATTCGAGTAGGTAGAGGTGGATCCAGAATAGATGTACCTTGAGGTAAAACCCCAAAACACCGCTTTGAGCTATGATCGAATGAGAACTGGTGCACGACAATGGTCATTATTGCACTCTTGGTTACGACAGTGCTGAGGGTTATGCATAGGATAATTCACATTTTCATTACAAGACATTATGATGGATTTAGGTGTAAATAATTCCTCAAAGAAAGAATTTTTATGATTATGTGTTATATCCATAAACATTTCAATTTTTATTGGGTATTTTACAATTTCGGAATTTTTAATTGTTATTCATAAACTAGACTAGTGTATTCCATTGTTAATAAATGTTGCCTAGTAGAAGTAATGAGAACTCCAAAAATAAATATGATCCACAATGTAAGAAAGATCATATCTTTCCTGGTATTAAGCCAACATTAATAAGGGAAATAGTCTCCCATGTATTCTCAACATATGAAGAAATAGTATCATGTGTTAATATGATAAGTAAATAATTCTCTGAGTGTTATGGTTTTGAAGGGAAGAAAGAGAAGAAAATGATGGTTGAGAGAAAGATGGATAAATAAAAGAGGGGAAAGAACAATTTTCCCATATGTGATAATTTTGGAAATAATAACCTTGGTAAATTCTTTAAGGGAATGGTATTTTTATATATGTATGGAGGAAAAGGGCACCAATACATGATTTCAAGGGTAAGAAAAATGTTCCAAATGTAA
The DNA here is from genome assembly GCA_963277665.1 of Viscum album. NCBI lineage: Eukaryota > Viridiplantae > Streptophyta > Magnoliopsida > Santalales > Viscaceae > Viscum > Viscum album. The sequence goes on from OY728148.1 coordinate 397,705,910, forward strand.
AATGCTTCATCTAAAAGGCATTGAGACACTACATGAATCAATGTCCCAGTCATCAATGTATACCACAAATGATGATATTGGATAATAATGCAGTTATGATACTACCTCAGATGAAGAGGAATGACTAGTGTTCTTATTTTTTTATTATAGACATATTTCATTTGAGTTTTATATCAACAATATACTCGTTATATGAATTATGGAGATAAATAAGGAATGTACTGCAATAGTATTTTATTGAGGATTTGAGATTATATGGTTCTAAGAAATGTGACTTAATAGTAAGCTACACTATTTAAAAAATACATGGTTGAAGGAAATATAATCCTTAATACGGTCCTGATAACGAGGTTGTGATTTTGGAATATGATATATTTTATTTGGACAAAATATTTCGGACATTCTTGGCTTCCTTGGAAATGATTAATAGTTTTTTTATTTCATCATTGTTGGAATATTCAAAAATTTTGGATATGTGGAATATATATAGTATTATATAAAGTATAAGGGTGAATGAATTTAATCAATAAAGTTTTATGGTAATTCAAGGTGTTACCATGTTTTAAAAATAATATATGATAAAGGTGTTCACATGTTATTACATGGAAAAATGGATCTTCATTGTGTTTAAAAAACTTATACATTTTGGACAATGAGTTTGGATAGAATTATATTGGAGAAATCTAATGGTTGGAGTGGATTACGTTTGAAATTGGATAATATTGTTAACGTTATTTTTGGATTATTATAAAAAGGACAACATGCAGACCGTGTGATAATCCGCTACGTCGGACAAAGCTGCGGGAATCAAACCCACAACCATAGTGCGATTGTGATTTATTTCCTACCACTGAACTACGTGAAGTCCTTGGATTGTATAATATAGTTTTCTTAAAGGTTATACTAGGTGAATTAATAATTCATTAAATTTTTTGTAAACCTATACGATTAGGATAAATAGAATTTTTTTTGAAATTATATGGAGTGAAAGATGAGTTCATGGGAGGAATTAGTTGATGGATGAAACTCTAATTGTAATGTATATATATATATATTTATTTATTTATGGGGAAATTAATTCTTAAACTTTAGGGAAGTGATCTTATAACCAATAATGTGTTATCCTAATACCTTATGTTTTGTTGAACCGATTGTATTTCAAATCATCATAGGTTGATGGATTTAAGGCCCTCAATTTTAAACTTGTTTGTTATTGATGACCTCAATCACTCCCTATTAATATTTACATTTTACACTAATTATGTGTCTCTAATTTACACCAATTTTCTACAAATAGAGATCATAATTTGGTGATGACCCTTCCACTTCCATTTTCTCATTATTAAGACTAAATTTTTTTAACCCAATTTCCGATGATAGTTTTCCCAAAAAGGAATTCTCTATTTTCAACCTTTTATTTTAAAAGAATAATTTAAAATAGCGAGGACGCAATTTATTGAAATAGGGTATAATGTAACACCCCATTATTTCATAGCATTTTATTTTTTCAAAGTAATTCAACAACGTGCACTACACACAACACCGAGTTCATGCGCACCACGACTTACCAAACTAGTCATTAGAAAGTGGTTAAAAATAGTATTAACTGAATTTTGAACATTATATAATACTTATAAATTTATAATCTATATTATGAGTTTCTTAGAAATATTTTAAAAACAAATTCTTTTTTCAGATAAAAGAGGTATTTTAAAAAAATGCAATTTTACCACCTTTTAATAGAGAACACTTTTTAAACACAATACTTGCCACTTTTAAATATTAAATTTGACAAAATAAAATTATTATTTATAATAGGGTCATAAAATTATGTTTGGATAAATTTCTGGTACATTTCTGATAACTTTCATAGTTTGATGAATCGTTAAAATTACTAAATTTTAAGAGAATCCAACTGTTTTAATCAAAATACATTATATAGTAAAATTAAATTTTGAATGGTTTTTAAGAATAATTAGATTATATTTTTATCATTTAATATAATGGTTGTCATTATATGTAAATTTACATTTAAATTGACATAAACACATGTCAAACTTTTGATAGTTTTTACTTTTTAAAACCCCACTTTTTGGTTTTGACAACACGAATTAATTTTAAATTAATAAATGCTGCTTCTATATTATTAATTTTGTAAAATGGACTTAATTTTTAAATATAGAATATCCAAATTAGAATAGGGTAAAATTTTGGTATTTTTCTAAAAACTATCAATTTTTGTTCAATAGTGAAAAACATTGTATTATTATTTAAAACTGAGTTTTTATTTATATAATTTTTTATTTTAATTTAATTTATTTTAAGTTAAAAAATATATATAATACATATATAAGTTCAATTCAATTCATTGGAGTCATTTTATAATAAAATTTTCTGTAAAAAATATTATCGAACGTTTTGCTGTCTTTTACCGACCTCCAAGGAGCATTTGCCAATTCGCAAAAAAAAATAATTTTACCACTTCTATGAGTTGAATTTAAAAAATCCGAAAGACATGGGAGGTATTAGTAAGTAATATTTTTTTCAATAAAATGAATATAATTTTTGATGAATAGTAAATTTTGAGTTTTATTTACCACAGTTAAAAGTAAATACGATAATTAAGGGTAAAAATGATATAATATTTACCCTAAAACCTGTCCTAATTATATTGTATAAGTTTAATTCGACTAAAAATAACCTTAGGAATAAAATATGATCCTTTATGTCCACTTGGATTAGATTAGGACATTTATTATTATTTAATTCAAAGAAGAGTTAAAAGTGTTAAATTCCAAGTTTAACAACTAAACTATTTTTTATATAGGGTTATACATAATATAAATTTGAGTATAAAAATTAATTTGAAATATAAACATATTTTTTACATAATGGTATATTATTTATAATTTTTATACATTAAATAATTTAATTTATTTATGACACAATGATGATGCAATAATTAACTTATTAATGAAATATTAAAATAATTGATTTTATAAATACTCAAATAAATTTAATTTGATACTTTTTATGAATTCTAATAAATTTATAGGTTAATATGACATTTTAGGGTTGATTAAATTAATTTTTTTCTATATAATAATGTTTTATGAATTTAGAAAAAACAAAATACCAAATAGTGTCAAAATTGACATAAAAGAGTTTTTAAAACAAATATTATATTATTAATTGATATTCTATTCCTAAAAATATAAGGTTCAATCAAAGGGATTATATAATATTATATATGTCATTAATGAACCACTTTGCATCCTCTTGAATGTTTATAGTATGTTTATTGACCATATAATATAAAAATACAAAGAGACATGGTAAATGTCAAAATACTTAACTAAGAGTTTAATATGAAAGATAAGGTTAACATAGTAACACAAACCTATATAAAACCTATTGGTTGAGTAGTTTGCGACAGATCCCCACCTTAGACTTTAAATAATTCATTATTGAGCCATTAGAAATCGAAAATGATTTTATTATAAAATAATATTTTATGTATTTCCTAAGCTACCCCTCACCCCTCGTATAAAAGGGCACTTCCACTACTCTCAAATTCACACCTCCAAAGACATTTGGATCGGCCAACCCCTACCCAAATATCCTCCCAACTATCCTAAATTCTTCCTAAAGGCCTTACTTTGGTCAGAAAGGCAACATAAAAAAGATCTTTTGATCAAATCAGTAGGAAGAACCTGAAGAAGAGGTAATGATTTCACCACCTCCTATCAAGTTCTATTCTTCATCCACATACTCTTTCTTTGTTATTACCATACCCGAATAATAAATCCAATACCTTATATATACTGTGATTTTATTAAAAATATGGAACAACAATATTCATTATTCTATCCATCCTATGAATGATAATGTCACCATACGTGTGTACGTACGACTTACCGTCTCCACGTCGTGGTGTAATTTGTTATTCCACACTATGTTATTTGGATGGATATAATAATGATTAATAAGTATATAAATATCTAAAATAACATGATAATTTCTCTGTAAAATTAATGTACCATCCAATTCTACACCATTAAGGAAAAGATATTGTTTCTCGTGCGTACGTATGGATTACCATCACCACGATGCGATGAGATTCATTTCCACATTCACCATTCATCTATGATTAAAAATATATATATTACTAATAAGATTGAATCATATGAAATAATAATTACACTAGATATATATATATATATATATATGTATGTATTTATGTACTTACATATAACTTATTCACTTACTTCGGTTCAATACGATATGAAAATAGAAACAACATTTATGCGTACGTAAGGCCTACCGTCTCCATAAACGGTGTTTCCCATTTTATATATCAATCAATTATAAATATTTATATTCTAAATATATATGATATAAAAATAAAGGATTATATTCTGTAAGTATTTAAATCATGTTCTACGTGATATGATCAAGAATAACAAGTTAAAACACATACGATAAAGAAAGCTATTATTACCTTAAATGTTAATTTAACATGAAAATAATTATTAAATAGGTAGTATAATTTCATAAATGAGTCATGTATGATATAATAAATATGAATATGGTTATGGTATAATTTAGTAAGATACTATGGTCATTATACAAGAGGTTTAACGTAACCTCGACCAAAGGAAAGTGTAAGTTAAGGATGAATTTCACAATATTTTTATAATCCAAGATTGATTTTATATAAGTATCTACTAGGAAATATTTATTATCCATGACCGTGATTCTTAAAAGTGGTTTTAAAGGGATTATTTTTTAAGGGAATTTTTTACTAAAACTTCTTTTTAATTGTTTTAATTATTTATTCTTCTAGATCATTCTCATTAATGTCTATGATTTCAAAATGGTTTTTAAGGATTTATTTATATGGACATGATTTTTTTTAAAAATTTGAATTCCCTTAAAATTCTTCAAAGTGGTTTGGCACATTGTAGTTCAAAAATGTCTTTAAATGTCTTCTTTTTTAAATTGTGTGATATTTAAATGTTTTTATGAAAAAGGGATATTTCACTCAATGATTTTTACGAATCATTTTCATCTATATCAACATCCCTTAATGGATTTTAAACTTGTTGGAACTTGATTTATATGATACAAATATTCAATATTGTATAGAATTTTTTGTCATATGATTGAATGTGGATGTGTTAATATTATACCATTCTTGGGTTATGGATAATGTATTGACATTTCATATTCTAGTTTTAATACGAATGTTAAAGTTATGTTTAATTATTTTCATATGAGGAATGTATTGGAATTAGTATGTAATGGGTGGAGCCAGCTATAGCTCCTCGATGCATCGGTAGGTCTCATGAGACAAAATAGTGTTTTTGCACAAGTCCTTGAAAAAATATTATTTCTTGTCATGGAACATGGCCTTGAATATTTTGATATGAATTTTGGAATTATTAAATCCATCATTATGAAGGTGGCTATTGATATTGCATGTGATTGTTCGACTAGTATAATATCAATCTGAATAAGTAAATGGCATTATTTTATTTTATCTTTTCCATATTATGCTGAAGATTATGTTTAAAGGGATTTTGTTTTAGTCTAATACATTTCCTCAAATGTTTATGAATATTTATGAATGTTTCCACTAAATTGTTATCCTTACTGAGCATCTGAGCTCACCCCTTTCTATGTTTTATTTTTCCCAGGATGTGAAGAAGTATTTTATGATTGATAAGCAGGGTTAATATAAGGGATTTATGTCATTCACAGAAGATAATTTATTATTATTTTTCTAATTTTTAATGTAATGTTATTGTATGTAATCTATATTCCAAAACTGCTAAACTAATCTGTATTCCTGGACTTGATTCCTTGAAATCCTTCCAATATATTAAAATATTGTACCGACTCTGGGTAATTGGGGTCAGGGTGTTACACTTTCCTCAAGAATTCATTTCATGTGTTTTATCAAAAATATTTTCCATCTAAGATGATATTATTTAGTATGTTTATGTTTCAAGTATAATGTCTCTATTATTTACATGGTTTGATTTTTCTTATGATGAAATGGTTTCCATTTGATTTATATGGATTATGTTATGGTGTGATGATTTTTATGAAACCCATTTTATTCTTTGGGTTATGAAGAATGATTTATGTTTATTTTGTAGAACATTTCAGAATGATTACATTATGAGATGGGTGAGACCTATATCTCCCTCCAATGCATTGGGTAAAGATTTATATCTAATGAGAAAAACATGGCTGGAATGACAAGTTAATTCGGTTCAGTAATATATGGTTGGAACGAAATGTAAACCTGGTTTAGTAATGGACTTTGTCCACTATGATGGTTTTGAAAGAAATGGTTTGGCTACTATGGAAATCATACAATGTGCTTAATGGTTTTCCACAATTACATGTTTTATTCCCATGATATATTATCATTATTAATGTTTCATTGTGATCTATGCCTTATGTACTGGCAAGATTTATGTCATTACTTGTGTTTTATGTTCACGTTTTTATGTTCAAATGTTTATGTATTGTTTTATGTTTTCTATGTTTACCCTTAATGAGAATTTGATATCACACTTTTTAGTTTATCTTTTTCATAGGATATAAATAATGGTTTTATATTAGAAAAAAGAGGAAGAACTTTATGAGATGTTAATGATATTTCACCACGATTAGAATATTTGGTTTTGAGTTCCCAAAGACACTAAACTGTTACGGTACTTGGATGTCTATTTTTGTTATGTATTAAGTATTCCAAAAAAGTAATGTAACATCCATGTATGTTAAGCATGTGTGTCAATGGTTGGTATTAGAGGAAAGGTTTTGTTATCCTTTGGAAACTATGATATGAAAACTTTAGTGAGATCCCGAGAGATATTTTTAAGTCATTTCTAGGGATTTACCTAAGGGTATGTATAAGTATAGGATATATTCCTTGAATTACAGTAAAGATCAAAGAATTAATCCTATGTTGTTCAATATTGAAGTTACTCCCCCTTTATTATGTGGTTTTCCTAACACGATTTTTTCCTCTCCCACAATTCTTTTTGGGTTTTAGACAATGGATGGAAATCGAAAGAACCGTTTTGGTCAATTTAATGGATAATGATACTATTTTCCTCCTAAACAAACCGATGTTATGGGAGATAGAGTAAACAATCTTAATGCTATATATACAAAATCTATAAATCATTCTGGATTTCTAAATGAGGAAAGAAAAGAACAATATTCGATTGAGTCTTTCATGAGTAAATGTCCACCTTCTTTCAATGGGTCTTCTGATCCCCTTGTTACTGAATAATGGATCAATACAATTGAAAATTCATTTTTCATACTTCGCTGTTCAGAACATAACAAAGTGACTTTTTTTACCGTTTAGAATGTGAAGCAGACTAGTGGTGGACTCTAATCAGGAATGCAAGGCCCCAAGATGAAATTGAATCCATGGAATGGGACGAGTTCATGAACTTGATGTTCAATAAGTACTTCCCCCGTATTCATTGAACAAATATGGAAAAGGAGTTCCTTGAGCTTAAGAAAAAGGATGATGAATCTGTAGGTATATACGAGGTGAATTTTACAAGGCTTGAAAGGTATGTATCTTGCATTATCATCCAACCTAAAAGTAAAGTTAATCAATTTTTCAGTGGCTTAAAACCAAGTCTTCGAAAGGAATTAGTTATATAAGACTTTAGTTTCTATGAGTAAATTGTATGTTGTGCTATCAAGGAAGAACTAGATTTTGGTGTTACATATCCATCTAATGTTTTTGACAAGTAATTAAAGATGTAGTTCAAGGAAAAATGTCAAAAAAATGGTGAAAAGAAGATGAATGTTTTGTTATGCTCAAATTGTGGAAAGAAGCATGCTAGAGATTATATTAAAGGGTCTATAAAATCATTTAAGTGTGGAAAATAAGGTCATAGAGTATCTAAGTGTCGATGTAATGGGAAAAAGGTAGCTAATGTTGTGAATAATGAAAAGACTACAGAGAATGCACCATCAACACATCAATGCTAAAAGTGCAAGGAAATGGGGCATTATGTTAACCAATGCCCTAATCCAAGGGTTAATGATGATCTACATTGACCACCTCTTAATGAAAAGGAAAAATGGAAGTCACATGCTATCACTATTGGAAATATTTAGTATGACATCGATGTGGTGGAATGTTTATGTGTTTATGTAATGGGATTCCAAAATATTATAGTGGAATCTCATTTATAGTATCGTGGAATATTGGAATATCTATGTATTGGTTCATTGTGGTTTTAAAAAAATTTATGGTACCGGTAACCATGAAAAGTGATGGAAATATTTTTGGAAATAAGATGTTATGCACATAATGATGGGATTAGAAGAAAATAATATGTTTGATAGTGTTAATGAGCTCATGACTGATATAAGTGACATCATGTTCTGAGTATATAGAAATTTTGGAATTTTGGTATGTGAAATTAATTAACATTTGACAGCATTCCTGTTTTCACTATGTTTCTATGGTAATTCATGTTTCAAGTGAATACATGATTATGTTATTCACATGTTTGTAATGTGACAAACAAAAAATATCATATGTTATATAGGGGATAAATGACTGTAATCACATGCTTGGTAGATGACCTCTCTAGTAATATTTTTCTATATACTATGAGATTGGATAGATGTATTTTTGATAACCCTAAATATTGGAATGGATTAGGTTAGTCATCAGATAGTATTGTTTAAGGCATGATCTTTTTGATATTATTTCTGAACTGTTCTAATAGTATAGATTTCGAAAAAGGAAAACCAGTTGGACGAGCGACAACACATCATGTCGGACAAGGATCTGAGAATCGAACCCACAAGGAAGTGTAACAAGCCTTTATCGCTTACCACTAACCTACAGGAATTATATTGATAGTAGAAATTAGTTTTATATTATTAAGTGGTATGATATATGAAGTATAAGTCCATTTTTCGAGCCATATACGATTAATATAACCACATATGGACTTATGTATATTTAATAACTTGTGTTAACCTTTTTTGATAGAGACAGATGGAATGACCTATCATTCTATTGCATGATCTGCTAACACTTCATGAATGAAAAATTCTACTTAATTTCATTAAATAAGTGTTTAAGTGGAAATTTTTCATGGAATAACCAACAATGATAGTACATTAAAATCAAGTAAGTATTTATCCTTATGAAAAAATTCATCTACATTAGGGATATGATCATGAAAACAAAAAATGTTGTCCTTGTACACTCATATTCAATGAATCAGAGGGTACATTTGATCATCAAAAATTTATGTCTTTGTGATTGTTGGCTTTTTCATTGCCATGTTCTCTATCACTCTTCATCATAACTTGGTGGTTATATTTTCTTCTATATCAATATTTTCACATATGTCCTCCTATGTGGAAAATTATTGACGAGATAATATGGGTAACTGTTACATTTCTTACCATACTTTTTAATATTATGTTTTATTATTCCTTTTTTCGATGTGGGTTTCTATGAATGAAACATTCAAGTAGTAAACAATTTATAACCCCGATGAATTTCGAGGGCGAAATTCATTTTAAGGGTGGTAAAATGTAACACCCAGGGATTTTATGAGAAATATTATTATTATTTTCGTTGATGTCTTCTATTTTATGCTACACTAAGATTATATTACACAATATACAACACCATATTAGCTTGTACTATGCGCAAAAACTATTCCTGGCTTGTGTTTCATGCAAGAGTGATGTTCCTCGATAGCATGTGTTGTACGCAATAATGGGTTTCACTACAAAATGATATATTGTTATGACGTAGCCTTTATTAATAGTATTAACTAAAATTTTAAATTTATTACATAATAATTCATTATACACATATTCTAGAACATAGTATGGGATCTAAATAAATTTTTCGGGTAAAATTATTATTTATAAAAAAATGTTGTTTTGTCACCTTCTAATGGCGCACCCATATTAAATCTAGTTATTGACAAATTTATTAGATCAATTAGACAAAATAAACACATTCATTTCAATAAGGATATAATAGGTTACTTTGGATAATTTTTTAATATTTTTCTATTACCTTTTATATTTTGATGAATAGTAAAGATACAGAACATTTTTTCTTAAAAACAAGTATTTCCCTTAAGAGAATTTATATGGTTAAATTATAAAATTTAAGGTTTTAAAGTATAAATACAATATATTTTTACCATTTAATATAATTTAAGTCATTATCATTAATTTTACATTGAATTTATATGTAAAATCATTTCAATATTTGGGAATGTTTTAACTGTTAAAACTTGTTTTCTTAACAATGGGATTATTTTTAAATTAATTACTGAAACTTCTGTGTTTTGAAATTTAGAAAATGGATTTCATATTTGAATTATGTGGGTCTAAATTATGTTCATTGGTTACTTTTTTTTAAATTATGAATAGTAACTATTGTAATTTTTATTTACTACAATTAAAGATAAATCGTGTAATTAAGGGTAAAAATAAGATTATAAAATTACCACAACACCTGAAAAAAATTATATTGGATGAATAAAAGTCAACCCATATCACCTAAGGGTTGGAATAGATTAATTTCATTGACTTTTGACTATGAAAATGATGTAATTATTATTAAAACCAAAGAATGTTACAACATGTCACTCTCTTATATCTTATAAGTGTAATAATTTTAAATTAGTGATAATATTCACAAAACATAGAACAAAAATAATAACCAAGAATCTAAAAAAAAATTTACATTATGTGAATTTATTTAGAATTTTTATGGATTAAATAATTTTCATTAATGGTGACAAAATAACGAATTAGAAATTATTTTATTGATTGAAATATCAAATAACTGTTTTTAAAAATATTAAAATAAATATTATATCAATTATTTAATGTTTTCCATGAATTTTTAAGATTAATATTACATATTATGGATCTATTAAATATTTTGGTTCGAATATATATTCTGTGTGGATTTTATTTAAATTAAAATAATTTAATAGTGTCAAAATTGACACTCTCGATATTTTATAAAAATAACATATTATTATATTGTTTAAAAATCACAACAAAATTTAAAAATTATAAATTTAAATTTATATGGTCTAAAATTGTATAAAGTATCAAATTATTGAATATTCACTACACATAAGTAAGTATTTATAACGATTTATAATTTAGAATCTTATCACCACATATAAAATCAAATAGATAAAATAAGGATAAATCAAAATGATAGGGTTTAAAATAAAATAAAAACAAGTCTAAATTTTATTAGTTGATGAGATTACAACCCTATATAATCTCATATTCTAATTGATTAATTTATGGAAGATTTTATGTGGGGTATGAATTTATTATAAATTAATATTTTTGAGGTTTCCAAAAGTACACCTCTCCTCTCTTATAAAAGGGAACCTCCTCCCTCTCATCTTCACAGCATTATGAGCCTTCATTCTCGGAAAAACCCTATAAATTTCTTTTCTCCACATCTCTAAAAACATAATAGAGGTATTCATATTCTTTAAATACCATCTTTATTTCCCTAAGAGAAGGTTTAGAAGAGGCGTGTCGAAGAAGACGTAATATTCTTTACCGATTCATTCAACTTCATTTCTCCTACTACTTCCTCTTTTTTAATTTTTTAGTTACTAAGAAATAAAATAATTATCAATAATATACTGATATTTTATTATAATTATTAAACAACCTTATATAACCATCTATCCATCCTACGAAAAATGAAATCACCGCGCATGCGTACGTACGAAATACCGTCTCCACGCCGTGATGTTATTGGTTTTCCATCACCACCTTACATGGATGGGTATAATGGTGTAAAGAATAAATATATATGATTATTATAACATGATACTAATTTTGAGATATTCTATCATCCACTCCAATAGTATTCAATAATTATGGGAATGATATCATCACTTGTGTGTACGTATGGATTACCATCTCCACGATGCGATGTGATTCATTGTTCATGTTAACCATTAAAGAATGATTATAAAGTATTGATATTTAATTATAATGAAAGATATGACATAATAATGCTGCTGGATTTATTTAAATACATATGTATATATTTCATCTCCTTACCCCCATTCATGTCAATAATGAAAGGAAAACAAAGTTCATGTGTACGTATGGCCTACCATATCCATCAACGGTGTATTTCATTCCATTTATTGATATATTAAATTATGAATATATATAAATCATGTTTACATTGTATAAGTAAGTAATCATGATCTATGTAATCATATGAATAATTACACGTCAAAACACGGACGATAAATGAAACGATTTTACCCAAAACACTGCATTAACATGGAATTGACAAATGAACAGGTAATATAAAGTTACAAGTGAATGATATATGATATCTTAAATATTATTATGGTTTTATTACAATTTAATAATATGTTCAAACCCACTCTACAGAAGTATTTGACACATACGGAATAAATTGGACAAAAGGTAAGGGAACATTATTCCAATCTCGTTCTTATCCGAGAATTTTTAATCGTAAGTATTTACTGGGTTATATTTATCATCCATGTACATGTTTTATAAAAAATGATTACAGAAAGTATTTACTATTCATCCATGTGTGTTTAAAGTCATGTTTACCTCATTTTGACTTTTACTATGTGGTATGGAATGAATATTTCTTTTATTTACCATACGAGGTACTTTTTAACAATTCCGACAAATATACAAGGAGAATGTTTTTTTACTTATATGGAACGAATGGATTTTTACGGTTTCATAACACCTTATTTTCATGAATATTTATCTGCAATATTTCATGATTATTTTCAATAAAATCTATTTCTTTTAAAATTTCATGGAATTTCGTAAAAAAATGATTTTAAAGAAGAAAAGATATTTTTTCCAAGAATTCATTTCAAATGTTTAATTAAAAATATTTTACATCTATGATGACACTATATAGTATGTTTATGTGTCAAATAACATGTATCTATTATTTACATGGTTTGATTTTTCTTTTGATGAAATTATATCCATTATTTTTATATTGGTTATGTTATGATGGGATTGTGTTTATGAATACTATTTTATTATTTGGGTTATGATGAATGATTTATGTTAATTTTGTAGCACATGTAAGAATGATTTCATTATGAGATGGGTTAGACATATATCTCCCTCCAATTCATTGGGTAATGATTTATATCTCATAGGACAAACATGTCTAGAATGGAATGTAAATATGGTACATTAATATAGCATTGGAACAACTACTAAACTCGGTTCAGTAACAGACTTTGTCCACTATGATGGTCTTGGCAGCAATGCCTTGGCTACTATGAAAATCATATCATGTGATTAATGGTTTCCAATAATTACATGTTCTATTCCAATGATACTTTATCATGATTATTATTCCTTTGCGAACTATTCCTTATGTACTGCCAATATTTATTTCATTACTCATATTTTATTTTCATGCTTTTATGTTCAAATGTTTATGGATTGTTTTATTTTTTCCATGTTTACCCTTACTAAGAATTTGAGATCACTCTTTTTATGTTTTATTTTCCCCATGATATAAAGAAATGTTTTAGGTAATAAAAAAGGGTAATAACTTTATGGGAGATGTTGAAGATATTTCACCATGATTAGAAGATTTTGTTTCGAGTTTCCAAATAAACTAAACTATTACGGTCCTTGGGTGTCTGTTTTTATTATGTATTAAGTATTCCACAAAATTAATGTAATGTCCATGTACGTCAAGATTGGGTCTCTATATAATCTGTATGAAAATTTGGGTATAATAAAATAAAAAATTTACTTAGGGAAAAGTTGATTTTTAATTTTATTTACCATGTTTATTGTTAAACATTGAAATTAAAGGTAAAAGTAATATTATAAAAATATAAAATTACCCTAAAACATGTCTTAATTTTATAAAATAATTATTTATTGACCAAAATCAACCATATTTCAAAAAGATGATCCTTTTTACGCAATGTTCTTCTATTAGGATATTTATTATATTTTACATAAAGAAGTTTAAAAAATGACATATTCAAATTTTTATAAATATATTATTTTTAATACGAAGTTATATTGATGATGTGTTTGAATATAAAAAATATTTCAAATCTATAAAAAATATATCAATCATGATAGTTTATTTATAAATTATAGATATTCAATATTAAAATTAAATAGTGACACAATGATGATGTACTAATTGTTTAATTAATTGAGATAACAAATAAATAATAATAATTTTTTTACATAAATATATATTAACTTAATTAAAAACATAAAATAATTTTATATATTATATAGAATTATTATTTTCATAATGAATTATTGGTTTTATTTAATCATGTTGGATTGATATTTCTTAAACTGAAAATATTGAACAGTTTTTAAATTGAAAAAAATGATATATTAAAATTAATATGATTTTATTAAATGATATAAATATCCTTAAAATATATGTATTGTCCAAATAATTTTTATGATTTAAAATATTTCGTATATAATATAATTGGGTTTTTTAAATCATTTTATAGTAGCATATAAACCATATAGTGTAAAAATATAAGAAGACATAGTAAGAGATAAACTGGTTATCTAAAGATTAAATCCAATAGGGAAAGTTAATATTTAGAACTAAACAAGTATAAAAATTATTGGTTGAGAGGATTTTACCAATCCTCATATTATAATGGAAATAAATCACTATTCATAAATCTGAATCTAAATATCAATTTATAATAAATTAATATTTTAACATATTCCAATAGTGCCAGTCACCTCTCTTATAAAAGGGAACTTCTCATTATCTTTAATTCACACTTCCAAGTCCGTTTTCCTCATAAAAAACATCCCATTTATTTTTAGATCATCCTTCACTAAATCCTAGAGGGCACACACTGTGTATAAAGCCATCAGAAGGTGACATTTAGAGGAAATGAAATGGAGATACCTAAAAGGAGGTAATTGTTTTTTACCTCTTTTAATGTTCTTTTCCCTTTCTACATCCTATTAATATGTTATTTCCACACTAAAGTAATAAATTATAAAAATAATATATTAAGATATGTTATTATTATTACATGACATTCATGTTCATCATTTTACCCATCCAATGAAAAATAATACCACCATGTGTGTGTGTAAGGCTTACCATCTACACGTTGTGGTGAAAACTATTTTTCATGTACACATTATTTCTATCGGTATAAAGATGAATATAAATGATTTATATCAAAAATATAAAATTATATTCATTTTTTGAAATTAATATTCCCTACTATTTCATACCCTTTAACAATTATGTAAATGATAATTTCTCTTGTGCGTACATACAACTTACCATCTCCATGATGCGATGAGATTAATCTTCAACATTCACCAATCAAGAATGATTATAAAAATATATATTATTAATAAATATAAAATATATGAAATAGCGATGGTACTATAATTATATATATTTATATATACATACATATATTTCATTCACTTGCTTCCATTTAATACGATAACTAAACGGAAACAACGTTCATGTGTGCGTATGACATACTGTCTCGATGAACGATGTATTCCAGTTCATGTACATATTTGATATACATATTTATATTCTTATTATATATGATTTAAAAATATTTTTATACATTATGGATAAAATTAAATCATTATATAAGTAATATTATCAAGAATAAGAAGTCAAAACATGTACGGTAAAGAAAGTGATTACTACCTAAAATGTTTATTTAACACGGTAATTATTAATAAAGGGGTAATATAATTCCCTAAAAGAATAATATATGATATCATAAATATTATTATTATTATTTTATTAGTTAATAAGATGATTAAAACTATTATAAAATATTATCACACACATACAAATAGTATCATACTTAGGGTAATTGATTTTTTTCTGACTTATAATTTTTTTGAGATATAATCCATGTCAACAAACTATTTTATTATGAGTGGTGTATGTAATAATACTTTTATGGTTTATATCATTAATACATTTATATTCATGTTACTTAAGTATTTATATTAATTTATTAGGATTATTATTTAAATTATCAATATAGTACGAGATACTTTGAATGTTTAAAGAATTATGCCTTTCTCCAGGGAAATATTATTGATTTTATTTTACAAAATTATTTATACAGTTTTAGAAGAATTATAAATGACATTTTATGCCTATTTTTAGGTCCATTAAAATATTTTCAAATAAAATATAATCATTTTAATGTTTTATGTATGTGAATCTATCACAAAAACAATGTCTTCAATGTTTTAATGATTTATTCTTCTAAATAATTCCTTGTATGACCATGCGTTCAAATTAGTATTAAGGATTTATTTATATGAACATGAATGGTTTAAAATTATAATTCATTCAAAAAGTATAAAAGTGTTATAAGACAATTTGATTTCGAAATATCTTTTTAAATGTTTACATATATAAGTATGTGTATTTTGAATAAATGATTTCATGGAAAACTGGGAATTTTTCTTCAATATATTATTAATGATATTATTATAGTATTTTCATCTATGTCAACATAAATGTTTTTATTTGATGATTAATTGAGGATGATTTTATATGACAAAATCCCCTATGTTTTATTATGATATGTTCGAATGTGGATCTTCTATTTTGATACCATTAATTTTTTATGGATAAAGTATTAACATTTGGTATGCTAGTTTAAATATGAATATTTATGTTGGCTATGTTTCACTGATTTCATATGAGTACTGAACTGAACTTAGATGTTAATAGGTTGGGGATGGGTTAATAGAATACCTATAGGTTGGTGACCAATTAATGAAAGCCCTATGGGTTGGAGACCAGTTAATGAATCCCCTCAATGCATCGATGGTTTTCATGAGACAAATTAAATTGTATTTTGACTATTATCATACCCATATTGTCTTGGCATGAAGATATGAAAGTATTTATTGCATCATACCTTGCTTCATTATGAGGTGATTTATTGATATTACAAGTGATTATTCTACTACTCTAATATCCAAGTCAATGATTTAAAATAATTAATTAATTTATCCTTTATATATAATACAGATGATTATATTTAGAAGTATTGGGTTTTAGTTTTAAATATTTCCTTAAAATATTATTCTTAATTATGATATCTTCATCGCTTTTTTACCCTTACTGATCATCTAATCTCATCCCTTTCTTATTTTTTATTTTTCAATGATTCCATGAAGTTTTTTTGATTGATACGGATGGTTAATCTAGTTGAATAATGTTGTTCTTAACATATTATCTTTATTTTGTTTTATGTTTTTAATTATAATGTATTGTTAATTTATTTAATATATTTTCCAAGATTGTTAAGTTGACCAGTCCTTTAGTGTTTGATTCCTTGTAATAATATCAATGTATGAAAATAATGCACTGGAACTGGACTTCTAGGGTCAGGGCATTACAATTGGTATCAACAAAAGATTAATAATAACCTTGTAATATAGATTTGGAAAACATAGATTACAAATCATAAAACTGTGATATAATTAGAGGATATGTATAGAGGAACATCTTAAAACTATATTAATTTATATATTATGTGGGTATTCATAAAAAATGCACCCCTCTCTGGATAATACAAGTGGACGTGGTTCTAGAACGAATGCACCTCAAAGTAATAAATCCAACAATGTGTTCTAGGTTTGACTCTAAATAATCTGGTACAATACAATGGAACTTAATGTTCAACTACTTTGACACTCTCATGTGATATTCAAAAGATAATTCACATTTTATTTACAAACTATTCTTAAGGATTTATGTGTAATTATGTCCCTAAAGTAATCATTTCTATAATTATGTTACTAGATACATGTTAATCTTCAATATATGTTAAGAATTTTTAATTTTTTTGAGTTATACATTATGATATGATCAATCCTAGTATATGTCGTCATTTAGAAATGGGTTCCATTAGAAGGATTATGAACCTCACTCAGGCATGTGACCCAAAGATTAAGAAGGATCATATCTTTCATGGACCTAATAAAATATTTTTAATAGAAATAATCTCCCAATCATTCTCATCATATGATGACATAATATCTTCTCATAGAGGGATTGATAAATAATACCCTATGTATTATGTCTTCATAGGGAAGAATGAGAATAAAAGTAAATATGTGAAAAATTTGATAAATATATAATGGGAAAGAAGTGTTTTCACAAATGTGATAATTTTGAAAGGAAACCCCTTGATAGCTGCTTGAGAGGGAAAAAAATTTTCATCACGTGTGGAGAAAAAGAACAATGTCATCATGATTTCATGGGAAGAAAATAAAATTATAATGATCAACACTTCAACTGTATGAATTTTGGGCTCTACGGAATATAATTTCTCAATAATCAAAAGAATATACCACAAATTATGCTATTGGGTAATGATACAATTATGATACTAGAATAGATAATGATAAAAGATTAATAATCATATTCATTAAATATTTCATTTTAATATTTTTTTTGAAATTTACTATTTATATGATTTATGGAGTATATAGGGAATATATTTTTGTACTATTCCATTATATATTTGAAATTGTATGGTACCAATTAAAGTGACTCAATTAAAAGTGAATATTTTCAAAAATTATATGTTTGAGGGAAATATAACCCTTACTATGTTTCTAATACTGAGATAATTTTGTTGGAATAAAGGGATAATTAATTTTTATAATGTATATTGGATATTTTTGACTGCCTTGGAACTGATTAATGGTCTATTTATTCTATCACTATTGGATATTACAACATTTTATGATTTAAGGAGAATATCAAATATTCTATGTTTTACACGAGGAATAAGAAAGAGCATATGTATTAATATAGAGTTCAATGATAATATAGGGTGGTACCATGTTTTTAAGAATATATGATGATCTATTTCACATTATTTTAATGTGATAAAAAGATCTACATTATGTTATGTGGCACTCCTTATAAATATGTTTGGAGTGAGTTAGGAAGGAAGTATTTTGGACAAGTCTGTCTATTGGAATGGATTATGATGGAAAATGGATAATATTATTTAATGTTAAAACATTTCATAAGATTATTTTTTGTAATGTTATAATAATATTTACTTAAGAAAATGATAACCCATAGGTCTTGTGACAACCTGTTGCATCAGACAAGGTTGAGGAAATCGAACCCATAACCAAAGTGAGATAGGGATTTATCACATATAGATGGCCTATGAATTTTCCTAGTTTTTATAATAGAGTTATCTTATTTAAATGGTCAAATAGATTAAGTAGAAATTCATTTTCGTAAACCTATTTCTTTAATAAAAAATATAATATTATTTATATTATTTTCTGGAGAGAATGATGAGTTTATGGAAGAAATTAGTTAAAATGTGAAACTATACTTGTCATGTATGTGATTTTTTTATTATTATTATAGGAAGTAAATAAATTCATAAACTATAGATAAATGATATAAAAACCAAAAAACAAATCTTATAACTTTATTTTCATACAAATCCAATGGCCCCGTAGATCATCACTGATATCTAGCAATGTGACACTTAACATTTTCATGACAATGTCCCCTATCACTCTTCATTAATACATGTTAGTTAAATTTTGTTTAATTTCCGTGTTTTTTATATGGAAACCTATAATGTGTTATTGCTGATGACATTCGTACTTCCTGATCATTATCTCAAAATGGAGGCCTCATTAATCCATTTTTGATGTGGTATTTCAAAAATGATATTTTGAAAAGTTCAACCCATAGATTTAAATTCCTAGTTTAAACTGCGAGGAAATAATTTATTTAATGTGGGGAGAATTTAACATGACAATATTTCATGTTATATTATCTTTAATATCTTGTGTTGTAAACAACACCAATTTTGATTGCGTAACATGCAAGATTGAGTCTCTTTGAAACTACACATTTGTGATAAAATAATTTAAATGATATATTCATAACATATCCACTAAATATAATAATATAAAAAATAATAAATAATTATTCAATATTATTTATAATTTTTTCACATAAATAATTAATATTTATAATGAAAATTATGTTTTGGTAAAACAGTTACATGTTTTGAAATAATATTTTTTGAAAGGAACTCTTTTTTTGTCCTTTGTGACCAATAATAAAATAAATTTTAGATATTCTTATAAATTTAATTTTGTAAAAAATATATCATTTTTTATTGGGAATATCAAAACTATCTTAGGTTGATTTTTAGGTATTTTTATAAATACTTTAAAATTTGATGGATAGTAAAAATACTAAATTACTGTTAAAACAAAGAATTTTTCATTTAAAAAAATATATTAATTTAAATTTCATTAAAATTAAAAATAGATAAATAATGCATATATTTACCCAATTTAGGTCATTGGTATCATTTTTATAATAGAATTAGATATAAAAATTCATTGAACTTTTTTGATGTCTTTTTACTCGTATTATAGCCCCACTTGAAGAATAGCGTTAAACGTAAATTTACCACTTCTGTGAATTAAATTTCTTAAATATAATATATATATATTTGAAATTATTATGAGAAATTGTTTCTAGTATAATCAAAATATATTTTTCTGAATTGAATATTTTGAATTTAATTTACCACGATTAATGGTAGATAGGGTAATTAAAGGTAAAAATATTATTATAATAATATAAAATTACCCTAACAATTGTCTAAATTTCATTGGATAAATATTTTTCAACCAAAATAATCGTTATGTATACAATATGATATTTTCATGCTGCTTTTGTTTGATTATGACATTTATTATATTTTATTTAACGGAGAGTTAAAATTGACAAATTCAAATTTTAAAAAATATTTTTTAATTTGAAGTTATATAATTGATATGGTCAAATATAAATATTATTTAGAAATATAATAAATTTATATATTTTTCGATAATTTATTTATAATTCTAAGATATTATATAATTAAATTAAATGGTCACACAATGATGATGTAATAATTGATTAAATAATTGATATATCAACCAAATGATATTAAAATTTTGAAAATAAATATATTTTCACATAATTAATGACAATAATTAATTTTATAGATGAAATAATCAAGTTAGTGTCATATTTGATGTATTGGTTCAATGTTATCATGTTTTTTTGATATTTCTTAAAATGTAAATATTGAATAACATTTTAAATGACATAAAATATATCAAAAAATAAATAACATTGTATTAAAATATAAAAATTTCATTAAAATATAATATTTGTACAAATAAAATGGATAATGTCAAATATTTCATAAGTGATCTAATTGGGGTTATTTTGATATTTTTTAATTACAATATTAATTGTATAGAGTTACAATACACGAAGGTGTGGTAAAAGTTAAACTGGTTAACTAAGGGTTAAATCTAAAAGATAATGTTAGTTTTATAACCTAAATATGCCTAAAATTAATTATATTAGAGTATTTTCAAGCATACATATATTATAATATAAATAAATATAATTTTAGCAATTTCAAACTAAAAATAAATTTAAAATAAATTAATATTTTTTAATCTTCCATAAGTGTCCCTCACCTCTCTTATAAAATGGATCTTTTATTTCCCTTTAATTTACAACTCCAAAGGGGACGTATGGAACTCCCTTAATACCTCCCATCACAACATCACTGGTACTAAGGTGCATCCCTTGAAAAGGATGATGTTCTCCCCGCCTATTGAAAATCCATAAAGAGCGTGTTTTGAGGATATCTAAACATGTTGGTCACCGTAGTCAATATCCACAAGTGGTTCCTCCGTACATTTTTCTAAGAGTTGGGGAATAACAATCAAATAATAAGGGTAAGATTCTCAATAACTACATCGTAGCTAGTTCTCTGTCACCTCAATTAGCAGCTACAAACCATACCTCCTTCTAAGAATGTCACCCAATACATATCCCCTTACCAAGAATATAGACTATCTCAATGTCATAGTCTTGGAGGAACTCAATCCATCACCGCTCTCTCAAATACAGAAACACCTACGAGAACATTTCCATCCACACAGAAGGAATACCCTTTTAACTAATTTATTTGCACATGGACCCTTTGGTAGTGGGTACTCATTCTCCAAAACCACTTGTTTAAAGGGTCGATAATCCAAAAATAACATCGAACATTGGGTCTTACTAAGCCATTTCCATGCCAATCCCCCACCTACACCCCTTCTTTCAAAGCACTAAAAAAGCACTCTGATATCCTAATGTTGATATCAGTTCCATATGGGTGTGTAGAAAGATGCATAAGTCCCTCTCTATATGGGGACGTTAATCCTGGAAACATATTTTGAATGGAAGTTCCCACACTCAGCCACTATTGGTGGGGACTTAAAAATCAAACCATATGCTACCATGATGGTAAGGTTGTCCGATGGAAGAGTGATCAGTTGCACTCTATTATACAAGAGTTTATCTTGTTCTTCTTGGGTTTCATTTTTCACTGAAATATGAAAATCCACATTCCAACACTGTAAATATTCCACATCCATTTTCCTAAAATAGTCAATTTGAGCATGAACTGTGGATGACTAGTCCATACCCAAACTAACATCATAAGGCCTCAACACTACCACCAGGAGGTTCCAATCAAAACAATCTCCTCAAGGGTTAGATCACATTGTCTTCATAAGTGTGATTATCGAGTCTACTGCCATAGGTATCTCCATACTTATGGATCAAGTCAATAGTTTAACAGGAAACACTATGTCCAAAACCAGATTCATGGTAGTATGTAATGATTAGTACATATGTCTATTACTGCATAATCTAGTTTTAGACACGGACCATACCTCGAAACATACCCATATCCCTTGGGTTATACTCATTGACTGCATGATGATACTCCCTTCCCATGTCCTCCAGCTCCCTCAGCCTAGTGGGGACCACATTGGTGTGGTAGTTGTAACATGTCGAAATGTATAACACCTCCTCCTACTCTCCTATCTCATATTTCATGTCTGTTTACCAACATATTCATGTATCCCTATCACATGCTCGTCTTGAAACATTTTACATGTACAAGTCTCTGAAACTGACGTCAGTTCCACTGCTAACATTCACTAGCTATATATTATCAACCAAAAAACATTCAACCAAAAATGTTCTCTATAGTACCCTAATTTATGTAGGAATTCACAAAAGAATAGTGTTGGATCAGATGTGCCTATACACATCTCACCCAGAGGTACAAGTCCTGCAACACTGGTCATATAACATTCATCGTGTAATCGGAATGGTTGGTACACCTTGGTGAATAATCATCTACGGGAATTTCATGCTGCCAAAGTTGTAGAATCTCTTTTGAACAGATACCTCGTAGCCTTTTTATGGAACGATCCCCCTTCCTTCAGAAAGGTTCTCAAGCTCTTTTCATGGAAAAGTAACCGCATGATATGATAGGGGTAATCTAAATCGTGCCATATCCCTACTAAGCTACGTAGAAGGCTCACTTTTAGGACCTCCATATAAACTAATGGTGACCTAGATGGATGAAAACTCAGTCACCACCAAAATCCAGTCCATAACCACCTGTGAGTCATTCTCTCCTCGGAACCTGAGAGGTATCTGTCACTGGAACTCAAGTAAGGGACTGAGCTTACATGTGGCATTTACTGGAAGCGCCAGTAGTAACTGCTGACCAACATGTAGTCATATTGCTGGGAAACCGCCCGAAGGTACCATCTTGATCAACGATCCTTGTACTGAAGCCCCATTACAGTGTGGAATACCCTCATGGTCATGCACTATAAACCTGGATAATGGTCTTCATGGAGGCATCTGGAAGGATAATCAAGATAAACCATGTTATTTAAGTCATAATATACCAAGAGAAAACAATTACCCAGACACATGCAATCAAGGTTTCCATCTACTGAGTTTGAAAACAGAATTCAAGGTCCTAGTGTATGGATATATTGGACGTTTCACCAACACTAGAATCCCCATACTAATGGTCAAACTCAAGACAATTAACACAATTTCCCCTGTTGAAAATATAACATCTTAGTTCATCTGGTAGAACATATCCCTCTCTAATACAACTTTGTCCCAACCCTTCCCCTATGGCCCATTTCATGACTATACCAAGAAAGAATTCTGTTGTATAGGGTCTAGTGACTAGCACTGGAAAATAATACTCCAAAAACTGAAGGCATTGCCTTTAAACCTTTACACACATAGATATAGAAAATTGCACAAAGCTAACCAAAAATGAAAGAAAATTAATACAACTACAAAAAAGTACCATAACTGAGATTAAAGTGTGTAAAATAAAAGTAAATGGGGATGAATACATGACTAACTAATAAGAATGTTTGAAAAATGAAGTACATGCTCCCCAGTTTGTCCTCCAATGATTCAACCAGAAGGGTTGGTACAACTCTCCATCGAATTTCAATATAGGACACCTCGTCTATCGATCCACCTCCGACAGCCATCTTGTCCAAGCTCCCCAAAACCCAGTCAGATGTGTCTGATGTCTTCATAAGACACAATAGTTGTTGGAAAATCCTATGCAGGGGTGAGTATAATAACACTCAGTAGGGACCCCCGATAACCCCGATGGTTTCTCAGTAATCTACGAAGGGAAAAACCACAATGGAAAATACCACAGAGGTAATACCACAATAAATATACCTCAAACACATAGAAAAAAGTCTCATATCACACCAGGTATAAAATAAGAACAAAATTAAAGATGATAAGTCATAAATATAGATCATCTTATTCTATTGGGTGGCGCTGTTGTTGAACTACACAGGGTCACTAGGTGCAGACCCCCATAGGATCGCTTGGTGTGGACCCGTAGAGGATCACTAGGTGATGACACACATAGGATCACTAGGTGCTGAACCACTCAGGATCACTAGGTTATTATTGAAATATTATTTCTAGGTGCTAACCCACTAAGGATCTATAGGTGATGACCTACTCAGGATCATTATTCGTTCATCATATCATAGCTCCCCACTGGATTACTGTAATTAGAATGATTGATTCTAAGGGGATTCTATCCTCAATAAATTGGTAATACATCAAAATGTATGAGGTTCTATATATATTAAACCCTAAGGACCGTCTTATTGTAGGGGTTCCCATGAAACATATGGTGCGTCGCTTAGATGCTCGATCGGTAAGTTATAGGATTTTAATTAAAAAGGTCTTGGTCAGAATCATGTCTAATCCTACCAAGTCATACTCCATCATCCTCCAATACTGATGTGGAATATATGGAAAGGAATTATCCATCGCAAAGGTCTCAATGAATTAGACGGTGCATCATTCAGACACTAATTATGGGAGATATGAACATTTTTTAAGAAGAGCATACGGCGTCTGGGCCCAGTACTACCCGGTTGGACCGACCTGGCCAACCAGGCCTAGGGTTCCCACATACATTGGTTTAACATAACTAACTCGACCTGACCTACTTCGGGTCTAGGTTTTTCTGGTCTGGCCTGGCCAGTGGGCCAAAACCAATGCGCCTCAATGGACTCAGCTCGACATGGAAAAGGGTACACTCTGCTAGGTTCCTCGATGACCCGGTCA
Source organism: Viscum album (assembly GCA_963277665.1). Lineage (NCBI taxonomy): Eukaryota > Viridiplantae > Streptophyta > Magnoliopsida > Santalales > Viscaceae > Viscum > Viscum album. The sequence continues at coordinate 397,731,570 of OY728148.1, forward strand.
AGTCAATCTCAGCCTAGAGGGTGTGACTCTGGCATGCTGGTGTGGGTACATCCTGGTAGGTTGTTCATGCCCTGACCGATCTGCGAGAGTCAGACCGGTCCACCTCTATGGGACATGGTTGGATGTCGTGTCTGGTCTACCGCCATCACCACATGGGTCACCACGAGGCAGCCTCTTAAACTACGGTCGAGAGACCATGGCCTGCCACATGGTACATGAAACAGTTTCGTGTCTGCAGCACTCAGACGCAGTCGAGTGACTGCGTCCACCCCCACCAGCCACCATCGCAGTGGGCGGATCCTCCCAATGTTCCACGACCCTTCCTCAAGTGTGCCATTGTGGAACACTGCCAGATGCCTCTGGTTACCACTGTCGATAGGCGGAAAGCCGATTATATCATGGTGGGCCACCATAATTTCTCTCGTGGACAATTTTCCAATATGTCTACACCTATGGGCCTCTCAGTCAACGTCATCTCTACCTTGGACCCGAATTCCTCTTGCTGCCACATTGAGGGAATGACAACATGGAACAAAGATGGAAGTGGTTCTTGGGACTTGTTCGAGTCAGCCCACGCCCTCCGCATTAAAAGTTTATAATCATGAAAGGTTTATAGATTTTATTTCAAATCATCAAATGATAATTTCAATTCCTAGATAATGAAATCCCCAATAGAATGTTACCTTTCAAAATAAACACACGATTTTCCAATCAACATGTTTTTAGGAGGATCTGTGTTGGTCATTTTTAGAATAAGAATGGGGAATAAGTTTCAAAAATTAAACTGATACATTTTTTATATTTAATACTGAAGCATTTTTCTCGAGGTTTTGAGAAGTCGACGTCAGTCATGACTCCATTTTTCGAAGCACGTCAATGATTATGAAGTCCCACCAGTATATGTTTCTTCGTTCATCATTCTTCATTGGGTGTAGATTCCACAAGTAGTTTCTCAGAGATTTATATTCATTTTTTTATTTCCAAAACTCCAACATGTTGGATTATTAAAATAAATAAAAACTGTAGCGATGTTTCTCACATTAATAAGGCCCATTAAATTAGCCATATTTAATGATCCATTAAGATAACTTCATTGCGATTTTGAACGAGCCATGATTGGGCCTCAATTAATTTGTCTCGTCATTGCCTCATCGTTTCACCAGAGTGTCACCATCCTCCACTAAACAATGAGAAATGAAATAAAATAATAACTCTAAATTATTTTATTAATTTTTTCAAAATGTATGAAAAATAACTTTTTACTCATCCCTTGACGACCGATGGAGAGTCATTTCTAGGAAAATCCTAGCGTTTTGAGTAAAATGTTTCCCTCAGATTTTCAATCCAAGAAACAGTTCAAATTTTAGAAAAACCCTTTCCCATGTTTACTGAACATACCTTAAAAAAAGTTCAAAAATAAAACATTCACCCTCAACTCGTGTCCATTGAGGTTAGGCCCCACCAAAGGGGAACACACCCTCACGAGCTCAATGGAACACTATAAATTTCAATCCATGTTTCCTTTTCATATTTCGAAATATTTACCAATAAAAAAATTGGTACTTAATTATTTTATTTACAACCAAAAACTAACATCCACCGTTGGACCGCATCGGCCAATTTTATGTTCTCCTTAAATAAATCATACCCTCAGAAGCTCAGCGGTGGTCCCAAATTTTTAATCCTTGTCACCGTTCATGAGTTATAAGAATTTTGAAAATTAAATAATTTTATTTAATTATTTTATTTAGTTTTATACTATTTTTTGGTTTTCTCAATGGGGGCCGCACTGACAAAACATAAGTCGTGCCTTGGTTAAACCTTCAATAATGAAGGCAACGGTGCCCTATGGTTTCTATTCTGGACACCAATTTGTGATTAATTGCACGTTTTCATTGAAACTACTCACACACACTATTTTAGGATTAAATTTTTTTCAAAGGATCATTATGGGCACTTTGGGCCTCAGAATCAGTTGTCGTCAAAGCATGTAGTCTCAAAATATTTCTATGTAATTAAAATGAAATTACACTAAAATTCGGAGACTTTACAATGAATGGTTATTTCAGAATAACCTTTTTTCTAAGGATGATAAGGTGTTATGAAACTCAACTCAGTATCAAGAGCCATGATACCACTTCACATAAAAATTGAGGTAAACCTTATATCCCAATCAGATTCAATAACATGTGGTACAACATGAAACCCCACAACAACATTATTGAATATTTTAGAAATATGTTCAACTTGGAAAAATTAAATACTATATATGAATATTTCTGACATTGTTGTGAGGTTGACAACAACCTAGAAATCATTATAGCACTTAGCCATTTTGTGGATTGTGAAAATAAAATACAACGAGATGTTTTCCCTTTTCTATTATGGTATGATTAATGCTTGTGACATACCCATATACTAGAATCTCATAGCCTTAAAATGATGACATACCGTGATACAATGTTCATACTCTACAATATTTATTTTCACTTTTCCCACCTAAATTATTCTTTTATATCATTAAACATCATCATACTTCCATAATGAATAGAAAATTATGAACTACATGATTCAACCAATACCAAACTAAAAAAATAAGTCTGTATAGAACACATACATGATCACGAATCATAATAATTCATTCACAATCAATGTTGAACTATGGAATATTTTTGACCATCATATATAGTCATTCATTTATATTTTATACCTCATTAATACATAAATGGATATATGGTCGAACACTCATTTGAGAAACATTAGATTTCTACCCTCCCATTATGATTTCTATATTCATCAACTGAAAATATAAAAAAATTACTCTTTCTTAATCTTTATCATAAGTAAGAATACATGTTCTTTTAAACTAAATGCATTTTCTAACTTGCTACCTTTAATATGGTGGTAATTTAATAAGAAATTTGAATAATTAATTAACTCCATCAATATTTTCTAGAACATATTTAGAACTTATTGAGTGAATTTTTAACATGATATTTTTTTATCAATATATATTCATGACGACCCATGCTTAACATACATGGGAATTACATTTATTTTTTGGAATACTGAATACATTACAAAAATATATTTCCAACTACAGTGTTAGTTTAGTGTTATTGGAAACTCGGAAAAAATTCTTCTAAATTGGTGACTGATATTAAACATCTTCTATAAAGACATTTCCCATTAGTTTTCCTACGTAAAACCATTATTTATTTCCTTGGGAAAATAAAAAATATTGATAGTGTGATATTAAATTCACTTTAAGGTTAAACATGTAAAAATCATATTAAACATCATCCTAAGTATTCAGAAACATGAAAATTACTTTTCAATGTCAAAATACAGAGTCATAAAATAGATCCCGGCAGTACGTAAGGCATAAGTAATAAATGATCTTTAACCATGATAACATAGAATTGGCATAAAACATAAACTTATAGAAAAAACATAATAATAGAATATCATATATATATTAAAAAAGGATCATATACAACACCATTATAGTGGACAAAGTCCATTACTAAATTTAGTTCACGCATCATTCTAGCCTAGTATTAATGAACCAAATATACTTGCAGTTTCATCAATGTCTTACTAAACCAGATATATATTCTATTCAGTCATGTCTATATCATTACATATTAATCTATGAATAATTCATTGGAGGAAGATATAGGTCCTAAATATATGAAAATTAAATCATTATTACATGTCCCAAAAACAAAACAAAAATCGTTCATAATAACATAACCTAAGAAATAAAATTGGTTTCAACATAACTCAATCCATATAAAACATCAATACATCATTAACACAATAAAATCATAGTAATATTAGTGATAGAAACATAACCATATTATATGTGTGTCAAATTATATGGAAAATAATTTTCAGAAGACACATTAACATAATTCTTGAAGAAATTATCATTTCTTCTTCAAAAATGTTTTACTTTTTCAAAATGACGCTCAATTTTAAAAGAAAATAATTTACTTGAAAATAAACATGAAATAATGTATATGAAGATTAATGTATGTATGAAATAATGAAGAAGTAAAAACAAATTCATTCATTATATGTTAAAAAAATATCTTCTTATACTCTTACTAGAACATTCTAAAAGTACATCATATAGAAAACAAAGAAAGATTCCTTCTGTATCATTTATTAAAAATTCACCAATTGGTAAAATTTTATTTAAATTTTTTTGAAGAATATAAATAATATTATATATTTTGGAAACAATGACATGTATAAAAAATATACCAGAGTAAATACTTACAGATATACAATCATGGATTATAATGAGATTGAGAAATTACCCACTGAAATTATAATCAGTTGAATCATATGCCTCATAAAATAAAGAAATATATATTCATATAATAAAATTAATAATAAAAATTATAAAAAAATCATGGGTAGCATAAACACCACTCAATAGAAATTGGTGGTTTATAAGGCATATCTCCCACAGAAAAAAATGTGAGACAAAATAATCCCTTAATTTAGGTATTCTATCCATTATATATATCTAAACCTACAGTATAATGATTTAAATATATCATTGACTTGTTCCAGAATCATAATATTTTTTATGATATCATTTATGATCATTTTCTCATCCGTTTGGTAATAATTTTTTATTAATACTCATTATTTGGGTGTTAACATCATTGTGTTCTTTTTCCTATTTTTCAGACATGTTCATGTTTTACTCATTATGATATACTCATTATATTTAAAAAAAATGATATTATTATAATATATATCATATTTAATCATTCCATTCATTTATATAATGATGGTTTAATTAAGATCATGTAGAATGAATCGCATCACATCGTGGAGATGATAGGACTTACATACACACGAACTATGATATAATTCCTTTAATAAGGAAATTGTATAAAAAGGATAGTATATATATTGTTACATAATAAATAACTTGTTATGATAATCATATATATTTATTATTTGCATCATTATACCCATCCATGTCATGTGGGGGTGAAAAAAAGATTGCTCCACTGCGTGAAGACTCTAAGCTATAGTTAGGCCCATGGGGTTATTTATTTCATAGGAAGGGTACAAGGTGGAATTTTTTTAATAATTATAATAACATCTACATATATTAGTAATTATATATATAATACATTATAATAAAACATCTTATGAATGTGATGTAGAATAAGAATTAATATTGAAAGAATCGTTAGAGGAGATTACCACTACATTGATGTGCTTTCTCAAAATATAATTTTATATCACTAGATATGGTCATTAAAGAATACCCTAACCTATATAATGCGACAAGGGATGTTTAGAAGGGAAAATTGAAGAATATTTTGGAAACCTCAGAAATATTAATTTGTAATAAAATCAAACCCACTCAAAAACATAAACATTGTCCTAATTTTGAATATGATATGATATATTGTTGTAATATAATCATCTAATAATTTTTAGGATTGTATTTATGTCAATTTAATCATTATCATTACAATTGACATTTAGTTATTCAATTTATTTTGGATTAAGATAGCACATATTTAAATATTAAAAGGGTCAAATATTTTTTTTATTTGATATAAATTTTCCCTCAAAATAAGTAATATAGATAATTTCGGACGCTAAAATTATTATTGTAAAAAAATTTATAAAAAATTATGATTTATAAATAATTTAATTATACATTGTTTTGACAAAGCAACAATAGTGTCAATTTTGAAACTATTCAATTAATGAATTTTTGAAATATCGATATAAGATTTTATTATGGAACTAATTATTTTATTATATCCCTATTGGGTCTATGTAATCAATAAAAACAATTTTACTTATTAAATATCTCAAATTAAAAATATTTTTATTTTTTTAATTACATTAATTTGATATTTTATTTCATAACATAATTATTACCTCAGTTTTTTTTGTAATTATTTAATATCATTATTTTTTGGTAAAAACTAAAAAATAAACTGTTATGACAAATATAAATATAATATTTTAATATGAATATTTTTATTCTCATTTATCATCAGGAAATTTCAACATTAAAATTGTTATACTTATTATATTATGTATTTGGAAACATTAATATCACATTAAATAAATTAATATTAGTGTAAAAATGACTTACATAAGGATACAAATGGTCAATAATAGGACCCTAAAATAATCATGGCCGAGTTATACTCAACCAATAAGAATTGGGAATGCTTTTGGGTCTATTGATTATTGTTAGCATTTTAAAAATAATTGTATTATTTATTTCTCATCAATTAATTAATTTGTACACCATAAAAATATAGGTATTAATGGTTATAATAAATTTTCTAAAAATCAGAAATAAATTACAATGATAATAAAAATTTGATTTTATGATAGGTATTCATAATCGAATTTATCTTTAGAATAACATTATATCAAAAATGATTTAGTTATTTAAATTTGAGTGCGACATATTTTACTCTTCTTTAAATAAAATAAATTAAATGTCTTAATCTATTCTATGTGGCATAAAAAGGACACCATTTAGTCCAAATGAATATTTAGGTTGAAACACACTCTTCCAATGAAATTCTGAAATGATTTTTGGTAATTTTATAATACCATTCTTCCCTTAAACATTGGTTTTTCCCTTTTACATTATTTATACAATTTACTGATGTTTCTATTATTAATTCCCAAAAATAAAATAAATATATCTACATAATGTATGCCTACTAATTTCTAATATTGAATCTAGATTTCATAATTCAAAACACCTAAGCACTTGTAATTATTTTAAAATTATTATCATTTTCAGGAAGATAGAATATGTTTTTGATAATTCCAACATTGAAAAATATTAAAATGTTTTCTACATCTAAATTTATTGAAAAATTAATGATAATGACATAAATTTTATTTAATGACAAATATAAATTAAATTTATAATTTAAATGCGTAAAATAATATAATTTATCTACATAAATTGTTAGGATAAGAAAATATGTTTTAAATTAAAATTTATTATAATTTTATTATTCATAAAAATTATAACTAATCATAACAATATCAAAAATTCATAAAAAAAAATTTATATAACCCTTCTGTAATGAAAAAATTTGTTTTGTTAAATATAATATATAAAATTGTCAAAACTAGATTTAAATTGGGTTCACCATCAAAAGATAACAATACAATATTTTTTAAAAAATAATTATTTTATCTAAAAAATTGAATCAATTCCTTTATCATGTCCAGGAAACATATAAGATGAATTTTAGGCATTATATTTAATCTATATAATGTGATTTAATTAATGTGTAAACTCACTTAATTTCATTTAAATAGTTTTTTCGAAGGAAGTTAATATTATTCAGACCTTCTATTTTAATGACTAGGTTATAATATTTAGTTATCACCTATACATGGTCTTGAATGAAATGGATTATATCATAACTATAAATTGTATGGAATATTTACCAAGAATAGTGTTGTGTATAATAAAAGTTAATACGACATTATGTAGGGCACAATATGATCTTAGTGTATCGTACAATACTATTTCAAATAAATTAAAAAGAAACTATATTATAAAATCATAGGGTGTTACAATGTTTTTCTCTTTCATCAATATTATTATGAATTCATATAATTTGTGATAAAATATAATCGCTATATCAAAATAGTGATTTGTATAATTATGCACGAGAAACATTATTTATTATGAGGCCTACGATATCACTATATCAGTCTACCAGAAAAGAATACAAATCCCTTTTGTCTTTCACTATCGATAATAAATCCTTATACACTTTAGATTAATGTTAGAACATGTGTTCCTAGAAACCTCTAATTCATTTACAAGAATATTATTTATTATTCATCTTTCCAAATGAACTTACCTCTCTTCTGAGTTAAAATAGTGAGTGGATTTGGCAGCTTTGTGAATCATTTCACAAAGCATTGATAATATCCCACCAAATAATGAAAATTAAAGATCATATTCACTATAGATTGTATAGTCCCTAATTAAATAGCTACAATATTTGATAGATCCATTGACATATCCTAGTTAGAGATTCTATGAACCAAAATTATATCTTTTTATAGCCAAAATTCATACTTCAAATTTTTTTCATACTTTTTCACCTTCCTTGTGGTCTTTATGTTATTTTTATTCTATTCCTTTTACATAAATAATTTCAGAATATCATTTATAAAAACTAACAAAAATTATAAAGGAAAATTTTAAGTAATACAATCATTAAATAGACAAATATTTTAAATGGATTAGTAATACTAAATTGAATCACTATAAATCCATAATTTCCATATATTGTAAAAAACATTGTCATTTTTATATCCTTTTTCAAGACCATCAATTGATGATATCACTAATTCTAGTTTGTCTTGGAAATGTATTCATGACATCATAGTTAACTAAACATGTCATAAGTTTGCGGTAGAGGAAACTAATTCATGATTCTGATACTGTTATGTTCACGGTAATTAATACAAAGTCACATTGATCAATAATTCTTTGTAAAAAATATAATATGTTAATCATAAGGTGATGTGCATGTAAAAATAAATCCTAGGTCATGTTTCTCCTATAGTTTCTTCATCAACTTTTAAGACTCGTTTTTGTGCATTCTATATATAGTCTTTTAAATAGGTGTAGCACTAGGTTGGAGTTTTAATGTATAACAAACATCACTATTTGGGGGAAGGATAAGAAACTCATTTTGTAAGGCATCATCAAAACCTTAAACAATAAGAATATGGTCAATTTTGATTTTATACAAATGTATCAATGATAAAAACCCACTTCTAATAGAAATCAAGAACCATACAATGGATGTGATTTCCATTAAGAGTTCATAATTCTTATTTCACTTATAGAAAGTCAAATGATAATTTGGAATATAAACTCTAACATTCCTTCCATATAAATTTTTATGTTATTTATAAAAAAATCTCATCCATGTTTAAGATAACATCATATTTCACTAGTGGGAGAATAATAAAATTTGAAGGAATCACATTCCCACAATATTCTACTAAGCAAATACTATTGTCTTGAGATTAAATAATCATTAAATTATTAGTTGTCACATCAATTTACTCCTCTAAATATTTTAGTATATTAAATATCACTCAATAAGAATTTAATATTATATAATAATCCAAATAAACAATCTAAAATAGGTTACTTTAATACTTGAATATATCTATTGCTAAATAAACATAATAATTGTATCCTCAGTCCCTTTGTAAAAATTATATTACAATCAAGACCCATATGAATTGTTGACACATTTGAAAGATCATGAAAAACTATTCATTTCATGTTTATATAATGGCATGTTATTCTACACATTTAGAAAATTAATTTTAACAAAAACCTCCCATTATCATCATCGATTCAAATCCATCATAATTATATTCAATGAAAATGTCAATAAACCTAAGAATTATTCCAATAGTGTCAAACCATGTTTTTAATATGTGAACACTAACTATGAACTAGAATTATTATTGAGATATACTTAACCAACTATTTTTAATGTTATTTCCCATTGTTGAAACTATGTCATAACCACATCCACATGAAGTATCTATACGAGGATGTCCCACAAGGAAATACACTATCACTATTTTACTATAACATTCTAAATTATTTCACACATCATATTGTCCTAATGGTTCTCTCAAAAAAATATCATCATATTTTCCAAATTTAACTAAACCATTCTCTTACTCCAAATATAGTGAAATATTCATTTCATACATAGATATTACATATTAATATTTGAATATACATTATATAACATTAATATCAATTCCCATGTACTTTATGTTTACATTATTAGTAATATTAGATACATGAAAAACATTTTTCTAAGATATCTACATATATCATCACTATTTTATTCCTAACTATTACACTTTTAAAGAAATTTCACACCTAAAAAAAATCTTAATAACCTAGGAAAAAGAAATATATTAATGTGTGAGCATAGAATCTCAGTAATCATAAATAAAAAAGATATCAATGATATTTTAAATATAACATGAACCTAACAAAATAAAAACATGAGCGTAACATTTTCAATGAATAACCCACTTGTCATAGATCATAATATTGAGTAATGGAAAAAATATCAATAGTTTACAGGACATGATTCATAGATGAATCAATTAACATTATCCATAAGATCTTAATATTGGAATAAGAAAAATGATTGTGGCATAAACATAGATAGATCAAATCAACTCCATAGTAGTCAAGGATAACTTCCTTGAATTTCTTAGTGTATTGGGTTCCCTCCCCATTCAATCTTATATGTCATCATTCAAACCCAATACTATTATAATATATTATTTTACATATATGACCATGCTCACCTCAATTACAATATCATTTATCTCATGTCATAGAATTCATCACATAATTAATTGGAGGGAAATGCAATTCCCATCCCACACATCACATAATCATAATCTACCCATATCTTTAACAAAATATCATAAATCATTTATCATATAACATAACCCATGGAAATGAAATTCATTTCAAAAAAATTTCAACATTTCCTCATAACATAACCCATAGAAAATAAATGGGTTCCATGCGTATATTATCATCATAAAAATAATCCATCTAAAGAAATAACAAGGATCATTTCATTAGATCACATCCATAATAATCCATTAGCAACATTAAATAATATCATCTTAGATGAAAATTATTTTAAATAAAAACAATAAAATTTCTCAAATGAAATAACATTTTCACATTGATCTAAAATAATTAATAACTAATAATTTGATACATAATAGGGAAAATGTTTTATTTTAAAATAAAATTGTAAAATTGTACAAGAAGTATAAAATAAATTAATGTCCATAAAAATGGGTAATTACATTAATTACTCATATAATAAAATAGTTATTTCCTTAATATTTTCATAAAAAATTAAAAAAGTACATATTTTAGGAAATAGTAATAATATTTTATTAAACTATTTTAATAATATTCAGTAATTAATAAAAATGACTTTTAAAAAATGAAAATAAAAAAAATATTAAAATAGTATTTATAAAAACTAAACTCAAATGAAAAATGATTTTGTACAAAATAATTAAATAATTTAATTTTTTGAAAAAAATTCAGATTCTTGATTATATAATGTGTTGAAAACAGATGGAAAAATTTTATTTTTAATAAATAGAAATGGTAGAATAAAATTCATGATTTTCATAATAGGTAGAACATGAAATTGTATAATTGAAAACATAATCATATACAAAATCAATAAAAATATAGTTTTAACACAACACCCATACAACATTAGTGGATTTTAAATTATTATCCACCTGAAATAACTAAAACAAATAAATTTTTAAATATAATAACTGCTAAAGATCCATAATTATCATACATAAATATTATATCATCGTAAATGTATATTCATTTTGTAACATGTTAATCAATGTCAGTGTTTTCTAAGTATAGTTCTCTTGGGAACAAGGACACATAAACAATCGGTTCATAATTGTTATACATCTTCTCCCACTATGTTATTCATAAAAAGAACCCTTATTAGAAATATAATACTTAATAACAATATGCATAACTTGGGGATTGAAATCATAGAAATTGGTGAGAACAAATTATCAGTAAGGGTAAACAAGAATGATATCAACATATCCTGAGGATTATGGGGTGGGAACATGAGAATAACATTTGAAAATCATACCCTTTATATCATAGATCATAATATTGGGTCGTGGAAAATTATTAGAATTATATAAGATAATTATCTTAAATAAATCAATTAACATGACCTATTAGTGCATAACACTCGCATATGATATAGATTTGTGTCATATACAAGGGCATTGAAAATAATTTAAACATTGGTCAAACCACTTTTCTAAAACAATCCCAGTGTAATGGGTACACACCATAAACCAACATAATAGTCAATGTATACTCTCAATACTATCATTGTGGATAGATTCCCTTACTATTTTTTGTTCACTCTATATTCTAACCGAATTTCTATCATTAGATACCTATCATTACAAATTAATTGGTTATTGATATAGGACAAACCAAACATAAAAATAAAATATTAAATATGTCTACAAAATTTATATAAAAAATTCATAATAATAGACCCCATGAAATGAATGATGGTACATAAAAATCACATCATATCATAACCTGAAAAAAATAAATTTGTATTAATAATCATTATATAATTTTATCTAATCAAAACAAATGGAATATTATGTGGCTCTAAAAGGAATTATATCCATGGATAACCCATGGAAGAGAAATGATCTTCCTAAATAACTTGTCATCATGAAAATAAAATATCTATATAATAAATAAAAATTTATTCATTTGATCATATACCTTTTAAATCATATGTATCTTCAATGGATATCATGTTATACATAAAATTATTTCGAAATATCACATTTAAAATTTCATGACTAATATAGAAATTTTTTAAAAACTGATTTTTGAAACATAAAAAATTTAAATATTTCGGAAATCAATTTTATATAAAATAAACATTTAAATATTTTATAGGATGCATTAAAAAATAATTTAAAACATTTATATAGGTAAATTTAATTCTCACATTGAAAAATAATTTTTTTAAACAGAAATCATTTTCAAAATTCTTTTCATTGAAAATATCCCATGAAATATTTTTTGTAATATTAAAAATATTGATTGGTCAAGATGGATGAAAATAAAATGATGTTTCCATTTAATAATATTTAAAACGAGAAATCATGGGTGAAATTTTACCTCATAAACATTTTGGGAAATTTTAAAATCATATTTAATATCTTTTGAGAAAACATGGTTTTGGAATAAAATGGGTTTTCGACCAAAGAGAGAAATCATAATGATTTTTATTAAAAGAAATATTTTAAATTATATAGTACATAATGTGAATAAAATTACGGTAAAAATTTCATTTCGTTTTATAAAAATAGGATAACCAAATTCATGAGTTTAAGGATATATATATCAGAATATATCATCATTAAGAATGTAATCATAAACAATCCTAATAAATGATGAAGTTATTTCATAAAACCCTTACCACTTATTAACATTGAATCGTAAGCACTATGAAAAAATAAAATTAAATGGAATATATAATAAAATTAAAATAAATAAATAAGTGATATTACATTTCAATGGGGCCATATATTCACTTTATAAAATATGATATGTGTATATCATAACATATTTATCAAATAATTCCATTTGAAACAAAAAACTTGTGCGACTTTGGTAACTTTTAAATGGTAAAACCCCTAAACGATAAATAAAAAATGGATACTAAAATAACTATAATTTTCTGTTCATAAATAATAAAATAAATTCATGGGATGTATGTATACGACATTAATTAAATAGGTGTTGAATATGTCTTGTTCATTTAAAAAAGAAAATTTGTTATGGAAATTCCATATAATAAATCTTGAATTCCTTTACATTCATATGAATATACTATATAATTTATATAAGTTTATTATGAAACTATATAATAACTTTAATCATTTTCATCATCCCATATTTGATAAACTTATGATTATTTATTCCGCTTTTTTCAATAATTATTTGTTAAAATCACATTTTTGGTAATGACTACATTCTTTTTCGAGTATGTTTTTTATTTTTTATATTTACCACATTACACTAAAAAGGGTTGCATCATCACTAAAATGTTATTTATGATATATGTATAATATATAATTAATATAATTATTATATTGAGTAATCCAAAAATTTAGAGATGGAAAAAGCACTATTTATAGAGAGCATAGGTCATACGTTCGCATTAATATTGTTTCTATTTTATCAATGGATTAAATAAGGGAAATGTAAAATATAAATTAAAATTTAAAATTTAAGATTATTTAAAATTTATCACATATTATTTTAGAAACCATATTTTTTAACCATACATGTAAACCATATGTGAAGAATGAAAAGCATTGGTTCTTGTGGAAATTGTCCACTATAAACATGAACAACATTGTGGTATTACCATGGAATGTTATGTAAGTATCAATATAAGATATCATTGTTTCAAAAAAAATATCTTAAATATTATATAAAACAATAAATAAATCATTATATCTATATATTAGATGTTGTAATGGAAAGAAAATAACATCAGTTAGTAAAGTGGTAGACCACTGTACCCAAGAATGTTGATTTCATGTCCAATTTGATTGAATATAAAAAAGAGATTTATTATTCCATTGACATAATAACATATATGTATATGTAATATAATTAGGATATTATATCATCTTATTATTATAAGAATTGAAAGAGTGGAGGAAGAATTAACATAAACCCCTTGGTTAGGGATGTTACCTCTTCATTAGACAACATATTTTGGTTTGTACCAATCAGATTACTAGGATACATTTCCATAATACTATAGAATTAAAAATTAAATAATCTCAGGTTTTATCCAATAATATACATTCATTAACTATGATGATTTTTTAGGTTTATAGTTTTAGAGAATTTTCCCATAACTCATATATTACGAAACCACATAATAAAAGCTAACACTTTCTTTCAGTGTCAATTTTTCTCACCATATAAAACAATTTTAAAAAAAATTATATATTTCATGAAAATTGTTTAGGGCATTTAAAATGACTTCACCCTTTACATTACACACCCAATAAATACATTTACAAATTTGGGATGAGCACAAAAATCATTGCAATGGATATAAAATAAATGAATATGTGAGTACAGTGGAAGCAATATAAATCATATAATGTACCTTTATCATCATATACCAATGTAAATATAAAATAAAACAAATTTCACATGAAAGAAACCTATATTTTAAACCAATAAAATCATAAGAACCCATAATAAGAAATAAATACAATTTTTTTGGTGACTTCGAGCATCGTATTCATAAAACCCTTTCAAACCCCGTTTAATAGGAATAATAATATGGTTGAAAACCAATATAATCGTTACCAATAAATTATAGAGATATTTGGTGGATCACCCTTTGTGTATGTTATACTGGACTCACACATGACATATAACAGTGGTCCCCTTATGTATAAGTTATGTTGGAATCACTCATGAGATATAGCAGGGTTAAACCCTTCATATTATCTATATCTAACTCAACCATAGGCTATAATGGGGCTCAATCATTCTTGTAAGATATAAAAATATCACCCATTTCATATGATGATCATTTACTATATCAAAAATAAAACACATTCATCATAAAATTCTTTTAAAAATTCATTTAAAATTATATGAAAACCCATTATGATAAAAAAAACATTTTCTTTTAAAACACCATATTCAATTCTAAAATACCCAAATAAAATATATAAAGTCATTAATTGGATAAAATATTTAATAGTTTATATTAATTCATAAATATAATAATATCCAAATAAATTTAAATGTCATTATTGTCATGTACGTTAGCAATAAAACATTCCTTTCCAGTTATTTTTCTTAATGTTTTGCATAAAACACATAAACATATTTCTTTTTAAAACCATATAAATATAGTAAAAGATAAATAATGTGTTCCTTATAAATAATTTATATTTTTATTAAAATATTAATAAAATCAATTGAAAAACATGTATATGGAAGAGAAGGATATGGAAGGAAAAAAATTAAAATATTGTACTCTTTAAAAAAATTCATTATCACATTGAAAATAAATGATTCATAAAACCCATGAAAAAAAAATATTTAAAAAACCTTAAATATCCTAATAAAAGATAAATTCAAAATATAACATTTCAATTGGGATGTATATACAGCTTATAAAATAATTATGGTTCATAACATGAAAAAATGTCACAAAAAATAAAATTTAGGCAAAGTACCTTTCGTTTAGAATGATTTCCCACATTTTTATTTATATTCCTAAATAATAAACTAATGTTAATTATTTTCTTATTTTAGAATTTTTTAAAAAATTAGTATTGTTTTTATTTCACTTATTAACAAGTCCTATATCATTACCTTATAAGATCACCTCTTTTATATGTATTTTTATCTCAAAGAGTTTCATTAAAATTATTTTCATTTTTTTCCTCATATTTAAAACATCTTTGTTTTGTTTCATCATGGATGTCAGTTTTTTGAATAAATATTGACATAGTTTGGATTTAAACATTAAAACCGATTGAGGATATACATGGGGAGTGGTTAGAGGACTCTTTTATAATTAATGGATTCTAGGTAAAAAAAATTTTAAAAGTGAATATGATGGGTTTCAAGGATTTTGATGGATACTGTATGTATTTTGATTTATTTTCATAGGGATTATGATGATCATTATCTATAGATAATGTATAGATCACTAAATAATTTACAATATGTGTAACTATTATCATGGAACATTAAAGATCCAAGTTAATTAATTCAAATGAATAAAAGTTGTGACAGAGTTATATATCGTTATACTTTGTGTAGTACAAATAATAACATGAGGTGATGCATTTTCCTTCATATCCATCTATGAAAACATGATGTGTAGCCAAATTAAATTCCATGTAATTTCCTTATTTGTTTTTAAACGGTTTTGTTAATACGATTTGTTTCTCAATCATTAGTCAAGCCTCTTCCTCTCAACCCTATGGAAGCATCCAAAAGAGTATGGAGAACCTCTCTAGATTCTGGACATCTCAATTGCGCATTTGATTAATGAAACACAGTTTTTGTTAGATTTTACCTTCTCTTTATTCATTCATTTATCATTTTGGCGAATGTTTTAGAACGTGTTCATTGTCAGTTATGATCATGATTAGTTTTTATCTAGTTTATCCTTCTGATTTTTCATACCATCATGCTTGTTGTAGTTTGTCATTTGAAGTGTTTCATTCTGCAACGATTAATTATAGGGGGACTAAATCATAACCAATTGTCCTAATTTTAAATTTTGATGTATTTGGAATATTTTTATTTCACAAATACATATGTGGAATAATTAATTGAGTAAATTTAACAATGATAATCCTAAATTGGAATCTTTATTGGTTCCCATGGATTCAATTTATGATGTGAAATAGCTTATAGATACCCATTATGTGAGAAAACCATTAGAAATAATTAATCATGAATGTCTTACAGATGATATTATCAAGACATGTGATTTAGGTGATTGTGTGATATATATTGTCCATTTAAATGGATTTATTGATTTATATAAGTTATGAGTAAATTTAATTCAAATATTAGTTTACTTAATTAACCATTTTTCCTTATATACTTATATTGTGATATTTGTTCTATTATGATATTGAATTCTAACACATGATGATATGATTATATACAGGGCTATTTTCAATCATATGTTGAGATTCTTTTAAATGGGTATATTCCCTAACATAAGAAAATATCCTTATATACAGATCTATTCCCAAATACATGATGATATGATTATATACCCTGATATTCCTAACATACGTTGAGATTATTTTATATCAAGATATTCCCTAGCACATGATGATATGATTATATAATGGGAAAGTCTCAAACAAATGGTGTCATACATATATTGTGGGCTTGGCCTAGTTAAGTTTTTTACACCATGGGTATGTTGTTGGGGTTCGTATAGTTTCAATACATTCTATCATGGGACCAAGGTAGGTTATATTTTACCATGGTTATATGGTTTTTGATTTCATAGTTCTGAGACATGCTTAGATATTTTATGACATGGTGTAAAATCATTTTTTTCGGTATTTTATTAATTTTTAAAGAATTAATACACTTTTTATTGCATTAATTTATCAAATTATTTTCATTATACTTTGTTTATACACTATGGTGTCATCATAATGATTTTTATTAGCACCTGACTTGGGAAAGTATTTATTACCTGAGAAAATTTCATGGATTAATGTTTGGGCAGGGGAATGGGACATTATTTATAACCATTTTTCCATTCGAATAGGATAGAGTCGGGGGATAGATCTGACATGGGTTTCAGGACCTAAGATGTTTGGGACTATCATGTCTCAAAGGAGAATTTTATTATATATATTTTAGTTTTAAATCTAGATATATATCTACCTATCACTACTTGATTCCACATTTTCTTTATATTTGTTTCTCAATTATATTCCTTGCTGCATTATCTTGTTTCTTATATGAATATTAATAAGATAAAATTATTCTATATAATTTATTTCTACTTCAATTACACTCCAAACCTGTATGTATAGTCTCCCCACTATTTATATGACATATCTAATGTTATTCTAAAGTTTATGACATATGTGGAGGTGTGCATGAGGTCTTGAAACTTGCCTTTTTCAGTATTATAGGTTTACGATTTGAGGAATGTTTCGAAGTGTGATCAAAATGAGGGTGTTTTATTTTCGATTACATTACTATTTAGTAATGGAATAAAGGACACTTTATTGTTCTAGAACAATGTAATTATATTGTTCAAGGGAGTTGATAACATATGTTTGGGGAAAATATAAGTTCCCATGAAAGGGATTGTTCTTTATGATGTTCACTTGTTATATTTTGATGTTATTTCCCCTTAAATGATTCACATTCTCTTTGAGGTTATTACATCATGATTTTATTAATTCATGAGAAGTGAATTCATAGCCCATATAGCACAATATTTTTATGTATTTCTCATGATTGGTGCATGGTGTTATATAATTCCATGCGTGGTTCAAGATTGGGACATATATACATTCATGTGATATGTTACATGTGTATACTATGATATTAGATATATGTAAAATGGTTTAAATTAAATGAAAGATATGTTATTTCTTGCTAAATTACTATTAATCCATTTTTATAGTGACTATGAGTTAGTGTTTCTATATTTTAATCACATTTTGAGGTTAACACTATTATAGAAAGTGTTGAAAAGAATGTGTCTTTTTATAGAAATATGAATTCTCTTCATCTTCGAGTTGAGCATCACTATATTAGAAATCATCTTGCTCTTAAAAAGATGAATTATATCTTCATTTATTTTATGAGGATTAGATGTAAGTTCATCTTCATAGTAGCTACCTAAGGGTTATGATATCCTTGGAGAGGTACACTATTCATATATTATAACTGATTACTAGGATAAAAAGGTAATATTATCTATAGAATCATCTTATGTTCACACTAGAAGGAAGGCCACAAGGTAGACTTGTTCAATATTGAGTCATTCCAGATGATTTTTTAAAAATATTAAGATATATATGGATGGTATGGTGAAACATTCTTCATATATGCGTTGCAGACAATCCAAGTGTTGGTGAGACATCTAGAGAAGGAAGGGATGTTGGAGGAGTTATCTTGGAAGGAATTTGTAATAATTTTCCTGATACATTTATATCATGAGAAGTTTATTGATGAAAAGGCCCATGAGCTCATACATCATACATTATAGGGAATGTTACTGTTGGATAACATTGGATGTTTCACTGAGCTACAGTGCATTGTTCCATATTTATAAGATGATGAGAACACATAGGTGATAAATTTTTCAGGATGTTATTCAGTATGAGATAATTTCATCAGTAAGATGATTTGTTTCAGAAGATTGTATGATGTGATCAATTTTGAACTCAGAATAGGGTGAATCTAAAAGAATAC
Source organism: Viscum album (assembly GCA_963277665.1). Lineage (NCBI taxonomy): Eukaryota > Viridiplantae > Streptophyta > Magnoliopsida > Santalales > Viscaceae > Viscum > Viscum album. The sequence goes on from OY728148.1 coordinate 397,751,248, forward strand.
ATGAACCGTGGATAGTCAATTTCAGCAAGGTGAACTGAGAGCTTTTCATTAGATTAAATAATCTTCTTCATTGAATGTTTTCAACAAGGAAGTTGTAGGAAGAGTTTCTGTGAAAGTAGAAAACCTTATTTGTAATGTGTTCTATTTCATTTTTATTAGTGTGTCATGTTTGTCCATATGTGACTATAGTTTCCTTACCCCATAGTTGACTCTTATGTCAATGGAAGACATGTCATATTCATAATTTTTGTGAGAAATTTCTATAGTATAGTTGTGGATGGGGATTGGGACAAGAATGTAAGTCTTGGAAATGATGGATTATCCCTTAATATTCTAGAATCTAGTGTTATACTATTTATTTAGTCCGAGGCCGAGGACGTGGTACCCCAATGTAGGAGGGTAGTACCAATAATAAAAAAAACAATGTAGTCAGTCTAGAGCTACTAGAAAATGGGAATGGGAACTGCAATCAATATAGTCTTCTCCGTCAAGTATAAATTCAATACCTTCTAACATAATTGGTATGATTGTTATATCATATATATCATCCTACATTTTTTTGATATATGATAATATCATTTATTTTTATATGATCTTTTTCAAATGGTTAGGGTTATGTTGGGGAAATCATGGACGGTTCTTTTACCTTTGATACACCATTCGGAGTGATATTAGAGAATTAAAAAATTGAAAGATGTGTAATTTATATATTGGTGGTTCCAATTTTTTTTATAGCCACTCATTTGGATTGGATGAAGACAGATTATTTATGTGATCCAGAGGACTTAGTTCTGATAGATTACATATATGGTTGGAGCACACCCTTTGGATGGTCTCCTAGAAATGGAAATTATCTTCCTTTTCATGGAAGAGTGTTGATTCCTACAGGAATATCCAAGGAGATAATGAGGGTGTTTCATGTCTCAAGATTGGTGGTACAACATTTTTTGAAAAAGATACATCATCATCTAAATATATAGAACTAGTGATCCATATTGTTGAAAGAGGTATAAACATTTGGGGTGAGATGATTTACTTGTCAACAAGTGAAAGGTGAGTGACAGAGGCTAGCTAGGATTTTTCAATCCATTACCATTCCTATGATTGAATTGGATTATTTAAATGTGTGTTTTATGATATTATTACCCAATATTACCCACATTAACGATGTGGTACATGTTTTTGATGATTTAATGATAAAAGAATCTCACTAATTTCATGACATCGAGACCTTTATTTTAGATAATCTGGGTGGACTTTACATGTTCACGGTAAAAAAGATTCATGGTGTTATGAGTATTATCATTTATGACAGATATCCTTATTTCCTGTGATAGTTCATGAATGGTCTTGAGGAGGCTTTAGTATCATAGGTTACATTGAACATAGATTATTATCCCCATATTGAGGGTTAATCCGAGTTAACAATGTAGTTTCTAGAAGATATGTTGAAGGAATGTGTTTTGGATTTCAGGTTTTCATGGAAGAATCATATGGAAGATATGGAGATTACATAAAATAATATATTCCATGAAATTATTCACATGTAATCTTTCTAGGACTATTATGGTAATCCATTTCATTTTATTTTTTATTCGATAGAGGAAGGTGATTCATTACATGTTGGACTTACTCTCATGTAGGAGACATATGAGTAGTATAAGATTATTAGGATGATGTTTTTGACCATGTAGATTAATGAAAAGTATTATTTTTGCCATTAGTGATGACTTATAGATTTCCAGGATATTCATTTTTCTTTCTTTCCATTGTCACCTATATTGTGGAAAAAATATACCTGGAAATAGGGAACTCCAATATATTGGATTGTCTGGTTATTTGAGATACTATCCCGGATTAGTCGAGTGTTCTACCATTTATCCCTTTTACCCCAACACAAGTCCATCCATGACGTGTTTCATGCTTCCCAACATCAAATATATCAACAAGAACCTTTTCATGATTTAGACATAGTAGAAATTAATAGTGACATAGATGAATCCTTTGAAGAGTATCTGATTCAGATCATGGACCATACTGAGGGACATCTACAGGGTATAACTATAGCATTGGTTCTTATGTACTAAAAACATGGGATATTTTAGGGTCATACCAGATAGATAGAGTCTAATATGGGAGAACAATAGTCACACTTGTTTGTCGAGATCTCATAGTTATGTTGGAAAAATATTGATGATGATCCATTATATGGTGGGGATGATGTAGGGTCAATTATTTTTATAGGTATATGTCTCAATGAATATTTCATTTAACTTATTTCTGATTTTTTTTCTTCAAAACTAAACCTCGGTACTCATGTTTCCTCAAAGATGTCTGTTTTTTTTAATTAACAATGACTTGTGTTGTGAGGAATATTTAATAAACCCAAGAGTATACATGCATGGACTAGTTCTCAGATTCTATTAGAATTAAGGGGGTGATGGTATATAGTTGTTAAATGGGTTTATGTGTTTTTATATACATTGTATTCATTTAAGGCGGATTAGTTAGTTTTCATAATAAATAGTCTAATGACTATCTACAGAAAAATTAAATGTTGTGAAATGAAGTTTCAAAACCTGTAACTACTTTTAGACACTAAACATGATCCAAATTCATGAATTTAATTGAATACATGATGTAAAGGCATTAAATGTTATGTAATGTTCAGGATGTTTCACAAATAAACATAAAAGTTTAATTTTTGATGTATCCATGTAAATAGAAATATAGGATGTGTAACTGAATTACACACACTGTAATTTCTGTAGATGTTTTCTAAATGAGTAATGTGGATGTTTTTATTATCATTCCTTCACACATCCTAAAATTCTAGGCCATTTTGCAGCTTCTAGGAAATTTTAGAGCATTTATATTTATTTTCATGATTGAAATGTGAGTCAAATCTCTAATAAGTGGGATTGGTTATGTTTTTCCTTCTATTCTATATTTTCGAATCATTTTGGTGTCAATTTTTACTATAGTCATTTTTTCATTTCATCTTATTCAATTTTTATCAATGTTCTCTGTTTAATTTTTGGCACATTTGTCCTTGTATTTATTTTCCATTGGAAGTGTTTAGTTCTTCGGTAGTTAATGGTTGTGCATCTAAATATTATCTCCATGTTCTGATTTCTGATATCAAATTGAATGTTCTATTTTTATTATGCCAATGTATGGGTGAAAAAATTAATTAATTGTATCAAATGATGATAATCCTGTGTTGTATTCTTCATTGGATACCGTTGATTCAATTGATGATGTGTTCATGATTATGTATTTTTTTGGTGAGTAACCCTTTTGAAATAATTAATTGTAATGTATTATATATGTTTTTATCCTGAAATGTGATTAATTTGATTTCTACATATATATTAACCATGCAAAATTTCTTAGTTTATTAGTTGAATTGATCTATTAATTTAACAGAATTGTTAATTAGCAGAATAAACCATTAGGTCTTATGTGATCATATTGTGATATTATTTTTGTTTTGATATTAACTTATATGACATGAAAATATTCTTATATAATAGGATATTCTCTGACACATGATGAGATGATCATATACCAAGTTATTCTTGGAAACATGTTGAGATGATTCTATACTAAGCTATTCCCTAATAAATTCAGCGATTATTATATACCATGAAATTACACTACACATGTAGACATTTTTATATAACTATCCATGCCTAAGAACATGTTGATATGAATATATACTGATAAAATTCCCAACACTTGATGTGATGATTATATAGTGGGTTTGGTCTAGTCATTATTTTTATACCACAGCTATATGGTTGGTTTTTGAGTGGTTTGAAGACATTCTTTTAGACACTTCATCATGGAACCAAGGCAAGTCATTTGTTACAATTCTTATATGGTTATAGATGGAATGGTTGTGATATTTTCTTATATATATTTTTTCATTTTACAAATGCATGGTGTTACGGTATTTTATTATTTTTGAATTAATTAATAAAAATTTCTATCATATTATTTCATGGACATCTTTTCATTCTAGTTTGTTTAGACATAGAATTCATAAAATGAGAAATTTTTTCACACACTAATATAGACACTCATTAGTACCCAAGAATATTTCTGGGAAATGGTTTTGGAAAAGGTTAAGGGACCACGTTTCTAGACCTATTTCATACTGGATTTGATGATATTAGGTGATGGGTTCGACATGGGGTTGATAAATAGATTCTTTTGGGTTTATCATTTGTCACATGAATGTTTTATTATATTGTTTTTAGATTGAAATTTAGATACATAACATCTAGTCATTACATGATTCATCCTTTTGGTATATTTTATCTCCTTTATTTTCTCAGTAGTGTTATATGGTATCTTCTATGCCCATTTCTCTAATTGATTGTATCTAAATTGACAATTTCTGCAGTTATAGAACAACATACTAGGGAGTAAAAAATCCCAAGTATAAAAATCCCACCATCATTGCTAGTAAGTTTCCTGTTGCATACTAGGAGGAATGATTTAGTTATCATAAAATCAAGTGTTTTTAGTGACAAACAATTCCCAATTAGGGGATTTTCAAACATTATCAATTAAGTTTATGTTGGATGTTTTGAAAATATTTGGTTTATGTTTCCAAAATGAAAATGGTTGGTCAACAAAGGTAAAATGGGTAATTATTTAAAGATAGTTAGAATAATAATCATGACCTAATTATCATATTTATACATCAATTAAACATTTTAACCTAATCATAGTAGATGGTTATGAGAAAATAAATAACAATATGATCATGAAGACGAATGACTTAATGTATTTAAGTATAAGATTTCCATTTTTCAATGATCATCTTAGAAATATTTTTTGTTAAATTTATCATTAAATAATGAGAATTATATCAGAAATACCCAAATATTCTATTATATGAATTTATATATATCATTCATGTAAGCACTTCATGGACCAAACTATTTATCCTTTTCATTTTAAAAATCAGAATCTTTTAAAATTATGGAAGATGAACTATTATCAAGATATAAAGATGTTGAAGATCTTTATCATAGGATAGAAAGGTGGAAATTAGTTTTTATATGGAGAATCATGTATTCTAAATGAGATAGTACGTGGTCCTTTTCTGAACATAAAACAAGGATTTCATATTTTTGGTGAATTGGAAATTAGGGTCTATACCATATTTTTAATGGTTTATTTAACATCCTACTAGGAATAATATATTATATGGATACATCATAAAATTTATGAAATCATTTTCTAAATCCACGAGTCATGAAGATCTTAGAATGTGATTCACATTTTAACGCCTTCTCTTAATGAAACACAACATCACTTATTTGAATATGACTACATGGATTGGGATGGATATTTTGGCACCTAAAAACATGATAACATTTCCCCCTCTATTTTTATTCTATAAAAAATGGACCAAATCATATTAAATAGTGATTTGGGACTCTGTAAAAGATTATAGGTGGAGGATAACTTGGTGAAAATCATCTGGAAGACATTTAGTTCACTTCTGATGATTTCAAGGTTGACATCAAAGTAGAGTATGAAAATAAACCACCCTTTTTTGATTTATAAAAAATTTATGTGTCACACATCTACCAATTTAAGAGTTCATAAGAAGTATTTGAAGCCTGTTAGTGATGAAATGGATTATAAATAAGTGACTAAATGTAATAAAGTTAAATCCATTGTAATTAAAAAAGTAGAGTCATAAATGTGAATGGATGATTCTAAATGGGAATGGAATCAAGGAACTCCATTAAATCCTGATCACAACAAGTCATGGTATGATTATGTGGAATGAGGAGACAAGGAAAATTAAGAGAAAAACCTAGTACTTGATCTTTCTTAGGATTTACTGAATTTTATTACCTCTATTCAGTATAGATCAGAAATTTTATTTGGCAAAAAATATGTTTTTTGAATCATTGAAAATGGATGGATGAGTTGACTCAACTAGAGTCATTGAAACTAATGTAGAAGCTACTGGAGTGCCTATATTCACAACTAAATGTGAAGACCCATATTTCAACAAGAAATTAAGGTGTAAACCTATGACTTCTAAAAATTATGCTTCTCTAGAAGTGGTATGTAGAGATAATGACACTCCAGATAGACCCAACACTCTTGATCATGTTGTTTATGCTTCTCTAAATACACAATACATGTATTAGGATTATACGTCTACTAATAGAAACTACCATAATGTTATTTATACCCCAACTACTATAAAATTAAACATGCTAAGAGCTATTGACTCCATGCACAATCCACATGTCATTTTCACTGATTCATTTAAAGAAGATAGTAAAAATGTGGTTGGATAAAGAATCATATAGAATATAATAATTTTTCACACATCCTGTGATAACTCCTCTTAACATATTATAAAAAATAAAATCCTATTAGAAAATATTATAGAAAAAATTTATCAGGAGGCAAGGAAAAAAGCAGAACTGCCCCCATGAATCATTTGAAATTAATATATTCTTTTAGAGTTTACAAGGGGTTTCTAACTAAGGAAGAACCACCTATCATCACTAGAATTATAGGTATTTTCAATGGGTTATTTGCGATGGGATCCCGTCGTAAATAAGCTTTAGCGACGGAGTCCCATTGCAAACAGCTCATAGCAGAAAATGTCATCGCAAAAAAATTAGTTGCGATAAGCCCGTCGCAAGTAATATTGTTTGTGATAGGAAACATCACCGTAGAAATTAAGCCTATGATTATATACTTTATATATATAAATTTTTTTTATATGGGCCTGTAATCTCATCACAAATACTTTTTTGAAAATATATATTTAGAATATTTTCAACGGGCCTGCCACAAATACTTTTTTTGACGGGCCCCTAATCCCGTTTCAAATTTTTTTTAAAATATTTATTTAAACTACATTCGACGGTCTCTTCGAAAATACAATTTGCGAAAGTCTTGTAATCCTGTTGCAAGTACATTTTTAAAAAAAATTATTTAGGCTATTTGCGATGGGAACCCTTCGCAATTGATCCTGTCGCAAATAATAAATAAATTCTAAAAAATAAATTTAATAAAATTATGATTATTTAAAAAATAATTTAATATTTTTAAAATAATAAAAAAACCAAAAATATTAAAATTACCAATATTCACAATAAAATATAAAAAAATCATAAAATATTATAATAATAATAATTATTATTAGTAAAATTAAAAAACATTAAAATATATAATAATGAAAAAATATATTTAATAAAATTATGATTAATGAAACTATAATAATAATATTATTAAAATTATAAAAAAATAAAAATTATTAAAATTCTCAATATTCACAAAAAAATCATAAAATATTAAAAATTAAATTATGTAATATTCGCACCGATATAAATGACGAAAACTGTAAATAGTTCATATTTCAAAAAATGTTAAATTCAAATGTTTTTAACATAAAAACATTCACTGGGGGTCATCTCTTAGAAGAGGTGGAGGAGTTGAAGGTGATGTTGGAGAAAACTCCATCCTTAAACTACGAGTCAGATGGAACATGTACTCCATCTACTCACAATACTGCTACTGCCATCAACGCATCTCCTCCTCGTGCTGCTGCTTCTTCTGTTGCTGCGGACATATCTCTTCTTGATGCTTCTACAAACTCTCTATAAGGTCATTCTATGCTCAGAACTTCTCCTGATATTGTGAGGCAGAAGATGATGCCTTTTCACGAGATCATCTTGAGATGGACGCTAACTTTAGAGTTGTTTCATAATAAGTACTAGGAGTCACATGAGAGACGATACCAACTACTTGGCCCTTCTCAAAGCCATACCGAGTCGCCTTCATCCATGCCGCCTCATCGGAATGGTGGGAACTAGTCTAATCATTTGCCTTGTCCTGACCCTCAGCCTGTGTCGGAGAGGTCGCAGCCTCATATGAATCCTTCAATTCGAATTTGAAATTAAAATTGTGAAAATATAGTATGTAGTTAATTGCCAAACTGAAAAAATAGGACTAACCACAATCTAACACTGGCGATCACCTTTAATCTCACTAGTGTCTAGATCACTGTACATCCTATGATAAACATCATTCTCTGTAATATCAGGATGCTCTATTTCCTATATTAATATAAAATAAACTGTTTATATTTGATGTTATATAACATATTTAACAAAAAACTTACCAGATGCTCTCTATGCATATTGAATATACGGCTTCCAGCTTGATGTGTCACCTCCTGTCTTCCACGGTTCTGCCAACCCAATGAAGTCCTCCTCTGAAATCCACCACCCAACCAGTGTGCACATAATCCATCCCAAAAATGAGATGAAATTTACTTGGGTCGGTGGGCTCTACAAAACTTATCAAATACTATCTCTCATGCTTTCTTAATTGTCGTTTTTCACAAATTTTTTAAAAACTGATGTAAATGCTCATGAATAGAAACCTCCCATGCTGCATGGATATCGTAACGCATGCTATCATCAATGGGATGCCATAAACCCTGCAAATAATTTATAATATCATGTTATTAATAAAATAAATTTCAATATAAATATTATTAATTTACGTACCAGCCAATGATTGTACATGTCGAGATGCACATCAACGGGAATTTGTTCCCATGTGGTCCATGGATGAGGAAAACAATTGCACAAGATAGCGCTCCCCTGTCTAACATCTACATATGAAAAACTGTGAAAAAATATAAATAATAAAACAATTATTATATCTAAAAATAAATAAATTAAAGCTAGCTAAAATATACAGGTTTCCATACCTCCGTGTGCGTGGATCGAAGCCAATAAATAGACGTCGCTCGAGGATAGGGTCAGTAATCATCAGTCACGCAAGACCACACCCCCTCCACATACCACTTGAACCACCATTTGGCTGAGGGTCAGATGATCCCACAGCCCGTCCTCAAAAGGTATCTCATCCGGCTCTAACACACGAATTAGATCAGAGTCCATCAGAAACACAAAATTATTGTTGTAAGTAGATAGTTTAAAATAACTATTATATATAGATATATATTAGTTATGATCATAACCAGCATTTAACTATATCAATGTTCACCTTCATCATCATCTTCATATCTGACGATGTTAATGTCTTCATATTCCTCCTCGGCATTATCAATATCCATATGATTTTCACTTTCATCATCCCTTGTCATTTCAAATTAGTTTGTAAAAACATTAATATCTTTGTTGTCATCGACCCTTAATTGTGGGGTGTCATCATAGATATTCAAGTTTCATTGTGAAAAAGATGTATTTTGAGTAGTGTCTTGAAAATTTTAAATTCATTACACATCATCGAAACCACATTCAGTTTGATTAATTTGATTTTCCCAAGATTTCATTTTTATTATGCTCCACCAATCAATCAAGTCTCTTAATGTAGCACAATACTTTTTGTAATAAATATGATGTACCTGTTGAGCCAGTAAAAATAGTTCATTTACTTCAAGAAAACATTTATATTTAATAAGGACAATTCCATGAGTCAGATGAACATGAAAACCCCTCTCAGTATCCAAACACCAACATTTAATCATCATTATGTAATCTTTTCCAAGATAAAATAACTCAACAATTTCATCCAGAATTCCATAAAATTTAAATTTAGTTTATCTATGATTTGATCCTCTCAAAAAAATCCACTGTTCATTGTTTTTTTGATTCCCCACATGCACATGTATGAAATCGAAAACCATTCACCACATATGAATTATATGATTTAACCATTTTGGATGGTGGGTAACTCAAAAAACCCAGTCTATTAACAATTTGATCATCTTGTTTAGACACCTGAAAATTTGTAAAACAATTATCAATATAAAAAATAGTAAACTGAATTGATATTAACCCATCTATAATTTATGCTACCAGTTGTTGAAACCATTGAGAAATTTTTTTGTTTTCATTCTTCAAGAGTAACTGCTGTAATTTGTGGAAGTTGTTTCATAATATGATTATCATATAAACTACAAATAAAATATGTTTACACACTATAACAGATATCATTGAATAATTGATAGAAGCACTTAGAGTACTAATGCTATAATTTCTTCAGAGTTGAGCAGAACATATATATGAGCTATGTGATATTCATCATATGAATTCCACCATTCTTGAACTCCACCGAATCCAAGATTTGGCTGATTAAAAACTGATAATTTATTTTCTATTTCATAATTAACATTTCCCTCGTTCTATCCCATGTGTTTTTGTTTTGAGAGATATTCAGATTCAAAATAGTGAGAGAAGAAAAAAAGAAATTTCCTCTTGCAAATTAGCTTTAGAAATTGAGCCTTCAATAAATACTTTGTTACATACTTTTTTTTTCAATTTCAGCATGTATCTCTCAAATTGTTACATCCATCAAAACTGTACTGGACCTCCACATTTAGCTTCATATGGAAAATGTAATATCATATGTTCCATTGAGTCAAAGAAAGCAGGAATAATGATTTTTTTCAATTTACATATATTTACAGCAACATATTCTTTCAGTTTTCTTTTTTCATCGTATTCTGTTGTCATTGCACAAATATCTCAAAAAAAATATGATATTTATGTTTTTGAATCCCAGATAATATAATTCAACAAACCTCTGAATCTAATCGGCATAAGTCTTTCCACTATAACATGACAATAATGGATTTTTAATCTGTTAATATGACCATTCTTAACACATCTTCCCAAATTGGAAGCAAAGATATCTGAAAGTCTCAAATCTATAATCCACTAACAAAACAATAAGCAAAAATCTTTGAATAGTGAATAAGCTAATTTTGGCATCATTGACATCTATAATCTGAAATTTTCAAATAGTTCAAGTTCTGGTTGCCGACAAATTCAGGCATGATCTAATCATGCTTTTACAGTATCTTTGGTCTTACCTAGTTTATCCAAAACTGTATGAAATTAGTTATTAAAATAGTTCTCCTCAATATGCATGACATCCAACATGTGGCGGACCAACAAATCAGGCCAATAAGGGAGATCCCAAAAAATGATTCATTTTAACCAATTATGTTCTTTCCCAAAGCCATGAATTTTCTGTTGGTTTGCTGTTGGCCCAAATGTGGTGGGAGGTAATGAAAATACAACTGATTTTTACTCTGTACCTGAGATCATTTTTGGAGGTTCATCGCTTTCAATTGTGCCTTTTCTGAAATGATATTTATTCCTTCGAAAATGATGATCGGTTGGATGAAATCCACGGGGATAGTCAAAATAGAAAGGTTTTTTTCCATTGATGAGAATAAATGTTTTGCTGTCTTTCATATAGTAAGTTAATTATTTCATACCATGTGTACTCTATCCAGATAACATGAAATACGCCGAAAGGCCACTAATAGTCCACCTCATTGCAACTTTTAATGTGAAATTATGTTTCACAACAACATTATATGTACTAACACCATTACTCCACAATGAATTTAACTCATCAATCAATGGTTTCAAATAAACATCAAAATTATTTTTCGGATTTCCTGGAATTAATAAGGTCAAAAAGATATAGGGATCCTTCATCAACATCCATGGAGGTATATTGTACGGAGTTATAATGATAGGTAACATGAATAAGGACTACCATAAGTACCAAATGGATAAAAACTATGATTAGAAATACCCAATCACATGTTTCAGGCTTATAAAGAAAAAGATAGATGTAGGTGATCAAAATGTTTCCAGGAATCATCATCAAATAGATGATTCAAGATTTTAGCGATTGAAATATTGGTTTTGTTCTATGACATCATTGACGCTGTGTTATTAGACATAAATAAACGTTGCAACCAGGGTGTAAGGGGAAAATATCTCAACTTTTTTATAGGAATCAATCCCGACTTACCTGGTTTTTCTTCTTTATACCTCAGTTGTCCACATGTGAGACAACTATCCAATGACTCATTTTCACAAGAATATATGATGAAATCAATTTCACAGGCATGAATCTTCTAATAACTAAGGCCTATATTACGAACCAATCTCTTTCTCTCATAGTAATTTTCACGAAACACCATTCCTTTAGGTAATAGTGTTTTATCTAAAGAAAATATCTGATCAAAACAGTTCTTTGACATTCTATTATCTGATTTATTAGCCATAAATTTTGCAACCAATTCTAATTTTCTTATCTTGCAATCATAATATAATGCATCCTTAGTAGACCTCCAAAATTCATAATATTCGGGTGGTTCCAACTGAGGAGTTAAATCAATATCATCGTGAGTTTGATTTAGTTGAACAGATAGACCTGCAACATCATGTACTAAATTTTTGGAACCATTTGGGTTTCTATGCGGATTTATCCATGAGAGATCATCTGATAAAGACTGATGTCGAATTCCATGTTCCATATTTTTTAAAAAAATATAAAAGAATCACTGTTTTTGCATAATTTGAAATTATGAAAACACTATGTAAAAAAATAAGATAAATAATTAATCCTAATTCTTAATAATTACCATTAATTAAGGGAGACACAATTTCTAGTGGATTGACAACTACTCTTTTGTTTGAAGGATCATTTACTTTTATCTTTCTCAGACTAAAATCACAAAGATTAATCTGGTCGGAGATACACATATTCAATATCGTATGTACGAGAATGAATATATGTATCTCTGATAAGATTCTTCATTGTGATTTCAGTGTGAGAAAGATGCAAGTAAATGAGACATCGAAAAAAAGAGCACCCTTTTTGTCGATGAATCGTCTTCTTCCACCTGTCACCACTAGAAAATATTATAAAAAATATGAACCCTCGAATGTATATCCAATCTCAAGCATACGAGATTGAATATTCCTATGTAGTAGCATATTTTTCATAATGTTTTGAGTCGGTGAGAGATGAAAGGAGAAAATTCATCGAGCCAAAGGAGTGTCATCAATCGACTGGAAATTGTGCCATGTTCTTAAAATTTATTACAATTTATTACAATTTCTTTCTAACTATTCATAACTATTCCTAACCAATTATTATTAATTATTACAAATAATTACTGTTTATTACTAATAATTCCTATTTATTACTAAATATTCCAATTTATTACTAACTATTCCAATTTATTACTAACTATTCCAATTTATTACTAACCATTCCTATTTATTCATATTTATTCTTATTTATTACTAACTATTCCTATTTATTACCAAATATTCCTATTTATTAATAATTATTACTAATTATTACTATTTATTACTAATTATTACTATTTATTGCTAATTATTCCTATTTATTACTAAATATTCTTATTTATTAATAACTATTCCTATTTATTACAAAATATTAATTATTTCTAGTTATTACTAATTAAGCCTAATTATTACTAGTTATTCCTAATTATTGCTAATTATTCCTAATTATATCTAATTATTTCTAATTATTCCTAATTATTATTAAATATAACTTATAATTACTAATTATTCTTATTTATTACTAATTATTCCTAAATATTACTATTTATTGCTATTTATTACTAATTATTGTTATTTATTACTAATTATTACTATTTATTACTAATTATTTCCAATTATTACTATTTATTACTAATTATTTCCAATTATTACTAATTTTTACTAATTATTTCTAATTATTCATAAATATTTCTAATTATCCCTAATTATTTAAAAAAAAATTTATTTATTTCTAATTTTTTCTTATTTTTCTAAATTATTGCTAACTATAGCTAATTATTGCTAATTATTGCTAATTATTAGTATTTATTCGTAATTAATAGTAATTATTAGTAATTATTATTAATTATAAGTATTTATTACAAATTATTAGTATTTACTAATAATTATTATTAATTATTACTCATTATTACGATTTAATTCTAATTATTACAATTTATTACTAATTATTATAATTTATTACAAATTATTACAATTTATTACTTATTATTACAATTTATTACTAATTATTACATCTTATTACTAATTAATACAATTTATTACTAATTATTAAAATTTATTACTAATTATTACAATTTATTGCTAATTATTAAAATTTATTACTAATTATTACAATTTTTTACTAATTATTACTAATTATTAGTAATTATTAATAATTATTACTAGTTATTACTAATTATAACTAATTATTACCTAATATTACTAATTATTACTAATTATCACTAATTATCTGCATTTATTACTAATTATCAATATTTACTAATAATTATCTATAATTATTCTTATTTATTCCTAATTATTCCTAATTAATACTAATTATTCCTAATTAATACAATTTATTCCTAATTATTACTAATTATACTTAATTATTACTATTTATTGATATTTATTACTAATTATTATTATTTATTACTAATTATTTCTATTTATTACTAATTATTGCTAAATATTGCTAATTATTACATATTATTGCTAATTATTCCTAATTATTTCTATTTATTTCTATTTTTCTATTTATTTCTAATTGTTGCTAATTGTTGCTAATTGTTGCTAATTGTTTCTATTTATTGCTAAGTATTAGTAATTATTAGTAATTATTAGTAATTATTAGTATTTATTACTAATTATTACAATTTAATACTAATTATTATTAATTATTCCAATTTGTTACTAATTATTCCTAATTATTCCTAATTATTCCTAATTATTACTAATTATTCATATTTATTACTAATAAATCCTATTTATTACTATTTATTGTTATTTATTACTAATTATAGCTATTTATTTCTATTTATGTATAATTATTGGTAATTATTGCTATTTATTGCAAATTATTGAAAATTATTGCTAATTATTGCTAATTGTTAGTAATTATTAGTATTTATTACTAATTATTAATATTTATTACTAATTATTATTATTTAGTACTACTTATTACAATTTATTACTAATTTTTACAATTTATTATTAATTATTACAATTTATTAGTAATTATTTCAATTTATTACTAATTATTAATAATTTATTATTAATTATTACAATTTATTACTAATTATTACACTTTATTACTAATTATTACAATTTGTTACTAATTATTACAATTAATTATTAATTATTACAATTTATTACTAATTATTACAATGTATTACTAATTATTACAATTTATTACTAATAATTACAATTTATTACAAAAGATTACTAAATATTACTAATTATCACTATTTATTACTAATTATCTGTATTTATTACTAATTATTACATATATTTACTAATTAATAGTATTTAATAATAAATATTACTAATTATTTCTAATTATTGGAATTTATAAGTAATTATTACAGTTTATTTCTAATTATTACATTTTATTTCAAATTATTACAATTTATTACTAATTATTACAATTTATTACTAATTATGTGAATTTATTACTAATTATTAGTAATTATTACTAATTATTAGTAATTATTACATTATATTAGTAATTATTACAATTTATTACTAAATATTACAATTTATTACAATTTATAATAAATTATTACAGTTAATTACTAATTATTACAATTTATTACTAAATATTACAATTTATATCTAATTATTACAATTTATTACTAATTAATACAATTTATTACTATTTATTACTCATTATTACTATTTACTACTCATTATTACTATTTATTACTAATTGTTACA
The DNA here is from genome assembly GCA_963277665.1 of Viscum album. Taxonomy (NCBI): domain Eukaryota; kingdom Viridiplantae; phylum Streptophyta; class Magnoliopsida; order Santalales; family Viscaceae; genus Viscum; species Viscum album. The sequence continues at coordinate 397,766,871 of OY728148.1, forward strand.
ATTTATTACTAATTATTACAATTTTTTGCTAATTACTACAATTTATTACTAATTATAACAATTTATTACTAATTATTACTATTTATTTCTAATTATTACAATTTATTAAAAATTATTAAGGTTTATTACTAATTATTGCAATTTATTACTATTTTGATAATTAATTACTATTTATTTCCGATTATTACTATTTATTACTCATTTTTGCTATTTATTACTCGTTATTACTATTTACTAATAATTATTAATATTTATGCATGATTTTCTATTGATGTAGATGGCTTCACAACTTCTTCGTGAACAAAAAAAATATCTTAGAAAAATTATCCCACTAAAATCAGAGTTCAGAGAGAAACATGATCTATGAATTGAGAGGAATGAGAGGAAAAACAGATATGATATATATACTTTAGGTTATTTGCGACGAGACTATTTGTGACAGGATACATGTCACAAATAGTATCTTTTGTGATGAGACCCGTCGCAAATACCTAGGCCAGCATTAATTACTATTGGCAGTAAAAAATTTATTTACGACGGGACCCATCGCAAACATTTATTATCCGCCGTCGTGTATTTGCGATGGGGTCCGTCGTAAATACTTCACTATTTGAGACGGTGGGATCCCACTATCGTAAATAAACATTGCGCGGTTTGGCGCGCTAGCCGTGCCAAACTTTTTTCTACGAGAGACGAAATCCTATCGCAAATAATTGGTTATTTGCGACGGGTTGTTACCTCTGTCGCAAATAACCTCTTGGACGGACATTTTGTGACGTGATTTATTCTTGTCACAAAAAGTCCGTCGCAAAGAATTATTTTTCCCAAAGTGTATCTTTATAGAATTATATATTTTTTCATAAATATAAGCTTTTTGTTAATTACTAACCCCAAAAATATTATTATCCATGGTATTATGGTATAGAAAATATAGGTTACAAAATGATTGGAAGCAATAGTGGTTATCGTAACAAAGACACTATATGGTATTATTATCACAATTCATTTAGAGTTGCCTCTATTTACAAAATATATGATAAAATGATTACATGGGAATCTAGAATCTTCGATGTCCATATTTACTATTCATTTACATATATCAAGAATAGATACCACGAAAAAAAGATGCTTTGAAAAACATGGAATATATCAAGCATGAAATTCAAGTCCCTTTGATTACTATCGGTGATTTAAATGAAATTATATGTCCTGGTGAATGGATTTTGGAATTACACTAAATATAATCTTCATGGAATCTCAAGGGTTTTATTTAAGTAAACGATTTGATTGAAATCAGTGTTCTTTTAGAAAAATACATATGATATAGAAGGCACGTCCATAGACTGGTTGCTAGAAAACATTGATGTGCTTTCAATATTGAGAAGGCGCTTGAGATTTTGGATTTTATTTCAAGTACTACCCTAAAAAATATTAACACTAACTATAATCCAATTTTGGGTAGACTCATTAAAATAAAAAATAGACCAATGATAACATTTAGATTAATATTGATTGTGAATCTCAACTGAGTTTGGTAATTTGGTTCCTAATTCTTAAAATTCGAGTGTGGTGGTGATACCTTTTAATGTGTCATGAAGCTAAATCTACTGAAGAACAATCTAAATGGATGGTGAAAAGACAATTATAATAATATAGAGAATGAACATGAAACTCTTGAGGCTAGAAATTATCTGAAAAAACATGAGAGTACATATTCTAATGTTGATATTAATATCAAAGATGAAATTCATCTTGCCGCCATGTTGAAAACTGCACATTATATAAAATAAATGATCAAAACATTCAAGGTAAATTGTATTAAGGATAAGGATGTCAAAATAAAATTTTACAATTCCCACTAAAGAGATAGAAATACGTGTGACCCCTCACCATGCTAAAAGAAAACGAATTTGGTCAACGATGAACGTAATAAATGGATTCACAGTATTCCACTTGACTTGGAAATAAAAGAAGCCATTTTCAGTCCTAATCCTAATAATACCCAAAGTCCTAATAGTTTTCTTAATGCCTTCTTCGATAAATTATGTTATTTCATTCAATTTGTTTTTTTTGTACTGGTTAAATTTTTCATTGCCATATGTATTTTTCAACATGATCTTAATACATATTTCCTCACCTATATTCTTGAAATGAAAAATTATTTAAACATTCGACTTTTTAGGCCTTTTTCTCTCATCCACACCATCTGTAAAATCATTAATATTTTTTTTCAATAATCTCACCACTATAGCTAATAACATTTGTTCATGTAATAAATTTAGTTTTCTAAATGGTACAACTATACTAGATTTGATCCACACAGCCTCATAATGTTTTAATATCCCCAAGAAAACTAAATGATGTGGTAGTATTTCCTTTAAGATGAACTTCCAAATTTCTATTGACATTATAGATTGGGGGTTTTATCTATAAATTCTTCTATATAATTGGTTTCAATGATATTTTTATCAATTGGGTGAATGATCTTTTTAAATTCTATTATATTATTGTGAATATTAATGGATCTCTAAAAGAGCACATATAATGATCAATAGAAAATATCAAGGAAACCCTCTATATTTTATTCATTTATCTATTGCTAATGACAATCCTAGTAGGATTCTCACATAAATGGTCGAGTATGGAATGATTCAGCATATCCATACATTACGGAATCATGTTTTTTTCTCCCACCTCCTCTCTGATGATGAAAATATCATTTTTATGCATGGAGGAAAGGAAAAATTCAAAATATCTAAATCGATATATCTTATTGATGATATCTCAAGATATGATATTAATTGGAATATGTACTATATTTATTTTGAGTAGGTTATTATTTATTCTATTTAATATCAACTCTTATCAGATCAGGGAATCTAATAGGTATAATTTCCCATGAAATAACTTGTTATTATAGCTTCTATTTATAATTTTTTCAATCTTACAAACATGAATATAGATGAAAATTGTCTCAATTTATTGAATAATTATTTTCCCACTCATAATGAAACTCTTATTTAAGACCATCACCGAAAGGAATCTCGGAATCCATTTTAAAAAAAACTACTTTGATTATAACATTGATATATATTATCTTAAACATTATGATAATCTATGGATTACGCTATCAAGGCTGACCCAGATATGGAGTCATGATCATCATTAAATCCTTAATGATGATTTCTTGAAATCTTTTGGAATAAATTTATGCTTCATGTGTATATTATGAAACTAGATTAAGGAGGATGTGGGTCACCAATTCTTATAATTTCCACCTATTATTCCAAATGGAGAGCATTATACTATATGTTAGAACATCCACTATGAGAAATATGAAACAATGTACATATGATAAGCACTGTTCAATAGTATAGCCTGCCCCACAAATCACAATCCTTTTCAGAGCTATAAGAACAAAAGTCATGCACATCCTTTAGATTGGCCGATATAAAATCATCCACAAGCCTAATATATCTTCCCTTCAGACTACCTATATTCAGATCGTTACATAACTCAATGAATACAACTCCCCTTGAAATTTTCACTTAATTAATTATATTCATATTTTTGGGGATATTTGGAATCTTTTTCTAAATGGATATTTCAAGAGACATGACACATTTTCCTATGTTTTCTGAAATGAACCAATTCAATAATGGATTAATGATAACATCTAAAGGGTTTAAAAATGTAATCCAGGTCCCTCTGATTCTGCTGTAATCTTTTCGAACCATATGGAAATTCCCTTCGATGTTTCTTTGGTATGTGTGGCATCTACACTTCTTTAAAATATAAAAATCTTGTTTTTATACATGTGGTGAACATTTCTTGAATAAAAGGAGGGGAAAAGATTTGGATATAGAGAGACTCTACTACTATTGTCGAATCCATTCTGAATGCTGTGATCCACCTATTATAGAACATCATTACTTTATGAATGGAATGTAATTCACACATCTCATACATAATCTTCTTCATCACTTATTTTTAATAGTGAGAAAACAATGAGGCAGATAGACTCCCCAATAATGAAATCAATAATAATATTTTATTTCTAAACAATATTCCATCTGATCAGTGATTCGTATAGGAGAAAGATAACGGACACTAGAACACCCTGGTAGGGGAAGGATGAATATGGGAGTTATCTTTTTTCATTTATTGTGATATATATTGTTCTCATGTTGGGATTAACTTGTTAAAATGTTATCAGGGATTTGATCAGCAATCAAACAATCAATTGTATAAATACAACACATGAGTTTCATATGGTTCACCACTAAGGGAAAGTCTAAGGATCATACACTGAAAATGTGAGAGTCATACCAGAATCCATTAATCATCACTATTTGTGGACTATAAAAGTTCAGACAAAGTCACTACATGCCAGGAACACTATATTTTCATGATTTAGGGGCTGCACACGTCATCCCATAGAACACTTTTCTTAACTCCCACTGGCTTACCTACCTTGGGTGATGTATTACTTAGTTTATCAACGTGAATATGACATAAATATATTTTAATTTAAGAAATGGTAAACATCTATCATGAGAATCTAATTTCATCAAATCTATAAATTGATGAACATGAAAGCATTGAACAAACTAATCTGATATTCAAAACCCGATAGATACTCAATAAACACCTTTTTTGGAACACCTATTATTGCATTAAATATTTTTGATTATCATGAAATATTTCATTCGATCAACCATCATCATTCCTGCTACCACACCATGAGATTCACTAGGTCATTATGGAATGAAGTATCATTTTATACATAATATTTAATGTGTGTAAAACTTTCATTCACAACTCTATCACACAAAAAAGACACCATATCATCATTGGAAAAATTTACAAGTCTTAAGTGGATATAGAAACCTACATATAGGCCTCATAAACCCTTTGAGTAAGACTGTATCTCACTAACCTCCTTTCATTGACAATTTCCCTGAGGAGAAAAAAACTTTTGATATCGCATTGGGTGCATAACTCTCTTTTGTACAACATCATCATTCACAGACAATAAAATATATTCTGTAATTTTTTATTTTTCAATATTTGTATGTGAATATCCAAAAAACATCCTTGAAAAATACATTCAAAACCATGTTCAAACATTCAAGATACATTCTTTTCTAAAAACACCATTCCACATTCTCCAATTTTTTGACCAAAAAATTCGGCCAACATTAGTTAATAACCCCACCCATAACATTGTTATCATCATATAATGTAAGATCACTTATCAAGAAAAAACCATGACTAACCTACTGGGTATTTACCTCAAATACAAAAAAACTCCATTTCTAGAAAATAACAGCCTTGGTTCTAACAATATATTACAATGAAATTCTCTCATTTAGACTTATGTGACATTCTTTTAATTTTTAATAAATTAGTCTTAACTGTTTTTCTATGACACGCTAAAAAAATTCATGAATATTATAATAATTAATATATATCTCATATATCCATTATTTGTTCCCTTATTACCTTCAATGTAACAATTTATTGAAATATATTACATCGCATTATGATGTAGTAGTATATCGTACACACGAATGACATTATAACATCCCATGCGTATTACAATATAATAAATGGTTTATATTATATTACGACCCCTGTGCATAATAATATTGTTAATATAATATATAATCACAATTTACATCAGTATTTTCATCCTTGATATGCGGTAATGGAAAAATTAAATTCCTTGTTTCTTGATGTGGTAGTCTGTCGTACACACAAATAATGATTTTGTAACCCATTTGTGTTTGTGTTTAGTTAATAACCATATCTTAAAAATATTTAAGTAAATTGAGTATATATATTGATTTATATAATCATGGTATATGAATAATATAAGGATATCTATGAATATATAAAACAAAAATGAATGTGAATGAACACTACCACAACTCCAGTTAACTCATTTTGGATTGGATGAAAGACCTTCCTATATCAGATTTCATCACAAACAAATGAATCTAAGATGAGGGTATAGAAGTGAAGAATTTAGTTTATATTTTATTGTATTTTAAAAATTCCTTTATATGTGTTGTGAGAAAAAGATATCGGGATTCCTTTTGTATGTATGGTGATTGGAAAATATTCAATCATTTAAAGGAGTGAATTACACCCACATTTATTTCACCTCCCACAATCCCAATAATTCAAAAAAAAATTGATTTTAAATGTATGAAATATTACCATAATATGTTTTTGGGATAGGTTTTTAGGTCATTTTCCACTTAATATTAAATCTTAACAACAGATTAAGAAGTTTTCTACTGTAATAGTTGTAATAAAATATAATTTTTTATGCTAATAAAGTTTTTAAAATGGTATTTGGACCATATTTAACATTATAAATTATTATTCCTCCAAATATTAAATCTATTTTACTAATTTGAAATAACTTATGTGGGAAATTTTAATTTATGATTAGTCATATAGATATAGTGAGATAGTTTTTTTAAGAGTATGTTTTTGGAAAAAGATGATTCTATATTAACTTGATAAACAATAAAAAAATTACATGAAAATAAATTAATATTTAATTATATATATTCTATAAATTTAATTTTAAAAATTTTCCATTAAGAATTATTATTTTTATTTAAAATGAGAAACAGTATTTATTTTAAAGGACATTTTAGAAAACTACATTTTAAACCAAAAAAAACTTGTATTTAAAACCACTATAAATTTGATTCAAAAATAAAAAAAATATTAAATTTAACAAAATATTCATTAGGATAAATTAAAAAAATTCAAATCCTATTTATTCTTTTAAATTTATTAATTTATTAAAAATAAATGACTTTTGAACAAATTTGATAATTTCAATATTCACTGAAAAATCCATATTGTATGAAAAGTCCAAATATTTCAACAACAACAAATTTCTATATTATTATTTGGAAAATAAATTTTAATTTTTCGAAATAATTTTTCTAAATTTTTAAATGTATAATTAATATATGTCTGCTATAAAAAGATGAGAAAACAATTTTTTTTAAAAATCATTTTTATGGAGAAAATTGGATTAATTTATATATTGTATATGAAAAAAATAGGATGAATGTTTAACATGATAGAGAATAAGTAATATATAAATATTATTAATATGAACCAAAATTAGCGATTTTTGAAATTCATTTTTATAAAACACAAATGTGATCATTAAAAATGTTTTTAAGAAAATTATTTTCTTTTATTTAAAAAAAATCTTTTAATTTACAATTAATTGGATATAAATTAATTTATTATATATATATACGTAAATAAATGTTTATGTAATTTATTTATTGTTGTTCATACAAAAAATTACAATACATAGGTGATAACTATGATAATAATTACAATAATACTAACTTTTTGTTACACTCAATGTTGTGGGTAACATAGGGTAAAATAAGTGTTGCATGGATGACAAGAAGGAAATAGTGTTTTAGGTAATGTATGATTAACATAGTGTTTTTTCCATTTATGATATGAAACAAAATATTATTCTTTTTAGAATATTTTGTTCTTATATCGTCCCCTGTTATTAAATTGTGTCATCACAATATGAACATCATCTCGATAGTCAAATGTTGGACATTTGAAAAAACATTTTTTATTAACCGAAATAGTTAAAACAGGTAACAATAAATCGTGTTAATAATATATAAAGGGAAGTAAAAATGTTATATGAAATAACACCTAACAATATTTCAAATTAGGATAACATAGGACAAACTGGAAGGAAATTTTGAACTATTATAGAGTGTTATTGAGGTCATTGATCCCTATAACAATAATGATCATAGAAAGATAAGGGCCTAAAAACCATAAATCAAAGATGATATAAAATTTGATCTGGTTTATTGGGTATGTATGTAACATATAACATTTTGGTTTCAAGATCCTTTTTCCTAATTTTGTGTAATTATTTTACTATTTATCGGAATACTATTATGTAATGTGTTTCTATTTCATAAGAAATAATTAATCCATCAGTTATTCTTTGATTAATTTTCAATTTTTCCATTAATCCAATAAATGAATATCCAAAATGAATGTTTTATCTTGATTAATTGTAATTTATATTTAATGGATCATAATATCATTATAATAGTGTGAATTATTTCATTCCAATTATCTCTATTTTCACAACCAAAATGGTTAGAAAACTATATAATAAATTAATCCATAAATAGAAAATATTACACAAACAATTCATTTTTAGTATTTATTTATTTACTTATTTCAAATCTATTATGTAATAATAATTTGATTAATTATCATATTAAAAATAATGGTTATTAATAGAATTAAAATAATATCAATAACATTTAATGATTTATTTATCAAATAACATTTCAATTAAAACATATTGTTAATATATTAATGAAAAATCCCTAAAATTTCAAAATGTGCTTCCATTACCTAAAACATGAAATGTTGGGTGCCTAAGTCATTGAGGTTATGATCAATAATCTAAAAAATAAGTATATTCCTAGATATATGACCACTTCAATATTGTGACCAACATCAATAGTAAGTTGCCAATGATTTTTCCACCACTTTTGCTTCTAACTATGATGATTTACACCATGAGTAAGCAAATTCAGACACACGTTAGCATAATTTCCTAAGTAGAAGATAAATAATCTTTCTATTGAGTGAATTATTTATATCTCATTATTGTATTATTAAATACATTAATATTAACATTAATGAACACTTTGACCAAAATTAACAAACCTGGTACACTTCCAAGATCCAGACATATATTTCCAATAATATTTGTTACCTCACATAGAAGATGTTTTGGGATTACCTCCAAAATTATTATTTATATTACTCTCTATTTCCTTCCACCATGTACATTTAATTCCCTTTTCATCTCATAGAACATAAGTGTCAGAAAACTATATCTCAACATTATCACCATAAGGAACAAATTTATCATAAAATATATATTGTAATATGTATAATTCCATTCATAATATTGGTCTTAATCAGGAATAAAATTTATTAATATTACTATAAATTTATCATATAATGGTTGAAAGATACATATCAAATATAGTAAACAAATTTCATATACGTCCATGTATTTTTGTATTTTTAAATAAATTATTGGTATAATTTCCCCATTTTAATCTAGAAAATCATTAGGAAATATTTCTCAAGAAAAATAATCTGAAATATCTTTTGTTCTATAAAATTATTAACATCCTTCTCACATGTATTATTATCCAATGACCAAAATTGATTAGATTATCCTAAATAACGTTTTATGGAATGATTTACCTTTTGAACGTCCAAAAAATCCCATAATATAAAATATATTCTCAATTAAATTGATCTAACATTCATCTAACAAGAGTCCAAAGGATCTATTAAGTGATTGAGAATGTTTCTTTATGAAATGTTCAACCATATTCGTCATTCATTATAGTAAGATGGGTTCATTTATTAAATAGATGCCCCAAATATTTATATCTTTTTTTAGCTAATCCATCAATAATTAATATTTTTTTAATAATAAATTTAAGGTAAATAAAGGAAAAAGAAAAAGGAAAAGTACAAAGAATGAAAAAAACAAGAGATGAAAAAAAACTTGATTATAAAATAGTGATACCCATGAGAATCCCTTTATATTTGTTCAACACCTTCAACTAATATATCACAACCACAAACTATTCTATTCTAATTCAAACCATCATGATATATTAATTTGGAATGATATTTTCCTCTCAAAGCCTTATAACTACATATATCATGTTTTCTCTATAGAAATCCACTCATAACATATACTAATTAGATGAAGAAACATTCACATATAAAAATTCAATATCATTTCATCTTAAATATAAATTAAAATATTATTTGTGCATTCAATTAACACTACCCTAACCTCAATAGTTTTCTAAACAATCATCTGATACCAATAGTAACTGCACAGAACCAGCACTGTGGGACTCATTACTAAAATCATAAATGAATACATTCCTATATTTGATGTATATAATCATGACCCAATTTGTTTCACTTATACCATAAAACATAAAAATGGAAATTTTCTACTTAAAACATCGATGACCATTTATATTTATATTTTTTTGATAATTTCTTCATAACTAATACATTACAAAACCATATAAAACAATGTTGAAACTTCTTATTTCTATGTAATATTTTCCACCATATAAGAGTATTTAATTCAAAAAAATTATTTATTTTATGAAGGATCATCATGAATTACAACATGTCTTCATCCATTCAATTAATCATCTTAGAAAAAAACATTTACAAATGTGATAAGAGAACAAAAATCTTAATAATGGATATAAATGAATGTAAACCATTTTTGTAGAGATCCTAATTTTATGTACGTGGCCATTACATTACATTTTTTGGAATACTTAATACATGACAATAATAGACACCCAATGAACATATTTGTTTAGTGTACTTGGAAACATGGAACATAATCTTATAATCATGGTGAATGAAATTACACATCTGCCATAAAGATATCCCCATTCTGTTTTCCTATGTAAATACATTATTTATATCATGGGGAAAAGAAAACATAAAAAGGGTGAGCTTAAATGCTTAGTAAGGGTAAACATGAATAAATTAAATCAAACCATTTACATTTTAATGTTAAAACTGAAACATAATGTTTAATTTTCAAAATATTGATTCATGAAATAAATCTTGGCAGTATATAAGGTATAGATCATAAAGGAAAATTTACCGTGACAGAATCGTATTGGAATAAAACATGAAATTATGGAAAATTAATAAGAACATAAGATGATTCCCATAGTAGCCAATGAATTTCAGCCATGACCATCATAGTAGATGAAGTCCTTTACTGAACTGAGTGTACATGTCGTTAAAGCCTTGTATTACTGAACTGGATTTACTTTCCATTCCATCCATGTCTATCTCATGAGATATAAATCATTACCCAATGATTTTGAGAGAGATATATGTCCCACCAATTTCATAATTCAATCATTCTTATATGTTCCACAAAAACATATTTCATTCAGCATAGCATAACCCATGATATAAAATGGGATTCTTAAACATCATGCCACCATAACATAATCCATATATGAAAAATGGAATTCATAAAAATAATTACATCATAAATTTAATCAAATAAAAGTAATAATATGGGTTGAAACATTACCCTATGTATTCTTAGATTAAATATAATATTAATGAAACACATAATCTTAATTCTTGAGGAAAATATTATTTCTTCTTTAAAATATTTTCTTCTAAAAAAATTTCATGAAATATTAAAAGAAAATAATTTAGTTGAAAATAAAAATGAAATATTGTTGATTAATTGACATGGAAATAAGTTATTAAAAATATGTATAAATCTTTTCATTCCGCATTAGTTAAAATAACATACTCCAAGTACTTTGACAGGAAAGGTCAAAAGGTATCTCATATGGTAATCAAAAGAAAGATTCCTTCCATACCATATAGTAAAAGTAAAAAATGGATAACAATTACTTTAAATATACATAGAATAAAAATAAACATTTTATGAAACCATTTTTATAAAAAATGGACATGGATTACGAATATATCTCTTAAAAAATACTTACATCAAAAAAATCTAAAATAACAATGAGATTTCAAAATTATCTATTACCATAGGTCAGATATTTTATATATGTGTCTGAAACTTCTGTATATTGATGTTAAAAAAAATTTAACTAGTAACAAAAAAATAATAATATTTATGATATCATATATGATTCACTTATGACTTTATATTACCTGTTCAATTTTCAATTCCATGTTAAATAAACGTTTTGGGTAATAATAATTTCATTTATCGTACATCTTTGGACTTGTTATTCTTCATATGATTACTCTAATCATGATTTAATTTCCTCAAGAATGTAACACTTGATTTATATATCATATATATTCATCATATATGTATATTAAATAAATCTATATGTGGAATGGAAGAATTATTTCATGGAGATGGAAGGCTATATGTACACATGAATTCTGTTTTTGTTTCCTTCTTAAATTGAATGGAAGTAAGTAAATAAAACATATATATATATATACATAAATCCAATAGAATTATTATTTAATATATTTAATTATTTTTTATTATATATTATTTATCATCATTCTTTAATTGTTAACATGGATAATGAATCACATCGCATCGTAGAGACGGTAAGTAGTTTGTACGCAAGAGCGACGATATCGTTCCCATAATTGTTGAACGGTGTTGAAGTGGTTGGTTTATAATATCTTAGATGTACTATAATGTCATAATAATTATATATTGTTATTTTAACCACCATTATACATATCAAAGTATGGTGGTGGTAAAAAACAGATTACACCATGGTGTGGAGATGATAATCCATACATATGCCCACAAAGTGATTTTGTTTTTCTTATGATGGATATAAGGTGAAATAGTTTTGTTTCATATTTATAATAACATATCATTATATGATTGATACTGATATAATTACTTTATAATGCAACATCTATATAAGAGGATGTAGAAGAAAAAATAAATTTGAATGAAAAGGTAGAAGAGATTACCTCTTCCTCGACGTGGTACTTTTAAATTTTCTCATAGGGAAATAGAGATAGTCTTTTGAAAATATAAGAACCTCTGAAATATAACATGGGATGTTGAGAAGAGAAATGGGCAGTGGTTGGTCAATATTGAAGGATCAAAATAGAGTGAAGTGGAGAGGGAGGAGGTTCCCTTCTATAAGAGTGTAGAGGGCATTTTTGGAATGTTCCGAAATATTAATTTATTATCAATTTAATTTTGATTTAAATTGGTAAAAAATAGATTTAATTATAAGATAAGAATATTTTTTTTCTAATTGAAATCATACATTTTTTTTTGATACGTTTCTAATATTTTTAATCCTTATCTTTTTGGTTTTACCCTTATTTTACCTTTTTTAATCTTACCGTGATATAATGTTATTTACACATTCTAGGTTAATGTAATAACCCTACCACATAAAAATACCCATAAAAAGTTATTTATTACATATTTAGACTTATGTTAACCATTTGGATGAATCAAGTAATTTTTTTTGAATTTAATATAATTTAATAAACTATTTTATGTTTTACATTATGAATTATGTCAATTTTGGATACTATTCATACATGGCTTTTTTAAATATTTATAACTACCTTATTACTTAAAAAATTACATAAAATCATCTCGAAAATTTCAATGTCGTCCCAAAAACTCAAAATTACTTCAAAATGTTAAATTAAATTTATTTTAGTTTTTATAAAAATATTTATTTTAATCATTCATTAATGGTGTAATCACTACATCATAACTGTGTCATAAAAAAATATATTTATATAATGTGTAAAAATTATAAATAAAATTCCATTATGTATGAAATATTTTTTGATTTCTTATTAATATTTATATACATATATATCAGTTATATATACCGATATTAAAATTGAATTAGTAAAATATATATGTTTCAGATATAATTACCTTTACTTTAAATTAATTCTTATATGTTGTCATTTTGATATCCAAATGAATCCATGGGGTCCCTAAATAGACCAAAGGATTCACATGGATGGAAATATCTCAGTAAATAGGATTTGGACATGTGTATGTGTAATTTTATATTATTATAATGTTATTTTTTACCCTTATTTACCTAATTTTCCCTTTAACCATGGTAAAATAATTACTAACGTTATTATTGATAACGTATAACAAAAGGTACCTATTTACCCAATTTAAATCATATGATACCAAATATGGAATACAGTTTTAAAAATTCAAAATACATAAGTTTCAGTAATTAATTTAAAATTTATTCTCCTTGTTAAAAGAAAAATGCTGGTTTTTAATAAATAATTACTATCAAAATATTAACATGTGTTTATATAAAATTTAAATGAGAAATTACATCCAATTACAATAATTGGATTATATTATGAAAACAATATCAAATTACACTTTAAAACCAATTAAAAAGAAAATATACTTATATAAATAAACCATATGAAAAGGAAGTTTTGAATTAAAATGCGTATTTTTCACTATTCAATTAAATTTATATTTTATAAAAAAAATACCAAAATTTCAACAAAAAGTACATTTTTATATCCCGATTCCAAATAAGAATTTTATTTTCTCACATTTAACTTATAAAAGTGTAAAAATTAGATTTAAAATGGGTGCACCATCAAAATTTGGTAAAAATGCACTTTTTTAAAATACTTCTTTAATCAGAAAAATTCGTTTTGTTCTCATACCATGTTCTATAATATATTTTAGATGAATGATGATGTTATAATATAAAAAACGTGGTTAATAATATACATAAAAACTAGTTTATATATCATTAAGTAATAATATTTGAATAATATGTCGTTGTTTAGAGGAACTCAGTATCGCATAAAATGCATGCTATCGAGGATGGTCATTCTTGCATGTAATGAAAGCCATGTTAGTATTGAGTGTAGTGAAATATGAATTTGGTGTTATTTATAACATTATCAAAACATAGTTCATTTATACATCGAAAAAAATCTATACTCAGTGTTGCGTGAAATAAATTCTATGAAAAGAACTAGAAATTTTGTGCTACACATGCCAAGTATATTGTTGCATATACCACAAGCTAACACAATGTTTTTTATAGTGAAAACTAATATTGGTGTATCATACAACACAATACATATATGAAATTAAAAATAATCTATCTTATAAAATCTCATGGTGTTACATTTAACCCCCCAAAATAAATTTCGGCCTCAGAATTCATCAGAGTTATTAATGGTTTTCAACATGAAAGTATTTTTCATGGAAACCCATATTTTAAAAAAGGTTAATAAGACATAATTTTAAAATGGAATGTTAGAAATGTAATGGTTACCCAATGAAACTCATCAATAGGATTCCACATACTATAACATAGGTGGGAAGTGAAAACATGAATTTTGAAGAGAAATATATCCATTATGTTCTGATGGATAATTATAGAGAATAATGTTTGGTGATAATTAACTTCTGGAATGCCATAAATCTGTGAAGAATTAAGGGACCAATGGATTCATCGGATAAGAGGGTACTAGGATATCATTTTTGGTTTTCAAGATCATTTCCATAAAGTTGAATAATTTTTTCAGAAGGATAAATACTTACTTGATTTCGGTGTAATAACACTATTGGTCATTCCCGGAACTATTTCCACATCATATTTTATTTAATGAAATGAAGATAAATATTTCATTATTTATGTGTTATCAGATTATATGGTATAAGGATAGGTTATTTCATCTATCTCAACAAAATGGTTAGAATGGATTATTAAATATTCATAAGTCTACCTATTGTGAGATAATATATTAATCTAACAAACATCCACCAGAAAATAAATTACACTATCCAAAAATAGATAACATTACAATCCTTCCAAAAACTAAAAATAAAAATTTTTAGAAGGAGGTGAACTAAATAGACATGAAATTTGTCTCTCATATCTCATTTGTTAGTTCTTGGTTGTCACATTCCAAAAATCTAAATACTTTAATAATTTATTCTCTTGAAATATGAAAATAACATAAATTAACATAGAGCCTTATAGAAAACATGAATTATATTAAAATTAACTTTTTCCAAAATCCAAATATTCCAAAAATTCTATATACTCAAACCATGTTATCACTTTTTCCTTTTATTAGTCAGGATCTCATTAATACTATCAAACATATTGTTTTTTATCCCTCCGTTATGTGAATATAATCTGCTTTTTGAAACTATTTCAACCACTATATTTTGTTACCAGTACAATATAATTATGGGAAACCATAATAGAATAAATTATAAATATTCCAATATTACATAATACTATAATTGATATTGCACAAAAAAAACTTTGAAATACCTTTACATAAACACTTAATCATTATGCTACTTTATTCCCTTACTCCACATCGTCAATAATGATCACATGTTACTTCCCTTTTTCTTTTTCCTTAAGAAGTTTTTTTGTCGATCATCATTAACCCTTGGATTAGTTCATTGGTTATCATAATTCCCCACTTCGTTTCACTTATTGAATTTATGTGTTGGTGGTGTGTTCTCTGTTG
Organism: Viscum album; assembly: GCA_963277665.1. NCBI lineage: Eukaryota > Viridiplantae > Streptophyta > Magnoliopsida > Santalales > Viscaceae > Viscum > Viscum album. Next base: position 397,783,044 of record OY728148.1, read on the forward strand.
TATTTTATACATTCACATCATTAGCTACCAGTTATTGCATTACTACGACACTCAACTGCTCGATGACCTTATTTTCCACACAAGAAAAATTTTCTTGTCCCTTTAAGACAATATCTAGCATGTTTCTTTCCACACTTGAAGCACAAGAAAACAATTATCATCTCTTCACCATTATTTCAAAATTTTCCCTTGAACTCCATCCTTTGTTTCTTGTCAAAACCATGCGATGGATATGTAACACCAACTTCCAGTATAAAAATGATTGAAAAATGCACTATATCTCTGTATCTATTGAAGTCTCTTATAGAGAATTCCCTTAAATGACTTGGTTTTATGTGACTAATTAATCGATCAACATTTTCTTCATGTACGATGACAATTCCATAAGAATGCATTGCAAGTCTTATAAAATTTTCCTCGTATGTTCCAAAATATTCATCATCCTTTTTATTAAGCTCAAGGAACTCCTTTTCCATCATTGTTTGAAGAATACGAGGGAAGTACTTATTATAAAATAAGTTCTTGAATTCAACCAATTCTAAAGGATTAAATTTCATATGGTTTCCTTGTATTCTTAATTAGAGTCCACTACAGTTCTACTTCACCTTCCAAATGAGAGACATAAAAAATGACCATTCCGTTTTCGGAATGGTGAAGGATAGAAAATATCTTTTTATTGGGATTGATCAATTGTTTACAAAAAAGTGGATCAAGAGACCCCCTGATAGAATGTGAACGTTGTCTTATGAAGTACTCAATAGAATGTTTCTCCCTTCTCTGCTCAATGGGACTCCAGAATGATTAATAGCTTTTGTAAGTATAAAAATAAAATTTTTCATTCCATATCTAATAATATTCTGTATTTAGGTGGACAATCATTTAATTTCCCAATTCATTGATCATTAACACATTTCCTTTAGGTTATATACATCTTTTAAAACCCAAAAATAATAATGTGAGAGTAAAATATCATACAAGGACAACAACATTGTCAAGGGGGACTACCTAAATTCCCTGACATCTTTGGCTAAATTATAGGTTATTCAGGATCATTACCATACTTTTGGGACCGTATCCTATACTTATACATAACCATTGGAAGATCCCTATACATACCTTATAAATATATCTAGGGATCACACTAATGTTTTCTCATCCTAGTTTCGAAGGGTTAACTAAACCCCCACTCTGATACCAACTATAGAGTCTCTAGCCTCAAATACATGGAAATTACATTACTTTTTTGGAATACATAATAGCTGACAACAGGAGACACACAAAGACCATATTAGTTTATTGTCTTTTAAAATATAGAACACAATCTTCTAATCATGGAGAAAGATCGTTAACATCACCCATAAAGAACATCCCTAATTGTTTTTCTACCTAGAAACATTCTTTATATTCTATTGAAAATAAAACATAAAATGGGTGAACTCAAATGATCCTTAAGGGTAAAAATGGAGAATATAATATAGACCATATACATTTTAATGTAAAAACATTAACATAATTTTTGAACATAAAAATTATGAGTCATGAAATAAATATTATCAGTATGTAATGCATAGATCATAAATAAAAATTAACCATGATTAAATATAAATGCAATAAATCATTTAATTTTACAAAAATAATATAAACATAATATGATTTCCAAAGTATCCAAGGAATTTCTTCCAAGAAAATCATAGTGGATTAAGTCTATTTTTGAACAGGGATGACTTGTTATTCCAACCCTATATTACAGAAACTGATTTACTGGCTGTTTCAGCCATATATATCTCATAATTTTTTAATCTTTACCCAATTCCTTGGAGGGAGATATAGGCACCACCCATCTCATATTGAAATCATTCTTACATGTTCCAAAAAAATATAAATCATTTATTATAGTATAACCCATGAATTAAAATAGGTTTCTTAATCATCATTCCATCATAACATAATCCATATAAGATAAATGGACTACATAAAAATAATTCAGTCAAAAAAATAATAAAATTAGTGTAATATATTGATAGAAACATAACCATATGTCATATTTTATGGGATATAATTTTGATAATACAGATGAACTTAATTCATGGGGAAAATACCATTTCTTCTTTAAAAACATTTTCTTTTCACAAATAGAGAAAAGGCTATTGATGCAGTTCAAAACTATGGTAATAGGGCCCAAAGATATGGCCATAGGCTACAAACATAGTTTTCCCAATCATGGGCGCTATCATCGTGGAAGTAGGGTCTGACATATTTCCAATGTTTTAATTGTGGGTATAGGTGGCCTAATTTCATAGTTTTGAAAACCATGGACATAGGTGTCTTCGTTGTCAAATGTGGAAGTTGATCTATAACAACAAGTTTAACTGTGGAAATAGGGCCCTAGTGCCTCAGTTTTAACCAAGGAAATATGTCCCTAGTTTCACGGTTTTAACCATGTCTATAGCCTAAGAAACCCATGGAAATAGCCTTAAAATAATATGTCCCTTGCTGGATTTGATCCTAGCACATTAACTTCATGTTCCAGCGACCTAACAACTACACCACCAAATATTTTGTGTATATTTCTATATTATTTGTTATATATATTACTAAAAACCATGGAAATATCCTAGTAAATTTTGGTAATAGTTCTTACCACCATTTTTTAGTGGGAAAATTTTCCTCCAGCGCAAGTGCGGGAGACCTATAACCACAGTTTTGAAAATCGTTGCAATATGTCCCATAATCATGGAAATATGTGTGGGATATAGATAGGAGTTTAAACATTATAGCTATATCCCATGAAAAAAGACCAATAAACAAAGTTTTAAAACCATGGCTATTAGCCACATAACCGTGGCTATAGCCACCTATAGCCACATTTTTTATACAGTGGCTATAGATCCATGACTGTAGCCTCTTTTTCTAGTAGGGTTTCCCAAAATAAAGTGAAATTTTAAAAGAAAATTATTCAGGTGAAAGTAAAAAAGAATTATATTAGAGGAAGTTTCATGTAAATAAGTTGTTAAGAATATGGAAAAATCCATTCATGTTGTATAGTTTTAAAAATCATTATCCTTGTACTTTTACCGGAAATTCAAAAAAATGGATCGTATGGTAAACAAAACAAAGATTCCTTCTATACCATGTATTAAATGTAAGAAAATGGGTGAAAATTATTTTCAAAATACATAGAATAATACTAAACATTTTATGATACCATTTTTATAAAACATGGGCATTGATGGTAAATATATTCCCAAAAAAATACAAACTTATAAATAATCTCATATAAGAATGAGATTGCAAAATTATCCCTTACCATAGGTCCAATTTCATCTATAAATGTCTCACAATTTTTTATTGTGGATTGAAACATATAATTAACTTTTAAGTGAACCATAATAAAATTATTATTATCATATATTATTCACTTACATCTTTATATACCCATTCATTTTTCAATTCCATGTTAAAGCAACGTTTTGTGTAATAATAGTTTTTTTATGTTACGTGTTTGAGGTTTTTATTCATCATAAGATTACTTAGATAATTATTTAGTTTCTTCTAGAAAGTAAAAAATTATTTATATATTATATATTTTTTATATAAATATATATACTAGATCTATAAATGGAATGAAATACACCGTTATTGGAGATTGTAGGTCGTACTTACGCATGGATGTTTTTTTCATTTCCTAATTAAATTGAATTGAAATGAGTAAATAAAATATATATAAATATAAATAAATCAATTATAATTATAATTCAATATATTTCTTGATTATTTATTATATATAATTTATAATCATTTTTAATGGTTAACCTAGAAAATGAGTCTTATTGCATTGTGGAGACAGTAATTCGTACGTACGCACAAGCGATGATATAATTCCCATAGTTTTTGAACTGTGTTGAATTGGTATATTTATAATATATAATAATTAATATATTGTTATAATAATAATATGTTGTTATTATTTTCCCCATTATACTCATCCATGTAAGGTGATGGAAAAAATAGATTTCACCACAGCGTGGATATGATAATCTATATGTATGCACGCACGGTGATTTCTTTTTTTGTAGGATGTATTGAAGAATAAATATTGATGTTTTTTATTTATATTAAAATATAATTATATGAGTGATACTTATGTTATAACTTTATAATGAAACCACTAATTAAGAATTAGTAGAAAAAAAATTAGAACGAATCAGTAGAAATGAATATCTCTTCCTCGATGTACCTGTTTATATTTCCTCTTAGGGAACTAGAGTTGGTCTTTTGAGAAGACTAGGACAACTATAATGTAATTAAGGAAGTTGCGAAAATAAATGGGTAGGGATTGTCTTTTCTTGAAGGCTATTGTATAAAAATTATAAATAAAATATTTAATGACTAGGTTATAATATTTAGTTATCACTTATACATGGTCTTGAATGAAATGGATTATATCATAACTCTAAATTGTACGGAATATTTACCAAGAATAGTTTTGTGTATAATAAAAGTTAATACGACATTCTGTAGGCCACAATCTGATCTTAGTGTATCGTACAACACTATTTCAAATAAATTATAAATAATCTATAATATAAAATCATAGGGTGTTACAATGTTTTTTCTCTTTCATCAATATTATTATGAATTCATAAAATTTGTGATAAAATATAATCGCTATATCAAAATAGTGATTTGTATAATTATGCATGAGAAACATTAGTTATTATGAGGCCTACGATATCACCATATCAGTCTACCAGAAGAAGAATACAAATCCCTTTTGTCTGTCACTATTGGTAATAAATCCTTATACTATTTAGGTTAATGTTAGAACATGTGCTCCTAGAAACCTCTAATTCATTTACAGGAATATTATTTATTAATCATCTTTTCAAATGAACTTACCTCTCTTCTGAGTTAAAATAGTGAGTGGATTTGGCAGCTTTGTGAATCATTTCACAAAGCATTGATAATATCCCACCAAATAATGAAAATTAAAGATCATAGTCACTATGGATTGTATAGTCCATAATTCAATAGCTACAATATTTTACGGATCCATTGACACATCCTAGTTAGAGATTCTATGAACCAAAATTATATCTTTATATAACCAAAATTCATACTTAAAATTTTTTTCATACTTTTTCACCTTCCTTGTTGTCTCTATGTTATTATTATTCTATTCCTTTTACATAAATAATTTCAGAATATCATTTATAAAAACTAACAAAAATTATCAAGGAAAATTTTAAGTAATACAATCATTAAATAGAAAAATTTATTAAAAGGATTAGTAATACTAAATTGAATCACTATAAATCCATAATTTCCATATATTGTACAAAACATTGTCATTTTTATATTCTTTTTCAGGACCATCAATTAATGATATCACTAATTCTCGTTTGTTTTGGAAATGTATTCATGACATCATAGTTAACTAAACATGTCATAAATTTGATGTAGAGGATACTAATTCATGATTGTGATATTTTTATGTTCACGGTAATTAATACAAAGTCATATTGATCAATAATTCTTTGTAAAAAATATAATATGTTAATCCTAAGGTGATGTGCATGTCCAAATAAATCCCATTTCATGTTTCTCCCATAGTTTCTTCATCAACTTTTAAGAATCGTTTTTGTGGATTCTATATAGAGTCTTTTAAATAGGTGTAGCACTAGGTTGGAGTTTTAATGTAAATCAAACTTCACTATTTGGGGGAAGGTTAAGAAACTCTTTTTTTAAGGAATCATCAAAACCTTAAACAATAAGAATATGGTCAATTTTTATTTTATACAAATGTATCAATGATAAAAACCCACTTCAAATAGAAATCAAGAACCATAAAATGGATGTGATTTCCATTAAGAGTTCATAATTCTTATTTCACTTATGGAAAGTCAAATGATAATTTGGAATATAAACTCTAACATTCCTTCCATATAAATTTTTATGTTATATATAAAAAATTCCAATCCATGTGTAAGATAACATCATATTTCACTAGTGGGAGAATAATAAAATTTGAAGGAATCACATTCCCACAATATTATACTAAGAAAATACTATTGTCTTGAGATGAAATAATCATTAAATTATTAGTTGTCACATCAATTTACTCCTCTAAATATTTGAGTATATTAAATATCACTCAATAAGAATTTAATATTATATAACAATAAAAATAAACAATCTAAAATAGGTTACTTTAATACTTGAATATATCAATTACTAAATAAACATAATAATTGTATCCTCAGTCCCTTTGAAAAAATTATATTACAATCAAGACCCATAGGAATTGTTGACACATTTGACAGATCATAAAAAACTATTCATTGCATGTTTATATAATGGCATGTTATTCTACAAATTTAGAAAATTAATTTTAACAAAAACCTCCCATTATCATCATCGATTCAAATCCATCATAATTATATTCAATGAAAATGTCAATAAACCTAAGAATTATTCCAATAGTGTCAAACCTAGTTTTTAATAAGTGAACACTAACTATGAACTAGAATTATTGTTGAGATATACCTAACCAACTATTTTTAAGGTTATTTCCCATTGTTGAAACTATGTCATAACCACATTCACTTGAATTATCTATACGAGGATGTCCCACAAAGAAATACACTATCACTATTTTACTATAACATTCTTAATTATTTTACACATCATATTGTCCTAATGGTTCTCTCAAAAAAATCTCATCATATTTTCCAAATTCAACTAAACCATTCTCTTACTCCAAATATAGTGAAATATTCATTTCATACATAGAAATTACATATTAATATTTGAATATACATTATATAACATTAATATCAATTCCCATGTACTTTATGTTAACATTATTAGTAATATTTGATACATGAAAAACATTTTTCTATGATATCTACATATATCATCACTATTTTATTCCTAACTATTACACTTTTAAAGAAATTTAACACCTAATAAAAATCTTAATAACCTAGGAAAAAGAATTATATTAATGTGTGAGCATAGAATCTCAGTAATCATAAATAAAAAAGATATCAATGATATTTTAAATATAACATGAACCTAACAATATAAAAACATGAGCATAACATTTTCAATGAATAACCCACTTGTCATAGATCATGATATTGAGTTATGGAAAAAATATCAATAGTTTACAGGACATGATTCATAGATGAATCAATTAACATTATCCATAATATCTTAATATTGGAATAAGAAAAATGATTGTGGCATAAACATAGATAGATCAAATCAACTCCATAGTAGTCAAGGATAACTTCCTTTAATTTATTAGTGTATTGGGTTCCCTCCCCATTCAATCTTATATGTCATCGTTCACACCCAATACTATTATAGTAGATTATTTTACATATATAACCATGCTCACCACGATTACAATATCATTTATCTCATGTCATAGTATTAATCACATAATTAATTGGAGGGAAATGCGATTCCCATCCCACACATCACATAATCATAATCTACCCATATCTTTTCCAAAATATCATAAATCATTTATCATATAACATAACCCATATAAATGAAATTAATTTCAAAAAAATTTCAACATTTCCTCGTAACACAACCCATGGAAAATAAATGGGTTCCATGCGTATATTATCATCATAAAAATAATCCATCTAAAGAAATATCAAGGATCATTTCATTAGATCCTATCCATAATAATCAATTGGTAACATTAAACAATATCATCTTAGATGAAAAGTATTTTAAATAAAAACAATAAAATTTCTCAAATGAAATAACATTTTCACATTGATCTAAAATATTTAAAAACTAATAATTTAATACATAATAGGGAAAATTTTTTATTTTAAAATAAAATTGTAAAATTGTACAAGAAGTATAAAATAAATTAATGTCTATAAAAATGGGTAATTACATTAATTACTCATATAATAAAATAGTTATTTCCTTAATATTTTCAGAAAAAATTAAAAAAGTACATATTTTAGAAAATAGTAATAATATTTTATTAAACTATTTTAATAATATTCAGTAATTAATAAAAATTACTTTTAAAAATTGAAAATAAAAAAAATATTGAAAAAGTATTTAGAAAAACTAAACTCAAATGAAAAATGATTTTGTACAAAATAATTAAATAATTTAATTTTTTGAAAAAAATTCAGATTCTTGATTTTATAATGTGTTGAAAATGGATGGAAAAATTTTATTTTTAATAAATAGAAATGGTAGAATAAAATTCATGATGTTCATAATTGGTAGAACATGAAATTGTATAATTGAAAACATAATCATATAAAATATCAATAAAAATGTAGTTTTAACACAACACCCATACAACATTAGTGGATTTTAAATTATTATCCACATGAAATAACTAAAACAAATAAATTTTTAAATATAATAACTGTTAAAGATCCATAATAATCATACATAAATATTATATCATTGTAAATGTATATTCATTTTGTAACATGTTAATCAATGTCAGAGTTTTCCAAGTATAGTTCCCTTGGGAACAAGGACACATAAACAACTGGTTCATAACTGTTATAAATCATCTCCCACTATGTTATTCATAAAAAGATCCCTTATTAGACATATAATACTTAATAACAATATTCATAACTTGGGGATTGAAATCTTAGAAATTGATGAGAACAAATTATCAGTAAGGGTAAACAAGAATGATATCAACATATCCTGAGGATTATGGGGTGGGAACATGAGAATTACATATGAAAATCATACCATTTATATCATAGATCATAATATTGGGTCGTGGAAAATTATTAGAATTATATAAGATAATTATCTTAAATAAATCAATTAACATGACCCATTATGGCATAACACTAGCATAAGATATAGATTTGTGGCATATACAAAGGCATTGAAAATAATTTACACATTGGTCAAACCACTTTTCTAAAAAAAACCCAGTGTAATGGGTACACACCATAAACCAGCATAATAGTCAATGTATACTCTCAATACTACCGTTGTGGATAGATTCCCTTACTATTTTTGTTCACTCTCTATTCCAACCGAATTTCTATCATAGGTACCTATCATTACAAATTAATTGGTTATTGATATAGGAAACATCAAACATAAAAATAAAATATTAAATATGTCTTCAAAATTTATATAAAAAATTCATAATAATAGACCCCATGAAATTAAAGTTGGTACATAAAAATCACATCATATTATAACCTGCAAAAAAATAAATTTGTATTAATAATCATTATATAATTTTATCTAATCAAAACACATGGAATATTAAGTGGCTCTAAAAGGAATTATATCCATAGATAACCCATGGAAGAGAAATGATCTTCCTAAATAACTTGTCATCATGAAAATAAAATATCCATATAATAAATAAAAATTTACTCATTTGATCATATACCTTTTAAATCATATGCATCTTAAATGGATATCATGTTATACATAAAATTATTTCGAAATATCACATTTAAAATTTAATGACTAATATATAAATTTTTTGAAAACTGATTTTTGAAACATAAAAAATTTAAATATTTTGAAAATCAATTTTATATAAAATAGACATTTAAATATTTTATAGGATGAATTAAAAAATAATTTAAAACATTTATATAGGTAAATTTAATTCTCACATTGAAAAATAATTTTTTAAAATAGAAATCATTTTCAAAATTCTTTTCATTGAAAATATCCCATGAAATATCTTTTGTAATATTAAAAATATTGATTGGTCATGATGGATGAAAATAAAATGATGTTTCTATTTAATAATATTTAAAAACTGAAAACATCGGTGAAATTTTACCTCATATACATTTTGGGAAAATTTAAAATCATATTTAATATCTTTTGAGAAAACATGGTTTTGGAATAAAATGGGTTTTCAACCAAAGAGAGAAAACATAATGATTTTTATTAAAAGAAATATTTTAATTTATCTAGTACATAATGTGAATAAAATTACGGTAAACATTTCATTTCGTTTTATAAAAATAGGAGAACCAAATTCATGAGTTTAAGGATATATATATCAGAATATATAATCATTAAGAATGCAATCATAAACAATCCTAATAAATGATGAACTTATTTCATAAAACCCTTACCACTTATTAACATTGAATCGTAACCACTATGAAAAAATAAAATTAAATGGAATATATAATAAAATTAAAATAAATAAATAAGTGATATTACATTTCAATGGGGCCATATATTAACTTTATAAAATATGATATGTGTATATCATAACATATTTATCAAAGAATTCCATTTGAAACAAAAAACTTGTGCCACTTTGGTAACTTTTAAATGGTAAAACCCCTGAACGATAAATCCAAAAATGGATACTAAAATAACTATAATTTTTTGTTCATAAATAAAAAAATAAATGCATGGGATGTATGTACACGACAATAATTAAATAGGTGTTGAATATGGCTTGTTCATTTAAAAAAGAAAATTTGTTATGGAAATTCCATATAATAAATCTTGAATTCCTTCACATACATCTGAATATACTATATATTTTATATAAGTTTATTATGAAACTATATAATAACTTTAATCATTTTCATCATCCCATATTTGATAAACTTATGACTATTTATTCCTCTTTTTTCAATAATTATTTTTTAAAATCACATTTTTGGTAATGACTACATTATTTTTGGAGTATGTTTTTTATTTTTTATATTTATCACATTACACTAGAAAGGGTTGCATCATCACTAAAATGTTATTTATGATATATTTATAATATATAATTAATATAATTATTACATTTAGTAATCCAAAAATTTAGAGATGGAAAAAATGCACTATTTATATAGAGCATAGGTCATACATTCGCATTAATATTGTTTCTATTTTATCAATGGATTAAATAAGGGATAAGTAAAATATAAATTAAAATTTAAAATTTAAAATTATTTAAAATTTATTACATATTATTTTAGAAACCATATTTTTTAACCATATATGTAAACTATATGTGAAGAATGAAAAGCATTGGTTCCTGTGGCAATTGTCCACTATAAACATGAACAACATTGTCGTATTACCATGGAATGTTATGTAAGTATCAATATAAGATATCAGTGTTTCAAAACAATAATAATATCTTAAATATTATATAAAAACAATAAATAAATCATTATATCTATACATTAGATGTTGTGACGGAAAGAAAATAACATCAGTTAGTAAGGTGGTAGACCATTGTACACATGAATGTTGATTTCATGTCCAATTTGATTGAATATAAAAAAGATATTTATTATTCCATTGACATAACAACATATATTTATATGTAATATAATTAGGATATTATATCATCTTATTGTTATAAGAATTTAAAGAGTGGAGGAAGAATTAACATAAAACCCTTGGTTAGGGATGTTACCTCTTCATTAGACAACATATTTTGGTTTGTACCAATCAGATTACTAGGATACATTTCCATAATACGATAGAATTAAAAATTAAATAATCTTGAGTTTTATCCAATAATATACATTCATTAACTATGATGAATTTTTAGGTTTATAGTTTTAGAGAATTTTTCCATAACTTATATATTACGAAACCACATAAAAAAAGCTGACACTTTATTTTAGTATCAAATTTTCTCACCATATAAAAAAAATTTAAAAAAAATTATATATTTCATGAAAATAGTTTAGGTCATTTAAAATGACTTCACCCTTTACATTACACACCCAATAAATACATTTACAAATTTGGGATGAGCACAAAAATCATTGCAATGGATATGAAATAAATGAATATGTGAGTACAGTGAAAGAAATATAAATCATATAATGTACCTTTATCATCATATACCATTGTAAATATAAAATAAAAAAATTTCACATGAAAAAAACCAATATTTTAAACCAATAAAATAATAAGAACCCATAATAAGAAATAAAAACACTTTTTTGGTGACTTCGAGCATCATATTCATAAAACCCTTTCAAACCCCATTTAATTGGAATAATAATATGATTGAAAGCCAATATAATCGTTACTAATAAATTATAGAGATATTTGGTGGATCACCCTTTGTGTATGTTATACTGGACTCACACATGACATATAACAGTGGTCCCCTTATGTATATGTTATGTTGGAATCACTCATGAGATATAGAAGGGTTAATCCCTTCATATAATCTATATCTAACTCAACCATAGGCTATAATGGGGCTCAATTATTCTTTTAAGATATATAAATATCACCCATTTCATATGATGATCATTTACTATATCAAAAATAAAACACATTAATCATAAAATTCTTTTAAAAAATCATTTAAAATTATCTAAAAACCCATTATGATAAAAATAACATTTTCTTTTAAAACACCATATTCAATTCTAAAATACCAAAAAAAATATATATAGTCATTAATTGGATAAAATATTTAATATTTTAAATTAATTCATAAATATAATAATATCCAAATAAATTTGAAAGTCATTATTGTCGTGTACGTTAGCAATAAAACATTCATTTTCGGTTATTTTTCTTAATGTTTTTCATAAAACACATAAACATATTTCTTTTTAAAACCATATAAATCTAGTAAAAGATAAATAATGTGTTCCTTATAAATAATTTATATTTTTATTAAAATATTAATAAAATCAATTGAAAAACATGTATATGGAAGAGAAAGATATGGAAGGAAAAAAAATTAAAAGATTGTACTCTTTAAAAAAATTTATTATCACATTGAAAATAAATGATTCATAAAACCCATGAAACAAAAATATTAAAAAAACCTTAAATATCCTAATAAAAGATAAATTCAAAATATAACATTTCAATTGGGATGTATATACATCTTATAAAATAATTAAGGTTTATAACATGAAAAAATGTCACAAAAAATAAAATTTAGGCAAAGTACCTTACGTTTAGAATGATTTCCCACATTTGTATTTATATTCCTAAATAATAAACTAATGTTAATTATTATCTTGTTTTAGAATTTTTTTTAAAATTGTTATTGTTTTTATTTCACTTATTAACAAGTCCTATATCATTACCTTATAAGATCACCTCTTTTTGTATGTATTATTATCTCAAAGAGTTTCATTAAATTTATTTTCATTTTGTTTTTCCTAATATTTAAGACATCTTTGTTTTGTTTCATCATGGATGTCAGTTTTTTGAATAAATATTGAAATAGTTTGGATTTAAACATTATAACCAAATGAGGATATACATGGGGAGTGGTTAGAGGACTCTTTTATAATTAATGGATTCTAGGTATAAAATTTTTAAAAGGGAATATGATGGGTTTCATGGATTTTGATGTATACTGTATGTTTTTTTATTTATTTTCATAGGGATTATGATGAACATTATCTATAGATAATGTATAGATCACTAAATAATTTACTATATGTGTAACTATTATCGTGGAACATTAAATATCCAAGTTAATTAATTCAAATGAATAAAAGATGTGATAGAGTTATATATCATTATACATTGTGTAGTACAATTAATAACATGAGGTGATTCATTTTCCTTCATATCCATCTATGAAAACATGATGAGTATCCAAATTAAATTCCATGTAATTTCCTTATTTGTTTATAAACGGTTTTGTTAATACGATTTGTTTCTCAATCATTAGTCAAGCCTCTTCCTCTCAACCCTATGGAAGCATCCAAAAGAGTATGGAAAACCACTCTAGATTCTGGACATCTCAATTGCGCATTTGATTAATGAAACACAGTTTTTGTTAGATTTTACCTTCTCTGTATTCATTCATTTATCATTTTGGTCAACGTTTTAGAACGTGTTCATTTTCAGTTATGATCATGATTAGTTTTTGTCTAGTTTATCCTTGTGATTTTTTATACCTTCATGCTTGTTGGAGTTTGTCATTTGAAGTGTTTCATTCTGCAACGATTTATTATATGGGGACTAAATCATAACCAATTGTCCTAATTTTAAATTGTGATGTATTTGGAATATTTTTATTTCACAAATGCATGTGTGGAATAATTAATTGAGTAAATTTAATAATGATAATCCTATATTGGATTCCTTATTGGTTCCCATGGATTCAATTTATGATGTGAAATAGCATATAGATACCCATTATGTGAGAAAACCATTAGAAATAATTAATCATGGATGTCTTACAGATGATATTATCAGGACATGTGATTTAGGTTATTGCGTGATATATATTGTCCATTTAAATGGATTTATTGATTTATATAAGTTATGAGTAAATTTAATTCAAATATTAGTTTACATAATTAACCATTTGGCCTTATATACTTTTATTGTGATATTAGTTCTATTATGATATTGAATTCTAACACATGATGATATGATTATATACAGGGCTATTTGCAGTCATATGTTGAGATTCTTTTAAATTGGTCTATTCCCTAACACATGAAAATATCCTTATATACAGATCTATTCCCATATACATGATGATATGATTATATACCATGATATTCCTAACATATGTTGAGATTCATTTATATCAAGATATTCCCTAGCACATGATGATATGATTATATAATGGGAAAGTCCCAAACGAATTTTGTCATACATATATTGTGGGCTTGGCCTAGTTAAGTTTTTTACACCATGGGTTTGTGGTTGGGGTTCGTATAGTTTCAATACATTCTATCATGGGACCAGGGTAGGTTATATTTTACCATCGTTATATGGTTTTGATTTCATGGTTCTGAGACACGCTTAGATATTTTATGACATGGTGTAAAATCATTTTTTTGGTATTTTATTAATTTTTAATGAATTTATACACTTTTTATTGCATTAATTTATCTAATTATTTTCATTATACTTTGTTTAGACACTATGGTGTCATCATAATGATTTTTATTAGCACCTGACTTGGGAAACTATTTATTACCTGAGAAAATTTCATAGATTCATGTTTGGGCATGGGAATGGGACATTATTGATAACCATTTTTCCTTTCGAATAGGATGGAGTTGGGGGATAGATCTGACATGGGTTTCAGGACCTAAGATGTTTGGGACTATCATGTCTCAAAGGAGAATTTTATTATATATATTTTAGTTTTAAATCTAGATATATGTCAACCTATCACTACTAGATTCCAAATTTTCTTTATATATGTTTCTCAATTATATTCCTTGCTGCATTATCTGGTTTCTTATATGAATATTAATAAGATAAAATTCTTCTATATAATTTATTTCTACTTCAATTACACTCCAAACCTGTATGTATAGTCTCCCCGCTATTTATATCACATATCTAATGTTAGTCTAAAGCTTATGACATATGTGGAGGTGTCCATGAGGTCTTGAAACTTGACTTTTTCAGTATTATAGGTTTCCGATTTGAGGAATGTTTCGAAGTGTGATCAAAATGAGGTTGTTTTATTTTCTGTTACATTACTATTTATTAATGGAATAAAGGACACTTTGTTGTTCCAGAACAATGTAATTATATTGTTCAAGGGAGTTGATAACCTATGTTTGGGGAAAATATAAGTTCCCATGAAAGGGATTGTTCGTTATGATGTTCACTTGTTATATTTTGAAGTAAATTCCCCTTAGATGATTGAAATTCTTGTTGAGGTTATTACATCATGATTCTATTAATTCATGAGATGTGAATTCGTAGCCCATATAGCAAAATATTTTTATGTATTTGTCATGATTGGTGCATCGTGTTATATAATTCCATGCGTGGTTCAAGATTGGGACATATATACATTCATGTGATATGTTACAAGTGTAGACTATGATATTATATATATGTCAAATGGTTTAAATTAAATTAAAGATATGTTATTTCATGCTAAATAACTATTAATCCATTTTTATAGTGACTATGAGTTAGTGATTCTATATTTTAATCACATTTTGAGGTTAACACTATTATAGAAAGTGTTGAAAATAATGTGTCTTTTTATAGAAATATGAATTCTCTTCATCTTCGAGTTGAGCATCACTATATTAGAAATCATCATGCTCTTAAAAAGATGAATTATATCTTCATGTATTTTATGAGGATTAGATGTAAGTTCAGCTTCACAGTAGCTACCTAAGGGTTATGATATCCTTGGAGAGGTACACTATTCATATATTATAACTGATTACTAGGATAAAAAGGTAATATTATCTATAGAATCATCTTATGTTCACACTATAAGGAAGGCCACAAGGTATCCATGTTAAATATTGAGTCATTCCGGATAATTTTTTAAAAATATTAAGATATAGATGGATGGTATGGTGAAAAATTCTTCATATATGCGTTGCGGACAATCCAAGTGTTGGTGAGACATCTAGAGAAGGAAGGTATGTTGGAGGAGTTATATTGGTAGGAATTTGTAATAATGTTCCTGATACATTTATATCATGAGAAGTTGATTGATGAAAAGTCCCATGAGCTCATACATCATACATTATAGGGAATGTTACTGTTGGAGAACATTGGATGTTTCACCGAGCTACAGTGCATTGTTCCATATTTATAAGATGATGAGAACACATAGGTGATACAATTTTCATGATGTTATTCAGTATGAGATAATTTCATCAGTAAGATGATTTGTTTGAGAAGTTTGTATGATGTGATCAATTTTGAACTCAGAATAGGGTGAATCTAAAAGAATACATGAACCGTGGATAGTCAATTTCAGGAAGGTGAACTGGGAGCTCTTCATTAGATTAAACAATCTTCTTCATTGAATGTTTTCAACAAGGAAGTTGTAGGAAGAGTTTCTGTGAAAGTAGAAAACCTTATTTGTACTGTGTTCTATTTCATTTTTATTAGCGTGTCATGTTTGGCCATATGTGACTATAGTGTCCTTACCCTATATTTGACTCTTATGTCAATGGAAGAAATGTCATATTCATAATTTTTGTGAGAAATTTCTATAGTAGAGTTGTGGATGGGGATTGGGACAAGAATGTGAGTCTTGAAAACGATGAACTATCCCTTAATATTCTAGAATCTAGTGTTATACTATTTATTTAGTCCGAGACCGAGGATGTGGTACCCCAATGTAGGAGGGTAGTACCAATAATATAAAAAAACAATGTAGTCAGTCTAGAGCTACTGGAAAATGGGAATGGGAACTGCAATCAATATAGTCTTCTCTGACAAGTATAGATGCAATACCTTCTAACAAAATTGGTATGATTATTATATCATATATATCATCCTACATTTTTTTGATATAGGATAATATCATTTATTTTTATATGATCTTTTTCAAATGGTTTGGGTTATGTTGGGGAAATCATGGATGGTTCTTTGACCATTGATACACCATTTGGAGTGATATTAGAGAATTAAAAAATTGAAAGATGTGTAATTTATATATTGGTGGTTCCAAAAAAATTTTTAGCCACTCATTTGGAATGGATGAAGACAGATTATTTATGTGATCAAGAGGATTTAGTTTTGATATATTACATATATGGTTGGATCACACCCTTTGGATGGTCTCATAGAAATGGAAATTATCTTCCTTTTCATGGAAGAGTGTTGATTCCTACAGGAACATCCAAGGAGATAATGAGGGAGTTTCGGGTCTCAAGATTGGTGGTACAACATTTTTTGAAAAAGATGCATCATCATCTCAATATATAGAACTAGTGATCCATAATGTAGAAAGAGGTATAAACATTTGGGGTGAGATGATTTACTTGTCAGCAAGTGAAAGGTGAGTGGCAGTGGCTAGCTAGGATTTTTCAATCCATTACCATTCCTATGATTGAATTGGATTATTTAAATTTGTGTTTTATGATATTATTACCCAATATTACCCACATTAATGATGTGGTACATGTTTTTGATGATTTAATGATAAAAGAATCTCACTAATTTCATGACATTGAGACCTTCATTTTAGATAATCTGGGTGGACTTTACATGTTCAAGGTAAAAATGATTCATGGTGTTATGGGTATTATCATTTATGACAGATATTCTTATTTCCTATGATAGTTCATGAAGGGTCTTGAGGAGGCTTCAGTATCATAGGTTACATTGAACATAGATTATAATCCCCATACTGAGGGTTAATTAGAGTTAACAATGTAGTTTCTAGAAGATATGTTGAAGGCATGTGTTTTGGATTTCAGGTTTTCATGGAAGAATCGTATGGAAGATATGGAGATTACATAAAATAATATATTCCATGAAATGATTCACATGTAATCTTTCTAGGACTATTACGGTAATCCATTTCATTTTCTTTTTTATTGGATAGAGGAAGGTGATTCATTACATGTTGGACTTACTCTCATGTAAGAGACATATGAGTAGTATATGTTTATTAGGATGAGGTTGTTGACCATGTAGATTAATGAAATGTATTATTTTGGCCATTAGTGATGACTTATAGATTTCCAGGATATTCATTTTTCTTTCCTCCCATTTTCACCTATATTGTGGATAAAATATACCTAGAAATAGGGAACTCCAATATCTTGGATTGTCTGGTTATTTGAGATACTGTCCCAGATTAGACTAGTGTTCTACCATTTATCCCTTTTACCCCAATACACTTCCATCCATGACGTGTTTCATGCTTCCCACCATCAAATATATCAACAAGAACCTTTTCATGATTTAGACATAGTAGAAATTAATAGTGATATAGATGAATCCTTTGAGGAGTATCTGATTCAGATCATGGACCATAGTGAGGGACATCTAGAGGGTATAACTATAGCATTGGTTCTTATGTACTAAAAACATGGGATATTTTAGGGTGATACCAGATAGATAGAGTCTAATATGGGAGAAGAATAGTCACACTTGTTTGTCGAGATCCCATATTTATGTTGGAAAAAGATTGATGACGATCCATTATATGGTGGGGATGATGTAGGGTCAATTATTTTTATAGGTATATGTCTCAATGAATATTTCATTTAACTTATTTTTGATTTTTTTTCTTCAAAACTAAAACTTGGTACTCATGTTTCCTCAAAGATGTCTGTTTTTTTAATTAACAATGATTTGTGTTGTGAGGAATATTTAGTAAACCCGAGAGGATACATGCATGGACTAGTTCTCAGATTCTATTAGAATTAATGGGGTGAGGGTATATAGTTGTCAAATGGGTTTATGTGTTTTTATATACATTGTATTCATTTAAGAAGGATTAGTTAATTTTCATAATAAATAGTCTAATGACTATCTACAGAAAAATTAAATGTTGTGCAATGAAGTTTCAAAACCTGTAATTGCTTTTAGGCACTATCCATGATCCCAATTCATGAATTTAATAGAATACATGATGTAAAGGCATTAATTGTTATGTAATGTTCAGGATGTTTCATAAATAAACATAAAAGTTGAATTTTTGATTTATCCATAAAAATAGAAATATAGGATGTGTAACTGAATTACACACACTGTAATTTCTCTAGATGTTTTCTAAATGAGAAATTTTGATGTTTTTATTATCATTCCTTCACACATCCTAAAATTCTAGGCCATTTTGTAGCTTCTATGAAATTTTAGAGCACTTATATTAATTTTCATGATTGAAATGTGAGTCAAATCTCTAATAAGTGGGGTTGGTTATGTTTTTCCTTCTATTCTATTTTTTCCAATCATTTTGGTGTCAATTTTTACGATAGTCATTTTTTCATTTCATCTTATTCATTTTTGATCAATGTTCTCTGTTTAATTTTTGGCACATTTTTTCTTGTATTTATTTTCCATTGGAAGTGTTTAGTTCTTCGGTAGTTAATGGTTGTGCATCTAAATATTATCTCCATGTTCTGATTTCTGATATCAAATTGAATGTTCTATTTTTATTATGCCAATGTATTGGTGAAAAAATTAATTAATTGTATCAAATGATGATAATCCAGTGTTGTATTCTTTATTAGATACCGTTGATTCAATTGATGATGTGTTCATGATTATGTATTTTTTTTGGTGACTAACCCTTTTGAAATAATTAATTGTAATGGATTATATATGGTTTTATCCTGAAATGTGATTAATTTGATTTCTACATATATATTAACCATGGAAAATGTCTTAGTTTATTAGTTGAAATGATCTTTTAATTTAACAGAATTGTTAATTAGCAGAATAAACCATTAGGTCTTATGTGATCATATTGTGATATTATTTTTGTTTTGATATTAACTTCTATGACATGAAAATATTCTTATATAATGGGATATTCCGTGACACATGATGAGATGATCATATACCGAGTTATTCTTGGAAACATGTTGAGATGATTCTATACTAAGCTATTCCCTAATAAATTCAGCGATTATTATATACCATGAAATTACACTACACATGTAGACATTTTTATATAACTGGATATGCCTAAGAACATGTTGATATGAATATATACTGATAAAGTTCCCAACACTTGATGTGATGATTATATAGTGGGTTTGGTCTAGTCATTATTGTTGTACCACAACTATATGGTTGGGTTTTGAGTGGTTTGAAGACATTGTTTTAGACACTTCATCATGGAACCAAGGCAAGTCATTTGTTACCATTCTTATATAGTTATAGTTGGAATGGTTGTGATATTTTCTTACATATATTTTGGCATTTTACAAATGCAGGGTGTTATGGTATTTTATTAATTTTTAATTAATTAATAAAAAATGGTATCATATTATTTCATGGACATCTTTTCATACTAGTTTGTTTAGACATAGAATTCATAAAATGAGAAATTTTTTTCACACACTAATATGGACACTATTTAGTACCCAAGAATATTTCTGGGACATGGTTTTGGAAAAGGTTAAGGGACCGCGTTTCTCAACCTATTTCATACTGGATTAGATGATATTAGTTGATGGGTTCAACATGGGGTTGATAAATAGATTTTTTTTGGGTTTAGCATTTGTCACATGAATGTTTTATTATATTTTTTTTAGATTGAAATTTAGATAAATAACATCTATTCATTACATGATTCATTCTTTTGGTATATTTTATCTCCTTTATTTTCTCAGTAGTGTTATATGGTATCTTCTATGCCCATTTCTCTAATTGATTATATCTAAATTGACAATTTCTGCAGTTATAGCACAACATACAAGGGAGTAAAAAATCCCCAGTATAAAAATCCCACCATCATTTCTAGTAAGTTTCCTATTGCATACTAGGAGGAATGCTTTAGTTATCATAAAATAAAGTGTTTTTAGTTACAAAAAATTCCCAATTAGGGGATTTTCAAACTTTATCAATTAAGTTTATGTTGGATGTTTTGAAAATATTCAGTTTATGTTTCCAAAATGAAAATGGTTGGTCAACAAAGGTAAAAGGGGTAAATATTTGAAGATAGTTAGAATAATAATCATGACCTAATTATCATATTTATACATCAATTAAACATTTTAACTTAATCATAGTAGATGGTTATGAGAAAATAAATAACAATATGATCACGAAGATGAATGAATTAATGTATTTAAGTCTAACATTTCCATTTTTCAATGATCATATTAGAACTATTTTTTGTTAAATTTATCATTAAAGAATGAGAATTATATCAGAAATACCATAATATTCTATTATATGAATTTATATATATCATTCATGTAAGCACTTAATGGACCAAACTATTTATCTTTTTCATTTTAAAAATCAAAATCATTTAAAATAATGGAAGATGAACTATTATCATGATATAAAGATGTTGAGGATCTTTATCAGAGGACAGAAAGGTGGAAATTAGTTTTTATATGGAGAATCATGTATTCTAAAGGATATAGTACATGGTCCTTTTCTGATCATAAAACAAGGATTTCATATTTTTGGTGAATTGGAAATTAGGGTCTAAACCATATTTTTAATGGTTTATTTCACATCCTACTAGGAATAATATATTATATGGATACATCATTAAATTTATTAGATCATTTTCTAAATCCACGAGTCCTAAAGATCTTAGAATGGGATTCACATTTTAATGCCTTCTCTTAATGAAACACAACATCACTTATTTGAATATGACTACATGGATTGGGATGGGTATTTTGGCACCTAAAAACATGATAACATTTCCCCCTTTATTTTTATTCTATAAAAAATGGACCAAATCATATTAAATAGTGATTTGGGACTCTGTAAAAGATTATAGGTGGAGGCTAACTTTGTGAAAATAATCTGGAACACATTTAGTTCACTTCTGATGATTTCAAGGTTGACATCAAAGTAGAGTATGAATATAAACCACCATTTTTGATTTATAAAAAATTTATGTGTCACACATCTACCAATTTAAGAGTTCATAAGAAGTAGTTGAAGCCTGTTAGAGATGAAATTTATTTTAAATAAGTGACTAAATGTAATAAAGTTAAATCCATTGTAATTAAAAAAGTAGAGTCATAAATGTGAATGGATGATTCTAAATGGGAATGGAATCAAGGAACTCCTTTAAATCCTGATCACAACAAGTCATGGTATGATCATGTGGAATGAGGAGATAAGGAAAATTAAGAGAAAACCCGAGTACTTGATCTTTCTCATGATTTACTGAATTTTATTACCTCTATTCAGTCTAGATTAGAAATTTTAGTTGGTAACAAATATGTTTTTGAATCATTGAAAATGGATGGAAGAGTTGACTCTGCTAGAGTCATTGAACCTAATGTAGAAGCTACTAGAGTGCCTATATTCACAACTGAATGTGAAGACCCATTTTTCAACAAGAAATTAAGTTGTAGACCTATGACTTCTAAAAATTATGCTTCTTTAGAAGTGGTATGTAGAGATAATGACACCGAAGATAGAACCAACACTCTTGATCATGTTGTTTATGCCTCTCTAAATACAAAATACATGTATTAGGATTATACGCCTACTAATAGAAACTACCATAAGGTTATTTATACACCAACTACTAGAAAATTAAACATGCTAAGATCTATTGACTCCAAGCACAATCCACATGTCATTTTCACTGATTCATTTAAAGACGATAGTACAAATGTGGTTGGATAAAGAATCATATAGAATACAATAATTTTTCACACATCATGTGTTAACTCCTCTTAACATATTATAAAAAATAAAATCCTAATAGAAAATATTATAGAAAAAATTTATCAGGAGGCAAGGAAAAAAGCAGAACTGCCCCCATGAATCATTTGAAATTAATATATTCTTTTGGAGTTGACAATGTGTTTCTAACTAAGGAAGAACCACCTATCATCACTAGAATTATAGGTATTTTCAATGGGTTATTTGTGATGGGATCCCATCGTATATAAGCTTTACCGACGGAGTCCCATTGCAAATAGCCTATAACAGAAACTGTCATCGCAAAAAATATTAGTTGCGACAGGCCCATTGCAAGTAATATTGTTTGCGATAGGAAACTTCACCATGGAAATTAAGTCTAGAATTATATACTTTATATATATAAATTTTTTTATATGGGCCCGTAATCTCATCACAAATACTTTTTTGAAAATATTTATTTAGAATATTTTCAACGGGCCTTCCACAAATACTTTTTGCGACGGGCCCGTAATCCGGTGGAAAATAATTTTTGAAAATATTTATTTAAACTGCATGCGACGGGCTCTTCGAAAATATAATTTGCGGAAGTCTTGTAATCCTGTTGCAAGTACTTTTTAAAAAAAAATATTTAGGCTATTTATGATGGGAAGCCATCGCAATTTATCCCGTCACAAATAATTAATAAATTTTAAAAAATAAATTTAATAAAATTATGATTATTGAAAAATTATTTTAATATTATTAAAATTATAAAAAAACCAAAAATATTAAAATTCCCAATATTCACAAAAAAATATATAAAAATCATAAAATATAATAATAATAATAATAATTATTAGTAAAATTAAAAAACATTTAAAAAATATAATAATGAAAAAATATATTTAATAAAATTATGATTAATGAAACAATAATATTAATATTATTAAAATTATAAAAAAATAAAAATTATTAAAATTCTCAATATTCACAAAAAAATCATAAAATATTAAAAATTAAATTATGTAATATTCGCACCGATATAAATGACGAAAACTATAAATAGTTTATATTTTAAAAAAATTTAAATTCAAATGTTTTTAACATAAAAACAATCACTGGGGGGTCATCTTTTAGTAGAGGTGGAGGAGCTGAAGGTGATGGTGGAGAAAAATCCATCCTTAAACTACAATTCAGATGGCACATGTACTCCATCTACTCATGATACTGCTACTGCCATCAACGCATCTCCTCCTCATGCTGCTGTTTCTTCTGTTGCTGCTGACACATCTCTTCTTGCTCATTCTACAAACTCTCTATAAGGTCATTCTATGCTCGGAACTGCTTCTGATATTGTGAGGCAGAAGATGATTCCTTTTCACAAGCTCCACTTGAGATGGACGCTAACTTTAGAGTAGTTTCATAATAATTACTAGGAGTCACATGAGAGACGATACCAACTACTTGACCCTTCTCAAAGCCATACTGAGTCACCTGCATCCATGCCGCCTCATCGAAATCGTGGGCACTAGTCTAATCATTCGCCTTGTCCTGACCCTCAGCCTGTGTCGGAGAGGTCGTAGCCTCATATGAATCCTTCAATTCGAATTTGAAATTAAAATTGTGAAAATATAGTATGCAGTTAATTTCCAAACTGAAAAAAATAAGACTAACCACAATTTAACACTGGCGATCACCTCTAATCTCACTAGCTGTTGGATCACTATACGTCCTCTGATAAACATCATTCTCTGTAATATCGGGATTCTCTATTGCCTATATGAATAAAAAATAAACTATTTATATTTGACGTTATATAACATATTTAAAAAAAAATACTTACTAGATGCTCTCTATGCATATTGAATATACGGCATCCAGCTTGATGTGTCACCTCCTGTCTTCCATGGTTCTGCCAACCCAATGAAGACCTCCTCTGAAATCCACCACCCAGCCAGTGTGCACATAATCCATCCCAAACATGAGATAAAATTTACTTGGGTTGGTGGGCTCTACAAAAAATATCAAATACTATATGTCATCCTTTCTTAATGGTCGTCTTTCTCAAATTTTGCAAAAACTGATGTAAATGCTCATGAATAGAAACCTCCCATGCAGCATGAATATCGTAAAGCATGCTATCATCGATGGGATACCATAAAACCGGCAAATAATTTATAATATCATTTTATTAATAAAATAAATTTCAATATAAATATTATTTGTTTACGTACCATCCAATGATTGTACATGTCGAGATGCACATCAACGGGAATTTGTTCCCATGTGGTCCATGGATGAGAAAAATAATTGCACAAGATAGCGCTCTCCTGTCTAACAGCTACATATGAAAAATTGTGAAAAAATATAAATAATAAAAAAATAAGTATATATAAAAATAAATAAATTAAAGCTAGCTAAAATATACAGGTTTCCATACCTCCGTGTGCGTGGATCGAAGCCAAGAAATGGACGTCGCTCGGGGATAGGGTCTGTAATCATTAGTCACGCAAGACGACACCCCCTCCACATACCTCCTGAACCACCATTTGGCTGAGGGTCAGATGATCCCACACCCCTCCTCCAAAGGTATCTCATCCTGCTCTAAAACACGAATTAGATCAGAGTCCATCTGAAACACAAAATGATTGTTGTAAGTAGATAGTTGAAAATAACTATTATATATAGATATATATTAGTTATGATCATAACCAGCATTTAACTGTATCAATATTCACCTTCATCATCATCTTCATATCTAAAGAAGTTAATGTCTTCATATTCCTCCTCGACATTATCAATTTCCATATGATTTTCACTTTCATCATCCCTTGTCATTTCAAATTCATTTGTAACAACATTAACATCTTGGTTGTCATCAACCCTTAATTGTGGGGTGTCATCATAGATATTCATGTTTCATTGTGAAAAAGATGTATTTTGAGTAGTGTCTTGAAAATTTTAAATTCATTACACATCATCGAAACTACATTCAGTTTGAGTAAATTTATTTTCCCATGATTTCATTTTTATTATGCTCCACCAATTAATCAAGTCTCTTAATGTAGCACAATACTTTTTGTAATAAATTTTATGTACCTGTTGAGCCAGTAGAAATAGTTCATTTGCTGCAAGAAAACATTTATATTTAATAACGACGATTCCATGAGTCCGATGAACATGAAAACCTCTCTCTGTATCCAAACACAGACATTTAATCATCATTATATAATCTTTTCCAAGATAACATAACTCAACAATTTCATCCAGAATGCCATAAATGATAACTTTAGTTTATCTATGATGTGATCCTCTCAAAAAAAATCCATTGTTCATTGTTTTTTTGATTCCCCACATGCACATGTATGAAATAGAAAACCATTCACCACATATGAATTATATGATTTAACCATTTTGGATGGTGGGTAACTCAAAAAACACAGTCTCTTAACAATTTCATCAGCATGTTGAGACACCTGAAATTTTTTAAAACAATTATCAATATAATAAATAGTAAACTGAATTTATATTAACCCATCTATAATTTATGCTACCAGTTGTTGAAACCATTGATAATTTTTTTTGTTTGCATTCTTCAAGAGTAGTTGCTGTAATTTGTGGAAGTTGTTTCATGATATGATTATCATATAAACTACAAATAAAATATGTTTACACACTATAAAAGATATCACAGAATAATTGGTAGAAGCACTTAGAGTACTAATGCTGTCATTTCTTCACAGTTGAGCAGAACATATATATGAGCTATGTGATATTCATCATCTGAATTCCACCATTCTTGAACTCCACAAAATCCAAGATTTGGATGATTAAAAACAGATAATTGATTTTCTATTTCATCATTAACATTTCCTTCGTTCTGTCCCATCTGGTTTTGTTTTGAGAGATATTCAGATTCAAAATAGTGAGAGAAGAAAAAAAGAAATTTCCTTTTGCAAATTAGCTTTAGCAATTGAGCCTTCAATAAATACTTTGTTACATACTTTTTTTTCAATTTCGCCATGTATCTCTGAAATTTGTACATCCATCAAAACTATATTGGACCTCCACATTTAGCTTCCTATGGAAAATGTAATATCATATGTTCCATTGAGTCAAAGAAAGCAGGAATAAATATTTTTTTCAATTTACATATATTTACAGCAACATATTCTTTCAGTTTTCTATTTTCATCGTATTCTGTTGTCATTTCAAAAATATCTCGAAAAAATATGATATGTCTGTTTTTGAATCCCAGATAATATAATTCAACAAACCTCTGAATCCAATCGGCATAAGTCATTCCACTATAACATGACAATAATGGATTTTTAATCCGTTAACATGACCATTCTTAACACATCTTCCCAAATTGGAAGCATAGTCATCTGAAAGTCTCAAATCTATAATCCACTAACAAAATAATAAGCGAAAATCTTTGAATAGTGAAGAAGCTAATTTTGGCTTCATTGACATCTATGATCTGAAATTTTCAAATAGTTCAAGTTCTGGTTGCCGACAAATTCAGGCATGATCTAATCATGCTTTTACAGTATCTTTGGTCTTATTTGGTGTATCCAAAACTGTATGAAATAAGTTATCAAAATAGTTCTCCTCAATATGCATGACATCCAACATGTGGAGGACCAACAAATCAGACCAATAAGGAAGATCCCAAAAAATGCTTCATTTTAACCTATTATATTCATTCCCAAATCCATGAATGTTCTGTTGGTTTGCTATTGGCCCAAATGTGGTGGGAGGTAATGAAAATACAACTGATTTTAACTCTGTACCTGAGATCATTTTTGGAGGTTCATCGCTTTCAATTGTGCCTTTTCTGAAATGATATTTATTCCTTCGAAAATGATGATCGGTTGGAAGAAATCCACGATGATAGTCAAAATAGAAAGGTTTTTTTCCATTGACGAGAATAAATGTTTTGTTGTCTTTCATATAGTAAGTTAATTATTTCATACCTTGTGTACTCTATCCAGATAACATGCAATACGCCGAAAAGTCACTAATAGTCCACGTCATTGCAACTTTTAATGTGAAATTATGTTTCACAACAACATTATATATACTAACACCATTACACCACAATTCATTTAACTCATCAATAAATGGTTTCAAATAAACATCAAAATTATTTTTCAGATTTCCTGGAATTAATAAGGTAAAAAAGAAATAGGGATCCTTCATCAACATCCATGGAGGTAGATTGTACATAGTTATAATGATAGGTAACATGAATACTGACTACCATAAGTGCCAAATTGATTAAAACTATCAGTAGAAATACCCAATCACATGTTTCGGGCTTATAAAGTAAAAGACGGATGCACGTGATCAAAATTATTCCATGAATCATCATCAAATAGATGATTAAATATTTTACCGATTGAAATATTGGTTTTGTTCTATGACATCATTGACGCTGTGTTATTAGACATAAATAAACGTTGCAACCAGGGTGTAAGGGGGAAATATCTCAACTGTTTTATAGGAATCAATCCATACTTACCTGGTTCTGCTTCTTTATATATCAGTTTTCCACATGTGGGACAACTATCCAATGACTCATTTTCACAAGAATATAAGATGAAATCAATTTCACAGGCATGAATCTTCTAATAACTAAGGCCTATATTACGAACCCATCTCTTTCTCTCATATTAATTTTCACGAAACACCTTTCTTTTAGGTAACAATGTTTTATCCATAGAAAATATATGATCAAAATAGTTGTTTGACATTGCATTATCTGATTTATTAGCCATAAATTTTGCAACCACTTTTAATTTTCTTATCTTGCAATCAGAATATAATGCATCCTCAGCAGACCTCCACAACTCATAATATTAGGGTGGTTCCAACTGAGGAGTTAAGTCAATATCATCGTGAGTTTGATTTTGTTGAACAGATAGACCTGCAACATCATGTACTAAATTTTTGGAACCATGATCGATCTAGAATGAAGTTATTTGTATCTTTTCTAGAACTGCGTTCAGCATGTTGATACCAAAAAATATAATCTGCATGAAAATGAAACTGCAAGATATGTCCCCCATCACTGTCAAATGTGCCAAACGTTCTCAGAGAACATTTTTTTTCAAGGACACTTAATTGTTCATTCTAAAACATATTCTAGTTTTGTTGATGCAAATGAAAATAAAGCTTCAACACCCTCAATATATAAAATATATACACCAGAACCATTTGGGTTTCTATGCTGATTTATCCATGAGAGATCATCTGATAAAGACTGATGTCGAATTCCTTGTTCCATATTTTTTTACAAAATATAAAAGAATCACTATTTTGAATAATTTGAAATTATGAAAACACTATCTAAAAAAATAAGATAAATAATTATTCCTAATTCTTAATAATTAGCATTAACTAAGGGAGACACAATTTCTAGTGGATTGACAACTACTCTTTTGTTTGAAGGCTCATCTACTTTTGTCTTTCTCAGAATAAAATCACAAAGATTAATCTGGTCGGAGATACACATTTTCAATATCGTATGTACGAGAATGAATATGTGTATCTCTGACAAGATTCTTCATTGTGATTTCAGTGTGAGAAAGATGCAAGTAAATGAGCCATTGAAAAAAAGAGCACCCTTTTCGTTGATGAATCGTCTTCTTCCACCTGTCACCGCTAGAAAATATTATAAAAATATGAACCCTCGAATGTATATCCAATCTCATGCATAGGATATTGAATATTCCTATGTAGTAGCATATTTTTCATAATGTTTTGAGTCGCTGAGAGTTGAAAGGAGAAAAGTCATCAAGCCAAAAGAGTGTCATCAATCGACTGGAAATTGTGCCACGTTCTTAAAATTTATTAAAATTTATTACAATTTCTTTCTAACTATTCATAACTTTTCCTAACCAATTATTATTATTTATTACTAATAATTACTGTTTATTGCTAATTATTTTTATTTACTACTAAATATTCCAATTTATTAATAACTATTCCAATTTATTACCAACTATTCCTATTTATTACTAATAATTACTAATTATTAATATTTATTTCTATTTATTACGAATTATTACTATTTATTCCTAATTATTCCTATTTATTACTAAATATTCCTATTTATTGCTAACTATTCCTATTTATTACAAACTATTAATTATTTCTAGTTATTACTAATTAAGCCTAATTATTACTAGTTATTCCTAATTATTTCTAATTATTCCTAATTATTTCTAATTATTTCTAATTATTCCTAATTATTAATAAATATAACTTATAATTACTAATTATTCTTATTTATTACTAATTATTCCTAAATATTACTATTTATTGCTATTTATTACTAATTATTGTTATTTATTACTAATTATTACTATTCATTACTAATTATTACTAATTTTTACTAATTTTTACTAATTATTTCTAATTATTCATAATTATTTCTAATTATCCCTAATTATTTAAAATTATTTTTATTTATTTCAAATTTTTTCTAATTTTTCTAAATTATTCCTAACTATTGCTAATTATTGCTTATTATTGCTAATTATTAGTATTTATTAGTAATTATTAGTAATTATTAGTAATTATTATTAATTATCAGTATTTATTACAAATTATTAGTATTTATTAATAATTATTATTAATTATTACTCATTATTATGATTTATTTCTAATTATTTCAATTTATTACTAATTATTATAATTTATTAATAATTATTACAATTTATTACTTATTATTACTTATTATTATTAATTATTGCAACTTATTACTAATTAATACAATTTATTACTAATTATTAAAATTTATTACTAATTATTACAATTTATTGATAATTATTAAAATTTATTACTAATTATTACAATTTATTACTAATTATTACTAATAATTAGTAATTCTTAATAATTATTACTAGTTATTACTAATTATAACTAATTATTACCTAATATTACTAATTATTACTAATTATCACTAATCATCTGTATTTATTACTAATTATCAATATTTACTAATAATTATCTATAATTATTCTTATTTATTTCTAATTATTCCTAATTAATACTAATTATTCCTAATTATTACAATTTATTCCAAATTATTACTAATTATACTTAATTATTACTATTTATTGATATTTATTACTAATTATTGTTATTTATTACTAATTATTGCTATTTATTATTAATTATTGCTAAATAATGCTAATTATTACGGATTATTGCTAATTATTCCTAATTATTTCTATTTATTGCTATTTTCTCTATTTATTTGTAATTGTTGATAATTATTGCTAATTATTTCTAATTATTGCTATGTATTAGTAATTATTAGTAATTATTAGTAATTATTAGTATTTATTACTAATTATTACTATTTAATACTAATTATTATAAATTATTCCAATTTGTTACTAATTATTCCTAATTATTACTAATTATTCCTAATTATAACTAATTATTCCTAATTATTACTAATTATTCATATTTATTACTAATAATTCCTATTTATTCCTATTTATTGTTATTTATTACTAATTATAGCTATTTGTTTCTATTTATGTATAATTATTTCTAATTATTGCTATTTATTGCAAATTGTTGCAAATTATTGCAAATTATTGCAAATTATTAGTAATTATTAGTATTTATTACTAATTATTAGTATTTATTAATAATTATTATTATTTAGTACTAGTTATTACAATTTATTACTAATTTTTTCAATTTATTATTAATTATTACAATTTATTAGTAATTATTACAATTTATTACTAATTATTAATAATTTATTACTAATTATTACAATTTTTTACTATTTATTACAATTTATCATTAATTATTACAATTTGTTACTAATTATTACAAATAATTATTAATTATTACAATTTATTACTAATTATTACAATTTATTAGTAATTATTACAATTTATTACAAAATATTACAAAATATTACTAATTATCACTATTTATTACTAATTATCTGTATTTATTACTAATTATTACATATTTTTACTAATTACTAGTATTTAATAATAAATATTACTAATTATTTCTAATTATTATAATTTATAAGTAATTATTACAGTTTATTACTAATTATTACATTTTATTACAAATTATTACAATTTATTACTAATTATTACAATTTATTACTAATTATTTGAATTTATAACTAATTATTACTAATTATTACTAATTATTAGTAATTATTACATTATATTAGCAATTATTACAATTTATTACTAAATATAATTTTTTTTTACAATTTATAAGAAATTATTACAGTTTATTACTAATTATTACAATTTAATAATAGATATTACAATTTATATCTAATTATTACAATTTATTACTAATTAATACAATTTATTACTATTTATTACTCATTATTACTATATACTACTCATTATTACTATTTATTACTAATTATTACAATTTATTACTAATTATTACAATTTTTTACTAATTACTACAATTTATTACTAATTATAACAATTTATTACTAATTATTACAATTTATTACTAATTATTACAATTTATTACTATTTTGAAAATTTATTACTATTTATTGCAATTTATTACTATTTTGACAATTTATTACTATTTATTACCGATTATTACTATTTATTACTCATTTTTGCTATTTATTACTCGTTATTACTATTTACTAATAATTATTAATATTTATTACTAATTATTAGTATTTCTTATTATTTATTACCAATTATTATTAATTACTACAAATTATTTATATACATTACTAATTATCGTTAATAATTATTAATTATTACTAATTATTAAAAATTGGTACTAATAATTTCAATTTATTAGTAAAAAATAAATACTCAAGACAAAACAATTAAAATTTAATTTAATTACAACTAATCAACAATAATAAAAATTAACATAAAAAATTGAAATAGATAATAAATGATATAAAACAAAAATACATTTATGCTTGATTTTCTATTGATGTAGATGGCTTCACAACTTCTTCGTGAACAAAAAAAATATCTTAGAAAAATTATCCCACTAAAATCAGAGTTCAGAGAGAAACAGGATCTATGAATTGAGAGGAATGAGAGGAAAAACAGATATGATATATATACTTTAGGTTATTTGCGACTGGACTATTTGTGACAGGATACATGTCGCAAATAGTATCTTTTGTGATTAGACCCGTCCCAAATACCTATGCCAGCATTAATTACTGTCGGCGGTAAAAAAGTTATTTGCGACGGGACCCATCGCAAAAATCTATTAACCGCCGCCAGGTATTTGCGACGGGGTCCGTCGTAAATACTTCACTATTTGCGATGGTGGGATCCCACTATCGTAAATAAACTTCACGCGGTTTGGCGCGCTAGCCGGGCCAAACTTTTTGCTACGGGAGACGAAATCCTATCGCAAATAATTGGTTATTTGCGATGGGTTGTTACCTCCGTCGCAAATAACCTCTTTGACGGACTTTTTGTGACGTGATTTATTCCTGTCACAAAAAGTCCGTCGCAAAAAATTATTTTTCCCAAAGTGTATTTTCCTAGAATTATATATTTTTTCATAAATATAAGCTTTTGTTAATTACTAATCCCAAAAATATTATTATCCATGGTATTATGGTATAGAAAATATAGGTTACAAAATGATTGGAAGCAATAGTGGTTATCGTAACAATGACAGTATATAGTATTATTATCACAATTCATTTAGAGTTGCCTCTATTTACAATATATACGATAAAATGATTACATGGGAATCTAGCATCTTCGATGTCCATATTTACTATTCATTTACATATATCAAGAATAGATACCACGAAAAAAAGATGCTTTGAAAAACATGGAATATATCAAGCATGAAATTCAAGTCCCTTTGATTACTATCGATGATTTAAATGAAATTATTTGTCCTCGTGAATGGATTTTGGAATTACACTAAATATAATCTTCATGGAATCTCAAGGATTTTATTTAAGAAAAATTGATTGAAATCAATTTTGGGTAGCCTCATCAAAATAAAAAAAAGACCAATGATACCATTTAGATTAATATTGATTGTGAATCTCACCTGAGTTTGGTAAGTTGGTTCCTAATTCTTAAAATTCGAGTGTGGTGGTGATACCTTTTAATGTTTCATGAAGCTAAATCTACTGAAGAACAATCTAAATGGATGCTGAAAAGACAATTATAATAATATAGAGAATGAAATTGAAACTCTTGAGGCTAGAAATTATCTGAAAAAACCTGAGAGTACATATTCTAATGTTGATATTAATATCAAAGATGAAATTCATCTTGCTTCCATGTTGAAAATTGTACATTATATAAAATAAATGATCAAAACATTCAAGGTAAATTGGATGAAGGATAGGGATGTAAAAATAAAATTTTACAACTCCCACTAAAGAGCTAGAAATACTTGTAACTCCTCACCATGCTAAAAGAAAACGAATTTGGTCAACGATGAACGTAATAAATGGATTCCCAGTATTCCACTTGACTTGGAAATAAAAGAAGCCATTTTCAGTCCCAATCCTAATAATACCCCAAGTCCTAATAGTTTCCTTAATTCCTTCTTCCTTAAATTATGTTATTTCATTCAATATGTTTTTTTGTACTGGGTAAATTTTTCATCTCCATATGTATTTCTCAACATGTTCTTAATACATAATTCATCACCTATATTCTTGAAATGAAAAATTATTTAAAGATTCGACTTTTTAGGCCTATTTCTCTCACCCACACCATATGTAAAATAATTAATATTTTTTTTTCAATAAGCTCACCACTATAGCTAATAAAATATGTTCATGAAATAAATTTAGCTTTCTAAATGGTACAACTATACTAGATTTCATCCACACAGCCTCATAATGTTTTAATATCCCCAAGAAAACTAAATGATGTGGTAGTATTTCCTTTAAGATGAACTTCCAAATTTCTATTGACATTATTGATTGGTGGTTTTATCTATAAATTCCTCCATATATTTGGTTTCAATGATATTTTTATCAATTGGGTGAATGAACTTTTTAAATTCTATTATATTATTGTAATTATTAATGGGTCTCCAATGGATCACATATAATGATCAATAGAAAATATCAAGGAGACCCTCTATATTTTATTCATTTCTCCATGTCTAATGACAATCCTAGTAGGATTCTCACATAAATGGTGGAGTATGGAATGATTCAACATATCCATACATTACGGAATCATGTTGTTTTCTCCCACCTCTTCTCTGATGATGAAAATATCATTTTTATGCAAGGGGAAAGGAAAAATTCAAAATATCTAAATGGATATATCTTATTGATGATGTCTCAAGATATGATATTAATTGGAATATGTACTATATTTAATTTGAGTAAGATATTATTTATTCTATTTAATATGAACACTTATCAGATCAGGGTATCTAATAGGTATAATTTCCCATGAAATAACATGTTATTATAGCTTCTATTTATAATTTTTTCAATCTTACAAACTTGAATATTGATGAAAATTGTCTCAATTTATTGAATAATTATTTTCCCACTCATAATGAAACTCTTATTTAGGAACCATCATCGAAAGGAATCTAGGAATCTATTTTTTTTAATAAAACTACTTTTATTATAACATTGATATATATTATCATAAACATTATGATAATCTATGGATTAGGCTTTCAAGGCTGACCCAGATATAGAGTCATGATCATCGTTAAATCCTTAATGATGATTTCTTGAAATCTTTTGGAATAAATTTATGCTTCATGTGTATATTATGAAACTAGAGTAAGGAAGATGTGGGTCACCAATTCTTATAATTTCCACCTATTATTCCAAATGGAGAGCATTATACTATATTTTAGAACATCCACTATGAGAAATATGAAACAATGTACATATGATAAGCACTGTTCAATAGTATAGCCTGCCCCACAAATCACAATCCTTTTCAGAGCTATAAGAACAAAAGTCATGCACATCCTTTAGATTGGTCGGTATAAAATCATCCACAAGCCTAATATATCTTCCCTTCAGAATACCTATGTTCAGATCGTTACATAACTCAATGAATACAACTCCCCTCGAAATTGTCACTTCATTAGTTATATTCATATTTTTGTGGATATTTGGAATCATTTTCTAAATGGATATTTCAAGAGACATGGGACATTATCCTATGTTTTCTGAAATGAACCAATTCAATAATGGATTAATGATAACATCGAAAGGGTTTAAAAATGTAAGCCAGATCCCTCCGATTGTGCTGTAATCTTTTCGGACCATATGGAAATTCCCTCCGATGTTTCTTTGGTATGTGTGGCATCTCCACTTATTTAAAATATAAAATTCTTGTTTTTATACTTGTGGTGAACATTTCTTGAATAAAAGTATGGGAAATGATTTGGATAGAGAGAGACTCTACTACTATTGTCGAATTCATTCTAAATGTTGTGATCCACCTTTTATGGAACATCATTACATTATGAATGGAATGTAATTCACACATCTCATACATAATCTTCTTCATTACTTATTTTTAATAGTGAGAAAACAATGAGGCAGATAGACTCCCCAGTAATGAAATCAATAATAATATTTCATTTCTAAACAATATGCCATCTGATCAGTGATTCGTATAGGAGAAAGATAAAGGACACTAGAACACCCTGGTAGGGGAAGGATGAATATGGGAGTTATCTTATTTCATTTATTGTGGTAGATATTGTTCCCATGTTGGGTTTAACTCGTTAAAATGTTATCATGGATTTGATCACCAATCAAACAATCAATTGTATAAATACAACACATGATTTTCATATGGTTCACCACTAAGGGAGAGTATAACGATCATACACTGAAAAAGTGCGAGTCATACCAGAATCCATTAATCATCACTATTTGTGGACTATAAAATTTCAGACAAAGTCACAACATGCCAGGAACACTATATTTTCATGATTTAGGGGCTGCACAAGTCATCCCATAGAACACCTTTCTTAACTCCCACTGGCTTACCTACCTTGGGTGATGTATTAATTAGTTTATCAACGTGAATATGACATAAATATATTTTAATTTAGGAAATGGTAAACATCTATCATGAGACTCTAATTTCATCAAATCTATAAATTGATGAACATGAAAGCATTGAACAAACAAATCTGATATTCAAAACCCGATAGATATTCAATAAACACCTTTTGTGGAACACCTATTATTGCATTAAATATTTTTGATTATCATGAAATATTTCATTCGATCAACCATCATCATTCCTGCTACCACACCATGAGATTCACTAGGTCATTATGGAAAGAAGTATCATTTTATACATAATATTTAATGTGTTTAAAACATTCATTCACAACTCTATCACACAGAAAAGAAACCATATCATCATTGGAAAAATTTACAAGTCATAAGTGGATATAGAAACCTACATATAGGCCTCATAAACCCTTTGAGTAAGACTGTATCTCACTAACCTCCTTTCATTGACAATTTCCCTGAGGAGAAAGAAACTTTTGATATCATATTGGGTGCATAACTCCCTTTTGTACAACATCATCATTCACACACATTAAAATATATTCTGTAATTTTTTATTTTTCAATATTTGTATGTGAATATCCAAAAAACATCTTTGAAAAATACATTCAAAACCATTTTCAAACATTCA
Source organism: Viscum album (assembly GCA_963277665.1). Taxonomy (NCBI): domain Eukaryota; kingdom Viridiplantae; phylum Streptophyta; class Magnoliopsida; order Santalales; family Viscaceae; genus Viscum; species Viscum album. The sequence continues at coordinate 397,820,744 of OY728148.1, forward strand.
AGATACATTCTTTTCTAAAAACACCATTCCACATTCTCCAATTTTTTGACCAAAAAATTCGGCCAACACTAGTTAATAACCCCACCCTTAACATTGTTATCATCATACACTGTAAGATCACTTACCTTGAAAAAACCTTGACTAACCTATTGGGTATTTACCTCAAACACAAAAAAACTCCATTTCTAGAAAATAACAGCCATGGTTCTAACAAAATATTACAATGAAATTCTGTCATTTAGACTTATGTGTCCTTCTTTTAATTTTGAATAAATTAGTCTTAACTGTTTTTCTATGACACACTAAAAAAATTCATGAATATTATAATAATTAATATATATCTCATATATCCATTATTTGTTCCCTTATTACTTTCAATGTAACAATTTATTGAAAAATATTACATCGTATTATGATGTAGTAGTATATCGTACACACGAATGACATTATAACATCCCATGCGTATTAAAATATAATAAATGGTTTATATTATATAAAGACCCTTGTGCATAATAATATTGTTAATATAATATATAATCACAATTTACATCACTATTTTCATCCGTGATATGCGGTAATGGAAAAATTAAATACCTTGTTTCTTGATGTGGTAGTTTTTCGTACACACAAATAATGATTTTGTAACCCATTTGTGTTTGTGCTTAGTTAATAACCATATATTAAAAATATTTAAGTAAATTGGGTATATATATTGATTTATATAATCATGGTATATGAATAATATAAGGATATCTATGAATATATAAAACAAAAATGAATGTGAATGAACATTACCGCAACTCCAGTTAACTCATTTTGGATTGGAAGAAAGACCTTCCTATATTTGATTTCATCACAAACAAATGACTCTAAGATGAGGGTATGGAAGTGAAGAATTTAGATTATCTTTTATTTTATTTTAAAAATTCCTTTATATGTGTTGTGAGAAAAAGATATCGGGATTCCTTTTGTGTGTATGGCGATTGGAAAACATTTAATCATTTAAAGGAGTGAATTACACCCACATTTATTTCACCTCCCACAATCCCAATAATTCAAAAAAAATTGATTTTAAATGTATGAAATATTTCCATAAAATGTTTTTGGGATAGGTTTTTAGGTCATTTTCTTCTTAATATTAAATCTTAACAACAAATTAAGAAGTGTTCTACTGTAATAGTTGTAATAAAATATAATTTTTTTGCTAATAAAGTTTGTAAAATGGTATTTGGAACTTATTTAACATTATAAATTATTATTCTTCCAAATATTAAATCTATCTTACTAATTTGAAATAACTTGTGTGGGAAATTTTAATTTATGATTAGTCATATAGACATAGTGAGATAGTTTTTTTAAGAGTGTGTTTTTGGAAAAAGATGATTCTATATTAACATGATAAACAATAAAAATAATTACATGACGATAAATTAATATTTAATTATATATATTCTATAAATTTAATTTTAAAAATTTTCCATTAAGAATGATTATTTTTATTTAAAATGAAAAACAATTTTCATTTTAAAGGACTTTTTAGAAAACTACATTTTAAACCCCCAAAAAACTAGTATTTAAAACCACTATAAATTTGATTCAAAAATTAAAAAAATATTAAATTTAACAAAATATTCATTAGGATAAATTAAAAAAAATCAAATCCTATTTATTCTTTTAAATTTATTAATTTATTAAAAATAAATGACTTTTGAACAAATTTGATAATTTCAATATTCACTGAAAAATCCATATTGAATGAAAAGTCCCAATATTTCAACAACAAAAAATTTCTATATTATTATTTGGAAAATAAATTTTAATTTTTCGAAATAATTTTGTTAAATTTTTAAATGTATAATTAAAATATGTCTTCTATACAAAGATGAGAAAACAATTTTTTTTAAAAAATCATTTTTATGGAGAAAATTGGATTAATTTATATCTAGTATATGAAAAAATAGGATGAATGTTTAACATGATAGAGAATAAGTAATATATAAATATTATTAATATGAAACAAAATTAGTGATTATTGTAATTCATTTTTATAAAACACAAATGTGATCATTAAAAATGCATTTAAGAAAATGATTTTCTTTTATTTAAAAAAATTCTTTTAATTTACAATTAATTGGATATAAATTAATTTATTATATATATATATGTAAATAAATATTTATGTAATTTATTTATTGTTGTTCATACAAAAAATTACAAGACATAGGTGATAACTATGATAATAATTACAATAATACTAACTTTTTGTTAATCTCAATGTTGTGGGTACCATAGGGTAAAATAAGTGTTGCATGGATGACAAGAATGAAATAGTGTTTTAGGTAATGTATGATTAACATAGTGTTTTTTCCATTTATGATATGAAACAAAATATTATTCTTTTTAGAATATTGTGTTCTTATATCGTCCCCTCTTATTAAATCGTGTCATCACAATCTGAACATCATCTCGATAGTCAAATATTGGACATTTGAAAAAACATTTTTTATTAACCGAAATAGTTAAACAGGTAACAAAAAATCATGTTAATAATATATAAAGGGAAGTAAAAACGTTATATGAAATAACACCTAACAATATTTCAAATTAGGATAACATAGGACGGACTGGAAGGAAATTTTTCTCTATTATAGAGTTTTATTGAGGTCATTGATCCCAATAACGATAATGATCATAGAAAGATAAGGGCCTAAAAACCATAAATCAAAGATGATATAAAAGTTGATCTGGTTTATTGGGTATGGATGTAATCATATAACATTTTGGTTTCAAGATCCTTTTTCTAATTTTGTGTAATTATTTTACTATTTATCGGAATACTATTATGTAATGTGTTTCTATTTCATAATAAATAATTAATCCATCAGTTATTCTTTGATTTATTTTCAATTTTTCTATTAATCCAATAAATGAATATCCAAAATGAATGTTTTATCTTGATTAATTGTAATTTATATTTAATGGATCATAATATCATTATAATAGTGTGAATTATTTCATTCCAATTATCTCTATTTTCACAACCAAAATGGTTAGCAAACTATATAATAAATTAATCCATAAATAGAAAATATTACACAACCAATTCATTTTTAGTATTTATTTATTTACTTATTTCAAATCTATTATGTAATAATAATTTGATTAATTATCATATTAAAAATAATGGAAATTAATACAATTAAAATAATATCAATAACATTTAATGACTTATTTATCAAATAACATTTCAATTAAAACATATTATTAATATATTAATGAAAAATCACTAAAATTTCAAAATGTGCTTCCATTACCTAAAACATGAAATGATGGGTGCCTAAGTCATTGAGGTTATGATCAATAATCTAAAAAATAATTATATTCCTAGAGATATAACCACTTCAATATTGTGTCCAACATCAACAGTAAGTTACCAATGATTTTTCCACCACTTTTTCTTCTAGCTATGATGATTTACACCATCAGTAAGCAAATTCAGACACACGTTAGCATAATTTCCTAAGTAGAAGATAAATAATCATTATATTGAGTGAATTATTTATATCTCATTATTTTATTATTAAATACATTAATATTAACATTAATGGACACTTTAACCAAAATTAACAAACATGGTACACTTCCAAGATCCAGACATATATTTCCAATAATGTTTATTACCTCACATAGAAGATGTTTTGTGATTACCTCCAAAATTATTATTTATATTAATCTCTATTTCCTTCCACCATGTACATTTAATTCCCTTTTCATCTCACAGAACATAAGTGTCAGAAAACTACATCTCAACATTATCACCATAAGGAACAAATTTATCAGAAAATATATATTATAATATGTATAATTCCTTTCATAATCTTGGTTTTAATCATGAATAAAATTTATTAATATTACTATAAATTTCTCAAATAATGGTTGAAAGATACCTATCAAATATAGTAAAAAAAATTCATATACGTCCACGTATTTTTGTATTTTTAAATAAATTATTGTTATAATTTCTCCATTTTAATCTAAGAATCATTTGGAAATATTTCTCAAGAATAATAATCTGAAATATCTTTTGTTCTATAAAATTATTAACATCCTTCTCACATGTATTATTATCCAATGACCAAAATTGATTAGATTATCCTAAATAACTTTATATGGAATGATTTACCTTTTGAACATCCAAAAATCCCATAATATAAAATATATTCCCAATTAAATTGATCTAACATTCATCTACTAAGAGTCCAAAGGATCTATTAAGTAATTGAGAATGTTTCTTTATGAAATTTTCAACTCTATTGGTTATTCTTTATAGAAAAATGGGTTCATTTATTAAATAGATGCCACAAATATTTATATCTTTTGTTAGCTAATCCATCAATAATTAATATTTTTTAAATAATAAATGTAAGGTAAATAAAGGAAAAAGAAAAGGGAAAAGTAAAAAGAATGAAAAAAAACAAGAGATGGAAAAAACATGATTATAAAATAGTGATACCCATGAGAATCCCTTTATATTTGTTAAACACCATAAACTAATATATCACAACCACAAACTATTCTATTATAATTCAAACCATCATGATATATTAATTTGGAATGATATTTTCCTCTCAATGCCTTATAACTACATATATCATGTTTTCTCTGCAGAAATCCACTCATAACATATACTGAATAGATGAAGAAACATTCACATATAAAAATTCAATATCATTTCATCTTAAATATAAATTAAAATATTATTTTTGCATTCAATTAACACTACCCTGACCTCAATAGTTTTCTAAACCATCATCTAATACCAATAGTAACTGCACAGAACCAGCACTCTCGGACTCATTACTAAAATCATAAAAGAATACATTCCTATATTTGATGTATATAATCATGACCCAATTTGTTTCAATTATACCATAAAACATAAAAATGGGAATTTTTTTACTTTAAACATCGATGACCACTTATATTTATATTTTTCTGATAATTTCTTCATAACTAATACATTATAAAACCATAAAAACAATGTTGGTAATTCTTATTTCTATGTAATATTTTCCACCATATAAGAGTATTTAATTCAAAAAATCTATTTATTTTATGAAGGATCATCATGAATTACAACATGTCTTCATCCATTCAATTAATCATCTTTGAAAAAAACATTTACAAATGTGAGAAGAGAACAAAAATATTAATAATTGATATAAATGAATGGAAACCATTTTTTCAGAGATCCTAATTTTATGTACATGGCCATTATATTAGTTTTTTGGAAAACATAATACATGACAATAATAGACACCCAATGAACATATTTGTTTAGTATACTTGGAAACATGGAACATAATCTTCTAATCATGGTGAATGAAATTACACATCTGCCATAAAGATATCCCCATTTTTTTTACCTATGTAAATACATTATTTATATCATGGGGAAAAGAAAGCATAAAAAGGGTGAGCTTAAATTCTTAGTAAGGGTAAACATGAATAAATTAAATCAAACCATTTACATTTTAATGTTAATACTTGAACCTAATGTTTAATTTTCAAAATATTGAGTCATGAAATAAATCATGGCAGTATGTAAGGAATAGATCATAAAGGAAAATTTACCATGACAGAATAGTATTGGAATAAAACATGAAATTTTGGAAAATTAATAAGAACATAAGATGATTCCCATAGTAGCCAATGAATTTCAGCCATGACCATCATAGTAGATGAAGTCCTTTACTGAACTGAGTGTACATGTCATTCAAGCCTTGTATTACTGAACTGGATTTACTTTCCATTCCATCCATGTCTATCTCATGAGATATAAATCATTACCCAATGATTTTGAGAGAGTTATATGTCCCACCAATTTCATAATGCAATCATTCTTATATGTTCCACAAAAACATATTTCATTCAGCATAGCATAACCCATGATATAAAATGGGATTCTTAAACATCATGCCACCTTAATATAATTCATATATTATAAATGGAATTCATAAAAATAATTACATCATAAATTTAATCAAATAAAATTAATAATATGGGTTGAAACATTAACCTTTGTATTCTTAGATTAAAAATAATTTTAATGAAACACATGATCATTATTCTTGAGGAAAATATCATTTCTTCTTTAAAATGATTTCTTCTAAAAAAATTTCAAGAAATATTAAAAGAAAATAATTTAGTGGAAAATAAAAATGAGATATTGTTGAGTAATTGACATGGAAATATGTTATTAATAATACGAATAAATCTTTTCATTCCGTATTAGTTAAAATAACATACTACAAGTACTTTGACCGGAATGGTCAAAAGGTATCTCATATGGTAATCAAAAGAAAGATTCCTTCCATAATATATAGTAAAAGTAAAAAATGGATAAAAATTACTTTAAATATACATAGAATAAAAATAAACATTTTATGAAAACATTTTTATAAAAAATGGACATGGATTACGGATATATCTCATAAAAAATACTTACATCAAAACAATCTAAAATACAAATGTGATTTCAAAATTATCTGTTACCATAGGTCAGATATTTTATATATGTGTCTGAAACTTCTGTATATTGATGTTAAAAAATATAGAACTAGTAACATAAAAATAATAATATTTATGATATCATATATTATTCACTTATGACATTATATTACCAGTTCAATTTTTAATTCCATGTTAAATAAACGTTTTGGGTAATAATCATTTCATTTATCGTACATGTTTGGACCTGTTATTCTTCATATGATTACTCTGATCATGATTTAATTTCCTCAAGATTGTAAAACTTGATTTATATATCATATATATTCATCATATATGTATATTTAATAAATCTATATGTGGAATGGAAGAATTATTTCATGGAGATGGTTGGCGATATGTACACATGAATACTATTTTTGTTTCCTTCTTAAATTGAATGGAAGTAAGTAAATAAAGCATATATATATATACATAAATCCAATAGAATTATTATGTCATATATTTAATTATACTTTATTATATATTCTTTATAATCATTCTTTAATTTTTAACATGGATAATGAATCACATCGCATCGTAGAGACGGTAAGTAGTTTGTAAGCAAGAGCGACGATATCGTTCCCATAATTGTTGAATGGTGTTGAAATTGTTGGTTTATAATATCTTAGATGTATTATAATGTCATAATAATCATATATTGTTATTTTAACCACCATTATACATATCAATGTATGGTGGTGGTGAAAAATAGATTACACCACGGCGTGGAGACGATAATCCATACATACACCCACAAAGTGATTTTTTTTCATATGATGGATATAAGGTGAAATAGTTTTGTTTCATATTTATAATAAAATATCGTTATATTAGTGATAATGATATAATTACTTTATAAGGCAACATCTATATAAGAGGATGTAGAAGAAAAAATAAATTTTAAAGAAAAGGTAGAAGAGATTACCTCTTCCTCGACGTGGTACTTTTAAATTTTCTCTTAGGGAAATAGAGATAGTCTTTTGAAAATATAAGAACCTATAAAATGTAACATGGGATGTTGAGAAGAGAAATGGGCAGTGGTTGGTCAATATTGAAGGATCAAAATCGAGTGAAGTTGAGAGGGAGGAGGTTCCCTTCTATAAGAGATGAGAGGGCATTTTTGGAATGTTCCGAAATATTAATTTATTATCAATTTAATTTTTATTTAAATTGGTAAAAAACATATTTAATTATAAGATAAGAATATTTTTGTTCTAATTGAAATCATACAATTTTTTTGATACATTTCAAATATTTTTTAATCCTTATCTTTTTGGTTTTACCCTTATTTTACCTTTTTTTAATCTTACTGTGATATAATGTTATTTACACATTCTAGGTTAATGTAATAACCCTACCACATAAAAATACCCATAAAAAGTTATTTATTACATATGTAGACTTATGTTAACCATTTGGATGAATAAAGTATTTTTTTTTTTTGAATTTAATATAATTTAATAAACTATTTTATGTTTTACATTATGAATTATGCCAATTTTGGAAACTATTCATACATGGCTTTTTTAAATATTTATAACTAGCTTATTAATTAAAAAATACATAAAATCATCCATAAAATTTCAATGTCGTCCCAAAAACTAAAAATTACTTCAAAATGTTAAATTAAATTTATTTTAGTTTTTATAAACATGTTTATTTTAATCATTCATTAATGGTGTAATCACTACATCATAACTGTGTCATAAAAAAATATATTTATATAATGTGTAAAAATTATAAATAAAATTCCATTATGTATGAAATATTTTTTGATTTATTATTAATATTTATATACATATATATCAGTTATATATACCGATATTAAAATTGAATTAGTGAAAGATATATGTTTCAGATATAATTATCTTTACTTTAAATTAATTCCTATATGTTGTCATTTTGATATCCAAATGAATCCATGGTGTCCCTAAATATACCAAAGGATTCTCATGGATGGAAATATCTCAGTAAATTGGATTTGGACATGTGTATGTGTAATTTTATATTATTATAATGTTATTTTTTACCCTTATTTTCCTAATTTTCCCTTTAAACATGGTAAAATAATTACTAACGTTATTATTGATAACGTATAACAAAAGGTACCTATTTACCCAATTTAAATCATATGATACCAAATATGGAATAAAGTTTTAAAAATTCAAAATACATAAGTTTGAGTAATTAATTTAAAATTTATTCTCCTTGTTAAAAGAAAAATGCGGGTTTTTATTAAATAATTACTATCAAAATATTAACATGTGTTTATATAAAATTTAAATGAGAAATTACATCCAATTACTATAATTGGATTATATTATGAAAACATAATCAAATTACACTTTAAAACCAATTAAAAAGAAAATCTACTTATATATATAAATCATATGAAAAGGAAGTTTTGAATTAAAATGTCGTATTTTTCACTATTCAATTAAATTTATATTTTATCAAAAAAATACCAAAATTTCAACAAAAAGTACATTTTTATATCCCTATTACAAATAAGATTTTTATTTTCTCACATTTAACTTATAAAAGTGTAAAAATTAGATTTAAAATGGGTGCCCCATCAAAAGTTGGTAAAAATGCACTTTTTTAAAATACTTATTTTACCAGAAAAATTCATTTTGTTCTCATACCATGTTCTATAATATATTTTATATGAATGATGATGTTATAATATAAAAATGTGGTTAATAATATACATAAAAACTAGTTTATATATCATTAAGTAACAATATTTTAATAATATATCGTTGTTTAGAGGAACTCGGTATCGCATACAACGCATGCTATCGAGGATGGTCATTCTTGCATGTAATTAAAGCCATGTTAGTATTGAGTGTATTGAAATATGCCTTTAGTGTTATGTATAACATTATCAAAACATAGTTCATTTATACATCGAAAAAAATCTATACTCAGTGTTGCATGAAATAAATTCTATGAAAAGAACTAGAAATTTTGTGCTACACAGGCCAACTATATTGTTGCATATACCAAAAGCTAGCACAATGTTTTGTATAGTGAAAACTAATATTGGTGTATCATACAACACAATACATAAATGAAATTAAAAATAATATATCTTATAAAATCTCATGGTGTTACATTTAACCCCCCCCCCCCCAAATAAATTTCGGCCTCAGAATTCGTCAGAGTTATTAATGGTTTTCAACATGAAAGTATTTTTCATGGATACCCTTATTGTATAAAGGGTTAATAAGACATAATTTTAAAAAGGAATGTTATAAATGTAATGGTTACCCAATGTAACTCATAAATAGGATTCCACATACTAGAACATAGGTGGGAAGTGAAAACATGAATATGGAAGAGAAATCTATCCATTATGTTCTGATGGATAATTATAGAGAATAATGTTTGGTGATAATTAACTTCTGGAAATCCATAAATCTGTGAAGAATTAAGGGACCATTGGATTCATCGGATAAGAGGGTACTAGGATATCATTTTTGGTTTTGAAGATCATTTCCATAAAGTTGAAGAATTTTTTCAGAAGGATAAATACTTACTTGATTTCAGTGTAATAACACTATTGGTAATTCCTGAAACTATTTCCACATCATATTTTATTTAATGAAATTTAGATAAATATTTAATTATTTATGTGTTATCAGATTATATGTTATAAGGATAGGTTATTTCATCTATCTCAACAAAAAGGTTAGAATGTATTATTAAATATTCATAAGTCTACCTATTGTGAGATAATATATTAATCTAGCAAACATCAACCAGAATATAAATTACACTATCCAAAAATGGATAACATTATAGTCCTTCCAAAAACTAAAAATAAAAAATGTTTGAAGGAGGTGAACTAAATCGACATGACATTTGTCTCTCATATCTCCTTTGTTAGTTCTTGGTTGTCACATTCCAAAAATCTAAATAATTTAATAATTTATTCTCTTGAAATATGATAGTAACATAAATTAACATAGAGCCTTAGTGAAAACATGAATTTTATTAAAATTAACTTTTTCCAAAATCCAAATATTCCAAAAATTCTATATACTCAATCCATGATATCACTTTTTCCTATTATTAGTCATGATCTCATTAATACAATCAAACATATTGTTTTCTATCCCTCTATTATGTCAATATCATCTTCTTTCTAAAACTATTTCAACCACTATATTTTGTTACCAGTACAATATAATTATGGGAACCATAATAAAATAATATATAAATATTCCAATATTACATAATAATATAAATGATATTGCACAAAACAACTTTGAAATACCTTTACATAAACACTTAATCATTACGCTACTTTATTCCCTTACTCCACATCATCAATACAGATCACATGTGGCTTCCATTTTTCTTTTTTCTTAAGAAGTTTTTGATGTCAATCATCATTAACCATTGAATTAGTTCATTGGATATCATAATGCCCCATTTCGTTTCACTTATTGAATTTAAGTGTTGGTGGTGTGTTCTCTGTTGTATTTTATACATTCACATCATTAGCTACATCTTATTGCATTACTACGACACTCAACTGCTCGATGACCGTATTTTGCACACCAGAAAAATTTTATTGTCCCTTTAAGACAATATCCACCAAGTTTCATTCCACACTTGAAGCATAAGAAAACAGTTATCTTCTCTTCACCATTATTTCTAAATTTTCCCTTGAACTCCATCCTTTGTTTCTTGTCAAAACCACGCGATGGATATGTAACACCAACTTCCAGTTTAAAATTGATTGAAAAATGCACAATATCTTTGTAGCTATTGAAGTCTCTTATAGATAATTCCATTAAATGACTTGGTTTTATGTGAATAATTAATTTATCAACATTTTCTTCATGTAGGATGATAATTCCATAAGAATACATTGCATGCCTTTTAAAATTTTCCGCGTATGTACCAAAATATTCATCATCCTTTTTCTTAAGCTCAAGGAACTCCTTTTCCATAATTTTTTGAAGAATACGAGGGATGTACTTATTATAAAATAAGTTCTTGAATTCATCCAATTATAAAGGATTAAATTTCATATGGTTTCCTTGTATTCTTAATTAGAATCCACTACAGTTCTACCTCACCATCTAAATGAGAGACATAAAAAATGACCATTTCGTTTTCAGAATGGTGAAGGATAGAAAATATCTTTTAAGTGGGATTGATCAATTGTTTACAAAAAAGTGGATCAGAAGACCCCCTGATAGAATGTGGACGTTTTCTTATGAAGTAATCAATAGAATGTTTCTCCCTTCTCTGCTCAATGGGAGTCCATAATGATTAATAGCTTTTGTAAGAATAAAAATAAATTTTTTCATTCTATATCTAATAATATTCTGTATTTAGGTGAAAAATCATTTCATTGCCCAATTCATTGATCATTAACACATTCCCATTAGGTTATATACATATTCTAAAACCCAAAAATAATAGTGTGAGAGTCAAATATCATACAAGGACAACAACATAGTCAAGGGGGACTACCTCAATTCCGTGACATCTTTGGCTAAATTATAGGTTATTCATGATCATTACCATACTTTTGGGACCGTATCCTATAATTATACATAAACATTGGAAGATCCCTATACATACCTTATAAATATATCTAGGGATCACACTAATGTTTTCTCATCCTAGTTTCGAAGGGTTATCTAAACCCCCACTCTGATACCAACTATAGTGTCACTAGCCTCAAATACATGGAAATTACATTACTTTTTTGGAATACATAATAGCTGACAATAGGAGACACCCAAAGACCATATTAGTTTATTGTCTTTGAAAATATAGAACATAATCTTCTAATCATGGAGAAAGATCTTTAACATCACCCATAAAGAACATCCCTAATTGTTTTTCTACCTAAAAACATTCTTTATATTCTATTGAAAATAAAACATAAAAAGGGTGAACTAAAATGCTCATTAACGGTAAAAATGGAGAATATAAAATAGACCATATAAATTTTAATGTAAAAACATTAACATAATTTTTGAACATAAAAATTATGAGTCATGAAATAAATATTAGCAGTAAGTAATGCATGAATCATAAATAAAAATTAACCATGATTAAATATAATTGCAATAAATCATTTAATTTAAAAAAAAATATAAACATAATATGATTTCTAGAGTATCCAAGGAATTGCTTCCAAGACCATCATAGTGGATTAAGTCTATTTCTGAACTAGGATGACTTGTTATTACAACCCTGTATTACAGAAACTGATTTACTGGCTATTTCAACCATATATATCTCATGAGTTATGAATCTTTACCCAATGCCTTGGAGGGAGATATAGGCACCACCCATCTCATATTGGAATCATTCTTACATGTTCCAAAAAATATAAATCATTTATTATAGTATAACCCATGAATTAAAATGGGTTTCTTAATCATCATTCCATCATAACATAATCCATATAAGATAAATAGACTACATAAAAATAATTCAGTCAAAAAATAATAAAATCAGTGTAATATATTGATAGAAACATAACCATATGTCATCTTTGATGGGATATAATTTTGATAATACACATGAACTTAATTCATTGGGAAAATACCATTTCTTCTTTAAATACATTTTCTTTTCACAAATAGAAAAAAGGCTATTGACGTAGTTCAAAACTATGGTAATAGGGCCCAAAGACATGGCCATAGGCTACAAACATAGTTTTCCCAATCATGGGCTCTATCATCATGGAAGTAGGGTCCGACAAATTTCCAATGTTTTAACTGTGGGTATAGGTGGCCTAATTTCACAGTTTTGAAAACCATGGCAATAGGTGTCTTCGTTGTCAAACGTGGAAGTTAATCTATAGCAACAGGTTTAATTGTGGAAATAGGGCCCCAGTGCCACAGTTTTAACCAAGGAAAAATGGCCCTAGTTCCACGGTTTTAACCATGTCTATAGCCTAAGAAACCCATGGAAATAGCCTAAAAAAATTACGACCCTTGCTGGATTTGATCCTAGCACATTAACTTCATGTTCCAGCGCCGTAACAACTACACCACCAAATATTTTGTGTATATTTCTATATTATTTGTTATATATATTACTAAAACCATGGAAATATCCTAAAAAATTATGGTAATAGTTTTTACCACCATTTTTTGGTGGGAAAAGTTTCCTCCAGCACAAGTGCGGGAGACCTATAGCCACAGTTTTGAAAATCTTTGCAATATGTCCCATAATCATGGAAATAGGTGTGGAATATAGCCACTAGTTTAAACACTATGGCTATATCCCATGAAAAAAGACCAAAAAACAAAGTTTTAAAACCATGGCTATTAGCCACATAACTGTGGCTATAGCCACCTATAGCCACATTTTTTAAAACGTGGCTATAGATCCATGGTTGTAGCCTCTTTTTCTAGTAGGGTTTCCCAAAATAAAGTGAAAATTTAAAAGAAAAGTATTCAGATGAAAGTAAAAAAGAAATATTTTAGAGGAAGTTTCATGTAAATAAGCTGTGAAGAATATGGAAAAATCCATTCATGTTGTACAGGTTTAAAAAACATTATCCTCGTACTTCTACCAGAAATTCAAAAACATAGCTCGTATGGTAAACAAAACAATGATTCCTTCTATACCATGTATTAAATGTAAAAAAATGGGTAAAAATTATTTTCAACATACATAGAATAATACTAAACATTTTATGATACCATTTTTATAAAACCTGGACATGGATGGTAAATATATCCCCAAAAAAATACATTCTTATAAACAATCTCATATAAAAATGAGATTGCAAAATTATCCCTTACCATAGGTCTAATTTTATCTATACATGTCTCAAAAACCTTTATTGTTGATTGAAACATATAATTAACATGTAAGTGAACCATGATAAATTTTTAATGTCATATATTATTCACTTACATCTTTATATACCCATTCATTTTTCAATTCCATGTTAAAGCAACATTTTGTGTAATAATAGTTTTTTTATCTTACGTGTTTAAGGTTTTTATTCATCATAATATTACTTAGATAATGATTTAATTTCTTCTAGAATGTAAAAAATTATTTATATATTATATATTTTGTATATAAATATATATACTAGATCCATAAATGGAATGAAATACACTGTTATTGGATATTGTAGGTCGTACTTACGCATGGAAGTTTGTTTCATTTGCTAATTAAATTGAATTGAAATGAGTAAATAACATATATATAAATATAAATAAATAAATTAGAATTATAATGCAATATATTTCTTGATTATTTATTATATATAATTTATAATCATTTTTTAATGGTTAATTTATAAAATGAGTCTTATTGCATTGTGGAGACAGTAAGTCGTACGTACGCACATGCGATGATATAATTCCCATAGTTTTTGAACTGTGCTGAATTGGTTTATTTATAATATATCATAATTAATATATTTTTATAATAATAATATATTTTTATTATTTTCCCCATTATACTCATCCATGTAAGGTGATGGCGAAAAATAGATTTCACCACAGCGTGGATACGATAATCTATATGTACGCACGCACGTTGATTTCATTTTTTGTAGGATGTATTGAAGAATAAATATTGATGTTTTATATTTATAATAAAATATAATTATATGAGTGATACTTATGTTATAACTTTATAATGAAACCACTAATTAAGAACTAGTAGAAAAAAAATTAGAACGAATCAGTAGAAATGAATATCTCTTCCACGATGTACCTGTTTATATTTCCTCTTAGGGCACTAGAGTTGGTCTTTTGAGAAGACTAGGACAACTATAATGTAATTAATGAAGTTGAGAAAATAAATGGGTAGGGATTGGATTTTCTTGATGGCTCAAAATTGATGGGTGTGTAGAGGTAAGATATTCCCTTTTATAAGAAATGAAAGGGGCACTTTAGGAATGTTCACAAATATTTATTTTTTATATAATAAATTTCCATTTAAAATGGTCCAAACTTTTTTAATTCAAAATAGGATGATTTTTCTATGAATAAGAATCATCAAATAATTTTATTTATATGTTTTGAATTTTTTTATCCTTATCTTTTTTGTTTTACCCTCATTTTACAATTTTTAATCATACTGTGATATAATGTTATTTACACTTTGTAGGTTACTATAATTAACATATAATGTAAAACGACCCAGAAAGAGTTATTAATGACATATTTGGAATCAAATTCACAATTTTTATGAATAATATATTTTAATGAATTTAATATTAATTAATAAAATATTTTAGGTTTTATGTTATGAATTATGTCAATTTTGGATACTATTTACTCCTGACATTTAAAAAAAAAAATAATAAAATTATTAATACAATAAAATGAATTAAAAAATCCCTAAAATGTCAATGTAATCAAAAAGATTCGTAGATGACTTCAAACTATTCAAATTAAATTTATTTTAATATTTATAAACTCATTTATTTGAATAATTCATTAATGACGTAATCACTACATCATAATTGTGTCATAAATAAATATATTTATCTATTGAATAAAAATTATAAATAAAATACGATGATATAGGAAATATTATTATATTTATAATTAATATTTATATACATAGATATATGTAATATAACCTTCTATTAAAAATTATTTAGTAATACTTATATGTTTAGGTTTTAATTATATATAAATAAAATTAATTTTTCTATATTGTCAATTTCACATCCAAGTGAATCCATGGGGTCAAAAAATCAACCCAATGATTCCCATGGACTGAAATATCTAATAAAATAGTTTTAGGGCTTGTGTTAGGTTAATTTAATATTATTATAATATCATATTTTACCCTTCCATACCGGATTTACTCAATTACCATGAAAAATAAAATAATTACTAACGATTATATTCATAACATCCAAAAATAAGAGGTACATATTTCTATAATTTGTACCTTATGATTAAAAATATGGAATACATTTTTCTAAATTCAATGTAGAGAATTTGTATTAATTAATTAAAAATTATTTCATGTTGTCAAAACCAAAAAGCGGGTTTTTAAGATGATTTAACATTCAAATTATTGACAGGTGTTTATATCCAATTTAAAAGTAAAATTACATAAAATGACCAAAATTGGATTAAATTATAAAAAAAATCCAATTACACTTTAAAACCAATTAAAAACATAATCTATCAATATAAATAAATTATATGAAAAAAGAGTTATGAATTAAAATGCAATATTTTTCCCTATTCATTAAAATTTGAATTTTATTAGAGAAATACCAAAATTTTAAAAATAGAAAAATTTTAAATCATGATTCCAAATAAAAAGTTTATTATTTCTTATTGAAATAAATAATGTTTCGAAAATTGATTTAGAATGGGTGCCCCATCAAAAGGTTGTAAAACTTCATTTTTTTGAAAAATATTTCTTTTATCCTAAAATTTCATTTTGTTCTCATACCATGTTCTATAAAAAGTGTAATATGAATGATAATGTTATGAAATTAAAATTTTGGTATATAATATTAATAATAGATAGTTTATATCACTTAAAATAATAATATTTAATAATATATCGTTGTTTATTGCGACTTAGTATCGCGTACAACACATGTTATCGAAGAAGGACAATATTGCATGTAACACAAGCCAAGTAAGTGTTTCTTGTAGTAAAAGCACTCTACATGGTAGTGTATAATATAATCAAAACATATTTCATTCATAAATTGAAAAAAATCGAAATTCAATTCTATCAAAAAAACAAGAAATTGTGTGCAACAAAAGCCAAATATATTGTTGCATATACTATAAGATAATAACGTGTTTCATATAAAGAATTCTAATCTAGGGGTAGCGTACAACATAATACATGAATGATAATAAAAAATCTATCTCATAAAATCTCAGGGTGTTACAATTTTTATAGTGAAAACATGAAAATTCACTTAACATATAACACTATCTTTTGTTTTAATTGAGAGTATGAAATAAAACACTTTAACTTTAAAAAAACACAAACTTTTTTCTCAAAGATAACCATTAAAACCCATTATAATTAATTTAAATCCTTTTTTGGTGAGTTAGATATTCATATTCATAAAACACATTAAAAATAATTTTAATTGGAATAACCATATGGATAAGAAATAATATAAATATTTTATAATACTTTAAAGATATATATTGGTGCCCACCCTTCATATAAGACATATTTAGCACAATTGTGAGCAATAACAAAGATTAACCCTTCGTATAAGATTTATTTTCTCACCCATGATCTATAATGGTGATCAACCATTAATTTATGATATATTGGGCTCAAAATATTTATAATATAAACAAATACCTTATCATAAATTTAACACATTTTTTAGTCGAAGTAGGACACTGAGAGGGGTGAATGGAGTTCCTATAAAAGTTTATATTAAAAACCCTATTTATAAATTATTCCAATTTAAACAATAAATTATAACGTTTGAAAAAATAGCAAATTTATAAGTGTTTTTAATGTTAAATTGATATATCAATGATTGTATAACTCTCAGTTACATCCATTTTCAATATTGATATATCATTTGAATGTAATTTTCTAAATCAAAAACAGCTATAGACACTAAATAAGATTAATAATTAATGTAATGTTTAGATTTTTGAAATATGTGTGAAATTAGAAAAAACTAAATTTAATAAACAAAGTGGAAAAAAAGGAGTGGATTAGTCTCAAGAAATGACCTAGTCCACTCCACATGGTGATCTCCATCAATCAAGAATTTTATATTAAAAAACATGGTCCACACCTTGGATCAGGGTTCATAATATCACCCAAGGCTGTCCTGGTCAACAAGACCTTCACCATAGTTATTTATGGGAAACAAAATAGAAGAAGGATACACATGCACCTATTACATAGTTATTGTTGGGAAAGAAATGATGTAAATGAGTTATAGAGAGAAGATATATTTTATCTTCTATATTAGATTAATATACATTAATTTTTTATGATATAGACACAGAACTCTTAGAGAGTAATACGAATGTTTGCAACAAAATATAAATAATGAGAAATGATTTATAATGCTTGGTGAGGTGTACATGAAGCATATAGAATTATTAGATGTTGAAAATGTGAATCCCAAGTAAACTTATGGAAATAGACACCAAAATAGTGTGTCATTGAAGCTTTGGGATCTAGTTTCCAGTGACGTCATATGAACCTCAAATGTTCTCTTCACTAGGGTTTGATGCCGAAAGAATGCTGGGATTTCTAGTTCATAGTTTATACATCATTATTCACATCAAGAGAGAATGCATTCTCTTCTCATATATTCTTTTATCCACCTTTTATGATCTCTCTATATGGTTTATTCCTGTTTTTATCATGTGATTTTATGTCTATATTGCATAGTCAACCAATAGAATGATCCATAACATGAGGGATTCCTCATAACTTGTACTGATCTATGAAAATGTTTAAAAAAGGAAAACATAGTCATTAATATAATATGCAGTACTAAATTTCTATAATATGACCGCTAGAATTAATTTATCATTTATGATAAAATGAAAATTTTCTAATTGTTGATTAGTAGTTCATACTAACAGAAATTCCTTCTGTTAGTAGGTCCTTCTATCGGAACATCCTTATGTTGGTAGGTCCTTCTCTTGTTAGGTCCTTCAATTAGAAGGTCGATGTGTTAGTGAGTAATTGTTGTCAGCGAGTTGATGCATCAATGAGTCTTTTTTTATAGTAGGTTGATGCATTAGTCGGTCCTTCATTCAGTAGTTCAATGTGTCGGGGAGTCCTTCTTCAGTAGCTCAAACTTCTAAAAGTGATTCATGATATCAATGGGTCATACATGGCTATTTTATCTATTTTCCTATCTTATATTCAAACAATAATAGAATATGTTGAACTAATAACTGACCATAGATAATAATAATTATGAATATTTGAACAAAAAAACATAAAAAATTACTAGAAATGATTTGAAATTATAGGTGAGTATTAATATTTGGGAGGTCATACAATCTACCCCTTTTTGTGATCACAAATCAAGGTATTATAAAGAATGGTTAGTTGATTCATAATTATCAAAGATGTTATTTTTCTCACTATCTCCCCATTATTATTTTTCTTAATAAATATGAAAGAGAATGATCCCACTTTCATATTCCCATATTATCCAAAGTTAAAAATAATACATAATTCATTATGCCCCATTTGGGATTATAAAATAGACAATATTGTAAAAAGGAATAAGAAAATAAGAAAATAAATATATAAATCACAAAGAACGGAAAAAAGAGATATAGAATTTGATAATAACATGAAGTTACATTAGAGAATAAGATAACATAGGTACAACAATACGTCCCTATCAAACATGTGATCCAAACTACTTCTTCATCAATGAATATTTCTTCACTTCCATTACTTTATTAGAAGCTATAGAGGTTGGTGTAGTAGATTTAGAGGCATTGGATGGAGGTTCAAGGGAAATTCTGAGAGGAAGAATAAGAACTCTAGAAAACACTACAGGGTCCATGCTTGGGCTAGACCATTCAAGGGTGCCTATAAGTTCCCTAAAAATGAGGTGATAGATCTTCCTAAATGAATTACCACGAGACAACACCAAAGAAGGCCCGGAGATGGAAGGATTGGTACCATATTAGAGAGTTGATCTAAGAGGTGAGGCAACTAATATATTAATATCCATACTATAGACATGAAGATAAAAATTGGTAATGATTATTAAATCTCTCATAATATTTTCTTTATATTCCATATCCTAGGTGAAATATAACTTGATTTCCCAAAACCTATCTTGTATAAGGGTAAAATATTTATGTATCATCAACTAGTCTCTAAAATCCTTATTCATTGGAATTAGTATTAGATTATCAAATAAATACCTGAACTGTCTAGTGAGCGGATTCTTTGCATATATTCTCTTGAAATTAAAATCCACATTCTTGGTTATTTTATCATGTGAATTTGTAGCACCTTTTGAAGTAAAATATCACCATTACATATATTTGATCATAGTTTTTACTAATCTTGGAATGAAAATCCTAATCAGTTCCACCCATAATTATTTCATGTTATTTTCTGATCACATACATGAATATCTTAATGTCTGGAGGGCGTACACCAAGAGCTTCTGATAAACATTCACCTTGATCTATATCTCTGAGTTCTTGTTTCAACTGATTCATATCAATATCAGGGGTCTATGGTTGTCCAAAAGACATTATAGAAACCGCATCCTCATAATAAATTCACACTCTATCCATGGATTACATGCAATCATTAGTTAGTCTTTTTTAGTGGAAACCATTTCTGTCAACTCATTTCTCATGCTTTGATTTTCCTTTACTACAGTTTTATCAACTATGATCAGCTAAGGTTACACAATAGAAATCAGTATTTTTTTCAGAACTGAATTATCTCATTCATATAGAGTAGGAGTTGTAGAATTTTGAGGTTGATATGAAGATATAATAAGAGAGATCACATCATCTATAAACCTTCAAAAATAATATTTTTTGACATAGTCACCTGGTACTAATGCCACTAGACGTGTAGTTGTAGAAGTATATGTATCTGTTGAAGATGTCACAATTTGAACAGCTTCCTCAACAACTACTCTCCATGGAAAACCAACACTATTCTCTCCCTTAGAATCAGAATAATCCTAATCAATAGAAATATAACTAGGATGATGTTTACATTCAGATACCACAGTAGCATCAGAAAGGGTGAGTATTTAAACTCTCACATTCTTTGATTGAGGATCCATCTCAGTTTGAGGTCTTTTTATAGTATAAATTAATATTGTTATAGGGGATACCTATGATTTTAATTCACCGTGAAAATCAACCACAATGCCTTATTTATCACCAGCTTCATGAGGTTCTAAAATAAATTCTTGATCCCCTGTATCAACATGTTCTGTATTAGCACATGAATGATCACAAGAATGATCCGAACTACTATAACATCCCTCATTTTTCGGTTTAGTTTCATATCAAAAATAATATTCACTTTTATCTCCAAATTCTTGATCCCCTACCTCACTTCCATTACCTTTAGCTTCACTGCCACTTTTCACTTCGAAATTATATTATTTTTCTTCTTTATTTACGTCGTCTGAAGAACTCAATTGGATTTCATACTATAAAAGTCTTGATGCCTCAGTCATCATAATGGGATATAATAACATCCTTGGAATATTGAGATAAAGGGGTCCTAGAAGTTCAAAAAGTAACCCACTTAAGTATTTTACCATTATCAGTGTCACTTATATCATATATAGGAGACACAACATCTCTATAAATTTCATCCACTTATTCTTCATCAGAATAGACAACATTATCATCTGGTGGCTGTCCATGGTTATCTACATTTCTTGCCCTATATGGATAGTCAATAGGGTTGAAATTGTAATATAATTTCCCATATTCTCCAAATCACTCCCTCTTCTAGGGATTCCAATATGTCCTTATTCTCTAGAAAACATCCTTAATTAGGCTGATACCACTACAAGAAGATAGGGTTTCTTCACCTTCACTTACACATACTTTGGCTTTTAGAATGTAAGATATAACTCTTAGGTAAAACATATAATTTTTCTTACAATAAGGCTTTATCATATCACTTATATAAACTATTAAATACCTACAAATATTTACCATATGTTCTTTCTTCAGTATTTATAGAAGACATACGTATTGATACTAGAGTAAAATTAATTCTCCTTTCATGGGATACAACAGGTGCTGTTTGAAATTGACTAATAACCTTCCTTCAACATGTTACGCGGATGCAATTGGATTTCTATGATCTCCATTATCATTCAGCTCACCCAACGTTTTCTTATAGAAAGAGAAATCACTCATTAGGGGAGTAATCCTCTGATAGTCATCCAAAATCCCTTCAGTAATGACATTTCTTCATTCTTCCCAATTGAATTGAAGAAAATGGTACTCGTCATCAATTCAATACATATATAATCTAGTAAAACTCTCTACCTTCTATAATAAAATTTGTGTGAAGATAAAATTCATTTAGCTGTCTATGGTAATATGTATTACATTATTTGGGAACAATTTCATCCATCTTGGAATCTACAACACATTTAACAAGAAGGACTTACATTTTAATAATAATTCTAATTGTACTTCTTTTCTTAGGCGTTACCACGTGGTTTTCAGGTCCTAGGTGAATAGTCTTATAATTGTTTAATTCTATATTATGTCACTTCGCAGGTTATGAATCATCTCGAGATCCTTCCAAGAAACATTTTACTCATTCCATCATCAGGGTTTGGTGGAATAAAAGAAGGTGAAAGGGACAATGTTAAAGATAGATTAACGGTAAGAGTGTGCAGTGGAATACTGAGAGTAAAAAGTATGTTGTATCGAATTAGTTTTATAATTTATGGTTTTATAATCTAAAAACCATTTAATTTGTGTAAAATAATAATAAAGTAAAACAACATTATTTTTTAAAAAAATAGTCAGTGAGTGTTATCAGTTAGTGGCTATCAGTGACACATCATTAGTGTCTATAAGACAGTAACTACGTGACACTATCGGTATGACAGTGTTTGTGTCATCATGACATAGTCTGCCTAACACTACCAGCACGACTCTTTCACTGTTTGTAGGATATAGTTAGAATGAAACTGTCGGTGTTGGTGAGACATTGTCAGCGATATATTCCCATTGTCCTATAGATGTGCCATCCACATTACTTATTAATGGTGAGTTATAAATATTATGTCCTTATATTTTAATATTCACTATTTCATGTTAGATGTAACTCATTTTTTGAGTCTAATGTCATAGTACATATATCAAAAAGATGTTGTTATGTTCCATCAAATTCTAGAGTTATATACCATTTTTAATAATAATCTATCCATATGTGAAGTCTTATATCAATATATTTTGCTCTAGAATGAGAAAATTATTATTTGATATGTTAATTGACCTTGAATTATCACAGTTTATAGAAACCTACCTAAAATGATATCTATTATCTAGCCAAGTGTGTTTTATCCACTGAATCATAGCATAGAAAGTACCAGAAGTAATGTATTTAAACTCTATGGTAGATAATGTGACAGAATTCTGCTTTTCACTACACCGTGACACCAAAAAATTTCCCAAAAAGATACATGTTCAAGATGTGATTTTTCAACCCAACTTAAAACCACAAAAATCATAATCTAAATAACTAACTAAATCAAATGGTTTCCCTATAGGGTATAAAAATCCAAATATAGTAGTATACTTAATGTATTTGAAAATTATTTTAATAGCATTTAAATAAGATTCTTTGGGGTTTGATTGAAAATATGCACACATAAATACTCTAAAAATAATATCCGGCTAGCTAAAAGTCAAGTAAAGTAGACATACAATCATCCCTTTGTAATTAGTATGTTCAACATATTTACCATTTTCACCAAGGAACAACTTTAAGGTGGTACTCATTAGAATACCATATCCTTTTTACTATCAAATCTAACTATTTTAAAAGATAATTAGTATCATTAATTTTATTTAAAATAATTCCTCCTTTGTTATGAATGATTTGATATTAATGAAATAATTTTATTTCTCTAATTAAACTCATTTCAAATTCACATTTCATTATTTATGACAAATCAATACGTAAAAATTTCATTGAAGATCCAAAAATTTTGTCATAAAAAATTTATTTTAAATAATAAAAAATCTTTAGAAATTATTTTTAATAAAAATAATGGGATTATTTATACATTTTATAAAACCATATGAAATAAAATAAGTACGTTGCCTATCACACCAAGTTGTTTGAGCATGTTTTAAACAGTATAGTGGTTTTTTATCCTAAAAACATGTTTTAAAAGGTAATGGGTCGTAAAACCTAGGGTTGTTCAACAAAACCATCATCAACTATATACCCATTTAATTATGAAATTTTGAAATCCATTTTATGTAGTTTGAAATTGATATGAGATGCATATGCTAGAAAGATTGAAATGGATTCATGTCCAACAATAAGAGAAAAGGATTCTTTATTGTCAATGAATTCTTCTTTAATATATACTTGTGAAACTAGTCTTTCCATGTTCATCGTTATGGTGCCTTTTATATCTAATTTCTTTCTAAATACCCACTTAGTGCCTATGGTCAAGGTGTATTTAGTTCTATCAACAAGTTTACAAAAATTTATTTATTTCAAATTTATTCAATTCTTCTTAGATATAAATCACCAAAAATTTATCGTTGAATTTGATATTAATATATATTATATATTTTGTATATAAATATATATACTAGATCCATAAATGGAATGAAATACACCGTTATTGGAGATTGTAGGTCGTACTTACGAATGGAAGTTTTTTTCATTTCCTAATTAAATTGAATTGAAATAAGTAAATAACATATATATAAATATAAATATATCAATTAGAATTATAATTCAATATATTTCTTGATTATTTATTATATATAATTTATAATCATTTTTTAATGGTTAACCTATAAAATGAGTCTTATTGCATTGTGGAGACAGTAAGTCATACGTTCGCACAAGCGATGATATAATTCCCATAGTTTTTGAACTGTGTTGAATTGGTTTATTTATAATATATCATAATTAATATATTATTATAATAATAATATATTGTTATTATTTTCCCCATTATAATCATCCATGTAAGGTGATGGCGAAAAATAGATTTCACCACGGCGTGGATACGATAATCTATATGTACGCATGCACGGTGATTTCATTTTTTGTAGGATGTATTGAAGAATAAATCTTGATGTTTTATATTTATAATAAAATATAATTATATGAGTGATACTTATGTTATAACTTTATAATGAAACAACTAATTAAGAAGTAGTAGAAAAAAAATTAGAACGAATCAGTAGAAATGAATATCTCTTCATCGATGTAACTGTTTATATTTCCTCTTAGGGCACTAGAGTTGGTCTTTTGAGAAGACTAGGACAACTATAATGTAATTAAGGAAGTTGAGAAAAGAAATGGGTAGGGATTTTCTTTTCATGAAGGCTCAAAATTTAGGGATGTATAGTGGTAAGATATTCCCTTTTATAAGAAATGAAAGGGGCACTTTAGGAATGTTCAAAAATATTTATTTTTTATATAATAAATTTCCATTTAAAATGGTCCAAACATTTTTAATTCAAAATAGGATGATTTTCCTTTGAATAAGAATCATCAAATAATTTTATTTATATGATTTGAATTTTTTTTGGCCTTATCTTTTTTGTTTTACCCTCATTTTACAATTTTTAATCATACTGTGATATAATGTTATTTACACTTTGTAGGTTACTATAATTAACATATAATGTAAAAAGACCCAGAAAGAGTTATTAATGACATATTTGGACTCAAATTCAAAATTTTTATGAATAATATATTTTAATGAATTTAATATGAATTAATAAAATATTTTATGTTTTATGTTATGAATTATGATAATTTTGGATACTATTTACTCCTGACATTTAAAAAAATAATAAAAACATTATTAATACAATAAAATGAATTAAAAAATCCCTAAAATGTCAATGTAATCAAAAATATTCGTAGATGACTTCAAAATATTCAAATTAAAGTGATTTTAATATTTATAAACTCATTTATTTGAATAATTCATTAATGACGTAATCACTACATCATAATTGTGTCATAAATAAAAATATTTATCTATTGTATAAAAATTAAAAATAAAATACCATGATATAGGGAATATTATTATATTTATAATTAATATTTATACACATAGATATATGTAATATAAAATTATATTAAAATGATTTAGTAATACTTATATGTTTAGGTTTTAGTTATATTTAAATAAAATTAATTCTTATAAATTGTAAATTTCACATCCAAGTGAATCCATGGGGTCAAAAAACCAACCCAAGGATTCCCATGGTCTGAAATATCTTATACAATAGTTTTAGGGCATGTGTTAGGGTAATGTAATATTATTATAATATCATATTATGCCCTTTCATACCAGATTTACTATATTACCATGAAAAATAAAATAATTACTTAAGATTCTATTCATAACATCCAAAAATAAGAGGTACATATTTATATAATTTGTACCTTATGATTAAAAATATGGAATACATTTTTCTAAATTCAATATAGTTATCTTTCATTAGTTAATTTAAAATTATTTCATGATGTCAAAACCAAAAGGCGGGTTTTTAAGATGACATAACTATCAAATTATTGACAGGTGTTTATATCCAATTTAAAAGTAAAATTACATAAAATGACCAAAATTGGATTAAATTATAAAAAAAATTCCAATTAAACATTAAAACCAATTAAAAACATAATATAACAATATAAATAAATTATATGAAAAAGGAGTTATGAATTAAAATGCAGTATTTTTCGCTATTCATTAAAATTTGAATTTTATCAGAGAAATACCAAAATTTAAAAAATAGAAAAATTTTATATCATGATTCCAAATAAAATGTTTATTATTTCTTATTGAAATAATTAATGTTTCAAAAATTGATTTAGAATGGGTTCCCCATCAAAAGGTTGTAAAACTTCATTTTTTTTGAAAAATATTTCTTTTATCTGAAATATTCATTTTGTTCTCATACCATGTTCTCTAAAAAGTTTAATATGAATGATAATGTTATGAAATTAAAAATTTGGTTTATAATATTAATAATAGATATTTTATATCCCTTAAAGTAATAATATATAATAATATATCATTGTTTATTGTGACTTAGTATCACGTATAACACATGTTATCGAAGAAGGACAATATTGCATGTAACACAAGCCAAGTAAGTGTTTCTTGTAGTAAAAGCACTCTTCATGGTACTGTATAATATAATCAAATAATATTTCATTCATAAATTGAAAAAAATCAAAAATCAATTCTATCAAAGAAATAAGAAATTGTGTGCAACACAAGCCAAATATATTGTTGCATATACTATAAGATAATACAGTGTTTCATATAGAGAATTCTAATCTAGGGGTAGCGTACAACATAATACATGAATAATATTAAAAAATATATCTCATAAAATCTCAAGGTGTTACAATTTTTGTAGTGAAAACATGAAAATTCACTTAACATATAACATTATCTTTTTTTTTAATTGAGAGTATGAAATAAAACACTTTCACTTTAAAAAAACACAAACTTTTTTCTCAAAGATAATCATTAAAACCCATTATAATTAATTTAAATCTTTTTTTGGTGAGTTAGATAATCATATTCATAAAACACATTAAAAATCATTTTAATTGGAATAACCATATGGATAAGAAATAATATAAAAATTTTATAATACTTTAAAGATATATATTGGTGCCCACCCTTCATATAAGACATATTTAGCACACTTGTGAGCAATAACAACGATGATCCCTTCGTATAAGATTTATTTGCCCACCCATGATCTATAATGGTGATCAACCATTAATTTATGATATATTGGGCTCGAAAAATTTATAATATAAACATATACCTTATCATAAAATTAACACATTTTTTAGTTGAAGTAGGACACTGAGAGGGGTGAATGGTGTTCCTTTAAAATTTTATATTAAAAACCTTATTTATAATTTATCCCAATTTAAACAATAAATTATAACCTTAAAAAATTCGAAAGTTTATAAGTGTTTTTAATGTTAAATTGATATATCAATGATTGTATAACTCTCAGTTACATCCATTTTCAATATTGATATATAATTTGAATGTAATGTTCTAAATCAAAAACAGTTATAGACACTAAATAAGATTAATAATTAATGTAATGTTTAGATTTTTGAAATATGTGTGAAATTAGAAAAAACTAAACTTAATAAACAAAGTTGAAAAAGTAGTGGATTAGTCTCAAGAAATGACCTTGTCCACTCCACATGGTGATCTCCATCAATCAAGAATTTTATATTAAAAAACATGGTCCACACCTTGGAACGAGGTTCATATTATCACCCAAGGCTGTCCTGGTCAACAAGACCTTCACCATAGTTATTTGTGGGAAACAAAATAGAAGAAGGATACACATGCACCGATTACATAGTTATTTTTGGGAAAGAAATGATGTAAATGAGTGATAGAGATAAGATTTATTTTATCTTCTATATTAGATTAATATACATTATTTTTTTTATGATATAGACACAGAACTCTTAGAGAGTAATACGAATGTTTGCAAAAAACGTAAATAATGAGAAATGATTTATAATTCTTGGTGAGATGTACATGAAGCATCTAGAACTATTAGATGTTGAAAATGTGAAGCCCAAGTTTACTTATGGAAATAGACACCAAATTAGTGTGTCATTGAAGCTTTGGGATCTAGTTTCCAGTGACGCCATATGCAACTCAAATATTCTCTTAACTAGGGTTTGATTCCGAAAGAATGCTGGGATTTCTAGTTCATAGTTTATAATTCATTGTTCACATTTAGAGAGAATGCGTTCTCTTCTCATATATTCTTTTATCCACCTTTTATGATCTCTCTATATGGTTTCTTCCAGTTTTTCTCATGTGATTTTATTTCTATATTTCATAGTCAACCAATATAATGATCCATAACATGAGGGATTCCTCATACCTTGTAATGATCTCTGAAAATGTCTAAAAAAGGAAAACATAGTCATTAATATAATAAGCAGTACTTAATTTCTATAATATGACCGCTAGAATTAATTTATAATTTATGATAAAATGAAAATTTTCTAATTGTTGATTAGTAGTTCATACTATAAGTAATCCCTTCTTTCAGTAGGTCCTTCTATCAGAAGGTCCTTGTGTTGGTAGGTCCTTCTCTTGGTATTTCCTTCAATCAGAAGGTCGATGTGTTAGTGAGTAATTGTTTTCTGCGAGTTGATGCGTCAATGAGTCTTTTTTTATAGAAGGTTGATGCAGTAGTGGGTCCTTCTTTCAGTAGTTCAATGTGTCGGGGAGTCCTTATATCAGTAGCTAAAATTTATAAAAGTGATTTATGATATCAATGGGTCATACATGGCCATTTTATCAATTTTCCAATCTTATATTCAAACATTTATAGAATATGTAAAAATTATAACTGACCATAGATAATAATAATTAAGAATATTTGAACAAAAAACATAAGAAATTACTATAAATGATTTGAAATTATTGGTGAGTATCAATATTTGAGTGGTCATACAATCTACCCCTTTTTGTGATCACAAATCATTGTATTATAAAGAACAGTTAGTTGATTGATAATTATCAAAGAAGTTATTCTTCTCACCATCTCCCTATTTTTGTTTTTCTTAATAAATATGAAAGGGAATTCTCCCACTTTCATGTTCCCATATTATCCAAAGCTAAAAATAATACATAATTCTTTATGCCCCATTTGGGATTATAAAATAGACAATATTGTATAAAGTAATAAGAAAATAAGAAAATAAATATATAAATCACAAAGAACGGAATGAAGAGATATAGATTTTCATAATAACGTGAAGTTACATTAGAGAATAAGATAACATAGGTACAACAATACATCTCTATAAAACAAGTGATCCAAACTACTTCTTCTCCAAGAAGATTTATTCACTTCCATTACTTTATTAGAAGCTGTAGAGGTTGGTGTAGTTGATTTAGAGGCATTTGATGGAGGTTCAAGGGAAATTATGAGATGAAGAATAAGAACTCTAGAAAACACTAAAGGGTCCATTCTTGGGCTAGAGCATTCAAGGGGGCCAATAAGTTCCCTAAAAATGAGGTGATAGCTCTTCCTAAAAGCATTACCATGAGACAACACCAAAGAAGTTCAGGAGATGGAAGGAGTGGTACCATATTAGAGAGTTGATATATGATGTGAGGTAGCTAATAAAATAATATCCATACTATAGACATGAAGATAAAAATTGGTAATGATTATTAAATCTCTCATAATATTTTCTTTATATTCCACATCCTAGGTGTAATATAACTTGATTTCCCAAAACCTATCTTGTATAGGGGTAAAATATTTATGTAGCATCAACTAGTCTCTAAAATCCTTATTCATTGGAAGTAGTATTGGATTATCAAATAAATACCTGAAATGTCTAGTGAGCGGATTCTTTGCATATATTCTCTTGAAATTAAAATCCACATTGTAGGTTATTTTATCATGTGAATTTGTAGCACCTTTTGAAGTAAAATATCACCATTACATATATTTGATCATAGTTTTTACTAATCTTGGAATGAAACTCCTAATCAGTTCCACCCATAATTATTTTATGTTATTTTCTGATCACATACATGAATATCTCAATGTCTGGAGGGTGTACACCAAGAGCTGCTGATCAACATTCACCTTGATCTATAACTCTGAGTTCTTGTTTCAACTGATTCATATCAATCTCAGGGGTCTATGGTTGTCCAAAAGACTTTATAGAAACCTCATCCTCATAATCAATTCACACTCTATCCATGGATTACATGCAATCATTAGTTAGTCTTTTTTAGTGGAAACCATTTCTGTCAACTCATTTCTCATGCTCTGATTTTCATTTACTACAATTTTATCAACTATGATCATCCAAGGTTACACATGAGAAATCAGTATTTTTGTCAGAATAGAATTATCTCATTCATATAGAGTAGGAGTTATAGAATTTTGAGGTTGATAAGAAGATCTAATAAGAGAGATCGCATCATCTATAATCCATCAAAAATAATTTTTTTTGACATAGTCGCCTGGTACTAAAGTCACTAGACGTGTAGTTGTAGAAGTATATGTATCTGTTGAAGATGTCACAATTTGAACAGGTTCCTCAACAACTACTCTCCATGGAAAATCTACACTATTCTCTCCCTTAGAATAATAATAATCCTAACCAATAAAAATATAACTAGGATGATTTTCGCATTCAGATACCACACTAGCATCAGAAAGAGTGATTATTTAAACTCTCAAATTCTTTGATTGAGGATCCATATCAGTTTGAGCTCTTTTTATAGTATAAATTAATATTTTTATAGGGGATACCCATGATTTTAATTCACCATGAAAATCAACCACGATGCCTTATTTATCACCAGCTTTAGGAGGTTCTAAAATAAATTCTTGATCCCCTGTATCAACATGTTCTGTATTAGCACATGAATGATCACAAGAATGATCTGAACTACTATCACATCCCTCATTTTCTGGCATAGTTTCATATCAACAATAATATTCACTTTTATCTCCAAATTCGTCATCCCCTACCTCACTTCCATTACCTTTAGCTTCACTTCCACTTTTCACATCCACATTATATTATTTTTCTTCTTTAGTTACGTCGTATGAAGCAGTCAATTGGATTTCATACTATAAAAGTCTTGATGCCTCTGTCATCATAATGGGATATAATAACATCCTTGGACTATTGAGATAAAGGTGTCCTAGAAGTTCAAAAAGTAACCCACTTAATTATTTTACCATTATCCGTGTCACTTCTATCATATATAGAAGACACAACATCTCTATAAATTTCATCCACTTCTTCTTCATCAGAATAGAAAACATTATCATCTGGTGTCTGTCCATGATTATCTACATTTCGTGCCCTAGATGGATGGTCAATAGGGTTGAAATTGTAATATAATTTCCCATATTCTCCTAATCACTCCCTCTTCTGGGGATTCCAATTTATCCTTATTCTCTAGAAAACATCCTTAATTAGGCTGATACCACTACAAGAAGATATGGTTTCTTCACCTTCACTTACACATACATTGGCATTTAGAATGGAAGATATAACTCTTAGGTAAAACATATAATATTTCTTTCAATAAGGCTTTTCATATAACTTATATAAACTATTAAATACCAACAATGATTTACCATATGTTCTTTCTTCAGTATTTATAGAAGATATACGTATTGATACTACAGTAAAATTAATTCTCCTTTCATGGGATACAATAGGTGCTAGATGAAATTGAATAATAACCTTCTTTCAACATGTTACGCGGATGAAATTGGATTTCTATGATCTTCATTACCATTTAGCTCACCCAATGTTTTCTTATAGAAAGAGAAGTCACTCATTAGGGGAGTAATCCCCTGATAGTCATCCTAAATCCCTTTAGTAAGTACATTCTGTCATTCTTTCCAATTGAATTGAAGAAAATGGTACTCGTCATCAATTCAATACATATTTAATCTATTAAAACTTTCTACCTTCTATAATAAAATTTGTGTGAAGATAAAATTCATTTAGCTGTCTATGGTAATATGTATTACATTATTTGAGAACAATTTCATCCATCTTGGAATCTACAACACATTTAACAAGAAGGACATACATTTTAATAAGAATTCTAACTGAACTTCTTTTCTTATCCGTTACCACATGGTTTTCAGGTCCTAGGTGAATAGTCTTAGAATTGTTTAATTCTACATTATGTCACTTCGAAGGTTATGAATCATCTGCAGATCCTTCCAAGAAACATTTTACCCATTCCATCATCAGGGTTTGGTGGAATAAAAGAAACTGAAAGGGTCGATGGTAAAGAGAGATTAAGGGTAAGAGTGTGTAGTGGAATACTGAGAGTAAAAAGTATGTTGTTTCGAATTAGTTTTATCATTTATGTTTTTATAATCTAAAACCAATTTAATTTGCGTAAAAAAATAATAAAGTAAAACAACATTATTTTTAAAAAAATAGTCAGTGAGTGTTATCAGTTAGTGGCTATCAGTGACACATCATTAGTGTCTATAAGACACTAACTGCGTGACACTGTTGGTATGACAGTGTTAGTGTCATCATGACATAGTCTGCCTGACATTACCAGCATGACACTTTCACTGTTTGTAGGATATAGTTAGAATGAAACTGTCGGTGTTGGTGAGACATTGTCAGTGATATATTCCCATTGTCCTATCGATGTGCCATCCACATTACGTATTAATGGTGAGTTATAAATATTAAGTCCTTATATTTTAATATTCACTATTTCACGTTAGATGTAACACATTTTTTAGAGTCTAATGTCATAGTACATATATCAAAAAGATGTTGTTATATTACATCAAATTCAAGAGTTATATACCATTTTTAATAACGATCTATCAAAAAGTGAAGTCTTACGTCAATATATTTTGGTCTAGAATGAGAAAATTATTATTTGATATGTTAATTGACCTTGAATTATCATAGTTTATAGAAACCTACCTAAAATGATATCTATTATCTAGCCAAGTGGGTTTTATCCACCAAATCATAGCATAGAAAGTACCCGAAGTAATGTATTTAAACTCTATGGTAGATAATGTGACAGAATTCTACTTTTCACTACACCGTGACACCAAAAAAATTCACAAAAAGATACATGTTCAAGATTTTGTTTTTCAATCCATCTTAAAACCATAAAAATCATAATCTAAATAACTAACTAAATCAAATGATATCCCTATAGTGTATAACAATCCAAAGATAGTAGTATACTTAAGGTATTTGAAAATTATTTTAATAGCATTTCAAGAAGATTCAATGGGGTTTGATTGAAAATATGCACACATAAATACTCTAAAAATAATATCTGGCTAGCTAAAAGTCAAGTAAAGTAGACATACAATCATCCCTTTGTAATTAGTATGATCAACATATTTACCATTTTCACCAAGGACCAACTTTAAGGTGGTACTCATTAGAATACCATATCTTTTTTACTATCAAATCTAACTATTTTAAAAGATAATTAGTATCATCAATTTGATTTAAAATAATTCATCCTTTGTTATGAATGATTTGATATTAATGAAATAATTTTATTTCTCTAATTAAACTCATTTCAAATTTACATTTCATTATTTATGGCAAATCAATACATAAAAAATTCATTGAAGATCCAAAAATTTTGTCATAAAAAATTTATTTTAAATAATAAAAAATCTTTAGAAATTATATTTTATAAACATAATGGTATTATTTATACATTTTATAAAACCATAATAAATAAAATAAGTATGTAGCCTATCACACCAAGCTGTTTGAGCATGTTTTAAACCGTATAATGTTTTTTTATCCTAAAAACATGTTTTAAAAGGTAATGGGTCATAAAACCTAGGGTTCTTCAACCAAACCATCCTCAACTATATACCCATTTAATTATGAAATTTTGAAATCCATTTTATGTAGTTGTAAATTTATATGGGATGCATATGCTAGAAAGATTGAAATGGATTCATGTCTAACAATAGGTGAAAAGGATTCTTTATAGTCAATGAATTCTTCTTTAATATATACTTGTGAAACTAGTATTTCCATATTCATCGTTATGGTGCCTGTTACATCTAATTTCTTTCTAAATACCTACTTAGTGCCTATGGTCAAGGTGTATTTAGTTCTATCAACAAGTTTACAGAAATTATCTATTTCAAATTGATTAAATGCTTCTTACATATAAATCACCAAAAATTTATCATTGACTTTGATATTAATATATAGGATCAATCTATGAAAAAAGACTTGATTTACTCTGGTGAGCTAAAAAAGGACCAGGTATACCTATATAATTCATTAAAAATAAAATTGACATAGTGCCTCCTTTTCATACAAGAAACTAGAAATTGTATAAAAAATTTATGTGAACTAACTCAAGTGTTTGATAAGTTGAAAATTCATTCTTTGGTTTGATAGATATTTTGGATATTTTTTCTTTTGACAAGGACTCCATGTAATAATTTTTGGAAATTATTGTCTTGGTAGATAATTGACTAGACGTTTCTTGCAAGATTTATAAGTGATTGAGTGTTACAATGACAAAAAATCTAATGCAAATTCTAGGATCCTTTATGAAATAATCGTAGGAAAGAAAAATATTGAAAAACAAAGGAATCTAAGTTCACAACATTAGAATTATCATTCTTAATACTAAAGAATACTAACTCATTTTAAGAATTAAATACATTACATGCATCATTTTAAAATTTAACATCGAAATCATCATCACACAACTAAGAGATAATGAGATTATTTTACTTTAATCCATCATCAAAAAGTAATTCTAAAATTAAAATTCATTTTGTGTTATAAATTTGGATAAGGCCAATGATTTTTTGTTTTTCATTGTCACCAAATGTGACATGCCCACCATAAATCCTTATATGATTTTTAAAACTCTACTAGTCCTCTATTATGTGCATTTAACATCCATTATATATATATACCATAATCTTTTATAGGGCCTATTAAATCCTGGATCCTACAAATACAATTCAACAAATAAAATATTTTGGTCCCAAGACATTCTTGGGTATTGTAATATTACTAATTAATGATTTTAGAACCCATCTAGATTCATTTGATTCCTATAAATTGTTTGTAAATTATTAGAAAAATAATCCCAACTTGGTAAAAAAACTAGAAGCAATAAAAAATTTCCCTTATTGGAACATGCTGAATATCTTACAAATCTGGTTATAAAGAGTAATTTTCCAGATTTTGATTTAAAATTATTTTTATCAAAATATCTTTGTCCTGGTTAATATCCTATACTAGATGCATATTTTTGTGCAACATATTTACCATGAATTTTAGAGATAGTGTTATTTTCATTTGTAAAATTTTCTAAATACTTTTCCAAATGCTCATTTGGTAACTAAATCACATAATTTTCTTTATGAAATTTATTATTTTTTTGTTTCTCTATAGTATGCTTAGATTTGATAGTAGTGATTTGAGTATGTTGTTTTTTACAGACATTATATTTATCTTTTAATTAATTTCATGTGTACTCAATCATTTTGCAGTACTCAAACATTTCCTTATTGTTCATGTTTTCATAATCAGATTCATATACACAATAGTAGAAATTTTGTACAGGAGATTCAAGGGTTACATTAGAGTTTTTTTTATAAAGTACATGTTAGCATTGTAACCTTTCTCATCAGGTTATGACTCTAAATAACTGTGAGTATTTTCATAAGAACTCCAGGTGTCTTTAATTTACTTCTTATACCTTTTAAATTTGTCCCTGTATTTCTTCTTTTACTTTAACTTAGATAGTCATCCTTTAAATTTCCTCTTCTATTGTATTCATAATAGATTATCGCATTTGGGTTTTCACCTCTCTTCCAGTTCTTTATTCAGTTACCCTTATAGTCATACTTTCCTTTGTAGCAAGGATTCTCAATGAACTTATTCCTTCCCTATTTTTCATAAACCATCTTGTTAATTGAAAAACTTCCACATCACAAACAGATGTTGAATATTCATTGCTTGAACTATTAGAATGAGTTTGTGCCTTCTCCTTTACATTTTTTTAGAATTAGTGGTCTTTAAATCCACTGATTTATGCTTTGGTTCATCATCTTCTTCTTTTGATGTTTAATTTCCCTCTTACATAATCATATTACCTATAAACTAATTTACTAGTAGAGTTTTTATGTCATTGGATTTCATTATTGACACTGATGTTCCATCCTATCATTTTAGTTGTGATCTGAGAATTCAGATGATTTTTTCCTTATCTATAACATCATGTCCCCAAGATATCATTGTATTTAAAATTTCATTAAACATGTGTTACAATCCATTGATAGGTTCATCAGGATTCATTTTGAAGTTATCATATTTAATTTTATATATAGTATGTATCATTTTATAAACATTAGTTGTTCATTCATGTGAAATAGCTAATGTATCTCGACTTTAATGGGATATTTTACATGATGAAAATCTATTGAATTCTATATAATCTAAGGGATAATATAAAGAATTAATTGTAATTCATTTAATTTTTTAAAATGCATTAGTTGGGTCATCAAATGTATTTTGGGTAGTAGGAAGAATCTTATATTCTTCTACAATTGAAGACCAAATTTTAAAACCCATACTTATTAAATTCATTTTCATCTTAATTTTCCATTGAACATAATTAGATTCATTAAAAAATAGAGTTCTATAGGTATTTTAACCTTACAATATGTTATTTATAATGAAGAATAATAAATAGGTTTTTATGGATTGAAATATTTAGAACTAACAGAAATGTATAGATCTAGAAAACGCACCAAAAAACATAGTATAAGAGATTTCAAAATTCTAAGAAATAAAAGAATTAAAAAGGCCCATTGATACCAAATATATATCAAAATAGGACACTCAATAGTTGGTAAATTTAGTTCCTATCCAAATTTCTATTAGAAACCTTATTTAAAAATACCCCAATTTAAACACTAAATATCCCAATTAACAAAAGTGTAAGATTTTTAAGTGCATTGAAAGTTCATTTAATTTCTCAAAGATTGAATAATTATCAGTTACAATAAATTTAAAGATTAATATAAATTTTGAATGTAAGTTACTAAATCTATAATATTTACTTACAATATAAGAGTAATTATAAATATAATATTTAGTTTTCTTAAATATCTGTGAAAACAGAAAAAACAAAATTTGAAAAACACATCAAATAAAATCAAGAGGTTCAATATCGATCAAAATACTAGTTCTCTAGAAATTTTGATCACCTAACACCATGTAGTTTATATTAATTAAACTCATACACACCCTAGATCAAGGTTCACAATAGCACATAAGTCTGTCCATGTCAACTACACCTCTACCACAGCTATTCATGGTAAATAATATACAGTCAGGCCATATAGGGACCTCTTCAATAGTAATACATGGGTGGAAAATGATATTAATGAGTGATAAGGTGAATATATATTTTATATTCCATCATATCTTAGGAGACAACAGTTTTTTGTTAAATAGACACACAGACTGCTTGAAAAGTAATTATAATGTGCACTACATAGAAGATGTAATGAGAAAAGGTTTATAATTCTTTGTGTTATGTGCTCGAGGATTATAGAATTCATAGGTGTATAAAATGTGAAGATAGATTTAAATTCATGAAATAAAGACCAAAAAATAGTGTCATACTTTCTTTGGGTTCTTGTTTCTAGTGAGGTGATATGCTCCTTGAAGGTTCTCCTCAATAGAGCCTGATGCTGCATGGATGATGGGATTTTTATTTAACAATGAATCCTTCCTTCTTCAAAGATAGTAAGAATAAGTTCTCTAATCATATATACTTTTCACAACCACTATTGTTCTATATATATGGTTACAATGATTATTTCTTAAATTATTTCTTTTATATATTGCAGAGTTGATGAATAGCATGGTCCTCAAAATGAGGGATTCATCGTACCTCATACTGCCCTCTGAAAATGTCTACAAAATACAGTAAATTCATTAATATGATATAAATTACTAGAGATCATAAATATGACTTTTAGAATTAGTTTTGAATTTAAGATTAATGAAAATATTCTACATGTTCACTAGTAATACATTTTATCGGTAAGACCATTTATCGATAGAACATTCTATCGGTATGTTCGTCAATCAAAATGCTGATGCGTCAATGTTCATTATTGTCGTGGATTTAATGCATTGGTGACTCATTTTTATCATTAGGTTTATGTGTCAGTGAGTCCTTCTTTTAGTACGTCAATGTATTAGTGAGTCCTTTTGTAATTAATTTATATATCTTTCAGTGAGTCATGATATTGGTGACTCATACATGACCATTTTTCCTATCTGCCTATCTAATAAAATAAACATTAATAGAATACATTAAATTAATTTTTGAACATCGATAATAATAATTCATAGTATATGAACATAATTCATAATAGATGATTAAAAATGATTTAATCTGATTTTTATGAATTAAAACTATAGGGACCCAACATTATTTATTATAGAACAATTAAATATAGTGATTTAAAAACATATAAAATAATATTTCTGATAAAAATGTACATTTTCAATACCATGACACCCATAAAATGAGAAATAGTATTCTTTATTGAAGAAAACTTGTTGGCTTTTAAAATAATATCAATATAAATAAAATCCCATGGAGCTGAAAAAGTAATTATTTCTATGTAAATTAATAATAGAAAATTTCTTTTTACATTTTTCACAACATTCCTTATAAAACATGTAAAAAGTTTAAAATTGAAATTAAATATAATAAATTAAAAGTGAAATAAAAGTTAATTTAATAGAAATATATATACATATAAATCCATTAATAATATAATTTTAAAAATAAGGACATAAAAGGGAAATATTATTAAGGAAAACATTAATGGATTGTTATTTTTAAAAGAGAACACCCTTATCACTAGGGAAACTCTTGAATCATAATCAACATGAAATAATAAAACTAAAAATGTAAAATTTAATGAGAAAATGTAAATTCATGATATATCATGTAAAAGATTATGTATATACATCATATAAAAGAATAAAGAAGCATAACATAAAAATGACTATTAGAATGGAAATTGAGATATAGTCCATTACCATGAGTCTAATTATCTACATATTTCATTGAATTACGTAATAGTAAATGTATGTTACTTATTTACATTATTTAAAAACATATTTTGGATTATTATTTCTATATGTTTCACTTATTATAAATTTGTATAAAATTACTTAATCAATTGTGTTTAAGCTAAATGATGTTATCATATTTAGATTATATCTCAAAAAACAATTTGTTAAGTTGAATATGATCAAATGGGTCATTCTCCAAACATATACAGAATTATAATAAAATATTCATTATATTTATACATAAATTACACTTTTAAAACTAATAATGTATGATATTAATGAAAAATTATGCATTGTTATGATCACATCGTTGGTAGGACTTACAAACAAAAGAGTACTGTTTCAATTTTACAATGGTAATTATAGAAATAAGTTAAGTAAAATTTATCTTCCCAAAAATAACATTAAATCATAAATAACATAATATTTTATTATTTATACTTATATATTTTTTATTTATTTTTTCATGAAAAAAGAATCGCCGCACTTTGAGGAGGCAGTAGTCCACACATCCATGAATGAAATTATTTCATTTTTAGTAGGTGAAAAGGTAATAAATAAAATGTTATATTATAAAAAATGAATCATAAATGTCAATACTTTCATAATATTTCATTTATATCACATATACTCATTATCCATAACCTTATTACCTTCCATAAAATGAGTTATTAAAGAAAAATCTCATTGATTAATGAGGTGGTAGTCTATCATACACATGAACTATGTTGTTGTGTTTATTACTTATTAGAATAAATAATTGAATTTTATATAAGGATTAAATTGTAATAATAGTGAAATAAATATCATATATAATCCTCATATACATCATTATTATCATCCTTGAGAGGTGTTAATGAAAAAAACAATATCATTTCATGAGGTGGTAGTCTGCAATATCCAAGGTTGATTATTTTGTAACACATTTGTTGGAAGTCTGTGTGTCTATTGGTTTTAAGGTAAAAACAAAAACATCTTAATATATGTTTGATAAAAAATTTATTATATAATAATTGTATATTAATAAAATAAAAACTCATGTTTATTAAAGTTACATCTCCTTCAGAAAACTATCTTTTGATTTTACATAAGGCATAACTTGGTTGTATTTTTACACAATGTAAGGACTAAAATATAATATTAGTGGAGTTATAAAGTTTATATTACAGGTATATATTTAGAAAAATGGATTTAGAGGTCTGAATATAGGTGGATAGTGTGGGACATTTAGAAGTGGTGTAAGTGCCAAATATATAAATTTTTTTGAGACCGAATCCCCCCAACATTTTTTACATGTATGTGGGTGCCAGTAATTAATATAAATTGAGAATAAAAGAGATAAGGTATAAATATTTCTATAAAATTGCTTTCTAGACATTTTATTTTATTTTCCCCAAAATATTAATGGTAATCCACTACAGAAACCATTTTTATCTAAATCATTGTGCATAATATTAATTTTTTCACTAATCACTTTTGTAAAAAATTAATGTTGACCTAAATAAACAATATAAATGATTATTCATCGAAATATAGAATCCATTATTTAAATTTCAAATAACATAATTTTAATAAATTAATTTAATTTTACTCTTGAAAATGTAGGAAGACATCGTGTTTTTTTAAGATTGTTTTCTTAAATGATGATTCTATATTTACTCCATGTAAAATTATTAAAATTAAATGATAATATATGAAAATATTTTAATATATAAATATATGATATATATATAGACTTCAATAAAAAAATTCTCCATTAGGATTATTTTAAATAATTTAAAACAACAAACATTATTCATTTTTAGATATTGTTTCGAACAAACTGGCTTTTAAACTGAAAAACAAATATATATTAGAGATCATTATAATGTTGATTTAAATTTATATATGTCGGTTCATTAAAAATAAATAACATTTAGGTAAAATTAAAACATATTCAAAATATATTGTGATTATAAAAGTATTTAATCTATAAAAATTAAATAACTTATTACCATAATCTAAATTTTCAATATTAACTAAAAATAAATATTCTCTAAAAATTATGAATTTTTCACCAAAAGTAAATTCTTATACTCTAATTCTAAAAATAAACAATATTCTATGATAATAAATTTTTTCAATGTTTAATTAATTAATTTTAAATTTAGTATGATATAAAAAGGTGATAATAATACATTTTAGAAATAAAATATAGTTTTAAGCAAAAAATTAGATTTATTTTTATCTATTGTCTCGAAAAAACATAGGATAGATGTTAAAATTTATATTAAATATATAATATAAATATTTTGTTAATATAAAATAGAAATATTATTTCATAAAAGTAATGGAAGATTGCTGATTTCTACATAATAAAATAGATTTTTTTAATAGTTTCTCATATTTTTATATGGATTTTTTAATTTCTTGTTAATTTGTGATCAATTAATTAATTATATATACATTTGTAAACCATATATTTATAATTCAGAAAATCCTATTAATATCTACCATTCCAATTTCTTGGTGATAATTATCATATAAATAATAAAACATTTAAGTTTTATGTTTAAAATTTGTGTTGTGTGTAATGATTTTCATGTTAAGTGTTTCATGTAACAAAATCTCATCACAATGTAGTGTGTAATGCAAGATAAACTCATTGAAACTTGTCTCTTATCCAATCAAATAAAATTTCTGTATTTAAAAAATATATAGATGATACATTTTCATAAAAAATAATAGATTTATGAATTAATGGAGGGATGTAAGGATGTTACATTGGAATTTCATATGTGAACCAATAGGTTTTGGATGTTTGAAGGTGAGGGGAGAGGGGTGTACTTTATAATTAATGAGAGGGAAAGATGTATAATTATTGAATGAAAAATTTGTACCCACATATTTAACATGCCACAATGAAAAAATGTTAAATTATCAAATCAATAAGACATAAATTTGAAATATGGAAAATTGGATTTTGGATAAGTCTTGGGTTATAGAAAACACTAATAATTTTATTTTACCCCCGATAAACCAATTTTTACTGTAACCTGTGTAAATAATTTATTACATATTATAATACTCATTTTGGTGAAAAATTTATTTTAAATTATTAGATAATATAATCTATAATGATTTAAAATATGGATACCAATATTCCAAATTCAACTCATTGATTTTGAAAATCTAAATTTAAATTTAACCCCACATATGTTTTGATAAATGTTGTCTTAAAAGTGAAAATGATCAATATTTAAACATGTTTTTATATAAAAAATTAATATAAATTTAATATAATGACCTTAATTGAACTAATAAATATGTAATTAAACTAAATTTAGTTTTAAAAAGATATGAAAAAATTGATTTTTTAAAACTTTTTTAACAGAAATGAAAAAAATTCTTAATTTACTCAAAATTCTCCAATGTTCATCCTAAGATAATTTTTTAATAATAATTTGAAAAATTAACATTACATTTTCAAATAATTTTAGAATAGTTATAAAAACTCAATTCCAAATAAATGTTCAAATGGTGATAAGACTTATTTTTAGATATAATATTGGTTTTTAAGCATAAAATTGGATTTGTTATATCATATTTTTACTAGTAATGAGAAATGAAAAATGTTAATTTTTTTGTATAAAATATATTATATACATTTCATTTAAACATTTCACCTAAATTTGTTTCTAAAAATTATATAGGTAAAACATGTTATTGTGTGTAAAAATATTTTTTTAGAAAAGGATTTCCTTTATTATCAATATTTTTCATTTATAATTGACTTATAAATAACGAATTCATTATATATATATATATATATGTGAAACACTTATATTTTTTTAATTTTGTTAATATTATTTGTACCATCCATTCCAATGTCTAGGTGATAACTATCATATTAAATAAAAACATTTTAATATTTTGTCGTACTATATTTACTCACTATTGTTTGTAACACAAACTAAATGTGATGTTTCATGTCACTCAAAATAAACTCAGTGTTCTATATAATAAAAGAAAAATACATTACATTTAATTCAATATGTTGATGAAAATAAATTTATTTCCAAAAATATCTCACAAAATCATAGTGTGCTACATTCAACACCCCCCAAAAATGAATTTCTCAATTGAAATTCATCAGTTTTGTAGAAAAAACTAAGGTTTATTTTTCCTCATTTATTCCTTAGGATCCCATTTAAGTTCATCAAACTATTGGTTTACAAATAAAAAATTCACTACGGGAGTGGTCTAGTTTCACAGAATATTTCTATACAATCCAGAACCTCCACAGGTTATTCCATATAATAATTATTATGCCTCAATATTATGAAATCTGTCTTCAGTACATCTGATATATCAGGTCTAAAATTATATAGGAGATATATGTGAAACAAATTACGAATCTAATAGAGTTTTTTTGGAAGCACTAATTTATAGGATAACGTTATTATATGATTACAAATTTACAAAGGGGTATATATGCCCAAGGATTAGATTTTTATTATATCGTAAGAAATATATCATCCTTTTGGTGTGATTTAGTAAAATTACACATATAATTTTACTATAGGATATAAAGATATATTTTTTATTTCAAAAGTACTG
Source organism: Viscum album (assembly GCA_963277665.1). Classification (NCBI taxonomy): domain Eukaryota; kingdom Viridiplantae; phylum Streptophyta; class Magnoliopsida; order Santalales; family Viscaceae; genus Viscum; species Viscum album. Next base: position 397,865,285 of record OY728148.1, read on the forward strand.
ATATATCAAAATAACTATACTAGAATAATAATTCATTCCCTCAATATTTAGTAATATTTATAAAAAATGGTTATCGCATGTTCTCCAATATTTATAAATATAGAAATGGAAAAAGTGAAAAATTAATCACTAAAACATTAGAAAATTTTAAAATTAAACAATACCATATATTGTTACATTATGACCCTTACAATGTTATTAAGTTTTAAATAATCTTTCTCAATTTCCCTAAATCATCATAACATTAATACTTCAAATATTGTTAAACTATTGTTAATGATCACATGAAAAATATGTGAATGCTTTGGTAATATATTATCTTGAGTATTCAGAATCACCAAAATTAAAATAATACCTCAATGAAAACATGAATGTTTACTGATTCCTTTAAAATCACACATATTTCTAAACATATTCCATAAATATAATAATTTTTTAAACTCCATCAATGATATCATAAACCACATTTTCAAATTTTCATTTATTAGTTTTGAGATTCTCAATACTATACTGTTTTATTGGTCCTTAACAATCATCTATTTATCAAAATTCAACACAATTTTCTCGACATCATTAACATATTAATGGTTATATTCAATAATAACATGTTTTATATAAAATATTATATTTCCATTTAATCAATTTTTATTTCCGTATGTTTTATTGAATATAATATAGCAGATACATATGAAAAACTTACACACAACAATCTTTATTTTTTTCATGATTCATGTATCATAATTATTGAAGTACAACACATAGACATGATAATAATTCAACATTATTCTTATGAAATTATGAATGATTCGTCATCTTATCCATAATACCTCATTCATAAAATATTAAATAAGATTCATTTCGTGATATTAATCAACATATCTTTAATCATGGTTCACACATTTAACATAAAAAATAATATATGAACATCACATACCTTTTGAAATATCATTAATTTTAACTTCATCATCTATAGTATAACCACAACATGTAACACCATGCAAATAATGGTCCTCGTACTTTTTTTACACATAAATTTTTATAATTCATTTCTATTCAACATTCATATAATTTAATCATTGATGATTCCATAAGGAAAATATTATAATCATCTACATTGTTAAATGAAAAAATCATTTTCCATAGAAATTACATTCTTTGGTTCCTTATTTTTGACTCTCAAAACATCTCCATGTTTCATTAAGACATTCCCTCTTGTTCTTCTTCTAACATTATTTACTTATATAAAACATCTTCTATTTTCCTCCATGGTCTCTATAACCTAGTATCTCAAAAAAATATCCTTCTATTCTTTTATGAGTTCTATATTTTGTTGAGGTGAATGTTTTCAATCAAATATAATGATAACTGATTTGGTATAATAATATTATCCTTTAATATAGTCAATAACTGGTACATCTTCCCATTAATAATTTTTTTCCACATTTAATGATAACTCAGTTCTGTACAGTTATCTCCATTGACAACAAACATTATGGATATTGTGTGCAATAGTAATCATATTGGGGGCCCACAAAGTTAAAAATAATCACTTACATGATGTCTAAATTATAACCCATTCTTCCTAATATATGACACATTAGGATTATCATAACTAATTAATAATCATTATTCTATTACTTCATGATGACTCGTAAATAGATTGTGAATAACATAAGAATATCTAACTGGAGTGAAATAGAAAAGGTGCAATAAGAAACATTATTAAAAAAAATAGTGATGGTCGAGTCTAGCTCAATATTCCACATTCAGAGTTATTACTCCTATATACCTCTATACTAGATCCAAATCCACTAGTAGTATATAGATTGAGATATAATTTTATGGAAACCACTAACTTTATCATTTTTCAATATTCTAGGATATTTTATTAGACATTTACTCATTCTTATACTAAATGTTAGAGATATAATTAATGATTCAAAAATCTATTTTTAAATGGTAAGCTACACCCTGAACTGATACAAACTATAAAGAAACAAGATTATTATATTTAAATATTAAAACCGAACAGATGATTATTCATTAAATTATATAATGATCTATAATGTCCCAAATTTTCCAAGTATTTTTTTATTATATGGAAATTTTACGAGTCTGTAAAAATTTATGGCACGTGATTCTGATGACTGGTGTGCCCGAAAATTATTTCTGATCTTTTTTTGGGTACATTCAATAAACGTGCAAGTGGGTTTTTTAACTTTTGAACGGGTACATGGAATTGAAATCTGAGAACATCGTTGAAATCACAGAACCGATATTCACTTAAAGAGACCATAACCTAGACTGTAGTAGGTCGAGGGTGAAAAACAGTTTTCCACTTTTCTATGGAGGAATAGAAAAAAATAAAAATATTAACATTTTTATTTTGTAAAAGCTCTATATGTGTTGTGGAGGTGTGGACCACGTGAACTAAAACCACCCAATTTCAATTCAATGGTGGGGACCACCCTACCCCCTTAAACTCCCTCATTAATGTTTGGAACTCTCTTGAACATCCTCTACATTAATTATTCCACCTACCATTAATTAATTAAGGACATCATTAATTTGTCCAATAATTTAAAATTGACAATAATATTTTATGTGGGTTGGTTCCTCATTTTTTCATGGGTGAAATCATTGGGGAATGGGAGGAATTGGGAGAACATTTGAGGAACACATCCCCCAAATGAAGAACACCATCTCTATCGAAGAACGTTCTTCGGAATCAAGAAAGAGGACGACACACGAGCCCAACTTAAGAAGCATGTTGGGATGCGATGATCATTGGCACCCTATTCTGCTTCACTAATTTCATCTCGCAACATATCAATGATCCTTCGAGGCAGGGTTTGTTATTTTTATACTCCCCATACCCCATTCTGGACATTCTTCAAAATTCAAGAATGAACAAGATGCTTTCTACCGCTTTAATGCAGAGGGTACTGGACAAACAAATATTGACCAACCCCTCCACAGATCTAGTGGTCTTTTTCGTATTCTTAGATATGGAGGAGGACAGAGACCAAATTTGTTGGGGCTCAAGAACACCGGAAGACACCACTGTCGGTCACGTCAAAGGCGGTGGTGCGATTGTGTTGCCGGAGAAGAGCCGCGACCCGTCAGTCACGGTGGAGTAAGGGCAGAGGCCGGCCACACATATGGGAAGTGATGCGCATCCACACCACACGATGGAGAAGAACTATGGCCCTATGCCGTGGCGGCTAGGAGAGGAGCGGCTAGCTTGACGTCGGCCGCTGGAGATGGTGCGACGTGCGTCCGCATGGCATGGAGGAGGGTGGCTGGCCGCCAGCCAACCACATGTTGAGGGTAACCATGGGCCACCAACGTAGAAGGTTGGCATATGATGCGCCGCTGGGAGAAAAAGTGGACGACTGAAACAAATGGCCGATCTGGACTGAGTGAGACCCGCAGCGGGTCCTGCGTGCTGTTTGGTGACCGAACGGCTTCGACCGTTTGGTGATTGAGGCAGGGGGGCGATGCGCCCCCACCATGCGGCCAGGCCGCCATGCATGGGCAGGGCCGGACCCAGTAGGTCGGGCTGACCAGAACTAGGTTGGTTTGACCCAGGTTGGGGTGTGCTGGGTCAGGTCAGTCAGACCGAGTTAGACAGGACCCAGACCATTTTTTACCATATACGTACTTTCAACCATAACATGAACTATGAGAAAATGTTTGACAAACCGTTTGTGGTGCCAAAAACCTTAGAGCAAGAAATTCTTTTTGGTACACCAATCATGAGATTTAGATAATTTTGGGGAACGGTTGGGTTGGATCAAGCACGAATCCAACTAGGCCCTCAGGACTAAAAGGAAAATAACATACAGAATGGGTGTCCATTTGAAACACCATCTATTAAATTAAGACACCGATGATGTAGAGGACCATTGGGATTCTTCTTCATGGGACTTTGTTGATGTTGGAGTATCGACCTGTGGCTTGAGGTGAGGAATCTCCCAGAAACAAACGAGCATAGTGCTGGAACCCAATAGCTGGTTATAACCTCAGAAAGGGACCCTTCATGGGTCTTTATTTTATGATTCAACATGGATCCGCTCTGAAGTACCTTGTGGGACTACTCTTGGATCCTTTGTGGGTCCACAATACTAGGATCCTATGTGGGTATGATGATGTACTAGGATCCTGTGTGGGTCAACTGTACTAGGATCCTGTGTGGGTCTGATGATGTACTAGGATCCTCTGTGGGTATGCTGTACATGGATCCAATGTGAGTCTGATGATGTACTAGGATATTATGTGGGTATTCCTTTAAACATATTAAGATGAATCTGTAGTTATATCTAATAATCTATACTTTTGTACTTAATTTATACCTGGTATGAGCTCAGTTTTTTCCATCATGGGGATAACTTGTGGTATTCTTCTGTATGGCGTACATGTGTTGTACTTTTCCTTCACGGTGACAAATTGGTGGTATTCTTATTTGTGGAATTCCTTTGTGGTACTTACCTTCTTGGTATTCCTTAATATTTGGAATAGTTGAGCTTGGGGATTTTGAGTTGGACCATATGTTTCTTCATTATTGAGATGGGTATACTTGATAACTTAAGGATATATATATGGGGATATATCTAAGTATGGTTTTCAGTTGATTTCATGCTTTTTGGTTGATCCTTTGTGAATTTTTTGAGACCTTGAGGGATTCAGGGTCCCTACTGAGTATTGTTTTTCTCACCCCTGCACATGTTATGCCTACACATTGTTGGGTTTGGTGCAGACAACAGACATCACTGACTGGGGATGAGAGTACCAGGAATGGATCTATCTCATAGGTGAACTTAGACGAGGAATACCACAAAGACGACTTGATCAAGGGAAATACCTACCCTTTAGGTTGGATTCTTGGCGGGTGTTTATAGGAGTTGTTTCCATTTATTCATTTAATTTTCAGTTTTCTTGTACATTATAGTTGGAATTGTATTCTGGACCTTTTTTCTTTCAGTACAGACTCTTTTAAATATACAGATCACTTGTGCTCATATCGTTCTATGTGCTTGGTTGTGTGTGATTACTATATGTAAGGGAAATTCCTTCCCATTTTTAGGGAATACACCTTTCGATGCTAGTCGTCAGCCCCTGGCCAATGGATGGTAGGCTTGGGGTAGTCACGACACGGGCCTCTCGGGACAGGTCGTAAAAAATTGGTATCAGTGGAATCAGTTCTACCATAGAACATATGACTCAGATCCTTTTAATGAAAATAGTGTGATGTTTAGTGAGTGTGGTTATCAGTTTAAGAAATCCAGGATTGGTGTAGTGGCTAATATATACATACACTATGACCCTGACTTCTGATTTATGAATCAGTAAATGAAAACTCTAATTACGTGTGTGTTTTGAAAAGTTTTCTTTGTGGACACTTTGAGTCAGCTCACCAGGTATAACTTATTGATTGTGGTGCACCTATTTCTTTTTGGGATTCCACCATGCTGACGACCAGCTAGGGTTCTCGGAATAGTATTCATTGGAATCCCACCAAGCGACGAGGACTCGGTGCAAGGCCCTCTTCTAGTAGAGGCTCCAGCGGAGGCACTGGTGGTACCATTACCAGTGGGGCCACCGATTCCACCAGCCCCAATAATAGAGAGTGCACACTGCACGATCATGTTTCATGACTTCCATCGCGAGTGGCCACCCAGGTTTAGGGAAGAGACAGACCCATAGGTGGATGAGGATTGGAAGGAGGATGTTGTGATAGTCTTCCAGCTGGTTGGTACACCAGCTGATCTCATGATGTTCCTTGCTGCCAGTATTCTACATGCAGTAGTAGGAAGATGGTGGAGTGGCATACTCCAGGTTCATGACAAGGTGACACTCCTCTGAATAGACTTTGAGAGCCTGTTTCGGGCAGATTTTTTCCCAATGACCCTTCATGAAGTGCACATTCAGGATCTTCTTCATTTGCAGCAGGGCCGCATGATTGTGGCTCAGTACTCAGTGAGGTTCGTCGATCTCTAATGCTACCCCACTGATATGGTGTAGGACCCATTCTTTAGGGCTCAGACCATTGAGCAGGGACTCAGGCGGGAGATCGGGGCTTCAATGATTTCTTTCAGCATCCCGACATATGTGGGGGTGTTGAGTGAACCCTCTTAGTGGAGAGTTTTCATGCTGAGTAGTCACCAGCAGAGAGACCCACCACTATACGTCACTTAACAGAGTCTTCTATGGCTGGCAGCAGATAGATGTCACAAAGGTCCAAGAGGACTAGACCTGCATGCGGACAACCGTAGGATTTAGGGCCAGTTGTGTGTGGTATCAGAGACAATGTTAGTCATGTGAGGAACATGCAGTGTAACACATGTGGCGGGTAGGGTCACATGGCTCATGACTGCCCGTACTTCCATATAGATGATCAGTATATGGTCAAAGGACTTCCCTAGCAGAGACATAGGTTCGACTAAGGAGGTCTTCAAGGAAAAGGGAGACGTGGAAGAGGAGCAATCCATGTAGCTATAAGTGGGCGACGATTCGAGATGTTACCACTTCCACCACCACCAGGTGGTCTACACCGACCACAGGGAGTAGGTGGATAGGGGTGAGCTCATGTCCAGGTATCTGAGTCCTACAACCATGGACTTCTAGAGATGATATGATGTATAATATGTGTCTACTCCACCTTAGATGCATTACATATAAACACAAGTTCCAGTCATTATTTTATTTCTACTACCCATGTTCGGAGCTCAGAGATTCGGTTGGAGCCTTTGGATCGATCCTTATAGCTAGAGACTCATATGGGAAAAGATTTTATTATTACATGCTGTTGTAAGAAGTGTGAGCCTACTCTAGGAGGGAGAGCTTCGGATGGGATCTCCTAGTTACAGCATTGAGGCCTTACGATGTCATCCTGGGTATAAACTGGTTATCTACAATCCATACTAGGATTGACTATATTAGGTGCAAAGTGTAGTGTGTCTACACCGATGGGACCAGTTTTACCTTCATCGGCAAGAAGGGAGCCATTGAAGTACATGATGGATGTACCCAGAGAAGGGTGTAGCCGATTACGCATAAGTTTTCTAGACTTACCCTCAGAACGGTTCATGTAGAGAGTCTGAGTTATCATGTAGTGGTGGACCAGTATTTGGATGTCTTCCCCAATTATGTTTCGGGTCTAACTCATTGCAAATAGGTGGACTTTTACATTGTCTTGTACACCGGTACGACACAGATATCTACACCACCATATCAGATGGCTTCCACAGAGCATTGTGAGCTGCGGGTACAGCTGGAGGACTTACATGGGAAGGGGTTCATTCGGACCAGTGTTTCTCCTTGCGAATCCCTGACTTTTTTAACCAAGAAGGCATACGAGAGCTTGAGACTTTGTGTCGTCTATTAGCACCTGAAGAAGGTGAACGTGAATAAAATGTACACCCATCAGAGGATTGATGACCTCTTTGATCAACTATAGGGTGCTTGGAGGTTCTCAAAGATAGACCTCAGACCAGGCTATCACCTGCTCAGAGTACATGATGATGTTGTGTAGAAGACGTATATCAGATGTCGGTATGATGGTCTTGTCGTTTGATGTGACCAACGCTTCAGCAGTGTTCATGGGACTCATGAACAGGATCTTCCATCCATACCATGATCACATTGTAGTAGTCTTCATCGATGAAATTATGATCTACTCGGCTACTAAGGAGGAGCATGCATATCATTTCATGATAGTTATGGAAACACTCGGAGATAACCAGCTTTATAGTAAGACCTCGAAGTTCTAGTTCGGGATCCAAGAGGTTCACATTCTAGGACATCTCATCTCAGAGGCTAGTTGAAGTGGATCCAGCGATGATCAAGGTGGTACATTATTGGGAGACTCCAAGGAATGTGATAGAGGTACAGAGCTTCATGGGTTTGGTTGGATACTACCAGAGGATTGTGCCATATTTCACCAGAGTTTTATCACCTTTATCAGCATTGATGAAGAATGGGAAACCCTTCGTTTGGTCAGAGAGATGCCACCAGATTTTTCAGGAACTTAAGCAGAGGTTGAATAGTGCCCCCATATTGAGGATACCAGAGGTTGGCGTATAGTATGTAGTCTACTACGATGCATCTGGGACTGAGCTCGGTTGTGTCCTAGTGCCGGAGAAAGCAGTGATAACATATTGTTCTTGACAGCAGAGATAACATGGGCAGAACAATGCTACCAATGACCTGGAGTTAGAAGCAGTGGTCTTTTCCTTGAAGATGTGGCAACATTACATGATGGGAAAACATTTGCAGTCTTCTCGGATCACAAGATTATCAGGTATATCTTCTCTCAGAAGGACCTAAACCTGAGACAATGACATTGGATAGGGTTCCTCCAGGAATATGAGTTCGAGATAATCTATACTCCTAGGAAGGGGAATATAGTAGCAGATGCACTCCACAAGAGATCTGGTATTCAGCTAGTAGGTGTGGCGATGAAGTAGTTGGTCTCTTTGCAGATATCCATTATATATTCATAGATAGAATCGTTTTTCAGTCTCTTACAGTCACTCTCCCACTTCTTCAGTGATACAGGGAGGTGCAGTGTGGGGACACTGACTGCAAGGCTCAACTTTCTCAGATATCAATAGGACATGCACCTGATGGATTATTGATGGTAGGGAGCACATCATCCTTTTCAGAGGACGTACCATGGTACCAATGTTTCTTCAGGGGGAAGTGTTGATGGAGTTCAACACATCCCCTCTAGCAGTATATCCTGTAGTGGTGAATATGTACTAGGACCTGTGATGACAACACTGGTGGCCGAGACTAAAGAAATCAGTATCACAGTTTGTATCTTGATTCCTCACTTGTCAGCAAGTGATGGTGGAGAATTCGGTACCATAAGGATTATTTATACCTTTAGAGGTCCTAGAGTAGAAGTGGGATTGGATATCCATGGACATTGTGACAAGACTTCCACGTACATCCATGGGTTAAGATTCTATCCGGGTGATCATCGACTGACTCACCAAGTCATCCCACATCCTACCAATCAGAGAGGAGGGTTCAGTAGAGAACATGGGATGCCTCTATGTGCAAGATATTATGTGGACACTTGGAGTACCCTCGAAAATTGTCTTTGATCATAATGCTCGTTTCACTTCCCGGCTATGGAAGGGGTTACAAGAGGCTTTCAGGACGCAACTTCGTTTGAGCACTGCCTTCCATCCTCAGACGGATGGCCAGAAGGAGCTGACCATTTAGACCCTTGGGGACAGGATTCATTCTGTTAACCTCAAATTCGGTTGTAGATGGGAGGATCACTTTCATTTTGTGGAGTTTTTATACAACAACAGTTGTCACTCCACCATCGAGATGAAACCTTTGAAGGCCTTGTACAACCGACCTTGCATATTGCTTTTGTGCTAGACTGACATAGTGGATTCAACACTCATGGGACCAGATATTTTATGGGCTACCACGGAGAAGGTTCAGGTCATCCAGGAGATGATGAAGACTGTACAAAGGAGGAAAATGTCTTATAACAATAAGGAACAAAGTCTTATAGAGTTAGAGGATGGGGATCATGTCTTTCTATGGGTCTCACCTCAATGAGGATTGAAGATATTTGGCTGTGGTGACAAGTTATCTGTGAGGTTCATCGGACCCTTCAACATCCTCAGTAGAGTTGGTGAGGTTTCTTACCACTAAGCTCTAACACATCAGTTACACTGGGTGCAGGCCACATATCCCAATTGAGGAGATACGTGAACGACCCATCTCACGTCATCAACCACAGAGACCTAGACATCGACGATGGGGTGATGTTTATGGAGGTTCTAGTGGAGATTGAATATTGACATGAGTGGGTCCTTAATGGGAGGTCGATTCCATTGGTGCGCGTATGTTGGCAGCAGGGGAACCTCCAGAAGAACACATGGGAGTGGGAGGCTCAGATACGTGCTTAGTACCCCAATAGTTTCGTTAGTTTGCATTTTGGCATTCTGGGATGCAAAGCCCTAAGTTGGGGATTATGTAAAGACCAGAAATTTCCATGTATATTTTTAAATTATATAGTAATTTTACGAGTCTGCAAAAATTTACTGCTCGTGATTCCAATACCCGATGTGCCCCGAAATAATGTCAACAACTTTTTTTTCAGGTACGTTCATTAAACGTGGGAGCGAGATTCTGTAGATTTTGAACCAGTGCTCAAAATTGAAATCTGAAGACACCGTTGAACTCGCAGAGCCATTTTTCTCTTAAGTAGACATTCACCTCGACCATAGAAGTTCGTGGGTGAAATTATTTTTCTCTTTTTCATGGAAGAATAGAAAAAAATAAAAATATTAACATTTTTATTTTTGAAAGATCTCTACATGGGATCTATAGGTCAGGACCACCTGAACTAAAACCCCACAATTTGATTACAATGGTGGGGACCACCCGACCCCCTTAAACTCCCACATTAATTGGGGGATGTCTCTTGAACTTCCTCCACATTAATTATGCCACCTACCATTAGTTAATTACAGCAAACTGTAGTTGTGTCATCAATTTAAAATTGACAAACATATTTTATTTTGGATGGATCATCATTTTGGATAGGGATAAATCATTGGAGAAAGGGAGGAATTAGGAGAACATTGGATGAACTCATCCACCAAAAAAAGAATGAATCTCAATCGAAGAATGTTATGTGTAATCAAGAAAGAGGATGATGCACGAGCTAGACTTTGGAAGCGTGTTGCAGAAGCGACAATCGTTGGAACCCTCTTCACCTTCACTGAAATCATCTCACGACATATCAATGAAACATAGAGGCAGGGTTTGTTATTTTTATACTTTCCATACCTCGTTCTCGACATTCTTCATAAGTCAAAAATGAACAAGCTGCATGCTACTGCTCTAACATGGAGGGTACAGGCCAAACATACATGGCTTGACCCCTCTGCAAATCTTGTGGTTCGTTTTGTGTTCTTGGAGATGTAGGAGGATGGTGATCGACACCGGTGGGGCTCGAGAATGAAATCTGACACCATGACCGGCCGCGACAAAGGCGGTGGCACGACTACGCCGCAGGAGAAGATCTACGACCCGTCGGTCGCGACGGAGCAATGGCGGATGCCGGAAATGGTCGGCCACGCGAAGGGGTGGAAGCGCACACCCGCGTCGCCTGGTAGAGAAGAACCGTGGACCTGTGTCACAGCGGCGAGGTGAAGTGCGGCAGGCTTGACGTCGGCCACCTGAGATAGCACGGCGCGCAACAACGCCGCCCGGAGGACTGCGACTGGGGGACTAGCCAGCTGTATACTGGGTGGACCTGTGAGTCGCCACCACGGAGGGGCGGCACACAACGCGCTGTCGGGAGTAGAAGGGGTCGGCTGAAACGGGTGGCCATGCTAGACTGAGAGGGACCCATGACAAGTCCTGCATGCTGCCTAGTGACCGAGAGGCTTTGGCTGTTCAGTGATTAAGGTGGGGGGGGGGGCTCCCCCTGGCCACATACGGCCAGGCCAGGCCGTCTAGGGAAGTCCGGGCGGGACCCAGTGGTCCGAGCCAACCCGAACCTAGTTGGGTCGACACAGGCCGGGTCAAGCCGGGTCTGGTCGGTCCGGCCGGGTCGTACCGGACCCAGACCAGTTTCACCCCTATACATTCATTTACAAATAACCTAAGCTATATGTGTCCGTTTGACGAACCGTCTGTGGAACTAGCAAACATGGAGAGAGACAATTCTTTTGGTATACCCCATATTTTATTTGGATAAATATTGGGTACGATCGGGTTGGATCACACACGAATCCAACCAGGCCCTCGAGACTAAAAGGATAATATCTTACATACCGGACGTCCATGTGACGCACCATCTGTTGCGTTAAGACCCCTATGACGTGGCTGTCCTTTGCATAATTATTCTTGGGACATTATGGAAGTTGGATTAGCAACCCGTTTCTGGAGGAGCGGAACCTCCTGGAATCAAGCGAGCTTAGTGTGGGAACCCATTAGTTGGCTGTAACATGAGAAAGGGATCCTTAGTTGGTCTGTATTTTAGGATCCCACTTGGATCTGCTCTAAGAATACATATGTGACTTCTCTTGGATCCTATGTGGGTCTACTGTACTAGGATCTTGTCTATGTGTAATGATGTACTAGGAACCTATGTGGGTCTGCTATACTCGGATTCTGTGAGGGTTTGATGATATACTATAATACTGTGTGGGACTGATGTACTAGGATCTAGTGTGGGTATGATGATGTACTAGGATTATATGTGTGCCTACCTCTTAATGGAGTAAGATGATTAAGTATTTAAAACTAATAATCTATAATTTGGTACTAATGTTATACCTGGTATGAGCTGAGTCTTTTCCTTCATGGGGATACCTTGTGGTATTTTTTTGTGTGGCGTACCTATGTGGTACTTTTACATTGTGGTTATACCTTGGTGGTATTCTTATGTGTGGCATACCTGTGTTGTTCTTACCTTCGTGGTATTCCTTCTTTTGTAGAATAGATGAGCTAGGGGATTTTGTGTTGGACCATGTGTTGCCTCTAGATTGAGATGAGTATACTTGATAACTTATGTATATGTATGGGCATATATCTAAGTATGGTTTTCATATGATTTCATGATTTGTGGTTTATAAATTTTGGATTTTCTGAGACCTTGACGGTCTCAAGGTTTCTACTGAGTATTGTTATACTCACCCCTCCACGGGATATGGTCGCACCATCTATTTTTGGTTTAGGAAACAGACATCGCTTACTGGGGATGATAGTACCAAGACTGGAGATAGCGTGAAGGTGGACATAGACGAGTCATACAACATGGACGACTTGATCAAGATTTGTACCTACCCTTTAGTTATGATCCTTGGTTTTTGTTCATAAGATTTGTTTCCAGTTATTCATGTACATTTTATTTTTCTTGTACATTATGGTTGGGCTTGTATTCTGTCCCTTTTATCATTTAGTATGCACTCTTTTTACTATACATTTCACTTGTGTTCATATCTTGATGTGTTCTTGTTTGTGTGTTATTAGATGTTATAAGGGAAATGCATTCCCAGTTTTAGGGAATATAACTTTCAGTGCTAGTCACCTGCCTTGGGCCTATGGAAGGCGAGCTTTGGGTAGTTACGATACTGGCACCGAGGGACAGGTCGTGACATGATCGATTCTATAATATATTTTTTCTAGTGCCTTCTGATACCTAGAAACATAAAAAAGTACTCCATAAGATAGATATATCATATCCCACTGTGTTATTTTTAAATTTAACCCATATTGAATATATGATACATAACACCACGAATTATGACCTAGTGAGAGGAAACATAAAAAAGTATGATATCAGATGATCAGTGTGATTTAAAAAGATATATTTAAACATATTCTAGGAAAATGTGTATGAAAACAAGAGAATTACATTTTGAAATCATTCCATGCATATTATAGATCATAATTTTCAGCTACAGATTAAATCCTAGAATTTCAAAAGATGTGACTAATGAAGGAATTAATGAACATGATCCATGAAAACATTATATTGGAATTAGAAATATATTTATTTCATTAACATAAGCATAAAAATCATTTCCATAGTAGTTAATGACCATTGCTAGAACTATTATATTTTAATCATTTCACTCCAAAAAACCATCCGAGTAGTCAAGGTTCACTATCATTACTATCATAGTGGATTTATTCCATAAATAAATGAGGTTCAATCCCAGAATCAACCATGTTTATCTAATGAGATATCAATCTTCACTGAATGAATTTGAGGGAGTTATTGGTCCTACCCATCATATAAAGAAAATCATAAATATGTATTCCACATGTTCATAATACATTAATTATATCTAATCTCATTAAATGGAATGAGTTTCATAAACATGTCATCATAAAAAGACATATAAAAAATAAATATTTTTCATTATCATTTAAAAATTTAATCAAAGCATAACTAGTGAAAAAAGAAACAGGTTCCATAAAATATTTATCATTGTATAACCCATTGAAGAAAAATTATTTTCATATAATTATTTTCATTATAAATATAAAAATTCATGATAAATAATAAAATTCATATCCATGGAGAATATCCCTATTAAATATTTAGAATAATGAATTATTCCATATGAGAGGGAAAAATATTTTGAAGCATAACATGGAAAAACTATAAAGGAAATATCATTTCATTGTGAATCACTTTCTAAAACTAAATCATTATTCAATATTTTTAAAATACATTTAATTAATAAAAATTTAATGTACAGATAAATATTTAAACAATCATGTTTACCATTAATTGAGGAAAATACCAATTTTAATTAGAAAAATAGTAATTTAAAAATTATTTTAAAATTACTATTCAACTATCTTATCCCTTGATATGTATAAATAGATATTTGAAAAAAATTGGTCATGACGGTATAAAATTCCATACATTTTGTACTCGTTAATAAAATGATTCCATTAACACTTTAGGTAAATTTTTTCCATTCATTTTTCGAAAAAAAATAAGTTTCCATTAAAAAACTCTAAAAATGAAAAAATGATTGAATTTTTGTATTAAATATATTTTGGAAGGTGAAAAGCACTTTTTAGAAAATTTTATAAAGAAATGGTTTTTAAAGAAATTTTTTTTTCAACCAATGAGAGAAATAAAATAACATTTCATGAATACAATATTTTTTACTCTTGAGAATATAAAGAGAGGAAAATGAAGTTAAATATGTATTATTATTACATAAATATAGGGGAATAAAAGTCATGAGTTTATTGAGATATGGTTAATATTATTTTGTCATAGAAAAAATATTTCATGAAACTATTTTGATAAATAATGAAATAGTATCATAAAATACTTACAACTTTGGTAACATTGAATCATAATCACCATTGAGGAATTACATCAAATTATACATATAACACCATGAAAATAAATAAGTTCATTATCTAATTTTTAGATGGGGATTTATTTAAATTTCATAAAAAAATATTGGTTAATACATATGATATATCCTAACGTAGGAAAATTGTGAAAATATTCCCCTACTACTTTGTAAAATATTAAACTGTAATCCCCATGAAATAGAGATAAAGAATGGATATTCAAATAAAAATAAAAATAAATAAAATAATAATAAAATAAAATTATGGTTAGTTTGTAAACCATATAAAATAAATAGTTTCTTAATATGGAATTTGTCTCATATAAGTATAAATTGAGAGGGAAATACATTACCTTAGGTCCAAAATTCCTTTGTATAAATTCGAACAACCTATGTAAAAAATATTATTTTTTATAAATATATTATAAAATAATTATCATATGTATCATACCATATGTTATTTACATATGACCATTTATACCAAATTTATCAACAATTCAATGTAAAATATCTCATTTCACATAATAAATGTGTTGTTTGTCGAGTATATTTTGATTAGATAGTTTTGGCCCTCTAACATTGATAAAGGATACATGATATCCATAATATTAAAAATGTTTCAAATATCACTTATGTTTATTATATTATGATATTAATCCATAATATATATATATATATATATATAATAAAATACATTGTTCATGGATATGTTAGGCCACATGTACGCATACACGTAGTTTCCATTTTCTCAATGGATTGAAATAAATATTTGAAAATAATATATCAAAAAATAATAGTTTTAATTTCATATATATCACATATTTTTATTTAAACTACTCATTAATACCTTCCATGTAATGAATATGTGAATAAAGAATCAAATCACTTCATTGGGAGGTACTCTGTCGTACACATGAATGACGTTATCACAATCCCATAGAACAAATTGTAACAAGTAATATGTGAAATAATTTTTCCATAATAATAATATTATCTTAAATATCATATTTAGACATTAAATATATCATTATATATATCTGTTTTGTGTGGATATTTAAAATGAATAACATCGGTTCTTGAAGTGGTAGTCCAACGTACCCACAAATGATGATATTATGTTCCATTTGATGGAGGAGATTTGGGATTTTGGTTATTAAATTAATATAATAACCAATAATTATATTTAATATTCTTATATTATTATATCATCATTGTCTAGTCATAATTTTATGTTGGTAGTGGATGAAATAAAATAAAATACTCAATTAGAGATGCATCCTCTTCCTTGGGAAAAATATTTAGGTATCTCGCATAAGTATTATTGTGATTGATTTTTTAAATTAAATACCTCTTATAGGAATAATGTTTGTAATCTAGTATGTTATTTTGGAAAGAACTGGATGATGAAATTGGATTTTTATGTGTAATGTGGAGAAGAGAGGGGGTGGATTTTTATATGTGTGGTGAGTGATATACTTGTAATTTTTTAAATGAAAAATTTGTACCCACATTCATCAAATGACACAATGCTCAAAAATGGTCCATTATCAAATTTTGTATATATAAGGTTTATAAATGGATGTGAATTTTGTTTTGGAAAACGTTTTTTATCATTTAATCACCTAGAATTTCAGTTTAACCCCATAATAAACCAATTTTTTACATTAACCACAATAAAAATGTTTTTACAATTTTTTCTCATTTTAATATAAAAATAATAATTTTAAATTATTAAATAACATAAATTATTTTTATTGAAATTATTTATTTCATTTTCCTATTTTTTTATTGAATGGATAAATCTTAATGTAAAATTAAACACCAAGATGGGATTTAAAAGTAAGGTTTCAATGAAAAAATGTTCAAAATTTTGAAAGGTTTTTAAAAAAAAATTTAAAAAAATTGATTCCAATGATATAAAATTGAGAAATAGATATATAATTTTATTTATTTGAAATATTAATCTTTCTTAAAACAGTTTTTTATATGCATTAAAATGGATGAAAATTTGTAAGAAAACATATATTGGTTACTATTCATCAAAACGTTTATCTTCTCGTAAAATTTAAAATAATAAACCCTAAGATATCTATGTAATGTTGATTTCAAAATTGATTTTTTTTTTAAATTTCAATTTCTAAATGTGTGTAAAATTTAATTTATAATATATTCACAAAATGAAAAAAACAACTATTTAGAAAAAAAATATTTTTTAATCGTAAAAGGGAATTTATTATAAATTAATTCCCAAAAACACATATTATGAAGTTAAATTATTAATGGAATATAAAATATATAATTATATTTATAATAATTCAAAAATAGTACTTCTTTATTTATTTATGTAAAACATGTTTGCATGGATAAAAATAGATTTTTTTTTAAATGTAATTCCTTTATTTTCAAATAGTTTTTATTGTCATATCTAAGTAATCTGTAAGGAAAAATTAATATTATACATATATTTAAAACATATATTTTCATTTTTAATTTAATAAAAACTCTACCTTCATTCTGATGACGAGGCGATAACTATAATGTTAAATAATAATATTTCAATAGTATATCATGTTTTGTTCATACTCAGTGTTGTGTGTAATTAAAGAAAACCTCATTATTTAATATAATTTTATATAAAATGAAAAAAACTTTTGACTCAACAAAAAAACATTTTTGAGTGTAATTCATGAAAAAACCATTTTTTCATATAATAAAAGCTATTGAACAATTTTAATTTTTTTGAAAAAAATATTTCCCAAAATCTTATGGTGTTACATAAACATAATATGAAACATTATAAAACATTTAAAAGTGTATTTTTATATACATCGTAAACATAAATAGGTACATAACATCATTCCTTTTTGAATGAAAAAATATTGCGATGATGAACACTTTCCACGGTATAATTCTATGAATAAAAACCACATGAAATAAATATCCTTATATGTATTTTTAAATCCTCATAATTAAAATTTAAATATTCATAAAAGTAATATATGCATATTATTTCCATTATATCATAGAAAAAAGAAGTTAATATGTCATATATCTTAATGAAGTAATTCTAATATATAAATATCATACATCATGTTTACATTATAAAAAATAATTATAACCACAAATATAATAATAATATATATATATTATATTTATGTTATAGAATAATTTAAATAATTATAATATTATATATGATCTACTTATTACATTTATATGTCTATTTATTAATAACATATTAAAATCATTATTTCTGAGTATTAACAACTTTTTTCTTCTTGATAATTTTTTTTGATAATCATGTCTATGTAAATTTACCATTTCACTTCATCTAGAAAATTTTAAACATGATATAAATATCATATATGATAGTCATGTAAATATTCATCCTTAAAGGACAATGAAATAAAATAAAAATACACCATTGTTGTAGATGGTATGTCGTACAAACACAAGTTTTTTCTTCTTATCAATGGTTGAAATAGAAAAATGGTACATAAAAATTAACTATTACAGATAAATTATTATCTCATTTATATGATATATATTTTTTAAATCCATATTTATTTCTATCCATATAATTTTTAAATGAAAAATAATCACATTAGTTCATAGAGGTGGAAGTCCACCCATACTTATAAAAAACATTATCATTTTCCAATGGACTAAAAGGGAAGAAGGTCGATATGATATTATAATTACAAAATTATAATAGTGTCACAAATATAATTTATAATAATTAAATGAATAATAATATATATCCATGTAATTTGGTGATGAATAATGAATTTTATCACTACGTGGATGTGGTCAACCACATGTATGCACAAGTAACAGTTTGATATCCCATTTGATGGAAAATAAGGTTGTTGGTGGTGGATTCATGATCATAAAAATATTTTTGTATTTTTATATTATTAATATTAATAAGTTTTTATGAATATAATTGATTTTTTATGTTTATAAGAATCAAAAAATTAGGAGAGTTTGGGTAAGATGATTATCTCTTCTTCGACAATCATCCTTTATATCCATTCACATGGGCCTCTTGAATGGTCATTCATGAATAATATATCCTTTAAATTGTGGATACATAGTTTTGGATGGTAATTACCTAGAGGGGTTTTGATAAATATGTCTGAATTTTTTTTAGATAATAGAGAGAACGGATATTGTTTTATAACAGAGGGAAATGCGATCTCACCACGATTCATTATTTTATTTCACTATTACACAACTCTATAAAATTGGATTTATATTTAAATTTTAAAATATAACAAAAAGTATAACGTCATTTGTGGTATTAAAAATTAATTTCTATCACTATTACAAAGTATAATTTGTATTTTTTATATATTTTTATTGTAGGTGAAGGTTATTTGGAGGACCCGAGAAGAATTTGAAGAAAAATGGGTCAAACTACATAGTAATACATACATTCCGGTGGTGTTAACCACAAAATTCAACTAATATGTTAATCCAATTGGTCTTAACATTTTCTTGAATGTCCTAAATTCAGTAGCATATAACAATTTTGAAGGAACCCAAGACGATTTTGTCTATTAAATGGCCCAATCAAATGGATCTATCAATGAAAATGAATCTGCATGAAGTCAAGAGTTTTGTACTGTATTTTAAATATTATTCCCACTTTATAAAATATATACACTCTAAATTTGATATAGATAGAATGCAGAGGTCGAACAATACTTTTCCCCTTTCATATAATTTTTTAAAAGGTAGTTTACTGTCTAAAAATATTGGGCCATGTTGTATCTCTATATTTTTTTGTCCAAAACCTCCTCCCATTTTGGCTATAAAAACGAAACATAGGCACCTCATTTGGGAGATAGTACAAAAAGAAATGTGATTATATTTTGGAGTCCCAAATGAGTTTTATCCTCATTATTATATGTTTTTAAGGCTATTTTATATGAAACGTCAACATCAATAACTTCATCTCTTCCTATGTAGTTCTAAACTCGGTGTGATCACATAGGGAGGAACATGATGTAAATCTGGAGTCCATGTCTATAAAATTTGAGCTATATTTTCAATTATATGGTTGTATGTTTATTTCATCATCCTTTATTATTATTTAGTAGAGTTTTATATTTTTATGTCATACTCTTCTCATATAATCTTGTTTGGGGGTATCCTATCATGTGATGTTTTACAAACCATTTACCATTTCTTCTTCCCTATTAATTGCAGTGTCTATGGGATTCATATTGGTAAATTAAAACCTCATAAACACAACAAAATATTTTATTATTTATGAAATGGTATCAACACTAAAAAAAATAAAAACTTGGAATGATCATTGAGTTATTCATGTGTTTCTTTAGTGAGTTTTGGTTTTTAATTCAAATAAAAATGACCCAATCATCAGAAGTATTCGATGAATCATTTGGGGTTTATGACTAAACCCTAGTAGTTATAAAAATGTATACTCAGCATAATTATGGTTATAGGTGTCAAAAACATGATTAAAATATCAATACCCTTTCTTTTGAAGAGATGAAGGATGAAGGTCATGATAATTCCCATAGTTGACCACACATCATTAATTATGTTCATTTATGATATGTTTTATCAAATTAATTTTCCTAATAGCTTCTTAAATGATCAAACACCATGTTTTACCAAATAAAATTACTATTTTATTTTCATAATTAATTCCACATTTTTTTAATTAGTGATCTATGGCTCCTTCAAGAGATGACTTGGTGTTCCTGCCATAGTAAAAAAATTCTGGTAAAACTAAACATCTAATTTGACATGCTCGATTACACGGTCAAATATTTTTGTTGTGGGTTGGGATCCAATATAATTTTTTTTATTTATATACTTTTACTTATTTATTTTCATTTTTTATGTAAACATTCAATACCCCTACTATTTTTATTGTTTTTTCCATTCCCTTTTTGTTTCTTCCCCCTCTCTCTTCTTCTCTCTCTATCTCTCTCTAATTATGTAATATATGACTTTATTTTATATTATAAATTAATTCATCTAATTTAATTTTGTAATATTAATATTTATTTTAAAAAATGAATAAATAAATAAAAATAAATAAATAAAAAATTTCTATCAATTTATACATCATTATTGCATAACAATATCTAAAAAAATACAAGTTAAATTTCACCCAAAAATAGAAAAATCACTTCACTCACAATTTATAAAATAAATTTTGAATTTAAAGTATCATCGATTAACCCTTTTTGGAACCTCCATTAGTCCCAAACCTATCAAAAATTAAACCAAATCAAACCCCAGAAAATTATGGGTGAAAATAATTGAACCTTGAATGAAATTACTACCCTAGATGTAGAGTACCAGACCACATACATCCAATATTGTAAAGAAGAACCTATAATTAATCTGAGGTCAGGCCCCATCCACCTCCTTCAAAAATTCCATCTTCTATCTATTGAGGGCCTTTTAAAACATCTCAATATGTTTAATATATTTTATTCAACCACGAATCCCCAAAATGTGTCTGAGGATCCCTTTAAGATTAGAGCATTACCTTTCTCCCTTGATATTATAGATAAATGTTGGATATACTCTTTTCCTACCAAAATTAGGGGATATAATTTCCATAAATTCATATTTCTAGATAATGAATTCCCTACCTCTCACCTGCATCATTTAGAAAACAAATATATGGAATTATGAAATCACAAAGATATACCCTTCCTGAATATTGGGAGAGATTCAATAGATTTTTCTCAATCCCCCCCCCCCACAAAATAACTGAAAAATTACTAATTAAATACTTCTATAATGGAATTATTCCCATGGATTAGAGAATGATTAATGTTGTATCTATTGGTTACCTAGTTGTTATAACTCCTTATGCTACTTGTGACTTAATGGACAACATGACTCAAAATGCACAACAATTTAGACAATGGGAAATTAAACATGCTCGACTATTTTATTAGGTAATTAATTCATTATTAGATGAAAATATAGTTATTAAATTTTATGAGATTAATACCCTTATAAGAAAATTAACTCAAGATCATGGTAAATCACACTCTCCCCCCATTCCATTTCATTATGTAGTTTGTTTTCATTAAATTTATTTTTCTGACCAGTGTTCCCAACACCATGATTCATCCAATTCATTCACATCATTATTTCATATGTGTTCATTTAAATAATCACCACCCATCAAAAAATATCCATTCAGTCCAAATCAAATCTCTCAGTGGAAATCACAACCACATTATTGACAAAGAGTCACCACGAGCTACCCTAAAATATGTGTTATAAATAGTATGCAACTTTCTTATCCTTCAACCTTTTGAAACAATCCTCCTCCAAAAGATAAAACAAACCTTAATGATATGGTGAAAAAAATGGAAACATGTAACCTCCAATTCCAAAAGACCACACAATATTTTATTTATGGCCTACTAACTGAAGTAGGAAAATTTGAAAACACCATCAGTGAGATAATGATGCTAGGATATTAAAAACTACCATCGTTGATTATTTCTAATCCAAAAGAAGAAGGTAATATTTGTGCAATAAAATTTTATAGTTGTAAAGAAGATTATCCATCACCAATTCTACACAACAGGTATGTCCCCCACTTGATTACTATCTTTCATTACACATAAATGATTAAAATAAAGTGTAACAGAAATAAACGCTAAACAAGTTATTATTGTGCATCCCCCTAAATAATATATTCCCCATCCTTTACCACACACACTCCCAAAACCTAAGAATGATTTTGATTAAGGGATTAATAAATAAAAAATGGATACATCTAAAAAGGTGCATGTTAACAATACACTATTAGATTAATTTAAAATAATCTCAAACTATGTAAAATTTATTAAAGTTATTTTCCACCATAGATCAATATTGAATGGTAATAGGACAATACACCTTGGAATGAATGTCTTGGTTTTTATACAATAATAAAATCTAACCAAATGATTGAATCCATGAACATTCACGATAAATTTTACTATAATACAGACCATATATTCATATGAAAATCCAGATTTAGGTGATTTAATTTATGTTTTTCCACACTATGTGTATAAATATCTTTAGGTTATAGTGCCCTAAACAATGATAATAATTATGAAACATGCAAATCCTATCACAAAACAAACTTTTAATGTGATTGATGATTTTTATGTAAGAGTGAAGAATTTCATCTTCCAAACATACTTCTTTATTCTTGAGGTAAAATATACATGAACCTAATGATATGTTTCTCTCATTATTGAGAAGAAATTCTTCAAAACGGCTAATACAATCATCAACGTTCAAAATGGTACACATTTTATGAATTTTAGAGGTGAATTTTATTTTCAATATCCATTGTTCCTCAAAATACGCAACTGAAGAGATCCCCATTTTTCTTATATATTTTATGGATTTTATCTTTAATAACTCACACAGACAAAATACTCTTCTTAAACCATACTCTGATTAATATTACTCTTCTCCAACATAGTATGATTTTTGTTTTTATTGATCTTCTGAGTTTTGTGTCAGTTCAAAAAATTGTAAGTATGTGCTTTAATTGATGAGTGTGATTAATATGTGGTACCAATAAATGTCGATTATTCCACAAATCTCATTTCCAATGATTTTATACCCTTATATAACAAACATGAGAAGATAGATAGTTTCATGAACCTCACTCCCTCAAAATTCCCTCTATCAATTAAAAAACAAAAGGTGTTATAATTAAAACCACCTCTATCAAATTTAAAATATTCATATCTTGACGGTATTGAAAAATTTCGCATCATTATTTCTAAAATTGTATCGCCATAGTATTAACCAAAACTGATTGATTATTGGAGAGAGTGTAAAAAGGCGATAGGATGGACATAAGACTCTATTCTTGAGATTATCACATATATTTGTATTAAGAATATACTTGTAGATGATGAGGAAAATCTTATAAGAAAGATCAATTATGGTTAAATCCCAGAATACATGATGTTGTAAAATTTGAGTCAGTAAATTACTTATTTTAAGGATCATTTATAAAAAATTTCATAGAAAAATGTTCAAACTATTGAATATTGGGACTAAAAAAACTATAATAACTATAGTGTGAAATGAAAGTAATGAATTTTTTCAAACAGAATTTTAAAATTGTTCAAGAGACTATATTGACTTCCATCAACAAAATCAATAAATATAAAACGAACACTTTATTCATCATTTTTATAGACCAAATGGTAGAAATATTGGTTGGTATATACCATTATTATTTCCATGATGTATATTTTGGTCATTTTCAAATCTATATAGCTAATGAGGATCAATAAAAGAAAACATATAACTATCCATTCAGCATAGTTTCATACAAAAAGTTTCCTTATGGTATTTTTAGAAATCCTTTCACATTTAAGTGATGTTAGTTATATATTTTTTAAGAGTTATTGGAGAATTGTATGGATGTTTTAATGGATGATTTTAGTGTTTTTGAATCTTTATTCGATAAATGTTTAACACACAAAGGTTTTTTTCCCAACCATTACATTGAAAAATACCTCATATTAAATTATGAGAAATTCCATATCAGGGTTGAGGAGTGGATATTTCATGGGAATTTCATATCACATGATAGAATTAAACAAGATAAATAAAAAAAATTAATTAATTCCATTGCATTAATATCTAAAATAAGTTTGTTACGTTTGATATTTCTTGGGTCATGATGGGTTTTAATATTGATTAATTAAATAATATAGTTATATCTCACTTCAATATTCATGGTAATTACTAAATGATTCTTTTTTTTGTTTGATGAGATTTGTGATGATTCCTTCAATTCATGAAAATGGAGTCTCATGTCTCCACCCTCCATAAAACCATTAATGATGGATAACCCCTTCATAATTATGTGTGATTCCTCAAAAATAATAGTTGATGGAGTATTATCTCAATGCACTAAGAAGTCTCCTCATTTCATTATGTATGACTCCTATACCCTAAACCCTACACAAGAAACTAAAAAATTATGAAATAGAATGTAACACCCCATGATTTCATAATGTGTTACTTCATCAACATAATTCAATATCTTTCACTACACACAACACCGAGTTCAAGCGCACTATGACTTACCAAACAAGCCATTCAAAAGAGGTTATGAATAATATTAACTAAATTTTGAACTTTATATAATCCTTATAATTTTAGAATCTATATTATGAGTATCTTAGACATAATGTAAGAAAAAATTCATTTTTTTAGATAAAAGAAGTATTTTTAAAAAATTCACTTTTATCAACTTTTAATAGTGAAACCTTTTTAAATCCAATATTTTATTCTTTTATATATTCAATCTGACAAAATAAATTTATTCTTTAGAATGGGGACATCAAAAATTTACAATGAAACACCCCAAGATTCCATGGTATGCTTCTCTTTGTATGAAACAGTAGCGTGTGTTGTACGCAACTTTGAGTTCTAACACACACTATAACCTATCAAACTAGCCATTATGAATAGTAACACCTACTTTTTAAAATTTTATAAATTTTATCTCTCAAAATGGAATTAATTTTTGGATTTGGAATATCAATTTTAGCCTAGAGTGAAATTTTGGTACTTTTCAGATAACATTTATATTTTGATGAATAGTTAAAATTACTAAATTTTTATTAAAAACAACTTTTTTTATTCAAAATAATTAATAGTGATAAATTATTAATTTGAGTGGTTTTAAAGTATATTTATAATATATTTTTACCATTTAATACAATGTTAGTCATTGGACATAATTTCACAATTAAACCAGAAATAAACAAGTGTCAATCTTGTGATAGTTTTTAAATCTTAAAAAAACTTTTTGTTTTGATAGCGGGAATTAATTTTAAATTAATTTCTTCCACTTCTATGTTTTGAATTTGGAGAAATGGATTCAATATTCGGAATCAGTATGTCCAAATTGTGTAAATAGGTAACTTTTATTTTTAGACATTTTGAATAATTACTTCGGAAAATATTTTATTTACCATGGTTAAAAGGTAAATCCACTAAATAAGGGTTACAAAATAATATTATAATAATAATAAATTACCCTAAAACATGTCTTACCATTATTGATGGATACATGTATGACCATGTGCATCTTTGGGTCGATTTTTGGGACCCCATGGTTATAGGATCTTGACCTTTTCTTACATTACTATTACATCTCTTAAAGATAAAAAACATAATAGCATTACAAATAGAGGATCCAAAGGTTTTGTGTCTTGGGAAAACTAGGACCATACATAATAAATACAATATCAAGCATAAACATTTAATTACTTTCGTCATCTCTAGCTTATTATTGACACTTTCCCTCTCCTTAGTACATGTATCCACCTGAGGATATACATCAAAACGGGTGAGCTATAATCCCAGTAAGAGGTTAGATAAGAACATTATAGCATGGGGTGAGAATAATCATGACATAGGCAAAATAACATGAACATGAGAGGAGCATAAATTAAATACATGAAATGTAGCAATGCATAAAAATGAAACATCATGTCTTAGTGGTTAACTACCACACATACTTATGAACCAAGCTAGAATCTTGTTCACAGATCATTTCCCATTTACTCATGAGTTTAATCACTTTACCCAATGCATTATAGCACTATAAAATTCTGGGTGCACCCGTCACATTTAAACATTCATATTGCGCTATATAATTCCGAGCGCACCTGTCACATCATAAGATTATAATTTATCATGCATTCCATAATGAATATATAACATAAATGAACATAACTAACCCATGAAAAGGAATGAGTTGCATCTCAAAAGAACACATTCTTAAACTTTGGGTTCCTAAAAGAAAGCGGGAATAACATACTTGATACAAGAACCATCAACCTTGAATGAGAGGTAAAAATTGAGTTCTTAAGAGAAGAGTTATTTTAGAAAACATTTTGGAGTGACATAACCTTTATTAAATAACATGTATTTCCTAGAAAATGAAATAAAATGATGAAAAAATGATATCTAAGGAGTGACCATATCAAAATGGAGTGAAAGAGGTAGATCTCGAAGGATGAAAGTTGGGTACGAGAATTTCCCCTTACCTTGTATCTGAATGCTTCTTTCTCTTTAATGTCCTGTATAATCACATTATATTCATTAATTAGAAATTCCAGAACATTTAATACATTAATAGGGTTAATTATAGTTTCATTATGTCATATTTTGTTCCTTTGGATGACTTGTAGAGTTTAAAAACATTGTTCGGGGATGTTCGTTTTTATGGTTTTCCTGAGTGGTTCACTTTTATTCTTAAATTGATGTTATGGTAGAACATGGGTAAACATCCAGAACTGATATTATATGTCATTAATGATATTAAAGAATTTTTAATAATCTTATAATGAATTATATTATATCCATGTGGATGAATCATTAGATAAGAATTAAATGAAGGTCATTTGGGTCAATTTGGGCAGTTTTTCGATCATTATGAACTTGTTTTAACTTATCACTTAGTAATATGGACATAATTTATTTCCACAACATTAAATAGAACAGAATACATATAACATATTCTGGTTCCACTATAAAAATGGTTTCATTACCAGATATTAATGTATAAATGGAAGAATAAAACATGTCATTCTTGAAGGTGAAAAATTAACACCTCACGAACAACGTTCTATTTAATAACATAAAAGGAAAATTTAAAGGGGGTTGGATGATATAAGATACAATTAGAATCATAAAATTACAGTATGTATATAATAATATAGTTACAATAAAATTTGAATGAATATTGGTGGGGAGAGATCACGAAATGAACTTGAACTTGAAAGGAACTTAAAGGAGAAGAGGGAGAGAAATTACCTCTTAAATCATCCTCTTGAGATCCTCCTTGAGGAAGCTAGTATTAATCTTTTGAAGATACCATAATATTTTAGAAGTGGGGTAGGGGCTAGGGAAGCTATTTGGTCAGAGTATAGAGAAGGCATGGGGCTTGAGATGTGTGAGGAATTGAGGGTGTGAAGGGTGACTTTTATAGTGGAGGGGAGAGGGGCTTCCTTAATATAAAATTGATTAGTTTATTCGTTACCCAAAAGACATGGAATAGTGAGTATTGAAAGTCCAAGAATATAAATTTTATAATCCAATCCAGAACCAAGTGGGATTACATCAGCAGAACATCACACATGACCCTATAATTAGCTTATTTAGCTTATTTTGTAAATTACAGTATTTCACTATTCATAAAAAATTCAGGTATCTCAGAAAAATACCAAAAAATTACCCCAAACATTTTTTGACGTGAAGAATCCAAAAATGAATTCCATTTTTCAAAAATAATTTCTAAATATTATTATTTTAATAGATAATTAAAATCATTATTTACTTAAAAAATAGTTTTTTTAAGATTAAAACTGATTTTATAGTGCTTTCAAAAATTACGCAGGGTCTTATTAAATTATCTAAAAGCTATAATACATTGATTCAGTAATTTATGAATACATTTTAGGGAAATAAATATTGTTTTAAATTAATTAATTAATTATAATTAATTATTTATGACTTACAAAATACAAAAACGTTTACTAAGGTCAAATTGTCAGTTTCTAAGATGTCTAAATTTTATTTAATTATTCATAGGTAATGTTACTCTTATGTTTGATTATTTACTATTAATAAGGGTCATATTACTATTCATATGGGTATGATACTATTCATAAGGGTAGGTTACTATTCCCCAAAAATTATTTTTGTTTCATTAGAATCCAAAAATCATCTTGAACACCAATGTGTATATAGGATTTTCAAAATTCAAAATGTAAAAGTGACAACCTTATGTTTAAAGGTCACTTATCACTTAGTAGTTCATTATTTTGTGTTTTCAAGTTATTTTATGACATAATTATAAGAACGGAAATCTTCCATTGAAAAACATTGTGTCGTTATATTCTTCCCCCCTTATAAAATTTCACCCCTGAAATTTCACTTTACACAAACTGGTGAGGGTACTTCTTTTTCATTGCCTCTTATGGTTCCCAGGTTTCTTCCTCAAACATATGGATCCTCCACAAAAATTTGACAAGATGGGTTTTCTTGATGCGTAGAACCTTGTCTCTCTGATCCAGAATCTTTACTGGCTGCTCTTCACATGAGAGATCATCTTCCAGCGGCAACACCTCTGTGTTTAGTAAAAGTGAGGGGTCTGGTATGTACTTCCTCGGTAGTGATACATGGTACACATCATGAACTTGATCCATATTCTGTGTAATTTCAAGCCGATAATCCACATCTCTTATGCAGTCAAGGATCTCAAAGGGGCCAATATACCTTGGGCTTAGCTTCCCTTTCTTCCCGAATCTAATGAATCTCTTCCATGGAGATATTCTAAGGAAGACTTTATCTCCAACGTCTAACACAAATTGCCTTCGATGGTTGTTAGCATAGCTCTTTTTCCGACTTTGAGCAACTTTGATGTGTTTCTAGATGACTTGAACCTTCTCTACCATCTCTTGAACATGATCGGGTCCAAGTAGCTTTCTTTCTCCAACTTCATCCCAAAAGGTTGGAGTTCTACATTGCATTCCATAAAAATCTTCATACAGAGCCATCTGAATACTCGAGTGGAAGCTATTGTTGTATGAGAACACAACCAATGGGAGATGCTGATACCAACAAAATTTGAATTCAAGAGAGCAGGCACTTAGAATATCTTCAAGCGTCTGAATAGTCATTTCAGACTAGCCATCAGTTTGGGCATGATAGGTCGTGTTGAAATTTAATTCAGTACTCAAAACATGTTGAAGGATCCTCCAGAATTTAGATGTGAAACATGGATCACAGTCAGAGACAATTGAGAGTGGAACACCATACAGTCTCACCACTTCCTTCACATATATCTTTTCAAGTTGTTCAAGCGAGAGGTCTTCCTGAATAGTTATAAAATGGGCAGTCTTGGTGAGTAGGTCAACCACAAACCATATCACATTATTTCCCATTGACGTCTTCGGGAGACCCGTGACAAAGTCCATAGTAACATTTTCCCATTTCCACATGGGTATAGGCAATGGCTACATCATACCTTTGGACTTTTGTCTCTCAACATTAACTTGCTGACATACAAAGAACCTTGATATATATTCTGCAATCACCTTCTTCATGTTATCCAACCAAAAGTGTTCTCGGAGATCACGATACATCTTGGTACTCGCATGATGGATATAGAATTTTTGGCTATGTGCATTGTCCAATAGCTCCTTCTTTATCATGGGTGATGAAGGCACACAAAGCTGTGTTCCAAACCGAATCACACCATCATCGTCGATATGGAACTCTTGTAGCTTCCCTTCATTTACTACATTCACCCTATTTTGTATCTCCACGTCATCTCTTTGTGCTTCCTTAATCATCTCTTGCATGGATGGTTTTTCAATCATTTGGGAAATTTAGGATGTATCCCCTGCCCTTATGATTTCCAAATCCAGCCCTTGCATATCCAATAAAATTGGGTGTTTCTCAATCCACAACATGGATAGTGTAGTGGGTTCTTTTCTACTTAGAGCATCAAATACATTGTTCGCCTTTCCAGGATGATAGTGAATAGAGTAATCGTAATCCTTGATTATCTCTAACCATCTCCTTTGACGCATGTTGAGCTCCTTTTGTGTGATTATATATTTTAGGCTCTTGTGGTTGGTGTATATGTCACACATCTCGCCATATAGGTAGTGCCACCATATTTTCAAGGCAAAACTCACAGTTGCCAGCTCTAGATCATGCGTCGGGTAGTTCTTCTCATGGATCATCAACTATCGTGAGGCTTAGGCTATTACATTATCATTTTTCAAGAGTACAAAACCCAATCCTTTCTTTGATGCATCCCTATATATCACAAAACTTTCTCCACTTTTCGGTAGTGTGAGTACTGGAGCATTGATCGGCCTTCTCTTTAGCTCCTTGAATCTTCCCTCATATTCTTCCATCAAGACATACATTACCCCTTTCCTTGTTAACTTAGTTAGCGGGCTTGACAATCATGAGAAGTTTCTCACAGAATGTCTATAATACCCAACTAATCCAAAAAAACTGTGGATTTCGGTGACACTAGAGGGGTTGGGTGATTCCTCAATCGCCTTTGTCTTTGAAGGATCCACAAAAATTCCCTCACTTGTGATCACATGTCCCAAGAATGTTATTTGATTCATCCAAAAGTCACACTTTCTGATCATGGCGTACAACTTCTCCTTTATTAATGTCACCAAAACAAGTCTTAGATGTTCTTCATATTTCTCCTTGCTCTTGGAGTATATGAGAATATCATCGATAAACACTACAAAAAATTTGTCAAGGTAATTTGTAAAGACTATATTCATCAAATCCAGGATGATTGAAGGGGCATTAGTATGTCCAAAGGGCATCACCAATAACTCATAATGCACATACCTTGTACAGAAGGTAGTTTTATGAATATCTTTCTTCTTCATCTTTACCTGATGATATCCAGAATGAAGATCCACCATTAAGAAGTATTGAGCTCCTCTTAACTGATCGAATATGTCATCAATCCTTGGAATAGGATACTTGTTCTTTATGGTTATCTTTTTGAGTTCCTGATAATCGATACACAACCACATTGTTCCATCCTTCTTCTTCACAAAGAGCACTGGCGCACCCTAAGGTGATTCACTAGGGAGTATGAACCCTTTGTCCAGATGCTCTTGGATTTGCTTCATTAACTCCTCTAGTTTTATAGGAGCCATCCTATAGGGGCTCTTTAATATAGGAGTAGCTCTGGGTATGAGTTCAATAGAGAAATCTACCTCACGATCCGAGGGAATTCTGGGTAACTCTCCGGGAAATAAATCGTTGTATTCCCTCACGATGGGCATTTTCTCAAGGTTGTAACTTTCCTTCGACCCAACCATTTGGGCGATGTATGATTCTTCATAGGGTATAAACACCCACACCATTGAAAGAATTTTCAACGAAGATTCATGATCTTCATTGAATTTGTAGAGGAGCATGGGATGGTTCGGAATATGAAATGATATTTTATTTTCCCGACAGTTGATGTGAACTCTATATAACAAGAGCCAATCCATTCCCATTATAGTGTCGAATTCCACCAAGGGAAGTATTACGAGATTTTCCAGAAGAGTCTTTCCACATAGGCCAATAGGAGAAGAGTCAAACACTAGGGTTGAAATGATTGCACCACTTGGTGTTTTTACATGTATCTCTACTTCAAGGTTTTGGGGATTTGATTCTATAGTTCTAGAAAACTTGCAAGATATAAAGGAATGCGTAGAACTAGAATCAAATAAGACTTTTGTCATTCTTGAGTGAATAGGAAGTGTACCTTGTATGACTTCATTATCATGATCCACCTCCGCAGTAGTGATGTCATAAGCCTTCCATTGTTCCTTTGGATTTGGTGGCTGCTAAAGCTGATTACCCTCGAGAGCTCGAGGTTTAGTGCACTAGATTACATAGTGACCTAACTCCCTACAGTTGTAGCATTGAACCATGGGTGGTTCTCTCCTTTCATCGGCTACATTCTCTTTCCTTTTCATTTCTTTTCAAAACTCTTGAGCATGGTGTCCTTATTTCCCAGACTTAAAGCATTTCCCCTTCCCTTTGAGGCAGTTCCTATTGTGCAACTTCCCACATTTTTGACATGTGGGTCGTTGATTTTTCTTCCCACCTTTATCACTAGATCCACTAGCTTGAAACTCCATATTTAGTTTCTTATCCCTATATCCATGGGAAAATTCTCCAAAATCCATCTCCACATTGAGATCATACCAAACAATTTCTTCATAACTCCTAAACTCTCAAATTTCAAGAGCCTTTCGAAGGTATGATTTTAATCCACTAAATAATCTATCAATTGTGCTATCATTATTGATTACAAAACCCGAAACGTACCTTGAAGGCCTTGTGAAATTCGCTTTATAGGTTGTGATAAATTCTCCTTCTTTTTGCATGATTTCTATGAATTCTCTCTCCATCTTCGTGCGAAGAGTTCATGGGAAGTACTTATTAAGAAACATTATCTTAAAGTCTTCCCATTCCATCTCTTCAATTTACTCCCTTGGATTGGTGTTCTTAATCAAAGCCCGCCATTGATCGGCTTCTCCATATAGATGATAAATGGATAGAGTCACCTTCTCCATATCAGAACATTAAAGCATATAAAAGATCTTCTCCATGGAGTTGACCCACTATTCCACAACTAGTGGATTGGAAGATCCACAAAACGTCGGTGGTCGTTGCCGCATAAAACATTCGATAGCTAGTTTATCCCTCTTTGGTGAAGGAGGAAGTTCCCCATTATTATGGTTGTTGTTCATAACATGAGATAATTGGGTAAGAATTTCCATGATGTTTTGAACTCCACCTCCCAAATCATTGGGGATGTTGTTTGGGCAATCGTCGCATTGGCCCTCACAAGATTTGTTGGCCTGATTTCTCCTGGTTCCCACCATTTTCAAAAATAGAAAAGGTTAGAACAAAACATAAGTAAAAAGTGATTAATAACTTATTCATTAAACAAATTTATACCAAAAACATAACTTATGGGTTCCCTAGGTAAATATTCTTGTTTGTATATTTGTACTTAATATCATACTAGAGGTTTTCTCTAGGGTTCAACAATAATAATTCCCAAATTAACTAAACCCTACCTCTGATACCAACTATAGTATCCCAGCCTTTTCCTACATTACTATTACATCATTTTAATTATAAAAAACATAATAGCATTAAAAATAGAGGATCCAAAGGTTTAGTGTCTTTGGAAAACTAGTACCATTCATAACAAATACGACATCAAGCATAAACATTTAATTAATTTCTTCATCTCTAGATTCTTTTTGACACTTGCGCTCTCCTTAGTACATGTATCCACCAGAGGATATAGATCAGAAGGGGTGATCTACAAGCCTATTAAGAGGTTAGATAAGAACATTATAACATGGGGTGAGCATAATCATAACATAGGCAAAATATCATGAACATGAGAGGAGCATAAATAAAAGACTTGAAATGTGGAAACACATAAAAATGAAACAGCATGTATTAGTGGTTAACTACCACACATACTTGTGAAACAAGCAAGAATATTTTTCAAACATCATTTCACATTTACTAATGAGATTCATCACTTTATCCAATGCATTGGATCACGATATAATTCTGGTCACACCCGTCACATTTAAACATTCATATTGCGCGATATAATTCCAGGTGCACCCGTCACATCGTAACATTATCAAATATCATGCATGCCACAATGAACATATATAATAAATTAATATAACTAACCCATGAAAAGGAATGGGTTTAATCTCATAAAAACACAATCATAAACTTTCGGTTCCAAAATAAAGAGGGAAAAACATACGTGAGACAAGAACCATCAACCTTGAATGAGAGGTAAAACTTGAGTTCTTAAGAGAAGAGTTCTTTCGAAAAACATTTGGATTGACATAAACTTCATTGGAAAACATTTATATCCCAGAAACTGAAATACAATGATGGAAAATTTATCTTTAAGGAGTGACTATATCAAAATGGAGTGAAAGAGGAAGAACTCGAAGGATGAAAGTTGGGTTGGAGAATTTCCCCTTACATTGTATCTGAATGCTTCCTTCTCTTTAATGATGTGTATAATGAGATTATATTCATCAATTATAAATTCCATACCCTTTTATTCATTAATAAGGTTCATTCTGGTATCATTATGTCATATTATGTTCCTTTGGATGACTTATAGAGTTTGAAAACATTGTTTGGGGATGTTCATCTTTATGGTTTTCTTGAGTGGTTCACTTGTATTCTTAAATTGAAGTTTTGGTAGAACATTGGTAAACATCCAGAAATAATATTATATGTAATTAATGATATTACAAAAGTTTTAATTATCTTATAATGAATTATATTAGATCCATTTGGATGAATCATTAGATAATAATTAAATGAGGGTTATTTGGGTCAATTTGGGCAGTTTTTCGATCATAATGAACTTGCTTTAACATAACACTTAGTAATATGGCCATATGTTATTTCAAGAACATTAAATAGAAAATAATACATATAACATATTCTGGTTCCACCATAAAAATGGTTTCATGACCATATCATAAGGTAGAAATGGATGAAGAAATCATGTCGTTCGTGAAGGTAAAAAATTAACACCTCACAAACAACGTTCTCTTTAATAAAATAAAAGGAAAATTGAAAGGGGGTTGGATGATATAAGATACCATTATAATAATAAAATTATAGTAAGTGTATAATAATGGAGTTAAAATACAATTTGGATGATGAAAGGTGGAGAGAGATCAAGAAATTAACTTGAACATGAAAGGAAATTAAAGGAGAAGAGGGAGAGAAATTACCTCTAAAATCATCCACTTGAGATCATCCTTAAGGAAGCTAGTCATGGCCTTTTGAGGAGAGAAGAAGACTTTGGACGTGGGAGAGGGGCTAGGGAAGATGTTTGGGCAGAGTTTAGTGAAGGATTTGAGATTGAGAGGTGTGAGGAAATGAGGGTGTGAAAGATCGATTTTATAGTGGAGGGGAGAGGGGTTTCCTTAATAAAAAAATGAGTAGTTTATTATTTCGCCACAAGACAAGGAATAATGAGTATTGAACGATCAAGAATAGTAATTTTATAATGAAATCCCTAAAAAAGTGGGATTACATCAGAAGAACATCACACATGACCCTATAATTAGCTTATTTAGCATATTTTGTAAATTATGGTATTTCACTATTAATAAAAAATTCATGTATCTCAGAAAAATACCAAAACATTACCCCAACCATTTTTCAACGTGTAGAATCCAAAAATTAATTCCATTTTTCAAAAATAATTTTCTAAAAATTATTAATTTAATATTTAATTAAAATCATAATGTACTTAAAAATATAGTTTTAAGATTAAAAATGATTTTATAGTGCTTTCAGAAATTACGTAGGGTCTTTTTAAATTATCTAAAAAATTTAAGACATTGATTAAATAATTTATGAATACGTTTTAGGGAATTAAATATTATTTTAAATTAACTAATTATTTATATTTATTTATTTATGACTTAAAAAATACTAAAACGTTTACTAAGGTCAAATTGTCACTTTCTAAGATGTCTAAATTTTATTTAATTATTCATATGTAATGTTACTCTTATGTTCGATGAATTAGTATAAATAAGGGTCCTATTACTGTTCATAAGGGTATGTTACTATTTATAAGGGTAGGTAACTATTCACCAAAAAATATTTTTGTTTCATTAGAATCCAAAAATCATCTTGAACAGAACCGTGTATGTCAGATTTTCAAAATTCAAAACATAGAAGTGACAACCTTATGTTTAAAGGTCAATTATCACTTATTAGTTAATTATGATGTGTTTTCATGTTATTTTATGACATAATTATAGTAATGGAAATTTTCCATTGAAAAACTTTGGGTCGTTACAATGGAGGCACTTGTAGGTGATAGGGACACTTTATTTTAATTTTGATAAAGTAAATACAAAAATGACATAAGCATATATCTTTTAGAAAAAAAATTTTTACATAAGGTTATAAATGTTATATTTTAGATTATAAATATTTATTAGAAATATAAAAATATTTCCTATATAATGATAATTTTTTTATAATTTTTAAACATTGAAAAAGTAAAAATATATATGACACAATAATGATGCAGTATATTCCTTATTAATGAAAGAATCAAATAATTGGTATTATAAATGTTAAAATAAATATAATTTAATGTTTTGCTGGCATAAAAGAATTTTATTGGTTAAAATGACATGTTAGTATTGCTTAAATGAATTTTTTTTGAATTAATAAAGTTGTTAAGTCTTTAACAAAAATCAATTATTGAGTAGTGTCAAAAATGACATAAATGAGTTTTAAAAAAATATATTATATTATTAATTTATATTCTATTCCTAAAAATCTTAGGATCGGTAAAAGGACTTATATAATTATTGGTGTATCATTAATGGAACACTTTGGGGTCTATTAAATGTATATAGTAAGTTTATTAACTATATATTATAAAAATACAAAGTGACATGGTAAGTGTTAAACTAATCAACCAAGAGTTAAAACTAAAAGATAAGGTTAGTATAATGACCCAAACCTGACTAAAATCTATTGGTTGGAATTATTTCGAGCCATAACCACCTTATAAATTGAATAATCCATTTTTGAGCAATTATAAACCAAATATAAATTTATTATAAATTTATACATTATGTTTTTCATTAAGAGCCCCTCCTCCCCCTTATAAAAGGACACCACTTCTAACCAATTCCCCACACTTATCAAGCCTTTTGGATCATCTAAAATCAGACCAATTAAGATCCCTACATCCCTATCCTCCTCCTAGAATCCTCAACATAGGCAAAATGCACTTAAAGATTCCATTGTGGTTCAAACCAAAGGGATTTAACCCAATTAATGGTAACAATTTCTCTTAGCTTCTTTTCTTTTATTTTACTTCTCCAACCCCCAGACGCTTCTAATTATTTTATTTTGTAACAAAAATAGTATCCTAAATATACTATGTTATTTTTATGAGACGTATTAGAACTAAAATTACACACACCTCCTTCTAATGGGTGAATAACATAATGTTTCTGTGGATGGAATCCAAACACCTCACGAAACGATGATTGTTCAATTATCTCCTACCACCTCTCATGGATTCCATTATGATGGCACTATAATTTAATATTATATTAATGATATTTATTTTATATATGAGCTTCTTTAATTCCATTTTATTTCATACCATTATTAGTTTCATTTTGAATATATATAAGATAATTTCATTTGAGGAAGTGCGGACTACTGCCCCCTCAAAGTGATATGACTCGTTTATATCATACATGGAACATATAAAGGATGGTATTAATGAACATAAGTAACAAATATGAGATATTATAGTATAGTATACTAATTATTATACCTATGTATTGTTTGGTTTTGATTCCATTTAAAATGAAAAATGAAATGGATGTAGCATTCGTGCGTACGTACGGACTACCGTCTCCACCAACGCGATGAGATTCATTCCCCATCGTATCCATTCAAGTATAATTCTAATTTTATGATTAAAAATAATTTTTAAGTACATGATATCATTCTGGATATTATTAAGATATAACCTATCCATAAAAAACATGGATTATGTAACAAAACATATAAAATAAAATGAGTAAGTTAACACCCGAAACAACGATAATACTAAGATATTATTAACAACGAAATGTTAAAAGAACATATATGATATCATATTAAAGTATATTAATCTTTTATTTTTTAATAACAATCATTTGATCATTATACAAGAGATTACCCTACCCTCGTCCAAGGAAAAGTACAAGGTAAGGGGTTTTCATCTCACTCATAATTACCGTGAGATTCATGCCATATTGCCACTATTACATTTTGTGTGGTGTATGTACTTCCCATAATTGTATTCCTTGTATAATACACTTTAATATATGTTTATTTACATATTCATGGTATTATACTTCTTTGATGGGGTGGATGTTTCGTATGTTACAAAATTGGTAAGGGTAAATATCTCAAACTCATTATTATCCGAGGTTGTTTTGCGTAAGAATCTACTGGGACATATTTATTATCCATGTTCATGTTTTATGAAAGAGTTTCCAAAGGAATTATTTTAAGGGAACTTTTACTAAAACATCAATTCAAATGTTTTAAATATTTATTCTGCTAAATTATTCTCATTGATGTCCATGTCTTCAAAAATGGGTTTTAAGGGTTTATTTATATGGACATGAATGTTTTAAAAATATTAATTCCTTTCAAAAGTTTCAAATTTGTATGGGACACTTTGATACAAAAATGTCATTAAATGACTTCTTTTCCAAATTATGTGAGTTTTAAATGTTTTCAGAAAAGGGGAATTTCTATCAAAGTGTTTTACAAATAATTTCTATCTATATCAAATCCTTTAATGGATTTTAAACTTGTTTTAACGTTGATTTATTATAATACAAAACTTACATATTGTATTTAATGTTTTGGTATATGTTTGACTGTGGATGTGTTTTTTTTATACCATTCGTGGTTTATGGTTAACGTTTTGACATTTTGTATCCCAACTCTTATTTGAATGTTTATGTTAAGTTTCATCCTTTTTATATGAGAAATTTATTGGACATAGTAAGTGATTGGTGGAGCCCGCTATAGCTCCTCGATGCATCGGTAGGTCTCATGAGACAACTAGACATGGAATTGGATGAGGACCTTTCCCAATTTGATTTATAGTTTTGGCTGAGGCCTTAATCATTTTAGAAGTATTTTCTGAGGCCTTGAAAAAATGTGTTAGAATGTCTGGCATTATACATTCCCTCATTATGGAAATAATGTTGATGGTTCATGTGGTTATTCGAATAGTAGAATACCCATGATTATGTTTTATTATGGAATTATTTACTCAACTCAAATTCTTGCCAAAAAAGTATTCATGTTTTTTATTGGTAAAGGCACGTGGATTCAATTATTCACCATGATTAATATTTATGTCATTTTCTGCAGTATTACTTACCCTTATTCAGCGTTTGAGCTCACCCCTTTCTATGTTTTATTTTTCCCAGGAATCCAAGAATTGTATTATGATTGATATGCAGTGTTAAGCTAAAGGGAATAATAGTGTTCTCAAAGAACTATTTATGCTATGTTTTATGTTTGAAAGTGTAATATAATATTAATGTATGTAATATATTTTCCAATACTGCTAAACTGATTGGTCCTTCGGGACTTGATTCCTTGTATTCATGCCAATGTATTAAAATAATGCACCAACTCCAGGTAACTGGGTTCGGGGTGTTACAGTTGGTATCAGAGGAAGTTTAGAAATAACCCTGAAACTAGATTTAGATAAACTCTGATTAGAGCACATTAACCTAAGATAGACTTTGAGGATTATTATGGAAAAACTTCCTAAAATTTTGTTATTGTAGAGATTTTGTGAGTTTTCTGAGCAATGCATCCTCATCTAGATACGAGAAGTTAGATGTGGCTCTGGAACAGATGTACCTAGGGGTAAAACCCGAAAAAACTGCTTTGAGCAAGACTCGAACGGGAACTGCTGCATGATAATGGGCCTTGCTGCATTCTTGGTTATGACACTCCTGAGGGATATGCTTGGGATAATTCTCATTTTCTTTACAAATAATTTTGAAGGGTTTATGAGTATAAACATCCTTAATGAAGACATTTTTATGATTATGTATTATATCCATAAACAGTTTAATTTATGTCATGTGTTTTACAAGTTTTGGATTAGGCATTGCTATTCGTAAACTAATCATGTGTATGCCATTGTTTAGAAATGGTGCCCAGAAGAAGGAATGGGAACTCCAGTAATACGCATGATCCAAAGAGTAAGAAAGATCATATCTTTCATGGTCTTAAACCAGAATTTAGATGGGAAATATTCAACCAAATATTATCATAATATGACGAAATAATATCATGTGTTGATAAGATAAGTAAAGAGTTATCCGATTCTTATGGATTTGAATGGAATCAAGAGAAGAAAAGGATGGAGAAGAGGAAGATTGATAAATGCAAGAGGGAAAAGGAGAATTTTCCCATATATGATAACTATGGGAAGAAACACCCTGGAACTTTCTTGAAAAGAATGGATGTTTGTTATAAGTGTGGAGAAAAAGGACTCCACGTTCGTGATTGTGAGGGTAAGAAAAAGGTTTCAAATGTACAATGCTCCATCTTCATGGAGTGGGGACACTATGCAAATTAATGTTCAAATCATCAGAGTATAACCCAAATGATGCTATTGGATAAGAATAATGTTATGACACTACCACAGTTGAAGAGGAATGACTAGTGTTCATATGTTATCATTAATGAATTATTTCATTTGAGTGTTTTATCAACGATGTACTGGTTATATTAATTATAGAGATAAATAAGGATTGTATTGCAGTACTATTTCATTAATGATTTGAGATTATACGGCACCATGAAAAGTGATTCAACAGCAAGTTAATATTTTTTTTGAAAATACATGGTTGGAGAAAAGTAATCCTTAATATGGTCTTGATAC
The DNA here is from genome assembly GCA_963277665.1 of Viscum album. Classification (NCBI taxonomy): domain Eukaryota; kingdom Viridiplantae; phylum Streptophyta; class Magnoliopsida; order Santalales; family Viscaceae; genus Viscum; species Viscum album. Next base: position 397,906,283 of record OY728148.1, read on the forward strand.
TGAGGTAGTAATTTTGGAATAAGAGATGGTTGATTTGGATAAATTATATTGGATATTCTTGACTGCCTTGGCACTGAATAATGGTTTGTTTATTTCATCATTGTTGGAATATTAAATGTTTTTGGATATAATGAATATATCTAGTATTATATAAGGAATAAGGGAGAATGAATGTAATAGATAAGGTTTTATTGTAATTTAGGTTTTTACCATATTTTAAAAGAATACATGATGAATTTATTCGCATGTTATTACGTGGCAAAAAAAGATCTTCATTATATTTACCTTCCTTATAAATTTTTGACTGTGAGTTTGGACCGAGGTAATTTGGATATGTCTAAAGGATGGAATGGATTATATTTTACATTTGATTCAATTTTTAAGGTAAAATCATTTATGAAGATTATTTTTGGATTGTTATAAAAAGGACAACTCGGAGGTCGGGTGGCAACCCGTCGCGTCCGGCAAGGCCGTGAAACTTGAACCCATAACTAAACGGCGACAATGGTGTATCACCTACCACTGGCCCATGATATTTCCTGGAATAAATAATGTAGTTTATATTAATAAGGTCTAGTAGATTAATTCAAAATTCATTTTTTAACCCCAAATGAATAAGATAAATAGAATATATTTTTAAGTTCTATTATCTTTTAGAGTGAAAGATGAGTTTGTGGTAGAAATTAGTTAAAGGATGGAACTCTACTTGCCAAGTATATATTTTTCTTATCCTCTTATTATATGAATAAATTAATTTTTTTACTTTATTGAAGGGACCTTAAAACCAAAAATGTGTTATCCTAAGAACTTTTGTTTTTCTGAACTGATGGTATTTTAAATCATCATAGATTGATTAATTTAAGGACCTCAATATTAAAATTTTTTTTTATTGATGACCTCAATAACTACATATAAATATTAATGTTTTTTCTCCAATTATATGTCTCTAATTTCCACCAATGTTCTCCTAATCGAGATCATTATTTGATCGTGACCCTTTCATTTCTCTTTTCCTTTTATTAACCTCATTTCTGATGTGGGGTTTCCCACAATGATATTTTCTATTTTGAACCATTATTTTTGAAAAACAATATCAAATTGTGAGGAAACAATTTATTTAAGGAGTGAAGAATATAACACCCCAAGATTTAGTAGTGTGTTATTTCTTCAAAATAATTCAATAACTTGCACTACACACAACATCGAGTTCAAGCGCACCATGACATACCAAACAAGCTGTTCAAAAGAGGTTATGAATAGTATTAACTAAATTTTGAACATTATATAATCCATATAATTTTAGAATCCATATTATGAGTTTCTTAGGCATAATTTAAGAACAAATTCATTTTTTTCTCTTAAAAGAAGTATTTTTCAAAAAATCACTTTTACTAACTTTTAATAGTGAACCATTTTTAAATAAAATATTTTAAACTTTTATATATTCAATTTGAATAAATAAATTTATTTTTTAGAATGGGGACATCTAAAATTTACAATGAAACACCCCAAGCTTCCACAGTACACATCTCTTTGAATAAAATAGAAGCGTGTGTTGTACGCAACTTTGAGTTCTAACACGCACCACAACCAAGAAAACTAGCCATTATGAACAGTAATACATACTTTTTGAAATATTATAAATGTTACCTCTAAAAATGGACTTCATTTTTGAATTTGGAATATCTAATTTAGCCTAGGGTAAAATTTTGGTACTTTTCGGATGACTTTTATATTTTGATGAATAGTGAAAATTACTAAATTTTAATTAAAAACAACTTTTTAATCAAAATAAATAATAGTGATAAATTATGAATTTGAGTTTTTTTAATGTATATTTAGAATATATTTTAACCATTTAACAAAATTATGGTCATTGGACATAATTTCACAATTAAACCGGGCATAAACAAGTGTCAATCTTTTGATAGTTATTATTTCTTAAAAACATGCTTTTTGTTTTGACAGCGGGAATTAATTTTAAATAAATATCTGCCACATCTACATTTTGAATTTGGAAAAATGGATTCCATATATGGAATCAGTATGTCCAAATTGTGTAAATATGTAACTTTTATTTTTACACATTTTGAATAATTACTTTGGTAAATATTTTATTTACCATGGTTAAAGGGTAAATCTGGTATATAAGGGTTAAAAAATAATATTATTATAATAATAAATTACCCTAATACGTGTCCTAACCTTATTGGTGGATACATGTGCGACCATGGGCATCTTTGGGTCGATTATTGGGACCCCATGGAGCCACCTGTAGGTGATATTGACACTTTATTTTAATTAAGATAACGTAAATACAAAAACTACAAAAGCTTATATCTTTTAGAAAAACAATTTTTACATAGGGTTATATATGTTATATTTTCAATTATAAAATTTATTATAAATATAAAAATATTTCCTACATAATGATATTTTATTTATAATTTTTAGACATTGAAAAAGTTAAAATATATATGACACAATAATGATGCAGTATTTTACTTATTAATGAATGAATCAAATAATTGTTATTATAAATGTTAAAATAAATATAATATGAAAGTTTTGCTGACATAAACGAATTTTATTGGTTAATATTAGATGTTAGGATTGCTTAAATAAATTTTTTTTTAATTAATAAAGTTTTTATGACTTTATCAAAAATCAATTATTGAGTAGTGTCAAAATTGACATAAATGAGTTTTTAAACCAAATATTATATTATTAATTTATATTCTAATCCTAAAAATCTAAGGTTCTATAAAATAACTTATATAATTATTGGTTATAATTAATGTACCACTTGGGGGTATCTTGGATGTATATATTATGTTTATTAACTATATATTATAAATATACGAAGTGACATGGTAAGTGTTAAACTAATTAACCAAGAGTTAAAACTAAAAGATAATGTTAGTATAATGACCCAAACCTATCTAAAATCTATTTTATGGAAGGATTTATACCCATAACCACCTTATACAATGAATAATCCACTTTGGAGCCATTAGAAATCGAATATTAATTTATTATAAATTAATACTTTATGTTTTTCCTAAAGAGGACCTCCTCCCCCTTATAAATGGACACCAATTATAAACAATTCCTAACACCTCTCAAGCATTTTGGATCGTCCAAAATCTACCCAATTAATCTCCGTACATCCCTCTCCTCCACCTAGAATCCTCACCTTTTGCAGAAGGAACTTCAATATTCCTTTTTGGTTCAAACAAAAGGGAGTTTCCCCAATCAAAGGTAACGATTTCTCTTAGCTTCTTTTCTTTTATTTTACATCTCCAACCACTAAAATATTCTAATTCTTTTCTTTTGTAAAAATACCAGTATCCTAAATATACTAGGATATTTTTATTATAATTATTTGAACTACACTTACACACACCTCCATCTAATGGGTGAAGAACATAATATTTCTATAGATGGAAACCAAACACCTCACGGAACGATGATAGTTCAATTAAATCATACCACCTCTCATGGTGGCCATTATGATGGAACTAAAATTAAGTATGATATTAATGATAATTATTTTATATATAAGCATATTTAATTCCATTTTATGTCATTCCATTATTTGTTTCATGTTTTATATATATACGATAATTTTATTTGAGGAAGTCCAGAGTACCGCCCCCTAAAAGTGATATGACTCATTTATATCATACATGGAACATATAAAGGAAGGTATTAATGAACTTAAGTAACAAATATGATATATTATATTATAAATTAATAATAATATACCTATTTATTATTTGGTTTTGATTCCATTTAAATTGAAAAATGAAATGGAAGTAGCCTTCGTGCGTACGTACAGACAACCGTCTCCACGAATGCGATGAGATTCATTCCCCATCATATCCATTCAAGTATAATTATCATTTTATGATTAAATATAATTTTTAAGGACTTGATATCATTATAGATATGTATAAGATACAAAATATCCATAACAAACATGGCTTATGATACACAAAATATAAAATAAAACGTGTAAGTTAACACCTGAAATGACGATAATACTAAGATATTATTAACAAAGAAATATTAAAAGATAATATATGATATCATATTAATGTATATTATTCATGTAAAATTTAATTACAAAAATTTAACTATTACACAGATGATTACCTTACCCTCGACAATGGAAAAGTACAAGGTAAGAGGTTTTCATCTCACTCCTTATTTCCATGAGATTCATTCCATATTGCCACTATTACCTTTTGTGTGGTGTATGTACTTTCCATAATTGTATTCCTTGTGTAATACACTTTAATATATGTGTATTTACATATTAATTGTATGATAATTATTTTATGGGGTGTATGTTTCGTATGTTACCAAATTGGTAAGGGTTAATTTCATAATCTCATTATTATCCGAGGTAGTTTTGTGTAAGTATCTACTGGGACATATTTATTATCCAAGTTCGTGTTTTATGAAAGAATTTTCAAAGGGATTATATTAATTGACGTTTTACTAAAACATCATTTCAAATGTTTTAAACATTTATTCTTCTAAATCTTTCTCATTGATTTCCATGTCTTCAAAATAGTTTTTAGGGATTTATTTATATGGACATGAATGTTTTAAAAATGTAAATTCATTTCAAAAGATTCAAGGTGGTATGGGACACTTTGATTCAAAAATGTATTTAAATGACTTCTTTTAAAAATTGTGTGATTTTTAAATGTTTTCATGAAAATGGGTATTTCTATCAAAAAGTTTTACAAATCATTTACATCTATGTCAAATCTTTTAATGGATTTTAAACTTGTTTTAAAGTTGATTTATTATGATACAAAACCTCAATATTATATTGAAGGTTTTGAGATATGTTTGACTGTGGATGTGTTATTTTTATACCATTCGTGGTTTTTGGTTAAATTATTGACATTTCGTATCCTAGATCTTATACGAATGTTTATGTTAAGTTTCATCTTTTTCATATGAGTAATGTATTGGACATAGTAAGTGACAGGTGGAGCCCTCTATAGCTCCTCGATGCATCGGTATGTCTCATGAGACAACTAGATGTGGAATTGGCCGAGGCCCTTTCCAAGTTTTATTTATGGTTTTGGCCGAGGCCTTTATAATTTTAGATGTCTTGGCCAAGGCCTTGAAAATTTTTTTTAGAATGTCTGGCATTATACATTCCCTCATTACGGAAATAATATTGATGGTTCATGTGGTTATTCGACTAGTAGAATACCCATGATTATGTTTTATTATGGCATTTTTTACTCAACTCATATTCTTTACATAAAATTATTCATGTTTATTATTGGTAAATGAATTTGGTTTCAATTATTCACCATGCTTATTATTTATTTCATTTTCTGCAGTCTTTCTTACCCTTACTGATCGTTTGAGCTCACCCCTTTCTATGTTTTATTTTTCCCAGGATTCTAAGATGTGTACTATTATTGATATGTAGGGTTAATATAAAGGGAATAATGGTGTTCTCAAAGAGCTATTTATGTTGTGTTTTATGTTTTAAATTGTAATTTAATGTTAATGTATGTAATCTATTTTCCATGACTGATAAACCAATCGGTCCTTCGAGACATGATTCCTTGTAATCATGCCAATGTATTAAATTAATTCACCGACTCCAGGTGACTGGGGTTAGGGAATTATAGAGAAATTCATTCAATTGTTTTATCCATGGATAAGTTTTGTTCAGATATTTTTTGGTCAAAATTTATTATTTTTATGATCATGATTCTATTCAATTATTTCTCATGAAAGAATAAGCTATTCCTCACCTCATTTAGTGGATTCCCCTACTACATGATATTACATTGATATTATATATAAAAGAGGAATGTAAAATGTGGTAATTTACCACATTAGTAGGACTACCCCATAATTAGACCACTATGTTGAATCTTACATCCCAAATGGAGAATTATTTCCCTATGAGAACATTTTTGATATTGTTGACCGTACTCATCGGTATGTAGACGTTGTGAATTTTCAAGTAGCATCTTTGTTCCCCACTAGTTTTAGTACTTCACAGTCCTAGAGACTAATGAATTATACACGATTGTATATTTTGGATGACCCTTACCTTTGGATAATTTTTACTAGCCATGTTATTCATTGCTCTGTCCAAGAACATGAGATCACATCTATTTTGACATTCTACCAACCTTTAGACTGTAGTGGATACATTGGATATCTACATAATACTCAAAAGTTTCTTCACTCTGGCTAATATTTTCCAACAATGTATAGGGATTCCCATCAATATTGTATGTCGTGATCATGTTTTCAAATCATATGGAATATCTCTAAGAGAAATGATATGCACCAAAACAGATGTTATTATATTAAATAATAGATAATTGAGTAATTGACTTCATTGGAACATTTTGAAAATAATTTTTATATTTTTAAATCTGACTAGTTGACTATATCTCGAAATGGGTGGAAGGAATTCGTCATGGACCAATTATTCATGAGGGGTTATTGATTTTTTGAGGTACCACATTTTGAATATGTTTGGTTTGTGTAGATTTATCATATATGAATAGGGTTGAAACATTTTAAATTACAACATAAAAAAATTGCTTCTTATGTTTACAGTTTTTCATAATGTCTCCACTGCATATCGGCCCCAAACTAATGGAAAATAAGGAATCAAAAATTATTAATTTAAGAAAATAAAGGATGAAATGGTACAACCCAAAAGAAAATATTAGAGTTTTTTAGATGATGATCATTGGTAATATCGTATAGATTTTATAACCTTGATTGGAATGTTACCATTAGGATTGTGTTTGGAAAGTATTGTAACCTCTCAGTGGAGGTATAACACCATGCATATTGGTTTATTGTACAATTTAATACAAGGTTTTAAAATACATTTTATAATATGATGTTCTAGACTTATGATTTGGATTAAATTCAACCTTATTCAAATGATAGATCTGGTATATATAATGTGAAGACAAAGTCTTTACATGATGAGAAGATTCATCAATAGATGTTTTATATTTCTAAGAAGGCCATCAGGTATAGTTCTAGGATAAAGCCCAGCTAATGATATATTTGTTCCTGATGGGTTTTTCATTACATACTAACAAATGTTTACCCTTTTATGGTATACATGTTTTGAATGAGAATAGGGAAAATATGTTTATCATTAATAGAAAAAGGATCAAACACTTCTATGAAGATCTTATAAGGTATTACGTGATGTAAATCCGGCTGATGGATACCATATATGACACCACATAGTAGGTTTTCCCTTATCCCTACCTTCAATATTTTTTACATATATAAAATGGTTTCCTTTAGGAAAAGTATGTTTAAGTTGTGTGGGAGGATTACATGTCATAGTTTGGATTAAAAATAATAATTTTTTCATTTTTGATCTCTTATTCATTATAAACATTGATCTTAAAAAGTATATCAAAAACCATTTTTAATTCTTCAGTCAATTTTGTGGAAAATTATATTATATTTTAAAAAATGTTCCAAAACAAATTTTGATAGGGAATATTTTTCTAAATTTTTTTCTCAAATCATTCTTAGTAATTCATGGAATTTTTTATACCCATACTCATTAGAACAAACCATTATTTTAATCTCTTACCCATTAAACTTTCTAATCCCATTATTATATATTCTTCATTTTAATTAATTTTATTATGATTCATGAATCATGTAGGAAAAAAATGATCTTTCCAAGATTCTATTTGAAACCATAATATTCAATATTTTTTTAATTCGTGATAGAGTCTTCCATTCATTGAATATTTAATTTTTTAATTCATCATTTATTTTTACAACCATGACATTTTACTATTCTCAGGCCATAGAGACCGTCAAACTCCTATTATATAGACTCATTAAAAGCTAATTTATCCCTACCTACCAATATATTCTGTACATTCATATCTTTTTTTAATCATATGTGGGGTACATGGTGTTTCCCTATAAATTATTAGTAAATATTCATTGTTTTGGATTGACAGAAAGGGTGTCTACATTTGTTTTGGGTAGTGGGTCCAAAATTCATTTTATATTATTCTGTTATATAATTTTCCCTCATTATCTCAAAAAAATATATATAAAAATAATGTTTTGTGCATCAAAAAATGACCAAAATTAGATAAATAGATAATTTTTTTATTATCATTAATATTCATGGTTTGTTTGGGACCTACACAAATGGACAATTGAGATTATTAATTTGAAGTGATAAACAGTTATGGGTTTGAGTATGTACATTCACTGTGAAAATAACATTAAGTTTTCCATGTTTTTTACTTTAGATATTAAGAAATATTCTTTTTGAACATATTTTCAAACATTAAATCCTATCAACCCTTATACCTCAATATAATAAATTGGAAGTCCTCTTGAGTAGAAAACTAGTTTCTACCAGTTGGGAACATAGATTCTGGGATGGAATATGGTAAGATCAAGTAAACTATAGGAAAAATAAAAAATCCACTTTCATTTGTTCCTTTATTGAAGTGGAAAAATTTCAAGGTTATTAGTTTGTTATATGATTCATGGATAAATAAATGATGTTGAACAAATTAGAATGTGGGATTAGATGTATGATATAAACATTGATTTCATAAATGAGACATGATATATTTAAATTAAAAATAATTTTGGATGTTTTTAACTGTTTCTTTGGGAATGGTAATTGATTAGGATATGTGAATTTTCCGATGTGTGCAAATTTTTAAGAGTGATGGTTTGATCGCACCGTATGTTCCTTTTTAAATTCACTATTTTAAAAATTTATTAAATTTTTTAATGAAATTTAAAAATATCATAAAAAACATCACATTGTGTTTAGATTAATCAATAAGTTTTTATCATAATTAAAAAATTTAGATTCAGTTTTTTTGATATTTTCAATATAGGAGGAGGTGTTCTGGGGTGCCCAATATGATTTTGATGAAAAAATGGTCCAAACTACACCACAATCCATGCCTAACAGTGGACTTAACCAAAAACATACAAAAATGAATGAATATAATATGAATGATATTTTTTGATAAGTTCCAAAATTATTTTGGATTTAACTCTTATGAAAGAACCCAATCCCAATTAGCCCATTAAGGGGCCCCAATAACCAATCAATCCATGAAAAAGAATCTACATGATGATACAAATTCTTTTATGTAGTTTTTCAATTTCTCCAACATTATATAATATTTTAATGGAAATATTTACATTGATAAGGATGGTTGGTTGGTAAACATGTTTTTAATTTTTTCCATGTATTGATAGGGTAGTTTAACATCGAATACCAAGTTATAAGTGTTTCTATAAATCTATGAGCCTAACACCACCTCCAATTTTGTATATAAAAAGGCACCTTGGGAACCTTATTTTTGTGGCCAAACAATAGGCAACATGAAAAAATATTGGTGTCCCAAAAGAGTCCTATACTAATTGCTAAAATTAATTAACACTTTTATATGTTATACATCAACAACTATGTCTTCCTCTATTACCATGAAGTTTTAAACTCTTTATGATCACCTAAGGAGGAATGTGATGTAAAAATTCAGCATTCTATTTGTAAAATTTGAAAGATATTTTTTAATCCGTGTTTTAATGGGGTTTTCAACATAACATATTCTTATTTAACTAATTTTTGTATCATTATGTCATACTCAACTCCTATGATCATGTTTGGGGGTACCCTTTCGTGTCATGTTTCGCACACAATTCAACTTTTCTTCTTCCCTCTTTTAGCTGAGGTGACTTTGTGGTTAAAATTGGTTAATTTAACTCTCAGAAACACTTTCAAATCCATGTGAATTTATGTCATGCTACCAAAAATAAATAACATACAATCATGGATTTTGCATTGAGTTATTCATTTGATTCCATTGGGAGTTTCAGTTATGAAGTCGAACATGAATCACTGAATAATCGGTGGTATTAAGTGAATCATTATGTGTTTTTGACTGAACCATTGGAGGAATCCTAGTGTAAAATTAGTAAAATTCTTGTTCTAGGAGTTCAAAACGAGATATTAAAATATATATCTTTTCTATTGATGTGATAATGGATGAGAATCATTAAAAATCCCATAGTTTATCACCCTTAATTAATTCTGTTCATTTCTACATGGTTTTACTTCTTTACTATTCCTATTGGTTTATTAAATCATAAAAAACTATGTTTTAAAAAATCCCATTACCATATTAATTTCATCATAAAAATTTTCTTTTTTAATTAATTATCTTAGGATATATTGAGAGAAATCCAGGGGTTCCTTCTAAACAGCAGAAAGTCTAGTAAAACTAAACATACAGTTTATCTTTATTGACAATTATATCACAAAAAATCCTTAAAATAAGAAAAATATTAAAATTTAATAACTTCATTCTCCACAGAAAAACTTCCAAATATAATAATATATTCATTTAAAAAGTGGTTATAATTGAAATATCAATATATAATGAAATGATAATAGATTTTTCTATTATTATAAATTTCCTTTTATGATATAGAAAATTGAGTGACCAATTTCATACTTAACCATTGTAATGATATTTTAATATTAAAGGGTTATAATTTTACATATAAGGTAAAATATTACCCCTAAATGTCCAAGGGATAACATTTTTGACAATTTATAATCCTAATTGACCACTTTCTTTTTTTATTTAAATTATTTAATAAAATAATTTTCCATAAAATAGTACAATGGTTAATTTATAAACTATTCAGATAAATTTACTTTGAATAAATCATGAATACAATATAATTTAAATACAATCCATTCAAATATCTATAATATATTTATTTTATCTATAAAATCTATATAATAGAATAATTCTCCCAATTTGTATTAGCTTTAGTATTTTTAAAATCATGTATTTTATTATCAAACAAACTGTTTAAATACTATAATAGTGTTATGTAATCATTTAAGGTAATTAATTAATAAATAAAAATTGTAAATAATTTTTTTTCATGGAAAACTATATTTAAAATATACACATAAGACTGCATTTTCTTCTTTTTAAAATTATGTAAAAAAATTAGTGTTATTACATTCATAGAATGAAATTTTCTTATTTGATCATTAATTAAATTAATTTAAATTTCATGATGAAAGAAAAATTGATGTAGATGGAAATTTATTTTTTACCTAGAGAGACAGGGACGAACTCAACAATTCTAGTAGGATAAAAGAAAATTTTAAGGATATTGTAAATCCTTAAACAAATGTTTTAACCATATTTTATCCATTTTTCATTTATCATGGTGACTAATATTTATCAATCTTACTATTCATAATGAAATAAAATTATACAATATAATAATTTTTATTCTATTTAATCCATATATGGAAATAAAATTTATGGATTCACTTCCTATATGTTGAGGAAATATATTTTAAAATAACATAGAAAACTATGAGGAAAATAAAATTTTTGAAATAGATATTTTTATGCCTAAAATTATTTTTATTATAATATAATTCCTAGAAAAATATTTAAATTAATGTCAACATATTTTATTTAACATGTAATATACAAATTTTATTAAAATAATTCACCAATAAGTATTAATTTAATTCATTTGATAAAAAACATTTAATGAATAAACAATCATCATAAAAAAGATCTTTTATATGAAAATGATTTTTATTTCCATTTATAATCAACTCATTATAGGGAATTAAAGTTATACATGTTTGATCTATAAATGTATTATAATTTTGATAGAAATATTTGCAACCTCTAATCCAATGACTAAGTGATAATTATCATATAAAAAATTAATATTTAAATAGTATAACACGATACATTTTAAAATGATATTGTCTAGAAAGAAAACTATCTATGAAATCAAATTTATATATAGAAAACTATTTAAAAAATCTCATGGTGTTACAAAATTATATTTTATAATTTCTATTCAAAATCATGACATCATTTATTATTGTTTAATAAATTTTATTAAGATTCATTGTGTGATTATAAAAATGAATTTTTGATAGATTATGATTATATGAAAGATATATTTGTAGACTCTAAATTATTATATTATTAATTACGGGTTTATTTGTCATAAAAAATATTTGTGGTCTATTTCGTTTTTAATATATCATTATTTCATAAAATATATTATTTCAATCATATTATAAACCTAGAACAAATATATAAATTTATTTAATTGTATCGGTTGCCTTGTCATTGTTAAAATAAGGTTAGGTATGGCTAAGGGGAATGATTGGTATTTTTTATTTCTTAAATTTAATTAATTAATAGGTAAGTGTAGATCAACCTTTCAATATTTTTATATTAGAAAAAGTATTCTAATAGAGGGTAATGTGACATGATAGTACTACCTTTGTTTATTAAACCCATTAGTGATAGGGAATATTCTTTTTAGTTTCATGCCAAAATTTTTTGGATAGAATATTAAATGTTTAAATATTTATTCCCATATGAGGATATTTTTGAAAGGAGTGGTTTTTAGCTGAACTAGTTTGGGAAATTCTTTATTGGGTGTGTTAGTTTTCAATATCTTAATTGATTATTTTCCATTCATTTAAATTAAATTTATCATTTTTCCACAGTATTCATCTTATTATTCATATTTTTTTATCTTATTTTATTTTATAAATTTTCATTTAATGGGAATATGAAATTACAAGAAACTATTAAAAGCCCACAAAATTAACATATACCTGGAAATCCATTGAGGTTATTCAGGTAATCCCAAATTAATATATAGATTTACTCATCAAATTCATGAGTACATTGATTCACTTTCTTATTATAGTTAATGATTCTATAATGTAAATCACATATTGATATCGTTAGAGACTTATAACATTTTCTTCTATAGTTTCGTTGTGTAAATAAATCCTAGTTTCCATATATGAAATTTATTTTTTATTTTATATAATTGTTTTGCATTCGATATCATGAAATATTTTATAATTTGGTTAGAAAATGTTTTTTTTTCAATTTTTTTAACTGTGATAGTATCCCTGGGTTTTATAAATTATAATTATTTAATTAAAATTAATGTACATGTACACCAAATAATAACTTTTAGAAATTAATATTATACATCTAAAAAATAATATTCAAGTTATTTTAATTTTAAAATATGTTTAACAAAATTCATACCTATGAATACTAGAAGTAGTTTTACCGTAAATTATTTTTGTGATGATTTGTTTTTTAAGAAATATTTTATACCAAATAAACATTAATTAAAATGTATACATGTTGAAAGCAACTAATTATTAATGAAAATAATACATTGTAAAATTTTTACTTGAGTTAAAGTATCCATGTCAAATATTTATGAACTTGTATTTGATTGACTGTTAATATATTGTTACAATTAATTACATAAATATTATATGACTAGAACACAATATGGACCTTCAATATAATTTTTTACCCAATTAATATAGATATATTCATAATAAAAGTAATTATATGTAATATGAATGATTGGTTTACCCATTTATTATCTATTGTAACTTCCCTACATTGGTCATTGATTATTAACCCATTATATATATTTTGTGTGACCTTGAGTTTAACTCACCATATACTGGGGATATCATCTTCTAATAAGAGTTTAATCCATAAATTAAGGAAACATTACTCATAAGATCATAATAATTTAATATCTATAAAAAGTTGAAAACCTAAATCATCAATCTAAGAAAATTATATTCCAACTATAAAATTACATACCATGAGTTATATCGAAATGGAACCACTATTAATATATATATAAGTATATATATATCAAACATATAGTAAATATATCACTTTGTGAGTTAATCAAATATAATAAGGAATAAGTAAAAAATAATGATTAAAATTAGGTGACTCATTAACCCGTATATTCCTTGATCATATTTTGAAATATAGTTTCATTATAAATAAGAAACACTATAGAAAAACCTAATTTTACCTCCATCACAAACATAAGGGTTTGATGTCCCTATTTTGGTGTATTATGAGAGTGAGTATAAAACTCAATTGGTAATAAAAAAAAGGACACACTGAAATATAATAATAATTATATATATATGTGAGAATAGAAAATGAGGGGATGACACCCCATTCTCCTAGCCATCACTCCAGGCTATTCTTCTGGATTTGTCATCACCTAGAGTTTGAGAGATTCCAAGTAGCTTTAGATCACTATTCCTCCTAAGGCATCTTCAGCTTCATTCTCTAGGTTCTCTCCACTCCCATATTTTTCACTCGGGGTAACCATTTTCTTTTCTCTGGATTGTTCCATCCTCTTCCCTCAGAATAGTATCATTTAACTTCTTCCTCCCATACTCTATTGGCCTAGTCTAACACTAACAATGCCATACTAGTTGGGTGTGTCAGATTTTCTGGTGAGTTTGGGATTGTCGTGGAGGGAGTAAAGGCAATGTGGACAATTCCATTCGGAAAAATCTTTATCTTCTATTTTGTTTATTTTAGTTTGGTGGTCTTATTAGGGTTATATCCCCATGTTCCACTTTTATTATCATTTCCACTTTTCCTTTTTATTTGTTCTTTTTAGGGTTTCATCCCCTGTTTACAATTACTAGGGTTCTTCATTATTATTTACCCGGTCTTGTGGTTGGTTCCTCTTTCAAATGGTGTGTTCTATGTCTCATTATGGAGGGTTATAGTTGTGGTTCACTTTTTGGGTTTGGTCGATGTGCTGTTGGTCCCATTCTTGGTGATTATTTTGAGGTTAGTGAAGGTTTTGTGCTACTTTCTAGATGGATTCATGAACTTGACAATGGTTATGGGGTGAAGAGATCCATGGCCATTCAACCCAATCTGACCCCAAGTTCCTACATTCCTCTCAAATTTTTAACTTGTTAAATGGTAACTACATGGTTTTAGGATATTCGTTCAAGGTTCAAAGGGATTCAAGGTGATTACAGAGTAGTGATTTGTATCTTCAATTTTGTTTTATGTTTTTTTGGTGTTCTATTTTGGTTTCTCATGTCAGTGGTTATGGTTTCAAACATTTGGTTCTATTAATCTTTCTAATGTGGTGTTGTTTTATTATCGATGATGATGATGTTGGATGCAACATTTCTTTGGTACTTTTTGATTCTGCATGTGGTGGTGGATGCTGGTGTTGAGAAGACATCAAGGTGATGCGTACAATGGTGAGGATGTAAAGTACTCATTATAGCTGGTGATCATTGTTTGACTCATGGTATTTGCGGTGATTTAGTTTATTTTTAATATTTAAATAGGTTGAATGCTATGGTATTTGAGGGGTGAATGGTTTTTTAGAATTTGTATTTTGTAACACATATTTTGTAAGGGTGTGACTTGACGTGGAAGGTTGTTTCTATTAGTTCCCACTTACCCTTAAATGTGGGTTTTCCATAAAATAAAAAATTGATTTTGGATTGATTGTGATCATTGAAAATGTAATGTTCAATTTCAATACAGTTATCATGAAACACGGTTGTCAAAAAATCATATACTAACCTTACCTATATGATTCTCTACCCTGCATTATTTTTCAATTACTAGTTAATATTAATAATCATATATATAGATTCAACCTTATTGGTTCTCTAGACACTAACTAGTACCACCATGACCTCGAGGTAAGATCGGCCCAACTCTATCTCCATACAACCAACACCTATCATGATGTAAATATAAATCGTAGAATTATTGCACAATGACATGTACCCTGATGTATAAAATACATTGTGTGGCCTAATTAGAATATAAATCAAGTCCCGTAGAATTTAAATGATTTTGGAGTGAATAAACATTAGGGGTTCCTCAAAATTTACCATCAACCCTAAAATTTTATACCATTCATAATAGATGATAAGGCATATCATATATGTAATGACCCAAAAATTAATTTATAAAAATTAAACTTGGTCTAATTATATGTCTTATTATGGTGAGGTAAAATGTATACACTGATTTTTTTCATTGTTTTGGATTTTAAAACACAATTGTTAATTTTTATAGTTGCTAATATAGTCGTTGAACAATTATCACATGATTTGAATAAATAAAGGGATTTATGAAATCAAAATACTCACACACAGGAAGCGATGGCCTCATCCAGTAGACATTCCTCATTCAAATCCCATTTATCAGAGCTCAGAATGGAGGTGGCATCATTGGTATTCACTCTTTAACAAGCCCAATCAGTGCTTGAATACGTGAAGCTTGAGCGAAACCACCTATGGGAGATGTGGAAGTTGATAGAGACTACCACTCGAGTGATGTTATCTGAGCCACCCCATGAGTTTGTCACCATCACACACTATAACCTAAGTCATTATGAGGTTGTTTTAAGGGGTTATGTAACCAGAACCTTGTAATATGATTATGTACATTATTCTTTTATAACGAATGTGCATTCTATTTATTATTGTAAATTTGTAAATTGTTTTTAAAGAACAAATACTATTTTTAGTTAATATTCAATTAAGAAATATATTTTGATGAATTAATGGAATTTTGAATTAAATAATATTTCAATAAATTATAATTATTATTATTAAATTAAATTTTATTAAATATAAATTAATGTATAATTTTAAGAATGGAATATTAATTATTATTATGGTTTGAAAGCGGTTTTTCTCAAAACCCATAATTTTTTGATAAATATCATTTTATATTTTAAAATTAAAAATTCACATATCTAGAAAATTATTTATATAAAATGAATATTATCTTTTGAATTAGGATGTCTAAATAATCCATCTGTGATTTTTTCATAATTTTATGAGAAAGTTGAATTTTTGGGAAAAAAATTAAATATCGTTTAAATATATAATGTGTTTTATGACATCATAATGACCAAATAGTGATTTAATAAAATACTATAAACATTATGTTAGTAAAATATATGTTTTACCATTAAAATAATATTTTTTGGGTTTTTTTATTTATTTTAATAAGCATTAGAGGACACATTCATGCATATAAAACATTTTGTCTTTTTAAATTTTTTTCCTTGAGAGTGTGAGTCAGCTGTACATAAGCAACCCTATGATTTTAAGATGTTTGGCCATTTTCCTTATAAAATATTTTTTCCACTCCCCTTTAGAAAATACCTTGGGTAAAACCATGGGATGGTAAGTGGTTTTGATTAGTTTAATGTGTGGTGTCCCAAACATAAATAATAATGAATTCCCTATCATTTCCTATATTAAGCCACCCAAGATCCCACTTCCTCTTCACTAAAAGCCTTTTGAGTTCATCCAATATCTTCCCTCCCCTCTTTAGAATCCTTCTATGCCACTTCAGGCTCTCATTAGGCCTCTCTCAAACCTCTCCCAAGCCTTTGGAATTACACTTCCAAGTAAGGGATTCCTACCTTTCTCTTTTTTATCAATGTTTCTTAATATTGTTTTGCCCATTTATTTTCAATTATAAATTTTGGGGTGTGATTTCAAACCTCCCAAATATTTCCCTATTTATGATTTCATGATGATATACCCCTTTCTCTATCATTAAATTCCTCCCGTATACACCTGTTACAATGGTGAAATTTCGTAAGGAATTTCTCTCTCTCTATTTACATTCAATTAATTCTGTTGTATTATAAATATAAATTTAATAACACATATTGGGGAATGTATCAATAAGAACCCATTAGTGTCTATTTCATGTACATATGATGATACATACCTTTATCTCTCATCAACAATTTTTGTGAATTCTTATGTCAGGCCGTTATGCGGTCGAAATTGCACAACATTTTTCCTAGCCAAAGTCATTATGTAGTGAATACCATGCCCAATTCACTATCAATGTTATTCACCTATATAAAATTTTACATATTGATTACACATTTTCATTTATGAATTACACATTTCTTTATCATGGAATAAATTATTATTTTTAATGAATCCTAGTTTTATGATCCATGTGGCACACTAATGCATGAAATGAAATGTTTAAAGAGGGTGCACCCTGATAACACTCCAATGCATTGGTTAAAGTATTGTATAATGATACATAATGAGAAATGAATATTGAATCATGATAATTCATGTTCAATGATAGTTTAATTTTCCTTCACGTGCAATGAGAGATTACTCACGATCCATGTGCAATGGCCCATAGCACATGAAAATTACATGTTAAGTGTTGTTTCCACATTTCCATGTTTTTATTAGCATGATTTGTCATGCCTTCATGTTTATATATCTATTGTGATACATTGATATTACTATTGTCTAAAATGTATTTTATTACTTATTTTATTCAATCTATATTCCCTTATTGGGATTTATAGCTCACTCTTTTCTTTTTCTTGTCCTCGGGTTATCACATGCAATGCTAAGTAAAAGAGAATATATTGGTCATGTAATGTATGTTTTCAATAAATATCAAATGTTTTAATTTTGTATGTTTTAATTTAATGTTATTAATCCCCAAGGGAAATAGACATATCGATCTCCCATGTTGTATCAATTGAAAAGTTTATGTAAAAAATTATGTTTCAATGTGTAAAAAAGAACATGGTGGTTAAAGTTGGTATCAAAATAAAGGTTTAGTTAATTTTGGGATTAGAATTATAAAACCATAGTGAATACATAGAGACAAGAATATGTATAAATAATACATCTATATGTTTTAGTGGGTATTGATTATCTTTTGTATCAAGAAAATACATCCATGTCTGGATATGAGTAGGTAGAGGCGACTTTGGAACAAATTTACCTAGAGGTGAAATCCCTGACAATGAGTTTTAGGCTTGACATGAGGTATCATGGTACACATCCCCAGGCCATGCTGAACTCTTGGTTTTGACATTCATGGGGGATATGCATTGGTAAATTCACAAGATTAATATGAACCATTATTAATTGAATTAAAAAAATTTCCTTTAAGAATATATGTTAGAAAGATGATCATGGATTACATAGATTTAATCCTATAGATTTATATTTGAAGGAAATAAAAGATATTTTTATTTCATCTATTTTGTACTTGGATTAAACATTATTTTTTACCCCTAACATTCATTTTATTCTATCCAATGGACGGTAATAGGAGTGATCGTGCAAACAGATGACGTAAAGATCAATGTGATGACTGTTCTAATGAGATCTCCAATCCAATGGGAGTGGGAATCATGAAATTTGTCATAATTCTATCTCATTTAACTCATGCATTGAAATGAATCATGGGTCAAAAGAATCATTCAAACCCCACCCAATAAAGTACAAGTCGCTATAGAGAGAATCATAAAACAAAGGCCTCCTACTTTTAATGGATCATTTGATCCCTCAATTGACGAACAATGGATCAACTCCATTGAAAAGATATTATCCATCCTTCAATGTTCCAAAAAAGTGAAGGGTCTCCACGATGCTTATCATATGGAGGTTGAAGTTGATAAATGGTGGGAATTGATAAAAAAATATAAAGCCTGAGGAGGAGATAAAGGCATTAGAATAGAAGTATTTCCAAAATCTATTTTTTGATAAATATTTTTTGTGCACCTTCGGGTTTAAGATCGAAAAGGGATTCATTTAACAACATAAAAAAATATGATGATTCCATCATAGAATACGAGGAAAACATCACATGGGATGCACGATACACCTTTGGATTTATCATTACCCTCGAATGCAAGGCTAACCACTTCTTTGGTGGGCTAAACCCTAGCCTACGGAATGCCCTTGCGATTTGTGACTTCAAAATCTATGATGAAATTGTCTAATGTTCCCTCAAGGTCTAAATAGAGATTGGTGAATCAAAAAGGATTCATGGGGATAAGAAGCATAAGGTGGATTTCAATTCTGGCAGTCCGATGGATAAATCCAACGGTGCTAAGAAGATCTAGCACCCCACTTGCCAAAGGTGCGGAAAGAAGCACCCCAGAACGTACTTAAAGGGGAAAAAATGATTTACCTGTGGAAAGGAATTACAATTAGCTATAAACTTCTAACAAGAAAAACCCACAGCTGCGACATAGGAGATGACCACTCTATTTGACTCTCAACGCATTGTTCATTTATTCAAATGCAATGAACCAGGGAATCCTGCAAATCATCTCCCTATGCCAAGGGTTTTCAGAAGCAACAAACAACCTCCATGGAAGAAAGGGCGAGAATTTTCCATTACTTCAAGTGATGTGAGCCACGAAAATGAAGTGGGTATAGGTACACTAGTTATTAATTCGTGAATAGTGAACATACTTTTTTATGCAGGATCTACGCATTATTGTAAATCAAGAATTTTTAGTATAATAATCGAAACACCACCACAAATCATGGAAGTAAAGATGTTAGTGAGTACAAAAAATGGGTAAATCATTGCATCCCATGAATATAACTCCTCCCCTATCATAATCAATAGATTGAACTTCCCATTGAACCTCATCATTCTCCCTCTGGTAGAATTTGATGCAATTCTTGGCATGGATTGGATTTCCTTATATAGATCCAACATAATTTTCTATGAGAGTGAAATCACTCTCCATGAAGAGAATAGTCCCTTGATTCTATACAAGTTCAAAGAAAAGATGAATCTTTTTTATATCCATCTCCTCAAGCATTGATATTACAACCCTATGAGCAGGCATATCTGGCTCAGATGATTGAGTCTACGGAGGCAACCATCCTTAAAGACATGCATATTTTGAGGGAATTTTCTGATGTGTTTCCTAATGAATTGACTAGTCTTCATCCTATATGAGATGTTGAATTATCAATTGATATTATACCGAAGGCATTTCAAATATCCTAGACTCCATATATAATAGATTTTGGGGAGCCTAAGGAGTTGATGAAACAAATACATGAGAATATAAATAAAGGTTTTATAAGCCCAAGTGTTACACCGTGAGATGCATCAGTCCTCTTAATCAAGATGAAGGATGGGTCAATGCGCCTTGGAATCTATTATCGTGGGCATAACAAAATCACGATAAAAACAAGTATCCTCTCCCAAAAATTGATGACCTGTTTGATCAACTATGTAGATAAAATTACTTTTTCAAGGTGTATTTTTGGTCGTGATATTATCAAGTAAGGGTGAATAAGTATGATATCCCCAAGATTACTTTTCATACAAGATATGGGCCCTATGAATTCATAGTAATGTATTTCAAACTCTCTAATTCTCCAAAATATTCATGGAATTTATGAATAGATTTTTTAGAGATTACCTTGAAAATTTTGTCGTAGACTTTATAGATGATATAATAATATACTTAAAACCAAGGGGGATCATGAGTATAATCTAAGAACTGTAATAGAAACCTTGCAGAAGTAGAAGCTAAATGAATAGTATATCATCTGTGAATTCTGGTTGAAGGATGACTCATTCATTGTCCATATAAACACATGAAATTTGATATTTTTGGATCCCTCCAGGAAAACTACAATAGAGGGATGGCTGAGTCCCACATCAGTAATGAATATCTATTGCCTTTTAGGGTTAGTTGGATATTATTTATGAATTGTGATAAATTTCTCATGATTTTCCATCTCTCTTAACATGATTACTTGGAAGGGAGTAAAGATTTCCAGGATTGATGAATTCAAAGAAAGAATCAATGAGTGGAAAAGGAGGCTTATCACTGCCCCTGTCCTCACTTTACATACAAGGGGAGAAATTTTTGTGGTATTCAGTGATGCTTCGAAGAAGGGCTTGAGCTTTGTGTTGATAAAAAATGACAAATTCATTGCCTATGCTTCAAGGAAATTGAATGTTCATTAGCATAATTATCCAACACATGATCTCGAGTTGGTTGCAGTGATCTTCACTAAAAAATTATGGTGGCATTATCTATTTGGTGATAAGTGTGAAATATATACAAACCAAATAATCCTCAATTATAAATTCACACAAAAAGAGTTGATAGTGTGCCAACAAAGATGATTAGAGGTGATCAAAGACTAGGAATTCTCTATCCTTTACCACCTTGAAAAAGCGAACAGGGTTCCATATTCTCTATGTAGAAAGGACCTAGTGATTCTATCATTGATGGGAATTGAAAAGGATCCAATATTAATAGAAATGATGATGATGAACAATGAAGGGAAAATCATCAATCCTTTCACAATTGAATACTGAACCTTCTCTTTTGGAAAGGTTAAAGGATGCTCAAAAGGATGATGTGGGAATTCAGAAGGAAATAGAATCTATCAAAAAATGGAAATCCCTGTTGTTCGATGTTAATGAAGAAGGAATTGTGAGATTTTTGAAAAGACTATGTGTTCCATCATGTCTAGAGCTGATGTAGGAACTTTAGAATGATGCACATAGTTAAAATTTCCCTATTCACCAAGGAAAAAAATGACGTATCCAGACCCCAGAGAAATTATTAATTTGATAATATGGAGAAGGAGACTGATGAGTATGCATCAAAGTGTCTGGTGTGTCAGCAAGTGAAGTAAGAGCAGAAGATTTCTAAGGAGATGATGCAACCATCGCCCATACAATCATGGAAATGGGGGAATATCACCCTGTATTTTTACAACGGACTTCTGAAGACAACCGAAGGCAACAATTTAATCTTGGTTGTTATGGATCATTATAAAAATTCTATAAACATCATTATAATTTGGGGGGATTTCTAATTGGATCAACTGGCACATATATATATTAGGGAAGTGGTAAGGCTGCATGGAGTACCACTATCTATTGTATTTGATAGAGATCCAAGACTCACCTCTATGTTTTGGAATAGTCTTCCACATGCTCTGGATACTAAGATAAACTTCTGTACAGTTTATTATTTTCAAATAAATGGACAATCTGGGTGGACTATCCAAAAAATTGAGGTCATGTTGAGAGTATTCTCAATAGGCTTAAAAGGTGGATGGTATCAACATATTCTTTTGGTTGAGTTCTACTATCATAATATCATTCATTCGATAATCTGAATGTCACCTTATGAACACTTTTATGGGAAGACATTCAGAACATCAGAGTGTTGGGATGAATTCGGTGAGCGTAAGCTGCTTGGACATGAAACAGTGGAAGAAATGTTGGAGAAGGTGATAAATATTTAGATGCATATCATGGAATCCCATATACGACAAAAGAGTTATATAGATAACCATCGATGATACCATGAGTTTAAAGTTGGAGACATGGTTTTTCTATGAATATCTCTATGGAGGAAGGTCACCAGGTTTGGAAAATGGGGAACTTATGTCCTAGGTACATCAACCCCTATGAGATTATTGATCGTGTCGGGGCTGTTTCTAATCGAATAACACTTCCACCTACTATTCCCAAAGTAAATAATGACATTCCTGTATCCCTATTAGGGATGTACATACCAGAACCATCACATGTACTCTCTTCATAGGTATTGTAGCTACAGGATGATCATTCTTACGAGGAGAAACCACTGATGATTGATGATCATAGTGAAAAATTTCTACTAAATAAGACAATTCCACATGTCAAGGTTTTGTTGAAAAACTAATTTTTTGATGAAGAGACATGTGAATCAGATGTAGTGATGAATTAGAGGTACTCACGTCTAGATTAGTGTGGTAAAAAGAAAATTTGAGGGATAAATTTCTTAAGGGGGGAATATTTTAAAGACCCAAACATTCATTAATGAAAATTACTCTTGGTCAATTAAAATGTTTTCATATGGTTATGTAAAATGTATGCAATTATTTTCTTCTATGTTTTAGATTTTAAAAAACCATTATAAATTGTGATCCTTTCTAATATATCCATTTAACAGTGATCACATGATTAGAAAAAATATGGGGCATTAACAAATACAATTTACTCAAAAAAAAGGATGTGATGGCCTCCAACAGAAGAATTTCTACATAAGAGGCCCATTTATCAGAGCTAGGAAAGGAGGTGGATTCATTAGGGTTCACTCATAGCCAAGGCCAATCCGGTCATAAATTTGTTAAGCTTGAGACGAACCACCTGTGGGAGAACTAGATGTTGATAGAGATTACCACTCGAGCGATGTTATCAGAGCCACCCTAAGAGTCTGTCACCATCGTGCACCATACCCAAAGGTCTTATGTGGGTGTTTTAAGGGGTTATGTAACAAGACCCTAGTAATTTAATTTTGTAAATTATTATTGTATATAGAATATACATTCTTTTTATTATTGTAACTTTGATTATATTTTTTTAATGCACAAATAGTATTTTAAGTTAATATTGAACTAAGTAATCCATTTTGATGAATTAATGAATTTTTGAATTAAATAATATTTTAATAAATTATTAGTATTATTATTAAATTAATTATTATTAAATTAATTATTTTTAAATATAGATCATTATATAATTTTTTGAATGAAAATATAATTTTTATAAAGGATTGAAAACCGTTTCTTTCAAAACCCATGAATTTTCGATAAATGTCGATTTTTTATTTTAAAAGTAAAAAATTCACATTTTTAGAAAATTATTTAGATAAAATGAATATTATTTTTGGAATCAAGATTTTGAAATTATCCAATGGGAAATTTTCCAAATTTTTTGAGATAGTAGAATTATTGGGTAAAAATTAAATACTGTTTAAATATATAATTTGTTTAATGACATCATAAAAACAAAACAACGATGTAATAAAATAATATAAACATTATTTTTGGACAATATATGTTTTACCATTAAAATAATGTGATTTTTGGTTTTTATTTATTTATTTTAAAAACCATTTGTTTTCCCTTCAAGACTTATAAAACAATTTATTTTTTCAATTGTTTTCTTTGATAGTGTGACTCATCTCCACATAAGAAACCCTATAATTTTATGATTATTGACCATTTACTATATAAAATATTTTTTACCACTTCCCTTTGAAAAAATAATGGGTAAAATACAGGTTCTGGTTTGTGGTTTTCATTAGTTTAATGTGTGGTGTCACAAACATAAATAATAACAAATTCTCTCTCATTTCCTCTATAAACCCACCCAAGATTCCACTTCCTCTTCACTGAATGCCTATGGAGTTCGTCAAACCTCTTCTATCCTCTCTCTTCAATCCTCTAAAGGCCCCCATGCTCCCAAGAAGACACTCTCAAGCCTCTCCGAATCTTTTGGTATCACACTTCCAAGTAATGGATTCCAACTTTTATCCTTTTTATATCTGTTTCTTAATATTGTAATGACCTTTTATATTCATTTATAAATGTTGGGGAATGTTTTCACACCTCCCCCATACCACCCTATTTATGTTTAATGATAAGATACCCATTTCTCTCTAATTAAATACATCCCATGAACATTTATTACCATGTTGAAATTCCATAAGGAATTTCTCTCTCCTCATTTACATTCAAGGAATTCTATTGTATTATGAATATGAATTCCATTACACTTCTTGGGAAATGTATCTATATGAACACATTACTGCCAATTTCATGTACATATGATGAGACTCCCCCTTCTCTCTCATTAAACATTTATATGAATTCTTATGTCATGCAATTATGCGGCCGAAATTGCACAACATTTTTTCCAAGCAAAAGACATTATCTAGTGAATACGATTAACATTTATCTATTAAGGGTATTAACCATTATGTGCATTTATGTATTGATTATAGAGTTTCATGTATTAATTCTAAATTCCTTTATCTTGGAATAAATGATGATTTTTAATGAATCAAGGTTTTACAATCCATGTGGCACACTTATGCATGAAATGAAATCTATAAAGAGGATGTGCCCTAATATTGCTCTAATGCATTAGATAAAGTATAATATTATGATAAATCATGTTTAATGAGTGTTGAATCATTATAATTCAAGAGCAATGAGGGTTTACTCATTTATCATGTGCAATGAGGGATTAATCATGCTCCATGAGAAGTGGGCCTTTGTTTATGCTAATTCCATGTTAAGTGTTGTTTCCACATTTTGATGTTTGGATTATCTTGATTTCTCATGCCTTCATGTTCTAGTTTCTATTGTGTTCCATCGATAAACCTATTTTTTAACATGTATTTCATTCCTCAGGTTATTCCATGTTTATTCCCTTTCCAGACTTTACATCTCACCCTTTTCTTATGCATGTCCTCTTGTTATGCCATGAAAAGATAAGTATGAGGGAATATAGTGGTCATGAAAAAGATGTTTTAAATAAAGATTTCGTGTTTCAATGTTTTATGTTATGTAATGTTCCTAATCTGCAAATACACTAGACCTCCTGATATTCCATGTTGTATCAAGTGAAGATTTTATGTAATAAATCATGTTTAAGTGTGTAATAAGGAATAGGGTTGTTAAACTCTAGGTTCATAGAATATTATAAACATAATGATGAAAATTATACAACCATTAATCACATTACCAACACCTAGATATTAAATATACACAAAAATTCCACTAACATCCTTCATTGAACAAACTATACATAATTTTTACTGTGGTATTAGTGTATCAATTCTCTCTTAGAGATTCCCACCCTCCCCCTCAATGTAAATATTATCCAAACCCGCATCGATTTTCATGATACATGATCATCACCATAAGTACCTCACCCTATAATAAAATGTTAATCACTCCCATCCTTTAGAACACTATTTGATTAAATCTAAATAATTATCTATCTACAACTACACATCAATGGATTTATCACTATGTCATAAAATAAAAATATTGATTTTTGTAATACTAATTCATTCTGAAACAAAAAGATTTTATGTCACATAATACCTCAATAGACCCATTTTACACTATAACCCTTTTGTAAAACCCTTCATCTAGAATAAAGCACAAAATAAATTACAGGTGTACCATTCTTATGAATGAAAAAAAATATTTGTCCAACCAGTGGTTTGCTTCCCTGACCTCACCTAACCATTTCATACCTTCCCATTTTCAAATTATACACTGATAACTAATGCATATAATGTTATTTATGAGGTATATTAATATACCACAACCGTATCATAGTTCCCTTAAAAAAAATACACTAATAAAAACATATTCATATGAAATACAACAATAGTGGAAAAAATTGACCGACCTAGTCCGGTTTTTACTATGTCATGATCTAACACGCCTTAGGATTTCTATTACTATATCTGAGCCATAAATAACATGATTACATGTTAATAATGTTATTTATATAATTATAGTTTTGAAAATGAAATGTTCACACCAATCTAAGAATGTCAAACGTTTTCATAAATATTATCACTACAAATGTTTCTACTCATGTCTCCCTGAATTGACTTCCCATACACTATTATAAAGTTGAATGATGAACATATGATATAGATAGATTAATAATTTGGTGACCGCCTACCATAACAGTTCAGTTTACCACTTGATCCTATCTTTTCCTAATCTCTTATCCATGTTAGATATGATAATTTCCATGAACTAAAGACTTTGTATCATTTAAATAACCTCATTATAATTATTTAATACTATTAAAATTTTTATAAAATAATTAATTGTAATGTTTATGATCCCATACAACTAATCTGATGTATAATATAGTAGACCATGCTTTTTCTGAATATCTTGAATTAAAATTGACCCAAAACGCAATCTGTTGGTGCATAATGTAATACCAATACATTTTATGGTGTTGTATCAAGCTCATTTATAAGTACTCATTTCATTTTTTGGGTATAATTTGGTTGGGGCCTTTATTGGGTACATTCTGTATAATAATGAATTATTTGAGGGGTTCTAGGAAGTGCAATGTTATTATACGGTTTTTTCAAAATGATCACACCATCCCTAGAAAATCATTCTACATAAAAAATATGGGTATTTCATAGCCAAAACAAAAAAACACAAGTATTGTTCCCTATTAATGGTACTATGAACACCGAATAAGAGTTTTATGATTATGGTTTACTATTTTTAAAACTATACATGTGCATTTTAATCCTCATAATGTTTTATTTAAAATATTGAAACTCTTGGTTATTACCCACTAAACACCATATCTAATAAATAAACAATTTATTCTTAATATTTATGGTCTAAGAGTGTTATAAGGTATTATGAACTATATTCCTGATAAATCTCGGACCAGATTGAAGAATATGCTTGACTCCATATAAGACTTTCTCATCCCAATTGCATTTAACCATCTCTCTCATATTTATCTCATCATATAAATTGATAATTTTTCTATATTGGTGATGTAATTGATCTAGGTTTTAATAGATCTAATCTATTTGATGTTTGATATAAGTTTTGGATCTATAACTCATTTTGGTTTGTGTAATTGAACATTCTTCCAAATGTAAGGAGTTTTTAATAGCATGTGTTCATCAAAAATCTTGATGTGGGTTTTCTAAATAAAAATATTCATTTCCTTGATTTAATTACAAGTATTTAATTTTGAAATTTCAAATTTTCAATATTGGGAAATTTAATTAGTGATTTAATTGAGAGAATTTAATTTTTCTATGATAATGATTTTTGTTAAACATGGTCCAACTGAAATTTGTAGATTTCTGATCATGAAATTGATGGGTTAATGGGAATGTGTAAATTGTCAATTGATGGAATATTTAATATTTTGATAATGGGAATTTATGAATTTTCCTAATAACCATGAAGAGTATATGTGTTATGGTTAAATGTATATATAAGGTTTAATGGATAATTTTTTATATTATTTTATGTCATTAATGTAAAGAAATTTGGTTGATTTGTTATTTAAAATGGGATACCATGATATGAAATATTGATAGGATGTTTAATGTTTATTAACCTTTTCAATTTTGATATTTGTTATAATGGTGAGTTACTGATAAATGATGAGTTTGACATGATGTGATGATTAAAATACTAATGCGGTGATATCCATGACATTATAGACCCAAATGAAAGCATGTTATTATTATTTATGGGAATTAAATTGATTCTTCAAAAACCCAATGTGCGTGGGACATAAAAAGATTCATCCAATACCATAGGGTTCTTGATAGAGAATTATTTTCCATTTAAATTTAATTAGATTGTGGTTTAAAAAATACACATGGGTTCTAGACATGGGGTTATATGCCCTTTATATTGGCATTATACTATAGTTACAAGTTTTCATGGAATTAATTGAGTTGAAATGATAAATTATTCAATAGTATTGTGATATGTAATATCCCATCAGAATATATTGGACTCTAGAATGGATCTATGTAGGTAATAAAGGGTTTGGTGATTTAATGAACTTGTGAAAATTACAAGGTTAATTAAAGAATAATGATATTTCAGGACTCTTTACATTATGAATTTTACATTATTCAGAATAAAACAATATACAATGTTGTTGAATGGATTTTTTAGGCATCATTGGTTGTGGGATATTTATTTTTTCTCAAACCCTACATAGGATTCCTAATTGGAATAAGAAAATAAATTATGATTTCAACATAATTTAATGGAAAGATACCTATGTAATAGGGATGAGTTTGGATAGATCATATATTAGGGAACATGAATTGGTGTTAGGACCTTCTTGGAGGAGTTGTTAGTGGAAATATTTTGGGATTTAATTGTTATTAATGAATAATATTTTTCCTGAAATATCTCGTATTTAGTTATGAATGTAGTTTTTAGTTTTGGTTCAACATTTCATTATGGTTTGTTTTGTTTATTGTGTAATTATTGTCATTTGTTAGTGACTTTTAGTAATCTATTGGTTATTTCCTCTATTGTGATACATTGTTAAGGAGGATATACACTCCTTGTGTATATATATTATAACCTCACTTATAGTCAGAAGCCTCTGGTATACAAGGAGGCACACCTGAGTTCATGTAACTGACCATCTAGTTTCACTAGTATGTGGAACCAGGTTTAATAAGTTTCAAAGATTAATCGAATAGGTTTCATATTCAATAATTTATCTTTATTTTTGGGTAAATATGTAAATGAGAGAAGTATGGGTAGGTACATGGTTAAGAGCTCATGCATGGGAGTATCTTACCCATGTATGGGTGTAAAATGAGGTAAATTTGGTGCGAATAGATGTTAATGATGGGTACTATTATATTTGAATGATATTTAAACCTATGTAATTCCCCTGTAATTTAATGTGATTAATGTTTCTAATATTTTTTTACATTTTTATTTTTGAATAATAAGTCATGATAGTTCAGTACGAATTCATCATTATAAGAACTCATGATTTATTACGACATGCATTATTTTAGGAACGTTTGGGAAAAAATAGGTTTTGATAAGTTATTGTAAATGGAATTTCATTCCATTATTAAGTAATTTAAATGAAAAAGGTTTCTGATATGAAAACATAAAATATTTTATGATGAAAAATATTGAAATTTTAATACGAAAAATGGGTTTTCAGTGATAAAATGAATATGAGAATTTGTTTAAACTTTGGTAAACATGAATTGCATGTAGGATGATTATGAGAAGAGGAAATTCCAGGATTTTTGCAATTTGGTGCTAAGGGGGGATGAATTCTTATGGATTTAGGTGAATTAGTTTGTTTTAAATTATTAAAATTTTGTATTGTATACTTAAATGTGTGTTTGGAATTATAGATACATAACCCCATGATGACACTTTTTGAGAGGAAGACAATAGGTTATGGATTGAAATGATTCACAATATGTTGATCCAGAGGCACCAATAGTTCCTAGTGTGGATATCGAAGAGAATTTATAAGATAACATTCCATATTTTATGTATTTTATGAAAATAGACCCAGGGTGGGTTGTAAATATTGTGTCCTACTTGATTTAGGCATTTTAGTTTCAACACCCTATAACATTCCTAGGAGATGGTGGAATAGAGCTAGCTGAGGTATAGATTGAGTCTATCTAGATTATTCTTGACCACATAGAGAGTCATATTGATAAAAGAGTCAATCTATTATGTTATATGTTATAAGGACCAATGAAGCGATGGCACGAAATTTATTCTCAATGTGAGTAACTAGAAAACATGGTATGGAAAGACTTATAAGAGAACATAATAGAGAACTTTTTTCAAGATACTTTGAGATAGGAGAGGGTAGTAGTGTTTATGGGGCTTCCCAATGTGATTATATCCAATATGGACTATGTTAGTAACTTTTAATGACATCCATTACTATTTTTTAGTGCTGATAGGGTATGAGACAACTATGGAATGATGTTTGTAGGATGGGCTTAAATGAGAGATAATGTCCTAGGTTAATATATTTTAGTTAAAAATATTTTCTATAGTAGTGTAATACATTCTCATTTATAAGGGGAACCAATATGATTCATTCAGTGGTGGAAAACAATTTTACATTTGAAGATTAATATGTATGTTTTCTGATAATATAAATCATCTATATGAGAATGATGACCAACAATGTGAATAAATGTGTAGAATAGTGCAGGGATCAGTTACTTATAATAATACTAATGTTCATCTCTATGAGTGAGTTCAATCATGTAAATTTTGAATGAATTTCCACATTCCACAGGTCGAGTGTCAAGCCTATAGTTGGATATGGAATCTATATAAGTTCTGTTGGACCCCACAATAGATGGATAATGATGGAGAATCTAGGTAGAACAAGAGTATATGAAGGGGTATTTTACACCTTATCAGTCTGACTATTGTTGTTATAATGTCCACAGAGGTTGAGCAAGTAGACTATGATATTCTAAGAAAGATAACTAATATTAGAATATTTTATTAAGATAGAGGACTCATATTGCATCATAAGGAAGAATCATAGGATTGTTTCATGCAATTAATCCAACACATGTTGATAGAATGGTTGGATCATTGATAATTACATGTACTATTATTTATATTATATTCAATCTATTTCATAATATGATAATAGTCCCATCAATATTTTATATGTGAAATTTTTTTGAATGGGTTGTGTCTTGAAATAGAGTTTTTGATCAGGGTTAAGATGATTGATACACGATTTGGATTACAAAATATATATATATACTAATTAAATATTTTTTCTCTTGAAGTTGAGTAGTATAATTTCATTTAGGATATTTATACTATGTATATTTCATGTTTTGAAATGATTATGGGTATTGACTGGCTGGTGTTGTACTGACACCGCATATATTTTTACCATAGGACAATGAATTTAACATATTCTATGGGTAACAATTATATTCACCATTGTGATTAGGTTTTTAGGGTGGGATATATAGGGTGAGTTCATTATAATCATGGGGACCTCACAACCTAGGTTTCTAGTCTATTTCAGGATTATGGGAGTGTAATTAATAATTTCATTCCACCAAAATTGTATAGGTTCTATGATGTGATTCTTGATGACATCGCAGGGATACCACTTGAGAGAGACCTGGGTTTTACAATTGATATCATGTTTTTGGATGACCTATTCTACATTCCACCATTAATAATGTAACAAAAATATAATCAAAATCTTAATACTCAAATAGAAGTGTTGATTGATAAGGGTATTTATTAATCTAAGTACATTATATTTGGATTCTCAAATTTTCATTCAAAATAAGTTTGATGAGATTTTACACATGCAGGTTTAGTACGACATATTTATCCTAAGGAGGGTGAAGAACTCGTTTCATCATCCATGTATTAATGATCCTTTTGGCTAGTTTATGGGATATTGTGTTTTACAAAAGATCAAATTGAGATCGGGGTATCATCAGTTGATACAATAATCTGCCAAAATTCCTAAGACTATTTAAAAATATGGTTTGGCCTTTATGAATTTTTTGTGAAGTCATTTTCTCAGATGAATGTCCTAGAATTTTTAGAGTATCTGATGAACATAATATTCCACCCATACTAAGATCATTTTGTGGTTTTTTTGCTGATAACAAATTTTTGTCCTCCCAGACTCATGATAATCATGCCTAATGTCTTGACATTATCTTTAGTTCACTTACAGATAATTGTATATACCCCATGCTATCTAAGTGTTAGTTTCTAAATGATCATATTTATTTCATGGGTCACATAATCTCATAGAAAGGTTTTCCAATGGTTATAGAAGGTCAATGTAGTAGTTTTATGTTAGCATCCCATTTTTTAAAAATATGAATATTTAAGAGCATATCAAACAACTATAAAATGTTCATCTAGGAATTTTCACATGTGGTAGCACCAAATTTAATCTTCAACAAAAAGGGAGTTATGTTTGAATAGTCTAGGTAATGTGAAAATTCATTCCCAGAGTTGTAGAAGGATCTCAAAACTACACCAATACTAATACAATTGGAGATGGGCGAGGAGTATAAAATATTTTGTGAATCATCTAGGAACTGACATGGATCCGTGTTGATATAGTGATATAAAGTTATAGAATATGAGTTTAAGAAGTTAAGGTCACTTGAATGGAATTACCCTACACAAAACCTAAAGATGGATATAGTGGTTTATGCTTTGAATTGTAGGTGGTATTATCTATATGGTGAAAATTTCCACGTGTATATTGACTTCAAGAGATTTAATTACATATTTTGAAATAATATTTGCATCCCCTATAGTGTAGATGGTCAGTTATATTCATTTGTTTGATTTTGAGATAGAATATATGACCAATAATGGAAAAATTATTTCTAACTCTTTATGTAGTAATGATCAGAATCAGGCAGTTCAAGAGACTAGTTCAGAGTGGAAGATGATGGCCATGTTATTTGATATACATGATGGGTTATAGAGGTCCAAGATTAGATGAGTCTCATATCAGTAGAAGTGGGATCCACATATATGAGCCATATTAGAGAGATAGAGAATGAGGATCATGAGTGTTCGGCCTTGAGGGGAAGCCTTGAATATTGGAGTCTCATACCGATTATACTATATATAGGGAAGAGACCATTGATGTTAGGGGTTGTGTAGTTGTTTCTATGATAATGTGAGAGGATGATATGTATGAATTTCATTATTTGAAGTTTGTGACACATTCATTTGTGAATGAAATGTTCCATGACCTATGTCAACATTACTGGTGGTAGAACATGAATGAGGGGATTGTAGGGTTCATGAAAATATTATACATTTATCAATTGGTGAAGGTATATAATTAATGACAAACTGCTTTACTAATGATATTTTCCATTCTTAAATGAAAGTTTAATGACATTTCTATGGACTTTGTCCTCAGTTTCCTAAGGATTCCTTGTAATAATTATGTTATATTTGTGGTTTCATACCAAAAGATTAATGTAGAAATTTTTTTCTTATAAGAGATACATTCTTAGAGGGTATATTGGGAAAATTTTACATTTAGGATATAGTCCCTCTTCATGGGGTGAAGCGGAGTATTATTTCATCTTGTGACTCATGTCTTACATTGTGTTTTCAGTAGGGCAGGTAGAAGGTGATTAGTGTACATGTTTTTCATAGTCTGATATTCCACATATAGATAGATGGGAAATTGTAATGTACTATAAATGTTCTTGAGTATATTCGGTGAGTTTGTTTCCTATACGTTGTTTGTCATGGGATGATAAACAATAATTTTCAATTCTGTCCTATAACAACGATTATAAGGAATATATAAAAATGAAACCATATGAGGCTCTTTATGGTAGACCATGAAGACCACCTTTATACTGGTTGGAGGCAGTTGAGTTGGAGTTATTGGGATTATGTATAATTAAAATAAGTAGGATAAGTCGATTCATAATTGTATGGATACTCATTAGATTATTAAAAAGTTATCTTTTGATAGGCATTGTTAAACTCTATATTTTTCAGAGGGTGGTCGTGATTCTTTCAGGTGTCTCTTAGATTGGGTCACTATAGGATTATAAGATAGTGAAATTTGGTACATATGTTTTTTTTGGACATTTAAGAATTTGGAGAGAATTTGGTTGGTGGTGTACTAGTTGGATAATACATAGATGTACAATTAAATTTTCGATTTATTTCATTTGTCACATCATAAGAACTATCACACTGACCCTTCTCATGTGGTCAATGTGGATGATGTTTATCTTGAGACTGATATGTCTTTTGCGGAGCATCTGATATATGGTTGGTATCTAAGTGAGAACAGGTTGAGGGGGCGATAGTACAAATAGTTCATGGATTGTGAAAACATGGACATTTTCAGAGGGAATCAGGGGGGAAGTTGATGTACCAGCTCAGTGGCCTAAACAATTTCCTCAGAAACACATAGATTCTTGGGAGTAAATCTTGAGGATGAGATGTTATATATTGGAAATACTATATGATCCTATCTTTTTAAAGTTATTACTAAATAAATTTTATAGATAATATTTTTATTTTTTGGTTATATTTTGGATGAGGCATGTGTTATGATAATTTGGAGGAATTTTAAATGTTTTTTAAAGTGTTCGGGGTACTACATAGTTGGAGTTTTGTCTTCCAAATCCATGTTTCCTACCCTAAAAAATGCATAAAACCCCAAATATTGGGGGATTTCTTGTTTATCTACCAATTTTTCAATCCATGTCCCCTATAAGGAAAACTGTTCTCCCCCACCCCCTAGATGTGACGTTGGTTTAAGGAGCAAAATTTTGAAAATCATGCACCCTTTCCCAGGAAACTATTTTCAAGGTTTTTACTCATCTGGCAATTTTAATGAAAATTCACAAAACATTGGTTATTACCAGGAAACACCCTAGATCTATAATAAACACATTACTTTGAATTTAATGCTATATAGAGGGTTCCAAGCCCTTCTGAACTTTTTTTATTGTTCAATTGAAAAAACATATTGAAGAATATGAACCTTTTATATTAATAGATTATTATCCTGATTGGTTTAATCCCTCTCTCCCATCATTCTATAACTTTTTAAGGGTTTATTTTCATCTATTTGTTATGGTTTATATCTATGATTTCATGTATTTAAACTATTGGATCTTAGGCTTACGTTATGTATATAGGTATTGGTTTTCTTTATACAATTGAATGTTCTGCTTAAATTTTTGGATTTCTATTTGCGAGAATACATAAACAATATTCATATAGGTTTTATAAATTGAAACATCAAGATTCTTGATGTAATTATGTGTATATAATTTTGAGACATTAAATTCATACAATTGGTTAATTTTATCTCATATTGAATAGATTAAATTAATTTTCCATGTGATAATGAATTGTTTTAAATTTGTGGTAAATTAAATTGGATAATTAGTGATCATAAATTTGATGGTTTAATGGGATTTTTAAATGGGTCAATTGAATGAATATTTTATTGGTTTATAATGGGAATTGGGTGATGTTAGGCATAACCTTGATGATTTATTTTATTTTGAATAAATGATGATTGATGGTTTAATAGTGAATTGTTCATATTATTATATGTTATTAAAATAAAGAATCATGATTGATTTGATAGTTAAAGTGGTATCCCATAATATTAAATTATTATAAGAGGGTTAGTATTTATAAACCTTATTAAATGTGTTATTTTTGATAAATATTACTGGATGAGATACGAGGCATAAGAAATAGACGGTTGCTCCAAATACCCACGGGTTCCTATCCATGAAGTTCTAAACCAAAATTCTTGCATGAAATTATTATCATATGGTATAGGGACTAATACCTCAAAAATCCATGTACTTTGGGACACATAATATTGTTCCAAATACTAATGACATGTTAGACATGACATTCTAGAATCTTGATATTGGCATTGGACCATGGTTTCAAATGGTTGTCATGTAAATTTAATTGAAAAGATAAATGATAATAATAGTATTGTGATAATTGATATCCCTTGAAGATAATTTATTCTCTGTTATGTTCCAAAATAGGTTTTGATAGGTTGGTTGTCAACATGATCAGGAAGAAATTAAGTGGATAAATGGATAATAATTAAATATGAACTCCATTTACATGATTCATTTTACTTTATTCTCTATCAAACAACATATATTGTTATTTCATTGATATTTTGTTTTAGATTTAATTTTGGGTGGCCTCATGGGTTGTACATAGACACTACTAATGCTTCTTGATTGGTACATGAATAGAAATTATGTATATATGATATGATAAGGGAATGATCAATATGTTATATAGATGAGTTAGGATGAACCATGGATGAGGTAAATAGATATAGTGTCAGGACCTTCATCTGAGGTTATTAGTGACTTCATTTTGGGTTTTCATTTTGATACTTGACACATATTTTTCATGAAATGTCTATAGTTTTTATGAATATTTTACTGATATTTAGTTGATCATGTGATACTGGTATGTTCTGGTAATTTTATTATTCTAGTTGTTGATTATTTCCTTTTTGGTTATTTCATGGTTATATTCATAATTGTTATAATTTGATAAAGTGAGTATAGTATATCCATGGTAGATGTATTGTAACATCACTACTAGTTATTAGGTTATGAATTGTGAGGAGGTACACTTGAGTTCATTTACCAATTTTACTCGGGGCACCGGTATGTGCCACCTGGGTCGTGGCTTTAAACCTAATAACCTTTTCATTCAAATGATATAAAAGTTATCATAAATTTAGAATAATATCAATAAAAAGGATTGTCATAAATTTTGTATGAAACAATATAATACTAAAAAATATCATCTTATATGGTAAATAGTATTGAAAAACACTTGAAACGACTTCTTGAGGAAAATAACCTTTCTTCGTCAAAATCATTTTCATTTCACAAAATGTCAGAAATTTTAAAAGAAAAGGATTTTTTTAAAATAATTATGAAATTTTGTATAAGAATATTCATGAAAAATCGGAATTATGAAACTATAAAAATCTGTTCATGCCGTATCAGTTAAAAAAACAATCTCATGATACTTTTTCCGGATAAGTAGTTTTGAGAAAACACTTGAAATGAATTCTTGAGGAAAATGTCATTTCTTCTTCAAAATCATTTTTTTTCACAAAATACCATGAAATTTTAAAAGAAACGTATTTTTTTGAAAATAATCAAGAAATATTCTCGATGAATAATCATGAGAATTAGGCATTATGAAACCATAAAAATCCATTCATGTCGTATAAGTTAAAAATACATTTTCCTCGTACTTTTTTCAGAAAAATCAAAAAGTTCCTCATATTGTAAACAAAAAAAAAGTTTCATTCTATAAAAAATGTAAAATTTAAAGATGGGTAAACATGTATTTAAACATACATGGATTAATATTTAACACTTTATGAAAAACATTTTATGGATATGGATGAAAAATATAACCCCAGTAAATACTTATGTATTATCAATTTCGGATAAAAATGAGATTTCCAAATTATCCCTTACCTTAGGTCCAATTTCATCCATACGAGACTGAAACTCCTGTATAGTGGAATGAAATATATTATTAACTTGTAAAATAATGATAATAATATTTATTATATTATATATGATTCACATATGACTTTATATTACTCGTTCTTTTGTAAATTCCATGTTAAAGAAACGTTTTGGGTAAAATCATTTCATTTATCGTACGTGTTTCAACTTGTTGTTATTGATATTATAACTTATATCCTGATATACTTAATTAAAAAATATAAAACATTATTTATATATAATATATAATCAAAATATAAATATATATGATAGATAGATAGATGGAAGGAAATACACCATTCATGGAGACTGTAGGTCGTACGTACGCATGAATGCTGTTATTGTTTCCTTATTGAATTGAATGGAATTAACTAAATGAAAGATATATGTACATAAATCTAGTATCATTATTATTTAATATCTTTCATGATTATTTATAATATATAATTTATAATCATACTTGAATGGTTAATCATTGAAAAGGAATCACATTGCGTTCGTGGAGATGGTAATCCGTATGTACGCACGAGTGATGATATTGTTCCCATAATTATTGAATATTATTGAAGAGGACGATAGAATATCTCAAAATTAGTATCATGTTTTTATAATAATATATAGTTATTCTTTACACCATTATTCCTATACAAGTAAGGTGGTGGTGGGAAAATAGATTTCACCACGGCGTGGAGACGACATTCCGTACGTACGCACGCGCGGTGATTTCATTTTCCGTAGGATGGATAGACGGTGGAATATGGTTGATTAATATTTATAATAACATATATTTATATAATTAATACATATGTTACAAATGTATACTGAAACAACTAATGAATAGGATGTATAAGAAGAAAGAAACAAGAAAGAATTCATATAAGAGATTACCTCTTCTTCGACATGCGTCTTTTAAAATTTCTCTTAGGGAACTAGAGTTGGTCTTTTGAGAAGACCAGAACATCTATGAGATAAATATAGATGTTGAGATGAAAAATTGGTAGGGTTTTGAAGAGATTTAAGGCTCAAAATTGTGTAAAGAGGGGAGTGAGGAGGTTCCCTTTTATAAGAGGGGTGAAGGGAACATTTGGAAAAAATTAAAATATTTTTTTAAAATGAATTCATATTCGGTTTATAATGGCACCAAAGTGACTTATTTTGAGGCTAGGTTGGGGATGGGTGGAAATCCACTCATCCAATAGTTTTTATACATGTTTGGGTTACCATTTTAACCTTATCGTTTAGATTTAACTCTAAGTTAAGTAATTTAACTTTTACCGTGTCTTCTTGTATTCTTACACAATATGTTTAATAAACATACAATAAACTACCATTCTAACCCCAATTTCTTCATTACTGTAGTATATATTATTATATAAGTCTTTTGGCCGAACCATATATTTTTAGGACCACTATATCAATTAATAATATAATATTGTTTTTAAAAAATATTTTATCTCAAATTTGACACTATATTGTATTTTGTTTTCTCTAAATTTATAACATCAATATTACTTAGAGAGAGTTCATATAACCACCCATAATATGTAATATTAACCTAGAAATTTATTTTAATTCACAAAAAGTCTAAAATTACATTTATTTGGTTACTTATAATATAAATTATGTCTATATTTCATTAATAAGGTAATTACTGCATCATCATTGTGTCATAAATAAATTTAATTATTTAATTTCTAAAAATTATAAATAAAATAAAATTATGTAGAAAATAATTTAATATTTTTAATGACTGTTTATAGTTTAATCTATCTTATGTATAACCCTATATTAAAAATATTTTAGTAATTAAACTTTGATTTTAACTCTTTTAACTCTTCTTTAAATAAAATAATAATAAATGTCATAATCTAATCCAAGTAGACCTAAAGGGTAATATTTTACTCCTAAGGTTGTTTTTGGCCTAATTACATGTATCCAATAGAATTAAGACATTTTTAGGGTAATAATAATATCAAGTTTACCCTTAATTACACAATTTACTTTTAACTGTGGTAAATAATAGTAAAAAGTTTCTATTCACCAAAAATTATTTTTATCTTATTGAACGACATATTACTCCTTGATATTAACCATGCCTCTCAGATTTTTGAAATTAAACTCATAGAAGCAGTAAAATTATGATTTACGTAAATTTGCAAATTCTCCTAGGAGGTGGGTAAAAGACAGTAAAAAGTTAAATTAAAATTATATATAGCTAAAATTATTATAAAATGACTCCAATGAATTACAATGAACTTATATATGTATTATATATATTTTGAACTCAAATAAATTTAAATAAAATAAAAAATTATTTAAATAAAAAATTCTGTTTTAAACTATAACTCAATGTTTTTTCTCAATTCAGTAAAAATTAAAACTTTTCATAAAAATTAAAAATATTCACCCTAAGCTAATTTTGATCTTTAGAATCCGAAAATGAAGTTCATTTTGAAAGATTAAATTTATAAAATTTCAAAAAGATGGTATTACTATTCATAACGGCTAGTTTATATAATATTTTAATAACATGTCATTGTTTAGTGAAACTCGGTATTGCATACAATGCAAGGTATTGAGGAAGGTTTCTCTTGTGTGTAACGCGAGCCAAGAATAGTGCTGCATATAATACAAGCCAATACGGTTTTGCATATAGCGCAACATAATCTTGGTGTAGCGTACAAAAAAAGGCATCAAAGAAATTAAAAATAATATTTCTCATAAAATCTCAGGGTGTTACATTCTACCCCCTGAAAATGAATTTCCCCCTCAAAATTTGTCGGGGTTATAAATGGTGTACTACTTGAAAATTTCATTCATAGAAGCCCACATCATAAAAAGGAATACTAAATCATCATTTTAAAAAGTATCATTAGAAACATAACGGATACCCAATGTAACTCATCACTGGGTTTCCACATAGGAGAATACTGGTGAAAATTTGGACAGTGAAGATAAATCTAACCATTATGTTTGGATGAAGAGTGGTAGATAACATGGGTATGAAAAATCCTACAGTTACAAAGACATAAATTTGTAATGATGTAAGGTACCATCTGTTTCATCAAATATGAGGGCACTAGAACAACATTTTTTGTTCTCAAGATCATTTCCCCGATGTTGAAGAATTTTTTAATTAAAAGAAATTCAAACTATATTTTGGTACAATATCACTATTTTTTGGCCTTGAATAATTTCCACTTCATCTCTTAATGAAATAAAGATGAATTTGTCTTTCGTAAAGTGTTAGCGGATCATGCGATAGAATTATATTTCATTTCTTCTTTCTCAAACATAAGGTTAGAAAAAGAGATATATATATATATATATATATATATAAGTCCGTATTATGGTGAGATTAATCATATGTGGTTCCAAAAATGGACTTATACATCATCTATCATACTAACCAGGGACTTCCTGAGGGCCAGTGATGGTGATAAAGGCTTGTCACACTTCAGTTGTGGGTTCGATTCCCACATCCTTGTCTGATGCGATGGGTTTTCACCCATTCTGCAGGTTGTCGCTTTTCATAAACTATAATATTATAACATTTCAGAAATAAAATAGAAAAAAAAGTTCTAGAATTAAATAATAATATCTGATGTTCAGCTTAATCCATTCCAAAATTAAGACTTATCAGAAATACTTATGTCTAATCTCATAGTATATAGAAAACGACTACGAGAAAGGTCATTTAACAAGCATATGAATACCATCATTTATCCCCCATATATCATAAGATATATTATTTTGGTCAGATTCAAATCATTTGAATTCCTTAATCATGTATTCTCTTGAAACATGATTTACTATATAACCTTAGTGAAAACATGAATGCTGTCAAAAGATAACTTTTTCCACATACCAAAATCCTAAAAATACTATTTACTCAAACCATGGTACCAATTTGTCCTTTTATCAATCATGATCTCATTTATGATATCCAAAATACTCCTTTCTTCTTATCCCTTCATTATGCGCA
This sequence comes from Viscum album, assembly GCA_963277665.1. Lineage (NCBI taxonomy): Eukaryota > Viridiplantae > Streptophyta > Magnoliopsida > Santalales > Viscaceae > Viscum > Viscum album. Next base: position 397,948,467 of record OY728148.1, read on the forward strand.
TATCATCTACTTTCAAAAAATATCTGAATAACCGTTCATGGTTACCAGTACCATTCAACGTATACTTTCAAATACACAATGGAAAAAAATAGTGTAACAATCCTTAGATGTTTCATTATTCCATAGTACCATTAAATTACCTAAAATAATTCCACTACCTTCTTAAACCATCGACCGAGCTTCATCATTTTATTCCACAACACCTCTTTCATATCATATATCATTTGTAGTCTCCTCATCATCATCAACATAAATACTACTCATACGAACATATTGATTCTCTTCATGAGACATTCCCTTAAGGAATTGGTTTGAATAATGCATGTACATACAAAATTTAAAACAATTAACTATTGTTAGTGTCTTAGAAATACAATTATCCTTGTCCATAATGTTAACTAAACCCTTTCTTTTGCAATTACTGGCTTTGTGCCCATATTTTCCACACCCAAATCATCTTCCAGTTCCTTTTAAACAATCTCCTTGATGTCTCTTCCCACATGATTTACATGAGGAATATTGAACTTTCTTTCCTCTATGATCATCATGATAATCCTTCTTTATCTTATTAACTGAGTCAGGAATCTTACCAAAGTTGAGATTATTGATCATATTATGAGATTTTTGATTAGGCATGATAATTATATTTCGCCTTCAAAATACCATTTCACTTGCTTGATCATGATGAATATAATTCCATTGTCCATCATATTCTCCATTAGCATGAATCTTCTGGTTTCCAGCCATTTTATAAAACCCAAAAAGAATAGTGTGAGTGGAAAAAATCATGCTACGAAAACAACATAATTAAGGGGAGTACATTGAATCTCTAACTGCATAGGTTTAATCCTAGGTTATTCATGATCGTCATCATAATTCTAGGTCTATAACCTATACTTATACTTAACCTTAGGGACATCCATAGACATAACCTAGAAATTATCTCTAGTGATCTCACTAAAGTTTTCAGATCATTGTTTTTAAAGGTTAACTATAACTTCGCTCGAATACCAACTATAGAGACCAAATGATTGACATACATAGACATTACATTACATTTACAGAATACTTAATAAATGAAAAAAATAGATTCTTAAGGACCGTATTAGTTTACTGTCTTTGAAAACTCAGAACATAATCTTCTAATCATGTTGAAACATATTCAACATCTCCCATAACGATATTCCCCATTTTTTCTTACCTGAAACCTTTCTTTAAATCCTGGGGAAAGAAAACATATAAAAGGTTAGCTCAAATTCTCAGTAAGGGAAAACATGGAGAACATAAAACAACCCATATACATTTGAACACATAACCATGAACATAAAACATCAAAATCATGAGTAATGACATAAATCATGGAAGTATATAAGGCATAGATCATAAAGGAACATTAACCATGATAAAATAGCATGGAGAAAAAAATTTAATTGTGGAAAACCATTAATAACATGTTATGATTTCCATAGTAGCCAAGGCATTTCTGCAAAGACCATCATAGTGGACAAAGTCCAATACTGAATATGGTTTACTTGTCGTTTCGTGCCTATATAACTGAACCAGATTCACTTGTCATTCCAGCCATGTATTTATCTTTAGATAAAAATCTTTACCCAATGAATTTGAGGGAGAAATATTCCCACCCATCTCTTGATGAAATCATTTTTACTTGTGCCACAAAATAAACATAAATCATTCAGTATAACTCAATGAATAAAATGGGTTTCATAACAATCATCCCATCATAACATAATCCATATAAAAAAATGAATATCATTCCATCATAAGAAGAATACAACCATATAAATAATAGAGACATTATACTTGAAACATAATCATACTAAATAATGTCATCTTAGATGGGAATTTTTTTTGACAAAACACTTGAAATGAATTTTTGGGGAAAATATCCTTTCTTCTTCAAAATCATTTTCTTTTCACAAAATGCCATGAAATTTTAAAATAATAGGATTTTATTGATAATAATCGTGAAATATTGTAGAGGAATCATTTTGAAAATTAGGCGGTATGAAATCGTAAAAATATTTTCATGCCATATAAGTTAAAAAAACATTCTCCTCGTAATTTTGCTGGAAAAGTCAAAAAGTTCCTTGTATGGTAATAAAAGAATGATTCCTTCCATAACAAAATTTAAATGTCAAATAGGGGAAAACCTATCTTTAAACATAAATGGATGAATATTAAACACTTTATGAAAAACATTTTATGTACATGGATGAAAAATATAACCCCAGTAAATACTTATGAATAATCAATCTTTGATAAAAATGAGATTTCAAAATTATCCCTTACCTTTGGTCCAATTTCATCCGTATGTGTCTGAAACTTTTGTATAGTGGGTTTAAACATATTATAAACTCGTAACATAACCATAAAAATATTTATGATATCATATATGATTCACTTATGACTTTATATTACCCATTCTTTTGTAAATTCCATGTTAAAGCAGCGTTTTGGGTAAAATCGTTTCATTTATCGTAAGTGTTTATAATTTTTGTTAATGATATTATTACTTATATCCTGATTTACATAATTACATAATTTCAAACAGTATTTTTATATAATATATGTTTACAATATAAATATATATGACAGATCGATAAATGGAATGAAATACACCATTCATGGAGACGATATGTCGTACGTACGCATGAACACTGTTTTCTTTTCCTTATTGAATTGAATGGAATTAAGGAAATGAAAAATATATGTAAATAAATCCAGTATCATTATAATGTAATAACTTTCATGATTATTTATTACATATACATTGTAATCAAACTTTAATGGTTAATCATGGAAGATGAATCTCATCACGTTCGTGGAGACGGTAATCTGTACGTACGCATGAGAGATGATATCAATCCCATAATTATTGAATAATATTGGAAAGGATGATAAAATCTATCAGAATTATTATCCTTTTATAATAATCATATATATTTATTCTTTACAACATTATATCCATCCAAGTAAGGTGGTTGTCAAAAAACATATTTCACCACGGTGTGGAGACGATATTATGTACGTACGCACGCCCGGAGATTTCATTTTCCCTAGGATGGATATAAGGTGAAATAGATTTGTTTAATATTTATAATAACATATCAGTATATAATTAATACTTATTATATTACTTTATAATGATACAACTAAATAATACGATGTAGAAGAAGAAAGAAACATGAAAGAATCGGTAGAAGAGATTACCTCTTCTTCGACATGCCTCTTTTAAACGTCATCTCAGGGAACTAGAGTTGGTCTTTTGAGAAGAACAGAAGATCTATGATATTAATAGAGAGGTTGAGAAGAGAAATTGGTAGGGTTTGGATGAGCTCAAAGTCTCAAAATTTTGTAAATAGGAGATGGAGGAGGTGCCCTTTTATAAGAGGGGTGAGGGGCACCTTAGGAAAAATCTAATATATTATTTTATAATGGCACCAAAGTGACTCATTTCGAGGATAGGGTGGGGATGGGTATAAATAATATCAAAAAATAGTATTTATACAAGTTTAGGTTAACATTTTAACCTTATCATTTATATTTAACTCTAAGTTATATAATTTAACTTTTACCGTGTCTTCTTGTATTCTTACACTATATGGTTAATAAGCTTACTATAAACTGCCAATCGTACCCCAATTGGTTAATTAATGGAATATTTATTATTATATAAGTCTCTTGGGAGATCCTTATATTTTAAGGACCATTATATAAATTAATATTATAATATGTGTTTTAACAACTCTTTTATTTCAATTTTGACACTATTTGGTATTTTGTTTTCTATAAATTAATAACAGCATTATTGTTTCAAAAATAATTCATCTAACTAACCCTAATATGTTATATTAACTTATAATTTGTTTTTAGTTCCAAAAAATTATGAAATTACATTTATTTGGGTATTTATAATATCGATTATTTTAATATATCATTAATAAGGTAATTACAACATCATCATTATGTCATAAATAAATTAAATTATTTAATGTCTAAAAATTATAAATAAAATACCATTATGTAGGAAATATTTTTTTCTTTTTATTTAATATTTATTGTCTAATTTATATTATGTATAAACCAATATTAAAAATGTTTTAGTTATTAAACTTTCATTTTAACTTTTTTAAATCTTCTTTAAATAAAATAATAATAAATGTCATAATATAATCAAAGTGGACCTAAAGGGTAATATTTTAATAATAAGGTTTATTTTGGTCAAATTAAACTTATCCAATAGGATTAGTACATGTGTTAGGGTAATAATAATATCACTTTTACCCATTATTACCCTATTTACTTTTAACCGTGGTTAATAAAAGTAAAAAGTTACTATTCACCAAAAATTATTGTTATCTTATTGAACAAAATTTTAATCCTTGATATTAACCATGTACCTCGGATATTTGAAATTCAACTCATAGAAGCGGTAAAATTATGTTTTATGTAAATTTTCAAATTCTCTTAGGAGGTGGGTAAAAGACGGTAAAAAGTTAAATACATATTTTATATATCTAAAATTATTATGAAATGGCTCCAATGAATTACATTGAACATATATATGTATTGTATATATATATTGACCTCAAATAAATTAAAATAAAATAAAAAATTATTTAAATAATAAAATTTTGTTTTAAACTGTAACTCAGTGTTTTTCACTATTCATAAAAAATTTAATGTTTTCAGAAAAATAAAAAAACCTCACCCTAGGCTAATTTCGACATTTTGAATTAAAAATGAAGTCCATTATGAATGATAAAATTTATAAAATTTCAAAAAGTGTGTATTACTATTCATAATGACTAGTTTATATAATATTTTAATAGCATATCATTGTTTAGTGAAACACGGTATTGTGTACTATGCAAGATATCGAGGAAGGTTGTTCTTGCGTGTAACGCAAGCCCAGAATAGTGTTGTGTATACTACAAGCCAATACGGTGTTTCCTATAGCACAACATAATCTTTGTGTGCTTACAACACAAGACATCAATGAAATTAAAAATATTATTTCTCATAAAATCTTGGGGTGTTATAGGAGGTCCATTAAATGGGTGATTTTGTCACTAAATCTCTTTCACTCCACACAGTGCCTTGTACCCATATTTATATTGATTTAACACTTATTTAGAACCAAAGAAGAAAAAATTGATAAATTTAAATGAAATTATGGTTTTCTATGTACATACTGAGGTATCCCTAGTAAAAACCATTGATGAGATGTTGTTTCAATGATATAATTAGTCTTATAGTGTGAAATTATTATCTTTAGAAAATAAATGAATAATTTATATTATACAATTCATATTAGTATTATGTTAAAATTACTTATTTTGAGAATGAATAATGAAATATATTTTAGCCTATGATATCGAGGAATGGCTCAACATGAGGAAAAAAATTATCATGTGGATGTATAACATCCCCATTACTGAATGAAAATAAACTTAATTAAATCATTTATCTTCTTATTATATTTTGGAATTATAGAATTTTTCTATATATTATATATATATGTTTAATATTACTAACTCATTCATGTTGGATATGAATCATATTGGTGAACACTCATTACCCACCCATCGAGTTGTGTTTTTTGTTTTGTGATGTCATTCAATCTTGTTTTATTTTAATCCCAATACTCTAGGATAGATTAAGAGATGATAATATTGACGGAAACTAATAATTAAAAACCATTTTAACATTAGTAATAAGAACCTTAACAAAGGTGTATACACTTTATCCCTCCAATATTTTAAGGAAGTCAGTGGGAAGAAAAACTATTATTATTATCTATTACCCAAAAAACAACAATTGGGGGAAATAATTATATAGTTTTATCAATAGAAACATAAATTTCTCAAACATATTTATATACAGCCTCATCACCATTGAAATATGTTCTATATAGTGTGTTGATATATATTTATACTATATATAAATGAATACAATTCAGAATACCATTGATAGGTGGATATTTGTATGTTCTTTAGTTTTTATTTTGGTTGAATCTAGGGTGATTTTGAGTATGAGTTATATTAAAATGAGATATGAGTGATTAATTGTTTTTTATATTTTATTTTGAGATTAAATAAAATTTATCCAAGGGTATTTATAGGAATACAATCATTTATTTAGGAAATAATGAAATCATTTGATAATACATGTCCTTATGTAGAAAATAAAAATTATTATTTCATGAAGAAATGATTTTTTTATTTGGTTCACACATCAAAAACTTGCAATGAATTTTTGAAATTTATAATCCTTACATATTTAATACAAGGAACTAGATTCAGAATTCATGGTTGAACAATATAGAATAGTTTTTTGGGGATAGATTATATGCGATATTAATTTATATAATGTGAATTTAAAAATGGGAATTTATTTAAGATAATTAGAAATAAAAATTGAAAATAATTTAAAATACCAATAGAATATTGTTTTTAAGACAATGTATTCGACTAAATTTATTTAATCATTGAGAATTAGACATATATTATTGTTTTAAGTATGAAATTTACCATTAATGTATGTATAAGGATTTGAGTGTTGATCTCTGTTATAGTAAGGATTCTATATTAACAATACATTTTTTTTAATATTTCATATTTTTCACTATTTATAATTTTTATGAAAATAATTGATCAAGACCACATTCAAAAAATCGTTTACAAGAATGTAAAGCATATTTTTTCCAAATTATTAATATAAAATGTACATTTATTATTAAAAATATATTAATTTTAAAACATTATAAATAAAATAATTATTTTATCACATCCATGATAATAAATATATTAGGTGTTCATCGAGGCTTCTAAGAAGATAGACACACACACACACAACTGAAATGAAAATGCATGTCATAAATATCCATGACATTATCCTCTACTAAATAATCCTCTTTTATGTTGGGTTTTCTCCCCCTCTGGGACTTATCATCCAAAAAAATTCATGAAGTTAAAAACTATTTAATAATGTCTCACTCAGAATGAACATGTTGATTTTTTGAAAACTTTAAACAATGAAATAATAATGTGACATGAAATCAAATATTTTTTTTAAATAATTCCTGAAAAAATATATTTTCTATTATTGCCTTGATAAATGGTTTGTATTTCTTTATTAAAATAGATTTTAAAACTTTTTCATGACACTATCTTTTTCACTTACTTTTTCTTTTGTTATACCCTTTTTTTCCTATGTGGGGTTGTAAAATAGCATCGCAACCGTATAATTTTATATCTTTATGACGTCAATGTTAAAAAATTTGAAAAATTCATGAATACATTATATTAAATTAACCTATTAATCATAAATATATAAAAATAAAGTATTTAATATCATTAATTAATATTCTTGGTATAATAATTGAACCTCAATCTTAGTGGAAAAAATGAATCAAGATGTACGACCTTGTAGTAAAAGGGAAACGTATCCCTACCTATTTTAATATATTGATATTTTTATTCATAATTTCTCCTCTAATATATTTTATAAAAAACAATAAAAAATAATTTTTAATTATAGTTAATCAAAAAATATATTAAATATTTAATTAATCCATTTTCTATAAATTCCCCCACTCATAAGCATCAGTATCAATGGAGAAGATAATATAAAATAGAAAAAAATTATTCATTAAATAATACATTATTAATACTTTTTCAATATTTATTGATAAATTTACCAGAAAATAATATACCCAACCCATATCCATATTTTCAAATAAAAATATCATTAATTTACATTATTTTTAGCAATAAAAACCATCAAAAATAAATCATTTAAACTACCTAATTATCACTCTAATATCTAAATATTTAATAACTTTTTTCTAAGACATTAAAAAATAATAAAAATAAGAACAATTAATATATTATTATGGTTAAATTCAACTATAAACATTAAAAAATTAATATACTATATTGAATTTGGAGGATAAGTAAAAATATAAAAACAATATGAGATATAATGGATTATTTTCTTAAGATTAAAGAGGTTATTAATTTATTTATTCATCATTAAAATAGTTGATTAAATCATAAAAATTTATTAATCTCCATAATACCACATCCCCGCAATGAAATCATTTGTAATTATTATGAAAACATATCAATATCTTCCAAAATATGAAAACATTATAAACAAATATCTAGTATTATACTAAAATGACATAAAAAACTTCTTAGATCCTTATATAATGGGTTATTTACTTTATTAATGTATTATCAAAAACAAGAGTTATCACACAATTAACCATGAGTTGTAATTAACATAATAACCTATAGTATTTATAATAATGAATAATTTAGACATTATAAATGAGTACATATGTAAATTAAATCATGGGATTAATTATAATTTAATCCATTCGATTATAACAACACATGATTTCGAAATATACTTCTCCAAAATAAAGTAAATGTGTGTGTTGGAATGTGATTCATGAAACTCAATTCATTTGTGAATAAATACTTATTTAAATTTAAATAAAATAATTTATTATATAGTTATAATTAAATTTCTAAAATAATTTATTTTTTTAAAGGGGTCAAATTCTCATAATAAAATACAATTGAGATAGATGATAATGTTTTGAACTATTTTATTGAATTATGTATTTTCATTAAATTATATTCACTTGGGGAAAACGTTATTTAAAATATGTAATAATTAATTAATATAAACAATTAGGTATATCAATGATATTTTTATGGAATGATATAAAATATTCATTAAATAATTCTTTGTTAATTGGAACTTTTTTATTTACAATTTTTTTCATCTATGTATTCTATTAAAAATAATTTATATTATTGGAAGTATTACAATTACGGTAATATATATTGTATCAACATGTCAAATAGAATTATAATTTATTAATAGAGTATAATTTTTTTAAAATATGATAAAATTATTTTAAGTAAATAATGTTTTATTATTCAATATATTTCTTTATTATAAATGAAATGTTTTTTATCTTAATAAATTAATGTAATATCTATTAATTAATGATTTTATTTATATTTTATAAAATAAAGGTTGTAAAATAAATTAAAATTATTTTATTGTTTTTTTTTCATTCATATAAACAAAATAAAAACAATTTTATGATTGATAATAATTTTTTTTCGAAGAATGGGTTTTTTGAATTTTTTGAATGTATATTACAATTAATTTTAACATAATTTATAAAATTAATCCTACAAAATTAATTCCATATTCTGATTCATGATATTAATTCTTTTTAACTATTTATATTATATTTTCTAAAGAATAATATTTACTATTATAAAAGCTATGTCATCATTTTAATGGTTTAAATGGGTTAAAAAGGGTAAATATAAGGCATATGTCTTCAAATATCACCAAATCCATAACTTTATATGATTGTTTCATTATATTTGGACCTAAAATAATATGTTATTTTTAATTTTTCTTAATTTTTCCACTCTATTAATGAAAATGAGTACAAATAACATTATGGTTAATGATATTTATAGTTGTACCACTCCCTTAACTTATAAAAAGGAACATCCACTCCAAGGTTCTCCATACACATTGATATTATTATCTCAAAAAATAACTACCCACATCACTTCCAAAATTCCATACCTATTAATTATTGATTTTATATAAGCAATTTTCTAGCCAGATATGACTTAAGGTTTATTTCAAAAAAGTATACTCAAAGATGTGGTATTTTTCTAACTCAGTTCATTCAAGTTTATTTATTTTTCAAATGATTTTTTATTAAAAAATATATTATTATTACATAAAAATTTAAAATATTCATAAATGTTATTATATTTATTTATTAATGATTATCAAATTTCTTTTAAGCTATTGTAAAATGATTGTTTCCCCCATGATTATGTGCAAACTACTTCCAGTAAGAAGTTATATATTTCATTTTTCATCACTACGTTAAGTGGATGGATATATAAATGGAATAAATGAATATATATTATATATGAAATATTATTTTTTTTAATGATAATATATTATTTATAATCCCTTAATTCAGTACATTTAAAAATGAAAATATTATTCAGGGGTATGTGTATACTACCACCTCCATAAAGACACATATTCCATTTTTTGTCACAACATATCATATGTGATTGTAGTAGTGTATATAGTAGGTAAATATGAGATTAATTTAATTTATAATACTCAAGAGATGATGAATCCATAGAAAAGGGCTAAGGATCAAAATCCCATGATCAAAAAATACATAGAAAGTAGAATAACATACACTTGTATACACATTTTAAAGAAGAACTATAAATAAATGATCATTTATAAATTTTAAGAGAATGAAATAAAAAAACATAATTATGAATATGATTCTAGAATAAATCTAAATCAAATTATAATTTATTATACTATTAGTTATACTATGTACAATGGAAGTCATTAAATGAGGTAACTCCTTATGTTATAATTTAAATTTTAATTTGGAGTGTTAAAATTTTAATTTTTATTGCATGAAATATAATATAAAGTATCACATTATTCTCCCATATATTTTCTTATACACTTTTGTATCTAGAATTTTAAAGTATTCTATTCATTTTCCTCTTCATTGGCACTCATAAAGGGAAAAAATAATGTTTTATGAATATATATCATTATTTAAACTTTTTGTTTGGAAATATTTTTCACAACCAGTCCTCAGGCCCCATGTTGTGACTACCCCAAGCCCGCCTTCCATAGGCCAGGGGCTGGTGACTATAACCAATGGCATAAATCCTGATAAAAAGGGAAGGCATTGCCTTTATGAAACGTAAACACACACACAAACACACCCATAGTACAAGAGGATGAAAACACTAAGTAAAACTGAAAACAAAAGTAGTGCTGAAAGTAAGGGGCCAGAAATACAAGCCCAACTATAATGTACAATGTAAAAGACAAAACAACTGGATGGTGACAAACATCTCCTGGATCATCCACCACGGATCCTACCTAAAGGGTAGGTATAGATAGCACAACTCCTAGATCGTCCACCACGAATCCTACCTGAAGGGTAGGTACAGATAGCCTCCTCAGCGCCCTCATCCATAAACCTCTTCCAAGTACTGACTCATCGTGAGGTCCACATCCGGGTACCGACTCATCGTGAGGTCCACCTCCAGGTGCCATCCAGTCCTTGTACACTCGGTCTCCGTCAGCGCTGTCTGTCATCTGCATCCAACACAATGAGGTGTGGGCATAGCCCGTGCAAGGGTGAGTATAACGATAATCAGTAGGGTCCTCGAGACCCTCAAGGTCTCACTAAATCCAACAAGGATAAACCACAAAGAAATATCTCAATAGATAACCTTTACTTAGGTATATGCCCATACATATACCTATGTTATCTAGTAACCCATCTCAATCATAAGGAAAACACAAAGGTCATTGACTCAGCTCAAACCAGAATTTTCATTATCGAAACCACAACTATTGGAGAACTCCTCCCCTATCAAGTATAGTGGAAATGTCATGACTTCAAGGCGCTACTCACTAACCATAGACTGTTGAGGCACTCTTCCTGTCGAATACCACGGGTCTACTGCCAAATACCAGGCTCTATGTCCGCTATGGGTCTGCCATCAAATAAAGGGCAACCTGCCTAATATCCTACAGAGGTACTCATCCTATTGAGTACCGTGGGTCTGCTGCCAACTACCTCGCAATGCGTCTGCCATGGGTCTGCCTCTAAATACCAGGAGCTCCGTCCACTGGGATAATTGAATCACACTGAGTCGAATCAGTCAAGCAGTCATGAGGTCTATAGCTACTAGGTCTCTGCAATCCATACATTCATCTCCAGGAGGGTCCACTCCACGAGATATTGATCTTCACTTCCAAGTGTCACGAAGTCTCATGTATAAGTAACACAAATGTCTGCCTCGTCTTATGGGTCTCAACGCAACAGATAGAATGTCAATTAGACGTATTGTCTTTGAGTTATTAGCTTTTCCATTCATGGAACCCAGTTGGGTTTTAAGCTAAAAAAACCCAAACATACCCAAATATCATCCTAATAACTCTTAGATTATTCCAAATGAACCATCTCACCATGAGAAATCCAACATAGTTGACGGCACGTCAATCGGACGCCTGGTCCTCAAGTTATAAGCGTTTTCGCTCCGAGGGCCCGGTTGGTTTCTGGTTCGGACCAACCTGGACAAAGGCAAACTTCACCAAAATCATGAGTGTAATATACCAAAACGACCGTCACGATCAAATGAATCTTTCACAATAGACGGTGTGTTAATCAGATGTCTGTAGCTCAAGATATGTTCGTTTAAATGAAAACGGTCCGAAAATGGGGGGGTCTGGGCCCTGTCCGACCCGGCCCAACCAACCCTAGGTCAGCCTGAACTAGGTCGACCTAACCTAGGTCCAAGTCCAGCCCGGCTTGCACGTTCTGGCCCGCGGCTGGTGCGGCCAGCTTTGCCAAGTAGTTTCGTATAGCGGGGTGGGGCGCGACCCCCCGCTAATTGGAACTGGCGGCCCCAACTGGCGCCACCCCCTGTCGTCCCGGATCCCACGCGGTTGAGAGATCCACCGCGTTGCGGCCTCAACTGTTGCTGTGACGGATCTTCTCTAGAAGCGTGCTGGGGCGCCACCGCCTCCGGTTGCCGGCACCATCGTTCCGGCGTGGCACACCGGCAGCGTCTTCTGCGGACCACAGGACGCGCTCCGGTTGTCCGATTTGCCCATCGTCTGCGCCTGCGGCTCTCCCAGGACCTGTTCATCACTACGACTACTTCAAATCACCAATGCGGCCCCGTTTTAAAACTCATGTCATCCCACAGACAAAAAAATAACCATCGGAGGGTCCGTTCTTGTTCGTTATCTCGATCCCTCCGCGTTAGAGGCTCAAACCATAAATTCAACGAGGAATGTCAGTTATAAAAACAACACAAAACCCCTACCTTGAAAAACGACATTGAACGTTGGGCATCACGGAAGACAGAGTCACGGGGAAAGGATTCATAGGTGATGTCAGAGTGCGTCCAAGGAAGAAGCGGTGTCTCCTCACTTTTTTCTGAGAAAAGAAAGGATGGCATGTCGATCATTCTTCGTGGAACCAGCGTTCTTCGTCGAATAAGACATCGTTCTTCGTCGGAGGGATTATGTTCTTCCCCAAAACTCAAGAGCTCTCCCCAACTCGTCTTTACACAAAAAAATCCTCCCCCTAGAATAAAATAATAAGCTAAACTGTTATTTTATTTAACACAAGCCATTTCAAATTCAAACATTCAAACCACCTCATTGATTAAATGTGTTGGCAATTAATTATAGATAGGGAGAGGAGGTGGAATATCTCATAAATGTTGGGAGAGTTGTCAACATTGAACAAAGGTGTTTAATGGGAGTGTTTAAAGGAGTTATTTGGGGAGTTGGGTTAAGGGAGATGAAAGGTTGGGGCTCGTGTGGGACCCACCTATCATTTATCCACATATGTGAAGTTGAGTGGTTGTGGGCCCCAACAACAACTAAACATGGGAGGGTTTAACTTCCAATGTTATAAAATAAAATTGTTTTAACAATTTTATTTATTTTATACTAATTCCCCAAATAATAATTCTCAACTTCCTTAAAATGCATCTTCGGTAAAGGTCCCCTTAAGAAATTGTCGGCGCTATGAGTTCATCGGTGCCCTCAGATTTCAATTATAAGCACCAGTTCAAAAGATAGAAAAACCCGATCATTCGTTTACTGAACGTACCCGAGCTAAACTTCAGAAATTTATTCCGGGCACACTGAGCCTCAGAATTCGGTACCATCAGAAACTACGGACTCATAAAATTACTAAGAAATTTTGAAAAAAAATTCCTTGAAATTTCAGGATATTTACATTACTCCCACCTCAGGTAATTATGTCCTTGTAAAGATACAACGCATACTAGGAAAAATAAAGGGCACTAAGCCCACATTTGAGCCTCCTGCTCCCATGTGCTTCCTTGGAGGTTCATGTGGTACAAGCGAATGCGTACCGGAGGAGTCAACCATCCACATAGGATTTGCACCTGTCGATCCTCAATCTCCACTGGACCCTCTATGAATGTCGCCCCGTCATCGATGATGTGAGACAGGTCGTGCATGTATATCCTCAGCTAAGATATGTGGATGACATCATGCACCCGGTGCAACTATGGTGGACGGGCCAAGAGTTAATATACCTCACCTACTCTACTGAGCACCTGGAAAGGTCTGATGAAACGTGTTGATGACATTCTGTCTCGTCCAAATCATCGTAGACCTAGTCGAGCTGAGACCCGTAAGAAAACGTGGTCACCATCCTCAAACACCAGCGGTCTCCGTCTCTTATCAGTATAGGACTTCTGTCTGCTCTGTGTAGTCTTCACCCACTCCTGGATGATCTGCATCTTCTCTAACACAGTCTAAACCATCTATGGTCCTACAAGAGCTGCTAAAATTTCCCCTTTTCCAAAAATAGAAATACAGTTTCATCCTCTGGATGAAACATGATATTTTCCTAATACAATCAATCCTGACATGAAAGATACCAATTCAAGCCATGGATGATGCGTAAGGCCTTGACGCTACTGCCATGATATCCAATCTTCACTCTCACCTCCAAGGGTTGAGTCACACTATCGACATCAGTGTGTGGTCACTGGGTCTCCTCGAGTAGGAATCTCGAAAGTGACGGTTAAGTCAACAGTTTTAACCGAAAACTCTGAGTATCGACCACACAAAAGTAGTTGGAAAGAAAACTTCACAAGGACTAGTGTCTTTTATTACTATAGCTCGAAGTACAAAGACACATAACAACCATAAACAATAACATCATGGAAACTAGAAGCACCAAGAACAAAGGCCTCCATGCCTATAACTAGTCCTGCTCTTGTCCACCTGCTTCAAGAGCTTCATAGTCATATGCATCAGCTGCCTGGAGTTGTGCTCTCCCATATCCACCAATTCCTTGCAGTCAGGGTGGACCTCTTGGTGGTTGTGGTGGAAACACCTCGAAGCGTCGTCCTCCACCAACTGCACGACTAGATCCTCTGCCACGGTCACTTTCTCCTTACTGTCCCCCATGATCGAACCTCTGCCTTTTCCTGAAAGGTCCTTCATTTATCTGATGATCGTCTGTACGATGGGTCAGACAGTCACATGCCATGTGACCAAGCCCACTGTAGGAGTAACACTGCCCGCTCCTGGCATGACTATCTCTATCTCCACTCCGGTTGACCCGCACAACTGAACCTGAGTCGTGCAGTCAGCCACCGGTGGGGCTGGTCCTCTTGGACCCCTGTGTCGTCTGTCTGCTGCCAGCTGTAGAAGACTCCACTGCACGTCGACTAGTGGTGGGTCCCGCCACTGGAGACTTCTCATCATGGAAACTCTCTACTACAAGGTCTCGCTCCAAGACTCCCATCTACATCAAAATGTTGTGAGAGATAACTGAAGTTCTAATCTCTCGCCTGAGTCCCTACTTGAAGGTCCAGGCCCTGAATAATGGGTCTCGTACCATATCATTGGAGTAGAGTGGGAGGTCTGTGATCCTTGCTGAGTACTGAGCTACACTCATGCTGCCCTGCTGTAGTTGAAGTAGCTCCTATATCTACATCGCTCAAAGGGGGGTTGGAATAAACTCCATCTGGAATAGGCTCTCGATGTCTGCACATAGAAGTGTCATCTCATCATGAATCTGGAGCATCAGGATCCCCCATCTCCCTGCTGCTTCCTGAAGGAGGATGGCAGTAAAGATAACCATTAAGTCTGTCCGTGTACCTACTATCATGAAGACTCTTACCATAGCTTCCAGCCAATCCTCAGCCACATGTGGTTCCGTTTCTCCCAAGAACTAGGGTGTCTTCTAGAGCTGGAACTCGTGAAGCTCGCTCAAGAGGCGTGCATCGCCTACTGCTGGGGCTGGTGGCATCAGTGGCCCAATGGAAAATAGTACCACTAGAGCCTACACTGGTGCCTCAACTGGGAGGGGCCCTGTAGTGAGGCCTCGTCACTCAGCGGTCTGTCAGTACGTATAAATCTCAGAGATCTAGCTGGTCGTCAATGGGGTGGCATCCTGAAAGAAATAGATGAGACACATTTAAAAGACTATACCTGGTAAGCTGACCTGGTTTGAGCTGACTGAATAAAATCATTTGAAAAAACACATGCAATCAGTGTTTTCGTGAAATGAGTCAGAAATTAGAAGTCAGGGTCCTGGTGTATGGATACGTCAGCTGCCGCAACAACACTGGACACCTTGAACTGAAAAACACACTCAGTACACTTAGCAATATTGCTTCTCAGAAAAGAAAATATCAGATTCCTACGTTCTGCGGTAGAACCGACTCCTCTGATACCAATTTGTCATGACCCGTCCTCGGGACCCGTGTCGTGACTAACCCAAACCTACCTTCCATTGGATAGGGGATAGAAACTAGAACCAAATGCATTAATCCCAATTAAAAGTGAAGGCATTGCCTTTATGAAACGTAAACAGACACACACACCCAGAGTACAGGCAGAAGAAAACACTATGTAAAACTGAAAAAAAAAGTAGTGATGAATGTAAGGGGACAAAAATAAAAGCCCAAATATAATGTACAAGGTAAAACAAAAAATAGCTGGAAGGTGGAAAGAAGCTCATGGATCATCCACCACGGAACCTACCTGAAGGGTAGGTATAGATATAGCAACTCTTAGATCATCCACCACAGATCCAAACTGAAGGGCAGGTATAGATAGCCTCCTCAGTGCCCTCGTCCATCAACCTTCTCCGAGTAATGACTCGTCGTGAGGTCCACCTCCGGGTACTGACTCTTTATGAGATCCACCTCCAGGTTTCATCCAGTCCTCGTACACTCGGTCTCCATCAGCGTTGTCTGTCGTCCGCATCCAACAAAACGATGTGCGATCATAGCCTGTGTAGAGGTGAGTATAACGATACTATGTAGGGACCCCGAGACCCTCATGGTCTCACTAAATATACCAAGAATAAACCATAAACGATGATCTCAACATATAACCTTTACATAGGTATATGAACACACATATAACTAAGTTATCAAGTAACCCATCTCAATCATTAGGAAAACACAATGGTCATTGACTCAGCTTAAACCAGGATTTTCATTATCGAAACCACAACTGCTGGAGAACTCCTCCCCTGTCGAGTACAATGTCCATGTCATGACTCTGAGGATCTACTCACTAACCTTTGACTGCTGAGTTACTCTTCCTATCGAGTACCTAGGGTCTGCTACAAAATATCATGCGCTCCATCCGCTGTGGGACTGCCACCAAATACCAGGTGCTCCCCCTAATAGCCTACAAGGGTACTCCTCCTGTCTAGTACCACGTGTCTGCTTCCAACTAACAGGAGCTCCGTCCACCATGGGTCTGCCACTAAATACTAGGCGCTCCGTCCACTGGGCTAATCGAATCACTTCGAGTGGAATCGGTCAACCAGTCATCAGGTCTACAGCTACTAGGACTCCGCACTCAATACACTCGTCCCTGGGAGGGTCCACTCCATGAGCTACTGGTCGTTACTTCCAAGTGTCAGAAAGTCTCACGTAGAATTAACACAATGTACTGCCTCATCATAAGGGTCTCAACGCAATAGACAGAATGTCAATCGGACGCCCGGTCTGTGAGTTATTAGCTTTTCCATTCCAGGGGACCGGTTGGTTTTTAGGCTAAAAACAACCAGACCATACCCCAATATCATTTGAATCCCATTTAGAGTATGCCAAAAGAACCGTCTCAACAAGAGGAATCCAACGTAGTTGATGGAACTTCAATTGGACGTTCGGTCCTCATGTTATAAGTGTTTCCGCTCTGAGGGCCCGGTTGGTTTCGGGTTCAAACCAACCTAGCCATACCCAAACTTCGCCAAAATATTGAGTTTAATATTCAAAAATGACATACTCAATCCTAGAAATCCTATGCAACTGACGGTGCATCGATAACAGGTTCATAGGTGAAGATATGTCGGTTTAACCGAAAACGGTCCGAAAATGGTGGGTTTGGGCCCGGTCCGACCCGACCCTACCCATCCCGGGTCGACTTGACCCAAGTTCGGGTCTGGCCCAATAGGTCGCGGCCCGAACTGCGACCAGCCGTGTCTCGGCCCGCCTGGCCAAGTGGTTATGCAGAGCAGGGTGGGGCACGAACCCCTGCTAATTGGGACTGGCGGTGCTAGCTGGCGTCGTCCCTTGTCGCCCCAGATGTCACGCGGCCGCGAGATCTACTGCGTCGCCATCACGGCTATTGCCACAGCAAATCTTCTCTGGCAGTGCGCTAGGGTGCCGCTGCCTCCAGTCACCGGCACTGCAGTACCGGTGTGGCGTGCCAGTATCGTCTTCCGCAGACCACCAGACGTGCTCCAGTGCTCCGATTCACCCATTGTATGCTCCTACGGCTCACCAGGGACCTGTTCTTCACTACGATGGCTTTAAATCACTGATGCGGTCCCGTTTCACATCTCTCGTCATCACGCGCACAAACAAACAACTATCGGAGGGTCTGGGCTTGTTCGTTATCTCGTGCCCTCTACGTTATTGGATCAAACAATAAATTCAATGATGAATGGTGAGTATAAAAACAACACAAAACCCCAACCTCGAAAAATGACGTCGCATGTCGGGTGTCACGGAAGATGGCGTCGCGGGGAAAGGATTCTTAGGCGATGTCAGAGTGCGTTCAAGGAGGAAGTGGAATCTCCTCACTTGTTGCGAAGAAAAGAAAGGATGGCACATCGATCGTTCTTCATGGAACCTACGTTATTCATCGAAGAAAATGCCATTCTTCGTTGGAGGGTCAGTGTTCTTCCCTAAAACACAAGAGCTATCCCCAACTCTTCTTTACACAACAAAAGCCTCCCCTCGGAATAAAATAATAATCTACCATATTATATTATTAAACACAATCCACTTTAAATTCAAACATTCAAACCACCTCATTAATTAAATGTGTTGAAAATTAATTAAAGAGAGGGAGAGGAGGTGGAAGATCTCATAAATGATGGGAGATTTGTCAACATTAAACACGGTTGTTTAATGGGGCATTTAAGGGAGTTATTTGGGGTGTTTAAAGAGGGTTAAGGGAGATAAAAGGTTGGGGCTCGTGTGGTCCCCACCTCTCATTTATCCACACATGAGAAGTTGAGTGGTTGTGGGACCCACCAACAACTTCCCATGGGAGTGTTTAACTTCCAAAGTTATAAAATAAAATTGTTCTAACAATTATATTTATTTTAAACTAATTCACCAAATAATAAATCTCAACTCGCTTAATACACATCTGTGGTAAAGGACCCCTTAAGCAATTATCGGCGCTACGAGTTAGCGGTGCCCTCAGATATCAATTCATAGCACCAGTTCAAAAGATAGAAAACTCACTCGTTCTTTTAATGAATCTACCCAAGATAAACTTTATAAATTGATTATATGCACACCGGGCCTCAGAATCAGGTACCGTAAGAATCTATGGACTCGTAAAATTCCAAAGAAATTAAGAAAAAAAACTCCTTGAAAATTCCGAGTCGGTAAATTATTTTTACTCCATATCCATGATAATAAATATATAATTATTAATGTAAATATAAATTTAAAAATTATTGTGTATTTTATTTTTATTCTACTTTTTAATATTTTCAAAAAAAATTAATCCCCATATCATTTTTCAGACTGGAAATTTATTTTAGTCATTTAAAACATTGAAAAAATATAATAAAATAATCTATATATTAAATTGATTTTCCCACCATCTGGACTTTTATTCATGAAGAAGATTTCATTATAGGGTTCCAATGTTTTTTAAATAAAATATTACTCACATTGTTCTATGAATCCTCATTTTATAAAAGTTACATAAAAAAATATCATTTCTTATTATTTTAAAAATCATCTTCCATTTATTTTATTAAATTATTTGTCACATATGTAATATTAGAATAATGTTTTTTATTATTAATAGGGTATATGGTTTTGTGATACCAACCAATATTATTATTTTAATTTATTGATATGATTGTATTTTAAGGATGTTTTTATGAAACATGTTTTTTAACAATATGTTTATTAAGCAAGGAGAATATGATGATTTCTATTATGATCACATGGAATAAATTTTTAAAAATTATCAGTATGTGATATATGGATCCAAAATAGAAATTAAATTAACTTGGTAATTTCTTACATCTTATTATCTAAAATGGTACATGGGCCCTTAGTATAAGGCCAAGTGGCTATAGATATGGTAAGCTAAAGCCCAAGAAGGTACCTAAGTTGATTCTCTAAGCCTACTTTGAAATTATTGTCTTAGTGGGTATACATAACATATTAATTCTTCTAATATGTGTATACAACCAAATTATGTCTTATTCCAATGATATTATCTCATGGATAATAATTTATTATTGATGGTTATATTATATTATGACTCATGTATTATCTAATGAAAATATTTTAATTTATAAATATTGATTTGTGGCCAATGTATTGTTTCATATGTTTTAACAAATGTTGATAATTCCCTTATACACTTTTCATTATATAATTACCACATACCTCATTATATTTTTATCTCCCAAGTTTACCCATACTAATAATCTAATATCATTCATTATAATGTTTTATTTCCAATGTTTTTCAATCATGGTTTTTTGTGGGAAATTAGTATGATGGATTATATATGAAAAGAAATTATCAATAGATTTAAAAGATCATTCAAGAAAATATATTATTATGTATATAGACTCTAACAACAATAAACAATTATAGTTCTCAGAAGTGTATTATTTTTACATGTGAATATTATTTATCTAAAACGGTGTAATTTTTTATAAATTTTTATTAGGTTTCCACAAAACCAAACATTATAAAATTAATTTTATACCCACCAACACTTAATTTAAAAATTAGAAGCATGATTTGTAATTAAATAAAGGGTTGGTTAAAAAGGTGTTTCTAGAAATGGATTTGAACATTATGTTGTATGATTTAAAATTTAAATATCCTCAACAGATACAAAAATGATTGTTTTATAAAATTTAACCAATTTCAAGATTCAATTAAAAAAAGATTACTGGAAAGTGATAATAAGGGGTTATATTTAACACAGGTTTATAATTTCGATGTAATAAAAACTAACAATAATTAATGTCGATTGATGATCTATAAGTAATATTATTTCTTAAAAATCGTTAATGATAGATATTTATTATTTATAATTTACTAACTTTTTTAATGAATAAGATGACATAAAAAATAAATAATATGAATAATTTACATTACATATGGGTATTAAAATTATTGAACACTTTTATTAATGGAATCCTTTCAAAATATATGTGATTTTTAAATATTACTAAATAAAATTAGAAAAAAATAATTTATAGAAATTAGAATAAGTACTTGTTTCAATAGAGTTGAAATTCTTGAAGCACAATGGGAGTGATGGTTTGAGAAAAATAATAGTGGATGTTTTATTTTTCAATATGATCAAAGGGTAATGGAATGACCAATTCAAATTTATCATGACCAAATAACTAATCACTTGAATTTTTTGGATGTTTTACTATTTAAAACTGAGGATCTGAAAATCCCATGTATATATTATGTTTCCACCTACGATGTTCTTAATTAAAGAAATTGTATGGAATTTATACCCAAACATACATAGTCTGATAAAGGGTCTCATTTTCTTAGAATAAACTACCATATATGATTTTTTATTTTTTATTTTCAGAAATATGAAATCTATATCTTATAAAGTACATCATTATGGTTATAACATATACTGAAATTGAATCCTTACATCATCCACCTTCCATTATGAAATAATGAATTTTGAAATTATAGAAATGGTAAAAGAATTTATTTGATCCTATTAAAATATTCTTATATTTAATGAAACTATTTTGGTATTTTTAAAGATATAATAAATGTAAAAATATCAATAATTATATATTTAATATTTGAAAATTATTTAATCAAATAATCATGGTCAAGATAATCTTTAATTGGAAAATAAAATTTAAAACTATCTAAATTAAGTATATTTTTACATTATAAAATTAAAAGGTTATTAAAAAATGTAACATTATGACCCCTAATATATTAATTTATATTTTCTGAGAGTAATTATGGTTGTGATTGGAAATAATTTTAGTCAACAATAAAAAAATTATTATGTTTAAAACAGTGATATCAATTGAATTCAACATCATTACATTTAATGAAATAATCATAATAAATTCCACTAAAATTACATTGCTCTATTATCCAAAACATAATTATAAAAAATTGAATTATGAAATAAAAATTTAAATAATTACAACAAATTATTAAATAATAATAAATTGTGAAAATAAATTATATAAATGAGAAAATATTAAAATTTCAACTATAAATAGAAATGTTTCCTAAAATAGTGTAGCCATCATATGTTTAACCCAATTATTATAAATTTATAATCTATATATCTAGAATACATGGTTGTACCCTTGGAGTTTAGGGTTGAACCACATGTAATAATTTTGTAGAGAAAACTAATGTGTGAGAATAATTTTAATGAAATATAATTATAGATTATTTTTTATTAATGATAATTAGAAATAAAAATTGAAAAGTTGTAGAAATAATTGGTGAATAGAAATGATAAGGTTTTAGATTCAAATAAATTTCATAACATATTAGGAAATATAATAATATTTTTTTTCTATTATGAATGAGATAATAATTGAAAATTTATAATGGGGGACGATTGAAATTATCCTAATGTTTCCTAATTGGATATATTTTGTTTAAATGTATTTTATAAACACAATAATTTTGATTTATTATGAATAAATATGATCAATAACAAATGATAAACATTTTTTATAAACAAAATAACGCATTGTATAATGTCAATATAACATAGAAAAATTAATACATTTTGACAAATGTTTTATTCAATAACCTTTTGATATAAAATAATTTTGGTCCTCATCATCTAATGGATTATGTGGACATATATGTATATAGGTACAGAGACAAATAAATTAAATTATAATGCAATCATTTAATCTAAATGCTTCGATCTTCTAAAGTTGAATCTCTATTTTATTGGTTTTTTCTTGTATTATAGATGAATCTCCTCAAAATTGAGTAGTTTTCACCGCAATTTATTCATTGATTCCTCATAATGGTTATCTTGATTTTATTTATTTAATAATAAATGTAAATCATGATAATTTATCATGAAACTATTTTAATTTAGATAAAATATTTGAAAATAAAATTTTATATTAATTCCACAATTAATAAAGGATATGAACTAGATAGAAAAACCATTTATGTTTTGTCATGAACCTCTCTATCACTACCTTTTTCATTCATTCTCTATGTTTAAAATAGATGATTAATTATAAAACATTTCACTTAACCTATCAAACATTAATTCTTCCATTTAATCAAATATATTCTATTCATGAATCATACCTATTCATTTCATATATTTATCCTTGATGAATATTTAACAATTCATAAATATCCTTAATCAATTTCACTAAAAACCACAACTTCACTTATTTATGATGTGGAAATAATATATAGTTATAGGGTTAGGTTATAAAATGGAACATTAGCCATATAGTTTTCTTTATTCTAATAATTGTTTGAATTATCACTCCTCCATGTTCAATTTTGGGGAATCCGATAACATAAAAATTAAAAAAAAATCTTTGTGTAAACTAAATTGAATTATTGATATATATAAAAATAATGAAACATCCATTTATAGGAAAGTTTATTTATTATGAAGAAAATAAATATAATTATTAATCACATAATAAATAATACATTCACTATTTTCTTTCTATCTACTCAGATATATAATATATTTTTGGCGAATCATAGTGAAAATTTTGGATTAGAGTCATTAGAGTTTATATATAAATATTTTCTTACTTAATTAAAGGTTATTCCATTATCATCTTTATTTATCATAAAATAATATAATGAGAAATATTTTGGGATACTTTCATACTTTTCATCACTTTTACAATCATTTTGATCCACACTTCATATATCTTTATGTTTTATTAATTCATTTACTTTTTTTGTTTCCCTAATAGGTTGAGTTGTGATATTTATTTGATATCATGACTCCCATATAAGTTAGTATACCTTAGAGCTTGTTTCTATAATCTAGCCTAGTAATAATAGTTTTTTTGATTTCACTAAAAAGAATGTTGATATGGGAATACAACTCATCACATTATATTATTGATATTATAGTTAAAAATATTGATGATTTTTTGTGTAATATCAATGGACTAAACTAAAGGAAAATATTTTCATTTCATTATACTGGGGGGATTATCAAAGAATTAAATTCCAAACATTCTCTTGAGAAGTATACAATATGATGTGAAAAAACAAAAAACCATTATCCTATAAAAATACCTTGTATATATATTTGGGATAAATAAATTATGTGTGATCATATTATCATTTAAATTCTCCTAAATGTATATACAAGTATATATGTTTCCAAATGGTAAATAATTTAACATCATTTACTAGGATTACGTAAATTATTATCTTTATGTTTTTTCTTTTTTATCGACTTTTGAATTTCCACCATGAATCCATAAAAACTATTTTCCAATCTGGATATGTCCATGTTTATGAATAATGCCTAAATATTTTTTATACATGAGGGTGAGTTTAAACCACGATACATAATGTTTTGAGGATGGTGAGGATTGATAAAGTAACCTAAGTTTTTATCAAAGACTATATGAGGGATGATATAGGGGTTGAGGATTTAATTTCATTGGATGTTCGTGTCTAACACATTTATTGTTAGACATTATTAAATATCCATGTAGGTGATTCTAATTGATCTACTCAGTTATGGATACAGGATATAGAGATTAAATTTTGTACTATTGAGTTCTCCAATAAAGTACTATGTGGAATAGGTGACCATATTTCTCCAAGATATTACTCTATAGTGGGGGATCCCCAAATATAGAGATAATAAGGACATTACCAAAGGATAAAAAGAGTTTTATACTATCTTTTGGGACATTTTTCATACTGATTCTAAAGATCATGAGGTAGAGAGATCATATATTGGACCTCCTATGTATTTCTAAGTTTTTTCTTCTATATATAGTAGCATAATTTATTATCCACCAGATAATATATAAAATGAAGATCTACAGTTGAGAAACATTAATTATTTAATTTGACATAAGAATGTGAGTTGGGATAGACACAAATGTATGTGTCCCAATGTTGAGGGTATTGAGATAACAATTCTATCTAGGATACTATTATATTTGATTATGGATATTAAATGTGGTGTTAGGATATTTGTGGGTATTATATATAGTAATTATTTATCCAATGAAAGGGATATATAGTATTCATTAGAAAAAAATTATGATGGGGTGATAGTTTTAACAATCAATCTCATGATATTATCCCAAACTATCACATGTATTATGATTATTATTTGCTCAAATATAATGGTAGGATGTGGTGAGTTAGGATTTTTTCATACTATTCACATATATAAAACAAAAAGTGTTTGATATTATAGTATTTTTTTTAAAAAATAGTGTATGATGGTAGATGCACCCGTAGAAAGATCGATGTTAGTGTCCAAAAAATCAGATAGAATGTTCTGGGGGAGAAGAGTATATCAAATATCAGGCTCATGAATGAATGAGATGAGAGCCTCCAAATGATATGGTGTATCCACTCTTGTGACCATGCTACTAATATCATAAATTTAAGTGATCTTGGTCCCCATGATATGTTTTGAGAGGAAAACAGTCTAGAGGTTAGGACGCTCTAAGGAACGAATATACAATAAGGGTAGTTGCTTCTAAAGATCGAGGGGGAGTGGTGGTGGTTAGATTTATTGTCAATTCCTTCTATTAATTTACTATTATTTTCATAGACATATGTGACAAATTATATTTTATTACCTCATTTATCATATGATAATTGTACCTTGTGGTGACTAATCTAGAATGGTCTCTGACTATTTCAACACTATTATATGGGATTCATGTCTTGATGTAGTTCATTTAGGATTGTGTTATATTCCATGATGGAATTAATGACATTATACCTAGTATACATAGAGATGTGAACATATAATATCATTCGTGGAATCAATTTAATAGAATATATTTAATCATGCGTGGATGGTTTTCATCTATGGTTCTCTAACACTATCACTGGTGGTGTGCATAAAATTTAAAATTTAGATTGATACTTTTACTCTATAAAAGGAAAACTGGTAGGTATACCATCACTAATAAGATGGTGTGTTTGACCTTGTGCATCATAGAAATTAATAGTCAAGATATTCAAATAATAATGACAGAGTGATATAGAGTCACTAAAAATAAGGTAGTTAACCTTTCAACTATGACATTTGTTCATTTTTGTGTAAACACATTATTATCAGTAGTTCCCATAAATATGTAACCCAACTAGATGTGGTCATAATAGATTAGTGAGGTATGGATAGATGTGAACAATTTAATCTAGAATGGATTTAAATTTCCCCAATGGTTCGCCAATGTGTTATCCCATTTAATTGAGGAGAAATTTGAGGGAATTGTGTGGCATCATATTGATTATTATACATTAAACTAGTATATAAATAATAATTTGTATCTTAATCCACACAATAAGGACTTTTTAGACTTTTAAATGTGAGGTCATATTTTCTACATGATTTATAATACAATTGGATTCCATAAACTATAAATACATTAAATAGTTATTTAAAATAAAATTTTGGATAAATATATGTATATTATGAGTTTGTCATTATGCCATTAAAGGTGATAAAAGACTAAGAAGTCTTCATAGGTTTCTCAAAATGAGTGTTCTAACACTATTTGAAACTTTTAATTATATTGTTAATTGATGATATGTTGGTATATTTTCAGTACTAGGATGATTATAAAGATTACCAGAGAATATTTTTGGATAATAATATAGAGAATTAGCAATATGGTATGATGTTAAAGAGTCAATTATAGATTGTTTATTTTTTTACTTGGTCTTGTTATATTAAAATATAGTGTTAATGTAGATCATATGAAATTGATGGAATTTATGGGTTGGGTACTGATATAAATATAATACTAGGTTAATATATTTCTCAGGATGGTTAGATATTATTGTTACTCCATCATGGAAATATTGGGGATTGTTATTCCATTATCTTCATTGAAATTAGGGGTTAATAACTCATAATTTAAAAATATACAAACCAGTGCACCAGTTCATTGAATGTGTTAAAAAAATCCTTTGGTCAATTAAAAATATACTAACTACTGCATCAGTTCATAGAATTCATGTTAAGGGAATTCAATATAATTTACTTTTTGATACATCTTGATTGAACATTTTTTGTGTTCTTATAAAATATCATATAGTATTTTCATATATATTGAGTAATTATCTTTACCATTAGAATAATTATACCTCTGATCACCTATAATAAGATTAAAAGGTATTTTCATTAAATCATAGAGGTACAACCTTCTCGAAAGAACATTTTAGTATTCACCAGCCAGACGATCCTAAGGTACATATTCTCTACGTGAAATATGAATCTATGGTTGTGATGTTGGGTAGAGGTACTCCATGTCTATGATTTTGAGATATCATATACTCTTGGTATGGGGAATATAGCTGAATGTTCTGTATGTAATAAGTCTTAGATGGAGTTGATTTGAGTGAATTAGTATATGTTGTCAAAAATATAGAAGTTTTCTACTTTGCACATAGATGTTAGTGAGATTGATGAATGAGAATGTTTTTTGTAGTTTATATTGGTCTTCACATTGGTGAAATGGAATAAATATAACCAATGTGGAAACAATTTTGTTAGTTTTGTTGAGATATTATTGTCCAAAGTATATTAACATGTTGGTCGGATAGAATGATGGGAACATGAAATTATTTAATAATGGTAGTAATTTATTCATCAGGTGTTGGTGAATTTATTTTTATAATTCCACCATTCAAATTTAATAGTTTACCCAAATGTGGGAAAAAGTATCTAGAAATGATTATAATGTTTTTGTTGGTGATGATAAAGGATGACATTGTAGATTTATTGGATTATCACATACTAGAGAGTGAAAAAAGAGTATTGTGTTCCAACCAGGCATCCCCAACCACCCTAATACTCTTTAATTCAAGGGAAATGAATTATCTATGGCTTATGTGACCATTGTACCATTAAATATCATTTGATTAAATGTAATAAGGGTTTATTTGGATGGAATTATGAGTTATAATCACTTTCATAATATTAAAGGGAATTCATAATATCTTTTAAATAAAAAATTATTCATGACGAGATAATAAATATTCATGGAGTACAATAGATTATACTCTCTCATAGGGTCATCGTTTTACTTCAAGACTATGGAATGGAAAAATAAAGCTTTTAATACCTTGTTCTCTCTCAATTCAAATTTCCAGGGTATACATTGATGAGTATTTAATTCATGTAAGACATCTTGAGAGAATTTATATTATATTTTAGAGGTTTCTACCTAGGAAAATTTTACCTATTAGAGATATATTATAACAATTGTTATCATAATATTATTTCCATAGAACTAGTTAATGCCTTGTATAAGAGACCCTATAGATCACCCATATACTATAATGAGGTCATATAGGTATCTATTTATATACCTTAATCATTGTGTATTATGACAGAGTATATCAAATTAACTTAAAAGTGAATGAGGTAATCGGAGAGTCAATAAAATATTATGCAAATAATAATAGTAGATCCTTAAAAGTCCATGTAGATGACCATGCCTTTTCAGCAGATTATCTATGTATTTAAACGTGGTGGTTTGGGAATGGGATATAACTATCTATAATGATCATAATCGTTTATGAGTTTATATTAGATATACTGGGAATGTATTTTTCTTCATTTAACCACCTTATATTTAATATGTTCATAATTATTTCCAAGTATCATACCCTCATATGTTTCCCAATTAGGTATTAGATATCTTTCTTAGGAGAAAGGAGAACACGAAAAGAGTTAGCGTAACACCCCATGAAATGATTAAATACTTAAATTTTATATTTATTAGTATATATGAATTAGATTATAATTTTACCATAAAATAGATTTAATATCAAATATTTTACACGACACATGATAATGAGTTTCTCCAAAATCTTGTGTTGCATGCAATACTGAGTTATACCAAAATATAATAATATAATATTATTATTATTATTTTCGGTGCATGTTATCACCTATCTATTATATTAGTGGGTATGAATAATATTAATATTATTATTTTTACACATATTTATTAAATTTATTTTCATTCATCCAATAAATTTTATTGTCTTAAAATGAGAATAATACTAATTTTAGAATAAAAATCCATATATTTTTAAATGGTTGTTTTACCGTCATTTAATATAGAACAGATGTTAAATATAATTTCTGAAACTTTTTTATGTTTTATGTGATAAAATAAACATTAGTTTTGGGAGAAAAATATTATAACTTAATGTGTGTAAAATTTTGGCATTTTGAGAACATTAATATGTTGATGAATAGTGAATAATATTGAATTTTAGATCAAAACTACATTTTAGTAAAATTTATTTATATAGTAAGATAATAAATTCACATAGTCTCATAGTATAATTTTCTCATTATTATATTTTTTAACCAAATATAGGTCATTGTAATAAATTTCACACTATATTTAGATATAATAACCTAGAAAACATCAAAACTATTTTACTCTAAATCCCTACTCAGTCATCAATTTTGTGGGATAAAATTTAATTTAATTTATATAACTTATGTGTTTTTAATATGAAAAATATATTATGTATTTTTAATTGATATGAAATAAAATTTATATTAAGTCCAATGAATTTTATGACCATAAATATTAGTAAAATAAATTATAATTAATTATTTAGATTAAGAGGAAAATTAGTTTAATAAGGGACTAAATCAATAAATTAGGAGAAAATATTTCCTAAAAAAAATTTCTCAATAGATTTTTAATTCATATTTAGACCGTATAACTTAATTAATATTGTTTCGGAAATTTATTAGAGCAACCGGACAAAGGGAAAACATGGGTAGAATTCCCTCTTAAAAAGTTATAAGAATACCACTCCACCCAACCGTCTCATTTTTTCACACCAATAAAGACCATTTGTTTAATATAAATCTATCGCAAATAATCTCTCATCATCACTACCCTTACACTTGAGGCATAAAATTTGTAAAAAATCCAACAAAGTAGTTCTTTTGTGAAAACCAATCAGAGCTACCCAAAATGAGGTTACATTTTTCAATGTGCAATTGTGTTTTATTTATTTCTCCACATATTTAATTGATTTTTATTAAATAAATATATAATAAAATATTTATCCTAAATATAATGATATATTTCTTTTTTATGGTTTCTACCAACAACTACACACACTACCATTAAATGTTTAATGATAATATCATTCATGTCAAGAGAACAACTACCTCACATAACAATGTCATTTGTTTTTTCATTACCACCTCTAATGGTTGGGCGTTATGATGGACAAAATATTTTTATACTATATATAAATATATATGAAATTTATTTTTTATTCATTTTTTTATTAATATATACATATAACTTCATTATTTTATTGTTTTGTAAAAATGAAAACATTTTTTTAAAAAAAATGATAACATCATTTTTGAAATTTATGATTAAAAATAATAATTATTCCATAATTATTATTATTTATAGGTCTTCATAATGACTCTTTTGACCATTATTGACATACTAATGTTTTTTTTGGAAAATAAACTGAATATAGTGAAAATACTTAACATAAAATTAATTTTTTATGTAGTGGTTTATATCATTTTAATAAGTAAAATAAATGTTGTGATAAAAATTATAAAATTTATAATGAATATAAATAATTAATATAATTTTATTCTTCTTTAATAGGAAGAAACGTGTGGCACATCAGACTCAGTATAAGGGAGTATGTCTCAATTTCCTTCTACTAAGGTAGTTCGTGATGATATGCACCTTAAATCTATTATATGGTGTATATACATACCCTTTGACATTAAATATCCATATTTGATCTATTATCATGTTATTTTATGTTTTGTTTAATGTTATTCTTTCATGGTGCTTGTGATTTCATTTTTCAATGTGGAATAGGATACTTTATATGTTTAAAGATGCAATCATATCCTTTAAATATTCTTGATATTATTTTACATATTTATTTATATGTATATAAAAGTGTAATAAAATCAATTTATGAATATTTTTAATTACATTAAAAAATTCAAAAAGGTATCTATTTAGGTGTTTTTTGTGGAACATTTAATAAAATATAAAATAAAATTTAAATTCTTAACAAACATGAAAATAATTAATTTTCTACCACAGTTCCCATTACCTTATTTTTGGATTCCTTTGAAAGATTTAATGTTTTATTAAATGAAAATAATTACTCTCTTTTTGGTTTTTTTGGTATTGAAAATTATTTTTCAGAAGGTTGGTTTATTTCATTTTGAAAATAGTACTTTTGGAATAAAATAATATTTTAATATCTGAAAGTGATTATTATATGAGTTTAATCATGTTTTTAGAAATACTAAATTCCATATTTCATGTTGCGGTTCAAAGAAATTAGAAATTATGGGTCCACTCAGATATATTTGGGTGAGACCGTTATAGATTAAAAGATATTTGATATCAAATAGTTTTATAATTTCTTGGATAGTGATTATATTCTCTAGATAATTATATTAGAAGTTGTCCATATAGTTTTTCCAATATGTAAGGGTTTCTATAGGGTTTTAATGTGATAATTTACCAATTTAACTACATCAATTTTCTATAAATTTTAATTAGTTTTCATCGAATTATTTTTTTTCATGATGAAAAATAGAATATATTTATTAATGAGTTATATTTCCCACTTTGGGTAAAATTTTATGTTTTCAAGAAATGTATTTTCATGAGCTTTTATTTTAATCGTTGAACTAATGGTTTCTTTAATTTTATATCTCTTACTAAAATTTTAATTCTCATACAACATTTTAAAATGTTCTTCACATGATTTAATAATGACTAGTGGATTAGAAGTGGTCATGTGGAATTTGCTGAAATGTTTTCATAAAAGATATAATGCATTATTTTTCAATGTTTTTGTATTGTGGAAAATTTGATAAAGATTTTAAGTGTCCAATTTTTATTTTATGCTTCTGTTATGTATGATTTATGCCCATATTCTATAAAAATATACCCCTAAAAAATTCTTCATTTTAAAAAAAAGTAATTTCTTGACCAAAACTCAATATTACGTGATGTTTAATGTTGTGGCTATATAATTGGTAAAAATGGTCAGTTTAGATTACATTAAATGTTACATATATTTTAATAACATTCCCATGAAATAATTTAACTTATTTTCACAATAAAATGTTATAGAATTTGAATGTTACCATATTCCTTCATCTAAAATATGTCTATTCATAATGGTATTCTACATGGAAAAAAAGTGGAAGCGGTGGCCGGAATGAATAGAGAGGACAATATCCTTCCAAATAAATTTTCTAATACGGTTTGAATCATTATAGAATAGTTTTTTACATTTATGGTTCTGTTTATTGAGGAAATAAATGGTTTTGGAATCCATGATAGAGAGGAATCCAATCTACAAGGGTGGAACATGTATTTTTTTGATCATTTCATAGGAAACATCCCTCAACATAGAGTGGACCATCTGACCTAGTGGTAGATGATTGATGGATCAATTATCTAGAAAATATATTTGATTCCATGTGATGTTCGAAACATTAAAAGGTAACTATTGTATTTTTTTATTTTTTAGGTGTATATAATTTGTTTTAGTTCTTTGTTACGAACTCCATGGTTTAATATGATCATTATGCCATGTAATAGAAAAAAATTCAAAGAAATATCCCGTATGAAATATTTCTATAAGGTTGTTTGACTATGAATGGAAAGAAATTCCATGAGTTGAGAAAAACTGTTAATATTCTATAGTTTCATATGAAGGGAACTTCTAAATATTTTTCAATTATGTGAATGCTTTTATATGAGACACTGATAGAAAAATTAATCAATTTTACACAAGATTGAATACAAGTCAATGAATAACATTGGCCGCATGATAATTTCAATGTTATGAAGAAATTGTTCATTTTGATAAAAAGGTATAGATTGTTTTTTAATCTTATTTTCCTCATGATGATGAAAGTAAGAAATAGTGAGGATGATTATTTGTGGATAAAATTCAACAATGAAACTTAGTGTTAGGAAAACGATGATGTATTTCTATATTAATTATGATATAATTTATTATAGAGAATGTTATAAAAATACCAGGAAGTGTTACTATTGTTGAAATTTTTTTTGACATGAATTTTGAATGTAAGGAAAAGAATCCATAAAAATAAAATAATGTGGTCGATGTTAGACATTTTATGGTAATATTTTTTAGCTATGTTACTTGTATTCTAAAATTATTCCAAAAACTTGTTTGACTCTGATTCATCACATTTATTCACTTATAATAATTTTTTTTAAAATGGAAATATCACCTATATAAATTATGATATAACTTTTGGTAAAACAAACACTTAGAGGATTTATTAAAAATATATGATTTATAAGGATCTTGTTATTGTCATCAGTGGGATAGTCTTTCCGGTAGATCATATTAAATGGGCCATATTATTGTTTTATGTTATCCTTGGTATGGATTGGATTTCTATTTTTCATGTTAAGATATATTATATGCTATGAATGTGCTGTTTAATGATTTCATATCATTTATAAATTACCTTGAAGGTATGAAATTGATTTGGGATGGGAATGGATGTTACCTAAAAAATATTAGGGAAAATAATAAAAATGTTCAAATTACTGATGTTCCAATACTAAAGTAATACATGGATATTTTTCAAGATGATTTTTCTACTGTTATTCTTGATCATGTGGTTTAGTCTGTTGTTGAATTAGTACAAGATGATAAAACTATTTCTAATCCCCCTTATATAATGGATAATTTGGATAATTTTCATTTGAAAAAGTAATTTATGGAGTTAATAAATCAAGGTTTCATCTGAACTATAACATCATCATGGAGATATGATGAAATTTTTGATAAAAATAAATATTTATAAAAGAGACATTTCATTAATTTCAAAGGAATTAATAAAATTACATATAATTACTCGTAATTCCTTGGGTATTTCATTTATCAAAATGCAGTGCTTGTGGTGTTCTTTGGGGTCAAAGTGGTTTATTTCACGAGGTTTCCAAAAATCCAATTTTACCAAAAATTTTCAAGAAAACCCAACACTATGATAGTGTCACACTATGATCATGGCACCATAATGGTGGCAGACTGAAACAGTGGAACTGTAATAGTGGCACACTGAAACTGTGGCACTATAATGGTGTCACACCAAATAGTGGATCAACCTTTGTCAAATTTATAGATTCTTCCATATTTCCAACAATTTCTCCTATTAGTCATTTCAGTTGACATAATATCCATTTGAAGACTTGCCTTATGGGATTTATGGATGATTCAAATCCTATAACAGATATCTTAATTTTTCTTAATGGTTGGGAATCCATTACGTAGTCCAAACATAGAGTCTTTGATAGATCCAATCATAATGGAAAATCCAGTGTATCTTAACCTGCAACTCCATTAATTCTTTTAAAGGGATGTGGTATCTTTCTCCCTTCTTCTCTATCATTGTTCTCTGGTGTGATATTCTCAATCCTTTCCTTCCTTCCTATAAGATTCATTTATAGTGTTGTAGCCTTGGATCATGTCTTCCCTCGAGGTTTCTTCTTGATGGATGCGGACCCCCCCCCCAATTTCGTTAGAATATATAATCCTTGTTCCACCTTTAATATATTGTATTATCTATTTCTATTATACTTGGTTCATATCATATGTTTCTCTTTTACATGTAATGTAATGAGATCCCCATGTTACTAATGGAGTTTCCATTGGTGTTGGTTGGTGTGGTGATGCCTCTACATCCTCAGGTGGATGAAGACTTCGAGGAGAGGTGATCATGATCCATTTTGTTGAAACATTTTCATAGAAGAAACATAAAAAACCATTTAAGTTACGATATTTGTGTCTTCTGTATTATTTTACATGAATTTTTAGAGTTATCATGTCTTATCCCTCTAAAGAACAATGTAATTAACATATTAAATATTTGAACCAGATAAATAAATTTGTATCAATATTATTTTGTTGCCTCTTATTTTTTCTAGATAGTGTTATATCAAGGAATTATTTATTTAGAATGTCACTATTTATTGAAATTTTTAATGAATGTAAATCCTGGATTTATTTAAAATCAATTTGATAAAGATAAAGTGGCATATTTTTTAATCTGACAGTTGTTGTGGAAAATAGTTGTTAATTGATTGGATGCAGTTATGCATGTCTAAATGAAACAGGTAATTCAATATGGATTAAAAAACTATTTTTTTGATAAAAGATAGTTTTTTGATGGGTTATGAGAGTCCCTTTTCATTTTAGTTAACAAGATACTTTTTCTTGGATTCGCGAGTGCTCGTTTTGGGTAAAATTTAAATACCTTTCATAGGGATTATAGACTAGTTAGTTGTTGATTATTTTTATACTGCTTGTGTTTTGATGTGAACCTAGGATGGATGAGCATTAGAGTTTCTTGTGATACATGGGTTGTGGAGGCCCATGGGTAGGGGTAGCAGTTAAATTTTAGAGTGGTGAGATGCATGGGATTATTCATGTGGGTATTGGGGAGGACACAATAGATTATGCGATGGGTCAGTTATGAATATTGTATGCCTATTAAATCTTGTAGTTTTTTATCTACTTTAAATTCTCCACTTCTTAATGTTGCCGTTATTACTTACTCTCCTTTCAAAAGAGTCTCAAACTTGCGGGGTATTACACTTGATTTCCTTGTTTATCTTCTCAAGGATAGATGGGTCCATGCTCTTGTTATTGAAGACAAAGACTAGACGTGTAGTTCACCTGCTTACGTAGTTTATCCATTTCTATTTGTTTTCATAGAAGTTTTTATCATGAATGACTAGGAATATGGGATATTAATTAGGTAACTAATAATTTATTGAACAAATAATGTTAACCCATGTGGTTGGAGCATACTGGGATGAAATATTGAGGTAATATATTTAAGAGAAGTTGGTACTTTGGTTGGATATAGATGTTAGGTAAGGAACTCTGTTCTGTTGCTAATGAAATGTAAGGTGTAATTGAAAATGGTTAATAAAATAAATAAAGTGACATAGAAATGATTAAATAGGGAAAAGATGATTTAATATATCTCTTTAAATTTTTGTGTGCTTATAGGATATTTAGTATTAATAGCAGAGTCCGAGAGATGTTAGATTCAGTTGTGTCTATTACAAGGGGTTTTCCTTACTCTAGTTGTGAGATATATTATATCATGTAATTTTTGTGTTTCTATATGATACCCCACCCAGTCGGTTAGGGTGACTAACACAGTGTGGATTATGAGACCTGGGGGTATTTTTTCAAACACCCCATTGGGAGGATGGAAGGGTTAATCCCCCCATTTTCCCCTACGTCATCTCTTGGTAGATACTTTTACTGGTATTCATGAGGGATATATTTCCATATATGTGTGTGTGGAGGTGTGTAATGTCTTGTTGTTATTTCACACAAATATAATTAGGATATATTTTTTTATAGACTACTATTGGAATAATGTGTATAGGTTGTGACTGCTTGAGGATCCACACATGATGTATGGTCTATATTGTCTTGAGGTATAATAATATATGTATAGTACAAGTTATGTGGGCTGTGGTTGATCCTGGGAACAACCTGGTAACTTTTGGTTGGGTGGATGGTGTGGTGCTTCACCCAGCTGACTGTTAGAAAACCTTTTATTGCAGGACATGTAGGTTGTGGTTCTCACCTAGGTGTCTTTAGTGCCACAACACATCCCATTTGGGACCGCACTATGACTCCCCAAACCCACCTCCAATAGGATATGGGCAGGTGATTAGCACCAACTATGCATATCACTGACATGGGAGGCATTTTCTTTGTACCTATACACATGAACATATCTCCAATCCCACAAATGTGAAAAATTGAACACCACTACGAAGCGAAATGAATGCATATAGAAAAAACCAACCAATAGAGTACAACAAAACGTAATGTGTGGAATGTAAAGTAGGCCAGAAAACCATCCCACAAAAAGACAGAGTCTAAAAACTACAAAGTCAATATTTTATGAAAAAATATGTACTGGGACAGCTGCTCATAGCCATAGGAACCCTTCGGCATAAAAAAAATAAAAAATTTCAGTATGGACCTAGGCTGCCTTGGACTCCATGAAAAGGATGATCATATGAAAAAGATATGACATGTGAAGGAAAATCTCAAACAGGGGTGAGTAAAAAATAACACAGTAGTGGAAAAATCCTATGAGAGAGACAAATGCCCTTATAGATCTGAAGAGAGAACGTATACACTCATTCTAGTAGAACACACTCTTGAGTGGGAATGGAACATGATATGTGGACGAGGATCACTATTTAGGAATCAGAGGATACCACAAATCATCTGGAATAACTTACTAAGTAGAGTATCAACATATTTTCTGATTGGTCATGTCGATACCTGAATCTACCGAGGGTCAAGAATGGGTAAAGAATCACAAACTGGGCCTCATGGAGTGATTCAGACTCTATCTAGAATGATCTGTTGAAGGGATAATACTCTTGTTGATGGAAATGATACTTGACCACCAATAGAAGAAGAAAATGGGATCTAACCCAAATAAAACATGTCCAAGGAATGGTGGATAAGAATATAAAGATATGTACATATTGGTACATGGCCTATATTAAGGTAACCTTCCATTTTCTATGACCACGGGAACTACCCATGTACAATAGCCCATGTTGAAATCATGTCATGTAGAAGGAGGTATACATGGCATGTAAGAGCATGACATGCCATATTCCGTTATCAAGGGAAGACTCCGTAAACACTAGACATTTACTCGTACACGGCTTTGACTAGTGTGTCCCTCACCATATACTGGTCGACGGGGTATCCCACATATCCGGTCATGTATAGACATGTATTGGTGTACATTTTGTGTACTCCACCCCATATTCGTGTATCTTCTAAGATACACATTGAGTCTGCATAAGGATCCACATGCCATGTGACGATGGTCAAATTCTATGTCAGTGTTTCCTTCTACCCAGAACCCTAGTAGCCGCTCGTTGGGGTCTACATACCTTGTCCTCCTAGAAGCACTCCGTGTTCATCATCGGGTGGAGTGTGGAATCCCAAGACACTTAAATGACAGTCCCTCATGGAATGTTCATCGAAGAACGAGCTACATTATTTTGATTTTTTTTAAACTCTGCATTTATCATTCTACAGGCTGGGGACTCAACCATCAACAGTCTGACGATCTGATCGATGCGAAACACCATCGGTGGGATCAATCTGACATCTATAAGATGTTTTTTCTATTTCAGGGCCTCTAATCAGCCCCTAAAAAAGTCTCGATCCACCCACACTAAGAACTCTTAGAAATATGAACCTCCTCGATATGATAATATTCGTCATCTATCATCACTATTGCACATCTTGTAGGTCATCACAACTTTTAAACTCTAATTTGGTATCAATGTGTTGAGAAACAAATTCACAATAATCCATTGTTCATCACCCCACAAAGAATGCAAAGAACATGTGGTGAGGGACGAAAAAAACATTATGAAAAGCAGAAATGTACCTCCCCCTTCATTTGTCATGGCATTGAATTTCCCTCATTAGTAGGTTTAACAGCGAATCAAATTGATATTCCAACAATTACCATTAAGTCCAATTCCTGAATCAAAACCCCAAAATAAATAAGAAAATAACACCCCTCACAAGAATGCACGATCACGGGATCAACCTATTCATGGGTTGATCTGATATCGTCATTCAATCCAAGAATAGCGATGATCTAAATCATAAATAAAAAACCCATACCCACATCATTATAGAAGATGGAGATTAGTCATTGGTAAGGATTCAATCTCACCATGAAACGATCCATGTGTTTTCGTTCATCGATGTTCGTCAAAAATTATCAAAGTGTGGCTTCTCTTCAAAGCTCTAGAGGATTCTAGGGAGTTTTTCAGGGTTATGAGCCTAAAACAAGGCTCCACCTCATTAAAAACATAACAATATTTTTTCCATTATTGAAATTTTACTGTAAACTAAATTATTAATTTATTTTATTTCCTTTAAAATCCCCAAAAATCAACTCTTTCATCTGACCCATGCCGGTCGATGTTGGGACCCACCTAAGAAAAATTCACTATGTTGAACACAACGATGCCCTAGGATTTCTGATCTGGGAACCTATTTAAATATTATTTAACTTTTTTTGGGACAACTACTCACATGAGCTATTTAAAGGTTAAATTATTTCAAACATTTTTTTCAGAAACCTCGGGCCTTAGAATCACAGGCTGTTAGAAATCATGGTCTCATAATAATTACATAAATATTTGAAAATAGTACCCATAAAATGCAAGACATTACATTACCCCCCACCTTAGGGCCTTTACATCCCCGAAAATCCAATACAAATGGCTTTTGGAATAGATCATTATATTGTGCATGAATCTAAGCCTCCTTCTCCCACGTGCCCTCCTAAAGATTCTATTTCTACCACCAAACATGCTCTTGTGGAATTTATCACCCATGAAAGATCCTCTCTAATCGATCCTCAATATCTTTTGGGTACACTACTAAGGTCATTCGATCCTTTATGTCCATCTCACCCCAATCGATGATGTGTGGTAGGTCATCCACATACCTCCCCAACTATGACTTGTAGAATACATCTTGTACTAGGAGAAACTATGGTGGTATGGTTAGGTAGAATTCCACCTCACCAACTTGGAACGATATCTAAAAAGGTACTATGATCATCAGAGATAACTTTTCACCCCAAAAAATTCTATGCAACCCTCGTCGAGGTGATACCTAAAGGAAAACATGGTCCCCCCTCATCAAACTCAAGTGGTCTTCACTATCTGTCAGCATATGATTTCTGTCATCCTTGTGTCATCTTCATCCACTCCTAGATGATCTAAAAATTCTCATTGGTAGCTTACAGTAGCTCTAGTCCCTTGAGTGATAAATTGTCGGGGTCGGTCCAGCGAAGAAGTGATCAGAATGGTTAGTCATATAAATCCTCAAACGCTGCCAGACCGTTGGTGGAGTGATAGTTTTTATTGTACTCAAACTCTGTAAAGACCCGTAAAATTCAAGGAAAATTTTTTCTTAATTTTCTTTAGAATTTTACAAGAGCGCGGTTTCAGACGGCATCTGATTCCGAGGCCCGGAGTGCCCGGAATTAATTTCCGAAGTTTGGCTCGGGTACGTTCAGTGAACGAACGAGCGGGAATTCCTAACTTTTGATCCGGTGCTCGGAATTGAAATCCGAGGGCACCGATGAACTCGCAGCGCCGATATTCGCTTAATGAGACCTTTTCGGGAGTTGCGTTTGTTGCGGGTTGAAAGTTACATTTTGGGGTTTTTCAGTTAAGTTAAATAAAATTTGTGCAAAACAAATTTTATTTTAACTTATTTTAAAAACCTACCAAAGGAGGTTAGAAGTGGGACCCACACCCACTTAACCTCCCTTGGGAGGATTAAGTGTGGTGGGGCCCACACGAACCCCTTTTTCTTTTTCAAATTCCTTAACCTCTCAAAACCCCCCCCCCCTCTTAATTATGTAACTCTCCCCTACTTTAACTCTTGCCAATTTATATTTTCATTTAATTTTGTCAACTCTAGACTTAATTAATGAATTGAATTCAACTTTGAATTTTGAAAGGTTGGCAAAGTGAGAATAAAATAAGATGTAGTCTTATTTTATTTTGGGTTGATCGTTTGTTCCCTTGAGAGCTTTTGAGAGCATTCCTCTTCATCTTCAACTCTGACGAAGAACGAAGAACGAAGAACGCTAAAACTCCGACGAAGAACGACGCCTCTCTTCTTCGTCCTCGGTGTCAACGAGAGGGAACGCCGCTTCCTCCTCGGACCACCTTCGTCGGCGTACAAGGATTCGCCAACGACGTGCTTCTTCGGACGCGCCTCTTCGTCAACGGATTTGACGAACGTCGACCGCGATGCCCGACCTCCGCGACGTCGTCTTCCGCGGAGCGTAGTCGAACCTTTGAATCTTAAACCCGAGGTAGGGGTTTTTGTTTTCATTTTGGTTTCCTTACTCCTTTTCTTGATCATGAATGATAAGTATAACGGTGGCTTATTTATTTAAGTTTCGTTTTTATTTCTTTAACGTGAGGGGGGCCGGACCGCACGAACACGGCCGAATCCCCCCTCCATCGTTCATGTTTGTTTATGCGGGTGGAAACAAGTAGCGTGGTGCCGTCGCACCACGCGGAGGATCGTTCAATTATTTTACGCAACGCCGTCGCGCTTCGCCGAGGAGAGTCTTCAAGAACGCGACGCTGTCGCGCCGCGTTGGAAGGATTCATGGCACGGCGAAAGGGGCGCGGTGCCGTCGCACCGCGCCGGACGACGAACACCGCGGCCGGTTCCGGGCCGCGGCGGGACGAGAAGACCGCGGCCGGTTCCGGGCCGCGGCGGGACGAGAAGACCGCGGCCGGTTCCGGGCCGCGGCGGGACGAGGAGACCGCGGCCGGTTCCGGGCCGCGGCGGAAGGAAAGACCGGCGGCCGGGCCGCCGGCGTCGGAAGCCGAAGAGGGGACCGGATTTTCCGGTCCCGTTGGAGAAGACCGGCCGGCCAGCTGGCCGGCCGGATGCCTTTAAACCGGGGAATTAAATTCCCCGGCCGGTTTATTAAACCCCCCTCTTAAAGAGGGGGGGCGGTTTTTAAAGGAGGGGGGGGGCAAAGCCCCCCCGGTTTTTATCCAGCCGGCCCCCACTTGCGGGGGCCGTTTATTTTGCAAAGGCACGGCTTATAGCCGTGCCGCCCTGATGAAACGCGGGGCTTAGCCCCGCGTGCCTCCCGCGAGCGCCGCGGCCCGCCGCCGCCGCCCCGCGGCCCGCCGCCGCCGCCCCGCGGCACGCCGCCGCCGCCGCCACGCGGCACGCCGCCGCCGCCACCACGCGGCCCACCGCCGCGCCGCCTCCGCCGCGCCGCCCCCGGGGGGGGGGGGGGGTCGGGCCGGGTCGGCCCGGACCCGGACCCCCCCGTTTCGAACCAGTTTTGGTTTTTGGCTCATAACTTGAGCCTCGGACCTCCGAATGACGAACCGTCTGCGGCAACGCGATCCTTGGATCGAGACGGTCGTTTCGGTATATCGCACTCAAGGTTTCGGGTTACTTTGAGTTCGGCCGGGTTGGTTCGTTCACGAAACCAACCGGGCCTTCGGAGCGGAAACGCTCATATCTTGAGCCACGAACGTCCGATTGACGCGCCGTCAGTCGCGTTGTGTTCCTCTTAGTGAATCGGATCTTTTGGCATACTCCGCCCGAGGTTTGGACGCAGGTGGAGTATGGTCGGGTTGGTTTTTCCTTAAAAACCAACCGGGCCCCGGAGACGAAAATGCCAATAACTCACAGACCGGGCGTCCGATTGACGCGCCGTCTGTTTCGTTGACTTCCTCTTGATGAGACGGAAC
This sequence comes from Viscum album, assembly GCA_963277665.1. NCBI lineage: Eukaryota > Viridiplantae > Streptophyta > Magnoliopsida > Santalales > Viscaceae > Viscum > Viscum album. The sequence goes on from OY728148.1 coordinate 397,991,275, forward strand.
TTTTGACATACTCCGCCCGAGTTTTGGATACAGTCGGGGTATGGCCGGGTTGGATTGTACCCGAAATCCAACCGGGCCCCTGGAACGGGAAAGCTGATATCTTTCAGACAGGACGTCCGCTTGACGAGCCGTCAGCAGCGTTGGTGGTTACGTTGAGTAACGGTCCCTTTGAGTTTACCCTATGGGAGTTCGGGGTACAGTTGAGATACGGCCGGGATTGGTTTCGCTCTCGAAACCAACCGGGCCCCTGGGACGAAAAGGCTAATAACTCACAGACCGGGCGTCTGATCGACGCGCCGTCTGTTGCGTTGAGACCCCTGTGACGAGACGGACCTTTGAGACACTTCTTCGTGGGACTTTGAGATACTTGGAGTATCGACCAGTAGCTCGTGGAGCGGATCCTCCCGGAGACGAGCGTGCAGAGTACGGAGACCGTGTAGCCGGCTGAGACCTGACGACTGCTTGACCGACTCGACTTGGAGTGAGTCGACTAGCCCAGTGGACGGAGCGCCCAGTAGTTGGTAGCAGACCCACGGCGGACGGAGCGCCAGGTAGTTGGCCGCAAACCCGCGGTACTCGACAGGAGGAGTACCTCAGTAGGCTATCTGGGTAGCGCCCGGTATTTGGCGATAGACCCTCAGCGGACGGAGCGCGAGGTAGTTGGCCGCAAACCCGCAGTACTCGATAGGAGGAGTACCTCAGCAGTCCTAGGTTAGTGAGCGGCAGCCTCGGAGTCGTGACAGGACCACTGTACACTCTAGAGACGGAGCTCTTCAGCAGTTACGGTTTCGATAATGAAAATCCTGGTTTGAGCTGAGACTTTTGACCTTGTGTTTACCTCATGAATGAGATGGGTCACTTGCTAACTTTGGTATATGTATGGGCATATACCCGGGTAGTGGTTATCCGTCGTTTTCACAATCCTTGTGTTTCCTCATGATTGAGATGGGTTACTTGATAACTTAGGTATATGTATGGGTATATACCTAAGTAGAGTTTATCTGTTGAGATCTTCTTGTGTTTATCCTTGTTGGTTTTAGTGAGACCTTGAGGGTCTCGGGGTCCCTACTGAGTATCGTTATACTCACCCCTGCACGGGCTATGCCCGCACCTCGTTGTGTTGGTTGCAGACGACGGACAGTGCTGACAGAGGCCGAGTGTTCGAGGACTGGACGGTACCTGGAGGTGGACTATACGACGAGGCGGTACCCGGAGGAGGACCACTGGGCGGGATATACTCGGAGCGGATGGCGGGACCCGAGGAGCAGAGGAGCTATCTGTACCCACCCTTCAGGTGGGATTTCCAGTGGACATCTCAGCGTAGCAGCTTTACTTTTCAGTCGCTGTTTTTCCTTTCGAGTTGTACTTTACAGTTGGGCTTGTATTTCCGGCCCCTTTTTGCTTTTCAGTTCTTCTTTTTGTACTTAGTGTTTCACTTCCGCTTGTACTCTGTGGTGCTTGTTTTCTTTTATAAAGGCAATGCCTTCCCAGTTAACGGGATTTTACGCCTTTGGTGCTAGTCGCCAGCCCCTGGCCTATGGAAGGCGGGCTTGGGGTAGTCACGGCACGGGCCCCGAGGACGGGTCGTGACAAATTGGTATCAAAGGAGTTCGGTTCTACCGCAGAACTTATAACTCTGATGTTTCTTTCTGTGAAGCAATAGTGTTGAGAGTACCGAGTGTGGTTTTCAGTTCAGGGAGTCCAGTGTTGGTGCGGGCGGCCGACGTATCCATACACCAGGACCCTGACAACTGATTTCCGACTTTGTGCACGAAAACACTGATTGCGTGTGTGTTTTCAAAGGTTTTTCCCCTTAAAACAGCTCAAACCAGGTCAGCTCACCAGGTATAATCGTTTGATCGTGTTACGTTGTTTCTTTCAGGATGTCTTTTCTCAGACGATCAGCTAGAGCCCGGAGGGATGAGCGTGCTGACAGTCTGTCGAGCGACGAGGCTTCGGTACAGGGCCCTCTTGCAGTTGAGGCACCAGCGGAGGCACCAGCAGTAGGCGATGCACGTCGCCTCAGCGCACTGCATGAGTTTCAGCGCCAGCGACCGCCCAGGTTTCGCGGGGAGACGGATCCCCAGGCTGCAGAGGACTGGCTGGAGGCAGTGGTACGAGTGTTTAGGCTAGTGAGGACACCAGCAGACCTCATGGTGATCCTCGCTGCGAGCCTACTACACGCAGCAGCAGGTAGGTGGTGGAGCCACTTGTTTCAGTTTTGTGATGAGATGAACTTCGCATGGGAAGACTTCGAGACCTTCTTCAGGGTGGAGTTTGTGCCAGTATCTCTACACCCCGAGCGTGTACAGGAGATTCTGCCTTTACCGCGTGATTTTCGATCAGAAGCCGAGTCATCTGTGGGCAGTAGACAGATGATGCAGAGGTCCAGGAGGACCAGACCAGCAGTTGGGCGAACTCGGGTTTTAGGACCGGTGGTGCAGGGCACCCGGAGTGGGAACAGAGCTAGCCGTGCAAGGAGCAGGTTGTGTTACTCATGCCGAGGAAAGGGACATCTGGCACGTGACTGTCCGACTCCCGATCCGCAGGCTTTGGGAGAGCCACCGAGATAGAGGCAGCGACAAATGCTTGAGCAACAGTAAAGCAGGTGGACAAGGGAGGAACTAGTGGATACGTCTTTTGTACTTCTAGTTCCATGTTGATGTTGCTTTTATGTAGCGTCTTGTATTATGATCTGCAATAATAAAAGACGCATACTTTTGTGATGTTTTCTTTCCTGTCCTCTTTTGTGATGTTACTAAGAGGTTCCAGTTGACTATTGACTTGACCCTCACTTGTGAGACATCTACTGGAGGAGACCCAGTTACCACACACTGATGCCGACAGTGTGACTCAACCCTTGGAGGCGAGAGTAACGGTTGGATCTCTTAGTAGTAGCGTCGAGGCCTTACGACGTCATCCTTGGTATGGATTAGTATCATCCATGTTAGGATTGACTGTTTTAGGCAAAGTATGTGGTTCATCCAGGGGATGAGACCAGGTTTCTCTTATCGGCAAAGAAGAAATCTCACAGCTCTTGTGGGACCAGAGATGGTCCGGGCCACGTCAGAAGAGGTCCATGTCATCCAGGAGCGGGTCCTACATGGGCGATCGATTCCTCTTGTGCGCAACAGATGGCGGCACGAGAATCTCCAGGAGAGCACATGGGAGCGGGAGGCTCATATGCGTGCTCAGTACCCTCTTTTGTTTCCCTAGTTTTTGATGTAGCTTTACGGGGACGTAAAGCCCTGAGGTGGGAGTAATGTAAAGACCCGTAAAATTCAAGGAAAATTTTTTCTTAATTTTCTTTAGAATTTTACAAGAGCGCGGTTTCAGACGGCATCTGATTCCGAGGCCCGGAGTGCCCGGAATTAATTTCCGAAGTTTGGCTCGGGTACGTTCAGTGAACGAACGAGCGGGAATTCCTAACTTTTGATCCGGTGCTCGGAATTGAAATCCGAGGGCACCGATGAACTCGCAGCGCCGATATTCTCTTAATGAGACCTTTTCGGGAGTTGCGTTTGTTGCGGGTTGAAAGTTACGTTTTGGGGTTTTTCAGTTAAGTTAAATAAAATTTGTGCAAAACAAATTTTATTTTAACTTATTTTAAAAACCTACCAAAGGAGGTTAGAAGTGGGACCCACACCCACTTAACCTCCCTTGGGAGGATTAAGTGTGGTGGGGCCCACACGAACCCCTTTTTCTTTTTCAAATTCCTTAACCTCTCAAAAACCCCCCCCCCTCTTAATTATGTAACTCTCCCCTACTTTAACTCTTGCCAATTTATCTTTTCATTTAATTTTGTCAACTCTAGACTTAATTAATGAATTGAATTCAACTTTAAATTTTGAAAGGTTGGCAAAGTGAGAATAAAATAAGATGTAGTCTTATTTTATTTTGGGTTGATCGTTTGTTCCCTTGAGAGCTTTTGAGAGCATTCCTCTTCATCTTCAACTCTGACGAAGAACGAAGAACGAAGAACGCTAAAACTCCGACGAAGAACGACGCCTCTCTTCTTCGTCCTCGGTGTCAACGAGAGGGAACGACGCTTCCTCCTCGGACCACCTTCGTCGGCGTACAAGGATTCGCCAACGACGTGCTTCTTCGGACGCGCCTCTTCGTCAACGGATTTGACGAACGTCGACCGCGACGCCCGACCTCCGCGACGCCGTCTTCCGCGGAGCGTAGTCGAACCTTTGAATCTTAAACCCGAGGTAGGGGTTTTTGTTTTCATTTTGGTTTCCTTACTCCTTTTCTTGATCATGAATGATAAGTATAACGGTGGCTTATTTATTTAAGTTTCGTTTTTATTTCTTTAACATGAGGGGGGCCGGACCGCACGAACACGGCCGAATCCCCCCTCCATCGTTCATGTTTGTTTATGCGGGTGGAAACAAGTAGCGTGGTGCCGTCGCACCACGCGGAGGATCGTTCAATTATTTTACGCAACGCCGTCGCGCTTCGCCGAGGAGAGTCTTCAAGAACGCGACGCCGTCGCGCCGCGTTGGAAGGATTCATGGCACGGCGAAAGGGGCGCGGTGCCGTCGCACCGCGCCGGACGACGAACACCGCGGCCGGTTCCGGGCCGCGGCGGGACGAGAAGACCGCGGCCGGTTCCGGGCCGCGGCGGGACGAGAAGACCGCGGCCGGTTCCGGGCCGCGGCGGGACGAGAAGACCGCGGCCGGTTCCGGGCCGCGGCGGGACGAGGAGACCGCGGCCGGTTCCGGGCCGCGGCGGAAGGAAAGACCGGCGGCCGGGCCGCCGGCGTCGGAAGCCGAAGAGGGGACCGGATTTTCCGGTCCCGTTGGAGAAGACCGGCCGGCCAGCTGGCCGGCCGGATGCCTTTAAACCGGGGAATTAAATTCCCCGGCCGGTTTATTAAACCCCCCTCTTAAAGAGGGGGGGGCGGTTTTTAAAGGAGGGGGGGGGGGGCAAAGCCCCCCCGGTTTTTATCCAGCCGGCCCCCACTTGCGGGGGCCGTTTATTTTGCAAAGGCACGGCTTATAGCCGTGCCGCCCTGATGAAACGCGGGGCTTAGCCCCGCGTGCCTCCCGCGAGCGCCGCGGCCCGCCGCCGCCGCCCCGCGGCCCGCCGCCGCCGCCACGCGGCCCGCCGCCGCCGCCGCGCGGCGCGCCGCCTCCGCCGCGCCGCTGTCGCCGCCGCCGCCGGCCGCCGCGCCGCCACCGCCGCGCCGCCGTTGCCGCCGCCGCCGGCCGCCGCGCCGCCCCCGGGGGGGGGGGGGGGGGGGGGGGGGTCGGGTCGGGTCGGCCCGGACCCGGACCCCCCCGTTTCGAACCAGTTTTGGTTTTTGGCTCATAACTTGAGCCTCGGACCTCCGAATGACGAACCGTCTGCGGCAACGCGATCCTTGGATCGAGACGGTCGTTTCGGTATATCGCACTCAAGGTTTCGGGTTACTTTGAGTTCGGCCGGGTTGGTTCGTTCACAAAACAAACCGGGCCTTCGGAGCGGAAACGCTCATATCTTGAGCCACGAACGTCCGATTGACGCGCCGTCAGTCGCGTTGTGTTCCTCTTAGTGAATCGGATCTTTTGGCATACTCCGCCCGAGGTTTGGACGCAGGTGGAGTACGGTCGGGTTGGTTTTTCCTTAAAAACCAACCGGGCCCCGGAGACGAAAATGCCAATAACTCACAGACCGGGCGTCCGATTGACGCACCGTCTGTTTCGTTGACTTCCTCTTGATGAGACGGAACTTTTGACATACTCCGCCCGAGTTTTGGATACAGTCGGGGTATGGCCGGGTTGGATTGTACCCGAAATCCAACCGGGCCCCTGGAACGGGAAAGCTGATATCTTTCAGACAGGACGTCCGCTTGACGAGCCGTCAGCAGCGTTGGTGGTTACGTTGAGTAACGGTCCCTTTGAGTTTACCCTATGGGAGTTCGGGGTACAGTTGAGATACGGCCGGGATTGGTTTCGCTCTCGAAACCAACCGGGCCCCTGGGACGAAAAGGCTAATAACTCACAGACCGGGCGTCCGATCGACGCGCCGTCTGTTGCGTTGAGACCCCTGTGACGAGACGGACCTTTGAGACACTTCTTCGTGGGACTTTGAGATACTTGGAGTATCGACCAGTAGCTCGTGGAGCGGATCCTCCCGGAGACGAGCATGCAGAGTACGGAGACCGTGTAGCCGGCTGAGACCTGACGACTGCTTGACCGACTCGACTTGGAGTGAGTCGACTAGCCCAGTGGACGGAGCGCCCAGTAGTTGGTAGCAGACCCACGGCGGACGGAGCGCCATGTAGTTGGCCGCAAACCCGCGGTACTCGACAGGAGGAGTACCTCAGTAGGCTATCTGGGTAGCGCCCGATATTTGGCGATAGACCCTCAGCGGACGGAGCGCCAGGTAGTTGGCCGCAAACCCGCAGTACTCGATAGGAGGAGTACCTCAGCAGTCCTAGGTTAGTGAGCGGCAGCCTCGGAGTCGTGACAGGACCACTGTACACTCTAGAGACGGAGCTCTTCAGCAGTTACGGTTTCGATAATGAAAATCCTGGTTTGAGCTGAGACTTTTGACCTTGTGTTTACCTCATGAATGAGATGGGTCACTTGCTAACTTTGGTATATGTATGGGCATATACCCGGGTAGTGGTTATCTGTCGTTTTCACAATCCTTGTGTTTCCTCATGATTGAGATGGGTTACTTGATAACTTAGGTATATGTATGGGTATATACCTAAGTAGAGTTTATCTGTTGAGATCTTCTTGTGTTTATCCTTGTTGGTTTTAGTGAGACCTTGAGGGTCTCGGGGTCCCTACTGAGTATCGTTATACTCACCCCTGCACGGGCTATGCCCGCACCTCGTTGTGTTGGTTGCAGACGACGGACAGTGCTGACAGAGGCCGAGTGTTCGAGGACTGGACGGTACCTGGAGGTGGACTATACGACGAGGCGGTACCCGGAGGAGGACCACTGGGCGGGATATACTTGGAGCGGATGGCGGGACCCGAGGAGCAGAGGAGCTATCTGTACCCACCCTTCAGGTGGGATTTCCAGTGGACATCTCAGCGTAGCAGCTTTACTTTTCAGTCGCTGTTTTTCCTTTCGAGTTGTACTTTACAGTTGGGCTTGTATTTCTGGCCCCTTTTTGCTTTTCAGTTCTTCTTTTTGTACTTAGTGTTTCACTTCCGCTTGTACTCTGTGGTGCTTGTTTTCTTTTATAAAGGCAATGCCTTCCCAGTTAACGGGATTTTACGCCTTTGGTGCTAGTCGCCAGCCCCTGGCCTATGGAAGGCGGGCTTGGGGTAGTCACGGCACGGGCCCCGAGGACGGGTCGTGACAAACTCCACCAGTGGTAGGTGGTCTTCCAAACTGTGACCAAAATCCACGATATAGGCCTGCATCATATATTCCAGAACCTTAATGGTTCTCTCTATCTGACTATATGTCTATTGATGGAATGATGTGATCACGAATAGGTGATCCAAAAAACCTCTTTTAAACCCTTCAACAACTGAGATGTGAAATGAGCATCATGATCTGCGACAGTCATCAAAGGGATTCCAAGAACTAAAACAATATCCTGTACATAGAGGCATCCCATTATCTATATTGAACGCTTCTCCCAAATAGCTATGATGTGGGCCGACATCATGAATCTGTCAATGATCACCCATATAGAATCATGTCCCTTGAATGTTTGGGGTAATATCATCATGATTTCCATCGATATTCCATCTCACTTCTACTCCAGCACATCCAGGGGTGAGCTAGCCCTGTGGGAACCTAGTTCTCAACCTTCACCTACTGGCATATAATGCATCGAGAAATGAACTCTGCTACTACCTTTTTTATACTTATCCATGAAAAATAATCTCAGAGGCCTTAGGAAATTTTTTCTACTCAAGTTTGTACCAACCAAGGATATGTATGAAACTCCCTCAGAATATCCTCTAATAACGCCACTATAACAACTGTCCATCATCTAAAAAGGAATACATTCCCCCACCTTGAGAATATTCGTTCGAAGTATGAACTATGGATAACTGAGTACAAAATCTCTAATAGTTGAAATCCCCTACTTGTGCCTCCCTAACTAATCATTAGAGTGGAGGGGTGAAAACCATCGACCTAAGATAAGATGCATTATATCCATCTATAGAGGAAAAATATAGTGAGGCCAACTGTTCTAACACCAAACATAGTAGCTGTGAACTCGATCTATGATTGAGAGTATCCTCAAATACGTTCCCCTTCCCAAGATAATAGATGATCTCAAATTCATAATCCTAGAGGAACTCTAGCCATCACCTATACCTTAGATTCAAGTCATTTTGTGAGAAGATGTATCTATGGATATTGTGGTTAGAGTAGATGATAAATATTTCTCCCATCAGTTAGTGTCTCCACATCTTCAATATGAAGACTATTACTATCAATTCCAGATCAGGGGTTGTATATTTCATCTCATGAGGCCTTAGATGGAGTGAACCATATTTAACCACTTCCATTCTATATATTAGTACACATAAATTCCATGTACAAGATGCATCACAGATAACAATATACTTGACACCCTCTTATGGACATATCAGGATCTGTGCGCTCATCAAACTCTGCCTCAACTTCTTGAATGCCTACTTTCACTTCATCTTCAATACAAAAGGGATCCCCTTTCGGGTCATGGTTATCATAGGTGATGATAACAAAGAGAAGTTACGGATAAATAAATGGTAGTATTCGGCCATCCCAAGGATGCCATGAACCTCTGTCACACTCCGGGTTGGATCCCATGCTAACACCGCCTCAACCATGGTTGTGTCCACTACTACTCCATCTACTGAGATAACATTTCTCTAGAAAGTGGACCTCCTATATCCAGAATAGGAACATTTAGAGATTCCCATAAAGTTGGAGCTCTTGGAGTACATCAAGAACCATTCATATGTGTATCACATGCTCCTCTACTGACTTCGAGTACTCAAGGATTTGGTCTACGGAGACCACTACGAACCAGTCTACGTACGGCTTGAATATCGATTTGATAAGTCCTATGAACACTACAAAGTCATTCTTCCTGGAGAAAGAAATTAACATGTAATCATAGTGACCATAGTGGCATCTAAAATCCATCTCTGGTATATCTTTTTTTCGTACTAATAAAGGGTTGTAACCGAAGCTAAGTTTAACATTCAAGAACCATTTTCCCCTCTGAGATGATCGAAGTATAAATCGGTCTTTGGTAGTGGATAATCTTTTTTCACTGTTACCTGATTTAGGTTCTTATAATCCACACAAAACCTCATAATCATATATGCCTTCTTGGAAAGTAAAATTTGGGCCACCCAGGGGGAAACATTGAGTCTTAAAATGCCCTTAATTTTCAAATATTCCAACTGTACCCTTAGCTTGCGAAGCTCTGTGGGATCTATCTAATACACTGGTGAGGATATTGGTGTCGTACTGGGGTTTATTTCAATACAAAAGTCAATCTCTTGATGGGGAGGTAATACCAAAATATATTCTGGAATGACTTCCTCATAATCCACCAATACTTCTGGGAACCTGATTCTCACAACATCTGATTCTCAGTGGGTAAGGCTAGCCAACACATGAGTGATCGACTGAACCCTCATATGCATGAACACATTCTGTGATTCCTATGTTTAATTTTTACTAGAAATGGAAAACCTCATTCCATGACTTCGGACACACCACACTCTTCACCTAAGGTATTCAATTAGGTCATGGACCGAAGATAACCAATACACACTAAGAATGATGTCATAAGGCCTCAATGTTTCCACGAAGAGGTTCAAACAGAAAATATCACCTCAAAAGAAAACAACACACTATCTACAGAAATGTGTGATCATCAAGTCATATCTATTTAGTTTCTCCAAGAATATTGTTTGAGTCAATGTCTCTAATAGAATATCAAGGTTTCACACAAGACATGTGGAGTGGAAAGAATGAATGGAACCTATGTCTATGAGTACATTTTCTAAGGTGTAAATGGAACAGATCATTCCTCAAATCATTCCTAGAGTCCTTGGATCATATTCCTCGACCACATAATTTTATCCCCAGCCTTCCCATTGCTCTCTAATCCTAGTGTAGACCTCCTAGGGGTGGTGGTAAAAGCAGATCAAAGAATCTTCCACCACATTCAACTATCCCTACTCCTCTTCCACATTCGCCGCATGGTGGGTCAACCTCCTCCACTCTATGCATCTCCCTTAGTGGTCCATCCACTGATTCCCTATCAGTAGCATCATAGGTTGGATATTATCTCGTGATATGACTTATACCATCACATGAGTAGTATAACCTCTCACTAGGATGACTAGATCTTTCCTAATATCCCAGGATAGTTGATCCTCTTTCCTTGGTCCTCTTGTGACATCTCCCACATCTCAAATACTATTCCTGACATCATCTCCCTACATATGAGGTCTATGAATTTGTCTACATGATACTGACTACCACTGGATGATTCTTCTCTGTCAAGAAGATCTGGATCCCCATGTCCTTATTGAGCACTCTAGTATAAGAAATAATTCAAAGAGGCACGACATTAGCCAGAATGTCTCGTAGTAGACCTCACTCAAAGGTCTTTTCTCTAAAGTACTAATCCCAGACCATATCCATTGAGTACCTGAAGAAGTTTGAGACCCCTATTGAATTTTTAACACAATTAAACTACCCTTCTGGAGATGAAGTATCTCCTATATGTGCACTTCTATCAGTGTAACTATAGCGAAATCCTCCGTAAAGAGTCTCTCAAACTCCATCTATGAAAGAGTATCCTCTTCATGAGTCTGTGTGGTCAAACTCCACCATCAACTCGATGAAACATGAATAATACTCTCTCATAGGAAAACTATATGGTCTGCTAGTGTCCCCAACAGAAGGAAAAATCTGGTCACAGTCTCGAGCCAGTCCTCAACCGCTTGTGGGTCGAGATTGCCTCAGAACCTAAGAGGTCTCGGTCTATAAACCACATGGAGTGTGCTAATACTATTATTGTTATCAATCAGTACTATAGTACCTTGTGTTTCTCAAATGGTGGTGGTATAGTAGGTTCACCACTTGGAGGTAACGCTTGTGGAACTTATCCCTGAATCGAAGCCTCATCACGAAGGGGGTCATCCTCATGATCGAGGTGCTGAATCCCAGAGGGTATGCATCATGCATGCATCCGGTAAAGAAAAAATATATACCACAATCAAGAGTATATCTGGATAACAAACATAGAGGACATGTTAAACAAAACACATTCCTACATGATGAATGTACCTTTTTTTATTTCCCTATAACTAGTGTTTTCATGTAATGTGTTGAAGAGAAAGTTATCATAGTCCTGGTGATTGGATATGTCAGACGCCCGCACCAACACTGGGGTCCCTCTCCAAACAGCTGATCTCGAAACACATAACATTATTTATTCTAATAAATCTCACAAACTCTTGGTCCTATGGTTGAACCGTCCATCTCTAATACCACTCTTCCTCTACCTGTCCAAATGGGCCCCATACCACGACTCCACAAACCCACATTTAATAGGTCAAGGGTTGGTGACTAGCATCAAGTAGGCATGTCACTAACATGGTGGGTATTTTCTTAGTACCTATACACATGCACACATATCCATGGAAAAAATGAAGAAATTTAAAAACTACTAAGGAATGAAATGCATGAATTGAATGAAACCCATCTAATAGAGTTGTACAAAAATTAAATAGAGGAATGTAAATTGGGCTAGAATATAAGCCCACCAAAATAAAGAGTCTTCAAACTACAGAGTAATAACTATAAGAAAAAAACGTATTGGGACTATTTGTCATTATCATTAGAACACCTCGGCCAGCATGGAATGTAGAAATCATGGTTCGTTCCTAGTCCACCCTATACTATTTCAAAAGGAAAATCATATGCATAGGACATGACACATGTGGGGAAAACCCATGTAGGATTGAGTGTGACAATACTTAGTAGCAGACCCCAAGAACCACAAAGTAATATACAATGTAATTATATGTTCATCTATACACAATATATTTCTACTTAATATGTAGCACGAGAAACACGTCCATATATACATAAAACCTAGACCCATTTCCAACAATGACCACTTATCCACACATGGGATTTAGTTCTATGATTCAAGAAAGCACTCGTCTGAGTGAACTCAATCCTTGAGTTTGGTAGACCAGATGACTTCCATCTAATAATTACTGTTTATTATGAAAATCCATTGGAGAGGCATATGCACTAATAGATATAAAGACAGAATAGACACACTCACTCATGTATAACACAATCTTGAGTGGGGAATGATCACAATACATGGATGAGGATCCCAATCAGTTCCTTAGAGGATACAACTACTCATCGGAATTAACATTCTATGTAGATTATCTCCATAATTTATGATTGGTTACATTGATGCCTAACTCTATATAGAATCAAGAATGGGTAGAATATCCTGCTTGAGGACTCACTAAGGCATTCTGACTCAATCTAGAAAGTACTACTGAAGGGATCATACTATTGTGGATGTAAACGATACCTAATCATTAGGGGAATGAGAAAATTAGAATTAACCAAAATTAAAACATTTCCACTAAAGGGTGGACAAGAACATGAATCCATGTTTTGAAATATACATGACATGTAGTAAGGTTACATGTCCTATCCTGTGAGCCAAGGTACTGCCTGTGTAAAATGGCCCATGTCGAAGTCATGTGGTGTAAAATGAGGTATATATGGAATTTAAAAGAGTTACTAACATTGTTCTACTATAAAACGAATACTCTATGCACGCTAGACATATGCCTATACAAGTCTTTGAGCTGTGTGTCCTAGACCTTGTACTTGTACACATGGTAGCCAGGGTGACCGAGCATGTCTAGTAGTGTGGTGGAGTACATGCTGTGTACTCAACCCCATGTCTATGTATCTTCTAAGATGCATTCCATGTCTATTTAAGGACCCACACTCCACGTGACAATGTTCATGCGATATGTTAGTGCTTCCTTCCCCCGGAACTCCACCATCCATTGGGTGGGGTCCTCACGTCATGTCCTCCTGGAAGCACATCGTGTTCTTCACCGAGTGAAGTCCGAAAACCCTAGACACTTTAATTCTAGTCCCATATAGAGTGTTCATTAATGGACACTCCATGTTCATTGTATTTTTCCTGAATTCTATGTTTTTTGTTCCATATACTAGGTAATCATCCATCATCGATCTGGCCATTCGATCGATGTAAAAATACAAGGCTGAGGTTGCCCTGACATCCCAAAGCCTTATATATTGTTTTCGAGTATCCGATAAGCCCCAAAACACATCTCTATACACCCATGTTAATAACACATCGATGAACTATCCTCCTTGATATGAACTGATTCAATATCCTTCAGTTCATTCACACCTCTACAAGTTAGTCACGAAGTTCTATCTCTGATTTGGGATCATTCTATTGAGAAATGGATTTAAAAATAACTATTGTGGTTCGTATCATAATGAACGTTGGGTGAGGGTGGATGAATACAATATTAAATAAATTATCACTCCTCCCCCATCATTTTTAAGGTGACGAATCACTCCCGTTACTAGGTTTAATGTTGAATCAAAATGATATTCCAAAAATTATCAATGAAACTAACTCCTGAATCAAAACCACCCAAAAAATGGACAAATATTTCCCTCCATCAAGAACAAATGATCTGTGGATCAATATCTTCATTTGTTGATCCACGTTCATCATTTAATCAAAGAATGGGGACGAAGTAAATCAAAATAGCAAACCCCTACCTTGATCATTGATGAAGAGGGAGATTGGTCGTTGGTCGGTATTTAATATCACTGTGCAATGTTCCATGAATCATCATTCGTCTGCGTTCATTAAAAATTTTCCAATTGTGGATCATCTCCAAATAACTGGTAGATTTTTAGTATTTTACTTGGGTTATGAGCCAATCCTTGGTCTCTTGATCATTTAAAACTGAACAAGTGTCGTGTTGTTAAAGAAAAATTTAAAAGAAATAAATTATTAATTTATTTTATATCCTTTAAAATGTCCAAAAACTAACACTTGTAGCTGACCCATGCCAGTCAATGTTAGGCCCCATATACGGAAAATTCTCTACTATAAAAGCAATAGATCCCATATATTTCTTATTCTGGAACCCATTTTAAATTTATTTCACTAATTTGGGATAACTACTCAAATGTGTTATTTAGAGGTTAAATTATTTCACACATTTATTTTGGGCACCCCGATCATCATAACTGTATGATTTTGAAACCCTCGTCTCATAATAATTTCTTAAAATATTTAAAAATAATACCTATAAAATTAGAGACATTATATTCATTTCTGCCTTTTTGAGAGATATTCTTAGGATGTGCGTCATTGAGAAAAAGAGAAAAACCAGTGGGGATGGGTTTGTGAGGTACCCATGATATCCACTATTATATTATATACTCTTTTATGAGATACTTGGTGAGTGTATCCATTGTGAGGCTGGGAAAATATTATAACTATTTAGGTGATGAGTTAGTTTCGTTTATTATTCAGTATGCTTTAGCATGAAATCATTACTATTGAGTGTTAGTATTTGTGGAGGATCCTATTGAGTATAATTATATATCTCCTTACACATAAAAAACTAATTTTCAAGTCACTTAGAGCATGTTGGAGATCAGGCTGGTTACTAATAGCTTTGGGTGGTAGGAGTTTTCCAGACTCCATGGTCAGTACTGTTTTACTTCCAATTGGTAATTACATTTTTTTTATTTAGTTTTAGTAGTCTTTTCATGACATTACATATTTTTACATTGGTTTCATTTTATATGGTAGTATGATTTTGAGTTTGATTGTGTCTATCTAATCTCGCTCTTTTGCATGTGTTATTTTATTGGGTAATGCATCCCATATGTGTTATTAATATACCCTCAGTGCTAGTCACCATCCTAGGACCTAATGGATGTAGGACATAACATTCAGTATCTCCCTTCTAACATTGTTGGCCTAGGATTTACATTTTTGTGGAGTTTTTTTGATTGAGTTGTATCTGATGGATTTTTAGGGATAAGGTGGAGTTTGGAGTTACGCATAGGTGAGGTTGCATGTGATAGTTGGGTAGCATTGTCATTGATGTTTAAAACCCATTGTCAACACTAGATACCAAATGAGAAATAGGTATTCCCCCCCCTATGATATGATGCACATAACATTATGTTTAGATTGCATACTAAACAATGTGTTGCTCGTTGTAGTGTAGATACTTAAGAAAGCATCATGAATAATTATTCGTTGCTCAGGTGTTTGAGTGGGTTGACCATGGGATATGTTCACCTAAATTGAACAAAAAACAATTAATTAATGTTAAGTCTTCCATATTCATAGTTTAAGAGCTCAAACTGTTTTCATTTTGAAGGTATAGAGCTATGTTGGCGTCCTCATCAGGTTCTTACAGAAGATATCCCCCAGAATGTGCTAGAAGATCACCGCAGAGTGGAGGACGACGATGATAACACTTAGAAGAGGAAACTCATAGAGTTTTAGTGCCAGTGTATACATAAGCACGATAGAATTGTTTTAGATGAAATCACAGAATACTAGTTGGAGGAGGTTCATATAACATTAGGTTCGATCCCGGCTCAAAAGGATCAATAAATATCATTGGTTGTGATGATGCTATGTGGGAAGCAATGAAATTGGTGGTTCTTTTTTCCTTGGAGAGTATGAGGAGTCATCGATCTCAAGGGATGAGTATAGAGACAAGTTCAGCTTTAAGTTTCATTATTCAACCACGAAGGCGTCCACTCACCAAGAGCATCTTACCATTCGATAGAGGATATCTAGTGAGCGAGTGTTTCAGAATCCATTTTTAAACCTTTTAAGATATTCTTATGACATTTTTCAAGATTATGAGGTCAGGGAGATGCATTTAGAGGAGGCTTTATGTCAATAGATCCATCTCCATGTCACCCTATTTTTTTTGAAGACATATACTGAAGTGTTGGTGGGGGTTTTATTTATCAATAAATGTTATATAGAACTAGATCTTCATGAGAGGGGAGTCATCAGGAATCCTCATGAAGTAGATCTCTGCTCTAGGGTACCCATTATTTTGGGAATAAGTGTTTCTATTATACTAGGGGTTGGTCCCAACCCTTAGTATCTCATCACTCTTGGGGTGATGGATCTCATGTCAATTCCAAGTGATCATGAACTTGTTTTTATTATGGATTCTGAGGTCATCAGTAGTGATAGTTCCTGATCTTTTAGAACTTTCAGCTTTCTCTAGGTGTTCATCTCGAGGTTCTTTTGATGTGACTCTTCCATCCAACACTAATGAAGCCGATTGTACTAGCTTTGGATCATCATAGAGAATATGGGACAGACATAGGATTGCATCAGGATGACCCCTCCCTCTAATTGTAGAGCGCATCCATTTTGGTCAACTTCATTTTGGTCGGAGAGGTTGTGTAGTAGGGGTGTTCCACTTCACGCTTCATCGTTTCCAGCACCAGGTGTTCCAGACATGGTTTGAGGTACACGTGGCATGTTTTCTTCTTGGGTTTATTACATTATTAACACTTCATATTTGAACTACATCATATCAACTTCCATTTTCCATGTTTTGAGACATGATGTGGAGAGGAATCCAGTGCCCTTGGTGTTGACTAGGCCAATTGGAGGTCGAGATGATTTCTTTGAAGTGTGTAGAGACTTCGAGCCTGGGTCAGGGAAACACCACTCATTGGGAGATTTCTTATGTTTATGAATAAAACTGTATGATATCATCTTTGGAATGTATTTTTTTATTAGGTTTAAGTTGATATAGATTTATTTAGGAGGCAGGTGTAGTTATTCATTGATGATGGGGAGGTAGTTGTGATTGGTGGTGAGATAGTCCCTCAGATGGGTCGAAGGAGTGTTCCAACCTTTTCATTATTAATGGATTTGTTGATGTTGTGTTCATCGAAGGTTCAGCCATCAACATTTCCCAGTTTTATAGAAGAGTACCTCAATTTCCTACCAGAATAGGTTTTAGAATTAGCCCCTTGAAGGGAGATCAAGTTCAGGATCGAGCCACAACTATGAATTTCTCCTATATTTATGTCCCCATATAGTATAGAACCTTCTGAGTTGCAGGAGTTTCTTATACAACTCGATGGTCTATTAAAGTGTTGTTTTTTCAGTCGAGTGTTTCACCGTGGCTTTCACTAGTTTTTTTCGTGAAGGATTCTGAAGTCAATTTTCACATGTTTATCGATTATAGTCACTTGAACAGAATTACAGTGAAGAATATCTATCCACATCTAGGGATTTATGGTTTATATGATCAATAGGAGTGTACGACCTGGTAATAGAAGATTGATTTTTGTTCATGGTATCAAGATATGTGATTGAAGTATGAGGATATTCCAAAAACCACTTTTTTGTCGTTAGAGGGTTTATGAGTTCTTGGTAATGTTTTTTAGTGTGAAACAATCTCTAGATGTGTTCATGTTGTTGATGAACACCTTGTTCCTTGAGTTTTTAGATACATTCATGAAGGTTTTCATCGATGGAATACTTGTGTACTTTGTGTTTGAGGAGGAGAATAAAAACCATCTTCATGTTGTTTTGGGAGTTCTTCGTTGATGGAAGTTGTTTGGGAAGTTGTAATAGTGTGAGTTTTGGGCTTAAGAAGTCTATTTATTAGGGCATGTTATAAACCATCATATAGTAGCTATGGATCCATCAATGATAGAATCTGTCATGTCCTTGGAATCCCCCAAGACAGTGGAAGAGGTGTAAAGTTTCTTAGGTCTTGCAGGATATTAAAGGAGGATTATGGCCTATTTCACAAGGGATCTGACTCCAATGATAGCGTTGAACACATAGGATCAAAAACTCAGGTGGACTAATCTTTTTGTGTCACCATTCATGTATCTAAAAGAGAACTTGGTCATATATATGGTTATTTGTTAGCTTTTCGATTTTGTTCAGTTTGATGTTTTCTATAATTTGTTGTGTCTATGGTTAGGATTTGTTTCAGTACATTAGATATCAGTTATTTATTATGGGTCTTGGATGTTACGCCCCCACAAACTTAACTATTCCACCAACGATCATGAGTTAGCGACGGTTGGGTTTTCTCTAAAGATGTGGATATATTACCTTGTCTGTGAGCGATGTGGGGTTTTCACTGATCATAAAGGATTAAGAATCATTTTCTACCAGTGTGAATTGAACTTGTGACAACATAAGTTTAGGGAGTTCTTATAGTATTATGACTTCAAAAATTCATATATATCTTGTAAGGGTAATTTTTTAGCTGACTCATTGATAAGGAACTCACATAGTGATGCAGCGTGTGAATCTTGTAATTTATAGAGATTAATGTAATAGCTTTTAGTATTACATCTGAATATAGGAGTTTTTTGTGGTTGAGGTTGTCTATTATAGAAAAGGTATCCATCATTTTTGGTGCAATAATTATAAGAGTCCCAGTAGGGGGATCTTAAGGTACCGGTCTGGAGAGGCTGATTTGTTTCTAGTGAAGCACCAGAGGGTTGTTCTAAGGACGAAAAAAACCATGTTTTGTTTTATGGATGGATTTTCATTCCATTAGAGACACGTCAGATGGTTATCATGTAGTTTCATTGTCCTCCCTTAGAGGTATGTCATAGAATTATGAAAATTTACTATTCCTTGAGGAGTCAATTTTGGTGTTTTGGGTTGAAGCGTTCTATTGCAATGTTTGTGTCTCAATGTTTGTTATTTTAGAAGTTGAGGGATGAGTTGCATGTTTTTGGTAGTTTTATCTATCCATTTGATTTTCCTTAGTGGATATGATATGAAATTTCAATGAAATTTATTTTTGGTATAAATAGAGCTCAGTGAGGCTATGGTGCTATATGAGATGTAGTGTATCACTTGACGAAATCATCCCACTTCATAGTCATCTTGGAGTCGAGCTCCGGGGAGGATTTGTCAAGGTAGTATCTAGGGGAGGTGGTGAGAATCCATGGAGTCCTGATGATGGTCATTTTTGATCAACACCCACATATTACATTCAATTATTGGATAAGTCTCCAAGATGATTTTATTTCTACGTTATGCCTTATTATTATTTTTTATCTGCAGATGAATGATCAGGCATACTGATCATACATATTCTTTAAGACATGTTTCACTCCTGTTTCCTATATTTTGGAGGTTTTTGGATAAGACAATTACCCTTGGTAGAGTTCACTTACAAAAATAATTTTCACTCCACCGTAAAAATGGTGTCATTTGAAGATTTGTATGGTAATCTTTTCCGCTCTATCTTTAATGGAACTAAGGTCAGTGAGTCACCAATTCTTGAGCTAGAACAGGTACATAAAATAATAGATATAGTATCAGTGATTCACAGCTATATGAAGGCATAAAAAGATCACTATAAGTCCTCTCTTGGTCATAGAAGGAGGCATATGTATTTTGATGTTTGGGATCACCTGTTTCTGAAGGTGAAACACCATCTTTGGTAGAAAAGGTTTTGTCATGACAGTAATATTTCTCCCAAGTGTTTTGGGATTTTTGATGTTTTTACTCATGTTGGAGTCCTAACATGTTGAGTAGTACATCCCCCATAGATGATCCGGATACCTGAAATCTTTTATGTGTAACATATTCACCATTATCTTCATGAAAATTCTCACATAATGTATTGGGGTGAGATCGATGTTGACAATTATGTGACCTTCAAAGAGTAGATTATAGAGATCCAGGACCACAACGAGAATGTGTTATGATAGAATTCTATTTCATTGGTTCATGTATTATGGAATCATGGTGGTATATAGTAGAGTAAATGGGAATGAGAGTTGAAAAAATGTTCTCAGTACCTTGAGATATTTGATGTTCATCAATTCTTCAAAAATGATGTTCGTATGTGGTTTTTGACCTCTCATATTTATGAGATGGAATTTTGTTGTTTTTTGTTGAGGCTCTCTCACTTTTGAGAGGTATCTCCCTTGGGATATTTTATAGAAGAAATTTGTGGTTGTCATGAGGTATTTGATGATTCTTTTAAAAATGGTTTATCTTCTATAGTGGTGAGAATATTGATTGGTATCTCAAAGGGTGGTTGATCATACCCTTTTTTGTTTCCTCTCTGAGTTGGGTTTGAATTCTTGGGAACAGTAATAGTTTTAATGGTATCTTATGTAATGTCTTAGATTACCCTAGGATACTCATTTTTGAGCTCGTGGAGTTTTTGGGGGTTGTTGTGGTTTGTTTTGGGAGGTATCCCAAAATCAAGTTTCACCAAATTGTTTCACCATAATTGTGGCACCGTGATGGTGGCAACATAATAGTGGCACATCGAAATGGTGGAACCATTATGGAGGAACACCATAACTATGGAACCATAACTGGGGAAAAATAATATGGTGTCAATGTAAAAATGGAACACTGAGAAAGTGTCACACCAAATGGTTGAACACCAAAATATGTCTCATCATTTGTCAAATTTCATGTTTCCTCCAAATTCTATATGGTTTCACCCATTTGAAAATTAATTTGATTTAAAATTAATTAAAATACTTGTTTTAGGTTATTTAAGGCCAATTCAATTTCTATAACTCATTTCATAATTTCTTCTAATGGTCATTAATCTTTTACACTTTCAAAAACACACGATATTTGGAACATCTAATCTTAATTCAAAATCTAGAATATCTTAAACTGTGGATCCGTTCAATATTTTAATGGGATGAGATATCTTCCTCCCTTGTTCATCATCCTTGTTCCCTAGTGAGAAACACTCAGCCTTTTCCTTTATTTCAATAGGCCTTGTACGTAGTTCATTATCCTTGGATCATATCTTCCCTAGAGTTTCTTCTGGATAAATGTCCACCCCCTATTTTACTACAATCTGGAATTGTTGATACACCATTAATATAAGGTATTCTATACCACTATTCTTATTGGTTCATCTCCTTCTGTTTATATTTTACATGTTATGGAATTTGATCCCCATGTTCCTAATAAATATTTATTGGTTGTTGGTTGGTGTAGTGGTCTCCTTACGTCCTCAGGTGGATGCAGTCTTCTAGGAGAGCCGATAGTGATGTGTTTTTTTGGAGCTTTCTTGTATAAAGAACATCAAAAAACTTTTGAGGTAGTCGCTTTGTGGGTTCTATATTGTTATAAATTAGATTATATGGTTATCATGATTTATCTTATTGTACCATAATGGAATTGTCATAATAAATTATTTAACAGATAAATAAATTGGCATCGATCATATATTAGTTCCTCTTGTTTTTACTAGATAGTGTTACATTTATAATTTCTTTTTTATTCATGTCATTCATGAACTAAATAGGTAAATAATTTTTATCCATGGTTAATTTTATAATTATTGTAAAATATAATGAGTTATGTTTTTGAATCCAAAAGTTTCTAGGGTAAACTAAAGATAATAGAACAGATGTAGGTATGCATGATTAAATGAACCGGCTAATTCAATATGCATTAAATAGCTGGGTTTTTAATAAAATATAATGCCTGACAGGGTTATGGATTATCCTATTTATTGTAATTTTTAAGATCCTTATTCTAGGGTTTACGAATGCTCATTGTGATTGAAGGGTAGATTCTTTTCTTTGGGTCGACATCCCATTTACTTTTCGATTGTTTTCCTATAGCTTGTGTTGTGATGTGAGCCTAGGATGGTTAGTCATCGAAGGTAGTTGTGATATGTGGGTAATGGTGGCCAATGGTTTTGGGTAGTTGTTGATGGCTCGAATGGAGAGATGCATTGGTTTATACACGAGGGTGTCATTGAAGACACCAGAGATGATGAAATGGGTTAGTTATAAATTTTGGATACTTGTTGAATATTTTTTTGTTATTTATCTACATTACTTTTTACACTGCTTAAGATAGCTGGTCTTACATACCCTCCTTAAAAGTGGCAATGACATGTGGGATATTCCACTTTCTTTCCGTGTTCATATTCTCAAGGATGGTTGTGTCTATGCTCTTACTGTTGGTGGAAAAGAAATGAGGGTAGTTCACCAACTTATCATGTTCATCCCCTAGTTTTTGGTTCCCAGGAATTATATTTCTGGAATTATAGGGAATATGGGAAGGTAATGATGAATTTAAAAACGAGTGAATAAATGATGATAACCAATGTGGTTTGTGCTTACTGGGATTAAATGCTAATGTAAATTTTATTTGAGAATATGTGGGCATGGTTTGGAGAAGCCTGGAGGGCATGGAACTCAGTACTGATGCTAATAAAGTGTAAGGTGGAATTGAAAATGGTTAATCAATGGTTAAATAAATATTTAATGTATACTAGAATTGAAGAAAAAGGGATAATATGAATTAATAAATTAGTTTCACGTATTGTGTTCTTTTAGGATATTTAGTCTTAGTAGTGGCTCCCGAGAGTCTGAGAGACGTTTGTTGTAGCCGTGACTTTGACTGGGTTTTTCCTTTAGTGTAGTTTTGAGATATATTATATCATGTACATTTTTTATTGGTATATAATTCCCCCACCCTTTAGGTAAGGTTGACTGACATCTCATGGATTATTATCATTGTGGGTGTATTTCCCCAAAATCTTCATGGAAGAATTGATGGATGACTTCCCCCTTTCGCCCCACTATCGTCTACCGATAGTTACCTATACTGGTATACATGATATTTAGTTTTCCCCACATATTTTTGTAGAGGGTTGTAATTTATTTTCTTTATTTCACATAAATATACTCTTGATTTATTTTCCTATAGATAAATATAGGTATAGTATGTATAGGCTATGATGGCTCGGGGATCCTTACTCAGTGCATGGGCTTTAGTGACTTGTGGTGTAATACACAATGTATGATACTAGTTATGATAAATATGGTGGATCACCAGAACATACTGGATACATATGTATGTGTGGATAGTCTGTTGTTTCTTCCATGTGTCTATGGGAAATAATTTTTTTGCACGAGGTGTAGGTTGAGGTTTTCGCCAGGTGACTTTGGGAAAAACATTTTAGTGAGAGATTCTTAGGACGTGCAATATTGGGAAAAAGTAGAAAACTAGTGGGTAAGTGTTATTGGGGTAACCTTGATATTATTTATTATATTATATACTATTGTATGTGATACTATGTGATAGTGGCCATGGTGAGGCTGGGAACATAGTATATATGTTTAGGTGACGAGTTAGTTTCAATTTATTTCACTGTGCATTAATATGAGTTCATTACATTTTCATTGGAGTCTCTGGGGAGGATCCTATTGAGTATACTATTACATCCACCCTACATATATACACATATATTTTCTATCACATAGAAAAGGTTAGAGATCAGGCTGGTTACTGCTACCTTAGGATTGGAGAACCTTTTCAGGCATCGTGGTCGCTACTATTTTACTTCCATTGGGTACTAACAGTTATCCCTTTTCAGTTGTAGTAGTCTTCTCAAGACATTACATATGTGTACTTGGTATCATTTTAATATTGAATTATGAGTGGTAGTTGGTTGGTGTTTTCCTTATCTCTTTCTTTCACATGTGTTCTCATAAGGGGTAATGCCTCATGTTTGTGGGATTATTGGACCCTCAGTGCAATTAATCAATCCAGGGCCTACTAGAGGTTTGTATTGGGAGTCACTATCTTCCATATCACATTGTCAACCAAGGGGGTACACTTTTTTGGGAGGGTCCATTAAATTACTATTTAGAACATGTATAATTTTCCTCATATTTATGACTGGTTTGATCAATTTCAAGAAGATCCTTTTTCTCTTGAAGTTTGACCTGGGTCAGTATTCCATTATTTGAATGAAAATGAAGCTGATATTTTCAATAATACATTTTACAATTGATATGACCATTATGAATTTTCAGTTATGAAATTTTGGTTATCTAATGCACCATCTGTATACATGGATCTTATGAATACATTTTTCCTTGGGTTAATGGAAAAATTTATAGTAGTGTTTATTAATGATATTTTAGTACATTCTAAAATTAAATAGGACCATGAAATGTATCATATGATTGTTTAAAAAAACTTAAAAGAAAATAAAATGTAATGGAAATTTTTTATGTGTGATTTTATTTTCAACAATCATTATCCCATTATCAAACTATTTATAATGATGGAATTAACTATTGATCCTACTAAAATAAATGTTATTAAAGAATGGATAAGACCCATAAATATCACTGTGATACATATTTTTCAAGGATTAGAGGGTTATAACTGGAGGCTTGTTTATTAAATTCCTCGTTTGTCTATACCACTCATTGTGTTAAATCAAAAAGGAGTTATGTTCATCCTGAAAAAGGAATGTGATGATTTTTTCATTAATTGAGAATACGCTTGGTGTATTATTTTTATATGGTCTTTCCTCACATGAAATTTTGAATTCTTAATCTTTATTGATTATTCATTGAATGTAATTTGTTGTGTAATGATTGAAAATTATAAGGTAATAGCTTATACACTGAATTAATTGGATCCTCTTCATTAAAATTACCCTACACATGATTTGGAATTAGTTTTTGCTTCTTTTTTCCATCAAAAATTTAGAGGCATCATTTTTATGGTATAATTTGTGAAATATATATAGATAATTTTTTTTGTAAATGTTCAATTAGAATTAGTTTAAAATGAGACATACAAGATGGAAGGAAGTAATCATATTTGGTGATTTTACGATTCATTATTTTCTTATAAAAGAAAACAAGGGTCATGAAGCCTTGAGTAGAAAAAATAATTCCATGATAAACATGTTATGTTTGAAACATCACCCTTTGGTTAATAATTTGATAAATTTTGGGTTAGATGTTGTGGAGACAGGAATGTACTCAATTCTGTTTTAGGTTTTAGTGTAGTAAACATTGTCAGAAAAGAATTAATAGTGCTCAAAAGGTGGATCAATATTTGAATGAGAAGGTGTAATAAATTAAAAATGATAAGTTTCGGTATTTTAGTATTGATGATGAAGGTTTTTTATGATTTATGTATTGATTATATCTCTTTTATGATTCACTGTTGATGAAATGATAATTGACTAAATCTCATAGATCTCTATTTTTAATTCATTTTATCATCACTAATATGTCCAGATTCCTTAGATAGTATTACAGGTTAGATGGAAGGAAAAGATATATTTTTGAATTTAACGTTATGTGTTTCACATGTCAACAGTATAAATCAGACCAATTTTTACTAAAGGGCTTACATCAAACTAATCCATTTCCATATTTCAAATGAGAAAATATTTTAATTTATTTCGTGGCTGGATTTCCAAACAATATTCAAAAAAATATTTCGATTTGGTTTATTGTAGAAGGATTTACAAAATATACACATTTTCTTCACATTATAGATATAATATCAATAGAGAATCATTATAGACTACATCTAAAATAGATTTTCTTGTTATATTAAGTGACTCTATCAATTTTATCATACGGTGATCCTAGGTTCACCTCTAATATTTTAATGGACTTCTGAAGTTGTTGGATACTGAATTAAATTTCAATAATGAATTTCATCCTTAATTTGATGTACAATGTCAGTAGACTATTAAGAAAATAGAATATTTGTTTCATTCTTGCTGAATATATTGTAAGCAAATTTTTGATCATCATCATTCTTTAGTTGATTTTTATTATAATAATATTTCTCATTCTAGTATATAGATAAAAGCATTTGGGTCATCATATGGAAAATGGTGTCCAACACCAGCTTTTGGGGATGATGAATGCTGAATAATGTTGATGGGAATGTAATTTGTAACCGAAACTATATAGAAATTTTAGTTGATTAAATGAAACACTAGGCCTACACAGAGTATGGAAAAGAGTTATGAGAATAACCAGAGGAATGGTTTTTTCCTTCAAGGTCTCTGATCAAGCATTTTTTAAGCTATCCCTATAGAAAAGATTGATGTGTTCTTGTAAGAATGGGAAGATGAGTCCACAGTTCAATGGACCATATGAAACATTAGATGATGTAATAACATTTGAATACCAAGATTGTTTAAATATAATTTTATCCTATATACACAATTTTTTTCATCTTCCAATATTAATGAAGTATATACCAAATTCTTCTAATGTTTTGAACCTAGAAGGAGTTCATCTGAAAGTGAATATTTTTTATAAGGAACAACTAGTTCAGGTTCTTGAATATATAGTGAATATTTTTGAAAATATGGTGATTAATCAGGTTATAGTTTTATTAAATAACCATATGTCTTTTGAAGACACATGTGAATCTAAATCTTCTATTATGTAAAAGTATCGCCACTTTTTTTGATAAGTGCATAATATTATAAAAATGTTGTTTTCAGAAGGGGTAAGGATATAACATCCAAGTAATGATAAATATTTCATATTTATTTTTATTTGTGTAATATATATTATTTTTACCTTAAGATAGTCTATATATCTAAGTGAATGTACAAAAGTAATCCATGTGTTTTTTTGAAATATTTTATTGCATGCAAGAATGAGTCATACAAAAAAATAATATATTACAAATATTATTATTTTAAGTGGAAGTTAAAACCTAGACATTTTATTAGTGTGAATTAATAAGACTATATATACATTATTTTCACATATTTATTATAAATTTTCATTTAATACAAGAATTTTTATAGCCCTAAAATAATAATAAAACTATTTTTAATTATAAAACGGTATAAATCATTAAAATATAGTTTCACTTTATTTTAATAGAGAACCCAATTTAAATATAATATTTGACACTTTTAAATCTTTTATATGACAATATAAGCATCATTATTTGAAAATAAATATATAAATTTATTTTTGGTTAATTTTTTTTATTTTGTTGAGAACATTCATCTTTTGATGAATGATGACTAATTCTGAATTTCAACTCAAAAATTATTTTTCATAAAATTTATTAATATAGTTAAATAATATTTTTTTATTAGTTTAAAATTATAACTATGTAATTTTTTTATTATTTAAACCAATTTATGTCATTTTATGAAATTTTATATTGAATATATATATATATAAACATTGTATAGTTGTGAACATTTTTACTTTCGAAACATTCTTGGTCATCCCAACCTTTTGATTAATTAAAAATATATTTCAGACATTTAAATGTTTTGGAATTTATAAAAGTCGATTAAATACTTTTAATCCACATGATTAAATATTTATAATAATTTACACATTATTTTTACCACTAATATTATTGAATGAAATTAAAAATAAATTACAGTGTTTAAGAGGAAAAATAGATTACCAAAATCTATACCATAAGCATTAGAGAAAAAATATCCAATAAACTTTTCCAAAATACAATAGATATTTATATTTTGACCTAATCCATCATTTTTTTAATATATGGACCATTACTATATCAATATGACTTGGTAAAAATGTTGGTGGAATTCCCTTTTTAAAAATTCATGAGATGGTCACTCTTCCTCCACTATAAAATGGAAACCACACATCCCATTTATTCACACATATAAAGTTCATTTGTAAATTTCAAACCCTACCGAAGAAATCTCTGAACATCCCACCCATCAAGCTATATTTCGTAACATTATCATAAATCCATCAAAAATTACATTGCTACAAACTAACAAATGTTACAAAAAACGTAATATTAAATAATGTGTTTTTTGCAATATTTATTTCTCCTCTTCCTTAATTTATTTTCAATACATAATTATATAATAGCATCAATATAATAATTATAATATGATTATTTTAAAGTAAGGATTTTTCATACATCTATACACACCTCCATTAAATTGGTAATGTAATTACCCTTCATCTACACCGAACTACTGCCTCACGTAACGATGTCGTTCATTTATTGTTTACCACCTCTCATGATTGAGAATTAGGTTGGACACAATATTATTTATGATATATATATATATATGATAGATATGTTTTATTAATACTTATGGAATTTATATGTACAGAAAACTTCATTATTTCCATTTCAAGTATATAAAATAACATCGTTTGTGGAAGTGTGAACTACCACCACCTCAAAGCAATGTGATGCGCACACACACTTCATGAAATGCTTTAATAATATTTTTAATTAAAAATATGTGGCATAAATAAAATACATATTATATCCATTAAATAATTATATTTATTTAAATAAAATATATCATTTTCTTTAAAACCATTTTGCACACTAAAACAGTGATAACGTCGTTCATGGATGTCTGGACTACTTCCCCCTCGATGCGTTGTGATCCCTATTACATCACAATGATTATATTTATAAGTACATATGATTAAATAAAAATTTAATTTTAATATAATGATAAATATTGAAATATAAATTTTACTAACCTTATTTCATTAATGACCATTGAAAAATGGTAACGTTACTTATGCCTACATATGACCTACGTAAATGTGATTGTAATGTTTGCCCAATTTTCATGTCCATGTTTCATAACTGGTTTTATAATTGTAATTGATGTATACATATGATAATTATACAATTATTATTATCTTGTATATGTTTATATTAGGACACTTTTAATATAGTTGACCTACCAAAGTCATTTTTGGTACATAAACCAAGTACGGTCAAAACACCTAACATAATCTAAAATGTTTAAGTAGTTGTTTAAGACATTTTAAAATTTGAAATAAAAGTAATTATTAACTTAAAAATGTTCTTAATAAATTAAATTATTAACATTAGCTTATTACGTAGGGAAATAGTGACACATGTGACCAGTCTAACTCTAGGTAAATAATTTTATATCAATCTCTTCCATTGAAGAATTTCTGGATGATCTGCACCTTTAATATTTTTTTATGATTTATAGAAATCCCAATATGACTTTATGTATTCATATAATAGATATTCTAATGTAATTGATGGTTTTATTAAATGATATATTTTCAAGATGATTAGTATTTAAATATTTAAAGTTGTATGGGATGATTAAATGATAAAATATTTAATCCTTTTCATTCAATATTCTTGATGTTATTTTACATATTTATTTATATAGATTTAAAATGGTTATGAAGTAAATTTATGTTTATTTTTTATATCATTTAAAAAATTTGAAAAGGATATTTTATGTTTTTCATGTGATACATCTGACAAAATAAAAAAAATGTTCATTTAATAATATACATTAACATAAAAAATTTTCTACCACAATCAAAATTAAGTTATTTTTGGATTCCATTTCATGATTTAATTTTTTCCTTAAAGGAAAAAATATTTTATTTGGGTATTTTTGTATTGATATTTTTTAAAATCATTTTTTATTTTCTTTTGAAAATGGGAAATTTTGTAATAAAATCATAGTTTTATTTCTGAAAATGATGTTCATATGAGTTTAAAACTGTTTTTTAAAATTTTAAATGTTTAATTTAATGTTGTGGTTTTTGGAAATTGTATATTATGGGTGCACCCATGTAGAATCAGGTGATTCTGTTATAGCATAATTAATGGGTGCACTAGGATATCTCCTTAATACATTGCATAATGATTATATTAGAAGTGGGTCATATGGTTATTCCAATCAACAAGTGTTCTTTAAGGGTTCTATTAGGGTTGAATTAGATGATTTACTAAGGTACCTACATGAATTATCTGTGTTTCAAAATTATTTTTCGTAAAAATAAATGTATTTTTCAAAATAAAAAATATATGATATTTATTAATGAATGAAATTTCACTATTGAGGTAAAATATTATGATTTCAATAAATATATTTTCATGAGTTTTAATATATATCATTGTACTAATGGTTTACTTAATTTTATATTCCTTAATAAGCTTCTTATGTGTGTCTGATATTTTTAAAAGTTTTCTTAAAATATTTAATGATTATTAATTGCTGGAAAAAAGTAAAATTGAATATTAAAAAAAAATAAAAAAATACATCAGGATTTATTTTTTAATGTTTTTATATGGTGTAAAAATGGATCGTTATCGGATGTTTACACTTTGTTTTTTATGGGTTTTTATGTAAGAGTTATGGGTAATTCTCGAAATCATTAAAAATCAATAGATACTCAATGGGAAAGGAAGTAATTTATTCAATAATAGTCAAGACTATGTAGTTTATAAGGCTTAGTCCCTATGGATAACTCATTAA
This sequence comes from Viscum album, assembly GCA_963277665.1. Classification (NCBI taxonomy): domain Eukaryota; kingdom Viridiplantae; phylum Streptophyta; class Magnoliopsida; order Santalales; family Viscaceae; genus Viscum; species Viscum album. The sequence goes on from OY728148.1 coordinate 398,021,401, forward strand.
ATGAGAATCCTATAGCGATAAAATAACCATGAAAGAAAATTTTCATTTTGTCATAAGATCTCTATATTTACCATTAATTAAATATATATAAATAAATAATGTCTAATACATTTAAGTAGGAAGATCTAAACTAGGATCATTACATCCATTTATTTATAGAAGGTATGAAACTAAATACCATTATAGCTTATGAATACTACATTAAAAATATAAAATTATTTAAGTTAGGGAGGATTTAAAAATTCATTTCAGTTTTATAGTATAATTTCAAGGGATGATAGGTTAGTTTTCAAATGATAATTTCGAATTAATTATTACTATTTTAAATGGGGAGAAATTTTAATTTCCTAATTATTAAAATGCTATAAAATTAATCACAATTTAGAATGTAATTCCCATTTTATGGTTTCTATTTTAGTGAATTGATAATAATTTTTATAGAAATATTTATTTTTGAGATAATTTAATGAGTTGGAATAATGATAATAATATTACTATTCTTTAAAACTCAGATTTTATATCATATAGCTATAAAAAATCCAAATAAAATATTTTTCAATCATTAAAAAAATTCAAATATCTCTAGAGAGGTGGAATACTACTCGAGTAATATAGTTAGTGAATGAAGTTATTTTATTATAATATTTGTGATCCAACAAATTTTGATCTAATTTATTCAATTTAATTCATTAAAACCTATAATTTGTTAATGGGTTTTTAATCAATTAATAAAATTTAAAAAAATTCTATTGTTAAATTAAAATTAAAAATAATAATAATATAATTTGGTGATTCAAAATATTAATATATATTTTGATCAAATGTAGATAGAAAGATAAATTATCTAAAATTATTTATATTCTATTTTGAAATAAAATTCTCAATGAATAAATATGTTAGGTTATTATTAGGAAGAATATTGTATTCAAACATTAATCATTCCGTTGTCCTTTATGATTTATATATAACTTGATATCATGTATTATACCATTTTATATATACTAAAAAAATTCATCAATTATAAAAAAATTAAATTAATCCGACGAATGATTAGGAGTTTATCATGGAGTTTATTTTTAAAAATGTTAAATCTATCTCTATATTTTGAATCTATAATTGAATGATTAATTATATAATTATTATGTATCTATTATTATCAATTCAATATGTTGTTTTGGAAAAAAATCTAATGGAAGAAAACATTTTCTCTATAAAAATATAATGTGGGCACTAGTAGATGGATAATCCTAGTGAGACGATGGTGAAATCTTATAGAGTAATTATAACAACTAGATAATTCCTCAGATGTCTACGTAGGAACCATGTAAGTGTTAACCTATGGGTGTGTGAAATAGTATGAGATGTGTGACCTAATTGTACGAACCTATCTGATTGAAATATCTACAATCTATAGACAATTTCTTATTATCCCTAATTCGTTGGTGACATGATATCAATCTATATTGTTCCTGAAAATATTTCTAAAATAATAATACTACACAACATATGGACAAATTTACCACAGGATAATGTGTTCCCCTGATGATATTGGTTTTCTAATCATCCAGACCGTTGATTAGCACATATGGCAACATTATCCATATAGTAGTTAACTCAGTCTAAGGAAAGGTATGAAACCAAGGTCATCTGATAAAAATAGGATGATCATTGCTTTCTTGAGTGATCATTGTGGTATAATGTGAGGAGTGTGGGTTGGTGGAGGTTTGGTTGTACCACATGAAACATTTTGGCTTTTTGCGTCATTTGGATCAAATGGTGTTTCTTGAATGTTGTGTTTTTGGTCAAAAATTGTCTTTTCATTTTTTTCAATTCCCTAGACCCATTGGTATATTGTATATCTATATATAGTGAAATTTTAATTATTATATTGATAAATTAACATAAATAAGTTATTATTATCTTATCAATATAATCCCCTTTATAAAAACCATGAAGGATATTATTTATTAATGATATTATGATTAATTAATCATATAGAAGATGAATTCATCAATAACATGAAATTATTATATGATTCATTGTATTGTTATAAAATTATTGTTTTAATTCATATTCATTATTTATTTTCCACCAATTTTAATCAAGAATGAATGATTCTCTATATCAATACATCTAATTATTTAAATCTTTTTGTTTACAAAAGAAAATAATGTAGGTGGATGAATGAAATTTTATGTAATGATCAAATATTGGTTTAATGGAATCATAACCATTCTATTATATGTCTAACTTAATTATTTCTATAATTTTTTTTAATTATTTAAAATTGTGGTTGCTATTTTTTTATGTTTAATGTCAACTAATGTGTTCATTTGTAACTATTCATTACATATATTCTACGTTTTTTGTCAATTAATTTGATGAAATATGATCCAAAATTATTATTTCTCCAATACCCTTTCATCGAGTTAAAATTATTATATTGGTTGTGAAAATCATAAATAAATATTATCACTTGGAAATTATTACCCTTCGTCAGAAGAGTTTACAACCATTATATACTCGAACTCTATGACTAAGGTGAATAGTGATGTACCTATTATTATTACCTATTATCCAAAGCATTATTATTGAGATAATTAGTTATATATATATGATATTGGATATTTTTATTTCCTCGAGAATACAAATATACAACAATAGGTCTTCAGTTGATTTTTTTCTCCCTCATCTAGATATATAGTTGTATCTTGGTATATGTTTGTCTTATAAAATATCCCATCGATTATTTGACAAGTTTATTTCTTATAGAATCAATTTTTATGCATCCTAAAAGAAATTAAATATTAAAAATTCCAATGGGAAATGGAAGATTGAGTTTTTTATGAATCATTTAAAGAGATTAAATTATATTTCTTAGTATGTAAGGACAAAAAATTCATCAATGAAAATTACCATCTCCTAATTTATTTTCTATAGTATAAATAACATAAAATCACATGTAGAACACAATAAAAAATTTATCAGTGAAAAATAAATGAAATAAGATATATTTATACAAATTAAAGAAACTAGACAAATGGAATAGTAACATAACCTAGGGAATAGTAATATTCCCCTTATGAATAGTAGCCCAAACAATGAAATTATATCCTCACCTATTAATGCATAAATAAAATTTAACAATTTTATTAATGAAAATATGATATAAATATATCATAGTAAATGTAAATAAATGTTTTGAAAATGATAAATTATGTGTTTTTATATTTATAAGTCATAAATTTTTATTTAAAACTTTATACATAACATAATGATTGAAAATTAAATTTATTTTCATAAAATAAATTCATAAATTCATTTATTATTTTCTTATTATTGTAACATAATTTTATGATACCTTAATTAATTTTTCCATGTGTTATAAAATCTTTGTTTTCAAATTATTTTATGATTTTAATTGTAAATAAATTTTCTCCTATTTATAAATTTATTTTTATAAAATAATGGTCATTTTATAATAAAAAATTTCTAAAAATGTTTGGGTTGATTTTTGGGAATTTTCTAAATTAGTTGCCTTTTTTGTGAATAGTGAAATATGTTAATTTTGAGTAATTAACAAATATGTTAATTATTGAGTCATAGATGATTTATGGATTATATAAGCCAATAATATCAATCTATCCATCCTTATATTAATATATATAGTTATTATTCTCAAACTATTCATTGTAATCAAGAATAATATTAAACTAATGAAACAAATAACGATAAATCACATATCTCCTCCTTAATAAATACCACCCCTCACCACTACTTCCACTAAAAATGTTCAAGATTCTATACTTATCCTAATTATTACCAATACTCTTCCCAAGTCTCCCCCCAGTATAGTATAACTAGGTATCAATAAAACACTACAGAGAGGTGCCTAAAAGAGGATCTCAAGGAAAAAAATTCAAAAGGTAAAAACCTCGTTCCTTTTCTTTTAATTTCATTACAATATATATTTTATTTTATTATTCTCTCCTCATCTCCCATTATACAAGTGGAATGGTAACTCTACTATCTCACATTAAATGATATTTTATTGTGTTAATGGAATAATCCATCATCATTTCTTCTTCCATCGTATATTTTATAAAAATCAATACATCATTTATGATGTGTTAATTTATCACATTCAAGGACGATGAGTTTTCAAATTTATTTACAGCATTCAATACAGAACATAAAAATTTATTCTAAAAGTATAATATTATATATTTATTATAGGTTATATAATTTTTTGAAACTATTAAATATACAAAATATTAAATAATAGATCAAAACTAGTTTATGTTGATCGAGAAACGGTATAATAAATCTAAACGATTGTCACCAAATACTTATCTACTGATTCATCCTCAAACAAAATAAATAAAAGAGTTTTATCACTATTTAATATTAAAGATGTTTATTAATAAAATATAACTACTATTATTTATATCTATTCCCATTTAATGTGATCCTTCATACATTTATACAATTGAATTGATCACAAAAACCAAGGAAACAAACAAATATGAACATTGAAGTTGTATCTTATAACTCTTAAAAATTTCCATAAATTATATTAATATAATAATAATAAATAATATACATGATTTAAGGGTTATTAATTGACTAATTAATATACATAATCAGACTATAAATGACTTTAAGATCATATGGAAAACACTTTGGGATATATGGTACATAATTCTTCACAAACCTCTATTTTTCTTTCGAGTTACATATTCTCTCTCATTAAGATAATATAAATAATTCTTATTGTTATATAATTATTATTTATTCTATATATATTTTTATATCTTATGAATCTATATCATTTCATCCATATTTTTTTAATATAAACGTGTTTTTAAAATGACCCCTTCTCAATACTTTCTGATAAGAATGCCTCATTAAAGGGAACCTCCGAATTTCATAAATATTTTCATGCTCAGTCCATAATATTTTCTAAGCCAAAATTATTTTTATAAAATCACTAATTTTATCATTAATATAAATCTTAGTCCATTTATAGTTTTATACAGGCAGTTATTCATTTTCCATATTAAATAATCATCAAATGTTCCCTTTACACCACTCTAAATTTATTTATTTCTAGAGTTTATGAAATAGACTTTTTACATGGTTTCAATTCAGTTTGACATAAATTTTCATTATTTATTTTAATATTCCATTCTAAATTTACATGTATGATTTTAATCCATGGACACCACTATGATATTCCCTTTTGATATGTCTTTTGGCATTATTACGATACCCAATTCTTTCCATGGGTAACCCTTATGTGTATGTTGTACTACTCACATATGATTATTTATGTACAAAACATATTCCTAAACAAATTATGATGGGTATAACTAGATAGTAATTTAATTCAATGGGTAATTTTTAGTCTCATGATGTTCCTTGTCCAATGATCCTGGTGGTTAACCTTGACACATATTTCTTTTTCAATGGTCATTGTGGTTTTCCTTGACTCGTTATACTCCATGGGAAATAACCCATGACTCATTCTTTTGTCATTCTGTATTTTTCTGTCACGTTAATTTGATCCCATTATTATATGACCCCATGATCTATATGTTATTTTTCAATATATATATTCTAGTTCCATTTATTTTTATGCCATCATTTTATACCTTCTAACCCATGTGTTTATTTATTCTTTTGTTTGTTCCATTAAATGAATTTTTATCTCTTCACATTGCTCATCTAATCCCTAGGTTATCCAATGTGTATATAATGGCTCAAAGGGTGTTAGGATATAATTCTAAATAATATATAAATTATTTTTTCAATTTTTTTCATGGATTCTAATTATGTATCTAATCATCCAAATAGACAAGACTTTCGATCATAGATTTTAATTTCAAGACCAATTATGCTTATAATAATTTAATAATATGTGTAAAAGGATATGTCCATTATATTTGTTTTGAAAGGATGGTATAGTTATTCTTGGAGATTATGATTAGGTGACTTTATAAATAACTGTAAGGATAGGTCTATCTAAATTGATAACATATATTGTAACATAGGGAACTATAAGATAGAATATACTTTTAATTTAAAATATTATCCCTCAATGTTCAATGATTCCATTTATTAGTCTTATTATATATGTATTCAACCGCCCCCCCCCTGTGTACATTCGTTTTCATATTTAATCGCTGGATATAGGGGAATGTCTTCCAATAATCAATGTGATAAGAAATATGATGACTTCCATAATGAAACGTCCAATATGATGGGAATATATTATCAAATATTCAAGACAGTACATGGTCAACTAGACCAAGTTATGAAAAATAACATGAATCTTTTGTAACTCCCTCTTTCTCAAAAAAATATAATTTTGTTATCCAATCATTCATTCTATAATGGCCTCTAATGATTAGTGGATCTTCCAATCCCCTATGATGGGACAATGGATAAACTCCATTGAAAAGATATTCTATTTCTTATAGTGCTCAAGGGAATAGAAATGTTTTCTTACGGTCTATCATTATATGGGTAATCTCATCAATGGTGGACATTAATTAATAACACAATTTCCAAAGAGTAAAATGATTCAACGGATAAAGTGTAATTCCAGAAAACATTTTCAATAAATATTTTCACTCAACCCATAATTTAAAGATAGAAATATAGTTCCTCAATATGAAAAAAAGGTTGACGATTCAATCAGGGTATACGAAGAAATTTTCACAAAAGTTTCACAATAAACATACATCTTGGTGATTAAATCCTAAATCAAGGTGAATCCATTCATTAGTAGACTACATATGAGTAGCTCAAATTAATTACTGATTCATGACTTTGGTAGATTTGAAGATAATTTTTCTTATGACCTCAAGGTTGAAATAGATATCGGAAACTATTAGTGACATCATGGGCCATAATATAAGAAGAGGGATATATATTTTCATAGGGGTAGATAAACAGGTAATTCCCATGATCGAATAAAAACTCAATATCCCACCTTATATAATTATGGGAATAAGAATCATTGAAAATATATAAAGGGAAACCATAAATTATTCAAATGAGGAATAATAGTTTATATGGATAATAAATTAAAAATAGATATGATGAATACCAAAAATTTGGAAGAATAATAGAGGGTTCAAATCAATATATATCATGTAGGGTAGTGTATCTACATCATGGAATATGGAAATTATGAGAATAATTTCCCTATTCTTAGTTTTGTTGAATGAAATAAAAAATAACAACCTCCAAGGTAGTAAGGAAGAGAATATGTTATCACTAATATTGAGGTGGATCATAAAAAGGATGTGGTGATATGTATGCTAGTTATTCATTCAATAATGGAAGAAAAAATATTTGATTTTGGTTCTATGAATTCTTTCATATCCGGGAAGATTAGTATAACTATTCGAACCCCACATCAAAATTATATGATTGAGTTATTTATGAAAATGTAAAATGGGTAAATTATTTCATCTAAAGTATTTAACTCCTTTCCAATTAGTTTTTCTGGAATAAACCAATAAGAAATTTTTTTTTACTTCCATTGGTGGATTTTGATGCTGAACAGGACAGGGATTGGCTATCATTATACAAATCCAACATCACATGTTTGGAAAGAGAGGTTACTATTTACATCCCAAGACATCCTCCAATAATGTATAAGTGTAAGAAGAATAATTAATCTACATCACAATCAATATCTCAATTATGAATTTTATTTCCTTATGATAATGCATATCTTGCTCAAATGCTTGAGAAAAATGAGATAATCATGATTGAAGACATTCCCACTGTGTGTTACTACACTTATGTGTACCCCAAATAGATTATTATTCTTCCTCCGAATTGAGAGGTTGTGTTCTCAATTGAACTTATTCATCGATATCCGCCTTTAGGAAATACACCATATATAATTTCCAATAAAGAGCTATATGAACTAAAGAAGCAGTTCTAGGAGAATTTGTACAAGTGCTTTATATACCTGAGTGTATCACTATGGGATTACCTAGTCCTATTTATCAATAATAAGGATGGATCAATCCTCCTAGTCATTAATTATATTTACCTCAATAAAATCATTAAGATGAACATGTATCCACTTACATAGATCGATGAATTGTATAATCCACTATGTGGGGCCATTTATTTATCTAAGTTGGACCATTGGAAATTATATCATCATGTATTGCTGAAAAAGGAATATATTCTAATTACTTACTTTTGAATGAGGAATGGAAACTATGAGTTTATATTGATTTCCTTTGGACTCATAAATGGTCTATAAAATTTCATTGATTTAATTAGTAGAGTAATTAGAGATTACAAAAACAAATTAGTAGTAGTATTTATTTATGCTATTTTGATATGGCTAAGATAATGGAGGAACATGATGAGAATTTGAATAATAAGAAAAATAATTTATGAAGTGAGAAACTATATGAAAATTTCCAAAATTTGCGTTCTATAGGGAGGATATATCATTATTGGGGAATTTATTCACCAAAAAGTAGATATCTATGAACTCTTCCAAGATTAAGGAAATCAAATAGTGGACAATGCACAATCCTTTCATGAATATCCTTAGTAACATTGGTTTTTCTAGGTATTACCATAGATTTGTGTTGAAGAATTCACCATTTTCAAACCCTATAACCAAGATGAAATAAAAGAAATAATAGTTTTTATGGACTAGTGAATGTGAATAATTATTTAAATATTCCAAAATAGAGGCATATCATTGCATGAGTTATGAATCATAAAAATACTGGGGAACTATTTTTGGTGTAATATGATTACTAAATGAATGTAACGGGATCTGTACTATTTAATTATAATAATGTGATATCATACAATTCACGGAAGCTGAAAATTAGGGAGAAAATCAATAACATGCATGATCTATAGTTGGAAGCTATAATCTTTAGGTTGAAAATATGGCAGAATTAACTCTAGGGGGAGAACTGTGAAATATATACTAATCATAAGGGCCTTAAATTTATAATAATATATAAGGAGGTTAATATGAACCAACAATGATTGTTATGTATCATCAAGGATTGTTACTACTCAATCCACTAACATTCTGGTAATGAAAATATGGTGGTGCATCCTCTATGTATAAAGGATGAAAAATTATTTTCAATAATTAGATTTATGAATGATCCAATATTCTAAGACCATAAAAAACGGACATGATATTCTATATGGAATTAAAATCATCAATTCTATTTGATTTTTTTTTTCGAAAACACCTCATAGAGAAAATAAAGGATTCTATAAAAATGATGTATACATTTAGTAAATGGTGGAATCTATGAGAAATGGGAAATTCAAATAGTTCAAAATGGATTAGAAAAGAGTCATGAGCTTTTGGTCACAACTATGTGAACCATCTAATTTAGATACTAAGAAAGATATTTTGAATGATTCACATAGCTCATCATTTTTTATTCACCCATGGAGAAAAGGAAAATATCCTGATCTCCAAAAAAACTATTGGTAAGACAATATGAAAGAGTGGATCCCTTAATATATATCAATGTTCCTAGTATGTTACCAAGTGAAGGATGAAAAGAAAATGTATACAGGGATCATGAAAACATTACACATAAAAATATTTAAATTACAAAACATCAGCATGGAATTTTTCAATAGACTTTCGATGGAATTTAGAAGAATAATTGGATATATGAATTTTTGGATCATCATATAAATACATCTTACATTATCACAATTTGAGAGGAATTATAATTGGATAAAATTTCATAAATATACATCAAAAAGTGTTAAGGATGAATGTACTACCACTGTGGATTGTATTTGATCAAGAGTTGAGATTCACCTCCACGTTCTGGAAAAGTATCTAAGTATCTCTAAGCATTGAGCTTAACTTCAGTAGAGCCTGTCATCCTGAAACGAATGTTCTATATGTGCAGATGATTAAAAAACTAGAATACATATTGAGATCATGTTCTATATACTTAATCGTATGATGGGACCAACATCTTCCTTTGGTCGAGCTATCCTAAAAAAATAGTTTTTATTTAGGAATCCAAATGGATCCATATGATTCCCATTTTGGGAAAAGATATAGAACGCCGGAATGCTTGAATGAAGTTAGTGAACATAATATTCTAGGACCTAAAATAGTAAAAAATGGTATAAAAGGTAAAAACTATTCAAATGCATATCTAGGAATCCCTAAGTCAACAGAGGAGTATTGGATACAATCATTAACGAGACCTTGAGTTTATGGTTGGAGACATGATAATCCTCCTCAAATCTCTTTGGAATAGGATCATGAGAATTGGGATTAAGGGATAAATAACTCCAAGGTACATCATCCCCTTAGATATTCATTATAATGTTGAAGATATGGTGTATCAACTAACACTTCCACCTATCATGTCTCATGTACACGACGTATTCAATGTATCTCTCTAAAGGATGTATATATTCAATCCCTCACATGTATTGAATTCAATGGTGGTAAAGTTGGAGAATGATCTCTCTTACATGGAGAATCCTGTGAATATATTGGATCATAGAGATAATGTTATATTCCTCATGACCACTCATCATGTCAATGTAATATGATGGAATCTTAACTATGAATTGGCAGTATGGATACCATGGGAGGTGATGAAGGAGAAGTACCCTCACCTATTTTCCTCATAGTATGTAAAAGGAAATTTTGATGGTGAAATTTCATAATGCGGGAAGAATATAATGTCAAAAAAACATTGTAGTGAGTATTTCATTGTTATAATTTTGTTAAATATTATAAATAACATAAAATCACATATAGAACCGTATAAAAACATTATAAATGGAGAGTGAATGAAATAAGAAGTATTTAATGAAATTTAAAAACCTATACCAATGGAATAGTAACATGGACAAGGTAATAGTAATGTGACCATTAAGAATAGTAAATCAACCAATAGAATATTAACACCACCTATAAAAGTATAAATATGATTTATCTAGCTTCTAAATTACAATATGATATAATTTTATTGTAATATCCTGGACATGAATTCCATTGAACTAGTGCTATATACCCGGTAGGTCACATGGCCTTAAGCTCATTTTCCCAAATTCCAGAGGCTATCGAATAGCAGCAAAGGACTATGGTGTGATTGTGGAAAAACTATGCCCACTTTGGAAGAGTTTAACACTATGGAAACAATAACAATTCAATAGTGGAAGCAGTAATATCATCCGATAGAAGTAAACATATGAATAATGATAAAATAAATAAGAAATTATCATTCAATATAGATGATGATAGAGTATTTCACATGTTCTAATAAATAATTCAAATATGATACACTGTAGTTAGAAACATGAAACAATACCAAGGAACAAAAATGCAAAAGAAAACCCAGAAGCATCAAAGGCCTTGTCTTATTCCCATGCCCTCCTGCTCCTAAATAGAAAAATAAGTACCTGTAGAAGGGAGCATACCCTTATCGACATCTGTAACAATATAATAATTTTGGGCTCAACAGCAGGACCTATATAGGGTGAGATAACGAAATCCCCGTATGCAACCACCCAATATCCCCACCAACATTTTATGGAGTATACAGAATAACAGTGTACAATAGTGAATGCCACATCTAGGAAGTACTCAAAATTAAAAAATACCACAACACCTAGCCTCCATACTCATTAATTATGATAAGTTACACCATTCAATTACAGTAAAATATATCTGTCTCCAGATCCATCCAAAACCGGTCAATCCCCCCTTATAAAAGATGCTCAATAGATACCTCAAAAGGAAATCTAAACATGTAAAGTGATGACCAAATCCAATATTTTGATTTGCCTTGTAAAATGCATCATAAGTCATTCAATTTTGATATTAAATTCAACACCTTAACCGTAATAATAACAAATCCTCGATTGTAGGTATAAAAAATCATCACCAACTGGAATTACATTTCTCACCCATAGGCATAACAAATTCTCACCTGCGTGCACAACATATCTAACAGGGTCGAGTCCACTATATCACCATTTCATCACAATAGACACCACATGTAAATTTCACTACTACATTGTTTATGAAATAAATAATCTTCTGGGAATCATTCAAAACTAGGGAAAAGTGAATTAAACTGTCACAAGGTTTAAACAATAATTGGTATAAAATTGGGGAAAGGGGAAAAGAACTAATCCCAACCCTTATTCCATCAAATTTCAATTTAAAAGAATTTCAATCCCCTTAAAATTCAATTATTTTTTAACAACCAAATATGTGAAAAATGATTGCCTCATAAGGATCCATGGTCAAAGATCCCTAAATTATATTTCAAGGGAAACACACCATTAGTGTGGCCCTAATTCAAGGAAATCAAAATTACACAGGAATAGTAACTCATATTCAATAACCTAAACACAATTAGGGAATACCAAGGGTCAAAAATAAATAAATGTGAGACCCAAAAATTGGTGCACAACACTTCGACACATGTATTCATCTCGACAATTTAAGAGAGGAAAAAAACCACACACCTCATGGTAGCACGACACTCCTTGTCCAGCCTCAACTTTCAATTCAAGGAAGAAAGAAATAGATATAAAACACGTCAAAAAATTCTCAAATATAAATAAATTCATCAAGAGAAAAAATAAAAAAATAATAGCGTAAGTAACTGAGAACTTATAGATTGGGTTCAAACACAACCGATGGTGAAGGAATCAGTTTTCAAATGATCAATCGGGAATGGATTGAAGGTCTTGTAGTGATTGGTCATCAACCAGATGGAGCCTCTATCCAAAATAATTGAAAATGTGGTTGCATCATAGTTTATCACGTTTTTAAGAAATACATGTGGTGTAAGTGGAACACTACACTGTGTAGGATCCCTAACTATTCACATTTCCACCGACTTACATTACACGCCATGCACTGACCTGCTGACAAGACTACACAGTGTGTACAAGAAAATACATTGTGTGTAATAAATAATTTCTGATGTGTAATTTTTTCCGCTTGGATTTGACCACTTTGATATTTATTACTCAAGTATAAAACAAAAAAAATATTAGTACCTCAAAAGAAGAACTTGGTTTATAAAAACACCCCCTTAATGAAATTCATCTTCAAATTTCCCTTCCAAGTGTGGAGATGAAATATATGAAAACAAATCTAGACACTTAGTACAGATGTCTGCCTCCCACACCTGGGTCTCCTCCTACACTCGTCCATGCAACCATAGTACCTGTACTATAGGAGCTGACTATCCTCGGTGAGGATTCTAGCTATGATCCACAATATTAAACACATGCTCCTCAATGTATCCATCAACGTGAAGTTTAAACTCTTCAGGTATAAAAATATGAGATGGGTTGGATTGATAGTGTCACTTTTCAGATACATGGAAGAATTCATGTATGTATCATTAATTTTTTGTAGCAACTACTAATAGGAAGTCAGACTGAACCGTCATAGAATATTAAATCACCTGATATATAGCAGTGAAATCTTACCATGTCTCCAAATCTGTTGGGGTCCCAATCATAGTAAAACATGCAAGAAAACCTAATCCCTGACTTCAAATTCTAGAGTAATTCTATGGTGATCAGAATAATATTTATTTCGAGACTACATAGTATCCATCAACTTTTGAACCAATCGAACCTTCTTAGAAGCCTCATGTGCGAGACATTTTCTCAGTAATGATGCCTCACCCAACTATAGGTAGCACCTGGGTGATCATAATGTCATATCATACCGAGCCACATAAGGTTCCCTATATAGAGTCATCAGAAAACTATTATTGTAGGAAAAATCAACTAGGGGAATATTATTCTCCAAAGATATCCCAACGTGTAGTACGCATTCTCGAAGAATTTTCGCCAACACTTGTATCATACACTATGACTTACTATCAGTTTGAGGGTGGCATGATGTTCTCAGATACATTTTTATACCCAGCTCCCTCTAAAAAATATTGTAGAAACTAGAAATAAATGGGTGTACCTATTTTTAATGGTAGAATGAGGTATCCAATGAATTTGTACCACCTCTCTAATATACATCATCCCAATCTCATCAACATAGAATGAATCCTTGATCAGAATGAAGTTAGCGACCTTTGTAAGTCTGCCAACCATCACCCACAGAGCATCATTACCTCTTGGAAACATTGGTAACGAAATTATGAAATCCATTGCGACATCATTCCATTCCACTATAGAACAGGTAACTGTTGTAAATGCCTTGCTAGCCTCTGATGTTCCACCTTCACCTACTAGTAGGTGGAACACCTCATAACCAAACCATCCACCTCTCTATTCATACCTGACCACCAATTCTGACAATGAAAGCTACTATACATCTTGGTAACTCCAAGACACACAGAAAATACTAAAGCATTAATTTCCAACATCAACTCATCATGTATGTCCACTAAAACCCAAAAAATCTCATAAATACGCAACATCCCGTCATCACCTACCATCCAACTCGGATGTGGATCCTGAACTGCTATAATCTCACTCATGAGTAGTTCTATAAAATATTATAGATGTATCATCCTCACATTTTCATATAGGGTAGAAGTCACACCTTTAGAAGAAACTAAAGCCTACCATGAAATTTAGTTACCTCCAAATGTAGCTCAGAGAACAAGGGCATAAGATTCAACTCAACACTGGTCTCATACACCTCATGTATCAGAGTCATCCTTTTCAATGCGTTAGCCGCCGCATTGACATTCACAGGTGTGTATGTAAGATAAAAATAGAAATACTGAACATTTTCCACCCACATTCATAGTATGAAATTCATGTAACACTTAGTAAATATGTATTTAAGAATTATCTGGTCCATGTACACACAAAAACAATCTCCAAGTAAAAAGTGTCTCTAATAGAACAACAAAAGTACAACATCATCTAACTCATATTTTTTATAAAGTAATTCCTCTCATGAGCCCTCAACTATTGAGACTCATATTCCATGACTCAATATCCATGCATCAATACTATCCCTTCCCCAATACCTAATGAATCAAAATTGACTGTATAACACATACCCTTTAATAGAAGTATCAGTACTGGTGTTGATGTCAGTATCCCTTTAATCTTTTGAAAGGATGTCTCGTAAGCATCCGACCACAATAACGTCACACCCTTCTTAGTCAATCCCATTAGTTGTTCTGTTAAGCATGAAATGTCCTTTATAAAAAAAAAATTGTATATAATTATCCCCAAGAAACTCTGTATGTCAAACATGTTCGTGGTTAGATCCCAAGAAACTACTTCTCTCGCATTCTTTAGGTCCACTGAAACTCATGTATTTGAGATAATGTGACACATGATGTGAATCTTGTCCACCCAAAAGTGTCACTTTGTGATCTTATCATATAACTAATGTTACCTCTATGTATTAAAAATCATCACATGATGGCTATCATGGTCATGTCGATTGTGAAAAAATGCCAACATATCATCCTGGTAAATCACCATAATAGAATCCATGTATGAATGGAGCACTCAGTTCATCAGCACCATGAAAATTATATGAATGTTTGTGAGAGAAAATGACATAACCAGATACTCATATAGACCATAACAACTACAAAATTTGGAATATGGTGTTTCTGTATGTCAGACACATACCTAGTGATAACCAGATATCAAATCAATATTAGAGAATACCGAAGCTCCTAAGAGGTGATCATAGAGATCATCTATTCATAGAATATGATACAAGTTCGTAACCATAAACTAGCTCAATTTACGATTATCTACACATAGCCTATGGGTACTATCCACCTTTTTCACAAAAAGGACCGGTGAACCTCATAGAGAAGTATTGGGTCAGATAAACCCTTTTGACTCAAAATACTTATTCTTCATCTTGAGATCATCTAACACCATCGTAGCCATCCTATAAGGAAGAATGGATTCAATTGAATCTTCTGGTACATGATTGTTAGAGAACACTACATCTCTTGACTAAGGTAGGCCTCCAAATTCATCTGGGAAGAAATCACAGAAATGATCATCTACTATTGGTAAATTGGTCTGACATGTCCCGAGTACATCCAGATATAGACTCACAATCTTGGTTGTCACTCAACCCAACCCACAATTCTAGGGTATAGTTCTACCTTCCTAGACATCCCATTTTCCATTGTGCTGAAATGATCCACCCTCTATTGAAATGAAACTCACCATGCGGCAATAGAAATCAACAATGGTTTGAAAAGGAACCAACCAATCCATTCTGAGAATGGTATCAAAACCAGTATAATCTAAGTCATATGGATCCCATAAGATGTGAAACCCCCTGACGTTAAAGGGACACTCCTTAAACTGACTCACACCTACCATTTTTATCCTTAATGAATTTTCATGTGTAAAAACATCATCAGAAGAGAAAACATAAGGCCCAACACTCTCTACAATGTGAACAAATATATTATTATGTGAATCCCCTTTATCAATGTGTTTATTAGATAAAATAGAGGCTTCAATAATAGTACCTATATTATTAGAGGGTCTTGGATCCTCCTCATGTTGGGTATGTTTCATGAATAGGTCTGACCGACACCATGATTCTACGACACTGCCTGACTACCATGACCTGAACCACCATCCTATTGGTAAAACCATATGGTCTGGCTACCATGGAAATGACCACCACCTCGGTTTGAAAACCCTATCACACCCCAGGTGCATGTTCTATGAGAAGACACTAACCCTACTCCAAAACATGGAGTCAGTGTAGAACCTCTCTCACTTGGTGTAGGTGGAAATGCCCTATAGAAGCACTGAAGATGGTCCATCTTTCCATAAGCTCAGCACTCGACTTGGTCCCTCAGACGGTGCAATATCATATGACCAGCTCTTCCACAAAAGTATTATCTCACCTGGATATTTGAATAATCATTTTTAATTCTTGTAATTAAATAATAAATCATTATATGGCACTTCTTTCACTCAGTCGAGAAATTTCTAGAGCACCGTATTGAACCGCCCTGGTTCGCACCTCCAGCATACCACAGATTACACTCAGTAATCAGTGCCTGATTCACTTTAGCATATACAAAAGGAAACCTGAAAATATTCACCTATGATCAGATGTCATACCTAATACCATCTTTGATTCTCCTAGCCCTCGATGTCTCATCACCCATCAGAATATATGCTAATCTACAAAGGTCAATGAAATTGGTAGAGTAGTCCATCACTGACAGAGTGCCCTACTCTAGATGCGTGAAATCTCGGGCACTATAGTACCATAGAATATAATGAAAAAGTATTCCTAGAATTCCTTATAAAACAATAAATATGTCTTTTCATGATGATGATATTTCTGAGAGGTAACATCCCACCACCTCTTGGCCAAATCAAACACCATATAAGTCATGAGATTGACCCTCCTCTCAAAATGTGTCACTAGATTTCCTAAGATAGAAAGCATGGATTCCAACCATGAATATACAGCCTATGGTCCTCCATCTAATAAAAACATAGGAGAAATATATTGTTGGAATATTCAGTTCTGCTCTGGTATAGATATGGTAGGATAAGGTTATCGTATGATGTTTTTCTAAACCACATGATGCCTACACGAAACTATGTAAATGCACCCATGTATGCTATAATAGCTAGTTTCGAAACATGCACATCAATTGAATCCTCTAGTGTCCCAGGGTCTACCACATTTGGGGTATGTTCATCACCACTTTTATGGAGTAAATATCATGGTCTTAATTATTACAGGACTCTACATGGTCAAGCAGATGTCTCAGTTCGACCTCATTGTCAAGGTTTTCTGTTCGGGAGTGCCAAAACAAAATAGGAAAAAACACCCTAAATGACACTAAAAAGACTACATTGTTTGTTCGAAGTGTACACATAGTGTACAAAATTATCCCCCCTAGACACCAACTCCTTAACGACTATATTTACACGGGTTCTTCCTGAGTAATACAACATGATGTGTACCGCAAGTACATGGTCTTGTACTTCTGAAACACATCATCCCATGTTCATTCTCACATGTCTGGAGACATGGTCACTTACCAAATGCTGGGTACTATGATTACATAGTGTGTTACCGAAAAGAAACTTTTATTGAATAGGCATTACAATTGTTGGGTTAGGTTAAACTGTACGCTGTGTAAACTGAGTTTTTTTGGGAAAAAGCTCTAAATTTCACAAAAAAAACATGTTTATAGAAAACGAACTAGTGTTATACCAAATTTCATTCATTGAGGGCCTATACTCATATTGAATCAATGTTTTTCACCAAATATTAAAACATTTAAATACAATTATATACAGTAGTCTAAAACATGATCCACAAAATTCTAATCCAAGATGGCACATACACCTCACCGATCAAATATTGGAGTCCATAGAATTACAACATAACATGTACCAATATACCTATCATATAATCATTCATATATACCATGATACATGTCATAATAGTATTTATATCATGTACTAATTGAATCATAGTAGAATTTAGTTAATAATATTCTCTGAATGGCATGGAAAGAATGCATGGCATGTAATTTCTAACAAGTTCTTATATGTTGCACGATTTGGAATACATTAATCAAGTTGGGTATCCAAAAAATTAAACAAAAATGATATTAATAATAACTACAAAAAACCAGTGTGTCACAAAATGGTGAAATTGAATCAATGGTAACAACTCAAAATCCAAAAACCACAAGTCAACACAAGTACATTTATTGTTTCCCTATATCTGGGGTCGCTACTCACGAGAAAGGTTTATTACTAAAAACAAATTCCTTCTTATCCTTGTCTAATGTCACCACACTGTAAGGTAGTCCAGAAAAAGAACCCTCTGATACCACATTATAACATCTTAGATCTAGATACCACTGAACTGGTGCTTTGTACCTAGTTGTCATATGACCTCAAGTGCATTTCCCTAAATGTCTGAGGCTACTGACTACCAACACTGGCCTAGGGTGCGATCATGGGGATCTATTCTGTGATTGGTAGATTGTTCAATTTTAAAAAAAAATTAATATTCAATAGTGGGAGTATTATTACCTATATATAAAAGTAAATAAGGGAATACTGATAATATAAATAACCAAGCATCATTCAATACAAAATATGAGGTAGCATGTCACATGTTCTATGCATAAAATCAAACAAGATACACTACAATTAGATACAAGATACAATACAATGGTATATAAATACAAATGAAACCCCAGAAGCCCCACAAGCCTCAGATTAGTCCCATTCTCTCCTTCTCTTAAACATCCAATCAAATTCCTATAGAATGGATCTTTCCCTTATTAACACCTGCAAACAATATAATCTGTGTTATCCCAAAATCATGACCCAAATATGATATGCTATCTAAGTCTCAATAAGAAACAACCCAATATATGTGCCAACATATCAGTGTGTATATGAAATAGTAGGGTACAATAGTGAATGAAGCAACTTGTTAGTACTCAAAACTAAACAATACAACATGCAAAAGATTCAATTTTCATTCATTATGTCCAGTTCAAACATTTAATTACATTGAATTATATAAGTCTTGATATTCATCCTAGGATTTTCAATCCTCCATATAAATGATACTCAACAGACACCTGAAGAGGATATCTAAATAATTAATGTGAAGACTGAATCCATAATTGAGGTTTGACTTGGCAGACGCATCATATATCATTCTAATTCAATACTCTATTAAACCCCTAACCCTAAAGAATTGAAAATCATCACCTAGAATCATAACCAAATAATATCCTAAATTCATAATAAATCCTCACCCACATTCATAAAATATCATAACTCATGCATAAATAAATCCTCACACATTGGAATAGAATATCCTCACCTGTATGCATAACAAATCCATACCCGCAGGCATAACAGATCAAACAGGGTCGAGTCTAGTATATCAGCATTTCATCATAATAAAAAACACTTGTAAATTAAACTATTATATAGTAAAAATAAAAAAATCTCATCTGGGAATCATTCATAATTAGAAACTAGTGAATTAATCTATCACAATTATAAAACAATAATTGGCCAGACTTGAGAAATTGGAGAAAGATAGTTGTCTGAATCCATTAATCCATCTAATTGAAATTTAACCCAATTGAAATCCCATTATATTTTAATTAATTTTTATCAACCCTATATTGAAAATTAAGGCTTTCCTTATATAAAACCAAGCACAATTGTAAATAAATGTAATTTATGGGAAACATACCCATGGGGTGGCCCTAATTCAAGGAAATCAACCTTACCCAAGAATAATAACAAATATTCAATAAAAAAACAAAATTAGGAAACAAAATGGTTTGAAAATAAATCATCCTGACACTTAGAAATTTTATCATCAAACATCAGCACATATATTCATATCGAAAATTAATGAGAGGCACAATACCACCGACCTCATCGTTGTATGACTCTCCTCGTCAATCCTCAACCTTTAATTGAAGCTAGAACGATGTTGATCTAAAATATAAGGATATACAATCCAACATAAATAACTTCATATAGATAATAAATCTGTAAGAACGTCTCAAGTTAAATCAATATCTTACCGATTGGGTTTATACGCAATATACGACAAAGGAATCATGGATTAGATGATCAATTAGGAAGGGATTGAAGGTCTCGGGCTGCTTGTCCTTTAACTGAAGAGACCTCATATCTAAAATGATGGAAAATGAGGCTAATACCAAATTTAAAACAAATTTATGAAATACATGGAATTTAAGTGTAATTACAAACCATGTAGTCTCTTTAACTGTTCACATTTTTGCCAACTTACTTTACACATCCTACACCGACTTGCCAACATGATTACACATCATTTTGAAGAAAATACACTATGTAATTGATAATTATATATGTGTAAAATATTCAGCTATTATTTGACAACGTAGGTACTTATTACTCAATTATAAACTAAAATTAAAGATTCATACTTTAGAAGAAGAACTATGTTCCTTACATATATCATAATATAACTAAATAATTGTTCTAAAATGAAAAATTATGTTTCGGTGTATTTATAAAATATAAATTGATATTTATAATTTTATAGATAATATAATTATTTAAAAGAATTTTTTTTCCATAATATAGATTCATAAATTTATATTTGGTGTTTTAAAATAATAATATTAATTTAATGAGACTTATTTCTTTTTTCAAAGTTATATAATATCAGTTATAACATTAAAATAAGTATTTTCCAAGAAAATGATTATTTCAATTAAAAATATAATGTCTTATATTTAAAATATAATTTTTATAAAATCAAGTTTATTTTTTAGATATAAAATTTGAAAATTGGTTATGGGTTATGAATGGTACTTTTCTAAAATACTCGATTTATTTTTTCAACAGTGAAATACAGTAATTTACAAAATTTGAAAAATACATGAATTATTGAGTCATAGATGATTAATGGATAATGTATGCCCATTATATAAAGATAACCTTAATTATTTTTATCTATAATGTGATAACTCTCAATTTATTCATATTCATTAGGAAAAATAAAAAATATTGAATAAAATAGTGAGTAAACTCCCTCTCTTCTTTTATAAATACCACATCAAACCACCCATTCTCCTCACACATTTAAATATTTGACAGTCATCCAAATTATTCCTGATACACGTTCCAAGCCTCTCCCCCTAGCTTATATTCCTTTGGCCTTAATAAAATACCAAACTAATGTTCCTTAAAATGTTTCTCAATTAAAATAATTCAAAACGTAAAACCCACTTTTCTTTTCATTGAATATCATTCCAAATTCATTACTTTTATTAATCTCTCATAACCTACAATATTACTAGTGGAATGGTTATTTTATTATATAACATATAATATAATTTTATTATTATAATGTAATAATCCATCATCTATTCTTTACCCTATCCTTTTTTATAAATATAAAAATATCTTCTATGATGTATTAATTTGTCGCATTCAATAACGATATGTTTTTAATTTTCTTTACCACCATCATGGATGGTCATAAATCTATATTTATTTTTAAATATAATATAATATATTTATAATTTTTATTTAATATTTTAGATCCAATATATATACATAATATTATATAAAAGAACAAAATTATTTAATGTTGATTGAGAAACACCATATTAATCTAAATGATTTTCAATAACATGTTATCTTCATCGTCATACCGAATAAACAAATGAATTTTATAAAAATTTAATAATATGGATTTTTATTAATAAAATATTACTTCTTTTTTGTTTTTCTATTCCACTTTAACATGATATTTTATACATTTAAACAAATTAACCAATCATGAAGACCATCGAAATGAACACTCTTGAAAGATGAAATTGTATCTCATAACTCATCAAAAATGAAATAAATGAATATAATTAAATTTTAAATAAAATTGGGAAAAAATTTAATTAATAAATTAATTAATGGATTTAATTTTATTATATTGGATTTTAAGATCAACCATAGAACACATTCAGACATAATTTAAGGGATTCTTCCAAAACATTCATTTTTACCATCAAGTTACACGTTATCTCTCATTACCCTATGAAAAATATTATTTAGTTTTAGATTATTATTAGTTATTTTAGGTATATGTTTCAAACACATGTATCCACATCATTTTATCCTTCATCATTAGGTATATACATGTTTTAGAAAGGCAAATTTCTACATTGTTCACGATAATAATACCCAATTAGATGTAACATTTCATTTTCTTCCACATTTTTATATGCCCTCCATAATCTATTTTAAGTCAACATTATTTTTATAAAATAAATCATTTTATCATGAATATATATCTTTGTTCATTTCTTGTTTTATACAAACAATTGTACCTTTTCAATTTTAAATAATCTTGAAATTCTTCAATTAAACCGCACTAGACTATATTATTTCTACTAATTCATAAAAAATCTTTCCACAGAATGATGTACCATGATTTGTTTAAATGAAAATTCAGTATTTTTGAGAACATTATAACTATTATGGAATGGTTTGGTTCTTTCTTTTGTAAATAATTTAATTTGAGTAAATATTTATTTGTGTAAGTTCATGGTTTGGTTTATTGCATGAAAAAATATTCACCTAGAGATATTACATTAAATCATAGTTCATATATTTCATCAAAATAGTATAAAAAACTATAGTGTCACATTCAAAATAATGACTATGAAAATTAATTTAAACTGTTATATATGATGAATAAATTCTCTATTCAAATTGATATCTATATAATGTTATACTAAACGTAATAAGATAGAAAAAATAGATGTTGGAATTAAAGAGGATTAAATTCCCCCAATAACTATCACTAATTTGAATATCATTGTATGAATAAAACGAAATATTAGAAAAAATATATATTATATTTTTATGAATAAAATGTAAATAAACTTTGGGATAATATTAGAAACATTATAATGATAGAAATAATTGGTATTTATTAAATGTGTAAAATTATATGACCATTTGAATATGACCATTATAATAGTAACCACAGAGTTGGGATAGTAGAATCGCCATATGAATAATATAAATGTTATTAGGTTGGATGACGTATTATCCATATAAATTATGTTGACCATTTTTAATTATCTTAATAGTAGAGTCAAAATTCTAAACAATTATCTCTCAATCTGAGTAACATAATCAATGTAAAATGAAACATATTTAATAAGTCATGTTTTCCATTATTAAATAAAATATTAATTAATATAGTTTAGTTAAATATTAAAAATTGATAACTTATAAATTTATTTTATAAAAAAATATGGTCATTTTTTAATGTTATTGAGGGAATTTAATAAAAGTAACATTTTTGTAATTTTTAAAAGTAGTAAAATATGAATGAGAACAATGAAATTTGGTAAAATTAAAGTATATTTAATTATAATTTAAATAAATCATTAATTAAATTAATTATGATCAATGATAAAATTTTCTACATATAATATTATGTAATTTATTAAATTATGTATATGATTCAAAATCATTCAATTTATTGAGAAAAATAATAATAAATTGACATATTTTTTATTCTGAAACTCCCCTTGTCTCCATTGTAAATCCCATCCCTCACCACATCACTCCACTCAAAATATTAAGATTAATTGATTATAAATTTTAGGCTAAAATATATCCCACATATAAATTATCTATAATTTTAAGGATATATTCTTTAAAAATATTATTCATTAGTGCTAAAGGTGCATATCAGAAAATGACTTCCAAATGAAGAGGAGAACATCCTAACCCAATAGTTATGAGTTATTTAAATCATATTCCCATGAAAACATATTTTACTCATAATTATATAATAATTAAAAAAACAAAAATTTATAAATTTGAAAAAATTTATACAATATCTATCCTTATAAATCCTCTCACATATCCTAAAAAGAAAACATTTCCCTTATTCTTGTTAGTTCACAACCTCCATATATGAAGAATTTCAATTTTCACAATCACCAACCTATACTGTATTAATAAGTTATTCTGGTTTAAATAAGGTAACAATAGATTGATTAAATTTTTTATAATTTTTTTTATAGATATAATAAAAATGGATTTAAAAATATTAAAATTAAATAATCATAGTTGGATAACATACAATAGTTGTATTGTATTTTAATTTCTATTTCCACATTTATGGATGATAATTATAAATATTATTATAGTTAAATGAAAAAAATAATTATATATTATTATTATTCATATTTTAAAATAAAATGAATTTTCTAAAATTATGATATAAATTTGGATTATTATATTTGATAACATGAGGTAATTTATTATAGTTATGGATGAAAACATTTATACAGAAATGACCATGATTTTTATTGAAATGTTTATGATATTCAGAAAAATTTATACTTATATAAAGATAATATAATTTTATGAATACACCTTTTGATATTTAGGAACCATTTAATAGTGACCACTGATTGTTACTATTATAATGATGTGATATTGTAACTATGGGACAAACATTCCAAAATGGTTGATGCTAGAAAACTAATCTAATAAATGAAAGATAAATCATAAAAAATGGTTTATATTATATGAGATAATAGTTAATAAGGTTTATAATTGTAAAATTAAAATGCACTATTAAACCAATAAGGAGGTTTTTGGGGATTCTAAGGATGTAAAGACACAAGGTAAGGGTTTCTAAATATTTTCCTACATTGTAAATTTCAATCATATTTGTATAAAAATATTATAAATTCCCCTTCATATACTTCCATGTTTCACTAATATTCAAATTTAAATCCCAAAATCATCCCATTTTTACCATTTTATTAAGTTATTATTATACTAATGTGTGTGGTTATCTTATAAATCCTCTTCATTTTCATGCATTTATTTTGTATTTTCTTTATTCACATATATGAAATATATAAAATTTAGGTAAATAGTACCTTAATAGAATTTCTTTTTCTTTTTTAGGAATTCTTTGATCATTGAATTTTATTTAAATTTAAATTATATTTATAAAACCTTCTAAATTATAGTCATTATCACTCTTTATCATACAATATTTATTTTTCTCTTTTCTTCCTTGACAATTTTTTTATTTCATGAATGTATTCTATAAATTTATTAATATTTTTATTATATTCTTAATATTAACATGATTATATATTATTGACTTTATATATTGTGATAAACTATATTTATTAATATATACTACTTGGTGTTTATATAGAATATAATTCCATTTAAATAAGTAGTGATATATTGAAAATAATAATACTTGTTATCTCAATATAGTTAATTATAGATTTTTATCTAGGCTTTTGTAATTTTTTCCTTAAGTAATAATATGTATTGATTTTCTTATTCTTTATTGATTTTTATAATAAATTCATTGGATTTTGTATTTGATGGGTGGAACCAAGAACAATAGAAAAAATAAAAATTAATTGGTAGGTCTCATGAGAGAAACACAATTTATTATTTGGTGTATTCTTTCCAATTTAGATATGAAGTCTCAAATAAGGCTTTTCTGGTGTGGTTATTTTTTCATTCATTATGTATTAATCTTTTAGTGACCCCAATCACAATGTCCCTATGTTGGGGGCTTAATTTATTACAATAGAATATATATAAGTAATAAAATCATGAATGACTGATAATTTTGGTATTTTTGGAGAATTATATTGAATACCATATACCCATTTTATACTGGGAATATAAAATAATGAATAAAAATAATAAAGGCTTCTCATCCTTGAAACTCATTCCATGAATTAATATTTATATCCTTGGAAAATGAAAAAATATGATTAACCTCAAATCCTAATAAAATGATAGGTATACTAGAAGATATATTGGATCAAAAATCATAATCAATATGGAAATGTAAAAGAATGCACCCATGCCTATTATCAATAACATGAGAATAACATGGCATGGATAAAATTTAATAAATAATTCCATTTAAAATCAACATGTTTTTTGAAACATAAAAATAAATCTTCTAACTAATTGAATAATCACATGGAATATCAATAATGATGGAATTATAATGTCAGATATATGAACTGTCAAGATCTACCCTCAAGATGTTTACTATAAATATTTATCCTCAAAGTAATTTAATTATCTAGGTTGAAACCCATTCGATTTAGCTTTTTTATTCACCTTATGATACTATAGATGCATTAAGGGAATTTTTTTTTCTGGCCCCCAACCCATGTACTAAATGTAAAAATCATTACTTATATATTGAATAATTGAGTCATTTCATAAACATTGTTCTATATAAATTTTTTTGTATTTGGTAAAGGATACTAAGTGAGACAATGTGTTTGTTCATGGGACGCGACCTTCGTAGTAGTGACGGTGATGATTCCCCCATGACAACGATAGCCATCATTCCGGTTCGTCCCCTCCCGTCGGGGGAGGGACCTCCAACAACATTTAAGAGAGCCAGGGCTTCTTTGAAGATATTTTCTAACCCTTATTTCCTGCCTCCTTTCCCGAAAGAATACTTACGCCCTAAAGTTCCATATTTGATTGATGGTTTTCGGAATCTTCCATTGTCGACATTGGAGTTCACAGAAACCTCAAATATTCTCAACCACGCCATGGTGGCTCGATTTAGTTAGAGGCGGCCTGCAGTTGATTCCTTTGACCGTTTCATCTTTGACTCATGTAACTAGTAGAAGAGGGAGACAGTGGGCTTTCTAGATTTCCACCACATTACGGTTCAGTTTACTTTTTAATTGGATATCATCTATTCCTGGTCGAGTGCCCCCCGCTTCTTCAAGAGATTTCACTTCATTCGGTTTCATTGTTCATTTGATTTTCATATGAATCACGATCCTCCTTCTGCTCCAGTTTGGGTGAGAATTCCAAATTTACCTTTACCTTTCCAGTATCCTTCTGTCATTAGGATGCTGGGTAAGCCTGTGGGTAGATTTCTCTGCACTGATAGTCGAACCAAATTAGTATGTCACCCCATTAACCCAAGGGTTTTTGTGGAAATTGACATTTCCAGGAATACTATTGTATTTTTTTGGGTTACCATTGGGAAGGATTACAGGTGCAAGAAGTGGGTTCTCTGTGATTCTTGGATAGACTATTTTTTAATCTTTCATCGTCTGGGTCACGCTACAGTTTATTGTCGTTGAGGTGATCTTGATCCTCTCAGTAAGAGAGGTAGAAGCAGTGGTATCGTTCCAGAGAACCGGGATGAGAATGACTTTCTAGAATAGGTGGTTAGAGTCCTAGAAGGTAGGAGGTGGGATGACACCACTAATAACTTTTCTGAGGTGGTCATGGCTCAGGAATCATTGCATGTGGTGGTGGAGTGACCCAACTGTCATCCCGAGACATCTAAGGGGTATTTGGAGACTAACCAAGGTGCATCTTTGGGGGATAAATCACTAGAAATGGTGGTTAATCTGATGGTCTCAAAAGTATTTAACAGGATGAAGCATGATCTTGCGAAAATTATTCTAATGGCCTAAATTGGAGTAATATATATAATATCTAAATAATATTAATTTGAAACTAATTATATATATAATTTAATATGATAAATTATTTATATGAACTTTTATTTTTAACTAAAATTTATTATTTTCCACTATAAATGAAAACAACTAATCAGAAAAATTACATGAATACATAGTAAGATAATTGTTTTTCCAATTTAAAAATATATCATTATTTTTACAAATAAATTTTCTAGAATTAGTAAAATAAATAATAGAAAATTAAGGGCGAAATGTGTGACTAAACCATATTTTAGGCGAAGGATAGTTATTCTAAAAACATTCAAATCAGTATTATTTATTTTAAAATTAAAAATAGATAATAAAAGTGTGTGAAATAAATATTTTAATAAGATATTTATTTATATTTATAACCTTTATTTAATATGTAATGTTATAACTATCATATTAAATAATAATAATATATTGTAGTTTTGTAAAACCCAGTCTTTTATATAATGCATGATTTTGAAAAAAAAATTATTACTTATAATTAAATATAAACTTAGTTCCATGTCTAGTTCCAGCTATTTATGAGATATTGTCTATTTGAAAATTAATATATCATAAACTCTAAATATTTTTTATTCCCTTCTATGTTTATTGTTTCTTATCCCCTATATTATTGAAAAATCTGTTATTATTTTTGGATTTAGCGGTGTTACATTCTCGTCACATTAAATAATGTATATCATTACAATTTAAACAAGATTATGGCAATCAAGGTTTTTAAAATTATTATGTTTTAAAATATTTATTATAAAAATGGTTAATTATAAATCCACTTTACATAATAGAAAGGGTGGTACCAAAATTATATATAATAATAACACAACTAACTTTTTGAGTATGATAACATATGTGACAAATTAAAACCTATACATGGAAGAGAAACTAAAACCAAAATACTGATTTATAGTGATATAGAATATGTTCTGAAAGATGTTAATGACCATAAACCTATAAACTGATATTGTGAAAAAAATTCATTGATGGCATCTAAAGTAATGGTAACATGATAATTTTTTTCAATGTCCATTTTATAATGTATAGGATTTATTTTACTATCTATGAAAATAAGTGAATATATTTATTTGATATATTTATAATCTATTTGAAAATTTCCATCTATTTCTAATTTATATGTACAACTTCATCAATTTTTTTGTGTTCAATTTCGCATTCATCAATTACTCTATGAAATTAATATCTTTAAATGATATCTTTTATGCCAAAATCACTAAATTTACATTTAATAGATTATATTATCCATATAATAGTAATAAAAATTAATTATATCTTAAAAAAGTTTTCTTAACCCAAAAGTTATCATAAGTTTCCCAATGTGTATAATTTTACATATAGGGATTAAGTAAATTAATCACTTATACATAATCAATAGTTCATCTAAAACTATATCATAAATGGTTAATATTATAAAACATTGTAGATATTAAAATCCAAGACATTAGAAATAAGGTCACTGAATCTCAAAAAAATGTACTTACATTAATATCTCAAAAAACATGAAAGAACTCTTAATCTCCTCATACCAAATATGTGAATACCATCATCTTATATTCTTTTCAAACATTCTAGTGATATTAATTAAAATAAAACCATATTTAAAAGATGAATTATTTATTATTTAATAAATAAAAGATATATTACTGGATATATTCTTTAAATAAAATAACGTTTTTAATACTACTAATGATATATTTACCACTTATTCAAAAAATGATTAATCGGTTTTAAGGTATTCACTACTACACAATTTACATTACCAATACCAATCATATCCTTATCCAAAAATTATTATATCTTCATCATGAAAATGTTATGGTTCATACTTACCTCAGTAATGTGTTTCCCAAGAATTTTGTTTTCCATTAAAACATTTTTATTGTTTGTTGGTGTTATTCACCATATTCTTTCAAGATCCTTAATGAAATAGAACCACAACAAAATCCTTATAAATTTTATAAATAATATAATTATGATTTTACTATTAAGATAATAATATTTATTAATACATTAATCCAAACACAATATCATTAATCATTACTCTCCATCCATGGTAGTGACATATTCTTCACAACGATCCATTAACATCTTTTGAGTTATATTTCGTCGATTCTTAAGAAATTTTTTTATGTATTAACCTATATATATAATGTAGTATCATTTTCCATTGGATAAATTTTTATACCAAATAAAATAAAATAATATTGTAATTTATATCTACCCATGTAGAAAACACTCATTCTATCACATCAAGTACAGGGGGTTATATTTCCACAATTATCGTATGATGGAAAATCATTCATTTTCTTCATTATTTTATTCATAATTTTCTCAACCATTATATTATTCACATTATTGTCTTAAAATAAATAATACATAAATAATTTGTTATCTATATTTTTGTAAAATAGTATTATGTATTCATGAGATGATAATTATTGGGAGAATAGTTCTTTTCAAAGTATAGATAAAAACCCATCCAAGAAAGGATCATTCTTACACTTTGGATTATTTGCATTGATGAGATTACCATTTATTCATCTAAGAACTATTATAAATTATGTAATATACCAAATTAGACCATATCATTGTAAAATGGGTTTTATAATCACAAAAAAGTTAAATTAGTACCAAAAATTTAAATTTTATTCATTGACAATATCGATGTCAAAAATAGGTTTTTTAGGAAATCACTATTTCAAATAATTCATAATGGTTTGTAATGAAAATTTTAATTATATTAAGATTATCATATAGTACTATCATACCAAGTGAAAATTAAGACCAATTATCATACCCAAGGTGATAATCAGGTCCAACCCAATTTTCCCTTTTTTATGTCATTACCCCTATGTAACTCTATTCAAGAACCACATTCACTTGTGGTTTCTAGATATGCATGATTTTTTAAGAATAAAAATAAAATTTATACCTATATATATAAATATATTATTTCATAATTATAATCCATGTCTATCATAGGGTTATGTTTCCAAAACTATGTTTTCTTAAATATAGATCACATGGTATCTACCAAAACTTTTCTAATACTAATTATATAATCCCTGACCCCAGTAACCCCAAGACCGTGCCTTGATTTATTAATGCGTCCTAGATATAAGGAATAACGACATGAAAAAGGAATTATTTATTAGTTTTTGATAACTACATTACATATATTATACCATTGGACATTGGGAAAATAAATAGAATCCAAAAAATTTAAAGGCTTTTCTTCCTTGAAACTAATTCAAATATTTCATATTAATATACTCTAGAAAGAATAGAATAACAACGATCCAAAATTTTTTGTAAGTGTTAAGTATATCCAAATATAATGAATTAATAAACATTAATCAACAATTAAAGTTAAATTCCTTAACACATGCCAACTAATTAATAATTGAACATAATATTCCATGAATAAAAATGATCATGTAATGCTACATAAATAAACACATGATATTGTAACCTGAAAATTGACATTATAAATAATATAATAAAAACATGGAATATAAATAATAATGGAATGAATAATTTAATATTTATAAACTATCATGATATATCCATAAAGAAGTTACTGTCGAGATTTATCCACAATACATTTTATGTCTATGTGTAGTTTCATATTTGATTTGGACAATAGAGTAATCTCATGACACTACTGAGGCATTGGAAGGATTAAATTAATAAGTCCATTACCCCTTATGGAATTTACAAATCCTTTCTAAAATATTTATATATCTATTTAATTCATAAACATGGTTTATTAACCAATATCAATATGGAGTAAAAGATATAATTTTATCAATATTTTAATAGTTAATCAAAAAACATTTAATGTAATAATTTTCAATAAAAAATGTAAAAATATTAGGAAATAATAATATTAATCATACAAGAATATATATATTTAAAATAAATTTAATTTATAAATGAAAATTATTACAATAATGTGATTATTTCATGATAAAGTTTTCAAGCACAAAAAATTGAGATTTCACATTAATGATTTCACCTAGGCAATTTTTAGGTTAAATATTTTTGGTTTAATAATTTAAATATAAAAATAAAATACCATTAATTAGTAATGATAAAATATATTACATCTTAGTGGTGAAATATATGTACCATATTAAATTGAATTTGATCATAATAAAAAAGTCTTAATAGACTACAAATTGTGAGGAAATCCCTTACATCGCTCTTCCTTTATGGAAAACATAATTTACCCTCAATTATATTTGTTATTTACATTATATTAAATAATTTTATAAATAAATTTATATTTATAATATCATATATTAGGATTTTATTACATCATATCACCCATTAGTTAATAATATTTTATTATTTACATTGTTTTGGGAGTTAATTTCTCTGGTTTCACATGTGTGTTTTTTCATGAGAGATCCATTTATTGTGCATATTATAAATTTATATCATCTCTAAAATAATATTTACATAATTATAAAATATTAACATAAATTATACTTTTAATACAAATAATTACTTTTTGTAATGAATCATTGTGTATATTATGATCATAGAGGTGGTAGGTCGCACATATGCATGAGTAACATTTTAGACTGTTCAATTAAAATTATAGAAAGAGTGTATGTAATATTTTATTTTTTCATAATGATAAATATATAATATATACCAAATTATTTGATTTTTTATAATTATATATATCAATCATGTGGTTTAGTGATGAAAAGAGAGTCACCTCGCTATGTACTTGTGGTAGTTCACAAATACACGAATGATGGTATCATATTTTAGTGTATAAAATGATATATAATATATAAATAAAATTTAAACAACTTTATTTCCATAGTTATTTCAATTTTATGACATAGAATCATTAATAATTTTCCTTATCAGTGTCTGTCTAATGTTTTAGTAAAACGGAAATCCCATCGCTTTATGAGGTCGTAGTAAGATGTACACATGAGGGATGTTATCATGTCTATAACATAGTAGATAGTAATAAGGTAAAAATAATATAATTTATCAATAGGTATTATTATATGTCATATGTCATATGTCATATATATATTCTTTAATTCCATCATATTACCCATCTATAAGAGGTGGTATTGGGAAAATGAATGTCATCAATCTATAGGGTGGTAGTCCACTGTACTCATGAATAATGATTTTATAACAAAATAGATAAAACTAATGATATTTTTAATTCATTAAATTTTTATGAAAACATCCTTGTATATTTAATAGACTTATTTTATTATATAATTAATATTTAATTACTACCTAATTATTTTTAGAAAGAAGTATGATAAAGATTCTTATTAAAGAATATTAACATTTATTTGAGTATTTTCTTTTGGTTTCCACTAAATCCAATGATGTTTGAAATTTTTTCAAAAATAATAAATCAAGAATTAGGGGAGGTAAGTTGGGATGTGATTTTGTTATGTTTTGGTAGACGAAAATTTCATGATATGTGTGAAAAATTGAGTGGAGTGAATTCCCTTTTAAAGATGAAAAATGATTCATTTTTTGAAAATACTAAAATGTGTTCACTATAATGAGTTGAAATTTTTATATTTTGTCTAAAAAATAGAACAATAATTGAGGTTATTGAGGGTGTGTTTTAGATAAAAGGTCACTATTACTAAATAAAAGCTTTTTTATAATGTATTTCTATAGTCTATATGTTTAAACAATTTTACCCTTTTAGAATATTTACCATGGTAACTTGTATATTTAAAATTACAAATGTAATTTATCCTTTAAGAATAAAAAAATTGAATATTATTAGAAATTTATAACTATTTATATAAAATATAAATAAAATTTATTAAAAATCATAACATGTGTGTTTAACATATATTTTAATTCAAACGCATGTAATCACCAAAAACAATATTTTGACCCTAACCGTGATACCAATATTTATTACTATTGTACGGTCAATGTAGTCATTTAAAAAAATATTCAATTAATGGAATATATTATTTATCTATTTACATTTATAAATCACTAGGTAAAATAAGTTTTTTTTAAAAAATAAAATTAAATAAATCATCATTTGTTATAACATTAATGTAAAATTTGATATTAATCATTTAATTCAACTTGAAAAATATAAATACAATTAATAATGTAAAATATCTTTTGTTCAATGTATTTTGAAATGATATAATCATTTTAAAATTAATGGAACTTAATAATTTATTAAATTTACAACACATTCACAATTTCTAATATTGTGTATTATATTTAATTATTAACCAAATAATTTATATATTAAGGTTTCCTAAGAATATAAATTAATTATTTTATATCTAAGAAAATAAAATAGATTATGATGATAAATAAACATTTAAATTTACGAATAATATATATAACTAAACCATTTATGTTTTCTCAATCTTAATTCCTTGTAGATATTAAAGACAAGGAATTTTCAATATTTTTATTTTTCATTACATAAATTATTATTTATGTAATATTCATTGAATAATATCCCAAAAAAACATAAAAATTTATCATATTTTTATTAGAGTATAAATATTTCCCTCTAATGGTAGGTGTACATGTTGGTAGGCCATTTTACCCCTTATCTATGGTTTTTAACCCCACTAAAAACTTATTTTTAATTTAATCAGGGTAATTAAGATTAACTATTTTTGTTAATCCATAAAGTAAGAAACTATGATGACCATATTATGTAAAATAATTTATTCTGATTAAGAATTTGGAATATTTTTTTTAAATTTCAACTCAGAGAAATGGAAGAATTCAATTTTCACTTAATCCCGCATATTCTATGAGAAAGCAGTTTTTAATATTAAAAATGATCAAATGTTAACAATTTTTTTATATCAAAATTCAATATGAAAACTATTTTTATTGACAAGATTGGACTAAATGTCATAAAATTGAAATAAATTTACTATAAAACCAATTATACAAATAAATAATTAGTTAAATTAATAAAATAATAATTATTTATTCCAGTAAAATTCATTATGTTCACTATTCACTAAAAACGTAGACCTTATGAAAAGAATAATTAATATTAAACCAAATATAAAATTGATATTAATATAAAAAAAATTAATTTATTTTTTCATTTTTAATTTATTAATTTTTTGGAGTAAAAGTATATATTACGTGAATCGTGCATGACTAAGTCATATTTTAGGAAAAATATAATTTTGCAGACAATGTTCCATTATTTATTCTCAATAGTTCATTATTTATTTATAATAAATATATTGATACTAAATTTAGATATAATATATATTTTAAGAAGAAACATTAATATATTCCTAACTTTCATTCCAATGGTTAGGTAATATCTATCTTATGAAATAATTATGCTAATGGTATATGGTTTTTTTGTAAATCACATTCATGTATGTAACATATGATTTTAAAGAAACTTATTATAATATATAAACCTATCCATGCTTAGTGTTGTGTGTAATAAAATCTATTGAATGGGTTTAATCAAGTTAAAAAATATGATTAAATATCTAGATTTTTTATTCCCTTCAACGCTTGGTGTTTCATTCCACATAATTTATTGAATAAAATGTTATTCTTTTACAATGTTGTGGTGTTACACATTCTTTAGTGGATTATTTATTTTCTTCTATTTAGTATTTTTATTTTCATAATTTTTTAATGAAATGATATATTATTCTCATGTCATTTGTTATATGTATGTATGTATTTATTTATTCCTTTCATATTATATAGGTCTTATTGCTTTCATGATTGCTTATATTTTAACCCACCTATTACTGAGCAATTGATTTCCACTCAATCTTTTTTTTCGTGTATCCCCTATAATCCATTTTTATTAATAAAAGTGATTAATGGGTAATAAATGAAGTAATAATATTAATCCATGTGTTGTAATGTTGTTTCCCAAGTAATTTATAAGATCTTTATGTATCAATTTTTTTATTATAATTTTAAATGAAGTCAGGTTTTCTTTTGGCTATGATTTATTTACCATTTAAATAAAATTACAACTGGATCAACATATATCAATTTTTTGGTTATTAAATGAATATTTTAAAAACTATTGACATTAAAAAAGATATATTTTACACAATATTTTTATGGATTTTATGTTATTTTATAATTTATTTGAAAA
This sequence comes from Viscum album, assembly GCA_963277665.1. Classification (NCBI taxonomy): domain Eukaryota; kingdom Viridiplantae; phylum Streptophyta; class Magnoliopsida; order Santalales; family Viscaceae; genus Viscum; species Viscum album. The sequence goes on from OY728148.1 coordinate 398,057,632, forward strand.
GTAGATACACATGTAAACACCACACAAAACACCTTGTATGTGTCTATAATCACATAAAAATATAATTTAAGGTTTTTAGACGTTAATTAATGACATAAATTTGTTAAAAATGAAATTTTGGATTCCAATGAAAAAGAATTATGATCATGATATTTGATTGAACCATGAAAAAATTAAATTAAATATGATATAATGATATAAAATAATGTATATTAGACAAATAAATCAAAGAATATTATGAGGTAATAAAATGGTCATGAAATAATACCAGAATTGTTTAATATAAGATGATAATGATCAAGTTGGGATTTTTTTAATGTTATAAAGTATCAAAAAAGGGAGGAAGTGTTATTTTTATATAGTTGAGGGTTGAAGATAATGTGTGGGATTATGGGAGTTAGTATTATCAGGATAAGAGAAACAGTTAAATAGTAATAGAATTATCTTTTTTGGATCATGATTACTCAAAATAAATTATTATGATGGGGAAATAATGTGATACTGATCCCCGTAGGGAATTGTTTTTGGATTTTATCATGTTTTATTGTTCTAAATCATGAATTTATGTGCAATAAATAGTTTTAAAATAAGATATCTTATTCAAATGTATATGCCAAAAAATGATATTTAAGAAAAATAAATTTATGGTTTTCAACATTTCACAATCCATTTGCAAGAATATGTTATCCCTAATGAATAAATTGTTTCCACTTAGTTGTTAAAATTTAGGAGGATCCACGAATTGATTATTTCTTTTAAACCAGTTGGTGGAATCAATATATGCTTATAATAATATGATTTTTCATTTTATTGTTAGTATTTTATAGTGTAAAAATTATTCTCATTGTGTCAATCCTAAAAACATGATTACATGATATAGAAATCTCTTGGGGATCCTATTTCAGAGGAAACTAATGGATATTTACTTATTATTACATTCTTATATTCATCATTTACAAAATAAAGAATATCAAGGGGAAATATAATTGTTAATATTGAGTTTCCTATTTTTGTACTTTGTTCATTGGAGATGTTTCTTACTATTTTTTCCAATTAAGAGTCATGGTTCATTAGAGATGTTTTTTACCATTTTTAATATCACCTGTTTAACCATTGATTTTTTGAATCCATCTGTTATGTGGTATTTTCCTCTAAAAAAATTATATCATTATGATTAGTAGGTTATTAAAGTATTATACATATTGATAAATGGTAGTAATTGGGTGTGATTTGTTTCTTCTAGGTTTATGATAATTAATTACTTTAGTATATGTCATAATTTGAAATGAAGAAGGATAAAAAGAAACAATAATAGGATGAGAATAATTATTTTCCCTTGGTTTTCAATTATGTTCATGTCTTTTAAACTAGTTTTTTGATTAATGTGGCTTTGGGTATTAATGTTCACCAAAATATATATGATTCTATAAATATAAAATATTTACTTTACTCTTATTTTTTATATTAATTATGACCCTTTCAAATAATTTCATTAATATTTTTTTGATTTATGTTTATATTTTTTATATGTTTATATGAGGATAACATAATTATTTATTTCAATTTGAAAATTATAAATAAGATGGAGTCTCTCTATACAGTATAAATTTTTTTATATGTGGTGGATCAGTAATTGTATACTTTGGTAGAGAAATAAATCATATTTTTAGTGTCATCATTTTTAGACCAAGTAGAATTGATATTGAGGATAAAAATATTTAGAATATGGTGTGGTTTTATCTTTATTTATTGTGAAATCCTTAGAGTAAATTTTGATCTATAATCGAGAATGATTTTTATGGTTTAATGATCACAAAAAAACTTAATGTAAAGATAATATGAATTTAAATGTGGGTGGACAAAATAAATCCTAAATAATTCTCACATGGGAAATTTCTTAAGTTGTCATAATGCTGTGTGAGAAATAATTTATGCGAGTGTGTTCTATCCTCATTTTCAAACTTATTGGACTAGTTATTTAAAGATATAGAAATAAATATATATTGTGTTAATAAATTCACATTATCTAGGGATTACTTATTGTGTTATTATTTATCTACTATTTTTAATTACTTTTATGGCTGTAAATTTCTATGTTATGGAGAATTATATTATAGTTTTCATTAAAACAATTTAAAAAAAATATTAAATAAAATTTAGATCAAAAATTATTTTTAATTATTTTTAATAGTAACATGTTATAATATATAATTTAAGAAACTGTGTAGTAAAAATAAAATAATCATTCCATACAAGAATATAGTAAAATTATTCTATTTAATTAGCCATTTGTTCATGATACCCATTTCTCTTTAAAAATGTTCTTAAACATTAATAATTTTATCTCTATACTGCATGGAACATTTTATAAAATATTTAATTAATTTTATGGAAAATTTATTTTCCTTATGAAGTTAATATATGTTTTTAGAGAGTGTGAATTTTTATTTAAGTAGTAATTTCACAAAAATGATGTTAATGATGAATATTATTATTATGATTGTGAATATTATTATTATTCATAGTGATAATTAGAAACATGGGAGATCCTTATATATGAATTGGAATATCTAGTGATGGGATGAGGGTGATTTTTGGTGGTGTATTTGTGAAAATTAAAAAAATTTGTGGTCCTTCCTCTTATTCACTCAATAGCGATGTTCCGACATGTATTCACCGTGTAAAGTTGTTGTTATCCCACATAGTTATCTCCACCAAGAAAATGGTGTAGGTGTTTGGATTTCATGGTGATTATTGTTTTCAAATGAGGTGGATGAATTCTATTGGGAAAAGATGTTAACAATAAAAAACAAAATATAGAGTGCTGAAATGGTCAACAATTATAGGATAACTAAAAAATATCATTCAATGTTCATTCCCATTGTAATGAGATTCATCTTGAGTGTGGATCTCACATTATGTGGGTACTGTATTATGAATGGTATACCATTTTTGTGTAAGCAATTTTTAACACTCAATAAAATACATAGATTATTATATATTCTTGTTTTTATTTTTATTATTATTATTATTACAATTACAATTTTGGTCTAATAGATGTTTATTAGGTAAGAAAAAATCATTGATAAAATTAAGTAAGAGGAGAATTTTTTAATGTAATATAGTATCACTATAGTGGAACTAAATTAGAAACTATATTGGTTACAAGATCTAGAATATATAATGTACATAATCACAGAAAACATTGATGAAATACATCATTTTAAAAGGTCATGATTCCAAATCTTATGGGCCATGAATGTTATAATGTTGGTCACTTTTAAATGAAATTTGATGCATGTTTTGTTGTTTCAGGTCTAATTGTGTGTAGGTTTGAAATTTTATGGGATTTATGGCATGATCCCATTGGAATGGGTTTTTTGAGTTATTTAATATATTTGTATGCCCAAATGAAAACATAGATTAGCACTGTTATAGTTATTGTTTAATTGTTTCATGAAATACAATAAATCTATTATTATTAGTAGTAGTATTATTATTCACTATATTATTTAATTATGATGTCCCCATGATTACTTCTCTATATACAAGTATTCTAATTTATAATTTCTCCCTTTTTCACTGTATTCAGTTTGACTTATCTTATTTTGAATGGAATTATGGGTTAAATAAATTCATTTTCCCCTATTTTATTCCAGAATTACTAATTTTTATTCTTCTTCTTTATTACCCATGTGTTTAGTTTTCATGATTGATAAATTTTGGGATTATGAGGTTTTAAATCCATGAAAAATAAATTTTAATTCAAGTTTTATTTAACTAGGGGTTAGTCTATGAAATAAATTCAATTAAATCGTGTTTGGAATATACATCACCAACTGATTTTATGACAATTTATGCTAGATGATACACATATCAAAATAATAGTTTATATATAAGACTCTCACTACTCTTTCTACATTTGGGTAAAAACTTTTTCCACTCACTTATCACACCTTATATCCATTACACACATGAATGAAAAAATATTTCCTTATAAAAATTCATGATATGGGGTAGAAAAATAATAATTAAAAATAATCTTTAGTATAAATTATTTGAACATGGATTATATATCAAATAAAGAAACATTATATAATTTTATAAACAATATAAGAATACATGATTTACAATAACTTTTACTATGTCAATAAATATCTATCTAATTATAAAAAAAATAACTTTCACATCCAATCACATGCATTGAGCATCCAACTTATATTTAGTATCATCTAGTCATCTGGTTTCACTAACCACTTATGGTGATCTAATAATTACATATATAAATATTATATCAATAAATATGAATATTCAATTCATAATAAATAATACAATCCCCATTAATGTAATGTTTTAGTGTGTTTGGAGACTAGATAAAAATAAATATTATTTCATTAATAATCATAAAATTCTCCCATAATTTTCATTTCACATAGTAAAATACCTATAAAAACTCTATATAAATCATTTCTTGAAATCCTATGACAGTGAAATATAATAAAGGGTGAGTTCAAATTCCTATTAATGGTATGCATATGAGATTTCAATAAATGATAATAAATGTGAATAATATATACAAATTGTGCGAGAACATGAATAAAACATAGAAATGTAATTACCAATTAGAAAATTTTATTAATTATGAATCACAAAATATGGATTTGTCATAATTATATATATAAGAAATAAAATTATGTAATTTTAAATAATCAATCACGAAAATTGACAACATATCATATGCATAAAATAGAAGATTGTGGAATATCTATAAATATGGAAAAGTATTTCCATAGTTAGTGATCACTTATAATACAATCATAATGTATTCTTTTCCCACACCATTCATTAATATAATTTTTCAAGGTCCAAGACCAATATTATAATATTGGTTCTAATTCCTTATGGAACTGTGATTACTCTGCTTTCCAGTCCATATTAACCCATGAGTTATAAATCATTACAAATTTCCTTAGAGGGATAAATTTTTTTAAATCAACCTTTAATGTAAATAAAACTGTTTATATGTGTTTTCTATGATTATAAAATCAATTAATATTTCATAATAACATAACAAGTATAAAAGAATTGATATTAGAGAAAATTTTGTTCGTATATGAATAACCCCAAAGAAAGAATATCGTTTCATAGAATCATCATTAAATCATTATCATCATAGCATAATGAGAAATAATGCTTATGGAATCATTTTCTCTTATCAAAATGGAACAAAAAGTTCCTAAATTATGTTTAAATAGATTAAAAATTCTTTCAAAAGAACAATTGACCATTTCATCTTAAATGATGAAAATATCATTTAGTTTTGGAATCTTTTGAAAAATATATTAAAAATATTGATAGGAATAGATATTTTTTAGAAAATAGAATATTTAAAATTAATCTTAAATCTAGGAATATTCTTGGCCATTGGAATATCATTTATGTGGTAATGGTTAAAACAATTTTTTTTGTAAAAAGTTATAAATATCATCTTCAAAAACAAACTACTAAAAATTATTTAAATAATTAAATAGAAGAAATGAATGGTTTACAATGAATATAAAAATAATTTCATCACATAATATAGTAATGTTGGAATCATTTTAATGAATCTGTGTTTGAAAGGAAACTTCATCAACCAAAGAGAATATATGGTAGGTTTTTTCTTTAAAAATGTGTAATTTATTTTTTTAATTAATGAAGAGAGGGAAAATAAAATATTAATTAAAAATTCCTTAAATAAATAGAGGATATGAAAAAAAATATTTAAACGAGTCTAAATTTCAGAAAATACGGAGTCTAAATTTCAGAGAATTTAGAGTCTTAATTTTAAAGAATTCGGAGTCTTAATTTCACAGAATTTAGATTCTAACTTTTAGAGAATTCAGAGTCCGAATTTTAGAGAATTCAGAGCCTGAATTCAGATCCTAAAAACAGAATACTCTACATTTATCTATTTCTTGAATTATAAAGTTTTAGATATGAAACATGATTTTACACTTTAGATATAAAAAGGGTTAAAAACATAATCATTAACAATGGAAACAACGAATAGAAGGAAATTTCATTAGAGAAGGAAAAAAATTGCTTGTTAAGAAAAATATTCAGGGAAATAGTATTTCCGTTGAGATAAGGTGTTTGTGATTTTCAAAACATAATATAATGGAAAAGTCATAAGGAAACCTTATTGACTCGACAAAGAATCATTGTTTGGAAAAGTACATGATAATTCCTTTCAATGATTTTTTTAATAGAAACATCTATAAAAATTTATTTAATAAATAATTTAATGAATTCGATAAATATTTTTTAAATAATTTTTAGAAAAAAAATGTTTCGGAAGAAAAATAGGTTTTCGATCGATGTGAGAAATAAAGTTTATTTTTCTTGAAAATAAATTCTTAATTATTTTAAATAAAAATTAATTTAAATTTGTATTGTTACATTAAAATATCATAAATAACCATACTAGAAGAATGAAAAAGGTAATACTTGAGTGGTATATCATAATATTTCAATATTGGTGACTTCATCGTAGAAAATCATGATAAATGACGCCATTGTGACATAAAACTATTTCCAATTTGGTAACATTGAATAATTATCTCCATTAATGGGTGAAATTAAATTGAATAAAAAATATCATAATATTAAATTAATTCATTATAATATAAAAGGTAGTGTATTTACCCAATCAAAAATTCATTAGGTTCACCATAACAGAATATAACTCAAATAAGGGAAATTGAGATAATATCACAATCCTTGAGTCTAACCTATCACATGTGCCTTTATATTCCACAATAATAAATACTGGTTTAATATTTAGATAATAGATATAATTATCAACATTTATTATTACTAATATTTCACATATTACCACGTTAAATACAATTATATAATCAATTCAGTTTACGGAGGATGTTTAGACCATGTTCAGCTTATGTGTCAAAAATGACACTAGTAGGATGAAATAGGTCCAACAAGTCCATATTTGAATATATTTAGAGTAATAATCATGATATATTTATCACATTTATACATAAATTATATTTTTTAGACAACTCATGAAATATTTTTTTAGAAATGATGTATTTTTTAGTCATAGAGATGATAGACCATATGTAAGAATGTGCAACATTTCTGTTTTTAATGATAAATATTTATAAAAGGTATGTGATATTTTATATTTATAGAATTATTAAAATAAAATTTATACTATATTTTGTATTCAAAAGTACTTATATATATCATCCATGTGGTGTGTTGTAGAAAATAGATTCATATCACATCATACAAGTGGTTTTCAACAAATTCATGAATGGAATTATTATTTCTCACTGAGTGAAAATATAAAAAGTTAGATGATATATTATCGTTTTATAGTGAAACTTATGTCATAAACATCAAAATTATTTCATGTATATCAGAAATATTGATTAAGTTTATCCTTATTATTTTCTATGTAAATAATTATTGAAAATTAATAGAATTGTTTTGTGAGTTGGTATTATTTTTTACACATGAGTGACATTATAATATCCACTAATGAATGGAAACTATGAAAATAATAAATGATATAATGAGTCTATAAGAAAAATTTTCTTATAAATATCGTATATATAACTTATATCCATCAGCATAGTACATTATCCTTGTTTTTTATTTGAGGTATGTATATTTTGAGCTTATGATTAATTATTTGGGTTTTCCCAAATGTTATGTCATAATGAGGTTACAAAAGTCTTGTGAGGGGGGGGGGGGGTGTTTGGGGCTTGTTTAGATACCAAAATTCCATTTTTGTGAAGAAGAATCTAGGTATCACAGTTCTTTGAATATGTAGAAAACAATTCAAAAGATTACTATAAAACATGTACGGTGTCTCTTCATAAAGAAGTGGGATGCACAGTTTATGCCAACCATGCTACCTATGATACATGCCCATGAAGGATTTAATATTATTTTTATATTTTGAAATTTCATGGTTCATAAAATAGTGTTGATAAACCATGCTATGGGGAATTAAGGTATTTTAAGATGCACTATTGATTCGATGTTTTTCCAAAGATGCAGCTAAGATGTGCGACCATACATATTTAGATTAAATTCATATATTTTATCTTAAAATAATTATAGCATAGTTTTTTTCACCCCCTCCTCTAGAGGATAAATCGTTCTACCATTGTGAGATCCGCCATGAAATCAACATAATATTTGATGAAGTTTCATCATTTGAACTCTTATTCAACATTAGTTCATCTCATTAGATAGCCACAAGTGGGTGCTCTACACCCCTTAGACCATTTATAACATTCTGTTGTATTGATGACACTATTTTGGGGTAGTATCTTATAACCAATTTCCATGTTTTTGTACCTAGAATATTTTTTATTATTATCTATGTCTTATTTGAATTCATTACTAGATGATTGTTCTACGAAGAACATAATTCAGGTGGAATATAAATTTTCCCTCAATGAATTGTTATTTCATAGCTAATTGTCAGTGTAGATCTTCCTAGACATTCTAGGAATTACTCATATATTAATTCAATTCCATTATAAAATAAATTAAACATTTATATTTTCCCCATATAGAACCATGTGATGATTATAGGTGGTTATCCTCAACCCTAATCACCTTTGAGAAGTGTTCATGTATCCGCCCAATGATCTACCATCATGTAGGGTGTTTGTGAGTTTATCATTTGTAGATGGATAATTTTTAATTGAATTAGAAATTATGAGAGTGTTTATAACTCCATCCATGGTATTAGATGTTATTGAATAGGTTATATGATTTCAATGGAAAATGTTGAATGATTTTGATGAACTCATAACATGGGAATGATTATGAAATGGATTCTGAAATGGGTTAAATGATAAAAGATAATGTTAATGAATGACCTTTTATTTCCTTATGTGATCATATTGATGATGCATGTACAGTTATGTACAAAGGACTTCCATGTATTTTGTAGACATTTTAACTCCATTGATCCCAGATTACTTTAGATGTCATGGAAAATTCTACTATATGTATCCATGATTACATTGGATTCTGTAGAAATTTCATCTCCGTGGATCGAGATTATGTTGGATATTTTAAATTTATACTCTTTGGATATATCCATGATGTTTGGAAAGATATCAATCACTATATCCAATTGATGACATAATTACCATGCATTTTAATGATCTATGTTTACGTTTTCATGTTTATAGTGATAAATTCATTGTTAGACAATGCCACATTTACATTTTCATTGTTATATCATTAACATAGCTTCACCTTATTTTCAATGACTATTTTCATCATAGAAACCATTTTTGTTGGCCTATTTAGTGTAATCCCACACTCTATTTGGGCCTCCATTGTTTACCTGGATAGAATTGCTCGATGCATGTAGGGAACAAGGCAAGAGCCCCCATTAAGATACATTATTGACAGTGTACAGTAGTGGGGGAACATCATACCAATCTAAGGCCTATTATAATATCTTCATATAGTCATTTAATCTTTTTAATATATTTGTTAAACTATATTCTCATAAAAATGTATTTATGAATTTTCTATTAGTACATGAAATATACATTATGATATATTTCCTAATGATTTCGGGGATTTTTAATTGTATTGTCAAGATTATTTATTCCATTTTGTTTGTTTTTATATTATCTTCAACTATTTTCCAGTAATGAAACCATTTGTGAGACTCTGATCAAGGGGGTTTAGTCTCCCAGTCAAATTAACATAGAATTTCACAACTATTCGTGAGCATATTAAATACGGGGAGACATTCTTGCGGCTATTCGAAAAACAAACATGGAGAAATGTTTAGTGGTACCCATCTTGAGACATCATAATGTGTTGAAAGATGAGTTTATTTTCTTAACTTACTATTTATAAACATTATACATGATATAGTGAATGAATTAGAACTTAGTTATAAGTCATTATTATTAGTAGCAAACATGTGTTTGGGAAAATTTCCATATTTCAAAAAATGATGGATTGTTGTTCTATATTATTCCTAATATAGTTGATTTGATTCCACCATTCATTGATAAAGATGATATATGATGTTATTATTTCTACTATTGAGGAATTTCATTTTTTCTTTTGGATGATATGGAAAAGAATCCTACATCATGTATCATTTTAGTCGAATTATATTATTTATATTCCATGCATATGTTGTGCCATAAAATATTCACATTATGACTGGAAGACATTTATTATATATTGCTAGTTTTATATAATTTTTATTGAATTGTGTTTATTTATGTATATCATTAAAAATAATCATTAAATAATTTTCATTACATAACCTATTAGTGTTTTCTTTCATAGGAAGCAGAATACATCATAAGAAGTCAATTATTTAACATTGAGTCATAAACTTTTTGTCACATTAGTGGGAAATGTTATTGTTGAGATTAAACAGATACTACAAATTAATTTATATTTTATGTGGGGCCCTATAAATTCTAAATGGAATCTATATAATTTAACAGTTTAAAAATAATTTTCAAATATTATAAATATAATTGATATTATATTCTAAATGAAATCGTAACTATTAAATAGGGAATGAAATTTCAATTTAATGGTTGTCTTACCATATTATGTGATATTTAAACATTGTATACTTGGACCCTTTACATTTCACAGTGATCTAATCCTAGAATCGACCTTATGTGTGGGATGTAAGAAGAGTTTCCAGAGTTCTTGATGATTATTACACTTTCGAATCCACGATTTAAGAGGAGATAGTGGGGTGTGGCATGTTTATAAGAGTGTTTGTACCAATATTATGCTTATATTTATTATTTTTTCACTACTTGAATATTTTTTGACGAATTTTCTTTGAATTTTAGAGAGATTCTATAGTGATGGAATTAATTTTTGTTATAGGAGGTTGGAAAAAACATGATCTAGTGATGGTGTTCCTTGACCCATTGGTAGAACCTATAATAGTGCCACATGGGCCACCACCCTTTGATCTAGGTGTGGGTGTTGATGTGAGTTTTGAGAGTGTTTCATGTACTTTATATAGACCAATTAGGTAGCCCTATATCCAGTTTCTCATAAAGGCGTGTAGACACAAGTATTCTAACAACATCATCAACTCACATTTTATATTGATGGTGGTCTACAGTCTATTGATCTATGGCTTTAGACTATCATTTTTATCATCATGAACATGGATACTATTTCATAATGTAGAGTTGAGATCAATAATTATATGCTTCAAGGATATTCTAATCACTATATATATGTTCTATACTAGGATGATTGTATTTAGCATATGGTTCAAAAATATTTCTAAACAATAATTTTTTACTACTTCATTCCTGAGACTCTAAGAGATGAACAAGCAAGTGAATTTGTGTGTCCGGAGAACGTAAATTTTACCATTCTGATGTACTCTTCATTCTTTACAAATCTTATTTTCTTTGTGAGAATTTATATTATTGATAAGACATCTGATGTGAGATTATTTGAGGAAGGTATCATATATGTTGTTCAAATATAGATGAAATTATTTTGGATGACTACCATAATTTTGATAAATAATCAAGTGCATATTTCCCAAAGTAACCTAACTGAAGATGGGTGTCTAGAGAAGGGTATTTAAACATCTCATGCTTGTGGTTTACTATCAGGTGTTCTGAAGAAATGTTTTGAGAGCTCTCATGGGGGGATTACCATCTATTTGGGTGAGTACTGAAAATTTTATCTTATTTCATCAGTGTGGAAGGGGGGACACGAGGAGCCAGTTTTATAAAGATCCATTGAGTGTTAGGCATATAGAAGGACATTCCATCTACAACATTTTTCTAAGACCATCCCTCTAGAAACCTTTGACATGACATCAAAATAGACTCTAAGTTATGGAGTAGGATTTATAGCTTCACGTTAGGTCGTTATATGGAACACTTCCATTCAATCAGGCCAAGGGGATGGGCATGGTCATGAAATCTAGATGCAAGTTACATCTTGACATCAAAGTGTTCATTTTCATAGTAGTAAGGATATTTCTTAGAGTTGTAGTTAAAACACCATACATTCAGTTCATCCTATATATGAGAAGCAGAGAGTCATGAAATCAATAGTGAGAGGTGCAATCTTATTATCTATTACTCTAGTATCTTCAACTTTTGCGATAGGCGATTCAAATTATTTAAAATCAATACCATTTCTAATGATCAATGTTCATTTTACAATAGTTCAATTACACTCCATACTCTATTGGGAATTCGATCAAATAATATATATATGTTCTAGGAATTCCCCATGAGACATGTGAGGATTTATACTTTTATAATCACTATATTATTGAGATGAGTGGATTTTATTTTATAATACAAAAATTATGGGTTGTTTCTTTATGATTCCAATGTTGATTTATATCACTGAAGGGTTTCCTTTACATCAACCAAGGGTTATTATTTTTTTCGCATGGGTTAGTGGCATGTATTGTCTAGTATATCTAGAAAAGGGCATCGTGGGATGGGTGGTGTGAAAGCCAAAATTTTAATCCTTGTTATAAATGATCAAGGAATTCAATAATAACAACTCACTTCAGTAATATATCATTATATAGATGTATTCTAGGATGAATTTTCTAGTTTACCTCTTGAGAAAGATGTGGAATTCCTTATTGAGCTAGTTACATGAGATACAATAGTATTCATTCATACGTATTAGATGGAAACTATTGAGCTATAGGATCTAATTATATGACTATATGAAACTGTAGAAAATGATTTTATACAACCTGAAACTTCATTTTGGAATTTTTCAGTCCATTTCCCTAGAAATATTAATATAACCTTTTAGCTATTGTGGAATACTAAAAACTAAACTAGTTGAAAATTAAGAATCATTATCCATTAACCATAATCTAAAAAATTATTGAATGGATTCAAGATATATAAGGTCTCTCAAAAATTGATTTAATATCACATAAAAAGAAAGTATATGTCAGGATGACGGATATACCTCCTAATTTTTTTCATCGGAGGTATATATTTTATCAATATATGGTTGTGTCATTTGGTCACAAAAATGTGCACAATGATTTCAGGGGTTTGATTAATCGGGTTTTCTACTCTTATTTAGAAACATTTGTGATCATTTTTTAGGATGAAGTATTTTGAAATTATTAGACTGAACACAATTATTTCAAAACCCTAGAAATCATTATGAATATACTAAGAGACCATTGGATGTCTTCCAAGTTCAATAAATTTCAGTTCTAGATTTATATGTTACACTTCTGGGGTCACACCATCTTTGAGAGATGAGTATCTATAGACCCATAGAAGGTGAGTGATGGGGTTTCATGGACAAGACCAAGAATGTATTTGATATTAATATTTTATAATAATTCTTGAAATTTAGAGGAACCACATCAAATACATTTCATGAATAGCTATGCCTTTCATGGTTTTAACATAGAAATGATAAAATATTATGGGGATAAAAATGATTTAGAATGCTTTTCTAGAGTTTATGGGAATGTTTAATTCATATCCAATCCTGATTATAAAAGATCCTATAAAAAATTATGGTTTCTTTTGAGGCATTCTAAATCATGATTAGTACTTTTCGAATGAATGTGGATCGGGTAGCTTCAAATGGATCTCACCAGTTTGGTCATCGTTTGTGGAATTTCTGAAAATAAAATGATTAATTCAAAGCCTTGGTTCACACAATTTCTTGTTAAAGGAAATATTTTCATTTAGTGCGATTTTTGGTGTAAACAGACAATAATTTCCACAATTACATTTTTACATAGTAATAATTTAACCTTTAGTAGAGAAGGTGGGTGTAGTATATCCTGTGATTCTATTTTCATGTAACCTATATGCCTGGATTTTATGAAATTCAGAACATGAATTCTAAGAAATTTGAAACCTGAATTATAAGGAATTTGGATCCTAAATTCTATGGAATTTGGAACCTGAATCTGAGGAAGTCAAATTATAAATTATATTGAATTCATAACTGTAATTTTGAAAAAATCAGAGTCTGAATTCTATGGAATTTGGAATCTAAAATTTAGAGAATTCAGAATATGAATTTTATAGAATTCAGATTATGAATTTCAGATAATTTGATGTCTCGATTTTAGAGAATTCAAGTACTGAATTTCAGAGAATTTAGAGTCTAAATTTCATTGAATTCATAGTCTGAATTTTAGAGAATTCGGATTCTGAATTTCATAGAATTTGGCGTCTGAATTTCAAAAAATTCAAAGTCTGAATTTCAGAGAATTCGGGGTCTTAATTTCATATAATTTAGAGTTTGAATTCAATTCCTAAAAACTGAATACTCTATATCATAGTATTTGTACAATTATGAGGATTTATATATAAATCTGAATTTTAAACTTTAGATATAAAAAGTGTTAGATACAAAATCATGAATGATGAAAACAAAGAATAAGATAAAATTTCATTAGGAAGGAAAAAATTTATTTTTTAAGAAAAATATTGAGGGAAATATAATATTCCTTGAAAGAGAGTTTTAGTGATTTTCAAGGCATAAAGGAAGGGAAAAGTTATTAGTAAACCTTATATACTAAACAATTGGGAAAGAACAAACATCCATACAAAAAACAATCTAAGGACTTATATATTTTATAGACTTGAATATAAAAACATATCTCCCTTTACTTATGGATCATAGTGAATATAACTAACTCTCCCTTAGTCTTTGGAATCACTGAGGATTTTATTCATGATTTCGTAAATATTAGTTATGATTTTCATTCATTCGAAAAATATCATTGATAAGAACAATTCTCTAGAAGATCCCCCTTTACTTATATAATTATCTTCTTCACATTGAATTCTTTTTAGAATTCATTTATCCCCCTATTTGATTTTCAAAACGAAAAATAGGTAATGAAAAAAATGGTACCTGAAACATTAGTACTAAACAACCAAAAATATGGAGAACAACATTTAATTTCATTATTATTCTATGTATTTTTATAATTAGGAAAATAAAACAAAAGTAATGATTGAAATGAAATTATCCCTCTTACTCCTTCGACATCAGGTTCATCAATATAATTTTTAGATTCTTGAGCTCTTTATTATCTTTTTCTTCTTCCTTAAGCTACTTATCATGGTATTTAATTTTCTTCTCTAAGGCTTCAATTTTTTCTTCATGATCCTTAAGAATGTCTGCCAGTGATTTCAAGAGTTATTCGTTCTTAAAAATCATTTCATTAATCTCCGTTATAAGATCTCATTCCCTTTTCCAATTCATGGATACGGAGTGAATCTTGCCATTTAAATCTTTAACTTCCTTCTTTCGAGAAGTCTCTTTATGACATATCTTTTCCTAAAAATTATTTGAAAGATATTTAATCATCCCATATTCAGTATCAAAATAATCCTTAACATTATCATGGAATTCATAAAAAATTCTCATTTCATCAATAACATTCTTTGAATAGCTTTTCATCTTATTGCACGATATTTTACATGCCTCATAACCAATGAAAAAAGTCTTGAAATATGCCTCTACTGAACCACATTTATCCACAACCATGGAAAATGATTATGAATTTTTGTTTATGGTATGTCGATTCATCTGACATCTTGAGTCAATGCTTGGAAATAACAGAATATTATCAACCAGCTTCTTCAATGACTAGAAAACAAAATCATGTCCATGTGAAGATTATTTTGAATCCAAAAGTTTAGATGGTGTGGAACCATTTTCTATATCCTTATCTTTCTTCTTTGATGAGTCGCCATGACCATTCTTCTTTAATATGGGTTTACTTTGTGTTCCCACAATCACCCGTTTTTCCTTATTTGATATTGAAATGATATCTTGGTAATTAAGATATTCATGATCACTATAAGATAGCTGAACAATACTTTCTTCCTCAATGTCTGATTTATCTACATCATCAACTAGATATTATGGATGAATAAATTCATGATCCCTAATTTCATCATATGTTTCTCACTTCCAATCTTTTCCCGATGTGGAAATTTTTTAGGATTCAGCTTGGGAAGTCCAGATTAATAATTTCACAGATGGACTTTCCTTCTCATGATACTCTTCAACTTGATTTATAAAATCATCAGATTTATTCGCTTCTTATGCTATGTCATGTTCTTCTTCTATTTCTTCTTCCACTTCCTGAGAAATTTCTTCTTCTGGAAGTGATTCCAGAACCACGACTTTCTTTCTCAGAGTCTCTGGTAATGGTTCTTTCAAAAAATATTCTCGTAACAGAATTTGTTTGGAGGCTCTTTCAGTAGCCTTATGAAGGGATTGAATGACTTCCACTTCTAACAATTTCTTTTTTTCTTCTTTTCTTTTTTTCCATTTCAATATTCTAAGCAGCCTTTTCCTTCAATGATTTTTCTTCAGTAGGGTCCAAACGAAACTAAGGGTCCCCTTCCTTCTAGTTCTTCGTATATTTTATCTACTTAGCCACAACTTCATCAAGATATGTTTTTTTTTCTTATTTGGCTTTGGAGGTGCTGACTGTGATTTCTTTTCCATAGTGTTTTTTTATTTCTCTTCCATCTCTTTATATATTTTCTTCCTTCTAACTGTATTAGAGGTTTCAACCACTTCTTATTTCTTTGACAAATATTCTAGAACATCTTTAGAAGGGTCATAGAATTTTCCAGATTAACTGGAAAATCCAATCATCATTCTACTTAAGGTGTCATCACTCTCAAACATGGCTTTGTAATTTCTCAGCTTGGAACTGCATGGGATTCTCAATGAATGAAGGTAAAGAATAATGATCTTTGAAATAATGGTCAGATACATAATAATTGGAGACATCAGATTTCCATTCTTCATATTTTCAATCATTTTCAAGATTTACTTAACCTAGTTTATCTTCCTTAGATTCACAACGAAATCCAAAATATAGGTGTCACTATTCTTCAGGGTATCTCTATCCCCTTTCATCAGAATTATAAAACCTTGAACTCATAATTAAATAATCATCTAATTTGTTGAATGATGAATAATCATCATTATCTTCACTTATTTCTAGCCACTTCATTCTATTTACTTCTCCTTGTTAAAAGATCCTATTCATTGGGTAATTTTTGGGTACATAAATCTACATACCCTTCATATGGGATACCAATCAGACTTGGGGCCTTCTTATATGAAAGGGTATAGGTTTATCCATAACACATGAAATGAATTTATCCTTCCCACCTTCATTGAAAAATCTAACTTATTAATAAATCTCCACCATCGAATGTTGATATACCGGATCCAATGCCTTTGTATATGAAATACACAGTCTCTCCCATCCATTCAACTTAATATTTTTAGAATAAATAGATTCATATTTGTCGGGGAATTTCAGATCCACTAGCCTCTCTAGGTATATCTTCCATTTAGAGATTTCGTTACCAGTTCACATTTGTTTCTAAGGGGATGATTCACAGACATCTGGAACTAAGGAAACATTTGATGATTCAATCCGACCTTAAAATACATAGGTAGAGAATCAACATGAAAAATCTTTAAAACCCAATGTGGGATAGCCATCAAAAGATCTTTATATAGGCTAATTAGGTGATGGTTCAACATCCATGGTAGATCCAATGGTAGAAAAATCATCTGATCAAATTTGACTGTTGAGAAGATAAACGAAGTGGGATTTTGATAGATTTTGATCCTTTAAGGTTTTTTTAGAAAAACATTTGGATTTAAGAAAAAGAGAATCCGAAAAAGTTTCATAAACATGATAAAAAAATAAGTAAAAATATGATTATTAAAACCTTAGAAAGAAAAAATACATTATATATTTCTAGGAAGTTTATTTGTAACAGGAAAAAAAACTTTAATAACTTTAGATTATGAAAATTTTGATTGCAAAAATAAATTTAGACTAAGAAAAAAAGTTATTATGAAACAAAATTTATTATGGAAAAAAATTTATTGTGTAAAATTTCGACTCTGGAAAAATATGATTAAGAAAAATTTTACTAAGGAAAAATTTTATTATGAAAAATTATACTAGTCATTATGAAAAATTTGACTAATAAAAAAATGTACTCTTTCTATGAAAAGGAGTTTCTTACTGTAAGGAGATAGGTTTCAACAAGAGGTTAATATGGAAGATTTCCTTACAGTTATCATTCCTAAATTCTGTTTAATGTATTCAAATCAATCGTAGAGTAATTATTTAGTAAAAATATTAGAATATTGATCTTTTATTTTGATAAATTGAAGAATGAAATCTCCTTTTCATGTGTGATCCCTAAGAAAGTGGTTCATGATATCTATTTGTTTTTTAAAAGAGTTATGTGAAGGGTCTTTACTTAAGTAAATGGAACTAGTATTATAACACAATATTATTCATTTGTTAAAACTCATACCATATTCTTTGAGTGTGTGTTGCATCCACAATACATGAGCACAACAACTTCCAGCTGTTACATATTTAGTTTTGGCAGTTGAAAGTACTACTGAGTATTGCCTTTTGCATGACCAAGAAACTAATGAGTCTCATAAGAATTGACATGTTCTGTATATAATTTTCATATCCATTCTACATCCACTAATGTTAGCATATAAATGGATTTTTCAAATGAAAACATTTTCAAAAGTATAAAAGTGTCCTAAATACATGGTTCCCTTTTAAGTAATGGAAAATTCATTTCACTAACTTTATATGAGATTCCCATGGATTAGATTGATATCTGGCACACAAGCATACCGAAGACATTATGTCTAGATGATTGGCTGTCATTTAATATATATGAAAAATATATATAAAGACTAAATGCTACTATAATCTGATAAAGGTAATCTCTAAAGAATATACATAATTAATCTACAAATATAACATGGGAATTAGGAAGACAAATGCAATATATATATAATCCTAGATCCCATACACTTTATAGAATTTATTCATTGGTCTATCCTCAGTCATAGTTCACAATTGATGATATGTATAATGATATTAAATATTAGAAGAACATTGATCCCCACACAATTCATCAAAGAAAAAATCAATACATGGTATGAGATACTTGTTCTTGATTATGATCTATTTTAGTTGTCAATAACCAATAAAAAGGTACCATCAATCCATCGTTATTCATAAAAATGATTTTTTCTACCCAAGGATACCTAGTTGATCGAGTAAATACGTTTTAAATATTAACCAAGGGTATCTTATTCAATTTTGGAAACTAATTTGATGCTAATATAGAGAGAGTCATTATAATTTGTGTCGCACAAGTTATGAGTTATATTGATATCAAAATTTCAAATTTATATGGAATACTAGCAATATCTTCCAATCATTAATCAAATACATCTATTCTATAAGCATATAATTGATTTACACTTAAACCCCACCCATATAAAATAAATTTAAATTTTGAATGGGAATAAAAACCCTTATAATGGATGTGGATTCCCATAAAAGTTCATATATATTATCTCACTAATATACGACCTTATGTTGGTTAGTAATACCAAATATGGCTTCAAATCATCAAAAAATGTTATTGGATTTATATAGTGAAATACATTTTGTGCATAATATAAAATCATATCCAACCAGAGAAATAGTGGAAATATTTTCAAGAAGAACATTTTTATAAAATTCAATGGGAAATGAATCATATACTAGATATGCAATAAACATACCATTAAGGGTATTAAATTATAATTCAACCTCATATTATTGGGTATCTTTTTTCACCCATGTATAATTCATCAAATAAAATAGTTGGTAAATAATTAATACATTAATATTTCTAGAGTCGATGATTAGTGTAAATATCCCAATGTTATTATCCCCCAACTAATCTGAAATAGTGATTGTAACATATTTCACTTTTTCACTCAGATTAAGAGCTTGTTGATACATTCCGTACCCATTACACATTGGATTTGGAAACTCATTACAATCTAAATTTTTTTCATTATTATTCAAACACCTCTAAGGAAAAATTGAGAAACCATACATGACCACACCACATCACCAGTTCACCACCTCACCACTTAAAATCATACTTTCAAAATTGCTGAAATCGATTAAAGCCTTCAAACTGAAAAACCATCATTGTTGGAGCTGATGTCCACATGAAACGGCGTAGTTACCACAAACTAGGGGAAACAAACATTAGGAGGGTAGGAAAATCTTTAAAAACAGTCTCCTCAAACTCCCACTGATGTGACTGTCGACAAAATCCCAAATCAACAAACCCACTAGTGGACCTCAGTAAGATTCTGCCCGACCCTCCAGTGATGTGAGATGGGACCTTAAAATATCACATCCACAAAGTATGATGATCATACCAGAGCTAGGAAGATCTAGCCATCCGGACGGGGCCCTCTACTCCTCAGGAAACCGCATCACACCCTCGGACCAGAAGCCACTCCGAAAACCCCATTCCATCATCTCTGAAGTTGTGAAAACCAAAATCCAAGAAATCACAGCAGATCCAATTCATCCCAAACTGACCTAGAACATCACATTATGAAAACTAAAACACCCCATTATAAATTCCAATGAAACAAAACAATCAACTCACTCTTATCCCACAAACATCACCACATTACCCGTCGATGCCATCATCCCTGCATAGAGAGACCACAACAAGCCAACCGTGGCACCCCGGCCTATACTAGATGCATCTGATAGAACACCACCATTGATATTGAACTAGATCACAACCTCTTTACTATGAAAAGGATCACGACTCCACACCACTAAAGTATCCCCCACCACTGCGGAAGAAGTGGGTAAGGCCTGGAATGCCGGAGCGAGACCTCAAAGAATCAAAAAATCGACACCGCACCAGATCTACCACATGCCACACTAGATCACAATCCTAGAGGAGAACCGGAGCATGAAACCAAAACCATAGAGAAACAAAATCATTATCCCAATGCAATGGATCGAAACCCCAACGTAGCGTAGAACATGAATGGCCCCATCCCTGCAGTGGGTCACGACCCCGATGCACCAGATCAGGACTCTATCACTATAGAGAAGGACCACGACACCAACACCACATCAGATCGTGAACCCACATCATGAAGAATCTGGAATCCATCTCTGAACCCACTGAAGCACTGGACATCCTCGCCGTAGAAGAACACAAGGGAGTCCACCCTTCACCGAACTGCGGCACCACAAACATATCAGGGAGACCAAGGAAGAAACTACAGCCCAGCGGTGGAGATAGGAGGTGATGAGAAAAACCCTAATTCATTGATTTCCCCTTATGGGATCAATTTGATCAACTAAAACTCATCAATTTGGGAACTCATTAGGATAATAAAAATAAACCTTTCATTTGAAACACTAGAGGGTGGGTGGTGCATTCTATGGAGCTTTCTCTCTATTCCAATCATTAGTAATATCTTTCTTATCACTCCGGAAATAAATTTCTCAATGAGGATACATTACATAAGAAAATAATTTACTAGTAAATATATGAAAATTTCATCCATGTTTAAAAAAATAGATTAAAGTAAATATCATCTTATTTTAACATTGGTTTTTATAGTACAGTAGAATTCCACCAATATTTCCATATAAAATCAATTCAATTAATGGGTATCACCAATATACATATTTACACTAATATCATAATGACCAATTTTTTCATATATTTTGATGTCACATATGGACAACTACCTTTGGAGACATTTTTTTAGTATATTGAAAAATCAATTAACCTTACTTTCAAATTGAGTTATAATAACATATGTGTACCTTGAGAGTCTTGTAAAATTCACCTAATTGGGGAACTAGATTCATAATCCTTCTACATAAAATAAAGAAATTCATCTTAATTTTTCAGTTGAACAATACGAGGAATGAAATTATTGAATTATATGTTTCTAATATAATTCCTTTTAATGGAGTCAATTTCATTTTATTGGTTTGTTTTCTTGTTAAAATTCCACCATTTATCCACTTTACCATCTATACGATAGAGATTGAAAAGGTGTTTTCATACATTAAACACTAGAAAACAAAAAAACCTTTTTTCGTGGTACTAATCCATTTATCAAAAACTATTGTACAAGTGGACCCACTAAATTATGGTTTATTTTATCTCATGAACTACCCAATAATGTTTTCCCTCCTGTGATTATTTGAATTATCATTACTATCCAATGCTTTCGAATCCTTTTTCATCAAATCATTGAGATTTATCATTCCACACTCCACAATATTTGTTTTCTCACGAGGCAACTCATTTAATTTTTTATATCATTAATCGTTAACAAGATTCCTTCATGTTCTATAAATTGAATAAAACCAAAAATAATAGTATATGGGACACATATTATAGTGGGGAAACCATATAATCAAGGAGAATAATTAATATGATATCTAAATAATGACTCCTTCATTTAAAATCTATAAATGATTTTACATAAATTCTGTCATCTATGGCCATGATATATTCATATCCACAATGATGGATCATTATGTTTTTGTAAATTTATGAATAATATCTCTTAGGAGTTTTGAAATAAAGTTTGCATGAAAGATCATTATCGAGTTCCAGGTGATGAATGAGACTAGCTCGATTCCCTTATATTATGGTTATTACCACTAAAAAATGGTTTTAGAGCCACATCCACCTATAGTATACTAATAAGAATGTAAATCCATTGAAGCCACTCACTCTATACTTCACCAAAATTGCATGAAATTTTCCTATACCTAGACATATCCTTAGGGTTATCAAAAAAAATTTCACATCCTAGTTTCCAAATAATAACTAAACCATCTTATTATAATAAAGTTATGGACCAACAATTATCATACATAAATATCACATATAATTATATCGATATTTAATACATACCATAATTACCTTTTCTAGAATAATAAAGGTACATGGACATTGGAAACATTGATTCATAAAATACTTGTTTATTGGTGAACTACATCATCTCCCTCTATGTCCTTAAAATCTACATCCCTTCTTAAAAATATAATTAATTTTTTTTATCAAAACCATGGAAAAATAATTATAATAATGTATTAGTACATATACTCATGTAAGGTTAAATAAGACATATATAATCATAACATGAGTATATGGGTGTGATAATAAGATATTAACATTTGAAAAATATATTCAAAATTTCATAGATCATAAATATGAGACATGAAATACATCATGGTAGTTCATAAGTTATTAATATTAATTAATATGATTCCCGACAGAATAACACTGATATGGAATAATTTTTTGGAATAAACATAACCATTAAAAATCATTTCCTTAGTAGTCAAGTATAATTTCCAAAACTACCATAATCAAATCAGTTAACTCACCGAATAACCATAGTTTTCATTTATCACTATTAATAATATAAAATTTTACATATTTCCTTATTAAATTGGGCTCACTTTCAATTCCATTCATATTTATCATATGAGATATCAATATTTATCTAGTGATTTGAATGTATATATAGGTCACACCTTTTAAAAAATGAAAATAGTACATAGGTATTCTATATGATCATAAAAAATTAATCATTTTGGAACCCTTTAAATTAATCTGGTTTGATAGATACTTCATCATATTATAACTCATGGAAAAGAAAAGGGTTTTTAAAATTGTAACCATATCATCATACCATAACTAATGGAAAAGAAACAGGTTTCATAAATTTATTTTCATCATAAACACAAACCATATAATGAAATAATAAGGATGATATAATTGGATTATAAACCTATATAATTATATATAATAGAAATGGATGACATAATAGATCCAAAATGTGTTTTAAAGATCACTTGGAACATTTTTTTGAGAAAAATAACTTTTTCAATTTGAAAGTCATATTCTAAAAACAGAATCATAAAATTACATTATGGAGATAATTTTATATTATAATATACCTGGAAATGTATAAATGTAAATTTACAATATATATTTCTCATATTGGAATGAAATACATTTCATATTTTACATCATAAAATAATAATTCAATTCACATTTCTTATAAAAGTAAAAAATCATTATTTGGTAAAAAACAAAAAGATTATTTAAAAAACATTTTTTAAAATATCGATAAATGTTAAATACTTTTTTATTAAAATAATTTTCTAATTATAAAATCATTTCAGAAAATATTTTTATAAAACATGGACAAGAACAAAAAAGTATTTTTGGTTGAATAGAGAAATAATTTCAGTTTTCCATGAATAAAATCTATTGTAATAATGAGTAAATAAATTGAGTAAAATGAAATTAAATGATTTTATTTAAATAGATAACCATATTAAAATAAAATTCAGTATTTTATATACATATTGATCATGATATCTCATCATAGAAATCATAATCATAAAAAATCCTCATAAACAATGTGATTATACCTTAAATATTTTAATACTATTGTAACATTTGATTCAAAATCCCCAAAAATAAATAATTTATAAGGATATCTATATCATTTAAAATTTCAATGGGAGGTCATAAAATACAATCATCGGTTGTATATTCACCAAAAAAAGAAACAAATGTTATATAAGGCATGTGTCCTGAAGAAATAAATGTGAGACGAAAATACCTTACCTTTTGTGCTAACATCGATCAAACACAATAAAACCACTTATATAATAAATATTGGTTTACTATAGAACTATTATAGTTCAATAAATACTTATATTATGACATATATTATTTAATTATGACCATTTATCCGTAATTTATTAATAAATATATGTTTAAATAACATTTTGGGTAAAACCCCCTTTTTTATGTCTTTTTGGTTTAGTATTTTAGGACCGTATACATTGATCAAAGATAAATAATTAAAATAGTTTTAAAAATTATATAAATATCACATATATTCAATTTATACAAATTTATTTTATTTTATAAAATATTGAGAGATAAAATGAATTCCGTCATTCATAGGGATGGTTGGTCATACGTTCGAATTAACATTGTTTCCATTTTTTAGAAGGATTAAATAAAAGTAAGGTAAATAATATATAACATTTAAATAGTACATATGAAATCAAATATATCAAATATATTCATTAGAAATATACTTATTACATATCATGTAAATAATATGTAAAATAAGAATCAAAACTCTTTGTGTGACTTTTGTTTACCATACACATGAATGATGTTATCATATTCCCATGAAATGGAAATTAAAACGTTCAACATGATATTATAATTCATAGGTTATAAATATGTGATAAAAAATATAAATATGTTCTATATATCATTATATCCATTTCTTAGTGGTGGTGGGGGAAAACTAATTACATCGGTTCATGAGATGGTTGCCCACTATTCATATGACAAATGGGGTTTTCCTATTTTTTGAAATATTAGATGAATACTAGTTATGAAATTAACATAATCATATCTTAGTATATGGTATATAACATTAATTTAAAATCATCATAGTTTTAGTATATTTATTTGGAGTTTTAAGATGAAATAAAACAAAATCATATGTTTTGGAATTTGGGTATTCTTTGGAAAACATCCATATGTTAAATTGATCATATTTCATAGGAGGGTTCCACAAAAATAAATTTGTTGTATTTTGTTAGAAGGTAATTATTGAATATATATTTGATTTTATTGGATGAATAAAATTGTTTTGAAACTTTTATGTGTATAGGAGAGTGGGTGGACTTTTACAAGTGGGGTAATGGAAGCAATTGATATTTTTGAATATAAAAAAGTGTACCCCTGTTTTAAACACTTGAAAAGGCTCTATAATTGTACATTATAAAACATTATGTGATGTAACATATATATATTGACATCTGTTAATAACTTGAATTTTTTATTTATTTTTAACACTTATCATTTTATTTGGACCTCCTAGATTAACCTCTTTTTACATTAACTTTAGATAATAATTTTCTGGGTTTTTATTGTTGATTTTGACCAAGAAAATATGTTTAAACTAATAGATAATAAAATTTGATATGAATCCAAATATGAAATCTATTTTTCCAAATTCCAGTTCAATAATAAGAAAATTTTAATTCAAAATTGAACTATAAAATGAATCTAAAGAGACTGTTTTCCAATGATAAAATCTTCACAAATATAATCAGTTATAATAAGAAAATTTATTATGAAATTTATTAAAATAACCTAAATTATATTATTAAATATAAATTTGGGTATATCATTAATTTAAAACATTTTAAAACACTATTAATTTTTCCAAATTAATTCAATGAAAAGGAAGCTTCTAATAAAAACTAGTATTTTTCAATATTCACTTTAATATTAATATTTTATAAAATAATAAAAAATAACCCCTAGTAAAATTGTGTCATGTTAATGAAGAAATGTTATTTTAAATTTTCACATAATTTATAAATTTTTTACAAACTATTTTTTTATTTGTTCATAAAAAGTAATTAAAGAACCATTTTTTGAGAAAATTGTATTTTCAATGCATATAAATACAAAAATATTAATTAACTAACTGGTTTTATATGTGTTTTATTTATATAAAAACCTTATTTTTAATTTTTAAAATTATTTTATGATATTTTATATCACAAGTTTTAATGGTTAGGTTATAATAGTCATTTTAAAAAATAATATTCATAATTTATAGTGGTTCATTAAAACTCGATGTTCTGTGTAACACGTTATATCAAATAAATTATGATTTAATAGAGAAAAAAATGGTGTAAAATGTTATGGCATAATATGTGTGGAAATGGGTTAATATTACTATAAAATGTTTAACTAGATTTACAAACACTCCTTTAAATAATGATTCTAAATTTTTATTATCAATTCACATAGGAAGTCAAAACATTTCATCCATATAAGAGAAGATGTTCCTTTCTATAAATTAACATGGATCTATATTGATAATGTTTTGTGACAAAATAGTGCACTGAATTCTAATTTATCTATTTATAATCTTGTATTTAAATTATATTCCTAGACTAATCTTAAAAAGGATCTTGAATTTGAGTTACAATTGAGCTATGCATATCATCCTCAAAGTGATAGGAAATCTAAAAGGAAAATTCATACATTATAATA
This sequence comes from Viscum album, assembly GCA_963277665.1. NCBI lineage: Eukaryota > Viridiplantae > Streptophyta > Magnoliopsida > Santalales > Viscaceae > Viscum > Viscum album. Next base: position 398,084,700 of record OY728148.1, read on the forward strand.
TATTTTTAGTCTATACTTAATCATATTTAAGGGTTCATGGGATGAATATTTAACTTTGGTGGAATTATAATATAATAATAAATTCATTTCAGACATTCAAATGGAACTATATAAGGCATTGTATGAAAAATGGTTTCATACTCAAACTTATTAGGAATAAGTGAGTAAAATTAATCTTTTAAGACAATATATTATTGTGGAGAAATGGTGAAGATGAGGACAATAAAAAATCATATTAAGTCAACACTTAATTGAAAAAAATGTTATTCCAATAACTAAAGGAATTATTTATAATTACATGTAGTCTATTATGTTTTCTGGATGGTCTATCCATAGAAATGAGTTATAAGATTTTATAATATAGAGAAAATAAGTCATAGGTTCATCATTACTTTTTAATTCCTAGAAACAATATAAGATATGTCTTACCATTTATCAATTACACCTAGACTCTCTAATGATCATTTTCATTTCAATATCACATTAATAATGAAATTTATGTCAAACCAAAAACACGGTCTCACATATAATGAAATATTATTGAACATAATTTGAAAATATCATGTCCCCAGTATTCAGATGATAGTTCATGACCTTACTAAATTGGTACCATGAACAATTGATTGCATCCCAAAGAACATAATGGATTAGTATCTCTGAAAAATTCAGATACAAACATACATTTTATATTAAAAAATCTAATGAAATACAACATAGAAACTACATTCAAAAAATACATAAACATGTAGATTATACTTGCAAGTCATTAATAATAATCATCTTCCCACACTAGGGAGAAATAGAACATAATAAAGGGGTGAGATAAAATTCTAAATAAGGGTAAATTATACAATGAAATCAATTAAAAATAAACATAAACAATATTTCATGGTGACTAACTATTAACACATGCCATTAAAACATAATCCATAAAATAGTATGGTTGGAATAAAAGATTATAATTCCATAAACAATCACATGTGAAAGAGACTTAACTATATATATTTTTCTTGTCAAATAATCACAAGGACTATCAATTTCTAATATCATAATGATGGAATGCATAATGTTAGTGTAACATCCCAAAAAAATTAAATGGAATGTATCCATTATTATTATAATATCATATAGTAATAATCAAATAAAATCAATTATATTGAATAATGAAAATATTCTAAATGAATAATTAATGAAATAAGTAGTATTTCATGTAGTTAAAGAATCAATACCAATGAAATAGTTACTTGACCATTGGAAATGTAATATGACCATTATGAATTAAGCTGGTCAGTTGAAGAGTAACCTCACCACGGGAATTATAAATAAAATTTAGGCATATTATTAATGATATTATGGAATAATTATATCATAGTCTATGTAAATAAATGTTTTTTAAAAATCAATTAACTATTCGAATTTTTGTAAGTCATAAAAAATTAATTAATGTTTTATAAATAAATAAATAATTTAATATAAAATAAATTTTTCATAAAATATATTCATTAATTAATATTTTTATGTATTATAATTTTAGGTTAACTTTAATATACCTTATGCAATTTTTCAAATTGTTATAATATCAGTTATAATATTGAAATCAATTTCCTTCATGTAAATATGGATTTTAATTAAAAATTAAATTACTTATATTTGGACAATTATTTTCATAAAATGGAGTAATGTTTTCAATTCTAAAAATCTATAAATTGTTAGAGTAATTTATGGGTATTTTAAGAAAATACATGAATTTTTTTATAAAGAGTAAAATATGATAATTTCATATAAAAGCTAAATACATGATTTATGGAGTCATAGAAGATGTATGGATGATATAAGACAAAAATATCTTAATACTATTCATTATTTTAATATATTTAGTAATAATTATCAAACTAATCATATTCTTGACCAGAAATAAAAAACAAATGAATATAATAATGAGGAAACACCCTTCTTCTCCACAAAATATTCCACCAATCACCACCTCTTTTCCACACACATCTCAAGATTTATCACTTGTAAAAATTCATCCCAATTCACTTCCCTAGCCCCTACCCCTTGTCCAAAATATATTAGTCTCATAAAAAGACCACAACGATTTCTCTATAAAGGCTATCAAATGTGGAGGGATTCAAAAAGAAAATTTTTATTTCTTTACATTTTGATTCTTTCCATGTTATTTTTAATTTTTTATTATCTACTCACCTCTGATAATACTAATTGAATGATAACTACAATAAATTAAATATATTATAATTATATCCTATTAGTGGAAGATTCATCATTAAACACCTCCCCCTCTATCATTATTTCTGTAATTGAAATTGTCGCATGTGATATGTCAATTTACTAACATCGTGGGAGATTAACATTAATTTTTATTTAATAAAAATTTTGGATATTTATCCACATTTTACATGAACATCCATTCATATATACAAGTGAACCGATCATGAAAAATAAAAACAAGCACACAAAATGATGAAATTAAACTCTATATCTCATCGAAAATCAATTAAATGAACCTAATAAAACTATAATGAATCAAATTAATTTTTAAAGGGCGATGTATTTTCTAATTAATGAACCTAATTCAATTATATAGTATATTAATTTGAATAAATTATTCATACATAATGTAATGTGAATTCATCAACCCAACTCTCTTTCCTTGGGTTTTCCATTCATCAACCCTTTATAAGTATAGATATTCTATTATTTTTCCTCATATATCATTTATTAAGAAATATATTATATTTTTCTACAATATAAATTTTACCAATATAGTTTTTTGAAAAATGAAAATATTTTTTTCGAATCAATTATTCTTCCAAAAAAACGTCATTTTATTCTTGTGAGATTTTTTATTCATCACAAATAATGGATGATACTTATACCATGTTTTTTATTCACTATTAATTTTTGCAAACCCAATGATTATAATTTAATTTATGTTTTATGAAATTGAACCCATTTTTTCTATGGATTATTTTATGACCAATGTTGACATATGTTCTATGTGGAATTCATGATAATTTAAATGTAATGATGTGAAGGGTGATCCCTGAATTATATAATGCTAAAAATAATTGGGTAATGTTATATATCTTATGATAAAAAAATAAATATTCATTAACATGATGAAATATTTGTTCACAATGTTGTGTGGTAGTTGACCATGAAGAAATGTCATTTCATTTTAATGCATTGCCACATTCTAAGCCTTTTCATAATACTTATTTTGTGGATTGTGGTCATACACCTATTTTTGTTATGATAATGATCATTATCAACCCAAGGTTATATTGATCCTTGTTATTATCTATCCATTTACTGGTATTTAATCTCATCCCTTTATATGATGTATATCATCATGTGATTACTTGTACTAATGAGAACACGAGGGAAAATAAGAAGAATGGGAAGAATGAATTGAAAAAATGTTTTTGTTTTATTTTTTAAATTTTATGTATCATACTATTTTTCACAAGACATTAAGCCTGGTATATTGGGTGTATAATTCTATTATTTATTTTAATATAAAATTATGTTATAAGTTACATAATAAATAATTGGTCCACTAAAGTTGGTATTGTCGCATAGTTTAGATAACATGGGAGTTGGAATTACATAACCTTAGTGAAAACCCTTAGTAAGTGTCTAAGTATATGTAACCACCAAATAAGTTCTACTTTATAAAATTATATACAATGTAGTCCCATAAGATATTCCTTAAATATAAATTGCATAAAAGTAATGAATTATTTATTCTTGACTTTTTGACTTCTGTTATTTTATAAACTTTTCTATTTTTGAAAATGGTGTAAACCAGGAGAAACAAAGACAACAACCCATGTGAGGGACAATACAATGATTGCTCCGATGACATACTCAATGCCTTGGTAATTGATCTAAATGTTACATGGTGATTATTAACAACCACTCTCAGGTTAATAACAATAATTTGAATAATGTCTAACGTTTGACTTTTACTAGGAGGAAAGAACTACCTATTGGTTCCATTATGCATCAAACAACACTGAGGTATAGCGGATCTTCTAATATAGTATATGTGGACCATTGGATCATTTAAATTGTGAAGTTATTTTTTGTATGTCTGTGTTCTTATATGGAGATGATGACTATGGTTGTTTATCGTCTAGATAGAGTGGTCTATCAATGGTGTGAATTGACTAAGAACACTAAACCGAAGTCTGAAATTGATGATATGGAGTGGGAAGACTTTACAAAAAAATATCTTAACAAGTACATACCTCAAAAGCAACTTATATAGATGCAGATATATTTCATAGATCTGAAGTAGATGGAAGGTAAATGTTTCATGTCCTAATAAAATTCACATGGATTTCAAGGTATTCTTTTAGTTTGTTATCAATATAGCAGAAAAATTGATAGATAATTTAATGGTTTAAAATAACAGCTTAAAAGGGCTCTGGAAGTTCAAGAAATTGAGAGTAATAACGACTATTATCAATGTTTTCTTATTGAATAGATATAGTGTGGAGAATGGTATAACATATATAAAGATAAGTAATAAACGATGGAGTTTTATGATGCTGGATCTAATGACAAATATGGAAAGAAATATCAACCACTCACTTGTCAAATATGTGGGAAGAAGAATCATGTGAATTTCCTCAATGGGATAGGAAAATACTTCATGTGTTTTATTTAATGCCACCAAGCTCATGAATATTAAAAATACAAGAGTAAGTAGGACAATGTTGGGGAGGAAAAGAGATCACTACCCCCAAAAGAATCCTACATCTATAGGGAGAAAAGGAACCATGCAAGAAAAATCACTAAACCTCATGTCCTCGAGGGTAATCAGCATCAAAATACACTAATGAAAAATTATAATGGAATGAATTATTCCTTTTTTATTCCTGAAGTGGAGCTATAAAATGAATTTGTACAAGGTACCCATAAAATTCACTCAAGAATGGAAAATCCTAATTTTATTATAATTCAATTCATTCCATTATATAATGAAAGATTTATTTAACCATTTAATCATATCCTCGAATCCTTGAAGTAGATATATCTATAAAAACACCATGTTGTGTAATCAATGCAATCAATATGTTAGAATCTTCTCTTATTGGAATATGTTGTAAGATTCCTGCAACGAATCTTATGATACATAACTATAAGGAATTTGAAATTATAATGTGAATGAATTATATCTCATAATGTAGAGAATATATAAACTATCCGAAAAAGGGAATCATATTTTAATATTTGGAACCATCCCGGGATCATCTATAAATTCTATGATGATCATGAATCTCCTTGGTAAAATCCTTCAATGGTGTGGGTGCAGATTCTCTATGAAGAAGAATACAGTACTCAAATATTTTAGTCACGAATGGTATCAACCTAGGTAAATTACCATTTCTGAGGGAATAAAGTGATATATTTCCTGAAGAGTTACTAATACTTTTCCCACATCATGAGGTATAGTCTTAATATAACCCATACATTGTAAAGACCCGTAAAATTCAAGGAAATATTTTTCTTACTTTTCTTTGGAATTTTACAAGAACGCAGTTTTTGACGGCACCAGATTCTGAGGGCCGGTGTGCCTGGAATCATTTTCTGAAGTTTAGCTCAGGTACGTTCAGTGAAAAAACAAGCGGGTTTTTCTAACTTTTGAACCGGTGCTCGGAATCGAATTCTGAGGGCACCGATGGAATCGCTGTGCCAATATTTTCTTAGAAACGCGTTTTCCAGAGTTGAGTTTTCTCGGGTGTGGTTTTTAATTTTTGGGGTTAAGTTAAGAAATAAAATAATGTGGTGCGACAACATTATTTTATTTCACTTAAAAGCCACATAAAGCCTCTTAAGCAAGGTTAAGAGGATAAGGTGGGACCCACGATATCCTACCACATGGTAGGATATTTGAAAGGTGGGGCCCGCATGAGCCCAACCATTTCTTTCCCTCTAAGTAACGCACCCGCGAAAACCACTTTTAAATGAATGTCAACCGATGCATTTTCTTAAATTCTAAACGCCTCTATTAATTGGGCAGTTAAGTCGTTACCATTAATTCAACGAATTAATGGATCGTTTTTTAACATTGTTTTTTTCGTTTGTTGGCATAATAATAAAATAAGAACAACACATGTGGGTGGCTTGTTGAGAGGATTGACAGAAAAACTATGTTATTCATCCTCCTTCGTGAAGAATGAAAAGAACGCGTAGAACGCGAAGAACGCCAAACCCTCGGAGATCGACGACGCGATGCCGTGTTCTAAGACGCCGACGACTCTCCTTCCGCGACGTTTCTTCCGTGACGATCCTTCACCGCGAAAATCTTCGATCATCAAATGATTGAGGTAGGGGATTACGGATCTTTTAATTTCCTTTGTGGATTTTATCCTCAACATGGTATTAAATGGTGCAATTAAATATCTGTGTTTTCTTTAATCCTCGGAGATCGTCGACGAGACGCCGTGTATCGCGACGACGCGACGCCCCTTCTGCGACGTGATGATCTTCTTCTTCCGCGACGGTCAATTCCGCGAAGAACTCACGTTCGACGACTACAACAATGTAGGGGTTTGATTCATATAATTCCTTGTGATTTATACCCGCAGAGTTTGATTAATCTTTTGTTGTGAGATATTCTAAAACTGCTAATGCGGTGGGTTCGGACCAATGAACAAGTCCGAACCCACCGCCCCTTTCGTTCTTGGTGTTTGAAACAGATGACGTCGACAAAACAAGCCACACGGACGATGTGAGGTCCTTGTAGTGAAGGATGGACCCTGGTAGGGCCTTTGGAGAAGACGACATGAATTTTCGAGCACCGGAACTCGTCCGGTGGTCCGTAGAGAAACCTGCCGGCGCGCCCTACCGGCACAATGGCGCTGGCGGCGGAAGGCAGCGGTGCCCAGTGCGTCGCCGTGGAGAACCGCCGCGGTGGTAGGCCGGCCGACCCACGACCACGCGGGACCGGTGAAGGCGGGACGTGGCACCATGGCCGCGTCCGTCGGCGAGAGGCGGCCCCCCCAACGCGGGGTCGCAGACCAATCAAGGGGGTGGTGCCCCCCTTCTGCACCGTTCGGCCATTACAGCCGAACCACCTGGCGATCGGGCCGCACCCGCGCCGGCCGGGCCAGGCCGCACCATCCGGGTCGGACCCAGGTTGAGTTAACCCAGTTCTGGCCGACCCAGGGGGGTTGGGCCAGGTCGGTCCGGGCCCAGACCCCCCCTATTTTCGGACCTTTTCGGTATTTTGCTCATAACATGAGCTACGGGCCTCCGATCGACGCACCGTCAGTGGCGATGTGATACTTCGATCGAGACGGTCATTTCAGTATATCGCACTCAAGTTCTCGGAATACTTTGGGTTCGTCCAGGTTGGTTCATTTACAAAACCAACCAGGCCCTCGGAGCGGAAATGATCATAACTAGAGCTCTGGACGTCCGACCGACATGTTGTTGAATTTGATGGATTTCTCTTAGTGAGAAGGATCTTTTGGAGTACTCTGCCCATGGTTTGGATGCAGGTGGAGTACAGTCGGGTTGGTATTGACTTAAAACCCAACATGGGCCCTGGAAAGAAAAAGCCGATAACTCTCAGACCGGGCGTCCGATTGACGCGCCATCTGCGACATTGTGTTCCTGTTGACGATACGGAACTTTTGGGTACATCAACTCTGGACTATGTGTCATTTGATGTATCAGCCTCTCGGCTCGTGGAGCGGACCCTCCCGAACGAGCTTGCTGTGTGCAGGAACCCTATAGCTGGCTGCGACTACTACGACGACGACTCTACAGAGATCCTCAGTGGATTCATTGACGACGACTACAGAACTCAGTGATCCTTTGTGGATCAGTGCTACTGATCCTGTATGGGCCCTATCTTATGTCGGTCAGCGCTCAGCGGTCCTGTGTGGGCCAGCGCCTACAGATCCTGTGTGGGTCTGATCCTGCGTGGGTATTTGCGGGGGTTAGTTACATATCGATCCTGTGTGGGTCAGATCCTTTGTGGGTAATTGCGGGGGTTAGTTACCTATCGATCCGGTGTGGGTCAGATCTTTTGTGGGTTATTACGGGGGTTAGTACCTATCGATCCTTTGTGGGTCCGATTGCTGAGATGAATTAGTAGATATATTTGATCATCTCTATCGTCATACGAAAAGTATATCTATATGAGCTGAATCATGTTTTTCTTTCCTATGTGGATTGTGTTGTGCTATCCTGTGTGGATTTACATTTTCCTTCTCATGTGGACTGGGTTGTACTTGGGCTCAGATGTTGGAGCCGAATGAGAATTGATGACTTAGGTATATGTATGGTCTTATACCTAAGCAGTGTTGAATGTTACTTTGTGATTGTATCTTTCCATTGTGGATTATACTTTGTGGATTCTTGGAGACCTTCGGGGGTCTCGGGGTCCCTACTAAGTAGCTTATACTCACCCCTACACAGGCTATGCCTGCACTACGTTGTGTTGGTTGCAAACGATGGACAACACTGATCGTGGTTGAGGCTCGCAGAGCAGGATGGTACCTGGAGGTAGACCACTGGGTAGGACGTTCTCGGAGCGGACGGATGCACCCAATGAGTTTTGGAGGCTATCTGTACTCACCCTTTAAGTGGGATTTCCAGTGGACAACTCGACGTTGTAGATTTTCTTTTCAGTTGCTATTTTCCCTTCCAGTTGTACTTTACTTTTAGTCTGGGTTTGTATACTTGCCCACTTACTTTTCCACACTTACTATTGTACTCTGTTTTTACATAGTGTTTACTTCTTATGGTTTATTGCTCTGTGGTGTTTGATTACATTACAAAGGCCATGCCTTCCCTTTTTACCAGGATTTACACCTTGGTGCTAGTCGCCAGCCCCTGGCCTCTGGAAGGGGGGCTTGGGGTAGTCACGGCATGGGCCTTGAGGACGAGTCGTGACAAATTGGTATCAGAGGAGTTCGGTTCTACCGCAGAACTTGGGACTTTGATCTTTTTCTATGTGAAGCAATAGTGTTAAGCATATTGGGTGTGGTTATCAGTCCAGGGTGTCCAGTGTTGGTGCGGCGGCCGACATATCCGTACACCAGGACCCTGACTTCTGATATCTGACTTAAAACATGAAAACATTGATTGCATGTGTGCTTCAAGTTTTCATTGTGATTACATTGTGTCAGATCACCAGGTATACTGTTCTGACCATGGCACACCTATTCCCTTTTCAGGATGGACCCACGATGGCAGCTAGCTAGGGTTCTGAGGGTTGAGTGTGACAACAGCCCACCGAACGACGAGACCTCGGTACATGGCCTTTTGACAGCTGAGGCACCGACGGTACCTCTACCTACCGAGCCACGGATGCTTCCAGCCCATCCATTGATGATGCACGTCACCTTAGTGTACTGCACGAGTTCTAGTACCATCGACCTCCCAGGTTCCGTGGGGAGACGGACCCCCAGGCCGCCGAGGACTGGCTAGAGGCAGTCATACGGGTTTTCAGGTTAGTGTGGACACTAGCTTACCTCATGGTGATCCTCGCAGAGAGCCTACTGCATGTGGCAGCAGGTAGATGGTGGAGCGTGATGCTCCAGGTGCACGATGAGGCATCTCTCCTCTGGACGGACTTTGAGAGCCTCATCCGCTCAGAGTTTGTCCTAGCCACCATCTATGCGGTGTACATCCCGGAGATTCTACAGCTACGACATGGCAGCTTGATGGTCGCCTAGTACTCGGCGAGATTTTCCTATCTCTCGCGCTACATGAAATACATGGTACATGACCCATTCTTCCAGGACCGGACCTTTGAGTAGGGATTGAGGCATGAGATCTTGCCATCGTTGATCTCCCTCAGCATTCTGACCCAGGCAGGAGTACTGGAGTGAGCCCTTCTAATTGAGAGCTCCTTGAAGAGTCTACATCAGCATGGAGACCAACCGTAGGGCGGCAGGTAGCAGAGTCCTCTGCAGCAGGCAGTCGACGGATGACTCATGGGTCCAGGAAGACCAAACCCTCAGGCAGACGACCTCAGGACATTGGCTCAGCAGTGAGTGGAACATAGTGAGGAGCCAGTATTTCGAGAGGCAGACAATGCTACGCATGCGGCGGGTAGGGCCACATGGCTCGTGACTGCCCGACCCGCCGTGCCGAGGAGCAGCAGACGGTTGAGGGGCCACCCAGGCAGAGGGAGAGGGTCGACCATGGCGGTCCGCAGGGATAAGGCGGAAGAGGCAGAGGAGCTGGCCGAGCAGCAGGTGGTGGGCGACACTTTGAGGCTCTACCACCACCACCAACAGGAGGTCCGCCCAGACCACAGGGAGCTGGCGGGCAAAGACAGGCATAGGTCCAGGCAGCGGAGGCCTATGACAACGGCGTGCCTGAGATGATTCGAGGTACTATATGTGTCTATTACACCCTTGCTGCAGTTCTTATAGACACAGGAGAGAGTCACTCTTTCATCGTCGCTGCCCTTTTTCGGAGCTCGGAGATTCCAACAGAGCCGTTGGCTCGATCCTTACTGCTAGAGACTCCTACGGGGGCAGACTCGATGATTACACACTGGTGCCGACAGAGTGAGCTTACTCTAGGAGGTGAGAGCTTCGGCGGGGATCTTCTTGTAGCAGCGTCGAGGCCTTACGATGTCATCTTGGGCATGGATTGGTTATCTATAGTCCATGCTTAGATTAACTGTATTAGGCACAATGTGCGATGTGTATGCACCGACGGGAGCAGGTTCACCTTTACCGGCTTGAAGGGAGACTTCGCATTATAGGATGGAGTCATAGAAGATGTATGGATGATATAAGACAAAAATATCTTAATACCATTCATTATTTTAATATATTTAGTAATAATTATCAAACTATTCATATTCTTGACCAGAAATAAAAAACAAATGAATATAATAATGAGAAAACACCCTTCTCCTCCACAAAATATTCCACCAATCACCACCTCTTTTCCACACACATCTCAAGATTTATCACTTGTAAAAATTCATCCCAATTCACTTCCCTAGCCCCTACCCCTTGTCCAAAATATATTAGTCTCATAAAAAGACCACAACCATTTCTCTATAAAGGATATCAAATGTGGAGGGATTCAAATAGAAAATTTTTATTTCTTTACATTTTGTTTCTTTCCATGTTATTTTTAATTTTTTATTATCTACTCACCTCTCATAATACAAATTGAATGATAACTACAATAAATTAAATATATTATAATTATATCCTGATAGTGGAAGATTCATCATTAAACACCTCCCCCTCTATCATTATTTCTGTAATTGAAATTGTCGCATGTGATATGTCAATTTACTAACATCGTGGGAGATTAACATTAATTTTCATTTAATAAAAATTTTGGATATTTATCCTAATTTTACATGAACATCCATTCATATATACAAGTGAACCGATCATGAAAAATAAAAACAAGCGCACAAAATGATGAAATTAAACTCTATATCTCATCGAAAATCAATTAAATGAACCTAATAAAACTATAATGAATAAAATTAATTTTTAAAGGGCGATGTATTTTCTAATTAATGAACCTAATTCAATTATATAGTATATTAATTTGAATAAATTATTCATACATAATGTAATGTGAATTCATCAACCCAACTCTCTTTCCTTGGGTTTTCCATTCATCAACCCTTTATAAGTATAGATATTATATTATTTTTCCTCATATATCATTTATTAAGAAATATATTATATTTTTCTACAATATAAATTTTACCAATATAGTTTTTTGAAAAATGAAAATATTTTTTTCAAATCAATTATTCTTCCAAAAAAAACGTCATTTTATTCTTGTGAGATTTTTTATTCATCACAAATAATGGATGATACTTATACCATGTTTGTTATTCACTATTAATTTTTGCAAACCCAATGATTATAATTTAATTTATGTTTTATGAAATTGAACCCATTTTTTCTATGGATTATTTTATGAGCAATGTTGACATATGTTCTATGTGGAATTCATGATAATTTAAATGTAATGATGTGAAGGGTGATCCCTGAATTATATAATTCTAAAATAAATTGGGTAATGTTATATATCTTATGATAAAAACATAAATATTCATTAACATAATGAAATATTTGTTCACAATTTTGTGTGGTAGTTGACCATGAATAAATGTCATTTCATTTTAATGCATTGCCACATTCTAAGCCTTTTCTTAATACTTATTTTGTGGATTGTTGTCATACATCTATTTTTTTTATAATGATCATTATCAACCCAATTTTATATTGATCCTTGTTATTATCTATCCATTTACTGGTATTTTATCTCATACCTTTATATGATGTATATCATCATGTGATTACTTGTACTAATGAGAACACGAGGGAAAATAAGAAGAATGGGAAGAATGAATTGAAAAAATGTTTTTGTTTTAATTTTTAAATTTTATGTATCATACTATTTTTCACAAGACAGTAAGCCTTGTATATTGGTTTTATAATTCTATTATTTATTTTAATATAAAATTATGTTATAAGTTACATAATAAATAAATGGTCCACTAAAGTTGGTATTGTCGCATAGTTTAGATAACATGGGAGTTGGAATTACATAAGCTTAGTGAAAACCCTTAGTAAGTGTCTAAGTATATGTAACCACCAAATAAGTTCTACTTTATAAAATTATATACAATGTAGTCCCATAAGATATTCCTTAAATATAAATTGCACAAAAGTAATGAATTATTTATTCCTGACTTTTTGACTTCTGTTATTTTATAAACTTTTCTATTTTTGGAAATGGTGTAAACCAGGAGAAACAAAGACAACAACCCATGTGAGGGAAAATACAATGATTGCTCCGATGACATACTCAATGCCTTGGTAATTGATCTAAATGTTACATGGTGATTATTAACTACCACTCTCAGGTTAATAACAATAATTTGAATAATGTGGAACGTTTGACTTTAACTAGGAGGAAAGAACTACCTATTGGTTCCTTTTTGCATCAAAAAACACTGAGGTATAGCGGATCTTCTAATATAGTATATGAGGACCATTGGATCATTTAAATAGTGAAGTTATTTTTTGTATGTCTATATTCTTATATGGAGATGATGACTATGGTTTTTTATCGTCTAGATAGAGTGGTCTATCAATGGTGTGAATTGACTAAGAACACTAAACCGAAGTCTGAAATTGATGATATGGAGTGGGAAGACTTTACAAAAAAATTTCTTAACTAGTACATACCTCAAAACCAACTTATATAGATGCAGAGATATTTCATAGATCTGAAGTATATGGAAGGTAAATGTTTCATGTCCTAAAAAAATTCACATGGATTTCAAGGTATTCTTTTAGTTTGTTATCAATATAGATAGAAAAATTGATAGATAATTTAATGGTTTAAAATAACAGCTTAAAAGGGCTCTGGAAATTCAAGAAATTGAGAGTAATAACGAGTATTATCAATGTTTTCTTATTGAATAGATATAGTGTGGAGAATGGTATAACATATATAAAGATAAGTAATAAACGATGGAGTTTTATGATGCAGGATCTAATGACAAATATGGAAAGAAATATCAACCACTCACTTGTCAAATATGTGGGATGAAGAATCATGTGAATTTCCTCAATGGGATAGGAAAATACTTCATGTGGTTTATTTAATGCCACCAAGCTCATGAATATTACAAATACAAGAGTAAGTAGGACAATGTTGGGGAGGAAAAGAGATCACTACCCCCAATAGAATCCTACATCTATAGGGTGAAAAGGAACCATGCATGAAAACTCAGTAATCCTCATGTCCTCGAGGGTAATCAGCATCAACATACACTAATGAAAAATTATAATGGAATGAATTATTCCTTTTTTATTCCTGATGTGGAGCAATAAAATGAATTTGTACAAGGTACCCATAAAATTCACTCAAGAATGGAAAATCCTAATTTTATTATAATTCAATTCATTCCATTATATAATGAAAGATTTCTTTAACCATTTAATCATATCCTCGAATCCTTGAAGTAGATATATCTATAAAAACACCATGTTGTGTAATCAATGCAATCAATATGTTAGAATCTTCTCTTATTAGAATATGTTGTAAGATTCCTGCAATGAATCATATGATACATAACTATAAGGAATTTGAAATAATAATGTGAATGAATTATATCTCATAATGTAGAAATATATAAACTATCAGAAAAAGGGAAACATATTTTAATATTTGGAACCATCCCGTGATCATCTATAAATTCTATGATGATCATGAATCTCCTTGGTAAAATCCTTCAATGGTGTGGGTGCATATTCTCTATGAAGAAGAATACAGTACTCAAATTTTTTAGTCACGAATGGTATCAACCTAGGTAAATTACCATTTGTGAGGGAATAAAGTGATATATTTCCTGAAGAATTACTAATACTTTTCCCACATCATGAGGTATAGTCTTAATATAACCCATACATTGTAAAGACCCGTAAAAGTCAAGGAAATATTTTTCTTACTTTTCTTTGGAATTTTACAAGAACGCAGTTTTTGACGGCACCTGATTCTGAGGGCCGGTGTGCCTGGAATCATTTTCCGAAGTTTAGCTCAGGTACGTTCAGTGAAAAAACAAGCGGGTTTTTCTAACTTTTGAACCGGTGGTCAGAATCGAATTTTGAGGGCACCGATGGAATCGCAGTGTCGGTATTTTCTTAGAAACGCCTTTTCCAGAGATGAGTTTTCTTGGGTGTGGTTTTTAATTTTTGGGGTTAAGTTATGAAATAAAATAATGTGGCGCGACAACATTATTTTATTTCACTTAAAAGCCACATAATGCCTCTTAAGCAAGGTTAAGAGGATAAGGTGGGAACCACGATATCCTACCACGTGGTAGGATATTTGAAAGGTGGGGCCCGCATGAGCCCAACCATTTCTTTCCCTCTAAGTAACGCACCCGTGAAAACCACTTTTAAATGAATGTCAACTGATGCATTTTCTTAAATTCTAAACGCCTATATTAATTGGGCAGTTAAGTCGTTACCATTAATTCACCGAATTAGTGTTTCGTTTTTTAACTTTGTTTTTTTCGTTTGTTGGCATAATAATAAAATAAGACCAACACATGTGGGTGGCTTGTGGAGAGGTTTGACAGAAAAACTATGTTCTTCATCCTCCTTCGTGAAGAATGAAATGAACGTGTAGAACGCGAAGAACGCCAAACCCTCAGATATCAACGACGCGACGCCGTGTTCTGAGCCACCGACGACTCCCCTTCCGTGACGTTTCTTCCATGACGATCCTTCACCGCGAAAATCTTCGATCATCAAACGATTGAGGTAGGGGATTACGGATCTTTTAATTTCCTTTGTGGATTTTATCCTCAATATGGGATTAAATGGTGCAATTAAATATCTGTGTTTTCTTTAAACCTCGGAGATCGTCGACGAGGCGCCGTGTACCGCGACGACACGACGCCCCTTCTGCGACGTGATGATCTTCTTCTTCCGCGACGGTCAATTCCGCGAAGAACTCACGTTCGACGACTACAACAAGGTAGGGGTTTGATTCATATAAATCCTTGTGATTTATACCCGCAGAGTTTGATTAATCTTTTGTTGTGAGATATTCTAAAACTGCTAACGCGGTGGGTTCGGACCAATGAACAAGTCTGAACCCACTGCCCCTTTCGTTCTTGGTGTTTGAAACAGACGAAGTCGACAAAACAAGCCACACAGATGATGTGAGGTCCTCGTAGTGAAGGATGGACCCTGGTAGGGCCTTTGGAGAAGACCACATGAATTTCCGATCACCGGAACTCCTCTGGTGGTCCGTAGAGAAACCTGCCGGTGCGCCCTACCGGCACGATGGCGCTGGCGGCAGAAGGCGGCGGCGCCTGGCGCGCCGCCTTGGAGAACCGCCGCGGTGGCAGGCTGGCCGACCCACGACCGCGCGGGACCGGCGAAGGCGGGACGTGGCACCCTGGCCGCGTCCGTTGGCGAGAGGCGGCCCCCCAACGCGGGGCCGCAGACCATTCAAGGGGGCGGTGCCCCCCTTCTACACCGTTAGGTCGTTACGGCCGAGCCACCTGGCGACCGGGTCGCACCTGCGCCGGCCATGCCGGGCCGCACCATCCGGGTCGGACCCGGGTTGAGTTGACCCAGTTCTGGCTGACCCAGGGGGGTTGGGCAGGGTCGGTCCGGGCCCAGACCCCCCGTTTTCGGACCTTTTCGGTATTTTGCTCATAACTTGAGCTACAGGCCTCCGATCGACGCACCGTCAGTGGCGATGTCATACTTCGATCGAGACGGTCGTTTAAGTATATCGCACTCATGTTCTCGGAATACTTTGGGTTCGTCCAGGTTGGTTCGTTTACAAAACCAACCAGGCCCTCGGAGTGGAAATGCTCATAACTAGAGCTCTGAACGTCCGACCGACATGTTGTTGAATTTGATGGATTTATCTTAGTGAGAAGGATCGTTTGGCGTACTCCGCCCAAGGTTTGGATGCGGGTGGAGTACAGTCGGGTTGGTATTGACTTAAAAACCAACAGGGGCCCTGGAAAGAAAAAGACGATAACTCTCAGACCGGGCGTCCGATTGACGCGCCATCTGCGACATTGAGTTCATGTTGACGATACGGAACTTTTGGGTACATCAACTCGGGCCTATGTGTCATTTGATGTATCAGCCTCTCGGCTTGTGGAGCGGACCCTCCCGAACGAGCTTACTGTGTGCAGGAACCCTATAGCTGGCTGCGACTACTATGACGACGACTCTACAGAGATCCTCAGTGGATTCGTTGACGACGACTAGAGAAATCAGTGATCCTTTGTGGATCAGTGCTACTGATCCTGTATGGGTCCTATCTTGTGTCGGTCAGCGCTCAGCGGTCCTGTGTGGGCCAGCGCCTACAGATCCTGTGTGGGTCTAATCCTGCGTGGGTCTTTGCGGGGGTTAGTTATCTATCGATCCTGTGTGGGTCAGATCCTTTGTGGGTAATTGCGGGGGTTAGTTACATATCGATCCGGTGTGGGTCAGATCCTTTGTGGGTCATTACGGGGGTTAGTACCTATCGATCCTTTGTGGGTCCGATGGTTGAGATGAATTAGTAGATATATCTGATCATCTCTATCGTCATACGAAATGTATATCTATATGAGCTGAATCATGTTTTTCTTTCCTATGTGGATTGTGTTGTGCTATCCTGTGTGGATTTACATTTTGCTTCTCATGTGGACTGGGTTGTACTTGGGCTCAGATGTTGGAGCCGAATGAGAATTGATGACTTAGGTATATGTATGGGCTTATACCTAAGCAGTGTCGAATGTTACTTTGTGATTGTATCTTTCTATTGTGGATTATACTTTGTGAATTCTTGGAGACCTTCGGGGGTCTCGGGGTCCCTAATAAGTAGCTTATACTCACCCCTGCACATGCTATGCATGTACTACGTTGTGTTGGTTGCAGATGATGGACAACACTGATCGTGGTTGAGGCTCGCAGAGCAGGATGGTACATGGAGGTAGACCACTGGGTAGGACGTTCTCGGAGCGGACGGATGCACCCGAGGAGTTTTGGAGGCTATCTGAACTCACCCTTTAAGTGGGATTTCCAGTGGACAACTCGACGTTGCAGATTTTCTTTTCAGTTGCTATTTTTCCTTCCAGTTGTACTTAACTTTTAGTCTGGGTTTGTATACTTTCCCACTTACTTTTCCACACTTACTATTGTACTCTGTTTTTACATAGTGTTTACTTCTTATGGTTTATTGCTCTGTGGTTTTTTTTTACATTACAAAGGCCATGCGTTCCCATTTTACTAGGATTTACGCCTTGGTGCTAGTCGCCAGCCCCTGGCCTATGGAAGGGGGGCTTGGGGTAGTCACGGCATGGGCCTTGAGGACGGGTCGTGACAAATTGGTATCAGAGGAGTTCGGTTCTACCGCAGAACTTGGGACTTTGATCTTTTTCTATGTGAAGCAATAGTGTTAAGCGTATTGGGTGTGGTTATCAGTCCAGGGAGTCCAGTGTTGGTGCGGTGGCCGACGTATCCGTACACCAGGACCCTGACTTCTGATATCCGACTTAAAACATGAAAACATTGATTGCATGTGTGCTTCAAGTTTTCATTGTGATTGCATTGTGTCAGCTCACCAGGTATACTGTTCTGACCATGGCACACCTATTCCCTTTTCAGGATGGCCCCACGATGGCAGCTAGCTAGGGTTCTAAGGGTTGAGTTCGACAACAGCCCACCGAGCGACGATACCTCGGTACATGGCCTTTTGACAGCTGAGGCACCGACGGTACCTCTACCTACCGAGCCACGGATGCTTCCAGCCCATCCATTGATGATGCACGTAACCTTAGTGTACTGCACGAGTTCCAGTACAAGCGACCTCCTTGGTTCCGTGGGGAGACGGACCCCCAGGCCGCCAAGGACTGGCTAGAGGCACTCATACGGGTTTTCAGGTTACTGTGGACACTAGCTTACCTCATGGTGATCCTCGCAGAGAGCCTATTGCATGTGGCAGCAGGTAGATGGTGGAGCGTGATGCTCCAGGTGCACGATGAGGCATCTATCCTCTGGACGGACTTTGAGAGCCTCATCCGCTCAGAGTTTGTCCTAGCCACCATCTGTGCGGTGTACATCCAGGAGCTTCTACAGCTACGACATGGCAGCTTGATGGTCACCTAGTACTTGGCGATATTTTCCTATCTCTCGCGCTACATGAAAGACATGGTACAAGACCCATTCTTCCAGGACCGGACCTTTGAGTAGGGATTGAGGAATGAGATCAGGAAATCGTTGATCTCCCTCAGCATTCTGACCTAGGCGGGAGTACTGGAGTGAGCCCTTCTAATTGAGAGCTCCTTGAAGAGTCTACATCAGCATGGAGACCAACCGTAGGGCGGCAGGTAGCAGAGTCCTCTGCAGCAGGCAGTCGACGGATGACTCATGGGTCTAGGAAGACCAAACCCTCAGGCAGATGACCTCAGGACACTGGCTCAGCAGTGAGTGGAACACAGTGAGGAGCCAGTATTTCGAGAGGCAGACAATGCTACGCATGCGGCGGGCAGGGCCACAAGGCTCGTGACTGCCCGACCCGCCGTGCCGAGGAGCAGCAGACGGTTGAGGGGCCACCCAGGCAGAGGGAGAGGGTCGACCGTGGCGGTCCACAGGGAGAAGGCAGAAGAGGAAGAGGAGCTGGCCGAGCAGCAGGTGGTGGGCGACGCTTTGAGGCTCTACCACCACCACCAACAGGAGGTCCGCCCCGACCACAGCGAGCTGGCGGGCAAAGACAGGCATAGCTCCAGGCAGCGGAGGCCTATGAAAACGGCGTGCCTGAGATGATTCGAGGTACTATATGTGTCTATTACACCCTTTCTGCAGTTCTTATAGACACAGGAGAGAGTCACTCTTTCATAGCTGCTGCCCTTGTTCGGAGCTCGGAGATTCCAACAGAGTCGTTGGCTCGATCCTTACTGCTAGAGACTGCTACGGGGGCAGACTCGATGATTACACACTGGTGCCGACAGAGTGAGCTTACTCTAGGAGGTGAGAGATTCGGCTGGGATCTTGTTTTAGCAGCGTCGAGGCCTTACGACGTCATCTTGGGCATGGATTGGTTATCTACAGTCCATGCTTAAATTTACTATATTAGGCGCAAGGTGCGATGTGTATGCACCGACGGGAGCAGGTTCACCTTTACCGGCTTGAAGGGAGCCTTCGCAGCATAGGATGGACTTCCGCAGAGGATAGGACAACCCATCACTAATCAGTTGGCTAGCCTCATCCTAGGAGCAATTGACGTGCAGAGTCCTAGTTTTCCTGCAATGGTGGATCTGTATGCGGACATCTTTCCCAACGATGTTCCAGGAGTACCTCATCATAGAGAGGTAGACTTTTATATTGATCTGTACCACGGTACATCCCCGATATCCACTCCATCATATCGGATGGCCCCCACTGAGCTTCGAGAGATACGGGTACATTTGGAGGACTTGGAGTGCAATGGTTTTATCAGACCTAGTGTTTCACCCTGGGATTCCCTGATATTGTTCTCCAAGAAGGCGGATGGGAGCTTACAACTGTGTGTAGACTATCGTCTCCTGAACTAGGCGACAGTGAGGAATAGTAATTCGCTATCAAGGATTGATGACCTTTTCGATCAGCTCAAGGGAGCACGGTGGTTCTTCAAGATAGACCTCAGGTCAGGATCTCATCATCTCAGAGTTCGGGACAAGGACGTGCAGAAGACGGCCTTCAGATGTCGGTATGGCCACTATGATTTCTTGGTTATGCCCTTTGGCGTAACCAATGCTCTAGCGGTGTTCATAGGCCTCATGAAAAGGATCATTCTGCCATTCCTAGATCGATTTGTCGTAGTCTTCATCGACAACATTTTGATATACTCGACGACTGAGGAGGAGTACACCTACCACTTGCGAGTTGTACTGGACACACTCTGAGAGAACCAGCTTTATGGATATCTCTTGAAGTGTCAGTTCTGGATACGTGAGATCCACTTCATGGGATGTGTCATCACTGAGGCGGGAGTTGAGGTGGATCCTACAAAGATCGAGGCAGTGCTAGATTGGGAGCCACCCCGGAGCGTGACTGAGGTGAGGAGTTTCTTAGGATTAGCTGGATACTACTGGAGATTTGTGCCAGACTTCTCCAGAGTTGTGACATCACTCTCAGCTCTAATGAAGAAGGGGAAACCCTTTTTGTGTTCAGACAGATGTCAGCAGAGCTTCCAGGAGCTAAGACAGAGATTGAACAGCGCCCCAATCTTGAGGCTTCCTAAGGAGGGAGTAGGGTATGTAGTCTACTGTGATGAATCAGGGACCAGACATGGATGTGTCTTGATGCAGGAGAGGGCGATGATCGCCTATGGATCACGTCAGTTGTGGCTGCATGAGAAGAACTACGTTACCCATGACCTGGATTTAGAAGTAGTGGTCTTCGCTTTGAAGACTTGGCGAAACTACCTGATGAGAGAGGGCTTTACAGTCTTTTCTGACCATCAGAGTCTCAGGAAAATCTTCTCTTAGAAGGACCTGAACCTGAGATAGTGCCGATGGCTCGAGTTCCTACAGGACTATTACATTGAGATAGTATATACTCCTGGGGAGGGGAACGTAGTTGCTGATGCTCTCAACAGGAGGACGTGCAATCAGCTACTTGAGGAGGCGACAGAGCAGCTGTCCACTTTGCAGATATCCTTCATGGATAGAGATGGAGAAGCCTTCCTTCAGTCTCTAACAGTCCGCCCTCAACTACTACAGTGAGGCAGAGAGGCACAGTGTGGGGACGCTGACTGTGAGACGCGGCGTGCACAGATATCATCAGGACATGCACCTAATGGTTTCTCCTTTGGAGGAGAGCACAATGACCTTTTCAGAGGACATACCTTAGTACCAGTTGCATTATGGGAGGAGGTGCTGAGAGAGATTCACACTTCTCTCTTGGAGGTACATCCCAAAGTGGCGAAGATATACCAGGACCTCCGACGACAGCACTGGTGGCCGGGCATGAAGAAGGATGTGGTACAGTTCGTTTCTCGATGCCTCACCTGCCAGCAGGTGAAGGCAGAGCATCAGGTACTGGCGGGCTTGGTACAGCCCTCGGAGGTCTCGGAGTGGAAGTGGGACGGGATATCTATGGACTTCATGACTGGACTTCGACGCACATCCAGAGTTCACGACTCCATTTGGGTGATCGTCGACCGACTCACCATGTCGGCTCACTTCATACCCATCAGAGAGTAGGGGCTCAGTGGGGAGCTTGGGACGTATCTATGTTCAGGAGATTGTACGGCTTCACGATGTTCCATCATCTATCGTCTCTGATCGAGATGCTCACTTTACTTCCCGGCTTTGGAAGGGTTTGCAGGATGCATTCGGGAGGAAACTATGTCTGAGCATCGCCTTTCACCCTCAGACAGATGGTCAGACGGAGAGGACCATTCAGACTCTGGAGGAAATGCTCCGCGCATGTGTCCTCGACTTTGGTCGTAGATGGGAGGACCACCTACCCTTGGTGGAGTTTGCATACAACAACATCTAGCACTCCACCATCGGGATGGCACCATACGAGGCGTTGTACGACCGACCATGAAGATCTCCTTTGTGCTAGACAGACCCTGCGGAGTCAGCACTTGTGGGACTGGAGATGGTCCAGGCCACAACAGAGAAGTTCTAGGTCATCCAGAAGCGGATGAGGACAGCTCAGATCTAGAATAAGTCTTATGATGACAGGAGGCAGAGGCCACTAGAGTTCGAGGATGGTTACCACGGCTTCTTGCATGTCTCACCTCGACGTGGAATACAGAGATTTGGACGAGGCGGAATGTTTTCTCCACGCTTCATCGGACCATTCCAGTCCTCAGTAGGATTGGCAAGGTGGCTTATCGCCTGGTTCTACCACCTCAGTTGCACCGAGTGCATGACGTCTTCCACGTATCTCAGATGAGGAGATACGTGCATGACCCGACGCATATCATTGACCATGGGGAGCAGTACGTTGATGATGGGGACAATTTTGCGGAGGTTCCAGTGGAGATCGAGGATCGGAAAGAGCAGGTCCTATGGGGACGATCGATCCCTCTTGTGCACATCAGATGGCAGCATGGGAACCTCCAGGAGAGCACATGAGAGCGGAAGGCTCAGATGCGTGCTCAGTACCCACATTTGTTTCCCTAGTTCATGATGTATCTTTATGGGGACGTAAATACCTGAGGTGGGAGTGATGTAAAGAGCCGTAAAATTCAAGGAAATTTTTTTCTTATTCTTCTTTGGAATTTTACAAGAACGCACTTTCTGACGGTACCTGATTCGGAGGACCGGTGTGCCCGGAATCATTTTCTGAAGTTTAGCTCGGGTACGTTCAGTGAATGAACGAGCGAGTTTTTCTATCTTTTGACCCGGTGCTCGGAATCGAATTCTGAGGGCACCGATGGAATCACAGCGCCGATATTTGCTTAGAAAAGCCTTTTCCGGAGTTGCGTTTTCTCGGGTGTGGTTTTTAATTTTTGGGGTTAAGTTAAGAAATAAAATAAAGTGGTGCGACAACTTTATTTTATTTCACTTAAAAGCCACTTAAAGCCTCCTAAGCAAGGTTAAGAGGATAAGGTGGGACCCACAATATCCTACCACTTGGTAGGATAATTGAGAGGTGGGTCCCACACGATCCCCACCATTTCATTCCCTCTATGTAACGCACCCGCAAAAACCTCTTTTAAATGAAAGTTAACCGATGCGTTTTCTTAAATTCTAAACACCCCTATTAATTGTGCAGTTAAGTCGTTACCATTAATTCACCGAATTAATGGTTTGTTTCTTAACTTTGTTTTTTTTCGTTTGTTGGCATAAGAATAAAATAAGACCAACACATGTGGGTGGCTTGTTGAGAGGATTGACATAAACTCTACGTTCTTCATCCTCCTTCGTGAAGAACGCAAAGAACGTGAAGAACGCGAAAGAACGTGAAGAACGTCGGACCTTTGGAGATCGACGACGCGACACCGTGTACCGCGATGCCGACGACTCTCCTTTCACGATGTTTCTTCCGCGACAATCCTTCCACATAACAATCTTCGATCATCAACTGATTGAGGTAGGAGATTACAGATATTTTAATTTCCTTCGTGGATTTTATCCTCAACACGGGTTTAAATTGTGCAATTAAATCTGTGTTTTTTTTAACCCACGGAGATCACCGACGCGACGCCGTGTACCGCAACGACACGATGCCCCTTCCGTGATGCGACGATCCTCTTCTTCCGCGATAGTCAATTCCGCGAAGAAATCACGTTCGACGACTACGACGAGGTATGGGTTTGATTCATTTAAATCCTTGTGATTTATACCCGTGGCGTTTGATTAAACTTTTTTTGTGAGATATTTTAAAACCACTAATGCGGTGGGTGAGGACCAATGAACAAGTCTGAACCCACCGCCCCTTTCGTTCTTGGTGTGCGAAACGGTGGACATCGACAAAACAAGCCGCACAGACAATGTGAGGTCCTCGTAGTGAAGGATGGACCCCGGGAGGGCCTTTGGCGAAGACGGCGTGAATTTCCGACCACCGGAACTCGTCCGGTGGTCCGGGGAGCAACCCGCCGGCGCACCGCCATGGAGAACCGCCGTAGCTGAAGCCGCGGCGGTAGGCCGGCCGACCCACGACCGCGTGGGACCGGTGAAGGCAGGACCCGGCACCCCAACCGCGTCCGTTGGCGAGAGGCGCACCCCCCCCCCCCCACGTGGGGCCGCGGACCATTCAAGGGGGTGGTGCCCCCCTTGCGCACCGCTCGACCGTTATAGCGGAGCCGCCTAGCGACCGGGCCACGCCCGCGCCGTTCTGGCCGGGCTGCACCATCCGGGTCGGGTCGACCCGGTTCGGGCCGACCCAGGGGGGTTGGGCCGGGTCGGTCCGGGCCAAGACCCCCCGTTTTAGGACCTTTTCTGTCTTTTGATCATAAGTGAGCTATGGGACTCCGATCGATGCACCATCAGCAGCTATGTGATCCTTGCATCAAGAAGGTAGTTTCGGTATATCACACTCACAGTTTCGGAATACTTTGGGTTCAGCCGGGTTTGTTCGTACATGAAACCAACCGGGCCCTCGGAGCATAAACGCGCATAACTTGAGCTATAGACGTCCGATGGACGTGCCGTCAACTTTGATGGATTCCTCTTAGTGAGACGGATCTTTTGGCTTACTCCGCCCAAGGTTTGGTCGCAGGTGGAGTACGGTCGGGTTGGTTTTGACTTAAAACCCAACCGGGCCCATGGGACGAAAAAGCCATTAACTCTCAGACCGGGCGTCCGATTGACGCACCGTCTGCGACATTGAGTTCCTGTGGACGATACAGAACTTTTGGGTTCATCAACTCTGAACTATGTGTCAGTTGATGTATCAGCCTCTCGGCTCATGGAGCGGACCCTCCCAAACAAGCATGCTGTGTGCGGGAACCCTAGAGCTGGTTGCGACTACTATGACGACGACTGTACAGAGATCCTCAGTGGATTCGACGGCGATGACTACAACACTCAGCGATCCTTTGTGGATCAGTGCTACCGATCCTGTGTGGGTCGGATCCTATGTGGGTCAGCGCTTAGTGGTCCTGTGTGGGCCAGCGCCTACAGATCCTGTGTGGGTCTGATCCTGTGTGGGTCTTTGCGGGGGTCAGTTACTTATCGATCCTGTGTGGGTCAGATCTGTTGTGGGTCATTGCGGGGGTTAGTTACCTATCGATCTTGTGTGGGTCAGATCCTTTGTGAGTCATTGCGGGGGTTAGTACCTATCGATCCTTTGTGGGTCCGACGGTTGAGATGAATCAGTAGACATATCTAATCATCTCTATCGTCATACGAAGAAGTATACCTGTGTTAGCTAAATCATGTTTTGATTTCCTATGTGTATTGTGTTGTGCAATCCTGTGTGGATTTATGTTTTTCTTCATGTGTGGACTGGGTTGTACTTGGGCTCAGATGTTGGAGCTGAATGAGAATTGATGACTTAAATATATGTATGGTCATATACCTAAGAAGTGTCGAATGTTAGTTTGTGATTGTATATTTCCATTGTGGATTATCCTTTGTGGATTCTGGGAGACCTTCGGGGGTCTCGGGGTCCCTACTGAGTAGCTTATACTCACCCCTACACGGGTTATGCCCGCACTACATTGTGTTGGTTGAAGACGAAGGATATCGTTGATCGTGGTTGAGGCTTGCGGAGTAGGACAGACCTAGAGGTAGACCACTGGGCAGGACATTCATGGAGTGGACGGCTGGACCCGAGGAGCTGTGGAGGCTATCTGTACTCACCCTTCAGGTGGGATTTCGAGTGGAGAGCTCGACGTTGTGGCTTTTCTTTTCAGTTTTTGTTTTCCCTTCCAATTGTACTTTACTTTCAGTTTGGGTTTGTATACTGGCCCACATACTTTTCCGCACTTACTGTTGTACTCAGTTTTTACTTAGTGTTTACTTCTTCTGCTTGCTTTCTCTATGGTTTTTGTTTACTTTACAAAGGCAATGCCTTCCCTTTTTAACAGGATTTATGCCTTGGTTCTAGTCGCTAGCCCCTGGCCTACGGAAGGCGGGCTTGGTGTAGTCACGGTACGGGCCCCAAGGATGGGTCATGACATACATGGTGCTAATCCTATACAAAGAATCCATATATGATGGCTCATATCAAACTAAAGGATTTAAAGAAGCCATTGCAAACGAATTTTTTCAAAGGATTCATACATGCTACTGCATATCCATGGGGTGTTCTAGTAGTGCTTTTCAAGAAGATGTATGGATCAATGTGGATATTTATAGATTATCAAAAACTCAACAAGATAATTATTGAGAAAAATTTTCCTCATCTAAATGTTTACTACTTATTGGATCATCTATGAAGATATCCCTACTTTCCATAGGTGGATATTCATTATGTATGTCATCAAAAAAAGGTGAAGAAGTAATATATTCAAAATACATACTTCTGCAGAAGGTATAAGAACTACGGGTTTCTAGTGATTCCCTTCAGACTTACTAATTCATCTTTAGTCATCATGAATTTTATGAATAAAGTCTTCATACATTACCTTGATATTTTTAGTGTTCATTAATGATATTTTCATATGCTCCATGATTTAGGAGGGACATAAAGAACAAACGGGGATTTAATTGGTCACATTAAGGTTGGAGAAGTTGTATGTCATGTTCACAAAGTGTAAATTTTGGATGCCACATGTCACATTCATCAGACATGTGATCACAAGTGGGGGAATTTCTATGCACCATTTTAAAAATGGTAATTGAGAGATGGCCCAAACCTCTAGTGCCACAAAAAGAAAACGTTTTCCTGGATTAGTAGAGTACTATAAACATTTTGTCAGCAATTTCTCAGGATTTTGAAGAGGTCTAACTATATTTATATGGAAAGGGGTAAATTATGTATGTATTGAAGAATATGAAGAAAACATCAAGTATATAAAGAAGATATTGATCACTAAACCTATACTCAGATTACTAAAAAAGTATAGATTGTTTTTTTGATATACAATGATTTATAAAAGATAGGTTTAAATTGTGCAACCGTGAAAAATGATAAAGTGATATCCTATGCCTAAAGGAATTTGATGATCCATTTGCTGAAGTACTAAATATATGATCTAGAGTATATAGATATTATTTTTTCCTTAAAACATTTGGCCACATAGCCTATATGGTGACATGTGTGGCATATATACAGATCAAAAGAGAAAAAATAATATAATCACATAAAATAAGATCAACATATGACAAAGGATATGTTTAAAGAAAATCAAGTACTATGATTTCTCTATTAAATATCATCCTACAAAAGAAAAAACGATAGCTAAAAGTCATATATGAAAAGAACATGTTAATTTATATGTTTTGTGGATCCATAAAGTCTCTACATTAATGGATATGAAAAAGATGTATTAGAGAATCATAACAATAGGGAATAAATCTTACATTTCCCATATAATTACCCAACTATATATCTAATAAATATTAAGTGGTACAAAATTGATAATCTATATTTTAAAAAAATGGTGAATGTAGTTAGTGAAGGGAATCTGCAAGAGTTCTTTATCGATGATGATGGTGTAATTCCGTTTGGAATGAGGAATTGTGTGATTTTATCACCGAGGATAAAGATGGGGCTATTGCATAGTGCACATACCTCAGCATTCTCTATCCATTCTAGTTTCACCATTATATAATGTGAAAATTCGAAACAATTATGGTGGGATAAAATGAGGAATGAGATTGTAGTTTATATCTCATGGTTCTTGATATCATAAAGTTAAAGAACATAAATAAAATTATGAAGGGACGATTCAACCATTTCTTATACACTTGAAATTATGGGAAAATGTCACTATGGACTCTTTGCGGGGTCTCCTAGAGACATCCAAATAAAATAATGTGATACTAGTTAGGGTGGACCAAATAACCTATAGATTCAACATTATCACTACTTGGAGATATCTCTCACATGAACAACATGAAATGATATATGTGATGAAAGTAATGAGACTGTATGAAGTATCACTATAAATTGTCTATTATCATGATCCTAGGTTCACATCTAAATTCCCATGGAGACTTCAGCATGCTTTTATTATTGAATTAAATTTCATCAAAACCAATCACCCACAAAATGGTGGCTAATATGGAAAGACTATTCATACCTAAGAAGATATGAAAATATCATGTTCATTAGAATTCAAATTTTGATGGGTTCAACATCTCTCATTGATTTAGTTCTTATAAAACAATAGCATCCAATTGGGTATTCATATGTATCTATATGAAGCTCTATATGGAAACCATTATAGAAATACAAACTATTTGGATGAAGTGGTGAAAGAAATCTACATGATCCTGATCTTATGTAATTGATGATAGATTAGGATCAAGCTATCCATCAAAATATACATTGTGCTCATAGCCTAAAAAATATATATGTTGAAAAAGGTAATAGGGACATGGAGTATAACATTGAAGATAAATTCTTCCTTTGAATATCACCATAGAAGTGATTCATGTGGTTTAGGAAGATTGGGAAGCTAATCCCTAGGTATATTGTCTCCTTTGAGATCCTTGGTCTCATAGGTTCTATGCCCTATCATATTTCACATCAACTCAATATTGATCAGCTTCATGTGGTTTTCCATGCATCTCTCTTAATAATGTACAAACCAGATCTCTCTCATGTACTGAACTTAGAGGTGGTATAGTTGGAAGATGATCTCTCTTATGAGGAGCAGCCTGTGATGATTCTAGACTAGAATGTTAAGATTATACACAACAAGATAACACCAAATTTAAATATGTGGTGGAGGAACCATAATTATGGAGAAGAAAATTTGGAACTTGCGGAGGTGATGAAGGAAAAATTCCCTAACTTGTTTATGTATATTGAAATTTTGAGGGAGCAATTTTTAAAGGGGGGAATATGTAACAAAAATCTTTTTTCAATGAAATTTTTCTCTTCTTATAGCCATATTATATAGTATAAATAACATAGAATCAATTATAGGCCATGAAATATAAAATTTAATTGAATAATTGAGGAAATATAAAGTATTTCAAGATATTAATTAACCAATACTGATGAAATAGTATCACGAACATAGGAATAATAATAGGACTCATATAAATAGTAATCCAACCAATTAAATATAGGATCTCTAAGTAAAGTAAAAATAAAATTTAGGAATCTCAAAAATGAGAGTTATATAATTATATCATAATATATGTAAATACTTTTTACAAGAAGTATAAATTATGTGTTTTAATTTATTTCAAAAATATTAAATTACCATTTTCTGATAAATTTAATATTTAAATGAAATTTACATTCATAAAATATATTTATAAATAAATATTTTAAAGTCTTAGGATTTGAAGATAATTGTATGTGACCTTATGTAATTTTTCAAAATGTTATAAAATCGGTTATAATTTTAAAATATATATTTTCTATATAAATGGTAATTATAATTAAAAATAAAAATAATAATATTTAAAAAATTAGTAATTGAAAATGGAGTTCAGTTATTAATTCTACATGTCTAAAAATTATTATGTTGAATTTTTGTGATTTTTCTAAAATACATGAATATTTTTGAATAGTAAAATACCATATTTTGTAATAAAAGATGAACACCTGAATTATGGAGACATATATAATGTATGGATGATTTAAGACCATTATTATGAACTATACATAACTATTTTAATATATTTAGAAATTGATAACAAACAATTCATATTCTTGATCCAAAAAAAAAACTAATGGTTATAATAATGAGAAAACATACCCATATCCTTCATTATAAATACCACATCTTTTCTTCACCAATCTCATGATTTGATCCCTATCCAAATTCTACCCAATAATATTACTTATCCCCCCATGTATATGAGCTATTAGTATCCTCAAAAGACATAAAAAAATTTCCCCAAGGAGGTTTATGAAAAGGATAAATTCAAGATTTAAATTCCCATTTCTTTATAATTAAATTATTTTCAAGTTGTTTTCTTTTTTATTCTATCCTCACGTACCCTCAACATAATGGAATTAGTAATATCAATACCTTGCATATACTATAATTTTATGATATTAATGGAAGACCCATCATTAAAATTATCCCTCTCTCTCTCTCTTTTATTTTAAAAATCTAATCATCACCCGTGATGTGTCAAATTAATGACTATGTGGGTAAGGAACTTTAATTATTTTTTAACACATTAAACGATGTCAATAAACACATTATAATGGTTGAAACATATTGATATATTTATTTGAAAATCTATATATGTTCTGGAACTAAAAAATATGCATAATACTAAATAAAAAAACAAAACGAGTCAGTTGTGATAAAAAAACCATAGAAATTAACTTAAAATGATCATCATTAACATTTATATAATGATTTATATTCATATCATAAAACAAAATTATTTATAAGAACATTTAAAATTCGTTAATATCAATAATAACATAGATTAACAATTCTTGATATTTATCCACATTTGATATGAACTTCTATTCATGTATACAAGTGAACAAATGTGAAAAATAAGAAAAAGAACACTCCCCAATGATGAAATTAAACTCTATAACTCCTTAAAAATACCATAAATGAACCTAATAAAACCAAAATGAAAACTATCATGTATAAAAGGATATGTATTTTATACATAACAAAATATAATGTGATTATACTAGATTATAATTTCAATAAATCATTGAGATAAGGTAAGTGTAATTCTTGAACCCAACTCTCTTAATTTACGCTTTCCTTCTTTCACACCATTTTCACAATAGATATTCCATTAATATTACTTATATATTATATATTAATCATTATCACAACTTTTATGCTACATAAATGTTACCAATTATATTTTATAAAAAATGAAATAATGTTTCCAAAAGAACTCTTCTTTCTAAAAAACAAATTTTACTTATCTTGAGATTGATTATTTTTCACACATTGTTGACGATTCTTAAAAAATGTATTATATTTACTCCTTAATTTTCTAACTATAATGTTTATATTTGAATTTCATTTTTTATAAAAAAACTTCATACATGTCCATGGGTTATTTTATGTCCAAGGTTGATGTACATTCTATGTTCCATGAATGATAATGTAAATGTTATGACGTGACAGGTGTGCCCTGAATTATACAGCACTCCAATATATTGGGTAATGTGATGTATTTCATAAGAAAAATTTTAATATTTTTGAAAATGATCCTATAATTTTAAAAAACTATATTTGTATTTTTACCGCTGTAACATCCCGGCCCGGCTCACCACTAAACTGGTGGCCAGACCGGTCACCACATGACCTCAAGCACATCTCCACATACGCTAGAAGCTGTCGACAAGTATCAAGGGTCATGGGATAGTCATCGGGGAGACACTAACATCTTATCAGAGTTTCATAATGGTATATACGAGTAAATGAAAAATAAATGTGGCAGCAGTAATACCTAATTGTCAAAACTGCGGAAGACAAATAGTAATCATTTTATAAAAATGGCCAACACCAATTATATAGCAGATGATTTTTGGACATGTTATGGATACATAATTGAAAGAATAAACAATACAGCACACTTTACACATCATATACAATAAAAATAAAAGACATCCTAGCCCTATGGGCTTTCAACTTGATCATCTCGAGATCCCACTCAGTCCTCTACTCTAATCTCCCTAGTATTTTCAAACAAAACAATCATGCAACCAAATATAATCTACTCGGGTACCCCAGTGCAATGGTGGTCTGAGTAGTGTGTGAGATATAAATCTCAATAGGCAAGAACCATCGGTGTCTACCCCAAATCCATACAAACAGTAAATAATTTAACCTTGTGAAAGCATGCATAAATAAATTAAGAAGTAAAATGTAACTATATATCCAAGTTCCTACTTCATCCCTCAGCTGGTGTTTGAACCATTATTATATAATTGTCGTGCATACTAAACAATCATTGCATGGTAATTATCATTTGTAAATTATTCAAACCTCATTAAATTATTATTTTATCAAAATTCATCCTAAACTAGATATCCCCTGTATATGTCACCCACCATAGATGTCTCTAAAGTCTTTCTTTGTAATAAAAGTAAAGGCCAAATCCAAGCTTGGGCTATGGCTTGGAAAACACATCATAAGATATTAAATTTAATCATTCATATAATATATAAGAGCCCATCCACTATAAATAGTTATTCTCTCCTGAGTCTATCCATTAATAGTGATTAACCAAATTCGTTGATAAGTATGAAGCCTTTCTCATATTCAATTCACAAATCGTAATTTCACAATAGTTTTCATTGACCAATTAATTCATTTCATGTACGACCAATTGGTGTAGAACATCATGTCTAGTTACCTTGTGAGTATTTGAAGCATCAGTCCTTGTATCACTAACCATGGGTATTTGGAGAATCAGTCCCTCTCTAATAAAAGAATGTTTGTTTGCATGCTGGGTGTAGAATTCCATGTCTAGCACCCCGTGAGTATTTGGAGCATCACTCCTTATCTCACAATCCATTTATCAATCATAGATATATATTTATCATTGGTGTAAAACACCATGTCTAACTCCCAATACCCATCAATTAATTAATTCATAAATTAATTAATCCAATATGTTAATTAATTCAACAACTAATTGAAAACATAAATCAACCGTCAAAAGTCAACCATTAATTAACCATTAATCATCCTAGTACTAAATTATTAATTAACAATTAATTATTAAAACTTTGTAATGTCTAGGAATTTAAAATTTTACATGCACGTCATAATAATTTCAAAACATGCTGATCAAAGCCCATATATTTAGCAACTATCTCAAAAAATGTCTGATATTATAAAACAACTCCATCCAAGACAACATAATGAATAGAAAATCTAACATACATTAAAAGAAACTATGGACAATTTTCATAACATACAATCAATTCACAATCATATTTTAATGCATTTAAATTAATTAATTCAACAATTAATTAATTAAATATTATCTCTCTAACCAATAATCAATTAATTAACCATTTTCCATTTATCATGTAATAATTAATCCATCCATTAATTATTACCAGTTTCCAATTTATATTTCAAACATTTTAGATATTTAATATTCTAAATAATAATTAAAAGCCACAATTTTTATTCTTAATCATAACTTGATAATTAATATTAAAAATAATTACCTTATTACTCATTATTCCCATTAAAATCATTTAGCGGTTTAATCATATCACTTTAACCAAATAAGTAAAACTTGCTTAAAATCAACACATGTTCAAGTCATAATTTATCTCATGTAGGTGGCATTGTTTAATAACATCAAATGTTTCATTTGTAGAAATATCATAATAATGAAAACTCACATTCTCAACTTACTTAAAGAAGAAATAATTCTTAAATAATGTGATAGGAATTTGGGACCCTACCTCAGGGAGGCATCATTTTAATACGAAGCAGCTTGACTTTAACGGTGGAATTCAATTGCAATTACTGTGTGTTCACACACACACAACTTTTCTACATATATATATATATATATACATATGTACATATGTATATATTTTTATATTTATTTAGACACATGGGCGCTCCCTGTAGCATAAACAACGATTCACCAAATCAAAAATGGAAAACCTAAAACCAGTGCAGTAAGGATTACACACCTACAATTATATACCAGGGACATAAATATATTGTCAGAATCTAATAGGATGGTGAAAAAAACAATAGTGGTGTATCAAAATTACCTCAATGACAGAGATGAGTGAAAACGAACCCATCCGCCTTGCCTTTGGTGGCAGATGCTGGCATACTAACAAGAGAGACCATATACATCAATCACACATCCTATTTTTGGAAGAACACAACAATGGGTATTATTATCAAAACCCTAAACTCAACCAAAACCAATAAGAAAGCTAAAACAACATAAAAATGCACAACCGATTAAAAAATACTATATAAAATCCTATGTCGACGGATCACACTAATGCCATGGAGAAGACAAAAGGAATCATCCGAGGAAGAAGAACACAAAAGAGGGGCTGTCGTGCGCTACAATTGTTCTACCTAAGGAAAAAGTGGACTGCTGCAGGGGTTCATCGGGGGGTCTCTCGCCAGCTATGAATCGTGGATGGAAGGAATAAGCACCACAAGGAGGAGGTCTTGTGCATGCCGCTGAAGGTCACACGCTACATGGGATTCCGCCCGGGTGGTGTCGCGCACTGTTGCTGCAGGTTGTCCGGGGGTCGTGGGATTCCATCTCGCACTTCAGGGAGGTCATTAAGCTAAAGGAGAAGCACCGAGGAGGCCTTCCACGTAGGAGGAGCTGCGTGGAAGAGGATTCCATGAGAGTAGGTGTGCTTCTTTGCTATGTCGCCCTCACCATGGAGGAAGAAGAGGGGATTTCCCCCTTTTCTTATTAAAAAAACTAACCTAAAAACTAATTAAAATATTTTAATTTATTTCGATTTAATTTTCTTCAAAACCATTTATGATAATAATTCATAGTCATAAGGAATATTAAAAGTCATGATAATATTATCATTACACCCTTTCATTTACTCCTTTCAAACTAAAACCCCCATATCCATTATTATTATTTTTAAATAATAATAATCATAAATTACCATAAATAAATTGAATTAAAAAAAAGTCAAAAATATCTATCATTTTAATGATAATAATAATAATAATATTATTATTATTATTTACATTTAAATGTTTATTTATAAAATCCAAAATCTCCAATTAATCCTTCATAAAAGGAAACGTTTCATTGAGAATTTCAAACTCCCCTATAATCCTAAATTAAATTAATATATCATTGACTAAAAATTTATAAGAATACTTATTTTCCCACAACTAATTAAATACATTTTCCTTGAATTTAATTAATAAACACAATATAATAAAAAATAAGTCTTCATTATTATTATTATTAAAACTTTCATTTCGTTTAATTCCTACTGAAACAACCCAATTTATTACTATTATTATTTATAATAATAACAACCATAAATATCAATAATCATAACACTCATAAAACCGTAATACTAATAATATCAATATTATAACTCAAACCATTGATATAACCCCACACCTCTATTTAATAACAATACTTCTTCATTAAATCTGAAACTGCTTATTTAATTAAGAGTTTCTTTGAGATACCCAACAACCTCATTAAATTCCCATATGTATTACACACCACTAATAATGAAATTAAAATATGATAAAAATTATTTAATTAAACCAATGAAATAATAAAAATAATAACATCGTTATTATTATTATTCCATCTGTCAGTTAATTAAAACAAAAAAACAACCAATTTATTATTATACCATTTATTTGATATTAATGATAAAAAATCCAAACCTTAACCTCCATTTAATAATTAATGGTCCTTTATTAACTAAAAAACTCGTCATTTAATTAAAATGGTTCTTTTATAATCCTGAAGTCCACATTAATTTCTTCAACCATCGTTTAATTAATTCTTTATCATTCATTTAATTAAACAAACACGATCAGAATAATAATAAATTTATAATTATTAGTATTAAAATATTTTTTTAATTAAAAATAATATCTCATATAATCCTATTTAATTATAATTAATAATGTCTTAAAAAGTGTAAACTGTAAGGGTTGGACCGCAACCGTGTGATGCCCATGTAGATCAATTAATGTGGACTTATTCGGATCTAGTGCTTCTGATACTCAATGAGACACCTTCAAAAAATTATTGGTTAATTACGCAAGTCCAAAAATGACACCTTTAGTTGTTCCAATACTTAGAAAAAAAATCTGGAGCCTGGTTTAAAAACAAAATTGTTGATGAACCCAAAAAAATTAGAAAACCTTCCTATTATAACTTGGTTAAAAAACACGTGACTTTACAGTATACCCACCTTAAAAACATCTCAACCCTGAGAAAACATTAGGAAACACTACTAAAACAACCGACCTACCATGGTCATTTAATATTGTTAGAACTAACGTGTTGCCTTCCCAATGTCAAAGGCACCTTTAACCCTTCACAAGCCTAATGGATAAGCCATTAAAACCAGAGCCAAAGCTCACTCTAAAGCATATACATCGAAAAAAATATAAAATATGAGGCCATTAAAATGGCCACATCAATGAAAAGGGTTGAATCTCGATCAACCGATAGAACATCTTTCAAATTCTTTCCTCATAAGATGTCGCGGACCCAAAACCCACATTCTCACTTTATCTGATGATGTGACTTTAAAACTATTCCTAAGACATCTTCTTGTATAATGAAGTCCTCACCCATCATCTGATGAAATTTCCAAGTGAAGTCTTTGCAATCATATTTTAAAAAAAATAATCATTCCCCAACACGAATAAAGGAGTAACCCAAAAAAACCACGCATATTGCGTACAACCCAGATAACAACTACTTATCTTGACAAACAACATTTAAAACATTAGCGTGATGTATTTCAACACTATCATAGTATCTCTATAATTATGTGAAGATTGGGGACATGATCTTCATATTCATGAGAGCGCACTAAGAGAAAACCAATGTCAATAAAAAGATTAGTCGAACTTCTACCAGACAAATTTGTTCTAAAATCACGACATCTCCTGCAGATACATTTACTGAAAATGTTGTGACACTACCCACCATAGGATTTTACATGACATCAAAATAAAAGATCAGCCACTCACCAATGCACTATTTCCGAACACCTAATGCATTCATGTGACATTCCATGAACCACGATCAACACATCAATCATTGTTCATAAAATTCATAGCATAAACCTAATGACGTTCCATAACACCTGAGTACCACGAAGTCCTCCCGATTAGTGGGACAAACTTTCTTTAAAAAACTAGAACTTTCTAAGGGTAATAACTACCATAGGTTATCCCCTTATGAAACATAAATTTCGACCCAGTCTGTTGTTTGCGTAGAACAGAAATCATATGTTTCAAAAGACCTATTTTTATTTCAGCAATTTTAGTTAATTTATTTCAATATTTCAACATTTGAATGATTTTTAACAAACAAAAAAGTACTTTTTCACAACAAGTCACTTGGGTTTTAAAACAAAACCCTATGGAAAAAATAGGTATTCTATCACAAACATCGTCATTAATCATTTTACATTTAGTTTAATTCAAATTTAAACATGCAATTTAGAATCAAAATTCCATTTACCATGAAGGAGACCTTCGAGGGTCCCATTTATTCTATACATGTTCTTCGAAAATCAACCCAACAAGAGTTCATTTCAATCAAAACTCTACAGTTGTACATTTATAACCATTTTCAAACATATAATTGTTATATAAGGTTCAATCACATGTGTGGACATCATCCAATCGATAAGGTGCCCATACAAGTTATCACATGAATGTGGCTCCAATTTAGCACATCTACATTTTTTATCATTTAATCTTTAGTATACCTTTAATATATAAGAACATCTCTAGCATGTTATCATAATAAGTAACACAAGAGCAATCAATAACATAGACGTATGGAACAAAAACAAAAAATACTAATAAATATGGCATATAATAACTCAATAATGATATATCTATCACTGAAACATGCTATCATTAGAGGCGTGCTAATGAAGGACAAAACATGGAATTTCATCCAAGGAACACAATCCAAATCAGAAGGAATCCTACTAATGAAACTACATGACATATTATATACATGACATATTAATATCAAAGTACATAAGATGATG
Organism: Viscum album; assembly: GCA_963277665.1. Lineage (NCBI taxonomy): Eukaryota > Viridiplantae > Streptophyta > Magnoliopsida > Santalales > Viscaceae > Viscum > Viscum album. The sequence goes on from OY728148.1 coordinate 398,122,517, forward strand.
CATGCATGAAACATCCTTTCCATATCTAACCAAGAAATAATTTTTTCACAATTCTCAAAATCAATAAGTAGCAGAAAATACACCAGTCACTCTCGGTGAAATAATGTCAAACTATAATATCAAAAATCATGAACATCATTTCCCAGCACTGGACACTTGGTCATTTCCCATACATGGGGTGATCAGTCCCATGAATAAATATTAACCCAAGCGCCGAAACATTATTAGTCTCCTGTCTACCAACCCAAAAAATGACGACAAAAAGAAAAGAAAGGAAACCACTCTCGGATACATCTTTGTAACATCCTGGCCCAACTCACCACTAAACGATAAGCTGGACCGGTCGCCACATGACTTCAAGCATGTCTCCCCCTATGCCAGAGGCTGCCAACTAGCAGCAAGGGACTAAGGATAGTCAATGGTGAGACTCTACCCTCTTAACAGAGTTGCACAATGGTATATCAGAGTAAATGACAAATATATGTGGATGTAGTAATACCTAATTGACAAAATAGCTAAAGACAAATAGTACTCATTTTATAAAATGGCCAACGCCAATTATACAATAGAATACTTCATGACATGTTATGGATACATAATTGAAAATAATAAACAATACAAAATTCTTCACACATCATGTACAATAAAAATAAAAGACCTCCTAGACCTACGAGATACCAACTCGAGCATCCTTAGATCTAGCATGGTCCTATACTACAATATCCCTTGTATTTTATAACAGCAACATCCTGAAAATAAATAGAATCTACTCGGGTACCCTAATACAATTGCGGTTCGAGTAGGGTGTGAGATTTAAATCTTAGTAGGTCAGGACAACTGGTGACTACCACAAATCTATACAATCAGTAAATGATTTAACCGTGTGAGAGCCTGCATAAATAAAGAAAGTAGTACAAAGTAACTATATATCCAAGTACCTATTTCAGCGCTTAGCTAGTGTCTATACCTGCATTATATATTTTTGTGCCTATATAACAATCATTGCATGATCATTTTCATTTATCATTTATAAAAACCACATTAAATTATGAATGTCTTGAGATTCATCCTTTGTCTGATTTCCCCTGTATAAGTAACCCATCGTATATGTCTCTAATGTTTATCAAATTAATCAAAGTAAGGACCAAATCCATGTTTGTTCTTTGTCTTGGATAAAGCGTCATTAGATATTCAATTTAATCTATCATATACTATATCTGAGCCCATCCACTAAAAATAGTGATTCGAACCTGGGTCCATCCACAAATAGTGGTTCACCCATTTCATTGATTAGTATGAAACCTTTCCCATATTCAATTCACAAATCATAATTTCACATTACTTTTTATTAACCAATTAAACCATTTCATGTACAACCAATCAGACCCATAGTCGAATGTCAATTAATGGGCGTAGAACATCATGTCTAGCTCCATCATGAGTATTTGGAGCGTCAGTCCTTATCTCACAACCCATGGGTATTTGGAGCATCAGTCCATATCCCATAAAATAATTTTGTCTTTCAAGATGTGGGTAGAACCACATGTATTGCACCCCATGAGTATTTGGAGCATCAGTCCCTGTCTCACATCCAATTTATCAATCATACATATATATTTGTCATTGGTGTAGAATTCCATGTCTAACAACCTGAAACCATCAATTAATTAATTCATAAATTAATTAACCAAATCTGTCAATTATTTCAAAAACTAATTAACAACATAAATCTCCTATCAAAAGTAAACCATTAATTAACCATTCAACATCTCAATAGTATATAAATAATTAACAATTTATTATTAAAACATTGAAATGTACAGGACTTTAACAATTTATATGCACATCATAATCATTTCAAAGCATGATGAACAAAGACCATTTAATTTTCAACCATCTAACAAGACATCTCATATTATAAAACAACTCCATCCAAGACAACATAATGCAAGGAAAATCTAACATGCATCCCAAGGTACCCATGGCCAATAGTCAAAACTAACAATCAATTCACAATATTGATTTAAAGAATTTAAATTAATTAATTCAAAAATTAATTAATTAAATCTCATCTCTTTAACCAATCATCAATTAATTAATAATTTTACATTTATCATGTAATAATTAATCCATGCATTAATTATTACCAATTTGCAATTTATATTCCGAACATTTAAAATATTCAATATTCTCAATAATCAGTAAAAGCCAAATATTTATTCCAGCTTATGACTTGATAATTAATTCTACAATAAATTACCCTATTACCCATTCTGTCCAATTGAATCATTTAGAATTTTAATCATATCACTTTATCCAAATTTTCAAAACATACTTAAAATCAACACATGTTCATGTCCTCATTTATCTTATATGGGTGACATCATTTAATAACATCGATTGTTTCATGTGTAGACATATTATAATCAAGAAAACTCACATTATCAATTTATTTAGAGAAGCTATAATTCATAAATAATGTGATCTCGATTTGGGACCCAACCTCGGGGAGGCATCATTTTAATACACATCAACTTGACATTAACGATGGTAATCAATTGCAATTACTGCGCGCTCGCAAGCACACAAATATTATACATATATATATATATACATATGTAAATATGTATATAAATGTATATATATTTAGACACATGCACGCGCCCTGCAGCATAAACAACGATTCACCAAAACAACAATGGAAAACCCAAAACTAGTGCACAAGGCCTACGCACCTACAGTAATATACCATGACTTAAATAAATTTTCAATCTCTAATAGGATGGTGGGAAAAAAATAGCAGTGTATCAACCTTACCTCAATGATATAGATGAGCAAAAACGAACCCATCCACCTCTCCTTTGGTGGTGGATGCTGAAGTACTAACAAGAGAGACCAGATACATCAATCACACATTCTATTTTTAGAAGAACACGAAAAAGGTTATTATTCTCCAAACCTTAAACTCATCCAAAACCAATAAAAAATATAAAACAGTATCAAATCGCATAAGCGATTAAGAAAAACACTAAAAAAATCCTACCACGATGGATTAAACTAATTCCATGGATAAGAAAAAAAGGAATCATTCATAGAAGAAGATCACAGAAGAGGTGGGTGTTGTGAACTATAGTTGTTCTACCCAGGGTTGAAGAGCACTGATGCAGGGGATCATCCAGGGGTCATTCACCAGCTATGAATCACGACTGTAAGTAGGAGACACCGCATGCAGGAGGTCTCGCGCACACCGCTGCAGGTTGCGTGCTACTTGGGATTATGCCCAGGTTGTGTGATACACTGTTGTTGCAGGTCGTCTGGAGGTTGTGCGCTTCTGGGTCACAATGCATGGTGGTCGTTCGGACAAGGGAGAAGTGCAGAGGAGGCCTTCCTTGGAGAAGTATCTGCGTGGAAGAGGAGTCAATCGGAGTGGGTGCGTTACCCTATTGTGTCGTGCCTCACCAAAGATGAAGAAGAGGGGATTTCCCCCTTTTCTCATTAAAAAAAATCTATCCTAAAAAACTATTTAAAATCTCTTAATTTCATTCAATTTAATTTCCTTAAAAAGCATTTATGATAATAATTCATATTTATAAGGAATATTAAAAGTCATGACATGATTATCATTACACCCTTTCATTTACTCCTTTCAAACTAAAACCCCATAATCCATTATTATTATTTTTTAAAAATAATAAAAATAAATTACCATAATTAAATTGTATTAAAAAATAGTGAAAAATATCTTTCATTTTAATGATAATCATAAAAATAATAATATTATTATTTCTATTTAATGGTTTTTTTATTTTATCAAAAATCTCTAATTAATCATTCTTAAAAGGAAACGTTTCCATGAGAAATTCAAACTCCCCTTTGCTATTTAATTAAATTAAAATATCCTTGACTTAAAAGTAATAAAAATAATTCTATTCACAGAACTAATTAAATTAGTTTTTCCATGATTTTATTTAATTAAAAATAAAAATAATAATCAAGTACTCATTATTATTATTATTAAAACATTCATTTATTTTAATTCTTACCAAAACTACCCAATTTATAACTATTATTATTTATAATAGTAATAGCCATATTTATCAATAATTATAACACTCATAAAACCATAATAATAATAATAATATGAGTATTATTAGTCAAACCATTGATGTAACCCAACACCTCTATTTAATAACAATGCTCCTTTATTAAATCTGAAACTACCTATTTAATTAAGAGTTACTTTGAGATACCCAACATCCTTATTAAATTCATATAAGTATTAAACCCCATTAAAAATGAAATTAAAATATTGTAAAATTTATTTAATTAAATAAACACAATAATAATAATAATAATAACATCATCATTATTATTATTCTATCTACCATTAAATTAAAAAAACAACCAATTTTTTACAATATCACTTATATGATATTAATGATAAATACTTCAACCCATACCCTCCATTTAATAATAAAATGTCTTTTTTTAATTCATAAAATCGTCATTTAATTAATACTGTTCTTTGATAAACCTAGAGACCACATTAATTTCTTCAACCGTCATTTAATTAATTTGTTACTATTAATTTAATTAAAAAACCACAATCATAATAATAATAAATTTATTATTATTGTTGTTATTAAAACATTCTTTTAACTAACCATAATCTCTCATATAATCATATTTAATTCAATCAATTAATTCATTAAATAGGGTAAACTGCACAGGTTTGACCGCAACCATGCGCTACACATGCGGATCCATTAAAGTGGACTTATTCGGATCTGGTGCTCCCAAAACCCAGTGAGACTCTTCCACAAAATTATCAGTTAATCATGCAATTCAAAAAACAACACCATTAGGTGTTTCAATAATTTGAAAAAAAATTTGGAGCTCAGTTTAAAAACTGACTTGTTGATAAACCCAAAAAAAATTAAAAAATCGTCATATTTTAACCTGGTTAAAAAACACGAGACTATACAACCTCTAAAAAATTACGTATCATTTTTATAAAATGCCACATTCCATGAATTTTATTAATGCATCCTATCATGATTATGATTCTTTTCTTATTTTATGATGATAATGATTATTATCAACCCATATTATATTGATTCATGTTATTATATATCCTTTTATTGGGATTATTGATCACTCTTTAATTTTAGGTATATCCTTAGTTGATTAATTGTACTAAAGAGAACAAAAGGGATAGTACGAATCTAGATATGAAAGAATTAAATGAATATTAATGTTTTATATTTTAAATTATTTATATGGTCCTATTTTTCCTAGCCACTAAACCACTGGATCCCAGTTATGTAATGATTTTATGTTTTATGTCTATAATTTTTTTTAATTTGTTGTGTAAGAAAACGAAAGTTCTCTATAGTGATATATCATAAACATACCATCAAGGCTTCGACCAAGTAACCATAAATGAACCAGCAAATAGGATTTAAAGAGAACAATGTCTTATTTACTTAAATTGAACTAGAAAATAGTTGAAGTATATTTTTATGTTAAAACAGTTATCATATTAAAATATTAATGTCTTATATCATATAATTGAGGGTACTCAAAAACGGGTAATAAATTGGGAAGTACCTTTTTAATAGATCTTTCTTATCAATAGGAATTGAAATGTGGACCATATAATAGTTGTATTATCCAAACAAAAAAGATGAAAAGATCTGGATACATTTGTTTAGAGATTATAAATATAATGAAAATATATATATAAATATAATTAGCAATTATCTTATTTTAAATAGAGATATAGATTAACCCAAATAAAAAATGGAGGTTCGGGAAGAAACTCTTACCATATTTCCGGATGTGTTCTCCACTTGCGCTTAATATCCTCTTGAAATCCTCTCCTTGATATAATCATTAAGGAACCTTTAAAGGGTATTTTTGTGATAGAAGAATGACAATAACAAGGGGGGTTGGTTTTGGAGTGGTATTGGGGAAAAAATTGACAAACCTTAGGGATTTAGAGGTGTGAGGAGGACAGGTAGTGAGGGGTGGTATTTATAGTGGTGGATATGGGTTTTTTTCTAATTATTTATTTCTTTAGTTTAATATTATGTATTTAAAATAAAAATAGATTGATCCTTGTCACAATATATTTAATAATAATGAAGGATAGTTCCAGATAATGGGATTAAATCATGCATACATCATCTATGACTCAATAATTCAGGTATTTGTTTAATCATATAAACTAATATATTTCACTATTCACCAAACAATGATCCTATTTTAGAAAAATCGAAAAAAATCACCTTAAATTTTTTTTAAGATATGTCTAATTTGAAAAAAAAAATTCATTTTATAAAAAAGATATAAAAATGAGATATTAAATTTTTATGTAAATTCACAATTTACTCAAAAAATATGGATTTTAATATTACAACATATTTTATGATACTTTCAAAAATTAAATAAGGTCGTAAAAAATAATATTATTTTTATAGGAAAACAACTTATTAATTTATTAACATGTTTTATGAATGTAAGATTTCTTTTAAATCATTATAATATTTATAAAATTTTAAATAAACATTAATATCATTCAAAAATACCGATACTAAAATTTTCAGTTTTAAAATATTTATTTTCTATTTCAATGATATTAATATATTATATTTTTGTTAAATAGATACCTATATTTTATATATAATTTCATAGGTAAATTTACTATTCTCTTGGTGATATTACTATTCATAATGGTCACATTACTATTCCAAAAATCATATTTATTAGTATATAATAGCATTAAATTTGTTGTTTGTGAAGAATAAACTATCAAATATATTAAATTTTAAAAGAGACATACCATAAAATATTCAGTTGGTACATTATCCACTCTTTAACGAACTATAACCCTCAAAATTTCTACAATTTCACCTCATAAAATTACTTGTGTAGTTATTCATCATAAAGTCATATGGTTCCAATGTTGGCTCTTCAATTTTTGGATTTTTCCAAAGTACCATTAGTAGATGAGTCATCTGATTACTCACCACCTATACTCTAGTGTCCCGAATCTAGATTGGATCTTTATATAATGATAAATCATTTTCTTATTCTATTCCATCATAACTGGGGAGATTTCTTGAGTCTAGACAGTTCTTACTTAACAAATATATGGGGAATACATTGTGTACAATAGACAGGAATTGTGTCAATGCCAAAAGATAAGCAATAGATTCAATTCTCTATGGGATTTCAAATAGATTGATGCACCTAGGCATCAGTTTCCTGTTAATTCCAAACCATATAACACTCTTATGTCAAGATACTTTTATGCAAGCATGATCTCCCAGTTGAAAATAAAAATTCTTGTTTTTATTATATACATATCTCTTTTTCCGAATTTGACCTTATTTGATAAGGGTTTGATTATTTATTACCTTTTTTGTTGTTTCATTCTCATCTTTTATTCCCATAGGATTCTTTCCACCAACATCATCCCAAAAATTTGCTGTATGGAATATCTATCTATACAATGCATCAAGTGGTACCATTTAAATTCTATAATGGAAACTATTCTAATTAGATAACCCTAAAAAAGGTAAATACTGATACCATACACCTAGAATGTCATGTGATCATGATGTCAACATGTCATCTAAAGTTTCAGTTGTCCTATTGGGATGCTCATCAGTTTGAGGATGATAATATCTACTCAAATATAGCTCAGTGTATAAATATTTCTGACGAATTTTCTAATACATTCTTGTAAATTAATAATCTTCATCAGACATAGTTGGAATTGGTTCCACAAGAGTTATTACATCTTCATAAATATAGCTTCATGGAAGTCTCACCCAGATAAAATCCTCCTTTTTCAACTACGAAATTTGTAGATTTTGTAATTCGATCAAAAAATTACCAATATTCCCTCATTCATTATTGGGGTATTTTGTAATATAGTGAAAAAACAAATTGAAATTTCATCTCATTTCTATGTAGGAATAGGAAAAGGTTTCATTGATCCACTTAGATATTCTCTTTCAAACATCACCTACTAACAGACTAAAAATCATTATACATAATCTGTAATTTCTAATTTCATTTTATATTACCAAAAATGTTCCTTCAAAACTCTAAACATCTAAGTTCTACATGTGTGTATAGGGAAATTTGAGCATTGGTAATTATCACATCCCAGTTCTGGGTGCCGCCCAAATGTGATTCGTACTGAGTTGGTCACATGCATTAAAGAGCATTTCCTCAAATTACGAATGACGTTGACTATTAGTGAGGGCCTTGGGTGTGATTGTGGGGAAACTATGCCCTTATTGGCAGAGTAACTTAGTGGAATAACAATAATATACAACATAGGAAGTAGTAATACCATATAAAAAGTAAATATCTGAAGATGAAAGGAAAATAAACAACTGGAGAACATATATAAATGAAGCATGTCACATATGTCTAGGAAAGCAGCCAAACAAGTCACAATACAAGAATAAAAAATAGAAACCAAAGTACTAAAATGTAAATAAACTCCAACTGCATCGCAAGCCTCAACTTGGTCTTATTCTCTCCATCTCCAAATCAATAAAGTACCTGAAGTAAAAGGGCTCTTTCCCTTACCTATACCTGCAACAGTATATTCAGTTTGGGAACAAAATGATGACCCACACCGGTTGTGAAACGAATCATAGTGATAAACTACCCAAATATATGTTCCAAACTATCAGTTAATATATATAGCAAGAAGTATGAATAAAGATGTAATAACAAGGAATTACTCAAAATAAAATAGTCTTACCGTTTCAAATACATCGATTTATATTTATTAATTATTCAACCAATCATACACATGTAACTCTATGGGAATGTTCTCATTGCCTAACCCATAATGTTCAACATAAAATTTAACAATAACTATTTAACAACCCCTTGGATATCTCACAAAGTTTAACACCTTTGGTCTCATAAAAATAGAGACTCTCTAAGGTATCACTCACTGTTAATTCCCCTTCTAGTCTTTTAACTATAATCTACAAACTCTCTAAGGAAGCACTCAATATAAATTCCCCTTTTGGACTCGTAACAATAATTATAGACACTATGAAAAAGCTCTCAACATCAATCCCCCTATTGTATTGCAGCCTGAAAAGTACAATAGACACTCAAGGGAATCCCTCAACGTCGATTCCTGCTTTGGTCTCCCTATAGCAGGTTCCCACAACCCTCTGTAATAAAATCATGCACAGTCTAACCCCTTGATTTCTACTAATTCTCTTCCTTCACCCAATGACTGATGGAACACCAGATCAAAAAATAGAAACATCTTTCTTCATTGCGAGCCACCAATACTCTTGGTGTGGATCATGATACATCTTCGTAACTCTGGGGTGACTTCCCGAAACCATGTAATGAAAATCTCACATCAGCTCCTCGCACATGTCTTTCGACACACATACATGCCCAAGAAAATGCAAGATCTCATCCTCACTTATAGAATATCCAATAATAGAGTCATGTCCTCTAACAATCACCCATAGGACTATGCCTTCTGAATATGATATATTCCCCATTCGCACTCGATCAAGTAGAGTAGAGGTAACAACTATAGATGAGGGAAATTTATTTCCCCTGACTGTCTTGCACCTCAAAATGCATCTTTGAGAATAGTTCCATAAGATGCCACTCACTGTTGGCCTTCTGAACTGCCTACATTTGAGTGATCCTTTCAACATTGCAGCCACTATTTTTACTTTCTTAGTTGTTTATGAAAGCTCAAAGTCAATGGACTAATGGTACTCAACCAACTTTCATAATCTCAAATTCAGGTCACGATGGGTAAGGATATACTTGAGTCTTCTATGGTCAGCGTATACGACAAAATTATCTCCCAATAGATAATTCCTCAAATAGTGTAAATAATAAAATATTGTAGCCATGTCAAGATTGTGTGTTTGGTAATTCCTCTCATGTGGCCTCAATTGCTGAGACCCATACACAATGAATCTTTCCACATGTATAAGCACTGCTCTCCACCCAATACCTAATGCAACACAGTAAAATGTATAACTCTTGCCTAGCTATAGAGAAACAATTCTCAGTGATGATGTTTTCCTCCCATTCAGAACAACAAAGGAAAACCCATAAGAATTTTTCCACATGTACTTTGCTCCCTTCTTTGTTAGTCCCATCATTGGTGCTGGTATGCATGAAAAGACCTGTATAAAACATCTATAGTAACCAACCAGCCCCAGAAAACATATTACCACAAAGGATTTCTTTGGATTCTCCAATGAAACTACTACTCTCGTAGTCTATAAGTCTATTAGTACTCATGTCTATGACATAATATTACCCAAGAAGTCAATCATGTCCATCAAAAAGTGGAATTCGGAGAGCTTAGCATATAACTGATGTTCTCCTGGTGTACTCAAAATGATCCCAATATTGGTATCATGGTCGTTTGGAGTGTGATAGTAAACCATGATATCATCCACAAAAATCACCACGAACGAATCAAGATATGGATGGAACACTCTGTTCATCAGTGCCATAAAATCGTAGGTGTTTTCGTGAGACTAAACGACATAACCACATACTCGTATTGACCATACCAAATCCGAGAGGTTGTAAGTGGTATACCAGATGGTCTAACGTGAAAATGGTGATAACCAAATATCAATTCAATTTTTGAGAGCACATAGGATCCTCAAAGATGATCAAGGAGATCATCAATCTTTGGAAAGGGATATTGTTTCTTGACCGTCAGCTGGATCAAATTCTTATAATTCACACAAAGCTGAAGGGTAACGTCTGTCTTCTCCACAAACAGAATAGGTGAACCCTAATGAGATGTACTGGGTTTGATGAAACCCTTTTAATATATCTCATCTAACTATTTCTTGAGCTCCTGTAACTCATGTTTGGCTATCCTATAAGGAGGAATGAACATAAATGTTGATCATCAAAGAAGCTCAAGAGAGAAATATAGCTCTAAATCTAAATAAAAACATGAAAATTCGTCTATAAAGTCATCTTTGAAATGATACACCACTAGAGGAAAGTCCATCTCTGAAGTCTACTGGTCATCCAAAAATAGAAAAGTAGTCTGGGATATACCTCTTTCAAACCCTTGATGATCGGGCCCTACTCTACTCGCCTAGACATCCCAGTCAACCTTATTAAGAAACAATATGCCATTTGGTGATGTGAAACTCACCCTATGGCGATATCAATCAGGAATAACCTGGTAGGGAACCAACCCGTCCATTCTGAGAATGAAATCATATCCTTTCATCTCTAAGACATAGAGGTCCCATAAGAAGTGAAACCAATAAACCACAAGTGGGAACTATGTACACTGATGTGCACTAGCTGTTATAGTCTCCAATGGAGTGTCTAGTGTCAAGATATATATAGAGATAATGATATAGAGCCTAAATCTTTCAATAACAAAAATAGATATGAAACATTGGGAAGCCCCTATATCAAAAAGTAAAGAAGCTACAACTGAGCCAACTAGAATCACATCTCTAACTATCGAGCGTTTAGGATCATGCTCCTACTGGTTCTGTTCCACTATAAAATTATGACATGTATCACGACACTATGAGCCTACTTGGACCCCCTATGTAGATCCAACCTATTGTCGTTGAAGGAAAGGGTACTGGCTACCACAACCGCGACCTCCGCCTCGACCTGAATGGCTAGACGAACCCCATTTCCCAAACTGATGAGAAACTGGTGGTCCTGCTACTGAATGAAGAGTCATAAAAGAACCTCTTTCACCATTTTCCGGAGAAATCAACTGACAGAGAAATTGAATATGAAGCACTGTGTAGCAAGATCGACACTCAACTAGTTCTCTCTGGAAATTTGGCCTCGTATTCCCTCCCTAACAAAATTGGTATCATACCTCTTGGATACCTGAAGGTCTATCCCGCCTACTTTAATCTCCACTTGTAGACTTCCTACAGTGATTCCTACTATCATTTAGAGAATCACCAACTCTATGAATGTTCTGGTTGTAGTGGAAGCATAGTTGGGTCGACACAAAACATTCTTTATTACCATGATCAAAGATTATTCCAGGATCAATACGATGATGAAAGCCAGTCTCCACAGAATAGAATCCGAGATTTAGATAAAGAATTTAGATGCCCAAATTAATTAGAGAGGATCTTTCACGTCATTTTTATAATTAATTTAATTAATTTCGTAATGAAAATAATACATGGATCTTCGGTATTTTCATTGTTCATGATGTTGATCATTCAGAATGACCCTTATATATTATCTTATTGCTCTTGTGGGGATCCGAACTAGAATCCTTATTGAGGAGATCCACCAATGAACTAATGGCCTCTGATCGACACCATTCATTTTCTAGGTGAATGTGTGGAAAAGAGAGAGTCTCGTGTCTCTCATTATTTATCGCTTGATCTTCATCCATGAAGAACATCTCTTGTTCATGAGAGGGGTGGGAAGAGGATTCAAGAGATAAATTATTTAGTTCAACAATTCAGAATTCACAAAGTGAGTAGTGTGTTCTCAATGGCATAAAAGATGTGATTTACAATTTATTTACATTGAACTTCAGTTTCAATATTTAATTTCACTACATAAATTAACTACATTCATAAATATAGTGAAAATTCATGCTCATAATAATAAAACAACATTATTATTTATAGTGCACCGAATTGCACATAATGGAATTGTGAATAAATTTCTTTATCACAATATAATACCAGTGTCATTATTATTTAAAATTTATCCAACTACAAATTAATTACCATCTTTCAAGTAATCATTTTACTACTGGAATGGACTTGTTCTGCTCAAACTCCACTTCCAATTATTGAACACCCAAAAAATTAATAAATAAATTATTATCTTAAATAAATAATTTTTTACAAACTAGTAAATAAATATTTATTATGTTTTTAGTAAATTAAATAAATTTATTCTCTTAATTTATTAGATAATCTTAAATTGAATAGAAATATTCCACCATCATGAGAATAATATTTATTTCCTTAATTAAATTCAAATAGAATTTAACCGAGACCACCGAAAACACTTAGTGTGTAAACCTCTATGATTCAATATCATTAGCATTAGGCGGTCTTACCTAAATAACAAGATCACTGTCTAGAAATTGCTCAATGAACCCAAGGGAAATAATGTAAAGTCGCAACAATGACATCCATATATAAACACACACTGAGTAATATAATCCATTTGTCTAAATATCTTATCATGCAGGTTTCATGATAGTGTCATCAACCTTTATTCTTGATATGTCATTTTTAAACTACCTGAAATAAAATCTTCGTTACACCATGGCCATAGAATTTCACATGATGGTTCTATATCCATCAATGGGAATATATATCAACTTCCAAAATTGGATGGAAGAAATCCTTTCACAAAATTTCCATTAACATCTTATCAATTGTGATGCACCCAACATTCCCTACTTCCCCCAACTGTCTGCATGAAGGTTTTCATTAGTAAATTAAAGTGCACAAGTCATGACAAGTAATAAGGATTATTATAAAGTCTGAGGATCATTACCCACACTCACGGATTGAAATATCTAATTACACCAAAACTAGAATAAATAATAATATCGAGTATTTTCTTATAATCTTTTTCCTTGGAGATTACAAAGTGGTAACATCATGAGAGGAAGTCTCATTTGATTATGAGTCCTCACACAAGACGGTCGACATGCTGTGTGTCCCTTCATAGTATGTCATCCAACTGTAGAACTGTATTTAATAATATATTTTTTATTATTTCAAGGATCTCATCATATATGGGAATATCTATGACTGTATCAATGCAAAAAATACTATAGGACAGTATTACATCATATTCATATAGAAAAAGGAATAATATGTAATTATATGTTTAATATTTAAATACTTTAATTATCCATTAAATAAAAGTACAACTAGTTTTTTCTCAGACACCAACTCTTACAAACTCCCTCTTCGACTAGAGCCAATAGCCTACGAATTTCAGTCTACTAGACCTCACATGGTAATCATGTTTCTGCTGAGTCTAGGAATTTTTCAAGGGGCCCTCCATGTTTTCTTCTTTGTAATTACTAATCACTACAACTTCACCACTCTGTGAAAAATCCATCAAGATATGATACTTCTAAAGTATGTTCTTCATCCACTAAGGTGACCTTGGCTCTTTTTTGAGATCCACTGCTAAAATATTGTCATAGTAAAGTGTGAGGGGATATTTACTACTAAAAATCACATCTAGATCATTGATTAATCATCCCATGCATACTGCTTCTTTAGCTACCTCAGATGTTGCTATATAAATAGACACTACTGTAGAATCGACAACCACACTCATCATTGAGCTCATCTAGCTCACTGCACCTCCATTCAATGTGAACAAGTATCCCATTTGTGACTTCGTTCCATCTTGAATATCAGGGAAAATAGAATCTTCATATCCTTTGATAATTAGTTCCACATCCCAACCATAAACCAGGAACATATCCTTAGTATGCCTTAGATACTTTAAGATTGTCTTGACTTTTGTCCAATGGATGTCAGTTGGGTCAGTTTGTTATCTTCATACAACACTTAATGCATATGTGACATCCAACATAGTACATAGCATAGAATACATGACTGAACCAATCGATGATTCGTATGGAGTACTTCTTCTTATCATTCCTTGCTTATGTATCTGAAGAAACATTTTTTTTGGAAATATAACATCCATGTAATGCTAGCAACATTACCCTCTTGAATTGTTCCATACTGAATCCCATCGGTATTTTATCAATGTACGTACGTTGACGTTGGACTAACAATCTATTGGATTTATCATGATAGATCTTGATCCCATGAATATATGACGCCTCACCCAAGTCCTTTATAGAGAATCTTTGATTCAACTTTTCCTTAACAGGTTGTAAGACTGGTATCTCATTTCAAATTAGTAATATATCATCAAAATATACTATTTGAAAAGCAACTGAATTCCCACTAAACCATTTATAGACACAAAACTCACATTCATTCTTTATAAACCAAATTTCATTATCGATTCATCAAAATGAATTTTCCAGGGCATGTATTCTTTCTTTAAACCATAAATGGATTTTTTTCAAGTTACAAAACTTATTGAAATACTTTGGAGTCATAAATCCTTCAGGTTGTGCCATGTATAAATATTCATGATGGTTCTTGTTAAATAAGGCTATTTTGACAACCATTTGAATAATCTAATAGTCATGGTAAATGGAAAAGAATAATATAATTTTGGTGGATTTCATAATTTAAACTTCTGAAAAGGTTTCATCGATGTCAATTTATTAATGATATTTAAACCATTTTTCAACTATTCATTACTTATAGGTTCTGACTTGTCCTTCCATGTCTATTTTCTTCTTGAATACTGATTTCCAACAAAAATTCTTTAGATCAACTAGGAGATCTACCAAAATAAAATCATGGTTTGGATACAAGAAATATAATTCATAATTAATGGCATCTTTCCACTTGGAAATTATTTTCCCCTTACTGCTTCCTTATTGGTTATAATATCATTATTATCAACTAATAATGAGTCACCATCCTTGGTAACTAGAAAACTGTACCAATCCTGGTCTCTAACATATCTTTTACTCCAATGTATTACTTTCGTCTCTGGAATAGATTCATTTTCAATGGGGAATTTTGGAATCTGTTCTTGTACAAATTCTTGTCTACCTTTAGCCTTGACTTCATCGAAGTCCATCTCGCTATCACTATCTCTTTTGGGTATGTGATCCCTCTTAAATAATATGGCTTGTATTTCCACTATAACCTTTTTTCTAAGGTATTGTATAAGTAATATCCTTTTATTTCTTTGGGTTATCCTATAAAGGTACACTTTTTCCATGAGGTGCGAGTTTGTTACCTAATGAGGCCTTAAAAAATTCTTCGCTACCCTACACATGTATATTCGATAACATGGCTTTTTGTCCACTCCAGAACTTGAATGGAATATAATATAGAAATTTTGTTGGTACTTTTTTTCTGTGATTTGTTTTTTGTAACTCATATCTCCAAAAGTATAATAGAAGACTTACATGAATGATCATTTATCTCACCATGTTCAATAGGGTGTGATTTCTCCTTTCTCTCACACCATTCCACTAAGGAGTGTATGGAATATAGGGTTGGATAGGATCCCAAACTCTTGAAAGTAATCAATGAAGTCTTTATTAAAATATTCTCCACCTCAGTCTGAGTAGAGTTTCTAAATCATTATACCAATACTATTATAAACTTTATTCTTGTATTCTTTGAACTTATATAAAAAATACGACTTATACCTCATTAAGTAGATATATCCATACCTACTAAAATCATCATTAAAATTTATGAAGTATGAGTACCATCCCATTAATTCAACTAGAAATGGCTCACACACATCGGTGTGAAATAATTCAAGATGTGGTTTAGCCCTTTCACATTTCCCACTAAATAGGGCTTTGGTCATTTTTCCTTGTAAACTTGAAAGACATATGCCAAGTGGTTTTAGTTTGAAAGAATATAAATATCCATCTTGATGTAACATATTCATGTTTTTTTCATTTACTTGACCTAGCTAGTCATTCCAAAAGTTGTGTACGGTATGAGTCATGTAAAGTATATTTTTTCTCCATTTACATTACTTGGTTTTTGTAATCCAACATGTGAAGACCGTTGTATAAATGTTCCCTACAAAAACATATTTTTTATTGGTAAAAGAAACATCATTCATTTAAATACATGAAAACAATCCATATGTATCTAATATGGATGCCTAAATATTGTTTTTAGTAACTGAATGTATATAATAACAACCCTTTAACCCCAAGATCATCCTAGTTGGAAACGTGAGGTGGTATTCCATGATAGCAACATGAGAAAGCCTCACCCCGATGGCTGATCTTAGTTATACTTCCCTTTGTCCAATCTTCTTGAATTGACATTGTTTCGGTTTTTGGATACATATTTAAGCACGAAATGCTATATCTAATAACCATTTTTTAAAATGAAATATATTTCATTCAATAAAAAACACACCTGAATCTTCCCTTTTCTTCTTAGGCTTGGAGAAATTATTCTTCTTGTGGACCTTCTTACAACTTGAGAAACATATATCCACATCTTCTATTGCCTCCCCGTTGATCTTCCTTTTCATGGAAGGCCGTGAAGAAGATAAGTGATTAAATCTATTTTATGTCCCCTTATTCTTATTCACCATAATTAAAGAAGAATTTTTTCACGTCATATCATTTTCCAATTGGTGAATGTGGATAAGAATATTAAATAGAGACCTATCAATGTTGTTTATATTGAAATATAAATAAAAATTTAGAGAATCTTTGAGGGAGTGATGTGAGAATGAGATCGGTCACCAGTTCTTTGGGGATATTAAACCCTAAAACATCTAGGTGAACAAAGTAGCCAACAAGATCGACTATATGAAGAACATTTGGTGAACCTTCTCTAAGCTTACTCTTAAAGATTTTCTTAGAGAACTGAAAACATTCCTATCATTCTCTCTCCTGGTGAAGACCATGGAGGTGCTCGAGCATGCTATAAGAATCTATGATTTCATAAGACTTCATGACCTCACAAGATTTGATGATATCATAAAAAATTGAATGTTGACTACATCATTCATATGTTTCTCAATGAAAAGGAAATCCCCACCACTGACATCATTGGCGAGTGGATTAGGTAATTCTCACTTCAGTACATAAGACTTTTTTTCATAGTGTAGGATAACCCAAAGGTTTCTAAACCATTCCATGAAGTTACTGTTAGTGAGGATGTCGTCTTTATCCAAAATTGATCACTAGAATTGTGTGGTTGACAAGCTTTTCATTTATTATTATAAAATAAATGAGCTGATAAATAGTACTTGCTTGATTACTTTTTATGAGAGATAATAAATTTTATTATGTCTCTTACAGTATTATTAATTCTAAATGGACCACACCACTGAACTTGGAATGTCCAATTTCCATGAAATTCATGTGTAAATGATCCATATTTACCTTTCCATAACCCCAAAAAAGATTTGGTCAAGAAATTAAGAGGTATTAACTTTGGTAGGTCTTTTCTAACCGTTGTCTTGCAGCTCCTTGATCTGTTGAGTTGACTCCCCAATCCGGAAATCCTGATTTTGAATTCCACAGCTCTTACATCCAATATTACACCAAGTCTAGAAATGGATAATCCTATTGATTTAATATGGTTAAGTCAACATGGAACCATTCATAAGGGCATTCTGTATAAATGTTTGTGTCCCGACATGGTTTAGTAAAATACATAGTTTTATTGACTTTTTTCCCATAATCAAGTAATAAAAGGAATCATATCACATAATATTTTATTTGGGGATTTTTATCTCTTATACGTGAATTTATTGTTATCATTATAACATTATTTTGAATATTATAATGAACTTAAGTAAGTGATTAATGACGTATGGATAATATTGACACATCAGTCTTGTTTATTTTAGACCCATCTTGCATGTTGGTTTAATTCCTTAATTATGTGATCATGAAAACACATCCATAATGATAAACCATGAAACTTACAAAAATAATATAAAGGGCATGATAATTATCTTATATAATGGTATGTTTAACTATAGTTTTATTAACTGACTCTGACATAGGGGAGAAATATCTTGATCCTTTTGGGTTTGTGTTTACAGCTTTCCACCTATCCACATCTATATGTCCTTGGATTGGTTTCATCTTGGCTCCAGTTTGAACAACATCTACTATCTTTGGAGATACATCTAGTACATATGGAATTTTTAAATCCACATGATCGAGAGTAGTAAAAGGGGGATTTACATAAAGGAAACCTTGAGCATCAAGGCCTGATATATTAATGAGGAGAAGGCTCGTTGGCCAATAAATTTTATTTAAATAAATAAATTAAAATAAACCATCCAAATACAAATATCTCGGTCTAGAAAATTATCATCCAAACATTTAAATATATTTACACATAAATAAAACATTAATTTAATTGATTAATTGTTCTTATTTTAGATAAATGACACTAGAATTAATGAATTATTGTCCTTAATTAGTCAATCATTCTATCTTATACCCACTTCTAAATTTTCTTAAAATTCTCATCCATCATTATTCTAAGCAATTAAATTAATTGGTAATTAGCATTATATGTAACATTTAAATTAAAGTAACACAGTGAATTCCAATTCATAACTACCCAATGAGTATAAATGAACATTACATAGATGTTAAATTAAAAACATATATATCAAACACCTATCACATTGTTTCCTTATCTTTACGCCCACACGATAGTGTTCGTGTCATGGATTTGTATAATAAAATAACAAATTTTAATAAATGTATTTAATTTAGATGAGTACACGGTGTGTAGTTCCAATTATACAGAATATACTATTTTTACCATACATCTGAAGTACACTCCAAGGGAAACAGCGTGTTTGTGTACTTTATAAATCATTGGAGTACACAAAGTGTCCAGCGGGCCATACGATGTGTAGTTCCTCGTTACATGGCCTCCAGCAGGGCAAGCCATGTATGGGGTACACGACCAAACCCTAACCCAAAAGGATTACACGTTGTGTCTAGTTGGCCACACGACGTATAATTCAGAAACAGTGTGCCGCATGTTCTGGGTAAACACATGGAGTTATTAAAACTTATAAAAACTCAAATGACATGGCTCGGTTTGGTAGACCGGTCCTCGTGCATTAAACCTTGGATACATGACATGTACAATCGAATACACATTTTTGGTTCTTGTGTTGTATGGTTAGTAACCTTTGGCACCTCTGAATGAGATCCTCTATTTTATTTTAATCAAAATTAAAATAAAAAAATAGTTTCTGTAAGGTGAACGTGAAACGAAAGTGGAGGAAAAGATCTTTAGATTTAGATTTATAGAATGATTAACTTGAATTGAATCAACTATTTTATTAAAATTCATAATTCATAAAAGAAATATTTATGTAATTATAAACTATTATGTAACTGTTATGACACCACATGAAGGTTTCGAGTACCGTAGAAGTACGGTTGGCAGACAAACAACATTAATTTTTACCATGATCAATGATTATTCAGGGATCAATACGATGATGAATGCAACTCTCAACCTTATAGAATCCATGATTTAGATAAATATGGAAGCATCCTGAAACCATTAGAGAGGATCACGCACATTATTTTTATAATTAATTTAATTAATTTTATAACAAAATTAATATATGGATCTTTAGTATTTTTTTATTGATGATATGGATCATTCAGAATGACCCTTCCAGATTATCTCATTGTGCTTGCAAGGATCCAAACTATAATCCCTATAGAGGTGATATACATGTTCTATGATGGCCACAGATCAATACCACTCATTCTTTGGGTGTTATCATGGTTAAGATTGTTTCTTGTGTTGGTCATTCTTGATATCTTATTCATCGTCCTTGGAAAACGTTTCTCCCTTATGAGTGGGGAGGGAAGAGGATTCGTCGGAGAAATTATTTAGCTCAATAATTCTCAATTCACAAAGTGTGTTGTGTGTTCTCAATGGCACAATAGTTGTACTTTTCTATTTATATACATGGAACATTAGTTACAATATTTAATTTTATAACAATAATTAAATACATCCGTGAACTGATATAAAACACATGATCATACTAATAATACATCGTCATTTTTTATAGTGTTACCACTTGTGAAAAACAGAATTATGAATAAAATTATGCATCAAAAAATGATATTAATGTAATTATTAATTTAACTTCTGAAAATTAATAATTATTTACCTTCTTGCAAATAATTATTTTTCTACTACACCGGCCTTGATCCGCTCAAACTCCACTTCCATTTATTGAACACCCAAATAAATAATTCATTCATTCATTCTCCTAAATAAATATTTTCTTTACAAACTACTAAATAAATATTTATTAAATATTCAATAAATGAAATTAATATATTTTATTTTATTTATCCGATCATCTTATCATGAATAAAATTATTCCACGATCCTAGAAATAATAATTATTTCCCTAATTAAATTAAAATATTATTTTACTATGACCACCAAAAACACATTGTGTGTGACCCTCTAGGATTATTTCTCATTGGAATTAAGTGGGCTTACCTAAATTCTAATATTACTATCTAGAAACATGTCAAGGTACCCAATAAAAGCAATATAAAGTCACAACAATGACATCCATATACGAATGCCCATTGTGTAATATAAACCCTTTGTCTCAATATCTCATAAAGTAGGGTTCATGATAGTGTCAGTAACCTTTATGCTTGATAGGTCATTCATTGACTACCTGATATAAAATTGTTGTTACATCATGTCCATGGAATTTCGTGTGATGGTTCTATTTGAATCAAATAACTGAGATATCAACTTCAAAAAATGGAAGGGACACATCCTTCATAATCTTATCCATTAATATCATGTCACTCTTGATGCACCCAATGTACCCTACTTCCTACCAACTTTCGGTGAGATGGTTTTTGTCAATAAATCAAAGTGTTCAAGTCGTTACACACATTAATGATAATCGTAAAGTATAATGGTCATTACAAATGCTTGCAGATAAAAATATCTAATGACACCAAAACATGCAGAATTTCTACTGGAGGGTATGCTCTCATAATCTCATGTCTTAGTGATTACCAAGTGAGAACTTCATGAGAGGAATTCTCATCTGCTTACAAGTAACCATACATGATGGTATACATGTTATGTGTCCCTTCATAATATTTCATCCTATCGTAGAAATATATTTAAGATTATTGTTATAGAATTTATAAGTTCTCATTGTAGTGGGGAATTTCCCTGACCTTATAATTTCATCCAATACACGAGGACACTAATATATCACTGTCATGTAGAAAAATGAACAATATGTAATAAGATGTTTAATATTTGAATAAATTAATTATCCGTGTAATCAATGTACAACCAGTTGGTTCTAGGACACCATTTTTTATACTCTGGATGCTGATCCTACCTGGCCCACAACTCCAGAATCCCTCGGGTTGTGATCTGTGATTAGTGCCTAGTTGAAAATGGAATATATGGTCCTCAACCAAAAGAATTTCAATTGTGATCAGATGTCATTCCTGATACCATCATCAAACTTCCACTTAAAAAAAACACATCACCCTCTTGAATAGATGTGAAGCATTATAGCTCTATGAAGTGATAATAATAATACTTGACTAAGAGAGTACGCTTCTCTAAACTCAAGAACTCACATGATTGATCATCCCTCACACTCTCTATGTAGAAGCGGTCATAGTAGGTACACTGGAACAAGTCCCAAGACATAACATGATGGCATCCCACCTGTAATATCACATCCCACCATCTCTTGGAGGAATCCCGAAGAATATATGGGGCATGCATAACCCTCATATCTAGAGGAATATTCAGCTATTCAAAGACAGATAAAATGTCTTCTAAACATGACTATGCAGCCTAAGGTCCTCCATCCCTTGAAAAAGTGGGATGATGTAGCTACTGAAAAAAACTTCAATTCTTCTATAGACAGTCTTGGATGTGGTGCTCCTAAGAAGGTCTGCATAAACCTCATGAATCATTCTCTGAATTGTGCATTATCACCAATGTCAGAAATGATGGCTGGTGCTAATACTGTCATGATGGGAGGATCTTCTAGTACACACTTATCTACCATTCTAGGCTCTGATCGTTGCCATGTATATGGTGAAAAACCAGAAGACGTCTCGGTGGAATGACTCTAGAAGGTCAAGTGCAAAGCTCAATTCAAGAGTATCAAGGAATAAAACATAGAAGTGCAATAAGGGAACAAGAGATGTAACGCCCCGACCCCAGCTACCCAGAGTCGGTGCATTACTTCGTAACATTGGCATGATCACAAGAAAGATCAAATCTCGAAATACCGATTGGTTTAGTAGCCTTGGAAACACTAGATATATTCATAAGTTTTACATTACATCATAAAATGAAAAACTACTACAACAACATAATGTTTCCACAATCCACACTATTAACCCCTCATAAAATCCCTGCAGGTCATTCATAACTTACTTCTTCACATCCTGGGAAAAATAAAACATAGAAAAGGGGTGAGCTCAAATGCCCAGTAAGGATAACAATATAGCGGAAACTTTCATAAATAAGAATAAAAATTTAAGGCAATGTATAACTAAAACAAAAGCCTTTTAAATATGAACTTTCAACATGGTATGGCATAAATAAAATGAAATAATGCCATTTACTTATTCACATGAATATTCTACTAATCGAATAATCACATGAAAAAATCAATAACCACTTTCATAATGTTGGAATGCATAATTCCAGACTATCATAACCACATAGCCAAGGCCTCGTGCCAAGACTAAAAATAAGATTTTGTCAAGGCCTTGTGCCAAGACACTAGTTTGTCTCATGAGACCTACCGATGCAATTTTTTTTAGAAAATACTTATGTTTAAAATGGATAAAATATACTCCAGTGTTTTTCTGAAAGCAATATGCAAGCTTTTGAAAACAAAATAACTAATTCTGAGACTTCTCGATTAATTACAGGCCATGATGGGTCCACTCCCAATCCCTTCCTATCTACCAAACTCGAGAGTCAGGTTTTCTGAAAACATTTTTAAGCTTGCGTTAAATACGTATACATTTACACTGGATTTTTATATATTTGAGGGAAATATCTCTCTTTTGAAATCATTTAAAAATCACATAAATATAAAAGAAACCTTTTCTTTGAAAATATTCTTATAATCTTGTAAGGAAAGCTTCGACGATTTTATAATGGCAGAAAATAACCGCACCCGCCGTATAAGTTAAAAAAACATTCTTACATTAATTCTGTCTAAAAGGTTAAAAATCACATTGTTTGGAAAAGGAGGGAAAGATTCCTTTATAAGCCTCTTATAAAAAGTCAAACAAGGGTATAAATGAATTTAACCCATGTTCTTGTAAATAATAAAAAATGTTTTGAAATACATTTTGAAGAAACATGGATGTGGATGATAAAGAGATCCCAGTAGATTATTACATATAAACAACCTCGGATAATGAAGAGATTGTGAAATAACCCTTACCAGTTTGGTAACTTATGAAACATACAACCCATGAAAGAGGTATCATACAATGAATATGTAAGTACACATAAATTAGAGTGTATTACACAAAGAATATAATTATGGGCAGTACATACACCACAGAAAAGGCAATGGTGGCAATATGGCATGAATCTCATGAGAATAATGAGTGAGATGAAAACCCCTTACCTCGTTAAACAACTGAGTCGTATGGCCAAAAGTTAATAACCACCAAATGATTTACAGAATAACATGAATATAAATAGAATCATGATAATATATATCAAATGGCAGTACACAATACACCAATTTCAATAATTTAGTGGCGAACAATGGAAATCTCACGGAATTGAAAGTGAGATAAAAAAATCCCTTACCTTGTACTTTTCCTTGGTTGGGGTAGGTTAACCTCCTGTATAATGGTGAAATAATTGTTATTAAATTATACAAGAATCATATACATTAATATGATATCATATATGATCTTTTAATATTGATTTGATAATAATATCATAGTATTATCGTTGTTTCGGGTGTGAACTTACTTGTTTGCTTTTGTATGTTTTGTTACGTAAGACAAGTTTGTAAAGGATAAGTTGTATATTATTCAAATCCAGAATGGTATCAAGTCCTTAAACATCATTTTTAAATCATAAAATGATAATTATACTTGAATGGATACGATGGAGAATGAATCTCATCGCGTTCGTGGAGACGGTAGTCCGTACGTACGCACGAACGCTACTTCCATTTAATTTCTATTTTAAAAGAATCGAATACAAATGATACATAGGTATATTACTATTCCAGTATAATATAATATTTTATACATGTTACTTAAGTTCATTAACACCATCCTTTATACGTTCCATGTGTGGTATGAACAAGTCATATCATTTTAAGGGGGCGGTAGTCCGCACTTCCTCAAATGAAATTATCGTATGTATATACAACATGAAACGAATAATGGTATGAAATAAAATGGAATTACAGAAGCTTATATATAAAATATATATCATTAATATCATATTTAATTATAGTGCCATCATAATGGCCACCATGAGAGGCGGTAAGATGTATTTGAACAATCATCGTTTCGTGAGGCATTAGTTTGCCATCCACAGAAACATTATGTTCATCATCCATTAGATGGAGTTGTGTGTATGGGTAGTTTGAATACTTCTTATAACAACATCCTAGTATATTTAGGATACTGGTGTTGTTACAAAAGAAAGGAAATAAAAAGAGTTTGGGGGTTGAAGAAGCAAAATAAATGAAAATAATTTAAGAGAAATCGTTACCTTTAATTTAGGTAACTCACTTTGGTTGGAACCAAAGGACTTCTTGAAATGCTTTCTGCCTAAGGGGAAGCTTCAAGGAGGAGGATAGGGATGTGGGGAGCTAAGTTGGGCAGAGTTTGGATGAGCCAAGTGGCTTGAGAGGTGTGAGGAATGAGTAGAAGTGGTCTCCTTTTATAAGGGAGAAGAGGGGCTATTTAGGAAAGAGTGAAAGTATTACTTTATAATATAATTATATTCGGTTTATAATGGTCCAAAAATCATCGAGGTCGAAGATAAGAGGACTAATATTCTAAATAACATCAACCAATAAGATTTGGACAGGTTTTAGATAATATTTTAATCATTATAATCTTATTTATTTAAATGATTTATTAATGAGGTAAACATTACATCATTATTGTGTCATTAATAATTTCAATTATTTGATGTCTAAAAATTATAAATAAAATATAATTATGTAGGAAATCCTTTTAGCTTTCTAATGAATATTTATAATTGAAAATCCAACATGTATAACTCTATGTAAAAATTGTTCTTCTAAAAGATGTAAGCTTATTCCATTTTTATTTTTATTTTAACTTTATTAATATAAAGTGTCCCTACCACATACAAGTGGCTCCAAGGGGTCCCCAAATTGACCCAAGGATGCTCATGGTCGGGTATGTGTCCACCAATAAGGTTAGGACACGTTTTAGGGTAATTTTGTATTATTATAATATTATTTTTTAACCCTTATATACCGGATTTACCCTTAACTATGGTAAATAAAATATTTACCACAGTAATTATTCAAAATGTCTAAAAATAAAAGTTACCTATTTACACAATTTGGACATCCTGATTCCAAATATGGAATCCATTTTTCTAAATTCAAAACACAGAAGTTGCATAAATTAATTTAAAATTAATTCCCGCTGTCAAAACAAAAAGCGTGTTTTTAAGAGGTAATAACTATCAAAAGATTGACACTTGTTTATGTTCGGTTTAATTGTAAAATTTTGTCTAATGACCAACATTATATTAAATTGTAAAAATATATTCTAAATATACTTTAAACCCAATCAGATTCATAATTTATCACTATTAATTATTTTGATTAAAAAAGTTGTTTTTAATTAAAATTTAGTAATTTTCACTATTCATCAAAATATGAAAGTTATCCGAAAAGTACCAAAATTTCACCTTAGGCTAAATTCGATATTCCGAATCCAAAAATGAAGTCCATTTCAAAATATAAAATATATATTATTTCAAAATTGAGGTATTACTATTCATAACGGCCAGTTTGATTGGTTGTGGTGTGTGTTAAAACTCGAAGTTGCGTACAACACACGCTACAGTTTTATTCAAAGGAAAGCGTACCGTGGAAGCATGGGAAGTTTAATTTTAAATTTTTTGATGTCTCCATTTAGTCAAAAAGTTTAAAATATTGTATTTAAAAAGGTTTCACTATCAAAAGTTGATAAAAGTGCAATACTGAAAATGAATCTGTTCTTGCATTATGACTAAGAAACTCATAATATGGATTCTAAAATTATAAAGTTTAAAATTTAGTTAATACTATTCATGACCTCTTTTAATGGCTTTTTTTTGGTAAGTCATGGTGCAATTGAACTCGGTGTTGCGTGTAGTGCAAGTTATTAAATTATTTTGAAGAAATAACACACTATGAAATCTTGGGGTGTTACATTCTCCCCTCCTTCAATAAATTGCGTCCTCGCAATTTGAAATTGTTCTTCGAAAATAAAAGGTTGAAAGTAGAAAATATATTTGTGGGAAAACCCACATCGGAAATTGGGTTACTAAAATTTAGTCTTAATATGAGGAAAAGAGAAATCAAAGGGTCACCACCAAATTATGATCTCTATTAGGAGAACATTGGTGGCAATTATAAACATATAATTGGAGGAAAAACGTAAATATTTATAGGTAGTGATTGAGGTCATCAATCACAAACAAGTATAAAATTGAGGTCCTTAAACTCATCAATCTATGATGATTTGAAGTACCATCAGTTCAACAAAATATAGGGTATTGGGATAACACATTTTTGACGTTTCAAAATATCTTAGTTGAAATCCCACATCGAAAAATGAATTAATGATGCCTCTATTTAAAATAAAGAGTGGAAAGTATGAAGATTACCGAAAATAACACATACTAGGGTTCCATGTAGGAAAATATGGATATGGAGGAGAAATATAACCATCAATTATCTGATGGAGAGTGGTAGAGAACATGGCTATGAAAAGGCCAACAATCCCAAAGCCATAAATTAGTGATGATTTAAGGTACCATCTAGGAAAACATTCATGTTCTAAGTTCCTTTTATTAATGTTGACGAATTTATTTATGAGATTGGCTAAGATCATAAGGAGATATACTTACTTTATAATTAGAGTTTTATCCATTAATAAATTTCAACCACAAACTCATCTTTCACTCGTAAAAAAAAATTCTATTTATACTATTCCAAAATAAACGAATTTATAATTCATCTACCAGATCTTTTAAAAAAACTACATTATTTAATCCAGGACATTTCTTGGGACAGTGGTAGGTGATACACCCTTGTCGCCCTTCGGTTGCGGGTTCAAGTCTCGCAGCCTTGCCGGACGTGACGGGTTGCCGCCCGACCTCCGGGTTGTCCTTTTATGGCAATCCAAAATAATCCAAACTAGAACTATCCAAAATACTTCTATCCAAACTCACAGTCCAACATTTATAAGTGAGGTAAACATAATGTAGAACCTTTTTACCCCGTAATAGCATATGAATACCTTCATCATGTATTCTTTTAATACACCGAAACATCCTGAATTACCATATTCCTTATTGATTACATTCATGCTCCCTTATTCCATATAGAAAGCTGGATATACTTCATTAATCCAAAAAAATGTTTTAAACCCCAACAATGATGGAATATACAAATCATTAATCAGTTCCAGGGTAGTCAAGAATAGACAATATAATTTATCCAAAACAATCAAATATTATTCCAAAATCACTACCTCAATATCAGAACTATATTATGATTTATCATTCTCTCAACCATATATTTTCCAAAAAATTTATCCTGCTATTGAGTCACTTTCCTTTGTTCCACACAATCTCAAGTCCTTAATGAAATAGTAGTGCAGTACAATCCTTATATACTCCATGATTATTGTAACAAGTACATTGTTGATACAATACTCAATTGACATAATCAACATAAGAACTCTAATCATTCCTCTTCATCTGTGGTAGTATCATAACTTGATTATTATCCGATAACATCATTTGAGGCATATTCTGATGACTGGGACATAGGATCGCATAGTGTCCAAACTCCTTGCAAATGAAGCATTGTACATTTGAAACCATTTTCTTACCCTTGTAGTCACGTACTTTGTGACCTTTTCCTCCACACTTATAACAAACTCCCATTCCTTTCAGGCAAGTTCCAGGGTGTTTCTTTCCACAGTTACCACATATGGGAAAATTCTTCTTTTCCCTTTTCCCTTTATCTTTCTTTCTCTCTTCCATCCTTTTCTTCTCTTGATTCCCTTCAAAGACATAGGACTCAGTAAACTCTTTACTTATCTTATCAACACATGATATTATTTCTTCATATGATGATAATACATGGGAGACTATTTCTCTTATAAATTCTAGCTTAAGACCATGAAAGATATGATCCTTCCTTCTCTTTGGATCATGTGCATTTCTGGAGTTCTCATTCCTTCTACTGGGCGCCATTTCTAAACAATGGCATAAACTAGATCAGTTTATGAATCAAAATACATAATCCCATACTTATAAAACACTTAACATAAATTGAACTATTTATGGATATAATCCATAATCATAATAATGTTTTCTTTAAGGAAGTATATACTCATAAACCCTTCAAAATGATTTGTAAAGAAAATGAGAGGTATCCTAAGCATATCCCCCGGGAGTGTCGTAACCAAGAGTGCAGCAAGGCCCGTTGTCGTGCACCAGTTCCCGTTCGAGTCTAGCTCAAAGCGGTGTTTTCGGGTTTGACCCCTAGGTACATCTGTGCCAGAGCCGCCTCTACCTGCTCGTATCCAGAAAGGGATGTATTGCTCGGAAAACTCACAAAATCTCTACAATACCAAAATTCTAGGAAGTTCCTCTATACTAATCCTCAAAGTTCATCTTAGGTCTACGTGCTCTAATCGGAGTTTATCTAAATCTAGCTTCCAAGGTTTGTACTAAACTTCCTCTGATACCAACTGTAACGCCCCGACCCCAGCTACCCAGAGTCGGTGCATTACTTCGTAACATTGGCATGATCACAAGAAAGATCAAATCTCGAAAGACCGATTGGTTTAGTAGCCTTGGAAACACTAGATATATTCATAAGTTTTACATTACATCATAAAATGAAAACTACTACAACAACATAATGTTTCCACAATCCACACTATTAACCCCTCATAAAATCCCTGCAGGTCATTCATAACTTACTTCTTCACATCCTGGGAAAAATAAAACATAGAAAAGGGGTGAGCTCAAATGCCCAGTAAGGAAAACAATATAGCGGAAACTTTCATAAATAAGAATAAACATTTAAGGCTATGTATAACTAAAACAAAAGCCTTTTAAATATGAACTTTCAACATGGTATGGCATAAATAAAATGAAATAATGCCATTTACTTATTCACATGAATATTCTACTAATCGAATAATCACATGCAAAAATCAATAACCACTTTCATAATGTTGGAATGCATAATGCCAGACTATCATAACCACATAGCCAAGGCCTCGTGCCAAGACTACAAATAAGATTTTTTCAAGGCCTTGTTCCAAGACATTAGTTTGTCTCATGAGACCTACCGATGCAATTTTTTTTTAGAAAATACTTATGTTTAAAATGGATAAAATATACTCCAGTGTTTTTCTGAAAGCAATATGCAAGCTTTTGAAAACAAAATAACTAATTTTGAGACTTCTCGATTAATTACAGGCCATGATGGGTTCACTCCCAATCCCTTCCTGTCTACCAAACTCGAGAGTCAGGTTTTCTGAAAACATTTTTAAGCTTGCGTTAAATACGTATACATTTACACTGGATTTTCATATATTTGAGGGAAATATTTCTCTTTTGAAAACATTTAAAAATCACATAAATATAAAAGAAACCTTTTCTTTGAAAATATTCTTATAAGCTTGTAAGGAAAGCTTCGACGATTTTATAACGGCAGAAAATAACCGCACTCGCCGTATAAGTTAAAAAAACATTCTTACATTAATTCTGTCTAAAAGGTTAAAAATCACATTGTTTGGAAAATGAGGGAAAGATTCCTTTATAAGCCTATTATAAAAAGTCAAACAAGGGTATAAATTAATTTAACCCATGTTCTTGTAAATAATAAAAAATGTTTTGAAATACATTTTGAAGAAACATGGATGTGGATGATAAAGAGATCCCAGTAGATTATTACATATAAACAACCTCGGGTAATGAAGAGATTGTGAAATAACCCTTACCAGTTTGGTAACTTATGAAACATACAACCCATTAAAGAGGTATCATACAATGAATATGTAAGTACACATAAGTTAGAGTGTATTACACAAAGAATATAATTATGGGCAGTACATACACCACACAAAAGGTAATGGTGGCAATATGGCATGAATCTCATGAGAATAATGAGTGAGATGAAAACCCCTTACCACGTTAAACAACTGAGTCGTATGGCCAAAAGTTAATATCCACCAAATGATTTACAGAATAACATGAATATAAATATAATCATGATAATATATATCAAATGGCAGTACACAATACACCACTTTCAATAATTTAGTGGCGAACAATGGAAATCTCACGGAATTGAAAGTGAGATAAAAAAATCCCTTACCTTGTACTTTTCCTTGGTTGGGGTAGGTTAACCTCCTGTATAATGGTGAAATAATTGTTATTAAATTATACAAGAATCATATACATTAATATGATATCATATATGATCTTTTAATATTGATTTGATAATAATATCTTAGTATTATCGCTGTTTCGGGTGTGAACTTACTTGTTTGCTTTTGTATGTTTTGTTACGTAAGACATGTTTGTAAAGGATAAGTTGTATATTATTCAAATCCAGAATGGTATCAAGTCCTTAAACATAATTTTTAAATCATCAGATGATAATTATACTTGAATGGATACGATGGAGAATGAATCTCATCGCGTTCGTGGAGACGGTAGTCCGTACGTACGCACGAACGCTACTTCCATTTAATTTCTATTTTAAAAGAATCGAATACAAATGATACATAGGTATATTACTATTCCAGTATAATATAATATTTTATACATGTTACTTAAGTTCATTAACACCATCCTTTATACGTTCCATGTGTGGTATGAACAAGTCATATCATTTTAAGGGGGCGGTAGTCCACACTTCCTCAAATGAAATTATCGTATGTATATACAACATGAAACGAATAATGGTATGAAATAAAATGGAATTACAGAAGCTTATATATAAAATATATATCATTAATATAATATTTAATTACAGTGCCATCATAATGGCCACCATGAGAGGCGGTATGATGTATTTGAACAATCATCGTTTCGTGAGGCGTTAGTTTGCCATCCACAGAAACATTATGTTCATCATCCATTAGATGGAGTTGTGTGTATGTGTAGTTTGAATACTTCTTATAACAACATCCTAGTATATTGAGGATACTGGTGTTGTTACAAAAGAAAGGAAATAAAAAGAGTTTGGGGGTTGAAGAAGCAAAATAAATGAAAATAATTTAAGAGAAATCGTTACCTTTAATTTAGGTAACTCACTTTGGTTGGAACCAAAGGACTTCTTGAAATGCATTCTGCCTAAGGGGAAGCTTCAAGGAGGAGTATAGGGATGTGGGGAGCTTAGTTGGGCAGAGTTTGGACGAGCCAAGTGGCTTGAGATGTGTGAGGAATGAGAAGAAGTGGTCTCCTTTTATAAGGGAGAAGAGGGGCTCTTTAGGAAAGAGTGAAAGTATTACTTTATAATATAATTATATTCGGTTTATAATGGTCCAAAAATCATTGAGGTCAAAGATAAGATGACTCATATTCTAAATAACATCAACCAATAAGAATTGGACAGGTTTTAGATAATATTTTAATCATTATAATCTTATTTATTTAAATGATTTATTAATGAGGTAAACATTGCATCATTATTGTGTCATTAATAATTTCAATTATTTGATGTCTAAAAATTATAAATAAAATATCATTATGTAGGAAATCGTTTTATCTTTCTAATGAATATTTATAATTGAAAATCCAACATGTATAACCCTATGTAAAAATTGTTCTTCTAAAAGATGTAAGCTTATGCCATTTTTATTTTTATTTTAACTTTATTAATATAAAGTGTCCCTACCACATACAAGTGGCTCCAAGGGGTCCCCAAATTGACCCAAGGATGCTCATGGTCGGGTATGTGTCCACAAATAAGGTTAGGACACGTTTTAGGGTAATTTTGTATTATTATAATATTATTTTTTAACCCTTATTTACCGGATTTACCCTTAACCATGGTAAATAAAATATTTACCACAGTAATTATTCAAAATGTCTAAAAATAAAAGTTACCTATTTACACAATTTTGACATCCTGATTCCAAATATGGAATCCATTTTTCTAAATTCGAAACACAGAAGTGGCAGAAATTAATTTAAAATTAATTCCCGCTGTCAAAACAAAAAGCGTGTTTTTAAGAGGTAATAACTATCAAAAGATTGACACTTGTTTATGTTCGGTTTAATTGTAAAATTTTGTCTGATGACCAAAATTATATTAAATTGTAAAAATATATTCTAAATATACTTTAAACCCACTCAGATTCATAATTTATCACTATTAATTATTTTGATTAAAAAAGTTGTTTTTAATTAAAATTTAGTAATTTTCACTATTCATCAAAATATGAAAGTTATCCGAAAAGTAACAAAATTTCACCTTAGGTTAAATTCGATATTCCGAATCCAAAAATGAAGTCCATTTCAAAATATAAAATATATATTATTTCAAAATTTAGGTATTACTATTCATAACGGCCAGTTTGATTGGTTGTGGTGTGTGTTAAAACTCGAAGTTGCGTACAACACACGCTACTGTTTTATTCAAAGGAAAGCGTACCGTGGAAGCTTGGGAAGTTTCATTTTAAATTTTTTGATGTCTCCATTTAGTCAAAAAGTTTAAAATATTGTATTTAAAAAGGTTTCACTATCAAAAGTTGATAAAAGTGCAATACTGAAAATGAATCTGTTCTTGCATTATGACTAAGAAACTCATAATATGGATTCTAAAATTATAAAGTTTAAAATTTAGTTAATACTATTCATGACCTCTTTTAATGGATTTTTTTTTGGTAAGTCATGGTGCAATTGAACTCGGTGTTGCGTGTAGTGCAAGTTATTAAATTATTTTGAAGAAATAACACACTATGAAATCTTGGGGTGTTACAAGAGAACTAAAAAAATTCATGTTTTTTAAAACACGAATTCACGACATGTATGACCCCTACATGGAGTGTTCCCACAGTCTTTCACATGGGAATGTACTTCTTCCAACACCGGTCGTGTAATACAGTTACCCACGTCGTCTTTTCCAAGAGACACGAAATGCACTTGAATCATTTTCCACCTGAATGAGTTCCTATACATGGATAAACAACATGGTTCTATTAGAACAAAACTACATGGTGTATTTATACTCGTGATGGAATGTACTATAATGATTTCACTGAACCATGTTGTGGGTCACATGGACGAAAACAAAATCTACTCCACATGGCGTGTTTAAGATGGACACAGCGTGTACTACAACATTTTTTCATTAACCCTTGTCGTTAGTCACACAGCTCAATACATGGTCTCTGCCACATATTGTGTACGTCCAGTACATGGCATGTTTCACTAATGATTTCCAAACCTCATGTACCTTCCCACATAGGTAGTCACACCATCATGTCTTAAACAGTGTGTACATATAGTACACAGAATTTACTTAAGAAAATCATTTCCTTACTGAACAGAAGGATGTAAGGGCTGTATTCATCATTACACCACATGTATTATGGGTTTTTCTCAACAGCAAGACTCAGAAACTGCTTTATATACCCATAAAACACTGAAACAAATGTTTAATGTTTTAAATTTCGATTTTTGAGGGCCCATTATCCCCACGAATCAAATCATGGAATCATATTCAGGTCACATGTCAAGTATAACCATGCAATAAAAACATGATCCACCAAATTCCAATCCATTAGGGCCCATAATAACTCAGGGACCAAAGTTTGGTGCTCATTAAAATGAAACCATACACAATAATAAATTCCCTATCAAATAGAAGTTATTCTATCAAAGAATCTATCATAGGAGGATACATATATAGTAGAACATATATCACAACAACATGAAATTGATTATGCACCCTAAATGGAATGACAAGATTACAAGACATGTGATCTCTAGAAAGTTCCTATATAAGGCATGAGATGGAATACCCTTACCTCATCAGGTTTTAAATGAAATAAAACCTAAATAATATCAATGTTAATAGTAGAAAACATGTTAGTCACCCAATGGTGAAATCAAATCAATGACGACAATTGAAAAAACGAGAAAAATTGAAATAATCATGGAATATTGGATTTTCCTTGTACATGGGTTTGCTACTCCTAGGCACAACTTATTAGAAAATACCTATTTTGTCTTGTACCTATCAATAGGCTAAAAATAGCAAGTCAATAAGAAAATAACCTCCTCTGATACCACATAGTAAAGTCTTTCTTATGGGTGCCACCTAAAGATGCCCCTTACCCTATTGGTCAAATTGTCTCAAGCACGTTTCCCCAAACACCATAGGTAGCTGACTAGTAGTGAAGGTCTTGGGTGTGACAGTAGGGAAAATATGCCATCAGTGTAAGAGTAACGTATTGGAATAACATTAACATTCCACCGTTGAAGTAGAAATACCATACAATAAGTAAACAACAGAATAATAAAAGTAAATAAATACCTTGTGTGAATATATAAATGATTCATGACACATATATCTCGGAATGAAACAAAAAAAAGTTGTAATACATGAATAAAAAATAGACACCAAAGTACTGAAATGTAAATAAAAATGAATAGTATCACATGCCTAATCTTTGTCCTATGCTCACCATCTCCACATCAATCAAGTAAATTACATACAGGGGTTCTTTCCATTTCCTATACATACAACAAAATAATTTGTTTGGGCCCAAAATCATGACCCCAATTGGGTGTCAGACAAATCCTAGTGGGAAAAAACCCAAAAATCTATACCTAACTATCAGTTAATATATATAGCTGGAAATATAAACAATAAAGTAATAATAAGGAAGTATTCAAATGTAAATATCCCTACAACATCAATTGACATTAATTAATTATTCAACCAATCATTAATATGTAACCCTTTGGTAATGTTCTCGCAACCTAACCCTTATGGTTCTACTTGTCATTTAACAATAATTATATAATTACCCCCTGGGATAACTCAAACAGTCTAACCCCTTTGGTCTCATTAAAATAGAGACACTCTAAGGAAGAACTCATTGTTAATTCCCCATATAGTATTTTGACGATAACTACTTGATCTCCAGGGAAGAACTCAATGTCTATTCCCCATGTGGTCTCATAACAATAACTATTGACACTATGAGGGAGCAATCATCATTAATCATCCCTATGGTCTCGCATCGTGAAATGAATAAAAAACACTCTGGGGAAGCCCTCAACATTAATTTCCCCTATGGCCTCACTACATCAGGTTCCCATAGGCCTCTGTAAAAAAATAATGCAAGAACAATATTCAGCAGATAAAGTAAATAACAAATTACTACTTGGATAAATGGATACAAAGCATATAACATGCATGTCAGACAATTTCACTCCATCCTATACACACTATGAATGGAACATAGAGCAGTTGAACTGGAAATTCTAGACCCAACGACTAATATCAGATCAAACAAGGGAAAACACATCCAATAAATATTAAATTATCCAATTTAAAATTAAATAAATTATTCTTAAGCAGAAAAGGAATGGAAGACATTAATAGGGTTAAATTCCCTAAAAAAGCAATGCCCTATCTAGGGTATTGGGTTCTTTTTCCACAAATAATTCTAATAAATTATGAGGAAAGGAACAAAATGCATATATTGACATTGTATGATCGATATAGTAGAACCACAACCTCTAAATCGACCTAGAACTTTGTATATCTACCACAACCTATAAAATGATCACCTAAGGATATCACACAAAAGAGGAGGAATCATGATATGAGGTTCTAGGATAAGGAAGAACTCACCAATGCAATTCCAACTCAACTGATGGTGTTTGATTCAGAGCATGTATGGTCGATTGGGGGATTAGAGAAGAATTAGTGATATCATTCATTCTTAAACAAGATGAGTTCAGAATAAGGTAGTTCTATCGATGAGATGTAGCCTCGTTATGGTATAACAAATAAGAAAAATGCACAGCGTGTTATTTAAAAATACATAACAGGTATATTCCTTTACACATCCCCACATTAGGCGGTCTCTAGGTCACCTCATGTAGCCCTGTACTTGGACATTAAATGAACATGACATGGCTACCTATGACTATAGGGTACACGATATGTACTCCTAAGTATAGTGATTGTACTATTTAAATATCTAGAAACACATATTTTTCTCAAAAACACATTAAAACAAAATCTATACCAAAAATAGAATATATGGGTTCTTATAGGTATCATCCAATAACACCTTTTTAGATCAGTTATAGAGGCAACACAAACACTCTTCCCAAATTTCATAATTCTATCCCCAGATAAGAACTCTTCCAAAATTCCATCATTCACATAACTAATTTTCATTTTAAAATTATCTTTAATAGAATGAGAACATTTAATCCTTTATAATAAATATATTTAGGCATCTAATTGAAAAAGTTATGATTTTTTACCTTACTTTATAATTATAATATCAATATTTTCTAGATCCATGTTCATCAGATCCATATCAATCATCATTTTGTTCAGAAATCTATGATCCTTCCTAAAAAATAAATCTTATATCTTATTATCCATCCCTGGGTGATAGTGTATTGAACAATAATAATCCTTGAGTATATCATCCAAAAATATTTACTCATGTTGAGTACATTCTTTGAGAATTTATATTTCAAACCTTTGCGATCTTTATATATCACATATCTTTCACTAGAGATATATTTTCTCAATATCTCCATGATTAGTATTAAGACTTATAACTCAAAATCATGTGTTTTATAGTTCTATTCATTAGTAATTTACTAGAATGATTAGTAGGAAATAACTCTATCATTATACATAAGGAGACCACCAGGCCCATTTTTTGATTCATCGCTACAAATCACAATTCCACGATTTACTAATAGTAGACTCAACAACTATACTTTCAATAATGTTCCCTTCAATTATTCAAAACAGTCATCACATTTTTTCCAAATGATCATAAACTATTTATGTGTAAACATTGTTATCATTATATCAAATTGGAAAAAATTCAGAATGAAACGTCGATAGTTACCTACCAAAATAATGAAATTGCGTACATTTATTATGTTTGGTGGTGTTGGGCATTCTTGGTCACCCTTTTTCATCATAGGAACTATTGAGATTCCACCCTTAGGGGAAATATGGTAAAAAAATTGTTTGAATCTAGAATTCACACTTTCTAAACTTTCCTTATAACTATTTTATTATAATAGTCTCTAGAATAACCATAATGATGTTATTAGGGTCCTGATATCATTTTCTATATTACAAGATATCATCAATTAATATAATAAAAACATATCCAGATATTCTAGGAATAATATGGTTATTATATCCATAAAAATAGAGGGCCTTTTAGTCTGTCTAAATGGAATTACTATAATGTAAAAATTCACATACCATTCTTGAAATTTCATCATTAGAATATCTTCCTTTATTAAACACAATTGATGATATCTAGATCTAAGATCAGTCATAATCAAATACTACTCTCTTTGATGCTGATAAAATAATTCATCAATATGAGGATGAAGAATATTGTTCATTATTATTAAATAATTGATCATTGTGTAGTAAATTGAAAGCCTCATAGCTCTATCATTCTTCTTATAAAATTATAGGAACTCCCCAAGTTGAAACATTATGGATTTTAACTCCCTTATCACTCAAATATTCTTGTTTTTTCGTCAACCATATTAACTCTATTATGAAAATTTTATAGCGAGTCTTTGATAAAGGTCTTTCATCTGTGATTAAATCAATAAGAAACTCAAATTACAATTTCAAAGGATGTACAGGTAAATACTCTGAAATAAATTAATGTATTGTTGCAAAATATCCACATCGTCTATTTAAATATCAAATTTTTCATCTGTAGGTTTTATCTTGTTCTAATATCTATGAATATAATTTAGAAAAAATACTGGAGGTTGATCCAAATATGAATTAGATAATAAATTTTCCCTTATAAAGATGAGAAACTACGTACCTTTATCAAGAATCATAAATTAGTAATCATTGAAATAAATTTTTTCATTATACTTTTAAATCCAATCCATAGAAAATATTATATAAAAATCTACCATATATATGACAATAAAAAAATTAATTATATCATGTTTATCTATCACAATCAGAACTACTCAACCCATATTTTTTTACAATAAGGTTTTCACTAGGAGCCTTTAATGAAAACCCCCATATTAAGGTAAATTAGAAATAAATTTTTTTAATGAAATATAGGAATATATAAATTAATGTGATGATCGGTAATAAAATAAATATTTCGATATATTATAGTATCTGATTGAAGTACCTTCCACCACATCATTAGTAACTTCTACCTCAACTATTGTGACTGCGTAAGAATGGAGATGTACAATATGAATTTTTAGGGTAATTTTCCTTAATGGTTAGGATAATAATTTGTATAATGTTGCATATCAATATAATTGTATCATTAAAAAATGGTAGATTCATTAATTCCTTATAAATCATAGGATTGATAGGGTTTTTATCTACACTTGTAACAAACTCTCATCCCTAATTAACATGTTCCATTATGTTTCAATCCACATTTATTACTGGATGGAAATTAAACTCTTATCTTATTCCCCATTTCGTTATTTCCTTTAATAGGGTTTTGAGGATCCATGTTCTTCTCATTATTTAAATTAAATTGATAAGGACTAGATAATTATTTCCCTTTCTTAATAGCACATGAGACTATATATTCAAATAATGGGAATGATTGGGAGATTAGTTCCCTTCAAAGGAATGGTTTTAACCCATTAAACAATCAATCATTATTTTTCATCAGATTTAAATTGTAATCCACAATAAGAAATTAGATCCATATAATTATGGATTTATACTTAGCAACACTCTCATACATCTTTTTCAAAATATTGGTTAATTGGATCTTCATATATGGTCGATTATCATGTGGGAGATATTTTTCCTTGAAAATTTCCTTAAAATAATTCCATTTTAATTTTACAATATCTTCCTACATATTTTTGTTTTTAATTTATGACCACTCTTGATCTGCATCTCCCGATAGAAAATAACCAGCTATAAGAACCTTCTACCCATTTCTACTTTCCAGAGCAAAAAATATCTTCTATATAGAACTTATCAAATAATCTGATAGAAATTATTTTTTATTCACATTATGTTATGGAGGTATTTTTCTCGTGAAGTGGTCTAAAAATGTTATTTTAGGATGTGTATCTGGATTATCCATATGGGTGAGGATATTTTTCAATGTAGGAGTTTGTTTTCCCAATATAGTTAAAAGTTTCTCAACTCCAGTTGTAGATATATCTCTAGAATCATTGTATTGTATATCAGGGAAATATCTACATTGTATATTCACATTTATATGGTTTCCATTCCATCCACTAGGACCCATTTTT
Organism: Viscum album; assembly: GCA_963277665.1. Lineage (NCBI taxonomy): Eukaryota > Viridiplantae > Streptophyta > Magnoliopsida > Santalales > Viscaceae > Viscum > Viscum album. The sequence goes on from OY728148.1 coordinate 398,162,995, forward strand.
AAAAAATGGCATACAATAAATTATGTTATGAATCGTAATGCTTAATTATGATCCAGTAACACATAACATAAATTGAAAAAAAATTGTTAGCTAATCTCATAAACATAATCATGGTTTCATTAGAGACTTATTTAATTTTAAATCCTTCATATTATTTTTTAAACAAAATGTTAATTATCATAAGAATATTCCATGGGAGTGTAAAACCAGATGCATAGTAAGGCCTATTATCCAATAACATTTTATATCGAGTCAAGGCTTACACACTTAATTGGGTTTGTTACCCCTAGGTACATCTATTGTAGAGCCTCATGCACTTGTAGTATATAGATAGGAATGTATTTATAAGATAATCCACATAATCAATACATTACCCAAATTATATGATGATATTCAATTATTATATTCAATGTATTTACTAGGGTTATGCTCCCAAATAAATGTTTTATAAATATTGGTTTCAAGGATATTACTAAACTCCTTTTTATACAAACATTAAAAACCCCTACCACTATTACTTGGATCTGGTACCTAACATAATTACATTGGTGCTATGAAAAAGAGATCACATCCCAAAGGACTAAATAGTATATTTTATTTGGATAAACCAAATATAAATATTTGTTTGATATTAAAAAATGAAATGAAATAAAATACATAAAATGCATTGGAAACATTCATAAACTACTATTATAACCCATGAAGTCATTCATAATATACAAAATTATATCCTAGGGGAAAATAAAAAGTATAAAATGTGTGATTTTAAATAATATAGAAGGGTGAATAATATATTGGAATTTATCATAAATAATCATAATCTAAATGTAAGGGTGATCAACTAAATCACCTACCCTTGAAACATAATCTTGTGCATAATATGGCAAAAATAAAAGCTAATAATCCCATAGATAATCACATGATAAATATACACAATCATGGATATTATGCTAGTTTAATATTCACATGTACTATCAATTACTAGTATCATAATGGGGGAATGAATAATTTCAGGCATCATACACATATTGTCAATGATTTCTCCGAAGAGCCCTTACGAATGGGTGAAAAGATAGTCTAGTTTTCCCCATGAGACATACTGATGCATCAAGGGGTTATAGCGGTCCCCTACTATCTCATGATATATCCAATGCATTCCTCATATTAAAGGGATAAATCATAATGAATATATACATTCATACAAAAACTAGGCTATGAAATTTTTTTAACATTCTACAAACAATGTACACAATCATAAACCATTCAGAGTGATGTCGTGAAAGTTATCACGATTTTACATCCCTAGTAAAAATAACTATAAAACATTCTATAAAATATGGCATATGGTAGCATAAGTGATCAATTTCATTAAATAATAATGACTTAGTAGAGGGAATTGAAATAGATGAAAATATTATAATAATAGTTTTAAGGAATTGATGAGACAAATACCATTTTTTAATCTAGCAAAGGAGAGTTACTTTTGAAGAATTATTTTTTATATTTCATTAAATATTATAATAAATATGTATGTTCCATAAAATTAATGAAATGGTAAAAAATATGTCTGAGGAAAATTGATTTCAAAATTATGTGAAAAAAATATAAAAATAGTTTTGAAGAAGCTTTATAAAATTATCTCTTAAGTGCAGTTTGAGGGAAATAATAAAATAGTTTTTAAAGTGAAAAAATGCATTATTTTCTTACATAGAAATAGTAAATAGATATGATATATTTTCATGATAAAATAGTTATCATATAAAAATATTGTTTTATTATAATATATATAGATGTGTAATAGAAAATGGGTTGGAAATTGGGATGTACCCTTAAAATCAGGATTTCTAATTGAGAGGAATTGAAAAGGGAAGATTATAAAACAACTATTCTACCATTAAAGAATGATGAACTTATTTGGATACATGAATTGGAACATATAAATATAATTTAGAAAAAATTTATAATGAGAATGAATAATTAAATTATTTAAATGAGAGATAACGTGTCACCTAGATTAAAACTGGTGCTTTGGGAAGAAACACTTACCTTATGTCTGAATGTGCTCCTCAACTATGCTTAATGTCCTCTTGAATTACTCTCCTTGAGAACCTACTTAGAGAACATTGAAGTTTTCATTCTTTTAGACCCGCAATAACAAAATATGTGGGAGATGTTTGGGATAGGTTTTGGGAAAAATTGTACAAGACATAAGGTTTTTGAGGTGTGAGGAGAAGATGCGGTGAGATGAGGTATTTATAGTGTAGGAGAGGGGTGTTTTTTGATTATTTAATTCAATAGTTTATTATATTGGATCTAAAATATAAATTGGTTACTCATTATGAATTTATATATAAAAATAATGAAGTATAGTTAGAGATTATGGGGCTACATTATCCCTATATCATCAATTTCAAAAAATTTCATGTATTTGATAAATACCATAAATTATCATATTTCACTATTCACTAAAATTCTATTAATTTAATTAAATCCCGGAAATTCACATAAATATTATCTGACATGTATAATTAAAAAAATATATTCTTTTTATGAAAATAAATTTTATAAATTTGAGAAATTTGATTTTTTAATAATTTCATCATTTACTCAAAAAATAGCAATTTTAATATTATAATCGATTTTATGACACTTTCAAAAAATAATTAAGATATCATAAAAATATATTATTATTAAACGAAAAAATCATAATTATGGAACCTATTTTATTGAAATAAATTTTCATTTAAAACATTATATTAATTTTTAAATGAAAAATAAACATTTACGTCTCAAAAAAATATCAAACCTTAATTTATCATTTTTAATACATTTTTTTTACTTATTCGATGATATAAATATGTTATACATTATTTTATGAGATATATATATTTTATTTATACTTTAACATCTGAAAATAATATTATATTGGTCTTACTATTTGTAGTGGTCACCTTGCTATTCCAGGAGTTGTATTTAACAGTATATTAAGGAATTAAACTCTTTGTTGCATGAAGAATGAACTAAAAAAGATATTAAATTTTTAAGGATACATATCATAAAATAATGGGGTGTTACATATTTAATCTTAATCTTAAGATCATACCTATATTATTTTCACTAAAGAAAAAGTTTTTTAAGTATTTGACTATGTTAATAAAGTTACATTAGGGAAGTCATAAGATAGAAGTTGTGGCATGGGAACTTCAATGAGTTTGGATAAATAACTACCCATATCATCTCATGATGTTACATTACATAACTATCAAGGATTAAAATTTTTATGGATGGATGAATATAACACTTTTGTTTCAATTATATTATTTTTTTTGTCTCTAAGATAATAATATGACTATAGTGACATAGTCTTTCCATATATATATATACATATTACATCTCTTAGATACATATTTATTACATTATAAACACATATTCTTGAGGATTATAATGGTATAGTTCCTTTTAAATCGTAGGCCCTTAAATATCTTGTTAATAAGTGAGACGCATTATATTCTTCTATGTTCTTCACAACTAGAACTCTTATTTAAATGATATTAAATAATAAATTTCTTTGTAACCTCAGTATAGGAAACTTAATAAAGGGTGGTCTTAGTTACTTAATAAGTGTAAATACTGGAGATATGTAACCATAAAATGATAATATGGCTATGGGAACATTATAATAACTTTTGATAACTACTCCCCTAATATCGATGATTATAATATTATATCTTAGAATAATGAGTGGTAGTTCATGATATAGAAATCATAACAGAATCAAAGAAAATGATTCATTATGGAATAAATTTGGTATAAGACATATATTTCTAGCATACACCTAAACATAAAAAATAATTTACATTGTATTAAAGACTCACATCCAAAGAAATTATAGTGCAATAGGTTCTCTCCCTAAACTATAATAGCAGTGAAAATACACTTAAATGACCACCATGGATGAAAAAGTTCCTTACTGAATATGGTTTACTCTTAATTCTAGTCAAAAATTTCTCATCATATATAAATTTTTATGAAATTAATTGGATGTAGATATTGTTACAACCTATCACATAATTAAAATATTACATATATGTTCTACAAGATCATAAAATATTCATCTTCTCATAGCATATTAGGAAAAATTGGATTATTAAATGTTTCATCATCTAATAACCTATGAAAGGGATATACGTTTTATAATCATTTTATTATTTTTTCTTAGTATAACCTATTATGAGAATAGGTTTTCATAAAAATTAATAATGGGATAATAATTGGAAGAGAAAAGGTTTTTTAATCTTTATTTAATTGTAAATATAATCCATTTAGAGAAATAATAATAATAGTACACTTTGATAATATCCCCAATAAAGCATAAAATTTATCAAATCAAATCATCTTAGTTGGAAAATGATTTTGAAATATCATCTGGAACATTTTTCAAGGAATTAAATTTTATTTAAAAATGTTTTTTAGAATTGAAAATTTATAAGATAATATGGAAATAAATTTTATTCAAAATAACCATGGAAACATCTAAATAAAGAAATAAATTAATTTTGACATTTCTTTAGAAAATTATCACATTTTTATTAAAAAATTCATAAAAAAACATAATAAATTTTAATATTATATTTACATAAAAGTAAACAGGAATAAATATAATGTAATATCCCTATAAAATAATGTTTATGATTGTGGTAAATGTCATACACATTAAATAAATATTCATTTCTCATTTTGGTAAAATAAAAAGGTTAATTGTGTCAAAAATGAATTGAATATTATTTTCAAAAAAAATTTAAAATGTAAAACGTGTTAATTTTTAATATTTAAGTTCTGTAGAATTTCAGAAAACAACCCTTTAGAAATTTTTTTATTAAAACATTTTTTGGAAGAGATATGATGTTTCAAAAAATAGATAAATAAAGGAGATTTTTTATAAAACACATACTAAGCTCTTGCATTAAAAATGAGAGAATAGTGAGGGGAATATTTTAACCTCATAATATAACCAATTTATAATAAAATTAATGAGTTTATTTAGATATTTATCATAATATTTATCATTAGAAACTAAATAAAAAACAATACTAATAAACGATGATATTTTTCAATTAAACTCCAACAATATTAGAAACATTAATCTTATACCCCCTAAATGAATAAAATTAAATTAATATTGATATATATTGAAATTAAATAAATTAATTATATTATATGTTAATTTTATTTTATATAAACATCATGAAAGAATATAGATTCATAACATGACATATGTCTCAATGAAGGAAAATTGAGACAAAAATCTCATACCACTAGGGTATCTTTTAATCCATAAAACCAATGAATTATATATAAAAAATCAATATTTAAAACCAAATAATATTCATTAAAATACATATAAAATACATCAATTTATAGTTTATATACCTCATGTGAGAAACATGTTGTGAGTATATAGTATATCGCAGAGATATAAAAGTCAGACGGAAAATACCTTACAACTTTAGTACTATTTTAAATCGTAAGTCCCATAATCATAATAGAAAATGAAAAATTAAATATCATGGAACAAATTATTTTAACAATATAACTAGTGAAATGTTTATTTTATATACCATCTAAAATTTATGAGTTGTAAATTTTTATATGCATCCTTAAAATTGAATAGAGACTATAAATCTTATATCATAAGTCTCAGCATACATCGTACACATTAAAACAACATATATAATAACTATTATTTAAATAAAAATATATTAAATAACCATAAATATATATAATTCATACCATATATGATTTATATAAGCCCTATTATTACATTTTTGTTAACAATTCCATGTTAATGTTATGTTTCAGGCAAAAATTACTCTGTTTTTTCAAGTATGTTTTCCTTTTTTATTTTCGGTCCTCTTAACATGATCAGGGTTCTATAATATATATATAAATTTTACCATATAATAAATATAAATTATATTAATTGTATTTTTTTATAGTAATTTTTAAAATTTAGAGATGGAAAACAAAATACATAGCTCATAGAGAAAATACGTCATATGTATTCATGAACGCTGCTTCCATATCCTCATGGATTGAATGAACTAAATGTTAATAATATAATTTATTTTAATAAATACATTTGATGGAATATAGATCACATATTTTCATTTAAATTTTCCTTAACAAATTTCATGTAAATCATTAAGGAATCACATCACTTCATGAGACGGTAGTCCGCCATACACACCATTAACATTATCATATCCTGGAAGAATTGAAATTAAGAAGTAACATGTGACATCATTATTCAAAATTAACATTAACATAATAAATTTAATCTATAAAAAATAAATACATCATTATTTCCATCTGGGTTATAGTTGATGTAAAACAAATAACAGTAGTTTTGGAGTTGGTAGTCTTCCGCACACAGAAATGATAAATTTATAACACATATGATGGAAGAAGATAAAAATTTCTTTTATTCAATTAATAGAATAGTGTCTCATAATATAAAAGTTAATTTTCTATTATATCATAATATTTTAATAATAATTGGATGAAATAGAGGAAGAAATAAATTAAAATGCTTCATTAGATATGTTACAACCTCTTCAGACTACATATTTTGGTTTATAACAAAAGGATTATAAAGATTTATTTATAAAAAAACTAAAGATTATCATATGAGATGTGTTAAATAATTATTTTTTTGTTTAGGAATAGTTTTAACCAAATTATTTTGGACGTTTTATTAGGGGAGGATAATGGGGGACTTTTATAAGTGAGGTGGTTGTTAAACGTATAATTTTTTTAAAGAAAATGGTGTATGAACACTTTTTTCACATTCTAAAAGATAATAAAAAGGAATATACTATAGCATATAAGTGATAAGTTCTAAATTTGTATATAAAATGGTTTATTTACATTAATTGGTTGAGTTTTATCCCTTTTAATTTTAATATAACCCTTTCATAAACACCTTGTACCATAACCACAGTAAATAAATTTTAATATTTTTAATATTTATTACGGTCAAATATTATATTAACCATATTAGATACTATAAATTATTCTAATTCCAAATAATGAATTAATTTTTTCGTGTTCTAAAGATAGAACTATAAAACCTAATTTAAAATTAATCATGCATGAGCAATGAGAATGAGGGTTTTCTAAGACAAAAATATTCAAAAGTATATAATGTTTTTATGTAAAATTATAATATTAAAATTATTATTATTTCCATAATTGGATTCATTGATATGTAAAAAAATTAATTTTTCTTTTATAACAACATTAAAAAATTTGGTTGTTTTTTAAATTATTTAAAATAAATGAGAACTCTTAGAAAAATAGTTATTATTCACTATTAATCAAAAAAATATCCTCTCATAAAATTAGTAAATATTAAATCGAATATAATTTTAGAATTATTATTTTGAAATTGATTTTTTTTTTCATAGAAAATTTCTAAAATTGTCAAAAAAAAATTATAATGAGTGTGAACAATTCTATAAACATACTTTTTATGAAATTTCAATTTAATGTGTAGAATAAGATTCATTCATATCTATGGTCTAGAAAAAATATTAAATTAATGTTTTCATTTTATATAATATATAATATATTCATTTAATTAATATCATTAACAAAAAACAATTATTAAAATTTATTGATGTAAAACATCTTTGTGCACATAAAAATAACTTTTCTGAAAATGATTTGTATAATTTTCAAGTATTTTTTGTTATCATTTATAATTAATTGTTCATAAAACAATAAATTTTATATACATGAGTAATATATATATTTTCATAACAAATTTAATCCAATTCATACCCACCATTCCAACGGATAATTGATAACTATCATATTAAAAAATAATATTATTTTAATATTATGTCATGTTTCAGATGAACTCAGTGTCCATGTTATAAAAAATATTGCTAACTATAAAAATATTTAATAAAAAATATTTATAAATATATATGTGTGTTAAATTTTAACCCCCTTAAAAACATTTCATCTCTATAATTTTTACATGTTCGTAGTAAACAACGGTTTAACATTTGAAAGTCTATTTGGGGGAAAACCACATCGTAAAAGCGGTAAATAACATCCTATTGAAAATAGAGACATGTATGTGATATTTTCATATGTAATAACATATACAATGTTTCTAAATTTGATTAAATATAGGGGAAGAAAAAACAAGGACCTAGAAGAGGAAAATAACAAAAAAACGTTTATGGAGAATGATGGGAGACATGGTTGAGGAAAGATAATGGCGAAAAATTCACCAACAATTGAGGTGTGGAAAAGGTTATTGATTTCATAAAAATGAACAAAATAAGATAATAGTAAATTTCAAGATCATTTTCACAAAGTTAGTTAATTTTCATGATAATATATACTAAATTAATTTTTTTTATAAGAACAATCTCAACCCTTGGTTGTTTCATAATCAATTTACACTTCATATATTACTCTAAGTGATGTTGTTTTAAAGTATTAAGAACTAAATAATATATATAAATGAATGATAAGTAATTCCATAATTCTCTATTTACATTGAAAAACATAATGGGTAGTACAAGTTATGCAGAAATCATAATATGGTAAATAATACATTAATTACGGAATCCATATCCAAAATTCCACTTAAACTATTCCAAAAATGTTAACCCATATAACCATTCCCAAATTAAAAATTTACAAATAATGTCACTAAATTTCGCAAAATAATCTTAAAATAATTCCCCTAATTTTCATAAAGTGTCTCTAGATTTTCACATACCAAATATCTCAATACCTTAGTCATATACTTTCTACACTCATTATAATAACTAGAATTATAATAAAACCTTAATGAAATAATATATAATTACACATTAGTTTAATAATATAATAGAAAATTGAAATAATATCAAAAATTTAATAATTATATAAAATCCATCATTGAAAACATAAACAGGTTTATCCATAAATAAATTATTGTTTCTAAGGCCATCAATAAGCCCAATTTACCTTTTTCATACAAATAATCACTTTATCAAAACTAAACACCATTTTCTCAACGTTAGGAATATATAATCTAATATATTCCATTATTGAAAATATAATATTTAAATTAAATCTATTTTCTTTGTAATTAATAGCATTCAAAATAGTTTTTAAAATAATTAACTAAAGACGTATATTGAACAATCTATTTATAGTTCATGACTCATATAACATTATTATTGAATTTTGATACATAGACACAATAATCATCCCACATCCATACCAAACCATTAACTATGATTCGTCATCTATTTCTTTTATACCTATTTTCTAAAATATAAAATGTGAGTAATTCCTTGATATTCAATAACATAAATGTAATCAGGCTTATAACATTTAACATAAAATATACATTTAGAACAACCCATACCATTCATACATCATTTTTAGTCGACACAATATGGGATGTGTAACCATTTCTCATACCACATTTTTGAAACTCATTAGAATAATTCCCCTTAAGAAATCAATTTTCATAAGTCCAATACATTCAATATTTCCAACATTCAACCACCTAGGTTATATTTGGTAACCCATTATTCTAATTCATTTCATTAATATAAATTTTATTTATAATAAACAATTACTTTTCATGTGTGCTTCATTTATACAATCAAAATATATTTAATTTTCTCGAATATATAAACTGAGATACTTCTTATCACATTTGAAACATAATGTAAACCGAATCTTGTTTCCTATATGGTCTATACTATGAAAAATATCACCAAATCTACACTTATATTCATTCTTAACCTAAGAGTTTGTTAAAATGCATGTTGTTAATCATATATTCTGATAACTAATTAGGAATAGCCATAATATGATTTACATGAGTTTTAATCACATTTAATTTCTCATCAACTAAATTTCAATCTCATTCAGCATAAATCTAGTTCTTCCCAATTCCCTCCATTAACTGGAACTAATAATCATAATTTAAGAAACAAAATTCATTGTGGGAAGTGTATAATTATTAAAAATCCCTTATTGGATGTTTAAATCCTGAAAAATTATTTTTAATCTACGACGTTATAAATTTATCACAGGTTATTAAAATTCATCAACTACTTAAATCGAACATGAGAGTTCATAAATAGTTTATGAATATCTAAATAATATCTCCTAGTAATGTCAAACTATGGGTACCGAAATGCATTTTTTATTTTACCTTGTGATGATTGAGTGCAACTCAATTCACCCTTTTGTATTTAATACCCCTAGGTACATCTGTGTGAGAGCAACATTGACTTGTACTATCCATACATGGTTATAATTTTGGGAAACCACTTGTTTTATCCTTACAAAATTACTAGGACATTTTCCATTACTTAATAATCCTCCCTAGACTTATCCATAGAGAAATCACTATGTATATCCTTATAAATTTCACCAAGGGGTCTCACTAATGTTTTATAATCCTACTTCACAAATTTTAAAAATAATAATCATCTGATATCAACTAAAGAGGAATACTATATTCCTAAAAATATATTATATCTTTTGTGATGAATATTCATTAATGTATAAAAAAAACACACTTGAGGATTGCAAAATTATTGTTAATTTCAAAAAATTAACCCATAATAAACTTTTTCATCTGCGAGATACATAATCTACCACTGATTTATTCATAATTATCACCCTTCATTGATATAACATACATTATACATTTCCTCACCACCTTACGAAATGATGAATATAAATGGGTGATCTCAAATGATTGTAAAGGGTGGAAAATGAGATATAAAAGTATAACATGAACATAAGTGTTTTAGAACATGATCATTACACGTGAAAACAATAAACTACTTCTTAATGTTCAAATCATCAGTCGTATAAAAAATATTAGTAGTTCATAAAACATGAATCATAAGGGAATAAAAGAACATGGTCCATGAGATTATAACATTTGAAAAAGAAATATATTTTTCAACACACATACAAATTGAATTCCATTCACATAGTTTTCAAGGATCAAAACCAAAGATATCAGAGTAGAATTGGTTCACTCCCTAAACTATCATCCTAGTAATTTTTCATTACCAATACCATCAAAATAAAAAAAACCTTTACTGAACCAGGTTCACTCCATATTCAATTTTTTCAACCACATGAGATATAAATCATTACCTGATATGTTGGAGGGAGATATAGGTCTAAATGATCACATAAATAAAAGCATGTGTATGTGTGACATAAGATCATAAAACATTCATCATATCATAAACAGTTATGATTAATTGTGTCTCATTAACATTTAATCATTACCAGTGGAGGAAATACATGTTACATAATCATTTAATAATTTCACTATAGTATAACCTATGAAAATAAGCTGGTTTTGTAATAATTTATCAGTTTATAAACTATGGAATAGAAATGAGTATTATAAAAATATTTTCATCATAAGAATAAACCATATTAATAAATAATATGAACAGTATCCTTTGATGTTATCAACTTTACTTCCTAAGTATTATTGATATATGTTATCATATATGGAAAATGATTTTGGAATATTACATGAAATATTTCTTGATGAAAATAACTTTTCGTTGAAAATAAAATTTTATTTCTAAAAATTTATAACAAACAATTTGTAAATCCTTTTTTTAAAAAACCACTTCAAAATATATAACAAATGATATAAAAAATAATTTAAACCATTTCATGTGGAAATATTCTTTACATATTAAAACAATAATTGAATATATAAATAATTTTCAATATACTATTATTTAGAAATGAAATTTAATAATTATAAATTTATATTCGATGAATATAATGGCCATAACATCAATAAATTCTATATATATTAGAAACAGATATTATATTCACATTTTTAGTAATATATATATGGTAATTTTTTATAAAATTTTATAAATAATGATATTAAAAAATTTAAAAATGTAAAACATGATTAGTAATATCAATAATTAATAATTTTTATAATTTAAAAAAGAAAATTATTATAAATTATTTTTATAAGAAAAGATTTTGGAATGAAATGTTTTTTTAACTGAATAGTGAAATAAATAGTACATTACCTAAAATCTTATTTTTAACTCATGAGTAAAAATAATATTGGAAAATAAATATAAAAAATGTATTCTAATGAAATTAATGGAGGATAATAAATTTCATGTGTATTTTGTGATATGAATCATTATATTTCATTATTGGGAACATAAAAATAAACAATCAGGATTAATTATTAGATTTTATCATAAAACTCTTACCAAATTTGTAACATTGACTCCTAATTTCTATGAAATAGATAAACTAAATAAAACATAAAATATATTAAGAATAAACGAATCATTGATATTAAATATCAAATAGTATGTATATATACCTCATAAAATTACATAGGTTTATTACATGACATATGATTCAAAGAAGGAAATTTGGTGAAAAAATCATCTACCACTTCAGTGTCTTTTGAACTGTAAACCTCATGAAATAGATGACCATAAGTAGATATTTTATACATATAATTTTCATTTTAATAACTATAAAATATGATAATGCATAGTTTATACCCCACATATTTGTTGAAATTGGTGAATAATTCTTGTATCTCACAGATATAAATGTGATATTAAAATTCCCAAATCACTGTAGTAATATTTTGAATTGTAAGACCTAATAAAAAAGAAAAAAAGTGAAAAATTAAATATAATGAAAATATTATATTACTGATTTAAATAGAAAAATGGAATGTATATACACATCACAAAATAAACCATTATTGAGTTTTCATGTTTCACCGAGAATGAAAAGAGATACTATGAATCCCTTACAATAAGTCTCAACCCAAATTGTACACATAAAAACCTCAGGTATAATAAATATAATTTTATTATAAATATATTAAAAAATAATAAAAATATATGTCATGCAATATTATATTTTCTTATAAACCATTATTACCCATATATTGGCAATTTTATGTTAAAGTAACATTTTTGGAAATAACTATGTTTTCAAATATGTTCTGATTTGTTATTTTTAGTACTCATATGTTGGTAGAAGTTGCATCATATCCATAATTTTAGACATTGTATAAATATAACATATATTAGTTAAATATTATTTTTAGTGATCTATTCAAGTTAAAGATATAAAATAATGTACACTATCCATTGAGGTGGTAGGATGTACGTACCCACAATCTTTTTTTTTTGAATTTTCATGATGGGTTTAAATAAAGATATGTAAAAAATATATAAAAACTATAGAATAATTTTTATATATTATATAACAAATATATTCATTATCCCCATCTATATTACATTACATGTATATAGATAATGAACCACTTCACTTCATGACGAGGTAGTATGTCATACACACAAATAACATTATGGAATTCCCTCAGAATGGAATGGAATAAGGAACTAAAATATAATGATTAATAATAATAATAATATCATAAATATTATATTTAAAAATAAATCCATCAATTTATCAATCATTAATATGTTTTTATGGAAAAAAATTACATCGGTCCACTAGGTGATATCCCTCCAAACATAGAAATTACAATTTCCAAGCCCATTTGATTGAAAAGTATACATATTTAGTATATTAGACTAATATTATATGAAATAATTATATTTAGGATAATTATGTTATTATATCTAAATAATTTATCATAATATAAGTATTTGGAGGATGAAATAAAATTAAATGCTTGATTTGGGATGTTTCCTCTTCTTTAGGAAATGTCATTTTGTCTGCATCAAAATGAATCAAAGGTCGGATTTCACTAAAAAATAAGTATTCTAGGATGATATTAAAGAATGAATGAAGGGGATTTGGGTGTTACTTTCTAAATCAAATGGTTTTGGATTTAATAATAGGATATGATAAGGGGTTTCCTTTTAAATGTTTGGTGAGTGTGATACTTTTAATTGTTCAATAGAAAAAGGATAACCCATGTTTTCAATATAAAAAGACACCACAATGAACTATTATAGATCCTATAATATATAAGGTCAAAATATGTCCACCAAATGGGGTTTGGATGTGTTTTGGGTCATATATAACCCTCATCATTTTTATACCCCTCATAAATTCAATTTTACTTTTACCAGAGTAACTAATTTTTATTGTATTTACTATTGATAATGTTAAAAAATATAAATTGAACCATATTAGATGACAATTATTATTCTGATTTGTAATATTGAATAATCTTGTTAAAAATAGAATCCAATATGTGGTCAATTTGAATTTAAAATTTATCTCTCAGAAATGATGAGAATTGGGTTTATAATGTGAAAGATGTTCAACATTTTTAAATGTTTATATATCACTATTAAATATTAAAATGATTCCAATAAATTTTATTTTATTAATTGATTTAGAATTTAGATAATATTTTTTAAAACATATGAAAAAAATATTATTTTTATATACTTTTTATGGAATAAAAATTAATAATTATACCACGTATTTTTCACAGGTCATCAAAACATTAATCTTCTCAAAAATTTATGAAAAATTCAAACAAAGAAAATTTAAACGTGATGATATCAAAAACTAAAAATATTTTATAAACAAAATTAAAAATTAGTTAGAAACTATTTTTGAAATATCTACGTAAAAGGGGAAAAAGTGTTTTTAGAAAAAACTATTGGCATAAAATTGTATTAATTATTACTTTGGACTATAAAAGGAAAAAATGAACGTCAAAAATTAGATTTAAATTATAAAATATAAATTTTCTAAAAATCATTCACCATAAGTGATTAGAATAATTTATTTATGTAAAACATGTTTTTTCTCATTAATATAGTTTATCATAAAAATATTTCATTTATTTTCAAATAGTTTTTTTTTCATTTCTAATTAAATTTTTTACAATGAATAAATTTTATATTAATTTTTAAAACATATATAGTCATAATTTAATTAATCCTATTCATATCCTTCATTACAATATCTTTGTGATAACTATCATATTAAACAATAATAATAATTTAATTCATGTGTAACACTTCGTTTAAACTCACTATTTTGTGCAATGTAATATATCAAAATGATAAAATATACTGAAATATATTACTTCTCAAAATATTGAGCTGTTATAAAAACAATGAATTTGCCTTTATTTATTAATTTTATTGAGACCAGCATTAACCAATTAAATAAATTTTATATTATAATATTACTATTATTTATGTAATTAATGGGTCAAAAATAGCACATGGTCAATTTTTTATATTTATCATTAATAGTTAATATATGTTTGAAAAATAAAAAAACCGTTTGAAATAAGTATATTCTCGGAAAATATAATTAAATAGGAATAAATTAAAATATAATGAAACACTTTTATAGAAAATAAAATTATTTTCATAAATTAATATAATTCTTAAATAAATACATTTTTGAATTATAAATTTATGCATACCATTTTAGAAAATTTGAGTATTTTTTTATTAAAATAAAAAAAACTTTCATTTGGGATATATTTTATTAACTTCATAAATTTAATAAAGCATTTTTCATTAATAATTATAGTTAAATTTTTAGAATATTGAAGGAATAAAATATTTTAATATTTATTTAATAGTTTTTATATTCATGGAATGAATATAAATTCAGATTTATGCTTCAAATTATATTTTTTTAAACATGGTTTCATTTATGCCATGTTTAGTTATTTTAAGGTGAATTTATCCCACATATAAAAGTTAAATTATTTATAATGGATTCCATATGATTAATTATAATGATGAATATAAATTTATAGGGGAAAATTAACTTTCTTCCTTATGGAATAATGAAAATATATAATAATTTTATCATAATTGTGGATAAAATAGATTTATTGGAGATTAAACTAAGAGATAATGGTAGTAATTCCACATAAACATTTCAAATTATTATTTATTGTTGAAATTTTGAACCATATGATATACAAAAATACGGTTCTTTTCCATTTTTAGTTTATTTTACAGGCATCTTATATAATACAATTATAATCTTTTTTTTTGTAATTATTTGGGTGTCCCGCCCTTAACTAATAAAAGGGAGCATCATATCCTCCATTATTATCAATATTTATGACATAGATCATAACTACACCCTAAAAAAACATCATACCTTCATTTATATTATTCATTTTCATCTAAATTTATTTTAAGGCCTTACTAATTATAATTATGTGTTAATACTGATGTGGTATCTTAGATAAGAGGAAATAATATTTACATACTCATTAATGTTTATTTCCACTATTTTAAAATGTGTTTTCATGTCGCCTCATTCTATTTTTTACATTGGTTACCCCATTAAATTATTATAGGTGGCCTTTTAAATAATATTTTCACATTGTTTTAGTAATTGATGATTAAATAAATACATATACGGAGGAGGTATTTCACATTGGTTATGGAATAAATATGATAGTATGTATTCATAAACTATTTTATTTAAAAAAATAGATGTTATGATCCATAAAAAAGTTTCATATTTTTTAGCTTTATTTCAATAATGATTTTAATATAACTGTCATGGAAAAAACATATCCCACAACTAGTTTTACAAAACCCAACATGTCAAACATATTATTACTATGTTTTTTCATAACAGCCATTGAAAACACACAAAAAATCATGTAATGTGGCTATTTTATATATGAGGTTTATAAAAATTGATATGGAAGACCATTTATCACATTAGTTAAACAACATTAAAAAATATTATTTTTTAATAAATATCAATAACTCATTCACTACCATTTATACAATATCTTTCTATAAAAATGGAAAAAAAAGTATCATAAATTTTTACAATTTGAACTTCAAAATTTACAATGTATGAAAAAAATAAATTGAAACTCAATCTCTCCAATAGAATAATTAAACCAATCACATAAAATTTTTCATAGTTTTTACCCATTATAAGTCCAATTTTCTAAAAAATAATAAAAATTTAAAAATAAAGCATTTGACATGTATTCTAAATAAAATGAATGAAAAATTAATGGACATATTTTTAACAAAATCAAGAATGGAGTTTTGTAAGTATCTTGGTTCAAATTAAATCATACATAAATCTTAGAAAACCATATCCACATTCCATTTCTCATTTTTTTAACACATTTGATTTAAATTATTTTTTATCATTTCAATGTAATGTTTTATGTTCTTATATCCAAAATTTAGTAATTATAAATGAAATGTTATGATATCTTAACATAATTTATCTTTTCTTTCTATATTAATTTTGGATATATAATGTAATTCCATGTTTCATATGAAAATTATATATATATAATAAATTTATATTTTATTATAATATATAAAAATTATTCAAATATTCAAATTTATATGTTTAATACATTTTTAAAATTATCACCTACATAACCATAGATATAACATAACGAGTAAAGTGTATTCTCTCTTAGAAAAATAACATGAAACATCCAAGGGAAAATAATATATAATAAATATTATGTGAGTGGTTATTCTTTTAATATATTTTACCGACTATGAGATCATTGTTTTTTAATAATGAATATAATTAAACATCTTCCACTAAATAATTTCATTATTTTCAAGTACATCAATTATATAATATATTTCTTCTAAAAAAATCATTATCATCACTATATGATAAAAAAATGAGCTTCTGTAAATATATATACTAATCTCATATCATGGTGGATGAAAAGTACATAAATTTACGAAATACGAAACATAAAAAATGATAAAGTTTTAATAAATTAAAATGATTGATTGATATATAATAATTGACTATCATGTAAAATATTAGCATCAATTTTATGACCAACTCATCTGTATTTATATGCACCATCATCTCTTTTAATTAATTTGTCATCATCATTTTTCACTCCAAAATTCTATCTTCCATTCGAATGTTATAAACATCCACCAAAAAAATTAAATTCTTTTATAATAAATTAATATAGAAAGAAGTTACATATAATTTCATAATATCCTATATTTTTTTTCCTGTATAGTATATATAAACCTTTAATATATTACTTTAGTAAATTTATAAATATAGAAACATTGTAATATTAAAAAAGTCAACACCAATATAAAATAAAGGATATAATCTATACAGACCTCACTTGTAATATGTTTAACTAATCTACATGGAAAAACTAAAAAATGGATGATACTATGTCCAACTATAAAAACCTCACATGTAAGAATTTGTATTCGTGTTGATATATCTTTAATATTCTATACAATGATAATAAAATTCATTGTATTTATAAATTCATGTTGAATGGTGTCACAAATATAATATTTTATCCCATATTGAATATATGATATTGGATTTCCTCAACATATTACTCCCAATAAATGTTATGTAGTGGAGGAGTAGGAGTAGGAGTTCGAAAAGTAGGAGGAGGTGGAATATTGAGATATTTCAGAGGAGGTAGATGAATGGAATCAACGGACTGAAATTATCTTTTACTGTCTGAAAACATTGATTTTATCAATGCTCTGATCAGATCCTCCATTATCTCAACCATATCCTAAACATTACCTTCCAAATATAGAGTTTTTATTTTATTAAAATCCTCTATTGAAGAAGTTGTATAATGACAAGTCATTTTTATATTGATACAGTCATTGAGTATTCATATAGGTGACCCATGTTTTCTATGGTTCACAATATATTAATAAAAATATCATTCAATCACTTATTCAAGAAGGCCCCATATGATCTCTTCTCTTCATGGTAATGTTGTATAAAATATTTACAAAATTTAGTATTTAACCACATTAAATAACAACTTTATTTAACATAAAAAATACGCTAATATTAGTAAACTACTTAAAATAACCTCATCTATAACCCTTGACACTTCCATAAGATATTTCTCCTTATCAACATATGGAACCTCATTAATTTTCAGTGTCTAGATTGGGGTAGGAGGGTCCACTTCTATTTAGCCTAAAGAATTAGCTCTTGGATTTTGAAATTTTCCAATGATCATTTGTTCTTAAAAAACGATGTACCCGATTTGAGATAATGTATAAGGGTATACATGTTTTGGATTATATCACCTAATGAGATATCATCATTTTATAAAAGTTTTTATTCAAGAATTAATTAATTTCATTATTATTATAAAAACATATAAAAGCTATCATTCCACTTACCAAATTTTTTTTAGTTAAATCTAATTTAAAAAACTCATTCAAGGTATATTAATTTAAAAATAAAATATATAACCTAGATGATGATGTAATTTATCTCCAAAACAAATTTAGTTTTGATTGTTGAATTATACTACCTTATTCTCCTAGTATCCAAATCTATAAATTTTTTCATTACTTTTTTAGTATGAGATATATAATAATTTATCACATAAAAATAGTAAAATATAATATTAGTAATAAAATTTAATGAATAGTAAACTAATATAAACTATCTTAACAAAAATTTCTCCACTAATTGAGATATAGTCACCTTGTCAACGATTCTATAATAAAAAGTCTGAATACTATATTTTTCATGATCTTGAATGATTATAATACAATTAAATTAGTTTTCATTTCACTCCTAGGAATATACAATCCATAAAAATAAATTGTTCTCTTATTATCCCAAATATGAGAAACTACTCATTGTGGAAAATGTGTGTAGCCATGTTTACTAACCCTTGATAACTTTTTTCACTATAAGACAATACATAACCTGTGAAAAGGATGAGGGGACCCTCAATAAAAGTATCCTTATGGCCCTCCCGGGAAGTATGTGTATGGTCGTCCAACAAAGATTGTGGTGGATAATATATTTTATATTTCATTATCTTAAAAAAAGATTTAAAAAATTAGTAAACCAATATAAAAAACAAACAATTACATATAGATAGAAATAAAAAAAGAAAAATGATCACGAAAAAATTAAACTAAACCAAACACATTTTTATTAATTTTTTTAAATTAGTTAAATATAACAATAAAATCATTAATTATAGTTAAAAGGAAAAAACTAATGATGGAAATTAGAAAATGGGGTGAGAAAAAAATATTACAAACATATAAAAATGCATCTTTTAGAAATTAAATTAAACAAAAAATTAAAAATGATGCAAATTAAATAAAATAAATTAAATATATTTTTAATTCATAATTTCTAAATTAGTTAGATAAAATTATAAAAAAATTAAATATATATTAATTAAGATAATTAATGAAAAAAATTCCAAAATTGGTCCTTGAATAGTACCAATGATATAACAGATTACATCATTTTTTCATCTTTTGAAAACTAATTTTCTTTTGAATATACTCCATTGATTTTTCTTTGATTTTATCAAAAAATCAAAAAGGAAAAAAATTTAATTAAGTGTATACATGTAATAATAAAAAAAATAGTCTAATATTAATATTTGTAATTTTATATTTAATAATGAAAATAACTCTAATGTTTCAAATATTTTATGAAATTTTAAAAATTAATCAAGAAATATATATATGATTCATATAATATTATGAAATTACCCAATTATTTTTTTCCAAATTCATTCTTAATGATCATTCCATAAGGAAAAAACCTTTTATATGATTTTCTCATTAATTATTATTTGTAATTCATTACATTGATGAAGGGATATTAAATAAATCTACATCATCATAATATTTTTTCACAATAAACATAATTTTCCCTCTAATAAAACAATAGACCCCTACATTTTTTAAAGATAATGAATATTAAAATTATTTTTTAATGTAATTCCATGCTAAAAGGATAATTTTCTTATTCCAATCTATTTATTTTAACTTGTGTCACATTTAATTCTTTTCTTTTGAAAAACTTATAATATATAACACATTTGTAGTTAAATACAAGAACTAAAAATTTTATTTAATGAAAATCCAATATTTTTTTTCTCTACTTTGTAATATACACCTAAATTGGAGATTTATTTATTTTATAGGCCTTAAAAATGTTTAATTTTTATAAACACTAATAAACTACTATAATGAGCAACACATATATTATCATGGCATTGAAAATTAAATATCTAGCCATTAATGTAATTCCAAGAAAACATTATTAGATTTCAACATGAACCACCCACTATCCATATCAATGTTTCTAGTTCATTTGATTGACCATTCATAGTCACCTTAAACCATGGGAAAAAGTTTGATTATGATTATTTTAAATTCATATATCTTTCTTCATTGGATAAAATTATTTTAAAAAAATAATATGAAGTGTTATATATGAATGGGAATAATATATGTCTTTCAAGATATATAAATACTCCTTATCTATCTATTCATATATTAGACATTTAAATTACTATCTACAGAACACGATACCTACATTATTTACTTATTCAAGAAGATATTTAAGAAAACCAATGTTTCCCAAAACATTAAAATATAATTTATCAGTCTCGATAACCTTATTATAAATATATTTATCAAGAAATGGAGGCTTGAGGTGGATATGCATATTGAACACATCCATTATATAACACCATATATCTTATTAAAAAATATATCTTTCTTAGATATAATTTTATTTATTTATAAATTTATAGAACAAAATAAAAAAACTAGTTATTCCTTGATATCACAAAATATAAGGAGGAAAATATAATTTGATTTGAATAAGTACAAAAACCAAATCATTATCTAAATTGTTCAATTAATTAAAATAAATACATTTGTTACAAATATGATTGAAAAAATAACACTCCTTTATGATACACATTCTAACATGGATAAGAAGTAATATATGTGATGAAATTGGTTATATTTGTTTCATCATAATGTAACAATCAATAGATTCTATTCTTATCAATATGAAAAATTTCAACAACACAAAAAATTTGAAATTTGATGAATAATCATAATTCACATTCACACCACAGAGACACTAAAAAACAATACATTATAGGTTTGATAATGTATGAAAATATAGATGTAGGTATATTCACCTTACATCAGGATGGGAGATAAGTCCAAAAATATCCCCTTTGAAATATGTCTAATCTTGTATTCAACCCAACTTTAGTTTTTTCATTTATATATAACAGTGTTCCAATAATATTTTCACATATATTCCCCAAAATGTGAATAAAATACATTTTATATTTGACCTCACGATATACCTAATATTTTACTCATAAAAAATTCATTTTTTCTCCCAAATAAATCTATAATTAGAATTTTATGTCATTAGTAATGTGACATTACAATTTATCACTCACTAAAAAACAATTCAGTAGAAAAATTATTTAAATGAATATCATATTCATGGTAGGCATTGAATGTATTTTTTAATCTTTAATAAGAGGGATCCATAGATAAAAACCTCTATTGATACATGTATATTTTTGAACCCCATATTGAAGTTGACAACATCATATATATTGACTGAAATTAGAAAATATTTATTCCCTTTTACACTGTATCCATAAAAATTAACATATATTAAAATTTTATTTATAGTGAACATAGTCATTTCATGCAGTTTAAAATATTCCATTATAAAAATCATGCACCATAATTTATAGAACCAAAGAATGTGTAAAATCATTAATTTAGGGATATACGTGAAAAATATCATTTTATTTTTTCCATTGTTAGATATCATTAAACACAACATGAAATAATTACACTTCATAAAAAAATGATGTAGTAATTTGTAAATTACCAATAAAACTATCCATGAACTACATGCGATGAAAATTCTTTGATATGAATTCATTATTTCTATGAATAACCCATGTATAATATTTACAACTTGAATTTAAAATTCATGGAACTATTTATCAATTTTTATCACTTATTACAAATAAAATGGATGACGTAATTTTCTATAAAATAGCCTCTTATATACATACTGTCATATAAATTTTGAGTCATTAAAATTTGAAAATAAATGTTTTAAATTATAAATTTTAGGAAGATTGTTTATTTCATTGGTAAGAGTATCTATAAATATTACAATTACATATTCATCATCATTTAGATTGTAATGTGGCATCCCACATTTAAGATATTCTCACAGAAATTCATATTACATTATATACACATATATATATATCACATTAATTCAAGAAGGAATGTGTTTTCATATAATCCAAACCCGTAGAGAATAATATTATCTACACATTATATGATTAAATTTGAAGATCATTATCTTCCAAATTTATGAATTTCAACAGCTGTAGAAACTCTATAAAAATATTTTTACTCCATCCATTATTTTATTGAGGTTAATCAATATTAACATCATTTATACAACTATAACTCATATATAACCAATATACAATGGTTTTTCAACATCACCATATATACTCTCAATTATTGTTTCATTCTCAAATGTCTTTATATTAGTAACTTGAATCATTTAATCAATTTTGTCATAACTATCACCTTTCAAATCATCGTCATCTGTAGATTTTTAATTATTCCTAGTTACTCCATTCCAAATCTTATGGATGTAACTTCGATTAAAATAATGAAGAATTATATGAACTTTGATCTGTATAATTCTAAACATATTTGTATTAAAAAATTTAGTCATGGAAAATCAAACCAGTTTTTTTTGGAATATATCTTGTATAAAATTAAAATAAAAAATCATTATCACCATGACCATATTCATCTCTTCTTTTCAATGCAATAATATAACATCTTTTCATTATTAAATATATACAATATTGAACAATTATAATATTATATAATATTTTCAAATTTACTTTCACATATACATTTATAAATAAAAATAATAATTAAAACAAATATTTAAAAAAATACAACATATTTGATAAAAAATAAAACAATGGAAATATTTAATTATCATTATTTAATAAAAAACAATCCATAATATAAAAACAATTATTTCAAAATTAAAAAGATATAAATTTGTGTGATTAATCAGAAAAGTAAATATAAAAATAAAATATGAAGAAACTATTTTATATAATTGTGACCAAATATAAAAATGAAAAATTATTAGATTCATAGAAAATTGAATTAATAAACAAAAAATTTATATTGATATCAGATCTATGATGATTGAAATGGTGACACCCATATGAATATGGTGCAAGTGGCAGCTGGTGATGGCTACTGGAGGACAATGTGGGTTGAGGCCAACTGAAAGTTAAATCAATATCATTGGAAAATTCAAACCAGAAATAAAATTCAAATTACTTTTATCCATGTAAAATTAAAATAATTAATACAAGACATAAATTGAAATTTTAATTGGGGTGATTGGGAAGTTCAAACAAACAAGAGCTAAGTGAAAGTGGTGACCAATAATAATTGATGGTGTATGGTGGTGGTGGATTCCAAATCAATGAAAAAGTGTTATCAATGAAAAAATGAAACTGAATTTAAAAATTAAAATTTCATGTATTCATGGAGAGTTGTAATATAAAACTTGAAATGTAAATTGAAATACTAAAAAAATGATTGAGAAGGTGGCTCCATCTAAATGAAGGTGCAAGAGGCAGTTGATGACTGGTGATGGTGTCTAACAATAGTGGATTCAAAATAATAAATATTCATGTACATGGATATATGAGTAATTATATTTTAGTTCACATATCAATGCAATAAAATATTGAATGCCAAGAATCATTGATGGATGGATTTGGGTTCATTGACTGAGAGAAAAATAAAGGTGGTCGCATGAATGAATCATTTCAAAATGACTACTCTAGACACTTAATTTAAATTATATAGATTTTTAAAATTACTTATTTAATTAAAAACATAAAAAAAATAAATATTTTTCATGTATATTATTGAATAACTACCCTAAAAATGGATTTTCAATGCATTTATTGAAGAACCAACATGAAAAATGATAGGCTTTTACATTAAACATCAGTTATTTGATAACAAATGTAAAAAAACCATTATTTTCACATCATTTGTTAAAAAAGAAACATCAAACATATGACGACTATATTTACCATGTCTGAAATATGAAAAATAACACAGTAAATTATTTTTTCTTTTCGGATATTGATAACTGAAGTTAAAAAAATGTCGAGATAAACAAATTTTACAGAAGTCTTTATCTTATACTTCCTCTAAATATTTTTTACCCATCATGAAATAATAAATCCATTATTATGAATACAATATTAAGTTATTATTATTATTATTATTATCATATAACCAACTTCCACCACTTTTCAATCCTATATAAATTGAATACATCATGTGTGAGTGTGTAAGGCATATCATCTCCATGTAGAATAATAATTAATTTTTCATAAACATATGACTTTTAGGTTTAATAAGATGGAACTAATGAATATATATTATTTTAGGAAATATTTATGAATATCTATATATGTTATATCATTTTATTTATACACTTCCTCTCATTACAAAATGATAATGTCGCATGTGTGTACATGTGGACTACCACCTCCATGAAGCAATGTGAAACATTATTCATTTCCACCATTAATTATTGGTACCATATATGTATATAGGAAAATATATGGTATTTATATAATGATTAAATTTTTGGATATTTTGTAACATTTGTCTTGATAAAATGACAATAACATCATAATTGAAACTTAAGTGAAAATGTATTATTTAATAAAGAGAAATAATGAGTTTATTAACAAATTATTAATAAAATGGTGAGTAAATGTAATAATTTGATCTTAAATAAAATTATTAGTATTTTGGTTTTTCTAGTAATGAATTATAATAAATATATTTTTATTATATTAGAGGATATAATAATATTCAAGGAAAGTTGATGTTGAGGTAATAATTATTTTCCTCTATATGGATTCATTGAGAAAAGTTTGATTTTATGCACCAATTTATGTTTATTATGTTTATATTCTTATCCTTTTTAATGTTATATCATTTAAAATTGATAATACAACATATCTAATGATATAATAAAAAACATCTAAGGGTTTTTTATTCTAATGATATCATAGAGCTAGGGGTTTATTTCAGAGTATTATCCATATTCATTATTTTTTATATCCATGATTACATTGAATAAATTATTTGATACATATATTAGGAATACGATTTTTTTTCTTCTCCTCTAGTTATTTTGGTTAATTATATTTTTCATTTTATTTTCCCCCTCTAAAAGTTGTCAACTGTCTGAAATAATGTTCTTATCTAAAATATGATTTCTTTTTCTATTCATTCAAGAATCTTCATGTACATATTTTCATTAAAATGTTTTCAATAATGTTTTTAATGTAATATATTTATTTAATGAAATATTTTTTTATTATGTATTAATTTTTATTAAAAAATATAATTGGGATCTTATTGTTTTTTTAACATGTAACTTGTTATAGATGTTGTGCACTAAATATTTGTCTTAATGCATACCTCAGAAATGTTTTTCTTGTAATCATGAATATTATTTTAATTGACTGTTACATTATAATTTTATATTTTTCTTTTAAAAAAATTTATTTCGTCATATTATATATATTTTTAAATTTTAGATACATTATTCCACAGTGAAAATGTCATTTTTCAAAAATAAATTATATAGTAATTTTCTGGACATATTTTCAACTATGCCAACATCATATAAAAAATATAATCCTTCACTTGGAATATAATTTAATGATAAATTCCATGTTAATACTGTATATATTATGATCATTTTTTATTCTTATAGATTGGGAAATACATTTAAATTTTATATTCTAGTTTCTCAATATGAATTTTATTAATGATTCTGTGTTGAGTTTTTATTAAACCCTTTAATATGATGAATGTGTGGGAAATAATATTTTATATTAAGGTATTGGTATTTTCCTACAATGAATAATTAGGTATCTTAAAAAACTAATTTGTGTAAATGGTGTAATTATTAGGTATATATGTATGATATCTTCGAAAACACCTTGGGGAAAAATTATGATGTCTAACATTATGAATTATATCATTATTAAACTAGTTACTGTCATCCATGTGATTATTTATACTGTTATTTCAATGATAAATTTAGTCCCCTATTTATATAATTTGTATCAACTTTTTTTCATATTTTATCCCGTCCATTTTATTCATGTTTTTATAAACCAATGATAGCTTCTTTTGTTTGATTTCACTTTTCATTTGATCTAACACATTTTTTGTATTTATTTTAATAAGATACCATGAAAGGTACTATGAATGATATTCAGGATCAATTTTATGAAATTTTATATTTTAAACTATAATTTTTAAGTTGAATTTCATTTTTTCATGTGTATATTGAGAATTTATTATTTTTATACTCTCCCAATATAATAAAACATGTTGATAATTTTTTATGTATTTCCATGTAGCGTATTCCAATGTGGAAAAATAAACACCTGATTTGGGTTTCTTGTGTCTGATGGTTATTTAAAAAACATTAGATTAATGTAAAAATATTTATTGAATATATTATCTATATTTTTTTCAAAATTTATTCACTTATAGTTATTCATTATATTTATAGAAAAAGTCATTGACTACATAAAATTATGGTTTTTAGAAAAAAATATTTTATTTACATTAAAATAAATGTATCTTCATATATTAACAATTTATAACCAATTGATTATTTATCGACATGGGTAAAAAATAATTTCCCAAAATTTTGTTTTTGTTATTAAAACACACCATTTCATTTACTGGGTAATGATTGGAACATTTTTTTATAATATTTCAATAGTATATTTTTGTCTATTTCAACTTAGTAATTCATGTAAAGAATGATATCAATAAAATTAAATCTATTCAAAAAAAATTATTATTTATTGTGATGTTATATTATTCCCCAAGATAATAATTTCGACCTCAAAATTTAATTACTCCAACACCAACTACTGAGCACACATCATTTACATCACTTCCTCGGGATACATTATTTTGTTTATTAAATATTTTGTTTTTTAGAAAAATAATTTTACATATTAGTGGTTTTATATAACATTCTATCATCGATCCAAAATATACACTATTTATTTATCATAATAGACATAATGATCCAATGGTATGTCATGTAATATTATTATATGTGAAGTATCGTGGATGAAGTTCCTCAAGAAAGAAACATGGAATATGTTATGTACGTGATTATGATTTAGAGTAAGGTACAAGATATAATAAACAATTATAATACGATAAATAATTTATTAGAGACAAATAAATCTAGGTCTCACTATCCCATTATATCCTAACCTCATAACCTTATTCCATGGTGATATTCATATGTATACCTTCTCAACAATATTAAATTTTAGATCTTGATGATTTTTATAAACATAAATTACTTCTCAACCATTATGTTATTTGAGTTATTTTTCCATTTTTTTATATTAATTGTTTTATATTCAATTCATCTAAATTTTTCCTGAAAATTGTCATTTTGGGGTAGATAAACGAGGCACATGGTAAGTGAATGTTTATGGGAACCTGTGCACCAACCAAGTGAAGACTATATTACCAAGATATTTTCACTATCCCACCAACATAAAGAGGCACATGAAAATGTTCCCCTTCACATAAACCACATTGAATTCCCCTACTCATGGATATAAATTCATCATGGTTGGTACCCTATCTTTAAGAATGTATGGGAAAATATGGAAGCTGGGTAAATTGTATTTAAATTTCCAATTATACCCCTACTTGATTTAATCAAAATAAACCCTCTCCATCAAACCATTTGACCTTATCTTTATATAATAACCCATTCCCCTTCCTATATACGATCTTTTCTTGATTTTTTTATGGTTATGAGAACAAATCTGAAAGAATATCCAAGTCAATTCCATCCTTTTTCTACTTCATCCATTTTCATGATCTCTCTTCTATTCATTCAGGGGGATAAATTTTTATAATCAATGAAATTGAACTAGAATGGAATCGATAACAATTTTATGTGATATGTATTATTACTCTAGGAATGCTATTTATTTTGTATTGTCTTCTCTTATTTTGGATTGTGGTATCAATATGGATTTTAGTGATTTTAAGTAAATAGTAGGTAGTTTCATGGAAAAAAGTATTTAATGTTTTTAATATGGTTTATTTCGGTTCTAAATTTGTTTCACGAGTCCATTGTTGGTGATAATGATGTTCTCTATTGTTTTTATTGTGAGTTCAAGGGAAAAATTAATTTTACCCTCTGTAATATTTGGGTTTTTCATTTTTAAGTTATTGTTAATGAATTATTGATCAATAAATGGGTTTTATGGTATGGAAATTTGAATGGGATCTTGAAAAACAGGTTATGTTGGTGGGGTTATATGTACTTGTACATTGGTTGATTCTATAGGGATATTACTTGATATCTCATAAATTATTGTGCTATAAAACATGAAAAATGATTATGATAAATATTTGGGTACATGTAGAACATTTTCACTGACCCCTCTTGTTTCTCATTCATGATAATTGATTATATGAATAAATTAATGAGATTATCAGGATCCAAGAACCATTTTGACTTATTTTTTTAGGTATTAACATTATTCTCCAATGGACATTAAACATAATTTCAGTTTTCATTTATTTATTCACTTTTCATAATTAAATAATGATTTTTTTAAATTTAAATTATTTAAATTCCTTATTTTTTTAAACTAACATATTAATTTGTTTTCAAATTTAAATGAATGAAATATATTGGGGATTTTTACTAAGAAACATATCTGATATCATAAAAATATGCAATGTGTATATATAGATCTATTTGGGTCTAACACAGGTAATGGAAGGGCCTTTTGTGGGATCGAAAGAAGGTAAACACATTAGTGGAACATTTATAGCAAGGTGTTGTGGTTGTATCTTAGTGGATGATGATACCCACACCATGTTAAGGTTTTATTTTTTAATTTTATTTCTCACCCTCAACTTTTTATTGTTTTTTCATTGTTCATAATGATGTAAATGAATTATGGTATTTCTTATACCTATACTTGTATTTTTTTATTTCAGTTATTGTATTTCTTTATGGTTTATTACAATATAGGTTAATTATTGTGTATAATATATTGTTTAAATAATTCATAATGAATTTAAGACAATCATATACACTCATTCCCATCCAATCGAAATTGGGAACACCCATCGGGCCACATCATGGGTTTACTTGGGTGCATGGTTGGATGGAAACTATAGAAGGTTTTGGAAAAATTATGAGTTAGTATTGAGCTTCCATTATGTTTTTCTAAATAGATATATCAATTTATTTCATTTACCCAACAATCTATAGTATTAATAGCTTCTATTCTTTAACTTCATTCCAACATGTTTTAGATGTTAACTTCTATTTGTAGAGGGATTCATATGGTTCAATATAAATTATTTAATTATTTATATTATTATATAATAACTCAACTAGAGAAACATTTTGATCCCATGAAAATTTGACATCTATATAATACTTTCTCAACATGTAATATGGGGTCTTAATTTTCCTCTTAGACTGTGCATATTTCATGGGATGACATGTAGTGCTAAATTTCAACTCTAAATTCAATTGTTGTTCAAGTTTATTTATGAACAGTGATGAAAACATAGGGTAGAAATTAGATAAAATATAGGGTTTTAATCCATAAAACCTTTTCGCTTCCCAAATTTTTATTCTATAAATTGAATCAAGATATTTATATTCCATTTTAAACCAAAATGTGATGATTTTATAAGGATATCTAGTACAAAAAAACATTATATCCATCAGATGATTCGAAGTGTCTAATGATGTAATCCATGTTGATGATTTCTCATTTTCATTTTGGTTTGGGTTATGTTTGTATCATAACCTTATAAATATATATTTCATCATTAATGTGATGACATATATGACATCAATATACATACTCTGATATATAAATTTTCATGTTTACCCACAAATAATACTGATTCATATACATTTACATCAATGTAAATTGAGAATGATAAAATAATAAAATAATAAAATATTTTCCAATATATCCTTCTTCAAAGATTTTATTCATGGGTCACAATCATAGTTGATAATCACTATCATTCAGTCACAGTATTTTCTGAACAAATGATCATTCCTCAATTTCTTCTATAGTTCAACTTATTTATTTTCTCACATATTTAATCCCCTCAAGGATGAATGGTTGAATAATTATTTAAGAAAGATATGATTTTACCTCATCCTACATCATTAAAATAACTATATTATATAAATTTATATGAATAAAATCCCATTCAATACTAATTATAGAAATGTTTCACAGTCTTTCTTGATCAGTGTACCAACAAACTTGTTTTTCTACCTAGGTTTGTAATGTATTTTGTAACCATAATATTAAATCAACAATATCCATCTCCTTTATCACGTATTCATATCACTATAAGAGTATATAAACATGGAGCTTTTATATTTTGTGTAGATATATCTATTATTTCACTATAAATTGAATGCATTAATATTTTCACAGTTAAGAATACTATTACAATATGAAAATAAAGAGTTGGTAAATTTATCTCAGGAATTTTAAATCTGTGTGAGGAATAAACAATCACTATATCATTATTCATGAGTATTCAAATTAGTTCTATCATATATATATAAATATATATTAAAGTCCATCACAACTATTTCGTATTATGATAAATGGTGTTCTCACTGAAAATATTTTCAACTCCATGAAATTTTCATCACATTTATCTACCTAAAGAAACAATGATCCCATTAATGTATACTTTGTTATGGGATGAAATTTACCTAATACATCTCTCACAAACCATCAATGATATTTACATTACCTATGAAAAATAATATCAATACCACCGTGGTTTTTTGTCCATTTCCCAATAAATTTCATCTTTCATGATCAACTAATATACCGTACCTTGAGAATTATTCCAATATAAAGAAACGTTATATAGTGAAAATTCACAATTTTTAAATTTTGAATAATTATTCTCTTTCAACATGTTTCCCAAAATAACCCTCAAATGATTTTTATTCCTTTTCATTGTATAGGAATATATAATATTATAATCTTTGATGATTATAATAAAAATATCAAGGTTATATATAATGAAAATAATCATTCAATCCATATAGATCAAAGGGGTTTTGGTATGTCTCAATCTAATATCTATAAATTAATAATGGGAAGCAACATATAAAAGGATTTATAATGTATATCATCCTTCTTGATCAGTAATGTTTTATATCCAAAATAATTTTATATCTTAGAAAAGAATCATGATCTATGCATTTGATAAATATATCAATATAAGTTAGAGGATAATTTTTCTCAGTAGAGATCTTATTAGGTCTTTGATAATCAATTTATAGGCTCATTACCCCATATACATTTTTATAAAAAAGAACTAATTCCCTCAAGGTGAGAGACTATGTAATTTTAATCTGATATCAATATTCTCCTAGAGTTTCTCCTCAAATTATTACAAATAAATTATGGAAATTCAATATGGTGTGTTTTAAATAGGTGTAACAACATGTAGGATTTATATAGAAAAAATAAATTCATGATTCAGGCAATGAATATGTATGTTCTTTGGAAATATATCATCATATTCATAAAAACAGTTATATCTTCAATGTTTAGTTTCTACCATGCCATTATAGATACAAAAATCACATATCAATACATTGTAAGACCATATTAATGGAATAAATTTATATTGAATGTATGTATTTATCCTTGCACTAATTGTAGATCATTGGTTGATTTGGAATATAAATTGTTACTTCCCTTCACTAGAAATTAATATGGAATCTATATACAGTTTCTTAATCAGTTATCAATGTCATATTAAATTCCAATTGAATATTAATAGTAATAATTTACTAGGGAAAATAAATACAATGTATAACCTAAAATCCCCATATCTATTGTGTAGGATAAGTATTATATCCATAACCCCATGTAATTTATTGATGTAAA
Source organism: Viscum album (assembly GCA_963277665.1). Classification (NCBI taxonomy): domain Eukaryota; kingdom Viridiplantae; phylum Streptophyta; class Magnoliopsida; order Santalales; family Viscaceae; genus Viscum; species Viscum album. The sequence continues at coordinate 398,195,981 of OY728148.1, forward strand.
TATCATATGCACTTCCTTAGTCTACTAATTATCCACTGGATTAGGATACTGACATGAAAATAGTACTCAACCATAGGACTTCCAAAAACTATTAATGATAATAGTCACTTCCACTGAGTGTGTTCAACTGTGTTTGTAATTTAAAATCATCCCATGTCACCAAGAGATGAGGAAACCCAACCAACTGTAGAGAATCTTGAAAAAACATTCCCCCGCCATAGTGTCTAAGAATATAATATCATCAAACTAGATCTAAATGAATATAAACAACCTAAATTATAACTTCAACCACATAATGTCACCTCATGTATCATCCAAATTCCACTTTAACACAAAGTTTCTCTACAAAATATTCCCACAATGTCGTAGAATTAATATTTTATAGAGACAATTACAATGGTAGAACATGAATCATAGATTTCTTAGTTGAAGATCAAAATTCTAAATCCAAGGAACTATATGTGGAAGAAAAATATAAGAATAATGAAATATCTAAAAGAATAATATTGTAACAGGACCAATAACGGAATTCAGGGAACATACATTATTGAGAAAAATACCCCATCAGAGAAGAATACCTTAATGTATATTATGATCCATTATGATTCCCAGACACCATGAAAGGACCTCCAGAATTACTCATCTTACAACCCATGAATCGTTTTATGAAAATCCCAAGCTGATTATCTTGGATCCTCCAAGTTGAAAAGGTTATATAAAAACCTATTTAGGATAGAATACCTATAAAAGAAGAAGGTTAACACCACCAGAAAAGATATATTGTTCCTTGTATAAATCAAAACATGACTTAGGGATATTATCTAATAATACACACGCACTCTGGGAATCCATAATAAGGGATTGATACCATGAAATAAACTAAATGGGAGTTAGAGAAGGGAGGATGAGGGGGATGGGGTCCCAATGAGAGGGGCATATAGTTATGGATTCTAATAAACCCAAACCACTCTATATAAAGAAACTCTAATTGGAGGGTCCATGGATAAGGGTTGGTGGAGTTGACCTCCCATGAGGATGAACATAAAAATAACCCTATAAACATTCTTACTAGGAAAACCTTCAATACAATCCCTGAAAATCCATGAAAACCCTAATTTTAATCAATTTATTATAAAAAACATTTATACTTATATTTAATTTCACAACATCGTTAAATTAAAAAATATTTAATGATGAATAACTAATTTTTTACCCAGTTCAATGCTCTAAAATCACACAGTCCATCAAAACCACTAAGGGGATTACTGATGCCAATTTAACTTTAAATCCATTAATTGAACTATTTAACCACATTTATTCAGACCACTGATTAAAATTAATCTAATCTAGTGTCCATCCCATTTTACACATCTAAAAAATTAGGCAATGAACTCAAACTAATCCCATGATTTTATATAATAATACTAATAAAACTAGAATAATAATATCAGTAAAAAACATAATATTTGGTTAGACAACACATTTTAATATCTTCAAAATACATAGAATAGTAAATACCACATACATATTACCACTTAAATTAATTAATCATGGATTATAGTGGTTATTCTCAATTCCAAAATGAACCTACAATAAGAAATATACCGAATTTATGAATAACCAATTTATATTAATGAAATATAAAAAATAAATATATTATTATAAAACATTATTGAGTGAAATAATAATACTAATACTCATGGAAATTGGGTTCAATTGACTCACAACATGCACTCAACCAGATAAATGAATATTCTGCAATTTACACCCCCTATAAAAATTTTAAAAGACACTATAAAACAATATAAAGTAAATATCACTACCAAATAAATGATTTTCTAAATACCATCCAAAATTATTATTTTATCGACAATTATCCCCCTTTAGTCCCAACACTATAAAAACTCATAAAATAAAAATATTTATCAATTATAAAGTGATATAAATAATATTATTTCCTAAATAAAATCACATATAATTAAAGATACTATAAGGGATAATAAAAAATTTAATGAAAAGTGAGTTATCACCTTGAACTGAGAATCTGAAACCACCTAAAATAAAAATAATTTTGGGACGAAGATGATATGAAGAAGGATGGGGATATGGCTGACCTCAATTACTCTTATATGACCAAAAATTAATCCCTAAGGGGTATTTATAAAATTAATTTGGAAATTTGACATATCCACATTCTTAGAAAATATCACAGGAAACACTATTCAAGATTCAATGGCCCTCACTATACTCTCTATGAGCACACTAGATTATTTCTGGACTTCTAGAAGAGCATGAAAAATATAGGTGGTGATTTTTTACCATAACTAATAATACCATAGATCGTGTAGATTCACATTGAGTATCTTATTTCAATAGCCACAAAACACTAAACCCCTCCACATAAATGTTACCTAATGTTAAAATTAGCATACTTATTATACCAATTATTTATACCCTAAACCTATATGTAAAAAATTGAAAATGGATTAACATATTGTCCCTCCCAATAAAATCCAAAATTTATATACTAAAACATTTATAATATATAATATATTAAATGGAATATTCTCAAAAAACATCCACATTATGAGGCGTTATAACAATGATTTTAATGAGGAATTGTTTATCTACCGAAAAATTATTATATTTCCTTCTAAAGAGTTTATTTTTCGTAAAATAAATATCTCTATTTTTTGGAATAAAAATACATATTTATTGTTAAAAAAAGTTTTTTATGACGTAAATTTAAAAGCTTTTAATTTATCCATTTCATTTAATTGGTTGGTTAATCATTGTATTTGTATATGGAGGTCAAGTATAGTATTGTAAATTTTTATCACTTTATTTTTAATGATTATAGGTGTGTTAAATGGTAAAAGTGTCTAATACTGATTGATTAAGTGTGTTGGATCCATATATGAGATAATTGTACGTGATAAAAAACCTAACGACTAACATGTTGGGGTTATCAATGTGAGATGGAAGGGTTATTTTGGTTACTCATAAATATTATTTTTTAATGAAATATATATCTACATATGTGTTCCTAGTGGTTATTATTTTAAAAAATAATTTTTAGGTGAATTAGTTTGGTATTCATGTGGTTGGATGAGTAATTTTTCAAAAGACCAATTGGTTTTATTTCATTTATTAAAAAAATAAAAAAATAAAATTATGTAACTTTTTGTTTAATTTTAATGATTTTAATAATTTATTGTTTTATAGAAAATTTAATACTAGGGAAGGATTTTGTATACCAAATATATTGATATTTTTAAATTACATAGTAAACAAAAAAATATCCAGGTAATTTGACGAATCTGAGAGATTAAGATAATATACATACAATCTCCATGTGAACGCCAATGCATATATATTAGTTTTTTGTTTTAATATATAGGTTATGTGATTAAATCCACTTTTAAAGATGGTTGGATAATAGATACATGTTATTGTAGTTCTGAGTTATCAATGGTTCATTGTACAAACTTTTTTTTCATTTATATTATGCTCCTATTATTATATATTCAATAAAATTGAAAATTTAATTTTTTGGATTGAATGAGTTTTAATTTATATAGTTTTGTATTCATTTTTGTGTGACAGTATTCATAACATATATAAGTGGTATTTTTTAAATACAATTTGAATTATAAGTATCATATGAATAAATGGTGTGACATTATTGTTGTACTCCACATGAATAATCATGTGGCTAGTTTCTTTACATAGAAGGTTATTCATTTCATCTGATACACAAATACATAATACCATATCTAAATAAATTTAATCGAAAATTTAGTTATTATTATAAAAAAACTACTTTCCTAATAATCCATAATCAGAAAAACTTTTAACGAGATACTGATGATTTGGGGGGGAAGAAGTGGAGGTTATGTGTCACTCTAGCTTAAGTATTTAGTTAGAGGTATTATAGTGCGAATATATATACATTGTACTATAAGATACATAAAATACGATATAACAAGATATATATATATATAATATTTTTATACATTTTATAAATTAATTAAAATTTGAATTTATAAACTCATGTCAATATAATTGTTTATACTTCATTTGTGAATTTTTTTTAAATTCCATTTTTATTTGGAAATTTCATAAATTTTAACTATTAAATAGTTATGAAATGTTTACTAAATTAATATTAAATGTTTATACTATTTTCAATCCTGATAATCTTTATTGGCATAGTCATGCCTAATATTATTATATGTAAAAAATTAATCTAATGGATATGAAATGTGTCTAATGTGAATATTTTATATTTTATTACATCAAAATATAAAACATATTGAATTATTTAAATTTTATTATTTATGAGATAAAAAATGTTTATAGAAATTATGATATATGATATTATGAAGTTTATATTTCATTTGAATTATAATTTTAATAAATATAAGTAGTTTATATTTACTATGTGTTTTCTAAACATGAAGTATTTATATATGTGTTTATATATAGAATTTCTATATATGTTATGATTATTAATATTTTATATTATTATTTATATAAAATATAACTGTGAAATATGAGTAAATAATGTGGTATTCATAAATTTTATGAAATTGTTTTTCAATATAAATTTATTTAAAATCATTATATTATGAAATATTTATAAATTTGGAAACTCTATCTATTAAATATTTTTTTGAGACTTTTAGAATCATCTATTGATGTGTAATAAAAGACTTTTAGAAGGTATAATGTTATGTATTTATCTACATTTATATAGTTCAATCAAGAATAATCATTTATTTTTTTAATTTCTAAGTCAATGTTTCTTTTATATTCAAAAATATATGGATTAAAAATCACTATTATAATATTCAATCAATTTTGAATAATCATCTATCGATAATAATGATTTATGTTATACATATTACTAATTTAGGTTCTCGAATTCCCTCAATAAAATAAGGGGTTTACTTTTTGTGATTTTATATAAGATCATGCGGTTTTTAGTTTATTATTATTTTATTCCTAAACATGGAAGGAGTTTCATGTTTTTATTATGGCGATTTTTTCAAATAATAATTTTTAATATTTTTATATGGGTATTAAACAAAAATTATCAAAATTATATTTATTTTAAATAAATATTTTTATAGAAGTATTATTTTTTTTAATAGTTATAAAATTTCTAAACTAAATCATTATATACATGAATATATGTTAGGAATGCATGAGATGAAATATATAGTAGATTAATATTAAAAATATTTTGGGTAAGTATAAAAAAAATAAAAATAAAAAGTGTTATATTCCATCAAATGTAATCAAATTTGAAGACCCCTATACCCAAGTATAGGTTGGCCATACTCAACCAATTGCCTGAAAATTATCATGTGAAAGGATTATGTGATATAAGTGGCCCAAGTGATTGTTTAAAATGCCAAACATTTAAAATTGGCTTTCACATGGTTGGGTAACACCAATGTAAATATAATTGAAGGTATTTTTAATTATTATAATTATAATCATTCTTAAAATGATGAAATATATGTTTCGGAAATAAAACTCTTCTTTTTCTAACTCATTAGTATTATATATTTATAAGATTATGAACTTTTGTATAGGTACATATCTATTTATACATTGGATATACTTCACTTTTTTCATTCAAATGAAGTGGTTTAGTGGTGTACAAGACGTTTTGGGGGTGTTCCAGGGCTGAAGGACTTGAAGGGAGGGGAAAAGAGTCCCAACACAGTGCAAGGAACTCTTGGGGCATTGTTATTACAAATTGTTTTCCTGACCAAATAAAACCATGTGGCATGGGAATTATTTTAGATATATTCTTACATATTGTTAATATACAATTTTCGAAACTGGGTGGGTGATTCCATAAAACTATGCATCTTTGCCTCTCTTGGATAGAGGGAGACACACAGTTGGCACATGGTTTGTCCAACCGTGTGGCCAAACCATGTGTCCCTTAAAAAGTGGGTATTCAAATTTTCCCCTACTTGGAATTAATTTTTCTAAAATTAATTTTCACCTTATTCATCTCCCATAATAGAGTGTTATGTCCCCCAATCCGTCACACTCTCATGTGGTCAGAATGGTTTTGTTACGGGAGCTCAATCATGCCTCCCCATATGCTATTGGTACCCGACTTGCAGTAGGGGTGTGGATAGTATAGTTGGGAGACTATACCCTCATAAAGATGAAGTAACATAGTAGTAGAACATTTCATAAAATATAGTAATAATAATCAAAGTAAAGACATTAGCATAAGAATAAAATAATATACAACTAAAAAATCTAATAATAACAAAGTAATAATTTAATTTCTTACTAGAATGTAAATAAATTTCATGATAAACCAACATAAGAATAAATACTAGAATAATAAAATAAAATAATCAAGATTCCAATAATTGTGCCCCATGTCGACCTCATCTCCAAAATCCATCCTAGTAGTAAACAAGTAATCAACTGAAGGTACCTTTTCTTTTACAAAACTAGCAACCATGAAATCTCCCTAGTTATCAAACGGTGGCCTGAATATGGTCTGCGTATAATTCAGTAAGACAACACCATTGTGTCTAAATAAAACAACCCTGATTAAAATTTATGAAATAAACCCACAAATAGGTGTCTTAATATAATTAAACAATTAATAAAATACCACAAGAACCTAATTCAGTGCCATTCCGAAATAACATTGATCATATATTATGACCTTACCAATCATATGTAAATAACCAATGTAAACAACCTACTTCATTTTCATATCTAAATAAATCAAACAATGCCTTATGAAAATTTCAATAATAATCAATATATGAAAAGTCCTTATAATAATTAATGCTTCTCTAGTTCAAATCCGTATAATCAATACACCATTTCTGTGTCGAAGACTTACAATCATTACTAATTGTTTTGGTCAAATCCTTATATGAATTAAATATTTGGGACTAGCCAGATCCCACTCACTAAAAGAAATAAAACCTATTTATTTGAATGCTCATAGTCTAAGCCTGATATATATGTATCTCATCATATAACACAATCCATATTATACATCATGGATATCACAATATCACATCATATATCTCATTGGTTAATTATGTGAATTAGTAATTGTGTTTCGAATTCCACATGCAATTCAATTCAATATTGATCAAAAATTATATTATTAATAAATATTCCCTAAAACAGGATTCTATAATAAGAAATAACTCAATGTATCATGTCTTACTAAAAGTACATTAATCTATTGACCAATTATAATTACATTTGAAACCTAATGAATTCATCGGCTAATCTAGTTCAGCTATTTAATGAATTTGGGAAGATATAATTAAGGTGCAATCATGATTTTTTATAAACATAGATTTATCAAATGTAGGGTTTAATTTGTACACCCCCGACTATATATTGAATATCCAATAATTCTTCTAATTCCCAACTCCCATTAGGATTAGTTTTTTGATAACCAGAAAGGGGTTCATGGATCAAATTATGATGAAGATCACACCAACAACATAAGTAGGTAATGTATTTAACCATAAATGTTGTAGAACCAAGGTATGAAGGAAAAAATAGGACCAAAAGGACGTAATAGGGATTCATCGCATGAATAGGACATCCAGAATGGGGTTTGGGACACCAAAATACCTTGTAATGTTTCCCTAGGTCGAGTGGAGAAGTGTTGATGTATATTTCTAAATAAAATCATCCAAAAACATGTTTAGAATAGTAGTTTTGTCATTTTCACATCGTGTAATATAGCTAATCAATATGTAAATATTTTCATTTGTATTCGCTGAATCCCTCACTACCTTTAGTTAATTTAACTAAAACCCATGAAAAATTATGTGATGTGTAATCCCTTTACATGATTTCAAAATTGCATGTAGTTTACTTTTCCACCCATTTTTTCAGTAAATTTATGAACCTAATTTAAATCACATAAACTTACCAAGAATCAATTTTAACACTTAGTCTCATTTATTCACATAATTTATTAATTCAAACATTAATACATCCCTAAACATTTGGTCATTTTACCCAAAAAAGTATCTCTATCTCTGAATATGAAATGATCACTAAGGCTTAAATGAAAAACATAGAGAGATATTTACCTAGGAAAATAGGGATCTATACATCATTAGAGATGAACAAACCATCATAGACAGTCAAGGGATGTTTCCCCTTAGATTACTGGATATTTGGAGAGTGTTTGGGTGAAAATTAAAACTCTATGTGAGTTTTACATTCCTCTTTACTTGATTTTATTTATTAGGTCTTGTATAATCACTACTCTTATTATGAATCCCTAAATCCAAACATTTTTGGAAGATTCTAATAAGGGGATTTAATGGGATTTTTCTTCAAATCATGGGTGGAGGTTAAGAAGAGTTTATTAATGTACATGAGGTAGGTGGTATTATATATTTTTTCCATATCCTTTTTATTATATATATGTATGCGGTTTTTACATCATACAAAATTATTCTATTTTAATATCATTAATTGAATAATTTAATTTGGGTCTTAGATTGAGGAGAGATACCCTTTGTAGAGACCATTGGGGTTGTTAATGATGTGAGAACAAAAAAAGGGTTACCCATGGGGAATTCCAAACCCATTAATATGGTAAAATAATTTAGTAAGCATTGATATTAGGGAAATATGAGAGATAATGGGTTGTAACTTGTAATTGGGAATGTTGTTTTGGATATGGTGTAAATTGAATTGATTATATGTCAAATGTTTTAAAATATATAAGAATCTTGAAATTACTTAATTGTTATGTTGTAGATTTTGATGTTGGTATGGTTTTAAAATGATGAATATGATTTTTGAAATTGTCCTATGTTTTGGATAGAGGTGTTTACAACAATGATATTTAAAAATGAATTTTCTTGTGGGATTTAAAATGATGATGTGAAATAGGGGTATGGTCCCTTTCTTGTAAAAAATGATGAATGACTATCTGAGAATGGGAATGGAAACCTATTGGCATGTTTTAATTTTTTATTAAAATGGGAATATCCATATCTTAAATGGACACTTCAAGTTTATTTTAAATGAGTAATTTTGTTATGTGATATAATTTAATTGTGGAATGTTGTTGATGTTAATTATTGACCGGTATAATATATCATATGGGGATGTTTGGTATAATATTACTTCTATTTAGATGTAATGCAATGTTAGTATGATTTGTTTAATGAGTTATAATTTTAAATGAAATTTTTTTTAATGGTTTGATTTTGTTTTTGAAAAATGGTTTTTATAGTTATTGAAGCATGTGCACATAGATTTTTTATATGTGCGGTTTTAGATTATGGCTCCCTACATGGGTTGGGTTAGACTATGGCTATAAACCCCATATTTATACTACATAGGTTCGGGAGTAATACTAACAATCTAGGCCCATAAAATTTTCATTTAGTGAAACTACATGGACTGAGGCTTCAGGGTATGTTTAATGCATGCCATGGTTTGTGATTTTGGAATGATTCTCTAGGATTCCCAAATAAATTGACATGGATTGATTACTACACAAAGTCTCTGCAGTATGTTAATAAGTTCTATTTAGTAAATAACCTTGTGATTAACAATATACTGAACCATATTCTACAGATTAGGATTTTTGTGTGACCAGTACTAGTTAGTTAGTTTGTTACCCTAGAGATCTAAAAGGTTAAAATTATTAGATGATTATTCCTCAATTGTGACACATATATATATTTATTGAACATTTGTTTCTTAGTTTCTTTTTTGTAATGGGGTTATTTTCATACACTATTATATAGATTGGTTATTTTTTTAGACACTATAGGTGGTGGCCTAGTGATTTTTTTTACACCATACTCAATCAATAATTCCACTTGGGTACCCAAGCAGATGATACATGTTTCCCGTTACAAGTTTGGGAATGGGACCATGTCTTTGCTTCGTAAATGGGTTGATTGGTTACAACAAGGAATGTCAATACCGAGTTGTTTCTCAAGAACATTCTAGGGATATTTTGGTAGTTTAGGTTTTGGGATATTATTTATGTTACTTCCTGACATGTAGTATATTCATCATATTGTTATAGAATGTTCATCATGGTTCCCTATTGGAATTTGTTTCATGTTGTCTTTTTATTTTTTTCCAGTTATTATATATACTAATATAACTTCTATTGTGGAATTATTACAACAAGTGGACAGTATCCCGTGTGTTTCTCAATAGTCATGCACTTCTAGTTAGTAACATCTAGCATATAGAAAAGCATGCATGAGGTAATGTGACAAACTGACTCAGGACACCAAATGTAGCGGATGTATGTTTAGTTATGTTACAAAGTTTTATTATAGGGTTCGTTTTTTCATACTATTTGGGACATGGTAGTCAAGAGATTATGATGTTGTTGGGACCTGGTAATGATCTCATACATGGTTACCAATATCCCCATGTATGAAGTAAAATCCAAGTGTCCAATTATGGGAATTAATTTTTGGTTTCCTGATTTTTATGGCCCATTTTTATTTCCACCTCCAGTGGTGCACCTAGATGTGATGTTTCTATTTTATGTGGTTTTATATCTAGTCTTGATATGGAATGATCAGGTGTTTGAATCACGCATCATGATAGGAATGGTGGATTGATATGTCACTTGGATGTTTCCTGTGATTTTTGGTTCCTTGGGATTCATGTTCTAGTTGTGTACTTTTAGCCAGTGTTTCAATGCTACTGTTCCTTCCATGAAAAGGTTTTTAATGAATGATGTTTTGAAAAAAATTAAATAAATATTAATTTTTGAAATGTTGTTGTTAAAAAAGATTTTGAAGGTGTAAATACTTGGGGATTTACAAATGTATTATTCTTAAATGTGGATCCTTGGGTTTTAAAATATTAAAGATTAATTTGGAAAGGAACTAATAAAAAAAGGAACGTGTAGGGACATCAAAAATGGGGATCCTTGGTGATGTGTTTTTACCCTGTGAATGATATATTTAGTCATTTTGGACATTGGTAGTGGAACATAGAAGATGTTTTCTTGTTTAGGTTTGGACTATGTGGATATATGATAAGTTAAGAGGTTTTTTGAGGCAACTCATTTTTTGGATGTGAGTTGATAGTCGGGAAAAATTGAGGGTAGCCTCAGGGGTGGTTTGTCCAGTGTTGCAGATGACCTAGAATTTTAAGCATGGGTGGTGGCTTCAGAGGTGGAATCAATGCCCGGTTGGTTCTATATAGTGTGGTAATGATTCATGGTTATGACTTGGTTTCCTCCTCATTGAGGTTTTTGAGTGCTTACGGTTGTTTTTAAGGATACTTCTTGAATGGTAATGTTTGTTAAGTGCCTATTCCTATGATTTTGAGGGTGTTTTCTATGAGAATTGATGTTAATATTGGGTGAAAGAGAAAGGGGGACCAACATGTTGATGGACACTTTTGGAATTAAAGTTAAAATATTGGTGGTGGTGGTCATGTAGTAGGTCCCACATATATGCTGGTTGGTTTTTGGAGGATACTATTCATAATGCCTCAAGTACAATGAGGATGACACACTAAGAGGCATGGTCAGATGGGTGAGCAGATTTTGGGTTTAGCTTGGGTGATGTATGAATCATGTGATGTAGAGTCGATTTCATCATTTGGTTACTAGAAATTTCATGACCATGAGGGCATGGGAAGGTCCAGTTTTGTACATGTGTTGGAATGGCATGATGCCATTTGGGAAAGATGAAAAGGTGTCTTAGGATAAGAGTATATCATATTTTTAGGAGATCATAGTGGGTAGTGTGGTCTCGACACATGACTTCTAGGTTTTGGATTGACATGGTAATCATATTGAATCACTTTGAATTTCCATGGTTATTCTAGAATGACTCAAGTCTGGAAATGGAAGTGGTACCAATAGGAATGTTGGTTCACAACATCTTTTTAGAGGTTTGTGATATCGAAGTGTGTTTTCGTTTGAAATCCCATTCAATTTTGGGTGATTGAATGTGGATGAGATTTTGAGGTCAGGGAAGCCTTTGAATTTTAGAAGGTTAATGTATCCCAAATGTGGGAGGTGATATGAGTGATGGATAGTTTTTGGTGGTGTTGGGTGACGTCTCTTAGCAATTGATTTTCTATGAATGATCATGTCCAATATCAAGACCTCATCCCGGGTACGCTGAGTGAGATTTGTCCGTTTTCATAGATACCAAAAATGTATTTTGTATTGATATGGGTCCTCATGGGGGTATTCCCAAGGAGTAAATATATGTGGATTTCGATTATGGGATGTTCACTGTAGATCGGTTATGAGAGAGTTCCTCGTAATGGACTAGAGTTTGAAAAATGTCGTAAGTGCAGTTCTTAGAATTCCAAAATGGGTATGGGTTAGTGAATTTTTGTTTTTCTAGTAGAACCTATATGTCCACTCCCATGTTTGGAGTTTATATTTTGATCGAATTGTGAGCCATGGTGGTTGAAATTTGACACTCCCAAGGTGGGGAGTGGTATGTCAGTTATGGATGAATGGAGTTGACTGTAGAGTGGATATGGTAGCATAGGGTTACCAATGAGATTCATGTATTTTCAAACTTGGGGGCCATGGAGAAACCTAAGTGGGAATTGAATGTGTTGTTAAATCAAGCTGAGATATTGCTTTGGGCTGAGGCTTTTTTAGTGGAAATCTGAGTTGTTGCATAAGATATCTATTAGTTGGTGATGTTTTATTGGAGGTATGAAATGGAATCAGGTGGGTCCATGATAATGGTATAGGAATTCTTTATGGGAGAAGGTGACATGTATGGTTAGAGGTGAGATATAAAAATAGAGGAATTTAGTCTTCAGTATGGGGATTTGTTCTGGATGTCCTGACTCAGTTGGGTAAAAGGGAACATATTTAGTGGGTTGTAATCCCCCACTGATTTATAATGTGATAGCATGTGTGATCCTGCATTAGAAAAGAGGTTTTTTTAGAAAAATGTTATCTTTGTTGAGTTACAAATTTAATAAGTGTCTCCAATTTAGTTAGTCTTGATGTCAATGTTAAATTCTTGATTTGGGTGGAGTTTTTAGGATGTTTGGGTGTGGTGGGTTGGAAAATATATCAGGTATGTTGTGAAGGTAGATTTATGGATGTGTTAGTATCATTTTTGATGATGGAAGACTCAAAGCCAGAAAATTATGTTTTATAGCTAATTTGTTTGATGGGAGCACCATAGTGGGTAGTAGGTTTGTTGATAAAGCGAACAGTAGTATTAGTTGTATGGGATCAGATGTTCATTTTCATGGAGTTTTGGTTTTGCTAATAATTATCAACTCATGTTTTGACTGATTGAGTACATTGAGGTGAAAGTTATTCTTTTAATGAATTCTCTGAATATTAGGAAATTGTCTAATATAATTGGGCCTTGAGATAGGGATTACTATAGTCTATGAAATGTATTGAGAATCCCGATGCTATTTTAGGTGGTTTTGGATCAAGACACTGTTAGAGCATTGAACAAACTGGGTGATATGGAACCAAGCAATTTGGGTGATAAATTTTGGAAATGATTACATTAAGGGTGTTTCATTTGTTCTCCTAGGGTAAAGTAGTGCATTTATGGTATCCATTTGTGTGGTGTTATGTGAACCTTTCTGTAACATCCCATGTAAGTAATGAATAATATATATTTTTATCTATGTCTATTAATGATTAATATAGTGTTTTAGAGGCTTAAAATGAAAATAAATCCAATCTTAAGCATGGAATACACTAATATTTTTAAAAGATTGTTTTACTGCCTTTTCATGGAAAACCCTTTATAAATCTATCTTTTGACAATTTTATAAGCTATGTTTGTCAAAATAAAATTATTATTTATGATTGGGACATCAAAATTTTCTTTGTGTGAATTTTTGGTATTTTTCCGATAAAGTTCATTTTTTAATGAATAGTTAAAAATGTTGTATTTTAATTCAAAACCTCTTTTTAATATAATTTATTTATATGATTATAATATCTTTTGAATTGGTTTTTAAGTGGAATTATAATATATATTTACCATTTAATCCAATGGTGGTCATTGGAATCAATTTCACTTTGAAATTGGACTTAAACTGGTGTCAATCTTTTGATACTTATTGTTTCATAAAAACACTCTATTTGTCATGACAGCGGGAATTAATTATTAAATTAATTAATGTGACTTGTATGTTTTTAATTTTGTAAAATAGACTTCATTTTGGAATTCGGAATATCAAATATATCTTAAGGTTAATTTTTGGTAATTTTCTGAAAAACATCAATTTTTTATGAATAGTGAAACCACTAAGTGGTACTTATAAAAACTGATTTTTCCGTTTAAATGAAATTTTTCCATCATTGTGTTTTGAATATCAAAAATCTGACATACATGGTTGTCATTAAGAAGTAAAATGTGGTTCAATGGGATTAACATAATTTTTTGGTGAATAGTAACTTATTAAGTTCTTAATCGCGATTAGAGGTAATTAGTGTAGTTTAAGGTAAAAATAATGCTTTAATAAAATGAGATGAGCTTAACACATGTCTTACCCTCATTGGTTGTGGCATGGCCGACCAAGACAAGCCATGGGTCAACTTGGGGACCCCATGGATCCACTTTGGTTGGGAAATGACATAAATAACTTTTTATTTAATGTAAAAGTAAAAATGACACAAACATAATATGTTTTACGAAATCAATTTTTACATTGCGTTATAAAGATCATATTTTTGATTATAAATAGTAATTGGAAATAAAAAAAGATTTCCTACATCATAGTATTTTTTTTTATAATTTTTAGACTTTAAATAAATTAAATTATTTATGACATCATGATGATGCATCGATGACCTCATTATTTAACGATTTAAATAAAATGGAAAGATAATGTAATATATAAGACCTACACATGTCCAAATCCTATTGGATGAGTGTATTTAGAACCCTTATCACCTTATCATCGAATTATATCAATGTGGGACCTTGTTAATCCGAAACTCTTTTTAAAATAAAGTAACTTATCTTTACTTTCCAAGAGTGCCCCTCCTCTCCTCTTATAAAAGGCCCCCACCTCTACCTCTTTTACCACACTCCCAAAGCCTTTGGATCGGCCAAACCCTGCCCATTTTGACTCTCCACTTCCCTATATTACTCCTTGAAGCCTAATTTTGGGCAGAAGTCTTCCCAAGGAAGCCTTTGAGCTCAAACCAAAGGGAGTTACCCGATTTTAAGGTAATGTCTTCTTTTAAGTCCTTTTGTTTTATTTTGCTTATCCAACCCCCTAAACACTTTTTATTATTTTATTTTATAAAAACTCCAGTATCCTCAATATACTAGGATTTAGTTATAATATGTATTCGAGCTACACATACACACACCTACATCTAATGGTTAACGAACATACTGTTTCCGTGGATGGTTAATTTATGCCTCCCGAAACGATGATTGTTCAACATTATTTTAAAATCTTTAAAGGTGGCCATTAAGATGAAACTATATTTATATATGATATATAATATGTTTATGTTTTCCTTAAGCTTCTGTATTTTTCTTTTTGTTCATACCTTTATGGTTTCCATTATGGGTAAACGCGATATCTTCATTTAAGGAAGTGCAGACTACCGCCCCCTCAAAGTGATTTGATTCGTTAAATACCATATGTGGGACGTATAAAGGATGGAACTATGATATTATATATGATATTATACTGGAATTATAATATACCTTTATATCATTATGATTCCATTCTATAAAATACTAAATAGAAATGAAAGTAGCTTTCATGCGTACGTACAGCTTACCGTCTCCATGAACGGTGCATTTCATTTCTTACCTCTAAATGTGATGTAATATTATAAATAAATCTATATGATGAATATATATGATATATATGTTATCCAAATCATTAATATCATTCTGTATATAATGAACCTTTGACCAAATTAACAACATGTAAGTGTAAGAAGTCTATTTTTGACTTAAGAACCAAATACCGAGGAAATGAACATTATTAACTTAAATGATTACATGATGTTCATAACATGGTATAAAAGGAATAATGAACTTGAAAAAGGTTCTTAATCAAGTAGAAATTAACTCAAGTTTATTATTCAGGACATTAAAGAACGATCGAGTCATGTCGGACCTGAGGTATGGGACTTCGTCTCAATCTCCTTTCATTGAGGAATATTTTGTTTTATACACAACCTTCTTTTATACGGTGTATAAACCCCTTTTACTTTTATGTTTATCCAAAAGGAATCTTTTTTATACGAAGCGTTTACTAAATGACAAAAGGGAATATTTTTGTCGTACGTATGCGGCGACAACGACTTCTCCGCCGCTGTGACCATTATTTGAGTTTCAGATTCCTCTACAAGGCATACCTTTTTTTAAAGAAAAATAAATACCATGTTTTACTTTTCTTTTATTTTCGTATTGAAAATGGTTTTGATAATGTTTTTATATCGATGTGTTGTATTTATATCTTGTGATTGAAAGGTGGAAATGTTATGTTTCCTTCATGCATGTTTTATGTGATACGATTATATTGAGGTTCTTGGGAATTATTATGAAGACGGGTGGTTTCATGATAAACTAAGGGCGGGTGAGCCCGATATAGCTCTCTAATGCATTGGGTAACGCGAAGGAGTGAAACTTTAAGGTTTCTCCAAAGAGATTTAGGGAATATACTGTGATGGGTATTCCAAACGTAACCAAGAGGGTTACTCCCTACGTAAGAATGTTTTGAATGCCTCAAGTTACCTTTATGTCTTATGATTTCTATGATTTATTCATGATTTGATGAGGTATGTTAAAGTGTTTATGTTTTATGGGTAATGTATCATTTCATTCTTATGAAAATATGTACCCATGTTTCCTTTACATATTTTTATATCCCTTACTGAGCTTTTTATGCTCATCCCATGTTTTTTTTTGAAATGTTTTTCACAGGTCAAGGGAAAGGTACATGATATGATGATAGTGTCAAGGAAGTGTCAAGAAATAATCCATGTTTTATTTTAAATGTGTTTCCATTGATTGGAATGAAGAATACTATCATTATGTAACCACATTGTTTATATGTGGAATGTAATGCATGTTTTATGATCTAATTATCTCAAACTCTAAACCCGAAAAGATTCTCAATGTGTAATCTTGTAATAACTCAAGATTAAGTAAGGTTTAAGGCTGGGGCCTTATAGTTGGTATCAAAGGTCGGTTTAGATAACTTTAGGAGTTAGAATTCTATTAAATGATTATCCAAAAAAAAATTATTGTCAAATTGAAGTGATATAGAATTTGAAGATTACCATGTTGCTTCATCTAAGACATGTTTGTTCAGAATGGTTTTCCATAGAGGAAATAGGGAAGCAGGGCTAGGAAGGCATACAGAAGGAAATAACCTTCCAAATCAGCATCCCGAGATGGTCAGAATTGTAACTGAACAGTTTGTTGCAGTAATGGCGCAGTTGACTCAAGCGATAAATGGTGGTGGTATCCATGAACGAGAACAGCCAGATCAACCGCAGAGGAACATGTTAGTGGTGGAACATTTCATGAGGCAACATCCCCCATCATTTAGAGGATCATCTGACCCTGTGTTAGATGAAGGTTGGATTAAAGAACTGGATAATATTTTCGATGTCACGGGGTGTTCAGACAATCAAAAGGTAAGTCTTTCTATTTACCGTTTGGAGGGTGAAGCAGATCAGTGGTGGTCGATGGTTAAAAATATTAGGGACGCTGATGAGATTGATGCTCTCGACTGGGATGAATTCAAAGGTATGTTTCTTGAGAAGTATTTTCCAAAGGCAGTTCGACTTAGGATGGAAAAGCAATTCTTGTAATTGAGGCAAGAGGAAGACTCAGTGGCTGCCTATGATGAAAGGTTCACTCGATTGGCATGCTATGATCCAAATTTTATCCGAGACCTTGATAGTAAAATCAATCGTTTTTACTCAGGATTAAAGCCAAAATATCTAAGGGCATTAGCTTCTTGTGAGTTTAAAAGTTATGAAAATCTTGTTCGATGTGCTGAGAAGGTGGAAATGGAGTTTGCCAATGATCAAGTGTTCTATAAAAACCAACAGAAGAATAGACCAAGGTGGCAGGAGAAAGGTAATAATTCTTCAAAAAAGTCTGATGGTAAGAAAACTAAGTTTCCAGTTTGTGATAAATGTGGAAAAAGGCATGCTGGGGAATGTCTTCTGAATTCTGGAAAGTGCTACCGATGTGGTAAGATGGGACATAAGGCTCGTGATTGCACTGAAAAGGATCAAGGTGAAGGTAAGACCAAATTTGATTTACAATTAGTGACATGTTATAAGTGCAATGAGATGGGTCACTATGCAAATGAGTGTCCGACAAAGAGCTTGAGTGATGGGAAGCAGTTGGATTACAAGCAGAAAGGGGTGGAAAAATCTTTTGCAACTACTTCGGCAAACGTCGGGCAATCAAATGAAGTTGTATTAGGTACTTTGTTTGTTTTTTCTGATTATACCAGTGTGTTTTTTGATTCGGGGTCTACACATTCTTTCATCTCTGAAACCTTTTCTAGTAAAATGGGAATACCATCTCAAGAAATGACTCCTGAACTTCTGGTAAAAACACCTGGAGGAAATGTTGAGTCAAAAAGAATTTATAAGAATCTTCATATCCTTATCTGTGGAAAGAACCTACTTGCAAACCTTATTGTTCTACCTCTAGTAGAGTATGACGTTATCCTGGGTATGGATTGGCTCTCTATTTACCATGCTAAGATTGACTGTAGAGCTAAAGAAGTTTTTTTTCAGAAAGACTTTCAGTTTGTTTACAAGAATGAACCCTTACTTTTGATAACATATCAAGAGGCCGAGAAACTTGTAAAAGATGGAAATGAATGTTACCTAGCACACATCGTTGAAAATAAAGGAACTGTTCAGATTAATGATGTGCCAGTGGTAAATGAGTATCCTGATGTTTTTCCTGATGAGTTGCCTGGATTAATACCAGATCGAGAAGTTGAGTTTACTGTTGACTTAGTTCCTGATGCTAAGCCAATTTCAAAACCCCCTTATCGAATGGCTCAAATTTAACTTTTAGAGTTGAAGGAGCAATTGCAATATTTATTATAGAATGGTTTCATTCGACCTAGCACATCCCCATGGGGTGATCATGTTTTATTTGTTAAAAAGAAAGATGGTTCTATGAGACTTTGCATTGATTATAGGGCCTTGAATAATATCACTATTATGAACAAATATCCTTTTCCTCGTATCGATGATTTGTTTGATCAGCTCCAGGGAGCTCAGTTTTTTTCAAAGATTGACTTGAGATCGGGGTACCATCAGCTGAAGGTAAAGGAGGCAGATATTCCGAAGACCGCGTTCCGTACGAGATATGGCCATTATGAATTTTTAGTAATGCCTTTTGGGCTAACCAATGCACCTGCTGTATTCATGGACTTAATGAACAGAATTTTCCATGAGTTCTTGGATAATTTTGTGGTGATTTTCATTGATGATATTTTGGTGTTTTCTAAAAGTAAAGAGGAGCATGAAACACATTTAAGGGTTATCTTGCAAACCATAAAAGAAAAGAAACTGTATGGAAAATTCAAAAAGTGTGAGTTTTGGTTGCAACAAATTTCTTTCCTTGGTCACATTGTTTCTAAAGATGGAATAACTGTTGATCCTTCAAAAACAAAAGTTGTAGAATAATGGCCAAGACCCACAAATGTAACAAAATTCGTAGCTTCCTTGGTTTGGCAGGCAATTACCGAAGGTTTGTTAGAAATTTTTCACGGTTATCTAGTCCAATGACTAAGCTAACTCGGAAGGGTGTTAAGTTTATCTGGACAAAAGAATGTGATGATTGTTTTCCGGAATTGAAAGGAAGATTGTTGAATGCTCCAGTTTTGGCAATACCTTCCAGGAATGGTGTGTTTGTTATATACAGTGATGCTTCATTGAAAGGACTTGGTTGCATCCTAATGCAGAATGATCAGGTAATTTCTTATGCTTCATGACAGTTTAAAACTCATGAGGTAAATTAAACTACACATGATTTTGAATTAGCTGCTGTTGTTTTTGCTTTAAAAATTTGGAGGCATCATTTGTATGTAGTAAAGTGTGAAATATATACCGATCACAAAAGTTTAAAGTATATATTCACTTAGAAATAATTGAACATGAGACAAAGGATATGGCTAGAATTAATCAAGGATTATGATTGTACAATTCATTACCATCCGGTAAAAGCACATAAAGTGGTTGATGCTTTAAGTCGAAAAAGTAATGCTTCATTAGCAATACTGCATTTAGAACGTGATCCTTTGGTTAAGGATTTGATGAGATTTGTCATAGAAGTTGTTGGAGCAGGAAGTTATTCTGTTTTGTTTTAGGTATTAGTGAGATCATCTCTATCAGATTTAATCAAGCAAGCACAGAAACAAGATAGTGAGTTGCAAAAAAAGTAGAGCTGGTTCAGAAAGGTAAGTTGCCTGAATTCAACATTGATAATGATTGTGTTTTGAGATTTGGGAAGAGATTTTGTGTGCCTTGTGATTCACAGTTGAAGAGAGAGTTGTTTTGTGAATCTCTAAGTTCTCCGTTTTCAGTTCATCCTGGCAGTACTAAGATGTACAGAGATCTGCGGGAGTATTACTAGTGGGATGGAATGAAAAGAGATATTGTTGATTTTAATGTGAAGTGTTTGACATGTCAACAGGTTAAAGCAAAGCGGCAGTTACCGAAAGTGGTGCTTCAGCCTTTACCAGTGCCAGAGTGGAAATGAGAGAATATATCCATGGACTTTGTTGTGGGATTACCGAAGAAATCTCGAGGTAATAATGCAATCTGGGTTAGTATTGATCGCTTGACCAAATCTGCTCATTTCCTTGCTATACGAGATACTTTTTCCCTAGATCAACTTTCCCGTTTGTATCTTAAAGAGATAGTCAGGTTACATGGATTTCCTCTCTCCATTGTATCTGATCGTGATCCCAGTTTCACTTCTATCTTTTTCAAAGGCCTTCAGATGTCGTTGGGTACTGAATTAAATTTTAGTACAAAATTTCATCCTCAATCAGATGGGCAGTCAGAACGAACAATTCCGACCTCGGAGGATATGCTATGAGCTTGTTTGATGGATTAACAGGGAAGTTGGGACCAACATCTTTCTTGGATTTAATTTTCATATAATAACAGTTTTCATTCCAGTATACAGATGGCACCATTTCAGGCATTATATGTGAAGCGGTGTCGAACTCCAGTTTTTTGGGATGAAGTGGGTGAAAGGAAGTTGATGGGACAAGAATTGGTAGAAGAGATTGCAGAAAAATTTCAGCTGATTCAGAAACACATGAGAACAGCTCAGAGCAGGCAGAAGAGTTATGCAGACAACAGGAGGAAGGATCTATCTTTTGAGGTAGGTGATCATGTTTTTCTCAAAGTATCACCATGGAAAAGTGTGATGCGATTTGGTAAGAAAGGAAAGCTGAGTCCAAGGTTCATTGGACCATATGAAATTCTGGAGAGAGTTGTATCAGTTGCATACAGAGTGGCTTTACCTCCGAGTTTATCTCAGGTACACAATGTTTTTCATGTTTCGATGTTGAGGAACTATATACCAGATTCATCTCATGTTTTGAGTCCAGAGGTTGTTCAGTTGGAAGAGAATCTCTCTTATGAGGAACAACCGGTCCAGATTCTTGACCACAGGGAGAAAGTGTTACGAAATAAGGTGATTAAGCAGGTAAAGGTTTTGTGTAAAAACCACATGATGAAGAGGCAACATGGGAATCTGAAAATGCAATGAGGGATAATTACCCCCATTTATTCGTTAAGTAAATAAATTGTGGGGACACAATTATCTAAAGGGGGGAAGGATGTAACATCCCAAGTAAGTAATGAATAATATATATTTTTATCTATGTCTATTAATGATTAAGATAGTGTTTTAGAGGCTTAAAATGAAAATAAATCCAATCTTAAGCATGGAATACACTAATATTTTTAAAAGATTGTTTTACTGCCTTTTGATGGAAAACCCTTTTTAAATCAATCTTTTGACAATTTTATAAGCTATGTTTGTCAAAATAAAATTATTATTTATGATTGGGACATCAAAATTTTCTTTCTGTGAATTTTTGGTATTTTTTCGATAAAGTTCATTTTTTAATGAACAGTGAAAAATGTTGTATTTTAATTCAAAACCTCTTTTTAATATAATTTATTTGTATGATTAGATTATCATTTGAATTGGGTTTGAAGTGTAATTAGAATATATTTTTACCATTTAATCCAATGGTGGTCATTGGAATCAATTTTAACTTTGAAATTGGACTTAAACTGGTGTCAATCTTTTGATACTTATTGTTTCATAAAAACACGCTATTTGTCATGACAGTGGGAATTAATTATTAAATTAATTAATGTTACATATATTTTTTGAATTTTTTAAAATAGACTTCATTTTTGAATTCGGAATATCAAATATAGCTTAAGGTGAATTTTTGGTAATTTTCTGAAAAACTTCAATTTTTGATGAATAGTGAAACCACTAAGTGGTACTTATAAAAACTGATTTTTCTGTTTAAATGAAATTTTGCCATCATTGTGTTTTTAATTTAAAAAATCTTATATACATGGTTTTCATTAAGAAGTAAAATGTGGTTCAATGCGATTAAAATAATTTTTTGGTGGATAGCAACTTATTAAGTTCTTAATCGCGATTAGAGGTAATTAATGTAGTTTAAGGTAAAAATAATGCTTTAATAAAAAGAGATGAGCTTGAAACATATCCTACCCTCATTGGTTGTGTCATGGCCGACCAAGACAAGCCATGGGTCAACTTGGGGACCCCATGGTGCCACTTTTGTTGGGAAATGACATAAATAACTTTTTATTTAATGTAAAAGTAAAAATGACACAACCATAATATGTTTTACGAAAAAAAATTTAAATGGGGTTATAAAGATCATATTTTTTATTATAAATAGACATTGGAATGATAAAAATATTTAATACATCATAGTATTTTTTTTATAATTTTTAGACATTAAATAAATTAAATTATTTATGACATCATGATGATGCAGCGATGACATCATTATTTAACGATTTAAATAAAATGGAAAGATAATGTAATATCTTAGACCTACACATGTACAAAACCTATTGGATGAGTGTATTATTAACCCTTATCACCTTATCCTCGAATTATATCAATGTGGGACCTTTTGAATCCGAGACTCTTTTTAAAATAATGTAACTTATCTTTACTTTCCAAGAGTGCCCCTCCTCTCCTCTTACAAAAGGCCCCCACCTCTACCTCTTTTCCCACACTCCCAAAGCCTTTGGCTCGGACAACCCCTGCCCATTTTGTGTATCCACTTCCCTCTATTACTCCTTGAAGCCTCACTTTGGGCAGAAGTCTTCCCAAGGAAGCCTTTGAACTCAAACCAAATAGAGTTACCCGATTTTAAGGTAATGTCTTCTTTTAAGTCCTTTTGTTTTATTTTTATTCTCCAACCCCCTAAACTCTTTTTATTATTTTCTTTTGTAACAAATACAGTATCCTCAATATACTAGTATGTTGTTATAATATGGATTCATTCCACACTTACACACACCTACATCTAATGGTTAACGAACATACTGTTTCCGTGGATGGTGAATTTATGCCTCCCGAAATGATGATTGTTCAACATTATTTTAACACCTTCAATGGTGGCCATTAAGATGACACAATATTTATATATGATATATATTATGTTTATGTTTTCCTTAAGCTTCTTTATTTTTCTTTTTGGTCATACCTTTAAGGTTTCCATTATGGGTAAACGCGATATTTTCATTTAAGGAAGTGCGGACTACCGCCCCCTCAAAGTGATTTGATTCGTTAATTACCATATGTGGGACGTATAATGGATGGAACTATGATATTATATATGATATTATACTGAAATTATAATATACCTTTATATCTTTATGATTCCATTCTATAAAATATGAAATATAAATGAAATTAGTGTTCATGCGTACGTGCGGCTTACCGTCTCAATGAATGGTGCATTTCATTTCAAACCTCTAAATGTGATGTAATATTATAAATACATGTATATGCTGAATATATATGATATATATGTTATCCAAATCATTAATATCATTCTGGATATAACTAACCTTTGACCAAATTAACAACATGTAAGTGTAAGAAGTCTATTTTTGACTTAAGAACCAAATACCGACAAAATAAACATTATTAACTTAAATGATTACATGATGTTCATAACATGGTATAGAAGGAATAATGAACTTGAAAAAGGTTCTTAAGCAAGTATAAATTAACTCAAGTTTATTATTCAGGACATTAACGAACGATCGAGTCAAGTCGGACCTGAGGTATGGGACTTCGTCTCAATCTCCTTTCATTGAGGCATATTTTGTTTTATACACAACCTTCTTTTATACGGTGTATAAACCCATTTTACTTTTAGGTTTATCCAAAAGGAATCATTTTTATACGCAGCGTTTTCTAAACGACAAAAGGGAATGTTTTTGTCATACGTAATCGGCGACAACGACTTCTCCGCCGCCATGACCATTATTTGAGTTTCGGCTTCCTCTACAAGCCATACCTTTTTTTAAAGAAAAATAAATACCATGTTTTAATTTTCTTTTATTTTGGTATTGAAAATGGTTTTCATAATGTTTTTATATCAATGTGTTGTATTGATATCTTGTGATTGAAATGTGGAAATGTTATGTTTCCTTTATGCATGTTTTATGTGATACGATTATGTTGAGGTTCTTGGGCATTATTATGAAGACGGGTGGTTTCATGATAAACTAAGGGCGGGTGGGCCCGATATAGCTCTCCAATGCATTGGGTAACGTGAAGGAGTGAAACTTTAAGGTTTCTCTAAAGAGATTTAGGGAATATACTGTGATGGGTATTCCAAACGTAACCAAGAGGGTTACTCCCTACGTAAGAATGTTATGAATGCCTCAAGTTACCTTTATGTCTTATGATTTCTATGATTTATTCAGGATTTGATGAGGTATGTTAAAGTGCATATGTTTTATGGGTAAATTATGATTTCATTATTATGAATATATGTACCCATGTTTCCTTTCCATTTTTTTATATCCCTTACTGAGCTTTTTATGCTCATCCCAAGTTTTTTTTGAAATGTTTTTCACAGGTCAAGGGAAAGGTACATGATATGATGATAGTGTCAAGGAAGTGTCAAGAAATAATCCATGTTTTATTTTAAATGTGTTTCCATTGATGGGAATGAAGAATACTATCTTTATGTAACCACATTGTTTATATGTGGAATGTAATGCATGTTTTATGATCTATTTCTCTAAAACTCTAAACCCGAAAAGATCCTCAATGTGTAATATTTTAATAACTCAAGATTAAGTACGGTTTAAGGATGGGGCCTTATACTTTCCCTTGATCATGATGTTGATAATGATAAGTTGAGGTGGATGTGTCCTCAAGGAGGACTGGGTATCTGATTGTAGACCTTGATGGATGGAATCTGTTTTAGGTAGGACTATTTCCTTGGTCTGATTGATTATATGGAATGACTAATTTCATGGTGAAAAATGGAATATGTAAGTTGATTGGGGTTTTTGTGGCCTTATAATTGGCCACATAGAATTAGTTATGGTGGGAAGTGTAGCTCAAGGATGAGCTATTATATGGTGGAAGGTTGTACGATACTGACCTTGTGTGGAGGTACATCCCTATTTAATGTTTGGTTAAACATCATTTGTTAAACTAATAATGTGGTTTTGGGGTATACAATAAGTATTTGGGTGTTATGGTCTTGTGGTACATGAAAGGAGGATAAAAGAGGCCAAATAGTTTTTAGTGCATGGTAGGAACAAAGTTAGTGAAAACTATGTGTCTTGCCCAGAAAAATGTGTTTCTTGGGCACCCTATTAGACTGAGGCTAGAGCATGGTTACAAAATGGCCTTCCTAACCATGTTGGTTCTTCTAAGAAAGAATTATGCTTTTCCCCTCCTAGATAAAGGGAGCATCATTGTTTGGAAAATCATGCAACCCTTAAAAATAATGAAAATTCCACATTTTCCCACTCATCATTAATTTTTTATGCTGATTTTCCACACTAATCATAATCCATCATCATGGGTGGCAAAAAAACCCACCAAGATTTTAGAGGGATAATTATCATTCGATACATTGGTATTTGGAGTGTGTTTGGGAGAAAATAGAAGATCTGAGTGAGTCTAAATCTCTTATATTATCTATAATCTTGATTAGGTCTTGTAAATTCTGGCATCTTCTTCTGAATCCCTAAGACACTCAATTTTATAAAAGATTATACTTTCATTCATTAAAGGAATTTTGTGTTCAAATCTAGAATGACAGTTAATAAAGACTTCACCAATGGAAATGGGGTAGGTGTTCATTAATATATTTCCTATGGTCTCATTGTTATATATTTGTATGTGGTTTTGTTAATTTAAAACATTTTTTAAATTTTAATGACTTTGATGGTGGAATGTTATTTTTCCTTAGATTGAGGTATGATACCCTTCATAGAACTTATTGGTTTGATGATGAGTTGAGAAAAAATATAGGGCTACACATGTGTATGTTGAACACTTGAATGTGGTGGAATAAATAACTGAATATTTATTAGAGGGAAATATGGGATAAAATGGTTTGTAACTTGTAATCTCGAATACAATATTGGCTATGGGGTAAATTTAATTGATTATATATCTAGTTTTATGAAATTTTTAAGATGGTTAAAATGGTTTAACTATTGTGTTTTTTTCTTTATCTTGTTTATCTTGTTATAGTCAATAAATTATTTATAATATTCTTGAAATATGTAAAAGTTTTCAATAGAGGTGTTGACATGAATGTGATTTAAAAAGAGTTATTCTTATGAGATTTAAAATGATGACGTGCAATAGGTTTGTGTCCCATTTCTTATATAATTTTTGGAAAATGGAAATGATATCCTTGGGTCATGATTTAATTTTATATATTTAAAGAGGAAGACCCATATTTTAAAGGGTGTCTTCAAGATTATTTTAAATGATAAACTTGGTTGTGTTATATCATTTAATTGTGAAATAAAGTTAGTGTTAACTATTTTCCAATTTAAATTAGCTTAAGGGGTGTTTCTCATATAAGTACTTGTGTTAATGGGTTATGAATTACTATTGGGTTGTGTATATTGAGGTATAATCTTGAATAATGAATGTGATTAATGGTTTGGGTTTTTTTGTAAATGTGTTATGATTAAAGTAACATGTGTACATGGATTAGTGGTATGTGGGTATTTGGAGGGGGGATGATCCCACAGGTTTTCTTGGACTGAGGTTCCAAAACCCAACCCCGGTAGTAAATGTGTTAGAGAGTTGGACTGATGCACTACACCCCTATCTATTGCATTGGGTGAATCTACTTGGACTACGGTTCCAAAGTAAATGTTATGGATAGTGTGGTTTGGGGATAGTTCTATTTGGGATATTGGACTGATGCTCAAGGATTCCCAAAAACATGGACATGGAATTATTACCATACTAAGACTCTGAGATAAGTTAAGAAGTTTTTATTTGATAATTCCATTATGATTAAAAGTATTTGATCCTTATGATATGGGTAAGGATTTTGGAGTGACTGGAGTTAATTAATTCGTTTGTTTCCCTTACATAACTAAATGGTTAAAATGATTATTTGACACTTCCTCTACTATGAAACATATATATACTTACTTCTATTATTGTTCTCATTCTACTTGTTGCACTAGAGGTGTTCTCTATAGACTACTATATAGGCAGGTTATTTCTTAAGACATTATTAGTTGTGGCCTAATGAGGTTTAATAAAACCCTACATCATCTGACCTGGAGCATGGGTACCCGAGAAGATGTTACTCATTTACAGGTATATGTTAAATACTGGGAATATTTTTTTTATTCAGGCATTGGATTCTTGGTCTAATTAGAAGATGTCAGTACCGGGTTGGGACTCATGTCTTCACTTTGTATATTTTGGTAGTTTGGGTTTTGGTATTTTATTTTGGTGAAAACAAAACATATAGTGTATTCATCATACTATTATAGCTTGTTCTTCTGGGTTAGTTATTGGATGTTGTCACAATTTTTCTTATTATTTTTCCGTGCTTGTTATTATATCTATTGATATAATTTCTACTCAAGAATTACTCTTAAAATATGGTAAAGTATCCTTAACATTTCTCCATAGACCTAATCTTCTAGTGGGAAGCCTCTAGTATATGGGGATGCATGCTGGATGTCATGTGACAACCTGAATTGAGGCACCATATATAGTGCTCATTGGTTTAGGGGCGTTACAATAGGGGTTCTAAATTTTATGTTAATATTCATGTATAGGGACTCATAAATATAACAGATTTGATTAATTAAGATGAATATCATATTGTTTTATAATTATAAATTGATGGAATATTGTTGGAAAGTTACATTTAATATTTCCTTATGTGGACTTGTTTTAGGATAATAAAAAATGTTATCATTTTCCTCTATACATATATTTTGTTCTTATTAAAAATTATTGGATTTTATTTATGCTTAGGAATAATATTATTTAACTATAAATGAATCTAATATTTTTATGAATTAAACATGTGATTAATTTTTTATAGGTTTTAGATCCTGTTAATCAAATCTATAATATAAAAAATGATGGAAAATGTATTTATTCTAAAATCAAAACGTATTGACATAATTTTATTTGTTATATAACTGACTAATTGATCAAATGATTCCATAAAATAGAATTTTAGATTTATTTGATAAAAAGTATTTTGATATATGTGAGTCTTGTTTATTATGAAAAGTGATCAAATATATAATTACTATAAAGGATGGAAGGAATATAAAGATATTCAACCAAATGCATATTGAATTATGTATTCTAGTAAAAACATATTAAATTGTTGATTATAATTTTGAAGAATTTTCGAAATTCATGTTATAATGAAATTCAATATAGAATTGGCTTTATAAAATCATTATGATACCATGATATGATTAATGTATGGAATACATAGAATCACTATTTAATTATCAATTAATTTTGTAAATGTTATATAAATTTTAATAATTTAAAATTTTTATTATTTAATTTTTTAATATATAAATGTGTATCATTAAAGTATAAATATATTAAAAATATGCAACTTAAGATATGGATTGATTATTTTTTTAATTTGAATTTTTATACAAAATTATACCTTTCATGTTTATATATGATGTAATATATGTAACAAATTTAATGAAAATTTATTAATTTTTTAATATCATAGGGATATGGTGGGTTTTTATTAATATAAAACCTCAAATTTAAAACTATTTTTCACTCAATATCATAATTTACATTAGCTGAAATATATCCTTAAACAATAAAATGGTAGAAAATTAGAACATGGTGATGTATTAGAATAAAAATTACTAAATTTTCATAATATATAGGATGATTTGTATTCATATTATGTTATGAAATTTTAATTTTCCCATGAATCTTAAATGATTTTGAGTATAGTTGGGATTGTGTGGTGAAAATAATGTTTTAATTAGAAATGAAATAGGGGTAAATTTTTCATCATAGAATTTATTATTATGGTAGGTATGTAATAGAAATTATTATCAATATATATATATATATATATATTATGAATGGTTTCTTATTTTGAGTATAAAAACATATTTCATGATTGAAAAGATCATATTCTATGATGATAAATATGTATAAAATAATCAAAATTATGGTTATTGTTTTTAATTTTTAATTACTCATTGAGGTCTAATAATTTTATGTAGTTTATATTTTGATAAAATAACAATGTACATAATTATATAACACGTGGTTAAAGAATTTTTCTATTCAGGGTTCATTGAAAATGATAGGGTTGATTCTAAAAGAACATAAAACAAAAATCACCCCACTAGATCATAATCTATCCTTCAAAAGAAATTATCACACACACAAAATTATTCACAAGGTTTTTAGGAATGTTTCTATGTGTATATGATGATTTAGTTTGTTATATTTTTTTTCTATCATATTCTTTGATAATTCCATTAGCAAAGAAAATACATGCGATCAACATAATGCACATATATATTAAGCTGTGATAATACTAAATCAATTATCAATGGATTACATATATATACAAATACTATTTCATGTAATGAAAATAGGTAATAATTAGAAATTATATCATGATTTTTTTTTATATAAATTATCCATTATCATTCAATAATTCGTGTGGCATTTATTACATGATAGTCAAATTATAAGTATCCCCACAAACGTAAAATATTTAACTTTTCAATAATCAGTATAGGTTTTTGAAACTCGTAGTAAATGATTATATGTTAAAATTACCAAGTGTAGAGGCTCATAGAAGGTTAAATGGTTTAATCTTAAAACAAAGATTATACTTTGTGTTTACATTTAATTTATTAAGTATACAACATGGAATGTAATATATGATCTCAGAGGAGAACATGAGGTGTTCATATTATAATTAACCGTAATACTTTGGTCTAACAACAAACCATATGTGTAAACAATTATAATTCTATACCTTTCATAATACCGTCTTAATGATTGTCATAATTAGTTGTTGGTAAAGTATATTGGTGATCAAAAAATGAGTTTTTCATAATAAAAAATGAAATACCATCCAATATTAGGGGAAAACATGTTGGTCCATGATTGCGTCATAATAATGATATGTATCTTCATATCTAGTTGTGTATCACATGGTGTGATAATCTATTTATATTAATTATATTGAATTTTTCCATACATCATGGAAATTATATATAAATAATCATGAATTCTAACTTATCATTAATGGAATTGATACATTTCTTTCTTTATATCTATACTCAATCACTTGTAAAATTTAATTATAGGTTTATATATATTATTTATACTAGTACATTAGTTTCTCACTCATATATAGATACATATGTGAGATAGAGGTCATTTACATTCCCATTATAGCTTGAGTAACATTGAATACCTATTAGGGATATCTTTTTACATACAGTTATGAATAAGGATTTCATAATTATTTTCTGTTGTATGATGACAAACATTGTCACACATATGAGAATTAAACTATGTATTTTTTTGATATAAAATGTTTACATTGAATCGGTGAGTGTTAAATTGATATCTTATCAAAAAAATTAGAGATTTATCCAGAAGTGTATTGGATATGGATTCAGATTTTTTATATATGATGTAACAGAATTTGATGTCTAGATAGTGTTTAGTAAAAATAGTTATTAAAGGGAAATTGTTTTGAATCTCATATGTCATATTCTATTATTTACTGAAAATTTATTATAAAATATATAGTATGCCACATTATATTTTATATGTAATTCATATTGTAATATATTAAAATATTATTGTTAATGATACATACTAATTCATATTTTTAAATAATCTATTTTAAAATATTTTACGTTATTTTAAATATATATAGTAATAAAATATTTTCACATATTAATATATTTTACATGTTTAAATGATATAAATTTTTTAATTTGTTTTGAAAAAAAGACAAGAAACCCCAAATTTTAGATTGTTGGTCAAAAAAATTAAGTAATAAAAAAGAATATATAAGAAACTAATAGTTAAATTGTTAGGAATTATTATTAGTATAATATTAAATACATGTACAATATATATTTTAAATTAACATCTACCTCATGAAATAATCATGATTTCTCATACATGATTGAAAAATAATCCCATCGTTTTCCACAAATCCAAAATTTTTTTTGTTCTTGAATTTATTTATACAAGGACTATTAATATAAAGAAATTATAGTTTATCATCCTAATCAATGAAAATGAACACAAACAAAATCTTTATGAAAGAAATAATGTGGTGGAAATATAATATGGTAATTGGATTTGGTATTTATCTTGAAAAAATATCAAACTCTACATGTGTGTATGAAAAAATATATTTTCTTTCTCGGAAGCCATAAAATAATCAGAACTCATATATGGATTATAAAATATACTAATAAAAATATTATTGAAATATGAAATGATTATTGTATAAAATATTAATATGGAAAATCCATTGGACACCTTCCAACAAAATAATCTATTAAAATTTATGAGTATATAGATAAGAAAACCAATTTAAATTTGATATTAAAAATTCCTTAAAAAATAAAATACAAGATTAAAATATATTTTAGGAAGTGGATCTACCGAATAGAATATTATAATTTAATAAGTATACATAATAGTTCTATCTATATTAATTTGAAGATTAATTCATGAATAATAAGGATCATATTTAGGGACCTATGGTGAGAAGGGCCAACAAAATGTTCCACTTATGATTTAAATGAGAGTCTTCATCAACCCTATAATCTGTAAATTTTGTTAAATTTCGTCATTAGTTAGAATCTTGGTCTACATTTTTGACATAATATCAAATAAGTTATTCTTATCATGATAAAATTATTTATAATTTGGTACAACTTTTATCTAATTACATAATTAATCTATCTATGTGGAAAATATCATTCTTTCCTAGAATCATAAAAAAATTAAAATTCATAAAATTAAAAATAAATTTTCTCTTTAAAATCTCTCCCAATATTAAAATTATTCTTCCATTAAATTTAATTACATTCCTCAGAATTAGGGGTATACAATTGAACACATTTTTATAATCTACAATTCATGGATACTTCTCCAACATGAAATTTTATCAATTACCCAAATGTAACATCATTAAATAAAATTATCCTACCATATATAAATATTTAAATCCAAAATATTTTATGTTTTACACTACCAAAACAAAAACATCTATCAAAAGTACCATGAATATATTCAAAAAATACATTATTACTCTCAAATTTCTTCTAATAAGATTTAGTAGAAAATAAATATCCACACCAAATAAATGTGAATTTTTATGTATTATATAAACAATAAAGTTCATCATATAGAAAACTATATATTATGAAGTTATGTGTTTCATATTCACTCTCTATAAACGTTAGTGTATCATGAATTTATATCCATGATATTTATATTTAAAGAAAAATTAATTATACAAAAAATTATCCCTACCCACAAATATATATTAAACACCTTCTCTGTGTATTGTTATTATGATAAACATTATTTTTCCCCTATATATCATGTCATATCCTTATTCAAATAAATTGTCTCACTAGACCTATGTCTTTCATCACATAAGATTATCAATAATATTTTTATATATTTATCCAAGACAACTGGTTGAATAGAATAATAATTTTATAAAAATAAAGAAGAAATATAAGAAAATAATTATAAAATTTTATTTCCATAAAAATTATTATATGTGGTTTTCCTAAATATAATATGTGGTTTTATAGCACTTTTATTAATATACCTTCATATATAAAATATCCTCTTCAATATTAAAATATAATCTTCATAACCATTTTCAACAAAATGTTCACGATGATCAACATAAATTTTCTCCTCTGATTTACTATAGAGGAAATATGTCTTCACATTCATCTAATGAAAATTAAAATATATATTATAATCTATTCTAATAAAAAAATTCATCGAATAATGTTTTATTATAGGGGGAAATATTAATAAAAATAAACATAATTATTTTTATTGAACCCATTTAAAACAATTATATTTTATATCCTAGAAAAAACTAGAATTTGAAATTTTAATTTTTGAAATCCAATTTTTTTTTAAAATATCTCTTAAACATAGGTAACATCACATGATCAATAGTTTTTTTCAAGTAATGGTCTCATATCACAATCCATTGCCTAAACCAATTTATATTTATTGAAATATTCTTTGTTGACCTGAATTGATTATAGTTCTCCCCATTCAATGAGGACCTCATACCCATAAATATAATAACAATTATATATTGAACAATTTTTTTTATCTATCAAGTGGAATTATGGATTTATTTGTAATAGTTTTAACTAGATCATCAAAAACTATAGGTAAATCTGAAACATTATGTCGGTCTTCATCTACCCAAAAATAGTTTCATACTTCATCGTAATCATCTTAAGTAACTCGGTATGTTAAAATTAATTATTATATTGGATCAATAGTATCAATAATTTAAAATAGAGAGATACCCATTTTCAATTTATATAAATTTATATAATTTTCCAATCATCCAGAAACATTGTATAAATACTTTAGGGATGTTTATTCAAAACATGTTCTTAAATATTTTACCAAAACTCATTGTGTCTATAATGAATGAAAATGAACTATTTTAACTCCCCAACCTATTTGGATATATCTTCCTATAGTACATGAACAAAGGCTTTACAAAAAAACACACAAGATATCCTACATGGCCAAACATTAATCCCCTAACATGTTAAGAGTATTTTACTAAAAATGATGTGAAATAAATCATTAATACAGGATTAGTTTATAAATCCTCACATTAGAAACATTTTGGAGTTTTTCCAACACAATTTAAACATTGACCACTTTCCATCAAATTATTTACCATCCTCTTACCAACACCATTTAGTTGAGTTTTTCTAGGAGGAATCATTTTTTTGAATTATTTATTATATATTATGTTCATCCCATAAAAGATAATTATCACCTTTATTATTAGTGCGAATACATTTTCTATTTATATATGTTTCCCTTCCATAAAAAAATAAAACTCAAAAAACCAAAATTAAAATAAATTTTTTCATAAAAAATATATAATCAAATCTTATATAAGTAACCATACATAATAGTCAAAAAATAAATGATGATACTAAATGCATTTTTTCCATTATATGTGAAATTTCATAATGTACCATCTGATATAACTATAGAATTTTTATGCAGTATTTTTGTTGAATGTAAAATTAATGTAATTTACAAATATATAATGATCACATGTATACAATTTGACAACTATCAATACAATAAGATATTTTATAATTTCCAAAAAACTATATCCCTTATCCTTGATTTTATTGAGACAATTGTACCATAATTTCGAATAGATAGTACACACAATAACACACGTTATATAAAAATAAAAGAAAAATTTGGTCTAATATAAATTAGATTATTTAATACATTGAAACATAGTTAAGTTTCTATTTTAAACCATCAAATATTCTTTATAATAACTAGAAATAAAAACATGATCAATAAGAACACTAATTTAAAATATTTTTTAATGCAAATCGTATAAATGTTGAGCATATTTCTAAATTAATTTTGTGCTTGAACTTTTTTATATACCTATACTGATAAAAGTAGTATTAAAATTATTTTGGTTATCTAAATAAATAAATTACATATGTATTATGATATTATAAATTCAATCATTAGTTCCTGGTAAAAATAATCATAACTATAGAACAACCCTCAAAATATATGAGATTAAATATTAATGGAATCAAAAATAATAATGATATCACATATGAAATGATGGTGAAAAAATAATTAATATCACAATATCCCAAATATCAATTTGACTAAATTATTATTTCAATTTCTATTTGATACAAATATATTTTCCCCCTTCCAAGATCAATTATTAAACTGAAACATCTTTTGTTTGGGACAAGATTTTCATATGTTGTTTATCATTCTAAGAATACTATATCCATAATTACACTCAATGTTTTTACCCATACTATCCCCAATGAAATGTTTTATAGAATTCATTTTATTTGTATGCAACCAAATTTATTAATGGAAAAATAAAAATAAAAAATTTACAAGTCATAATACCAATATAAATAAAACCATTTATAGTAACATGTAAATTCTCTCAGGCACCATGTAATGTTCTATGTAATCAAATAAAAAAATACATCATCCATAAAGTTAATACCTATGAATTATAACTAATTTAAAAATACTGGAAATTAACTTAAATAATTTGTGATATATTTTTATTTTTAAAATAAATTTCATGTTATGTTTGGGAAGAAATTATTTATTATTCATTTAATGGGTAAATTTGATTCAATATTCTCCAAAAATCCATTGGCATGAGAGATGTTCATTATGAAATTCATTATATTTTTTTCCCCATATAGAAATGAAAACACAAAAATTTTGTTCACAAAGAGAAATATTTACTAGAAAATCATTCTAACTTGAGTGCATAAAACAATAGTAAATTCATACATTTGAAAAAGAGAATATCAATATATGTTGATGGAGATATGTGGTAGTTTTTACCATTCAATAGGTTAATTCACCTATAATTTGAATCAATGTTATATTAATATATATTAAAAACATTTGATATTATATTTAATGGGATAATAGTTAATATGATGTGCATAATGGAAAAAATAAATTTTTTAGTTCTACGAGCATAAAAAAAATTAAAAATGCCCAATGAATTATTTATTATCAGTCAAAAATATAGTTTAACACTTTAAAATTTTCACAGTAAAACCATGAATAGAAAAAAAACACAGTATCGATTGTAGGAAAATGATTCACTAAAATATTTGGTATATGATAGAGAGTCACATGAATGAAAAAATCTAAAACTTGTGTCTAAATAATAAATTAGAAAAAAAATTATATGAAAAAAATAATTATATCTAAAAAAATATTTCATTATTGAAGATTAAATAAAAAATTTACAATATGGATGTAGAGAACAATTTCTGAATAATTGGGTGTCTAAAAGTTCAAATAGATAAAAGATATTATGTGTGCGTATAAAAAACCAAAAGTTATATATAGAAAGTTTATTTATAAATATTTATGTTTTTTATATAAATTAATATATAATATAACAACTATGATCACCATATAATTAATTTAGATCATAATATGTTATTAGATATATTTCTTATTTTAAAGGAATTTCAAACAAAATTATTTTACTGATTTTTTTCCGTATATTTAGAAATTATTTTAACCACTTTTATAAGATGAACATAGATAAATAAATTTCATTTTTTGATTCACTAGGTGAACATTATATTGGAATTAATATTTTGAATTAAAAAAAAAGTTGATTTGTATGTTGAATGTTAAGAGATATTTTCTTACAAAATTGTTTTAAAACAATTATAATAATTTCTTAATATATGATTTCCTATGAAATTTATAAGAATTTATTATTTATTTAATCAATAAAATTTATCATTTATAAATAAGTGTTTGGAAATAGAAATCACATGCTTATAATTTTGGAACATAAGTAATATTTAGTCCAAATAAAAAAAGTGTTTTTCTGTTTACTATAAATAAGACATTATTTTTGTAAAATTAATTTTTTTTGAAAGAAACATAACATTTAATTTTAATATAGTAAAAAAAAATTATATATAGAAATAAAATATATATTACGTTATCCAACACATGAATTTTAATTTTATCATAAAATTCCTTATTTCGATTGATTTTTATGCTTTATATTTGTTAATACTTAAATGAGTTTCCCAAACTCATATAAATTTCATTACCTAATTTTATTTTGATATTTAACTAAAAATGTTAAAATTATTAAAAAATTTAAAATTTAGTTTTTCCAATTAAATTTAACAATAAAGGTGAAGGTGTAGTTAAAATAATATGGTTGAATAAAGGTAAAAGTGTTCTATCGTCGTAAAAAAGGATAAAAATTTGAATAAGTATGATATTGGATGTTAGATGTAGTGTCAACCTTATAAATATCTCAAATTATTTATTTTGTATTTTAGATATCATTTTACTTGAATAGTAGAATGAAATTATAGATAATTAAATGTACTTTACAGAAATTCCACACTCCTTATATAAGGATATCACCACTATCCATTTATAATGTTATTCCAAATATATTACTAAATTAAAAATCTTCCATATTATCCCCTCATCACCCTCGTCATTACCATGTATCCCTCTCTTTACCAAAATACCATTTTTTAGCCCTTAAGGAGTTACCTATGGGAGAACTTTCATTGGATAGTGAATACATGACACCCTACATTTATAGTTCATTTATTCATCTAAACCCTTATTTTACCCTATATCCCTGATGTTTTTATAACAAAAAAATAACTATTTTGAAGTCTACTTATATGTAGGGAATATTAATTTCATATGTTACTCCAAAATCATGGAAAAAAAGAAAAAATCACCATGTGTGTTTGTGGATTATAGAATCCATGAACGACGTGTTCAAATTTTTAATCACCGCCTTAAATGGAACATTAAAAAATGTTAATTTTTATATAATATTATGTCAATAAAATAAATTTATTCCTTAAATAATAATTATATTTTTCAGACCCCCCCCCCAATTCAATGGAAAATGAATGTGTCATCCATATGTACATGAAAACTATAGCCTCCATGTATTGTCAGGTTTTTATCCATGACCAACTAATAATAATTACTTTATAAATGTATTTATTAAGTCAATTTTTTTGGAAACCATTAATATTATTCCTTATTATTATTGGTCATTCTGTAAGTGTAGTTTCCGAAAATTAGGTATATTTGCTTTAACCACATCAAGTTAGCTTAATAAGGAACCATTATTAATTTGTGACCATTTTAGTATAACATTCAAAACTATAATATATTCATAAATTGAAATAATAAATGTCATAAATCTATAAAATTAAGAATATCATGTGGTTATTTTATATTGTCTTTTACCATATCCGTCAAACTAAAAGTGTTATAATGAAATCAACTGAAAAACTCTGAGTAATTGATGTAAGGGGAATATATATTAATAAAAAATAATAAATATAATAAATGGAGCAAAGAAATTAAAATATTTTAGAATATTTTTCTTCAAAAAAATTTATTAAACATATTTTAAATATTCAATATATTATGTTTAAGTATAGAAAAAATTAAAACAAGAAGTAAGGGATCTTTTATTCCACCTTGGTTGCTTATTGGGTACACATTATCTTTATTTTTCATCCTTTTATGAAATATTATTCTAAATAAATTATCCAATTATTATATGTATGTACCTTTTATATATACCTAGTAAGATAACAGTTTCAATAATTGGGTTATACATGATTTTATTCCCCATCAAAATTCCTTTTTTAAAGTAAACCTAATTTAAGGAAACATTCTTATTTCTTGTCTCATGTAAACAATAACCCCCATAAAAAAATATAATATTTCTTTAAATATCCCTTAATATCTATATAATAAATATGCAATTTAATATTATGAGGAAAAATATTTCATAATTAAATCATTAAATGCTCAAGATGAATCATAAAACTTAGAACATATGAATCATAATGTCATGGAATAAATACTTGTAAAAAATATTAGATAATATTATAATAGATAAAATATGGATATTAAATATCTTAGTGGTTGTATATACACATTATATAATAATAACGGTAAATATTTTCAAGAAATTCCTCAATGAAAGAATATTAAGACCATGTTCCATACAAAGATTATATCTTTAGATAAAGTTTAAATCAATAAAATAATTATGTAGTAAAAATATAAATAATCTAAAAATAAGAGGATATTCAATGGAAAAAATCCGAGTTAATCCACAAATATTCTTTGAAAAACAACACTAATGACATTTATATTTAACTCAATTAATGGAAATACAGTTTAGATTTCCCATAACATAAGTTTGACTTGCCTCATACATTATCTGTTTTCTGGAATAACAAAAATATTTTAATTTAGGCATACATTTAAACCATTTTCATTTTTTTATTCTATTTATATCACTTATTACTAGGTTATATAAATTACATAACCATTTATGTTCTTGTTAGATATTCAGTACTTTATTAAAAAATGAACTTGTTTTGATGTAAATTGCCCTTATGGTTATTATTTAATCACCTTGATAATATTATTCATGATTTAAATATCATATATATATTTAGTGTATATTTATTTTATAATAATCTATAATATTTTGAGATAATAAATGAAATGCCCCATTCATGGATATCGTAGGTCATACGTATGCATGAACGCTACATTCATTTAATTTTAATTTTATAAGAATAATAATTAAATGATATTAATGTATATTCTAATAAGAGTATTATATTAATTTAATATATGAATCATAGGTTTAATAATTACATTCCTTATAAGTTACATGTATATCTGGAACATGTCATATCGCTTTGTGTGGGTGGTAGTCCACACTTCCTCAAACAAAATTATCGTATTTATACAATATGGAAAGAAGAAAGGTAGAATATAAATAAAAATTATATATGTATAGAGAAAATATAAATATAAATATATATATATAATGTAAAAATTATTTTCCATTATAATGGCCACAATGCGAGGTGGTAGTGGAAAATTGAACAATCATCATTTCGTAAGGCATTAGTTTTCCAAACACAGAATCAGTTTATTCAATAACCATTAAATGGTTGTGTGTGTGAGTGTATATTTAAACAATATAATAAAAAAAATATTATATTTATGATACATGTGTTTTTATGTTAACATATAATAATAAGTGTTTTGTGAGTGGAAAATTAATATGAAAATAAAATGCATGACAGAAGGTGTTACCTGTTATTTGGGTAACTTCTTTGGTTTTTACCAAAAGGCCTCCTTTAGAGTCTTTCATCCATAAATAAGGGCTCTAGGATATTTTTATGTATTAATAGAAGAATTGTGTGTAGGTATTGGCCTCACCAAAGGGTTATTTCTATTTTATTATTAGAGAAGAGAGGTTACCATTTATAGGATAGAAAAAGGGCACGCTTTAAAACTCATAAATTATTAAATTAATATCAAATTATTTTTTATATAAAATGGATTCAACATGAGATATATAGAATATAATATTTTTTTTTAAATAATCTCATCAAATAATTTTCTGACATGTATTGAGTTTATTATATACATTATCGTTTAAGTTCACCGTTAATTATGCACTTTGAATTTTATTTATGGTAATAACAATTTTATTACTATGAGGCTATTAATTTTACTAATATCGGGTAAATTTCCAATAATTTGGAACTTAATAAAGTTCTAGACCTTATAATAGTCACTTTTTTAATTAAAAATATTTTTTTATTTTTAAATAATTTAATAATTTACAACTTTTATAAAACATCTACTATGTCATTTTTGACACTATTCACATTATTGAATTTAAATAAAATCAAAGTAAGATATAACTTAAAAAAACATTGAATCATCTTATAACATGTCATATACTACTTTTTAAATCATTAATAACATAAATTATTTCATAATATATTTATTTTAATTTTTATGATATCATTTATTTGATTCTTTCATTAATAAATCAATCGATGCTTCATCTTTGTGTCATAATTAAATTTAACTATATAATGTATAAAAATTATTAATAAAATACCATGATATAGAAAATAATTGTATTTTTTTAATGAATATTTATAGTCTAAGATATCATTTATATTAACCCATATTAAAATTCATTGATAAGAAGATATATGTTTTTAACATATTTTCCATTGCATTAAATTAAACGCTATAACTATCATAATCAAATCCATGTGGCTTCCAATGGACAAAGATTTATCTCAAGGGTTGTATTGGTCATAAGAAATATATAAATTAATTTTAATACATGTTTTAGGGTAGTTTTATATTATTATATTATTATTTATTCCCTTATTTACATGATTTTCCCTTTAACTGTGGTAAATAAAATTATAAATTTACTATTCAAAAAACATTTGAACGTATTAAACCATATTTTCCATGCTGATTACAACCATATATGTTATGTTGTGATAATTAAATTCAATTAATTGAAAAAATTAAGTTCAAATTTAATCTCATTGTCGAAATTAGAAAACATTTTTTTAAATGTAAAAACTATCAAAAGATTGACATGTGCTTATATATAATTTCAATTTCAAATAACAACCAATTACAAATATTGTATGAAATAATAAAAAATAATCTAAATATAATTTAAAACCAATTTAAAGGTTAATCCTACTATATAAATAAATTATATGAAAAAGTAGTTTTGAATTAAAAAGTAGTATTTTCCACTATTCATTTAAATATGAATTTTATCCAAAAAATACAACAAATTCATACAATGTAATTTCTGATGTCTAAATTCCAAATAATAGGATTATTTATTCATATATAACTTATAGTACTATCAGAAAAATATTTAAAATTGGTTCTCCATCAAAAGGAGTCCAAAAATACCTTTTTTTGTAAAATACATCTTTTATGATTAAAATTGATTTTGTTCTTATATCTTGCATAGAAAAAAAATTATCTGAATTTAAACCTAAAATTGAGTTTATAATTCATGAATTTAATCCAAAATAGTGATTTGGTTTTATAAACACAATTATTCTCATTTAAATATTTTTTCACAAAAACACATCCTTTATATTCAATTAGTTTTTATTTCCATTAATAATAAATTTGGGGACTAATGAATCATTATATAAACATGTGTAGACCATACTTCCATAATTCAGTTAATAATGCTCATCCTATCATTCTAGAGGCTGGGTTATAATGGTAACATTTAAATAATAATATTTAGTTTTTTATGCTCAATGTAGTCTATCATGTATGTTATTAAACATATCGTTTGTTTTAAAAAACATGGGACGCTATAGTATGTCCCACATTAAAAGATAATTTAATTATTTCTTAAGTAACACCAATGTGGTTTCATTTTATTTTTTTTCTCCATTTATTTATCTTTAATTTTCTACAGTTGAACTCCATGTTAAATACCCATGACCCATTTTAAATTGTCAGTGTAAAATAATATTTCCTTCTTTTGTAAATAAATATAATTTATCCTTTATTTATTCCTTTGATAAGCATTATGAATCCCACTACCTTATTATGGGTTTAGTCATGCTTAATATTTCTTTATGGTTAATTTTACTCATGTGGATTTCAGATGCATGATTAAATTATTTTCAATATTGTTTTAGTATTATATATCTCTACAATTCATTGGGTAAATATTCATATCCTATGGGATTATATGTAATGTACTAGATAGTGAACCTAAACCACCACATTACTATTTCCACATTTTTATTATAGTCATTATAGTGAACCTTGACATATGTTTATGACTCCATATGTTATCATTTTCATCATATTATATGATTTAAGGATATTATGATTCCATTTCATTATATCATTTTTCATGTTTAGGATCATTCTCTTTCCCATATCATGTTATGAAACATGACCCTAATGTATTTCTTTATTTCAATATTTATTTCCTAATGGGGATTCCCAACTCACCCATTTCCTTAAGTATTATTATAGGTTGTCTAATATTTTTTAGCTTATTTATGGGTGTTATGAGAACAATTTTGAGTTTCAAATATTTTAGATGTCTATTTTGTATTACATGATGTATTAATCTATCAACTTAATCAATGATACTTGACCTTGTCACATAAAAGACATATTTTAAAGGTATTTTTGATTTAATTTACATCCTTTCATTGTTTTGGTTGTTTCCCTATGTTTTAGGGAGGAATAGATGAGTATTCATGAATTGGGCCAAACCATGACCCCAATTCCAGATTAAAAAATAAAATTTGTATCTTTTATATCATTTTAATTTTTCAACATTTTTCATCCATCCAAATTTCTACTTGACCTCCCCTTACCTATTAACACCACTAAGGTAATTTGGTTCTTTTAGAAATCCATAACCAGGGTTTATTTCGGTTTTTTTCTAAGGGGTTGGGCCTGCCCAAAAGCCCAATTCTTGTTTTAAAAATAAGTTTCGATTATGTATAACCTATTCAATTTTTGGGATTTTTTGGTGATTCGAGTATCTCCCAATTCCAATTAACCTCTCCGTGCATCTGAAGTCTCTCCCCCTCTTTGGATCTCTGTTAGTCGCGATTTGGTGCCGATCTTCAGAGGCTTCCTCAAATCGCCCAGATTTGAAGAGGTAACGTATTTCTTTCATAACTATCTCAATTCTCAATATTTTATCTCAATTCCAGTTCCTAATTGACCTAATAAATTTTTTCCGAACGAAACATAAATTTTCTCTCTTTTAAATTTCAGCTATTGGTGTTTCTGAGTGATTACTTCAAGATACTTCAAGTAAATGAGCCCTTTTGTTTCCTCCTCCAAACTACTTTGGGTTTCATTCATTGTTCATTGGATTTCTTCGGTTGTCATTGAGTTTAATAATTTCCAGAAACTAGGTTTTCGAACCTAGGGTTTATCATTGGGCTTTATTGGCCTATTCATGATTATTTAGGTTTGATCTAGGTCTCTCTTGGTGCGGCGGGGGTGCGATTTGATTTTCGCAGGGAGATTCAATGGTTTTTGTTACATTGGAAGGTGATTCCATTGTTTGTGAAATTTTTGTGAATTATATTGATGTTTTCATGTTACCTTAATGTGTATTTCACTTGAATGTTTCTGTAAAAATTGGTTTTATTTGCATTTATAATGCAAATGAATTGTAAGTTCCAATGTTTGGTGAAATTGGAGGTTTTTCATTCAAATCCTTTATTGGATCATTTTGGGCTGACCTATAATTACTTAGTTTATTTTATTGAACATTATTTTGAATGAAAATCATTTTTTTAATGTTTATTCTTTTGTGTTGTTGCTGTGAAAGTTTGTTTGAATGGTTTTTGGGAAGCAAATGAGCTTTAAGTGCCATGTTTGTGTTAAAATGGTGGTTTTTATAAGATAAAAATTCTTGGTT
Source organism: Viscum album (assembly GCA_963277665.1). Taxonomy (NCBI): domain Eukaryota; kingdom Viridiplantae; phylum Streptophyta; class Magnoliopsida; order Santalales; family Viscaceae; genus Viscum; species Viscum album. The sequence continues at coordinate 398,240,705 of OY728148.1, forward strand.
CACATTGGGCTGCCCCATAACTGAATTTTTGGTTTAATTAAAGGGTATTGAACTGAATTTCTATTTTAATGACTTACAAGTGTTCACATACTGTGCAAACTGGATATCATAAAGAGCTTTGGGTGCAAAACATTGTGATGTTTTGAGAGGTTGTTTTATTGAAAATAAAATTATTTTATTGTGTGTTTTAAATTGTATAAATTTTGTGTAGCTACTATACTATTTTTTTGGGACCAGTAGTGATATTTTATATGCAAAAGGATGTGTGTTGTTTGCTGAAATTTTTTGAGCACAAAAGGTGAAGCCCAGGTACCTAGGTGGGGCGGATTTGTACTTGTACGGCTAGTGGATCAGATAGGTTTTGTCCCTGTTCCACTTAGAATTTGGATAACGAAAAATTTAACTAAACTATGTGGATGATGATTTGGGAACACTTGGTTATGGATATGTTCCCTACTAGTGGCTCCTGCACATGAACAGATTTTTCTATGGTTACTCTACACCGAGGTACGAGGTACATAGGGCCCGAGACAACCTAGTGCTTAGGGGTGTTCCCAATTTTGATGCTCATTGGATTTTTGGTATTTACCCTTCTTTTGGGGTGTTTTGTAAGTACTTTACAGTAGCTCACATGTCTATTTAATGTGTTAACATTATGAAATTCTAGGATTGAAAATTGTTTTAATTTGAAAGTTGCATTTCTTTGAATTTTAACATTGTTTCACCTTGTGTATTAAAATTGCTTGTTTTGTTCACATTGTATTACATGATCTTTGGAATCATCTGGTGGTATCCTATTGGTCTTTGTCTCACACCCTACTTAAACCCATTGGGTTTAAGTATACCTACTTATACTTTACTCAGGTCAAGAGAAGGCTAAGGGTGATGGCAGTTCAGGGTGTTAGACCCCATCGTTGGGGCAGAGTAGCATAGAAGGCTTACGGGTGATGACCCGCTTGTCGAGTGGAGTCCATGGAGATGTCATTATATTGTAATTATTTTTTTTGACCACTTATAGTGTATTTAAACATATGTATTCCAATCTGGATTTGTTAAGAATTGTTAGCATGAAAATTTCAGATTCTAATAATTGATTATTATTTTATGATTTATGCTTTCATACTCAGGTAAATCGTTCCCAAACCAGATTGGTATGATACCCGGGAACTTGTGCCAGCTGGTGGAGATAGGGAACACCCTTTAGGCCTTGTCACGGGCCGGGTTTTGTGCCGTTAATGGTGGAAACCAGATCCAGTTCGTAACAAAATGGTATCAGAGGAGGTAAATGTTTCTGGGTCATATTGTTATTTTGGGATGAGTCAGGATAGATAGGAGCTACGACTGTCGGGGCTCGGGGTATTGGTTATGAGTAGGGTGCCTGCCCCACACCTCTCATGGAAGACCTTGAGTCACCAGGGGATGTTGTAATTTATGGATTGACTTCACTTCCAGGTGAGACATGTGGGCTGCAGACCACATGTGGACATCAGGAAGATGTGGAGTAGTTGCTTCTTTTTTTACTGGAATTTGTTTAGTTTATTTATATTCGATGTATTTTATTACAATTTTCAGAATTGTGGTATTGACTATTGTCTTGTGACTGTTGCATTTTGTAGCAGCATGCCTCCCCGCAAAGCTCTCATACACCCATAGGAGGATGCTGGAGAGTGTTCTCCCACACCGATTGATCATAGGCTTGTGGAGGCTGTGGTTCGGGCTATCCAAGCTTTGGGATAGGGACTGTCCCCTACTCTTATTCCGGTTAGGAAAGAAGTGACAGGTCCTATAAAAGATAAAGCACAAGAGTTTATGAAAAAAAAAATCCTCCTACCTTCCGAGGTAGCTCAGAACCCCAGGAGGCAGAAGAATGGCTCGAGAAGATTGAGCGTATGTCTGAGTTCCTAGAAATCCCCGAGTAGCTCAGGTTGAAGTTTTCCTCCTTTCTGTTGGAGGATCCCAGTCGTAAGTGGTGGGAGTCAGTGCTTCAGGCTGGGATGAATGAGCTGATGCACTGGGGAGATTTCAAGGTTGTCTTCAATGAACAGTACTACCATGAGGTGTTGACTTATGCCAGGTCTAGAGAGTTCATGGAACTTGTTTAGAGAAATCTATCTGTGATGGAGTATTCCAACCATTTCACTGAGTTGGTTCGGTATGCTCCACAAATTGTCTCTAATGAGCAAGCGAAGTCCCAGAGGATTGAGAATGGCTTGTGACAAGTGATATACTCCCAGGTGTTCCTGTTTAAGCTGGGGACCTATGTTGATGTCGTTGATCGGGCGTGCATGGTGGAGATTGATAGGAAAGGCAGGGCTTGTTTCTATGGTTCAGTATTAGCAGTGGGCAGTGGTAGCTCCTCAGAAAAGAAAAGGAAGCGGGAGGATCATGTGAAGAAAGGAGGGGGCAGTTCAGGCCACTCTTCCAGGTAGTTTTCTTCTGCGCCTTCTGATGCGAGATCGGTTATGTGCCACCAATGTGGGAGGCCTAGGAATATCCGACGAGCATGTCCACTTCCTGTGAAGCCTTGTTACCAGTGTGGACGTATATGGAATTTACAGTGCTTATGTGGTGTGGCACGTCCACTCCTATGTGGGGAAGGGTCAGTGGCTTCAATAGGAGTGACAACACAGTCTGAGTCGTCGAGGACTGGGGGATCTCTATTTGGTAATCGGGGTGGTAGGGCTGGATCATATTCTGGGCAGATCTAGTTCATGGCATAGCCATAGGCTAGCAGTCGTCCTCAGGAAGAGACTGGACATCTCCATGTAGTGGATCAGTCACTAGCAGGATCAAAGGCGGGACCACCGACAGTTCGAGGTACCGTTCTGATCGCATCTTCTATAGCTACTGCTCTTTTGGATACTGGTGCCACTATTTCATTCATTTCTGCCCATTTTGTGGACATTCTGTATTTTTCAACTGAGTTGATGTCTTTCGCGATGGAGTTAGTGACATTGTTGGGAAAGAAGAAGGAGCAGGGCCTTAGGTGCCCCTCATGTGCGCTTTCTGTGTCAGGGGTCAAGATAGAGTGGGAGATCTTGGTCTTAGATATGGACCTTTTTGATGTCATACTCCGGATGCATTGGCTAGTAAACTACTTGCACACATCGATTTCTATAGAAGGCGTGTGGGTTTCACAACACCTGATGGGAGTCGTCAGGTTTTTCATGGAGAATGGGATCCTCGATCAGGTCGTGCAGGGCCTCTACTCCCAGAGTTGGGAAGTGTTATCATCCAGTTATCTTTGCTTGTGATAGAGGATGGTCTTTCCCATGTAGGTGCACTACCTCAGGTAGTGAATGAGTTTCCAGAGGTATTCCCAGATGATTTTTCAGGTTTTCCCCCATAGCGGGATGTGGAGATTTCGATTGATATGGCGCTGGTAACACAGCCTATATCTCTTACCTCTTATCGCATGGCCTCCACCGAGTTGTGGGAATTAAAGATATAGCTGGACGACTTAGAATCCAAAGGATTCATTCGCCTGAGTGTCTCTCCTTGGGCCGCTCTTGTGTTATTCGCATAAAAGGATGACGGATCCCTCCGGTTGTGCATTGACTATCAGAAGCTGAATAAGGTAATAATTAAAAACAAATACACATTTCCCAGAATAGATGATTTTTATGATCAGTTGAAGGGGGAAAAGTGGTTCTCAAATATAGACCTACGTTCAGGGTTTCATCAACTCATGGTGAAGGAGTCAGATACCCCAAAGACAGCCTTACAAAGCAGGAATGGCCACTTTGAGTCTTTGGTCATGCCCTATTCATTGACCAATGCTCCAGCGGTCATTATGACACATATGAATAGGGTGTTCCATCATTATATTGGTTCATTTGTTGTGGTTTTCGTGGATGACATTCTGTTATATGCTTGCTCTGAGGAGGAACACGAACATCACTTAAGGATCGTTTTGGGTACATTACGGGATCACCGCCTCTAATAAAAGTTGTCAAAGTTCACTTTTCGGATCAGAGAGGTGAGATTTATGTGGCATGTGATCTCAGATCATGGAGTTTCAGTGGACCCTTTGAAAATTAGTGCAGTCATGTCGTGGGAGAAACCAAAGAATGTGTTTGAGATCATGAGTTTTCTTGGCTTGGCTGGTTATTACAGGTGATTTGTTTGGGATTTCTCTTGGCTTGCTTCACCGATGACTTCCCTCTCCCGGAAAGGGGTGAAGTTTGTATGGGGTCCAGAATGTCAGTAGTTATTCGGGGAGCTAAAGAGGCGGCTGACTACAACCCCCGTGCTGATTTTTCTAGAGGCTAAAAAGGGATATGTGGTCTATTTTGATGCTTCAGGTTTGGGTCTTGGGTGTGTGCTTATGCATGATGATCATGTGGTCGCGTATGGATCTCTCCAACTTCAACCACATGAAAATAACTACCCGACCCATGACTTGGAGTTGGCAGTGGTGATGCATGCTTTGAAGACTTGGCATCACTACCTCTTTGTGGAGAAGTTTGTGTTATACTATGATCACAAAAGATTGGCATATTTCTTCTTGTAGAAGGACCCCAATATGAGGCAATGTCGCTGGATCGAGTACTTGCAGGGGTTTGACTTTTACATTGTCTATACCCCAGGCAACGGTAATGTAGTGGCTGACGGTTTGAGCATAAGAGTTCTAGTGCATGCTTTGAGGAAGTCTAGTGATGAGTGGACATTGATGGGGCTCTTTTCTCAGATATAGGTGGAGACCAGGGAACACAGTGGAAGGGAATTCTTGGAAAGTATCCAGTTGACTAGTTCTCTGCTGGAGTTGATTAAGCAGGAACATCCTAGTGATGATCTTTGTCAGTGGTTGAAGCAGTTCCTTCATGGTGGGGAGATATCCTCTAATTGGTCATCATATCCCGAGGGCATCTTGTGCTTCATGTGCCGTTCAGTTGTGACAATATCTCTACGGAAGGTGGTCATGCAAGATAGCCACCAGTCTAAGTGGGATGTCCATCCGGGTGCCAATAAGATGTATTATAATTTTCTTTAGTAGTTTTAGTGGCATGGTATGAGACGAGACATAGTAGACTTTGTTTCGAGATGCTACACATGTCAGTAGGTGAAAGAAGAGCACCAAAGGCCTTCCGGTTTGCTCCAACCACTACCCATTCCTACCAGGAAGTGGGACGAGGTCGCCATGGACTTCATTGTTGGCTTACCTCATACACCTAGGGGTAATAATTCCATTTGGGTGGTGATTGATCATTTGACCAAATCATCCCACTTCATTCTAAAAAAAGATACAACTAATGTAGAAGAGTTGGGCCATTTGTATCTTAAATAAGTGGTGAGAATCCATGGTTTACCATCAGCTGTTGTCTCAGATAGAGACCCCTGCTTCACTTCTCAATTTTGGGAAGGCCTTCAGAAGGCCTTGGGGTATTAGATTAAGATGAGCACGGTATACCACCCTCCGATGGATGGTCAGACAGAGTGGGCGAATTAGATTTTGGAGGACATGCTTTGTGCATGCGTCATGGACTTTGGAAGTTCTTGGGATAGCCATTTGGGATTGGTTGAGTTTTCTTATAATAATAGTTACCAATAAACGATTCGAATGGCCCCTATTGAGGCACTATATGGTCGGCCTTGTTGGTCCACCCTATGTTGGGATGAGGTAGGAGAGACTTCACTATTGGGGCCGAGCCTTGTGTATGAGACTTCTTCGAAGGTCAAGTTGATCAAACATCACTTATTGATAACTCAGAGTCGTCATAAATCTTATGCTGGCCAGAGGAGTCGAGACCTAGGGTTTTCTGTGGGTGATAATGTATTCTTAAAAGTGGCCCCTTTTCTGGGCCATCGTTGATCAGGGAATCAAGGTAAGATGATGCAACGGAATGTTGGGACCTTTGAGATCACCGATCATACTGGAAAGGTGGCATACAGGTTGGCCTTACCTTGTCAGTTGATGTATATCCATGATGTATTCCACGTCTCTCAGTTGAAGAAATACAACCCGGATCCATCCCATGTGTTGAGTAGGGAAGAAGTAGAGATAGAGCCTGAAATGTATATTGTTGAGAGGATGGTGAAAATAGTGGACTCCCAAGAGAAGATACTTCGAGGGAAGTCTATTCCATTAGTCCAGGTTTTATGGCAGCATGGGAATGATACACATGAGACATGGGAGCGAAAGTCATGGGTCGGGGAAGAGTACCCATTCTTGTTTTCCAACCAAGCTTCATGTTGACTTTACGTGGCGGAATATCCTTCTTGGTGGGGAGAATTTTCACATAAAAGACATATTTTAAAGGTATTTTTCATTTAATTTACATCCTTGATTTGTTTTGGGGGTTTCTCTAGGTTTTAGGGAGGAATAGATGAATATTCATGAATTGGGCCAAACAGTGAGCCCAATTCCAGATTAAAAAATAAATTTTGTATCTTTTATAACATTTTCATTTTTCAACATTGTTCACCCATTAAAATTACCACTTGACCTCCCCTAACCTATTAACAACACCATGGAAATTTGGATGTTTTTGAAATCCATAACCAGGGTTTATTTGGGTTTTTATCTAAGGGGTTGGGCCAACAAGAAATCCCAATTACTGTTTTAAAAATAAATTGTTATTATGTTATAACGTTTTCAATTTTTTGAATTTTTTTGGTGCGTCTATGTCCCACCCAAGACCAATTATCCCACACACACATCTGAACTCTCTACCCCATCTTTAGTGCTCTGGTTAATCGTGATTGGTGAAGAACATGATAGGCTTCCTGAAATCTCCCAGATTTGAAGAGGTAAAGTCATTCTTTCATAAATCTCTCAATTATAAATATTTTTCCTGAATTATAGTTCCTAATTGACCTAATAAATATTTTTCAAATGAAAACTAAATTTTGGATCTTTTAAATTTCATCTACTTGTCTTTTGGAGTGATAACTTCAAGATACTTAAGGTAAATGAACGCTTTTCTTTCCTCTTCTGAACTACTTTGGGTTTCATTAATTGTTCATACGGTTTCCTTGGTTATCATTTAGTTTAATAAGGTACATAAACTAGGTTTTAGAACCTAGTGTTTAACATTGGGATTTATTGTCCTATTCTTTTGGTTGTATGTTTGATCTAGGTCTCTCTTGGTGCGGTGGGGGTGCAATTTTATTTTCGCACGGACATACAAGTGTTTTTGTTACTTTGGTAGGTGATTACATTGTTTGTTCAATTTTTGTGAATTATCTTATTCAGTTAATGGTATCTTAATGTTTATTTCACTTGAATGTTTCTGTAAAAATTGGTTTTAGTTGCATTTATAATGCAAGTGAATTTTAAGTTCCAATTTTTTGTGAAATTGGGGGGTTTTCATTCAAATCATTTATTGGTTCATTTTGGGATGACCTATAATTACTTAGATGATTTTATTGAACTGTATTATGACTGAAAATCATGTTTTTAATGTTTATTCTTTTTTTTCTGTGAAATTTTGTTTAAATGGTGTTTGGGAAGCAAATGGGCTTTAAGTGCCATGTTTGTGTGAAAATGGTAGTTTTAGAAGATATAACTTCTTGGTTCACATTGGGATACACCATAACTGAATTTTTGGTTTCATTAAAGGTTATTGAATAGAAATTTTGTTTTATTGACTTACATGTTTTCACATAGTGTGCAAAGTGGATATCTTAAAGAGCATTGGGTGAAAAATAATGTGATTTTTTGAGAGGTTGTTTTATTGAAAATAAAATTATTTTATTGTGTGTTTTAAATGGTATAAACTGTGTGTAGCTACTATACTATTTGTTTGTGACTAGTAGTGATATTTTATATGCAAAAGGATGTGTATTTTTTTCTCAAATTGTTTGAGCACAAAAGGGGAAGCCCGAGTACCTAGGTGGGGCAGATTTTTACTAGTACAACTAGTGAATCAGATGGGGTTTGTCCCTGTTCCACTTAGCATTTGGATAATGACAACTATAACTAAACTATGTGGATGATGATTGGGGACCACTAGGTTATGGGTATGTTCCCTACTAGTGGCTCGTGCACAAGAATAGATTTTTCTATGGTTACTCTACACTGAGGTACGAGGTACATAGGGCCCAAGACAACATATTGCTTAGGGGTGTTCCCGATTTTGATGCCCATTGGATTTGTGGTATTTACCCTTGTTTTGGGGTGTTTTGGAAGTACATTAAAGTATCTCACATGACTATTTAATGTGTTAACATTCTGAAATTCTCAGTTTGAAAACTGTTTTCATTTGAATGTTGCATTTCTTGGAATTTTAACATTATTTCACCTTGTGTATTAAAAATGCTTGTTTTGTTCACATTGTATTGCATGCTATTTGAAATAATCTGGTGGTAACATATTTGGTTTAGGCTCACAACCTACATACACCCCTTCGGTGTAAGTAGACCTCCTTATTCTAGACTCGGGTAAAGGTAAGGATGAGGGTGATGGTGGTTCAGGGTGTTAGTCCCCATCGTTGGGGAGGAGTTGCAGAGAAGGCTTGTAGGTGATGACCCCCTTGTCATTTGGAGTCCATGTGGATGTATTTATGTTGTCATTATTTATTTTTAGAAAAATTATAGTGTCTTTAAACATATTTATTCATATCTGGTTTTGTTAAGAATTATTTAGCATGAAAATTTCAGATTCTAATAATTGATTGTTTTTTATGATTTATGCTATCATACTCTGGTAAATCGTTCCCAAACCAGATTTGTTTGATACCCGGGCACTTGTGACAGCCTGTGGGGATAGGGAACGCCCATAGGGCCTTGCCACTAGCTAGTTTTGGTGTCGTTAATGGTGGCGTCTAGATTCGGTTTGTGACATACCTCTATAAAAATGGTTTTTATTTGATGGAAATGTATGGGAAAATTATGAAATAATGTGTGTTTAAGGTTTGGGTCACTATAGTTGATATCAAATTATGATCTATATATTTTTTATATTATGATAATATGTCCTTAGTGAAAACTATAGTGACTAAAAATAATTATATAATAATATATTTGAAATACTGTCAGAGATTGAGTATATGGGTTTCCTAGTATTGGAATGTCTTTTTGGATACTACAACTGAACACAATATTTGGAAAAAATGTATTTATATGTAATAATCCCAAAAAGTGTATTACGTATTAATTTGATCCTCACCTATTTATTGAAATAGTTTCCTTATTTCCCACATGGTTTTACACTCCTTGGGGATATGAATTGAAAAAATCATAAAACTTTAATAATAAATATAAATTATATTACCGTATTTTTTTATGTTAAAAAACCTATTAGAATGATTACCATGGATAACATATATCAAAAAATAGTGATTCATATATTAGATTCCAATCATATTGTTTTAGTTACTACTTCTAGTATTTTTTTGAACATTTTTACATTGTTTTTAATCAATGTATTCACATACATGATTTTCCTATATTTTAAAAATGGTGGGATATAAGTGTAATTATTATAATATAATGTCCAATCGATAATTATAGGATTTCCCTAATAAAATCCCAAACATAATGGGATAAGGTGCTGATAATATGTTGTAATTACTGGCACAAAAAAACTAAAGTGGTGTCCAATATCATAATTGATGTTTAATTATATTTGAGATAAAATGAATATTTGATTCTTTTATACAATATAGATCTCAAACATTTATTGGTCCTTTTGATACCACAATTAATAATTAATAGATTACCTCAATGGAGATTATATTCTATTTCTATTAGTTATCTGAGAAATATTTGGTCTTATTAGTAGTATAACAACTTGGGGGAGAATAATATTAGTGGTGTACGTTTATCAAGAATTGGAATTCCTTGGATGTTATAGAATATACAGTGTTGGATGGATTTAAGAATTTATTTATCAATAATATTTTCATCGCACTCTTAATATCTAAATTGAGAGGGGGTTTATTTCCCAAACTGGAATGGAGGGCGAATCAATTGGTTAATATGTGGTTAACTTAAAAAGAATCAAAAGGCATGCCTTTAGTTTTTTAATTAACATAGAATAGAATATAAAATCAATCATTTATTTAGTAGGTTAAAGATAATATGGTGATTATATTTTGAAATTTTATTCTTTAACAGCTATGGACAGTTCCCTTATGTGACCTCAATGTTGATATGGAAATGGGTGATTCTCAATAGACTCATGATAATGAGAAAATTAATGAGAAATTGTGTTTAACAATTGGGGATCTCCATATAAAACTCAAAGAGGTAAGAAAATAAAAAACACAACAACTCATAAGTGTGGTACAAATCATTTTGGATACTATTTAATGGTACCAGAAAATTATTTAGGTCTGATATAATGGGAAATAAATCCAATAAATGTAAAATTTTGATGATGAATACCACTAATGTGATTTATTTAAATAATTTCATGATTAGTCCTCAGTATGTTTTCTATTGTTTTAACTGTGTGTAATTTTGATACTTTGTCAAATAATTCAGAAATCCAAGGGATGTCGAATATAATCAACGAAAAAAATCTTCAAGTATAAGAAGGAAAGGTAATTCCTATGAAATCACTACTATAGAGGTGGATCATGAAAATAATGAGTTAATGGTTATTCTATTCAATTTTTTAGAATTGTGAACATACGATTTGATTATGGTTCAATGAATTGTTCCATATTATTCATGTTCTGTAGAACTATTCAAACACCACCACTAATCATGTATGTTAGATTATTGGTAAATATAGAAAATGGTGAAATCGTTATATCTCAAGAATATAAAATCATCCTAGAAAAAATATATTAGATGAATCATTCATCAAACCATATCATAATTCATAGAGTATAATTCTATACTATAATAGTAATGGAGTGGATATCATTATATAAATCCCACATCAACATCCATGATAATGTAATCACATTCCATATATGAATTAATCCAAAAATTCTATTTAATGGAAAAGATTATGATGGATATTATTTTGAATATTCTCACCAATCATGGATATTTTTACATTGTAATAAATAATATATAAAACAAATTATCAAATAAAGGTGGGTACCACTCTTGAAGACTTCCATATTGAAATGTATTATAAAGATGCATTCCAAATATAGTTTAAACATTTTACTCCTAATTGAATGGTTAAGTTATACATTAATCATATACAATGATTATACTAATATTTAATACTCCTCTTCAAAGTAAACCCCCATAAAGTAGAATAACTAAAGATGTATGTACAAGAATGTAAGGAAAAGGGTTTCATTCACCCATGTGATTCACAATCGAGTTCCTTGATTGTATTTATCAATAATAATGATGGGTCGATGAATCATTGTGCTAACTGATATATAATTAACAAGAACAAAATAAATAATATATATCGCGAACCATGGTTTGCTGACAAGTCTAATCAGTTTCATAGAGGTCAATACTCCTCTAATGTGAACCTTAAATTGGGATATAATTATCTAAATTTAAAAAATGAGATATTATTATAACCAAATGTTGTATGATTTATGTTCTCTTTGAGTTCATCGAAATTCCATTATCACTCATAATTTTTATTTTATTATTTTCTTAATGACATTGAATAAAGATAATTTATCTAAAAAATATAATAAATATCAGTTCTATATATATACATTTTCCTTCATGGGGAATATTATCACATTTAAAGGGATACATATAGACCGTTCGATAAAAAAAGTGATCATGGAATAAACATTACAAAAAATATTAATGAAATTCTTAGTTTCCTAAAATTATCTTGAAACTATAAGATATTTCATAGAAACATTTGATATATTCAAACCAAATAACCAAAAAACATGGAAGGGATTGATGTATGTTTTGACAGATGAATGTGAAGAGAGCATCATGATATCGAATAAGAGGTAAATTATACATTGTTTTATTATCACTACTCATAAGTGAAGAATTATTTATGATTTATAATAATTTCACAATGAAGTGTTTGGGTAGTATAATTACACATAAGGATATTTTCATATCTTACATCTCTAGATAGTTAATGGTTTGGGATAAAAATTATCCCACATATATCTAAGATTTAGATGTGGTAGTATTTTTTTGAATATATGGAGGAATTATATATATATAAATAAGAATGATATACACACATACCAAATAATCCTATAATATATATTCGTATAAGTGAAGCTCAATATGAACCAATAAAGATAGTTAGAGTTAATCGACGATAATCACTGGTCAATCCATAACCATTTAAAAAAAGTAAAAAAAGTGGTTGATGCAATTAGTAAAAAAGATCATGAAACCATATCTATGATACTCATTTTTAAGGATAAAATATTTATCCCCATGAACAAGATATGTTTTATATTCATAAATAATGAAACACTATCCAAACTTTATCAAATAATCGATCAACAATCACTTCTAGATAAAATAATAAATTCATGAAGGATTGATTTGGAGATATATAATAAGGAATATTATATATATAAATAAATAAATTATGAGTTTTTTATTAATGATAATAGAGTTAAGGAATTTGGGAAGAAAAAATGTGTTTTATTACAATTAGATATAAGGAGGTACTGAGGGATTCTCATCACTAGACATTCAACATTTAACAAGATAGTGCGAAGACATATCAACATATATATGAAAAATATTATTTTATTATATAAATAAGGGTAATGTGATATATATATCAATGTTTAAAGTGTTTATGAATATTATGGATGAGAGGAAAAAATAAAATGGGAAGATTCAACCATTGTCCATACCAAAATAGAAATTGTAAAAAATCCACGATGATTCCTTCATTGTTCAACTAAAGTAATGAAATGGGAATATAATAATCTTGGTTATTATATAATGTCTTATAAATTTTACCCAACTCATTAACATAAGAGAGGGTATATCACTTCATAATCTTGAAATGATATACGTTAGAGAAGTGGTAAGGATATATTTAGAACCACAATTAATTTTGGATGGTTAAAATATGTGGTTTACTACAATGATATAAAAGATCAATCAAGATTCTAAAAAAAATAAAATTTCATATGGCCTATCAACACCAGAATCTTTGCCAATCTAAAATAAATATCTTTTAACATAAATATTTTTTAACTAGTTCTATAAATTTTAAAGTGGTGGGCCAAGTATCATTTTTTTGAGTTATCATAAAATGATAGTTTATACATGGGCATGTAAATGTAACAATATGAATACATATATGGGATGATATAGATAATAATTCTGTTATTGGATGAATTTGACGAAAATAATGTTATCGTTCATGAGGTAGACAAAAAATGGTAGAAAAGTTTAAGAATAATTATTGACACATTATAGTAGATCAATGCAGATATAAGGGTTATAACGATAATAGTAAGTGATACTTGGATGGTGAAAAAGTGACCCTCTAAATATTTCCATGTAAATGAGTCATGAGGTTTGGGAATAATGGGAATCTAAGACATAGATACGTTGTAATTTTTATCTATATTAGTGAATCAATGTTATGAAATAATGGTTAGCACTTCTACCAAATATGTCTAAAGTACAACATGTTTTCCATGATTCCCATTTTAGGATGTTCAGACCATATACTTTTAATATACTGAATCTAGAGGTTTTAAAGAAACAAGGTGGTTTCTCTTTTGAAGAGAAGGTAGTTAAGATCACAAAACATAGATACAATGTTCTATGAAACAAGAATGATCACCTAGTAAATATTATTTTGTTAAATTATATATACTAAGAGAATATATGATGTGACAAAAAAAATTAAGGTTAGAACCTTGTATTCATTATAATTTTTTACATGAAACGCCAAGCATGTGTGGTAATATAATAACTAGATAAATTATAATATATTTTCTATTCAAAATATATTCTTTATTTTCCGATGAATTTATCACTGAGTCAGCTTGAGTTACATGCAAGAGGGATCTTATAAGATAAGATTAGTAATAAATAAGAGAAAACTTCGATGATATCTTTTATTACACACAAGATCTAGTTTTACCGAATAATAATATATTATTAAAATATTATTATTTATCCAAATTTTATAAAAACTAGACTTTATGTTAGATTTTTATAATAGTATAAACTAACTTAATATAAATTATGATTTATATAAATATAAATTTATTTCATTTTTTACCTATTAAGGAGATATGAGCATAAGAATATTTATATATAAAAAAGAAATATTTTTATATTTATGCTTCCAAATGTTTTTTTCCATAAGAAAAATAGTTAATTATAAATAGTGTAGGATTTTAATAAAAAATATATAGTATAAATTCAATAAATTTTTTTACATTCATCAATTGTATTTGATATTCATAAGATAAGGAAAAACCATATTTCACACATAAAAACCTATATTTTTATAAAAGAAATTTTAACGCCTTTTAATAGAGAACCCATTTTGAATATAAATTTTAAAATTATAATTCATTTAATATGAAAAATTAAAATTAATCTTTTAAATATAATAATAATAATCAAGTTTTTGTTACTTATTTTTTCTAAAACATTACATTTTTTATGAATAGTTAAAAATTCTGAATATTAGCTCAAACCCACTTCTTCATCTTAATTATTTATATTTTCAAATTTTATTTTTAATTGGTTTTAATGTTTAATTATATCATATACTTATAAATTATAATAATTTATATAGTTATAATCAATTTCATGTTGAAATTGATTGTTAAAAATGAGCAAACATTCAGACATTTTAACATTAAAAGAACAAACTGTCATCCCACCGGTGGGATGAATTTTAAATAACTTTCAGACACTTATATGATAACAATTTAAAAAAATGGATTCCATATTTAGAATGAAAATAATTTATAATCTCTAACAACACCAACTTTTTTTCCCAAATACATTACTGAAATTGATTTAAATTTATTACAATTATTACAGAAAATTTAATATTAATAAATGACTAGACATTTAATATATAGGGAAAATGAAAAATAAACTTTTGAACCACTAATTTTATGGAGATAAATAGTCAATTATCCATAAATTATTGAGTTTTTATTGTTTTTGGATGAAATTTTGTAGGTAAAAACTTGGGTATACCAATCTTGTTATAAAAATGCCAACTGAGTCATTTTCCTCCCTTATAAATGGCCATGAACACTCCCTTGATCCTCACTCCTACAAATAAACTAATTTTATAACAATATATTCCCATATATATTATATCTATACCTACCCTAAACATTAAATAATATCATTGGTCAGAAATCATTACAAGAAACCATTTTGGTTCAAACCAAAAGGAGTAACCTTATTAAGTGGGTACATTTGTTCTAAACCTCGATAGTTTTACTTCCATTCTCAAACACGTAAAATATTATCATTCATTACTTCTATAGAAAACATATTATTATCAATATAATAGATAATTTTGCAATGTTATTAACCTACACTTAAATAAATATCCATCAAATGTGTAATGAACATACTATTTCTGGGTTTGGCGTAATACTGCCTCCGAAAATGATGATTTTTCATTTTTTCATTTACCACCACTAATTGTGGAAAAATATGATGGAAACTATATTTAAATATTATATATATATAATTTATAATATTTTTATTCTTCTTTAATTTTTATTTTGACCATAACATTATTTTTTCCATCTTTTATAAATACAATAATTTAGTTTATGTGTGGACTATCACCCCCTTAAATAGATATGTCTCATTCATACAATACGAAAAATGTATAAAGATGTTTTCAATTAAAAATATGTGACATAAAAAACCTAAATATAATATTCATTAAATAATTACGTTTATTGAAACATACTTTATATGTATTTGTATATATATATATGTATCATTTTCATTATTACCCTTTCACACACTTAAAAAGTGAAAACATCATTCGTCGATGTGTGCACTAGAACCTCCTCAATTAGATGTGATTCATTATATATAATAATAATTATATATACTATTATATAAAAATAAATAAATTAGTATTTCTAATATAATGATCATTATTAAATTTTATGGTCTCACTTACCTGCATTCCATAAACATCAATGAAAAATGGGAATGCTTGTCATGCGTATGCACGACCTACTGTCTCCATGATTGTAATGTTGGATTGTATTCTCATAAAAATATTTAGATATTTTAATTAAATGTATAATTAATATATATGTATTAATATTTTTTCAATATTATTATTCTATAGATTTTATGTAATGAAGTCGTTTACCATTATTGTCCAACAAAAGTTATTTTTGACATATAGCTGGAATTTTTTTAAAAGACGATACATAAACATAATTATTTTTATATTTTTATAAAACATTGTAATAATTGAAATAAAAGTTAATATAATCATGAAAAATTATCTCAAGAATGTATAAAATAAACACATGTTTATTATACATAATGTTAAATGAAGTTCACCCAAAATGAAACTGAGGGTAAGGGATTCTCATCTAATATATTATTTCCATGAAATAAATTTAATGTTCACCACTTATATCATTTTTGAGGTGTATATAGTTAATATTTGGTTATATAATATAATTAAGAAGTTTATATTAATGGTATTTTAAACTTTTATTTTATTTTATTCCCCCATAAGTATTATGATTTAAAATGTTTCAAATTGGTATGGGAGACATTGGAATGATTAAATATTATTTTCCTCAACAATAAATTTATGTGTCTATTATTGGTATTTTTCTTTGAATAAATTATATAACAATTGTTTAGTAAAGCAATTCATTTCCTTTCCTCTAGTTATTCATAAAAATATTCAAGTATTACTACCATTTTTTTATTCTTTGGTACTCAAGGTGTCTTAGACTATGTTTTAAAGACAACCTGGTTACATTTATCTCTCTATTCATAGAACCTATTTTCTTCTAAATACAATCCTTTAACAAAATGTTTTCAAAAAGTATTTTAAAATATTTTGGTAAAAATATTTTTACCCTTTTTTCTTGTATTTTTTTAAAGCAATCTTCTTGTCATTTTATGTATAATGTATTTTCTTATTCTTTTTACCATACAACTGGATTGTCATTTTTACCTCGTACAAAATATATGGATTCGACGAATATAATTTATTCAAAAATTCCTTTTCAGGTTTATTGTTTTCATCTCAATGATTTTTTTTTCAAAATAAATTTTCAAATAAAATTTTTCTCAAGGAGTTATTTTCGAAAGGATTTTCAAAACAAAAGTATATCTTCCTCGAGAGTGTTTTAAAATATCTTTTTAAAATATTTCCATTAATAAATGACAAAAACCATCTATTTTAATCAACATGAGAAATTATAACTTGATACCATCCTTAATATGTCTCTAGATGGTTTATCATTGGGGTTTCTAAGGATATTATTCACATTCACTTACTTGATTACTTTATGTCTCCTTGAAAAATTTAATTACCTATGATCATTCGACGTTAAAAATCTTATAAATGATCCATTTCATTTATCAGGGATATTACTATTGCCTAAACTGTATTCCATTTAAGATACATCTTCTATTATAACTGTTATTTAATTATCTATGAAAATATTGATATATGGGTATATTTTATTCAATATGGATATTTGATAAGGAATATTTTTTATTAATTTAATCAAATACAATATATAAATAATGATTTGGATATGAAATGATGAGTGGACACATAGCATTATATATCATCATGATGCGTTGATTGGTTTACATAAGAAAAATAAGTTGTGATAATTAAATGGGTTTCTTTCTGTATTTTTAAATTATTTTGAGGATGGATCATCATAGTTAGGTTTTCATGTGTTTGTAACATGACCTATAATAAATATGAATTGGATTTATTTTTTATTTATTATTTATTATGCAATATATTTATAAATGACAATATCTATGGATGGATTTAATTATAATTTTATTGATTAAATAGAATGTGTTTACTGTTTCATACCATGGAATATATATTTTCCCTTATATTATGATTCAAATGGCTTCTGATTCCATTTATTACCTTTCAATATTGTTTATGAACATCCATATTAGTTTGTTGATTACATGGTATGTCAATTAATTTATTTTCCATTAACAATTATTAAACTCATTTATTCATTATTTATTCAACTATATTATTCCCTTATTGAGAATTTCAACTCTCCCTTATTATGTATATTTTTACACGAATCGATGAAGAATACTATGATAAAATATATAGAGATATAAATTATTGATTATAGTTATCTGTGATGTTATTAATTTTTAAATAAGAAATATATAGATATATATATTTATTTATGTAGTGTATTTTTTTCTAATGTGTGTATCTTGATTACCAAGACTACTAAAATGATCAACCATCATTGGCTGATTCTTTTTAATCATTCCTATGTAATTAATAGAAGACACTAGCTCTGGGTTTTCTAAAGTTGGGTCATAATATTTGTAATCATTGAAAAGTTAATATATACCTTCATAAATATATTTTAGAAAAAATAAATTTTAGAGTATAACCCTAAGGTAATATTTGAGGATATGAGTAAAATAATTTCCTATACTTTCAGTAAGGTATAGATTTTATGGTATTATTAGAAATAAAACCCAATCTAGATACTATAATTAGATGTTGTTCTGGAATATATATACCTAGGATTAACAACTCTAAAAATGTGTTTCGAGCCACACATAGGGTAACCCAGTACACAACAACATGCATTACTACAACCCTAGTTTGACACTCATGGGGAGTTTTTTTACGGATGATCCACATTTTCATTTCAAACCATTGAAAATCATTTTAATAGATAATAAATATGAATATAATAGGATAAACCTAATGTGTGTTAGATTGATGATAAGGTGTCATGATTTATAAATAAAGATAATGATATTATAGATAAAACCAAGACCATGGAAGATAAATGTGAAAATAAAAGGATTCTTTATTTTTATATTGAGATTTTATTAAAAAACATAGTTAAAGTGAAATATAGTGATTAACCAAATTATAAGTATGTCAATAATATTTATTTTGAAAATCATATTATTTTGGTTTTATAATATGACATCATATAAGATTGTTGAAAAAGAATCAAATTTAGAATGGACGCGTGTCTTGAACTCATGACCGAAGGACGATAAGGGTTTTACTCCAACCAATTCCATACACAATATCATAGTTAATATTTCATTTTATGAAGTTTAACAATTTGACAAAAAAAATGATGAACTAGTATCATCTAATTTTGGGACTATAGAATAATCTATGAACAATATTGTTTTTGGAATATAGTTAAAGACAATTAGTTATACTTGTCACTCTATTATTGGCCTTACGATCCTACAAAATTTTCTTTTAGTGCTTTAGAAAAAAATGCTCAATACTAGTAATTAATTTCAATGAGTAATAGAATGAATTATAATTTGACTAAAGCACAATCAAAATTTAGGACTGATGATATGAAATATAAACATATCAATGAATAATCATTCTTTATATTCTTGTTATGAAAAATAATTACCCAAAATTAGTTAAATGTCATTGAATTAAAATGTTTTCTTGATATATTAATTTCTATATATCCTATGGTATTATATATAATAAAATATTTATGGATTTAATGCCCTCAACATTCTATTGATTGTTTACTTTTTTGTGATTGACGAACTCATTAACAACTTATAGTGTTTTACAACTTTCCACAATGCATGCATATTTAGTTTCAAATTTTATTCTCTAATATAGAGACATAGTTAATGGTAGACCATGTAACCCTTCTACATCTCATTCTCTCTTTTAAAGAGGATGTATTAATAATACTTATAATGATGTGGGATTTAAATATAGTAAATATATATCAATATTATATCAATATTGAGTTTAAATAGAAAGTATGCAATGTAAATAAGGTGGGGATAATGTGTTTCCCCAAGAATATAACGTAAGAAAATTGTATTCAATACAGTATATCACACATGACACCAAGTTCCCAAGCTAATATAATATATGAATGCATCATAATATATTTATTTTTTAATCTATATTCTATGTATTTAAGTGTACACAACACCATGCCATCTTGTATTGCATGCACGATCTACCTTTATCGATGGCTGGTTTTTTATATAAGAGACACCTTCTATGATAGCTTGTGTTACATGCAATACCAACTTTTACCAAAAAATTATATATTATTATTTAATATGATATGATATAACCTATAAATTATGTTAGTAGTTATGAATAATATTAACTAACTTAATAAAAATCATTGTTTATATAAATATAAAATTAATTCCTTGGATACTAATTAACGAGAAATGAAAATAAGAACTAATTTGATATAAAAAAGAAATATTATAATGTTAATTTTTCCCAAATGATTTTTTCCTTAATAAAAATAATTTATTACAATTACTGAATTATTTTAATGAAATATATATTTTATATATTCAAAAAAATATTTTTCATATTCATCCATTGAATTGATTTCCATAATATAAGAATAAACCTTATTTTACACATAAAATCCTATATTTTTATAAAAAAAAAATTTAACACCTATTAATGTAGAGCCCATTATAAATAGGAATATTTATAAATTAATTAATTTAATATATCAACAAAAAAATATTATTTTAATGATAATATAATAATTTTTTGGGTTAATTTTTTATATTTTTCTGAAACATTTTGTTTTTTAATGAATAATCAAAAATAATGAATTTTATTTCCAAACTACTTTTTTCTCTAATTTATCTATAAGAGTATATTATATATTTAATTGGTATTAAAATTTAATAATAAAATATTTTATTAATTAATAAAATTTATTTCATTGTAATCAATTTCACTTTGACATTTATTATAAAAATATATCAATCTTTCTGATGTTTTTTGTTTAAAAAACTGGATCGTTGTAAAACCTACGAGATGCATTTTAAATCATTTTATTCCACTGATATGATTGAAATTTGTAAAAATGGATTCCATGTTTTTAATAAACCTAATTTATAATATCTATTGAGGTCAAATTTGTTTTTTACCCAACTTATTAGTGGATGTGATTAAAATTAATTGCATTTGTTGAGGAAAAAATTAAACATAATAATGGACTAAATCATTAACTTGTGGGAAAACATGACATAGAAATTTGTGAAAAAAAACCTATTTGATGGAAATAATTAGGCCATTAACCTTATATTATTGGTTTTTTTTGGTTTTGGATTACTTTTATTAGGTGAAAACATGGGTAAACCAACCTTGTTTTCAAAATACTCGATGAGTCCTTTTCATCCTTTATAAAAGGCCACCGCCTAGCCCCATTCCTCACAAATATGAAACCACAGAGTTTGGGACAATATGTAACAATATATATTTCCAAGAACCCTCCCTTCAACCTTCAAGCCCACCTTATTCATTAATCCTTCCAATGAATCCTTTTCGTTCAAACCAAAATGAGTGACCCGATTAAGAGGTAAAATTTTTCCTTAACTTCAATAGTTTTATTTCCATTTTACTACATAGTAAAAACTGATATAATTTAAATCATAACCATGAAAAATTTAGTAAATCAAGTATAATATTAACATAATTATATTATATAGGAAGTTATAGGATGTTCACTTGAAAGGAAGCTAATAGTAATGGATTGTTATCTCACTTTCTACATCTGTGAGATAAGTATCTTTTTCACCACTTATATTTTTTGTGTGGTGTATCTACTATCCATTTTTATATTATATAATTAATAATTTTAAGTTAGTTTTTTTAAACATTAATTTAATTTTATTAATCCTTTATTATTATGATTTAAAATATTTTAATGTTGTATGGGACACTTTGGAATCTTTAAATATCATTTTCCCCAAAAATATAATTAATGATCTTTCAATGGTATTTTCATTTGAGGAAATTATTTGACCAATTTCCAATAAAAAATTAATTTTCAGAATATTTGTTTATCCATTATCACTTTCATTTATTACTATCATTATTCCACTCTTTTGTAATCAATGTTTTTTTGAAATTGTTTTTCAGAAAGGTTGATTTAATTTCTCTCTTTAGTCAGAAAACCAGTTTTCTTCTAAAAACCATGTTTTAACAGAAAAATTTAAAAAACAATTAAATTATTTTTTAAATACATTCTTAACCTTATATTATTTTACAGTTGTTTTAAAATGAATCTTCTTTTCACATTTTGAATGAATCTTTTTTCAATCCTTGTTACTATAAAAAGGGATCATAGTTTTACATCATACGACATGTACGGATTTACTCACTGAAATATCCTTGAAACAACCATTTCTTGTTTAAAGGTTTATTTTTAATGAAAATTGTTTTAAAATAAAATTTCAATACAATGTTTTTTTAAATGGTTTTTCAAAATAAGGTTTTTCTTCCTAAATAATAACATATTATTTTATAATATTTCCATTCATCAACTATGATAACACTTTATTTTACACCACTTGGGAAATATTGTGTTTACAACAACCATAATAATTTTTTAAAATGGTTTATAATTTATTTTTCTAATTATAGTATTCACATTCCCTTCCTTGATTCACTAAAGTCTACTAAAAATATCAAATTTTGTATAAATATTTGACATTGAATTTATAATAAATTATACATTTCATTTAACATGGATACCACTATTTCCTAAACTATATACCATTTTATATATGATGTCTTCTTTAATAGTTATTTTATTTTCTAATTAATTATTGATAAATATATATCATTTATTCAATATGGATATTTGATAAGGAATATTATTTAATAACTAAGTATAGTATTTGATATGATGAATTCCATTTACATGCAATGAGGGGTGGATACTGAACATTATATATCTCCCCGATGATTCAGTTAGGTTCTCATGAGACAAATAAGTTTCAAAAATTAAAGGGGTTTTTATCCATAGTTTTAAATTATCCAAACTATGTTTCTTGATAGTATATGTTTTCATTTTTTAATACATGATATAAACTAATTAATAATTACCTTTTTTTGATTCATTATTTATTATCGATGACATTTTCACTTGATAAAATCAACAAATGCATTTATTTCTGATTTTATTGATTAAATGGAATTTGTTTTAAATATTTACCATTCCATGTTTATTATTACTTATATAGTTATGTGAATGGAAAATGATTACATTTAATACCTTTATATATATTTTATGCACATCCATATATTTTTTTCGATTACATGGTGTGTGTTCAGTTATTTACCATGCCATAATTATTACTCTCATTTATTAATTATTTATTCCGATATGTTTTTCCCTTCAATGGGAACTTGAGATCACCATTATTATGTTTTTTACCAATGAATCCAAGAAGAGTAATATTAAATATATTCAGATATTTACATTATCTATTAGAGTGATACTCATAATTATCTATTTTTAAATAAGAAAAATATTGTAATTAGTGTATTCATTTCTCATCATGTATCTAGTTTAAAATACTACACAACTGGTCTTCCCTTTAGGCATTGATTCTAGGTAATCATACCAATTTAATTGATAGAAAACATTAGCTCTATTTTTCCTTGTGTCAGGTCACTGCACATGAAAATTTAATGGGACAATGAAATAAAATTATACATATTTTCCCTCACCCAGTGTGCAAAATGAAATTTCGTCCGAAATTTTATTAAGTTGGAATGATATGAAAAAACAAAATTAAAACATATAAATTTCCCTTCATAATATATATGTGTTTCACATAATGTGATATATATCATAATAACAAAAAATATCTTATCATTGATAAAGAAAATAATATGATTATAATTATATTTCATGATTTTAATGGCATTTAAAAAAATACTTTTATTAAATTATATATAAAAATAATTTGTATCATATATATAGGATGAATATAATAAAATTACTTCAAATTTTTTATTCATCATGTTAAAATATTAATAGAATAAATTTTAAATATTTTTCTATACAGTTTATTTTTAAGGTGAATAGTGAAAAATATATGTTTTCTCCAACTTAATTTTATTATTAAATTATTTTAAAATAAAAAATATATATGAATATATAAAAATTATAGATTAATAAATAGAATTCAATTAAAATGTTATGTTAAACCATATAATCAAATTCATACAATTTTTGGACAAAACTAATATTTAGTTGTAATGAGAATATTTTTCTTTTCTATTTAAAATAAACAGTATTTTGGTAAAATTTGGATTCTTATTGTTTTAAAAGAAAAAAGGTTCATTTTTTACATATGAAAAACTACTTTATATATTGAAAATCAAAATAACAATTATTTGTTTCCTGCATAAAAAATTTAAGCATAAATTTAACGTTTTGTTAGAGGTGGTTTTCACGCCATATATATTTTAATAATTAAACTAATTTATCAAACCCATATAAATTTTATTTAATAAAATTATTTCTATATGTTATTTTATAAGGTACAAATTTTTATGTAATTTTTTTAAAAAATATACCATTAAATTTTTTACCATGGATGAAGGTGGGGATACGACGTTAAGGGTAAATTGGTGTAAAATAGATGTAGAGAAAAAAGTTTAAAACACCTCAATAAAATGTATTATATATTATTGTAGATGTAGTATAAAATTTGTCTCATTCCCAAAATTATTATTGGATATTTTTTAGTCATAGGACTTGAATAATGAAATTACATTGTTGAAATGAAATGAGATTTTTATAAAATTTCAATCTATTCACATATAAAATGGAATCACCACCTCCCCATTTAGACAACCATTACAATGTATTATGAAAACCAAAAAACTTCATTGGTCTCTCATAAATATACATACCATTAACTAGTAGCCTTGCTCTCAACAAAAGAGCATGCTATCGAGCCCTGTGTGGTTACCCAAAGGAAAACATCCAAGGGAGTGTTTATACTCTCAAACCATTGTTTGTTGTTTTTTAATTATCGACCCCACATAAGTTCCATATATCGATGACATTATGAAAACCATAAAATTTTTTAAATTGTTATGTGTGATTATACTACTATAATATCCTTTTTATTCCAACATCTAATGTAATTGAGAAAAATTAAAATGTCATCATGGTTGTGTATGGACAACCACCTCCATGAAAGATGTGTTAAATTTTCCATCATAAGATTAAAGGGTTTTATAATAATGGTTATTTAATGAAATAATATTATATTTATAAAAATATTATAATTCTAAAATAATAATTTTTTCATTTCATGCACCTCCCCCATCACAAAGAAAATTAATGTTTCGTCTATTCATACATGTGAAGACCACTTATATGAACTAACATGTTGACTTTCTATTAATATATGTGTTTCTTGTTGTTTTCTAATTCCCCCTCTAATCTAAACTCAATTTAATGCAATATTGTTATTTCTTGTCTTATATATAGATTGAACACCATATAATTTTTTTAAACCATTAATGTCCAATTAAACCCCTAAAAATATTATTATGAACCCTATTAGTTCAATTATTGTTTTATGGAGGAAAATATGGAATTTGATTAAGTAAATTATCTTTTGGTATCTTCTAAAAACTCTACCAATTATGATAATTTTTACTCTTTATTCTCTAAATCATTCTCATGATTTTTATATAATGCATACATGTGTTCAATAAACATATCCGATTTTAAATTATGAAATAAAGAAGTAATACCTTATTCTTTTGATAATCTTTTTGTTTTATCCAACAGTTATTACGTTATTCGGATTTACAAAACCCAATTCCTTCTCATGGGGTTGAGAAAGATTATTATTTATCAATTGTTTATTTCATAATGAGGCATAAAGGTTTATTATTTTCATTATGTTATGGATACAAACAAAAATATATATAACTAAAATACATTAGATAAATATTTATATCTCACGATATGTTATGTAAGGTAATAGGGTGTATACCTAATACACCATATGAATTTTTTAAAATGATTGTGATTTCATGTATTATGTTGGTTCCAAATAGTCCATGATTCCATGATCATATTATGTAAATTTCATATGCCATGTTTCCATGATTATGATTATTCTCTTTATGTTTTCATGTTTTACCTCTAAATTCTAATATTATAGACTTTTTCCATGTTTATTCCGTTATTGGACATCTTAAATCAACTATATCCATATATAAATTCCTAAGTGTAAACTATAATGTTTTAGATGATATATGTAGGTAAGGATAAATATTGGGTGTTTGAAAAAAAAATAACAGTTTTTATGTTTAATATTATGTTTTTATATATAAAATATTCTCGAGATACCAGAATTAAAAATAAAGGGTAAATATTTTTTGGAAATCTATATTGTAAATTGTAAAAAAATAATATTGTTGTAGGATTTTTCAACTATATATTTAGAGATATTTAATTAATAAGAGTTTTAAAATTTAATCCGTTTTTATATGAGGTCTCAAGAAAGGGAGGACCAATAAAAACAATAATGTCTTATCCCTTATCATTTCTTAGTGATGGGATATAAACCACTTATCCAAAATATAAATAACTAATATACATGGAGAATTTAAATACCACACATGAGGGGATGTAAATATTTTCATTCCCATTAAAAATATTTGTTTTTAAGAAGAAACCAACATTGGGTAGGATAAATAAGGTGGTTAGATTAAATCACTACAAAAACATATTTATGTTGCCGATTTTTCTATTGTTGGTTTATTTAAATAACATGGTCACTATGTATAATCAAGGTGCATGGTAATGTGGAATCCATAGTATATAAAAAAACCCACCTATAAAAACTAGAGCTGATAAAGTATCCTAGATGATAGGATTCCTGATAATATTCATTGAATCCACTCCATTGTTTTGTACCTCCCATAATCAACCAACCAAGAATTTATCAGGGCTAGAATAGTAATTATATTGGAGGAGTACATGTGTTTTTGATCTACCTTGAGAACATGTAGGCTAACAAGTGATAGATCCTCTTAATCAGCATCAAAAGGATTCTCACACTTAACATGATACTCACATTGTGAGTCCCAATGTCCTTGATTAAAAAAATAAAAATATTATACACATCATAATGAGTTTGTTTCTATAATCCTCAAAAAACACTCACCAACAGACAATGTCACATGGGAGGAACCTTCAATAAATAAACCATTATCTAAATCTATGCATATATGGGGTTAATCATGAATATAATGGATATAGTGGTGTTTAATATGTAATGATTTAATGATAAACCAGTGCCATTGGCCCATCTTTAGCTAGATTCTTCTCATACCCTAAGTCCACCACAAAGGTGCAGTAAGGGGGTGGTAGTGGCATCACTCCATTTTCCAGATTTTGAGGCTCTGGTATTAGTTTCTTACTACGGTCCTCTCTTCCTAGTATTTAATCATTTTGAAGTGTTATCAGAGTGCCTGATCTTAGTAGAGGATGTATTGGTTCCATGTATATTTTCTTGTTCAAGGGATTCTCCTCCAAGAGGGATTTGTACTCTGTCAAAGTGTAGGAAACTTTTTGGTAGGGTTTCAATCACTTGTTTTAGGTTCCCCGATGTCTGGTTCCTCCAATAAATGATATCATCTCTTATGATTAATTTACATGTATGGAATTCCTATTTTCTAGGCTCTTGGGTAAAGACAAACATCATTTCTTCTGATTTTTTAGAGATTACTTATAAATTTGACCTGTTTTTGATCCAAAATAGACCCATATAAATATCTATGAGCTTCCTAGTATATTTGGAGTATGAAAATTCGTGTTTATGGAAATATCAAATTATTATATATGGGATATCTGGTAGAATTGTATCTCTGTGAATATGGTTGGAGCATCAATATTAGTTTCTTTTTATTGTGATTGGGTCTAGTTCCAGGTCCCTCTTTTTCACTTTCATTTATTCTTGATGTGAGGTTTCTAAAAGGGAATGGTTTTTGAATATGATGATATCCTTTGATGGGGGTTATTCTCTTTTACACATAGGAGGATAATTTAATGATAACTTGGAATGTTATGAAAAGAAATAGGTGACATATTATTAATGAAATATCAATCTTATATTTCAATCTCCATCTATCATCCAAGTATTGTGGACTTGGGTTACACTGGTTACCAATTAATATGGTGTAATAATATAAGGAGGAAGAGATGGGTATGGTGCCTCTTGGATATGTTTCTCACCAATATCAATGTTATCTCATCCTTTCAAAATGATTCTATTCATTATTTAGTTGAAGATATTTCAGATCATTCACTACTTCTTATAAAATATGAAGCTCAAGATAATGGGTTCTGGAGCATTTTCTTCTTGAAATATTGGATGTTCAATCCCAGATTTCTTCTAAAGGTATGGTATTCATTAGATTGTCCAATGCAAGGATGTTCATGGGTGAGATTACACAACAAACATCACTACATAAAAGGGGATTCGGTGTCATGTATTAATAGAAATCTTACTCAGTGTATTGAACTATATATGATTTCATATGATATTGCTCATCCAAAACCGTGTATTTATGAAAGTTGGGATGATTCCCTTGCTGATTCTTTGACACATGTGAATGCCTATTTTTCTGAGATACTGTTGGAATAAAAAAGAAACACTCGTGCTCAATTTAGGGCCACATGGATTAAATGGGGAGACTGTAATTACATGTATTTTGAAGCTTACATTAAAGAGAAGCATTGTATCATTATAATGAATGTTCATATGGAGGATGGATTCCATAATAATGATCCTTCTATTGTTAGAGGTATTCCAGTTGTCTATTAAAAAACCCTTATAATTGATACTAAACCAAGCATGCAGAATAGTTATCCTGGAGTCCATGTTAACATTTTTAAGTCATCCCATGTGTGGTGTCTGAGCATATTAATGATATGATGGGTGGTGTTCCTGTTAAAATTTTGGTATGGGATATGATCAAGTCACAGAACCGATAGAGCTATCCTAGACTATATGGTTTTCTTGGGGCCTTTTATGTGGAATATTAGGAGGTTGTGAAAATGAATTTTTCAAATCCATTAAAATTTTATTTCATAGAGGAATTCTTCCATGAGATTCTTGTTCCACCACCTTGGTACCCATACACACCTTCAAAGATCCCATGACTCTAAATCATTTTAGTATCATTTGAATTTCCAACTTCACATATATGGACACAGATAGTAAACTTTTCAAAAGCATATAAATTTTTCTTCGAAGATGGATATATAAAGATAATACTTGTTTTATTAATGATTTTTACAATAATGGTTCCATATATATTTCCAACGAAATGACTTTATACATCAATGTGATGAATCGGGGTTCCAAAATTATCATCAAAACTAACATGGATAAATCATATGATAGACCCAAATGTAATTTTATTATTAGATTCGTGATCTACATGGTATTCTCCCATTGGTTTTTTATCTTATTTTTTTGTGCTTAAGTCCAACAAGGATGAGCATCTCTTTCATAGATTGGTTGTATTGATTCATGAAGACTGTTATGGGGTTGATATAGGGGGGCCCTCTCACCCCCACTCTTTTAATTTTGGTCCAAGATTACTTTAGTAGGAACTTAATATTTATCATTCTTATTGGTGTTATTAATCCTTTCATGACTAGGGGTATTTATACTGTAATTTTGCAATTACTTTTTGAGGAAGATATGGTTTTCCATTTCAATGGAAATAAGGTATCTCTTCAAATATTTTTTAAAATATAGGAGTTATAAAAGTGGAGTGGTTCATGCATAAATAATTATAAAACATGTGTTTACCTCTTTTCATCCCACTCCCCAAGATGTGAATCCTTGAATGAATCCAGCTTAGGTATTCACATGAAATCCTTTCCAATAGAGTATCTTGAAGACCCAATCTACCCTGCGGAGATTCCAATTAACTAATTTTAGGGTCTTGTGGATAAAATATGGAATCACATTTTAACCATAAGAATCACTTTTATCCTTCATTAGGAGTATTAACTTGGTCGAGCATATCTTTTCCTCTATTTCTATGCACATGCTCTATGCATGCATAGTGCCCAAAGAGATGATCTATGATATTAAAATGGTTATATATTCTATCATCTGGAATGCTTATTTTGATGGCTAATTCAATTGGGACTCTTAGGTAATGTTCTCCATGTCCTGGGATTAGGGTGGTATTGATCTTAGAGATGTTTTAGGTATGATGTAGGTTTTATAATACAAATTTGATTGGGTTGTGTTTGAAGGCCGTACTCTTTGGGGGTAGTTTTATCATAAAAAAGTTTGGGACGGATAGGAGGCATCTAAGGGGTAAGGTTTTTGGATTTCTTAATTCACATCAGAGTCATATTCATTTTATCTTAAAAAATTATAGTTTTATTTTCTGATGATGGGAGATAAACATATGGAGTAAAAATTGGGTTGGTGTCTCTCTTGGATGTTTGGGGTGTCTAATTTCAAATGTTACCTTTAGGAAGGATAGAAACTACAATTACTTTATCAATTCATTCCTATACCATCACCAAGAATATATTTTTAAAATATCCAAATAAATGAGGACTAATTTTTTTGGGTTTTCACAATATCCTATTCTTTGAAATTTTTGGATATAATTTATTATTGTAATGTTCATTTAAACACAATAAACTATACATGGGGTTTTATACAATGGTGAAAAATATTCCTTATGAGTATAATTTTTATTTGGGGGATTAGAATCCATTCTCCTCCCATTTATTATTATAAAAAATTTAAGGGTATCAAGGTTTCCCAAAATGTACATGTTATGGGAACATTCCCAAGGATTTAATCTGCTTCTTATTCTTTTAATGTTACTTGGAAATGTCTGTTCGGGGTTTTTTGTGTGACTTCATTGAGTTTTCTCATCCTGAATCAAATAGTGGTGACTTCTTCCATTGGTGGTCTAGTAGTGTTTTCATTTGTAGTCTAATTAAGTAAACAAAGGTTATTCTTCTAGAAGTTTTGTGTTGGATCATCTAGAATGAGAGAAACAGTTCCTAAAATGAGGGTTTATCTATCTCTAACTGATCTCTGGTGTCCAGATCAAGATTTCTTATGTTCATGATAGAATCTATTATTAATAAATAAGATCATTCTTCTTCTCTTAATATCTTCTTATAGTGTAGCTTCCCACCCACTCTAAGTCTGTTCATGTTGTCTCGGGGAAATTACATACGCTAAATCAACCTATTAGTGGAATCAATATCATTGTGGATGGATCTAGATGCTCTAATTTTATGTTTGGAGTAGTCTAATTTGTGACTCATGTAGCACAATTATTTTCTATTTCAACAATTTTTATGGTCTGACCAATTCACATACGGTAGAAGCATGCATAATGATGGATGGTTTGGAAATGTGAAATAGTAGAAACACATAATTATCTTCTGTAGAGACTAACTTAATGATTATATTCCACTCTCTTTAATATCTAATAACTATTCTCTTGTCGATTACTTGTCATATCTAATGATGTGAGGCTCTTAATGATGATCACACTACACATCACCACACAAGGTGTGAAGGGAAATAGGCATTGGATTTTTTAGCTTCCTGGGTAACCTCAGAGAGATCCTTTATGTGTTTTTAACATCCTTCAGTCTCTTCTTATTAGTTGATTTGTCATTGATAGGGGTTATTCTCTTATGGTTTATAATTTTAGTCCCCCTTGATCCTTTTTCACCTTTTTATCATTTAATAAAAACAGTTAATATTATAGAGGATAGAAGGATTTTAAAAAGGGATGGGTGAGCCCATGGAACTCCTACCCCAAGCCTCAATGTTTCAAATCATGACTCTTATTTGACATTTTTCATCCATAATAAATGAATGATGTGATGTTTGTCACATAAGTATGTCTCAAACAACCATGTTAAGGTGATTTACCCATTTTTTGAGATTTTAATGCTAAAATTATTATGTTCTCAATCCTCAAAAAACATATTTCATATAAAAAATGTTATAGTAATTGAAAAATATTAATTGGTAGTCTATCAAATATTAAATATGGAAATTATATTTAGAGAATAGAAAGTGGAAGCATCTAGAATTTATGAGCGTCATATAGAGATAGTCTATGATCATTATAAAAATTCCAATATCTAGTAGAAAATGATGGGTAATCAAAACAATAAGGATCACCATAAAAAATGCAACAAATAATTTTCAAACATGGAAAAATATGAAAATAAGGATGATGGGGATTATATTGGCTCTACAACTCGATGTAATAACCCAAAATTTTATCAAAGGAAATTACCATCTTATAATTATTCCTAATTGAATAAAAAGAAATAAGAGAACCTAAAAGAAATGATTTAAACATTATAAATGATTAATTAACGGAATTTGAGATATTTCTAGATTTTAAAGAGTATATACTAATGGAAAACTAACTTGACCATTAAAATAGTAATGTGACCATTAAGAATTGTAATATGTCTAATAGAATAGTAACATCACCTATAAAGTATAGATAAAATTTTGGTATCTTTTGAATGAATAAATTATGTATTTATTTCATGGTATAAGTAAATAAACATTTTAGATATTATACATGATGTGTTGGTAATTTTATAACTAATTCATATATAATTACAACTTTATAATTAATATAAGGATTTAAATAAATTTTATTTTCATAAAATTTATTCATAAATAACTATTTTGTTGTATAATGATTATTTGATAATTTTATGAGACATTACATAATTTTTAAAGGTGTTATAAAATTGGTTTTATTTTTAAAATCCGTATTTCTCAACAAGTGACAATTTTCATTAAGAATTAAATTTATCATATTTATAAAACTATTTTTTTAAAATGGATTTCTTTTTATTAAATTCTACATGTCTAAAAACATTTAGAGAGAATTTTTTGGATCTTTCTAAAATAGATTAATTTTTTGATGAATGGTAAAATACAGTAATTTATTATATGTATAAATTATAAGTTAAATACACTATTCTTTGAGTCACTACAGATGTTATCACTATAATCTAGAAATATAATTCAATAGTTTAATATAACTAGTTTTAGGGTTCTATATATTCATTATATAGAGCCAATATAAAAATTATAATAAATAAAATAATCAGAAAACCCCTATCTCCTCCACTTTAAATGCCACCCCTCACCACTTATTCAACTCACACCTTCTATGCCATAGAATTTTTATAGTTTTTCATAATTTTTATACAAATAATATTTCCAAATTCTTTTATCCTTTGGGATCAAATAAATTCCAAAACAATTATTTCAAAGATTGTTTTGAAGGAGAATAATTTAAGTGGTAAAATCCACTTCATTTCATTTCTTTTTAATTTATTTTACTTTTTTTATTTTTTTATCTTAATTTCGTCAGCTCAGATCACCTTATTCAAGTATAATGATAACTCCATTATATTATATTTATAGAAAATTTATTATTTTAATGTAATAATCTATCAGTAAACCCCTTCTCTTATACCTTTTATTTTGAAAGAAGAAATGTTGTATGTGACGTGTTGTTTTTGTACGATAGAAATAGTAAATATATATATACACAATAACAAGAGGGGGTGAATTATAAGTTTAAAAAAATTCTTCTCTAACCTTAAGGAAATATTTTTTAATAAATTCAAACAACATAAACTCACAAGGAATCTTTTATTCTTACTAAACAATCATCCTAAGGTTCTGAAAATATGGTTCAAGAAATGAAATGTATGGAATGTTTATAAGGAAATGATTATAAACTATAGAATATGGAATATTATTAATAATAGTATACAAAATTTAATGAAAATATCATAAAGATAAAATTCCTTCCTTTATCAAAATGAAGTGGAAATAAACTTGAAATAAAACAAGTAAAAAGTATAAAATCTTTTATCCCAAAGAGTAGGGTATCCAACCAACTTGGATATTGGTCACTTGATTTATATATTAATTAAAGTTAGTATTAACCACCCTAGGGTAAGCCATATAAATGAATATTTGAATCTGTATTGCTATCCCTAAAATCCCTTGATCATTAAATTAGTAGACACCTCAATCTTCCTATCCCTATAAGCCGTCGATTGTACTCATCAAAAATCGAAGTAACACGAAGCAAGATGAACAATGTGTTCTGTACGAAAAAAGCATGACAGACTCTCTATATAGAAATCTCTTCAACTACATGTAATATCTAGTTCAATTAGAGTTTATGTGCTCTATTACATGATATTCTATTTATAGGAAAATATCTCATGCTCAGCTTCCTCCACTAACGATCATATTTTTCATTAATTTCAGAGGGACATATACATGTGTCACTGCAACAACGATTGGTTAGAAATAAATTACATGGAATTTTTGAATAATAATAACATGTGTTATGATAATGAAGTTTTTTAATTGAATATAATTTATAATGTAAGGAAAATTTGAATTCAGAGTCTAACCAATTACACATTAAAGGTTAATAAGATATTGAGGTTTGGATTCTGTTTTAAAAAGAATCCAGAATCTAAATTCTCTAGATTAATGAGTCTGAATTCTAATGAATTTGGAATCGAAATTATGAGGAATTTGGAGTATAAATTTGGGGGAATTTGGTGTCTGAATTATGAGGAATTCAGAGTCCGAATTCCATTGAATTCAAAATCTACATTCTAAGGAATTTGGATTCTTAATTCTAAGGAATTCAGAGTCCCAATTATGAAGAAATCTGAGTCTGAATTCTGAATAATTAGGAGTCTAAATTCTGAGGAATTCACAGTCTAAATTCTGAGGAATTTGGAGTCTAAATTATGAGGAATTCAGAGTCATTATTCTAAGGAATTTGGAGTCTGAATTTTGAGGAATTCATAGTCTAAATTTCAGACAATTTGGAGTCTGAATTTTAGAGAATTCATGATCTGAATTTCATAGAATTCAGAGTCCAAATTTCATAGAATTTTGAGTATTAAAATAGAATAATACTTATCCAAGGAGTTATAAGATTCCTAGGTTTTATATATAAATATGATTTTTTTGCTTAATAATAAAATGAGTTGGATTTAAAGAGATTATAAAATGAGACAATGAAATCAACGGTAAAGATAAACATTTCATTAAAGAAGAGAAATTTTGTTTATGTTATTAATCCTTAGGAAAAAAATATTTTTCCTTAAGATATATTTTTTGTGTTATTCAAAACATAGAGGATTTTAAAAGTCATAATGAATCCTTATTGAATAAAAAATATCCCCCTTTTGGAAAGAACAAACATCCTTACTAAAATCATTATATTGAATGATATTTTTTTTTATGAACATAAAAGAAAAATATATCTCCATTTACTTATGCATAATGGTGAATAAGACTAACTCCCCCTATAATGACCTGAAAAGTTGACTTGTTTTTTAGACATATTTCATCTAAAGAAATTTTTATTATTCATTACTATAAAAGCACAACGAATTACATCAGACCCAACTTTTAGTTTTCATAAATGATATAATTATTTGAACAAATTAAGGTATATGGAATAATTATTATTTTAATATAATATTATGATTGAGACACCCCTTTTAAATTTATGTGATAAAATATTTATTTATTTTTTTCTGTCAGAAAGTTTTCTATAAAATTTCACTATTAATTTTTTATCTGATATTTTTTTAACAACTAAAAATTTTTATATTTTAAATGCAAATTTCTTCATACTTAGAGAATTTTCGAGGTTAAATAAACATCATATTTTAATTATAAATGTAAAAAATTAATCTTGGGTGAATTTTTAGTAGTTTTATAAGAAGTTTAAATTTTTCAATAAATAGTGTGGGACGAATAGTGTTTTGAATTATAGTATTTGAAGAATAGTGTAAGAAAAATTAATTGTTAAATAATATTTTCTAAGAAATGATTTTAAAAAACCGGACATACATGGTTGTAATCTGGGTGAGAAATGTGGTTCAATAAGATAGAAAAAATTGTAAGATGAATAGTAAAATACCCTTATGAATAGTAATGAATTGTAAATTGGATAAAAAATAGACACTTCACCCATAAACTTATAAATAAAATTTAGACATCTTAAAAGTTAAAAACTATCATAGTATTAGTATTGGTATTTTTGTATGTCATAAATATATTTTTTAAAAAATTATGATTAATTTAACAATTTAAAATGGGGATGTACTTTCATAAAACTTAATCCTAATTTTTTACTTTATTATATTATTTCTATATGATAATTTCATAATAACATGATTACATTCTCAAGGTTTTACAAAAAGAGTCATAGATTTAAAGTTGCATGTTTAATTAACAATGATTTTATTTAAAAATATAATTTAAATTATTTAGAAAAATATTTTCATAAAATGGAGTTCATTTTTTAATATAGTGAATCGATATTAGGTCATGGTGAATTTAGGATATTTTTGTAAATTTTTTTGCTTTTTGGTGATTGTCAAAAATACAGTTTTGAGATTCGCTGAGATTAATGGCATCATATATGATGTAATCATGATTTAATAATTCTGGTCAACTTGTGGATTGTAAGATATTATATGAGGTGTCCCGTGTGGCCAATACTATGGGAAAATACCATGGGAATGCCCATGGGTTTGCAAGTACCACCGATGAGATGTCCCTTGGAAACTGATAAAATATTCCCTCACTTTTGCTATAAATACCAACCCATTCCTTCATTAATTTCATTCCAAATTCATCCTAAAAAATATCTAGTCTTTTCAATTCTGAAGGAGTACTCTAAAGGTTCCCTAAATCTCCACAAGGTATTAACCTTAAATATTTCAATGTTACTCCTCAAGGTAAGGGATCTTTTCACCCAGCTCTTTTAAGCTACCACATCATTTATGCCATGCCGCCATGTTTCCACTTTTCTAGATGTGGGTACATTCTTCTATAAAAAATTATATCTCCATTTTATGTACCATGTATGAGAAACCCTTCCATATCCCATCAACTGATTTTATGAAATTTTTTGTGACGTCGTTATGATGTTGAATTTTTCGTAAAAGAAATCACATCTTTTTTTTTTCATGTTTTGCATTTCTTTAGGTATACCATTAGAACATCCATACCAAGATATTATTTAAAATTTATTTTTTCTCTATAGTATATTATTATTTATTTATGAGTGTGTGACCATTTTCCCCACTCATTTTCATGTTTTCTAAAAACATATTATGTAGCTGATTTGCTGGAGAATTTTTTCTCAAAATATATATATATATATATCGTTCTCATGAAATTATCTTATTTTATATATGTGAATACCCAAATATATTTTCATTTTTAGGGGTATTCATCAGTACATAAAATGAGTATATTTGATCTTGGAATTGATAGACATATACCGATCACTTCCTTTCCATCGGTATAAATGACATAATTACCATATTTTTAAGAACTTTTAAAACATCACAATTTTTAAACGAAACCCATTTATTTTATTCTTTTTGGGTTATTTGTGAAATTTTTGTTTATTATAGATGTGGATCACATTAAAATAAATACATATTAAGGGTGCGCTTGATAGTGCTTCAATGCATTGTTTAAAGAATCTAATATCTAGAGATTAAAAGTTTTATGATACCCTTGAGAATAACCCTAATTCTTTTTATGACACCATAGGGATGAAACATGGTGATATGTTCATTAATGTATATGTAAAATGTTATCAACACATTTTTATGTTCCTTTTCAAGTTATTATTTCAATTATATTCATATTAATCATTACTTTATGATAACCCTCATGTTTTTAATGATATCTCTCAAGTTCACAGGTAAAATATGTCACTTGTTTTCCTTACTAGGCCATCTACTCAACCTTTCCATTGATGTATGTTTCCAGGTTATGAGATGTGGAAATTGAACTTAGGATTAACATATGATGAAATCTTACAAGTGGATTAGAAGAATTTTTATGTTGTTTTCATGTTTAATGTTCTTGATTTCTATGTAATTAAACATTAAGGATCATCTATTTGTAAAATGTGATGAAAAGTTATGTAATAAAAAGGGGACTCCATATTTGGTATTAAAGGATAGTTCATTTTTTATTGAAATTGGGATATTAAAACATTCGGAGGAAACTTATTAAAAAAAACAAATATAAGAAAACTTCCTCATCTTTTGTGGAAATATTAACTGGTTTCTAAACAAATAAATCCTTGTTTGGATATGAATGTGTAGATGGGGATCTGGCACAGATGTACCTATGAATGAAAAATCCTTGGAGTTTCAGGCTTGAACTGTGATATCCTAATACATGACAATAATCCTTGTGGCACTCCTGTTTTGGCCCTCTTGGGGGCCAAGTTTTGTTAATCACAAGCTTTTTATGTATTATTATAAAGAATTTATTAAAAATGTAACTATTGTTAAAGAATAATATTTTTTAAGACATGTAATTACATTATTATGATATGTTTCCTAAAAGTAATAAATTTCTAATAATATTAAATTGTGAGGAGACAATTATTTTAAGGGGGGGAGTGTAATTACCTAAAACAATGTACTACTTTTATTGATGGATTTCATTCCTCCTAATAACTTTTTATTATTCTTTGAAATCAAATTACAAAAAATTACTTCAAACCCCAATTTTAGTTTTCAAAAATGGTATAATTATTATAAAAAAATAATGTGTATGGAATATTTATTATTTTAATTAAATATTATTATTAAAACACCCCTTATAAATTTAAAATATATAATATTTATTTACTTTTTACGTCAGAAATTTCAGTATATATTTTTATCTACTATTATTTTTAACAACTAAGTATTTTTTATATTTTAATTATTAAATTTCTCTTACATAGAGAGTTTTTATGGTTAAGTAAACATCATTTTTGAATTCCAAATGTTTAAAGTAATCATGGGTGAATTTTCTGTTGTTTTCTAAGAAGATTCAATTTTTAAATGAATAGTATTGTATCAATACTGTTTTTATGAATAGTATTGGATGAATAGTGTTTTTATCAATACTATAAAAACATTTTATTATTAAATAATTTTTTATGTGAAATGATTTTCAAAATTCTTACACACATGGTTGTAATCTGGGTGGAAAATGTGGTTCCAAAAGTTCAAAATAATTCTTTGATAAATAGTAAAAAACCGTTATAAATAGTAATTAAAATAAATGAATAGTAAATTTGATAAAAAGTTTATAAACTTCACCAATGAATGTATAAATACAATTTAGACATCTTAAAAGTGAAAAAGAGATCATAGTATAAGTTTTGGTATTTTTTTTTGTCATAAATATTTTATTTTAACTTTTATGATTAATTTAATAATTTAAAATGGAAATTTATTTTCCTAAAATTTAATTATAAATTTTTACTTTAATATATTATTTTTATTCGATAATTTTTTAGAACCTTGATTATTTATCAAGGTGTTACAAAACGATTTATAGATTTAAATATTTTTTGGAAAAAATAAATATTTTATTTAAAAATTATATTAGAAATATTTAAAAAATTATTTACATAAAATGTACTTCTTTTTTTAATTTAGAGCATTGATATTAGGTTAGGGTGAATTTATGATTTTTTTAAAATTTTTTGTTTTTCGAAGAATAGAAAAAATACAGTTTTGAGTTTCAGTCTGATTAATGAAATCATAAATGATGTAATAATGATATAAAAACTCTAGTCTACTAGTGAATAGTAATATATTTTATGATGTGTCTCATGTGGCCAATACTAAGGGAAAATATCATAGGAAGGCCCATGGTTTTTGAAATACCACCAATGAGGTGTCCCTTGAAAATTAATAAATAATTCCCCCAGTTTTTCTATAAATACCACCCATTTCTTCATTAATTTCATTAAAAATCCATAATCAAAACAGCTATGGTCATTTTACAACCCAGGGATTCCTCCAAAGGTTCCCTCAAGAACCAGATGGTACCTTCTGTAACACCCCTGGTAAATAACGAGTATGACATTTTCACATTTATCCATATTTTTGAATAAAATATTAATATAACTTTAAAGGGGACGCTATGCTCAATGGCGTACCCAACATGCAACAACGAGTTTCTTGGAAATCTTACGTTGCACTCTAATAATAAAATAATATTATTTTAAATGGTAGTTAACACCTAACTGTTGTGATGGCGGGAATGAATAGAACTAACTACAAAATAATTATATATGTTTGTCAAATATTTTTTCTTTTTACAATAAATGTTAGAGGATTAACAATGCGAATGAATCCAATTTTAAGCATAAACATTCTAATATTCTTTAAAAGGTCGATTAACCACCTTTTGATGGAGAACCTCTTTTAAATCCACTTTTTCAAAATTTTATTTGTTATATTTGACAAAAAAAATTCTTCTTTATAATCGGGACATCAAAATTTACTTGGTGTAAATTTTTGGTATTTTTCCGATAAAGTACATTTTTTTAATGAATAGTGAAAAAATGTGGTATTTTAATTCAAAACAACTTTTTAATCTAATCTATTTATATGATTATATTATCTTTTAAATTGGTTTTAAAGTGAAATTAGAATATATTTTTCCCATTAAATCCAATGGTGGTCATTGGAATTAATTTCACTTTGAAATTGGACTTAAACTAGTGTCAATCTTTTAATAGATATTGTTTCTTAAAACACGATATTTGTTTTGACAGCGAGAATCAATTATTAAATTAATTAATGAAACTTATATGTTTTTAATTTTTTAAAATAGACATCATTTTTGAATTCGGAATATCAAATATAGCCTCGGATGAATTTTTGGTAATTTTCTAAAAAACATCAATTATTGATGAATAGTGAAACCACTAAGTGGTACTTATAAAAACTGATTTTCCGTTAAAATGAAATTTTGTCACCTTTTTGTTTTGAATTTCAAAAATCCGAAATACATGGTTTTCATTAAGAAGTAAAATGTGGTTCAATGGGATTAAAATAATTTTTTGGTGAATAGTAACTTTTAAGTTTATTATTCGCGATTAGAGGTAATTAGTGTAGTTTATTTTAAAAATAATGTTTTAATAATATGAAATGACCTAGACACATATCATACCCTCATTTGATGTGTCATGGCCGACCAAGAAAATCCATGGGTCAACTTGGGGACCTCATGGATCCACATTGGTAGGAAAATGACATAAATAACTTTTTAGTTAAAGTTAAAATTAAAATGTCACAAACATGAGTTGTTTAACTAAAAAAAATTTACCTGGGGTTATACAAGTCAGATTTTTGACTATAAATAGTCATTTTAAATCTATGAACATTTCATACATCATATTATTTGTTTTATAATTTTTAGACATTAAATAAATTAAATTATTTATGACATCATGATGATGCAGCGATGACCTCATTATTTAACGATTTAAATAAAATGGAACGATAATGTAAAATATAAGTCCTACACATGTACAAAACATATTTTATGGGTGTATTTTGAACCCTTACCACCTTATCCTCGAAGAAAATTAATGTGGGACCATTAAAATCCGAAACTCATTCTAAAATAAAGTAACATTTCCTTACTTTCCAAAAGTGCCCCTCCCCTCCTCTTATAAAAGGCCCCCACCTCTACCTCCTTACCCACACATCCAAAGCCTTTGCCTCAGCCAAAACCTACCCATTTTGTCTTTCCAAATCCCTCGCTAACTCTTAGAAGCCTCACTTTGGGCAGAAGTCTTCCCAAGGAATCCTTTGAGCTCAAACCAAAGGGAGTTACCCGATTTTAAGGTAATGTCTTCACTTGAGTCCTTTTGTTTTGTTTTTCTTCTCCAACCCCCGAAACTCTTTTTATTAATTTCTTTTGTTACAAATTCAGTATCCTCAATATACTAGGATGTTGTTATAATAATGATTCGAGCTGAACATACACACACCTACATCTAATGGTTAAAGAACATACTTTTTCCGTGGATGGAAAATTTCTGCCTCATGACACGATGATTGTTCAATATCCTTCTAACACCTTCAATGGTGGCCATTAATATGTCACTATATTTATATATGATGTATTATATGTTTATTTTTTCCATAATCTACAATATGTTTCATTTATGGCATACCTTTATGGCTTCCATTATGGGTATACACGATATCTTCATTTTAGGAAGTGCGGACTACCGCCCACTCAAAGTGATTTGATTCGTTAATACCATATGTGGTACATATAAAGGATATATTTAATGATATTATTTATGATACCATACTGGAATTAAAATACTTTTATGTATCATTATTTTTTAATTCCATTAAATATGAAATAGAAATTGAAGTAGCGTTCATGCGTACGTACGACTCACCGTCTCCATGAACGGTGCATTTAATTTCGTAACTCTAAATGTTATGTAATATTATAAATTCATGAATATACTGTATATATATGATATATATTATATCTACATCCTGAATAAAATTCTGGATATAATGGATATTTTACCACATGAACAACTTGTAATTATAAAGAGTTTATTTTTGACTCAAGTACCAATGATCGTTAAAACAACCGTTATTAGCTTAAATAATAACATAGTTTTCATGACATGGTAATAAGTGATATAAAAGGAATAATGAACTTGAAAAAGGTTCTTAAGGAAGTATAAATTAACACAAGTTTATTATTCATGAGATTAAAGAATGATCGAGTCAAGTCGGACTCGAGGTAAGGGATCCTACCCCACTCATTCTTTTTAAGTACACTCTTTTATGTCATTCCTTTTAAGCTCATCTTTCTTATTATTGGGATGTTCTTTTATATTAATTCTATTGTATTTTTTATGTTCATATGATGAGAGACCCTATTTTCTCTCATCAATCCATTTTGGATGTTTTGAGTGGCGCCGTTAGTCTGCAGAATTTTCATAAGAGATCCAACATCTCTCTTTCGTTTTAAGTAATCTCCTTTATGTCACTTATTTTAAAATCCCCTTTGTTATGTTGGGGGATTTTATTCTATATTAATCTTGAGGAAAATTTAATTTTAATATTATGAGAGACCCTATTTGATATTATCAGTCCATTTTTGGAAGTTTTAAGTGGCGCCGTTAGGCTGCCGAGTTTTCATAAGGGATTTTTCATCTCACTTTTATTCCCGT
Organism: Viscum album; assembly: GCA_963277665.1. Classification (NCBI taxonomy): domain Eukaryota; kingdom Viridiplantae; phylum Streptophyta; class Magnoliopsida; order Santalales; family Viscaceae; genus Viscum; species Viscum album. The sequence continues at coordinate 398,283,729 of OY728148.1, forward strand.
GAGATTTATGCTACATTTGCCACCAGTTACTTTGAGTGGTTTATGTACTTCCAATTATTATACTATTTGTTTAATATAATTTCAATAATGGTTATTTACATATTCATTGTACGACCCTTCTTCAATGGGGTGTACGTTTCGAAAGTTACCCAAGTCGGTAAGGGAACCTTACACCCTCCTATTTTTAAATGACTTCTTTTGTTGGGTCTTTTAATTTACATATTGATATGTTGGGATATGTTCTTATATATCCTTATTGATGTAAATTTTATGTCCAAGTGATTAGATATCCTTTTTATCTATCATCAACTCATTCTGATGTGACGCTGTTTGGCTGTCAATGGAACTTCTTAACCCAATTTCGATTTCTTTTGGTTCAACATGAAGTTGTGGAATATGACATCCTTTGAACATGTGTGAATGCCCTTTTATTATTTTACACTTAATATACACTTATATTGGGTGTATTTATATTTGTTTCACATAATTATGAGATTTATTTATCCTTAATTTAAGGATACCATCTTTATAAAGGCTTTAATCTCAATTTCCATTTCCTTTGAGACTTCATTGTTGTTATGCACCAATTCACTCTTATATGGTGTATATAATATCATTTGGAATATTATATCCTGAATCCCTTTATTCTCATGATATTATAAAGTTTTTATTAAATTTTATTCCTCAATTATTGTATTCAAGTGTCTCTCATTTTGTTAAAAACCCTTTAACTAAAATATCGTTTTAAATGTTTTAATGATTTAATATTATAAATATTTCTCATTAATATCCATGTTTTCAAAAAGGTTTTAAGGATATAATTATATGGATTTTAATGGCTTAATATGATAAAAGCTTCACAGTGGTATGGGACACTTTGATTCAAAAATCTCTTTATTAAATGTTTTAAATGGTTTTGAAAATAGTTTTTAGAATGGATTCATTATTTCAATATCTTAAAATGTTATATTGTTATTGCAATGTGGGAATGTTAACTTTCCTTTATGCTTAAGTTATTTTCTATGATTATTTTATGGTTCATGGGAATTGTTATGAATACGGGTGGTTCCATGATAATCTAAGGGTGGGTGAGCCCGATATAGCTCTCCAATGCATTGGGTAACGTGAAGGAGTGAAATGTTAAGGTTTCTCCGAAGAGATTTAGGGAATATACTATGGTGGGTATACCAAACGTAACCAAGAGGGTTAATCTCTACGTAATAATGTTATGAATGCCTCATGTTACCTTTTATGTCTTATTATTTCTATGATTTATTCTTGATTTGATGAGGTATCTTAAAGTGCCTATGTTTTATGGGTAAAGTATGATTTCATTTTTATGTATATATGAACTCATTTTTCATTTCCTTATTTTTATAACCCTTATTGAGCTATTTATGCTCATCCCAAATTTTTTTGAAATGTTTTTCACAGGTCCAGGGAAAGGTACATGATATGATGATAGTGTTAAGGAAGTGTCAAGAAAGAATCCATGCATTATTTTTAAATATGTTTCCGTTGATGGGAAAAATGAATACTATCTTTTTTGTAACCACTTAGTTTAAATGTGAAATGTAATGCAAGTTTTATGATCTAATTCTCTAAAACTCTAAACCTGAAAAGATCCTCAAGGTGTAATCTTGTAATATCTCAAGATTAAGTAAGGTTTAAGTGTGCGGCCTTATAGTTGGTATCAAAGGTCGGATTAGATAACATTAGAGATTAGGGTATTCTTTAATCATAAGTGATATTACCATAATGGTTAGGATTTCAGAAAGGGTCCTAGTTTTAGATAAAGTGAATGATTAAGTATATCTTAGTGTTTATATTAATCATTAGTAAATGATGGTTTTGTTGATATACTCACACTGACCTTTTTGGTTTTAGTAAATGGCTGGATCTAGCAGGTACCAAAGTAATAGTGGATGTGAAGGAAACGGTGACCGTTTTTTGAGAAAGCAACTGAATGATATGGGAGCTGCAATGAGAACTCTTGTGTTTATCCTCAACCAACTATCTGGAGTCATGATTGACCACATTAACCTTAGTGATAACTATAAGGCATCATATATGCGAGAAACATATCCCTACGGAACTATAGGTAATAATCATAAAGGTAAGTGTGTTCAAAAACCTATGTGTCAAATATGTGGAAAGAAACACCTAGAAAAATGTTTCAAAGGGACATAAATATGTTATAGATGGGGAAATGAAGGTCATAAAGCAAGAACCTACCATGGAAAAAGGAAGAATCCAGTTGACTCGAGGAAAGGGGAAAAAGTTCTTTCTGAGGGATCAATTGAATGTTTTAAATGTGGTGTTCATGGTCATTATGCAAACACATGTCCTATGAAGATGTTTCGTGAATGGGATCACTAAGATCGTACAACTTTTCGTTTACCAATTCCTAATGCCATTCTGATTGAGGGTGAAGAAATTGACAATGACCAATCAATGTTATGGATTATTTCCTAACTTCTGTTTTCCTATTTTGTAATATTAGGATATGATTCATGATTTTGTTTGGAGGAAAGGAGTATTTCAGAATAAGTTGGAAAGGAATGGTTAATGGATCATGAAGATTGTTGAATGAGTAAGAAGTCAACATATAAGGGCTTCAAGAGTTATGGTGAAATTCTTAAGAGTATTAAGTCTCTTTTGATGATGGGGTTATATTAGAAGAATTTTTATAGTATGTGTAACCCTGATGTTTAATATATGAAAATTTTATTCAAGGAATAGTTATCTGTTCTTTTGTTGACATAGTTATAAAGAACCATTTGGGTTTATATGATCCTTACTTTTGAGGTAATTATGGGTTACTATATGTTATGATGGAAGTGAAAGGCATGAGATAAAATTGAGGTTAAATTATGTTATGGTTATTTTTGATGATTTTATCTCTTTTTAGGGATTGATTTCAGAATTATATAGTTTTGGAAAAAGGACAACACGCAGACCATGTGACAACCTGTCACGCCAGAAAAAGCTGTGGGAATCAAACCCACAACCAATGTGCAACTGGTATTTATCACTTACCACTGGACTATGTGAAGTCCCTCATTAGTTTGACTAATTCTTTTTAGTTAGATGATTTTATGAATTAAGAGTAAGATGATTTTGGGTTATCTATATAAATTTATTAACCTATCATGGAGGATATGTGATTAGTTTAATTACTTTTCAATACGAGACTTTAAGAGTAACTGATGTTATTTGGAGATAAGTGTTAATTTATACCTTGGAAGACTATGCGACTAAATCCTTCAAATATTTGGGTTTCAATATTAGTTTGGTTTACTTTGAAGTTTTTTATGGACAATTTGTTTATTAAATGGTCTTTGTTGAACTTTGGGTATTGTTTGATAAATTTTGGAGATTAAAAATAGATTTGTTTTTTAAAAAAGGATTCTCATTTTTGGGTATTATCTGATCTTGTACTAACCTTTTTGGTTTTTGTTTTGGTTAAGGTATAAACATATGGGAAGTATATATTTCTCTATTGTGGATTAGGTGATTCTCTAGAAGTTGATTATAGTACTCTTAATGTGAAAAAGCCTTCCTAAATACTCGTCTTTTGGGGAAAGTATGAGTTTGTGTAAGAAATATAGTAAAAGTTGAGAGTCAACATGACAAGTAAGTATTTTTCCTTAAGATCAAAAATAAATTCCTCAATGAAGAGTAACATAAAACAAAATTTTTGTCTGTTAACTTTTCCTACTGGGTAATCGAATACCGTTTAACCCATCACAAGTTTGTGATTTTCTTATGGCTAACTTTCTCCTGGAAATGTTTACTATCACTCCCCATCAGAACATGACCCTTTGTTTTTTCCTCCATGTCCATATTTTCATACTTGGAATCCTAGTATGGGATAACTCGGATGACCTTTTTACTTATATTTCATTATTTTAATGTGATTGTTTTATTGACTCTTGTTCCGATGTGGGATTTTCAATGAAGTTTCCAAGACCAATTTTAAAATTGCATGGACACAATTCCCAAAAAGGGGGAAGGATGTAACACCACAGGAAAATAAAGAGTATCACATTTTCACATTTATCCATATTTGTGAATAAAATATTAATATAACTTTAAAGGGGATGCTATGCTCGATGGCGTACCCAACACGCAACAACGAGTTTCTTGAGAATCTTACGTTGCACTCTAATAATAAAATAATATTATTTTAAATGGTAGTTAATGCCTAGTTGTCGTGATGGCAGGAATGAATATAACTAAATACAAATTGATTATATATGTTTGTCAAATATTTTTACTTTTTACAATAAATGTTAGAGGATTAAAAATGCGAATTAATCCAATTTTAAGCGTAAACATTCTAATATTCTTTAAAAGGTCGATTAACCGCCTTTTGATGGCGAACCTCTTTTAAATCCACTTTTTGACAATTTTATGTGTTATATTTGACAAAATAAAATTCTTCTTTATAATCGGGACTTAAAAATTTACTTTGTGTAAATTTTAGGTTTTTTTCCAATAAAGTACATTTTTTAATGAATAGTGAAAAATGTTGTATTTTAATTCAAAACCACTTTTTAATATAATTTATTAATATGAATAGATTATCTTTAAAATTGGTTTTAAAGTGTAGTTAGACTATATTTTTACCATTAAATCCAATGGTGGTCATTGGAATTAATTTCACATTGAAATTAGACTTAAACTAGTGTCAATCTTTTAATAGATATTGTTTCTTAAAAACATGATATTTGTTTTGATAGTGGGAATTAATTATTAAATTAATTAATGCAACTTATATGTTTTCAATTTTTTAAAATAAAAATTATTTTTGAATTCAGAATATCAAAAATAGACTAGGGTGAGTTTTTGGTAATTTTCTGAAAAACGTCAATTTTTGATGAATAGTGAAACAACTAAGTGGTACTTATAAAAACTGATTCTCAGTTAAAATGAAATTTTTTCACCTGTGTGTTTTGAATTTAAAAAATCCTACATACATGGTTGTCATTAAGAAGTAAAATTTGGTTCAATGGGATTAAAATAATTTTTTTGGTGAATAGTAACTTTTAAGTTTATTAATTGTGATTAGAGGTAATTAGTGTAGTTTAATGTAAAAATAATGTTTTAATAATATGAAATTACCTAGACACATGTCCTAACCTCATTGGATGTGCCATGGCCGACCCAGAAATTCCATGGGTCAACTTGGGGACCCCATGGAGCCACTTTGGTAGGAAAATGACATAAATAACTTTTTATTTAATGTTAAAATTAAAATGTCACAAAATGAGATGTTTAACTAATAAAATTTTTACATGTGGTTATACAAGTCAGATTTTTGACTATAAATAGTAATTGGAAAGATAATAATATTTCCTACATCATAGTATTTTTTTAATAATTTTTAGACATTAAATAAATTAAATTATTTATGACATCATGATGATGCAACGATGACCTCATTATTTAACAATTTAAATAAAATGGAAATATAATGTAAAATGTAAGACCTAAACATGTAAAAAACCTATTGTATGGGTGTATTTCAAACCCTTATAACCTCATCCTAGAAAAACATCAATTTGGGACCATTAAAATCCGAAACGTATTTTAAAATAAAGTAACATTTCCTTACCTTCCAAGAGTGCCCCCCCCCTCCTCTTATAAAAGGCCCCCACCACTACCTCCTTACCCACACTTCCAAAGCCTTTGGATCGGCCAAACCCTACCCATATTGTCTCTCCACATCCATATCTAACTCTTAGAATCCTCACTTTGGGCAGAAGTCTTCCCAAGAAATCCTTTGAGCTCAAACTAAAGGGAGTTACCCGATTTTAAGGTAATGTCTTCACTTGAGTCCTTTTGTTTTATTTTGCTTCTCAAACCCCCTAAACTCTTTTTATTCATTACTTTTGTAACAACTCCAGTATCTTCAATATACTATTATGTTTTTATAACAAGGATTCGAGCTAAACTTACACACACCTACATCTAATGGTTAAAGAACATACTGTTTCTGTGGATGGCGAATTTCTGCCTCACGAAACGATAATTGTTCAATATCCTTCTAACACCTTCAAAGGTGGCCATTAAGATGTCACTATATTTATATATGATATATAATATGTTAATGTTTTCTTTAATCTTCTGTATTTTTCATTTATGGAATACCTTTATGGCTTCCATTATGTGTATACGCGATATCTTCATTTTAGGAAGTGCGGACTACCGCCCCCTCAAAGTGATTTGATTCATTAATACCATATGTGGTACGTTTAAAGGATATATTTAATGATATTATATATGATAACATACTGGAATTAAAATAATATTATTTATCATTATGTTTTAATTCTATTAAATATGAAATAGAAATGGAGGTAGCGTTCATGCGTACGTACGACTTACCGTCTCCATGAACGATGCATTTCATTTCTTACCTCTAAATGTTATGTAATATTATAAATTCATGAATATAATTTATATATATATGATATATATGATATCTACATCATGAATACAATTCTGGATATAATGGATATTTTACCACATGAACAACTTGTAATTACAGAGAGTTTATTTTTGACTCAAGTACCAATGATCGTTAAAACGACAGTTATTAGCTTAAATAATAACATAGTTTTCATGACATGGTAATAAGTGATATAAAAGGAATAATGAACTTTAAAACGGTTTTTAAGGAAGTATAAATTAACTAAAGTTTATTATTCAAGAGATTAAAGAACGATTGACTCAATTCGGACCCGAGGTAAGGGATTCTACCCCTCTATTTCTTTTTAAGTACACTCTTTTATGTCATTCCTTTTAAGCTCATATTTCTTATGATTGGGATGTTATTTAATATTAATCATACTGTAAATTTTATGTTAATATGATGAGAGACTCTATTTTCCCTCATCAATCCATTTTAGATGTTTTGAGTGGCGCCGTTAGGCTGCCGAATTTTCATAAGAGATCCAACATCTCTATTTCTTTTTAAGTAATCTCCTTTATGTCACTTCTTTTAAGATCCCCTTTTTTATGTTGGGGGATGTTATTATATATTACTCTTGATTTAAATTTTATTTTAATATGATTAGAGACACTATTTGATATCATCAATCCATTTTTGGATGTTTGAAGTGGCGTTGTTAGGATGCCGAGTTTTTGTAAGGGATTTTTCATCTCACTTTTATTCCCGTCAGATTTATGCTACATTTTCCACCAGTTCCATTCAGTGGTTTATGTACCTCCCATTATTATACTATTTGTGTAATATAATTTCATTAATGTGTATTTAAATATTCATTTTATGACCCTTCTTTAATGGGGTGTACGTTTTGATAGTTACCCAAGTCGGTAAGGGAACCTTTCACCCTCCACTTTTTAAAAGACTTCTTTTGTTGGGTCTTTTAATTTACATATTGTTATGTTGGGATATGTTCATATATATCCTTATTGATGTAAATTTTACGTCTATGTGATTGGATACCCTTTTTATCTCTCATCAACTCATTCTGATGTGATGCTGTTAGGCTGTCAAGGGAACTTCTTAACCCAATTTCGATTTCTTTTGGTTCAACATGTAGATGTTGAATATGTCATCCTTTGAATATGTGTGAATGACATTTGATTATTTCACACATAATATCCCCTTATATTGGGTTTATTTATATTTTTTCAAACATAATTATGAGATTGATTTATCTTTAATTTAAAGATACCATCTTTATAATAGATTTCAACTCAATTTCCATTTTCTTTGAGACTTCATTGTTGTTATGCTCCAATTCACTCTTATATGGTGTATATACTATCATTTGGAATATTATAACCTGAATCCCTTTATTCTCATGATATTATAATGTTTTTCTTAAATTTTATTCCTCAATTATTGTATTCAAGTGTCTCTCATATTGTTAAAAACCCTTTAACTAAAATATCATTTTAAATGTTTTAATGATTTAATATTATAAATATTTCCCACTAATATCCATGTTTTCAAAATGGTTTTAAGGATTTTTTTATAAGGATAATAATTGATTAAAATGTTAAAAGATTCAAAGTGGTATGGGACACTTTCATTCAAAAATCTCTTTATTAAATGTTTTAAATGGTTTTGAAAATGGGTTTTAGAATGGATTCATTATTTCAATATCTTAAAATGTAATATTGTCATTGCAATGTGGGAATGTTATCATTCCTTTTTGGTTAAGTTATGCGCTATGATTATGTTATGGTTCTTGGGAATTGTTATGAAGATGGGTGGTTCCGTGATAAACTAAAGGCGGGTGAGCCCGATATAGCTCTCTGATGCGTTGGGTAACGCGAAGGAGTGAAATGTTAAGGTTTCTCCGAAGAGATTTAGGGAATATACTATGGTGGGTATTCCAAATGTAACCAAGAGGGTGAATCCCTACGTAAGAGTGTTATGAATGCCTCAAGTTACCTTTTATGTCTTATGATTTCTATGATTTATTCATGATTTGATGAGGTATGTTAAAGTGCCTATGTTTTATGGGTAAAGTATGATTTCATTATTATGTATATATAAACTCATGTTTCCATTCCATATTTTTATAACCCTTACTGAGCTTTTTATTCTCATCCTATGTTTTTTTGAGATGTTTTTCACAGGTCAAGGTAAAGGTACATGATATGATGATAGTGTCAAGGAAGTGTCAAGAAATAATCCATGCTTTAATTTTAAATATGTTTCTGTTGATGGGAAAAAATGAATATTATCTTTTACGTAACCACTTTGTTTAAATGTTGAATGTAATCCAAGTTTTATGATCTAATTCTATAAAACTCTAATCCTGAAAAGATCCTCAATGTGTAATCTTGTAATAACTCAATATTAAGTAAGGTTTAAGGCTGGGGCCTTATACCTTCCGTCATGCATTCAATGTTACTCTTCAAGGTAATGTAACTTTTCACCCTCCTATTTTACGTCATGACTTCTTTTATGTTATGTATTCTAGTTTCTATTTTATTTGGAGAGGGTATGTTCTTTTATATCACTTTATCTATAAATTTTATGTCCAAATGATGAGATTACCTTCCCAATCTCATCAACTAATTGTATAAAATTTTATGTGATATCATGAGGCTGCTGTAGTTTTTGTAAAAGAAACTTCATCTTCTATTTTCATTCCTGTTTCGTTCTCATGTGGTATGTCATTAAAAAATCCATACCATGATATTATTTAAACTTTATTCTGTCCCTATAAAATATTATAAGTTATTTATGAGAGGGTGAAAATTTTCCCACATCCTTTTAATGGTTTCTAAAAACATGTTTTATAGTCGTTATACTACAGAATTTTCATCTCAAAATCTCTCTCGCTCTTTCTCAAGAAATTATCATATTTTATTTATGTGAATACCAAAATATATTTTAATTTATGGGGGTATTCATAAAGACATAAAAATAATATATTTTATTCTGGAATTGACAATACATATTACCATTACTCCATTTCTATATGTTATAAATGACTAATGATCTTATTTTTTGCACTTTTAAAATGTCACGATTTTGAAATAAAACCCATTTCTTTTATTATTTTTGGTTTATTTTTTAAATGTTTGTTTATGATCTTTGTGAATCACATGAAAATAAATACATATTAATGGGGATCCCTAATAGGGCTCCAATTAATTTTCAAAATATTCTAATCTATTGAAATGACAAGTTTCACGATACCATGGTGAATAACCCTGGTTATTTTTATGACACCTTGGGGATGAACCATGGTGATTTGTTCATGAATGTATATGTTAAATATTCAATCCCAATATTTTTGTTTATTTCATGTTATTATTTCTATGGTATTCCTTATTACAAATCCTTTATGATATCCATCATAATTTTATTGATGTCGATCAAGATCACATGTAATCTTTTTCACTTGTTTTCCATAATCTGTCTTCTGCTCAACCATTCCATTGATGTATGTCTCCAGGTTATGAGATGCAGTAATTTTACTTAGCATGAAATTATGATGAAGGCTTACAAGTGGATTATAACAATGTTTTATGTTGTTTTCATGTTTTCTGTTCCTGATTTTCGAGACACTAAACTTTAAAGTTCCTCTTTTTGTAAAATGTAATGAAACGTTATATAATAAAAAGGTGGGATTTCATAGTTGGTATCGATGGATAGTTTAGTTATTTCTTAAAATTAGGAAATTAAAACATTAGTAAGAACCTAAAAAAAGTTTAAATATGGTAAAAATTTCCAGTATTTTGGTGAAATATTAAGTGGTTACTGAACAAATAAATCCATGTTTGTATACAAAAATAAAGTGGATGCGGCACTAGCACATATGTACCTAAAATTGAAAACTCCAACAAGGAGTTTTAGACTTGACTAGGGGTATCCTGATACATGACAATGGGCCTTACTGCACTACATGTTTGACACACCCGGGGGATATGTTTGGTTAATCACAAGCATTTTATGAATCATAAGGAAGAATTTATATGTAATGTAATTTTTGTTAAAAAATAATATTTTTTAGAAATGAAATTACTTTATAATGATATGTTTCCTAATATTAATACATTTTTAATAATAGAAAATTGTGAGGATGCAATTTCTTTAAGGGTTCGGGGAATGTAACGTCCTGAAAAAATTTACTTTTTTATTTATCGATTTCTTTCCTCATAATAACTTTTTATTATTCTTTAAAATAAAAGAACAATGAATTAAATCAAACCCAAATATTAGTTATCAGAAATGATATAACTATTATAACAAATTCTGGTATATGGAATTATTATTATTATAATTAAATAGTTTTATTAAAATACCGCTTTTAAATTTAAATGATATAATATTTATTTATTTATTTGTGTTAGAAATATCACTATTCATTTTCACTATTCATTTTTTATCTATAGTGATTTTTAACACCTAATGATTTTCATATTTTAATAGTTAAATTTCTCATTATTAGAGAAATTTTATGGTTTAATAAACATCATTTTTGAATTCCAAAATGTGAAAATTAATCATGGGTGAATGTCTACTAGTTTTCTAAGAAGTTTCAATTATTTGATATATAGAATGGGATAAATAGTGTTTTTTATGAATAGTATATACTGAATAGTGCTTTTTTGATGAATATTATAAAACATTTTATTATTAAATAACATTTTATTTGAAATTATTTTCAATAATCGGACATATATGGTTGTAATCTAGTTAAAAAAATTTGGTGCAATAAGATCAAAATAATATTGGATGAATGGTAACATACCCTTTTGAATATTCATGAATAGTAAATTGGTTAAAAAATAGAAACATCACCCATGAATGTATAAATTCAATTTCGAAATGTTAACAGTGAAAAATGATCATAGTATAAGTATTAGTATTTTTGTATGTCATTAATATTTTATTTATATTTTTATGATTAATTTACTAATTTAAAATGGAAAAGGATTTTCATAAAATGTAATCATAAAATGTTAATTTATTATATTTTGTAATGCGATACTTTTATGGGACCGTTATTACTTTCTCAAGGTGTTATGAAATGAGTTATAGATTTAATTTTTGTTGGATTAAATAATGATTATATATAAAAACTAAATTAAAAATATTTAGAAATTATTTTCATAAAATTTAATTCATTTTTTTATTTAGAGCATCGATATTAGGTTAAGATGAATTTAGGAGATTTCAATAAAATGTTTTGTTTTCAATGAATAGTAAAAAAATAAACTTTTGAGTTTCGGTGTGATTAATGACATCATAAATGAGGCAATCATGATGTAACAATTTTGGTTGACTTATGAATAGTATGATATTTTCTGAGGTTTTTCAAGTAGCTAATTCCAAGTGACAATATAATGGGAAAGCCCATGGTTTTTCAAATACCACCAATGAGGTGTCCCTTGTAAATTAATAAAATATTCCCTGACATTTACTTTAAATACAAACCCATTATTTAATTAATTTCATTCCAACATTCTCCTCAATTATGATATAGCCTTTTATGATTGCTAATTAGTCCTCCCAAGGTTCCCTCAATCCCTCCAAGGTCCTAACCATCATGTTTTCAATGTTACTCTTCAAGGAAAGAGAATCTTCCACCCTCCCATTTTAAGTCATGACTTCCTTAATGTTATGTCTTCTAGTTTCCATTTTATTATGTGGGGGTATATTCTTCAATATAATTCTTATAGTCAATTATATGTCCAAATGATGAGTGACCCATTTCTCTCTCATCAAATTATTTTCATAAATTTTATTTGACGTCTATAGGTTTCCAAATTATTCGTATAGGAAATAGCATCTTTCATTTTTATTCATGCTTCCTTTTCATGTGGTATGTCATTAAAAAATCCATACCATGATATTATTTGAATTTTATTCTATACCTATACTGTATTATGAGTTATTTATCATTGGTTGATACTCATCCCCTCTCTTTCTAATGTTTTTTAACAACATGTTATGTAGACGACAGACTACAGAATTTTCTTCTCAAAATCTCTCTGTTATTCTCAAGAAATATCCTTGTTTTATTTATGTGAATACCCAAATCTATTTTAATTTCTATAGGTATTAATCAATAAATAAAATTTATCTATTTGGTTCTGTAATTTACATATATATTACCCTCACTCCCTTTCCATGGGTTATCAATGACATAACGGTGGTATTTTTAAGAACTTTTAAAACATTACGATTTTGAAATGAAACCCATTTCTTTAATTATTTTTGGATTATTTATGAAATGATTTTTGATTATATATGTGGATCACATTTATATAAAGACATATTAAGGGTTTTCCCTGAAATCACTCTAATTAATTGGGTAAATAATATAATCTCTAGAGATGACAATTTTCATGATATGTTGGTGAATAACCCTCGTAATTTTTATGACACCTTGGGGATGAAACATGGTGATATGTTCATGAATGTTTATGTTAAATTATGTAGTGAAATTTTCATGTTATGTTTTATTTTATTATTTCTATGATATTCCAATTTATCATTCCTTCACAATATCCCTCATGTTTTATTGAAATCACTCAAGTTCACATGTAAAATATTTCACTTGTTTCCCGTAATGGGACTTCTGCTCACCCTTTCCTTTAATGTAAGTCTCAGGGTTATGAGATGTAGTAATTTTACAATTGATGAACTTATGATGAATATTTACAAGTATATTATAAGAATGTTTCAAGGTTTTTTAATTTTTTATGTTCCTGATTTCGAAGACACTAAACTTTAAATATCCCCTATTTGTAAAATGTAATTCAAAGTTATCTAATAAAAAGTAGGGTTTCCATATCCCATTAGTTTTTGAAACACATAGGGATCACATTCTTGACTTACATAATAATATTTTTTATTTTCTTGCATATATAAATCTTCTTTGATAAAACTCCAACTTACATGGGGTATTATTTTCATTACATGGAATTCTTTTTTATCATTCCTTTCTCCCCATTTGTGATTTTAATAAAGGAATAGAGAGGATGGTATAAAAATATAATTCATGAAAAATTTGAATGATATAAAACAACCTATCTGATGAAGAACAACACTTTTCATTAATACTAGAAAAATATTGTACAAGGAAGGTAATAAAACAATTGATCAGAGTAAAAATAATTCAACCTTCTTTTTCTTTCAGAATAAGATTCATGTAAATGTTCTTTAGTTTTTATTCTCCTTGTGATGTTCATAAAAAAATTTAAGCAATTGATCCTGATCTTCATTTATCATCTCCAGAGCTTTGATCTTTACTTCTAGAGCCTTAATAATTTATGCATGTTTTTTTAAAAACTCTTCTTCCTTACTTGAATTTTCTTCAAACTCGATTCCAAGATATCTTTCACTATTCATATTCAATGAAACAGAATTAAGATTCCCATTCAGATCCTGGTTTTTCCCTTTCTGATCTTTTTTTCATTATTGAGCTTCTCATTGAATCTTTTGGTAATAATTTTGATCTTTTTATCATTAATATCAGAATAATCATTCACATTATCTTGAAATTCATCATGTATTCTCAGATTGTTAATAGACTTCATGGAATACTTAGTGATTTCCTTGAAATAAATCCTATGATCATTATACTGATTGTATAAAGATATAATATCATCCCTAGTTATGATGAATTTTTTCAGAATCATGGAAGTAGAATCCAATTTATGATTAATAGAATGCTGAAGCATCTGACATCACGAGTCATTTCTTTGAAATAAATTAATTGTACCAACCAATTTCATCAGCATCTTGTTAGGAAGGAAGATATTCCTAAGACAAAATTTTCCACCAGGTTTAGCAATTATATGTTTATAGTAATTCCTTTTGGAGTGACTAATGCACCCTCGGATTCTAGAGATCTAATGAATTGGGTTTTCAAGGAATATCTTGATGAATTTGAAGTCGCATTTATTGATGATATCCTTGTATACTCTAAAATCTATGATGATAATGAGGCTAACTTATGGATCATTCTAAAAACTTTTATAAATGAATAATTATATAGAATGTATAAAAAGTGTGAATTTTGGATTAAATCAGTTTCTTTTTAAAGCCATATTTTCTATAATGTTGGAATCTTAGTTGATCTTGTGAGGAATAAGTCAATCCATTAATGTCTCACACCAATAAAAATAACTAAGCTATGTTGTTTTATTTTCCTAGATAGTTACTATAGGAATTTCATTCATCATTTCACACAACTTGGTAACCCACTAACCAAGATCACACCCAAAGTATTTAAGTTTGTTTGGATGAAATAATGCACAAAAATCATTCAATAATTGAAAATAAAATTGGTCAACGTTCCAATTTTCACTCTTCCCTCTAGAAATGATGTATTTGTGATATACTGTGATGCATCAAATAATTGACTTTGTTGCATCCTTATGTAAAATGATAATGTTAATGCTTATGAATCAATGTAGCTAAAGATTCATGTTAAAAATAATAAAAGTTGTGATCTAGAGTTAGCAGATGTACTCTTTTCTCTACAAATTTAGAGACTCTATCTCTATGGTGAAAGATGTGAGATATTTATAGATCAAAATATTTTGAAATATATTTTTTACACAAATAGTACTCAACATGAAAAAAGGAGATGGCTCGAGTTACTCAAATATTATGATTGTTCAATACACTACCACCCACGAAAGGAAAATATAGAGGTAGGTGCGTTAAGTAGGAATGATCATTGAGTTATGACCCAAATAAATATTGAAATAGATTCTATATTCATGAATCTAATATTTATGGATATTGTATTTATTAAGGAATGGGAAACATCATTCCTTTTTCAAATAATTTCTAGACCATCTTTACTACAGAAGATAAAATGTTCTAAATTTGATGATGATAATTTACCAATGAAAATTAAAGATTTTAAGGATGGAAGATTTGAAGTCATCATGTATGAGGATGGATTTATGAAATTTGGGAAGAGTTTATTAGTTTAATTAGTACATAGGATAAAAATATAACTATTGGATGATTTATATCATTCAGATTTCCCTATACACCTTGGTATCACCAATATGTATAGATATCAGAAAGATCGTTTTGGGTGGGAAAACGTCAAGTGGGAAATTGCTAACTATGTATCAAGGTGTCTAGTTTGTCAACAAGTGATGGTCGGTAGAAAACATTCTATAGGGGTCATGAAACCTTTACTTATTCCTATATGGATGTGTGATGACATTATGATGGACTATGTCAAAGTACTACTGAGGACATCTAGAAGGAATGATAAAATATTTTTAATTATTGATAGTCTTACAAAATTAGAAAATTTTATTATTATAAAAGAGCATTTATGAATTGAGCACTAGAAAAAACATTATATCAACGATGTATTAAGACATTATGGTACACATCTATCGATTTATTCCAATCAATATCCTTGATTTAAATTAAAATTCATGAATATTAGCCAAAATTATTTGGATATGGAGCTTCATATGGGTAGTTCTTATCACACCCAAACCGACAGATGGTCTGAAAGATAAATTCCAACACTGGAATTTTTTTTGAAATCATGCTCTCATGATTTCAAGGTCTGTGGGATCTAAAATTTACTTTGGTGGAATTTTCCAACAACAATAGTTTCCATTATAGAATTACAATAGCACCATATGCAGCATTATATGGTAAGAGGTGTCGAACTACAATGTGTTGGGATGATGTTGGAGAGACGAAACTTATAGGCCAAGAACATATCCAAGAGACAATTGCAAAGGAAAAAATATATAGGACCGTATTAATGAATCCCAATGTAGGAAAAAGTGTTTTTTTGAGAACCATAAAATGAATTTCAAATTTAATCTAGGAAGTCATATCTTCCTAAAAGTATCTCCGTGGAAGGGTTTCTTAAGGTTTGGTAAGGAAGGGAAACTAATCCCCAAGTACATCAGACCATTTGAAATTACAGAAAGAATTAGAGTTGTAGATAATCCTTTAGAAATTCCACCAAGTATCTCTTTTGTTAATAATGTGTTCTATATGTAATTTTAAAATAAATGCAGGCCATACCAAATTCATATAATCACCTAGAAAGAAATAGATATCGAACCTAATTTTTCATACTTTAAAGAGATTATCGAGATTACGGATTCAAGAGAGAAAGTATTGATAAATTGGAAAACATGACAAGAAATGTTTTTTGGAGAAAACATAAAATGGAGGAATAAATTTGGGAACCTAATGATGTTTTGAAGAATAAACACCCACATATTTTTAATGGGATTTATAATTTAAAATTTTTTGATAAAGAAAATTTCAATGGTGGGATGAATATAACAACACAAACATTTTATGGTATGATTCTCTGAAATTCATTCAAATCACTAGATATAATATATTTCACAAATCAATAGTTCTATATGAAACAACACTTGGTTATTTTTAATAGATATCTATAATCTATCCATTGAACTTAAATCATCCCACTTTGTGTTTTGAATATCGAGAAACAGACATACATGGTTGCGATATGGGTGATATTTGGAGTCTGATAGAATCAACTTAATTTATGGTGAAAATTAACTTACCAATAGGTATTGTAATGTACCATTATGAATATTATCATAACCTTATGAATATTAACATAGACTTATTAATAGTAATATAAACTTTATGAATGGTATCCTTACCCATGAGAGTATAAATAAAATTTAAGAACATTAAAAATGAAGATGAATATTATAAGTGATAGTATTTTTTTATTAAATGATAATTTTTATTAAAAAAAAAATTATCATTTATAGAAATTTATTTTTGAAAATTTGAGTTCATTTTTTGGATTATACACATCAAAAATTGATTAGGGTGAATTTTTGGTGAATAGTAAAGTACAGTAATTAAGGTATAAATATATTATGAGATAAATACAATATTCTTCGCATCGTTGTTGATGGAAGAAAGAATTAATTAGAACTAAAATAAATGTATTAGTATTTTTCATGTAATCATCAATATTTCTTATTTTTTTGAAATCTAATTAAATAATGATTAAAATTATAAGAGATCCATCTTCCCCTCCACGATAAAAACCACCACTCAGTCCCTCATTTCATCACACCTCTCAAGTTTTAATACCTTCCTAATTTATGTTAAAATGTCTCCCTAAGCCCCTCCACAAAGACCATAATCCCTTGGTTTCCTAAAAAGACAATATCCTATCCCCAAAAGAGGCTCTCAAAGTAATATATATTCAATAGGTAAATTCATCTTTTCAATTATTTGGTTTTCTTTTCATGTTCCTTTATTATATTCTCTATTCTCGCATAATATTATCCAAATGTTATGGAAAATAAATTAAAAAATATGTACTATAATGTTATTATGATATTTTAATGTTCCATAAACATATCTTCTTTTCCATCCTTTTACACTATAAATGAAATCGTCATCTGAGATGTGTAAATTTATCAGGTTCAACAAACACAGGTTTTCAATTTTCCTTACGATCTTCCAGTGTGGTAGTGAAACCTTTTTAATTTTTTAAATAGATCATAATATATTAACTTTATCTTTTTTAATGTTAGGTAATCCTTACACACTCATAATATAAAATAATAATACAAAACAAGTTCATGGTACACAAAACCGCCATGTTAATCCAAGCATTTATCAGTAACATTTATATAATGAGTCATTTTCATGGAATAAAACACAAATAATAATAATAAAATTTATATATATATATATATATAATTTCATGAATAATATATTTTAACAATTTTATAAATTTAACCATACATTAAATGAACATCCATTCATGAATACAAGCAAACTGATCATGAATACCAAAGAAGAAAATAATTCTTACACAATAATATTGAACCTCTTAAACCCATCCAAAAGTACATAAATGAATCTAATAAGGGTCAAATAATTCAATTAAATGTAGATGATATTCGGTAATTATTAACTAATGAAGCAAAATATGATTATTCAGGTCATTAATACCAATCGAAGAACACATTCGGGCATAATGTAAGGGTTTTGTCATCTCACTTTTAATTAGATTAGATTTCCTTTCTTCACCACTTATTTCTTTTATGTTTTATATATGTAATTACATTTGATATATAATATAATTATTTCATTTATATTCATGATATTATGTGATTCATTTGGTGATTATTAATTTTTTTTCATATGATTCGATTGATTACAATATGGTGAGGGACTTTGTCTCAATTTCAATTTTCATTCACACTTAATTTTTATTTTGGACCTAATATTTATTATGTGATGCATATAAGGCCTATTTGGGTTCATTTTTTATTTTAAATTAAAATTATATTTAATATAAATGTTCTTTTCACATGTAAATTATTATTTTTTTAGTGGTATATCATTTCACATATTGTGTTAGTTTTGAATGCTACTTTAATAATTGAAGTATTGAGGATTTTATATCCTCTACTCAATATGAATATTTAAATGTTATATTGTTATTATATTAAATCAATTTGAAAATAATTATTTATAATATAAGTGATTTTTGGGGCTCTCTATAGATCTTTGATGCCTCAACAATTCTCGTGAGGCAATCAAGTTAGTAGCAAACCCTTTGAGTTTGTTTCCTAAAATCAGGTGGGTTTCTAACCATAAACTTAAACCATATCGATGGAATAATTGTTCATGTGCTAGATAAATGATGAGAAAATAATAATTATATTTATTCTTAAGTCATTTATTTCTATCCCTTAGGTTTTCACTATGACAATATTTATGGATGCATTTTTATTATCATCTTATTGTTGGAAACTGTCATCATTTATTCATCATGCCATATTAGTTATGTATAATTGATTATTATTAACTTATTATTGATTCATGATTACACATTATGTAAAACTTAATAAATATTTTATCTCACCCTTATAATTTTTCCTTCCCCCATGTTATGAATAAGGGATCCTTGAACAAGGTTTCAAGGAGGCAATTTATTTTAGTTTATAACGTATCAAGTTGTATTTTATATCTTTCAAAATTTACCTTGTGTACCATATATGTAATTTTTTCATTTAAAAAATGATAAAATAATCACTAAATTTTGATTTTATTTCTTGTAATATTTCCAATATAGTAAAATAATGCACTGGATCTGGGCTTCTAGGCTTTCTGTGATACATTAAGTAATTTTTCAAAGGGTCATACAATAGGTTATAATTTTTAAATAGATTTATTTTTCTAATAAATGATTATATTCAATAAAAATTAAATTTATAAAAAATTTAGATTTATTTTCTTACTAATGATTTTATTTTTTAATTATCCAAAAAAATAGTTATGGAGAATTTGTGGGATTTTTCTAAAATAGTATAACTTTTTAGGGAATAGTAAAATAAGGTAATTTACGATATAAATAGATTATAATTTAAAAAAAGTCTTTTTTTGTCTATTAGCAATGTAATATACATAATATATAAATATCCCTAATAATTTTAATATATTTAGTTAAAAGTTTCAAACTATTCATAGTCTTCAGCCAAAATAATAATCTAATAAAGAAAATAATCAAAAACGCCCCTCTCCTCCCCAATAAATACCACCTCTCAAAACCACTTTTCGTCACACCTTAAAAGATATGATTATTGTTCAATTTATTACCAATACTATTTCAAATAATCTTCCACATTTCCAAGATATTTTTTACTCATCAAAAGACCAAAACAAATCTCCGTATACAACTTCTCAAGGGGAAGAATTTAACAGGTAAAATCCACATTCTTTTAATTTTATTTTATTTTATAATTATCTACTCATATCCCCTAATCCAAGTGGATGGATAAAATAATATTATATATACTATAATATTATAATGTTAATAGAATAATATATTGTCAATTCTATTCTCCTATCACTTTTTTTCAAAAAATGGAAACATCTTCAGTGAGGTTCTCTTTTATTACCTTCACGGATGACATGTATTCATTTTATTTTCCATCCCTCATAGATAGTCTTAAAACCATTATAATGGTTGAAATATATCATAAAATGAATTTTATGTTTTTTTATTTTATTTAAATAAATTAGATACATTATACAAAATTATAAAACAAAATGAGTTTGTTGTGATTGAAAACCCTCATAATTAATCTAAACAATTATCATTAACATTTTATCTAACAAATCATCGTAATATCTATAAAAAAATTATAAATAATACCAATTTAACCTTTTTAATTTCATTGAATACATTTAATATTAATTCTATATAATTTACCCAATTTACATTATCATCTATAGTTGTATACAAGTGAATCGATCATGAAACCCAAGAAAACAAACACTCTCAAATGATGAAATTGAACACTAGACACTTCATAATGGCTATATATGAAGATAATAAAACTATAGTATATGTAAAATATGTTTTTAATTTTTTTATTAATGAATTTAATATCATTATTTAGTACATTAATGTGATTAAATCATTTTGACATTAGTTAAGTGGATTCTCGAACCAAATTTCTTTCCTTTAGGTTATTCCTATTTGATGAAAAATTTTAATGTTGACATTATTTTATATTAAAAAATATATAATTTATTTTTCCTACAATTTAATATTATAGGATATAAATTCTTCCAATCTTATAAAATGTTAAATTGAATTATTTTGTCTAAATAAACCCTCTTTTAAAAACACGTCTCTCACTTCTTTTGAAATTATTCTTCTTCACTCAAGATTGGTGAATCTTTCACCATGTATGTTATTCCATTTTTCTTTTTCTAAACCCAATTTATATTCATGAAATTATTATTTATTAAATTCTCATTAAACACATTTTTTTTCCATATTTTATTTGATGGAAAAATATTTTTATGCATTTTATGGTGAACGCATGATTATGTAAATGTTCTTATGTAATGGGATAACATGGAATTATATAGTGCTCTAAAAAATGGGTAATTTGATTTACCTCATTAGATAGTTTGAAATATGAATGTACATGATTCAATATTTTTTAAAAAATATTATGTTATGATTATGAATATATGTTTTCTGTGACCAAGATTCAAGAATTGTTCACAATAATGTGTGTTAGTTGACCACTAAGACACGATGCTTCATTTTTAGGAACATTCACAATCCATGCCTTTATTTAATGATTACACTAATTATTATGATGATGATACTAGTGTTATGTTATTATAATGGTGATTATGATCACCAATGTAATATTTATTCATGTTCATATATATTTTTTACTGAGCATTTATATCTATCATTTCATTGAGGTATATCTTAAGGTGACTAATTATAATAAGGATTACATGTCGGGAACGAATAATATATAGATTAAAAAATTAAATAAGGTTTATGTTTTATTATGTAAATTTTTTTTGTCCTAATTTTCCTATAACAATAAACCTTTGGATCATGTTTTTATTACGATTTTATGTTTTTTTATTTAAAATTATGTAATTGTTATTTAAGATAATGTAGGGTCACTATAAAAAAATTATACAAGCCAGAATAACCAAAAATGTTGTTCCCATACTGCAACTATTATATTTATAATTTCTAAATAGTTTAGAACCATTTTAGTTAGGTTTTATCAGTCTTTTAAAAACTACTCCCTCCAAAATTAATATTCATATCACTAGTTCATTAAATTAGTATTTATTTACATATTTATATATTTATTTGAATCCATAATTTTATTATTGGTATTTTGATAATAAATATTATCATTGATTGTCTCCTTCATAGAATTTATCATCATAATTGTGTCTAACAAATGGATTCTTATTACATTAATGGATTTCATAATATTTCAACCCTTTTGGTTTTATTTTTCAATCGATGTTAAGATGGTATTTTTGGTTTTTCATTTTTGTTTCTATTATCTTTTTTTGGTTATCCATATCTATATGTTTTTAATCATGGGTTAGTTGTTTTATATTTTGTTAATGGTTGATGATTGGATTGAAATTACTATTCCACTTTCATATAATCTTATTGGATTACTTATAAGGAACTAAATATTATATTATAATTAACATATTATATTATATTATCCGAAATTATTATAAATTGAGGTTTACACTATGGTAGTTGTTCAATAATGTAATAAAAATACAATAATGTTATAAATTTTTACTTAAATTTTATTATGAAATTAATTATTTTAATGGGTTTGGGTTATTAGAGGAGCTGGAAGTGGTTGATAGTGATTTTTTATTTTGGATCAATTATTGGAGGTATTTGATTTTTCAAAAAATTGTATTGAGTACCCAGTACATGTCAAAAGAGTTCCAAGTGGATCTAGTAAATTCTAGTTTCACCCTTGAGGCCCACCATCAACCATATTTCCCTAGGAAGGATACCAATTTTTGGGTGATTAGGACACATTTGTGTAACAGGTTCATATTAAAAATGAATTAATAAATTTTTTAAAATATTAATATTTCATTAAGTACTCATACCAAAACATTTTTTCCTCATTGCATCATAATCACCACCCCTTTTTATTCATTTTATTTTTACTCTAATGTTAGATCACCCATATTTTAATTTAGTTAAAAATTCTTTATGTATAAATGGATTACCATGGATATTTTCAATCATTTTATTACTTCTAATCCTGATTTCACTAACTGTATAAATTTTTAACATCAGTTATGAATATGATTAGGTATTTCATAATGGTTTCTCAATTTCATCAATTAATGTTTGATTGGCCTTATAACCCATGATGAGTGGGTTATTATAATGATGAGTTTGGTGTGCTTAATATTTCATGAATTTCTTATGAGTTTCTAATGTGTTACCTGACATGTGGGAAATGAAAAAGTTGTGGGCATGCAATGATTTTTTTTAAAGTACATCTTGGATTCCTTTGATGTGAGTAAGGTTAATTAGGGTCATAGATATTCCTTGTGAGTGTCAAATAAAAAAAATAAATATCAATGAATATGTTTTATATGTAATATATGGTAGGATGACGAATTGTGACCCACAAAGGATATATATACCAATAGAGAAATCCTAGGATCCATGAGAGGTATTATAGAGAAAGAGTTTACATTGGGATAAGTTATACTTGTAATTAAATATAATCAACTATTCATATAAAAATATCATGGATAATATAATTATGGATGTATCACTGACATCCTATAATGTGATGTTATAGATAAATCATTCACAATGATGTTCAACTTGGTTTTCTTTTATACATCAATGGAATTTTTCATGGTTTTTCCTCACCAACATAGGTATTATATTTGTGGTTAATTTTACACTTAATGAATTTTATTCATAGTGTATTCTTCACTTGGTGGTTTTTTTGATGGTATAGAATCTACTACTGTGTAGTAACTCAATGATTTATTGTTTTATAGTACCAATTGCGTAACCAAAAATTAGTGGCTGCTAAAAACGTTTTCCAACTGTGAAAACACTATAATTACTTTTCAATAATTTGCATATGAATTTATAGATACCTAGGATATCATGTGAGATTATAAATAAAAATAAATCCATTTGTTACATCACGTGATTTGAATATATAGGCATGTTCCTCTCAATGAAGATGAGCATTTCATCATGAATCCAAATTCGGAACCCTCTTCATCATTTTCATGTTATTCAAAATCCTATTGGTACATTTATCATAAATATTTTCGTGTTAGATTAGATATTATAAGTATATTACGACATTATCATGATCTTAGGAGAAAATTTTCTTTTATTAGTGTCAAAGATCCGAGATTGGGTTTCTAGAACTCTTGTTTCTCACGCTATTAATTTTGATTAATGATATATTACCGATCATATTATGATAGAGAATAGCCCTCGTTAAATTGGGATTATGATCGGTAATATAGATATGATTAAACATACAGAATATGAACATTAACATATGAATATGTTAAAATTTATAATAATCAATAAATGACACTTATAGAATATTAAATATATCACAATTGTAATTAATATTTTATCACTAACGGCTAATATCCAAAAAGATTCATGTGATAAAATTTGATCCCTTCAACAGACTGGTTTCTCTACAATAATAAATTTAATGTACCTTAAACAATTAATACATGGTTATAAAATATTTTTTATTATATTCACTTAGAAACTTCTAAACACACTGATTAGATAAATTCAATGGTTATTAATATAAATATGAATTATATTGAATTTATTTATTTATTAGGACAATTCATAATGAGAAATTACATAAACACAGTTTTGGGGACCACTATGTCCTAAAATCCGACCCACAATAAATGGATATGTCTCTAAATATGCATTTTTTGTGACCCTATAGGACCTTATCTCAGTAAATATTAGTGTCACTCATAAACTTATAGTAGTTTCTAGTAACATGCTAAGTATCCTAAAGAGATAATTTTCATTAGTAAAAATGATAACCTCTTACGATCACTCTCTATATATTATAATTATTTTTTCTTGTTATATCTCATAAAGTAGGATGTATATCTTGTGCAACAATCTTTATAAATAATATTTTTTTTCATGACCATACAATAAAGAGATTAATTATTATATCATAGAAAATTATTTATTAAATGTATTACTATAATTTGGAATAATAAATGAGATATATCTTCCTCTACTCATAAGTAACGAATTTTATCTTGATCATTCATCCCATTTCATAGCACTAATAATGCACCCGGTGCAAACTAACTCACCATAAACATAAATATACTTTTTTCTTTGCATACAAGTTCATGATAAAATTATATTCATTGATAATGACATCACATAAATAGACCAATATACATGTTCATAGATATTAACAACCAATGGTGCCAGAAACATGTTTTGTTCTTATAGAAAAGTTTTCCCTCACGATCTCTTCAATATCGTTCAGACCTGGGATCCACTAAACCCTTGTTCTGAGCCAGTGGGTTACAGAGACTCAAGAGTACCTCCCTATACACAAGTGGATTGTGACTGTTAGTCAGGGTTTAAGGTGGTACATTGAAGAGAATGTAACATCATATTAGAGTTGAAAAGTGGAATGATAAATAAACAACCAATAGTGGAAGCATATGTAAATTGATATAATAATGACTAGATTATTTACTCATCATTCAGTAAATAATAATACAATTGCTATAGTAAACAAATGAGGAAGTTTAAATAACTAAAAAACAAAATAATAATGTTAAATTAGAGTAGTTTGATTTATATAATAGTTGATTTCATTGAATTATGATATACACTGTGGGAAATACGGGACAAGCATGTGAAACAATATATAATAGTACAAAATGGTCAAAAGATATCTCTACTAGAATCTCGAGCATATGATAAGTAATCTACTCTAATTCTCCCAAAATAAGATAATAATAACTAATATTTTTAGTAGGGAACTTTCCATTATGAATAATATTAGGCAAGTATTGTACTCGGGCTACCCAAGTTGGGTGTGAGATAAAGTACCAGTAGGAAACCACTAATATAGTCTAGAAGTAATCAAGATAGAGTACATAGAAATAGTAATATGCCTTATAAATAAAGCATCAGCAATGCTGAATAAATAATCAACACCATTTTTTGGTTCTAAAAGGACACTTGGAAGCTCTAGCTCCTTTAGCTCATGTTGGAATGTGTTTCATCTATAACAATATATATACAAATAATATCATCATATAGTATATTTAAATATTGTATCCACCTATATTCACTTATTATTTTTATGCATAACTAGGCCTATATGTGGATACTAGGTTTCGGCCGGACTAGGCTATAACTCAGTCATCTAGAACTAATATAGAAGAGTTTATATGCTCATGTAAAGGGGTACATGACCAGAATCTCATAATGAATGTGATATGCCTTGCACAACACTCTAGATAGGTGCGGTGTGACTTATTTCCCAACACCCTAAACGGAGTAACGCAAAACTTCATGCCCATCACCTAAATTGTAGTATAATGGTGAGATACCTCATTCTCAACACTCGGTGTGAGGAATATTGAAATTTCATCCTCAATTGGTCCCCTAACCATTGTCCCTATCCAATGAAATATGATTAATAATACTAATACTATTATCATGTTGAATCAATAATTTGTAACAATAATCATCAATCCCCATATATAAATCGGTTTCATAGTGCATGATATCTATATAGTAAAACAAGCATCAATAGGAATGTCTTTGGCGACATTATTTATAATTAAACTAATCCATTTTATTGAATTATTGAAGAAAACCATCTTGAAGAAATATGTTCACTATTTACATATTCCATTCAACTAACCATGTCATGTATATTTCATTTAGATATTCCACCAATCACTTTGAAGGTTCTATTATCTATAAAGAAATTACCTAAGAGGGAAAAACTCTATTACATCTCAGGATGAATGTATTAATGGTGTTCTAATCATTTCATAAATTATTTATAAATGGAAATTTATTGTCAGAACACCCAAGGGGGGATATGATTGAGCGTTACATCCTATAAATATCAATCAAGGTTGTCTGTGAGTATATAACATAAAACAACTGATTAAAATAAGAAAAAATCATTTTAAAACATTTCATGAAAATAGAAAATGTGTGGCACAATGAAATTTATATGAAAACATTAAAGAATTTAAGGAAGAAAAAAAGACCACTAATGTTATGGCTGTATATGACTCCTCTTCTGATATCGACTTCAGATAAAAAAAATTGGTTGGAATTGATGAAAAATAAACCCATGTATTTAAATAGGGAAATTAAAATTTAACATAAATAACATAATAGATATAAATAGAAACATATAAAAATGATATAGGAATCAAGAAAATACATCTAGATATCCAATTCTTTAAACCAATCTTGATTTTAATTCTAGATCAATGAGATATCACAAATATATTAGAGGAGGAATAAAAATTATCATGGGAGAAGAAAGTGGATATCATCCATCACGATTGGAATAATGAAAGAATGTGTGATTTAGTTTGGTTCATTAAGGGTAGAATTTTAATTTCATCAAAAAATGGTGCTTGGTTTGGATACACGGTTCAAAAAATTGGGCACCATATTTGAAACCCTCTAATTCACAAGGAGGACCCCATCTGGGATAGGAGCACTATTTGGGTAACTGTGTGTATCCCTTGAAAATAACCATTTCAGTTTGTATGAGAAAACATCCTAACTGCCACCAAGGATAACATGGATTTAGAAAACTGTGATTCCACCATCAAGACAGTGATATCCATGCATGGTTACCATGTACGGTCAGTACTAACCATGCGACCACCATGTTTTCAAAAACCGTAGACCTCTAGGATCCTAAAAGCCCTAGATATTCGAGAACCTTCCTTGGGCCTTAGATAAATATTACTATGTTAAAATATAGATATTATTAGGAAAAACGTTATCCATACCATCTTGAAAATATTGGTCATTAAAACCTACCCACCATAAAGAAACTAATCCATGTTTTGGCCGATTAAGGGTAACAATGTATCATCAGACAATATCCCTATAAATTTAGTTTTTCTTTTGGATTCACATTCCTAAGATTCACCCTATAGTCGATCATTATGCCATATCACCCATGCCAAAGGAACTAGCCTGCCATAGAGTGTCTTTATTCTCTAATAAACAATATGCACTAGATACTCCCCAAAGGATGCATCCACCTGTAACACAGCCTCACCAGGATGGAATAATTAGATCAGGCCTTGATAATACCAATGAAAATGACATATGTTAAATATATCAGCCATAGGCTAGAATCTATAGGGATTTTAAACCTAATAATCCAATGACATAATCATTTTGATAAGATCAATGCGACCAATGAATCGAGATAGAAGATTACCCAGCCTCTGAATACTTCGATGGCCCAACCTGGGAAAAACACTCAAGAACACTAGATCTTCAGCCATGAAATAAATATTCCTTCAGCTTATATTTTCATAAGACAATTCTCCATACTAAGCTATCAACATTCCATTTCCGAACAGCTAGACCTACTCTGTAGTCTCTTAAAAGATAGGTTGTCCAAACAATTCTCCTCCTATATCTAGATAGAATAGAGGTGAATAGAATGGCCTAACATTTAATGATTACAAAAGATCCATATTAATGGTATCTTGAAATATATTATTATAATTATATTCAATAAGGTATGTGTGCTTCTCCCATGAAATTTTAATATCAAAGACACATGCAATGAGCATGTCCTCTAACACCTAAATTTTGCAGAATGTATGTACATTAGTCTATGGGTTATAATAGATGGTCAAAATAACCTTTGTATGCAATGCCTTCTATAACCCCTGCCAAAACAACGATTTAAAGTTAGTGTTTATTCTAGAAATGATAGATTATAGAGATTAATTATGATGTATGACCACCCTAACATTTATCCTCCCTAGCTCAACTACTGAGAAGGTCTCTTACAAAGATAAGAAATATGTGACCTATATCATATGTCTTATGAATAACCCTGCATTATCATTTACACATAATGATCTGGGTAAATAATTCATTAAATCCATGGAAACTCCTTCCCATTTCCACATAAGAATGTAAAATGGATGTAAGAATCCTACAAGATGTTAATGTCCCATCTAATACTACTGATATATGGAACATAAAGTGATAAAACCAGCCACCTCATTTTTCATAATAGGACACTAATACTGGAGACATAGGAATCGATACATCTTGCTGACCTCAAGATTAACATACAATTTTGATTCATAAAATTCCCTCATCATACCTTCATTGATGTAAGTCAGAACCCATACACACCCATGAATGACTAAAGTACCATCCCCATCCACGGTCTAACAAAAAGATGAGTCATCATTTGAGATGCTTTCTCTTAGGATTAAGCCCTCAGGATATGAATTTTTCCACATCCTCACCAATTTCATAATGGTAGAGGTCACTGATAAGTCCTAGATGATATCCTATCCATTTTCATTCTAATTCTTAACATGCATTTATGAGAACAAACATATGAGATTCCATTCACCACTAGACATCAGAATCTCATGTTTACATGTTTTCTAGATAATATCATCATCCATTTCATTACATTTTCACGTATTATGTGAAGTTGTAAAATAAAAAATATAGTTGGTACTCAACCAAAATGCACTACCTGAGATTTAGATCACTCTACGTGAAGATGTACTCTATGATTTTTTGATCTATGAATACTGGAAATTGACCTTCAAAAAAATTATTTCTCTAAAAACATAGATCATTAACAATATAATAAATCTCAACATCATGTGTTAGGAAATTCCATTAGTGACTCCTCAACTGATGATGCCCATATAAGATAACTCACTCATCTATCATTAGAATAGGTCCCATCCTGATACATAATGCATCATACTAAAATGTATAGGTCCTACCTAGAACCTGTAGAATCAAGATTAATTCTAATGTAAATCATCCCTTCAACTCCTTAATGTCTAATTAAAATGATTTAAAAAGATTAATTTCAGACCCTTTTTAGTCATTCACATATGAAATTCTTCAGTGAATGAGTAGTCCTAAAAGAATCATCATTAATATCTGGCTAGACATAAGAAACTCTTTATGTCAATGTCATTTTTGGGATACTCCTAGAAATGACTTCTCATTTTCTACGTGTCTAAATATACTCTAAAATATGAAATGATATGACCTGGGATGTATAATATTCTTTTCCAGAAGAGGAGTTTATTAATCTTGGTATATATATGATACTCTCTCAGTGTAT
The DNA here is from genome assembly GCA_963277665.1 of Viscum album. Lineage (NCBI taxonomy): Eukaryota > Viridiplantae > Streptophyta > Magnoliopsida > Santalales > Viscaceae > Viscum > Viscum album. The sequence continues at coordinate 398,313,957 of OY728148.1, forward strand.
ATAGCATGATATCCAGATCGATGGTATGGTCATGTGTAGAATATGTATACAATAATATATCCTTAACAAAGACAACCTCAAATGAATCCAGATACATGAGAAAAAACATATGCATCAAATCTATAAAAATATTATGTGAATTCTTGGTAATGAATGGTATGACCAAAAAATCGTAACGTTCATACCTACCCATAAATTAATTTTTAGGTATATCTGAAGACCTGACACAAGCCTGATCACAACCTGGCCTCAAATAAATTATAGAAAAAACAATATCTCCTCTGAGTTAAATACATCAATCATATATTCAAGGTAGTGGATATCATTACTATCATATAGAATGGTTCAAATGATGTTAATCAATGAAAATCCTATTGATAAAAAATAACTTCTAGAAAAAATGACCGCTGAACCCAGAGTATATGTGTCAGGGTGTATAATACCTTTAGCCTCTAAATAATCTCACCATTTATTGAGCTTTATGAACCCAAAAAGATCCATATTGAGTGCTAATATCGAGTTTCATTAATAAAAACTTCAATCTTAATGACGAAACACTCAATGATTTCCTTAGATATTTAATAGCGAGACACACCTATGTAAAATAAATTTTAAATTAATGTGGTGGATACTAGAAAAAAACATGTAATTGTGGAAGGTTTGGTTATCAATTCCTTTAAAATAGGTTATATGACATATAATAGGCTTATACCCTATCCCTGAGTCATAGCCTAACATCCCATATTAATACCACTCAGATGGAACTAAGAATCATGACTCTATCTATATCTCCCATGACCTCAATTTTAACCAGAGTGACATGTTGTATTCAATTATCATTCTTAAATAGATTCAACCATCCCTTCTCATAAATATGGAGTAGGTGTAGATCACTTCTCACTAGGTATTGATGTAATGTTCTGGTTGAAGAATGAGTTATTACTCATCCATCAATAACATCTTCATTCCACTATAACCAGTAAAATATATAGTTTTTTATATCCCGACTTCCCGCACAAGTGATATATCAAGAAACTATCAGTATGATTATCCTAACTACTACCACCCCTACGATGACCCTCGATGCAATGATGCATACACTGAAATAAATGATGATAGTTCTAGATGATTAACCCTTATGAATCACTGCATCAAATTCCCTTTAGATTTTCTTATATGATAATGTCCTTGTTGATTTTAATTGAAAATTTACTCATCCCAAAAACATTGAACTATGATTGGATGGCATATACCATCCCATTATCAAATCATTTCACATTTGAAATATCATCATTGGATTGATCTAGTGAAATATTTTGTAGCTCAGTGAAGTTAGAAGAATACTCAATGATGGAAATACATCCCTACTATAGTATCATAAACCCTCTATCTAGATCATCCCACAAATTGTGGTGATACAAATAATCATAATAGAGAATCTGGAATCCTTCTGAAACCATATCCATATTTTGATCTAATTGGTAATAAAATCACACCATCACTTGGTAGAATCAAATAGAATATATGAAGAAATATTGAACCTCCATTATAGAGGTGTATTGAGATGATAAAATATATAAATAGTACTGTCGACCCAACACATCGCAATATTCAGTCTTTCAACCCCTAAAAGGTGGGATGATGCTACTATTGTTACTCCAAAATCAACTCCTCTATAGTCTAGGATGTTTGAGAATCATCATACATTTTTTTAATCATGTATTAAAAACCAACTAAGAACTAGGCGTTGATTTCTATATCAGAAATAGTAATTGGTTCTATATGTGGCACTATAGGAGGGATCACAAGAGACTCTAGGACCACCTTATAAGGTGAATGTTCTTTACTACATTTAGGGTGTATGACAATAGGATTCCATGAATGAATTGTTCTATAATTCCAAATTCACTCCTAATAATAGATTCTTAATAGTCAAAAGATCTCAAATAGAAAACCATGATGGGTGAAAAGCCTTCCTATAATGGGACCACACATCTATACTTCATATTCCATGACATTGTGGAAAAGAAAAGACGATAAAATTCCATTAAAATGTAAGAGGTTCCCAAATACCCACAACAATGATTGGGCTCATGTCTCGGTCTAACATCGTATGTATAATATGCCCATTTCATTCTAAAATTTATATATTTTTTGAATTCCAAACCATTTATGTTGGTAATTCTCTTCAAATGATTGAATCATATCGATTACCATTTCCAATTTAAAAGGTGTCAAACTCCTTATAAATTGGAAGGTTTAATCTAATTAATCTTATCCATAACATGTTACACTCATGAAATCAATGGTATATGGCTCAATAAGACAAAACTGACAACTTAGGGTGTTTTCATTATCCAATGTAGGAAAACAATGTTAGGATAATGAATAAACTCTATATTTTAACTAATTTTTCTTATTCCAATAAGGAACTTCATCAAATTTTCATATATAGTAATAAATTAACTAATAATATGTAATAGTAAAATGCACGTTGAAATATAAATGTGTTATGTAAAATTAATCGAAAAATAGCCCTATTGTCCCTAAAATGATTCATGTAATGGTACACACTCATTTAATCATAACAAGCTATAAGAAATTTCATTTTAATAACACTGATAATAATAAAATCACAATATGTGTGCAATTCCTAATAGTAATTTCGTATCAACTATATGATTAAAAGAATAAAATTACAATTACTCATCACAAGTAATTTGGGTTCTCCCTGTACGTGGGTCATCTTTTCTTAGGAACTCATTATCAAATTACATTATATAATAGACTCCTATATAATACACACATAGTAATAAAAAGATAAACCTATCCTTATGATACTAATTTATAATGTCTCGACCTGGGATCCACTTAACCCTTGTTCTAAGCAAGTGGGTCACACAACCTCAAGCATGATTTCTTATACGTTAGAGGTTGTGGAGTATAATAAAGGGTGTAAGGTGGAATAGTGGAGAGACTATACCCTCATATATGAGTGGAATAGTAGACGTGATAAATAAATAAACAATAGTAGAATAAAATATAAACATACATAATAATGACTATAACAGTAACATGCCTTATCTGAAAGCAGAACATAGTAGATATAGTAATGAATTACATAAGTCTAAATAACTATGAAACTAAATAATATTTTCAAAATCCAACATGATAATTTTTATACGTGATTATATCATCGAATAATGATAATAAAAGGGAAATAGGGGATATACATATACAATAAAATATAAAAATAAAAAAAATGCCAAAAGACTACTCTTGGAATATCTTGAGAATATGATCGCTCCACCGACCAGAAGTTACAAAAATTAGCTAACCATATCAAATAACTATATAATGGATCTTACCAGTATCCATACCTATATAAATGTAATATACTTAGGTAGAAATGGTGGAAAAGTAGGGGTTATATAAATTCATAGTAGGCCACCACCAACGGTGTCTAGATATAATCCAACTAGTGTACATAAGTACCATAGTGTACATGTAAAAAGAAATAGTTAAAAATTCTCAATAAATCATCACTAACTATCTCAAGTTCCTAAGGGAATCATTGTAGCCCTATCTCCATCATCTTAGGTTGGAATGTGTCTAATATGTAATCATATATATAATAATAATATATATACTATAGTTATATACTTTATCATAAAATATGAACTATGTACCTATCTATTTATGTAAGAATATTATTGGATACTATATTTTTGATAGAGTTGGGAATAACTAATTCATCAATGACCAGTCAAAATTAGAATATAATTTCACGTAAAAGGGTACATGCAATTTATCTCATAATAAATGTGAGACATCTTTCTCAACACTTGAGATAGTTTGGGTGAGATTTCATGACCAACACCCTTATTAGTGGAATTTGTTACATCATCCTGAATTTCCAAATAATAGTATAATAGTGAGGGACATCCTTTTCAATACCTGATGTAATGGATATTAAAACATCATGCTCAACTGGTACATTAACCATCATCCCTAACCAATCTGAAAATCATAATAATTATATATATATCATCATTTGGAATCACCAATTTGTTACAATAATCATCATGCCCCATATATAAATGTGTATCATACATTATGGTGTTTATATAGATAAACAAGAATAAATAGTCTAGGATTTTCCGCCCTTATTAATCATTCAATTCATCCATTTAATTCAATTAAGGTCGAAACCCATCTTGAAGTACGTTGTTGAATATTTACATAAGACATTGAACTGATCAAGGCATGGAAATTACATTTATTTTTTTCAACAAGAACATTTAAGGTGCTATTGAAAATTAGGATATTGGATATAAGATGAAAAATCCATTGCAACCCACTTCACTTTCTTAAATGGAGTTCTGATCATTTGATCAATTTATTATAAAGTGTCATTCCAAGACGGAAGACCAAGGGGTCTCTACAATAGATGTTTAGATCCTATAAATACCTATAATGTCATAGGGGGATTATAATAATATGAAATAGTTGATTACAAGATGATGAACTCATTTTAAGGTATTGTATAGAAATAGTTGTCATGAGGAAAAACAAAGAAACTAGGAAAACATCATCAATTTTAAGGAAAACATATAGACCAGCTACCATTTGTTTATAGATGACTCCTCACCCAATATCATATTTATATTCAAAGTAATTTCAATGAAATAAATGAAACTAATAAACACCATAAAAATTTTACAAAAGGATATTTCACAAAAATAGTGATATATATACAAAGAGAAACTTATAATGAAAATATTTGGACTCAGGATCATACCTCTAGCTATAAAATGCTTATAATGGACCATTATTTAGTGTTTAGATATAAGAGACTTCAAAAACCTATGAGAGAAATAAAGAAAAGTTTCCATAAGAGAAAATATTAGAGATCCAACACTATGAATGAGAGAAATAATGAAGAGTTAAGGTCATTATGTTCATTAAGGGTAGAATTATAATTTCACATATACTATTATGGGCATATGGTTTAGGCGCATGGTTGAAAAACTATGATCCTACTATGCCTTGTTGCACTGACCAATGAGGACCCCACACGGGCTAGGTTCATGGTTTGGGTAACCCTGCGCATCCCATAAAAACTACACCTAAACATTTTCTAAAACCAATCACATGATCATGTGCTAAGGCCTACATGGTTTTAGACAACCATTTAGCCTCGTGATGGCCACTGAGATCCCCACATGTTTGGTAGAAACCATGTGGTAACCTTCTGGACTAACCTATTTTCCCAAATCATGAATCTCCATGCTCTGAACAATCCCATGACTCTCATAGGACCTTCCTTATTTTGTAGTTCACATTTCACATTATTAAAAAAACGATTTTAACTAAAAACAAATTTTTCATCTATTATTGAAAATATTGGTCATTACATCTTCTACCTATGATCAACAAGTGAGAACATCAAGAGAATAAGTCTTAAAACTTATTATCCCCCATAACCTAACACTTTAAAAAATATTTTTTTTTCAGTGTAATGTTTCCTAACTATAGGAAATATATTTATTATTACTATTATTGAATCTCAAGTTTATTATTATACATGGTAACTATTATATAATTTTCACAAAAAATTTATTCAATATAAATTATCATGTAAAAAGTGTTTTCAAATGTAAATTCCATATTGTAGTAATATAACATCATACATAAGATTCTATATAAACGATATGGTAATCGTAAAGTTTTTATAAGGGTAGGTCATCAAAAACCACAATTAAAACACTCCCACGTTCACTAAATCATACTTTCTGAACATCAAATTGTTAACTCTTACATGATAAAATCTTAATTCTCTTGAGTTGTGGATGTAAAAATTATACCTTCAATGTTTTAATACATGGCTACTCAACTATATTTGACATCATATCCATGATTAAAAACTCAAAAGAGATGATATATGTAACCATGTCCCTTTTTACCTCTATCAGAACCCTAAATTATTATCCAATACCAAAATTGTATGAATAATATTACTTATATTAAAATTATTATATATGTTCTAGTTATAATTCAAAGAACTAAAACAACCCATTTGGTATATTATGAAGACTAATGTCATATCCCATTAATAACTATATCTCATTATTTTACAAGAACCATGTTCTCCTCCCTTGAATATTTTAGGTACCATTGGATAGCTATAATAAATTTTCATGTAGTTATTCATGATTTGTCTAATATTATCTTACCAAAATTTATGTATCCAAAATATCTTATTCATTACATAACATGGAATATACGATAGATCCTTTACTATAGTGTATAGATTTAATGTAAATTTTTTAATCTATCATATATGTTATACTTTAATTTTGGGATTTATTTATTTCATGTAACATTAGAATAATTCTCTCTCAAATATTTTTAACATGGAATTTTTTTAATACCTTCTCAATTGGTAAATTTTGACTAGGAATGTAAAGCCCTTAGATATACCTCAGCATATAATATTCCCTATAAATTTGGTTACTTTAAGTAATTCATGGAAACATTTATTTATTCTCATAAATAATACTAACTTTATGACTTTCATTTGTTAGGAAACATTTCTACTTAAGAAAACAATTGTGCTCTCACTGACCCCTTATTGACACATATAATACATTAATTCCAAATAAGTATTCTATTATTATTAACCATTTATGAGTCCCTAAATATATAAATATGACTATGATCTATTTTTTATATTATATGTTGTCACCAATCCTTTAGTTACATTATATGGACATTTTATATTGTTTCGTTAATGGAAATGGTCATTACATCTAATTCCCAATATAATGATAACAAAAAGTTATTGTGATATGTTAATATTTTACTAATTTCCACATCAAGAATTTGTATAATCAATTGATACTTTTTGGTTCCACTATTGGGTGACCTATATATAGTTTCTCATTAATAGACACAAATAAATTTAGATCAATTGGTGAAACATTAATATTATAGACTTAATTATTTCTGATGGAATCCATTTTCTCTTTTCCATATTTGGATGTCATTTTTTCTTATTCCAATTTACAGAATCCTTTCAGGTAAAGATATTATTAATCATAATCAATAATACACCACCTAACACGGTGTTTTGAAATCCATAAATCATTATTTTATACGTCTGTAAGTAGTTTTATTGGGATCTTTCATTTTCGATAAGTTTTTATAGAACATTTTCCATTGATAGAAACATGTGTGTTTCAATCCTTGGCTTTATTATTGTTTATATTGATCTCACAATATCAAATAAAATTTTTCTCCTACTTATACAAATATATTCCATTACATGACAACAACATTTCAATCATAGGTATTTTTGTAATTTATTTGTCAATTTTTAGAACAATTACATGTGATGTAGTTTTCTTCTTAGTTCATGATTAATTCATAAAATAGCTATAATAAAATTATTATATATAATCATTATTTATTATATAATGATTTATTTTAAAAATATAACTTATATATTATACATTATTCATTGTAGGGTTTTATGGTAAGTTTTATTGAAACAATTTTGTGAGGCATGTCTGGATTGATAATAGAAAACTGGGAAAAGATTTTATGACTCTTCATTGATCTTACTTTTTATAATATATTAAATCTAATGACTGTAATAACATGTGAGTAATGTAATTACTAAATTCTATATTTTAATGACTAATGAGTTATTGGTTTAGAAATTAAACTATTATCCATCCTAAAGAATCTTATATTTTCTTAACAAGATGTTTCTCTTTTCTCCACTTTTACATTACTTATATTTCATAAATTAATATCATAATATATATGAATTTTACCTCTACAATAATCTATGAAGTGTTAAAAAATTCAATACAAACTAACTCATAATGATTTTTTTTAAACCTTTATTATTAATTATTCTTTTACCTAAATAATGAATTCTCTTCCAATAGCTAATAATGAGTCTTTTTTAACATTAATCATTTAATTCATATGAATCATGTTTTATTAAAATTCATGATTATTATGAAACCCCAAAAACAATATTTATTCAAAAATCCAATATTGTATCATTTTGAATAATGAAATTAAGATAATTTTTATTGCAATACTTAATAAAATAATCGTTACACTATAATCAATTAACATAGAAAATATAGAATTATTATTCTTCTAACTATTGATATAGGAATCAACCTTTCTTAGTTATTGTGAGAATTCACATTACCTGTAATCATGTTTCTAAAAATCATTGGTTCCTTTTTTGGAATAAAAATAATATATTTAAAACTCAACAAGTAAAACAGAAATCATTATATGCAATGAAAATGATTCCAAAATTACATTATATTGTTCTCTTCTTATTCAATTCAATATATTCCCTCTTCTATTGAGTTTTATAGACTTATTAAAAAAATATCCTAATGTTCATTATTATCAACACGAATTATTTTTCTCATTGATGGAAATTATTAAAGATTCATTGTAATATAAATTTTAATTTTTCAAAATTTTCATTCAATTTTTTCAATATACGGGATGAGGAAGAATATTACCACCATTATATTTGTAAGGGACAATATCCATGTAGTCTGACCCTCTCCTTGTTTTGGAATCTCATGGTTATTAGTGATTTCCATGAGTGGTTCTAGATGTTTTAGGGAAAAAAGGATGAGTGTAGGGACAACACATGGTGTGTTATTATTTCAAATCCTGAGTTTATAGTTCTCGACTTGGGTGAGTTCTTGTATATAACCTAAAATATATTTCCAGTTTTTTTGAGTTTGTTTCATCAGGTTCTAGAAGATGTGTAGTTAATTGGGATTAATTTGTTTTAGGAGAAGGATTTTTGGTTGATATCTGAATATCAATGTTTACACGATATAAAATTATTTTAGGCCAAATATATTATATGTGTAGTGAAACATTGAACATTTCATAACCTCAAGGTTTTCACATAACATTAGTCCAATATTGATTTTTAGGTGGCCGACAACCATATATTCCTGTGTTTTGGGAATACTTTAGTAGGTATAGGTTCTTGGAATTCCATATATAACAATTGGTGGTGGGAATAATGTTTATGTTTTGTTTTCATGGTTCTTCACTCTATATCATATCCCTTATTCATTCCATTTTATGGTAGTTTATCTCCATTTTTAAAATGGATAATTATTTTTTTTGAGGTTGTATCATGGCATCCTTGGAGGGATGTAGCTTCTTGGAGAACATGTGATTAATACCTATAATGTGGGTACATAATCATGAAAATAAAGCCTTTTCCCTTGAGTTAAGGGATTAATTTAATGTCATCATTAATTTACATGAATTTATGATGTTGTTGTAGTTTATCCATTTGTATAAAAATGTAATTAACCTAATAATTATTTTACCATATTAATAAAAAAATGGGTTGTAGTGTTCTCAGGTTGATGATTTTTACCATTATAATGGCTTTCCTGGTGATTTTATTAATATTTTGAAATCTATGATATTTTTTATTATAATGTTTTTATTAACAAAAATTATAAAATAAAATAAATCCAAAATTAATTGAAAAATAATTAGATTAAGAATTATTGAAGTGGAATGTTTTAATATATTTTTTTATAATATGATTGTAATAAAATTGATACAGTGTGGTTGGTTAATTGAAAATTGTATTCCATATGATTAATTGAATTGATAAAGAATGTTAATCGCGATAATTTTTATGGCTAATGTTGAAACAAAAAGGCATTTCAATTAGAATGGAATATCCTTATGTTTATTGAAAATGGTTTTAATGCTAATAGTATGTTTAGTTTATTATATCTTTTTATACCTTGATGCCTTAGGATTAACATAGTTGGAACAAATTAATAATGAGTTGGTTGATTCAATATGGAATAAGAACTAATTGTGTGATAAAGATAATTTTTTTCCACATTATTTCCCCATTTTCATGAGAAGGATGATTACCCTATCATAGATTAATGATAGATTATTTGTGTGTGAATGTTGTATTCTTTATTTTGGGACCAAGATATCCTTGTCGGTTGTGATATGTTTTTTTTATTCCTTGTTATGTGATCTAGATAGGATCTTGTCAATGTGATATGATTTGGGTAGGAAGGCCCTGATGTGATATAATTTTGGGATGGATAATCCTAGGATGACTAAGATTATTTTTGGGTGTGTGGAGGCATTCATTTCAGGTCATTAGTTTTTTCATGTGATGTTGATATACATTAGGATACACATGCAGGTGTCGAGGAAGAAACTAGAAATGATATAACAGGTTTAAGTTGAGAATAAACATTGATGTGATGATGAGAGTTTGGATTCTCTCTTATGAATCTATTTAATGGTTGGTATAACATTTTCTTAGATTATCAGTATTCATTTCCCTATTTCCCAATGTAGTTGGTTGTGTTCTGGTGCATGCTTCTTCTTGGTCATAGCTTATGATGGTTTTCCTAGATTAAAGGGATTAAGGAATTATTCTTATAATGATTAAATATTTATTAACCCATGGGGTTTGTAATAATGTAATGGAGATTCCTAAATTATGATAATCTTAAGATTCCATGGACATGGATTGTATTGTTAATGGAGGGTCTGGATTTTACTCTAGTGAATAATGTAATGTATTGTGGATTAATGTTAATGGTTAATTAAAAACATATGAGTTAATTAATAAAATGGAATGATAAAATTATAATAAGTAATTAATGCAGATCTTTTACATTCTTGAGTACATATTGGATATCTACTCTTGGAGGTGTAATTTGGGAGTATCAGTTAAATTCTATAGTGATGAGTATAAGACTAGGTTTTTATTGTATTATTCTTGTGGTTCTTATTATATCCTATATACTTTGGTACTTCACACAAAGCTTCACCAGTGTCGGTTTAGGAAAGAAACTCCCATTAGTCCCTGGGATAAATTTTTTCCCAACATCTATGTGGGTGGATATATGGCTAACTACCCCCTCTAGCCCGATCTCCCATCATGGATGTTACATGTGATGGTATTCATATTTCTTATTTTTCCCATACATTTTTATAGACTTTTGTGATGGTTTTTTCTAATTCAAAAACAAGTATTCTCAAATATTGTATCAAAAAAATTATGATAGGTATGATGTATATAGGCTATGATGGCTCGAGGTACCTAATCGGTGTATTTTTTTGATGGATTGAGGTATAATACCCAATATAAGATATGTTTCATATAGTATGTGGTGGATCCTACAAATTACTCAATTACTATATATGGATACGTGGATGTGATTATGCGGTGATGTGATGCACACTATGCATGTTGTCACTCCTTAAACAAGTTCCTTTGTGTTGGATTATTTTGGAGAGAGATGGCTCAGGATGTGTAACATTTGGGTAGTTTAGATAACTAGTGGGTAAGAGGGGTTGGGTTGCCATTGATGTATCGTTATTATATTATATGATCATTTGTATACGATACATGCGAAGAGTTATCCCTGGTGATTCTTGGAATGTATTATACTTGTTAGGTGACAATTAAGATCCACTATTGTTCATTGTGCTTTAACATGTTTTCTTTATAATTTCCATGAAAGGATCCAGGGAATATCCTACAATGTATACATTTTTATTATCCCTATATTTATATATGATCTATTGTTTTAGGTAAAAATAATTAGTTTGTATATTTTTATATATATTAACGAATGAAAATTTAATTTTTTTATTATTTCAAAATTATAATTGAAAACAAACAAAATGAACAAACAAGTCTTAAACAAAAGTGGAAAATATAGAAATATATCATAAAATCATTAAATATGAGACTAAGAATATTAAAATTAACCACCCTATATAACTCTTATTCAAGTATGGTTTCATAGACATATTAATCATACATAATATTATCTTTATATTGATTGGCCATCTTATCCCATTTGTGGATATAATATTTTATGTTTACTTACCTTTCAATGAAACCCCACACAACAATTTGAACATGATTTTTGTTACAAACAATTTTTTCCTAATTATGATCAACTTGAACCATTCCCTAATAGATTTTTTTAAAAATATTTTTCAAGAATTGATATGGAAGTATTATTCTATAATTTCCTCCTTTGATTGAATAATGAGCTCCAAAAATTTCCCCCTTGGTTCCCAATTTTATCATTGTTTGCTCTTTCTATTCCTTATCATAAGATCTGGTTACAATTGTTTTTGGTATATTTTAGTTATATTTGTGAAACATTTCCCATATAAAATAGAAAAATCGAAAAAAATTATATTTTTTTCCCTCCATGAGCCATACCCAACCATCTTTCATTGGTAGTCCTACTCATAGTCCTACATTGGTTGAAAGTCTCTTACATTATCAATTAGATCGATATCCTTAGACAACCTTGACCCAACATATTTTCATTTCCACATTGGGATGTATGATCCTTATAGTTTAGGATTAGTATTAACCTTTTAATTTTCATTAAATGTTGTGAAATGATTTGGGAGATAAATTCTCCTTGAATATTCTCTCCGGTTGAGTATCCCACATCTAAGAGACAATGTTGAAATCAAACCTGGAAAATCATGTACCTCAGTATATTCCCTTGAATCTTCTTGGGTTCTATCTCAATGAGTTGTATAATTTTACTTTCTATTTACCCATTTTTTATAATTCCAACATTAACTATATTCAAAAACTAAAAGATATCAAGAAAGGGATTGTTATATTATCTCCTAGGACATGCTATTTTTACATATAATCAACAAAATATCATCTCATTATAAAAATATATCAAAAATAGGTTTAGAATTCATAATTCTTTTATATTCCTAAATATATTCAAAAAATATCATTTCTATATTAACTATATGATCAATAGAGAGGCCAGCCAAAAACTGGCTCAAATGAAAGGCCATGAATAACATCTTCATGAAGATCCCTATTATCATGAGGGTATGATGGAACCAAGAATCTTGAATACTTTAATGAATATTAGTTTAATATCCAAGACCCGATGAAAAATTTTACAACCAATTAAACTATTTTCCAATATTAATCCCGACCCATTCAACAAGTGTTATGGAAATATCATCCTTAAAATATATAAATGAGAAAACAATTGGAAAACCAATTTTTGTTCTATTGTCTGAAAACATAAAATGACCTACAATGTTCCTTGGAATGTGTATTATTAAAATATTTTAAAAAATATGGGGCAGTTTATGATGAATTACCCAATATTACATGGATATAATATAACGCATCCTATTAGTGTTCTATAACCATCGGAAGAGGAAGAAGTTGGATTAGTTGCAAAATCAGGATGTTCCAAACCATGCTATAATTAAACCCTCCACTAATTTGAACCAAATCATGATGTATCGCATGTTTATAATTCTAATAGTCATAGTTTCTATTAAACTTAAGGAATTAAAAAAATCCATAGAATTATTCAACACATAGATGATGCTGATAGAAAAAACAATGTAATATTAAGGAGAACCGATGAATCCATGATCACTAAACTTGAAATCTCAAAATGAAGAAAATCATCCATATGATTCATAACATTAGGGATAAGTATGATTTTGGAGATGTCTTGAATGTAAACATGGATAGAGAATGGCATGTAGGGAATAGTTTGAGCCATATAAGAAGACGAAGGTAGAACCTCATCAAAAAAAGTATGGTGATTTGGAGGTAGAAATCATTACCTTGGTCATCACCGAGAGCACCAGATAGGGAGATTAAAGAGATTATAATAGGGTATTAATATCTAATGCTTTTTATAGGTTATGATTAAATTTATTGGCTGCTTTTATCATTAACTTTTTGATATTTTAGTTTTTGTTTTATTTGTTATATAGCACTTTTAAATTTCTTATATTTTCTAGTGATTATATATATATATATATGTTTCTGTGTGTTAGAGTATGTATTGATTTTTTTATATGTCATGACACTCTCTTAATCATGTTCTCTTAGTGGGTAATACCTCCTGTATGTAGGCTTATTTTACAATCAATACTAGTTACCAACCCAGATCCTACTAGATGTGGGACATAGGTAATCAACATCTCTCATCCCTCATTGTTTTCCCAATATAGTTATTTTTGGGGGGGAGGTGTCATAATTGAGTGGTATAAAGGCTTTATATGACCGAAAATATATATTTTGGGGATAGTCAGAAGTGATATTCTAAGGGTTTTTATGGAAACAGTGCCATCTATGTTTAGTAAATAGTGTAAACATGATAGCCTCTCAAAAACATTTTTATTTAGGTCCCCCGGTTATCTTATAGAAAAAAAACATTAATTTTATTTTCCTAAAAATTGAATTCATACTTTTTGGAGGGTAGAGATATATTAAAGGATCAGGATTCATTTTATTTTTTCATGTGTTTGACATAGGTACACCTTCATACAAGTAAAAACCCTAAAAAAGATAAAACATTATTGACTAATTATTGTTAAATATTTCATACGCTAGTTTTAATATCTCTAACAATTATTTCATTTTAATGTCTTTGAATAAGTTCTATTTCCTCATCAATTCCTGTCCATATATGTTTAGAAATATCTACCTTCAAATAACGGGAGATTGAGGTTTATGAGGGAAATATTTGGTGGAGGAATATATGTGGGTTTTAGTTCAATATTATATTGAATTATGAGGGTTATATTTTAGATTCATTCACAAAAGACTATTTTAAAGAGGTTTTGATAGGCTTCAGTTAGAAATGAACATATAAAGAGAAAATGATTTCCTAGTTTCTGACGATGATGCATGGAGCAGCGAAGAAGTTACTGTTCATGTTCCTTGAGGATCATGATGATGTATGAGTATTAAGAGAAAAATTATGAGAAATGTTCTATGATGATATAATTTCTTTGACTGGAATGGTGGCATGTCTCCAAGGAAATCATACTCTTCGATAGAAGAGTTAAAACATGTGAGAGTTCTTAATTAATTTTAAGACCCTTCTATGATATACTTCAGATCGGTTTCCTAAAGAGGATTCCACGGTGTGGAATTTTGAGGAGGCTTCTCATCTAGATGTGTAGATCTAGATTACCATGTTTATGTTTAATATATATCATGAGGTGCCGGAGATATTAGATGTTCTTGAGAGAATTATGGCTAAAATTGGATCATCAAGATAGGGGATTCAATAATATTCTTTATACAAAAAAAATGTTGTCGGTGGTTCTTAATTTTAATGAAATAAGATCATTCAGTATGATGGGGTAAGTCCAAGCCCTCATCATATAGTTTATCCAGGGAGGTGAAACTTATACCAATACCAAGGGATCAAATACATTTTTTTATTATAGTAGAAAAGTTCATCAATTATGTGTGTGACTGACATTTATATGCAGATAGTTTGTTTTAAGGTTTTACATTTTATGTTCCTCTATTGAGTTCATTTCATATCAGGAAGAAGCGAAAGGGTGAACACTTTGGGATTAACTAAGTGAATATGGGTAGGAAAGAGTACATATCCAAGACACTTCTCATCCTTATAGAATATGGTGTGGAGATATAGGTTTTATTTAGGGTTATTATAGTGGTATTGGAGTAGGTTGTGTTCATCATCATGTTTCATAGTTTCTATCACTAGGCGATCCATTTTTCATTCAAGATACCCTTTTCTTATTTTCAATATGGGTGCATACATTGTTTGATTCATGAGAAATGAACTCCTTTATATCTCCTACAATTGTCGATGATTTGGAACATGAGTTAAATAGGCTTCTAATTCCCTGGGCATTAAATACACTATTTGGAGGTTGATCTATTATTCCTAAAGTTTGTAGTGACTATAAAGTAGTTCTATGGCAGCACTTCCCTAGTGTAGATTTCATATATTAATGGATACATGCATTTGAAATCATCCTTTGCATTATTTGGATATATTCAATGTAATATATTGTGTTTATTCAAGAGGATGGTTGTGTTATATATATTTAATGGATAAATAGTTCTTATTTTTGGAAATCTATATGCTCAAATGTGTGAAGGCATGTTCCAGCATTATATTCCTTGATGGTCGAGTGGATTTTTATCTCGTAAAAATTTTAACAGTAAGTGTTTCACTTGGTTGTAGAGGAATACCCTGATACCATTCTTCGGGAGCATGTAGAGTTACCCCCTCTATGAGATATTTATATTTGGATCATGCTATATCATGGAATGTCCCCTATATCATTGTCCCTATATTGGATGGTGCCTTTTGAGTTTTGATATATGAGAGTCAAACTCGATTATCAATTGCATTGTTTTTTTTCTACTAAGGGTTTCACCTTGTGGTAAACCAATGGTTTTAATGAATAAGGATACATAATGTTTGAATCATTTTATATATTATCAGGACTTGAACAAAGTGAAAATGGGTACCCCTTATCTACTGACATGGATTGATGATTTACTTGATCAATTAAAGAGAGAATTTTGTTCTCGAAGATTGATCCACAATCATGATATCATCATATTCAAATGAATGATGAGGATATTCAGAAGATTAATTTATTTTATATCCATGAGTATTATGAGTACATTATGATGTAGTTTCATGTGATGAATGATCCTACGATGTTTATGGGTTTGATGAATATAATTTTTAGAGTGTTCCTAGAAAATTTCATGGTGGTTTTCTCTAAATAAATCCTTTCATACTCTGCATCTTTTATCTGATGAGAATCGTGAAATAATAGGAAATACATTATATAATTCCTTCATATTTAGTATCTGTTCATGATTTTTTTATGTGTGACCTATTGGGATCATGACTAGTTTATCATAGTGTATTTTAATCCTGGTTTGAGTGGATATGGGTCATTTGAAGATAAAGGTTATTTTACGTTGGGTAGCATCCAAGACAGTGGAAGAGGTATGGAGTTTCCTTATATAAAAAGGATATTATTAGATGTTAATAGATAATTTATGTTGGTTAGTGACTCTTATAATAGTCTAGATCGAGAAGCATTAGACATTCATGTGTACTGACCAATGTCAGGAATATTTTGGTTACATAGTAGAGAATTTGATTATCACTCCTATCATTTTTTGTTCAAGTTATAGAGATTAGTTTTAGGTTTTATATTATGTTTCTCATAATATATTGGTATGTGTTCAAATGTAGAATAGGTCACTTTTTTCTTATGGGACCAAGTACTTATATACTCATGATTATAACTATTCTACACATGTTTTCGATTTAGTGTCAGTTTAGTTTTTATTTGGGGTTATGGAGACATTACTTAATCTGTGAGAGTTTTTAGGGTTTTCATACCATTAAGAGCCTAAGGTATTTCTTATAATAATTTTACATAAAATTTAATTATTGGTGTTATATGAAATTTATACAGGACTATGACTTTGATATTTCACATATTCGAAGAAAAATAAACGGCGAAGCTTATACGCTGAGCAAGATGTCATGTGCTAATTTCATGTGTGAATATATAGATTTGTATTGATTTATTGAAGAACTATTGGTTACGATTATAGATATTAGATAGGTTGGTAGTATAGGTTATATTTTACTAATTATAGTTCAGTTTAATATGGTTTTGTGTGTGCGGGAGACTTAGTTGTGTGATTCTGTGGTTCTATCATGAGAGACTAGCTTGTTATTGGAAATGCCCCTAATGGGTTTTCTAAGGATGGATAGAATCTGGGGTTAGTCTAGGGATTTATTTTCATTTATTGTTTGATTCATTAGAAAGTACTTCATGATTGACATATCTCACCATTATTGTTACATCCTAGTGTGATGAAGATTTTTAGATCTCTAATATGACTATGTTGGTGACTTGGTTTGATGAAAGACGTTGAAGTGATTTTTTATCAATGTTTTTTCTTTCAAAAGATGAATTTCAAGCCCCATGTTCTAGGTGGGTTTCTCTAACCAATAGATATTCTTGTTTAGAAGTTGGAGGACAACTCAAGGGAATTTGTTACAAATTCACCTTGATATCATGGAGTCTATGATTCTGTATGTGTGATAGTGAATCGTTTGATGAAATCATCCCCCATTATAGTGATCTTGGAGTAGAAATGAGAGGAGGTTTTTTTGATGCAGTACCTATAGGTGGTGGTGTGACTCTAAGTAGTACATTATATTATCATATCTGATCGAGAATCTAGTTTTACCTCCTTGGTGTGGAGAGTTTTGCAATATGAGTTTTTCACTGTTTGGAATTTTCACTACCATTAATTTTCATAATTATGGAGATATAAGGTGGACCATAAAAACTCTAGAATTTTATTTCACTCTTGTTTACAATATTTTTTAGGTTCATGTAATATTAAATATTCCATGGTTGAATTTTGATAAATAATATTTACCATGACACCATTGGTATGGATCCATTTGATGCTTTGTAAGGATTACTTTTAAATTCTTGATTGTATTGGATGGGGGTTGTTGGGGATTAAATTCTTCGATTTTAACTAGTACATAATATAATCAATATGGTTCATGAAATTCCTGAGAGCATTTAATTACTGTAGTCTTATCAATTATCCAATTATACTCATAGCATTATTCCTAAAGATTTTGATATTGGAGATATCTTGTTTCATATAGATTTCAAGGATTCCTTATATAATTGTTACATTTTGTTCCTTTATGATATTTAAAAATGAATGGGTCTATCATTTTGAAATCATTTCGAGTTGGAAACTTATAGGATGGTGTTGTTTTAAAAACAATTTTCTAGATACCAATAAAATCCAGTAGCATTTAAATATTTGATTGAAGATAATGATCATTGGATGTCACTATGGTTGATTGGGTATTCTTAATGGTATAAACTCAATTTCAAAATATTTTATTTGGTAAGCATGCAATGTTCAACCCATTTTTGTCAATATAAGCAATAAGGTGAAGTGTATTAGTGTTTTGGATTAATCATTATCTATTTATCCATCACACAATATTATAAATAACATTTTACTCATATCATAGCTCTCTATGTATGATGTATAATCAATATATGTTATTTACAGTGATGTCGTAAAATTAGAGGTAAATGTGTGGTTTGAATAGTTGTTGGTGTAGATTATAGATAGAAAATAGAGAGTGGTTCAAAGTGAAAATAATTTCTCTACTATATGCATTTCCTTAGAATAGAAATGTTCAAATAGATTCATCGGAGCTAATGTAAAATATGTGATCCTAATGGATGGGTATTTTTTATGAGTCGTAGAGATGGTTCTAAAGGAAGGGATCCCATAGTTGGATTTTACAAAAATCCATCAATTTTAAACAATATTCAATTCAATTTAAATTATTTTCAAATTTTATTTGACTATTGGTTTCTAAGAATATGATTTTAATGGTTTCCGGGATAAAACAAGGTAATAAATAGAACCATAAAATTTTGTGGTATGATACAAAAAACCATTAAATGTTTGGTATGATCCCATTAATAGTTTGATGGGAGTGAACTAGGGTAGTAACCCCTAAATCCCAACAAGACTTCAAGTGGGGTTCATCAAATATACAGTGGACCAACATAGTTATTATGGGAGACCACCCATTTTATGGTGAGTTAGTTTATACTCAATATTTTTCTTATAGATTTTTAGAAACATGGGCCCTCTATTACTCTTTTATACAGTCCATTTTCCTCACCATGATAGAAACAAAAGGAACATATTTCCTGGAATTATATATACATATTTTTCTCCCCATTTGTATTATTTGTTCAAAATCAATAATTACCAATTGTAAACATCTACTCTAGGTAAGGTTAATGCCATGAAACACTTTATTCTAGGGTTTCTTATCTATTTCATTATCTCCCATATTAAATCTGTTAGTGTGAGGGGGGATTTTTTTGATAATGTGGGGTATTTTTATTTAATTAACCATATACCATTCTTGAGTTTATTTCTCATGGGAAAAAGTTATTGATTATTTAAATTAATTAATGTATTTAGGGTCTAAAATGATGCAACCATTTTGGAGAATTGCAGGAAATATTTTTCTAATACTTCTTATTATGTGTCAGTTCTTGGTTTGGTTTTTTATTTAGAGACTACCTTCTTCGATATGAATTGAAAAATTTATTATAGGATGGGACCCAGTTTTAGAGGTTATTATTTTATGTTATGTAAATTTTTTCTCAATTGATATAGGGGGCCATTTTGGTTTTTTGAGCCTATAGGGAGATATTAGAGGTAATTTAATACATAATATTCTCTATAGTATCACTATGAATGAGACTGGGGGATGAAAAGTAAATTGGGTTAGTCTTGGTCATGGAATGTTAAATTTATGTGTTAGACCATTATATCTACCCGTTTTTCATATGTAAGTGGGATTATGAAATTATTCAATCCACGTGCATTAGAACTCTATTAATAAATTGTGTGGCATAATTGGAAGATATAACCCTGATGTGTATTCATACTCTTATATTTCAGTGGTTTGGTATTGTATTACCAACCAAATACAATATTTATAAATTTTTTTTTATATTATTTAAATTTCTGGATTGGTTTAATATTATTATAGACTCCTAGCTATTTATATGAACTTCCCAATATTGGCAAGACATAGGCGCCAAAAATGGACTTAATGACTCATTTTCACTTTTTTCATTATGGAATAGTGATTATTAGTCTTTACTAACTATTTATATTATCTTTAATATATTAATATGATGTTTGGGTGACCAATAAGGATCATCGTACCTCTTCATTTCTTTTTATTTAGTGGATGGAAATTTTTAGGAATTAATCACCATTTATATGCACTTGGAAACATATTTTGGATACAAAGGGACTAGAAATGGATGGTGTGCCTATTAATACCACTTGGGATATACAGAAAAATGGGAGGGGGTGAATTTAATTTTGTGATTTTTTGTTCTAATTTTAATCATTTTATCTATTTACCTCTTTAACAGCTTAAGATCAGGATTCTCTTATTCTCTTACATCTCTTTCACATAGCAGTTTGGACATATTATAACATCCAAGGTAAATAAAAAATATTATATTTTCATATTTATGAATAATTTTTATTTTAATATTAATTTTACTTTAAAGGGGATTCTATGATATATGTTCAACATGATATACAACTACATGTTTATTTGAAAACATATACTTCACACAATTATGAGTCATACAGAAAAATAATAATATTATATTATTTTAAATGGTAGTTAACACGTTGTTGTTGTAATGGCATGAATGCATATAACTAACTACAGTATGACTATACATGTTTTCTAAATGTTTTTACATTTATCCAATAAATTTTGGATGCATAAAATGTGAATGAATCAAATATTAAGCATACAATCTCTAATATTCTTTAAAAGCTCGATTTATCACCTTTTGATGGAGATCCATATTTAAATCTAGTTTTTGTCACTTTTATATGTTCTATTTGACAAAATAATATTTTTCACTATGATCGGGACATCAAAATTTACAATGGATGAAATTTTGGTATTTTTATGATAATGTTCATTTTTAATTATTAATGATAATACTTTATTTTAATTTAATACTTCTTTTTAATATAGTTTATTTACAAGGTTAAATTATATTTTTAATTCATTTTAAAGTGTAATAAAATTATGATTTTCTATTTACTCAATTTTTTTTTCTTTTTATGTAATTTCACTTTGACATTGGACATAAACAAGTGTCAATCTTTTGATAGTTATTATTTCTTAAAAACGGGATTTTTATTTTCAATGTGGGAATTAATTTTAAACTAATTTCTGCCACTTTAATTTTGAAAAATAGATTCCATATTTGGAATCAGGAGGTCCAGATTGTGTAAAAAGTTAACATTAATTTTTAGACATTACGAATAGTTACTTAAGTAAATATATTATTTACCATGGTTAAAGTTTAAATCTGGTAAATAAGGGTAAAAAATAAGGTTATAATAATTTTCAATTTGTCTATAATGTTTTCTAATCATATTGGTTGACACATTTCCGACAATGGGAATCTTTGGGTCGATTTTGGGACCCCATGAATCCCCTTGTGAATGATAATGACACTTTATATTAACTAATTTATAGTAAAGACAAAAATGGCATAAACATAAATCTTTTAGTAAATAAATTTTTTACATGGAGTTATATAAGTTCTATATTAGGATATAAATATTTATATTAAATATAAAAATATTTCCTACATCACGGTATTTTTTTATAATTTTTAGATATCAAATAAATAAAAATATTTATGACATAATAATGATGAAGGCTTTACCTATTTAATGAGTGATTAAATAAATAAGATTATAAAAATTAAAAAATATCTAAAACAAGTAAAATTATTATTGGATGATGTTATTTCAAACATGAGTCATCTTATCTTCGATTTTAATGCATTTTGGAACTTTAGAAACTGTTAATCGTTATATAATAAAATAATATTTTTTAAATTTTCTTAAAGAGCCCCTCGTCCCCCTTATAAAAGAAAATCACATCTAACTCATTACTCACACCTCTCAAGTCATGTTTATCATCCATACTATACCTAATTAATCTCCCTATATGCCACTATTTTCCTAGGAAGCCTTCCCCTAGGAATAAGGCAATTCAAGTAAACCTTTTGGTTTAAACCAAAGGGAGATACCTGATTTAATAATAATAGCTTCTCTTTAGTGTTTTTCTTTTATTTTACTTATCCAAACCCCTAAACTATTATTATTCTTATATTTTATAAAACAACAAGTGTAAAAATATACTAGGTAGTATTTATGAGAAGTATTCCAACTTCACATATACACACATCCATCTAATGGGTATAAAACATACTGTTTCTCCAGACAGGGAACTACTTCCATGCAAAATGATGACAGTTCAATATTCTCCAACCACTTCTTATGGTGTCCATTAAGATGTAAATGTATTTATATGAAATATATATAATATATATACATATTTTTTTTATTCTTATGTATTTTTCATTTATAAAATACTTTTATGGTTTCTATAGTGGGTATATACAATAGTTTCATTTAAAGAAGTGTAAACAACCGCCCCCTCAAAGTGATATAACTCGTTCATGGAATACATGGAATGTATAAAAGATAGAGTTAATGAAATTATATATCATGTTATAATAGAATTATAATATACCTATTTATCATTATACTTTCATTCCTTTAAAAATACTAAATAGAAATGAAACTAGCGTACATGTGTACATACAACTTACCATCTCCATGAATGGTGCATTTCAATTATTATCTTCAAATGTTAGATACTATTATATTTATACTGGATATATATGATATATATGATATATAAATAATGAATATTATTCTATAGATAATGTAATTTCTACAACATGAACGACTTGTAATTATAAGAATTTCATTTTTGACTCAAGTACAAAATATCAACAAAACTGTTGTTATTAACTTAAATGATTACATAATATATATAACATGGTAATAAGTTATATAAAAGGAATAAGAAACATGAAAATCGTTCTTCAGAAATTATAAATTAACTATATATTATTATTCAAGAGATTAAAGAACAAAATGGACCAATCAACCATGAGGTAAGGGACATCATTTCAATCTCCTTTCATTGAGGCATATTTTGTTTTATATATGATTTTATTTTATATGGTGTTTAAACACCATTTACTTATTATTTCATTCAAATGGAATATTTTTTTAAAGATTTTTACTAAATACAAAAAAAATTATTTTTTTTAATGTAAGCAGTGACAATGACCGTTCTACCGCTGTGTTTATTATTTGATCTTTGGCTTCCATAACAAGTAATAATGTCTTTAAAAGAAAAATAAATACCATTTACTATTTTACATATTTTGTTATTAGAA
The DNA here is from genome assembly GCA_963277665.1 of Viscum album. NCBI lineage: Eukaryota > Viridiplantae > Streptophyta > Magnoliopsida > Santalales > Viscaceae > Viscum > Viscum album. Next base: position 398,337,792 of record OY728148.1, read on the forward strand.
ATGGTTTTAATAATGTATTTGTTATGTCAATATATTGATATGATATATTGTGATTGAAATTTGGAAATATTATCTTTTCTTTATGTTTGTATTATGTGTTATGAATGTGTTATGGTACTTGGGAATTTTTTACGCATATGGTTGGTTCCGTGATAAACCTAGGGCAGGTGAGCCCGGGATATCTCTCCAATGCACTTTGTAATGTGACCAAGTTAGATGTGAATGTTTTTTATAATAGATTTAGGAAATATACTATGATGGGTATTCTAGATGTAACCCCCTATGTGGATGTGAAAGCTACATCCTATGTATTTTATGGGTACGACAAGTTACATTTATGAATTGTCATTACTATGTGTTGTTCATAAATTTTATGATTTTTTGAGGCGTGATAAAATTCTAATGTTATGATGGACTAATGTTTTTTATGTTTAATTTAAAACCCTTATTGTGATTTTTATGCTCATCCATTTTTTTGGAATATTATTCACATGACTTAAAGATGATTAGGGTCATGGATGGGATCAACAAAATTTCCTAATGTCTAAAACATGGAACTAGATGTGACTCTTTTTTTCAATAGTTTTTATTTTATGAAAAAATGGAAACTGATTAGAAGTTTCTACTTGGTAATTTTTGAGATTCAATGTAATAGTTATGTCATAATTCTATAAAACCATGAATCTTAAAAGATCCTCAATGTGAATTATCCATTTAATTCCAGATTATGCAATGATTAAAGGATGGGTCATTATAGTTGGTATCAGATGTCAGGTTAGATAAATTTATTATTTTATATATTGTTAATTAATATCCATAAATTAATTTATATTATTATTGAAATCATATATCATTAACATATTACCGTGTTGTTTCGCCAAAACTATTTAGTTTAGAATGGTTTCCTGCCGGGGAAATAGGGTAGCTGTGATGGGAAAACATTATGAAGAAGACAACCTTCCAAATCAAAAACATGAGATGGCCAGAATCAGATCTGACCTATTTTTTGTTTTGATGACACAATTGACTTAGGCTATAAATGGTAGTGGTATCCATGCACAAGATCATACTGATCTACCACAGAGAAATATATCATTAGTGGGGCATTTCATGAGGCAACATCCCCCATAATTCAAAGGATAATCTTAACCTATTCTATTTGAAGGTTGGAGTAAAGAACTGAGAATATTTTTCATTTCATGGGGTGTTCATGACATCAAAAGGTTAGTATTTTTGTTTTCCCTTTTGAAGGTGAAGCCAATTAGTGGTGGTCTATGGTGAAAATTAATAGGGATATAGTTGTGAAGAAAACGTTTTTTATGGCTGTAATTTTTTATTTTTAACGTCAGATTTTGTCCAACATTATTACAGGAGACGTTATAAACAGATTTATTATGGTGGTTATTTTACAATCAATATAAAAAAACTAATCCAAGGCACTTTTCACGTCGTTTGATAAAAACCCGACATGGAAAATGCTTCAGAGGAGTGCTTTATTACTTTGGTTATTTAATAACCGACATGATATATACCCTTTCACATGAGTTATTATATAACTGAAATCATAAAGCACTCTTCTGAGGCGTTTATCACGTCGGTTATTTTTAAAACCGACATGATAAACCTGTCTGTCAAGTGATTTTCAACGTCGGTTATATAATAACCGCTGTAAAAACATATCTATGACGTAAGTTATTTTATAACCGAGATAAAAGACTATACATTTCAATGTATTACATCGGTTATGAAATAACCAACCTAAAAACCATTTCCCATGATGTTATTATGCCAGTTTCTAAATAATCGACATTATAACAAATAAGGATGCATTTTTTAACATCAGTTATGAAATAACCGACTTAAAAAAACCAATTTTTTAAAATAAACCCGAACCACTACTATTCCCAACCAAATTACCTGAAACAGAGAAAAATCTTACCAAAAACTAATAAGACCCCCCCCACCACACCCCTTGACACCCCCCACACCCCTGGACAGCCCCCACCCCTAGACATCCCCTACCCCTCGGCATCCCAATAACCCCTGAACATCCCCCACACCCCTGGACAACCCCCCCCCCCTCCTATATACCCCCTACCTGGACAGCACTCCCACACCCCTGGAAAGCCCTCCCACACCCATAAACAGACCAAAAAAAGTTACCAAAAATAAACCAGAACCCCCTCACCCCACTGGACAGCCCCACCACACCCCTGGACACCCCCACACCCATGGACGGCCCCCACCCCTTATACTGCACCCAACACCCCCGAACAACCCCCCACCATCATGGAAAACCCCCCCTGGACTGCCCCACCACCCCTGGACAACCCCCACACCCCTGGACAACCCCTCACCCTCTTGGACTCCCCCACACACCTTGACTGCCCCCACTGCTGGGACATCCCCCACCCTCCCGGACACCCCCCCCCACACCCCTTGATTTCCTCCACCCCTTGGATATCCCCCCACACCCTTGGACACCCCAACTTCTTAGACACACCCCACGCCCAGGACTGCCCCACCCCCAACCCCATCCCACCCCCGTGACTTCCCCCACTTTCCTGGACACACCCACACCCATGGACTGCCCCCCTGGACAACCCCCCACACCCCTGGACAGCCCCCACCCTCTTGGACACCACCCCCTCCCACCCTGGAATACCCCCCCCCCCACCCACTGGACAACCCCACCCTCTTGGAACCCCCCCCCCCACTCCCCTGGACTACCCCCATCATAGGGACATCCCCCCACCCTCCTAGACACCCCCCCCCCCACACACACACACACACCCCTGGACTGGCCCCCTAGATAACCCCCCACATCCCTGGACACCCTCCAGCCTTCTTGGACACCCACCATACCCCTGGACTGCCCCCACCCCTGGACTTCCCGCCACCCTCTTGGACACCACCCCACACCCTGGGACAGCCCACACCCCCTTGAAAGTCCCCCACACCCTTGGACAACCCCCCCCCCACTCTTGGACGCCCCCACCCCCACAACCTTGGACTACTCCCCACCCCCCAGGTCTGCCCCCACTCTCCTAGACACCCCCCCCCCCCACACACACACACACTCACACACAGCCCTAGACTACCCCCTAACCCATGGACACCACCCACACCCCGGGACAACCCCCACCCTCCTGAATGCCCCCACACCCCTGGACTGCACCCCCCCCCCCCCCACACCCTGGGACTACCCCCACCCTCTTAAATAACCCCCACATCCATGTACTTCCCCTCACCCCGTGGACAACCCCCCCCCCCCACAACCTTGGACAACCCCCACCCTCCTGGACACCCACACACCCCTGTACTGCCACCCACCCCCGAGACTTCACCCCACCCTCCTAGGCATCCCCCCACACCCCTAGACTTCCCCACACCCTGGAGAGCCCCCCACACCTTTTGAAACCCCCACCCTCCTGGACCCCCCCACACCCCTGGACTACCCCCACCCTCCTGGACCCCCAAACCCCTGGACTGCCCCCACCCCTAGACATCCCCCACATCCCTTGAAAATCCCCACCCTCTTGGACACCCCCCACACCCATGGACTTCCCCCACCCCTAGGACTACCCCCCCACACCCTGGACACCTTTAGACATCCCCCACATGCATAGACAACCATCCAACCCTCCTGGACCACCTCCCACCTCACTGGACAGCCCCACCACACCCCTGAACACCCCCCCCCCTCACCGGACACCCCCATACAAAAACCTGACAAAAACCAGCCCCCCCCCCCCCTCCCACTGGAAATCCCCCACCACACCCCTTAACAACCCCTCCCCCCACACCCTCGGACTGCCCCACCCCATAGACTGCCCCTCGACAGCTAGTGTTGGGAGAGGAGGTTCTACCATTCCTTAGCGGGAACACCACTGGAAGGTACTCATAACTCCCACATGCGAATATTGAGGTCTCAAGATGATTCGCATGTGGGAGTGATGAGTACCTTCCAGCGGTATTCAGCCCCCAAAGGGATGGGGATGCCTCCTCTCCCACCCCCATGGACCGCCTCCCCTCCCCCATCCCCATGGACACCCTGGACTCTCACACCCCTAGAAACCCCCCCCCCCTACACCCCACAAGACACCCCACACCCCTGGACACCCCCTAGACAGCCCCCACTCCCCTGGACAGTGCTTCCACCCTCTTGGAAATGCTCCCACCCCACTTGACTTCCCCCCCCCCCACTCTCATGGACACCCAGGATACCCCAAACCTAACAAACAACCCTCCCACACCCCTGGAACCCCCCAACCCCATTGAACACCCCCATACCTTTGTAACCCCTCCCCCAAGAGCATAATTCATACCAGAAAAACAATCATAAGTAGACCAAAACATGAAGTAGAGAAAAATTAAATATTCATACATATAACATCCAAAATGTACAATGTCAAATTAAAATAAACTAAATAAAAACTAAACGACTACCAAAAACACAATTAAAATGAAAATATTAAAAATTAAATTTTACTCTACAAGCAACTAAAATTTCATCAAACCTGTAAAATAATTTTTACATTCCACTTGTAAGTGTTTGACGTCTTGAGCATTATAAGGTTGAGGGTCATAAAATAGCTACAAATTAAAAGGATAGTAGTTAACATATATAATTAATAAATCAAATGAAATATGATGGAAAAGTTTAAAATGAAATCTTACCAGGTCAAAGTCTATAACTTTCCCAGTTGTTATTATTTCATACATAAATCTTAACATATAAAATCTGCATTCGATGGTGCCTTGTTTTTCATGAAAATTCTATTTGAATGACTGTAAATTAAATATATTATTATTATGTAAGAAATAAAAAAGTACAAATTAGAAATGGATATTTACCTTTACATTTACATATTTGATCTTTGCACTCTTTTTCATTGTGTTTTTTTTTGAATGTAAACCCATACATTATTAGAAAATAATATGAATGGGTGAAAATAAAAATTCATTATAATATATAAAACTATTGAGAAATTAAAACATACATTTCCAACATTTTCTTAAAACATTCCCTCACATCACCATGGACAGAGCATGTCCAATAAAGTGTCTTCTCCCTTGGAAAAAAACCCCTAACATCCAATGATCACTGATAAAATAACATTTATGGTTAGTGGGTTTTTATGTTAAAAGATAATGAACTCTTTGAGAGAGATGTGATTCCTACCTCTCACAAAAATGCATCATCCTACATTGTGTAACTATATTCTGTTCATGTCTTTCAGAAATATAAATCATTCTTTGTTCCTCATGAAATGCACATGCTTGAGGGGAAATCAATTTCGGGTCCATGAACACATATACATTTGTCGGCTCATTCTTCCCACATATGTTATAAAGATACCGAATAAAAAACAGATATAAGTATACATTTTTAATAAATATAACACAGGGAAAAGGTGGGTAGACTTACATGGAGAAAATTTGCACCACATTGATGCCCAACTTATCTCCAGTAACAATCTACATGATATCTGTTTTCACAATCCCCACAATTATTTCACATCCACAAACATGATATTTCATTGGAAACTTATAATGATCCACCAACAAATTTGAAAGTAATTATAATCTATAAATACTACTAGAATCTGTATATGATGTAATATCTATTTGTATTTGATGTTGTCTATACAGTATTTCTTTAGCTTTGAAATATTGATGTAAAAATGAATAGAAAAATATATTAGTTTTCAAATGATAAAACAACATTAATAAAAAAATAAAACAGAAGAGATAACATACATACCTCAATGGTAATGAGTCAAGGAAGACTGGATGGCCAAATTAAAAAATGGTCGATACTATGTCCAACAGTCATCACCTCATCTGTTGGTAATGGTACTTGAGCTAATATATCTATAATATCCTGTATAGTGACCCTTTGATTCTCTAGCTCTAATTTTTGATGAATAACTGTATCCCCTATACAATGTACCATACCATAAAAAAATTTATGATGTTGAGGATCCTCAACATACAACTCGCAATAAGTAGGAAGTTACGGTAGAGGAGTATGATAAAAATTGTGGACCGCAGGCTAAGGTGGGGAGTGGGAGGTACTGGCGTAGGTGGAGGATAAATAATGGGGTCTGTATGGGGAGGTGGAGGAGTGGGATCTGTAGAATGAAATTGTCTTTGCATGTCTTCAAACATAGATTATACTGATGCTCTAAACTTTTCCTCTATTGTCGCATTAATATTACGAACATCAGCCTCCAAGGATTCTATTTATTTATAGACACCCTCATCGTAAATAGTTGAAGAATGTGGAAACACATTTCTTACCGATACAACTTCCAGATAACCTCGTACATGACCAGGATGTTCAGGATTTCCCAATGCTACAGATAAAATATCTTCCCTCCCATTAGTTGTAAATACCCATTGTGAGCTCTGCTCTTCAAGAGAATCTTACATAAATTAATTGAACATTTTTTTATTGATTGACATTATGTGAAGAAAATATTTAACTAAAATAAATAGAATAGATATCTTACAATACTCTCAGCTATGATTATTGAATATTTATAAAGATATTTCCATTTTTATCCCATCCATGATCTATACAAATTTTCATGTCTATATGGAGGGGATGGAGAGGCCACCTCTCCAGGGCTCGAAGACTCACCTGTTACTATTTTAAATTTTTCCACCATCATTTGTTCTTATAATAATGTATACCCTCTCCGCGATAAACTATGGGGGTATACATTTTTAGATTGGATCTCCAGATGATATTTCCTTGTTTTCTGTAAATTAATAATATGAAATCAATAACAAAACATTAATAAGATCTTTTATATAAGAAATCTTATAAAATTTTATATTTCCATTACCAAAAATGAATATTTTCTTCTACATTCAACAAAATATCTCCATGTGCCTTCATTCATGAAAGGATATATATGACATGGATTGACATGACTCCTATGAAGAAAAATGAAATTAGATGTGAGGGTTGATTTGAAATCCCTCCATCTCTTTATAGCCATCAATAATCATTTCTTCCTGACTATGCCAGTGTCATGAATATCAAATGTTATCTGATAAAGAAGATGTTAAACATATACAATATACTAGAAACATTTAAATAATAGTAAAAATATTGAAAAATATCTTACAAAATTGTCTCCCACAACTGGGATATTATCGCTTTGTCCACACTTCTCTAGTCATCACACAAAATGATTACTTTTCTCTTACCTTGAGTTGATACAAAACATTTAAAATATTTTACATTTGGACCTCTAAGAATGTCATCCTCATCAAACTAAATGAGTGTCCTCTGATCTTGCGTATAGGAAAGTTATAATTTTTTTAAACATGTGCACCCACGTTTACCAACTCTTGAACTCTTTTTCGTAATAGGAGAACATGAGGAAGATTGGGGAACATCAAGAGGATCATGTGAATGTTCCTCCACAAGGGTATGACCAATATTCTCATCTCCAAAATCATGTGGTTGATCACTTGATTGATATTTCATTATCCTTCAAATCAACAATACAAACATTAGTTTAAAAATATAAAAATTCAAATATTTTAATACTACTTTAATAAAAAAAATAGAAAATTGTACTATGTTACGTAATATTAAACATGGTTAATATGGTAAGAATGTTAAACATTGATGGTAAATATAGTCAAGATGGTAGACATGGATAACATGGAAAACCTGGTAAACATAGTAAATATGGTAATGTAATTGTCACTGAAAAAAATAATAGATATATAATTTATGTAATTGTAAACAAGATAATGTAAAATAAACAAAATTAAAACATGGTAAACCTAGTAAACCTGGTAAATATGGTAAAGTAATAGTCACTGAACAAAAATAATAGATATATAATTTTTGTAATGGTAAACATGATAATGTAATGTAAAAAAAAGTTAAAACAGACAAATAATTATACTTATTTTATTTTAATACATGTTTTAATAAATAAAAAACATACAATATATAAAATATTATAAAAATCATAAACGTAAAAAAGAAACAAACAAATGTTACCTGTAATTTTAGGAATGTAATAATGGATTGTTTTCCCAAATTCCTTCATCGTGATCATTCCTTATGACACAAACCATGTCTTTAACATGTTCATCATTAAGTTATATTAATATTTCCACAGAAGTAGGGATATCACAAAAATAATCCTATTCATCAAGTTCATCCTCACTAATATATTGTTTTCCCCTATAAAACAACATCCCACTGCATATCTGATTGACCTAAAACATATAAAATTTGTTTTCCATATGTTTCCATTATAAAAGAATCATATTTGTCTTCCAATAAATTCAGATTAACAAATGTCATTCCAAATTCATCGTGTCTTAAACTGTTGTTACCAATAAACCATTTATAGTTAAAAATATGAACATTAATTTTAAAGTAATAAACCTCTCATATGTCTTCAATCACATCATAATATGCACTTGATATATAAATTGTGTTTTTGTCCTGAGCACTTGAAAAATGCATTGCTTCTGCAAAAACCAATACACCACTATTCTGAACTGCACTTCTCTTGTCTTGTGCTTTCGTATGAAATGTATCACCATTAATGTCATAACCGGACCATGTCATCACATTTAAACATTTATCACCCATTATCCATTTTATTGTCTCTGATACATCTGATCTACCAACCATGGCCTTTTTAAATAATGAAAGAAATGTTTTGTTGTGCTCATTCAAAATCCACATTTCATTATTCTTTGTATGACATTATTTCAACTCATTAAAATGCAATGTGATATACATTTGAGCATCTGCTATGTTATTCAAGATGAATGATTCTAAATTCGTTATCTGTTTAGCTGACAACGATTTTAATTTCATGGAAAGAGTCCCCTTTCCCTCATTATTAACTTGTTCATGTTGAGATGGAGGCAAACCTATGTGCTACGCCGCAGCCAAGTAGCTCATACACAACTCTACAACCTCCTCAGAAATATACATACTAATAATTGAGGATTCATGATGATATAGATTATTAACATACCCCTTCAATATTTTCATATACCATTCAAAAGGATACATCCAATGATGATATACTAGTCCCCAAATCGTTATTTCTCGAACCAGATGAATCATTAAATGAACCATTATGTCAAAAAAATTTGGAGGAAAACACATTTCCAATTGAAAAAGTATAAAAATTGGATCATTTTCCAAAATGTTAAAAGAATTCACATCAATCTCCTTATAACTAATTTAATTGAAAAAATAACAGAACTTCATTATAGTCTTTCTAAAATGGATGGGCAATATTTAATTCAATGAAACTTGTAGAAGTTGTTGCATCGTGACGTGACAATCATGAGATTTCATACCTATCAACATCATGTCCTTCAGTGAGACAAATTTTTTTACTTTTGAAGAATAACCATGAGTAACATTGATATCATGAGGACACTGAAAAAAGATAATTTTCACCGTCTTCGATAATGTATGACAATACAGGGAAAGAAATGTTCATCATTCATTAGGAGTGGGAGATAACTCCAAACGCATTCCCATTGATAGTATTTTTGATCTTTCATTCAACCCATATTTTGTCTCTCCTTTAATATCTAATAGTGTTCCAATCAATCTATCATAGATATTCTTCTCCCCATGCATGACATCAATACTATGTTTAACTTCATGATATCTTCAATATGGTAGCTCAAAAAATATTGACCTTTTCATCCAAATATTTTTATCATTTCTAGATTTCTGTGTCTTTCCCAATGTCCCATCAAGGTTTTTCACCCTCTCAAAATAAAGATCAGAGGATAAAGGTTTTGGACCAATATCAATTTCTTGTGAGCCATTTAATGCCTTTTTAGTCTTCTATAAAATTGATCCATAGTCGAAAACATTCGATGACCCATGTACACTATTTCCTCCCATGATGCAATTGACAATATGATGTCTGTTGTTTGAAAATTGGACATGCTTTATGCCCTTTAACACTATATCCTGACAAATTTACATTGGCTGAGAAGTCATTTATAGTGAAGAAAATCACTGGATACAGTTTAAAATATTCCATTTTATAAGAATCATACACCATAATACCATCCTCCCATAAAAGTTTCAAATCATCAATCAACGATGACAAGAAAACATCATTATCATTGTCGAGTTTCTTCAGACCAATGATCATTATACTTAATATAACATATTCCAACTTCGTACAGACTTCAGAAGAGTGGTTGTAAATTACCAATAACATAGGCCATGAACTATGTGTGATACTGATGGTTCAGTATGGATTCATTCCATCTGTGCACACCCCTAGTCTGAGATTTCTAATTTCATTTCCAAATATAGGATACTGCTCATCAATTTTCTTCTATTGTGGAAAATCAGCTGGATGACTTATTTTAACATTACATAACCACTCATCAGCACTCCATATTAACCTTTTTTCATCATGTGAATTAGAAAATAATCGTTTGAAATAATGAATTATAGGAAGATACTGAATTACCTTTGAATGAATCTTTGTAATATCTACATCAGCCTGTGATTTTTCTTTCACCATATACTGTGATGTCCTACATTTAGGACACCCTGATAGAAATTCATATTCCTTCCAAAATATCATATATTCATTCAAATAGGTAGGTATTTTCTTGTATCCCAATCCCATCGGGCATAATATTTTTGTGGCCTTATAACATGAATCTGGAAGATCGTTATCTTTGGAATAATGTCTTTCCTTAATTGTAGCAGCTCTGTAAAACATCTATCACCCCATCCATGTTTCACCTTCAAGTTAATCAATCTTAACACCACAGAAAAAACCGTAAAATTGATATAACAAGGATATAATGGTTTTTCAGCATCACCATATAGATGTGAAACTATCGGTTCTATCTCAATTTATACTACATCAATATTGCGAATCATTTATACCATTTTATCTGACTCATCATCTTGCGAATCATTATCATTAGTGACATTCCATCCAGTTTCACCATGCCAAATCCAAGGGCTATAACTTGAATTAAATCCATTAAAAATCACATTATCTTTTATCTCTCTTCTTTTCAACTTATTCATATTCAATCATTTCAGGCATGGAAAGAAAAAAATGTCACTACTTGGAAAATTTCGTTTAGAATATTCCAAAAAGGCATCAGCACATTCCTCATATTCATTTCTCATTCGATGTACCGTAATCCAACTTCGACTCATTATTACCTATAACAAATATCTAAATTACACATCATTTTAAGATAAGATAAATATATGTTTATATGAAAAAAATCATTATTTTAATGCAAAACAATTTTAAAATATAAAACCAATCTATAAATATTTAAAAAAATATGTTTGAATATGATTTTAAAAAGAAAATATAGTTAGATATAACAGTTTTAAATTCATCTTGGATCATTTCTTCTTATGGTTCACAAATAATACATCCTGGAGCAACTGGATACCAAATTCACCCTTCCATAAAAAGGAAATATGAATTATAAATATTAAAATATGTATTTATGAACTACTGAAAATTACACAGATCCTGATGATTTGAAATCTCTAGACACCCCCACCCCTCTGGACAGCCACCACTCCATGGACACCACCCCACCCCCTAGACATCACCACCACCCACTTAGACACCACCCCCACCACCTGGACACCCCTACCCCCTTAGGAAACGCCCCCATCCCCTTGGAAACCAACCCCCACACCCTTGGAAACACCCCCCCCCCACACCCCATTAGACACCCCCTGGACACCACCACCCACTTGGACATCCCCACCACCCCCTAGACACCACCCCTACTCCCTTGGACACACACTGGACACCATCGCCCCCTTGGACAGCCCCCCCCCCCCCCCCCCCCCCCCAACCCCCTTGGACAACCCCACCCCTCTTGGACACCAACCCCACCCCCTAGACACCCCCTAGAAACCACCACCTACTTGGACAGCCCCCACCCCTCTAGACAGTCCCCCACCCCCTGCACAGGCGCCCCACACCTGTAGATAGCCCCCACCCCCTTGGACACCCCCACCCCTCCTAATTACCCTAGAAATCCTCGATTACTACTAAACCGTCAATTTAAAAATGACCAAACATCTCTAATAACAGAAGGAATTAAGGATAATAAGAAGTGGACGGAGAAGAAAAAATAAACAAAGAATAATGGAAGAAGAACATGGAATAAGTAACATAATTAAGGAAATACCATGGAATCTAAGAAAACCATGGGCCCTCCAATGGTTGATATAAAATCAAAGAAAATGGGGTAAACCTGAAAATCCAATAAAATTTAAAATAAAAAATCATATGGAGAAAATCACAGTGTAAAGACTATAATTCCAAAATAATAGGTTCAGGATAACTACGCATCTTTGAAAACCATGAAATGGTCTCCCCCATAACCCATAATTTTCTCATAGTCAATGACTGGTCAAAATATATATAACCCAATAGAGTCATATTAGAACACCCCTCATCTTTTCATAATTCTTGAATCCCTAAAAATCATAGTGGAAACCTCAAACATAGATTGTACCACCCCCCTTGGACACCACACCCCATCACCTTGGACACCACCCCTCATCCCCTTAAACAACACTAATAAATTATAGCCTAATATCCCTGAAACAATACAACCATCATATCATAATCTCATAATCCATGATGGAATAGTCAATCACAACTAACACTTATCCCCCACCCCCTTTGACACCACCCCAACCCCCTTGGACACCCCTTAGACACCACCACCCACTTGGATAGCCCCCCTCAATCCCCTGGGCACCACCGCCCACCCCCTTAGACACCCCCTAGACACCAACACTCCCTTGGAAAGCCCCCCACCCCTAGATATCCCCCCACCTCTAGACACCCCCACCCCTCCTGGACACCACCCCCACCTATTACACCCTTGGAGACCCCCTAGACACCCCCAACCATCTATAATGCCCCCCCCCCCCACCCCGAACAACCCACCAAACCCTGTCAACATGCCCCACCCCCTTGGACATCCCCCACCCACCCACCCCCTTGGAAATCCCCCACCCCCATCGACACCCCCACCCACTTGGACCCCCACACCATTGGACTCCCCCCACCACCTTGGACATCATGGACACCCCCAACACTCTGGACATCCCCAAACCCTCTGGCCACCACCCACACCTCCTTGGACACCCCCTGGAAACCACCACCCCCTTGGAAAGCCCCCCACCCCACCCCTCTAGACAGCCCCCCTGGACATCCCCCCACAACTCTAGACACCCCCACCCTCCTAGACACCACCCCTACCCCTTGGACACCCCCTTGATAGCCCTCATCCTTATGGACACCCCCCAGACAACCCCCCAAACCCTCAGAACAATCCCCCCACCCCCCCACCCCCACCCCCTTCGACCCCCCCTCCCACATACACACCCCATGGACTACCCCCCCCCCTGAAGCCTCTGGAAAGCCCCTATAACCCTCTGGACAGCCCCCACCCCCTCAACACCACCCCCACCCCCATTGACATTCCCGACACTGCCTTTGGACACCCCAAACCCCTTGGACAACCCCATCACCCCCCCTGGACACCGCCCCACCCCCTTTGACAACCCTTAGACACCCCCACCCAACTGGACATCCCACCCAACCCCCCTGGACACCCCCACCCACTTGCTCATCCGCCCCCCTTAGAAACCCCATGTACGCACACACAGACATGATAGAACACAAAAAAATCATAAACATGCCTGATATCACATCCATAGTTTTATTTTAACAGAAAAAAATTTATCATGGTATATATGAACACTATGAAACTAACCATGATTTCAATAACAATGAAAATTAACATCTCAACAAATTCGTTTAAGGCATCACTGAAAAAAAAATTGAAAAGGAGTCGTGTGAGGCTTACTTGAGTATTGTGAGTCAACCCGATAGATCTGATAATAATAATTACGAGGAATGATATTGGAAAAACAAGGCTGGAGGGCAACACTTTGACGAATCTATTCTTGGTTTTCCGCATGAGAGAGATGAGTCACAGGTCACCCGATCGAAGAAAACATAATGACTGAATATGGGGTGCGATAAATCATTTAAAATATTTATCACGTTGGTTATTCAATAAGAACCATGAAAAAATATTTTTTTTTAAGGTTTATAACATCATTTATTTAATAACCGACATAGAAAAAAAATTATCACGTTAGTTATTTGATGATCGATGTGATATATGTCACTTCATACCAATGTGATAAATTACTAATATTTTCATTATCAAATTGGATATTTAATAACTGCCATGATAAAGCGCTGCTCTTTCCTTTATAACGGCGATTATTTTATAACCTATGTGATAAAGCACGCCATATTCGATTTACACATCGGTAGTACAATAACTGATGTAAAAATGCTCATCTCCATATATTTTAGGTCAGTTATAAAATAACCGACGTAAAATATGGATCCTAATCCATATACCACCTCGGTTATAAAATAATTGATGTGATATATCGATCATTATAGCTTTTCACGTCAGTTATATAGAACCGTCGTGATAAATGCCAACATGTTAAATTTTTTTCCACTACTGATAGTGAGGATATTTTTCCTCATGATTGGGATGAATTCAAAGTTATGTTTCATGAGAAATATTTTCCTAAGGTGGTTCCTCTTTGGATGTAAAAACAATTCCTAGAATTAGGGAAGGGGGATAAATTAGTGGTTGCTTATGATGAAAAATTCACACGACTGGCAGGGTATGCTCCAAATTTCATAAGAGGTCTTGATAGTAATATAATATCTTTTTAATCATGATTAAATCCATAGTACCGAAGTTATTTATATTATAGTGAGATCAAAACTCATGGAAAACAATTTTGATTTGCAGAGAATGTTGAAATAGAGTTTTCTGATGATCAGATGTTCTTTGAAAAACTATAGAATAAGAGGTCAAGAAGGTAGATGAAAGGGGGGAAATATTTAAAAAAAATAAATGGTAAGATACTTAAGTTTATAGTTTGTGATAATTATGGTAAAAATATTTCTAGGAAATATATTTTGATTTTTGGTAAGTGATACAGATGTGGAAAAATGGTAGATAAGGCTGGTAATTCCACATAAAGAGATCAGGGTAATGGTAAGAAAAAATATGATTTACAGTTAGTTAAATGTTTTAAGTGCAATAAAATAGGTCATTATGAAAATGAGTGTCCAACGAAGAACTCAACTGGGGGAATTCAACCAGGATATAAGAAGAAATTGGTGGACAAATCCTTTGCAACTACATCAGCAGATGTTGGGCCATCAAATGAAGTAGTATCAGGTACACTATACATTTGGTCAAATTATTCCAATGTGTTGTTTGATTTAGGGTCAACAAACTCTTTCATTTTTGAGATGTTTTCTAGTAAATTGGGAATTCCATCTAATGATATAAATCTTGAACTTATGTGAAAAAAAGGGGGAAATATTGAGATTAAAAATCAAAAGAACCTTCTTGTCCTTGTGTGTGGAAAGAATCTACCCAAAAAAATTATTTTTTTTCCTCTAGTAGAGTTTGATGTTAGTTTGGTTATAGATTGGATTTTTGTTTTTCATGAAATTATTGACTATATAGTAAAAGTGGTTTCTTTGTAAAATGTTTTTCAGTTTGTGTACTAGAATGAACCCTTACTTTAGATAACATATCAGTAAGCTGATAAATTAGTAAAATATGGAAATGAATGATACCTAGAATATATTGTTGAAAATAAAGGTACTATTCAGATTAATTAGGTGCATTTAGTAAATTAGTAACTTGAAGTTTATTCTGATGAGTACCCTGGTATTATTCTTGAATGGGAAGTTTAATTTACTATTGAAATAGTTCTTGATTCTAAGACAATTTCAAAACCCCTTTATTTAATGGCTCAAACTGAACTTTTATTTTTAAAGAAGCAATTTCAAAATTTATTAGATAAATGTTTCATTCGATGTAGCACATCACCATGGGGTGATAATGTCATCTATTTGTTAAAAATAAAGTTGGTTCAGTGAGACTAGTCATTGATTCTAGACCATTGAATACCATTAGTATTAAGAACAAGTATCATTTTCCTCATATCGATGATTTGTTTGAACAGATCTATGGAGCTCAATATTTTATAAAGATTGAATTTAGGTCAATGTATCATCAGTTGAATTTAAAGGAAGCAAAAATTCTGAATACCTCTTTTCATACTAGATATTTTCATTATGAATTTGAAGTTATTCTTTTTGAGGTAACCAATGCTCCTGATGTAATCATGGATCTTATTAAAATAACTTTCTAAGAGTTCTTGGATAAGTTTGTGGTTGTGTTCATTGATGATATTTTGGTTTCTTCTAAAAGTAAATAGGATTATGAAATTCCTGTAGGGGTTGTTTTCTAACCTTAAAAGAAAATATACTATTTGGGAAATTCAGAAAGTGTGAGTTTTTGTTACAATATGTTTCTTTCCTTGGACACATTATTTCAAAAAATGGTAAATGTGTTGATACAGGTAAAAAATGTTTTTGAAGAATGTCCAAGACTAACAAATATAACTAAAATCCATAGCTTCCTTTGGTTGGTAGGTAATTACAGGAGGTTTGTTGAAAATTTTGAATGGTTATCTAGCCCACTAACTAAGTTACCTCGTAAAGGTGTTATGTTCATATGGTCAAAATAATGTGATGATTGTTTTCTGGAATTAAAAAAGAAGATTGGTGAATGCTCTAGTTTTGGCACTACCTTCCAGAAATGGTGAGTTTTTTATCTTAAGTTATTCTTTATTGAGGGAAATGGTTGTGTCCTAATGCATTATGATTTGGTAATTGCTTATACTTTACTTCAATTGAATCCTCATGAGTTGAGTTACCCTACACAGGATTTGGAATTAGCTTATATTGTTTTTTGTTTAAAAGATTGGAGGCATCATTTGTATTGAGTAAAATATGAAATATATACTGACCACAAAAGTTTGAAGTATATATATTCATTCAGAAATAATTAAACATGATAAAATGGAAATGGATAGAATTAATCAAGGATTGTTATTGCATAGTTCTTTTCTATCTAGGAAAAGGTAATAACGTGGATGATGATTTGAGTCAAAAAAAAGTAATGATACATTATCCTTATTACGTTTTAAAGAGATCCTTTGGTTTTTGATTTTTTGAGCTTTGGAATAGATGTTGTTGTTGTAGGGAATTCCACTGTTTTGTTTGAGGTGTTAGTGAAATTATCTCTATCAGATAGAATTAAGAAAACATAGAAGGAAAATGGTGAGTTTCAGAAAAAAAAGTAGATTTGGTTCAGATGTGTTTGTTACCTAATTTTAACATTAATAATGATTGAATTTTGATATTTGGAAAGAGAATATGTGTACCCTGTAGTTCACAGTTGAAAAAAGTGTTATTTTGTAATGATTATAGTTCTCTATTTTCAGTTCATCCTGGTAGTACTATGTTGTACGAAGATATTCCGGAGTATTACTGGTGGGACGGAATGGAAAAAAAAATATTTCCGATTTTTCTATGAAGTGTTTGACTTGTCAGTAAGACAAATCAGAGGGGAAGTTATTGAAAGGGATGCTTAAGCCTTCACCGGTTCTAGACTGGAAATGGTAAAATATTTCCCTGGACATCATTCTGTGATTAACAAAGATATCACGAGGAAATATTGCAATCTGGGTTATTTTTTATAGAATGACTAAATATGATCATTCCTTCCTATTTGATATATATTGTCTCTAGATCACCTTTCTCGGATTTATGTTAAATAGCGAGTCAGGGTGCATGGAGTTCGTCTATCTATTATATCTGATCATGATCCTAAGTTTACTTTTTTACATTTCGAATAGTCTTCAGAATTCATGGGGCACTGAATTAAATTTTAGTACAACTTTTCATCCGCAATCAGATGGGCAGTCAGAAAGAACAATTCAAACCATGGAGGATATGTAACGTTCTTGCTCATTTGATTACTAAGGATGTTTGGACCAACATCATTCATTGCTTTATTTTTATTATAATTAAAATTATCATTCTAGTATGACGATGGATCTATTTGATGCATTATAAGATAGAAGGTGTCCAATTCTAGCCTTTTCGATTATTTAAGAGAATGGAAGTTAATGGGACCAGATTTGGTAGAATAAATAACAGAAAAAGTTGTGTTGATTCAGAAGAACATGATACCAGCTCCAAGGAGGTAGAAAAGTTAGGTAGATAACCGAAGGAAGGATCTTTCTTTTGAGGTAGGTGATCATGTCTTTCTTATATATTATTAATGTAAAAGTATGATGCATTTCTATATGAAGGGAAATCTGAGTTTGAGATTCATTGGACCTTATAAAATCCTAGTGAAAGTTGGATCTTTTGCATACATATTGGCATTACCTCTATTTTTATACAAATTACACAATTTTTTTCATGTTTCAATGTTGATAAAGTATATGTCAGATCTATCTCATGTTTTGAGCCCAGAGGTAGTTCATATGGAAAAGAATATCTATTATTAAGAAAACCCAGCCTAGATTCTTAACCAAAGAGAGCATGTGTTACAGAATAATGTAATTTATTACGTAAAAGTTTTGTGCAAAAACCATATAGTTGTAGAGGCAATATGAGATTCTGAAAATGCTATGAGAGATAAATGCCCCCTGTATTTTGGTAAGGGAATAGAACTTCAGGTGTATAATTCCCATAAGTGGGGAAGGATGTAACATCCCAGGTAAATAAAGAATATGATATTTTCATTTTTTACTAATATTTGTGATATAAATATTATTTTTACTTTAAATGGGATTCTATGTTCAATGACATACACCATACACAAAAACGGGTTTTTTTGAAAACTAACGTTGCACAGAATGTTGAGTCATATTGGGAAATAATAATACAATATTATTGTAAATGGTAGTTAATGCCTAGCCATTATAATGGCAGAAATGAACATAAATAAATAAAATATGATTATTCATGTGTGTTAAAAGTTTTTATACTTATCCAATAAATTTTAGAGGCTTAAAATTTGAATGAATCTAATTTTAAGCATAAATATTGTAATATTTTTTAAAAGGGTGATTTATCACGATTTGATATAGAATCATTTTTAAATCTAGTATTTGTGACTTTTATATATCCTATTCGATAAAATAATATTATTATTTACACTTTGGTTATCAAAATTTACTTTTGATGAAAATTTGGAATTTTTTCTAATAATGATCATTTTTTAATTAATAGTGAAAATACTGTATTTTAATTTCAAACTGCCTTTTATTCTAATTTATATATAAAGAAATATAATCTTTTTAATTGGTTTTAAATTTAAATTATATAATTTTTTTAAAATTTAATCCAATTTTGGTCATTGGAAGTAATTTCATATTGAAATTGGACATAAACAAGTGTCAATCTTTTGATAGTTATTATTTGTTAAAAGCACGGTTTTTTTGACAGCCGAAATTAATTGTCAATTAATTTCTTCCACTTCTGTGTTTGGAATTTTAAAAATTAGACTTCAAATTTGGAATTAGGAGGTCCAAATTGGGTAAATAGTTAACTTTTTTTTAGACATTATGAATATTTCATTCAGTAAATATTTTATTTACCATAGTTAAAGGGTAAATATGGTAAATTGTTATAAAATAATAATATTATAATAATATTAAATTACCCTAGCTTGGGTCCTAATCCTATTGGTTGAATCATGTCCGACCATGGGCATACATGGGTCTATTTTGGTACCTCATGGAGCCACTAGGGAGTGATAATGACACTTTATATTTATTAATTTAAAGTAAAGACAAAAATGACATAAATATATAACTTTTAGTAAATAAATTTTTACATGAGGTTATATAATTTATATCTTTGACTATAAATATTAATTTTAAATATAAAATTATTTCCTTCGTCATGGTATTTTTTTATAATTTTTAGACATCAATTAAATAAAATTATTTATAACAAAATAATAATGCAGCGTTTACCTCATTAATGAATGATTTAAATAAATAAGATTATAAAAATTTAAACAATATACAATACCAGTAAAATTTTTATTAGATTATTTTATTTAGAACATTAGTCATCTAATATTCGACCTTAATGAGTTTTGGACATTTAGAAACTGATAATATTTATATAATCAAATAATATATTTAAAATTTCATAAAGAGCCCCTCCTCCCCCTTATAAAAACCCTTCATCTCTAACCCATTACTCACACTTCTCAAGCCACTTCTCTCATCAAAAATCTGCCCAATTAATATCCATATATACCTATCTTCCTTTTAAAAGCCTTCCCATAGGAATAAGGTAATTCAAGTACCCTTTTGGTAGAAACCAAATTGAGATACCCAATTTAAAGGCAACGTCTTCCATTAAGTTCTTTTGTTTTATTTTACTTCTCCAACACACTAAACTCTTTTTATTCCTAAATTTTATAACAACACCAATATCCTAAATATAATAGGTTTTTTATGAGAAGTATTATAACTAAACATACAGAACTCCACAAATGGGTATATAACATATTGTTTCTGTGGACGGAAAACTACCCCCTCACAAAATGATGATTGTTAAATCTTCTCCTACCACATCTTATGGTGGCCAAAACTATAGTTAATAACATAAATGATTAAATAATGTTTATAACACGGTAATAAGTGATATAAAATGAATAATAAACTTTAAAGGGGTTCTTAAGCTATCCGAAATTAGATTTAGTTTATTATTCAGGATATTAAAGAACAAACAGGTCATATCGGACAAGAGGTAAGGGAATTCGTCTCAATCTCATTTCATTGAGGCATATTTTGTTTCATGTATGACATTATTATATATGGTGTATAGAAAACTTTTACTTCTCATTTCATTCAAATGGTATCTTTTTCTTTGATGATTTTTACTAAATGACTAAAAAGGAATGTTTCTTTCTTATATAAGCAGTTACAATGAACATTTTTCCGCCACGAGTATTATTTGACATTTGTCCTCATTTACAAGCCATAGTGTTTTTAAAAGTAAGATAAATACCATACATTCTTTTTCATATTGTGGAATTGAAAATGGTTTTGATAATTTAATTTTTTTGTCAATATATTTAAATGATATATTTTGATTGAAATGTGGAAATGATATCTTTCATTTATGTTTGTTTTATGTTAAATGAATGTGTTATAGTTCTTGGTATTTGTTTATGCATATGGATGTTCAATGGTAAACCTATAGTGAGTGATCCTAAGATAGCCTAAAATGCAATGGGTAACATGAAGTAGGTAAACGTGAATGTTTCCCTTAAGATATTTAGGGAATATAATATGATGTGTATTCCAAATGTAACTCCATATATGGCGATGAATTCAAAAACTATTTTATGTTATGGATTCCACAAGTTACATTTATGATTTATGATTACTGTGTCTTATTCATAAATCATATTATTTCCTGTGGTATGTCTAAAAGCTTATGTTTTGATGGAATAAAATTTCATTTCATTATTTTTTAACCCTTACTATGATTTTTTTCTCATCCCACATTTTGAATTGTTTTTTGCATGACATAATGATGAATAGAGTCAAGGATTGGATCAAGGAAATGACATGTTGTCTAAAACATGGAACTATACATGAATATTTTTTTCAAGAGTTTTTAATTTATGAAAAAATGGAAAATCTGTAGAAGTGTCTACTTTGTAATTTTTGAGATGTATTTTATAGTTATTTCCTAATTCTCTAAAAATCTAAACCAGGAAAGATCCTCAATTTGAATTATCCATTTAATTCAAGATTATGTAATTATATAAGGCTCGGTCCTTATACATAATGTGAATAGTATATTTTAGAGTCTCTATTTTATATATTATTTTTTATTATTTGTTTCAATTAGGAATCAATACATGACCATATAACCATCAAGAAAAAAATAGTGATTTATAGACAAGTAGGTTAGATCATTGAATCATAGGATTCATTATGGTCACATAGATAGTTCATTTATTATTCTTTTCATAAAGGTTACTCATATACCTCTTTATGATTATTGGTGTGAATTATAGGAATTATCCAACCTCTATTAATTCCATATTTTCATAAAAGAAAAAAATATTATTATTTATGTATAATAATACACACAATTTTCACAACATAAAATCAGATTATTTCTCCATCACCATTTATTTTTGTGTAAACTAAACTATACAATGTCTTTATTCCTATGAAATTCATGGAAACCATGTCCAAATAATCAACATTATCTTCTTTTTATAAAATTTAACTATACTAAATTCTTCTCTATGCCTGTATTTTTCTTCTTCTACATTTGAAAAAATATATTTACAATACATTTTTATCTTTATATTTATCCTTTCATCATCTCCATTATTATTCTTCTTATTCAATAAATATAATCATCACTGGTTATCTTTTTCTGGGATTTGAATCACAACATTTGTATAAGTATGATTATTATATATGTTTGTCTCCTTCGTCTTACCACAAAAATATTCTCTATTGAATAATAGTGTTGAACTTCTCATCTATTATATATCATTTTTGTCTCAAAACATTATATATATAGGAATTAAATGATAAGGTTTATCCATTTTCATTATAGTTTTTACTTCAAAACAAAAATACCATAGTATTAATAACCTATATTTTTTTTTTCAATTCAAAATACCCATTTTCTTTATTATTTTATTTTTAGATACTTGTATTTTAAAAATCAATAAATTATCTAATTTCTTTTATGAAATTAATTACAAAAAAGCTTATTCATGTTTGGGTCCTCCGAATATTTAATTCCATTCAAATATTTATTAATTAAATGGTTTTTCTTTCTTAATTTCACTAAATGATATGTTGAAATATCATGAAATACCCAATATAGAATGTCCATACGAATAAAATGTATTCATGACTACATATTCAGTATTCATTTTTTTTCATGGCTCCCTTGCTTAATGGTACTCGACTAGTAATTATTTATTTATATAACTTCATTAAAAATCTAACATTTAAACAACATAACAAATGATATATGTCAACATCACATCCAGAATATCTTGATTCATAGTTTCAAATTCAATAAGAAATGAACATGACAATATATATTTGGTGATTTAAATATTACTATATTTTAATTTTTAATGTTCCATAAAAAATATTAATATCATGTCATAGAGTTATTCCATGATTCTATCTTCTATTTTATCTTCCAAAAACAAAGAGAACCTCTTCACATGTCTGATATAATTTTAATACATCAGCAATTCACAAACATTATGATATTCATAAACATTCCAAGTTATAAATAATTCTCATCATTTTTTCTAATTGGTATATGGGTTCATTTTTCTATATAGTCCAACAAATATATATATTCTGTTATGTGAAAATTATCCTAGATAGACCATCACATAACCAAATTATTATACATGGTCATTTTAATACCTAACAAATCATTTAGGAATATAGATTTTTCTATTTATTAAATCAATGAATGGATTTTTCATTACACATATAACATAGTTAGATTCACATAAATGGTTCTGAAACTCTTTAGGAAACTGCTGGAACTTCATCATTTTTCCTTTTATGACCTCTTAAATATTCCACTCTTCATCTAAGAAACACTTTAAAAAAATCATGATATCTATTACAATGATATTTTATCCTTATAATAACACATAAATTTTCATCGACTAAAATAATTATCCACATGTTATTTATCTATAAATATAATTCAAGAAAAATATTTTCATCTTCTTCTTCATCTTAATTTACTGAAACACGTGTGTTCTGTTCATCTGACCTTATTCTTATGCTCATATCCTTATAATTCCAAATTTCTTTAAATTTAATTCAACTCATATGTATTGAACATATATTTTTTAAACACATTACATCAATAACATGGCTATTAAACATAAAATAGAATTATTTTTCATCAAAATAGTTACAAGTCATAAGAATCACTTATTTACAACAAATAAAATCACATAATGTGGAATCTACAATATCCCCATTTATATTATTATAAATACATTATAAATTATATGTCAATATGTGTTTTCTTCATTCAAACTCCCTCATTTATTTTCAAGCATTTATATCACAGTATCTCCACTTTATTTAAAATAAATTAAAATTAAATGGGAAACAAATATTAATTCATTAATAATAAAATTTTCACTGATCATTTTATGTGGTCCATCACATTTATTGAAAATAATATCATTTTATTTTGTCAATTAATATATCCATTTTAAATTTAAAATGATACTAAATAAAATTAGAACTCTTTACCATTCTTAAAGGTTTGTCAATAATTTTCCATGTTGATACTACTTCGGATAAAAATATGATATATAACTAATCAACATAAAAATTATACACTTATTTCAATAAATAGGTTAAATTTATCAATTAAAAAGGAGTATTATAGTTAATGAAAAAAACTTTGAATCTTCATAAAAAATACATTTTACTATTATAGATATTAAATAAATTTCTTTCTTTTGAGTTAAAAAATTTTGTTTCAGGTTCTAACAATAAAAGATAAGAAAATAATACATTTTTATTGACATGTTCTCCAAAAAAAATTTCTAAAAAAATTATTTTCATTAAAATATAATTTTGGAAGATTATTTATCCTTCTCCAATTTTTTTACTTTTGAGTAGATACACCTTATGATCTTCATAAGGATTATACTTTTCAACAAATATGATTCAACATTTCAATGTTTTGAATGCAACAAAACATTAATCCATCATATATATGTTCACATTTGAAGAACCTCCACATCATCCTTAAGGATTGTCTTCTTCAATGTATAATAAATATATGAAAAGTTTGTTTATCAAAAAAATATGTTATCTTGTTTACTTTAAAATCTAGTGTTGATAGCAACCACATAATTAAATTCTTCAAATATAAACCTTTAATAATATATTATAGACACCAATTGAAGATTTGATATTGGATAGTGAATTAATTTTAATTATTTAGTATTGACAGAATATCGACTCTTTATTAGGTTATCCTCTAGGATCACGATTCAACATTAATTCAATTTATAATTAGAAGTAAAATAAATTTTAAAATGTAATGTTAATAAGGTGTATATCTTTATTAATATTTGTGGATGGAAAGTTTTATAAAAAAATTTGAACCAAGTTTTCTCATATATTCATGTTTCTCCTCTATTAAAGATTTCACATGTAGTCGTCAGATATGATTTTTTTTTGGTGGAATAAACATATTATATCTTCTTAATATTTGGGGGGGTGAAATGTTTCTCTCAATATCATTCATGGATCACATATTATTATTTATTTTAAAGGATAATTATTATTTTGTAGAATTATTATACATGTTGATTGATTAGGACCATCCTCTCTACTTCTCCAACATTTAACTTTTTTACCATAAGTTTTTTAATTTATTTACATCAACTTATGAAATATTGGATCTACAGATGAACCACCATCTTCAACTATAAAAAATAATTTTTATTCTTCTTCTTCATTATGTACCCATCCATAAAAATTTTATAATATTTATTTTTACTAGAATATTATTTATTTTACATTTGAGTAAATTTACACATTAGAGTTATATAATATTAAGGAATCACCTTTACATAAATAAATATAAAATAATAATGTGAACCCTAAAATAGTTTTTCTATTTTTCCCACACACAAAAAGAGTTATGATATAATAAGTTCTAATTTTATATCATATCATAAAAATATTCATCTTGACCTCTTTCCAACCACTACACATCGCTAAAACACTATCAAAAATATTAAAACATATAATGAGAACAAAATATTCATTAAGGGAAATATAAAAAAATTAAAAAAAATTAGTTCATGAAAACATATACAAGTTTTTTATTTTCTAAATTTAATATGTGGGCTCAAGATAAACATTTTAGTATCCTAGAAATATACTTATCTATCCAAATCAATTCATAAAATATTTCATAACAAATGATAATGTAAAACTAAAATTCCAAATGATTCAATAGTAATCATGAAAAACATGGAAAATATTTTTAAAAAAAGTTATTTGTATCACCCTTATGAATTATTGTATACTTTATATTAATATTACCTTCATGATTTATCACATGGGAGCATAAAATTAAGGGAATAGTATCATAAGACCATAGAAACATTAGAAATGTGGTTGCAGTATAAAATTTAGAAAAATATAAATTTAAGGATAACTACCAATACAACATTAAATGGTGAGAATTGCCTCAAAGTGGATTATAAGTACTCTATACACTAATACATAATATCCCCAAAGACAAAATATATACCCAATACATTAGAGAACTATCTGAGTGAACCAATCATAATAATTTCATGATGTGTTATTCCACCTAAAGAAATAAATCCTATTGAATAATCATATTAATTACCCATGGAGGGATAATGGGTTGCATAATCCTTCCTCCTATCCTAATAAAAATATATTTCTTAAAAATGACGTTTGAGAAATGATTAGAAGGCATATATTTCCACAGAAACAGAATGGAAAATAAGATAGGTATATATGTCAAATACATATATAAATATTTTAGAACATGTACATACCAAAAAGGGATTGATAAAATGATTTAGAGAAATATTTTTCATTACTTAGAGAAAATGGTGGATTATAGTGATCCATTATACCCCCAAGAAAAATATTTCCTTATATGAAAATATAAATTTCATTTAAAAACATTCTTTTAAATATATTCAACCAATGGAAAGAGGTATTTTATTTTATAAAATAATGAATATTATAATGATATAGAAATAACATATTATTTTTCGGGTATTGTGGAACGGTATGGATGTCATATATTTTTGAAAACCCATTATTTTCATCATTTATAATGAATATAAAAACATTTTGTATAAAATTTGTAAAAATATTCCTTTTGAAAACATTTTAGTAAATTTTATAAGAAAAAAAGTTTCCATTCTATGTCAACTATATCCATATAAATTAATTAATAAATTAATTTTTATAAAATGGAAAAGGAAGTGATATATTTAGAAAATTAATCATTAAAACATATAAAATATTGTAATTAAATTAAAGTGACCCTTAGGTAAAACCATTAATGAATTCAATTTTATAAATATTAAGAGTAAATAAAGATATGGTAAAAATAAAAGTTATAATATATTTAATAATAAATAAAAAAATTTCTATAAATTTTTAGAAGAACATGGACATGGAATAAAATTGTTTGGTCTGGAATCATTACATTTTTTAAATATGGTCACTTACCTCGATTTTGAATAATTATGTAGGTTCATTAAATTCATAAATAAAAAACTTGTAATAATAATTTAAATTTTTAAGAAACATCTTAAATTTTGAAAATCCTTTTATTTCCATGTTATAATCAATTTAATAATAAATTACTTCTACATTGGGATTTTGGATGGTATTCGGTTTACATATCAAAAATGACTTTTGTAGGTTAAATATGATAGGAATTTCTATTATTTAAAAATATAAAAATAATTCTAATGATATAATTTTAATATTTATTCATTTATTTAATTTTTCAATCCAATCATTAAGTATGGTTATGAACATTGAATTAAGCCACAATCATGAATATGGTAGATCTACATACAAATGATTAGTGTCTCCATTTTTTAGAGGTCATTAGAGAATGTAGCTATATATTATTTTATCTTTATAGAATTATAATCATATCATAAGTACAATATTATTTCTATAAATATACATATATATCATCCATTAAAGGGGTAATAAAAAATTCAGATTGCTTCATGAAGGCAGTAGTCCACATCATCATACGGATGACATTATCATTTTTAATGGATAAAAAATTAAAAATATATATGATATATTACTTATAAAAATGATAATTAAAAAAATTAATTTCATATATATTAAAATAAAAGCCAACATTATAGCCATTTATGAGAATCGGTAACAGAAAATAGATTTCATCAGTTTAAGATCCTTATGTCCATCGTACACAAAAATGATGTTTTCATTTCATAAATTATTGATGAAAAAATGGATATATGTAATGTCATTAAAAAAATCAACAGTTAAAAGAATATTTTTTTATTATTTTAACATTTTAAAAAGAAAATAATTTGGTAGAAAAAGGAAAAAAATTAAATACTTAATTAAAAATTATACTTCTAATTCGGACAACCGTATAAGGTTTACACCAAATGAAGTCCTAGGTTTGTCTTCTGATCAAAAAAAGGCCTCTAGGAAATGGGTATATATTTTACGAAGTGATATTAGTAGGTATAGGTTGAACTAATATGCTACTATCATTTAATAAAATATGATAGGATATTCCCTTTTATAAGAGAGTGGGTGAGAACTCTAAAATTTCTTAATGTATTAAAATAATATAAATTACTTTTCATATTCAATTAAATAAAAAATTATTAAATTTTATGGTAAGATGAGTATGATTTTAAGTACTCTAAAAAATAACAATTTTACATGTTTTGGTGATTTTTTCACCCTTATTAATTTGTTTTAACCCGTCTCATTCATTTTGGAAAATTATCAAAATAATATTGTTTTTACTATTTTGGGATCAATATATTTACTACAAAAATCCAATTAGTCATTTAATTGACCATACAATAAATTTAAAAAATATATCAATAAATTTGTAGAATATTTTGTTATTATGAATTTTAATTCATTTTATAAACTGTAAATTATAATAAAATATCATTAATTCCATTTTGGAACTATTAATTTAATTTTTTTAAATCAATAAGACTACAATGATATTTGATCATATTCTTATAACACGTAGATATAATATTTTATTTATCAAAAAAAATAAAGGAGAAAAACAAATTATTTAATTTCTATGAATTTCAGTTTTTTTAAAATAATTTATTTGATTTTTAAAAAATAATTTTTTAACATTCCATTATAATTTACGGTAATCATAAAATTGGTATGTATAAAAATTATATTACCATTTTGAAAATAATATCATTATTATATAAATTACAATTTATTATTTCCCCATGTGAGAACATTAGAGATTTCCCAATGTAAGGGACCACAATTATACATGTTTAGGTTTCTTTTTCACCATTTTCTATTTGTGTTAGCCCCTGATATCCTTTTTTCAGAATTATAACACTAAAAAGTATTAAATATATAGGAATCAAAATATTTAATATAAAATTAAAATTGGTCCTTTAATTCACTGTATATTTTATTTTTAAACATATAGCATGGAATTTGATGAATAAAGTACTTTCCAAAATTTTAATTCAATTAATAAATTATAATTTAGATTAAATAGCATTAATATTAGTTATAAAACTATTGATTGAATTTGACATTTAAATAAACACGACCTAAAATGAATTCAATCATATTATATTAACACATATCTAAAATGATATATTTATCTAAAAACTTCATGGAAAAATATAATTCAATTAATTTATAATACACTTAATAGTATTAAAATCATTTTATTTATTTATTTATTGAATAAATATATTTTCATTGTCGCCTAAAAATTAAAGGTAATCACATCAATATTTAATATAATTAAAAAATTAAAAATTTAAAGATAATTTTATTATGTTAAAATAACCATTATTAATATTTCACATATTTATTGTGCCCATGTTTTAACACATTAGATATTTTACAATCCAAGAGACTCACATTTTTTGTTTTTTCCTTAATTAAAATTTTATATATGTCACTTTCTTAAAAATGATTCCGTTAAATAATTTAATAAAAAATATTAAATTGATAATGTATCCATTTATATCATCCAATAAGAATGAAAATAAAAATAGGGGGACATATAATTTAGTTTAGAGAAATTTTAACCTGATTTTCCATTTTACCATGGTAAGAAAAATATTATTTCTACTATTCGTTATGAACCAAAATGTTGTTGACAGTATTAAATAATATTATTTATAATGATTTAAAATATATATTCCATTTCATCTCTTTAAATATCTACAATTGGTACATATTTATTTGATAATAATTCCACAAAGCATGACAAATATTGAGTTTTTATAAAAATGAATTTTTTAAGAAATATATTATCTTATAGTAACTCTAGGACTAAAAATCATCATTATATTCATTTAAATTAATATAAATAAATATATAAAACATAAATTTATAATAAATATTTCCTTATTATGTGTTATTTTATTCTAATTAAAATCAATATACATTATGAACATTCAAATATTTTTAAAAAATTTGATTTTTTAATCATTAAAATATACTGATTCAAAAGTCATGAAAATTAATTATTAAAATGAAGTTAATTAAATTATTATAAATCCAATTTTTCATTTTTGACATTAAGATAAAGACAAATATATAGTAATGATTTTAAATTAAATTATTTAATAAAAATAAATGAAAGTATTTAGATAATCGCTAGTTTTCACAATTCCCTGAAATATCAATAATTTTAGAAAAAACCCATTATTTTATCCTATGTTATTTTTAAGTTTTTGATTTTAAAAATGAATCCCATTTTATAAAATAAATTTTATTATATTTAAATAGAAAAACTAATAATTTTTTTCAAAAAATATATTTTTTGAAAAATAAAATGTCATCATTAAAAATAAAGTTCTTATTTTCTACGAAATTTTCTATAGATTTAAATTGAGTAGGATGTTCATATAAATTTAATAAAATATTTTATGAAATTCATAGCATCCAATTTAACCTGAACGTTATTATTGAAATATAAGAATTATAATATTTTATGGTTAATCTAGGCTCTATGTTGTTTTGTCATATATGTAGTCAAACATAGATTTCATTGTTTTTACTCAAGGTTTCAAATTCCCCTCCCCTCATCCTTTAATAAATTTAAAACATATAATTTGACATTGAAATATGAAAATTCCTTCATTGAAATTCAACAATTTTAAAATGGTTAATAAATTTACCCCTTATATTGTTGGAAAAGAAAATATGATGTTCTTCACATAACAAGGCTTCCAAAAAGGATATCATTATTAGGATGTGAAAAAAATGATATTGAGAAAAAATCCAAATAATAATGGATTGA
The DNA here is from genome assembly GCA_963277665.1 of Viscum album. NCBI lineage: Eukaryota > Viridiplantae > Streptophyta > Magnoliopsida > Santalales > Viscaceae > Viscum > Viscum album. Next base: position 398,368,916 of record OY728148.1, read on the forward strand.
GAAATATATCATTGACCACAAGATGTTGAATGATCAATTGAAATTTAATGTCAAACAAACTATAAACTGATGAGTTGTGAAAAGATAAAAAATTCATCAGAAATGAAATTAATATAAACAAAATGTTGTTTCTGGATCCATTTAAAAGAGTTTTTGAATTTTTTACAATTTTATAATGATAAATTAATAGAAAATACTTAATTTAATTTTATAATTTCATATTTTAAAATATTCTAACAAAATCACTATTTTTTTCCTAATATTTACTTTTCAATAGGAATTTTTTTCCTGAACCACTTAAATCAACATCCAACAGATCATATAATATTTAAAAGGATTTTAATAACTTAAATATATATGTGTACCAAAACCAAAATAAAAATGGTTATCAAACGATAAAATAATTACACAAAAAATTAATCCCAAATATGAATAAATAAACCATTACTATTTAAACACATGAAGATCAAATTTGATCCTTAGATGAATAAGTAATCTAAAAAGTATTTAAAAATTTTTTGATAAAATTTTGAAACCAAAAAGTAAAATTATTTATAAACAAATACATCTAAAATTTATTTATCTTTTATTTCCAATCAACATTATCCACACATAAATTCATATACCAAAAAAACATATTTCATAATATAATATTGTAAATGATATCATAATAATTTCCATATATAATCTAAATCCCCATAAATTTATAATAAAATAATATGTTCTTCTAAATGATTGTTCAACATTTTCACTCAAATAAAATCTAAAAATATTATCTTTACCATAATCATATAATGTTCTAAGAATAGAAAAAATTATCTAAAATATCATTAATAAAAAAGATCAATTTTTAATCCAATGGTTATTTACGAATTAAATCATATGTTATGAAACATTAATAACCCATAATTACCTCAATTTATATTTTCATATACACCATAAATAATATCAATAACTTTAAAATTATTCCGTAAAAATATAAAGGCATTGTTCTTAAAAAACCCCAACCAAAACCCAATGGTTTTATAAACATAAATTTCTACAAAAATACTCTGAGTCACCTTAGAATTTTATCACATAAAACCAAAAAAGTGGTTTCTAATAAATTAAAATTTGGTATATTCTTTACACTTTGACTCTTGTTAGGGAATCCATAACACATAATTTAACCACAGTTAAAAACATCCTAATCTCCAATGTTAACTGAATCATTCATCTAATACCAACTATAAAGACCATCCATAAGCATTAAATAATATTGAGTTTTAATTCCAATTTTAATTATTTAATAGTTCATTATTTTCATAGTTTTTAATAATATAAATTTTGTTCTGCACAAATACATAAATAAATATATTAACTGAATGATTACAATTACAATTGGTACCCATTTTTATATAAAAACACACTTTTATGATATAAATTTTCTTTCCCAAGTCATAAAATAAAAATTTAATTCATGACCTCGTTATTATTCATATGTATCCTTAAATCCCTCCAAAAATATTATAAAATTTTGAATGAGCATAAAAATCAATAAGGTACATATGAATTGAAAATAATAAACAAGTTAGTTCATTAATACTTATAAAAGACCTGACTTTTTCAAAATTAATCATTGGTCTTAATATAACCCATTTATTACCTTGAAAATAAACATATCCTCAAAAACAATTCTATAAATCATTTCATAATAATCATTAATGAATCAATAAAAATAATAAATATTCCTTTGAAATCATGAAAAACATTGAAACCTTTTAAAAAAATCATTTCACCCTAATGATGTGGTATATACTTTAATTTAAGGATAATCTCATGATTCACCACATAGGTGTATAACCTAATTAAAATGGTTTTATATTATTATGGAATTATAGTAAATTTTTGATAAAAATGAAGCATGATTGTTTAAAAACTCAAGGATAACTACCAAGATAACCTCACAGTGAGGATTTAGTTCCATAGTATTTTCGACATACTCCTTGTTCCCAATCATAACATCTCACGAGAAAAATGAATTGCCCAATACATTAGTGTACTATCTAGGTTCACCCATCGTAACATGTTCATGATTATGTGTTACATTAATGGAAATCAATCATACAGAATAAACACAAGAATATCTCATTGAAAGAAAAATGGTTTCATAATATTTACTCACATCCTAATCAAAATTGAATTAATAAATAATGAATTTCTGAAATGATCATAAGAAATTACTCCTTCAATATAAGGGATAATATGATATTTATTTTTTTAGAGACATAAATATAACTTAAAAGTAACAAATAACAATTAGGGGAAGATGAAATCAGTTTGGGAGAGAATGTTCTTAACGAGATGAAAATTGAGGTTAATAGAGATATATAACACCTATATGAAAATCATTTCCTATTACAGAAATATACTTTTCATTAAATGAAAAATTTAATAATAAATATAACAAAGGGAAATAGTTTTTTCTTTTAATAATAAAGAAATCAGTTAAATAATTCCAAATATAATATAATTCTTGCAACGAAATGAAACTCCATTGACACCATACATATTATAATAAAGTAATCAATTAATCTTTAATAATTAAAGTCAATAAAATGAATAAAAAATATACAAAAATATTCCTTTTTAAAACCATTAGAATAATTAAAATAGAGACATAAATTTTTTTATATTCCATTTATGTCCCTTAATATTCAGTTGTTAAATAATTTTAGTAAAATGTACATGGATGTGAATGATGTAGAAAATAAAGAATTAAAACCATTAAAATGTGTAAGCTAATGCAAATTTAAACATATATGAAATCATTTAATGATTAATTTTTTTAGAAAAAAATCTAGAAATAAAAATATATTAAAAAATTATATTTATTATCCATTTAATTATAAATAAATATTTTCTTGAAGCATTTATAGGATCTTGAACATTTTAGAAAAAGAGTTGGATGAAAAACATTAAAAGATTATTTTTTAATCAAATTCACATACAACGATTAAAACACACCACATACATTACTAATCTTCCTAAATAAATAAATACTATTAATTATTTAATTTTTTAGGGACCATTTTCAATTTTTTTGTTCTTTTTATTTACATGTTATAATAAATTTCTAGATTAATTAAGTTCACATCCTTGTATGTCCAAAATGACTTCAGTTTTTTTAATATGGTCATGTATTTAATTATTTAAACATCATAAAAATAGTAATCATGTAATTATTTTCATATATATTAAAAAATCAAAAACTCAAAACTAGTCATGAAATATTGTTTGGAAAAATGAACGATGATAAAATCGTGGAAATGGTTGGTCATACGCACAAATGAGATGGATTACCATTTTTCTACAATCATGTTATAATGAAGTATAATGTTATAATATATTTCTATAATGTTAATCATATAATAAATAAAATATAATTTCGTTAAATATACTTTTATATATATATATATTCAATTTTATGAGCTGATTAAAAACAACTCACATCACTTTGTGGAGACGGTAGTCCAGACGTATGAATGTATGATGTTATCATTTTTCAGGGAATGAAATGTAAAGAAAATATAAGATATATGAAATATATTGAATGATACATAGGTTATAAATAATATATATATATATACTAAATACATAGTTATAACTAGGATTGAGAGTTGATAATGGAAAACAAATTAAATCAGTTCACGAGGTAGTAGTATGCAGTACACATGAAGGGTTGTTTCGTTTTCCATTTAATAGAAGATAATAATGATATTAATCAGGATTTCACAAAGAACATTATATCATATGGAATATAATAATTTTATAATTTTATCATGTTTTAATAAGGCTTGAGAGTGTAATAATTATAAAAATAATTCTTGGTTAAGAACTATACCTCTTCTTTGGGAAACCTCTTAATAATTACACCAAAATCATTCCCTGTGTGATATTTAGATCAAAACAGTTCTTCTAAGAGGTTGGGAGGGATATAGGTAATTAATTTTAATCTAGATTAGTTTAACTAGTATTCCTTTTACATGTGACGAAAATATGGTATGAGGTTCCATTATATAAGAGAAAGGAGGGGCACTCTTATAATTTTATAATTTATTAAATTAATATAAATTAATTTTTATATTCAAATAGATCTAAAATAATAATATTATAATATAAAATTATTATCAGTATAATTAATCTCATAAAATAATAAGTTGACTTGTGTGTGTGATTTTTTACACATATCCTTTTATTTTAATATTTTTTAACCCTTTTTGACAATTACAGCGGTAACATATATTTTACTCTTTAATGGAAAATATAGTTACTATAAAAAGAAAATTGGCCCTTAAATGAACCATAGTTAATATTTAAATACATTAACCAATTATATTTTCAAATATGGGAATTTATTAATTATAATTCAATTAATAAAATATAAATTATTATAAAATAATATTATTTTCATTTTTTTCCCATTAATTTAATTTTACATTATAATGGACATTATTGTAATGGAATTGGAATCAATACTCTTAAAATGTATATAAAATTATTTATATTTCTGAATAATTATTGTAACATTATAATTCATTAAATTTATTTTACATTTAGAATTTTAGAACTAATTAATTTTTATACTATCAGAAAAACTATTATCTCAACAATTTATAAGAATTTAAGCTAATTATATAATTACTAAAAATCAAAAAAAATATCAACATGAAAAAAATTATTTATTCTAAAAATAAACATTACGTTTCATTCAATACTTTTTTAACCTATTTGAGCACATTAGATATTTTTTTAATGTAAGAGTGTGATAATTTTCTTTTTTATTTAATTTTAATATTAAATTAGTAAATTTAACAGAACGGTGTCCCATAAAAAATAAAATATCAATAATAATGTTTTAATGGTTGAAATAACTACATCAAATAACATTAAATTTGAAAATTGTTGGCCTCAACATTAAGTTTTATCCTTGGTTATCCTAATTTACCATTTTATTATAGTTGGAATTTTTTACTATTTTGACTACTCGTTATAAAAAAATATGTTGATCATATTAAATAATATTAATTATGATGATACAAAATATGGAATCCATTTTACCAATTTCAATGTCAATATGTGGTAGAAATTAATTTTTTTAATAATCCTTCAAATAGTGATGAATGGTGGTTTTTCCAAAAAAATATATTTTTTAATAAATTTTTTATATTATACAAACTATATGACCTATAATAAAAATATAAGAATATCAATTCATATATATATATATATATATTAAATAAATTTTATTTATATTTTCCTTCATTATGGGTTATTTGAATAAAATAAATTGGATACTCATTATGAATATAAAAACAATTTTCAAAAAAATTTGTTTTCATGAATTAAAATAATCTTATAACAACCCTGAAAAACCCAAATTCATTAGAAAAGTATCCATAAATCACCCAAAATACCCAATATAAATACGAAAAATAGATACTCAAAACATTGAAAATTAATAATAGTAAAAAACATCAGATATCTAGAGAAAGTGTCGGGAACTTTCATTTATCCCCACAATGAAAATTTTTATTACAATCTCCCCATTATGGCATTTTTTATCCTCAATAATTGTATTCATATTTTTCTAATAAATAGATATAGTTATTGAGATCTGATTATTTATTTTCATACTTGATTATCTTTTAGACAGTGATTATTCCAAAACTATAACTGAGCTATAAAATCTAGTTACACATTAGATAATTACACACAATAAATCATTTAAATCATTGATTACAAAAATTTAATTACAAAATCAATTTCCACAAGAATTTTAAAAATGATTTATGAAAATAATTAGTTAAAAACCCATTGTAATAACTACCTCATGAATCTTCATTATCTCAGACACCATGCCATAGACTAAAATTTAGTACTCATTTAGGATACCCTAATATAGGTGAAATTTTTTGCATACCTATTTTCCAGTGTTATACAATGATGGTTAACATCACTGATTTGGGACATACCACTATCTTCTTGGTGATGAATATGTGATTTTTAAAATCATTAATATAATAAATAGTAACATATATCTTAAAAATATTTGTATCGCTTGACCGTTTAGTCTACATATTTCACCAATCCTTCCTCTATCCCAATTTATATATGGAAATATTATCGGTGGTGATTCCTTGATTTGTGGTCCCTCCCCCATTCAAGAGCAAGTAATTCATCCATCTTCATCTAGAACTTTCCCCCTTCCATTCATCCATTTCTCAACCCCTGATTCCATCACATCCTTTAATAACATTTTGATTATCCATAAATTTTCAAATATATTCTAGGTTATCTCTTAACTAATGAGTTCAATTATGGTTTTCATGGAGGCTTTTTCTCTTCTAATCCCATCATTGGTGGGTTTTTAGCCAAAATAGACCGCCAATTTACTCTTTTTAAATAATTTTGTTCAGTTATTAGGGTTTACATGATACCATGATTGTTTGCCTTCCCAAAAAGTGACACATTATCATTTGATTCTCTTCACTGTAGGATTTTATTACAACATGGCCCAATACATCCATATTTTTCAATGGTTCCCACGTCTTCCTCTTCTGATCTTCATAGACTTTAATATTAATCATGATGATATGACTACGAATCTATGGGTATGACTTCCTAAACATCCCATTACATTTCAAAATCAATCAATTATTCATATGTTAGGGAATATGGTAGGGCATTTTTAGTATTTAGACAGTAGAAAAAATTTGGTTCTTCACACTATTTACCCACATTTGTTTTTTGAGGTTGATATTTCCTATTCATAGATTGAACAGTTCTGGAAAACTACTGGTGAATAGTTTTATTGAAACCAAAAAGTGGTCTTAGAGTCCTATAGATAGTATTTTTCTTATTTCATGCATTTTGGACACTCCATCCCATATTCCTACCATGGTATTAAGTATTTCTTGGGGAACTTTTCTCATATCTAGTCAATTAGTCCAATTCATTCTAGCATTTCCAATGAGCCTCAAGACTGTGAATAAACACTCAACTTGTTTTCCATTTAGTCAAATCTGATAGTTTTGTATTCTAAAGTAGTATTTGCTGATATATTTTACTTCTTGAGGCATTAATTTATATATATCAAGAAGATAGAGAAAACATACTGAGAGGATAGTTCCCCCATGGTCAGTTATTTTTTTAATATTAAAATGGTTGGATGTATGGGTAACAACAAGGAGATCAAGTAATACGTAGATACTTTTAGTGATGACACTCAAAAAAATAAAGAGAACATTTTAAGGATAATTTTTATTATCTGTATGCAGCATTGTCTCCGAGGAGCAGGCTTCGTGACCAATGATAATCATCAAGGAAAATTTAGTTCTAAATTTTTTTTATACCTTGAATGGAAATGTTAAAGATAATATTGATCATGATGGATGGTAAACATACATTCCAATAAAGAAACTAAATAAGTTCAGGTAATGGAATTAAAATTATATCAATATATATGAAAAATAAGAAGACTCCCAACCAATGACATACAATGAGAAGGAATCCTAATGTGTCATGATGGTTGGGTGGGGATCAAGGAATTAAATTCAATGTAATCCCATTTTTGTGAATTTATAAGTCCATAAGGAGGGGGAAGCAAGGCATCACAATTATTACTCAAATATACCAAAAACATTATAACCAGATCATTGGGTTCAAAACTGAAAATCTGTACATATGATTGTTGGAATCAGAAATTGTTGATGGTGTCATGTAGGTATCTGTAAATTTGGTTTGAAAGGTTTAAGTGAAAATAGTAATGAACATGATGGTGAATTCAACATGAAGAAATAAGATTTAGTTCTAATTGAAGCCTTTAATATAATGGATGGAATGGAAGGAGTGGTGAGAATGAAATATTTGGAGCACGTTCTACACTATAAGGGGGAAATATTACAATAATATTTCTATACTTATTATATAAAATATGTTGTCAAAAAAAACTAGGAGTTAATGATTCGAGTTAACATTATTGAGGATCAAAGGGTTTGGATCTGCAAACAATATTTCTTCTTGACACATGTCTTCCAAAAATGAATGATGAATTTAAAGGAATATATCCAGGATGGTGATATGATAGTCAGTCATTTTGAATTAATTATAAAGGATGACCTGAATACATAGATAATAGGAATACAATGAAGATATTATAGGGTGGTGGAATCAAATATCATTAGTCTTGTCTTAATGTTTTCTGAGCTCTTTATATGGTCTTCATTTTTTCGTGACTTTCTTGGTATCCCACTTTTTCCTCATAAGTGACTTAAAAATAAATAATTAAATTTTTAGTATAAACTTTTTGCCTATCTTTCATATAATTCTACTATCCTATATGTAAAAAAATTAAATTTTCATCCTCCACCATTATTCTAACAAATCCCTTAATTCATAAATTCATTGACTTCTAAAATAATCACAATGATATGTCCCCTTGGAATGATTTGTTTCTTACTACAATTATCCAAGGTACTTACATTCATTCACTGATAAGTATTTTTGACCACCACATTATTAGATTCTCAATTTAAGTTACAATTAATGTTTCCCATATTTCAAAATAATTAATTCCATTCCATTAAACTATTTCTAGTTCCCACCCACAATTATGTTTCCATTATCCTCATTCAGTCTGATCATACCTGCTTACATTCTACCATCACAGAAATATTCCTACTCACAATCTGTTCTAATTATATAATAGTAAATATATCTCTCAAACCATCATTGGGTAAAAATAATTTAATTATACAATATTTTACCACAACCTAATTTCATTGGTAGTCCATTAATTCATCATGAGGGTTCCAATAGATTTATTGTAAAATAGTATCCTGGGGTCATGACCACAATAAAGTCATTTTACCACCAACCATATAGTATACATATTACATGGAATATTTTTATAATTTTAATTGCAGTCAATCTCCTCAATGGTGGAGACATTATTATTGTCTATGACTAACAATCCATGACTTATACCCCACCATAATTTCAAATATCATAATTAATGTCTCAAAATCGTTTTTGTTCAAAAATATGTAACAAATTATAAAAACCATGTTTTAACCATCTCACCTAATCAATTTTTCCCAATCCCATAGTTCATATCATATCAATTAAATTAATATTATATATATCAAATTGAATGTTTTAATATACTTGTTCTCCATAGTAAATCCTCAATTGACCACTTCTATGTTAGTTTTCACTGAACTCGTAATGTTGTAAAGTCAAAGGGATAAATCACTCATCTAATTCTAGTTCATAAAAATATGTCCCATAAACATTAAAATGATATATCAGTCCAATCACATTAAAAGTGTGATCAATTACAAATGTATTGAAAAATTCATATTATTTATCTTCCTAAGTGGGAAAAGAGAATTTTCCTCGACAATATCATGAAAAAACATATAAGTAGTTATCTACCAGTTTCTCATCCGCATTTCACATATGATTCACATGGTTTATCATTCCTAACTAATAAAAAATATCACCATCTATACATTAAATATTATTCATTATATTTAAAATTAAACATGTGGAGAATGGGAACCCACTTTGTTGTCACCATTAAAAATGTTATTTAACTACAATCATTATATATTATTATATACCCATGGGTGAAAATATAAACACAAACTACTAGTTCATACACTCAAAAATTATTCCCATGAGTTACATTTCATCAATAAATGATATTATACCAAGTTAGGGGATCATGAATTCCATTCTAATAAATTACTTATCTCTTATAAATAACTATCTATTGTCTCATTCAATCACATAACCAAGGCACACACATGAATTTTTTATCCTCTTAAACATGTATCACCCAATGATAAATATCAATACTCACTACATCAAATCATTTTTAAATCATGTTAAGGAACTTGTGTGCCTAGGGTAAGTCAATCTCAACTATCATCACTCAAACTACCACTCAACTCAACCTAACGTAAAAAAATAACCTCACTAATCTTATAACACACCTGAATCACACCTATCATAGTAGTATTTCTTCTTCACTTTAATGTTCTACAAAACCACATCATATAAATTACACATGTCATATAATATAACAAAATTTATATACTTTCATTCTCTAATAATTCATGGAATAAATAATTTGTTTACTCATGAAGCATTAAATTCTCATTAGGATATCCAAATAACTATTATTCTCACACTATGGGTTTCATCACAGCAATATGAATCAAAAAATGACACCTCTATAAAGAAATGTGTATATTAGATTTTGTCATTTTCCTGTTAATTCAATTAATTGACCAGTTTTTATATATTCTGAAAAACATTCAATATGTTATTTTTAATTTTCAATTAACAAAAAACTATTTTTTGAAAACATTTTTATTAAACACTCTTAAGAATGGTCATTTTATGTGAAACTATGTTATAAATATATTTCATTTATTTATTTTTACTCTACTGAAGGGTAAAATTAAAAAAAACCCATAGCTCATAATAATTATCATTAATAAAAAAACTCAATTCTAACACTAAAATCGATTAATACAATCTAAACTCTTGGGTAATAAAGATTTAAATATATACCTATATTGTTCTGAAAAACATATTATTTATATCCTTAGTTTTAACTATTATCAGCTTCATCATCTATGTGCCTTCATAAATAGACATAAAGTAATAACTTTGATACCATTTTGTGACATCAACATGCTAAAACTCGTATACACATTCTCATCAATAGTTCTACAAACCTAATGTGTGACTCTATAATACAATATCAGTTTTCAATAATTGGAATGATTCGGTAATATATCATGGGTAATCTATGACCATGGTATCACTACTTGTAATAAATAATAAATAACTAAAACATTCATAAAATATATCAATATAAATGAAATTTAGAATCCTATAGAATGGAAATCATAATAAATAACATACATAATGATATATAATGATCCCATTTTGTACCCTATGATTCATGGATTTTTAATGGACAATTTTTTCTAATTTTTATTGAATGAAATATGTTTATATTACAATAAAAATCCACTACCATAATAAACTGGTATTAGGTTTTCATATCACCCAACTTATCCACTATCATAAAAATCTTATACTAGGTTGGAATATATAATAACCTACTCACTCACATAAAAATATGACGCTAGTTTAGAATATCACCTAAACACATAAATCTAATTATAATATAATAATAAGGTGGCATATCTCCAAACCCACTTTCTCTTAAAATAAAAATAAAATCCTCACAACACCCAGTAATGCCCTACCCATAGTAGTGCAATGTACATCCTCCTACCATTATAGATTCATAGATAATAGAAAAGAAATCATTTTACATACCTACTTATATTTAGTACATTCAATAGTAATAAAAAATAATACAATAGGAAACCAAAATCATGATAATTCCATACCAAACAATATCCTTTTCTAAAAAACCAATCATTAATCATTCATAAAATTTTGTGGCATTTTTTTCTCCTATAACATTGTTAATATAGATGATAATGTGATATATATTATGTAATCTAATACACCGTGGTAGGATTTTACATCCTATAAACATTCAATATCTCTTGATACTCATATCATAGATAACGAAGTCCCTTGGGCAACAACTAAGAATTTCAAATTCCCAGAGTTCTTGTTATAGACCTATCACTTAATAATCAACATGATACTTAACCCTCTGATTTCTAATGATCATATTCAAATAATATTACCCTTTTCATAAACATTTTATCCATGTTTAACAGACAATTTACCTACACCTTCAATAAATTAGATTCCATCGTTGGTCACTAACAAATAAAACCCCTAAACCTCCAATGTGAACCAACAATCATATATTGGTTTAAGTTATTTATCCTATGTATATTTTCTTTCATGAACACAGTAGGACCATCAAGGCCTATATTAAATATACTAATTGAGTTCCACAGTTTTACTTTCCAAAAAAATATTAATATAATATTCATAACTGAACCTATCATATTATTCAATTATATCCCACTGCCATCATAGAGAAATAAATTACCAATTAAGACATAAATATGTTAGGTATGTCACAAATCCATGTTGGACACCCACAATGTTGACCATCACTATTCTATCAAAATATATTTATATAAAAGGGGTATTGAGTGACTATAAGGTCAATAAAACACTCATAGAATACTCATAACATATGTAATAATTATTTACTTTCTTCCCAAACCACATTAATCTTTATAACCTTTATCTTGGGTTAGTCATACTTTTTTACCAACACATTCAAAATATCCTAAATATGTATATTCTCCTAATTTATATAAGTTATGGAATTTCCTTATCATCATTAAGTGACCCTCCTAATATGAAACTTTATAATACCTCTCCTGATCATCATTATCCCCCATCATCAAAGTATTTAAATTAAATTAGTAATAAAAAATTTCCAATTCATTTACCTAATAAATATATTTTCACCATAACATGAAAAAATTCCAAACATATCCACCTCATTATACCCTCATATAAAAAAGAATATATCTGTAAAAATTTAATCAACATTACTATATGAGAAAATTTAATCAATTCCTATTTAAATTGTCCAATCAATTTCTAACTAAAATTGTGAAAAATGAATAAAAAATGGTTGATTTAACCTTAGTTAAATGGTGTGATGTGAATTGGTCACAATTGTTTTCAAATTTACACTTGGTACCATGATACACGGTAAACGTTTTCATAAATTCCAAAGTAAAACAATCTTAAAATAGAGTAAACAATTGTAGAAAATGGAAAAAACAATGAAAAGGGGAGTCTACATAGCTCAATCAATGAATGAATATCTCTATGATTCCATGGATAAGAGTAAATAAATAGTGGGAAAGGAGAATAAAGAGGAGTTAGTTATCCAACCATATGTTATCCCGAAATGATAAACCCTTTTATAGGGTTAAAATTTTAATTGGATAAATTACAACACCCTACAATAAATTTTACTATATTTACCAGTTGTTAGAAACCACTCCACCATCCACACATTTACTCACCTAGAGCCTTATGTTAAAACATCAGTAATCAAATGTAGAAACCAAAGAGACACCTCCCCTTGTAACATCACAAATATACTATTGATAAAATAATTTATAATTTCCCCTACTAGATACATTTTGGGAAATATATTTTAAATAACACCACACCTGAAAATTCATTTTGGTAATTTTCCATCTATACTTCAATAACCAAAACATACTTTTTAAAATTCATATCATGGATATAATATCCCTATCCGTATTTTAAACTAAAATTTAAAAACCACCAAAAATAAAATTCCAATGGTTTTTGAATTTTTTTCATATTATATTTATATAAAACAATGTAGGCCATTAAATATTTCTTCTCATTTTAAAGATTTTCATTTATATAAAAAAATATCAATCACCACATGATTTCATTAAAATCAAAATTTAATGTTTAAAAAATATTAAACATTCTAAATTCTCCAAAAAAAGTTTATCAAAATCTATAAAACAATTATATAATATTCATTATCCAAAACTCTCAACTCCCTATAAATTAATTTTTCACTTTTATAATATAACGTTAAAGACCTATTTTTATGATTAAATTGATATTTTATTTTTTCCATTTAACTCTCCCCTTTGATAACATAATGTAATGGAAAAAATTTTGGATGTTTTTTGGGGAGTAGATAACATCATCTAAACGGTTTTATAGGTCAATCATTAATTTTTTCCAATTGAATTTCATGTGGTATTTCAATAAATACTTTTTACCCTTTCTTCAAATTGAAACCCACTTTCAATGGTATATTAAATTAAATTTAAAAAATAATCTAAATTGATGAATATTAAAATATCTGAATAAATTAATTTTACCATTGTAAGAATACACACATATTCTGTATGTCTTTCCAACACAATTTTATGGATTTTTTATCTATTACACGAATCACTACGACATTTCACATTATATGTCCATTAATATATTCAAATTCATATTAATCCTTAGTAGTTTAATATACCAAACAATTTTCATTGTGTACATATTGGTTTAAAAACTTAAATATCATCACTAAATCTGCTTTTTTTAATATAGTAACTCAATTATATTATAAAAAACATAGGTCATATCCTAAATATTTACAATAATTCTTATCCCTTATTTAATGGATCATATTATCATATATATATTTTATATAATTAGTTTTATTTATTAAATATATCTTATGAAAACACTCTATTTTCCATGAATACTCATCAACACATAAGAAAACATAAATACTTATAAAACATTATTTTTGTACTTTTTTTCATAGAGAAATTTTTTTCACAATCTATAAAAATTTATATTTTTCTCTATTTTAGGTTCTAAAATTAAATGAAATTTATGATATATAATTTTTTAAAACACATTAATTGTTTCATTATACAAATTTAAATTTTTAGGATATTATTAACTGATATGTGTTAAATAATTCCTTAGACACCAATATTTTCATTAAAAAGACTATAAAAATTAATAATTTCTTTGTGTTTTGATTATCTATAATGTTTTTTTAATCTAATTAATGAAAATAAAATATTATAAATTAAGTTGTTGTTAATTATAATTTTATAAGTATTTCTATCTGTTTTACTCATAAATCTCCCCTCTATATAGGATATCATTTTTACAACATTTATTATTATTTACAAGCTTTAATTTTTGAATTCTATCAATAATAGTGTGATTATTTTTTCAATAAAAAAGTAAGTGATATTTTTAATGATAATATTACATGGATGTATACAAGGTAATTATATATAAACAATCCCCTTTTACGCCTTATATAAGTAACTTTAAATGTATCCTATTATTCCTATTTTCAAAAATACATTATCCATATTTCATCATATTTAAAAAAGTCTAAACCATAGTTATATTTATATATTTCTTATTAAATTTTATTAAAAATATATTATATATAAAAATTTATTTTTTCTATAGACTTTCTTTCAACATTTCTCTTTTTATTTTACTTTTAATTTTATCAAACCAATTACATTATTATTTTTCATCTTATTTTATTTTACACTCCTAATATTATTGAATTTTAATCTATAATAAAATCTTAGCCACCATCCTTATTCTATTTATAGGTTTTGTCTTTCAATTTTCTTTGATATATTTATGTTATTATTTATTGCTAATATCCTTTCCAATGACATAAAATTATTACAATAATATAATACTAATAAATGTGTATTCCATGTATCAATTAAATATTGTTTTTATAATATCACATATTATTTTTTAATTTTCTTATTTTCATTACTCTATATGAGTTATATTTGAATCTCTATGATTATATATTCTTCAATAAATTTATTAATAAAAATTCAAATCTATAAAAATAAATATTCATGTCACTAAATTTAACACATTAATAAGTAAATAATTAAATAGATGAACTATTTTGATTTCATGGACTCATATATCATTAAAAGAGGGATTAAATTGTTGTTTTGATGTATCATATTATCATAATAGTTATTTTTTTAATTATTTATCTATCCAAACCATTCTCGTCTGGAAATTTATCAACATTTTACATCTCTTAAAATTTAATGAATAAATATTTAATTTTACATCCCATATAGGAAGTCACATAATCTTATAAAATTTATATTTATTTCCTTTTGAACATAGTAAAAAAAAATTCATAACTTATTATTTATAGAAATATTTTATTTGTGTTCAATAAAAAAACTAAATAGATGCTAAAAATTCATTTCATTTTTTCTTAAAATATTTAAAATACATGTTAATTTCAGAATAAAGATACTAAAACATGAGAATATTTGTTCCCTAAATTAATATTACATCCTTTATAAGTTTACATAATTAAAATAATCGAAAATAAATTTGGTAAAAACACAAATTAATTTCCTTGGCATTCATGTTAAATTTTGTCACTAATGTATTAGAGTACAAAAGTGATTTACTAACATAATTTTTGAGTAATTACGGTAAAAAATAGTGTTTCAATTCTATATATGGATAATCCGATAGAATGAAAAAATTTATGAAATTATTATTCAATTCAAAACCCTATTAAATTATATGCAATCTAAGAGGAAAACATAAAAAATACAAATTTAAGTTCCTAATTATTCTTCTTGACTACTATTATGTTGGAATCAAGGACCCAATGTAATTTTATAAGAATTATAAGTTTTATGCAAATCAAAATCATGTATTTTTATTCAATAGTTAATTTGATATTATCTATCTCAATCCCTTCACGGTGTCATACTCTTATTTTTAATATTAAACAAAATATTAAGAATGGAATAAAAATTAATATATGTCTGACCTTTTTATGTGAGTGAATAGTCATTGATTTATAGTGACTTATATCTTACTATATATAATTTTTTTGTTTTTATTGATCATTGACTACTATGTTATGACGATTTCATAAAACTCATAATAATATGTATCTATTGAAAAATATTTTTTAAACCATATAAAATTCTTCTACAAATTAAATTATATATGTTAAGTAGAAACATCATTGAATATATGATATCATTACAACACATATATTCTTATTCTTTTGGTTGTTTTTAAATTAACTAATAATTTTTGGTGAAATAAATAACATGAATATGTTTTCCACACATCCTTCGTGTTACTAAAATAATCTTTAGTAATTATAAATTTTCAATTATCATTCATTATTAGTCATGTCATAATATATTCAATAGTTATTTAGAATTATTTAAATAACTTATTTAACTTTAAGTGTTTCATAAAATTCAAGAATAAAACAACACTTCCTCAGAAATTTCTCTATATTTATAAATATTTTCCGAGAACTCTATGAGATCCTATAATACATAAAACTACATTAGTGATGACCAAAACTAATTGTGAAAATAACTGAAAAAATTACACTAAAATATTAAATAGTGTCATATATTTATTGATATTTTTTCCACATTAATATTAAATAACATATGATTTTTGATATATTAATTTAATGTGACAGAAAATAACTGCTAAGAATGATCTAAAAAACTATTCTAGGGTCCTATAAATTACTTTTTGGAGTTTTTTGAAATATATTGTTGGTATATTGTTCATTTAACATATAAAGTATAAGATAATAATTTTTATGTTTCTAAAATTGTTCTAAGAGTGTTTTATGTAACTCAAAATTGGTAATTTATCATTGTTTCTAATTTTTTTTAAAATTTATGATGGTTGGAATTTATTAAAATTTTTATTTATTACTTTATTTATTTCATTCATTATTTAATTATTAATATATATATAAATAAGATATATTATTATAGAGATGAAATGTAAATTTATGTAAAATTATGGTGGGTACGTCCTTTAATAAAATTTTATAAATCTATATGGTTTAAAGGATAATCAAATATAGAATTGAATAGATTCATTTTTAGGGTTTTATAAAATTAAAAACACCATTCTATAATAGAAAATTGATGATGGGTAAATAATTTTGAACTATAAAATGTGGTCGTTTCTATTTTATTTTTTACATAACCAATACATTTACCTATATTCTATACTTGGTAAAATTATTTGAGTTCCTAAATGGTGAATGATTAATGAGGTGTAAAGTATAATAAAAAATTAACATGGGGTAATTATCATGGAAGTATGGTTGGGATAATAGATTATTCATATTATTCAAAATATCTTCTTGAATAATATTTTTATTTTCCATGGTAAGCATATGATTTATGAGATAATGGGGGGTGTTTATCTTAATAAATAAATATGATGGGGCACACAGAGTATATGCCATTAATGATTTTTAATTTTATTACATGTTTTTTAATAATGGGGAAAATAAATTATTTATTATTTAATAATAATTAATTAAGGATGGAGAAAATTATTGTTTCGATCATGATAACAATAATTATCATGGATTAGTTAACTAAGAAGTTATAAATTACATATATTATATTAATCATAGAAAATAATAAATGTTCATGAAAAAATATTATTATCATGGAAATAAATTTGATTGTGTATTAATATATTGTTCTATGTTAAGGAATTTAAAACATATATTATTTATTAATAATGTTCAGGTGGGTAAAATTTTTATATGTAATAAATTAAATTTTCATATATTTGAATGGTGGTGCCTTATTTTTTTAGTGGTATTCCATTAATTTTTAAAGGATTTATTTGATTCTCAATTTTTCATGATAATCCTATATTTATAATAGATATAATGAGATCATGAAATTTTATTATGAATTTAAATACACTTACCAATGGTGTTTAATTCTCATCATGTATATTACTCTATAGTCATGGAAGAATACAAAATTTTCATTTCAAGATCGAAAAGGTTTATACAAAATAAACATGGGTTCAATGAAACCCACATATTTTTCTTCTTTATATTTTAAATTATACCATGGTGGTACTCTAAGTTGTAGTATTCTTTTTATATTCCTCAAATACACTGAATAAATATGGGAATATTAAATGATGATATACTGAGAATTATTGAATTCATAATTTTGATGTGTATCATTTATTTCAATTGGTTGGAAAAAATGATAGGCTAGTTATTATATTATAAAAATTAAATTTATTAGTTTTATTGAGAAGGATCATTTTGAAGGGAATAAAATATTTAACATTGAATATATGTAACCAAATATATATTCTAAATGATTAGTGTTGAGAATTATATTTTTCATTAATTTTATATCATTCCATGGATATTTAGAAATATATTTAGGTGGTTATTATTCTATAAATAATTTTTTTGGGTAGATATATCTTCAGAATCAACTTATTTTTTCTCTAGACAAATTTTAAGAAATAATGTAAATAGACTAAATCACTACATATAGATCTAATATTAATTCCAGATATTAATAAATTCCATTGTATATCCCAAATAGTCCCAAGATACTATATCTTTGTAATGTGGATTATGAACTTTTTAGGGAAATTACAATTTCAATAAGAGTCTCAATAGCCAATAATGAGGGACATTCTCCACAAATAGTTCAAACTAATGTAATTATAACCATATGACTTTTTTAATTCAATATGACGAGTTTCCAAGTGTTTCCCAAGATAGTGAGGTTTTGTTCTCAATTGAACATTTAGTTTGATTAAATCCTATTTTAAGGATACCCTAACTTATTTTCGAACTGTGGTAGAAGATTAACATTTTGAGGATAAAATTTTTAAAGGGGGGGAATATAATAGCCTATGATTTTTTATAGATTTAAATTCCATGATTATATATTAGAATAATTAAATATAGATTTTTTCTATAATTCAATTCATTTATAAAAGAAATCATACATAATAAGAATATAAAATTAATAAATCTTTATATCATTATGCTATAAAATTAAAATATTACCATATAATTACATTAATCATATATTGAATTGGATAATTATAATTACAAGATGAAAATTAATACAAGTTATTTTTATAAGGAAAATGGAGACCATTCAAAGAAAATAAAGATCCATTTATTAGCATAAAAACAAACAGAAGGTTGAAAGTAAAAGATTTTAAAAAATACTAACTAAAAAATGAAGGAGATCATCTGGCACATGATCAAACCAATGAAAATCATTACCATTAACACCTTTGTTAGAAATCCCATCAGCCAATGCATTTTCATCTATATACCGATGAGTAACAAAGTGGTCTCTTGAGTAGAGAGATTCCTTGCTTCTAGTTCAGCGATTAGTGAGCTTCCAAGAAACATGCAAAGCCACAGTTCGAATAACATAAACTACCAAAGTGGAGTCACATTCAATCCAAATCATTATCCAACCCTGCCTTCCTACTTTCTCCACTATAATAGTAACCCCAAACATTTCCTCTTCAAGAGGTGAAGAAATACCACATGATCTATAGATGCACGCAAGAACACTTCCTTGATAGTCCCTAAAGACATCACCAAAGCCAGAGTGACCCAGATTTCCCATTAAATCACATCAGAGTTGATTTTAATCCACCAATGAAAAGGGGTCTTCCAAATGACTTATATTGTACCAAGTATGGGACACAAATTTCCTTTTACCTCAATTTGATTAACCACCGATAAATCATGAATATAGTTTGAGAAAAACACACCTCTTGGTGCTTCCACCTATCATTCCTTCATTAGAATCCCTACAAAAATGGAACAAAAAAGATAGCACTATGACTCAAGTTTTAATCTATTTCTTGATGTCTAGGTAAGATGGAAATCCTTCAATGCAGTAGCAAGAAAATGCTTTCAGAGCTCTGGTGACAAGATCAAATAACTCTATCTTGTTATAAAATTAACAATTTAATTGGAATAAAGAAGAGGAACTTCAAAAAATATCATTAACTGCCCTCCAAATCACTGATGACATAGTACAATTGATGAAAATGTGGTCCACATCCTCCCTATGCTAAAATCACAAAGCGCAAATGGAGCAAAGAGAAATACCACATACCTGTAGAAATTCATCAGTTGTTATTTTTTATGAGCCAATATCCCAAAAATAATAGACTGACATGGCCTTATAAACTTCTAATATGGGTCCCCCATCCATTTCAAGCGAGTTAAGATACAAATTGAGTGATTACAATGTATTTTGATTTGATAATTCCACTGACATAAGGTCCCCCGCCCAAAAATCAACCTTAGGAGACCAACAATATTCATCTACAATCTAAGTAATATGATCTAGAAGATAATCCAGAATACCATGTTGAATCTTGATTGAAAAATAAAAGTCCATATTTGAATCTCCCTCTAGGACCAAGTCAATCAGGTGGTTCCCAATCCAATTAGATTTACAAAAATGAATAAAGGGGTCCTTGGAAACTAGCCACCTATATTGAACATAAATTTTTGAGATTATATTCTTTATTCTAGGAACATCGAAGAGTTGACATAATTGATGTTTTTTTCCTTTATCCTGTGAATGATCTCGGGCCTGAAAAAATTGGTACCCATAGATTTTATGTTTATATGCTTCTATATAAACATGTCCTACAAAGAGTCATTGAATACACCTAGATTTTTGATACCTAACCACTCTCATCAAGTGGCTTGCAGAAATCATTCCATGGAACTGTTTCCATCCTCCTTTCCAATATCCTTCCACTCCAAATTATGTTATTAATAGAATAGTTTATTCTCTTATTTAAATTAATTGTCCATTTATACACCATAAATAAATAGACAATGTTTGATACGATGATTGATTTCACAACGAAAATCATACAACAATTGAGAGATATTTTCCCTTCTATGTTGAAATTTGTCTTTTAATAATGCTAACAATGCCTGAGAAGTGAAAAACCTTTAGTCTCCCCCTTTACATGGGAACTCCCAAATAAGTGAAGGGAATATGTTCCTCATGAATCCCCAATTCTATAATGATATCATTTTTCCTGATAGGTGATAATCCACTTCCAAAGAGGACAAAGGACTTTCTCCAACTAACCATGTTCCTAGAAACCTGTGCATAGTGAAAAATGAATTTCTTTATATTATTGATTTTACATTATCCTCTATGGTGAAAAAGACTGTTTCATCAGCATATAGATGTTGAGAGGGAGAGACAATCCCCCTTCTTTCTTTAATATACATCAGTTTCCCATTATTGGCTATAGTGGAATGAATCCTACTGAAATAATCATTAGAGATAGAAAATAGGATGAATGATAAAGGATTACCCTTCCTTACACATCTCGAACATTCAAAATATCCTTTTGGGGATCCATTTAAAAGAATTAAAATATAAGAAGAATATAAAATGATTTTGACCCAATTTTGGAAGACATTATCAAACCCAAACATGACAAGGATCTTTCAGATAAAACCCCAATCCATTGTATCAAAATCATTCATGACATCAAATTTGAGAGTAATATTTCCACACTTGATGGGTTTTTTTAGAAGATTAACAAACTTTGAGGTAGTGATAAGACAATCCTATATTGATCTCCCTTTGATGAAACCAAAACTGATTTGAAAAAACAATTTTTATGGAACTGAATGAGAGCTTATTGGAATTAAATTTTCTATATAACATTATTAATGGTGTTAGCCAGTTCATCTAGCCTAAAGAGATGAATTTCGTTGGAATTTTTCTCTTTTATCATAAGGGCATGAAACTGATCATTCAGTCCTCTATGAAGAGATCCACCCCTAAAAAATGAATGACTAGCCTATAAACATCTTCCCAAATAAGATCCAAAAATATTTGAAAAAAAAGTGACCAATGTAATTCAGACCAGGAGACATCTCAGGTTTGAGGCTAATAACATCCTCCTTAATCTCTGGGTCAAGAGGCACAGTAGTGAGAGTGGAATTGTCCTCTTGATTCACCATTCTAAGAATTACCCCATCCATAGTTTCAATGATGGAGTGGGGACCATTTCAAAAATCCTTAAGGAAATATGTGACATGCTTAGAGATATTCATACTATTTTCAATGAGGCAATCCCCATTATTAATCAATGAAATAGGGTTGTATAGTTTCTTTACACTTTGAGGAGAATTGAATAATCTTGAGTTTTTCATACCATACTTTAACTGCATTTCTCTAAAGGAATCCCTTTGCAATGCATTTTTTATATAAAAGGGTTTTTTCATTTTAAGGGACAACTCATCTTCTAATGCAATTCCATCAGAGAAGTCAATATTGGTATTAAGTTGTAGAACCTTTTGAAAAGAATCTTCAAGTGAAGAGATATTATAATCAAGGGTGTTGAAGAAATCTTTTCTCCAGATTCATAAATTCCCCTTCAAATTTTTGAGATTGGTGATGCATGTGAAGGCGTCATCCCAAAAATCCATAGATACCCAGGTGGTGTGAACAATGGTCTTTCATTCAGGGTGAGAGACCCCATACAAGTTGAAACTAAAAGGGAAAGGAGGATTGGGGTATTTCTCACTAAGATCAACCATGATAATATGATGATCAAAATTGAGTCAGGAAAGTGTTGAGTATGATATGTTACCCCATGTGGCCAGAGATGTCACATTAACAAAGGCCCCATCAATATTACTTGCCACAATGATGCTATGGGGCCTCCTATACAAAGTATATATGGTTCCTAAAAAATTAATTTCAATCTATTCATTCAGATAAATACATAATCTAAACTCCCTAGAGGAGATTGAGTTGAATGTTGCTCCCATTTTTTCATCATGATTCAAGATTGAATAGAATTCACCCACAATTAACCAATGATTAGAGATAGTAGATTTGTGAGATTCTTTTTCAATCAATTGATTCCTACATTCATAATAACTATTGTGAGCATAAATGATGGAATATATAAAATGGGTACCAAGGAAGATAAAGGAGAAAGTGACATATTGTTCACATGAAATAACCATTGTGGGGGTTCTTGTAGAATTATGGGCCAAATCCCATTTGGTCTTGACATCTGTTGAGGACCTATTGGTGTCAACTAGGTGAATCCCCAAATTTTATATGTTATAAATACCAGAGGAGAATTATATTTGGGGATCAGACGGACCTATAAGGAAACGTTTGTTCTATTGAATGACTAACCATATAGATCTACATGTTTCTTTATTGCCACGACCCTAGAAATTCCTGAACAAAATATTCATTCAAAACATGAACCAGAGTTTGAAAATCTACATAATTACCTCCAGGTTTTTAGGTGGTCTGGATACATTTTTTGGGAGGAGGAGATAACAGATCACTTATACCCGCACTACTGGTCAAGGTACCCTTCCCTTTTGGGGAAATCATAGAGTAAACCATACCTATCCATATGTATTAATTTGAGGTAAGGATGGAGGAATTGGATTAGTATTACAATCCACATGCTCTAGTCTTCTCTCATTAAAACTGGTTGTAACATCATTCTCCACTTAAATGGAACCAACATCAACCTGGGTCTGCCCTGTAATTAGCTGATCTTCCAGAACCACAAAATGAAGATTTCAGGAAGTTATGAACATGTATCACTACCATGTGGTGGTATTTTTTATATTTCATACCATCTGATTGGATCCTCTTATTATATGCAGAGCCTATAAATATGTGAATACGTTATGTGTGGGTAATGAGGCTAGTAGGGGCATGAGTGTCTTCCAGATTTTAGGTGTTTACCATAGAATCAGCATTTTAGGTGTCACTAACCCTCATTGACCAGACCAAGTACTTGATAAAATTAAATAAATCCATGAAAATGAATTAATATTCTATTGGATGCTGGAGATCAAGAACAAGATTATAAATATCATCCTATATTACCATATCTAGATCTTCCTTTTCCTTGGTTTCCTATTCATATAGTGAGTTCATTTCATGTTCATCCTCTTGATCTTCTTCCTCCTCCACCATTTATATGTAGGATTTTATCCCATGGTTAGATGTGCCAGACTGAGTATTATTACGACTATGAATTTTCAGAGGAGCATGTACTTGATTAGGACCCAATTGAGACTACAATGTACCTATCTAAGGTCCTCCCTAATCCTTTATGATGACCACATTTTCAGAAAGAACATTTTAAGATCTACTTGTCTTATTAACTTCAGTACACTACACAACATTGGGAATAACAACATGTTTATAATACACTATGTAATTTCATACTGAGTGCCCCACCATTTTACAAACATCATATAAGGGTGGGAAATTCTCATATTCCACCCAAACATCTGATATGTTCCCACAAGCAATGAAAGAAATACTCTCAGGCCTCTTGATTTCTAGGTTGACATCCACAAATATCAGAGAAAAGATCCCCAATTCTCCCTCCATGGTGCAATAATCCCTTATTATTGTTGAACCAATACATGATGAAAGATTGTTCAGAATCATTGGGTTCAAGTAATCATAGTTTAACCCATGAAATTGTACCGATATATGTTCACTCGTCTTCTTGATGTTAAAATAATTAATCATTACATTCCATTTAGATAATAGAATAAATCCCGGTTTTAATTGGAGTTTTCCAATGTTCTATACATATTTCAATGCATCCTTATAATGGAGAATTATATAAAGCAAGCTCTTCCCAATAGGTAATAGCCATCCAATCATGGTTATCCCAACAATGGGGGATTCTGTTCTTGATATTGGCATAATACTAGGGTGTATCCTATTTTGAATAAATAACTCATCTGAATATCTAATACATATATAGAATGATTCTTTCTTAAGAACTTTTAGATCTTCCCTACATAGATTCCCTCGTTTTCGAGTCACGATACGTTAGAGGGTCTGTTGGATTCATCTTTGGAAGGATCTATGGAGTCAAAATGAACTTTTTCAAAGGATAATCATTTCTTCTTCACAATTGAGTGTTCATGGGAGTCAAGATCTTTACTCAAATTTTTCAGGGTTCCATGGAAATCCTGGAAGGATGATTCCCATTCAGGATTGAATGATTGAATTGAAGAAATCAAGAATTGAATCGAAGAGGCAGGGATTCTCCATCGTCAAATTCAAAGAAGAGAGATTCCACATTCTCCATCTCTGTAAAGTTTTTATTATTGACATAATACATGTTAGTTAAATGATTGTATGATAACAAAACACCTCATTGTTTCCCATTAATTTCAATAAATTATGTATAAATATATAAGAGATAAAAATATAAAAAGAATGGTATATATTTTGATGTAAATGGATGAATAATTTTTATTGATGTTTCTATGTTTATATATAAGACATAGAAGTGGTAAAATGGTAATTATATATAAAGGTTTCAGAGCACATTAGAAGTGGTTATAATCAAATTAAATAATGAATTTATTCTACTAAATGTGATTAAAAATAAAAAACGAGATAGATAACAATGAAATATTTAAAGAGATTGTATTTTCACATATAATTTATAATTTATTTAATATAATAAATGAATCAAATTTGGGATTATTCAAATTTTAATGAAATTATTGTAAATAATTTTTTTCACATAATTTTAGTAAATATTTTTGAGATTAATTTTACATTCACTATCTACATGTTCTCCAAAAATCCTAAAAAAATAATCGATGAAGCTCTAGGTGCTAAATGGATGATCAAAATATATTATGTCATTCATTAATGATAGTAACCACATTTCAATTAGACATGATAAATTATTTCTCTTATTCTCTCATTCTTAAGAGGGGAGAGGAATATTTCATATTAATCTTGAGTTAATTCATGAGAAGTTGTATCTATCTAATGAGATTCCCCATGATATAATATCAATTTTCAGAATCGTTCCCAAAAAAAATATATGGTTGGTCATATACTTACAGTTAGACAAGAAGTAATTGATCGTTGTGCATTTACCTGAAATAATCTCTTAATTGTACCCAACATAAAATAATAATATTAATAATCATATATTCATACGATATGAAAAAAATCAGGGACATTTAAATATCATTTTCTCAATAATTAATTCAATATTATTATATATTTTATTAAATAAAATGATATAAATTCCATTGCGACAATAACATAGCCTATAAATCCTCCCAACCACTTATCACACCGGGAATAGTAAAAATTTATTTAAAAAAATAAATGTGTTTATTATTATTAATTAATAAATAATAAAAAATTAAATTCACTAACTTGTGAATAAATATTTATTTACTATTCATTTTACTAAATAAATTTATTTATTTAATTAGTTCCTTGTGAAAGATAAATAAATGAAAAATAAATATTATGTATTCTCAATCCTGAAATTAATATTTGTTTAATATCCAACTCATATATATGTCAAAAATTAATAATTGGTGAATGAATTTAAATAGTTAATAATAATTGAATAAATATGTAAACACAAGTATGGATTTATATTTCTTCAAACTATTAAATTCAAAAAGAACATAACAATGGTTCAATATCTTGTTAGTGTGTGACCCTTGAGTCCCATTTCGTAGGGGAATTAATTTATTTTGACAAAATACCAATATTTTTGTCTAATAACTTTTTAATAAACCAATAGAAAAAAATATAAATATCACAAAAAATAAAAACAAATTCATTTAATCTATCAGTGTGTAGTTTAATCCAGTAATTTCAATATATCTTCAAGAATGTTTCATCCATTGTGTCACCAACCTATATGCTTGATGTCTTTCTTTAATGTCCTAGAATGAACTTGTTGATGATAAAACATGTTATTGGATTTATTCAAATAGTTATGATCCAATTACAGGGTATAAGATATCATATATTATTAATATAAAATAGTGAAATCCTTTTTTTACTTATTTACAAATGCAACATCACACATGTCCCACCAAATATATCCTCCCCCTTCATGAGAATATATTTCCACTATTTTTATTATTACAAAAAATTATATGATTTATGATATTCACGGATAATAATATCAAGTCTATGAATAATGCACTCATATACATATAGAAATGTCCAATGACACATATAACATGTAGAATTATCATAGGTGTGTTTGTTATCAAAACCTCATCTATTGGATATTACCAAGTCTCATCTTCATGTAAAGATTTATAAAAGTATTTTGATCCTATAACACTTAAAATTCATAGATAATATTTTTCATGAAAAATATATTACCTTAAAAAATAAGATATATGTATATATGAATATTTTTATAGCACATAAAGAATATCAATATATTGTGGAACAACTGTATATTTTTTATACAAAAAATAGTATATATATATTCACCCAATAATTTTATACAAAGAAATATTCCTCATACTATAATAAATTTTTTATATTAATTTCTATGGATATTATGGTATTTGAATGTACATAGTTAATTTTTTTATAGGGAACCAACTCGTATAGACTCTCACTTACACATGATCCAATTATTACCTAACTGGTCAGCCTTACATAATAAAGATAATTTTCTATGAAATTTATTTATATTTTAATCCTAACTTGATTAATGGAATATTACTTGTACTAATACTTCACCCCTTCAATAAAATTTCATCCACAGTTGACTTTTATGAATACTCTCCACTTTTCATCACTTAGAAACTTAATATCATCTATAGAACCTTAACTATGAAGTAATGATTCGAAAATTTTTATTAAGATTAATCATAATTCTAAACATACTACATTAATATAGATATAAGAACATTTATAAATACTATGTTTATATATCAATTTTTTTATCCTAACTACGAACATAAAACAAATTGATCTAAATAAAAATTATTTTTGTATCACCTTGTAAATGACTATTCAAATTTTTATAACTACCAAAATCAAATCCCGTTTTTCCTTATTCAATTATTTTTGGATAGTTATATAAACATGTCAATTTCATTATCTTAGTTATTTATCATTTTTTTAAAATATTCTTTACATGAAGAAATATCAAACACTATTACATATAATTGCATGTGAGATAGATTTACCATGAAATCATAGGAATATATTATTTAATCTTATAAATAATCTCATTTTGTGTTTTCAAAAATCATTCCAAAGTGACTTCAATCTATGTGACGTATAAAACAATTCATTCTTGAAATTATTCACATTATAATCCAATACATTTCCATTATATATACTACACCTAGATTAAACCCCCCCATAGATCTAAGCATGCAGATTTTGTTTTTTATAATTTAGGTGACTTATTTAATTCATTATAGAATAAATTTTGCTTAGATTTAATTAAAATCCTAAAAAACATTTTTTCATATATTATCAACATATTTGTGGGTGGAAATAACTCTCCAACTGACTTTTTATAAGAACTAGGAATAAATATTTGTTTAAAAATATTCTATTACCACTATTCATGGTTTATTTCATAATTTGATCTTTGTAACTTGTAAAACCTGTTGAAATTATTCAATCTCATTAGCCATAAATATCCTAGAATTTGATTCATTTATACTGAGATATTGGTGAATCCGTGTAGATTAATTTTTACCAAAATCCATTTCCTCTTGAAACAATTACCTCGCTTTTTTAAACATATATTATCGATTAAGACAAGTAGAGGCTACTTTTTTAACTCAAAAAGGTTCATAAAAGAAAAGAAAATTTTAAATTAAATAGTAGTACATAGTGTTTTTACAAGGTTCATAATTATCATACTAAACATAATCAATGTTTCCTGTTGTGTTTATCTTGAGCCTTATATTTTCCACTCTATTACATTTTTTGTTACAATGGGTATCATTTCATTTCAACGGTGCATCAACACTCTATAAAGGATCTATTATCATCCAATACCATTGGTTAGGGTTGATCTTCACATCCTAAGTCATCAGCATACACAAGTACTCCAATCATATCGATTGGAATGGTAGAATAATTTATAATAGAACCACTTGTCTTCTATGTTCCTTAATCCAATCCATAACTAATAATATCACTAATCTAAATCGGATTTCCTAGCATCATTGTGATCTAATACTCTCACTCAATAGATACTTTTACTACATTATAATAATATAGTAGACTATATGTAACTCAATCTATTCCATTTATGAACAAATTATAGATTACATAGAATCTGGTCACTATTCTCTCTCATATAATCTGCATGCTCTTTGACTATAAAGGGTATATTTGTAAATCTCCATATATACTAGCCTTCCTCAACTCGTATGCCTCTTACTTCTTTCTTAAACATCACTATTTAAAACCTTTATAATATAGTGTATCATAGGTATTCTTATTTGTCTCTTTTAGATTTAACAAAATGGTTCATAAATTTTGGATCACACTGGGTTCTTTTTCTTCCTCATTATATGGAATGTTCTTCCTCTCAAGGGTGGTATTGGGTTCAATCATTAACTCATCATGATCACACAATTCTCTCTCCTTATATAAGAATTTTATATTTTGGATCTTAGATTATATTTTATATATATTCAATATTAAATATATTTTAAATTATCTATTTTTTATATACTCTCATTTTCCTCATGACCTTAAAATTGGTATTTTCACTTGATGTCATAATATTTATTTTACATCTAAATATCATATTCATTTCTATTCTATAAATTTTCATTTCTCATTTCATTTCTCATTTTTATTCTAGATAAAATAATTATTCGTTTATTTCAACTATTTAACATGATAATGTTCTTCTCAAATCACTTCCCAAAATATCAAATAAATAAATAAATTTACACTATTATATGAAAATAATACATCAAATATTTTTTATGTTCTAGATCATTTATTCACATCATGAAAGAATCTGGAATATTATTGAATGATTTAGATATGACCTTAGTTCCCATAAGTTATCCAAGGTTGAACATAATATTCTCAATGTGAAAAACCATTTTTAAATCATTACACATGAATATTAATTCTCATTTTTGGATGTTTGAATCAATATAATCAATTCTTACATCAACTAATTTTCTTTAACAAATAATACCACTACTAAAAATTTCATAAAAATCACTATGGAGCTGATTCAAAAATGAATATCCATATATAGACTATTTTATAAGAGTGAAAAATGAATCTTATAATTTCCACTAAAGTTTCATTCCATTGATATATTTCTCCACAAATAATATTTCATAAGTGTGAATTAAATATTATATAAATATCGACCATCATAATGGAAAAATATATCCATATTGTGTTGGAATGACTCTTTTAGAAATTGAATGATACTTATAGAAGTTTAATTACTCTTACCAAAATGGAATATCTCTTAATGAATATCGATGACTTTGTCACCCATCCAATAAAAATATCAAATGACTCATATGAAAGAATCAATAATCCTAAATAAATTCTACCTTCATTAATATCTATGTATATAGTCTGAATTAATCTTAAAATAATGTATGTTCTTCCCCATTTTATTATTTCATTCATCACATTCATCATAAGGAAAAATTACTCTTATAAAAATCAATTTAGTTTATGTATTTTCCAAATTACCATATTCCCATAGAGTCATAATGACTCTTATAAAATAATTAGTCCTTAGAATTTTTCTAGTTCAAAATCCAATGTTCTATAATTCATAAAATAACATAAGATCCAATTTAATTCATCTTCGGGCCTTCATAATCACTCTATATAATATTAGAAATTATTGAAGTATTTCCAAACTTCTTCAGATCAATTTTTAAATAATCGTAGTGTAAATATACATATATATATTCATTTCAATGTATTTTGGTTAACATTTTTTCCTCTCAATTAATGTTTAAAATAAACTTATCCAAACATTTATTTTAGAGATTTTTACAATTTATTTCTCACAATTCTTATTATGAATCCCACAAATGGATTAAAATTTATTCAAATAAAAATTTAACATTATAAATTAACGATTATCCAGAAGTTCACTCAATTATCTCTTCAAACCCCACTTAAAAAATATTATTGTTAATTTATCCATAACTTATCAGTACAATAAATTTATACATTATACCCCAACTCAACAATCACAATATTTGTGGGATGCTCATCCAGATGTAGTTTGAATACACTTCATTTCGCGTTAATTTATTGAAATAATTGTTATCGATTTTAATGGGATATTATATCATCACTTAAATTTATAACACATTGAATTTACTTCACATAATTATATTGAAAAATACTCCAACATTCGGTAAATTAATCCATTTGGGATTCTGAATCTCCACCATTTTAAGTATTATCAATACATAGTTCACTTTTACTATAAATAATATTCATATCCACATTATTTATAAAAAATAAAATGTAATTTTTTCAAGGTATGTTCATTTCACATCATCATCAAATTCCTTGATTGAAAAAAATCAATGTCTCCCCTTTATTTTCCCCCTTTTTGTTCTCACGCTTATTGAGAGAATCCATTTATTTATAATGGGAAAAGACTCCAACAACATTATTATAGAAAATTACATTAACAAGTTAAATATAAGTCTACAGGATCCATAACTAGGGTATATAACAATATTGGTCAATTTAAACATTAAATATATCTATATACTATCCACAAAGGGATACCATATCATATTTCAGTTCACATATGATATTCTAATCTTAAAAAATGAATATCTTATATTAGAATTTAGGAATGTAATTAAAACATTGAAATAAAATAATGTATTCCAAAATTTTAAAGTATTTTACTATTCATTACACCATAAAAAGTATGTTAAATATAGTCTAAAACCTAATGACAAAATTGATCATCATAAATCATTCCCATATTCCATTAATTATTTTCCAGAATGTGATTTATTAATTACTAGTGTTAAAACTCTTGATGATTCACTTGCTTATCTCCCCCATAAGGGATGTTTTTCATTATACTTTTTTTATTATTACTTGAATATAGTCTCTAAGAATTTGTGATACTATTCGAATACTTTTATAAATTAAGTTGTTGAAAATGATATATATTGAGGGTATAACATTATTGGGGAGGATGTATTTCTTGAGGAATGAATCTTCCATTTATAATGGTATCATAAAAATTAATCAGTTAAAATTTTCCATGATTCACCCTAAATTTTATGTACATAGTAGTGAAAATAGATAATGTTGAGAAAAATTCAAGTCTCTGCCATCTAGTTAGTGAGATAAATAATATTGGGATATGGATATCATCCTAAAAAATCTCTCATTTATAACATGAATATTTTTTAACATCTTGATTTTACCACCCTATAATGAAACACATACCATCCTTATAATTGTATTAAGCGAATATAGATTTTTATCTCCCATTAACATGATTTACATATTTGGATCTTAATTTTTCTCTTAGATTTTTCTCTATTTAATTTCATTTGATATATTATGATATGTTAAATTAACACTACTATAACTAATATCATTAATATCATCATAGTGATTTTCATGTATATCAAGTCGGTTTATTTTAATCAAATTAATCCTTATATAATTATTATTTTAATTCTATGGTTTTATTCCACATGAAATGGTCTTTATTTTAAATTTATCTTTTATAGTATTGTATCAAAAATCCAATTCACAATTCAGAAACCTATTAGAACACCAAACAAACCCTAAAAATTATGATTTTTTTTCACTTTTACTACTTTGTGTCAAAATATGTGATCAAGCATTAGTACGGTATAATTTCATAATTTGATGGTATTTACTAAGAGAAATATCTTCCATAACCTGTTCATCATTCTTGTATATGGTGGTAGTATTTAACTCATTTTTCTCCGTCCATGTATGTCCATGTTTTCTATCAATATCTTTTTGATCATGAAAAAAACAAAATAAATCCTTAAAATATTTATAGATGGTGCCTCATTCTTTAAATCTCCTTTTGAATGATCATTAGATGATGTAATGACACTCTCTCAACATGATGGTTTTATTTTATCATTAAAATCATCTATGTAAAACTTATTTCATCGTCTTCTTGTAAATAATTATCTTTTACTTTCAAAAAAATGTACAATTTAACCTCAATCTCAAGGAACTTCTAACTATTAATGGAATTTTATATATTAACTACACTGAATCTATTTTTTCATTAGTTTTGATTTATTTAAATACACATATTATGAATTGTGTATGTTTATTGTAACATTATATTAAGACCCTTAATTCTTTTATCTTGGAAATCTAATTTAAAAAACATGGTAGAAATCTATTATTCAAGACCATGGAACTTTTTTCCAAATTAAATTGTGTCCTCATATGCCTCTTTGATTACATTGAGGAACCTTTTATTAAACTCTAAGAACCTTTCTACAAGAACTATAATTATTTATTCGTTTCCTAACTTGTTTTGAAATATTTATACAAGTTACAACAATTTCTTGTACGACCATACTATATTATCTACCTCTCCATATATCTAGCTAATTATTTCATACTATAATTCTAAAATTAAACAAACCAATGAATTTTATTCCTTGGGAGAAAATGCATAAAATGATTTAATTAACATATTGATATATCTTTATATAATTCTTATATATTACTGTAAACAAAACTTTTTGGTTCCTCTTTGAGGAATCACAAATTTTACTTTTAAAATACCAAAAAATAACTTGAAATATGTGATCCTTATGAGGTAGAGGGTACGTATAATTCATTAGTATTTATTTCAAACACCTATTATTCATATTTATAATGGAATCTATCTACCTTTTTATAATGGTGTAGTGAAACTGAAATCCATTCATCTATAATCATGATGGTAATAGGATTCGAATTCCACAATAATTTATTTCTCTCACTCATCATGGTCACTTTAGAGATTTAATTCTAATACAACATAATAGAATCTTCACCAGAAAATAAATTCACTATTAATATAGGGAAAAAATCAAATAATTAAATGATAAAACATAAAATCAGATAATCTATTTGAGTTGAACATTCACTCATATACCCATTTTAAGGACCACATGGGATATACTCAATACTGATAATAGGATTTAAATAGTGTAAGTGCATTTTTTTTCTATATTTAACAGTTTTATCTCTTTAATTATTTGACCACTTAATATGTTTATGTTCTTATTCTCATACCTCTCCTTAATTTTTCAAAACAAAAAAATTGTAGAGTAGAGATTTAATAGTTTCAACCATAAATAATAATATCAAGTACATGGTAAAATCAATAAATAAACCAATGCTACATAGCCCAAATGAATTAATCAGAGAACTAAAAATGGGCAGGGTATATCCCTATAACATATGTTGTTGTATAATAACTTTCATAGTGTGCCAGATATTCTCTTCACACTTGTGCATCAAGAACCTTATGATGTTCGTCAATGTGATTTCTAGGTGTCCTACATATACTCTTTCATACATATTTTCATAAAAGAAACACATATTATTATGTATGAATAAATTACACACACATTTCATCATAATATGCCTGATTGATTCTCTTCCATTTTGTCATTTCTTTGAAAACCAATCTATAGAGCCTCATTCTTCATTATAACTTCATAACAAACTCATATAAAGCTAGTTATTTTTATTTTTTATAATCGGACTATATAGTTTTCTTGACTTCTCCTATCTCTATCATCATGTTCATCTTCCAATGAAAACATATATGAATAGTTCCTTTTTATGTTCTTATATCTTATTACCTCATCTCTTTTATTCTTCCTCTTTAGTGAATATAGACTATACTAGTTGTATTCTTTTTTTGTTTGACTCAATGAATGTGTATGTGGATGGTTATTATTTAATCATGTCTATTTCTTCTTGATAAATTAATATTCTATATTGAATCACAATATCGAAAATATTTTCCGTTTTATATCCTCATTGTCCTATAAAAATTATATATATATATATTGTAGCACCCCCCCCCCAATTTGAGGTATGCGGCCCTTTGTTATACCTTCTTTAGCATATAAAGTGGTTGGGAATCATTTTGGAGTGTTTGGATAGATTTTGGAAACATTTGGAGGCCTTTTCAGGCTCCATGGTTTGATCATGGTTGGGGGAAACCATTCAAGAATCCTAGGTAACCATGTGATATGACACTATTCAGACAGTAGCATCCGCAAGGTTAGAGAATTATTTTTCAACCCATGTGATCTAACAATGCGAACCATTAAAAATAGTTTTTTAGATGGGTTTAGTCGGGATTTTCATTAACTCACCCATTTCTTCTCCCATACAAAACCTACGGTGAATTTATTCTTCTCAAGGACTATGGGTCCCCTCCCACTCATTTTTGAATTGATTTGAAGGGCTTTCATGTTGGTTTAAACGTGGTTCATCTTGGTCAATACTTTTCTTTTAGTTTATTTTTGTCTTTCACTATATCTTCTCGCTTCCCTCTATGGTTTTTCTATATCTACATTTATAGAATGTATATATAGGGATTTTATTCCTTAAGTGATGATTTTAGTGTTGTTTGTTGATAGGGAAGGATATGTAGTGTTCTTTTTCTGGAGTGTTTTCCAAAATTAGTGGTGCAGTTTTGTGTGTGTCAATTTCACTAGAACCATAAACGTACGTGGATTATCTCTCAATTCCACATTAATAGATCTCGAGGCCTTGTTTTCAATTAATTTGTTTCCTTTTTGAAGATATTATGAATATAATGTGAAAATCATGGTGGAAAACCATTGGGTGATGATTTGAGGATTTTTGGGTGAAATGATATATTTTTTCAAAAAGGGTCTTATTGTGTGATTATTGAATGTAGATTTTAAAATTGGTTTCGTGGTTTAGTTTATGAAAATGGTTTTATAAAATTGTTTTCAATAAGAATGTGGTTTATTGAAATTTTGTTAGTCATGGTAAATGGTTAAAAAATTCAATAAAATTTCAAATTATTGAAGTGATTGGAATGTTGTGGAAATGGTTGTGTTTATAATGTGTAAACATAGTGTTTTATGCTTTTAGATGGTGAAGTGTTATGGATATAGTTTCTTGTGTCGAATTGGGTGAGAGGTATCACTATAAAAGGTGACGGATAGTGGATATAAGGTCCACCATATGGATAAGTGGTCGGGAAGTACCAATAGTTTAGAAAATTAGTGAACGATGATTAATGGAAAGTTCCAATGTGGTTGTTTAACATGTTGTTTGTTGTTATGCATGATGGAAATTGGTTATGAAAATGTGTGATGGTGATATGTCTTATGGGGTAACTGTTTATTTCCCTTGTTTGATATGGCTTGGTAAGGATGTTTTTGGTTTATCATCAATTTTTTAATTACATATTGTTTATAATAATGGTTTTATATAATTGTGATAATTATTTTATCATAGTGGTGTGTGTAGGGAAGTCATTTGGGGAAATCCTCCTGAGTAGTTTTACTCACCCCTACTTTGGCACATAGGTTGTTTTTCAGATTTTGTATTCTGATACATAGGTAAGAGTAAGTCATGTCATTTTTCTTGTGGATTTTCATGATACTAGGGTGGTTTAGTTGTTCTTGGAGAATGAAGCTTGTTGTGGAACAGTGGAGAGGGGCATTGTTTACATTAGATCTATTGTCTAGTATTCTGCTTAGAACTTTGACTTTGGTTTGTTATGTTTGGGTCGTATTTGTTTCTGGGAGTTTTTATGGATTATTTTGCTTCTCTTTTTGTACTGTATAGTTCGTTTTACTATGTTAACATGCATTATGTAGTTTTATTAGTAATGGATTATTTTGTTGGTTGGTTTATCTCCAGGGAAAATCATTCCACAATTTATTCATGAATCCCTAGGCATTTATTTCCATCCTTTGTCATTATGGGAAAGTCTCTTAATTCTTAGTAACACATCAAAACCTTCTCAAGTTAATTAAGAATGTGAAGGATGTTACAAGTTGTACCAGTTTCATAAGTTCTTTAGCTTTTATTTTTGGTCTTAGTGTTGACATTTTTCCTTGGTCATTTTATATAGTCAGAATTGTAGAATTTCATATGATTTTCAAAACATGTAATGTATAGAATAAAATAATGTTACTAACCCTTTTTCTAAACGTCATGTTATAAGGGTGTTTGGTACATGTGTTTTTTGGAGACAGTTATAGGTGTTGGATATCTCATTGTCGTGGGTGTATCTAATGAGATGAGGATTG
This sequence comes from Viscum album, assembly GCA_963277665.1. Lineage (NCBI taxonomy): Eukaryota > Viridiplantae > Streptophyta > Magnoliopsida > Santalales > Viscaceae > Viscum > Viscum album. The sequence continues at coordinate 398,406,513 of OY728148.1, forward strand.
AATGCATAGTATAAATTACATCCCTCTATGATGCATATTTTATTTGGTATAATGACATATGTTATTGTATGAATATATGGATGTGTGGAAAATCAAGAAATTAATAAAAATATGTGGATTTGAAATGTGAATGGTTGTGGTATTTTGAAAAATAGTGGATTTTTAAAACATGTTAGATTTTTTAGGATATTACAACATGGGAATTGTAACACTGTGGAAATCCAAGCTGTGATAGTTGTTATTTAATTGAATTTGAATCGTAAGACTTTTCATTCTATGGGTGTGGGACTTATTGTTGTTTATTATTTTAATAGAAATGGAACTTGGTAGGCGTCATAAAGACCAACCGAAGGATGATACTAAAAATGTTGTTTCACCTGAGCCTCAGGAGAACTAATAGCTACTGTAGATTATAGTGTAATATTTCAAAGATGTTAAAAGTTGGAGTAAATTGGATGAACCAATTTTTGAGAATCATGCAGTTCCATTTCAGAGAAAGTATCCACCCATTTTTAGGGGTGATTTGGAGAAGTAAAGGGGTGATCCTTGGATATGCTGAATGAATAGGATATATGAATTCATGGGAACACTAGTAGAGCTAAAAGTGATGTTAGGAACGTACATATTAGATGATCTTGCCTTTTAGTGGTGGGAGATGGTGGTCAAATATGGGATGAACAATGGTGTGGCATGGGATGGTTTTATGTAATGGTTTCACAAACAATTATACCCTCAAACAATCAGAATTCATCGCATAACAAATTTCTTCTATTCGAAGTAGGAGAACATTTCAGTAATGGAATATGAAAAAAAAATTATGGACATAGTGATGTTTATAGGACATCCTTGAAGTCAAAAATTAATGAACCTGGGGTGAGGTAAAAAATTTGTTCCAAGATAATGGTGTTGTGTATAAATTAAAAAACAGAATTGGTTAATAGTGTTATGGTTTCTAAGTATGATCTTTTGAGGACTATAGGTATTGGAAGTATGTTGGTACCCACAGAAAATTGTGGGAACTCAAATGCTCAGTTCAAGCGGATGATGGACAGTTATTTCTAGGGTGGTATTATGACTTAAAATATGAAAAATGGATTGGTGAATCTTCCTCAATATCCTTTGAGTAAATTTGGATATTTTCAGTATGGCTCTAGGGGACACATGAAGTGGGATTGTACGAAACAATGTTGATCGTCCCATAATTGAAAGCATATGGGGAATCTTGAGCAATATTGTTGTACTTCTTTGAGGTCGTGTGTTTCTGAAAATCTTCAAGGGTTAAGGGAATCACATTCCTCAATGGGATGCGGGAAGTAAAATACTCCATGTCATCAGATCTAATTTATTCATGGTGATTATGAAAATACCATGACACCTCAATTGGGAAATAAAGAATAGAATGTGGTAAGCATGAATTTGTTTGGAGCTGAGTAGGTTGTGATTGAAGGTCATTCGGGACCATCTACGGTGTTTGGTATGGTTCTTTTGAATTCAATTTTTATGTGATATTGGTTTGATATAGTTTATTCCCACTTTTTTTTTGTTCTTGAGTTATCATTTTATGGTTCTAACCATGGAAATGAGGTTATCACTTTTAAAACATCAAACTCCTCTGGGTCCAAGTGAGTATAAATCATTTATATGTAATATGTGATTTATAGTTTTGGATGACATTTAATTGACGTGGTATTTCCAAATCCTTGATATGGAAACATATGATATAGTTCTATGAATATATTTCTTGTAACTTTTTAAGGGCCACATAAATTTCTATGCACGAACAATTGGTATTATGATATAGTATATAATTGAACACCTCTTTATATGAGGGAAGAATGAAATGATGGGTTGAATGGATTTGTTTTCACAAGCTGTTGGAAAGATCTCATATCAGTAATTGGTGTTTTTTTGGAATCAATGGAATCTGTTGAGAAAAGATTTTTTCTAGTGATTGTTGATCTTGTTGACCTCACCAGTTTTGATAATCCCAATTATGTGTTCATATATTATGCTATTCTCAATTACTGATGATCTACATTTTAATTCTTTCAAATCAGTGATCAAGTTAATAATAATGTTTAAATAATCTCTGATTTATGTTAATCTCGATTATCCTTGTGTATACAAGCTTTGAAACAATTCTAAGTCAATTAGATGTGGTTTGCATAAAAAGCCAGAGCTACCGATAGCCAGAACTACCGATAGCGAGAGCTACCGATAGCCAGAGCTACCGATAGCCAGAGCTACCGATAGCCAGAGCTACCGATAGCCAGAGCTACCGATAGCCAGAGCTACCGATAGCCAGAGCTACCGATAGCCAGAGCTACCGATAGCCCGAGCTACCTATAGACAGAGCTACCGATAGCCAGAGCTACCTATAACCAGAGCTACCGATGCACACAGAGCTACCGATAGTCAGAGCTACCGATGCACACAGAGCTACCGATAGTCAGAGCTACCGATGCATAGAGAGCTACCGATAAGAGCTACCGATAAGAGCCACCGATAAGAGTTTGAAGAGCTACCGATGGAAGATCCCTACACCGAGTCAACCGTACACGTCTACAAACAAACGGCTACCTATAATGATCTGCGGAGTCAAATCCTATATCCTCGACACTATATCCTCAACACTATTTTTTTATTATACTAACGGTTACATTTGTTACTTTTGATGCATTTAATGTTATTAAATGATTTGTGTTGTCATTTCAGGAAACCGTACCAAGTACGATTGAAAAGCGTAATCATTCCTTCTTCTCAAAAAGACAAAAAAGGAGGGTCATAAAAGAGGACATAGTGTATTTATAAAAAGGGTGTGTGAGATACAATAAAAGTAGAATAGATCGAGCACACAGAACACACTGGCGATCAAGCTCAAAAACGTGCCAAGAACAACTGGAGAACTTGCACTCACGAGACTACTACTACCAGCCTCCAGAACATAGAGCATACATCGAGCAATCTATGATAAAGAAGAACTACACAAAACTCATCATTCTTTGAGCCGATAAGCAAGCTGAACCTGGAAGTCAAGGAAGCAGATGGTACTCTGTTTTCCAGGCAAAAACCAGAAGAAGACTCAGAACGAATTCTAATCAACAAAAGGAGTCATGAGCTGCACGAATATCACTAGAGCCATTTCTAATCTCTAAATCTTTATCTCTGTGATTTACTTTTTACATTACGAGCAGTGTGTGTTATCTGTTGTTTTTTACAGACACTGTCTCCTGAACCTTAACTGGAGGATTTGAAAATCCTCACTCACTATCATTTCATTCTTTTTCCCACTGTGGATAGTGGTAGAGGTTGTGTGTGACCTGGACAGCTGGTTGCTGTTGTTTTGTTTCCCACGGATAACAATGGTAGAGGTCTTGGACCTGGACAATTGTAAACTGTTGAACCCTGATCCAGGGTGTGGATCATCCTTATATAAACTTTTGAGAGGACAAAGTCTCGACTTGAGACTGAACCTCTTGGTTAACTCCTCTGCATTTTTAGTTAATGTTTATATCCATACAATACATATCTATTTCATATTCCGCTGCTATTACTTTGAAATAAAATTTATTTTCAAGGCTACTTTAATAGTTAAACACGCATGTGTCTATATTTATTGTAAACCAGTAAGTTAGTTTCAAAAGTTAAATCAATCATAAGATTAAGTTAATTGAGAACTAATCAATCTTTGAGAAACTAATTGAACCTTTATAATCTGTATAAATTCACTACAGTTTAATCTGTTTTTGAAATTGGGGTTTTTAATAGAATTTTTTTTTATCAAAAATTTTAATTGGAACTCAATTCACCCCCCCTCTTGAGTGTCCACTCCGACCAAAATTTGGTATCAGAGGGTTATTAAAACCTTCTAAATTACTCTGTTTTCAACTGTGATTTTAGTTGTATTTTAATGTTCTCAAAATTTCTGTTATTTCTAAATTTTTATCTCTTTAAATTTTGTTTATAATGGATAATAGACTTGTGGGTGCTGCTACTAACCGGCCACCTTTCTTTAATGGAAATAACTATGCTCAGTGGAAACTTAAAATAAAATTTCATCTAGAAATCATGAGTTTTGATATTTGGACTGCTATTGAATCTGAATATAAAGTTCCCCCTACTGATAGATCTACTTGGGATTAACCTACAAAGACTACATAAAATAATAATTGTAAAGATATGAATGTTCTGTACTGTGCTCTAGGAGATGAAGAATTTAATAGAATTTCTGCATGTAAAACTGTTTTTGAAATTTGGGATACCTTGGCTGTTTCTCACGAAGGAACAACTAATGTTAAAGAAATGAGATTAAACACTTATACTATTAAATATGATAATTACAAAATAAAGCCTGATGAACCTATTTCTGACATTTATCTCAGGTTCAATGAGATAGTATACACAATGAGCTCACTCGGAAAGATTGTTCCTACAAAAGAACAAATTATGAGAATACTGAGATGTTTGCCAGATAGATGGAGAGGTACATCCGTTTCAATTAGATAATCCTGTGACATTGGAGCACTGCCTGTCAAGGAGTTAATTGGTAAGCTGATGATGTATGAAGAAGAGCTTAAAGTAAATAAAGAAGAAGACAAGGAACCCAAAAGAAAATCTGTAGCATTTAAAACTACTGCCATTAAGAGTAAGGACAAGGATAAACTACAAATGGAGACTGAGAGTTCAACGAGTGAAAATTCAGAATCTGACAGTGATGCCGAGATGGCTCAAATAGCCAGAAGATTCAAGATGTTTTATAGGAAAAATAAATTATTTAGGAAAACGAATTACAAAGGAATGTATGATCAACAAGGCAAATGGAAAAAGGATTGGAAGAAGGCTGACAGGACTGATGAATTTCTCTGCTATGAATGCAAGCGAAAAGGACATATCAAAGCAGACTGTCCAAAGTTAAAATTCAAAAAGAAATATGATTACAAAGACAAGAAGTACAAGAAATCCATGAAGGCTACCTGGAGTGCTTCAGAAGACAGCACTAGTGAAGCCGAATCTTCGGAATCTGAAATAAATCGATCCAACATGTGTTTCATGACAAATACTTCTGAGGTAACATCTAACACTCCTGTGTTAAATTCATATTATTCTGGAGATGATTCTGATTCGGAAAACATGTCAAAATCTGAACTATTTGAGTACTGTGATATGTTGGAAGAAACCTGTAATGAGCTTAAAGACAAATACAAAGGTTTAAAGAAATAGTATGCTTTAATTGTTAAGCATAAATCTGATCTTGATATAGAAAAGGAAAAGAATGCTCAACTACTAAAGGAAAATACAGAACTGAAACTACCAAATGAGCAACTTAGAAAGGATTTAGAAATATTCACAAATGGAAAGGATGCTCTAACTCAAATGCTAGGAATGCAAGTTGCACCTAGATATGCTACTGGTTTAGGATACCAACCAGGACCGAGACAGTTCACCAGAACCCGATTTATTCCAAAGTCTGAAAAAAATATTGCTAGTCCCAGTTTTGGAAATTCATATGCCTCAACAGGATATTCATATGGTTATAGACCAAATAATGTCAATCATTCAAAATCTGTATCTTCTGTTAAGTGTATAAAACCAATAAAACAAATCTGGGTACCTAAAGCCCTAATTTCTAACCTATCTAGACCCAAGAAAATCTGGGTACCAATGTCATTTCCTGTTTAAATCTGTTTTATAGGAGACCTGCTTGAAGAGATGTCACAAGAAGATATGGTATTTAGACAGTGGGTGCTCAAGACACATTACTGGAGATTATTCTTGCTTCAAGAGCTTAATAAATGTTGATGATGGTCATGTCACCTTTGGTGACAACTCTAAGGGAAAAATCATCGGCCTAGGCCAGATTGGTAACACTGACTCAGTATTAATTTCTAAAGTTTTATTCGTTGATGGACTTAAATATAACTTGCTTAGTATATCTCAATTATGTGACGATGGTTTCAATGTCGTGTTTGAAAATGACTCGTGTGATGTTTTTAACTCCAAAAATTCTTTAGTATTTTCTGCTCTATGGAATGAAAATGTTTATGCTGTTGATTTAAATTCTTTAGTCAAACAAAAAATTTCTTTTTTAAATTCTTTTCATAAAGAATCTTGGCTATGGAACAGAAGATTAGGACACTGCAACATTCACTCACTCAGAAAACTGGCTAGGAAAAACTTAGTTAGAGACTTACCTAAATTAGAATTCTCAAATGACAAAGTGTGTAATCTCTGTCAAAAGGGAAAACAACACAAAGTTTCTTTTAAATCAAAGAAATAAGTATCAAATTCCCAACCACTTGAGTTGGTTCACATGGATTTGTTTGGACCATCAAGAGTTTCTAGTTTAAATGGGAAGAATTATGTCTATGTCCTTGTAGATGACTTTTCTAGATATACTTGGGTATACTTTCTAGATCACAAAAGTGAAGCTTGTCCTTACTTTATTAAATATTACAAGTCTGTAGAGAACCTTAGTGGACTTAAGATTAAAACCCTAAGAAGTGATCATGGTCGTGAGTTTGAAAATCACGAGTTTGAATCTTATTGCTCACACAATGGCTATAGTCACAATTTCTCTGCCCCTAGGACACCCCAAAAAAATGGTGTAGTAGAAAGGAGAAACCGAACCCTTCAAGAAATAGCTAGAACCATGCACAATGAATATGAACTGCCTATTTACTTTTGGGCTGAAGCTGTTAATACAGCTTGTTATGTTATCAATAGAGTCTTGATCAGACCTGTTCTTAAGAAAACCCCTTATGAGTTGTGGAACAATAGAAAGACTAAGGTTAATTACTTCAGAGTTTTTGGTTGCAAAGTCTTTAAACGTAATACTAAAGATAATCTGGATAAGTTTGCTCCCAAAAGCGATGAAGGAATTTGTCTGGGTTACTCTATTTCAAGTAAAGCTTATAGAGTTTTCAATAAGAGAACCAAATGTGTGGAAGAATCTGTTCACATCAAATTCGATGAAACTGATCCACAAGAGCCTAAAACCTCTCTTGAGAATCATGAAGAAGATTTGTCTATTCTGGACCTTAGTGATAAATCTAAAGAACCTGTTATAAAAACATCCAGTTCTGGACTTTTTCCTGAATCTGCTTATGTTGAACGCGAACCTATAGATGAACCTAAAGTTTCTAGTCCAACCTTTACCAAATCGACTAAGATTCTAATGAATCATCCTTTAGATGCTGTTGTTTGGTAATCTTGATAGAGGAACACAAACTAGAGCTTCTCTAAGGAACCAGGTTGAACATCAATCTTTTCTGTCACAGCTAGAACCCAAAAATATCAATGATGCTATCAACGATAAATTCTGGGTAATAGCCATGCAAGAAGAGTTGAATCAATTTGAAAGAAACAAAGTCTGGGAATTAGTTGACAGACCCAAGGACACCTTGACAATAGGCACAAAATGGTTTTTTAGAAATAAAGATAATGAATCAGGAAACATAGTTAGAAACAAAGCTAGACTAGTTGCACATGGATATAGTCAAGAAGAGGATATAGACTATGGAGAAACTTTTGCACCTGTAGCTCCACTAGAATCTATTAGCATCTTACTTGCATATGCATCACATCTGAATTTCATGTTATATCAAATGGATGTCAAACATGCATTTCTAAATGGTTTTATAATTGAAGATTTTTTTGTGGAACAACCACCTGGATTTACAAACCCTCATTTTCCAAATCAAGTTTTTAAAGTTTCTAAAGCTTTATATGGTTTAAAACAAGCTCCAAGAGCTTGGTATGATAGACTCATCAATTTTCTTATTTCAAAAGGTTTTACTAAAGGGATTGCTGATCCAACTCTTTTTATTAAAAGAATTTCTAAAGATGTTTTAGTTGTACAAATCTATGTTGATGATATTATATTTGGATCTTCTAAACACTCTCTATGTACTGATTTTTCAAAAAAATATGCAAAATGAATTTGAAATGAGCTTAATGGGAGAGCTTAAGTATTTTCTTGGTTTTCAAATTTTTCAAACTAGAGATGGAATTATTCTAAATCAATGTAAATATAAAAAAGATCTTTTAAAACGTTTTGGATTGGATAGTATTAAAGAAAATGATACACCTATGAGTACTACTTGTAAGTTGGATAGAGATGAAGCTGGGAAACCAGTGGATCAAACCAATTACAGAGGTATCATTGGGAGCCTACTTTATCTTACTGCTAGTCGACCAGACATTACGTTCAGTGTATGTATGTGCGCTAGATTTCAAGATAATCCTAATGAATCACACTTACTTGCTGTTAAAAGTATTTTTAAATATCTTAAGCATACAGTACATTTAGGTTTGTTTTATCCAAAAGGACAATCATTTGACCTAACTAGCTATTCAGATGCTGACTTTGCTGGATGTAAGTTAGAAAGGAAGAGCACATCTGGAACATGTCATTTACTTGGAAGATCCCTAGTGTCATGGTGTAGTAAGAAACAGAACTCAGTAGCATTTTCTACTGCCGAAGTAGAGTATATAGCTGCTGGTAGTTGCTGTGCACAAATTCTGTGGATGAAACACACTTTATTGGACTATGGATTTGAGTTTAAACATGTCTCAATTAACTGGGACAACACTAGTGCAATAAACATATCTATGAACCCTGTATCTCACTCTAGAACCAAACACATAGATGTAAGACATCATTTTCTGAGAGATCATTATCAAAAAGGTGATATTACTCTTGAATTTATTGGCACTGAACATCAATTGGCCGATATTTTCACTAAACCTTTAAGTTCTGATAGGTTAAGTTACATTAGGCACGAGCTGGGGATGATAAATTCTCACCGATGTTGAAATTCTCACCGATGATCAATTCTCACCGATGTTGAAATTCTCACCGATGTTAAATTCTCACCAATGTTGAAATTCTCACCGATGTTGAAATTCTCACTGATGTTGAAATTCTCACCGATGTTAAATTCTCACCGATGTTAAATTCTCACCAATGTTAAGTTCTCACCGATGATCAATTCTCACTGATGCAATGTTTTAAAACTTCTGTCTGCCACCAAGAATATGAATCGTTTTATTTTTATGTTATTTTACTTTATTCATTTATTTATGATTCCTACATGATAAAACTAAGCCTAAACCGCTTCTCACTCCACCGGACCCAAAACCTTTCACCTTCGAACTTTAGCTCCCTATTCGACTGAGAACCGTAAATCCGCGATGGCAAAAACCAAGATTCCTGCCAGCAGAGATGACAGTGTAGAGCTAAAACAAAGAAGCAGAAAGTGTAGCAAGAAGCTAGTGGAAGCAATGTCGAAACTAGGTCAGGAAAGCGACCAGTAAACCCTCATTTGCATAATAGAGATATTGTTATTGAAAAGGAGCAATGTGTAGATTGGATGCTACCAAGCAAGTCGTTGGAGCTTGAAATTCTGAAAGATAAGAGATGGGTAGATTGTTTTTCAAATACCAATGGTCCCTACTACCCGAAGTTAGTGAAACAGTTCTACGAATTCGTAAGCTTTGAGAAGTCTGAGAATGATAATCGGGTATGTTCTTTTTTAAATGGAAAAGAAATGTCGTTTTCTTCAGTATAGTGGGCAGAATGATTAAAAGTCCTGCATGAAGGTGTATCCGGGTATGTCTCAAGAGCAATTCCACCTACCAGCAACATCTTTGACTATGAGACCGCTTTAAAAGAAATAACGGGTAATGGAAGTCAAAGGCAAGTGGTTGCTACTGAATTGGATGGAGAGAAGATATTGCTTTTCAAATTTGTTCAACATGTTTTGATACCGAGGAGAGGAGATTTTTCTAATCAGAGATATCAAGATATTTATCTTCTACATCTGTTAAGACATGGTGTGAAGGTTAATCTGTGCAGACTGCTGTTGAGTCAAATGGAAGACATGATTAGGCCAAAATAAAAGACTAATGCTTTATTCTTTGCCAAAATGATCTCTGTGATGATAAAAGTAAAAGGGATAGCTGAGTCTCAGGATGAGACAGTTTTAGTTAAGAATAACTTCTGTATCACTACTATAGTTTTAAGTGCATGAAAATCAATTGGAACCCGTGGAAAGGAGAATGGGTCAGTGATGACCAGAAGGTGTATGATAAATTTAATCCTGTGGATTATCCTTCAAGGCCAAAGGATAAAAGAGATCCAGGTTTAGGACCTGATGAAGAGGTACCCGAGTACAGTGATGAGTCAGAAGAAGAAGAAGAGGAAGAAACTCCTATGGATATTGGAGGAGATCCAGACTTTCCCCCAAGTCCTATTACTGAGTTTGTATACTCAAGAAAAGGAAATGTATAGGAAGTGTTATCTCTTCATGAGGAAGACCAGCCAGTTCCTCAGCAAGAAGGAGAAAAAGAGAATGTATCTGAATCGTCTGATTCTTCTAGGATGAGTCTGAGTCCATTGATTGGAAACTCAGTTGTGCCTACTGCTGAAGTAGGAAAAGAAAGAGAAGAAGCTGTACCTTTTTCAGAAAATCTCCTTACTACTGCTGAGATGGAAGTTGTTGAGGAAGATTCTGATGAAGAAAGACCAGCAGAGAATTTAATTGTTGTACATAAGAATGCACCCATTGAGGGGGAGCATCATTCCAATCTTGGAAATGTAACAGTGGCTGTTGAGATTGAAGACTGGGTAGAAGACCTAGGTTTTATAGTCTGTGGTTTGGATTATCCTGATTCGGATAATGAAGTATCCTTGAATAGACCAAAGATCAGCTATGACATCAATTCTGAGTTATTACCTGATGATGTGGTCCGAGTACATGATTTAGATGTGCTGAAAGAAAATCTCAAAGTCAGTTTTGTAGAATAAGTAAAGACAATGGAATCTTTTTTAGTTTCCTCGATTCAATCAGTCATGAATGATTCTGTAGTCAGTTTACCTTCTGCATGAGTATCTACTACAGTTGCTCCTATGGATTTTGTTACATAGTCTGATCTCAAATCCCTAAAGAATGAGCTGAAAGAATCCTTCAGTGCCTCAGTTGCTGAGATGAAGCACTGTTTTCGTGAAGAAATGAAGTTGTTAGAACAATCTCTTGAGATTTCTCTTGGTTTCAATCTGTCAACTTTTATGGGTGAGCTGATGGAAGCAGTAAAAGAGTGCCAGACCAAATATTCTAGAATAGAAGCAGATCTTGAAGCCTTAAAGAAGTCTGTTACTGCTTTAGATTCTTATATGAGCTCAAAGCCTCAAGCTGATTAGGATTTAGCCTTTGTGAAAAGTGTTGTAAGCCAAATGGTCTTAGTATTTGATGATTTCAAATCTTCTATAAAGGATCGTGTTAAAAATCAGGACTCTCAACTGCAAACTCTGATTAGTGGCTTGACCAAAAGTTTCAAAGAAATTGTATCTTTCTCAGTTGGTCCTCTAGCTTCAAAACCTGCATTTGATTTGAATCATCTACGAGCTATGATGAAGGAGGAGCTTGGTTCTATTTCAACCAGTGGCTCTGTGGACTCATCAGATATAAGCTGAGTAGTGCTCTCTACAAGAGATTCAGTCAGGGAAATAGTGACAATCATCTACATCCATATGAAAGAGGCCTCTGCCTCTCAGGAGGAAATCGAGAACAAGGTGGATTATTATTTCCAAAGGATTTTTACCAAGAAACAACTCACCCATCATTTCAAGATGATGTTGGAAAACATGAAGTTACCCCCTGTCACTCAAGCCTTCCGAGAACAGGTGAGCAAGCTAAGGCAGCTGACTCCTGCCTTAGAAAAATTTATGCAGAACAAAGATGATTTTATATCTTCTATGGAAAGAGGAGGAGGAATCATTATGGATTTCATAAATCTGTTGTTGCCATTTTTTCATGTTGATGCCAGACCAGTTATTGTCCCTCCTACCTTGCCTTCCTCTGCCTCTACTGAGTCTCCAGTCCAGATGACTCATGTTCAGGCCATCCGAAGCCTCACACCTATGATCACTCAACAAACTTCCCAATACAGGCCAGGCAATGTATCAGTGGCTCAGCCACCTGTGATCATTTCTGGGATTCCAAAGCCCTCACTCACATCCTCACCACCTGCCTCCTCTTCTGATCCAAAAGGCAAATCTCATGTTGAAGATCCGGATTGCTAAAGTGGTAAGTCTGTTTGATAGGAATTTCTTTTTCCTTTTTCTTTTCTATTCTGTTTATGTATGTTTTGTCTGGTCTAATACACATGATTCTCTTTACACTCTCTCTGTTTATCAGTTTTCTATTTTTTCCTACTTTTTGATTATCACAAAGGGGGAGAAACATATTATGAAAGAGAAAGAAAGGGGGAGACATATGCTATAAAGAGGTGGAGAAATATCAAATGGTAGATATTTGAGCCTTTGATACTATTCTTACATTTCATTCTTTGGTACCAATTCTCTCAAAACTTATCTCTGATCCTATTGTATTTAACACTAACTATGATAATTTTTGATCTATCTCATTGTATTACTATTTCCTCTATTTCCTCTGATACTGCCTTCTTTGAGAAATTCCAATATAAATGTTATATTCTCTTATACTATATTCTCACTATTTTTGGTCATATCATAAGTTTTGATTATTAAAAAGGGGCAGATTGTTGACCTCACCTGTTTTGATAATCCCAATTATGTGTTCATATATTATGCTATTCTCAATTACTGATGATCTACATTTTAATTCTTTCAAATCAGTGATCAAGTTAATAATAATGTTTAAATAATCTCTGATTTATGTTAATCTCGATTATCCTTGTTTATACAAGCTTTGAAACAATTCTAAGTCAATTAGATGTGGTTTGCATAAAAGCCAGAGCTACCGCTAGCCAGAGCTACCGATAGCCAGATCTACTGATAGCCAGAGCTACCGATAGCCAGAGCTACCGATAGCCAGAGCTACCGATAGCCAGAGCTACCGATATCCAGAGCTACTGATAGCCAGAGCTACCGATATCCAGAGCTACCAATAGCCAGCGCTACTGATAGCCAGAGCTACCGATAGCCAGAGCTACCGATAGACAGAGCTACTGATAGCCAGAGCTACTTATGCACACAGAGATACCGATAGTCAGAGCTACCGACACACACAGAGCTACCGATAGTCAGAGCTACCGATGCACAGAGAGCTACCGATAAGAGATACTGATAAGAGCCACCGATAAGAGTTTGAAGAGCTACCGATGGAAGATCCCTGCACCGAGTCAACCGTACAAGTCTACAAACAAACAGCTACCTATAATGAACTGCAGAGTCAAATCCTATATCCTCGACACTATATCCTCGACAATTTTTGTTTATTATACTAACGGTTACATTTGTTACTTTTGATGCATTTAATGTTAATAAATGATTTGTGTTTCCATTTCAGGAAACCGTACCAAGTACGATTGAAAAGAGTAATCATTCCTTCTTCTCAAAAAGACAAAAAAGGAGGGGCATAAAAGAGGAAATCATGTATGTATAAAAAGGGTGTGTGATATACAATAAAAGTAGAAGAGATCGAGCACACAGAACAAACTGGTGATCAAGCTCAAAAATGTTCCAAGAACAACTGGAGAACTTGCACTCATGAGACTACTACTACCAGCCTCCAGAACATAGAGAATACATCGAGCAATCTATGCTAAAGAAGAACTACACAAAACTCATCATTCTATGAGCCGATAAGCAAGCTGAACCTAGATGTCAAGGAAGCAGATGGTACTCTGGTTTCCAGACAAAAACCAGAAGAAGACTCAGAACGAATTCTAATCAACAAAAGGAGTCAAGAGCTGCACGAAGATCACTAGAGCCATTTCTAATCTCTAAATCTTTATTTCTGTGATTTACTTTTTACATTACGAGCAGTGTGTGTTATCTGTTGTGTTTTACACACACTGTCTCCTGAACCTTAACAAGAGGATTTGTAAATCCTCACTCACTATCATTTCATTTTTCCCACTGTGGATAGTGGTAGAGGTTGTGTGTGACCTGGACAGCTGGTTGCTGTTGTTTTGTTTCCCACGGATAACAGTGGTAGAGGTCTTGGACCTGGACAGTTGTAAACTGTTGAACCCCGATCCATGGTGTGGATCATCCTTATATAAATTTTTGAGAGGACTAAGTCTCGACTTGAGACTGAACCTCTTGGTTAACTCCTCTGTGTTTTTAGTTAAAGTTTATATCCATACAATACATATCTATTTCATATTCCGCTGCTATTACTTTAAAATATAATTTATTTTCAAGGATACTTTGATAGTTAAACTTTCAAGTGTTTATATTTATTGTAAACCAGTAAGTTAGTTTCAAAAGTTAAATTAATCATAAGATTAAGTTAACTGAGAACTAATCAATCTTTGAGAAACTAATTGAACCTTTATAATCTGTATAAATTCACTAAAGTTTAATCTGTTTTTGAAATTGGGGTTTTTAAAAGAAATTGTTTTTATCATAAATTTTAATTGGAACTCAATTCACCACCCCTCTTGAGTGTCCACTCCGACCAACAGATCTGTTTATGGATTTCTTTCATGAAAAATTTTCAGTATTTCCAACCATGGGAGAATTGGAGTTTATGATTGATCGCTTTCTGGGGGCCCGTCTGATCTCACTTCCATATTAATAGATGGAACCATCAAAAATAGGGTAACAAAATGTGAAGTTGGAGGATTTAGAGAACAAAGGGATCATTTGGACTGGCAAGTCTCCATGGGCAACATCAGTTTTTTGTTAAAAAGGCGGATTTAACTCTGTGGCTCTATGTTTATTATCAAATGTTTAATATGGTTAAGATAAAGAAGAATATTTAATTCCATGAAATGATTATTTTTTTAGCCATTTGAGGGGAGATTAGTGGTTCTCCAAGGTTGATATGAGGTCATGATATCATCAATTATAGTTGAAGAATGAGGATACTCATAAAACAAATTTCAGATGTTGATATAGACATTAAGAGAATGTAGTTATGCCCTTTGGTCTGATGAATCCACTATTAGTGTACATGGAATTGATGAATTAGATATTTTAATGATATATGGATTATTTTCTAGTGGTTTTGTTGATGATATACTGGTGTATTCAGGAAAATGGGTGAAGCTTGACCATCACTGTGCGATAGTGCGGGGATCTTGAGTGATCATTGGTTTTATGCCAAATTTTTAAAGTGTGTATTTTTTATACCAAAGGTTCATTTACATGGCCATGTTTTTTAAAATATGTTTGTTTCTGTTGATCCAGAAATAACATACATTGTTGACTCATGTAAACATCTAAATATTGTTTTTGATATACTTATATTCCTTGCCCTAGTTGGGTATTATCATTGTTTTGTTTGTGATTTCTCATGATTGGCCTCAGTGGTGATATATTTGACAGGGAATAATGGTCCATTTCAATGAGATGGGAAGTCTCATAAATGATTTGAGGAGAAAAATTGGTTCCTTACATCATCACTAATCATTGTTTTTTCCAGAAATACTGAAAGGGTACGTTGTTTATTGTGACCCGTCCAGATCAGGGTTGGGGAGTGTTTTCATGTAGTGGGATCATTTCTTTGTATATGGATCATAGCAGCTGAGGTTTCAATAGATGTACTATCCAACAAATGATTTAGAGTTGGAAGTAGTGGTTCATGATTAGAAAATTTTCTTTCATTATCTCTTCGATGAGAAAATCATGGTGTCTACCAATCACAAGAGTTTAAAGAATATATTCTCACAAAGAGATTTGAAATTGAGGAAAAGGATATGGATTGAATATATATAAATGCCTGATTTTCACTTAATGTACACACAAGTTAAGATAAATTTGATAGAGGATTCATTATGTACAAAATCATATACCCAGATGGGGAAAATTGCATCAGATCAATGGTAGTTAATGTCGATCATATCCAACATACAGTTTTAATGTGAGGAACAGGGTTCCAAAGTGGTTCTCTTTCTGGTTTCATTGGTTCCTAACTTAGCTGGTTTGGTTGAAGAGGTATAGACATCTGTTCATGAGTATATGGGGATGAGGTTGAAGCTCAATGGAGGGAAGACCATTGAGGATTGGAAAATAAATAGAAATTCATTTTTATGTTTTTGGAATTGGATGGTGGTACCAATGGATTTTTAGGAGGAACTTCATAGGGATTATCATCATTCCAGGTGGTCTATCCATCCTGAAATTCAGAATATGTATAAGGCATTGAAAGCATAGTTTTGGTGGCAATTATAAAAACTGAAGTGGTCGAGTTTGTTTTGAGATTCTGGACTTGTCAGAATGTCAAGGAAGAGCATCAGCAGCCAACAAGACTGTTTGAATATATTCATATTTTAGTGTGGATGTGGGAACAAATAGAGAGAGATTTTGTGATAGGTCTCACCAAGAATGGTAAGGAAACATGATTCCATATATGTGATTGTGAATCATCTCAAAAAGTTACTACATTTCATCCTGATTAATGAATCTCATACGATTGAGGATTTATCCGAACTCAATATTCGAGAAGTTGTAAAGTGGATTGGTGTTCCCTTTTTTATTATATCAAGTAGAGATTTAAGTTCCACATCTCTTTTTTTTAAAATACTTTCATAAATCCTTTGGGGTATAGTTGATAATGAGAATGAAATGTCATCCTTAGATGGATGGCTAATCCTAGAGGACAATAAATACATTGTAGGATATTCTAGTGGCTTGTTTGATAGATTTTGGCGGTTCAAGGGAAGAGAAGTTATTGTTGGTTCAGATCTCCAATAATAATAGTTATCATGCTTCAATATATATGGCTCTCTTTGAGGAATTGTGTGTGCATTCATGCTGTTCTCCCCTATGTTGGGTGGAAATAGGTGAGACTTTGATTATTGGACAGAGTATTTTCTAAGTGACTATGAAGAAGATCATGTTGATCAAAAAGAGGATGGATATTTCTCAATATCATTAGAAATAATATGTGGATCATCATTGATGATCATTGTCATTCGAAGTGGGTGATCATGTGTTTTTTATAATATTTCCTAGGTTGCGAAATTGTTAGTTTGGAATATAGGGTATGTTATCTCCAAGTTATATTAGTAATTTTTTGATACATGAGAGGATTATAGAGTTATCTTATCAGTTGTCTTTTCATACATATTTTACTGTAGAGCATAGTGTTTTAGATGTCTCGATGTTGAAAAAGATTCATCTAGATTGTGACCATGTTATTCTATGGGATTATGTTAAGATGGATTCAGATGCTTCTTTGGATCACGTTATAGTGTAAATTTTGTATTGGAAAGATGAATTCTTACGTGGGTAGAGAATCACTTTAGTTAGGGTTTTTTGGTAGAAACATTAGATTCATGAGGAGCCTTGGGAGTGGGATAAAGAGATAGTCGAGAAATTTCCTGGTCTATTATGGCTAAGAGATGGTTCCCTATATTATTAGGATAGAATTTCTAATAGTGGGGAGAATATAGCACCCCTATTTAGATGTATGTGACCCTTTTTTATATCGTTTTATGAATATGTTGTGGTTGGGAATGGTTTGTGAGAGTTTGGGAGTGTTTGGAAATGTTTTGGAAAAGATTAGAGGCCTTTTATGGATGCATGATTTAAGCATGGTTAGGGTAAATCGAGTGAGAATCCTTGGTAACCATGCGATATTCCATTGTTCTTATAGTTTCATCTACATGGTTTGTGAATGGTTTGTCCAACAGTGTGATCAAACCATTTTTCCTTTTAAAAATGGTTTTTCTTAAATAGGGTTTTCCCTGATTTTGCCTAACTCACCCATTTCTTCTCCCATACGAACCTTGTGTGGGATTTTTTCTTCTCGGGGGACATAAGTACTCTGCCACTCATTTTGGAAGGGATTTGATGGGTTTTCAAGGTGGTTTTAAGGTACTTCACCTTGGGTATGGATTATATTTTGGTTTCATTATGGTTTCCTTTAGATCTTCTCTCTTCCCTCTGTTAGTTTTCTAGATATACATTCATTGCATATAGATCATGGGTTTTGTGGCCTTAAGTGACGATTTTTTGGACTTTTTGATGATATTTATGGATATCAGTAGTGGTTTTGGTGGATCGTTTGTCTAGATTTGTGGTGTAGTTTCTTGTGGGTCGATTTCACCGGAACCCTAATGGTGGGTGGCTTCTCTATTGATTCCACTTGGATTGAGATTGAGGCCTTGTTTGTAATTAATTTGTTTTGTTTGAAATTAGTTATCAATATGATGGGAAAATCTTGGTGGAAACCCAATGGGTTTTGATTTTTGGATTATTGGGTGAAATGGGATATTGTTGTAGAAAAAGTATTCTTGTGTGATTTTAAAATATAGATTTTAAAATTGTTTTCTTGGTTTGGTTTATGAAAATTGTTTAGGAAATTTTTTTCAATAAGAATGTGGTTTATGGAAATGTAGTTTAGAATTTAAATGGTTAAAGGTGTTTTTCAATAAATTTGTGATTCTTTGAAGTCATTGGCATGTGTTAGAAATGGTTATGTGCATAATTTGTGGCTTGAGTGTTTTATTCATTTGGTTAGTGAACTACTAGGGCTTTTTATTTATTATGTCGATGTGGGTGAGAAGTCTAACTATGAATAGTGATTGAGAGTGGACCGAAGGGACACCATTATATATAAGTGGTCATGAAGTACAACTAGTTCAGATATGTAATAAAGGGGTTTTGATGGGATGATCCACTGTCGTTGTTTTCCTTGTTGTGAGTGGCTATGTAATATGGAAATTGGTCATGCTAATGTGAGACAGTAATATATCTAATGGAATAATTATGGATGTCACATTTTTACATAGATTGGTAAGGCTTGGTATGGATTCTCAGAAATTTCTGAACTACTTTTTGATTATAAGAATGGTTTAATATAATTATACTAATGGATTTATTCTAGTGGCATGTGTAGGGAATTAATTTGGTTAAATTGTACGGTGTATTATTAATCACCCCAACATTGCCACTTTATTGATTTTGCAGATGTGGTATTCTAGGACATTGGTAAGAGTATGGAATCTCATTTTTCTAGTGGTTCATCATGATTATTCGGTGGTTTTTTGGTGCTTTGTGAATTCATCTTGTGGTGGAGAAGTAGAGGGTGCCATAGTTTAAATTCAGCCTCCTATCTAGTCTTCCACTTAGCACTCTACTTTTTGTTTGGTATGGTTTGGTTGTACTAGTTTTTGCAAGGGTTATGGATTGGTTTGTTTTTTTTTTCGTACTATAAGTTTTTGGTTTCTATGATAACATGAATCAAGTAGTTTTTTTGGTAATGTCTTGTTTGGTTGGATGGCTTATCTCTTGTGAAAATTGTTCTTCAATTTATTCTTCAATCCTTCAGCATTTATTGCCAGCCTTCGGTGCCTTGGGAGCCAAACTTAAGGCCCTTTTGCACATCACTGCCTTCCCAAGCCAATGGTTATGTGGAGGGATGTTACATATACACCATATTGATATCATCATATTCAACCTATTTTATTCCAATATCTAATTTACTGTGTAAATACCTTAATTCAAATTAACATGATTTTTTGTAATTAAATATCCAAAGGATAATAATTTGTTAAATTTATAATATTTATATATTAAAAATCCAAAAAATCAAACTTCTGCCATTTAATTTTTTCCACACATTCTGATTCACATCGCAATCACCCTTATCATTAATGTCTTAATTATTCCCAAATGTGACGATTCTTCTATATTATTTTTCTCTCCATGATAAATTTAAATATCATGAAAAAATAACACCACAAAATCCATATATAAAAATTATATTCACATTTTTAAATTAAATATCAATTAGTTATGACCACAAATCACTTACTTCATAGAACTAAACTTATAGTTATTCAATCCTCTAGCTATGTTAAATTACAAACATCATGATTTCACACCTCATAAGATAAGTTTTCTTTACAATTATATAACATATAGAAACACCCAATTCATATTTTTAACATAAATAAGAAAGGATCACTATAATATTTAATGTTAAATTAATAAGATTGGAGTTTAGTTCCTAATGGACCATCAATAAACATTTGTTTCACTATATTGAGCTTCATTATAAACATTTCTTCCATTTTCCGATCCATATTTCATAGAGAACCACTTTTAATACGTGATTCAATTTTTCTATATAACCAATTTTCATACATCATCATTTTCATAAAAATTTATATATGTTGATATTTCTAATATGTGGCTAATTTATATAAATGGTTCATATTTCATTGTGTCCCATCATGTATCCATGTTATCATGAATTAACATTAACCTTGGTGGAGCATCATGTATCTAAATTCTCAAATGTGGTCATTTTCGTACATTTCAATCCATTCTGGGAAAAAGATTCACATATATGAGAAATAAATACATAGGTATTTCCTTATTTGGGAAAAATATATAGATTAACATACTTGGTATTGACATTATAAATAACCATCAAAAACTACATAGTATTCCATGTTCTACCTTCTACCTTCAATCACTCTTTATCATGGAAACACCTTTAATGAATCATGATTACCATTATCTTGATATTTTATCATTATAATAATAAGCTACATTGACTTGAATAAATTAAATCTCCTCCTATTTATATTCATATTCACATATTCACTGATACATAACATATTTTATTCTTCTTCCACTTTATCCAACACAACACATGCATTCCATTCCATTATTGTGCTTCTTATAATCACTTATTTGTAATTTACATTTTCATCAAACATAATCCAATACTTATGCATGGAATATTTACTATATAAATACACTTAATCATAAACATTATAATTAAAAATCCAGGATTCTTCTTGGTCTTGGTTAGTGAAAGATAAATCGAATTGTATATAAGTTATTATATTTTTATATATAATGTATTATATAGATGAAAATGTTTTATAGTATTTATGTTATGGTCTCATTAGTGGTGTCATTCTTTGTTATATACTCACACCCTTTTCATGCACCTTGATGGTTGTACATAAATTACTATATAGAATACAGGGAAAGTAAACAAACTTATGATGGTTACATGAGAATGATGAGAGTTAATTCGAAATATAGTAGATATAAGAACATGAACTAAGATCATTTTATATTAGATAATCCATTATTCTTCAATTTCATAAAATTCACAAGTATTTTTCTTCTAAATATAATGATCTTGTTTTAAATGATGATATATGTTATCAGGGGTTCATTTTTTAATACTTATGACGTTTTTTATATGATTATCATGAAGCTAAAATTATATACTATAATTTTATTACATTATGTTTACTTCCATTATTATTATTATTATTAGTCATGATACAGAATGAAGATTCTCGCTACTCTATATTATATTCCCCCAACCCTAATAGATAACCTCTTGCATAAAGGTTGGTGTACTTAACACCATATACTACTCTATCATATAATCAATAAACCATCCTTTGGTATTACAAGTATAATATTTATCAATCATACATCATTAATTTATATAATTAAATATTATGTTTATATTAAAATTTTCAAACATAAGAGTTCATGGATTTAGTGGGATAACATAGTGGGTTTTGAATTAAAAATTAAATACTTCCTTATATATTTAACCAATTTTATTTAAATAAAAATATTTTTTCCTTTAAAAATATTATCTATAAAATGATCAATCCAAATATCTTGATTTTTTTAAACTCTAGGGGGATTAAATCAATAGATTTAATTATTATGGAATTTTAGTTTTAAAAAGGTCTCACATTCGAGGTATTAGTCTTGTTTAAGGTGAATAGTTGGTAATATCCTACTATATAATGATTTTAATTTGATCAATATTTATAAACATGGTTAATGAGATAGACATAGACCCTTTAAAATGTATGATTCTCACCACATATTTTTGAATCCCAATAAAATTAAAGTATTAATAATTTTATAAAATAAAGGACTCAAAAATAAGTGCATATTTTTATTATTGAAATAAATAAAACATTATTCTTATAGAGATAAATTAATTAACTAAATATTAATGGGATAGTCATTATCTATAACATGTTATTATTTCATCCTCATGAGTGCTAGAATAATAATCATATATTATCCAATTATTATTATCAGACAAGGTTATATTTTTTCACACAATCATAAAATGTTATTTAATATATATCAAATTCATTATTTATCTCTTCAATGCATTATGATATTTAATAATTATTATACTCTTTCTCAACCATATCCTTTTCACCAAAAAGATTATATTAGCATTCCTAAATATATTATAATCTTAAAAACACTAAAATATTTTGTATAAATTTAATAAGAAAGTATGAAACAATTAAAGGGGAAAACAATCTACCTTCTTTAAATAATTTACATAATATCATATAATATAAATATATCCTCTATGGGAAGTGGATATATTATAAAACATTTCCATGTTTTATTCTATTCATGGAAAATTTTAGAAAAATTCACTAAAATTCAACTAGGGTACCACAAAAATTCCATTAAACATATATTATCCAAACTATTCTCACAATACACTCTCATTAAATATAGATAAATTTCGTTAAATTATTTAAATTAATATAATTCAACTTGTGTTTCAAACAGAATATCAATTTATATATTTAATTAGTTTTATAGAATCACTATATAATCATTGATGGTGTTAAAATGAACATATTTTCTCTATTTTTCCATTTCTACTAATATTATTCTACCACCAAGAATAATTTTAAAATTTCAGTTTTAGTCCAAATGAAATAAAACATTGTAGAAAAATATTATTCAAATTTAATAAGGTCAAATTAATTTTTTTTAATATGAATTTCCTCCCATTATAATGATTTGGATTGATTAAAACCCTTTTTTAAAGCCATAATAACTCTACGGTTGGATAAAACAAGTTTTATGTTCTAAAATTCATCCCATGGTCATTGATGTTACCTCTAAACATGATTAAATTGGTTAAAATAATCCTCGAACACTTATATCGTGATCTCAAAATATCAATCAAATAATGATTTTCATTAATCAATGATAATATTTATAATAATTATCATTAACTATGACATGACATGTGTTCAATTTAATATGGATGAAATACGGTTCTTGACCTTAGTTACAAAAAAACATATGTTTTTTGTCCTTTATTTTTACAACCACATTTTTATGAAATACAAATTTCCATAATCTACTTCACAAATATAAAAGCATCTATATATATGTTAATTATTTAATTCAAATGAAAAACATGATGGTGAATTTATTTATAAAATAAGATTAAACATTTATTAATATTGGAATATTGATTGAAATATTGCTATAATTATAATAAATTTCATGATAATAATTATCCTTAAGTCCTAATGTTAACCTTTTATCATTATATTTATCAAAATTTAAATAAACAAATGTTGTTACTTAAAAAAAGTATTCATGGATACCTTCACACCGTATTCATAAAATTCTGCATCTCTACATTTCACACGATTCCTTTTTTCCTACTTCCTTAATATTATTTCAAATTTTAAAAATCATATCCATTACTCAATATAATATCATTAATTATTTTATAGTTATCATAATGTTTAAAATTTTAAAAAAATCATCTAATGAAATAATTTATTTCATGTTCTCCACAAACTTGTGTCGTTATTTTCAAGCTCAGGTTATGTTCAGTTCCTATAATGTTGATCTACCCTTAACTAGATTTCATATCATCATGTTTTATACTAATTTGAATATCGATTATTTTTTATTAAACTACTCTAATATAATTTCTCATATATTCTTCATTTCACTCACTGAATGATCCATCCATTTGATGAAAATCATCAAACTCATTGATACGTTGTTGTCCTCTCTTGAGTTTTAATATAACAATAAAATACTACATAAATGCATATATCCTACAATACAAACATTTAAATAATAAACATTTATTATTCTTAAACTATACGTTGTAGGAGATAACATTTATCATACACACATTAGGATGTTATTTATCTCTCTTTGCCATATTGATTTCAGTAATTTCTATTGCACAATGATTAATATTTGATTCTCATTAATGAAACTAAAAATTATTCTTCTGTTGTATTTTGATACTCCACTAATAATTATTCATTAAAAATGTATAATGTTTTACTTATCCATTTTTCTATAACATGATAATGTCTTCTTGAAAAAAAACCTAGATTATTCTTCAAATGATAAAAAATTGTCTCTATTCATTTTTGAAATACTATATTTTTTCACATTTCCACAATTCATGATTCTCAGAACATATTATCCATTATACATATCAAGACAAGACATTATTTATTTATGTGAATATAATGTTTAATTGTATCACATAATGATACTCATTAACCATGATTCTTAATCTTATTCCCATTTTTAATGCTTCGAACCTTTAACCTTCCCATGATGCCGAAATGATAGTTATATATACCCCAGTAATGCTTTTATATAGACTACTGATTTTCAAATTGCAAAAGATATTATAAATTTCTCAGGGGGAGAATACACTATCTATATTAAATCTTCTAATAATACATAAATATCATAAATATTTTTGACATATATAAACATCAATGAAATATAGAATCACAAATGAAGTATAACTATAATAAAATATCATCTGTAATGAAATATATAATAAGATAATTCTATTCCATATTAATTATACAAAAGTAATAAATTTCTTGATTGAATGATCATCCACTATACATACAAGAAAAACAAAATAAATAAATAAATGATAAACTAATACATGTTCATGACCTCACCTAAGAACTATATCAACATTATTATTGTACTCACTCATCAATATAATGACCCTTTACATGAAGTTTTTTATAAATATAAGTTCCACTTATATACCTAGGTTTAGATATTGATAATGAGGAAACGACATAGTAGTGCCCCACTAAAGGGTCCCTTATATATATATATATATATATATATATATATGGATGTAGTTATTATTTGGATGAAAGTGGTGACAATATTAAAAATCATCATATCAAGTCACCTTATAATTACCAAGCTTCCAAAATGATCAACCAAACTTTATTTATCCAGTATTAGTTTTTTTATTCCAAAATTACTTATCATGGTACTTGGATTTCATAAATGAAAATCCATGTAAACTCCTAATCAAAAAGACACTCTATTTTCATACCACCCAACCCATAATATTAGCTAATGATTTTGAAAATAGGTTATTATATCTTATAACCCTTATATAATCATAACCAATTAGACAATTGAATTGGTATCATTTGATTTATCTATAATCATAATAAATAGATTCATCATTAGAAAACTACACGACCCACTAACTCTCATATTAATAAAATTATAATTTGGGATATCTCCCAACCCATACATATCAAAATAGTAAAATACTAGGTGGGTAAGATTACCTATGTGTCCACTCTACAAAATAATAGATACATCAATGTAATTTCACTCAACCCATTCATATTCATAAAATCTAGATACAAGGTTTGAGTATATCCCACCCTTTAAATCATATTATTATTTGAAACAAGGATTTCATATCAACTTACCAATCCACACCCAAAATAAATGGGTTCTTATATGATATATCTTCTTGTTTATCCAACCATATAATAATTAGATAATATGTTGTCATATCACCCAACCCATCATCATTCATAATAATGGGATCCTAGTTTTCCAATTCGACAACCTATTTATTCACACAATATTCAATGTATCCTCGGATATTTAAAAAGTGTCATCTCTATATCAGTTGTATAAAATTATTTTTAACATTATAATTTGATTAATTTTATTCAAAACATTATCACCAAATCCAAAGAGAAATTGATATGTTTATAAATAATAAAAACATTATGATAAATAAATATATTCACTATAGCACCATAAATATTCTTATACCTTGTTTAATAACCTATCATACAGTGTGAGTAACATGTTTTTAATTTTCAATATTCTATCACTCAACTAATATAGAAAATTGTATTTCATTGTTTATGTGACATGATACTCTCATGTAGGATTACTTATTCCAAACTCTTGTAATTTAGTTAATTTTTTATTTCTTGGATAATGTATGCCTTTATTCCACATACATAGCTACTCTTGGTCAATTCCATTTTGCCAAACCAATATAAAAATTAACCTCACAAATAATGAGGTAAACTATAAGTGGAATAACATACTCAAACCACCAAAAAACCTACTAGGGAAACTAGTTGGAATGAGATATTCTACTAGAATACTCATAATTTAATTTCATTTATAACCATAGTAGACTCCTCAAGCCCACACTTGATAATACAAATTCCAAAATGTAGGTGACGCTCTTGATGAAAATAATCTATATAAAATTGGAAAGTAAACATATTTTTTTCATATATATCCAAATTCACTCATGGAGTTCCATATCCAACTAAATGGTACCTCCCAAGGTCAGATGATTTATAAATATTATTGGATCTACCTTTATCCATGAATCATTATGCAATTTAGTTGATAAGTAACTCTAAGATCCAATGTAACACTCTTGGATCACCAAAGGGTTCCATAATATCCAATAAAAAATGTATTATATCCATTTAATCATCAAATTTCTCTCCCTCTAGTTTTTATTACCAGATTACCACTTCTTAAACAATAAACTACACATTCATTTCTATATAAATCAGAGAAATTAGGGACCACCTAACAAATAATGGAGTTATCCACTTAAAATGTGGATTGATCCTCCCATAGGTGATAATCATCATAAACCAGAAGTTGCAATATCATAAAAATTTATAGTATGTAAATTATAAAGAGATTTTAATTAATTATCCTAATTAATATGTAGTCAGAATAACATGAAAAATTGATCCATTAAACCAACTCACCAAACTATCATGCAATAAACTATAGAAAACCATCATTTACACTATATGAAAAATACATATATTTAAATGTAAATTTACCAATAAATTTAAATATAAATTAAAAAAATAGTTAGTCAATATAAAAACATTACTTCATAAAAATAGGAACTAGTGACTTGTAATCATCCTTCTCGGACCTCCTCTTGGTACCAAGAGATAAATTCCCTCATATCGATATGATTTAACAATGATTTGATGAAATGTAAAATAAATCCCTAATCAATTTATTAAAACTCATAGTATACAAAGAGAGATAAGAGGAAGAAAATGAAAAAGTAATGAAACCAACCACCCCTAGTCAATGAATCATGGATAAAAACTATGGATGAGAGAAGTAATATGGAGGGAATAGGTATGAGTGGGTATCAATCACCCCTTAGTACGAAATTCCAAATTGAAAAAACAAAAAATTTCGTTATAATATTAATGGTTTTATTCTATTTATACCCCTTAATTAAAAGGTTAATTTAAACTCTCTGATATAACATTTATCATCATCAATAATTATATTCACGTTTCTTCAATTAATAGACATAATTACTGAGATATGATGCTTCCATTACATATTTCATTCTCTCCTATATTATAATTGTATCATTAATATAATCATGTTAAAAATATTCTTTCTCCCTAGAAACCTCACCCCAAATAACTCAATTATAACAGACATTCCCAAAATTTAATTCCAAAATTAATTTCCAAAAAAATATATTAATTATTTATGAAAAGAATTAGTCTATACTCCACTACACTAAATACTTTATGAAACATAATTATCTCAAAATTTTTGACAACAACTAATATTTATAACTCGGTTTTGATAAATTGATATTGGTGATATTTTTATCATACTTATTTTAGAATATTATAAGTTGAGGGTGAACATCACTAATTTGGTCCACATCACCATATTCATGGTGTTAAATCTAATAATTTTAAAATCATTCAAAAAAATAATAATCTATCTTATAAAAATATTTTTATCACATGAAATTTTAGTCCAAATATCGTACCACTCATTCCCCCTTGCTCGGGTGCTTATGGTGATTCCCTAGGTGGTGATGCGCAATATTATGATTCCTCACCATTTGAAGGGGTACTTACTACATACTCTTCTTCATCCCACCCTATTCCCTTAACACATTTCTCTACCCTTGATTACCTAATTCCCTTCCCCAGCATAATGATTATACCTAAAGTGAGAAATCTCATTCACGGTTACCCTATTCATATGATTTCAACTACACAGTTCATGGGTTCTTCTCTCTTCTGGTCCGGACATTGGTAGTTTGTTTTATCCAATTTCGACTGTCAATTGGCTCTTTTTAATGATTCATATTAGTTTCATGGGGTTTACTATATACTACAATGGTTGGACTTATCAAAAATAAAAAAAATTATGATTCAGTTCTCCTCAAAGGATGATTCGATTACTTTGTTGTCCAGATATCCCTGATATTGCAACAGTTCCTAGTTCATACTCATCCTATGGATGTAATACTTGCATATGAATTCTAATGTTGTGATTAAAGATGTGTGGGTATGTCTTCTAGAACATCTTATTCCTTGTTTGAATAAGTTGATTGTCCATATGTTGGGGAATATGGTAGGCCATTTTTTGTGTATATTCTGTAGAAGAATCATTGTTGGTCGCCCTATCTTCCCACATATTTTGGTCAAGTATGATATTTCAAAACTATGGATTTAATAGGTTTATATTGTAGTTGGTGAATATTTTTGTTTAAAAATTATTATATTTGTGTCTTACAGATAATAATATTAGTCTTTCAAGAATTTCCAACACTTCATTCCATATTCTTTATGTGGTAGAAAATATATTCATGGGACGGTTTCTCTTATCTAGTCAATTGGGTCAGTTCATACTAGCCTCTCCACTAGTAATCTATCAAATAAAGAAATAGTCAACTCTTTTTCTATTTAGTAAAAGTTGATATTTGTGAATTATGAGCCAAGATTTTTGGATTTATCTTCCATGTTGTGGCATGATTTGATTGATTTCATGAAGAATATACAAGATTGGGGAGATGTTGGTTCCCCCGTGGTCCCTTATTTTACTGATATATTTATAGTTGTAGGTATGGGTAATAGGTCGGAGATAGAGTAATACGATTCTACAAGTGGATATAACAATCATAATGATTCAAGGTTGGTTTCAATTATTAAGGATTTTCCTAATAGGACTACAATATTTCCTCCCAGGAGGAGGCTTCCCAACAAGTGATAATCATCGGGGACAATTTATATTCTAAATCATTTCACAACCTTGAATTGAAATAGAGAGGAGAATATTGATCTTGAAGGATGAAAAATTAAATTCCATGATGAGAAATGAATGTAGGTAGGTTCAAGGTATTTTGAGGAAATTGATATAAATGAAAAAAAAAGAAGATTTCCTCCCAATGAATTACTTTGAGAAGGACACTCAATGGATCATGATGGTTGGGGCTGGATTGAAAGAAATGTAATATTATTTAGGAAAATTTTCCATTCTACAAGGGGGGATGAAAATCACCATAAATATTACTCGAATTTACAAAACACAATTGTAAACAAACTACATGTCAAGAAATGAAAAAATAGACAAAAGAAATATCAGGGGAATCAACAATGGTTTAAGGTGTTATGAATGTATCTATAATGTTGGGTGAGTGAGCTTTAAGTGATGGTAGTATGGCATCTGAATGTGAAGTCAACATATAAGACTAGGAATCAATGCCTACCAATGATATGTATATGATGGATGTAAATGTGGGAGTGGAAAAAATGAAATATTTTGATATCATTCTACTGTCTAAGGATAAAATGTTTTATGGATAATTCTAAATCACTTCTCTAAAGATGGTTTTCAGTATAATAAATGAAAGAATGATTTGAGTTTACATTATGAGGAGAAAAGGGTGTGAATCAACAAACAATATCACATAATGGGGAAATGTTTAAATGAAAGTAATATCAATTTAGTGGAATATATAAATACTTTGGATAGGATGGGAAATCATTTTTATTTTATTATAAACGGTGATCGGGATAACAAGGTAACTACACTCCAATTGGGGTTATGTATGTTTTTTGACTCCAATACTCTTATCCATTCCATTAATGAGTTTTCATATCAATCAATAGTCATACTTTTTGGACATTCTTGGTTTTTCTATTTTTACTTATAAGTTAATTTAAAATAAATAATTTAATTTTCAGTATAATCCATTGTCCAATTTTCATGTTATTATATTATCCCTTGAGTATAAAAGTTCTTAATTCCAGATAAATTCTAATCCTATGAAAACCCTATTAGACTCTAAATCAATTTTCTTCTATAATATACCACTATTTAATATTCCCTAGTGGTTATTTTTATTACTACTAGTATGCAAGGAACGTAATTTAAAGAACCAATGATTGTCTTTGACCACCACATGTTTATATTCTTCAGTAATGTTACCATTAACAAATCCAATAATTTTTAAAAAAAATCTTTTTTCATCCATTAAACCATTAATTGTGTTCACCAAAAATTATATTTCCATTATAATAATTTATTTTGAACAAACGTAACTATATTATATCATAACCCAAATAAGTTCACTCACAATAAATTCTCATTTTATGCCTATAAGCCTATTCCACAACTATTCTCTAGGGTAAAAGGATTTAATTGTACACTTTGGTACAACAACCCTGTATCTAATATAATCCATTACTACATCCATAATGTTCCAATGTATTTACCAAAAAATAGTATAACGTGGTCATGACCACAAGAAACTCATTTTCACAACTTCAAATGACTCTACATCATACAATGAATACTTTTAAATTTTCAATTGAATTCCCACTCCAAAATGGTTGAGACGCACTCCTATATTCTTAGTAATAATCCTAACCTCATTTCCCACTATCATTTCATATATCCTTCTTAATTTCATACCACCTTTTTTTCAATAAGATACCAAAACATATAACCCAAAGGATTTCACCATCTCAACTCATCCACTATCCTTAATACACTATTTTATATCATATCATATCATTAAATATTTTATCTCCTACATCAATCTTGCCACAATCCACTTTTTCTCGATAGTCATTCCACAATTGACCATTTATGTGTTATTTTTCACTCTATTAATAAATTAAATATAGTCAAATGGATATGTCCTTCATTTAATTATAGGTCATTAAGTTGTGTCCCATAAATTTTCATAGGTTATATCCCTCCAATCACATTACAAGTGTGATCAGTCAATTTTTTTAACAAAATTATTATAATTTAGCTCCATGCATTGGGAAAAGACATAGACCTATAAATTATCTTGATCATGCATCTAAGTGTTCTCAAAATGTTTTCCATTACCATATATTTTAATGTTATTAATGTTTATCTTGCTAATTTATCACTAATATAACTATATTTACATTGAATATTATACCTTATATCACCCCTGAAAACAGTGAATAATGAAAACCCACATTGTTGTCGCCACATAGAGGTGTATTTATCTACCATCATTTTGTGTTAAAATATACTCAAGGGTATTGATTTGAATATTTAATTCAAGTCTATACAGTCAAAATATATTTTCATATCATAAATTTCTTTAATAAAATGATCTTGTGCCTAGTCAAGTGATCCTGACTCTCATTCCATTCAAGGAAATCACTCGCATAAATAACTATATAATATTGCATTTGAAAGTATACCCATGACACAAAAATTTCTTTTTTATCCACTCAACCATGTATCCCCTGATGTTAAATTTCAACACACAATGCATCTCCACATTTTTATATCATCTCAAGGAACATTTGTTCCTAGGGTAAGCCTATCTCGACTATCCTCACTCGGACCACCACTCATATCAATCTAAAGTATGAAAAGAACCCCACTACTCTTCTAACACACCTTAATCAAACATATCATAGTTGTATCTATTCAACACATGGATATTCTACGAAACCAAATCATATGCTTCACACAAGTCAAATCAAATAATGAAATGCATTTACTTCCATTATCATATAATTCATTTAATAAATTACCGGTTCACTCATCAATTATTATATCCTCATTAGGATATCTAAACCTATATAATACCCACTCTATGGTTTTCATCACATATATGTTCAATGAACAACACCAACTCTACAATGCAACGTGTATCTTAGATATTGTTATATTTTGGGAAACATTATTAATTCACCACTAATAATATATAAGGAAAATCTATGAATATGTTTTTATTAAGGTGTTAATTTACTAAGACATGTTTTTTGAAATCATCTTTCGTAATCTATCATATCATTGACCGTGTTTTATAAAACTATGTGCTATGTATAATGCCTTTATTAATTTTCTTTCCACTCGAGGATGAAATTAAAAAAATAACCCATAACTCATAATCATTATAATTTATCAAAATAACTTAATTATAACACAAAATCAGTTATTAGAATATTAAATATTTGGTAAGATAGATTTCCATCCATACTTATACTGGTCAGACACAAATATATTTCTTATCCAAATATCCAACTAGTATTGTATTAATCATCCAAATTCCTGCTCAAATTGATATAAAATAATAATTAATTCCATTTTTTAACATCCTCATGCTAAATCTTGTCCACACTTTCTGAACCGTTGTTCTATATACCTCATTTGTGACTCCACATACACCATAAGTTGACATAAAGGGAAAAGAGTTAGTAATATATCATGGATAAACTATCCTCTCGGTATCTCTACATGTAATAAAAAATAAATAACCAAATCCTTCATAACAAATATCAATATTAAGGAAATTTAGAATCATATTGAAAGAAAATAATAATAAATGACATAAATCAAGGTATATATATAGATCAAATATTTTACCATAAGATTCGTTCATGTTTCATCATCTGTCCTTTCATTTTGTGGATGAATATTTGATTTTTTATATTACCCAACCAATATACTTCCATAAATGAATGACATTAGGTTTTCATATCACCCAACCTATCCACTACCATAATAACATAACACTAGGTTGGAATATCTCATATCTTACTTTCTATCATAATAACTAGAGACATGTATGGAATATAACCCAACTACTTTACTCTCATTTTAAAAAAACATTACTTTATAATATCGCTAAACCCACTTTATCTATATAATCATAGAGTCCTAACAACACCTAGAAATTTTCTATCCATAGTGGTGGAATTTACATCTTTTTGCCTTTGTACATTCATAGATCGATTAAATAAAATAATCATTAATACATAAGAACAATTGATACATTCACCAATAATAAAATAATTAGAAATAACAACCATATTCATTATAATTCCCTACCAAATCATATCCCTTCATAAATAACTGGTCATTAATCACTCATAACATTTTGTGACAATTAGGTATCCATGACCTCTATTAATTTTAACGATCATTTGATATATATCATGTAATATGATACAACATGGTAGTATTTTCCATCCGAAGATCTATCCAAATCTCTTGGTAGTTGTCTCATAGTAAACAATGACTCGTAGACCTCAACTAAGAATTTTCCATTCCCAAAATACTTGTTATATATATATCACCTAATAGATAACATGAAACATAACCCTCCAATTTTTATTGATCATATTAAAATTATATTAACCTTGGTATATTCCATTTTTCCAAGTTCAACTCACAATTAACCAGCACATGAAATAAATTAGACCCCAAGGTTCATCCCTAATACATACCATCCACAAACCTCTAATGTAAACCAGTCATCATGTAGTTATTCTCCAAGTTTATACTTGGTATATTTCCTTTCATGAACATACTAATCCCTTTAAGGCCTATGTCAAAAATAATTGATGGGGGGAAAAGATTGCTTATCTAAAAAAACATTCAATATAATATACATAACTGAACCTATCACATTATGCAGCTATATCCCACTACCCTCACAAGGAAAAATGTTTTACCAATTGAAAAATTCATATTTCAGTTATGTCATTACTCAGTGTTAGACACCCAACATGTGATCTATCACTATTTTGTCAAAAAAAATACGTTAAATTTTTATTGAGTGACACTATGTTATAAAAAAAATACATAAATCAGACATGATGGCTCTAATAGTTCACACAATTTTCCAAAATCCCTTTAATCTTTTTCATCTCTAAAGCTGGTCAATCTTACTTATTTACCTCTACATTCACAATTTCCTACACATGTATTTTCATATAAAGTATAGAAATTATGGGCTAACCTCTTCATAATGGAGGTAACCTCTTAATATAACACTCTATTAAACATTATGTGGTCCATATTAACACCCATCCTCAAAATATGGAAATTAAATTAGTTACAGAAAACTTACAATTAATTAACCTAATAAATCCTTTGACTTTATAACCAGAAAACATTACAGATATATCTATCTCATTATAAACTCATGTGAAAAGAGTATATAATTCATTATTTAATCTATGTGAATCTCCACGAAAATTTCATGATTTCCCATTTCAATTATTTATTCAATTTCACCCTAAATTGAATAAATAATTGAAATTAAAAATGTCAATTTTACATTAGTAAAATACTATGAAATGAATAATAAAAATATTTTTCAAATATCCACATGGTACGACAATACTTGGTAATATTTTTCATTAGTACATACTTAAAACTCTCTTATATTATTGGAAATAATGTTATAATATTGACAAAACAAGTAAAATGGGATGAAACCATCCTCAATCAGTGAATGAATTTCTCTTAGATTTCGTGGATCAGTGTAAATACATACATGGAAATGGGGATAGAGAGGATTCAGTCATACAACCTTATGGTATCCCTAAATGATGAACCCTTGTATATGGTTGTAATTTTAATTTTAAAAATTCAAACACCCGATAAAAACACTCACAACATTTACCATGTGATAGATATAACTCCACTAGCCTACCATTGTCTCCCATGGAGCCTGTTGTAAGGCCATAAGTCACCTAATGTGAAAACCAAAATACACCCATCAGTGTTACTCTACCAAGTTCTTAGTGATATCATAATGGAAAACAGGCCCGTACTATATCCATTTTTCAGAATATTTTTAAATTACACAACACATGGAAATTAATTTTATTAATTTTCCATACAAAATTCCATCTCAAAAAAATTCTTATTAAATTTTTTATCATGCATTCAACCTCTCTATTATAATTTGAATACAATATCTAAAAATTCCAAAAAATATATCTCCATTGGGTTGTGACCTTTTCATATTTTATATATATCATAAAATGAAGGTAATTATAACATTATTATCATTTCAATGATTCTAATTTATATTCAAAAAAAGATAACCATAAATTATGTAGTTCTAGTATCACCAATTGATTTTTTTTAAATATAAATCATTATAAATTCTAATAAAACATTTATCAAAATAATTTAAACACTTATATAATTTTTTCATTAAGAAGACCAAAGTCCCTATTAATTAATATTTCTTTTTTATGAAATTATTTGAAACTCAGAATTTTATAATGATATTATATTTCGATTATTTTTACATTTATTTCTCTCTCATTGATAACATCATCCAATATATATTTTTATGGAAGTGTTTCTAGGAACAAAAAATATTTTATTAGTGGTTTGGTAGGTTAAAAAATAATTTTTATCCTTTTAATTTCAGGGGGTGAGTCAATAAGGACTTTGTTACCCATTGATTCAAATTAAAAACCACTTCCTGTGGTATGTTAAATTTAATTTCAAAAATTTTCTCAAATTAGGAATATGAAAGCATGTGAATAAATTTTATTTACCATTGTTAGAATAAACATACACTCTTTATGTATTTCTCAAGCCATTTTCTGGGTCATTAATTTCTTTCTCATATAACTGCCTTATTTTAAATTTTTTCTCCCTTAATATATTACAATATATATTAATCAATTTTAGTTTAATGTACTCAAAATTTTTAACTGTGTATATATTGGTTTAATATCCCAATCATCATCACTAAATCAACATCTTTTTCGTGTAATATGTCCATTATATTCCAATGATAATATGTTATATCTATATTTTTTAACATAATTATCATATCCTCATTAAAGAATTATATAATCATAGATTTGAGTGAGATAATTAGTCTAATTTTATATGTAAATCCTATAGAAATATAAAATTTTCCAGGAATACAAATAAACCCATAAAATAACTTAAATTATAATAAAAAAATTTCATTAATTTTTTCTAGAGAATTTTTTTTCCAATTCAATAAAAAATTTTCCCTTAAATTATTTTAGGGTGTAACATTATATCAAAATTTTAAGTTATTTTTCTATAGAACATTAATTTTTTGAATTTACATATTATATTTTCTTTGGAATTGGTAAATCATATGTGTACCATGATTCATTGGACACAAATATGTTCATTAAAAGCTATATAAATAAGAATTGTTTTTTTAATCGACGTAGGTTATTTTTTTTAATAAAATAGAATAAAATAAAAAAAATTTATTAATGAAAAGGATTTTATAGATAATCTTATATGTATTTGTGTCCCTTTTACTCATTATTATATCCTATTTGTGGGTATCTTTCTTACCATGTTTATTCATTTAAACAAGAATTAATTTTGGAATTATATCAATAATAATATTATTTGTTTTCATATTAATAAAATAAAAAATAATAATTTACTTATATGATTACATGGATCTATACAAATTTATTCTATATAATCAATCCCATTGTCACTCATTATGTATGTAATTTTAGATGTTATACATTATTTGTGTTCTTAAAAATATATTATCCACATTTCGTCAAATTTATATAATTTTAAATCCTTATTGGCTTCATATATATCATATTATAATTATTTCAAAATTTATAATTGATCAACAAGAATTTTCTATATATGTTAATTTATCATTTTCTCATTTTATTTGACTTTAAGTGATTTTAATTTTATCACACAAATATCATTCTACCATTTTATTATATTTTCTTCAACACTCTTAATAATATTGAATTTTCATCCACATGACATTCTTAGTCACCATCCTTTTCAACATAACATTTTTTGGGATTTTCATTGATATCATCATGTTATCCTTTATTATTAATATCCTTTATGATGATATAATAGTATTCCAAATCTAGAACACTAATATATAATTATTCATTGCATATATAAAATACAGGTTTCATAAAGTCACTTATTAATTTTTTAATTATTTTTAGTATTCTATATTGGTTTTATTTTAATTCTCTAAGATTAAATTTTCATCATTAAATATATCTTCAAAAATACACTTCTGCAAAAAAAATTCATTTAACTAAATTCAACTCACGAATCACTACATAATTTAATAGATAATTTTTTTCGTTACATATACACATATATCCTAGAGATAGGGCCTCAACTATTATTTTAATCACTTTATATTCTGGAAATGGGAAAACATTAAATCCTTACTCAATCCAAACCCTTTCTCATTTGGTAATTTATCCAAAAATTTTAAATCAAACAATATAATGGGTAAATATTAAATTTTATATCAAATATATATAGTCTGTTTTCCTAATTTTATATATAATATTTTTTTAACTTTGTAGACTTTTTTTCTTCATATATTATTTATGGAGAAATTTTATATATGTTCAATGAAAAAATTTAATAGATTATAAATAAATAATTATATATTTTTTTTCAAATATTTATAATAAATATGTATATAATAACTCTGATACTACTCTGTATGAAAATTACGTAACTATATTAATATCAGGATCCATTTTTAATGAAAAAAATTAATATTATATACAAACAATAAATAATTAATTACATAAATTAGTTTCCCTAATATTAATGATAAATCATGTCACTAATGATAATATTAAAGTACCAATGTGATTTATTAACATCATGTTTTTTTAATTGTGGTAAAAACAATTGTTTTTAAACTATCTAAGCATAATCAGCTAAAATCATAGAAAATTTAGAAAAGTATTATAATACTCAACACCCTATTTGATTATATGGATTCTAATAGGAAAACATTGAACTAATTCTAAATAATGATTCCAATTATTTTTATTGAGAACTTAGATGGTTTAATCAATGACTTAAATTAATTTTATAACATTTATAAGACTCATTCGAAATAGAATTGTGTTTTTTTTCAATAGTCATCTTGTTATAATGTATCTCAATCTATTTTTTGTTTCAAAATCATATTTTTAAAATCAATGAAACTATTTCTAATGGAAATATAATTTTTGAAAGCTTCATTACATGATTTGAGTAATGATTCCTTGGTGTATAATTCATGATATCTTATCATATATAATTATTTTTTTCGATCTTGAACTACTAATATATGTTTATTTTTTTAAAACACATCATCATAAGTTTACATTAAAAAATTATATTTTTTCTACCACATATATTTCAATTAAAAATAAATTTATTTAATTATAGTTTGAAATATCATTGAATATAGTTTATCATTGAAACAAATTGAGTCTTATGCATCTATATATGTTCTATTTAACTAAATATTTCGTGGAAAATAAATTTCTTCAATATGTTTTCATCACATCTCTTGAAGTACAATAATGATCTTTAATAATTATTCATTTCTATTCCTCAATCACAATTGATCATTTCACAATATCTCTTAGTGTTATTTTAAATTATTTAATAAATATATTTAGTTATAATCGTATCATTATATTCAAGAATAAAACCACCCTTACACATACTTTTCCATATATTAAAAAATACTTTCCTGTAACTTTTGGTGATCCTACAATACTTAAAACAACAAAAATTTCAATCAATTTTTTTTAAAAAACAACTAGTAACATTAGAAAAAAATATTATTGAGATTCACACATTTTTCGGTATTATTTTCTTCCTTTTTATTAAATCCCATTACATTTTTACTATAATAATATAAAATTACCTAAAATAATTGAATATAATGATGTAAGGCAAAAATAATTAGTGACCTGTAGATTTTTATCATGGGGTTCTTGAAATATATTTATGGTATATTTTTTATCTAACATATAAAGGCTAAAAAATAATTTTTATGTTCCCAAAATTATAATTTGAGTGTTTTATGTTACACAAAATGTTTTATTTATCATTCGATAAAATTTTTGACAAAAAATGGTAGTAGATAAAATTTATAAAAATTATAATTTAATCATTTATTAATTTCATTCATTTAGAATTTGTTATATATAAAAATAATTATATATTATTATAGATATGAAATTAAAATTTATCGAAAATTATGGTTGATAGGTCCTTCATTAATATTTTTTTAATGTATATGATTTAATGGATAATCAAAATTAGAATTTAGTTTTTGAACTCAATAGTTGTCAAAATATTTGTATGACCATTCTATGTGAGAAAATTAATGATGGATGATGAATTTTGAATTATTAAATTATATATTTTTCATTTTATTTTTCGCATAACGAATAAATTTACCAATATTCTCAACCTTGTAATATTTGTTTGAGTTCCCAATTGATGAATTATGAAAGAGGACCGATGTATGAGGAAAAAAAGTAAATTATATAAATTATCATTGATTTATGGTTTGCCTTCAATTTATTCATCTTATTTAATATCACTATATGAATTATATTTTTTTATTCCATTGTATGTATATAATTAATGAGGGAATTAAGGGCTTGGTTATTAAGATAAATTAGAATTATGGAACATATGAATTATAGAACATAATGATATTTTAATTGTTTTTCATTTTTTTGAATAATGGAAAAAATAAATTTTTAGATTATTGAATATTAATTAATTAAAGATGGATTAATATACTTTT
This sequence comes from Viscum album, assembly GCA_963277665.1. Lineage (NCBI taxonomy): Eukaryota > Viridiplantae > Streptophyta > Magnoliopsida > Santalales > Viscaceae > Viscum > Viscum album. The sequence continues at coordinate 398,446,268 of OY728148.1, forward strand.
TTGAGGATAATAGAAATTATTTATCAGGGATTAATCAATTATGAAGTTATAAAGTATAAATTCTCATAATATTATTAAAGAATAAATGATTTTTGAAGAAAAATATAATTATTTAAATAAATTATATTTTATATTAATATTTTGTTTTATGTAAATTTATTTACTAAAGATATTATTTATTAATAAGGTTTTGATTGTTATAATTTTTATTGGAATGAAATTGAATGTTCATATATTTAAATCGTTGTTTTTTTATTTCATTTGTTGTGTTTTTTCATATATTTTTTAATAATTTATATTAATTTAAATTGTTATGATGATCCATAGTTTCTAGTAGATATTGTGGGATAATGAAAAAAATTATGATTTCCAATTAAATTACTAGTTGTGTAAAATGTTCATCTAATAAATTACTCAATGGTCATTGAAGAATAAAAAATATTCATATCAAGGAGGAAAAGTGTCATATAGGATACACATATGTTCCATGAAACCCATATATTTTTATTCCTTCCCTTTCATATTAAACCATGGAGGGACAATAAGTTATATTATTCTATTAAAATTCCACAGACCTACTGATCGAATATTAGAATATTAAATATTGATAAACTAGTGATTTTTGTATTCCTAATTGATGATGTGTATGTTTTATTTTTAAGGGGCTTTATGAAAAGGTTAGGGCAAATATTTTGTTATAAAAACTAAACTTATTTCTTTTATTGTAAAGGATATTTTTGAAGTGAATAATATATCATATTTTCGTGATTTGTAAAAGAAATTATTCAATATGATTGGTTATGAGATAAATATTTTGTATTAATTTCGTATATATCTATTGTTATGTATAAACATATTTAAGTGGTTATTATTTTATAAATGATTGTTATGGGAATATATATCATTAAAATCTTGATATATTTTCATTAATAAAATTTGATTCAATACTAGACACAGAGTAACTCTATTAATATATATCTAATTTTAATACCCATGAATAATAAATACCATTTCATATCGGAAATAATTAAATGATCTTATATCAATGTAATGATGATTATGAAATTAATATGGTAATTAAAATCTCAATATGAATCTTAGTATCTAATAATAAAGTCCATTTGGCAAGAATAGTTCAATATAATGAAATTTTAAACACATGAATATTGTGATTCAATATTAAGAGCTTCATGGACATTCCCTAGAAAGTGTGTTTGAGTTCACAATAGAATATATATTTTGATTAATTCATATTTTAAGGATACCCTCACCTATTTCCCATTTGTAGTAGTATATTATAATTTTAAGGCTAAAATTTATAATGGTGGGATGATGTTGCATCCTATGTTTTATAAAATAATTTAATTCAATGATTATATTTTAGCATAATATAATATATTTATTTTTGTATAATTAAACTCTTTTATAAAATAAACCATACAAAATATTAATTTAAAATGAATAATTATTTAATTCATTAAGTGAGAATATTATGATATAAACATATTATTATAATAAACATATATGAATGTTCATCATTAAAATTACAAGAGGAAAAGTAAATCAACTTTGTTAAATGATTGTAGGATCAAAATATTCTTTATTGATCCCCACTAGTGTTGTACAATTAAGTATAACATTAAAAAGAAAAAAACCATATATAGTAGGTACATAGTTTGATGGAAGCAGATGAATTATTTTTATTTATGTTTTTTAGTTTATATGTGACAATTATAAGTGTAATTGTGGTCATTATATATAATGGTTTTAATTCACATTGAATTTGTTTGGACTCTTTCTCATTGGTTAGTCTCATCAGTTCACTCTAATAAAATCAACTAAACCACACCAATGTAACCCTGAAATAGTATAAGAGACATTATTTTCACATTTTATTTATAATTAATTTAATATAATAAATACATAAAATTTATAATTACATATTTTCTGATGATTTTAGTGTCCACCGTCACATTCAAATCATTATAGTAATGAAAATTATGATTATTTTCCCTAATTGTATCCACAGGTGCTCTACGAACCTCAAAACAACATTGATGGAACTCTTGGTGCTAGTGTAGATGATCCAAACATCCTACTTCCTTCACTGCTAATCGTAGAAATATTTTAACTAGTATTGATGAATTTTATCTCTTATTATATCATCCTCAAGAGGGGAGAGTGCCACAAACCATCCCAGGTCCATCTTGAACTGGTCACCTCAGCCGGTCCGCGGGATGGCCCAAAGGGCTTTCCTGATCCCCACAGGATGGAAACCAGTGTTGGGAATCATGATTTAATCATTTGGAATTAATTGGACCATATAGATAAATAAATAAAAAAGAATAAGTAGAACAATAAAACAAATATCTGGTAGCGGAAAAGAGAATAAACTTAACATACCTACTTGTGACCATCTAAGTCACCACCCAACTTAGACTCAAGCTAGCTCTAACACTGAGCAACTGAACCAGGAACCTGAACAAAAACTAAACCTATAACTAAAATAATATGATAGGCATGAGCACTGATATGCTCAGTAGGGATTCCAAATATAACAAGAGAATCCCAAAATTCCCTTTTCCAATACAGTCTAATAACACAAGTTTGAAATAAAAATATAAAAGTTGGGTTTCACATTTTTTTAAATATGCCATATGTTTTTTCCATTTAAAAACCCAACACACGCTACATACCATTTTCAAAATCGTTTGAAATTTTATGAATTAAATAAAAAACAAAATATACCAAAGCTGCGGTAGAGTAAAAAAAGTAAAATGTTGAAAATAAAAATAAAATAGTGCAACAGAATGTAAACAGGAAATGTAAATAATATAGTAACCATGGGTGATTTTAAACAACCTTAGAAGACCCCTAGACGTACTCAGTTTTGGAACAACCTCCATAGTATATGAATTTCCTACTTCTATAACTAATTGGACACCCTACAACTGAACAATCTAGTGAAAAATCATTCTTGGCCAAACAAACAATCCAGGAGGTACCAACCCATATAATCAGTGTTGATCAGGAGTCGTCACTCGATCATCTAAAAGACTCTAAGGAACCTATTATGGTTATAATAATACCATGTGACTAAGAAGGCCCTCACACACGTGACTCATCTCACTGCACTAGCCTTCTCTAAACAAAGACACTTCCTATGTGTTCACCCATAAACGGTTACCCTATATAAGAGCACACTATATACTTATATATATGCATACATGGCAAACATACGAAGGGGAAACCAGGCCATCATGCCACAAAATCATCAAAACCATTTACTACTTTTTACACAATAATAGAGTTTCGAAATGGACAATTTACATGTCCAAAAGTATTACCCAATACATCACACAAACACTGTTTCAAATTTATAAATCCAAACGGGCCCTTAAGTTCAAAATACCAAACCAAATCATTTCGTAACTGCCAAACAAGTCTTTATCATTTTAAACTCACTTAAAATTACATTTCAAATGCAAAAAAACCATACATTAATAAAATCACTTAATGCCTTCCTTAGAAATAGTCTAAGGGAAACCATCTTTATTTGAAAACCAAATACCAATATTTTCACTATGTTTTAAAGAGAAACCCATTTTTCATGTGTCAACATCAATTGAAAACACATCTAATGTTAAACTAGACACCCAAAAGAACATTTGACAACCATTTCCATAAATTCATCACTTGATTTAGAAACCAAACCCAACCATCCATGCCAATTGAAAAAAATACCAAAGAACACCAACAAGGCCATAAAACCCACCTCTCAAGCATTTTAACAAAAAAACAAGCTTTGACTATATCCTAACCAAATTCACCTATATGAAATATAATCATAAAAATCAAAAATAGAAAGCATTTAATATAAATAATCATTATAATTTAAAGGAGCAACATTATTTTCTCTAGTCATCCTTGGTACCTCAAACCTAGGAAACTCTTAGGAATAACAATTGAAATATATCCTTAATAAATTTTACCAATAAAAAACTATCCAATACATCAAACTATATATATATATATCAGATATGAAAATCACATTAAAAAATCAAAATAATATTTGGCACCAAAAGAGTCAAATACAGCATGGCCACATATATAAATTTTAATCAAAATAAATAAAATGCAGAAATACAATGGAATAACTGAAGAGTCATAACAGAATGATTTTTTATACAGATTCTAAAAACATATAAATGTTGTGTAAGTCTAATTAAGGATACATAAATAGTGAAAACAAATTATATAATTAAATTAATAATTATAATTGAACAACCAAATGTCATGGAAATGCATTGGAAAGGAAAAGTTATGCATTCGCTTACCTCAAATCAAGTGCAGATGCCACTAAACATTAACAGAAGGTAAAAAAACTCCATGCAGACTAACCACACACCTAAAACAGCGGCAAGAATGTGGGGACACAACACATGAAATGGTATGGTTTGTAAAACATGAATAAATACACCCTAAGAGGAAAGGAAATCATATAAACCTATGTTGAGGGTCGCGATCGGGAGCATGCACGGGAAAGGGAGATCATCGAATAGACAGGTTCGCAAAAGATTGCATCACGGCCAGATCTGAGGAGGTCAAAGACAGTGAGGGAGAGGCAGCCTTTGATGAGGAAGGGCGACGAGGTCGGTGCGGGATGGCAGCCTGCTGGGATCAGAGTGGCTGGAGGTGTCCAGAATGGCGGTCTACGAGTTTCCAGAGGTCAGAGAGGGGGAGGAGGGGAGTTGTACTGGAGACAAGGGCGGATGGAACGACAATGGAAGTGGTGCGAAGGGCCAAATCGGTGCGGCTGGATGTCACGTGCGATTTTGTCATGGAGCCACGACAAGGTAGAAGGTGTTGCGGGGTGAGGCTGACAAGAGTCGAGGAGGCGGGGTGAGGCGAACGAGGGGGGAGGGCCTGGGCGCAAGAGCTTGAGGGTGGGGGGTCTGGGTGCGGGGAGATCTGGGACACGGTAGGGGTGAGCGGCCATGGAAGAGAGAGTCGGAGAGCATGCGTCGTCCATGAGGGTGAGGCAAGGTCGGTGGAGTCGAGGGGTGTAGCGGCTCACGTAGGGAATGGGGAAGGGGGCGTCGCGTGTGGCTAGATTTAGAGGGGTTCTTCATTTCTTCTATTTTCTTTATAATAATAATAATAACAATAATAAAATTAATAATAAATCAATAATAGAAAAAATTATATTTATAATAAAAAGATAAAAATAACAACATATTATTATTATTATTATTATTAAACACTCTTTTTAAAACATAATCCATTTAATTTATCTAATTCTGAAAACTCAGTAATCGTGCGCTCATCACATGGATTAAAAAATTGATCATGTAAATTGTGCACCTCAATGCAGAAAACCTCGATACCTGCACAAGGACCTGGGGAGACCTCGTGGTTACAGCTAACCAGGTGGTGCCTGTGCATGGGTATGAAACACACTAAAAACATTAAATATCAGAAATTCTAAACCAGGACCCAACCCAATCCTTGACGTGGGAATTTAGAGCCAAGATATAATAAAAATAAAAATAAATTAAAATGTCAGAATGTGAAAGAGAGGAATATTGCATATTTTTTATGAAATAATTATTGAGAAGATCTATATATCTAAATATATTACACATGAGAGATTATCAATGTTCACAACCATGCCCTACAAATTAATTAATTTATGTTATATACTTATGGTTATACAAGCATAAAATGAAAATATTCCATTTTCATTGAATATTGTCATAATCAAACCCTACATCAAATAATAATAAAAATTATAAGTATTATAGTCTGATATTCTTATTAAATGAAAAAAATCAATGATATTTAAATTTTATTTATTCTATAAATTAAAATTTATAAATTTCAATGATATTATATAGAAAATATAAAATCCATAGGGGCATTAAAATGGGTTGTAAATCCACCCCAATAGTTATCAAACATTGAATAGTAAATATTTATTTAAAATAATAAATATCATTTATCTTATTCATTTAATAAATAAATAAATATTACATTCACTAACCCATGACTAAATATTTTTTTAATATTTATATTACAAAATAAATATGAGTATTTATTTATTTCCCTCTGAATGATAAACTAGAGAAAAATGAATGTTAAATATTTTATAGATTTAAATTAATATTTATTTAGTAATCAACTCCTTTATATTTCAAGTAGCAATATTTCATTAATTAATATATAAAGTCAAAAAAAGATAAATAATTATTAAATAAGAAGTATGGATTTATATATATTAAATCTATTAAATTAAAAAAGAACATAATTATGATTTTTTATATTATTTGTGTGTGACACATTAGTCCTATTTCTCCGTGAAACTATGTTATTTGGCCAAAATTACAAAACAGTGTCTAGTAATATGATAAGGAACCCATAGAAAAAAATTAAATTTCACAAAAATCAAATTCATTTTATTTAAAATTGTATAATATAATCCTATTATCTACAACTTCCCCAAGGTAGTTTCATACAATGTTTCATCAACCAACATTTATTTTGTATTTCTTCGACATCATGGAATGAACTTGTTGATTATATAAAAAATTTCAAAAATTTATTAAAATATTTATATTATAATTAAATATTAAAAAATATCTACTTTTAATAATATATAATATTGAAATCCTTTTTTTGATTATTTATTAACTCAATATCTCATATGACGCACCGAACATATCCACCACCACCAAGAGAATAATTTTGTTAGTATTTTCTTTAGTGAATCAATGTATGTGATTCGTGATATACACTGATAATAAACTCATGTATATGTAATAATACACTCATCCACTTTTAGGAATATCCAATTAAACATAAAATATGTGGAATTATTATATGTTGGTTTGTTCTCATATGCTCTTCTACTATATATTATGAAGTTTCAACATCATGTGTATATTTATAAATGTATTTTGATCATATAACACTTAATATTCATACATAGTCACTTTCATGCCACATATGTGTCATCAAAACATTTATCATATATACATGTGTGTGTGTGTGTGAATATTTTCATATAACATAAATAATCTCATTATAGTGGGGCCAACTGTAACATTTTGATAAGAAAAATATCCCATGGTCATTCACACAATAATGTTACAGAGAGGAGAAACCATCGTCTTATAACAAATTTTTATATACATATTAATATCTATGGATATTATTTTATTTCAAGGTACATAGTAATTTTTTTCTAGGTAACCAACTCAAACAGACTCCCATATGCACTTGAGATAACTATTAACTAACTTGTTACACACACATAGTAATGAAGATTTTTTAATGTAATTTCTATAGGTTCTTATATTATCTTGTTTTGGCGGTATTATTCTTATTATTATATCACCCCTTCGATATATTTTCTCAAGAGGTAATTTTTTTTAAATATTTACAATTTTTATTCTCTTATAAACGTGATATCTTTTTAAAAACCATAACCTATAATAAATTCTTCCAAAATTCTTCTTAATATTCTTGAAAATTCATAAATTACTCTGTTTATATAGATATAGGAACCATTATACATAATATGTATAAATTTCGTATTTTCTTTTCCTATCTATATTCCTCGATCAAATTGATTTAAATAAATATTAGTTTTATATCACAATGAAAATTAGTGTAACAACTTCTATAACTACCAAAAACTTATCCATTTTGATTTTTCAGGTTTTTTCGGATAGTTATATAAACATGTCAATGTCATTGTCCTTGTTCTTTTTTCAAATTTTACCTATATTATTTATATAAATAAATATAAAACCTCATTACATATCATTTCATGTGAGTTATATTTTCTAGGAAGTTATAGGGATATGTTATTTATTTAACAAAATTTTATCTTCTTGTGTTTTCAAAAATATTTTTAGAGAGATTTCATTCACTTTGACATAAGAAACCATACATTCATGAAATGATTCACCATCTATTATAGTACCTTTTCATGGTATATACTGTGACCATATTCAAAACCCCATAGATCATATATGTATATCTTATTTCTTATAACCTAGAAAACAACATTATGTCATATAGGGACAAAGTATCTTTAGTATTAATTAACAGTATAAAAAATAATTTTCACTTATATTATCAACATATTACCATGGGAAAAAATAATTCTCTATCTAACCTCTTATAGACACCTTGCACAAATTTGTTCAAACAAATATTTTATGATCATTATTCTTGGTTTAATTCATAATTTGAACTCTATAACCTGTATAACTTATTGTGATTATTTGATGTCACTAGCCCTGATGATCTCATAAATGGTTTCAAGTACACAGAGTTGTGAGAAAATCCACATTGACTTATTTTTACCAGTTTATATTTCCTCTTGAAAACCTTTTTAGTTTTTCTATTTGAACTATTTTTATCGATTAATTCATGTGGACATTATTTTTTAACGAAAACAATTACAATAATGAAATATAGAAGGTAATGGAAAGAGAAGAATATATTGTTTCCCATGGTTTTACTTATCATACGACATTATATTCTCTTGTTAATATATTGAGTCTTATATTATCCATTATATTATGTTTTTGGTTGTAATTTGTATCATATCATTTCAAAATTGAATCACATAATCCATTAAGGATCAAGTATCATCCAATACCATTGGGATGGGTTAACATCCACATCCTAATTCACCATTATAAATAGGTGTTTCTATCTTCTTGATTGGAAAGGTAGAGTAATTTATACTAGAACCACATTTCTTGTCTATTCTTTCCTCCAATCCTTAATATATAATATAACTAACCTGAAAAGGAATTACAGGCATCATTATGATCTAATACACTCATACAGTAGATTTGATGACTACCATATGACAATTTGGGAAACTATATTCAACTAGTTCTTTTCAAGTTACATAAAAATTAGAGCTTACACAGAATCTGATCACTATTCTCTCTCAGAAAATCTCCATTCTCTTTGAATGTAAATGGTACATTAAAAAACATCATATATAATAGTTTTCCTCAAATCATCTTCCACTTCCTTCTTCCATCATCATCAATGTTTCTAACTTATGTAATATAGGATATCACATGTGTTTTTATTTTTCTCCTTCTTCTTTAACCAAATGTTTCCTAAATGTATGATCAAACTGGGTATATTTACCTCCTATATATTGAAAATGTTCTTACTCTCTAGAGTAATATATTTTTCTCTTATCTACTCGTCTAGATCATAACATTCTCTCTTTTCTTATCAACATTTTATATTTGGGATTATATATTATTATTTCTATATATATAGTATTAAATATATTTTAAATTCGATAATTGGTGATATTATCTCACTTTACTCAATGACATCAAATGGGTCTATCCCCATTATCAATAAATATTTATTTTAACTCAATATATCATATTAATTTATTTTGACTAATTTCTAATTTCTCATTTCATTCTCATTTTTCCAATATGGATAACTATTTTTAATTCATATAAATAATATGATAATATTTTTTTTCAAACAATTTCATTAAATAACCATTAAATAAATAAATATCTATTATGGTTTGAAAATTATACATCAATTATTTTTTTTGTGGATTATTTATTTACATCATGAATGCATTTGGAATATTATTTTATGATTTAGCTTGAACCTGTAGTTATCATACTGTATCGAAGTTTGATCTTAATCTTCTCAGTGTCAAGATGCCTTTATAAATCATTCTATTTGAATAGAAAATAACCATCATCGTGTTTTAATCAATATATTCATTACTAACATCACCAGATTTACTTTACAATATAATATGGATTCCCAAATTTTCTAAATAATCACAACTGAGTTAATGAAAATGAAGATCCATAAATTGGATATTCCTTAATAGTAATATTTAGTCAATAAAATTACAATAAATATTCATAATTTTATTATTTTTCTCCTCAAATAATATTTCATAAGAGTTAAATGAATCTTATATAAATATAATTAATCATAAGGGAAAAAAATTATCCATTTCTAAATGTAATGAATCTTATTGAAATTGAAATATTCTTACGGAAGATGAATTTCTCTTATAGGAATGGAATCTATTTTATATAATAACCATTACAATGTCAACTTCCCACTATGATGATGAAATGACTTCATGAATGAAATAATGATGCTTAAAAAATTATTCCTTTGTTGATATATATATATATATAGTCAATATTAATCTTATAATAAATTTGACTCTTCTCTATTTTATTTTTTCATTCATTACATTAATAATAATGATAAATAACTATTACAAAGTTCAATTTTGTCTGGGTGTTTTTTAAATTACCATATTCATATAGAGGATAAATTACTCTTATAAAATAATCAAGACATATCCATTTTCTATTAAAAAAATAAAGTGTTTTATAATTAATAAAATAATATTAGATACACATTAATTCTTCTTAGGGACATCCTAATCACCCTATATAACATTTAATACTATTGATGTATTTACAAAAATCTTCATATAAATTTAAAAAATTGTTGTGACATAAGACTCAATTCAGGGTATTCCATGTATCTTTTGGATTTATTTTCTTGATTAAAACTCAACTTATCCAAACATACATTAAAGATATGTTTTAAATTTATTTATCATCATTAATATTAAGCATTACATGAATGGTTTACAAACTATTCAAACAATAAAATTGACTTCATAAATTAATGAACATCGGGAAGTTCAACCAATCATCACCTCAAACCTCAATTTAATTAAATTATAGTTTTTGGAATCATATCTCATCATTTCTACAAATTATTTCATTACAACCCAAATGGGATGATCACCATGTAAAAGATTAACTAAACTTATATTACAATATTTGTATGTGTAGAATTTTTATTCTCTTTACTAGATATTACATCATCACCCAAATCTAGAAAACATTGTCATTCTTTTACACAACAATATTGACAGAAACTCCATCATTAGGTTGATTAATCCATTTGGGTTCCTGAACCTCCCCCTTTATATTTTTTATAAGTACCCAGTTCACTAGTAGTATCAATATTATTTATACCCACCTCATTTAGGACAAATAAAATGTTAATTCTTGAAGGAATTTTATTTCCATTTCATATTCAACTTTATTGATTAAAAAAAGCATCTAATTTTATTATCACTCATTCTTTATCACCCAAATTGATAAAATGTGATAGTTTTTCATGAGATAATGGTTGAATTTAATTTTTTTAGAAATTTTACATTAACTGGTTAGATATAAGTCTACTTGATCCATTAATGGGGTATAAAAAGAAGTGGTAAATTTAGAAATAAAATATATGCATATAGTATCATCTGTGTGACACCATCTCGGAATTCAATTTAAACAAGCTATTCAAATATTAATAGGAATTAATTACCTACACTTGACTTATAAATGAATTAAAACATTAAATTGAAATATATTCTTCCATAATTTCAAACAATTTTACTATATACTCTCCTATAAAATATATGTTTAATATTGTCTAAATCATTTTGAGATATTTAATCATCATACATCATTCTCAACATCCTTTAATTGTATTAAGAAATATCATAGTTTTCTAACATGTGCCAAAACTATAGATAATTCACCTTTTTATCTCCCCCATAAATGATGTTATTTAATAAAATTCAATATTATTGATTCATATCTTCAATATAAGATCCAAAAATCTTCAATACTATATATTTTATAATACAAATTGAGGTGTTCGAAATGATATATTTTTAGGAGGTAACCTGATAGAATTGGAATTAATTCTCAAATAATTAACCATTTGTGTTGGTTATAAATCATAATAATTAATCAGGTCACCTTTTCCATGAGCCACCATAAATTCCAGGTACAATTAAATGAAAATACTTAAATTTGGGAAAAAATTAGTCTTTGTTATCTCTTGTTTAAGATAAATAAAACAGATACTTAGATCCCAACCCAAAAAAATATCTTTTTTAGAACCCCAAAATGTGAAGAGATGATTGTGCTAGAAAAATTCAGGAATTTATAGAAATAATACATTTTGGTATGAATGGATTTATTTCCCCAATATATTTACAAATAGTTCTAACATGAACCTTTAACTTTTTTAGAAATTCACATTCTTTATTTTATTATGGCTAAATTTTATAATCCAATTCCAATAGTGTCAGATATATTTTAAAGAATCTTTTTTCAAAAAGAATATAATTTTTATTATGTTATCACTCTTCTTTAAATTTGTATTCTCTATACATATAATCACTACTTATTTTCAAATTACATTCAAAAAATATCTTTTTCTAGGCATTCATGTCATGAACATGTTATATTTTATTCCAAAATAATTTGACCATAAAAAAATATTTTAAGATACGTTTTGGTTATTCCTTTTTAAAAGCAGGTTATGAAATTAGAATCCATCATCTTCCATGTCTTTCACTAAACCAATCATGTTATTATTATCATATATTGATTTTTTATCTGATTTTATAATCCCACCTTTTTCATTTATAATTATGGTTTTCATTAATTTATACATGGTATTCCACTTCATATAACATTATCAGTATTATTTATTGACAGTGTGGAATTATTTATAATTTTATTTATTATTTTTGTTAGTTAGTGACTATTAATTTTTTTAATTCATAGGGAAGGATGGTCATATTTTATTATTTTTTATTTTTCTATTCTGGTCTTCTTTCCCAATCACCATTTGAATTTTTATTGACTTGTACATACAAAAACTATTCAAAATAGTGACCACATTTTTTCAATAATCAATTTTTTTAACAAAAAATTTAATACTTTTTATCATAGACATATTCGTTTTGTTAGTTAAATTATATATACCTCCGTCATTTTTTCAAATATTCTAGTTATGGTCCCCTTATGTTTAGGCTTTATATAATTATCATACATTGAAATGTTTTGAAGATATTCTGTATCATTATTACCAAACCTCTGAAAACACAAAATTATAAAAATAAATATTTTCCTTTTTTGGAGAACATTAGTCAGGTATTTTAACTGTAACACATTTTTAATTATGGGAAGAAACATACAAAGTTTGAGATTTATTTATGTGGATTCTCTCCTTTTTCTTTATAACATCATTACATAATGATGTGGTGGCTTTCATTGAATTTTAATCTACCCATATTTTCCAAAATTTTATCTTTAACCTTATACTAGAAAATGAGAGTTTGTTGACACAAAAAAATTATTTTTATTTATGGTTACCTTATTCCCAGACCTTATTATGGGTTGATCAGGTGATTATTTCAAGATATTTCTTCACCATTATTACATATTTTTAAGTGACGCTCATTTTATAATAAATTATATCTATAGTTCATCATTAAGTAGATTTTTATGATTATACATTCGATTTTTCCATATTTTTAATCATTTTATTCAACTCAATATATTTGAAACTCATAATTTTTTTTCTATTCATCAAGTTCTTTCAAAAATTATTTTCATTCTATTTTTAAATTTAAAACTCTCTATTAGTAAATATAACTTCAATATAGTAGGGTACTATAATTTTTTTTTATAATTGATTTATATTCTAATAAAGAATCCTTGGAAATAATAGAGACATTATCTAGTTCTTCAAATACATGAAAAAATTCTATAAAAACCTTCTCAATAAAAATTAACACAAAAATTAAAGACAATTATTTATAAATAATATAATATCATTCATTTAAAATTAATTAATATTTTTCATAGGAATCAATATTTTTTTTGAGGGTGTTTAATTTTCATACCATTTTATCTAATTTATATTACATTGCATTATCATTATGTTGCAGATTATTATTTTTTCATTAGTTATACCCTTGATAAATGAAAATGTGTATGTGATAAACTCTATGCTGACTCTCTTTAGTTAATACTTAACTTCTTAGTTTACTTATTTATTATATTGAGTGAAATAATTATAATCACAACTAGAATTTTTTTCATCAAAATAATTATAAGAAATAAGTTTATCTAAAAGGATACCACCCTGACTACCTTCAGTTATTGGTTATTCTTCTTTCACTATTGAACTCTAACGCAGCTTCTTTATGTCCCGCTTAATTCTAATTTCCAATGTCTTGTTAAAAAATAAACATATCTAACAACATGAGTATAAATAGAAAATCCAAATTAAGGAATTTCAATTATATCATTTAATATAAACTTCATATATTCTGATTAATAATTACATTGTAGAATAATTAGATCCAACTAGAGAGAACCTGGTGTTTTTATGGAAATTTATGATAAAAGATATATGTGTAGATACACTGAGAGTGGGGATGAATCATTGTTGACAAAATTTTTCAAAATTCACATTACTCTAATTAAATTTTACACCCTTTGGTATCCGAACATCTTCTATCACTTAAGACAAGTGTATCTTCCTTTTGGTTAACCCAACATACAAAATCTATATAAAATTTAGAATATAACATAAATAGAAACACATGGGGTTTTTAAGTGGTTCAGTCCCATCAATGGAATCATATTCCCGATTGTGTAAAATTATTATCCTAAGCTAGGTATTTTTAGAAATATTATATTGTAGATACAATGTGTATCATCTTGGTCCCACATTGTTTCTTGTACTCTAGAGGGGATCTGGTATCTACTATGAAATATGGTCAGAGTCAAAATCCACATACTGAATAACTATATTACTTGACTAATTTAAACACCATGATAGGAATGGTGTTGTTGTTTATACTAGAACTACATTTCTGCTACAGTGTTTTTTATGATCTTTCCTTAGGAATATCACCATTATGAACATGATAGTATATAATCACTGTGATCATATTTAGTTATTAAATATAGTATTCAACTACCTTGACATATTTTTCAAAAGTGTATAATTTTAGAATGTGACCACGTGTATCATGCATTGAATATAAAAGGTCGTAAATAGTAAATCTTCTAAACATTAAACACATTTATATACCTTATCTATTCTTCATGTTCTATATTCATTTCAATTTACTTTATCCAACATCAGTAATATATTGTTTCATAGAACCTCATCATGTTCTCTAACTTCTCTAAATGAATGGATCAAATCTTCTATATTAAATCATGTTTTTTTCTTCCCCATTATAAATTTTTATCTTAATATCCAAATGAGTACTTGATTATCTTATATATTCAATGATATCACAAATTTATCCCTATTATTATCATATTTCTAAAATAAGGATCATATATTATATTTGTTATATTAATAATATAGAAAATATTTTACATCCTTGGTACTATGATCCACTATCATTTTCATCAACCCATTACTAGGGTGTTCTCACCTTAATCATTGAATATTCCTTTCTCGTCAACCCCATCGTTATATTAATATCATTTTCACATTGTTTTTTAATTTTTTTCATCGAATTATAAATCATTCATTAATAATGATATGATTATTGATATGTTTTTCTTAAAGAATTTCCAATAATATACCACATATAATATAATGTATGTTACAGAATGAAAAATATTACTATATTTATTCAAGTATGTTGTTGATCATTTATTCATGGTGTGATGTCATCAAAAATACCATTACATACTTAATTTTGAATCTCTTCTTCTCATATTTCATTTTATTTTTTATATTATTCTTTTATATGTGAATATCATTTTCCCAATCACACATCACGAATCCAAAATACCATTTCTCATGTTTAAATCAATTAATTTCAAACATTCATCACCTATTTTAATTTACCTTCGAATATGAATTATTACAATATCATAAAAATCATGAAATGCTACATATAAATGGATATATATATATATATCGACTATCTTGTAAGATTAAAAATTATTATTATGATTTCTTCTAATGTTCTCTACCTAAATTTATTTTGTCATTAAATGTTGAATAAATATTATAGAAATTTCAATAATCCATACAGAAAACAGTTGATCTATATCAATATAGATTTAATCTCTCACAAATAAAAGTAATCACATTAAAATGTAAAATCTCTTAAAAAAATTTATTGACTCTTACATAATCTTCATGCATTCTTAAATATTCCATTATATAGAAGAAATTATTATTATGAAAGAATCAATGATACTTACATAATTATTTTTATATGGATATCTATATGTGGATTCGGAATTTCTCTTATGATCATCTTGGTTATATTCCCTTCATTGTATTTCAGTCAACACTCTCATTATAGAAATAAGTAACTATTATGAAAAATAATTTATTCTATGTCATTGCCAATTTATTTTTTCCCATACAATTAAAATGAATTATATGAAATATTCAGGGTATAGCCATTTTATATACAAAACTATTAAATTCCATAATTCAAAAAATAAGATCAGAGTCGCGTTATTTTATCTCTGTGCAATCTCAATCAGTTTAAATAAATTTGTATATTACCATAATTTTTAGAAATTTCATCAAATCTATCCAACGTTAATTTTTTTATTAGAACATGAAATTTTAAGGGGAAAGTGAGAACCCTCCCAAATAAAAAGTTTCAGTACCAAAGGATACGGCATATTAATTAAATAAAAGAATGAGTTGTTTAGAATCATTTACCCTAAACAAAACCCAGGGAATGTCATTTACCTGAGTGTCGGGGAAATATTTAAAGGTGCAATCTTATAGGAGAACCATGTTGTACCAAGATTTATTATATTCATCCTAGGTAATATTCCCCATGTTAAACCCTCTAAGTAGAATGAGATCCTCCTTATCCGCCTACTCACCTTTCCCCTTTATAGAGGCATCAAGAATCAGTCTCATTTTCTTCAATGCCTTAATATCCAAATAATCCTCCACCATTTCATCATATGTGTGCATGAATATATCCATATGTTCCATCACTAAGGCTATCTATCTCTAAGAGTAATCATTGGAATGTGCTTTGTGATGATTCTCCTGACCAATAACCTCCACAACACTTTTCTTTCCATAAATGTATGATATTATACTTTAGAATCATTCTTATGAGCTTATTTAATCAAAAATCATTATAAAAAATAATATTTACTATAAAAATTATATTGAAAAAAAATCAAAAATTAAATCAAATAATTTATTTGGATTATTCTATATAATGCTTTGGATTTTTTGAAATTAGGAAATGTGAATGTAAAGTGAATGATATTATTCTACACCTTATTTATAATAAATTAAAAATTAATTGTTCAATGGAAGTTTTTATCATTTCATCTTAAATGTTATTGATATGGATGAACATTTTTTTAAAGGTTTCTCCTTTTTTTCTCTAACTTATAAATATAATAAATTAATTTCACATGAGATAAGTGTAGAAATGAATCTTTCATACCAATTTGTTATAATTTAATCAAATCTATGTCGAAATATACCCTGATCAAGGTAAAAATTAAGATATATAAATTTAAATAAGAAATGTTACAAATACACTAAAAATAATGTGGTACTAACACATGTTTTATTTTAGAGATATTGTATTGATTTTATAAAAAATTTACAACATGGACTCAATTTCAACAAACACATTAAAAATATTCAAGTTTACGAATAATATTCCCCATTTAAAATAATTTTACCAATTAGTTCCCCATAAAACCAAAATTTATTATAATTTAAAATAGGATATAGAAATTGATCATCAATCCACAATATGAGGTTCTATTATTTGAATTCCTTTTTCGACTATGATAAATGAAAATTCTAGAACATCACATTCATAGCTCCTCCTAATGTAATAATATTTTATAGAATTCGTAATTTTTTTATCTACATCAATATAGGAACTAATAATTTATGATAATAATTAAATTTGAATATTAATAGTGGAATTATAAATTATTTATTTTAAAAAATTACCACGATATTAATTAAATACTTACATGATAGGTGATTCATCCATACAGTATAAACATAAAAGTAATGGGTTATTTATTATTTATCAATATTCACAATAAATTCCATATAAAATGTATTAAGAACTGAAAATTATTCGTAAAATGAGAGTCTCCATAATATCCATAATAATAGAATGAGTTCTATATCTTTGATCCAATCCCAAAAACACTCTTTTTACCCATATTAAAATGTTGATAATCCTATATTCTAGAATCATTCCCAAATATCTTCTTCTAAAAATTTTTCATTGAATGGATTTATTTTCTTATATATATTCTATATTATTTGGAAAAAGGTTATTTTATTTAGCTATAAATGTAATTTTTTCTTATCATCTTTTTCTAAGATAATTCCAATTAGGCCTGTTATATTTTAAAAAACACATCTTTTGGAATAAGTGTGCTAAGACCAACTAGTTTGTACATTATATTATAAATTATATTTAGTTAAATGAATATGAAATATATTTTATCTCAAATTGATCAATGTTTTTAATTACATTAATGTGATAATATACAAGGGTATCTACTCCACCAATATAGGGTATATCAGTTCCCCACTATGACAGTAACCATGAAATATCCTAATATATGGCTTATTTATTTTTTTCTTAGAGTTAAAATGATGTGAAATTAAGGGGAATATTGTTTATTGAATCTCAAGTTAGGGTTCTCATAACAGGATGCAGATTTATATCAAAAACATTTCACTTGGTTATCACGACGATAGATAATTATGAGGACTAAACTAGTAATAAGAATTATAAATGTTTACATGTCATCAAATATTTCTATTAGTTAGTGTGTGTAATGATATATATAATTTTGTATTATTAATAATATATATCATGAATTACATTATTTTATGCATTGAAAAAACATATAACACAATAAGTTCATGAAATTTTTTATTATATTGGGTAAAACACAATCGATATGTTATTAACTAATAAATTTTGGAAGGGTTTTTCCACTAAATCTATGATATTCAATTTTTAATCACTTAGATTGGAATCGAACCATTGAAATAAATTACATGGACATAGTGATGTAGACATGTTCATTAAAGATAATAAACCCATGATATTTAAAGCATTAATGTTGATGAAAAATATATTCAACCATCTTGTTGACATATCCTTAAAAATGTATTATATTACACATTCTATTCATGATTTTGGGTTTTTATGTTACATCATTAGCTTATTTCTCTTTGATTCGTTAACCAATTACTTGACAGTAATTATATTATACAAGTGTTTTGAAAATAGGAACATCATGTTCGATAGTGTGTGTGACAGATAACAATAATCATAAAAGATAATGTAACACCCTGATAAATAATGATATATTTGTATTTTTTAAAAAATAAATTGATTCCCTTCAATTTCTTTCAAAGCATGTAATGTCTTGTTTGAATGAAATTTTAAACTTTATTAAAATATTATCATTTATACATGACCATTATAAATTATCCACTATGTTTGAAGGATTGAATACTAATGACAAAATTATGAAAATTATATATTTTACACATGTATAAAATTATTTAAATAGATATATATTTAATAAATATGAAATAATTATCATTTATAAGTAAAAGAAATGTTTTTTAAAAAAATTCTATCTTTCAAAGAAATTAGTTTCGTCGCATGTTAAGAACTGAAGATAAAAAAATTAGGATGATTTTAGAAAAATTGTTTTATAAAATTACCATAATTTTGGAAATCATAATATAAAATTAATTTATAATTATTTTTGAAGAATTTTTTGAAAATTTTCATTTTTTATTAATAGTGAAAATACTCATTTCTATTTAAAACTAACTTTTTATTTAAATTATTTAACAAGTTAAATTTTATGTTACTTTTTCTTAAATTAATATTATTTAAATTATACTTATTAATCCAAATTAGGTAATTATAATCATTTTCATATTGAATTTTCATATATTAATTTGTAAACTTTTGAACATTTTCTCTTTAAAAACCCTCTTTCTCGTCACATTGGTGGGGGAAATTTCAAATTTAAATTTTCCCATTATGTGAATGAAATAGGAAGAATTTAAATAAATAATTTTATTAATAATAATTTATATTATATAATGTGTTCAACATAATTTTTTACCCTAATTAATAGTGAAAAAAACAAAAATAATTTATCAAGGTTGAGTTAGAAAAGGGTTAACTTGGGCTTTAAACTAAACATATTTGTGTCAAAAGTGTCCCATAACATCTCCAACACACATTATATATCCCACTAAATGCCTTATATCGTCTATATTTAATAATAGTCAATTTTTAATCTTTTTCAACTCAATAATGTTGGTGTTGAATTTTATTCCCAAAATATTCAAGTGTGTTACTCAACTCACTTATAAACGACCAACCCATCCCCTCTCCTCTTCACAATTAAAAAAAATATTCAAAAAATATCCACCCAAATATATTCCTTAATATTTCCTTTAAATTCAATAAGTCTTTGTATGGTTATAAATACAATCAATGAATCCATTTTGTTAAAACGAAATGATGTTTTCCGAAGAAGATGTAACATCCTTTACCTAACATTTTATGTTTTTTCTTCCTCAACGACCATAAATTATTATAAAAACATGATTATATAAAATAATAATTATATTTCATATTATTATATTCTATTATACTAATTTTATATTCTAAGTCCTTATCCTCATCAATCAAATGGGTTATGAAATAATTCTTCTTGTATATTGCAGACTACCGCCTTGCGAACTGATGTCATTTGTTTTCCATCATCGCCATTCAAGGGAAAATGTAATGATGGATTTGAATTATTTTAATTGTATTTAAGATATTATTATCCTTATTTAATTATCAATTCCCATATAACTTCTTACATTCCACCCCGTTAGGGATACAATAATGCAACTCTTGTATACGGTGGACTATAACCTCATGAAATATTGGGATTCATTTTTCACATGCACGTTACATGGAAGTAAGTAAGATTAAAATTAAATTAATATATGTTATATTTATTATATAAAATCAGTTTATTAAATATAATTTCACATCTAATTTTTTACTTCCAATCAAATGGAAAACAATAATGTCACTCTGACATACATGTGGACAAGTGGCTCCATATAAAGATGTGATATAAATTTCATTTTATTTTTATATTGATTGAAATAAGGATGGATTTTATTAATATAAATTATATATATAGTATAAAAATAAATATTTATATTATTATGAATATTTATTTTCGTTTCTTTCAATCCATTGTGAAAAAAGGTAATAATATTAAGGTGTATGTATGGCCAACTCTCTCCATGAACGGTGATGTCCATTTTTTATCCCTAACATTTATAAATTAATCTATATAAATATATAATGGATATATATTATATATATTTCACTGTTAAACTCATATATATTATTTAACTATGATCAAATAAAATGGACCTCAATTACCATGCCAAAACATATATGAAAAAAGGTGAAATTATAACCTAAAACAGTGATTTTAACAATGAAATGATAATAAATGAGAAATAAAAAGAAATATGTTAACCATATACAGTATCAGTTATTGGATAATAGTACTGAAATGGATTTTTAATAAACCAATATTTATTATATATGATGTTCAGACATGTACAATGACATTTGAACAAGTGCTAATGGTTTATCATCTCACTTTTTCTTCCATGAGACATATATCATATTCATAAATTATTTCCTTTATTGTGGGGTATATAATGAAATTTTGGTATGTCAGGTCATGAATATATTCATATTAATTTTATAAAATGATTCATTTTAAGGCGTTTTATTTCTTGGGTGTTATGATTTATATGTTAATAATGTTGTAATGGTTTATTTCACAATCCTATCATTATTCGAGGTTGTTTATGTAAAATTCTCCCTTGGAGAAATAATTTGATATTTAAATATTAAAATCAATATATTTTATTTAAAATTGGTTATTCATGATATTTTATAAGTAATAGTTCTATTCATCCACTCATTGGTACATAAAATTATTTGGAAAATGTTTTTTTAAAATGACATTATTTCTCTCTTCTCTCAGAAATCATTTTTCATCAAAACCCATGTTTTCTAAAAATTTCTTATAAATTTTTTCAACCATTTTAAAAAAAATTACTGCAATTTTAACCAGTTTTATTTTCTGTAATTTTTTTTAGAGTAGTCATGAGTTTACATTTAAAACAATTTATATTGGTAATTTGTAGAAAAAGTGAATGGAATCATTGTTTTAACATGTAGGTTTGTGGATTGACAATTAATTTTCCAATCTTCATTGCTGATATTCCTTTTTAGAGACTTTCTAGTAAGATATTGTGATTGATTTTTTTTTTGGGTTTTGTCTTTCAAATATGTTATCATATTTTATTATCACCTGGTCACTAATATAACTTTTCGATAGGTTTCTATAATTTTAGTTGGATTTAATGCCTTTCCTATAATATCCATCTATAGAGACCACTATAACACAGTTTTAATAGGGATAAGGTCTTGATCTGGTTATCTATTTATCTTGGTAAATTGTCCAAAAACCTCCTTAATGGGAGTATTAATACATGTATTCCCTTTCGGGAATATCATATTACACTACTGAGTGACTTAAAATATGAATGTAGTGAAGTGTTCCCGAATATTATTCACCGCTGATGTGATCATTATATCCTAAAAATAATTTATAATGTGGCTAACATAAATTTGTGACTCTCTATAATTTCTACAATATAAGGGGTTACTTTTTTAGTGGCATGGGAATGTATTCTCATTTCAAAGCTAGGGTAGGGATGTATACCTACTCTTACACTCTATTTCTTGTTAGGATTTGTTTACAATTATCATTTTTTGAATATAGATATTGTTCTTCTACATGTTTGTAGCTATGAATCATATTCATATTTTACCAGGTGTCTCCTAAGAGAATTGGTGGGATTTATGAGCATGGTAAAGGGTGTGAACATGCTCATAGCATTCTACATTATTTGGATGTAATGATACTCTGAGAGAATGGAGGTAGGTTCATGTTCCCTTTAGGCTAGTAATTACCCTTTATGGGCTATCCTGAGTGCCCAGGGCTTGGTGACTAGGGTCGAAA
Source organism: Viscum album (assembly GCA_963277665.1). Lineage (NCBI taxonomy): Eukaryota > Viridiplantae > Streptophyta > Magnoliopsida > Santalales > Viscaceae > Viscum > Viscum album. The sequence continues at coordinate 398,469,325 of OY728148.1, forward strand.
TCCCAAGTGAGGCACCCCAATCATGTTGACGGTTTTCTGTTATAAATCATTAGTGGTAGAAGTTACTATAAAATGTCCTTTTTAAGTACCCATGTATTTAATATATGAGGTTTTTAGTGACCTCTTGATCCACCGCCCTATGATAACTGAGGAACATGATCAATCATTCTAGGGATAGGATCTCCAAATGATTTGACACAACAACCAGTGTCACAAGTTTCTGGGCCACCTACTATCCTAAAATGGATGGATAATGGGGATTCATGAGTGGGAATTATTTTTTATATGAATCCATGGTTAGGATGTTACATTTATTTTATTTTCACTATAATTAGTGTGTTTGAGACCAGGAGTTAAAGGAACTATGATGTTGAAAGTTTCCTATGATTTGATGAGGACCCCACATATGCAATATCATATTCATAATATTGAGTTGGTTTTAAGGACTCATTTAGATTGGAATTAAGGAACATATTTTGAAAAATTTCTAAATATATATGACCGACACAATTAAAATAAAACCTATCGAAATAGCATCTTAATAAATGAACACATACATAATTAATTTTTTATCCCTTTCCCCACTCTTTTATTTTCTATGTGAAAGGAGCCCCATATGTTGGTGACATAGTCATAATGGTTAAATATTCATATTAGGTTCAAAAAAAATTCGATGGATTTCACACACGCGCTCATTTCACATTCACGTTAAATTTCATTCCAAAGGCAATCACATATATTTATCTAGTGAATCCTTAGAAAATGCATTGGATGAAGGGATGGGAGGTCAGGGTCATCATACCAATTTGGGAGGAATTATTTTATACACTTGGACCCTATTAAATATATATGATTTATTTATGAATCCTTTATTATAAACCAAATACAAAAAAGTCCTCACTTTTATTAAAATTAACTCATATAATGTATCAATTTTAGAATCATTAGTATGAATATAACATTTATCATTGATAGATACATATATATGTATATGAGGTTATATAATGATGTCACCATTTATGAATTGATTATATATTCATATGTCATTTATTATCATGATGATGGTTTTTAATCCGCGTATTAGGACATTCTTGAATTTCTCATCATACTAGAAGATGTGAGTTGTTTTGATATCTTGATAAGGCCTATGAAATGGGATTCAAATGTATTATTATTAAAGTAGTTAGAACCCATGTAGTTCAGTTACACATAAAGGGACAAAAAATTCCTTTTGAGGTAATATTGTTTGCACTAAACATTTTAGTATGACATTATGGGGAATGAATATAATGTGAAATATTCCAAGTCAAGAGCTGATGTGGGACATACACCGAAGTGGCCTTGACTACCTTTAAAGAGTATGGATTCCCTTATTATATATGATACTACTAAGGATATATATAATAGAAGATTAAGGATGGTTTAGGGTGTACGGTTTGGACCTAAAGGAGGCTTCCAACATATTTCATTTGAACAAAAATAAAATACCAAACATTATGAAACAATTAGGGATTACACCTATGGAATAGGAATATAGGATTTTTTTATCCAGAATATGTCCCTCTGATAGAGGATTCATGGTTTTTATGATTATACACAATATTAAACCTATACAATAATGTGAGATAAATATTCGAAATGGAAACATCCTCCAAAGAATGTTATTTGATTATGTGGTTGTCACTATCATTGCCAAACTCTATGCCCACATGATTCATGTCCAATATGAAAAACAAGAGGAAGTGGGATATTGGGAAAGCCACATAATATCCTTGTTCTATAGGGGTTTGAGTCTATGGCTATGGAAGATAGTGAAATGGGATTTATTTTCCATTATCCACATTTGTTTTATTAACCATGTGGTAAGGATAGAATGATGGATATGAAACCCTATAACAAAAACTAGGGGATTAAACTAAGAGGTATTAATTTATCCTAATTATAGAGAATACCAAAGGAGGATATAATATTGGACCTCATCAATGGGAAATCCAAGTGTCTCCCATCACCATCTAAAATGGGGAGGTCTATAACACTAACTACATGGTTAAAATCCTTATTACCACAGGAAAAGGTCTTAGCATTGTACATAGTAAAGTTGCCCATTTTGGGTATAAAACGTTGTTTTATAGGTTGATGGAGGGAGTTGATTTAATAGTTCACAAAGGATCTATGGTGGGGCCAAACAATATATGAAAGGGCATTGATACTAAAGGAATATATCATGTATATAGTTTAGGATGAGGGATGGTGGTCTGCAAAGATTTCACTAGCATATGTTTTTTAGAATGGTAATCCATATAAGAGTTTTAAATATGGATTTATTCCCACATATTGTTTTTCTTTGAATGTTTCTACTTTAAAAGGTATATTTTTTATATGAGTGGTTTTCCAAAAAGATATATTTTTTATGCGTGTGGATGTCTATAAAGTAATTTTTCTATGAGGACTGATTATTAAATATTATTTTACATTTTTATATGTAGAAATTGACTACCTACTAAAATCTATTTCTCAAACTATCTATTTATGTGTTTTAACATTATACACCTTCCATTCATCCCTATGTGGGGAATTTATGTGGGTATGGACGTAACCGTTCTTACCGGTTGATCAGAAATAATATATAATCATCACCATGGAATATTTTTTTAGGAAGTCTAAAAATAATGACTCATCCCAAAAAGTAAAATTTATATGTTTGGGGCTTGAAAGAAACAATAACCCAAAAATTAAAATTTTGTTTCTAGGGGCCTGAAAAAAACACATCACTTTGCAAACAGATTTTTATCTGTGGGGATATATAGGTCCACCCTTACACAACAAATGAATTAACATTTACTGGGGGATCTGAGAGGATTTCATTTGAGGGGTAAAAAATATGATGCATCACCCAAAAAATGGAAATTTCATTTTTAGAGGTTCTATGTATGAGATTTATGTTAAAGATGAGTTTCATTAAAATATTGAGTCTTTAAGAATATTTAACTTTATAAAAAACTATATTGATTAATTCGACCCTTTTCGAATTCAAAAAATCCATCTGATCTCCCATATAAACATTTCTAGTCCAAACAGTTCTGTTAAACAAACCATTCATTTTCCCTTTGTAGATAATTTTTTTGTTTCCTTCTTTTCAATAATAAAAAAAATCTTATTGTTCCTCTAAGACATCCACTTGTCTATTTCTTCCCATATTCTCGATAGATATGAAAATTCCTATTCTTTATGACATGGTCTCCATTATATGAACTCTCATAAATTTTTTCCTTCAATTATTTGTTGATTCTAAGAGTTTTTTAAGGTTCATATTTTTAATCGTGTTCCATACAAAACTGATTAGGCCTAATCAAAACATTCTTCACTCTAGTCATTATCCCATTTGGTTTCTCATTGGAAAATTTTCTATCACATTCAATATTAACCAAGATTCTTTTGGTTCCTACCATTGACTAATACAAAAAATCATAGTGTGTGAAACACTAATAATAATGTAAAACCATATAATTGTTAAAAAAATCATAATATGATATCTAAATAATCACACCTTCTTTTTAATCAATGAATCCTTAGTATTATCCTAGAAAATTCATATTCTTCTTTTATTTAAATACCCTTAAATGGTTTATAATGATTTTGTGAATTCAAAACGAATACCCCATGGGATTGTCAAACCATTTGTAAATAATGGCTCATTATCATGTACTTGGTGATAATAAAGTCTGGGTCAATGTTTCCTTTTCAGATTTATTACCCCTTGGTACTACTGTTCTAGATCAAAAACCACTTATATCATCCATATAGGAGTGAAATTTTAGATAAACCTCTTTTTGTATCCTTTACCAAAATTAATGTACAATTTCCTATTCATTGACTCATCCTTAGACTTATCCTTGGAGACATCCCTAGACATATCCTTATAAATATCCATATGTGCCTCATCGATTTTTTCACTTTCTTAGTTTCTAATATATGACTAAATATTTTATCTGATACCAACTACAGTGACCTAGTCTTTTCATACCAATATATTTCATCGCATTTCATTAATATTCATTACATTGCATAAACACATGCCTGATTACCATAATAGTATAGTGCATTTAGAAACGTGGAAACATAAAAAACTGGTCGATATGTGATCTAAATCATCTTCCACTATGTTCATCATAACTACTACCCTTATAATTCATATCATACAAATTAACTTTTTTATAACCTAAGGAAAGGAAAAACTTGAAAGTGTGATCTAAGATGATCATTAAGTTTAGAAAGGGAGATATATATTCATTACATGATCATAAGTGTATAAGAACATGAGAATATTATTTTAAAATGGTTCAATTCATAATAAAGATCATAATCTTGAATCATAATATAAAAATTATAAGGTAATTAGACATGAATCCTAAGTTAGTCATATAACACAATCCCTGAGATTATAACATTGGAATAAGACATAGATATTTAGAATACATGTAAGCATAGATATACATTTCAATATTTTTTGAGGTAAAATTCCAAGGATATCATAGTAGAATGGGTTCTATAACCAAAACATAATAGTAGTGAATTTTCACTCTTGAGACCATCATAGTGAACAAAGCCCTTTACTGAATTGTGTTCACTTCCTATTCAAGTCAAATATATCTCATGTGATATAAATCATTACATGAGGAATTGTAGGAAGATACTTTTTCCACTCAACTGATAATGAGAACCATATTTATGTGTTCTACAAGATCATATAACCTTATTCATATCATTCCCATGAAATGGGTTTTTTAATCAGTTTATCATGTCATAAACTTTGGAAAAGAGAAATGTTTCATAATAATTACTACAATTCATCATATCCTAACTCATTAAAATGAGTGGATTTTATAATAATTTTATCATGGTATAACCCATGGAAGATAAATGATTTTTATAAACATAATTACATCATAAAAAACTATTCAAGGATGTAATAAGAATTGTATCCTTGGATCATATCCCAAGTGAACCATAAGTAACATCAATGGATTTCATCTTAGATGGAAAATGATTATGAAAGATCACATTGAATATTTCTTAAGTAAGATAACATTTCTCTACAAATAATGACTTAAATATAAAAGAAACATGGAAACATTTTGGAAATCATTTTCATTGAAAATATCCATTAAAACATTTAATATATTCTTTAAAAATAATTTAAAACATTTATTTAGGAAAATATTCTATCTTCTTTGATAAATGAATATTAAAAATAAAAAATTTAAAAATACATTTCATTTTAAAAAAATCATGAAATAACATTAAGGAATTTTTAAATTAATTGAAATCATTTCTCCAGGAAAAAAATAATTTCTCTTCAGAAATAACTTTTTAATAAAAAAAAATTTCAAAATCCTTTTCCATTAAAAAAAACATGAAAACTTAAAAATCAATCCTTGAAAATCATTTAATACATTCCATGAGGAAAATTACCCTTTCCTATTTTATAATAAATTTTTAAAACTAAAAAATTTTAAAAATCATTTTACATTAAAAATAGAAATTAAAAATTATAAGAGGGGATTTAATTTCTTTTAAACATTTATTGAGGAAAATAATTGTTCTTTTTATAAAAAATAAATCATAAAACATTTTGAAAGTATTTTTATATTTAAATTTCCTTGTTAATTTAAAACTAAATAGTTTACAAAATTTGGATTATGATATTTTAAAATTTTATTCAATCTATAAATGTTATATTGATGTTTCCTTTTACATTTTCAGTAAAATCCAAATTATCATTTTTAAAAATTATATGAAGATTCAATTCAAACATTTTTGAAAACAGGAATAAATATATAATAATGTATTATAAAAATAATATGACCATAACACTACATTTTTTAAAAAATTATTAGAAAATATGGTTTTAGAAGAAAATATATTTCTAACTGAATATAGAAATAAATTAAAATATTCTTTCAAACATTTTCTTAATTATTTTATGGTTATATGTGTATAAAAATGGGACTATTAACTAAAAATTTAGTGAATAACCATATGAGACAAAATTTCTAGATTTTCATGAGATATTTTTCATATTACTTTATCATCAATATAATTAAAATAAAAAATCATTATAAACGAAGATATTGAAATATAAAATCTATACCAATTTCGTAACATTTAATCATAAGACCTATAAATTAATAACAAATTATTAAGCATAAAATATATATTGTTTAAATAATTTTAAGATATTACATGCTAAATGGGTTTTATATACACCTTTTGAAACAATATTGGTGCCTACCATATGTCTTAATAAAAGAATAATTGCGGAAAAAATCCCATACGACATTATTAATATTTTGAATTGTAATCCTCAATAATGATTAATATCAAATGAAAATTCAAATATAATACATATAAATAGATACATTATATAACATGTCAAATGGGAAATATATAAAACCCATAAAAGATATGTGTGCTGAATTGTAATATGTCTCCTAATAATAAAACATAGACTATAAATCACTTACCTTAAATCTTGAATTTCGTCACACACATTCAAAGATTATTTATATTTAATATAATTTTATTATAAATCAACTATAAAATATTATTAATATATATAATACCATATAATATTTTATTTTGACATTTTAAAACAAATTTAATAATAATTTCTTGTTAAATATGCATTTCAGGTAATAACCACATTGTTTTTTCATATGTTTTGATTTGTTATTTTTGATCCTATTACATTGAAAATGATTTAATATTATCCTGATTGTAAATCAAGATATATATATATATATATAAATATATATTATTTAGTATATTTTTATTTATAGTAATCCATGACATTTAGTGATAGAAAATGAAATACACAATTTATGGAGATGGTGGGATGTTTGTAGACATTTATTTTGCTTCCATTTTTTTATCAGATTGAATGTATCAAAAATTATATGATATATATTACAAATATAGAATAAATTTTATGTAATATATATGCCACATTTTTATTAAATCTATTATAAATAAATTTCATGTAAAGTTTGAATTAAGCACATCGCTTCGTGGGGTGGTAGTACATTGTACACTGATCAACATTATCATATTCCCAAAAAATGGAGAGTCTGAAGTTATGTGTGATATTATAATTATATAATAATAATATTAATAACATATAAGTCACATGTATATAATAAATCCATTATTATTTCTATTTTTTATAGGTTCTAATGGAGAATAATGACATTGGTTTGCGAGGCTGTAGTCCTCCATACACACAAAAGATGATTTTATAACCCATTTGATAGAAGAGGATATGGTTCTAGGTTATTTACCTATATTTACAACATATTAATATATTTAATATATTATATTCTATTATATTATCATATTTTATTAATTATGTATTGTGGCTAATGAAGAAATTAAATAAAATCTCACATTGATGAATGTCCCCTTTTCTTTTGGAATCCTCCATATGTTTTCTCCAATATCCTTTGTAGGTTGGGTTCGTACCAAAACTAAGGATTATATGATGAGAGGATGGAATTTGGGAATTTATATATTCTGGTTTTTTATGGACTATAACTGTAAGAATGTTTCAATAATATAGGAAGGTGGTGGCCTTTTAAAAGTGTGGTGAGTCACACACTTGTAATTGTTTAAAAGAATGGATTTCACCCATGTTTTTTTCATGTCACCGGGAACCAATAATTGAAATTAACATAAAATAAAGGTTATTATTTTGAAATGTATCAAAAAAAATATTTTGGATAATTTATTGGTTATATTTTACCCGTATCTTTTTTGTTTAACCCATGGTAAATTATTTTTTACCTAAACTACTCTGAATAATTTTTTTATTTTATTAATTACTTTTTAAAAAAAATTAATTATAACATATGTAATAATATAAATTATTTTTATTAAATATATTGAATCTATTTATTCAAATTTCAATCTCATAATTTTTAATATTTTATTGTAAAACTATTCTCATAAATGTAAAGAAAAATCATGTTTTCAAGGAAACTTTTTTTGAAATGAAACAATGTTTTTGTATAAAAATTCACTATAAAAATTCTTCCAATTAAAAAAATTGATGAGTATAAATATAATTTGGCTAGTTTTAGTTTAAAACCAATTGAAAATATAACTATATTTATTAATTATTTAAATGAAAATGTGGTTTTCAATTAAAATTTATTATTTTTCACTATTCATCAAAAACCAAAATATATCAAAAAAACAAAAATTTACCCTAAAATTGTTACGATATTAAAATTTATATAATTATGTTTATTTTTAATATATTTTCTATACGTTTTAAAAATAAATTTTAATATAATTGTTCATATGGAGAAAACACTGTTTTATTAGAAAATATGATTTTAAGCGTAAAATTGGATTTATTCTTATGTCATGCCTAGAAAACAGATAATATGAATTTTAAAATTTTTAAAGAATTTATAATATTTAAATTTAATTACAATTATTGAAAATATATAATTGTTTAATTTATTTTGGTGAAACACATTTATGTGCATAATATTAATTTATAGAAAGTGATTTTCCTATTCCTCTAAAGGATTTTATTTTCATTTCTAATTAATTGGTCAATAATATATTCATTATATATATATATATATATTTATAAAATATATTTAAATAATTTGTTTAATCATATTAATTCAATCTATTCCAATGGATAGGTCATATATATTAAAATAAATAATAATATTTTACAAGTATGTCATGTTCCATTCAATCATAATGTTGCATACCACACAATTTAAACTAAATTTTTTGTATATTGAAAGATAAAATACTCTTTCATGTAATGAAAATTATTAAAAATATTAAATTAATTTGATAAAACAAAATCATGAAATATTTTTCTGTTACAGGGAAGATCAAAGGGTATGTGAGGGATTTGGATGTTGCTTGTTTCTAATGTGCAAGAAGGGTCACCGGAAGAAAAACTATACATTGGGAAGGATGAAATTTAATTATTTAGGTATTTTTTATTATTTAAACACCCTGAGATTTTTTGAATTATTCTTTTAATTTATTTTATCTTTTAATATTTTTTATTTCATGCAAAAATAAATATGGCTTTTTGTTATAAGAAAACATTAAGTATGACTTGTGTGGTACATATAATCAGTTCATTTTCCTCTAGAGGAAACATGTATATTGATTTAGGAACTAAAAATATTATATTTTTTATTGTATTACACAAAATACGGAATCCCTTATTTTTCTTATGTTATACAGAAGTTCAATTTTTACCTGACTATAAGATACTATAAATATTATTTATTAAATATTATTATTAAATATTATTATAGATACCACTATTTTATTTAAATGGGATCTATGAATAATATTAACTAAATAGTGAATATATTTTTTACACATATATATCAAATGAATCCTTTGGTTATCAATTAGTAGAAGTGAATGTAATAACTATTCGAAAATAAAGATCTTAATTTTAAAGGAAAACTATTTTTCTATGTACAAAAACAATTCAACTCAATAAATTAAACAAAACACATTTTCATAATGTTGTAAATAAAATTTATATATTATATATACAACCAATTTTTTTATAATCAGATAATATTTTTTGTTAGGTATATGATATGAATAAATCTACTTTTAAGAAAAGAAAGACGTATTTTTTCTCAGAGGTAATTTTAACACCTTTTAATGGATAACCAAATTAATATATTATTTTTGACACTTTTAAAATTTTAATATTTCAAAATAACCTTCATTTTAATACTATTATCATAAAAATTTAAATTGGGTGATTTTTTGGTATTTTTTTTAAAATGTTTCATTTTTAGTTAAATAGTAAAAAAACCCTGAATTTTAATTCAAATCTGCTTTCTCATCTTAGTTTATCACAGTTAAAATATATTTTAATTTGGTTTTAATGTTTAATTGGATACAGTTTACATCAATGATTTCATTTTAGATATTAGAAACAATTTAACACTGAAATTTAATTTAAAAATATTTCAAAAAATTTATCATTTTTACATTTAAAGTTGTTTTGTTATCATGCATGTGGGATTAAATTTTAATTTATTTAATTCTATTATGTGTTTAAAATATGGAAAAATAGATTCCATATTTGGAATAATAATAAGTTAAAATTTATAATCAGTGCATATTAGTTTATTTTAAAAAAATATTAGAGAATGTAATGAAATTTAATTACAGCAATAAATTGAAAAGTAAGCTTACCAATGAACTAAAACATAAACATAAGGGTAGAAATGACCTTGAAAGTTCTCTAAAATAAATTTTATGATTATATATTTCCCCTATACTCCCTTGTATATAATTTAAACCATTATTGGGGCCAAATGACGTTGTAAAAATGAGGTTCGAGTTCCCATTTCAAAAATTAACAAGAACATCACTCCTCCAACACAATTAAAAGGCACTCACCCCTCCAAATTATAAACACCAATAAAGCCAATTGGATAATACAAATATTTTAAAATAATATCCAAAAATTTATCCCTTTATCATATAAGCCTACATTGGGGAATAAATCCAACCATGTAATCCATTTGGTGTAATCAAATTGGAGTTACCCAAAGAAGAGGTAACATCCTTTCTCAAGATAGTTGGTTTAATTTTCATTGTACACCCCTAAACTATTATTATTCCATTATTAATTATTAAAAACATTATTCTAACAAAATGTTTATTTTTATTGTAATAGTTCAATCTAAAATTACACACATTTCCATCTAATTGGTAACGAACATACCACTCTTGTGTACGGAGAATTACTGCCTCCTGAATCAATGCTATTTATTTTTCTTTTACCAAATATTAGGTTTAGTAATAATGATAGAAACTCATTTTTTAGATGATATATATTATATTTAATACATATTAATTATTTTTTAATAATTATATTAAACATAACATAATGATTTTCATTTAGTGTAATTATGATAACTTCGTTTGTGGGCGTGTCGATTATCACCTCCCCGAAGTCATGGGATCCATTCACACTCTAAATGGAATTTTTTAAGGATGGTTTTAGTTAAATTATATTATATATATTCCATAATAATTATAATTAAATGATATTATATATATATATATTTATATTTCATTTACTTTCCTTCTTTTAGTACAATAAAAAAATGGAAACAATATCCATGGGTGCATACGACATACTATCTCTATGAATGGTGTATTCCTTTACATGTTTAAATATTTTATATATTATTGTAAATTTATATATATAATAAATTATATTTTATTTATTTCATTAATTAAATTCTTTAAATAAACATATGATGATATTTTCAGAGGATCAAGATTAAAAAGCAAAAACATATTCAAAAAATATAAAATATTACATAAAACAAAACATTAACATTGATTTGTCAAAATATAGGTAATATAAAGTAATAAAATAATAATATAAGTAAAAGTAAATAATAATATGTTTATGTGTTATATTTATAACAAATATATAATTATTAAATATACATATTTAAAATGTATGAAGAAAGTCAATACATAAAGTAGGGGAATTTCATCTCACTTTTTATTTCCATGAGATACCTGTAATATTCACCACTCTCTTATTATTTTTAGTTTATATACATTCATATTAATTGTTTTATAATTAATTTTATTTATTTAATTATATTAAAATATTTAATTTAGGTTTTTATTTCATGGGGATCAGGATTCTAAAGTTAATCAACTAGTAATGGTTTCTTAATCTCACGTTTATTTCTGTGAGATTTGTACATTATTCACCACTCAATTAATTTTTGTACTGTATATGCATACCATGATTGTATTAATTGATTATTAATATTAAATTAATTTGGTTTTACATATCCATTTTATTATATTTATTTCATTGGGTTTATGGTTCAAAGGTTACCAAATCGGTAAAGTAATTTTGTGTCAATTTCCCATCATTGATACACATGTCATGTTATATATCTATATTGTATGATGAGTTGTATATAATAACAATTGATATGTTATATAATTAATATAATTAATTATATTTTAAGCATCATTTAATGTTATTATCTCATTTATATTTTGATTCAATGTTACCAAAGTGGTAGTAGTTTATTGCTAGTATCTCATCATTTATCATGATTGTTTATGATTATGCTTTAATTGATTAAATATTATGATTAAAATCTCAATAAAATCATTAATTTTACTCTATTATATTTATATATTATATAATCGTGTATTAGTGCCATTTTATACTCTATAGTACTTAATATAATTTGAAAAATATTTTGTAAAACATCTGACTTCATTTTCCCTTTCATTCGAAAATCTATTGTCTTTCAAAACCATGGTATTTAAAAATGGTTTTAAAAATATTTTATTCTAAAAATAAAAAATATAATTCTCAATCCCCTATTATATTTTTTCTAGGAAAAGGTTTTTCAAAAAAAAATTAATTTTTCTCTATATGTTTTCAATTTGATTTTAAATGACAATGTTGTTCAAAATGACATATGTTCTAAAGATAATTTTTCTAAGAAAATAGAATTTTCCTCACCAAATGTTTTAAATGATTTTAAATCATAATTTAAATGTTTTCAAATTGTTTTTAAAAAAATATTTTGGATTTGTTCTTCATTTTAAAAAGTGATTTTTTCTTAATAAATACTAGAAGTGATCTTTAAAAATACTTCTCCATCTATGATGGAATACAATGATATATTTTTTGAATTTTTGTGGATATGATCCAAGAATACAATCCACATTCTTTCTTCAAAGGTCTAAATTTTTGTCTAATGATGTTTACGATAACCATTTCTCTTCTATGGGTTTTATACTTTTAGATCCCTCTTATTTTCACATGTAATGATTTAATGAAATGATTACTAAACCAATATATTTTCCATAGGTTATCATGTGGTGAAATTTTAATTATACCCATATCAAATCATGGGTTATGATTTTCTGTTAATAAGAACCATATTTTTTAATGGTTAGTTATATTATGAATGATCTTTATCTCATCACACATGCATTTATGATTTCATTATGTGATGGGTGGGACCTATATATATTTCCAATGCATTAGGTAGTTATAAATGTTTTATGAGCTCAATGGGAATATGATAGTTCATCCCAAACCAAAAAGCAAGAGGGAATACTAAGCATAAAACAAGAGGGTTCATGGGAGGGTATCCCAAAAACTGAAATAAGAGGAAACATTAAAGGGAATCCCCATACCGAATCAAGAGTGCTCACAAGAGGGAATCTAATGTCTAAAACAAGACGGTACATGGGAGTTCATCCCATTCCCAAGAAAAGATGGTAAAAAGGAGGGAATACCAAGCCTGAATTATGAAGGTTACATGGGAGGGAATCCCAATACCAAACAAAAAGGGTACATGGGAGGTCATACAATACTCAAAAAAGCGGGTACGTGGGAAGGAATTCTGATCCCAAAATAGGTACACCAGTTATAAGACTAGTCCTAACTTGTTATGAAGATATTGGACTATATACTTTATAAAGGATTTTCAATGTTTATGTGTATAGCACAAATTCTATATCATATTATTATGTTATGTTTTCATGGATTATGCTCATGATTCTATTATAATTAATGTCTTTGAACATGAAATAATTATTCTATGATTTATGTTTATGATATTTGACATGCAGAGTATGCTCTTCTAATGTTATGATCACGTTATCATACCCTTGTGATCATGTATATCTCACTTGTTTACCCTTACTGAGTGTCTAATATAACCCATTACTTTGTTTCATTTCCTTAGATTATGAAGAAAGTTATTTATATAGGAGTAAAAAAGGGGAATATCCTTATGTATATATTAAGTATATTTCACTGAATTAGAAGAATTTTCCAGGTTTCCAAAGGCACTAAACTATTATGGCCCATGGGTGCGTATTTTTATAATGTGCTAAATATACATTTAAAATTTTTTAATATCCTTGTATGTAAATACTAGGTCATTTTTGTTAGTATCAAAGTAAATTTTTAGTTAACCATTAAAAACTATGATCATACAATATTAGTGAGATCACTATGTATATTTCTATGTATATGTCTAGGGATGTCACTAAGGGAATGTATAAGGTTGAGTTAATATTTAGGAAAAATTCATTGAATGTTGGTAAATGATAGAGTGAGTTATTTCCTAGAAATATATCCATTTCTAGATACTATAAGTGGGTATGTATGTGGAATATATTTACATATGGGTAACTATCTAAAACACACCATATTGAGCAAGAATCGATCAGGAATAGGTGCATGACAGCAGGACTTGTTGCACACTGTGTTTGACACTCCTGAGGGATATTCTATAGGAATTCCGAAACATGTTATAAAGTATCATGATTGATTAAAATAGAATATGACTATGAATAAATGAGGATAATATGAGGTTTTATATATTAAAGAAGTAGGTTTTAAAATTTACATATCCTATATGTAATTTTTTAAATGACTATGTGGTTTTCTGTTATGATATATATTCCTTACACTATGATTTGTAGTGTTAATAAATAGAAGGAACTATAACGATATAGACAAACAATGAATTTTTCAGATATATAATGTATGGGAATTATATAAATTGATAACCTATGTTGATATATGATGAATATAATCAAGAAGGTGGTATGAGTATTGGTTATACTTTTGAAGATAAAGAGACTGTAAATGACATGTGAAAGGTATGGGATGTTCAAATATTATGGTTTACATTAAATTTAAGAATCATGATTATATTGAGTTTGAGAAATCTTAAGATGTGGTTAATTATTAATATTCTAGAATAAGGGTTATTAATGAATAATACCATGAATCCCATGTAATGGTTTAAGAATAATGTTGGATAATTAATGATTGTATGTTTTGGAATTCAATGATTTTATTATTCGAATCATGAAATATATAAGTATATTGAGTAAAAGTTTTACATTAGGGATTTAAAATGACATGTTGAATGTTAATGAAGATATAGATAAGTGGTTTAATGGAAAGGTGGGATTTTGAATTAGGTTAAGGTTACCATTAGTGTGTCTAAGATACTAAGAAAATTTTATTTAGTTTGGATAAAGAGATTATATATTTGGATAAATTAAATTGGATAGTCTTTATGACATCCAAAATAATAAATAATTTTTTGAAAAATTTCATATTTTATTATTGATGATGTTGAAAAATTTATGTATTTATAGAATATATCTACTAATTTTCAGAATAATGAAACATATATGTTTTCCAGAAGGATTTATATTAGTTAAGGTTATTAACATGTTTCAACAAAAGATATGATGAGGGTATTAAAATGTTGTGAATATAAAAAAAATGATCTAATTTTTTATATACGATGGATCAATGTTATTCTAATTTAGTAACCTTATTTCTACTATTTTTTATTTTCCTATTTTTGATGGGTTATATTGTACACCATTTATGGAAAGTTTAACTTAAACTTAAGATAATGTTTGTGAGATTTTATTGTTATCACGCTATATGAGGATTATGATTTTTGAATAACCTATGTTAACCATTTTTTCAAAGATGTTAACTAAATATAGATAGAATTAATTATTTCTTTACCACATGATCTGTTAGTGCTTCCTGATTGAAAAATTCATCATTATTTCTTAGAGTAAGAGATGAAGTTGAAATTGAGCAAGGCATGACCAAAGGGTGAGTTCTTCTTATGAAATGAAATAAAATAAAGTAATTATATATCCTTATGTTCTTAGATACAAAAATAAATCTTTAACTCTACAAAAATGATATTGAAAAATATTTATCCTTAAACAATTGTTTTTGTTGAACTGCTGGTCTTGTAATTTTTCATAGAATTATGGTTATGGTGCCCTTAAATTTATATGGATCACCCACAATCTAGTGATCAATGATCTATCTAAATATATACAGTTAATTATTTTTTTATTCCATATCTAATATTCCATCCCATATATGTTATCCTATTTGGAAACCTAGTTATGAGTTACTTGGGATAACCATAATGTTTCCAACAATACCTTTTAATGTATGTTTTTTTATTAATTGTATACGATGTTTGATTGTATGAATGAAACTTTCAATCATCAAAATTTTGTTAACCCAGATTAATTTCTGGGGAAAAAAACATTAATATGGGAATAATTTTTCACCTAGATATTTTTTGAATTATTTTTCTTGAATTAAGTTATTATTTTGATTTTAATCATTTCACGCAACACTGTATATATCATTTGTTATATGAAATCACTAACTATGTCTTATGTTATATGAAACACCATGTAAGGATAAAACTATTTAAAACATTTATATTAGCTTTTGGAACACACAAAAATATTATTGGATATTATTATCCACAATTTTGATTCATTTCTATAAAATTTGTTACACGCAAGGTATGCCTTTACCATAATACATGATACTATAAATATTATTATAAAAATATTATTATTTATAACACCTAGCTATTGGAATGTACATTATGAATAAGAATAAATATATATTGAAAATCTTATTTACATGTTTATATAAAATTAATATTTTGGTTATTAATTATTATAAGTGAATGTAAGAACTATTTGAAAACAAAGAAATTTAATTTCTAAGAGAACTATTTTTCTATGTACAAACACAGTTTTATCTAAATAAGTTAACAAAACTACTTATGATTAAATTTTTTAATAAATTATATATATTATATATTCAATAAATATTTTGTATACAAATCCAAAATATTATACAGTTATATGATAAGAATAAATCATATTTTATGAAAACAAATATAGATTTTCCTAAAAAGGGATTTTATAGACTTTTAATGATGAACCCATTTTAAATATTGTTTTTTAGATTCTCATTGTTTTTTATAAAAATTAACATCATTTTAGGATTTTTAATATCAAAATTTACTTTTGTTTAGTTTCTAGCATTTTTTGAGAAGTTTCATTTTTCAATGAATAAAAAAACTCTGAATTTTAATTCAAAACTGAATTTTGATATAATTTATTTATATAGTTAAAATATTTTTCTATTGTTTTTAAGGAAATTTATATCAATTTTTCAAAAAAAAATATTCAATTAGGGTAATTTCAATCAATTAAACATTTAAATTGGTCATAAAACACTTTTAAAACTCTTGAATATTTATACTTTTAAAACCCTCTTTGTCATCCAATTTGCGTGATTAACTTTAAATCAATTTCTATAAATTAGGTATTTATAATTTTAAAGAATGGATTATATATTATTAATTATAATAATTTATATATTATGATCTGAAAAAATTAGTTTTTTGTCCAAAATTATTAGTGAAATTAATTAAAATTATTTATAGTGATTAAGAGAAAAACTAGCATAACAAATAACCTAACCTTAATATTAATAGATAAAATGACTGACAAACATGTCAAAAATCAATTTTATGGAAAAATTTCTACCCCATACTCTATTTTTTATAATTTGTACCATTATTGGAGCCACAAGTCCTATAAAATCGTCAGTTTAATTCCCATTTCAAAAAATTGTCAAGAATGTGCCTCCTCCTCCACTATAAAAAAGAACTCACCATCTCACTTAAACACAACATTACATAACTTTGTTAAACCTTGAATATAGTAAAATAATCTCCCAAAACCCCTGAAATAATCCAAGAATCCTCCCTTTTTTAATAAATCCATCCATGGAATCCATTTGATGCAAACCAAGAGGAGTTGCCTAAAGAAGAGGTAACATCCTTCTTCATGCTCCTTTGTTTTATATTCATTATCCACACCCCAAAAATATTCTTATTACATGATTGTATATTATCATATGTATAAAAAATATACCTATATGTTTTTATTCTAATTTTTTGTCCCACACTTTCACCCAGTTTTTTCTAATGGGTGACGAGCAAACCGCTATTGTGTGTGGTGAACTACCACCTCAAGAAACTATGTTGTTCATTTTTTCCATTACAACCCATAATGGTTGGGAATTATGATGGAATATGTGTTCTTGTATGATATATATGATATTTATTATGTATTTTGTTTTATTTAGTTATTATATAAAACATTCCTTTATTCATTCTATTTTTTCAAATTGGATAACTTGGTTTGTAGACGTGTGGCTGCCACCTCCCCAAAGCGATGTAATTCATTCACAATCAACATGAAATGTATTAAGATGTGATTAGTGAAAATATATTATATATATGACATAATAATTCTACTTTAATTATGTTATATATATATATATCTGTCATTTAATATCTTTATTTCAATACGACAATAAAATGGAAATTTTATTCATGCTTACGTACGACCTACCCATATTCATGAAGGGTGTATTCCATTATTTATTTATATATTTTATATGACATTATAATTAATTATATACTCAATATATATAATATTTTAATCATTATTTACATATTATAAGTAATTAAACCATGATCGATGTAAGGGGATAAATAATATCAAGTCAAAACATATACGAAAAACAAAGCAGATATTACCAGATACATTATATTAACATGGAGTTGTTAATAAATGATCAATATAAAGTCATAAAAATAATATTTTGTTATATATAATGATATTTTTCTATAATAGATGTATAGTAATCTAATATTTATTATACATGAAATTTTAACTTGTAAGAAGAATGTTAAGACTTAATGTAAGGATTTTACAACTCACTTTTCATAAATTTTTTGAGATACATTCTATAATCACCACTAGATTATTTTGTGGGATGTATATACTGACCTGTTACATATTATACAATTAATTTTTTTATTTAATTATTTTAAAATCATTAATATTTGTTATTTTTTCGTGGGGATCATGATTCAAAAGTTATGCAAGTAGTAAGGGTTTTCTCATCTCATATTTATTTCTATAAGTTTTATTAATTATTTACCACTCACATATTTTGTGGGATGTAAATACTTAATATGAATTAATTTTATTATAATTATAATTAATTTTTATGGTATTTAAAGATTAATTTAATTATGTTTATTTCATGTGGGTTATGGTTTAAAAGTATCCAAATTGGGAAAGTAATTTTTCTCAATTTTACTTTTTGGGAAAACATGCCATGTTATGCACCTATATTTTTATATGAGGAGTATATACTTTCCTTTGATATGATATATCATGAATCTATTTATTTAATGATATTTTAATATTCATTCAATATAATTCTCTCATGTAGAGTATTATTCAAACTTACCAAAGTGGTAATAATTTATAGCTACAAACTCTTTATTTATCGAGATTGTTTATGGTTATGCTTCCATTGCTGAAATATTATGATACAGCTCTCAAAACCCTTCAATAATTTTCTTCATAATAATTTATCAATTATATCTTTATGAATTAGTACCATTTTCCTCTTTTTGGTATTTATGATAATTAAGAAAAAAATAGTGAAAATTATACATTATTTCTTCTTTTGGTGAGAAATCGGTATTCTTTGAAAACCATATTCTATAAAAACGCCTTTAAAAATTATTTTTCTTCTAAAAAATATTTTAATCATTTTATGGCCCTTTTATATTTTTTCAAATATAATGTTTTTCAAAAAAATAAATTCCTTCATTATATAGTTTAAACTCTATTTTGAGATAAAAGTGTTTTCAAAATACATTCTGTTTTAACGATAATTTTTCAAATAAGAAATGATATGTTCCTTATGAAATGTATTAAATGATTTTAAATCTTAATTTATGTATATTCAAGTTATTTTTTTAGATAAGTATTTTTAAAATGTTCTAAATTTTAAAAAGTAAATTTCCCATAAAAATCATCATGTTATATTTGAAAATACTTCTCTATATAATATGGAATACATTGATATAGTTTTAGATTTATTGTAAATGTGATCAAAGTGTACAATTCATATTATTTATTTAATGGTTTATGTTTTGATGGAATGTTTTTTGTGACACTTTTTTCTATTCCATGGGTTGTACTCTTTTGTAGCCCACTTATTTTCAAGGGTTTTTCTTTAATGAAATGATTATGAAACCTATCTATTTGACATAGGAAATAATGTGATAAACTATTAATGATACCCATTTCCTTTCATGGGTTTTGATTTTACTTCAATAAAACCCAATCATTTTCATGGGTAATGATATTATGAATTGTTTTTTCTCTTGTGGAATATTCTTGTATGATTTCATTAGGTGATGTATGAAACCTATACCCCCTTCCAATGAATTGGGTAAAAAAATTGAGATAAAAGGGTGTGTGATTGGTCATCCTATTCTAGAGAAATGATTTTATACTATGTCCGAAACAAGAGTGTACATGGGAGAGAATCCTAATCATGAAACAGAGGGTACATTAGAGGGCATTAAAAGCATGAATCTAGATGGTACATAGGAGGGAATCCAAAGTGTTGAATAAGAGGATACACAAGAGCTCATCCCAAGACACAAACAAAAGGGTATATGGGAGGGCATCCCAATCCTGTATCAATATGAAACCTGAGAGGGCATCCCAATCATGAAATAAGAGGGTACATGGATGTTCATCCCAATATCGAAACAAGAAGGTACAAGGGATGGCATCCCAAGCCTGAATTATGTACATGGGTTATTATCCCAAGTATAACATGTTATGAAGGACTTGGTAGGTATCCCTGAAATAAAATTTTCCCTTTTTATGTGTATGCCAAAAAATTGATAACTTATTCCAATTATATTATTTCATTGATTTTCTTTATGTTTCCCTTCTAATTCATGTCGTATGAATATCCAATATTTATTCCATGATTCTTATTTTTGATCTCCGATATATAGGTTATGATATTATAATGTCATGATCATGTCATCCCAACCTTATTCTCATTTTTATCTCTTTTGTTTAAATTTACTGAGAATCATAGATAAGCCCTTTATTATTTTTCCTTTAACCGTGTTATGAAGAAAGGTATTTATACTGAAATACTAAATTAAAATATATTTAAAATTATTTTCAAGATACTATAAAAACTTATAATAATGTGTTTTGATTTCCCAATGATACTAAATTATGATGGTCTGTAGGAATGTACTTTTTTAATGTGTTGAATACTCATCCAAAATGATGTAATAACCATGTGTTTTAATCTATATTCCTTATATTTATTGTGTGTAACCTTTAAATTTATATAAATTTTTAATTAGATATCACATGTGGTTTTCAATTTTTAATAAAAATAATAGATCATAGTAGATATGAAAAGTCTGTCTTGGGTGATATTGATTCATGGGACAAAAATTGAAATAGGATGGAAGCAATATCCATTATCAACTACCACATAACATTAATAATGGAAATGAGATCAGTTCATCATAATTGTTACTATATGTAATTAATAACCAAAATATTTTTTTTTGTTTAAATTATATATAGGAGGTTTTATTTTCATGCTAAAAAATAAAAGTTTCTTATTTTATGAAGAAATAAAATATTATGGTAAGGCACATTTATATAATGACCTTAATGTCTTAGATTATGATATTCATGGGTTATAAATAGATGAATAATATGAATTTATTTACATATAACAATTATGGTTAAATAATCACTTATAATATAATGTAAATCAGTAATTATTAACTATGTTACATAAAGATTGATAATTTAATTTATTTGCAAAAAAATGATTCAATGGAATGATGTTAAAGAGGCATAGAGAATCTATAGTTTGTTTAAAAGTATGTGTGTAGAAAATTCCTAGTTGAAGAAAGTGGTGGGTACTCATACTTCATAATTTTAACCTATAATATTATTTATTCTAGCTATATATACACGTAATGTGGTACCAGTAGGAATCCTCTCAGAAATTAAATTACATCAAGAATGAGGTTAAAACCCATATTGTTAAGAAGACTGAGACTCTTTTCATAGACTATGGTGGATAATATCTTAATCATGACATCACTAAATATTTATAAGAATATAATATTTTATCCCAACTCACTCCTCCTTATACTCCCTAGTGGAATATTATAATATATATGATTAATCACACATTATTAGACATGGTGAGGTCCATGATGATTTAAGAAAACCTTCCAATAACTTTTTTGGGGGTATGTGTTGTAGATTGTAGAGATGATATTAAACCATGTACAAAATAAAGAATAAAAAATTACACAAAACTAGTTTTGGATTTGAAATAAAAATGTGTTGTCAAACATAATTGTGTTGGGATGAAAATCCTTGGTTTATGTTTCATTAATCAACGAAAAACTCCCCAATGAAAAAGTGTATATTTATATGATACCCTAATGAATCAAGGCTACACTACCTATACATTCCCTCTAGATAAAAATATTATATTGCAAATACACGATATGATCCATTAGAGGTATAACATATGTATATTAAATTGTGGTTGTGAGACTGACATTGATGATGTCCAAGATCATGATACACAAAATTATATATTATAAAATGTTCCACAAATCTCCATGGAAGAAACTATTCTAGATATAAAAGTACTAAATAGAAGCATAAGATAGGTTAGAGAACCGGATAAATATTGTTTGGTTGTCATTAATGATGGTGAATCCTTGTTAGTCAACAAAAATGTTCCAATAATATTTTAGTAGGAATTACATGGCACAGATGCTACCAAATGGTTGGAAGCAATTAATTCTAAAATATATTCCTTATTCCAAAAATGTATTTATTTTTCGGGATATTTTAGTTGATGTAAATCCTATTGGTGAAATATTGGTATTCAATATTAAACTAGTTATATATGGTTAATTCAATAACAACAATACATCACTCGTTACAATAGAATATAAGTAACATCCTTCCATAAAATATTAAAAAAAATCATACAGTCTCATTTCATAAAAAAAATTAAAATTTTAATTTTCAATGAATAATAACATTATTTTAATAATTAGTGGATGGATATCAAAACAATTCCACATAAAGAAAACTATAAGAAGTTTTATATATGAAAAAAATTAAATGTTTTATGACTCAATTTAATACTAATAATGTTTACATGTTTTTGAGAACCAAATATGGATTAAAGAAATCATCCATGTCATAGAAGATTCATTTTGATGAAGCCATAAAATAAATTTGCGTCATAATAAAAGAATGTGGGACATATGTTTAGAATTTTTTTTAAGAATGTTTTCATTTTTAAAATATAATATTTCTATAAAATTATACAAATTTGAAATGAGATACCAGTCTTATTGGACAGTAAGATGGGGTTAAAAATATTCATATCCCTGAATGAATTATGTGAAGAAAGATATGTTCTTATGATCAAGATCCATCATGATAGATCCAATTGACTAATCATTATATGTTTTAGTATATATATTGACAAAATACTACGGTGATTCAGTATATAAGTATCTAAAATGGGGTTATTTCTTATGAAACATAGTATTCCCCTTCTCATGAAATTGAGTCCATAAAGAAATGAGGAGATATAGATAATGGAAGGGATATCGTAAATTTCAAAAAATTGGTCAGTCATGTATGAAATTTTTTGTACCATGAAAGATATTTATTATAACATAATTGTGGTAGTAAGATATTTGGTAGAACCAGGATACTTACATGAGATGGTTATCCAATTTATCCATAAGTTTGTGAGGATAACTATAGATATGTTCCAAGTATATACCTGAGATGAGGATCTAGTCATTAGGGGATATGTATATGCTTGTATACAGAAATGTTAATATGATTGAGAGTTTCATTTCAGATGTATCTTCATCCTCAATGGAAGATACTTGATCTTGAAGAGTTGAAAATAAGTAGTGGTTACGGATTCTACAATGGATTCGAAGTATATTATGGATTCTGATACTGCTAAATAAGTATCACAGATACAAAAAAATTCTAAGAGTTAGAAGTGATACATGTAAAAACCCTATCATATTTTACTATGATAATATTGGAGTGGTGGTTCTCACCTAATAATCACGGTCAAATTAGAGGATAAAGCACACACTCCAAAGGTATCATCCCCTGTGGAATTTTTCTCATAGTGGAGAGGTTTTAGTGTGAAGAATTTACATGGATGAAATCACATACAACCACTTTGAAAAAACCCCTTTATCTATGTAGAAACATGACTATATCCCAACCTGATGGTGCCACTCAAAGTGAGCTAGATGGGGCCCTGTGTATTAAGAAAAGCTTCTAGTCTATGTGGGCGTGGGACACCCATATTAATGATAGAGACTCTAATACAAGGTTTTTACACCAGAAAGATTTTTCTAGGTGTCAGAAAAATTCTATCATATGTATATCACAACCTGATGGAAGAAATGTTTCTGACACCCGTGGTATTCATGATGCTTTGACATGGTATATCCAGAACCTTTTCTCTACAGGAACTCCATTTCTATCTGTTGAAGTGGAAGAATGCATCAAACCTGTGATCACTGAAGAGATCAATTAGAAGCTTACCAATGATTCGATGAATGACGAGATACGCTTGGCTATGAAACATATCCACCCCACTAAGGCCCTAGGACCGAATGGATTCCATGCCCTATTTTTTTTATAGTACTTGAACGTCATCGGTCCCAACATCTACAAAATGATAAAAAAATATCTTGGTGGGGAATACCAGAATTTCCACCATAAGAGAAACCTTCCTCGTCCTCATCCCCAAAATCAAGAAACCACAAGTTATCCCTGATTTTAGACCTATTGGCCTCTGCAATGTCTCTTATAGAATCTTCCCAAAAATCATTCTCAATTAGATGCGCCCTTTGATTCTTGATATTATCTCCGAAAACTAGAGCGCCTTTGTGGCCAAGATAGTGATTACTGATAATGCAATTGTGGCCCGTGAAGTGTTCCACTCTATGAAAAAACGCTCCACAGTGATAAAAGGAACCATGGCCTGGAATCTATATATGAAAAAAGCCTATGATAAAGTGGAATAGTC
The DNA here is from genome assembly GCA_963277665.1 of Viscum album. NCBI lineage: Eukaryota > Viridiplantae > Streptophyta > Magnoliopsida > Santalales > Viscaceae > Viscum > Viscum album. Next base: position 398,494,301 of record OY728148.1, read on the forward strand.
ATTACTTAGAGTTGTGATGCTGAAAATGGGTTTTTACACAAAATGGACATATATTGTCATGCACTGCATCACAACCATCTCTTTCAGAACCAAGGTCAATGGGGAGCTCACTAGGGCATTTTCCCCAACCCGAGGCCTACGCCAGGGAGATCCCCTCTACCCATTTCTCTTCATCTTTGTGGCTGATTTTTTTTTCAAACCATATTTCCAGGGCTACATCCTCTATGTCTATTCATGGGGAAAAGGCATGCTGTGAAATCACACCAGTGTCACATCTCTTCTTCACTGACGACTGCCTCCTTTTCTCTAAAAAAAACTATAAATGAATGTTGGGTGATCAGCCATGCGATCCAGCAGTATGAGTGGGCGTCTGGATAGTCTATCAATCACGGAAAATCGGAAATCTCCTTTAGTACAGTGGTGCCTCTTTCCAAGAGAGATGAACATTGTGCATCAGTAGGAGTTTATATGATTGATTAACATAAAAATTATCTCAGGCTACCCACGGTGATTTTCCGGTCCAAAAAAGAAATCTTTGCATCTCTGGTGGACAGGATAAAGAAAAAAATTCAAGGCTGGTCCTCAAAAAGCATCTCCAATGATGGAAAAGAAACCGTCATTAAAGCTGTCATCCAATCTATCCCCGGCTATTTTATTCCACTATTTAAGCTCCCTGTATCCATTATTTATCAGATCCATTCACATACTACCAACTTCTGGTGGGTGAAAATGACAGATGTAATAGACCCCACTGGATGGCCTAGGAGAAAATATGCAAACCCAATTCGGAGGGAGGGATGGGATTATTGAATCTTCTTCTCTTCAATGATTCACTATTGCACAAAAAAGGTTGGCGACTTATTAACAGTCCTTTATCTATTTGTGTGTAGTTACTCTGAGCTATGTACATTCCACACATAGACTTCCTTATTTCTTCTCTTGGCCCCCGCCCTAGCTTCCTCTGGAGAAGCATTTGGGGGGGCCAAAATCTCTTAGAAAAATTGTTGGGCTAGAGGATTGGGAATGGATCATCTTTCAACATCTAGATCGATCCAGCGATTTTCGATAAGGATGGTATGTGGGATACATCCCCCGCTTAGCCCGGTCATGAAGATGTCACTGTCAATTGCCTCCTTTAAAACCAGAGCTTGGGGTGGGGTTTGGAAAAGATTCGTGAATGTTTTAACGAAAGAGACCAAAAAATTATCCTGACGATCCCCTGCTTCCTAGATGTAGGCCCTGACCATCTATTATGGACCAATGACATTTCTATCGACTACACAGTAATATCTGGTTATATACTGGCTCTTGGCATCCACACTATCGACCGTGAAGATGGACCTTGTAAATCGCTTTGGAAGCTCAAGGTCCGCACAAAAATACGCCAATTTTGGTGGCAAGTTTGCACGGGAAGCCTCTCTACCATGATCCTTCTCATTTACTGACATATGGTTAGTGCTAAGTCCTTACATTTTTGCCCTAATATTACAGAAACTCATTTTCACGCCATCATTCAATGCCCAGGAGTTAAGGAAATTTGGAATAAATGGGTCCCGACTTTAGATGCTTCACTAGGCATTGCCTCTTACCTCCCTAATCTTATGATGCATTGGTGTTCCTCTATTCCATATATTAATGCAGGATCACATTGCAACCTGGCCTATATTATTTGGGTTTGGAAAAACGATGCTTTTTTCACCACCTTCATAAACCTCCTGAATTATAGATTGAACGGGCCATTTCTTGGATTAAGGGTTGGAAGGAAAACAAAAGAAAATTTATGCCAGGTGTAATCCCCTTTTGTCGCCCTCATTGGAACCCCCCAACGGATGGGATTCTTAAGCTTAACATAGACATGTCTCTCTCCAAGGATGGGATTGTTTCTCTCGGTCTCTTTTCTCGAAATCTTTGGGGGTAAATCATTGCATAAAGATATGAGTCACATCAAGCCTTATAAGAACCTGCAGTAGCTGAGGCATCTTCCATCCTTGCTGGTATGATGCTTGTTGTAGAACGTGGATGGGTTGATATCATCATTGAGTCTGACTACCTCACCATTATCGATTTTATTAACCAAAATGACACTGGAAACAAGTAATTTGGCTTCATCATCTGTAGAACTCGCTCGCTTCCCCAAGGAATCTCTTACTGCACCTTCTCCTTTACCAAAAGGGAAGGAAACAATGAGGCCCATCAGCTGGCAAGTTCAGGCCCCTTCAATGACAACCAACTCTGGCTGGAAAATTTTTCTTCATGCTTTTACATTTGTACGGCTGCTGATCTTTGTCATTAATTTGATTTGTCCTTCTTTTCAAAAAAATGACTATATGTGAAATTTAGTGGACTAAATCTAGCAAGTAGTTGTTTTTTCCATGTAGATGTTTATTAGAAAAATGATTCTAGAAAAACTAGTTTACACTTTACATATTGGTTAAATTTAATAAAGTGAATATTAAATTTATTTTATAACATATTGTTCATTGTTCAACATGAATTTAATGTGATAATGTCCTAGGGTATTTGTCGCATCAACAGAGGGAATAACGGTTCACAGTTATGATGGGAAACTTGAGATGTTATTATAATATATCTTATTTATATTTTCATATATACTATACAATGATTACGATATAGAACATAGTATAGTGACTATTAAGTGAGACTACAAGTAATTGTTAGAGGCTTCATCTCAGGAAGTTCACACTTTGTGAACTAAATGTTGAGAGATTATGAGGACAAACTCCATAGGAATTCAACACGTTTGTCTGACATTGAATATTATTTTCTTTGGATGTTTTTAATATTCCTTAATATTTATTATTATTATTAATTAAAATCATTAATCATGTATGTAGATGTATTTAAAAAACCCATGACACACTATTTTCACTCTAAGTATGATTTATTGGGTATGTCAAAATCAATATGTTATTAATGTGTAAATTAAGGAAGTAATTGTCTCGTTCATTTATAGAAGATAGAATATCATCACATTAATTGGAATGGAACTATTGAAATAAATTCAATGGCCAATTTTAAGGTAAATGTGTTCAATCTAGATAATCAAATAATGATATATCAAGAATTTCTGTTGATGACCCAAGTATGCAACATTCATAGTGATACATCAATAAAAATGTATTATATTACAAAAATCTCACTCATATGTGGAGTTTTGTGTTATTATATTAACATAATTATCTTCAGATCTTTAACCCAATACATGATAGTAATAAAAGACATTAATAAATTATGTCTAATTCTAATGTAAAACAATCCATTGTGGTTACATGTTATATGTTTCCATTAGTGTAAATTTTATTCTATTTTAAGAAAATTATTTGAATAAATATTATTCAAACATATGAGAAATAATTTTATTCATTTTATATTGATCATATAAATTGAATAAATATTTATTCACAAAGTATATATTCATGTTCACTGACATAGAATTTTTATTTATATATTTTTTTATCTAGTGAGTAATAATTTAATAAAACATTTATTTTATAAATTGAATAAATTAAAATGAGGAAAAGGGGACTAAGACAAGGTCTTTTGTAAAATTATGATTTGTAAGAAGGTAAAATATTTTTTATCATTTAGAAAATTAGTGCGTGCCTTTAGAAATTATTATTATTATTATTATTATTGTTGTTGTTGTTGTTGTTGTTATATGGGATGGGATTATTTAAGGGTTTAATATATTATAATGGGACTATGTGAAATTTAAGCATATTTTACCCTTACTCAAAACTCTATATATAGATAGTTATTTTTTTATACTTGGTTTAATTGAAATAGCGATTTTTTTTATAATAAAATTTTGAACACTCTCTCTTAGGACTAAAGAATTATCTAGGGTTTATTCTCCAAATTCAATCATATTATTTTATCTCCATTATGTTATCAGGAAAGAATGTGAATGGATGATTCATCATTATTTAATAAGTCATCACAATAATTAGATTTAGCACCTTCATGATGAGTGATCCACTATGATTGAACCTGACAATCCATCTAAATATTTTTAAGATCAAGGGATCACATGTAGATCACCTCTAGGAGGGATTTAATATCTGTATCCTTCTAATGAAATGATAGTAGATAAACATTGTTCAAATGTTAAACATCTTCATTGAAGAAATATATCATGATTTTAGTATAATGTTTTCCTATCCATTTAAATTAATTATAATTTTAACATGAAAAATCATCTTGTGTTTGGCATGTACGACATGTTTTATTAAAAAATTCATTGGATATAGATTCCAAATCATGTATATAGTGATATAATGGTTGATTCCAACAATTATTGAGTCATGTATGTACCTCATAAAAAATTATTCTATTCCTAGAACCATTAAATTTTGTAGTATATACAACTTCATTATTTTGTATGCAATATCTATTTATACTACCAACCCAAAACTTGTATTCACTATTGGTTTTTGATTTATTTTTAAATAACACGTCTTATCTATCTAGATAATTATTTAACTTTTTATCTATATAAATGGAAAATTATCACTATAATCATATATTTTTAGTGTAATTTTTATCCCTTTTTACAACCTCTAAGGAAATATTTATTTTCCATCGTGGGTTCCATGCACCAAACTAATAATGTTATTCCTTTCCTCAATTATTCCTTTCACTGATTTAATCATAATTTTTTTATAATCTATCTAAATTTCTTGATTACATGTAGCCATGATATTCCACTTCCAAGTATAGTAATTGTTTCTCTTCTTTATAGATGTGACTTCCTTCACAAAATTATTCTTGGAAATAGTTAGTTTAGAACAATTCCTTTGTTTCATCCCCATAGATGAATTTTCATATTTTCATAAATGTTTAATTTTGTATGGTGGTCTCTTTTTTCCTCATCATTAGTTTTATAATTGAATTGTATAGACCAAAAATCATCAAAACAATGAAAACATTTTTTGAAATATTCATATATTTTGTCATGAAATTGAAAATAAATTTCATAGAAACATTCATTTTATTCTATAATTTTTTAATATGTTCAATATGACATCAATTTATTTTTTCTCTGACCCCAACCCTATATTTAGGCCCTTCATAATTTTCATACATTGATTTTTTGTGCTAAAAATTAATACAATTATTATCAAACCACCACAAAAACCAACATCAACTAATAAATCATATTATGTTATCTTTTAAATAAGTCTATCTAAATTTTTAAACTCATATAACATACTTATTTTAGGATTAAACTCATATATTTGCATAATACATTGGGGAGATGATATTAATTCACTTGTATACACACACCCATAACGATGTGGTAGGTTTCTTAGAATTTTTTTATAAACACATATTTACCAAATTTTGTGTTTATTCGTGTACTAGTAGTTCAGACTACATTAATACGAATATAATTTATAGGAAAATGGGTGACCTTCTTCTAATAATTTTTTTTGGTAGATCACAAAACCCCTTAAAGATCTCTTTTCCATAAGTGTATATCCTATTTGATGTAAGAATATTTAGTAATATTATATATAAAATTTACTTATTTCCATATATATTGAGTATTCTACACTGGCTTTTACTTATTTCACATATTCACATATAATCTAATATATATCATATCAAGAATTTAAATTTTTCATTAAATGTTTTCACTCTTTATTTTCATTTTATATTTAATTTTCTAATATGAACTTCATTCACTTGCTTTTTTTATAGAAATTTTATAATCCTTTATTCTCTTAGCATTAAATTCAAACCAATCATCATGGACATTCATAAATAATTATTATAGTTTATTCAATGCATGGAAAACTTCTATAGAAACATTATTAAGAAAAATTTTCTCAAAATCTTCACTCTTCAATTAATCTTCAAGAAGGGAAAATATTTCATTGCAATGTAAAACAAATGATTCCTTCTATTAAACAATTTGTAGGAGGGTGTTACATCTTCTTACCATCTAAACTAGTGAATCCTCAATTAAATCAACTTTATAATCCATATAAATTGAAATATGTGAGAGGAATACTCAATTAGAACATTTATTAGATAAAAAATAATTTCTGATTAGATTTATTCATTAGATAAAGTGAACTCATAGTCATCAGATTAAAAAAGTTTTCATTTAAGAGAAAATAAAAAATTATAGAAGCCCATCTACCTTCATCTTGTTGTTAATACACTTCCACAATTTAACCCATATTCTACTTTTATTCCTCTTTTTCCTTCTATTTTTCTCAAGTATGAAACTACATCATTTTTTGAAAATAGAAGTAAATCCAAACATTCCTACTGATTAATTTCTTAAATAACTTCAATAATACATTTAATATATTCATATTAAAACTTCTAGGTATAATATAAAGATCCATCAATAGGGAACTCATTATTATGTGATATAAATTTAAGTTACCTTTAATAATTTTAGGTACACTGAGTGTTAGATGAATCATTATAAACTTATTTTTACCATTTCTCAATTTCTCTTATAAACTTTTACCCCACTAGTATTTGAACATCTACTTCTAATTATGAAATGTATCCATTTTATTTAATTAACCCAATGCACAACACCCACATGTATTTCAAAATGTAATGTCAATAGTAGAACATGATGTTTCTAAAAGTTTTTGCATCATCATGGGAAATATACTCCTAACTATGTTTATATATTATCTAGAGCCAAAAAATACACTATAGTATGAATGTGGTTACGTTGTGTATCATCTTGATCTTGTAGTGCATCCCACAATATAGTGGTGGTTCAGTATCACCCAAGACCACTGTATAGGGTCAAATCCACATCCCAAATCACTATATTATTTAGGTTCCTCTATGTTATTTATAGGAATTGTTACATTGTTTATAGTGGAACCACAAGTCTTCCAAAGCTCTTCTTTCAATCCTTCCTAAAGAAAATATCCACCCTGAACTAGCTTCCACAATATCAAGGTGATATGATTATATTTCTAACCAACATAATCTATTTTTATATAATAATATTATATAGTGTGCGCAACTAGGTACATACTTTTACCATGTGAATAGATTTTATGATAAATTTGGTCACTAGTCTCTCTCAAGGAATCTATATAGTATACAAATGAAAATTGTTGTTCTGAAAAACTATATTCATAGGCATTCCTCAAATCTTATTCTTCTTCATTATTCCATCTAACTCATTGATTTTGAATTATTCAATATAGGATATCCTGAATCTATTTCTTTTTATCCTTATACATAAACCAAATAGAATAGTTATTCAGTATTTCCAAGAGTTATTCTTCTTTCACCAAATATGGAATGATCTTCCTCTTCAATGTATTATAAGGTTCTCTCCACTATTCACTGAGATCACACAATTCACGCTATTCATATCGGAATTTTAAATTCAAGATCACATATAATATTTTCTATATCACCAATATTGAAAATATTTTAAAATATATTTGATGTGATCACTTCTAATTTTCTTCAGAAAATACACATGATTTTATTCCCAAAATCACTAAATAATCCATTTCTTCAACCTTTAGTCTCCACTATATTTATATTAATACCCTTCTTCATTTATTTAAGTGTTTCTATAAATAGAATAATTCTTTCTTTAATTCTTCAAAATGACTCAAGAATCTTATTCTAATAACATCTCTATAAATATACTGTAAATAAATCTGTATCCACTACAATATGAAAAACAATTATAAATTATTCTATTGTTTCTTACATCATTTTTATAGTGTGTGTGTGTATAAAATATGAGTATATTATTCTAAATGAATATATAATTCTAAAATTATATATAATGTTAATAATCTTATTCAATGTGTGAAGATCATTTTATTAATAAATTATTTTGAATAAAAATTATAATTAGTTATCATTAAATCAATGATATTCACGTCATGCATTTCCTGATTTAATTTACCTTATAATATCAAATCTAACATTCTCATAAAATCAAACATGATCTAAAAAAAATCTCCCTATATCCACATCATATGAAAAAAAATTCTCTTATGATTTTTTTATGATTCTTAACACTTTCAATTTTCACAATCATTTATATTTATTAAAGATGAATTGACTATTATGAAAATATCAATCATCCTTATTAAAAATAGATGATCCATAAAAAATGTAACGACTCCTATAAAAAGTGAGGAACTATTATAGAAATTGAATGAATTTAGTAGACATGGAATTTCACTTATAGAAACTTAAGGAATCATGTAGAATATGCACACCTATATTAATTTCATATTCTATAAATAATACCACTCTTATAAAAGAATCAACGATCCTTGTAGATTTCATTGATTTTCTATAAATATATATGTATATATAAAATTACTCTTATATTCTAGAAGGGTATCCTCTTTATTCTATATTTTATCCAACACTCTGATCATATGGATAAATGAGTCTTAAATAAATCAATTGACTTTGTGGCTTTGCCAAATTTCGTTTTATCCATATTTTCTAAATGACTCCTATAAAATCTAGTGAATATATCCATTATTCTTGTTCCACAAGATCATAAAACATTCAACATATCATAACCCATGAAATGAAATGGGATTCTGAAAAATTCATCATTTCATAAACTATGGAATAGATATTGGTTTCAAAATCATTTCACCACAGTATAACCAATGGATGAGAAACAGGTTTCATAAACATCATGTTATCATAAACATAATCCATTTTGGGAAAGAATAAGAATAATATTCTAAAATTATATCCCCATTAAATTATAACTAACATCAAATGATATCATCTTATATGTAAAATTATTTTGAATGATCATTAAGAATATTTCGTGAAAAAAGATAACTTTTCTTTAAAAATAACTTTTTAAAACTAAAAAATCATAAAACATTTTGGGTGTATTTTCTTAAAATTACCTATAAAACTAATAATGAAATCATTAAAACATTTCATGAGAAAAATGTCCTTTATTATTTTAAAATCACATTTTATAAATAAAACATTATCAAAAATCATTTCCAATTTAAACTAATCATCAGAACATATAAATGAATCTCTAATAAGCATTTAAAACATTTCATAAAGAAAAATATAAATTCCCCTTATAAAATAAATTTATAAAACTAAAACATTTTCTTAATCATTTTCCTTCAAAATTATCCTTGAAAATATATAATGGAATATTTAAAGATCATTTCAAAAAATTATTAATTGAAACATAATATTATCTATGAAAATTACTTTTTTTAAAAATAAATTTCAAAATCTTTTTCTATTCAAAATAACCTTTCATTCATATAAAAAAAATTAAAATAATTTAAAACGTTTAAAAATAAAAATAACAGTTTTGTTTTGAAAAAAATTATATTGAAACATTAAACAATTTGAAAATAATTTTCATTGAAAATATCCGTAATAATTATAAAGGAATCTTTGAAGTAATGGATTTTCATGATGTTGTAAAACTAATCATGTTGTATATGTTGAAATGAATAATCATTTCATATTTTCTATAAAAACCAGTCATGTAGTGTTTTGAAAATGAAATGATAGACATTTTTAATCTTTTTTTGTAAAAAGTAAAACATGGGTTAAATTTAATTTTAATAATCAAAGATAATAATAAAACAATTTTTAAAAACATTATAAAACATTGTTTTGGAAGAAATCATATTTATGTTTGAAGTGAGAAATAATTTTGGATTTTCCAAAATACATTTTCTCAATTATATTGTGTTTTAAAGAGGGAAAATGGTGATATTATTTGAAATTGCAATTAATAAACATATGATAATAAAATTCGTTAGTTTTATTAGATATTGATCATCATATTTTATCATCATAAACATATTCATAAATAATCCTGATAAAGGATGAGATTGTCGTATAAAATCTTTAGCTCCATGGTAAATTTGAATCATAATACCCATGAAATAATAACAAAACATGAAACAAAAAATACCATGAGGGAAAATAAATTCATGATATTACACTACAAAGGAACTATATACACACCGTATAAAATAATATAGGTATATAATATAGCATATGTCTCTAAAAAGTAAAATTGAGATAACAATCCCTTACTTTAAGTCTTGACATGCTTTATACATGGTCAAAAAAACTTTATAACAAATATATGTTTATTATACATATATTAAAGAAAAATAATTATATATACCATACCATATAATATTTAATTAGGTTTTTTATTACCCCTTTGTCGAAAATTCTAGGTTAAGTGTATGTTTTGGGTTACAACTATTTTATTTTTCATATATGTTTTGATTTTTCTGTGGTCCTCTTGTATCGATCATAGTTATATCATCTAAAGAATAAAAACTTGGAATAATAATCGTATTTATTCCTAAATTATACTTTTTTGACCACTTATGAAACATGGTTTTGATATATCAATTTGGGTACGATCATGGAGATGGTAGTTCTTACATACTCATGAGTAACATTTCTATTTTTATAAATCATTATAGAAAGGTGTTATGTAATATTTTATATTTTAAAATTTTCCATAAAATAATAAATAAACTATTATTCATTTTAATTTAATTATAAAAACACTAATTTTTTGTGGTGATGAAAATAGAGATTCTCAACACTTCATGATTGCAGTTTTCTGCACCTATATAAACAATGTTATCTTCTTTCAATTAGTGAGAAGGTAAAAAAGAAATTGATATATTATACTTTTTGAATAATTAATATATATTTAATATAATAATTATTTCATTTATATCATATAAATAAATTAATTCCCTTTTTGTTATATTTTATGTAAATAGTTAGTGAAAATAAAACATAGTGATTCATGATGCAGTAGTCAGATATACATGGAAGTGACATTATCATATTCCTTACTGAATAGAAAGTAATAAATATATATTATATAATGATATAATATGTATAATAATGTTTTAAATATCATATATATACTTTACATCTGTCATGATACTTAACCATGAGAGGTGTTAATGGAAAAACGAATGACATCATTTTATGAGCTGGTAGTCCTCTATACATAGGAATGATGATTTTGTAACACATTTGATGGATGAGGAGAAGTTATAGGTCATGATATTATCCATAACAACTCTCAGTATATATTCGATATTTATTATGTTATATTATCATTTTTTAATTATAATATTAGTATTTTCATGAATAAAAAATAAAAGACACATATTGGAGAACATTGCCTCTTCTTCCTGTATCCTCCTTAGGTTTGAACCAAAATCCTTCCATGTTATGATTTATATATAAATAACTGATTCTCGAAGGAGAGGATGGAATCATGTATATGATGTTTGTTGGTATTGGATGAACCTATAGGGTTTGAATGAGTTAAGAAGAGATTATATGGGGTTGCCTTTTATAATTGAGCTGTGTGGAAAACTTGTTATTTTTTAAAATAGAGAATCACACCCAGATATTTTTCATGTAACAAAGCTCTAATAATGTAATATTATTTTTACTATAAGTTATAAAGTCAAAATATTTCTATAAAATTAAATTTTTACATGTTTTTTTATAAAATTGATCCCTTATATTTTTAGTTTAACCCCCGAGTAAATCACTTTTTACACAAACCCTGAAAATTAATTTGTTTAGGTTTTTTCTATTAATTTTGATCCATAATTAAGATGAAATTATTATATAATATAAATTATTTTGATTCAAAATATGGAATCCATTTTTATAATTCCACTCATATGAGTTAAAATTTTTAGTTTAAAATTATTCCTAGAGAATCAATGAGAACTTTTAGTTTTTAAAGAGACAACGTTTAAAGTTTACAAGGTTTTTATATAAAAAAATTAAAACGAATATAATTAATTAAACTTAATTAATATATATATATGTATGTATGGTCTTATTTTAGATATAAACCATTTTAAAATATAATTTAATTTTATAAATTAATTAATAAAAAATATAGTTTTCAATTAAAATTTACGTTTTACCAAATTCAACAAAAAATGATGTTTTTAGAAAAATTCGAAAACATTACCCTAAATTAATTTTCATATTAATATTTAAAATGATAAAAATTTTTAAATATATTTTCAATATGTGATAAATTGTTTTTTAATTTTATGCACCAAAGGTGAAAAAATCATTTTTTTATAAATTACTACATTAAGCGTAAAATTTGATTTATTCTTATATCATATATAAAAAACACGTAAGATAAATGTAAAATAATTTATTGAATATATAATATATAAATTTCATTAAAATATTTCTTAAAAAATTATTCATTTAATTTATTAGTGAAAATCGTGTTTATGTGCATAAAAATAGTTTTTTTAAAAATGATTTCATGAATTATAAAAAGGTTCTTATTTTAATTTGAAATTAATTAGTCACCAAATATTTCATTATATATATATTTTTTAATCCATGTATTTACATAATTTTTTAATACTATTCATACCCACCATTCCAATGACTAGGTGATAACTATTATATTAAATAATTATATTTTAATTATTTACCACATTATCATTAAACTTAGTGTTTCATGTGACAAAAACTAAACAATTTGTTATGTGTAATACAATTTGAACTCATTTTATCATATAATTAATGTTAAATCAGTAATTAGTGTTTTAAAAATATTTAAGAGATTAAATTTATTTGTAAATAAAATATTTTACAAAATCTCTAAATGATACATTCGACCCCCATTAAATATAATTTCACAGAAAATAATTTTTCATGGTCATCAAATGTTTATAATTTAATAATTTATTCACTGAAACCCACATCATAAAATAGTTAATAAATAATTCTCTTTAAAATAGAAATTAATAGTTGAAACTTATCTATAAAAATACATACTAGGATTCTAAATAGGAGAACATTGGTGAGAAGTGAAAATATGGACATAAAATTGTAAACTAACACCAAAAAAATTAATGGAAAGTGATAAAGAACATGATCAAGAGAAAATTAATGAACAAAAATACTTAAACCAACAAGGTGTTAGATATTTCAATGATATTGTCCAAAATGATGATAAAATTACAAAATTTTATTGCAAAATCATATTCCAAATGGTGGGGAATTTTTTCTCATATAGACTAAGAATATATAAAAATTAATTAGAAATGTTTTTATTTTATATGTATAGTTTCAACCTTTTATTTTAGATTGATAAATTACCACTTCATATCTTGCTATATTAGATGAAATTTTCATGTATGACGAACTATGTAGGATCCATAAAATAATTATAAGTCATTATTTCAATCTCTATTTATAAAAATGTTATCACTAGTTATCCAATACAGATTAATATTAATATAGTAAAGTTATATATTTATAATTAAATATTCATCTAATGTTCAACATTAACCATTACATAAATAGATATCCTTATAAATCTTCCAAAATTAAACAATTTTATATAATGTTTCTAAATTTATTGAAGTGAACTTAATATTAATCCTCCATATATCACAATGTATCTCTTCATTATCAAATACCAAACATCAAAATAACTTCATTATGTATTCTCTTGAAACATGGAAATAACATAAATTATCCAAATCCATTATTAAATACATTCGTGCTTCTTAATTCCTTACAAAAAATAGATTATTTTAAATTTACCATAAATCCTAAAATGTTGTACACTCTTTCGATGAAAACATAAAACACTTTTTCAACATATCCATTATCAGTTCTGAAGTCATAAATGTTGACCAATTTACCTAAAACAATATCAATCATCTCTTTTTTTCCAAAATAAACACCATTTTCTTAACTATAGGGACATATTAAGTTTTTTACTCCATTAATCAATTGTTTTACACAAAATATTACCTTACCATTAAAACAATTTTCCTGGTCATTAGTACTATTCAAAATATTCTTTTATAAGTTTAATAAAAACTTATACTAAAAGTCAACATATCATCCATGATTTATATTACATAATCGTTGAATTAAAATAAAATAATACATCAATAATTTTAACTCATCATAAAAACCGTAACTAGGATTTTTCATATTACTCCTTAATAACTCATTCCTTTCTTATGTCATTCGTAGTCTCCTTATTGTCAACAAAAAAAACCATTACTCACACAAACTTACTAATTCTCTTCACGAGCTTTCCCCTTAGGAAATCTATTTTCATAATTCTTATACAATAAACATTTAAAACATTAAATAGTTTATGAAAACATTGGGAGACCATTATTCTCATCCAATTTTTATTCAATCATTTCATAATCTAATGGTACTTACTTATTATGGGTTCTTATTTTCCATAGTAAAAACATATTTTTTCCCCTATGATACACCATTGAGTTTTTATTACAGCATTCTCAACACATATAATACAGAATATTCATTCCTCCATCATCTACATAAAAAATCATTCGTAGAACTCTTTCCTTATCCAATTTAGAGACACTAAGATTCAGTTATGGTAAACATCATTAATCCTGTTCCATGAGAATTGATTTTAAATAATACTAATATCCTTCACTCAAGTTATCATAAAATTGGTATTATTATTAGAAAATTTTCTAGAACATTCAATGTTTACCGAGTTCCATTGGGATCTTTCCATTTACAAAAATAAAAATACAATGTGTGGGTAACCCAAATCATAGGAGAAAACCACATTCTCATGAAAACACCCTAATAGTGTGATTAAATCCTAAAACCTTATTTGTAATATATAACACCTCAGGATTATCCAAGGTCATTCATAGTCATTGTCTATCTAAACCATCATGATGGTTGAGATGGTTTATGAAGATTTTTTGAATTTCCAAAGCATATTCCCAAGGAGTGTAAAACTAGGTGTGTCATAAGGCCCATTATCATGCACCAAGAGATGATCAAGTCATGTTAAATGTGAAAATTTCAAATTATTATCCATAGATGCCTCTATGATAGTGACACGTCCACATATAGTATCTGTACAAGGATATTATTTCTTGAAAACCACTAACTTTATCCATTACAAAATTTTTGGAAATTTCTTTATAATTTGACTCGTCCATAGACTTATCCTATGAGACATCCCTAGACATATCCATATAAGGATCCCTAGGGATCTCATTAATGGTTTCTCATCCTAGCTTTCAAATGGGGACTGAACCTCTCCTTTTATACAAACTATAGAATCTTTTGATTTTCATACATGGATATTATAACATATTATATAAATACTCTACATAATGGAAAACAAGTGAATGAAAATTGTAATAGGTTAATCTCTATTGAAAAGTGGAATATAATATTCTTAATTAAATAAATATATTCAATTTCCCTTATAAATAACTTCCCCATTATTACTCAACAAAAAATTATCATGCATAAATATTTTCTACAAAATGTGAGGAAAGGAAAAATATGAAAACGTGAGATCGGATGCCCAGTGAAGGAAAATAGGGATGATACATAATCATAACATGATTATAAGGGTATGAGAACATGATTATAACTTTGAAAATCAAACCATACAAATCAATGATCATAATCATGATTCATTGAATAAATATTGACACTTTGTACACCCGTAATCATAATTAAATCAATGAACATGAGATAATTGATGATGGGTTGCGGTGCAAGGGGATTCATATTGTGTCAAAGTGAAAATTATGTCATTACCTACAAAAAAAATCCAATTCTCATTTATTTTCATGGGGGAGTGGGCCTCTATTGTGTGCTGGTTTTTTATATAGTCAATGGTGTCGATTTGTAGGATCTCACATGATATGAATTTCTCTATGTATGGTTCCACAGAACGATGCAAACACACATGAATGGAATTCTTAAGCCCTATTTTTTGTTGATGTCTACTAGAATATGTGGAAATATTTAAATAAGGCATGATATTAGGGTAATGTTATATCATGTATATCTATGAGATATGAGTGAGGTCCACGGAGACTAAGATTGTCCTTCTCTTTAAATAATGGGAATTCTCTCCTTCAATCTGATCATTCATACCGAATTGTAGGTCCAATAAATTGATTGTAGGTCGATGAAACATATTAATTGGGTTATATGGAACCCCCTTTCTTTGGATTGGTAACATAATTTCAATAGATAATGCTGGAATTGTGTTCTGCATGATGGGGGTGGTTCATCACCGAACAAGTTCTGTTATGTTGGACTTCATTATTTTCTGCAACCTAAAAAACTCTCTCATGGTTGAGGCATCATCCATGTTCATGGGTATTGAGATTTTTAACTCTTAAGATATCCCTTAGGATTGCTTGGAGACCTAATCCATTACTATATATATGGAAATATTCAATGAATTCATCACCCCCAGAGATGATCACTTATCATGTCCGTAAATGCAAAGGGCTACTCTACTGTCACACAGTGATGTCACACAAAAGGCAGGAGGCAAACAAGGTGGATGAGTTTTTGGGTTCATGGACAGCTCTTGAAAGTTATGGTTCCATATTTACATCCCCTAGGTCCCTTACCCTGAGGGTTTTATCCTTTCCAAGGTTGATTTTCATGAAATCTATTAGTTATAGCCTCCATGACTTTTTCAATCCCTTTACATTCTATTAATAAAAAATTATTAATGATGGATGGATTTATGGAATGAACATAATCCATGAGAGAATTAAATTTTCATTTGGAATATATTTTTGTCCTGAAAATAAGTATGTAGATCATTCCATATTATCCCAGGATCTCTTCCAGGTATATCCTAGTAAAATGGGTTCACTCCTGAAACTATCATAGTATTCATGGTTCAATTACAATACCATCAAAGTGGACAACGTTCTTTACTAAATTGAGTTTACTCCCCATTCTAGTCTTATCTATCTCATGAGTCTAATTCCTTACCGAAAAATTAGACGTAGATATAGGCCCCAACCATATCATAATGAAACCCATATATACAAGTGCCATTATATTATCAAAATTTCATCATATTATAACTCATTAAATAAAATGGGTTTCATAAACATTTAATCATGTCATAACCGGGGTAAAAGAGGAATGAATCGTAATCATTTCCTTATGTAATCATACCATAAACCATGAAAAGTATTGGTTTTAATAATTATTTTACTATGGTACAACTATTGGAGTAGAAATGGTTTTTATATATATCATTCCATTATAAAAATGAACCATTTAGGGAAATAATAAGAATAGTATCATTGTCTCATATCTCTAATACTGAATTAGTAACACCAACAGATTTCATCTTAGATGGAAAAAAATATTGAAACATCACATAGAATATTTCTTGAGAATGATAAAATTTCATTGAAAATAACTTCACATGATATAAATATATAAAAAAATTATAAATCATTTATATTAAAAAATACCCTAAATCCTATATAGAAATCATTTAAAATAATTTAAAACATTACATGAGGAAAAATTCTTTCAGCCTTGCAAATCACTTTTTAAGACTAAGTCAATTTTAAAATCATTTTCCATTGAGAATAAATATAAAAACATATAATGTAACCTTAAAAAATAATTTAAAACATTTCATGAGGAAAATATCCTTTATAATTTGAAAATCACTTTATAAAAAACATTTTTTGAATCCTTTTCCATAGAAAATAACCATGAAATCTTATATAGGAAGATTTAAAAAATAATCATTTCATGATAAAAATATTCATTCTTATTTTAAAATCATTTTCTAAACAAAAAAATTTTTAATATAATTTTTGTTTCAAAATAACCATTAAAACTTGAAAAGGAAGTATTAAAATTATTTAAAAAATTTCTTTAAGAAAATATCCTTTATAATTTGAAACACACATTTTAGAACATAATTTTTTTTTTGAAAATATTATTATTTTAAAATAACCTTGATAAAATATAATTTTATATTTTAATTAATGATTGGTCATCATTTTTAAAAATAAATCATGATGTAAACATAAAAGAATGATTCCTATCAGATTTTTGGTCAATGCCAAATGAGCAATGTTTGTAAAACAACATGAAAATTACTTTCAAAATAATTTTTGTAAAAAATAAAAAATGGGTAATAAGGTCTCTTAAAAATAATAGGATACTAATAAAACATATTAAAAACATTATTAGAAAATCAATTATGATGAAAATGTATTTCTTACTGAAGATAGAACTGATTTCATATATTATTAAATACATTTTCTCAATTATTTAAGTAAAAATAATATAAAATTGTTCAATTAATTGAAAATATCATGAATAACCATAATACAAGAAAATTATATAGTTTATTGAGATATTGATCAAAATATTTTGTCATCACAGACATAATTATAAAAAATATTGACAAATGATTTGATTGTAACATAAAATCATTACCACATTGGTAACATTGAATCATAAGACCAACGAAATAATAATATAAAATGAACATTAAAATATCATGAGTACATGTAAATTGATGATATTATATGAATATTGTTCAATATATACACATATTTAAATTTTATATGTTAATACCATAACTTGTATCTCAAAAAAGGGAAAATTTGGAACAAATGTCTTACCTTATGTCTTGGCATGTGTCCTATACATTAAAACCTCTGGTATAAAATATACATGTATTTTATAAATATATTATATAAAAATTATTATAAATATCATTCCAAATATTATTTACTTTTTTCCTTTTATTATTATTTCATTTTCAATTTCATGTTAATTTCACGTTTCGTGTAATAACCGATTTGTTATTCGTATATGATTTTGATTTGTTTTTTCATGGTCATATTACATTGATAATAGTTCTATTATGTACATAATAAAAACAATTAAAGAATTATTATATTTATAAATCAATTATAATTTTAATACCATTAGTGAAATACGTTTTTCAGAAATGAAGTCTGTTATGATCTCAGAAATAGTAGGTCATACATACGCATTAGTAACATTTCATTTTTTTAGCAATCATTATTGATTAAAAAGAAGTAATTCTTTCTCATTAGAATATTGATAAAAAATAATAAATAATATATTTTCACTTAAAATAATATTATTTTTACTATCCATGTGGTGTGGGGATGAAAATAAGGAGTCAAATCACTTCATAAAGGTGGCAGTCTGCACACACAAGAACGACGTTATCTTCATCCAGTAAGTGAAAAGGTCAGAAGTAAAATGATATATTATCTGTTTATGATAATATATATGTCATTAATATCATAATGAATCAATTTATATCATATATATTAATTAAACTTATACTTATTATCATCCAAGTAAAGTGTTACTGAAAATGAATCACATCGTTTCTGAGGTGGTAGTACACACGAGCGATATTATCATATTCTTTACATAATAATGATTTAAACTTATTTATTAGATATAATGATTATATAGGTATTTTTAATTTATAAATATTTTATATACACTTTATATCCATCATTATACCCAGCCGTGAGAGGAGGTAACATAAAAATGAATGACATCGATTTGTGAGGCGGTTGTCCACCGTAAACACAAATGATGATTTTGTAACCCATGCGATTGAAGTGGATATGGTTGTAGGATATGAAGATAAAATAATGAAATAAAATTTTATGGATTATATAGAGGTTTTCTTGTCATATTTGTTTAATAGGGATTGGAGTATTTTGTGGATGAAATAAAATATAAATCACTGTTGAAGAATATTACCTTTTCTTTAGGTGTCCTCCATAGAGTTTCACGAAAATATTAACTAGGTTGGATTTATTCATAAACTAATTAATTTAATTAAATAATAGGGAAGTTAAAATATTATTTGGGT
This sequence comes from Viscum album, assembly GCA_963277665.1. Classification (NCBI taxonomy): domain Eukaryota; kingdom Viridiplantae; phylum Streptophyta; class Magnoliopsida; order Santalales; family Viscaceae; genus Viscum; species Viscum album. The sequence goes on from OY728148.1 coordinate 398,514,066, forward strand.
ATGTAATTTATAAACCAAAATGGTTTCAATGTGTGAAAGTGTGAGCACATGGTGTTTCCTTTTATAAATGAGGTAAATGGAACATTGGTAATCTTTTGAACAAATGAATTCCACCAACTTTTTTCAAGTAAAGTGGAACAAATAATGGACCATATAGATAAATTAGGTAATAAGATATAAATATGTCTGGAATATATATTTTTGATGTGTTTTTTAATATACTTAACCCTTTTCGTTATAGTTTAAACCCGATAAAATACGTTTTTACCTTAACCATGGTAAATAAGTTTTATTGTTTTTATTATACATTTTGGTAGAAAAATTAATGTAAATTTATTAAATAAAATAAAATCTTCTGATAACAAATATTTAATACATTTTTTCAAATTCCATTCATAAATTTTAAACTCTTTAATTTAAAATTAATCCCTCAAACACGATGACAAAGTTGGTTTTCAATGAGGAAATGGTCTAAAGTTTATGTTTTCATAAAAAAATTCAATAGGAAAACTATTAAAGTGATATAAATTGGATTAAAAAACATAATTCAAATAATTTTAGTTTAAAAAAATAAAATATCATTTACATTTATGTATAATTAAAATGAAACTGTATTTTTTCAATTAAAATTCATCGTTTTTAACTATTCATTAAAAATGCATATTTTTAGAAACCACACCAAAATTCACCCTAAAATAATTATGATAATACAATTAAGAAATTATTATTATTTTATAAAAAATATTTTTTGATTTTTTAAAAATTAATATCCAAATAATTTTCTCAAAGGTGATAAAACCACTATTTTTTATAAATGTAGTTTAAGCCAAAAATTGGATTTATGCATAGATATTTTCTAGGAACAAAAGAATATAAATTTTATATATTTTAATGAATATATAACATATACATTTCATTAAAACCATTCACCAAAATTAATTCATTTAATTTATTGAGTTAAAATGTTTTTAACTTCATAAAAATTATTTTTCAAAAAAAAGGATTTCCTTTATTTTCAAAATGATTTGATTTTTATTTATAATTAATTTTTCATTAAAGAATTCAATATATATACATGTATAAACAATATATTTTCAGAATTTTTTTAATAATATTTATAACACTCCATTCCAATGGCTATGTGTTAACTATACTATTAATTAATAATATTTTAATAGTATTTCATGTTTTGTTTAAACATAGTGATAAGTTTAACCTATGATAAACATAGTTTTACATGTAACACAATCCAAAATCAATGTTTTGTGTAATGAATGATAAACTATGTGTTCTGTGTAATGATAAATATTTAATCTAATAAATTCATATAAAAAATCAAAAAATCTCAAAGTGTTAATGTTAACATTTTAAATATCAACATTCTATGTTGTTCACATGACCGTATATTCTATCCTAAAATTAAACATGTTATAGTTAGTGAATTAATATTTATTTTATAGTACAAATTAGTACAATAAAAAGAACTAACAAATCAATATATTTACAGTCTAATCACCAATTAATATCTCAAATAGACCTATTTACCCTTCAATATATGGGAATCATCATCATATTCTTTATTATGGTCTTCTGGAATCATAAAAAATCATTACACAGTGAAATTCCACTATAAACATATATTAAAAACAAATAATATATCACCTAAATTAATCAAATTAGGGTCGTACAACCCTTTTTTGTGTAATAGAGATATTTTTGATAACATTTACTCCATGGAAGTTGGTATCGACATCTAGTCACCCAATAAAATGATCATAGAATGTGGATATGAAATGTTATATTCTAACATATTTTTTAATTATAACTTGTGAATGGTTTTTATAGAAAAAAATAAAATACACGTAATACCTTTATTAATTAATCATGATTTACTATACCTATATTTTACCATCCATGAAGTGTTTCTCTTAAATACTCTCCAACAAATATATATCAACTATGGAAGAAACCAAATTAAAAATTGGACATTGCTACAAAGAATCCATCTCAAAATTCATATGAATTTTCCTATCATAGAACTCAATTATTTATTGATTGTTATATTATTAATCCTTATAATCAAATTATATATCACCAGTATTGGGGAATATAATCTATCTATTTAGTTTTTACATTCTTACACTGTATGTTTCACTGAAATAATTCCTCTTAATAGTCTTTTAATGTCACGTGTTCTTATACCAACTAGTGTGAATCTGGGTCCTGCACCTCAATGAAGTTGAGATTTATATTACTAAATCAAAATTGATGTTCTTTCCACAAGTAGAATTATAGCTGTTTTGGACTAATACATATCAATACATGGGATTTTAATAACCTAATTATCCATATAATAATTAACTTATATAAAATTAGTGTTTTTGTTACAACTCAGAATGTTATAAATAAAATTCCTCCTTTAATTTAATTAAATTTATTATAATGAATTATGATTATAAAAAAATACATACAATTAATTTTGATTATTAAATAATTTAGGTTTTAAAATAGTATTAATAATATTTACCTTTGATGATATATTTTTTGAAAAGTGATCGCATTATTAGTATAAATATGGGGTTTTAACCAATACAAATAACACAGAAAAAGTTATTGATGGCCTCAACCAGTAGGATTGTACACTATAAAGCCAAAAAAATTAGAGATTATAAGGTATATATCATCAATGGTATTTTCTATAGACCTAGAACAAGATGAGATCCAGGATCATAATCATAAGATAAATAATTTAATTGATAAGTTCAATCTCATTCAGATCACAACCCAAACCATGTACACCAAACTTCCCCATGAAAATTTCATTGTCCCACACATTACCCATCAGGGGTTTTATAAGGTATTAAAATAATATTTATCAATCCCTTAACAATATAAATATTTATTTTTGTATTTCTGATCTAATAATGTTCAAATTTTATTCTCATAATTACTTTAAAAATAATTTTGATTTTTATACAAAAATCACAAATTGTATTTTCATGACATATTCAAATAAAATTAAGGCATTCATTTTAATGAATTATTTTATTTTTTAAATAAATAATATTTTCATAAAATATCATTATTAAATAATTTTTAATAAATATAAATGATCATATAATTTTAATGTTGTCAAATGTAATTTTAATAAGGGTTTAAATACTATTATTATCAAAAAAACATAGAATTGCTACATAAATGAAGATTTTAATTTAAATGTTAAAGAGAATATATTCATAAAATTATCTTTTTTAAACAATTGTTATTTTTTTACACATAATTTCAAAATTATCCAACTATTAATTTTTCATAATTTTCTAAGATACTCAATTTTTAACGTAAATATTTAAATACCATATAAATATTTTGTGTTTATTATGAAACCATAATGACCCAAATTTATTAAATAAATATTGTAAAGTGTATAAAAACAAATATATTTTTTATCTATAATATAATGGGATTTAATGATTATTTTATTTCTTTTATAAATCTTTTCCGAATCCTCTAAAAAAATATTTTTATGGTTTTAAAATCCTTTATTTAAGAGTATGACTCACTACCATGTAAGAAAGTGTATTATTTTATTAAATCTAGACCATTAACATATAAAAATTAAAAATTACACCCATTTGGTAAAAAAATTGAAAAAAATTGTAAGGTTTTTTGTTTTTGTTATATTACTATTTAGAGCCCAAAACCTATATTTGAGAAATTATAAAAAAATTCCAATTAATTGTTCTATAAAACCCCACCCAAACTCCCATTTATATTTACTAAAAATCTTTAGATCACATCCTTAATCTACCATTCCTTCTATAGAATACTCAAAAGGTTACCCCATACTTTTAAGAATCTCCTCCCAATCATTTTTTCTTGCACTTATTATGGTAAGGAATCCTTACCTTATCTACCTTATTTATGTTTCTTTAATTTATTATGCCTTTTATTTCCAATTTCTACTGCTGGGATATTTATTTTCATGTCCTTGTTACTTACCATTTTATGTTAAAATTATGATATTACCATTTCACACTCATAAATCCATTTTAATAATTTTTATGTGGCTTCATTATACTATTGAATTTTCATCACGATTTTCCATGCCAAAACAATTGTGTAGTGAATACCATACCCATTTATTATCAAGGTTTTTCATCTTTATACAATTATACCAATCTTAATTGGGAATTAAATTTATTTAATCCACACTCCATGCTCATTTAATAATATATTATTATTAATAAATCTTTTTTTTATGATCTATGTGGAACACATAAGCATAAGAATGAAAGGAAAGTGATTAGTGCACCTAGAATTATTAAGCACACCAATGATTTGGGTAATGTCTGGTCTCATGAGATGTCATGTTGGGATTATGAGTAAACGTAATTATTTTATAGGGATTTCTCCTTCCTAATTTCTTTAAATTTATCCTTGAACTATGTTTATGACGTAATGTTTAAATTCATCTCTATATTTCTAGTGTCCCCTTTATGTTAACATGTTATATCAAGCCTTATTGTTCATGTTTATGATTATTAACAATTTTATGTCCCATTGATATTACTATTGTATAACAAGTTTTATTTTCATCAATTAATCCATTTTAATGAACTTATTGATATTTCTAGATCACACATATCTTATGTATGCCCCCAAGTTATCCCATGTAGCTTTAAGTATGAGCATGTTAAGGAAGTTTTCAATAAAAATTATTTTTTCCTATTTTAATTTTTTTAATGAACCTAATTTTGAAATACAGCAGTCATAATAATGTTATGGATTGTATTAATTTTAATATTATGAAACAAATCATGTATTAATATTTTTATAAATAGGAGTGTTTTTATAGTTGGTACAAAGGAAAAGATATATTTTCTTGGATTTGTAATAGAAAACTCTAGTGAAATCCATAGGGATAAAAATTTGTATTAAAAAAATCAAAAATTATAAAAATTATAGATAATGTGTTTTATCAAGAAAATAAATATTTTTTTGATAAAATATAATTGGTTTGGCCTCTCATAAAAATGTACATAATTGTAAAACCCAAAAACACCAAGTTGAGCTAGACCGAACTGAGAACTGGTGCATGAAAATGGGCCCTATTGAACACATGATCTGAATCTCCTAGAAGAAATGATTTGGTACCTTCATAATGTAATTATGAATAGTTATTAAGTTCAAAAAAATCCCTTAAAATTATAGGATGGGAAATTGATCGTGGATAACATAGATTGAAACCTAGAAATTCTTAAGTTATATAAATTTGATGCTTTCCCCAATGAGATTAATAACATGAAGGGAGAGGGAATCTCGAACTTTGTGATGAAACTCTCTCAGCAGAATCACATTTTGAATAGAAATATATATATGTAAGAGTGCCCAAATCTATTTAAAAAATAAAAATCATCAATTGAGACCTTTATTTGAAAATGGCCCCTGACATTCAATAGATTATATAATCCCTTAATCAGGAAACAATGCATCAACTCCACTGAGAAGATCCTCTCCATCCATCAATGTTCCAAAAAAAATATACTACTAGTTTTTTATCATATGGATGGTCAAGATGGTTAGTTGTGGAAAACAATCAACAATACAAACCCTGAGTAGGATATCGATGTTAGGGCTTGGAAGGAATTCAAGGAAAAAATCGATAATTATTTTCCTGTCACTCTCTGACTTAATATTGAAAAGAATTTTCATTCCCTAAAAAAATGATGATGATTCTATTAGAGAGTATGAGATAAACTTAAAAAAACTAGATTGATACACCTCTAGATTTTTCATAACCCCCTATTCAATGTTGATCACTTCTTTGGTGTGACAAAACCGAGTATATGAAAATACCTATTTCTCTAAGTCGTTGATAGCTGTGAGGAAATTGTAAGATGATCCATCAAGTTTGAGATGGAGATTAGAGAAAATAAAGGGTATTACAGGGATAAGAAGCATAATTTGGAGTTTAATTTTTTTGGTTCGATGGATAAATCTAATGGTTTAAATAAATTTCAACATCTTAATTTTCAAATCTGTAGAAAGAAGCACCCCATAAATTTCTTATGGGGGATGGTAAATGCTTTAGGTACGTGAAGAATGTAACATACCTAAAGATACCCAAAAGGGAAAAACTCACTAATTCATTATTGGAGAGGAATTTTCCATTCAACCCTCATTGCATTGTCCATTGCATCAAATTCAATTAATAAGGGCACTTTGAAAACCAATGCATTAAGGAAATGGTTTTTAGATACAACCAACAACCTTAATGGCTTAAAGGGAGGAATTTTTCCATCACATCTGTTGAGTTGGATCCCCAAAAATGAAGGGGTTATTGGTATGCTAGTTATTTATTTCAGAGTAGAGAATGTAATTTTTTATTATAGTTCTTTCAATTCTATCATATCAAAAAAATTTATTGTAGCTATTAAAACTCCATCACAAATCACGGAAGTAGAGCTATTGGTGAAAAAAGGAAATGGGAAAATTATTGCATCCAATTATATAACTCCTCCCCTATCAAGATTTGTGGGATAAACTATGTAGTGATCTATTTTATAATAAATTTGGGGGAATTTAATGAAATTATTTGTATTATTGCATTCCTCTATATAGATCCATCATAAATATCCACAAGAAGGAAATCACTCGCAATATCATGAATTATAGTCTTAATATATACAATTGAAAGGTGGAGGATGAATCTTCTTTGGATCCAACATTACAAGAATGGATTTTATTTACCTACAAGAAAGAATATCCAGCTCAAATTATTGAGTCTAAGCACATAATCATCCTTGAATACATGCCCATTTTGAAGGAAACCACTAATGTGTTTCCAGAGGAATATTTTGTTCTTCCTCCTAGTTGACTGGTTGAATTTTCAATTTAGATTCTCCATGGTGAATTTATATTATCCAAGACTCTTTATAGAATGGTTTTTAAGGAATTTTAGGAGATAATGAAACAACTTGTTGACCACCTAGCTTTAATGATAACAAATCAAGATTATAACAATACCTATGAATTTTATGTTTTCCTAGTAGAAATATATTTTTTCAGAAAAAGTGATAAATCCATATATGTGTGAGACATTGTGGAGACATTCACTATTATCAATAACACACCTCCATCATAAAAATACTTCAGTCTAAGAAACTACTATGATTTCACACCATTATAAATTCAAACTTCTTGAATGATGAACTGAAAAAGTATAAGACAAAGTTGGTTAACACACCACTAGGATGTCATATTGCTAGAATTTAATGTTTTATAATTATGAGATACCTCCAGATATAATACCATCAGACTCATATTACTCATACTGAAAAATTTTCTTTGTTATAGACTCTGTTATATCATACACTTCTGAATAAAATACTTCTAGTCAGGTCACTATCAGCATACATAAATTTGGCTAATTCTAGGACACTGTACGAAACATACCTCTTGAGCAGCATACATCCAGTGAAATGTAAAATCATATCTTGACACCACCAATATTATACCTTCAGTGACATATCGACAGATATTGACACTTCCATATCCTAAGACACATTCACTATTTTTGTTACTTAACTTATTTTAAATAATATTTCTGTAATGGATATATTCTTCAAATTTAATTCCATTTACTATTTTAAGGATTTCTTCATAAATTTTCAATATAAATAATGTCATAATGTCCAGTATATAGAAGCGAATATAGATGTTACTATTATTAATAAATGTGGAACACACTCTCCATGCAATAAACACAAATTTTTATAGAGAAAAAAGTAATGACAAAAGAATCACATGGAAAGAAGTCACTAGATATTCACTGAATATTCAATATCTAAACAACTGAACATGATTGAAAAAATATATATCTCACATGCTTTGAACCCATCAATAAGGAAACCAAATCTTAACACATATAGTGCTTTCCTCTAGTCAGAAAACAAGAGTTATGGTACTCTATTATCCTAAATATTTTTGACGAATCAGAATCATGATTCTTTGCTGAATCAAATTAAGAGTCACAAGTGATATTGAAATAGAATGAGCATATCTAAACTCTATATTCTTATATTTATCAATTATATTTATATTTATTACATTATGAGTAGTCTCTACTATACGATGTTTTATATATGCATGTTGTCTCTAGTACTAAACTATAAGATACATAATATCCTCTCAAGATCAATTCTTATTTATTTCACCCACGGATAAAAGTGGCAGAGGTCTTTGTGTGTCCTATTTCATTTTTCAACCATGAATATATATGGAAGAGTTTGTTTGTGATTAGGATACTATTAACTGTTATAAAACTCGATTGAGGTTGGTGATCATTGACTTTATGTTATGTAAACTACATGGTGGCATGTGATCACCATGTTTCATGGACTAAGTCTCGACTAGAGAATGAATCTCTTGTATTCAATATTTCATCTATTTTTTTAACTGTTTTACTATATTAATGTCTTAAAACAAAAAAAAATACATATAAATAAAATTGATACTTTAATAGTTTATCATAATTCTAGTTCATATATTATTTTTATCATGTAAATTGTTTTAAAAGGTTTGAATAATATTATATATTATTTATCCAACAACTAATCAAAATTTACTGAAATATTTAGAATGATTAACATATATATTGTACTACTTATTTTGGTAAGGATTCATGTATTTAATCATTTTTTGAAATTCAATACCATGCATTATTTAAAAGAAATTTTTATTGTGTACTCAATTCACCCCCTATTGAGATAGTCACTCATATTCATATGGATTTGAATATATAGGACTCTCAACGATCACCGAGAGACCTCACATCCACCTCCTTGGTCGAGGGAAAATATTTAAGAAGTGAAAGATAAACCTCTGGTGGCATGTAGAGACACAAAGGCACCTTGCCCACTAAGATCCCCCTTGGTCTAAATCTAAAGAAATAAGAAACATTAAGAATGAATGTTAAAAGTCTTGGGTTCATCACTTGATTACTCCCTTAGGTACTTTCTCAGTTTAGCTACTCTTGATCATGAGCATAAGAGTACACCGTGGAATAAAAACAGAATGAGAAAACAAAAGAGAGAGAGAGAGAGAGAGAATAAGAGTGGAAGGAGAACACTTAAATTATAACAAGAAATGCTATAACATAATGAAATTAAAATAAAATAAAACACTGAACTATATAAAATTTCCATAAAAGGATACCCCTATGTTTCTAGAACTTTTAAAAGAATAATACACACTCTTTTATAGCGAGAGGGGGTGACATTTTGGCTCCAAAAATGTTCTTCTAAAAGAATACGAGGGTTATCCCAATTTAATGACCGAATATGGAAATTTGAGCTTCATGAAAGTTATTTGGTTACATCCCCTCTGTTGACCCCCAATATTTCAACTTTATTATACAATTAATGAAGGAGTTATGGATGCATTATCGAGAATATATAATTCTTCTAGACAGATTTTTCGTATTCCAATAAAATGAGTTCTAACGCATAAATAGCCTTGGTAATTATCAAATTCAGCATATTTATCTCAATAAAAAATGTCACATAGGATGTATTATTTCTCCATGTAAAAAATAAGCTCACTTGGTTCAACCATTTATGAGATATTGGCTAAATAATAATATTCTCTTGTTTTGTGCACAGTTTTCTAGGACGGACTTCTATGATAGATTTGATTTTCCCAATGAGAGATTTTGCATTGGTTACAAAATGATAAATTGAATCCCATTCAACATAAAAACCTATAAAAGAAGAATTTATCAATTTGGGTCATTGTAGATAATGTTATGGCTGAACCATTATATTAAATTAAAACTTTTTAAATCCAAAATCTTCTATTTTTTCCAATTAAGCTCAAAAATGACTCTAAACCTATAAAATGTGAAAATTGTTCATGAAATAACACATTGGTGGGACAAAAACATTGAAATTCCGTATAAAATAATTGAGAGTATTTGATCTATCAATTCCCCTCACCCTTATGAATTTCACTCCTAGTCAATCATTTTATACCAAGGTCAAAACAAACTTTTTAAAACATAAATGACAACACAACACAATTATCATATTAGAGAAAATATCACGCCTCATACATGGATCAAAATTTAATAACTCCTACAAAATAATATGAATTCAATAAATATCAGGTTAATCCTCCCAAACAGTTCATAGCAACCTCCCTAGAAAAATATTTCGTTCTTTACTCAATTGTATTTAATGTAGAGTTTTTCTCATAACCAAGAAAATGTGTGCTCTCCATAGGCTTGATATCCTCCTCAAATATCCACATCATAGGGTCAAAAATGTTTCAATAACAACGTATTTTTCATGGATTATTCTAAGGCTGAGTGTAGACATGTTTAATATGTAAAAACATCTGAGGAAAAATGAGGAGGGTCAAGCTCTATGTAACACCCCAAGATTTTATGAAAAATATTCTTTTCATTAATGTCTTGTGTTGTATGCTACACCAAAAGGAGCTTGCTCAACATGCATCCTTGACTTGCCTTGCATTACATGCAATCGCGACCATCCTCGATAGCGTGTGTAGTACGCAATACCGAGTTTCACTAAACAATGATATGCTATTAAAATATTATTAAAACTAGCCGTTATGAATAGTAATAACCACCTTTTAAAATTTTAGAAATTTTAGCTCTCCAAATGGACTTCATTTTTGGATTCGGAGTATTGAATTTAGCCTAAGGTGAAATTTTGGTACTTTTCGGATAACTTTCATATTCTGATGAATAGTGAAAATTACTAAATTATAATTAAAAACAACTTTTTTAATCGAAATAATTAATAGTGATAAATTATTAATTTGAGTGGTTATAAAGTATATTTAGAATATATATTTACAATTTAATACAATGTTGGTCATTGGATGTAATTTCATATTTAAACCAGTCATAAACAAGTGTAAATCTTTTGATAGTTATTATCTCTTAAGAACACGCTATTTGTTTTGACGATGGGAATTAATTTTTAAATAAATTAATGCAACTAATATGTTTTTAATTTGATAAAATAGACATCATATTTGAATTCATAATATCAAAAATATCTTAGATCTAATTTTTGGTATTTTTCTGGAAACTTTCATTTTTTGATGAATAGTGAAACCACTAAGTGGAAGTTAAAAAACTGAATTTTTCATAAAACTTAATTTTACCGCTTCTGTGAGTGGAATTTCGAAAATCCAAGAGACACGGTTGATGTAAGTAAGTAAAATGTGGTTCAATCAGATGAAAATAATTTTTTGGTGAATAGTAACTTTTTACTTTTTTTTACCACAGTTAAAAGTAAATAGGGTAATTAAGGGTAAAGATGATATTATTATTACCTTAACACATGTCCTAATTCTATTGGACAAGTGTAATTCGACCTAATACAACTTTAGGAATAAAATATGACCATTTAGGCCCACTTGGATTAGATTAGGACATTTATTATTAATTTATTTAAAGAAGGGATAAAATAGTTAAAATCAAAGTTTAATAAGTAAATCATTTTTAATATGGGGATATACATAAGATAAATTCGACTATAAATATTCATTAAAAATATAAAGAGATTTCTTACATAATGGTATTTTATTTTTAATTTTTAAACATTAAATATTTTAATTTATTTATGACACAACGATGATGCAGTAATTATCTTATTAATGAAATATTGACATAATTGATGTTATAAATACCCAAATAAATATAATTTGAGACTTTTTATTAATTCCACTAATATTCCAGGTTAATATGACATGTTAGTATAGATTTAATTAACTTTTTTCAATCTTATCATTCTGTTAGGATTTTCAAAAAAAATCAATTACTAAATAGTGTCAAAATTGACATAAAATAGTTTTTAAAACAAATATTATATTATTAATTGTTATTTTATTCCTAAAAATCTAAGGTTCGGCAAAATGACATAGATAAGGTTATATATATTAATAATAAACAACTTGGGGTTCGTTTGGCTTGATATAGTAAGTTTATTAACCTTATAGTATAAGAACACAAGAAGACACGGTAAAAGTAAAATTATTTAACATAATGTTAAATCTAAATGATAAGGTTAAAATAGTAACCTAAACGTGTATAAATTCTATTGGATGAGATAATTTCGACCCATCCCCACCTTAGCCTCTAAATAAATCAATTTGGAGGTATTTAAAACCGAACTTGACTTTATAATAAAATAATATTTTTAGTTATTCCAAAGGTGCCCCTCTCCTCCCTTATAAAAGGGAACCTCCTCCCTCTCTTCCTCACACAACTTTGAGCCTTCAAGCTCAGCCAACCCCTGCCAAATTCTCTTCTCCACTTCCATAGAGACATCCTATAGGTCCTGGTCTTCTTCAAAGACCAATTTTAGTGCCATAAAAGGAGGTCTCAAAGAAGCACTTCAAAGAAGAGGTAATATCCATTACCGATCCTTTCCAATTTCATTCTTCTTCAACTTCTTCTTCTTTAGTTGTTTCATTATGAAGTAATAACATCAGTATCACTCATATACTGATATGTTATTATAAGTATGAAACAACCCTATTTAACCATCTATCCATCCTACGGAAAATGAAATCACCGCGCGTGCGTACGTACGGAATACCGTCTCCACGCCGTGGTGTAATCTATTTTCCACCACCACCTTACTTGGATGGGTATAATGGTGTAAATAATGACTATATATGACTATTATAAAGTTATATTGATTCTGAAATAGTATACATACACTCCAATACAATTCCACGATCATGAGAACTATATTATCGCTCGTGGGTACGTACGGACTACCGTCTCCACGACGCGATGAGATTCATTCTCCACATTAACCATTAATGAATGATTATAAAGTATATATAATAATTAATAATTAAATATATGACATAATAATGGTTATGGATTTATGTGTATGTCATCTACTTAATTCCATTCAACTCAATAAGGAAAAGAAAACAGCGTTCATGCGTACGTACGGTCTACCGTCTCAATGAACGGTGTATTTCTTTCCATTTACTGATCTATTATATATATATATATATGTATTCTCAATATATATTATATATAAATCATGTTTTATATTCTTGAATTAAGTAATCATGATCTAAGTAATCATATGAATAATTAAAAGTCAACACACGGACGACAAATGAAACGATTTTACCCAAACCGCTCTTTAACATGGAATTTACAAAAGAAAAGGTAATATAAAGCCATAAGTGAACCATATATGATATCATAACAATGATTATGATTCTGGAATAAGTCAATGACATTATTCAAATCATTATACAGGATGTTCATACACATACGAAAAAAATCGGACCTAAGGTAAGGGAAATATCACAATCTCATTTTTATCCAAGATTGTTTGAACATTGAAAGTTAGTGGGGTGTATTTTATCATCCACATCCATGTTTCCTCAATATATAATATTATTTCCATCCACATAAAATTGTTTAAAACCTATTTTACCCTTTGGTGAGTTTTTAGTAAAAGATATGAAAAGATTCTTTTGTCGTTTTTCGTACGAGGTACTTTTTGACTTTTTCGACAAAAGTACAAGAAGAATGTTTTTTTAACATATACGACATGAATGGATTTTTAAACATTATTTCCAAGAAGATTCCCTTAAAAGTTTTCAAGTTTATTTTTAATCAAATTCTTTTAGTTTAGAATTGAATGACATGTTAAAAAAGGAAAAGTGTTTTTTAAGTATGAAGGATATTTTCCTCAAGAATAGAGTTCAAGTGTTTTATCAAAACTATTTTCCATGTAAGATAATATAGGGTTCTGTTTATATCCCTATTATTACATTGATTTGATTATTTTGTGATGGAATTATTTTTATGAATTCCTTTATCTTATATGAATTGTTTTATGATGTCATGTTGTTTAAGAATCCCATTTTTATTACATGTGTTATGCAATGATGTATGATTTATGATTTTGTGGCACACATAAGAATGGTATCATTATGAGATGGGTGGGACCTATATCTCCCTACAATTCATTGGGTAATGATTTTATATCTCATGAGATAGACATGGCTGGAACGGTATGTTATACCAGTTCAGTGAAACAGGACTGAAACGAGGAATGAACTCGATTCAGAAATGGACTTTGTCCACTAAGATAGTCTTGGTAGTGAGTCTTGACTAATAAGAAATGATTCTCTATGATTATGTGTGTATGCCACAAAGTTTCATGTTTTAAGTTATGATTATTGGGATTACATTTCACTAGTATGATTTATCCCATGTTACGAAATTATGATTTATTTTGCAGGTTATGATTTCCAAAAGTTATGTTCTTATGTATATGATGTGATTGATATATCTTTTGTTTACCCTTACTGAGCATTTGAGATCACCCTTTTATGTTTTATTTTCCCCAGGATATAAAGAAAGGTTTTAGGTAAAAAAGGGAAGATATTTATGGGAGATGTTGAATATGTTTCACCACGATTATAAGATTATATTCCGAGTTTCCAAAGACACTAAACTATTACGATCCTTGTGTGTGTGTTTTTGTTATGTACTAAGTATTCTGCAAAAGTAATGTAATGTCTATGTACGTCAAGCTTCGGTTCTCTACAGTTGGTATCAGAGGAAAGGTTTAGTCAACCTTTGGAAACTAGGATGCGAAAACGTTAGTGAGATCCCTAGAGATATTTCTAATGTATGTCTAGGGATGTCTCTAAGGTTAAGTAGGTTATAGTCCTAGAATTGCGCTAACGATATTAGAATTTAACCTGAGATGTTAGATATTGAGGGTACTCCCCCTTTACTATGTTGTTTTATTTATCATGATTTTTTCCTCTCACAGAATTCTCTTTGTGTTTTAGTAAATGGAGGGAACCAGAAGGAATTTGGTTAAGATTGAATCCAATGAACAAATTGGTGACTATGAGAAACAAAATTGTGTAATTCCTAGAGAGAAAGATATTGTGATTATGCCGAATCAGTCATCGTGATATATGATTAACAAGGTAAAATTTAGTGGTATGCCTAATTCATCAAAGAAGAGGAAGATAAACTATTATGCATGTTCGCATGTTGAGGAGCATAAAGAAAGGAAGATTGAGATTTCTAAAGAAGGGAAGAAGAACCTTGAGGAATACCTCAAATGGAGGGACCGATGTTATCTGTGTGGAGAAAAGGGTCATAGAGTGACAGACTGTTATGGAGTTAAATGTCTTATTTGTGGAGAACATGGGCATTACCCAACTCAATGCCCTGACCTAAAAAGTTACTTCTAAATCAAGGAAGGACTTATTCCAGGACAATCATTGAAGTGGATGGACTGAAGTGTTTATGTATTGGTATTCAATAATAATGTTGTTTAGGTACTTATATGGTGTATTTGAATATTTATGTATTGGTCTATTGTGGTTTTCAATAATTTTAAAGTACCGGTAACCATGAAAAGTGATTCAAATATTTTGGAAAGTAGATGATATGCGTATAATGAAGGGATAAGGAGAAAATGAAATGATTGACAGTATTCATGAGCTCATGATTGATATAAGTTCTAAGTGATATCATGGTTTGAGTATATAGAATTTTGAGGATTTTGGTATGTGGAAAGTGTTAGCTTTTAACTGTATTCATTTTTTCACTAATGTTTAATGGTTATTCAAGAGAATACATGATTAAGGCCTTTTAATATTTGGAATGTGACCAACAAAGCATATCTTATGATATTTGGGGATCAACGATGGTATTAAATCTCTGGTAATCGTTTTCACTATATTATGAGAGTGGACTATAGTATTATGGATAAGCCTAAAGATTGGAATGGATTATGTTGGACGTAAGTTAGTATTGTTTAAGGATAGAAGTTTTTTCGATATTTTTGATGGGATGTTATAGTAACATAGTTTTAGAAAAAGGGCAACCTGCAGGACGGTCGACAGCCCATTGCTTCGGACAAGGCTGTGGGAATCGAACCAACAACCGAAGTGCGATTGGACTTTATCGCCTACCACTGGCCTACAGGAAGTCCTTGTTTAGTAGAAACTAGTTTTATTATATTAAGCAGTATGATATATGAAGTATAAGTCCATTTTAGTAACCATATATGATTAATCTCACTATAGATCAAATTATGTATATTTAATAACTTTTTTTAACCTTTTGTTTGAGACAGATGGAATGACCCGTCATTCTATCACATGATCTGCTAACACTTCACGAATAACAAATTCAACTTCATTTATTTAAGAGATGAAGTGGAAATTGTTCAAGGCACGAACAACAGTGAGATTGTACCAAAATAAAGTAAGTATTTATTCTAATCCAAATTCTTCAACTTTAGGTAAATGATCTTGAAAACCAAAAATGGTGTCCTAGTGCTCTTATATCTGATAAATCAGATGGTACCTTAGATCATCACAAATTTATGGCTTTGTGATTGCTGGCTTTTCCATAGCCATGTTCTCTACCACTCTCTATCAGAACATGATGGTTAGATTTCTCTTCCATATCCATATTTTCACCTATGTGGAAACCTAGTGATTAGTTTATTTGTGTAATCATTACATTTCATACTTTATTTTTTTAAAGCCACATTTTGGTATTTCTTTTTATGATGTGGGTTTCTATTAAAGAATCTTTCGAGAAGTAAACCATTTATAACCCCGACGAATTTCGAGGGAGAAATTCATTTTAAGGGTGGTAGAATGTAACATCCCGAGATTTTATGAAAAATATTCTTTTCATTAATGTCTTGTGTTGTACGCTACACCAAAAGGAGCTTGCTCAACACGCATCCTTGACTTGCCTTGCATTACACGCAATCACGACCTTCCTCGATTACGTGTGTAGTACGCAATACATAGTTTCACTAAACAACGATATGCTATTAAAATATTATTAAAACTAGCCATTATGAATAGTAATAACCACCTTTTAAAATTTTAGAAATTTTAGCTCTCAAAATGGACTTCATTTTTGGATTCGAAGTATCTAGTTTAGCCTAAGGTGAAATTTTGGTACTTTTCGGATAACTTTCATATTATGATGAATAGTGAAAATTACTAAATTATAATTAAAAACAACTTTTTTAATCGAAATAATTAATAGTGATAAATTATTAATTTAAGTGGTTTTAAATTATATTTAGAATAAATTTTTACAATTTAATACAATGTTGGTCATTGGATGTATTTTCACATTTAAACCAGTCATAAACAAGTGTCAATCTATTGATAGTTATTATCTCTTAAGAACACGCTATTTGTTTTGACGGCGTGAATTAATTTTTAAATTAATTAATGCAACTGATATGTTTTGAATTTGATAAAATAGACATCTTTTTTGAATTCATAATATCAAATATAGCTTAGATCTAATTTTTGGTATTTTTCTGGAAACTTTCATTTTTTGATGAATAGTGAAACCACTAAGTGGTAGTTAAAAAACTGAATTTTTCATAAAACATAATTTTACCGCTTCTGTGAGTGGAATTTCGAAAATCCGAGAGACACATTTGATGTAAGTAAGTAAAATGTGGTTCAATGAGATGAAAATAATTTTTTGGTGAATGGTATCTTTTTACTTTTTTACCACGCTTAAAAGTAAATAGGGTAATTAAGGGTAAAAATGATATTATTATTACCCTAACACATGTATTAATTCTATTGGACAAGTGTAATTAGAACAAAAACAACCTTCGGAATAAAATATGACCATTTAGGCCCACTTGGATTAGATTAGGACATTTATTAATAATTTATTTAAAGAATGGTTAAAATAGTTAAAATCAATGTTAAATAAGTAAATCATTTTTAATATGGGGATATACATAAGATAAATTCGACTATAAATATTAATTAGAAAGCTAAAGAGATTTCCCACATAATGGTTTTTTATTTGTAATTTTTAGACATTAGATAATTTAATTTATTTATGACACAACGATGATTCAGTAATTATCTGATTAAAGAAATATTGACATAATTGATGTTATAAATACCCAAATAAATATAATTTGAGACTTTTTATGAATTCCAATAATTTTCTAGGTTAATATGAAATGTTAGTATATATTTAATTAACCTTTTTCGATCTTATCTTTCTGTTAGGATTTTCAAAAAAATCAATTACTAAATAGTGTCAAAATTGACATAAAATAGTTTTTAAAACAAATATTATATTATTAATTGTTATTTTATTCCTAAAAATCTATGGGTCGGCAAAATGACATAGATAAGGTTATATATATTAATAATAAACAACTTGGGGTTCGTTTGGCTTGATATAGTAAGTTTATTAACATTATAGTATAAGAACACAAGAAGACACGGTAAAAGTAAAATTATTTAACTTAATGTTAAATCTAAATGATAAGGTTAAAATAGTAACCTAAACTTGTATAAATTCTATTGGATGAGATAATTTCGACCCATCCCCACCTTAGCCTCGAAATAAAACAATTTGGAGGTATTTAAAACCGAACATGACTTTATAATAAAATAATATTTTTAGTTATTCCAAAGGTGCCCCTCTCCTCCCTTATAAAAGGGCACCTCCTCCCTCTCTTCCTCACACAACTTTGAGCCTTCAAGCTCAGCGAACCCCGGCCAAATTCTCTTCTCCACTTCCCTAGAGACATCCTATAGGTCCTGGTCTTCTTCAATGACCAATTTTAGTGCGATAAAAGGAGGTCTCAAAGAAGCACTTCAAAGAAGAGGTAATATCCATTACCGATCCTTTCCAATTTCTTTCTTCTTCAACTTCTTCTTCTTTAGTTGTTTCATTATGAAGTAATAACATCAGTATCACTAATATACTGATATGTTATTATAAGTATGAAACAACCCTATTTAACCATCTATCCATCCTATGGAAAATGAAATCACCGCGCGTGCGTACGTACGGAATACCGTCTCCACGCCGTGGTGTAATCTATTTTCCACCACCACCTTACATGGATGGGTATAATGGTGTAAATAATGACTATATATGACTATTATAAAGTGATTTTGATTCTGAAATAGTATACATACACTCCAATACAATTTCACGATCATGAGAACGATATTATCGCTCGTGCGTACGTACGGACTACCGTCTCCACGACGCGATGAGATTCATTCTCCACGTTAACCATTCATGAATTATTATAATGTATATATAATAATTAATAATTATATATATGACATAATAATGGTTATGGATTTATTTTTATGTCATCTACTTAATTCCATTCAACTCAATAAGGAAAAGAAAACAGCGTTCATGCGTACATACGGTCTACCGTCTCCATGAACGGTGTATTTCTTTCCATTTACTGATCTATTATATATATATATATATATTCTCAATATATATTATATATAAATCATGTTCTATATTCTATAATTAAGTAACCATGATCTATGTAATCATATGAATAATTACAAGTCAACACACGGACGACAAATGAAACGATTTTACCCAAAACGCTCTTTAACATGGAATTTACAAAAGAACGGGTAATATAAAGCCATAAGTGAACCATATATGATATCATAACAATGAGTATGATTCTGGAATAAGTAAATGACATTATTTAAATCATTATACAGGAGGTTCAGACACATACGAATAAAATCGGACCTAAGGTAAGGGAAATATCACAATCTCATTTTTATCCGAGATTTGTTATAATTTGAAAGTTACTGGGGTGTATTTTATCATCCACATCCATCATTCCTCAATATTTAATATTATTTCCATCCACCTAAAATTGTTTAAAACCTATTTTACCCTTTGGTGAGTTTTTAGTAAAAGATATGAAAAGAATCTTTTGTCGTTTTTCGTACGAGGTACTTTTTGACTTTTACGACAAAAGTACGAGAAGAATGTTTTTTTAACTTATACGACATGAATGGATTTTTAAAACATTATTTCCAAGAAGCTTCCCTTACAAGTTTTCAAGTTTATTTTTAATCAACTTCTTTTAGTTTAGAATTGAATGACATGTTAAAAAAGGAAAAGTGTTTTTGAAGTATAAAGGATATTTTCCTCAAGAATAGAGTTCAAGTGTTTTATCAAAAACTATTTTCCATATAAGATAATATAGGGTTCTGTTTATATACCTATTATTACATTGATTTGATTATGTTGTGATGGAATTATTTTTATGAATTCCTTTATCTTATATGAATTGTTTTATGATGTCATGTTGTTTAAGAATCCCATTTTTATTACATGGGTTATGCAATGATGTATGATTTATGATTTTGTGGCACACATAAGAATGGTATCAATATGAGATGGGTGGGACCTATATCTCCCTCCAATGCATTGGGTAAAGAATTTATATCTCATGATATAGACATGGCTGGAATGGTAGGTTATACCGGTTCAGTGAAACAGGACTGAAACGAGGAATGAACTCGATTCAGAAATGGACTTTGTCCACTAAGATAGTCTTGGCAGTGAGTCTTGACTAATAATAAATGATTCTCTATGATTATGTGTGTATGCCACAAAGTTTCATGTTTTAATTTATGATTATTGGGATTACATTTCACTAGTATGATTTATCCCATGTTATAAAATTATGATTTCTTTTGCAGGTTATGATTTCCAAAAGTTATGTTCTTATGTATATGATGTGATTGATATTTCTTTTGTTTACCCTTACTGAGCATTTGAGCTCACCCTTTTATGTTTTCTTTTCCCCAGGATATAAAGAATGGTTTTAGGTAAAAAAAGGAAGATATTTATGGGAGATGTTGAATGTGTTTCACCACGATTAGAAGATTATATTCCGAGTTTCCAAAGACACTAAACTATTACGATCCTTGTGTGTGTGTTTTTGTTATGTACTAAGTATTCTGCAAAAGTAATGTAATGTCTATGTACGTCAAGCTTCGGTTCTCTATAGTTGGTATCAGAGGAAAGTTTTAGTCAACCTTTGGAAACTAGGATGCGAAAACGTTAGTGAGATCCCTAGAGATATTTCTAAGGTATGTCTAGGGATGTCTCTAAGGTTAAGTATACATATAGGTTATAGTCCTAGAATAGCGCTAACGATATTAGAATTTAACCTGAGATGTTAGATATTTAGGGTACTCCCCCTTTACTATGTTGTTTTCTTTATCATGATTTTTGCCTCTCATAGAATTCTCTTTGTGTTATAGTAAATGGAGGGAACCAGAAGGAATTCGATTAACATTGAATCCAATGAACAAATTGGTGACTATGAGCAACAAAATTGTGTAATTCCTAGAGAGAATGATATTGTGATTATGCCAAATCAGTCATCGCGATATATGATTAACAAGGTGAAATTCAGTGGTATGCCTAATTCATCAAAGAAGAGGATGATAAACTATTATGCATGTTCGCATGTTGAGGAACATAAAGAAAGGAAGATTGAGATTTCTAAAGAAGGGAAGAAGAACCTTGAGGAATACCTCAAATGGAGGGACCGATGTTATCTGTGTGGAGAAAAGGTTCATAGAGTAACAGACTGTTACGGAGTTAAATGTCTTATTTGTGGAGAACATGGGCATTACCCAACTCAATGCCCTGACCTAAAAAGTTACTTCTAAATCAAGGAAGGACATATTCCAGGACAATCATTGAAGTGGATGGACTGAAGTGTTTATGTATTGGTAATCAAGAATAATGTTGTTGAGGTACTTATATGGTGTATTGGAATATTTATGTATTGGTCTATTGTGGTTTTCAATAATTTTAAAGTACTGGTAACCATGAAAAGTGATTCAAATATTTTGGAAAGTAGATGATATGTGCATAATGAAGGGATAAGGAGAAAATGAAATGATTGACAGTATTCATGAGCTCATGATTGATAAAAGGACTAAGTGATATCATGGTTTGAGTATATAGAATTTTGAGGATTTTGGTATGTGGAAAGTGTTAGCTTTTAACTGTATTCATGTTTTCACTAAGGTTCAATGGGTATTCAAGAGAATACATGATTAAAGCCTTTTAATGTTTGGAATGTGACCAACAAAACATATCTTATGATATATGGGGATCAACGATGGTATTAAATCTCTGGTAATCGTTTTCACTATATTATGAGAGTGGACTACAGTATTATGGATAAGCCTAAAGATTGGAATGGATTATGTTGGACGTAATTTAGTATTGTTTAAGGATAGAAGTTTTTTCTTTATTATTTATGGGATGTTATAGTAATATAGTTTTAGAAAAAGGACAACCTGCAGGACGGGCGACAGCCCATTGCTTCGGACAAGGTTGTGGGAATCGAACCAACAACCGAAGTGCGATTGGCCTTTATCGCCTACCACTGGCCTACAGGAAGTCCCTGTTTAGTAGAAACTAGTTTTATTATATTAAGCAGTATGATATATGAAGTATAAGTCCATTTTAGGAACCATATATGATTAATCTCACTATAGATCAACTTATGTATATTTAATAAATTTTGTTAACCTTTTGTTTGAGACAGATGGAATGACCCGTCATTCTATCACATGATCTGCTAACACTTCACGAATAACAAATTCAACTTCATTTATTTAAGAGATGAAGTGGAAATTGTTCAAGGCACGAACAACAGTGAGATTGTACCAAAATAAAGTAAGTATTTATTCTAATCCAAATTCTTCAACATTAGGGAAATGATCTTGAAAACCAAAAATGGTGTCCCAGTGCTCTTATATCTGATGAATCAGATGGTACCTTAGATCGTCACAAATTTATGGCTTTGTGATTGCTGGCTTTTCCATAGCCATGTTCTCTACCACTCCCCATCAGAACATGATGGTTAGATTTCTCTTCCATATCCATATTTTCACCTATGTGGAAACCTAGTGATTAGTTTATTTGGGTAATCGTTACATTTCATACTTTAGTTTTTTAATGCCACATTTTGGTATTCCTTTTTACGATGTGGGTTTCTATTAAAGAAACTTTCGAGAAGAAAACCATTTATAACCCCGACGAATTTCGAGGGAGAAATTCATTTTAAGGGGGGTAGAATGTAACACCCCGAGATTTTATGAAAAATATTCTTTTCATTAATGTCTTTTGTTGTACGCTACACCAAAAGGAGCTTGCTCAACACGCATCCTTGACTTGCCTTGCATTACACGCAATCGCGACCTTCCTCGATAGCGTGTGTAGTACGCAATACAGAGTTTCACTAAACAACGATATGCTATTAAAATATTATTAAAACTAGCCGTTATGAATAGTAATAACCACCTTTTAAAATTTTATAAATTTTAGCTCTCAAAATGGACTTCATTTTTGGATTCGGAGTATCTAATTTAGCCTAAGGTGAAATTTTGGTACTTTTCGGATAACTTTCATATTCTGATGAATAGTTAAAATTACTAAATTATAATTAAAAACAACTTTTTTAATCGAAATAATTAATAGTGATAAATTATTAATTTGAGTGGTTTTAAAGTATATTTAGAATATATTTTTACAATTTAATACAATGTTGGTCATTGGATGTATTTTCACATTTAAACCAGTCATAAAAAAGTGTCAATCTGTTGATAGTTATTATCTCTTAAGAACACGCTATTTGTTTTGACGACGGGAATTAATTTTTAAATTAATTAATGCAACTGATATGTTTTTAATTTGATAAAATAGACATCTTTTTTGAATTCATAATATCAAATATAGCTTAGATTTAATTTTTGGTATTTTTCTGGAAACTTTCATTTTTTGATGAATAGTGAAACCACTAAGTGGTAGTTAAAAAACTGAATTTTTCATAAAACTTAATTTTACCGCTTCTGTGAGTGGAATTTAGAAAATCCGAGAGACACGGTTGATGTCAGTAAGTAAAATGTGGTTCAATGAGATGAAAATAATTTTTTGGTGAATAGCAAGTTTTTACTTTTTTTTACCACGGTTAAAAGTAAATAGGGTAATTAAGGGTAAAAATGATATTATTATTACCCTAACACATGTCCTACTTCTATTGGACAAGTGTAATTCTACCAAAAACAACCTTAGGAATAAAATATTACCATTTAGACCCACATGTATTAGATTAGGACATTTATTATTAATTTATTTAAAGAAGGGTTAAAATAGTTAAAATCAATGTTTAATAAGTAAATAATTTTTAATATGGGTATATACATAAGATAAATTCGACTATAAATATTAATTAGAAAGATAAAAAGATTTCCTACATAATGGTATTTTATTTTTAATTTTTAGACATTAAATAATTTAATTTATTTATGACACAACGATGATGCAATAATTATCTTATTAATGAAATATTGACATAATTGATGATATAAATACCCAAATAAATATTATTTGAGAATTTTTATGAATTACACCAATTTTATAGGTTAATAAGCCATGTTAATATATATTTAATTAACTTTGTTCGAAATTATCATTCTGTTAGGATTTTCAAAAAAAACAATTAATAAATAGTGTAAAAATTGACATAAAATAGTTTTTAAAACAAATATTATATTATTAATTGTTATTTTATTCCTAAAAATCTAAGGTTCGGCCAAATGACTTATATAAGGTTATATATATTAATAATAAACAACTTGGGGTTCTTTTTTCTTGATATAGTAAGTTTATTAACCTTATAGTATAAGAATACAAGAAGACACGGTAAAAGTAAAATTATTTAACTTAATGTAAAATCTAAATGATAAGGTTAAAATAGTAACCTAAACTTGTATAAATTCTATTTTATGAGAGAATTTCGACCCATACCCACCTTATCCTCGATATAAATCAATTTTGAGGTATTTAAAACCGAACATGACTTTATAATAAAATAATATTTTTAGTTATTCCAAAGGTGCCCCTCTCCTCCCTTATAAAAGAGAACCTCCTCCCTCTCTTCCTCACACAACATTGAGACTTCAAGCTCGGCCAACCCCTGCCAAATTCTCTTCTCCACTTCCCTAGAGATATCCTAGAGGTCTTGGTCTTCTTCAAAGACCAATTTTAGTTCCATAAAAGGAGGTCTCAAAGAAGCACTTCAAAGAAGAGGTAATATCCATTACCGATCCTTTCCAATTTCTTTCTTCTTAAACTTCTTCTTATTTAGTTGTTTCATTACGAAGTAATAACATCAGTATCACTAATATACTTATATGTTTTTATAAGTATGAAACAAACCTATTTAACCGTCTATCCATCCTATGGAAAATGAAATCACCGCGCGTGCGTACGTACGGAATACCGTCTCTACGTCGTGGTGTAATCTATTTTCCACCACCACCTTACATGGATGGGTATAATGGTGTAAATAATGACTATATATGTCTATTATAAAGTGATGTTGATTCTGAAATAGTATACATACACTCCAATACAATTCCACGATCATGAGAATGATATTATCGCTCGTGCATACGTACGGACTACCGTCTCCACGACGCGATGAGATTCATTCTCCACGTTAACCATTCATGAATGGTTATAAAGTATATATAATAATTAATAATTAAATATATGACATAATAATTATTCTGGATTTATGTGTATGTCGTCTACTTAATTCCATTCAACTCAATAAGGAAAAGAAAACAGCGTTCATGCATACGTACGGTCTACTGTCTCCATGAACGGTGTATTTCTTTCCATTTACTGATCTATTATATATATATATATATATTCTGAATATATATTATATATAAATAATGTTTTATATTCTATAATTAAGTAATCATGATCTAATTAATCATATGAATAATTACAAGTCAAAACACGGACGACAAATGAAACGATTTTACCCAAAACGCTCTTTAACATGGAATTTACAAAAGAACGGGTAATATAAAGCCATAAGTGAACCATATATGATATCATAAAAATGATTATGATCTTGGAATAAGTCAATGACATTATTTAAATCATTATACAGGTGTTTCGGACACATACAAAGAAAATCGGACCTAAGGTAAGGGAAATATCACAATCTCATTTTTATCCCAGATTGTTTATACTTTGAAAGTTACTGGGGTGTATTTTATCATCCACATCCATCTTTCCTCAATATTTAATATTATTTCCATCCACCTAAAATTGTTTAAAACCTATTTTACCCTTTGGTGAGTTTTTAGTAAAAGATATGAAAAAAAATCTTTTGTCGTTTTTCATACGAGGTACTTTTTGACTTTTTCGACAAAAGTACGAGAAGAATGTTTTTTTTAACTTATACGACGTGAATGGATTTTTAAAACATTATTTCCAAGAACTTACCTTACAAGTTTTAAATTATATTTTTAATCAACTTCTTTTAGTTTAGAATTGAATGACATGTTAAAAAATGAAAAGTGTTTTTGAAGTATAAAGGATATTTTCCTCAAGAATAGAGTTCAAGTGTTTTATCAAAAACTATTTTCCATCTAAGATAATATAGGGTTCTGTTTATATACCTATTATTACATTGATTTTATTATGTTGTGATAGAATTATTTTTATGAATTCCTTTATCTTATATGAATTGTTTTATGATGTCATGTTGTTTAAGAATCCCATTTTTATTACATGGGTTATGCAATGCTGTATGATTTATGATTTTGTGGCACACATAAGAATGGTATCATTATGAGATGGGTGGGACCTATATCTCCATCCAATTCATTGGGTAAAGATTTTATATCTCATGAGATAGACATGGCTGGAACGGTAGGTTATACCGGTTCAGTGAAACAGTATTGAAATGAGGAATGAACTCAGTTCAGAAATGGACTTTTTCCACTAAGATAGTCTTGGAAATGAGTATTGACTAATAAGAAATGATTCTCTATGATTATGTGTGTATGCCAAAAAGTTTCATGTTTTATGTTATGATTATTGGGATTACATTTCACTACTATGATTTATCCAGTGTTATGAAATTATGATTTCTTTTGCAGGTTAAGATTTCCAAAAGTTATGTTCTTATGTATATGATGTGATTGATATTTCTTTTGTTTATCCTTACTGAGCATTTGAGCTCACACTTTTATGTTTTCTTTTCCCCAGGATATAAAGAAAGGTTTTAGGTAAAAAAAAGGAAGATATTTATGGGAGCTGTTGAAGATGTTTCACCACGATTATAAGATTATATTCGGAGTTTCCAAAGACACTAAACTATTACGATCCTTGTGTT
This sequence comes from Viscum album, assembly GCA_963277665.1. NCBI lineage: Eukaryota > Viridiplantae > Streptophyta > Magnoliopsida > Santalales > Viscaceae > Viscum > Viscum album. The sequence continues at coordinate 398,541,185 of OY728148.1, forward strand.
TGTGTTTTTGTTATGTACTAAGTATTCCTCAAAAGTAATGTAATGTCTATGTATGTCAAGTTTCGGGTCTCTACACTCTATGTGAATTAAATGCATGAAAAAACTTTTTTCTCAAGAATGTCTTGCTCCCCCATCAGCTCAAAAAATGAATAACCACCAAACACCTCTTCCTTTATGAATTTCACACTTTTAATGTCCGAATCAATGAACATCGTCCATCTTTTCCCCAATTGGGAGCATTGTATCGACTTGAATTCAGATATGGATTTCTCTTCAAAACAATGATTTTGAGTAAAATAAAGTTATCTTTTGGTATTTTAAAATTGATGAACACCCATCCCAAATGTGTAACGTTATTTCTAAGCACCCATCCATATTTCCATCATGACATTTCTTCCACCCATGTAGAAATAAATATGGTAACACATTTAAATCTTCTCAAATAGGTTCTTCAGAATAAAACATCCCATCTTCTCCCTCCCCCACACTTGAGTTCAATAATAATCTAACATTTAACTTCGTGAGAAGGTTGAAAAATGGATAAATGGATTTTTATGTGGATTCCTAACAATTTATTTTATGGATACTATGGGATTAATAAAGGTAATATGTAAATTTAGACCAAAATAATAGTTCACTGCAAATGGGGTTTCAAATTGGTGCCTCAATCATATTTAACCCATTCCCTGAACTCCAAGAGCATTGAAAAAGAATAAAAATAGTAAGTTCTGGAAAACAAAACATGTCTCAAGACTCTCAAGAAAAAATATAAATGTATGATAATGTCAAACAGGTTTATAAACCTCTCAGTTTTGTCATGATTTTCAATTGGGATAACACTAATGCACATGAGTGTCACAATCAACCAAATGTCATCAAATGAAATGTTTGGAAATCAAAAAAAAATTCATTCAATATCCATTTAAATACTAAAATAATAAAATCAATAAAATTTCCACAAACACTAAGATAGATTGAATTTTATAATGTATTTTATTTAGCTCATGACTCCTAAAAATAGACAAAAAAATGAAAAAGGGAAACAAGATAATTTTAAAAAAACAACAAGAAAAAAAAAGGAAGCAAAAACAAATTTACTATTTTTTTATATAACTCCACCTCAAATATTCAATTTATGTCCCCCTTTTATGTCAAATTAGATCAAAAAACATTTTCACATAGAATTTATATTTGGTAGTAAATAAAATAAATAAAAAGAAAGACCAAACCTGATCTGTTTTTTAGTGGAAGCCTTGAGTTAAGCTGCTACTACTTTAAAACTACAAGAAAGAAATAAAAAGAAATAAAAAAATAAATAATAATAAATAGGAAGGGGATAGAAAAGGGATAATTCTTGGTTTGACCCCCAAGAGGGGATTGGTTTTTATTTCCCCTAGTCATGTGGTTATAGATGATTACTCTCAATAAGATGGTGGATATGGTTTCTTTGAGATAATCCACCACATGTGACTTTTCTTAGTTTTCATGAGTAGACACCAGGATTGAAGAACACCAAAGAAGAAAATTTTTTTCAAAACCCCCAATAATGAAGAAAGAGAGATTTTGAGTTAAGGAGTGAGAGGTAATAGGATATAGGGGTGCTCCTTGTGTACTAATGTGGTGTCCTCCTCAATATGCTAGGAAAGTTGTTATAAATGAGGTAGTCACACAAAATGATTCAATATATCTTCTTCTTTGATCACCACCACATGTGTAGTATATTACTTAACATCCTTGGTTTGATTCATTTTCATTGTATCAAAATTTTCATGAATGGAGAAGTCAAAAAAAAATTCAGTTTGAATAAAATTAAAACAAGACGAATCAATCAAGAAATATTCCCTTTCAAGTATGTCATCTTGGAGATTGACATCTTCATGAAAGACCATTAAAAACTAAATTTTAGCATGTGCATTTTATCCATCATCTTCCAATGAAAGAGAAATGTCAAAAGGTTCTGATTTTTCAATATCAATGATGGGAAGGCCAGGTTTAAAGTTATCTTCAATAAAGTGATTCCATGATTCTTCAAAATAAATGGATCTCCCATAAGTGCATCACCTAGAATTTGTACATGATGGAACTCCAAGAGTAATGGTTTATTACATGATGATATGATTAAATACATTAGTGACTATTTCTCACCCTCCTAGGGTTCTTTGATATAAAAAATGATTGGTGAAATCTCTTCCCCCATACGCATTGGTTTAGGTTCTAGCTCAGGTTCAGGTTCGGGTACCTCTTGTCATGCACATACATATTCATATATAAAATATATTTGGATATCAAATTTTTATACTAAATTACTAATCCTTTAATAATTATCATCAATATAATTAAAAACTTATTCATTAACTTGAGATTCATCAGTCCATACATATAAATTTGAATCGAAAGACATCATGAACAAATTTTTTTTTGAATTTATGATTATTTATGTGTTTTTTAAAATTAAATGAAGAAAAATTATTTAAAAATGTGAATAAAAATAGTGAGTGAAGACCACATGGCTCCCTAGAAATGTCACCAAATTAATGAAGGGTTGTGGTGCGCTCTCTCAAAAATATTTATACGAAGTGCCGCACAGTGGCTCACCTAGGTGGATCTCTTGAGGAGCTGTTGCGACCAATCACTGAATAATTATAATACACTATATATATATCAAATAAAATAAAAATAAATATATATGTGATAATTGAGAATGAAATACTAAAATTATATATGAAGATACAATGAAAACATAATGAATGTAAAAAGACTGATTTTAGAAAAATGAGACATTCCCTTGAGCATCGCCCAATGTGAACCTTCATCATCTCCTTCAAATCCCTTTTTTCATTTTCTATACATTCCACTTTTTTGATTAGTGGGAACCTCACAACCACAATTTCTTCAAAATACATAATCCAGCCCATTGAAACCAGATGACCAGATTCCCAGATGACCAAGCCACAAAACACTAATAAAGATTCAAAATTCAATGTTCAAACCAAGCATTGTCACGCCACCTCGGGAGAAAACATCACGTGGGTAGATGAAACCTGGCAGTCGCCTCGATCCCACTACAAACCATCAATAATACTTCTTGCCACAAATCTATTTTCAAGAATCAAATTTTAAAAAGCACTCACCATCTTCAACATCACATACCAACATCATCAGATGACCCCAACCCACACCGCCACTAGCAATGAAATCATGTCGCCTTGCAATCCTAGAACCACCACCATGGGAATCTCAATACAGCAATGTGATCCCAAAAGAACCTTAGAAATGATGAAAAACACAGAACGAAAATCCATCAAAATAGAACATGAACATACCGAAGGGACACAACCAACGAAGATGAACCACTGAGAACCCTGTCGACAGCTCAAAGATCACCTCCCAGAACTTCCTGAAAACCACAACTCCAGACCGACTAGGAGATGAGCTATGGAATTCTAAAGCCATGGCAGATCAGAAGAATCCGAGACCTCAATAGTGATCCATCAACCATGCCATGAATCAATCACCACCAAGCCGCCTCGATTTACAAAAGTTGAGCGGCAAACCTCCTCAAGCCACACCCCTAACGATCATCACCTTCGACATATCCACTTTCGAGTAAAAACACACCATAAATCATCCCATTGAACTTCAAACCACATCATCAAATACACCATTAACCTCTACATCTCCATATCACCCTCAAATAAAACCAAACATCATAGCCTTCATTGAGGAATCAAGAACATGGTGCAAGAACAAGGACTCAGAAAGCAGACCCCACAAAAACAGAAGAAGAAAAGGAGATCATGATGATGTAGAAGTCACCACTAAATCCCATCTCTGACGCAACCCAAACCACCGAAGAACCATTTTTACAAACCAGCATGGGGTTTCAAAACAATAGGTTAGGTGATAATAGTAGAGAAGACAGTGTTCGAAGTCCTGAATAACAATAAGAAAAAGATGCAACACGGCACAAAACTCCAACAAAACACAATCCTAAACTACCTGAGTGCCATCTGATAAAACCAAAATGGGGTTAAAACATAATGTATCTAGCGATAAAATCAGTAAGGCAGCGTTTGATGTCGTCGAAACACCAGCAAAATAGTTCCGCCAATGAGAACTTCGAGGGAAAGGGGGTTGAGAGGAATAAATGAAAAACACTCATCATCTGAGGAATGATGAGGGGGATAAAAGTAAAATAATGGTAGATAGAAGTGACGTATTCAAGAGTAAACCGTAGAATACGTCGGGAAGAGAGCAAGGGAGAGGACCAGGAAAGTGTGGCGCCATAACCTTCATCTTCTAATTATTAGTCTCAAATATACTTAATGAGAATTCTTTATAATATGCATGAGCATCCCCTTATTCCTATAGATTTGAATATACAGCACACTCAACGATCGCTGAGATATCGTACATCCACCTCCTCAATCAAGGGAGAATGTGACAGAAATAAAAAGTTAAGCCTTGGGTAGCAAGTAGAGACCTGAAGGTACCTTAACCAATAAGATCACCCTTAGTAAAACTCTATGAAAATAAGAAACATTATGAATGAATATTCAATATCTTGTTTTCATAACTATATTTCTCCCCCAAGAACTTCATTGGGTTAGCTACTCATGATCATGAGCATAAGAGTCCACAATGGAAAGAAAATAGAGGGAGAAAACAAAATATATAAGAATAAGACTGAAAGGAGAACACTTAAATTAAAATAATAAATGATATTACATAATGAAAGTAAAAGAAAATTTAACAATAAACTACATATATTGTCCAAAAAAGTCTACCCTTAAGTTGCCAACCCTTTGAAAAAAAGAAGACACACTATTTTATAGGGAGAGGTGGTGACATTTTGGCTCCAAAAATCTTCCTCTGAATGTATGTGCATGTTATCCATATTTAATGATCGAATTTAGGAATTTTTTATTCCTAAACATTTTTCGGTTACTTTCCCACTATTGACCCATGATATTTCAGCTCTATTGGACATTTAATGGAGGATATATGGCTGCATTACTTGGAATATTTAATTCCGAAACACAGACTATTCGTATTCCAATACATCGAGTCACAATGCATTAATGGTGTTAGTAATTAAAAGATCAGGCATTTTTAGATTAATGAAACATGTTCCTATGGATATCTTCTTGCTCCATGTAAAATATTATCTCATTTGGTTTGTCCATTTATGAGATATTGTCCCTAATATAATATTCTCTAGTTCTGTGCATAGTTTTCAAGGCCCAACTAGTGAGATGGATTTCATCTTTCCAATGATGTCTTAAGTATTAGTTCTAGAAGGATAAAATGAAGAACATAATACATAGAAACCTAAAAAATCATTTTTTTTAATGTGGATCATTGTATAAAACGTTTTGTCCGAAATACTAAAATAAATTAAAACTATTTAAATCCAAAATAATCCATTTTTCTAATTAAGCTCAAAAATGATTCTAAAAATATAAATTTAAAAATTATTCTTGAAATAAAATTTTGGTGGGATTAAAAAATTGAAATCAAGAATAAAATAACTGAAAATATGTTTTTTAATCAGTGGGTCTGTATCTATCAATCCCATTTGGGTCAGTGCCTAGCGATCCTATGGGGGTCAACATCTATCGATGCTATGTGAGTCAGCAGTATAGCATCTTGAAAGAATCAGATGACCAAGTGATACATTTAATCATCAGTACTTCTTTACCTGAGTTATATACCTCATGTGAGATGAGACTTTTACCTTCGCGGTGTTACTTTCATGGTGTTACCTTTGTTGTACTTTTACCTTCGCGGTGTTGCCTTCGTGGTGTTACCTTTGTGCTACTTTTACCTTCATTGTGTTACCTTTCTGTTGTTACCTTTATGCTACATTTACCTTTGTAGTGTTATCTTCGTGGTGTTTCTATTGTGGTATTATTCTTTCGTGGCTCAGTTGTGAAAATTTCATAAATGTTACGGCCTTATGTTTCCACATGAATGAGAGATGTATCTTTTGATTAATTATATATATGTATCGGCATGTACCTAAGTAAAGTTGATGACTACTGCTTCGTGCTTAGTAATTTACGTCTTAATTTGTGATTCATCCTTTGTTGAACTTTGGTATACATTCAAGGTTATCGGGGTTCCTACTGATTATTGTTATACTCAACCCTACATGGGTTATGCCTGCACCATAATGTGTCTTGTGAAGATGAAAGACAGTGTTGATCGATGCTGAGGGATCCAGGACTGGATGGTGTATAGGGGTAGACAATTTGACATGATTTGAAATAGTTTCTACTGATTGTGAACAATACATACCCTTCAGGTAGGATCCTTGGTGGATGTTCTAGGAGCTATTTTCAGCTTCAGTTGTACTTGGACTTTCATGTTGGGCTTGTATTCCTTCCCCTTTAATTTCATTACTCTTTTTACTATATCCTTTTATTTCGTGGTTACTCCTTGGTGTATTCTTGGATTTTTTTTTGTATTGGTCTAAATGAAATTCCTTTTTATTATATGGATTCGTCTTTCCAATGCTAGTCGCCAGCCCCTGGCCTATGGAAGGTTGGAATGGGGTAGTCACGGTATGGGCCCTGGGGGACGGGTCACGACAAAGTGGTATCAGAGGAGTCAGTTCTACTGAAGAACTAGGACACTGATTTTATCTATGTGGAAATAGTGTTATGTGTTATGAGTATGGTTTTATGTTTGGGGAATCCAGTGTTGGTGCAGCAACTGACGTATGCATACACCAAGACCCTGAACTAGGATTTCTGTCTTAGTACAAAAAACACTGATTGGGTTTGTTTTTGAAGTGTTTTACTTTTTTTCATTGATTAAGCTCACATTGTATAACATATTGACCGTGGTGCACATATTTTCTTTTAGGATGTTTCCATATAGAGAGACAGCCAGGATTCTCTGGAGAGTACATGATGATGGCCCACCGAGTCATGATTCCTTGTTGTTCGGCCCCCTTACAGTGTTGGAACATTCGGGTAGTGTACCAGCAGCACCACTACCCATTGGGTAGCCATTACCACCAGCCCCACCACCAGAGGGTGCATGCCAACTGAGTGTTTTGAATGAGTTTCAATAGCCAAGGCCTCTGAGGTTCTGAGGCGAGAGGGATCCGCAGGTGGCTGTGGACTGGATGGAGACTATTACCAAAGTTTTGCTTATATGGGACACTAGCTGATCTATTGGTTATCCTAGATACCAGTCTCTTCTAGGGAGAATTCTAGAGATTGTGGAATTTAACACTCCAATTAGGCGATGAGGAAACCCTCACATGGGCAGATATCGAGGGCCCTTTCAGGGATGATTTTGAACCAGCGACCATACACTCAGTGATTATACAGGAGCTGATACCCATACAATAGGGTAGCATGACTGTATCCCAATACTCCGTGAGTTTCACTAATCTCTCCTGCTACTCCACTAACATGGTATGATACCCTTTCATCAAGGCACAGACCTTTGAGTAGGGTCTCTGATGGAATATCAGAAAATTGATTTTATCACTCAGCATTCTGATGCAGGGTGGGGTTATAGAGTGAGCGCTTTTGTTAGAGATCTTCTTTGCTGAGTATGCACCGATAGTGAGAGCCACCATCGTATGGTAGGTAGTAGAGTCATTTTTAGAATTTATTAGACTGGTGACATAGAGGCCTATGTGGGCCAGAACATCTAGTAGATGACCTTAAGATATAGGGTCGGTGGTGCGGGGATCACGGTAGAGAGGAGGATAGATTAGGAGTAATAAATGATACTCGTGCGATGGGCAGGGTCACACGGCTCTCGACTACCCAACCAGCCGAACGAATGACCATTATATGGTCGAGGGATTGCCTAGGCAGAGGTAGAGGTTAGATCGATGAGGTCTACAGGGCGCCGGACATGGAAGAGGATCTATCCAGGTTGGATGTGATGGACGGTGATTCAAGGTTCTACCTCCACCACCTCTAGGTGGTCCAACCCGACCACGTGTAGTAGGTGGATAGGGACGAACTCAGCTTCATGTAGTCGAGGCCTACGTTCATGGTGCTTCATAAAATATTTAGGGTATGATATGCATCTACTCCACCCTTTTTGTTGTACTTATAGACACAGGTGATAGTCACTCTTTTATTTCAATGACCCTTGTTCAGATCTCGTAGATTATGATGGAGCTTTTGGCTCGTTCCTTAGGGATATAGACTCTTACAAGAGGGGATTCGACGATTAGACACTGGTGCCAGTAGTGTGAGCTTACTCTAGGAAGGGAGAGCTTCAGTTGGGATCTTCTAGTAGCGGTGTCAAGGCCTTAGGACATCATCATTGGTATGGACAGGTTATCCACAGTCCATGCTCATATTTAGTGTTTTGAGCGCAAATTGTGGTGTGTCTACGAGGATATGACCGGGATTTCTTTCACTAGTGAGAAGGAATCCTTTTAACATAGGATCAACGTTCCCAAAGGTGGGTGCATCCAATCACACATCATTTGGCTAGCCTTACCCTCAAAGTAGTTGATGTTGAGAGTCCTATCTATCCTGTTGTGGTGGACTGGTATTTCGATGTCATTCGTGATGATATTATGGGACTTCCTATAGAGATAGGTGGACTTTTACATCAACATATACCCTAAGAAGACACCGATATCTACACCAGCATATTAGATGGATCCCATAGAGAGTTGTGAGTTATGGGAACAATAAGGGGACTTGTCGAGGAAGGGGTTCAAAAAGCCCATTTTTTCTCCATGGGAGGACATGATTTTGTTCACCAAGATGGAAGATGAGACTTTGAGACTCTGTGTGGACTATCGGTTCCTAAGCTAGGTTACCATGAAGAAAAAGTATCAACTTCTTTGGATTGATGTTCACTTTGATCAGTTTAAGGGAGCTCAATGGTTTTCAAAAATAGGCCTCCAATCAGGCTATCATCAGCTCAGGGTAAAAGTTTAGGATGTTCATAAGACAACATTTTGGTGTTGGTATGGCCACTAGGAGTTCTTGGTTATTCCATTCGGCATGATCAATGCCTCTTCAGTGATCATGGGACTCCTGAACATGATCATTCATACATACCTAGATCATTTGGTGGTGGTCTTCATTGAAAAAATATTGATATACTCGGCATTGGATGAGGAGAATGAATGTCATCTGCAGATAGTTATGGATGCACTCTAAGATCACCATTTTTATGGTAATCTCTCGAAGTGACAGTTATGGATACGAGAGGTCCACTTTCTAAGACACATTATCTCGGAGGCTAGAGTTGTGGTGGATAGGGAAAAGGTAAAGACAGTGCTTTCTTGGGAGCCACCTAGGATTGTGAGCGAGGTGAAAAGTTTCCTAGAATTGGCTGGGTACTACCAGTGATTCATACAAGACATTTCTAGAGTTGCATCACCCTTTTCAGCATTGATGAAGAAGGGGAAACCCTTCGTATGTACAGAGATATGTAAACATAGTTTTTAGATGTTGAGGTAGAGACTAATGAGTGCCCCCATCTTGAGGCTACCATAAGAGGGCGTTGGGTTACTAGTCTACTACGACACATCAATGACTGGACTTGGATGTGTTCTGATTCAGAATTGAATAGTGATATTTTATGGTTCATGACAGCAAAGACAACATGAGCATAACTATGTTACCCATGACCTGGAGTAAGCAGCAATGGTATTCGCCTTGAAAATGTGGAAACACTACATTATGGGTGAACATTTTATGGTTTACACTGATCACAAGAGTCTCTAGTATATATTCTCATAGAAGGACATGAACCTGAGACAACAACATTGGGTATTGTTCCTCCTGGACTATGACTTTGAGATAGTAAACACTCCTAGAAAGTTGAATATAGTAGCAAACACACTCAGAAGAAGGATTGTTCTATAGTTTTTGAGTGAGGTGACGGAGGAGATAGCCGAGTTGCAGATATCCTTTGTGGATATATAAGGATCAGATTACCTTTATTCTATAACTAACACTCCCCCACTTCATCAACAAGTTCGGGAGGCGCAGCTTGGAGACATTGACTGCGAGACTCGACGTGCTCAGATATCCTCAAGACAGGCAGCTGATGGTTTTTATGATGGTGGAGATAATGTCATCATATTTAGAGGATGCACCAAGGTACATGTGGTGCTACAGGAGGAGGTATTGAGGGATCTCCATACGTCCCCTCTGGTGGTACATATTAGTGTGGAGATGATGTACCCGAACCTTCAGCATCAGCACTAGTGACGAGGGATGAATAATGCATTGTACGAGTTTGTATCCCGATGCCTCACTTGCCCATATATGAAGGTCAAGTATCAGTTATCAGAAGGCATGGAATATTCACTAGATGTGTTTAGTGGAAGTGTGATGGTATCTCTAGGGACGTGTTGATAGGGCTTCCACGTACGTCAAGGGGACATGATTCCATCTGCGTGATCTTTGACCGACTCAACAAGTCAGCCAACTTCCTACACATTTGAGTGAAGGGATCAGTAGAGGGATTGGCACACCTCTATATACAGAAGATTGTACGACTTCATGGGGTGCCATCGATGATCATCTTTGATCAAGACATAAATTTTACATCCATAATATGAAAGAGATTACTGGAGGCATTCGGGACTCAACTATGTTTTAGCACCACCTTTAATCCACATACAAATATTCAGATGGAGGGGATGATTTAAACACTGGAGGACATGCTTCATGATTGTATCCCAGATGTTTTCCATATATGGGAGGATCACTTGTCCTTGGTGGAGTTCTCATAGAAAAAATGATATCACTCCACCATCGGTATGACACTATTTGAGGCCTTGTATAGTTGACCGTGAAAATCAACTCCATGCTAGACAGACCCAAGGGAGTCAACACTTAAAGTTACAATGTTTGTACAGGCTACCACTGAGAAGGTGTAGATCATCCAGGAGCAGATAAAGACTATAAATAAGAGATAGAAGTCTTATGCTGATAGGAGATGGAGACCTTTGGAGTTTGAGGAGGGAGACCATGTCTTCGTATGAGTCTTACCTCAAAGAGGCTAGCAGATATTTGGCTAGGGAGGAAAGTTATCTCTAATGTTCATTGGATATTTTCAGGTCCTCGACACAGTCTGCGAGGTGGCATATCACCTAGCTCTTCCCCCTCAGATGCATAGGGTGCATGAAGTTTTCCACATGTCGTAGCTGAGGAGGTATGTGTATGATCAATCACACACCATCGACTAAGGAGAGCTATAAATCGACAATGAGGTGAAGTTTATAGAGGTTCCAGTGGATATTGATGATCGACAGGAGCAGGTCCTTCATGGATGATCAATACCTCTAGTGCACGTTCACTGGCAGAATGGGAACCTCCAGGAAAAAACATGTGAGTGGGAGGATCAGATTCGTGCTTAGTACCCCAATTTGTTTCCTTAATCTATGTTGTGGATTTTATCAATGAAAAGCCATAGGGGGGAGAATGTAATGACCTAGGTTTTCCATGTAAATTTTATTTTATTTATATGGAATTATTATTAGTCAGTAAAAATTGAAAGTGCATGATTATGAGCCCAGTATCCCCAGAATGAATTTCAAATCATGTTTTAAGGTACATTCAGTAAACGCATGAGCGGCATTTTATAACTTTTTAACCATTGCTTGGATTAAAAATCCAAGAGCACTATTTAATCTCTAGTGCCGAGATTCTCTTAAGGAAAGATCCCCTTCGACCATAGTAGGTCAGGTGAAAATGATATATTTTGTACATTTTAAACAATAATAAAATAACAATGTTTTTTTATTTGTCTTTTTCTTTTTCCCCCAAAAGACATGCAACGGTGGCTGGAACAAATTCATGTTAATCCATTAATTGTCTTGACTCCCCTATTTTTTTAACAACACCATTGGAATTTAGGAAGGTTCATTATCAAATGAAACACATAACTTAAAAACGGCATTACCCTCCTATCCCCCCTTCTATTTATATAGTGATTGGGGAGGGGCGTTGGAAAACATCCCCAAGTGACGAAGCTCTAGTAAAATACCATGACTCCAACCACTTGGAGGTCAAGACTGGTTCCAGCGAGCGGTGATAAACACCACTGAATCACAAAATGATGAACAATAACTCTTCCTCAAATGCAGACATTCTACAATAATCATGGAGTATAGAATATTTCTTTTCTAATTTCCAGAGATTTTGAATCATTATATTACCCTCTTTCTATTATACTAATGTGGTGGGTGTAGTCCAAACGAACAAGGCTCGGACCCTCCACGTTTTGTTGAAATTTGACATGCTATTCACGAGAAATTTATTCGAGTTGGACGAAACCTGGACCTGTTGGTTTAGCGATGAAGTGGGTGTCCCGGGGAGTCCGATAGCTCCTTCGGATTGAAGAACGGAACACCAGAGCTAACCTGGTGACCTACGGAAAATCATCAGCAACTGGTGTCGGTGGGGGAGGTGATGTCTGCGGCTGGCACCAGTGCCAGTGGGTTGGTGGATTCTAGCCAATATAAAAAATATTAAAATAGTATAAGAATGATTAAATGATTTTACCATACAAATTTTTTTTGTGAGGATATGCTCTATTTCAAAAAAAATGAGATCTTCCAATAGTTTCACTCTATAAATTCTTCAATATATGAAATAACATTTTAGTAAATTATTTTTTTACAATGTGTGGAATAATAAATTAATTTTATTATTATCCCACTATTTTTTCAAATCCCAAGATCCTATAACATTGGATTCTGAATATCACCTCGCATGGATATTTTTTTGGAAAGGATTCATATTCTCATTCTCATAACTAATAGGAATTCTTGGTAGTATTACTCAAACATGTTTATGTGTTCATTCTTCCTAACAACATTAACTGATAGTTACCTAATCGGTGGAGTAGTCTCCACAATACTAAAATCATAAATTCATATTTCCTCATCACTAGCCACCAAATTAAACCATGTATTATAGGGGAAAAACTATTTATTTCATTTTTCATATGTAAACCCAACATTTTCACATTAAAACATCAATAATTGAATGTGTCTGGATGAGGTATAGTCTAACAATATGATTTATGGTTTCATTCCAACTCATGTAGTGGAAGGTTCTTTTATATTTTAATAATGATTTTTTTATTTTGAATTAATAATCAATATTTTTATGTCTAAAGGGATTATAATTTTATATTACTTTTATATAACTAATAAATCATGTTATAATAAAATTATTTATGAATTATTCAATTGAATTATTTAATCATAGTAGGCTTGTCATTTTAGTTAGTTCAGGTGATTACATGTAAATTTCAAATTAAAATTATAAAAAATAAATAAATAAATAACCATGGGTTAAAAATATTAATTAATCATCTGTTATTGTAACATTTTATGCTTTTAAAGGAATAAAATTATGTTTGATAGAGTATATGACATCCCACACCAAGCTTAAACAACCAAAAACATATTATTTAAATAAGACTACTATAAAAATTATTTTCAATTTGCGGTTATGGAAAAGATTAGTCAAATTTTTAAATATATAAAAATTTATTAATCAATTTAAATTTAGTGATAAGTTATTATGAAATAATAACTAAATTTTTAAAAATGACATTAATTATTTATATAATTTTTTTAATCAAAATATATTTTTATTTAATTTTGTGCGAAAATAATATAATTAAATGTTGGTAATATTAGACAACATCAAAATATTTTCAAGGTACTCTTCTTGTTTCATCATTAACTATATTAATAAATATGATTATTTAATTATTTTATTAAAATCATTCCTCTAAATAGAGTTAGCTATAAGGGACTTTAGTAGTTATGAAGAATTTTTTTCATATGATCATAATGTATAGATAGAGTTTAGAGGCTCCCATTAATATTATGCTTTTGGAGAAAGGAAGGGAAAATAAATTCTAATGGAAAATCAAATGATAAAACCCAATAATGAACTCAAATTAATCTTACTACATGCCAAAAATGGGGGAAGAGACATGGAGGTAATTTTATCAATTAAATGGGTAAATTTTCCAAGTCTAGAAGTGGAGGGAATCGGGAACATAAATATTGAATAGATTTGAAGAGGCTAACTAATGAAATGGATGGGGGAATATCTATACTAAATGAAATTCCCACACATCAATGATTTAATTTTAATAATTATACATATTGTTATAATAAGTAAGAAAACATGGAATAGTGGCTAAAACTAACACAAATAATCACTAACTACATGGGGGATTGGAAATGACAATGAAGTGAAATTTATTGCATTTAGTCAAGATAAATTAGTCTTGAAATGTACATGAATCAACAAATCATGAATTTAAACTGTATTAATTTATTCTAGATTTACAAAATCCTTTATTTTTTGAAAAAAATTTAAGGGCATCAAATCTCCAGGATAATGATTTTTCCATACCATATAATTTCTGTTTGTGAGTTTAGGGTATATTTCCAAAATTAATGCAGTGTTCCGATGGTTTCACTCTATAAATTCTACAATATATGAAAGCATATTTTAGTACATTATATTTATTATAATGTGTGGAATAATAAATTAATTTTATTATTATCCAACTATATTTTTCATATACCAATATCACACAACATTAGATTCCGATTATCACATTGCATGGATATTATGGTTGAAAGGATTCATAATCCCATTTTCATTACAAATATGATGTCTTGGTAAAATTACTCAATAGTGTTTATGTAATCATTCTTTCTAGTAACATTAACTAAATGATACTTAATCTGTTGAGTAGACTCCAAAATACTGAAATCTTAAATTCAGATTTCCACAACACTAGCCGCCAAATTACACCATGTATTCTAGGGGACAAACTATTGATTTAATTTTTCCTATTTAAACCCAAAATATTCACAATAACACATCATTAAAATAATGGTTCATGACGATGTCTAGTCTAACACCATGATTTATGGTTTCATTCCAACTCATGTGGTGAAAGGTTTTTTTATATTTTCAAAAAGTATTTTTTTTATATTTTTCATAAATAATCTATATTTTAATGTGTAAAGGGATTATAATATTATATTATATTTTTATAACTAATAAAAGATGTTATAAAAAAAAAAATTATTCATAATTCAATTCAATTATTTTATCATAGTAGGCTTGTCATTTTAGTTAGTTCACGTGATGTCATTTAAATTTCAAATAAATATTATCAAAAATAAATAAATAAATAACCATGGATTAAAATAATAATTAATCATTTGTTATTGTAACACTTTATGGTTTTAATGGAATGAAATTATGTTATATAGACTATATGACATCTAACACCAAGCTTAAACAACCTAAAAAACATATTATTTTAATATGACTGTTATAAACTTGTAGTTGAAATGGTGGTTATGGATAAGAATAATCAAATATTAAAATATATAGAAAATTATTAATTAATTAAAATATAATTACAAGTTCTTATACATAATCACTCGATTTTAAAAAATGTCAGTTATTCTTTATATAATTTTTTTTCTTCTAAAATGATTTTTAATTAATTTTGTATGAAAATAAAATAATTAAATTCTATTAATATTAGAAAATCCATTTGATAAAATAAAATTCACTTATGCAATAATCATATTAAAAATAAATTAGGGTGAAATATTGAGTTTTTATGAGAAGTGTGATTTTTCAGTGAATAGTGAAAACTATTGCTTTTTTGTAAAAATGCCATTTATTTTCAGCAAATTAAGTAATTCGAGACTCTTAGTATTCTTTTAATTTAATATACAAGTACCATAATTATTAATTATTTATATTTAATTATATTGTTTACTTTTGAATCATCTTTATACAATACTTTTGAATAATTATTATTTTAATGCATAAAATGAATCATTAAAAATTATTTTTATATGCATATTATTTCTCCATTTTAATTAATTTAAATGACACATAATTATGAATTAACTTAATTAAATTTATATATTATATATTAATTTATTTAAATTAATTTAATTATGATTAATATTCATACAGTTGATGTACAATCATTTTCAAATTATATTATGAAAAATCCATAAATTTATTTTGATTAAATGTATTAAATATTTTTAGTCATAATTATTAATGTTATTTATTTATTCCAACATATTTTTTAGTCATAATGAATAGTAAAAAACATTTAAAAGTTATCAGAATGGTAAAAGGGTAATTCAGGTTAATGAAAGGTTAAAACTAAGTATTAAAACTATAATTTTTCATAGTAATTCTTATTGGATGAATTTATTCCTAAACCTATCACCATAGTGTCAATTTTATATTTTTAATGGGACAGTTTTCCTAAAATGTACCAATATAATAATTTAAGTACAGAATAATTCAAAATTTCACTCTCTTTCCTTTAAAAATATTTTATATGTTCATATACCGATAAAAATAAGTGGTAAATTAATATGAAATATTATTTTATGTTTAATGAAATTATTTTGAAGATATTATTTTATTCTTAATTTTTTTGTGATTATAAATTTACTTTAAATGATGACATAGTACTTGTGCAAATAGTGTAAAACTCAAGGTAAATAATTTCAAAAACAGTTAAAGTAATTTATTTGCAATGATTTATCTCTCCAAAATAATTTTATATTAAATAATTATTTATTATTAATCATGTAATGTATTATATTTTAAAACCATTATTATCTTCATGTATTCAATTTCAAATTAAATTAATAACGTCAAAAATGATATTAAAAATATTTTATGTAAAATAATATTGTATAAAATAATTTATCCATCCTAAAAAACATGCAAGAAGAAAATTATTATGGTAAATGGTCTAAAATTGAATCCCATTTCTATTTATAATAAAAAAATTAATCTTTTAACTAAATATAAAGTCATTTCTCTTAAAAAATGTTGTTGTTATGATTAATCATAAAATGGGTTTACTAGAGGTTCAACCAATATATAAGGGTTGGTATAGAAATTAAATATTCTTAAATCCTATTGGATGAAAATTTTTAAACTTTATCCTACCCAAAATTTGATTTCATAAACATTTGGAAGTGTTTTTGTTAAATATAACATTATTTTCATTTAATATTTTTAATACTAGAAAAAGTGACCCAATCCTCACTTATAAAATGTTACCTCATCTAATTTTTTCACAAATCAAGTACAACATTGATCTTAAAATACCTACAAAAATATATTTATTTCTAAGAATTACACATCCCAAATTCCATAATGTTATTATAAAACCCTCTTTGATAATATTTTGGTTTAAACCAAAATTGGTTTTCCAAAGAAGATGTATCATTCATAACCGAGCATTTTTTTATGTCTTATTCCTACTACATCATATATAATTAAACCATAATATTATAATATCATTAGTATAATACACATACTGTCATTATTTTTTTGATAAATTAAGACTATATATACATATCCTCTTCCATCAACGGTAAAATAAAATTATTATTCTTGTGTTTGGGGAACTACTGCCTCTCTAACTGATATAATTCTTTTTCCATCACCACAACTAATTGATGGTTTTAATGATGGATTTAAAATATATACATATATATATATATTATTAATTATGTAATTATCTTTATTTAATGTTAATATATAATATAATTTCAAAAAAATCCATCCATTTAAAAATGACAATGATGTTCATGCTTACGTTTGGATTACAACATGCACTAAGAGTTGTGATTCAATATTCATAACAACATCACATGACTTCTATATAGAAGTGTATTTAAATATATTGTATGATATTTATTTTTAAATTATATTCTATAAATTTAAAATAGTACTTATATTTTTTCCAGTATTATTTTAAAAAAATAAATGTTACTCTTGTGTATGTAATCCTTATAATCTCCATGATTATAACATACTTCATTTTAAAAAAACATATTTCTTAATTTATTTGAAAATAATTATAAAAATAATAATTAGTTCATGGTAACTATTTTTTAGATTTTCGAAAAATGACTTATTTTACCATAGTCATATGATCGAAGTCATTTTGTACATATTAATTGAATATCATCAAAACCTTCGACATGAGATTAATTTATTAAGTAATTAAATATTAAATGGTAATAAATTAAAAAAATTAATATACTTGAAAAACATATATTATGAAATTAAATAACCAAAAAAATATATTATTAAAAAATAAAAAAATATTAATTCACGAGTTAGGCCTTAGGTAAGGGATTCCATATCAATTTAAATTCATTCAAGTATATTTTAATGTTATGTACTAAATTTATTTTATATGGAGCATTAAATACCACTTTTATATGTCATTTCATGAATCCATAATACTTCATGGAATTGTATGTTTCAATTCATATTATTTCATCCATGAATATTTTACTCAAAAATTACCTAGGGTAAGGGGTTTCATACCACAATTTCAGTTCATTGGGTTATATTACTTCTTCAATGTATTTACTATTACATTATTATATGTGTGACAAAATTTTATTATGTTATGTTTTATTTACATGATTTTTTGGTGGATTTAAATTTGATACACGTATTCAACTCATTGATTATTTCTCATTTCAACGATGTGATCTTTTTAAGATATTTCATCTCAATTTCCTCTCTATTGAAACAAATTTGTTATTACGAATCTATTTATTTCTATAATATGTATTTTATACCCCTTTAATATTCTATACTGTGAATATATATATATATATATATATTAATTCCATATAATATATCACAAGAATTTATTTCATTCATGAGGGATATGATTCAAATTTTTTCGAAGAGGTATGGGTTTACAATTTAAACTCAGTTTAATCAAGATGTTTAATTCCTGAATTTCCATCGAAGGAAATTATTTTAAAAATTTCTAAAAACACATTTCATTCTTTATCATTTGGTAATTTGTTATATTTTCAATCAATAGTATCATTTTCCTCTCTTTGGAAATTAAAATGATAAATAAAACCTGTTCAAAAATCCAACTTTATATCTATTTTTGATCGAAAATTATATTTCTTAAAAATTGATATTTTACTTAAAAAATTTTAATTAATATTTTAAAAAATAACCAATAATTTATTAATTAAATTTTTACACATGTTATAATTTTTGAATTTTTTTTAAAATGATTCCCTTTATCATTTTTCAGAAAGAATATTTTTTAATTATTATAAATAAATTGGAAGGAATAATTATTTTTAGAAACCATGCATGAAAAAAATATTTCTATATTCAGGACAACTCATTTCTTTGAATCATACATTACAAGTTAAAAAGGTTATTTTCAAATAAATTCATCTATTATTATTCTATAAATTGTAGTTTTTAAATGTGACTTTCAAGGTGAAAATGGTATTTCAAAAAAAATATTTTTATGTTAATTATATTTATTAATGATAAAAACCATATATTTTATATATACCACACTGAGGAAATATTGTAATTTTATCATCCACATTTTTTCTCAATATTTTTTATGATTAGTTAGACCATGGAAAATATTGACATTCGCATTGTTCATTAATTTTGAATTTATTAACGTTCCATTGAAACATTCACTTTTGTTGTGATCATTAGACAATACATATCCATCAAATATCCAAATTATTTTTCCTGGATATTTTTATTTATTGAACCATAAATCAATTCCATAAATAGTTTTTTACAATGAATGATATGTGTTTGACTGGGGAATGCAATTGAAATTCAACAATGGGTGGGGTCTAGTTACATATATCCAATCAATGCATCCACCAGTCTCTTAAGAAGAATTAGTAAGCTAGTAGTAAATGGGTTTTTTGTGTATACCTACCCATTAATATAACACTACAGGACCAAGTTATTGATGTTATAGATATCATGATGTCTAATATCATGATTTCTATTACTATAAATTTTCATTATTGTGAATTTAGTTACTATTATCCATATTATATTTTCATTAATATTATTTGTAGATGAATTTCCTTCTCAATTTATTGATAAAATGTCATATTTTTTTAGTTATTTACCATTTTATATTGGTTATTATTTATTTACTCATGATATATTATTTTATACATAAAACATACTTATAATTTTAGCTCACATTTTATTTGATTTCTTTTCCGGAAAATATAGAGAAGAAAACATTAAATGAGATCAAAGATGCAGAATACTTACTATCAAAATGTTTTGTGTTTTATTTTTTCAAATATAATGTGAGATTTACATATTATCAAGTTAAAAAAGACAATTTAACATTGGTCCATTGAGATATGATTCCACATACATAGTTCCAAAGTAATAAAGTAAACATTTTCTCTAGGATACTTGGGTGAAGGTCTTTATAGTTTTTATAAGGGGTTGTTTAGTAGAAACCTTCATAACTAGATTTAGGAAAAAATAGATTATAGAACTTATCCTAGTAATAAAATCAGCGCACTTTTCTAATTAAAGGATATCATTGTAATTTTTTTAATAAGGAAATGAATAAATAATTTTCCAAGGAATATATCATTGTCTAATATTACAAGCATATATGGTTTTGTAACACTTATATCTAAGTGTAATGACCCCATAAATAGTTGGTCGATTTTTTTTACATCATTCATGTGTATAGTGACTGTTCCCTTACAATGCACCTAGTTTGACACTATCAAGGGATATTCATTTTTTAATAAATATTTTCTATATGAACAATTATGATGAATTATAGAATATAACCTATAAAAATCATTGATATTCCATATTGATATGGGATTCACCTAATGTTTCTTGGGATGAAATGTCAGAGGTTAATAATATGAATAAAATCAATGATACATCTTTTGAGGTATTATGTGATTGTATTTTATGATTATTATAGATATTTTGGGAGGAATTTATTGTAAAAACCACCTTGGGTTTACTATGTCTTATAATAAAAATATTATCTGAGGAAATAGTTTTTAATATTTTAGGGAAATAATTTTAAAATTATTTATAACTCTTAAGTCTAATATAATCATTTATGTTAAGATAATAATTTTCAATTAAAAGTTGTATATTTTGTGCAAAAATAATACGTATAAAACCCCTTAGTGTTTAAAAAATGATTTGAAGATTAATGTTGTTATTGAATATTTTCATTGCATTTTTGGGAATGTTATTTAAAATATATTGATGAATTTTCCTAAAAAGGTCATCTCACATATCAGGTGACAACCCATCACATCTAAAAAGAATATGGGGGTTGAACCCGCAACCAATGTGCAACAAGGGTGTAGTGCCTAACACATGCCTTGGTGATCTACTGATTAATTCGAAATTGTTTTTAATTAAATAATTTGATGTTAATTTTTTTTAATTTTGGGAATCATATTATAGGATCAAAATATTTTTATTTTTGAGGTGATTAATGATATTTCATAATATTTTATATTGAGTTGAGGTATATATAACTATTATGTTTAATGTGAAATATTTTTTAGGAAAAATGGTATTGTGTATTTGAAGGTGTATATTGAAGATAATGAGATAACCATTGAAGTTAAAAAATTCATTATTATTAAGGTTATGGAGGTTAATTATGCTGAAGATTATGTATTTATGGATGGATATATATAAAACTATTGGTTTTATTGTTTAATTTTTGATATTAATGTATTATTTATAAAAATAAGGGTTTAATCATTTCATTTATTATCATGCATTTTTTGAAAAAAATTTAGTTTTATTAAACTTAATAATAATATATTATAATTATTATGTTGATTATATGATCTGTTAAAGTTTATTGTTAGTGATTTAAGATAAAAATTATCTTGAATATTCATTTCTTAGAGTTATAAATACTGTGAAAATTGATAAAAGCATAACTAAATGATGAAATTATTCTTATATTATTAAAATATAAAAAGAATATTTTTTTATTTCTAAATCCATATTGAAATAATATCCCTAAAATTTAGATAAATGATCTTGAAATAATTTTTTTACATTTACCTACATTTCTGATAAATTAATGGTCCTTTCACCAATCATATATTAATGGATTTGTGGTCATTAACTTTCTCCTGACAATATTATATATCACTCTCTATTATCTATTGGGCATTATTTTTCTTCTTTATATAAATATTTCCAAGTTCCTCAAATTTTTTCATATTCAAAAACATAGTAATGTAATGTCATTCATATTTTCTTTTCTCTCTTTCTAATAGGATGTTTTATTATCCCTTTTACAATTTTGGTTTTTCATAATGAATTTTTTAAATGTCAAACCCTTGATTTCTAAGTGAAAGTTCAAATCATTACAATTCAATTTATTGATGGTGTAGTGAGTGTGACACAGAGATATTTTAAAATAATAATATTCTTTCTGATAGTGTATACAATTCAAAAAACTGACCATATATGCCCCCAAAATATATTATTTAAATATAACCATTATAATCTATATGTTGAATTGCAGGTTATGAATTTGGTTAAAAAATTATGAAAAATATATATAGGACCTAATAAATAAATATTTATACTAAAATTCTTAGTATAAATAAATCATTTTTAAAATTTTCATTTTATTTTTCAAAAAATAATAATTCTTGAAAAATATTTTTTATCTATTTTAGTCAAAAAATATTATAAGTAGATGTTTTTTATTTTAAAAATTTTAATTTTTAAAAATAAATTAAATTGTAAAATCATAATATCATAATAAAAATAATGTGAAATTTTAGAATCATGGCATGCTAAATTATTTGATATTCAGTTTCAAAGTGTGTACTGAGTATTATCATGATCAAAGTTAAGGAAAACTTTCCTTTCACACAATTTTTATACAAAAAAAATTAATAATTTCTATCATTATTTTAACCCCCCCCCCCCACCAACATGGAATAGCATTGTCCATAGTGATTAATGAAATTGAAATTTAGAAGGGGATAAAGGTAGATAAAAAGAGTTCTAAAAATAATTTTAAATATGAAATATGGAACAAAGTCAGATGGTTTTTTGAAGTTGAAGTTCACCACACTGCTGATTATTCCTTTGATCTCCTTATCACATGGAGTGTTTCCAAGTGAAAAAAGGAAAAAAAACAAAACAATATATATATATATATATATTCATATAATAATAAAAGTAAAATATAAGTATATATACAAAAATTGTTGATTAATGAAGCACTATAAGAAGTAGGTTAGTGGTAAGTGTGTGCCCTTATCTCCCGTTGGACCTGGGTTTTTATCCTTTTTTCATCATCAGTTGTGATGAGGATTTCCCCACGACCTACGACGTGTCATTTTAATTTTTTAACTTATTATTATTATTATTTATTTCCATTTTGACCTAAAAACTCAGAAAAATAAAATTAAACGATGATAAATTGTCTTCTTTTTAAATTTATGGGTAAGGTATTTCTTAAGGATCACACCACGTGACACAGATGAATATAGCGCTCCCATTTCACACCTATCCATACTCGTAATATAAGAACATGTCAACAATCTATATTTTTTAAATTTCAAAATGATTCATTATTCTTATTTGAAAAATAATGTTTATTTACAACGATTGGGAGCATAAAAACCACATTGTTCCTGCCTTGCAATGATTTGGTTTGTTGTTGTTTGCCCGACATGGATCCTAAATCTATTAATTGTTTTCTGGTTTATTGGTTGGATTAATTAATTCATCCTCTATTTCCTGTTTATTGAATTATTCAATTAATTATTTTATCCTATGACCATTGACATTGAAAATTTTACCACTTGTGGGATTAGGAATCTCTACTGCCCCATGGGGGAACACATGATGCACCATAAATAGACCTGACCATCTAGACCTTAACATTCTTGGGTGTAAATGATGTTTTGAACAATACAATAGCTTGAATTTTCCTAATTCAATGTTTTAACATTGAGATTCCGATATTTTTAGGCTTGAAATCTAGATTTATTTATTCTTTAATTTTTATAATCCTCCATCCTAAGTTCCTCATGTTCATTAAGATCTAATTTCCACTTTCCTTCAGCCAAAGAAATGTCGAAATCCATTTTTTGATTGCCCAAAATGCCTTAAGCTCAATTTCAAAAGGTAAATGGCATGCTTTTTTATAAACCAACCTATATGGTGACATTCCTAGGGTGGTTTTGTATGCTATAAGATATTCCCAATGAGAATACAAGATATTCTCAGACCAATCATTCCTAGAGGGATTGACATTTTTTTCATGAATTTTCTTAATCTCCATATTCGCTAACTCAGTATAAAGACCCAGCCTTAAACATTACATATACTTGAGTTACTTCAAGAATACACGTTGAGGATCTTTTCAGGTTTAGAGTTTTAGAGATTTAGATCATAAAACATGCATTACCTTCCACATTTAAATAAAGTGGTTACATGAAAGATAGTACTCATTTTTTCCATCAACAGAAACATATTTAAAATAAATCATGGATTCTTTCTTTACACTTCCTTGACACTATCATCATGACATGTACCTCTCCCTTGACCTGTGAAAAACATTTCAAAAACCCGGGATTAGCATAAAAAGCTCAATAAGGGATATAAAAGTACGAGATGAAAACATTAGTCCATGTATAAAATCATACTTTACTCATAAAACATAATCACTTTAACATACGTCAAGAAATCATGAATAAATCATAGAAATCATAATACAAAAAAGGTAAATTGAGGCATTCATGACATTCTTACGTAGGGAGTAACCCTCTTGGTTACGTTTGGAATACCCATCACAGTATATTCTTTAAATATCTTCGGAGAAACCATAACATTTAACTCATTCACGTTACCCAATGAATTGGAGATCTATATCGGGCTCGCCTGCCATTATTTTATCATGGAACCACCCGTCTTCATAACAATGCCCAAGAACCATAACATAATCGTATCACATAAAACATGCGAAAAGAAACATAACATTTCCACTTTTCAATCACAAGATATCAATACAACACATTAATATAAAAACATTATGAAAATCATTTTCAACACCAGAATAAATGAAAATTAAAACATGGTATTTATATTTCATTCAATAAAAGTTATGGCTTGTAGAGGAAGCTGAAACTCAAATAATGGTCACAATGGTAGAGAAGTCGTTCTCGCCGCATAAGTACGACAAAAAAACATTCCTTTTTATCGTTTAGTAAACGCTTCGTATAAAAAAGATTTCTTTTGAATCAACATTAAATACAAAGGGTTTTATACACCGTATAAAAGAAAGTTCGGTATAAAACATTATATTCCTCAATTAAAGGTGTTGAGACGAAGTCCCTTACAAAGACGGTATCCTTGGATTAAGGATAAACCAATTACATAATTATGTGTGAAAAAAGAATTCACAAAATATAAGTGGATATTAAGTGTAAAACAATCAGAGTTCATTCACACATATTCATAGAACGACATATTCAATGACTACAATTTTATCCCAAAAAATCAAAAATGGGTTAAGATGTTCCCCTGCAAAAATTCGACAGCCTAACGACGTCACTTCAAAATTCATAAAAGGAGTTTATGAGAGATAAAAAGGGTGTCTCATCACATGTACATTAAATTTACATAAATAAGGATATATGATAACATATCCCAACATAATAAAATTTAATTTAAAAGACATAACAAAATAAGACTTTTTAAAGAAGAGGAGGGTGAAACGTCCCCTTACCGATTTGGGTAACATTCGAAACGTACACCCCATTGAAGAAGGGTCATACAATGAAGATGTAAATACCCATAAATGAAATTATATTACACAATGAGTATAATAATGGGAAGTACATTCACCACTCAAAGGAAATGGTTGAAAATGTAGCATAAATCTCATGGGAATAAAAGTGAGATGAAAAATCACTTACGAAAACTCAGCAGCCTAACAGTGCCACTTAAAACATCCAAAAATGGATTTATGAGATCAAATAGGGTCTCTCATAATATTAACATAAAATATAAAGGAAGGGGAATATTAAATAACATCCCCCAACATAACAAAGTGGAGATTAAAAGAAGTTACATAAAGGAGAGTACTTAAAAAGAAAGAGAGAGGTTGGATCTCTAACGAAAATTCGGCAGTCTAACGGCGCCACTCAAAACTTCCAAAATGGATTGATGAGAGAAAATAGGGTCTCTCATAATATGAACATAAAAAGTACAGTAATATTAATATAAAATAACATCCCAATAATAAGAAATATGAGCTTAAAAGAAATGACATAAAAGAGTGTACTTAAAAAGAAAGAGAGGGGTAGGATCCCTTACGAAAATTCGGCAGCCTAACGGCGCCACATAAAAATTCATAAAATGAATTGATGAGAGTAATAGAAGGTAAATCATCATATGAAAAAACAAATTACAGTATGTTGAATATTAAATAACATCCTCCAACATAATAACATGGAGAGTAAATGAAATGACATAAAAGAGGGTACTTGAAAAGAAAGAGAGGGGTCGGATCCCTTACCTCAAGAATGACTTGTCTTGTTCGTTTCTTTATATTCCTGAATAATAAAATTTGGTCAATTTATAATATCCTAATTACCTCCTTTAAGTATTATTATTCATTTCATATCACATATTATAATGTTATAATAATTTTTTAATAATGTTAGTTCATATCAGAAGTTTTTTTCCGATGTTTGGTATATGAGTCAAAAATAAACTTGTTTGAAAATGATTGCCCATGTAGTTATAATTAAATCATTTCTAGAATAGTATTAATGATTATAATATCATATATATATCCATTACACATTCATTTTATAATATTCCATAACATTTGGAGATAAAAAATGAAAATCAGCATTCATGGAGAGGGTAGGCCATACGTACGCATGAACGTTACTTTCATTTTGTTTGTCATATTAATGGAATTATAAATAAATTAGATATATATATATATATATATATATTATGATTCAGGTATAATATATATGTTATATAGGTCACATATGTTCATTAATTTAATTCTTTATACATTCCATGTATTACATGAACGAGTCACATCACTTCAAGGGGCGGTAGTCCACACTTCCTCATATGAAATTATTGCATTTGCACAACATGCAAAGAATAAAGGTATGTTTTAAATATAAAATACAGAAGCATATAGTAAACATAAATACCATATATATCATATATAAAATACAGTGACATCATAATGGCCACATTTAAAGGTGTTAAAAGAATATTGAACAATCATCGTTTCGTGAGGCAGAAATTCACCATCCCCGAAAACAGTATGTTCTTTAACCATTAGATGTAGGTGTGTGTTTGTGTATCTCAAATACATCTTATAAAAACATACTAGTAAATTTAACATACATTATTTTTTGAAAAATAAATTAATAAAAAGAGTTTAGGAGGTTGGAGAGGGAAAATAAAATAAAAGAACACAAGTGAAGACATTACCTTAAAATCGAGTAACTCTCTTTAATTTGAACAAAAATGGTTTCTTGAAGAGCTTACTGCCTAAGTTAGGGATACTAGGATGAGGAGAGGGATGTGGAGAGACAAAATTATCAGAGCTTGGCCGAGCCAAAGGCTTGAGAGGTGTGGGTAAGTAGGTAGAGGTGGGGGCCTTTTATAAGAGGAGAGGAGGGGCACTATTGGAAAGGTATAAAATGTTACATTATTTTCAGAATATTTTCAGATTTTAAATGTACAAAATTGATGTACATAGAGGATAATGTGATAATAGTTCTAAACCACCCATACAATTATTTTTTGACATGTTTAGGTCTTGGATTTTACATTATCTTTTCATTTTATTTAAATCGTTAAATAATGAGGTAATCGGTGCATCATCATGATGTCATAAATAATTTAATTTGTTTAATGTCTAAAAATTATAAAAAAATACTATGATTTAGGAAATAGTTTTACCATTACAATGACTATTTATAGTAAAAAATCTTACTTGTATTACCCCATGTAAAAATTGTTTTAGTAAAAAAATACATGTTTCTGTCATTTTTACTTTTACATTAAATAAAGGCATTAATGTCATTATCTTACCCAAGTGCCTCCATGGGGTCCCAAAAATAGACCAATGGGTTTTCTGGGTCGGCCATGACTCATCCAATAGGGTTAGGACATGTTTCAAAATATTTTCATTTTATTATAATATAATTTTTACCTTAAATCACACTAATTTCCTTTAATCGCGATTAATAAAACATAAAAGTTACTTTTCATCAAAATTTATATTCATCCCATTGAACCAAATTTTATTTAATAATGAAAATAATTTATATTGGATTTTTTAAATTCAAATCACAGAAGTGGTAAAGTTCCATTTAAACGAAAAATCGGTTTTTGTAACTACCACTTTGTGGTTTCACTATTCATAAAAAATTAAGGTTTTTCAGAAAAATACCAAAAATTCACCCTAAGCTATATTTGATATTCTTAATTTAAAAATGATGTCTATTTTACCAAATTCATAACATAGAAGTTTCATTAATTAATTTTATAATTAAATCCCGTTGTCAAATCATATAGCGTGTTTTTAAGAAACAATACCTATCAAAAGATTGACACTCGTTTGTGTCCAATCTCAAAGTTATATTAATTCCAATGACCACCATTGGAGTAAAATGGTAGAAATATATTCTATTTTCACTTTAAAAAAAATTAAAAATATAATCTAATCATTTAAATAAATTAGATTAAAAAGAGTTTTTGAATTAAAATACAACATTTTTCACTATTCATTAAAAATTGAACTTTATCAGACAAATACTAAAAATTTACACAAAGTGAATTTTGATGTCCCGATTCTAAAGAAGAATTTTATTTTTTAAAATATAACACATAAAAGATTCAAAAAGTGGATTTAAAAAAGGTTCACCATCAAAAGGCATTTAATCGACCATTTAAAGAATATTAGAATGTTTACGCATAAAATTGGATTCATTCTCATTTTTAATCCTCTAACATTTATTGTAAAAAGTAAAAATATTTGACAAACATATATAATAATTTTTTAGTAAGTTCTGTTCATTCCTGTCATTACAATGACTAGGTGTTAACTACTATCTAAAATAAAATAATTTTATTATTAAAGTGCAATGTAAAATTTCAAAGGAACTCATTGTTGCGTATTGGGAAAGACATCGAGCATAGTGTTCCCTTTAAATTAATATTAACATTTTATTCACAAAATGGAATAAATATAAAAATTTCATATTCTTTTTTTACCTGGGTTGTTACATCCTTCCCCCCATTTGGGAATTGCATCCTCGCAATTTTAAAATTGGGCTCAGAAATATCATTGAAAGTCCCACATCAGAACAAGAGTCGGTAAAACAATCGGTTTAAAAGAAAGAAAGAGAAGTGCAGAGGTCACCTGAGTCAACCCATACTAGGATTCCATGTAGGAAAACATGGATATGGAAGAAAAAGCAATGGGTCGTGTTCTGAGGGAGAGTGATAGAAAACATGTTTAAAAGAAAGCTAACCACAAGAAAATCACAAACTTGTGGTGGGTTAAATGGTATTCGATTCCCCAGTAGGAAAATTTAATAGACAACATATTTGTTTTATGTTACTTTTCATTGAGGAATTTATTTTTGATCTTAAGGAAACATACTTACTTGTTATGTTGACTTTCAACTTTTACTAGATTTCTTACACAAACTCATACTTTCTCCAAAAGACATGTATTTAGGAAGACTTGTTCACATTAAGAGTAATATAATCAAATTCATGAGAATAACCTAATCCAAAAAAAGAGAACTATATATTTCCCATGTCTTTAGACCCTTACCAAAACCAAAATTGTTAGAACAAGATCAGATAAACCAGAAAAGGATAACCCTTTATAAAAGGAAAATCTATTCTTATTCTCCAAAATTTGTCCAACAAAACCCAAGGTTCAACGAGGACCATTCGATAAAAAATTTGTCCATTAAATTCTTCAAAGTAAACCAAACTAAGATCGAAACCCAAATATTTGAAGGATTTAGTCACATAGTCTACCATGGTACAAATTAACATTTATCTCCAAATAACATCAGTTGCTCTAAAAGTCTCATATTGAAAAGTAATTAACCTAATCACATATTCTCCATGATAGGTTAATAATTTTCATAGATAACCCAAAATCAACATACTCTTAATTCATAAATTCATCTAACAAAAAATAATTCGTCAAAATAACCAGGGACTTCTTGTAGTCCAGTGGTAGGAGATAAATAACAGTCGCACTTTGGTTGTTGGTTCGATTCCCGCAGCATTGTCTAACGAGACGAGTTATCACACGGTCTGCATGTTGTCCTTTTTATAAAACTCCAAAAATAACCCTAACATGTTTTGACCTCAATAGTTTCCTTATACCTCTCATTTTCATCCAAATTCATTACGATCTCAACATGTTAATTCTTGAAGTGTTATTTCAACACCATAAAATAAAACGATTCAAAAAATGAATAACATCATACCTTGTTCATTGTGTCAACTCGGTTTCATCATCATCTTGTTCACATATGTAGAATTCCCATGCATTAAAACAATGATTTATAGATCCTTCAAAATCATTTTCTTCCTCCATCCAAATAAACCTTGTACAACATGGGTCATATGGGTGTTCACAGAAAAACAGTTTTGGAAAATAATCATGTATGAAATATAATTCCAAAACATCTGATACAAAATTATTTCTATAAAATAGTCGGACAGAATTTGAGTTGAAACTTTTTGTTATTGGTCCTTTTAAAATACTATAAGTATGTGCTGAGAGACTATATTTTAAAAGAAAATATAAATAGGTTGCGCAAGGGTCTCCTTCCTCAGCACCATTTTTAAAATCATAATATGGTTCAAATTCTTCTGATAAGGTAAAATATTTTAAAATTCCTTAATAATATTTACCTGTATAGAAAAATTTGAGAATATTGGGAAAATAGTATTTGTCTAAATACAACCCATGATCCACGATGATAACGAGGTATAGTGGAGGTTTTTTATATCTCAAAAAACTTCTTGCAAGAGAGTTGTATGCTAGAAAAAGTTTCACAATAATCCGAACATGACTTTGCAATAATTATTGCAAGCATGTCATCAGTAAGAGATAAGAATTTCATTTGAGATCCTCCTCCTTCCATTCATAACTGACTTTACTTGACCTGATAAAAGTTATAAAACAAGGATTTAACTAAAATAATAGATATAGGGACTAACCATGTGTCTAACAAAAACTCCTAATCCATAAAGATGTCTAAACTGACCTTTGATACCAACTATAAGGACCCGGCCTTATAAATTAGTTAATATTGAGTTAATTAAAGCATACACATTGAGGATATTTTCAGGTTTAGAGTTTTATTGAATTAGATCATAAAACATGCATTACCTTCCACATTTAAACTATGTGGTTACATGAAAGATAGTAGCCATTTTTCCCACCAATGGAAACATATTTAAAACAAAATATGTATTCTTTCATGACACTTCCTTTACACTATCATCACACCATTTACCTTTCCCATGACCTGTGAAAAACATTTCAAAAACTTTGGATGAGCATAAAAAGCTCAGTAGGGGATATAAAAGTATGAGATGAAAACATTAGTCCATGTATGAAATCATAATTTACTCATAAAACATAATCACATTAACATACCTCCTCAAATCATGAATAAATCATATAAATCATAAGACATAAAAGGTAACATGAGGCATTCATAACATTCTTACATAGGGAGTAACCCTCTTGGTTACGTTTGGAATACCCATCACAGTATATTCCCTAAATCATTTCAATGAAACATTAACATTTAACTCCTTCATGTTACCTAATGAATTGGAGAACTATATCGAGCTCACCTGGACTTAGTTTATCACAGAACAACCCGTCTTCATAACAATTCCCAATAACCAAAACATAATCGTATGACAGAAACCATGCATAAAGGAAACATAACATTTCCACATTTCAATCACAAGATATCAATAAAACACATTGATATAAAAACATTATGCAAACCATTTTCAACACCAGAATAAAAAAAATTAAAACATGGTATTTATTTTTATTCAAAAAAAGTTCTGTCTTGTAGAGGAAGCCGAAACTCAAATAATGGTCACTACGGTGGATAAGTCGTTGTCGCCGCATACGTACGAAAAAAAACATTCGCTTACACATTTAGTAAACACTTCATATAAAAAAGATTCCTTTTGAATAAAGGTAAAAGTAAGAGGGGTTTATACACCGTATAAAAGAAAGTTTTGTATAAAACATAATATGCCTCAATGAAATGAGATTGAGACGAAGTCCCTTACAAAGACAGTATCCTTGGATTAAAGATAAATCAACTACATAATTATGTGTGAAAAACGAATTCACCAAATATAAGTGGATATTAAGTGTAAAACAATTAAAGGTTATTAACACATATTCATAGAATGACATATTCAAGGAGTACAAGTTTATCCCAAAGAATCAAAACTGGGTTAAGAAGTTCCCTTGCAAAAATTCAACAGCCTAACAACGTCACTTCAAAATTCAGAAAATGAGTTGATGAGAGATAAAAAGGGTAACTCATCAATTTTATATTAAATTTAATGAAATAAGGATATATGATAACATATCCCAATATAATAAGATGTAATTTAAAAGACATAACAAAAGAAGTCTTTTTATAGAAGAGGAGGGTGAAAGGTCCCCTTACCGATTTGGGTAACTTTCGAAACGTACACCCCATTGAAGAAGGGTCATACAATGAATATGTAAATACCCATAAATGAAATTATATTACACAAATAGTATAATAATTGTCATTACATACAACACTCAAAGGAAATGGTGGCAAATGTAGCATAAATCTCACGACAATAAAAGTGAGATGAAAAATCCCTTACGAAAACTCGGCTGCCTAACGACGCCACTTAAAACATCCAAAAATGGATTGATGAGATAAAATAAGGTCTCTCATAATATTAAAATAAAATTTATATCAATATGAATATAAAATAACATCTCCATACATAACAATGAGGATCATAAAAGAAGTGACATAAAGGAGAGTACTTAAAAAGAAACAGAGAGGTTGGATCTCTAACGAAAATTCGGCAGCCTAACGGTGCCACTCAAAACATCCAAAATGGATTGATGAGAGAAAATAGGGTATCTCATCATTTGAACATAAAAATTAAAGTAAGATTAATATAAAATAAAATCCAAATCATAACAAAGATTAGATTAAAAGTAATTACATAAAAGAGTGTACATAAAAAGAAAGAGAGGGGTAGGATCCCTTACGAAAATTCGGCAGCCTAACGGCGCCACATACAAATTATTAAAATGAATTGATGAGAGTAAGAGTGGGTAACTCATCATATGAAAATAAAAATTACAGTATGTTGAATATTAAATAACATCCTCCAACATAAGAACATGGTGCGTAAATGAAATGACATAAAAGAGGGTACTTGAAAAGAAAGAGAGAGGTCATATCCCTAAACTCAAGTATGACTTTTCTTGTTCGTTTCATTATATTCCTGAATAATAAACTTTTTTCAATTTATATTTTCCTATGTACCTCCTTTAAAGATTATTATTCAGTTCATATCACATATTAAAATGTCATAATAATTATTGAATAATGTTAGTTCATATCAGACGTTTTTTGCCGATGTTTGGTACATGAGTCAAAAATGAATTTTTTTGAAAATGATTGCCCATGTAGTTATAAGTAAATCATTTCCATAATATTATTAATTATTAAAATATCATATATATCCAGCACACATTCATTTTATACTATTCCATAACATTTTTAGATAAAAAATAAAAAGCACCGTTCATGGAGACGTTAGGTCGTACGTACGCATGAATGCTACTTTCATTTTTTTGTCATATTAATGGAATTAAAAATAAATGAGATATATATATATATATATTATAATACCAGTATAATATAAATGTTATATAGGTCACATATGTTCATTAATTTCATTCTTTATACATTCCATGTATTGCATGAACGAGTCACGTCACTTGAGGGGGCGGTAGTCCACACTTCCTCATATGAAATTATCGCATTTTCACAACATGCAAAGAATAAAGGTATGTTTTAAATATAAAATAAAAAGAATATAGTAAAAATAAATACCATATATACCATATATAAAATATAGTGACATCATAATGGACACCTTTAAAGGTGTTAAAAAATATTGAACAATCATCGTTTCGTGAGGGAGAAATTCACTATCCATAGAAACAATATGTTCATTAACCATTAGATGTAGGATTGTGTAATTGTAGCTCGAATAATTATTATAACAACGTCCTATTGTATTTAAGATACTATATTGTTTACATAAGTAATTAATATAAAGATTTTAGGGGGTTGGAGAAGCAAAATAAAACAAAAGAACACAAGTGAAGACATTACCTTAAAATCGGGTAACTCCATTTGGTTTTAACCAAAAGGGTTTCTTGAAGGGATTCCTGCCTAAGTTAAGACTTATAAGATGAGGAGAGGGATTTTTAGAGACAAAAGGATCAGAGATTGGCCGATCCAAAGGCTTGAGAGTTTTGGGTAAGGAGGTAGAGGTGGGGGCCTTTTATAAGAGGAGAGGAGGGGCACTCTTGGAAAGGTATAAAATGCTACTATATCTTAAAATGAGTTTCGGATTTTAAAGGTCCCAAATTGATTTATTTCGAGTATAAGGTGATAAGAGTTTGAAATCCACCAATCCAATAGGTTTCTGACATGTTTAGGTCTTAGATTATACATTATCTTTTCATTTTATTTAAATCGTTACATAATGAGGTAATCGCTGCATCATCTTGGTGTCATAAATAATTTATTTTATTTAAGGTATACAAATTATAAAAAATTTCTATGATGTGAGAAATAATTTTATCTTTGAAATTACTATTTATAGTCAAAATTATAACTTGTATAACTCCATGTAAATTTTTTTTTAGTAAAACAATACATGTTAGTGTCATATTTACTTTTACATTAAATAAAGGCATTAATGTCATTATCTTACCCAAGTGGCTCCATGGGGTCCCAAAAATCGACCCATGGGTTTTCTTGGTCGGCCATGACTCATCCAATAGGGTTAGGAAAAGTGTCAAGATATTTTCATTTTATTATAATATAATTTTTACCTTAAGTTACAATAATTACCTTTAATCGCGATTAATAAAACGCAAAAGTTACTTTTCATAAAAAATTATCTTCATCCCATTGAACCACATTTTACTTAATAATGAAAATCATTTATATTGGATTTTTGAAATTAAAATCACAGAAGTGGTAGAGTTCCATTTAAATGAAAAATCAGTTTTTGTAACTAGCACTTTGTGGTTTCACTATTCATCAAAAATTAAGGTTTTTCAGAAAAATATCAAAAATTCACCCTAAGATATTTTTGATATTATGAATTCAAAAATGATTTATATTTTACCAAATTCATAACATATAAGTTTCATTAATTAATTTTATAATTAAATCCCTCTGTCAAATCAAATAGCGTGTTTTTTAAGAAACAATACATATCAAAAGATTGACACTCGTTTATGTCCAATCTCAAAGTGATATTAATTCCAATGACCACCATTGGATTAAATGGTAAAAATATATTAGAATTTCACTTTAAAACCAATTAAAAAGATAATATAATCATATAAATAAATTATATTTAAAAGAGGTTTTGAATTAAAATAAAACATTTTTCACTCTTCATTAAAATAATGAACTTTATCAGACAAATACCAAAAATTTACACAAAGTAAATTTTGATGTCCCGATTCTAAAGAAGAATTTTATTTTGTCAAATATAACACGTAAAATTT
The DNA here is from genome assembly GCA_963277665.1 of Viscum album. Lineage (NCBI taxonomy): Eukaryota > Viridiplantae > Streptophyta > Magnoliopsida > Santalales > Viscaceae > Viscum > Viscum album. Next base: position 398,576,966 of record OY728148.1, read on the forward strand.
TCAAATACTTGATTTAAAAAGAGGTTCGCCATCAAAAGGCGGTTAATCGACCTTTTAGAGAATATTAGAATGTTTACGATTAAAATTGGATTCATTCGCACTTTTAATCCTCTAACATTTATTGTAAAAAGTAAAAACATTTGACAAACATATATAATCATTTTGTAGTTAGTTCTATTCTTTCCCATCATTACAATGGCTAGGTGTTAACTACCATCTAAAATAATATTATTTTATTATTAGAGTGCAACGTAAGATTTCAAATGAACTCGTTGTTGCGTATTGGGTAAGCCATAGAGCATAGTGTTCCCCTTAAATTAATATTAACATTTTATTCAAAAAAAGGGATAAATATAAAAATTCCATATTCTTTATTTACCTGGGGTGTTACACTCAGCTTGACCATTGGTTTGAGGATGGTAGGAAATGGAAACATTATGTAAAATCCCATACATAGAAATGTGTTAAGAGAATGGGCAGTTGTAGAAATGGGTTCCACGATTAGTGATTATAGCCCCATGAATTCTAAATCATTAAAAAATGTGCTCTTTTAGAAATCGAATCACAACATGATGGTCATTGGACTTGGTTGGAATGTACTCAACCCATTTCGAGACATAATCAACATATAAGAGGATGTATATTTATCCCATAGATTTTGGGAAGGGTCCCATGAAATAAATTCCCCGATAATGAAAGACTTAAATGACCGGAATGGAACTGAGAGGCATTTTATTCCTTTTGGTTATGAATCCTAATTGTTGAAACTGAGGAAAACTTTTTTAGAATTAGAAGTAATCCTTAGTGAGCTTAGTCCATTAGAAACCACTTTATAGGACCTTTCCAGTTGTTTTCATTGTAGAAACGTGGCCTCCACATGACTCTTTATGAAATAATTTTAGAATGGAATTTTTCTAAGACTCAAGAACACATCTCCAAATGATTTGATCTGGATAGTGTGTGAAGAGGTAAGGATCATAAAACACATTTTGTTCAATATCATAGTGTAATTTCCTCTTACCTTGGGTCCCTAGGAATTTTGGAATGTCACATGTCACCAAACGGTTTATTATGTCGGCATACCATGGGAAATCACTCAAAGAATAAAGGTGTTCATCAGGAAATGAATCAGACATAGAAAGGTTATGTGAGTTGAGTTTGAATTTCGAAATAGAGAGGTGATCAACTAAAAAATTTTAAAATCCTTTTTATCCTTAATGGTTAAATCGAACTCTTGAAGAAGAAGTTCCCACCTAATCAATCTATCATTGGAATATTGTTTTCTGTAAAAAAAAATTTTAGGGATGAATGGTCGGTGAAGACAATATTTGTTGATCATAAGAGATAATACCTGAATTTCTATCATAAAAATCAAATAGAAGGACACACTTTCTTAGTGGTGGGGTAGTATATTTGTGCATCTTTTAAATATTTTCTTGCATAAGCAATGACACATGGAGTTTTCTTACGTTGTTGTCTTAAGACTACTCCTACATCAAAGTCACTAGCATCACACATGAGCTCAAAATGAAGATTCCAATTTGGGGATTACATGATAGGTGGAAAGATATGTGATAACTTGAGTGTAGATAATGATTTCTTAGTGATTTCTGCTGACAAAAATGGAGCATCTTTCACCAATAGATCACAATGTGGTCGATAAATAGAGGTGAAATTCCTAATGATCCTTTTATAGAAACCTATATATCCTAATAAGAAACTCAATTTCATAATAGTTTTAGGAGAGGGAAGGTGACGAATGATGTCAACATTATCTTTATCTACTTCAATCCCTCTACCAGATACCAGATAGCCTAAACAAGTACTTCCTTTACCATGAAATATCATTTTTTCCATCTTAGAATGAGATTATTATCCTCACATCTTGATATAACCATTTCAATATTCAGAAGTCATCACTAAAAAGTATATCCAAAGATGGAGAAGTCATCCATGAAGACCTCTAAACAATCCCCCACCATTTCCAAGAGGATTCCCACCATGCACTGCTGGAAGGTACCAGGGGAATTACATAACCCAAATGGCATGCACTTGAAGGAAAAAGTGTCGAATGGACAAGTGATGGTTCTTTTTCATTTATCCTCTAAGGAGTCATCGATTTTATTATACCCTAAGAATCCATCTCATATTTAATATAATTGATGACATGCCACTCACTCGAGTACTTGAATCAACAAAGATAAAGGGGAAATGGTCTTTCTGGGGACAAGAGTTGAGCATCTTATAGTCAGTACAAACTCTCCGTCCACTAATGAACATTGTGGGGTGAATGTCACCATACTCATTGGTGATTATAGTGATTCCATATTTCTTTGGGACAACTTGATTTGGGCTTACCCACTTACTCTCAACAATGGCATAGATGATACGCTCTTTCAACAACTTAAGAAGTTATTTCCTTGAAACATCCTTAAGATTTGCATAGTGTCTTTGCTAGGGTTGACCACATGGTTTGGATTCAGATTCAATAATAATTATATGAGTTCCAATGAGTGGTATAATCCCAGGAATATCATAAAGGGTATGTCCAATTGCCTTCTTATGCTTTCATAGGACACCCAGAAGCATCATATGTTGATTGAATCCAAGAGAGGAAGAAATGACAACAAGAAAGTCATGATTGTCACTTAAAACGCATACTTGAGTGATGAAGGTAAGACCATAAATTTGAGATCAGATTGGTTATCACATTCCAAGAAAGGATGGGACTTTATTTTGACCTTAGTTTCTTTTTCCTTATTTATTGACAGAATTGGTTCCTTGTAAATATAATTATCATCCACTATATTATCAAGATTATATTTATGAATGGGTATGTTCTCACTATTACTGATTTCACCCATAATATCATTTATTGATGAATCTATAAAATCATAAATAGGGATATGTGAAAGTGATTCAATATAAGAAGAAAAATTTCACTCACGTGGACAAAAAAATTCAATCTCTTTCTCAATTAAACATCCTTAAGTGATTCATTGATGTTCCTCGAGTTCGCTATCAATAATACCAACTCTATAAACCTCTTGGATCTCGTCATTATCCCCAATTTGAGAGTTTTCATTGTATATGTTCAAGTCATGACTCATTTTCATGAATGTTATTGTCATGTTCTCATTTCGTACTCGGATGACTGAGTTCCTAGTTTCTATAAGAAGGGATGACAAAAGATGATGGGGGTTTTCTCCCCAGGACATAATCTAGGGTGATTGTCAAGAAAAATGAATTCATCAGGGAAAATGAAATTTCCATCATTCACCAAAACTACTTTTAAGATCTTCTTAGGTACTCGAACACTATGGTCAGTAAGTTGAAGTGTGACAGATGTGGGATGGAGTTCTTCGAGACCTAACTAACAATACAATGCATCAGGAATGAGGTTAAAATCGGATCCTAGATCACTATGTTATTTTAAAAACGTTTTCTCTTCTATCTCAACATTGATGTATGGACAACCTGGATCATTCAAAATTGGAGGAATTGTCCCTTAAATGGTGGTACTCGCATTAAATTCCAAAAGGAATTGGTTTTTATGTGAAATTTTCCTTTAAATAGTGCACAAGTCCATAGGTTTATTTTATTAGGATGGAATGGATTTGATTTCACTGAGAAGTGTAATGATTAACTTTACTTGAGAGAATATTTCCCTCAAATTTTCATTTAGTTATGGTTTAGATTTTCCCCCTCATGCGTTGAGGGAAGGGAGAAGGTTTTTTGATTTTTTGGTGTGGTTGCAGTTTATTCACATTATCATTGGAGTTTCTAAAATATGTGGGTGGTTATTCATCATTTTCAAGTGTTTTTAAAGCTTTTAAAGCTTCTTCAATGGTTTGTTCAGGTTTCTTAATTTATTTTCCACTTCATAAAATAGTTTCTACTTTAAGATGTTCAGTATTGGTTTGTGTGTTATTGGATTCTCCCCTTAAAGTTGAGGATGGTACCCCCTGAGTAAGCATAGGTGCCTTCCTGATTTTAATGGTGAGTAATTCATGTTTAAGGGATGATACTTCTGATTTCATTTTCTCTATTTGATTACACAACTTCTCAAGGATTGGAAGAGGTACATATTTAGTAGGGACTTGTGGTGGTTGGTTTATCCCAATAGGATACATTGGTTGTTGGATTGGTTGATGCATGAGATTCTGGATGGGTAATTTGTATTGGATAGGAGGGTTTTGGTATTGGACTGATTGTGGTTCGAATTGGTTTTGGATTTTTTTTAATTTAGTGTAGGGTATGGTTTTGGTTGTTATGGCAGGATATGATATTGGTTGGGTTTTTGGTTATATTTCCAACGAAATCCTAGATGGTCATTGTACCTTGGATTGAATGTGTTTTGGTATTGTGGCTTCTAAAACTTCAGCGCACTGACCTCCACGGGTGTTCCTCCTAGAATAAAATATTTAATAGAAGGGATGGTTGGGAAATTGAATGTTTTGTGGTCATGTTTGTCAAAAATTATGAACACAGGGTAAACAGTTTGAATTTTATGGAGCTTCCTAAGATCAATCTCCTCAGTCATCTTAGTGAGTTCCACAAGTTTCACCCTAATGATTTCCTCCTCCCTAATTGTGTGAATTCCACCCAAATTGGGTGGCTTCTAATAGTAAGGTGATGTTACCCATGTTTGGTTTTGTTCAGACAGTCCTTCTAGATACTCATAAGCATCATTTGGGGCTTTTTTAAAGGTCTCATTACACATCATGATGATGAATTGTTTGTCTCCCAAACCCAACCCTTCATAAAAAATTGTAATTATTCTGGGATTGAAAATAGAAGGTGGTGTACCCTATTGGGTGTGTCTTATAACCTTTCCCATGCTTCATAAAATTACTCCCCTTTATTTTCATAAACAAATTGGATTATCTTTTTAAGAGAAATTGTTTTGTGACGGGTGAATTATTTCTTGTAAAATTATTGTTGCAATTGGTTCAAGGAGTAGAATGATGTCGGTATCATATTTTTAAGAATTATTTAATATATACATCATTGATAAATGAAAGAGCATAAACTTTTCTAACTAAAGTTTATGTCATTGACATATGGTTTCAACAATGTGGTTAAACTCTATTACATGATGGTATGGCATTTCAGACTCCATCTCATGGAAGGTTGGAAGGTGGTTAAATATATGAGGTTTGAAAACATAGAGTGATTCTCCTAGGACATAATTCTTAAGGTAATAGTTGGAATTGGTCTAGGTAGGTTTGTGGTTGTCATTCATGGTTGGATCAACTGCATTCCCCGTGTTTGGGGATACCTCATTTTGATTTCCATTTTGGTTCCCACACACGTTTATGAGTTAGTTTCTTTGAAGACATTCCATTGAAATGGACACAATTTTTGACTCTAGAGTATTAGAAAGGTTATGATCTAATTGAAATATTTCCCTTGTATAAATGACTCCCCAACCCTAGGACTATCCACCCCGACTAGACAATTTGATTATTCATGGGTGTAGGCAGACAAGCGCCAAATGGACAAAAATGAGAAAGGGAAAAGATAATAGAATTTGAATGAGAATAGAATAAATGTGGGAGAATAGAATGGGTGTTGAGATAACTTACTTGGGTCCCCGTAAATGATTCCAAAATTTGGTCTCACCAAAATTTACCCATGATTTTTGGGATAAGGAGCCACTTGTAGTTTAGCATGGGTTATCGAATCCTCAGAGACCAAAGAAGTAAACTACAGACACATACATTATATGTATTGTTTTTGGATATGCAGTAGGAAACTTTGGGATGATTTTATATGGATTTAATGTATCAATAACATATCTAAAATAATTCAAATTTAGATAATTATTTGACCCTATGTTATCACTCGAGTTGGATTGGACGGAATTATTTTCTATCATTTTCAATTTCTTCTATTCGAGATGTGTTTATTCAAAAAGATAAAAAAATCACAACTTACTAGTTTAATACTAACACCCAATAATACTAATCACTTATACACTTCTATGGTCAAATTTATGAGCACTCCAAGGTAAAGGTTTGTAATAATACTTGAATAATGTGGCCTTAAAATTCAACAAGGATGAAGTAGTTTTAAAATCAACAAATAACAATCTCAATTAAAAAAAAGTTATTAGACATTAATGGGATGATAAATAACATCCAGTACATCCCCTTTCTACTAATTTGGATCAACCCATAAGTGTGTTAGCCCACCATTGATTCAATGGTTTCAATGGAAGAGGGAAGTAGACTTATGAGGGAGGAAATGGAGAAGTAAAAGAAGACTATGAAATAACGATCACTCCACCATTGTGTGATAATTTCACAAGGTTTGGTTTGAATAAATATACACCTTGGGAAAATGTTATAAATGTGATATGATGAAAAAAATAATACAAGGATAGTAAGGAATTTTCTTAAGAAACTAATATGAATTAGAAAAACATACATGTGAAAGACAAACATGAGACAACAAAATTACTGTGAAACATTAAATTGAAAGAAATAAAAAAAGATGATAAAATCCTCCACCACCACTACCTAAATAAGAATTTCAAGAAACATGGGTAGATATCCCAACAGTAAAAATTATCCCACTTGAATATGGTAGGCCATGGGTTGTGGAAAGTATGGGAGAGTGGACTTCTTTATCCTTGACTTGATGTGGCATCCAACTTTTACCCACCAAACAGAGGCGCCTCAATTTCCATATAGATGGTAGAATATAAGTGGTGCATAAGGGAAAACATGAAGATCCAAATGTCTCCTAGCTCTCTTTAAAATTTCAACTCAAATGAATTTTTGGTTGTCGATATATGATCAAATTGGTGGGCTTTTGTTCAGGGCTGTAGAATATGGCCCAAAATTTAAACCCAAACTTGTGCCGCCTAGAACTCTATTAAAACATCAGAATAATCGTTTTAAAATTTTGAATGAAATATTACTTATGATTTCCTTTCTCTATTTATCCACTGTCCTGTTTACTTTTCCAAGAATGTGTAACCATGATAGACCATTTTCATGGTCCTCCAATGTGAATCATCAAATACATAAAAAGTATGAATTGATCCTTTTAACGTGATAGAAATGAAAATAAAATATTAAAATAAAAACAAGGCAATTTTTATTTTAAAAGGTGTACAAAAATATTCCATGTAATAGTACATTTTAAGGGGGAATTACTACCATAATGTGAAATAAAGTTAAAAGTGTAAAATTCAATAAAATGGTGTTTATGAATAATAAATAACATTAATATTATATATATTAACAATGAATTTTACCCTCATTTAGTGTCTAATAATATTCCTAATCATGTAATAAAATTTCAAAAATGGGTAAAATGACTTTAAAAATCCATAGAAGAATTATAAAAAATTTAGGAAATTTTTTTTAGGAAACATGGACATTGATGATAAATATTAACCAACATAGACATAAAATGGAATAATCCCAAATATATAAGATATAGTGAAATCAAAACTCATCACATTATAATAAATAGAATCATAATCCCCATGTAAAACAGAAAATTATAATAATATTGAAAAATCATAATCATATGGATAAGACTCATAAAAGGTATTCACGGGAATTATATACGACATCTAGAACAAACACATAGTGTTTGATGCATGTATCTCCCAAAAATAATGGTGAGTCAAAAATAATCCCTTATCGTGTGTCTTGACTCTCTTCATACATGAACAGAATTTCTGTATAATAAATATATTTATGTTATAAATCTTTTAAAGAAGAATATTTTGATATTCAATACCACATATAGTTTGATTTTGACCTTAAATTACCCATTTCTTAATGATCCTATTTCAAGGATTCACTTCGGGTAATATGCAATTTGATCTTCCCATGTGTCTTAACTTGTTATATCATTGGTCATTATACTTATATCATGAATGTAAATCATAATATAAATATCATGTATATCATGTATATGAATATTATAGTAATATATATCATAAAGAAGTATTAAATAGAATACATCGTTCATGGAGACGGTAATCCGTACATGCATATGAATGTTGTTTCCTTTTTAATTATCGTATTGAAATAAATAGCGTATGGTGTGTAGAAGGAAAATTAAGAAAGGATCTTGAGAGAAGACATTACCTCTTAATCGGGTAACTCATTTTTGTTTGTTCCAAATTGCTACATTGAGTTTCCATATACCCAAGTGAAGGATTTGAGAAGGAAGGGAGGGAATTTGTTAAGAGAAATGGGTCAGTTTTGGCTGATTCAATATGCTTTTGATGTGTAAATAAAATAGAAGGAGATGATACATTTTATAAGAGGGGGAGGGGAACATTAGGAAACTCCAAAACTATTAATTTATTATAAATTTATTTATGATTTCAAATAGAAAAAGAGTATGTTCTTCCCAGGTTGAGATAAGGATGGGTTGAAATCATCTCAACCAATGAATTTGGGACATGTTTAGGTGAAAAAATGAACCATATCTTTATATTTAACCCATTATTAATCACTTTATCTTGGACCGCGACATGTTGTCTTTTTAAACTATAAGGTTAATATAGTTACTATAAAAGAAAAGAAGAACCAAACTTGGTTCATTTATGACATATGTAACACAATACAAGTTAGTTGTATGAATTATTTTTTTATGCATTTTATAACATTTAATAAAATAATATTTTTTAAAGTATCGTTTATGTCAATTTTGGTACTATTAAATATTTTTACTTTTAAAAATATCATAACAACATGATAACTTTGAAAAAACGCTTCTAATATTTTACTAACATGTTTAAGTTATCTATAAAATTCATTTATGTTTTTAATTTTGTCTAATTATATTTATTTTTAATATTTTTAATATCATTTATTTGTTCTCTCAATTAATTAATTAATTGTTGTTTAGTTATTATACAAGCCTTTAACTAAGTTATTTATTCACCAAAAATTAAAAAAAAATTATCATGATTTATGTAAATTTATTATCATTAAAAATTTTATAAATAGTTGAATTTAGGTTATGAATAAACCTATATTAAAAATGATTTAATTATTAAATTTTGAATTTGATACTTTTAACTCTTCATTAAATAAAATGTAATAAATGTATTAATCTAACAAAAGTTGTATAAAAAGTAACATATTTTCGACCTTATGTTTATTTGGGTCAAAAAACACTTGTCCAATGAAATTAGGAAAAGTGCTAGCGTAATTTTATATTATAATAATACTATTTTTTACTTTAATTATCATATTCCCCTTTACCTACGGTAAATTAAAAAAACAAATTACTATTGACCAAAAATTATTATGATCTTATTAGACCACTGTTTTCAAAATTCAATTTACAGAAATTTTAAAATTAAATTTTATGCTAATCTTGTAAATGTGGCTGGAAGGCAGGTAAAAGTGATGTTCAAAAATTCACTAATTTTTTTATATATAATTATATTATAAAAATTATTATCATTAAATAAATATGATTAATATATGTATTATTTATCTATTGTGACTTTAAAATCAAATTAATGTAAAATATTTATTTATACGAAAATATCATTTTTTAACTACAATGAATTATTTTTCACTATTCATTAAAAATTGAACCATTTTAAAAAAATTCCAAAAATTCACCCTAAAATAATTTTTATATTAATAATTCTAGATTAATGTTTATTTTATCAAAATAAATTTCTATTATTTTATAATATTATTTTTATTATTTTTCATATAGAGACATTAAAAGTAGCTCATTTTAGAAAATAATTGTTTAAAACATATAAAGACATTACTAGAAATTGTATATTTCATTATCAAAAAAAATTAAATAATATCTAAAAAGTAATTATTTTTATTCATATTACAATTTTAACGACTAGTCTATAACTATATTATTTAAATAATTATAATAGTACAGTGTTGTTTCATAGAAACTCGGTGTTGCATGTAAATCTAGTCAAGTCGGTGTTGCATGTTGTGCTAGCTTTCCATAGTGTTGTGTATAACATCATCCAAAACATAGTGCTATTATATAATATAAAAAGTGTACATTCAATGTATCATGAAATTAAACTATCAAAATCTTAAATTAATTAGAAAAAAATAAATTCACACAATCTTGAGGTGTTACAATCATATAGAACTGTAACTCATGAGACCAGCTCATATTTCTCAAATAGGTCCACATATCATGTACTTATCTGGGATGCAATGATACAATTTCATCCCATGTAATGTCTTTCTAACTCTATTAATAAGCTATCATCATACACCATGTCTTGGTACACATAACTTATGGTTTATAACATTTCCCATAATGACTAAACTCTTGAATTCCATAACACTATGGGCCCCATCAATCCAAACTAACACAAAAAAATCCTTATGTTACCCAAATCACCATATCTAAGAGTCTATTCTAATTATTGATGCATTACATTGATCCAATCATCCACATTGTGTTCTACAAGACCCATGGGTCATTTCACAAGATTTTACACATTTTACAAATGGTTAAAAATCAACCCTAATATGAGCTGACTCATCGACATAATCGAAATCCTCATGACCAATCATTCATTTCACCATCACATTATAGGAACCTTGTCTCATCCACTTGTCAAACAATGATGCACCATCCTCTATAATTCAATCCAAAAATGAACATCCCCTAATAAATTTCCTACTCTATCCAATATGTTTTGCATCATCAAAGACCAAAAAGCTCGCCTTCTATTCATGAATCAAAACATTGTTTGTAATACCTTTCCACCATTATCTCACATTTGATCACTATCCAGATATGATTTCCCACTAATAAAATGAAAAATCATCACTTAACTCAATGTATTCAAATAACTAAGGATCATTATAACCCAATCATAACTTATTTCCACCCCTTAGTTTCATATACCCCATACGGGTTATATGGGATAAATCATGTATGTCCGCAAGTGGCTTATCTACACACTAGGATGTCATTACATATAATAACCATGAATTGTCACCAATAATTGTGATCTCAACTCATATGTTATGTGGATTAAAAAACTCATCCATTATATCATAAATATTTCTCAAAATCCACCCATAAACATGTCTAACGCATCATTAAAGTCCAGTCATGCCAAATCAGACAGCAAGGTTAGAAAAATTATGCTAATATTAGGTTTCACCAATCCATTTGTTGTGTAGTCTAAACAACATCTCACTATCTAAATCTTGGGTGAGAGGGTATCCCAAAAACTATTCTCACAATGGTTCTCAGCATCTCTCATTAAAGAAACAATGCATACCCAAATAGTAATACAATATAGTGAATCTCTTTTATACCATTTGATTCTTGTTATCTTGATTCATATTCCACCCGTCCTTGTATCAAATGTCTAATCATCGAGTTAAACACTCCTAAAATGATTTTTTATGTCACCAATTCTATTCACTCTGTCCTAATTAACAATTTAAACATGACTCCCATGAATATCATACCATTCACAACACAAGAACAACCCATGATTTTACATACACAATGCCTAAGTCATCTCCATGCCTATACCGCATACTTGATAACAACTATCAAGTATCAATTTCAAGTACATGCATCCACTTGTGCATACCATCTCTAAAATCATTTATAATACTAATCCCTCTCTTAGGTTACCATCATACATAAAAACTCTCCTCTTACAATAATAGGTTGTGTCCTTATACTCAATTATAACACCAACTCGCCCATATTCATAGTCCCATCTCAATGTAACTAGGATCTCCCACATAGACCATAGGTCACATCCCACATAATTCACAGCCCATAGTGAAGCATTCATTCCTCAATATAAGATACCACCAACAAACATATAGGTCAATACACCCTTTTAAGTGTTTATACACACACACACACTCACACGCACTCAAACATATCAGTCATCTCATAATCAAATCAACTACCTATTGTATGGTATTGATCCTTAATAATAATCCCTTACCAAACTACCACCTTGATTACTAAGCTCCCAATCACATGAATAGAAATTAAATCACCCTATAGTGATCCATATTAGTAAAATTTTAAACATCTTGTCCGATTAAATAAAATATATAAAAAAATTTATTTTGAATAATACAAAGTAACTTATTGTGGAAACTTTAGATGACCGAAAATATTCTTTTTGGAACTAGTTTCATAATAAATCAAAAGAATATAATTCTCTATGAATATAAATAGTTATTATTGGAAAAATGAATCTCAATGGGGTTTAAGGAAGTGGATCAAAATGGTATCATGAGGGAAACAAATTACATTCTGATGGAAGGGAACATTTATTATAGTAAATTTGAAATGTGTCAGACCAACTTCCATTGGAAGATAAAATATATGTCTTTTTATTACTCTCATGACAAGTTAAATAACTTGCATGATAAGATTCAATGACTCATTCCTCTTACCTCGTCAATCTAAGATAATAACCAAATATTAAAAAATCCATAATATCATACTCAATATGACTAAACCAAACTATGAAAATAAAATAATGAAAATCAATATCAACTCCCTAGTAACATGTACATTGACTCATATTGGTGCGGGACAGGCACACAACATAGAATTATTCAATGTTATGACCCATCCATCCACCTTTATTATATATCAAAAAGAGTAAAAATAAATTAATAAAAACCTATGATAAACCTTTGTAACTTCCTGAACTGATTTACTCTATAGTAACCAGATCAATGCATCACATGAACTCTGTGAACCTCCCAATACACTAGAGGAATATGACTAGTAGTGATGGTCTATAGTGGTAACATGGGGAGACCCTGACCTCATATCATAGTAGAACACAATAGTGTATATGACATATCATTATTCATGATATTATATAATATAATTAAATGAAACATCATAATTAAATCTTACCAATCATAAAAAATACAACACATTCTCTTATAAAATGAAAATTCTAAAATTCCACATGAATAATGAAAAAAATTAAAATATATATCATCTTAATATAATATAAAACACTAACTAGATGTAAATAACTAAAAAACCATTACATGAACCTGATTATTCAACCAGTCCATTATTTGAACATTTTGAAATCTATCCCACATAATCATCAAATATCGAGCCTTTTGAAAAACTATATCTATGATCATGAATTCTTCTTGGGTATTAATTTTATAGGGAAACTTCAGAAATGTGTGATTATAATTGATTAGGACACGAATAAAATTTTCAATAACATAACCTTAAAATAAATTGCTTTTATAATGTGATATTCTTATAAATAATAAATAACCAACTGAATACAAAACACTTTTAATAACCATGGAAACTAACCGAGTCACCCATGTGTGAACATAAATTGTTTAGATAGTTCTTGGTGTCTCCAATAATGAGACATAAATAAACATGGTGGAATAAATAAGGTAAACTAGTTATATAATGTATTTATATATCACATCATTTTAAAGGTATATTCATTACATACCACAATAAATCACACACCAAAACCAAGAGGATTAATTTTTCATAAATATTAGATACATAAATAAATTATTTCAAAACTATTTGAACATATCAACTAATATAATTCCACATTATAAATATTTTGACATAAAAAACACTCTTACTCATAACCTGATCAATGGAATCATATTAAATGGTGAGTGGGGATACTTTTTAAGGGTAAATATAAGATATATTAGTCAAAGATCATAATATATCAGGAGATAAGCATGTGGTTATTGTTGGGTCGGAAGAAAACACGGAAAAGATGGCAAGAGGGGGGGTGAATTGCCTTTTAAAAAATGATTAACAAATTAAAATCAAAGTTGAAAATGCAGCGGAAAGTAAAGAGGCAAGACACACGAAATTGATAACGGAGTTCGGCCAAAACCCGGCCTACGTCTCCGCTCCCAACTCAACCGTTGAGAGATTCCTACCGCTTGCTTTTCAATGGTTTTAGCAAGAAACCCACTAGGCTTTGAGGTAGCACTAGGACCTATTACAGCTTGCTTTTGAAATGGTTTAGCAAGAACCCACTTGCTTTCAATGGAATAGCAAGAACCCACTAGCCTTTTTAACGGGTGAAGGCTCTCACCGAAACACAAGCCTTTTAAAAGGAAAGGCTTGAAGAAACCTCTTCACACCTTAGTGGTGGTGTGAGAACCCAAGAGAAAGGGAGGATGAGAAAAGTTTGGGGTTTGTAGGCACAAACCCAATTTTAAGCTCAAAATAATAAATACAAGAAAAACCGTATTGGAGGAAGACTTGGGCGCCAATTGGGTGATTGAGTTGATGTAGCGTGCTCTCCCAAGCTTCTTGAGGTGCTCCTTGGATGTGGAATGGAGTTGGAGCGATTGGGGATCCTTGGAGGAAGACCGCCGGAGGTTTGCCAAATGATGGAGAAATGTGTCCGTTGGCTTCACAAGAGTTCCGGCTATGTTCCTTAGACTTCCGGGGGTTCAAGGTCCTTTATTTATAGAGGGGGAACCCTCATATGGCCGTTGGAGGTCTTCGGAGCCGTTGGAAAGGCTTTCGGAGCCGTTGGGAGGCAAGTGGAGCAGCCTGGTCAAAGCCCCAACGGCTAGTTTGACTGGGCTACCGGCTGGCCGGTACAGCTCCACCGGCTGGCCGGTGCCTTGGAAGAGGAGATGAAACTTGGTCCAGGCTCCACCGGTCGACCGGTGCCAGAGCCACCGGCTAGCCGGTGGCAAGACAGTAGCAAACACTATTTGGGCTGGGTGCCACAGGTCGACCGGTGGGAAGCCACCGGCTGGCCGGTGGCAGGACAGTAGCAAACACTATTTGAGCTGGATGCCACAGGTCGACCGGTGGGAAGCCACCGGCTGGCCGGTGGACTGAATTTCAGTCCACTTCTTGTCCATTCTTGGGCCAATCCTTTGGCAATCTTTTGCCTATCATCCACAACACTTAAAAACAAAGTTAAACACATATGAAAGTGATTGTGATCATGAAAATCAAAGAGTGTGGGGTACAACAATCTCCCCCTATTTTGATGATCACAATCACTTATCAAAGCAATGTAAAAACTTAAATGAAAGGCATGCCTAAATGATAAATGAAAATAAATACTAAGCATGAGAGAAAAGATTCTCCCCCAATCAATCAAGAATTTCTCCCCCTTTGTGATTATCAAAATAGAATGGGGCATAAAACTTGATTGAGGGAAAAGAGATTTGAAAAACAAGATAGATATTTTTTAAACCAAATGAAATTTGAAATTTGAAATTTTGAATTGAAAGTTTTGAATCAAAATTTGAATTTTGAAATTTGAAACCAAATGTTGAAATTGAAGGTTTGAAATGAAAAATTTTTGAAAATGAAATCAAAAGTTGAAATTGAAAGTTTGAATCGAAATTTTGAAAATGAAATCAAAAAACCTAACTCCCCCTAAATAGAAAGAACTAATCACCGGGGAGAGGGATTTTGAAAAGAGACAAATTTTGGCTCGGTGAGACTCGCCAAAAGGGATTTTTCAATCCACACTTGTCTCATGGCGGGTCTTCTCCTATAGAATTCGTCCGAATAAAAAATAGACTTGGGTTGGCCGTACCGGGCATTTTTACAATTACATTCATAAATAAGGTGCCCGGGTTTTTTGCAATAGTTACAAAATTTAAAATCGGAGCTCCCCCTTACAAAAATAGTGGGTGCATGGGAGGAGGAAGCTATATTGGTGTAGCCAAGTCCATTGGTGGTTCTAGATACTCGTTGAGAACCTAAGAGTTTGGACAAATTTTGTTCACCTTGGGTGAACTTGGCTAAGGTCTCCCTTAGGTCTTTGATGGTTGATTCCATGGAATCAACATTTGGAAAATTTTGGATTTTAAGGGACAACTCTTCCTTCTCTTTGAGAAGTTGTTCTTTTTCGGAAGAGAGTTTTTTGAAAGACTTTTTTAAAGCAACAAATTTTGACGATAAAGTATGAAAACCTTTTTCTAGTTGGTCTCTAGCGTGTGAGAGTTCATCATAAGATAGATGATTGAAAGAATTTGAAGAACTAGAAGACGAGGAAGAAGAGTCGGAAGATGATACCTCATGATTTGCCATTAGGCATTTTTTACCTTGGTCGCTCGAGGAGAAGGAGGAGAATGAAGAGGTGGAGCTATCACTCCTTGTTGCCTTTGAAGCCTTCTTCTTCTCCTTCTTGGCCCTTTTCTTGTGAGATGGGCAAACGGGTACGGATTTTGCCTCGGGTTCTTGCTTTCGAGCGGGTTCTTGCTTTTGAGCCGGTTCTTGCTTTTGAGCCATGCTAGTACCTTCATGGGTTAGCTCTAAACATTTCCAAATATCATGTGAAGTAGAGCAAGAAGAAATATGATCAAAAACATTACGGTCTAAGCCACAATGAAGAGCATTCATGGCTTTGCCATCAAGCTCAAAATTTGCAATATCATTGGGGGTCCATTTAGACTCATCGGGAGAGGAGAGGGAAAATCCTTGCATAACAATTTTATAAATAGGATAACCAATGCTTTTAAGAAAAGTTGACATGCGGGTTTTCCAAAAAGTATAATCGACTCCATCAAAGAATGGAGCACGATCCAAAGAATGTCCTTCGGGGGATTGAGAGGAAGAAGCGGTAGAAGCCATCAAAAAAAATAGGATCTTTAATTTGAAACCGGTTAGGGAATTATTCAAAACCTCCCTCTGATACCAATTGTTGGGTCGGAAGAAAACACGGAAAAGATGGCAAGAGGGGGGGTGAATTGCCTTTTAAAAAATGATTAACAAATTAAAATCAAAGTTGAAAATGCAGCGGAAAGTAAAGAGGCAAGACACACGAAATTGATAACGGAGTTCGGCCAAAACCCGGCCTACGTCTCCGCTCCCAACTCAACCATTGAGAGATTCCTACCGCTTGCTTTTCAATGGTTTTAGCAAGAAACCCACTAGGCTTTGAGGTAGCACTAGGACCTATTACAGCTTGCTTTTGAAATGGTTTAGCAAGAACCCACTTGCTTTCAATGGAATAGCAAGAACCCACTAGCCTTTTTAACGGGTGAAGGCTAGCTCACCGAAACACAGGCCTTTTAAAAGGAAAGGCTTGAAGAAACCTCTTCACACCTTAGTGGTGGTGTGAGAACCCAAGAGAAAGGGAGGATGAGAAAAGTTTGGGGTTTGTAGGCACAAACCCAATTTTAAGCTCAAAATAATAAATACAAGAAAAACCGTATTGGAGGAAGACTTGGGCGCCAATTGGGTGATTGAGTTGATGTAGCGTGCTCTCCCAAGCTTCTTGAGGTGCTCCTTGGATGTGGAATGGAGTTGGAGCGATTGGGGATCCTTGGAGGAAGACCGCCGGAGGTTTGCCAAATGATGGAGAAATGTGTCCGTTGGCTTCACAAGAGTTCCGGCTATGTTCCTTAGACTTCCGGGGGTTCAAGGTCTTTTATTTATAGAGGGGGAACCCTCATATGGCCGTTGGAGGTCTTCGGAGCCGTTGGAAAGGCTTTCGGAGCCGTTGGGAGGCAAGTGGAGCAGCCTGGTCAAAGCCCCAACGGCTAGTTTGACTGGGCTACCGGCTGGCCGGTACAGCCCCACCGGCTGGCCGGTGCCTTGGAAGAGGAGATGAAACTTGGTCCAGGCTCCACCGGTCGACCGGTGCCAGATCCACCGGCTAGCCGGTGGCAAGACAGTAGCAAACACTATTTGGGATGGGTGCCACAGGTTGACCGGTGGGAAGCCACCGGCTGGCCGGTGGCAGGACAGTAGCAAACACTATTTGAGCTGGATGCCACAGGTCGACCGGTGGGAAGCCACCGGCTGGCCGGTGGACTGAATTTCAGTCCACTTCTTGTCCATTCTTGGGCCAATCCTTTGGCAATCTTTTGCCTATCATCCACAACACTTAAAAACAAAGTTAAACACATATGAAAGTGATTGTGATCATGAAAATCAAAGAGTGTGGGGTACAACAGTTATGATAAAAAAATCAAGGTACATAGTCATAATGAAAAATAATCTTACTTAATAAAAAATAGATAATACAACTTGGGTAATGGAATATGGAAGTTATAATAACATAATACATGAGTCATAGTATAGTGGAATCATGATTCAATAATTATGAGTTATGAGAATATAATATAATACATTTTATAAAAAATAATACGACACAAACATGATCGTATAAATTATAACATATTTCAATACAATCCATCAATACATTCACCTCATAATGGGAAAGGATTACCACTTTCCCATAATATAATGGACATTAGAAAACAACCTACATCCAATAAAATAGTTGACTCTAGGTAACCACATTTATCACATATTAATCTCATGAGGTATAAAAAAATTACCTGATGCATTGGAGCGATATAATGGACCCACCCATCACATAATGATAACACAAACACATGTGTTCTGGAAGAAAAAAACCTCTTTAATTCCATCATATCTTAAATAACCAATGACAAAATTGCGTTTTATGAAAATATTACTAATAAATTTTATTATTTAATATATAGATATAAATTTTAATATTTCATTATATAATAGAATTAGTAAGTAATAATAAATATCAAATAATGATTATATTGATGAAAAACACTAAAATTAAAGATTTTTAAAATTTCATTAAAAATTAGACAAAATATATGTTTTCTATAACATTTATTTAAAAATTTAAAATTCAAAAATTAATGGTGATATATATTTCTCTATAAAACCATAGTGTGAAATTCACTATGAAAAAAATTATAAATGTGGAAAAGGTCATTCATATAGAAAGTATTAAAAAGGAAAACTATTTCAATAATTTTGTAATAGTGTTAAATTTGGAGAAAACAGTTGTATTGAAAATGAAAAAAGAAATTTATTTCTATAAATAATGTAAATAAAATTTAATATGACATTATGAAATCATAAGTTTAGTTAAAATTAATTTCATAAAAATATTATGTATAATGAGGAGAAAAATTTCTGATTGAAATAAGCGTTAAGGTTGTTTTTTTTAAATCATCACTTCTTGGGAATTGTGAACTAAAGGGGATGTGAAATAGTAGGAAAAAATTTAAAACTCATAAAAGAAGTTGAATAAAGTATATATTATTTTAGATGTAAATATCTTATAATTTCCCCCGATGGTAAATTTTTTACAATAATATTGAATTAATAAATAGATTGGAAATGTAACCCTAAATTTTACCCAAGTGTTCCATGAAATCACATTAAGATCATATATAATAAATTTAAATATATTATTAAAATATTAAATAAAATTATTCATTTTTATTCCCTTTTATATTATTAAATTATACTCATTCACTAAATATATGTTATTTAGTTAATTTTTTTTTCCAACATCGTATGTTATGAATTTTTACTATTCTATACGAGTTTTTTAAGGGTGAATTCTTTCCCCACTATTTGATAATAAGTTAAAATTTCATATATTATTCAAGGTATATAAATAATTATTTTTTATTTATTTATATGGCCCCATGTTCATTTTATGGAAATAATTTTTATGGTTTGTGAGAATGGAATCCATGAAAAAATGGGTAATTAATCGATAACAAACATTCTCATAAAAATGATCAGTTTTTATAATTTAATCTTTTAAAAGCCATATTCCTGACATATATTACCCCTAAATTTCATATGTTAACATTTTTATAGTTTTGATACTTATTAATTGTGAAAATGGTGATTGCAGTATAACATTATTCATGTTGGTTATTGAATCCACAAAAACATGAAGATGATATACAAATAAAAAAGAAAGTGTATGGATTTATATGATGGTTTTATAATTTTTTCATAATCATAATTATGTTAATATAATATTATTATATTATATTGTGATACATATAAATATTATAGATGATAAATAGATTGAAATAGTAAAGGTGGAACCTAGATGCTTGATAAATTTGTGCCTTCTCTAATGACATCTTTTGGAACGAAGAATTTTGGATTCTTTTTTGGAACCTAGAATTATAAAACGTCTAAAAATGATTATAGAAATGGTAAATTTTTTGTTATTCAATATATAAACTTTTTTTTCAATTTTTGGTAGGGTTATAGGAGGTATTATTTTATAGTTGAGTTTTTTGTCTTATTTTCATAAATATTCATTTTCTATAGTGTAAAGTTTTCATTTTAAAGGGAAAGTAGATAAAAAGTATAAAATAATAGAAATGGGAAGATGTTACTTTGACAAATACTCTATACACATATTTATATATATAGGGTTAGTGTGATATTATATGTCACTACCTCTTAGTTCAACCCAATTTTACCTCATTTTACCACACCATGGCAACTAAATTTTTTACCACATTAACATTTTTTCATGCCTAAAAATGAAATTGAATTCCATAAATAATTTAGTTTTAATTATTAATATAATTGAATCCATTTAATTTAATTCAATTTATAACTTATTGAAATTTAACTTCTCAATGAAGACATTAAATACATACAAAAATAGTTTTTATTGAAGAATAATTTTTAAAACATTATATGTTATTAATCCTATTTGATATAATTGAAAAATTAAACTAGTGTTACTATATTTCTTTATTCATTGAATAATTACATTATATTCTTAATTAAAATTGATTACTTTAATTTATTAAGGAAAATGAAAAAAACACATAAATATTTATCATAAAAAATATCATTTTTTACATTAAATAATTCAAACCTCAATATATTGAAATTAATTAATAATATTTTAAATTTTTATTTTATCTATCCATTGTCATTAAAACATTATTTTAATTTCATAAATAAATCGAATCATTTTTAAAAAAATATATATGTAACACTTAAAAATATATTTTTATAGTAAAATATTTTAATTCAATTTTTTATTTTTTGTTGATTATAAAATCATATTATTTTCAATTATAAAACATGCCCATTGGATATAAAAAATGATATTAAATGAATATATTTCCAACACCCATATAAATAATGGTATGTCCTTGATCATTTATATATCCTTACATACACTATTTATAGTCAGTCATCATTTACAATTACTTATCTCTCAATATATCTACATTATTTCATATTATCTAACTTACCTAAATAATTTAATTATTGGTTATAATCTTCAATAAAAACAGTTAGGAAATGTGTCACATGTTCATGGAATTTTTCATTACTTGTGGTTTTATTCCTTGTCTAATTTTTTTAATGTTGTTTCATATAACATATTCATAATTTATTAATGTTTACCTTATATAGTAAAATTTTATCTTAAAAAATGAAACACATTTATTTTTAATTCAGCATTATGTCTGAAATAATTTATTCTACCAAATATGTATTTTAGGAAAAAAATAAAAAATGAAAATTATGGGGTGTAACATCTTATAACCCTAAAATTATTTTTTTCTCCTCAAATTTCATTACATTAATGAAAAAATTGAATGTTATTTTTACTCGTTACATATTTGGGTTCTAATTTTCATATTATATTTATGATTCCTATATTGAACATTTACCATGGGTGTGGCCTGATTTCATACTAAATTATCTATATTTTCCAAGACTACAATCAATTATTCATTATAAGAAATATTTTGTTTCGACTATAAAAGCTCATAATTTATTATATATGAATGGCCATGTATATGCTTCCAAAAAAGTGATATATAGAAAACATAATCCACCTAGGATAGGTTTACTAGATGTGAACGATGATAAATTATGGTTTCCATATGACTGAGGATTTCAAAAAAGACAATGTATCTAAGTATTATCATTATTATTTACATGAATCTCATAACCCTCTTCCATAATAATGTTTAAATAAATATATTGTCTCTGATATCAAACTAAAAATTTCACAAATGATTATCAGTATAGATATTTTATTAAATGTGGTCTGTTTTTATATGTCATTGAATTATTTGAATTATATTTAATGTATTTTGATAAATATTGGTTCCAAGCAATTTATGTTTTCCAACTTCATCCCGACATATTGGAGTGAAATACCTATTATTATAAAAATATTTATATAGGGCCAAATGAGTTGGATAATGGGAACTATTTTTTATGAGTACTCTACTAGGGGAATGTGTTGATCCAAACCTCCTTTGAAATCCATTTAATAGTATCTATGAAAATCTTCTATAGTGTGAGTAGTCCTATTATATTAACCATAATTCTAATGATGATATATAGTGTTAAATCTCATATTTTTATCTAATTATTATTGATGACTTCTCCCAAACACTAAGATAATCCTCGAAACTTGATCGGATATAATTGAGTGTGGTTCTCTATGAATCCATACCCATTATTTTATGTATATCATATAATGATGATTACGTGAGTAATATTCATAAATAACAATGAAGTCTGTCTTGTTCATAAGGAAATCCACTATAACCCAAATGGAGTTATAAGAATAAAATGTATTAGGAAGGCCTAAGATAAAATTCATTATGAATTTTCACCATCTCAATATAGGTATGGGAAGTGGCTGTATCATCCCCTTACACATTGGTAGTTCTACCTTAAATTGTTGTCATACTAAGAATCAAGATACATACTCTAAAATACCTCCCTTCATTTGATCACATCAAAAAATATTCATGAGATCTATATACATTTTTTTGATTTAATGATGGATAAGGAATGATGATATTTGTGCATCGTCTAATAGATCTTTGTTCATTTCCAGTAATGAAGGAACACAAATTTGTTTCTAGATTATTATAATTCTATTATTTTAAATTTAAAAACCAAAATATTTCAATAACATTTTCTTTAGATCCATATCCTCATTATATACCTCCTTGATCTTTAAATGGAAGGATGATTGATTTTTTTTGGGAATGATAGGATTTATACCTTTCTCTTATGATTTAAATATCCATAATTTTACAATGTATATTTATCGTGTATCCTTAAATCCTGAACATGGATTAGATTTTAAGAACCATCCTACTCAAATTATCAGCATCCTTTTTTTCCTTGGGTTGTAATGTATCAATAAAACATAACCTCTAAAAAAATTATATTATCTTCTTCAGTGCATATTCATCTCCTTCTATGTGAATATTTATATAACACTATTGTAATCATTATATATTTCAAACTATTCAACAAAGAGATAATCCCTCAATATTTTCAATGAAAATTCCACCATTTATATCCAAATCCAATTTTGGGAAATTCTTCTCTGGAATTTTTAATTAACATGAGGAATGTTCTACCACAATGTCATTATACATGATTTCATATCTCATTCCCTTTCTTAATGTGTCTTTTTATATTATAAACCCATCTCAATTATTATGTAGCATGAGTATAGGTGTAGTGACCAAACATGTCTTGAGCCCCTTAAAATTTTACTCACATCAATCTATCCATAGAATCATAACTCTATTATATATTAACAAGGTCAGTGGATTTCACTATCTTGAGAAATATCTATAAAAGTGTTAATATTATTCAACCAATCTTAAGAAAAAATCAATATATATTATATTGGTTTGTCTGGGTAATTATTAAACCACTTATACGCTTAATGTATCCATAGATTTACCCTCTCTTGTTATTTAATTACCCAATAATGATAATTTTCATAGCTAAAATTTATACTTTCCAAAATTTTCATTCAATTTCTCCTTTTTCAAGGTCTTTAACACAATAATCAAATGATATTTATGTTATTTCATTCACATGGAATATATGTGTAACATGCCAGAATTCAATGATAATTTTAAAAAATAAATGGGATTATTATGAGACTAGTCTCTGAAACAACACTTAATTCAAAGGCCTGGAGTGGATGGAATGGATATTAGAAAAAAATTTAAGGTCTATTAAAATATTGTGCGAGTGGGTTCTTCTATATTTTGAAAAGGTTCCCAGATTAAAAATACATAGGCACTGTTGAACTCATAATGTCAGGATTCACGTAGAAAAGACCTAACTTCGACCATCATGGGTTAACTGGAAAAGTTAATTTCCAAACATTTTTTAGGAAAAGCTAAAATAAAATATGGTGGGTGTTTTTTTAACATTATTTTTCATGGTGACATAACATCGCTCCAATACTATGAAATGGAAATGTTGTTTCAAAAATGAAACAACATAACATCAGTGACTCAGTGAAATAGAAAACAAAGAATCACATTCATTGCTTAATGGCTTAGCTAGGATCAAGGATGGTGTGGAGAACGCTGGAATTTGCAGAGAATCCTTGTGAAAATTATTTGGAAACTGACCATCTATGGCAGGGATAAACAAATGGGATCGAACCGGACATTGGCAGTTTGATGATTAGTGGACACCTGTGGAATGAGGATCGATGTGGTGATGAAACTTTAATATATGTCTTCAATCAATCCAAACTCCATGTAAGGGCTATTAATGAATTTTATATTTCACCATTCTTGGTTTTTAATCAAAACCAAGGATCAAACCATGAATAGTTTGACCCATTTTTTTGTCGTTCTTGCATGATGATTATTGTTTCTGTTATTATACCTTCTAACATGAGAAGATTGAGGCCATGATGAATGATAATTGAATTTGTTATTCAATTTATTATTTGATTTTACTCTCCACCCTTGATGGATGTTCTTCTCATTCTTTCTGGGTCGATGAGCGGTTATTCATTGTGCAATAGTTCTATGAAAAACAACGATGATGTTGCAATGATGAAAACAATGATCGGATCGAGGCGATGAGGGAAATACTTCTGATCAAGAACATCCCAGTGGAAGGGATTACAAAAGAGATTTAAACCCTATGCGATAAAGAACGCGGCCCAGGGGTTTTGGAACACCCTTTGAATCGATCAATGAACCACTGGAATGAATCTGGTGGTCCACAGAAAAATCTATCGGCATGTCGGCACAAACGACAGAGAAATGCATCAGCAGCCACATGTGAGACGGCAAGGTGGCATGCTGTGATGGTGCTGGTGAAACCTACAATGTTGAGGAACCACATCTCCGGCTACGGTGTGATCTAGACCAGCGGAAAATCACAGGTATTTCTGGAAAGCCTGGTCCACGTGAGCGGACTGATTGACACGGGTGGAGGCACTAGCTAGCACCACCTGGTGCGGGATAGATGTGCCTCTGCTTCATTCGAGCAAGAGGATCCAACCCACACAAAGGCGGGCCGGTTGGTTCTAGTGGGTCTAACCCAGCGAGGCAGGTCGGGGCTAGAGCGTGCCAGGCCCGTGACCCAGTGTGATGGGCCCAATGGAGCAAGTCGAACACAAGTCATGTCAGACCCAGGTTGGGTCGGTGGACCCTGGTCCGGGTTGGTTCAGACCAGACAAAGACCAAATCAGCCCTGTTTTTCATAAATGCCTGTAAATTTAAAATGGAGTTTCCATTTAACAAGTCGTCTACAGAGTTAGGATCCTTAGTACGATACGGTACTTTTGTGATACACTATGTGAGATTTTTATGATGTAACAGGATGGCCTATAGATTTTGAATAGTATTCTCTGCCAATACGAGGAGGCATTGAGGAGATTCAAGGTAGTTCTCTGGAAGAGATGATATGATGGTTACACCCTTGATAACTCAAGGCATGAGTACTCTTACCCTTTTTCTTAGGTAGAGATGGGACTCCACATATCATGGTTATGGGTTCATTTCAATTGATTAGATTCCGCTGGGGGTGTCACTCCCCTATTGTAAAAGGGTGTGGGTTCTTAGAGATGTTCATGAAGGAAGAGTAGGTACTCCCCAATGGGACCAGGGAGTGGGTCCTTTAACATTAGATTCAGTACTCCCCAGAAGGATAAATTTGAGAGTCTTATGTATATTTCATGTATAGAGTCAGTTCTCCCCTACCATGTAGGGAGTGAGTCCACTTTCCAAGGAGTTAGCACTCCCCTACTATTCCATGGTGCGTGCCCTCATTACGCAATGTTCTGACAGAGTCGGTACTCCCCAATCATTCTAGGGAGTGGGTCCTACAACCTTGGGTCGATACTCCCCTAATATACTAGGTTGTGGGTCCCCCATAGCAAATAAGTTTATAGAGTTTTTACTCCCCTAGTACCACGATATAGGTCCTCTAGTCACTAAATATTACACCCCTATAGGGTAGGGTGTGGGTCCTTGATATATGAAGTAGTACTCCCCTTTCATAATAGGGTGTGGGTCCTTAATGTGTATTACTCCCATGATGGATCCAGGGATCATGTTCTCACGTACTTAGTAGTACTCCCCGTCTCTGAGCAGCGACGTGGAGAGGGTCCCCCATAGGAGTTGGAGTTCCATTGACTATAGGATATAGTGATGAGGAGTGGGCCCCTTTAAGTATCGGGAATGATACTAAGGTATGCTCTATTTCTCCCTCAATGGACTGAGGAATGGGACATTCTTTTTAGGAGAGACTGAGGTATCATAGTTTAGACTAAAGTAGAGCTCTCTCAACAGAGCACAGTAGTGAGGATCAAGCCTCTTCACTTGGGTTTCCATAGTATAGCGTTGGACGAAAGACTGTGATAACTGGACCTCTGGTGTTGGGCATGAGAACTGGTCTTAGTATAATGATCATGGTGTATCACTTTCTCTTAGATGTATAATTTGGAATGGGTATATTTGTACTAGATGGATTGTATCTCTCAGAAGGGATCCATCAAGGATGGCTAAGCCCATGGAGTGAATTCTCATGGTTTATATGTTACCTATAGAATCCTAGGAGAGAATCATGATGTGGGTTATAAGTCTAGAACCATATGTTTCTTAGTGGTTGGGACAAGTATATGTGGATGACCATGGTATATGTATGGGCATATGCCTCGGTAGATATAATTGTGTATTACTTTGTATTTTTTCTAGTGATTTAACTTTTTTATTTTTAGGGTCCCCTACTTGGTATTATTTTACTCACCCCTACATGGGATTTTTCCACACATGTCACGTCTTCTGTAGAAGTTTGATGCTAACGGAGTCCAGGGAGGTCCAGGACCCAGTGGTGCTCAGTGAGATCAGATAGATGAGGCGTACTGATATAGATTTAGGAACCTACACTTCACCTACGCTTCAGGTAGGTTTCTCGGTAGACTGTATTTAGGAACTTGCGGTTTTACGTGTGTTATATCTTTATTTTGTTGGGATTAAATACTGGTCTGTTTTTCCGCATGTACATTACTTTCTGTTTCACTATGGTCTTCCTTTAATCAATGGTTTTTTAGCAGCATGCATGTTTTCCTTTTCCAGCTATTGGGGTCGTGGTTTTGCATGTACGTATCTACAGGTACATAGTAAAATTCCTCCCAATGCCTTCGGTGCTAGTCACCGGCCCCTAGCCTTTGGGAGGTGGGATTGGGGTAGTCACAATAAGAGCTCTAGAGGATGGGTCCTGGAAATATGAGAACATCATCTATAAAAATTACCAAAATTTTATTGAGGTAATCTCAAATTACTCAATCCATAATATCTATTAAGATAGAATGGGAATTCATGAGTCTAAATAAGATAATTATTACTTTATAGTTCCCATATCATGTAAAAAAATTTATCTTGGGTATACACTCTCCTCACACTTTTATTTGGTGATATTGAGATAGAAATTAAATCATTAAGAAGTATTGGGCTCTTCACAGTTGATGAAATAAGTTATCAATACGGTGCAGAGGATACATGTTCTTAATTTTAATTTTTCTATGTTTAGGAAAATTAATTAATAGACACATTGATTTGTATTTCTACTTGATGAAGAGGATTGGGGTACCCCATGGAGAAGAACATGGGTGTATAAAACCCCTATTTGGATTCAAAGGATATTCTTCATTAATAACATCAATTTCAATTGGGGAATTCTATATAGAGTGTTTTATTATTGATAAGAAACATTTATGGGTTTTATTAAAATATCAACCTTATGATTTGGTGGTTGACCAATAAAATTCTATAGAAATACATTAATGTATTCTCACACGGTAGGAATATCTTAAATATCACGAAATTACCCTCCCATTTTAGAAATATACCCTTATTGATTTGGTGTTATGGACCATAAAATGGACGTAATTTATATAGGTATTCCATGTTTGTCTTTAAATTGATAAATTATTGTAGATTTATTTGGGATGTCAAGTATGGATTCCTTATACTAAAATGAAACATTAGATTTTTATACTGAGATCCAATATCTTCTTTTAATCACATAAAATTTGACCAAATGGTGATTAGTAATATTTTTATTAATCTTATTCCCACAAAATTATATAGGGTAGGTGATTTGCAGTAAGGTAGAAATCATTGCACCACTATGGGTTTTCATTAATAATTCAATATCTTTCCATTATCCTAGAGATTTTTTGCCATGTTTTTTTTTTCAAAAAATAAATGATTGGGTAAATCTAGAATCAATTAATAAATTTTTAATTCATGATTGGTTGATTAATGTACATTTAAAGACTTTGTTATCTTGGATAATTTCAATATATTTCATTTCATAGTCATATCCAATCCCCCTTGTAGTTTTTGATTATTGGTGATAGTTTTAGTCACTAACACTAGTTTTTCTTACTTATTAGCATAATACATATAATTATTAAAATTAAATCATTTAAGTGTGGGTAGTGCATTCATTTAATAGCTACCCACATCCATTTCATTATCTATCCTCTTCATATCTATTCAATATTTATGTTCATGATTCCCTCAAATTCTAGACTTGGAAAACTTACCCATTTATTTGATAAAAATTCCACCATGCCTGTTCCCCCATTTTTGGCATGTAGTAAGATTAATTTTATTTCATTGGGGGTTTTTATCATTTGATTTTCATTTAGAATCAATTTTCCCTTCCTTTCTCTAAAACCACAAGAATAATGGGTTCCTCTAAACTTTATATATACCTTAAGATCATATTAAAAACATTATTCATAATTTCTAATGTCCATTATAGTAAAGTCCTTTTAGAGGAATGATTTTAATACAATAATAAAATAATTGGATTTTCTAATATAGTTAATTATGAATCAAGAGGAGTACCTTTAAAATCATGTGATGATGTCTTCTGAGATTACAATGGATTTATCCACAATTTAAATGAACTCTTCAAATTAACTACCAATTATTATGTAAATATATCTACAATCATAGCATACATGGTATAGTAAGAACATGTTTCACTATTGTGAGATAGGAAACACATCCAGGTGTACCTCGAGAAATCATCTACACAAACATCACCTTAGTGCCTCATATTGAGACTCGAATCTATTGATGGTCCAAACAATTCCATGTGAACAAACTCAAGAGGTTGAGAAGTAGTTACTTCATTCTCTGGTTTGAATGATATTTTACGTTGCTTTCCTTTTTGATAATGATTACACATCTTATTGTCAGGAATCTTCTATTTGGGTAGGTTTGTAACTAAACCATTTCTAGTTAATTTTTTAATGGAGTGTATGTTACAATGACCTAGTCTTATATACCATATCCAAGATTCATTGTGAATGGAATTTCGATAGGAGGATTTCTATGAGGCTATTGTGTCTAGATTAATAGCATATGCATGATCATTTCTAAATATAGTCATTACTAAGTTATTATTGGCATAAAATAGAATGTATTAATTTTTAACATCACATAAAATCCATCATCACACAATTGAGATATGTTGAGGAGGTTATACTCTAATCCATCAAAGAAATAGTACTTTTGAAATTGATATAGAGTTCGGGATACCAATCTAGCATATGATGGTGATTCTCCCCTTTCCATTGTCACCAAATGTGATATTTAATCCATAAATATTGATAGTACTATTAAATATTGAATAATACCTTTTCATATTACTTAAATATACACTTTCCATGTACCACATTTTTTATCGGATCTCATTAGGAATTTTACAAACAAAACAGGTCATCAATGAAGTGACATGGGTACCCATATTTTTCTGGCCACACATACATTAGTGATATAAGATTTAGGTACCATACTTTTTTATGGGATTCATATATGAAGAATATGGAGTGTGTGAAAAATAAAATCTAGTTGGTCCTGATGAATTGGATGCAATAAAATTATTCTTCGAATTGAAACATGCAACAAAATTCTTGTTTTTAAAAAATGTAACAGATTTACCAGATTTCATTACAAAATGTGATTTGAATAGATTCATTTTACCTGGTTGATATTATATCAGAAGGGTATACATAGTAGATATTTGTTTCACAAGAATTTTTGTAAGAGTATTTTTTCGTTTGATAAACTTTTCTAAGTCTTCCATCATTTTCTTATTATACATTTTGAACTCATTGTTCTCCTTGAAATGTTGAGCATTTTCATCATTTTCAATTGTAATTTCTATTTTAATAGTCACAGTAAGAGAATGTTGTTTTATTAAAGATTTATACTTATCTTTCAACTCATTACATGTTTCATCTAGCATGTTACAATATTCGAATAATTAATCATTTTTTATATTCTTAGTCTCACTTTCAGAATAATAAGAATTATGCACAAGAGATTCTAAGGTTATCTCTGTTATGTTTGTCATAAAACACATATTAGCCATATCATCTCTTTAATTTGGAGAAGAATCATATTCACTAGATCTACCCTTAGAGGCACTCCAGTTGTACTCCATTGCTTTCATATACATTCTATCCTTATTATAATATATTCTTGTATTTCGTCTTTGGAAAGTTAGCCATAACATGTCCTTTCCTTTTATATTCGAATAAAATTATCTCTTTTTATTTATAATTTATCTTCCAATCCTTTTTTAAAATTCCCTTATTATTATCCATACCTTTGTAATTGGGCTTTTTGAAAAACATCTTTTTCAAATTAAATTTCTTGAATCTTCTAGCCAGGTTGTCCATTTATTCATCACTATCTAAAGATTCTTCTTCACAGATAGAGATTTCAATAGAAACTTGAACTTTCTCCTTGTCTTTACATCAAGATGTAGTTTTCATGAAAGCTACAAATATTATTTTTTTTATCCTCTTCTTTATCTACCTTCAATTCATCATCATACATCATTAATTTCCCGATCAACTCTTTCACTATAATCTTATTAAGATTTCATGATTCCCAAATAACCACAGATTTCCCACTCCATCCTTCTACTAATCATTTCATAATCTTTATAATATGATCTTTGGGTGTTACTTATCTTCAAAAAAAATAATGGTATTCACAATTTCATTATCCTAAGATACATATATGAAATAGACACATCAGGCGTCATTCTAATGTATTCATATTTAATAGTATAAATATTTAATCGCATTTCATTAACAAAAGATTTCCCCCCATGAGAAACAGACCGAGTGTCCAATGTATCATGTGCAGTTTTACAAGAAGAGATATAGTTAAACTCTTTATCACCAAGTGCACAGTACATGGCATTCATTTCCTTACAATTATTGTTATATGAAGTCTTGGTAGGTTCATCCCTAGTGTTTCTAGCAGTTTCAGGAATTTCATATTTACTTTCAATAGTAGTATAGATTTAAAATATCATACATTCTAGATGTATTATAATTTTATCCTTCCACTAAGCATAGTTTTTTCCATTAAAGGAATATGGTGTATTGTTAGAATCCCATTGTAATCTATTATCCATGATCTAGAATGTAAATGAATTTTGAAGAGGTGAAAATTTATAAATAACTAAAATTTGAGATCATTTAAAAACAACTATAATCAAAGTGGAAAAACGTTGAAACCTGACAATAAGGTTTAACCCGTTTATACCAAATATTAGTCATAGTAGATCACTCATGTTCGGGGTGAATTGAATATCTATAAAAAATATTGTTAAAATTGGTTCTTTAAAGGAATTTCCCCCTATTAAAATATAATCAAAGTCAGTTAGTAGTGAATTTATAAATGTCCTGAATGTTAAATTAATTTATACGAGATTTATTAGTTCTCAATTTTACCAATTAAAAGATTAGTCAAACATTTCAAAAATAATCTATAGATTCAAAATAGATATAAACACTTCCTAAATTGTTATCAGTGTTCCGATTATCTAAATATGAAATGAATTAAACACATATCATATTAAAATAGAAGATAAAATACACAACAGATAAAAACAAGACGTTCGGTCTCATGTTGAGATTTAGTCCTCTCCACGTTGTGATAACCTATCTCCCAACAGTTTATATTAAAAAAACATTTTATCCACACAATATATCAGGTTTCACAACAGCACACACAACTATATATGTTACACTTTACCTCTACCATAGTTATGAATGGGAAAACTAACAAATAGATCACAGTGGATCTCTTCCACTCTTTTTCATAGGGTATAAGAGTAAAAAGAGATTGAGTGTGAGGATATTTTAGTATCATCCAATTACGATCCGGAGATAGTGTGTGTAAAACAAACAGATTCACACACTTCTTAAAAAGTAAATACAATATCACAACCAATTTATTGAAGAAGAAACAAGTTTAGATATCTATATGTGTTGTGCAAAGACGCTCGGGACTCAATGGATGTAGATAATATGATATTCAAGTTCTCTTCTCGATGTTGGCTTCAGACCAAAGTATCGCAATGTCTAGAATATAGATTCCAGGCATGAAAAGGTACATCTCTTTGATGTCAGGATGTTTAGTGTGCTTTAGCAGGTTGTTGCTTGTAATATTAAACTACTTGTGTACTCAAAATTTATGTTCTTCTATTTGAAATATCTTTCACATTCGCACAGTCTTCCTATATTTTTCTCATAGATTTAGAGAGACGATCCATTTTAAGGTTGATCTTGTATTCATTTTATACTTAAATGCCCAATAGGCATGAAAATATCTCCACGTGCATGTACCTCATACTATCTATGGTTTTTCCTAAAGACTACATTAAATAATGTAAAAAACCTGAATTTGCCTAAATATGACCGTTAGAAAAAAATTTAAATTAATACATTTGAAATAGTTATTTATGACTATCGATGTTTCATAAGTATCAGTGAGTCATTTCCATTAGTCTGTCATCATTGGCCTATCATTGGTCTGTCATCATTAGTCTATCAGCATCGGTTTGTCAATATCTGTTTGTCGACATTAGTCTTCCAGCATTAATCTGTCAATATCGGTCTATCAGCATCAGTTTATCAGCATCAATCTGTCGACATTGGTCTCTCAACATCCGTATGTCGGCGTTAGTCTGTCAGCATCGGGATGTGAGCTTCGATCTGTAATCCGTCGGTGTTCCGAACATCGGTTTGTCGAACATCGGTGTGTCGAATATCAGTGTGTCGAACATCTGTGTGTCGAACATCCGTGTGTCGAACATCGGTCTGTAGAACATCGGTTTGTTGAACATCGGTGTATCGATCATCAGTGTGTCAAACATCTGTGGGTCGAACATCACTGTGTTGAACATTGGTGTGTCGAACATCGGTGTGTCGAATGAACTATCGGTGCCAGGGACTCTGAGAATCTTATGATGTTTCTTTCTTACACAGTACACTACATGATTAAGATACATCTAAAAATATATGTAAATATACACTTGTAAACATATTGATGGATATATATTGTTTATTTAATTACTGAAATATATTGTTCTGTATGAGATAATTGATTTACTTAGAGATATTAAATGACATGAATAGTAGAATCTATAGATTGACATTATTTGTGATTATGAAAACTACTATAGCATAGAGGGTCCAACAGTCCCTTTTTCACACATAATTCTACTAGAGGGAGTGTGTTCCACTTTTATCAGCACAATAAACATCCAAATAAGTTGCATCCTTGTTCTACATGTTCTAGCATTCATTATATCAGACATTTAAGATACAATCATTAAAATATTATATAAAATTTAATTCCATAAACTTATCCATTCAAGTTAATTAATTCAAAATAAGTGAATTAATACAAAATGATGTTTTCTTAGGATCTAGTGTTTTCTCTCTAGAAGGTGTCTTATTCTTGCATCATAACACTGGGGGTGTCTTATATTTATCCAAATTTCTACAATGTTTGGGTTGTCTCAAATAATGGTTCCTGGTCCAGTAGTGTATTCTCTAAAAATGTTTTATACATAACCCAATTTTTTGTTTGTGGTATTATTTTGAAGATGTAACATTTACGGTGCCCCAGCTAGAAATATATCATATAGATCAACTTTTTTTCTGGTGGCATGAAATCCTGACAGTGTGTCGACTGATGATGTCTCATACTTTGTCAATTCTTCATTCTAGTGATATGATAGTATGACATTGTTATATCATGACGGCATCTCATATATATATTTTTTTTACTTTAGTTGTGTTTCATAGAAAACTGTGTATGTCCCAATGATTGATCATACTCAGAAAAATTTACCACTTCTTCTCTAAAAACTGAATAATTACAAGAAGAATGGAATTCATAAATATTATTAAAAGCATGATTTTGTGATCATTAAAACTAAGATGTCAAAATTATTATTTACTACGGTTATAATATTAATATACCATCCACTATATTTCATTTCATGGTTCATGATCATCTTGATCGGGGAATGTATTGATAGTATTTAATCTATTTATTTCAATATAGAAAATAATTTATTTTTAAGGTATGTTATTTAATATATGTTTATTATTCATATGAATAATTCATTGGAATAATTAATGGGTGAGTGGAGAGTGGAAGTATATATCTCCGTAATGCATTAGTGTATATCATGAAACAAATTATATTAGTTATTTGGTCATGGCCTTACCCATTATTGTAGATGTATCACTAGGAGGCCTTAATGATATTTTTAGATGTGTTGGAACAAAGTGTCGTCAGTATGTTCAAATGTATATCATTATGCCATAAATTCTTCAAAAATCATTTATTGATGATAATGAGTTTATTTTAATAGTTTTTATATACAGGTATTAGTTTCAAACACATGTGATTATTTATGTCTTATTATTTGACCATCATTTACTATTTTCATATTATTTATGTATTATTTATCTTCCTCTATATATATTCCATAACCAAGAACCTGAGCTCACCCCTATATTATGTTTCCTTTCTTGGGGATTCTAGGAATAGTTTTCTGATTGAAATGAATGGATATTATAAAAGAAATAAATATTATCCAAAATTAAATACTATATTCTATTTTATGTTTTCATATGTAATGTGAGATTAAACTATGTGTCTAATTTTCCAATACTACTAAACTATTTGATCATTTGTGATGTGACTGATTGTACTTATTATGAATTTAACAATGCAACCAATGGTCTAGAATATTTGGGTTATGATCTTTAAAATATAATTTTTAATAATTACATGTCATTTTACTCATTGATTACCAGAGTGTCATCCCTCTCTCTAAGTATATAAGGACTGTTGTTTCTACTTAAATATGTTATGTATCCAACCACCTTAGATCCCATCACTTTCATGTGAGGAAAATTGTAATTAAATGTTATTAAACAAGTTCAATTATTTTATAATGCTATATTTTTACACCATGATTAAAAGGACTCATGTGTTTTTTGACATCTAAAATATTAGATTCTCTAAAAGTCCCAATATCATGGATTCTTTATCAAATAATGGTACAAAAATCCATAGAAAATGTCTCAAGATCAATTTATAGTTATTTAACTATATCTAATTAATATTTATAAATATTTGATGACGTAATATAAATATATATACCATTTTATTATATATTATTTCTACATAATCATGTCAATGTAATTGTTCATCAATGGTGTAACATCCCCAACCCGAATGCCACTAAACCGATGCTCTGAGCTGGGTGGTTACATGAGTTTAAGCGCGCCTCCCCATACACCAAAGGCTGCCGACTAGCAGTGGGGGTCTATGTAGTCAAGTGGGGAGACTATACCCCCTTATTATCAGAGTAACCCACAACAGAAACAACCAAATAGCGGAAACAATAATCAATAAACAAGAAAGAAGTACAACAACCATTTCCATCAATAAATATGCCATGTCATACTACAAGTGAAAAAGTGAACAAAAGCCCAAAATAAGAGAACGGCTAAATCCCCAAAATTGTTCCGACCCCAAGACTGGATCCTCCACTAAGTGCTAACCATGTCAACTTATCTATCTAGAATGGACTGTTTCCCTTGTCCTGACCTGCAAACATGAAGTCTTCTCTGGTACCCAACGACAGCCCGAGCAGGGTGTGAGTACAACTCAGTAGGCCACCACCAACAGTGTCTACAAAATATTCAGTATAAAAAGTTAGTGCACGCAGAAGGGGTATGAATGATAAATTCCAGGTAATTAATTATGTTGCCATTAACAAATTCAAAGAAAACCCATTTCCACTTCTATTACCACTCATTTCACAACAATTACCATTACTTACCATTTCATCACATTTCCATGGTTTAATCACATTCATCATGTTACATGGGTCTAAGGATAACAATCACATGCAAGAGGGTAAAAACATTGTTATCATATTTCACTAGAACTAACTCTCATATAGAAACCATATCCTCACCTCGAAGCCTCAGTCCGGGTGGATGCAACCGTTAGGAGAATAGACCCTCAGTCCCCATTTCTAACCAATGCATTTAGGGTGGAGTTTAAATCCTTAGTCTTCACTTGACCCATGGGAATAGATCCTCATCTCATACCCCACTCTTCGAAGCCATGTGCACATGCTTATATATAAGTAACCACCAACCATCCAAGCCATTGCCCTTCTGCAACATGATTCACAACAACCAACATGAGAAACCACATCATGCCTTAACACATTAACACATTACCATTTCACATCATATAACCATTCACCCAATTCCTATGTGTTATTCCAATCTCACTAAGAATTGAACATTAAACCCATAATATATCCCATTATGGTCTTTATTCAGTTTACACATTAACCCATTTAACTCGTTCAGCATTCCCATGAATCAACCATTTAACTCATTCTGCTTTAACCCTTAGTTTATTACCAAGTCTAGGTGCATCACATAACTTCATTTCCAAGTTCAACTAATCATGCCAACATATTTATCAAGGGCTCTATAATTAATTAAAACGAGGTCACTTGTTTAATATCAATCCCTAAATCCGAGAAAAGTCGGCACATCCCATGGATGGCCCCAGTTAGGTCAATTCTATCCCAACACATCCCATGGGGATCTTGATGGTTCCCATTTTCCATTTTAAACATCATTAAAACCAAGCATGCCAAGCTTATTCAAATCCTAACCAAGGGAAAACCAGAACACAAGTAATCATGCACAAAACCCTCAATAACCATGGGATATCACTTGTAGAACACCTACCTCAAATTTTTGGTTGAACGCACTCCATATCAAGTCCTTAGACCTCGATCCAACCAACCTTTGATGCTTCAACATAAAACTCACCCAAAAGATAGGTTTTTAGAGCTTCGTAATGAGAGGGAGAGAAGGTACTAACCCTAAACCAAAAAAGGAACCAAGGATGAGATTAGCCTTACCCGGAGCTTCGATCTGCAACCAACGGCACCCTAAACAGCCAAGAATCGAAGGAGAACCACCCTTGGGAAGCTTGGGTCTGCCATTTTCGTCACTAGGTTTGAGAGGGGAGGAGAGGAGGAAAATCTCGAGTGGGGTCTAAAAATCCCGGAGTGGAAATTTTGTAAATTTTCCAAACATTATGTGGTTGCACGGTTTGTCTACATGGTTTGGAAAACTGTGCGCAAACCGTTTTCATGCCACTACCCAGAGGATGAGGAGTAACATGGTTTATCTGCATAGTTTGGAAAATGTGTACAAACTGTGCGCTCGCTTCTGTCCAGAGGAGGGAGGGACGCACGGTTTCGCCTGGGCAGGCCTCATAGTTTTACTGGACGTGCGCAGGTCGTGCACCCTAGCCTGTCTTGCCTAGTTTTCATTTCTTCCATGCCTCGAGCCCCTGAAACCCCCCCGAGGCCTCTCATAATTTCAGAAGACATCCCTTGAAGCCCAAAATAAGGGATTTAACCCAAACACAAAGAAAAACATAACTCCCCAAAAGACTGGGATCTTACAACCTCCCCACCTTATAACGGCTCCTCCTTGAGCCGAGCTTCCAATCCTCATTGCTCCATGGAAGAGAAGATTTCGGGCCAGTGAGCCCACATATCCAATTCACGTTCCCATGTTTCTTCTTGAACATTCCTATGATTCCAAAGTACTCTCACTAATGGAACAACCTTGACTCACAAAACCTTTTCACTAAGATCCACCACACGAACTGGATTCTACTTAAAGGGTGCATCAACATCAAGCTCCACATCCTAAATATCAACAACATGAGATGGTTCAGGGTGACACCATCGAAGCTGCGACACATGAAACACATAATGCATCCCACCATACCATTATGGAAGAGCTAATCGGTAAGCCACTGGTCCGATCCTTTCCACAATCTCGAAATGTCCCACCTATCTGGGTGCCAACATACCCTACTTCCGAATCTGTCGGTGACTCAACCTTGGTGACACCTGAAGGAACACTTTATCACCCTCCCCAAACTCAAGAGGTCCACGCCTCCAATCTGAAAATGACTTCTTCCTACTCTGAGCCATATCCATCCGATTCCTAATCAACTTAACTTTCTTAGAAGTATCATGTACGAGACATGGCCCCAGCATCTCAGACTCACCGGCCTTTATCCAACACAATGGAGATGTACATGGCCTCCCGTAGAGTTCCTCAAACGATTCCATCTGAATTGTAGCCTGAAAACTATTGTTGTAGGGAAACTCAATCAACGATAGGTACCTCTCCCAAGAACCACCAATGTCTAAGACCCATGCTCTCGACATGTCTTCCAACAATTGGATCGTACGCTATGACTGCCCGTCCGTCTACGGGTGGAAAGTCATACTCAAAAACACCTGCGTACCAAGTGCCTTCTGAAACCCTTTCTAGAAATGCAACGTGAAACGTGGATCTCGGTCCGCAACTATGGTCCACGGAACACCATGCAACCGCACTATTTCCCGAACATACAGCTCACTCAACTGGTCGACTGTAATGGTATCCTGAATCGGTAAGAAATGAGCCACTTTCGTTAACCGATTCCAAACCACCAATATTGCATTATTCTTTTGTGGAGTCCTCAGAAGACCCACAAAAAAATCTATTGTTACATAATCCCACTTCCATTACGGAATGGGGAATAGCTACAACAAACCACCAGGGCGTTGGTGGTCGGCCTTCGAATGCTGACAGGTAAGGCACCATGCCACAAAGCCCACAACTTCCGTCTTCATTCCTGGCCACCAAAACTGCCTTCAGAGATCATGGTACATCTTGGTCAAACCATGATGCACTTCCCACTTTCCAAGTTTTTTTGTACATAAAAAATCATACCGAACACGAATCATGGGCACAAACATTCCCCACAAGACTTCTTCGCTCCAACCACGACACAAGCTGAAAAACTCCTCAAGGATTTATCGACTTCAACCGTTATTACCACGAGAACTTCATGGGGAAAACATAGGTGGAAACACATTACTCACAACACAAGGAAACATAACACACAACTTCTCATCGTCATGGGGAGACCAATCATTACCTCATCTTCCCGATCCTCTGCACAACTCATGACCCCAAATAACTTGGTGTCATTTTCTATTCACCCAACTCTAATGGTGACCCATCACGGTATCACCAGGAGGAAAACACATGAACCTTCCAACCATATTTCCTAAAGATCTCACTCCAAAACTATACACCCAATGAAAACAAAACTCTCGTCTTATTAACCAGTTAAATCGTGCCAAAGCTCTCTACCGGGGCCAACTCACCCAAACAGTGACCACTCGAGTCCTTCCAACCCGAAACTCTGGTCACGTCATCAACCGACACTTTATCTAGTATGGGTCTCTCCACCATTTTTGGTTACTTGGCACCGCCTCCATCGACGAAGGACCATCAGATCTCAACCCAACCTTCCCATTGCCTAACACATTCTAACTTACCGGCCCCAAGCATCCATAGGAGCATTACATTGCCTTGACATCCAACCGCACCGTCAAAACCATTGGGAAGACATTCCCTCACCATCCATTCAAGGACTAAGATCATTATGACCTCACTTAGGTTCAAATTTTCATCAAAAGGTTCTTTCCGCTATAGCAGATGCCTATAAGTGGTCACTCTCACCTCACCCATTCAATTTGACCCTCTCTGGTCGGACCACCATCCACTAGCTTCCCCAAAACACCCACCGAGGTCATTTCCTGAATTCCAGTAGAATTCATTATCATGGAACTACCAATCTCCAAACTGTCATCAACTTCACCCTAGGCATGTCACCACATCAGATGGCCAAGGTTAACCCATCTACACAGCATCCTAAAACAACATAAGGACGATTGACCAAGGTCTAACCCCAATCTCTATTGGAGCTATAAGACCCCATCTTCTCTTGCCACAACCTGTTGTCATATCCAACCACATCCTCCCATGACTCAGCACAAATCTCACAAACTTCACTTTGAACCACCCTGATCTCAAGCCAACACTTGGATCATTTTTCACCACCTCCAAGTCCCACATGCCTCTCCAAGGAACCTGACATGCACCTTACTGATTCCTCATTGATACCCTGGTACCACTACACTGTCTCGATTTCTATCTTCCACATTCAAGGCTGATTCGTCACTCCTCACCTTAAGAGTGTCGTTACCTATGCTCACTATGAGGGATTCCAACCCCAACATCTTAAAACCGATCACAAACCGAACCCCAAACTTAGACATGGCCATCCAGCCTATTTCCCAAAACAGGGAAATGAATGTCACCTAGTGCCCATTCTCGGCTTCCATAAACGGAACCCAAGGCATTGTCAACATTCGACCCATCCCGAGTTCTCCACCCAATGCCATTGAGGGTGACCATCCCATCATCAACTCCACATATATTTTTTCCTTGTGCATAAACTCCATGATGTCACTCATCCAAGAAAACACCTTCATGTCTCCAGGTGAGAGCTAGATCTTCTCAACATACCTGGGATGATGTCATGATGTTGGGCATGCTCGTCACTAGATGAGGTATGCTAAGAAGTCGTCAAGGAACACCACCACAAACTTACCAATTTATGATGTCAATCTATGGGACACCATGACCTGCTAGGAATCTCAATCTTCCCTACTGAATGGGCCACATCAACACTTAACCATCACCACTCAGGTGCGATCTCCAACTAGGTTCAACCATCACTCCACAACCAACCCATTCATACACAAGTTCAGCCACATGACCCACCCTTACCTCAGGTTTCACCATCGAGCAAGAGTATATTCCCATACATTAGACACCTTTGTCTTTCCTATTCAAAACAACTTCCAGACCTCCATTAATCCTCACTCAAATAGGCGAGTCATGCATTCAAGTGACGCAACCATTCGAAACAAACCTTCCCCCTTATCACAAACACTAGGGTGCCCTTATGAATGAACCAGGCACAACTGGACCACCAACCTTCCCACTTATCCTTACGTCACAATACTACACCATGCATCACTTGATGCCCCACTTTAAAAGTCCAAAACATCCATAGGTGTGACACACACCCAAAAGCACTAGAAACCTTGTCCGACCTCTCTCATAGGTCACCTTGAAGGTTGAATGATACCAACTCCCTAAACACACCACCTAGGACATAGAATGACCAAGAAGGCCTCACAATCGAAGCCCAAAATCTCCACTAGGGAACTCTCACGGCCCTAACTCAGGCATACAAGGGGATAACTGAAAACTCCAATGATACCCACATTTTCACTCAAACAATCACATTCTGAACTTCACATTCACTCGACACTTCGAAAGAATGTCCAATAGAATTTAAACAAAAATGGAAACTTCCCACATTATCAATCCTTAAACAAACCACTCTTCATTCTTTACCCCAATGGCCATCATCACACTTAGAACACCACCCCCTACCATACGTACCACAGTCATGGTCAATATGGGTAACCAACTTACTCAATCATAAGTCTTTTATCAACACGTATTCAAAACAATTCTTCTTTCGCAACATGATCTGTTCCTCTTAGG
This sequence comes from Viscum album, assembly GCA_963277665.1. NCBI lineage: Eukaryota > Viridiplantae > Streptophyta > Magnoliopsida > Santalales > Viscaceae > Viscum > Viscum album. Next base: position 398,618,955 of record OY728148.1, read on the forward strand.
CACATTTCACATTTCACAACATGTTAAATTCATCATTTTAACACATTTACACCTTTCATTTGTCAAAGTACATTAACAATTTTACTGTCACTATGCACCCTTTTTCTTTTGGACACCGAATCAATCCTTGAAATTTATCACAACCCAAAACATTAACCTGGTCACAACATTTCTCATTTGATTTACATTCATTCACCCACTTGTTGTATTTCATTCATCTCATCATTTTTTTTATTTCATGAAATGCATGATGCATCCTACTTTTCCTGCCTCACACACCCACCCTGTGCATGTTCCTAACACAATGCATGTCACCTATCGCTCTAGGTGCCTACCATGATGCATGAATGAAAACCCTCGTGCTGTTATGTCCACAATCCAAATATCATAAAACAGTCACATAAAACCACAATTGCATCACCAAAAGGTGAAATGTCATCAACTGTAACAACAAAAAACCAAAAACAACATTTCCCACCCCTGGTGACTTGGGTTTTACCCCGTACCTGGGTTAGCTACTCCCAAGCCCGAGCTCATTGCCAAGGCCCAACACATCCTATCCCTTGGCTACCAATACCAAATAACAAGATCTCAGAGAAGGAGAAGAAAGACCTCCTATGATACAAATTTGTAACATCCCCAACCCGGAATCTACTAAACCGGTGCTCCGAGATGAGTGGTTACAAGACCTTAAGCGTGAATCCCCGTACGCCGAAGGCTGTCGACTAGCAGCGGGGGTCTATGTAGTCATGTGGGCTGACTATACCCCCTTATTATCATAGCAATCCACAACAGAAACAACCAAATAGCAGAAATAATAATCAATAACAAAGAAAGAAGTACAACAACCATTTACAACAGTAAATATGACATTTCATAATACAAGTGCAAAAGTGAACAAAAGCCCAAAATAATACAACGGCTACATCTCCAAAATGGTTCCAACCCCGTGTCCAGATCCTCCACCAAGTGCTAACCATTTCCACTTATCTATCTAGAAAGGACCCTTTCCCTTGTCCTAACCTGCATACATGAAGTCTGCTCAGGTACCCAACATCGGCCCAAGTAGGGTTTGAGTACAACTCAGTAGGTCACCACCAACAGTGTCTACAAAATATATAGTATAAACAGGTAGTACATGCAGAAGGGTTATGAATGATATATTCTAGGTAATTAATTATGGTGCCATTAAAAAAATTAAAAGCAAAGCCACTACCATTTCTATTACCACTCATTTCACAACAATTACCATTACATACCATTTCATCACATTTCCATGGGTTAATCACATTCATTATGTTACATGGGTATAAGGAAAACAATCACATGTAATAGGGTAAACAAATTGTTATCCTAACTCACTAGGACTAACTCCCTCATTGCAACCATATCCTCACCTTGAAGCCTCAGTCTGGGTGGATGCAACCGTTAGATGAATAGACCCTCAGTCCCCTTTCCTAACCCGTGCATTTAGAGTGGAGTTTAGAGCCTCAGTCTTCACTCGACCCATGGGCGTAGATCCTCATGTCATACCCAACTCTACGAAGCCATGTGCACATGATTATATATAAGTAATCATCAACCATCCAAGCCATTTCCCTTCGGCAACACTATTCACAACTACCCACATGGGAAACCACATTATGCCTTAACCCATTAACACATTACCATTTCACATCATTTAACCATTCACCAAATTCCCATGTGTTATGACTATCTAACTAAGAATTCAACATTAAATCCATAATCTATCCCATTATGGTATTTATTCAGTTTACACATTAACCCATTTAACCCATTCATCATTCCCATGAATCAACCATTTAACTCATTCCGCTTTAACCCTTAGGTTATTACCAAGTCTAGGTGCATCACCTAACTTCTATTCCAAGTTCAACCAATCATTCCAACATATTTTTTAAGGGATCTACAATTCATTACAACAAGGTCACTTGTTTAATATCAATCCCTAAATCCGAGAAAAGCCAGCACATTCCATGGATGGACCCAATTAGGTCAAGTCTATCCCAACACATCCCACAGGGATCGTGAGGGTTCCCATTTTCCATTTTAAACATCATTAAATCCAAGAATGCAAAGGTTATTCAGAACCTATACAAGGGAAAACAAGAACACAAGTAAACATGCCCAAAACCCTAAATAACCATGGGATATCACTTGTAGACCACCTACCTCAAATCCGCGGTTGAACGCACTCCCTATCGAGTTCTTAGACCACGATCCAGCCAACTTTGAGGCTTAAATCTAAAAATCCCCAAAAATATAGGGTTTTAGAGCTTTGGAACAAGAGGGAGAGAAGGTACTAACCCCAAACCAAAAAGAGAAACAAGGATTAGATTAGCCTTACATGGAGCTTTGATCCACAACCAACGACACCCTAAACGGCCAAGAATCGAAGGAGAACCACCCATGGGAAGCTTTGATCGGCCAAGTTCGTCGCTAGGGATGAGATGGGAGGAGAGGAGGAAAATCCCAAGTGGGGTTTAAAAATCCCGCAGTGGAAATTTAGTTAATTTTCCCAACTTTAAGTGGTCGCACGGTTTTTCCACATTGTTTGGAAAACCGTGCGCAAACCATGTGCATGCCACTACCCAGAGGAGGAGGAGTCACATGGTATAGCCCCACGGTTTGGAAAACCGTGCGAGAGTCATACGCACGATTTTTTCCAGAGGAGGGAGGGTCCCACGGTTTCTCCTGGGCAGGCCTCATGGTTTGGCTGGTCGTGCGCAGGCTGTGCGCCCTAGTCTGTCTTGCCTAGTTTCCTTTCTTCTGTGCCCCAAGCCCCAGAAACACCCCCAAGGCCTCGCATAATTTCAGAAGACATCCCTTGAATCCCAAAACAAGTGATTTAACCAAAACACAAGGAAAAACATACCTCCCCAAAAATCCGGGATCTTACAAATGGTGAGGTTATTTATATCGATTCGGGTTTTGTATTTTATTTTTCACCTTCAAGAGTGTTAAATATTTATGTATCTGTGAATATATATATATATATATATATATATTATTTATTATATATAATTATAGTTAATGTTAAAATATGTATAATATTATAAGTATCCCTAAAAACATATTAATATTATTGTTTGATGACTAATATTTACATGAAAAACAAATGTATGATTGAAATTCCCCATCATGTTTGTTTATATGGTTATATAGTTTGGAATAATTTAATTTTTTCCTTCATTTATGACATGTGTTTCATTCATATCTCAAATTATGTAAGGACCATTGTTATGATATAAAAATGGGTTGTATCCCAAACCCATAGACCCACTCACTTTCATATGAGTAATGTTGTAATAAAATGGTGTTCAATATGAGTTGTTGTTGTATAATGCTTAATTTTTACAGTATAACGAAAAAGAGATAGGTGGTTACTATACAATTAGATAGTAGTAGTTACAGAAGTCCCCCCAAATTAGGTATTGGTTGATTTATCATATAATGATAAAAAAATACATATTAATGTTCTCAAGATCAAGTCACAATTATTTAATCAAAACTAATAATAACACGTTAAACATTTTTTGATGTAGTATAAATATATATAATGTTTTAGAAAATTTTCATTGTATCTAACCATGTCTACATCAATATATATCAACGGTGAGGGTATCTATATCTACCAGGTTTTAAGAAAGAGTTTTCCACTTTTAACAACAAAAAATCATTGTGAATTTAGGTATATGAATATATATATATATATATTATTACATTTAGTTATAGGAAATGTTAAAACATTTATAATATAATAAGTATCCTATAAAAATATGTTATGTTTATTTTTTAATGGCTGATCATGAGATGTAAAAACATTGTATGATTGAAATTTCATGTTCTATTTTTTGTATACAGTTACATAATTTTTAATAATTTCGTTATATTTTCCTCAATAATGTATTTAGAGTCATCCCCATCTTGATGTATATGGGGAATTACATGTGTGTGTTTAAATTTCATGTATCCCAAACCCCTAGAACCCGTCACTTATATGGTGTTAATAGTATTGTAAAAGGTTATTCAATATGATTTTTTATTATTCAATATAATATTTTTACCCCACGACTGAAAGGAGAATGGTGGTTGTTGGTGTTTTAGATTGTAGAGTCTCCAAAAGTCTCTCTACCACATGAAGTTTGGGTTTTCTTATCGAATAATAATAAACCAATCCATATAAAACATGTCAAGATAAATCCATAGTTATTTAATCATAACAAATTTAAAAATATAGTGTTGAAAAAAGAATGTAGATGCTCAATATACTAGAGGGGGTGAATTTTATACATTAAAAATTCATTTGGACCCTTTAAAAGTTAAGTTTAACATGGTTAAACAAATATTCTAAAGACCTCTTGAAAAAACCTTTTCTATTTTTCTTAAAGGAAATATTCTACCATAAATCACATAGAATCTGTAATATAATTAGAGTAACAGAATTACAAAGTATAAGAAATTTATACATTCTAACTTTATCAAAGTTAAGATACAATAGTGGAGTAAATCAACTTCTAAAAGAAAACAAGTAACAATATGATTTTTTAACCCAAAGAAAAGGGTATCCAACATCCTTTGGATAAAGGTTCCTTGATTTATACTTTCAAGAATGTCTATCTTACCCAAACCCAGGTAAGCCCTCAATCCGAAGATCGGTATCTGTCTTGATATCAATGAAAGCCCTCGATTTAGAAGGAAATCAAAACCTCTGTCTTCCAATCCCAAAATCCCACGATCAACACAATTAGAGTCTACATTAGGCAAGTCTGAACAAGTTGTTCATGCCTGAACAAGTTGTTTATATCATCCGCACGAGGCAATTAGAGTTGTAAGATTTTATCTATCTAGAAATCACTTCATAAGATTGTTCATTGTCAAGTCAAAGTCACTCTTCCATGTGTGTTTCTCATTCAAATGAGCCCGTATCTATAGGGAAACATTCTCAACGGTCGGCTCCCCTCCAACTATCATATTTTCCTTAAATTTCGGAAGGACCTGAATAGGTGGAAAACATACAATGGTTAGTTTGTAATAGATTGTACAACATCATTTCAATTAACAGAAATGATGTTAAGTTGAAGATAAATGTTAGGTATAAGAAATCTTGGAATCCGATATCATTGGAATGATACATTAGGCAATCTATAACATTATCAAGAAAATGTAATCTTACGAATTCAAGAAAACGGATTCATAGAAATAACATTCTTAAGAAAATTTAATCATAAAATCAGAGTCACAAATACACATGATTCAGTATCATGAATATCATTATCACATATACATCAGAATCAGAATTAAAAAATCGGTATAACAAATACACCAGAATCGTTATTGAAGATCGGAATCATATATACACAAGAATCAGTATTGAAAAATCAACATCACACATACATGGGAATCAGAATTGAAATTCGGCATCATATATACATCAGATTCAGAATTGAATGTTGGCATCATATATACACTGGATTCTTAATTGAACGTCGGCATCATATATACTCTGGAATCAGAATTTAACGTCAACATCATATATACACCAGAATCAGAATTGAATTTCAGCGTCAAATATAAACCAGATTCGGAATTGATTGACGACATCATATATACACTAGAATTGGATTCATAAAAAATTAATGACAAAATAAAAAAGACAGATCTTTTAAAAATAACTGAATGGAAAATCGGAATGACAGATCTATAAGTCCAACAGAATGACAATTCTGGATCTTGAGAAAATAAAAAAAGAACATAAATAATATTCATAACTTAAGAAAAAAGTGTTCGTGATTTTCAAACCATAAAACCATAAGGAATGAAGAAGTCATAAGATATCCTTATTGACTCAACAATCTCCCCATTTTTGGAAATCACAAACCACTTTTATTAAGGAAGAATACATTGTCCATGATAGACAAGTAAGAAAAACTTATCTCCCCCTTTGAATGGGACTATAAATGAATATGACTAACTCCCCCTTAGGTCAGGGTTTCCATGGACCATATTCTTGATCTAAAATGTCTGGTTTTTCTTAATGAAATTATTCCCCCTTAGATAAACATCTCTTCTTAAAAGAAAACTCCCCCTTAATAGATTATCCCACTCAGAGATTTAAATTATTCCTTTAAATAAATTCTCCCACTTTGTAATTTTTAAAAGGAGGGAAAGGAATGGAGAAGTATAAGATGTACATGAATGGTTAAGAAAGCATACATTTGAAAACAAGAGAAATATATGAAAGAAATTTCTTAAGAATAATTTTAGAAATACGTTTTACATTACAAAAAAATATATGAATGTAAAAAAAATAATCCACACTTCTTATGCTCAGACAACATCTTATTTATAAAGTCTTTGAGATTCTTGACTTTCTTATGATCATCGTGAAGCTTCTTCATCAAGATCTCTTGATCCTGGTTCTTCTTTTCTAAATCCATGATCCTTTCTTCATGAGCAGTGACCTTTTTCTCTAATTCAGCTCTGACTTCCTTTTCATTTCTAACAGATCGAGCAATGGTATTGAGTTGACTACCCTTATTAGATACTGAAGCCTTAACCTTGTTGAGCTCAGAATCACAGGTATTAAAAGCTACCTTTGTTGTATCCATGAAATCGCCATACTTCCTGAGCTCTTCATTGATGGTTTTGGTGCGGTAAAATACTTTCTTAAAAGTTACCTTTTGGGATTTGTAATCAAACAAAAGATTACTAATGTCATGTTCTTTCTTGATAACCATGTCCATAAGCATATCAGTTGATTCTCTCTTTTGGTTCAGGGTTTCTAGCATTATTTGACTCTAGGCATCTATGTTTGCAAGAACCAGAATGGCACTGACCAACTTACTTAGAGATAGACTAACAAAATTATTTTCAACAGATGAAGAGGACTCAGTTCCTGAAACTTCTTTTCTATTCTCAACTCCTTTTCGAGTTAAGGATACTGGTCTCTCTAATCTCTTAAATGATATCTGAGGCATTTCTTTATCAGCTGAGACAACCAAAACACTTTTTCATTTATCAGGACTTCGGACTGGGGTTTGTTCGTCTGTAACTTGGATAACATTATGATCTCCCTGTTCATCTTCTTCCTCTTGAAACTCTTATTCTTCTACACCTTGATGTTCAACTTATTCTTTTTCTTCTTCATCTACTTCAGTTTCTACTTGTTCTTATTCTTCTACTTCAATTTCTTCCACAAATTCTATCTCTTCTGCATCTTCTTCCTTAAGTTCTTATTCATATTATTCTTTAGCTTGATCTACTAAAACACGTTTGGAAACTAAACTCGAAAGAGTTACAACATAATCTTCCACATCACTTAAAATATCATCATCATCTTCTTGGACTATCTGATCATTTACTTATTGAAAAGGTATTGATAAAGCTAGAACATTCGTGGACTTTTGGATTTCCAGAGTGACCACTAGTATCTTATGAGGTTCCATAACTTTTTCAGACTTTTTTCCATGGCATTCAATAATGACAGACACACTAGAGAATTTGAGGATTTATTCTTTAACATTTTCTCCTTCTTTTCTTTTTCAAGATTTTCAGCTTGATTGATTTCCTAGGCCTTAGCCTCTGCTAGATTCAAACCAAAATAAGGATATCCTTTCATTCTGGTGGCTTCGATTTCTCTACACATTGCAGCTGTTGCATCTGAAAAAGATTTCGGTTTCCTTATAGGAATTGGTGCTGATATTGGGACCTCAAGAACTGGTACTAGAAAGCTTGGTTCTTCAAGTTTTCTCTTCTTAGATACCTTCTTTGATGATTCTGGAACATCACATTTTTCCTAAACAACTATTTCTTCAATGGTCATTTATTCTTTAACAAACTCTATCTTCATCCTCCTTAGAGTGTATTCAATTAGCAACAATATCTTAAACGGCTTCGAGACTGATCAGAATGGAAATTTCATCTCTTGAAGTCACATAACTATTATCCTGGAAATTATTGCTGGGTACATAAGGACCTAAGATCTGATAGATTGGCCTTTAATTTCTTTGATGGTGAGAAAGATGTACTTCTACCAAGTTGAATTTCCTTAAGATTACAAGAAAGTATACGAGAAATATATCACATATATTCAAAGAATCTTTATCTGCATTTAATGTAATAATAAATCCTTGCATCCAAATGGCTACCATCTTTTGATATGTTGAGATATTTGTGATCTTCAGAATCATGGGAAACTTAAGACCATGAAAATCCATAGCCTTGGACTTTTCAATAGAACCTTATTTCTCAGGAAGTTTCTGAGAGCATAGAATAGCCTCCCCTTTAGGTGGTATATTAAGAACATTTTCTGCCTTCTTGTATGGAACTTTATATGTATTATCATAGAACATGAACTTAAATATATCCTTAACATCCATATCGAAGAAAGAAACTGATTCATATAATTGAACAAGCAGGTCAGGATAAACCGAATCTTGAGATTTCTCCTTAGCCACACAAACTCTTTCCCATCCATTAGTTATTATTACATTAGAAATAAGGGAGTCATATATTTCAATGAACATTGGGCAGACTAACCTTTCCCAAATGATTGACCAGTCCTTTATCTCCTTATTAACCGACATCTGATCTACTGAGGATTCTGGAGGCATTCGTGGTGACGGAGAAGTTTGGAACGAAATCTTTGATGGTAGTAGAGCTTTGACACTAAGAGCTGTAAGGATGGTGTGATACATAAAAAAGAGGCACCCCGTATATAGACATGGCTATGACATTTAAACTTCCATAAGATAATCAAACATCTGAAAAAAATCGGATCTGATATGACAGTTGAGAATGGATATTGAAAATATGAATTATGATCTATTAAAGTAAGGTCAACCATAATTTAATAAATTTTGAAATACAAAAAACTAAAACATAAGATAAAGTGAATAAAGTGTAAGAAAGACTACCTTTTAGCATACTCTGAGAGATTTATTGGTATTATAAGAATTTTTATTTGGTGTTTTATAATCCGGAATTTCTCAAGTCTGAAATTTTCAAATCTGAAATTTTTTAAATATTAATTTTCTCAAATCCAAAATTTTCAAATCCTAAATTTTTCAAATCCTAAATCATAAAATCTAAAATTTTCAAATCCAAAATTTTTCATATACGAAATTTTCAAATCCGAAATTTTTAAATCTGAAATTTTCAAATTTAAATTTTCAAATGAAAGAAAAAAATTTCAATGAAAGAAAATAAACAAACATATGTACTCCTCCTAAAATAAGAAATAGTTTAATGTTAAGAGATGATTTAACAATAAGTAGATATGAATGATTACCTTATAAAAATCATTCCTAGCTTCTGTTTAATATATTCAAATATATCAGATTATAGAGGTTTTGTAAATATATCAGCAAGTTTCTCTTGTGTTCTGATGAATTAAAGAATAATATCTCCTTTAAGTGTGTGATCCCTAAGAATGTGATGTATACTATCTATGTGATTTGCATGAGAGTGATGTGTAGGGTTTTTACTTAGGGAAATGGAATTTGTGTTATCACACATAATTTGAGTTTTCGTAAAACTCATGCCATAGTCTATGACTATGTGTTACATCCACAACATTTGAGCACAATAACTTCGAGCTGCTACATATTCACCTTCAGTAGTGGAATGTGCCACAAAGAGTTGTTTCTTGAAAGTCCACTAAACTAAGGAATCTCCTAGGAAATGAAAAGTTCCATATGTACATTTTCTATCCATTTTACAGCAACCAAAGTCAGAATCTAGAAAACATTTAATTTCAAAAATACTTACAGAGGAATAAAATAGACCCAAATATAAAGTTCCCTTTAAATTCCAAAAAATTATTTCCATAGCTTTTAGATGGGAATCTTTAGGATTTTCTTGAAATCTTTCACATACTCATACTGAGAATATTAACTGACATCGACTAGCTATTAAGTGTAGTAAACTACCAATCATACCTCTATAAGATGTTTGATCTACAGGTTTCCCTGATTCGTCAATATAAAGAGTATCAGAGGTTCTGATAAGAGTACCTATACTCTTAGTGTTTTCATACCCGAACTTCATTAGAATATCTTTGATATAATTATTTTGAGATATGTATGTTCCTATTGGTTTTTGAGAAATTGTAAAACCAAGAAAAAATGTTAACTCACCCATCATGATCATCTCAAACTTAGATTTCATATTATTCGCGAAGGAATTAGTTAAGGATTGCTGAGTTGATCCAAAGATGATGTAATCAACATAAATTTGAACAATCAAAACATCTTCATTATTTTTCTTAATGAAAAGGGTTGGATCAGTAGTTCCCCTAACAATTTTATTTTGAATCAAAAATCCTTATAGTCTATCATACCATGCTCTAGGGGCTTGATTAAGTCCATATAAAGCATTGGTAAGTTTATAAACATGATTATGATATTTTTTATCTTCAAAGATAGGGGGTCGATCAACATAGAATTCCTCCTATACATAACTAATAATAAAATCACACTTCACATCTATTTCATAATGTTTAAAATTAAAGAATGCTATAAAGGATAGAAGAAAGCTAATAGATTCAAGTCTTTCTACAGGAGCATAAGTTTCTTCATAGCCTATGACTTCTTGTTGGTTATAGCCTTTTTCAACCAATCTTTATTTATTTCTAAAATTGACTCCATTTTCATCGCATTTGTTTCAAAAAAAAAATTACTCCAATGACAGATGTTTCCTTTGGTTTTTCAACCAAGGTCAAAAATTGGTTCTGTACGAATACATTGAGTTCATCTTGTATAGCCTTAATACAATATTCATCACCAAAGGCTTCTTCAAGAGTCTCTGGTTCAAATTGGGAAGGAAATGCAACATGTTCAACTTCATTCCTTAAATAACTTCTAGTTCTTATTGGTTGATTAAAATTTCCAATGATATTATCACTGGGATGATTTCTAAGTAACAACTGACTTGAAATTTGAAATATCTTTTCATCAACATAAGGCTGAAATTATTTAGGGTTAACAATTTTAGAAACATTTTATTCAACATAAATATTGTCTAAAAAATCTTTTATTAGAGGTTGGTGATAAGTTTTAGATAATATATCATGAAACTTTTCAGGTTGTTTGAATACAAAAGGATCATTGTCATCAAAATTAACATGTAATGTTTCTTCCATAGGGCAAGTGTTTTTATTAAAAATGTTATATGCCTTAGAGTTAGAAGAATAACCTAAGAAAATTCATTTATTGGATTTGGGTGAAAATTTATGTAAGTTATTTTTGGTATTCAAGATAAATACTTTGAAACCAAAAACATTGAAGTAAGAAAATTTCAGTTTTTGGCCAGTCCGTAACTCATAAGGTGTTTTATTGAGAAATGTTCTTATTAATACTCGATTTATAGTATAAAAATAAGTACATACATCTTCGGCCCAAAAATGATTAGCTATAGAATATTCAGTCAACATGGGTCTATTCATCTCTTGAAGAATGTGATTTCTTCTTTCGACAACACCATTTTGTTGAGGTGTTATTGGAGCTGAGAAGTTATGAGTAATAAATTTTTTACTAAAAAATGATTCAAAATCAGAATTTTCAAATTCTCTACCATGATAAATATGAATAGTTATCAATGATAGGTTTTTCATTTTTTAACTTGAACTATAATGATATTGAAATACAAAAAAAAACTTCAGATTTCTTTTCGAGAAAATAGAACCATGTAAATCTAGTGTAGTCATCAACTAGGACAAACAAATAGTATTTTCCTCCAATACATTCAGTTTGTGTTAGACCAAATAAATCCATGTGCACTAACTATAAGGCATTATAAGTTGTAACTTCACTTATTTATTTAAATATAGATTTATGTTACTTTCCATATTGACAAGGATCATATACTTCTGAAGAATCAAACTTAAATTCCAGTAGATCCTGAACTAGTTCATTCATAGAAGGATTACTAATATTTCTTAAGTTACAGTGACCTTATCTCCTATTCCAAATCCATTATTGATCTTCAAATTCACTAAGTCAAGGTATATCTTGACATATAAGGTCTTCTAGGTTTAAGTTGTACACATTCTCATGTCGATGGGCAGAGAAAATAAACGCATCCTTGGAATTGTAAACTAAACATTCATCATTTCAAAAATTCACGAGGTAACCTTCATCACATAATTGGATTATGATAATGAGGTTGTTCCTAAGACCTTTTACAAAAAAAACATTTGAAATAGTAGAGTTTCTAAGAATAATAATGTTACATATACTAACTATTTCTCCTTGAGAGTTATCACCAAAAGTTACCTTTCTACCTTTACTCATTAAAATAATTTTGAAAAAGTCTTTCTTACTAGTCATGTGCCAGGGACATCCACTATCCATGTACCATATGTTGTTGGTACTTCATTCATTTTCCTGATAAATAAATAGTTAGGTATTTGGAATCCAAACATGCTCTGATTTGGAATTATTATATAACAAAGACTTGGGAAACCATATTTTTTTGGAAAAATAAGCTTTATGAAATCCAAGGGATTGAACTCTATTTAGAGAAAAAAATTTCTTCCAATGCCCACCACATAGACATTTAGTACAAAAATGGGCTCTAGAAGGAACAAAATAATTATTTCAAAAAATAGATTTTTCATGAGAATAACCTAGACCCTGATTATTACCATGAGGTCATATCTGAGAATACATCCTGTCAAAATTATCCTTAACAAAAGTGAATTTTGTAAGAAGTTTCTTCAGTGAAAATATTTCAGATTTTAGTCTTAGGACTAAATTCTTATCCTCCAGAATAATAGATTTTGAGTTATGATTATCCTCTAAAACACCTTTTTCTAAAAATAGATTTTTAAGATACTTAGAATTTTTATTCTTCTTAAAATTATGCTCTTCATGTTTTTTATAATGATTTTCTAAAACTACATTTTTCTCATAAAGATCTTTGGAAAGATATAAAATTTCTTTTGTTAATATGGATTCTCTAGAATTTACATTATCATGTTTCTTAGAAACTTTACTATTTATTTTGTCAAGAAACATAGAAAATCTAGAAACATATTCCTAATAAGGAACATCATTATCATTTTCTGATGAAGAAGATTCTTCATCTGAAGAAAAGCCTCTATCTATAAAATTTTCACATAAAGACATATTGGTTAAGGGTTCAGCAGTTCATACCTTAGCCGTAAGACAATGATTTTGAAATGGCGCTCTGGCTATTAGAATAATATCATTTTGCGCAGAAGATTCATATTCTGAAGAATCATCATAAGAACCTACACAACTGGAACCCCAAGTGTCATTAACTTTCAAGACTTCCTATTACATTGATTTGTAGAACTTATTCTTGTTTCTTTCATAATTCCTATATTTATTGTCTCTTTTCTTGAGTAATGGACAATCAGGTCTGATATGACTAATAATTATACATTCATAGAAAATTTTGTCTCCATATTTCTTATCTTTTCCATATTTCTTCTTGTACCTATATTGAAAGCTCTTATTCCCAACAATCTTTTTCATCCTTCGATCAAGATTTTCTAACTCATTTTCTAAGGCATCACTTTATCTAGATTCAGATTGAATACTGACCTTCATAGATTTTGATCTTGTAATTCTCTCAGGAGTCTTGGCATTTATATGATTCGAAGTTGTTGTAAAATCGACTCCTCCATTTCCATTATTCTTCTTAATATTATCAGCATCTATCTTCATGCTAGTCTCATGCTGAACAAGAGTTCCAAATAGTTCAGTCAAAGAGGTCTGGGTAACATTCATATTCTCATATATAGTTGTTCTCTTGAATTCCCATTCATAAGTCATGATGTCTATAATCTTTTCTACAAGAGCTTCATCATCTAAACCTTTCTGACCCATTGTTTGTAGGAAATTGACAATATTCATAAATCGTTGTGGTACCTTACATACATGTTCTCCATAAGGAATTCAGAAACCATGATGCTCATCTCTGAGCATAGCTCTTCTTGTTTCACCAACTTTGGAAGTTCCAAAGTGATTTACTTCAAGATTTTTACAAATACTATTTGCGGCTTCACAGGATAAAATTTGGCTATATATATTTCGAGTTATGGGTCATGGAAAAGTATTTTGTACCTTAACGTTCAGCTGATATTCCAAATTTTCTGTATTAGTAAAGGTTCTATGTTCCTTATCATGAATTTTATAATCATTAGTAAACATAATGTAGTTATCAACAACTCTGTTGATCATAAAGGCCTTCATCATGTCTCTCCAATACTCATAGTCATTCCCATCAAAGATAGATGGTATAGTATGATTGAGATTTTCTAGAGATCCAACATGAATGCCTACCATACTATAGAATATATTTCTTCCCACAAAACTTATTAGTAATAAATGTTTAATAAAAAATGTGAAGAACACAGGAAAAGGTAAACTTGAGCAAGAAAACTTATATGTGGATATAAGAATTTCAAAAACCTTCCTCCGATACCAATTGTAGGATCGAAAAAATAATGTAGATTCTCAATATAAAAGAAGGGGGAGAATTTAATACTTTAAAAATTCCTTTGGATCCTTTAAAAGTTATGTTTAACAAGGTTAAACAAACATTAACTATACCTATTAAAGAAACCTTTTCTATTTTTCTTAAAAGAAAGATTATACCTTAAAGCATATAGAATCTATAATATAATCAGAGTAACAGAATTACAATGTATAATAAAGTTATACTTTCTAAATTTAACATAGTTAATATATTGCAGTGGAATAAAACAACTTGTAAAAGAAAATAAGTAACAATTGGATTCTTTTAACCTAATTAGAAGGGTATCCAATAACCTTGGATAAAGGTTCCTTGATTTATACTTCCAAGAAAGTTTGTCTTCACAAACCCAGGTAAGCCCTCAATCCAAAGATCGGTATCTTTCTTGATATCCTTGAAAGCCCTCGAATTAGAAGGAAATCAGAACCTCTATCTTCCAATCCCGAAAGCCCACAATTAGCACAATCGGAGTCTACACTAAGACATTCTGAACAAATTTTAATGCCTGAAAAAGTTTTTCACAGCATCCGCACAAAGCAATGAGAGTTGTAAGAGCCTCTCTCTCAGGAAATCACTTCATAAGATTGTTCACTGTCAGGATGAAGTCACTCATCCATGTGTGTTGCTCGTTCAAATGAGATTTTATTTATAGGCAAACCGTCCCAATGGTTGGATCCTCTCCAACGGTCATATTTTCCTTAAATTTTGGAGGGACCTGGACACGTGTCAAACATACAATTGTAAGTTTGTAACATATGGTACGACATCGTATCAATTAACAAAAACCATGTTAAGTTAAAGATAAATGTTAGGTATATGAAATCATGGAATCTGATATCATTGGAACGATACATTAGGCAATCTCTAATATTATCAAGAAAACGCAATCTTAAGAAATCAGGAAAACAGATTCTTAGAAATAACATTCTTAAGAAAACTGAATCATAAAATTGTAGTCACAAATACACCAGATTCGGTATCATGAATATCGACATCACATATACACCGGAATTGGAATTGAAAAATCAGTATCACATATACACCAGAATCGGTACTGAAGATCGACATCATATATACCCCGGAATCGGTATTGAAAAATCGGCATCACATATACACCAGAATTGGAATTGAAAGTCAGCATCACATATACACCGGATTCAGAATTGATATTCGGCATCATATATACACCAGATTTAGAATTGAAAGTTGGCATCATATATACATCGGATTCAGAATTGATAGTCGGCATCATAAGATATCCTTATTGACTCAACAAAAATATTTAACCAATTGTTGATGTATTATAAATTTATATAAATAATTATAAAATTTTATTTCTAGGTAATCGTTATAGTTTCAATATAATATAATGTTGATTTAATTTGTACCAATTATGATTTAATCTATAATTTTCCTCCCATAAGAGTGAAAAATATTTATGAATGAATGACATTGGTATAAGTTTATAGGAAGGTTCTTATTCAATATAAAATTAGTGACTATCTTGTAATTACTTAAATTACATATAAAAATCATCAATATAATGATCTTTTATAGCACATTGAGTATCCACTTCTTAATGATAATGATTTGGTGGAGGTATCATTATTATTTTGTATGAAATGTTGGAATGGTTTAATGGAATTTAATGTGTCTATTTTCTTATTGATGAGGTGTAACATATTTCTATATAACCATGTTAAGGGAGATCTTTTATTATTTTTCCTTCAAAACATTCCAATTCACCGTCAGCTCTTATGAGTCTTGTAATAGAAATAAATAATCAATATGATGATCAAAATATTGAAATAATTGTATGGGATATCTGAATATATACTCTATATTTAATGAATGAGACTTTACTTATTAAGGAAGTACCTGATTATGAAAGAGGATATGATATAGGTGAGGATGATATGGGGAATAAACCTTTTAGGGTACCTATTATATATTATAAACAACTAGTTAATGGTAAACATCCTACATTATAAACATATTTAGTTAAGAGAATATAACATGCACAAACTTTTTTTGGTTCATAATTACAAAATGTATTTAATTTCACTGAATTATAGGTAACACAGAAGAATCAATTGGTAACTCTATATAAGTTAGATATGAGTTTTAAACAAAAATTAAATTGAAAATGCTTCAATTTAAATACCATATAGATCAATAATTTTCATTTGTGGTAGGTAAGTCCATGAAGGAAAAAAACTCATTCATTGTGACAAATATAGGAAAACAATGTAAATATCCAATGAATGCAACATATGAAAAAAAATTCATGTTGGAATATAACTAAGTTGGAATGACCTCACACTTTTGTGCATCCAATATTTTGATAGGATCACTCTTCACATGATATAGAGTTTATATCTATTGTTATTGTATAAATGATATGAATGTGTTCATATGTTCTTATGACCATTATCCTAGAAAAAATAAAAAACTTATTCAAATGATGGTTAGCCTATGTATAATATTTAAATGAAAAACAAAAGGAAATTGTCAGTGTATATTTTGATTCAGATGTATTATTTTATATTTTCTCATTTCTAAAGGAATTTTTTCCTCTCAAATCTCAAGTTATGTATTATCCATAATTTTTAGTATGTCTACCTATAATTTTGAATTTATCAAAAAAAGGTGGTGTTCCATCCGTTATTTATTGCATTTTTTCCATGTTTTAGGGATTTTACTTATATAATTATTATCAGTCAATTAAATGGATATTTTCTCTAGGGGATGTATATAAGTTTTCTACTTATAAATTCCACACATGATGGAAAAAATGTTCATACCCCACTTCTGATAGAAATTATTTAAATAGTTAAATTCAAATCAAGGATTTTGTTTTTGGATTGTGTATACATCCATGTTACACAAAGACAATGAGTAATTTTTCTATCAAATCATAATCAAGCAATTATAGAGGTTGTTGTTAGTTTTATAGATTCATAGTTAGTAATTAATTTTTATAATCAATATTGCATTAGAAATATTTATGGTAATGTGCATAATAATTCTAAAGATTAGAAAATAAAGAGAGTAATCATCAAGTTTGGTATTTTTACATAAACATTATTTTTTTGGGAAAAAATATTATATAAATTTGAACAAATGTTTTTGCTGGTTTCACTATACGATCCTTGTCAATAGTTGTTCAATTTATTAATTATTGAAATATGAAGGGATAATGAATTTGCATATTATTATATGATAATGATTTTGAATGGTCATTAGTATATGAAGGTTTCAAGAGGAATGTTTACATGACCACTAATATTATGTAATGTGTAAAAGGGGTATTCAAGGGTATTTGTAAACTCCATATCATAGGGTCAGTACAGGGGAAATTTTATATATGGTTGAAGTATATTGTTGAATTAACACAAAAGGTATATCTGAGGATTAAGTATGGATTGAATTTTGGTCTAAATTTTGATAGAGGTAATGATATAATATTCTAGTATGAATTTTCATTTGATAATTCAAAATTAGACTACATACAAGGTTGTTTTGAGGTAATACGGTTCCCAGACTCGCTCACACGCAATAGTGTTGGAGTGAAAGTTCTCTTAATTGAAATATTCTACTATTATGGTGGCTCATTCTAGGTATTGAGATATCTTTTTCCACATTTAATTTTATTTTTTTCATTAATGAACTCATAATGGGAACCCTATGATTCTGCAGTGTATTATGTGGATGCTTTGGTTGACTTTTATAGTGCACCTACATTTCCTATTAATTATTTTCAAAATTTTACCATGCCTAATGACCAGCTAATGGTGGTCCTTAATATTACCAGACCTCAACCTCAATGGAGAAAAATGACATTTCGTATCATAAATGGTTTGGAATTTCCAAAATAATTTTGTAGTGGGACTAAAATAAATAACTTTTCATAGAGAAGGGAATACTCATAAAAATCTCCCAAAGTTTTATAAAATAGACCCACTTCACATCATCATTGATTGATTTAATATATTTTATCATTATTGTGTTTTTTTAATATTCATGATTTGTAATTTGTGGATTATTCCATTTCTGAATTGATTCATTTACAGATACATTCATTTCTAGTCTACATACGATATAATTTTATTTATATTTAAACCATTAATAAATTAAAAACACATCGAAAATGAATACGATTAAGTTTAGTCTATAAATAAATTATCCACAAATATTTCATTGAAATCACATGATGTGGCATCGTGAATATTTTATTAGATGTTTTGATTTGTATGATAAATATAGTATCATTGATTCATTGAAGCAAAGTGTTATCATAGAGAATATATACATCCATTATATCAATATCGGTTGAATATATCACATAGTTTCTTTTACTCTGCATCATTTTCATCATGGTAGATATATCAATCATACATTCACTTCCAAACTTTAAAAAATATTCTTAATTCCCTAGAAAAAATATTTCATTCATATATATACATTATTACATTTTAATAAATTATATATGATTTGAGACAATTAAAACAAAAATTTTCTAGAGTTAGACAAAAACATCAATCACATATTTATTTTCTACTAATTTTTCATATTAATTGTTATTTATATATGTTAAATGTATAACTTATTTTTATTCTTGTATTTTTTTTAAGATGTATTAAATTGATAATAATAATTTATGATGATATCAAATGTATAGATGGAAAACCGTCATTTACTCACATTCCAAGAAATAAATGTTTCTCGTCATGTCATTATAGGAATTCAGGTTCCTACTATGAGAATATGAAAGTCAAACTATTTCTATTATGTTGAACTACCTCCTATTGTCATCCCTTATATTCATATTGGGTTATACAATGTTGTGATATGTGAATTTACTTTTATTTACTATCATATAATTATTTCCCTAGTAATGATATAGTGGGAAGAGAAAAATACATTTCCTTTTTGGGAGGGATATATGGAGATTACTCTTATGTATGTGTCTATTATGTTGTATATCCTAGTAGAGTGAGTGACTATGATGGAACTAGTTGGTAAGGATTTTTTTGATTTAGTTCACATAATGTTGGGTATTGAGGTCTACGTATATGGTAGGTCTACTTTTAGAAGATGATTACACATGACATGGATCGGTAAAAAATCCATCCATCTAAATGATGATGCTGATGAGATCACTGTGTTGACTTTTTCACATTAATATATTCCACGACTAATTGGTGTTATGATCTTCATCGATCATTATGATATATTAATCCCCTTGATATAATTATGATCACTTGAAAATTGGGGTCCAATATGGGGTTAGAGTTTTGGGTCATCATGTTTTATTTGTACATATATATTTATATATAGTTCATGCCCCATCAATAATATGAATAATATATGATTTTTTATTCTTATATATATGTGGATGAGGGAGCACATCCCTGAATTATCTCCACATGCATTCATTACATTACCTACTAATATTTTAGGGAAGTCCCCTCATGAATGATAGATTTTTTCCTTCTTTATTATGTGTAAAATCAAATTTATAATTTTCTACTATGAATTATAAGTATAAAATTTTTATCTACAGGTGGTGTTAGGGACATTAATATTCTTGATACCGCTAGAAATGTTGCCCATGATTATAGACATATATTGGACATTCTTTGACCAGATGATGTATATGATTATTAATTACAATGATAAATTATTATTCTGTATTGTACATGGTGGCATTTATTAATTTCTTCTTCATTTATTTTATTTTTCATGTTACATGGATTCCATATATTTATCTTATCATCCAGTTTCTCACACCTTACTCTATGGAAATTATTTTTAGAATCTCATGATTTGTACCTATGATTCATTTTCATATTGTTCAATGGAATAATTTTGATAGAGTAATGTGGTATGTTTAATTATATCATCACATTCATGAAATCCCTAGTGAATTGTATTCACTTCACTCCTAGAATATTCTAGGGACACAAGACTAAAACTGGGGGTGATATCTTGAAAATTAATATATGGGAAAATGTCAAGAGTCCAGATTACGAGGGGTAGATACAACACACGTGAATCTATCTGATCATGTGGATTATGGTCCCTAAACTTACTTTTCCACATTGATACATCACACGGGAAACATATGAGTATACTATCATTTTGTAATAATTTATCCTTGAAATTTTGAATATTTTTTTGTAAATTAAGGTAATTATACTATTGTTTTACATGATGATCAAATTGAATAACTCATTCAAATTTATAATCATGTAGTGGGAGGTACACTTGAGTAATCTAATTTTCATAGAGTAGTGATATAGTTGTTTCTTCCCATTTATGGTATTTTTCATGTGTTTTCGATTAATGTTCCAGGAAATGTTGTGGGTGATAATCTTGAAGAAGAAGTTCCAGAGTGTGATGATTTTATTATAGATATAGATATAATGATATGGAATAAGAGGAGGATGGTAAACATGGTTATTCTTATACTCTTGCACTTAATATTACATACAAGCCACAACCACAACCACATCTAGAAGCACAAATATATTCATAAGAACAACCATAGTCATTAAACTAGAGGGACCCAACACATATATTATGGACTACATAGTCTGTTAGCATATCGTAATTTGTTATAGTTCTATATGTTAACCAGTATAGGTTATAGTGTTTATTTATTATGGTTCATTGATACCCATGATATAACAATGATCTTATTCACTTATTTGAGAGGGTTCTAGTTTGCAGACACTTTTATTGTAGTTAGGATAGGTTATGGGATACGAGACTGTAGATAAACCTCCTGTAACAGTGGATGATGTAGAGGTAGGTACCTTATATTCTATACAAGAGGTGTGTATTCCAAATAATATATATATATTAGGTTCTTGGGGGTACAATTACATTAAACACACACACACCACAGAAATAGGCCTGAAAGGGTGGTCATAGCCCCCCAAGGGATAACCCACCCATCAGGACTTATTTATTTAACAACGGACTGAAGGTCTAGTAGGAATAAAACCCATTACATGGACCAAAGGCCTATAATCTGGCTCAAAATCCCAGTTCACTATCTTGCCTGCGCCATGACCAACCTGCTTAATATCTTCATCACCGCCTCTCATCATCATTCATGCGTCACCACCTGCCTGTGGAAATTTTCCCCCACCCAGATTTAAACCAGGGTCTGATTCAGAACCATGAGGATCCATTATCGATAAATTTTGTTATGTAATGGAAGAGCACATGAGATTTTGACACATATTGGGCGGTTATATGTTATATTTTGTTTAAATAATTGGTTGTACTTTATTTAGCAACCAACTAATAAATAAAATATTTTTACATAAAACAATGAAATTGATATAATTAGAAATTAAAAAAATATGAATGATTGTGAAAAAATATTGATAATAACTTCATTTGTAATAATAATAATTATTATCATTTTTTAACTATGTCAATACATATTATTCTTAATATCTATGTTATGTATAAAAATGATCATATTATGTTCAATATTAAATTTTATTAATTATGAAATCTAAAATTCTTATTAATATTAATAATTAATATTATATTGTTAATTATATAAGTAATTAAACCATTAATAGTATATACCATAATATATTATAAACAATATAATTATAATCTATTTAATATATAAATCAATGAAAATTGTTTTAGTTATTATAAAGAAATATATATATATATATATTAAAATATTTATTATACTAATAACATAATAATATATTATTAAATAACTATGAGTAATTAAATTAATAATAAATTAACATATTAACTTTTAAAATATTATTAATAATTATATTAACAAAAATATGAAAAAAATCATAAATATTATTTATTATATTATTAATTATATTAAAAAAATATAATTTTATTAATTAATGAAAAATAATACAATTGATAATTAATAAATATATCATATATTAATAATTTAAAAATAATTCTATCAAAAAAAATAAAAAAAAATTCAAATATAATAATCACTCTAATTAATTAATAAGTGCATCTATATTATATTTTATATAAATTATTAGGTTTTAAGTATGTAATTATATTTATAATATTTGTTAAATATTATTTATAGTGGAAATATTATTTGTTTATTATTAATTATTTATTAATAATTTACTATGAAATAATATTTATCTTCTAATAATATATAGTATAAAAAAAATTAAAACATCGGGTGGCAAGAACCGTGTTCATTAACCCTATAATTATTTTTATTAGAGGCGTAAAAGTGGTTCATACTTTCTTCGAGTCCCTAAAATTGTGAACACTATTCATGCTTTCGGTTCGAAGAGAGATGCGTGAAATCGATCCATTTATCTTTTACATAAAATATATAAAACTCTAACTAGTTTGTAAATTTTAAAAACATAAAAACATTCTATTTTTGACATGTTGAATATAAATTTAAGCTCCATTTAATATACCACAATTTAAAAAATGTATATTTATAAATTAAATGAAAATATAAAATATATAAAAATTCTTTTTACATAAAAACAATTTTATTAAAATTTATGTGTACTTAATCCTATTTGATATCAATAACCAATTAAATGAGAATTAATATATTTGTTTATTTATTTATTTATAATGTCATATTCATCTATAAAATATCGATTTATCTAAAAAATATAAAATTACACAATACTTAATAAAAGTTCCATAAAAACATTATTTACATAAATTAATCCTGAAAAATCCTATTATTATTAGTTAATCATCTTAAAATCCTTTAATTTTATAAATCATTTATATGAGAATAATTATTTTAATTTTATAAATATATGAAATCATTTATAATAATAATAATAATAATTGATGCATAAAAATATATTATTAAAATAAAGTTTTTAATTAAATAATATATTTTAATTTCATTTAAAAAATATATTATTTTTTAAATCATAGTTAACCCATTAGATATACCCAACAACCATATAACCAACATCTATATTTCCAATGTCGATATATAAAATAGACATATTTTTAATGATCATACATATAACAACCATATTTCTTCCATTATATAGAATTAAATACACACTTTAGAATCATTCATCCTATTAATTTACTTTTCTCTTAATATTTATATTTCTGTTCTAATTCAATTCCTTATTTATATTTGCTCAATCATTGTTTTGAATTTCAATTCAAACTATGAGGACAAGGATTAAAAGTATTTGGTTTTTTAATATTCTAGTGGTTTAATTCCACTAATAGTTTTTTATATTGTTTCATGTTAAATTTTCTTAATGTATTAATTTTTATCCAATATATTGACATTTTATCATAATAAAATGTATCATGGTTTATTTTAGCTCCTGGTTTCATGGGATGAAATATATTTAATTTATTATATAATTTATGGAAAAAATACATAGTAAAATCATGGGGTGTTACAATAGAGGCCCTCCCCAAAACTAAATCATATGTATATCATAAATAATCATTGGGATTAGTTCCCACATAGGATGAAAAAATATATTATAATAATTAAGTGGATTTATACCACCCTAAATACTAACATTTATCATAATGTTAGGGAGATTAGTTCCCACCCTAGATACCAATATTTATTATAATCATAGGAAGGATTAAATCCCACACAATATAACCCCACATCCCATAAAAATTATAGGGATATTTATACTACCTATATATCACTATATATCATAATCATCAAGGGGATTAACACCCTCCCCAGATACCACTATATATCATAACCATGGGTCGAATAGGAGGATCGCCCAAATATCACCATATATCATAATCACATGGGTTTATAACTCACCTAAACCTTGTATGAATTTCTTGGGTTTTGTAAACATTCAAAAAAACTATACCAATCATAACATTTATACTAGACTATGACATTATTATCACCATTTTTGAAATTCCCTTTAGAATAAACAAAATATTGGGGCACCCACTACCATACCTTAGGTCATGTCAAGGTCCTAACACCCAAAATGGGTTCTGTTATCACATCTCTAGATATATTATAATGAAGAAATAATTATATATGTATAAAATAGAACAATAAATTATATCTTTCTCAAATTGTTTTGGACAATAAATTGAAATCCCATTCCAATTAATTTCACAAAAGTGTGACTTATCATTTTTCTCTCTTTTATTCCATCTAGGATATACCAAAAATTACAACATATAACTATAGTCATCACCAAAGTATTTTAATATAGTAAAATATTGTTATTAGTGAGGAATAGTCGCCCCATATCTCAATTATCTCATCAATATTTATAATGTAGTAATAAAGGGCTCTATAAATGCTACCCTTATACCAAACCCCATACGCATTTCATCCTCTATCTATAGGAAAAAAGGGAACCAAATACAAGGAAAAATGATACATCATTTTAATATATTCCCTTATAGGTTTCACATACCACATAATATTAAATTATGGTCAATGGAATGGCCATAGGAGGATAAGGCTTCAAGCATTGTTGTAATGGCCCATAACATTATCAATGAAAATTTACCTTCTTGTTATCTCATACATCACATAGTAAACCTAATAAAAACTTTATTCTCCTAAATAAATTATGTAACATTAGTCGGAAAAAAACACAATAAGAATGCCAAATATAATATTGGGATATTAAATTGAAAATAATATAATAAGAATGATAAATTTGGGATATGAATGATCCAATAGAGTGATTTCACTCATGAAAAAAGTTGTAGAAATAAAACATAATGTAAATAATAAAACATTATTTTAAGAGTTGAATGTATATATAACCTTGAGAGAAAATAGAATTTATTTATTAATGGAAAATGTGGTATTTATAGGAACTAGTAAACCCTTAACACCCTTGGAATAGTAACATGACTGTTGGAATAATAATGTGACTATTAGTAATAATAATCTTCTCATTAGAATAGTAACCTCACTTATGGAAGTATAAATAAACTTTAGGTATCTTATAAATGAAAATCATATACATTTATATCATGGAATAAAAAAATAAATGTTTTAAAAAGGATAAATTAATTTTTTTTATTTTTTTGAAATGTAAATGTTTATTTAAAATTTTATAATAAATATAATGATTTAAAAGAATATATATTTCATAAAATAAATTAATAAATTAAAATTTTGTTTTATTATAATTATAATATACTATTATGAGACCTTCATTAATTTTTAAATGTTTCATGAAACCGGTTATATTATTAAAATAAGGGTTTTTTGAATAAATGATGATTTTAATTAAAAATTACATTTATCATATATTGAAAATTATTTTCAAAAAATGGCGTAATTTTTTGAAATCTACATGTTGAAAAAAATTTAGGGATAATTTTTGTGATTTTTCAAAAAGAGATGATTTTTTTGTGAATTGTGAAATAAATTATTTTATGTTATTTAACATTGTATTCCAAATACTTGAATTTCTGAATTATTAATGTTGTAACAATCCATTATTTTAAAATCAAGTGTAATAGTTACTATTATTATTCAAAGGGTTATTACTATTTTTAGTCTTGATGAAAAATAATAAACAAATGAAACAAATAATCAAAAAAACATCTCTACCTCTTACGCCACCCCTCACCACCCCTTATCTTCACACATTTTAAGATTTGTGGTAGGTTTATATTGTCATCAATCCCTCTCCCAAGCCTCTTCCCCAAATCTTGGTATTTTTTCCCCTCAAAAAGGTAAAACCCATGTTCCTTAATAAGGTTATCAAGGAGATAATATTGAAGAGGTAAAGTCCCCCTTCTTTCACTTTTAATTTATTTTCTTTTCTTATCCTCCCTTAAGGTACCATATCCAAATAATAATGATCACTAAATTATCATATATATACTATAATATAATTCTATTAATTTATTATCCATAATCAAATCTCTTTTCCTCCCCTTTTATCGTAAAAATGAAAACATCTTCTATGATGTACTGATTCACTGCTTCCATGGACGATGATTTTAATTTTCAATTACTACCTACATGGATGGTAAGAACCCATTATAATGGTCAAAAAATTATTTTTAAATATATTTTATAACATTTTATATGTTCAGTAACTAATATATATACGTTATGTTAACTAATAAAACAAAAATTATTTTTGATTATCAAAAACATCCCTAAATACATAAATGTTTATCATTAATGTTTTATCAAATAAATCATATTCAAGTAAAAAAGTAAATTATATATGAGACCATTTTAAAATATGGAATTATATTAATAACATTTCATCCCACTTCTAGATTATTACTTCCATTTGATAAGATCTCATATAATTATACTGAAGGGAACTGGCCATAAAACAAGGAAACAAATGCTTCTGAAATGATGAAATTTATCATTATAACTCATCAAAATGGACATAAATGAATATAATTTAATTATAATAAATAAATTATATTTAATAGATCACATAAATTATTTAATTAATGGATCTAATTAGATTATCCATGCCACTAATTACATGTTTGGAACACTTTTAGACATAAGGCAAAGGATCTCTCTAAACCACCAAATTACGTTTGGGTTACGATTACACATTCGTTACACCAGTATATTTATTCATTATTCTTATTTACTTCATCTTAATTCTATTCATATGTTCCTAAAATATGTGTCCAAATCAGTTCATCTATCTTTTATGGGAAAATAAATGTTTTAAAATACTACCTTCTCAATTCTTCTTGATAAGAAATCCATGTTGAAGGGAACGTCCAAATTTCTTACCCATTTCCAAGTACATCCTATAATATATTTTAAGAAATCAATTTATTTTTAAAATCACTAATTTCCTCTTGAATATGTATATTATTTAATTTCTGGTTTTACGTATAAATTATTCATTTGTCCTCTTTAAAATCTCATTAATAATGTCCCATAAACCACAATAATGTGGTTCATTTTTAATGTTTCTTAAACACTCTTTTTACATAATTTCACTTCATTTGGACATTATTTAACTTTAATTAAGACTATTTTCAATTTTAATGTACATGTATGTTTTAATCCATTCATTCATTGACACTATCATGATATATCCTTTGGTTATTCCTTATGACATCGTAACGATACTCTTTTCATTCCATGAGAAACAATTTTTTTATTCCTTTTGTTGGATTATTCATATTTCATGCATATGCATGAACATGTTATGATGGGTTCCCCCAGATAGCGATCCAATGAAATTTTTACTGTTTATTCTCCTTATAAGATATGCATTTGATTTGGGAGTATGCCTAATCCATTGTGGGACATTGTCTACCATGTGATATATTCATGGAATTTAGTCATGACTCATATTTATTTCATTTTTTATATTTCTAACACATTCTTTAAATTACATTAGTACATGATCCAATGTTTTATATTTCATTATTCCATATGTTTATTCTTATTATATTCCTTTTTATGACATCATTCCATTCCATCTAACCCATGTGCTACGATTGATTCATATTTTTATTCCCTTATTAAGATTTTTAGCTCATCCAATTTGCATATGAATTACATAGGTTATCCTATATTGATTTATAATCTCAAAAGATATAAGGATCGTATTATGGAAGACTAATATAAATTTATTTTATTAAATTTAAATGTTTTTTTAATTTAATATACTTATTCATTGAAAAGATCTATAAATTAGGATCCATGGTTAGTATTTGATGGTTCATATTCTTAAAATCATGTAATAATATGTGTAAAAGTCTAGAGTTTGTATAATATTGTTCAAGGTTAAAACGTGTCCCAATAAAATTCTATTTTAATCAATGGTTTTTAAGGAAACAATTCATTTTCCATTCAATGTCAACTAAAAATAAGTGGTGATGTTGAATTTCATATGATACATAATAAATTTCTTTAAAAAGAGGGTGATGTTTAGATAATAACTACCTCAAACTAAACAATTTCTCTTTGTGTGATTGTCATCCCCCAACCCTGACCCATCGTAATCTAGATCCATCATCCATTATCCAAAAAATTGAGGCCCTAGTCTTATAAATTTAAATTATAATTAATCATATAGAAATTATAATTTATTAACACATTATGAATATTAATTTCATACTTAATAAAACAAGTCTACTACAAAAAACAACTCATCGAGAAATCTCACATCCATTAAATATTGATCAATGAGGTATAAACCACCCTTGGTATCCACTCGATCCA
Organism: Viscum album; assembly: GCA_963277665.1. NCBI lineage: Eukaryota > Viridiplantae > Streptophyta > Magnoliopsida > Santalales > Viscaceae > Viscum > Viscum album. Next base: position 398,647,690 of record OY728148.1, read on the forward strand.
CTATAACACAAAATACAAGAATAAAATTATAAACACATCCATAAATTTATCCCAAATTGATGTAAATCAATAAATAATATAATTTATCTTAATAGTTCATTGATCTAAAAAACTCTTCTGTTTTCATCCTTAGGATATTATTAATCTAGCTAGAGAAAAACATATATTTATCATAAAAATTATACCATTCTATAATGTGATCATCACTTAATACCTAATATAACGACCCAATGTTTTTCAGTTGAAATTACTTTATCATATGAATTTCATAAAATCCAATGAAAACACAACATAATTAAGTACTAAGTGCAAAGTTACCTTTAATCATATGTATGTCACTTATGTGTTTGGAATTTCAAAAATCTATCATACGCAGTTGTGATCAGTAAGTTATTTGAATTCTGATAAGAATAACATAATTTTTGGTGGGTTGTAACATCCTTTATGAATAGTAACATACTCTTATGAATAGTTATATACCCTAATGAATATTAACCACACCATTGATAGTATTAAATTAATATTCAAGTGAAATTATGATATACATATATTTTAGAACAAGTAAATGAATGTTTAAAAACTGGGTTTTAATAATAAATTATCATTTTAATTAAATATTAAATTAATCATATTTAAAAAATTATTTTATAAAAATGGACTTCATTTTTGGATTTTACACATTGAAAAATTGTTATTGTGAATTTTTTGTATTTTTCTGAAATACTAGAATTTTCTACGAATATTAAAATTTGATAATTTACAATAAATGCTAAATAATGGATTAATTGAGTCATTGATGATGATCTTCTGATGTAATCCCAATTGATTCAATGTCACATAAATTTATTACTTTTCATGATCATTTAATACCTACTATCCATTTTCTTGTGATGAAATAATAATGTAATGATTACAAAATTATGAACACCCTCCTCCCCTCCACTCTAAATACATTCCATTCTTACCTATTCTCATCACTCCTCTCATGCCTTTTGACCTTCCAATATTCGTCATAAATCTTACCCTAAGCTCCTCCCCCATGTCCAAAAGCCCCTAGACTCATAAAAATAACAAAATCTCTCTTCTTAATAAGTTCTCAAAGAAGTATGTTTGAAGAGGTAAATTACTCTTTCCAATTCTTTCTTTTCTTTTATGTTCATTTATTTTTGTTTCTTACCTCATCTCTCTTCAAAAAAATAGTATGATAAATAAAGTAACATAAATGTACTGGAATGTTTTTATGAAAATGGTATATTTCATTATCTTCTCTCATTTCCCCACCTTGTATTTGAAAAGAATGAAAGCACTGTTTGAGATGTGCTAATTTAGCACATTCAAGGACAACCGTTTATCCATTTCTATTATCATATTTATATATGTTCATGAAACCATTTTTGTTATGGTTGAACCCAATTATATAAATGTAATATATACTATTTTGATTGTGTAACATTTTTGTACAAATGGTATAAAGTTATAAATAAAAACATGTTCATTGTCAACAAACCCATAAATTAACCAAAATAGTCGTCACTTTGGTTTTATATAACATTTTGACTTCACTTTGAGTAAAAAATTAAATTTGAAACCATGTAATGTCATGTATGTTCAATAATATAATATAACTTCAATTTTGGACAACCAATGTCATCTTACATGTTTGTCCAAAATTAAATATAAGTGAACTGGTAATTAAAATCATGTAAACAAACGAGCCCGAACAATGAAATTGAAAATCATTACCAATAAAATCTATTATGAATGAACTAAAAATGATTATAATAAACCAATTAAATGTAAAAGGGGTTCTGGAATTATTAATTAATAAACCTCCTCCAATGGCCCAAAGGCCTTCAATTTTTTTATTTATTAATAGAAATAACCTCCTTTTAAGGGATGAAGGGGGAAACCCAAACAGAATTCAGGAATTAAGACATTCCACAACCAAAAGGTCAGGAGATACAAAACCTACTGACAACACGGAGAACTCCCCCCCATCATGTGAACTTGAAAAAAAATATCCACTGATGCAAGGTTGAATGGAAAACTAGTGTCATGTGTCAAGCACTTTCCCGATCAGATGGCTAATGCCATACCCTCTCAACAACCAAATCCATATATCTCTACAAAGCAAGATTTCTAGCTCAGAAACCTCCTTGGAGTTCCATGAGGTCGATTCCAAAAGCACCTCCATTCCAACAACCCACAACTTAACCAGATCTCCAAACCAACCAAAACCACCAAATATCCAAATCAACCAACTCAATCATCAACACATAACCTTCACAGAAAACCTTCAATGCAACTCAATCCTCACCATCTGAACCACAGGACCTGATGCCACCCTCAAACCCGCACACAGAGACAACAATAAACCCACCAGGGAACCCGTTCTGGAACACAATGCAGTGGACGTAACTCCTCCCCTTCACCACAAGTAGGAACATGACCCTGGTGTTTAAAAATACCAGATCCAAATAATCACTCTGGAAGAAGAGAAGGAAGCTAGTCTCTACCCCATGTTTCGGAAGAAGGAAAGGAAGAGAACTCGACCCACAACGCGGAAAGAGAGCATGTCGTCGCCCCGACGTCGCACCAGAATGAACCCCACACCACCTGGATCACAACCCCAGAGCCACACTAGAGCATGAACTAGCACCTCTAAAACCAGATCTCGTCCTAGCGCAGAGGATCGAAACCTCTTCGCCACCTGGGATACCCTGACACCGCACTGGATCTCAACCCTGACACACCAGAACCAGAGCCCTCGCCGTAGAGAAGGAATGCCACCCCGATGTCGCACCGGATCTCGATAACACGCCGAGGAAATATAGAAACCGAACCTAATCGTAACAGAGACTTGACCACCCTCACCTAAGTAGAACGAACTATGATCCAGAGAGATTCCACCCTCCACGCGTAAGAAGCCACCACACCACGAGACGCTGGGAAGACCAAGGAAGAGCCTCCATCTATATGAGGAGAAGATGAAGACGGTGCTGGGGAGAAAACCTAAAATTCTATTCCCCTTATAGGCTCATATAAATAAATAAAATTCACCTTAGTATTAATAAACCGAATTTGTTTATTCTGGTCTTTAATAACAAGTGGTGACGACCAGTGGATTTATGGTAAAGGATCCTCCACATTTCACTTTTATTTCAAGATTATACTCTATGTTATTGCATTTTATGTGTGATCCCTAATGATGTTTAATTCTTTCTCACCTCACCCATACATTCATATTTTTTTATAAGTTATGAGAAACACCTTATCTCTCTCATCAATCCCGCTTAGTTACACCTGATACCATGCAGAAAAGAAATAATAGATTCTACATGAACATCCATTATTCCTTCGGGTTGGTCTATCTTTCTTTTTATAAAAATGTATTTGTCTTTTATTATTTTGTAAAACATATATATTATGTTTATATGCTCTAAAATAGTGTTCCAATATCCATATCTCTTTCTCTTATGGGATATACATGCTTTTAACTGAATCTCTCCTCGATACTTCCCCATAAGCACACTCGTTTTAAGGGAACATCCCAAATTTTTTCTGAATTTCAACTACACTCTATCCTATGTTTTAAAAGAACATTGTATTTATAAAATCATTATTTTTATTATGAAAACATTTTTGGTTCAATCTGGGTTTTATATAAAAGACTGTCCTCTTTTCTATTTTAAAAGCTCTATAATATTTTCTTTAAAACAAGAAAAAAAGTTTTAGATGCTAATATTTCTCAAAAACATTCTTTATTTGTTTTGAATTTTGTATGAAATAACATACCCTGTTATAATACTATTTTACACTACGAACATCCATGTATGTTCTAATCCCTTTCTTTCATGGAAACTTTCTTGATACGCTCATTGGTTATGCTTTTTGTCATGATTATGGTACCCAATTCATTCCATGGGTTCCCTTAGGTTTATATATGGCTGATTATGTATGATTATTTACATTGTAAGAATATTAATATGGCAAGAATATTAATGAAAATGTTGATATGGATGCACCCAGATAGCGCTCCAATGCATTCGGTTAAGTTATGTCTCATGATTTGAGATGTGAAATAGGATTGGAAGTTGGCCTTGACACATACTAAAATTGGAAACGGGAATGGTGATTTCCCTTGACCCTTACTAAAGAAAAGTCTTATGATTATACCTCATTTATATGATATAATTTTTATTTTATCTCATGCTTATATGATATGATTTCATATGATCCATTCTTTGTTAACATTATGTCATTCCTCCTAACACATGTTATTAAGATGTTTCCTTATGTTCATTCCCTTACTAGGCTTCTTATCTCCTCCCATTGTTCATGTGTTCCCCAGGGTACCCTATGAAGATTTAAGGGCTCAACGGAAGTAAGGATCTCATTATGGATATTAGATAATGAAGTGTTTGTTAGCCCCATGTTTTATGTTTTTTGTACCTAGTCTTCCAAGTCACTAGTCTTAATGATCCTTGTATTTTACTCTCATGTATAATTATGCTTAAAATCATTTAATAATATATGGAAAAGACTTGGGTTACAATAGTTAGTATTAGAGGATGGTCCAATTATTTTTGGAGATTAGGAATTGAGCCCCTTAGTGAGAACATTAAGAATGAGACTATGTATAGGAAAATAGTCCTAAATTTTTTTTAGTACTAAGTATGTTTTTTATCAAGATAATACATCCCTATCTGGATACGAGATGGTAGAGGTGGCTACGGCACAGATATACCTAGGATTGAAAACTCTGACAAGGAGTTTTGGGCTTGACATGGGGTATCTTGGTACATCACAACATGCCTTGTAACACTCTTGGTTATGATAATCCTAAGGGATATTCGTTGGTAGATTCACGAGATTATAAAGAGTTTTTATTAACAGAAATAACCCATAGGAATATAAGTTACGAAATTGATTGAGCATATCCAAGATATAAACCTAAGGAATCACAATTTTGGATATAATTATTTTTTATAACATTATTATTTTACATACAATGTTTCCTTTTTTATACTCAATAGATAAGTATTCAAGAAATTTAATTATATATTCTTTTTCTTATATAATGGTTGGAAATATAAGAACATGTTCCAACCACCAATATGATAGGCAATGTGAAGACTTCCCTAATGATATGCCTGATATGACATGAGTGGGTGCTCACAACTTTACGACAGTAATTACTCAACGGGCTCGAGTAATAAGTAATAACTTGAATCATGTATAATGCCCTCATCTTCCATGAAAAGAGAAAGTTTTCGTAGAATACTTCATGCAGAAAAGGCCTCCCAAGTTTAGTGGATCTTCTGATCCCCTCCTCACAGAACAATTGATTAACTCCATTGAATATATAGTCTCAATCCTCTAGTTCTCAAAACAAGAGAAAGTTGTACAGATAGTCTATCGTTTTGATATGGAAGCTGATCAGTGATAGACACTGATCAAGTATACAATGTCTCAATAGGACATTCATTCCATGGATTGGTAGGAATTCAAGAGGATGTTTTTCAGGAAATATTTTCCTCGAACCCTCCAACTCAAGTTGGAAAGAGAGTTCCTCATACTCAAGCAGATGGATGATGAGTCCATCAGGGAAAATGAAGAAAAAATTAAAAGGCTTGCAAGGTACACCTCTATATTTTTCATGAACACTAAAAGAAAGGTGGATCACTTCTTCAACAGAATAAATTAGAGTCTATGAAAAGCATTGGAGATTTGAGACTTCGACAGTTATGAGGATATTGTTTATTGTACCCTCATGGTTGAAATGGATATTGGATACTCTCAGTGATCTCGTGGGACCAGTGATAACAAGTAAAAATGGAGAACAACATAGATGGTTAATCAATCAAATAGCTTGATAGAAAGAAGCTTGAATTTTCCCCTTGCAAAAATTGTGGGAAGAAGCGTCCGGGTAACTGTCTGATGGAAACTAAGAATTTCTTCAAATGTAGAAATTTTGGTCATCTGGACAAGAAATTATGAAGGGATATGAAAAATTTCGCTTATGTGGATGAAGAAAGGACAGTTCAGATCAAAACTAATCCTACAGTGCAGTGTTACAACTGCAAGGATCATGGGCATTACGCGAAAAATTGCCCCATTATGGGGGTTGTTGGAGGCAACCAACAACATTATCTAAGGCACCAAGGAAGGTCTTTTGCTATCACTACTGTTGAAGTGGATCTGGAAAAGATATGGCGACAGATAAGCTAGTTATTCATTCAATAATAGAAAATGTACTATTTTATTCTGTTTCTACGCATTCATTAGTCTCTTGCAAAGTTTAGTAGAACTATTCAAACACCACCTCATAATTTGGAGGAAATGTTATCTATGAGAACAAAAAATGGATCAATTACTATGTCCATTGTTTATAACTCCTCCCCACTTAATGTTTGTGGACTGAACCTCCTAGAAAATGTCACCATACGTCTTTTTGTGGAGTTCTATAATATCTTGGGAATGGATTGGTTGTCTTTATACAAATCCAACATCAACTGTTAGGAAAGGGAGATTACTCTTCACATCCTGAAGTGTACTATAATTCTATACATGTGTAAGGATTAAGATGAATCTACATTCGAATCATCATCCCATGATTGGATACTTCTTCTTTATAAGTAAGCATTTCATGCTCAAATGATTGGGACAAAGGATAGAATCATGCTTGATGACACGCCCATCATGAAGGATTGCACTGAGGTATTCCCTAAAGAGGTTCCTGGTATTCTTCCTGACCGAGAGGTTGAGTTCCCAATTAAACATATCCTTGGATCTCTTCCTATCTCAAAGGCACCTTATAGAATGGCCACTGTAGAGCTGGAAGAGATGAATAAGCAGTTACATGAAAATATAGAGAAGGGTTTTATGTGCTCGAGTGCTTCACCATGGGGTGTGCTAGACCTATTCACCAAGAAGAAGGATGTATCAATGTGACTCCGCATTGACTATCATGAGCTCAATAGAATCACAATAAAGAAGTTGTATCCCCTTCCACGGATATATTACTTATTTGATAAGATTCATGGGGCCAGTTATTTCTCTAAGGTGGACCTTCGGTCGGGATATCACCAATGAAAGGCGAGGAAGGAAGATATTCCCAAGACTACCTTTCGAACAAGGTATGAAAATTATGAGTTCACAGTGATTCTCTTTGAACTCAATAATGCTCTATCTATTTTCTTAGATTTAATGAATAGAGTCATTAGAGATTACCTCAACAAATTTGTGGTAGTATTTATCAATTATATTCTAATATACTTTAAGAGTATGGAGGAACATGATGAGCATTTAAAAACTATGTTAAATACTTTGCAATGTGAGAAGATTAATACCAAGTACAGTATATGTGAGTTCTGGATGGAGGAAATATCATTTTTGTGGCATGTTATCCCCAACAAAGGAATATATGTGGACCCTCCCAAGAAAAAGGCAATTGGAGAGTGGACCAGGCCAACTTCTGTAATGGAGATCTACAGCTTTTGGGATTTAGCTAGGTATTATAGAAGATTTGTGAAGAACATTTCATGATTGTCAAACCCAATAACCAACCTGACATGGAATGGGGAAAAGTTGTTTTGTACACAAGTATGTGAAGGTTGTTTCAAAGATTTGAAAAATAGGCTTATCACTAGGCCAGTACTCACACTCCCTATAAGAATAGAACTCTTTGTGGTGTATTGATATGCTTCTAAGAAGGTATTAGGTTGTGAGATAATGAAAAATTATAAAGTGATATCCTACAACTCAAGGATCATGAAAATCCATGAGCAAAACTATCCCACTCATGATCTAGAGTTGGCAGTAGTGATCTTTGCATTGAAAATCTGGCGGAATTATCTCTATGGGATAAAATGTGAGATATATACTAACCACAAGAGTCTCAAATATATATTCCCACCAAAAAATCTTAATATTCAGCAGTGAAGATGGATATATCTCATCAAGTATTATGACTTCTCAATCCACTACCATCCCGGTAAGGCAAAAAAGGTAGTAGATGCTCTATGTAGAAAGGATCATGCATCTTTATCATTGATGATAATTGAAAAGTATCAAATCTTCTTAGATTTAAAAATTATAGACATGGTAATCATTAAAGTAAGAAAATAATCAATACTTAGGAAAATGATTTCTCAACCATCCCACTAGGATAAAATAAAGGACACTCAATGACAAGATGTGTAAATTCAAAAAAAAAAGTTGAAGCTATCAGAAATGTGAAATCCTCTGGTTTCAAAATTGATGTGGAAGAAGATGTATGATTTCGGACATGATTATGTGTACCAATAAATCCAGATATAAAAAAGGAGCTATTGAATGATTCACATAGCTCAACCTTCTCTATCCACCAATGGAGCACAAGGATGTATCGAGATCTCTAGGAAAACTTTTCGTGGGAAAATATGAAAAGGGATATTGCTGAAACTACATCACAATGTCTAATTTGTTATCAAGTGAAGGAAGAGAGGAAAAGGGCTAAAGGAATGATTCAACCACTACCCATACCAGTTTCGAAGTGGGAGAACATTACCATAGACGTAGTCACTCAACTTCTAAGGATATCGAGATGAAACAATGCTATATGATTCTTTGTGGATCATCTTACAAAGGTATCTCACTTTATCCCGATTCGAGAGGACTTCTCAATAGATCAACTTTCCCAGATTTACATCATAGAATTGGTAAGGCTACATTGAGTACCAATGTCTATTGTATCCAATCGTGATCCAAGATTCACCTTAATGTTTTGGAAAAGTCTCCAACATGCTCTAAGAAATGAACTGAACTTTAGTACGACATATCATCCTAAAACTGATGGGCTATTTGAGAAGACTATTCAAACACTAGAAGACATGTTGAGAGCATGATCTATGAAATTAAATGTAGAATGGGACCGACATCTTCCACTTGTAGAATTAGCCTATAAAAACTATTTTCACTCTATCATTTGAATGGTACCAAAGTAATCCCTTTATGTGAAAAGGTGCAGAACACTGGCATGTTGGGATGAAGTTGGTGAGTGTAATCTGTTAGGACCTGAAATGGTTGAAGAAATGGTAGAGATGTTGAGAACCATTTATTATCATATCAAGGTATCCCAAAGTCAAAAAAAAGTGTTATGAGGATAACTGTCAATGAGACATAGATTTCAAAGTCATAAACATGGTATTTCTATACATATCTCTGTGGATGAAGTTCATGAGGTTTGGAAGGAAAGGGAAGTTATGTCCTAGGTACATAGGCCCCTTCAATATCCTTGATCGAGTTAGAGGTGTGGCTAATTGACTGGCACATCCACATACCATGTCTAATGCACGTGATGTGATTCATGTACCCCTCTTAAAAAATTACATAACAGACTCTTCACATGTACTCTCTTCAAAGGTGGTCATATGGGAGGATGACCATTCCAATGAGGAGTAGCAAGTGAAGATCTTGGATCATAAAAACAATGTTCTATGCAACAATACTACTCATCTGGTCAAGGTAATATTGAGAAACAATAAGAACGAGGAGGCTACATGGGACCTGGAGGAAGTAATGAAGGGAATGTACCCACACCTGTTTTGGTCTTAAAATGTAAAAGGAAATTTCGAGGGTGAAATTTCATAATGTGGAAGAATGTAACAACCCACTGTATTTCAATAGAAATATCCTTCTCATAAGTCATTAAATCTAATGAAAACACAACATAATGAACTAATATTTTCAATGTGTACTTTAAATATAAGTTTGTCAGTTATGTGTTTTGAATTTCAAAAACCATACATACACGGTTGTGATCAGTAAGTTATTTGGAATCCGATAAGAAAAACATAATTTTTTGTGAATACTAACCTACCATTATGAAAAGTAAAATCCCTTATGAATAGTGATATACCCTAATTAATAGTAACCTTACCTATGATAGTATTAAAATAATATTCAAGTGAAATTATGAAGCACCTTCATTTTTGAATAATTAAATGAATGTTTTAAAACTCGGTTTTAAAAATAAATTATGATTTAAATTAAATATTAAATAAATCATATTTAAAAAATTATTTTTAAAAAATTGACTTCATTTTTTGATCATACATGTCGAAAAATGGTTAGGGTGAATTTTTGGTATTTTTCTAAAATAGTTTAATTTTTTACGAATAGTTAAATCTTATTATTCACAATTAATGCTAAATAATGGAATAATTGAGTCATTGGTGATGATATGCTGATATATGTGCAATTGGTTAGAATTCACATTCATTTATTACTAAGAATGAGTGAACTCGGGATTATTTTTTTGTGATAAGATTATATGGTGGGTAAAATTTAATATTTTTAAGGAGTAATTCTTAGAATATATTTGTGTTTAATATATTGTAATTGATAAAATTTTATAATATAATAAAGGAACATTAGGACACATCTTTTATAATTTAACAATCCCATGAACCTATTCCATGATAAATGGATCCAAAGATTCAAAATTGTTGTGTGTTGAATGAATTTTAGTTTATATTGTAGTAAACATGTGATTCTGATTTTTTTAACTTGTTATAGGGTTATTACCATTATATTTTTACGTTTTACTATTTTACTTTTAAACAAGGTAACTAGTTCTATACATTTTGATTTTATAATTTATTAAACATGTGAAATAAAAAATATTACAAATTTTGGGTTTTACGTAAATAAATTTAACATCTATATAATCCAATAAAATATCTAAGTGTTATGAAAATTTATTTTTAAATTGACAAATATAATGTGTAGAAAATTGTTTTTAGTAGAAAAATTCTCTTTCCACCATTACAGTTTCTTAGTCATTTTTAATATTGAAGCAAAATTAAACTATAAATGATATATTTAATGATATGTTTAAAATCCATAATAAATTAGTTTTTTAAATTATTTAAAATTAATTTATTTGATATAACTTCCTTAATATTAATAAAAAATAATTCCAAAATAATTATTTCACTATTGTCATGTTAATTAACATTTATCATAAACTTATACATTTTTCACAAAAAGATTTAAATTTTAAAAATTAAATAATATTAAAAGTATTATCTCTGATATAAGAATCATATTATCAAATTAACATTTTATTCATAGGGAAATTAGTCTTAACAATAGTGCCTGAAACACAAAAAAATCCCATTTTTTGAAAAATTATTTTTTTACGAAAAATAGATCTATGATTGGATTGAATTATCACTAACATTGAATAAAATATAATTTAAATTATTAATATACCTCAAATTTTATTTAATAAAAAATATAATAAATAAATGATCTTTTATTTTATTATTTTATAATTAATTAAAAAAATAGTCAAAAAATGGTTTTCATTAAAATGATGGATGAACAATCAAAATATTGTGCATGGGTTTATAAATTCATAAAAAAATATTATAAATTATAATATAATTTTTTAGGAATCATTTTATAAATGTTAATAGTATTCATAAATTTTACAACATTAAACATATATTCATTTATTTACTGTTAAAATAAAAATAGATTATTTCAAAAAGATATAACAAATATAATCTAAGATAATTTTATAATGATGAATTCAAGAATGAATTTTAATTTATGAAATTAAATTCAATATTTTTTTAATATATATTTTTTAAATAAAATTTCTATTATAAATAAAACATTTATTATAGAAAATAAATTTTTTTATATTAACTACTATTAATTATTTACAATATAAATGTAATGAATGTTAATGTTTCCCTATACTAGTATTTTGTATTCTTTTATTAATAACATTTTATTATTATGTTCTATTTTGTACATTTTTTGTAGCATGTGTCCCATGTTATAGAACATATTGTGTATTTTCAAGGATCTAGAATATCAAGTCATTGCAATGGATGGGTTATGCCTTTTGAGTATATGGAATGTCAGGGAATGCATGTGTGTGTGCAAGTTTGAGAACATGGAATGGGTACGCCATGTGTAATAAATGGATAAACTATTTATCTTAAATATGTTTAATTGATTTAAATTATTAAACTACCATGGATTTCTTCTTGATTGTTTTATTTATATTTTGAACTATGAAATGATATGTTTCTATCCGGGTGGCTTGGTTTGGGATGTCTCTTGGGTATTTCAAACTATGTTATATTATCATAAACATAATAGACATCATGGATAATATGAATTCAATTTTAATCATGAAACATGTAAATGTAAATTCTATTATTTCCCTTCTATAAATCCATGGTGATACATTATTTGAATGGTGGCTTGAGTTTGGGGATGTTTATTTGGAGTGGTTGGGGAGATTATAAATTAATTTTTCTACAATAAGATGTATTTTATTTAATGTTTGTGTTTTTTCCTCTTTTTATTCAAGTGTGATATTATTTAGTTATTTGAGATTGAGTTATATTGGTTATATTTCAGACATTATTCAGTATAGGATTTGTTACTTTTATTATTGTCTTTTAAGGTTTTGTATTTTAAAAAGGAAAATAATCACTTAATGATTTAGTAAGCCCTTGGAATATTTTTCGGATTTTCTTTCTAAAGGATATCACATAATATTAGTGGAACCCCATCACTTTATAAGATAATGTTAAGGGTCAAGATGTTACAATCCACATAGGATTCACTACCCATTATTACCCACAAGGCACCAACCCCAATGTCTCTTAATCGAGGGTTGATTGAAACATGGAGCTTCTACCTTAATCACATAAAAAATAATCATGAGATTCCCCTATCTACAACATGATCCCTAATATATTTTCAACCCCTACCCAAGATAACCTAGTTGTGATTTCATTAATCTTATTTGAAATATATCATATAGAAAAGTCATAATATCGATAACATAACAAAACTGATCCATAACATTCCATAACCAATTGGGTGGCCCAATCTTCAAAAATCCAGATATGGTGGTTCTAATAATTTAGATGACCCATTTCTATATGCTCTATACACATATGTAACACCTACTTGAGTGACTAACATACATAACCTTTAGAAACAAATCATCCTATATAGCATATTAAGTGATTCAATATAGGGGGTACAACCAAAATGATCCATCGGACATAACATGTTGAGGTTCATGATTCAATAGGGAAGTATTAGATCACAATTTTCATATTCATATTAAATATGAATAGAAATATAAGACTATTATACATATGGTAATGTGATCATGTTTCTCCCCACTTTCAATAAAACCCATCAGGTCTATTTCCATAGAATATCCAATCACGTTAATACACAAAGTTGAAAACACCACTATGGGCCTCTCTTAAACAAGGGAATTGTATGGTCCACTAGTATCAATATAGGGATAGTACTTTCCCTATGTTTTGGTTTGAGAATCAGTACTCCAAATATAGAATCTCATGAACCTCCTCCATCATCTAGACATAGTAATTTTTACGAGGAAACAAATATCATGATAAAATTTTAACACAAATATCTCATTATCTATTATGTACTAATATTTATAAGGATTATCAAATATTCCTGTAATTTATAATTCAACAAATGATATTTAACATAAAATTTTCTACCCTCATAGTAAGAATAAAAAATTTCCTTGAAATCTTAATAATGTTTTCTATCAACTGATAAATGAACGGGTTCATTCCACTTTCCTTTTAAATTTTACATAGGTAATCATCATTACATTTCATAAAAACGATATTCTATTTCAAAAATTTAATGCTATTGTATATGAAGATCTACATTAACTGGAAAACTATTAGGCATCATTTAAATAAACTATTGAGTTTATTGTTATTCAATATAATTAAATTTTTCATCCATCCATAAGGAAAAAAAATATATCTATAACATTTAGTGTTTAGATAAATAGTACTTAGATTAGGTTGGATCCACTTGACATACCATTATGGAGTGGATTCCCACCAAAAACATTGGAAAAAAGTCCTTATCAAGGAAAGTTGAAAGCCACTATGTTTTTCTCTTGTTAGATATCGAATACTTGACTTAAATATACCTTACTAATCCCATCCTAGAATATAATAACCTCACTTCAAAATGTATTGTGAGATAATGATGTTCATTTTTAGTATACTCAAGTTAACTAGGGTATGTGTACAGGTTACTTAAAAATATCTAACTATTGAATAATATTTTTTTGGAGGAATATCTAACACCTACACCGTCCAATATGAGGGTACACAATGAGAGCACATAAATAATTCTCCAAAATATAGTTATTGAAATCCTACTATAGTAATACACTATGTGCATCTTCCCAAAGACATGTCAGTAAACACTTAATGTCTAACCAGAGCAAACTAAATTTGGTGATGATGAGAGAGGGACATACAATCATCCATATCCATTTTATTCCACACCATCTGATTCCCAACCAAATATAGTCCTTTTTGGTCCCCATATATCTATTGAGAAATATTTGATTCTAGTGTTATCTTTAACATGGTGGTTCATCTAAAGAAACACTATATCTTTTTATCAATTGAATTTATAACTTTATCCCATACACTTGGTTTATCCCTATTAAGAATAATCAACTGATAATACTCACTCGTGGTCTCTATAATATTTACAGTTTCATGAAAACACAACCAAAACTCAACAATTATTAATCTTATCTATTTAACAAAATAATTGATCTCAAAAAATTCTATCAAAAACATATATGTGGAACACCTCATGGGGTATTTGGACCACGAAACAAACTTGGGCTTGGATTCATTTCCCTATGAAAATTTAGAAAATTTAATATTAGAAATCATCCTAGATAGTTTTATAAAATACAACCACAATAGATAATTCCCATGATGGTTTGAGATACATCCATCCAATAATTAATCACCATGTCATATAGTGAGCTCAAAAAATGAAGTGTTATCTTGGCTATGATATTCTGAACAAGATAGAAATGTGAGTCTTAAACTCCTTCAGAACCACTATATTATGATGATCAGTTTATCCTCAGAAAAACATGATGTATTTTATGTTGATAACATTCAATATAGTCAATATATTTTTATTATTATTCAATATAATGGAAACTACAATATAATTTAAAATAAATATGTTCACAAAGTGAAAATAAAAAGATAAACTTCCTTAGATCATGGGGAAATTTTCATTATAATTTGTTCAGATATAAATGACTAATTACTCTCTAATGAGAGAATAGAGACCCTAATATCATGAATAGTATTTAAAACCACATTCCTATAAAAAATAAATATCTATAATGGTTTATCAACATTCCTTTCAAAGGGTGAACCCATAAGGATTGGAGAATATTTGGATTTTCTAACATAGGATAATAGTTGAAGATCATGAATAACAACTATATGATGCGTTTAAAATAACTTTTTGTACCCTACAATGATATCTTTGTGTCAAAGGATTAATAATAGGTAATATGTTACATAGATAAAAGATACATCGATCACTCCACCTACATTGGTCTCCTTGGTCTGATAACTAAAATAAAGACAACCTTAACATCATTCATCTATTTTCCCAAAATAATTCTCAAATTAATTCTAATTCCATTCTCCATTACTATAAAAAAACTGAATTTCACACCACTCTAACTTGACCATTCCAACCAAGGCCTTAAATAAGTCAACTGTAAGATTAGATTTCTTGAGATAGCTGATATTTTCACTCTAGGATCTGATTCTAAAATATATTATTGACACTCAATCATTGATTCCATGTGAGATTACATGAGTGTAAAATAAAACTATTTTACCGATTTCCATAACATAAATATATCATCTGAAAAGTAAATCACTATCCCAAAAACCCAAATGTTTTTCTTTCTTTTGGGATTAGATATATGATCTCACTATTTTATGATAAGTATTTAATATTTACCTCAAATATATTTCTAATGTGTTACCCATTTTGACAGGGATATATAATACCCTTCTACATTACATGGGGAATGAAAAAAAAGGTATGAGATGAGATTCTTTATAAGTGTATAAATATGGGACATAAATCTATAATATTAATTGAGAATAATATGAGCATATTGCTATGATAACATAATACATATTCTTAATAATAGATAATCATGCTGAACAACACATTTATTAGAAATCATGAGTCATGGGATAATGATTTTTTATTAACATAATACATTTAATGAAACTATAATTATATGTCACCATAGTATTGAAAATATAACTAACCATAATTAAGACCACAGATGACATTGTGACATAATAATAATATCCATGAAAATTGTTGAAAAGTAATAATAATGTACATGAATAGAGTTGTGATCATAATACTAATTTCCATGAATGAGTTGTGAGCATCAAAATAATGTATGTGCATGAGTTTTTATAATTAAAATAATATTAATGAATTTTTTTTAGTATAATAACATGGTTCATTAATGATTTAGGAATATTAAAAAATTTCATTTATGTATTGTGAACATTACAATAATTATTAAGCATGAGTTACAAGCATGATAATGATTTTCTTTGATAACATTATCATATCATGAGTTATAAATATTTACCCCTCACATTGGATAGATATATAGAACCAAAACAATCACTTTATGATAGACTATACATTAATTCTATCACATGTACTTAAAAACATTCATAATTTCATCATGGTTTAATTCACCCCTGCTAGAGAAGTCATTTTATTAAAAACCCCATAATAAATGATCATAATAAATATAAATAAATAAGTTGGATAATATTATTGGATAAAATTATCAGTGAATAAAAATCACCATTATGTTATGTTGATGTATATGAAAAAAAAATTGAAACATGATGTGTTACAAAACACATTCAAATCGTTTCACAGAATAATATATTGAGAATTATATTGTTTTATACTAAAAGATATATCTCGAAAATGAAAAAAATATAAGATTAATTATAGGGATATATTGAAAACATATCTACAATAAATGTATATTTATAGTTTTTTGGAGAAAAATTGAGGAAAATTTATATAAATTATCTTTCCAAACCTTTTTAAGCATTGTTGTAAATAAATTATAATCACTTCAAAAATATATTTCTAGAGATAGGAAGAGGAAATGGTAAACATTAATTTCAAAGTAATTACAAATAGTGAAAAATTGAAATGAAATGGGTTTAATGATAAGAAATGTGTAGTGGAAGATAAAAATATACAAAAGTGGAATGAAATACCATTTTTATTATTATAAAAGATTAATCTTTATTTTTAAACTACAAAATTCAAAAACAATGAGATTAGAAATTATTTTAAAAAAACATGAAAACCTATGTTGTCATATTTATAACATGAAATGTACATATCATGAGAAAAATATGTTCAAGTGAAAAAATGTTTAAAAATATATTATTTTTACACTATTATAAATATATTAAAATTTAACTTATGAGGAAAATGATAAGAATATTCCCTTAAAAAATATTAGAATAAGTTAAAAGATAAAGAAAAATGAATTTAATAAATCATTTATGAATTGAAATAAAGTTCTTGAATCAATAAAAATAAATTGTACATGTATGAGAAATAATAATAAGGATTGATTAGAATGATTATTTATAACATTTTATTTTTATGAAGAATGAAATCAATCAAAGAAGAAAACATTAATGTGAAAATGTAGACTTCCTAAAAAATAATGATATAATAAGAAGTATTGTAGTCAAAGGATAAAATAAAAAATCATATAATAATAGGTTGAAAAGGAAAATATTACAACTCAATGAAAGAAAATTGAGTTTATAAAACCCCATATTGTAGCATCCTGTAATTTCATTATATATATATTCTATTAAATAACATTGAGTTTTAGATTTCTCATCACACACACTAAAAACATGGTCATGATAAATTATTAAATGATAAAAATCACACATAAAATATCATTATTATAACATACGATAAATATATATGATATAAAATATAAAAATTCTATAAATTAGAAAATTCGTATGAAATAATATTCAGAACGATTAATGTATAAGTATACCTTTTTAAATAAATGTATATTATCATTGTATTCAACCAAAATTTAAATATATATATTTATCAAAAAAATAATATAAAATTGACATTCTTTTTGAATTTATAATATCAAATATTACTTAGAATTCATTTGTGATCATTTTCTAAGAATATCGATTTTTAATCAAAAATGTGGTTTTTTATAAAATTTAGTTTTAATGAAATTATTAATGTTTAACAATAACCTAGAAGGTAAAACCTCAATTAATGTGATCATATATGAAAATAATACAAATATTATTCTTTTAAAAATATTATTTTAACTTATGTATCCCATTGAAAACATTTTTAGAACTAAATTAAATGTTTACATTAATAAAGAGAATGATTTTATGTATTTTCTTTTAATTAATTAATATTTCTAAAATTAGGACATAGATTTATTTTTATGTCCCATAAACTTAATTCTATTCATATTAAATCAATTTACATTAAAAAATTTATTTATTTAATTTTTTTAACTCACATCAATTTCATTCATAAAACATGATAATGTTAAAAATTGTTTTCAAGTGTTGAGTGTATTAATTTTAAAAATAATTTTTCTTAATCATGGTAATTTTATTTGATAAAATTAATATAATATATAGTATTTTAATATTAAAATTATTTTATATTTTCAAAATTATTAAATAAAATTTTAGTTAATTAATGTGGGTGAAAGTAAAATTTACCGAGGTAAAAGTACACTTCAATAAAGTCAAAAGTAACTGGAAAAGCCCCTAAATCACACATGTATTTCTTCAGAATGAGTGTATGAGAGTATTTTAGAGTTAATATGTCTCAACTCTATATTTTTAATAAATTTTAGTCTTTTTCCTTGAAAAGTTTAATGATATATTAAAATAAGTTAAGGTAATTCCAAAACTAACCATTATTTACATTATAAAGGAAACACATACTCCATGACATTACACACGAATCCATGAATATTAATTGGTGAAAAAATTCTTATTTTTTGTAATAGTATTATTTCACATTAATAATTACCTTTGTAAACCCTTAATTATGCTAATAACTTTATTTCCATGGATAATTCCATGGAGAATCAATTTCCATAACATGGGTATAACTCTATTGTATGTATTTATTTTTTATTTTAAATTTATTAATCATTCCTAAAATTTTGACTTTATGTAATTATGTATCATATGTATACATAAATTTTATTTTATTAATGTAACATAAATTATTCATCTATTCCAAAACATCCTATAAGAATGATAAATGCATCAATCATACATATATTTGGAAAACCTCCTTTACAACACGATGTAATTAATTTTTCATCACCACATATAATGGTTAGAATAAATAATGGGTTTTATGAATTTTGATTATTTTTGTCTCAATTATAAAATTCACAAATTATGACCTTTTAAATTTACCTCGATTTCATTATTTCGTTTAGGAATTATATCGTTAATCTTGTGTATGTTTGGACTACAACCTCTTGGGAAGACCTATCTAATTTATTAAAACCACCAGATATGGATTAACCGGAAATTGTAATTAATAAATCAATACTATGTTTATAAAATTATTATAATTATGAAATTATTATTTTTTGTATATTGTCACTCAATTCATTTGTTGAAAAATACGTTAGATAAGCATGAATATGTGTAGATAACCACCTCCACAAAATATTAATTTTTTTCTTCAACCCCATTTATCATTAATGGTTATATTAATAGATATTATGGATATATATGCTACATTTTACATTTAGAATCTTCTATTACTTTAATATTAACATTATGTAATATCACATTCTTATTCAATCAATCATTATAGAACACTTTTGTTTTTTCTTATTGACCACATACTTGAAAAATGTTTTAATATTTATATATGGAATGATTAAATAATATTATATACTATTAACAAAATATATAATAATTCATTAATTTATTTTAAATAATCTAATGTTATTATACTAATATCTAATTATTTTAACAATATGTAATAACCATTAATGGAAGATTATTGTAAATATTTTGTCTCTAGAATCATATTCAAGAGTCATAATTAAGACAATGATTGGATGAAAGTGGAATATTTTAAGTTATGATGTTATATATATTAAAAAAATATGTAATATTTTAGTAATTCACTTCATATCAGAGGTAAATGTTCAACATTGACATTACAAAGCATGTGCAATAAAATTCAATGTGTTAACACCCAATGTTAAAAATAAGAAACAATGAACCACTGTATTTATAATAAATAATTATAAATAACCTTAATAAAATGGTTATATATATTAATATTTTTATAAAATAAATAATTAAGATATTTATTTTTATTTTATAAAAATTTAGACAGTGATCAACTAATCATGTAAATGAAGTAAGAGATTTTTCTCTAACACAATTTGTTATGACACATTTTACTTTGTGCACTAATTTACATTTATATGGTGTATAGGCCACCCATTTTTTACAATTAAATATCTGTTAGTAATGGTATTTTATGTTCATTTAGAATAAATTTCACCATAAAAGTTTTTTTATATAATGTTACTCTACTGTAGTCTAATTTTCTACTTCCGTGATTCTTGAATTTTCATTTTATAAATGATCTCAAAAGTATCATTTTTTCCATAAAATTCAATTTAAATTTTTTTATTTCATTGACTTTGGAGGAAATTAATAAATTTATTAAAAAATATTTTTCTTTGTATGTTCTTATTATCTTTCAAAATCAATCATTTAATGAAATTATTCCCAACAATAGTATATAACACTTTTTCGTTTATATATGTGTGTGTGTGTGTGGTTTACCCATCAAAATTAATTTTTATAATATTCAAAATGACCTTCATAATTCTATTAACCTCTAAAAATAATCTTTTTTAACATTATATTTACAATTTGTGTTTTAATGATTTTTTTTATTTGACTTAAATCATTTTATACATGAGTAGTTTTTAAAACATTATTTTTATAACATAATGTTTTAAAATGTTCCAGAATTAATACTTTCAAAATTGTTTTAAAAGTGAATTTTAAACTTCCTTGAATTCATTAACAAATATTTTTAAAATTAAATATTTTAAATTTTTTAATATGGGTAATGTAAAAAACATATTTTACATGGTTACATATGAATATATTTTTTTTAGTTTTTTCATTTTGAAAGATATTTCCTCCCGACTAATTTATGTTTTCAAAAAAAGGAAATTATTTTTCCCATTGTTTAACAAAATAATCCTTTTAAAAAATCAAAGTATGAGGGAAATTATTATTTTCAATGAAAATTTTCTATATTCTTCTATGAATTTTTGTTATCAATGTTGTATTCTTGATCAACAGTATTGTTCAAATGATACCATCAACTTTGATTATCTATATAGCTTATAAAATTGTCTCTTACAGATATGTTATAAATGATTATTTATTTTATATTGCATAATAATCCATGTTTATAGGAATTATTTTCTTTTAATTCTATTCCTCTGTTAATTTCCCATGTTAAATGATTGAACAACGATCACGTTGATGTCCAGTACATAAATGGTTTTGGAAAACTGTTATCTACGACATATATTCTATTCATATATGGTGTGAATACAATTTGTTTAATAATATTTATAAAATTTTATTTACCTATAATGATTCATAAATTCATTTGATTGCAATTTATTTTATATGGTTTTATCATGATATTTATATTTATGGAATTATGAATACTTGTTTAGGTAAACACTTTAATGTATATATAACACATTTTAAGTCCTATTGATTTTATGATATTTTTATATATTCCATGTGGAAAAAATATTATGATTTTCATTATGTGATAGGTGGTACATGAATTATATATCCCTTTAATTAGTTGGGTGTGGTTTTTATCACATTAGATATCAATTTTGTGGGTAGTGAACCTAACCAACTATGGAAAAATTTTAGTAATCCTAAAAAAATGTGTTATGTTAACAAGGTAGGGGGCCTTGAATTATGTTTATGATTTCATTTTTTTATGGAATCCACATTCAAATTATTCCATGATCATGGGTTTTTATCTTTGTTTAATCAATGTATATAAGATATTGTATCTATATTCCTTGTTTCTATGTTTATATGCTTATCAAACTTATCATTATGATGTTATGTCATTCCTCATGTCTCCCAAGTAATGATTTTTTTAGGTTTACCAATAATGAAATTCTGATCTCATACCTTCTTATGTTTCCCTTTCCCTATGTTTAGAAGAAGTGTATTTGGCATGGTGTGTCTATAGTATTAACATATATGGATACCTAATTATACTTAATGATATTCTATTGTTTATTTATTATCTTCTTATATATTGAGAAAATTTGTCCATTTTATAAGATAAATTGAGTTTTATTAGTTATTGATTTTCCATATTTATATTAAACACTAAACCAAATGATCCTTATTTTAAATTTGTTAATGTTATTATAATGACATATGTGTATCAAATAAAGTGTTATAATTTATTTTTCCTTAGCACCGGGTCTTGGATCACAAGCCCGAGGGTGATACAATTGGTGTTAGAAAAAAATTTAGACGACATTATATGTAAGGTTGTTATTATTTGAGGATTATTTATGATTTTTGGAATGAAAAAAAGGTTTGATAATATATGGATGATCTTAGTTTAAATGGTATAAATAAAACATTATGTTTAAAATATTGAATATTATATATTTTTTAGGGATTAGGATAATATAATATTAGTAGAGGAACTAAGTATATGTCATATTATAGGTTAACATCCAAAATTATTTACTGTATATAATCTTTGGTTTTCCTAGAAATTACATCCTTATTTGGATACTACTATGTGGAAGAGATTTTGGCACAAATGCATTTTGGATAACCAAAACCAAAAAGAGTTGTTTTGGTATATCTCTGTCTTCATTATGGTTCATGGGGAATGGTACCTATCTATGTATCTTTTTAGAAATGCTTGGGGGATATTCTTGTGTCAATTCTAATTATCTTTACAAAACATTATGAATCATTTTAACACAGAATTTTTTGTAAGTTAACTAGATTAATAATGTTAAGGGTAAAATGACCATGGATAACCAAGATTGACGATAAAGGATCATAAGTAAGATTATGTACATCATTTATTAATTGTTTATACTAATATCATAATTATCCCTTTTTTACATTTACTATTTTAATTATTGTCATCCTAAAATTTATTTTAATTTAATGGTTGTATCATTAAGGAACAAATATAATGATAGATGCGATGGAAAATGAGTTTATTATCCCGAACATCAATATATAATGACAAAAAAAGGGTTAAAATATTTTTATCATGAAAAATAAAATATCAATAAAAATAATTAACAAATTTAACATGGATTAATTCCATGTTAATAAAAATAAAATGGATAGAGTTTCATGAAAATTTAGTTGATCAATATAGTAATGTAAAAAAAGACAAAATTTCCATCATGTCAAAAAATGTTTAAAGAAGAATATTGGGTAATGTCACAATAGAACTAGAAATTGATTAATGAACTAAAAAGTAATATACAAATCATCTACAAATTGAGGGAAATTAAAAAATACAGTTAACTAGAAAGAGGATAGATTTTTTTCCTTAACTTTTACATAGATATTAATATAGAAAATTCAATTCTAAATTTATCTTAAATCATGTATATCTTTGTTACATATATAATTATTGTATTTTTAAAAAAAATTGATTATGCAATATATTTATGGAAAGTTTAGTGTACCATCCTATAATTTAGTTGATATATTTTCCATTAAATAATACTAAGTTTGATCTATTTCTTCACATGTACTAAAACGACCATCATGATATATCATTAAATTAAAATAATAGTCATTAAAATATCATTATGATAGCATATAATATATCTATATATGATGTAAATTATAAAAATTCATTAAATTAGAAAATTGGTATGAACTTATATTAGAAACACAAAATGTTTGAGAAGGTAACGTTAAATAAAAAAAATTATAGTTATATTCTATTTGAAGTTAAATATTTATATCTTTAGAAATTAAATTAGTTAAAATTATCTTTTTTCAAATTAATAATATAAAATCATACATTGAATTATTTTTTGATAATTTTCTAAAAATTTAAATTTTTTCTCATCAATTCAGTTTTTATGAACATTATAATTTTCATGATTTTATTAATATCATGGAATGACCAATAATGTAACATAACCATTTATGTTATCAAATATGAATTTATAAATAAAATTATTTTTTTATTATGAATTATGAATATCGAACCCTAAGGTAGGCATTTTATGAACTAAAGTAAATGGTCACCTTAATAGAGAAAACCATTTTATCTTATGGAGACCATCCTTATTATTTCATAAATCATCGATTTACATGATAAAACATATAAAAATATACAAGATATTTTTGGGTTTAGTGTATTATAAATAAGAACATAATACATGAAAAATTAATAAATAGATTCATTCTTATAATCCAGTTGAAATGAATATTCATAGGATTGTCCTATGTTACTTTTACTAAATATCATATCATGGTGTCAAACATCAAGAAATTGGTGAGCATAAATCCTATAAAAGAAATAATCAAAGGAGATATATATGACATAAAAAATATTCATATAAATAATCATTATCATATAAAATTGAGGCATATCATAATATAATGAACATGAATCATAATATGGAAATGTGGATATAATAAAAAATTACTCATTCATATGTATATCATCAAGGATAGCCTCTAGGGTTCTATAAATTATAATTACCATGGTAAATCAAAAAGGTATTGGAACAAATTTCCCCTCTATTGA
Source organism: Viscum album (assembly GCA_963277665.1). NCBI lineage: Eukaryota > Viridiplantae > Streptophyta > Magnoliopsida > Santalales > Viscaceae > Viscum > Viscum album. The sequence goes on from OY728148.1 coordinate 398,672,542, forward strand.
TTAATAATTTTCCCAATTCATTAGAGTGATATCATGGAAAACCCTTCATATGCATTAATTTATGTGATTCGTATTCTTCATAAAAAAATAATTTTATAAATAACTCATAGAAACTGAATAATGAGTTTTATATCAAAATCATTACAAAAAAGTGCATAAATATTTTGAACAAAAACAATTTTAAAACCATTAAAAAGGAAAATAGTTTTAATACATCTAAATACATCAATTAATAATAATTTTCAATATATAGGTTAATAAATCTAGAAAAGGAAGTTATCTGGGTATTCAAAATATGATAATTTCTCATTTAGAAAAGAGAAATTATAGATTTGAATTCAGCTACATAACAATATGAATTATGGAATATAAAATGGGATAATGGGAGGTAATATTTTCCGTACATTAATAAAACATATTTTTTCATTAAGTTTAATATATAAAATATATAGAGACAATTTAAATATCATTTAGAAGGTATACACAAAAGGGGTACATGGATAAAAACATGTAATAGGATAACTCTCTCACCATGGAGATTTTCTTCCTAAAACGTGAGGGTGGAACCTTAAAACCTTAAAGACTCCATTGAGAGACTATTCTAAGGATTAAAAAACAATATATTGTTGTGATATGGGTTTTTAGTTTATAGTGGGCTGGGAATGTGTTTTATACTTGAGGATAGTGTATTTAAGTGAATAAATAATGATTATTTTTTATTCAAGGATAACCAGAATTTGGGGGAATAAAATCAAAATATTTTTGTTGAAAGTTAGGGTTTTCAGGGATTTTAATGTTCTTAAAAACATCAATGAACTATTTTATGTTGTAGTTTTTATGTATTTTAATAATTTAACTTTTATCTTTTACATGCTACATTATTTTACTTATACTTGGGTAATAATTTTTTTACCATGGTATAATTTTATATCTAAAAGTTAAAATATCCTTATCAAATTATTTGGAACTTATAATTAAAAATTTTCAATACATTTTTTACATTATTCAATTCATAAAAGTGATAAAAATAAATTCTAAATATGATATGCGTATAACTCATAAATGTATTTCTTAGAAACAGTGAAACGGTTTTTTTAAAAAATTATAAGCATGCATTTCTTAATATAAAATAGCATATAATGTGCTATTCTTTAAATATTTTTTTATTAACAAAAAGGATTAAAAAATTCTAAAATCATTATCATATCCTAATTATATCATAAGAGTTATTTTATTCATAGATATCAGTATTTTAACTTTCTTAACAAAAAATAACATTTTTTTCATAAAACTACTATAAATTTAACTTAATATAATTTCAACTAAAAGAATTAATAAATTAATATTTATTGTATAAAAAATATTCTATAAACATTATATTTCTAAATTTATAAAGTAACTACATATTTTTTGAAAATCAACACTCTTTAATGATATAATATAATTTCAAGTCATTTTAAAAAGTATTTATGATGTAGTTTATTTATTTCATCAAATATAATTGTTCATAAGTTAAATCAATGAAAGAAACATTTAAAAAACATATATATTTATCATAAAAATAATTTTAATAGAAATTAAAATATTTATATGATTTCTAATAATAAAATTATAAAATAATCCCAGTATACACCTTATTTCACCAATAATTATTATAATGACTAACCATCTTATTGATTAGTGGTCATAAAGCCCATTGGACAAATTATAAAACATTTTTCAAGGATAAGAGACTTATTTACCAATAAATATAACACATTTCTCTCTTCATACATCAATGAAACACCTTAAATTATTATTACTCATCCTTTGATAATGTGTATTTTTTTTTCTAATGTTATTTTTCTTTTTACAAAATTTATGGAAGGTGTGGTCTACATGGTTGATTGAAAGCCTGTGCAGTTCGTTTTAATGAATGTATTATTATTATATTTTTAAATCCATTTACAATTACTGATTTTATTATTTAATAGCAATTCATGATGTGTAAAGTATATATGAAATGAAAAATTATTGTTATGATCTTCTATTATAAAATATTATAAAAACAATATATAGGAAAGGGTTTCTTTATTAAATGAAGAAAATTTTTGGTTCATTAAATATGTAATTTCTTTTAATCAATTAATATATTTTTTACAATTCAGTTATGAATTGAAATTAATGAAAAATAAACTTCTATTATATTTATAATAAATAATTTTAGCTCACAATTTTTTTGGCATTAATAATTTTATCCCATTCCTAAATTAAATTCTTAAAAACACAATTATCCTGAAAACCTATTTTAAAGGGTTAAGTACCCTTATTTTGAATTTAAATTTTCATAATAAATAAAATTAATTGATAATATTAATATTCAATATGGGATTATAATACTCTAAATAATTATTAATATCTTCTTTAATGAAGAACAGTTTAATTAATTAACATGGGTGATACCAAATGTTTCCCAGATAAAAGTAAATTTGGATAAAGTGAAATATAAAATTAAAAGACCCTAAATAACTCATGTTTGAATAAAAAAAGATTTTATGTGAGGATTTATAAATTACTATGTACCATAACGAATATTTTTTATGTATGGGGGTATTTGACCTTTGAATGTTTAAAGAAATTATTTAATAAGTTAATGAAATTCTAATACTTCTGTTCCCTTCAATTTTATAAAGTTATGATTACACCCTTTCATTAAAAAGTAATATATTTTAATTTAATATTGAAAACATTACATCTATTAAAATTAGAACTATATCCCACAAAAAGTATCCTTTTACCACCATAAATTAAACTAAGACCTTCTTTTCCAATGATAATTCCAAGGAAATTTAATGTTTCTAACATGAGTATCACTCTCCTCTTTTTCTGTATTTTTAAGTTTACTTTTCCTAATCAATCCAAATATTTCAAAAAAATTTAATGCAGTATCATATATATAGATATATTTTATTACATTAATTTAGCATCAATTATTCATGCACTCCATAGTATCATTTGAAGAAAACAAATGCATCCATTGTTTTTATCTGCAAGCCTTTATAACATGATAAGATTAAATTTTTTATAACCACCAATTATGGTTGGTATAAAAGTATTATTTTATGAATATTTTTTTATTTTACAAATATAATTATTAATTTATCACATTTTATATTTACCTTCATTTCATTTATTCATTAAGTAATGAGATCAGTTATCATGCGTATATAAAGACCACCACCTCGATGAACAACCAATGTTATTTATATTAACCACCTAATATGGATAGTCCAAAAAGATTAATTAATAAAAAAATTATTTTTATAACATTATTATAATTCTAAAATAATTATTTTTCTTATAATTTCCCTCTATAAATTTTTTGTGAATATATTTCATTAATCATGCATACATGCAGACTACTACTTCGAAAAATGATTAATTTCATATTTCAACACCAACCATCATTAATGGTTTTAATAATGGATTTTATAGAGATATAAGATATATATTACATTTATATAATTCTCTAATGTATATTTTATCATTATGAAATAAAAATGTATTACTCATTCTATCATTATGACATGTTTTGGTTTTGGTCGGTTTACCGCTAACTTGGGAAATGTGGTTATATTTATATAATGAATGATTATGTAATGTAATTTAATATTAATGAAACGTAATAATAATGAATTAATGATTTTATAATGGTTATGTAGTTATAATATTATTATCTATGAATATTAATAACATATTATCCTTGTTCCTAAAAAATAGTCGAAAGAAGTTTTCCATCAAATTCCCTTCAAGATTCATAATTAAAGATCACATGCGATGAATTTGTAATATTACAAATATTAATTAAATATATATTTTATAAAAATGTTAATTCAATTAATTATGGACATTATATCAATGATCAAGGATAAAAATTGTCACCATGTAGAATATGCAAGACAATCAGAAGTGTTAACACCTAATGATAAAAATATTCTAGAACAAACCATTGTATTCATAGTAAATAACTATAAATGAATCATATAAAAGGAATTTAGAGATTAATATGTTTCTAAAATATATTATTATTAATATTACAGTTTTTTTATGGAAAAAATATATTTTGGTCAACTAAATGTTGAAATAATGTAAGGGTTATGACATCAAACACCCTTCTATGAGACACATTTTAATTTATGGAAAACATTAATTTTAATTTTATCATATTCTTACCTAATTTAGGCTATAATGAAATATATTTTTACATTATATTATATATTCATTTATAAGTGTTATCCCATTTAATGTTTTTTAAAAAAATTACCCTACACTCAACTTGTGTTTTCTTTCCAAGAATCAGGACTTTTATTCCTAACATTAAACTTAAATGTAACCATTCTCCTACCATTTACATTTAAATATTATTTATGTTGTTTCCCTTTAAAAAAATTAACCCCTTTTATTAAAATTTTTCACTTTTGGGGATCACATTATCTATTAATATGTGTCTTTGGAAGCCATTATTCACCACCTAAGCACATAGATATTTTTATTCTATATCAATGTTTTAACTATCGAAATTATTTCCTATAATAATCAATGATACCATTGTAATTATCTTAACATATTATAAATGAAAAATTGTAACATCCTTTTTATAATGTGGATTTAAATGAATGGTTTTATTAGTTTTTAAACATCATACAAATGTATATATTTAAAAACTGTTTTCTTATAAAGTAATGATTTAAAACGTCTCAAAATTTCTTAATATTTAAATTATTCTAAAATTGGAATTTTAAAATACCTTTAATATAAAAAAATAAATGTTTTATATGTTTTATTTGGTTTTTTACTAGAATAACTCTCCTTTACAAAATTATTTATTAATCTATATTTATTCTAGTTTTTCATTTTCAAAGAGACTTCCTCCTATAAAATCTGAATAGTTTCATGAAACAATTATTTTTAAGCAATTTTAATTCTTCAATTTTTTGTGTTGTACGTAACTATAAGTTCAAATGAACTGCAAGACTCTATCAGTATAAAATAACTATTATATTGGTGAGAATAAATATAAATAACTAATTTATGAAATAAGAAATGATCCAAATCAATATTAATATATTGGTAATTACTTATAAAATACACAAACAGTTTTAATAAAATCAGTTTATTTTTAAAAAAAATTCAAAATTGAGATTTTAATTATTTTTGTGGGTGAATACTAATTTTTAGAAATTAATTAAAATGGAATTATAAAATTAATTTGAGCATGTCAAAATTATCCTAAATTTGTATATATATATCTATATTTTTTAAAAAAACATTTTTAACTAAAAGTGAAATATTTATTTTTATTAAGAAATGTTTTTTATGTTATAGTATTTACAAGGTAAAATTATGTTTCAAATTATTTTTAAATTTTAATTAATTAATTTTTTTCCAATATGGTTTTTGAAAATAATTTTATATATGAATTTAGTATAAAATTATTTTTTTCAAAGGGTGTCATTCTGAAAAACTGTTTTTAATGGAATTTTATAGGCATTATTTTATATTTAATTCTACATGTTATGTGTTTAGAATTATGTAAAATGGATAAAAAATTTATATTCATAAGGTCAACATTTATTGACTAATTATATTTTATTTTTTTCTAAAATTAATAGTATTCTGGGTAAATTTTGTTACCACCATTAAGGATAATTTGAATAATTTGGGATAAAAATAAAACTAAAAGACTACAAAATGGATTTAACAAATGCCCAAATTTTATTGGATAGAGATATTTCAACCCTTAAACCCTATTTATCTATATTAAGTTATTTAATGGAAAATTTTCCATGAAAATGTTTCATATAACATATAAATCAAAGAAATTCACAAAATGTCACTCTCGTTGTCTTAAATATCCTTATGTGTCTACATATGACAAAAAAATGTTACGATCGTAGTCATATTTAAATTTTAATGTAATGAAAACATAGTTTAATTGTATAGATTTAATCATAACTTTTTGGGAAGATTATAAGACATAATGATATTTATAATATTTAATTTAATAAAAATTTAAAGATTTCACATACACGTTTTATAAACTATAACATTTTTAATATAATATCACCAAAAATGATATCTTGGGCTATAAATATTTTTTCAGAAAAATACATGATTTTTATATTTCATGGTATTTTAATTTTAATTTTTTGAGAAAAAATATTTATACAAAATAATTTCACAATGTGGATTCATTAATTATTTAATTAATTTAAATATCAAATAAATGTTACTAAAAAAATTCAAAAATAATAATTTCAAATAACTAATGTGATAAAATAATTTTATATATTACATTGAGTTACTATAGACATAATAAAACATTTTTTATAATTTAACATGTTATATTTATATTTTTAAATGTCTATGTAATTAATAGTGTGAAAATTGGCCCAAAATGTATTTTACCAAATTAATATTATATTAAATTATTCAAAAATCATAAAACATCGTTAAAATGCAAAAAATATATATAATATAGTCTAAAATTTTATAAATGTTTATTTATGATCTAATTTGTATCACATAAATAAAAATTAAAACCTTTTAATATATATTAAGTCATTATCTTATTTAAAATTAAAATAGGTTAACTAAAAGATAATCAAAATGATTATGTTTAAAAAAATATGAAAATTTATCTAAAATATATTGGTTCTTAATATTAAAACATTATCTCATCTTAAATTCTAATTGATATTATTTTTAGGTCTTTGGATTGATATTAAATTTATTATAAATTATTATTTTTCTAAATTCATAAAGTACACCTCACCTCATTTATAAAAGGGGACCTGCCCCCTCACTTGCTTTACATCCTATTGACCCCACAAGTTCTAAAATACACTATCAATTTCTATCCTAAACATACCCATCCACAATTATTTTAATTTTTCTCCCAAAATACCATCCCTAGTGTCCCTAATATGGGATATAAAGGAAGTTAACTACATAAGAGGTAATCACCTTTACCGACTCTTTCAGGATTATTTCTTCTTTTACTACCTATTCATGGGTTATTTCTACTATAAAGTAATACATCTTTTATCAACTATATAATGTTATTTTATTATGGTTGTGTAATAACCATATTCTAAATTTTATACATCCTACAAAAAACAAAGGCATTGTGCGTGCGTAAGTATGGATTACCATCACCACATTCTGGTGTAATATGTTTTTTATCAATACTATATTTTGATGGGTATAATGATGTAAATAATATATATATATATATATGATAATTATAACATTATATTGATTCTATAAATTAATATACCATCATTTTCAATATTTCATCACCATTAAAAGTAATGATACCATCCCTCATGCGTACGTACTTACTACCGTCTCCATGACCTGATGTGATTCATTTCACTGTTCACTATTCATGAATTATTATATAAGTGTATATAATGAATAAATATGATATATATTACCTTTATATAATTATTTGAATTATTTATCTATATTCTATGCAAATGGACTCGAATTTATACAATAAAACAAGTATAGGAAAATATATTAATTATCATCGAAATGATAGGTAATAATGAAATCTTTTTTATAGGGTAATAAGATGATATAAGAGGATCATATATTATATAATAAATATGAATATATTTCTTCTATAAATTAATTACATTTTTAAACCATTATACAAGATTTTTAAATATTTTTGATGAAAATTATACCTAATATAAGGGTGAGCTACAAGAGAAGGTGATAAATGTTCCTAAGTTGATCCATGATTGTGATGTAATAATAAGGTTTAAGAATAGTGTTTTTTGTCCCTCCCATACCTTATTTAAAGAATGGGATTTTGGATGAGCCTCATAATCCACCATTATTGATTCATATTAGAAGCACTAAGATATATGGGGGCCTAAAAGAGTATTTACGGTGGTACAGAATAAATAGAGATATTTCAAAGTTTGTTCCTTTGTTCTTGTTTTTTAGGAATGTAATGTTGAGAGGTAAAATTCTAAGGGGATGTTACAACCATAACCCATTACAAAATAGATATGTTAAACCATATCCATGGACTTTTCCTATCTACTACCCAAAACATCTAAAGGCCACATTGTTATATGGGTTATATTTGATCTTCTTACGAATTAGGCACACTTTATTACAATCAGAGAATATTTCTATCTTGATCAGTTCGTAAAAATATTTACTAAGTGGTGAGATTTCATGGAGTACCAATTTCCATTATATCTAATCAAGAATAGAGGTTTTACCTAATTTTATGGAGAACGCTTTAGCAGGCTCTGGATATATAGTTCAGTTTTATCACTGATAATCATTATAATATAGATGGTCTATCTGAGAGGACAATTCTTACTCTATAAGACATGTTGAGTGTAGTGAACTAAACTCAGAATCACGGATCATGTTTCTACAACAATTGAATTATCATGATAACAATTATTAGAATATCTAAGTATCAAAGATTTTAGTATTCTTGGAAGACCAAACACATACATGAGTATTAAATTACTTTTAAATATACTAATTACAGCTTAATTTATTTCCTTTTATGATAAATTTTATCCATCTATCATATCATTTTGTTTCTTTCTTAGTAAAATTATTGGATTATTGGGGAAAGGAAAATAATATAATAGTGATCTAAAATTAATAGTGACGGTTAATTATTGAGGAATCAATAACAAATCAATGAGAATATTCATTATGAAAAGGCAAATAACTGAACACAAATGCCATAAAATCAATAATCTAAGAAGTAAGTGTGTAAAAAATATGACAATGTAAATAAATGAAAACCAATTCCATTAAACTAATTGGATAAGGCATAATAAATTTTTAAAATTAAGAAACTGCAAACATATTCAATTTAATCAATAAACTGTGAATGAAATGAATACATAGACTGATTGTATAAATAGACCCATAGACTGAATGAAATGTGTCTATACATCATGTTCAAGACAATTGAAATCCTAAACTGTAGAGATATATCTTCTATAGATTTTAAAACTATAGTTTTATACTTGTTTAATTTTCACAATTAATTTTTATCATAGAAACCTTTCAATGCATCAAGGGAATATATAAAGTCCTCTACCCACCTCTCACTTCATGTCCAAAGCATCCCTCATATCAATTAATCTATTAAATTAATAAACAATAAAACTTTTCAAATATCCATTTTGAATAAATAATATGGATTTATCAATATTTACCTAGTTAAGAAAATAGATATCAAATTGAATACTAAATGTATAATTGGTGTATGTTTTATTCAATAAACATATCCATGATAAACAATATGGATATTTAGGGGATTTTTAATATCTAATCATTATAGGAAATTGTATTTTTTAAGGGGACTAAAAGGAATCATGGAAGTGAGTGTTAATACTATACTGGGTCAATGAAATCATAAATCATTCAAATAAATAATAAGGATGTAGTCAATATAATATATCCTATGTGGTGTAAGAATAAAGGGTTGTTATCTTTGATGAATGGAAATACTATAAAAATATCTTTTAAAAACATTCTCGAGGAAAATATCCGTTTAATTTTTATTTTTTTAAATTATTTTTTTAAATAAATTTTTTAAAAAATTATCTTTTAAAATTATCCTTTTGACATTTAAATAAACTTTTCATAAATGATGGTGGGTAAATTTGTACAAGACCAATAAAGGTAAAAATAACACTTCCTTTCCATGGTAAAAAGGTTATCAAAAATAATTGTTTGGAAAGAGAAAACAAGAAAAAAATTTAAAAAAATTAAAAGAAAAAAAGAGTAAAAATATATTTAATAAATAACCTTAAGGACTTTGAAATCATTTTTGGAAACCTTTTTATAAAATAGCAATTTAGAAGAAAATATGTTTTCTGACTAAAGGGAGAAATAAAGTTTGGTTTTCATAAAAACTATTCTAGAACATTTTGATTACCAAAGGGTGAAAAAATGGTAATATTACATGGAAAAGATCACTAATAAATAGAGGAGAATAAAATTTAAAGATTTATTAAAAAATGATACAAGAATTTTCCCTCATGTAAATTCAAGTGTAAATAATTTTTTAAAAAAATTAATATTGTGAAATAAATCCTTTAAAAGACTATAATGTTGATCTGAGAATCACTCAATAAATATATTATGTTCGTTAAATGTAAATCCCAATTAAAAAACTGGAAATAAAATAATATATAGTAAAAATTTCATACACACATAATCTTAGAATATTAAAGATAATGAAAAATTAATATAACCCAAAGAAATAAATTGCGTTATGAAATTCTCTTCCACTTGGTAAAAATCAATTCAAGATACCATTATATGAAATAATAAAAATTGAAACTAAAAATATAATTAATAATTAATGAATCATTATATTATATGTAAAATTTTCATTATTTAAACCATATAAAATAATATATCTTCTCAAAAATAAAATATGTCTCAATAAATGAAAATTGAGATAAAGTCCCTAACTACTTAGTAACTTTTGAATTATGACTTCCACAAAATAAATACATTAAAATTAAACCCAAAATACTATTTAGATAAATTTATTCATGATATAAAATTCAATAGGGTTATTAAATACACCACAAGAATTAAATAAGTGGTGAAAATGGTATACGCCTCCCGGAATGAAAGTAAGACAAGAATCCATTACCTTGATTTTTCTTTATGGTGAATATAATTTTACCTTATTTATAATGGTTTTAGGAATGTTATTAAATTATAATATAACCTTAAAAATATTTATCATATAATATATATTCTTCTTATATTATCTTATTACCCATTTGTTAATAATCGTTTCTTATGTTCACTATTTCGAATCATAATTGACCATTTTTTCGAGTGTGTTTTGACTTGTAAATTTTTTCTACTTATATCGATCACAATTTAATAATATCCAAGATTTAAACCATGATTTAAATATCATATATAATTATTATATGAGTAATTATAATAATCCATAATATTTTGTGATACGAATTTAAATGCACCATTCATAGTGATGGTAGGTCGTATGTACACATGAGTGTTACTTCTATATCTTTATCGTATTGTAAGTAAATGATATATATATATATATATTATAATTTGAGTATAATATTTATGTCATATATGTTAAATATATTTATTTAAAACCATCCCTAATACATTTCATCAATATCATGAATGAATCACAACACTTTGAGGAGGGGGTAGTCCATACGTCCACAAATGAAGTTATCATCTCCTCACAAAATGGAACACATGAAGGTATATGTTATATAATAATTTAAAAGGTATAAGTACATTTTAAATATAATATATAATATATAAAAATATTATTTACATCTTAATTCTCACTTTTATAGGTGGTAAATGAAGAACTGATAATCTATATTTCACGAGGCGATAGCCTACTGTACAAATGAACAATATGTTTGATACCCATTAAATGGAATTATGTGTATGTGTAGAAAAAGAACTTATAATAAAAACATATAATTATATTTATGATATTTATTTAATTATATAATAATTTAATAATAACATTTTAGTGGGATGAAGAAGAAAATAAAATGAGAGTGATCATTGAAAAATATTGCCACTTTTTTGGGTAACCCCTTTTGGTCTATACCAACAGATTTCCTTGGTTGGATTTATTACAAAGGTGAGGCTTATCATATTATGGGAGGGATTTTTGGATATTATATTATCATATTTTTTTAGAACCAAAAGGCTTGAGATATTTGAATAAGTGGTAGGGATGAGTGCCTTTTTATAGTGGATGGGTGACATTCTAGTAGATTTTTGAAAAGGGAATTCAACCAACAATCTTCCCATGTAAGGATGGTACAATCATGGTAAATATTATATAAAAGGTAGTATAGGGATTAAATATTAACCTAAAATGTATTTCTAACAATTTTAATAGTCATTTGGGCCCTTAAGATTATGGTTTAGTCCCCTTTTAAGCACATTTTTCTCTTAATCACTGTAATTAATTTTAAACGTATTTACTAATATTTTTTTGTCAAAAAATAAGTTGAATGTATTATAAATTATAAATTATAATAATTAAAACTATGGAATTCTTCATTCTAAATTCCAATCATATATTAATTTAAAATTTATCTTATTGATGGGAAGACAAAGTGTGTTTTTAATGTAAAATGTTCAAAAGTTTGAGATGTTTGTATATCCAATTTCAAAGTGAAATTGAATCCAATTACCTAGATTAGATTTATATATTTAAAATTTACATAGTCATTATTTAAAAAAATAAAAAATTAAATTTAAAATTATAAAATAATTAGGTGAAAATACAGTTTGGAATTAGAATTTAGTATTTTTCACAATTCATCAAAAAATTAATCGTTGTAGAAAATTATCAAAAAATAATAATAATGTAGTTTCAATTTTATTAATTAAAAACTAAATTTTATTTTGAAATATAGAATTTGTAAAAGTTAAAACAAAATGGATGAAAATAGGTTCTCATTTTAAAGGCGGTAGAAGTGCCTTTATAATATTAAAACATTTTATACGTGAAATCGGGTTTGTTCTCATCTTATTCCTATAAAATAAGTTGAATTAATATAATAAATGTATTATTGAATATAAAAAATAAATATTTTATTAATATAATTCTATGATTATGATTTTAATTTATAAATAGAACATGCCTTTGGAAGTATGTAAATATTTCCTTTATATTTAATCGGTTTATATTTTCATTTACAATTAATTGGTAACGAATGAATTCATATTATATTTTTATAGAACATGTATTTTCATAAGTTAGTAAATATTATTCATAAACTCTAATTTAAAATATAAGTTATATATTATTATGATATCATTTTATTAATATATTATTGTTATCTGCAACTTAGTCTTGCTTGTTGCACAAGTTATCAAGGAATGTTGTTGTTGAATGTTATGTATGATAACCCAATGTTGAGTGAATTGAAAGCTATATAATATATTAAACTTATTTTAAATATTTAATATACCATAATTTATTAATTGTTTAAATTTCTATCTAGGATTTGTGTTAAATTGTATACACGCTATCGAGTAAAATTTACTCTTGTAGAATTTTCATGGTGTTATATTCTCCCTATCTTAATTAAATTGCGTCCTCAAAATTCAGACACATTATTAGTGATGTTTTTTTTAATATTTATTTTGTTTAAATCCCACATCATGAGAAAGTTCCAAATAATATCTTCTAGAAAATATAGAATGGCAGTTACAAATTTAAAATGGACAAACATATAACCAGGTCACTAAATATAGGAACATTGGTGGCAAGTGAAAATATGGACTTTGTGGAAAATAGTAAATATTTATAGGGAGTGATTTAGGCTATAAATCACAAACCAGTGAATAATAAATGGAATTTTTAGATCCTGAAATAGATAAATCTATGATTATTTAAATAATCATCCATTAAACAAAAATTAATGTATTAGGAAAACATTGTTTGATCATTTTCCTAACATTGAATAATTATTTTATTACCTAATGTAAGGGAATATACATAATTTAAATATTTTCATTTTATAAAAATAATTTTCATCCTTTTTGGGATTTTAAAATTTTCCAATTCATCCATTACTTAAATAAATGGATATCCAAATATTAACGTTGACTCATAATGCACTAAAATATCTTTTAAGGGATTTTATAGACAATAAAAGCATGAAAATTATTTCCATTTGTCTCTAACTATTCTCATAATATTATATAGTAAATAAATTAATCTTTATACATAAAATTGAAACTACTAGTTCATCATTAAAATTTATTCCTCAAATATTTTAACAAAATAAGTAATACATTAATCAAGATATCACGTAGGCCAGTGGTATATGAGAAACCCTTATCATCCTCTAGTCATGGGTTTAAACCCCCCATCCTTATCAGATTTGATGGGTTGTCACCCATCATATATTTTAGTCTTTTTATAATACCATATTAATATAATTTTAATAATAAATATCAAGGACATCCTTGAAATAAGAATAATTACTAAAAATCATTTTAACTATGGTTTTAATTATGACCATAATACATAAATACTTCATCCATTTATTTTCACATATTTCCTTCCATAGTCTAGATTTTATCCTAATAATTGGGTATTGAACCAGGTAAGGCATTGTTTCTTCACATTTTGGGAAATTAACTACAAATGGATCCTTATGAGGTTTTTTATTTCATTTAATTTTACTATTCATTCTTCCTCACTAATTATTTTCATTATGTTCTTATTTCCCACACTTAACGAATTTCCTCATTACATTTTGAAATTTTCTTGGATGTATCCTTATATATTTTCTCATGGGAAAAATTTACCTCTTTTCCTCTATGTTATACATTACTCGAGCTCTTAGAAAAATCCATCCTTATCTTCTTTGGTCAGTCTGGGTATTGGTTATAGTATATATTTTTAATCATATTTTAGTAAAAATGATTGTGGGGGAACATAATATATTCCAATCCTATCAATATTCTATTTGGTTGCTCATTTCCACAATGTTTTCTTTCATATTTAATATTAACAAGATTCATTCTGTTTCTTACCATTAAATAAAAAATAAAAGAAAAGTTTGAGTAACAATTACCATAGAGTAAAAACCATAAAATCATTTTTATAGTGTCTAAATCTTGAAAAAAAATTAATATAAGAAAAATAAGGTTTAACATAGGTCATTCTAGTAATTATCTATTTAAATCCTTCCAAATTTTTTAATAATCTTGTGAATAATCCTAAGCATATCCCAGAGAGTTTTAAATCAGGTGCATAGTAAGTCATTTTTTCTTTTACCAGGTTAAATTCAAGTCAATTATTATGCACTTTTTCAGATTTTTTACCCCTACATACATCTGTTCTAAAACCACACCAAGTTTTACTATCCAATCAGGGATGTTTAGATTGGAAAACCCCATAATCCCTACTGAAGAGAAACATTAGGATGTTATTCTATTATTATTCTAAAATTTCACCTTATTTATATGTTATATAATATATGTTTCCTTAAATATAGATCCCAATGTTGCTACTAAATATCCTCTGATACAAACTATAGTGATCAAACCCTAGATTCCTAGAGACGTTGTTTACTACCATTACATTTGCATGATGAAAAGGAATCAAATTCTAGAGGTCCGAATAGTTTAGTTGTATTGGTTAACAAGACACATATATGATTCTTAAATTAAGATTTTATACAGTACTTAAAAAATAATTTTTTGTATTTCTATGATAAATATAATTTATCTAGAATATTAATTCATATTTTTCTTATTACACTTCTTAGAGACCCGTGGAAAGGGAAATAAACCCTTAGAAATACCATAACGTAAACATGAGAATAAATAAATAAATAAATTATGTGTATAAAATTCAAATAGAAATAAAAACCTAATAAAAAATATATATATAATTAAATTTTATTACACACATATTCTTATAATATTAATGAAAATATGGGAGTAATATAACCCAATCAATGAAATTTGGTAATGTAATTATTTTATACTTGGTAATGCTTAATTCATATCCCCTTAAATGAAATAATTGAAATTGAAACTATAAATATCATGAATAATGAATGAATAATGTTATTATATTTCATAGTGGAAGTTTTTGGAACACATATAGTAATTTAGGTGCATAACAATAAAGTATGTCTCAAATAATGGAAATTGAGAAGAAGTCCCTTATTACTTTGTAACTTTTGAAATGTAATTCCTCTGAAAGAAATAACATAAAATGAAAAACTAAATACCATGAAGATAAATTTATTCACAATATAAAATATAATAGGGTATATATATACACCTCACAAAATAAATAAGTGTTGATAACAGTGTATGCGTCATGGAAAAAATAGTGAGATAAGATCCTCATACCATGTGTTTCCTTTTGGGTGAACATCCTTTATCATTATTTATAATTGTTTTAATCAAGTTAATAAGTTATAAAAAACTATAATAATATTTATAATATCATATATTATCTTGTTAAAATAACTTATTACCCATTTTTAATAATATTTTATTATTTTCAGTATTTTGGGAGTTAATTGCCCTGTTTTTCGAGAATTTTTTTGCTTGTTTTTTATTCTTATGTAAAGCATGATTTAATCATATGAATGATGTGAAAAATGATTCCAATATCATATATACTCAATATATATTTAATTTTAGTAATTCATAGTATTTTAATATAATAAATGAAATGCACCGTTCATAGATACGTTAGGTTGTACATATGCTTAGGTGTTACTTCCATCCCTTTATTGTATGAAAAGTAAATTATATATGTGTGTGTGTGTGTGTTATAATTAAAGTGACATATTTATATCATATATTTCATATATTTTAATTTAAAACCATATCTATTACATTCCAAGTATAGTGTGAATGAATCACATCGTATTGGGGAGGCAGTAGTCCACACATCCACAAACAAAGTTATTGTATCCCCAAAAAATGGAACACATGAAGGTATATGTTATAGAATGATTAAAAAAGTATAAATAAATTTTAAATATAATATATTAAATATAAAAATATAATTTAAATCCTAATTCTTATTATAATAGGTGGTAAACGAAGAACAAACAATCATCATTTCATGAGGCGGTAGACCGCTGTATACATGAAAAGAGTGTTATCCATATGATGGAATTTTGTGTATTTATAGGTTGAAAGAATATAATAAATACTTATAAGTATATTTATAATAGATAGGTTATTATATAATCATTAAATATTTAATTTTTAGGGGGAATGATGATGAAATAAAATTAAAGTGACCATTGACGAATGTTACCTCATTTTCAGGTAACTCCTTTAGGTTTAAGAAAAAATACATATTTGGTTGGATTTATTCCTAATTTGAGGCTAATTTTTTGAGCTTATGAATTTCGGGAGATTTTTTTAGTTGAGTTCTGGTGAACCAATGGTCTTTATATTTGTGAATAAGTGGGAGGGGTGAGTGCCTTTTTAAAGTGGAGGAGTAGAATTCATGTATATTTTTGAAAAGGGGATTCCACCCATGTTTTTTCAATATAATGTAGCTCCAATAATTGTACCAATTATATATAATAGATTATAGGATATATATATGATCAAAAAATGGATTTTGAAGAGTTTTCTTGGTCATTTGGGTTCTTAAGATTATAGTTTTGTCCCTTGTTATGCTAATTTTTCTCTTAATCACAGTAATTAATTTTAATCACATTCCCTAATTATTGTAGTCAAACTATAAAATTAAATTATTATAAATAAAAAAATTATTAAAAATATTGAATCCATTTTTTCAAATAAAAATACTATATGTGTCATTAATTAATTTCAAGTTAATCCCATAGATATGATGACAGAGAATTTTTTAAAAGTAAAATGTTCAAAAGTTTGAGAGGATTTTATATCCAATTTCAATGTTAATTTGATAAAAGTTACCTTAATTGGATAAAGATATGTATCATTTATATAAATATATTTAATACTAATAAAAAATGTTACATAAAATTACAAATAAATTATAATAAAAAGAATGTTTGAATTAATCTTCAGTATTTTTCACTATTTATAAAAAAATGAATCTTCACAGAAAAATAGAAAATATTTATTAGAAGATAATGTTTTATGTTGAAATTTAAAAAATTAGGTTTATTTTAAATATAATATTTATAAAAGATCCACTTTTTTAAATAGGTTATCCATTAATAGGTGGTAAAAGTATCTTTATAAAAATATAGGCTTTATGTATAAAATTGGGGTTGTTCTCATCTTAGGCCTATAAAATCAATTAGATGAATGAAAAAAATAGTTTTTGAATATATAACATATTTATTTCATTAATTTAATTCCATAATTTTAATTTTAATTTATTTATACAACACACCATTGGGAGTATAAAAATATTTTCTTTATATTCTATCAGTTTATATTTTCATTTCTAAATAATTGTTAACAAATGAATTCATAATATATTTTATAGACCACATATTTTTATAATATTGTTAATATTATTCATAACCAATAACTTAACAGCTAGGTTATATATTATTATAATAATATTTTATTAATATATTTCTGTTCGGTAGAACCCAGTCTTGTATGTAACGCAAGACATCGAAGAAAGTTATTATCACATGAAATGAAAGATAATACATTATTGCATGCATTGAAAGAAATAAAATATATTAAATTTGTATAAAATATTAAATATACCATAAATTATCAAGAAGATATATTCAATCATACAATTGGTGTTACATTTCAAACACACTATCGAATAAAAGAAACTCTTTTATAATTTTTTGGATGTTTCATTGATAGATTGATCTATAGATTTCAAATGTGGTTAGGATAAAAACATTCCTCTGATTTAATTTTATTAAAACAATATAATTCACTTTATTATTCAAATTGATCCTCATAAATTCTTATATGGTAAGAATTTTATAACTGCTACAAGATGGAATGAAGTTAGGGAAAAAAAGTTATTGGGACCCGATCTAGTTTAAGAAATGATTTTGAAGGTTGTGTCTATTAAAAAAATAAGAGATGATCATAGTTGACATAAATATTCTGATGACAATAATGAAATTACCTAGAGTATTTAGTTGGTGAGAAATTATTTCTATGAATATCTCCCTAGAAGAGAATACTGTGATTTGGAATGAAGGACAAGCTAAGCCAAAGGTATATCATTCCTTTTGAAATTTTTGATCGAGCTGGGAATGTAACTTATAGATTGGCACATCCACCAAATATCACTCAATTTCATGATGTATTCTATGAAACTCTCATTAGAGTGTATATACCTGATCCATAATACGTACTAAACTCGAAATATGTACCCCTATAGAAAGATATTTTTATGAAGAACAACAAATAGAAATTTTGGATCGTAGAGATAATGTTCCACAAAAAACATATATATCTTGGTAAAAATATTATGGCGAACCACTAATTTGAGGAAGCAATTTTGTAAAAAGAGTATGTGATGTGATAAAGGTATCCTCATCTATTTATATCTATGTGATGAATTTAAAGGTTGAAATTTATTTTATGGTAGGCAGAATGTAACACCTAGATATTATTATGAAACACATATCTTTAAATAATTTTAATTCTTTAATAGCTTGCATTGCATGAAAATGTGATTTTAAAAGAACTATGATATAGTATTTGTACAAAGTTTTTATTAAATTATCGAGAATAAATTTGAATAACAAATTTATGAAATAAAAATAAATATCCAACTCAATATGAATGAATTGGTAAGTATATAGGAAATAATCAAACATTTTCTAATAAGATCACTTCATTCTTCAAAAATACATTTTCATTGCAAGTATGTTTTTCTATTTTTATGAGTGAATAATAATTTTTAAAATTTATAGAAAATGAATTTGAAAAATTTAATTTCCATATATCAAATTATCTAAAAACAATATATATATATATATATATATATATTGAAAACATTTATTTTTTACGGAATAGTGAAATAATTATTTTTATTAAAAATCTAATTTTATTTTGTGGTTGGTTGTCTCCCAGGGTTTTTCTTCCTTAATAAAAATTTAAATAATGATGATGATTCATGTTTTATGTTTCATGTATTTTATTTTAAATTATTTACACGGTCAAATTATGTTTGGGATTTTTTAAAATTTTAATTAGTTCATTTTGATCAAATTAGGGTTTCGAAAAATAATTTTATACATTAATTTATTATAAAAAAATTATTTTTTAAAAGCGAATATTTTTGAAAAAACAGTTCTTCATGGATTTTTACTAGTTTTATTTTAAATATAATTTTAAAACATCAATGTTTTTAATTTTTAAAAATGAAAAAAAAATATATTTCTAAGGTCAGAATTTAATGAATATGCCTCTTTAATTTATTTCTCTAAAATGAATTGTGATCTTGGAAAAAAAATTACCACGTTAAAGGGAAATTTGGTAAATTTGGTTAATAAATAAAACTAAAAGACTATACAATGGCTTTAAAACATACAAAAATTTTATTGGATGAAGATAATTCAACCAGTAACAGAAAAGGATCGAAATTATGTTTTAAAATGGACACTTTTCCATGAAAATTTATAATATAATATTTAAATAAAACAATATAAAAAAATTTCACTTTCTATGGCTGTTTTATTTTTATGATGGAATGATATTTATAATATGATTTTTTTGTATGGGTTATGTTATAATGAAATGATTTTTCTAAAACCCATTTATTTTTATAGGTTTTCATATGATGAATGAATAATGTTCCTATGACACATATATGAATTTTTTTAAATATGTAATCGGTGGGACTTATTTCTACCTTAAATTAATTGGATAAATATTTATATATCATGATATAAACAGAACTGGAGTGAGGAGTGAACTTAGTTCAGTAATACAGGGTTGTAACCGAGAGTAAACCAGGTTCAATAAAGGACTTCTCCTGCTGTTATGGTCTTGGAAATGATCCTTTTCTAATATATAAGTTACATTCTATGCTTATTTGTATGAAAAAAAATTTATGTGTTATGTTATACTCTCACATGTTTTGTACTTTTATTTTGTATGAACATTGATGATTTGTCCCATGAAATGATATCATGATATTTGATAAGGAGGATATAAATTTTCAAAAGTTATTCCTATCTTATTATGTCTTATGATCATGATATGATTGAAAAATTCCTTTTTACCCTTACTAAGAATCTAATATAAACATTTATTATGTTATTTCAATTGGATATGAAGAATGGTATTCAATAATATGTATCGAAAAGGATTGTAGTTATGAAGGAATAAGTGGGAGATGATGTAGATGTTTCATGAATCAATTGATTATATTTCCCAGTATTCAGAGTTGCTGAAAATATATAGTTCTAGAATGGTTTTTATGTTAAGTAGTGCATATTATTCTATAAAGATGTAATATTTATGTATGAACGGTTTGGGCCATTAAAATTCACATTACTTTCCAATTTTTTTCAAAGTAAAATATTTTTCTCATTGACTAATTGGATCATCCTTTTAAAATATTTTCAATAGAAAAATGGAAATAATTATTTTCAATGAAATTGAAATGATCCATATAATAGTGTTCTTCATCTATTTTTTATTCCTAACTAAGGGTATAATTTAAAAGAGACCGTCTAAATTCTTTGTATGTGTGCCTTATGAAATTCTATTTTATATCTATGGTTGGATCTATCACTAATTTTCTATTACATAATAATATATGGCTATTATCATGATTTAATTGAAATTTATTTCCTCTATGACTACCCTATGTTCCATTAATTTATATAGGGGAGTTCACATAGATTCCCAATACATAAATTTATTGGAGAAAATGTTGTATAAATAATATATCTATTCTCAATAAAGTGTGAATACCATAATCTTAATCATAATTATTGAAATGTATTTATCTTTATGGATGATTATATTCATTAGATACCTCTTTATTCTCTATTTTTTAGTTTCAAAATGAGTATTGGTGGAATTGTGAGTGCATATTTAGAGAACCAATTGAAATGGTTATAAAGCCTATTTTATTTCCATTGATTTTTATGATATATTTATTAAAACCATTTAGCATGCATACATATGATTTTCATTATGTGATAGGTGGTCCTAGAATTTTATATTCCTATAATACATTAGGTAATGTTTTAATCTCATGAGATATCATGGTGGATTGGTGGTGATCCTAGAAAGATAAAGTGTGTTGGTAGATTTCCTATCCAATAATGTTATATTAACTAGAATGGGAGCCTTGACATTTTTTTATGATATATCATTTATTTTATATAAATATTTTTATTATTCCATTCTCTTATGGTATGGTCATTTTTTAATCCATGTATATATGATATCATCTCTTTATTCCATTCTTCCATGATTTTGATCATCCCATGATAATATCTTACTATGCCTCGTGTCACTCATGTTATTCTTTATTATTATATTTAACCTTATTGAACCTTTTAAATATCCCCTTATTATGTTCCCCATTCCCTATTTTATGAAGGTAATTATTACATAGGGGGTTTCTAGGTGATTAACTTATATTAAAACTTTATAGGATATATTGATGTTCTATTTTGGATTTATTAGCTTCTTATATAGTTTGAAAAAATGGATTGGATGTCAAGACTTGGGTTTTATTAGTTAGTAATTTTTCTTAATTTTTTAGTTATCAAAAATAATAGGTACATGGAATTTAAATGTCTAAAATTTGTTGTAATAAAATTTTTTTATCAAATCCAGTGTTGAGAGTAATGTGTTTTCAACACCGGATTTGGGAGCACGGTCTCATGGGTGCTCCACATATCAATATTGGTAATATATAAATTAAAAAAATATATATTTAGATCATGAAAAATAAATTTTAATAACATAAATCAGAAGATATTTATGGCAAAAATAATTTAGTGGTTTAATAATAACACTGTTTAAAAGAGTTATTATTGTAATATCTGAAGTATGTCTCTTAAAAAGGAAATTGAGAAAATGATCCCTACCGTGGAATCCCACTTTGTCCGAAGTGAAATTCATATTTATGAATTTTTATATTAGATATTTATATCCAATTATTACATAATAATTTCTTATTTTTAATATATATTTATCATCAGTGTTTGTAGTTTTAAGCATTCCCTTCTGATTTTAGTATAAAGGTTTGAGTTATTATGATCTTCTTAAGAGTAAATCATCACAAAAATAGTAAATTTATTGTATTATAATTTTATTAATTATTTATTAAGTATTAGGTGTATTACATGGGAGTTTCAGGTACGGTTATCAAAGATTGAATCCATAACATACCTTTTGTGGTAATTTTTATTGAATAAAAGTAGGTATACAAATAATGAATTAAATATTAATATTATAATTACATAACCAAAAAAACATTAATTTTTTAATATAATATCCTTCTGTTAAATATGTTTTCATAATCATCCATGATAAAACTGTACAAAATGTTTATATAGATGACTAGACAAACCCAAAAAAACATGTTTTAATCAATTTATGAGTTAAAAGGTGATTTTGTTATAATTTCTTCATTCCAGAATAATAATGCTATTATTTAGGTGTTATAAAATAGATAACTAATAATTTCGAATATCTTTATAAAACATATATATAGAAATTATCAATAAGAACTTGCCACATTTAAAGAATAAATTATATTGCCTCTTGGAAACATTCTTGGTTTTGAAAGAATTGAAGAAATATCTAAGGAAAAAATCATCCAAATATGGGATATAATTATTATTTAAGGGATTATAAAATATTATAGATGGAAATTATAATTTTATCCACTTCTTTGAATAGGTTTTGGAGGGTAAATTTTTTAAGCGATAGGTGTTTAATTTTTTTAATTGATTATTACATAATAAAAAAGGAAAAGTCATTTTCAAGACATGTAGAACAATGTTCGGGAAATATTTGAGATAGAGGGATGGAAGGTACATAAAAACGTCATAAAATCATTTGAAGAATTTTTTTATAATATTTTAGTTAATTTACCCATGATTTAACACCTTTTACTTATTTTTTCTTTTACCATGGTGACAAAAGTTTACCTTCGTAACATATTTTTATGACTGTTAGAGCTTAAATTTTCAATAATGTTACGTCAAATTTCCTTGAATAAATATTTATAATTTTTTCATCTTAAAAGGGGTTTTTCATTTCTAAAAACTCAATAATATTATCAATTTAATTATAAAAATGGTTCATTTCATGATCTATTGATGTTATTATCCATTTTAGAATATTTAAATAAATACTACTATTAATTTTCAAAACATGATTATTTACATAGGTATATAGAGTCAATTAATGGTCGATCAAAGAAGTTTGGGATGAAATGAAGAGGTCTCAATGATTTTTTAAACCCATGTATTATAATTTCTCATGTAATGTAATTCATACCTGTAGTAATCCATGCACAAGTAGAAATTAGAATATATGACTATCTATATGTAAAGACCCGTAAATTTCAAGGAATTTTTTTTCTTAATTTTCTTTGGAATTTTACAAGAACGCAGTTTCTGACGGCACCTGATTCTGAGGCCTAGTGTGCCCGGAATCATCTTCCGAAGTTTGGCTCGGGTACGTTCAGTGAACGGTCGAGCGAGTTTTTCTAACTTTTGAACCGGTGCCCGGAATAGAATTCTGAGGGCACCGATGAAATCGCAGCGCCGGTATTCGCCTAGAAATGCCTTTTCCGGAGTTGCGTTTGCTCGGGTGTGGTTTTTAATTTTCGGTCTTAAAGTTGAGAAATAAAATAATTTTGCGAAAACTTTATTTTATTTCACTTAAGCCACTTGGAAGCCACTTGAAGCCACTTAAAGGCGCCTTGAACTGAGTTGAACCGGATAGTATGCTATCCAGAAATATCCTACCCCCTTGGTAGGATATTTGTGAGGTGGGGCCCGCACGAGCCCCGCCGTTTCTTTCCGCTAAGAAACGCACCCGCGAAAACCCGTCTTTATGAAAGTCAACTGACGCGTTTCTTAAAATCTTAACAGACCATTTAATTGGGCGGTTTATTTCGTGAATTAAATGGGTTGTTTCTTTCGTTGAATTAATTCAACGAATTGATGGATCGTTTCTTAACCAGTTTTCATATTCGTTGGCGTAATAATAAAATAAGACCAACCTTTTTCTTTTGGAGGATTACTCGTTGAGAAAGGATCCTTGAACCTTCAGCCTCCTTCGTGAAGAACGCGAAGAACGCGAAGAACGCGAAGAACGCCGAACCCGGAAATCGACGACACGACGCCGTGATCCGCGACGCCGACAATGTTCTTCTGCGACGTCTCTTCCTCCGCGACGGATCTTCGATCGGCTGCTTGAGGTAAGAGTCTCGGACCTTCCTTTTCATCTCCTTCGTGGTTCTTAACCAAAACACAGATTTAATTAACTAAATTAAAACTTTTGTTTCATGGTGCGTTGAGTTCGCCGACTCAACGTCGTGTTCCGCGACGACGCGACGCCCTTCCGCGACGACGCGACGATCTCCACCTTCCGCGACGAGCAGTTTCCACGAAGAACACTCACGCGTGACGACTCCGAGGTAGGGATTTTATATTTTTTTGGAAATACCTATCCTTATATTCCCGTGAACATTCTTTAAAAATTAAAGAACCGGAATCAAAGAAACAATTTTATTTTATTAAAATTGTTGGTTCATGTGTTGAACATTTTATTTTCTCCCGTTGATTATCTCTAACACAGAGGGTGCGGGCCAAACGAACACGGACCGACGACCCTCCATCGTTCTTCGTTTTGTGCGGATTTGGCGGGCGACGACAGAACGTGCCGCAACGGATGTTTGACGATCCCGCAGTAAAGAACGGAACACGGGAGGAACAACGGCGCAGACGGGAAGGAAAACGGGCCACCGGAGCGACTCCGGCATCCCGCGGAAGCCGGTGGCGGCGCGGGTCGCCGGCGCGGCGGCGCCAGCGGCCGGAGGCGGCGGCACCCCGCGGGTGTCCAGCGCGACACCCTGCGGGTGCCGCGGGTGTCCAGCGCGACACCCTGCGGGTGTCGCGGGGTTGTCACGCGGCACCCCGCGGGTGTCCAGCGCGGCACCCCGCGGGTGCCCCGGTTGTCCAGCGCGACACCCCGCGGGTGGCGCGGGGTTGTCCCGTGGCACCCCGCGGGTGCCGCGGGTGTCCAGCGCGACACCCCGCGGGTACCGAGGGGTTGTCACGCGGCACCCCGCGGGTGTCCAGCGCGACACCCCGCGGGTGCCGCGGGTGTCCAGCGCGACACCCCACGGGTGTCGCGGGGTTGTCACGCGGCACCCCGCGGGTGTCCAGGCCGACACCCCGCGGGTGCCGCGGGGTTGGCACGCGTCACCCCGCGGGTGTCCCGGGCGGCACCCCGCGGGTGTCCCGGGCGGCACCCCGCGGGTGTCCCGGGCGGCACCCCGCGGGTGTCGCGGGGTTGTCACGCGGCGCGTCCGGCTGTCTGGCCGACACCCCGCGGGTGCCGTGGGGGTGTCACGCATGGCGGCGGCTTTCCCCCGCATCGGTCGCTCGGCCGCTCGGCCGAGCCGAGCCGGACCGGCCCTATCCGGGCCGGGCCGGGCCAACCGGGTCGGACCCGACCCGGTTCGGGCCAACCAGGGGGGGTCGGGCCGGGTCGGCCCGGGCCCGGACCCCCCGTCTTCGGACGACTTTCGTTCAAACGCCCGTAACTTGATCTACGGGCCTCCAAACGAATCGCCGTCAGCGGAAACGCAATCCTTGGAGTGAGTCGGTCGTTTCGGTTTATCTCACTCAAAGTTTCGGAATACTTTGGGTTTGTCCGGGTTGGTTCGTACACGAAACCAACCGGGCCCTCTGAGCGGAAACGCTCATATTTTGAGCTACGGATGTCTGATTGACGTGCCGTCAGCTTTGTTAGTTTCCTCTTAGTGAGACGGATCTTTTGGACCACTCCTCCCGAGGTTTGGACGAATGTGGAGTACGGTCGGGTTGGTTTTGCCTTAAAAATCAACCGTGCCCCTGGGACGAAAAAGGCTAATAACTCTCAGACCGGGCGTCCGATTGACGCGCTGTCTATTGCGTTGAGTTCTTTTTGATGAGACGGAACATTTGGCATCCTCCGCCCGAGTTTTGGATGCAGATGGATAATGGCCGGGTTGGATCGCACTGAAATCCAACCCCTGGAACGGAAAAGCTGATATCTTTCAGACCAGACGTCCGTTTGACGAACCGTCAGCGGCGTTGGTGATCACGTTGAGAAACAGTCCCTATGATTATACCCTATGAGTGTTCGGGGTATAGTTGTGTTACGGCCGGATTGGTTCGCACACGAAACCAATCGGGCCCCTGGGACGAAAAGGCTAATAACCCATAGACCGGGCGTCCGATTGACGCGTCGTCTGTTGCGTTGAGACCCCTATCACGAGGTGGTCCTTTGAGATACTTCCTTGGGGACTTTGTGATACTTGGATTATCGACCAGTATCTCATGGAGCGGACCCTCCCGGAGATGAGCGGGCGGAGCACGGAGACCGTGTAGCTGACTGAGACCCGACGACTGCTGATCGAATGACTCGGTGTGTTATAGAGGTGCGTTTGGTTGTAGCGGCACATGGGAGCGCTTGGTTGTAGCCGCATACCCACTACAGAGGTGCGCTTTGTTGTAGCGGCACACGGGAGCGCTTGGTTGTAGCGGCAGACCCACGACAGATGTGCGCTTGGTTGTAGTGGCACAAGGGATCGCTTGGTTGTAGCGGCAGACCCACGACAGAGGTGCGCTTGGTTGTAGCGGCACACGGAAGTGCTTGGTTGTAGCGGCAGACCCACGACAGAGGTGCGCTTGGTTGTAGCGGCACAAGTGAGCGCTTGGTTGTAGCGGCAGACCCACGAAAGAGATGCGCTTGGTTGTAGCGGCAGACCCACGACAGTGGTGCGCTTGGTTGTAGCGGCACATGGGAGCGCTTGGTGGTAGCGGCTGGCCCGCAATAATCGATAGGTGGAGTACTACAGCAGTCTTAAGTTAGTGGGCAGTACCTCGGAGTTGTTACAGGACCACTGTACACTCCAGAGGCGGAGCTCTTCAGCAGTTACGGTTTCGATGATGAAAATCCTGGTTTGAGCTGAGACTTTTGACCTTGTGTTTGCCACATGATTGAGATGGGTTACTTGATAACTTAGGTATATGTATGGGCATATATCTAAGTAGAGGTTATCTGTTGAGATCTTCTTGTGGTTATCCTTGTTGGTTTTAGTGAGACCTTGAGGGTCTCGGGGTCCCTACTGAGTATCGTTTTACTCACCCCTGCATGGGCTATGCCCGCACTACGTTGTGTTGGTTGCAGACGACGGACAGCGTTGATCGTGGCTAAGGCTTGCAGAGAAGGACGGTACCTGGAGGTGGACCACTAGGCGGGACGTGCTCGGAGCGGACGGCGGGACCTGAGGAGCATTGGATCTATTTGTACCCACCCTTCAGGTGGGATTTCCAGTGGACAGCTCGGTATAGCGGCTTTTACTTTACAGTTGTTGTTTTCTCTTTCGAGTTGTACTTCACTTTCAGTTGGGTTTGTATACTAGCCCATTTACTTTTCCGCACTTCAGTTGTACTCTGTTTTTACTTAGTGATTACTTTTCCGCTTGCTTACTCTATGGTGCTTGTTTACTTTACAAAGGCAATGCATTCCCTTTTTACCGGGATTTACGCCTTGGTGCTAGTCGCCAGCCCCTGGCCTATGGAAGGCGGGCTTGGGATAGTCATGGCACGGGCCCCCGAGGATGGGTTGTGACAAATTGGTATCAGAGTCGGTCGGTTCTACTGTAGACTCTGATCTTTCTTCTATGTGAAGCAATAGTGTTTTGCGTATTGGGTGTGGTTATCAGTTCAGGGAGTCCAGTGTTGGTGTGGCGGCCGACCTATCCGTACACCAGGACCCTGACTTCTAATTTCCGACTTAATTCACGAAAACATTGATTGCATGTGTGTTTCAAGTTTTCTTTGTGATTACTTGTGTCAGCTCACCAGGTATATTGTCCTGACCGTGGCGCACTTGTTTCCTTTTCAGGATGGCCCCACAATGACAGCCAGCTAGGATTCCGAGTGATGTGCGTGGCGAGAGCCCACCGAGCGTCGAGGACTCGGTACAGGTCCCTTTGACAGCTGAGGCACCGGCGGTACCTATACCCACCGAGGCACCGATACTACCAGCCCCAACCGCTGACGATGCACGTCGCCTTAGTGCACTGCATGAGTTCCAGCGCCAGCGACCACCCAGGTTTCGTGGGGAGACGGACACTCAGGCCGTCGAGGACTGGCTGGAGGCAGTTGTTCAGGTTTTCAGATTAGTGAGGACACCAGCAGACCTCATGGTGATCCTCGCAGCGAGTCTCCTGCACGTGGCAGCAGGCAGATGGTGGAGCTTGATGCTCCAGGTGCACGACGAGGCGTCTCTCCTCTGGACGGACTTTGAGAGCATCTTCCACTCCGAGTTTGTCCCATCCACCCTCCGAGTGGTGCGCATCCAGGAGCTACTACAGCTGCGACAGGACAGCATGTCAGTGGCCCAGTACTCGGCGAGATTTACTGATCTCTCGCGCTACTCCACAGATATGGTACGGGACCCGTTCTTCCGGGCCCGGACCTTCGAGCTGGGACTGAGGCATGAGATCAGGGCTTCGATGATCTCCCTCAACATTCCGACTCAGGCAGGGGTGTTGGAGCGATCCCTCTTAGTGGAGAGTTTCCTTGCTGAACAGTCTCCAGCAGCAGGACCCACCACTTACCGGCATGCGGCAGAGTCTTCTACAGCGGGCAGTAGACGGATGACGCAGGGGTCCAAGAGGACTGGACCTACAGGTGGTCGACAGCATGACTCTGGATCGTTTTCGCGACGCACTCGGGGTGGGCAACGACTTGCCATGAGAGGGTAGTGTTACTCCTACGGCGTGGTTGGTCACATGGCTCGTGACTGTCCGACCCGCCATACGGATGACCAGCAGATGAACGAAGGACCCCCCCAGGTAGAGGCAGAGGTTCGATCAGGGCGGGCCGCAAGGAGAAGGCGGCCAAGGCAGGGGAGTTGGCCGTGCAGCTGGAGGTGGACGGCGCTTCGGGGTGTTGCCACCACCACCACCAGGCAGTCCACCCCGACCGCAGGGGACAGGAGGACATCGGAGAGCTCATCTTCAGGCAGTTGAGGCCTACGATCATGGGGCTCCGGGAGTAGATGGCCATGAGCGGGACTAGCTCCAAACCTGGAGACTTTTGTTCATGTTACTTCTAGTTTTTTTATGTATGTTTGTAGATGCTTTGTGTCTTTGTACTTGAGCTGCAGTAATAAAAGACACCTTTTCTTTTGGCATTTACTTCCCTATCCTCTCTTGTGTTGTTACTAAGAGGTTCTGGTTTAGACCGTTGACTTGACCCTCACTTGAGAAGTATCTACTGGAAGAGACTTAGTTACCACACACTGATGCCGACAGTATGACTCAACCCTTGGAGGCGAGAGTAACAGTTGGATCTCTTTGTAGTAGCGTCGAGGCCTTACGACGTCATCCTTGGTATGGGTTAGTATCATCCATGCCGGGTTTGACAGTATTAGGCAAAGAACGTTTTTCATCCAGGGGATGAGACCATATTTCTCTTATCGACAAGGAAGAAATCATAGCAGCTCTAGTGGGACCAGAGGTTGTCCGGGCCACGATAGAGAAGGTCCAGGTGAGCACATGGGAGCAGAAGGCTCAGATGCACGCTCAGTACCGCCTTTGTATCCCTAGTTTGTGTTGAAACTTTACGGGGATGTAAAGACCTGTGGTGGGAGTAATGTAAAGACCCGTAAATTTCAAGGAAATTTTTTTCTTAATTTTATTTGGAATTTTACAAGAACGTAATTTCTGACGGCACCTGATTCTGAGTCCTGGTGTGCCCGGAATCATTTTCCGAAGTTTGGCTCGGATACGTTCAGTGAACGGACGAACGAGTTTTTCTAACTTTTGAACCGGTGCCCGGAATCGAATTCTGAGGGCACCGATGAAATTGCAGCGCCGGTATTCGCCTAGAAATGCCTATTCCGGAGTTGCGTTTGCTCGGGTGTGGTTTTTGATTTTCGGGCTTAAAGTTGAGAAATAAAATAATTTTGCGATAACTTTATTTTATTTCACTTAAGCCACTTGGTAGCCACTTGAAGCCACATAAAGGCGGCTTGAACTGAGTTGAACTGGATAGTATGCTATCCAGGAATATCCTACCCCCTTGGTAGGATATTTGTGAGGTGGGGCCGGCACGAGCCCCGCCGTTTCTTTCCGCTAAGAAACGCACCCGCGAAAACCCGTCTTTATGAAAGTCAGCTGACGCGTTTCTTAAAATCTTAACAGACCATTTAATTGGGCGGTTTATTTCATGAATTAAATGGGCTGTTTCTTTCGTTGAAATAATTCAACGAATTGATGGATCGTTTCTTAACCAGTTTTCATATTCCTTGGCGTAATAATAAAATAAGACCAACCTTTTTCTTTTGGAGGATTACTCGTTGAGAAAGTATCCTTGAACCTTCAGCCTCCTTCGCGAAAAACGCGAAGAACGCGAAGAACGCGAAGAACGCCGAACCCGGAAATCGACGACACGACGCCGTGATCCGCGACGCCGACAACGTTCTTCTACGACATCTCTTCCTCCGCGATGGATCTTCGATTGGCTGCTTGAGGTAAGAGTCTCGGACCTTCCTTTTCATCTCCTTCGTGGTTCTTAACCAAAACACGGATTTAATTAACTAAATTAAAACTGTTGTTTCATGGTGCGTTGAGTTCGCCGACTCAACGCCGTGTTACGCGATGACGCGACGCCCTTCCGCGACGACGTGACGATCTCCACCTTCCGCGATGAGCAGTTTCCATGAAGAACGCTCACGCGCGACGACTCCGGGGTAGGGATTTTATATTTTTTTGGAAATACCTCTCCTTATATTCCCGTGAACATTCTTTAAAAATTAAAGAACCGGAATCAAAGAAACAATTTTATTTTATTAAAATTGTTGGTTCATGTGTTGAACATTTTATTTTCTCCTGTTGATTATCTCTAACGCGGAGGGTGCGGGCCAAACGAACACGGCCCGACGACCCTCCGTCGTTCTTTGTTTTGTGCGGATTTGGCGGGCGACGACAGAACGTGCCGCAACGGATGTTTGATGATCCCGTAGTAAGAACGGAACCCGGGAGGAACAACAGTGCAGACGGGAAGGAAAACGGGCCACCGGAGCGACTCCGGCGGCGCATGCGGCCGGAGGCGGCGGCACCCCGTGGGTGTCCAGCGCGACACCCCACGGGTGCCGCGGGTGTCCAGCGCGACACCCCGCGGGTGGCGCGGGGTTGTCACGCGGTACCCCGCGGGTGTCCAGCGCGGCACCCCGCGGGTGCCGCGGGTGTCTAGCGCGACACCCCGCGGGTGCCGCAGGGTTGTCACGCGGCACCCCGCGGGTGTCGCGGGTGTCCAGGGCGACACCCCGCGGGTGCCGCGGGGTTGTCAGGCGGCACCCCGCGGGTGTCCAGGGCGACACCCCGCGGGTGCCGCGAGGTTGTCACGCGGCACCCCGCGGGTGTCCAGGGCGGCACCCCGCGGGTGTCGCAGGGTTGTCACGCTGCGCGTCCGGCTGTCTGGCCGACACCCCGCGGGTGCCGCGGGGGTGTCACGCGTGGCGGAGGCTTTCCCCCGCGTCGGCCGCTCGGCCGCTCGGCCGAGCCGAGCCTGACCGGCCCTGGCCGGGCCGGGCAGGGCCAACCGGGTCGGACCCGACCCGGTTCGGGCCAACCAGGGGGGGTCGGGCCGGGTCGGCCCGGGCCCGGACCCCCCGTCTTCGGACGACTTTCGTTCACACGCCTGTAACATGAGCTACGGGCCTCCAAACGACTCGCCGTCAGCGGCAACACAATCCTTGGAGCGAGTCGGTCGTTTCGATTTATCGCACTCAAAGTTTTGAAATACTTTGGGTTCAGCCGGGTTGGTTAGTACACGAAACCAACCGGGCCCTCGGAGCGGAAACGCTCATATCTTGAGCTACGGATGTCCGATTGACGTGTCGTCAGCTTTGTTAGTTTCCTCTTAGTGAGACGGATCTTTTGGCCCACTCCGCCCGAGGTGCGGACGCAAGTGGAGTACGGTCGGGTTGGTTTTGCCTTAAAAATCAACCGGGCCCCTGGGACAAAAAAGGCTAATAACTCTCAGACCGGGCGTCCAATTGACGCGCCGTCTATTGCGTTGAGTTCCTCTTGATGAGACGGAACTTTTGGCATCCTCCGCCCGAGTTTTGGATGCAGATGGATAGTGGTCGGGTTGGATCGCACTGAAATCCAACCCCTGGAACGGAAAAGCTGATATCTTTCAGACCAGACGTCCGTTTGACGAACCGTCAGCGGGGTTGGTGATCACGTTGAGAAACGGTCCCTATGCGTATACCCTATGAGTGTTCGGGGTATAGTTGAGTTACGGCCGGATTGGTTCGCACACGAAACCAACTGGGCCCCTGGGACGAAAAGGCAAATAACTCGCAGACTGGGCGTCCGATTAACGCACCGTCTGTTGTGTTGAGACCCCTATGACGAGGTGGTCCTTTGAGATACTTCCTTGCAGGAATTTTTGATACTTGGAGTATTGACCAGAAGCTCATGGAGCGGACCGTCCCGGAGATGAGCGGGCGGAGTACAGAGACCGTGTAGCTGACTGAGACCCGACGACTGCTGATCGAACGACTCGGTGTGTTATAGAGGTGCGCTTGGTTGTAGCGGCACATGGGAGCGCATGGTTGTAGCGGCAAACCCACGACAGAGGTGCGATTGGTTGTAGCGGCACACGGGAGCGATTGGTTGTAGCGGCAGACCCACGACAGATGTGCGCTTGGTTGTAGCGGCACAAGGGAGCGCTTGGTTGTAGCGGCAGACCCACGACAGAGGTGCGCTTGGTTGTAGCGGCACACGGGAGCGATTGGTTGTAGCGGCAGACCCACGACAGAGGTGCGCTTGGTTTTAGCGGAACAAGGGAGCGCTTGGTTGTAGCGGCAGACCCAGGACAGAGGTGCGCTTGGTTGTAGCGGCACACGGGAGCGCTTGGTTGTAGCAGCAGACCCACGACAGTGGTGCGCTTGGTTGTAGCGGCACATGGGAGCGCTTGGTGGTAGCGGCTGGCCCGCAATACTCAATAGGTGGAGTACTAAAGCAGTCTTAAGTTAGTGGGCAGTACCTCGGAGTTGTGACAGGACCACTGTACACTCCAAAGGCGGAGCTCTTCAACAGTTACGGTTTCGATGATGAAAATCCTGGTTTGAGCTGAGACTTTTGACCTTGTGTTTTCCACATGATTGAGATGGGTTACTTGATAACTTAGGTATATGTATGGGCATATATCTAAGTAGAGGTTATCTGTTGAGATCTTCTTGTGGTTATCCTTGTTTGTTTTAGTGAGACCTTGTGGGTCTCGGGGTCCCTACTGAGTATCGTTATACTCACCCCTGCACGGGCTATGCCCGCACTACGTTGTGTTGGTTGCAGACGACGGACAGCGTTGATCGTGGCTGAGGCTTTCAGAGCAGGACGGTACCTGGAGGTGGACCACTGGGCGGGACGTGCTCGGAGTGGACGACGGGACCCGAGGAGCATTGGAGCTATCTGTACCCACCCTTCAGGTGGGATTTCCAGTGGACAGCTCGGTGTAGCGGCTTTTACTTTACAGTTGTTGTTTTCTCTTTCGAGTTGTACTTTACTTTCAGTTGGGTTTGTATACTGGCCCATTTAATTTTCCGCACTTCAGTTGTACTCTGTTTTTACTTAGTGTTTACTTTTCCACTTGCTTACTCTGTGGTGCTTGTTTACTTTACAAAGGCAATGCCTTCCCTTTTTACCGGGATTTACGCCTTGGTGCTAGTCGCTAGCCCCTGGCCTATGGAAGGCGGGCTTGGGGTAGTCACGGCACGGGCCTCGAGGACAGGTTGTGACACTATATACGTCAATAACCCCGCATATAGGATTTTTATGAAAAAAAATAATACAAATATGGGAATTGAATTAATTAATAGTATGAAAAAAATCATGTACATTTTATCGCAACACAGGAGTCACTAAAATGGTTCTCTGAGATGGTTGGTCACATGTCCTCAAGTGAAACTCCTCGTATGCTATAGTTTTCTAACTAGTAGTGAGGGTACAATAATTGTATGGTGGGGAGGATACACCCTCATGATTAGTGAGGAATATAGCTAAAATGATAATAAATCAATCAATAGTATATGTTTTATAAATGAAATGAAATAGATTATAATAATAAAATATAAAATGGAAAACACCAATTATACCATCATGCATGTCCCTGTGATGATAAAATAACTAAATTATTTATCATATACCTAGCCATATGATATATGTATAGAAAAGGAATAAAATATACAAGGTTATCTACATGAGAATCATGATCACCAGATAAACCTTGTGCTCCAAAGCGTCCATGTACACATCTAAAAGCATTAAAACAAAGTGAAAATCAAACCAAATACAAAACATGATTGTGCTACCAAGGGGACTGTTCAGGTACCCCAGGGTCATAGATTACCAAATAGGGTGTGAAATAAACTAGTTAGGCCACTTCTAACGTTTTCTAGATATATATAATATGTTAATAAAATATAATAGTGTGTAAGTATATCGATGAAATTTGATAAATGCATATAAATATAATATGCTCAGGTTCTTAAAAGAACATATGACCATCCATACACGTTTAACCTAATCCAGGATACCACAGAACATGTGCGCATAGAAATATATTTAAACGTGTACAATTATATATTCACTAGGTATGTAGTGAAATATGTATCTATATATATTGATTATATGACTAGCCAAAACTTGGGAAGTAACAGAGGCATCCATACATAGTCACTAAGGTCTCATAATGTGATAGGGGATTTCATACTTCAAAATAGGAAATCATGACTGAAAACATACCCAATTATCATATTTAAATAGATATTCCATGCATGATTATCATAATAAATAGGGGATATCATTACCACATATCATAAATTGTATGGAACACCATGATTGATTATCATAAATCATAATGGACATCATGCCCATGTATCATAAATCAATAGGGATTACATTACTAACTATCATATCAAATGAGGAATCCATGATTTAATATCTTAATTTATATGGGACATCAGGAACACATAGCATAAATCATAGGGGATTCCATAACCATGTATTATAAATCATAAGGGACGTTAGAAGCATATTTCATAAATCAATAGTGATTCCATGCATGAATATCATAATAAAACTGGGATTCCATGTTAAATATCCTAAATCATAAGGGATTCCATGCACGAGTATCACATTTAAAATAGTTAACACAACGCCTGAATATTAAATTAAAATTTTTAACATCATAATTGAGCATTATAAATAATAAATTAAATGCATAAGAGTCCTTGTCAATGAAAATTCCATATCATAGTCCAATTATATTATCAGAGACACTGTACTTGTAATAATTTAATAATTCTATGAAAAGGACCATCCCACTTATCAACTAATCTTGTAAGACAATTCAAGAAATGTATTAATTAATTTATACCTTAAAGTGTAGATCATTTCCATTAACATTTCGTTTTTTTCAATTGTTCTTTTTTCTAAAAGGATGGTTCTAACATAATATAACTAATTCTATAACACTAATGTGGAATAACCCACATAATTAGTTATTCAATTAGTCTCATTTAGTGTCTCATTTTGGGATACATAACTCAACACACCTTAAATGATGATTTTAAATTCCAATCCTAAGAATAAAGGTTTTGGAATATGAGTTCACACCCGAAGGGGTTGTTTGAGTCAAGGATTACATCCACTAAGGGTGAATTTTAAATTCTAAATGGAAATATGTATTTAGGCATAAGAATTTACAGAATTAATTTTTCATTTTAGTGAAAATAAATATAAAATATGGCCCTCAGAACAATGCCATATTTTATAAACATTCTAGATTTAAAGGGAGAATAACAAGATGACCGACCTTATACCAAGGATTTTTTATCCAATACTAAGATTTGTTTGGACATACCTCAAGAGAATTCTAGGTAAAAGAAAAATTTATTGGAAAAATGGTGAATTATATAACACAAAGATAGTTCTTAATCAGGATAATTAATCTATTAATTGAAGAAAGAGGATTAATAGACTCATGTATATTCTTCCAACACATATGACGACACCCAATTCAGACACTAGATAAAGGAGATACCTTTATATCTATGAGGCGATCACAAGGGGGGTTTCAATGGGGATATATTCACATAGGTAGTAAGGTAGAAAAAGATAGGATAAAACTAGAATATGGAGAGGGGGAAAGTGGTAAAATAAGATGCTTTATTGAACTATACAGTATGGATAATTATACAATGACACTAAATAAGCGGTACTAAGGGTGTGGGATACGAAAAAAGTTTTATAAATTGTGCATAGCTCATGTGGATCACATATTTATTTTTTAGAAGATGTATTTCATGATCACGCACCTCCTCTCACAAGGATTGGCCAAACCACATGACACCCTCAGGTCCTCTAGGCCTAGTCACACAGTTTCTCCTAGATAGCTGTAATATTAAAATAAATCCACTAAACAAAACAAGCTACGTGGATGTATGACATTGTTAATATCACATTGTTCCCTTATCTACTTCTCTAAAAAATTAATATTTCATCCCCCAACATTCCAAAAATTAATTTGAAAACCTAAGACACCTCTCTATCCTAGAAACTATTTATAAAATTGTTTTTTAACTGTTATATCACAAGGATTTAGATTATAGAGTGTGGTTTAAAATCCATTCTATCCACCCAATGGGAAATTTGAAATTCCCATGGAATAATAAATAGTCTAAAACAATGTATGTTATAATATCCCCACATTTTTACTTTTCATTCTTGAGTTTCCATTATAAATAATTAAAATAATAACCATACTTTTAATTTCATGAGGTTTAATCCAAAAGGATGTGTTGGGTTTCCAAATTCCAAACGTAACTCTATGCATCCCATTAATAATGCAACACATAAGTTGTTAAATCTTGAGAAAAAACTCATACTCTAAACTGAACATTGATATGTTGCTTAATCATTCCCAATTAACCTGAGTCTTTTTTGCATCACCATCTCTTTAATAATCTTTCATATGGTTCATCCCACCATAGAATCCATATTCGACGGTTAAATCCAAATCAAGGTATCTCTACTATCATATTTGTATAATAAGGAATACCTTAGGGTACTTACAATGATCCTGACATTATATTCAATATTTTGAACAAATGATTCCCTGTCAACCAATTTAATCTTGGTCACACAATATTTTCCATGAAAATTGTAACACCCCGAGCTTCCATGATATGCTCCTCTTTCAATAATGTAATATCTTGCATTGTAGGCTAGTTCGAGATTCTAACGCACTGCGACCAATAATAAAATCCATTATGAATTGTAATACCCACTTTTTGAAATTATATATATTTTATATTTCAAAATATCTTTCATTTGTGGATTCGGAATATCGAAATTAGCCTATGTTGAATTTTTGGTATTTTTCTAAGAACTTCCTATTTTTTATAGTGAAAAATACTTAAAAACGCCTTTTTTAATCAAAAGAAATTATAGTGATAAGTTATACTATAGAGTGGTTTTAAAGTATAGTTAGAATATATTTTTACCATTTTATCTAATTTTGGTCATTAGAAATAATTTTACTTTGAAATTGGACACAAACAATTGTCATTCTTTTGATATATATTGTTTCTTAAAAACACTCTATTTGTTGTGACAGCGGGAATTAATTATAAAATTAATTAATGCAAATTTTATGTTTTTAATTTTGTAAAATAGAAATCATTTTTGAATTCGAAATATCAATTATATCTAAGGGTGAAATTTTGGCATTGTTCTGAAAAACGTCAATTTTTGATGAATAGTGAAACCAATAAGTGGTAGTTAAAAAACTGATTTTTCTGTTTAAATGAAACATTACCACTTCTGTGATTTGATTTTAAAAAATCAAAAATACATGGGTGTCATTAGAAAGTAAAATTTGGTTCAATGTGATTAAAATAATTTGTTGGTGAATAGTAACTTTTTAGTTTAATTAATCGCGATTAAAGGTAATTAGGGAAATTTAAGGTAAAAATGATATTATAAAAATATGAAAATACCTTTACACTTGTCCTAACCTTATTGGATGAGTCGCGGCCGACCAAGAAAATCCATGGGTCAACTTGGGGACCCCATGGAGCCACTTGGGTAAGAAAATGACAATAGAAACTTTTTATTTAAAGTAAAAATAAAATTGTCACAAACATGTGTTGTTTTACTAAAAAAATTATTTCATGAGGTTATATAAGTTAAATTTTCAACTATAAATATTCATTGGAAATATAAAAAGATTTCCTACATCATGATATTTTTTTTATAATTTTTAGACATTAAATAAATTAAAATTTTAAAGATACCATGATGATGCAACGATTACCTCATTAATTAACAATTTAAATGAAATGAAAAGATAATGTAAAATCTAAGACATAAACTTGTCAAAAACCTATTGGATGAGTATATTTGGAACCCTTATTACCTTATCCTCGAAATATATAAGTGTGGGACCTTTAAAATCCTAAACTCATTATATAATAAAGTAACATTTCATGACTTTCCAAGAGTGCCCCTCCTCTCCTCTTATAAAAGGCCCCCACCACTACCACCTTACTCACACCTTCAAAGCCTTTTGGCTTGGACAACCTCTACCAAAATACTCTCTCAACTTCCCTATATTACTCCTAGAATCCTCACTTTGGGCATAATTCTCCCCAAGTAAGCCTTTGGCTCAAATCAAAAAAGAGTTACCTGATTTTAAGATAATGTCTTTCATAACTTATTTTGTTTTATTTTGCTTCTCCAACCCTCTAAAATCTTTTTATTACTTTATTTTGTAACAAAACCAGTATCATCAATATACTTGTATTTTTTCTTGAGAATGATTTTATTTACACTTACACACACCTTCGTCTAATGGTTAAAGAACATACTGTTTCTATGGGTGGCGAATTACTGCCTCACGAAACGATGATTGTTCAATCTTCTTTTAACACCTCTCATGGTGGCCATTATGATGAAATTTTTTTTATATATGATATATATTATTTTTTTGTTTTCCTTATAATTATGTATTTTTAATTTGTTGCATACCTTTAATATTTCTATTATGGGTAAATGTGATAATTTCATTTTAGGAAGTGCGGACTACCGCCCCCTCAAAGTGATTTGAATCGTTAATGCCATATGTGGAATGTATAAATGATGGAGTAAATGGTATTATACATTATATTATACTTAAATTATAGTATACCTTTATATAATTATAATTTCATTCAATTAAATATGAAGTAGAAATGAAAGTAGCGTTCATGCGTACGTACGGCTTACCATCTCCATGAACGGTGCATTTCATTTCTTACCTCTAAATGTTTTGTAATATTATAAATGCATGTATATAATGGATATATATTATATATATTATATCTATATCATGAATATAATTATAGATATAATGGATATTTCAACACATGAACAACTTGTAATTATAAGAAGTTTATTTTTGACTCAAGTACCAAAGATTGACAAAATGACCGTTATTGACATTAATAATTATATAATGTTCACAACATGGTAATAAGTGATATAAAAGAAATAATGAACATGAAAAAGGTTCTAAACAAATATAAATTAACTCTAGTTTATTATTCACGAGATTAAAGAACGATCATGTCAAGTCGGACACGAGGTAAGGGAATTTCTTAACCCAATTTCCATTCATTGGGTTAATCTCCTACTTTCAAATTATGTCATTATATTATTATTTCCTATCTTGTATTTGTACTTTCATTATGTGTACTTATAGTAAATACACATAATAGATCTATTTTATTTTAAAAATGATCTTTGTAAGGACTTCGTCTCAATCTCCTTTCATTGAGGCATATTTGGTTTTATACACAACATTCATTTATACG
This sequence comes from Viscum album, assembly GCA_963277665.1. Taxonomy (NCBI): domain Eukaryota; kingdom Viridiplantae; phylum Streptophyta; class Magnoliopsida; order Santalales; family Viscaceae; genus Viscum; species Viscum album. Next base: position 398,713,222 of record OY728148.1, read on the forward strand.
GTGTATAAACCCCTTTGGCTTTTATTCAAAAGGAATCTTTTTATACAAAGCGTTTTTACTAAACGAAAAAAGGAATTGTTTTCTTACGTATGTGGAAACAATGACTTTTCTGCCGCTGTGACTATTATTTGAGTTTCGACTTCCTCTATAGGCCATAACTTTTTTTAAAAAAATACCATGTTTTAATATTCTTTTATTTTGGTATTGAAAATGGTTTTGATAAAGTTTTTATTATATCAATGTGTTGTATTGATATCTTGTGATTGAACTGTGGAAATCTTATGTTTCCTTTATGCATGTTTTATATGATACAATTATGTTATGGTTTATGATATGTTTAAACATGTTCATATGAGGAATGCATTGGACTTAATAAGTGACGGGTGGAGCCCGCTATAGATCCTCGATGCATCGGTTGGTCTCATGAGACAAACTAGTGTCTTGGCATGAGGCCTTGAAAAAATCTTATTTGTAGTCTTGGAATGAGGCCTTGGCTTCGTGGTTATGATAGTCTGGCATTATGCATTCCATCATTATGAAAGTGGTTATTGATATTACATCTGATTATTCGACTATTAGAATATCCATGTGAGTAATTAAATGGCATTATTTAATTTTATTTTTTCCATATTGTGCTGAAGTTCATGTTTGAAAAGGCTTTTGTTTTAGTTATACATTGCCTTAAATGTTAATGTTTATTTATGAAAGCTTCTACAATATTGTTATTCTTACAGAGCATCTATGCTCACCCCTTTCAATGTTTTAATATTTTCCAGGATGTGATGAAGTATATTATGAATAACCTACAGGGATAGTATGAGGGGATATAAAGATAGTATGTTTTTTAGTTTTGTTTAACTTTATGATGTAATGTAATACTTATGAATGTATCTAGTGTTTCCAAGGCTACTAAACTAATCGGTCTTTCGAGACTTGATCTTTTGTGATCATGCCAATGTTATGCAATAATGCACAGACTCTGAGTAACTGGGGTCGGGGCGTTACAGTTGGTATCAGAGGCAGTTTAGTAATAACCTTGGAAAATAGATTTAGATAAACTCTGATTAGACCACATATCCCAAAGATAGACTTTCAGGATTAGTATAAAATAACTTCTTAAAATTTTGGTATTATAGATATTTTGTTAGTTTTCTGTTCAATACACCCCTGTTTGGATACAAGCTGGTAGAGGCAGCTATGGAACAGATGTACCTAGGGGTAAAACCCAAAAACACCACTTTGAGCTAGACTCGAACGGGAACAGGTGCACGACAACAGGCCTTGTGCACTCTTGGTTACGACACTCCCGGGGATATTCTTAGGATAATCCTCATTTTTTTACAAAACATTTTGAAGGGTTTATGAGTATATACTTCCTCAAAGAAATTTTTTTATGATTATGGATTATATCCATAAACTGTTCAATTTACATTAAGTATTTTACAAGTTTGGAATTATTCATTGCATTTCAGAAACAAACCTCTTATATTCCATTGTATAGAAATGGCTCCCAGCAGAAGGAATGTGAACTCCATCAATACGTATGATCCAAAGAGTAAGAACGATCATATCTTTCACGATATTAAGACAACATTTAGAAGGTAAATAGTCTCCCATGTGTTCTCAACATATGAATAAATAGTATCATGTTTTAATAAGATAAGTAAAGATTCTCAGAGTCTTTTGGCTTTGAAGGGAAGAAAGAGAATAAAAGAATGGAAGAGGGAATGATGGATAAAGGGATGAGGGAAAAGAAGAATTTTCCAATATGTGATAACTGTGGGAACAGACACCTTGGAACATTCTTGAAGGTAATGGGAGTTTGTTATAATTGTGGAGAAAAATGACACCAAGTGCGTGACTGCAAGGGTAAGAAAAAGGTTTCAAATATACAATGCTTCATCTGAATGGAGTGGGGACACTACTAAAACCAATGTCCAAATCATCAGAGTATGCCCCAAATGATGTTATTGGATAATAATCAAGTTATGATACTACCACAGATGGGGAAGAATGATTGGAGTTCTTATGTTGTTATTAATGAATTTTTCCATTTGAGTGTTGTATCAATGATGTACTGGTTATAATAATTATGGAGTATATTAGGATTGTACTACAGTACTATTTCATCAAGGACTTGAGATTGTGTGGAACCAAAAAAAGTGACTCCACAGGAGGTTAAATTTTTGGAAAATATATTGTTGAGAGAAAGATAAACCATAATATGGTTCTGATACCGAGATATTGATTTTGGAATAATACATGGTTGATTTGGAAAAATTATATTTTATATTCTTAACTTCCTTGAAACTGATTAATGATTTGTATACATTTTTGGATAAAAGGAGTATATCTAGGAATAAGGGATCATGAATGTAATCAATAAAGATTTATGGTAATTCAGGATGTTCCAGTGTTTTAAAAGAATCCATGATGAATGTGTTCACATGGTGTTACGTGGAAAAAATGATCTTTATTATGTTTACCTTCCTTATAAAATTTGGACTATGAGTTGGATAGAAGTATTTTGGATAACTATAAAGGTTGAAATGGATTAAGATGAACCTTTGATAGTATTTTTTAAGGTAAAAACATTTCTGAATATTATTTTTGGAATATTATAATACAATAGTTTTAGAAAAAGGACAACCTCTAGGTCGGGGGATAACCCATCGCGTCGGACAAAGCTGCAGGAATCGAACCCACAACCATAGTGAGACAGGCCTTTATTACGTACCACTAGCCTACAGGAAGTCCCTGGTTATTACAAAATAGTTTTCCTAATCTAAATAGTATGTGTTAATATTTGGAACCTTGTAAGATTAGGATAAATATAATATTTTTGAGTTCTATTATCTTTTTGAGTGAAAGATAGGTTTGTGGTAAAAATTTATTAAATATTGAAAGTATACATGACATGTATGTACATTCCCTTACGTCCTTAGTAAATCTCCTAAATAAATTCCTCAACTTTGTAAAAGGTAACTTAAAACAAAAACGATGTTGGTTAACTTTTCCTACTGGGGAATCAATGATCATTTAACCAATCACATGTTTGCAATTTTGTTATAGTTAACTTTCTCTTAACCCTGTTAACTACAACTCTCCATCAGACCTTGAGGGTCTTTTTTTCCTCCATATCCATATTTTCATAGAATCCTAGTATGGGGTATCTCTAGTGACATTTGTACTTTTCTTTCTTTCTTTTAATGTTATATTGTTATTAACCTTATTTCCAATGTGGGTTTTCCAAAAAGGTATTTTCTATTTTCAACCTTTTATTTTCAAATAAAAATTTCAAATTGCGAGGACACAATTTATTGAAGGATGGGAGAATGTAACACCCCGAGCTTCCATGATACACTCCTCTTTCAATAATGCAATAGCTTGCATTGTATGCAATTTCGAGATTCTAACACACCGCGACCAATCAAAATAGCCATTATGAATAGTAATACCCACTTTTTGAAATTATATATATTTTAAATTTCAAAATATCCTTCATTTGTGGATTCAGAATATCGAAATTAGCCTATGTTGAATTTTTGGTATTTTTCTGAGAACTTCCAATTTTTTGTTGTGAAAAATACTTAAAAAACGTTTTTAATCAAAATAAATTATAGTGATAAATTGTACTATAGAGTGGTTATAAAGTATAATTAGAATATATTTTGACCATTTTATCTAATGGTGGTCATCAGAATTAATTTCACTTTGAAATTGAACATAAAAAATTGTCAATCTTTTTATATATATTGTTTCTTAAAAACACGGTATTTGTTGTGACAGCGGGAATTAATTATAAAATTAATTAATTAAAATTATATGTTTGGGTTTTTTTAAAATACAAATCATTTTTTAATTCGGAATATCAATTATAGCTAAGGGTGAAATTTTGGTATTGTTCTCAAAAACTTCAATTTTTGATGAATAGTGAAACCACTAAGTGGTAGTTAAAAAACTGATTTTTTGTTTAAATGAAACATTACCACTTCTGTGATTTGATTTTCAAAAATCCTACATACATGTTTTTCATTAGGATGTAAAATGTGGTTCAATGGGATTAAAATAATTTTATGGTGAATAGTAACTTTTATGTTTAATTAATCGCGATTAAAGGTAATTAGTGAAATTTAAGGTAAAAATGATATTATAAAAATATGAAAATACCATTACACATGTCCTAACCTTATTTGATGAGTCATTTCCGACAAATAAAGTCCATGGGTCAACTTGGAAACCCCATGGAGCCACTTGGGTAAGAAAATGACAATAATAACTTTTTATTTAAAGTAAAAATAAAATTGTCACAAACATGTGTTGTTTTAATGAAACAATTATTACATGGGGATATATAAGATAAATTTTCGACTATAAGTATTCATTGGAAATATAAAAATATTTCCTACATCATGAAATTTTTTTTATAATTTTTAGACATAAAATAAATTAAATTTTTTATGATACCATGATGATGCAGCGATTACCTCATTAATTAGCAATTTAAATAAAATGAAAGGATAATGTAAAATCTAAGACTTAAACTTGTCTAAAACATATTTGATAAGTATATTTAGAACCCTTATCAACTTATCCTAGAAATATATAAGTGTGGGACCTTTAAAATCCAAAACTCATTATATAATAAATTAACATTTCATGACTTTCCAAGAGTGACCCTTCTCTCCTCTTATAAAAGGCCCCCACCACTACCACCTTACTCACACCATCAAATCCTTTTTGCTCGGCCACCCTCTGCCCAAATACTCTCTCAACTTCCCTATATTACTCCTAGAAGCCTCACTTTGGGAAGAAGTCTTCCCAAGGAAGCCTTTGGATCAAATCAAAAAAGAGTTACCTAATTTTAAGGTAATGTCTTCTCTTATGTTATTTTGTTTTATTTTGCATCTCGAACCCCCTAAAATTTTATTATTACTTTATTTTGTAACAACACCAGTATCATCCATATACTTGGATGTTTTTTAGAGAAGGATTTTATTTACACTTACACACACCTTCGTCTAATGGTTAAAGAACATATTATTTCTATGGGTGGCGAATTACTACCTCACGAAACGATGATTGTTTAATCTTCTTTTAACACCTCTCATGGTGGCCATTATGATGAAACTATTTTTATATATGATATATATTATTTTTCTGTTTTCCTTATGATTCTGTATTTTTAATTTATGGAAGACCTTTATGATTTCTATTATGGGAAAATGCGATAATTTCATTTTAGGAAGTGCGAACTACCGCCCCATCAAAGTGATTTGAATTGTTAATGCCATATGTGGGATGTATAAAGGATAGAGAAAATGGTATTATACATTATATTATAATATAATTATAGTATACCTTTATATAATTGTAATTTCATTCCATTAAATACAAAATAGAAATGAATGTAGTGTTCATGCGTACGTACGGCTTACCGTCTCCATGAACTGTGCATTTCATTTCTTACCTCTAAATGTTGTGTAATATTATAAATGAATGTATATTCTGGATATATATGGTATATATTATATCTACATCATGAATATAATTCTAGATATAATGGATATTTCACCACATGAACAACTTGTAAATATAAAAATTTTATTTTTGACTCAAGTACCAAAGATCGACAAAATGACCGTTATTAACTTAAATAATTACATAATGTTCATAACATGGTAATAAGTGATATAAAAGGAATAATGAACATGAAAAAGGTTCTTAAGAAAATATAAATTAACTCTAGTTTATTATTCAGGAGATTAAAGAATGATCTTGTCAAGTCGGACACGAGGTAAGGGAATTTCTTAACCCAATTTCCATTCTTTGGGTTAATCTCCTACATTCAAATTATATAATGATATTATTATGTCCTATCTTGTATTTTTACTTTCTTTATGTGTACTTATAGTAAATACACATAATAGATCTATTTTATTTTAAAAATGATCTTTGTAAGGACTTCATCTCAATCTCCTTTCATTGAGGCTTATTTGGTTTTATACACAACTTTCATTTATACGGTGTATAAACACCTTTGAATATTACTTTTATTCAAAAGGAATATTTTTATATGAAGAGTTTTTTCTAAAAGACAAAATGAATGTTTTTTCTTATGTATGTGGGGACAACGACTTCTCCACCGCCGTGACTATTATTTGAGTTTCGGCTTCCTCTATAATCCATATCTTTTTTTAAAGAAAAATAAATACCATGTTTTAATTTTCTTTTATTTTGGTATTGAGAATGGTTTTGATAAATTTTTTATTATATCAATGTGTTGTATTGATATCTAGTTATTGAAGTGTGGAAATCATATGCTTCCTTTATGCACGTTTTATGTGATACAATTATGTTATGGTTTATGATATGTTTAAACATGTTCATATGAGGAATGCATTAGACTTAATAAGTGACGGGTGGAGCCCACTATAGCTCCTCGATGCATCAGTATGTCTCATGAGACAAAATAGTGTCTTGGCACGAAGCCTTGACAAAATATTATTTGTAGTCTTGGCACGAGGCCTTGGCTACGTGGTTATGATAGTCTATCATTATGCATTCCATCATTTTGAAAGTGGTTATTGATATTGCATGTGATTATTCGACTAGTATAATATCCATGTGAGTAAGTAAATGGAATTATTTAATTTTTTTTTTGCAATATTATGTTGAAGTTAAAGTTTAAAAAGGCTTTTGTTTTAGTTATACATTGACTTAAATGTTAATGTTTATTTTTGAAAGCTTCCGAAATATTGTTATCCTTACTGAGCATCTTAGCTCACCCCTTTCAATGTTTTAATATTTTCAAGGATGTGTTGATGTATATTATGAATGGCCTGCAGGGATAGTATGAGGGGATATGAAGATAAGATTTTTTTTAGTTTTGTTTTACTCTATGATGTAACGTAAGACTTGTGAATGTTTATAGTGTTTTCAAGGCTATTAAACTAATCGGTCTTTCGAGACATGATCTTTTGTGATCATGCCAATGTTACGCAACAATACACCGACTCTGGGTAACTAGGGTCGGGGCTTTACAAAAATCGATATCTAACCTTCACAATGCATTTATTTTATCTTGAAAACATTCGATAAAATTTCCCCCACTGACCACATTCATCAAACATGGAGAAAGGATAGCCAATTACTATCAGATGACTATTTTTTATAATAATTGGATATAACATCAAAAACATCTGACACTTGATTGTGATTACATTTATTGAAGGATCTATATCATTAATTGTGAAGGCTCAATGAATACCATAAACAGATTCTATTGACACCATCATCACAAAAATTGATTTACTTTTTCATTCCATTGCATTAATGTTGGTATATACTTGATCTAGTACCCTTGGATCATCATCCTTTAATTGAAACATTCAAGCCCGGCTACAAGTCTGGGGTAACCTGGGAATTAAACACTAAATTCAATGTAGCTCATTTAAGGTATTACATACTCTGGTGTATACAATTGAGATGTCGGTACCTATCCAAAACATCCATGTATCAAGAACAAAGATAGATCCCAATGACATTATCTCACCTGTTAGTCTACTCAATGAATAATCTTGTATCTATCATCACGTTTAGGGTCTTTCTATATGGGAATCCTTATATCACTCAGTGAATTGCACACATTTAATTTTATCCATGATTCCCAAAAGTAACCTTTAAGGGATATATTTACTGATCCCTTAAGGTGTTTAATTCTTTCTTCATCTCGGTGTATAACTGATGATCTATATGTATGCCCAACATGATGTCAATATTGGATACATGATCATTTCTAAGATAATAGTACACTAATAAGAAATTAATGATTATCAAGAAGACCCATGTATCTCCATACATATACAAGATAAATATCGAAGCATGGTTTCTAACCGACCATAACTAACAACTAATAAGATGAGTAGTCAAACCACATATGTTCAACTTCTTTAATGGTCCTCTACTACACCTACTAACACATCATCATTAACTAACCATGATTACCTCACTACTAAGGAATTTCATGATTAATTCAAAAACTCCCACTGTAGTCTATCCACAAATCAATGTTTTTACAGAGGTGGATTACATATCCAACACATTTATTATCATGATTCCTTGCTAGCATTGATAGGGTTTAGAAGAATTACATTCATCAGGTCAATCTCTCACCCTGAGCCTGAATATAATGTTCAAATTACATGTAACACATAATTTGGTTTTATCTCAAGTATAATTTAAAGGTCTAGAACCTGAATTTAGTTTCCTCCTAGGATTTCAAAATCATAGGTTACCACTTCCATGTGGTAATTTATGGTTGTGCCCCCTAAAATTGAAATGAAAAGTTAAACATGATCAACATGAATATCCACATCTTAAGAGTGTTCAAGTGATCTTTTATTATGAATGGATCCACTTCCATAGAGTATCCTCAATCCCCCATGAAACAATGGTTTTGGATAAAGACAACATTATTACAACATGTTTTAAATTGAAATGTGAGGAAAAACCCTCATTAAATCAATATAGATCATCTTTGATAAAAGATTATGCATAACATTCTCCTAAGCATCTACCATTCATATCTTTAACATATAGCTTAAAATGAATAATGAAACCAACCGTTTGTAATACAACACCCAATCCTTTTAAAAATGTAACTTGAGCAATAGTAAAACTCAAATTTATCTAATTTCAATATCACTCTACTATGGAGATTACATATGCACATAGTCTAATAGCTTAAAGATTTAACAATTTCCATCACACTATTAAGGTTTAATGTAGGATTTTATCAATTCAAATAGTACATCATGTATCAATTAATATTATCCCAATATTCTTTCAACACAATAGAAACCCATTCGATGTTATCCATAGATCAATCATCCATATGAATCCCAGTATCTGATGTCCCCTATGAAATATTTTTTTCCAGATTCATATTACCGAATATGATAGTTAACCTTGATGAAAATGTACTAATTCATATACCACTAATAAAGATGTAATTTCACACAACCTGCTAAGAATTCTACAATTCTCTCGGAAAGTATAACTCACTAAATTAGCGAATTAAATTATTATTGTGTACTCACAAAAAGATAAACTTACCAAAAACCCACCCATCTGACCTAGGGGGTTATAAACTAAGAGTCATAATAGTTTCAAATGGAAGATCAACCTTATAACTATATATAAGCATTTACTAGAGAATTTTACCTTTGAGGGAACTACCTCAAATGAGATATTCCCTTCATAAGGAACAAGAATCAACATCCTATCTAAGTCATTCCATAAAAGGTCCATCTGCCGGATGGTCTATTATCTAGATCAACATAGAAGAAAGGTTAAATATAACCATTGGTATTTTTCATATTTATGTTCAAGTAGTCTATTGATGAATTATTCAATTAACCCATTACATGAGGATCTAGGCCAAGATCACCACTAAAAGATTTCATTCGAACCATTTTCATGGATTTATATTTACTTTTAGGTATTCAAAGAGGCTTAATTTTACAATATTGAATTAGTTGTTCTAAATAACTACTATACTTTGTAATATAAATAATTAACATTATAAGGAAACATTGTAAACTTATGTTAAACTTACTTTTAAACATTATTTATTCAGCTTTCATCCTATCACAATTTGGGAAACTCAACTCATAAATATCCTTATATCAATTTTATTTTCTAATAAGGATTTTAATAACTATGATGAGTAAAAGAAAATGTAAATTCAAAACTATATATGATAACACCATCTAGGTTTTTATTGGAATTTTAATTATCCAAATCCTCATATAAGTATTAATCAAATGTAGAAAACAATTCATTCATAATTAAAATGTGATCGACTTAGTAAAATTGAACCACACATTTATATGTAACCCAAATAAGTGGGAATTGACTCTTTAAATAGCCCTCCAGAAATAGCATGAATATTTTCCCACAGGGTTAATTATTAAGGAAAAAAATATATTTAAATGATTCCTATTAGGGTCTCATAATCTTATCAAAGCCTCAATTTTTTGGGAATCCATTCCCAATTTATGGATTCAACACAATGTAAATTCCAATTAACAAACCATGTAATTTAAACCCAATAGCAGTTTTTAAATTGAATATTACTAACACCTTTAATGGGATTATCTGAAAAAAACATTCCCCAACTGACCTCATTGGGAATAGCTGGTGGATGCTCAAAACAGCACTTTTTCAGTCTTCTCGGTTCCACCTTCTTCGATTCATTATCTTACAGTTTCAACCCCAGTCCTGTTTTTCCCATTTCTCTGCAGTTATTTCTTCGGTTCTTCCTCAATCCCTCGGTTCTGATATCCCATAGGGTTTTAGTCACAGTGCTCCTCCTTCATGTCCCTCTTTGGCTTTATTTCACCCTTTCCCAATCTCTACTGCTCTTTCCTACCCTGACCTCACGGTCATTTTCTCCCTTTTTTTAAAGGTTGGTGTAGAAGCCTCATTTATTATTAAAGCAAAGAAAATACCTCTTTTAACTGGGTAGAGGGAGACCCATTACATAGCCCGAAGGCCCAGTGGGCATTTAGCCCATTAAATTGCCCGTAGACCCATTTTTTTTGGCCCAATGCCCATTCTGTGAATAGTACTGCTACAGTACCCGCACTGCTATAGTACTGCACAGTACCCGCCGCTGCTACAGTGCTCCGCTTCCGCTGATGTACCCTGCCGCCGCTACAGTACCCGCCGCAGTGATAGTGCCGCCACTACTACAGCACGCTATAGTACTGCTACAGTACCTGCGCCTAATGGGTTTTATTCCCCCATTTTCCATGTAGATTTAAGGGGTGCTTACCACTAATCCAAACCCCAACTACATGGTCCTTTTCTCCCTTCTAGGTCAGTTGGGTGTAAAGTTCTCTACAGAGGTTTTGGTATTTTTTGGGGAGCGGTATGAGTTTACAGGAAGGGCGAATGATGGTGGATTTCTCCATTTTATTTCTGCTTCCAGTTTTCTCATATGGTGATGGCATTGGTTTGATCTCTATTTGTGGATTTATTTACTCAGTGGTAGATATGGTTATGGAAATTAAGATTGGTTCTTTTTCTATGGATTTTGTTCAATTTTTATCTCACAATGTTATCAATACTGTGATGTTTGTCTCTGGATTTTGGTTTTATTCTTTCTTGATTATGATATTTTCTGATCATGTGAGTTCCCATAAAATGACAACGGTGATGAAGTTAAAGCTTAGAGTCTCCATAGTTGGGTTGATGGATCTCGATGTAGTGGATTTCATTGAAATTTTTTGGTTACATTCTCTGCTAGTGAGGGTGGCGACGATGAAGGTTTTGATGATAGATGAATGCAATGAAATAACCGGCCTCTTGATTTGAGGTCTCTTGGTGATGGGTTATGGTAATAAAGATTGCAGTAGGAAAGGACACGTTTTGGATTTTAGTGGGTAATCTCATTGCTCAAGATGGATATGGCGATTTCCAGAATTTTCGTTTTTGAAATTTGAATGTTTAACTTTTGAATTTTGAATGTGGTGGTGTGGGTTTTGTGGATGTTGGGTTTCTGTTAAGAGTCGGAATCTTTTTTCACGGTTCCAACTTACCCAAAAGTTTTCTATTTAAAAATAAAAAAGAAAATGTTTGTGGATTAGTTTGATAATGTTTTTCCATCAATATAAACAAGATAAAACAATTTATAATGATGTAGACACACTAATAACCAATTATTTATCATAATTACATCAAGTCATATTATACAAAATTAATAAGAATAGGTGAGCATGAAAATTTATCTCACATAATACTGTATAAGTAATCATGCTAATAAAACACAAAAGGCACATCCAACATGTTATCATGGAGTCAAGCAATACAACATACATGGATTAAAATATGTATGGAATTTTGATCTCTATTTTTATATAACGATGAATATATCAACACATCCTTTACATACTGTTCCTAGAGTAAAATACCTCAAATATAATAAAACAGTTAGCAGTAGTAATCATATCAATCACTCAAGGTGAAAAAATAATCATTTGTAATCATGAACAAACATGAAAAAATGTCTCATCCCTGACCAATATGTACTCTCCCCTTGTCTGGGTTGATCCATCCCAAAAAATTCTATTTACCAAGAATTAGCAAGTTCCTAGTATCTTATCTACCTTCCAAAAATACTATGAAAAAGGAAAAAATAACCTCTGAAACCAATTTGAAATTTCCCAACCAATGATCTACCAAAAGGGTTCCTTGAACCAGTTGATCACATGGACTCAAGTGTTCCTATCGATAATATATAGGCTACTGACCAGAAATCATGGGCCAATAATGTAGTGGTGGGAAGACTATACCACCGTGGTCTGAGAGGAACTACATTATAATCATAATAAATAAATCAAAATTGGAATTTGTATTAATAAAATCAATCAGAAGACAATAAAAACGATAAAATATAAGACTACAAGTATACATGAATCCATGTCCATGTGATTTTACAATATCCAATTTGGAAATCATTCACATTGAAATAAAATACATATATAGGAAAGGTATAAAATCACATATAAGAATCCAAAAAACTGGCTCAGTTCATTTCTCTTACGAAACTATATATACAAATAACAGTATGAAAAGAATTACAACAATAATGCAGAATCTAGAACCTATCCCTGCAACCAAGTGAATTGGTTACGTACACTAGTGTAATGGTGTCCCAAATTGGTTGTGAGATAAACTCGATACGCAACCACTATAAAATTATAGATATATCCAGTATGTCTGTATAAAATATAATAGTGTGAAGTTTTATCAAATAAAATAGATAAATAAATATAACCAATTTGGGATCATGTTTTTTAAAGGATGCCTGACTGAACATATCTACTTTTTCATAAGCCAGGATACCTCAGAACATGTGCACATGGACATATATATATATATATATTCTTGTATATATTTATATTTACAAGATACATAGTGACATATGTATTTATATTTATTGATAATATTATTATCTAGGACCCGAGGTACAACTCAAGCATCCATGCATAGTCACTAAGGTCTCGTAGAGTGATAAGGGATTCGATGCTCAGAAATCAAAATTCTTAAGGGGAACCATGCTCGAGTTTCATAATTCAATAGGTCCATAATGACCAAGTAACATAATCAATAGGGGATACCATTACCGTGCATCATAAGTCATAATTGACACCGTGCTCGAGTATCATAAATCATAAGTGTTGTCATGCCTATGTAACATAAATCAACAGTGATATCATACCCAACTATCATAATCCAATGGTTACTCCAATCCATAATATCATAATCAACTTGGTATATCATTCCCAAATATCATAAATCATAATGGATTTAATACCTGAGTATCATAAATGAAAAGGGATGTCATCCCCATGTATTATAAATTAATAGAGACGTTATACCAGAATAACATAATTAAATGTTATTCCATGCCAAAATAAGATAAATCATAATGGATTACATTTCTAAGTATCAAATTCGAAATATGAGATGTCGTTCTTGAGTATTACATTAAAATAAGTGACAACATTCATGTGTATTACAAGTAATAAATTATATAAATAAGAGGCCATGTCTATGATCATGTCATATGAAAATCCAAATATATTACATGGTTAATTACATTTTTAGTAATTTTATAATTCCATGTGATGGACCATTCCATTTATCAACTTATCGTGTGAGATGATTCAATGAATACGTTCATTAATTGATATTGTCTAATTATAGATCATTTCTATTAACATTTCATTTTATTTTAAATGTTTATTTTATCTATAAGGATGGTTCTAGGGTAATTTAAATAATGATAACAATCTAAATTGGAAACACCAAAATTTTTCATCATCTATTTAGTTATATTTAGAATATCATTCTAGGAGAGGTGTGTTAGTACACCTTGAAAGGTGATGGTAAATTCCTAACCTTAGCATAAATGACAAAAAATATGAAAATAGTTCCAAAGGGTTGGTTCGATTGAAGGTACAGATCCACTAATGGTAAATTTTATATGTGAAATGGAAATATTATTTTTCTATAATCATTAACATAATAAATTGTGCATTTAAGAGGTGATGCATATAAAATTTGGTACATATCACAATGAAATATTTCATAAACATGATTGACTATTAGGGAATTCTAAGATACCACCAGCCATTTACTAAGGATGATTCACTCATCTAGTAAAAAATCATTATTTTGAGATGTCTTGATAGAAATTGATGAGATAGTAAAATTCCCATTAAAATGGGTGAATTAACTCACACAAAGATGACCCGAAATATTGATAATGAATCTGTTAAAGGAGGAAGGAGGAGTTATAGACTCACATATATTATTCGTATTCATCCAATGATGATCGATTTTTACCCTAGATGAAGGAGATACAACTATACCTATGAGGAGATCCCAAGGAAGATCTTATGCGGTGCTAATGCATGCAAGAAGTGTGTTAGAAAGAGGGGGAAGCCACTTAAGGAGAAGATGGTAAATTAATAAAATGGCCCCTTAGTGAACCATATTGTTTCACAACATGGTTTCATTAATCATGTGTCAGCTATGTGGTTCCACAAGCTGGGTAGTACCAAGGATGTGTGCTAGGAACACGGTTCTCTAAACCATGCAAAGGATATACGAATCACCTCTACATTTCATTATACATGTATAGAATGACTATTAATTCCTCTCACGTGGCTAGAATAAGCTGCGTGACAACCTCTTCTCTCCAGGACAAGGATACATAGTTTCTTTTTGAGGGAAGCATGATTTAATAAAACCATTTCCCTATAAAAAAACATGTCAAACTATTGTGCAACACAGTTATACCTAAATATTCTCTAACTATGCACCCTAGTCTACATCACCCAAAAAATGATTTTTTTAGGACATGAAACTCTGAAAACTAATAAAACCATCTAATACACCACTCGAGATTTAAAATCCATTTAAAAATAACTTCTTTATGTTTCCCATCACCCATATATTCATTCTAAATCATATTTTCAAAATTGTCTCATCCGCTTTATGATAATATTGGAATTCACTTAGAATTTTCATTGGTCCAAAAATGAAAGATTCAACTATTCAGGTATATGAATTCAAAGGCTCAAATATGTATCCAAATTTTATCTATTCAATCACCCAAATACTAGAATTATACATAATATAATTAATCAATGTATAGTTATGTGCATGTGGATATTTTAGAAACATGGTATTCCTCTACTATCATAAAGGAAGAATCACTTATGATTACAGGAAAATCTTGTAGAAACCATGTGAGTATCCAAGAACCAAATCATATATAGACATAATGATCATATCAAATTAAATTAGAAAATTCATTTGGAGAGCCCATTCTCCAAAATAAAGAAAGATATATAATATTTATTAGGGATTTGAAGACCATGAATATGAAGGATATATCCAATAGTACGAGAACATAAGGATCTCAGGAGGTTGAAATAATCTCAAGAAAACATTAATTTAAAGGATGGGGAATAAAAAAACAAATGAGGATATATTTTGGATTTTTTAAATTTCACATATCAGAACCAGTTCCAAAAATCATAAGAGAAAGGAAATTCATTAAAGATGATATATATTTTCAAATATAAACTCCCTATTGTTTGAGGTCATTTGATATCCTAGGTAACATTGTTTTCTAAATTTTATTTATTATAATCCATTGAAATTATTATAGGGAATATTTTCATATATGAAGTAATTTTCTTAATTTTAATTTATTATCTTATAACTAAAATTGTATGGTTATTCAAATCAATGGATATAAAATAGATGTTCTCTCTATGTAAATTTATATTGAAAGATATGTCATTTTAGTATTATATTTCATCCATATATAGCTAATTAGAGTTCATTGGATAGTCAAATAACTTACCTATAAGGATTAAAACATTTACTAAGGTCCTGATATAATGTTAAGGAAATGTTATATGTTTTACTTGTGGTCTTTTTAGTTTCATTAAAATTTTAATTAGAAAATTTTAATGAAAATAAATAACAGTGTATACATACTATCAAAACTAGACCATAGTTATTTCTTTTTAAATATTTTTCACTTATTTATTTTACATATATCTTCAATATAAAATTTCTTTTATTTTTTATATGTTTTTACTATTTTTTATTGTTGTTCAAACCAAAAAATAAAAATTTTAAATAACTAAAAACAAAAAAATAACAACTAAAATCCCAATTGATAACATCCTTGAGAAATAACCAATGGTGTTGTTTTAATTCATTCCATATGGGATAATGATATTTTTCTGAAGGATCTATAAAAATATCATCATCAACTTATAAATATTTTCGGAGAGTTTTCTTCTGTCAATTAATTTTATTTTTCATGAAAATAAGTTCTAACACAAATTTAGCCCCTTTAGATTGTGTAATTCATCAAAATATCATTCTAGAGTGAGGGATGACAATAGTTTGATCCTTAAATCCAATTGTTTTAAAAAAAAATAGTGAATAATTCCAGTGATAGATTATTTAAAATTTAACCATTTTAATAATAATTTCTAGATAATACCTATGTGAAAATGAAATAATTAGGACTGAAAAAATAAAAGAAATATGATATATCCATCTTATGAAGATTATCAAAACACTACTTAAAATAAAAATTATCTATCTAGATTTGAAATAAATTCTACATTCATATATGAACTTCCATAAGTCTATAGAAATATAGGATATAATCCACAGAAACACTATTAGAATTTTTTTTATTTTTGTGTTTATATAAATCCTTCATGAGTCAATGAATACCAAATAAAATATTGATCATTACACTTTCCATAAGAGAGTGTCTAGGACATAGTTATTTTAACACTCAACTCTGATTATGACCAGAATGAATTAGAAGTTGTTTTCCCTAAAAAATGAATTCCAACCTCTAGAACTACATCAATTAGAAAATAAATCTACGGTATTAGGAAATATCAAGGAGAAACCATTCATCAATATTGGAAAATTCTTTAATATTTTTTTTTATAATCCCACCACAAGATATTTGAGAAACATTTAATTCAATAAATTTATGAAGGATTTTAATTGACATATAAGAGTATGATGTATAATATTATTGGAGGTTCCTTAGTTGTAAAAGGAGTATATGGTCCTTAGAATTTAATGGAAAAAAATTTCCTAGGATGATAAACAATTTAGAATAAGAGGATTCATTCATGTTTAAGTTTCTCATGAATTTACCACTTGTATTTATGAAAATAGTAGGATAATGAGTCAACATAGGGATCATACCACCTTGTTGACTTCTATGATGATTTCTAATACCTATTAACCCCATGATAAACATGAAACTATATTTTAATCACATGTTCACTATTAAATTTTCGATTCTAGTGATCAATTCATTATTCAATGACCACAAGTACACGACCCATCTAAAACCTATGATATGTTATTCTAGGAATACCCTTTCCATCAAATCATGAAAGATATTTTTGATTCAAATAACTTAAGAACAACCAACCTTAAGAAAAATTTATACACCCTAATCATCCGAACATATTTTTCTGTGGAAAAACCTATAAATAACCAAAAATATAACTAAATGGGAAATCTAATTCCCAATATTAAAAATTCATCATGATAAAACCAATCACAAAGTAGAAATTATCCTTGAAAAAACTATAATGAAACAACACATTTTTTTATGTACCTTTATGACCCAAATGGGAAAACAGACCTATGATTTTGATAGTATAAGAAATCATATAATATGTGTTTTATTTTCAAAACCTCGTGTATCTACCAAAAATAATGGGAAGAAAAATTTATGTTCCATAAAACATAGGAGTGGTACAATACTGAAAAATCATTGACCTATAAATTCCAAATCTATAATTAATGTTTAACTTAATGATAAACATTCCATGAATTTCCACTTATTTTAGAATATTATAATGAATAGATAGTTAATGTTGTACCTGTATAAATGTCTAAACATTATTTTAATGAAAATCAGTATCATAAGAGGAGGTACTTGTTAAAAGGACTTAGAAATATTTGAGGATAAATATAAGAAATTATGTTCCCAAAAATAGTACTCGAAATGTTAAAAAAAATACATACCCCCACTTCAATATTATATATGTAAACCCCTAAATAAGACTCTAATTGAGGTAAAATTGGGCAATGAAATTTTAGATACTTTTAGTAAAATAAAGGTAAATATTACATTACATTATGGTGTGAAATAGAATTCCCATTATTCAAAATTCTTATCGAGAATTTATTCTCATGAAATTAAATTCCATGGAGGACAAATAATTAACCAAGGAATAAATTATTATTTCAGGATCGAACATGCCTTACCAGTAAAATAAAAATATCCATGATCATTTATGATTTTCTATACTATATGATAATATAAATTCATTGATTTCATGTCATAACTACAAGATCCAATAAATGTTATGCCAAATTTAGTATACTCAACCAAAAAATTTGGAGAACTCAAACCTACTAAAATTTCTATCCAATTCGAAAATCAAAATAGAACTAAACCTAATAGAGTTATTGAAGATTCTTTATTATAAGTCAAATACATGATTTTCTAGGATGATTTTTATGCCTTGGATATATAATATTATAGATTTACTACACATGGAAAATTTATTATTTTGAGGCCCTTTTGAAAATTTCCAAATAATTCATCAATGTCTAAAGAGGAACACTGTTACTTGAATTTACAGGAGAAGATACTCCCTTAAATATTTTCCAATCCATAAAAAATCCCAATGATTACGCTTCACCCCTCCCACTAATAATGAACATGCTATATTTTTTCCATGAATTTGATTCTTGATTTTATTTGTGGTAAATAATTAAGAATATCATTTAAAAATAATCCTTTTTACTTAAAAAAATTTTACTTAAATAAGAACCATGATGTTTCATTAGAAGAAAATTAAAATATACAACATCTTTTAGTGGTTTTTTTATTTAAATAGAATTGAAACTGGTTTCATAATGACTCAATAGAAACCAGAAACATTAAGATATATTTGATTTGTAGTTGAAATAAAAATATGTTTTCTTGTAAAATCAATTCTACTTGATTTAAATCTAATTTAAATTATGTTTATAAAATAGATAATAACTATTCCAAAAACAATAAAATTCCATTGCAAAACATATTTATGAAAATATTTAGATAGAATCTATTTTTACAATCATGAATCTGAAAACTAAACATTTTTTACATGAATGGGGAAAAAATTAATAATTCTTAATAACAAAAAACTCATTCGTCTAATTAAAATATCACTTTTGAGTTTGAGTTGAAACTACTTCTTGTAAACCTTAAATATTACTTATTAGATGATAATTATATTTTTATTCTGATTATTTATAAAAATATGAAAAAATTTCAAGAAAAAACATTTTAGAGTAATTTGAAAAAAAAGAGAGCATTATAAGGTAATCGAACTAACTGGACTAGAATCATGAATTTGGATTACATGAATTGAATTTTGTTGGAGGAAATTGTTAATAATTTAAGGTAATTTCAAAGGAGATTAAATCCAATAAAATTATTGGTTCTAAATAATAGATTAAACTTTTTATATACTAGAAAAGTATTCCACATATCTGATAGTCAACGGGTTAGTTTCAACCTTGTTGATTTTAAAAAGGGTGTATTCGCTATTTCAATTAATGAATTTTGATAGCTTGATTCTATTAAAATGAAAAATAAATTTAAGATGTTTATTGATTATATAAAAAAAATTAGTGACTCTAAAAGATCATTTTACCCTTTATTTCATTACCAATTGTTTTAAAGTCTTACATTATAGACCCATTATTATTTTCATGATGCATTCAATAGTTACTTTCAAATTTCTGTTACACATAAAGATGAAGAAAAAGTAAAATTAATCAGTGATTTTAGACATTTTCTTATTATATATGTTTTTTCTCTATTTAATTTCTTAATAATTTTTAAAATATTTATTATTCTTATTTTCTCTAAATTTTTATAAATTTTCATGGAATTATTTACGTATAGTTTCACTACTTATTAATCATTAATTAAATTATGTTTGAAATGTTTTTTTACT
This sequence comes from Viscum album, assembly GCA_963277665.1. NCBI lineage: Eukaryota > Viridiplantae > Streptophyta > Magnoliopsida > Santalales > Viscaceae > Viscum > Viscum album. The sequence goes on from OY728148.1 coordinate 398,733,381, forward strand.
ATACCTAAAATTATATTCATAATAATAGTGTTCTTAATTTTGAAAAATGTGATTTTATAGTGGTTTAATAAATTATTATCTGATCTTTTGTATTTAAATATTGAATTCAATATTATCAATCTGGTGTTGAAATCAATTTTTCACTACCATAACACCAATATTGTGAGAGATATGAGATGTTATCTTATCCCTGCTGGGTTTTGTAGAAAATTTATTAAACAATTTAGAAAAAATACAAATAGGATATCAATAATACTTCAATAAAAAATCAAATTACTTTTTAATGAGATTTTTTAATTTGACTTCATGGAGATGAAAAAAATCGATATCCAAAACCATCATCTAACCATTAATATTGACCTACCTTTTTATTTGATAAATGATTCCACCAATTCTAAAATTCAAATGGTATTGATTAAAAATTTCAAAAATAAATCTTGAGTAAAATATTATACCTTTATGAAAATAGATAAATCCCAATCCAGTCTCGTAACTACTAGGAATGATATATTTAGTTACTTCCTTTACCTAGGATAAGTTTAAATGTTATTTAAATGGTTAAAAAGTTAATCTCTTCACATACCATTATATGATAATATTTTTAATAAAAATATGATGAAAACCCATGGATTATAAGTTGGATATTATTATTAAAAGAGTTAAATAAGGTGATGAATAATATAAATGGATGGAAAAATACAATGGATGAAAATTTAGGCTATTAGCCCAATGTTTTTTATTATAAAATTTAAATCTATCCACATAATCAATAAACATTCCGTGAAGAAGAATTTTGTACTACTAATACTAAGAGAATACTATTTTTGGTATTTAAATCATTTGGATGCTAATGAAATTCTCAATTGGTTTTATAAGAATTTTTTTCTAGTATTATGAGTGACTCAAAGAGAAACATTTGGGATGATCCTTACTTATAGCACATTGGTAGTGATCAAATAATAAGGAAATGAAATCCAAAATTTGATGTTAAATTATTTTCCAATTTTTTTCACACATTGGGCTGTTGTGGAATTTTTGTACCTAAATAAATATATCAAAAATTACATTATTTTCATTACTTTTGGCCTACCATATTTTGATATTTTTTTGAGTTTTTTAATGCTTAAAAAATATTCCAACCGCAATTTTATATTTCTAAAAAGAATTAGATTCCCCAAATAACCATTTTATTATGTGATTCTTTATTTATGAGGAATAAATTTCATGGGAAAATTTACCAATTAATTTGAATATATTTACATATTTCATTATAATTATTATTTTTTATGTGGGTATCAACTATGATGAAATAGATTTTGTTTTCATGATTTAGATTCCCAAATTTTAAATCCCAAGTCAAGGGACTCAAATTTGTAACAGAACATTGGAATGTATTTTGAGGAAATATCAAGTTTAAGAGAGAATGGATAGACCACATCACCATTAAAAAATTGAATAGATGGAGGTTCAAATAGATAAATCAAACATATTTTAGAAAACATCGTTCACCTAAATATAAAATATTAGAGTTTGAGAATAGATGATACTCTTTATTAATAAAGAACACAATTTAAAAATATAATTATAATATTTTATTTTATACCAGAGTTTGAAAAATCTTGTCACCTTACTTTTTATTTATAACATAATTATTTATGGATGTAAAAAATTGTAACATAAAACTGATTTCATCCAGAAAATGAAGAAATCTTTTTTAGGAACTGAATGTTTCACAAATCAGCCTAGTATGTCATCTGACCCAATTCCCAACTCAGCCTGTGGTAAGACATAAAGGGCCTTCGTGATCCCCATGGTATGGACACAATTGTGTGGGTATCAAAAGTTAACTTTTCAGAATGATTTCACCCATTATTAATCACCAGAATCATAGAACAAGAATAACCCATCATCACAAAAAAATAACAATATCCAAAATAGATATAACCATCAAAAGTTAAAAATTAAACTTTAATGAAACCAAAAACATAAAATAGGGATGGGAACCAACTACACTATAAAGAACCTCCATGAATCAAAATGGAAAACAACCTCAAGACACATCATCCAAAACCTTTATGAAGATGAACACTAACAACTAGATTTTCCATTACCACAAAAAACATCTTTGTTTTACCTAGGTTAAACATATGTGGATCTACATACACCTAAGTTGTATGTTGGGTGTGAGACAATGTGAAGTAGGATATCACCTAAGTATAAATATTATATGATAAATAATATAATACATATCAACATATGAGTTTTAGTAAGGATAAAAAACATTTTTTTTAAAAAAAACCTTCAAAGAAAACATTTTTATAAAGAATTGACATTAAAATGAAAGAAATGTTCACCATATGAAGATGGTAAGCATCTTATTACTTTTGAATAATTGGTAATCCAAAAAGTTACTATCACTATTAAGACCCTAGTAACCTAATATCTCGGTGATATGGTATTGATGACCCACATCTTCCTTATGCTTGATCCACTAAATATGAATCCTTTTGATGCTCTTGTGATATCCAGTCATCTTCATAGTTTAGTTAGTGTTTTAGCATCAATCATTTTAGAAGGAACCGATACATAGACCCATAAATCCAACTAGCATACTAGTCCTTATCCACTAACATAGATACAAAGGATTCCCTTTGGAAAAAATTCCATTTCTCATGTCACGTAGATCACATCTTTCAAAAACATACGCCGAACAGTATGAGTACACATGAAAAAAACACTATTTTTTATAAGAAAAAACTCTTTAAAATCAAAAAATACAACCAATACATTTAAAAATACACTTCTCAAAAAATAAAAAAAATCATGGAACCCATTTAGGAATCAAATAAATAATACCATAATCATCTAATAATGCTAAATCATGGAATGGCCTACCTCATTTTTTGGAAACTTCTAGAATCTGGTGGAAAACCACAATTGTGCGACAAGGGGACCCTATAAAGGAATGATAATACCAGAAACCCCAATATTATTTCCAGGAACCCAATATTGAACTATTATTAAGTCAAAAAATATTTTTTAGAATGAATAATCTGAATAAAAATGAAAAACATACCAATTGAATGGAATAAATAAACAAAGGGGATTACATGATTTTTCCTTGAAGATCCAAAACTCCACAAATTAACAGAGACCTAAAGGAGACAAGAGGGAGAGGTAAAGTCACCTAAGGATATGAATCTTGAATGGGGAGAGAAAGGGTAGATTCATGGTTATATTTTAATTGGGGAAAAGGGTAAATTCTATAGTTTTAAGAACCCAGAAAGGTGCATGGTTTGGATGCATGAACAACCAAACCAAGAAAAACCTATGTGTCCCCCTTTTTCCAAGGATAAATGAGGATCTATGGTTCCTAGGGGAAGTCCACACACATATTCGGTTTACCATGAACCAAATATAGAACCACTGGTCTAGGTGCATGGTCCCTCTTGGGCTTGATCACGATTCCTTGTAAATGTGTTCCAATCATGCTCCTCCTATTATTATGTCTAAAAACTCCATGTTCACTAGAAACAACTAGGAAAGATAATGAACCAAGATAAAAACGAAAATAAATAAGAAAATACCTCATAATGAAATAATGGGTGTGTCAATTGTATCCATCATGAGAACTTTATAACCAAAGAAATTAAAAATAATGTTTTATCATAGAAAAAATTGTCATTATTCCTCAACCCCTGATTTCTGATCCCATGTCTCAGGGTTATCATCACCATGATTCTATATAAATTTAACCAACCATTTGTAAATCACATAAATAACTTTTTATTTGGATTCCATAATCCACACTAGCCACTCAAACATAGAAAATCAGGCTCCAAATCTTTCCAATTAAACATGTGGTAAGCATCCAAATTATACCTTTTCAAGTGATAGATGTGGAACACCTCGTGGATTTATATAAACATATAATGAAAAGTTAAATGGTATTCTAACTTAAAAATTTTCTTAACTATCTTTAATGGTCCAAGATACCTCGATGGTACCTTCCCTTTATTACCAAGGCAATAGTAACCCAAACAGGGAGCCACATTTAAAAATTCACAATCATCCATGTATAATTAAAAGTCTCAATGCTGATGATAATCATAATAATTGTGATAAATATACCCTATAAAATACTATTGTAAGATCAAATAAACATTATTAGATGTATTCTAAATGAGTCTCATTCCCAAATATGAGTTCTCACCCACCTTCATCCATAATAATTGAGAAAGACACTTCTGACCATATAATTCATCAAACGGGTCTATTCATATGGAGTATTTATTAATTATTATTATAGGATAACATAACCAATACCAATATATATATCCCCCAAGCCTCTAAAAGCCAACACATATTCCTGGAGTATGTGTTGTAGAATCTGATTTTCTCTCTCTTGATGACTCTCCACTAAAGGATAGTATTCCATAATTATCTTGGATAGTGACCCCATTCCCTCTAATTTCCATCCCAAAACCATTAGGTAAAATGGGGGACACTTTATAAAATTATAGTTGATGCCACACCATGAAGAGTCACAATTTCTTGAACATAGAACCACTGCGATTCATACACATTGGTTGAATCCATGATATGAATGAATTGGGATGATTTGGTTAGTTGGTAAATCACCACCCATATGTTGTTACATACCTAGGGTGTATGAAATCTTCTAATAATGAACTCCATAGTGAACGCTACCCACTTCTAGGTATGAATGGGTAGTGTATGAAGAAAACCATAGGGCCTCTAGTGCTCTACTTGAACCTACAAACACATATGACACTGAGATAAAAAGCCACATATTTACCATCTCAGACCTATAAAATAGAAAAAAAGAGGCATATCATAAAACATCTTGGTGGTACTTTGATGTATATCCCACTAAGAATAATGGATATTATGCATCCCCACCTTTTCCATGGACAAATTTACCTCAAAGTGACAAAAAATAAAACTCCACCTGAAGATGAATCACACTCACATGGAACACCTCTACAATTTTATAACTGGATAGAATACTGGAACACATAATCACTAAGAAATTATTTTTAAATCAACTCTTGAAGGGAAGGAGTCATCTGAACACTATCCATGAATGCACCTCTTTTCTGGTACTTGGTTTCTACATTTATCTAGGGAAATATCCCGATTAATGTCCACTCATCTCTGGAATTATTTAGGGTCTGCACTAGCACTCTCTTTCACAATTAATCTTGTAGCACATTACATTTTCATAGTGTGTAGAGGATATTAAAATTGAACACTAATGGAACTCTAATTAATGAAATTTCCTTAAATTTGGATCCTTTTAAGTGAAATTTATGTTATGCTTTTATGGTTTTAGAAGACAAAAAAATTATCCCATAAGTGATAATGATGACGCATCTTCATGGAAATCGTCACATATATAAATTTCAGTTCAAGGGATGGGTAATTCATTTTGTGTGGTCAAAGATGGAAATAACCATAGTCCAACACATTCTCAACCTGTATTAGCACACACCCAAGACCCATATTTGAGGAATCATAGTAGACCACATATCACCTTTCAGATTCCATCAAGATCAAAACATGGTTATGTTTAACCACAACTTAATCTACTCAACAGATTCCTATCACTTTAGGATCAATTCTAATTTTTCCCCATTTTCGGGTAAGTGCAGTAATGGGAGAGGAAACTAGGTATAAATCCTTAAAAATCTACAAGTAATACCATACAAGGCCCGAAAAAGTCATGATATCAAAAACATTTATTGGATACTACCATGACATCGCAACTTTTATCTTATTAAGGCCCATAAAAACCCATGTCTACAAAATGAAATGACTCAGAAACATAAAATTTTTGATCCATAATGTACACATGAAGAGATTAACATAAAAATGATGATCTTAATGTGTCAACAACATAATCATCAAGTGTTTCTCTTGATCCTCCTTGGTTTCTAAGGAAAAGTGGATGCCCACAATAAAATACCATTGAAAAGGAGCCATCTTACTGGTGAAAAACATGGTTCATATACACAATGAAGAATAATGGAGAACGTATCAATCCAATAGTCATGACCAAATATTCAAATTAGTTTTAACTTTTTTGGAAAGATATTTTCAAGATATCCACCTCTCTGACTCGGACCCAGTGATACCCAAAATAAAAAATAATTCCTTTCAAACGAGCTTTCACCCTTAAGTTGATAAAAAATGTAATCACTGTGGTTAGAGGGTATTTTCTTATCATCTTTTTAGCTTGATTCTGATCATCATTGCATAAGAGGAGAGACCTATCCACCTTTTCTAAAATGAAAATGGGGTATCCCATGGTGAGAGTCTGGGTTGCATGGATCATTTGGATTCAAAATCATCCAGCTATAAATTTAATTAAATAAACTCATTGGGAGCATAAAATATGATGAAAGATATATCTGTTCTGTTCCAAGTGCCAAATTGATGGTGAATTCTACATCTCACTCTGGAGTAAAACATGAGAAGTCATCTGAAAACACCTTTGGGAAGACATCCACCATAAGAGGAAATCCATTTTCAAATCCCCTATCATAGTCCTCTAGCATGAATGATGTCATTTAGATTGAAATACTATCCGACTATAGATTTTTAGGTCTAACACATCCTAACATAAGATCCAATTTACAATGAAAAACATTGGTACTTCCATCAGGTGACACAAAACATTCACACCACCAATAAAATTTATTTTGTTCCTAAATACACACCATCCAATCTGTATTAGGGATCACATAGAATAGGTACATTTCCAAAACTAGGAAATCCCATTCCTGCTCAATCTCAAACATAGTGAGTGCACATGATGGAAACCTAAAATCCTTCTCTCAATTCTTACTGAGAAGTATCCTTATATCAATCAAATAAAACATAAGATCTGTTGTAAATTTCTAATAATCTACCTAATTGGTAGAAATTATAGAAATCATGTCCCTTTTATCAAAAAATTAAACAAATATAGATGATGCAATAAAAATAGTACCTAAAACATTTTTGGGTCCTAAATTAGATTCAGCTAGCTTCTAATCGAGAGAAATAATGTTTCTCATCTTTATCTGAGCCTAATAACGAACACTAGTCTATGACACCTCTCCAAGTTTACATTGACTAAAATAATATCCATCCATTATGCAAAACTACCAAAACACTAACCCATTTTCCTATACATAATTTAGTAGGATGAAATCTCTCAAGGGGCCATAGAACCTAATTCACCCTAGTATGGATGTGTGGATTTGGAAAATCACTGAAAGTTCCCTATATGTCCACACTGATGGAGAGGTTTTGTTGGAACTTGGCACGCATATCATGTATGATCCTAGACGTAATACAGGTATTTATTTTTTAAAATTTTTGTTTAAACCTATTTTTTATTAATGGAATACTTATCAGTTGCATGAGGAAGTTTCGGGGTTTTGTGGGGTTTGAAAAATAAAAAAATGGGGAAAATGGATTTCTAGTACATGTTTTATAGTTTGTGAATGGTTAGGGGGAACTGTGCACCCAAACCATGCTAGCTATGGAGGAGGGGTGCAAGGTTAAGTAAACCATTAATGTAGAAAGGCTATATCATACGGTCATGGATAGAGGAATTCTAAACTATTGGTGCATGGTTTGTGAAACTGTGATGGATCCCCAAGAAACCATGTATCTTGGACCCATCTTAGATAGAGTCAAGAACACGGTTTGATAAATCGTGTGGCCAAACCATGCACCCCATTAAAAAGTGGTAAATTAACACTTTCCACCTCAATATTTTAAATATTCTCACTTGATTTTCTTCATCATTCATCCTCCTCTAGCTCTAGTGATGACCCAAAATTCCCAATACATCCCAGGGATCAATCCCATTCTATTCTGAGTCATTTGGATCACTTTTGGTTGTGGATTGAAGCTAGAAATATTTCTAAAACTTTTATTTATTCTCTTTTCTAAATAGATAGTTTTGGTTCTATTCATATTCTTCTGTGTCCCAAATACACTCTTTTTTAGTGGATCATGGGATGGGAATTCAAAGGGTTCTTCAATATGTATATAAGGATATGTGATCTTCCATGTACGAATTTTAGGTAGGTGGTTTACAAGTTCTTCCCATATTATTTATATTTATTTGTACATGTTTGAATATGTTAATGGTTTTATTTTGATGATAATTTGATTCCCCTAGTATGATTTGACAAAATGATTGGATAAATGACGAATTAAAACCCTCCTGATCCTCGTGCGATGCATTGAGGTAGATTTTTCTAATCTTAGAGCCACCAATGGGGTGAGCCATTCTCTCGAACATAAAAAATTGTGATGTTGAATATAGATTTATTATGATAAAATAGAGACCATGATGTATGTGTCGACAAGTGAGTTTATATTTTTAAAGGAACTATTGGGGGTGGTGTCTAGTAATTGATAATTGTATAAGAGATTGTTTTGAATTCATGAATGGGTTAAATAAGTTAAAGTGATTATGAAAAATGGATTTTGGGATGGAGTGTAATTTTTTTAATTAGTTAAGGAAAGAGGTTAAAATTAATGCATTGATTATGTAGTGGTTGGTGAAAGTCTTGTGAAATGTTTGAATATGATTGTAAATATGGATAATGATTAATGGAATCATGTGAACATGTCTCGGTAGTTGTCGGTATTTACTGATTCATTACTCACATGGGTTAGGTAGTACTGAGGCTCTAAACCCCACCACTAGAATTCACAGTTTAGGGTGTTGGACTAATGCTCTAGGCCCCTAATGGATGCATTGGACGAATACCTGGACTAATTCTCCAAGGTAAGTGTGATGAAAATGGTTGAGGTTAACTAGAATAAAATTCCCATGTAGGTGTAATGAATTGTATTGTGTGATGTTTTCCCTAGTGAGATAGGGAACTTGATTTATTGCTGTATGCATAGAGGTTTACAAGCTTTGGAAATTGTAAAAAATAAATTGAATGCCTATCCCCTGGTCATATATTATTATAATGGTTTAGTTAAATATTTATTTTCTAATGGAATCTCATTACCCCTTTCTTACATTTTATATATTAGTGAACACATTCACTATATGTTAGACTAGATATTTTGTAGACACCATAGGTGGGGGCCTACTGAGTTTTACTCACACCCTTCCCACCATTGGGTACCTGAGTAGATTTAATAGTAGTATTACATGAAATAAAATCCTTATTCTAGAGAGGTGATTTGATCATTGTTTGGGCATAGATTAGGATATTGATTTGGGGAAAGGACATGTTTTGTGGATTTTTCTGTTTATTTTTATTTTTGGGTTCTCTATAACTTGACGTTGTAAGTATTGACATGGAATATTTACTTTTTAGTTCTGGGTTGTACCTAGTGTTGAGAAATGGTTAGTAAATTATTTATTAGGATTATTTTTTGTTGTTTCCTTTATTTCTCAATGTTATCTATGGTTTTTCGCACTAATAAATAGGGTATAGTATCCCCATATGTTCTTTTAGACCCTCACTGCAATTCGGTAGCCTCTCGTATATGGAGTGGTGCATTTGATGTCTTTTATTAACTAGGATTGAGGTATCGGTTTAGTGGATTCTGGGTTGGGTATTTACCAAGTGGTATGATAGCATTTCTTTAATGTGGTTTTATTATTTTGGGATGGTATATGAGAGATTAGGATGTGTTGATCCTTGGAAATGAGATCATGCATAGGATTATTTAACCCATGTATGAGGGAAAACCTATGTACCCAGGGTGTGGATTGTTGTTCTTGACATATGATTCTATATTTGAATGATATTTCAATATTAGGTGATGAAATTATTATTTAATGGGACTCTATTGTGATATTTTTATCATGACAAGAATGACCCATGGTTTTTCAATCATGAATCATTTTAAGAATCCAGGGATATAGGTGGCATGCATCATGATAGGAACACACAGGATGGGTGCGTGGGACATGAATGGTAGTATGAATTTTACTTTCTTGAAAACATAAATAAAATATTGTCAAATAATGTTGATTGAAATTCTTAAATTGAATGAATGTTAAATAATGGTTAAAGGATTATACTAAATGAAGGTTGGGAATGAGTTTACATATTGTTTATAACAAGTTGTGAAATGGGAAATCTGCTTAAGAGGACATATTTATTGTGTGTGTGTGGATATAGTTTTAAAAAGGTTTATAATGAAATACATGTGACATTTTATGTCTGTTTACCCTTGTTGACCATGACCCATGGTAGGGATTGTTGAGGGTCGTGCACCAGGTGTGATGATGTCTATGGGGGATATTGTCTGCGAAATAGGTCATTTATGGATAGTAGAGATATTTATTTTTTTGAAAACAGTGGAAGTTTATTTTATGTGTTCTAGGACTCATGATTAGAATTTTAGAGAAATTACACCCTTTGATGAGTATTGGTTTGGAGACAAGAGAATATCACAAAAAATGATCCTCTAGAGGGGGGGAAATAAATCCTAGTGATCAAGGGAAATAGAGGAGTGGAATATTTCTATGAGAAATTTGATATTTTTATAAAGATGATGGAATGGGACCCAGGGATTGTTTCACCAAGCATGTTCAAGACGACTACAATGTTTCAGATGAAGCGCCCATTAAATTTTACTATAAAAGTTTGACCTATGGATTCTGAATTCTATATAGATACCATTCAGATGATAATTTATAATTTAGATACATTTCTGAAAAATAGAGTAATGTTGGAAGACTAAATGTTGTGAGGTAAGAAAAAGATATGGTGGGACATAATGGTTTAGACTCAGAAGGTAGAATGTATGATATAAAAGGGTTTATTAGAAAATTTTCTATAGAATTAATATCTAGTGACCTTGGGATAAGAGAATTAAGTGGAGGTAATGAGTTTGACCTAGGGGAATATGATGGTGATGGATTATGAAGGACATTTCTTAGACATCAAATGTTTTTATGACTTTGGTTTGAGATGAGGTAGCTATAGAGAGATGTTTGTAACATGCACATAGACATTAGTTCAACTCCCAGGTTAATATCGTAAACCTAAATAGGGTTATAGTGGTGATGGGTTAGGCTCTTATCTCATAGGGTTACCTCGAAGAGGATTATGCGGTGTTGATATGTAGTTTTTGTTGGGTGATCTGGTGGTGAGTCTTCTGATGGAAAGAAATGAAATTATGATAGTATCCAATAGGTCAGTAGTGGAAATTACATTCAATAGGTGGAGTCAATTACTCATAGAAGTGATAGAATCTTCTATTATTAGTGAGGTAGGCTATGTCTCTTGAAGGTTCATTGTGATCGGTGATTAGTTGAGTGATGAGAATGCGGAAGGTTGGGGAATGTGTAGAGTGTCTATAGGAACCCTCTATAGTTTGTAAATGAATGAGGTATGAGGCTAGTGTAAAGAATATACAACGGTTAGTTACCCCTTATTAGGAAGACATTTGGATCTCGACTGGTCATAAATATTGGATTGGAACGCATGGTACTCCAGAGTGTGAGATCCCATATCAAAATTTTATTATGGCACTAGGAACATTGACCAGAGCCTAAGATAGATGGACATGTTATATTCATTCATTTTTTCTTACATGTGGAGGTGTTGAGGCTGGGCCATCGACAATTTGATATATGATTCTTGTAGATTCTTTTCTATCTAGTGCTTTTTTATACCTATGAATCAAATTATTTTATTTCTTCATAGTTTTTGGTTATGTTGGGTCAAGATATGGAGAATATATGTGGAATTATACTGATTGATACATCATTGGGGGTACGAGAAGAAAATATCTTTCAATGTAAAGGGTTTGCCCTTCATGTCAATGGGTACCATTTTTTATGGGACCTGTTTGTACTCATGATGAATGGATTTGATATGATTTTGGTCATGGATTGGCTGGTGGTGTACATCGACCATATTGATTGTTACTATTTAAGGGTAACTTCAACATCTCTTAAGGGAGACACATATGTCCTCATAGTAAATGGAATATCTGAGCAAGTCTTGAAGGGATAGTTTTTCAGGATTTGGATGAACTCATGACCATAGTGGATTGTCTCATGATTAATAATGAGTGAGTGTAGAACATTGTATTACCTTCTAGGGTGGATCAGTTACAAGATGTGTTTCTCAAGAAATTTTTAGGGTTTCAAACAGATATGGATGTTGAGTTCACAATACAGTTTTTTCCGGGGGATGAACCAGTCTCCTTTTATTTCTATTGAATGGAAATTACATAGCTAAAGGAACATAAAATTCAGTTGAAGGAACTAATGAATAAGGGGTTTATTTTCCCATGTACATCATTTTGGGGGTCTCCAGTCTTGTTTTCCAATATGGATGATGGGTACTATTAGTTGTGTGTAGATTATCAAATTCTGAATCAGATGAAGGTTAAAAATTGATACCCTCATCCTCGAATTGATGATATTTTTGACCATATGAGAGGTTATTCAGTGTTTTCCAAATTTGATCAAATATTAGGGTATTGTCATGTAAGGGTGGCACCCAATAATATACCATAGACTTCCATTAGGAGTGGTATGGGTTGTATGAGTTTTTTTATTGCGTTCAGGTAGAAAAATATTTCCACATTGTTTATAGATCTAATGAACCAAATCATTCATCCACACCAAGATCATCTTGTAGTTTTTTTATTGACAACATCTTGGTGTACTCAAAGACTAATTATGATCATTGATAAAATAATCAAATCCTTTTGATTAAACTAAATGATAGGTGATATTCGATGATATCCAAATTACTTTTCTCTATTGATAGGGTTCACATCTTATGTCACATCATCTTAGAGGAATGAGTCTCAGTGGACCTATAGAAAGTGCATACAGTGGTTTATTGGGAACTGCCCAAGAATTTTTTCTATATCTTATGTTTTTGGTGATTAGAAAGATATTTCAAATGGTTTTTCAAAGGCTTCACCTGTTTGGATGCACTGCTTTCTAGGATAACCCAAAAGGGCATCATTTTGAATGGACTTAGTCATGTGTCAATGCCTTCCATGACTTAAAGAAGAGATTTACTACTACACTATTTTTTATTTTTATTGATCCCGGTGTAGAGTATACCTTTTTTTATGATTCATATGTTGTTGGGATTGGGGAGGTGTTGATGTAGAATGATCAGGTTGTTTTTTATGGTTTATAGAAGTTGAAGCCTCAGGAAAAAAAATACCCTACACATGTTCTTCAATTTTTTATGGTGGTTGATGCCTTAAATTATTGGTTAAATTAATTGTTGGGGGAACAATTAATGATTTATGTTGACCATAATATCCTAAAGTACATATTATCTCTATTTTATTTGTATCTTTATCATCAAATACGTTTTGAATACATGAAATTATTTGAATTTGATATGGTTTACACACCAGTAAAGGGACAGCGTGTTTCATATGCTTTGAGTTAGAGGACTCAAAATCATGTGGTTCTAAAATCAAGTATAGACTGGAAGATGATGGAGTTGTTTTATGAGATTCATCTTGAGTTATAGGATGGCCATCAGAAGATATCACTTTCATACATGGATTTTGATTCCATGTTTCTAAAATTGATTAAGGAAAGGTAGAATGAAGATTCAAAAAGTGTTGATTAGAGGGAAGTTTTTAAAGGTGGGGATTCACCTTCTATTTGTACCCTTGTAGAAGATGGGATTACTTTTGTTCATGACCTTGTAGTTGTATCTAGTTGTATGTGAGTAAATTTTATAGGTTATTTCCCTGACATGATGTGGGAAGTGGATCCTAATTTGACAACAATGTATCATGATCATCATAGATATTATTGGTGGAAAGGGTGGAAGAAATGGGTCACAGGTTTTGTGGCATGATTCCTTACCTATTAGAAGGTGAGGGATAAGCATCAACTATTAGGTGGTTTTCTATAGCCATTTCACATTCTATAATGGATGTGGGATGAAATTAAAATAGATTTCAGTGTGGGTCTCTTAAGGACTCCATAAAAGAATGATGCGATTTGGGGGGTTTTGGATTGTTTGACCAAGGAAGAACACTTCCTAATGATTTGAGATACCATCACCACTGATCATATGGGTGAGTGGTATGTTTGGGTGATAATACAGTTGAATAGGTTTCCAAAAATGACAGTTTTGAATCACGATCCACAATTTACATCACATTTCTCGAAGGGGTTGTCGGAGGTACTTGGTACCCAGGTGTTTTTGAGTACGACTTTCCACCCACAAAAATACAGGAAATCATATCATACAATTTAGGTACTAGAACACGTGTTGAGATCTTATTTCCAAAAAAAAATTGGATAATGGGAGAAACATTTAGTGCTTGTTGATTTCCCCAATAAAGATAGTTACCAGGAAAAAATTTTTATGGGACCATGTGAGGCTCTCAATGGGAGGCTATATATGTCACTATTATATTCGATGGAGGAATGAAATTCATAGTTGTTGGGTCTGAGTCTTTTTCATTCCATAATAGAGGTGGTTTAGTTAATACGAAAATAAATTTCAATTATTTATCATAAAAAGAAGTCATATGTGGATCAGTGTTGTAGAATTCTTGAGTTTGGTGTGTGTGATGATGTATTTATTTGGGTTTAAAAAGGTTGGTTCATTATCATATTTGGAAATAGGGCATGCTATCTCCCAAGTATGTAGGACCATTTGAGATTGTGGAGAAGATTAGACTGGTAGCATACCGATTGGATATTACAAAATGATGTAGTGAATTGCATGATTTTATTCATGTGTTACTTCTTTTACATCATCACCCTGACCCATCTCACATGATTGATGTTGAGGATGTAGTTCTTGAGGCTGATGTGTCCTTTCAGGAACAATTGGTTCGCATTGTGGATCATAGTGAGAAATTATTTTGGGGAAATATTGTGCCCTTGGTTCTTGTTCTAGGGCATCATGAAAATTTTTAGGATGAAACTTAAGAGAGGTAGTTGGATATGTGGGACAAGTGACATAATATATTTTATTTGTAAGGATGGTGACACTTGGAAGTGTGGATTGAGGAAAATTCCTTATAAGGTGGAGAGGCTATAATTTTATGAAATTCATGGGGGCATGTATTTGTTTAAATATTGGTTTAAACCCATTGTTTTTTGTTAATGGAATGTTTACCAGTTGTATGACAAGGTTAGGAGATGTTATGGGGATTTATAAAATGAATTAATGGAAAAATGGCATTCTAGTATATGTTTCATTTTTGAAATATAGTTAGAGAAAACCATGTTCCCAACCATTATATCTTGGGATGAAGGCTACATGATTAAGAAAATCATGCAACGAGGTGGAAAAAACTGTATGGTCCTACAAAGAGGAATTCCACATGGTTGGTTCATGATTTGTCAAATGGTTCAAGATCCAAAGGTAACCAAGAAACATGGTCCCCATTGGAAAAAGCCTGGTGCACGGTTTAGAAAAATGTGCAGCCGAACCATGTTCCCCATTAAAAAGTGGGAAATTACAACTTTTTCCCTCTATATTTTATAGTTTATAACATAATATTCTTCCAAATGTTTCCTCCTATAGCCCTAATGATGATTCAAAACGCCCAATACCTCCCAAGGATCAATATCCTTCAATTCAGGATCATCCGGCGTGTTGTTTGTTGTAGATAGAAGCCCCAAGTATGTAAAATACTTCTCTTGATTTTATATTCTAGACCAGGGCTTTTGGTTTTTTTCCTCTTCTTCTCAAGCACTAAAATACTTTTTTCCTACTGTATCGTATGTTAAGGATTCAGAGGGTTCCTGAATCTAGATCTTAGACTATGGTTAAGAAATAATACTTCTATGGATTTGAGGTTGGTGGTCTATAATTAATCACATAGTACTTATATTGATTTATTTATGTGTGTTTGTGTTATTAGTTCTATTTTGATTATAATTGTAATCCTTTAGTATGATTTGACAGAATGGATGAAAAAATGATGAATTCAAACCCTCATGATCTCTGTGACATGCATTAAGGTTGATTTGACCAATCATAGGGCCACCCATGAGGTGTGCTGTAGAGACCCAAAGCTTGACGTACATGGACATTACATTACTTTTGCAGAATACTTAATACATAACGAAATCAGACACACAAGGACCGTAATATTTTAGTGTCTTTGGGGACTCAGAAAAATAATCTTCTAATTATGGTGAAAGATCTTCAACATCTCCCATAAAGATCTTCCCCTTTTGTTTTCTTACATAAAACCTTTCTTTAAATCCTGGGGAAAAGAAAACATAAAAAGGGTGAGCTCAAATTCTCATTAAGGTTAAGTATAGAGAACATAAAACTCTCCATAAACATTCGAATGCAAAAACTTGAACATAAAATCTAAACATCAAAATCATGAGCAACGACATAAATATTGAAAGTACACAAGGCATAGATCATAAAGGAACATTAGTCATGATAATCTAGCATGGTAATAAAACATGAAATTGTGGCATCCATTAAGCACATGTTATGATTTCCATAGTAGCCAACGTATTGCTGCCAAGACCATCTTAGTGGACAAAGTCCCATTCTGAATCGAGTTCACTCCTCGTTCCAGTCCTGTAAAACTTAACCAGATTAACTTACCATTCTAGCCATGTCTATATTATTAGATATAAATCTTTACCCAATGCATTGGAAGGAGATATAGGTCCCACCCATCTCATAATTAAATCATTCTTTATTGTGCCAAAAAATAAACTTAAAACATTCATCATAACCCAAATAATAAAATGGGTTTCATAAACATCATCGCATCAATACATAATCTATATAAAACAAATGTATATATCATCATAAAAAAAGTGAAACCATGTAAATCAAAGAAAAAAATATACTTGAAACATAAACATGTGAAATAATTTCATCTTAGATAGAAAATGGTTTTGATAAAACACTTGAAATGAATTTTTGAGGAAAATATCCTTTCTTCTTCAAAATCATTTTCTTTTCACAAATTCCCATGAAATTTTAAAAGAAAAGTATTTTGTTGAAAATAGTCATAAAATCTTGTAGAATAAGCTTCAAGAAAATTAGGGGTTATGAAACCGTAAAAATCCTTTCATGCCATATAAGTTAAAAATAACATTCTTCTCGTACTTTTGTTGGAAAAGTCAAAAAGTACCTCGTATGGTAAAAAAAGAAAGATTCCTTCTGTACAATGTGGTAAAATTATAAAAAGGGTAATAATTACTTTAAACATACATGGAAGTGAATTAAAAATTTTATGAAAACATTTTGAGAACATATGGACATGGATAATAAATATAACCCCAGTAAATACTTACGAATAAACAATCTCAGATAAGAATGAGATTGGAATAATTATCCCTTACCTTATGTATGATATGTTTCATATGTATCAAAACCTCTTGTATAATGATTTAAATAATGTCATTTACTTATTATAGAATCATATTCATTGTTATTGTATCATATATGGTTCACTTAGGTATTTATATTACCCGTTCATTTTTCAATTCCATGTTAAAGTAGCGTTTTGGGTAAAATTGTATCATTTATCGTACGTGTTTGAACTTGTTGTTCTTGATATTATTATTACTTATATCATTATTTACTTACATCCATAATGTAAAACATGGTTTATATATCATATATATTCAGTATATATATATATAATAGATAGAGAAATGAAATGAAACACACCGTTCGTGGAGACGGTAGGTCGTACGTACACATGAATGTTGTTTTCCATTCTTTATTGACTTGAATACAAGTAATTAGATGACATATATATATATATATACATAAATCTAGTAGCTTCTTTATGTCATATATTTCATTAGTATTCATTATATATACTTTATAATCATTCTTGAATGGTGAACATGGAGAATTAATCTCATCGCGTCGTGGAGACGGTAGTCCGTACGTACGCACGGGCGATGATATCATTCCCATGATCATGGAATTGTATTGAAGAGTATGTATAATATTTCAGAATAAATATCAATTTAAAATAATCTTATATAGTTATTTATTTACACCATTATACCCATCCAAGTAAGGTGGTGGTCGAGAACAGATTACCCCACAGTGTGGAGACGGTATTCTGTAAGTACGCACGTGCGATGATTTCATTTTCCGTAGGATGGATATAAGGTGAAATAGGGTTGTTTCATATTTATAATAACATATCAGTATATATTTAATACTGATGTTATTACCTTATAATGATACAACTAAATAATAACAAGTAGAAGAAGAAGGAAACTTGAGAAAATTGGAAGAAGATATTACCTCTTCTTCGACGCACCTCCTTTAAGCTTCCTCTTATGTAAGTAGAGTTGGTTTTTTGAGAAGACCAGAACATCCATACTTTTTCTAGGTAAGTGGAGAAGGGAAATGGTTAGGGGTTGGAAGAGATTAAATGCTCAAAAGGGTGTGAACAGAAGAGGGAAGGAGTGCCCTTTTTATAAGGGAGGAGAGGGGCACCTTTGAAAAAACATAAAATAATATTTTATAATAAAGTAATATTCGGTTAATAATAGCTCCAAATTGATTTATTTCTAATATAAGGTGGGTATGGGTAGAAATAATCTCGTCCAATAGAATTTATACAAGTTTAGGTTTCTATTTTAACCTTATAATTTAGATTTAACTTTATGTTAAATAAATTTACTTTTATCGTGTCTTCTTATTTTCTTACACTATAAGGTTAATAAACTTACTATAACACGCCAAAAAACCCTAGGTTATTTTTTATTGATATATATAACGTTATATAAGTCATTTGGACAATCCTTATATTTTTAGGAATAAAATAACAATTAATAATATAATATTTTTTAAAAAAACTATTTTATGTCAATTTTGACACTATTTGGTAATTGATTTTTGTGAAAATCATAACAGAATGATTAGTTCGAAACAAGTTAATTAATGTAATACTAACATGTCATATTAACCTAGAAAATTACTGTAATTCCTAAAAAGTCTCAAATGACATTTATTTGGGTATTTATAACATCAATTATGTCAATATTTCATTAATAAGATAATTACTGCATCATTATTGTGTCATAAATAAATTACATTATTTAATGTCTAAAAATTATAAATAAAATACCATTATGTAGGAAATATTTTTATATTTCTAATGAATTTTTATAGTCGAATTTATCTTATTTATTACCCTATATTAAAAATGTTTTAGTTATTAAACTTTCGTTTTAACTATTTTAACTATCCTTTAAATAAAATAATATTAAATTTCCTAATCTAATCCAAGTGGACCTAAATGGTCATATATTATTCCTAAGGGTTTTTTAGTCGAATTACACTTATCCAATGGAATTATAACATGTGTTAGGGTAATAATAATATCATATTTACCCTTAATTACCCTATTTACTTTTAACCATGGTAAATAAAAGTAAAAAAGTTACTATTCACCAAAAATTATTTTCATCTCATTGAACCACATTTTAGTTCTTGATATTAACCGTGTCTCTCGGATTTTCAAAATTCCACTCACAGAAGTGGTAAAATTATGTTTTACGTGAATTTCCAAATTCTCCTAGGATGTGGGTAAAAGACAGTGAAATGTTCAATAAAATTTTTATATATATAAAATTATTATAAAATGACTCCAATGAATTACATTGAAATTATATAGGTATTATGTATAAATTTTTACCTAAAATAAATTTAAATAAAATAAATAATTATTTAAATAAAATTTCGTTTTTTAAATAGTAACCCATTGTTTTCACAATTCATCAAAAATTGAATGTTTTCTGAAAAATAAAAAAAAATCACCCTAGGCTAATTTTGATATTCCGAATCCAAATATGAATTCCATTTTGAATGATAAAGTTTACAAAATTTCAAAAAGTTGGTACTACTATTCATAACGGCTATTTTATAATAATATTATAATAATATATCGTTGTTTAGTGAAACCTGGTATTGCGTACTACACACACTATCGAGGAAGGTAGTGATTACGTGTAACGCAAGCCAAGTCAGGGTTGCATGTAGTGAAAGACTCCTTTGTTGTCGCGTATAACAGAATCCAACCATATTTCATTTATACATTGAATATATATATATATATATACACACACACACACACTCAATGTTGTGTAGAATAACTAATATCATAAGAACTTGAAATTGTGTGTAACACAATCCCAGAATAGTGTTGCATATACTGCAAGCTAATATGGTTTTGCGTATAGAACAAGATAATATTGGTATAGTGCACAACAAAATATATGAAAGAAATTAAAAAGAATATATCTCATAAAATCTCAGGGTGTTACATTCACCCCCCTTAAAAAGAATTTCTCCCTCTAAATTCGTCGGGGTTATAAATGGTTTTCTACTTGAAATTTTCATTCATAGAAACCTACATCGTAAAAAGGAATACAAAAACCCAACTTTAGAAACTAAATTATGAAACGTAATGTTTACCCAAATTAACTAATCACTGGGTTTCCACATAGGATAACATAGGTGAAAATATGGATTTGGAAGAGAAATCTAACCATCAAGTTCTGATGGAGAGTGGTAGAGGACATAACTATGATAAATCCAACAGTCACAAAGCCATAAATTTGTGATGATCTAAGGTACCATCTTATTCATCAGATATAACGGCACTAGGACAACATTTTTGGTTTTCAATATCATTTCCCTAAAGTAGATAAATTTGAATTAGAAGAAATACTTACTTAATTTTGGTACAATCTCACCATTGGTCGTTCCTTGGACAATTTTCACTTCATCTCTTAAAGAAATGATGTTGAATTTGTCATTAGAGAAGTGTTAGTAGATCAGGTGATAGAATGATGGTTCATTCCATCTGTCTCAAATAAAAGGTTAGAAAAAGTTATCAAATATACATAAGTCCATCTATAGTGAGATTAATCATATTTGGTTCCTAAAATGGACTTATACTTTATATATCATACTGCTTAATATAATAAAACTAGTTTTACTAACCAGGGACTTCCTGTAGGCCAGTCGTAGGTTATAAAGTCATGTCGCACTTCGATTGTGTGTTCGATTCTCACAGCCTTGTCCAATGCGACGGGTTGTCGCTCATTCTGCATGTTGTCCCTTTTCTTAAACTACACTATTATATCATTCCATCAATAATATTGAAAAAATTTATAGCCTTAAACAATACTAACTTATGTCCATCATAATTCATTCCAATATTTAGGCTTATCCAAAATATATATGTCTAATCTCATAGTATAAAGAAAATTATTACTTGAAATGTCATCAACCAAGAATGTGAATACCATCATTTATCCCCCCTATATCTTGTTGGTCACATTCCAATCATGTGAATAACTTGATCATGTATTCTCTTGAAAAATTAATACCCATTGAACCTTAGTGAAAACATGAATGTTGTCAAAAGTTAACTCTTTCCACAGACCAAAATCCAAATGTTCTATATACTCAAACCATGATATAACCTTGTCCTTAAATCAGTCACGAGCTCATGAATACTATCAAACATTTAATTTTCTCTATATCCCTTCATTATGTTCATATCATCTGCTTTCCAAAAATATTTCAGTCACTTTTCATGGTTACCAGTACCATATTCTTATTGAAAACCAAAATTCACCAATACATAGATATTCCAATAGACCATAAAAGTACCTCAACAACATTATTATTTAATACAAATACATAAACACATCAATCCATCCTCTTCAATGATTTTCATGGAATAAGTCCATCCTTGATATAGAAGTAACCTCTTAGGTCAGGCCATTGAGTTGGGTAATGCCCATGTCCTCCACAAGTAAGACATTGAACTCCATAAAAATTGGTCACTCTATGACCCTTCTCTCCAAACAGATAACATCTTCCCCTCCATTTGATGTATTCATCAAGGTTCTTCATCCCTTATTTAGAAATCTCAATCTTCCTTTCTTTATGCTCCTCAACATGTGAAAACGCATAAATGTCTATCTTCCTCTTATTTGATGAATTAGGAATACCAATAAATTTCACCTTGTTAATCATATACCGCGATGAATGATTTGGCATAATCACAATATCTTTATCTCTATGCATTAAGAAATTTAGTTGCTCATAGTCACCAATTTGTCCATTAGATTCAATGTTATCCGAATTCCATCTGGTTCCCTCTATTGACTAAAACAAAAAAAGAATTCTGTGAGAGGAAAAAATCATACAAGGAAAATAACATAATCAAGGGGGGGTACCTTAGACATCTAATATATTAGTTTTAATTCTAATATCGTTACCATAATACTAGTACTATAACCTATACTTATACTTACCCTTAGGGACATACCTATACATACCTTAGAAATATCTCTAGAGATCTCACTAAAGTTTTCGCATCCTAGTTTCCAAAGTTTGACTAAACTTTTCTTATGATACCAACTATAGAGACCCAAAGATTGACGTACATGGACATTACATTACTTTTTCAGAATACTTAATACATAACAAAAAAAGACACACAAGGACCGTAATAGTTTATTTTATTTGGAAACTCGGAAAAATAATCTTCTAATCATGGTGAAAGATCATCAACATCTCCCATAAAGGTCTTCCCTTTTTGTTTTCTTACCTAAAACATTCTTTAAATCCTGGGTAATAGAAAACATATAAAGGGTGTGCTCAAATTATCAGTAAGGGTAAGTATAGAGAACATAAAACAATCCATAAGCATTCAAATTCAATAACTTGAACATAAAATCTAAACATCAAAATCATGATCAACGCCATAAATCTTGTAAGTACACAAGGCATAGATCATAAAGGAACATTAATCATGATAAACTAGAATGGTAATAAAACATGTAATTGTGGAATCCATTACGCACATGTTATTACTCCCATAGTATCCAAGTCATTGCTGCTAAGTCCATCTTAGTGGACAAAGTCCCATTCCGAATCGAGTTCACTCCTTGTTCCAGTCCTATAACACTGAACCGAATTAACTTACCATTCCATCCATGTCTATATAATGAGATATAAATCTTTACCCAATGAATTGGAGGGTTATATAGGTCCCACCCATCTCATAATGAAATCATTCTTACTTTTTCAATAAAATAAACTTAAAACATTCATTATAACCCAAAGAATAAAATTGGTTTCATGAACATCATCCCATAATTACATAATCCATATAAATCAAATGGATATTTCATCATAAGAAAAGTGAAACCTTGTAAATAATAGAGACATTATACTTGAAACATAGATATATTAAATAATTTCATCTTAGATGGAAAATGGTTTTGATAAAACACTTGAAATGAATTCTTGAAGAAAATATCCTTTCTTCTTCAAAATCATTTTCTTTTCACAAAATTCCATGAAATTTTAAAAGAATATTATTTTGTTGAAAATAGTAGTAAAATCTTGAAGAGTAAGCTTCATGGAAATGAGTCTTTATAAAACCATAAAAATCCATTCACGCCGTATAAGATAAAAATAACATTCTTCTCATACTTTTGTTGGAAAAGTCAAAAAGTACCTCGTATGGTAAAAAAAGAAAGATTCCTTCCATACAATGTTGTAAAAGTACAAAAAAGGGTAAGAATGACTTTAAACATACATGGAAGAGAATTAAACATTTTATTAATACATTTTGAGAACATATGGACATGGATAATAGACATAACCCCAGTAAATACTTACGAATAAACAATCTCGTATAAGAATGATATTGGAATAATTAACCCTTACCTTATGTCCGATATGCTTCGTATGTATCCAAACCTCATGTATAATGATTTAAATAATGTCATTGACTTATTATTGAATAATATTCATTGTTATTATATCATATATGGTTAATTTAGGCATTTATATTACCCGTTCATCTGTCAATTCCATGTTAAAGTAGCGTTTTGGGTAAAAAAAATCATTTATCGTACGTGTTTGGACTTGTTATTCCTGATATAATTATTACCTATATCATGATTTAATTACATCCAGAATGTAAAAAATTATTTATATATCATATATATTCAGTATATATATATATAAATAATAGATAGATAAATGAAATGAAACACACCGTTCATGGAGACAGTAGGTCGTACGTACGCATGAACGCTGTTTTCCTTTCCTTATTGACTTGAATGGAAGTAAGTAGATGAAACAGATATATATATATATAAATAAGTCCAGTAGCTTCATTATTTCATATATTTCATTATTATTCATTATATATACTTTATAATCATTCTTTAATGGTTAACATGGAGAATGATTCTCATCGCGTCGTGGAGACGGTAGTCCGTACGTACGCACGGGCGATGATATCATTCCCATGATCTTGGAATTGTATTGAAGAGTATGTATAATATTTCAGAATCAATATCACTTTAATATAATCATATATATTTATTTATTTACACCATTATACCCATCCATGTAAGGTAGTGGTCGAAAATATATTACACTGCGACATGGAGACAGTATTTCGTACGTACGCACGCACGGTGATTTTTTTTTCCGTAGGACGGATAAAAAATTAAATAGTTTTTTTTAATATTTATAATAACATATAAGTATATAAGTAATACTGAGGTTATTATATTATAATGAGACAACTAAATAATTATAAGCAGAATAAGAAAGAAACTTGAGAAAATCAGAAGAAGGGATTACCTCTTCTTCGACGCAACTCCTTTAAGCCTCCTCTTATGGAAGTTGATTTGATATTTTGAGAATACCAGAACATACAGAATTTTTCTATGGAAGTTGAGAATAAAAATGGGAAGGTTTTGGTTGAGATTCAAGGCTCAAAATGGTGCGAAGAGGAGAGGGAAGGGGTGCCTTTTTATAAGGGAGGAGAGGGGCACCTTTGAAAAAACTTAAAATAATATTTTATAATAAAGTCATATTTGGTTTATAATATCTCCAAATTGATTTATTTCAAATATAAGGTGGGTATTGGTTTTAATCCTCTCATACAATATAATTTAGAAAATTTTAGGTTTCTATTTTAGCCTTATCATTTAGATTTAACTTTAAGTTAAATAATTTTACTTTTACCGTGTGTTCTTGTTTTCTTACACTATAAGGTTAATAAACATACTATAAAAAGCCAAAAAAACCCCAAGTTGTTTATTATTAATATATATAACCTTATCTAAGTCATTTTTCCGAACCTTAGATTTTTAAGAAAAATATAACAATTAATAATATAATATTTGTTTTAAAAACTATTTTATGTAAATTTTGACACTATTTAGTCATTGATTATAGTGAAAATCATAACATAGTGATTAGTTCGAAAAAATATAATTAAATAAATACTAACAAGTCATATTAACCTATAAAATTAGTGGAATTCATTAAAAGTATCAAATTACATTTATTTGGGTATTTATAACATCAATTATGTCAATATTTTATTAATAAGATAATTACTACATCATCATGTTGTCATATATAAATTAACTTATTTAATGTCTATAAATTATAAATAAAATACACTTATGTAGGAAATCTTTTTATATTTCTAATTAATATTTATAGTCGACTTTATCTTATGTATAACCCTATATTAAAAATGTTTAAGTTATTAAACATTGATTTTAACTATTTTAACTATTCTTTAAATAAAATGATATTAAATGTCCTAATCTAATCCAAGTGGACCTAAATGGTCATATTTTATTCCTAAGGTTGTTTTTGGTCGAATTACACTTATCCAATAGAATTAAGACATGTGTTAGGGTAATAATAATATCATTTTTACCCTTAATTACCCTATTTACTTTTAACCGTGGTAAATAAAGGGAAAAAGTTACTATTCACAAAAAATTATTTTCATCTCATTGAACCAAATTTTAGTCCTTGATATTAATTGTGTCTCTCGGATTTTTGAATTTCCACTCATAGAAGAGGAAAAATTATGTTTTATGTGAATTTCCAAATTCTTGTAGGAGGTGTGTAAAAGACTGTGAAAAGTTCAATAAAAATTTTTATATCTAAAATTATTATAAAATGACTCCAATGAATTACATTGACCATATATAGGTATTATGTATCAATTTTGACCTAAAATAAATTTTAATAATATAAATTATTATTTAAATAAAAAACGGGTTTTAAATAGTAACCTAGTGTTTTCACTATTCATCCAAAATTGAATGTTTTCAGAAAAATACCAAAAATATACCCTAGGCTAATTTCAATATTCTAAATCCAAATATAAAGTCCATTTTGAAAGATAAAATTTTCAAAATTTCAAAAAGTGGGTATTACTATTCATAACGGCTAGTTCATAATAATATTATTATAATATATCGTTGTTTAGTGAAACTCGGTATTGTGTGCTACACACGCGATCGAGAAAGGTCAAGATGGCGTGTAATGCAAGCCAAGTCAGGGTTGCGTGTAGTGAAAGACTCCTTCGTTGTTGCATATATCAAAATCCAACCATATTTCATGTATACATTGAATAAATATATATATATATATATATATACACACACTCAATGTTGCGTAGAATAACTACAATCAAACGAACTTGAAATTGTGTACAACACAATCCAAGAATAGTCTTGTGTGTACTGCAACCTAATATGGGGTTGCATATAGCGCAAGATAATCTTGGTGTAGCGTACAACAAAAGATATGAAAGAAATTAAAAAGAATATATCTCATTAAATGTCAGGGTATTACATGTTCCATCCTCACAAACATGGATAATGGTGATGTTGAATAAGGAAATGTTTTGATAAGATAAATCCCATGATATATGTGTTGACAAGTTAGACTATTTTTTGAAAGGAAAAAATAGTAGTTGTGTTCAGTTATTTATAATGGTGTATGGGATTGTTTGGAAAATCGGTAATGGGTTAAATGAATTAAAGTAATTAGGAGAAATTGTTTATGGGATGAAGTGGGAATTTTTTAATGAGTTCAGGCATGAAGATAAATTCAATGCATTGATTAATTAGTGGTTTGTGAATTTCATGGGAAATATTTGAATATTCTTGGTGATATGGTAAATATGGTTAATGGTTAATTAGAGCATGTGGACGTGTCTTGGTAGTTATAGGTATTTATTGATTCTCTAACCCCATGGGACATGTTAGAATGAGGATATAAACCCCACCACTAGAATGCATGGGTTATGGAGTATGACTGATTATCTTGGCCCCTAATGGATGCATTAGAGGATTACCAAGACCCAGTCTCCAAGGTAAGTGTTACAAAACTGATTGAGGTTACCAGGATTGATTCTCAAAGGTACGTGTAATTAATTGTCATGTTTTTTCCCTAGTGAGATGGGTTACTTGATTTATCACCATATGCAGTGATTTTGACCATCTTAGGCCATTGTGAAATAAAATAAATTCCATCCTTTTGGTCTTAAATGATGATAATGGCATAGTTAAATAAAAATTTACAAATGGAATATTTTTCCCCTTGTTTACTTTATTTAAATTAGTGAATGAATTTATTATATGTTATTCTGGACATTTGATGGTCACCATTTGTGGTGGAATACTAAGTTTTACTCACACACTACTCGGTTATTCATTGGGTAAAAAATAAATTTCATGGTTACAGGTCAGGATGATGATAAAAGCCCCATGCAAGATAGGTGAGTTGTGCTTGGGATGTGTATTAATGAGGATCTAGACTTAGAGTTAAGACCCATTATGGGGAATCATCTATTTTTTATTTTTGGTTTTCTATCACATGACACTATATGTCATGACATGGAATAATTAATTTTTGGTTGTGGGTTGTACCCCGCATTGGGAAATGGTTAGTAATGCATGTTTCTGGATTATTTTTTATTGTATCATCTATTTATTATTTTTATCTGTGGTGGTTCACTGTGATAAATAGGGTATAGTATCCTCATGTGTTCTTTTAGACCCTCACTGCTAGTCAGAAGCCTTTGGAATATGAGGAAGTGTTGTTGTGGCCATGTAGTGACCCGACCTAGGAAACTGGTTTAGTGGCTTCTAGGTTGTGGACATTAATGACCACAAAAGCCCTGAATTCCCGTATTGATGGAAAAAGTTTGATTCGGCATCTGAATCCAGAGACGGCGATACTTAAGAATGATGGCTAGAACTAAAAAATCCACTTATTCTTTTTCTATTATCACTTCCACTTCTTCTCATTTGAAGTACGAATTCCCTGTTCTACTACTACAGTTACCCAAAAAAACCAAATTTCATAGTACGAACTATCTCCACCCCCAAATAATTATAAAACAACTCAATATACATCTTATAATTGAACTAGGAGACCCAGGACCATATTTCCATCCTCAACACCATTTCAAACCATTGGGTGTTCATTTACACAACAGAATCTTCCTCAAGTGTGAACCAAACCAACTCATCCAAATTGTTGGCATACTACAACTTGGTATGATCTCCTTAATAGAGATCCAGAAACTCTTAGGTCATGGTAAAGGATAATTTATCTATGAAATATTACTCATTTAAGACAACCTTGAAATCCTTCCACACTATATAATCATGTTTTCGATATTGAGAATGGAGTCCCACCAACTCTGACTGGGACCTTCCAACAAGGAGGATAGACATTTTAATTTTTATCACCTCAGGGGTGTCACGAAAATAGAAAAAACATTTTATTTTCTTTATAAAAGTGTTATCTTTCTAGTGATCTATGCTACCCTAGAAGGAAATCAGATTATTATTGAGAAACTCTTGATATTTTTCATTTCATGTACCTGGTTTGGATTCCCCGACATGAGTTTGTCCAGGGATTGCTCCCAGACCCAATGTTTTTATAACTCGAACCACTGATTCCAATAATCTCAGATTTACTAGTGGAGGAAAACTATCTGTTTCCTCTTCCCATGGTCTCAAAAGATATTTCTAGGGATGTGTCTTGCTAAAAAACCAATATCCATAATTAAAAAAATCATTAACATACTATTAAGAAATATTTTGGTGACCACAACAAGTTACATAGACTTCCATAAATCAAAAAAACACTTATCCGAAACAATAACATACCGAAACACTTCACCCCTCCTGGTGTCCATGAAAATTATATGGACTATAAAAATCACCTAGAGTAGAATTCAAAACAAGTCCCAACATCTAATAGTGAAAAAGGACTATCATGAGTTTTGTTGGCTTGAAACATCACTTGAAACCATATCCTCAAGCCCAGGAAGTCCTAGCTCCTGCCTATTCAGACTCTAACCATGTAACATGACCCACAGAATGGGAAAAACCTTCTCTGATTTAATTTTATCACATTGATTCATGGGATACCCTCTGAACTGAGTCCCGAACAATCCTGCATCATGGGATGAAAGGTGTCATTGATTTCCATGGGATAGAAATTAGATCTTGGGTATCAAAATTTTAGTTTTGTGAAATATTTCACCCATGAAAAATAACCACAAACATCCTAAAAGAATAAATAATCATTACATAACCAGTAAAAATGTCAAAAAGAGATACAACCATCAAAACATAAAAATTTTACAGTATTAAAGAAAATTGAAAAACATAAAACGGGGAGGGGAACAGACTACAATTCCAATAACTTCTATACAACAAGAGGGAAAACCCACCTCCAACAAAACCTATAAGAATTATCCACCATCACCACCACATAACTCCTTTCCACTTATTATGTTAAAAAATAACATGATATTTATACACTAGATGGTGTATACTGGTTGTGATCCAATTCCCAGTTGGATATAACCCAAATAAAAGGATTTATTGCCAAAAATTATAAGACAAATAAACATGAATATTTTAAGAAGGATAAAATAAATTTTTTTAAGATAAAACATTCAATTAAAATATTTTTATGGAAATTATGATTTCAAATTAAAATGAAATAAAAGTTCACTATATTCTAATGATAATCATTACATTACATGAGCATCATAAGAAACCCCTAAAAGAACTAGATTTAGTAGGACCCTATGAACCTCATATCTTAGTGATATGGTTTAGAAACTATAACCCACAACATCCTCATACATGAGACACTAGAGAGTAATCCATTTAATGTTGTAGTGGTCCCCAATTTTCATCATATTTTAGTTAGTGTTGTAGCATAAATCCTTCTAAAATGAATATTTCCTCAGTCTCAATGATTTAACTACCGTACTGGTACTATTCCAACAACCTTGATATATAAAATTACATTTGATATAAATTTCATTTCTCATGTCACATTAATGAAATCATTCACATACACACACAAAATATTTTTAATACCTAAGAAGAACCACCAATTTCAATAATAAAAAACTCTTTCAAATTGATATTAACACCAAATCCATTTGAAACCATGATACCCACCACATAAATAATTCACATAACAAATCTTCATGAAATAATGATCATTAAAATGAAATTTAATTGGGAATAACTAATTGTAATCGAATTTTCATGTAAATGTTATTACAATTAATTCTTCCCTTTCCTTGTTACCCTTATTTTTACAGGTGGTATTTTAATGATTGTTGAACTAGATTTCATCCCTTATTATATATTTTTTTTCCTATTATATTAGAATATAATATCCCCTATAAGTTAGATAAAAACTAATACATTGAAAAAAATAAGTGTGGGAACATTCTTTGTTAGGTAATGAATTTTTTCTATTTTTTGATTTTGGGGTTTTTATCATATGAGTTGTTCATTTTTTAAAATCATAAAAGTTGAAAATTAATATCTAGGTGATCATTGAAAATCATGTCCAAAATTGAACTAGTTTAACCCATGAATCTAAATTTTAATTAATGATAAAATATTCTTTGTTTCATCTTCAAAATTGTGGGAAAAATCATGAAAAGTACTGTGTTTTTTAAATCCCATGCAATGAATCACTGTCTATTTTTGATCACCTAATTTTCAAGATTCTAATTCATTTTTACATAATCATTTAATTAACTTAATTTCTTGAGTGAACTGAAAAATTATAATTTTATGATGAATTTTAAGTTCTTCTTTCAAATTATAAGGGTTTGAGGAACTTGTGTTTTTACTAAATAAATAAATTCACTGAATTTAAAATTGCTATCTTCAAAGAAATCTATTCACCTTTTACCATATTCCGATATAAAAAATTTAATCCTCTCTTATCCATAAAAACCTTTTTAGGAAGAAATATTATAAACCATTTCAATTTATCATCCCTTCTTGGGGAAGAGAAATGCATGATCTAGTTGGCCTAAAGTGAGTGGGAAGCTATTTTGTGACGTTCTACATATTTTTTGGAATAATTTGGGTGGAAAATTTAAGGGATTAATATTTTTTCTTATAAAAAAGAGATAGATTATATGGAAATTGGTTCTTAATTTGAACACATCAGGAGATGATATTGTAAATTGTGGGAAGAAACCTACTTATTTGTCGCTAGTTTAAATAAAAAGATAAATTTCATTTTTAATATAAAAATAGTAATTACCATTTTCATCCCCAATTGTTTTTAAATTTAATGAAAATATGTTTGATAATGCATATGATACACAACACCAAGATTAAATTAACAACAAAATATTATTATATATATAGGTCTGTCATAACCTAGATATTAAATTAGAGGGTCTTAATATGATTAATGTAATAAACTACCATTTCTCATTGGCTTCAAAGATCAACGAGCCATTACTGGGCCTTAAGCGACATCCCCAAGGCGCCAAAGGCTGGAAATAAATGCCGAAGGGTTTCAAAAATACATGGGGGATGATTTACCCTTTAACTGAAAACAACCAACAAACATATCAAACTTGATAAACATCTCCAAGAAACCACTATTTGATTCATGACTTAAAACGAAAACAACTAAACCATAATTTTCATAAATACTCGACTAGGAGAAACAATGGAGTAAAAAGCCAAATCAGAGTAAATAGTGGAAAGACAACTACAAGAATTAAAGACGACAACCCAACTCTATTCTCCCCAAGTCCCAAGCTCCAACATCACAAACCAGCCCAAGAGTCACGAAGTAGTACTATAAAGGTTTGACACTATACCTTTTCCGAAATCCCGGTATATGACATCTGCAAAAGCCCCAACGTGCCAAAGCAGGGGGTGAGTAATAAAACTCATAAGGTTGTCCCCGATGACTTCACAACCCATGCCTCTAGGATAAAACATGTTAGCACATTTATATAAAACAATTTATATAAAACAATTCCAAACATAGTTCACAATATTGAAAATACCATGTCAACGCCATTTTTCCAAAAAAACCATTTTCCAGCAAAGCAACCAAGCAAAGTTTCCCAATCAAATTCACATTTCTATTTTGGAACTTTCATTCCGTTTCACAAATCCACACAACCAACCATTTCACATCCCATGAAATCCACTATGCATGCATCGTTATGACAGTTCCATACTCATGAGTGGTCTCTCGTTGAACTACCAAGTCATCAAAAGGTAATTATTCCCCATGTTCCATTATACTTTTGGCACCGATCACAAGGTCATATTTCAACCAAGCCTTGTAAATTCAATATGAACACACACACCAAGTATTCCCAAAAACCGCACCATTTCAACCATGGAAAAAACATTTTAATAAAACACCCTTTTATTGAAAACCTTTTTACCAAAAACCATTTTCCAAATCCCACAAATCCATATTTTAAAATCAATATTTTAAAATCAAGAAACCAAAACATTTTTCATAAACCATTATTTCAATTTCCACAGTTTTATAAAAACACATAATTAATCACTAAAAAAGATTTATAACGTGCTTTGCACCACAATATCACAATCAAAACCAAGCAATTAAATCAATTTGAACTAGGCCTTAATGTTTTAAGAAATAGGAATCATGAGTGAAGCCACCTACTTCAACAAAATGGGAGAAACCAAGCCACGGACAAAAAACGGTCAAGAACCTCGGGTCAAAACTCCAAAAACCCTCCTTATATCTCTTATCCTAACACAACCAAGACCAAATATTATCATATTTGGAATCCACACCCTTTTATATACCCATACCGGGCATAGATATAGGAAAATGATATAAGGAGAGATGTAGATCTAAGTATATCTAAGAAAATGATCAAGAACGACCACATACCTTTAGAATCCGGATTCGATTCGCCAAGAGAAGCCTTCGAGTCGCCTCCGGAATGCTTTGGAGAAGTCTTCCAACCTTCAAGGGAGAGTTATCCAGAGTTAAGGCTACTTAAGAGGTTTAAACATGGAAATTAGAAACAATACGAGTTAGATCCACAATTTAACGATCTAATTTTTAGTGATCACACGGTTAGTCCGCACGGTTTGACAAACCGTGTGCTAACCTTGCATTGGCTACTGCCTCGGCCACCCTTCTCACACAATTCTGCTGCACAGTTAGACAAACCATGCACCAACCGTGCAGAAGCCACTACCTTCAAGACCCACTGTGCACGGTTTGGCCGCACGGTTAGACAAACCATGTGTCGACCGTGAGACTTCCCCTTTGCCTCAAAACATCATTCCATGTTCTCCCGAAGCTCCCATTCAACAACCTTAACATTAAAACCATTAAAATCATTAAGATTGGGTTACATACCAGAAAAAGATGTTATAAAATTCTCCCCACCAATGGCCTTTCCGTCCCCGAAAAGTAGAAAACCATTTCCTGACTGAAAGTGTTATGGCCACTGCTTCTTTATTTCTTTCTTGCATTCCCAAGTCTCTTCCTGAATCTGACCATGTTGCCACAAAACCCGTACTAGGACGATGCTTTTTACATGAAGTACTTTATCCAGCATATCCACAATCTGTACAGGGATATGTATCAATGAAGCATCCGGCTCTAGGTCAACGTGATCCCATCTGATCACATGGTCAGGATCGGGCTGATACTTCTTCAACTGAGATACATGGAACACATTATTCACTACATTGAACCATGGTGGTAATGCCAACCTATATTCCACCTCACCAGACCATTCCATTATCTCAAAAGGAACTATATTTTGAGGAGATAACTTGCCTTGCTTCCCAAAACGATGTTGTCCAAGACTTGGAGAGATTCTCAAAAAGATGTGATCAATCACTGCAAACGACAACGGTCTTCGGTGATGATCCGCATAAGATTTCTGACAACTCTGAGCCGTCTCCATCCACTTTCTAATCAACTGAATCTTCTCTGTTGTTTCTTTGACAAGGCTCGGCCCGACTTGTGAAGTTTCACCAGTTTCCACCCTATCATAGTGGAGAATGACAAGGACACCCATACAATGCTTCTAATGGAGACATGCGTATCAAGGCTTGGTAGTTGTTATTGTATGAGAACTCCACTAAGGGTATATGCTCCTCCCATGAGCCACCAAAATTCATTACACAAGCCTGAAACATGTCTTCCAATGTCTGTATCGTCCTCTTAGATTTCCCATCTGTCTGAGGATGATACACCGTGCTCATAGTCAACTGAGTCCCAAGGGCTTGATGTAAGGATTTCCAGAAACAAGATGTGAACCTTAGATCTCAATCTAAGACGATAGACACTGTTACACCAAGTCTTTTTTCCCACATCCTAGATATATATTTCTGAAATCTATTCCATGGTATGGGTTTTACAAATTGGGATGAAATGGGCCGACTTGGTTAGATGATCCACTATCACCCAAATGACATCGTGTTTCCTGACCATTCGTGGACGACCTATAACAAAGTCCAATGTTATCTGCTCCCATTTCCATACTGGGATAGGTAAATACTATAACATACCAGCTGGTCTCTGATGCTCTGCTTTAACCTGCTGACAAGTTAAGCATCGCGAGACGAATTCGGCCACCTTTTTTTCATTTCGCTCTACCAAAACTGCGCCTTTAGTGTCTTATACATCTTTTGTGTACCTGGATGTATATCCCATCTTGAATGGTGGTAAGAATTAAGGGTTTGTTCTTGACAAACTATAGGTACAACCATCCGATCTCTGAAACACAAAACTGAACCCCCTTCCAGTTTCCAGCTCTCAAAGGACTCCCCACTATTGAGTTTTGAACTCATTATCAGACATTGGACATCAAATGTTTGTGCCTCTTTGACCAATTTTACCAGTTTAGGAACAGGAATAGATAAAAGGAAAACCACAACATCACCTTGGTTTTCACATTCCACATACATGTCGGCTAAGACCGACATCAACTTCCATTCATCTAGAGCTTCTTTCGCCAACTGGGCATACAACTTTCAACTTAATGCATCGGCCACCAAATTTCCCTTACCTGGTGTATACATCAAGTCAAATTCGATCATTTGAATGTACTCCATCCATCTACTCTTCCTCTAATTCAAATCTCATTGTGATAAAATGTGTTTTAGGCTTTTTTGATTTGTAAACACAGTGAACTTCTCACCAAAGAGATAATGATGCCAAGTCTTCAAGGCATGGACTACTACAGCTAACTCCAAACTGTGTTTTGGGTAATTCTACTCATGCACCATCAACTGCCTTGAACCATAAGAAACAACATTGTCTCGTTTCATGAGAACACAATGAAACCCTATTCCCGAAGTGTCAAAATACAACACATATTGCTG
The DNA here is from genome assembly GCA_963277665.1 of Viscum album. Taxonomy (NCBI): domain Eukaryota; kingdom Viridiplantae; phylum Streptophyta; class Magnoliopsida; order Santalales; family Viscaceae; genus Viscum; species Viscum album. Next base: position 398,768,899 of record OY728148.1, read on the forward strand.
TCCTAATTATGGAAGAATCAAGATTGGTGCTGATGTAAGGAGAACTTTCAACTCTTCAAAAATATCTCTGACATTCCTCATTCCATTAAAATGCACTGTTTTTTGTTGTTAATGTCGTCATAGGTGAAGCTAGTCATGAGAAGTCACACACAAATCATCAGTAATAAATAGATAGACCAAGAAAACATCATATTTCAAATACATTCTTCGGCGATTACCAAGAAAGAAGAGCTTCTATCTTTTCTAGATCCCCTAAAACACCTTTCTCAGAAACGACATAGCCCAAAAAATGTTCTTCTTGTATCCAAAAATCACACTTTGACCATTTGGCATACAACTGATGGCCCCTCAAGATTTACAACACTATATCTAAGTGTTTCTCATGCTCATAACTTGTTCTTGAATATACCAATATGTCATCCACAAACACCACAAAAAAAATCGAGATATGGCTGAAATATCTGATTTATCAATGCCATGAAGACCACTGGTGCATTCGTAAGACCAAAAGGCATGACTACATATTCATAGTGGACATATCTGCTTCTGAAAAAAGTCTTTGGAATCTCCTCCTTTTGAACTCGCAACTGGTGATATCCTGGACATAAGTCAATTTTAGAGAACCACTAAGCTCCCCTCAATTGATCAAAGAGGTCATCAATGCGTGGAAGTGGATATCTATTCCTTATCGTAACTTGGTTAAGTTTACCATAATCCACACATAGCCTCAAAGTTCCATCTACTTTATTTAAAAAAAACTGTTTTTGCCCATGGAGACACGTTTGGCCGAATAAAACCTTTGCTTTCCAGCTCCTCTAACTACACCTTCAATTCCTTTAACTCTGTTGGTGCTATCATGTAAGATGGAAGTGAAATAAGACTATTCCCCAGAAGGAGATCAATTGTAAACTCCACTTCTCTTACAGGTGGTAACCCTAAGAAGTTTTAGGAAACAAACATCAGTAAATTGATCCACCACAGATGGAAAAATATTTTCCGTGATCTCTTCAAATGAGGCCAAAGTCAATGCTACTAATTGGTAAGAGATCGTTCCAACCATTTGTGCCAACAATCTCTTTGCACCTTTCTTTTCCATCCTCTCTCCTCTGAAGAGATGGTTGATTCCATCCTCCGTCGTGAAACTAACCGTTCTCCCATAACAGTCGATGTGAGCCTTAAATGTTGAAAACCAATCCATACCCAGGATTATATCATAGACATCCATATCCAACATGGATAAGTTCCATTTCAGCTTAGATCCATCAACCACTACAGCACATGATCTTCACACGAAGGCTTGACAATCTATTTCCCCCAGAGGATTTTGTAGTTTTAACACAGAAGGCATCATTTCATGTTTTAAGTTCAGAAAATTAGCAATACGAGAAGCAAGAAAAGAATGGGATGTGCCAGTATCGAACAACACTTGCCTGATGGTAGAATTCAAAATAATTGTACCATTCTCCGTAGACGGTAAAGACTGATCATCCAAAATCACATGTTCTACTCCATACAATTGCTTTGTTACTGCACTTTTCTCCTTATTGACTTGTTGAGATTGCCATGCCTGAGGTTTCCTGGTATTCCGGGAATCACCATAACTAGCTATGTTCTACTGGCAAGGCTGATTTTGCTGTCCTTACGCCGTCAAAGAATAAGATGCTTGCGACGCCTAGGATGTGTCACGCGCACCTGACCTGGGTGCATTGAGACAATCTCACTGAAGATACCCCATCTTGTTTCAATTGTGACATGATTTTGGTGGTGTTGTACATTCTCATTTCATGTGTTCAATCAGGCCACATTGAAATCACCTAGCTTTCATCATGGGTCGTGGAGGAATATTCACCGATCCAGTCGTCTGATTCTTATTTTCACTCCCACCTTGGAAGTAGGTGTCCCTCTTCCGCTTGTTCCCAGCATTATAGTTCCCACCAATTCCTATGGGTATCATCATACATCCTCCTCCCATAACTCTTGATATGTCTCTTTCATCTACTATTTCTCTGTTTACCATCTCCGTATAATCCATAATATAGAGCACAACTATCTTTGAATGAATCTCCTATCGCAACATTGATTCAAAGATGTGTGCCTTGAGCGACACACATGTAGAAAATTCCGGTGCAAAGCGCACTAAATTCATGAATTTAGACGCATATTCTATGATAGAGAGATTATCCTGCTTCAGGATGAAAAGTTATGTCGTCCTCTAGATCTTGAACATGTGAGGATAGAATTGTTTGTCAAATAATTCCTCAAATTCCTCCTAGCCCAGGCCATGATCCACCTTAGCCTGCACCCCTAGCTCCCACTACTGTCATGCATGATCATCCAAAATATATGTCTCCTTCATCTCTTCCAGTTCTGCTGGTGTGCCGATGAAATTGAAGATACAATTCATCCTACTGAGCCACACCTATACCCTTTATAGTTCAGAATCAACCCAAAAGATGGGTGGATTCTACTTCTGGAACTAGACGGAATGGTCTACATGCCATGACACATCCCTCTGATTCCCCGTTTCCACCGCCTGAAATGCTTGAACAATGATCTGAACTAGATCTTGGTTCACATGTGGTTCAAGTGAAACCACATTCTCTGCTGCTTCTTCCATTTTGTTTCTATGACGTCTAACGAGATCTATTTTTTATATAAACAACGCATGTCGTTAGTATCACTTCCTACAAACTGAAGGCTTAGTATTTCAATATCTATTATACCACTATCACAACATTGATTTCCAACCATTTCTAAAACAGATATTTTCATTCTTTTGAAAATCAATCTATTTTCAAATTACATCAACCATTATCTTTTAAAAATCATTCATTTGAAAACATGATTAAAATTTTCATAAATCATGCTTTTGCATAAAAAAATAATCAATTTCTCAAAATGGTTTATGCAATTCTAGTGGCAGGCCATTCCTCTATAATGTGTGTCATGATCATCTCATTGGATAAACCCATGACAATGATATTTCCAAAATTCTAGAAATGTCTCCAAAACACTTATGTACCCAACACCCTGGTAACATGATGTTCAACATTAACGGGTATGCTACGTCCTTTTAAGCTATACATTTCAAGTTTCGACAATCCTAATCCTATCTAAGATGACCACCCAAGGAATAGACAAAAAGGAATTTCAACTCCACGAGCAAGAACATCGATGACTACTTGTTTGGAAAGGACCGAACAAGCTGATACCATTTGTAATGACCCACAAATTCTCATTGGCCTGAGATCTCAACGAGCTATTACTAGGCCTGAAGCAACACCCCCAAGGCGCCAAAAGCTGGCAATAAATGCCGAAGGGTTTCAAAATACATGGGGGACGATTTACCCTTTAACTGAAAACAACCAATAAACAGAGAAAACTAGATAAACATCTCTAAGAAACTATTATATGATGCATGCATTAAAACCAAAACAGCTCAACCATTACTTCCATAAAAACTCAACTAAGTGCAACAACGGAGTACAAATCCAAATCAGAGTGAACAGTAGAAAAAAAACTACAAGACTTCAATAAGACAACCCACCTCCATGCTCTAGAATTCCCAAGCTCCAACATCACGGACCTTCCCTAGAGTCACTAAGTAGTGCTATAAACGTGTGAATCTTTACCTTTTCCAACATCCCGGTATATGACATATGCAAAAGCACCAATGTGCCAAAGTAGGGGGTGAGTAATGAAACTCAGTAGGTTTTTCCCGATGACTTCCCATCCCAAGACTCTAGGATAAAACATGTTAGCTCATTTATATAAAACAATTTATATAAAACAATTCCAAAAACAGTTCAAAATATAGAAAATTCCATGTCAACTCTATTTTGGCAACAAAAACCATTTTCCATCAAAGTAACCAATCAAAGTTTCTTAATCAAATTCACATTTTCATTTTGGCACATTCATTCCATTTTACAAATCCACACAACCAACCATTTCACAACCCATGAAATCTACTATGCATGTATCTTTATGATAGTTCAATATGCATGAGTGGTCTCTCATCGATCTACCAAGTCATCACAAGGTAATTATTCCCCATGTTCCATTAAACTTTTGGCACCGAGCCCAAGGTTATATTTCAACCAAGCCTCGTAAATGCAATATGAACAGACACACCAAGTATTCCCAAAAACCACACCATTTCAACCATGCCAAAACCATTTCAATAAAACACCCTTTTATTGAAAACTTTTTCCCAAAAACCATTTTCCAAATCCTGCATATCCATATTTTAAAATCACTATTTTAAAATCAAGAAACCAAAAAAAATTTCACAAACCATTCTTTAATTTCCACAATTTTCTCAAAACCCATAAATCATCACTAATGAAGATTTATAACATAATTTTCACAACAATTTCACAATAAAAACCAAGAGATTAAATCAATAACAACTAATACTTCAATTTCTAAGAAATAGGAATCGAGAGTGAAGCCACCTACCTCAGAAAAATGGCCGAAACCAAGCCACGGATGAAAAACACTCAAGAACACCAGGTCAAAACTCCAAAACCCTCCTAAGATCTCTTATCCTAACACAACCAAGACTAAATCATGTCATATTTGGCAATCACACCCTTAGATATACCCATAACGAGCGTATATCTAAGAAAATGAGAGAAGGAGAGAAGTAGATCTAAGTAGATCTAAGAAAACGATCAAGAATGATCACGTACCGTAAGAATCCGGCTTCGATTCGCCAAGAGAAGCCTTCAGATCGCTTCCAGAATGCTTGGGAGAAGTATTCCAACCTTCAAGGGAGAGTAATCCCGAGTTAGGGCTGCTTAGGAGGTTCAAACAAGAAAATTAGAAGAAAAACGAGTTAGATCCACAATTTAAGGATCTAATTTTAAGTGGTTGCACGGTTAGTCCGCACAGTTTAACAAACCGTGCGCTAAACGTGCGTTGGATACTGCCTTGGCCACCCTTCTCACATGGTTTGGCCACACAGTTAGACAAACTGTGTGCTGACCGTGCAGAAGCCACTACCTCCAAGACCCACTGTGCACGGTTTGGCCGCACCGTTAGACAAACCGTGCCCCGACAGTGTGACTTCCCCTTTGCCGCAAAACATCACTCCATGTTCTCCTGACCCTCCCATTCAACAACCTTAACATTAAAACCATGAAAAGCACCAATAAAGGGTTACATACCAAAAACTGGTGTTACTACAATTAACTACTTCTTTAAATTCATAGAACGGTTCAAATCCATTAAAATTTATTGAATATTACATTGGAAATAAGCAATCAATTTTTATTAAATCTATTTCATTCTTTAAAGATATGTTTTCTTCAAAAACAATTATTGATTTTTGGGAGAGAATAATATAAATAATTAATAAAAAATTTAGAAATTTTACATGATCAAATAAGCTTCATTTTTTGTATCACCATAAAGAAATTATCCTCAGGTGAAAATTTCATCTTCTTATGAAAAATTTGGTTTCTCAATAAATAGTGAAACCTTATATTTTAATTGAAATATGTATTTTATGTTACATTATTTGGGAATTAAAGGTCTATATTTGGATTTTTTTTAGACTTAATTAGTTCCTTTTTATTTAAAATAATCCATTTATGGGTTTTTAAATAATTTGTATTTAAACAGTGAAATTATAAAATAAGAAAATTATATTTGATAGTATATGAGACATGAAACATTGATTTTATCTTATGTTACATGCAACAAAATGTTTAACTTATGTTACATGCAACACTAAAATTAGAATGTATTTCATGCAACACTGAGTATAAATGAAATATGAAATATTATCAAAATATTATCATTTTATATAATAGTTATATCATTTGAATTAAATTTATGGGTATGAATACATATATATATATAAAATTTATATAGAAAATAATTTTTTATAGAAAACAATATTTTTTATAGAAGATGGATAAGTCATTCTTTGTAAAAAAAATTAAATTTTTTATGAATATTATATAATATTTAAATGAAAAAATAAACTTCAATAATACAATTTGTAAACCAAAATTATATTAAGGTTAATTTTTTGGAATGTTCTCATAAGTATCATGTTTTAATAAATAATGAAAAATATTAAATTTTAATTGAAAAAATCCTTTTTGTTTAAATTATTTTTAAGGATAAATTATATTTTAAATTAGTTTTATAGTAAAATTAGTAAAATTTTATATCAATTAACCCAATTTAGGTCATTTTAACAATTTTCATATAGAACTTTAATATAAAAACATTGGCAATTTTTTCCTTTTTTCTTTAAAACCCCACTTTCTCATTGAATCAACGAGATTAATTGTAAATTAAAATGATCCACTTATCTTAATTGAATTTTAAAAAAAATATTCCATATTATGAATCATCATAATTTTTAATTCCTTATAATTTCAAATTATTTTCTTACCAAAATGAATTGTGAATGTAGTAAATATTAATTACCATGGTTAAGGTAAAAATGTGTTTACCGTGGTGTGACAGTAAACTGAAAAGGTTATAAATCACTTATAAACACGTTTAAATTTTTTTTTCTATAAATATTTATATAATTACACATAAAATGTTATATAATATTCTATTTTCGACCCTTGTTACATATGAAAAATTTGGGAGCACTCAATTATTTAAAAAATACCAAATGTTTCCTCTCTTCCACTTATAAAATGCCACACCCTCTCCTCCCTTATTGACACATTAAAATCAATTTGATTCAGAAAATAAATACCCAAATAACTTACCAAATTCCATACCATAATAATTTATGCCTTTTTTCCATAAATTTGACCTAGGAAGGCATTAGTGCAATCCCAAGGAAGTTATCTGAAGAAGAGGTAATGTTCTTCAATGAGACTCTTTATTTTATTTACTTCTACACCTACATATATTATTTTTAAAACATGATCATATAATAGCATAATTTTATCAAATATAATGTTTTTTTACAAATAATTTTATTACAACAACTATTTCTACTTCCATCAAATGGGTTACGAACTCATCATTCGACTGTATAGTGGACTACCGCCTTGCGAAGTGATGTAATTCATTTTTTCATTAAAACCTCTCATAGTTGGTTATGATAATGGATATAAAGTATATATATTATATTTATAAAATATTTATAACCATTTAGTTATTATGTTATATATATCTTTTTTTCCATTTATCAAGGGATACGATAATGCCACTCATATGTATGACTGATTAAGACCTCGCGAAGCGATGTTATTCATCTTTCACTAATGCTTTACAGAGAATGAAATATGGCTAAAGATAATGAATATATTTGTTATTAATAAAATATTTATTATATTAGTTATATATTAATTATATATTAATATTTCTTTATGAAAATCACATATCATTTTATTTCATACCTTTTCATTCACTTAATGATGATAACATCATTCTTGTTCCTGTGGACTACCTCTTTCACGAAGTGATATGGCTATATTTTAATCATGAAATAAACTTGATGATATATATAAGTATACAATAGGTTAATAATGATATTATGATCAATAATTAAATATAAAACTTCAATTTCCACCTTTCTATAATGATCGGTAAAAAATTAAAATGTTTCTCATGCGTTTGTACGACATACCATCTCCTTGATCATAACATACATCAGTGTTCATAACCACATTTCATGAATGGTTTTAAAAAATTATATTTAGATAAAATTATGATAATTATGCCATTATTAATATTATATAAATTATTTATCAATGTAATATTCTTAAGAAATGGGTAATTTAGGATGAGACACACATAACAAACTATGGTAATTATCACTGAAACTGGTGGATATATTGAATGATTTTTAATGAATGAGTGATTAAATATTGTAAAAGGTTCATGTATGATATTATAAATATTAATATTGTTATATAATAAGTTAATAAGTTGTTTAAAATGGTTATACACGTTTTTAATGAATGTTTTACCAAACAAAATGTAATTTATGGGATCTCACCAAAATATCATTTCATTATTGTATATTGTAATGTTATACACCTATATTCTTTTATATAGTTTATATAATACACCTTTGAAATATAATTTCATTAAAACAGAATTAATAATGGTATATTATGTTGTAATTTTAATAATTTCATCTATGGGGTTTGACTTATAATTTACCATGCGGTAAAAAAATTCATAACTTATTTTCTTTTTATTAGGTAATTTTATTCCCCGACCATCATTAATGTTTAATGATTATGTGTATAATGAAATATGAATATATATTCCTATAATTAACTTGTTTTATTTTGACTTATAGTAGATACACATAATTTATTTATTCATTAATTCAAAATTAAACATTATGATCATTGAATGTGTTTATTTCACAATCTCATTATAATCAAGGTCCTTTATTATTGAATTTAATCTCAAAGAAATTAATTGACAATTTATAAATAAAACCATTTAATATTCATATCCTCTTGATATTAATTATATTATCATATAATATTACCATTTCCATGTTGATTCAATAAGGTTTTCCTTATGACTTTTCCATTCTTTCTTATTTTGAAAATCACAAACACCTTATATATAAGCAAATAGATATTGTACTTCTCTAAGGAAAATTTCATTCATTAAAGAAATTTACCCTAACCTATATTTCCTTATACATATCAATATTTTTCTTAAGTATAAAAATAATATTCATACATAAAACCTCAGAATCATTTAATACTTAGATATGAATCATTCTGTTTTAGGATCCGAATTCTGGATACAAACTATAAGGATGTTCCATTCTGAATTCTGGATATGAAATCTAATGAAGTTCCTTTCTAAATTCTGGATAAGAACTCTCATATAGTTTGACTCCGAATTCTGGATTAAAACACTAATGAAGTTCCATTCCGAATTCTCGATACGAACTCTCATATAGTTCGACTCCGAATTCTGGATATGAACTCTAATGAAGTTCAATTCTGAATTCTGGATACGAACTCTCATATAGTTCCACTCCGAATTCTGGACTCCGAACTCTTACTAGATTGACTCCGAACTTTTACTATTTTTACTTTGAACATCTATGAGTTCGACTCCAAACTTCTATCAGTTCGACTTCGAACATCTATCAGTTTGAATCGGAACTTTGTAAGTTCAGATTCTGAATTCTAGTTAAACCAAAATCTGAATTTCCGTATAAATTCAGAGTCCTTATTTCGACAAAATTACGGTTGCGAATTCCTATAAAACAGAATATGAATATCCTTTTATTATAGACTCTGAATTTCATTTTGGTTAGAATCCGAACTATTATTTACTTACATTCTAAACATCAGTTTTTCTTATACTTATACATGTTTCATTACAAAACGATGTCATGCTTTCAGTTACACATGTTTTTTTATAAAACGATTTCATCCATTCTGTTTCTAACTAACCATTGGTTAAGTGACACATGTACAGGTCACTCTGAAATGTACGGAAAATATTACCGTTGGAGGATGGAGCCGACCATTGGAGCTTCACCTATAAATATAATATCATTTGAATAGAAGCAAAAACTTTTAGAATTTTGGTGATCAGAATTTTCCGAAGTGATTTCTAGAGAGAGTGTCTCTTATTAACTCTCAAGATTCTTGAAGAAAGTTTGAACAACCTTTTCAAACTATTCCTTGTGAATATTTCTTCGTGAAACTCTGATTTTTTGTGATTAGAATCAAGGGCTTCTAGGGATAGGAATATAGAGGTTCCAACACCTTGAAGTTGAGGGATTCCTTGCTGAGGAAGACAGTGGTTCCAACTACCTTGAAGTTGGAGGCTTACGGGGATAGAAAGACAGTGAATCTGATCTTCGTGTTGAGGGATTACCTTGGAGTGGGTAAGGCAGACTTTCTTGAAAATACAAATCAAGGGTCCTTTATCAAAGGTTGTTGGATACCCTTTTCTTTGGGTTAAAAGAGTTATTGTTTGTTACTTGTAGTTCTACTACTTGTTTTTCTGCTGAAGTTTTTATTTATAAGGAAAGTATAACCTTATTATATTTCCTTACACTTGTACTCTAACATAGTTAGATTTTATATGCTTTAAGGTAGAATCTCATATTGTAAACTTTAGTTAAGTTTCATTTTCTGGATCCATATTTCTGAAACATGTTTTTCAGAATCACTTTCCATATTTAAACAAGTGTATAGAACTAGAATTTTGTAACTTCATACTTTTTCCCAATATTTTAATTGGTGTTAGAGGTGTTTTGAATTTGCTTATTTTATGTTTGATAGACTTAGATATTTCCTTGTTTTAGGAAATTTTTTTAGTGTAAAATTCACCCCCCCCCTTGTATATTGAGCATCTACATCGTTATTTCGATCCTACAATTGGTATCAGAGAAGGTCTCTGAATACTTATACTCACAAATAAGTTTTTCTTGCTCATTTTTTCATTGTTCTATATTTTCCTGCTTAGGAATATTCTTCTTCAATCCGAACTTTTTTTATTAACATGTTTTTGTGTAGAATGATTTTTAAGATGGATGGAATCAATGTTCGTTCCATCGACAACCTAAATCCTATAAGACCACCAATTTTTTATGGTAATGATTATGAGTATTGGAGAGATCGAATGAATACTTTTGTTATCAATACTGGAGTAGAAAAAAATTATGCTTACTGGAGGTTATCAAATTTCTGATTAGTAAGTAAGTTCTTTTAACAATCAAGAGAATCATGATTATCAATTAAACTATAAGGTATGCAATACTCTACAATGTTCAATGACTAAGAATATATATATCCAAATTTCTTCTTTTGAAACAGCTAATTTCATATGGAAGAAACTTGAGGTTACACATTTTGGTACATCCAAAGTGATTGAGACCAAAGGAGATATGCTTAGAGCTGAGTATCATGGTTTTAACTTTCCGTATGGAGAACCCATTTGTAAGGTCCAATAAAGGTTTATGACTATTGTGAATAGCTTACAATCTATGGGAGAGAATGGTCTGGATAATGAAGCTCTTGTTGAAAAGATCATTGATATTATGCCCAATGAGTGGGAATCAAAGAGAACAGCAATTTTTGAGAACAGAAAGTCACTAAAATTTCATTAGATTAGATGCTTGGAACTCTTCTCCAACATGAGACAAGGATGAAGAGAGATGCTTACAACATCAAAAAGAAGAATGGGAATGGTACTGTTGCTTTTACTAGTACATAAAATAACATGAAAGCTAAGACTCTTGAGAGAGTAATTAGATCCAAGTCTAAGAAGGTTACTATCCAATCTGAATCTAGTGAGTGTGAAGTCTCAGAAAACGAGTTAGGTAATCTTGCTTGAAGGATGGAAAAGATAGCTGGTGAATGAAATTTCTAATACAAGTATAAAAAGAAGGAAAGAAAAATAACAAAGATTCATAGGTCACATTATATGAATTTAATAGAAGTGGACACATAATCCCTGATTGTCCCTTGCTTAAAAAGAAATAAAGGAAAGAGAGGCATTTTGAAAGGAACAGGAAAATGTTTTACAAAGCTAATGCTAAGAGAAGTCTAAAAGCTAATACTACTTGGAGTGCTAGCTGTGGAGACTCTTTAGAAAGTGAATCTTCAGAATATGATTTTTTAGCTCAGAATAATATGGGATTCATTGCTAATAATTCTTTTCCACATACATGTCTTATAGCCAAAGTACGCTCTGTCGAGGCTTTAACGAATTTATCTCTTCATAAGAAATACTATTCCGAAAATAGAACTTATAATGAAGATACTTCATCCTTATAAAATGAAGAACCTTCATATGAAGAAGTATCTAGATTTTCCAAGTTACTTGAAGAAAAAAATTGTAAAATTTCTAATAAATTAGACATGGAAAATACTAGGGAAGAAATTCTTACAAAAGAGATTTCAGATCCTTCTACAAATCATAGAGATAAAGAAGAGTTTTTAGAAAAACATTATAAAGGCCTTGAGAAAGAAAATTCTGATAAGGAAGAACATTTTTAAGATCTTAAGAATGTTATTTAAAAGATAAATGTTTTTGAGGAAATGTCTAACTCTATGGAAATGATTCCTGAGGATAAGAATTTAGTCGTTAGACTGAAATTTGATATTTTTTATCTTAAGAAAATTCTTGCAAAATTTAATTCTTGGAAGGAAAATTTTGACAAGATGTATTCTCAAATTAAACCTTAAGGAAACACTACTAGAGTATGTTATACTCACCAAAAACCAGTTTTCAAAAACAACTATTTTATTCCTTCTAGAGCCGCTTTTTTCACTATGTTTCAAAGTGGTGGGCATTGGAAGAAAAAATTTTCTTTAAATAGAGTTCACTCTCTTTGGTTTCATAAAGAATATTTTTCTAAACAAATGTGGATACCCAAAAATTTTTTGTCTAACAATTTCGGATCCAAGAAAGTCTAGATTTTGAAAACCTAACTTTTATCTTATTTTCAGAAAAATAGGGAAATTACGAACAAAAATACATGGTACATCAATAGTGGATGTTCCCGGCATATGACTAGTAATAAAATCTATTTCGAAAAGATTTTCAAGACAAAAGGAGGAAAAGTAACATTCAGAGATAATGCTCAGCGGGGAATTATTGGTATGGTAACATTGTTCATCTTAGAAAAACATTGATTTGAAATGTTTTTTTTTGTTAAGTTTTTTAAGCACAAACTCATTAGCATAAGTCAATTATGTGATAAAGGATACCTTGAGAATTTTAGGAATGATAAGTGCTTAGTAAAAAATTCCATAGAAGAGTTTATTCCTTCTTCCCACAGGCAAGAGAATGTTTTACGCACTAAACTTAAAAGACCTTAGGTGCCAAAACATACCTTTAATTAGGGCAATGGAAGATCATTCATGGTCATGAAAAATGCCACATTCTGTAGCACTCTCCATAGATAAAGAAGAATATGTAGCAGCTGTAAGTTGCTGTTCTCAGGTGTTGTGGATACAACACACACTAACAGATTATGGCGTGAGTTTTACTAAGAATCAACATTGTCTGATAACACAAGTGCCATTTCCCTTAGTAAAAATTATGCACATAACTCCCATGAAAAGCACATAGACATTAAGAATCACTTCTTTAGGGGTAACACAGTTAATGGAGATATAATTCTTCAGTTTATTAAAATACAAGATCAACTTTCTGATATTATTACAAAATCATTACCCTCTGATAGATTTGAATACATTAATGATATGATAGGAATGATAACCGTGAGGTAATCATCTTTTATTAACTTCTTGTGGAACCATTCTCCTTATAGTAATAAACTCCTTTTCATAGGGGGAGTACATTTGATTGTGAGTATTTAAAATTTTTCATAATATTTTTTTAAAAAAAATTTTAATATAAATTTTTCAGAATCAAAATTTTTATAATGAATTTTTCGTACGGGAAACCATCATAATGAAAATTTCATACTAAATGTTTTATAATGAAATTTTTGTTCTATAACTTTTGTAATGAAATTTTTGTACTGAAACTTTCGTAATGAAATATTTGTACTGAAACTTTTGTAATGAAATTTTTGTACTGGAACTTTCGTAATGAATTTTTCGTACTGGAACTTTCGTAATGAAATTTTTGTACTGGAAAGTTTCATAATGAAGCTTTCGTATTGATAATTTTCGTAATGAGAATTTTTTTAATGATACTTTTCATAATAGGAATTTTCGTACTCATGTTTTTCGTAGTAGGTTTTTTATAATGAGTTTTTCGTAGGGAAATTTTCTTCAAGAATAATATTACCTATTACGAATAAAATTGTTAGCCAATCTGAAAGGTATTATTTCCTTACTTATGTCTTTTGTAGTCATTTTCTAGTTGTTGGTAGTCTCTTTTTCTCATAAAATTTCTTGGATTCAGTTTTTCTTCTTAAATATGAATGTTTTTTTGTTAAAACCTCAAAAGATCAGATTCAAGATTTTCTTGTGGATATGATTTCAACCGTCAGATCAGATCATATATTTTCTCAACTGTTAGATTACTTTTGAAAGCTCAAAGGTATACTCCATTTCCTATATAAATAGAAACCCACATTTGTGTCCCACAACGTTTTCTAAGCTCTCGTGTGTTGAATCCCTACCTCTACTCTTAAAAGGCTGTTCCGAATCTCTCAGAGCTCCTCCATTCCGAATGTCTACAGAAGCCACTTCCCAAGATATGTCTACCAACAATCCAATCTCTAAATTGTTAGTCTATAGGTAAAGGTTAGTTAATCTGTATTTATTTAGTGTGTTTGATTCTTTAATATCCTATAATATCATACTCGATGAATGGGAAGATTTCTGCGTATCAAAACCAGAGGTTCAAGATGTTGGCAATACAGATTTTCTTGTAGAGTTTTATGAGTTTGTTTCCTTCTATGAAGAATATGGCAGAGAAAAACATTATTTCAAGTATTATGGGAATACATAAAATCTTTCTTACACCAAGGCTGCAAACCTAGTAGGCTTATCATATGATGGATAAGCATAATTTTGTTCACATAATCTACCAGATGTGGAAGGAAGTTTCAGCAAGGTGAAGGCAATGAAATTCCTAGGGCTCAAAGATGATAAAACATCAAATATTTCTCATCTCTCCATCAACAAACGAATTCTCTAATTTTGGGTTCAAGTATTTTTCATTCTGAGAAGAGGAGATAAGGATAACTGAAAGAAAATTGATATCTACATCTTATATTTTTTGTTAAGTATAAGGAAGATAAATATGATGAGTCATGTTCTTATTACAGTTCAGAATATTACGAATGGAACTTTGAAGGGTCACATCATTATGTATCCTTATCTTATCTCCATGTTCATTGTTCGGTGCCTTGATTCTTTCAATGTTTCTTGCACTTCCAAGACAAGACTTTGTAAGATGATGCTGATAATTTATGAAACTTTAAAAAGGATGAAAACTGGTTTTTCAAAGGAATCAGTTGAGTTTTACAGTCTTCCAGAAGAAGAGGCAGAAGTCGCTCTAGAAAATATAGATAAGGTTGAGCTAGTGAATAAGGTTACTAAGAAGAGTAATTTGAAAGAAGTGGTTGTTGAATACAAGACTCCCAAAGCTAAGGAAACCCGATCCATACCTCCCAAGCTGAAAAAACAGAAAGCATATCCAGATGACGTGGCTTCTAAATGGAGGGAAGACAAGGAGAAAAGGAAAGAAGGGGATCCATAGTTCAGATTGGACCATACTGAGGATAAGGCCATAAGAGAAAAAGTTGTGAATGAGTTAGAGAAACAAACAAAGGAGAAAATGATGAAGAAGAATATTTCAGAAGAAGAGAATTTTCAATCTCTTATGAAAGCCACAGAGGTAGATTCTGAGAAGATTCTCGTTCGAAAAACATTTGATGTCCAACCATTACTAGAGACTCTTAGAAAAAATTAATTATCTCTTGAAAAGCATAAAGGGAAAGAGGTTATTGAAGAAGTTGCAAAAGCAGCTGGTAAAGAAGTATAGGAAGAAGTAATTGAAGAAGAAGAAGACGAATGAAGTGATGATCTCAATGACATGATCAAACAAGTGTAATATTATCAAGAAAAGGCTGAATCTTCAAAGTTAGTCACTCCGGGAAATGGAGTTGAGGAAGAAGGTAATAGAGATGAAGTCAAGGAAGAAGAAAAAGAAAATTAATTATATGATGAGGAAGTAATCTATGAGAAGCATTACCTTGAAGAAGCAGAGAAGGAGAAACCCGATGAAGATAACATTGTTCAACTATTTGAATCAGAGGAAGAATATCCTAATGAGGAACCCATTCCAAAAGTTGATAAGGGGAAGAAAGTGCTTAATGACACCCCAAAAAAATGATATCATTAGGAAGAAGGGTGTTGCTGGTTCTTAAAAAAGAAATATGGTGGATAATGAAGAAGAACAATCCCCAAGCAAGTTATCGGATTTGGAGTCATCAGCATTGGGTCATGACTTTGTTGGTGAATCATTAAAGAAGTTGGTGGACACCATTCTGATCATTCCCACTACAGACTTCGGATGCCAGATTATCCAACATAATCTGAATCAGAAGTCAGAATTCTTATCTATGGTGATGGATAAGTGTGTGAAGTTTGAAGCAGATCATAGAAATTTCCTTATCAATTATCATGATCACGGGAAGTCATGCAGAAAAATCACTTTGTGGTCTAAAAAATTTATGAAGACATGGTAGAGTTTGATCATTCTCATAATGATGTTAAAGATGATTTTGACACCAAGGATTCCAAAGTGAAGGATCTTCAGGAGAAACTAATCCTTGATAAAAATTCTCAGAATCAACAAACGAAGGACTTTAATGGGATGGTTAACTCTCTTGCTCAAAATTTTAAAAGGGATAGAGATATCTGGTTTGAGCTCGAAGAAAAGATTGTAAATCAAGATGAAATATATAAGGTACAATATGAGGTCTTGAAATCTCAAGATGAAATGATAAAATCGTTGGTGAAGAAAGCTTAGGAGGATCAGAAAGATTTGAAGAAGATGAAAACCCTTTTGAAGAAGTTGATTTCAAAGGAAAAGGAAGACAAATAGACTCATTCTGATCTTTTTTTCATTTTATCTTTCCTATAAAAATTCTTCCAATCATAATAGATCTATGGTTTCTTGTTTTCCTTACTTTTATTTACTGATATTTCAGCTACCATATTTATTTTCCATTCACTTAAATTGTTTTTGAAAGTCACAATGGGGGTGAAGGCAAAAAAACTACTCAAAAGGGGAGAAATAAAATTTTAAAATGGAGAAGGAAAAATTTATAAGTGAAGATATCCTTAAAATAAGGGGAAGTTTCTCATTACAAAGTTTTTTATTCCTATGATAATGAAAACTCCATTCCGAAAATCCAGAATACAATCCTTAGAGTTTTAATGCCTAAGGGGGAGTTAGTTGTATTCACAATCATCCATGAACAAAGTGAGATAAGTTTTAATTACAAAGTCTATTGAAAATTTTCAAAGTCCTTATATTCTTTTTCGAAAGGTTGTTTGTGCTTTCCAAAAAGGGGGAGATTGTTGAGTCAATAAGGTTTTCCTTATGAATTTTACATTCCTTCTTATTTTGTAAATCACAAACACCTTATTCTTAAGCAAATCGATATTTTACTTCTCTAAGGAAAATTTCCTTCCTTAAGAAAATTTACCCTAACCTAGATTTCCTTATACATATCAATATTTTTATGAAGTATAAAAATTGGATTCATACCTAAAACCTCATAATGATATAATACTTGGATATGAAGAATTCTATTTTAGGATCCGAATTCTGGATACAAACTCTAAGGAAGTTCCATTCTGAATTCTGGATACGAACTCTAATGAAGTTCCATTCCAAATTCTGGATACAAACTCTTATATAGTTAGACTCTGAATTCTAGATACAAACTCTAATGAAGTTCCATTCCAAATTATGGATACTAACTCTCATATAGTTCCACTCTGAATTCTGGATACGAATTCTAATGAAGTTCCATTCCGAATTCTAGATACAAACTCTCATATAGTTCCACTCCGAATTCTGGACTCCAAACTCTTACTTGTTCGACTCTGAACTTTTACTAGTTCGACTCTGAACATCTATGAGTTCAACTCCGAACTTCTATCAGTTTGACTCCGAACATCTATCAGTTCGACTCCAAACTTTGTAAATTCAGATTCTCAATTCTAGTGAAACCATAATCTAAATTTCTTTAGAAATTCAGACTCAGAATTTCTACAGAATTCAGGTTCTGAGTTCCTATAAAATAGAATCCAAATATCTTTTTATTATAGACTCCGAATTTCATTTTGGTTAGACTCCGAAATTTTATTTTCTTACATTCTGAACATCAATTTTGCTTATAATTATACTTGTTTCATTACAAAACGATTTCATGCTTTCTGTTACACAAGTTTTGTTATAAAATGATGTCGTCCATTCATTTTATAACTAACCATTGGTTAAGTGACATGTCTACAGGTCCCTCTGAAATTTAAGGAAAATATGACCGTTGGAGGGGGAGCCGACCGTTGGAGCTTCGCCTATAAATAGGAGCTCATTTGAAAAGAAGCGATAACTTCTGGAATTTTGGTGATCAGAATTTCCTAAAGTGATTTCTAGGGAGAGGCTCTTATTAACTCTCAATATTCATGCAAAAATTTTGAATGACTTGTTTGAAAAGTTCTTTGTCCAGAATTATTCGTGCGACTACGATTGTTGTTTATTACAATAGAGGTCTTCCGGGGATAGGAAGACAGAGGATCCAAAACCTTGAAGTTGAGGGATTCCTTGCTGAGGAAGAAAGAGGTTCCAACTACCTTAAAGTTGAGGGCTTGCAGGGATATCCGGATAGAGACTCTGATCTTCATATCGAGGTATTACCCTGGTGTTGGTAAGACACACTTGCTTGAATGTATAAATCAAAGGACCATTATCCAAGGTTGTTGGGTACCCTTCTCTTTGGGTTAAAAGAGTTATAGTTTGTTACCTGTAGTTTTAGTACTTGTATTTCTGCTGCAGTTTTTTTTTCTAAGGAAAGTATAACCTTCTTATATTTCCTTACAATTTTATTGTGACTCAGTTAAATTCTATACACTTTAAGGTAGAATCTCATATTGTAATCTTTGGTTACGTTTCATTTTCCAGATCCATATTTCTGGAACCTATTTTTTGGAATCACATTCCAGATTTAAGAAAGTTTATAGAACTAGATGTTTGTAACTTCATACTTTGTCCCAATAATTTAATTGGTGTTAGAGGTGTTGTGAATTTGAATAGATTAACTTTGTTATACATATATCCATCCTTGTTTAAGGAAATTTTTAAAGTGTACAGTTCACCCCCCCCCCTCTTGTATATAGAGCATCTACAACGTTATTTCAATCCTACATTCCCCACTCATTAGTACTTAAGATTTTTAATGAAATGATTTTAATGAAATGATTTTAATAAAATCATACTTCATTTCTCTCATCGATCAGAAATATTTGTTCTTCCGAAACCATGTTTTATAAATACTTTTTAAAAAAAATTTAAACATTTAAAAATTGTTTACTAAATAAATTATTACAGATTTTCTCTTTTAAAGAAATATTTTAAAAGTAATCTCTTTTATTATGAATAGGAACTTTTCTGACCTCTTTACAACACAAAATGAATATTTTTTTACATTATATAACACATGTGAAATTAACCACTTTAATTTATTTAAAGCATATATTGTAAGTTTAAAAAGTTATTTTTAATGATAATGCTTTATTAATATTAAATAAAATCATTTTTATTAAAAAATGATTCTAAAAGAAATTTATTTTTAAAATGACATATGTTTTAAAATGTTGTTTTAAAAATAAAAGGCATATTTTCATCCTGAATTTTTTAATCTTGATTTTTATAGTATTTTTATTCAGAAATGAAAAAAACCATTATTTTAAATATATTTAACTAGGGGATATGTTGTATTTATAAAATCCTTATTCATACCCTGGGTGTTTTATAATCATTTTGATTAATGAAAGTATTTTTATTCACTATTGTGATTCATTTTTCCATTAAATAACTTTAACTTGTAATATTAACGTTTATATGTTCATTAGACATTAATTTTACCCAAAATATCCATATTTTTATCATGGATATTCTTATTTCATAAACTGTATAATATCTTAACATAAAATTTTTGTATTGAATGTTATTTTTTTGTATGGGGATATATTGATATATTTGTATTCTTTACTCAACAAGGGTATTTGATGGTAAGGCATGTTGTTTATGAATTAAATCAATTATTCGATATATTATAATTACTTTAGACATCCAAGACATGTGTTGCAGACTATTTATCGAAATCCATTTGATGCATTGGTTATATCAACGGATGAATTATTTTTCTAATCTTAATTAAATGGGTTTTCACCAAGTATATTATAAATCATCTTGTGATAGGTCGTGAAGGTAATCGTATAATGTGCCGGTGAAACATGACATACAAAAATTGTGTTATTCCATTATTTCAGTTATAAATTTTATAAATGATATTTTCACAATGATGTTATCTATGGATTCATTTCATTCTCATAATATTGATTTTATGGTATGTGTCTTCAATTATTTACCTTTCCATATTGATTATTCTTTATCTATTCATGCATTGATGTTATTTAAATGGAATGTGTGTTTAGATATTTTCCTTATAATGTTGATTATTCCCTATCGAATTATGACAGAAATGGAATTCAAATTTCATGTGTGTTTATTTATTTACCTTCCCATATTGGTCATCCTTATTGATTCATAAATGCTTCGACAATATATAATGCATTCTGAGCATCTGAGAAAGCCATAATTTTGTTTCCTTTTCCTAATATTCCATTAAGTTTACAATGAATATTATATATGGATATACTATATGGAATAAATTTAATCAAAAAAAAATTATGATGTAATTTTTGTACTCAATTGTAATCTTAGAATCATGTATGCATCTAGTTTAATAAGAATACTAAACTATTTGGTCCATTGGTATTTTATTTATTATATATTATGGAAACGAAATAATGTAAGAACCAAATCCGTGTTATTGGGGTTGATTTCTATATAGTTAGTATCATATGATGTTTAATAGAAACCATGGGAACTAGATTTATGAATACATATATTAGGAAACATAACCTTAAGAATGAATTTTTGGATAAGTATAAAAGAACCTTCTAATGTATTTATAGGTAATATATTATGTTATATTTCCAAAAAAATACATCCCTTTATGGATAAGACAAGTGGTATCTGCTTTGGAATCAAGGAACCAAGGGGTGTTATCTCTAAAAAGAGTGCATTCGACTTGAACTGATTGACACCTATTTCATGAAAATGGGCTTTATTATGCACATAGTTTGACACTCCTGTGGAATATACTTAGAATAACACGAATTTTTTTTACAAACTATTGTGAATAATTTTTCTAGATGATGATAATAAATGACCCAGGTTAAACATATGGTGTCATAGATTGAAAATAAGGTGCCTCAAATGAATGGTAAAATTATTTATTTGTGGAAAATAAGGGAATCATGAAAATAATTTCAAAGGAAAAATGAAGTATGTGATGGATGTAACTAAATTTCATTCAAGGGATACGTTTATAGTTTTTTGTATTATATGGGGAGAACATGGAAATAATCTATGTTAATGAACAATTCTAAATTATATCCCTTAGAAAAAGGAAGGACCAAGGATTAAATAAAATGGAAGAAGTATTTCTGTACTGAAATTCATTAAATAAATTATAGATGTATTTTTCTAATGTAATTTTGGTTTTAAGGACCATGAAATATATAAGGATTATGTTAAATTTTATAATCACATTTGTTTTTATTGACATAATTGTTTTGTATATCATTTTATGTTATGACTTTAAGGATGATCTTAAGTTCAAATTCTTAAACACCCCTTTATAAAATTTTTGTGTAGGTAATATAACAAGATCAAGGATATTTTTGGAGAAATTAATGGAAATATAAACCATCGGTTTAGTATATGTTTTACTGAAAAAATTATTTTAAAAATGATGGCTTAAAATTTTATACACATAAGTTTCAAAGTATTAATAACCATTAGGGTTAATATGATCACTAATGACATTGAAATAATAGTTTAAATGGATTACAATACTTCGTAAAAAATGGTATGTATTGAAAACCTTAGTAAAAAAGATATTTAATGATTAATTTTATTTCTAATATGGATATCATGTTTTTGGGAATTATATTAACATAGAGATATAAAAAGGACACCCCACATGATGGGTGACAACCTATATTACCCAGAATGGTCACAACTCTTGATCACATGAATAGAGGATTATAAGGGTTTAGTGGTTTCCACTAGCCAACGTGATGTCCTGGTTAATATGTTTCTATTTTTATTTTGAAAATATAAATAATAAATATTAATGGTGAAATATTTGTGTAAATTAAAATGTTTAGAGATTAAATTTTTATATTTATTAACTTTTAATAACCATATTTGTTTTGGAAAATAGTTAGAGATATATGGAAAGACATTTCACTCTTTTATATATCCCATAATCTTTTAAAAACTGAATTTTAGTGATTTAGGAATAAAAATTTATTTTTTATATTCATTTATTAGAGTAAGGGTTGAATTGTAAACTAATCAAAGAACACCAAAATTATGAAAGTGGTATTATAAAATATAAATGTATCATGTTACTATATTTTCTTATATTCTATAAATAGTAAAATAATTCCTCAACATTAGGAAAATGATCTTGGAAAAAAATCATCCTATTATATTTATATCCAAATAATCAAATTTTCCATTAAATCGTCACAAATGTATGTTTTTAAGGCCCTCTACTTCCCACTTATATATCATATTCTTATGATCTATAACCTCTACCATTCACTATAATTATTTATGTTTTTCCACCATGTTCATATCTTTAATTTTCACTAATATTTTCCAACTTAGAAACCAAGTTATATGTTATTCCATATGAAATTTATATTTCAGTTAATCTTATTAAGATGATATTTTATTAACTCCTTTTAGGATATGTATTTTCAACTAATAATTTTCATATATCAAACCCTTTATTACAAGGATAAAGTTTAAATTGCAAGGATGAAATTTATTTAATGTGTAGAAAAAATTACACCCTTAAATTATAAAATTGGAACATTATAACAATTAAAATTTTAACCACACAAATATTAATTTTATCATTAGTAACATGAAACATAAATTTTACCTGGTGTTAAATGCAACACTACGTTTAGCATGCTTTACACATAATGCCATGTTTAAATGAAATGATAAATATTATTAAAGTATTATTATTTTATATAATAGATATAATCTAGCATTTAATTTTTTCATATGAATATTATTAACTAAATTATGAAAATTGGTTATAAATTTTTTATTAATAATAAAATAATCATTTAGAAGACAAGATTGTTTTATGAGAAACAGTATTTTATTCTGAAAGGTGGATTAGTCTAAGTTTTTTAATATAAATTAAAATTTATTTTTTAAACATTAAGTATATTTATATTAAAAAATAATGTTCTTTTTTAAATTTTTAAAAAATAATTATCATAGTGTGATTGTTTTGGATTTTTATGAGAAGTTTCATTTTTTGGTGAATAGAGAAAATGGTAAAATTTAATTTAATAAATCATATATATTTTAATTTATTATATGTTTAAATTATATTACTTATTGTTTTTAAAGTAAAAATATTTATATTTTATTTGAATTAATTTAATTTATGGTGTTGTAATAATTTTCATATTGAATTTTGATATAAAAATGTTGTTATCTAATAGGCTTTTTCTCTCTAAAAACTTGTTTTCTCATCCATTTGTGGGATTAATTTTAAATTAAAATTTTCCACATATGGGAATTGAATTTTAAAAAATTTATTTCATAATTATAAATATAATAATAATTTCTAAATTCAAATAATTTCACCATTTTTTACCAAAATGAATAGTTAATGTAATAAAAATTAATTTACATGGTTTAAGAAAAAATGGGTTTACCTTGGGGTTTAACTTAAAGAATAAGGTTATAAATGACATAAAATCTAATTTAAAAACTATTATATGTCATTATTTAGACCATTAAATGTATAAGGTTCTATAATGGTCCATTTCTTCCCTTTTTATATATAAAAACCGAGGATCACACAATTTTTTTTAAAAAAATACCATGTGTGTCCTCTCCCTGACTTATAAAAGGCCACCCACTCTCCTCCCATTTTCAAAACTTAAACCCACTTTTATTAATCCAATACAAACAAATTTTCATTAAAACATACATCCCCTCATATAAGAAGAATTATTTTAATCATAAATTTTACCTAAAATGATTTAGGGAAACCACATGGAAGAAAACTGAAGAAGTGATAATGTTCTTCAACAAGAATCTTTATTTAATTTCTTTCTCAAAAATCATTAAATTATTTTTAAATAATTATAATACAATAACCTCACTATATCCAATATACTTTTATATATTTATATAAGGTGATTACCTATAACCTCATCCATATCCATCAAATGGTTATCAAAATCATCATTTGTTTGTACAACAAACTACTACCTCGTAGACTATTTTCATTCGTTTTTCTATTACCACGTATCATGGATTGTCTTGATGATGGATGTACAGTATATATATGATATTTATAACATATTTATTTCTTTTTTGTCATTAAATAATATATATATATATATATATATATATATATTACTTTCCATTTCATACGGGATATGATAACATTGCTCGTGGGTATGACAGACTACCGCCTCGTGAAGTGATGTGATTCGTCTTTCACTAACACATTAAATTGAATGTAAAAAAAATAATTTCAATGATTGTATGAGATTTAAATGAAATAATTATTTTATTCATGATATATTTATTATTCTATAAAGATGATATATATCAATTTTCTTTTTACATTTTCAAACACCTAAAGAAGATAACAGCATTCATGTACGCGTGGACTACCAACTTCACGAAGTGATGTGACTCTCTATTCATTAAAAAATAACATGTATAATATATAAACAAGTATATAGTATGGTAATTATGATATTATTATCATTATTTAAATATAAAACATTACTTAACATGTTTCGATAACGATCGATGAAAAATGAAAACGTTACTCATGCATACTTAGGACCTAAAATATCCAAGATAGTAACATACTTACTTTTTCCAAACCATCAGTATTGATTGGTTTTTAAAAAATAAAATAGATATAAAAATATGATAATTATTTCATTATTATTATTTTTAAGGTGATATAACTATTTAATATGTATAAAAAATGGATCATTCATGATGAAACACACATGATAAACCAACTAAATTAACACCCAATATAAAGATAAATTAATAAATAATGGGTAATAAGATGTTATAAAATAATCATTTATGATATTGTAAATATCAATTTTTGGTATAATTTTATAACATTATTAAAACCACTATATTGGTGGTTAATAAATATTTAACCAAAGGAAGAGTATGGTAATGGACTTCATCTCAACTTCATTTCATTGAGAAATATTGTATTTTCATGAACATATTTTCCATTATATGGTCCATATACTGCCTCTTATACATGTAATATCATAAATAATTCATTATACAAGGAATTTTATGTTTCAATTTGAACTATTTTTTCAAAGGGTGCTTAAATTAAAAGTTCCAATGTGGTAAAGTATTTCATAACTCATTTTTTATTGGCTTATATTACTTCATCATCATTGATATTATATTATTATGTGTATAATAACTCTTTATTATACATTAATTTATTTATATTTTTTATATTTATTAATTATTGATAGAGAAAATGAATACATTGATTAATTATCACTTCAACATTATGACCATTTTATGGGTTTATTTCAAAGTATCATTCAAATCGAGAACATTTGATCTTGAATTTTAGATGAGGAATATTATTGATAAATTTCTAAATAAAATAATTTTATTTTATTTCCTCTAGATATTCATTATATTTTTCACAAAATAGAATAAAATTTCCACTATTTGGTATATAAAACTATTTAAATATTTTTTTTAAATCTGACTTCATTTCATTCATTGGTTAGAAATATATATTTTTCCAAAAACCTGTTTTATAAAAATGTTTTCAAAAATGTTATTAAACATTTACAAATGATTTATTAAGTAAAATTTTACCAATTTATACTTTTTTAAAAAATATTTCAAATGAATATTCTATTTATTTTCTGGACAAGGAACTTTTCTAACCTTTTAAAATAAAAATAGAATATTCTTTTTATATTGTACGACATGTACACAACTATGAGACATCATTTGACTAAAGAAAACATGGAATTTTTAAAAGTTTATTCTTAAATAAAATTTACTTGTAATATTCTCGAATGTCTTAGTTTTTTAAAAAAATTAGTTTTCAGAAAAAGGATTTTTAGTAATTTTTATATTTAAAAAATTGGATTTCAACATAAAAATGTAATTTTCCTCAAGAATGATTTAGAGATATTTTTATGGTATTACGATTTATCAATAACAACAACCCTCTCTTATACATATACTCATTTGGGTTATATATTATATTTATACCATCCCTATTATACCTCTAGATAGTTTATAATCAATTTTACTAAGTATTAATAATCATTTCCTTGATTCATTTTTATAGTCAATATCATTCTAATGAAATATTAACTTTATTATGACCAATATATTTTAAATTTTCCATAAATATACATTTTATATTTCATAGATATTATTATTTCTTAAATTTTATTCCATTTTAATATATCGTTTCTACATTGAAATTTATTTTTCTATCTGGGGAATTATTGATAAATATATATGCTTTACTCAATTTATATGTTTTATGATGAAGAACCTTATCTATTAATTAAATAAATTATTTGATATATATAGAATTATTTGGAAATTAAATACATGGGTTTGTGACTATTTATAGAAATCCCCTCGATGTATCGGTAGACTCATGGGATAAATAAGACCACTAACATTAATTAAATGTGTTTTCCACCACTATATTCGACACCTTATTATGAACGGTTTTTAAAATAAATGTATTATATTATTGGGAAACATAGTTTCTAATAATTAATTAATTCTTTGATTTCATTTATTTTTATCATTTAGGATATTTTCATAATGATATTATCCCTGGATGTATTTTATTTTCATATTATTGATTATATGAATTGTATGTTCCATTATTTATCATTCCATATTAATGTTTCTGTGTCTATATAAGAAATAAAGTTATTTAAAAGGAATTTTTGTCCAGTTATTACCTTTCCATATTGCTTATTCCCTACCTAATTCTGATAGGGAAGCTAATTAAATGGAATGTTTGTTTAGTTATTTAAGATTCTATATTGACTATGATTATTAATTCATGAATTAATCTGATATAATTAACCCTTAATTAGAATTTGAGACAACCATTTTTTTATTCCTTTCCCCAGGATTCCATGAATTTTCCTTATGACTGATAGGTAAAGATATTAAAGATTGAATAATGTTATTCAGTAGAAACACTATGTTGTTATTTTTTTATTTCAATGTAATGTGAGACTCATGTGTGTGTTTAGTTTACCAAGACTACAAAACTATTTTGTCCTTTAGAGTGATATTCCTTGTATTTTATGTAAATTTAATAAAAAATAAACTAGATATATATTTTTGGTTTCAAGAAAATGAATTTTATGATTTATTATTGTATAAAAACATTTTATATTTTAAAAGGAAATTTACCTAAAAAAATTATCGTATTTTTTATGGATTTATTTTTAATAAAATTATAGAAATTATATGTTTTAAATTTTAAAATATAGATTACATATTTCGAATAATGAAGTATAAATTTTTTAAATGTTTCCTTTTTATTTTTTGACATAATGAATAATAACAATAGTAATTTTTGTTACCACGGTAAAGAGTAAATCAGTTAATTGGGAGTTTAAAATAATTATAAGAAATAGAAAATTAAACAAACAATTTACCTTTTTTTTGAGTTAATTTATTTTATTATCATAATATATTATATTAGAGAGTCTTTTTTCCATTTCGTTGTGATTATGACCTTTATAGTGTCTTTTTTAATGAAAAGTAAAAAAGTTTACACTCTTATTTTTCATAACTATAATTTTGTAAGATAGGGATAAAAAGAGAATATGTTTTGTAATAAATAGAATTTAGAAATAGAAATTATATATACTCATCAGGGTAATTGTTTTTAAAATTTTAGTGAAAAAATAATTACCTTAAATTCTTACACAATACTATTGTATTAATTTTTCAATTAATGAAAAAATAATAATATGATATTTAAAATATAAATATTAGTATAATATGACATAATCAATTTTATCCACCAATCTTCTAGATAAAAATAAAATTATAGATATTTTCAAAAAAAATTATTAATTTTTTTTATGTTATTAATGTTGAAGTAAATTAGAAGTTCCAAAATTGACATTATTTATATTTTAAGAAAATTATATTTTATTAAATGATATAGAATACAAAAAATACTATAATAAAAAACTAATCATTATATTATTTAAAATAACAACCCAGCTCCATGTATGGGCCTTCATTCTATATATGGAATCTTTTATAACCCTTAGGGTGTAAAAGAATTATTATCATGGTAAGTGGGAAAAGGGATAAAGGGGGTTAAAACAAAAACATATGGGTAAAAATATGAATCACACTTACCCAAAAAAATTAAAAGATTATATCAACTAATACTCATTATATATTCTATTATTTAAAATTTTGATACATTTCTACGTCACCATTAATATATATTGATATAATATTTTATGAAATTATCATAATACCCCTCCCCTCCCTTACAAAATAGAACAATGTTTCCTAAAAAATTCAAACTTAAACCCCTATTTGTTTAGAAAAATACTACCAAAATCCCTTTATAACATCCTTCCTCATGTTCTAGGAGTCTTATGTTTGTTATAATACCAATCTTAGAGGACTTAATTTGTTAAAAAAGGATATTTTCCTATAAATATGTATAGTTTTTAACCGCATGCTTTAGTTTTATTTATTTCTCTTCCTCTATAAATTATAATTCATACGTGATGATATAATAACACCAGTATACTATATTTAATTATATGTTATTATGTTAATGAAATAACATATATCTTTTTCTAGCCTCCATTAAATGGGAATAAAATCCTTCATTTATGTGTAAAGAGGACTACCACCTCAGAGACCGATGAAATTCATTTTCCATTCCCACCTTTCATGAATTGTTATAAGGATGAAATAAATTTTTATATATTATTTCCATTAAATATATATAATTATTAAAATAAAATATATCATTTAATTTGTAACCATTCTATTCACTAAATATTGATAATGGTGTTTGTGTGTACGTTAAGACTGTCACCTTCATGAAGGGATGTGATACACTTTTGATCAACACATAACATTAATGATATATATAAATGTTTTTAAATAACTAAAATGGTATTTATGATATTATGAATTTAGTAGAAAGATAAAATAATACTTAACTTATTTCCATAATGATGATTCAAAAATGGAAATGTTAATCATGCATACTTGTGTCATATCATCTCCATGATTGAAAAACAGTTCATTTTTCATAACCATATTTCATGATTTTTTTAAAAATAATAATTTATATATAAAAATCATAATTATGTCTTCATAATTATTTCACATATGAATTAATAATGACCACTTTGATATTAGTCGACCCACCGAAGTCATTTTGGACTTATGAACCAAATATCATCAAAACGTCAAATGTGGACATAAATGATCATGTAGTTCAATATAAAATGGTAATGGATAAAATAATAAGAATAATAAAAATTATAATTTTAATAATAAATTAAATAATTTACATATTTTTATTATTCATGAAGATATGGAACACACTTGATGAGTGAGACTCGATGTAAGGCGTTTCTCCTCGGCTTATTTTAAATAAAGCATGTTTTAATGTCATGCAACTAATTTATTTTATATTTCACACCTAGAACATAGATATTTTGTTTATTTTATTCTTCTCATGGTTGTGGATCCTACTATTTGAATTTTGGGTTGAAATTATTTAGTTTTTAAGAGTTTGGTTGGGTTTTCCAGGTAACGCCCAGTTACCACACAACTAGTTGAAACAATGTAGCCTGGTCATTAAGTATGTATAAGTTAAATTGAACTTAAAACATGAACCATGTCCAGCCTTATGGTAGATCCCAAGAAACCATGCTAAATTCCTTATATGGGTAGAGGGTTCTGAATAGTTACAACACAGTTTAGAAAACCTTGCAGCCAAAACATTCATTCATCCTAGATCATTAAAATATTTAAACACTTTTTTCCATATCTCCCATATTTTACCCTATTTCAATCCCTCCTACTTGGTCAATTTTAGTTCACTCGAGGGATCAAAAACCCCAACTCCCAGTGCCTCCCTTCCTCTATGGATACTTCTCCCTTGCATCCAAGGTAAAATTTTAGGGTTTCATGCTAATTAATTCTTCTTTATCCTTTACCCTCTACATTTATTAGTTTTTATTTGGGTGTTTATTCTCTATGATGAACTCTATATGTTAGGGTTGTCTTGTGACTTTTTTTCTTGTGGTCATAGGTCTTGGTAACCATTTTGGGATGTTGTTCTTCCTCCAATTGAATCTTTATTTCATCTTCACCCCTATAAGGTATGTGTTTCTATGTTCATATTTCCTCAAAAAAATTCTTTGATGCTTATAATTTAAAATAAATTTATAAACTTGATCAAACCTTTATTTAACCCCTGATTAACTTATTATGGCTTTGTTTAATTGTTTTGATTTGATAAAAATCAGTTTTTATAATTGTCATTGAATGATGAATAGCGTTATGTGAACTTTTGGTGTATGTTGAAATAATATGTATTCCTCAAAGTGAGATTGGGTATTTTGATAATTTATTTAAACCTATCTATGATGTGGTAGTATTATTGGATTGTATGTTTTTTATTTCACGAGTGATCATGTGAATTTCTAGGATTTCATTGAAATAATGTGATTATTTTTGTAAGAAATTGTTTCTAAGTGGTCTCCTAGACTTTGGAGTGTGTCACAAGATGTTGACACATCCATTGGTACACTAGGTGCACACATGGATGTGAATTCAAATTAATATGGAACTCTAAATTCCTTTTGTTATGAGTATCTCATTCTTTATTCCTTTTCTATTTTCTAGAAATGGTCCTATTTAGTTTTAAATGGTAAATTGTTGCTTCCAGTTTTTTAAAAAATTTCTTTTAAGTGTCTTCCTCAAGGTTTAGACAATTTGTCTTTAAAACATGTTTTACTGTGAAATTAAAAAGGTTCAAGGCCCATTTGGTATTTGTGAAGTGTTTGGGAGTGTGTTTGGAATTTGAGGACCCATTTCGTATCGTAAATATAAAATTGGTGTTCTTATGATGTTTTGGTAAATGAATTTAGTTAATTTTAGAAAAAGGCCCATTTGGCTTACAAAATCCAAAGTGATGTAAGGGTTAATTTTTAAGAAGGAATGAAATTTGTTAAACTTGAGTGCCTGATTGGTGAATCAAAATATTTTGATATTTATATGATGTGTTGTCTTAATTGTCACCTTAATGATGTGTGATATATATATATATATATGGAACCTCTATAGGTGGGTTTTTCTTTATGATTTATCATATATTGGTGTCTTTTTTTGGTAGCCAAGTGTAGTGATGATAGGTAAGATGAGACACGTGTGTGTTGGAAACCTACTTACATAGTTTTAGTTACACCATGGGTCCATGGGTGCCTTTTAGATAATAAAGTGATTGTATCTTACCAGTCCTGATAGATGGTTTGGTACCCTCTTGTAGTTTTAGACAGGTGATGAGGGTTGTGCTACTGGTGAGACTAGCATAGAGTATCCAGTTGGTTATTGACAAAGGGGCTTCACCATATGCTGACATGTGATTCCAAACAAATTACATATAGGGTCTTATAGGGATGTTTAGGACCACAAATGGTAACATTATATATCCCTTTGTTCATATTTTTCTTCAAATTGTTTTTTTACCCAAAATATTTGTTTTTAGCACATCCCTAGTATATTTTGGTTTGGGTATTTTTTATGAAATTGTAGATTGTTTGAGAAATAGATTGTGATGTGTGTTGGATTTCAAAACATGAAGGTTGTTCTTGTTTATTAAAATTTGAAAAGAATATTTTTATAGTTGTATTTAAAACCTGTGTTAACAGATTACATTGGGAAGGAAAAACATGGATCCTATTTTGATTCCCTACTGAGTTGTTGAGACCACACAAAACTTGTACAACTAGGTGCCATTAGGCCCGATATATTTTACATGTTCAGTATTTTTCTCAGGTTTATGGTTCTTCTAATCATGGTTAGAGAGGGTTGGTTGGTGGACGTTGGTGACCATGAGGTCACATGGTGGTCGTGTTGGTATCAGTCTGGTTTAGCTTTGTTTTTTTTTGTTTTGTTTCTATTTAGTAGTATTTTGTATCTTGACCAACTGTTTATTAATTTATTATAAGTTATGCTTGACTACATGTCCTATTTACTTTTTAAATCTTGTTTATTTATTTTGGGCTCAAATAATTCCCACTTTTATGTTTTTATGTGTGGGACTGGTTTCTAGTCTGTGGGGATCAAGAATTCCCATCGGGTCGTGTCATGGATCAGGTCGGTTGTCAGGTCAGATGAAATCCTAGGTTGGTTCGTAAAAAAAGGAATTATGGCAGACAGTTTGTTATTTTGGGTGTTTTTTAGGTGGATAATAGGGTATTTGGGGCTCATTTGGTTGGTTATGGGTAAGTTCCAGATCACCACCACTCATGAAGATACCTGAGTTACCAATTGTAGATTTGGTTTTGAGTTGTTGTATTTTTTTCGGATTGAGGGATGAAAATGGAGGAAATCTAATGTTATGTTGTGATCTCACATGCAGTAGTGACCCATGTGGAGTCTGAGTACATGGTTTAATTATCTCATATTTTTTTATGGTTACATGGGTCATGGATCACTACTATATCGTCAGGTTAATTATAACTACTTGTTCATCATTCTGGTGGTTCCCTGGAAATTTTGTTTTGTTTTGTTCCAGTTTTTTTTAATTAATACTAAAAATGGAAATGGTTTTAGAATGAAAATGATTTCTCTCAAGTGGTTTAAAATTTTTATGGTAGATTTTAAAACGAATGACTATTTTGAAATGGAAAATGGATTCTTCTCAGTTTTTTTTAAATTGGTAAAATTTGTTTTAAAGTGAATGGTTTTTTTTTAAACTCTATTGTAAACATGGATTTGATCTGGAAAATAGTTATGTAACCCTTGGAACACTCTATTGAAGGATACATGGGTGATACGTATGTATGAAAAGTGTGTGGGGGAACTTGTTCATAGATGATGTAGTGGAATTGGGTAGACACAAATGTGATGGTCTGTAAGATTCCATAGATGTGTGAATGGGATAAGAGGCTTGGAATTGTTTTTATAAAGTGGGTTTCAAAATAGAAAATGGTTTCCAAAACCGGTTATTATTTTACATTTTTTGATTTTATTTTATGAAATTTGGATTTTTTATTTGGAATGTAGTTTGGAAATGAGGTGGTTTTGAAAGCTTATATGAGAGGGGGGATTTTGAAAAGAGGTGATATTGGGTCAAGTTTATATTTTATTGGATTTTGATCCAATTTTTTTACTCAAGGTGCTGATTTTTTGTTTTCCTTGGATTGATATTGGTTTTGGTTTGTGGTTTTTGTGCTGTTCAGAATGAGCCACCCCAAAAGGTCTCTCATGTTTCTCCTCATTCTTGACCATTTCTGGAGTTATCTTGAATGTTTCCTATATTTTTTGGTGTTATAGGTATGTTAGAGGAATTTATATAGATTTAGGAGGTATAGTGTGTCTTCAAGTGAATGGTAACTCCCAAGGCTATTCAGTTTCATGTTCTTCTAGAGTTGTTCGAGAGTCTATCTTTGGACCACTAGTGGCTGGTTGTCCTATAATCATGGAATTTAGAGTAACATGTTAATTTTACAAGGCCACATTTATCCAATGTTTCATACCATAGGAGGTGAAGTTGAAGAATGTTTTTGAGTTTAGGGATGTTTTAGTGGGGTCATTAGTTGGTAAAACATTACATTTACCACTTTAAATGATTTGTATCTTCTTTTTTGTTAGGGTTTTTCTCTCAATGATTTTAGGATAAGTTCTATCATCTGTTGAATCCTATTTTGAGAGATGGGTGGATGAGTCAGTCTTGGAAATTGATTACTAGGGTTTAGTTAGTGGTGGTTTGAAATATGGAACCTATTATTGTTTGAAAGGGTTACATATCTAAAATGAAGTACAGGTCAGTTGAAACTATCCCTATGAGTATTCTTCATTGGTCTTATCATCTAGTTTATCATAACACTTCCTATTCTACCACTAGTGTTGTGGGTTTGAGAATTTCAAGATGTTTTATCACATCACTAAAAATTTCTACTTGGATTGTGGTTGTTCGAGTCACCAAGAGAAGTCCTATAGGAATCATTTCATGATTAAAGTGTTGTGATTGGAGAATTCTGGTTCCTGACTATGATAAGGACACACTATAGCTATCAGATCCCCAGCCACAAGCCTTAGGGTTAAGCTCATACCCAGTCTAGAGTTTCCATGGGAGTGTGACTCCTTGGTCCTGTTTTTTTAACATTAGAATAGATATGTTTAATGTTTTTTGGTTCCATTTTTCATACCATTGTATGTTCTCCATTTAATAGTAAGGTAATGATATATTTCTTCTATTTTAATATTAGCATCTCTAACTATTTTAATGTGTATTTGGAGTATTTTTTTTTATTAGGGAATTTTCGGACCTTGTATGAGTTGGTTTCACTTTTCATTTTAGTAGTGATTGTTTAGATATGTAAGTGTTTGGGAAGATTTATGTTTATAGGTGTGTTCATGTTTTTAGTTTGGTTCAAATTTATTATTGTGGGATTTTCCAGGTGTTAGGAAACTAATACTATTGTTTGTGTGGTTTTAATCATTCTAAGTGAGTTGGTTTATTCTAGGATAAGATTTACAGAATTTCATGTTACTATAAGTCCATTTTTTTGGTTAGTGAACAGAATTTGGGTAAATTTAGGTTAGGATTTCTCACATTCCACCTACCCAGGGTGGTGTATTTGTGTTTCAAAATATCTTGTTTGTGGAATTCATTTAGTGGGTAGAACCCTCCCATGTTATCCCCTCAATTTGGGACTATGGATTCCTCTTGATCAGTTGAATGTGACTTGTGGAGAGAAAGGTCATCCCATGGTTTATGGTCTTTTCGGTTTTGATTGTGCACGAAACTATGTTCTGATCAGTTTTCAGTTTGGTGACTTTTTGGGGTAGAATGTTTCAGTGGTGAGGATAATTTTAAACCATGACCTTGGATGCTTGTTTATTTTATTCCTCTCTTGGCCATGGGTCCTACTAGGTGATTTTCAATTGGAAAACTAGTGAAAATTTTGGGGTTGTTAAGAGTTTGGGTGGGTTTTCTAGGTGGCTCATGGTTACAGCACGATTAGAAAAAACCATACAGCCCAGTCATGTGGTAGGTAGAGGTTCGGATATACCTACCACACGACCAGCGCATGTCCGTGTGATAGATCCTAGATAACCATGAACCATTCCTTCCGTGTCCAGATGGTTATGCACGATTTCATTATTGTTCGGAAAATCATACGGTGAAACCATGTGATCGTGCAAGATCATTAAAATCTTAAAACTCATTTTCACTCTCTCCCATTTCTACCCTATTTTGGCCCACCTCCTCTATGTTTGATTTTGGTGCACCTGACGGTTTTTTAACCCCTCCTCTCATGTACTCCCCTCCCACACGGTTGCTTTAACCTTTCTTCCAAGGTAAATTTTTAGGGTTTATTTCCAATTTACAAATATTTCCTTTTTCCCATATTATTTTATCAGTTTTACTTCGTGGGTTTCTTCTCTAGGCCAAACCCTACATGTTAGGGTTTTTCTGTGACTCATTTTCTTGGGGTTTTAGGGCTTGCAGGCCATTTGTGGGGTGTTGTTCTTCCTATCATTGATGATTTTTTTCATCTGCACCTCTTAGAGGCTTTTGTTTCTATGTTCTTCCATCCTATGAAAATTTCACTGATGTTAGTAATTTTAAATAAATTTATATACTTCATTTTCACCATTATGGAACCATTTTTTAACTTTTTATGGAATATTATAATTTGTTTTATTTGTT
The DNA here is from genome assembly GCA_963277665.1 of Viscum album. Classification (NCBI taxonomy): domain Eukaryota; kingdom Viridiplantae; phylum Streptophyta; class Magnoliopsida; order Santalales; family Viscaceae; genus Viscum; species Viscum album. The sequence goes on from OY728148.1 coordinate 398,804,720, forward strand.
AAAAATAGGTTTTAATGAAATTCATGATTGATGTGTAGTGTTGTGTGCCCTTTTGGTGTTGGATCAAATGTTATGCATTCCTTAAAGTGAATTTTTTTTGAGAATTTTGTTGACCTATTTTTATTGTGGTAGTATTATTGTATTTTAATTTTTTCTTTTTATGTGTGATCTAGTGAATATGTCGGTTTGGGTTTAAAAGAAAGTGATTATTTTTCAAAAAAACAACATGGTGTTCTATTATTATTTTGATTGTGCCATTAGCTGTTAGAACATCCATGGGTTCTCTAGGTTCACACATGGATGTTCATTCAAATGAATATGGAACTCTAAATTCTTTCCCTTAAGAGTTTCTCATACATTATTTCTTACCTTTTTCATGAAACGAATCCATTTCCATTTTAATGGTAAAGTTTTTCTTTAAGTGTTTTAAAAAACATGGCTTCAACGGTGTTCCTAAAGGTTTGTTCCTTTGTCCATGAAACATTTTCTTGTGTGGGATTGAAAAGTGTAAAGGCCCTTTTGGTAGTTGTAATGTGTTTTGGTGTTTGTTTGGAACATAATGTTTCATTTGGAATTGTAAATATAAAATTAGTGTTTGTATAATGTTTTGGTAAATGAATTTAGTTAAGTCGTGCTAAAATCACATTTGGCACTTCAAACTCAGAAGTTATGTTTGAGTGAAATTTTAGAAAGGAATGTAGTTTGGTAAATGTGATAACCCAATTGGTGATTCAAAATGATTTATGAAATGTTTTTATATTTATAAGATGGGTCAGCCCAATTGGCACCTTGATGATGTGTGAAATATATATAGGGAACCTCTATTGGAGGTATTTAACTTTATGGGTTATTTTATATTTGTTTCTGTGTTTGGCGTAGGAAAGTACAGTGATGACAGGTAAGATGAGTCACACGTGAGTTGGCCTCCTACTAACACAGTTGTACTACCACCACGGATTCATGGGAATCATTTAGATGGCCATGTTATGGTAACTTACCGACCCTAATTAGATGTTTTGGAACCCTCTAGGATTTGTAGATGGGCTTGGAGGGTTGTTCCACTAGTGAGGCTAAGATAGAGCTGACAGTTGGTTATTTACTTAGGCGATTCACCATACGCCAACAGGTTGTTCCGAATTGAGTACATCTAGGGGTCTTATAGGAATATTTAAAATCACCCATGGTTAAATTATCTATCTTCTTGCTTATATTTTTATTCACTTAGTAACATATTTACCCTACCTATTTATTTTCATCACTACCCTAGTATCATTCGTTTTTGGATTTTTTTTATAAAATGGTAGGTTGTTTTGGAAATGAAAGGTGGCATGTATTGGATTTAAAAATGGGAAACATATGATTGGTTATTAAAATTTGAAAACTTATTTTTATAGATATATTTTAAAATATTGTTAATAGATTTATTTTGGAAAGGAAACACATGGATTCTATAGTTATTTCCTACTGAGCTATCGACCTCCCACCTTACTTGTACCACTCGGTTCCAATAGGCCTGATCTATTTTGCTGGTTCATATATTTGTTCATTTTTATAGTTCATATTATTATGGTTGGAGTAGTTTGATCATTGCATGGTAGTGACCATGGGGTCACATGGAGGATGGGTTACTAAAGGTCCAGTTTATCTTTGTTTTGGTTTCAATTCTGTTTCAATCCAGTTATATTTTGTATCTTAACACATTATTTATTAATTTCTAATAACTTATCATTGCCTTTTTATCTTGTTTAATTTGTTGATATTGGTTATTTTTTTGGGACATAAATTGTTCCTACTTGTATTTTTTGATTCCAGATTGTAGTTTGTAGCCCATGGGGCTTGGGAACTCCCTTCTGGCAGTGTCACAGACCAGGTCAAGTGTCAGCTCGCATGACATCCCAGGTAGGTTTGTGACATTATATGTTGTATATATAACCATTTTACATGTAATATAATTAATAATTCGGACTTCATTATATTTTATACTTAAAATAGAATTAATATATATAATTTTTTTACTTGAATGTTACTAAGTCGTGAGGATATTCTTACCTCAATTTTATTTGGTTGGATTACAATTGTTCTTCATTGAAATTGTTATTCGATGATTATGTGTAACTGAGATATAAAATATTTTATTCTATATTTACACATTTTTTTATATATATTGGTTTCACATAATCTCTCCATTTATTAATTCTCAATTAAATGATATGGTCTTTATAAGTGTTATTCATCTCAAATTCTTTTTCTTTGATACATATGTTATAGTTATGCACCAAAATGATTTTGTGAGTTTAATATACTTACCATTGGATATAATATATATTTAATCTCATTAATTTACGTATTTTTAATGTTTTGTCTGATAATACCCTTTTATGGGACTTATGACTGAAAAGTTATCAATGTGGAAAAGGCTTTATATTGTAGTCTTCTTTCATTTTAAAATAGTTTATAACTAAGGTTTCTTTAATGAAAATTATGTGATATTGTTTTTTAAAGGAAATATCATTTTATATTGTTTTAAGAATGTTTTTCAAGGTTAAATTTTTAATTAATAATTTAATTGTTAAAGAAACATCAAGAATGTTGTTTATAAGTGATATTGATATTATATCTTTCATTAGATTGAGAATATTTCTCTTCCATAATAATGTTTTTTAAAATGTTTTAAAAAATGTTGTTTTTTAAACATATATGTTTTACAAAATATATTTAACATAAACTTTGAAATTATTTTAATGGTTTTAAAAAATGTAATTTCTTAGCATTTTTTGAATGGTTCACTTCTGAATCCCTTTTCCAAAAGTTTGAAATGAATGTTTTCTTAACATTTATAACTTGAACAGATTTTCCTAATGTCATGACCATTATTTTATGTTAATATTACTTTTATATGCTTCCAATGTTATTCTCAAATGAAGATATTTTTAAAATATTTTATAAATTTTAATTTTTTAAAAGTTTTTTTTAAATAAAAATGGTGTTTTTTACAATGTTTTAAATGATATTTTTAATTATTTTTATATTCATCGATGAAAAAAAACCTTGATGTCATGTATACTACATTGAGAATATATTGCAATGAAAAAATCCATATTCATTAACTAGAAGCTTTATTATTGTTTCAAACAGTTTTTCATTGAACTCATTTCCTTTCTATAAGATACTCATGTTATGAATGATATAATAGATATTTCAATGACTTTTATGATGAAATAAAAGATCAATATAGTTAATTTATGTTATGGTTCTTGGAAAATGTTTATAATTATGAGTGGTCATGTAATAACTCATGGATACATGGTTCCATTATAAACCATGTACAAGTGGATACATTATAACCAATGAGGGGTGTGTCCATGATATCCCTCAAATTCATTAGATTTAAAAGTCGATCATATAGTTATTAAATTTGTAAGAGTGATATAAGAATGATTTCACAAGTAACCTACATGTTAATCTATGATTTATATGGGTTTTGATTGGAATATTATGGTTTTTTAATGTAATATAATGATATTTTGTTTAAAGTAATGTATATTCTACTTTTTAAGAGTAAAAATATAATTTTTTTTAAAAAAATATTCTTTTTTCATGATTTAAAATAAAAATATTTGAGTTTTATTTTTTCATTAAGACATCCAATGAAATATTTTTTGAAAACATTTGGGCCGATAAAGTGATTTTGGGGGAAATAAAATGTTTATTTTAATCCTAATGTTAATTTTGAAGAAGGAAATATTTTATAAGTATTCATAGACTAATGGTTTATTTTGTTAATTTTTATGTCCCTCAATGAGATTTTGATTCTCATAACATATTTTTAAATGATTTTCACCATGTTTTAAGGATTAATAAGGATAAGTATGAGGTCAATTTGAAACTTTTAAAGATGTCTCATGAAAATAAGACATGTTTATTATTATTGTTATTTAAAAAAACAATTATTGGAAAATGGATACTAAATTAAGGATCACACATTATAATATATAGAGTTTTTATGCATGATTTCTATCCTAAAATTATATTAATAAAATCATAAAAGATATTTGAGAATACATTATAGTGAATTTAGATTACTGTTACTATAATTTGTAATGTTTTTGACCAGGTCTTTAATAGTTGGTATTAGAGAAGGGTTTTGACAATATTATAAATTAGGATGCTTTAATGTGTGGTTATCCTAAGAGTTATCGATACCATCAAGGGTTTATAAGTTTAATGTTGGTTATAAGGCAAAAAATGTACACATATCTTATTTTAGGTTTTATGTAATGTCATTTTAAGGTGAATAATTTAATTTTACTGATTTGATGTTTATGTTATCCTTAGGTTAAACATGAATGATTATTTCAGAATAATGTTATTATATTTTTGGGGATTTAAGTAGAAAGGTATTATAGAACCACTAAGGTAAAATTATTATTTAATGTTAATGTTATTGTGGTTATTTAAATTATTTCAAGGATAAAGTATTATAGAGTTTCTATGGTTGATTTATTTACAATGAGAGTTTTTATATTAACAAGAAATATTTAATTTCATGTTTGATTGATGTTCTTTTATAAATATTAAGGATCAATTAACCAGATAAAAGGAAAATGACCTCCTAAAAATATCTTATACCTATTATATTTTTTAATCATCAATATCATATAAAAATAATGTTCATATGATTTTGAAAGATGTTTGAAAATCCAAATCACCTACAAGAAACACTTTGATATATCCAAAATTTTATCATTTCTCTAAATTTTCTATCAATCATGGAGTTTATTTAATTTTATTTAAAATTATAAAATCATCAAACTCATTATAAAATTTGCATACCAACAAGGAATTGACTATTTATTATTTAGAGACATGGACAATATGTTGTAAGTTAAAAGGGATATCAACAACATAAATAAAGGCATTAACATTTGGATTTAAAGTATGAATTATTTTATTATAATATATTATAAATCATGACTCTGTTTATGATAAATAAATCATAAGTAACTCTTTCATATTATTGAATAATATGAAAATTTGTGGATAATGGTTTAATAAAGAATTTTAATGAATGATATATTTATTAATGATACTCTAATATATTATTAGAATTATGAAACATTATATAACAGATTCTATTTTCAAATTTTGGAAACAAATATTGAAAAGTGGTGTAAGAAATATGTTATAATTTTAGGATAAAATTTAATGAAATATTATAAAGTTATAGATAAACCATTTTAATAAAATGTAATTTATATTAAGGAAATCGTAATAATTAATATTATTTAATTTTATGGGAAATTGAGCTATATGTAAAAACATATATGTTAAAAATTGATTTGAAGATAAATGATATTTTTGAGGATGTTTATCATATTTTTTTGAAGTTTTCTATAAATTATATTAATATAGTATTAGAAAAAAAATATGACCCACAAGTAGGGTGATGACCTATCACATCCAATAAGGTCATGGAGGTTAAACCCATAACTGAAAGGCAACAAAGGTAAATCACCTACCACTTGCCTCTGTGATGTGATAATTAGTATGAATTTTTATTATATTTATTTTGGGAAAATATGGTTTCATTATATATATATATATATATATTGAGATATTTTTATAAGATTATTTACTTTCCATTGGTATAAAAAACCAACTTTTATACTCATTGATTGGACCAATAGATGAGATTATGGTGAGAGTTGATTAAAAGATGAAGGTATACTTGTAAAGTATATTTTCATTATTTTCTTATTATATATGTTCATTAATTACTAAAATCTAATAAAATTATCTTGGAATGAAAAAATTATCCTATTTCCTTCAATTTTGAAGAATATATTGTCATTTTCACACCACATTGGTTTAGGGTTTCATGGTTGTTGACTTTTTCATGATAATTTATTTTCCATTTATCAATTATCATTGTAACTATCCATATTTATTTTGAAATTATTTTTTCCCCCATTTCCATATATTTAATTCCAAATCATTTTTCTTATTTGGGAACCTAGTATGCGTAATTATAGGTAACATGTGTACTTCCCTTTTCCAATTTTCAAGTGGGTGTTGTATTGACCATATTTTTGTGATATGATATTTCCAGAAAGGTATTTTTAGATGTCAAAAATTGGATTACCATGATCATATTAAAATTTATATGATGTAATTTATTAAAGGTGGGATAATATAGTATATTGATATTTAAAATCAATTTCATATTATTCGATAACGTGTATGACACACAACACTAGGCTTAAATGAAATACTAAATATTATTATTTAAATATGATCATTATAACCAATCCATTATGTTAGCGAATATGAATGTAATTAAATAATATTTTAATTATATATAATGTTTTTAATAAGTAGAAATATAATTAATTTCTCTAATTTTATGAAATTTAAAATTATAAAATGAATTTATTATTTTAACTATCATATAAATATTATCCTCGGGTGAAATTTTTAAACTCTTCCAAAAAATTAAATTTTTTAATGAATAGTGAAAATGTAGATTCTTATTGAAAACTATATTTTCATTTAATGTTTTTGTGATGTAAAATTTGTTTTTAATTAGTTTTAAAATTATATTTATTTTTTATTTCAAATAATTCATTTATGGTTTTTAAATGAGTGTTATAAGTGAATATAGTATAAAAATATTTTATATTTAGAAATGGTATTTTTTTGAAAAAAAATTTTTTTCATCAGGATTTTAATGCCTAACAATAAAATAGAATTTTTTTACTTATGTTTTTGAATCATAAAATGATTTTTAAATTATTTTGAAATGGATTCAAATATTTTATGTAGGCCCCTATTATTTTGAGTAATCATGATTAGTAACCATAATAATTTTTTACTAGGGTAAAGGGTACATCGAGTAATTAAGGGTTAAAAATAAACTTATATAAACTAATAAATGACCGTAAAACAATAGTTAATTTTATTTTATGTATAAATTTCATCCATTCTCAAACATAATTTAATTATATGGCATTTAATTTCTAATTGGATGTGATTGAGACCTTTATAATGATTTATGTAAAGGATGGTAAAAAATGTCACACTCTTGTTTTTAAAAACTATAATATTTTTAACCAAGGGATAAGAAAATCATATAGATGGTTTGAAATATTATTTATATTTAAAAATTATTTACAAAATTATTTTTAATTTATTTTTAATTTTTAGTAAATAAGTACTTACCTTAAATTCTTACACAATGCTAAAACAATATTTATTCAATTAAGGGAAAAATAAAATAACTGATATTAAAAATATTAAATGTAGTATAATTTGAAAGAATTAAATTGAAAATATAGTTTTATTGAAAAAAATATTATTTAATGGATGTATTAAAGTATTTTATTTAAATTTTATTGGTTTTAAATAAGTTATTAAAGTCAAATAAAATTATTAGTTCTAAAATTATTAATATTATTATTTTATGAAAATAATATCTTATAAAATGACAAAAAAATTTCAAAATTTTTTATATTTTTTAAATTAATTAGAATATTATTGAAAATATCATCTGTATTCCACTTATTTTCCAATTTTGGATTTATTTTAACTATCATCGCTCTCACGGATAAAGAAATATGTTTTATCATGGTAAGTCTGAAAAGGTTTAATGGGGTTAAAACAATAATATAATTGTAAAAATGTGGTCTAAACATGAATAAATTTTATTATATATGAAAAATTATAGTCATACTCATACTATATTCTAATTTTATCAAATTTATCCTTTTAGACACAGAAATTATTTTATAATAACTTAATATTTTATGAAATTATATGAATTCCACTCCTCGATCTTATAAAAGGAAATATATTCTTCTTAATTATTAAGAATTAAAAATAATAACCTTTTATGGTAAATACCTACCCAAATCCCAAAATAAAACCCCTAAAAATGTTATATGGTCCTTATTTTTGGCATAATACCAATATTATATGTCTTAAGTTTTTAATAAAATGATATTTTCTGAAGAATATTTATTGTTTTAAACCACGTGTTAATGTTTTCTTTTTTATTCCACCACATTAAAATCATATCCATCCATTATTAAATTAAAAAAAATTATACATAGGTGTTATTATTTTAATTTCAAATCCTATATCCATCTCCCACCTCCACAAAATTGGAAAAGAATCCACCATTTTTGTGATTGGAGGATTACCACCCTGTGACCCAATTTTTTTTCTATCACCACCTATCGTGACATGATGTATTAATGGAAATAGTTTTTATATATGATATTAATAAAACAGTTATCATTCCAAAAATATAATATATCATTTAATTTCCTACATTATATTCATTGGAAAGTGATAACGTTGTTTTTGTGTATGTGTAAACTACCACCACCACGAAGCGATTTTATTCAATTTTCATCATCATATCACATGGATTGTAAATATAGATTTTTATAAATAATCAATTTTTTTATGATATAATGAAAATTCCTTAAATATATAAAAATACTTACCTTTTTTATAATGTTGGTTGAAAAAATTAAATGTTACTCTTGTGTACTTATTACTTACCATCTACATGATTGTAACGTAGTTCATTTGTCATAACAGAATTTCATGAATTTTTTTAAAGATAAATTGATTAATAAAAATGATAATTTAATCTCGATTATTATTCTGTGTGTGAGTGAATAATAACCACTTTGACCATATTCAGCCAACTAAAGTCATTTTGGACTTACAAACCAAATATCGTAAAAAGATCCAATTTGAACTTAAGAGATTGAGTAATTGTATATAACATGGTAATGGTTAAAATAATAATAATAATAATATTTCAAAATACTATTGATTATGTAAATAAATAAAATAATTTTACTATTATTTAATATAAGTAATGTACAAGCTGATCCAAACTCAATGAAGAAGATTTGGTATCATTTTTTTTGTTAAAGTATATTTTAATGTTATACACCTAATTTATTTTATATGGTGTATATACTAAAATTTTAAAAGTTATATGATTATTAAAACATTATTAATAATATTTTATGTATTATTTTAAATAATTTTATCCAATTGGAATTGACTTGAATGTTACCGGAGTGGTAAAGGTTCTCCAAACTAAATTTTGTTTTATTGGGTTATATCTCTTATTCAAGGATATTTTGATGCCATGATTTTGTGGAAATTGATATATAATTTTTTTCTTCTGTACTTAATATTTTTCTCGATTTATATTTGTTAAAAATTATTCATCAATATTTTTATTTTCATTTCAATTTGGTGATCTTTATAAGGGTAATTTGTATCAAATTTACATTATTAGAGACATATATTGATCTTTTACAACTGAAATATTTTATAAGTTGTATATAATTAAAATTTGATATTATATATTGTGAATATACTTATTTTAATGATATTTAATATTTTTTATGTTATTATTGCTTGGGTATTATGATCGAAAAGTTGACAATGTGGAAAATGCCTTGTGTTATAGTCTTCTTTAATTTATGATTTTTTTCACAATGGCTTAATTGACAAAAATTATATGATATATTATTTCAATAAACACATATCATTCTCTTATATGGTTTTAAATTTGGTTTATGTGTTTAATTTATATAAAGTTTCTTATTGACTTAATAAACATGAATAATGTCATTTTCCTGTGATACTCATCTTGTATCATCCTTTTGATCAGGAATAAATCTCTTTTATATCCCTATTTTGTATTATGATTTCAAAAAATTTCTTTCATAAAAATTAATATCTTATTAAATCTATCTAATTTGATCCTTTACCTTATTTTAAAATTCTTTAAAACAAAAATATATTCACACTTTTCAAATGGGTAACTTTTGAATATCTTTTTTAAAATGTTTGAAAATAATGTTTCTTTTTAATTTTTTTAAGATGAATGTATTTCCCCATCAACATGACCACTGTTTTCATGGAAGATTAATTTTTATGTTTCTAATGTTATTTTGAAAGGAAATTATTCTCACAATATATTAAAAAATTTAGTTTCTATATGTGACTTTAAAAATAAAAATTGTATTTTTTTTATTAAGATGTTTTTTATGATATTTTAAATGATATTTCCATTCATCAACGACAATAAACCTTGAAATAAATTATGATATAGTAGGAATATCTAGTAATAAAATTGTACATATTCTTTATCTATATGGTTTTTTATTATTTCAAATATATTTTCAATGAACTCGTTTCTTTTCCAGAAGTTATAGGTGGTAATAAAGGAATCATGGATATTTCTATTAGTTTTTGGATGAAATGAAAGATATATGTATTTTAATTATTTTTTGGGTATTTGGAATTAATTATGATTTTGGGTAGATCTATTATAGACTAAGTATGGGTGTTTCCCTTAAAAGGCATGGACGTGTGTTTACATTATATGAAAATATGGTTGGTTCTATGATAACAAACTAATGCATTGGGTATGGAAGTAGATTGTATGGTTATTCAATTTATAAGAGTTACGTCAATATTGATATAGAAATTATTTTCTAATATACCAATATTTTTTATATATTCATTCTATATGTTTTTATAGGAATCTTCTGATTTCTCAAGGTATGATAATAATCTTATTCTTAAATAAATGTATATGCTACTTCTTAAGGGTGAAAATTATAACATTGGGAAAAATTTATTATGTGTTTTTAATTATTTCAAATAAATATTTATGAGTATTATTTTACATTATGATTTATGATGAAAATTTTTATGAAAAAATATAGACCGAGAAAGCTTTTTCTTGGGTAATAAAATGCTTATTTTGTGCCCAATTATTATTTTGAAAAGGGAAAATATTTATAATTAGTCATGTTATAACTGTTTCATTATTTATTTTTATGTATAATATTGTTATTTTTGTGAAAATATCATTTATTAAAATGTTTTTCATTTGGTTTTAAAGATGAATATAGATAAGGATGTGATCAACATTAAAATTGTGAAGATGTGTCATGAAAAAAATATGTTTCTTTATAATTAAATTTGTGGGAAAATCTGTATTAAATAGAACATACAACATTGTAATATATGTTTTTTTATATATATTTATGACCTAATATATAATAATCTTAACCTAAAATTTATTTTGGAATGTAAAAAAATATAATTCTACATTACAGTCACATGAATATGTTACGTTTGTGGTTGGTTCCTCAATGTAATTCTATAGAAGGTATAAAATTCATATCATCCATTTCAAACTCTAATGTGACCACACGAGCTTCACACATCAAATATAGATTGATTTTGAAAATAGAAAATAAAATAAAATCTGTGATGGTTGTTGAGTAGAATCATATATGATTTTATAATGATGAATCGTGTTTACTATACAAGACTTTTAAAGATAATTTGAGTTAATTTATTTTTGAGTGGACTGAGGAGGAAACCCAATCTTGAATATAAATTAGATTAATGTAATTTTTTTATATTAATGATAATACCCATTATTTAGTGATAGCGGTTTTTACACTTGAACCCTACCTACCAACAACCACTATGAAAACCAAAAAATACTCGATGATTGAAAAAATATTGATTGAATCACATCAGGTAAAAATTTAAGATCTTATCTAGGAAATAGTGGACCATTCAGAGGTTTTAATGAGAATAATTTTTCAAGATCAAAATTTAAATTTTTGGATTGAGGGGAAATTCATATAAAGAAAATGTTTTTGAGTCATTGGGAGGGTGAATAAAGGTGTAATGGATTGAATGATATAAATTGAGAATTTGGAACATTTGAAATTGGGAAAACATAATAATTTTCTTTCCTTGTTTTTAAAATAGTGGATCTCAGGGGAATTTGTCACATAATTTATATGATCTTGATCTTAATACTTAGTACTCTAGGATTCCACACATAAGTGTGGTGTAATTCATATAGCTTGATCTTTTAATAATTTTACACAGAATTCTGATGGATAAATCTCTATCATTTTAGGATGTTTAATGGGGTATTTTCATTTTTTTAATCTAATGGATATTATGGAATTAATTGGTAAAATTGATTAATTCATTATCGTTTTATTTTATATCAATTTTTTTTATTTTTAGAGTAAATACTATAACTTTTTTTGGTATTTATGAATTAATCATGTATATAAAGTCCATGTTTAGGAAATAAAATACATTGAAGTGGAAATGAAGAAGTCTAGAAATTATACAGATCCATGTTTGTAAGATACCCATGTCAGGGAATTCAACTATGTGGTGATCAATCCATGTATGGGAATTCAACTAGGTGACAATCCATGTTTGGATAATAACCCACATAAGGGAATTCAATAAGAAAAACATTAGTTATTTTTGGGAATTAAGATACACATTATCTGCATATGAAAATCATTTATATATGTAAATTTATAAGCTCTCATACGTAGAAAAGTATTGGCATCGTGTATATCCATATATGTGAAATCAAAATTCATAAATTTGAAAACAAATGAAAATGTTTGTCTGGATTGGTTTGTTTTGTGGGAGCCCTCTCCAGCCACAAATAATGACTCACCTATGTTTCGAGATGAGGAATTTGGCTTTCACATCTACATCCCTTCACCATATCTATGTCAAACATGTGAATCAAATCAAATTACATGGGATGAAACATATGTGTAACCCCTTAGATGAAATAAGGAAGCATGTTGTTGAATTATTATATATTTATATACAATGAATATTGGGGAGATATTCAAAAAATGAAAAATATGAGGATCATGATAGGCTAGACATATATGTTTAAAGAAAACAAGTATTTAATGGAGGAGGAAGCCAGAAAAAAATGAGAAGATATATTGGCATAATGTGTTTTCATATAACAACACCAGTTCTGTAAATATGAAGTATGATGAAATTCATGGATATTGATGTAGCCATGTATGGGTAAAAATCCTAGAGAATGTTGGAAGTGGGGATCTAAGGGAACCCTCTTTGTATTATTTTATCCTTATGGGTAATTCTTTTGAATTATTTTAGAGATTATTTTTATTTTTTATGAATTAATATTTATCTTTTGAATTTATTTTCTTTTAACCCTCAATTGATGTTTATTAAAATTAAATTAAAGAAATGTGGAAAATTTCCCTATATAGATTTATTTATCAAGGCCTTACCCTTGAGAATGGAGGGATTACCTTGGTTTTTCCAACCCGAGTAATTTGGGTTTTTATATCACTTTCCAATCATTATTATCAATTAAACTATGGTCTTGATATAATATCTAGTGAATATTATGTGTTTTACTTGATTCCTTTAGGAATTTATTGATAAAGTTAATTTGTATATTTTAATTATATTGAAGAAAATGATGTTCAAAGGATTGAAAATAGACCATGGGTACTTCTCCTCAAATCTGATTTTTATATTTATTTTCAATTTTTTTTCAATCCCAAATATCATTAATTTTATTATGTTTCATTCAGTTTATTTTCTCACCCTTCAATCCAAAATATTCACAAACTAAAATAAATTTTAAACAAATTATAAAAATTATGTTTTTAAAACTTAATTTATAGCCTCATTGAGATACATCAATGGTTTCCATATTACTACATTTCTTAAGGTATAATAATTTGTTTTAGGGTGATCAACAATAACTATCAACATTAATGAATGAAAATTAAATTAGACATATTACTTTTTTTGAATATGATGATTACAAATATTAAATTTGTTCTCATGTATTCAATTTCTAAAAGTGATAAAAATTATTTTTAATATATATATACAAAACAAAAAAAATTCTAAAAAAATTATATTTAATAATAAAAATGAATATTTACATATTTAGTTCAAATACTACTGATAGTATTTATTCCCATGAAATTTAAAATTTCTTAACTAAAAAATGTAGGATTTTTTTTCAAACCAATCCAAAACTGAGCATTATCATGTGAATATATAATTATTAGAAAAGTAAAAATAAATATTATATTTATATATAATTTGGCAAGAAAATTTAATAAATAGGTTTATAAATTCAACTAATTATTTTTAAATCCATTATTTTACTTATTAAATATTTTTTCTAGAAAATAGTTTCATAAATTTTTATACCATATTTACAACATGATGATGACATTAATGTTTTGGTAATTCAAAAAATTATATTTTCACTTTTCACTAAAAAGTAAACCTTTTCATAGAAATTAAATAAATTAATTTGAAGTTCATTTTTAAATTTTTAATCTAAAAATTAATACATTTTATCAAACTCAAATAATAAAATTTTGTAATTTATATTTTAAAATAATTCATTTATTATAATGAAATATATTTTTTAGTAAATACTGAATTTTTAAAGTATAAGTGTTCATAATCTTATTTAATAGTAATTTATAATTAATTAATTGTTAATATACCTTTTTTACATTGAAACATTTTTTTAGAATAATTCATTAATTTTTTTTTCATTTCATTTAAGATAAAAATACACAATAATTTAATGATGATTCTTTTGAAAACACCCTTTTTAAATATTAAATATTTTTATAACTTCCCATTTTAATTATTTATATATATTATTACACATAAATAATTATTTAAAATAATCATACCTATACATAATGAATTAGAAAAATATTTTATAATAAATTATGTTTATTTGTTATTATCACTTTATATACATTAGGTTTTACACTTATTATAAATTTTTTTAATAACGTTTCTTAATTTATTCACATAATATAATAATGTTTATCATACATTATACTAAAATATATTATGGTTCATATTTTTTTAATGTTTTTTGTAATACTATGCATTCATAATAGTATTCATTTAGTGCCAAGAACATTACAAAATATCGAGTTGTTTCATTTTACCCCTATAAATAAATTGTATCCTCAAAATTTTAATTTATATTTATGATTAAAATTGAAGAAGGTATTATTAATATAATAATAAATGAGCATAAAAAAGAAAATGATAAATAAACCGCACTCTGTTGTTTAATATGAGGAATCTCATATTTTCTCACATAATAGAGATATATTTAGATCTTCATTTATTTTAACAATTTGAACCAAATATGTTTTCATGATTGGTTATAAGAGGTTATAGGGATTTTTTTTAACATATTCATTAAGATGATAATGTTATGAAAAAAATTCCAAACACTATATTGATTATGATATCAATTGATAAATATATTAATACAAAAAATCAATCATAATTTCCTTTTCCTATGAAACCATCTTTTCAACCCATAATAAAATCAGTTCTACTAGTTCACAAT
Organism: Viscum album; assembly: GCA_963277665.1. Classification (NCBI taxonomy): domain Eukaryota; kingdom Viridiplantae; phylum Streptophyta; class Magnoliopsida; order Santalales; family Viscaceae; genus Viscum; species Viscum album. The sequence continues at coordinate 398,819,994 of OY728148.1, forward strand.
ATAATTATTTTTGTTCAATATATATTTCCTTGTGTTTCATAGAAAACCTAATATAAAAATATAACTAAACCCCACTTTGATACCAAAATAGATTCTCTAGGCCTATACTCCCCAATCTAGTGCTAAAATATACTCTTAACACATTAGCCTTAATACCATGTGAGGTGAAATATTCATAACAAGAACATATTTTACATAATTTCTATAACATAAATACCTCATATGAAAAATTAACACACAATACCATAACCCATAGATTTTATGAAGTTGGATATTTTCTACAAGATCTTTTTATTTTATGATAAGTCATTAACATTTCCTACAAATAGTCTTCTGATGGGATACCTTTTTAGACACTAGATACATAATTCCATTAATCATATGCAATGAAATTAAAAAAATAAGAAAGTGGTGGGATGTAAGAACCCGTACCATCTTTTCAGATATGTTTATCCTTTTTCTGGAGTTTTTGAGAAAAGAATAGTTTCTAGAAATTTTTAAAGTACACACCATGTACTTTTAAGTACACACCGTGTACTTCGTTGCCACATGAGGTCGTGTGTTGTCCGTGTCATGGCTACACACACGGCCATGTAGGCCTGACAAGGAGGCCGCCTAAAGAGTAGTATAAAAAATCCTAGTACACGTCGTGTACTCCAAAAGTACACGCCATGTACTTTAATTTTTTTTAATTAAACAGACCGAGGTCGCGTCTAATCACCAAAACAGTCTTCTTCTCTAGCTTCTTTGACCGAGAGCATGCCGTACAGCCGCGAATCTCTGATGAGCCCCCAATCCTCCATCTCTTCTCCAAATCGAGCGTCATCAATAGCGTTGGAACCACATCGGTAAGCTCTTCCATCTCCTAGAGATTCGTTTTCCAATTCCTCCTATTTCTAATGTTATCGTTAGTTGAGCATTTTGGATGTTTTCTTAGATCTATGACATTCCATGGAGATTCTCAAATCGAGGTTCGAGTATATCGATCGCCTAACGTCGAGGTAGGTGTCTTGTGCCATTTTGTAGAAATTATTTGAGTATTTTGTGAAAATTATAACAATAACCTTGAATAAGGTATTTCATGTATCTTATTTTGCCCTTATTGTTTGCCTTATTTGCTTATATCCCTGTATAGAGGACTTTTCTTGTGAATAGGGTAAATTTCTATGCTTTGGATGTTTTTCCTCTGCATGTTTCCTATTATTTACTTTTTTTTAGTTTAGCCTGTTAGGCTATTGATAGTTCCATGCCTAGTTTATAGGATGGTGTGACTTTTCATCAATGATGAGATGTTGTAGAATGCTAGCCAAGTATTTCTTGAGGATACTTTGGCCATTACATGATGTGATACATGATGACTTTACACAGGTCTGTGAGAACCTAGTGGAGCAGACCATGGGGAGAATAGATGTAAGAGCTTCTTTAGAGTGTCTTTAATTTACGATTTGAGACCACATGGGGAATTGATGTTGAGTTATTCCTCAGAGTGTCTGTAGTTCCTCGATGCGGGCCACAGTGGAAATGAGATGTTGAATGCTTCCCCAGAGCACCTTTAGTATATTACAAGACTATAGGGGGAATTGATGGTGAGTGCTTCCCTAGAGATTCTATTCATTAGCTAAACTAGAGGGGCGAGACTATGTGTGCTTCCCAGAGGGTTTCTAGTACTTGTAGTTTGAACCATAGGGATTTGGCTATGAGAAATACCCAGATGATGCATGATTTTTTAACTTACTTGAGTTACTGTTACTTATTTGTAATTATTTCCTAGAATTGTGGATTGTTTTCTGTTTAGTACTTCCTTGTTTACTACATTCTGTACTTTAACCTGCCATATATTTACTGACTGTTAGACATAGATCTTTGGGTGGTTTCTTATTGGGACTTTTCTCACACCCTATTTGGGCCATTCTTTTGGTCCCAAATAGATTATATTGATGTAGGTATATATAAGGTCAAGCACCGTTCTACTTCAGGTTCTTGATTGACCTAGAGCTGAAGAGCATGGGACCAGGCTGAGTCTTGCGATGCTGAGGAGTTGTCTTATCTGTTTCTCTTTTTTACTTTGGTTTAGTACTGTATTCAGTATTGTGACTTGTTAGGCTAGATTCCTAGATGTATATATATCATGCATCATTTATATATATATGTTCTCCTGATGTTTATCAAATTTAGTCTTCCATTGTTCAGTTGTGTATGGATTGTTTACTACTTCTGTTATTGATTATTATTTATCTTTTCTGTTGTGTACTCTACCAATGAGGGCATAGTTTCCCCACTATGACACCCAAGGCCCTTGCTACTAGTCAAGAGCCACTAGAGTTTGGGGAAATGTGCTTGATTCCATGTGACCAACCAGGTCCGGGGTTCCTCTGGGTGGATTCCAGAACTGAGGCGTTAAAAAGTGGTATCAGAGGAGGGTTCTTTTCACTTGACATACTATTTGGAGACTATATCTAGGGATAGGATGGAATAGGTACTTGGTAATGAGATATGCCTGGGAGTAGCTAACCCGTGTACATGGAAAATCCATACTACCTCGTTTATTGCAATTTTACTGGTTTGAAATTTTACAATTTATTTGATTTCACCATTGGGTGATTCACATGCTTTGTGCAATTACCATTGTTGTTATTGTGGTTCTATTTCTGTCGCAACCCGATGAGATGAGGGTATGTCATCTCATGAATCATATAGGAACTTCTTAGAAATCACATGCCATGCATTCTTTCCATGCCATCTAGGATGAATTACAAATTTCATGTTGTTGTGATAGATGTTGTGTAGAATATTCATGTTGTTATGTTAGATGCCTTGATAAAAATACATGTTTCTTGTTATAGCATAGTTTTTGTAATGTTTTACTAGAATGAACACCAGATTTTCGCTCTTGAGGTGTTATGGGCCCTCATGGACTGGAATTTGGTGGATCATTAACCTGTTTACTTTTTTTAAAAATTGTATAAGATTCCAAACTTTGATTCGTGGGGACTATGGGCCCTCATGGATCGGAATTCGGCACCTTAACGGTGGTTTTCTTTGTTTTCTGGGATCTGGAAAAGTTTATGAGGCTGTTGCTTGGAAAAACCCAGAATAAACGGTGTGTACTTTATGGTTACATGTCGTGGAGACTATAGTGGTGTCACTGACTTTGCGAGCAGGGACATGAGGTTGTAAATATTCTCATGGGAACACTCCATGTACCGGTTGTTCACGCCATGTAGTATAATCCTAGGAACCCGGCCGTGTAGCTAACAACACAGGTCAGTGGAATCTCTTCTTATACACGTTGTGTACCCCTTTAACACGCCGTGTTGGTTGACCTAGGTACCCGGTAGTGTCACAAACAACACCGACTGGTGTTATCCTTTCTCATACACTCCGTGTATATCATGAACACACCGTGTCGATCTAGCCATGTGTCTGACCATTTCACTAACAACATGGCTCAGGTGAATCTTGTCTAGTACACGCCATGTCTGTTGAGAACATTCCATGTAGTCTTTTCTTGGGAGATCTGTGTGGCATAACCGTGTATAAGGACTCGGGCAGGGGAAGAGGATCAAGGTACATGTCGTGTGTTAGGATAACACATAGTGTGTTTGTGGTGTTACATGACCAGTTTTGGAAAAAGTACATACCAATGTAATTGAATTAAGGAAACACGCAGTTTAGTATTTATATAGGCCGTGTAATCATGTTTTGTAAACTTGAGTGCTTTCCTTCTCTTGTTCCCTTCTTACACTCCTTGTTTTCAATCCTTGATATCTTGATCTAAGGTTTTTGCTTGACCTTGCAGAGTCATTCCACTGAGATGTTCTCTGGTTGTACGCTAGTTACCAGATAGTGACCAGACACCAGATATAGATGTATAGGGGCTTCCCATAGCTTTATCTCTGTTTATGTTGTGGAGAGACTTGGGCTCTACATCTTTTCATCTACTGATACATTGACTCTAGACACACCATTGGGGACCAGGATGGCTAGTGTACGTCAGTGCAAGGAGTTACCTATAGAGGTGGATGGGTATCACTTTCTATGGTATCTCTATGTCATAGAGATGAGAGGCTATGATGTCGTTCTAGGAATGGACTAGCTCATTCACTTCCAGGTAGTCATCGACTGTTATCGCCGCAAGGTGAGTTTCATATCACCAAAGGGTGAATCTTTTCTTCATAAGGGAAATTGGGATGACTAAGTGAGTAAATCAGGACCAGAGCAGCATGGGATTGGAGGAGTTATAGATCAGATTTCTGGTATGTATCTAGAGGAGTAGGGGACTTCACAGTTAGACTATCCTCTAGTTGTGGTTCGTTTTAGGGATGTCTTTCCAGATGACTCTTCAGGTTTTCCTCTGGAGCGTGAGGTAGTCTTCTCTGTTGAGCTTCTGACAAGAGTGGGACCGGTGTCCATTCCTCCTTATAGGATGGCTACACATGAGTTGTAGGAGCTCAAGAAGCAGTTGGAGGAGTTGCAGGTAATGGGTTTCATCCAACCCAGTACTTCTCCTTGGGGTTCGCCTGTCCTGTTTCCGAATAAAGTAGACGACACCCTCAGGTTGTTTGTCGACTATCGAAAGTTCAACCAGTTGGCGATCAAGAACTAATATCCCTTTCCGAGGATTGATGATCTCTTTGATCATCTTCGAGTGTCCCGGGAGTTCTCGAAGATTGACTTGAGGTCCGGTTATCAACAGTTTCATGTTAGACCATCATATATACATCTTATAGCTTTCCAAAGCAGTTATGGTCAATACGAGAATATGGTTACGCCGTTCGGCCTCAAGAACATGCCTACATTTTTCATGGAACTGATGAACCGAGTTTTCCATCCATTCTTAGCCTCTTTCATGGTGGCCTTCATGGACAATATCTTGGTGTACTCTAACTCTCGACCCGAACATGCTACCCATCGTGAGATCATTTTGAGTTCACTGAGATATCATCAGTTATATGCTAAGATCTCGAAATTCCACATTTGGATGGATCAGATTCACTTCTTGGGCCATGTTATCTCAGAGACAAAAGTATCAGTGGACCCATAGAAAGTGAGAGAAGTAGTTTCTTGGGAGAATCCGAAGACCTTTATTGAGGTACAAAGTTTACTAGGGCTGGCTAGATACTACAGACGCTTCATACAAGACTTTTCCTGCTAAACATCACCACTTACGGGTATGAACAAGAAGGGTGTGATGTTCTTATGGTCAGATTCTTGTGAGACATCCTTTTAGAAGATAAAAGGGAGGTTGACTTCAGCACTGATACTAGTCTTTCTAGAGCCGGGAAAGAGCTACACTGTTTACTATGATTCTTAGAGTATCGGGATAGGAGTGGTGTTCATGCAGGGAGATAGAGTCATTGCGTATGAGTCTCAGATATTGAGGCCACATGAGAGAAACTACCTGATGCACGATCTGGAGTTGGCAATAGTTGTTCATGCCTTATGCTGTTGGGTAAATTATCTTTTAGGATAGAATTTTCTGGTCTTCAACATCCACAAAAGTCTCAAGTACATCTTCACTCAGCGTGATCTGAATTTGAGACAGTGCAGGTGGGTCGAGTATCTTCTGTCCTTCGACTTTGAGTTGGCCTATACACCAGGAAAGGGAAACATAGTGGCTGACGCGTTGAGCAGGAGAACTCAAATACAGGCAGTTCAAGAGGGAATCAGTCAGTGGAAGCTTATGGATCTATTCTCTGAGATGCATTTGGAGGTACCCAATAGACAAGGGCAGACATTTCTTTCTTCTATAGTTGTTACATCTAATCTTATTGATTGGGTGCGGATGAAGAAGCTATCAGACTCAAAAGTCCAAGTCCTGTGGAATAGTGTGTCTGGTGAGGACCCTATTCCAGGATGTACAGGGGGCGAGGATGAGATTTTTCATTTCCAGGGATGCGTATGGGTGCCAGCAGATATACGCGAGGAGATAATTTTGGATTTTCATTCCTCAGTTTCAGAAGTTCATCCTGGCATTACCAAGATGTATCGTGATCTACACCACCAGTATTGGTGGCCAGGTATGAAGAGAGATTTTTCTGTTTCTGTCATGAGGTGTTCCACTTGTCGGCAGGTGAAAGCAGAACATCAGCGACCAAAATGTCTTTTACCGTGGTTACCCATTCCCGAGTGAATGTGGAATGATGTTGTTATAGACATAGTGACTATTTTGATGAGGTATCCTTGAGGTAATGATGCTATTTGGGTTGTCAACGACATGCTTATGAAGTTTTCTCACTTCCTTCCGATCAAGGAGACCATCAGTGTGGATGATCTGGGATGGTTGTACATTAGAGAGATTGTACGTCTACATGGAGTTCCACACTCAATTATTTCAGACAGGGATGTGCTCTTTACTTCTCAGTTCTGGCAGGGGCATCAGAAGGCTTTGGATATGCTGGATCATTTGAGTACAGCATACCATCCCCAGACAGATGTCCAGTCTAAGCAAATGATACTGGTGCTTCAGGATATGCTCTTAGCACGCATTCTAGAATTTGGAGGTTCTTGAGAGAAGAATATACCTCCCGTGGAGTTTTCCTACAATAACATTTTTCAAGAAACTATTCAGATGGAACCTTATAAGGCTTTGTATGGTAGGTCATGCCGATCACCTTTATGTTGGCTAGAGGTAGGAGAGGAAGCTTTGCAAGGACCCCGTCTTCTTCAGGAGACCACTGAGTAGATAGAGTTGATTCAGAAGAGGATGGATGCAGCATAATATCGACAGGTGTCTTTTGCTGATCAGTAGAGACAACCTCTATAGTTTATGGTCAGGGATCGGGTTTTCCTGCGTGTCACACCAAGGTTGGGACACAAGAGGATTCAGAGATAGGTTAATCTTTCCCCTCGGTACATCGGTCCATTTGAGGTCTTTGAGAGAGTTTAGTCTGTTGTCTATCGGTTACAGTTACCTCAGAGGTACTGGGCCATGCACGACGTCTTCCATGATTCTCAGCTTCGACGTTACTTTTCATACCCATCTCATTTCTTTCAACCTGAGGAGGTTGATAATGAAGTAGATGCATTGTTTGAGGAGCATACTATCCGGATTTTTTATCATAGTATGAAGGTTCTCCATGGCCATTCTGTTTTTCTAGTATGGGTGTTGTGGCATCACGGTTGAGAACATGATGAGACTTGGGAGAGGGTGGCTGATATAGGATCACAGTGTTCGGAATTGTTCAGGGTTTCTTCTTCTACTCCTCTGTAGGGAAATTTAGGGATGAATTTCTTTAAGGGGGGATGTTTGTAAGAACCCGAACCTTCATTTCACTTATGTTTTTCCATTTTATGGAGTTTTTGAGAAAAGAGGAGTTTCTGGAAATTTTTTAAGTACAAATTGTGTACTTTATAAGTACACACTATGTACTTCGTTTCCACTCGAGGCCGTGTGTCATCCATTTCATGGATAGACACATGTCCATGTAGTGGTGACATGGAGGTCACTTAAAGCGGAGTACAAAAACTACTAGTACACAGCATGTACTCCAAAAGTACACGCCATGTACTTTTTTCATTAAATAGAATGGGGTCACATCTAATCGCCAAAATGGTATTTTTCTCCAGCTTCATCAACCGAGCACGTCACATGCGGTCGTGAATCTCCTCTAAGCCCCCAATCCTTCATATTTTCTCCAAATCGACCATTGTCGATTGCGTTGGAACCACATCATTAAGATCTTTCTTCTCCTAGAGTTTCGTTTTCTAATTCATCCTCTTTCTCAAGATATCGTGGGTTGAGAGTTTTGGATGTTTTCTTGGATATATGATGTTATAAGAAGATTCAAGCTTCGAGGTTTGAGTATATCGATCTCCTAATGTCGAGGTAGGTGGTTTGTGCCTTTCTGTAGAAAATCTGAGTATTTTGTGAAAATTACAACTACACCCTTGAACGGGGTATTGCGTGTTTCCGGTTTTTCCCTTATTGTTTTCCCGCCTTGATTATATGCATGTGTAGAGTACTTTACTTGTGAATAGGGTAAATTACTGTGCTTTGGATGTTTTTCCCAGGCATGTTTCCTGTTATGACCTTTTGGCCTAGTTTTTCCTATTAGGATATTTCCATTTGCATGCCCAGTTTTTAGAATGGTGTGACTGTTCTTCCATGATGAGATGTTGTAGAATGATAGCCAACTAGTTCTTGAGGATACATTGGATGTTACGGGATGCAATAAATGCTAACTTTACACAGGGATTTGACAACCTAGTGTAGCAGACCATAGGGAGATGGACATGAGGGCTTCTCTAGAGTGTCTTTAATTTACGATGTGAGACCACAGGGGGAATTGACGTTGAGTGCTTCCTCATAGTGTCTGTAGTTCCTTTACATGGGCCACAGGGGGAATGAGACGTTGTGTGATTCCAAGAGTGCTTTAATACGATACGAGACTATAGGGGGAATTGAAAGTGAGTGCTTCTCTAGAGAGTCTATTCTTTAGATGAACCAGTGGGGTGAGACTGTAGGTGATTCCCAGAGGGTTGCTAGTACTTGTAGGTTGAATAATAGGGGTTAGGCTATGAGAACTACCTAAAGGTTTCCTTTTTGTTCTACTTGCTTGAGTGAATGTGACTTGTTTGTAATTATGTGCTAGAACTGTGGATTGTTTTCTTTTTAGTACATCCATGTTTACTGCTTTCGGTACTTTTACCTGCCATATATTCACTGACTGTTAGGCACATATGTTTGGGCCATTGCCTACTGGGACATTATCTCACACCTTGTTTGGGCCATTCTTTTGTGCCCAAACAGATTATATTGCTGCAGCTATATATAAGGTCAAGCACCCTTCTACTTTAGGTTCTTGATTGCCCTGGAGCTGGAGAGCATGGGACCAATCCGAGGCTTGTGATGCTGAGGATTTGTCTTATATATTTCTCTATTGTACTTTGGTTTAGTATTGTATTCATCATTGTGACTTGTCTTGCTGCTTTCCTAGAAATATATGTATCATGCATCATTTCTATATATATGTTCTCCTACTGTTTATCATATTTAGTCTTCCGTTGTTCACTTGTGTATGTATTGTTTACTGCTTCTGTTATTGATTATTATTTATCTTTTCCACAGTGTACTCTACCAATGAGGGCATAGTTTCCCCACTGTCACACCCAAGGCCCTCGCTGGTAATCGTCAGCCTCTGGCATTTGGGGAAATGCGCTTGAGGCCATGTGACCAACTGGGTATGAGGCACCTCTGGGTGGCTACCGGAATTTGGGAGTTACATGGGATGAGATTAATAGTAAGGGTAAGCATAGTATAAATCAATCTATGATATTAATTGATCATAATATGAGATTTTGGGTTGGATAATATAATCAAGATTTATAAAATTATAAAATTATTCTAAGAAAAAAATCATAAATCACAAGTCTTGGAATAAATATTTCAAGGAAACTGAATACATGCGATATAAACCTAAACATACTTGACTAAAACAATGTGAATATATTTAATCATAATAAATAGTATACATCATGTTGTGTACATAAAAATAATTTCTGTGTCCAATGTATTGAACATAAAAATAATTTCCTCATATAAAGTTGCGAGCTTAACTATAATTTCTATACAATGGTTGTGCGCATTAAAATAATGTTCTTGCATCCATTTTGAGTATAATAATAATATTTATCATTAGTTTTGAGCTTAATTATAATGTTGAGTCATGATTTTTTAGCATAACATTAATCATTATGTAATAATTTTGAGTATAGAGATAATACTAACAAAAGATTTATGATAATAATAATAATTTTTATGCATAAAAACATTATCTAATGGCACATAAAACATTAAACAATTAATTTTAGGTATATTTAGGATCCCACCCATCACATAATGATAAAACATACTTGAGTGTTCCTCATGAACTTGTAAACATTCATATTTTCATCATAGCATAGTTTAACCATGAAAAAAAATACATTTTTAAGAAAAATTCAGAAATACAAGAATATAATATATCAAGATAAATAAACTGTGGATGGTTTCAATAGATTGAATACCTAATAAATTAGAAGAAACATAAAGGGATATTGTTATAGAAGAAAAAAAGTTACAAGGGCGTGGGTTACTTAACACTTTCAAATAGTTTCACAAATAATAATATAATGAATTGAATCATTTGATACAACAAGTTCAATATCATAAAAATAAAAATATAACAAGATCATTTATAGGCTAATACATGAAAATAAAATCCAAAAACAATATATTTTTATATATAGAGAAGAAATATGAATTGAATTTATAAAAATGATTTTCATAATTCTTTTGTAACATGGTTGTAAAAATGCATAATAGTAAAAATAAAATAATATTTCAAAATTTGGGAAGAGGATACTAGAAACATTAATTTTAAAACAATTCAATGTGTTTAAACCACTAATGGAATTAATTTCTATAATAAGAAACTAGGAGTGGGAGATAAAAACATACATATGTCGATTGATATTCATTTATTTTTTATTCTAAAAGAATATCATTTATTTCCCTATAAAATAATATATAAATGGTAATATAATTTAATATGAAAAATAATGTGAACATGGAAAATTAATCTTCATAAAATGAAATTTACATAATATAGGGAAAAATTTTTCTTGTAGAAAAATGATTATAAATAAATAATTTTCACAGTATTGTAAATAAATTTAGAATTTATCTCGATAAAAAACATTAAAAAGATTCCATAAAAATATTTTCAAAAAATTAAAAGATTATTGATAATGAATCTAAGAAGTAATTAATGTATAAATAAGAACATTCTCAAATAAATATATTGAATATATATATGGTTTGGAAATCTTCTTTAGAAAGTATGGGAATTATTCTTAACAATATAATATTGTAAATAATAATGAAATCCATCATATAGGTCTTTTATGTGAAAATATAAATTAACTAGAAAAAAATGTGGGGTCTTAATATAATATAGTAGTAGGATAGAATAAAAAAAATATTAGAATAATATAGTTCAAGAAAAATATTATGACTCAATATAAGGAAATTGATTTTACCAAACCCATTAACGTTATTATTAATATTTGAATAAAATGAAAATGGAATGAGATGTTGAAAAATAAGTTGGAATAACATAAATAATATTTTTGGTAAGAAATTTTTTTTGCATGGGAGTAATTACACGATTTCAAAGAAGTATATGTGAAAAATCCATAATATGTCTCAATGAATGGATATTGTGACAAGGAAGCTTACCTTGGATTCTAGCATTGTCAAGTGATCTATAAAATAAATTTATAATAAACTAATTCTCATTAGTCCTTTTTTCAAAACCTTATTCATATTTATTAGATTATATATTAATATTATTTATTTATTTATTACATTTTTACCACTTATTTTTATTTAATATTTACAATTTATGATATATTTTTTAGTTTTTCACTGTCTAATTTGGTAAAATGGTTTTCGGTGTATTCCATTAAATTTTTCTAAGGGTTCTATAAGTTGAAATCCATGACACACTTATTTGAGTAAATTTAAATGAATAAATGGTGGTACATTAATAATGTGTTAAATATTAATAATAAAATTCTAGATCCCAAAAAAATATTTAACTACTAATATTATGTCATACTAATTTTTAGCATTCCATAACAATTAATGATAAAACTATGTATAATCGTTCATGTAGGCCATTAAACTGACCTAACCCATAACATTTTATAATCAATGCATGAGTATTATAATGATGATATTTTGTTATAATGTCATCATTATTGAAGTATAATAATATTTGTTTATGTTATTAAATAAATAAATCTAATTTTATAATATGTAAATTCATGGGATAAATGAATAATAATGATAATAAATTTCCACATACAATGAAGAAATCATATAACATCTTAGAAACCTTCATGGATTTGAAGGAATTTCAGAAATATATTGAGACTAAATAATTCCAAAATAGGGATAATATTATTAAGGAAATAAATATGATACATTATTGGGGAAAATAATATTTTTATGTGTTTATTTGATATATTTTTTTGAGTGTCCTTTAAAAAGTTATAACGGTGGTGTTTTTATAAATAATTATTACTTAATATAAAAGCAATATTCATTTTCAAAGAAAATTAGAACAAATTTTTTAAATTAATAAATAGAAAATGAAATTAGGCCTATAAATCCTTGAAAAATTAATTTAATGACATTTTAATGATATTTTAGGTTTTATCCCTTTATTTAATAATAATAAATTATTTTACATTAATATCATTATTCCTAAAAATGAATTTATAAAAAATTAGTAAAAAAAATAAATGGTATTTATTTTCAAGACAATTATTAGTTTATGATTTAAAAAAGTTTTATTTTATTTTAAAACAATTCCAAAATAGAATGTTATCATTTTAATAATAGGTTTAATGAAGAAAATATTAAAATAATTTATAAAAATAAAATATAACTTATTCTATAAAATTTCAAACCATGGAAACTAAAATCAACATATTATTTTTCAATGAATTATTATACTCCTTAAATATATATTTGGTATTTAAATATTTTTATTAAATCTTTTAAAACATATTTTTTCATGATGATTTCATAAATTTTATGGTATTTATAAAAACATTAATTTTACTATTCACCAAAAATCATCAATTTATGAAAAAAACTGAAAATATCATTTTATGATAATTTTGACATGATATATCCCAAGGTTATTTTCATTTATAAAATTCTAATACTAAAATTTTGTAATTTGACATTTAAATGAATGCATATATTATAATGAAAGTTGTTTTTGGTAAAAATGATTTTTTGAACATAAAGTGTTTATAATATAATTTCATTTAAGTTAAAAATTAAATGACTGATACTTTTTTGTACGCCACATCACTTTATTAGAATAACCATTCAAAATAGTTCAATTTAATTTAGGGAAAAAATACCTAACACATTAAGAACAATATTTTGATAAATATCCATTTTTAATAATAAATATTTTCTATCAATCTTATTATATTTTATTGCATAACTTTTAACACATTAAAATATTATTTAAATTAATAATAATATGTACATAATTATAATAAATTCATTTGAATTCTTGAAATGTATTTATTTTGATCATGAATTATCATAAAATTTTCCATGTTTCATTTTAGTTCAATGTTTCACGTGATATAATCTTTTCAAAATATTATTTATTTAAAGGAAAATAAAGTCTACATTCTTGGGGTTTTAAAATTCCACCCCAGGTCTTCATCCAATTAGTGATGGGTTTTTGACTATCACATACTGGGAAAGTCACGTTATATAGGAGGCCTTTGCCTCTATCAAACCAGAACAGACACATATATATAATACATGATAATAAATAGTAACTAAAAAATAATATATATATATATATATATATATATATGCGTAATTGAATTTTATATAAAAATTTATGAGGGAAAAATAAGTACAATTTTATCTAAGAAAATATCAAAAGAAGAGTAAATCCCAAAGGCCTCTGAATCTGAAAGATACAAGACACTAGAAAAATATTCCTTATTGTGTGTTCTCTTCAAACAATCTCCAGCCATAATGGTCACTACCACCATTAAGGATTACCATGTTTCATTATGCATTGTTAATCGTTACTAGTCATTATCTCAAAATAAGCCAAACTAGATTCACATATACTAATGATGTCTGAGAAAATTTTCATTTTTTGTATAAACACAACATGTGTGGGAATAATTACTTTATAGGTTTGACTATAAACATAAAAATTTTATTTCTAGAAACCAAAATGTAAACTTATGTAATACTTTATCACAAACCACCTTTATGGGTGAGTAAATATTAGTAAAAGAAGGAATAATAATCCGTATATGTTCTTCAAATACAATTCTGAAGGGCACAGTTAAGTTATAATCATTTTAGTACCAATACATGATGTTAAAAACATCATGAGAAATTGATGATGCTCAGAGTACTAAAAATTCAATGAATTATAAAATTAATATCCAATCATATGACTCATTTCAACAGTAACCAAGGGTTTATGAGGAGTCACAAGTCATAATGTATCCAATTTTCTCAACTCTCTGGCTTCTATATTTTCATAGGTAATCTTAAAAAATTTATACACACTTTTTTAAGGCATGAACACTAGTTTAGGATATAAAATCTCATAATATCCACTATATCGCTGCCACTACTGTACAAACATATAAGGGAAAAAACTGAGAATTATATTGGGTTCTTAAAATTCCATATTCAAGAAAAGAAGAATTTCATGAATTTGAAAAAAGGTAGAAATAAACATAGAAGAGTAATTCAGATAAATAGTATAAAAGGTTATGAAGATGTGTAGAGGATCAAGACTGTATAGTAAAAGTATATATGTACACCGCCGCTCCGCATAGTGTTCCACTGAATTACAAAGCACCCCTTAAACAAAATCATTCATAGGATATGATGATACAACCGACATCCAAAAATAATACCAATCATTTTTGAGGTTGAACAGTGATTTCATCCATCATAAATTATTTTCTCTTGTGAATTAAATCATTCACGATATGATATAGTACCATCGATGCCCAAAAATTAATACTAGTTGTTTGCGGGGCCTGGCAGTGATTTCCACCTCCTTGAATGATCGTCCCCCACAAAATAAAGCATTAAAAAGATGAAATTGTAATATCATTCACAAAAATGAAATCAAGTAATTTTCAGGCATAAAAGGGGATCTCCATCCTTTCAGATGACTTACCCCCACAAAAAAATCATTCACGGGCCAAATTATCCTCCTTGGGATCCCGAGAAAGAAGCCCCATGAACCACTGAAGATGACTATCCATTTCAGTATCAAGTCCCTCTATTCTTATATAGAAACCTCTGAAGGGAATAGAAATATGGGTGATGAGAGATGAGAAGATGATGAGAAAATATTAACCTCAATTGTGAATCGCTAGTGCGTCATCAATTCCTAGTAGGTAAACCCACCACATAGTATTAATAAAATATAAAAAATATCATGTCATATAAAAAATTAAAACCCCTTTGCAGAAACCCATTAACGGGGCATAAACAATTTCCCCTTTGTAGAAAATCTCCCTGCATAGAAAAACATTATACATGAAGAAAATATCCACTTATAGGAAAATGATACTAAGGAGAAATATTATACTACATAGAAACACACTACGTAGATGAAACCTAGACCCACATAGCAACAACGTTAGGAAGATGAAACCTAAGTCTGTGTAACACAATACTATGTGTATGGTACCCTCACCTATGCAGCAATATTCTACATGGAGGGAACCCCATCTCATAAGAACATGAAACACATAACGTGGAATCCTATGGAATTAAACTCTCCAACTTCTATTCCACCATATTATCGTATCATCATTCCCCACTTTGTCCCCTCCATGAATAGATTAATGACATTAGGCCTAGGACCCTCACAAATCCACCTGACATGTGTGATCATATTATTGGGAACACCAGTGTTCCCTCTAGAGTCTATATACACATGGTAATAAGAGTTTCATGTGTAACCTCATCTAAAATGGGGACCCTCATAATTTCATCATATATAAATTCTCATGGTAATGAGGGTACCAAACATAGATATGCCTATATCCTTGGAGGTGCACATGTGAACCTCCCAGATCTACAGATTGAGGAGCACTAGAATTTCCCTATGATGAGTCCCATTTTAGGTAACTCCCCTCTTCCCTGGGAACCCGTTGGAAGTCCCTCATGTATTAATCTCTTATCCTTTCTTGAGGAAGTTGAAACTCTGTCTCATCTTTCCAATCCCAGGACATAACCAGAAGGACCACCAGATGTGATTATACCAGTTTCCAGACTAAAAGAGGATACCATCACAGTAAAATCCATCTATATCTCCCTTTGGGTTCCACCATCCATCCAATAGTGAACAAATAAGGATTATGTGATCTTCATATATACTTATTCATCTAATTTCTCACACTAATCATGGCTTGTGTGTGATTATAGGTTAGTAATACGTATGAAATCGACACCATCCCAAACAACCATGGACCCCTTATAAGCTATAATCCCCAATCATGTGCAATGGGAATCCCTATGAGTGTAATCCATAATCAAAATCACCATTCTAGAAACATGGTCCTCCTATAAGGTATAATACTTGAATATATTCCTTAAACATCAGAGGAAAATATTCCCAATTAAGAGGAACCCAATGGGCCTCCTATATGGGATAACCCCCAACCATTACCTAACTTCATTGGATTTGATTCCCAAATGACTAAGATACTTAGTAAACACCCCGAAGGTCTAAACCCAACACCCAAATTTAATCTAATTTTTAATAGGACACATATTTTATTTGGGACATATCCGCCTAGGGAACCACATTTCATATGATTACCTCACACCACCTTAGTGTCACTCACAAATGAAATATTGACTAGGAACCTTTCCCCTTGATGTCCTTACAATCTTTCATTAAACTGTATGGTTGAGTCCCCATCACAATTCTATAAAATGTGATTTTACTTTTTTATGCGGAACCTAAAAATGTGGGTTCATATTCCTTTCATGAGGATATATATGAGTCTAATTATTTTCATTTGATATCAAAATCCAAACAACTTCTCTCTCCTTGGATGATAGTGAACTACTGAGAATCTCTCCATGTGGATTTAAACCAGTATCATCATAATGAATGACCATATAACCTCTAATCCATCTATAAAATGGTATTAATGAAGGATGACCTTAGATAAATATAGATATACCTATCAATTGAGAACTCATATGAAAACAGATGATTCTGGACCAATGTATATTCATAATTGATCATTTCATTCAAGTAATTTGTATTCTACCTTGTTGGGAATGAACAAATGATTCATGAGAATATCTTAAATCTATAAGATAGTCCTAGAATAGAAAATAGTCCACTGTAAATGGATGTGATGATCCTGAATTTCCATCCATTCGACCAATGTGAGTTCATAAGTATCATTGGAAAATTCTCTCAATAAATTCATGAATTTGGAATATAGGTTCCTGGGTAGTTATGGATTTGAGATCTATTACGTGTTTTCAGCTAAAAAATACCATTGGAGACTGTTCAGAAGTAGTTAAAATGGCGTAAATGACTGTAAAAAACTCAACCCTTGCAATTAATCATTGGGAGACCAATTTTCATCAAAATAAAGGCCAAACCAATGTGAATCCTTATCCATGGTGGATTTTGTTCTGCGCATCAGTACCTTTTTTCATCCAATATAAAGGAAGTCCAAATAAGACGACCAGTTATGCATTTAGTCTTGAGATGCTACTTTAATGTGGGTTTTTGTCTTTATTTGTAAAATATATTATAGGATCTTTTCACCAAAAATTATTTCAATCCAATAGATTCTCACTAGATTTCATGGACACATGCATTATCCACTGCACAAGCTAGGTCCACAACCAAATAGAGGATGCCATATCCCACCAAACATCTTCAACACTAGGTTTCAAATATAGTAGTCTGAGAGTACTAATTTAATTATACTCTCCCAACCATGGAGGTGGCCCAACATACCCTCTAGTATATGAATACTCAAAATACGTCCACCCGAAGAAGGTAAGTAGTCTAGAACTAGATAGACCCAATAGCATTCATGAGCTATTTCGAGAGACTATCCCTGCAATGCGATAATGAGTTTCCCCTTACCATAGGTATTATAAAATTTCCATCCCAACAAAATTCATCCAATCAGATTAAGGGTCCTACCCAATGGCCCATACCCATAATAATCTTCATCAATGTTGTTGGCCCATCTTCCTTCCCATAAATATGATACTTCCTCGTGGGCCCCAGTTGAAGTCTGTCAAACCCAGGTCCCCAGGACAGCTTACAAAGGGAGACAATGAAAGGATCAATAATTAGACATTATACTTATTCCTACTGAAGATCCTTCCATGTAAGTACAACATCAAGATATAAGAAAAAGTATATTCTTTCACATTCTTATCAGGATTTTCTATCAAATACGTTGAAAAATATGAGAAGGCTCAAATTCCTACTCATTAACATCATTCCCGACATGAAAATATAGTTGGAAATTATTGGATGATGAATATAACCACTAATTTAGATTAATACCATCATACAAAAAATAATGAGAACTATGAGTAAAAGAAAAAACATGTTCATTCATATCAATCAAACCATTCAAATATGGTGGAAAATTGTTGGCAGACACATATCCCTACTAACTCACATGAATCTCGTTATCCAAATACAATAGAAAAATATGACCATATTCAAATTCATGGTCATTACCATGAAGCCTTCTCCCAAAATATAGTGAAAACCAATTAAAGTAATTAAATTCATGCTCTTTATTATCAATCCATTTAGTTAAGTACAATAAAAAAGTATGATCCAATGCAAATTCATACTCATTCAAAAGAATCCCATCAGTCAAATTTGGTGGTGATCTATGAGTAGACACAAAATATTGTTTGTTCATATCATTCATATTAGTAAAATATGATGGAAAACAATAGGAAAAAAAGGCATACTCATTCACATCAAGATTATCCTGAAAATGTGGTGAAAAAATACAGGAAGACACATATCCCTACTATTGCACCTGAATCCCGTTATCCAAATATTTTAAAGCCCAATGATATAATTAATATTCATTCTGGTTCATATTAATAATTCCTGGAAAATATGACATCAAACCGTTTGAAGAAGAAAATTCCCACTCATTCATATCAAGACAATCATTCAAATATGGTGGAAAACTATGTGAAGATACAAATTCATGCTTGTTCACATAAATCCTTCCAGGTAAATATAATTGAAACCAACAATGATCAGATGCAAATTTATATGTATTAACATTAGAACTCTAGGAAAATATGGTGGAAAACTATGAGAAGATGAATATTCCTTCTCAATAACATTAAGCTCATCGTGAAAGTTAGGAAAAAATTAGGGAATGAAGCTGAAATATACAAATTTTGAATTATAGGAATACTCATAACTCTTCCCCAAAATAGGATTATCAGTAGTTATTGGTAGGAAATGGAAGACCAAATTAGGTACATCTTCCTACCACGACACTGAAATGGGTGTACATTCATGTTCCCTCTAAGAAAGTATCTCAACTTGTCTTAGAAATGATGGGGGGTCACACATCAATCCTCGACCAAATACTGTATTTATTACAATATAAAATAACATATATTGAAATAACTAGGAGTTCGACCCACAACCCTACCTCACCATGTGGGGTGACTCATCCACAAAATAGGGTGATCATTCAGGAGAAGATTGCATCCCTACTCCCATCCAGTAGATTCTTCGTTAAGATTCTTCAACAAATGGACAATAAGATCAAGCTAAAATACCCATTTTAACTAGGGGACTCTAGTACACTTTGGTTGCCACTATAGGGCTGAAATATATCCATGCCAGAATTTTAGATGCTATAGATATACATTAATATCACTATGGGGGGGACTTGAATAAAAAATACTATTTTAATTCTATTACTCACATTAAGAGGCCACCACTTACCCATAAGAGAGCGCCTAAAAATAAATCATGCTAAAGGAAATTGGAAAATGAATAACAAAACCAAAAAACTTCGTTTTTTGGAAGATAGAGTTCTTAATACCAAAAATAATTTATCGACGGTGGATCAAGATCCTTCTGATTCATTACCAAATTATGGAAGTGGCAGTAGCAATTGGGAAGTTCCTACATGAATCATTGTTACTATAATCTCTAGATTTCATCCCTAGAGAATATATTATGAAGGATTCCTTAGTGGGTGAAATGTGATTTATCATGAGAGCCTATCTCTTGTTGAGAATCATGGTATACCTCCATGTGGTCAGAATATCGAACAACAAGACGGTCCTCCACTTACTACTATCATATCTGATTTTCCTCCACCTAATATACATTGTATAAAGTCTCCCTATAGTCATATATTGAGCTCTGATAGAGGTCTTATCCATGATAGAATTCGATGTGATGGTCATCCCAATAGTGACATATCATTACAATAAGTTGGTCCTCCACTAATCAAGTCAAATGTGAGAAATCCCTCATATTATGGGGTTCTTGGAAATACTGGGTTGGAGATGGAAGATACCCTATAAATTCAAAGATACATACTTTTTCAAACATAATTTGTCCCAAAGAAAATATTAGCCATTGAGTCACCCTCGGACCATTTTGATACAAATGATACCATCACTATCCTATCAAATTGTGATAAAACCATCTAGAAGTTATTCTATTAGGCTAATAAATTTTAGAATTTTCTAATAAAAGAACAAGAGGATATATTTCTCATGAGATGAAAATTACCCAGGGATGAAATATTCATCATTTTTACCTCATCCACTTATCAGTTCAACATTCTATAAGAATTGTTAGAAGAATGGATACAAAATATCCATCGGAATCTCTAGAAAAGTCTCTACTAATTGAAACAAAAATTATTGGCATACAATGGGTATGGAGACCATGTAAAAATGTTGAGAGTGCCTCATCAATAAATAGACATGAAATCCCTCCCATCTACATGGTGAACATGATCAGTGAAGTGATTGAAAGACCTTCAATCAGAATGCCTCAATGCATTACATGATTTTCATCACATAATTGTCCACACTATACCTTGTATTTATATACGAGTATTGGATGAACATGTATATTTGTGTTTCATTTCATTCCCTATTCAATAAAAACCTCTATAAATTTCATCATTTAATTTCAATACATCATGGTGGCTATTGAGATAACCCCCACTCAAGAAAGACAACACATTCAACAATAATCATCCCTAGATAATTCTAAAACAAATTAGGCTATAAAAGGGAACACCATCTAAAAATAATAAACAAGGAAATTAATAACAATCAAAATGATTATTTATTAGTGGAATTAAATCATCAAGCACTACTACTTTCTTAAATAGTAAGAAGTTCACATGCATACTCAGCATTGTATCGATCTCAGACTCAAACAAGGATTCATGAGATCATGAGGGAAGGGACAGTAGTAGAAACCAACGTAGTTTGGGGTCATCTCTTACCCGTAGGGTTGTGAGTATTATAAAAATAAAATCTCCACACCCCAAGCCTGAATTTTTTTCCTAAGGCACAACAATAATATAATAGTAAGAACCCCATTCCGTAGGGATAGGGGAATTTTTCCTTAACCACCCCCTCAATAAAAATAATTCTTTTCTCATTTATGGAGGATGGTAAGTAGTTGGGTTTCCCATATCATCCCATATCATGACCCATTTCCCACATAAGGGAGGATCATGACTAGGCTTCATGGAGGTTCCCACAGAGTCACTCTTCTTCAAGAAACATGAAGAAGACCTCATAAAGGAAGGGAGAGATCGAGGAAATGATGTTGACATCCCTCACATCATTCGACATCCAATATGATTCCTATGATAAAATATGAATCAGTGATTGTTATGGATTTAAATCCTATTGATGAAATTGAAAATGAAATTGATGTAGAGGAGTAGGTGGGATGGGCTAATTTCATGTCTAAGCCCCAACCACATCCTTGATTCTTTTAGAAACGTATGGGAATCTCAATTCATAATCCCGACACACCTAGTCATCCTTATAACATTAAACTACGATCTTGCATTATAAAATACAGATGGAATTCCCTCATGGCCTAACATGTGGAGGACATGATGTGAAACTTACATGAGTAGGCCCCATCTACGCCGTTGTTTCTCTATAGTGGCTCTAGGGTAACTTCCATGCATAATCCCCATTCACATCATTTCCACTCTATAATGGTAATTAGGAATCTTCCACGCGTAATCCCCATTCATACCATTATCTCCCCATAGTGGCACCCAGGTAGCTTCCACACATAATCCTCATTCATAGTGTCACTGCTAAGTAGTGGTACATAGGTAGCTTCCTTGTGTATGTCCTATTTACACCATTTCTTCTCTATAAGGACATCCAAAAATAATTCAAATTTTATCCCCATTTTCATCATATCCCCTCATAGCAAAACCCAGGAAACATTGACACATATTCCCCCATTCAAATCTTATCCACTATATAGAGGAATATAACAATCCTCCATACGTAATCCCCATTCACACCATTTCCACTATATAGAGACACATGTGGTGATTCAACGCATAAGTCCCATTCAACTCACTACCTCTCTATAGTGTTACTCGAGCATCTTTAATGTGTAATACCCATTCACATAATATTAACTCCATAGTGTAACCTAGGTATCTTCTATGCATAAGCCCCATCTAAATCTTAGTTATTTCTAGAACAATTAGGGAACCCTCAATGCATAATCCCTACACCGTAAATTTTCGATGATCCTTTCAAAAAATAATCATCCTTATATCATGACATTAAACTACATGGAACATTGTCTTAGTCACATGATGTAAAAAGGCATGGAAAATTTTCCTAGTGACAAGACATTAAACTGCGTAGTAGGTCATTGTCACAAGTCTTTGAAAAGCACAAAATATTCATCCAAGTCACTAGACAATAAACAAAATGACACAAAGTTCCTTATGGTATGATAATAAACATCACAACACCATAATTCCCTCACCCAAGAAAACATATCCATCTGCATCAGTTATCTACTAGACCATATTAAATAACTATATGTGGCTTGATTCATGTCGTCGCATGATATGTAGTGATGCCTAAAACACTTTTGTTAATCCCAACCACAATTTTCCTTCCATTCATAAGAAGATTTTATTACAAGACTTTGGCCCCAATGCCTATTCTCACATCAGGATTATATTTCCCTATAGTCTACAAAATCATCTTTCCCATAACTACAAGACACAATCGTCTATATCACATGTTGTCAAACTGTATAGTACATAGTACATTTTTAATGAAAATAAAATGCATGGAACCAATTTCTTAGTTGTATTAAGTTTAAAAATATAGCACCATAATGTTAATACCTAATAGGATATGGCCCTCAAATTCAATCATATACCATTCCATATCCATGAACTATGTGTAGCATGATTCATGTCCACATGGTAGCAACATGTGGACTTTACATCTTCTTCCAGACACCTCAAAGTAAACAATACCCCTCCCTATGTATGAGTTATACCTATAAAGGGATATTTTTATCAAGAACTCTACATGTCTTGATTCCTATCTACACAGAATATATAGTGATGAATAGACCTCTAATATTGGGTCTAGCCATAAAAATCAATGAAACATTGCTAAAAATTCCTCCCTTTACCTTCAAATTTGACCTATATAGGGAGATCCCATTTAGAAATACGTGTGGATTGATTCTCACTACTTGTGTCTTGATTATCTCTATAATGAGATACAAAGTGACACCTTGA
Source organism: Viscum album (assembly GCA_963277665.1). NCBI lineage: Eukaryota > Viridiplantae > Streptophyta > Magnoliopsida > Santalales > Viscaceae > Viscum > Viscum album. Next base: position 398,843,388 of record OY728148.1, read on the forward strand.
ATTTACACCCTGGTCCATCCACTAAAAATTCAAAATGACCACATCCTTCACTTTATCACCTATAGGTGGAGCAATAAACCTTTTCACTATCATTTTTTACACCAAGAATAGATCATGTGGGATTCGGAGTTTTGAAATGGGATTCTAAAAATTATAATGGTGTATCATTCCACATCAAGGTTACCATGGTTATAATACAAAGACAAAAAAAACCATATGTTTATACTACACGATGTTAAACTACTTATTCATTTCCATTTTGATAAAAAAAAAATATGTCTTGATTATTACTATGAGAGGATTCATTGTGAAACTTGAGTCTTTAATCTTGAGTTCAACCAAAATATTTCCTCTTCACTTCAGGGAAACTATATTTTTATTTCATGAAGATGAATTGCATGAGAAATTTCTTGGATGCATGACATTAAACTTCATGGTACCTCAAGAAATATGTGTAGCCTGATTCTCATTCTAATGAGAAACATAGTGAGTCCTAGAAATTTCAACCTAGTTTCAACCATTGGTAAATAAAAAATATCCCCATCTTATATATACAAACAAATATCTATGCAGTAGATCTCATGTTTGGGTTCCTCAATTAAGGAACTATCAAGGAAACAAAAATGACCCTCATACATATGAGTCAGATCTATATATGGGATTTTACACTCCGTGGATTATCATGGTTTTAATGTCTCTTATGTACCTCGAAATAGTCATTCCTTTCACAAACCTGAATTTGTACCTAGAGAAGTTCAGATCTCCATAAAACCCTATGGCCATCATAAATTGATTTTCAGTGTCCTGAGGACACTATAGTTTTACTATGAAAAATATTCCTTAGTTGGATCTGCATATTTTGACCACATAAAAGTCCTATAAACCAAAAGAAAAATAATCACTAGTAGAGGCCTCTTCAACCTTCATAAGAACAAATTTATTATATCTCCCTATCATTTCTCCTGAATAGAAAATCCTTTAAATCATGGATTACAATTTCCATTCCCTCTCATTTGAGGCTTGTCAGAACATCTCGACCTAATGAGCCTCCCATTTCTCATCATTTCTCTGACAAATGGTCCTTTCCATATAACATGAAACTACAAGACCCCATATAATCCTCATAAAAGATGTTAAACTACGTAGTTGATGTGATGGTCACATGATACTAAAATTCATGACGTCTATAACTATGTGTGGCTTGATTCCTATAACAAAATGATATATAGAGAGACCATAATATATAATATTTTGTCCACGCACCACAAAAGTTAAAAATTTTCTTTTCCATGTGCATGTGGAAGGCCTACAAAGGGAACCCTATAACAAATTTTTATTTCTTGATTCTCACTTTGACAAGATATTTATTTACACTCGGATCTTATATTTTAGTCTTTCCAGAACAAGAAAACATTACTTTTCTCTTATATACTTGAGTTAGATCTACATTGGAGGGTCCAATACGTGTCCCACCACACGTATGAGATCGTATTCAAAATATAATTCTCCTTACATATGTAATATTTTAATTTATGCATGGGTAAAACCAACTAAAACTACATAAGGATTTATCCCTATAATTTCAAGATATATTTTGATGCTTGGATCTCAAATCATGGGTCTAGCCACTACAATGGTCAGAAATGTCCCTTCCTTATGAACTGGTCATACCTACGTGGGGAAACTTACCAAAACTACATGTTTCTTAATTCAAAGTTATATGAGATAAATTATGATTCCCAAGACTTATATCTCAATATAAATCATAAATGAAATAATAAAAGAAATTATTCTTTCATTTGTATGGGTCAGACTTGTGAAAGGGAAACACAATCAACCCACTACCAAGAAATTACAATATGAAATTCTCCTTCCATATTTAGTCACTTTCCTTTTGAAATTCTAACTCGAATCCTAGATATATTTTTAACTCCATAAAACACATTTTCCATTATAAATCGAGAATTAGTGTTCTAAGGAAGCCTTTGTTTGACTATGCATAATATTTCCCAATTGAGTATGAATAAATTTCCCACAAAAATGCTTGTTAACAAAAAGAAAATTCTTTCCCAAGATAGGATTTTTCTATCTCATTATTCTCTAATTAAATTTCTCATCCCACATCACTCATTAGATTCAGACACCCCAATATTACATATTAAAACATATCCCATTCATGCCTGAAGATGATGGAACATTCCCTGAAATATTTTTTTAAAAAGGTTGAATCATTTATTACTCAGTCAAAGCCAAAAACCATAAATTTTTGAAGTATAAAGTTCTTATCTTAAGAAATTTAATATCATGGTACATGTTATAGTTTCTTGACATTTAACGGACCCATGCATCATCCCTCCTTTACACAAGTCTAATTTGTGTAGGAGTAGGTTTTCATTCTTGGTTAGCACCGATATGGATTCCCTCATCATTTTTAGACATCACACCCTGTATATTCCATACTTAATGGTCTTTAGAAAATAGAATTCAAATAAATTACTCTTCTATAAAAAATGGAGGGTTAGTGTCTAAGGGAATCCTTTGTTTGACTAATCCAAATACACCCTAGTTGACTATATATGTTTTTCACAAAAAAGGCACATCGTCCAAAGGAAAATTCAACCCATGAGAAGATTCCTCATTATCCTTATGTCGCAACAACATTATTATGGAATGCATTCTTACGGTTACACCTTGTATACTATTCCAATATCATGTATTTGATTTAGAAATAACAAAACTAAGGTCCAAAAATATACCATTAATCTCTGAAGAATTTTGGTAAAGTCTCCACTAGTAATCCTTATTGGGATCCTCACCCCAAATATCATGGTCAACGATGTTATACGTAACAAATTAGTATCATTTTTTAGGGTTACATTAATTTTAAACATCCCATGAAATGAGGAGAAAAAAGTCATTGGGTGAGAAAAACATTAATGGGAAGTCTAGGAAAAATTTGAGTACCAGCTTTTCAGACCTATTATTTTTATGGTTAATGAAGCAATTATGCAATAAAAATAAAATTTAAAAGGAATAAAGCCTTTTAGGTAAAAAATCTACAAATGGATTCTGAAGAAAAAGTCAAGTTATGCCTTATAATACCACACCACAGTGGACTTATAAATAATTTAGAGTTTTAATATAAAATACACAATGTTTTTAAGGTCAATCATTCCACCTAAAAATATTCCAACTATTCCCACTGAGTCCCATGATTTAGGAAAAAATTATAGCATTATCTAATATTTCATTAAATAGAGGAACTCTTTCTTCATAAGAACCACCTCCTCTTCTTCTTGAATACAGACCGTTATGATGGGGGCATTTTTGGGTCTTGAAAATTCCATATAAACGAATAGAATAATTCCATGAATTATTAAAATAGTAAAAATAAACCCATATGAATAACTTGGATAGAAATGTTAAAATGGGATGAAGTCATGAAGGAAGTTTTGGGTCTATGTAATAAAACTCACTATGGGGACCACTACTCTATATGGAGTTAAACCACTTTATGAAGCACCCCACAAAAAAACATTAATGGGAAAAGATTTTTCACCGACACCCACAATGAAAACCAATTTTTTTAGGCCAGAATAGTGATTTCCCCCACAATGAATAACCATCCCCTCTGAAAAAAATCGTTCATGGGATAAGACAGTACCACTAAATCCCACAAATGGAACCAAGTCATTTGTTTGGATGAAAGGTTATTTCCTCCCCCAAGAGGGATTTTCCCCCATGAATGAAAATTTTCATTGTATAAAATGGTACCACTAATTCCCATAGATGAAACCATGTCCTTTGTAGGGTTGGATGGGGATCTCTGCCCCCACGATTGATTACCCATGCAAATGAAATCATTTTTAGGCCAGGGTGTTCACTTTGTTCCCCCAAAAAAGAATATCTTTATCCCACCATGGAAAAAAATGATGGTATTTATTCCCTATTTAATTTAATAAATCACCACATAGGATAAGTGAAATAAATGAGAGAAGTGATTTGGAGAAGACGTTATATGTGGAGCCTTGAGGATGAATGGGTAAATAGACATCAATTTGAAACAAATAAAGCCACCAAATAGCATTATGTTGGAAATAAAAAACATCCATCCATACATTAACATAAAACCCATTTTAAGACTCCATTATGTAGGGAATAAATGGATAGCCTCTTTTTCATACAAGCTCCTAAAATAACAAGACACTATGTGGAAAGAACCCTACCCCACCTAGAAAAATGCTATATGGGAGGAACTCAACCCCACATAGAACCGCACAACGTAGATAGAACCTAGCCATGTGTAGAAACATAGTATGTAGAGGGAACCCAGGTCATTATAAAACAATGTTACATGGATGTTACCCTAACTCACATAAGCAATATGCTACGTTGAGGTAACCCCATCACGCATGATAATAAGCTATGTAGAATGGGGAATCATAGTCATTCTACACTCCACATCCCATAACTTACTACTATCATATCATCGAGCCCCACATTGGACCTTATATGAACTGGTATAATGGAATCAGACAATGAATCTTACAAAGACACCAAACAGGTATTATCATATTATTGGGCACATCAGTGTGCCGTATTGATTCTATATTCCAGTGGTAAGAAGAGTCACGTGTGTAACCTCCTTAACAAGGGGAACCAAAAAATATATTCAGTTATAAAATCCTTTAGTAATGTGGGAGTCGACCTTGGTGGTTCCCATGGACTCGTAGGTTATCAAATGAACCTCCTCTTTCTAGGGATTGATAGGATCCACTGTCATTTCCCTACAACGAGGGACAGTTTTATTCAGTCCTCTCTTCCTCAGGGATGATTAAGAAATGCCTTCTTGAGTAATCCCCTAGCCTTTGTTGTAGGAGGTAGAACTCATGATCCTCTTCAGTATCATAGGATATAGCTGTATAGACCATTCTATCTCACTATTCAGGATACCATAACAAAAGAGGATATATACACTCTCAAATCCCCCCCCCCCCCCGCTCTCCCTCTCTCTTCCTCCATTTAGGATCTTTCATTCATCCACTAGCGAACAAAAGTTGATTATGTGATCGTCATATCTACTGCTTTCTATTGTTTCTCACACCAACCATGACTTATGTGGGCTTAAAGGATAACAAAAATAATTACATATTCACTATCAGAAATAGTCATGGGACTCTAATATGGTATAATCCCCAATCATGCTCAATTTACATCCTTTCGAGTGTAATCCCCAATCAATGTCACTATTCCAAAAACATGGTACTCCTATATGGTATATTCCCAAAATCAATACCTCATCCTTAAAATTTCCATATTACCAATAAATATTCACAATGTCGTCTTATTATATGGAATAATCCCCAACCATTATTTGATTATATGTTCTATGATTCTCAACTAATTGGGACACATAAAAAGCATACCAGAGGTCCAAACCCAACACCTAAATTGACCCTAATGTTCACTGTGCCACATTATTTGAAGGGAAAGATCCACCAAGGAGACCACATCTCTTTTGGGTCCCTTAGGCCACCTCAGCGTAGTTCCCACAAAAAAACATTGACTTGGAATCTTTATCCCAGATTTCCTTGCCACATGATGTTAAACTGCAAGTTCGGGTACTCATCTTACAACCTTAAAAGGTGATGTCCCCCATTAAGTGGCATAGAACTACATGGGTTTTGATTTCATTCATGGGGATACATAGGAATACCATTCTATGGATTTTATCTTAACATAAATACTACTTCCATTTCCATGGATTAGAGTAAAATCTAAAGAGCCTAACAATGTATCTTAAAACATGCATCATCCTAACAAATGACCAAAGAATCTCTAATCCATCCATAAAAGGGTACTATTTGTTGAGAACATTAGATACATCAATATATCTCAATCAATAGGGAACCTAGGATACAAACAGTTGATTCCAGACCCATACATGTTCATAATTTATTATTACCTCATGGTTATCTATATTATACATACTTGGGAATGAAAAAAGTATTCATGAAAATATATTCAATTTATAATAGAGTTTAAAAATTGCCAATAGTTCCCCCCCCCAAAGGGTTTGATGATCCTGAATTCCCATCCTATCAACCAATTTTATTTATTATGTTTTTTTTGGCCATGTTCTCTAATGAACGTCTTCTATTGGAAAGTAGGTCCTTGAGTAGACATGGATATGAGATCTATTTTTTTCTTTCTTATAAATAAACAAAACATGTTATAGGCCATTAAAATCTAGTAAACTCAACATAAATGATTATAAAAAACTCAGACCCCTAAAATCAATTTTCTTTTAACCTATTTTCATCGGAAACAAAGACCCATGCCTTTCATAGAAAAATATTACATCATTTTAGATCAATATTTAATACATATCCTTATAATACACTCCCTGCGAATATAATGGTTTAAAGTATTTGGAGTTTAGATACATAATAAAAGAATTTAATGACAAATCATAAAAATATCCCACAAATTAATTCTCACATTGTACCTCTCTAATAAATTCCCAACATAAATTTTTTTTTCAAAATCTTGGTAGAAGGACTCAAAAGAATTTTTTCGATCAGATGTGTAATAAGGGTAAACCTAATGACCCATAATTTTCATAAATAGATATCACTTATAATTAGATGAATATTCAATAAATGGCATTACAATTCATACTAAAATCTTATAGGTCTGGTGTCTTTCTAAAAATATATACATAAAAAACATGTTCATAAGAGCTATAAATAATATCCCACTATGTTTTTAAAAACTAAAAAAATTATTGGAAATATCATTCTTAAAACTATTCCTCACAATAAGGGTAAATTAGATATAATAAATGGTGAGATCTAATACTAATAATGTGTAACAAAGAGATATATCTATGATCACTAACGAGTGAACAGAGAATAAGTGTATGAGAACATGATAATAACATTTGAAAACCACACCATACATATCATATGTCATAATCCAAATTCATGTAAAAACTTCTAAAGGTTCATAAGAGAAGAATTATAATGTTATTGAAGAACATCATATATAAGAGTATAACATTAATATCTAAAATAAGTTATTATATTAGAGAAAACCAAAGAAAACAATTTCCTTGGTCAAGACTCACATCCAAGACTATCATATCTGATTTGGTTAACTTCCCATTCTATTATATCCCCATTCAATGTTCAATGCCACGATTATCATAGTGGATAGAGTCCCCTACTGAATTGGGTTCAAACCCTATTATGGTTTTTATTATCTAATGTGATATACGTCTTACCCAATGAATTAGATGGATATATAATTACGGTCCCACTCATCACATAATGAAAATCATATATATGTTTTCCACAAGTCCATAAAACATCTATCATAGCATGACCCATAGAAAGGAAATTGGTTTCATAAATCTCATTATTTCGTCAAAGAACGACCAATGGAAAAGAAAGAAGTTTAGTAAACATACTTTCATCATAATAATAATTAATCTAAGGAAATAATAGTTATGGTATCCCTGGATCATGTCCCCATAAAGTTTTACTAATATAAACATTTTCATCTTAAATGAAATGTTTCTTTAAGGTGTCACTCAAATGTTTCATGAGAAAAATACCCTTTTAATTTTTAAATCACATAATAAAATATAAAAAATTCCCAAGTATTAAAAAAATTATTTATTTGAAAATAAAAAAAAATATTACTATAATATTAAAATCATTGGGTGATCATGGTAATTGAATTTTTTTTCATGCTGAGTACATTAATTTATTATTTTATTTCACATTTTTGGTAAAAAGAAAAAAAAAGCTTTTTCAGAAAAAGAAAAGATTATTCCTTTGATTTTTTTATTAAAATGTTATTTTTTTAAAATATATTTCATCCATAATAAAATAATTTTATAGCATTCATGAAATCATTTTAGTTAGAATATGGACCTAGAAAAAAATACCTTTAACCAAAGAGAAAAATAAAGAAGGGTTCCATAAAAAAATTCTTTCAATCTCTTGAATTATTAAAAAAAGAACATTATATGAAACCATGTAATATATAGAATTAAATATAACAGAATAAAATTCATTTTATTATTTAGAGAATGGTAATAAAATTTCATCCTCAAAAGCAGGATCATTTTCAATATTGATAAATAATGAGATCATAACATAAATTTGTTAACTCAAGTTTGACAAGATTTGAAAGTAATATAAACTCCTTCATAATACATTTAAATTTAATATAATTATATTACAGAATAATTTAACTATTTTAAATATCATATATGATCAAATTATAACATTTTATCACTAATCTATTGAAAATACCATATTAAAATCATCATTTTTGGGTGTTGACAGTTTCATTGTTCATGAGAATATTGGTTTGAATGTTCCGAAACTTATAATTTGATAATGATTGAATAATATGAAAAATTTTAATCATGATATAAATATTATATATATTAATTATTCATGTATTTATATTCATTTATAAAATTTTGAGCTAGAAAAATGAATGATATAGTTCATGGAGATGGTAAGTTGCATGTAACGATTAATGTTGTTTTCACTTTTTGATGGATATAATTAATTAAAGGTAAAGAATAATAAACCATTACAGAATAGATAATATATCCAATATTTCATATATATTCATTAAATATATTCTTATTAATATCTATTTAAATCATAAATGAAAACAAAAATCAGATCACTTCATAAAGTCAGTAGTCATGACATACATACGAGCAATATTAATGTTTTCCAAAGGAATGTATGGTAAGATGTTAGATATGATATTATAATTCAAGAAGAATAATTATATAATAATTATAATTTATAAAAATTAAACAGAAGATAATAACTATTGAACTAAGATAGTGATGGAAAATAAAGTGAATCACTATATGGAGGTGATAGTCTACAGGTATGCATGGACAATACTTTCACTTTTTATTTAATGGAATAAATTGTGGATATTGGGTTTTAGATAATCATAATAAAATTTAAGTACATATATGATACTAATGATAATATTTTATGATGAATACCATAGATTTAGATGTGGATGAATAAGAAGGAAATTGAAAGTGGTCTGGTAAGATGAATATCTCACCTTTGTTTGGGATCATTTATAACATATGTTAAATAACCATGGAATATTATTTCAAGAAGAAAAACACATCTAAATAATGAATATAAAAAATGATATTGAATTCTGAAACTGGTGTAAATATGAGAAATAATTGGTTTCATTTTATATGTCTAGGAGAGGACACACATGAAACTTACTAAAATAATAAAATATATTTAAGCCATTATCATTAAAAACACATCAAAATAGACATATATTTGAAGGAAAGACATGATGAGGTATAATTACGGATAGATAATAGGATTTGGACAAGTTTGATTGGAAAATGTACCCTTATCTTTTGGTTTAACCCCTATAGAGACCTAGGCTTCTCATACATAAATATTACATCATTTTAGATGAATATTCATTAAATTACACAAAAACATGCCTATGGACAATAATAGTTTAGTGTATTTGGAAATTATGGTAGAGAATCCTCTAATTTGGTGAAACATATTCATCATACCCCATAATGATATTCCACTTTAGTACTCTTTACAATCATACCCTTCTTAAAACCTTTCTTTATAACCTATTGAAAGGAAACATAAACAATAGTGAGATCATATACATAGTGATGGAAAATGGGATATATGCAAGCTCAACATGAACGTAAGGGTAAAAAAACCTAAAAATAACTTGTAAAAACTATTCCCTATACATCAAATTTAATAATCATGAATCATGTCATAAATATTAGTAGATTTTAATACACTAATCATAAAAGAATTAATGAATGTTATTAATGATAGAATAACATTAGAACAAGATATAAAATTATCCCACACACATCAGATTATAACATTATGAACATGTTTAAATAGAAATAGGTTTTCTAATTCTGTTAGGGGCATGAAATAATATCATCACAAAACTTATTAACATAAAACCTGATCTATAGATAATATTATGAAAATGAAGTACAGGTGCACGCATAACACTATGAACTTGTAATTTGGTTTACACATAACATTGTGAAAATGTAATTAGTTTTATACATATATAAAATTTTGAACATGTAATATTGTTCACGCATAACATTGTGAATATGTAATGAGGATCAGAAATAACATATTTAATCTTGAGTTATATACAATTCCCCAAATCATTGGATTTAGATATATGTCTCACTTGTTACATAATAAGAATTATATATATGTTTTCTACAAGATCATAAAACATTCATTATATCAGAACCCATGAAGAGAAATGGGTTTCATTAAAATATTATAATTATATAGTAAAACCATTTAGATTAAGAATAAAAATGTTATACTTCGATCATATTCCCATTATATCATTTGTAACATATATATTTTTGATCTTAGATGGTAAATTATTTTTTTAGATCAGGTAGAACATTTCTAGAGGAAAATATCCTTTTCACTTGGTAAAATACATTTTTAGACATATTAAATTTTAAAAATAATTTTCATTGAAATTTATCTTTAAAAATTTTCAGTTAATAATAAAATAAAATAAAGATTATAATAAAAGTAAATTATATTAAATCATTACACATTAAAACAAATATTCGTTTATATTTTGGGTAAAAAATGATTTTTTTAGAAAACGATATGAAGATTTATTTCAAAACAATTTTTAAAATTTAAAACATGTGTTAACATGTATTTATTAATTCATTTAAATATTCTGAACACATTTTATTTGAAAAAGATTATATAAAACATGACTTTGGAAGAAAAAGTATTTTCAAGCATAAAGAGAAATAATGTCAATTTTCCTTAAAAATTATTTTAGAATATTTGGAACATAAAGAGTAAAAAATAAGAGAAATAATCTATTATCATTAAATAACCATATGAGAATTAAATTCATGAGTTTATTGAGATATATATCTTATGAAGTCATCATTTGAAACCCAATATTGATAAATAAAGAGATTATAACCTGTAACTCTTCCAACATTGGTAACATTGAATCATATTCCCCCTAAAAAAATAAAATTAAATGAAATATAAAATATCATTAAAAAATTTATATTCATTACACAACATGTAAAACGTTAATTTTATACACATCATGTTAGAAGGTAAGATTATAAAATAATTTATGTCCTAATGAAGGAAAATTGAGACAAAAATCTATTATAGATTTGATCATGTTTGAGACGTAAACCCCAAGAAAGTGATATGATAAAATGGATAGAAACTCCAATAATTTTTAGGATAATAATTATAAAATAATATAATTTTAAGTGTATACATTATATAAAATAAAATAGTGGTGACTATGGAATTTGTCTCCAAAAAATTAAAGGGAGACTAAAAATCCCTTACTATAAGTCTCAACCTCTTTCATACACTTTCAAAATTTTGTTATCATAAATAAAAGTATTTTATTAAACTTTTATAGAACTATAATTATATATATAATTCCATTTATTATTCAATAATGAAATTTTTTACCCATTTATTCACAATTTATTGTTAAAATCAAGTTTAAGGTAATAACCACATTGTTTTTCATATAAGTTATGTTTTTTCTTCTTTTTGGTACTATTACATTGATCATGGGTATATAATCTATATAATAATACACATGATATTATATTCATGTTTATAAATCTATTATATTTTAAATAATGATGATAAAATATTCTTTTGATGAATGAAGTACGTTATGATCATGGAGATGGTATATTGTACGTACAGATGAGTAACATTTCTATTTCTTAACGATCATTATAAAAATGAGGTATGTAATATATTACCCTTAAATAATGATAATAATATCATAAATAACATGTTAATTTTTTAAATATACATATTCATGTCATCCATGTTTTGGGGTGGTGAATAGATTGAGTCAAAACACTTAGTGAAAGTGGAGTCCACACATACATGAATGACATTATCATCTCCTATTTAATGAAAATGTAAGAAGAAATATGATATATAATCTTTTAATATTTATAATTATTATATTAATATCATAATAATTTAATTTATATAATATATATTTATTAACTTTATCATTATTATCTTCCATGTAATGCAGTAGTAAAAATGAATCACATCGCTTCGTGAGGTGGTGGTCCATCGTACACACAAAATATGTTATCACATCCCCTATGGAATGTAATGTAAAAAAGGTATATATGAAATAATGAACAAATAGATATAATTTTCTTATAAATATCAAATAATTTATATCCATCATCATACCCAACTATGAGAGTTGGTAACGTCAAAATGAATGATATGATTTCTCACGGTGGTAGTCCACATTACAAATTAATGGTGATTTCATAACCCATTTGATAGATCAATAGATAGTTGTAAGTCATAAAAATAACATAACAACATATAATTATATGTAAGATATATATTTTATTATACCATCGTGTTTAAATAATAATTGAGTGTGGCGGAGGGAGAAATAAATAAAATGCTTGTTAAAGAACAATACCTCTTCTTGAGGTAATAACATTAAGTTTGAAAAACTAATTTGTTATATGTTAGATTTATTAGAAAAAAATTGTATTATAGGATGTGAGGATATATTTTTCTGTATTTATATGGTAAGTTATTGGAAAAATCAAATGTTTTTTAGGTTGTGAAGAGTATAGGATGAGGGTGGCCTTTTATAAGTGAGATGAGTGGCACTCTTGTTATTTTTTGAAAAATAAAAAGTGTTTCCATATTTTCCTCTAGAAACAAGTATAAAAATAGATTATTATAGATATTTATACATTATAGGGCATATATATTTCTAAAAAATAGATTTTATACAAGTTTTATGTTCATTTTTTACCATATCTTTTTAGTTAAACCCCCTTAAACCCATTTTTTTCCTAACCATAGTAAATAAATTTTATTGTTTTTACTATTAATTTATGTCAAAAATTAATTTTATCATATTAGATAATCTAAATTATACTGATTACAGTATAGAATAAATATGTCCAAATTCCACTAATAAAATTGAATAATTTTAATTTAAAAATAATTCCATAAATGCGATGTCAAATCAGGTTTTCAAAGGGAAAATGTTCAAAAGTATAAAATGTTTTCATTAAAATTTTATTATGGAGATTATTACAATGAAATAAATTAGATTAAAAGTTATATATTTTAACTAATTTTAATTTAAATACAATTTAAAATAAAATTTAACTCTATGAATATTATAAAAAAGTGAGTTTTCAATCAAAATAAAGTACTTTTCACTATTGCTTTTGGAGGAAGGGGAATACTGATTACTCCTCATTACTTCCTCCCCTACTGGATCGATATTAAAAAAAATAAATTTCAACAAAAATTGATACTCTGAGACACTTGATGGTAGAGAACTCGGACAAGCATTACTGGGATTTTCTGTTTAGCTTGGATGAGGTAGCGACTGAGAAGGTTTTAGTTCTCAACACAACCGAAAAGAAGGAAACCATGATGTTAGGGAGGACCCTCAGAGTGTCTTTCAATGGGGAGAAATATTTCTGGATTTACCAAAAGGATCTCATTCTAGTAGGGGATTCAATAAAGGGAATATGAGCATGGAGAGTACATACAATCATGGGACCAAGTCAATTCTATGGTTGAAAGGATGACGATGGGGGAATCGAGCTCTCAAGAATCGGATTTAACCTAGAAGTTGTTCAGGGAATCAGATTCTGGTAACCTTACTTTTCTCTTTTATTTATCATTTTAAGTGGATTTTATTTGGTTTGTTTGAAAGTTTTGATGTTTGTGAGGTGTTTAGGTTGATTTCAACTATCACCTTGGTTTATTTGAGAAGTTTGGGGTTTCGTCCCCATAATGATACTCAGATCTTCTCTAGATAAGGATTACAACAGAAAGTCTTCACTAGAGCATGCCTTTTGGATCTAAATGATGAGAGGGTATGTCTTTTCCATCAGTTATTTGCCCATGAATTTCTCGACGGGACTACTCTTCGAAAGGTTATGCGTGGAAGAAGCTTGTCTTCATGGTGTATTAGCTAGAGAGGTGATGATTATATAGATCGTTATGGGTTTTTGTTTTGGTTTTCTGTGGGTGTTGTTGGACTTTTTTCTTTCTCACTTTTCCTCAAAAGTGTTGTTGAAATAAAAAAGTAATTTTCAGTCAGTCATGTACTCTTCACTATTCATAACACGTATTATTTTAATAATTTTTTTAAACAATTCACCCAATGATAAATTTGATATGAAAATTTCAAAAGTGATGTCTATTTGTTAAAATAAAATTTCAAAAAACATAAAAAATTAGTTTTAAATTTATTACTCTAAGAATAGTGGAAATTTTTTTTTAGTAAAATAATGTTTTTAAGAATGATATTGGATTTATTCTAATTGATTGTCTAGAAAGCACATAAGATGAAGGTTAAAATTTTTAATTAATATAGAATATATTAACATCATTAAATTCATTCAAATAAAGTGATTTTGTAAATTTATTGATGTAAAACTCATTTTTTGATCAAAAGAATAGTTTTTAAGAAATATAATTACATTATATTCAAATAATGTTTTATTTATAATTAATTAGTAACTAAATAATTAAATATATATATTTGTATGTGGGACCCATATTTACGTTTTTTAGTTAATACTATTCATACCAACCATTCCAATGTATAGGTGATAACTATCATATTAAATAACAATATTTTCATAGTATGTAATGTTTCATTTGAATTCAATGTTGCATATAATGCAAGGTAAAATCAATGATTCCTTTAATGCTATATAAAAACATTGATTCATATAATATAAGATAAAATTATTTTTTCTGGTAACATAAAATATAAAAATATAAAACTTATTTGAAAAAAGTATTTCACCAAAATATCATGGTGTTATATTCTATGTTGGTTAAAATGACTTTCACCCTAAAAATTCATCACTTAGGTACCAACAATAGAGGATAATTATATCTCCTTACATACTCAGGATCCCATGTAACTTTATTATGATTTTTGTTCAATAAATACAATTACTATGTGATTTGTCTTGTTTTATTAAATATACTCTATACAATCGATAATATCCACCAGTTATTCCTCATAAGAGAGTTCATGCTCAAGCCGTACAACCTTTGACTTTAGTACACGTGATGAATCATGAATTTACATCCTTAGGATATGTAGATTAAACCTATTCAGAACCAGAGAGTGGATCCCGGGAATATCAAAAAAATATGACAATTTCCAAATATGATCAATTATTTCAAAAGAATCGATCAACCAAGGCAGTGTTTTACCTACTTTCATCCATAGAGAAATTCATAGAAACACCTTATCACCAATTTAAAATTATATTTCACATAGAATACAATCTGCATAACATTTATATAAATTTTGTAATTACCTTATGTTTTTTTGAATTTTGATATCCTTCTCTTCCATTTAATTAGCTATCTTAAGTCCCAATAACAATCATTCAGCAACTTCAATCCAGTATAATAGATTAATATTCTTTTTTACATAAATGGATTTATAAGGAGCCATATAAATGATCGATTGAAATATTATTTTTATTAAAAAACAACTAGATAAGTGTATTAATCCCCACCACCTTTAACATATATATAAAATGACCTTAGCATATCATTTTAGGTTTGAATTGTTCTCTTAGATGGATCAACAGTCTTAGGATGATACATAGTGTTGAAAAATCAACTGGTTATCAAGATCTTGCTGATCACATCACCAAATATTCATGGAAATATTAGATACTGATTATATTAAATTGAATTTTGTACTCTACTTAATATTACCACTACATTAATGTATTTTCTAGAGGATATATCCAAAGTCAGATATTCTTTGATAGAAAGTTTGTTTTATGACTTTTTAATGTGATCGACTACAACCCATAATTACATCAACATGAAATTTAAGATATTCCATACAGGTTTCGGTTAACATTAATCATATTTCCAAAAAGTTTAATGTCGTTTGTTAAAAAATAAAATTATTAATAAAACATATACAAATACAAAGGGTTATATTATAATAATTTTCTCCCAAAAAATCATTATTCTTGATAAACTTCAATCACGTAAAAACTCCAAAGGTGTATCTAGGCTATTAAACATAGGATCAAAATTAAAAATATAAACCCTTCATGGAATTCATAACTCATAAATTAATATTACTTGGAAAAATATATGCATTCAATAATACCATAATCCTTAGATGTTTTACGATTCTTACATTCCAAATACCATTAGAAAAATACTTAAACAACATAATCCATCAACCCCAAAACATATATTCTTCAATCCATCCAATTCAATGATTTTAATGTAATATGTAATTACTTGGTCCAAAATTTTATTCTATTGCTAGGGGATTTAGTTCAATAATGTACATTTTTCCAATATATAATACATTTTACTTCTCCACAATTTATCACTCAATGATCTTCTTTTCCGTGTAGATAATATCTCCCCATCCATTTGATATATTCGTATATGTTCTTCTTCCCACCTTACTAAAATTTATGAAGCATAATATCCTTTCGAATATATTATTTATCAAATGAGCATTCATACAAGATCATATTACTCTTATTTTAATCATTATAAATATTACTAAAGTTTACATTAGTAATCATATATCCTAATATCTAATTTAATATAATCACAATATCTTTCTCTCTAATAACAATCCAATTTTTTCCCTTGGTAGTAACCAAATTTTACATTTGATTGAATGATAACAAGATTCCTTCTAGTTCCAACAATTGACTAAAGCTGAAAATCATAGTGTAAGGAAAACTAATCATAGTGGAAAACTACATAATCATGAAAAATAATTTATAGGATATCTAAATTAGAAATACATCATTTAAATCCAGGACACCTTGTGTTCATCCTAGTAAATTAATAGCCATCATCTATTTAAATACTTCATTAAGGTTTGTAAATAGTTTTTAAAATTCCAAATAATATCCCATCAGAGTGTCAAACTCAGTATGCATAAATGATTATTTTTGTGAACCGATTAAAGACCTAGTCTAGCTCAATATCCCATTTTTAGAGTTATTACCAACTAAGTACCTATATTATTGTGTCATATCCACTTTTAGTAACTACACATGGATGTAATTTATTTGAAACCATTTTCTCTATCCATTAGATAATTTCTAGGACATTTTACTTTACATTGGATGTTCCAAAGACTAATCCTTAGATACATCCTTAGAAATATCATGAGAAATATCCTTAAGGATATCACTAAACATTTCTCATCCTAGCTTCCAATGGTTAACAAAACCTTTCTTTTCATACCAACTATAGAGACATTATCTTTTTATAAATAGATATTTCATCTTTTAGATGAATATTCACTACATTACCCAAACAAATTCATGAGGACTACAATATATTAGTGTCTTTGGAGACTTGGTACATAATTATATAATTTGGGAAATGATCTACAACATATCCCATATAGATCTTCTTATTTAGTAATCTTCACAGTCATATCCCACTGGAAACCATTCTTCATAACTAGAGGAATGAAAAAATAAGAAAGAGTGATCTCATTTTTCTCATTATGGGTAATCATGAGGGATATATATGCATAAAAATAACATAATAGTGTTTGAAACAATCATAACATGTAAACACCATAAACAACATGTGAAAGATCATTTTATTGAGTCATATAATAGAGATTTGTAGATCATAAGACCATAATCATAAGATAATCAAATAAAATGATCCATGGGATCCCAACATTGCAATAAGACATATAATTTTGTCATACACATCATCTTATAACATTCAACACATGTATAAATAGAAACAAGTTTATTATTTAAGTTAAGGACATGAAATTAGTTCCTAGAATAATCTTATGGAGATTTAAATAGGTACACACATAAAACTATAGACATTAATTACAATTCCACACAAAAAACTGTGAATATTTAATCAAGGACACACATAACATTGTGACGATGTAATTATGTTCACACATAACATTGTGAACATATAATAGGGTTCACAAAAAATATTGTGAACATTTCACCAACTTCATTCATAACATATTTAATCATGATTTATTCCTCTTTACTCAGTGAATTGGAGGTAGATATTAGTACCATATGTCACATAATGAATATTAAATATACATGTGCCTCAATATCATAAAACCTTTATCCAATCAGAACCCATTAAAAGTAATACGTTTCATTAAAAATATTTTCCTTGTAAAAATATACCATTAAGATAAATAATTAAAATGGAATCACTGTATCATATCCCTATAAACTTTCAAGTAACATAAAAAATATTTCATCTTAAATGGAAAATGAATTTTAAAACCACTTGTAAATTTTATTGTGAAAAAACGTCCTTTGCACTTATTATTAAAAAAATTTAAAAAACCTTTTCAAAATCCTATTATTTTAAAATAATATGGAAATAATATAAATTAACATACAAATAAAATAATTGTAATTATGGTGGGAAATTTCATTCATGTTGTACATGTTAAAACAAATATTCCATTCACATTTTCCATAAACATCAAATTCGAGTTTTCTGGAAAATGACATGAATATACCATTCAAAAAATATAGAAAAATTTAAAACATGGGACACAATTTATTTGATAAATAATTTTTATAATATTAATAAAATTTTCCTAAAAACTATTTTTAAAGGAAAATAATTTGGATGAAAAAATATTTTCAATAGAAAAGAGAAATAATGTTGGTTTTATTTGAAAAAAAATTATTTTTGGATACTGAGTACATTATGAGGGTAAAATGATGAAAAAATTTTATTCTAATGAAATACATAGAGTATAATAAAATTCATTATTTTCTTGAAATATAGATAAAAATATTTTATTATTTGAAGCACAATATAGATAAATAATGAGATTATAATATAAATTTTATCTCACATTGGTTACTTTGAATCATAATCCACATGAAGAAATAACATTATATGAAACATATAATATTATTAAAAAACTTATATTTGAGATATAACATGTAAAAGGGATAATATATACCCCTCATAGAAAAATATATGTACACAACCTAACATATGTCCTAAATAATGTGAATTGAGACAAAAATCTATTACCACTTTGTTAACTTTTGAACTGTAAACTCCATGAAAGAGAGATCCTAAAATAGTTATATATAACCCAATATATTTAAGTATATGAATCATAAAATAAATTCATTTCTAGTATGTACACCACATAAAATAAATAGGTGGTGAATATGGAATATGTCTTCTATAAATTAAAGAGAGACTAGAAATCACATAAATTATGTCTGAACTTCAATCGTACACTTTCAAACCTCATGTATAATAAATGTAATTTTATTTTAAATCTATTATAAAACCATAAATACGAATTTCATGGAATATAATATTTATTTATGATCCTTTATTACCCTTTTATTAACAATTCCAGGTTAAAATATTGTTTCAGGTAGTAACCATATTGTTTTTCGTATATGTTTTGATTTTTTATTTTATGTCCTCTTACTTTGATCATGGTCCCATAATGTATAGAATAATAATACTGAAATAATTATAATATTTATAAATAAATTATATTTTTAATACCAATCCTGAAATATGGTTTTGAAAATTTAAGAATGTTCTTATCATGGACATGGTATGTTGTACAGACGAATGAGCATTGTTTCAATTTCTCAACGATAATTATGAAAATCGGGTATGTAATCCTTTATATTTTAGGAATAATTATAATATCATAAATGAAATTTATTTATTTAAATATAATTTTAAATTTCATCATCGTTTTTGTGATCAAAAGGTAGAGTTGTATCACTTCGATATGGTGGTAGTTCACACATACACGAACGACGTTATTATGTTTCAGCGAGTGAAAAGGTAAGAAAGAAAATAATATATTATATTTTTATAATGACAACAATGTCATTAATATTATAATTATTTCATTTATATCACATTTATTCATTAAATATTTCCTTATTATCTTCCACATAATGTTTTATTGTAAATGAATCATATCACATTGTTAAAAATTAATCTGATATACACATGAATGGCGTTATCGTATCCTATATTGAATAAAAAATTACAAAATTTACATATGATATAATGAATCTAGAGATATTATTATGTTATAAGAATAATATAATTTATATCCATCATCACACCCGACCATGAGAGGTGGTAATGGAATAACAAATGGCATCGGTTGATGAGGTGATTGTCCTCCAAACACACAAACAACGATTTCATAACCCAGTTCTGGGAAGTTGATTTTTTTTAGGACATAAAATTTAAAGGAGAAAATATAATTACATATAATATAATAAGGTTATTATATCATAATTTTTTAATAATTATTTATATAGTTATAGGAATAAATAAAATAAAAACACTCCTTCATGAACAATATCTCTTTTTCGGGTAAACTTCACAGGGTAGCACCAAAAGAGGTACTAGGATCGATTTATTCAAAAAATAAGGAATATTGAATTATAAGAGGGAAGGGGTAATTTTATTTGGGTTGGGATTGTCTGATATATATGGTTTTTATAGAATTAATATCATAGGAGAAGGTGTTGTCATTTATAATTGATGTGAGTGGAACACAAGTAATTTAGGTAAATGGAATAGGTGTACTGACATTTTTACCATGTGGAAAGAAAAAAAATTATTATGAAGACCTATAAATTATGGTGTCTTAATATGGTAATAAAAAATATTTTATAAAATATTTAATGTTATTCAAACCCTTCCCTTTTTATTTTAACCCTACGGTAATCCCATTTCACCTAAACTATGCATAATATTTTTAACGTTTTTACCATTATTTTTATCAAAAATTAATTTTTCCTTAGTCTATAATATAATTTATTCTAAATCTAGGAGTGGAATACATTTTATAAATTTCTAGTCATAGAATTGTAAAATTTTAATTTAATATTAATCCTGCATACTTGTTGAGAAAGCGAGTTTTAAAAGAGAACATGTTTTAAAGTTTAGAAAGTTTTTATTTCAAAATTCAATGTGAAAATTATTCCAATAACCAGAAATTTATTTATATATATATAATTGAACTAATTAAACTTTAAAAAATAATTTAACTTTATAAAAAATTTAAAAAATTATGCAGTTTTCAATCAAAAATCAGTATTTGTCACTATTCATCAAAAAATTATTCTTTTCTAAAAATTCGCAAACATTAACCATAACATAAGTTTGATATTATGTTTTTTTAAATCAATTTTATCATTTAATATTAACTTTCAAATATTTTAAAAATTTATTTTGAAAATAATTATGATAAAAAAAGGCAAGAAAACTACTTTTTAGAATAATTTAGTTTTAGACATAAAATTTCATTTATTATTTTCTATTGTATATAAAAAACATAAAATTAATGTTAGATATTTTATTAAATATTTATTATATAAATTTAATTAAATTAAATAAAAAAATTTATTTTTTTTGTATATAGTTGTAAAACTCATTGGTGAGTAAAAAATAGTTTTCAAAGAAAAATAATAACATTATTTTCAAAAAAGTTTTTATAAATTTATAATTAATTAGTCACAAAATATATCATTATATATGAATGTTTTATCAATATATTTTTAATTTATTTAATCCAATTATTACATTAAATCTTAATGTCTAGGTGATAAATATCATTTTAAATAAAAATATTTTAATAGTATGTCATGTTTCGTTTGTATTTGATATCGCTTATAATACAATGTAAAAGCAGTGTTGCATGTAACTTAACAAAAAAATATTGTTTCCTTTATCAAAAAATAAACATAGTTTTCATGTGACAAAAAATATTAAATTTATTAAATTTATTTTAAAAGACATTAAAATATTGGGTTGTTACACCCCCCCTATAACACCCCAATATTTCAATGAATGTTATCTCTCTATGTATTTCAATAACTTGCGCTACACGCAAGACCGAGTTCGAGCTCCCCACGAATTACCAAACTAGCCATTCAAAAAAAAGGTTAATAAAATTATTAACCACATTTTAAATTTTATATATCCTATAAAATTTTATCACTCATATTTTGTGTTCCTTAGACATAAGATAAGAAAAATTCAATTTTTAAGATAAAAAAAGTATTTTTTTCAAAAACGCAGTTTTATGCCTTTTAATGAAGTAACCTTTTAAATACAATATTTGACACTTTTATATATTCAATTTGGTGAAATTAAATTCTTATTTCTAATAGGGACATAAAAATTTAGTTTGGATAAATATTTGGTACTTTTTTGATAAATTTTATATTTTTATGAATAGTGATAAAAATACTAAATTTTAATTAAAAATAATTTTTTTAATCAAAATATTTTATAATGATAAATTATACATTTAAATGGTTTTTTAGTATAATTAGATTATATTTTTTTCAATTAATATAATTTAGGTCATTGGATGTAATTTCACATTTAAATTGGACATAAACAAGTGTCAATATTTTTATAGTTATTATTTCTTAAAAACATGTTTTTTGTTTTGACAGTGAGAAATAATTTTAAATTAATTTATGCCATTTCTATGATTTTAATTTGAAAAATGGATTACATATTTGGAATCAGGAGGTAAATTTTTTTTAAATATTTAGATTTCATTTTTATACATTATGAATATTTCGGTAAATATTTTATTTACCATGGTTAAATGGTAAATCTGGTAAATATTGGTAATGAAATAATATTAAAATAATTTTAAATTACACTTAAATGTGTTCTAACGCTATTTTATGATACATTTCTGACCATGGGATTCCTTGGGTCAATTTTAGGACCCTATAGAGCCACTTGAGAGTGATAATGACACTTTATATTAATTAATTTATCGTGAAGACAAAAATTACAAAAACATATACCTTTTAGTAAAACAATTTTTACAAGGTGTTATATAAGTTATATTTTAGACTATAAATATTAATTATAAATTTAAAAGTATTTCCTACATATTTTTATTTTATTTATAATTTTTAGACATTAAATAATTGAATTTATTAATCACACAATGAGAATGTAGTAATTATCTTATTAATTAAAGAATCAAATAAGTGATATTGTAAATGTTAAAAAATATATAATTTGAAATTTTTCATGACATCCAATAGGTTTATTGGTTAATATGACATGTTATTATTTATTTAATTTATTTTGTTTGAAGTAATCATGTTTTAATGACTTTCACAAAAACCAAATACTAAATAGAGTCAAATTTGACATAAATGAGTTTTCAAAACATATATTATATTTTAAATTGATATAATATTCCTAAAAATCTAATGTTTGGAAAAAATACTTATATAATGTTATATATATTAATAATAAACCACATGGGGTTCACTTGGCTTGTTATACTATGTTTATTAACAAATATAATCCAAAAATACAAAGAGACATGGTAAATGTTAAACTATTTAACTAAGAGTTAAATATAAAAGATAAGGTTCAAATGGTATCCTAAACTTGTCTAATACCAATTTTTTGATAGGATTTCGAACCATAACCACCTAAGGCACGAAATAAATTCATTTTTAGTCATTATAAACCAAAAATAATTTTCATATAAAATAATATTTCAAGCTTTTCTAAAAGTGACCCTCACCTTTCTCATAAAATGGCACTTCCCCTGCTCTTAATTTCACACCGCCAAAGCCATTTGGCTCCACCAACCCCTGCCAAAATATTATCCCAAAATTCCTATTTTCATCTTAGAGTCCTTACTGTGGTCATAATGCCAAACTAAGTATCCCTTTTTATCAAATCAAAAGGAAGAACCCGAAGAAGAGGTAAATATTTTATCACCTCTTTCAAGTTCTTTTCTTCTTACACTTTCTCTTTCATTGTTGTTTCCATTACAAAATAATAAATCTGGTATATTCTATATACTCTGATGTCATTATAAAAATGGTACGGCCATATTCATTATTCTACCCATCCTATAAATGAAAAAGTCATCATACTTGTGTACGTACGGGTTACTGTCTCCACGTCGTGGTGTAGTTTGTTATTTAAACACTTCATTGTTTGGATGGGTATAATAATGTGTATAACTAATGTAAATAATAAATATAACTTGTTAATTACTATTTATATATAATATACCATCCAATTATATATGATTTTCCCATCAATGATATAGTCATTCGTGCGTATGTACGGATTACCGTCTCCATGAAGGTGATGAGATTCATTTCCCCGTCATAAACATTCATGAATAATTTTCATTTGATGATTTAAAATAATTTTTAAGAATTTCATATCATTATATATATGAAACGAATACATCATATCCATAACAAACCTGGCTTACATAACCAATCATATAAAGGAAAATGAGTTAGTTAACACCCAAAACGATGATACTACTAAAATATTATTAACAAGGAAATATTAGAATATCATATATGATATCATATTTATGTATATTGATATTGTTTAATTTAATAAAAATATTTTAACTATTATATAGGAGGTTAACAAACCATCAAATAAGTAATTCTACAATATAATGGTTAATTTCACAATCTCTTTATTATCCGAGGTTGTTTTTACATAAGTATTTACTTGGACCTATTTATCATCCTCATCCGTGTTTTAAAAGAAATGTAATTCAGAATTTTTTCTATTAACTATACTTCGGGTTAAATTTAGTTACACCTTTATTTGAAAATATATTTTTTGAAAGGAATATTTCCGTCATTTTCCAAACAATGTACTTTGTGACCTTTTCGACAAAATTAAGGTAAGAATGTTTTTTTTCTTATAAGGGAGGTGTGGCTATTTTCTTCCATTATATCATCATTGAAGCACCCCTTCCAATATTATAAGAATATATTCCAGATAAATGTTTTCTTTTATAATTATATGACATTAAAATGATTTCAAAATAAATAGAGTTATTTCTCTAAAAAAGTTTTGATTTCATCTATGTCAACATCCTTTGATGAATTTTATGCTTGTTTGAAGTTGATTTATTATGATACAAAATGTCCATATTTTATTGAAGGTTATGTGATATGTTTGACTATAGATTTGCTATTTTTACACCACTCATGGTTTATGGATAAAGTATTGACATTTTGTATTCTAGTTTTAATAATAATGTTTATGTTATGTTTAAACCTTTTCATATGAGGAATGAATTGGACTTATTATGTGATGGGTAGAGCCCTCTCTACATCCTAGATTCATTGGTATGTCTCATTATGCAAACTAGTGTCTTGTCATAAGGCCTTGAAAAAATCTTATTTTTACTCTTGGCACAAGGCCTTTACTATGTGGTTATAAGGTCTGGCATTATGGATTCCATCATTATAAAAGTGGCTATTGATATTGCATGTGATTATTCGACTAGTAGAATATCCATTTGAATAATTAAATGGAATTATTTGATTTTATCATTTCCATTTTATAAAGAATTTTATGTTTAAATAGATTTTTTTAGTCTTACATGCTGCCTTAAATTTTTATGCTTGTCTATGAGTGTTTCCTCTATATTGTTATCCTTACTGAGCATCTGAGATCACCCCTTTCTACATTTTATTTTTCCAAATATTTGAAGAAGTATTTTATCGTTGATATGAATGTATAAGATAAGGATATAAGTGTGTTTAAAACAGGGACAAAATTATGTTGTTGTTTTTATTTCATGATTTAATATAAAACTTATGAATGTATCATGTACTCCCAAGGCTGCTAAACTGATCGGTATTTCAAGATTTTATCTCTTGTGATCATGCCAATGTTATATAATAATGCACCAAATTTGGGTAACTGGGGTTGGGGCATTATAGTTGGTATCATATGATGTTTAGTAAAATCCTTGGAAACAAGATTTGGAAAAACTCGGATTCGATAACACTACCCTAAGATAGTCTTTGAGGATTAGTATATAAATAATTTCCTAAAATTTTTGTACTGCAGTGAATATGTGATTTTTCTAATAAATTCATCTGTCTCTAGATACGAGGAGGTAGAGGTGGATCTGGCATAGATGTACCAAGAGGTAAAACCCGAAAACACCTTTTCGAGCTGTACTCTAACAGGAACTGGTGCATGAAAACGGGCCTTATTTTACTCTTAGTTACGACTCTCCAAGAAGATATTCTTAGGATAATTCTCATTTTATTTAAAAAACATTATGAATGATTTATAATTATATAATTTCTCAAAGAAAACCTTTTTATGATTATGGATTATATCCATAAACTATTAAATTTATGTTAAGTGTTTTACAAGTTTAGAGTTATGTATTACAATTCATAATATAATCTACTGTATGCCATTGTTTAGAAATGACACCTAGTCAGAGGAATGGAATCCTTATCAATTCATGTATTCCATGAAGGGAGTTCCCTCCTAATAAAGAAAATTATAGTGGATCTGGTGATGCAACTGGTGATGATTAGCTTATCACCATACATGGAAAACTCATATAGGTTATGAATAATAACCTTACTCGTACGGAGAAACCTGATCCACAATGTGGAGGATCAATATTATATCTCTTCATGAGGCATCAACCACCAAAAATCAATATGACTATAAATCCATATGTAGCTGGTAAATGGATAAGTTCCTTAGACAAAATATTTAATGCTCTAGAGAGTATCAAAAGGGAAAAAGTTTTCATGGCAGTTTATCACCTCACAGGAGATGAAGATCAATGGGGGTCATTGATTCGAAACAATAATTATATTTAAGAAGTGTCAAATATGGAATGGGGGTAGTTTAAAGATATTTTCTTAGAAAAATACTTTACTCGTGACTATCGAGCGGATATGGAAAGGAAATTTCTCAGTATGAGGAAAAAGGAGGAGGATAATGTCGCAAGGAAATCTTTACAAGTATAGAAAGGCGTGCAATAGATTATATATGTAACCCTTTGAGTAAGATTTATTGATTATTTTATGGGTTAAAATCATTTCACTGTTGAGCTTTAGTCTCACAATCCTTCTCGTCGTATGAAGATTTTGCCTCATGTGCTATTAGGAAAAAAAATGATTTCTCTAAATTTTATGACAATAAATTAAAGAAAGGGAAGAGAAGAATGTTGTATCAAGAGGCAGATAAAGGTAAAAAGTGAAATAATGATATTTCGTTATGTGATAATTTTGGGAAGAAACACCCTGGTACTTGCCTAAAAGTAATGGGAGTCTGTTACAAGTGTGGTGAAAAAGGCCATTAAGATCGTGATTGCAAGGGTAAGAATGTTTCTGTCAGTAATGAATGATAAAATTGTAGAGAAATAGGGCATTATGAAAATGAATGTCCTAATACCCACATAATCTTAACTTAGAAAAGTCCAAGGTATCAAGTCCATGCTTATGCTGTTACTAAAGTTTACATGGAATAATGAATGTATTTTTGTTTTTGGACTCAAAAATTATATTCAGGTCATAAGAATAACATGATATATATAAAGATTGTACTTATGTACTTTTTGTTTCATTAAGGTTTTAATATGATGAAGGAAATCATATTCCAAGAATATGAAAATAAGAGAAACTCCACTTTTTGGGGGGAATCTAATGTTACAATTGATTTTTGAATTTTGAGACCTTTTAGTGAGAGTCTGGATAGTGGTATTTTGGATAAATATAAAGGGTGGAATGGATTAAGATGAACATTGGATAATATTTCTTAAGGTCAAAAAATTTCTTAAAATTATTTTTGGAATATTATAATACTATAGTTTTATGAAAAAGAAAACCAGCAGGTCGGGGGATAACCCGTCGCGTCGGACAATGCTATGGGAATCGAACCCACAACCAAAGTGTGACAATGCGTTGTTACCTTAAACTAGCCTACATGAAGTCCCTGGTTATTAAAAAATATTTTTCTTCATTTAAATGGCATATTATAATATTTTGAACCTTATATGATTAGGATAAATAGAATATATTTCAGTTCTATTATCATTTTGTGGGAAAGATGAGTTTGTGGTAGAAATTTGTTGAAGGATTAAACTCTACTTGTAAAGTATATATATATATATATATATTTATTTATCTTATTCTATGAAGAAATTAATTCTTTAACTTTAGGGAAGGGATATTAAAACAAAAAATGTGTTATCCTTATACCTTATGTTTTGTTGAACTAATGATACTTTAAATCATCAAAGATTGATGGCTTTGAGGCCCTAAATTTTACACTTTTTTTATTGATGACCACAATATCTCCCTATAAATATTTATGTTTTTTCTCTAATTATATGTCTCTAATAACCACCAATATTCTCTTAATTGAGATCATAATTTGGTGGTGACTTTTTCATTTCCATTTCCCTCCTATTAAGACGAAATTTTATTAACCCAATTTATGATGTAGGTTTTCCAAAAATGTGTTTTTCTATTTTTAACCTTTTATTTTCAAAAAAAATAAAATTGCAAGGATTCAATTTATTGATGGATGATAGAATGTAACACCCCAATATTTCAAATAATGTTATCTCTTCAAAGTATTTCAATAACTTGTGTTACACACAACACCGAGTTCGAGCGCCCACGACTAAACAAACATGCCATTCAAATAGGAGGTTATGAATATTATTAACCAAATTTTAAATTTTATATGTCCTATATAATTTGAACATTCATATTTTGTGTTTCTTATACATAATATCGTAAAAAACTAATTTTTAAGATAAAAGAGGTTTTTTTCAAAAAATACAAGTTTATGCCTTTTAATAAGAAACCCTTTTTAAATCCAATATTCGAAACTTTTATATATTCAATTTAGTGAAATTAAATTAATCTTAATAATAGAGACATATAAAATTTTGTTTGGATAAATTTTTGGTACTTTTTCAGATAACTTTCATATTTCCATGATTCGTGAAAAAAATACTTAAGTTTAATTAAAAACAATTTTTTGATCAAACTAATTTGTAGTGTTAAATTATAAATTTGAATGGTTTTTGAGTATCATTATATTATGTTTTTATAATTTAATATAATTTTGTTAATTGGATGTAATTTTACATTTAAATTGTACATAAAAAAGTGTCAATATTTTGATAGTTATTATTTTTTAGAAAACAATTTTTTTTTTGACAAAGAGAATTAATTTTAAATTAATTTCTTCCACTTATATGTTTTGAATTTGGAAAAATAGATTCCATATTTGGAATCCGGAGGTCCAAATTTTGTAAATAGGTAAATTTTATTTTAAGTCTTTATGAATAATTACTTTAGAAAATATTTTATTTACCATGGTTAAAGGGTAAGTCTGGTAAATATGGGTAATGAAATAATATTAAAATAATATTAAATTACTATAACACATGTCTTAACCCTATTGGATGATACATGTGTGACCATTGGCATCCTTGGGTTGATTTTAGGTTCCCATGGATCCACATTAGAGTGATAATGACACTTTATATTAAATAATTTAAATTAAAGACAAATATGACATAAACATATATCTTTTATTAAAAAAACATTTATAAGGTGCTATATAAGTTTCTTATAGACTGTAAATATTCATTAGAAATATATAAATTTTTACTATATAGTGTAATTTTATTTAAAAATTTTAGACATTAAATAATTAAATTTATTAATGACACAATGATGATGCAGTAATTAACTTATTAATGAAAGAATAAAATAAATAATATTGTAAATATTAAAAAAAATTGAATGTTTTAATTCCATACACAAATTTCCCAGGAGAACATGACATTTTATTATTGATTCAATGTATTTTTTCTAATTAGTCATTTTTTTATGACTTTTAAAAAAACCAAATACTAAATTGTGTCAAAATTGACATAAATGACTTTTTAAAACAAATATTATATTATTAATTGATATAATATTCCTAAAAAACAATGTATCAGCCAAAATACTTAGATAAGGTTATATATATTATTAATAAACCTCATGTGGTTCTTTTTTCTTGTTATATTATGTTTATTAACCATATAATATTAAAATACAAAGAGATAAGGTAAATGTTATACTATTTAACTAAGAGTTAAATCTAAAAGATATGGTTAAAATGGTAAACTAAACTTGTCTGAAAACAATTGGCTGAGGAGATTGCAACCCATAACCACATAAGGTTCGATATAAATTCATTTGGATCCATTAGAAACCGAAAATAAATTTATTATAAAATAATATTTCAAGCTATTCCTAAAGTGACCCTCACCTCTCTTATAAAAGGGAACTTCCCCTTCTCTTAATTTAACTCCTCCAAATCCATTTGGGATGGCCAAACCCATCCCAAATATCCTACCAACTTTCCTCCCTTCATCCTAGAGGCATTACTTTGGTCATAAATCCATCCTAATGAGCTCTTTTGATCAAATCAAATGGAATAACTCGAAGAAGAGGTAAATATTTCATCACCTCTTTCAAGTCCTTTTCTTCTTCCACATTCTCTTTCTTTGTTGTTACCATTATAAAATTATAACTCCACTAGCTTCTATATACATTGATTTTATTATAAAAATAGTACAATCATATTCATTATTCTATCCATCCTATAAATGGAAAATTCACCATACGTGTGTACGTACGACTTACCGTCTCCACGTCGTGGTGTAGTTTGTTATTCAAGCACTTCACTATTTGGATGGGTATAATAATGAGTATAACTAATGTAAACAATAAATATAACATGTTAATGATTCATTATATATGATATACTATCCAATTACATACGATTTCACCATCAATGATATTGTCGCTCGTGCGAACATACGGATTACCGTCTCCATGAACGAGATGAGATTCATTTCCCATCGTAACCATTCAATAATAATTTTAATTTTATGATTAAAATTAATGTTTAATAACTTAATATCATTCTGAATATAAATAAAATACTTGATATCTAAATAAACATGGCTTATGTAACCATGCATATATAGGAAAATGAGTCAGTTAACCCTAAAAATGATGATACTACTAAAATATTATTAACAACGAAATATTAGAAGATCATATGTGATATCATATTTATGTATATAGTTGATGTATAATTTAATAAAAATATTTTAACTATTATACAGTTGGGTAACATACCATCTTTTAATGAAAATTAAAAGATAAGGGTTAATTTCACAAGCACATTATTATCCAAGGTTTTTTACGTATGTATCTACTAGGACCACTTTATCATCTGTATCCGTGTTTTCTTAAAAAAGTAATTCAATTTTTTTTATATTTACTATAATATGGGTTAAATTCATTTATACCCATCTTTTACCATATATGTTTTGAAAGGAATCATTCCATTGTTTTCCAAACAATGTACTTTATGACCTTATCGACAAAATTATTGTAAGAATGTTTTTTTAACTTATATGGAGGGTGTGGCTATTTTATGCCGTTATATCATGGTCAAAGCTTCACATACAAGATTATAAGAATATGTTAAAAATAATTTTTTTCTTTTATAATTATAGTACTTTTAAATGATTTCAAAATTGAAGGATATATTTCCTAAAAAAGTTTTAATTTCATGTATGTCAACATCCATTGATGGATTTTAAGCTTGTTTGAAGTTGATTTATTATGATACAAAACTTCCTTATTTTATTGAAGGTTATGTTTTATGTTTGACTTTGGATGTGTTATTTTTACCCCATTCATGATTTATGGATAATTTATAGACATTTTGTATGCTATTTTTAATACGAATGTTTATTTTATGTTTAAAACTTTTCATATGAGGAATGCATTGGACTTACTAAGTGACAAGTGGAGCCTGATATATCTCCTTGATGTATCGCTAGGTCTCATTATACACACTAGTGTCTTTGAACAAGGACTTGAAAAATTCTTATTTGTAGTCTTGACACAAGGCCTTGACTATGTGGTTTTGAAGTCTGGAATTATGCATTCCATCATTATAAATGTTGTTATTGATATTTCATGTGATTATTCGACTAGTAGAATATCCATTTGAATAATTAAATGGCATTATTTGATTAAATCGTTTCCATTTTATGCTGATGTTTATGTTTAAAAGGCTTTTTTTTTAGTCTTATACATTTCAATAAATGTTTATGCTTATTTATGAATGTTTCTTTTATATTGTTATCTTTACTAAGCCTTTGTGCTCACCCCTTTCTATGTTTTATTTTTTCAAGAATGTGAAGAAGTATTTTATGGTTGACCGTTAGGGATAGGTTAAAGATATACGTGTGTTTAAAATGGGGACAAAATGTTCGTGATATTTTTATTTCAGGATGTAATGTAAAACTTATGAATGTATCCAGTGCATCCAAGGCTACTAAACTGGTAGGTCTTTCAGAATTTTATCCCTTGTGATCATGACAATGTTATGTAATAAGGCACCATCTCTGGGTAACTAGGGTCGGGGCGTTACACCCCCACATAAGCCAATTTTAACCATGACAGAAGCGGCCAATTTTTATAGTATACGACATTTTTATATAAAAATTCTCAAAAACTAATTACATTGACCATAATTGTATTATTAATAATATTAACAAACAAATTTTTTTTTAAATTTTTTAAAATAAATTCATAGGCTTTGAATTATTTAAATGAAAAGATATTTTCCAATAAAAATAATTATATTTCAGTATTCATATAACATATAAATCTTTCAGAATATAATAAAAATTTCACTATATGAAAATTTTAATAAATAAACTTCAAAAATGATTTTTATTTTTCAAATAAATGTTGAAAACTGAAAAAAAAAATTATATATTATTTTCTCACAAAAAAAATAAAAATTATTTATGAGGAAAAAAGTAAATTTTCAAAGTGTATAAATACATTACAATATATATATATATTTTCTTTATAAAAAATATTTATACATATTTTTCAAATGTGGTAAATATTATTAATACTAACAATTTTATGACTAGGTTATAATAGTATATTATATTACAATTTATTTGGACTCAGGGTTAACAGTGTCACAAGATACAAATAATTTAAATTTATTTAAAAATAAATATATCATAAAATATCAATATTTTATATTATACACCCCTTAAAATTAATTTAACCGTAGATCTTAAATTACACCGATAAAATAATTGGATATCTCTATTTCATTACATCAATCTTTCATATAGCTTCATCAAATTTATGATTTCTCTAAAGAACAATAATTAGGTAAGTAATATTATTCCATATCATTTTATAACAACAATTAAATAGTTATAATGGTTTTTCCTCATAGGAAATATCATCCTCCATCTGTATGACCATTGAGTTCTGTTTGTGTGAAAAATCTGGTATGTACTCCCTTAGGAGAGCTAAATCTAACACATCTTGAACATGAGAGAGGTTTAGGGTAAGTGTCAAGATATAAGATACCATCCCTACTTGATCAAGTATCTCAAAGGGTCCAATATTTTTATGGATTATATTTCATTCATTATGAATCTCATAACATTCTTCCATACAAAAATTCATATAAAAATTTTCCCACCAACTTTGAATTTCATATTTGGAAGATGATTTTCATCATAACTTTTTTTTCAAATTTTGATCTAACATGATGTGCTACTGAATGGATATAAATTTACATATCATTTCCTCATCTAGTTGAGCTACCAATATATTCCATTCTCTAACAACATCCTATCGTGTTTCACTTTTTCACAACTCTCCATAGAGTTCATCATAAGGGAAAATCTTAATGCTCGAGTGAAAGATATTATTGTAAAAATATTTGACCCGAGGAAGGTGTTGATCCCCACCAACATTGAAATCATCAAAATAGGTCCCCTATATATCCTCAATGGTTATAATAGTTATCTTTGATTGACCATCAATCTAAGGATGATACAAAACCCTAAAACAAACTATAAAACATGATCTTGCCAGAGACTTCACTAGAACATCAAGGTAATCCTCATATCTCAATCAGATATAATAGAATATTTTACACTATAAAAACATACCACTATATTAATATAAATTACATAAATATGATCAATAGATAAATCATATCTAATAGTAATGAAATGTTTTGACTTCATAAGAAGATTGACTACAACACAAATAGAAATATTACCCTTATATGTTTCTGGGACTCTGATGAAAGAATCCATTATTATGTTTTCTCATTTTTATTATAGTATAGAAAATGGTTATAACCTCCACATATACTTTTCTCTCAAATCCTTATCTTTTTGACACACTAAGCACCAAGATAGATACTCTAAAATATCTCTCTTTATCTTTTTCAACTAGAAATACTCTTTTATATCTTTATACACC
Source organism: Viscum album (assembly GCA_963277665.1). Lineage (NCBI taxonomy): Eukaryota > Viridiplantae > Streptophyta > Magnoliopsida > Santalales > Viscaceae > Viscum > Viscum album. The sequence goes on from OY728148.1 coordinate 398,877,751, forward strand.
TTCATAAATTATGGTTGACTATCGAATGATGAACTTTGAGCTTCATCAAATATTTCATTTAATTGTTCTAGTATTAAAAGGACAAAAACATGGTTCTTTGACCTTATTATTGAGTCAAAATTGTGTTTTAACTCCAAAAAATTTCTCAACTTCTTTTCAAGTTATAAATCTTCTATTTTCTCCTCTTTAATCATTATCATTTTATATTGTTGAACAGACATTTGAGAAATATAATTTTTAATTCATTCCTTATTGATTTTAGGATTTGTCCTTTGCCCATATGAGAATATTTGATATTCTTTATACTCATCATAGATAAGATACCCTAATCCTTTCAACTCAAAGAATCAACCACCAGGTTCGATATACTAGTATTCCCATGTATTGATTACTCATAATATATAATCAGATTCAACCATATTCTCTAGAACATATTCAGATCCTGCTTAGTGAATATATAGTTTAAACTTTTATAATCAGTATATATATCAAAGATTTATTCATAAGGATAAAAACTCAATATCTTTAATATAATAGTTATCATATCTAACTCTAAATCAATTATGGGTAATTTTTATCCTGAACCATTAATCATCATGTGGTATAATATATAACTGTATCATTCTTCATAGGGTCACATTCAAGTTCACTCTTCAATGCATCACTATAGATCACAAACACTTCTCCACTATAGGGTAACATAAGCATATGATTCCAGAATTACCTTCTCTTGATTACCTTATAATTGTTTCCCACATTCATATATCTTATACAACGTGGATCCATTACATGTTAACTTGGTGAGTTTACTGGAATACATAAAAATGTTTTCATGCAGAACTAATTATATCCTATCAAACCAAGAAAATGGTAGATCTTAGTCACTGTGGTTTTTAGGGTCCAATATTCAATATTCTCTACCTTTTACAGATTGAAACATATACCCTCATTTGAGATTATATGATCCAAAACTGAATCTTTGTTGTAGAAAAAATTCACACATTGTAAATTTTCCATAAAACAACTATTTCGTTATGGTATTTAGTAAAATAATCAAATAATATTTGTACTCTAACATTATCATTGAATAAATTATAATTTCATCTTATAAAACTACAAAAAAATAATCATGGTAATCTATAAATAGTATGTTAATTAAATCCATAAATATATAAGGGGAATTATTAAGACAAAATGTCACCACAATAAATTCATAATGACCATTCCTTGTAATTAATGGCATCTTGGGTATATCCTCATTTTTAATTCCCAATTAATGATAACCATAATGATTGTAAATCTCATAAAATTATTGAGCTTTTGTTGTTGACCAAAAAATTAAATAAATTGGAAGAGGTGATATGTGTTCTTGGTAGTTATCTTCTAAACTTCCCAAAAATCAATACAGAGTCTCATTGATCCTCAATTCGTATTAAAAAAAGTCCAAGTCAACCCAATGTGACTCACATGGGTAAATGAATCCCCTATATAGATTATCATGGAGTTTCTTTTAAATTCTTATAACTCAGTCATGTCCATTATATTTGGAATATTTTAAAGAGTTTTATCACGAAGTATGATTTCCATTAAAAACTCAACTTCAAGATTAATTGGAAGACTAGACAACATTTCTTAAAAGGCATCGATAAACTCCTATACAATATGCTTATATTAGATGTTTAGTATTTCAAAATCCATATAATATAAATACCACTTTTGAATTGGAATCAATAATCATATAATGGATGTGATTTCAATCATAATTCTATATTTATCATCACACTAATATACAATCATAAGTTGGTACTGAATAAAAAACATGGAAACCCTTCATTTGAAATTGTTGTAGGATTTATTTTGAGGAAACCAATCCATTCCTAAGATGACATACAATTATAACTGAGGGACAACAATATTATTTGCATAATATTTTTCACCAAAAAAATAATTTAATATCAATCATATAATAGATATGTTATCATTATACCATTATGGGTTTTCACTGCTAATTCAATATCTAGTCATTTAGGAGGTATTGTGATACCCTTATCAAATTCATTAGAAATAAAATAGTGGGTTTATCTCAAATGAAATAAAAAAATAGTAGTCCTAAAGTGGATGGTAAGTGTACCTTTAACCACTTCATTATCACACATCGCATCTTTAATTACAATAACCTTATATTTACCTTTTTCTATAAGATTAAGTATTTTATAACATCGATCATCATCATTTTCCATCATATATGAGAAATGGTTATCATAATGCACATACTGCTTATATTTTATACTCTAGAGTATGTGCAGTTCATCTTATGTTTCCTTTTCTCCATAATTTTATATTTTCATCTTCCCATCACATCAGTATTAAATTTCTTAATTGAATACCATTTCACACTTAAAACATTTACCTGTACCCATAAGATAATTTCCTCCATGTTTCCTTACACACATTGACAATAAAGGAACTATCATAACTTTCTTTCCATGGTTTTTATATCTTCATTTCAATTCCATATTTATTTTATTATCTAAACCATTAGATTTATGGTTAACTTAAATCTCCATAACCACCTTAATAGTACATCAATTGATTTCTTCATAGCTACTAATGTCTCTTATAGCTAACACTATTTAATGTCCTAGATTTAATACACTAAATAATTGATCAAATATGACTTCAGGTTGAATGATTATACTGTAAATTACCTTAGAAGTCTAATAAAAAATTCCTCAAAGGCAACAGATGCATCATCCATATCCTCTATCACATGTAATTTATTCTACATTTTCATATAAAGAATATGAGAAAATTAATTATTGAAAAATAAGCTCCTAAAATCATCCCACTCTAATGATTAAATTTCTTATAATTTCCTCTTATTTTTAATAAGATTCCACAATTAATATTATTTTGAATCAGTAAAAAGATAAAATAAATTGTTAATATATTAAAATCTATATAATAGAAAATATATTTTGGGATGTATTGATACATTTCTCAAAAAATAGTGGATTAGAAAACCCACTAATAGAAGGTGGAGATTTCCCAATGTATTACTCAATAGAATATTGTTTCCTCTTTTTCTCTCTGGGAGGATCAGTATGATTTCCATCTTGACAATGTTGAACATGTATAACAATTTTATTTCGCATTAAAAATCCTATAACATTTTCAAAGTCAAGAGGAAAATAATTGTGTTATCCCATAGTCTCATTATTAAAAATGTTCTTTCATGTTTCATTCATTAAATAAATTAAAAAAATACTAATGTAAGAAATAATCATTGTAGTAGGAAACCACATAATCATGAGAAATCATTAAGAAGACGTTTAAATATTGAAACCTTAATTTAAATCTATAAAACCTTATTTTTAACGTAGTTTTATATGGTACTCGTCTATTAAAATCCTTCATAGTGTTTCAATATGAAATTTTGAGTTAACCCAAGAATGTCCCCAAGGACTTTCAGATAAGGTGCTCATGATGGGCACACTCAATATGAACTAGAATGGTAGAAACATATATTCAACTTATAATTTTTTGGGTTATTTACCCTATAAGAATATGTTTCCAAACCATTCCGCAATACATTATCTAGACTCAGATTTTTTTATATGAAAACCACCATAAATTATTTTACATAATTTTGTTCATTACCATATAATATTAATTATTCTAGTGGTTCTCAATACTGTTTTCTCGTCATAATTTCCAAATATAAATAAACATTTGTCTTATACCAACTATAGTGACCCATAATTCTCAAATTTAAATATCAGATCTTATTAGTTGAATATTTCATACATAACATTATGATATATACAAGAATGATATAGGTCTATTTTATTTGGAATCTTATATACATCAACAAATTGTTTATAATATAACAATATAATATCCCACTAAGTTCCTTACAATTACCACCCTTCTTAGACATATCATACTTAAAACCATTCCTCACAACCATGGTAATGAAAAACATAATAAAGGGTGATCATTTATGATATGTAAGGGTTAAAAATAAAATATAAATTACCTATTAAACAAAAAAGATCATAAGGGTATGATATCATTTTCATATCATTTTAAAACTGTATGTTTCAGATCAAAGATCACAATATTAAATGATGGAATAATTCTTGGTGGTTTATAAGACATTAACCAAAAATGAATAATAGAACATGATTTGTGAGTGTATAACATTTACATAAGACATAAGTTTTTTGCACACACATAATCATATAAAATAAACTCATTTTTTATGAATATCTACCATTACAATGATTTTATATTGGGGTTAATCTTCATTTCGACATATCATTAGTTAAGGTTCCTAACCAATATTATCATAGTGGACAGATTCCAAAACGAAACTGGGTTCACTCACTATTAAGGTTTTTGTTATCTCATGAGATATCCATCTCTACCCAATGCATTATAGTAATATATAATTTCAATCCCACACATAAAAAAAATCATATATATGTGTGACACCAGATCATAAAACATTTATCATACCATAATCCATTGAATTGAAATTAATTTCACAAATATTTCATCATTTCATCATACTATAACCTATATAAAATAAATTGGTTTCATAAAATTAGTTTCATAATAATAATAAAGATTCCAAATAAATAATAATGATGATATAATTGGATTATATACCAATTAAAAATTATGTATCATCAAAAACTGTCATATTAGATGAAAATTTCCTTTACAATATCATTGAATGTTTATAGATGAAAATACCCCTTACATTTTTAAATCACATATTAAATTTAAAAATTTCCCAATTATTAATGAAAATATTTTATTTAAAATATACTTATAGAATATTGTTGGATGCTTCAAATCATTAAGTGTTCATGGATGTGGGAAATTTCTTTCAAGCCGAGTGTGTTAAAATAAATATTCCTTTCACATTATTGGTAAAAAGTCAAATGTGCCTTGTTAAAAAAACAACATGAAGATTCCATTGAATTTTTTTAATAAAATTAAATTATAATTAAAAATTAAATTAAAAATAGTAGAATAATATTAAAACATTCTTCAAAAAAATTATAGACAACATGGAAAATGAAGAAAATTGATTTTTGATCAGAGGGAGAAATAAAGTTTATTTTTCTTAAAAAAATTATTTTTGTATCATAAGTCTTAAAATATTTTAAAATGAAAGTAAAACATATTATCTATTAAAATAATTATATTATAATTAATTTCATGGAATTATTGTGGTATAGGTCAAAAAATTACATCATCAAAAACTTGATCGTAAAAAATCAGGATAAATAATGAGATTGTAAAATAAATCCCTTACCTCAAGATTGGAATGCTTTGAAAGTTATCAAACCCAAAATATAATATTTTTAAATTTATTATAATTATATAAAATAATATTTTACATAATTATAATATCATATATTATCCACTTATAAAATTTTAACGCCAATTAATAATAATTCCTTATTAAAATCATTATTTATAGGTTTTAACTGTTTTGTTTTTCATGAGAATATCAGTTTATATGTTTTGAAACGTGTCCATTGATATTGTTTCAATTAACCCCATAATGTTAATAATGATATAAATATAATATAAATTCATTATACATAGATTTTTATTCATCCATAAAATATTGATATAAAAAATGAATTACACCGTCTATAGAGACAGTAAGTCGTACTTATGAAATAATGTTGTTTTCACAATTTGAAAGATGAAATGAAAAAGGTAAATAATAATTCACCACTAAAGAATCAGTAATAATATATATATATATATATATATTAATTAATCCTTTTCCTATAATTATATAAGTACATCAAAAATGACAAACTAATTGCATTACTTTGTGGAGGTAGTTGTCCACATGTATGGATGAGTGATGATGACATTTTCAAATAGATTTTAAGGGAAAAAGTTAGATATGATATTATAATTAAATAATATTAATTATTTCATAAATATAATCTATAAATATTAAACTCTTCATAAAAACCATCTATTAAAAATCGTGGTGGTAAATTAATTGTATCACTACATGGATGCGGTAGTCTTCACATACGTGTGAGTGATAAATTCACTTACCATTTGATGGAATAAAGGGTGGATATTAGTGGTTAAAAATCATTATAAAATTTAAGTATATTTAGGATAATCAATTAATTATTTTATAATTAATATCACACATTTAGAAGAGGTAAACTAAGAAATAAATTAAAACATGTGAGGTAAGATGATTACCTCTCCTTCAATTGGCCTCATTTAGAACCATTTTTAAGGACAATTGAAGTCATATTTTAAGAAGAATTGGAAATATAATTCATGGATAGGGGAATTGAGAAGAGTTATATGTAGTTTTTGGTCAATATAAGAGACTGGATATTCTATAAAGAAGAGAAATGAGGGGTGCACTATTATAAGTGGTTGAGATGATATAGTTGGAATTTATTAATAAATTAAAATATAATAAAGTCATTCTCATGAAACATGTTTCACATTGGATAGGTAATTGTCTATGAAATATTATGATTCCTAAATATGATCATGTAATAAGATTTATAAATAGTTAATTGGAAAATTTACTCTTATCTCTTGTTCCCCTCCCCCATCCACCCCACCAGGTGATCTCATTTTAACATTAAGTATGGTTATTTATTATTATTATTTCTATTAGTTATGAAATAAATGAAAGTGGAATCATTACAAGATTTTGTAAATTATGTATTGAAATATATAATCCATTTTTCAAATTCATTATCTAAAAAGTTCAAAAATTTCTTTTAAAATACACTCGTGAAATGCATTGAATGCAATTTTTAAGAAAAATATTTTTTCCCTTAAGTATAAATATTTCTTATACAAAGAATAAATATAAAATTTATTCTAATTTACATAATTGGATTATTAATAATATTAATAGTTTTTTACTTCTATAACAGTTTAAAAAAATGGATCTCTTTAAATTATTTAAATGAAAATACAGTTTCAATTAAAATCAGTATTTTAACTATTCATTAAAAAATTAATATTCTTATAAATTATCAAAAAATTAAAAATATGTTAATTATGACATTTTAATTTCAAAAATTAAGTAATTGATACAAATAATGTTTCCAAAAGTGTAATAAATTAATTATATTATTTTCACATAAAAAGAAATAAAAACTATTTTTGGAGAAAAATTATTTTTTTCAAAGCACATAAGGACTTTAATAAAAATATATATACCCTATATAAACCAATTATAAATATTTTTTAAATTTAATTATTCCTATAACACTTCAAATTAATATCAAGGATATAATTATATATTATATTATTGATTATTTAAATTTGGGGTGTACGTACCACAAGATATCAAAGAAATTAAATTTATTTAAAATGATATATATCATAATATCATGTGGTATTATAAAAAAACATATGGGATAACAATAATACATCATATGTGATCGTAAATCAGGAATAAGGGTATGATAACATGATAATAACTTATGAAAATAATACCCAATAAGTCAAATATCATTACTCATGAGTTATGGAATAAATATTTTTAATAATTAAACACATAATTCATAAGATTTTGAAATAATTAAAAATGAATTACTAGACTTTATAAAATATCATAATCCTCATGTACAAATAAAAATTTTAAGGAATGAGTTTTTTGCATAAAAATAATAATATAAAACAATTTCCTTAGTCAAGGATAATTTTCTTGGCTATCATAGTGGATAGAGTCCCATAATGGATTGGGTTCACTGCTCATACACATAATTTCCATAGTCAAGGAAAATTTCAATGGCTATCATAGTAGAGAATTTCACCTATTGAACTAGGTTCACTCCTTATTGCAATTGATATTATCTCAGGAGTTATCATTCTTTTACCAATTCACTAAAGATCTATATAATTTTTATCACATCTTTCACATAATGAAAATCATATATAAATATAGAAAAATATATTAGAACATTAAATATATAATAACATGTGGAAAGAAACTAGTTTCATAAATATTTTTTTATCATATAATTAACTTTTTGGAATGTAACGGGTTTCATGTAATCATCCTTAAAATAGCATCATCATAGTAAATCAAAGTTTATAATGAGGAAGTTATCATAAGATATAAAACCTATTGAATAAAAACTCATAAATTATATTTACATAGATAAAAATACCTTGAAAAGGGCATTTGAGCAATTCTTTGAAAATTGGTAAAATATACATTTCATTTGATGTATTTAAAAATTAAAAACTCAAAATCTATTGAAAAAATAGATTAATTTTAAATAACCATAGAATCATATAAATAAATCTTCAAATCAAATAATGGTCAAGATTATGGTAAAATCTATTCATGTCATTTGTTAAAAAAGAGAACATTTTTTACCTATTTGTAGAAAATACAAAAAATACTTGTTTAGAAATTTTTTTTATAAGATTACTTGTAGATCCATGTAATTTACTTTTAATGTAGTTAATATGAACTTTTAATAAAATTAATTAATAGATAAAAACATCCATAAATTAATCTGAAAAATATATATATATATATATATACAATACAAATATTATCGTCAAAAAATAAATAAATTTGGTCACATTTAATTAAAAACATTTTGTCGATAATTTTAAGTGCTGAAGATATTAGAATATATATTTAATTTTAAAACTAAATAATTAAACAAAACATTATTAAAAAATTTGGGTTTAATGTATAAGGATCATTTAATTTTCCTCAATGGAAATTTATTATATACCATCCTAAAATGAATATAGGTTGTAATATAAACCCTTACCTCAAGTCATATATATCTTTGTATGTGTTAAATCCTCATATATAATAAATATATATTTTTATAAATATACTCCATTACTATAATTATATATTTCTTAATATATATAATTCCCTTATAATTTACAATTTCCCTTTTATTTACAATTCTTTATTAAAATTATTATTCGGGTGAAAACTGGTATGTTTTCCATGAAAGATTCAGTTTAATAGTTAAGATCCTTTTACCATGGTAATGATATAATATTATAAATAATAGAAATCATATCATAAATATAATATTTATTCATTATATACACTTTTATGACAATCTATATAGGGAGGTGTTGAAAAATAAATTTCATCACATCGTGGAGACAATAGTTCGTACGTAAGCACGAGTTATCTCTCAAATTTTAATTTCATATAATGAAGGAAAATTAAATAATAATTAATTTTAATATAATAATAAATATTTAATAAATATAATATATATTAATTTAATACATTTATATAACCATCCATGAGATATGGTGATGAAAAATTAAATGCATCACTTCATGGATATGGTTGTCTATACATACACATGAGCAATGTTTTTATTTTACAATACATGTAAAGAAGAAATAAAATGGTTATAGACACAACATGAAATATTATTACTATATTAAATATTATTATTTAATCATTTCAATATTTTTTATAATATTTTATGAGGTTTGGGGAGAATGAAACTTGAAAATGATCAGTAAGATGATATACCACTTTTTTGGAGTATCCTTTATTGAAATGAACCTTATTGCTTATTGAATGGGTATTTTTTGAAGAAAATAATATAAAGGTCTTGTATATGTATTATGGGAGGTTATTTGGGGATACCTTGGTTGAGAAAAAAGGCTTATTTTGAGTGTATATGTTAGAAAATGAGGTGCCTTATTATAAATGTGTTGGGTGGAAAACTTATAAATACTTGAAACATTTATATACAATATAAGTTTTACTCAAGTAAATTAGACCAAAAAAGAAATTAATTAATCATAATTAATTTAAGTTATAAATAAAATCAAATAATAATATCAAATAAATATTATTTTTATATTTTAAACCTTATTGCTTAGGTTAACCCCTCTATTACACCTTTTCCCCTTACAGTGATAACGATATTTTAATTATGGTAATTATTCATTGCGGCCAAAAGTAGGGTGGAATAATTACTTAATAATAATTATGATGATTATAAATATTTAATTTTTTATAAAATATTAAATTACTAGTATTTTTAGAAATTAATAATAATTAAAATGCATAAAATGTGACAAAACAATTCATAATAAAACTGCATTTTTCGATTCTAAAATGAAGTTTGTTCCTTCCATTCCAAGTAAAAAATGATTAAAATAATTTTAGATTATTTAATTGAATAAATTAACAAAAAATTCAACTAAATGTATTCAAAAAAATTGATTAATTTAATTTTATAAATTAAAAGTATATTATGCGCATAAAAAAATTAAGAATTTGTTTTTAACTTCAAATGATTTCATTTGAACTTATAACCAATTTATAAAAAAAATTGTTGTAGAGAACCAAAGCACGATGTAAATAGAAATTAAATTACTTTTGCGGAATACTTAATACATAACAAAAACAAACACCAATGGACCATAATAGTTTCGTGTCTTTCGAAACTCGGAACATAATCTTCTAATTGTGGTGAAAGATCTTCAACATCTCCCATAGAGATCTTCCCCTTTTGTTTTATTACCTAAAACCTTTCTTTATATCCTAGGGAAAAGAAAACATATAAATAATGAGATCAAATTCTTAGTAAGGGTAATCATGGAGAAAATAAAACAAACCATATACATTTAAACATAAAAACATGAACATAATGTTTAAACATCAAAATCGTGAGCAATGACCTAAAACATGGCAGTACGTCAGACATAGATCATAATGGAAAGTCAATAATGAAAAAATAGCTTGTAAATAAAATATGTAATTGTAGAAAAACATTATACACAGGATATGATTTCCATAGTATCCAAGGCATTGATGCCAAGACCATCTTAGTAGATAAAGTCTCTTTCTGAATCAAGTTCACTCCTCGTTCTAGTCCTGTATCACTGAACTGGATTAACTTACCATTAAAGCCATGTCTTTATCATGAGATATAAATATTTACCCAATGAATTTGAGGGAGATATAGGTCCCACCCATCTCATAATTAAATCATTCTTACATGTGCCACAAACTGATCATAAATTATTCATCATTAACCAAAGTATAAAATGGGTTTCATAAACATCATCCCATAATAACATAATCCATACAAAACAAAATGGATATCATTTCATCATAAGAAAATTTTAACCACGTAAATCATAGATAAATTATACTTGAAACATAAACATATGAAATAATGACATCTTATATGGAAAATGTTTTTGATAAAACACTTTAAATGAATTCTTGAGGAAAATATCCTTTCTTCTTCAAAATCATTTTCTTTTCACCAAATTCCTTGCAATTTTAAATGAAAATGATTTTTTTGAAGATATTCATGAAATCTTGTAGATTAAGCTTCATGAAAATAAGGTGTTATGAAAACTGTAAAAATCCATTCATGTCCTCCTCGTACTTTTGTCAGAAAAGTCAAAAATTTCATCGTATGGTAAACAAAAGAAGGATTCATTCCATTCATCGTAGTAAAAGTCCAAAGTGGGTAAAAATGCCTCTAAACATATATGTAATAATATAAAACATTTTATGTAAACAGTTTGAGAAAACATGGACATGGATGATTAATATAACCCTAGTAAATACTTACGAATAAACACTCTCGGATAAGAATGATATTGGAATAATTATCCCTTACCTTAGGCCCAATATACTTTGTACGTATCCGAAATTCCGATATAATGATTTAAATAATTTCATGTATTATTATAGAATCATATTCATTGTTATTATATCATATATGTTTCACTTATGACTTTATATTACCCCTTCTTTTGTAAATTCCATGTTAAAGCAGCATTTTGGGTAAAATCATTTTATTTATCGTACTTGTTTGGACTTTTTGTTATTGAAATTATTATTACATATATCATGATTTACTTACCTAAGGAATTTAAATCATGATTTATATATCATATATATTCTTTATATATATATATATATATAAGAGATAGATTAATGAAATGAAATACACCGTTCATGGAGACGGTAGTTTGTACGTACGCATGAACGATGTTTTCCTTTCCTTATTGACTTGAATGGAAGTAAGTAGATGAGATATATATATAGATATATACATAAATTCAGTAGCTTCATTATGTCATATATTTCATTATTATTCATTATATAAACTTTATAATAATTCTTGAATGGTTAACATGGAGAATGAATCTCATCACGTCGTGGTGATGGTAATCCGTACGTACGCACGAGCGATGATATCGTTCCTATAATTATTGAATGGAATTTTAGTGGATGGTATAATACCTAAGAATAATTATTATGTTATAATAACCATATATAGGTATTATTTACACGATTATACCCATCCATGTAAGGTGGTGGAGGATAAACTGATTAGACCACGGCGTTGAGACGGTATTCCGAACGTACGCACGCGCGGTGATTTCGTTTTCCGTAGGATGAATAGAAGGTTAAATAGGGTTGTTTAATATTTATAATAACATATTAGTATATTAGTGATACTGATTTTATTACTTTATAATGAAACAACTAAAGAAGAAGAAGTTTAAGAAGAAATAAAACATGAAAGAATCAGTAGAAGAGATTACAACATCCTCGACGCACCTTCTTTAAACATCATCTTAGGGCACTAGAGTTGGCCTTTTGAAAATATAAGCACCTATATGATATTAATAGAGAGGTTTAGAAGAGTAATATCCAGTGTTTGGATGAGATTAAAGGCTCAAAATGGTGTTAAGAGAAGAGATAATGGGTGCCCTTTTATTAGGGAGGAGAGGGGCACCTTAGGAAAACATAAAATATTATTTTATAATAAATTCATATTCGGTATTTAATAGCTCCCAATTGATTTATTTAGAAGATAAGGTGGGGATGGGTATTGAACCTATGAACCAATAGGTTTTAGACAATTTTAGGTTACTACTTTATCCTTATCATTTACATTTTACTCTAAGTTAAATAATTTAACTTTTACTATGTCTTTTTTTTTCTTACAATATATGGTTAATAAACTTACTATAACAAGACAAGCGAACCCCAAGTTGTTCATTATTAATATATATATCTATATCTAAGACATTTTTCCGATCCTTAGATTTTTAGGAATAAGATAACAATTAATAATACAATATTTGTTTTAAAAAACTATTTTATCTCAATTTTGACACTATTTGGTACGTGATTTTTTTGAAAATCATAACAGCATGATTAGTTCTCAAAAAGTTAATAAAATCAATAACAATATGTCATAGTAACCTATAAAATTAGTGGAATTCATAAAAATTCTAAAATTACATTTATTCGGGTATTTATAACATCAATTTTGTTAATATTTCATTAATAAGGTAATTATTGCATCATCATTGTGTCATAAATAAATTAGAATAATTAAAGTCTAAAAATTATAAATAAAATACCATTATGTATTAAATATTTTTATATTTCTAATTAATATTTATTGTCCAATTTATCTTATCTAGAAGCCTATATTAAAAATGATTATTTATTAATCATTGATTTTAACTATTTTAATTCTTCTTTAAATAAAATAATAATAAATGTCCAAATCTAATACAAGTGGACCTGATGGGTAATATTTTATCCCTAAGGTTGTTTTTGATCGAAATACACTTATCCAATATAATTAGGACATGTTTTAGGGTAATAATAATATCATTTTTACCCTTAATTACCCTATTTACTTTTAAACGTGGTAAATAAAAGTAAAATGTTACTATTCACCAAAAATTATTTTTATATTATTGAACCAAATTTTTCTCCTTGATATTAACCATGTCTCTTAGATTTTCGAATTTTCACTCACAGAATCTATAAAATTATGTTTTATGTAAATTTTCAAACTCTCATAGGAGGTGGGTAAAAGACGGTGAACAGTTCAATAAATTTTTTTATGTCTAAAATTATTATAAAACGACTCCAATGAATTACATTGAACATATATAAGTATTATGTATCAATTTTGACCTAAAATAAATTTAAATAAAATAAATAATTATTTATATCAAAAGTTGGTATTTAAATAATAACCCAGTGTTTTCAATATTCCTCAAAAATTGAAAGTTTTCAGAAAAATACCAAAAAATTCACCTTAGGATAATTTTTATATTCCTAATCTAAAAATGAAGTCCATTTTGAAAATAAAATTTATAAAATTTCAAAAAGTGGGTATTACTCTTCATAATGGCTAGTTCATAATATTTATAATAATATATCGTTTAGTGAAACTCGGTATTGCGTACTACACATGCTATCGAGGAAGGTCTTGGTTGCGTGTAATACAAGTCAAGTCGGGGATGCGTGTAGTGAAAGCTCCATTTGGTGTTGTATATAACATAATAAAAACACATTTCATTTATACATTAAACAAAATTGATACTTAATGTTGCGTAAAATCATTTCCACAAAATGAACATGAAATTATGTGTAACACGAGCCAAGAATAGTGTTGCGTATACCGCAAGCTAATATAGTGTTGCGTATAGTGAAAGATAATTTTGGTGTAGCGTACAACACAAGACATCAATGAAATTAAAAAGAATAATTCTCATAAAATCTTGGGTTATTACATTCTACCCCCCTTAAAATGAATTTCACCCTCGAAATTCATCCGGGTTATAAATCGTTTTCTACATGAAAGTTTCTTTCATAGAAACCGACATCGTAAAAAGGAATACAAAAACTGAACATTAAAAACTAAATTATGAAATGTAACAGTTACCCAAATTAACTAATCACTAGGTTTTTACATAGGAGAACATAGGTGAAAATATGGATATGGAAGAAAAATCTAACCATCATGTTCTGATGAAGAGTGGTAGAGCACATGGCTATGAAAAATCCAACAATCACAAAGCCATAAATTTGGTATGATCTAAGGTACCATCTGATTAATTGGATATAAGGGCACTATGACAACATTTTTGCTTTTCAAGATGATTTCCCTAAAGTTGATGAATTTGAATTAGAAGAAATACTTACTTTATTTCAGTATAATATCACCGTTGTTCATGCCTTGAAAAATTTCCACTTCATCTCTTAAAGAAATGAAGTTGAATTTTTCATATGTGAAGTGTTAGCAGATCATGTGATAGAATGATGGGTCATTCCATATGTCTCAAACAAAAGGTTAGCAAAAGTTATCAAATATACATAAGTCCATCTATGGTGGGATTAATGGTATATGATTCCAAAAATTGACTTATACTTCATCTATCATACTACTTAATAAAACTAGTTTCTACTAACCAGGGACTTCCTGTAGGCCAGTGGTAGGAAATAAAGGCTTGTCGCATTTTAGTTGTTGGTTCGATTCCCACAGCCTTGTCCGACATGATGGGTTGTCACCCATCCTGCAGGATGTCCCTTTTTTCTAAAACTACATTATAATAACATTCCTGCAATAAAATAGAAAAATGTTCTAGCCTTAAACTATACTATCTTATGTCTAACTTAATTCATTCCAATCTTTAGGCTTATTAAAAATACTTCTATCCAAACTCATAGTCTAAAGAAAACAATTACTAGAAATGTCATCTACCGAGCATGTGAATACCATCATTTATCCCCCATATATCATATGATATATCTTGTTGGTCACATTCCAAACATGTGAATACCTTAATCATGTATTCTCTTGAACCATTGTGAAAACATGAATGCTGTCACAAGGTAATTATTTCCATATACAAAAATCCCAAAAATTTTATATATTCAAACCGTGATATCAATTTTTCCTTATATTAGTCATGATCTCATTAATACTATCAATCATTTCATTATCTCGTTATCCCTTATTTATGTGCATATTAGGTTCTTTCCAAAAATATCTGAATAAACATTCATGGGTACCGGTAAAATTCAACATATACTTTCAAAACTCAAGCATAGGCAACAGTGTAACCATCCTTAGATTTTTTTTATTCCATAGTAGCATACATTATTCTTGATAAACATACAATCATTACACTACCTTCTTAAACCACTGACTGAGATTCATCATTTCATCCATCTCATATATCATTTTTAGTCTCTTTATCATCATCCACATAAATACTACCCATATGACAATGCTGATTCTCTTTATGAGATTTTCTATTAGGGAATTGGTTTTCATAATGCCCGTACATTCCACATTTAAAACACAAAACCGTTGTTGATTTCTTAGCAATACCATTATCCTTTTCTGTGGTGTTAACATGACCATTTCCTTGGGTCCTTCTTTTCCACACCCAAAGAATCTTCCATTTCCTTTGAAACATTCTCCCTGATGCCTCTTCCCACATGATTTACATGAGGGAAATTGAACATTCTTTTCTCTATGGTCATCATGAAACTCCATCTTTCTCTTATTAGATGAGTCGGGAAACTTAGAAAAGTTGAGATTATTTATCAAATTATGAGATTTTTTATTAGGCATAATAACGATATGTGGACTTCCAGATCCAATTTAATTTGGTTTCTCATGATGAATATCATTCCATTGTCCATCATATCCTCCATTATCGTGAATCTTCCGGTTTCCAGCCATTTTCTAAAAACCAAAAAGAATAGTGTGATAGGCCAAAATCTTAATCATGGAGGATTAACTTCAATATCTAACATCTTATGTTTAATTATAATATCATTACCATAATTCTAGGACTATAACCTATACTTATACTTAACCTTTGGGACATCCCTAGACATACCTTAAGAATATCTCTAGGTATCTCACTAATGTTCTCGCATCCTAGTTTCCAAAGGTTGACCAAACCAAACCTCTGATACCAACTTTAGAGACCCAAAGCTTGACGTACATGGACATTACATTAATTTTATAGAATACTTAATACATAAAAAAACAAACACCAAAGGACCATAATAGTTTAGTGTCTTTGGAAACTTGGAACATAATCTTCTAATTGTGGTAAAGGATCATCAACGTCTCCCATAGAGATCTTCCCCCCTTTTTATTACCTAAAACCTTTCTTTATATCCTAGGGAAAAGAAAAAATATAAAGGGTGAGATCAAATGATCAGTAAGGGTAAGCATGGATAAAATAAAACAAACCATATACATTTGAAAATAAAAACATGAAAATAATTTTTAATCATTGAAATCTTGAGAAATGACATAAAACATAGCAGTACGTAAGGAATAGATCATAACGGAACATCAATCATGATAAAATAGCTTGGAAATAAAACATGTAATTGTGGAAAAACATTAAGCACATGATATGATTTCCATAGTAGCCAAGGCATTGCTTCCAATACCATCTTAGTGGACAAACTCCCTTTCTAAATTGAGTTCACTCCTTGTTCCAGTCCTGTATCACTGAACCAGATTAAATTACCATTGCAGCAATGTCTATCTCATGAGATATAAATCTTTACCCAATGCATTGGAGGGTGATATAGGTCCCACCCATCTCATAATGAAATCATTCTTACCTATTTAAAGACCCGAAAATTTAAAAAAAATATTTAAAAAAATACTTTGGAATTTTATTAGTATGCAGTTTCTGACGGTGCATGATTCCGAGGCCCGGTGTGCCTAGAATCAATTTTTGAAGTTTAGCTCAGGTACGTTTAGTGATCGAACGAGCAGGTTTTTCTAACTTTTGAACTGGTGCTCAGAATTAAAATACGAGGGCACCGATGAACTCAAAGAACTGGTAATTGCCTAAGGGGGAAGTTACCGTAGTTGAATTTGCAAAACAGGTGAAGATAATTTTTGGGGGTTTGTTTAAGAAATAAATAAAAATTGACGGAACAATTTTTATTATTTTTGTAAGAGTGGTTTTTCCCTCCCATGGGTAGTTAAGGGTGGGGCTCGTAGCCACATAAATACCCAAGTGTGGGTGTTAGAGTGGTGGGGTCCACACGACCCCCACCATTTAATTCCCTCTAGACCCATTAGTAAACCCCACAATAATTTGACAAACCGCTTTTTTAATGTCGCCTAAATGCATTAAATTATGTAAACTCATAATTTAATGAGGAACCTTACTTTTCACCTTTTTAATTTAAAATGCCAACATGTTTAATTACGGGGAACCTTCTTTCTCCTAACCTTAATTAGATGACAACACATTTTAATTAAGGTGGTGATTTAATTCTGAGGGAGTTCCTTTGCATGGATAATAAAATAATAGGGAAGCCTATTATTTTGGTGATTAAGGGACAGAGATTCATTGTGTGATGAAGAACGACGGCCTCTGACTAAGGATGATGTAGAACGTTGGATCCTCAGAGATCGATGATGCGACGCCGCGTACCGCGATGCCTATGATCCTCTTCTCCGCGACGCCGAGTACCGCGACGCCAACGATCCTCTTCTCCATGACCCTGAGTACCGCGATGCCTACGATCCGCTCCTCCACGACGCTGTGTACCGCGACGTCGATGATCATCTTCCTTGATATGGTAGGGTATTTTGGAATTTTTACATTCTTTCCCATGAGAGTTATACCCTCGTGCTTGGTATTATTTTTGGTTGGTGGGGCTTAAAACCTCAAAAGCGGTGGGTTTAGGTTAACGAACAAGCCCGACTCACCGCTGCTTTCTTCTTATTGTGCGGAACAATTGGAAACGGAAAATCAAAGTTGTAATGGCGATTAGAGGCCTTTTAGTAATCTAAGGGTCCCGGGGGGACCGCAGACGCATTCGAGAGCAAGAACGGACCACCGGAGCGGCTCTGGTGGCCTGCGGACATCTCCAGCGGCATGGGTTGCCGGCACCGACTGGCTGCCCGGAGGTGGTGGCACCCTGGCGCGCCTCCAGGAGGAACCACCGTGGGTGAAGCTGCGATGGCAGGCAGCCAGATCCCGCGGTCGCATGGGATTCGGTGGAGGAGGACGCGGGGACCGCCGCCTCCGTGGAGCACAAAAAGGGGGGAAACGCGTCCCCCATGCTCGGCCCGTTGGCCGAGCCAGCGCACCCCCCCCCCCGGTCGGGCCGGGCCCAGACCCCCATTTCAGACTCTTTTCAGTCATTTTCCCATAACATAGACTAAAGACCTCTGATCGATGCACCGTCATATACGTTGAGATCCTTGGATCGAGACGGTCGTTTGGGTATATTTTACTCAAGGTTTCGGAGAAATTTGTGTATGGCCGGGTTGGTTCAAACATGAAACCAACCGGGCCCTCGGAGCGGAAACGCTTATAACTTGAGCTCCAGATGTCTGATTGACGTGCCATTGACTTTGTTTGTTTTCTATTAGTGAGACTATTTTTTTGGAATACACTTCTTGAGGTTTGGATGCAGCTAGAGTATGGTCAGGTTGGTTTTAGCTTAAAAACCAACTGGTCCCTAGGGACGAAAAAGCCAATAACTCTCAGACCGGGCGTCCGATTGACGCGCCGTCTGTCGCATTGATTTCCTATTGACCTGATGGAACTTTGTGATACATAAACATTGGACATCGTAACTGTTGATGTATCACCCCCTTGGCTCGTGGAGCAGACCCTCCCGGAATCGAGCATGCTGTGTGCGGGAACCCTAAAGCTGGCTGCAACTGCGACGATGACGACTGCACTTGGATCCTCTGTGGGTTCGGTAGCGACGAAGACCGTACTGGGATCTTCCGTGGGTTCGACAGCGATGAATACTATTCTTGTATCCTATGTGGTTCCAGTAGTGTTTGACTCTATACTTGTATCCAATGTGGGTCCGGCAGAGTAGTTGGTCTTGTATCCTTTGTGGGTCCGACAGCTTAGCTGGTCTTGTATCATATGTGGGTCCGATAGCTTAGATGAATCTGTGGCTACATCTGATCATGTCTATCACCTTACTAATTGTATACCTATGTGAGCTGAGTCTTGATTATCGATCATTATCATTGATGTGGTTGACTTGCTTTCCTTTATGGACTAGTTTGTGATTTTCCTGTGTGGGCTGAGTTGAGCTATCCTTTGTGGACTGGGTTGTGCTTTTCGTTGTGGACTACATGGTTCTTGGGAGTTCTAAATGAACTTTAACTAAGGACATAGGTATATTTATGGTCATATACCTATGTATTTTTGTTGATACATCTTGATTTTATCTTTCCTTTGTGGTTTATCCTTCGTGGATTCTGAGATGCCTTCGGGGGTCTCGGGGTCCCTACTGAGTATCTTATACTCACCCCTGCATGGGCTATGCCGGCACTATGTTGTGTTGGATGCAGATGACAGACAGCACTGATCGAGGTGGAAGCATGTGGAGTTGGACGGTACCCAGAGGTGGACCACTTGGCCGGACGTACGTGCAACGGACGGCTGGACCAAGGAGTTGTGGAGGCTATCTGTACGCACCCTCCAAGTGGGAGTTCCGGAGGACAGCTCAGAGTTTCTTCTTTACTTTTCTATTGTTTCACTTTCTTTTCAGTTGTAATTTACTTTCAGTTGGGTTTGTATTCAGACCCATTTACTTTCCAACACTACTTCTTTTGTACTCAGTTCACTTAGAGTTTACTTCAGCTTTTGTACTCTGTGGTGTTTTTTTTCTTCAATAAAGGCAATGCCTCCCCTTTTTCTGGGATTTACACCTTTGGTGCTAGTCGCCAGACCCTGGCCTGTGGGAGACCGGCTTGGGGTAGTCAAGGAACGGTCCCTGAGGACGGGTCATGACAACTTCTACCACAAACTAATCATAAATAATTCATCATTACCCAAAGTATAAAATGGGTTAAATAAACATCGTCCCATCATAACATAATCCATATAAAACAAAATGAATATCATTTCATCATTGGAAAATTGAAACCATGTAAATCATAGAGAAATTATACTTGAAACATACATATATGAAATAATGAAATCTTATATGGAAAATTGTTTTGATAAAACACTTGAAATGAATTCTTAAGTAAAATATCCTTTCTTCTTCAAAATAATTTTCTTTTCAAAAAATTACATGAAATTTTAAATGAAAATGATTTTGATGAAAATATTCCTGAAATATTATATATTAAGCTTCCTAAAAATAAGTCGTTATGAAACCCGTAAAAATCTGTTCATGTTCTCCTCGTACTTTTGTCGGAAAAGTCAAAAAGTTCATCATATGGTAAACAAAAGAAAGATTCCTTCCATTCATCATAGTAAAATTCAAAAAGGGGTAAAAATGACTTTAAACATATATATAAGAATAGTTTACATTTTATGAAAACATTTTGAGAAAACATGCACATGGATGATAAATATAACCCCAGTAAATACTTACGAATAAACACTCTCGGATAAGAATGAGATTGGAATAATTATCCAATACCTTAGGCCCGATATGCTTCGTACGTATCCGAACCTCCTATATAATGATTTAAATAATGTCATTTATTATTATAGATTTATATTCATTGTTAATATATCATATATGGTTCACTTATTACTTTATATTACCCGTTCTTTTGTAAATTCCATGTTAAAGCTACGTTTTGGGTAAAATCGTTTTATTTGTCGTACTTGTTTGGACTTGTTGTTCTTGATATTATTATTACTTATATCAAGATTTACATACCTACAGAATGTAAATCATTATTTATATAGCATATATATTCATTATATATATATATATATAATAGATAGATTAATTAAATTAAATACACCGTTCATGGAGACAGTAGGTCGTACGTACGCATGAACGTTGTTTTCCTTTCCTTATTGACTTCAATGGAAGTAAGTAGATGACATATATATATATATACATAAATTAAGTATCTTCATTATTTCATATATTTCATTATTATTCATTATATATACTTTATAATCATTCTTGAATGGTTAACATGGATAATGAATCACATCGCGTCATGGAGATGGTAATACGTACGTACGCACGAGCGATGATATCATTCCAATAATTATTGAATCGAATTTGAGTGAATGATATAATAACTCAGAATTATTATGATGTTATAATAACCATATATAGTTATTCTTTACAAAATTATACCCTTCCAAGTAAGGTGGTGGTGGAAAAACTGATTACACCACGGCATGGAGACGGTATTCCGTAAGTACGCACATGCGGTGATTTCGTTTTCCATAGGATGGATAGATGGTTAAATGGGGTTGTTTCATATTTATAATAACATATCAGTATATTAGTTATACTGATGTTATTACTTTATAATGAAACAACTAAAGAAGAAGAATTTTCAGAAGAATGAAAACATGAATGAATCCATAGAAGAGATTACCTCTTCCTCGACGCACCTCCTTTAAACATCTTCTTAGGGCACTAGAGCTGGTCTTTTGAGAATATCAGAACCTCTATGATATAACTAGAGAGGTTTATAAGATGAATTTTCAGGGTTGGCCTAGCTTCAAGGCTCAAAAGGGTGTTAAGAGAAGAGGGAAGGGGTGCCCTTTTCATATTCGGTTTTTAATAGCTCCAAATTTATTTATTTATAAGATAAGGTGGGGATGGGTAGAAATACTCTCAACTAATATGTTTTAGTCAAGTTTAGGTTACTATGTTATCCTTATCATTTAGATTTAACTCTTAGTTAAATAATTTAACTTTTACCGTGTCTTTTTGTTTTGTTACACTATATGGTTAATAAACTTACTATAACAAGCCAAAAGAACCCCAAGTGGTTCATTATTAATATATATATCCTTATCTAAGTCATTTTGTCGATCCTTAGATTTTTAGGAAATAAATTAACAATTAATAATATAATATTTGTTTTAAAAACTGTTTTATGTTAATTTTGACAATATTTGGTACATGATTTTTGTGAAAATCATAACAGAATTATTAGTTCTAAAAAATTTAAATAAATCAATAATAACATGTCTTATTAACCTATAAAATTATTTTAATTCATAAAAAGTCTAAAATTACGTTTATTTGGGTATTTATAACATCAATTATGTTAATATTTCATTAATAAGGTAATTTTGGCATCATTATTGTGTAATATATAAATTAGATTAATTAATGTATAAAAATTATTAATTAAATACCGTTATGTAAGAAATCGTTTTAGATTATTGATGAATATTTATAGTCGAATTTATCTTATGTAAAACCCTATATTAAAAATGTTTTAGTTATTAAACTTTGATTTTAACTATTTTTATTCTTCTTTATATAAAATAATAATATATGTCCTAATCTAATCCAAGTGGACATAAAGGGTAATATTTTATCCCTAAGGTTGTTTTTGGTCGAACTAAACTTATCCAATAGAATTAGTAAATGTGTTATCATAATAATAATATCATGTTTACCCTTAATTACCCTATTTACTTTTAACCGTGGTAAATAAAAGTAAAAAGTTACTATTCACCAAAAATTATTTTTATCTTATTGAACCACATTTTTCTCCTTGATATTAACCATGTCTCTCGTATTTTTGAAATTCCACTCACAAAATCGGTAAAATTAATATTTATGTAAATTTTCAAACTCTCTGAGGAGGTGGGTAAAAGACGGTGAAAATTTCAATAAAATTTATATGTGTCTAAAATTATTATAAAATGACTCCAATGAATTACATTGAACTTATATAGGTATTATGTATCAATTTTGACCTAAAATAAATTTAAATAAAATAAATAATTATTTATATAAAAAGTCGGTTTTTAAATAGTAACCTAGTGTTTTCACTATTCATTAAAAATTGAAAGTTTTCAGAAAAATACAAAAAATTCACCCTAGGATAATTTTGATATTCATAATCCAAAAATGAAGTCCATTTTGAAAAATATAATTTATAAAATTTCATAAAGTGGGTATTACTATTCATAACGGCTAGTTCAAAATAATATTATAATAATATATCATTTAGTGAAACTCGGTATTCCGTACTACACACGCTATCGAGGAAGGTCTTGATTGCGTGTAATGCAAGCCAAGTCAGGGATACGTGTAGTGAAAGCACTGTTTGGTGTTGCATATAACATAATCATAACATATTTCATTTATACATTAAACAAAATCTATACTTAATGTTGGGTAAAATAATTTCCACAAAACAAACATGAAATTTTGTGTAACACGAGCCAAGAATAGTGTTTCGTATACTTCAAGCTAATACGGTGTTGCATATAGTGCAAGCTAGTTTGTGTGTAGCGTACAATATAAGAAATCAATGAAATTAAAAAGAATAATTCTCATAAAATCTCGGGTAGTTACAATTGTGAATGATTATTCATTGTTTTACATTAAATACCAATATATTTCACCAATATACCATTTTTTTCATAAATATATATAATATATAAAATTTAATTACCTTAAGAAATTGATAATATTATATTTTTTTAGAATATTAAATTAAGAACTAAATTCTAAGGAATTAATAAATAATTTTTCATTAAAATCAAATTTTATTAATATTATTCATAACATATTTAATTAGATTATCACTAATTAATACATAAAATAGGTGATAATAATGACATTTAATAATAAATTTTCAATTTTATATCAGGTTTCATTTTAGATTTGTGTTTCTTATAAAGAAAACTATCAAAAACATAAAATTGTATTAAAAAATATATCATAAAATCTAGAGGTATTACATTCTACCCCCGTTATAAGAATTTAATCCTCAAAATTTATTATCTATGATACAAAAAAATGAGTATACATACCCCCCATCAAATCCCTGGGTCCCCATATTGCTTCCTCAAATTTATGGTTTCAACATAAAACATTGACTAGATCAGTGGACTTATTCCACATAAATTTAACTATTTCATACAAAATATCCACCATTTATTCCATATAATACATATCATACTCCAGTGGTACAACCTAGAAGATCAGTACATGTGAAGGATCAATTATGAACTTCCACAAAAATGATACATAGAACACATCATGACATTAAAAGAGACTAATTGGATATCCCAAGGGATAAGAAACTCTTTTGATATGATCAAAATTTTCAAAGGGGTTGATATATATAGGTATTGGAATTCCCATCATTCTCAATATCATAACCTTGTTCTATAGATTATTTATAGGAATACCATGTCACCAGGTTCGAATTCTTTATTTCAATAGTGATTGTAGGCATAAATATTTTATAAATTCAATTTTACCCTAATGTGCATGATAAATTTATATAAACTTATCGAAAATTTACATACCTAAATGAGTTCATACAATATTTATTTTTATAACTTCATCTAAAAACACTAGATTTTTTCACATCCTACCATAAATGGATTCATAAGGTGTCATCTGAATACTTGAGTGGGAGTTGTTTTTGTAATAAAATTATCCTAGAAGAAGAGGTTGATCCCTACCATAATTTCAATCTATATGAAAATACACCAATAATTATTATATTTTTTAATAGTTTTCTTAGAAAAACCATATTTCTTAGGAAGATTTTTAGTTCTAAAATTCAACTTTGTATTTTAATCTTGTTGGAAACTATTCCAGAACATCAAGGTAAACCACATATCCCAATAAGGTACAACAGAATGTGGTACTATGTAAAAATATTCAACTTACTTAATGTATACATTTTAAATATTCCCAAAGGGAAAAATATTCTCTTATAGCAGAGAAATGTGTTGAGTTATTTCATTGATCGACTTTAACTAAAATAGAATAATGGAATTTCATAGTTTTTTGGAGTCTGAAGATGAATTCCAAGGTGATGTTTTTCCATTTCTGTTCATGTACGGGTAATGGTTGTAAAATCCTATTGTGATTTTATCACTTAACCCTTACTTTTGGAAATACCAGGCATTGAGATTCGTACTCTATAATATGACTTTTTATGTCTCCCCATCATAAATTCACTTTCTAATCTCTATGTATATTTTTTACTTCTAGAATAAATAGAGAATTATGAACTATGAGAATTATCTAAAAACTCATTATTCAGGTTTTTTATTTAATGTAAAAATTCATGGTTAAGGAATATTATCATTCCAATAATATCGTGGTTGAACTAAGTAAAATTTCTCACATTTTTTATGATTCTAACCCCTCCATTTGTGCCTAATTAATATTTAAATAGATAAATGGTTCGGAAATCATATAATAAATATTGGATCTGTCCAATTTAATCATTATTTAAAAATCAATATTCACTAAATCCACAATTATTGGATCTCTTTAAATCCTTTTTGTGGAAAAAACTGCATGATTATTCATACTGAAAGCATCATCCATCATCTTTGTCATCCTAGGGTGGTGATTTATTGATAATTAATAGTATTTAATATAATATAACCATCTAATTTGATGTATATTCATATATTTTTGTGTGAATATATTAATCAAGATTTTATAATCATTATATATATCAATCCTTTTACAAAAATGATAATGAAAACATATTTTCAATGAAAAAATTACTGTTGCTAGAATTAATTCAGGATTTGGGTAATTATTTTCATGCATCGTCATTTATAATGTGGTGTAATCTACAACTATTTCATTCTATATGAGGATACATCCATGTCACTTATTTAATGAACAGCTATTACCACAAGACCTTCTCTACATCACGGTATTGTAAGTATAAATTCACTTTCCATCATTTTTTCTACTTCATAAAATATATCCACATTCATCTATCAAATGGGACTAGGATCCCTTCTATTTTAAAATGGTTATTTGATTAGATAGTCATAAACATTTCTTAAAAATAATTAGTGGTGTCAATCCAACCCAAGAAATATGTAGAACAAGGTCATTGTGTTTGTTCTAGGATATTAATCAATAACTTATACCATTGAAGGATCCACCGTCATACCATCATGTGATATTATATTACCCATTAATAAAACATTTATATCTAAAATTCAATCTCAGTTCATTTTCAATACAACATCTCCTTCCTTGGGATGTTTTAATACAACCCTCAAATGATATACATGCTCTTCCTTTCTATTTGAATATATAAGAATATCATCTATAATTACTACCAAAAATTGATCAAGGTATTCACTAAAGACTCGATTCATTATATCAATGATGATATTAGAGGAATTGGTAATTCCAAATGGAATTAAAATTAATTCATAATGATCATACCTCGTATGGACTGTTATATTGGTTATACATTTCTTCTTAACACTCATCTGACGATATCCAATAAAAAATAAAATCATGGAAAAGTATTGATATCAACACAGTTCATCGAAAAAATAATCAATATGGGGTATTGGATACTTGTTATTGGTAGTGATCTTATTAAATTATAGATAATAAATAAAAATATGAATTTCCCCGTATTTCTTCCTAACAAAAAGAACATGTGCACCATATGGGTACACACTCATGCATATGAATCCTTACAGTATATTCTCTTAGATATTAATCATTAATTACTAAAACTTAATAGGGTTTATTGTATAAATATTATTTTATAAAGTTGTAGAACCAAGCATGAATTATATTGAAAACTGTACTTCACAATTCAAGAGAACACAAAGCATGTCTTCAAAAAACACATCAGCATATTCATGAAAAATAGCCATATGTTATATTTCAATTACATGTACAATCGCTTGAGATAAATATACCATAGGAATTGGAAGTAATACCCATATATTATAATTAATTTCTATTATATTTTCATATTCTTCCTCACACTGTTATAAGATCATATGTTGATTTAAAATTTCAATTGTGACCTCCCTTCCTTGGAAATTGATGTAGGATATGTATAGAAAAATATACCTAAGACTAAAATAATATCAAATTCATATAGAGGAATAGTAATTGGATTTTTTGACATCACATTCCCAAAAAATTTATTAGAGGAAAAATTGACATGGGGATAAATCATCGTACCATTAATTATTTTTACTAATAACTAAATATATAATAATTTAAGTGGAGATGTGATGGAATTATTAAATTTTACATATATAATAGAGTTGGTAGATTCCAAATCAAATAAGATATTTTTAGTTTTATGGTTGATGGTATGTGTTCCTTTCACTACATCCTTCTTATGGCCCACTTTAGTTTTGCTGTTCAAATGAACATTCATTTTTTCTTTAGGCTTAAGAGGTTAAATATTCTGGTTTTCATCATCTACCCTCACATTCATTCAATAATTGGTGTAATTTCTATACTCCTTAAAATTATATCTTAGTGTGTGAGATGCACCATTTTTTATATTTTTCTCTATAAATTTCATTGGTTGTCTTTTTAACATAACATGGCCTTATTTTGGGTGTTTTTTGTCTTCTCAACACTTAAAACATTTACTTGGCCCCAAATGGAAACATACTCATACAACATTCAAAATGTTAGAAATGAAAAAATATTACATTTCATACATATATATGTGTTATTATTAAAATTTCATTGTAAATAAATATTTCTATTCTAGTCCCCATAAACATTAGAGTAATTACATTCTATAGTCTCAATCTATTACTAGAAAGATCATCAAAAAAATTTATTTATAGCTATCAAAATATGTAAATCCATAAAAATATAGTTCCAAATTCAGACATAAAACATATTGTGTATTTTTTAACATATAATAGAAAAAAACACAGTATGTTACACATATTAGGACCTTTTCTTATTAATGTTCTGGAGGATTTGAAAACCTTACATTAAATCAGACTTTAAAAATAATAATTACAAAATTACTAATTAGATTCATCTTCATTTTCACCTTGACTTTCTTTTGAACTTATAAGAAATCCTATGAAAATCATTTTAAAAAAATGATATGAGAACAAGAATATTAGAAGTAGATATGCAATAAGGAATGAAATAATTAGTCCATGAATACTTATAAACATATGAAATCTTTTTCACAATGACATAATTCTCGCCCATATATACTTACTTTGTGAAACATAATATTTCCGTAAAACAGAGAGAACATAAATAAACTTATATGGGTATATTTGGTCATCACTTACTCATATTGAAACCATCTAGTCTACCTTATAATTTTTAACTCTCACGGCTATCTTACAATGTAACTGCCACAACTACCTCATATTGTAACCATCGCAGTTACACATGGAGTTACCATACAAACGATATCCAACATACACATTCACAATGCATTAGAGGAATATATAGGTCCTATTATTCATCATAATCAATTCCCATGAATTATAACATACTCCTAAAACATGGATAATTTCTTAAAAACATTGATTTTTAATTTTCTTAAATAGAATTTTAGAAGAGGATTTTTAAAGAAAAGTCACTTGCAAATTTCATATAATTGATACAAGAATTTATAGAATGAAAGTAATCTGTGTATAAACTGTAAATAAACATAATTAATTATATAATAAAAAATTCATTCCAAAAAAAATATTAGTACCACATAATCAATGAAATAGAAGGTTAACCCAATGAATGGAAGTTGGGTTAAGAATTTCCTTACCTCGAGTTCATCTTTCATAAAACGTGTGTAAAAATATTGTATAATGGATAAGTGATTATTATTAATATTTTAAAGAAACATATTAATCATTATAACACCTTATATGATCATTTTAAAACATCATTAAACTGATTTGTTAATAATATTTTGTTATTTCCATTATTACGGGTGGGTGCCTCACATGATTTTCATGGTTTGTTCATAAAGGACTTTCTTATAGAATGAAAGAGAAATTATAGAAGTAGAATCAAGTGGTATTAATATTTTCCCATAATATTTAATGATTATATAAATCATTTCGTTTATATATTATGAGAATTAATTATTAGACAAATCACCAGTGATATCCGTTTAGATGATTTTGGAGGTTCTTTGATAATCACAAACTTCTTTCATAGTATACCTTAATATTATGTATATATGTCATTTAAAAAACATAAAAGAGGTTATATAAAAAAATTATAATCTATTTAAACCATTAAAATGTTTTTATGACTATATTTTAAGGATGTAATAGAAATTGAAACTCCATTATCAATTGTATGGGTAAATTGATACATCGCAAATGATGTTTTCATTCTTCGTATAAGAGGAAGAGGGGAGGAATAAGGAAAACTCATTTTTCCCTAAACATGTTGAAAATTATGAATATATATTATACAAGATATTTCAATCCTACTTGATAAGTTGAGGTGAAGAGATTATAAGAAAATAAATTAATTGAAAAGAAATTACAAGAAAATGAACGATGATTTTTACCTCTTGATCCCTTCTCCTTAAGACCCCTCTTATGGCCTATGGTGTTTTACATTTTTTGAGAACAGCAGTTCTCAGATGTGGGGAAGACACTTGGGAAATTTATTTAGTACAATTTAGACAATTCCAAAATCTTGAGAGGTGTGAGAGGAATAGGTGGTGAGGGAGGTATTTATACACTATTGGAATTTGGGCTATTTGTGACGGGATCCCATCGCAAAAACTATTTTGCAATGAGGTCTTGGGATGAATAGACCATTGAAAAAAATGACATCGTAACTAGTATATTTTGTGACGAGCCTGTCAAAAAAAAATTACTTGCGATGAGATGTGGACCCATTGCAAATAGATCTCCGATTAAATACATTATATATCAAAGAACCTGTTCCGATGGGCCCATTGCAAAAAAAATATTTTCGATGGGACCGTCGAATAAGTATTTGTGACTGTAAGGCAACCCATCACAAATAGCTTTATGTTATAAACTTGTTGTGATGAGCTCAACGCAAAAACGTTTTTGCGACGGTAAAGTAACTTGTCGCAAATTTTTTTTAAATATTTATATATATAATATATTTGCGACAGGACCCCGTCGCAAAAGGGTCCATCGCAAATTCTTAATAAAATAAAAAAGTAATTATGATTAATGAAAAAATATTATTAATATTATTAAAATAATAAAAAATTTAAAATATTAAAAATGTTAATATTTTCAAATACATAATAAAATAAAAAATTATAATTATGTTTAATGAAAAAATAATATTTATATTATTAAAATAATAAAAAATAAAAAATATTACAATTCTTAATATTCGCAAAAAAATAAAACATCCTCAAATTTTATTATTGTTATTATTATTAAAATTAAAAATATATAATATAATAGAAATAATAAATAAAAAAATCTTAAAATAATAAAAATAAAAAAAAATAAATTATGCAATATTTGCACTAATATAAAAGACAAAATCTATAAATAGTTCATATTACAATAAATGTTCAATTCATATGTTTTTTACAGAATAAAAAAATCACTAGGGGATAGTCTTCTTGAGAAGATGGACGAGCTGCAGAAGTTGGTGGTGGAAAATCCATCATTACTATGAGTCTGACAGCGCATGTACTCCATCTGCTTGTGCTGGTGCTACTGCCATCGACGTATGTCCTCCTCATGTTGCTAACACATCTCTTCCTTCTACTTCTGAAAAATATCTATAAGCTCAGTTTGATCTCAGAACTGCTCTAGATACTGTGAGCCAGATGACGAAGACTCTCCACGAGCTCCCCTTGAGCGGGATGCCGACATCACAACAGTACCATAATATGTCCCAGGAGTCAAATGATAGCTGATACCAACTCCTCGGCCCTTCATGAAGGCATACTGGGTCGCCTGCATCCATGTCACCTCATCGAAATGGTGGGCACTAGTCTGATCAGCCATCTCAGCCTGACTCTCAGCCCATGTCTGAGATGTCACGACCTCATATGACTCCTTCAGTTTCAATTTGAAATTAAAATAGTGAAAATATTAAATACAATTAATTTTCAAACTGAAAAAGAAATAATACTGACCATAATTCGATGTTGGCGATCACCTCTAATCTCTCAAGTGGTTGGATCACTGTACATCCTCCGATAATCATTGTACACTGTAATATCAGGATGCTCAACTGCCTGTATGAATATAAAATAAACTATTTATATTTAATGTTATATAAAATATTTAAAAAGGATACGTACAAGATGATCTATATGCATACTTAATGTACGGCTACCAGCTCTTTGTATCACCTCCTCTCTCCCCTGATTCTGTCAGCCCAATGAAAATCTCCTCTGAAATCCACCACTAAACCTGTGTGAACATAATACATCCCAAACATGAGATGATATGTACTCTGGTTGGTGGGCTCTACAAGACTCATCAAATACTGTCACTCCTACTTTCTTAATGGTTTTCCTTCTCAAATAGTGCAAAACCTGACGGAAATAATCACGCGTAGACACCTCTCATGCCTCCTGGATAGTGACACACATGCTATCATCGATGGGATAACATAAACCCAACAAATAATTTATAATATCAAATTACTAATGTAAAAAATTTCTAAATAAATTTTATTTATTTATGTACCAGCTAATTATTGAATATTCCAGGCCGTATATCAATAGGAATATGTTCCCATGTGATCCATGGATGAGAAAAATAATGGCCCAAGATAGCGCTCCCCTTTCCAACATTTAAATGCACAAAACTATGAAAAAAACAAACAATCAAACAATTATTATATAAATAAATTAAATAAATCTAATTAAAATACAAACTTTATCATACCTTCACATGCATGGATCGATACCAAGATGTGGACATTGCTTGGGGATAGGGTCGGGAATCATCAGTCACACAAGACAGTGCCCCCTCTTCACATCCCCTAATCCTCACATAGGATGAGGGTATGATGATCTCATGTCATCCTCATCCAAAGTTAGCTCAGCCTCATCCAACTCATGAATTATATCAGGGTCCATCTGAAACAAAAAATGATTGTTGTTAGTAGATAGTTTAAAATAACTATTAATTATAGATATATATATTATTTATGATTATAATAGTATTGAACAGCGTCAATGTTCACATTTATCATCATCTTCATATCTAATGATGTCAATGTCTTCATATTCATCATCAGAATCATCAATATCCATATGAGTTCATTTTCATCATCTTTTTCCATTTCATATTTATTTGTTTCATCATTAACATCATCGTCACCATCGACCCTTTATTTTGGGGTGTCATCATCGATATTCATGTCCCTTTGTGAAAAAGATGTATTTCGAGTAGTGTCTTGAAATGTTCCCATTCTATTTACTTCAACAAAACAACATTCAGTTTGAGTAAACAAATTTTCCTAAGATTTCATTTTTATTATGCTCCA
The DNA here is from genome assembly GCA_963277665.1 of Viscum album. Lineage (NCBI taxonomy): Eukaryota > Viridiplantae > Streptophyta > Magnoliopsida > Santalales > Viscaceae > Viscum > Viscum album. The sequence goes on from OY728148.1 coordinate 398,910,794, forward strand.
CCAATCACCCATGCCTCTTAAAGTAGCATAGTAATTTGCGTAATATATTTTATGTGCTTGTTGGGCTAGTAAAAATGGTTCATTTACTGGAATAATACTTTTATATTTAATATCGATGATTCCATGAATCGTATTTACACTCAAGCCTATCACAGTATCCAACCACCGACATTTAAACATTGTTATGTAATTTTTCCTTAAATAACATAGTTGAATAATTTCATTGTGAATGCCATAAAGGTCAATGTCAGTTTCTCTATGATGCGATAATAGAAATAAAATTCCAATTTTCGTTATTTTATTATTCCCCATATACATGTGTATGAAATCGAAAACCATTCACCACATATGAATTTTATGATTTAATGATTACGGATGGTGGGTTACTTAATATACACAGTTTCTTATCAATTTTATCAGAATTTTGAGACACCTAAAAATATGTAACATAATTATCAATATAATTAATGATAAACTGAATTGATATATTAAACCATCAATAATTTATGTTACAAGTTTTTGAAACCATTAAGAAAAAAAATTCAGTGTTCTTCAAGAGCAGCTGATGTAATTTATGGAAGCTATTTCTTGATGTGATTATCATATAACATACAAAAAATAATAATTTTATTTACTGTGACACAAATTATAGAATAATCAATAGAAGAAAACATAGTACAAATGATTTCATTTTTTCACAGTTAAGAAGAACATATGTATGAGCTCTATGATGTTCATCATCTGAAATCCATCGTTCATAAACTCCACCGAAGCTAAGATATAGATGATTAAAAATTGATAATTGAATATCCATTTCATCATCAACATTACCCTCATTCCATCCCATGTGGTTGTGTTTTGAGGGATATTAAGATTTAAAATAATGAGAGCAGAAAAAATTAATTTTCACTTGAAAATAAGCTTCAGTAATTGGTCCTTCAACTGAAGCATTGTTACGTACTTTCTATTCAATTTCTACATGCATCACTCGAATAGGTATATCCATCGAAACTGTACCAAACCTCCACATTTATATTCATGTGGAAAATTTGATATCATATATTCCATTTAGTTAAATAAATCCAGCGAGAATATTTTATCCAGTTTACATATAATGAAAACAACATCTTATTCAAGTTTACTTAGTACATTATAGTCTTTTTTCACCACAAAAATATCTTGAAAAAATATGATAATTCTGTTTTACAATTTCAAATCATATAATTCAACAAACCCATGAATCCAATTAGCATAATTCTTTCCATTATAACATGACAAGCATGACTTTTTAATTCATTAATATGACCATTCTTAACACATCTCAACAAATTAGAAGCATAGCCATCTTGAAGTATCAAATCTACAATCCACTGAAAAAATAATAAGTGAATCTTTTTAGACAGTGTATAAGCTCTTTTTGGCTTTATTAACCTCTGTGATCTAACAATTTGAAATATTTCAGGTTTTGGTCATTTGAAAATTTGGTAAAGATCTAATCGTGACTTTAAATTATCTTTGGTATTACCTTGTGTATCAAAAACTGTATGAAATAAATTATCAAAATTGTTCTTCTCAATATTCATTACATCCAACATGTGGCAGACCAAAAAATATTACCAATAAGGAAGATGTCAAAAAATGCTCTGTTTTATCCAATTATATTCTTTCCCAAAGCCATGAATTTCTATTGGTTTACTATTGGCTCAAATGTGATGGGATTTAATGAAAATACAACTAATTTTAACTCTATAATTGAAATAATTTTTTGAGTTTCATCCATTTCAATTGTTCCATTTCTGAAATGATATTTTTTCATCAAAAAAGGTTGATTGGTTGGAAGAAATATGCGATGAAAGTAAAAATAGAATTGTTTTTTCCATTGATGAGCATAAAGGCTTTGTTGTCTTTCATATAGTAAGGACATAATTTCAGACCATGTGTAATTTATCTAGACAACATTTCATATGTCTAGAAGTCACTAATCTTCTGCATCAATGCATCTTTTAATATAAAATTTTGTTCTGCATCAATATCATATGTACTAACACCATTACTCAATAATGAATTTAACTCATCCATAAATGGTTTCAAATAAACATCAATATTCTTTTTCAGATGTCCTTAGATTAATATGGTATTAAAGATATATGGCTCCTTCATCAACATCCATAGAGGTAACTTGTATGAGTTATAAATACATGCCAACATGAATACTGAATACCAAAAGAACCAAAAAGATATAAACAGTTATTATAAAGACCCAATCGCACATTTCAGTCTTCTAAAGTAAAAGATAGATTCAGTTGGTTAAAAATTCTACATGAATCACCATTAGATGGATGATTCAATATTTTATTGGTTAAAATCTTTGTTTGGTGTCATGAAATCATTGATGATGTGTTCTAAGACATAAATAAATGTTGCAACCTAGGTGTAAGGGGGAAATATCTCAACTATTTTACAAGAATTGTTCCAGACTTCCCTGGTTGAGCTTCTTTCTACCTCAATTTTCCATATGTGGGACAACTATCCCATATCTCATTTTCACCAGAATAAAAGATCAAATCATTTTCACATGCATCAATATTCCGATAACTAAGGCCCTGATTAAGAACCAACCTCTTGCACTCATAATAATTTGTAGGAAACACATTTCATTCACGTAACAGTGTTTTAACAAAAGAAAATATCTCATCTAAACAGTTCTTTGACATTGCATTATCTGATTTAATTACCATTAATTTTGTAACCATTTCTAATTTTCATATCTTGCAACTAGGATATAAAAAATCCTCAACAGACCTCAACAACTCATAAAACTCATATGGTTCTAACTTAAGTGTTTAATCAATATCATCATGAGTTTCAGTTTGTTAAACATATAGACCCACAACATCTTGTACTAAATTTTGAAACCGTGATGTATCCAGAATCATGTTATTAGTATCTTCCCTGGAACTTTGTTCACCGTGTTGATACCAAAAAACATAATCCGTTAGCAAACCAAACTGCAAGGGATGTCCCTCAACCTTATCAAATCTTTCAAATGTTCTCAGAGAACATTTTTTACCAGGACACTTAATTGTGCCTTCTAAAACAAATTATGGTTTTTATGATGAAAATGATAATAAATATTCAACACCCTCAATATATAAATGATTTAAACCAGAACCGTTTGGATTTCTGTACTAATTTATCTAAGCACGGTAAACTAATAATGATTGTTGTTGACTTCCGTGTTCCGTATTTTTCTACAAAATATAAATTCATTATTTTTTCTGAATAATTTGAAATTGAGAAAACACTATCCAAAAAAAGAAGATATATAATTACAACTACTTCTTAATAATTACTATTAATTACGGGAGATATAATTTCCAATAGATTGACGACTAGTATTTTGTCTAATGGCTCATTTATATGCAACTTTCTCACACTGAAAGATGCATGTAAATGAGCTGTCAAACAAAAGATCCACCTTTTCGTCGATGAATGTTCTTCTTTCAGCTATCACCACCTAAAAACATTATGAAAAATGTTGTCATACAAATGCATATTCAAACTCCTGCATACGAGATTGGATATGCTTACGTAGAAGCAAAATTTTCATAATGATTTGAGTCAGTGAGAGTTGAAAGGAGATGAATCATCAAGCAAAAGGAGTGTCATTAATCCACTGAAAATTGTCCCAAGAATTTACCATTTATTAGAATTGATTTTATTCTTTATTATTCTTAATTAGTCCTAATTATTGCAAATTATTCCTATTTATTTCTAATTATTCCAATTTATTACTCATTATTCCTATTTATTGGTATTTATTGTTAATTATTCCTATTTATTGGTAATTATAGTTAATTATTCAAATTTATTTGTAATTATTCCAATTTGTTGTGAATTATTCTTATTTATTGGTATTTATTGGTAATTATTGGTAATGTTTCTTAATTATTGGTAATTATTCATAATTATTGGTAATTATTGATAATTATGGGTAATTATTCCTAATTATTGATAATTATTTCTAATTATTACTAATTATTGCTAATTGTTTCTAATTATTGCTAATTATTTCTAATTATTCGTAACTATTCCTAAGTATTCCTAATAATTCCTATTTATTTTTATTTATTCTTATTTATTCAAATTTATTCATATTTATTATTATTTATTATTATTTATTCCTATTTATTTCTATTTATTCTTATTTATTCTTATTTATTTCTATTTATTGCTATTTATCCCAATTAATTCCTATTTATTCATATTTATTCTTATCTATTTCTATTTATTTCAAAATTATTCCTAATTATTCCTAATTATTCCTAATTATTCCTAATTATTCCTAATTATTATTAATTATTACTAATTTTTAATAAATTTTACAAATTTTAACTAATTTTTACTAATTATTACTAGTTATTACTCTTTATTACTATTTAATACACTTTATTACTATTTATTACTATTTTGTACTATTTATTATTAATTATTACCAATTATTACTAATTATTACTAATTATTACTAATTATATCTAATTATTACTAATCATTACTAATTATTACTAATTATTAATTAATTATTACTATTTATTACTATTTTTTAATATTCTTTACTATTTTTTACTATTTTTTACTATTTTTTTACTATTTTTTACTATTTATTACTAATTATTAGTATTTATTACTAATTATCACTAATTATTAGTATTTATTACTAATTATTTTTAATTATTACTATTTATTACTATTTATTACTATCTGTTACAATTTATTGCTAATTATTACTATTTATTACTATTTATTACTAATTATTACTAATTATTACTAATTATTACTATTTGTTACTAATTATTACCATTTATTACTATTTATTACTATTTATTACTATTTATTACTATTTATTACTATTTATTACTATTTATTACTATTTATTAGTATTTATTACTATTTATTATTATTTATTACTAATTAATAGTTTTATTACTAATTATTAGTATTTATTAATAATTATTACTATTTATTACCATTTATTAGTATTTATTATTATTTATTAGTATTTATTACTATTTATTTGTATTTATTAGTATTTATTACTATATATAACTATTTATTAGTATTTATTAGTATTTATTACTATTTATTATTATTTATTACTAATTATTACAAATTAATAATATTAATTACTAATTAAAAATATTTATTAATATTTTTTCTAATTATTACTATTTATTTCTAATTATTACTAATTAGTGTTAAATACTAATAATTACTGCAAAAACATATACTAATTACTAATTACCGATATTTATTTATATACATTACTAATTATCGTTAATAATTATTAATTATTACTAATTACTAAGAATTAGTACTAATAATTTAATTTTATTATTACAAATAAATACGGATGACAAAACAATTTAAATTAAACATAATTACAACTAATTAACTATAATTAAAATTAATATAAAGAAATGAAATAGATAATAAATTAAATAAAACATAAATATCTTAAAACTTGATCACTTATAATTGTGGGCGGTTTCACAACTTCTTCATAAAAAAACTAACTCTCAAAAACATCACTCTAAATTTAGAGTTTAGGGAAGCAGAGAAACAAGGGATTCAGGAGGAGGAGAAAAATTGATGGGGGTATATATACATTAGATTAGTTGTGACGGGACTATTTGTGATGGGTTTCTCATCGCAAATAATACTTTTAGCGACGAGGCTCATTCCAAATACTTTTGACCGTAGTAATTATTGTCGGCGGTTAAAAGATTATTTGTGACGAGGCCCGTCACAAAAGGTAACTTATCGACACACTGTTTGTGACAGGACAACATCTCGTTGCAAAATGGGTTTTTTACCGCTGTCGGTTATTTGGGATGGGTCCCATCGCAAATACCCTACGGGGGTCCAATTAGTTGCGACAGGGGATCCCCTGTCTCAACTAGTCCTTATTGTCTCTTGGTTTTTGCGACGGGCGGTGGCTACCCATCGCAAATACCCTTTCGTGCAGTTTGGCATGCAAACCACGCCTATCCGCATGCAAGTTTTTGTGACGGGGGCACATATTCCCATCGCAAATAATTGGTTATTAGAGATGGATTAATTGTCTCATCAGAAATAACCTCTTCAAAATACTATTTGCAATGTGATTTATTCCCATCCCAAATAACTTATCGCAAAAAACGGTTATTCATGTAGTGATAGCAGAGGAGATGAGGGGTTTTCAATTATTATAATCATTATTTTATTATTTTTTTCAAGAGAAGCAGTAGTATTGGTTCATGTGATGAAAAATATTAATAAGCACCTGTGAGTTCGATTCGATGGTCATTTATATCAGCAAATAGTCAATCATGATGTCGAAATTCTTTTATTTAGCATATTTCTTAATTATCAAATTCCACTATTCACCAAAACTTTATTTCTTCAGAAAAATCCCAAAAATTTACCAAAATAATTTTTCGATTTCCAGAATCAAAAAATGAAGTCATTTTTATCAATAAAATTCTAAATATAAGAAATTTAATTTTTAAATAAATTTTTTTATATTGGAAAAATAACAATTTGAAAACTACAACTAATTTTTTTATAGAATGGAAAATTAATCAAGGTCTCACAAAATTATCTGCTAACCATAAGTTAATAAAATAATAATTTTTGATTAAATTTTATGAAAATAAATTTTCATTTAAATTTTAAATTAATCATAAAATTTTAATTAAATATTTATGACTTAAAAAAATACCAACACTTATACTATGATCGTATTGTTACTTATAAGATGACTAAATTTTATTTACACATTCATGGGTGATGTTACTATTCATTTGTATTATTTTATATTCATAAGAATACATTATTATTTATAAGGGTATGTTAATTTTCACCAAAAATATAGTTTGTACTATAAGACTCCAAATAATTTAGTCATCACCACCATGTTTGTTCATTTTTCGAAATTCAAAACACAAAAGCGGGAAAATAATGTTTATTGGCTAGATTATAAATGCCACACAGTACTTAGTTATTCATTTAAGCACATAGTGTTTCCTTTTAAAATCATAAGATGTTACATTATTCCCCCTAAAAATAATTCCATCTTATCAATTTGTTTGTTTTTTTATTAAAACAGATCTCATTAATGACTAAAATCAGCAGAGGTACAGAAAAAAGCCATGTAGAGAAATTGTCCAACCATAGCTGGATATAGTCAAAAGGGCCTGAGGCTGCCAGCTGATGGGCCGCATTGTTGACTTCCCTTTTTGTCAAGGAGAAGGTGCAAGATGTGATGCACTGGCCAAGTGAGAGAATCATTTTAATGATGGTACCAAAAGGCTGGAGTCCACCATCATTTTTGTTGATAGCATTAATGACGGTAAGGCAGTCAGAATCCTCAAAAATGTCGCTCCATCCAAATTTCAAAGCGAACAACAAACCAGCAAGGATGGTCATGGCCTCAGCAACAGCCGGTTCCCAGAAAGCTTGGTGTGGTACATATTTTGCAGCAAGGATTTGCCCCAGATGATTATGGGCCAGAAGGCCGAGGGCAACAAGACCATCCTTTTGGAGGGACATGTCCACGTTAATTTTAAGAGTACCTTCCGTTGGGGAGTTCCACTGAGAGGGTGGGATGAGGACAGATCCTGTCATAAAATGGTCTTTGTGGTCTTTCCAGCCCTCAATCCAAAAAGAATCCTTGTCAATCCAGAATTTGGGAGGTTTGGGAGCATGAAGAAACACAGGATCATTGCGTCGGATCCAAATAATCTAGTCCAGCGTGCAAAGAGAACATGAGAGAGGCGAGGGAAGAGAGGAGCACCAATGTGTCATGAGATCGGGAAGGTCAGAGGCCTAAGACAGTAAATAGGTAGAGGATGGGTCCCATTTACTCCAGACTTGCTTAGCTTCCGAGCTATGAATGATGGCGTGCAAAGGAGTTTCAATAGTGCTTAGGCAGAAATAGAAAAAGGCAGAACTGGCCATATGTCAGTAAGCGAGATGGCTCATGGATGGGAGGGTTCTCGTGCAAACCTTCCCCCAAAATTGGTGAATTTTAGGGGGAACATTGAGTGTTAAGATCGATTTCCGAGGTCCCTCATCTCGGCTGGCAGGGTGGTGGCCAAGGGCCAGTATGTAGCCGGACCTCACTGTGTATTTGCCCGTGATTTCATTGGTCCAGAAAAGGTGGTCGGGGCCTACGTCAGGGATCCAAGGAATGCTAAGGATGATTCTTTGGTCCCTTTTATTAAACCAATCAAGGATCTTTTCCACACACAACCCTTGTCCCTGGTCAGAAAAAAGGCAGCTGATAGTGGCATCTTCAAAACCTGGTAGGATAGGGGATGTAGCTCACATACCATCCTTATCGATAAGACAAGGATCAGTCCAAATATTGACCGATGAGCCATACCCAATCCTCCATCCCAGTCCTTTATCTAGGAGTCGTTTTCCCCCCAAATGCTTCTTCATAGGAAGTTGAGGCGGGTACTGAGAGAGGAAGCATGGAAGTCCATGTAGACAAAAACATTCAATCTATAAATTTATCTAGACTGTTTCTATGATACCAACTATAAATCAGTGAATCCATATATTCAGATTCAGAAATATAACATTATATTGGTTTTTTTATAAGAGATAAAATAAAAATACACAATATATTATTTATTCTAGGACCATTTCCAGTCTAGGTTCTAGAGGATTAGACAAACCTTACATTGAATTAGAGTTTACAAAAATAATTACAAAATAACTAATTGGATTAATGTAAATTAGAACCATAATTTTCATTTGAAATTATAATGAATCATGTGAAAAACATTTTTAAATCATGGGACTAGCACAAAAATCTCAGTAAGATAAATAAAAAGAAGGGAAAACCCCATTATTCCATGAATACTTATAAACAAATGAAATCATTTTCACAAAGAGATACTTCTCATCTATATATACATACGTTGCGAAACATCAAATTTCCATAAAACATAGAAAGCATAAATTAAATAATAAAGGTATCATTGGACATTAATTTCTTATATTTTAACCCTCACATCTATCTTATTATTTTTAATCCTCGCAACTACCTTAAAATTTAACCCTCACAGCAACCTTATGGTGTAACCATCAGAGTTATACTTGGAAAAAAAATACGACTGACCTACAAATTACACAAAACCAATGAATTATAGGGTTATAAAGGTCCCTCCCTTTATCATAAATAATTACAAATAACACTTATCATACTCATATTACATGGATAATTGCATAAAAATATTGCTTTTGAATTTTTTGAATTAGGATTTTAAAAGAGTATTTTTAAAGAAATGTTCATTAACAATATCATATAATTGATGTGAGAATTAATAGAATGGTGGAAATATTTGTATACACTATAACTACAAAAAATAAAATGCAAAAATAAACAAAATTCACTTCACAAATAATCATAGTACCACATAATCAATGAAATAGAAGGTTAACCCAATGAAAAAAATTGGGTTAAGAATTCCCTTATATTTGAATAATCTTACGTAAAACAAGTTTAAAAATCATGTCTAATGGATAAAAAAATTTGATTAATATTTTATAGAATCATATTCATGTTTATAAAACCTTATATTATCATTTTATAACATCATTTGACCCATTTATTACTAATATTTTGTTGTTTCCATTATTTCAGGTTCATGCTTCACATGATTTCCATGGTTGGTTCATAATGTATTTTCTTGTAGAATGGAATATAAACCCCAAAAGTGGAATAAAGTTGTATTAATATGTTTATAGAATATTTAATTCTTCCATAAATCATTTTTGGTATATTGTATTAGGATGAATCATTATATAAATCATTGATGATATCCATTTAGATCATTTTGGCGGTTCTTCGATAGTCATGAACTTGTTTCATTATATAACTTAATATTACGAATATATGTTAATTAAAGGAAAAAAAGATGTTATATTATACCATTTTAAAAAAATCATCCATTAAAATCCCCTCATGACCAACATTCAAGGATGTAACAGAAATTGAATACAGATCATCCATAATTTTGGTAAATTGACACAACACTAACGATGTTTTTATTTTTTAAATAAGTGGAAGAGGAGAGGAAGAATGATGAGGTATTTTCCATAAATATGATAACAATACATAATAAATATAATTATTTAGCATTAATATCTCTTGTATAAGGGTAGGGGAAGAGAGTATAAGGAAAGAAAATAATTGAATGGAAGTACAAGAAAATGAAAGATGGTTTTTACATCTTCATACATTTTCCTTGAGATCCTTTTCAAGGCCTTTGGTATTTTCATTTTTGTGAGGATACAAGGTCCTGGACATGGGTAAGATCCTTAGAAATATTATTGGTAGAATTTAGAATATTCTCAAATATTGAGAGGTGTGAGAGGAAGAGGTTGGTAAGGGTGGTATTTATAGTGGGGGAGAGGAGGGGTTTTCCATTATTTTAATGATTATTTTATTATTTGGCTCAAGAAAAGGAATATTATTGGTTATTGTGAATAAAAGAAATAATAAGTTCATTTGAGTTCGTACTAATGGCTATTTACGTCATCAAAGACACAATCATTATGTAGAAATTCATTTATTTATCATATTTTGTAATTATTGAATTTCACTATTCACCAAAAATTCCAGTATTTTAGAAAAATCCAAAAAATTCACCATAACCATTTTTTCATGTTTAGAATTCAAAAATGAACATATTTTTACAATTTTTTTCAAAATATATGAAATTTAAATTTTTAATAAAATCACAATTTATTATAAAATTAACAATTTTAAAACAATAACTGGTTTTATAACACCTTGTAAAATTAATCAAGGCCTCAAAAAATTATATTATAACCATAAGAAAATAAAAATAATTATTTATGATTATATTTTATGACAATAAATTGTCTTTTAAATTCTAAATTAATCATGAAATTTTAATTAAATATTTATGACATCAAAAAATACCAACACATATATTATGATCCTATTGTTACTTATAAGATTCTTAAATTTTATTTATACCCTCATTGGTGAGGTTATAATCAAATAGATGATTAATTATTCATAAGGGTACATTACTATTAATTTTGTCACATTACTATCTATAAGGGTATGTTACTATTCAACAAAAATTAAGTTTGTCCAATTAGACTCCAAATAACTTATTAATCGCAACCATGTATGTTCCTTTTTAAAAATTTAAAACATATAAGTGGTAAAATTGAGTATAATGGATAGATTATAAATTCCATATAGTACTCAATATTTCATTTAATCACATAGTGCTTCCTTTTAATGTCTCGAGATGTTACAAAATATCATATAGACAATAAATGTTAGATACTTGTTCCAAAACAACTAAAAAATTGGTCAACTTTTCTTTGAGGTTCAATGATAAAACTAAAACCCTAAATTAAAATTATAGTAAATTTTTTTACATAGTTATTGATTGATTCATCATCTATCTGGTTTAGTTCAATAAATCCCTCTCCATTTTACTTTGAAGAGTTCAGGGAAAATACTTTTTTGATAAATTACATTATTAAAATATTTCCATTTTATAGATTCAAATTCATCATCTTACCTCATTTTCTTGATAATATTCTACCATTAATTAGTTTTACCTTCCAAATAGTTCACAACCAAAATAAACCTCTCATAGTCCAAGCATTAGTGAATGAATAATATCTTTTTTATAGTAGTGATTAATTTTAAAACAATATGTAAATCAGTGAAAACATAGAATAATGATGGATGTTACACAATAAAAAACTCAACATTGAGTTGTTCCTTCCTTTCTTTATTTGTATTTTCAATATAATTCATCATAATATTAATAAATTGGTATAGTTTGGTGTGCATTTCCAATAGATTTAACATTTCAGCCTAGATTTTATTGGTTTTTTCATGAGGATAGTAATTCCATTAATCATCACATTCCTTCCTCCCACAACTCATCTTAATTCCATATATTGACTAAAACAAAAATCATAGTCTGAGAAACAATCATCATTAATTAAAGTGGTCAAACATATAAAAAACATTCCAATGATATCTTAAATTATAACACCTTCTTATCATCCAATGGAAATTCATGTTTATCATATATCACTTTCAGTTCATCATTGGTAGTAAAAGATTTTATATATTCATTTTTATAATGGTCTATAGAGAGAATGGTAATTAGTCCAAGCATATCCTCCGAGGTGTAAAATCTGGTGTTTAGTTAGGCCTCTTTTTCAGGAACCACATGAATGTTAACTTAATATCTTACCAATAATTTTGGGGTTATTACCCATAGTTGCATATATACCACAACCAGTATCCACTTTTTTGAATCCATATTGAGATCTCAATGATAGGAAACCACAAAATCTGTATTTTAGAAAAATATCATGATATGATTGTATAATTTGACTTATCCAAAGGATTTTCAAAAAAAATTATCTAAATATCTAAAAATAAAAAAACTCTAACATCATACCAACTAAGGTGAGCCAAGCATTTAATTATTAAATAATACATAATTTTAGAAAAATATTCAATACATCTCATAAAAACACATTCCCTAAAATTGTAATGGTTTAGTGTCTTTTGATACTAGTATCATAAGAAACTTATTTCCAGAATGATATTCAATGAATCCCATCAAGTTCATCACATGAAGTACCCTTATTAAAAATACCTTACATAAAACCATTCTTCATAACATGGGTAAAATGAAACATATGAAAGGTTGAGTTTGGATTCTAATTAGGTATAAATATATTAAATATCAATCTATGACCATATGAGATAATACTATAACATTAATGGTATTATAGCATGATCGTAACATATGAAATTCATACCCAATCAATAAAATAACATTAATCATGAGTAATATAATAAACCTGTTTCATGAAGAATCTATAAGTCATAATATTTCATAATCATACATAACCATTCCAGAGTCATGAGAACATATCATCATCATAAGACATAAGTATTTTTCATACACATAAGCATATAAAATAATTTACATAGTCTAGGATTACTACCAAAACTATCATATTTTATAGATTCCTCTAGTGAATTGAGTTAACTCTGCATACCTATCATTTTTTTAGTTAAGGCTCACTTCTAATACTATCATAGTGGACTGATCCCCATAAACAAATTGGGTCACTCCAAACTCTAGTTCATATTGTCTCATGAGATATCATTATTTACCCAATTCTTTGGAGGGAAATATAATTTTAGACCTGCTAGTCACATAATGAAAACCAACAATATTTATTCCATTAGATCATAAAAACATTCACTATATAAGCATACATAAAAAGAAATGGATTTCATAAATATTTCAACAGAACTTAATTAAAGTATGGGTAATTAATGGTTTTCATGGAATCATACTTAAATCATCTTCTTAATTTTCTATATAAGGAAATGAATTGGATGGTATCATAATATCATATCCCGAATAAATAAAAAAATCCTAAAGGAAGTTCATATAGATTAAAAATATATTATAAAGACTATTTGAACATTTAATTGAAAATAAGGAAAATGTAAATATCTATTCATATTTTAAAAAAATTATATATTACTGAAAAGTATTTTATTTGAAAATAATTCTTAAAATTGAAAACTAATATTCAACTAAATGAATAATCATGATGGCAAGAAATTCTTTTCATTCGAAATACGATAAAATAGAAAATATTTCACACTTTTGTAAAAAGAAAAAAATTATCTCTTACACTTTTTTTAAAAAATATATTCCTTTTAAATCATACTAAATAATGTAATACATAGTGAAAATAATATAAAACATCTCTGGTATATTTAAATACTTACATAAAATAGTTTTAAGAATAAGTATATGGAATACAATGATTCCCATAAAAAAAGAAATATTGTCAGATTTTATTAAAAAAATTTAGATTATTTTATGTATTAAATGGAGTAAAATATATATGTGTGTGAAACCCGAAGATAAATATTGGTAAATAATATATTTTGGGTTTAAATTATAAGTATCGTTTAATTTCTCGGAAAAGAAATTTAGCATAGATAGTCCCGAAATAAAAAGAGATTATAGAAAACCCCTTACCTCATGTTCTACCTTACTTTTTAGGCATTCAAAACTCATTTTAAAAAAATATATATTTAATATTAATATATTATATAACAATATTTATATATAACTTATTATATATCATTCCCTTATAATTTATAATTACCCCTTTATTTACAATTCTTAATTAAAATCAATTTTCAAGTAAAAACTAGTTCATTTTCCATTCCTGTTTTGGCTCAATAGCTTTTGTCATTGAAATTTTATTATTGTTTCATTATATAAATAATATTAATAGTTTAATAAATCATAAATTTTTTTATTATATAAACATTTATAGAAATACATATATGTTGTTAATGAAAAATTAATTACATCACTTCATTGTGATGGTAGCTTGTACGTACACACTAGTGATGTCCAATATTCAATTTATGGAATAAAATAAATTTAAATAATAACTATCCTATAAATAATAATAAATATATCATATATATTCATTAAATACATATATATAACCATCCATGATATATGGTGATGAAAAATAAAATACATCACTTTGTTTCAGGGGAAGTTCTTACGTACACATGTGTGATGTTTTTATTTTCCATTAGATGTAAAGTATATATAAAATAGTTATACAATTAACATTACAACATATAATTATATTAAATATATAGAATATATCACATAAAAATGGTTATGAAATATTTTTATAAGGTTTAAGAAGAAGGAATCATAAAAAATATTGGTAAGAATATATACATATTCTTCAAATATCCTCCTCTAAAAAGCTCCTTAAGGATTCTTGGATGGGTAATCTAGAAAAAAATCACTTCACGGTCATTTTTAATTATTTTGGTAGGTTATTTGGGTAGATATTTATCATTCTATGTTCTCAAATAGTGTGGAGAAGTAAAAAAATAAGAGGTGACCTTTTATAAGAGTTGGATAAAAAGTTGGCAAACATATAAAAAATGATTATATAATATATGTACTACACAAATAAAGTGGATAAAAATAGTAAAAAATTAAATATAAAAATTATATGGTAGAAATAAAACCATCTAGTAAAATTAAAATAACTTTTTCGAGTTATTTGAAAGCATATCTATTCGGATCACACCTCTTTTTTCTATTAAATCCTTACCATGATAACAAGCTTTTTACCATGGTAACTATTTTTTACGAAACAAATTAATTATTACTTATTTAATAATCATAATTATGTTGATTCAGACATATGGAATCCATTTCACCAAATTAAATTCCCTAATGTGGGGGAAATTAATTCTATAGTAAATGAGAAAAACATAAAAATAATAATTTTTAGGAAAAATACATTTTTTAGTTATAAATAAAACTTCCATTCATTACATTATTAGTAACCACCAATAGAATAATTTTATTTTATTTAAATGAACCGAATATTTAACAATTACATTTAAAACATTCATAAATATTTGTTAATTAAATTTACTAAGATAAAAACACATCGTGCACATATATATAGTTTAATGGAAAAATACTACTTTACCATGAAATGAATTTTTCTCCACCTATAAAAAATTGAAAATTAATGTTCGAAATATTATTTATTTTTTACATTAAATACCTATTTACTTAGAAAATTATATAATTATTGATAAAGATACATAACATTGAAAAATACAATACTTTGAAAAATAATTGAGGAAATGATATTATTTTTAACATTTAATATGCCTTACTTATTTTATGGGAGTTAATCAATAGTTTTTATTTTAGTAAAAATTTAATACATATTGTTCATAAATTTTTTAGTCTAATTTACACCCACTAATCGAATATATATTTTATAAGAATTTAAATTAATAATAATATTTCAATATTATATCATGGTCTCTTTAAGCTCAGTTTTGATTAAAAACAACTATAAAAAACATTCAATTTATTTGAAGAGTAATATATCCTAAATTATCAATGTGTCACCAAAACCATATCTTTGAGTATGTAATGACTCAAATTATCCCAATTTTTATTTAAAATTTTATTTCGGAAAATTTTGTGATGAGGCACTAAGACATAGTACGATTATGAGTCCATGTGTTCCAAAAATGGTTTTTTGAAAATTTTTATGTTTTTAATAGTATTCATTCGAAGATTTCCAAAAATAAGTTGAATATACTTTAAATGGTTCCTAGATCAGAATTACTAAGACACTGTTGAGCTCAAAATGGGGGCTTTACCCAAGGTACGACCTAACATTGGTCGTTGCGGGTCATCGAAAGAATAATTCACCAAGGACGTAATAATAAATAAAATAATTTTATTAAATAATTTTATTTTAAAATCCTAATAAATCATGATTTTTCACTCAAATTGGAAATATGAGACCATCTTTGAGTTCGTAATGTGGTGATTTCCCAAGGCGAGGCCTGACATCGGCCCTTGTAGGTCTGCTGGGATAAATTTTTTTGCATGCTTTAATGAATAAAATAATCTGTGATTTTATTTTATTTTCATGGTATGTTGAAATAGCGACACTATTTATTTTTGAATAATGAGATAGGAAGGGACCCAGGGTTAGGCTCATAACAATAAATATTTCTTGGAGACTCTAGAGAGAATCATTAGAGAATTATCTCAGCAGTAACGAAAAACACCGGGATTAGAGATCATTCATGATGTATCACTAACAGAAATCAATCCTTGAAATATAATGATCCATATCTAATTCAGGGTGGTTTTTCTTATTTATTTCCTTATTATTATTTCTCATGATGAGCGTAAGTCAATCCATGAATATATTTATCCATGAATTTATCATTGCGGGATGATTGATAATTAGGAAATTTATTATCAAGAGATTAATTTATCCTCTTAATTTTCTCATCTAATGAGAAAAAATCAATGATAACATAAAAAGGATAATTCCCACTCCTCATATTCTTCTTTATTCTTTTCTCTCCTCTATTCTAGATGTTCTTCATCGTTGAACCCTCGGGTTGCAGATTGACATTGGGGGGGTCTAAATGAAATTGCATTACCAAATTGGAGGACAAATGAAACCAATTCCATATCTATGTAGATTAGAACCCAATAATTATAGATATTACTTCGTTTCTAGAATCCTATCATTAATGGTGGCTTGGTGGCCCACGAAAGGGACCACTGACATGGGTCTAACATGATGGTCTGACATGGAGGCACAGGGCAGTGTGGTGACCAGAGGTGGAGGCTGTGGATAAGGACAAAGAAGGTGACAACAAGCCTCATGGGACAAGGCAGGTGGCCCCATGTGGTGATGGTAGGCTACAGACACAACAGGCGTCCACGTACGGAAGAAGCAACTATAGAATACAACTATTTCGTGGGATGCATAGGTGGCGGTGTCTACGTGGGATATAACTGATGACCATATTGACCAGACCAGGGGAGGGAGGATGGCCTATGTGGATTGGTCTGGGCCCATGTGAAACGGTTTGTGTCCAGCATAGTTTGGTTGGGCCCAATAATGATGGACCAGGTCTGGTCGGACACACTAGGTCAGGTCAATCCTTGGGTAGCTAGACTACGCCATGGTCGACCAAGATACCATACGATCATGTAAGATCATGCTTCCTTGGTGGGGTTGACCGTGGGGGTAGCCATACTGGGCGGTCGACCACAATGTTCGACCTCAATGGGTGATCTACATGCTAGTGGCCTCCCCCTTCTAAAAATTCAAACAAACATAACTTTCAAAAGGTAAATACATTTGAAGAGTTGTATGTGTTTTTGAAACCCTTACAGTAAGAAGGTCATTTAAATATTTCCTAATTTGGTTTTTTCTGGGAGTGTGAATATGACCTCATAGCTTGATGAGTGAATTCTCCCAGAATGAGAACTCTTTGAGCAATCATTTATGTGATAGGATATGACCTGAAGACTATGTGTCTTATGGAGACTATGTGTCTTATGGATGCTGTAGGTCTTATAGAGATTGTGTGTCTTATAGAAATTGCGTGTCTTATGGAGACTGTGTGTTTTATTGAGACTATTTTTCTTATGGAATTGAGTATATCTGGATGATCTTGATATATTTTTAGTAAACATATATCTATGTGGAACTAACTATGCATTCTTTTGTGGAATTCCATGGTTGTATTTCTTCATGGAATTTTTGTTGTGGTATTCATTCATGGAATTTCTATTGTGGTATTCATTTTTTGTATTCCTTTGTGGTATTTCCTTTTTGGTATTTCTGTTGTGGTATTCCTTTGTGGTTTTGGGGTGTCCTACTGATTAATCTTTTACTCACCCCTAAATGGGATTTTCTCATGCCTTTCATGTCTTTTGCATACGATTGACCCTTTTATGGAATTCTAGGAAGACTAGGACCATAATGTGCCCAGTGAGACCAGGCAGGCCGAGGTGTGTTTGGACAGCTTTCAAATGACATTCCCATTACCATGACTTTAATGGTTGGAATTGTGGCTACATACTCTTTTATTTTTTGTGAATTTTTTGGACGTGTCTACATTACAATAATTTCACTATTGTACTGTGGTTCTAGGATATAGTGGTTTTCATGCATTGTTTACTTAGGGTTTTTACATCTCAGCATTTTTTTCTTGAATTTTTGTGTGTGTGTACAAGAAATTTGAAAATTTAATCCCATTTGTGGGATATTCCTAGCCAATTCAAGTCACTATTCCCTATCCTATTAGAGGTGGGATTGGGGTATTCATGATAGTGGTCCCTTTGGGATGGGTCGTGAAAAAGTGGTATTAGAGGGGTTCGGTTCTACATTAGGATCTAGAGTCTGTGTCATTGGTTTGGGGCAATAGTGTTTGGTGTTTTGAGTTTGGAGTTTAGGCTAGGTAATCCAGTGTTAGTGAGGTGGCCAATGTATCCATACTCTAGGAATCTGAGAACCTTATTTTTGACTTGGAACATGAAAAAACTGGTTCTAGGAAAAATAATGGTAAATGAATCATATAGGAATGGTTTGTGTCATCCATGTCCTTATTGAGTTTCTCTCCATATATTCTCTAATTACTATGACAGATCTTGTTTTATTACAAGATGCCTCCATAGAGACAGACATCCAGGATTACATTTCATGATCATGATGATGATCCACCAAGTGACGAGGCATCGATATAGTAGAATGTACATGAGATAGCACCCCGAGGGGGTTTACCAGCTATACCACAACCAGTCGAGTAGAAGCTACTACTAGTAATACTAGTTTAGGATGTTCACATCCTGAGCGTGTTGCATGGGTTTCATTGGTAATGACCTCCTAGGTTTTGGGGTGATCCAAACCCCCAAGAAAGATGAGGATTAGATAGAGGCAGTTACCCAAGTCTTTCTCCTTGTGATGATGGCTTTCGACTAGATATAAGTCTTTTTTGTGAGTATTTTTCTAGGATCTATAGGGTGATGGTGAAGCGTAGTGACCCAAACACAAGACGAGATGACTCTATCTTTAGAAAACATAGAGTTTGTCTTCAAAGAGGAGTTCTTTTCGGCTATGTTGTGGTCAGTGCGTGTATATGAGATTCTTTATCTATAGTAGGGAAATAACAAGGCGGAATAGTATTCAATGAGATTTAGTGATATTTTTTACTACTCCAATGATGCGGTATGATACCCATTATTCAGGTCTCAAACCATCAATCTGGGCTTATGCCAAGAGATTTGGGAATCCATTATATCCCTTAGAAATCCTACTAATTCTGGTGTACTTGAGTTATCCCTGCAATTGGATAGATTTATAGTAGAGTAAGAACCTATAGTGGGAGCTCCCAATAGGAACCAGGTAGTTTAGACCTTAGTAGAAGGTATAAAATGATAGTTTTAGGGACCCAATCATGTTTTATTCCATGGGACATGATCTCCAAACATTTTATTAGTAGTGAAAGGATCATAGAGTAGCTTGAGTCAGCAAAGGGATAGGTTTTGTTACTCATGTGGCGGTCAGGGAAATCTGGCATGAGATTTCCCAACTCATCATATGACTGATCAAGTGACAGTCAAGGGGAATCCAAGGTAGAGGTGAAGACAGAAGTAGGGTGGTCTGTATGGTGGAAGACGTGTATGGGGAGTAGGTAGGGTGGTAAGAGTTGGTCAGAGGATCGAGCTACTACTACCACCGACACCAGGTGTTCTGAGATAGGCTTAGGGAGCTGGTGGATAGGGACCACACCGGCTACAGGTGATGGTGGATTATTAAAATGAGGCTATGGGGATGATTAGAGGTACTATCTATGTATATTCCACATTAGATTTAGTTTTGATACACACAGGTTCATGTAATTCTTTTTTTTCACAAACCTTATTTCAGATTCAATGATTCTGATTAAACATTGACTCAACCCTTACACATAGATACATTTATAGAAAAATATTCAATGATCACACATTGGTACGAACAATGTGACCTTACTCTTTGAGGTGAGAGTTTTAGATGAGATTTCTTGGTAGTGGAACCATGGCCTTACAATGTCATTCCTCATATGGATTAGTTATCTATAGTTTATTCTCAAATTGACTATTTTAGGCATAGAGTGCGGTCTGTCTACAGTTATGGGACCGGGTTTTCCATTATTAGTGAAAAGGATACAAAATAAGATTAGGTTGGACTCATAAATGTGAGGTTGTAGTCGATTACTCATAATTTGGCTAGCCTAATCCTCGGTGCGGTGGATGATATGATTCCACAGTTTCCTATAGTGGTGGCATAGTGTGAGGAAATATTTCCTTAGGATATTCTAGGATTACCTCCCCATAGAGAGGTAGACATATTCATCGATCTATACCCTGAGAAAACACTAATATATAAACCTATATATTGGATGTATCCCATAGAGCTTCGTGAGTTGAGGGTGCAGTTGGAGAACTTGTAGATTAAGTGATTCGTGAGACCTAGTGTTTCACACTGGGAATCCCAAGTGTTGTTTTCCAAGAAGGTGGACAAGATTTTAAAGTTATCTATGGAATTTTGGTTCCTGAACTAGGTGACTATGAGGAACAAGTATCCACTACCAAAGATCTATGAACTCATCGATCATTTGAAAGGGGTTTGGTGGTTCTCGAAGATTGACCTCAAATATTTCTATCACGAACTACGAGTATGGGATGTGGATATTATGAAGATAGAAATTAGCTGTTGTTACAGACACTATGATTACTTGGTAATGTTTTTTGGTGTGAAAAAAACCCCAACATTTTTCATGGGACTCATGATCTAGATCATTCATCTTACAAAGACTAGTTCTTGGTGGTCTTCATTGATGACATCCTACTATACTCGACATCTGAGGAGGAGCACATGGGACACTTGAGTATTGTCTTAGAAACACTACAAGAGAACCAACTTTTCCAAAATCTCTCCAAGTGTCAGTTCTAGATTCTAGAAGTCTCTTTTATGGGAAACATTATTTCAAAGGCTAGAGTTATAGTGGATCCAGTGAATATTAACGTGTTTCTTTCTTAGAAGTCACCAATGAGTATTACTAGGGTGAAAAGTTTACTTTTTTTGGATGGGTATTATCTAACTTTTGTACCCACATTTTTTAGATTATCAGCATCCTTGAAACTTTTACATAAAATGGAATTCCTTTTGTATGGATAGAGAAGTTCCAGGAGAGTTTTCATCAGTTGAGTAAGACATTGTCAAGCGTTCCCATCTTGAGATTGACAGAGGAGGGTACCAAGTACATAGTCTTATGTGATGCATCAGGAAATAGTCTTGGTTTTGTCATGATTTAAGGGAAATTGGTGATTTCCTATGGTTCATTATAGTGTATGTTACATCATAAGAACTATGAAACCCAATGTTCTTAGGTTATGAGGGGTAGTATTCGCTTTAAAGATATGGTGACATGACATGATGAGTAAGAAATTTATCATCTACTCTAACCACATAAGTCTAAAGTATATCTTCTCTCAAAAAGATATTAACATGAGATAGATGTGATGTCTATAGTTCCTCTGGGACTATGCCTTTTATTTTTTCTGTACTTCTGGAAAGGGGAACACGGTGGTAGATTCTCTTAATAAGACATCCATTTTTCATTTGTTGAAAGAGGCATTAGAGTAGTTGGACTTGTTACAGATATCCATTATGGATGGGGTGGAGTACCTTAACTCTAGTATATGGTTGTTACCTATATTCTCTTATAGTTATTCATGGAGGAACAACATGGGGATACCAACTACAAGAATTTCCATTCTCAGATGTCTATAGGGTATTCCCCTGATGGATATTCAAAAGGTGGGGAGAAAATTATTCTTTTTAGAGGGTGCACATAGTACAAGTGGAATTGTAGGGGGGGAGGAGGTTTTGAAGGAGTTATATACATGCCCTTTGGTGGTACATCCAGGTTTGGAGAAGATGTACCAAGACCTCCGGCATCGTTTTTGGTGGTTATGGTTGAAGAAGGGAGTTGTAGAGTTTGTTTATCGATGCCTCACTTGTTAGTAGGTGAAGTTTGAGGACCACGTTCAAGCAGGTTTGACTCAACCCCTTGAGGTTTTAGAATGTATGTTTGATGAGATATCTATGTACTTTGTGACAGGTTTACCATGTACGTCCTGGTGACATGATACCATCTAGGTGATCATTGACTAACTCCCAACTCTTCTAACTTTCTAGCTATTTGAATGCAGAGTTCAGTAGAGAGATTGTGGCACCTCTCTATGAAAGATATAGTTTAACTCCATGGATTTCCATCGATTATAGTGTCAGATAATGATTCTCACTTTACATCCTCATTGTTTAGGGTATTTCAGGAGGTGTTTGGGATTCACTTATGCTTGGGCACAATGTTTCACCCAAAAATGGATAGTCAGACGAGGCAGACCATAATGGTTTTGGAGGACATCCTAAGTGCTTGTGTGTTATATTTTGGATACACTTAGGAGTATCACCTACCCCAGGTGGAGTTTTTTTAAAAAAAACGATACCATTCCACCATTGGTATGGCACCATTTGAGGCCTTGTATTGACGACCCTTCATGCCACCACTTTTCTAGACAAACCCAGGAGAGTCAGTACTCATGGGTCCGAGGATGGTGCAGCTAAATACAGAGAAGATAAATATCATAATAGTGTGGATGAAGAATACACAGATCAAATAGATGTCTTATATTGATAGGTGGCGGAGTCCTTTCGAGTTCAAGGAATAAGACCATGTGTTCCTTAGGGCCTCACCTTGAGGCGGATTGTAGTGAATTAGATGGGTCGGAAAGCTATCTCTAAGGTTCATTGAACCACTCTTGATACTACATAGAGTTTGTGAGGTCACAAACAATATGTATTTACCTCCGTAGATAGAGAGATTAAAAAATTCCTTCCATGCGTTACAACTGCGGAGGTACATGCACGACGCATTTCACGTCGTTGACTAGGGAGACCTAGACATCAAGGAAGTGGTAACTTTTATAGAGTACCTAGTGAAGACCAAGGATTTTAAGGATATTATATTTTATGGGTGGTTGATTCCTTTGGTATGTGTCTTGTGGTAGCAAAGAAATCTCCTAGAGAGAATATGGGAGAGGAAAGATCGGATTCACGATCAGTACCATTATTTGTTTAATTATCCATTTTTTGGATTTTCAAGGATGTAAATACCTAATTTTGGGGGATTTGAATGACTCATATTTTCCTGATTTTAGTTTTAGGATTTTTTTGGGAAACTTATGCGACCAAGAGCTCAGATGACCTGGGATTCTGAGGCCCTGTGTTCCCAGAAAAATTCTTTGAAAAATGTTATGTTTTTAAAAGCATGAACATGTGACATTCCTAAAAAAGTGTAATACATTTTAAATGGTTTACAAGATCAAAAATATGTAGGAACGGTTGATCTCAGTAAAGAGGCTTTACCCTAGCTGTGACCTAACTTTGGTCAGCATGGTTCATCTGAAGAAAAGGTCACTAAGGATGTAATCGTAAATATAATAATTAAATAAAATAATAATATTTTAAAATACTAATAACTCGTGAATGGTGAATTAGATTGAAAATTTGAGACCATCATTGAGTTATTAATTTTTTTTTCTCTATGTGAGGCCTTATATAGGTGAACATGGGTCGGTTGTGAAAAATAGTTTTGGAACGTTTTAATGTATAAAAAAATTGTGAGTTTATTTTATTTTAACATTATGTCAACATAGAAACAACGATTATTTTAAATGAAGAGCCAGTAATGGTCACAGGGTTATGCTCATAACCTTTTAAATTCCATGGATTTATAGATATAATCTATATATAATTATATTCACATAGAATAAACACATAAGGATCAGATATCATTCTTTACGGATTTCCAAAAACAATCAATCCCTATTAGAGAACGATCCATATCCTAGGTAGGGAAGTTGTTTGTTTTTTATTTCCAAATTATTTATTTTCTTGATGAGAATAGATCTATTTACAAACATATTGATCCACATATCAATCATTTTGGGATGGTTGATTATTAAAGGGTTTATTATCCAGATATTTGTTAATACTCTTTGTTTATCCTTCTAACTAGAACGAATCGAGGTCGACATATACAGAAGATGGTGTCCATTCTTGAGGGTGTTAATCATTCATTTATCTCCCATGTTCATGGAGTTCCTTTTCTTTGGAAGATCATGGTAGCTTCTTTACTTTCCAAGGGGACACAAATTTAATTGGACCCTAGATTGGAGGAAATAGGAAAAGAGATCAGATCTATGTAGATCAGGACCCAAGCATCGCAAATATGACTTTTTTTCTGAAAAATGAGGATCATAGGTGATTCGGTGGTCTGTTTAAGGGACCACTGATATGGGTCTGAAGTAATGGTCTAGAATGGAGGCTCGGATACCAAAGGTGGAAGTCATTAGAGAAGCTGTGAACGGCGACAACGGGACAATATGGGATGCGGGGGGAATCATGGTGTTGAGGTAGCGTCACCATGGGACATGTCTAGTGACTGCATTGATAGGGCCCAACATCTGGCATGTGAGCGGGTCATGCCATAGGAGGAGGGTCGGCCCAGCTATATCAAGGTAGGCCCAGAAGAAATGGTCAATGCCTAGGGGAGTTGGGTCAGGCCCAGAACAGACGGACTATGTCAGGTCGAAGCCACTGTGTCAGGTAGAACTTGGGAAAGCCAGACCAGACTCTGGTCGACCATGGTAGTCTACCATAATACACGGTCAATAGATCTATCGTGCGTCGATGAGAAATGGCTGATGATCGACCACTATGGTTTCTCGGGCTACCTTGGTGTGGTCAAATTTAGGGCTGTCTAGACCAGACGATGGCCGCCACAGTTGGTGGACCAGTCTTACGGTTGATCAGCATTCCCAGTGGCCTTCCACCTACTAGAAATTAAAACATGAATAACATTATAACAGTGCATCCATTTGATGAGACTTCTATAGAGTTGGGACCCTTACAATGAGAAGTTTATTTTGAAATAACTATGTGGGGTTTTGTGAGAGTGTGAATATGACCTAATGGATTGAGGAGTTAGTTATCTCAAAACAAGCATGCTTAAAGAAAATGAATTATGTCTAGTTGTGACCTAGAGAATGCGTGTCTTATAAAGACTACATGTATTATGGAGATTATGTTTCTTATGGAGAATGTGTGTCTTATTGAGATTCTGTGTATTATAGAGACTATGTATCTAATTGAGGATATGTGTCTTATTGGATTAATTATATCTTCGTGTTCTTGATATATCTACTTTATATATATATCTATGTGGAACTGACTATTCATTCCTTTATGGTATTCCATGGTGGTATTTGTTTATGGAATTTACATTATGGTATTTATTCATGGTATTTCATTTGTGGTATTATTTTGTGAGATTATTTCAGGGTTTTTCCATTGTGATATTTCTTTATTGGTATTCATTTGTGGTTTCGTGGTGTCCTACTGATTTTTGTTTTACTCACCCCTATATAGGATTTTTAGTCACATGTCCTATGTTATGCAGACAATTAGACATTTGATGGAATTCCAGGTAAACTAGAACCAGGTAGTTCCCTGTGAAACTAAGTAAGATGAGGTGTGTTATGGAAGCTTTCAAATGATAGTCCCCGTACATTGAATTTACTGGTTGGACTAGTGGATAGAAACTAATTTCTTTTGGTGGGATTGTATTGGCCATGTGTACATTCTAATACTTTCTCTGTTGTACTCTGGATGTGGGATATAGTGGGTTTCATGCATTATTTACTTATTATTTTTACATTTGAGAATTTGTGGATTGTATATGTGTTTGTCTGTATAGGTAGTTAATATAATGGATACCATTTGTAGGATTTTTTACTTGGTGAAATTCACTAGACCCTTTCCTATTGGGGAGGGCATGGGGTAATCTTGAAACGAGCACATATGGGATGGGTCATGATATTATTGATATCGGTTAAGTAAATAATACCCCCTTCTAACATAACATCCCAAGTATGGACAAAACCACACCAACACACCAAGACTATAAAGGGGAATCCATGCCTCACTAGAAAAGACCTCAATTGAGGGAGTATGGTATATAGATAAGGAACTTGAACACTAAGTTAATGGTGGTAACCTGAGACTACCTAAAAGATGAGATACATGACCATTTTATCATGGTTTATGGGTGTAATACCTAACCCTATATATAGAATAACATTTTGGATCTCATTCCCCAACTGTATCGGAAAATAAAAGTCCGTATTTGATAACATGAGCCTCAAATTAAGGACTCCACACCATAGGTTTATTGGGGAATACCTAACCCTATGTAAAGTATGTAAATGAATTGATTGCTACTCATGATCCCTCTTTTAATCCCTAATGTTACAAATAAAATATATACTTATCTCACCTCACAAACATCCATAAATGTAAAAAGACTATCCTCTTGTGATATAAGTGAAAAAATACACATGATAAGATGTTAATTTTCTTGAATTGGACACCAGTAGAAATGATATGAAAATCCCCATAAAAAGAAATTAGGTCGTGTGTTTTCATCTTAGATTTTCATATGATGTACTTTGTGAGGGTGGTAATTCTTAGTGGGGCATGTGGAATACCATGAATGGTGTATCATAATGAAGCATAACATTAAAGAACCTAGAACAAGTAGCCTGAAGATAGTGGTTACATTATTACTTTATAACTAGGTACAATAAATTACATCTGAAAGGATCAAAATTGTTTATTAGTCTGGTTAAACCAGATATATAATTAAAAATCCATAATACATTGTAATACATAAAATTCACAGGGGGTTTCCTCTGAGAACACTATTATTCCCCTTAACATTTCCATTCATATCAATCATAAAACAGTTCTTGTTATCATAAGGAAAATAAAACATATGAAAGGGGTAAGGTGAGATGATAAATAAATATGAGCAGACTTTGGAAGCTATGATGAATAAATAACCAAAATCAACATGGAATGGTAAATAACTCAAATAGGTGCATTTAAAAAAATAATTTTTTAACAATATGGAAGGAACAAGGGATGGTCAAATAATTCCATATAAATACTCACATGAACATGAAACATATCTATGGATATTATAACTAATAATTAATCACATTTATATCAATAACTAATAAAATAGTGAGTTAATTTATAATTCTAGACATCATAATCATATTGTCAAGAGCATTCACTATACATTTCAAAACTATAAGTAAAACCCCATTTAATTTGGCCAACATAATTTTTTATGATACCTACCAATGTATCGATAAGAAGTGTAATTGAGATCCCCTCCCCTATCCTAATAATTCAAACCTATTCCTCTTATGAATGTGGTGAAACATAATAAATAAAAACATTCATATTGAGAAGATGACATATGAAATTCTAATACTTACCCCAATAAATAATTATAAACTATCTAGAATAATATGGGGAATGGTAAAAGATATTACATCTATAGAAAACATTTATCATAAACCATCCAGATAACCAATGAATAGGTTATCAATATATCATATCTCTATAAGAGCATTGGTAGAATAATGGTTTTTTTTAATGAAGAGTACAGTTCTTTTTTTAAATTATTCTTGATGAAAATAAACATTCCACATTGAATATAAAATTTTAAAACTAAAAGTTCAATAAAATTATGAATATAATTTTATATAAAATAATCTTTGAAATGATTAAAATAATCCTTAAAACTATTATTGGTCATAATGATAGGAAACATATATTATACCTTCTATGTCGTACTCTACACCACATCTGGACCAAAAATAGCTACCTCCCCAACTTCTGTACAATACAAAGGTGAACAAAATTGTCTCCCATACAAGGCTTCTAACAGAACCATAAAAATGGAATATTGATATCTATTATTTTAAGAAAAACCTACCAAGAAAAATTTTCACTCACAATACCCACCAAAGTCCGTGACACATGCTCGCAGCATGTCCTCTAACGTCTGGTTAGTCATATCTCTCTACCCATCTATCCGGGGGTGGAAAGTAGTGGTCAGGAGTTACTGAGATCCAAAATCCTGCTATTATCCCCTAAAAACTCATGACGTAAAATGTGTGTCCTAATCTAAGATGATTTATCTTGGAACCCCATTCATCCGCACCACCTCATCCACAAACCTTCTCTTCAAGGTATCCATTGTGCTCGACTCCTTAATCAATAAGAAGTGAGCTGATTACTTCAATCAATCCACAAATAACCAGATTGAATCATAGTCACCCAATGACATGGGCAATACTATGACTAAATCCAAAGATATTTCATCCCACTTTTTCTCGGGGACATCTAGGGGTTGAAAAAAACTGTCGAGAACACAGTGCTCATCCTTCACCTAATGGAAAACTAGCAACTTTTCCACAAACATATCCACTATCCACTTCATCCTACGCCACCAATACTATTCACTCAATCCACAATACATCTTGGAAACTCTCAGGTGTATCTCTATAGGTTTTCCATTAATATCATGAAGAACTCCCTCACATATAGCTACTGGAACAAACACCTTCTCCTGGAACAACATCTGATTCTGAATATCCTCTGACCATCCCTTCAGATCATCACCATCGTCAATGAGATCATGCATCACCTCCACCTCTGAGTCTCCCCACTAAGACTCTCCCACCTGCTACCTCAGAGAAGAATTCACGTTCATCTAAAACAGAAAGTCTCTTCCACAATCCATTTATACATCTAAGTTTCAGGCAGTCAACTCCTCTATCTCCCTCCAAGTGTCCATAGATTTTCGAACTACCTCTCTATTTGACTTCCTACTCAAGACATCAGCCACAAAATTACCCTTCCTGGAGGTGTTGGAGATCTCAAAATAATATCCTAAAACAACTCCACCCCCACCTCTACCCCATGTTCAAATATCGTTGAGAGAATTTATACCTCAAAATATTGGGATTTTTGAAGACCATAAAGTGTTCCCCGTTGAGGAAATGTGACCACATATTTAGTGAAAACATGACTGCTTATTGATCCAGATCATGGGTGAAATAGTTACATTCAAGGGGGTGAAACCAACTAGACCCATAAGAGATCACTACTCTTTTCTACATCAGCACACACCCCAAGCCTATATGGTATGAATCATAAATAACTCAAAACATCACCTCTTATTATAGGAATTAGAGAACTAGAGAACAGACCAAATTCACCTTTAGGTAGTTGAAAGTTGTATGACATCGCTCATTCCAGACAATGGTCTGGTCCTTTCGAGTCAGAACTATTAATGGAGATGGTAATCGAGATAAATTGGGTACAAATATCTATTAATAGCCTAACATATCATTAAAACTATGAACATATTCCACATCCATGGGTGATTCCCAAGAAAAGATTCCCCATAAAATTGATGGGTCCATCACTACCCCCTGATGAGACACCAAATTTACATGGAATAGGACCTCCCATGTCCAAAACATACACTTAGACAAAATTTAGTATTGATGGTGGCCTCGAAGGACCTCTAAGATAGTATTGAGAAGCTCGATATTCTCCTCCTCTAACTCCATGTAGATCAGAATATCATTAATGAATACAATGACCAACCAGTCTTGTAACTCATAAAATATGGAGTTTATATGTCTCACAATCAATTATAGGACCTTGGCCCCTCTTATGATGGTCGAATCCCTATAGGAAAAAACCTCAATGGGTCTTGGAACCTGAGAGCTACTACGAGAATTCGTTCCCTTTATAGAACCCTACTAGATCCCCTCTAATAGTATACCTCCTTGAGATTGAATTATATCAACTACCTCTACCTTTTTTTTGTACCTCTATATATACTGGCAAGGTTAAAGGAGTAAATGTGTTATGAAGAGAAGGATGAAGTGCCTCCTCTAAGAATCTTTCCAAAGACTCATCTTTTGGAAAGAGATCTGGAGCGAAGAGAATGTGGTCCTTGAACATTATTCCCAACACCCGTACTAAAAAACTCCCCAACTAGTGGGATTGTATCCCCTGTCACTTCTCATCCTTCAAGGTCAAATATAGTAATTCTACTTGGAACTCATTCTCTAAGTTATCCCATTGAATGTCATCCTCTTTTCTCTCCACCGGGTAAAACATACACCAATAATTCATAGCTCCCCTTATCTGACTGACTTATAATTGAACCCATTACTCTATCAGAGCCCATATCAGGAGGAAGGTGATCTCAGCCTCCTCAAGCAATTTATCTATCTCTATGTCTGAGACACTACCCTCAAAATTTACTAAGGTTTGCCATTGGAAATCAAGTGAAGTTATCTACCACTAGTTGTCCTTCTCCTTTGGACCAACACTATTCTATTCATCTAGATTAGCCAATGGAGACTCCATAGAATGAGCCACATGTAGACAAAAAATTGGTGTCAAATCAGAAAGGTAAAAAAGGAACTCCTATTCCCGAGTTGTATGTAATTTTGTTTAATATTCATTTTAACTCCTTATTTATTTAAATTCCAGGAAACTCTGGAATTCAAACAAAAACACAAGTCATCATGATACATGTACCATTAAAAGGGTCTTTAAAATGTAAATATAATATCCTTGCTTGTTCTTTTGGTACGTTTAGAGTCCTTTTATCAAATCACGGAGGGCCCTAAAATCCTATGTCCTAGCCGATCATCCCTTGCCAATGTCACACACCAAGATCACCTGACACTGTTTCCCTAAAACCCATGCAATCCTCACTGTACCTAACTACAAAATCCATCCTATCTTGAAAACATCACCTCTAATACCATTTTTCATGACCCCTCCCTCCAAATATGAACCTCATGTTCTGGAAATGGAGAAAGAGAAACAATGACTCCTGAGTACCACCTCTAATAGGCCCTAGGGTGGCGCCCAACACGAAGGTTATAAAAATCTCACAACATGGGAGGAATTACACTTTTTATAGAAACCATGATCTAGAGATAATATATATAAACATAAAAAACTCCAAGAAATATATTAAAAAGAAGGAAAAATCTATCCTGCATGAATGTTTGAAGAAAAAATGATAGAAATGCAATGAAATGGAATGAAAATATCAAATTTAAATACCAAAAGAACAATATGCAACAACATGACAATTATACAAACGTACAAACTAGTATTACACAGAACAGTCCATATAGCCCTTCCTGGAAACCTAAAAATAGGTTTATATACGTCAAGTGATCATATAAGTATGCTCATTAGGAAATAACAAAGTCTCTAATGCATAAGTGGAGAAGCATACTAATACCCCTGTGATAAAAATGGTAGAAACTCAAAAGAACCTAAAAAGTTATAATATACACCCTAACCTCACCAAGTCACACTCACCAAGAAAATGAAAGTCATGTAATGTAAATTAGTAGGCACATAGATGATAGGGTACCTTTCACCACTCCCCGTTGGTTAACTACTCATCCCTAATGGAAAATGTCCTGATGTTACCAAACTCTTCCAAAATTCCCCCTACCCACACACACCTAGTCCATATAACACAGCCCACTTGCAAGCACCTGGGCCAAAAACACATCACATCTTCCCCACATACACTTGATCCATAAAACCACATCCATATCTTGAAGACACTTGGGAAAGCCCAACACATCTCATCGCGGAGACACTTAGAAAAACACACCATGCTTGCAGACACCTGGGCCTCAAAACCGAACCATAACCTTCCCAGATAGACTTATGATACCAACTTCATGAAGAGGGAGCATAAAAGATCCAATAACTTTCCATCCATCCCCCACCATGATGTTGGAATAAAGAAACATCCCCTATGAAATGGGGGTGTTTGGTGCATAGTTCTCAACTAGGTTGGGATGCGTATAGAAACCAAAATGAACTAAATGTATATATATAGGTACAAAACACTCAGTCCAACCTATGGGGTTTAAAAAAACAACCAACCCACACTAAACATCCCTTGTTTCCACCTCTAATTCATAACCACACATTTAGCCACACTCTTAATTCAAAATCCTAGAAAATAAATTCAACCAATTATTATTATTTATCTTACATGAAAAATTTATTGATTCCATTCTACCAAGTAAACAACCAAACACAACACATCTTATAATGGAGATGTAACCATATCATTAACTACCAAATCCAAAGAGGTATATAAGGACCTGGGTAAATGATTCCACTCAAACACAAATTCCTAATATACCAATCTCTAGAAAATCTGGGAAAAACAACAATGTAATTTAACACCATAATTCTTCAAAATTATCCATCCCAAACCATTCTCGACAACCCCACTACATGAAAAGCACCACATCCCACAACCATAACACAACCCAGATGTAGTCGCACTGCATAACAAGTTCATCCATTCCACAATCAACCAATCTCTCAGCCTAATATTCCATTACTCCACCCTTACCACCTCATACCCATAAATGCACTCACATTCACATCACCTCACGAACAACAAAAAACATGAGCTCGAACAAAACCATACACATCACACAACCATGCCAAACAACAATGTGTATTCATATTTAGTAACCCTCATTATTTATTTCAACTTTTATAATTAAGGGGTTGTCACAGAACAAGTTTTATCATGGTGCATCCATTTATTTAACCAAGTATACATTGTTAATCAATTTCATAATTCTATATTTCAACAAGGAAACAAAAAAACAATCACAAGTAATACAAGTGCACAAACAAAGGACACTAACATACATGATTTTTAGAGGGATACAATTTATATCATAGATCAAATATAATAGATAAAACAAATGATCACCATGATCATTTTTCCCACCCCACATTTATTACTAAGGTAACAAAACTCACTGTCATAATAAGCCTGATTATCTTTATAAAATGTTAGATTATCTTTGTAACACTTATTTTTGACCATAAACACAAAAATACATTATCTTACCCACCTAGAATTATACTCACATAAAAAAGACTAATGGATCCCTAACTCGAGAAACAGAAGATCAACAACTCCTCCTTATGTCAAAAAGAGGGTTTCAAAAGCAGAAGAAGACTCCAAGGGAAACTGAATTTGATGGCCCCAAAACTACACACGAATCGACGGGGAATAAAGGATATGTGCACACCAATATAAAAATGGAACCACATGTGGAAGAGAATATCTTGTCTTAGAAGTGCTGGATCCTATATCAATATATGGAAATGGTTTTAAGAGCCATTAATTTAGTATTGTGGTCAAGATTACATAGTTTTACTTTTTCAATGTTCTTAGAGCATTAGTATATTATAGATGTAATTAATATTCTTTGAAAAACCTTTTACATGCTCAAAAAATGTTTTAAACTCATTTTATCTCAAATAAAACTTAAGAGGTGCAAAACATAGAAAACTAGAGAAAGCTGCAAATGACACACCGATGGGAGAGTCACCGATAGTGAGTCACTGATGTGACCAAACAACATCAAGTCACCAACGTGACCCACCGATGCCTGATTCACCAATATGAGTAACCGAAACTCAACCTACCACCATTGTACTAACCGACACCCAACCCACCAATACCCAATCTATTGATGCCTAACCTACCGATACTGAGCCACTATCACTAAGCCACTGACACTAAGCCACCAATGTTGAGCTACTTACACGAGCTACCAAAACAAGCTATCAATACCACCTACCAACATGACCTACCGATATTGAGTTACCGATGCAGCCTACTAACACTGAGTCACCAAAACATTGTATTTTTACAAAGTATTGGATGAGGGAGTTTCAAGCCATTATAATTACATCAGGTCTAATTTCCTTCATACATGTTTGAACCTCATGTATAATAAATATATTTTCATTATAAATATATAATTGAACTATACTCATATAAATCATACAATATATGATTTAATTATATTAGTTAATAACTAATTTATCAATAATAACTTGTTAAGATCATTTTTTTCAGTTGATAAATTATTTGTTTTTCATGAATATTCTGGTTCAGAAATTTCGGTAATTTTAAATTTATCATGGTACCATAATCTCATGATTTTTAAACATGATATAAATATCATATATATTCATTATATAGTTTTTTGAGTAATATATAAAATTTAGGGATATAAAAATGTATTACATCGTTCATAGAGATGGTAGGTCGTACATACATGTGAAGATTATTTCAATTTTTCTCAATAAATTGAAATAAAGGAAAATAAATATTAATTAACAATTAATTAATAATAATTATTATTTTATAAATATAAATTATATTAATAAAATATATAATTATTACCATACATTTAAAAATAAAATGAAAAACGTGTCACATCGCTGCGTGGAGGTAGTAATCCACACATACACCCAAGGTTTATAATAGTTTTCAAATAAATTTAAATGTAAAAAGATATATGTGAAATAATATTTTTAGAATTATTTTTTTTTACAAAATATCACGTATATTCATTAATTTTAACTTTACTACCTTCCATGTAATGTGTATGAAAAACGAAAATCATGTCACTTCGTGTAGCGGTAGTCTGCCTTACACAAGAGTGACATTATTTTATCCCCTAGAAAATTGAAATTAAGAAGATATGTGTGATTTAATAATTCCTTAAGTATAATAATGTAAAAAAATATTATAATTAATTTGGATACATCATTATATTCAACCTTTAAATGTGGCGATGGAAAACTCATTATATCAGTTCTCGAGGAATTAGTGTGCCTTACCCATGATCAATGATTTAATTTTCCATTTTAGGGAAGTGGGAACGGATATAAATTATTATATTAAAATAATAATATCTAAATATATGGTTGATAATATTTTTATTAAAATACATTAATTTAATCAGGATTTATGTAGCTGTAAAAACAATTAAATTAAAAATGATTAGTTCAGAATGTTACCTCTTCTTCGAGCGACTTCTTTAGGGTTTCATCAAAATCATTTATGGATTATATTTATTATAATAAAGAAAATTAAGAATATTAAATAGGATTAATAAAGGGTTTTAGGATGTTTTTTATTGAAAAAAAGGGTTTGGGATGTGTGAATAAGAGAGGAAAGGGGATGTCCTTTTATAACCAGGGGTGAGGAAACACATGGACATTTTTAAAAGAATAAAGTGTGACCATGTTTTTAACATGAAGTAATTATCCAAAATGAGTCTTTATAAAAAAATGTGATTAGATATTATTATTTCTATAAAATTTTAATTGGGAAAGTTTAAAAGTAATTTTAACCCTAATCTTTACATCTTAACCCATGGTAATCCCATTTTTACCCTAACAGCAATATTTAATTTTTACTACATTTACTATTTAGAAGGGTAAAAAATTAATTTGACCACATTAAATAATATAAACTATTATGATTATAAATATGGAACCAATTTCTCAATATTTGATTTCTATAAGTGGATCAATTCAATTTACAATTAAACTCAGAAATGTCTAAAAACGTTTCTTTCCAAATATAAACATCAAAATATTAAAAAGTCTTTATATTGGAATTCAATATGAAATTGTTTCAAATGACCTCAATTAGTTAAATTGTAACATAATTGAACTATTGTTTTGTAAAAATAATTTAAATTATGATTTAACTTGGTAAATAAATTAAATAAAAATGGTGTTTTCAATAAAAATTATTATTTTTACTATTCAACAAAAAATCAATATTTTCATAGAATTATAAAATATTCACCCAAATATAATTATTTAATTTATATATAAAAATGAAGTTTATTTTTTAAAATACAATTTTATAATATTGAAAAAAATTAATATTAAATTATGTGTGAACATAATAACTAAATCACATTTTAAAACAATATATTTTTTCAGAAACATTTCATTTTACTTTCAAATGATTCAAAATTTATTTCTAATAAATTGATATACATTTAATTTTTTTATACTTGTATAAACCATATTATTTTTATAATTAGTTTATTACTATTAATACCCTCCAATTTAATGACTAGGTTATATTGGTCATGTTTAAATAATAATATTTAATTAGGGTATCAAGTTTAAATTAAACCTGGTGTTGCGTGAATCAAATGCTATAAATGATATTGAATTTATTTAAAAATAAGTATTTAATAATGTATTTTTTTTTTAGATCATATTATATAATTTTAATTTCATTTTATATATTTTATTGAACATGATGTTCCTCTTTTAGAATCTCAGGGTGTTGAATGGAACCCTTGTGCGATGTGTATCCAACGAGTATGTGATACCCAACACAGATTTGGGTCTATCAAACCTGACTCAATATTACTAGGAAACAAAAGTCACTATAACTAGAATATATAGTATTTTCAAATATATTATACCACCTATTATATAGATAGTGGTATATGATCATATCCTTCAAGGTTTCAAATTTTTGGGGGCATCAAGTAGATATTCCCCATTCTGCTTAATAAATCTATAAGTGATCACAACCTTTCTACCCCTACCACATTACGTCTATACATAATCAATAAATCATGTTAATCATACCAAAATCACATCCTCCTCCTACTAACCTCTATTGGGATTTTCATCATCATTTCATCTACCTATCCTCACCATTACTTCCTCAGGTTATATCCCAATGATTGAGTAAAATTCACCATAACTCAACACTGCTTTCTATCCACCTTACCCTATTCCCACTATATCCCAAGTAACAATTACCTCCACGTCAATTTTTTATCCAAGTGATAAGAGAATAAATTTTGAGAATATAATAGAGATAAATAATAGGGTATAGATATAGAAATTGGATAATTTTAGTTGTATTATTTATTTTTATTCCATCAAAATTTTATAATAGAAAAGAATTACTTACATTATAAATGTGTCTGACCTTATAACAACAAAGTAGATGCACTATAGGATATTTTTATAAAACATATAAATTTACATTTTTGACTTTTATGTCATTAATTATTACTCAAATTTTTCATCTAAAATATTCAACATAAAAAGGAAAGTTTAGATCAATTATAACCATGATGGCATTTTATGTGTATAGTTTTAGAGAATTATGAAAAAAGATTATAGAGATAAATAATATCAATTTATACTCATTAACAACTGGTTTATAAAGTTTAAAATCATTTCCTACTATACCCATGTTTTCTTATTTTATATTAGGTAATCAACATCATTATTGTGAAATCCTATATAGATATAATTTTTTCATCCTCATTATTTATTTCCTGGGGAAAAAAATATAAGAAGGGTGAGCTCATATGCATTGTAAGGGTAAACATAACAATTAACCATTGAACGTGATTAATTGTGATAAGATTTAATATGGTTATAATGACATAATCAGAATGAAATATCTAATCCTAAATGAACTCATACCAATCAATACATGGACCATCAATATGAAAACATAGAAAAGTAAAGATTCATCACAATCAATAATGATGAGCAATGTGATATCAATATCAACCATTAGAAACATTATGAACCCATATCAAGCATAAATAAAAAAATATACGTAGGAGGGAAAACATTTTCACTTCACTCTTACAATCACTATTATAAATGGAATAACCATATAACCAAAGGACATATTCAATGCGTTGGAGTTCTATCATGGACCCACCCATCTTTGGTATATCCTAGAACCACCTGTCATTGGTTTATCATGTAACCACTGATTATTAATTTATCATAGAACCACCCATCATTG
This sequence comes from Viscum album, assembly GCA_963277665.1. Classification (NCBI taxonomy): domain Eukaryota; kingdom Viridiplantae; phylum Streptophyta; class Magnoliopsida; order Santalales; family Viscaceae; genus Viscum; species Viscum album. The sequence continues at coordinate 398,949,000 of OY728148.1, forward strand.
GTTTATCATGTAAAAACCCATAAAATTTCCCAGTATATTTACATAACACATAAAATAATTAATTTCATCAAAAAATCTAATGAAAACCCATTGTCTCTTTCATAACATGATTAACCAATAGAAAAGAAATGGGTTTTGTACCAACCCCTTTGAAACACAACTAAATGAAAGAAAAGAAATGGTTTTATTAGAAATATATTTGAAACATGATTAAACCAGAGAAATGAAATTGGTTTCATAACAATCTCTTTTAAACAAGATTAACCCATGGAAAGGAAATGGGTTCTGTAATAATATCTTTGAAACATTATTAACCTATAAAAGTAAAAAATTTCCATTAGAGTTTCTTTGGAACATGATTAACCCATACAAAATGATTTTGTTTAATGTCAGTATTTTTAAAACATGAGTAACCCTTGGAAACAAAATCACTTCCATTACAATATATTTATTTCATAATAAATCCTTGAAAAAAATGGGTTACAAAAAAACCCCCTAAGTACATAATCATCCCATGGAAAAAATTGATTCTATAAAAATATATTTGAAATGTGATTAACCCATTGAAAAGAAATGTATTCCAAAAAATATATTTCTGAAATTTATTTACCCTAGGAAAAGAAATGGGTTATATAATTATATATTGGAAACTTGGGTAACCCATTTGAAAGAAATGGGTTCCATAGAAATATCTTTAGTACATAATCAAACTATTAAAAAATAAATAGGAATTAAAAAATCACTTTAAGACATTATCGACTCATTAAAAATAAATGGGTTTCACCTTAATATTTTTATGACATAATCAATATTAGGAACGAAAATGGGCCGCACAATAATCTCGTAGAAAAAATAATAATACATATAAAAAATTAATGAGGGTGGTATCCAAGAAAAATATCCTCAGTGTTGGATAAGTAACAAGAAGAATTATTGATGTTGATAAATGTTAATGACCTTAAAAGATCCTTAAAAACATTCATGAGGAAAATAATCTCTAAACATTACAAAGTGTGCCTTACTATAATGAAATGTTTTAATGAAATGTCATATGAAATAAAATAATTAAATTAAATATAAAATATCATGATAATAAGGTTATTAATGATATATCGTGTCAATTGAGAAGTATATACACCTCATTAATATATATTGTTGTATAATATAACAAACGTATAAAATAAGGTAAATTGTGAAAAAGTCCATTACCACTTTGGTAGCGTTGAATCTGTAAACCCCACTAAATAAGGATTCATAAATTTATATTTAAAACCCCATAAATTTAAGGATAATAATTATAAAATAAATTTATGGGTAGAATATATGCCACAAAAAAAGTTGTAAATATAGAATATATTTCATAGAAATAAAAGTGAGATGAGAAAAACCCTTACTACTTAAATTTTGAATTTTGTGATCCTTGAAAGGATAAAATAAATTTAAACATTTAGTAATATTAAATGAATGATATTAAAGGTATTACATTTAATAGGTCTATATATACACCATGTAAAAGTAATTAGGTGCATAATAACATATATGTCTAAAAGGAATGTGAATTGAGACGAATACCCTAATAATTGTGGTAATATATTAATAAGAATCCCCAAACGTAATAATAATCAAATTAATCATTTAAATAAAATTAATATAATATAATACATGATACAACATATCAAAATTAGTAGTAGATAAACAATAAAAAGAAGTATATGGGTAATATTATGTACATCTCACAGATGTAAAAAGTGAGATAAAAATCCCCTACAAAGATCATATAATTGGAGTGAGAATAAATCGATGAAATAAGTATGTGTGAAAAATTTAAATCAAAAAAAATATATAATGAAATAAATCATAATAGAATCATTGGTCATTTTGAAGTATATTTTTGACATAAAAAATCAATGAAATAGAAGTTTGACCCAATGAATAGAAGTTGAGTTAAGAAATACCCTATGTTGAGTGAGATTTATCATGATTTTCCTATAAGTTACTGAATAATAAATATTTTATCTTAATTATTTAATTGATTAAAAAAATTATAGGTTTATTATTACTTTTATTTAACTTATAAACAAGTTATTTTAAATTACATAATCAATAATGTTTAAGTAATTTGCTTTGACCATATTTATATTATGTGTCATAACTGACATTGATAGATCTATTATACTCAAGGAGGTAATTATTTAAAATATATAATAATAATAATGAATTAATTATCACATTTTTTAATTCAATTATACTTTTCAAAATAAAGTAGGAAATATTTTTATAAAAAAAAGAAACAATGTTGCAATTATGGAGACGGTAGACCGTACATACGCATGAGCAACGTTCCCATTTTTTAGTGATCATTATGGAAAGAAGGTATGTAAAATTTATATTTAAAGAATGGAAATTTTAAAAAATCATCCAATTTAATTATATATACTTATATATAAATCATTCTTGTGATGTGGTGATTAAAATTATTGAATCACATCACATTGAGGAGGCGGTAGTCCACACGTCCATGAACGACGTTATTAGTTTTTCTACTTGGGAAATGGAAGGAAAAATGATATATTATATTTTGAGATAGATAATTATGTCATGATTATCATATATATTTAAATTATTTCATATTTTTTATTAAAATTATCCATAATACATTCATGGAAATTTTTGATCATATCATATTACTTTGAGGAAGTGGTAGACCATACATCAACAAACGATGTTATCATATTACAAAAAAAGTGAAATCATGAATTTATGTGTTATATAATAATTAAATAAGTATTAAGACATTATAAATATTGTATATATAAAATAAAAATGTTATGAACATTTTAATTCCTAACCATAAGAGGTGTTAAAGGAAAAAGAGACAAATTGTTTCGCGAGGCGGTAGTTTACCGTACAAACGAACGATGGTTTCATTAGCCATTTTATGGAATTGTGTGTAGGTGTAGATATAAATGTTAACATATCAATATATCAGTATATATACTATAATAATGTATTTATATAATCATGTAATAATAATAATTTATGGGTAGGAGAAATAAATAAAACAAAATTTCCTGTTGAATAATAATACATCTTCTTTAGGTAATTCCTTTTGGTCTTCACATAAAGTCCTTAATTGGATTGATTTTATCCCAATGAGAGGATCCTAGGATGATATTATATATATTTTTATTTTATTTGTTCTGGTTTTTGATGATCCAATAATAACTATGATGTCTGAAGAGATGGGGAGATTGAATTCTCTTTTATAAGTGGGGAAAAGGACACACATTGTATTCTTGAAAAGAATTGTTTGCTTTCCCTATTTTACTTTCTCCAAAAATGGTAAAGAAAATAAAATATTATATAAAATATGTGGTTGAATGGTCAAAATATGACTAACCATTAATTTTTAAACTTGTGTAGGTGTTATGTCAAATGTTTCTTTATGAATTTTTCCATTTCTTTTGTTTTGGAAATCATAAACTATTTCATAAATATTTAATTAATAACTCTTTCGTTTCATAAGTATTTTAAGAATGTTTTTATTGGAAAAATATATATTTTACCATAATTAGATTTAGTTTTAAAGTGTTCATAAATATAAAATTTCATTCTTCATTACAATTATCTTATTAGGAAAAGATCTGATAATGATCTGATTCACCATTAAAAATATAACAAAAATAATTTATATATTGCATTCATAAAGAAAAATTTATTTAAACAATAATTAAATCGATGATGATAGCTTTGGAATTATATTCATATATAAAATATTAATTACATTCAATAAAGAAATCCATTAGATTTAGTAAGGATTAAATTATGAATATGGAAAACTATATTCAATTGTATTGGAATACCTTTTGCACTGTAAATCTGTACAACTAAATGATTTCATGTATTATATTATAATATTACTATTGAGGTTCCACGAGTCTAGGTCCTTCTGATAATATTGGATAAAATATGATTTTTTGAGGATTAAAATGACCACTGGAAGATTTATTATAAATACCTGGTAATTTGAAGTGTTCGTATGAAGTGATAGACATATATAAAGACACTATGAAAACACGCTGTCGATTTTACTATGTGATATTTCTGAATCTTGTAAGAATGAACTAGTTGTTCCATGTACTTTTAATATTTTTGAGTTTATATTTTCATTGTGCATTCTGGTTGTCAATACAATCAGGGGATAGCGAGGATTGGTAGATAGACAATATGAACATCATATCGAGGGATCATATGGATAATGAGATATACCGATATTCATATAAAGGGTGTTATATTAAAATAGGAAGAAATAATTTATTATAAATAAAAAACAAGGGAAAATTATCCTAGGTTAATGGATACCATACGATTTAGATTAAAATAAGTGTATTCATTTGTATTTCTAGTCTTATTACATGTCTTTAATTTCCACTGAATATAATAGAAAGTTATACGTTCATATTCATATTTTACTTTTATCCTATTTATCATAATAGATTTAATGATGATAGAATTTTTTTTACTCTAAATTACATTTTGAACATGTCATTACATTTATTATGATTCTATACACTTTAAGATAGTATCACTATTTTTATGAATAATTTGATAGATCATTTTCATATGTTAATATGACTAATTTGTGAATACGTTACCACCACCTACTAAATATAATTTTATATGGTGTAAATATAGAATCTATTTACGAAATATGGAATACTAATCAGAATCTATATGATTAGGATAATTTTTTCATCAAATTCGTTGGAAAAATATGATTATCATTCAAATACCTAAGAGGATTTTTCAATACATTTTAGATTATCCTTATTAAAATAAATTCTCCTAAATATAAAAAACAAAATTTTTAAAACAAATCATTCAACCCTTTTGTATTTAGTCCTATTTATATAAATATTGATCTAAAAAATTTTATCAGAGTAAAGTATTTGTTTTATTGAAATTTACATTTGGTATTAGAGGAGGTTTCCACTGATCATAATTTATGCCTTAATAGTTTTAAAAGATTCAATATATTATAATTTTGATATAAAATCTTTGTTTATTAATATTTGATACACTAACTTGTATTGTGGAAAAATATTTCTTGTTTAAAAATATGTAATGGCTCAATATTAGTTTAATAGATAGCCTCAATCCAAATAGACCACTAATTTTTGATGGTTATGATTATGAGTATTGTAGGTATACAATGAATACATTCATTATAAATACTATAGTTGACAATTTTTTAATGTTAATCAGAGATTAAAAGTTTCCTGATAAAGTAGTTACTTCTTTTACATATCATTAAAAAAAGCGTATCGATTGAATTATAGAGTTAGAAACACATTATTATGATGTATGAACAAGAGAATATACAATTTGATTTCTTCTTATTAATCTGCTAATAGAATTTTTAAAAATATAGAAAGTGATAATTTTGGAACATCAATAGTTGTACAAACTATAAGATAAATTCTTAGAGTTTACTATCAAGCATTTGAATTCCCTTTTGGAGAACATATTTTAATGGTACAAAATATGTTTATGAAAATAGTAAATAGTTTACAATCTATGGTAGACAAAGGATGAGAATATGGAATCCTTGTTGAAAAAATTTATTATATTCCCAATGAGTGGTAATATAAGATAACAACCATTGATGAATCAAGGAAGATACAAAACCAACCCCTTGATGATTTATTTGGAACACTTTTAAAATATTAGGGTATATTTAAAATAGAAATAGATAAATCTTCAAAAATAATGGTATATTTCCTTTTATTTATACTTCAAATCTGATGAATGGTCTGAATCCTGATCAAGTAGTCAGGTCGAAAAAGAAAAATATAATTATTGTTCGAAACAATTCAATTAATTCTAAACATTTTTAGAATGAATTATATAATCATGATTTAAGGATGAATAATATTGTTTGTAACAAGTATTATCAGTTTAATTATAAGAAAATTAACACGGAAAGTAATCAAAAGTCATATTTTGAAGTTATTTTTTATAAATGAAAAATAGTTTGATATATTCAACATGATTTCCCATGTTGAAATGAACATAAAGAAAGGATAAAAATTCTGATAGGAATAAAAAAATTATAATCCAAAAAATAAAGAACATTCTTAAAGAATCTGACAATTGCAGTTCCAATTGAATTTATTCTTCAGGTAATTACTAATATAATGAAAGTGTAGATCAAATAAATATTTTTATTCACGAAATAAAACCTATTGTAAATCAATGTTTTATGGAAATGGTACACAAAACTAATTAGTTAAAAAAGATGTATTTAAATTATAATTATCCTAATGAAAAGAATTTTACATCTTCATATGATGAATCCTTTTTATCTAGAGATGATAATACTTTACCTTCTTTTGAATATGTTTCTTTCATATAAAAACTATTGGAAAATAAAAATTTTAAAATATGTTAAAAACATGATAAGGACAATGAAAAACATTCAAAAGCTAATTCAAGAATTGATATTTTACAATAGAAATATTGAATCTATCAAATGATCTTGGTAAATAAAATTCAAAAAAAGTAATTATTTATAATGATTCAAAGAATGTTATTTTTAAAATGTACAGGAATAATATATACTTATAAGAAAACTATTTTTAAAAACAAGTTCTTTGTTTCTAAAAATTCTCTTATTTTTTTACTGAATGTCAATGTGAATATCATTGGGAACGGAATTTGACATTAAATAAAAGTCAATCCTTGGGGTTCAATAAAGATCATTTTTCAAAGGAAATGGGCATTCCTAAAATTTTGTTTTCTAACATTTCCGTACCTAAGATGATTTGGGTTCCGAAAACCCTGTTATTTTGTTTTTATGAAAACCAACATACTACCAACAATAAGAATACATAGTACAGGGATATTAGGTGTTCTGGAAATATGACTAGACATAAATATGTATTTGAATATATTATCAATATGAATTGTGGGAAAGTTAACATTTGGGATAATTTCCAAGGATAGATTATCAGTATTGGCAATAGTGATCTTCTTGGTAAAGATTTAATTTCAAATGTTTTTTTGTTAAAAGTATTATTTAAAACATTATAATAATAAGTAATTTATGTGTTGATGGCTACCTTGAGAATTTTAGGGATGATAAATATATAATACTCTATTCTAAGGATAAATTAAATATTTTCATCCATCGACATGAGAATGTTTACACTCTTGACATAGAAGACCATATGATCCAAGACCCAGTTAACCTTAGTGAAATGGGTGATAAATCTGGGTCATTCTATATAAGTATAGGAAACTATGATCGTAGAAAATTATATAAGGTGAATATGAAAATATTTTTTAAGGAATTTCCCAAACCTGATTTGGATTCTTCAAATGTTTTGGATCTTGTCAATATAGTAAGAAACATAAGTCCAGTTTTAAATATATTTGTGACGTATCAACTTCAAATTCATTAAAAATAGTACAAATGGATTTATTCAGTATTTCAGAATCTGGACATATTGTAGGCCAGTACTATGTATTTTTTTAATTGATGATCAATCTAGAAATGCATGTATCTATTTTATAGAAAAGAAATCTAAATAATTTTTTATTTTAAAACTTTTTTAGCCAAAGATAGAAATATTAAAAACATTACCTTCATAAATATTAATAGTGATAATATGGTATAATTTGTAAATATAAATTTTGAATCTTTTTTTAGGAAAAAAAATTATTACACATAAATTTTAAGCTCATAAAACCCCTCAAAAAAATTGTGTTCTTGAATGAATAAATCGAATTCTTCAAGAAATAACAGGAACTATGTTGAGTGAATACTCAATTGCTAAACATTTTTTTGATTAATGGGTTTGAAAATATAGTTATACTATACATTGAGTTTTAATTTAAACCATTATTAATAATAAACATTATGAGTTGTGGACAGACTGAATGAAAAAATTTATTACTCTATAGTATATGGATGTAAAGTATTAATTATCAATAAAAAATATAATTTACACAAATTCACACCCAAATATGATGGAGGTATATTCTTAAGATATTCCACTACTTATAAGGAATATATAGTTTTTAATAAAAATTATTGTACTCTTGAGGTGATAATACATATTAAATTTTATAAAACTGACCATTTTGTTTATAAAACAACCCAACCAACATCATCATATTTGTCTTTAAAAATAGATTCTCAAACATTGATAGAATATTATTCATATAATGAAAATACATATAAATGTTTTTCTGAATTATTTACTTAGGAATATTTTTACATTATGTTTATGATGAGACCTTAAAAAACCTAAGAATGTTGTTTCATAGAAATAAACCTAGTGATAGTATCATTGGTGATGTTAATCAACCAGATTGGACTAGAAGTTCTTCGAGAAATGAAATAAATCATCTTTTTATTGTTTCCTAACTTGAACTGAAAAATTATTATGTGGATTTAGATGATAATTATTGGAAAAAATCAATGATATATTAAATAAATGAAATCAAATGGAATAAATTCCGGACCATGGTAGAAATACCTAAATAAAATTCTGTAATTGGAGTAAATTTTTTTTCAACAGAAAAAAAAATTGATATGAAAATGGAACTATCATTATAAATAAATAAGGACCTATTGAAAAATTTTATAATAAACAATATGGAATATATTATAAAGAAACCTATGCATGAGTATCTATACTTGAATATTTTCATATTCTATTAGCCTTTACAACATTCTTTATCTTTAATCTTTATAAAATGGATGTGAAGTGTGTTTTCCTTAATGGATATGTACAAGAAAATGTTTATGTTGAGAAACCCCTGTTTGTGAAGATACAAAACATCATGAATATGTTTTTAAACATACCAAATAATTATAAGGATATAAAAAATCCCCCAGATCATGTTATGATAGATTAACATGATTTTTGTTACAAAACAATTATGTTAAGAGAACAGTTGATCTAACTATTCCAGTAAATAAATTTATCAAAAACATTACAATTATCCAAATACTTGTTGATGACATTTTATTTCAATAAAATCAAGAATATTTAATATATTCCTTTGTGAATCTTATTAAATATGATTTTGAAATTAGTATGATGGGTGAGTTAAGCTATTTTTTTTTTTCAAATTTTACAAAAAACATAAGGTACTTATATATCTCAATTTAAGTATATCAAATATATTTTCAAAAATTATCGACAAAACAATACTAAAAGTATTATTACTCTATTTGGTATATCAAATACACTTTATATTGATAAATATGGGCAACGAGTTGATCAAAAAAAATTTAGAGGTATGATGGAAGCCTACAATACTTAATATCTAGTCATCTATAATTAATGTTTTTTGTGAGATTTTGTGAGAGGTATCAATATAATATAAAGGGATCCCATTTAAAAGTATTTAAATAGTTTTTTATTTATCTTAATGGAATTATGGATTTAAGGCTTTTTAAATCTTCTAAAAATGATTTTAAATTAGAATGTTTTTCATATGTTGTCTTTGATGGTTGTAGAATGGATAGAAAAAGTACATTTGGTACATGTAATTTCTTGAGATATTAATTAGTTTCTTATTATTTAAATAAACAATACTCATTAGAACCTTCCACTACTGAACCCAAATATGTATTAGATAGATTTTTTTGTGACAGAGTGTTGTGGATGCAGCACATACTCATAGAATATGGCATGAATTTCAGTAAAACATAAATACTATGTGATAGTACTAGTTCCATTTAATTAGGTAAAAACAATTCACATCACTCTCATTAAAAAAAATATATTAGACATCACTTTATTAGGGATCATACACATAAATGAGATATCATTTTATAATTCATCAGAATAGAAGAACTAATTGCTGATACTTTTACAAAACAATTAACTTCTGATATATTTCAATAAATTAATTTGAATCTAGGAATGATCACTATAATGTAATCCTTCATAAATACTTCTTTTTTAAACTATCTCCTTAAACAATGTTAATGCTTTTCATAGTTGGAGTACATATGATTTTTGTTTTACAAAACTATTAGTTTTCAAAAAAATTATCATAACGAGCTTTCCAGATTCACAATAACTTTTTTATTAATAACGCTCACTTTGGAAACCAAACTTTTCAGACTCTCTAATTAGTTTTTTTAGTCTCCAGTTGATTTTAAAATCATATTTGAAAATTAATCGTATTCGATTAATTTTTTGTATTCATGTTTCCTATTTTTTCAGATTATATATTTGAATCGAATTTAGAGAATTCAATCAAACACGTGTTTTAATTTTAATTATTTTCATAATTAGATTCTCCAATTATAAAACTATCATATTAAACTTTTTTCCCTTTAAATTCTTCACTTTCAATTATTCTTATTTTTGATAAAAAAATAAGAACAAATTATCATATCAATGATTCTACTCTAAATGGTATACCTCTTTATTTCATGTTTCTAAACTATACTATTAGGATTAATTTCATTATTTATTGTTTTTATTATAAATTTTTTCATATTACATTTTAAATTAATTTTATTAATCGTATTCACCTAATATAATATTTTTTCTTTCAAATTCATCATGTTTACCTAATACGATAAGTTATATTTTATCATAAAGAGTTTAGTTTTTTTTAAAAATATTTAATTAGATATTTTATCAATCATAAGATCAGAAGTATCAAATATCAGCCACTTATTCTTATTTTTAATTTCAAACATCACTCTAAATAGTATAAATAATATGACCCCTTCTTGTGTCTCGCTTAGGATATTTCATAATTTTTCTATAAGGCACTGCCTAATTAAAGTCTCTTATTCTGATTCTTCATTCATGTCTAAATCCTCAGTTTATTATCCAAATATGATTCCTCCTGAAAAATATTACCTCAAGTAGTTTTTATTCCATGTATGATTAATTTCAAGGTATTTTTGTGAAAACTAAGATTTGTCTTTGAGAAGGATTATATAGTTTCATGGTTACAAATCTTTATGTGTAGAATAGCTTGACCACAATATCGACTTGTTTTATCTATATTTGGTTGGATATTTTTATGATTATATAATTTTTTTTAAATAAAATTAAAAGAGATATTTTCAATTCATATTTATGAAAGTAATTATATTATGAAACCTAAGGTTGCTGTTGATTTTCTTGGTATTACTTATGATATAGATACATTTATCCCAACTCATAAACTTCCAGATTAAAAGGGTATGTTTTTTAAAGAAAGGGATGAGAAATATTTATTTATGAATTTATCAGATGAATAACCAAGAAATATAACTCATATCACACCTGAACATATAGTTTTATCTATTTGGGTGCAATGATTTATCATTCTGGGAATGGGTGATCGAGATACTTTAAAAGTATCTGATATTTTTATTCTGGATTAATTGGTTAGTATAAAGAAAATAAATTTGGAATGTTTTATTATTTTGAGAATTAATAATATCAAATCCAAGTCAATCAAGTCAAAGAACATAAAGTTTCAAGGACATACCCGTAAGATAATTGAATTGAGTTTCAGAATTTTCAATATTGCAATCATGTCCAAACCAGTTGGGGAAAAGATTCTGTTTTTCATTGGTGATACCATAAAGATGATGAAGTTTTTTTTAAATAAGAAATATTTTTTAATTAAAAGTCCTCTAGTTTCTGTATTGATGGAAGAACCTTCCTTGACTAAGAAAACTAAGACGAGTGTTAGGAAAATAGAAGTGTATTCCCCTTCTCCGAAAAAAGAGGATAAAAAAAGAAAAACTCAAAAAAAGATATTTATTAATGGATAAGTAAAAATAATCAAATAGAATGAGGATAGATTCATCTTGGTCTCAACCTAGTCGAAGCCTTTTCTATTAGGTTACATGGGGAAGAAGTTTTAGAAAAAAATAAATAGAAAATAAATAAAATAATTTACATAAATATTAATATTTTGTTGATAGACTGATGAATGTTGTGAGGGATGTTTCTTTGAATGTTTTTTTATCTCCTGATACTAATTTGGCTTTTAAAAAATTAGAAATGTCTAATACTGATGATCCCACTACTATATATAAGGGGGGGAAAGTTTTTTTATAAGAAATTAATTCTTATCAGGAAGGATGACTTGAGATTAGAGTCACATCTTCATAAGCTATTGGAAAACAGTACTAGTGAAATTCATGAAGAACAAATTTTTTTCATGAAATAGAAAGTTATCATAAAGAAGAAAGTGAATAAGGAAAAATAAGTGAATAAAGAGACAAATAAAGTGAATAAAAGGAAGTGGATGGTAATCAAAATAAAACATAATCTGTAGAAAATGATGATGAGAAAAAATTTGATAAACTCTCTATAATTAATTCTCAATCCTCTTCAAAATAATTATCTTCTTTGGAAAATCAAATAGAAAAATAAAATTGTTAAGAGAAGAAAAGAAACTCAATAATTGAAAAAATTTGAATCTTCATCGACGAATGATAAAAAAATAAAAACCAAATGGATTATAGATGTAAAATAGTTGTTGTTGATGAAATTGAAATATCTTATGGGAAATATAAATCAGTGTCAAAGAAAAATAAAGGAAAACCAGCTCAAGAAAATATTGGAACTAAACCTAAAAACAGTCGATTTGAATCTGATTCACCAAATATGATCAGAAATCAGTCCTTTATTTTATCTTTCATACTTTGATAATATTGGAGAAAAAATTATTTAATTTCCTAGGATTGGAACAAAGATTTATTTGGTTCCTGAAAATCAATATAAATAATCAAATTCAGTAAAATCCTTAATAGATAGTTCGATTCATTTGGAAGAAGATTTCAAGATTTTAAATGAAATCGAGGATAATAAAGAAAAGCTATAGTAAGATGGTGAAATGGAATCTAGGTATTGATGAATATAACAAGATCTGTGATGATAATTTTGTAAAGATTAAGAAATATTTAAATGAAACTGATATTTCATTCAATTTTCATACAAAAGTTATTTCCACCAGGGTTACATATCTTGAGCAATTCAAATTCACATCTGAGTTTAATATTTTTTTCTCAATGATATTTCAAGATTAAATTTATATAAAATGGGATTATTTATTTTTAGAATCTTAGTGACATTTTTATAGAAATTAAAAAAGATCATGAAGATCAGAATAAGATTTTGGAAGAAAAACATCAGTTCCAAGAAGAAAATATCAAAGTTCATGACAAAAGAATACATATTTTAGAGGAAAGAATTCATGAGATGGAAAAAAAAACATAACCGGAAGAGTTTATGGAACATGATTAATTGGACAAGAATGAATTTAAGAATCTAAAACCAAGTGTCAAGTCTTTAATGCTCAAGAAATATTAATTTCTTCTAAATCTTACAGAATTTTTTTTGTAATTACAATGAAAGAATTTTTCATCTATTATTTGTTTGAATGACTTCCAATTTTTTTTGGTTTAATGTTCTTTCATTTACTTTATATGATCATGTAATTTATTATTTTTTCTTGTATATTTGTTTCTCTACACCTATTCTTGTAGTATATGGTTTTTCCCTATTCTTTTTGGAAAATCAAAATAGATAGCAAATTTTATTGAAGTTAAGAGATTATTTAAGTAAAATGGGAAGAAATATTTATAAAATAATAGAATATGACTCTCAGGGAAATACTTATCCTAAGGGGGAGTTTTCATGTTACTTATTCTATTTAGATGAGTTATAATCTTTGGGGGGAGATAACTATTAATGTTTTAATCTAAATATTTTATACTTAAAAATAATAATGGACATAATATTTTTTAATGTAATTATCTATTTATGTTTTTTATTTCTAAAAAATGGGATATTGTTAAGTCAAAAGTTTCCTTTTGACTTGTTCCATTCATTTTTTTAGAAAATCACAAACTCTTACCTAAAAATTTAATTACTAACTCTTCCATGTCCTAAGTATTTTAATAATGTTTTTATAGAAAAAATGTATGTTTTAATATACCTAGATTTAGTTTTAAATTGTTTTTTAATATAAAAATTCTTTATTTATTACAATTATCCTATTTAGTATAGATCTGATAATGATTGGATTCATAATTATCATATCCGACTTAATGAATTTCTATCTTGCATTCTCATAGAATTTTTTTTAATAAAACATGAAATCAGAGTAGATAGCATTAAAATCATACTCATATAGAAAATCATAATTAATACCTGTATGTAAATCTGTCATATTGACTAATGGTAAAACATAAAATAAAAGAAAACTATATTCTATTATATTGGAATACATTTTTCACTGTAAATGGGAACAATAAAAAGATATCATGTATTCTGTTATAATATGACTATTGATGATCTAGGAGTCTAAGTCCTTGTAAAAATATTAAAGATAATATGACCATTGGAGGATCAAGATACCATTGGAACCTTGCATGTAAATACCTGGTAACTTGAAGAGATATCAAGAAGTGATAGACACATGTAGAGACATTGTGCAAACACTCTTCTGATTTTTCTATGTGAAAATTCTAAAGATTACAAGAGCGAACTTCTTATTCAATGTAAAAGTAATATTTTTTAGTTCAATCTTACTTCATGCATTACTATTGTGAATACAATTGAGATCCCACATGGATAATGAGATAGACAATATGGTCATCATATCGAGGGCTCGCTGGGATGGTTATAGAGATCAATTATTGTATTGAGGGATTTCATTAGAAAGGGAAATATAAACATTACTGTAACTATAAAATGGAGGAACTTTATCCAAGGATATTAGATACCCTACTCTTTGGGTTAAAATAAGTGTATTCATTTTTATTACTTTTTTTATTAAAATTCATTAATTTCTATTGAATATTACAGAATATGATACTTTTATATCATCTTTCTATTTGTATCTTTCATATCATAATAAATTCAATGACGATACAATTTTTTTACTCTAAATTACATTGAAAATATGTTATTACATTTATTATGATTCTATACACATTGATATTGAATCACTAATTTTATGAATAATATGATATATCATTTTCATATGTGAATATTATTAAGTTCTGAATACGTTACCACCACCTACTAAATATTATTGTATATGCTGTAATGATAGATTCTCATTATGACATATGGAATACACATAAAAATATACATGAGAATGATAATTTGTTCATCAGAATTGAGGGACAAATCCAAACACCATTTAAATACCTAAGAGGTTTTGTAAATATATTGCAGTTTATCCTTGTTAAACTAAATTTTACATAAAGGTTAAAAATTATTTTTAAACTTACAATTCACCCCCTCTTATAATTATCCATATTCAAATACATTTCGATCAAAAAATTGTTATAAAGGCCAAGATTTTTTTTACTAATACATACATTTGGTATCAAAGGAGATTTAAACTGATCATACATGCTACCTTTATATTCTTTATATTTTTATGTTATTTAAATTTTTATATAAACTTCTTGTTTATAAATAATATCTACCCTAATTTATTTTATGGAAAATAATTTTTTTTCATTAAAAAGATAGAAGGTCTCCTTGTCAGTTCAATAGAGAGCCTCATTCTTAATAGACCACCTATTTTTAATTGATATGTTATTGAGTATTGTATTGATAGAATGAATATGTTAGTTAAAAATACTAGGGTGGAAATTTTTTTCATGTTAATTTGAGATTCCAAGATTCCTGACAAGAAATTGGTTATATTTACAAATGAGGAAAACATGTGTATCAATTAAATTTTATAGTTAGAAACACTTTATTATTTTCCATGACCATGATCAAGTGTAGTTAAATTTATTCTTGTGAATCATCTAGTAGTATTTTTGATTAATTTTGAAATTACCCATTTTAGGTCTTCAAAAGTTGTTGGAACGAGAAAAGCAATGCTTAGAGCTAACTATCATGAATTTGAGATTCCTTTTGGAGATCCTGCTACAGAGGTACACTAAAATATTATTAAGATGCTCAATCGTTTAAAATCTATCAGATAGAAATGATTAGAAGATGAAATCGATGTTGAAAATATAATTAATATTATTCCCAATGTATGGGAATCAAAAAGAATAGTCTTTGATGAATTATGGAAGAAAAAAACATACTCTTGATGATTTATATGGAACCCTTTTATAATATGAGGATATGTTAAAAATAGATGCAGATAAAGAAAAAAAAGAAAAATGGTGGAGTTTCAATTACTTATACTTAAAATCTGATGAATGATCAGACTCTTGATAAAGTTGTTAAGCCTAAAAATAAAAATAATGTTATTGTTCAATATGATTCATGTAATTATGAGAATTATTAGAATTAATTAGCTAATTTGGATCAAATAATGCATAATATTATGGTTAAAAATAATTTTTAGTACCATTATAATAAAATTAAAAAGGAATAAAAAGAAATATTCTGATTTTACTTGTTATGAATTCAAAAAATCTATACATATTTGACATGATTGTCCCAGTTTTAAAAGAAGTGAAAAAAAGTATAGATATTCTGGTATGAATCATAAGAAGTACTATATGTCATAAAGAAATATATTCCTTAAAGTATAGGACAATTGGAGTTTCAATGGAGGTGATTCATTAGAAAATTCATTGGATAATGAATGTATAGATCAATGGAATATTGGTCTTCTTTCTAGAATAACTATTTCAAATCAATATTTTATGGCCATGTTACACACAGCTACTACCTTAACAAATATTTATTTAAATTATAATTATCAAAACAAGAATAATTATACATATCCATATGAATAATTCTCCTTATACAGGGATGATAATACTTTACCTTTTTTTATGAAGTTTTTCTATTTGAAAAAAGTATTGGAATGTGAAAATTTTAAAATATGTAAAACACATGATATGGCTAATGAATAACTTGAAAATTATAATTCATGAATTGATATATTATTAATTGAAATATCATATCTATCAAAAGATCTTGATAAATCCAATTCTGAACATAAAACTATTTATAGTCATTTAGAAAACGTTATTTTAAAAGGAATGTTTGAATACTATTTTTCAGAAATTTAGTTCCGATGCTAATACATATGTGGATAAGAATATTGTTTTAAAAATAAAATGTAAAATTTATTCATTGAAGAAACTTTTATCTAACTTTACTACTCGTAATAAAGGTTTTGAAAAATTAATAAACAAAATTTTCCACATTGTACTAGTTTATTAATAGGATATACTTATAAAAAAACTATTCTTAGAAATAATGTTTTTGTTCCTAAAAATGACACCTTTTGTACTAAATGTAAATGTCATGGACATTAGAAAATTAATTTACCTTTAAAAAATTATATCCTTAGGGTTCCTTAAATATATTTTTTCAAAACATATGTGGATTCCAAAAAATTTATTTTCAATCATTTCCCGAACCAATAAAATTTTGGTTCTGAAAGTCTTTTTGTTTTATTTTCATGAAAGTAAATGTTGTACCAATAACAATAATACATGGTACATGGATAGTGGGTGGTACAAAAATATTATTATACATGCAGATTTCTTTGATACAATTGTCAAGTTGAATGGGGGGAGTGTTACCTTTGAGAATAATGTTCGAGGAGATATTATAGATATAGGTAAAATTGTTCTTATTGTTAAAGATTTAATTTTAAAAAATTTATAATTTTAATATATTAGTGAGAACCTTATAAAAATAATTTATTTATGTGATAAAGGATACCATGTGAATTTTAGTAATGATAAATGTGTAGTACACAATTTCAAGGACAATTCGTTATTTCTTCCCATCGACATGAGAATGTTTACACTCTTAACATAGAAAAAATTTGGAGATAATAAATTCCATAACTTAGTGAAATGGAAGATAAATAATGGTTATGGAATAGAAATATAGGACACTATAACTGTAGAGACATATGTAATTGGAATATGGAAAGACTTGTTAAGGTCTTTCTGGAACATAGATTAGATTCTTCAAAAGTTTGGGACCCCTGTCAATATGGCATGCAACATAAGTATAGTCTTAAATATATTAGTGAAGTATCAAATTATAATGAATTATTATTAGTACACATGTATTTATTCAGTACTACACAAACTAAATGTATTGTTTGTACGTATTATTTATTTGTTTTAATTGATGATTAATATAGATAAACAGGGGTCTGTTTTCAAACAAAGAAATATAAATCCTTTTGTTATTTTGAAACTTTCATTAAAATAGTTTAAAGTGAGAATAACATTCCCTTGATAACTATCTATTGTGATCATGTTGGAGAATTTATAAATTCATAATTTGAAAAAATAAAGCAAAAAAAGGCATTGTACATATCTTTTCAGCTCCTAGAAGTCCAAATAAAAATGATGTTGTTGAAAGAATAAATCGTATTTGTCAATAAATATCAAGAACCATGATGTGTGAATACTCAATTGGTAAATTTCGTTAGGATGAAGTGGGTACTATATCTTGTTATACTATAAATCAAGTTTAATTTTACCCTTGACTAATAAAACGCTTTTTGAGTTGTGGATTTGATAAAAACAAAAAGTTTCATACTTTAGAGTATTTGGATGTAAAGTATTCATCTGGAATACAGAAGATAATTTATAGAAACTCTCACCCAAATCCAATGAAGGTATATTATTATGATATTACGCAACTTATAAGGTATATATATTTTTTAATAAATTTCATGTATTGTTGAGGAGAAAATATATATTAAATTTTATGAAACTGACCCTTTCTTTAAACAAACTCAATCAATATCATTAAGTGTGTCTTAAAAAACTAATTCAAATCCTTTGATAAAATATTCTTCTCATAAAAAAAATAATCAATAAATGTTTTCAAAAGTATTTACATATGAATATTTTCTACCTTATATTTATGAACATACCTTATAAAACCCAAGTCAGTCATTTATTAGGAATCATTTTAGATATAATAAAATTGGTGATCTTAATAAAAAAATTAGTACGAAAAGTAATTTGAGATATGAAAGAAAAAAAATCCTTATTTTTATTCTAAATTCGAACCCAAAAATCCGAATGTGGATTTAGATTATGAGGATTGGATAAAAAAAGCAGGATGAACTAAATTAATTGAAAAGGAATAATGTTCGAACCTTGGTAGAAAGACCTAAAGAAACATTAGTAATTGGCATAAAATGAGTATTCAAAAACAAATGTGATGAAATTAGAAGTATAATTATAAATAAGGAGATATTATTTCTAAAAGATATAATTAAAAATATGTAATATATTACGAATAAATCTATTCATGAGTATTTATATATGAATCTATTCATATTCTATTATCTATTGTATCATTTTTTACTTTAACCTTTTTCAAATGGATGATAATCATTCTTTCCTTAATGGATATGCTCAGGAAAAAGTTTATGTTGAATAAAACCTGGTTGTAAAGAAACAAAACATCATGAATAAGTTTGTAAACTTAACAATGCTTCATAGGGACCTAAACGATCCCCTAGAGTATGGTATGATAGATTAACATGAACTTTGTTAAAAACAATATAGTTAAGGGAACATCTAATCAAACTCTTTTTATAAATAATGAAAAAAAAATTTGTTCATATTTATGTTAGTAACATTATATTCGGATTAACTCAACAATATTTAATATATTCTTTTGTAAATCATATAATATCTATGGTTGAAATGAGTATGATGGGTGAGTTAACCTTTTTTCTTGTTTTTCAATTTTCTAAAAAACTAGAAGGTACTTATATGTATCAATATAAGTATGTAAAATATATTCATAAAAAATACGTATAAAAAATACTAAAATTATTACTACTCCAATTGGTACCTCAAATACACTTTTTATTGATGAATCTAGGAAACCGGTTGATCTAACAATTTTCAAATATATGATAGGAATCCTATTATACTCAACAACTAGTCATCTATGATTAATATTTTTAATGTTTATGTGAATCGTTTCAATATAATCCAAAGGAATCCCAATTAAAATAAGTTAAAATAATTTTTCATTATATAAAAGGAATTATAGTTATAAGACTTATTTATTTTTCAAGATATGATTTTAAATAAATTTATTTTTCAGATGGTAACATTGGTGGTTGTATAATGAATAGAAAAAGTATATCCAGACCTTTTAGTTTTGTAATTGATTCATTATTTTCTTATTACTATAAGAATAGACACTCAATATAATTTTACACTATTGAAATCTAATATGTATATGTTGGAATTTATTGTGCTCAAGTGTTTTTTATGCAACACACACTCACAGATTATGTTACGAGTTTTACTAAAACTCCAACACTATGTGATAGCACAAATTCCACTGTTTTAATTAAAGAACCTTCACACCACTCCTGTAAAAAAACATAGATATTAATTATAAATTTATTAAAGAGAGCACACTTAATGTATATATCATTTTATAATTAATCAGAATGCAATAACAACTTGTTGATATTTTTACAAAACCATTATATTCTGATAGATATGAATACATTAAACTGAAGCTTGGAATGATCACAGTAAATTAATCATTCATATATATTTATGGTTTAATATATCTCTATATGGTAAGTTAATCATTTTAATAGGGGGTAGATATTATTTCTTCTTTACAAAATATTTAGTTTTTCAAAATAATGGGTTTTTAAAATTTTAATCGTAATGAGTTTTCCTGATTCACAATAATTTTTTCGGAATAAAACACACATTAGAAACAAAAAATTTCAATCCATAGAATTTAATTTTCCAGTCTCAGATTTCTTTAAAAAATGGATTTTAAAATGTATCACATTTTATTAAAAAAATTTGCATTTGTTTTTTTTTCATTTTATCAGGTTCGAATTTCAAATCAGATTTAGAAAATTTAATCGAATCATTCTTTTAATTTAAATTAATTTCAAAATTAAATTATTTAACTCTAAAACTATCATATTAAAAAATTTGTATTTTAGTTAAAATATAGTCTTTAAATTAATATAATATTTTAAAAAAAGTAGAAAAAATTATCATATCAATTTTTCTACTCCAAAATATATTCTTCATTATATCATGTATTTACACTATTTCATTATGATTGATTTTATACTTGAATGTTGTAATTATAAATTAATCCATATTTTTTCAATTTTTATTATTAATCATGTGAGAGAAAATTATAAAAAAAAATTCTAAATTCACCATATTTACCTAATATGATAAATTATTTTTAAACCTGAAGAGTTTAATTTTTTTAGAAAATATTTCATGTATATTTTATCAACCATCAGATCATATGGATTAAATATCAACTATAATATCTTATTAGGAAGTTCTAATGACACTTTAAATAGCCAATATAAAGTGGTCCTCCCTCTAGTCTCATATTAGATATTTCATAATTCTACCGTGAAGCATTTCATCATTTAAGGTCCCCATTAAAATAATTTTGTCATGTACGAATCCACAATTTCTTTTACAAATATGATGTCTCCTGAAAAACATTACAGCAAGTTTTTTGTATTCCATGAATGGTTAGTTTAAAGATCTTTATATGAACTATATGATTAATCTTTGAGAAGGATGATAGAGTTTCAATGTTTGGAATATTTATGTTTGGAAATATCTAACCCCAATTATGATGTTTTATAACAAGATTTGGTTAAGGATTTTTATGATTCAGCAATGTTTTTCAAGGAAAATGTAAAAGATATGTTTTTTTATTTATGATAATAATTATAATATAACACCCATGGACACAACTGGTTTTATTATCATTTCTGATAAAGGATATGATTTTTTCTATCTCATAATATTTCTTATTCAAAGGGTATTTTTGTTAGAGAGAGAGATATATAAGAAATATTTATTTTGTAATGTATCAGATGAAGAATTAAGAAAGGTAACCCATCTCATACCTGATCATGTATTTTAATCTATTCAGATTCAAGGATTTCTCATTCTGAGAATATGTGATTGAGATACTTTAAATGTATCTGGAATTTTTATTTTGTATTAATTGGTGAAAATGATAAAAAAAATTATTGGTATTATTATTTTGAAAATTTAGAACATCAAATCTATGTTAATCAACTCAAATATCATAATGATCATGGGATTTATCATTAAGATGATTGAATTGAGAATGATAAATTTAAATATTACAATAAAGTCAAAACCATTTGAGGAATATATAATATTTAATAGTGATGATACTATAAAGACTATGATTTTTTAATCTAGAATCAAAATTTTTTATTTAGAGTTCTCAAGTTTCTTCATCAAAGGAAGAACCTTCTTCAATAAAGAAAACTATGAAAGTTGTTATAAAAAAGTATAGTTGATTCCTTTCCTCTGAAAAAAGAGAGGAAACAAAAGTAGTACTCAAAAATATGTTTTTTATAAATGGAGAAGGGGAAAGACTCTACGAAAATAAAGAGACCCTCAGCTCGGACTCAACCCAGTTGAAGCCTTTGCTATAAGATTACACCATGAAGAAGTTTTAGAAAAAAACAAGAAATGAATCAAATGAAGAGACATCAAAGTGAATATTAGATGATAGATCAATGAATGGATTTCAAGATGATTTTATAAATTTTTTTAACTCCTGGTGTGGATTTTTATTTTCAACAATTGGATATTGTTAATACAGATATTCCCACTATTGAAGATAAGTGAAAATAAGTTGTCATTGATAAGGAATAAATTAATATTGGAAATGATTGCTTGAGATCAGAGTCACATCTTCATAAGATATTGAAATATGGTAATAGTGAAATTATTTAAGAAAAAATGTGTTTCAAGAAATTGGAACATATCATAATGATGAATTTGAAGAAGGATAAGGAAGCGAAGAAGAAGAAATTGAAGTCAGGGAATTGGATGGTAATCAAGGGAAAAAAATTCAAAGAAAAAGAGGATGAGAAAAAAACTGATAAGAAATCTATAAGTACATATCAGTACTCTTCATAATAATTTTCTTATTTTGGAAATCAGAAGGAGAAAACAAATATTCAAGAGAAACCAAAAAATTCATCATTTCAAGATATTGTATATTTATCAAAGAGGGATTAATAAAATAAAATCCAAAAGGCTGAATGAATTAAAAGACTTATTGATGATGGAATTAAAATATCTAATAGAAATTATAAATTTGTCTCAAATAAATAAAAAGGAAAATCAGATCAAGAACATATTGGAACAAGTCATGAAAACAATCAATTGAAATCAAATTTTCCAAATAAGATCATATCTCATGGTTATGAATTTATATTTCATACCTTGATCATATTGGAGAAAAAAAATTCCTTACTTTACCAAGTTAGAAACAATGGTAGATTCAGTTGTTCAAAATCAATATAAATAATTTGATTCAGAAAAATCCTTAATAGACATGTTTATTTGTTTGGAATACTATTTTAATATATTTAAATAAATTATTGAGCCTCATAGAAAAAGATGTAATATGATGGTGAAATGTTCTAATGGTGTTGATGATTATATCAAGATCCAAGATGATAATTTCTTAAATTTCAAGAAATATATTAATGAAACTAATATTTCCTTCAATTTTCACACAAAGGATATAGGCACTAGGGTTAAATATCTTGAGAAACAATGGGATTATAATATAAATCTTATTACACTTTGGTAATTTTGAATCATAATCCACATGAAGAAATAACATTATTTGAAAAATATTATATAATTAATATAATTATATGTGTGATATAACAAATAAAAGGGATAGTATATACAACTCATTTAATAAGATAGGAAGAAAACCTAACATATGTCCTAAAGAATACAAATTAAGCCAAAAATCTATTACTACTTTGTTCTATTTTGGACTATAATCCCCATAAAAGAAAGATCCTAAAATAGATATTTCAAACCCAATATTTTTAAGTATGTTAATAATAAATTATGTTCATGTCTAGTGTATAAACAAAATAAAATAAAAAGTTAGTGGATATAGAATATTTCTTATAGAAATTAAAGAGAGACTAGAAATCCCTTACATTAAGTCTCAACATCAATCATACACTTTCCAACCTCCTGTATAATTAATATAATTCTATTATAAATATATTATAAAACCATAAATATGTATGTAATGGAATATATTATTTAATTATGATCGTTTATTACCCTTTTATTAAAAAATTTATGTTAAAATCTTCTTTTAGGTAGTAACCACTTTGTTTTTTGTATATATTTTGGTTCATTATATTATGTACACTTACTTTTATCATGGATCCATAATACATATAATAATAATACTGAAATAATTATCATATTTATACATCAATTATACTTTTAATACCAATCATGAAATATGGTATTGAAAAATTAATAATGTTCTGATAATGGACATGGTAGGTGGTACATACGAATGAGAATTGTTTCAATTTATCAATGATAATTATGTAAATGATGTATGTAATACATTATATTTTAGGAGTAATAAAAATATCATAAATAAAAATATATTTATTTAAATATACATATAAATTTCATCTTTTTTTTTTGCGATGAAAAGGGAGAGTCGCATCACATCATGAAGGTTGTAGTCTATACATACATGAATGATGTTATCATCTTTTAGTGAGTGAAAAAGTAAAAAAATAAAATGATATAATATCATTTTTGAATGATAAGAATGTAATTATAATTAAAATTATTTCATTTATAACACCTATATTCATTAAACATTTCCACATTATCTTCCATGTAATGCGTTTGTGAATATGAATCATGTCTTTTTTCTAGAATGTAGTCCGTTATACACACGAACGACGCTATTGTATCCTATATTGAATAAAAAGTAACAAACTTTATATACGATAAAATTAATCTAGAGATATAATTATTTCATAAATATAAAGTCATTTATATCCATCATTACCCCCAACCATGATAGGTGGTAATGGAAACACAAATGACATCAGTTGTTGAGGCGACAGTCCTCCATACACACAAACGATGATTTCACAACCCATTTTTGGGAAGTTTAAATTTTTTTAAGACATTAACTTAACATGAAAAAATATTAGTATATTTAATATAATAAGGTTTTATATCATAATGTTTTAAAAATTATTTATGTAGGTAGATGAAGAAATAAAATAAAAACGCTTTTTCATGAATAATATCTCTTTTTCGGGTAACCTCCATAGGGTTGCACCAAAAAAGGTACTCAGACGGATTTATGAAAAAAATAAGGAATATATAATTATAATAGGGAAGTTGGAATGTTATTTGGGTTGGGATAGTCTAATATAAATGGTTTTTATAGCATTAATTGGAAAGGATAAGGGGTGGACATTTATAAGTGATATGAGTGGAACACTGATAAATTTTGGGAAAACGAATAGGTGTACTGACATTTTTACCATTTTAAAAGCAAAAAATAAAGTATTATGGAGACCTATAAATTATGGGGTCAAAATATGGCCATAAAAATATTTTATAAAATATTTTATGTTATTTAAACCCATATCTTTTTAGTTTAACCCTACAGTAATCTCTTTTCACCTTAACTACGGTAAATAATGTTTTACGATTTTTACAATTATTTTTTTGAAAAATAAATTTGACCTTATTATATAATATAATTTATTCTAATTAAAGGTATTGAAGACATTTTCTAAAATTATTTTCATAGAATTGTAAAAAATTAATTTAAAATTAATCCTGCATACTCGTTGAGAAAGAGAGTTTCAAAAGAGAAACTTTTTAAATGTTACAAAGTGTTTATATCCAAATTCAATATGAAAATGATTTCAATGATATGAATTTCATTAATATATATATAATTTAAATAAATTTATAATAAAATAAAAATTAAATATATTATAAATTTATTAAAAATTTAAAAAATTAGGCAGTTTTCAATCAAAAATATGTATTTTGCACTACCCATCAAAAAATTATTATTTTCTAAAAATTCTAAAAAATTATTCCTAATATAATTTTGATATTTTGATTTCATAAATTGATTTTCTTTTTTAAAATTAATTTTAAAAAAGTTTCAAAAATTATTTTTAAAATAGGTGCACTAAAGAAGGTGAGAATTTTTTTTAGAATAATTTATTTTTACGCGTAAAATTACATTAATTATTATCTATTGTTTATAAAGAAAAAAAATTAATGTTTTATTTTTTATTGAATATATATTATTAAAATTTAATTAAATTAATCAACAAAACATCATTTGGTTAATTGGTAGTTGTAAAACTCATTGTTGAGTAAAAAATAGTTTTCAAAGAAAATTAATTCCTTCATTTTCAAAAACGTTTTACTTTAATTTATAATTAATTAGTCACAAAATAATTGATTATATATTCCTATTTAATCAATATTTTTATAATTTATTTAATCCAATTAGTACCCTAAATTCTAATTCTTACATGATTAATATCATTTTAAATAATAATATTTTAATATTATGTCATGTTTTGTTTATATTCGATATCGCTTATAAAAAACGGTAAACTCAATGTTGCATGTAAATCAACATAAAAATATTATTGCATATATCAAAAAATAAACCTAGTTCTCATGTAACATAAAATATTTAATAGATTAAATTTATTTCAAAAAACATTAAAATATTGGGTTGTTACACCCCCCCCCCCCAGAAGACTATTTTATCCTTGACTGAAGTGAAATTTCTTTATAGTTTTTACTATTCATTATGAAAAAAATGGCTGTCAAATCATTGAATTTTTTGAAATGATTATTCCAAATATTTAATCCATTTTATTTAATTAATTCTATAGGTGTGTAAAATTTCACTTTTAAAATATTCAAGGAAAATGTGATGAAAAATGGTTTTCATGAAAAAAAATAGTTCTTAAGTATATAATATTTTTATATGAAAATTAACATAAAATTAATTACATTTACCATAATTAGATTATTAATAATATTAATGAACTAATTTTTCTTTTAATTTTTTTTAAAACAAATTCAAACCCTACAAATTATTTTAACGAAAAGATTTTTTCAATAAAAATTATTATATTTCACTATTCATATAAAATATAAACCCTTCAAAATATAATAAAAATTTCACTCTATGAAAATTTTAATATATAAAATTTGAAAATTGATGTTAATTTTTTAAATAAATGTCGAAAACTATAAAGAACTTATTATATTATTTTCTCACAAAAAATTAATAATAACCATTTTTGAGGAAAAAAACAAATTTCCAAAGTGTATAAAGACATTAAAAATATAATTTTTATTTATAAAAACATTTATACATATTTTTAAATTGTGGTTTTTATTATTAATACTACCAATTTAATGACTAGGTTATAATGGCATACTATATTACAGTTTATTTTGACTATGGGTTGAGAGTATCAGATGATATCAATGAATTTAAATTTATTTAAAAAGAAATATATCATTAAATTTTAATGTATTATATTATACACCCCTTAAAATTTATTTAAACATAGATTTAAAATTACATTGATAACAAAATTGTATATCTCTATTTCATCACATTAGGATCCCATGTAGCTTCATCAAATTAATGATTTCTTCAAAGAACATTACTTAGGTAATTAGTCTTATTCTATATCATTTTATAACAAAAATAAAGAGTTTTAATGGTTGTTCCTCATAACAAATATCATCCTCTATCTGTATGGCCTTTGATTTTAGTTCATGTGAAAGATCAGGTATGTACTCCCTTAGGAGAGATAAATATATCACATCTAGAACTTGTGAGTGGTTTAGGGGAAGTGTTAATATATAAGATACCATACCTATTGGATCATGTATCTCAAAAGTTACAATATTTTTATGGATTATATTTCATTCATTATAAATATCATACCCTTCTTCCATAAAAAATTCATTTAAACACCTTCCCACAAATATTTAATTTCAGATTTTTGAGATGATTTCCAAAATAATATTTTTGTCAAATCTGAGTTACCCTGATGTGCTACCCAGTGGATATAAATTTCTATATAATTTCTTCATATAAGTGAGGTCCAAAAAGATTTCATTCTCTAATTTCATCATATCAGGTTTAATTTTTTCAAATCTCTCCCTATAGTACATCATAAGGGGCTATCGTAATGCTCGAGTAAATGATATGATTTTAAAGAAAACATGACCAGAGGATGGTGTTTATCCCAACCACCAGTGAAATCATTTAAACAAGTCCCATATATATCCTCCATGGTTTTAATAGTTCTCTTATATTGAATATCTAATTGAGGATGATAAAAAACAATAAAACACTACTTTGAAACAATAGCTTTCGAGAGACCTCACTAGAATATCAAAGTAAGCCTCATCTCTCAATCATATATAATAGAATATTGTAATCCGTGAAACCTTACCAATATATTAATATAAATTACTCAATTATGATCAAGAGGTAAATCTTCTTTAATAGTAATTAAATGTGTTGACTTCATAAATAGATTTCCTAAAACCCAAATAAAATTAGTACCCTTATATGTTTTGGTGGTCTGAGGACATAATCCATTATTATGTTTTCCCATTGTGATCCTAGTGTAGGAAATGGTTGTAATATACACATAGACATTTATCTCTCATACTATATTTTTTGACACACTAAGCACCAAGATAGATACTATATAATATCTCTCTTCATCTTTTTCTGCTAGAAATACTCTTTTATATCATTATACACCTTCATGATTTATAGATGAATATCAAATGATGAACTGTGTGCTTCATCAAACATGATATTTAGTAGTTCTAGTATTAAAAGGATAGAAACATGGTTCTCTGGAACATATTCAGTTCTTTCTTAGTGAATATATAGTTTATTATTTTATAATAAGTATATATATAAAACCTTTTTTATAAAGATAAAAACGCAAGATCCTTAATATAATTATTATCATAGAAAACTCTAAATCATTCATTGGGTAATTTTTCTCATGAAACTTTAATCGTCATGTGTTATAATATATAACCATATCATTAATCATAGGGACACATCCATGTCCACTATTTTATGCATCACTATAGATCACAAACACTTCTCCACTATAGGATAACATAAGCATAGGTTTCCAGAGAGACCGTCTCCTTAGATCCTTATAATTTCCCTCCAAATTCATATATCCAAAAGAGCATGGATCCATTTCATGTTAACATTGTGAGTTGATTGGACATACACGAAAACAATTTCATGAAGAACGCATAATATCCTGTCAAATAAAGAAAATGGTAGATCTTAGTTTCTATGACTTGTATGGGCCTATATTTAATATCTTCTACCTTAAACATATTGAAACATATACCCTCACATGATATTATATGATCCAGAACTAAAACATTTTTGTAGAAAAAAATCACACATTGTAAATTTTTCATACAACTTATCTTTACTTAGAGAATTTAGTGAAATAATAAATTGTTCTTTATACACTAACATTATATTTGAATATATTATAATTTCATCTTATAATACTACAAAAAATAATCAAGTTAATCAATAAATAATATATTAACAAAATCCATCATGATAAAAGGGGAAATATTAAGACCAAATGTCACTTCTATAAATTCATAATTTCCATTCCTTGTACAGAATGTTGTCTTGGGTATATCATCTTTTCTAATGCCCAATTGATGATAACCAAGATCAAGTTAAATCTAAAAAAATTATTGATCTCTTTTTGTTGACCAAAAAAATCAATAATATGGAGAAGATGATTTGGTTTCTTGGTAGTTATCTTCCAAAATACCCAATAATAAATACAAAGATTCATTGATCCTTAATTATTATTAGAAATGAATAAGTGAACCTAATATGAAACACATGGCTGAATGAATCCCTTGTATAAATTAAATTGGAGTTTCTTTTATAATTTCTCTAACTCAGCCATGTCCATTATATTTGGAATATTTTAAATATATTTATCACCAGGAATAATTTCTATTGAAAACTGAACTTCAAGATTCATTATAAGACTAGTCATCTCTTCCTAAAAGACATCAACAAACTCCCACACAATATGATTATATTTGATGTTTAGTATTTCAACAACAATATACGATAAACACACCCTTTTAATGTGAATCAATACTCATATAATTGATTTTATTTCCATAATAATTCCATATTTACTATCACACTAATAGAAAATCATATATTTGTAAAGAATACAACACATGGAATCCCTTCCTTGGAAATTATTGTGGGATTTATGTTGAGGAAACCAATCTATTCCTAAGATAACATAAAATTATAACAGAGGGATAATAATATTTTTTTATTAATATTATTCCCAAAAACACTATTTTTCATAAATCATAAACTAGATATGTGATTATCATACCATTATGGGATTTCACTACTAGTTCAATATCTAATCGTTTAGGTGGTACTGTGATAAACATATCAAATTCATTAGAAATAAAATAGTGGGTTGATCTCATATTAAATAATACAATAGTAGCTCTATTGTGGATGTAAATTGTACCTTTAACCACTTAATTATTACACATCACATATACAATTATGATCACATTATATTTACCTTTTTCTATATGATTAAGTAGTTTATAACATAGATCATCATCAGTAACCTTCATATATGAGAATTGATTTTCATAATGCCCATACTCCTTATATTTTATACTCTAGAGTCTGTGTATTTTATTCTATGATTATTTTTCTCCATCATTTCATATATTCTTCTTCCCATCACATTAGCATTCAATTGCATAATGGGATATCTTTACAAACATAAAACATTTACCATTACCAAAAAGATAAGTTCTTCCACGTTTTCTTCTACACATTGATAATTAAGGAATGATCATATTATTCTCTCCATGGTTTTTATATCTTCATTTAAATTCCATATTTCATTTCTTTTCTAAACTATTAGATTGATGGGTAACTTCAATCTTCATCTCCAACTTAGTAGTAAATCAAATTGTTTCTTTATTTCTACTAATGTCCCTTATAGCTAACACACTTTAAAGACATAGATATAATACACTGAAAAATTGATCAAACTTAACTTTAGGTTGGATAATTATACTATAAATTACCTTATATTTATTATAAAAATTTCCTCAAAGGTAATAGATTCATCACCCATATTCTTTATCACAGGTAATTCTATTTACATTTTCATATAAAGAATATAATAAAATTAATTATTGAAAAATGATATCTTAAAATCAACCCACTCTAAAGATTAAATTTCATAAAATTTCCTCATGTTTGTGATAAGATTACACCATTAATATTGTTTCTAATCGACAAAAAGATAAAATAAATTGTTAATGCATTTAAATTTGTATAATATAAAATATATTTTTGGTTGTATTGATTCATCTATCAAAAACTAGTCAATTAGAAGACTCACTAATAGAAGGTGGATATTTCCTCATCTTGTGCTCAATCAAATATTATTCCCTCCTTTTCTGTCTTGGAGGATCAGTACGATTACAAGATTGAGAATGGTGTACAAGAATAAAAATTATATTTTCATTATAAATCCCATAACATTTTTATTATCAAGAGGATTATAATTGTGTTATCCCATCGATTCACTATTAACAATGTTCCTTCATGTTTCATCTATATAATAAATAAAAAAATACTAGTGTAAGAAATAATCATCATAGTGGGAAACTACATAATCAGGAAAAATCATTTAGTGGATTTTTAAATCGTGGAACCTTCATTTATATCAATAAAACCTTAATTTTAACATAGTTTTTTATAGTAGTAATCTATTAAAATCCTTCATAATGTTTCAATATAAAGATGAAAGTTAACACAAGAATGTCGCCTTAGATTTTCAAATAATGTTCACATTATGGTCACACTCAATATAAACTAGAATGGTGGAGAACATATATTCAACCAACTATTTTTTGGGTTATTTCCTCTATAATAATATGTTTTCAAACCCTTCTGCAATATATTATCTAAATTGGGATGTTTTCTAAGAAAACCATAATTTATTCTTTAACATAATTTCATTCATTAACTTATAATTATAATTATCTTAGTGGTTCTCAATAATGTTTTCTCATCCTAATTTCAAAATAGAACTAAAACTTTGTCTTATACCAACTATAGTGACCCATAATTATCAAATGTAAATATAAAATCTTATTAGTTGAATATATCATACATAACATTATGATACATACAAGAATGATATTAGTCTATTCTCTATGAAAATATGGATACATAAACAAATTGTTCATAATATAACTATATAATATCCCATTATGTTCCTTACCACTAACACCCTTATTAGACATATCATACTTAAAACCATTCCATATAACCAAGGTAATGTAAACATAAGAAATAGTGATCACTGATGATAAATAAGGGTAAAAAAAGAAGATATCTATTAACACTTAAACAAAACATATTTAGAATGGTATGATAACTTATTCATATCATTTTAAAACTAAACATTTCATATCAAATATAACAATATTAAATCATAGAATAACTCTTGGTGGTGTATAAGGCATTAATCAAAAAAATAACATCATACATAAGGGAATAACATTTCCATAAGATATATGTTTTTCCAACACATAATCATATAAAATTAAATCATTTTTTCAAGAATCTCTACAATTACTGTCATTGTATATTGGGGTTAATAATCATTTCTTCATATCCTTAGTTAAGGTTCACAACCAATATGATCATAGTGAACAGTGTCCCAAACTAAACTGGGTTCACTCACTATTCTGGTATTTATCATCTCATGAGATATCCATATCTACCCAATGAATTAGAGTAATATATAATTTCAATCACACCCATCAAAAAATAAAAATCATATATATGTGTGTAACAAGATCATAAAACATTTATCATACCATAACACATTAAATGGAAAGAAATTTTAAAAATATTTCATCATTTCATCATAGTATAATATGTAGAAAATAAATTGGTTTCATAAAATTAGTTTCATAATAATAAAGAATCCAGATAAATAATAATGATGATATAATTATATTATATACCCATTAAATATTAAGTAACATAAAAATATGTCATATTAGGGGAAAATTTCCTTTAGAATATCATTGAATTTTTATAGAGGAAAATACCCCTTACAATTTTTAATAACTAATTATATTCTAAAAATTTTCCAAGTGGTAGGGAAAATATTTTTTTCCAAATTATACTAATATAATTTTGACTTAATCTTCAAGTCTTCTAGTTTTTAAGGAATTGGGAAATTTCATTCAAGACAAGTGTGTTAAAATAAATATTATTTTCACAATTCTAGAAAAAATTAAAAATTACCTTACTGAGAAGACAACAAGAATATTCCTTTCAATTTTTTTAATAAAATAAATAATAATTACAAATTAAATAAAAAATCATTGAATAATATTAAAATTTTCTTTAAAACATTTTATAGACATCATGAAAAAGTAAAAAATGATTTTTTGATGAGAGAAGGAATTAAAGTTGATTTTTTAAAAAATATTCTTCTAGTATCTAGAGTTTTAAATTAGAGAAAAATGAATGTAAAAATTAATATATATTGAAAAAAATAGAAGAGAATAATTTTCATGAAATTATTGAGATATAGTTCAAAAAATTACATCATCTAAACCTTGATTACAAAAAACAAGGATAAACAATGAGATTATAACATAAATCCCTTAACTCAAGATTAGAATGTTTTGAAATTCATCAAAACCCAAATATTATATTTTTAAAATTATTATAATTCTATAATATAATAATTTACATAATTTATTGTATCATATATGATCTACTTATAACATTTCAATTACAATTAATAATAATTCATTACTAAATCATCATTTTTGGGTTTTAACTTTATCGTTTTTCTACAGAATAGTAGTTTATTAGTTCTGATACGTTTTCATTGATGCTGTTTAAATTATACCCAGAATGTTAATAATGATATAAATATCATATAAAATCTGTATATGTACATTCTAATTTATCTATAAAATTTTGATATAAAAAATTAATTACCCCGTCCATAAAGAGGGTAAGTCGTACATACATATTAATGATGGTTCCCTTTTTTGAAAGATGTAATGAAAAAGTTAAATAATAAATCACCATTAAAGAAACATTAATATAATATATATATATATATATTAAATCTTTCCCAATTATCACATAAGTAAATAAAAAAGGAAAAACTAATCACATCTCTTTGTGGAGGTGGTTTTCCACATGCACAGATGAGTGATGTTATCATTTTCAAATTAATTAAGAGGAAAAAATGTTCGATATAATATTATAATTAAATAAGATTAAATATTTCTTAAATATAATGTATAAATTTTAAACTCATCATCATAACTATCCATTAAATATGGTGGTGTAATATTAAATGTATCGCTACATGGATGTGGTAGTCTCCACATACGTATGAGTGATGCATTCACTTCCCATTTTATAGAATAAATGGTGGATATTGGTGGTAAAAAATCATAATAACATTTATGAATATTTATGATAATTAGTTAATTATTTTATAATTAATATCACACATTTATAAGAGGTGAACTAATAAATAAATTTAAACATGTTATGTAAGATAATTACCTTTCCTTCGATTGTACACCTTTAGAACCTTTATTATGGACCATTGAAATGGTATTATAAGAATAATGGAAAATATTATTCATATAAAGGGTATTTGAGAAGAGTTATGTGTAGTTTTTTGTCAATATAGAAGCTTTCATATTGTGTAATGAAGAAAAATGAGATGTTTCATATTCTAAGTGTTAGAGATGACACACTTAGAATTTATTAATATATTAAAATATGATATATTCATTTTCATGGAAAATGATTATAATTGGATGGGTAATTTACAATGTGATATTATAATGTCAAAATATGATTATCAAATAGGATTTAAAATGTTTAATTAGAAAATTTACTCTTATCTCATGGTTCTCCTCCCCCCTCCACCCCACCTTGTAATCTCATTTTGACATTAGCTATGGTTATTTTTTACTATTATTACTAGTATTTGTGAAAAAAATAAAACTGAAATTGTTACTAGATTTATAAATTATGAATCCAAATATAGAATTAATTTTACCAAATTCACTCTCAAAAAATTTCAAAAATTGATTTTAAAAAAAACTCTTGAAATGCATTGAAAAATTTTTTTAAGAAAAAAATGTTTTCTTAAGTATAAATAGTATTTATACAAAAAATAAATTTAAAATTTATTCCAATTTCCATAATTGGAGTATTAATAATATTAATGGAATTTTTTTACTTCTATAACAGTTTAAAAAACTGGAACTCTTAAAATTAATAAAATGGAAAGACAGTTTTAATTAAAATCATTATTTTTACTATTCATCAAAATGTTAATATTATTATAAATTGTCAAAAAATAACAATAAGATAATTATGAAATTTTAATTTTAAAAATTAAGTAAATTTTTTCAAATAAATTTTCTAAAAGTGGAATAAAATATTTATATTATTTTCTCATAAAATGAAATAAAAACTATTTTAGGGGGAAATTAATTTTTCTAAGAATATAAATACTTTAATAAATAAAATTAATTTATATAAATCAATTATAAATATTTTTAAAATTTATTTATTCTTATTAATACATCAAATTTAATATCTAGGTTATAATTATACATTATATTACTATTTATTTAAATTTGGTGTCGTGTGTACCTTAAGATATCAATGAAATTAAATTTATTTAAAATGATATATATCATAATATCACGATGTGTTATAAAAACATAAGGGATATCAATAATATATCATATATGAGAAAAGAAAATAATAAGTTTATGATAACATGATAATAACTTATGAAATTCATACCTAATAAGTCAAATATCATTACTCTTCAGTCATGGAATAAATATTTTTCATGATTAAACATATAATTCATAAGAGTTTGAAATCATTAATAATAATTTACTAGACTTGATAAAATATCATATTCATCAAGCACAAATAATAATTTTAAGTAATAATTTTTTTGCATAAAAATAATAATATAAAAAAGTTTCCTTAGTCAAGTATAATTTTCATGGCTTTAATAGTGGATAGAGTCCCATAATGGATTGGTTTCACTACTCATACACATCATTTCCATTGTCAAGTAACATTTCAATGGCTATCGTAATAGAAAATTTCACTTATTGAAAAAGGTTCAATCCCTGTTGCACTTGATATTATCTCAGGA
Source organism: Viscum album (assembly GCA_963277665.1). Classification (NCBI taxonomy): domain Eukaryota; kingdom Viridiplantae; phylum Streptophyta; class Magnoliopsida; order Santalales; family Viscaceae; genus Viscum; species Viscum album. Next base: position 398,985,207 of record OY728148.1, read on the forward strand.
ATCGTTATTATTCAACAAATTCACTAGAGAACTATATAATTTTTGTCACATCTATCACATAATGAAAATCATACATAAAAATTACAAAATATATTATACCATTTAATAAATAATAACATGTGGAAAGAAACTAGTTTCATAAATATTCTTTCATTATATAATTAACTTGAGGGAAATTAATGAGTTTCATGGAATCACCCTTAAAACATCATCATCATATTAAATCCAAGTATATAATTTGGACATTGTCATAAGATCAAAAACCTATTGAATAAATGCCCCATAAATTATATTTACATAGATAAAAAATACCTTGAAAGGGGTATTTGAAAATTTCTTTGAAAATATGTAAAATATACTTTTAATTTGATATATTTAAAATATAAAGAATGCAAAACTATTGAAAATATAATTTCATTTGAAATAACCATAGATTATTATAAATAAATCTTCAAATCAAATAATTTTCATGATGTTGGGAAAATCAATACATGTAATTTGTGATAAAAGATGACATTATTTTAACCTATTTGTAGAAAATAAAAAAAGACTTGTTTATTTTTTTTAAAGTCTACATTTAGATACATGTAATTTAATTTTAATGTAGTGAATATGAACATTTAAAAATTAATTTATAGATAAAAACTTCTATAATATAATTTGACAAATATATATATATATATATTAAAAATATTATCATCCAAAATAAATAAATATGGTCACATTTTATTGAAAACATTTTGATGATAATTTTAAAGGTCGAAGATATTATAATATAGGGAAAATATAAAAACTACAGAATTAAATATCAGAGGATAAAACATTCTAGGTTTAAATTATAAGGATCATATAATTTTCTAGAATGTAAATTTATTATAGATTATCCCAAAATGAATATAGACTATAATATAAACCCTTACCTTAAGTCACATCTTTCTTTGTATGTGTTAAATACTCATATCTAATAAATATATATTTTTATAAATCTATTTCAAAACTATATTCATATATATATTAAAATATATAATTACCTTATAATTTCCATGTTCCCATTTATTTATAATTATTTATTAAATTTGTTATCCAGGTGAAAGATGGTGTGTTTTCCAGGTAAATTTCAATTCAATAGTTCCAATCCTTTCACCATAGTGATGATTTAATATTCTAAATAATATTAATCATGTCATCAATATCATATTTATTCATTATAAAAAACATTAAAACAATCTATACAGGTAGGGGTTTAAAAATGAATTGCATCACATCATAGAGATAGTAGTTCAAACGTACACACAGGTTATCTCTCCACTTATAAATGCATGAAATGATAGAAAATTAAACAATATTTAAACTTTATAAAATCATAAATATTTCATATATATAATAAATATTAATTAAATACAATTATATAACCATCCACGAGATATGGCGACGAAAGATAAAATACATCACTTCATGGATGTGGTTGTCTATACATACACATGATCGATGTTTTTATTTTCCATTAAATATAAAGAAGAAATAAAATTATTATAGACACAGCATGAAATATTATAATTATATTAACCATTCTTATTTAATCATTTTTATATTTTTATATAATATTTTATGAGGTTTATGGATAATGAAACATGAAACTGATCAGTAAGAACATATACCTCTTCTAAGGGTATCCTTCATTAAAATAAACCTTAATGATTTTTGGATGGGTATTTATAGAAGAAAATAATATAAAGGTCATTTATAAGTATGATGGGAGGGTATTTGGGGGTATATTGGTTGAGAAAAATGGCTCATTTGTAGTGGAGATGTTAGAAAATGAGGTTCCTTTTTATAACTGAGTTGGGTGGAAAACTTATAACTACTAGAAACATTATTATAAAATAAACATTTTACTCAAGTAAATTGAACCAAAAGGGAAATTAATTTCACATAAATAATTTATGTTATAAATAAAATCAAATAATACTATAAAATCAATATTTTTTTATATTTAAAACCTTATTGTTTAGGTTAACTCATATATTAACCCTTTTCCCACTTACCGTGATAACAATAATTTTATTATGGTAATAATTCATTTTGGGAAAAATTAGGTTGAAATTATTAATTAATATTAATTAATATGATTAAAATTATTTTATTCATTCTATAATATTAAATTACAAATATTTTCAGAAATTATTTATAATGAAAATGCATAAAAAGTGAGAAAATAATTCTTAGGAAAAATAAATTTTTTGATCCTAGAGTGAATTTTTGTTCCTTCCATTTCTAGTAAATACCATTAGAATAATTTTAGATTATTTAATTTAATAAATAAAATATATATTAAACTAAAATTATTCATCAATAGTGATTAATTTAATATAATAAAATAAAAGTATATTGTGAGCAGAAAAAAAAATTGAGACATGTTTTTACCTTAAAATGATTTTATCTTAGCTTCTAACCAATTGAAAATAAATGTATGCATTATTATTCATTTTTTTACATTAAATACCAATATATTTAATCATTATACTAGTTTATTTTTTATAAATATACATAATACAAAAAATTCATTACATTGAGAAATTAAACAATTATATTTTTTTAGAATTTAAAATTGAGAACTAAATTTTTAGGAATTAATAAAGAAACATTCATTGAATAAAAGTTTTATGAATATTATTCATGACATATTTAATTCAATTATTAATCATCAATCCATAAAATAAGTGATAATAATGAAATTTAATAATAATTTTTCAATAGTAAATCATGGTTTATTTTAGATTTTTGTTTCTTATAAAGAAGTGTCCAAAACATAAAATTGTATTAAATAAAAATATAACATAAGATATTTAGATGTAAAATTATACCCCCATTATAAGAATTTAATTCTCCAACTTATTTAACTATGATACAAAAAATGAGTATATATCTCCCCCATCAGATCCTTAGGTCCACATATAGCTTCCTTAAATTTATGGTTAGACTATAAAAATTTGACCTGGTGAGTAGAATTATTCCATATAAATTTATCTATTCAGTCAAAAATCTCCACCATTTTTTACTCATAAGAAATATCATTCTATAGTTGTACAACCTCAGAGTTCAGTACATGTGAATGATCAATAATGAGATTCAACAAAAGTGATACCTGGAACACGTCAGGACCTTAACAGAGATTAATTAGAATTTCCCAGAAATAAGAATCTGTTTTGATGTGATTAAAATTATCAAAGAGGTTGATATATATAGGTATTGTAATTAAAACCATTCTCAATATCATAACATTTTTCTATGGATAATTTATATGAATACCTTTTCACCGGGTTCAAATTCTAGATGTCAATAGTTATTATTAGCATAAATACTTTATAAATATTATTCTACCCATATGTGCATGATAAATGTATCTAAACTTATCCAAAATTTATTTACATATATCAGTTCACAAAAGATTTATTTTTTTGACTTCAACCAAGAACACTGGAGTTCTACACTTCTAACCAAATATGGATTCATAAGGCAGCATCTAAATACCTGAGCGAAAGTTGTTTTTGTAAGAAGCTTTCACTAGAGGAAGAGGTTGATCCCAAAAATCATTTAAATCCATATAAAAATTGACCAATAATTATTTTAGGTTTTTAATAGTCCTCTTATATGAACCATATTCCTTAGTAATATATGTAGTTCTAAAATTCAACTTTGTATTTAAATCAGGTTTGAAACTACTCGAGAACATCAAGGTAAACCACATTTCCCAATAAGATAAAATAGAATATTGCACTATGTAAAACCATAAAAATTCCTTAATGTAAACATTTGAAAGATGACCAAGGGAAAAATATTCTCTAAAAGTAGTAAAATGTGTTGAATTCTTACATCGATCAACTACAACACAAATAGCATAATGGCATTTAGTAGTTTTTTGGATTCTGATGATGAAATCCAAGGTGATGTTTTCCCATTTCCATTCAAGTATGGGTAATGGTTGTAAAATCCTATTATAATTTTATCACTCAAACCTTACTTTTGGACATACCGGACATCAAGATACAAACTCTAAAATTTTACTTTTTATGTCTTCCCACCATAAATTCAATTTCTAATCTCTATGTATATTTTTTACTTACAAAATAAATAGAGAATTATGAACAATGAGAATTATCTAAAAACTCCTTATTCAAGTTATTTATTTACTGGACACCAACATGGTTCATGAATATTATCATTCCATTAATACCATGGTTGAACTCAGTAACATTTATCACCTATTTCTATTATTCTAAACCCTCTATTTGTTCCTAATTAAAAATTAAATAGATAGGTGGTTTAACACTCATATAATAAATATAGGATCTTTCCAATTTAATCCAGATTTAAAGATCTATATTCACCAAATCTGTAAGTATTAGATCTCTTTAAATCATTATTGTGGAATAAATAGCATGGTTATTTATACTAAAAGTATCATTCAACATGTTTTTCTTCCAAGGGTGGTGATTTATTGAGAATTAATAATATTTAATATAATATAACCATCTAGTTTGATGTATAGTCACCTATTTTTGTGTGAAAATATTAATCCAGATTTTATCATCATTATATATATCAAAACATTTTCCATAAAGACGATTCCACCATATTTTTAATGCAAAAATTACAGCTACAAGATTTCAATCATTATTTGGGTAATTATTCTCTTGCATCATCATTTATAATGTGGTGTAATCTATCAATATATCATTAAATATGAGGATTCATCCACAAACCATATTTAATGAATAACTATTGGTCAAAAAACTATCAATAGTTCAAGGTATTATAAGTATAAGTGGACTTACCAACTTTATTTTCTACTCCTTGAATTATATCCACATTCATCTATCCTAACAGACTTGTATCCCTTCTATGTAAAAAATGGTCATTGGATTAGATATTTAAGGGAAATTTATTAAAAATAATTAGTGGTATCAATCCAACATAAAAAATCTATAATACTTAGTCAATGAATTGTTTCTAGGACATTAATCAATAGCTTATACCATTGAAGGATCAAGCATCATACCCTCTATGATATTTTATTACCCATGAATAAAATATTTTATATCCAAAATTCAAACTTAGTTTATTTTGAATACAACATCTCATTCCTCAAGGTGTTTTAACACAATCCTCAAATGATATACATGCTATTCTTTTCTATTTAAATTTATAAGAATATCATCTATAATTACTACCCAAATTGATCATGGTATCACTAAAGACACAATTTGTAATATCCATTAATATATTAGGGTAATTTTTTATTTCAAATGGAATTACTATAAATTCATAAGGAACATTCGTCATGTGGATAGTTATATTGTTTGTTAATTTCTTATTAACACTCAAGTGATGATATCCAATACAAAAAAAAATCTTGGAAAAGTATTGAGATAAACACATTTGATCAAAAAAATTAATCAATATGTGGTATTGGATACTTGTTATTGGTAGTGATATTTTTGAATTCTAGATAATAAATATTAATATGAATAGATCCATAGTTCTTACTAACAAAAAGAACTCGTGCATCCTATGGGTATACACTCAGACTTGTGAATACTTATTTAATATTCTCCTAGATATTTATCCATAATTCCTAAAACTAAATTGGGTTTATTTATTTTACAAAGGTTCAGATCCATGTATGAATTATATTGAAAAGTGAGCTTCACAATTCAAGGGAACACTAATCATGGATTCAAAAAACACATCTGGATATTCCTGAAAAATAAGAATATGTTAGATGTTAAGTTTATATCCGACCACTTGAGTTAAATATCCCTTAGTAATTGGAAGTAATACCCATATATTATAATTAATTTCAATTAGATGTTAATATTCATCCTCACAATGTTATAAGATCATTTGTTGATTTAGATTTTCAGTTGTGACTTCCCTTCCTTGTAAATTGATGTAGGATATGTATATAAAGTTATACCTAAGACTAATATAATATAAAATTCATGTAGTGCAATAGTAACAGGTTATTAATAAATCACATTCCCAAAAAAATTCTATCAGGTAGGGAAAATAGACATAAGGTGAAATCATCGTACCATTAATTGTTTTTACAACTAACTAAATATATAATCATTTAAGTGTTTATGTGATGGAATTATTAAATTGTTCATATATAATACATTAGGTAGATACCAAATAAAATAAGATATTTTTATTTTTATAGTTGATGATATGTGTTCCTTTTACTAAAGTTTTCTCATGACCCACTTTAGTTTGGGTGATCACATGAACTTTTATTTTTTTCATCTGTCATAAGATGTTTTGGAATCCAATTTTTATCATCTACCCTCACATTAATTTAATGATTGGTGTAATGTCTATAATTCTTAAAATTATATCTTGGAGTGTGGGAAACAAATATTTTTTATTGTTCTCTCCGTAAATTTTATTTGTTGGATTTTTAACATATCTTTACATTATTTTGGGTGTTTTCCATCTTCTCCACACATAAAACAATTACCTGGACCCCTATGGAAACATACCCCTTACATCATTCAAAATGTTTGACATGAATAAATATTACATTTCATTCATCTATGGGTGTTATTATAAAAATTTCCCTCAAATAAATCTTTTATTATATTCCTTAAAACAATGATATTAAATACACTCTAGAACCTTAATTTATTTCTTGAGACAACATCATACAATTTCATTATAGCTATCAAAATATGTAAATCCCTGAACATGTACTTCCGAATACAAAAATAAAACATTTTGTGTATTTTTATAATAGATAATAGAAAAATACACAATATATTATACATTTTATTACCTTTTGTTATTGAGGTTATGGATGATTAGACAAACCTTACATTAAATTAGTGTTTAAAAATAATAATTACAAAATAAATAATTTGATTCATTTTCATTTTCCAATTACCTGTCCTTTGAACTTATAATGAATCCTATTTTAAAAAAAACTTTCTATGAGAACAAAAATATTATTAGTTTATATAAAAATAATGAAATAAATCATTTTTCCATGAATACTTATAAACATATGAAATTATTTTTAGAAAAAAATATTTCTCACCCATATATACTTACATTGTGAAACATAATATTTACATAAAAAATAGAGAACAAAAATAAAATCATAAACATATCTTAGTTCATTAATTACTTATACTGAAACCATCTTGTCTACCTTATGATTTTTAACCCTCACAATTATCTTACAATGTAACACCCATAACTACCTAATGTTGTAACCATCATAGTTACACATGGAGTAACCATACAGACGCCCTCCAACATACACATAACCAATGAATTAGAAGGAGATATGGGTCCCAAAATTCATAATAAACAACTCCCATGAACTATAACACACTCATAAAACATGGATAATTTCATAAAAACATTTCTTTTGAATTTTGTTATATAGAATTTTAAAAGAGGTTCTTTGAAGAAAAGTCCCTTAAAAGTATCATATAATTGATAAAAGAATTAATAAAATGAAATTAATATGTGTAGAAACTCTAAATAAAAATTATAAAACACAACATCAACAAGTTTCATTAAAAAATAATATTAGTACCACATAATCAATGAAATATAAGGTTAACCCAATGAACAAAAATTGGGATAAGAAATCCCTCACCTCTAGTTTGTCTTATATAAAACTTGTGTAAGCCTCATGTATAATGGTGAAATTAGTGTTATTAATATTTTAAAGAAAAATATAAATTCTTATTTCACCTTATATGATCATTTTAAAACATCATTTGACCCATTTATTAATAATATTTTTTTATTTTCATTATTCGAGGTGTGTGCCTCACATGATTTCCATGGTTTGTTCATAACATATTTTCTTTTAGAATGGAAGAAAAACTATAGAAGTGGAATGAAATGGTTTTAATATGTTTAAATAATATTTAATTATTACAAAAATAATTTTGGGAATATTTTATGAGAATTAATTATCAGTTAAATCACCATTGATATCCATTTAGATCATTTTGGTGGTACATCGAAAATCACAAACTTGTTTTGTTACATAACATAATATTATGTATATATGTTATTTAAAAAACATAAAATAGGTTATATAATAATTATAATAATATTTATCATAATGAAACTTTAATTCCTATTGGATAAGGGATGGTGAAGAGATTATAAGAAAAGAAATGAATTTGATAAGATAATACATGAAAATGAAAGAGGATGTTTAACTCATGATCCCTTCTCCTTGATATCTCGCTTAAGGCCTATTGTGTTTAACTTTTTGTGAGAAAAAAATTACTCATATGTGGGGAAGATCCATGGGAAGAATATTTGGTACAGTATTTAAAATTATCAAATCATGAAAGGTGTGGGAGGAAGAGGGGTGAGGGTGGTATTTATAGTGGAAAAGAAGAGTGGTGTCCATTATTTTATTATTTTGCTCATTAGAAGCAATAATATTGGTCAATTTCACTAAAAATATTAATAAGCACCTATTATTTCTATCCAATAATAACTTATATCATCCATTAATCAATCATGATGCCGAAATTCATTTAATTTTCATATTTTGTAATTATCGAATTTCACTATTCACCAAAAATTCAATTACTTCTAAAAAATACAAAAAATCACCACAAGAATTTCTTGATATTTATAATTAAAATATTAAATAATTATTATCAAATAAAATCTAAATATAAAAAATTTAGTTTTTAAATAAAATCAAATTATATTTGAAAAAAACAATTTTAAAACTACAACGAATTTTATAACACAGTGAGATGTTAATAAAGGTCTCACAAAATTATATTATAACCATAAGTCAATAAAATAATAATTTATGATTATATTTTATGAAAATAAATTTTCAGTTAAATTTTAAATTAATCCTAAAATTTTAAATAAATATTTATGACTTAAAAAGACCAACACTTATACTATGATCATATTGTTACTTATAAGATGCCTAACATTAATTTATACATTCATGGGGACATTAATATTCAGTTGGATGATTTTATATTCATAAGGGTAAATTAATATTCATTAGGGTAAGTTAATTTTCAAAACAAAATTAGTTTTTCCTATCCGACTCCAAATAACTTACTGATCGCTACCATGTATGTCTGTTTTTTGAAATTCAAAACACATGAGCTGAAATGTTATTTTTAATGACTAGATTACAAACACCACATAGTACTCAGTAGTTCATTTAAGCACATAGTTTTCCCTTTTAAAATCATAGGATGATACATTATTCCCCCTAAAAAGAATTTACACTTATCAATTCGTTTTTTGGACTAAAAAGAAATCTTAAATTCCATTTCCAGAATTTAGAAACACTTGAACCACTAGACTTCTAGAATCTACCATTTGGACGACAACATCTAATCTCCAAATTTGTCTAAACCGTTCCTCTAATACCAACTATAAATCCCTAAATATGTACTTTCAAATTTAACAAAAAAAATTCTATTTGTTTTTTTAAGAGATAACAAAAAAATAAACAATATATTATTTATTCTAGGACCATTTATAGTCTAGGTTCTAGAGGATAAAAAACATCACATTTAATAGATTTTAAAAGACTAATTACAAAATAAATAATTAGATTCATCTTCATAAGAACCTTAATTTTCATTTGAACTTATAATTAATATCATGAAAAACATTTTAAAAAATGAGATTAGCACAAAAAGCTCAGTAATGGATATAAAAAGATGGCAAGAAACCATTAGTCCATGAATACCTATAAACAAGTGAAATTATTTTCACAAAGAAAAACTTCTCACCCATATATACTTACTTTTTTAACAATCAAATTTTCATTAAACATAGAAAACATAAATAAAATCATAAAGTTATATTTGGGAATTTATTATATATATTTACCCCTCGCAGATACCTTATTATTTTTAATCCCCACAACTACCTTACATTGTTACCCTCACAGCTACCATATGGTGTAATCATTACAGTTACACTTAGTGTAACCATACAACCGACCTCCAACTTAAACATACCCAATTAATTTGAGGGATATAAAGGTCCCACCAATTATCATAAAAAATTCTCAAGAATCAAATCATACCCATAAAACATGGATAATTTCATAAAAACAATTCTTTTGAATTTTGTAAAATAGGATTTTAAAAGTGGATTTTTAAATAAAAGTACCTTAAAATAGAAAATATTTGATGTGAGAATTAATAGAGTGATAGTAATATGTGTATACACTGTAAATACACAAAATAAAACACCAAATAAACAAAATTCATTACACAAATAATCTTAGTACGACATGATCAATGAAATAGAAGGTTAACCCAAAGAAAAAAAATTGGGATACTAATTCCTTTACAGCATGTTCATATTACTTAAAACAAGTATAAAAGCCATGTATAATGGTTAAAAGAGTGTTATTAATATTTTATAGAAACATATTCATGTTTATAACACCTTATATGATCATTTATATCATTATTCTACCCATTTATTAATAATATTTTTTTATTTTCATTATTTCGAGTCCATGATTCACATGATTTCCATGCATAGTTCATAAAGGATTTTCTTGTTGAATGGATGAGAAACCATAAAAGTGGAATGAAGTGGTATTAATATGTTTCCATAATATTAAATTATTCCCGAAATCATTTTTTATATGGTATGAGGTTGAATCATTAGATAAATCATTAATGACATCCCTTTAGATCATTATGGAGGTTCTTCAATAATCAGGAACTTGTTTCATTATATAACTTAATATTATGTATATATCTTAATTAAAGGACAAAAAATAGGCTATATAATAAAATTTAAAAAAAAATACACCATTAAAAAGCTTTGATGACCTGCATTCAAGGAAATAATGTAAATTGAAAATAGATCGTCCACGATTTTGGTAAATCGACACAACACGAATGATGTTTTTATTTTTTTAACAATTTGAACAGGAGAGGAAGAATGATCACGTATTTTTCCATAAATATGATAAAAATCCAGAATACATATAATAATAGATCTTTCATACCTCTTGGATAAGGGTAGGTTATGAGATTATAAGACAAACAAAGAATTAAAAAGAAAATACGAAAAAATGAAAGAGGATTTTTACGTCTTGATTGCTTTTACTTGAGTTCCTCCTTAAAGCCTTTGGTATTGGCCTTTTTGTGATACCATAAGGGCTTGGATCTGGTAAATATCCTTGGGAATAATATTGGTACAATTTAGAAAATTCATTACTCTTGAGAGGAGTGAGAGGAAGTGGGGGTGAGGGTGGTATTTATAGTTGGGGAAGAAGAGGGGTTTTCCATTATTTTAATCGTTATTCTATTATTTTTCTCAAGAAAATCAATAATATTGGTTATTGGGACAAAAAACAGTAATAAGTATATTTTATTTCATAAAAATGGAAATTTACATAATCAATGACTCAAGTATGATACAGAAATTCATTTATTTAGCATATTTCTTTATTATCGAATTTCACTATTCACCAAAAATTTAAGTATTTTAGAAAAATCCAAGAGATTAACCATTACCATTTTTTAATGTGTATAATTATAAAATGAACTTATTTTTATCAAATTTTCGTTAATATATGAAATTTATTTTTTAAATAAAATCATAATTTATTTGAAAATTAACTATTTTAAAACTATAACTAATTTTATAACACCTTGGGAACTTATTCAAAGTCAATAAAAAATTTATTATAACCATAAGAAAATAAAAATAATTATTTATGATTATATTTATTGAAAATAAATTTTCTTTTGAATTTTAAATTAATCATAAAATTTTAATTAAATATTTATGTGTTCAAAAAATATTAACACTTATACTATTATCATTTTGTTACTTATAAGATGCCTAAAGTTTATTTATACAGTTATTGGTGAGGTTACATTTCATTTGGGCGATTTCATATTCATAAGGGTAAATTACTATTCATAAGGGTACATTACTATTTCTAAGGGTAAGTTACTGTTCAAACAAAATAATTTTGTCTAGTTAAACTCCAAATAACTTACTAATCGCAACTATATAATTCTATTTTTCAAAATTCAAAACATAGAAGTTGTAAATTTTGTTTAATGGATAGATTATTAATTCTACATAGTACTCAGTAGTTCATTTAATCACACAGTGTTTCCTTTTAATGTCTCGGGATGTTACAAAATATCATATAGACAATAAATGTTATACACTTGTTCTAAAACCAGTAAAGAATTTCTCAACTTTTCTTTGACATTCGATACTAAAACTAGAACCCTAAATTGAAATAATAGTAATTTTTTTACATATTTATTGATTGATTAATCATCTACTAGGATTAGTTCAAGAAATACCTCTCAATTTTACATTGAATAGTTCAAAGAATATACTTTTTGAAAAATAACATTAATAAAATATTACCATTTTATGGATTCAATTTCAACCTCTTACCTCTTATTGATGATAATATTCCACCATTAATTTTTTTTGCCTTCCAAATGGTGCACAACCAAAATAAACCTCTCAAAGTCCAAGAATTAGTGAATAGAGAATATATTTTTTATTGCATTGATCAATTTTAAAACAATATGTAAATTAGGGGAAACAAAGAATAATGATTAATGTTCCCCAAGTAAAAATTCAATGGTGATTTGTTCCTTCCTTTTTTAATTTTTATGTTCAATATAATTCATGATAATATTTATATCTTGTTATATTTGGTTGTGTATTCCCAATAGATTTCACATTTAAGCCCAGATTTTATTTTATTTTTCATGAGGTTGGTCATTCCATTATTCATTACATTCCTTCCTCACACAATTCATCTTAGTTCCATATATTGACTAAAATAAAAAATCATAGTGTGAGAAACAATCATTATATATTAAAGTGGGGAAACATATAAAAATATTCCAATGATATCCTAAATTATAACACCTTCTTATCATCCTATGGAAATTCAGGTTTATCATATATCAATTTTAGTTCATCATTGTTAGTTATAGATTCTATATATTTGTTTTTATAATGGTCTATATAGAGAATGGTAATTAATAAAAAAATATCCCCCTAGGTGTAAAACCCGGTGTGTAGTTAGGCCTCTTTTTTAGGCACCACATGAAGATTGATTTAATATCTAACCAATATTTTTAGGTTTATTACCCATAGGTTCATATATACCACAACTGGTATCCAATTTTTTTAATACATATTGGTTTCTCAATGATAAGAAACCAAAAAATCGGTATTTTTGAAAAATATCAAGATATGATCGTATAATTTGACTTATCTCAAGGATTTTCACAAAAAAATATTATCCAAATCTCTAAAAATAAAAAAACTCTAACATCATACCAACTGAGGTGAACCAAGAATTCCATTAATAAATAATACATCATTTTAGATGAATATTCAATACATCTCAAAAAAATACATTCCCTATAAATTTTAAGGTTTAGTGTCTTTAGATACTAGTTACATAATAAAATTATTTCATGAATGATATTCAATGAATCCCAACAAGTTCATCACACATAGTACACTTATTAGAAATACCCTACATAAAGCCATTCTTCATAACATGGGTAAAATGAAATATATGAAAGGTTGAGTTTGGATTCTCATTAAGGATAAAAATATTACATATCAATCCATTAATATAAGAGATAATACGATAAGCATAAGGGTATGATAACATTATCATGAAATGTGGAAGTCTATCCCAATTAGGAAAATATCATTAATCATGACTAATGTCATAAACATGTTTAATGAACAATAAATAATTCATGATATTTCATACTTATCAATAACCAATCCTTATTCATGAGAACATGTCATCATCATAATACATAAGTATTTTTCATACACAAAATAATTGAAAATATTGTACTTAGTCAAGGATAAATACCAAAACTATCATAGTTTATAGAGTCCTGCAGTGAATTATGGAAACACTATATACCCATCATTTCTGTAGTTAAGGCTCACTTACAATTCTATCATAGTGGAAATATCCCCATAAAAACTAGTAAACTCCAAACTCTAGATCATATTGTCTCATGAGATATAATTATTTACCTAATTCATTTGAGGGAAATATAATTTTATACCCTCTAGTCACATAATAAAAACGAAAAATAATTGTTTCATCATATCATAAAAACATTAACTATATAAGAATACATGAAAATAAACGTGTTTCATAAATATTCCATCATCACTTAATTAAAGTATGGGAAACTAATGGGTTTCATGGAATCATACTTAAAACATCCTCATAATATTCCAAATAGGGAAATTAATTTGATGGTTTCATAATATCATATCCCCAATAAATAAAATAATCCTTAAAAGATGTTCATAAAGATTTAAAATATATTAAAAAGACAATTTGAACATTTAATTGAAAACTAAGAAAATGAAATTTTTTATTGATATATTAAAAAATTTCCAAAAATATTGAAAAAAGATTTTATTTCAAAATAATATGGTAATTTTGAAAAGGAATATTCAAAGAAAATAATAATCATGATGGCTATAAATGATTTTCATTCTATATACGTTAAAATAGAACATCTTTCACACATATATAAAAAGAAAAATAATATTTGTATTATTTTTTTTAAAAATATTCCTTTTGAAGCATAATAAATAATTTAATAAGTATCTAAAAGACTACAATACATATCAGATACGTATAAAAACTTAAATAAAATAGTTTTATGAAACATTATATGGAAGGAAATGATTCCCATAAAAATGAAATATGCTTAGCATTTATTAAAAAAATCTCAATTATTTTCTATTTTAAATATAGTAAAATATAGATAAAAATGAAAACCCAAAAGATAGATATAGGAAAATAAAATATTTTGGGTTTAAATTATAAGTATCATATGATTTCCCTAAAAGAAAATTTAACATAGATAGTCCCGAAATAAAAAGATATTGTAGAAAAACTGTTACCTCATGTTCTACCATACTTTGTAGTCATTTGAAACACATTTTCATTAAATATATATTTATTATTAGATTATTATATAATAATATTTGTATATATCTCATTATATATCATTCTCTTATAATATCTAATTACCCCTTTGTTTACAATTCCTAATAAAAATCAATTTTCAAGTAAAAACTGGTCATTTTCCATGTTTGTTTTGGTTCAACAGCTTTGGTCCATGAACTTTTTTCATCATTTAATCATATTAATAATCTAAATATTTTCATAAATTGAATATTTTTTTCATTATATAATCATTTCTATACATTTATATATATTTTTGATGAAAAATGAATTACATCAATTCATTGAGTTAACAGCTTGTACGTACGCACTAGTGATGCCCAATATTAAATTGATGGAATAAAATAAATTTTTATAATAATTACCAATTAACTAATAATAATATTATCATATATATGTAATATATATTCATTAAATGCTTCAATATAACCATCTAGGAGATATGGAGATGAAAAATAGAATACATCACTTTAATCAAATGGAAGTTTGTACGTACACATGAGTGATGTTTTTATTTTCCATTAGATGTAATGTATATATAAAATTGGTGTAAAATTAAAATTAGAATTAAAACATATAATTATAATAAATTTATAGATTATATCAATTTAAAATAGTAAAGAATATTTTTATAAGGATTAAGGAGAAAGAAGCATAAAAAAGATTGGTGTGATCATATACCTCTTCTATAGATATCATCCACTAAAAAGAAACTTAAAGATTCTTGGATGGGTTATCTGAGAATAAAATCACCTCACGATTATATTTATTTATTTTGGTAGTATATTTTGGTAGATATTTATCATTCTATGTTCTCAAATGGTGTGAAGAAGTAATAAAATAATATATGCCCTTTTATGAGAGTTGGGTAGAAAATTGGTAAACATATAAAACATTATTATATAATATATGTATTACTAAAATAAACTAGATAAAAAGGAAAAATATTTAAATATAAAAATTATATGGTATAAATTAAACCTCCAAATAAAAATAAAATAAGTTTTTGAGTTATTTTAATATCTATCTGTTCAGTTCACACATCATTTTTTCATTAAATCCTTACAATGGTAACATGATTTTTACCATGGTAACTATTATTTATGAAAAAATTTAATTAAAACATATTTAATAATTATAATTAGGTTGATTCAGAAATATGGAATCCATATTACCATATTTAATTCCTTAAATTGGGTGAAATTAATTCTATTGTAAAAGAGAAAAACACAACAAAATAAATTTTAGGAAAAATAAATTTTCTATCATAAAGTCAAATTCCATTCATTAGATTATTGGAAACCAATAGTTGAATAATTTTATATTATTTAAATGAATAAATTATTTAATAATTACATTAAAAATACTAATAAATTTTGGTTAATAAAATTTAATGAGATAAAAACACATTGTGCACAAAAAAATAGTTTTATGGAAAAATACTATTTTACCATGAGAGGAATTTTTCTCCACCTATAAAAATTGATAATTAATGTATGAAATATTATTAATTATTTATATTAAATACCTATTTATTTCATAAGAAAATAGATAATTATTGATAAAGATACATAATATTGAAAAATACTATACTTTGAATTTTTTTTGAGGAAATGATATTATTTTTAACATTTAAAATTCATTACTTATTTATGATAGTAAATAAAAAATATTTATTTTAGGAGATAATTAATTCATATTATTCATAAATTTTTCTGTCCAATTCACACCCACTAATCCAATAGATAGTTTATAATAATTTCAATTAATAATAATATTTCAATATTATATCTTGGTATGATTAAGCTCATTTTTGAATAAAAAATTTATCAAACACATACAATTTATTTGAACACTAATATATCCTAAAATATCAATGTGTCATAAAAACCTTATCTGAGAATATGTAATGACTCATATTTTCTTAATTTTCTTTTAAACATTTATTTTGGAAAATATTGAGACCTAGCACGAAGATGGTGTGTGATTATAAGGCCATGTGTTACAGGAATTTTTTTTAAATGATATGTTTTTTATTGTATGCATTTGAGAATTTCTTAAAAAGTGGAATATATTTTAAAAGGGTTCCTAGATTCGAATTACTAGGGAACTATTGAGCTCATAATAGGGGCTTTACCCTAGTCACAACCTTACTTGGTCAGCGCGGGTCATCTGATGAAAAATTCACTAAGGACGTAACCATAAATAAAATAATTAAATAAAATAATTTTATTTTAAAATATTAATAACCCAGGAAACGTGACTCATATTGGAAATATGAGACCACCATTGAGTTTTTAACATGGTTATTTCCCTAGGCGTGACCTAACATCGGCCGACATAGGTCAGTTGTGATAAATATTTTTTGTATGATTTAATGAATAAAATAAACTATGAGTTAATTTTATTTTAATGGTATGTTGACGTAGTGAAACTGTTTAATTTCAATAATGAGGTAGGCAAGGACCCAGGGCTAGGCTCATAACCCTAGAAATTCCCTAGAGGCTCTAGAGAGAATCGTTAGAGAATTCTCTCGGAAGAGACAACAAACATCGGGATCAGAGATCATTCTTGACATATCCCCAATGGATATCAATCCTTGAAAGATAATGATCCTATCCCAGGTAGGGTTATTGTTTCTTTTTTATTTCCCCATTCATTATTTTCATGATGAGTGTGATTCAATCCACAAACAGATTGATCTGTGAATTGATCATTGTGGGATGATTGGTAATTATGGGGTTTATTATCAGGAGATTTATTTATCCTCTTCATTTACCCTTCTAATGAAAACGAATCAAGGATAAAATAAAAAACAGATGAGGAACATTGCTCTGGTTGTTCTTTATTATTTTCTCCCCCATGTTCTTGGTTTTCTTCATCGCTGGACCCTCATGGTTATAGATTGACTTTTTGGGGGGCTCTGAACGCAATTAGAACCCCAAATTAAAGGAAAATAGAAAAAAATTCAAAATATTTGTAGATTAGGACCTGAGAATTCTGGATATTACTTTGTTTCAAAAATAATACCTTCATTGGTGGCTTGGTGGCCCATGGAAGGGACCACTGACGTGGGTCCCACACGGTGGTCCGGTAAGGAAGCGCAAGGAGGCAAGGTGATCGTAGGTGGAGGTTGTGGCAGTGGCCACAGAAGGAAACGATAGGACAGATGGGAAGTATCAGGAGGCCTCATGTGGTGACGACAAGCTACAGACATAGTAGGTGTCCGCGTATAGAGGCAGTAGCCGTAAAATGCAGCTATATCATGGGATACATAGGCGGTATCATCTGCGTGGGATGTGACTGATGGTGGTGTTGACTAGACTAGAGGAGACAAAATGACCTAGGTGGATCAGTTCAGGACCAAATGAAAATGTTCCAGTCCAACTGAGTTTGGTCGGGCCTAGCGAAGATGTAAAATGTTGGGTTGGACCCACCAAGTCTTGTCAGACCCGAGGTAGCCAAACTACTCCATGGTCGACTGAGATACCTTGCGGTCGTGAATGCTCAAGGATCTTCTGCGGGGTCGACCATGGGGGTGGCCAGACTGAGCAGTCGACCGGGAAATCAACCACAATGGTTTATTCACATGCTAGTCGCATTCAACCTTCTGAAAATTCAAACAAACATAACATTAAAAAGGTGTGTCTGTTTGAAGACTTGTTTATGTTTTTGGGACCCTTACGGTGAGAAGGTCATTTAAATATATACTAATTTGGTATTTTTTGGATTTTAAGTATTTTCTAATAACATGAGGAGGTAATTCACCCGAAATAAACACTCTTTGAGAAAACATTAATGTGGAAGGATATGACCGAGAGATTGTGTGTCTTATAGAGACTATGTGTCTTATGGAAACTATTTGTCTTATTAAATGTAACACCCCGAGATTTTATGAAAAATATTCTTTTTAATTTCATTATTGTCTTGTGTTGTACGCTACACCAAAATAATCTTGCACAACACGCATCCTTGACTTTCCTTTCATTACACGCAATCACGACCTTCCTCGATAGCGTGTGTAGTACGCAATACTGAGTTTCACTAAACAACAATATGTTATTAAAATATTATTAAAACTAGCCGTTATGAATAGTAATAACCACCTTTTAAATTTTTTGAAATTTTATTCTCAAAATGGACTTCATTTTTGGATTCGGAGTATCGAATTTAGCCTATGGTGAAATTTTGGTACTTTTCGGATAACTTTCATATTCTAGTGAATAGTGAAAATTACTAAATTTTAATTAAAAACAACTTTTTTAATCGAAATAATTAATAGTGATAAATTATTAATTTTAGTGGTTTTAAAGTATATTTAGAATATATTTTTACAATTTAATACAATGTTGGTCATTGGATGTAATTCTATATTTAAACCAGACATAAACAAGTGTCAATCTTTTGATAGTTATTATCTCTTAAGAACACGCTATTTGTTTTGACTACGGGAATTAATTTTTAAATTAATTAATGCAAATGATATGTTTTGAATTTGGTAAAATAGACATCATTTTTGAGTTCATAATATCAAATATAGCTTAGGCTTAATTTTTTGTATTTTTCTGGAAACTTTCATTTTTTGGTGAATAGTGAAACCACTAAGTGGTAGTTAAAAAATGAATTTTTCATAAAACCTATTTTTACCGCTTCTTTGAGTGGAATTTCAAAAATACGAGAGACACGGTTGATGTTAGTAAGTAAAATTTGGTTCAATGAGATGAAAATAATTTTTGGTGAATAGCAACTTCTTACTTTTTTTACCACGGTTAAAAATAAATAGGGTAATTAAGGGTAAAAATGTTGTTATTATTACCATAAAACATGTCCTCATTCTATTGGATAAGTTTAATTCGAACAAAAACAACCTTAGGAATAATATATGATCATTTAGGACCACTTGGATTAGATTAGGACGTTTATTATTAATTTATTAAAAGAAGGGTCAAAATAGTTAAAATCAAAGTTTAATAAGTAAATCATTTTTCATATAGGGTTATACATAAGATAAATTCGACTATAAATACTAATTGGAAATCTAAAAATATTTCCTACATAATGGTATTTTATTTGTAATTTTTAATCACTAAATAATTTAATTTATTTATGACACAAAGATGATGCAGTAATTATCTTATTAATGAAATATTGACATAAGTGATGTTATAAATACCCAAATAAATGTAATTTGAGACTTTTTATTAATTAAACTAATTTTATAGGTTAATATGACATGTTAGTATTGATTTAATTAACTTTTTTAGAACTAATCATTATGTTATAATTTTCACAAAAATCAATTACTAAATAGTGTCAAAATTGACATAAAATAGTTTTTAAAACAAATATTACATTATTAATTGTTATTTTATTCCGAAAAATCTATGGTTTGGAAAAATGACTTAGATAAGGTTATATATATTAATAATAAACAACTTGGTGTTCGTTTGTCTTGTTATAGTAAGTTTATTAACCTTATAGTGTAAGAACACAAGAAGACACGGTAAAAGTAAAATTATTTAACTTAATGTTAAATCTAAATGATAAGGTTAAAATAGGAACCTAAACTTGTCTAAATTATATTGGATGAGAGTATTTCTATCCCTCACCACCTTAGCTTCAAAATAAATCAATTTGGAGATATTTAAAACCGAATATGAATTTATAATAAAATAATATTTTTAGTTTTTCAAAGGATCCCCTCTCCTCCCTTATAAAAGGGCACCTGCTCCCTCTCTTCCTCGCACAACTTTGAGCCTTAAAGCTCGGCCAACCCCTGACAAATTCTCTTCTCCACTTCCATAGAAACATCCTAGAGGTTCTGGTATTCCTCAAAGACCAATTTCAGTGCCCTAAGAGTAGGTCTCAAAGAGGCGCTTCAAAGAAGAGGTAATTTCCGTTACCGATTCTTTCACCTTTATTTCTTCTTCCACTTCTTCCTATTAGGTTGTTTCATTATGAAGTAATAACATAAGTATTAATAATATACTGATATGTTATTATAATTATGGAACAACCCTTTTTCACCATCTATCCATCCTACAGAAAATGAAATCACCGCGCGTGCGTACGTATGGAATACAGTCTCCACACCGTGGTGAAATCTATTTTCCACCACCACCTTACTTGGATGGGTATAATGGTGTAAATAATAACTATATATGATTATTTTAAAGTGATATTGATTCTGATATAGTATACATATATTTCAATATAGTCCCACGATCATGAGAATGATATCATCGCTCGTGTGTACGTACGGACTACCGTCTCCACGACGCGATGAGATTCATTCTCCACTTTAACCATTCATGAATTATTATAATGTATATATATAATAAGTAATAATGAAATATATGACATAATAATGATACTGAATTTATGTGTATATATATGTATGTCATCTACTTAATTCCATTTAACTCAATAAGGAAACGAAAACAGCGTTCATGCGTACGTACGGCCTATCGTCTCCATGAACGGTGTATTTATTTCCATTTACTGATTTATTATATATATATGTATATTATAAATATATATTATATATAAATCATGTTTTATATTCGGGAATTAAGTAATCATGATCTAAGTAGTCATATGAATAATTACAAGTCAAAACACGGACGACAAATGAAACAATTTTACCAAAAACGTTCTTTAACATGGAATTTACAAAAGAACGGGTAATATAAAGTCATAAGTGAACCATATATGATATCATAACAATGAGTATTATTCTGGAATAAGTCAATGACATTATTTAAACCATTATACAGGAGGTTCGGACACTTACAAAGCTAATCGGAACTAAGGTAAGGGAAAATATCACAATCTCATTTTCTCCGAGATTGTTTATACTTTGGTATTTACTGGGGTGTATTTTATCATCCAAATCCATGTTTCCTCGATCTGTAATATTGTTTCCATCCTCCTACAATTGTTTAAATACAATTTTACCCTTTGGTGAGTTTTTAGTAAAAGATATGAAAGGAATCTTTTGTCGTTTTTTGTACGAGGTACTTTTTGACTTTCCGACAAAAGTACGAGAAGAATGTTTTTTTTAACTTATACGGCATGAATGGATTTTTAAAACATTATTTACAAGAAGATTACTTTACAAGTTTTCATGTTTATTTTAAATCAACTTCTTTTAGTTTAAAATTGTATGACATGTTAAGAAAGGAAAATGTTTTTGAAGTAGAAAGGATATTTTCCTCAAGAATGGAGTTCAAGTGTTTAATCAAAATTATTTTCCATATAAGATAATAAAGGGTTCTATTTCTATCCTTATTTTTACATTGATTTGACTATGTTGTGATGGAATTATTTTTATTAATTCCTTTATCTTATATGAATTGTTTTATGATGTCACGATGTTTAAGATTCCCATTCTTATTACATGGGTTATACTTTGATGTATGGTTTATGATTTTGTGGAACACATAAGAATGGTATCATTATGAGATGGGTGGGACCTATATCTCCCTCCAATGAATTGGGTAAAGATTTTATATCTCATGAGATAGACATGGCTGGAACGGTAGGTTATACCAGTTTAGTGAAACAGGACTGAAACGAGGAGTGAACTCGGTTTAGAAATGGACTTTTTCCACTAAGATAGTCTTGGCAATGAGTCTTGACTAATAATAAATGATTCTCTATGATTATGTGTGTATTCCACAAAGTTTCATGTTTTAAGTTATGATTATTGGGATTTCATTTCCCTACTATTATTTATCCCATCTTATGATATTATGATCTCTTTTGCAGGTTAAGATTTCCAAAATGTTATGTTCTTATGAATATGATGTGATTGATTTTTCTTTTCTTTACCCTTACTAAGCATTTGAGCTCACCCTTTTATGTTTTCTTTTCCGCATGATATAAAGAAAGGTTTTAGGTAAGAAAAAAAGGGAAGATCTTTATGGGAGATGTTGAAGATCTTTCACCATGATTAGAAGATTACGTTCAGAGTTTCCAAAGACACTAAACTATTATGGTCCTTGTGTGTGTGTTTTAGTTATGTAATAAGTATTCCGCAAAAGTAATGTAATGTCCGTGTACGTTAAGATTCAGGTCTCTATATTTGGTATCAGAGGAAAAGGTTTATTCAACCTTTGGAAACTAGGATTCAAAAACGTTAGTGAGATCCCTAGAGATATTTATAAGGTATGTCTAGGGATGACCCTAAGGATAAGTATACGTATAGGATATAGTCCTAGAACTGTGGTAACGATCTTAGAATTTAACCTAAGATGTTATATATTGATGTTACTCCCCCTTTATTATGATTTTTTCCTCTAACACTATTCTTTTTAGGTTTTAGAAAATGGCTGGAAACAAGATGATTCACGATAATGGAGGATATTATGGACAATGGAATGATATTATTCATGAGAAACCAAATTAAATGGGATTTGGAAGTCCAACCATCATTATTATGTCGAATCAGCAATCTCATAATATGATCAATAAACTCAAATTTGGTAAGTTTCCTGACTCGGCTAATAAGAGAAAGATGGAGTTTCTTGATGATCATAGAGGAAAGAAAGTTCAATTTCCCCTATGTAAATCATGTGGGAAGAGGCATCGAGGAGAATGTTGCAAGGGAACTGGAAGATGCTTTGGGTGTGGAAAAGAAGGACACAAAGCCAGTAAGTGCAAAGGAAAAGGTTCAGTTAACACCATGGATGAGGATAATGGTATTGCTATGACATCAACAATGGTTAAATGTTTTAAATGTTTTAAATGTGGAATGTATGGGCATTATGCAAACCAATGCCCTAAGGGAAAGTCTCATGAAGAGAATCAGTACGGCCGTATGAGTAGTATTTATGTTGATGATGATGAAGAGACTTTAAATGATATATGAGTTGAAAGAATTTTTGAAGCTCAGTCAATGGTTTAAGAAGGTAGTGGAATGATTACATGTTTATCAAGTGTAATGTTGTATAAGTAATCTCATGGTACTATGGAATAAAGAGACATCTAAGGATTGTTACACTGTTGTCTTTCCTTGAGTTTTGAAAGTGTATGATTAATGGTACCAATATCCATTAAAGGATATTCAAATATTTTTGGAATATAGATGATATGCACATAATGAAGGGATAATGAGAAAATTAAATGTTTGATAGTATTCATGAGCTCATGACTGATATAAGGAGAAGGTTATGTAATGGATTGAGTATAAAGAATTTTTGGATTTTGGTATGTGGAAAGTGTTAACTTTTGACAGCATTCATGTCTTCACTAAGGTTTAATGGGTATTCATTTTTCAAGAGAATACATGATTAAGGTATTCACATGATTGGAATGTGACCAACAAGATATATGGGGGATAAATGATGGTATTCACATGCTTGGTTGATGACATTTCAAGTAATCATTATCTTTATATTTTGAGCTTTGACCGAAGTATTTTAGATAATCCTAACGATAAGAATGGATTATGTTGGACATAAGTTAGTATTATTTAAAGATATAACTTTTGATATTATATAGTTTTAGAAAAAGGACAACCTGCAGGACGGGAGATAGCCTTTCGCGTCGGACAAGGCCGTGGGAATCGAACCCACAACCGAAGTGCGACTGGCCTTTATCGCCTACCACTGGCCTACAAGAAGTCCATGTTTAGTAGAAACTAGTTTTTTTATATTATGCAGTATGATATATGAAGTATAAGTCCATTTTAGGAACCATATATCATTAATCTCACTCTATATGGACTTATATATTTTTTGATAACTTTTCTAACCTTTTGTTTGAGACAGATGGAATGACCCATCATTCTATCACATGATCTGCTAACACATCACGAATGACAAATTCAACTTAATGTATTTAAGAGATGATGTGGAAATTGTCCAAAGAATGACCAACGGTGAGACTATATGGAAATCACGAAAGTATTTCTTCTAATTCCAATTTCATCAACTTTAGGGAAACGATCTTGAAAACCAAAAATGTTGTCCTAGTGCTCTTATATTTTATGAATCAGATGGTTCCTTAGATCGTCACAAATTTATTGCTTTGTGATTGCCGGCTTTTCCATAGCCATGTTCTCTACCACTCTCCATCAGAACATGATGGTTAGATTTCTCTTCCATATCCATATTTTCACCTATGTGGAAACCCAGTGATTAGTTTATTTGGGTAACCGTTATGTTTCATACTTTTGTTTTTAAAGATTGGTTTTGGTATTCCTTTTTACGATGTGGGTTTCTATTAACGAAACTTTCGAGTAGTAAACCATTTATAACCCCGACGAATTTTGAGGGCGAAATTCATTTTAAGGGGGGTAGAATGTAACACCCCGAGATTTTATGAAAAATATTCTTTTTAATTTCATTAATGTCTTGTGTTGTATGCTAAACCAAAAGAATCTTTCACAACACTCATCCTTGACTTTCCTTGCATTACACGCAATCACGACCTTCCTCGATAGCGTGTGTAGTACGCAATACCGAGTTTCACTAAACAATGATATGCTATTAAAATATTATTAAAACTAACCGTTATGAATTGTAATAACCACCTTTTGAAATTTTAGAAATTTAGTCTCTCAAAATGGACTTCATTTTTGGATTCGGAGTATCAAATTTATCCTAAGGTGAAATTTTGGTACTTTTCGGATAACTTTCATATTCTGGTGAATAGTAAAAATTACTAAATTTTAATTAAAAACAACTTTTTTAATCGAAATAATTAATAGTGATAAGTTATTAATTTGAGTGGTTTTAAAGTATATTTAGAATATATTTTTACAATTTAATACAATGTTGGTCCTTGGATGTAATTCTACATTTAAACCAGACATAAACAAGTGTCAATCTTTTGATAGTTATTATCTCTTAAGAACACGCTATTTGTTTTGACGACGGGAATTAATTTTTCAATTAATTAATGAAATTGATATATTTTGAATTTGGTAAAATAGACATCATTTTTTAGTTCATAATATCAAATATATCTTAGGCCTAATTTTTGGTATTTTTCTGAAAACTTTCATTTTTTGATGAATAGTGAAACAACTAAGTGGTAGTTAAAAAATGAATTTTTCATAAAACTTAATTTTACCGCTTCTGTGAGTGGAATTTCAAAAATCCGAGAGACACAGTTTATGTTAGTAAGTAAAATGTGTTTCAATGAGATGAAAATAATTTTTGGTGAATAGTAACTTTTTACTTTTTTTACCACGGTTAAAAGTAAATAGAGTAATTAAGGGTAAAAATGTTATTATTATTACCTTAACACATGTCCTAATTCTATTGGATAAGTGTAATTCGACCAAAAACAACCTTAGGAATAAAATATGATCATTTAGGCCCACTTGGATTAGATTAGGACATTTATTATTTATTTATTTAAAGAAGGGTTAAAATAGTTAAAATCAAAGTTTAATAAGTAAATCATTTTTAATATAGGGTTATACATATGATAAATTCGACTATAAATACTAATTAGAAAGATAAAAATATTTCCTACATAATGGTATTTTATTTGTAATTTTTAGACATTAAATAATTTAATTTATTTATGACACAAAGATGATGCAGTAATTATCTTGTTAATGAAATATTGACATAATTGATGTTACAAATACCCAAATAAATGTAATTTGAGACTTTTTATGAATTAAAATAATTTTCTAGGTTAATATGACATGTTATTATTGATTTAATTAACGTTTTCCAAACTAATCATTCTGTTATAATTTTCATAAAAATCAATTACTAAATAGTGTCAAAATTGACATAAAATAGTTTTTAAAACAAATATTATATTCTTAATTTTTATTTTATTCCAAAAAATCTAAGGTTCGGCCAAATGACTTAGATGAGGTTATATATATTAATAATAAACAACTTGGGGTTCGTTTGTCTTGTTATAGTATGTTTATTAACCTTATAGTGTAAGAACACAAGAAGACACAATAAAATTAAAATTATTTAACTTAATGTTAAATCTAAATGATAAGGTTAAAATAGGAACCTAAACTTGGATAAATTCTATTAGATGAGATTATTTAGATCCATCCCCACTTTAGATTCAAAATAAATCAATTTTGAGCTATTTAAAACCGAATATGACTTTATAATAAAATAATATTTTTAGTTTTCCAAAGGAGCCCCTCTCCTCCCTTATAAAAGGGCACCTCCTCCCTCTCTTCCTCACACAACATTGAGCTTTCATGCTTGGCCAACCCCTGAAAAATTCTCTTCTCCACTTCCCTATAAACATCCTAGAGGTTCTGTTCTTCCTCAAAGACCAATTTTAGTGCCCTAAGAGGAGGTCTCAAAGAGGCGCTTCAAAGAAGAGGTAATTTCTGTTACCGATTATTTCACCTTTATTTCTTCTTCCACTTCTTATTCTTAGGTTTTTACATTATGAAGTAATAACATCAGTATCAATAATATACTGATATGTTATTATAAGTATGAAACAACCATATTTCACCATCTATCCATCCTATGGAAAACAAAATCACCGCGCGTGCGTACGTACGGAATACCGTCTCCACACCGCGGTGAAATCTTTTTTCCACCACCACCTTACTTGGATGGGTATAATGGTGTAAATAATAACTATATATGATTATTTTAAAGTTATATTGATTCTTATATAGTGTACATACACTCTAATCTAGTCCCACGATCATGATAATGATATCATCGCTCGTGCGTACGTACGGACTACCGTCTCCACGACGCGATGAGATTCATTCTCCACTTTAACCATTCATGAATGATATAAAGTATATATATAATAAGTAATCATGAAATATATGACATAATAATGATACTGTATTTATGTGTATATAAATGTATGTCATCTACTTAATTCCATTTAACTCAATAAGGAAACGAAAACAGCGTTCATGCGTACGTACGGCCTACCGTCTCCATGAACGGTGTATTTATTTCCATTTACTGATTTATTATATATATGTATATTCTGAATATATATTATATATAAATAATGTTTTATATTCTGGAATTAAGTAATCATGATCTAAGTAATCATATGAATAATTACAAGTCAAAACATGGACGACAAATGAAACAATTTTACCCAAAACGCTCTTTAACATGGAATTTACAAAAGAACGTGTAATATAAAGTCATAAGTGAACCATATATGATATCATAACAATGATTATGATTATTTAATAAGTCAATGACATTATTTAAACCATTATACAGGAGGTTCGGACATTTACGAAGCAAATCAGACCTAAGGTATGGTAAAATATCACAATCTCATTTTATCTGAGATTGTTTATACTTTGGTATTTACTGGGGTGTATTTTATCATCCACATCCATGTTTCCTCTATTTGTAATATTTTTTCCATCCTCCTACAATTGATTAAATCCAATTTTACCCTTCGGTGAGTTTTTAGTAAAAGATATGAAAGGAATCTTTTGTCGTTTTTCATACGAGGTACTTTTTGACTTTTCCGACAAAAGTACGAGAAGAATGTTTTTTGTTAACTTATACGGCATGAATGGATTTTTAAAAAATTATTTCCAAGAATCTTACTTTACATGTTTTCATGTTTATTTTTAATCAACTTCTTTTAGTTTAAAATTGTATGACATGTTAAGAATGGAAAATGTTTTTGAAGTAGAAAGGATATTTTCCTCAAGAATGGAGTTCAAGTGTTTTATCAAAATTATTTTCCATCTAAGATAATAAAGGGTTTTGTTTCTATCCCTATTTTTACATTGATTTGACTATGTTGTGATGGAATTATTTTTATTAATTCCTTTACCTTATATGAATTGTTTTATGATGTCACGATGTTTAAGATTCCCATTTTTATTACATGGGTTATACTTTGATGTATGGTTTATGATTTTGTGGCACACATAAGAATGGTATCATTATGATATGGGTGGGACCTATATCTCCCTCCAATTAATTGGGTAAAGATTTTATATCTCATGAGATAGACATGGCTGGAATGGTAGTTTATACCGGTTTAGTGAAACAGGACTGAAACGAGGAGTGAACTCGGTTTAGAAATGGACTTTTTCCACTAAGATAGTATTGGCAATGAGTCTTGACTAATAAGAAATGATTCTCTATGATTATGTGTGTATGCCACAAAGTTTCATGTTTTAAGTTATGATTATTGGGATTTCATTTCACTACTATGATTTATCCCATGTTATGATATTATGATCTCTTTTGCAGGTTAAGATTTCCAAAAGGTTATGTTCTTATGAATATGATGTGATTGATTTTTCTTTTGTTTACCCTTACTGAGCATTTGAGCTCACCGTTTTATGTTTTCTTTTCCGCATGATATAAAGAAAGGTTTTAGGTAAGAAAAAAAGGGAAGATCCTTATGGGAGATGTTGAAGATCTTTCACCATGATTAGAAGATTACGTTCCGAGTTTCCAAAGACACTAAACTATTACGGTCCTTGTGTGTGTGTTTTAGTTATGTAATAAGTAATCCGCAAAAGTAATGTAATGTCCTTGTATGTTAAGCTTCGGGTCTCTACATTAAAACTATGTGTCTTATGGAGACTACGTGTCTCTTTGAGACTATGTGTCTTATTTGATTATGTATATCTGGATGATCTTGATATATTTTTTTGCAAACATATATCTATGTGGAACTAAATATACATTCTTTTGTGATATTCTTTCATGGTATTTCCATTGTGGTATTCATTCATGGTATTTACTTTGTGGTATTCATTTTTGGTATTCCTTTGGGCTATTTCCTTTTTGGTATATCCTTTGTTGTATTCCTTGGTGGTTTTGGGGTGTCCTACTGAATATTGTTTTCCTCACACCTGCATGTCCTTTTCATTCACCTTTCATGTCTTGTGCATACGATTGACCCTTGGATGAGATTCTAGGAAGACCAAGACTAGGAGGTGCCATTTGAGACTAGGCAGGCTGATGTGTGTTCCGGCATCTTTCAGAAGACAGTCCCATTACCATGACATTACAGGTTAGACTTGTGGCTACAAACTCTTTTCTTTTTTTGGGATTGTTTTGGACCTATTTACCATACATTACATTCACAATTGTAATCTAGTTGTGGGATATAATATTTTTCATGAAATTTTTACTTAGTGTTTTTACATTTCAGCATTTTTGGATTGGATGTGTGTGTGTGTGTGAAATTAATTAGGAAAATGCCTCCCATTTGTGGGATATGCATAATTGATGCCAGTTACTCTCCCCTGGCCTATTAGAGGTGGGATTGGGGTATTCAAGACATGGTTCCCGTTGGGATAGGTCGTGATATAGTGGTATTAGAGGGGTTAAGTTCTACGTTAGGACTGAGAGTCTATGACGTTGGTTTGGGGAAATTGTGGTAGATGTTTTGAGTTCATATTTTAGGTCCAAGAATATTGTGTTAGTGCGGTGGCTAACGTTTCCAAACACTAGGAATCTGATAAAAAAATTTTGGTAAATGAAAACACATGTTCTAGGGCATATAATGATACATTTATCATATACGAATGCGTTGTGTCATAAATTTCCTTCTTGATTTATCTCTCTATATATACTCCATCGACTATGGTACATATGGAATTATTACAGGATTCTGCTATATAAACAGTCATCTAGGATTCCATTGCGAGATCACGATATTGATCCACCTATTTATGAGGCATAGGTACAGGGGAATGTACTTGAGATAGAACCTCTGGGCGGTTTACCAACAATACCACCACCCTTCGAGCACCATCTACTACCAGTACTACCAGTTGAGGATGCACACAGACTGAGCATGTTGCATGAGTTTTATATGAAGTGACCTCCTAGGTTTTAGGGTGATCCAACCCCCTAGGAAGGTGAGGATTATATGGAGGCAGTTACCCAGGTCTTCCTCCTTGTGATGATTCCTTTTTACTAGATGGAAATCCTTTCTATGTGTATTTTTGTAGGGCTCTATGGGGAAATGGTGTACCTCAGTGACCCAAAAACATGACAAGACAACTCTCTCTTGGGAATATATAGAGTGTGTCTTCAAAGAGGAGTTCTTTTCGGCCATGTTGCGGTCTGTGTACATATAGGAGCTTCTGCATCTGTAGTAAGGAATACAAAAGGTGGAAGAGTATTTAATGAGATTTACTAATATTTTTAAGTACTCCAAATATGTCGTACAAAGCCCCTTATTTCAGGATTAGACCTTCGATCAGGGCTTATGGTAGGAGATCTAGGCATCCATTATATCCCATAGAATTTTTACTTATATTGTTGTACTTGATTAAGCCCTATAAGTGGAGTGATTTCAAGCAGAGTAGGAACCGGTAGTGGGAGATCCTAATAGGAACCAGGTGGTTGAGACCTCAGTAGAAGGTATCCAAATATAGTCACAAGTACCCAATCAGGTATGGCACCTTGTTATACGTTCCCCAAACATTGGATCAGTGGCGTAGGGATACCATGGTAGATCGTGTCAGCTAAGGGATAGGTTGTGTTACTCATGCAGTAGTCCAGAAAATATATCATGAGAATTATTGACCAGTCATATGACTGATCAAGGGATGGTCGAAGGGACATCAAGGCAGAGGTGGAGGCAGAAGAAGGGTGGTATGTATGGGTGAAATACAAAGAAGGGTAGTAGGTATGGTGGAAGGAGGTGGTTAGAGGTTCGAGCTATTACTACCACCACCACCACCATGTGTTCCACAATAGGTTTAGGGAGCTGGTGGACAAGGACCATTCCAGCCACATGTAGTTGTGGATTATGATAATATGCCAATGGGGGTGATTATAGGTATTATATGTGTATTTTCCATAGTAGCTTTAGTTATGAAAGACACAGTTTACACTAATTATTTTGATTCCATGAACCTTTTTTGAGACTCGGAGATTCCGATTGAACATTGACTCAATCCTTACACTGAGAGACTCTTACATGAAGATATTAAATGATCACACACTTGTGCTAAAATTGTGACCTTACTCTTACAGGTGATATTTTTAGTTGGTATGTATTAGTAGTGTAACCAATTCCTTATGATGTCATTCTCAGTATGGATTGGTTATCCATAGTTCATGCTCATATTGAATGTTTTTGGCATTGATTGTGTTGTGTATACAGTTATGGGAGTAGGTTTTCCATTGTTGGTGAAAAGAAAACAAAAGAAGCATAGGGTGGACTCACACATGTGAGGGGGAAGCCGATTACTCATAAGTTGACTAGCCTCTCCCTCAGCGTGGTGGATGATATGAGTCCACAGTTTCCAATAGTGTGGGAATTGTATGATGAAATATTTCCTACAGATTTCAAGGATGACCTCGCCATAGGGCGGTCAACTTCTGCATTGTTTTATACCCTGAGATAGTGCGGATATATACACCTACATATTGAATGGATACCATAGATCTTCATGAGATAATGGTGTAGGTGGAGGACATCTACTGTAAGATCATTGTGAGACAAAGTGTTTCACCATGGGAAGACCATGTTTTGTTTTCCAAGAAGGAATACGAGAGATTGAGGTTGTCTGTGGAATTATAGTTCCAGAACTAGGTAACTTTGAAGAATAATCATCCACTACCAAGGATAAATGAACTCTTCGATCATTTGAAAGGGTTGCGGTGGTTCTCGAAGATTGACCTCATATCTGGTTGTCACCAACTTCAAGTACAGGATGTGGATATACTGAATAAGGATACTAGATATCTTTATAGACACTATGAGTTCTAGGTGATGTTGTTTGGTGTGAAAAACACCCCATCAATTTTCATGGGACTCATGAACCATATCATTCATCATTACAAAGACCGATTCTTGGTGATCTTCATTGAGTACAACCTATTGTACTCAACGTCCGAGGAGGACAACGAGAGACACTTGAGGATGCTTCTAGACACACTCAAAGTCCACTAGCAATACCAAGAGTTATCTAACTATCAGTTTGAGATTATAGAGGTCCATTTTTTGGGAAACATCATTTTAGAGGCTATAGTTACAGTGGATCCAGTGAAGATTTAGTTGGTGATTTCATAGGATCCACCTAAGAGTATTACCAAGGTGGAGAGTTTCCTTTATTTGGTTGGGAACTATCTGAAGTTTCTAACCAAATTTTTGAGAGTAGAAACATCCTTGATAACTTTTACATGAAATGGAAATCCTTTAGTATGGTAAGAGAATATCTAGGAGAGTTTTTAGCATCTGAGGAAGATATTTACAATCACTCTCATATTGATTTTAACAGAGGAGGGTACCAAGAACGTAGTGATATATGATGCATTAGGAAACAGGGTTGGTTGTGTCTTGGTTTAGAGGAAAGTAGTAATTTCTTATGGTTCATTCCTGTTTAGATTACATCATCAGAACTATGAAACCCATGATCTTAGGATAGGAGGGGTTGTATTTGCTTTGAGTATGTGGCTACATGGCTTAATGGGAAAGTGATTAATCATCTTCTCTGACAAATATAGTATCAAGTATATCTTATCTCAATAGGATATAATATTGAGATAGAGGTTATGGATAGAGTTCCTCCAAGACAATGACTTTGATATTTTCTATACTCCTGGGAAGGGGAACATGGTGGTATATGCTCTTAGAAAGAGATCCAGTTTGTATTTTCTGAGTGAGTCATCTGAGCAGTTGGCCATGTTTCAAATATCCATTATGGATGGGTATTGAGTAACTTACCTCTAGTATATGGTCGTTACCTATCCACTTTTATATTGATTCAGTGAGGTACAACTTTGGGATACCCACTAAAAAGCATGACATTCTCAGATGTCTATAGGGCATGCCCTTGATGGATATTTGAAAGGTGGGGAGAACATTGTTCTTTTCAGAGGTTGCACGGTAATACCAGTGGCGTTATAGGAGGACGTTTTGAGGGAGTTACATACATCCCCTTTGGTGGTACATCTAGGTGTGGAGAAGAAGTACAAGAACCTCTGATGTTAGTTTTGGTGGTCAGGGTTGAAGAAGGGAGTTGTAGAGATTTTTTGTCGATGCATCACTTGTTAGTAAATGAAGGTTGAGGACCAAGTTCAATAAGATTTGACCCCACCCCTTGAGGTTCTAGAATGGATGTGGGATGAGATATCTATGGAATTCGTGGTAGGTTTTCCACGTATCCAGGTGACACAATACCATCAGGGTGATCTTTGACTAACTCACCAACTCTACCCACTTCCTCGCTATTTGAGAGAATAGTTAAGTATAGAGCATGAGGTGCCTCTACGTGTAAGAGATAGTTCGACTCCATCGATTTCCATTGATTATATTGCCAGATAATGATGCTCTCTTAACATCCTAGTTGTGTAATGGATTTAATTTGGTGTTAGGAATTCACTTATGCTTGAGCATAGCGTTTCACCCATAAATGGATGGCCAGACAGAGCCGACCATATATGTTTTAGAGCACATAAAATGGGATTTCATGTTATATTTCAGATACACATAAGAGGATCACCTACCCCCAATGGAGTTTTCATACAACAAAAGATACCATTCCACTATCAGTATGGCACCATTCGAGGCCATGTACAAGCAACCCTGCTTGTCACCACTTTTCTAGACCAACCCAGGAGATTCAGCACTCATGGGCTCGAGGATGGTAAAACTAACTACAGAGAAGTTAAAAATCATCCAATTGTGGATAAAGACAATATAGATACAACATAAGTATTATATTTCTTGGTGGTGGAGTAATTTGGAGTTAAAATAAGGAGACCATGTGTTCCTTAGGGTCTCACCTTGATGTGGATTACAGATATTTGGATGGGTTAGAAAGCTATCAATGAGGTTCACCATACCATTCCTGATACTAAATAGAGTTGGTTAGGTCACATACTACATGGATTTACCTCTGTTGTTAGAGAGAGTACACAATGTCTTCCACATTTCATAGCTGCAGAGGTAAATGCATGACCCATTGCACGTCGTTGACTAGGGAGAATTCACATCAAGGACAGGGTGACTTTTATGGTGTACCTGTTGGAGTTCAAGGATTGTAAAGAGATTATATTTTATGGGTGTTTAATTCCTTTGGTGTGTGTCTATTGGCAGCATGGAATTCTCCCGGAGAGAACACGGTAGAGGGAAACATAGATTCATGATCAATACCCTCTTTTGTTTGAGTATCCATTTTTTGGATTTTTATGGATGTAAATCCCTAAGTTGGTGAGAATTTAATGACTCATATTTTCTTGATTTTATTTTTAGAAATGTTTTGTGAAAATTCTGAGACCCAGTGTTGTGAAGACATTCGATTCCAAGGCCCACTGTTCTCAGAATAATTCTTCGAAAAATGTTATGTTTTTAATAGAACACACATGTGAAATTTCTAAAAAAGTGAAATATCTTTTAAATGGGTGAAAAGATCTGAAATACTTAGGAACTTTTGAGATCAGAATAGAGGCTTTTCCCTAGGTACGACCTAACTTTGGTCAGCATGGGTCATCTGAAATAAAAAGTCACCAAGGAAATAACCATAAATAAATAATTAAATTAAATAATTTTAATTTAAAATCTTAATAACTCATGAAAGGTGACTCAAAATAAAAATTTGAGACCATCATTGAGTTATTAATGTGGTGTTCTACCTAGGAAAGCCATAACATCATCCAATGTGGGTCAGCTATGAAAAATAGTTTTTGGATGTTTTAATGTATAAAATAAATTTTGAGTTTATTTTATTTTAACATTATGTCGACATAGAAATGACGATTATTTTAAATGAATATGTAGGAACTATCCTAGGTTTTTTCTCATAACCTTGGAAATTCCATTAAGGTTATCGATATAATCTGTATAGAATTATCTTGGCTGTGACAACAAACATCGGGATCATAGATCATTTTTCACGGATTTCCAAAGACAATCAATCCTCATTAATGAATGATCCATATACTAGGTAGGTCAGTTTTTTTTATTTTCCCATTTTTTATTTTCATCATGAGCATTGTTCAATCCATGAACAAATCGATCCACATATCAATCATTTGGGGATGGTTCATAATTATTGGATTTATTATCGTGAGATTAGTTTATCCTATTTGTTTTTCCTTCTAATGAGAAAGAATTGAGGTCATCATGAAAAAATATGAGGACTATTTCTGAGTTTTTTCTCCTTTTTTTTCTCTCCCCGGTTCTTGGAGTTCCACGTCGTTGGAACCCCATGGTCGAAGCATGATTTCTAGGGGGATACAAATGTAATTTGACCCCCAAATTGGAGGAAAATGGGGAAAGAGGGCTGATATATGTAGCTTGGGACCCAAGAATCATATACATACCTTTGTTTACAAAATATGAAGAGTGAGAATAGCTCAGTGGTCCGTAGAAAAGACCACTGATATGGGTCCAGGGTGATGGTTTGGAAAGGCAGAACGACGACCAGAGGTGGAGGTCATCGCATCGGCTGTGGATGGTGATGGCAGTCCATGTGGGATGCGGGGAGAATCTATGGGTGGAAGTAGTGGCCCTGTGGGATGCATCTGGCGACTGCATTGACCGGGCCCTACATCCTACACGTGAGTGGTTTGGGCCAGAGGAGGAGGGTCTGACCAAGAAGCTCAGGGCAGGACTAGGAGAAAAGGTCATAGCCTGGGGTAGTTGGGTTAGGCCCAGTAGATATGAACTAGGTTTGGTCGATGCCACCAAGTTGGGTCAAACCTGGGGAAGATAGACTAGGTATCAGTTGATCGTGGTGGTCAACCATAAGACATGGTTGATTGAGCTATCATGTAGATGTGAAAGATGGGTGATAGTAGACCATTGCAGTTGCTCAAGGTGTCGTGGCGTAGTCGAATTTGGGGGTGTCTGGACCATGGTGTTGACTGCCACAGTTGGTGGACTGGTCATACGGTCGATCCATAAGACCAGTGGCCTTCCACCTTCAAAAAATTCAAATAGGAATATATTTAAAATGTTGAATCAATTTGATAATCCGTCTATAGAGTGGGACCCTAACCATGAGAAGGTCATTTTGATATATACTAAGTGGGTTTTCATGGGAGTGTGAATATGACCTAATGGATTGAGGAGCGAGTTATCTCGGAATGAGTGTGCTTCGGTCAAACATTTTTTGGCTTGTTGGGACCTAGAGACTATGTTTCTTATAGAGACTATTTATATTCTGGAGGATATGTTTCTTATAGAGAATGTGTGTCTTATTAGGACTGTGAGTCTTATAGAGAATATGTCTCTTGTTGAGGATGTGTGTATTATTGGATTGAGTATATATGGATGTTATTGATATATCTAGTATAGATATATATCTATATGGAAGTGACTATGCATTCCTTTTTCGTATTCCTTGGTGGTATTTGTTCATGGAATTTACTTTGTGGTTTTTGTTTGTGGTATTTCATTTGTGGTATTATTTTTTGATATTCCATCATAGTATTTACATTGTGATATTTCCTTTGTGGTATTCCTTTGTGGTTTCATGGTTTCTTACTAATTATTATTTTACTAACCCTTGCATAGTATTTTTTTTCACATGTCATGTCTTATGAAGATGATCGAACCTTTGATGGAATTCTTGGTAGACTAGAACTAGGTAGTGCCCTATGAAACTAGGCATGATGAGGTGTATTCTGGAAGACATCAGATGATAGTATTACTACCTTGAATTTATATGTTGGACTTATGGATACAGACTCATATTTTTTTGTGGGCTTGTTTTTCCCGTGATTACATTCCAATAATTTCTCTGTTGTACTCTGGTGATGAGATATAGTGGTTTTTATGCATTTTTTACTTATTATTTTTACATTTGAGACTTTTTTCCTTTTATATGTGTTTTTGTGTATATGTACTTAAAAAATGGATGTCATTTGAAGGATATGCCTACTCGGTGAAAGTTACCATCCCCTTTCATATTAGAGGTGGGATTAAGGTAATCACGACATGGGAAATCATGGATGGGTGATGACAGAATAGGTCTTGATCAAATAAATAATATCCATTTCTAGTATAACTACCCATGTATGTAAAAAACACATCACCACACCAAGACAATAAAGGGGAATCCATGCCCCATAAGAAGAGACCTCAGTCGAGGGATTATGATACATTGATTGGGGATATTGAACACTATTTAAATGCATGTAACATAACCCTTCCTAAAATAGGGTATAGAGGACCATATTATATTGTTTTATGGGTGGAATAACTAACCCTACATATAAGATATCATAAAGGACCTCATTCCCCAAGTGTATGAAAAAATAACAGATTCTATTTGATAACATGAGCCACAAATTGAGAACCCCACACCACAAGTTTGTGGGGGAATACCTAACCATATATGATGAATGTGAATGCGTTCATTGTTACTCATGATCCCTATTTTCATCCCTAAAGAGAAAAATATAATATATACCAATATCACCTCTCAAGCATCTATAAATAGAAAAAGATTATCCTCTAGTGATATATGTGGAAAAATACACATGATAAGATATTAATTTTCATGAATTGGAAACCATTAAAAATGATATGAAAACCCCATAAAAAGAAAAATTAGGCCATGTTTCATCATCTTATCATTCCATATCATCTGATTTGGGCTGGTGGGAATGCCTAGTGGGGCATGTGGAATACCATGAATGGGGTATCACAAGTAAGTATAACATTAAAGACCCCAGCACCAGTAGCTTGGAGTTAGTGGTTACATTATTAAATTGTAACTAGGTACAATAAATTACATCCAAAAGGATCGAATAGTTTATTAGAAATGGTAATCTAGATATATACTTGAAAATCCACAATACATTTTAAAAGATAAAATTTAAAAGGGGTTTACTATGAGAACACTAGTATTCCCCTTATCATTTCCATGTATATCAATAATAAAACAGTTCTTGCTATCCTATGGAAAATAAAACATTTGAAAGGGGTAATATGAGATGATTAATAAATATAAGCATACATTGGAATCTATCATGAATAAATAACCAATATCGATATGTAATGTTAAATAACTGAAACATATGCATTTCAAAAAATAAATTTTTTACAACATTGAAGGAACAAGGGATGGTCAAATAATTATATATATATACTCACATGAACATAAAACATATCCCTAGGCATTGTAACTAATAATATAATCAAATTTAAAATCAATAAATAATAAAATAATGAGTTAATTCATAACTATAGACATCATAATAATATTTTCAAGAGATTTCACCATACATTTGAAAACATTCCATAAAACCCCATTTAATTTGGCTAACTGATTTTTTTCATGAGAACTACCAATGTATCAAGAAGAAATGTTATTCTGATCCCCACCCCTATATTAACAATTCCAAATTATTCCTCATATTAATCTGGTGAAACATAATTAACATAAAAATTCATATTGAGAAGCTAAAATATGAAATTCTAATACTTACCCCAATAATTAAGTATAAACCATCCAGAATAATATGGAGATTGGTAAAAAAATATTACATCTATAAAAAAAATTATTATAAACCATACATAGAACCAATAAATATGTTTTCATTATATCATATCACTATAAGAGAATTATTAGAATAAAAATTGTTTTTATTGATGAGTAATTTTTAAAGGAAATATTTTCTAGGAAAATAAAAATTTCACATTGAAAATAAACATTTAAACCTAAAAGTTCATAGGAATTTTAGAAACAATTTTATTTAAAATATTCTTGTAAACTATTAAAATAATACATAAAATTTTTATTAGTCATGATGGAAGGAAAATTCATACGTCTCGTATTTCATAAAAAACAATCATTTCATTCAATTGTATAAATGGTAAAAAGTTCCTCATTCAGTAACTAAAAATAAGATTCCATTGAAACCATTCTATAAAAAGTCAAACACTAGAAAAAATATTTAATAAATCATTTTTAGAATGTTAAAAAATTGATAGAGATTGCATTTTTGAAAGAAAATAAATTTTCAACTGAAGAATGAAATGAAGTCATCTTTTTTTAAAGAAAATTTTCTCAATCATTATAAGTAGGAAATTATGGAAAATAGTAATATTATAATAAAATCTCACAATTCATTATATTATAATAAAATATATTTCATTTATGATATATATATTGAATAATTCCCTCAAAGGATACTTTAATATAAACAAATATGAATACCAATAAGATTTTGAAATAAACACTTACCACTTTGGTAACTTCTGAATTGTAAACCCGATAAGAGAAAAGTCATAAAATGGGACATTAAATACTAATAATATAAATAGATTCACGATATAACATATAAAAGGGGTGGTTTAAACAATACACAAAATTTAAAATTATTGAATATAAAATATGTCCCACCAAATTTATAGTGAGATGAGAAACACTTATTGTCATGAACCACTCCCTCCAAAGATGCTCCTCCTTAGATGGAAATGGAGAATGATATATAATGACCCCCGAGTCCCACCTTCAGTAGGCCCCAGGGTGGTGACCAACACCAAAGGAATTGAAATCACACAACATGTAAGGCATCACCCTTTTTAAAGTAATAAATATTGAGAGATAAGACGTATAAAACGTGAAAAAAATCCAAGATATATATATATAAGAAACCAAAATCCATCCCACATGCATGTTTAATGTAAAAATTCATGAAATATAATGAAAATATCTAATGTAAATACTCACAAAATAAAACAAAGTAGCGACTTGAAAATTGTTACAACGTCTAAGCTAGTAATTCCCATCACAGTCCCCATATCCCTCTTAGAAACCTGAAATCTATTTTATATATGTTGGTTGATAATACAAGTATAATCAGTATGAAAAACCAAATTATCATGTGTACATGTTGAGAAATATACTAACTCCTATTAAAAAAACAATACAAACTCAGAATAACCTAACAAGGTATAATATCCACCCCAACCTCACCAATGCACCTTCACTAAAAAACGTAATTCATGTAAAGTAAATTAGTATTAAAATAGATGATAAGGAACCCTTCCCCACTTCCCAGTGGCTAAATTATCATCCCTAATGACTAACATCTAGATGCTTACATGATCTTACAAAATCCCCACTCCCACAACCTTCACTCACTCACCTCAGACACATTCCACATCATGCTCACAAACACATGGGACAAAACCACATGAAATCCTTCTCATACACACCTGGTCCACAAAACTACAACCTCATCCTGAAGACACATGGGAAATCACAACACATTTCATCCCAAAGATACATGGAAAAACACACCTCACTCATAGAAACCTGGGCCTCAAAACTTCACCATAGCCTGCCTGAAGAGTCGTGGGCTACCAATGCCTAGAAGAGGGAGGAGAGAAAATCCAATAACCATCCATCCATCATCCCACTAGGATGTTGGGAAAAAACCCCACCCCCATGAAATGGGGTTGTTCATCACATAGTGCTCAACTAGGGTGGGGGCATATAGAAATCACAAATAACAAAATGTATATATATATATAGGTACCAAACACTTATCCCAACCTATGGGTTTTCAAAACAAACAACCAACCCATATAATAGTACCCTTGCTTCCACCTCTAATGTATAACCAAACAACCATCAATAGGATTAATTCATAACCCTATCTAATTCATTCAACCAATTATCATTCTTTTTCTAACAATCCAAAATTATTGATTCCATCACTACCTAGGAATCTATCAAACACATCTCATGTTTTAAGGGCCAAGAAACCATAGCAACCACTGCCAAAGACAAATAGATAAAGAAGGTCCAGGGTAAAAGAATCCAATGTAACACCCATTCCTAATATACCAGTCTCTGGAAACTCTAGGATAAATTTCCATAAAAGGTAACACCAACCTTCATTAAAATAAACCCTCCCAAACCATCCTTAGTCGACCCTATGCATGAAAATCACCACATCTGACAACCATAATATATCCCATATGTAGTGCCACTATATTAAAAGTTAATCCATTCCACAATCAACCAATATATAAACCTAAGATTCCATTACACCACTCATACCACCCCATAAACATAGGAAAACTTCCAGTCACAACACCAAACAACCAACACAAAAAACGAGGTTGAATAGAACCATACACAGCACACAGCCACACCAAATAGCATGGTGTATTAAAAATTTAGCAACCCTCATTCATTAATTTAACATTGATAATTTAGGGGTTATCACATAACAATTTTGATCCTAGGTAATTCATTTATTTAACTACGTATACATGGTTAATCAATTTCATAATTTTAGAGTTCAATAGGGAAATACAAAAAACATTCACAAGTCATACATTTTTAAAAACAGAGGCCACAAACGACCTTGATTTTTATAGGGATGCAATTTAGAACATGGATAAAAGATAAAAAATAAAATGAACAATCCTAATCATTATATTCCCTGACCAACATTTATTACTAAAGTAAGAAGAAAAATTATCATAAATTTGTTGATTATCTTTATAACAGGGTATATTTTATTTGTAACACTGGATTAGGCTGTACAAACCAAGAGACATCAGCTTACCCAACCCACATGATACACAAATAAAAAATACTAAGGGATACCTACATTGAGAAATAGCTGATCATCAACTCCTCCTTAATCCAAAGCAGAGGGTTATGCAAGCAATATGAGACTCCAAGCGAAACTAAATCTGAAGTCCATAACACAACATATGACTCCGTGGGGAAGAAATTCTCTGGGCGCACCATGATAATAAAGAGACACACATTGATTAGAAGATAATGGCCTAGAAGTTCCTGATCCTATATCAATAGAAAGAAACAGTTTCAAGGGACAATAAAGACATATCGTGATAGATTATGTGGTTTTTCAATTTTATAATCCCAAGACCATTAGGATATTAATGATATAATTAATATCCTTTTAAACACATTTAGAAATTCTTTAAAAATATTTTAAACTCGATTTAAATAAAATTAAATGTAATAGGGTAGAAACTGGATAAACTGGAAAAATAATGAAATTAATCACTAATGGGTGAGTCACCAATGCCTAGACTATCGACGCTTGACCAACCAATGATGATCCATTGAAGATGATACACCGAAGATGAGACATCAAAGTTGAT
The DNA here is from genome assembly GCA_963277665.1 of Viscum album. Classification (NCBI taxonomy): domain Eukaryota; kingdom Viridiplantae; phylum Streptophyta; class Magnoliopsida; order Santalales; family Viscaceae; genus Viscum; species Viscum album. The sequence continues at coordinate 399,028,285 of OY728148.1, forward strand.
CTAATGACATGAACTACAAATGTGATATATTGGTACCACATACTAACGTGACCTAGAGACGTTGAGTCGCCGATACGACCTACCGATGATGAGTCACCGATGCAACCTACTTATGGAAAAACTGAAGTTTTGGAAAATTTTGATATGAGTTATCATTTCTTCTTAGAACAGACAAAACAATGGATTTTGAAAAATTAATGTAATGGGGAGGTCTGGGCTATTACATCAGATACCTATCAAACTATTCTTTCCCATAATAATTCAAAATCAAACCCAGTAGAAAGAGGGTTATGAACAATATCCTAGAGAGATACCACTCAAATATATTGTTGCACTTGAAACACTACTACTGTTATTAAAATTAAATGATAAACCACCATGTTTTTTTAAAAGTTTAATTAAAACCTAAATATCCAAGTACAACTCCTCCAATATCAAATACCCTTAATTGACCATAAGACACACCACACAAGCACAAAAACCACACTATACAGACATAATAATCATGGAATAATTTCCTCCATATTAATATATTATCCACTCTAGTAATAACTGACTCAAACTCATAAGTTTAATCACATCTCAATCAAAAATTTGGTCCTAAGATTTCAATAAGTAAGGACTTCATCACAAATTATAGAACAAGAAAGAAACCAATCTTATAGAAAACAAAGTTCATGAACTACATCACAAAGAAAAACACCCAATAAAAACTAAAAACAACTCTGGGTACTAGGCATGCATCTACATCTCCCTTTCCCAAGTACTCTCCTCCAATCCACCATGCATAAAGAACACACGAACCAATGGAGTGGTCCATCCATGCTGGATGTTCTCCTGACAATCCTAGACCTCCACTGGATACTCCCCAATGGTTGTGTCATTCTTAATATCTAATTATCCCCAGTCAACGACAAGGGAGTAATCCTGAAGATACTAATGAAGGTAGGAGACATGAACGATGTCATGGATCCTCTCCAACTTCGGTGAAAAAACAAACTAATATGCCACTTTTCTAAATCACCCCAACACCTATAAGGGTCTAATGAACTTGGGAGAAAGATTTCTCCCTCGACCAAACCTCCACAGCCTATGGTGAGGTGAAACCATAAAGAACAAATGGTCTCCAAACTCAAACTCTAATGGAATTATCCTATGATCTACATAATACTTATTCTGGTGACATGCTTAATTCATCCGCACAAGGACAACTTGTACCTTCTTTGTCGTACTCGGCACCACCTTCAGACCATGAACAGCTACCTCCCCAACTTTTTTACAACACAAAGGTGAACAAAATAGTCTCCCATAAAAGGCTTCGAATAGAGCCACACAAATGGAATATTTATATATATTATTGTAAGAAAACCCTACCAATAAAAATTGTCACACCCCAGACCTACCAATGTTCATGACGCATGCTCGCAGCATGTCCTCTAATGTTTGGTTGGTCCTGTATCTTTTCCCCTCTGTCTGGGGATGGAAAGTTGTATTGAGGTGTAATTGAGTGCCAAAATCATGATATTATCTCATGAAGACTCATGAGACAAAAGTTTTGTCCCAATATAAGATGATGGATCTTGGAACCCCATTCATCTACACCACCTCAAACACATACATTCTAGTTAAGGCGTCCACTATGCTCCACTACTTAATCACTAAGTAGTGATCTGATTTCATCAATCGATCCACCACTACCAAGACTACATCACATCCTCCCTAAGACAAGGGTAATACTGTAATTAAATCCATAGAGATTTCATCCCAATTCTGCTTAGGGACATCTAGGGGCTGCAAAAATCCACCAGGAACACGGTGCTTAGCCTTCTCTAACTGGAACATTAGCCACATTTCCACAAGCTTCACCACTATCCACTTCATCTTGGGCCACCAAAATTGTTCACTCAAGCCACGATATATCTTGGAAACTCTCAAGTGTATCTCTAGGGGTGATCTATGAATCTCATGATTAAATCCCTCACAAATAGACACTAGAACTAACAAATTCTCATGAAAAAACATCTGATTTTGACTATCCTCTAACCATCCCTCTGGATCATCACCCTGGTCAATGAGAACACGCATCACCTCCACCTCCGAGTCTCCCCACTAAGACTCTTCCACCTACTACCTCATAGATGAATTCACTTTTATCTCAAATAGACAGCCTCTTCTACCATCCATTCATTCATCTACGTGCAAGGAAGCCAACTCCTCCATCTCCCTCCAAGTTTCCATAGATTCTAAAACTCCCTCCCTCTAGAACTTCTTACTCAAGACATCAGCCACAACATTCTCCTTTTCTGAGGTTTAGGAGATCTCAAAATCATTGTCCTAATGAAACTCCACCACCACCTCTACCCCAATTTCATATATAGCTGAGAAAATATATACCTCAAGATATGTTTATTTGTGAAGATCATAAAGTTCTCCCAAATGAGGTAATGTCACCACATCTTTAGAGAAAATATTAACCCTTTTAGCTCTATATCAAGGGTGGAATAGTTACATTCATGGGGATGTAACTGCCTAGATCCATAAGAGATCACTCCTCATTACTGAATCATCATGCACCCCAAGCCTAGACGGGAAGCTTCACAAAAATCCCTAAACATCACCCCTTCCTCTAGGAACCAGAGAATTGGAGCACTAACCAAATTCCCCTTTAGGTAACTGAAAGCTTTTTGACACCGCTTATTACACACAAAGTCCTTGAAGTTTCTAGTCAGACATATCAATAGACCAGATAATAATGAAAAATTGTGTACAAATATCCATTAATAGACTACCATACCGATAAAACAATGAACCTCTGCTAGATTCATGGATGATTCCCGAGAAATGACATCTCATAACTTTGATGGGTCCATCACTAAACCCTGATGAGATGAAAAATGTCCAATGAAGTAGACTTCCCATGTCTAAAACATGAACTTCAACATCTTTACGTAGAGATGGTGGCATCGAAGGACCTCTAAGACAGTACTGAGAAGCTCGGTATTCTCCTCCTCCAATTTTAAGTAGATCAGAGTATCATCAGTGAATACAATGATCAACCAATCTTGGAACTAATAAAATACGGAGTTCATAAGTCCCGCAGACATGTATATTGTGTTCATAGCACTGAATAGAATAACCACAAACTTGAAGTGCTTATACCTACATCTTGAAGCAGTCATTTAGATGTCACCCCCTTCAGTCTCAACTAATGATAACCAAACTGAATATCAATAAAAAACCATATTTTTCCCCTTTATTGGTCGATAATATCTTATATTCATGGGAGAGGGTAATGGTTCTTGACCGTTACCTGATTTAGACAATGGTAGTCTATTCATAGCCTCAGACCACAATATTTATTCTTTTTGAAGAAAACCTAACCACCCCCATAAAGAAGCACTAGGATATAAAAATACATCCTTAATCAAATCATCAATACAAATCCTTAGCTCCCATAGCTTAGAAAATTTCATCTAATAAAGATCTATCAAAATCGGAGAGGCACTGGGCTTCAAGTCTATCCTAAAGTCAACATATATTCAAGGGGGTAGAGATAAAACCACTTCAAAAAAACATCCAAGAAATCTTGAAAAACAATAGGAACCCTCACCATCTCAGCATCGAGTAATTCCAATTACAACTCGACCAATAATGAAAGAATATTGTTTACACTCCAACTACCCATCAGAAAACTCCACCCGCCAACGGAAGCCACATGTTGTTTATCAACGTCTAAAAACACAAATTTTCTTCAGAATCTATTGATAACATCATGCATAGAGTAAAACTAGTTAATTTCAATAATTAAATCATAGTTTGGAATATGTAATAGAAAAAGATCCCCATGGGACTGATGTGGCCCCAACATCTGTCTACATCCCCATAAAACATCAAGCAATCTAGTCTAAACTCCAAAAGGCTTACTTAACACCAGTGGAAGGAAAATCCTCTCTATTTCTAGTCCCATAGAATGGGATAGACCTGTTGAAAAAGGAGTGTGAATATTCTGAATCAAACAATGTAGAAACAAGAGTACCAATCAATCTAATCGTACCACGAATGTTCTCTAACCCCACTCAAACGGTTGTCTCTACAGCATGCAACTGACCATGCCTACCACCTTGTCCCCTCTACTAAAGAACTTTTCCCAGAAAATTTTATGCTCGAGGTCCATGAAGAACTCCCTTAGGTCGTTATAAACCTTTTTTTTCTCCCCTAGGTGGAGCAGAAACCTACATTCCCTATTGTTAGAATGGTCTGGCCGGCAACTACTGCTGAGGAAAGCACTAAACCTTCCCACCTTCACCATATTAAGATCAAACTGGGAACTGACTCCAATGGTTCCCATGACCTTCATAATCAAAAAACCTCAGTCCTAGGCTTGCGGGAAAAAAAATTCCATAATTTTGAAACAAAAAATGCTAAGGTGGAATCCCTGTTGGTCGAAACCTCCAAGGGTCCTGGCACCTAAGACCTACTGTTGGAATATTTTCCCTCTGTAGAACCCTATTAGATCCCCTATCACGGTAGAAATAATCACAATTATATTCTCTCAACTCATCTACCTACTTCCATACCTCTAAATATATTGGCAAGGTTAAGGGAGTAACTGCGTTCTGGAGAGAAGGACGAAGTTCCTCCTCTAGAAATCTTGTCAGAGAATCCTCTTCTAGAGATAGATCTAGAGTAAAGGTAAGGAGATCCTTGAACATGATTCCTAGCTCCCATACCGACAAAATCCCTTATTTGAGGTAGATTATATTTTGTCACTTCTCAGCCTTCTAGGTCAAATAAAGAAATTCTGCTCGGAACTCCTTCTTGAAATCATCAAATAGAACATCGTCTGTCTTTCTCTCCACCAAGTACAACATCGACCACTAATGTGCATCTCCCCTCATATAACTAACTTCCAATGGAACCCATTACTCAATCAGAGACTCGATCAAGATGAAGGTGATCTTAGGATCCTCAATCCAGTTATCTTTCTCCATGTATGATACACCGCCCTCATACTTTCATAAGGTCTTCCACAAGAAATCACATGAAGTTATCTACCACTAGTTGTCCACCTTCTATGGATAAACCCTATCTTGGTCAGCCAGATTAGCCTTTTGAGCCTCCACAGAATGAGACTATCATGGATGAAGAATGGGTTCCAATGTTGAGAAGTAAAGGAGGAACTCCTAAGCCTGAGTAGTATTGAATTTTGTTTAATATTCACTTTAACGCATTATTTATTTAAATTCCATAAACTCCTAAATTAAAACAAGAATAAAAGTCATCATGATGAATATACCATTCCCAGGGTCTCTAATTAGTGTAGCCTCACTTGTTCATTTTGAATATTCAGACTTATTTTATTAGATCAGAGAGGGCCCCAAAATCATATGCCCTAGCTGGTCTTCTCTGGCCAATGTCACACACCAAGATCACCCGACACTATTTCCATAATAACCCACGCAATCCTCCTTGTACCTAATACCAAAATCCATCATATCTCTTAAACATCACCTTTAATAACATTTTTTCATGACACCCTCCCTCAAAATATGGACCTTTGTGGTGGAAAGAGAGAACAAGAGACAATGACTCCCGAGTACCACCTCTAGTAGGCCTTGGGGTAGCAGGCAACACCAAGGGTATAGAAATATCCCTAAATGGGAGGCATTAACCCTTTTATTGTAACCATGATCAAGATATTAGATTTAAAAACCTCAAAAAAATACAAGGCATATATATATATTATATTCCAAAATTCATCCCACATGCATATTTAAAGTAAAAAATTATAGAAATGAAATGAAAATCTCTAAAGTAAATACCAAAAAAACAAAACTATGTAGCGACACGGAAACTATCCAAATGTCCAGTATAGTATTTCCCTGCACAGTCCCTTATAGACCTCCTAAAAACTGAAAATACATTAATATATGTTTTGAGCATATAATTATACTCAGTAGGAAAAACCAAAGTATCTCGTGCACAAGTGGATAAGCATACTAATACCCCCATGAATAAAATAGAAGAAACTAAAAAGCAACTAACAAGGTATACTATACACCCCAACATAACCAAGTCACACTCACCAAATAATGCATTTCATGTAAAGTAAAATAGTAAGTACGTAGATTATAGGGCACCCTGCACCACACTCTGTTGGTTAACTGCTCATCCCTAATGGCGAATGTCCTGATGTTACCATACTCTTCCACAAGTCCCACTACCACAACCTACTCAAACACACCTAGGCCATATAACACCTCCCACTAGCAAAAACTTGGGCAGAAAACACATAACATCCTACCCACAGGCACTTGGGCCATTAAAACACAACCTCATCTAGAAGACACATAGGAAAGCACAACGCATCTCATCCCAGAGACACTTGGGTAAACACATCATGCCTGCAAACACCTGGGACTCAAAACCACACGACATCAGTCCCAAAGAGTCTTGGGATACCAATACCAAGAAGAGGTATCTTAGAAGATCCAATATCTAGTCATTCATCTTCCTCCCAAGATGTTGGAAAAGACACCCTCCCCAGTGAAATGGGGGTGTTCGGTACATAGTTCTCAACTAGGGTGGGGAGCGTATAGAAACCAAAATAAACTACATGTATATATAAAGGTACTAAACATTAAGTCCAACCTATGGGGTTTCAAAACAAACAACCATCCCAAACAAAACATCCCTTGCTGCCACCCCTAATGCATAACCACACATCCAGCCATAGAATTAATTCATAAACCAAAAAAATCATTCAACCAATTATCATTATTTATTTTACAAGAAAAAATTATTTATTCCATCCTACCCAGGAAACTACCAAACACAAAAAAAAATTATAAGGGAGAAGCAAACATATCAACCACTAACAAAGACAAATTGAGAAATAAGGACCAAGGTATAAGATTCCACTAAAACACCCATTCCAAATATACTTGTCTCTAGAAACTCTGGGAGAAACACACATGTAAGGTAACGCCATACTTCTTCAAAATCATCCCTTCCAAACCATGCTCGGAAGTCCCGCTACATGAAAAGCAATACATCCCACAACCACAACACAGCCCAGATGCAGTCCCACTACATAAAAAGTTCATCCATTCCACAATCAATGAATATCTCAACCTGAGATTTCATTACACCACCCGTACTACTCCATGTATACAACCACACTCCTATCCACATCACCACATGACCAACAAAATTTTTTTTGAACAAAACCATATGCAGTACATAACCACACGAATAATCAAGGTGTATTCAAATTTAGAAACCCTCATTCATTAATTCCACTTTGATAATTCATGGGTTTTCACAGAAAATATTTTATCCTAGTGCATACATTTATTTAACAAGATATACATGGTTAATCAATTTCATTATTCTAGAGTTCAATAGGGAAAGAACAAAAAACAATCACAAGTCATACAATTGCGTAAACAAAGGCCAGAAATTTCCATGGTTTTTAGAGGGATACAATTTACAACATGGATCAAAGATAACTTATAAAACAAATGAGCATCATGATCATCTTCCCCGCTCCCCATTTACTACTAAGGTAAAAAAAACCCATTAGCATAACAAGCCTGGTTATCTTTATAAAATGTTATATTATCTTTGTAACACTGATATTTGAACATAAACCCAAAGAGATATTAAATTACCCACCTCAAAAATACACAAATATAGAAATACTAATGGATACCTAACTCGATAAATAGATGATCAACAACTCCTCCATATATCAAAAAAGAGGGTTGCAAAAGCAGAAGGTGACACCAAGGGATACTGAATCTGAAAGCCACAACCCAACGCATGACTCTGCAGGGAAGAAAGGCTATGTGTGCACTAAGATAAAAATGAAAGCATATGTGGAAGATAAGATCTTGTCTTTGAAGTTCCAGATCCAATATCAATGGATGAAAATGATTTCAAGGGCCATTAAATTCGGAATGTGGTCAAGATTACACAGTTTAACTATTTCATTGTCTTAGGAGAAAAAATATATTAAATATATTATTAATATGATTTGAGACACCTTTAAAAATGCTCCAAAATGTTTTAAACTCAATTTATGACAAATAAAATGGAAGATGCGCAAAACTTAGAAAACTGGAAAATGCTGGAAATGACTCACTGATGTGAGTCACCGATAGCGAGTCACTGATGCGACCAACAAAAAGTGAGTCACCGACATGACCCAGCGAATCTTGAGTCACTGAAGTGAGTCACCAATGCTCAACCTACCAACACCAGACCTACCAACGCCCAACGGACCAATACATAACCTACCGATGCCTGACCTACTGATGATGAGCCACTGACACTGAGCCACTAACACTAAGCCACCAAAGCTGAGCTACAGGAACGAGCTACCAAAACAAGATATAGATACCACCTTCCAATGTGACCTACCGATACTGATTCACTGACGTGACCTACCGACACTAAGTCATAAAAAAAAGGATTTTGACAAAGTATTGGACCAAGGAAGTTTGGGCCATTACAATTACATCAGGTCCAATTTCCTTCATATATGTTTGAACCTCTTGTGTAATATATATAGTTTCATTATAAATATATTATTAAACTATACTCATATAACTAATAAAATATATGATTTAATTATATTAATTAATCAAATTTTTATCAAAAAATATTTTTTGTGATCATTGTTTTAATTGATAATTGATTTGTTTTTCATGAATATTCTGGTTTAGAAATTTTAGTAATTTTAAAGTTATCATGGTACCATCATCTCATGATTTTTTAACATGATATGAATATCATATATATTAATTATATAATTTTTTGAGTAATATATTTAATTTAGGGATAGAAAAATGGATTACACCATTCTTTGAGACGGTAGGCCTTGCATACATGTAAATGTTATTTCAAATTTTCTCAATAGATGGAAATAAAGGAAAATAAATATTAATTAAATATTAATTAAAAACAATTATTTTATAAATAAAAATTATATTAATAAAATACATAATTATTACCATCCATTTAACAATATAATAAAAAACATGTCACATCACTACGTGGAGTTAGGAGTCCACACGTACACACGAGCGGCATCATAGTGTTCAAATGGATTTGAATGTTAGAAGATATTTGTAAAATGATATTTTTAAAAGTATTTTTTGGTAAAAAATATCACTTATATTCATTAATTTCAGCCTTAATACCTTCCATGTAAAGTGTATGAAAAAAAAAATCGCGTCACATCGTGTGGCGGTAGTCCACTGTAAAAAAGAGTGACATTATTGTATCCCCTAAAATTGATATTAAGAAGCTATATGTGATATAATAATTTCATAAGCATAATAATGTAAAAAATTTATTATAAATATTTTAACTCTTTCATTATATCCATCCTTGAAAGGTGGCAATGGATAATTCATTGCATCAGTTCTCAAGGAATTAGTGCACCTTACACACAATAAATGATTTAATTTTTCATTTTATGGAAGTGGGGATGGATATGAATTATTATATTAACATTATAATTTCTAAATATATGGTATATACTATTTTTATTTAATTATTTTAATTTAATGAAATTTTTGTTAGGTGGAAAACAAATAAATTAAAAATGATCATTTAATAATGTTACCTCTTCTTCGAACGAATTCATTAGGTTTGCATCAAAATAATTTCTAGTTTATATTTATGATAAAACAAGGACATTAAGATATTTTTATAAGATTAATGAAGGGATTTTAGAAATGTATTTCATAAAAAATGATTGGGAAGTGTGGAGAGGATATGAGAGGGGATGGCCTTGTATAAGCAGGTAAGGACACATATGGCAATTTTTAAAATAAAAAAGTGTGCCCATATTTTTCACATGAAAAAATTATCCAAAATGAGTCCTTATAAAAAAATGTGATTTGATATTTCTATTTCTATAATATTATAATTGGTAATGTTTAAATGTTATTTTTACACTAATTTTCTTAGCATAACCCATGGTAATCCTATTTTTACCTAAACTATGATATTTAATTTTTATTACATTTACAATTTGTAGTGGTAAAAAATTAATTTTACCATATTAATTAAAATAAATTATTTTGATTCTAAATATGGAACCAATATTTACAAATTCTATTCATAGAAGTGTCATAATACAATTTAAAATTAAACTCACAAACGTCTAAAGAAATGTTTTTTCCAATACAAACATCAAAACATCAAAATGTTTTTATATTAGAATTCAATATGTAATTGTTTCAAATGACATCAATTTGTGAAATAGTAATATAATTGAATTAAATTCACTTTAAAAACAATTTTAAATATTATTTAACTTTTCAAATAAATAAATTAAAAAGGGGTTTTCAATAAATATTAGTATTTTTCCCATTCAACAAAAAATTAATATTTTCATAGAATTCAAAAAATATTCACCCAAAGATAATTATGAAATGTATATTTTAAAAATTAAGATTATTTTTGAAAAAAAAATTTTATAATATTCTAATTAATTAATTTTAAATTAAGTGTGAAAAAAGCATGAAAAATCACTATTTAAAAACAATATATTTTTTAAGAAACATTTTTTTTCAAAATGATTAATATTTTATTTCAAATAAATAGATTACCATTGAATTTATTTTATACTTGTATATACCATATAATTTTCAAAATTAAGTTATTACTATTAATAGCCTGCAATTTAATGACTGTGTTATATTGGCCATGTTTAAATAATAACATTTAATTAGGGTATCACGTTTCAATTAAATCCGATGAGGTTTGAATCAAAAGCTATAAAAGATATGGAATTTATTTGAAAATAATTTTTAATAAAGTATTTTGTTTTTAAATTCTATTCTATAATTTTTATTTTATTTTATATATTTTATAGAATGTGATGTTCATATTTTAGAAACTCAGGGTGTTTTATGGAACCCATGCGTGATGTGTGTCCAACGAGTGTGTGCTACCCAACATAGAGTTGGGTCTAACAAACCTGACTCAATCTACCTGGGATAAATGATTAAAGAAAGCTATAATATAGAGGTTAGTTCAAAATATTATCCCACCTATTACATATATAGTTCTATACAATCATATCCTACAGGGTATCCAATAGGTGGGCGAAACATGTGGATCTTCCCCATCCCACCTACCAAATCTATAAGTAACCACAACCATTCCACCCCTACCACATCACCTCCATACAAGATTAATAAATATTTTTAATCATACCATAATCACATACTTATCCTACTACCCTCTCATAGGATATTCATCATAATTTCATCTACCTATCCTCACTATGACACCCTCAGGTTGTATCCCAATGCTTGAGTAATATTCACCACAAGTCAACCTTGATTTCTATCCACCTCACCCTAATCCCACCATCTCCCAAGTAACAATTAACTCTACATCAATTTTTTATTCAAGTGATAAGAGAATAGATATTGATAATATAATAGAGATAAATAATATGGTATAAATATAGAAATTGGATAATTTAAGTTGTATTATTTGTTATTCTTACATCAAAATTTAATAACAGAAATGAATGGGTTACATTATAAATGCATCTGACCTTACAGTATCCCAAAACATGTACTATCAAATAATGTTCTAAAATTCCTAACTTTACATTTTTTAATTTTATTTCAATTATTATGACTCGATTTTTTCATCTAAAATATACAACATCAAAAGGAAAATTTGGATCACTTACAACCTTAAAGACATTTTAGGTGTCAAGTATAAGGCCCCAGCCTAAAACATTACTTAATATTGAGTTACTTCAAGAATACATGTTGAAGATCTATTCAGGTTTAGGGTTCTAGATAATTAGATCATAAATCATGCATTACATTCCACAATTAAACAAAGTGGTTACATAAAATATAGTACTCATTTTCCCCATCAATGAAAACATATTTAAAATAAAACATGGATTATTTTTTGACACTTCCTTGACACTATCATCACATCATGTACCTTTCCCTTGACCTGTGAAAAACATTTACAAAACATGGGATGAGCATAAAAAGCTTAGTAAGGGATATAAAATTACGAAATGAAAACATTAGTCCATGTATGAAATCATACATTACTCATAAAACATAAGAATTTTAACATACCTAATCAAATCATGAATAAATCATAGAAATCATAATACATAAAGGTAACTTGAGGCATTCATAACATTCTTACGTAGGGAGTAACCCTCATGGTTATGTTTGGAATACCCATCACGGTATATTCCCTAAATCTCTTCGGAGAAACCTTAACGTTTAACCCCTTCGCGTTACCCAATGAATTACAGAGCTATATTGAGCTCACCCGCCCTTAGTTTATCATGGAGCCACCCGTCTTCATAACAATTCCCAAGAACCATAACAGAATCGTATCACATAAAACATGCATAAAGGAAACATAACATTTCTACTTTTCAGTCACAAGATATCAATACAACACATTGATGTAAAAACATTATGAAAACCATTTTCAATACCAAAATAAAATAAAAGTAAAACATGGTATTTATTTTTCATTTTAAAAAAAATATGGCTTTTGAAGGAAGCCGAAGCTCAAATAATGGTCACGGCGGTGGAGAAGTTGTTGTTTTCGCATACGTACGACAAAAAAACATTCCATTTTGTCGTTTAGTAAACACTTCGTATAAAAATATTCCTTTTGAATAAACATAAAATTCAAAGGGTCTTATACACCATATAAAAGAAAGTTGTGTATAAAACAAAATATGCCTCAATGAAAGGAGATTGAGACGATGTCCCATACCTCGTATTCGACTTTACTCGATCATTCTTTAATCCCCTTTAAATCGGGTAACAATTCTTGGTTTGAACCAAAATGGATTCTTGAAGAGATTTCTGCCTAAGGTAAGGCTTATATGATGAAAAGAGGGATGTGGAGAGATAAAATGAGCAGATATTGGATGATCCAATGGCTTGATAAGTTTGGTTAAGGAGGTAGAGGTGGGGGTCTTTTATAAGAGGATAGGAGGGCACTCTTGGAATGATACAAAATGTTACTTTATATTGAAATGTGTTTCAGATTTAAAAGGTCCCACATTGATGTATTTAGAGGATAAGGTGATAAGGGTTCGAAATTTACTCATCCAATAGGTCTTTGACAAGTGTAAGTCTTAGATTTTACATTATCTTTTCATTTTATTTAAATTGTTCATTAATGAGGTAATCACTACATCATCCTGATGTCATAAATAATTTACATTATTTAATGTCTAAAAATTTTATAAAAAATACTATGATGTAGGAAATATTTTTATCTTTCCAATGAATATTTATAGTCTAATAGATCATTTATGTAGGCAAAATTAAAAATGTTGTACTCAGGTGATACATTCTTTGTTATATTTAACGTTCTTTAAAAATAAAAAGATAAAAAGACATTTTCACACAAATGTTATTCCATGGGGTCCCCAAGTAAGGCACAAGTCTTACCCTGGTCGGACATGACACAACCAGTAGCATTAGGATACATTTTGGGGTAATTTGTTATTATTATGATATTATTTTATTATCCTTAACTACTCGATTACTAATTAATCAAGATAATTAAAGATAATTACCGTCGTTACTATTCATAATGTCCAAAAACAAAAGATTTTTGATTAAATAATTTGGAACATATGATTCCAAATATTTAATCCATTTTACCAAATTCCAAACACATAAATTGTAATACTTAATTTAAAAATAATTCCTATTGTCAAAACAAATAGTAGGTTTTTTTGAAACAATATCTATGAAAAGTTTCGCACTTGTTTATGCCCAATTCCAAAGTGAAATTAATTATAATGACAACCATTGGATTAAATGGTAAAAATATTATTCTAATTACACTTTAATACCAATTAAAAAGATAATCTAACAATATAATTTTATTAGATGAAAAATCAGTTTTGATGTAAAATGCAGTATTTTTCACTATTCATTTAAAATTGAACATTGTCAGAAAAATACCAAAAATTAACCCAAGGTAAATTTTAATGTCCCAATCATAAATAATATGTTTATTTTGATAAATAGAGCTTATAAAATTGTCAAAAGTTTGATTTAAAAATTGTTTTCCATCAAAAGGCAATAAAACAATCTTTTAAAAATATTAGTGTATTCCATGCTTAAGATTGGATTTATTCTAATTTTAAGCCTCTAAAAAACTATCTACCTCATAAATAGACATATATAAGAATATTTATTATTAATTAATTACTTGGGATATTACATCCTTCCCCCCTTTCAAAAATTTCTTCCCCGCAATTTATTTACTTAACAAATAAGTGGGGGTATTTATCCCTCATTGCATTTTCAGATTCCCATGTTGCCTCTTCAATCATGTGGTTTTTACACAGAACCTTTACTTGGTGAATCACCTTATTCCGCAACACTTGCTCCCTGTGGTCAAGAATCTGGACCGGTTGTTCCTCATAAGGTAGATTCTCGTCCAGCTGAACTACCTCTGGACTCAAAACATGAGATGGATCTGGCATGTACTTCCTTAACATTAAAACATGAAAAACATTGTGTACATGAGATAAACTCGAAGGTAAAGCCACTCAATATGCAACTGATCCAACTCTCTCCATAATTTCATATGGTCCAATGAACCTTGGACTCAGCTTTCCTTTCTTACAAAATTGCATCACACTTTTCCATGGTGAAACTTTGAGAAAAATAGGATCACCTACCCCAAAAGAGAGATCCTTCCTCTTGTTGTCCGCATAACTCTTCTGCCTACTCTGAGCTATTCTCATGTGTTTCTGTATCAGCTGAACTTTTTCTGCCAACTCTTCTTCCAATTCTAGTCCCATCAAATAACTTTCACCCACTTCATCCCAGAAAGCTGGAGTTCGACACCGCTTCCCATATAAGGCCTCAAATGGTGCCATCTGTATACTGGAATGAAAAATGTTATTATAAGAAATATCAACCAAAGAAAGATGTTGGTCCCAACATCCCTGATAATCCATAGAACAAGCACGTAGCATATCTCCAAAGTTTGAATTGTTCGTTCTGACTGCCCATCTGATTGAGGATGAAAAGGTGTACTAAAATTTAATTGAGTACCCAATGACTTCTGAAGGCCTTTCTAAAATTTAGAAGTGAACTTGGGATCACAGTCAGATACAATGGAGAGTGTAACTCCATGTAATATGACTATCTCTTTATGAAACAAACGGAAAAGTTGATCTGGGGAAAAAGTATCTTATATAGCAAGGAAGTGAGCAGATTTAGTCAAGCGATCAATAATAACCCAGATTGCATTATTACCTCGAGGTGTATTCGGCAATCCCACAATGAAGTCCATGGATATATTCTCCCATTTCCACTCTAGTACTGGTAAAGGCTGAAGCATCCCTTTTGGTAACTGCTGCTCTGCTTTAACCTGTTGACAAGTCAAACACATCACAGTAAAATCAGCAATATCTCTTTTCATTCCATCCCACCAGTAATACTCGTGATGATCTCTATACATCTTAGTACTTCCTGGATGAAATGAAAATGGAGAACTATGAGATTCACATAACAAATCTCTCTTCAACTGTGAATCACAAGGAACACACAATCTCTTCCCAAATTTCAAAACACAATCATTATCAATGTGGAATTCTGGAAACTTACCCTTCTGAACCAGCTCTACCTTTTTCTGCAACTCATTGTCTTGCTTTTGTGATTTCATAATTCTGTCTGATAGAGAAGGTTTCACTGATACCTGAAACAAAACATAAGAACATCCTTCACTAGCAACTTCTATGCCAAAGTTCATCAAATCCTTAACCAAGGGATCACGCTCCAAATGCAACATTGTTAATGAATCATTACTTTTTCGACTCAAAGCATCAGCCACTTTATTTTCTTTTCCTGGATGGTAATGAATTGTACAATCATAATCCTTGATTAATTCCAGCCACCTCCTCTGTCTCATGTTCAATTCTTTCTGAGTGAATATATACTTTAATCTTTTTTGATCGGTATATATTTCACACTTTACTCCATAAAAATGATGCCTCTAAATTTTTAAATCGAAAACAACAACAGCCAATTCCAAATCATGTGTAGGGTAATTTACCTCATGTGTTTTCAACTGTCATGAAGCATAATCAATTACCTAGTCATTCTGCATTAAGACGCAACCAAGTCCTTTCAATGAAGCATCAGTGTAGAAAACAAACTAACCATTCCTAGAAGGTAGTGCCAAAACTGGAGCATTCACCAATATTCTTTTCAATTCTTGAAAACAATATTCACATTATTTTGTCCAGATAAACATAACACCCTTCCGAGTTAGCTTAATCATTGAACTAGATAACCGTGAAAAATTTCTAACAAACCTTCGGTAATAGCCTTCTAAACCAAGGAATCTACGAATCTCAGTTACATTTGTGGGTCTTGGCCATTCTTAAACAACCTTTGTTTTTGCAGGATCAATAGTTATCCCATCTTTAGAAACAATTTGACCAAGGAAAGAAATTTGTTGAAACCAAAACTCACACTTGCTGAATTTCCCATACAATTTTTTTAGGTTCTGAAAATAACCCTTAAATGTCTTTCATGCTCCTCTTTACTTTTAGAAAACACCAAAATATCATCAATGAAAACAACCAAAAACTTATCCAGGAACTCATGGAAACTTCTATTCATAAGGTCCATGAATACAGCAGGTGAATTTGTTATCCCAAAAGGCATTACTACAAATTCATAATGGCCATATCTTGTACGAATCACGGTCTTCGGAATATCTGCTTCCTTTACCTTCAACTGATGGTACCCCAATCTCAGGTCAATATTTGAAAAAAACTGAGCTCCCTTGAGCTGATCAAACAAATCATCGATATGAGGCAAAGGATATTTGTTCTTAACAGTGATGTTCTTCAAGGCTCTATAATCAATGAAAAGTCTCATTGAAGCATCTTTCTTTTTGACAAATAAAACAAGAGAACCCCATGGTGATGTGCTAGGTCGAATGAAACCTTTCTCTAATAAATCTTTCAATTGATCCTTCAACTCTAAAAGTAAAATTTGAGCCATTCGATAAGGGGGTTTTGAAATTGGCATAGCATCAAGAACTAAGTCAACAGTAAATTCAACTTCCCGATCTGGTATTATTCTAGGAAACTGATCAGGAAAAACATCAGGATACTCATTTACCACTAGCACATCATTAATCTGAACAGCTCCCTTGTTTTCAATGATATTTGAAAGGTAACATTCATTTCCATCTTTTACATGTTTCTCGGACTCTTGATATGTTATCAATAGTAAGGGTTCATTCTTGTACACAAACTGAAAGTATTCTAAAAAGTAACTTCTTTAGCTCTACATTCAATCTTAGCATGGTAAATAGAGACCCAATCCATACCCAGTATAACATCAAACTCTGCTAGAGGTAAAACAATAAGGTTTGTGAGTAGGTTCTTTCCACGGATAAGGATAGAAAGATTCATATAAATTCTTTTTGCTTTAACATTTCCCCCAGGTGTTTTTACCACAAGTTTAGGAGTCATTTCTTGAGACGGTATTCCCATTTTACTAGAAATTTTTTCAGATATGAAAGAATGTGTAGACCCTGAATCAAACAACACGCTGGCATAATTTGAAAAAATAAACAAAATACATGATACCACTTCATTTGATGGACCAACATCTGCTGAAGTAGTTGAAAAGGATTTCACCACCCCTTTATGCTTGTAGTCTAACTGATTCCCATCACTCAATCTCTTTATCAGACACTTGTTTTCATAGTGACCCATATCATTGCACTTAAAACATTTCACTAATTGTTAATCAAATTTGGTTTTACCATCACCCTGATCTCTTTCAGTGCAATCACGAGCCATATGTCCCATCTTACCACATCGGTAGCACTTCCCAGAATTCAGAAGACATTCCCCACCATTCCTTTTACCACATTTATCACAAACTGGAATCTTATTTTTCTTACCATCAGACCTTTTTAAAGAATTCTTTCCTTTCTCCTGCCACCTCGGTCTCTTCTTCTGTTGGTTGTTATAGAACACTTGATCATCGGCAAACTCCATTTCCACCTTCTCAGAACATATAACAATCTTTTCATAACTCTTGAACTCGGGAGAAGCTAAATCCCTTCGATATTTTGGCTTTAATCCTAATTAAAAATGATTGATTTTACTATCAAGGTCTCAGATAAAATTTGGAGCATACCTTGCCAATCGAGTGAACCTCTCTTCATAAGCAGCCACTAAGTCGTACTCTTGCCTCAATTCCAGGAATTGTTTTTCCATCCTAAGTCGAACAGCCTTAGGAAAATACTTCACAACAAACATACTTTAAATTCATCCCAGTCGAGAGCATCAATCTTATCGACATCCCTGATATTTTTAACCATCGACCACCATAGATCTGCTTCACCCTCCAAACGGTAAATAGCAAGACTGGCCTTTTGATTATCTGAACACCCCATGACATCAAAAATCCTCTCCAGTGCTTTAATCCACCCTTCAGCTAGCATAGGGTCTGATGATCCTTTGAATGATGGGGGATGTTGCCTCATGAAATGTTCTACCACTAACATGTTCCACCACGGTTGATCTGGATGATCTCGTGCATGGATACCACCACCATTTATCGCTTGATTCAACTATGCCATTACTGCAACAAACTATTCAGTTCCAATTCTGACAATCTAAGGATGCTGATTTGGAAGGTTATTTCCTTCTGTATGCCTTCCAAGTACTTCTTCCCTGTTTCCTCTATGGAAAACCATTCTGAAAAAACATGTCTTAGATAAAGCAACATGGTAATCTTCAAATGCTATATCATTTGAATTTGACCATAAAAAAATATTTTTGGATAATAATTTAATAGAATTATAACTATTAAATTTATCTAAACCGACCTCTGATACCAACTATAAGGCCCCAGCATTAAACATTACTTAATCTTGAGTTACTTCAAGAATACACGTTGAGGATCTTTTCAGGTTTAGAGTTTTAGATTATTAGATCATAAATCATGCATTACATTCCACATTTAAACAAAGTGGTTACATAAAATATAGTACTCATTTTCCCCATCATCGGAAAAATATTTAAAACAAAACATGGATTATTTCTTGAAAATTCCTTGACACTAACATCACATCATGTACCTTTCCCTTGACTTGTGAAAAACATTTCAAAAACTTGGGATGAGCATAAAAATCTCAGTTAGGGATATAAAAGTAATAAATGAAAACATTAATACATGTATGAAATCATACATTACTCATAAAACATAATCATTTTAAAATACTTCATCTAATCATGAATAAATCATAGAAATCATAATACATAAAGGTATCTTGAGGCATTCATAACATTCTTACGTAGGTAGTAACCCTCATGGTTATGTTTGGAATACCAATCACAGTATATTCCCTAAATCTATTCTGAGAAACCTTAAGTTTAACCCCTTCATGTTACGCAATGCATTGGAGAACTATATCGGGACCACCCACCCTTAGTTTATCATAGAACCACCCATCTTCATAACAATTCCCTAGAACCATAACATAATCATATCACATAAAACGTGTATAAAGGAAACATAACATTTCCACTTTTCAATCACAAGATATCAATAAAACACATTGATATAAAAACATTATGAAAACCATTTTCAATACCAAAATAAAAGAAAAGTAAAACATGGTATTTATTTTTCATTTTAAAAAAATTTATGGCTTGTGAAGGAAGCCGAAGCTCAAATAATGGTCACAGCGGCGGAGAATTCGTTGTCGTCGCATACGTACGACAAAAAAACATTCCCTTTTATCGTTTAGTAAAGGCTTCGTATAAAAAGATTCCTTTTGAATAAACATAAAAGTAAAAGTGGTTGATACACCGTATAAAATAATGTTGTGTATAAAACAAAATATGCCTTAATGATAGGAGATTGAGATGAAGTCCCATACCTCGTATCCGACTTGACTCAATCGTTCTTTAATCTCCTTTAAATCGGGTAACTCTTCTTGGTTCGAACCAAAATTGTTTCTTGAAGAGCTTTATGCCTAAGGTAAGGCTTCTAGGATGAATAAAAAGGGATTTGGAGAGATAAAATGAGCATATCTTGGCAGATCCAATGGCTTGAGAAGTGTGGGTAAGGAGGAAGAGGCGGGGGCCATTTATAAGAGGAGAGGAGGGCACTCTTGAAAAGTTGCAAAATGTTACTTTATATTGAAATGTGTTTCGTATTTAAAAGGTCCCACATTAATGTATTTAGAGGATAAGGTGATAAGGGTTCGAAATATACTCATCCAATAGGTCTTTGACAAGTGTAAGTCTTAGATTTTACTTTATCTTTTCATTTTATTTAAATCGTTCATTAATGAGGTAATCGCTGCATCATCATGATGTCATAAATATTTAATTTATTTAATGTCTCAAAATTATAAAAAAATACTATGATGTAGGAAATAATTTTAGATTTCCAATGAATATTTATAGTTCAATATATCATTTATGTAGAAAAAATTAAAAATGTTTTACTCAGGTGATACATTCTTTGATATATTTAACTTTCTTTAAAAATAAAAAGATAAAAAGTCATTATAACACAAAAGTGATTCCATGGGGTCCCCATGTTTGGAACAAGGCATACCATGGTCATACATGACACATACAATAGCATTAGGACACATTTTGGGGTCATTTGTTATTATTGCGATATTATTTTATTATCCTTAACAACCCGATTACTAATTAATCAAGATAATTAATGATAATTACCATCATTACTATTCATAATGTCCAAAAACAAAAGAGTCTTGATTACATAATATGGACCTTCTGATTCCAAATATGTAATCCATTTTACCAAATTTCAAACACAAAAATTTCAATAATTAATTTTAAAATAATTCTCGTTGTCAAAATAAATAGCGGGTTTTTTTGAAACAATATCTATGAAAAGTTTGGCACTTGTTTATGCCCAATTCCAAAGCGAAATTAATTCTAATGACCACCATTGGATTAAATGGTAAAAAAATATCAAAATTACACTTTAATACTAATTAAAAATAAAATCTAACCATATAATTATATTAGATGAAAAATCAGTATTGATGTAAAATGCAATATTTTTCACTATTCTTTAAAAAATGAACATTGTCAGAAAAATACAAAAAAATTAACCCAAGGTAAATTTAAATGTCCCTATAATAAATAATATGTTTATTTTGAAAAATAGAGATTATAAAAGTTTCAAAAAGATGATTTAAAAATGGTTTTCCATCAAAAGGCTGTAAAACAATCTTTTAAAAATAGTAGTGTCTTCCATGCTTAAGATTGGATTTATTCTCATTTTAATCCTCTAAAACACTATCTAATTCATAAATAGTCATAGATAAGAATATCTATAATTCATTACTTACTTGGTATATTACATCAAGTTTCAGAGACTTATGAAAAAAACTTATAGAGATAAATAATATAAATTTATACTCATTAAAAACTGTTTCATAATGTTTAAAATCATTTACTACTATAACCATATATTCTTATTTCATATCAGGTATTAATATCATCATTATAAAAAAATTTATAGACATAAAATTTTCAACATAATTATTTATAATGTAGGGATAATAAAATATATGGAGGGTGAGCTCAGATTCTCTATAAGGGTAAACATAAGAATTAACCATTAAATGTAATCAATTATAATAGTATTTAATATTGGTATAATGAAATAGTCAAAATGAAATATCTAATCATAAATAAAATCATACCCATCAATACGTGTACCATCAATATAAAAACATAGAAAATAAAAGAGTCATGATAATCAATAATAATGAGCTATGTGATATCAATATTAATAATTAAAAATATTATGAACCCATATCAAGAATAAATAAAACATATATGTACTTGGGACAATATTTTCACTCCATTGTTTTAAATGTAATAACCATATGATCGAATTCCATACCCAATGTGTTTGAGGACAATCATGTACCCACCCATCATTGGTATATCCCAGAACCACCTATCATTGGATTGTCATGTAACCACCTATCATTAGATTATCACAGAACCACCCATCATTGGTTTATTATGTAACCTCCCATAAAATGTCCCAGTATAATTTCGTAACACATAAAATCTTGAATTTCATCATAAAATCAAATTAAAACCCATCATCTCTTTCGTAGCATGATTAAAAAATGGGAAAGAAATGGGTTTTACACAAACCCCTTTAAAAGAGGACTATCCCAAGGAAAACAAATGGTTTTAATGGAAATATATTTGAAACCTGATTAACCAATGGAAATGAAATTGGTTTCATAAAAATCTCTTTGAAATAATATTAAACCATGGAAAATAAATGGGTTCCATAAAAATATCATTGAAATATGATTAACATGTGGAAATGAAACGAGTTCCATTAGACTTTTTTTGGAACATGATTTACCCATAGAAAATTAATGGTTTAAATTTCAATCTATTTGAAACATGAGTAACCCATAGAAACAAAATAGGTTCCATTAAAATATATTTAAGACATAATAAATCCATTGAAAATAAATGGGTTACATAAAAATATCCTTAAGACATAATAAACCCATGTTAAAAATGGATTCTATAAAAATATATTTGAAATGTGATTAACCCATTGAAAAGAAATGGATTCCAAAAAAATATCTTGGAAATTTGATTTA
Source organism: Viscum album (assembly GCA_963277665.1). Taxonomy (NCBI): domain Eukaryota; kingdom Viridiplantae; phylum Streptophyta; class Magnoliopsida; order Santalales; family Viscaceae; genus Viscum; species Viscum album. The sequence continues at coordinate 399,051,004 of OY728148.1, forward strand.
CCCATGGAAAAGAAATGGGTTAAAAAATGATATATTTAAAACATGGGTAACCCATTGAAAAGAAATGGGTTCCATAGAAATATATTTAGTACATAATCAACCCATTAAAAACAAAGGGAAATCACAAAAACATATTTATGATATTATCAACTCATGAAAAGAAATGGGTTTCACCATAATCATTTTAGGGCATAATCAACCATAGGAAAAGAAATGGGCTTCATAATAATTTCTAATAATAAATAATAATCAATAAAAAATGAATTAGGATGATATCAATGAAAAATATACCTAGTGTAGGATAAGTAACAAGAACAATTGTTAAAGTTTATGAATCTAAATGACCTTTAATGATCCATAAAACATTTATGAGGAAAATAGTCTTTAAACATTCCAAATTGTCCCTTACCACATTGAAACATTTTAATCAAAATCCCCATGAAAGAATAACATTAAATGAAATACATGATATCATTATAATAAGGATATTAATGATATATCAAGTCAAATGAGAAGTATATACATCTCATTAAAAGATATTGTTTAATAACATAACAAACGTATCAAATAAGGTAAATTGTGACAAAATACCATTACCACTTTGGTAACATTGAATATGTAAACCCCGTGAAAGAGGGATTCAAAAATTTTTATTTACAACCCCATTAATTTAATGATAATCATCATAAAATAAATTTTATAGATAGAATATACACCATAAAAAGTCGTTAATATGGAATATCTTTCATTGAAATAAAAGAGATATGAGAAGAACCCTTACTACTTGATTATCTTTTGAATCATGAGATCTGTGAAAAGAAAAAATAAATAGAAACTTTTAATAACATGAAATGAATGATATTAATGATATTACATGTCATAGGTCAGTATATACACCATATAAAATTAATTAAGTTCATAATAAAAAATGTGTCTAAAATTATTGTTAATTGAGATGAATCCCCTTAAAATTATGATAAGTTAAGAATCAGAATCCCCAAAAGTAATAATAATAAAAAAACATTTAATAAAATTAATATAAAATATTTCATGGTATAATATATCAAAATGGGTAGTATATAAACCAAAAAAATAATTACATAATGAATATTACGTTTATCCCACATATGAAAAAATTGAGATAAAAATACCTTACAAATATTCAATCATTTGAGTGAGAATAAATCAATAAAACAATTATGTGTGAAAAATTAAATCAAATAAAATTTATAATTAAATACATCATAACACAATCATAGGTCATTTTGAAACATATTTTTGAAATAAATAATAAGTAAAAAATATGTTTGACCCAATAAATGGATGTTGAGTTAAGAAATCCCTTACTTTGAGTGTGACTTATCATGATTTTCCTCTAACTTCCTAAATAATAGTCCTATGTTAATTATATACATGATTAAAAAACTATTATATTTTTATTATTAATTTTTTTAACTTATTAACAAGTTATTTAAAATTTCATAATCAATTATTTCTTAGTCATTTGTATAGACCATATTCGTATTATGTGTCATAACTGACATTGATAGGTCTACAATACTCAAAGAGGCCGTTATTTAAATAAAATATAATAATAACAATGAAATAATTATCACATTTTTATTTTCATTTATAATTTTAAAAATCAAATAGTAAATATGGTTATGAAAAATAACCCAATGTTACAATCATGGAGACGGTAGACCGTACATACGCATGAGCAACATTCATATTTATTAATGATCATTATTGAAAGAAGGTAAGTAATGATTTTATTTAAATAATGGGAATTATAAAAACACCATCCTATTTCATTATATATACTGATATATAAATCATTATTTTGATGTGGGTATTAAAAATAAATAATCACATCACTTTGAGGAGGTGGTAGTCCACACGTCCACGAACGACGTTATCATTTTTTTCATTTGGGAAATAAAAAGAAAAAATTGATATATTATATTTTGTGATAGATAATTATTTCATAATTATAATATATATATTTCATTTATATAATATTATTTTTATTGAACATATCCTTAATACATTCCTTGAAATGTTTGAGTGTATCACATCGCTTTGAGGAGGCGGTAGTCCATACAACCCAAACGATGATATGGTAGTCCAAAAAATGGAAATCATGAATTTATGTGTTATATAAAAATTAAATAAGAATTAAAACATTATACATATTATATATATGATTTAAAAATATTGTTAACATCATGATTCCCAATAAAAATAGGTGTTAAAGAAAAAACGGACCACATCATTTCGTGAGACTGTAGTTTACCGTACAAATGAACGGTGATTTCATTTCCCATTTTATGGAAATATTTGTAGGTGTAGATATAGATGTTAAAATAGAAATATATCAGTATATATACTATAATTATATTATTATACAATCATATAATAATAATAATTTAAGGGCAAGAGAAATAAAAAAAATATTTCCTGTTGAAGAATACTACCTCTTCTTTAGGTAACTCATTTTGGTTTTCACTAAAAGTCCTTAATTTGATTAATTTATTCCCAATTTGAGGATTCTAAGATGATATTATATATTTTTATTTGTTTATTTGGATGGTTTTTTTAAAATAAAATAAGGACTAAGATGTGTGAATAGAGGGGGAGATTTAATTCCCTTTTATAAGTCGGGAAATGGACACACTTTTTATTTTAAAAAGAATTGGGTGCTTGCCCTATTTTACTTTCCACAAAAGTGTAAAAATGGACTATTATATAAAGTATGTGGTATAATTCTCTAAATATGACCAACCAATAATTTTTAAATGAGTGGAGGTGTTAAGTTAAAGTTTTCTTTATGAATATTTCCATTTCCTTTGTTTTGGAACTTTCAACCACTTTCTTAAATATTTAATTAATAACTCTTTCATGTCATAAGTATTTTAAGAATGTTTTTATTGAAAACCTATATGTTTTTTCAAAACAAGATTTTTTAAAGTGTTTTTGTATATAACATTACATTATTCATTAAAATTATCTTACTAGGAAAAGAACGGATAATGATCTGATTCTCCATAAAAAAATATAACATAAAGAATTTATGTATTGCATTTATAAATAAAAAGTTAATTAACCAAAAATTAAATCAAATATTATATCATTAGAATAATATTCATATATAAAATCATAATTACATCCTATAAATAAATCCATTGTATTTATTAAAGATTAAATTATGAATATGAATAACTCTATTCTAATGTATTAGAATACCTTTTTCACTGTAAATGTGTAAAACTAAATGATTTGATGTATTCTTTTATAATATGACTTTTTAAGTTCTGGTATTCCAAGTCCTTGTGAAAATATTAGATAAAATATGATTTTTGGAGGATCAGGATGACTATTTTAGGATTTCCTATAATTACCCGGTAATTTGAAGAGTTATTATGAAGTGATAGACACATATAGAGACACTATACAAACACTATATCGATTTTACTATGTGATATCTCTAAATCTTGTGAGATTTAACTTCTTGTTTTATGTACTTGTAATGTTTTTGAGTTCTTATTTACTTTGTGCTTTCTGATTGTCAGTATAATCGGGGGATAGTAAGGATAGAGAGATAGACAAGATAAACATCATATATAGGTATCATGAGGTTAGTGAGATATACCAATCTTCGTATCAAGGGCATTATATGGAAAAAGGAAGACATAATTTCTTTTAAGTAAAAAACAAGGTAACTTTATCCACGGTTATTGGACACCCTACTGTTTGGGTTAAAAGAAGTGTATTCGTTTGTATTTATAGTCTTTTTAAAAGTGTTTAATTTCCACTGAATATAATAGAAAGTTATACTTTCAAGTTCAACTTTCTATTTTTATCTATTTTATCATAATATATTTAATGATGATACAATTTTGTTACTCTGAATTACATTTTAATTATGTTATTACATTGATTATGATTCTATACACTTTAAGATAGTATCACTACTTTTATGAATAATCTGATATATCATTTTCATATGTGAATATGGTTAATTTTTGAATATGTTACCACCTCTTACTAAATACTGTTATATATCTTGTAAATACAGAATAAATTTACAACTAAAGGAATACTTATTAGAATATATATGATTAAGATAATTTGATCATTGGACTCATGGGACAAATCTGATCACCATTCAAATACCTCAAGGTTTTTTCAATACATTTTAGTTGATCATTTTTAAACTAATGCCACTTAAATGCTAAAAACAATATTTTTTAAAATTAAAATTCACCCCCTCTTTTATTTAGAAATATTTATTTTAATATTGATCTAAAAATTGGTATCAGAGAAAAGTATTTTTTATTGAAATTTAAATTTTGTATCATATGAAGTTTCCATTGATCATAATTTTTGCCTTAGTATTTTTGAATTTTTAAATATATTATAATATTGATATAAAATTTTTGTTTATAAATATTTTTAACACTAACAGGTATTGTAGAAAAAATATTTTTTTGGTTAAAAAGACCGAATGGCTCAATGTTGGTTCAAGATATGGCCTCAATCCAAATTGACCACCTATTTTTGATGGATATGATTATGAGTATTGTAGATATATAATGAAGGCATTCATTATAAATACTAGTTTTGCAAATTTTGTTATGCTAACTAGAGATTACAGGATTTGTGACAAGGAAGTGACTTCTTTTACAAATCAGGAAAAACTAAAGTGTCAATTGAATTATAGAGTTAGAAACACTTTATTATGTTGTATGGCCAAGAGAATATACAGTTTGATTCATTATTATAAATATGGTAATAGAATTTGAAAAATATATATATAAATTACTCAATTTGGAACTTTAAAAGTTGTACAAACTATAAGATAAATTGTAAGAGTTGACTATAAAGCATTTGGATTCCCTTGTGGGGAATCTATTACAAATGTACAAAAATTCATTATGAAAAAAGAAAATAATTTACCATCTATGGGAGATAAAGGATTATAATATGAAATTATTTTTGAAAAAAAAATATATTAAGCCTAATGAGTGGGAATATAAGAGAACAACCATTGATGAATCAAGGAAGATAAAAAACCTTACTCTTGATTATTTATTTGGAATCCTTTTAAAATATTAGTAATATTTAAAAGATAAATATAAAAAGATTAAAAAATAATGGTGTATTTTCTTTTACATATACTTCAAATCTGATGAAATAATTGAATCATGATAATGTAGTTAAGTCGACAAAAAGAAAGAAAATTATTGTTCCATACAATTCAATTATTTCAGAACATTTTGATAATGAATTATCTAATCTTGATTGAATAATGAATAAGATTTTTGGTAACAAGTATTTTTAGTTTCATTATAAGAAAAGTAACATGGAAATGAATGAAAATAAATATTCTGATGTTACATTTTATGAATGAAAAAGTGTTGGATATATTCAACATGATTTACCATGTTGAGATGAAATTACATAAAAGATATAAATTTGGATAGGAATCAAAAACAATTATAATTCCAAAAATAATGAATGTTATTAAAGAATCTAACAGTTGGAGTTCTAGTGGAGGTGATTCTTCTAACAATTCCTCAGATAATGAATGTGTAGATCAAAGGAATTTTTGTCCTTATGCAATAAGACCTATTGTAAATCAATGTTTTATGGACAAGGTACAAACAACTAATTCTTTAACCAATATGTATTTATATTATAATTATCCTGAGGAAAATAATTTTACATCTTCAAATGATTAATCCTCATTATCTAGAGGTGATAATACTTTACCTTATATTGAATTAGTTTCTCTCTTAGAAAAACTATTGAAAAATGAAAATTGTAAAATATGTTAAAAACATGATAAGGATAATGAAAAAAATTCAAATGATAATTCAAGAAATGATATTTTAACAATTTAAATATTGAATATATCAAATGATCTTGATATATTAAATTCTAAAATTATATTATTTCTAATTATTTATAGAATTTTATTATTTAAAAGCAGAGTTTGAATACTAGAATTGAGAAATTCAATTCCAAAACTAATACAAATGTGGGTAAGAGTTTGGTTGTAAAAACAAAATCTAAACTTTCTTCACTAAATAATAATTAATATATATTTAATATTGGTAAGTATGTTCTTGATAAAATTTATAAACAAATTCTTTGACATGGTAGTAGTTGAGAAATAGGATATACTTATAAGAAACCTGTTTTTAGCAACAAGTTTTTTGTTCCTAAAAATTCCTCTTTTTTTACTAAATGATAAAGTGAGTGTCATTGGGAAAGGAGTTTATCATTTAATAAAATTCAATCCAAGGGGTTTTATAAAGATAATTTTTCAAAAAATATGTGGATTAATAAAATTTTATTTTATAACATTTCCAGACCCAAGAAGGTTTGGGTTCCAAAATCCTTATTGTTTTATTTTCAGGAAAACAATGGTACCACCAATAACAAGAATACATATTACATGGATAGTAGGTGTTATAGACATATGAATGTACATAAATATTTATTTGAAAAATATTATTTAGATGAATAGTGGGAATGTTACCATTTTACATAATGCCTAAGGATAGATTATCAGTATAGGTAATATTGTTCTTCTTGGTAAAGATTTAATTTCAAATGTTTTAAAGGTATTATGTAAAAAACTAGATAATTACGTAATTTATGTGATTATGGAGACATTGTGAATTTTAGGGATAATAAATATATAATACACAATTCCAAGTTTGATTTAAATCTTTTCATCCATCGACATAATATTTTTTACACTATTAACAAAGAAGATCATATGATCTAAGACCTACATTAACATAGTGCAATGGAAGATAAATCTTTATTATTATATATAAGGATAATACACTATGATATTAGGAATATATGTAAGTTGAATAAGAAAATAATTTTTAAGGACATTCCAAAACTTAATTTGGATTATTCAAATGTGTTTGTACACTATCAATATAGTAAGAAACATAATTCTAGTTTTAAATATATTAGTGATGTCTCAACCTCTACTACATTATAGTTAGTGGAAATGGATTTATTCACTCCTACAAAATATGAACATATTGGATGCAAGTACTATGTATTTTTTAATTTGTGATAAATCTATATAGACATGGGTCTATTTTCTAGAAAATAAAATCCCTTTTTATATTATAATCCTTTTTTAGCTAAAGTTAAAAATGAGAAAAATATTCCCTTGATAATTATTAATTTCGATCATAGAGTAGAATTTTTAAATATAAATTTGGAAACTTTTTGTAGGAAAAAAATGAATTTCACATAAACTTTAAGCTCATAGAACTTCTTGTAAAAATGGTGGTGTAGAATGAATAAATAGTTTGATTTAAGAAATAATTAGACCCATGTTGAGTGAATACTCAATTGCTAAATTTTGTTGGATGAATCTGTTAGTACATCTTGTTATACTATAAATTGTGTTTTAATTTGAACCTTTACTAATAAATCACTTTATGATTTGTGGACATACCGAATGTAAAAAGTTTCCTACTCCATTGTCTTTGATGTAAAGTATTCATCATGAATTAAAAAGATAATTTACACAAATTCACACCCAAATATGATGATGATATATTCATAGGACATTCCACTACTTCTATGGAATATATAGTTTTCAATAAAAATTATTGTACTGTTGAGGATACTGTATATATTAAATTTTAGGAAACTCGCCATTTTTTATAGAAAAACCCAACCAATATCCTCGAATGTGTCTTCCAAAACAGATTCTCAAAATTCAATATAAGATTATTCTTATAAAGAAAATACTCAAAAAAAATTCTGAATTATTAAATAGGAATATTTTATACGTTATGTTGATGAAGATACCTTACAAAACCAAAGTATATTGTTTCGTAGGAATCATCCTAGTGATAATATCATTTGTGATGTTAATCAACTTGTTTTTTACTAGAATTCATTTGAGAAATGAAATTAATAATCATTTTATTATTTCCCAATTTAAACCAAAAAAATCTTATGATGATTTATATGATGGGGATAGGATAAAAGAAATTCAACATGAACTAAATGAATTTAAAAGGAATAATGTTTGGGCCACGGTAAAAAGACATAAAGAAAATTCATTAATTGTAGTAAATTGAGTTTTTAGAAAAAAAATTGTGATAAAAATGGAATTATCAATATAAATAAAGCTAGACTTGTTGCTAAAGGTTATAATCAATAATAAGGAATATATTATGAAGAAACCTGTACCTAAAAAGATATACTTGAATCATTCCATATTCTATTATCCCTTACATAATTCATTAACTTTAAACTTTTTCAAATGGATGTGAAGTTTTTTTTCTTTCATGGACATGTACAAGAAGATGTTTATGTTGAATTACCCCTGGTTTTGATGATACAAAACATCTTGAATATTTTTTTAAACTTACCAAAGATTTATATGGACATAAAAAATCCCCTAGATCATGGTATAATAGATTAATGAGACTTTTGTTGCAAAACAATTATGTTACGGGAACAACTAATCTAACTATATTATTAAATAAATTTATCAAAAACATTATGATTATTCAAATACATGTTGATGACATTATATTCAGATCTACTCAATAATATTTAACAGATTACTTTTTGATTCTTATTAAATATATGTACGAAATTAGTATGAAGGGTGAGTTAACCCTTTTCATTAGTTTTAAAATTTCACAAAAATAAGAACGTACTTATATATCTCAAAATAAGTACATCATATATATTGACAAAAATTATAGACACAAAAATACTAAAATTATTAGTAATCTAATAGGTACATAAAATACCCTTGATATGGATGAGGATGGGCAACAAGTTGATCAAACAATTTTTAGAGGTATGATTGCAAGCCTAATATACATAATAGTTAGTCATCCAGAATTATTTTTTTTTTGATTATATGAAAGGTGTCAATATAATCCAAAGGAATACCATTTAAAATTATTTAAATAATTTTTTTTATGTAAATGAAACTACGAATTTAAGACTTTTTTATTCTTCTAGAAATTATTTTAAATTAAAATGTTTTTCATATGTTGACTTTAGTGGTTGTAGAATGGATAGAAAAAGTAATTTATGTACATGTCATTTACTAATAGATTTAATAGTATCTTGTAATTTTAGGAAACAACACTCAGTAGCTCATTCCACTCCTAAATCCAAATATATAGTAGGTGTAAGTTATTGTACCCAAGTGTTTTGGATACAACACATACTCATAGATTATGGCCTGAATTTTAATAAAACTCAAATACTATGTGATAATACTTTTTCCATTTCATTATGTAAAAACCATTCAAATAACTCTAGTGAAAAACATATATATATTAGATATCACTTTCTTATGTATCATACACATAAAATATATATCATTTTATAATTCATCATAACAGAAGAATAACTTGCTGATACTTTTAAAAAACTATAAACTTCTGATATATTTGAATAAATTAAAATAAATCTTGGAATGATAACTATAATGTAATCATTCATGTCTATATACTTTTTCAACTATATCCTTAAATTAGGTTAATGCCTTCCATAAGGGGGTAAACTTGTTTTTGGTTTTACAAAAATATTCGTTTTCAAAAAAAAATTATCATATTGAGTTTTTTGAATTCACAGTAGCATTTTTATTAAAATAATAAATATAGAAACTAGATATTTCAGGCACTAAAATTATTATTTTTAGTATCCAGTTTATTTTAAAATAATATTTTAATGATTATTGTATTCAATTAAAAAATTATTGTATTTATGTTTTCTATTTTTTCAAATTAAAAATTTTAATTGAATTTAGAAAATTTAATCAAATACGTGTTTTCATTTCAATTATTATCATAATCATATTCTTTACTTCTAAAACTATCATATTAAAAATTTATAGTACATTTAAATTCTTCACTTTCAATTATTCTAATTTGATAGAACAAATAATAAAAAAATTATCATATTAATGATTCTACTCTAAAAGGTATTTCTATTTATTTAATGTTTTTAAACTATTCCATTATGATTAACTTCATTCATGATTGTTTTTTTATAAAAATTTTCAGATTCCATTTTTAAATTAAATTTATTAATTGTATTCATGTGATATGATAATTTTTTTTCAAATTCATTGTGTTTTCCCATTAAGATAAATTCTATTTAAAACTCAAGAGTTTAATTTTTTTTGGAAAATATTTCTTCAGATAGTTTTTCAATCATCAGATTAGATGGATCAAATATCTACCATTAGATATTGTTTGGAATTTCAAACATTTCTCCAAATAACCTATATAAAGGGACCCCTATTTGTTTCTCACTTAGGATATTTCATTCTTTTACGATGAGGCACTACCTCATTTAAGTCTCCCATTCTAATTCCTTCATCATCTTGGAATCCTCAGTTTCTTATCCAAATATTATGCCTCTTGAAAAGTATTAAAACAAGTGGTTTTTATTCCATGTATGGTTTATTTCAAGATCTTTCTATGAAAACTATGATTCAACTTTGAGAAGAATGATACTGTTTCAAGATTGGGAATATTTATGTGTGGAATTGTCTTAACCTAATTTCGATTTGTTCTATCTATATATGGTTAGAGATTTTTATGATTCTGTAATTTTTTTCAATTAAAATGGAGAATATATGTTTTATTTTAATATATATCAGAAGAATTATATGATGACACCTAGGTTTGATGTTGGTTTTCATGGTATTACTTATGATGGAGATACATTTCACCCAACACATAAAATTCAATATTCAAAGGGTATGTTTATTAGATAAAGAGATGAGAAGTATTTATTTAATAATATATCCGATGAATAACCAGGAAATCTAATTCATCTCATACCTAATCAAAAAAAATTATCTATTTGGGTGCAAGGATTTCTTATTCTGGGATTGGATGATCTAGTTACATTAAAATTATCTGATATTTTTATTCTAGATTACTTGGTCGTTATGAGGAAAATCAATTTGGAAAGTATAATTCTTTTGAAAATTAAGAACATAAAATCCATGTCAATCAATTCATAGGTCATAATTTTTTATGGACTGACCAGTAAGATGATTGAATTTATTATGAAAAAGATCAATATTTTAATCATTTCCAAACCAGTTAGGGAAAAGATTTTGTTTTTCAGTGGTGATCCCATAAATATGATGAATATTTTTTTTGATCAATAATAATTTATTTGTTAAAATTCCACTAGTTTCTATATCAAAGGCAGAACCTCCATTGAAAATAAAAACTGAGAAGGTTGTTAGGAAAAGAGAAGTTTATTCCCTTTCTCTGAAAAAAAAGAATAAACAAGAGAAAAACTCATAAATAAGATACTAATGAATGGATAGGTATAAATAATCAAATAAAATAAAGAGAGACTCATCTCAGACTCAAATAATTCGAAGCTATTTTGATAAAGTTACATGGTGAAGAAGTTTTAGAAAAAAATAAATGGAAAATAAATAAAATAATTAACATAAATGTAAATATTTATTTGATAGATTGATCAAAAGGAGTAGGGTATGTTTTTGTAAATTTTTTTTTACTGCATGATATTGATTTATCTTTTTTAACAATTGGATATTTATATTATTGATGATCCCACTAATATAGATAAGTTAAAATAAGATTTTTTTTTTATAAGAAATCAATTCTTATTGGGAAGAATGACTTGATATTAGAGTAATATCATTATAAGCTATTGAAAAAAGGTGTTTCTGATATTCTGGAAGATGAATTTTTTTTTCATGAAATTGAAATTAATCATGAAGAATAAAGAAAAGAAGGAGAAAGAAGGGAAGAATAAAAAGAAGAAAAAAATGAATCCAAGTAAGTGGATGGTTATCAAGAGAAAATTGAATTTGAAGAAAAAGAGGATGAATTTTTTTTGATAAACACTATATAAGTAATTCTTAATCTTATTCAAAACAATTATCTTCTTTGGGAAATCATAAAAAAATTAAAATAGTAAATATAAGAAAAACTACTCCATCATTTCAAGAATTTATATCTTCATATAAGAATAATTAACAAAAACAAAACCAAATGGATGATGGAAGTAAAATAGATGTTATTGATGCAATTGAACTATCTAATGAGAAATATAAATCAGTATTAAATAAAAATATAGGAAAATTAGATCAAGAAAATATTTTAACTAATCACAAAAACAATAAATTAGAACAATATTCACCAAATATGATCACAGATCAGGTCATTCATTTTATCTTTCACACATTTAGATTATTGGAGAAAAAAAACCTAATTTTCTACAATTGAAAAAATATTGATTTGGTTATTGAAAATCAATACAAATAATTAGAATTTTAAAATCCTTAATAGATAGGTTTATTCATTTGGAAGAAGATTTCAAGATTTCATAAAAAATTGAGGATGATTGGAAATTCTATAGTAAGATGGTGAAATGGACTCTGGGTATTGATGAAGATATCAAGATCCATGATGATAAATTTGGAAAATTTAAGAAATAGTTGAATGAAACTGATATTTCATTCAATTTTCTTAAAAAAGTTCTTCCCACTAAGGTTCTATATCTTGATAAATTTAGATGAACATATGATAAAAAAACTCAATATATTTTTTATTTTAAAATAATATTACTGTTTTTTGTCAAATATATTTCAAGATTAAATTTATATAAATTGAGATTATATATTTTATGAATCTTAATGAATTTTTTATTGAAAGGGTGAAAGAGGCAAAGATTAGAAAATTATTTTAGAAGAAAAGCTTCAGTTCCAAGAATAAAATTTCAATGTTCATTAGGAAAGAATTAAGATTTAGGTGTAAAGAATTCTAGAGCTAGAAAAAAACAAATCACAGGAAGAGTTGATGGAACAAAATGAAGAGGGAAAAAATGAACTTAAGAATCTAAAAAAATTTCATATCTTTAATGCAGAAGAAATATTTATTTCTTTAAAATCTTGTTATATTTTTATTTTTTAAATTTTCAATGAAATAATTTTTCATCTATAATTTCATAGAATGTCTTATAATTATTTTGGGTTGATTTTTATTTCATTTAAATTAGATAATCATGTACTTTATTATTTTTGTCTTTTATAGTATTTTCTCTAAACCATTTCTGGTACGACTTTATTTTTTACAATTCCATTTTGAAAATAAAAAAGGGGGAGAATTTTATTGAAATTATGAGATTATTTATTTAATAGGGGGATAAATATTTATAAAATAAAATAATATGACCCTTAAGTAAGTTCTTATCCTTAGGGGGAGTTTTTCATATTCATCATTGTATTCAGATTAGTTATAATCACAAGGGGAGATAAATATTAATGTTTTAATCTAGATATGTTGTACTGAAAAATAATAATGGAATTATGTTTTTTCAAAGTAATTTTATATTTATGTTTTGATATTTATAAAAAATGAGAGATTGTTAAGTCAAAAGTTTCCTTTTGACTTGTTTAATTCCTTTTGTTTTGGAAATAACAAACTCTTTCGTAAATATTTAATTACTAACTCTTCAATGTCCTATGTATTTTAAGAATGTTTTTATAGAAAACATATATGTTTTACCATAATTAGATATAGTTTTAATGTGTTCCTGATTACAAGTGTATTTTATTAATTAATATAAAATTTTATTGAGCATAGATCCGATAATAATAAGATTCATCATTATTATATCTGACTTAATGAATTTTTGTTTTACATTCTCATAGAAAAATTTATTTAATAAAACATGAAATCAGAGCCGATGGAATTATAATCATACTCATATATAAAATCATAATTAAAACATGTAATTAACTCCATCTGATTAACTATAGGTTAAATTTTTAATATATAAAAATATAATCTATTATATTGGAAGACATTTTTCGCTGAAATAACAAAAAATGATGTTGTGTATTATATTATAATATAACTATTGATGTTCCAGTTGTCCATGTCCTTCTAAAAATCATAGAAAAAATTTGATCATTGGAGGATCAAGATATTGTTGGGACCTTGCATATAAATACCTTGTCCTTTGAAGAGATCTCAAGAAGTGATAGAAACATTTAGAGACATTGTGAAAACACTATTCCGATTTTTCAATGTAAGAGCTCTAAAGAATAAAATAGTGAACTTATTATTCCATGTAAAAGTAATATTTTTGAGTTCGTTCTTACTTCATGTGTTTCAGTGGTGAATACAATCATGGTCTCTCAGGGATATTGAGATATACAATCTGATCATCATATCAAGGGCTCACGGGGATAGTGATAGTGACTAATCATCATATTGAGCGATTTTTATAGAAATAGAATGATATACTTTATTGTAAGTGTAAAACAGGGGACCATTATCAAAGCTTATTGGATACCCTATTATTTGGGTTAAAAAATGTATTCATTTTTGTTATTTGATTTATTAAAATTATTTAATTTATGTTGAATATTATATAATATGATACTTTTAAATTAATCTTTCTATTTGTATCATTCTTATCATAATAAATTCAATGACGATACAATTTTTTTTACTCGGAATTACATTGTGAATAAGTTCTTACATTGATTATGATTCTATAAACATTGAGATAAAATAACTAATTTTATAAATAATATGATATATCATTTTCATATGTGAATATGATTTATTTGAGAATAGGTTACCACCACCTAATGAATATGATTCTATATGCTGTAATGATAGATTCTCATTTTGACATATTGAATACACATAAAAATCTACATGTGAATGATAATTTGTTCATCAGACCAGATGGAAAAATCCAAACACCATTTAAATACCTAAGTGTTTTTGTAAATATATTTTATTTTATCCTTGTTAAAATAAAGTTAACAAAAAGGTTAAAAACAAAAGTTTTTAAACTTACAATTCACCCCCTTTTTTATTTATCCATATTCATATAAATTTTTATCCAACAATTGGTATCAGGTCTAAGTTTTGGTTTTAATGATATATACATTTTGTATTAGATGAGTTTTCAACAGGTCATACTTGATACCTTTATATTAATTATCTTTTAAAGTTATTTAAATTTTTATATAAACTTTATGTTTATAAATAATTTTTACCCTAATGTGTATTGTGGAAGATAGTTTTTATCATTCAAAATATTGATGGACTGAATGTTCGTTCAATATAGAGACTCAGTCCAAATATACCATATATTTTTTATGGATATGTTTATGAGTATTGTAGGGATATAATGAAGAAGTGCGTTATAAATACTAGAGTGTAATGTTTTTTCATGTTAATTGGATATTACAAGATTCCTAACAAGAAAGTGATTGCTTTTAAAAATTTGGAAAACAAGTGTTTAAATTGAATTTTATAGTTAGAAACACTTTATAATTTTCCATGGTCATGATCATGTACAATTAAATTTCATCTAGTGAATAATATAATAATATTTTGAAAAAATCTTGAAATTATTCCTTTTGGATCTTCAAAAGTTTTTGGAACTAGGAAAGAAATGGTTAGATTTTACTATTATGAATTTGAATTCCCTTTTGGAGAAAATATTATAAAGGTACTACAAAAGATAATGTAGATACTCAATAGTTTACAATCTATCAGATAAATATTATTAGAAGATTAAATACATTTTGAAAATATAATTAATATTATTCCCAAGGTATGGGAATCTAATATAATATTCATTGATGAATTAAAAAAGGCAAAAAACCTTTCTCTTTGTGATTTATTTGGAACCTTTTAGAATATGAGGGTAGGATGAAAAGAGAGGTAGTGAAAGAAAAAAATAATAATGGTGGGGTTTCTATTACTTCTACTTCAAATCCCATAAAAGATTAAACTTCTGAAAAATTTGTTAATTCTATTCATAAAATAATTTATTGATCAATAAAATTCAAGTAACTATAAAAATTCTAAGAATTAATTAGCTAATTTTGATAAAATAATGAATAATATTGTTGGGAAAAACTATTTTTAGTAACATTATAATAAAATTAACAATGAATAAAAAGAAATATTCTGATGTTACTTATTATGAACTCAAAAGAACTGTACATATTCAACATGACAATCCCAATTTAAAAAGAAGAGGAAAAAGTATAGATATTCTTATTTGAATCAGAAGAAGTGTTATAATTCAAAAATAAATATATTTTGTAAATAGGAGGATAGTTGGAGTTCTAGTGGAGGTGATTACTCAGACAATTCCTTGGATAATGAAAGTCTAGACCAAAGGAATATTGGTCTTCTTTTTGGAATACCTATTTCAAATCAATATTTTATGGCCATGTTACACACATCTACTTCCTTAACCAATATTTATTTAAATTATAATTATCCCAATGAGAATAATTCTACATCATCAGATAAATAATCCTCCTTATCCAGGGATGATAATACATTGCCTTTATTTTAAGAACTTTCTCTCATGGAAAAATTATTGGAAAGTGAAAAATGTAAAAAATGTAAAAAAAAGATTTTGATAAAAAGGATGAAAACTATAATTCATGATTTTATATTTTAAAAAATGAAATATCAGACCAATAAAAATATCTTTATAAATCAAATTCTGAAAATGATACTATTTCTAATAAATTAGAAAAATTCATTTTAAAGTGAATGTTCGAAAACTTGTTTATATAAATTCAGTTCTAAAACTAATATAGATGTGGATAAGAATTTACTTTTAAAAATAAAATATAAAATTTTATCACTGAAGAAACATTTATCTATCTTTACTACTAGTAATGAAGGTTTTGAAAAAATGAATAAACAAATTTTTCCACATGGTACTAGTTTAGTAATATGATATACTTATAAGAAACCTATTTTAAGCAACAATGTTTTTGTTCCTAAAAATTCCACATTTTGTACTGAATGTCAAAGTTGTGGTCATCAAAAAAAAATTTCTCTTTAAGTAAAAATCAATCCTCAGGGTTCCTCAAAGATCTTTTTTCAAAACATATGTGGATTCCAAAATGTTTTTTTTCTAACACTTCTAGACCCAATACGGTTTGGGATTAGAAAGTCTTATCCTTTTATTTTCATGAAAGTAAATTTAGTACCAACAACAAAAATACATGGTATATGGATAGTTGGTGTTCCAAAAATATGACTGGACACGAATATCTCATTGATATGATTATCAAGTTGAATGGTGGGAGATTTACTTTTGGGGATAATTTTCTAGGTGATATTATCGATATAGGTAATATTATTCATCTTAGAAAATCTTTAATTTTAATTTTTTTTATATGTTTAATGTATTAAGAACAACTTTATAATAATAATTTAGTTATGTGACAAAGGTTACCTTGTGAATTTTAGGAATGAAAAAATTTTACTACACAATTTCAAGGATAAATTCATTCTTTCTACCCATCAACATGAGAATGTTTACACTCTTAACTTAGAAGAACTTTGGAGCCAAGATTTTCCATGACATAGTGAAATGGAATATCAATATTGGTTATGGAATAGACATTTAGGACACTATACCTTAGAAACATATATAATTTTAATAAGACATTACTTTTTATGGACTTATTAGGACTTTGATTTGATTCTTCAAAATTTTGTCACACCTATCAATACAGAATGGAACATAAGTCTAGTTTTAAATCTATTAGTGAAGTCTCAAATTCTAATTAATTATATTTAGTGCACATGTATTTATTCAGTACTACACAAACTGGAAGTATTCTATGTATGTACTATGTATTTTTTTTAATTTATTACTAAATTAGGTACACAGGGTTCTATTTTCTAACAAATAAATCTAAATCATTTTGTAATTTTAAAACTTTCATAGAAAAATTTTAAAATGAGAATAATATTACCTTGATAACTATCCATTGTGATCATGGTGGAGAATTGTAAAATTCATAATTTGAAAAAAAAATTAAAACAAGTAGTATACATAACTTTTCAGCTTCTATAACTCCTTAGAAAAATGGTTTTGTTGAATGAATAAATCATATTTTTCAATAAATATCAAGAACCATGTTTTGCAAATACTCAATTAATAAACATTTATAGGATTAAGTGGTTACTATAGAATGTTATACTACAAATCAAGTTTAATTCGACACTTTGTTAATATAACACTTTATGAGTTGTGGACAGGCTGAAAACCAAAAGTTTCATACTTTAGAGTATTTGGATGTAAAGTATTCATCTTGAATACAAAAGATAATTTATGGAAATTCTCACCCAAATCCAATGAATGTATATTATTAGGATATTCTACTACTTCTATGGCATATATAATTTTTAATAAAAATCATGTACTATTTAGTAGACAATGAATATTAAATTTTATGAAACCAACCCTTTTGTTTTTAAACAAACCCAAAAAAATCATCAGACGTGTCTTCCAAAATTGATTCTAATCATTTGATAGAAGATTCTTCTTATAACGAAAATTCTCAAGAAATTATTTCTGAATAATTTACATAGGAATACTTTCTAACTTATGTAGACGAACATACTTTATAAAACCCAAGTCAGTAGTTTCTTAAGAATCATCCTAGATATAGTAAAATTGGTGATGTTAATCAAACAATTAGTACTATAAGTTATTTGAGATATGAAATAAAATATTTTTATTTTCATTCCAAATTTGAACCCAAAAATCCTAATGTGTATTTAGAGGATGAGAATTGGATAAAAATACTGGATAAACTAAATTAATTAGAAAGAAATGAAGTTTGGGCCTTGGTAGAAAGACCAAAAGAAACATCAATATTTGGTGTAAAATGATTATTTAGAAACAAATGTGACTAAAGTGGAAATTTAATTATAAATAAAGAGTGTATATTGATAAAGTTTATAATTATAAATAAGTATTAAATTACGAATAAACATATTCATGATTATCTATTCATGAATCTATTCATATTCTATTATCTATAGAATCATTTATTTACTTAAATTTTTTTCAAATGTATGGGAAGTGTTATTTTTTTAATGGATATTTTCATCAAGAATTTTATGTTTTAAAAAACATGGTTGTGAAGACACAAAACATCATGAATGAGTTATTAAACTAACCAATGCTTTATATGTACTTAAACGATCCCATAGAGTATGGTACGATAGATTTATATGAACCTGGTTACAAAAAATCAATGTAAGGGAACATTTGATCTGAATCTTTTTATAAATATTATAAAAAACATTATGTTTTTTCAAATATATATTAATGAAATTATATTTCGATCAACTAAAAAATATTTAATATATTCCTTTGTGAATCTAATAATATTTATGTTTTAAATGATTATGATGCGTGAGTTAACCTTTTTTCTTGGTTTTCAAATTTCCCAGAAACCAGAAGGTACATATATATATCAACATAAGTATGTAAAATATATTTTTAATTTTTTTTACAAAAATACTAAAATTATTAGTACTCTAATTGGTACCTCAAATACGCTTGATATTAATGAAGCTTGGAAACTAGTTGATCAAAAAAAATTCAAATGTATGATATGATACTTAATATACTTAACATCTAGTCATCCATAATTAATTTTTCTATGTTTATGTGAAAGTTATGAATATAATCCAAAATAATCCCATTTAAATTAATATTTACTTATATAAAAGGAACTATATATTTAGGACTTTTTTATTCTTCTATAAATTATTTTAAAAAATAATTTTTTTTTCAAATTTTAACATTGGTGGTTGTATAATGGATATAAAAAGAACATTCAGAATTTTTATTTCCTAATAGATTCCACAGTTTCTTTGTCCTGTAAGAAACAAAACTCTGTAGCACATTACACTTTTAAAATTGAATATGTAGTAGATGGATTTTTTTGTGCTCATGTGTTGGGGATAAAACACACTCTCAGATATCATGTCAGGAGTATTACTAATAATCAAATACTATGTGATGTCCCTAATTCCATTGTTTTAATTAAAAAACCTTCAAACCACTTTTTTAAAAAATACATAGATATTAGGAATCAATTTCTTAAGGATCACACACTATAATGATATATCATTTTATAATTAATTGGAATGTAAGAACAACTTGATGATATTTTTACAAAACCATTATATTCTGATATATATGAATATATTAAACTAATGCTTTCAATTATCATAGTAAAGTAATCATTCATATCTACTTATACTTTAAACTATCTCCTTATATTTAATTAGTCATTTTCATAGGGGGAAATATATTATAGTTTTTTACAAACTTATAGTTTTTCAAAATATTTAGTTTTAAAAAAATTAACAGCAATGAGTTTTTTTTATTCACAATAATTTTTATTCAGGATCAAATTTACTTTTGAAACCAAACGTTTCAAACATTATAATTTAATTTTCCAACTTCGAATTTCTTTTAAAAATAGATTTGAAAATGTATCATATTCGATTAATAATATTATTGTATTCAAGTTTTTAATTTTATCAGATTTGAATTTTTAATCAAATTCTGAAAATTAAATCAAATCATCGTTTTAATTTAAATTACTTTCATAAATAGATTATTTAATTCTAAAACTATCATATTCAAAAAATTTAGGTCATTTAAAATTTTCTATTCATATTATTTTAATTTTTCAACACAATGGAAAAAATTCTCATATCAATGATTCAACTCCAAATGGTATTCTTCATTCTATCATGTTTTTACACTATTCCATTGTGATTAATTTTATACTTGATTATTTTAATTTTAAAATTTTTAATATTTTTTTACAATTTTTTTATTAATAGTATTAGCACAAATAATAAAAATTGTTTTCCAATTTCATCATGTTAACGTAATATGATTAATTATTTTTAAACCTGAAGAGTTTATCTTTTTTTAATAATATTTCATGTATATTTTCTCAAGTGTCAGATCATATGAATTAAATATCAGCTATAAGATCGTGTTTAGTAGTTCAAATAGAACTCTAAATAGCCTATATAAAGGGATCCCCATTCCTGTCACACACAAGATATTTCATAATTCTACCGTGAATCATTTCATCAATTTAGTCTTTCATTCCAAGTTTTTCATCATGTCGGAATCCTCAGTTTCTTCTCTGAATATGACGGCTCTTGTAATATATTACAACAATTTGTTTATATTTCATGGAAGGATAGTTTCAAGATATTTTTATAAATTGTATAATTCTTCTCTGAGAAAAATGATATGGTTTAATGGTCTGGAATCTTTATGGTTGGAAAAATCCAACCCCAATTACGATTTGTTATATATAGATTTGGTTAGGGATTTTATGATTCTGTAATGTTTTTCAAAGAAAATGTAAAAGAAATGTTTTATTTTTTTTATTTATGTGAAGAATTATATGATGACACCCATGGCCACTACTGGGTTTCTTCTCATATCTGATAAAGGATATGAGTTTTACCATCTCATAATGTTTCATAGTCAAAGGGTATTTTTTATTGAGAGAGAGAAAAAAATATTTATTAAAGAATGTATCATATGAAGGACTGAGAAAGGTAACCCATATCATACCTAATCATGTAGTTATATCTATTCAAGTTCAAGGATTTCTCATTCTGAGAATGGGTGATTGAGATACTCTAAATTTATCTGATATTTTTATACTGGATTACTTGGTCAATATGAGAAATAAATCACTGGTCTTATTATTCTAAAAAGTAAGAACATCAAATCTAAGTTAATCAACTCAAATATCAAAATGATCTTGGGATTTATCATTAAGGTGATTGGATTTATACTGAAAAATTTAAATATTACAATCAAGTCAAAACCATTTAAAGAAAATATTTTGTTTATCAGTGATGATACCATAAAAAGGAAGAATTTTTAATCCAGAATCAAATTTTTTTGTTTAGAGTCCTCATGTTTCATCATTATAGAAAGAACCATCTTTGACGAAGAAAATTGGGATAGTTCTTATGAAAATTAATGTTGATTCCTTTCCTCTAAAAAAATAAAGGAAAAAAGAAATACTCAAAAAATATGTTTTTGATGAATGGGGAAAGAGAAATACTCAAAAAATAAGGTGACACTCATCTTGGACTCATCCCAGCCGAATACTTTACTATAAGGTTACATCGTGAAGAATTTTTATAGAAAATGAAATGAAACAAACGAAGAGACATAAAAGTTAATGTTTAGTTGATAGATCGACGAATGGATTTTAGGATGCTTTTATGAAAGTTGTTTTAATTCGTGATTGTAATTTGGATTTTCAACAATTGGATATTGTTAATAATGATGTTCCCAATATTGAAGATGATAGAAAATAAGTTTTGGTTGTTAAGGAATAAATTCATGATAGGAAAGATTACCTGAGATTAGAGTCGCATCTTAATAAGCTATTGAAATAAGGTACTTGTGAATTTATTAAAGAAAAAATTTTGTTTCAAGAAATTGAAAAGTATCATGACAAAAAATGTGAAGAATGAGAAGGGAGTAAAGATTAAAAATAAATTGAATATGTGGAATTGGATGGTAATAAAGATAAGATAATTTGATGAAAAAGAGGATGAGAAAAAACTTGATAAGTTATCTATAAGTACTTATCAGTACTCTTCATATTAATTTTTTTCTTTGGGAATTGAGAAAGAGAAATCAAATAGTCAAGAGTGAAAAAAACCCCTCTCATTTCAAGATATTGTATATTTATCAAAGAAGTATTAATAAAAGAAAAACCAAAAGGATGAAGTAATTAAAAGACTTATTGTTGCTGGAATTGAAATATCTAGTATAAATAAGAAATTAGTCTCAAATAAAGACAATAGAAAATTATCTCAAGAACAGGTTAGAACAATTTAGAGAAACATTCAATCAAATTAGATTTTCCAAATAAGATCATAGGTCATGGCCTTGAATTTATATTTTAATCATTGAGCATATTGGAGAAAAAAATTCCTTACTTTCCTAAGTTGGAAACAATTGTTAATTTGGTTATTGAAAATAAATATAAATAATTTGATTCAGTAAAAGCCTTAATAGATTGGTTGATTTTTTTGGAATTATATTTTAATAATTTTAAATAAATTTATGAGGTTCATTGGATAAGTTGTCATATGAATGTGAAATAGTATCATGGTATTGAGGAAGATATCAAGATCCATGATGATAATTTTTTAATGTTCAAGAAATATTTGAATAAAACTAATATTTCCTCCAATATTCATGAAAAGGATATGGACACAAGAGTTAAATATCTTGATAAATTCTTAAGAACATATGAGAAAAAAAATCATGGTATCTATGATTTACAAATGAGCATATTTTTTTATCAAAGGGATTTCAAGATCCAATGTCTATAAAGAAGAGATTATTGATTTGAATAATCATAATGATGTTTTACTAAAAAGGGTGAATGATTAGGAATATTATAGTAAGCTTTTGGATGAATGGATTAAGTATTATGATGAAAATATCAAAGTGTATGATAAATGAATTGAAATTTAGGAGGGAATAATTCAGGATCATAACAAAAACAAATCCCAGGAAGAGTTCATAGAATAGGATGAAAAAGACAGAATTGAAATTTATAAGCTGATTTTTTTTACAGATCTTCAATTCTGAATAAATATATATTTCCTAAAACAGTTGTTTTATTTTGGTTGTTTGTAATATCAATTAAAGACCTTTTCATCAATAATTTGTTTCAATGTATTATAATTCTTGTTGGTTGAATTTTCTTTCATTCACTTTAGATGATGAAGTACTTTATTATTGTGTTTCATATAGCAGTTTCTATAACCCTTTTCAGGTAGATCAAAATTTTCCCTATTCATTTTTTGAAAATCACAATGGGTATAATATTATATAAATAGGAGATTCTTTATGAAAGGGGTGAAATAACTGTAAAATAAGAGAATATGATCCTTAAAGAAGTTCTTATCCTAAGGAGGATTTTTTCATTTTCATCGTTGTATTCAAACGAGTTATAAAATATGGGGGAGATAAGTATTAATGTTTTATTTTGAATAAATTTTAACTAAAAACAAAAATGTACTTAATATTTTTTAAATTAATTTTTTATTTAAGTGTTGTGATTTGTGATATCTAAAAAGGGAGAGATTATTATGTTAGAAGTTTCTTCATAACTTTTTTTTGTTATGGAGATCACAGACTATTTTTAAAATATTTAATTACTAACTATTTCATGTCATAAGTATTTTAAGTATGTTTTTATAGAAAAAATATATGTTTTACCACACTGAGACTTAGTTTTAATGTGTTCTTAAAATAAACATACTTTATTCTTAAAATTATTATACTCATCATAGAATTGATAATGATCTGATTCAATATTATAAAATATAACTGAAACAATTTCTATCATGAATTCATAAAGAAAATTTTACATGATAAAACTTTACATTAAATGAAATAATATCAAAATCATACTCATACAGAAATCATAAGGACACCTGTAAGGGAATCTATCCGATTGACTAAAGGTTAGATTATAATTACAGAAATCTATATTCTATTATATGAGAAATATTTTTTCACTGTAAATGTGCACAACTAAATGATGACGTGTATTATATTATAATATGACCATTTTAGTTTCAAGTGTCCAAGTACTTGTGAAAATATCGAATAAAATATGACCGTTGGAGGATCAAAATGGTCATTGGATTCTTACCTATAAATAACTGGCCATTTGAAGTGTTTGAAAGAAGTGATAAAATCATGTAGTGACATTATGAAAACACTCTGTTAATTTTTCTATGTGAGAGATATGATTCTTATAATATTGAACTACTTATTACTTATACATGTAATATTTTTGGGTTCTTATTTTCATTTTTGATTACGATTATGAATACAATCGAGGGCCTATGGGGATAACGAGACAGAAAAATTGATCATTGTATCGATGAATCATGGGGATAGTCTTAAATACTAATCTTCGTACCAAGGTATTTATATAAAAATAAAAATATAGAATTATTTTAAGTATAAAAAAGGTACCTTTATCCTAGGTTATTGGATACCCAACTCTTTGGGTTAAAAGAATTGTATTCATTTGTATTACTTGATTTATTACAAGTATTTAATTTCAACAGAATATAATAGAATGTGATTCTTTTATATTAATATTTTTATTTTTATCATGGTTATCTTAATAGATTAAATTAAAATATAAATTTTTAACTCTATATTAAATTTTCAATATGTTATTTCTTTTATTTCGATTATATACTCTTAAATATAGAATCACTACTTTTATGAGTACTCTGAAAGATTGTTTTCATCTATGAATATGAATAATTTATGAATATGTTACCACCACCTAATGAATATGATTCTATAGGCTGTTAAGATTTAATCCCATTATGACTTTGGAATATATATTGTAATCTACTTGATTTCAATACTTTTTTCATAGGACCTAAGGAAAAATCTAATTACCATTTAAATTCCTAAGTGGTTTTGTGAATATTTTTTAGTTTAACCTTGTAGGAATAACGTTTCCTTAGGTTAAAATTTGATTTTTTTTAAACATAAAACTCAGACCTAATTTATGTATCCATATTCACATACACTTTTATCCAATATTAGGTTCATTTTTACACATTATTTTCAACGTTTAATCATTATGTAACTCGTTTTTACCTTAATCACTATAATTGATTTCAATTTATTTCAATAATTCTTTTTGAAAAAAAACTAAGTTTTTCATAAAATAAATTATAAATTATTATCATTAAAAATTTGGTATAAATTTTACCAAATTCATATCATTGATGTTTCAGAATTTAATTTATAATTTATCCAGTAGAGCGAAACATAAATCGGGTTTTTTGAAGTAAAAAAGTTCAAATTTTTGAAATATTTTCTTATATTCTATTTGAATGTAAAATTGATTCCAATTACCTAAATTGAATTTAATGATGAAAATTTTATCTAATTATAATTTTAAACCAATGAAAAATATATTTTCATGCTATAAATTTTTTATATGAAAAAAATAGTTTCCAATTAAAATCCAGTACTTCTTAATATTCATCAAAACATGAAACATCTCAGAAAATTACCAAAAATTTACCCAAAGTAAATTTGGATGTTACATTTTCAAATTGAAGTTTATTTTTTCAAATATAACAATTAAATGTGTAAAAAAATATTTTTTAAGAAATATAACCATTATAAGGTCTTAAAACTACTTTAAAAAAAATATACACCTTTTTATGCTTAAAATTGGATGTATTGTTACCTTAAGACAGTCAAAATTATTAGATGAATTAGAAAAAAAATGATTAAATATATATTATATAAATTAAATTAATCTCTTTCACTAATATTGATTAAATTAATTTAATAATATAAAATACCATTCTGGTTATAAAAATTGTTTTTTGTAAATACACATACTTTATATTTAATTGTTATTTATCTTCATTTCTGATTAATCGGTAACAAAATAATTCACTTCATACACATGTGTATACTATAAATTCATAATTTAATTAATATCACTCGTTTTGGACCTTACAATGGCTTGGTGATAACTATTATAATGTTAATAATGGAATATTGTTGTTCGAATAAAAAATAGCGATTGTGTGGGATATAATTCATCAAAGGAAGTCAATATTGCATTAAATGTAAGATAACATTGGTATTTTGGGTAATTAAAGATTAACTATGTATTTTGAGGAACAAAATATATTAATAAATTTAAATTAATTTGAAAAAATATATTTCATAAAATCAAGGGATGTCACATCCTACCCACAATAAAATGATAATAACTATCGAAATTTATCTGGTTATCAAAAGATTATAATTTTTATAATTGTTCTACAAAAAACCACATTCTAAAAAGTCTTAATAAAATTCCTTCTTATAATGGTAATGTGGGAAACAAAAAAGTCACCAGAATTTATGCATAATTAGGATTCAACATAGGATGGACCTGGTGTAAAAGGATAAATAATTATAAGGAATGATTTAAGTCATTGATCACCAACAAGTTAATGATAAATGGAAATTTAAGCACCTCAAAACCATAAATCTATGATGATTAAAAATACCATTGGTACATCAGAATTTAAGGTACTCAAATAATATCTTTTTTTCAAGACCCTTTTTTAAGGGATAAGTAATTATCTTACAATCTTGAACAGGAGAGAATAAAAGGAAATATAATTACTTGATGAGTATAATCTCATCCTCTAGTAAATTTATACTAAAATATAATATTTTTCTATAAATTATGGTTATTAAAGAATAATTTTCAATTCAGTAAGCACTAAAATAAACTTTTAAAGACTACATAACCATAAAAGGGTTAGTCAGGCTATTCCACCTATCTTAGAAATTAACCAAAACAAAAATGGTTAGCATATGGTGAGATAATACCAAAAATTACTAATCCTTTTCATGATACATTAATCATTAAAATTAATACCCAAAGATCAAACCAAACCATTCCACAATCAATTATACTCAGAATTATTCAAATATTTCATAACTATGATTAAAACCCATTTATTATATGGATTTGATCATATATTCTTCCATTATAAATAAACTATTATACCAAAAATAATATAAAATATGATTTACAAATAAAATTTAATATTTATTTGAAAAAAATCATACTAAACATGACATCATTTAGACCAGTGGTTAGCAGGAAATGATTATCGTCCATCGATAATAGGTTCAAGACCCACCACCACCTAGCCATATGCGATAGGTTGTCACCCAGTATATGGGTTACCCCCATTTTTCTTCAATAATGATAAAATAATCCCCCCTAAAAAACTTCTTGTTGATCATAGGGGTTATAAAAACCGCAACAACAAAAAGTGTCCAAGAATTTCATTAATAACATCCATATTTTTACTACATAAAACCCTTAAATGAAGTTTCTAAGACTTTTAACTTATGATAAACGTTTAACATATGGTACTATGAAGGTATCCTTAACTCTTAATATATCATCATTTGAAAACATCATAATAACAAATGTAATATAAACCATACTTTGATACCAACTATAACATCCTATAACCCATACCCCCGAATCATGTGCAGAAATCTATAACTTTAAATTTTTAGCTTTGAAAATTATAATTATGGGACAAATTTTTCATCTAAAACATACAATATAAAAAGTTAGAATTTGATCACACACCATGATAGGTACCTTTTATCTTTAAAGTTTTTGATAATAAGTAAAAACTCTTACATAAAAAACTCATATCAACTTGGAATCATAAAAAATTGGTTTATAAATATAGACATCATTCCATGATATACCCTTATATTATTATTTCACATTTAGTAATCAAAATAATCCATGTGATATCCTTTATAGACATAAATTTTGGGACCTCATTATTTATTTACAAGGGAAAAGGAAACATAAGAACAGTGTGATTAGATTCTCAGTTAGGGTAAACATAATCATTAACCATTGAATAACATCAATTATCATATAAGTTCACAATGTTTTGATGAAATAATCAAAATCACTGAGTGATTCATAAAAGATATCTTATCCATAAATACTTAGACTATCAATATGTTAGCAATGAAAAGGAAAGATTAATCATGATAAATAATCATAAATCATGTAATATCAATCATTGGAAAATTATAAACCCATTACAAGCATAAAGAAAACATGTACGCGAATCGGAAATTATTTTTATTTCACTCTTACAAGAATTCTTACATATAAGAATAACCATACATTCTAATTTTTATCCCTATGAATTTATGGATATAACAAACCCACAAATTTTTGTTCTATCATGAAACAATCCATTATTGGTTTATCACATAACCGATAATCAATGGTTTATCACATAACAACCTTTCATTGGGTTGTCTTGTAACCAACCATAAATTATCCAAGTAAAATTACATCACAAATAAAATATTTCATTTAATTATAATATCATATAAACAACTGTGATACCATTCATAACTTGATTAACATGTAGACAAAAACCTATTATATAAAAATCCCTTTGAAACATGATTAACCAATGGTAAAGAAATATGTTTAATAATAATCTCATTGAAACCTTATTATCCCATGTAAAGAAAATAAGTTCCATAAAAATCTCTATGAATCATGATTAAACCCTAAAAAAGATGTTAGGTTTCATAATATTCCATTTGAAACCTGATTAAGCTATATAAAACAAAAGGGTTCCATAATATTCTCTTTGGAACATTATTAACCCATGTAAAATAAATGGGATAAATAAAAACAATTTTTAAACATGAGTAATCAATTGAAAATAAATGTATCCCTAACACTATATTTAAAAAATCAATTTATTTCACAAAAATATCTTTAGTAAATAATAAACCCATTAAAAAATAAACATGTTCTTCAAAAATATCTTTGATACCTGATTAACCAATGGAAAAGAAATGGGTTCCAAAAATATATATTTGAAACATTGATTAACCCATAGAAAATAAATTCGTTAAATATCAAATTTTTGAAACCTGAGTAAAACATGGAATAGAAGTGAGTTCCATAAAAATATATTTAGGAAATAATAAAACTATTTATAATAAATTAGACTCAAAAAACATCTTCAGGATATTATCAACCCATGGAAAATAAATAAGTTTCATAACAATCTATTTATGTCATAATCAACATATCAAAAAGAAACTGGTTTCATAAAAATCTATTTGAAATAATCTAATCCATGAAATGAATGAATGAGGATGTTATTAATGAAAAATATCCCTAGTGGATGATAAGTTATATAAATGGTTATTGACATTAATGAATATAAATTCCATTAAAATGGCATTATGAAAATCATTGGGAAAATAATCTATAAACATTACAAAGTGTCCTAAACCACCTCAAAACAATTGAATTATAATCCCCATGAAGGAATAAAATTAAATGAATCATATAATATCATGAGAATAAGTATATTGGCAGTACATCATGTCATGGGATACATATATATACCTCATTAAATAAAATAGGTGTATAATATAACAAATTTCCTTAATAAGGAAAATTGAAACAAAAGTTCCTTACCATTTTATTAACCTTGAATCAATAAACCCCTAAAATGTAGATAATAAAATTTGTATAAAAATCCTATAAATATAACGACAATAATTTTCAAAAATATCAAGAGTATTATATGCCCCAGACTACAAAATAAGTGGTGAATGTGGAATATATCTCAAAAAAATAAATGTAATACACGAAAAACCATTACAACTTGAGAGTAAATATTATATATTTATATTTGTGAAATAATAACATCAATTTAAACTTTGAATATAAATAATGTATTTAATTGATGATATAACATGTCATGTTTTAGTATATACACTATATAAAATTTATTCGGTGGATATTAACATATAATTCTCAAAGGAATTTAAATTGAGATGAATCCCCATAAAATTATGGTAACAACTGCATGGGAAGCCCAAAAATTAATAATCATAAGTTGAAACATTTAAATAAAATAAATATAATTTAATTTATGATATTATATGTCAAAATTGGAAGTATATACACCACACAAAATATGTAAGTGGTGAATATGACATTTTTCTCGTAGAGGTAAAACATGGGATGGAAATACCATAGAAAAATTGTATTATTGGATTGGGAATAAATAAATGAAATAATTATGTGTGAAATATATAAATCCACATCATAAAATTTTAAATACAAAATAATAAAAACATATAACATTTTCCCACATATTCTTTACATAACATAATCAATAAAATAGAAGTTGAACCAAATGAATGTAAATTGAGTTAATAAATCCCTTACCGTGAGTTTGATTTATCGTTCACATTCTCTATGTTCCTGTATAATATATGTTATTTATTTAATTTCATAAAAACATTTTTCATTTTTATTATTACTTTTATTTAAATTATATATAAGTTATATACAATTAGGGTGTTTGAAATATTTCATGTGAGGCTTATTTTCAGACCAGTTAATCAAAATATAGAAAATGAAAAAAGTGAATGCCAGATATAAATGTGCATGAAAGATGGTGTTGCGTGAAAGAATCAAACTTTCCCCATGAGATGTCAAAAGGGGTTTTGTGTGATCAGAAAGAAACTTACATGCACCGATGAAAAGGCACCGAGATATTGTGAGTAGGGTCATCAAGGGCCAATAAATATACAGCTACCCCCATATAAGACTTATGATTTTTCAAACAAAAATCTGGTTACTCAGCTATGCGAAAGATTTGTGTGCGAAAGATTGGAAGAAAGTAAATGTTGCATGAAAAGTGTTCCTTTAGTATGAAAAGACCATGTGAACTCTTTGGTGGACAAAATAAAAGTGTTGCAAATAAATTAAGTGTTGCGTTAAAGTCATATGTCATGAAAATTCCTAAATCTGCCATACAATTTGGGGTATTGTATGCAAGTGTGGTGTTATGCTTCTGACAGGCTTTTGAATATCTGGTGTGGGTGACCAGGGCTTTCAAGTGCATCAATCCAAGACTTCGTTGCAATTAGTGTCTTATTCTGAATAGAGTAAAAGACTTCAATGAATATCAATTGAAGAGACCTTCATGTCTATAAACTGAGTGGGATTTCACCCAAGGTAGCGAGCCAGGGGGAGTCAATGGGAGTGACCTGAGGGATGCAGTGATCTATCCTTGAACATTTGTAAAGGTAGTATTCCTGGGACATAGAGACTATACCCAAACCTTGTAATCTATAGCTTGTAATGTTTAATATAATTTGGTATGACCAACAACTTTTCTACATATGCTCCTTAGATGTATCCCTCAGTGGTGAAACAAGTAAAATTATTGTGTGGTATCTTTTCTTGTGGTTGTTTTATTTCTATTCCCATCATGATTACAGGTTTAACAAATTCCTACCTTCATTGGAACAAGATCCTTGTTTTAAAATGAAAATTTGATACCCTGGTTCACCTCTCCCCTCTAAGGGTGTTCTGGGGTGCTACAAATATTACTTTATAATAATTTGAAATCTATTCCTAAAATAATTGTTAAAACAGTAAATCTAAAACAACCCTTGAAATCAATTTCATTATAAGCTCATCTATTTTAGAAAAAAATGTTAAAACATCAAAAAATCATCTTTAAATTTATTCCATGACCTAGATAGTGTTAATTTCATTAATTTATCATGAACCTTTTGATTAATACTTTTAAACATTTTATATCTTCTCTTAGAATTTCAAACTACATTTCATCACTAGGAAAACCATTATACCAAGTGAGGAATTGCATTGAAAAAATATTCTAATCATTTATAAATATCATATATAATTATAATTTAACAAAAAAAAATTATTAAAAATATACATCAAAAAATGAAAATACTAAATAAAAAAAATAAACAATATATAGGTAGGGTTATCTACAATTGAGTTAGAATATAATAAAATGAATTAAAATCAGAGGAAAATGCCCAAATCTGTAAGAAACTGGTTCTTACAACCTTCAAATAAAATATTCCCTTCATCAAAACAATTCTAAACCCATTATATTGGCCCAATATCTCTATATGATTATAAAAGTAAGTGAAATTGGGGGAATACAAGAGGAGATGGATAGAAAACGGTACAGGAAGAAGGATGGTGGGTCTTGCCTCAACAAATCCATAAGAAATCGAAGGATATATGCTCAGAATTGGAGGGGAAGGGAGTGATAAATATCCCATGATGTTCTATGCATGGCTCAATTAAGAAAGGGGAAAATAGAAATAAACCCCATAAAATCATGTAAGGTGGGAGTAAGGAAACTAAAAAATTAAACCAGGGAAACTCTCGTGGTTTGGAAACATGGTTTGGTAAACCATGCACCAGCCTTGTGGGATCTATTAGAGACACATTAAACACTATTATGGTTAGGTTTTACAATTATCAAATTGTTTTTAAATCATATAAAATTCCTTTTAATAAATTTATAACAATATCTCAATTCTTTTTCATGGTTACTAATGACTATGTGCAAGCCTAATAGTGCCACTCAATTTTCAAAAAATCTCACACAGCTTTCCCAAAAACTCACATAGTTTGATCCAAATTGTGCACTAGTCATTCAGAAAAAACCATACAAGAACAAAATGAACTAAAAAGGTAAATTCCCTAAATTCTATACAATTTTTCTTTAATATTTTCCATAGAAACCCTGAAGTAGAAGGAGTCATTCTATAATTTTTATAATATAATCATGAAACTTTTCTAAATATTATTTATCTATAAAATATCATAAAATAAATAATATAATAAAAAAAATTGGTGTTAAAATATCTCCATCATGATACTATCTACGAATTGAAATTCTTTAGTCATGGAAGTTGACCAAAAAGTACTCAGAAGAATTATTCAAAAATAAAACACTTGGTTAGATCCACTACCACTAGGATGATCCCAATGTAAAAATTATAGGCCTTAACATAGGTAACCCCACTATATTATAATTCATCTCA
The DNA here is from genome assembly GCA_963277665.1 of Viscum album. Lineage (NCBI taxonomy): Eukaryota > Viridiplantae > Streptophyta > Magnoliopsida > Santalales > Viscaceae > Viscum > Viscum album. The sequence goes on from OY728148.1 coordinate 399,084,421, forward strand.
AATGGTGGAAACAAAAATAGTGCACACACCTTGAGAAAGAACAACACCAATAACATTGATTCAACTGCAACCCTAATAATTTCTCAAACAACTAAAAAACATAAATTCCTTCAAATAACAAAAAATGATACCCCAAAAGAAAATTCAACCTCCAAAAAACTTATTATCTCCATTATGGGTTATAGATATGGGTTATCATGCCCTACATGGGAAAACTAGGGCCTCAAACTCATGAGATCCATCTCATCAAATCCCATAAGAGAAAATTAGAACACCCATGTTCTTATCAAAATTAAAATGAGTCTTATCCACTATATCATAAATCCTAAGGTCACCCAGGTTAAAAAAATAGGAAATATACCTCCAGAAGTCTCAACCATAAAATAAAAACCGTGATCACCCCCAATAAATTGAAAACACACCCAACTATGATTGTGTTAAACCATAAGTAATTGATAACCCAAAGAATCAAGACTAAAAAACACAAAATGACATAAAATACTAAATATCACATAGTCCCACATAAGGTAAGTCAAGATTTTATGAGCAAACAAAACCATAACATAAAGAAATAAGACTAAAAAAATTAAGAACATCACTATCCCAAAGTTTAAATCCTCCAAAATAATTATATAACCTCAAAATATAAGATCTCATCTAACCACAACATCATCAAAAAAAGACCTCAAACGTTAAATATTTCCAAAAAAAAAACTTTAATCTTTAAGATCTCCCCTTCCAATTCATTAACCTAAAACCCTTTCAAGATATCCTAAATGGACACGCTAAAAACACACCTTTATGATTGAGACATAATAGAAGACATTCTCAAAATAACCTAAGCTAACATAAACACCATCATTACATGTCCCAGACCAAGGTCACTATAATTAAGGTAGTCATGGAATTTGTCCAAGGACCTGAGAAAATTCAAATCCACCACTCAACATTGATTTCGTTTAAAGTTGACATGTAGATGAATTACTTATAAAGAAAGGGAAGATCTAACCTATATATTTTCCAAAATAAAGTAATTCATAAACATCTTTTAATACTCTATAGGATAAATACTAAAAGTATCCTAAAAAATTATTCAATCAAACCACACTCAAATAAAGATCAATCAATTTTACAAAAATCAAATTTCCTAGAAAACACATCTCAAAAATCCTATAAAATATTAATTATAAATTTAATAATTTTTAATAAATTTCCCAACTAGTATTTTTAAAATAACATACACCCATTTTGAAAACACACAAACTCTTATAAATGTGACACATTAAATTATAAATCTCTCTCAACCTTTCAAAACATTTTACCTTTATTCCAAAAATCCATGAAAAACAAAATAAAATTTTCATTATGAAACTTCTCTTAAAAATATAAAAAAAATCCATTAATATAAGGTTACATATTTATTTTCATAATTTATTCCAAATCGTAACACTAAAAAATTCCCATTATAAACACACTCTTTCCTTTTTCAATAAGTAATGTAAAAAACAAAAAAAATTCCTTTCCAATCCCCAAAACCAATTTTCCCACAAAATAATAACCTTTTTAAGTGAACATACTCAATAATATGAAAACATAAATCAAATTAAAATCTTATAACATGAATTTTTAAAATAAAAATAATCTTATTACATTCACATTAATTGTAAATATCATTTTATTCAATTAATAATGAAATATAACTTAATCACACAATCCATGGGGGAAATGAGATTGTGTACTTGTTGGATATGTAAAATGGAAAATCATGTGCCAATAGTGAAAAAACATATAAAATCATTTTTAACCAACCATAAGTTATTCTCATAGTTTTCTAGATGGTGAAATAGTGACCATGAAACTGTTATTACATCACCACTTTCAACTTTTAATCTTAATGAAACCCCAAAATAACCCTCTCTTTGAAGAGATCCAAATATCATTAAAAATAACTAATGAGTTACTCAAATTAAGGAATAAAATCCTAAGATACCATGGTGAATCATGTTTAATCACAAATGGTGGTGATGAAGTACCCATATAAGAACTACCTCTTGAGTTCAGATGACGATCTTAGTCACCTTTCTATTTTGACGCACCATTAAGAATAGAACATGATATATAAAACCTTATTCTATCTTTGAATAAAATTTTATCTAATACATTTTTATCAAAAATTTGGCCACATCGACCAAACTCATCAGCTAACTGAGCCTATGATATGGACCACAGAGCCTTTAAGATTCCAATGAGATGGTAAATAATATATAGGCATTAGTGAACACTCATTATAATAGTTTTTCCAAAATAAATAAACTAAAAGAAAACCTAAATTCAGAGTATGCTATAAGAAATAGTTAAATATCCCCATATTAATCAATATAAACAACTAATTATAAATGAATAAACATTATAAATATAACAATATCCTAAATAAAAACAAACCAAACAAAAATATCCACCATGAAACTCAATGTGACCCTCTACCACTCACAATATCACAACAAAACTATCACTAACCAACCTAAATCCCCAATAAAAACAAATAATGAATGGTGTGAGAAAAATGATCCAAATAGGATTTCACTAAAGAGTTTGTGAAATTCCTTTAAAAAGGTAATTAAATTATGAGATTTCTTGATACAATAAGAAAATACATGTTCCTATATTATTTTTAATAATCTAAATAATGAAAATTTATCATTTTCTAAAAAAATATTTATTTTAAGAAAATCCAGGTAAATCATAGATTCCATGTAAAGGGGAATAAGAAATATGGGATTTCCATGGTTATCATTGTATTGATTTTTTGGGGAGATGATTCCAATTTTTCAACATTGAAATTAATCTTCCAAAAAATACAAACAAGGGTGTTGAATGGGAACCCATGAATGCTATGATAAAATCATAGATTACATGTAAAAATTAATAATTAATCATCCTTCTAAATTGGTTCTGAAATAATCAAGTTGGAAACCTAGTGCTTCATGACCTCATCCACCATGAAGGAACTTTTTTCCTAAGAACCCAATTCCCTTGGAATATACACAATAAAACGATACATAAAACAAATGAAACTCTATCCTTTCATCCATTCAACCTGATGTACGAAGAAAATGACAGTGGAGAATTGGAGACCACACTAGAATTAGAACTTGTGATTGTGCCTTAGGATTCCAAGGCCTAATGATCTCTAGGATAAGAATCTATATCCATCTATTCATAAGATTTCTTATCACCATCCTCAATAGTTTTCAAAAATATCTTAACGATATTGGGAGAGTAGTGAAACTGGGTAAGTACATCTCACACTCTTCCTTTTGATACCTATGAAGGATTAGAAAAGATCTCCCTTGAAACACGAATCAACATCTTTTTAGGAGATGCCTCATCACTATCTTTTATTAAAGAGTAACCAGCCTCATCTAACATTGTATCTCTATAAGTAATAGGGGCCTTGAAGACACCCTTATCATAGGTAACAAAAATACTAACATCATCCCCCCATGAGGTGTTGTGGTGTACATGATTATAGAGATCTAACTCAATGAACTGCTACTTGGAATATTATAGACAAAGAGATAGAGAATTATCCACAATTGTAACCACAAGCTCTCCTTCATATTTTTCTTCACCCAACACATTAATAGGAACAAGAGATAATGAACAAAAATATTCCTAGAATTGTAACATAGATGAATAGGAACCTTCCTCACATCACAAAGAAGACTGTTGCACTAAGATTTTGCAGCACGATTAGAGGATGAGAGATGAGAAAAAATATTTTCCACCTTAGCTCCCAGAAGATCAAAACACCCAATGAAACCAAAACCATTGAAAACCTTGACTTCTTGATCTCAAAGAAAGTGAGATTTTTGTTTTTTCTGAATTTTTTGCATCCAATATGATGCTTAATGGCCCTAAAAAAATAATATTCACATAACCTTGGGGTAACTAGAATAAAATTTACCACCACTAAGAAAAGTTTTCTCATTCTCGAATGATAATTCAGTATTGAACTAAAATAGCAAGGCCCACATAAACAAAAATTTGAGGCACTGAAGAATACTAAAGGATTCTAGTTTCACCATTGGCACAAAAGAAACCACCTAGGGAATTTTCATGACCCTTCCCCCAGGGCCAGCATCGTGACTACCCCAAGCCTACCTTCCATAGGCCAGGGGCTGGCGACTAGCACCAAAGGCATAATTCTTTAAAACTGGGAAGGCATTACATTTATAAATTGTAAACACACACAACCAAAGAACAAGCGGAAGAAAACACTAAGTAAAAGATGTATACCAAGTGTACTGAATATAAAGGGGGCCAGAATACAAGACCAATTGTAAAGTACAAATACAACTGAAAGTAAGTACAACTAAAAAGGGAAAAATAGATGAAAGGTGAAAGCATCTTTGGGATCATCCTCCGGGGTTCCTACCTGGAGGGTAGGTACAGATGGCCTCCTCAGCACTCCACATCTATCAGACCCCCACCATGTACCCATACATCATAAGTTCCTCCTCCAGGTACCATCCAGTCCTGGCGCTCTCAACCTCCATCAGCGATGTCCATCGTCTGCATACAACAGAATGAGGTGTTGGCATAGCCCGTGAAAGGGTGAGTATAACGATAATCAGTAGGGACCCCAATAACCTCAAGGTCTAACGAAATCCAATAACGATAAACCAAAAAGTATGATTTCAACAGAAAACCATTACTTAGGTATATTCACATTAATATACCTAATTTATCAAATAAATCATCTCAATCATGAGTAAAACACAAAGGTCATTGACTCAGCTCAAACCATGATTTTCGTTAACGAAACCACGGCTGTTGGAGAACTCCTCCTCTGTCGAGTACAGTGGCACTGTCATGATTATGAGGTGCTTCTCACTAACCTTGGACTACTGATGTAATCCCCCTATCATGTACTGCGAGTCTGCTGCCAAACTGGGCGCTCCATCCACTATGGGTCTACCGCAAAACCGGGAGCTCCCCCTAATAGCCAATAGAGGTACTCCTCTTGTCGAGTACCGCGGGTCAGATGACAACTACTAGGCGCTCCATCCACCATGGGCCTTCCACCAAACTGGGCTCTCCATCCATTGGGCTAGTGAAATCACTCCGAGTCGAATCGGTCAAGCATTTGTTAGGTCTACAACTACTAGGTCTCCTCACTTTGTCTGCTCATCTAAGGAAGTTTCTTCTTCAAGATATTCTGGTCAATACTCCAATTGTCATGAAGTTTCATGTGGAAGTATCTCAAAGGCCTGCACATCATAGGGGTCTCAACACAATTGAAGGCGCGTCAATCGGGCACCCGGTCTGTGGGTTATTAGCCTTTTAGTCCCAGGGGCTTGGATGGATTCATGTATGAACCAAGCTGACTGTGACTAAACTATACCCTGATCTCCAGTGGGGTATACTCAAAGGGACGACTATGCTCCAAGATTACCGGTGTCGCTGACAGTTCATCAAATGGATGTCAGGTGCCAGAGATATGGCCAAAGAAGGTAATGGGTCAGTATTGGGCCCGGGTCCGATCCGACCCGGTCGGCCCGACTCGGCCCAACCCAGTCTGGGCCGACCCGTTCTGGGTCTGACCAGGCCCCTTGGGTGGGTCAGCCTACTAGGTTTTGACCTGGTCCCCTGGGCCTGACCCAGCGGACTGCGAGGGCAGTTCAACCCGATAGTCGCCACGTAGGCAGCTCGGTGACTCGGCTTGATAGACTGGGCCGGTTCAGCCTGTGACACCACGGGGGATGCTGCGGGTGGGCTCAGGTGTCCGTTTACTGGGTGGCTATCATGCAAGCCACGCGGGGTGCGGGCAGGCTGGCTGGACACCAGGTAGGCCACTGGTGCACTGGACATGGCACAGGGATGTCGAGAAGCAGTGCGTGGGTGCCGGGCAGTGCGCCCGGGCCCCAAGCAGGGCACGAGGGTGCTGAGCAATAGTGCGGGGGCACCGGGCAATGACACTGGGGCACCGGGCAGCGACTTGTGGGTGCCGAGCAGTGCACCCGCGCATCGGCTAGTAGCACGGGGCGCGGGGCAGCACGGTAGGGTGTCGAACAGCGGCACGGGGCGTGGCGGTGTGCGGTGGCCACGGGGCGCGGCGGTACACGGAGGCCGCGGGTAGCGCGACTTTTGATCGCCGTCTTCGTCACTTTAGTCACGTGTACCACCTCTGTCGTCATCAATCAAGAACAAATAAAGGGGAGAGGTTTGGGCCGTGTTCATGCTACTCGAGCCCTCCTCATTACGGCCATAGAATTTGGCAATGAAGTTCTTAACAAACAACAAATAACGGAGGTTTAAACTCATACATAAATTAACTCAAAAATCCCTCTACCCTACATGTCTTTCATCTTTGATGAAGTCACGGGAAGCGGGTGTCATTCTGCTGACGTTGGAGGAAGAATAGCTCGAAGAAGATGATTCGAGATGACGTCATCGACATTATTCGTGGGTGGCAGTTCTTCCATTTCTTGCCCCAGTTGAAGAAGGATAAATACGGCGTTCATCGTTCTTCATTCTTCATGGGTGACGGTTCTTTGTTGGAGGAATAATTCTTTAAGGGTTGGGTGTCACGTCTCTTTGCCAGCGTTTCGCCGATTGAAGATGCCATCCCAAAACCTTTCCTCGATATTCCTTTATATAGGATAAGGGGAGAGGTAAGTAACCATCATAGAATTTTTGATGGTTCATTAATGAGGAACCTTCATAACTTCCAACGATGCAGTTACTTAATTTAAAAATAGAGACCATATTAATTGGCTCCACTAAAAAAATTGAACGAGAGGTGGTTCACTTAATTTGGAGGATGTTAAGAGGCTCTGTATAATTAATTTACGCGTGTTGGAGAAATTAATTGGCACGTGCATTTGTTCAATTAATTGGCACGTGTGTTGGGATAATTAATTGGCATTTGTGTTGGAACAATTAATTGCAAAGAGGAGGTCAAGAGTTCCTCCCTCAATAATGAGGGGTTATGTGTCTCGGGTGGTCCCCACATCGTAACCCCTCACGGGAGGTTATCCTCGGGTGGACCCCACTACCATAACCACTCATGGGAGGTTAGGGTGTGGCGGTCTCACCCCCAAATACCAAGGGAAGGTTCCAACTAACCGCACACACATGGCGGTTGGAATAAAATGAAGTGTGGCTAAACTTTATTTTATTGTTATTCTTTTTTAAAATCCAAAAAAAACGTTTAAACTCGATAGAACGCAACTAGGGTGAAGGTATCACTAAGCAATTATCGATGTTGTGAGTTCAACGGTGCCCTCAGATTTCCATTATGAGCACCAGTTCAAAATTTATAATAACCCGCTCGTACGTTTACTGATCGTACATGAACAAAACTTCATAAATTGATTCCGGACACACCGGGCCTTGTAATCAAGCGTTGTCAGAAATTACAGACTCGTAAAATTCCCATGTACTTAAAAAAATTCACGGGAATTCTGGGTCTTTACATTCTCCCCACCTCAAGGCTTTACTTCCCCGTAAGCTACAAATCAAACTAAGGGAACAAATGGGGGTACTGAGCACACATCTAAGCCTCCCTTTCCCATGTGCTCTCCGGGAGGTTTCCATGCATCCAGCGATTGCGTACCAGAGGTATCGACCGTCCACGTAGGACCCGCTCCTATCGGTCCTCAATCTCCACTGGAACCTCCATGAAAGTCTCCCCATAATCGATGTCCATCCCAGCGCGGTTGATGATGTGGGACAGGTCGTGGATGTATCTCCTCAGCTGAGATACGTGGAAGACGTCATGCACCTGATGTAGCTGAGGTGGAAAATCCAAGCAGTAAGCCACCTCTCCTACTCTGTTAAGGACCTAGAATGGTCTGATGAACCTCAGAGATAGCTTGTCGCCTCAGTCAAATCTTCGTAGACCTCGTTGTGGTGAGACCCTTAGGAAGACGTGGTCACCATCCTCAAACTCTAGAGGTCTCCGTCTCCTGTCATCATATGACTTCTTCCTACTTTGTGCAGTATTCATCCCCTCCTAGATGATATGCACCTTCTCTATGGTAGCCCGTACCATTTCTGGTTCCACTAGTGCTGACTCCCCTGGGTCTATCCAGCATAGTGACGATCTGCAAGGTCATCTATACAATGCCTCAAAAGGTTCCATCCCTATGGTGGTGTGAATGTTATTATTGTAGGATAACTCCACCAAAGGAAAGTGATCCTCCCATCTATGACCAAAGTCGAGGACATGTGTATGGAGCATATCCTCAAGGTTCTGGATGGTCCTCTCGGTCTGACCATCTTTCTGAGGATGGAAGGCGGTGCTCATGCGAAACTTTGTCCCGAAAGCCTCCTTTAACCCCTTCCATAGCCGGGAAGTGAATTGTGTGTCACGGTCGGAGACTATAAAAGTAGGTACTCCATTAAAACAAACAATCTTTTGCACATAGAGGCATCCCTAGATCTCTACTAAGCCCTGCTCTCTGATCGTTTGGAAGTGGGGCAACTTGGTGAGTCGGTCGACGATCACCCAAATCGAGTCGTGACCCCTGGATGTACGTGGAAGACTCGTAATGTAGTCCATGGATATTCCATCCCACTTCCACTCTGGGCCCTTTAAGGGATGAACCAAGCCTACTGGTAGCTGGTCCTCTGCCTTCACTTGCTGACAAGTAAGGCATCGTGAGACAAACTCCGCTTCTTCATTCTTCATACCTGGCCAAAAGTGTTGTCATCAAAGGTCCTGGTACATATTCGCCACTCTTGGATGTACCGCTAGAGGATAAGTGTGTAAGTCCCTCAACACTTCCTTCTGAAGTGCAACCGGTACCATGGTACATCATATGATGAGGATGACGTGCTCCCCACCTTTATAAAATCCATCAGGTGCATGCCCAATGGATATTTGAGCACGTCGTGTTTCTCAGCCAACATCCCCATGTTGCGCCTCCCTGACTTACTAAAGAAGTGAAGGAGTGACTATAAGAGACTATAGATAAGTTGCACCATCTCTATCCACAAAGGATATATGTAAGGCAGCCAGCTACTATGTCGCCTCTCCTAGCATCTGAATACTAGTCCTCTTACTAAGCACATCTGCTACTACATTCACCTTCCAAGGAGTATAGACTATCTCAAAGTCACAGTCCTAGAGGAACACATGACATTGCCATTTTCTTAGATTTAGGTCCATCTGAGAGAATATATACCTAAGACTCTTGAGATTAGAGTAAACTGTAAACTATTCACTCAACTAACTATGTGTGAGACTATCCAATTGTAAGAACTCGACTTCACCCTTCTTCGCCTATGTTCTACAAGAGCTGCTAATATTTCTACTATACTGAAAAGAGAAATCTAGTCTCATCCCCTGGATAAACCACATCATTTTCCTAATATAGTCAATCCTGACATGAACGGTATTAATTCATGCCATGGATGATGTTCTAAGGACTCGACGCTATGACCAAGAGATCCAACCGTTACTCTCACCTCTAAGGGTTGAGTCACACTGTTGGCATCAGTGTGTGGTCACTGGGTCTCCTCCAGTAAGAATCTCGAATGTGAGTTTCAAGTCAACGGTTTTAACTGGAACCTCTTAGTATTAACCACACAAAAGGCCGGAAAGCAAATGTCACAAGGAAAAGTGTCTTTTATTACTACACCTCAAAGTACAAAGACATAAAGAAACCACAAACAATGACATCAATGAATCTAGAAGCATCAAGAACAAAGGAATCTATGCCTGGAACTAGTCCTAATCATATCCACCTACTTCTAGAGCTCCATAGTCATATGCTTCAGCTGCATGAATCTTTTCTCTCCCCTGTCCACCCCTTCACTGTAGTCATGGTGGACCTCCTGGTGGTGGTGGTGGTGGTGGTGGAAACACCTCGAAGAGTCATCCACCACCAGCTGCACGGCCAACCCCTCTGCCATGGTTCCTTCTCCTGACAGACCACTATGGTCGAACCTTTGCCTCTGCCTAGGAGGCCCCTCAACTGATGGATGATATTCTATATAGAAGGTCGAACAGTGACATGCCATGTGACCAAGCCCACCGCAGGAGTAACATTGTCCGCTTCTAGTATGACTGGCTCTATCTCCACCCTGGGTTCCCCATACAACTGATCCTGAGTCGTCCAGTCATCCACCTATGGTTCTGGTCCTCTTGGACCTCTGCGTCATCTGCCTACTTCCAGCTTAGAAGACTCCACTGCATGATGGCTAGTGGTGGGTCTCGCTGGTGGAGACTTCTCAGTAAAGAAACTCTTCACTAGCAGGGCTTGCTCAAACACCCCCGTCTGTGTCAGGATGTTATGGGAGATAACTAAAACTTAGAACTCATTCTTGATTCCATTCTCATAGGTCATGACCCTGAAGAACGATTCATGTACTATATCATTGGAGTAGTATGAGAGGTCAGTGAACCTCATTGATTACTGAGATACACTCATGCTGCCCTGCTGCATATGAAGTAGATCCTTTATCCGCACCGCTCAATGGGTGGATGGTACAAACTCTGCCTGGAATAGGCTCTTGAAGTCTTCCCAGAGAAGTGTCGCCTCATCATGCATATGGATCCTTAGGCTCCACCATCTTCCTACTGCTACCTAAAGAAGGTTGGCAGCAAGGATCACCATAATGTCTGATGGTGTCCCTACCTGTATGAAGACTCTCACCATAGCCTCTAGCCAATCATCATCCGCCTGTGGGTCCATCTATCCCCTGAACCTTGGTGGCCTCTGGCACTGGAACTCATGCAGTGCACTCAAGCGGCGTGCATCGTCTTCTGTTGGGGCTATTGGCATCGGTGTCCCAATAGGGAGTAGTATCGCTGGTTCCTCAACTAGAAGAGGGACATGTACTGAGGCCTCATCGCTCGGTGGGCTGTTAGTACGTTCAACTCTCAGGGATCTAGTTGGTCACTCGCGGGGAGGTATCTTGAAAGAAACAGATGTGACACGGTCCAAAGACTATACCTGGTGAGCTGACCTGGTTTGAGATGACTTAAAGAAAACTTTTTAAAACACACATGCAATCAGTTTTTTCGTGCACTGAGTCGGAAATCAGAAGTCATAGTACTGGTGCATGGATATGTCGGCTTCCCACACTAACACTGGACTCCCTGAACTGAAAACCACAGTTAGTACCATTAACACTATTGCTTCACAGAAAAGAAATATTAGAGTCCTAAGTTCTACGGTAGAACCGACGCCTCTGATACCAATTTGTCACGACGCGTCCCCTGGGGCCCGCATCATGACTACCCCAAGCCCACCTTCCATATGCCAGGGGCTGGCGATGAGCACCAAAGGCATAATTCCATAAAACTGGGAGGGCATTGCCTTTATAAATCATAAACACACACAAATAGAGTACAAGGGGAAGAAAACACTAAGTAAAAGCTGTATAACAAGTATATTGAGAGTAAATGGGACCAGAATACAAGCCCAATTGTAAAGTACAAATACAACTAAAAGCAAGTAAAAATAAAAAGGGACAAACAAATGAAAGGTGAAAGAAGCTCTGGGATCGTCCTCCAGGGTTCCTACCTGAATGGTAGGTATAGACAACATCCTCATCACTCCACATCCACCAGAATCCACCGTGTACTGATACATCGTAAGGTCCTCATCTGGGTATCTTCTTGGTATTGTCAAGTCCTGGCGCTCTTGGCCTCCATCATCGCCGTCTGTCGTCTTCATCCAACACAATGAGGTGTGGGCATAGCCCGTGCAGGGGTGAGTATAACGATACTAGTAGGGACTTTGTGACCCACAAGGTCTCACCAAATCCAACAAGGATAAACCAATAAGTATGATTTCAACGGATAACCATTACTTAGTTATATTCCCATACATATACTTATGTTATCATGTAACCCATCTCAATCATGAGGAAAACACAAAGGTCATTGACTCTGCTCAAACCATGATTTTCATTAATGAAACAGTGGCTGCTAAAGAACTCCTCCTTTGTCAAGTACAGTGGACCTGTCGTGACTCTGAGGCGCTACTCACTAACCTTAGACTATTGAGGTACTCCTCTTGTCGAGTACTGTGGGTTTTCTTCCAAATCGGGTGCTCCATCCGTTGTGGGTCTGCCGCAAAACTGAGCACTCCCCCAAAAATCCTACAGAGGTACTCCTCATATCTAGTACCATGGGTCTTCTGCCAACTACCATGCACTCGGTCCTTCGTGGTTCTACCGAAAAATTGGGCACTCCCTCCACTGAGCTAGTCGAATTACTCAAAGTCGAATCGGTCAAGCAGTCATCAGGTCTACAGATACTATGTCTCTGCACTCTATCTTCTCGTCTCTGAGAGGTTATTCTCTACGAGTCAAGATGACGTCACTGGCATTCTCCGTGGGTGACAGTGCTTCCCTTTCGTGCCCCGGTTGAAGAAGTATAAAGATGGCGTTCGACGTTCTTCATTCTTCCTGGGCGATGGTTCTTTGTTGGAGGAATAATTCTGTAAGGGTTGGATGTCATATCTCTTTTCTAGTGTTTCACCGATTAAAAAAGCATTCCTAAAACCTTTCCCTAAGCATCCTTCATATAGGAGGGGGCAGATCTATGTAACCATCATGGAATTTATGATGGTTCATTTATTAGAAGCCTTCCTAATTTCCAACAATGTGGTTAATTAATTTAAAAAGGAAGAACACATTAATTGGTTCCACTAAAAAAATTGCACGAGAGGTGGCACACTTAATTTAGAGGATGTTAAGAGGCTTCCTATAATTAATTTACTCATTTTGGAGAAATTTATTGGAACGTGAGTTGGCTCAATTAATTGGCACATCCGTTGGCATAATTAATTGGCACGCGCATTGGAACAATTAATTGCAAAGAGGAGATCAAGATGACCTCCCTCATTAATAAGGGGTTATGCGTCTCGGGTAGTCCCGACGTCATAGCCCCTGTGGGAGGTTATGCTTAGGTGGACCCCACCACCATAACCTCTCATGGAAGGTTAGGTCGTGGTGGTCCCACCCCCAACTCTCAAGGGGAGGTTCTAACTAACCACACACACATTGCGGTTGGAATAAAATAATGTGTGGATACACATTACTTTATTATTATTATTTTTAAAGCCAAAAACTAACTTTTAAACTTGATAGAATGCAACTACGGTGAAGGTCTCACTAATAAATTATCGATACTCCGAGTTCAACGGTGCCCTTGAATTTCCATTCCGAGCACCGGTTCAAAAGTTATAAAAACCCACTCGTATGTTTACTGAACGTACCAAAAAAACATCATAAATTGATTCCTGACACACTGGGCCTTGAAATTAAGCGTCGCCAGAAACTAAGGACTCGTAAAATTTCCATGTATTTAAAAAAATCATGGGAGTTCTTGGTATTTACAAGAATCTTCCACATTTTGAAGGATATAATATTTTAGAAAAGGCAGAGGAAGCTTGGGTAGCTTCACCCAAACTACTTCCAGGATGTTTTATTTCCTTTTTTCACATCCTATGACCATGTACAATGAGAGAATCTTCATACACCACAATATCTCCCATCCCAGGACCAATACTTCAGAAAATCATCTTGAGAGAATAAATCGATAGAAATGGATTTCTATAAGATGGAAGATACCACAAGAGGAAATATTATATTCCAATTAGAAAAAAAAATCTCGAAAGATGGATATAGATATATGATCTCATCTAAATCATGCCACCAAAATCCATATCTGATAATATTTTTACTCCCCTATCTCCACTATCGATAGATCCACCATCAGAATCCATTCCACCCACATCGAGAAATTGTGATCTACATTTATCCACATTGTGAATAGAACCCAGATAAGTTCTATTGCACTAGAATAACTATCCATATGTATTTAAAGGTGTATATAATAGGACATAGAACTAAATAATTAGAGGAAAATTCAAAAAAAAAGATAATTTGAGAATCCATGAATTGATCAAAAGCACTATAGATAGAACTTTTCCCACCACTAGTGAGGAATCATGCTCAATAGATGAGAGGATAAAGTTGCTGATGCTTAAAGAAGTGTTTGTTTCTTATTCACCTATTTTCAATTCATAAAAAGGTTCAAATTGAATGGACCTTGTATCAGTAGTATAATTATGTTCCCTCGATGATTGGGGTAGTTGATGAGTGTTGAATATTAAATAATTCCCCGGGAAGGGAACTGAAAAGAGGGGATTAGTGAGTAGATATAATGTGAATCCTGATCAATCTAACATTGAGAATACACTGTGATTTGGAGTACTATCACAAATACAATTCTATCTTATGGTGTCATGTTTGAATAATCATCACATAGGAATTATTTCAGGGATCATTTATTAAGAAAATTATTAATAATCTTTTGAATTGTAACTTTTTAGTGTTTTTTTGAAAACTTTCTCTTAGACAAGTTAAATGATACTTTTAGTAGAATATTGTGGAATTGTAATAAAGTTCTATTGACTTGAATATCATATTTATTTGAAGATATTATTTCACTGTTATGGGGGTGTTATGGGAGAAAGTTAGTATTATGGGAACACATAACTATGTAATCGTATTAATTATTCCATAAAGGATATGAGGTAAAGGAACAATCTACTCTTATATAAGAGTGTCCAGATGCAACCTGAATCATTATTAAATTTAAATTATCCAAAAATATTATAGGGTTTCAGTTCCATTATGGAATAGAGACAATGAAATTTTGTGCATCACTAGTTTAGAGATATAATATATTCATATTGTATTCTACTAAGTCATTTCGGAATGGTAAGTAAAAAATAGGTCAAGATAGATTGTGATGATTTTATTTAGTACTCATTTTTGAGTATTTGGGGAAATCATGATGCAATATAGATGCATGTGCTACAAATATACTAAAATGAGATGTGAGATATTTAGGTTCACTTTCAATATCTTTTGGATCTTTACTTTACTCCATGGTAAAAAAATCATTCCTAAACCCCTGTATGGGATATAAAAATGTATTAATTCACTAGGATAATAATGAGAAATGATAAAGAGATGAAACTTTTTGATAATTGACCACTAATTATATAGATATTTTATCATGTACTGAGGAGAATATCAAGAATTCATACATAATTTAACTTTTTGGGGACCATGAGTTCATGAGTAATAAATATTGATCTACTTTTTGGTTCTCATATTTATTTCTTGTAATTTTATTTCTAGGTAATATCCCAACTCCTTTACCTATTCTTATTGAAAATAATATAGTAACATCACAACATGACCACAACCATTGTTCACTAGAGATTATAAAATTATAGAAAAAGTTATTAAACAATATATTTTCCAACATGTAATTTGTGTTATTTCTTATTATTTCTCTCATCACCACATTATTACCATAGGGATCCAATCATATTAAACAGAGACAATAATAACTTTTCTTGAGAGTTTGTGTTTTGGGATCCATTGATTCATCCCCCACCCATCTATGGAGGAATACTCTCTCCTAACCCTATCAGTATTTCTAAATAACTATATAAATCATTAATATTACACGATTAATATAACATATAGTATAATTTGTTTTATTAAAAAATTCCTTTGATAATTATATGCTATTAGATACACATAATCCACCTCCGCCTTGATTTGGAGTGTAAGAAAGATTATGATTAGTTGGGAAATTTATATAATATAAAGATTTAATTTTCTATACCATTCCTTAAAAAAGTAATTTCCCAAATATTAAATTCCAAAATTTATAAGTACTAGATAAATTAATTCAATTTGTTAGGATTTCATTATAATCATGCATCAATATGGTGAGATGGGGAACAAGATTTTTTTTCTATAACCATCATAACGGTTTTATCTTTAATATTTCATGAATTTAAACTATATATAATAGTATTGGTCTTCCATAAAGTTTATATAGATCAATTTCTATTTCTATTCTGATACAAATGATTCTAAGGAAGAAATGAATCAATTAAGGACCCTCTAGTGTAAAAAAACATTTTTCCGCCTTCTCTACCAGTGGGGAGCCAGTCGCACACATGGAGGCTCAAGATATGGTGGTGAATCTATGAAAATTTATATTATAAGCCAATTCCTTTGAAATAGGTATTCTTAAATAAAAACTATCTGGTGCCAGGAAAAGTCACCTGCTACAAATATCACCCCCGCATACTATTAGAAGGGGGAATGTTTGGAATATTATGTAATATTTTATGGTTAAAACCTAAAAATAAGCCTTAGTATTTCATATATGTACGTATTTATAGACTTTAACAGGGTTAATATATTCGAAAAACCATGAAAATTATTTATAAGATCACTACAGATAAATAATTATTGTTAAATAGTTAAGATAATATTTGATCATTAGTTGGTGGTCATTTAAGATCCAAAAAATATTATTCACATAGATATTTTACAAAGGAATTTTACTCTCTTTGTAGTTAATTTGGTTAAGGAGATATCTAACCAAAAAAAGGATTCAAAAAAACATTGTTAATAACATGATAATCCATGAAAACTATGAATTTGTTTATATTTTTTAATTTTTCCATTCTTTCCGCACTATAGTTTACGTTTATTCAACTCTTATACCTTATTTAATTATAATATACCCATGTAAATGAATTTTTTATAACTAAAAATAATATTTAATTAATTTTTAATATAACTCAATTTCTATTAATATTTGATGTATATGATTAAAATTATTTTAATGTCCCTCATAAACTTTAGAATACACTAGAATATTATTAATAAATATAATAAAAAATTATAAATATTCTTTGAGAATTATATTCATAATATTCATATATATTATAGGTGAATTCATTAACCTAAATGGAATACCTAATAACTCATTGTGTCCATAAATCACTCAAAATTATATCTTGTGAATATTTTCTTCTCTAAACTTCCACTAGTGATATCTAATCCTCAAGCTAATTATAAAAAATTATTAATCCCTCTGAAGATCTATACACATCAATTTATAGAATTACATTTTTGTTAGTATTGGGAAATAACTTGTCCATGCCCTTTTTATTATGATATTGTTGATATTTAACTTTTATATTTGATTTTTTACATTATTTTAATAATTATTGATCTCATTATAATTAAAATATTACACTATAACTAACAAACATGGAAATGTTTTTATTTTACATTTTTATCATTATAATCATACTTATTATTCAAGTATTTCAAATTGTAAGACAAATGTCCAAATTTATCTAAATTATAACACATCCATTATAACATAAAATACTAATTAGAAAACATTTTACTATATTTATAACATGACACAATCAAAATTATTTTTCCATTATATTTCCTTATTAATTAATTTACCATTTATTGTCATCTTTTATTATACTTATCCTTAAGAAATGTTATATATAAGATGCATAAAAATCTATTTTAATCTTATCAATACATCAAACAATCCCCTTGTATCTTTTAAATACACTAGTTTCCATTTCAATTCTAAAAAGTGGTTTTAAATATATAATATATATCAATTTTACATTCATGATTTAAAATAAAAGTTGGTATATACCTTTATAATCCTTTAAAATTTTATTTATAATCACAAGTTGATTCATCATCCTTTATCTTTAACTTTAGAAATTTTAATTTTATTTTAATTTAAAAAATTGGTTTTATAAATCTATTATTTTTTAATTTTAACGTCATGGTATAAATAAAATTCATTTCGTACATTTCTAATTCTTTAAAATTGATTAATAATCCTTAATTGACTTCTAATCCTTTATGTTTATCTTTTTAAATTCAATTTTAATCTTAATATTAAAAACATAACGAATATATTTTCAATAAAATTAAATTTAAATAACTCTAATTTCATTACATCATTATCATTTTCCTCCTTGGTATTATAAATTTTTTATCATCATTGAAAAACTAAAATTTTAAGATGACGAACCCCAAGATTTACCTACTAATATTTTTAGAAACTCAATACCTCATATATATATATATATATATATATATCAGAGAGTTTTTCTTTCATCAAATAAAAACTAGGTTTCAGTTTCTACCAAAAAACTGAGGATGTAAACACATGAAATGTCCATCTATTTATAGATTCATCTATATAGAGGTTTATCATTCCATTATATTCATATCACTATTTATATCATTTTTTAGTTGATCTAACGCAACCAAAAATTACTCATTAAAAAATCTAAACATTTTATATTACTGATTTAGAATGGGGTTCTCTCTTTATTTTTATCCTACATAATTCAACCTATTTTCTCCATATAAAATATTCTAAAAGATGAAAAAATGAGATGATTATTTTTATAAAATTTAAAGGAATTATAATAATTATTAAAATATATATCAGTCAAATAAAAATCATATTAATAATGTTTTATTCATATTTAGAACTATCATTTAACTTACTAACATCGCTAAATTTCCCTCTTTATAGTTCCTTACCAACATCATTACCCATAAATTTATATATGAATTCCTCCAATACTGACTATAAAATTACCATAATTATGTGATTTTATAAAAATATTACAAAAAACGTATGCATAAGACTTAGATGTATAGTTTTACTATATCAGTAAATAGAATTTCACTGTAATTATTATAGTGGAAAAGTCATTCTTTTTAATCCTTGCAAACATAAATTTATTATAGAGAAAATGTTCATAAACATTTCATATGTTTATTTAAGGTCCAAAAACCATGAGTTGAGTCTTTAATTTATTTTCATTTTTAATCATTAATAAACTATTATAATATCATAATAATAGTAGTAATAAATATATATAAATATCAGCAATGAATAAACAAATAGAAGGTATTTTTTATGTCAGGAAATATTTGAAAACTCTTAAAGTAAACCATGGTTTATTCTGGTGGAATAAGATTTTACTTTAAACTTATATAAAATTTTATGAGATAATATATAGAATCAGTAAATAAATATAATAATGACAGTAGAGATCTTTTATGTCATATATGTGTAGTCAAGACTTCTTCCATGACTTATTAAAGTAATTTTGAAATCCAAATCGACTTGACCCACCATAAAATATCATAATATTAAATCCTATATAGTTAATTTCAATAAAAATCATTTTTGTATTGAAAATCCTACCAAATAAATCCCAACATAATATCTCATAATAAGATAATCTAATTGGTCAATCCAAACATAACTTCTTTAGTGAAAAAATAACTACCCAGTGCATTGATGGAATATATTTTTCTAGGACCACCCATCATCATAAACAATTTAAAATTATAACAATATAATGAATCATACATAATTAAATAACATAGAAATATATGTTAACCATCATTATTTCAAAGAAGAAAAATAATTCAACATATAATAAATTACCCATTTAGATAGAAATAGAATAGAAACGTAACACAATGAGAGTAAAGGTAGTAACATAATAACAAAATGTGGGAAAATTTTCTTGGGTAACATTAGAGGGATAATTAAGAGAAATATAAAAATAGATATTTAGTATTAAAAGAAAAAAGGAAAACCATTATTTCCTAAAATAAGTATCTATTTCAATATTATACTATAAAAAGTATAAATTATAGTTCGTTATAATTTGTTATAAAATTAAAATATGTTTTAGATGATTAATATTAAATTCTATTTTATAAATTTAATTCAATAAATATTATATATTATTATGTTATCCCCATGATACCACATTCCTCATCGTTTGGATTGATGTGTTTTTATAATCACAAGTCCCATATTTTATATATATATAAACCTATGTATTTTTAATAAAAGAATTAGTAAATGGTTGGTGAATGGTAGAATAAAAAATATACACAGGGGAATTGGATCACTTACCTGTGTTATATGAATTAAAATGGACAAAGTTTTTAGTAGATGTGGTAAAAGTTTTGTAAAGACTTATTTAAAATCAGTTTCATTATCCAAAACTAATATACTTGATTGTAAGTATCATACTTAATGAGGATAAAATATGACTTGAGGATCTATGAAAATAATGAAGAAATTTAGGGAATTCTATCTGGTGTTCTACTTCTACCAAAATATTATTAATTAAATATTATTTAAAGACTATGATGATAAAATTTTAGGATTGGATGAGGAAGTAGAATAAATAAATTTATTTAAAGATCAATATTAATTTACAAGGGTATCAGTTCACATATAAAAATTTAAAAAATAATATACATGATGGCCTTTAATAATTTTATATCAATGGTCATATAAGGATCCACATGGGATATAATGATTTTTTTGATAAGTGATTATAAAAGAAACCACATTATTTATAATGATAAAATGAAAAATTGTTATCTGACTAGTCATATCATCCATTAACTATATTACTTAATAGTCATATTATTAACTCTATATAAACATTGAAGGATAATATCTTGATAAAAATATTATAAGTGTATAGATTTATAGAAAAGGATAGTATCATCAATTTCTTGTTCATTTTGATATATCCCTTTACACATCTTGTTAATCATTTTCTTTGGAGAGAAATTTTTTTAATTAATACTTACTTATCTAATTATTCAATAACATTTTTCATATCATTTATTTGATTATATTTAGTTAAAAATAGAACTAGGTTCCTATTTTATAATACTACATCACTCTATCCTGTATTTCATGGAAATAAAGAAGTATGGTGAAAAAAGACTTTCCTTCTGATGATATATAGATTTAAATGTCTAATGGAAAAGAACATCATCGTTTCAGATCTTCTAATCAAAGAGTACGTGGGACAAGAAATTTTATATTTATGAAAAGGTGGTAAGTACTTATATAGTCTATTTTTCATATATGGGTATAATATCCACCTTTTTATTTGGTTAAAATACAATAAGATTCTAGGGATAATAATCGTATTTATATAAGGGAGGTATCATGAAACTCTTTGAAATTTCCAATTTTTTACATTCTATACATTATCTTAATTTATTTTCCTACTTTACTTTTGTACATATCTCTATATACATTAGTACAATATTATTTCTTGAGTAAGAAAAAACCTGGAGAGTGATTTTGAATTATTAACTCACCATCATCCAAATAATTTTTACATTCACTTTTTTTATTATTAATATATTTCATAAAATATTTGAACTGAATGGGTCTTCTATATTTTTAAGGCATGAATTAAATTATATTAAAATTAATTTCCTATAAAATAATTATTTAGTAGATTAATAAGTATTGTTTATTTCAATATTTATGTTTTAATTCTTTATTAATATCACTACATATTTGATTATTTTCATATAGATGTTTTAAGAATGAGGATTAATTAATTGGTTCTTTCATAAGACACTCAATTCACCCCCCCCCCCCACATGATGTTTCATACCATTGTTAACAACCTTCATATATGTGATAATATGTGATATTATATTTTTTATCACCTATATTATCAAACATTAATATATAATTATGTGATATTATATTTTTTTTTTATCCACTTTTTAATGGAATTAAAATTTTTGATGGAACTTTTATTTGAATGATTTAAAATATATATTTTTCTTCTCTATTAACTTATTTGACATAGATATTATAGTATTATTATGAATAGATAAAATACATTAATTCTAATAAATGTTGATGTATTTATTTAATTTTTTCATAATATTACAATATCCAACATGATTATTGATATAAAAAAATTATTTCACTAATATACACTACTCATGAAATTTAGAAAAAAATTAAGATTATATTATATAGGGATATACCAAATAACACATACACTTAGAATGTAGAATATCATTTGAAGAAAATTGTAGAAGTGTCAACCAATAAAAATCTTTTAAAAAAATATAAATAATAAATAATTGAAGAAAATATAGATTATATGAGATTAATTAATATTGTCTCACAAAATATACAATCAAATGGATATGTAAACTACATATTTCAACATCAAAATCTATCATCAATAGGGATCTTTTAAAATGTTTAAAAGATTAATACTAATGGAGATGATCTTCTTGTAAAATCACTATAAATTGTGGAATATTAATCTTCTATATGTGGAAATGATAATATATAAGACCATATTAAGTATCGTTCATTACGTGATTGTGATTTTTGAAATGGAGATTGAAATATCTATTAAGTATACATGTTTTGAAAATTTTAATATAGAGGAAGAAAAAAGTAGACTAATTGAATCATATTCCAAGGATTCATCCATTAGATAATAATATGTTTCAGTTAACTCTGTGATCTAAAAATTAAATATCTATATATAAAACGTTGTATTAATTTTTGAATAATTGAATGAAAGGAACCTAAATAGATATCTAATTAAATAAATTTATGTTCCCATCAATAAAATATATTCTATATAATATGATCTATACTTTATATAAAATAAAATTTTATCAAAGAGTTAAACATTAAAAAGATTCCTTATAAGACTAAGAATAAATATACAGATAGATGTAAAAATTAATGATCTCAAGATGAATTTTTGAAAATTTTATGAAAGGATTGAAAATTATAGAGGAACACATTTCCAGTTTGAATCATATAGAGTGTATATTTAGAAAAAAATATTCTATAGAGAACAAAAATATATTTTTACCAAAAACACTATGTATCAGTAATATAATTACTTGTTTCTTTATATTTTCATGCTTTTTTATGTACCACTTAATGCTTATTAATAGGGAAAACTAAATGGTTTGGTATAATTAAATCCTACATATCTACAGTTTTAGTAAAATGTGCGATGAATGAAAAATATTAGGAGTAAAATAAAATACTAATTTGGAAGGATTTACATGAAAAAATATCCAATCCTAAAAATATATGGTTTTCAAAAACCATTATATCCAGTTTTCAATATGAGGATCTATCAAACAGAATGGAAATCACCAATTTGGTGAATCATCTAATTATTGGAGATATAACACAATATAATGTGTAATATATCTTTAATATTCTCATGTATAACATTAATGAATCTATATTAATGTCTTAAAAATATCCTATGGGGAAAAATCCATTTAAAATTGTGTATTTTTAACTCTTATCTCATTTAGGAACATTTTTTTCAATGTTGGATAAATCATCACCTCTTTTCCATGGGGGAGATTTGTTGTTATTTTATATCCATTATTTTTTTAGTTCAAAAAGAGATATGCTATGTTTAAACCATTATCATTTATAGTGAGGGGCATGATCAAAAGGGGTGAAAATATATACTACCCCTTTCTTTATTAGAATAATAAAAGGGATAATTGAGTTGAAACCAAACATTAGATATAAAAAAAGAGTTCAAACATTCTTATTTTTTTATATTTACCAGTACATAAATTATAATATGAAACAAAATGAAAATTTTATCTGTTTAATATTGGATTTGTTGTACAATGGATTATGATCATCAAAATAAAGAGCTTATTGGGTCATATTTCTATAATTTAATGATTTAATGATAATAATTCACTCATGTCTTAATCTAAACATATTTTACAATGTTTTTTGAATATTATATATTTAAAATATTATCTAAATAATATATATTATGTGATAATGGGTACAATTACATTCAAACACACACACCATAAACATAGGTAAAACAGTCAGGCCATAACTCCCCCAAAGGGATAACCCACCCATTAAGACTTATTTATTTAGTACGTGGTTTGTAGGACCAATGAGAATAAATCCAAATACATGGCTTGAAATCCTAGTTCTCCACTATTCCAGCATTATCTTGAGACTTATATCTAGCGTTCTATTTTAACATGGGATTGTTGACTGCAATATTTTCAAATTCATTGAAGATATTGTGTGGATCACAATGACTATACTTATTTGAGATTATTAAAACCTTAAAATGGTCATATATTACATTTTAAGAAGATAAAAAATAATATTTTTGATAGATATAAAAAATAAAATAGAAATAGACATGTAGGAAGCTTTATCAAGTAAACTATTCAAATGAATAATTAAGAACAAGAGTAGACACATCAACTACACGGTAAAAAATTATAAATAATCACAAGAGAATCAATGTAAAATACGAAAACAATATTCCTCAATGTATTAATTCAATACTATCTATATAGTACCATGGATAGTAAGTTGAAGAATTGATTAGAGATTAATAAACTGATAAAAAATGGGGGAATCATGGAGTTCCCATTTATATTGATATATCCCATTACACTCCTTCTTGATCCTCCTCTTCAAAGAAGGATTCCTTTATTTTTGGATTTATTATCTAGATATTCAATACCTTAATGCTAATAATTACATTATCTTGTAGTAGTTTTAAAATATCAAGAGGATCTATATTTCAAAATCTCTATTAGTCCATTCATTATTCCATGATAATGATTAAGTCCTAAGGATAAACCCTTTCCTTTTACTAATATTTTGATAAAATTAGTCTTAGGGATAAGGAATTTAGCATGTACATCTTATTATCATAGAGTTCCTTGGGAAATTTTTTTTTCAATTTATTATAAATTTTTACATGGTTGTAGATATTCTTATTTGGATATGGGTATATGTTACATTTATCACTTTAGGTGAAAATAAAAAAAATTGGTATAGTAATAGATTCCATATATATTTAGTGGAAAAAAGGTTTACTTATACTAAATCATATTAAAATTTAAATTATCTTGTTCTTTTAGAGTTATTTTTAATTCTATTACAAAATTAAATGGAATATCTCATTTTATAATTTAGTTTTATATTTTTCTTAATAATAACTAAATATTGAGAATGAGTCCAAAGTATTCACTCACCACCCTATAGAATATATTAATATCCAATTTTTTTCTTTATCTTATTTTAGAAAACTATTTTAAATGGATCTAATATATTTTATAGAGACCATATCTCTTAACACATTTTTTTACACATTTTTTAGCATTGTTATCCATCAAATATAAACAAATGATCAAAAGTACACATTCTTTAGAATACGAGGTACATAATTACAAAACATGAAACAAAAATAAAACATAATTTTATTAATATTTTAAATTTCTTTTAGTTCCTTTATCTTTATAGGATAACATGTGAAATACATGGAAAAAAAGGGATGATCTAAAAAATGTAGTAAAGGCAAAAAATATAGAACATGAATCAGAGGGCATAACTTGATAACATAAATTGAATAAAATATGAGAAAACATTTGTAGTTATAATAAAAATAACATGTAATCATATGTTAATGGAAATATAGTAACATATAAACATCATAAAACATGACATAAACAAGAATCAAGGCTAACTACCAAGATGGAATCTCGTGGTGGATGGATTCCCCTACTGGATTATGTTTATTCCCAATCCCGTACAAAATATCTCATGAGAAAAACAATTCCCCAATGAATTGTAGTGATATCTGGGAACACCCATCAAAATATGTTCATTCATATGTGTGACAGATGAAGGATCAAACATATAGAAAAAACATAAGTGCTACCCATGGAAATAAATGAGTTTCTTAATCATGTCATAAGGAATAAAAAATGGTATATCATAATGGTATCTATTAAATAAGATATTAAAATAACTCTTAGACATTAATAATTTATATATAATAATATATGAGAATAATTATATGAAAATTATTAGAAAAATTTAAAACATTTCATTTGTAAATGTTAGAAATGTGACACTTAGTCATAATTATAGGGGAAATAATGAAGATTATTTGAAGAAGGTAAAGTAATAGTTATTTACCTAATATAAATAATTAAATAAATTTGTTTATAATTTTTAAATGACTGATTTTTTAAAAGTATTGGTTTCTTAAAATAATTTTCTTTGTACTTGAAAATGGGTATGAAACAAAGAAGTTCACATTAATTGGGCTTTCTTATCGAGGGGAATTGAGAAGATAACCCTGTATAAATTTAATTTCCCCATCAAATAATGATTATTTTTTTATATGATTTCATGGAAAAAATACAGAGGATTTATGATAATTATATAATAATAATTAAGAGATATATTTGGGTAAATAGAGGGATAACATAACCCAAAGGAAAAAATGGATGTTTGGAGAGATCCTTTACCTTATGTCAAATTGTGTTATGAATATTCACTTAATGTCCTATATAGTAAACTTATATTAATTAATTTCATACTTAATAACATTTTCTATTTTTATTTTATTTATTATTTTTTTAATAAGTTCATTTAAAACCACTTTTATGAGTTATAATGTTTAATTTCAACGATCAAGCACCGTTCGTTTCAAGGTTTCATGGTCGATTTACTTGTGTATAATTATGGATGTTTTTGTACAATAGTAATAATACTCCAAAAGTTAAAATAGACAATAGTAATGTATTTTTATAAGTTTTAATAGTCACATATATAATTTTTTCCTTCTTTTATGGAGACGAATCATTTGACAAACCATCATTTATAGATGTTTACTTTATTTTTGTCAGTTTTCCAGACCATCATGAACTTGTATCATTTTTTAATATTATGACTATGTATTAGTTCCAAATCATGAAATAAAATATAATACAAAAATATAAATCTGATTTGACTATAAAAATAATTTTATGATTATCCTTAAAGGTGGTAATAGAAAATGAAAACTAATCATCCAAGAAAGTGTTGATTTGATATATTATGGATGGTGTATTCATTTTAAAAAACAATGATAAAAGATAATTGATAATGTATATTTACATAACATAATAAAAATATATTATATAAATTATATTTTAGTTATCATCATACTGTTTTTGGGGGAGAGGATAAGTTAAAAGAATGAAAGAATTTAAAATAGACAGATGTGGGATTTTATGTCTTGAATGTGTCATATTTGAGAACATGTATAAGGAACATAGAGTTGGTCTTTTGGTGAGATAAAAAGTCTATATAATGGGTAAGAGGGTTGGGAATTAAATTGAGAATAATATTGGAAATAGAAAATTTTTATAAGGTGTGAGGAAAATAGAGGTATTTATAAGGGGAGTATAGTAGTGTTTATGACTATTATATTCATTTGTAGAGTATTTTTGATCAAGGATATTAATATTGTTAATTATTATGAATATATATACTAAATAGTCTGTGTGAGACTTAAATAATGTTTTATAACATAATTCATGACTAGAAATTTAATTTTTTGTCTTAAAACATTAGATAACATAAATTAATGTATTACACTTTTCTAAAAAAATCAATTATTTTTGAAAAATATCAAAAACATCATAATAATTTTTTTTTGATGTGTAGATTTAAAAAAGAGACTCCATTTTATTAAAAAAATCTTCTAACAATGGTCAATTTTATTTTTAAATAAAATTATTATTTATTCAAAAAATAATGATTTTAAAAATATAATTGAATTTATAAACCCTTGAAAATTTACTTGAGGTCTCATAAAAATATCGTATCACTATAATAAAACTTAATATTAATTTTTTTAATTGATTTTATAAATCAATTACAAAAAATAATTTTATTCATTATAAAATAGAAAATAAAACATCCCCCTTTACAAAAGTACCAACACTTAAATTTCAATTTTTAAAACATTTAATTACTTTTCTATGATATATACATATATATCCTTTTTTCATTTTTTGTAAGATACTATGAAAATTATTTTATATTTTCATAGTTGAGGTTACTATTATATTTTTCAGATTCATCTTCCAAGCTATCAGATTAATATTACAGCAATCAGGTTAATATTCCAACAGTCAAATTACTTTTCCAACGGTCATATATATAATGGTCATATGGGTTAATTAATTTCCATACAGACATCTTATTTTATTCAATCATCATTAAATTCTATATTATCACCATTCATTCTTCAAAATAAATATTCTATTATTTAAATTGGGTTTTATTTATAGAGCTTTGTTTATGACTATGGTCATTCTGGTTAATAAAGAAGATCCAAATTATCATATTCTTATTCTCTTATTACTATTCAT
Organism: Viscum album; assembly: GCA_963277665.1. Lineage (NCBI taxonomy): Eukaryota > Viridiplantae > Streptophyta > Magnoliopsida > Santalales > Viscaceae > Viscum > Viscum album. Next base: position 399,112,378 of record OY728148.1, read on the forward strand.
TTCCCCACAGTAATGTTTAGAGTTCTTAATTATATATTTATTGACTAATGTATCAATATTCATTTATGAGAATAATTTTTTATTGGTTTCTCTATGTGATGTTTGTTCTTTATACTATAAAATATTATTATAAGAAGTGAAATATAATTGATAAAATTCTGAATCTTTAGATTCTTCCCCCCTTATGAAATTTTTCCATCAAAAATTCAGTTTACATAGCAATGTGAAAATAAGTAAGGGTAATTATCCTTCATAATTTCTTTTAGTTCCCATATCTCCTTTTCATATTTATGGTTCTTCCATAGCACTTTGACCTTTTGATAAGTCTTTTTTATGACAACCCTGCTTTTTTTACAAACTTAAACATGATTTATTACATAAAACATCACTTGATAAAACAAAGAATATCGAGAGGTTCAGTGTATTTGGGGCTTAGGATCATTACAAAAAAACATGAAACATGAAATACAACATGTTTATTGAAAAATTCCTTTACATGACCACTACATTCCTTCGTACTTTGCATTGCATGGGATAACCTGAGGACATGCATAAGAAAAGGGTGAACTATAAATCCCAGTAAGGGAATACACATGGAATAACATGAGGAGTAAAATACATGTTAGACATTAGGCATATCAATAGAGTACAAGAGAAACATGAACATAAAGGCATGATAAATCATGATAATCATAACATGGAAATGTGGAAACAACACTTAACATAGAATTAGCATGAGCCAAGGCTCATTGCACATGGAGCATGAGTAAATCCTCATTGCACATAAATCACGAGTATACCCTCTTTTTGCTTGAATTAGCATGATTCAACACTCATTTCACATGATGTATCATGATACTATACTTTACCCAATGCATTGGAGCACTATAAGGGTGCACCCTTCTTAAACATTTCATTTCATGCATAAGTGTGTCACATGGATCATAAAACATGGATTCATAAAAAAAATCATTTATTCCACGATAAAAGAATATGGAATTCATATATGAAACTTTATAATCAATAATTAAATGTGTATAAAGGTGAATACCCTTGATAGAGAAATGGGCATGGTATTCACTACACAATGACATTGGCTTAGAAAATCGGTGCGATTTCGGCAGCGTAACGGCATGACATAAGAATTCATAAAAATAGTTGATGAGAGAGAAAGTGGTTCCTCGTCATATTTAAATGTAATGGATAGTAATTAGGTCATATAGATACATGTCCCAATAATTTTAATGGAATTTAGATTCATTATTCAAAAGTATTGCTTGAATGTAAAAGAGGAGAGAGAAGTTCCTTTCAAGATTTTGGCATAGTAACGGGTGTATATGAGAGTCATTTAATGAGAGATAAAGGGTGTCCCATAATTCTAACATAAAAAGGGCAGCATGAGGGAGGTTCGAAACCATACCCCAACATTAATAATTGAAATTAAAAGGGAAAACAACTTATAGGAAATTTGACAAAAATGAGAAAGGAAGAACCTTTACTTGGAAGTGTGCTTCCAAAGGCTAGAGAGAGGCTTATGAGAGGCTTCATGGGACCTTGGGGAACCTTGGAAGGATTATAGAGAGAGTAGGGCAAGGTTTGGACAAAATTCAAATGCTTTGAGTGAGGAGGAAGTAGGAGCTTGGGTGGGTTTATATAGGAAAGGTGAGGGAATTCTTTATTATTTAGGTTTGGGTACCCTTACATTAAATGAACCCAAACCACAAACCATACCATGGTTTTTGGAAAAGGGAAGAGGAAAACAATATTTTATAAGGAAAAAGTCCTAAATTCTTAAAATAATAGGGTTTCTTATGTGGAGGTGAGTCATACTCCCATGAAAATTAATTTAAAAAGACAAGCTATTTAAAAAGTTTTGAGGCGTCCATTAATGCTTTGAAAAGTATATAAAACAAACCAAAAATCGAATTATTTTAATATGAAAACATATATTGGCCGAAAATAAAGATTATAGTATTTTATTACATCACTATTAGGTCATTATGATGTCATAAAACACATTATATTTTTAAACGGTATTTAATTTTTACCCAAAAATTTGACAGTCTTAGAAAATTATGAAAAATTCACTGTTGGATAATTTCGACGTCCTAATTCTAGAAATAACATTTATTTTATCTAAATAATTTTCTAAATATGTTTATTTTCACTTTTAAAATAAAAAACTGACATTTATCAAAAATTCACTAGTTTTGACAGAAATGGCTTTACAACCTTAATAAAAATTATAATTGCATTCATAAAATTATAAGATCATTTATATTTAACAAAAATTAATTTAATAGTAATAATATTGTTAAAATATTATTTAATTCAAAAATCCCTTAATTTTAAGAAAAATAGAATTCTTAATTAAATAATAACTAAAAACATTATCTGTACTTTAAAAACTATTTACAATGTATCAATAACGAAAAGAAAGTATATTCATTATTATATAAAAAAATAATTTACATAAACATAGTACTATTTATTTGTTACATAACCCCTTAAAACAGCCGCATAAGACCTATGGATAAGGTGTGCGATGGTGACGGACTCTTGGGGTGGCTCGGATAACATCGCTCGAGTAGTAATTTCTATCAACTTCAACTTTTCCCGTAGACGGTCCCGTCTGAGCTTGACATGATGAAGCTAAGATTGGTCTTGGTCAATAGCGATGCCCAAGGACGCCACCTCTTTTCTGAGCTCCGACAAATGGGCTTCGTATGGAGCAATTCTCTTGGATGAGGCCATCGCTTCTTTTGTCTGAGTAAATTTAGATTTGTTAAGGCCCTATATTTATACTAATCAAGTGATCACTGTTCAACGGCTATATTAGAAATGGTCAAAATTCTTAACATATAACCAATGAAGTTGAAATTTTATATAAACATAAAGAGACATTTAATTAGATCAAGAGGGATTTCCATTAATGAAACTTTGGGTCGTTACAATATTCCCCCCTTAAGAAATTTCACCCTCAAAGTATTCCTTTTCCTACACTAAAACAGATGCGGTTAACTCAGCTTCATCACTTCCTCCGGTTCCCAAGTCACTTCTTCAAACTTTTGGTTCCTCTACCACACCTTGACGAGGGGCATTGTCTTATTTCGTAGAACTTTTTCTCTGCGATCTAAGATCTTCACTGGTTTCTCCTCATAAGAAAGATCATCTTCCAATTGTACTACCTCATAAGAGAGTACATGTGAAGGGTCCGGTATGTACTTCCTTAAGAGGGAAACATGAAAGACATCATGTAATTTTTCCATAGTAGGTGGAAGTGCTAGCCGATAGGCCACAGCCCTGACACGATCAAGAATATTGAAGGGGGCGATGTACCTTTCACTTAACTTACCTTTATTTCCAAAACTCATGAACTTATTCCATGGAGATATGTTTAGAAAAACCATGTCTCCAAATTTAAACTCAAGGTCTCGTCAACGATTATCTGCATAACTCTTCTGTCGACTCTAGGCTGCCTTGATATGATTCTGAATAGTTTTCACCTTCTCCACCATTTCTTCTACCATTTCTAGTCCAAGAAGCCTACATTCACTGACCTCATCCCAACATGCCGGTGTTCTGCACCTTTTCCCATAAAGGGCATCATATGGTGCCATTTGGATGCTTGAGTGGAAACTGTTATTATAAGAGAACTCAACCAAAGGAATATGTTGATCTCATCCTCCTTTAAAGTCCATTTATCTTGATCTCAACATGTCCTCAATTTTTTGGATTGTCCGCTCAGATTGGCCATCAGTTTGAGGATGATAGGCCGTATTGAAGTTCAGTTTAATATTCAGAGCATGTTGAAGACTCTTCCAAAACGTAGAGGTGAATGTTGGATCTCGGTCAGACACAATAGATAGTTCTACTCCATGAAACCTTACCACTTCCCTGATATATATCCATGCTCGTTGATCCAAAGAGAAATCCTCCCAAATAACAATGAAGTGTGCAGTATTTGTAAGATTATCCACAACAACCCAGATTGCACTTTTGCCTTTGGATGTCCTTGGAAGTCTGGTGACAAATTCCATGGTGATGTTCTCCCATTTCCATTCTGGTATGGGCAATGGTTGTATCATCCCCTTAGACTTCTGCCTCTCTTCCTTCACTTGCTGACACACCAGGCACATTGATGTATATTCAGCGATCTCCTTATTCATATTATCCCACCAAAAGTTTTCTCGGAGATCTCGATACATATTTGTTCTCCCTAGGTGAATAGAGAAATTTGAACTATGTGCATCATCCAAAAGTTCCTTCTTCATCTCCGGACATAATGGAACACATAGCCTTTTCCCAAATCGCACAATTCCTTCTTCATTAACATTAAACTCCAAGGATTTTCCTTTTTTGATATCTTCCACTTTTTCATTAATTCCCACATCATCCTTTTGAGTATCCATTAACCTTTCCAAAAGAGACGGTTGAGCAATCATTTGTGAAAGGATTGATGATGTTCCCTTATTTATGATTCCCACGTCCATCTTCATCAAGTCTAAGATGATTGGATCCTTCTGAATTCTCATCATTGATAAAATCATTGGGTCCTTTCTACTTAGGGCATCTGCCACCTTGTTCACTTTCCTAGGGTGGTAATGGATTGAACAGTCATAATCCTTGATGAGCTCTATCCATCTTCTCTGGCGTATTTTAAGCACTTTTTGTGTGAATATATATTTAAGACTCTTGTGGTCAGTATATATCTCACATTTCTATCCATAGAGATAATGCCACCAGATTTTCAAGGCAAAGCTCACCACTGCCAACTCCAGATCATGCGTTGGATAGTTTTTCTCATGGATTTTCAACTGCCTTGAGGCATAGGATATCACTTTATCATTCTTCAATTGCACACATCCTAAGCACTTATTCGTAGCATCACTGAATACCACAAATATTTCCCCACTTGTGGGTAAAGTGAGCACGGGAGCAGTGATAATCCTCCAGGATAACCTTCTCTTATTAATAACATTGAAGGATGGAGAAGATCTTTTCAATGGATTTGATCCATTTCAGCGATCGTGGGATCGAATGATCCACTAAAAGTAGGAGGCCTTTGTCTCATGAAGCTCTCGATAGTGACTTGTTCTTTCTTAGGGGGGTTTTGACGTTCCTCTTGAACAGTGTTTCTATTCAATGCTTGATTTAGCTAAGAGATAAGCGTGACAAAGTTCGTGATTCCCGCTCCCATTGGATTGGGTATCTCATTAGTACAGTCATCACACTGATCTTCACATCGGTTGTTAGCCTGAGTCCTCCTATTACCGGCCATTGGATGGAATAAAAGTAATGGTAGGGGGTAACACAAAATGGGTAATCCAAAGACAAAAGTTGATGACTTATAAATAAACTTTTATTTCCTTTACTCATGAGTCTATAGGCTTCAATCCAGGCTTTTCATGATCTACTTTCTAACATATATTCTTAGGGGCATTTTTTTAATTCCCTTAATAAGGGTTCATACTAAGATTTTGAATTTATCAAAACATATCCCCTGGGAGTGTCATAAACAAAGAGTGTAGCAAGGCTCGTTGTTGTGCACTAGTTCCAGTTTGAGTCTAGCTCAAAGCGGTGTTTTCGGGTTTTAGCCCTAGGATACATCTGTGCCAAAGCCGCCTCTACCTGCTCGTATCCAGATAGGGATGTATTTATTTAATAAACCACTTACTCAGTACTTAACAAAACTTAGGGATGTTTTTATTATACTTAGTATTGTCTCTAAGGCTTTACTAGGGTTTTCTAATCCTAATCCCAAAAATAACTAAACCTATCCTCTGATACCAACTATGACAACCCTGCTTTTTATTACAAACTTAAACATGATTTGTTACATTAAACTTCACTTGATACAACAAAGAAGATTGAGAGGTTTAGTGTCTTTGGGGCTTAGGATCATTACATAAAAACATGAAACATGAAATACAACATCTTTATTAAAAACTTCCTTTACATGACCACTACATTCCCTCGTACTTAGCATTGCATGGGATAACCTGAGGACATTCATAAGAAAAGGGTGATCTATAAAGCCCAGTAAGGGAATACACATGGAATAACATGAAGAGTACAATACATGTTAGACATTAGGCATATCAATATAGAACAATAGAAACATGAACATAAAGGAATGACAAATCATGATAATCATACCATGGAAATGTGGCAACAACACTTAACATGGAATTAGCATGAGCCAAGGCTCATTGCACATGGAGAATGAGTAAATCCTCATTGCACAAAAAGAAAGAGTAAACCCGCATTGAACTTGAATTAGCATGATTCAACACTCATTGCACATTATGTATCATGATACTATACTTTACCCAACGCATTGGAGCGCTATAAGGGTGCACCATTCTTAATCATTTCATTTCATGCATAAGTGTGCCACATGGATCATAAAACATGGATACATAAAACATAATCATTTATTCCACGATAAAGGAATGTGGAATTCATACATGAAACTTTATAATCAATAAGTAAATGTGCATAAAGGTGAATACCCTTTATAGATAAATTGGCACGGTATTCACTACACAATGACATTGGCTTATAAAATCGCTGCGATTTGGGCAGCGTAACGGCATGACATAAATATTCATAAAAATGGTTGATGAGATAGAAATGGGTTCCTCATCATATTTACATGTAATGGATAGAAATTAGGTCATATAAATACATGTCCCAAAAATTTTAATGGAATTTAGATTCATGATACAAAAGTATTGCTTGAATGTAAAAGAGGAGAGAGAAGTTTCTTTCGGAATTTCGGCACAGTAACGGGTGTATATGGGAGGCATTTAATGAGAGAGAAAGGGTATCCCATCATTAAAAAATAAATAAGAAAGTATTAGGGAGGTTCGAAATCATACCCCAACATTCATAATTGAAATTAAAAGGGCAAAACAACCTAAAGAAAATTTGACAAAAATAAGAAAGGAAGAAAAAAACCTTACTTGGAAGTGTGCTTCCAAAGGATAAAGTGGGGCTTGTGAGAGGAATCCTGGGAGCTTGGGGAATCTTGGGAGGATTTTAGAGAGACTAGGGCAGAGGTTGGACGAACTAAAAAGGCTTTGAGTGAGGTGGAAGTGGGAGCTTGGGTGGGTTTATATAGGAAAGGTGAGGGAATTCTTTATTATTTTGGTTTGGGTCCCATTACATTAAATTAAACCAAACCACAATCCATACCATGGTTTTTGCCCATGGTTTTTAGAAAAGGGAAGAGGAAAAAAATATTTTATAAGGCCAAAGTACGAACTTCTTAAAATAATAGGGTTGCTTATGTGGAGGTGAGTCATACTCCCATGGAAATTAATTTAAAAAGACAAGGTGTTTAAAAAGTCTTGAGGGGTCCATTATTACTTTGAAAAGTAAGTCAAACAAACCCAAAATCACATTATTTTAATGTTAAAACATATATTGGCCGAACATAAAGATTATAGTATTTTATTACATCACTATTGTGTCATTATGATGTCATAAAACACATTATATATCTAAACGGTATTTAATTTTTACCCAAAAATTTGACTGTCTCAGAAAATTATGAAAATTTCACCGTTGGATATTTTTGACGTCCTGATTCCATAAATAACATTTATTTTATGTAAATAATTTTCTAAATATGTTAATTTTCACTTTTAAAATAAAAACTGACATTTATCGAAAATTCACGGGTTTTGACAGAAATGGCTTTCAAACCTTAATAAAAATTATAATTGCATTCATAAAATTATAAGATCATTTATATTTAAAAAAATAAATTTATTATTAATATTATTATTAAAATATTATTTAATTAAAAAAATCCCTTAATTTTAAAAAAAAATTGAATTCTTAATTAAATAATAACTAAAAACATTATTTGTAATTTAAAAACTATTTACAATGTATCAATAATGACAATAAAGTATATTCATTATTATATACAAAAAAATAATGTACATGAACATAGTACTATTTATTTGTTACATAACCCCTTAAAATAGCCGCATAAGACCTAAGGGTAATGTGTGATATGGTGACGGACTCTTGGGGTGGCTCAGATAACATCGCTCGAGTGGTAATTTCTATCAACTTCCACTTTTCCCGTAAACGGTCCTGTTCGAGCTTGACATGATGAAGCTCAGCTTGGGCTTGGTCAAGAGCAAAGCCCAAGGATGCCACCTCTTTTCTGAGCTCCGAAAAGTGGGCTTTGTATGGAGGAATTCTACTGGATGAGGCCATCACTTCTTTTGTCTGAGTAAATTTGGATTTGTTAAGGCCCTATATTTATACTAATCATGTGATCACTGTTCAACGACTACATTATCAACGGTCAAAATTCTGAACATAAAACCAATGAATTTGAAATTTTATATAAACATAAAGAGACATTTAATTATATCTAGAGGGATTTTCATTAATGATACTTTGGGTCATTACAATTTTGCATAGAAATTTATCGTTATAGTCAAAAAACATAACCACCTGCTCCTCGTAAGAGAGATCATTTTCCCTATACACAAAGTATGAATTAAATACAAGTGAGGGATCTGGAATTTAATTCCTCAATAGGGATACATTGAATAAATCATGTACTTGGTACATGGTTTGTAGAAGTGTTAATTGATGGTCCATATCTTCGAAAAAATCAAGAATCTAAAAGGGGAAGATATACATGGGACATAACATTCTATTATTCCCAAATCTTATTACTCACTTCTATGGAGATATATGGAAGAATACCTTTTTTACAACATCAAACTCTTGGTCATCTCGATGATTTTCTGTATAGAAATTTTATTGACTTTGGACTGTTTTGGGTTGTTTCTGATTAGTTGTTACCTTTTATACCATTTCCTTAACCATTTCAGATCCCAAAAACTTATGTTTACCATATTATTCTCATCATACATGCATTCTTTATTTTTTTCACATAAATGGATTTATATAAAGAAATATAGATGATTAAGTAGAAACTTTTATTGTAAGAGAAATCATTGAGTGGAATATTTTAATCCCGTCCACCACTAAAGTCTATTGATCATGATCTCAACATGTATTCCAGCATATAAATGGCCTGATCAGACTGTCCATCTATCTAAGGGTGATAAGTCGAATTGAAGTTCATCTCGATTTGTATAGAATATTAAATAATTTTCTAGAATTTTTACATAGGTATCATATCTCGATAACATACAATCTAAAATGGTACCCAATGTTTACTCAGCATGACTCTATTGTATTTACATGAAAATTAATCGAGGGATAAGTCCTATCGAATTAAAATAAAGTGAGAATTCTTTATAATATGATCCCAAATAACCCATATAGAATAATTTCCTATGGATTTATTTTAAAGTCTGGTGATGAAGTCCATGGTGATTCTTTTCACATTTTAATATAGGTATGGTTAATGGTTGTATCGTCCCCTTTGAATTTCATTCATTCTACATTTATATGTTTACTTAACAAGAACTTTTATTTAAATTCATTGATCTCATTCTTCTTATTGTCCCACCAATAATTATCTCAAATATCTCAATAAATATTTTTTCTTATAGGGTGGATGGAGAAGCTTGATCTATGTGTGTCACTAAAATTTATTTCTCTATCTCAACCATGACCCAAATCTTATGAATCATTCCTCAAAAATTTTTATCTCTAAGGATTTATCATTTATGATAGCTTCCACTTTCTTATTAATTTCTATATCATCTCTTTGAGCGTCCTTTATCTTCTCTAAAAGTTACGGTAAAGAAATTATTGAGAATTGAATTATGATGTTCCTTTATTTATTATTCCCATTTCCATACATTTCATATATAGTAATATTGGATCCTTCTCCAATCTCATCGTTTATAAAGATGGAGGTTCCTTTCTACTTTGTGCATATGCGACATTATTTTCTTTACATGGATGGTAGTGGATTGAGAATTCATAATACATGATGAGGTATAATCATCTTTTCTAGTGCATATTATTCTCCATTTGTGTGAATATATATTTTATACTCTTCTGATCTATATATATCTCACTCTTCTTCCCATAGGGATAATGTTATAAGGTGTTCAATGTAAAGATCATAGTCACCAACCCCAGATCATGCATGGGAATTTTATTTCATGAACATTAATAAACCATGAGGCATAGGATATTAATTTATAATTTTATATTAGCACACAACCCAACCCATTTTTTGAAACATTGATGAGTACGACAATGTGTTTCCCACTTGTCAGTAGAGTAAGTATCAGTGCAATGATATGCCTAGTTTTCAACTCTATAAAGTAGTGTTCACATTAACTAGTCTAGAAAAACATTTCACAATTTTGATCCATCTTGGATAATGGATTTTTAAATCATGAAATGTTCCCCAAAAATTATTGTTAATACCTTGCTAGACCAAGCAATCTATTTATCTCCATAACAATGCTAGTTTGGGCCACTCCTCAATGTAATTTTTCTTAGAATGGTCTATAGATATACCTTTACTGGTAATAGAATTCCCCAAGAATTATACTTCCTCCATAAAAAATCAAATTTATTGTACTTTTAATATTTTTCCCTTATTAGTGTATTTATCACGATATTCATATTCTCTTCATGTTCCTCCTTTCTCTTAGAGTATACCAGAATAACATATATAAATACTACAATTTTTTTGAGTAATCTTTAAATACTCTATTTATTAAGTCGATAAATATTTTGTGATAATTAGTGATTATAAAGGTAATAACTATGAGATTGTAGTGTATATAACTCTTTATAATGTAATACATTGGAATATATTCCTTCTTCACCATTAATTAGCGATATCCCGACTGAAGTTCTACCTTATAGAATTTCATGGCCCAAAATAGTTGATCGAAAATTAATCTATCCATTATAGGGTATACTTGTTCATTTTAATGATTTTTTGGGTCTCACAATAATCCATGTAGAGGTGCATTGATCCATCCTTATTCTAATAAAGAGAATTTTCACACCCCATTGTGAAGAACATGGGCATATGGAACCCCTCTCTCGATTCTCTTATAACTTCTTCTTAAGTAATTCTAACTCATTGGTGTAAATTCTATAAGGATTTTTTATATGTGTAGAGATCTAGGTACAAGTTCAACTAGGAACTCAAACTATCAATCAAGAAGAAGATTGAGAAATTCTTTATTGAACACATTAATGTAGTCTCTCATAATTGGAATGTCTTCAAGAATAATCCTCTCATTTTCCTGAATAATTTTGTCTAGATGTACTTACTCATGGTGAAATAATGTCTACAATTGTGATGGTGATTTTAAAGGATCCTCATCCTACTACTTACACTTATATAGAATTTAAGGATACCTCGAGATGTGATGATTGATCTCCCTTTCCCAACAGTTTATGTTCTCATTATATAAATATATAAAATCCATACCTAATATAGAATCAAACTCTACCAAAGAAAGTAAGAAGATATTTTCTAAGAGGTCTAGTCAACAAACGTTGACTGGGAAGGATTTATATTAATTGGATGAAATAATATCCATATTCACTGTTCTCATAAAAATATCAACATCCATATTTTTAGGTAGTGTTTGATTTGTTCCAACAAAATTTCATGATATTTAAGAATACATAGAAACAGAATCAAATAGTATGTTATTTATTATTTACTGAATAACCATTGTACATATCCCCACATAATATTTAGGATCTACCTCCAAAGTGATGATATCAAATGCCCTTTCTACTACCACAGAGGCTATTGTTGTTGATTGTCTCTAGAAACCCTTAGATTAGGGCATTGTCTCGCATAATGCATGTGTTCTGTGCAGTTGATACACTTTATTACAGGCTGAGTATTAATCTGGAACATCCTTTATTCTTCTATGTTTTTTAGAATCAACATATCCATTTGGAAATGATTGTCTTGAAACCCTACCTTTCCGCATTTGAATCATCTCCCCATTACATTTAGATAGTTCCATGGATTCTTCTTCCCACAATTTTGACTTCTAGGATGGTTTATTTTTTTCCTCCATGGGATTTATCTATTAATACTCACATATTAAACTATATTTTCCAATTTTTATCTCCAAATCCATGATATTATTGAGATTCATTAATATCTTTCTCAAATATAATGGAATAATTGGATAATCTATACAAAATTTTCAAAATATCGAATCACCATTACTTTTTATAGACTTGGTGTTAATTCACTAAATAAGAAATCAACCTTGCTTTTAGTTTTCATGAAAAATATAGAGTAATATCATCCATTATTTGTGATGTTTTCCTCACATGCCCTGATAGACTCATCTTCCTTTTAATTTATTTTTAGGATCTCCCTTTCCATCTTAAGATGGATAGTTCAGGGAAAATATTTATTAATAATAATTTCTTGAATGCTTCCTATTATATGGATTAATTATCCTATTTAAATTTAATGATCTTTATCATTATACAAAAATTATTATCTTACCTATCAAAATGATGGACCACAAGAATAATTTTATTATATTTTAAGTATTTGAGGATAAAGGATATCATCTCAATAGAGTTAATCCATTATTACACGATGACGATATTAGAAGATCCGCTAAATATAGGAGGCCTTTATCGCATAAATTATTCAAACGCAACTTGATTTTTCTTAGTAGAAGGATTTAATTCCACATGATTCGTGTTATTATTCATAATGTGAGAAAATTTATCCATTTCTATTAGGAATTAATGAGCTCTCATTTTTATCAGGTTTTGAATCTTGTTAGGGAAATCATTTCATTTTTTATCACCATGGTTATTTGAATGAGTTCATCAATATCCAATTATTAATCAAAATAAGAAAAATAAAAAATAGGGGTTATTGAATAATTACATAATGAGAATACGAAAATAAAACTACAAAAATATAAATAATGACTCATAAATGAAAATTATATCCTAATATATGATTTCCTATATTTCAAAATATGTTTTCTATAGTGATATAATTATCCGTAGGGTTATTATTAAAGTTTTATATTACTAATCCCTGAAAAATAATAGAATATTTCTCTAATACTAAGTATAGGGATATGAAATTATTTCTAGTATACTATAATTGATACTAATTAGGGAGTTCCATTAGCGGCTACACCTATAGGGTTAGACACACTACCATCGCCAGTGTCATCCCTTTTTTCATGAATCCATTGGGTGGAGAGCCATATTTCATCCAATGATCACATGTGAGAGTTTTTAAGGATCAGATTACTTCCATTTTCCCTCGATACCAACTATAGTGACCCAATCCTTTGACACATATTATTAAATGATTTTAATCATTATTATCTATAAAATAAAATCTAAGGATCTGAAAGTCTATTGTCATTAGAATACTTGATATATAATTAAAAAAATAATCTATAATAAAAATTATTTTTATTAATCTATATAATGAATTACTAACTTATCTTGATATCCTATATCTCCATACGATAGCCTTTAGAATACATAGACAAAAGTGGAAGATCTAAAAATCCCAATAAGGTAATAAACATTATACATCAGTCAGAAGTCATGACATGATAACATAAAATTCATGGAGAATTAGTAAATTTATGAAGACATAAAATATAGAAAATAGAATCATATGATAATGGAAATATAGAAATTGTGGACGAATCATAAAACATGATATAAACATGTGTCAAGGAAAGGTGAAAAGAGAGTATCACATGGTAGAAAAAGTCCCTTAATAGATTAGGTTTACTCAAAAATATAATAAATAACATCTCATGAGATAAATATTTACCTAATTAATTGGATAACTATCTAGGTGAACCAATAAAATCATGTTAATGCATATATATTCCACATAAATAATCAATCCTCAGTTATAAACATAAATTTTTACCCGATAATGAACTGGTTTTTGTAATCATGTCATAAGACAAAACCAAAGGGAATATCATAATGATATCCCTGAAAGAGGAAATTTAAATCTTTATTGGACATTAATAATGGAAATATAATAATAGTACATTAATAATGATGTAAAACTGATGTGAAATCATTAAAAATGGTTAGGAATCATTAAAAATGTGCCACATAAGTATTGTTTTGTGGAAAAGAATAAATATTCATTAAAGGATGTAAAGGAATAATTATTTCCATAAAACCATACATGAAAAAAAATGTTTTTCTTGATAAAATGAGTGGTTTTATAAGAATATGGGTGTCTTAAACAAGTTATAAATTTTTCATGAAAATGGGTAAGAAATGGGTAAGTTCCCTTTAATCTGGCTTTCTTATTGAGAGAAACTGAGAGAAAAACTATTTAAAACATTAATTTCCCCAATAAATAAAGATTAATTGATCTTTATACATATCTTTGTAACATATAAATAATATGTCGGAGAATTATATAATAATTATGATTAAATAAATTGGGTAAAGAGATAGAGAGAACATAAGCCAAAGAAAAAATGGATGTTTGGAGAGATCCTTCACCTTATGCATGATTATGTTATGCACTTCCACTTAATGTCCTGGATAATAAATTAGATTCATTAATTATATAATTTATAAGGTTTTATATATTTTTTATATTTATTATAAGTTTATTAAGTTCATTTATGGCCATTTTGATATGTTATAGTGTTAAATTTTGTCATACTGAGAGCATTAGTTTCAAGGTTTCATGGTCGGTTTACTTGTCTATATTTATGGATGTTTTTTCAAATGTTAATAGTACCCTATAATTGAAATTATATGTTATTAATGCACTTAATGGTCTCATATATCATTTTTATTTCTTTTATGAGGTTCATTAATTTGACAAAACATTAAAAATAAATATACATTATTTTATTTATGGGCTGATTTTTATAAATAAAATTTTTAAATAAATGGGAACACTTTTTCCCTTATGGCTACACATCAACCTTTATTGTGAAAATTCTTGGAATTATTAATGCATATGATTTTCCAAATAAGTGAGGCTAAATAAATTTTTAGCTCAAATGTGACTCCACCGCCATTGTTCAAGATGTTATTAATGGTATTATTTGTCTTTCACTGAAGCTGAAAACCCAATAGAGTAAGTGTATTGATTCTATTTCTTCTATGAACTACATCATTACGCATTTATATCATGAGTAAAATCACATGATGATGGAATTTCAAATAAAAGGATTTCTAATATTATATTAAACTATTTTGATGATTTTCCAGATGATTTCACTCTTTTTTAAAAATAAAACATTGTAAAATATCTTTTTTTAGGATGAAGTAACATATGTTTTTATGAAATAAAAGATCCTGGTCCTTTTATGAAGCTCTCATTCTACCATAAAAAAAATATACGACTCACTTGGGGTGATAATACCAAGATTAGATGAATATATACATATATAAACTTAGTGGTGCACAATGGGGAGTGATTTTATATCCATTTATTTTTTAAATATATATATATATATTAAATGACTTATTAAAATTATTATATGGAAATATTAACCCACCATACTAAATGATTATAAGAGTATATATCAACCATTAAGAAAAAATTTGATACCACATGTAATAAATATAAATACAAATAAATTTTAATACCCCATCTATAAGGGTCATATCCTATTTAATTGTCTTAAAAAGGAAAAGGAAAAGTGATGAAAAAAAAAAAGAAAAAATGAATCCAAAAGGAAACAAAATTAATATTTTTGTATCATGAAGTTGTTATTTGTGAGTTTTATCTTTTAAGAATCAACAAGTAATCATTAAATCCTATTTTTTAGGTAAATTTAAAATATATCTTAACCTTACCAAATAAATTAAAATAATGAAGTTAAAAGAAATAAAGAATTGTTCATTCATCAAACTTCAAAAAACAATGATACTTTGATCGATTTTTTAGGGGGGGAAATTCCTTTCTAATGTTTTGGAATAAGAAGAGAGAACTTTATATGAAAGAAATATAGATAAATTTAAATAACTTCATTCATCTATTTAAGTTTTTGAAAAATGGGAACAAAAATGCATGTTTATAAATATTATAGGGTAAAATTTATAGTTTTATCTTAATAATTTTTGAAAAGTATTTTAATTAAAGTATAAACATTTAAATAATCAATTATTCATCAACTCTATTCATTGACACTATCCATATGTTTGTACCGTATGATCAATATTACATTATAACACTTAAGCCATCATTTTTTAATCTTCTTATGTTTTACAAGCGTTGGTTTCACTTTTTATATTAAATTTTTATATTATCATTTTATGTATTTTTTAAATCGAAGTAATGATGTCGAAATAATAGAATTTTCATAATTTTTGACCCCTAAACCCATTCATAATAACCTCACTTTTCATCCTTATCATGAAATCACACCAATTCCATAAATTTTTAGATTTCTTATATTTCACATGTGTGTGGCTTAATATTACATAAGTGCTCAAGTAATCCTCATTTAATGTAATTTAGATTTTATTACTAGAAATAATATTATTAATATATATTAATTTTTTATATACATAATATTTTTTACTCAAAATATTATAAGTATTTTCCATAATATATTATAATAAAAATTACTTATGATTCAAATAAACTTATAAAATAAACATTATTGCAAAATATTTATTAAAATATAGTATTTATAATATCAATTATGTAATTGTTTATATGATATAATCATCTATTATATAACATAATTAAAAAATATGAATATTATTTTTCATTTATATATATCATATTTGGTTATTTTTAAAATGTTTCTTCTACCATTAATTTATTACAAAATTTTAAAAAAATAATATTTTATATTTATAAAATTACATATTTTTAATGATTGTATTTAAATTTTAAAATCCAATTTGTAAATATAAACATCTATCTATAAAATATAAATTAATTAGGTAAATTATTTAAATAAATCAAAAAATAAATGTTTTTTAACCATTTAATAAAATATGTTTTTTCATTAAATTAAAATATAAAATTTATTTAATAATATGTTTTAACTCATAATGCTAACAAATATATATCAATGAAATGAATATTAGTAAAACCCAAAAATAATATACTTTTTTAAATATGTGGGTTCTATAAATAATCCCTTGAACCAAAAATATAGTAAATAATAATGGTTTATTAATTGAAATGTATAATTACTCATATAAAAATTCATGCCAGTCCATGGTTAGATACCCATGGCATAAAAGGGTCTCACCTCATAGCTCATAACTTTAAGTAATTATGAAATGATCCAACCCACACATAGATCATTTCACTGGAGTAAAGTAATTCTTGATTCATCCAAAATCAAAATAAGAACTATATGAACATTTCATGAATGAAAAAAAAAAGATTAATTACCTATTTGTATGACCCATAAAAATCACAGATATGAAGACATTGATTAATTCCCCACCTGGTAACTAATCAACTAACACTTAGTATACCTAAGAAATAAATGGAGTCAGTCATTCCGAATAAATCAAATAAGTTTTTTAACTTTTCTAATAATATAATAAAACAAAAATATTTATACAATATAGATATAATATTATAATAAATGATACTCTTAATTATATGTTACATGATTCAATGATGATAAGATATTCAACATATTCTTGAAAATTTAAAATACTTGTAACTTATCCCTTAACTCAATAAAAATACAAATGTTGATTAATTAAACTTTTCTAATTCTCAAAATATTTTTCATTCCACTAAAAAATCAATATCATGCTTAAATAATTCTAGAAATTTAATAAAAAATCAATGTATGTGGTTCTCTTTATTAGTTCCCTTCCATGTGTAGATCTCTATGCCCATCCGATTACCTGATCAATTTTGGTAAAATAATTCATTTAATATCCTTGTTGAAAGGCATTCTAAGCATACCATTTATTATATAAAATTATTATCCATACAATATATTAAAATAATAATATTTAACAAAAATAAAAATAAATTATAGGTTTGATGAAATAGTTATATATACTTTTCAGTGTACTTTCATGTTTTTAAAAAAGAGAACACCCTTTCCAATAACTCACATACAACTCATGAATAAAAAAATGAATGGAGATCAATACCACATACCAAAAAGGCTATATCAAAACTCAAACATTCACCATATGAAATGAACTTTAGGACCTATTTTAAATATATAAGATGAAGGTTAATCAAATATAGTTAATTCATTTAGAAAATTATAAATTAAACATGGAATATTTTCACCCCATTTTTTTATTTCAACCTATATCACTATTTTTTATGTAAATGGATATATTTTTATTTACCTAATCACATACACAACTTGAAATGTTGTGAGGAATTAAAATGTGAAATAATTATTTTTATAAAGTTTAACCCTGATGAGGGTAACCTCATCCCTGTTATGAATAGGTTTTCATATTGTCACAGATTCTCAACTATTAATTATATCAGAAACTACAAGTGGTTTGGGAAGCTATTATTCTATCCCAATCACACTATATTACATAGGAGAGTCTTCAATGTATTACATAAGTGAATATGACTTATTCTTACATTTTCTTTATATATGAATCTCACTAGTGGTAGATACAAGTTAACCTGTTAAAGTAAATTACTATTCTGTCCATGGGTTTCACTATATCAAACCAAATTATTTGATTCCTCAGTAGAATTATTATAAATTTCATTAAATTCATAGACAGAAATTAATTCAACTTAGACTCAATTTTCACCCAGAACACTCGTATTTTAATCATAAAACCCTTATATATTTTACTCAATCAAACATCTTGGTTAATGACTCCATATAGAATATTAAATATGATATATACATGTTTTCCTTCCTAAAAATATTCATATGTTTTTTCTTAACTCCAACCAATTTGAAATAGTACTCTTTATTTGGAAGTATGACTTAGTTTCTTCAACTTATTTGATACCCAAATGTGTTTTTATATATAATATGATAATTTTACCTTCTTTTTATTCTTCCACAAGAGAGATTTTGGTTATATAAACTCACTATACCACACACCATTATCTCAAAGGCTCTCTATATTTTATTCAAAAGGTTTAAAATCTATCAATGTATAAGAATCCAAATATAATTATAGGTCACATTATTTTCTGTAAATAGAAATATATTTTGGATATTATCCATGAAAAATAAAATTTCCCTATGATACTCTATTAACTCTACACATTTTTCTGAAATAGTTATCACATACAGTATTAAAAACATCCTTTTTTAATTCTTGATCCTTTTTTATATCAAATTTATAAACCATTTTGATTTTTCTACAATAGGATCATGGGACCCTTTTTCATCTAAAAAATCTCAACTACAAATATTCATTTTAAACATACATTCAAAGCTATATAAAAATATATAATAATAGTTTGTGATATGGAACAGCTCCTTTATGATGTGTGAGTTTTAGTAAAACTAGTACATGATCATTCTTGACTCTATACAATCCTAAAAGAATTTCACCCTCATATTCTTATAAAATATAGTAATAATCACAATTGGTTCTGTGATATTTAAACTAATGAATATTATTAAAGGAAATATCTAATTTATTCTTCATTTAAAGGATATTATATTATAAAATATCTTCATATAAACTCATTTAATTTATCATATATTCATCTCATCTATGATATTGTGTTTCTCATATTGAAAATCAGTTTCTCAAATAAACCATATTGATTCACAAGAAATTTGTGACTCATTTAATCAATGAACTTTAGTACATCCATTATCTATCTTTATTACAAAAAATTAGTCTACCTTGATAACCAAAATAGATTTAAAAACATTTCCAATTTGAAAGTTTAAAATAAAAATAAAATACATGCTATTATTTCCATCTCAATAAATATTCTTAAAATAAGTCATAAATCATGTATTTACTAATCATTGTGATGTTTTCCACATGAAATAATTTCTTTAGTGTCTTCAGATGTGACTTTCCATATAATATTGAAATATTTGAAACATGAATTTTTTTTCACCTTTAATATTATTAGAGTTGAACTAATGAAAAACTTATATAGATATATTGATTATTATTATGAAGATTCTAGAAGAATCATATTAGTGTCTCTAATTACATTCATGAAAATGACTTTTCTTATAGATAAATCATTTGAAATAGGAAATCACTTGTTCAAAGTAGTATAGGATGTGTATGTAGATAGACATGACTCTAGTTCAGTTCAAGACCACTCATACATTTCCCTAGACTGGTTTTTATTTATCATTGTATGGTTAAATGACTCCTATAAAGATTCCAACTCACGTTTAGGTGGATTGATGATGCTTACCAAGATACAAAATGATTCTTACACAACAACAAAAATAATACTTAAATAAGGTCCAAATGATACATTAATAGACAATATGACTCATAATTATCTTGAAAATTATGCATAAATAGATTGATATTATTCATATATATTGAGAAGTGGTTACTATTTAGAGTCAAATGACTCATACACAGCCTTTTATTCTTCCAATTTTTCAAAAAATTGAGGAAAAATACTCATGTATAGCTTTAAATATTCATTATAGAGAGTTATTTTTCTCAGGAATTATTTATACATGGAATGGAAATAACTCATATGTATCACTCTAACTGAGGTAAATTTTCTTTTCTAGTTTCAAGACTCTGAAATTGTTTAAATTAATTCATATTCACTCCAAATCATTTTCGTGCTTCTTCAGTATACACAAATAACCATAGAAAATATTCAAATGATTCTTTATATTATAGGAATAATCCAAAACCACTTCATGTTATCCGATGGTACCTAGAAACATGTTAAATAATCAAGTTAGATAATTTCATTTACTTCACTACCTTTAGAATTAGAATTATCTTTCAAATAATGCTTTGTCTATGAGTATTTACTCACATATTCTAGAATACTCTAATCTAGGAACTCTAATGATGGGTTATATCCAACATTACACAAATTATCTAAATACATTGAACCTATTTTAATCTTTATAAATTATAGTGGTATATGATGTATTGTATAGTCCATTTTAGCCATATTCTCTCTCAATATCTCTATGACTTTTAAAATGTTGTAGATATTACCTCTCCAATATTATAACTTTTATTTATAATTAGGATTATCACAAAAATCATATGATTTTGGGTCTACTCACCAAGAAACCACCTCTTCCAAAGTTCTCAAAAATAAGAAACATGCTTCCTTTACATTGTCAATGAAAGTCTCCCCAATCTATTTACCCATAAAATGTGTAGTTGGTATCTTCATGTTCATTCATTGAGTGTACTCTCACCCTATCACCTAAATTCTCAAATATATATATTAACATGTTCATTGATGAAAATCACAATCCAATGGTCACTTCCATCTTCAAATTTTTATTTTTATCCATACTTTCAAATTTTAAAAAAAATAAATAGATGTAAATATTTCATTAGGAATTACATATTCTCTTTCTTTTATTGATAATAAATATAATGGTGGGAAATTTTTCCTCCCCCTTATTTTTACTATACGTTTAAGGGAATGCATTCTTATCTCATTAACTATCCTGGTTCCCAAAATCATCTCCTCCACTTTTTCTCATTTCTCTCCATGTTATCCTAATTTTCGGAGAATAATTTAATATCTAGGAGATATGTGTGGTACCATAATCTTGTAAAAAAATAAATCATTACCTCAACTACTATATTTCTACATAGTCTAAAATGGTGTAAAAAAAGAGAGTTAGATTTATATAACAAGGATATCCATATTCTTACTAAAATGTGATACTAACTTTGAACATGCATATTTAGTTATATAAAAACATAATTTCATGTATTTTTATAATCCAACACTAAAATTAAAAAAAAAATAACAACACATTCATGTTCAAGGTTTTTTATCCCCTATATTTGTTAGATAGTCACTCCCCCTTGATAATCATACTCAATATAAATAATAAATAAAATTGGGCAGTGAAAATCATACCTCATATTTTAATTTTTTAAGAGATATCAAGAAATAAAGATTTCAAAAGAATGAAAAAATATATATCAGCTTTAACTTCAAAGATTTCCCACTTAAGGGATACTCTTTATTTGCCTTTATCATGGATTTCATTCTCTCAAAACATGATATAAGAATTTTTTATATCAGTTGATTTATGATACCAATTACAGTTTACCGTGATGGAAAAAACAAATAAGTTTTATTAAAATTTTAGCATTCACTATTGTCCATATTAAATGATTCTCCTCATATTAACTATTAAAGTAATACCAATATATATATATATCAAGAATGTTTTTGTTTTTATTTGATTTTTAATGTAGGAAATAAATATAAGACCTTTTTATTAACCCATAAACTCATTTCTATGTTGCTCCAATGTGCTTATACCCCTTTATTCATACATTATCCTTATATTTTTAAATCTAACACTATTTTATTAGAATGGGGTTCTATTATTTATTTATTTCTTTCTTCTAATCCTGAATGTGATTTATTATTTTTTCAATCAAGTAACATCAATTATTTTTTTGCTACATCATATTATTTTTAATTTACAATTAAATGCGATATATTTTTTAATACTTCTTTATATTATTTACATCATTATTATTTTTTGTGGATTTTTTCTAGTAGTAACAATTTTATAATGTGAATTAATTGGTTCTTTTTCATTGGAATTCAATATATACTTTTTTATGAAAACTGTCTCATGTACATGGTTTCTATATATATATCTTATCTTCACCTTCCACTTTGATATCTAACAAGATTTTAGTTTAAATTTTTGGGAAACCACCAACAATTTTTTTTCATCATCATGGATGTCAATAACTAAACTAATTCTATTATCCCTTTCTGGAATTGATTATTTCTTTTTAGATTTCAGTTTTCCCACTTCATTCATAATTTTCTAGGCTAGCATGCATTGTTATATGATGTTGATTCTCTTACCATCATAAAATCATCTCTTACATAGTGTTTTTTAAAAAATCATTACATTCCTTATTAACGATATATAAGTGATTGACTGAGAAGTTTTCTTTATTTTTTCTCCATAAGGTACAATTTTTATCATTTATTAATTATTTTTTCTATTTTTGTGGTCTTATTTTTCAGTAGAATATATCTTTTGTTGTGTTGGTACTTACCATCATTAATCATAGCGATGAATAATTTTGTTTAAAATATAATAAAAATTTTGAAAATAATAAAATCGCATATTTTATGATAATATTTCCCTTTAAAAAAAGTATAATTTTTTATATTTGGTATTCATTTGGTTTCAACTCTAATAACCTTATTATAAGCCCTCTATATTTTCCATTTACTTACATGTTATTCAAGAAATAAATAAAGTTGTGTATAAACCTCTAGATATGTGTCTAGTGACAAAATATTTCCTCCTCCTTCTTGTACAAGTAGTCTGGCCTGTTTTTTATTAGAGTTATTTTTGGGTGTGATGTCCACTCTTTTGGGATCCATTTAGGGATATTCTCTTTATCAAAAAGATTAATTCCCCCAATGATATTGTTATGGTATTTTCAATATTTTTATAACTCCATATTTTTCCATAATTTGGAATTAGTACATCCATATTTCATCAAGAAAAATTGAATGAAAATATAATTTTTAGGACTATGGATCGCCTTTTTCCATGATATTATAGAGGGTTAATAATTATATGATCTCAAGATAATCTTAATACTAATAGGATTCCTCTTTGATGAAAAAAAATTCCATGTTTTTTATAGAACATTTCAATCAACTATTTTGGAAGTTCTAGGTTTTTTAAATTTTTAATTTTTCTATTTATTTTTAAATTTTGAACAATTTAGGATGAGTGTGCTCTTTTTATCTTCAATTTATCTCAATCTGTCATCTCATGTTATACACAAATTCATTATTTCAACCTCATGATTTTTTAATAGAAATATGATTTAATATATTTCATGTTTTTAAATTTTACATCAATTTGTGCATCATTAAAATTCATTAAAATCCTAAGTATATTTAGAAATTCATGGATTACTTTAGAGAAAATATTCTGAAGAACATTTTTCCCAAAATCAACTATCTTTAATTATTCATCAATAAAATAATTTATTTGATTAAAAACAAAGATAAATTCATCCATTTCTTTTATATGTTTAGTAAGGGTGTTTTAGCTTCATGAATTTTACCCAATTCTTCTTATATTGCACTAGATTATTTCTCTAGCTATAACATTTTATCATGACTTCATTTTTTGTATGAAAATTTTATGTAACATCTTTGATAGAAATATTATTTAGAAAATCCATAATTCCATAAAATAAATCAATAAGTGATTCATTGGATTCAAATTTTTCTCTATTTATTTTTTACTGATTTGATGAATTATAATCATAGTTTACAATACAATTTCCACTTCAATTACCATCACCTATTGGTTGATACTCATTCCCTATTTTTAATCCACAAATTATTTTCCCCTCTCTTTTTCCTATTTCTGAATATATTGGTAGAAACATCCAATTCAATAATAATAGAAATATGGATAGATTCTTCCATTTGAGGATATTATGAAAAAACATCATATATGAACTTTAAATATTTATAATAAAAAATACTAATGGAAAAAATTATATTATAACATATGATACCTTTACCCTGATACAAAATGAAATTCTATTTATGACCTAGTGCAGAAATAGGAGAGGGGATAAATCAGTTGTTCTTAATTATTTTTAAAAATTCCAATTAGATCATATAATTGTTTTACACAAATTATAATTTGAACCTATTAAACTTTTCATGGTGTAGATGCATTTTTTTATCTCTACCTAATTGCATATACAATATATAATGCAGGAATGAAGTAAAGTATGTGATGGGTGTTTTTATAAGTTTTAGACCTAATTTGGGAAGCCTGATCCTTACTATGATAGTGTTTTAACCGAGTCTTATATTCTCCATAAGTTATTCTAACATAACCTACAATTGGATTGTGTTTTTATCATCCTAACCCAATCTCACCATATTACATAGGTTTTTATTCAATTTATTACACAAGTGATATTGAAATTAATCACACATGTTCTTTAAACAACCATCCCATCAGTCAATTAATAATTCTAACCTATTATTCTAGAACACCATTTTTAATAAATATGTCATTTAATCTAAACAATGGATATGATTCCTCAATATAAAGTATTCAAATTAATTCTAGTACTTCAAGAGAAAAGTTTGAAACTTGGCCTTTGTTTTCATCCAATATAAATTGATCTTATTCAGAATCTATTTTGAGGCTTCACTCTCTCAAAAATCAAGGTTCATGATAATCATTAGATTACCATATATGATTGATGCTTTTCATGAATCCTTAAAATATTCTTTTTCTTTCTTTATTTATCAAACTCCTTAGACACATTGGTTATGATATGATATAACTTGTCAGATTCTTCCACTTATTATCTTCTTAAAAACCCAAATGGGTTTTTCTTTATCATAAAATCATCTATTCGTCATATTATTCTACCATTTGAGAGATTATAGTTATCTATGATCAATTATATGCAAAACACTCTCTTAGAGAATCTTTTTTAAGAAGGTTCTCATTCTTTTAATGTGTATGCATCCATATTTATTTATAGGATGATTTTAATATCCATAAATTTAAATATTTAAGGGATATCATGTATATAAAACCAAATTTTTCCTTAATTCCCCATGATCTCTTAAATGTTTCCTCGAATGGATATATCATTTATTATTATAAAAAAATCCCTTTCCATTTTATACTCTTTCTTGTCTTGGTTGTATAAATCTTTTGAGTCATTTAAATTTTTATATAGTACGATTAGGGGTCCAGTTTATTATTCTCAAAAATTAACCATAAGAAATCCACATTTAACAAATACTTCAAACATAGTATAAAAATTTATAATACAAACTTATGTATTGTACTATCTTCTTTTGGGATGAGAGTGTCTATAAAACCAGTATATGCTCATTCTTGATCTTTCACACTCAATATAGCAAGTCAACCTTCTCTTCTCAACTGTTTCAATATGAATAAAAATGGTCTATAATATTTAATTTAATGAAGATCAATAAAAGGACCATTAGATCTTTTTTCATAATTTATAGAATATTTTTTAAAACTTATCATGTAAACTCATTTATTTTCTCATATATCTATTTCAACCTTGATCTTCTATTTTTTTACCTTGAAAATAAGCACAGAAAACTAACTAAAATGAATCATAATTAATTTTTTGACATTTAGTCAATGAATTTAAGTTCATGTATCATCTTATTTTACTTGCATAAATTCCTCCATCTGAATCACTAAAATATATTTTCAATTATTCTCATTTGAAAATAACAAAAAAGTAGAAAATTGATTCTCTCATCTTAATCTTATTTAATATTCCTTAAATAAAGGTTGAATGATTTATTTAGTAAGAATAATGATTTTTTGAACCTGAAAAATAACTTTATCAAATTTAAATGTATCATTCTTTATAAAATAAAAATTCAAGAAACTCATATTTTTCGAAATCAATATTCTAAAAAAAATTACTATGGAATGATTATTAAGGAGATCCTAATGATTCATATATATAGTCCAAATAAATCATGTGTATGTCTAGAATCACTTGTACCAAATTATTTTTCACACTGATGAATCATATAAAATATAAAATAACTCATAAACAATATCATGTGACAATTACTCTAATAAGAATGAATTTTATACAGTATAGGATCACCCATACGAAGCTCTAAACTAAACTACATTTAACACTATGTGAGTAATGACATAAATGGAGATTCAAAATTACTCATAAACAAGTGAATCATACTTAAATATATAAAAAATAAAACATCCTCTTCAAAAAATTATATTTATACAGAGTCTAAATGATACATATTTAGAAAATATGACTCATATGTTTCTTTGAATGTTTCGTATATAGATAAATATGATTTATATATAGGGTTAAATGACTCATATATATAGTCAAATGACTCATATGTAGACTATACATTTTCCAAATTTCTATATCCGTGTGGAAAATTAATCTTGTGAATGTTATAATGATTCATACACAGAATGGAAATGACTTGTACATAACATTGGGACGTAGAAAATTTTTCAGTTCCACCATCAAAATTCAATAATTCATTAAATTATTTTAGAGTCACTATAAATAATTTTAGGTATTCTTAAGTCATGCTAAATCACCTCTGAGTGGATTAAAATAATTATATGTATTAATAGTATAATCCCAACCCACAATGTATTATTCATAAGGTACTCAGTAGTCTATTAAATACTCAAGTTAGAGTATTTCATGTACTTATCTACCTTGAAAATTATGATCATCTTTAAAATATTCTATCATGTAATATTATATCCATATATATTTAAACATTATATAATCTAGATACTATTAATATGGGTTATCATAAACTTTATAGAGGTTTTATCAATAATTTTAATATACTTTATTCATTATAAATTATTATTACATATGTTTTATAATTCAATCTAGTTCAACCAAATTCACTCTCATCTTTTCCACAAATTTTAAACTGTTATTGAAAATACATATCCAATATCAAAACTTGTCAAATCTATTAGTATTAGCTCAAAAATAACCTAATTTTGTGGCTTCCCACCAAGAATTCATCTCATTGATATACTTTTATAATATAATAAATTTTATTCCTTTTCAAGGTAAATTGTAATCTCTTCAATATCTTTACCCATAAACTGTGTAGTTAGTATAATAATGTTCATTTTTTGGGTGAATTATCACTAAATTTCCCAGCATATTTTTTAAATATATTGGCATGACCATTGGTAAAAATATATATAATCGTAATCCAATGGGAATGCTACTATAGAGAAAGATCAAACATTTCATGATAAATAAAAAACTAAAAATAACTAAAAATTAGAATTCTAATAAAAAAACATTCTATATCTAGAGTGAAATACTCGTGGTTATAACTAAATGGAATGGGAAAGAAGATAAGATTTTGAAAATGTATTTTTTGAATCAATAACAAGTATCTTGAAGGATATCATCAAAATAATTACCATTATTTTATGTGTGTAAAATTATTTTTATAGTAGATGGAAGATATATTACACCATTTAGTTAGGCATTATTAAAATAAGAGGTATATATCTTCTTATAGGTATTTTTAGAAAATTGGCATTCTTAATGTTATATAAATATTAACTATATATATTCTATTAAAACACTTTTTTTACTCATTATTTTATTGTAATGTATATATGGATACACACACACACACGGATATATTTAATTAATTAGTTTATGTAGGGTCTTTAGAAGAATATGAGGAAAAAAAAGAACAATCATGTCATTTTTAGGACGAGAATTTTTTTCAGTGTTAGAAAATATTTAAAAATAAAATTATCATCCATAATTGAAAAAATTTGGTTTGGTGTTTGATTTCTCAAATCACGCTATCTAACCATGATTTATTTAATCATTAACTGTATTATCACATATAAATATAATAAATAATCAATAAAAATAATAAATTAATTTGACAAAATGGGTTTATCACAAGTATTTTTCATGATCCTATTCCATCAGAGAAATATATATTTTAGTTATAGAATAAAAAACTACAAAGGTATCTCATAGAGATTTCAAAACCTTATTTTAGGTAAATAACAAAATGAAATAACATTTTTTGGGTTATAATTAATTTAGGGTTAAAAATATAATTTTTTGAGTTAAAATATTGAATTTACCAAATCAGTGTAATGAATTTTAAGAAGGTAAACTAGTGTTTCCTAAACCTCTTCAATTTTTAAAATTTTATAAGTTCACATTTAACAGAACATCATCCACCTATCAAAGATTTGATTTACCTCTCTTTATTTTTTTTGTAAATATCAACCATATGTATAAAAAATAAAAAAATTTAATAAGGTATTTTTATACTATTGATTCTCAAATAAGATTGACCGCAACCTTGTTGTAAAATCAATATCATAAAAATACTATATGTTTCACTAATATCATAATGTGATTAGGTGAAGATAGATTTTTTCACTCATAAAACTTATGAATTTATCCCTACAGTTCATGAGAATCCTACTCAATATATAGGAATCCATCCTAGTCTTCTTATTGTATAGCGATTCATATTTACTGAAGAACTTCTGAATAAAGAAAATTGGATCTACCGAAAATTATAATGATGGATATCATTTTTTTATAAAATATTTTTCATTTATGAATTGTATTTAGGATCATAAACCTTCTATTACTAAATCTATATGTTAAATAACATATTGAAAAATGTCAAAGAATTCATAATATTACTCAACCCTCTCAGTCTTCATCATATTAATTGTGATCTTCTTTTTCCTAAAGTTATTATTGACTATACATCTCTCCCAAATTTCATGTATCTATATTAAGTGTTATTTTTTATATTAAAGATTAATTATTATATTATAATATTATTTCTCAAATATTCTTGAGAAAATATCAAAAATCTACACTAAATATAATTTTTTTTCAATGCACATTTCGTCTCAAAAGAGTTCTTTACACACAAGATCCTTAAATTTCTTATAGATTAATTATACTAAGTTCACTTAATTATGATTCCATAATATTATTTATTTTCTATTACACCCTTTACTATTTTTCACTTTCACATTCTATAATCCCACAATTTATAACTAACTTCCAAATATAGTAAAATATTTAGTTAAGGCACCAAATTATTTTTATCATAAAATATACACTTACTTCCTTATGTCGATATAGTCATAAATTATATTTAATATATTTTAATTTATAGACATATTTATGATCCATGACATATTCTTATATGTAATCATGTATTGATTAGAACCTTAACTAAATTGGAAATAATTTTTTTCTTCTAATTCAATCCAATCCCATAAAATCCATATTCATATGTTTATACAAGATAAATTTTAAGATTCTGGAGATATACATGTATTATGAAAACCATTGTATTTCATTGATTAACTCTATAACTATATTTAAAATAAGTAAATATCATTAAAATAAATAGTTTCATTGACTGAATATGCCTTTTTTCCAAAGATCTATTCACTTATGAATAAATTCATCATATATATATATATATAATATTTTGATGTTTTGAGTGTAGTTTTTTAAATTTTTTATGTATCAACACATAATATATTTCCAATTTTTCTATTAAAAAAACTTTATCTAATTCATATTTTCATCCCCTCTGAAAAAAAATTTAAATCACCTGTACTTCGTAGGTACATTAAGTAACATTAAGTGTATTGTTTCACGTAAAACATAAATTAAGTAACCTTTATTCAACTATATTGAGTAGATACCACAATAACGCATTAAAATTTTCTAACACACAAATAAATTTCTTCAAAAAAAATTATTGGTCTATCTTAAAAACGTTTAAACTATAATATTTTAGTTAATGAATGTTAGGATTTTTTACTGTAACTTCAATATTTTCAAAAATCATCTTTGTGTAATGACTGCAATTTTTTCTCATTCACATAACTCAATAATTCTTTATCCAACTCAATTAATTGAGTCCAAATACCACTCTTCCCCACACATCATTAACATTTCCATTTTTCAACTAATTTATTATTTACTTAATAGGGAAATATCTTTTTTCTCTTTAAGAACTTATTCCATCACTATATCCAATAAATAATGAATTATATGCATCCTTCCCGACTCATATTTCATCCTCAATTGATATTTTTTTCATTTCTCTATGTCAATTTATTATTATTCCTATTATATACATTACTAAAACATATATAGTATTCAATTCATGACATACATAATGTTCAAAAAATTGTTTTTACTCATTATCATAACAATAATATTTATTCATTTCTAAGTTATGTTACTAGAAAATATATTTTATTCTAACCTATTCATGTTAGGGAATAATAATTATTTAACTTATTTTTAATAAATCCATATTCTCATAAAATATTTTTGAACATAAAAAATAGATAAATATTGATTATCTTATGCTTCATAAATTATTCTAAGAAAATAATCATATCCTTTTCATATGTATCATAATATATTCCTCATATCATGTTTCTCATTATATTTATTCATCTTCTTATGAAGGATTCTTCATCAATAATTTATTTCAATACACTACATAGAATGCATACTCTCTTGTTCATTCAAAGAACATATACAACTATTAATTTATTTTTATTTGATAATTATCACATAATTTTTATCATAAATTGTTAATTAGTAAAAAAACATGACATGAGATCTTAAATTTCAAATCAATATCCACATATTAAAAGTTATCTAATAATTCTATATCAGGGGAAAATTAATTACAATAACTCTATTACTATAAATGGTTAGGGGAACCATGAAACAAATTAATATTGAGTATTTTGAGGTAAAAATGAACATAAATGATTTTTAAGATACATTTTAATCTTGTTTTTGATAAAACTACCTCAAATATTTTTATCTATTGGTTTTTTATTTAATGCGTAAAATTGTTATTTTAAAATTGAAATAATGTGTAAAATGATAAGTGTTGGAGGATGGGATATCATGGTAGATTTATAAAATTTCTAATGATATAAATTAATAACAATAATATATATATATATTGATATATGACAAAAGTGCCTCCAAATTTCATTTATTTCTCGGTCATATATTCTAACAATTCGGTCAAAACCTCTTCATTTATTTTCATTTTTCTTGAACTTCTTCACCAATGATCATTTATTGGGCTTGTAGATCAATGTAATGATTCTTATTCTTCATATTTTATTTACAATTCATTTTTACTTTCAAATAGAAAATTCCTTGGAGGTTTCCATGGTTTAAGATCATATAAAAATGAACATTTTATGATTGGATTTGAGAGGAATATTCATCCATTTATTTTTCTTATTTTCTATGAAACCTAGGGTGACTATATTAAATTTTTTTAATATGATTGTATCTGTATTCGGGTACATATATTGTTTTTTGAAATAATTACTAATTTTTACAAGGTAATGTGATCCACTAAAAATTTATATAGAAATAATTTAATTGGAATTCATTATTTAATTTTTTGATAAGTAAATACATTTTAGTGTTTGTTTTTATTTATAAATCATAATATATTTATCACAATTTATTGGTTATTTGATTTTTTACCATTCATTTATCTTAATGTACACCATCTAAAAAAGATTTTATATAGTTAGGTTGGTTTTTCCTGTTGTGGTTAATTTATTTTGATGTTCAATAATTATGGAATTGGAGACACTACTATTTATTAGGGTAATATTAGTCCTTATTTTGCTAAAAGAAGTAGATTTTTTTAATTGGGTGATGATCTCTATATTAGATTTGTTTTTTACTTTATTACTAAATGATTTTTTCATATGAGTACTTCCCTTTCAATATATTATGAATATTCCATGAATGGAGCAGGTACACAATATACATAAACTCTAAAAATATTTGGAGGACCCTACCCAATACTAAAACTACTCTCATTTTATAGTAAAATTATTTATCATCCTTTTTGTACCATAGGTAAAAAATTAGAAAGGAAAAGTTTTTAAAATAATGAATTATTTATTTATGTGTTATTTATTATTTGATTTAATGATTCATTTATAGAGTCATTTATTTAGTCAATTTATTATTTTATTAATTTATTATATCATAATTTGAAGTTGGATTTATATTTTATCATACACACTTACATATGTATACATTATTTTCCTGGGAATTGAAAATTATTTAGAGTCATAATAGGATATCCAACTAAGTATTTTATAATCACCAATTTCATGTGTTCCTTAGTTTACATGAAATTTTTTTTCCACTATGAGTTTTTAGTTCATGGGATATTTTTCATGGATTTTTAGATTGTTATTAATCAATTATATAGTATAGACTATTAAATGGATTTTTTTTACTTTAAATTATTAATTTCATTTAATTTTTGTTCAACCATTTAAACTCATTTATAGTTTCATGTATTTTAGAAATTATTTATTTACTTGGATTTATTTAAATTATTTATGATATGTTTAAATTTTACTATTTTAGTTATGTTATTTGAGTTTTAAAAACTCTTAATTTTCAATCTATTTTATTTTCAATAAATATGATTATGTTCATCAAAATAACATAGAATGTTTTTATTTATTTTACATACTTATAAATTGTACATGTCATATTTTTGGAAGATTCTAACATATGAATTAAGTATTCATTTAGAGTAAAATTATTACAACCATGATAATATTACCATTAATGCTAGTAACGAAGCATGAATGATTTGGGATAATGATAATGATGTCAGTCACTCAATGGTTTTGGATTTTTGGAATCCTTTTTATTGTATTAAATATGGAATAAGAATATATTTTTTGTATTTGGTGGTAAGAGTTGATAAAAAGACCATAAAAAATCAATAGGTTGACTATTAATATCACAAACGAATATTTTTTAAGAGAAAATTATGATAAAAAGGTATTCTAATTGAGATAGGTATTGGAAGGCCCTAAAAGGGTAACTTATTTTGATAAAGGTCTCTAACTTATTCCATGAAGTTAGAATGTGGGCCATGTGTCACATGAATCACTTAGTCATATATTTAATTTTATTATTATAAAGGTGACTGTTTTTTTATTTATGATACGGTGATGAGTTTTTCTTTTCATCTCCCAAAAGAAAAATAAAACAATTTTGTTTTTATTTTTTGAATGTGAAATTTTGATCTTGAAATTTTAATATTCCAAAACAATTACAGCTAAAATATTATGGAAACCCCTTGGAAATTTATTTTAAATGTGTTTTTAAAATTTATAAAATTATGTGGTATTTATATGGAATGGTTTTTTAAATTATTTGTTTAAATTAATAAATTTTGACTTTAATATTATAATGAAATTATTTTGAAAATGATGTAATTTGAAAAGTATCAATTCATAGAACCACTATGAGATTATATTATTTTTTTAAATAATTAATATGATTTTTTGAATATTGTATTTTTTAAAACATATAATTTTAAAATGAGGACATAGTCTTGGGAATAAATTTTGTTTTTGAAATTTTTTTTATAATCCCATGGTGTTGTTTTAGATTGTGTTTATAATTTTTAAAATATTTTTGAACATTTTATACAATGTGATTCAATAAAATGGATTTATTTTGAATGTAAAATATTGATATGAGGATTGTAAAATTATTTTTTTTATAACTAAAAACATAAAAAAATTTAAATTTTTAAAAATATCTTAAGACATAATTGTTTTGAGTAAAATATATTGAAATTTATTTTTATAAATTTGTTTTATGTAAGATTCACATGGTTTCATATAGAGGTGTAATTTTAAAAATATATTTTATTGTAAAAATTAGTTGATAATTTCATAACATTTACATCGGAAGAGTCTAGATCAATAGATACATAAATGGGAGGGGGTAAAATTATGGTGTAATATTTTTTACAATTTATTTTAAATTTAATCCTATATGAATCTTTATGTTCATGATATAACATTTTTTATCTCTTCCTCAACTGTATGAAACTGAGAGGAAAAATAATTTCAATCACTATATGGTTTTTCAAGGTTTGACTAGAAAGTTAAAACTTAATAATTTTTACTTAAACATTACCATGACATTGATTATATCATTATTTAAATTTGTATTGATTACAACAAAATAATAAACCCAAATAATGGTTGGTAGGGAATCATACAATTCTTATGGGAGGGTATCATCCACTTCTCAAATGCAATAGGATGTTATTTATACAGGTACCTATAGTCATCAATAATTTATTATAATTTTTGAATGATTAATATATTCAATGTAGATCAGTTTGTATCTACATATGAAAATAATATCCCCTTATTTACGCATGTTATGTGGCCAACAGAACAATTTCAATGAAGTATCAGGAAAATTATCCTTCCTTCTAATTATTTCACAATGATTGTGACTATACATGAGAGACCACATGCATAGTTATATCTTATTACTTCTCAAAAACAATCCACTAGATTTTGAGGAATATAATAACTATCCTCAAAAGTGAAGATCAATGATAATGAAACACCTATCGATTATCATCATCATCTTCTATATTCAATATAAATATTTTTCAATACTTTAAAACAATATGAGTTTCTTGATTTTTCGTTTTTGATTATTCAAAAATTACTTATTATATGCTTTTATATTTAAATAATATATTTAAAAATATTGTTTATATTTTGAATATAGAAACAATTTGATTTTAAGAAGTGCGATCTTATCAAATTTCAAACTTGTCAACAAAATCCAAAAGTCGTTTTTCATTTATTCTCTTTCAAAATCTAAATAGATATATACATTTAATTAACCAATTGACTTGTTGTTTTCCATTCTTCAATATATCAATGAAATTCATGGGTATTTTAAATTATTTTTAAAACATCATGAAGTTAAGCACAAATATTTTTGTTATGATAACCTTTTTTTAATGAAAATTCCTCTTACATCATCATCTAAGATTAGGTTTGACTCTTAATTATCTCCTTCAATGAATACTCTTTATAATGGTTGTTATTTTTAAGACATTAATAAATATATCAAGCATCATATATTTTAATTTTTCATATTCTTCAAAAAAATTAAAGTATATAAACTTACATAATATTTATAACATCTTATGTATCACTATTATGAGAATCAATCATCTTAAATGATATATAAGATAAATATTTTTTCCAAATATTAAATTAACTCCATAGAATATAATAAAAATTTAATGTTTCTAGTTTGTCACTTCCAAATAATATTATATATTATGTAATATAATTCCATTTAATGCATTTCAAACTCCCATAATCTTACAAATCAATGTAACCTGTTTTCCTCTATTTCATTCCCATTTCTTATAGCCCACACATCATACATATAGCATAAGTTAATTTCATGTACCAATTTTCTATTGTTTTGTTAGATAAAAAAATTATGTATAAACTAAAAATGCACTATACAAACCAAAAATATTACGTGTGGCAGAATTTTCTTCCCTTTTCCATATTTAAATCATTGTATATTTTAAATATCTTAAAAAGTTCCTTATAAAAGGATGAAAAAAAATACAAAATTATCCATTATTTTTATTAGGTTCTTCAAAATACCCCATTGGATTTGATTTCAACCTCAATAAATCCCTTAAAGAAACATCCAATAATATCCTTTTTTAAAAATAACTATCTTGACACAAGACCATGGAATAAAGTAGTGTTTGTGAAATAATTTGATCCCTCAGTGATAAGAAATTTTCTCTTACCATTCTCTCCCACAAAATCTAAAAACTCTTCAAACCATTTTTTCCCACATTTACATAATTAAAACAATATATTTAGAATAGAACATGTACATTGTTTAATAATTCCCCCCATTTGGAAATATAATCAACTTCATGTGGGGGTTAATACAAAGTTCATCAAGTGTTATGGAAGGGATTAAACTTTATGTTCTGCCTCAAAGTCTCAAATCTGTCCTTAGGCATTTGGTTAGGGAAGATCTCAATAGGTTTATCTCTTCTAGAAATAAACTCTTATTGTATATAAAAATTAGAAACCTTATATTTGATGAAGTGAAATATTATAAAAATATATATATATGTAAAGTATTACACTATATTTTTAGAAAGATAAATTTCACTTTTGTTTTCAAATGAAGTTATTATCGTTCCATTAATATACACCAAAAAATATTCAAATTTTTCTTTAATCCAAATCATATTTGAATAAGAACATGTAGTAGGTACATAACGATATTTAGTGGTAGTTAATGTATCTATATATTTTTCCTTTATTCATAGCCAAAATAAAATCCTCCTACAATAAATATCCCACATAAAGTAGACTTTTTATCATCGTAATCCCCTACCCATTTGACATTAAAAAAGTATTGATAGATTCAAGCCATAACCAATTTTATACATCATTATAAACTTCAATTTCACTTTGATTTATTTAAAAATTATATCACAATCCATCAAATGTAACTATTTTTGTTAAAATTATTACATTTTAAACAAGGTAACTACATAAAAACATCATGTCTTGATGCAATGAGACAGAGAAAACTGCCAATTAGTTTTCTTAACACCCTTTGGTTTACATTTTATCCTTCAAGATCCTTCCCATTCTTCATTACTATATATATTGGTTTAGATACTAGTCTAAAATCTTCCATATATAACTAATTTATAAATTCTCTAGTATAATGTTCTTAGGAAATGAAAATAATTTCTTAATTTTATGGAACATTACTTTCAAAAAAGTACATCAATTACCCTATCATAAACATCTCAAAATGATTCATTAAATATTTAGAAAAATATATAAAATAAATCTCTTTTGGACCGACTAAAATAATATTATCAATATAAAAATTTAAAATATAGTTTTTCTACTTCCACATTCTGCACATCAAGGTAATTGTTAGAAATTCCATTAATGAACTCCATTTATCACTATTAATGATAAATATATAATACTTATCAATATATACTTCTTAATATTTCTCTCTATTCTAGAATTTTGATTTAACATCCATTTGATGTATTATTTAATACTTTTGAGATATTATATATAGTAACAGTATAATTTCTTATACCCATGTAACTAGGGAAGTGGTTTTTTTAATATCATTTCCTTATATCATTTAATAGACTTTATATATATGTTTTCCATTATTCTTAGTAACTTATCTTCTGTCA
The DNA here is from genome assembly GCA_963277665.1 of Viscum album. Classification (NCBI taxonomy): domain Eukaryota; kingdom Viridiplantae; phylum Streptophyta; class Magnoliopsida; order Santalales; family Viscaceae; genus Viscum; species Viscum album. The sequence goes on from OY728148.1 coordinate 399,150,188, forward strand.
TTCATCATATTATTTAATACATACTTGGACAAATAAAATTTTTATCTTTTGGAGTAGAGAAAAGATACCAAAAGCATTTCTCTAAATTTAATCCAGGGCATCAATAATATAATTGGCCCATTATTTAAATTTATTATCCATAATAACTAAATGTAGAAAATCATGTGATATAAGAGTTGTTTTATTGTCAAACCTAAATATCCTTCAGGTATAAACTAAACCATTGTGATCTACCATTGTATTTTCTACTTGCGCATACTTATTTATCTTCATAACTAGATTAATCAAAATGAACTTTAGAATCATGTTACTCATCCTCAAATTCTTCCTCACTTGCCTTCTCAAGACCCTTCTCCCTTTCTTCATCAAATTCTGTAAAAATGTAATTTGTAACATTAAGATTTTATTTATTTTCAAATACCTTAACATTATGAATTTCAACCACATTATGATGCATATATTTCCATAACTTTTAGCTATTTTCATTACATAAGTATCCAAGAAAGTTACTTTCCTCATCCATCTCATCAAACTTCCCTACTTTTTTTGAATTTTTATCAACCTAGGAATTCTAAAGACTATCAAGTAGTTAATTTTTTGTTTTATTTTGTACCAAATCTCATTAGAAATACTGTTAGAATTATGTCTCAGTATAAATTTTTTTTGAATGTGTATATTAGTTTAAACACATTCCCTCTAAAAAATATTACCTTGTGATCTCAAAAATCATTATTCCACTTATTTTCAAATTATTTATTAATCTTTTTAGAAACAAAATTTTTATAGGGAGTTCAGGAAGTTTTGTATTGATACAGTATTCTATATATAAAATGTTATGATTGAAAATAATTTATAGTAAAATACCTTCTATTTTTTATTCATATTTATTATAGAAACCCCAATATATTTCTTATTTTTATTTCTAAAAACATTAAAAATCTTCACAACCTAAAACTTATGTATAATAAATATCAAAATGTCCATTCATGTAAAATATTAAATATATTTGATTATTTATAAATCACATATAGAATATTAACTCATGATTTTTACTCATAAAAATATAGGTGTTAACATAAGTGACATGGTTGATTTTATATCCACTCTTTTAATTCATCCTCAAACATCCCTTACTTCTTAACATGGTTCACCCAAAATATAATTTTCACTAATAAATTGGTGTAGATTTATTAAGAAATTTTCTTTTAATATTTTTATTAAAATATTTTTATCATGATGATCAGGTATACTATACAAAAAATACTCTTTTTCACTAATGTAGAATGAATTTCGTGGATATCTAATCTAAAAAATATCTTCACTTATTCGTTCACCTATTATAATGATCCTTCTATATTTAATTCATTTTTTGAATTAATCAACTCATTTTAAAATAGATTTTTTCCATTTATAATAGAGTTGGATCATACACATAAAGCTATGTTTGAGCCCACACATAATCAATACATATTTATATTTTAAATTTTGAGGTAGAATTTTAGTTGGACACATTTTTTTGATCATTGGGTGGATTTTATTTAAAAAGAAGGTAGTAACACCATTTTATTATTAATTTTTATTAAGAATCATATTATCTATGACCACGTGTGATAAGAAACCAATTTAAAGAAACCATGTATTACTCCTCTTGTTGGATCTAAAATCAACATTAGTAAATAGTGATTTATCTACATTTCTTCTTCTGTGAGAATTCATATCTTTGTTATTCTGTTGTGATTATCCTTGAAGATTGGTCAGATGTTCCTTATTAGACTTACTATGTTAGTCTCACTATGCATGGATTTCATAAATTTATTCAAATGTATTTTGAGTATATAATTTTTAAGAATTAAAATCTAAGCCCTTCATATTCTTATAGTAATTAATTACATACCATAGATAACACCCCCTAAGTTATTTCCTTCTTTGATTCCATGTAGGTGACATTCTTATAGAATAAAAAATATTCATTATTCCCATATAAACTATAGTATAAAAAATATCCTTTAAAATTAGTTCTTCCTTGAAACTTTTGAGTCTGTCAGTAAACTATAACTTAATATATTGGTGTTTTTATATCTTATATCTACTTTGGTTTTGAGGTATATCTCATTTTAAAGTAGATATTATCTTTCTAGGATGCAAAAGTGATATTTTTTAGTTTTTCTCTACCCAAAATTTCCATGATTGGATTATGGGTTCTATATTATTATATAAACCATATTTAACATCCTTGTGCATCATAGGTTCTCTTTCTACCTGATATTGTGTATAAATATTCTCAAAAGAAATTTAATTTGAAATTATTTCTACATGATATTTATAGAAATATCAAATTTTTATTGGGACTTTTTATATTTATTATGCCCTGATTATGTCATGTGAAGTTATTATTTATTGGAATAAATCATTTTCTCTACCTCCTCTAACATTATATCTTTTTTAGTAATTGTTAGCTTGAGAATATTTTTTTTACTCAGAAAATTTATTATCTTTTTTATGGTATTTCAATTTTTATTTCTTTATATAAATAACCAATTTATTTACGGACTTTAATTCTTTCTTGTGTTGAGTTATTCTTTCAATACATACTTCAAAATAAGATTTTATAATGGTTAAAGTGTCAATTTATTTTATTTATTCCCCACTTATTGATATTTCTTCTTGTATTTAAAAATGTTCCATTACATTAAAAACATTTTTATAAAATTATCATTTATAAATACGACCTTAAGTTTATCATACATCCTCTTATATACTTAGAATGCATCTCCATTTTATTATTTTATGATTTTATTTGTTCTATCATGAATTAATAGTTTCCAAATGACATCTTCCATATTTATTTTTTGTAGAATTTATTCATCCTCATCATCTTTAAACTCCAAACCATTTTCATAGGAAATTATTTTGAATATTTGCAGCGACACCATAATTAAATCATTTATGTGGAATTATTCATTTTCATTGATCCATTCACTTTTTTATATGTTTTGAGTTAATTCACATTATCCTCTTATATTATTCATCATTTTACTCATAAACATCTCATTTAATGGAGGACATAACTTTATTATCTATGATATTGAGTTTTTATGTCATTAAATTTCATTTCAACCAAATAATATTTCTTGAAAATATAAATCAGAGTTATCTCATTGTTGATGAGATTATTATGTCACTCATTAAGGGATATGAATTATTTTTCATATAGAGATGATATATTCAAATAAAATCTATCTAGAAAATTTTTGATCAACTTTTTGACAGTAGTTGTGACTTCAAACATAACTCTAAATACCCTAAGGAAGCATTCCAACTTATTCACCCTGAAGAAATAGTAAACAATTATCTTTTATTAATACAGTTTTATGTATTTAAACATAGATATTCAAAATTTTCATTTCGGTTCCTCTAATTTAAAAATTCACTCTTATATGTTTTCAAACTTGTCAAATGTTTCAATGGATAATTTGTGTCCCATTTTGTGTAAAACTTATCAAACAATAATGGTATAATTTCATTTTTTCAATTTCAATTATCCTTTTAATATATATTATATATAAGTTTTAGGGTATAATCCCTTACAAGGGAAACAAAACCCACTATTATAGTATCACTAAATTCAAGTCCTTGTGATAAAATATAGGAAATCGTTCCATTCGTCTATCCATGAATGTTCTTCTAATCAAATATATGAACACCCATATTGTTGATATAATTCATACTCTTTATTTAATAGAATAATATTTCATAGGTAACTTGGTTATATATGATTCCAATTGAATATATTGGATCAGTAGACACACCACTAATATGGGGATGAATTAATGACACAAAACATTAACAATTTATTTTAGAAATAAACCTCTTTGATTTTAAAATGACATGAACACATCTTTTTTATCTCTTCCTCACCAGTATGTAGCTAAGATGAAAACAATGAAAGAGAGACAATTTTTTTTATGAGTTATAAATCTAATTATGAAAGTTATTCCTTTATATATTTAATTTTTTTTAGGTGATATAGAATCTATTAGTTTTTAAATTTTTAGTTATTAAAATTTCACAAAAACTGTACATAATAGTTGGGTAGGTGAAATCCATATCACAAGGGTAGGTATCATCCACTTACCTAACAAAATAGTGTTTTATTTATGTTAGTTCCCTTAGTCTTCATGAATTTAACCTTCTCAATGTTTTAACAAGATCTTATAATGTACATAAATATGTCTTTATATCTTATAATAAGATCTCATTCATCATGTTTGGTCTTTGGAAGTCATAATAATTTCAATGAAGTGGTATGAAGGAAATACTCCCTCATTTTGGTACCACTAATTTTATATAATTATCTATTTCATTATATATATTAAATTATGGGATGGTTGAGTTAAATACAAAGATTTATTTTAATGGATTTTACTATTTTAATAGTATTTTAAGGGTTCTTGGAGTGAGAATAGTTAAAGGAAACCATCCATATTCTCCAGAAAATCATTCAAGATGAATATGGGAGTTACTTGGAAGGTGCATGGTTAGTGCAATGTTTTCGAAAACATGAGGCCTCACCATTAATTTTGGATGATTAGGATATTACAGATTCATATGTTTAGTAGATTATTTTCCAAAACATGTGTCCTAACCATGTGACCTAGAAATTTTTGGATAATTTTTATTTTCATGGTTAGTATATGGGTTTCCTAACTATGTGACCTAACTATGAGACTTCATTAATAAATTATAAAAATGGTTTTAATACTCAAATTTCACTAAAAAAATCTTATTATTCTTATCATATCTTAGTATCTCAACTCTAAACCATACTCTAAAAATTTTCTGATGATATTCAACTTTCTAACTCCATTATTTATGATTCATCAAGCATTGGATCTTAGAAAAAGTAGTTAAGGGGAATATTATTTCATTCTAATATAGATATTATTTTTCTTCATTAAAAAACCCTATATTTGGATTTTTATGTTCTAATCTATCACATAGGACAAGTTTTGATCAATTAGACTTATGATTCATTAGAGAAATGGAAGAAATAGTCTAGATCCATAGTATCATGTGAAGATCTTTTATTTAGGTAATTTTCAAGGAAAGTGGATTCAGTATTTTTTCAAATTTCTATAGAATGAGAGGGATTTCATGTTTTTAAATAAATGAATTATTCATTGCAATGAAAAAATCAAGTTTAATATCTACTAAAAATTACCCTTGTTGTCTGGTCTATAAATATTTAGTTGTGGGTGTTTCTCAGAGTATGTTTGAGAAAATTATATAATGAATTTTCCTCAAAAAATCATTTTCGGTGTGAGAACCTACAAGAATTCATATAGGTGTCATGTGTTAATATTTTTATTATATGAAGACTTATCAGTATAGACTTGATTCCGTATTCCAAACTAATAACCTCAGAGTATATGTCACCAATTCACCACTTGATAAAGCATAAATTACCACTCACAAGTATAAGGATTTTCATTCATCATTCATGTGTGTGTGAGAGAGAGAGAAATTAAACTATGGATTCCAAGTGGGTCTACAAGTTTTGTGAACTATGTTTATAAAGAAATTTTTTTTATAAACTAATTTATATGTCTCGTGATATTTTATATAAATAAACTATATTTTGTATAATCTTATTTTATGTGGTTTCATTTATTTTATAAAATTTTGAGATGACATAATTCTTGTTTTAGTGGCATATATAGTGAATTCTTGGCGTTTTCCAGCTAGGTATGATTACTCACCCCAAACATATTCAATTTGGTGTGTATGTAGATATTGTTTTACATGTTATAGGAAAGGGTAATATTTTGTATTTAACTAGAGGTTCTTATTGATGTAACTATCAAGGATGTTGGATATGGATATTGAGAATTGGACATGTTTTCCGTGTCTCTGGTGGTTCCATCTTGGTGTTGAAGTTATTCTTTATTTTAAATTATTATTTTTTTTAGTTTCTTATTTATATTTTTACACTAATTATTTACCTCTTTATTCTCTGTTATGTTATATTGACTATTTCATTATTTATATAGTTTTAATGGGTTAGTTAATCTTATGGTTGTATGTGTTTGTTCACAAACTTTTGAAAAATGAAAATATTTTCCCACGTATTCTCATTAAAACATTAATATTTATTTCTAAATATTGGTGTCTACGGAATTTTGCCTATGTTCAGTAACCCCTAGGCCCTTTCAAAGCCAATGTTTACGGTTTTTTTTCAAAAATGGTATCATTTTTGTAGGTCTACCAATCTAAATAGTAGTATGAGGATAGAATATATCATAACATGAAATATTTATTGTAAAAAGATATGTATTCTTTATATTGTACTTCATGTTACTGGGGTTGTTTGTATATAATAATTGTCTTGAAACACTTATAGTTTTTTTGTTATCTCATCATCATGGGTTTAGATGATGAGTGGTGGATATGAAGAATTAGTAAAGAGACATCCCACTCAGGCTATATTATCACTTGATTATTTGAAATTGGAATTGTGTTACAATGATTTTGAGTTATTGAAAATGTTTATTACATAACCTCGACAAAGGAAGGAGTAAAATAATTAAATAATAATTTTTTCTGGTATTTGAAAGATAAATTCACAAATAAAAAAGAACAAGAGACTAGAAAAAAGATGAAGTAGAGAATGTTTTACCACCTAAACCACATGTGAACCATTATATTGTGCAAAGTATTGTGTAATAATTCCATGTTGTTGTCAAGGGATATCGGGATAAGGAAACTCAATATGATTCACTCTTTTTTCATTATTGAAGGACTATCCACTGACATTCCAATGACATCCCATACTTGAAAATGGGGAAGTATGGATACGTAGAATGAACCAAATATTTTTCTTCCATGAATGCCCAATTGAGATGAAATTTAATATAGGAATATACATGATTGATGACCTAGAACAACAACGGTGGGACTTAATTGATCAAGTGAATATGGATCATAGTTTTACATGGGAAGGGTTAAAGTAGTTGTTCACTATAAATGAGTCATGTTAAGAATTACATATTATACAGAGACAATAAAATAATCATTAGTGGGATAAAGAGAGAGATCTTGCATGTAATCTTAGTGGAGGGTATACCTTTTTTCATCAAATTATAGGTAGAAAACCTGTGTAGCGAATAATAATAAGGTGATAGTTATTCTTAGGGTATTATGACACCATAGATTCAGTATTTTGGATCAGTCTCTTGTCCATAACATCATAATAATTTATCAAGTTTCTTTTAGTTTGTCTCCCATCAGTATATGAAGAAATATTAGACTATAGCACCATAATATTGTAACTACTTTGAAAAAATAGGACATATCAAGAAATATTTTATTGATATATAAAGCTAATATGAGGAGATAACTCAATCTAGTTAGATGAATCACATAATCAATTGTGGTTATCTCATCAAAATAGTAATTACCCTCAAAATCAAGTGAACCATGATGACCCCAGGAACACATCGATAGTCAATAATGCAACAAAAAAAGGGATACAAGACTATTTTAATGTAGTTAATTGATAGTTATATAGATTTGAGTAGTATCTTTAGATTGAGAAACTATGTCTCTTGACTATGTATGGTACAATTATTATAATTTCTTATTTGATATTGGTGCATCATATTTTTTTAATTTCTTCTCTTACTGTTAAACAATTCGTCTAGCATATAGAGGTGATGCTTTATGTCATGGTAATCAAGACAACTCTTGGTCAGTGGGAATTCATAAGATTCTAGTTCCTAACATGTACCATTACCATTGTTGTAGTATATTTTCACTAGGATTGTACTATCTATGAGAGGTATATTTTCATGGAAATATTTAGAATTTACTAGTTAGTTTAATTCAAAGACTATATTTATTTCTATGCTTGTAATATAACTTTAAATTCCCTAGATAGAGTGGTGTATTTATTTAAAGGGGATTGGGAGATGAATTATGTCCTATAACAAACATTAGTGGTAATATATGGAGCCATTTATAGTCATCATAAAGTACAGATTTTTGGAACTATATATGAAACAAGAAATATGACTCTTCCTAAAATAATGGAATGATACACATATCTCTTTCCAAATTTTTTCTCAAGGAAACTCCCTAAATAGGTAATTTTAGTTTATATTTATTTATTCCCAAGATGAATACCTATTGCACTTCCTTCGTACAGAATAGATCTTAGATTAGTGAATGAATTAAATATACATATAGAATAATTATAGATCAAGGGCTTCATTAGACCATGTATATCCAATCAGTATACTTAGGTTATATTTGTAAATAAGGTAGATGGTTTCCTTTGATTGTGTGTCAACTATAAAATACAATATCATGTTATGATCAAGAATCAATATTTTTTTCCTTAAATCAGTTATATGTTCAATGAATTTATAATATCTAAGTGGTTATCTAAGATTAATATTTGATCAAGATACCATAAACTCAGACTTATGAAATATGATATTTCAAAGACATCATATTGGTGTCTATCCATGTGTTTTGAATATCTTTTCATTCCCTTTTGTCAAAAAAATTAACCTATAGTTTTCATGACATTTGTCATGACCCGTCCCACGGGGCCCGGGCCGTGACTACCCCAAGCCCGCCTCCCTAAGGCCAAGGGTGGGGGACTAGCACTGAACGCATCAACCTGCAGGTGGGAGGAATTAGCCTAGATACCTATATGCAAACACACTCCAATATATGTCCCAACTCATAAAAGGGAAACAACATACTGCTTAATAAACTGAGTGCAAGTATAACTAAAATAAAGTGGGGCATAATACAATCCAAAGAAAAAATATTCAAAACTGTAAAGTTAGAAGAGTTCTACGATGGTCATATGCAGTAAACCCCACATGATCATGAGAGTAGTGAATCTACTAGAAGCTAAAGTAGTACGTCATTTCCACCTAGTCCTACTGGCCCCCTCCTGGTCCTAATCGACCAATCCTACTATTGTAGTGTTTGTCTATCCCATCTCCCTGAGCACCCTTGTCGAAATGTCGATTGTATACACCAGAAACAATAAATGTGGGTGGAGCTTGTGCAAGGGTGAGTAACAAAGTACTCATCAGGGACCCCAAAACAAAAACAAATAGTGCAAAGAAATTCCTCAAAGTAAAACATGAAACTCAAGGAATCTCACATCAGGTATATTCTAGGGTAGTAAGAGTAGACTCATTAGTCACAAACGTCGAACTCATCATCCACTAAATCACTCGTATTATATCGAGTACATTGGGCCTTATGAGTCACATAGTGACAGTTCCTAATAACATTGAACTGATGTGGTACTCATCCCTAATGAGTACAGTGGGTATGCTAGGTCACACAGAGTTGTTCCCTACCATGGGCCTACTAGGTCACACAGAGCCGCTTTCCACCTTGTCTGGACTGAGGTACTCCTCCTATCGAGTACCATGGGACATCTGGGTCGCACAAAGTCTCTCCTCACCATGGGCCTGCTGAGTAACAGAGAGATGCTTCCCACATGGCCATCATCGAGTAGTCTTCAGGTCTCATCCAACTGCAGGGTTTCGTATGTAGTGTTATTTGGATAATCTCTCCTCAATCCATTCATCACTTCTCAGTGTCATTAAAGTCTCCACAAGGCATGCTGAAAGATCAGTCTCCTCAAGAGGGTCGCAATGACTCCAATGGCCTGTCAATCGGACACACAGTTTTCAAGATACGAGCATTTTAGTAACTAGGAGGACAATTATGATGGGGTCTCGTCTAACTTGGTAGGACCGATGCGACCAACCCGGCTCAAGGGTTCCACATACCCCAGTTCATTCTAATGGAACTGACCTAGATTGGTCTGGTTTGGGGTCGGTTTGATCTGGCATGCCCATTAGGCCAAGCACAATAGTCCTTGCTGGACCCGGCTTGGTTGGCAGAGGGTCCAGCCCACTGGGTCGACCGATGACCTAGTCTAGTCTGAGATGGCCTGAAGGGGTGCGGTCCGGCCTGGTGAGGGATCAGGTCGCCAACAAGGGTACTAGCCACACGGTTTGGCCAGTGTGATCCCTTAGGATGCGGTAGCCAACCACGTCCCCTCCGGTTCGAACGTAGCCCGCAAGGGCGGGCCGCGGCGCCTCCGGCCTGTCGGGTGGCCCAAACGCAGGCCACCCCTCCATGCGGTGCCCACCTAGTGTCACATCCTCCCATAAACCACAGCGGCTGACCAGCCATGGACTCCCAGTCAATGTGGCCCGCTGGTGTGGGCCTCCGCCTCTACGTAGCCAGTGAGGCCGTCAGCCACCACTACTGCTGACACCGGCGTTCCAGAAAAATCTTTGGTGGGCCACCAGATGTGCTCCGGAGGTCCGTTCCTTGTGCCTCTTGAACCAATGGTCTCCGGGTGAGGATTTATTTACCGAGAAGCCTCAAAACTAGCCTTGACTTCACTTTGAGAATGAATCCACTAGGAACACATGAGAGGAGGTACTCGGGCCTTATTCATGTCAGACTAGGCCCTCCATGTTAGAGGTTTTAAGAGGGGTGGCTCGGGGAGGTTTTCATTAAATCATTCATGCCAATTTTTAATCCTGAATAATCACCCCAAAATAAAGTTACACTCCCATTATAACGCATGATATGTGGATCAACTTATTCATGGGTTGATCTACATTTCTCATTTTTCAAAAAAAGAAACAGGTAAGAACTTTTAAAATATAAAAACCCCTGCCTCTTTGAAGTTTTTTTCCACATGTTCGTCCTTGAGGGGTTTAAGATGTTGACGTCTCTTCCCAACTCTGATATTCAAAATTCGTCGAAGAAGAAGAATAAGTTCCACCGGTGTTCTTTATTCTTCGTGGGGGTGTAAGTCCATTAGATGTTTGCCAGAGAATCCACCAATTTCTTTAATCAATATTTTCCCAGCATGACAATTATAAATAAGAGCACGTTGCAGCATTCCCATTATGATGTGACATCACGTTGTTACGTTGTTTTATTTAAGAAACGCCATTGATGTTACGTGCTATCAAAGCATCATTATGCTGTGAGTTTAACAATACATTAACGATCCTCATTAATGTCCATCGTTACCACACTATCACTTCCCCATAGTGTCTCTGTCTACCACTCCAAAGTGAGAAGGAAAATATAATAATTCATTTAAATTATTTTATTATTTTTCTCGAAAATTAAGAAAATTAACTTTTCGCTCTGCCCTTTTTAGCCGAAGTTAAGTCATTTCTAAGAGAATCTCGGCATTCTGAATTCAATGATGCCCTTAGATTTTTTATCTGAGTAATGGTCAAAATGTAGAAAATCGCACTCACACGTTTACTGTATGTACCTTAAAAAACATTGAAATTCCTTTCCAGGATCTCAGGACCTTGGAATTACGTGTCCTCGAATTTCTCGGTCTCGAAATAATTACATATAAATAAAAAAAATCACTGCAATTCCGAGATGTTAAATTCTCTCTGCCTTAGGTATTTACATCCCTGAAATCCAAAGCAACAACTAAATAAAAAGGTGGGGTATTGATCACGAATTTGAGCCTCATGCTCCCATGTTCTCTCCTAAAGATTCATGTGCTACCATCAGACACACACTCGAGGAATCGACCATCTTTGTTGGACCTGCTCCTATTGATCCTCTATCTCCACTGGGAACTCTACAAACATTTCCCCATCATCAATTTCTAGATTTCCCTAGTTGATGATGTGCGATGGATCATGAATGTACCTCCTCAGCTACAACACATGGAAAATATAATGCACCCAGTGCATCTGTTGGGGAAGAGCTAGGCAGTACACCACCTCGCCAACTCGGATCCGGATCTGAAAAGGTCTGATGAACCTCGTAGATAGATTACCGCTCGGCCAAATCTCCACAATCCTCATTGGGGTGAGACCCTAAGGAACACATGATCACCTCCCTCAAAATAAAAGGGTCTCCATCTCCTGTCGGCATAATACTTATGCCTTCTCTATTCAATCATCATATACTCTTGGATGATCTACACCTTCTCGATGGTAGTTCAAACCAACTCCAGACCCATGAGTTCCGACTCCCCTGGGTCTGTCCAGCATATGGGTAATCTACAGGGTTGTCTGTATAAGGACACTAATAGTTCCATTCCAGTGGTGGAGTCATAGTTGTTGTTGAATCAAAACTCCACCAATGGTAGGTGGTCATCCCAACCACGACCAAAGTCAAGGATGCAAGCACAAAGCATGTCCACCAAGGTCTGTATGGTTCGCTCCGTCTGACCATCCATCTGGGGATGAAATTATGTTCTCAAGTATAGATGCATCATGATATCCTCATATAATCCGTTCCACAACCGGGATGTAATGCAGGCTTCATGATCTGATATGATAGTCGAAGGTACCCTGTGAAGCCGCACTATCTTCGAGATGTAGAGACATCCCAATCCCTCTACCATTCTCTACTCCCGGATGGGAAGGAAGTGAGCCGACTTGGCTTGTTGGTCAACGATCACCCAAATAGAGTCATGACCTATAGACATACATGGTAACCACGTCACGAATTCCATCCAGATACCATTCCATTTCAACATTGGTACCTTGAGTGGCTCAGTCAAGCCTACTAGAACCAAGTACTCAGCCTTCACTTGCTGACAAGTGAGTCATTGTGAAACAAACTCAGCCACTTCTTTCTTCATCCATGGCCATCAGTACTGACGGCGAAGGTCCCGGTACATCTTTTCCACTCCAGGATGTTCTGCCAGAGGGGAGGTATGTAACTCCATCAATACCTCCTCTCGCAATGCCACATGTACTATGGTGCGCCCTTTTAAAAGGATGACATTCTACCCACCTATAGAAAATACATTAGGAGCCCATCCTGAGGGTATATGAGCACATTGGGCCTCACAATAAATATTTCCCAACTGAACCTCCCTGACTCACTATACGATTAGAGGAGTAACCTCCATCGACTAGATGTAACTAACTTCACCATCATCTATGAGGGGTATCTGCATCACGGCTAACTTTTTTGTTACCTCACTTAGCAGCCACAACCCAGTCCTCCTGCTGAGCGTTTCTGCCACCACATTCTCCTTTTTAAGAGTATAGACTATCTCAAAATCATAGTCTGGGAGGAACTCTAGACATCGGCACTATCTCAGGTTCCATAACCTCTGGGATAAGATATACATGAGACTCTTGTGGTCATAGTAAATTGTAAACCCATCAAGTACTGACGCCACATCATCAATGTAAAGACCACTATTTCCAACTCTAGGTTGTGTATCACGTAGTTATTCGTATGCTACCTCAACTTTTATGAGTCTTAGGCGATCACCTCTCTCTCCTATATCAGGACACAACCCATTCTAGTCCCTACTGTGTCACAGTAAACTACATACCCCACGCCCACCTCGTGTAGTCTCAAGATCGGGGAACTAGTCAGTCTCCACCTCACCTCATGGAAACCCTGCTGGAATTTCTCTATCCACACAAAGGGATTTCACTTCAATGTCAAAGTTGAAAAGGGTGATGCTACTCTGGATAATTCAGGCATGATCCTCAAACAGTAACCAACTATCCCCAAGAAGCTATGTATCTCAGTCACGCTCATGGGCGGCTCCCAAGAAAGAACCACCTCAATCTTCATTGGATATACTACAACTCTAGCTTCTAAGATAACATTTCCTAGAGAGTGGACCTATCGTATCCAGAATTGACACTTTGAGAGCATACCATAAAGCTGGTTCTCTTGCAGTGTATACCGGATTATCTGCAGGTGTCTAGCGTGCTGCTCCTTTGAGGCAGGATACACCAAGATTCCATCGATGAAGACCAAAACGAACCAGACATGGTAGGGCTAGATGATTTTATTCATGAGTCATATGAACACTTTGGAGGTGTTGGTCACACTGAAAGTCATCACCAGGAACTCATAGTGGTCATACCAGCACCTGAAGGCTGTCTTTGGCACATCCTCATCCTGTACCCGAAGCTGGTGATAACATGATCTGAGATTTACATTTGAAAACCACATCACTCCCATTATCTAGTCGAAGAGGTCATCAATTCATAATAGGGGGTACTTTTTCTTCAAAATCGCCTCATCCAGGCACCAGAAGTCCACGCACAACCTCAAAAGCCCATCTGCCTTCTTGGAAAGAATCACAGAGGCTTCCCATGGTGAAACCCTAGGACATAAAACCCCTTCTCCTGCAAGCCCCTAGTTGTACCCAAAGCTCATGAATCTCTATGGGAGCCATTCAAAATATCGTTTTGGATATCGGTGTCATACTGGGGTACAAGTCAATACAGAAGTCCAAATTTCTACGAGGAGGTAGCCCTAGAACCTCATCCGGAAAGACATCCCCACACTCAGCCACCATAATAGGAAATCGTGGACTCCTCTCCTCCACTACACGAAGGGTGAGGCTACCAAAGGTGATTGATCGGTTGCACCCTCTTTTTGGAGAGACTTTCATGTGCCATAAGGGTTTCTTTCTTAGCAGTGAAGGAAAATCGTGTCCCATCTCCATAAAAACGCCACACAGTTTGCCTAAAATAGTCAATCTTAGCATGGATTGTGGACAACCAATCCGTACCCAAGATGACATTGTAAGGATTTGACACTGCTTCTAGGAGATCCTACCTATGTCTCTCACCTCCTAGAGTAAGCTCACACTGCCAGAACTAGTGTGTAATCATCAATTCCCCTACCTTAGAAGTCTCTAGCCGTAAAGACTGAGCCATCGGTTCCACCAGAATCTCTGAGCTCTGAATGAGAGTCGTGGGAAGGAAGGAGTGACTATCACCTATATCTATATGTACTATAGCTAGGTTGGAGAAGACACAGATCATACCTTGAATCATCTCTGGAGCTTTGTGGTCATAAGTCTCTACTGCCTGGAGCAGATCTCACCCTTGTCTTCCTGCTCCCTGATGTCGGGGTGGACAACCTGGGGGGTGGTGGTGCTAAAATCTCAAATCCTCATCCACTTTCTACCCCTCAGCTATCTCCCCTACCACGTTCACCAACCTACAGACCTTCTCACTCAAACCATTTTCGCTGCCTCGGCGGCTCCTCGACCATCCTCCGGTCATCCGAACGGTGGGTCCGGTAATAACATTACATGTGTCCCTACCTGCCACATGCAAAACACTGCATGTCTTCTTACTGACTCCCTCTAGGCTATGAGACCTGCACCACAGACCCTGAGTTCTGGGGTCGTCTACTGATTGTTCTGGCCTGCTTAGGCCCACACTTCTATTTTATAATACATGTCTAAGACTCATCCACCTAGGTTTTGCTGGTTGTTCTAGTTGCAGGCTTCTGCTCCGCCAAGAATCTCTCAATCACAAGGGCTCACTCCAACACCCCAACCTGGGTAGGGATGCTGCAAGACACCACTGAAGCCTTGATCTCCCACCTGATTCCTCGATAAAAGGCTTTATCCCTAAATAAAGGGTCTCGGACTATATCTATGGAGTAGTGGGAAAGCTCTATGAAACACTCTGAGTACTCAACCACCATCATGTTGTCCTACTGTAGGTGAAGCAATTCTTTGATGTGCACAGACCACAAGGTCATTGGGAAAAACTCCTCTCAGAAAAGAATCTCAAATTCAAACAAACTGTGGGTCTCCTCATCGTGAGTTTAGACGGTTAAGATCCACCATATCCCTGTTGATCCCTATAGAAGTATCTTCACCAAGATCACCATCTGGTCAGGAAGATTCCTCACTAAGTGGAAGACCTGCATCACAACCTCCAGCTAGTCCTCAGTGACCTAAGGATCTGTCTCTCCCCTAGACCTGGGAGGTCTCTATCACTAAAATTTATATAGGGTATTGATCCTATGAACTTCCTATACTAGAACATCTAGAAGTAGATGCTAACCATAGGGTGGTGGTAGCACTCTTGCACCACCCAGCGGGGTCATCTCTAGAACGGATCCCTGAATGGACGCCTCTTCACTAGGCGGGCTATCCTCATAACCTCGTATTGGGATCCTGACTGGTCGTCCATGTGGAGGAATCCTAATGTAGATCAAGATGTACCACAGTTAGAAGTTTATACCAAGTGAACTAACTCTTATTCAAAAATAAGGAGACACTTATGCAAACAATGTTTTCCTGTATTGAGCTGAAAACTGCATTCAAGATCCGGGTGTATGGATACGTAGGCCGCTACACCAACACTAGACTCCATGAATCTGAATGTCAAACTCACAAAACATAACATTGATTCCCCAAAAAAATCACAATATCGGTCTTTGAGGGGGAACTAACTACCCTCTCATACCACTTTCTCACGACTCGTCCACCAAGGACGGTGTTGTGACTACCCCAAGCCCACCTCCTGAAGGCCATGGGCTGGAGACTTGCGCCAAAGGTGCCAACCTACAAGTGGGAGGCATTATCTTGGATACTTATACACACACACATTCCCAACCAAGTACCAACTCACAAAAGGGAAATATCATACCACTGAATAAACTGAGTGAAAGTATAGCTAAAATAAAGTGGGCCAGAATAAAAACCCAAGAAAAAGTACTAAAAACTATAAGGTATGAAATGTGCTATGATGGCCATCTACTGTAAACCCCACCTAATCATGAGAGAAGTGAAGTTAGTGGAATCCTAAGTAGTATGTCTTGTCCGCCCAGTCCTACTTGGCCCCACATAGTCTAAGGCCACCATGTCAACCATCGTAGCATTAGTTTGTCCCATCTCCATGAGCACCCATGTCAAAATTTCGGTCATTTGCACCATACACAATACGTGCAGGGGGATACCATGCAGGGTTGAGTAACATAGTACTTAGTAGGGACCCCAAAACAAAATGAAATAACACACAACAATTCCATAAAGTAAAGCATGAAACACAAGGCAGATCACACCATGTATATTCTAGGGTAGTAATAGTATAATTGTCAGTCACAAACATTAAACTCCTTGGCTGCTAGAGAACTCCTCCCCTATCAAGTATAATGGGCCAATAAGTTCACACAGAGCTGCTTCCCACTAACCTTTAACTGATGTGGTACTCATCCCTGATGAGTACCATGGGTATGCTGGGTCACATAGTGCTGCTCCCCACTATGGGCCTACTGGGTCACACAGAGCCGCTTCCCACCATGGCCGAACTAAAGTAATCCTCTTTTCATGTGTTGTGTGTCTACTTGGTCACATATTTCCACTCCCCACCATGGGTTTGCTAGGCCACACAAAGCTACTTCCCACGAGGCCATTGTTGAGCAGTCTGCAAGTCTCAGCCAACCGTATGGTTCCATACGTAGCACACTTGAGAGAACTGCTCCTCAAGACATTCTTCACTACTCAGATTCCATGAATGTCACCAAAAGGTATGCCAAAATATCTTCCTCCTTGAGAGGGTCGCAACACTGCAAACAGACTGTCAATCATACGTGCAGTCTGCAAGATATGACTATTTTAGTAACCAGGGGACTGGTTGTGATAGGGCCCAGTCTGACCCAGTCGAACCGACCCGGCCAACCAATCGTGGGGATTCCATATACACCGGTTCATTATAATGGACCCTACCTAGCCTAGTGTGGGTTGGTTTTGGTCTGGTCCAGCCTGGTGAGTGGTCTAGGCCAAATAGGCCTCGCTAGACTCGACCCGATTGGAAGAGGGTCCTACCCACCGGGTCGCCCAGTGACCAGGTCAATTTCACTGCCCTATCTCTACCCCACAGCATCATCTTGCGCCACTCCAAAGTGAGAAGGAAAATAAAATAATTCATTAACATTATTTTATTTTTTTCTCGAAAAGTCTAAAAAATATTTTTTCTTCTCGACCCTTTTCGGTCGAAGTTAAGTCATTTCTAGGTGAATCCTAGCATTCTTAATTCAACGGTACCCTCACATTTTTATCTGAGTGATAGTTCAAAAGATAGAAAATTTTTCTCACATGTTTACGGAATATACCTTCAAAAAAGTTCAAAATTCCATTTTGGGATCTCCAGGCCTAGTAATTACGTGTCGTTGAATTTCACAATCATGAAATAATTCCATGTAAATAAAAACAATTACAAAAAAATATCGATACGTTACAACCTTGATGAACCATGTCATTAAAATTTTCACATATTGCATTTTCATGGTAAGTTTCAGTGATTTTTTATTTCCTCTCAAATAATGAATAACAATGAGGAGCAGTTGAAGATTATATTAGGCACATTGTGAAATTACCAAATTTACACAAGATTTTATATCTGTGACTTCTAGATATAATATGTATTTTTCCTTAATCATTTAATTTCTAAAAAAGGTATAACTATTTACCCTATAAGATTAAAGATGTTATTTCATGGAAGTCACCAAATAAATCCCGTAAGATATACAGTTTTATAGGTTTATTTGGACATTTATATTGATTTATTTTGGATTTTAAGTATTTATTCTCTTATTATTGTGTTTATCAATAAAGGTTATTCCATTAAAGTGGACTAAATATTTTCATAAATATTGTCAAGACCTTAAATATCAGATTAATTAGGCACATATACTCATATTTATTGAACCAATATAAGGCTAAATGTTATATTGTGATGCATCTGGATCTGGACTTAGTTCTATTCATTTTTAAGGAGATCATTTTGTGGCCTATGGATTAGGGAAGTTGAAATCACATGAAAATAATTATATGATACACAACTAGGAATTGGATATAATGGTACATGCCTCAAAATCATGACATCACTATCTATTTTTGAAAATATTTACAGTCATCAATGATTATAAAATATTGAAATATATCTTCTATCATGGTAACCTAAAATTGAGGCAACAATAATTTGTAAAGTATAAAGAGATTTTTGAACTCAACTTGTATTATACACATGGAAAAGGAAATTAAGTAGTTAATTCAATGATTTAGAAGTCTTATAATGATATGATTATAGAAAATCATTACCTGTGTTATTTGATGACCGCTATTACTAAAAATACATCTGAATAGTGTCAAATATATTGAAAATAAAGTCTTCTTCCAAGAAAATAATTTTCCAAAGTTGATAGATTTATCTAAAGTGGATCAATGAATGATAATGAATGCATCACTATCAGGTCAAACTTAAATTGTATGGAGACCATAGATGTTTGTGAGGTGGATGAAAACTTGACATTAAATTTCCAAAATCAAAATTTGGTATCCCAAAATTGTTAGGAATACATTATTTCATCATACCAGTATTGAAAATGGGTTATTCACATGGGTACCCAGAAAATTTACAATGTAATGAATGAACATTTCTAGTTGATATATAAGAAAATAATTATTAGGTAATATGTCATTAAAAGTATCAATTGTCCATAGGTAAAGAATAAGCATCAACATCTAATTGGTATTCCTTAATCTATGCCTTTAACAATTTCAAAATGAGATAAAATTCATATACAACTTTTAAAAGTCTTCTTTGGATTATTTGGAACCATTATACTATTTGGGTAATCATGGATTAACTCAAAAATTCAGAAAACATTCTCCTAATTCAAGATTAAAACATGGAATGGATTCTGGAAATGTTGTGTATTTGAGAATAAGTTATGTTTAATAGAGTACTATCATAAATTTTCTGTAACAAGGATATTCATTTTACTTGTTGATTACTGTACTATTTACTATAGGCTACTGAAATCCAATTGACTTTGAGCATGGGATATCTTACTTAGATGTATGAAAAGTCAAAACATATGATTTAGATAACAAAATAAATACTTAGAGCTTCTTTCATAGACTTTAGTGTCTTATGGGAATATAATATTCCACTATCTGTGTTCTCATATAATAAATGTAGTCATGTAATGATATATATGGATTTGTTCAATGAATTTTATGTTCCACCTTTCCACCTTTCACTTTATGGGGTGTAAATTATAGAAAATTCTCTAATTTAACCTATTATTATGTAGAAGAATACAAAAAAATCTAAAGGGTAGGAAAAATATGGATATAAACTATTTCTGAAATATATCATATATAGATCATTTTAATCACTCATTACCTTTTGATGTAAATATCCATGTATTTATAAAAGTGTCACCATATTTGGGTCATATTCATTTGGTAATTCAAGGAAAATGAACTCCATGATATGTGGAACCATTTGAGATTTTTGAATTATCGATAACATTTCCTATAAATTATATTTATCAAAAAGATTCATTATTTCCCATAATTTTTTCAGTGTATCTATATTGATGAAGAATAAGTTGGATCATAATCATGTTATTAGCTAGGATCATGTTACACTTGAACTTGATGTGATATTTATCGATGAAACAATTCAAATTTTGATTAGATATAGAAATAATGTTCAGGGGATAACTATTTCATTTGTATGAGTGTTATAGTAGCATGGTAAGATTCAAGAAGATACTTGGGAATAAGATAAATTCATACTAGATCAATAGTTGGAACACTTCAAGGAAAAATCCAATATATAGCTTTTATGGATGGAAATCAAAATGTTTTGGAGAATATGACTGTCATATTTGAGGTAATTCATAATTTGTTTTTATATTTTTATTTATGGAATATTAGGGTTATGTTATAAGAAGTTTTCTTATGGATTAAAGATTTTTAAAATAAATTTTACAGGTAAATTAATTACAAATAGTTAAGGATTCTATGTGGAATCTTTAGGAAATATGTATGCTAAAAATGGGAGTTACACTATCGATGCATGATTGTTGTATTTTTCTCCAAACTACATGGACTAACCATCTGATTTTATTTTTTTAGATAGTAGTGATTCACACAATTGGAACATGGATTTCTTAACTATGCGGCTAAACAATGAAACCTTGAAATTTTTGGATATCATTTATTTTCATGGTTGGTGCAATTTTTTCCTAACCATGTCACCTAAATATGAAATTTTGTTGACCATTTCCAAAAATAGGTTTTAAAACCCAAATATCACATGAAAACTCTAATTCATCTTTATATAGATTGAGATTTGGACTCATGGCCATCCTCTTGAATATTTCTAATGATATATGACTTTTGGAAACCATTCTAAATAATTCAAAAAGAATTGTATCTTGGAAATAAAAGTTATATTCTGTGTTATTATCTAATATTCTAAATATACTAATTTTATATTATATAGAACCCTATCTTAGGTTTTTAGGGATAGATCTATGAGATCAAAAAACTGATCATTAATTCTTGGGATTCATTAGAGAAATTAAATAAAGTGTCTATATATATGATTTCACATAAATATACCTAATATATGATTCTTTTTTAGGTAAGTGGATTCTCAATTTTATCCATTTTCTCTAGAATGAGAAGGATTTCATGTTATTAAATAAATTAATTCTTCTTTGGATTGAAAAAAACATTGTTGAATATCTGTTGAAAATTAACATTACTAGTTGGTCTTGAAATCTTGGGTTGTGGATAAGACCATCAATGTGTTTTATAAAACCATTTAATAGTTTTTGTAAAATACGGTTTTTGGGAGTGAGAAGTTTGAAAAAATAATGGATATGTCTTTTATTCATGTTTTCATTGAATGGGACATTATTATTACATACTTGGAGCACGATTCCACAATAGAGGAATAATAGGATATATTACCAGGTGATGAAATTTAAAAGAAAATATCACCACTCAAGAGTATAGGTATTTCCATTGGTCATAGATGGGGTTTTTTTAGTGTGAACTTGAACTATGTATGTTGATAAGGTTTAATGTTTTTTGGGCATCTATTTATAAAAACATTATTTATGATAAACTTCTTGATATTCCTTCTGTTATATTATAAAAATAATATGGATTTTTGATAAACTCATTTGATATGGCTCTATATATTCTATAAAAAAATAGGATAACTTATTTCTAATTTTGATATCATAAATGGGGTATTATTAGGGTTTTCATACAAAGTATGATTACACAACCCGAAATTTTCAGTTAGTGCATATGCATGCACTATTTTCCATGATATAGGAAAGGGGTATATTTTTTTATTTTATGAGAACTACTTCTTGATGTATATATCATGGATTTTGGGGACTAATCACTAGAATTATAAATTTTTTGGGTATTTTTAGTCATTCCCCATTAGTGTTAATATATTTCTTTATTTCGGAGTACTGTTTATTATGATTTTTTTTCTATTGTTACTCTAATTATTTATCTTATTATACTTTGAGTGAATATGTTGAATCATGCATCATTTAAATATCATTATCAAGTTTTATTATCTTGTGGATTTATTTGTATGTTTACATGAGTTTTAAAAAGTTTAAAACATTACCCATAAATCTTGTTAAACCCTCATCATTTATTTCAATCATTTGTTGTCTCAAGAATTTTACCAAACTTAACTGACACTTCATTTATTTCCATGATGGAAAATAATGTCAGGTTGTTTCACTTCTCAAGATTTTAGAATTACTTAATTGTGTATTAGAGAATAAACACACACAATGTTCTTTTTAATTCTCAAATTCAACCCATTATATCATTAAAAATATAATCACCAACATCGACAAAGATTATCAAATAAAATCAAACAACCTTCGATTCACTTCATCTTCCTTTGTCTTCGATTAATCGATTCTATAATACCTGTACTCAATATTTGTTTTATTTATTTTTAGTTATTCATTATTATTACATTATCCATTTTCTCCCTTTATATTAACTGAATATCAAATATAAATTTTTTATAATTGTAATAGGTAAAATCCTTTATTTTATGAAATGTGATCTTCTCATATTTCAAACTGGTCAACACAATCCTTTTGTATTTATCATAGTTAATCACATTAAAAATACTAGTAAATATATTCGTATAATTAACTAAGAGATATATAATATTTCTTTCCACAATATCACAGAAAAATTCACATGTATTTTAATTTTTTTTACACTTTCATGCATTTTTATTTTTGGAATGGAATCTTCTTTACAACACAACTACCTTCCACTTCACTAATTCATCATTTGTATGATTATTAATTATCATATTTAATCACAAATCATTATAATGATGGTGATTTATGATACAAAAATTAAGATATCAATAATTGTTTGTTTCATGTTTTCATATTGTTCTATAAAGGTCACATTTTTTAATGTATAAAAACATACATAAGATTTATATATACTTATATATCACTTCTTTGAGAATCATTCATCTTATGTTTGGTGTAATATATCTCTTTTTTAAAATATTATTTTAACTCTATAGAACATGTTACATATTTAAAATATCTCATATTTCACTTCAAAAAAATATTTTATATTATGTTATATAATTTCCTTTACTTTATTTATAACTCTATGTTTCTTAAAAGTTTGTGTAAAATGTTTTCCATTACAAAATTTCAATTTCTTATGGACATAAAATATTATATACTATATAATATAATTCTATTTATTTATTCTCCAGTTATGATGTTGACAAACATATTATGTATGAACCAAAAATCTATTGTACAGCCTAAAAATCATAAGTATGGGTTAAGATATTTTCATCTTCATATAATCTTTCTCATCTATCTCAAACATATTCTAAATTTCCTTACTTGAGGTTTAAAACAAACAAAAAATTATTCAATAATTAAATTGGGTTCTTCATCATAAATTTATTTCTATTATTCTTTTGGATTAAATGGATTTAATTGAACTAATGAAAATTATATAAATCCTTTCATATTATTTTATTTAATATAAAAATTTGAATATATTTATTTGAGGAAACCCATGAAATTGATTTGGTGTTTTATTAAAAATTATTTAAAATAAATTCTTTAATATCTGATATGTGTTTTTGTAAGATAAATGTATTGGGAATTCTATGACTTAATTATGTTAAAGTATAATGTTAGAGTTTTAAAAAATAAGTAGTAATGTTTCCATGTGAATAAACATAAGTTATTTATTTATTAAACCTTTTTAAAACCACTGTGTGGTCAATAATATATAATAAAAATTAAATCATTTATTTCAAGGTGGACATATCACTCTATTCAATAGGAAACTATAATGTGATATGTTCTATAACACTCCATGTGATATAGGAATATTTCTTGGAGTGACATACCTGAGACATGGGAAATGGGATATCATATCATGTGATATAAGATATCATGCCTCTAATGCCTTAGTAAATTTTATTATTTCATGAGACATATCAATATTTTAGCTATAAAATAATTCAAATATGTATTCAAATAGAGTCAAATAACTTAAATAGTTTTCAGTATTTATAATAAAAGGTTTATAAGGAATGAAATATAAAAATTTTGTATGTTTTAGTTAATTAAATATATTTTAATAAGTTTTAAATAATTTCTTTATTCCATGTAATTATTAAATATCAAATTTTAATATTTATATTATTTGTATGAAATTTTCACATTTAAATATGAATAAATTATAAAATGTTTATAAATTTATTAATGTATTTTTAATTAATTTGTTATATTTTGTTAAATATTATAAACATGTGAATTTTTCATATGAGAATATTTTTATTCTAAAAATAAATTGTTTAGATTTATTAATTATTGTTTATATTCGTAATTATAGGAGTTTCCTTTTATGTATAGTTTGTTATTTGATTTAGTTCATCCATAACTAATGGTTTTTTATTCCTAATTACAACTTAGTGATTTTTTAAAATTATTCGTACACATTTGGAGTTCAAATAAAAAATATATTTAAATTGTTTTATTTAATTATCTATTAATATGAGGAATTTTGGTTATAATTATCATTATCCAAGGGTTTGTGAATTTGTCTATAAAGTGGTGGTTAGTGACCCATCTCACCATACATGCTCTTGAGTAATATTTATATTTATTATGATTTTAATCAATTATAATAAAATAGTTTTATATATCATTTTCATATGATGCATAATAATATATCATTCATAATATAATTAAACTTTTAATACCGATTCATAAAAAAATTATTTATTATATAAATAGTTTTACATTAACTTGAATGAAATTTTTTAATTTTGTTAATTAATATAAGATGTATTCATTCAACCATTTAGAAAAATATATAGATTTATGGAATTAATGTGATGATATATTAATGTTGTGCATATAGAATTAGATATTGATATAATAAAAAAACCTAGAAATTACATGTGTTAGATTCTATATAAATTAAACACTCTTTAAGACATTTATAATTCAATTTTAGTGACCCCTTCCATTAAGTACCCATACATTATTTTATGTCATGTGAGAAGAATATGACTGACCATAACCATTATGTTCCTATAACTAATTTAAACATTAGGTTATACTTGGATGTTTTTACCAAACCGTAATATACATATATAAACATAATTGTAATAATTCATCCAATGAATTTTGGAAATATGTTCTCTACCAAACATCCAAGTGTTATATATGATATAATTGACATTATTGTCTAATAAGATAGCTAATTTACTAGGGAATGAAAATAAATAACTCAAATATTGTGTAAATATGGATATTGAATAAGTAATATATATTTTATAACAGATCGTAATTATACATGTATTATATTCAATAAAATTACATTCTGAATACTTGTAAAAGGTGAAAATCATCTAAAAACTTTTTTTGTGTAAAATTAAAAATATACATATATAAATTCCAAGGGGATCTATCCTTGAGATAGATGAGTTTAAAACAAATAGTATACAAGAATTTTATTATAACTATATAAATATTAGGATCTATAAATAAAGTAATTATTCTAATAAAGAACTATATGTTATAAAAAATATTATTTATTTTCTCACTCATACTTATGAGATACTAGTCGTAAAACACTTATGTATGGATATAAATAAGATTACACGTAATATATAATTAACTAAATAAAATGAAATTTTCAATTTTTAATGAATAAAAGTGTTGTTTTATTTGTGGGTAGAAATATGATAGTCATTATAATGGTTGTTTATCTATGTTTTTATAATATATTTTTTAACAAGGTGTATAAATATAATTTTTATTTGTTTAATGAAAATAATGGTATTTACTCTTGATTAAGAACAAAAAATTTTATCAACACATAAATAAATATCATCTTATATGGTTAACATTATATATTCTGTACCTAGATAATTAATTCTATAATATGATAAATTTTAAGACCAATGTTATTAGTTTTAAATTCTATTATAGGTAGCTTTAGTCATATTAACAAGAAATGAATCCAATAACTACCTAAAATGTATCTTTAGAGTATTATAATTTTAAATCATTTAATATTTTCAATTATATTTATTATTTTAAAGTATTAATATTTTTTTATGAAAATAGTGTGAAAAATTTTTAGTTATCAAACATATTACATATTAATGTATTTATACTAATGTGAACACATCTAAGTCGTTGTTGCAATTTTTGAATCTTTGAAATGTCCCAAGGGATTTAAATAAATTTTATAATATAATTTGGTGAGATTATTAATAAAAATTGATAAGATCAATGTATAAAATAACTAAAAAAATATGATAAAATAATAATAAAAAAGTTTGATGTATTTCATACTTAAATATGTAATGATATTGTTATATATTATCACTAAACTATGTTATATATTATGTAATAGAAAATTAACATTATGAGATAAGAATTGGTAATGTATTAATTTTAAATTAATAAATATTTTTCAAATTTGGGAATATGATTTTCATGTTTTTTAAAGGAACTATTCATAAATTTAAAAAAAATTAATTTAATGATTTCCTAAGGAAATGATGGATTATTATTTTAATTATGTTATGAAAACACAACATGTTTCTGAATTTATATGATTAATTTTCTATAAATTAATTTATATTCCAAGAATTTTGTGGGATTAAAGTAAGAATTTTGTGAATTTTATAACTAAAAAATTGGATATGTACCTTTGATGTAGGATGAGTATGTTTCATAAGATGTTGTGAAAAATAGGTTGAGTCGTAATATAAAAAATTGTATACAAGTGATTTAGTTGGGTTGATATTTAATTATTGTAATATATGTCATATTTTATCAAAAATTATATATGATAAAGTATTTTTCATAGTGGACATGGTTTTTAATGGTAAATCATGAAACAAGTCTTATAAAATATAAAATTCCAATCATATTTTTTGTGAAAGTCGCTAGATTAGTAGTAAGAGTATGCTTATGTTTTTGAGGTCTTCTATGATATTGTTGATATTTTTGGTAAGAAAAATATCATTATAATACTAAGATCTATAAAATTTATAAAAAGAAAATATTTTAATTAAAGATTTATTTTTCTTTTTTTTATTGTATTTAGAAATTTATAATATTGATAATAAAGTGGTTTTGATATAAAATTATAAGTATATATATTTCAAAACAATATAATTGAAGCACTCTAGAATCTAATAAAAAACAATGTGATTTATTATTTTAAATATTTGACAATAATGATTAATAATTATAATATCACCATTATCTAGACAAGTTCTTCAAAGTATACTTTATTATTAAAGATTTTAGTGTGAGGGTTGAATTTTTAAGTGGTTGTATAATGATGTTGTTAGAGTAAAAATTTGAAGGTAAGTGTTATATATTGATGTAACATGTTATGATAAAAAAACTAAAAGAAACAAAACATAATTTCATTTAAGGTCCTTGAGTATTAACATGTGGTGTGATTAGATTTTATAGATATGATTTTTTCTATATATTCTAGATCTATTCTTATAATAAAATCATTAGAATATACATGTGTATCATGTTATTATCTAAAACTACATGTTTACATTATTATTCATTAATGTATAATTAATTTTAAACATGAGAGTAGGATGATAATTAACCTCATAATGATAAACCTATATAATATCATAGATTATTTATTTTCAGGGAAATGCATGAGTTGTAACAACATATTAAGGATAAGATGAGTTAAGAATCATATAGAAATACAAGGTTTTCTAATTATACATAATAGTGACATGTTATTTTAATTGACACACTAGGATATACCATATTAAATTTCGTATATAATTTTATTATTATAATTTTGGTGTATATTTCATAAAAATCCCCATTACCTATGTTTAACAAAGCACCCCAAATATGCAATTTTATACCTTGACACCTTTATTATTCTATCCTTGAGGTTGATATAATCAAGGGTGTTTGAGTGTTTTTATCACATGATGAATTTTAATTAAACAATAATGGATTTATCCTTATATGTGATGTGTATAACATATCATCCCTCTATTTAGTAAGACCAATGATGTGTATAGTAATACATAGTTGAGTTACAAGCAATGTGTTCATTTAATATATAAATAACATGTGATTTATTAATTTATATTAGTTAGTTTTTAAAAAGATAATTTTGAAAGTATCAACTGAGCTATAGGATTTGGTAATAATCTTGGTCACATAGTTTCACTTGATGTCTTAGAAAATTAAATTTTATGATAATCCACATTGTATAGAAAGACATCAAGTGAACACTTTTATAAAGATAAGTGTGTTCAAAGGAGATCATGCTATATCTATTTATAAATTGAGTACGCTTTACACATTTTCCATAGGATAATATTTTTATGGTTATGAATTAAGAATTTAAATCTATTTTCAATGTTATAACTTTAATAAGATAACACATAGATGTTTTTTATATTGAAAATTATTTTTTCTAAAAATGATTTTACATAATTAAGATATTTTATGCAATAGTTTTTTAAAGATAAAAAATTCTTATCCAAACTAAATTTTAGGTATAATTTTAAAATTATTTATATATAATGTTACTAGAAGACTGAAAGTTCTTTTTTATTAACATTGGAAAGGTACAGGGCACAAACCCTTCAAGGAGAGAGAAAATGGTGAAGACTAAGGGAATCCCCTTTCACTACACTCTTAAAATCAATGGGGATAGATTATAAGAAAGTATAAATTATAATATCATCTCTTTATCTACCCATACGATCCATTTATTCCACCGTGAAGATAGCCTCCCTCCAACTGTGGTGGACCATCCACCCTTGATTGGTCTACCCCATGCATATGAAAATAAGGTATATCAACTCACAAGGTGTCACATGACGTCCCTATAAAGCCTTCACAAGGACTTATGAGTCATATTCGATCTCATCCACATGTAATCCCTGCCTCATATATACCATTAGATTGGAGAGAAGGCCCCGAAATTTTGCACACAAGGAGATTCTCAGGCTGTAAAATGCACTAAAACACAGGTGAACTAAATCTCATGAATCCAGAATAACCCCACCACCCCTCATATACCCCCTCTATATAGGAACCATCCATGTTTAGTTTAAGACCACAACTATGAGGTTCCCATCTTAACCCAAGGGCCACTCACCATGTTCTGAATGCAGGGCTGGTTGAGAAGGTTGAAGATTGTAACCTATGTTTTCCCACCATTCAATAATGAATCCATATTGAAGATGATTTATCTTAACTGCATCTAATAGAATAACAGTGATTGGTTGGAGAAAAACTAGACATGGTTGAGAGCCTCCCATTTGGTCAAACATATAGACACAGGAATAACAGTCTGGGCAGAATGCTAAATGATTCTGTTCTCATATCTGTGAAACCAGGCAGACAAGAACCCCAGTAAGGATAGTGAATCAGTACTGATGCTTGGATGAGGAGTGAATAAGGACCAAAGATAATTGTCCTAGTTACTATTAAAAAACAAAAGGAGCATCATCTCAGCCTTTGGGTTCACACATCAGTATCAGTGGGAATCCATAGAGATTCCATTTCTTTGAATGTTCTCTTTAGTTGGGATTTACTTATTTATGATCCACCAGACCATAATGTTCATCCTTGTAGGATGATCATTTCACCGTACCATTGTTTCTCACTTATCCAAAATAGTCTCTACATGGAAGAGCCTCTTGTAATCCCAGATGTTGAACTTATCCGTACTAGATCTGGTGAAGTAACATTTGTTCATCTCATCACTCATAACAATACATTCTAAGGTTATCATCTAAATATGATCTAGCACCATGTGAATGAAATCATAATTATCACTTGCTTCTCTTAAAGAAATTTCTAGGGAGGGATAGGCTGGGTAATCTAACTTTTCCCTGGACTAGTTGGAATCTCAGAATTTAAACTATCCTTTTCCAGTGACCCACCGCGTGTAACCACAAAGAACCTCAATATGGGAAAACATGAAAGACACAAATCCAGAGGCCCCATCATATCTAGAGACCTCCCATTGTAAACCATAGTGCGCCATGAAAAACCATTCCTAAAGAGACTCTCTGGTGATTATCTACCAGGCTAACAAGGTTTCATGCCTAGGATGGTTTCATTAATTTCCCGAATTCCAACAACCCCTTCGAAAATTGGCTTAGTCAAGCGATGCCAAGAGGGCCAAAGACTGCACCCAACCTTCTTCGCATCCCACAAGAAAGTGTTAATAATTTTCTCCATTTGATTGACAAAGAATTTATTGGTTTTAATGATTGAGAATAGATGCATCATGATTGAAGATAAAATGATATTGATCATCATAACCCACCCACCAAACGACCGCAACGTGTTCTTCCAACTGAAGATCCTTCCTAGTTGCCGATTAAGGATATTTTGAAAGTGGAGTTTCTTAATGAATCCACATGAAACTGAAACACCAAGATTGAGGATTGGTAATTCCATCTGATGAAAACTGAGTATTTCTTGAATGTCTCTACACCTCCAACCTAGGCATTTTTCTAAAAAGAACTTGTGACTTTTCGAGGGTATGATACACTATCTGCTCAATCATCCATACTTAAACAAAATATCCATAAGATAAAGTAGTGACCTACACCTTCCATTAATGAAAATCAACACATCATCAGCAAACATTAGGTGATAAATACTCTACATACCCAACAGACCACAAAAATTCTTTATCCTAAAATCCTATAAACATTAATTCATGTTTTGTGACAGTGCATCTTGGGCCAAGATAAAGTGGTTTGGAGATAGTGGATCACCCCGATGGGAACCCTGAATAGATTTAATGTAGTTGAATCACTTCCCTATTAAAGAGATAGAAACCCAGGGTGAGGAGTAACACCTAAAACAGAGGTCACAAAACCACTCATAGAACCCAATCCTCCTCATAACTCAAATTATGAAACTCCATTCAACATTATCATAGGACTTGTTCATATCAACTTGTAAGATAAAATTGTATCCCACTGAATGTATGTGATGATCATTCACAAGCTCACTGGAAATGCCAACCACCCCTTGAATGCTCCGACCCTGAATAAACTTGTTTTGTTTCATAGAAACCAATTTTGGAATGAGATCACTTAGCCTTCTTGAGATAACTGTTTCCATAACCTTATAGGAGAATTTGAAGAGGAAAATAGGTTGATATTGGTTAATGAGGGTAGGATTATTGATCTGTGGAATAAGAACAACGCTTGAAGAGAAATTATCTTATTAAGAGCCTCACAACAAATAAAATATTTCACTTCTCCCACAACTTGAGGGCCAACCACATGACAACCTTCCACATAAAAAGAGACTGGAAATCCATCTAGTCTAGGTGAATTTTCATGGGGAATTCTCATAACTGACTCCTTTATCTCACTCTCCAATGGTAATGCGGTGAGGGAGGAATTGTCAGACTCCCCCATAAGTTATGGAAGATAGATCAAGATTTCATCACCATCTGTTGCATACCGATCAATGTTTGAGATGGTCTCCCCCGACCGGAGGCCTTCAAAGTGATCCAGGGCCATTTTTTCTACAATATCAACATCTGATGTGAAGGTCCCATTGTTGAGGCTTATATTTATCATCATGCTCCTCTTCTCCTTCATGCATGCAAGAAATAATGTGTTGTTGTGATCTATGTCCCTTAATCATCTTGTATGGGAGCTTTTTTTATAAATACTCTCAATTTCTAAGATATTTTGAGCAATAGAAGCCTTCTTATCATAGAGGGTAATGAAGGTGTTTTCATCCCAATCATTCTGAAGAGATTATTTAAGTCTATCAACCTCGGACTGGATGTTGTCTTCCCCAGCCACATCGTCTGGCCTATTAGCTATTCATATTCTAATGTTCTGTTTGAGACTCTTGAGGTGATTCACCTGGCCACCCCAGGACCTTCCTTTATCCTCATATTTCCAGGACTCCTTCATTAGATGCATGAAGAAGGAATCCTCATGCCAGGTGCTGGAATAGCTAAAGCTTCGACTAACCACCAGATCATGACAGATCTCTACATGAAGCAGAGCATGGTCAATAATAGAAAGTGTAAGATGGGTAACATACGTCTTAGAGAAAAATCCCACCCCCTGAATTTTTGCAAGACATATGTCCAAGTGGCTCTAGAAGCGACTTGGCCCCCTACGATTATTGCAATAAGCGTACCTGGATCTAGAGAACCCCAAATCACTAAGCCTTGTGGCAGCCATGAAACCACAGAAGTCATTCATGCCTCCTTGACTTATGGTGGATCCTCTTCTTTTCTCTAATAAGTTTGGTATAGAGTTAAAATTGCCACCAATGAACCATGGGAAGGAACATGGATGGAAATCCTCTAGGTGATGCCATAAGTCATGCCTCCCGTGTGAATTAGTACTTGAATAGACGAATGTAAATAGGACCTCGAATCCACTATGATAGATCTTCGTATTGATGCATTGTGGCATGAGGCTCACAACCCCCACTGATATATTATTCATCCAATATATCCATATCTGTGAATTTTCAGGGCCACCATGCATAGCGTTCGAGAAACCCATCTTCTTGTCCAACCATGGGACCTTGCTAGGATTCTGCTTTGGTTCAAGAATATCCACCAGAGAATTGTTTTGTTTCCTAAATTCTGAGGAAATAAAAGCACGATTGACTTGGTCCCCCTATCCTTGTGCATTCCAGATGATGATTGAGAGCATCACAATAATCCCTCTCAAGATTTGTAGATTGAATAAAGTGATGTAGGTAGATGAGTGAAGAAACCTATATCATTTAATTTAGAGTAGATAACTGGACCTAATGCTCCAGTATCTCAAATATCTAGCTTCGGCGATTGAAAAAACTTCCGGAAAAAACCTTCAAAGTCTTTCAAAAGATGCCCCCTTCTGGTCAGAGTAAAGTACAGAGAGCTTTGCACCATATTTCCTTGCATCAAGGACACCAACATGAGACATTGGGGTGACATATGAGAAGAATCTAACTCCTTCTCAACACCTTCATCCATTTGACACGGCTTTATAAACACTTCTATAGAGTGAGCCAGGTTACTCACTGGGGAACATTGGAGAAGCTCCGGAGAAAGCTGGGATGAGATAAAAATCATCAATGGGGGATGTCAAAAAGCTTTGGCAGGAATCATCAGCAAATAGGACATGTAGAAACATGAATCCAAATGAGTGATGGAGCCTTCCACGAGGTGATATGCGACAGAGTATTCCCGACTAGGGGAGTATGAGACAGGTTACCAGACGATCGGGTCTCTAGGATCCTAACGAGGGACTGGAAATCCACTGAATTAGTCAGAGGGACCCCCAGCTTCTCCAACACCGACCCATGATGACCATCATAAGGATTTTATTTTGAAAAAGTTCTTTCAATGGTAACAACACTAACTATCTTCCAGACTGAGTTGGGTGGGCCCGGACCCATATCTCCTTGGGAACCAAAGCATAAAGGGCCTGCCTCTACCAGCCTTCTCTAGTTTTTAGCCTCCAGATGGCCATGAAAACCACCATGAATACAAAACCTAGGTATTTGTGGGAAGAATATCAGTTTCCAACAACAGAAACTATAACTTGACTTCAACAGAACCTAAGAGGGCCATTTCACTGAGAGATCCAACACCACAGAAATGTGGGGATTGGATGCCATATAAAGGCACCTGGTGTTCTCATCTGCATAAAGAGACAATCCAAATGATTCTCCCATAGCCTTCCGGATTGATAGGTAGTAGAAATAGAGGGAGAGATCTAATAAAGAGAGTCAAAAACATCTTTAGAAGACTCACGACTCAAGTGACAATCCCATGATCATTGTGTCTATGAGATGTTCCATGATCGACACCTCCAATCATCACACATCCATGAATCCACAAAGTGATCTCTAGAAGACATGTGAATACAAAAATACACCCTCCAGAGCTCAGAACCCACCATAGGCTATAGAAGACCCCAAGAATCCAAAAAACATTGAAAGCACCCTAGAGAGGGTTTATTGCATCCGAAGATGGCCACCAGAGATAGTTCATGAAAGGAAGCCACTTCTTGGAACTCTTGAGCTGAAAGGTCCACCACAGGTAACCCCTCCACTTTCTGGGGAGCCTTATGTTCAACCGCGATTCGAGAGATGCTCTATAGGCCCTCCGTAGCTGCAGAATTCGGTCCCCCTTCAAGAGAAGAAAATGAAAACGCCCCACAAAGACCATCCTTAAATGAAACCCATGAATTCACCCCACTGGAAGCCTTATCCCATTCCTTCCTTAAAGGATAAGTTCTCACCAACGATAAAGAAGAGGGGCCACCAAGAGCAGGAGTAGCATCGGGTAGTGGGGGAGAAGCAAACAACGAGGAAGCCATATACATCATGAATTTTGATGAATTATGAGTATTGTATGTGTTCTATATAAAATGTTACATTTTGTGAAAATATTCATTTAAAATATTTGTCTTTAGTGAAAATATAACATTGATAAAAAAACTATACCCCAGATTTTATATTATATGGTGTGATATAGGATATATCACTCCATGTAATTGGAATATTACACATGATATGGGTTATATCATTCTATAAGATATAGGATATTTCACCTCAACTTCCATACTGAATTTACTTCTTCCATGTATGATATCATTGATTCAATTATCACACAATTTAATGATGTATTCAAATTGAGTTCAATTTTATTTTTTATGTATTTAAATGTTAAAAACATAATGTGTGATCAATTATAATATGTGATCCTTTTGAGGTAAGTGGTTTATTTATTCATAATAGTTTTCTAAATTTTTTGATACATATCATTAGATTTATTTGAGGAATTCTATAAAATAACAGGTAGTCCTTATTAAACTATCATTCAAGTTTGATACTCCTTTCTTAAAAAATTATTTTCACTATTTCATCTATAATATGAATATTTTGAGATATCATAAAGGAAGAGAGGACTTTTATATTTCATCAATGATAATGATTTCATAAGGAACACTTATAAAGTGATGATTTATTTGGTTGTTTTACATAGATCTACCTACACTTGGAAGAATATGAATCAAAATAAAAAAAATGTTACGATACTAATTTATAATATTTCGTTCAAATCTCCCTTATATAGATTTTTTGTTCTGGAATTTGTGTTTTGAATATATTTAGATTTTTTAAAAGTCATGAAAACCCATTATTTATTCTATATAAATAAACGATAATATAATTTTATTTCATGAATATTTAGTAATGTTATGATTCATGAGAAATTATTTATTTATTTTTTAAGGATTATAATAATGTAAAAGTTCCTTAAAATAATTAAAAGTTATTATGTATCAATATAATGGTGAATTAAAAATTTATTCATTTTGTGTCTTGATTGGTTATGATATATGCTCATAATAAGGATTAAGTGTCATCTGTTTATCTAGTTATAGTGCTTTATCTTTCTAATACGAGATAAAATATCTTTTCCTTTATGAAGTATATGACAATATAAATAGACTAAATGTGTATGAATAGTTAGCTAGTGATATATATTAATATTGTTAAAAGGAAGTGAGATATTGGGTAATGAGAGTTATTAAGTTTTTAACTAGTGAATTTATATTAGATTAATCGTATAGGGGTGGAATTAAAGTGATTTGGTCGATCTGAGTCATATGTTTCTTTCTTGGTATGGTTATAAAATAGTTTAAATATAATTCTAGTGCGAATCCTAAAATAAAAGTTTTTTGATGGAATGCATTCACAACACATTAAACTGAATTAAATAAAGTTATTTCAAAAGTATAATTATATCATAAAGCTATAATTTTTATATATTTTGTTTTAATAGGTAAAATGTTTTATTGGTTGTAGTTAAGACAGAGAATTTTTTTATTTAAAGATGGATTGTTGGTCTTAAATATGTGTTTTTTGAAATTTGAGAATCTTGAATTAATTTTAGGGAGTTGTGAGATGATATATTATAATAGTAGGACATGTATTTCAATAAGTTTAAAAATAAAACATAAAATGAATGAATATATGAGAAAAGAATAAATTTTTTTGAAAATTTAGTGTGTGAGTTGAAATTCTTGTTGGGTTCAAGTGTTTTTTTAAGTAAGAATGAAATGGGGTATGGAGTGGTGAATTATTAAAAACATATAGAGTGGTGAATTATTAAAAACATATAGAACCTAAGTTTCTATGATGAGAATAATATATATATATATATATAGTTGTTATGGATGTTTTTGAGGATTTTTGGGTGAAGGTTTTTTAAAAAAAAATTGGACAGTAGTGATGTAACAAAAAGAAAGACTGTTTCGTGGTTAGAAAACCGTATATTTTGAAACCAAAAAAATTAATAACTATATGTGGTTATTATAATGGATTGTTTAATTCTTAAAAACATCACATACCATATAATTTGTTTTTCATAGTTAAATTTTTTGTCTGATATAATTTTTTAATCATTCATTTAAAACAATTTCCATTAGAAGTTATTTAATAATTTCAAGGAGATATTAGATGATCAAATAAATCATGTTTGGATAGAAAATTTTATTTTTACATTTTTTAACTTAGGAATACATAAAAATCAATATTGAGGCACCTATATATGTCAGGAGTGATAAGGTAATTTTATATTATAATCTAACCATCATAAAACCATTACTTTTGATTTGAGTATTTTGTTAGTTCCATAAAAGCTATGAAATCAGATTTTTCACAAAGAAATATGATGAAAGAAGACAAGAAATCCCATATAAGGTTTTTTATGGGTCATGATATTTTTTTATAATATATAATATTTAATTTAATTTTATGGTACAATGGTTACATGTCATATAATAAAAATTTATAATGAGAAAAATTATTTTATAAAATTATTAATTTAAGGAATAATGGGACCAAGTGTAGTTTTATATCTCTAATTACACTATAGGGTAGGAGTTATATATTATTTCCATCGAAGGGATATTTTTATTATTTATTTTTTTTCTATGATACCCTAGGGCTAGATTAATGACTATAAAGGGTGAAAATAGATGGTTTTTTATGAATTATTCCCTTTTTAAAATCATCCTCTCTAACCTATTAATGTTCTAGATAAAATCATTTGTTTCTCAAAGACTCACCGCATGTCCAATATTATAAGATAAAGCATAGTACATCGTATTTATATTGTTTATATGAAATATCCTAATCTTTTTGATGATGGGTTATCCACCATAACCCCCTGAAATAAGGGATTGTTCCACTATCTCTAAATATTCTATACAATAAGAGATAGTTCAATCCCTTAAACATAGATTCCATTATATTTTCTACTTTCATAATCAATTTGAAGAAACTACAACCTCATAATGAAATTATCAAATAAATAAAGGCCAACTTTTACATGAGTAGTTATGCATATATATATATATATGTATGGTTTGATACATGATCTTTTAATCATGCATTTAAAAAAAATATCCATTATAAGTTATTTCAAAATTTCTAGAAGATATAACATAAAAAATGAATTAGGATTTGTTATAATATTTTCTTTTCACCTTATTTAAAAAATAAATCATAAATTTTATTGATTCCCCCAAAAATTTCCGGATTGATAAATTGAAATCACTACTGGAAAAATGGCATATACCCACAGTTCAAAACCATGGGTATAGCCCCCAAAATCGTTGGTATAGCATATACCCACAGTTTTGGGAACCATGGTCATTAGTGGTGTCGGTATAGGTCCCCAGCCTATACCCATGGTTTTCCAAAATCGTGGGTATAGTTGTTCTTCCACCATGTCAAAGAATCATACACAATTTCCATGTTGTCAAAGTCTTTTACCCATGGCTTTAAAACCATGGGTATAAATCCTAAAAGAATGCGGGCGGCGGGTTTCGATTCCGCAACCTCTTCATTGCAAACACCGCATCTTACCACTACCCTAACATAACCTATGTATGTATATATATATATTTAGTTAAATATTGTTACATATACCATGGGTACAGAGGGAAGAAGCATGGTTAAAGGACTCCTGCCAAAACAAATTGCTTCCCGCGGGAAAAAAAATTCCCCACGCACACATAGAAAACCTATACCCATAGTTTTTCATAACCGTGGGTATATATATTTTAGCCCAGACCTATCCCCATAGTTTTGGGGAAAACCATGGGGATAGGTATCCCTATACCCACGGTTTTTGAAAACCGTGGGCATAGGAAAATTTTTAGGACCTATACCTAGGGTTTTGGAAAACCATGGGTATAGGCCACCCTATACCCATGATTTTCCAAAACTGTGGGTATAGGTCCTGAAAAGTTTCCTATGCCCACGGTTTTCAAAAACCCTATGTATAGGGGTACCTATCCCCAGGTTTTTTCCCAAAACCACGGGGATAGGTCCATTTTCTAATAGTGAATTAAATAAGAATCTGAATTTTAAATGACCATAACTTTAGATAATTTGTTTAGGTTATACATGTTATCAAATTATATTTTTTACCTATGGATAAGATTATTAAAAATAATATATCTCATATAATGTTTTTCATAGGTAAGAATTTTTTTACAAGGTTTGTAATATTTCATTTTTTTTGATGGATTGTTACATATCATGTACGATAAATTTAGAACATGTAAAATTAGTCCATAAAATTATTATTGCGCAGACTAATGGGACCTAGTATATTTTTATACCTCTAATAACATAATAATGTAATAATTACATAATATTTCCATGAAAATTGGTTGAGTATTGGATAAAAATAATTTTTCTATTATCATACCCGAGGGATAAAATGGAAACTCAGATGGTGGGTGAATTAGCGGTATTATTTTTTTAAATTAATCTTTTTCAAATTCAAACACTTTAACATGTTAATTTTATTGATCCACATGATAATTTCACATAGCCTCACCTCATATGTAGTAGTAAAAGATAAATCCCAACACACATTAAGATGTTATACATTAATAGACTACTCTTTTTCATGATCTATTATCTCAACCCCATTCATGGATTATTCCACTCTCTCTGACAATCATCTATAACAAGAGACATCATAGTACCATCATCATAGATTCTACTTTTTTTTATTATATAATACACTAGAAAAACTAAAACTTATCAATTAAAATATCATATAAATAAATTCTTCCAGTTGGATCTTGGTGTGTCTCATATATCTATAAATGGTACTCATATATTAGTAAATAGATCATTAGTTTTTCACATCTGAACACTTCAAAAACATTTTCATCACTTATGGTATCAAAAAACACTCAAAATATTAAAAAATTTGTGTTTTTATATTTATTATAAAAAATTAGGTAGTATGTCATCTTATTTAGTGAGACATCTCCCAAATCTAGACTTATATTCTCTCTCCTTTGGTATATATGTTTATCAAATTCTCAGAAATATCTCTCTCTTTTAGTTTGTTAGTTCCCAAAACTCTCAAATCTCTTTCTTCTTCATTTTCTATATAATCTTTATTAATATAAAATTCTGGAATATTTAGCTTCCATAGAAACATGGAAACTTTCTCAATCTTTAAAAATCATGATATATTCTTTCAAATTGTTGAGTGCATATCTAATTTATTTCTCATTCAAAATCCCTAGTCATTTCCTACCTTTTAATTCCTTGAAGACTTGTAATATTTCCATCTTATTCAAATGATATAAAAATATCACATATATAGTTTCAAAAAAAATTCAAATTATTTAAAAAACTTTTTTTCAAGAATACATGCATTGCGACATATATCATTTATTCTATAGAATAAAACTTATCTTAGCATCACCAAAATCTCCTCGAATAATTATTACTCTGTATTTACTTTGAATCATGATCAACATGTAATTATGAATTTTAATCCATGAATATTTTATTGAAATAATTATTAAATTATAATATTAATTTGTCCAAAATATTTCATATTCATGAATAACGACAATTCACCCCATAGATTTCTTCAAATCATCTAAGTGTTGATGTAATATGAAAGAAAGTTCAAATCCCGTGAAAGTTGAAAAGTCAAACAAACTAATTTTTTATTACCTTTATGTCGGGTGACAATGAATTTTAAATTTTCCACCTTTGGATGAATTCATATTATTGAGAGTTCATAATATTTCTATCCATATGATCAGCATCAAATTTGTATGATCATCTCAAATTCTTATGAATAATTAATACGCTCTAAGCATATGATCCATTTTCAAACTCAGACCAAAGTCATACGAAAACCTTAATGTTATATAATTTTCTTCTAAAGTCATGAAAAATATACAAATCCACAACAAATACTTGATGTTATATGAAATTAGAAATGTATTATAATCATTTCCTTTTCCATTTTTCTAGTTCCATCGCGATAATTCCTAACATATTTAAATGACCTGAAGACATCAATAGCTCCACTACGAAGTATCCCAAACATTATAAATCAACATAAAATGTTTTATAAATAATTTTTATTAATTAATAAATATTTTACATTTATTTTAAATTATATTTGAACACCAACCATCATATATAATTTCAACCTTATCATGATCATTTCTACAAGAGTTCTATAAGATGTGGATGCAAAACAAATTTTCTATCTCATAACAACTGATTCTCACTCAACCAGTGGGATCAGATTAATTATCATAAATGATATCTAATGTATACTCATGAATATATACCCATATACCAAGAATCATCAACCCATTTTTCTCCATACAGATATTGACACATTGACAAAAAATGAAATTTATACTTCAATTATTTTTTTTGGTACTTCAGGCTCCCACATTGAATTTTTTAGCAATACCAATAATCATTGATGTCATTATTTGTAACTACATGAATTATTTCTTATCGACCTGATTGTAAATAAATTAAATGGATAATAAATAGGTCTTCTAACTAAACTTCCTTCCTTAGAAAATCTGAAAAATAACTCTCTCTTCTCTTCTATATAGATATGGATAAAATCCATTATCCATATGAGAAAAGAATGATACTGTAATATTATTTTAGTAAAGAGCATTTATTTTATATTATCTAATTATATAAAGGAAAATATATTAATGAAATTAAGAGAGATATATCTAGAATCATATTTTTTCATTAAAATTATATACATTTGATATCATTATTAGAATTTCTTAATTTCAGGGCCACTCAAAAAAATTAACAGTAGAAACAAAGTCATACATACACCTCCACAAACACATCAAAAAGTCCAAGTACAAGATTAACTTTAGCTTTTCTCAAATTTTCATTTACAAATACTTCCCCTTAGTAAATATATTAGATATAATAAAAAATTATGGTCAAAAGATTGATTGGAATATTATTTACTATAATATTTGACAATTTTTTAGAATTTATAGATTCAATTCATGATAAATTCAATGCATTTTACCTCCCTCATAGGATAAATGCTATACCTCCTCTCCATGGTAGACAGAAAACACTAAGAAGACCACCTTTATAGTTTTCTGTGTACAACACTAAATTAACCTTCATTAATTCCATTTATGTTAGAATAAGTAATTTGTAGTTTACTGGAATAAATGGTTGGATTTTTAGTCCTCATAAGTAATATAGTGGCTAAGAATTTATTCTGATCATTATATTTTATTTTATTAAAAACCCATCACATATTTTATCATCATCTTCCTCAATGGGTTTTTTACAAGATTTATTTTCAAAGACCACTTATTTAAATAATTTTTTATCACTTTATAATTCAACTTAAATTCATTACCTTATTCTTGAAATGTACTTTTCATACTATATTATTTGAATATTAATATTTTTCATAGAACATTTTGTTCCATTCTTAGACTTTCAAACATTTTACATTGTCTTTTATTGAATTATCGTATTGGAATTTGTGGGTAGATTCTCATGAATTTTAACATCTTCATGTCTAATAATATGATTTTATTTAGTCCGAGCCTTAATTTCTTTTTTCTCTATTTTCTTATTCATCCTTAACTATTCTATACAGTCAATAAATAATTATTGTCTTCTTTTCTTAGATTTATTAGGATTTTCATTGAATGTATTCTTAACAATCTCAAATCTCCTTCTACAATTTTTAATTTCATTACATTAATTATAATAAAGAATTT
This sequence comes from Viscum album, assembly GCA_963277665.1. NCBI lineage: Eukaryota > Viridiplantae > Streptophyta > Magnoliopsida > Santalales > Viscaceae > Viscum > Viscum album. The sequence goes on from OY728148.1 coordinate 399,192,514, forward strand.
TATTAGTTAATATAACCAATAATACATCATCTTTTTCACCAAATTTTCCACCCCTACCACAAATTTCATCTAAATATTCAAATATATTTTCAGTGGATAGATTTTGTGAGCTTTTGTCCATAACTTGTTTCTTTTGGAAATCAAACCACACTTTCTCACCAAAACTCACCCTTATTTCTTAATCTTTTACTAGAAATGAAATATTAAACCAAAAAGAGCAGACTTTCTTCCAAAAAATTTAATATAAAGAAGAAAAAACAACTAAAATTGGATCTTCTATTTGGATAAGAAAATTTCAAAATTTTGTTGGGACTATATTCCTTCTGTTTGAGCCATCATTTTCGAAGGGAAAAAGATCATCTGTGGAATTTTATTCCTTTCCTTAGATATGAATGGTTTTATATCAATAAACATCTCAGTATACATATTTCTTACCTTTATTTTGTCCCTTAAACTTTTAGATATAACATATTTAACATTTAAAAGATATGATGAATATTTAAATTGTATATTAAAACTCATATTCTCTTTAAATTGGGAATATATCTCTTTTTCAACAACTAAATTTTAATGTACTCTCTAACATCCTTCAATAAATTTATAACAACATGAAAAATGTATTACATCTCACCCAGTTCCTCATCCCCTACAATAAACCTCTCCTTAAGATCACTTAAAATATTTTCTTGTTCAGTTTTTATAAGATTTTTTTGTCTTAATCTCGTCAACATAAGTTCCACCCTTTCTAAAAAACACATATTTTTCTTCATCTATATTATTTTTATCCTTTAAAACCATTTTAATTTATTTCTTGATTTGTATAATATACATGTGATAAGATTCCAATGTTTTTTTCATCTCCCACTAAACTTATATCTTTTCTTATACAAGATTATCACTACATGATTAAAGTATTTATTTCTGAATATGAGAAAATAAGTTTAATTCATTATATAAACCACTATAAGAGTCATATTATTCTATCATACTCAAATGGATTATTATTTTTCTAGTGGAATTCTTCTTTTTATTCTCACATTTTTTTAGTTTTTGTATCTTCTCATCATTCTCATTTGATTCAAATTATTTAACCTAATTATTTAGGAAATATTTTGAAGTAAGTCCAATATAATCACAATTACTATATTTTATTAATTTTTTATATTTATTTAAAATTTTCTATTCTTGAATCTCTTTAATATAAGAGAAATAATTTATTAGGATTATTTATTATTCTAATAATTAGAATAAATAGATTTTCTATCCTCTTATACTTTGACTTTTTGTTTTCTCATTGATCAATGGCCATCTCATATTTTACATTATTCATTAAATTTATTTCCTTTATCATATCATGTTCTTTTAGAATATTATGAATTTATTATTTCTCAAAATCATCCATATCCACCAAAGTAAAAACATTAGGATAAAATCTGTTTGGGTAATTTCTCATAAGCTTATATATTATGGTATAATATTCAATTATCTAAAAAAATACTCAAATTTTTCTTTCTATCTAATTAACCCTCATAAATTTGTTTTTAATGGTATCATCATCTACCATCATGATGTCTCAAAATATAATCCTCTGAACCTAAAATTTTGATTCATGGATTTTTATATTTCCCTTATAATTACTATATAATTATTCCCAAATCTATTTTTTAGTCTAAATTCCCCTAACCATTGTGTATAATTTATCTATAAGATAAATCAGGATATAATTTTTTTATGTACCATCATTATCTATATTCCACATATCATAAAGTGGCACGGTATCTCATTTAGAAAAGGGTAGAAAAAATTGTGATAGAATCTCTAACTTTTAAGATAACATTTTATATCTAGGCCAACATATTTTTCCTATCACTATGGTAGTTCTTACCAATGAATATTAGAACATATTAGTTGTTTAATCAGTTTGGATTATTTAAACATAGAAAATTTAACTTCTTGGATCTTCATAGGTAAGTTTGGAATTTTCTCTTTTACCACTTATGATACCCTAGGGATGGATTAAACATTAAGTGGGGGTGAATCTATAGTTTTATTTTTATTAATTATTCCTTTTTAAAATTTATCTTTTTTAAATTATCAATGTTCTGAATCAATTCAAAAATTTATTATAGGCTCACATCATATACAATAGAATAATAGAAACCAAAACAAACCATATTTACAAGATTTGATTATAATTCTCATCCTTATCATGATTAGTAATCCTCAAAAATTATAAATTCTTCCACTATATCTTGAAATCATCTAAAAGTAGAGATGGTTTAAACCCTTCAATATAGAGTAAATTTTTTTCCTACTTCCAAAAACAACTAGAAGAAACTAAAACTTCTAAATAAAAATATACATGAAATAAATTCCTCTTACATTCTTCAAGTGTGCTATGTATCTTTTGAGAATATTCCTCCACCTTGAGAAAAGAGAAAAGTAGGTATGCACAAGTATACTATTCAAGAACTTCAATATCACCATTCATCTCAAAAATTACCCTAGATCATAAATAATATAGTTTATTGTAATTATTTTGAATACTCGTATAGTCGGTATTCTTATTCTATTGCAATTTAACTTCCTAGTTTAAAACTCATCCTCCATCACTTTATTACATAATGGAATTAGGTTCTCAAAAATCTCACACACTTTTAGTTTGTGTGTTATAAATATTCTTTAATTTCATTCTTATTTGTTTCCAGTATAATTTATAATAATATAAAAACATGTGAATATTTTTTTTCCATTAAAACGTCAAAAAATTCCATATTTATAGGTAGGAATAGTATTCCCATTCAAATTATTCATTAGATATATGATTTATAACTCCTTAAAAATAAACTGTTAATTCCATCTTTGGAATTTCCTAAAAACATGAAATTGTTTCATCTTCTTCAAATGATATAAAACCATCACATATTTAATTCCCGTAATATTGATAAATTAAAATTCTTTGAAAACCTCAACATCCATGAATTCATGCACTAAGATGTGGATATTTGCTTTTATAATGTTGAACATATCCCATTATCATCATCTTCTCTTCATCTATGTCATACTTTATCTTTTCTTAAAATCATGATCCATGTGTCATCACAATTCTTAATCCCTGAATATTGTCTTCAAATACCCATGTAATTTTAATTTTAATTTATCCAAAATATTAAAAATTACTTAACCTAAACATTTAAACCAATAGACTTCTCCAAATCCTTTAACGTGTTGAATTCATAAATAACATATGATAAGTTTCACAATATACGAAAAACTAATGAGGTTTCATAAAACACATGAAGTCATATAGAACTCAATTCATATGAATTTTAAGTGATATGATCCTAGATATTACATTTTATAGTTTTTTTATGAATTTATAAACTCATTAAGACATACAATATTAATTCTTATGATCATCCCAAATGTGTTATGATCATCCTAAAGGCTTATAAAAAAATCCACAGACCTAAACCTTTATAAATTTTCAAACATAAAACAAAGTAATAAAAAATATTAAAGTCATATAATTTTATCATGAAGTATTAAAAAATATAAAAAATCAAATGAAATTAATAAATTTAGAAATAAACATCAATGTTTTATAATAATTAATTATTCAATTTTTCGAGTTCCGATGTATGAATTCGAAGCTTTTTCAAATGAATCTAATACTTATTTAGCACATGTTTAATTAATCAAGCCCACTCCAAATAAAATTCAGTATTTTTATAGAAGGATCTTAAATATACGCAAATAAATTCCCTTGATTTCATTTAAGATCATCACACAGACAGTCACTTTTAGTTTTCCACCATATCTTGAACCTATCCACTAGAGTTATTTAAGCTATTTCTTCAAAGATCCTTTATATTGTAAAATTATATTACACCATTAAACCTATGGACTTGGATGAATTATAAATAATTAAATATAATTAAAACCCATCAATATATTTTAATCATAAAAACATAATCATCACATTCTATTACTAAAAACATATTGTATCATTGATAATAAATGAAATTCATAAACTAATACATATTAATGAATGTAATTATCTATTTTTTATGAATGAATTCATACAAAATTATTATAAATATTAACTTATTTGTTGTTAATTCCATGTATAAGTGAGTGAGAAAGATATATTATAATATAGAATGGTTTTTTAAGTGATACTTCCAATTGATATGTTCTTGAAGGATTAATTAAATTGGTTTTCAAGATGAAATAATGTCTATTTATCGATAATAGGTTATGAATTTATAAATGAAGGTATTTTAAATTAAATGGTAAAATAGTATTATTCCATACCATTTAAAATTTATTAGTTTAATGATTTAATTATGGTATTGTTGATGTGCTGATAAATATTCATAATGTCTCGATGTTATTTTAAGTGTTCCCACACATCATTCATGATAATTAATTATTATGTAACCAGAATTATTTTTTCATAATAAAGAGATAACCAAATACTTTCATTAGTTTATTTCATAATTCATAAATATTGAAAAGGGTTTATTTTTTACTTTTTATTGATACTTTTAATAATAGAACTTTTCAATTCAACTTACTATATTATTCCTGGAAATTATATCAGTTTTGATGTGATCAATAAGGGAATGATTTTTGTTAATAAATGTATTAATGATTTGATTATTTCACTTTGAAAGAGGTAAATTAGGAATGAGACGACTTCAAGGTCTTGTAAAGGGTATAATGATACATGTTATATATGTATTGGTTAGTCTTATTGGGGGTGAGAAATCTATAGTAAATATATAATTATGGGTATAATGATAAGAAAATGGTTATTTTAAGGAAGGGATAAAATATATTAATGGTACTCATTTTGAGATGATTTTAATGATTATGTATGTTCATGTTATGTAAATTCCAATGATATAAGTAATTTTGGTTATTATATTTATTAAAAAAATTTGTATGGTATGAATTAATGAATTTTATTAAAAGATGTGATGAGATATTCTTTGTTAGAAGAATATTTTGAACTCTATGAGACTTCCTATAGTGTGAGGATCATGATATGTATACATTGGTCACTAAAACAATGTCATATTTTTCAAAATACAAGTTTGTCCTCTTGAAGGTTATACAGTTAGTATGGTAGTTTTATTATGGTATAATTTACTTTTCAATTAAGATTTATGAAATAAGAATTTAATTATGACAATATTATGTGGGTTTATAAATTCAATAAAATTTAAATATATTTTTTTGGAATTTTTTTATGTGTAGAGAATTGTAATTATTGGATTTTAGGTAAATAAATAATTAAAATATTATTATATTAAATATTTATTGATTTTTGGTAAAAAATATATTTTTCAGAATTTAATTATTAAATATTTGTTACTATAAATATTTTAATAAATTTTATATCAAATCGTATTAAAAACTATTGGTTAGAAATTAATATTTGAGGTTATAAAATCATCAATCAAACCATTCTTAACCTAAAATGTTTCATGTATATTTTCAACTGACTTTTTAGAAAACAATCCAAGGTTTATTTAATTTCTTGGGTAAATTTATTATTTTGAAAAAAGGCAGGGTGCCTTATGTTATGGGTATAGAAGGATGGGATGTCATGATAAATTAATGAAATTATTAGATCTTAAAAATGATGATAATAAAAATTATATGTAATTTAAAAAAAGTATGCAAGTAGGTATCCACTACTTATCTTTTTCTCTCTCTCATGAACAATATAAAGTTTGTTGATACATCATCCTTTATCCTAATTTTTATTCCAATCATCCTCCATTGATGGATATCACTTCTTTACTATAAACTTGTTCAATCGGTGGTAATCCATATAAAATATAAGGGTTACATCCACCTTCATGGATAAAATTACTCTAGAACCCCATGGTGATGTGGTGGATCGGATGAAACCTTTAGCCTCTATGTCTTTAAGCTACCTCTTTTGTTTCAAATGCTCTATCATTATAATTCTATACAAAGGAATGGACATTACTTCCACAACTATAATTAACTCAATGGTGAACTCGTCTTCCCTCTCAGGAGGTAAGATAGAGAAATCTTCAGGGTAGATCTCCCTAAAATAATCCAAAATTTTGAAAAATTCCACAAGTTGTATCCTCTGATCACTCATAAAGAGACAGTCCATCTGCGCTTCCATCCCACCCAGTTGAGTACAATTGATTCTAGCTCAATTTAATTGAGGATCCCATACTCAATTATTGAGATATTTGTTTCCATTGAGTGATGTGAAAGACAACCATAAGCAATATCAATCCACCTGGGATTGATGAGGCCTAAGGAAGTCCATATCAAAAATAAAATCGAAGTTGTTCATCTTGTGGATGAAGAAAATCTATAAGAAATAGTACCCATCTATTTAAAAAAGATCTAATTACACTCTTGAATACTCTGTACTATAATCCCTAACTAATCTTCAAGGTTCATAACACCACTGGATTATTCGATCACTAATCCTAGACTTCCCATGGTTTTAGTAGATATAAAATAGTGTGATTCACTTGTATTGAATTAAGAAAATACTAATGTAGAGGCTATTAAAATAATACCAATAACTGTATATGGACATGGACTCTACTCCACTAGAATAGGTTTAATAGCCTAGATATGGCATAAATTGCGGCCTTGAGATGCTACCTGAGTAGCTTGAGCAGGTTCACTCTATTTATGATGCAACTCTGAAGCTTGACTACCAAGTACATGACCATCGGCTCGTTCTAAACAACCTATAGAAGACCATATTCCTTTATGAAAATGTTTCACTAACACTACACCTGAAGGTGTTGCTGGTGCAAAACCGTGCTCACTTTGCACTGGTGGAAAATATTGGCTGAAATGGTGGAGCTGACCCATACTACAAAAATCCTGACAATCAATTGGGTTCTTCATACACTGTTTTATTTTAGACCTAGCCTACCAAACTGGTGAAACACCAAAAAAACAATTTTTCTATGCCACCTATAATTTACTTCCCCCATATGTACCCTCTAAGCATCGCTTCATGCCGCTAGAAACCAACTTATAATCTATATGAAGGTTGGATTTCCTGGTTTTACGTTGCTTTATTCTCTTAGTTTCTGATCACTAATGAGGATTGGTTTACTGTCTCTAAAATAGTGTTCTTCCAAAAGGAATTATTCTATGAGAGGATGGAATGATTAATCTCATCTTCAATGTTCCTCATATTATTCAACTCATCACTAGTCAAGTTTGATGAAATACCTTGAAAATTGGTAAAGAGAGATGAGCATTCCATTATTGAAAAGTCACCTTGCTCAAGGTGCATCAATTCTTGAACTCAATCTATTCACAATCTCTGAGTAAAGAGTTAATCAAAGAAGGATGCCAAGAAATGTTCTTGGACCATCCCTTAATGTTGACCAGCCTATGTAAGAACATCCCACAAATTCTTAGAGAAGTCACTAAATAGACAGATCACAAGATTAGCCCACCACTCTAGAGGTGTCTCAATGTGCTCAAAGATTGAAACTATTTCCTCTAGCTATGATTTTGCATCCTGATGTCCACCATCCCCTGAGAAGGTGGGAGGATGTTTTTGCTCAAACTCATGATTAATCTCTGCCATAGTATGGGGGAAGTTGAGGTGCACCTTAAATATATTACATAAAAAATAGAAGGCTATCCCAAAATAGGGAATCAACACCCATTAAATAATCTATAAAAGGTGCCTTATGCGACACTATAGGTTGTATCATGTGTGGATCAGGGGTCACCACCTCGATACCATGCTCATTGTTGCTCTCCTTACATACAACATGAGTTTTTCATTGTGGAATATCTCAAAAATTTCAAGACAATGTTCTAGAGAGAAAATATAACTTATAAAGAATGATAGAAAGAATTACAGGTGCATGGACCACCTATAGGCACACTATAACTCTTATACTACTCAAGAATTCTAGGTCTGGTGATAAGAACAAGTCACCAAAGGTGTATAGGCAACATGGCCTACTGACACATGATTGTCATAGGGCATGGAAAATACAATTTAATTTTTCTAATGTAGTATATAGGCTGATTGAGGAAGTCTCACTTGAGTATCATCATAGACAATCCTATCACTAATTCTAATTCACCTAATCTAATTATTTTTATTTTCATTTTTTATTAAAATAATGAATTTGGAAGTCTCATGGAAAACATGATAATGAAATACAGAATTGAAATATAAATTCACATGAAAATGTATGTAGAATTATATTAGAGAAGAAATTCTTTTTTCTAGGGTTTGATAACATGAGTTCTTTCATTATTTAATTGTTTTTTAAATTCAATTTTAAAATATGTTTATTTAAACATCATTAAAATTTAATTTTCATTGATTTATTGTGTGTGTGATTTTTCCATGCCTCTAGTACACCTAATTACTCCTCTTCCAATAGTCAAATAAAATAACACCTCACGCGAGAAAATTATTCCTAAAAGATCTGGCTCCACCGTGTTTAGTATCATCTCTTTGAGAAACCCCAGCTCCAATGTATGAAGGGTTTTCTAGAGATAAGGGTGGGAAAAATAATTGATCAATGAAAATAAATGGAATTAAAAATAATTTCATGGTGGAAGACTGTTTCACCCATGAAATACTCATTTATCCCCAAAAAATAGAACAAAAACATTTTAAAAAAATTGAAGCGCAATAACAAAGAACACCATGAATCCTCCCCCATATCCAAGACTTAGGTTAGTAACTTTCGATAGAAAAGTGAGTAGTGATCATGATGGAAATATATAAGAGAGATATGATGAGATAAATATTGGATGATAATGTGAGATGGATGAATAAAATGGAATCACTTTAATAAAATGTGAATTCATAATATGGGAAAAGAAATATAAAAATAAAAATAAAATAAATAAAAAAATCTAAAGTAGTGGTTGACATTCATAGATTCCTTCTCATCCAAACTCTGATATTTAGTAGTAGTTGAGGACTTTATTTTTAGGTATATCCATCAAAATCCTCATTGTCATTGCATTTTTCTCTATGCATCAACACTTTCATGACTAGTAATAGACTTTCACAATGTGAAATCCTTCAGTTTTTAGGCATAATGAACCTTAGTGTAATATTATATGAAAACATATAATGAAAATCTCACTCCATGTAATCTATTTTTACAACATTTTTTTCCTTTCACAACATGTAATGAAGTCACGAATTGTCGATTTCAGATAATTATTTTTGAAAAATTCATGAAATGTAATGGATTTACATGACGTGTAACCATTATTTGTCTATTTTTACAGCTTTGATTATTTCTCAAAAATCCAGTGTCGTTCTGTGAGCAAAGTGAAGTGGAACAAAGTTTATTTTATCTTCACCAAGAAATACATTAAATATTTAATGATTTTAAAATTCCAAAATTGTGAAATTTATATTTCAAGATCAAAACATTCATAAATTCCTAAAAAATTAAATTTCTCATAAAATGAAACATTTTTGGGGTTTAAGTCACTAAAATAGATATTAAAATTGAGTAAAATATTAGCTCTATCAACTATAACCCACTACTAAGACAGCACAGGGTCAAGGTATCGCATAAAAGGGTAACCATTCCATTTTAAGGGATCAATTTCACTTTATATAACTTAGATTCATTCTTATTTAGTTGGTTATTAACATAAAAATACAGTTAATAGAATCGCAAATTCCAAACTATAATATCTCATACACCTTATAATTTGAATTTGGTTCATCAACTAACTGCATCATGATTATTACACAAGACAACTAGTGTAATAGGACATGGGTTGTGTTTTAATTGTATGGGATTCCCTTGATACTAACAAATCAAAAAACCTGATGTAGCATAATTGGTCAATTGAACCAATTATGCCATCATAAATAATAAAATCAAACTATAAGGAATAATTGACATTGAACATATATCAATCATACGAAAAATAGGCAATGCGCACATGAAATTAAATATGTCATAGAATAATGAATATATGTTTACATCCTATAGTTCCTAGTATGATACATGGTTCCAATGTTCCCTAATATCAGTGAGGTAGGGCTAAACAACCCATTCAACTAACATCAATTTTAATAACAGTAAAAATCAAGTGAGTCACCAAATTGTGAAATCCAATGAACCCATAACAAGAGAAAGAAATAATAGCCTTTACCCACTATGGGAAATTAGGTTTTCCCTTGTATGTGGGGTAGATACTCCCATGAACAGTCTCACTAAAGAATTCATTTTTCCAAGTCTCCAATATAAACCCAAATAGTAAGAAAAAGGTTATAAAGATATGATACCACTTCGTAACATCCTTCCCAGAGTGCCACTCAACAGTTCCCCATAACAATTGGCCATAAAACCTCATGATTTCCTCCACAAACACAAGAGACTATGGACTACAATCTAGGTCCTTGGGTAATTCTGTGGGGAGAATATTCTCTCATTGATCAGAGTAGTGCACAATATTTTAAATATAGGAAATATATGATTAAATAACAACATAAATAATACAATAGAATCCAAATGTATAAACATGTTGGATAATGAAATAAAGTGGGGAATCTAAATAAATAAACTGAGGAAACTAATGATGATTGTATTTCATGTGTTATAAAAAAATTAATAAGAATAGGGAAGTGAATATAAGAATATAAAACATGCTATCAAAATAAAAAATGGAAAAACAACGGATACAGCTCGCATCTAGAGCATAGGCTCGGTCCTCTATTCCCAACTCCAACCTAGAAAATTAAAACAAGAATTGATGGATGGATGCTTTCCTTTATCTATGTATGCAATCATAAAGTATACTCAGGTAACAAAAGACCCCAGTCCGAGTGTGAGATACAAATCACAATAGGCTGGAACCTTTGATGTTTAGGCCTTTCTATGTCATTCAATAATAAATAATTATTGTTCTACATTTAATTTAAATTAAATATAGAATGATAAAATAACATAAATGGGATGGGTTCCACATGGATACCCATCCAATTATAAAATTCAGCTTAATCAAGTTGTTTTGAACTGAAGTAACATGAAATTGTAAGGTTATTAGGATAAAATTACATAGGATGGGATGTCCCCAAAATATTGATTGGTCTTGGAGGACACATACCTATGTTTTACCCAATAGACTGACCAATTATAATTAGAAAAAATTATTTATCATTGAAAAAATTTCAATTATTTATTTATAAAACATGTTGAGGTGTATTTATCCCATCCATATAAATTTGGGGATACTTTTCAAGTATCACTCCAGGGGCTCCGTAAAAGTCTAATTCATAGGTGTCTGTCCCGGGTGACCCATGTATGAAGTCCTAAGTGTCACTTTGAAATGGAGTGAAAATATAATAAACTCACATCTGTGTCTATACAAAGTATCGTATGTTGGGGACCAAGTATATCTAATGTCATGGAACAACCAATCATTCCATCAAGACTTTCCAAGGGGTCTCTCTTAAGGAACCAGTTTCACTCATCTGGAAGGAAAATAGATAACACACAGTGATCTCATCTCTGGCATGGCTCATATCTCCCAAGGTGTGTTTAAAAAGAATTAACATAAGATAACTGAGGCACGAGAGTCTTTCTACTGGGTCATTAAGTCAGAACCCTTTGTATCACTCTTAAAACTATTTAAACAAAAAATTTACAAGCATGGTATACATATATTTCATGTATAATGAGATTTCATTCCTTTTAATCAAGCATTTGTTTCTAGAAGAAAATTTATCAAGGCATGTCATGGAGAAAACCATTTAATTCAATTTTTATAAGGTATCAAGGCCTAAACCTATGTCCACTTCAATTTAGGCATGAGGTATAAGTCTTTAATCATTTGTTCAATTAATTTAATAAGAATAAAATCCATAAAATCATGGTGTTATTTATTAACAAACACCCCTCTAAGGGTGTTTCTGTTTCCTAAGTTAAGGGAAATGTAATTCCATGTAAAGGTATACCCTTTAGTTGGCATAAACTCATAGAGATTTCCCCAATGGGTTGATATTACACATGAATAGGTCACTAAGGGAATGGTAAATAAACCATTATAATTAAATTATACAAATTGGAGAAGAAATCAAAAAATCATGGCTCATGGAATGACACAATTTATGAAATGAAAAAAAAATTGGAAAAGGCCATGACCATCTACATTATCCTTGTATAGGTTACCTCATACAGTATCAAAGTTTTATTTGATCTAGGTTAGAAGAAATCGATGAAACTATAAAATTACCTAAAATAGGGTAAATGATCTTGCATCAAAATAGAATAATGGATGGAGGATGAACCATGAAATAGATTATTGAGGATTAAGGATTTTACCATTTATGGATCCAATTCTTCCGACAGTGAGAAAGTTAGATGATGAATGGACACTCCACCATGATTCCTAGATTCATAGAAGAAGACGGTTTCAATGTGAGGGATGAGAACTACCACTATAGGAAAAGGGACGTAGAATAAAGAACTGATTTTAACTCTTTAAATAGGGGTATTTCAGTCATTTCACCAATTTTTTATATTGTGCACTTTTTCACAGCACGGTTAGGAAATATTTTTCCAATTATGTGCCATTAAAAGCTACTTATGGGTACATTTCATGGTCTCTACATGGTTTGACTAATCGTACAAAACCACACTGTCAAGAATTTCATACATCTCACACGATCATGCGACATGGGTCATACAGTTGTAGATAAATTGTACAACCAAGTCATTGTTTCTTATTTTAGGGATCCTGGCTCCAAAGAAACCCTAGAATCCCCCAAAGATCTCCTTTTATTGATTAATAATCATATTTAGGTTCATTTGAATTAATAAGAATCAAAAATTAATGGCTCATACCTTTTTGGAAGATTTGGGATTTTTCAACCACCACTTCTTAAGACAACTCATCCCTAAGTTTCCCTTTCGAGGGTTTTAGAACTTCTTCTGAGAAAAGTTTTGGACACGAAGAATGTACGTAATATTCCTTTTCCCACATCTCGTCCTTTATGTATTTCTGATACCATATCACTCACACTATAGCAACTCACCGACCTTGGAAAGCCTTCCTTATTCAATGAATGATATGTATCAGATGCTCCTCAAAGGATGTATCCGCTTCCTTCTCAAAATCATTAGGGTCAAACAAATGAGATGGGTTGGAATGATACTGTCGAATTATAGATACATGGAAGAAGTTATGCATGGAATTCTACCTAAAAACTGATAGGATACCGACCCATATCACTCCACTATCTTGAAAGGCAAGAAATATCTCAATGATAACTTTCAGAGTCTTTTAACTCATCTCCGGACCAATCTAGTATATAGATAAATAATGTAACACCCTAAAATTTTATGAGAAGTATTCTTTTTAATTTCTTTGATTTCTTTCGTTGTACGCTTCACCAAGATTATCTTGTGTTATACACAACATTGTATTAGCTTGTAGTATACACAACACTATTCTTAATTTGTGTGGCACATAATTTCAAGTTCTTTCGAATAAAATTCATTTTACACAACACAAAGTATAGATTTTGGTCAATGTATAACTGAACTATATTATATGCAACACCAAAGGATTCTTTCCCTACATGTAACCCTGACTTGGCTTGCATTACACGCAAGAGTGACCTTCCCCGATAACGTGTGTTGCGCGCAATACTGAGTTTCACTAAACGAGATATTATTATAATATTATTATGAACTAGCAGTTATGAGTATTATTAACTATATTTTTAATTTTATAACATTATCAATCATCTTACACATTTTCTAGATCATGGTATGTGAAAAAAATAAATTTTTCGTGTAAAATAAGTATTTTTCAAAAAATACTGTTTTGTCGCCTTTGGATGGAGAATGCATTTTAAATCTAATTTTTATCAAGTTTATAACTTCAATTTTATAAAATAAAATTCTTCTTGTGAATAAAGATATAAAAATTTACATTGGATAATGTTTTGATGTTTTTCTTATAGCATTCATATTTTGATGAATAGTAAAAATACGCTAATTTTTTCTTAAAAACAACTTCTTTCATCAAGATAATTTATATGGTTAAATTATAAAATTTAATGGTTTTAAAGTATAAATTGAATAAATTATTACCATTTAATATAATTTAATTCATTACCAGTAATTTTACATTAAATTCATAGGTAAAAACGTCTCAATCTTTTGCAATGTTTTAACTTTTAAAACCTGTTTTCTCAAAAGCGGGATTAATTTTAAATTAAATACTACAACTTCTGTGTTTTTCATTTGGAAAAAAAATTTCCATATTTGGAATCAGTAGGTCCATGTTATGTTAATAGGCTACGTTTTATTTTTACACATTATGAATAGTAACTACGGTAAATTTTATTTACTATATTTAAAGGTAAATCGGGTAATTAAGGGTAAAAATAAGATTATAAAATTACTATAACACCTTCAAAAATTATATTGGATTAATAATAGTCAACCCATTTCACCTAAGGGTCGTAATAGATTCATTTCATGGACTTTTGACCCTGAAAATGATGTAATTATTATTAAAACCAAAGAAAGTGACAACATGTCACTCTCTTATATCTTATAAGTGTAATAATTTTAATTTAGTGATAAACTTCATAAAACATCAAAAATAAATAGTCACCAAAATGATAATAAAATTATATACATCATGTGAATTTATATATAATTTTTATGGATTAAATAAATATCATTAATGGTGACACAATACTGATGTAGAAATTATTTTATTGATTGAAATATCAAATAAATAGTTTGAAAAATATTAAAATAAATATTATATGGACTATTTAATGTGATCCAAGAATTTTATAGATACATATGACATGTTATTAATCTATTAAATGTTTTTATTCGAATATATCTTCTTTGGGGATTTTATTTTAATTCAAAAAAATGAATTGTGTCAAAATTGACACTATTGTTATTTTATAAAAATAATATATTATTATATTCTTTAAAAATAACAAAAATATTTAAAAATTATAAATTTAAATATATATTGTCTAAAATTTCATAAATTATCAAAAAATAGAAAATTCACAACACATAAGTAATTATTTATAACAATTTAAAATTTAGAATATTATTAGAACAAATAATATTAAATAGATTAAATAAGGATAAATCAAGTTGAAAAGGTTTAAAATAAATTCCCAACATGCCTAAATTTATTGTATAATGAGATTACAACACTATCACATCTCATATTCTAATTTCAGTCATTTTGAAAGTTTTATGTAGGGTATGGTTTTATTATAAATTAATATTTTAGAGGTTTCCAAAAGTGCCCCTCTCCTCCCTTATAAAAGGGCACCTCCTCCCTCTCCTCTTCACAACATTTTGAGCCTTCAAGATCAGCCAAACCCTGTCCATTTATCTTCTAAACATCCCTAGAAACCTACTTGAGGTCATGGTATTCTTCAAAGACCAAATTAGTGTCCTAAGATGAGGTTAAGAAGAGGCGCGTCAAGGAAGAGGTAATATCCTTTACTGATTCATTCAAATTTATTTCTTATTATACTTCTTCTTATTTATTTTTTCATTATAAAGTAAAAACATCAGTATCACTAATATACTTATATGTTATTATAAATATGAAACAACTCTATTTCACCTTCTATCCATCCTACGAAAAATAAAATCACCGCGCGTGCGTACGTACGGAATACCGTCTCCACACTGTGGTGAAATCTGTTTTTCCACCACCACCTTAATTGGATGGGTATAATGGTGGAAATAATATCTATATATTATTATTATAACATTATTCTAATTATTATATATTATATCATCCACTCTAATTCCATTCAATAATTATGGAAACATCATCGCTCGTGTGTACGTACGGATTACCCTCTCCACGATGCGATGAGATTCATTCTCCATGTTAACAATTCAATAATGATTATAAATTATATATAATAAGTAATAATGAAACATATTACATAATAATTATAATATATTTATGTATATATATATATGTCATTTTCTTCCATTCAATTTAATAAGGAAATGAAAAAAGCGTTCATGCGTACGTACGGCCTACCGTCTCCATGAACGGTGTATTTCATTCCATTTATCGATCTATTATATATATTTATATGATGAATATAAATTATATATAAATCATGTTTTAAATTATGTAAATTTTTAATCATTATCTAAGTAACCTTATGAATAATTATGAGTCAAAACATGTACGATATATGAAACAATTTTACCCAAAACGCTGCTTTAACATGGAATTGACAAATGAATGGGTAATATAAAGTTGTTAGTTAATCATATATTATATAATAAATATTATTAAGGTTCTGTTACAAGTTAATAATATGTCTAAACCCACTATAAATAAGTCTCGGACATATATAGAAGAAATTGGACATAAGTTAAGGGATAACTTTTCCAATCTCGTTTTTACCCGAGATTGTTTATTCGTAAGTATTAACTAGGGTTATATTTATCAGCCATGTCCATGTTTTCTAAAAATGTTTTCAAGTATTTTTAAATTCATTATTACCCATTTTTTACTTTTAATACATGGTATGTAAGGAATCTTTATTTTTTTTACCATATGAGGAACTTTTTTACTTTTCCGAAAAAAGTACGAGGAGAATGTTTTTTTTAACATATACAGCATGAATGAATTTTTACAGCTTCATAACGCCTTATTTACATGAAACTTACTCTACAGTATTTCATGATTATTTTCAAGAAAATCCTTTTCTTTTAAAATTTCATGTCATTTTGTGAAAAGAAAATGATTTTGAAGAAAAAATGATATTTTCCTCAAAAATTCATTTCAAGTGTTTTATCAAAACTATTTTCCATCTAAGATGAAATTAATTAGTATGTTTATGCTTCAAATATAATGCCTCTATTATTTAAATGGATTTATTTTTCTTATTATTAAATGATATTCATTTGTTTTATATGGATTATGTTATGATGGGATGATGTTTATGAAACCAATTTTATTATTTGGGTTAGGATGAATGATTTCTGTTTATTTTGTGGCACATGTAAGAATGAATTCATTATGAGAAGGGTGGGACCTATATCTCCCTCCAATGCATTGGGTAAAGATTTATATCTCATGAGATATACATGGTTTGAACGGAAAGTGAATCTGGTTCAGTAATACAGGGCTCGAACGGCAAGTAAAGCCGATTCAGTAATGGACTTTGTCAACCATTATGGTCTTGGCAGCAATGCCTTGGCTACTATGAAAATCATAACATGTGATTAATGGATTCCACAATTACATGTTTTATTCCCATGATATTTTATCATCATTATTGTTCCTTTATGATCAATGCCTTATGTACTGCCAATATTTATTTCACAACTCAAGATTTTGATGTTTAAACTTTGTGCTCATGTTTTTAAGTTCAAATGTATATGGCTTGTTTTATTTTTTCCATGCTTACCCTTACTGAGAATTTGAGCACATCCTTTATATTTTTTCTTTTCCATAGGATATAAATAAAGTTTTTAGGTAAGAAAACAAAATGGGAATATCTTTATGGGAGATATTGAATATTTTTCACCATGATTAGAAGATTATGTTCCGAGTTTCCAAAGACACTAAAATATTACGGTCCTTGGTTGTCTATTTTTGTTATGTAATAAGTATTCTGAAAAAGTAATGTAATTTCTAGTTACATCTAGATTGGGGCTCTATAGTTGGTATCAGAGGAAATTTTTAGTTAACCTTTGGAAACTTGGATGCGAAAACTTTAGTGAGATCCCTAGAGATATTTCTAAGGTATGTCTAGGGATGTCTCTAAGGTAAAGTATAAGTATAGGTTATAGTCCTAGAATTACGGTAACATTCATAGAATTAAACCTAAGATGTTAGATATTAAAGGTCCTCCACCTTTATTATGTTGTTTTTCTAGCATGATTTTTTCCTCTCACACTATTATTTTTGGGTTTTAGATGATGGCTGGAACCTGAAGGAACTGTGTTGATCAATGTAATGGAAATTGCACTGATTTTCCTCCTGAACAAATCAATGTTATGAAAGATGGAGTGAAAAATATTATTTCTATACTTACAAAAGATATGAATCATTATGGACTTCCAAAAGAGCAGAGAAGGGAACAATATTCTTTTGACTCCTTCATGAGGCAACGTCCACCTTCTTTCAATGAGTCTTCTGATCCACTTATCGCTAAAAAATGGATCAGTGCCATGTAAAATGTATTTTCCATACTTCACTATTGGGAACATGAAAAATTCATTTAGGTTGTTTACCATTTAGAAGGTGAATAATACCAGT
The DNA here is from genome assembly GCA_963277665.1 of Viscum album. NCBI lineage: Eukaryota > Viridiplantae > Streptophyta > Magnoliopsida > Santalales > Viscaceae > Viscum > Viscum album. The sequence continues at coordinate 399,210,838 of OY728148.1, forward strand.
GGTGGACTCTAATTAAGAATACAAGGCCCCAAGATGAAATTGAATCCATGGATTGGGATGAGTTCAAGAACTTTTTTTTTCAATAAGTACTTCCCTCTTATTCTTCTAAGAAATATGGAAAATGAGTTCATTGAACTTAAGAAAAAGTATTTTGAATCTGTTGGTATATATGAGGAAAATTTTACAAGGATTTCAAGGTATTCATCTATCTTTATCATCCAACCTAAAAGTAAAGTTGATCGATTCTTCAGTGGCTTAAAGCCAAGTCTTTGAAGGTAATTAGCTATAAGAGACTTCAGTTGCTATGAAGAAATTTTTTGTTGTGCTATCAAGGTAGAACTGGAAGTTGATGTTACATATCCATCTCATGGTTTTGAAAAGAAATGAAAGATGGAGTTCAAGGAAAAATCTCAAAGCAATGGTGAAAAGAAGATGAATGTTTCTTTAAGCTCAAAGTGTGGAAAGAAGCATGGTGGATATTGTCTTAAAGGGACTAGAAAATTTTTTAAGTGTGGAAAAGAAGTTCATTGAGTAGCTGAGTGTCAAAGTAATGGGAAAAGGATATATAATTATGTAAATAGGGAAAACACTACAGAGAACGCACCACCAACACTTCAATTCTACAAGTGCAAGGAAATGGGGCATTGTGCTAACCAATTCCCTTATACAATGGTTAATTAGGATCGACATCAACAAACTCTTAAGGTAAAGGACAAAGATAAGTCACTTGCGATCACTATTGGTGATTTTGAATATGACAATGAAGTGGTGGAATGATTACACGTATATGTAATGGGATTCCAAAATAGTGTTTTGGAATCTCATTTATAGTATTATGGAATATTGGAATATCTATGTATTGGTTTTCAATAATTGTATGGTACTGGTAATCATGAAAAGTGATTGAAATATTTTTGGAAAGAATATGATATGCGCATAATGAAGGGATATGGAGAAAATGATAGTATTAATGAGCTCATGACTGATATAAGGAAAATGTGACATCATGGTTTGAGTATATAGAAATTTTGGGATTTTGGTATGTGGAAATAATTAACTTTTGATAGCACTCATGATTTCACTAAGGTTCAATGGTAATTTATGTTTCAATAATACATTATTAAGGTATTCACATGTTTGGAATATGACCAACAAGATATATCTTATGATATATGGGGGATAAATGATGGTGATCACATGCTTGGTATATGACCTCTCTCTTTATATTATGAGATTGGACAGAAGTATTTTGGATAAGCCAAAAGATTGAAATGGATTATGTTAGACATCAGATAGTATATTTTAAGGCTAGAACATTATGATATTATTTCTGAAATGTTATAATGGTATAGTTTTGGAAAAAGTACAACATGTAGGATGGGCGACAACTCATCGCGTCGGACAAGGATGTGGGAATCGAACCCACAACCGATGTGCGATAGGCCTTTATCACCTACCACTAGACTACAAGAAGTCCCTGGTTTATAGAAACTAGTTTTATTTTATTAAGCGGTATGATAGATGAAGTATAAGTCCATTTTGGAACCATATACGATTAATCTCACCATATATGGATTTATGTATATTTAAAAACATTTGCTAACCTTATATTTGTGACACATGGGATAACCTATAATTCTATCGCATGATCTTCTCACACATCACGAATGACAAATTCAAATTAATTTCTTTAAAAAATAGATGAAGTGGAAATTGCTCAAGGAATGACCAACGATGATATTACACTAAAATCAAGTAAGTATTTATCCTTGCGGAAAAATTAATCAACATTAGGTAAATGATCTTGAAAACCAAAAATGTTGTCCTAGTACTCTCATATCCGATGAATCATATGGTACCTTGGATCATCATAAATTTATGTATTTGTGATTGTTGGCTTTTTCATAGCCATGTTCTCTACCACTCTTCACCAGAACATGATGGTTAGATTTCTCCTCCATATCCATATTTTCAAATATATTCTCTTATGTGGAAACCCAGTGTTGAGTTACTTTGGTTGACCATTATGTCTCTAAAATTCCTTTTTAAAATTAAGTTTTAGTATCCCTTTTTACGATGTGGGTTTCTATGAAAGAAACTTTCAAGTAGAAAACCATTTATAACCCCGACAAATTTCGAGGGTGAAATTCATATTAAGGGGGTAGAATGTAACACCCTGAGATTTTCTGAGAAGTATTATTTTTAGTTTCTTTGATGTATTTTGTTGTATTCTTCACCAATATTAGCTTGCTCTATACACAACATCGTATTAGCCGGTAGTATACACAACAGTATTCTTGGCTTGTGTTGCACACAATTTCAAGTTCTTCCGAATAAAATTCATTTCCCACAACACCAAGTATAGATTTTGATCAATGTATAACTGAAATATATTATACTCTACCCCAAAGGAATTTTTCCCTACACGCAACCCAGACTTGGCTTACATTACACGCAAGAACGACCTTCCTCGATAGCGTGTGTTGTACGCAATACTGAGTTTCACTAAACGAGATATTATTATAATATTATTATGTACTAGCCTTTATTAATAGTATTAACTAAATTTTTAATTTTACAAAATTATAATTCATCTTCCACATTTTCTATATCATGGTATGAGAACAAAATAAATTTATCAGGTAAAATAAGTATTTATCAAAAAATGCAGTTTTTCCACCTTTTGATGGCGCACCCATTTTAAATCTAATTATTAACAAGTTTATAGGATAAATTTTAAAAAATAAACTTCTTATTTTGAATCAGGATATAAAAATTTACATTGGATAAAGTTTTGATATTTTTCTGATAACATTCACATTTTTATGAATAGTAAAAATACGCTAAATTTTTCTTAAAAATAACTTTTTTCAACAAGATAATTTATATGGTCAAATTATAAAATTTATTGGTTTTAAAGTATAAATAGAACATATTTTTACCATTTAATATAATTTAAGTCATTACCAATAATTTTACGTTGAATTCATAGGTAAAAACATTTCAATCTTTTACAATGTTTTAACTTTTAAAACCCATTTTCTCAACAACGGGATTTATTTTAAATTAAATACTAAAACTTCTATGTTTTGAATTTGGATAAATGGATTCCATATTTGGAATCAGTAGGTCCAAATTATGTTAATAGGGTACATTTTATTTTTAGACATTATGAATAGTAACTACGGTAAATTTTATTTACTACTGTTAAAGGTAAATCGGGTAATTAAGTGTAAAAATAAGATTATAAAATTAACATAACAGCTGCCAAAATTCTATTTGATGAATAAAATTCAACCCATATCACATAATGGTCAGAATAGATTCATTTTATGGACTTTTGACCATGAAAAAGATGTAATTATTATTAAAACCAAAGAAAGTGACAACATGTCACTCTCTTATATCTTATAAGTGTAATAATTTTAATTTAGTGATAAAATTCATAAAACTTCAAACCTAAATAGTCACCAAAAATATAATAAAATTATCTACATCATGTAAAGTTATTTATAATTTTTAGGGATAAAATAATTATCATTAATGGTGTCACAATACTGATGTATAAATTATTTTATTGATTGAAATATCAAATAAATAGGTTTAAAAATATTAAAATAAATATTATATGATCTATTTAATGTGCTCCACTAATTTTATAGATAAATATGACATGTTATGAATCTATTAAATATTTTTTTTGAATATATCATCTGTGTGGAGTTTTTTTAAATTCAAATAAATGAATAGTGTCAAAATTGACACTATTGTTATTTTATAAAAATAACATATTTTTATATTGTTTAAAAATAACAAAAATATTTAAAAATTAAAAATTGAAATTTATATGGTCGAAAATTTCTTAAAATATACAATTATGGAAACTTCACAACACAAAATTATTTATTTATAACAATTTAAAATATAGAATATTATTACCACAAATAAAATTAAATAGATTAAATAAGGATAATTCAAGTTCATAAGGTTTAAAATAAATTCCCAACATGTATAAATTTTATTTTATGATTATATTACAACCCTATATCATATCATATTCGTATTTGAGTAATTTTGGAAGTTTTTAAGTGGGGTTTGGGTTTATTATAAATTAATATTTTAGAGGTTTCCCAAAGTGCCCCTCTCCTCCCTTATAAAAGGGCCCCTCCTCCCTCTCCTCTTCACAACATTTTGAGCCATCAGGCTCGGCCAAACCCTGTCCATTTTTCTTCTCCACTTCCCTATAAACCTAATTATGTCTTTTTATTCTTAAAATACCAACATTAGTACCCTAAGAGGAGGTTAAGAAGAGGTGCTTCAAGGAAGAGGTAATATCCTTTACTGATTCTTTCAAATTTATTTCTTCTTCTACTTACTCTTCTTTATTTGTCTCATTATAAAGTTATAAAATAAGTATCACTAATATAATGATATGTTATTATAAATATGAAACAATCCTATTTCACCATTTATCCATCCTACGAAAAATGAAATCACCGCGTGTGCGTACGTAAGGAATATCGTCACCACGTTTTGGTGAAATCTGTTTTTCCACCACCACCTTACATGGATGGTTATAATGGTGGAAATAATAACTATATATGATTATTATAACATTATTATAATTATGAGATACTATATCATCCATTCCAATTCCATTCAATAATTATGGGAAAGATATCATCGCCCGTGCGTACGTACGGATTACCGTCTCCACGATGCGATGAGATTCATTCTCCATGATAAACATTCAAAAATGATTATAAAATATATATAATAAGTAATCATGAAAAATATGACATAATTATTCTACTGGGTTTATGTATATATATATATATATGTCATTTACTTCCATTCAATTTAATAAGGAAACAAAAACAACATTCTTATGTACATATGGCCTACCATCTCCATGAATGGTGTATTTCATTACATTTATAGATCTATTATATATATTTATATGATGAATATATATTATATATAAATCATTTTTTAAATTCATGAAATATTTAATCATGATCTCAGTAATCATATGAATAATTGCAAGTCAAAACTTGTACGATAAATGAAACAATTTTACCCAAAATGATTCTTTAACATGGAATTGACAAATGAATGGGTAATATAAAGTCGTAAGTGAGTCATATATGATATCATAAATATTATTATGGTTTTTTACAAGTTAATAATATGTTTAAACCCACTATACAGGATTCTCGGATGCATACAAAAGAAATTGGACATAAGGTAAGGGATGACTATGCCAATCTTGTTTTTTTCCGAGGTTGTTTATTTGTAAGTATTCACTGGGGTAATATTTATCATCCATGTCCATTTTTATGAAAAAAAATTCATGTATGTTTAAAGTAATTTTTACAAATTTTTTAAGTTTACTCATGGTATGTAAGGAATCTTTATTTTATTTACCATACCAGGAACTTTTTGACTTTTCTAAAAAATGTACAAGGAGAATGTTTTTTTAACTTATACGAAATTAATGAATATTTATGGTTTCATAGAGCCTTATTTCCATGAAGCTTCATCTACAATATTTCATGATTATTTTCAACAAAATCCTTTTCTTTTAAAATTTCGTGGCATTTTGTGAAAATAAAATGATTTTTAAGAAGAAAGGATATTTTCCTCAAGAATCCATTTCAAGTGTTTTATCAAAACTATTTTCCATCTAAGATGAAATTATTTAATATGTTTATGTTTCAAGTATAATTTCTCTGTTATTTACATGGTTTTATTTTTCTTATGGTTAAATGATATCCATTTTTTATATGGATTATGTTATGATGGGATGATGTTTATGAAACCCATTTTATTCTTTGGGTTAGGATGAATGATTTCTGTTTATTTTGTGGCACACGTAAGAATAATTCCATTGTGAGATGGGTGAGACCTATATCTCCCTCCAATTCATTGGGTAATGATTTATATCTCATGAGATAGGCCTAGATGGAATGGCAAGGGAATCCAGTTCAGTAATACAGGGATGGAATGTTATGTAAACCCGATTCATTAATCGACTTTGTCCACCATGATGGTCTTGGCAGAAATGCCTTGGCTACTATGGAAATCATAACATGTGCTTAATGGATGCCATAATTATATGTTTTATTCTCATGCTATTTTATCATGATTAATTTTACATTGTGATCTATGCCTTACGTACTTCCAAGATTTATTTCACAACTCAATATTTTGATGTTTAAACTTATGTTCATGTTTTTAAGTTCAAAATATATGGGCTATTTTATTTTCTCCATGTTTACCCTTAATGAGCATTTGAGCTCACCCTTTATATGTTTTCTTTTCCCTAGGATATAAATAATGGTTTTAGGTAAGAAAAAAAGGGGGAATATCTTTATGAGAGATGTTGAAGATCTTTCACCACGATTAGAATATTATGTTCCGAGTTTCCAAAGACACTAAACTATTAGGTTCCTAGGGTGTCTATTTTTGTTATGTATTAAGTATTCCACAAAATTAATTTAATGTCCATGTACGTCAATATTGGGCCTCTACAAATAAAGACTAGATGTCCCACCCAAATATCTATATGTCTATGGTGAAGATCGATATAAGACTTTTTCTTAGACTGTACTACAGCCATATACTTATAAATCAATTGGAATTCCACTTAAGTCTCTTAAACAAGATGAGGAAACAGTAGAGCAGACTCACCTTCCTCAATCCATGATAAAGGTGAATGACTTAATCTACCATAGATATCCTCATACTAATCCATGTGAATTGTTTCCTAGAATCTTTTTTTGTTTAAAAACTCAACCAGGGGGAGATTATTTTTCCTAAACCACGTTAATGAATTATACAAGCCAGTAGCATATTCTCTAACACCCAAATTGTTTTCTCGGACTATACATCGATATGAGGGTGATATGCAGTGGTCAAGAGCACCTATAACCATATTGCCTTCTACATCTCTTTCTAGAACTATGAAGTGAGTCAAGAATATCAGTTTGATAAGATATAATGGGGTACATTGTGTAGTCACACTATCTGCTGAATGTATAGCCTTCCAAACTCATCAATAGAGAAGGTATCCTGGATTTGTAAGAAGTTCGTGACCATGGTAAGCCTATTGATGACCACACATACGACATCTCTTATTCATGGATATCTTGGATATATCATCACTAAGTCCATGGTGATGTCATTATATTTCCACATTGGAGTGGAGATATTATTTAGAAGTCTAGCAAGGATCTAGTTCTCTTCCTTCACTTTTTGAAAGGTGGAGCACTGATTGATGAAATCTGTTTTCTACCTCTTCATACTTGGACACCAATACTAACGATACATATCTTTACACATCTTAGTAATCCCAGGATGAATTTTCCATGTAAAGGCATATAACTCTTTAATCATATCATCTTGTATATCTGAATTGACCCATACATGGCCACAAAAGAGTAGGGTATCAATAAAATCAAAAAACCATATAGGGGACGTTTCTCTTCTATAATAGTCTCCCAAAAAACAAGTCCCTTTGAGTAAAACAACTGCCTCATTGAGACCCATTCTAAAAGGGGAATATCACTGTTAGAGCATCTAGAACAGGTTGTTCATGATTTTCCAAAACCATCATATGAATCTTAGAGATCTAATTCATCAATTTACACTCACTTCTAGCTTACTTGACTGATTTTATCTGAGTCTTCCTACTCAAGAGGCCATCTAAAACAATTACCTTTTTGTGTTTGTATGTCAGCTCAAAGTTGATGGGCTACTAATATTCAACCCACCTGCACTGCCCCAAATTCAAGTATCATAGCGTAAAGATATATTTGAGTATTTTTTGGTTAGTGTAAACAATATACTCTCACCCAACATGTAGTGCCTTAAATAGTGGAGAGTACGAACCATATCTACCAGCTCAAGGTCATGTATATGGTAGTTCTGCTCATGAGTCCTCAGCTAACAAGATCTATATGATAAAACCTAATCATATTTCATCATAATTGTACTCAGACGTATCCCTGATGCATCAAAATATCCAATATAAATTCTTCCTCGCATAATTAAAATCAGGATCATCACATAATTCAGTCTTCCCTCTAACTCTTGAAAGGATTTCTCACAAGCCTCAGTCCAGTAAAATTTCACACCCCTCTTGGTTAAGCTCGTAAGTGGTGCTTCCATGCATGAAAAGTTCGGGATGAATCACTTATAGTAATCATAATTCCCTAAGAATCTATATATATTAAACATGCTCTTTGGCTACTCCTAGGATACCATGACTGTCTCCTTCACTAGGTCAAATGATATGCCTTCCTCGGATATTATATGACCTAATAAGTGAACCTTGCTGATCCAAAAGTGGTATTTAATGATCTTCATGAATAGTTGGTGGTATCTCAATGTACTTATCACAATCTCAAGATGGGTTTCATGGTCGTTTCTAGTGAGGTAATACAATAAGATGTTGTCCATGAAGACTACCATAGTAAAATCAAGATACATGTGGAAAACATGGTTCATCATATCTATGAAGACTATTGACTTGTTTTCAGACATAATCACATAACCATATACTCATACAATACATACCTACTCTGTAATGTTGTACATGGTATGTAAGATAGCCTCACATGAATATGATGTTATCCTCACCTCAAATAAATTTTAGATAAAATAGTTGCTCCTCAGAGCTGGTCGAAGTTGTCATCTATCTTAGGAAAAGGATGTCGGTTCTTCACTATAAACTTTTTAAACTAGGGGTATTCAATGCACAATATAAGTGAACCATTCTCCTTCTTGTTGGAAAGGATTGGAGAACCTCACAGTGATGTGTTGTGTTAGATGAAACCCTTGGAGTCTAATAATTCAATATATCTATTGAGTTTCCAGATCTCTATAGGTTTCATGCTATATGGAGGAATGGAAACTGGTTCCACACATGGAATGAAAATAGTAGTGAACTGAAATTCCCTTCTATGAGATAAGTGAAGTAATAATCAAGGAATATTTCCCTAAAATGATCCAAAATAGTAGGAAATCCTACAAGCTATATCCTCTGATGTCTAATAAAGAGACTGGCTCTCTGGATTATCCTCCAATATAGTCCAGTATGGTTGAGTCCATCTTGATTGGCATGAAGATACCATTCTCCCTTATGGTTATATGTGTTTCCTTTAGGTGATGTGTGAGATACTTGCTAGTAATATAAATTCACCTAGGTCTGATAAGGTACAAACCATTCCATACTAAGAATGATGTTGAAGCCGGTCATCTTGAGGTTGAAGAAACACCATAGAAAAAATCTACATACCTATTTCAATGGAGAACTCTCTACACATGCATATCCCCTCTTCTTAAATTTCTAACAACATATCAAGGGTCAAAACACAACTGGAATATACGATCACAATACCCAAACTTACCTTCGTTACAGAGGATATAAAAGAGTGTGATTCATCTATATCGAATAAATAAGATACTAAAGTAGAGGATACCAAAATAGAAACTTTAAATATAGATGGACCTGGTCTCTAATCCTCTAGTGTATGATGAATAATACATATTTTTCATGAACCACGTCCCTGAGATACTTCTTGAGTTACATAATAAGGTTCACTCTACTATAGATGGAACTTTGAAACTAGAATGACTTAACCATGACCACCTACTCACCTTGAATGGAATATATAAGACTAGATTAGTAACTTGAAAGGTGTCACTAACCTTGAATTTAATGGTTGTTCTGGTGTATAACCCCACTCAATTGGACCTGGTGGAAAAGATTGGTAGAAACGTTAGAGGTGACCCATCCGTCTGCAAGCCCAATGCTCAATCGTTTTCCTTATACACAGGGGATTTTTGTGACCTGGAATTCCACACTAGTGACACACCAAAAATCTATAGGTTTTTTCTACCTAGATGGTACTACCCCCATGTGTACCATTTAAGTGTCACTTCATACTACTAGATAACCCACTACTAGTCTTTCTGAAAGTTGTACTTCCCTGTTTCTTGTCTCCTAATTCCCTCAACATCTTCTCAGTGATGAGGGCCAAATTGACTATCTCTGAAATGATGGTTAGCCGAAATATTTTCACCTATGATAGAATGGAAGAATCAATACCAACCTCAAATCAACTCATAGTAGTTAACTCATCACCAGTCAAGGTCGGTTCCAAACACTGCAACACAGTGATGTGAGATCAGTATTTCATCACTGACATGTCACCTTCCTCGTGGTTCATAAATTATAAAGGTTGATTTATTCTTAATGTCTGAGGAAAGAATAATTCAAGATGTATTCTAAGAAATCCACCCATACTATCCTCTGATGTCGACCATATTGAGTCAGAATGTCTCATCAATGATTAGTGAAGTCGTGTAATAGATAGGTTGCATGGTTGACTCTCCGCTTAGGAGGCATGTTGATGTGCTCAAATATTAACACCACTACCTATAATTATGATTCAATTTTATGATGTCTTATATCCCCCAAGAATGTGGGAAGAGGATACTACTAGAACTCATGAGTAATCTCTGTCATAGAAGGGTAAGGTTGACGTGCACCTTGAACTGACTGAATAGAGTGTATAAGGCTATCCCAGAATGAGGTATCGACACCTAGTAGAGGATCCATAAGAGGTGCCTCAGGTGGCATGATAGGAGGTATCATGAGTGGATCAATTCCCACAATCTCAAGAGTTTTCTCATCACCACTCTCTAAGAATACATCATGAGGTTGTCATGGTGAAATATCACTACACTTCCAAGTGCATGCCTCATATATAAATTATAATAGATAAGGGTAGATGTTAATAATGAAAGGTAAAAGGCCAACCTACAAGAATGCTACAAACCTTATCCTACTCCAAGATCTAGGTATGGGTGATAATAATTAGTCAATGAAGGTGCATATTTGACATCGCCTACAACCCACTACTAAAATGGTTTAGTGTCATGATCTCACATACAAGGGTAACCATTCCATTTTAATGTATCAAAATCACTTTATTTAACTTATATTAATTCTTATTTAGTTTTTTATGAGAGTGGTGATACAGTTATAGGCCTCACTAATTCCAATCTATAAGGGAGAATGCACCTTATGAATTTAATTTAGCACATCAACTAACTATATCCGGACCATTACACCAAAGAATCAGTGTAACATGTCATGGATTGTTTTTTAATTAGATGAGATGCCCTCAGAAAGAACCAATAAAAATGTTTGGCTTAATTTGACAATAGAACCAATTATGACATCATACATAATAAAATCACACTATACGGAATAACTAACAAGGAATATACATCAGTCAATGTAAAAAATAGGCAATGCATGTTATACAGTCGATATAGAAGTGCATAATGTATGGAAGTTTAAATCTTATCATGCCTAGTATGCTGTAAGGTTCCAATGTTCCCACATATCATCGGGCTAGGTGTGAAAAATAATTTCAACTAAGATCGATTTCAATAATATCATAAATCAAGTGATTCACCCGATGGTGAAATATAATGAAACCATAACAAGAAAATTCAATAATAACATTTATCCACCCCATGAAATTTGGGTTTCCCCTATTTGTGGGGTAGCTACTCCCAGGAATAGGATCACTACCGAATTCCACTTTCCTAGTCTCTTTTATAATCCCAAATAGTAATGAAAAGGGATATAAATATTTGATACCACATAGTAATGTCCTGCCCTGAGTTCCACTCAGTAGTTCCCTGAGAGGGTGGGCCACAAGACCTCAAACTCACCTCCCGGAATGTCAGAGGATGCTCACTATCTACGAGGGCCTTGGGTAAGTCAGTGGGGAGACTATGAGCTCATTGATCATAGTATAGAGGAACAATATAAATATAATAAACATCAGAATTAATAAAAACATCTTGATAGAAGTATAAACCAAAATCATATATACATAGGATAATGAAATAAAGTGTAGAAGTTGAATAAATAAATAGAAAAAACTAAGGACGACAGTTTGTCATGGGTTATAAAAAATGACTAATTAAGGGGTAGTGATTACTAGAATATAAAACAAGATATAAAAATAAAACAAACATCCAAAAACTCTTATAGATTACATCTCAAGAAGAGGCTTAGTCCTCTGTTTCCATCTCCGCCATAGAAAAGTAAATCAAGCATCGGAAGCTGGATTCTGCCCATTGTTTATACCTACAATCATAAAGTCTACTCGGGTACCTAAGGTGACCGAGAAGGGTGTGAGATAAAAATCTATAAAGGATGGAAACCATAGTTTTTAGGCCTTTATATTTCATGCAATAATATTTAGGAATTGTTCCATGTTTAATTTAAAAGAAACGGAGAATAAATAAAAAAATACTTAGAAAGGGTTCAACCTGAAGACCCATCCAATTACGTACTTCAACCTAAGCTAGTGTGTTTGAACTGAAGGAAGCTAAAATTTTAAGGTGAGTAGGGTAAAATTTAATTGGTTGTAGTATTCCCAAGATTGTGATTTGACTTGGAGAAAACTTACCTACAATTTCTCGATAGACTGACCAATTCACATTTGAAAACATTTAGTTACCTTTGAAACATTTAAATCATTTATTTATAAAAAAATTCAAGATTACTAGATCTTGTCCATGGAAATATGGGTAGACTATCCAATTATCAATAAAAGGGATCTGTAAAACTCCAATTCCAAGGATTACATACATGGTGACCCAAGTATGAATTCCTAAGTATCACTCTAGCATGCAGTGAATATAGCATGAACTAACATAAAAGTTTGTACCTAGTATAATACATAGGGGCTCAAGTATCTCTTATGGAATGGTACAACCAATGATTCCATTAAGACCATTAAAGGGGTCTCACCTTGGGAACTAGTTTCACTCATATAGATGGAAAATAGATAAATCATGGTGATCCCATCTTAGGAATAGTTGATATCTCACTTACATATTTACAAAGAATTGACAAAAGAAAACTGAGGCACAAGAGTCTGTCCAAGGGTTCTTATGTGAGAACCCTTTATATCACCATCAACACTATGGCTTGAAAATTTAACAAGTATGTTATAAATATATAGCATGTCTAATGAGGGGCCATTCCATTTAATCAATAATTTGTTTCCAAGGGAAAATTTATCATGGCACGTCATTGGAAAAACAATTTAAGTCATATGGTGTAAGAGATCAAGTCCTAAACCAATGTCCAATTCAATTTTGGAATGAGGTATAAGGATTTAAGAACTTATTAAATTCAATTAATTAGAACCAACTCAATCTAATAAAGGTATTATATTTTAAGAAACACCCCACTATGATAATTTATGTTCTCTAAGGTAAGGTAAAGGTAATTCCATGGAAATTCATGCCCTTTGCTGGCATAAACGCAAGGAAATCAACCCAAGGGGTTGATTATCCACTTTCATGGGTCACCATAGGCATGGAGAGACATTCATTTTAATTTAATTAGAAAACTTAGGGGCGAAATTGGAAAATCCTATCTTGTGGCAACAATAAAAAATTCATGAAATGCAATGAAATGATGGAAAAGTCCACAACCACCTACCATAGAGTCATAGAGATTCCCCTGTACATAATCAATGTTCCAATCAAGTTGGTTTGGAAGAAATTGAAAAAAAAATTCCTTGAAAATGGGGGAAATGATCTTTCACTAAAATAATGTAATAGATAAAGTAAGAACCTTGATATATATTAGAGAGTATTAGAGATCGTACTATTATAGATCAAATGCTTTGGACGGTGGTCGAATCAAATGATGATAGGAGGATTCACCTAGATTCATAGATTGAGAGAAGAAGTGGGTTTAAACATGGGGGAGGAGCACAAATGCAAGAATAAATGGGAGGAGGAAGAAATAATCTCTTTAACTCATTAAGGAGGGTTATTTGATTAATTTCACCCATTTTTAACAGTGTGCACATTTTGGCTGCCAAGGAGGAAAATTTTGTATCAACCGTGCACCATTCACTTCTACTTCGGGGAATATCAAATAGTTTTCTTCATGATTTGACTAAATTTGGGGAAAATATAAAAAACACACTATCATGAATTTTATACAGTTTGCACGCCCCTATTCCCTAAGTCACACAATTGTAGAAAAACTATGATGCCCAGTCAATTTTTGTTTTGGGGCTCCTTGCTCTGAAAAAAACCCTAGAAACCCCTGATATATCCTTACTAGATTAAGAATCATAATTAGGGGATTTTATAGGATTAAGATCAAAAAATTAATGGGTCATATATTTTATAAAATCTAGTAGGTTACAAAAGATCGATTTTTAGTTTTTATTAATTTTTTTATTAGTACAATATTTAATTATACTGAAACATGACTATATATTAAATTTATGTTTATTACACAACTTAGTTAACATAGGGGGTTTTATATTGTTCCCACTGAGTGATTATTTGGTTTAGACATAGGAATTTCATTAGTTACATAGGTTTTGTGATCTATAGAAATTCCCCTTACAATACCTCATTATTAGTTATTTAAGGGTGGTAGTCCACTTCATACACTAACTCTTATAGTATTCATATTACCAGCCTAATATTATGCGTAATCTTCTCGAATAGGTTGTTGATTAGTCATCATTGTTATAACAAGGTTTAAAAATTAATAAATAGTGGTTTTTCAAATGTTGAATTATTTTTTTATAAATTATTCATTATTTTTTATTCGTTAATTTATAAAGTTGTTATTATATTTACATAATTTACTATTCAATTAATTTGTATCATCCCTTTTCATGGGTTGTGTACATATTTTTTCAGTAAAATATGCATACACACCCATATATTACTAATGTGTGGAGCATCATCTGGAGTCATTTTAGAATACCCAACCTAGTATGTTGTACTCACCCTATTCATTTTAACCATTATAGCCAATAATATTTTATAACTCTTTGAGTTTAAGGTTTATAGTAATTTAATTAAAAAATTGAATTTATTTTATCCACAATATATCAATGACTACTGGATAAATTGGTCACTTATTCTATATCATTATTTCATTTTATTTTGGTTCACCCTTACTATCTCATCTAGAATTTTATGAAATTAGTCATTAATTTATTTACATATATTTACTTATTATTTAATAATTTTATAAGAATTCATTATGTTTTGTCATGTGTGTTATGAATTTAAGACTTCTCTTTTATTAAAATCTTTTAATTTAAAATTTTATGTTTAAGTGATTACAAAGTGTGGGAGAATATATTTTTATTATTTTTTTTGTGTATATACCACATAGAAATGGGAAATTATATATTTTAATTAAAATATAATGGGGGAATTAAGCATCAGTTTAGAGGGTAATAATTTCTATACTGATTAAATTTTTTCTAAATTCTAGTCATCAACCTTTACTGATTTAGAAAAAATAATTTTATATTAATAGTATAAAAAAATGGGATCCATGGAATCTTGGGTTGTTGGGTTATAAAGGATTCTACATAAGACCCTTTTTTATTTATAATCATATAAGAAATAGGTGACTGAATCAATAAGTTCATTTCATATCTCAACAATGATGAAATTTTTTTCATAATAATAAAGTTTTCACTTTAGAATATTGAAAATTGATAATTGAATTTTTTATTTTTAACAGATTTATAGATATTTTTTTCTAATTTTTTTAAGCACTGATGATGAAGGACATGTAATTTATATCAGATACATGGAATTGTTTTTTATTTTTTTACTCCGAATAAATTCCTTAAATAATAGATGATAAAAAAAATTAGGTGGGTTGAATTTGAATTAAAATTTTAAGATGAATAACATAGTTTAAAATGATGAGGAAAATGTGTGTACTAAATTTTTTAATGAAATTATGAAGAAGTATTCATCATATAAATTTCATATGAAATATTTTTTTCCTTGTGTCAAAAAACATCAATTGGTTTGAAAGAATACGGTATTTGAAGCATATTTAGAGATGTTTTTTTATATAACTAATTATTTAATTTCAATGTTTTATAATAGTGAATAAAACATTTAATTTGAAAGAAATATAATGTGCTTAAAGATTCAGTTGAATGTAATATTATCTAATTAAATAATATTAAGTATAATAAATGATTATCTCTGTTAGGTTCTTAAAAATAAGTTTAATTTTCTTTGAATATAGATCCTAATGTAATTGGTTTTTTATTTTCTCATAAGTGTATAGTTTTATATTTTAATTATTAAGAGTTTATGAATTTATAAGGTCATTTTTTAATTCTTATCTAATGGTAAAAAGTAATTATCCTTGTAAATAAATCTTGAAGAAAAAAATTATGTACCCAATAATCACATAATGCATGTTTTACTTTATGGATGATGTTAGAAATGAATCAAATGAGATTTAATTGTCAAAATTTTCATTAATTTATTTATTAATTGAATTAGCATTATTTGGGACCTTTTTCAATTTTTGTAATGAGAATATATGTCAAAACATACCTCAAATTCATGAACCATAAAAAAATTATTGTTTAAGATGTGGTATTTTACTAAAAACATATATAATATCTTATAGGTATCTTAGGGACATCTTGAGGAGATGTTTTTACCTTTGAATAATTAAATAGACATATAATACCATGTTTTCATACTAATCATTGTAATTAATCAAGTATTTCTCTCTTGAAGAATGGATTTTCATAGTTCTCTCCAACATAGGTTCCTTCAAATGCATCTATAAATTTTCAATGCATGCCTATAATATATGATCATTACAAATTATTGATCATAAAATATTAGGTTGTTTTTATAAAAAAAAGTTATTTAATTATTCTTTAATAAAAGAAACATGTTTAAAATTTTTATATAAATAATATTATTCATAGTTGAATGGTGTTTTTATTGCATGGAAATGGATAGTTATTGACACACCATCATTATAAGTCTATGGTGGTTTACCTTTAAGATTTTTGCAATGTGGCCATTGAATTTTCAAGTAGGAATGGAGGTCAGATAATGCAATTCATCTAAATAAATTAATAGAGGTTTAATAGTGTGGCACTTTTGTTCTAGAAGTTGGCTATTGATGCTTAAGGTAACGAGGGGATATGGTGGCTGGATGAAAATATTCATAAAATAAATTGGTGTTGGATATTCAATTATGTAACAAGATAGGAAGTGTCCCCTATAGATAAGGTGTGGTGACTTTTTTGTGAAAGGAATGGGTGTCAGATAGGTTAGGGCTTCCTATAGTGGGAAAATACATAGGACACAAGGAAAAAAGATGAACTTAGGGAAATAAATTCAGTTATATGATTAAAATTGGATGGTTGGGAAGAGGTAGAGGTTGAATTTCCTTGATTTGTAAGGATATAAATAACTGGTTTGGGACTTGTAAGAATCCATATTAATATGGGTCATACAAATCATAAGAAGTTTTCAGTTTTGGCTTATCGAGGGTTCATTTAGATAATTTAGATTTCAAATCTAATTCCATGAGTCGGAGACTCTTTTTAAATTTTTTCGATTGTTTTTTGAGGCATGGGGGGTAACTCAGGTGATTAGAAGAAACTTGAGAGCATTGTGTGTGAGTTATATTTTTTGTGCTGCTTTTGACATGGTAAATGGTTTATTGTTCACGAATTAGGGAAATTCATGTGGCCCTTTGAAGATCCAGAAAATTTACATTTCTTTTGTTCATGAACGGTTTAGTTAATGTGGATTTCATAAGTTTAAGGTAAAATTTTTCAAATTCTATAGAAATCCATGTTGGGTGAGTTACTTTTAGTTATATGTCCTAAAACTTACACATGATTGTAGACAATCCTTGTGTAGTGTTGTCAAGGGGATCTAGTGTTGTTTGTCAATATTGGTGCATGGTTACTAAACTATGTGAAGTGTTTTATCTTGCATGGTTCCTAACAAATGGTTGGGAACTATTTTAAAAATAGTGCGACCAAAGAATATGAATTTCTATATTTGGTTGAAAAGTGGAAAATGGCCAAAATGACCCCTTAATCTTTGAGACAATTCACTCCCCTCATTCTCTGATATTTTCACAGTTACTTACCCCTCTCCATCCCTCTTTCTTTTTTAAAACCTCATTGATATTGGGTTATTATTTTGTATGTTATTTTATGTTTTAGGATAATAATATTCTTATATTTTCCCCCTTATTCCTCTATATTAAGGGTAGTTGATTTTGGTGTCTCTTACTTGGGATTTTGGTATTAATTCCACCATATCATAATGTAATTGGACAAAGATGACAAGGTTTTGGTGTGTCTTTGTGAGAAGACATCCCAATATGTTGTCCACACATTTTCTCTCATCATTTTATTGAAGGTACGATGACTAGTTAATTTTTCTTAAATTTTTAATTAATTTTAATTAAATTTTAATTTAATTTTAAATAGTTTATTATATTTTATTCTCTACATGGCACTGGAGGTGCATTGTAGGTCTTTTACAAATGGTTGGTCACAATTTTAGATAGAGGATGTTCCTCTATGTGTTCTCAAGATCTATGATAGTTGACTACCACATAATGATAATTGTAAAATTAATAAATAAATAATTAAATATGGGTATTATTTTCCCATAAAAATAAAAAGAAGAGTGAGGTGGCCATTATCACACGGATCATATTGACCTTCAAGGAACACATGATCACATAACCTACTGAAGTTCATGCTGATATCCATGAATAGTGTATAGCATATAGAAGGTCCTACTAATCCACTTAAACAAGTCATTTTCTCTCTTGTGAGGGTGCCCCAAAAAAATCAGTGATCATTCAATGGCAACAATACATGCACCCGCAGGTCATGTGAATTTTCAACTGGTGGATGCCTAAAAAAGCATCCAAAAAGTCCTTCAAAAATATGGGGAAAATATCTGAATGGTGGGAGCCTCTTGTGGTTACTTCTAACCATGAACCTAAACAATGAAACCATTTTAGTTTGGGTCATAGTTACTCCTAAGATCGTGTATGATTTGGCAACCCATGTGAAAATTGTGTAATCCCCCTCTGTCTAGTGTTGCACAGTTTGTCGATATGGGGCCCATAGTAAGGGAAAACCATGAACCAACCATAAACTTCCCTATTTCTTCCATATTTCTAAAATTTCTACCCATAAACACCAAGGTAAAATTCAAATGAAATGTGCTAAAGAAAAGTAAAAATAGTACTTGTAAACAATCCTGAGGAAAATCAATAAATGTTCATGATCTTATAATCTCCACATCATATAATATCTCATCGTCTAACTTCACTCCTAAGTATCCCTATGATTCTTAGTGAAAAATATTTGTCCATTGAGCCTACATATCTTATTCTCTTTACCATTTTCCTCCTACACATGCCCATATTTCCATAATACATGAACTATCAGTACAGTCGTTCCCCACAACACATTCTCACTATGATCTAACACATTTATCAGAGGCTCCTTACAGGATGCATCTATCTCAAGATCAACATGATCAACCTCGATTACATGATAAGGGTTGAGGTGATAACACTGAAGTTGTGACACATTGAAAATTCCATGCATATTGCTATATTTATGTGGAATATCCAATCTATATGTCATCAACCTAATTCTCTCTATAACCTCAAATAATCCAAATAACTTGGGTTCTAACTTACACTATATCTATATCCTAGTGTGATCCCATCAAGGATACACTTGAAGGAATACATGATCACCCTCTATAAACTATAGGGGACATCATTTTCTATTAGCATACGGCTTCTATCAACTCTAAGTAGAAGTCTTATATATTTAAAGCAATTGAACCTATTCTAAAATCTCTTGCATGAGACTCAGTTCTATCAATTCTGACTCACCTACCTCCATCCAACATGCTTGATATCTTCATGTCCTACTATAAATTTCTTAATATGGTTAAATTTATGTATTTTCTTAATAAATATTGTTATAGGAAAACTCCACCAATGATAGGTTCTTCACACAAGATCTTACAAAGTCTAAGAAACATGATCACAACATATCCTCGAGCACCTATATAGTGTGTTCTAACATCTCATATATCTATGGGTGAAAATAGATACTCAATAAATATTGAGTACCAAGTTCCTTCTATAAGCCCTTCCATATGTTCTAAGTAATGTGTGAGACACAGTATGGATCTATAGTTCGTGGAACCCTATGAAGAAATGATATCTCTCAAACTTAAAAATCTCCTAGCTAATACAATGGGAAAGCCTCCTGTATTTTAATGAAATGTTCTAGTTTTTTCATTCTATCCAAAAAAAATAGTATCATTCTTCTAGGGTATCCTTGAGATACCCACCACAAAATCCATGGTCACATCATCCCACTTCTATTCTGTAATGGGAAATGATTATAGTAAGCCTACATGATGTGGATGCTCATACCTCACCTACTGATAGGTGTAACATCATATCAAAAACCCTGTTATTTCCTTTTCCTTGACCATCCCCCAAAATTGTCATTATAGTTCATTTTATATATTGATCACACCTTATTATATATCCCACCTCAAGGCATGAAATTCCTGAATCAACTCATCCTACTTGCTCATAGGAATAACAACCCCATTCCTGACATATATTATATCAGCATCATCTATGCTCTAATTTGAAGGGGACTCCCCAAAATTAAGAATTACCCTCAAGGTCATGAACTCTGGATCCTCATACTTCCTGTTTCTAATCTGACTTAAAATTTTAGACTCTAATTAAAATGATACAAGATTCATCTACTCCTAACTCTCTCAAACCACAACATGCATCTTCTCTAGTAAATTCATTATTTCCCACTCTGTACTAGACTCCAGAATTGAATATGTTTGAGTTTTACTACTCCAAAATTCAGACACATTATTTCATTTCCCGATCATATGTGCTATTTAAAAATCAAATGACTACATTTAATCAACCCATCTCCATTACCATAGATTCAAGTATTTCGTTGAAAAGATATACTTCAATCTATTATGATATATATACAGAGAAAAATTTTATCCCCACAAATAATGATGCCAACACATCAAAGAGAACACCACTACATCCAACATGAGGTTGTGCATAGGTTAGTTTCATTCATGTGGCCTCAACTTCTGGGACCTATATGCCACCACTCGATCTCCCTACAACAACACATCTCTGAGTCTGATCCTTCAATCATCCAAATACACTGTATAATCCTCACATGGCTCGTGTAGGATCAATATCAATGTTTATGTCAAATGATTCATAAAATCCTATAAGGCCTTCTTGCATGATTCTGAAAATTCAAACATTATATCCTTATTGGTCAATCCCATAAGTGATACTTCCAATTGGGAAATGCTATAGGTGAACCTCTGATAATATCCAGGTAAACCAAAAAGTATTTGGATTTCAAAAACGTTCTTGGTATTCTACTAAGAAACCCCTACCTATACTTTCTCTAGGTCCACAGACACACCTTCCTCTATGATGATGTAACCCAAAAATTGTAGATAATCAATGGAAAGATTGAATTTGGATAGCTTGTTGTATAGATGATTCTCTCTATGTATACTCATGATGATGTCATGGTGTTGGGAATGTTCATCATGAGTCTTGTAGTACACCAAGATTTCATCCAAAAACGCTACCACAAACTTGTCCAGGAACAGATAGAATATTTCATTCATCAAGGTCATAAACACTACTGTGTCATTCATCATCTCCAATGGAATTACAACCAACTCATAAATGTCATACCTGATTCAGAAATCAATCTTTAGTATATCATAAATTTGAACCATCATTTGATGATATCTTGATCCCCTTTCTATCATGGAAATGATCTAAGATCCGCTCAACTTTTCAAAAAGATCATGAATACATATAAGTGGATACTAGTTATTTAGATTCATCTGGTTCAACTTCCAGTAATGGAAAAATAATCTCAAACTCCCATCAACCTTCTTTACAAGAAAGACTAGATAACCCCAAGGGGACATACTCGGACAAATAATCACTTACACTCCAACACCTCTATCCAAATCTTGAGCACTTGAATCTTTGCTGGTGTCATTTTGTATGGTGGAATTGAAACAAACTTATCCCTCGAAATGAGCTCAATAGTGATGTTTCCATCTCTCTCAAGTTGAAACCCTAAGAATTATTTAAGAAACACACCCTAAAACTTCTCCACTATGGGTGGAAATATATATTTATTCACTCCTCCATCGTCCAACAATATACTAGTAAATTAGGTTATGATATCTCGTAGCAATTGAGTAATTGGCCACATTCATCCTACCTGGACAAACCAATCTACATGTTTAACATATTGGTCAACCTTAGGTGACATAAAATTCACTCTCCTAGAGTTACAAACAATGTGGCCTTTATATACTATTAACCAGTACATACCCAAAATTTTTTCAAGGTCGGATTGATCAATAATATAGAGATTCCCAAGAAATTGGTACTCCCCAATCTCGAGAGAACACCACTTTCAAAAAAAAATATGTCCTTATACTATACTCATAGTGGTGTATCTATCATTATATCCCCTGTAGAATCTCGTGTTCAAAACTAGACTGAAATACCGATGTTTTTTAACTTCTTCATTTACTTAATCGACCGTTTTTAAAACAGAGCTTCGAAAAATAATTTTGAGAGTTTGATCTCTCCTAAGTGATTTTTTTTTCATGGATAAAGGCCCGAGAAGTTTCCTAAGTGGCTCGATATGTCTTGGTAGTTTTAGACCCAAAAAACGTCAAGTTTTAAATGACAGCAGAGGGCATATGGTTTGTGCATGGTCAGTGAAACCGTGCTACCCATGAAAGTTAACTGTGCATCCCTATTTAAAAAGTGGTAGTGGCTTAGCACACAGTTTGGGCATGATTTTATAAACCTTCCACCTAGCCCGTGTATGGTGCATCTTTGATACAGAATACTCCACAGGGTTTTTCAAATCATGTGTATCAAACCGTGTGTGATGCCCAGTTTTTAAATTTTTATTTGTTTTTATTTAATTTAATTAAATTAAAAGAAAAAGAAAATAAAACTAAACACGCATCCTTAACCTCCCTCAAATTCAATTTACTAGCCCAAGGGGTCTCTCCCCTTTGACAAACGACCATGTCCATTGGTCTCCTCTCAGATCGATGTTCGTCCTTCGTTTCCTCTGTTTTCTTCTCTGATCTTCTAGGGTATGGTTATCTTCTCCCTTGTCTCCCCTTTTTCCAATGTCGATTCAACCTAATAGGTTCCTGATGAGGTTCATCCAAAAAATAGGTTTTAGGGTTAATTTTTTTTGGTTTTCTATGGTTCTTAGTTTGTGAGGATGGTCTCATGGGGCCTTAGGGTTGGAGTTCCAAAAACCACCACCAAAGGCAAGTCAGTTCGGGTGGTCTCGGTCTACCAACAACATCTCGGGATATGTTTTATAACTTCTCATTTTTTTCACCTCTTTAATGAAGATATTTATGTGTCCTTGACTCCCTTTTATTAAATTGGTTAGGCATTGAGTTATTCTAGGTGGTTTCACTTCATTTTGGTTCATCTCCGAAGTACACGGCTTGGTTCCACCTTGAGGTAGGGTGTATTTCTAAGTCATCAATCTATATAAATGCATTAACAAATTTGCTTACTTCAATTTTGTTATAAATAAATTTGTATAATGATGTATTTTTTTCAATGCCTCTTAAATGTGAATTTATAATGTTTTGTATTTTAAATGCTAAATATGATAAATGATTTGTTGTGAAAAAATATCATTTTTTTATAATAATACCCCTCTATTAGAGCTGCACTGTCTTCAAGATAAAAATTAGAGGTTATACCTTGCTTTCATGACTATGCATTTTTATAATCCTTATACTTGATGTTATTTTGAGATACAACATCCTTAGCACATGGCCCTAGTGACATTAGAACTACTGATTTTCCCTTTTTAAAATGATTAAAGGAATGAAGCACCGTTTAAGTGTTTGGCCCAGTTTTGGATTGGAATTACCCATGTAGGTAATTTCTCTTTGTATGGATTGATGGATCCCTTTAAAAGAAATTGACATGTTCTAGTAAATGAATCATTTGAGTTAAATTAATTTTTAATGCTTAATGATTTACCCTCAAAACAAGTTATCAAATTGTTTTCAAATGTTTTCAATACTAATAATACCATGGTTGAAATGTGGGTTCCCAAGTAGGAATTATATGATGGAATCAATGTGTTTTCATTCTCATGCCTTGAAAGATACATGTACTCACATGTAGGAATTTCATGGAAGGACCTGAGTTCATGAGACAATGATTGGTTCGACATCTATGGAAACCCTTACCATGCTAAGGGAAGGTAGCAGTGTGGATCATGCCCTTTGAAAGTTCCTTAATGGTTTTTTCCAAATGTTTCCAATGCTACTATACCTTTCCAAAATAATGGAAGGCAATGATTTAACCAATTAATGAATGGTTGCAATGCTACTTGGCATATCCACACTAATGGAAGACAAGGCTTGGTCCATTAAATAAATGTTTTCAACTCTACTTGACCTATCAAAATTAATGGAAGGGGAGACTTGAACCAATTGAATTATTATGATTACAATATCAAATAAGAATGGACTGACTTGATATTACCTTGGATTTTGAGGGGATAATAGCTTGGGTCTCAGGAACCCCATTCCGATTCACGAATACAGTTTTCTTAGGTTGATACCCACCTAGACTCAAGTTCTTGTCTATTATTTGGATGCCCGGTATACTACCATTGGGTCCCTTCTTCTTATAGGATACCTCATATACACTCCTTGGATCCAACATTGACTAGTAGGGTCTATGGATAATTCCCATTGGGACTTATCTTTTCTTATAACTTTTTTACCTTGGCCGATCACCTTGGACTCAGTAGGTGATGTAGTATGGAATACCTTGGATTACACTCCTTGGATTACACACTTACCCCTTAGCTAGCCTCAAATACTACTGAGTTAGATTTCGGTGAGTTTATGTTACCTTTGTATTTACCCAAAAACTCCCTCACTGGATATCTTTTCTAGGTTTCCTTGTTACATTTTAGAATTTTCACTACTTATTATATCACATGATACCTTGGATACACCCCTTGGGCACAACATTTACAAGTAGGTGCATGGTTAAATCTCATTAGTCTAGGTCATTGCTTATCCCCATTTTACCTTGGAGGAAACTACTTGGACTCTATAGGCGATTTATTCTCATGTGACTTATAAATAAAATGGTAATACTCCATTAATGAATTGGTTACATGTTCAGACACCATCTGAGGGATGAATCAGGTACTTAGGTATTTAATTACATTGTACTGCTTACATTATTTATGCATGCTTACACCCTGTTTAATTTATATTACACAGTCGGGATTGGGTTAGACACCGATGGTGTGGGTCTACTGAGATTTATATCTCACACCCTACTCAGTTTTCCATTGCACTGGGGTACCCAAGTAGACATTTCTTGTTCACAGGGCCTTGGAACTTATTTTTTGTTGTTTTCTTGTACCTAGAGTAGGAGAAATGGACTGACCTAGAGCTTGGGATGGTTGTGGATATCGCCTTTTAGATTTTTGTTCTTTTCTTTACATGATTCCAACATTGAATTGTATTGAAAATAATGTCGTACTATTTACTACTTTCCATTATGTATAAATACCCTTTCATGAATTCATTTACTGTATGAACTGGCATTGGCCAATTTTGTTCACTTATATGAAATTTGTTTTCCACTTCTTGTCAATTATGTATTATTGTTTTAGATTTTGATTATTATTTTCTCTGCTATACTATTTTTAAACTCAGATAAGAGGGTATAGTCTCCCCACTAACTATTCTTACACCCTCGCTACTAGTTGGTAGCCTCTGTATTATGGGGAGGCGCACTTGAGGCCATGTGGCAGCTGGTCCCACCACCGTCTTAGTGGTGAGTCATGTCGAGATGTTACAAATTGGTATCAAAGTTGGTTTTTATTTTTGTATTACTGTTTTGGGTTGGTAGATAAGAGATTAAAAAAGTGTTTCCACTTGGCTAATGGTTGTGTTTGGGACGGATCTCCCCATGTATGAGAAATGACCAAGTGACTAGGGCTGGGATTGTTTTTTATATTGTTCACTATTACAATTGATATGATTTCACCTAGAGTGACTGGTGTACATTTTGTTGCTTATTATTTTTTGAATTTTAAAAATTTTACTTGGATTGATAAGGAAAGGATGTTGCATTACATGCACATATTAAATACATTGAAATTCACATGCCATCCATATCTTTCATGCCATGTAGTTTCATTAGTAGGTTTCTTGCTAGGTATGATTCAGTGCCTTATCGATATGCCAGGATTAGATTTATACCTATTTAGGTAATACGTTAGTATACCTTTTTTGATTACTACTTGTTATAGTATATTTTTGTGATTAAAATTCCATGATTTTGTGATTTTAGCTTGTTTCTCTATGTTAGTATCTTGTAGTGACATGACATGCTAGATTACCTTGATATATGTAATTATAATGGTAGCCATTTTCAGTTGTAAGGTGTATAGTCACCTTATAGTTGGGAAAAGGTAACTTGTGTACCATTGTGGAAAGGCTGCTAAAATAAATTGTTATGTGAAGATGTTTTTGACTGAACTGATCCAAATACAAAACTATAAAGTGTATGGGAACTTTGCAAATTGTTAGGTGTCCACCCATATCATTTGGACCGTTATTTTTAATTATGTTAAATTATGAACTGACATTTATATCGATTAATGGGAGCCAATTTTCAATCCATGAAGTGTATGGGAACTTCATGAATTAAGAAATGGCAACCCATATTAAATGAAATGTACTGATGCCTTGTGAATGATTTTAATTGTTAAATATGCCTAATTTTGATCTGAAAGCTAATGGTTTAACTTAAAAACGCCACTGGACCCAAGTAGGTTAGTTGGGGAATGTTCTTTATGGGGTGACCTGTTTGGGTGTTTAAAAGTTTAATTTGTGCATTTTTTAATGGGTTGATTTATAGAGAACCCGTGGTGGTTAAAATGGGACCCTCAGAGGTTGACTTATATTCTTAAAAGCAATTTATTTTTCATAATTTTCATGAAAATTATGGGATTTTAACTAATGTAAAATTGTTTTAAATAAGAGTTTTATAAAACTATAATGTTTTCCCTTGGGGCGTTAGTTGAAATAAATTACCTTGTGAATTGTTTTGAAAATGGTACTTTGATGTTTTGATTAAATATTAAGACTGATTAAAGATTAAATGTGGTAAAATATAGGATGCTTGGGAATGGAACCTATAGTGGTGTCCATCATTTAAAACCCTCGTGTAAGTGTGGTTCAGACTTCTCATTGAGTTTCCTTGGAATGGAAGCGTGATTAATTTACATAGGAATTATTTTTCTTATCAATGGTGTTATGCTCAGCTTTTGAGCCTAATGACCTTTTTGTTTGATGTGACCTGATTTCAGGGTTGAAATTTGTTCTTCGTAAGGGGATAACTCGTGATAGGTAGCACCCTCATAATTTAATTTCCTTTCTAGTGCAGCATATTTTCTCACTCTTAGTGTTTTTGGGTGCCGTTTTCCCCAGTAGGGCTCTCAGTTTTAATGTGACACCGTTTTTTGGATGGGTTTTCATGACATTATTGACCTTTTTATGGGATTTAGGGTCTAGTATTTCTTGTTTTCAACTAGTTAGTTGTGCCTTGGCCATGGTCGGTCACTTTGTAGGTATTCTGACACATCCTTCTTAGTGATGGATGACTTGGTATGGCGTCATCTAGGAAAATGGTCATATGAGGCAATATGACTCTGAAATAAATGTTCCTGTATTGGTTAGTACAGTCTCAGGTCATCTCAATATAGTGTGACTTGAGCATTAAAGAGACAGTTCATTCCAATACTTGGGTTGGTTTTTGAAAAACTCTGGTGTTTTGACATGCTGATCTCATTGTTGTAATCTATTGTTCTATTGAGTAGTTAGTTTTCTTCCTCTTAAACTTTGACACCCCTAAGGTGAGTAGTGTCTTGTTGGGATGGTTAACATTCCCTTACAAGTAGAATTAACACATAAGGGGACCATTGGGAAATGGTCGGGTTTCTTGAATTCCCTTGAGGCTTTCTAGTCTTAAATTGTGTCAGTGCTTGCTTAGCCGCATGACTTTGATCTGGTTTGACTATTTTAACTTTCATTTTTTGGGTGTGCTTAACTAGAAACCCCATATTAAATCCTCTTAGTGTACACTTATTAAGAGATGATCATATCCCCTCTCTTGACATCATCTTCAATGCACTATGAGAGCATCGGTCGTACGTCGTGCTAAATATTTAAAAATTGTTGAGCTAGTTGGATTATCTTTATCATTGTTACATGCTAAAGCATGGTTCTCCTTGAGGATTGGTATGTAGTGAGTGATTCTTGGGTACCCATGTAAGAATGCCTTATTTAGACTCATGGACTCCTACCGCTTCTTCTGATTTTCTCTGGCCACCTAAGCCATACATCCTCGAGATATGTTGTCTAAATGGATCAAATAATTCTATTCTTTTCAGTAGATATTTATGGTTATATTGGGCAGCTTTAAATCACATTTCTTGGTGAAGGCATGTGTGGTATCAAGGTCAAAAACTTCTTCTGAGAAAGATTGCTCGACCGGTTCTGTTAGGTCAATCAGAATTTAACCATTTCCTTTTTATGAAATTATGGAGGGAGTGACGCTAGAACACTTAGAGTCGTGCCTTAAACAAAAATTCCAATGGTAGAGGTATTGTGTCTTTGTAATTGTTCCCTTATTAAGTTAAGACCTATGGCGGGAAGAACCATTGATCGATTGTTACTGAGTGTTTGACGTGATCTTTTCCCTATCTAAACGGGCTCATGTAAGCTCTGTTTTTGTGTTTTAGTTTATCTTTGAGAATTGGCTTGGGTAGTAAAGTCAGAAGTGGGGAATGCTTAAGACATGCGTAAAGGTTCATCGGGTATTGGTAATGAAATGAAACCATTGGAATGAAACTTCATGACCCTTGTAGGTCAGGTGGTGTTTATATTGATCGTAAAGTATTCTCAAGGAGGATAAGTGTTTAAGGTGCATATATTGTAGAATCTCGTGTTCTGAACTGGGCTGAAATACATAAGCTTTCTAACTTCTTCATTTACTAAACAAGTTGTTTCAAAAACTGAGCTTTGAAACTTAATTCCGAGATTTAGATCACTTATAATTGATATTTTGGGGAATGAAAAAATGGCAGATATGTTTTTAAAGTGGCATGAGAATTTTTGGGAGTTTTAGACCCAAAAAAACAATTTTTAAATGAAATGAGCGGGCACACAGTTTGCGCACGGTCTGCAAAACTGTGCAGCCCACAGTAGTTAACCATGCGACCCTATTTAGAAAGGGGTTGTGTCTTAGTGTACAGGTTGCGCATGGTTTTCACATGGTTTGGAAAATCGTGCAGATCAAACTGTGTGTGATGCCCAGTTTTTAGATTTTGATTTTTTTTAATTTGATTAATTTAAATTAAAAAAAATGAAATAAAACTAAACCCCCATCCTTAGCCTCTCTCAACATGACAAACTATCCCAAGGGGGCTCTCACATTCGACACATGAACCTCTCCTTCGGCCTCCTCTTGGATCAACGTTCGTCCTCCATTTCCTCTTTTTTCTTCTCTGATCCTTCAGAGTAAGGTTTTATCTTCCCTTCTCTCCCCTTTTTCTAGCCTCGCTTCGACCTAATTAGCACCAAGTGAGGTGCATCCAAACCCTAGGTTTTGGGGTTAATGTTTTTTCGGTTTTCTTCGATTCTAAAGTTGTACGGATGGTCTCACGGGGCATTAGGGTTCGAGTTCAGGAAATTGCCACTGAAGGAGAGGTGGTTTGGGTGGTCTTGGTCGTCTGACAACATCTGAGGTAGGGTTTATACCTTCCCCTTTGTTTTTTAACTTTTCAATGAAGACATTTATGTTTCCTTGACTCCCTTTTATTAAATAAATAGGGTTTTGAGTTGTTCTAGGTGTTTTAACTTCATTTTTATTCATCGTTGAAGTACACATCTTGGTTCCACCTTGAGGTAGGGTTGATTTACAATTTATCAATATTTATAAATACATTAATAAAGTGTCTTACTACACTTTTGTTACAAATTAATTCATACAATTAAGTATTATTCTCAATGACTCTTAAATGTGAATTTAGCATGTTTAATTTTTTAAATTCTAAATATGATAAATGATTTGCTGATAAATAATATCATGTTATTATAATAAAACCCCTCCAATAGAGGTGCACTGCCTTCAAGCTAAAAAGTAGTGGTTATAAAATGATTGCTTGACTTGTCATGTTTATAATATTTATGGTTGATGTTATGTTGAGATATGGAATGCTTAGCACATAGCCCTAATGACGTTAAAAACAATGAGTTTCCCTTTTTAAAACAATTAAAGAACTGAAGCACCGTCTATGTGTTTAATCCAATTTTATATTGGAATTACCCATGTGGGTAATTTCTCTTTGTATGGATACTTGTATCCCTTTAAATGAAATTTTCATGTTCTGGTAAATGGAATGGGTTAAGTTAAATGAAGGGGTATTTCTTAATGATTGAACCTCAAAACAAGTTACCAAATTGTTTCCAAATTTTTTGACTACTAATAAAACCTTGGGTGTCATGTGGGTTCCCAAGTATGAATTCCATGATGGACTCAATGCATTTTCAAGATCATGCATTGGGAGATACATGGATTCCCTTATAGAAACACCATGGATGGACCCGCGTTCATGAGACAAGGATTGGATCCACGTATGTGGAAACCCTTATCATGCTAAGGGAAGGTAGAAGTATGGACATTTTCCATTGAAACTTCCTTAATGGTTTTTACTAAGTGTTTGAAACTATAATTGACCTTTCCTATCTAATGGAAGGAAAGGAATGAACCAATAAATTAATGTTTGAAATGCTACTTGGAATATCCAAACTAATGGAAGAAAAGTCTTGGACTAACAAATAAATGGTTGCAACTCTACTATACTTATCAAAATTAATGGAAGGAAATAATTGAACCAAATGAATTATTATGATTACAATATCAAATAAGAATGGAATGACTCTAGCTCGCCTTGGATTCTGAGAGGAGAATACCTTGGTTATCGAGAACCCCGTTCTGATTCAAGGATACAGTTTTCTTAGGTTGATACCCACCTAGAAACAAGTTCTTTTCTATTCCTTGGATGCCTGGTATAGTATTGTTGGGTCTCTTATTCTTATGGGATACCTTGGATACACTTCTTGGATCCATCATTGACTAGTAGGTTCCATGGTTAAATCCCATCATGCCTTGTCTTTTTCTTATCCTTATTTTACCTTGGTCGATCACCTTGGACTCGATAGATGACTTATTGTGGAATGCCTTGGATTAAAATCCTTGGATTACACACTTACCCCTTAGCTAGACTCCAATACTACTAATTTAGCTTTCCATGAGTTTACATTACCTTGTTCTTTACCCTAGAACTCCCTTATTGGATATCTTTTCCAAGTTTCCTCATTATGTCTTGGAACCTTCACAACTTATACTATCACAAGATTCCTTGGATACACACCTTGGGTCCAGTATTCGAAAATAGGTGCCATGGATAAATCCTATCGGGCCTGGTCATTGCTTAGATCTATCTTACCGTGGAAGAAAATCCTTGGACTCAGTAGGCGATTTATATGCCGAAGACTTATAAATATAATGATAATACTCAATTAATGAACTAGTTACATGTTCAGACACCGACAGAGGGAGGAAGTAGGTACATGGGTATTTAGTAACATTGTATTGCTTACGTTATTTATGCATGCTTGCACCCTATTTAATTTATATTACACTTTCGGAATTGGGTTAGACACCGGTGGTCCTAACCTACTAAGATTTATATCTCACACCCGAATTAGGCTGTCATTGCACTAGAATACTTGAGTAGACCTTTCTTGTTTGAAGGTCCTTGGACCTAGTCTGTTGATTATTTCTTGTACATGGAGTAGGAGAAAAGAACTGAGCTAGAGCTCAGGATTCTTGTAGAGATCGCCTTTGAGCTTTTGGTTCCTTTCTTTTCTTGAGTCCTAAATTGCATTTTACTGAAAATCTTATTGTACTGTTTACTACTTTACTTCATGTATCAATACCCTATCATGAATTCATTTTTTGTATAAACTATTGTTGGCCAATTTTTTGACTAATATGAAATTTATCTTTCACTGCTTTTCAATTATATATTACGGCTTCCACTATTGATTATTATTTACTCTGTTATACAAATATGTAACTCTAATAATAGTGTATAGTCTCCCCACTGATTATTCTTACACCATTGCTGGTAGTTGGCAGCCTCTGGCATATGGGGAAGCGCTCTTGAGGTCATGCGGCGATCGGTCTGACCACCATCTTAGTGGTGAGTCGGGTTGGGATGTTACAACCCCACTCTCGAATTCCACCTCCTAGTTCGAACCCTTAAAAAAATTTCAGATATAATGGAATGTGAGGTATCAATATCAAATAAGTCACTAACTAACGTAAAACCTATATGAATAATACCTTTCACTATCAATAGTCCATCTTTGTTATCTCTATGTGTAGGCTGAATGAAATGTAATAATCATATCCCTCTTCCATGTGATGAAATGTGACTCCCCTGAGCTATTCCACTCTGCTGATATGGGATCCCTTTCCCAGAATCACCACATCCAATGCCTCTACTTTATCAAGGAGTAGAACTCTAGCTACCAAATTGAGGTGGTGTAAAAGACCCCCTTCCTTCACTCTTGATTCATCTAGATCATCCTTCACTAAACATCTACTACGGGTTCGTATAGAACCTATGGAGCCTTCCAATATGATCACAACCTCGAAACTCCATCAGTGGTAGGGGATAATGTTTTTTGAAGTGTCCCAACCTACCACATTGGTCGGAAACCACATGAGAAAGGTCTTGTGTAATAAACCCTTCCCCCTAGATACATTTCTTTCCACTACCCTGGGGTAAATTCTTGTAACGATGTATCATGATTTCAGAATTCATACGTTTTGACTATGTAGAATAAACCACTTGTCTACCAAAAGAATCCTCCTTCAGGTTCCCCTCAGATATGAGATCCAGATTCACCACCTCTAGAAAATTCATCAGTCTAAATTTATTTACCTGGGACTTAATTTCACACCTAATTCCATCTTCAAACTAATTTTTCGTAGTATCCTTGTCTCCTTCCAATGCTAAAAAAAAGTACTAAAAATATATAAAGAATTCAGTATAGTCAATTATTGACATACTCCACTGACTCAACCACATGAACTCTGATTCTCTCTCTTATCTTAGTGTGTCTGCCTATACATGATCTAAGAACTTCTCTTGAATTTCCTTCCCCCCCATAGTCTCCAAATTTCCATCCCATGTATAGATGGTCCACCATCGATTCTCCTAAATATGTAACATATAGGTAGAAAATTCGAATCCCTTCTCAACAAGAGTCTCTATGTTGTCAATTATAGTCTAGATAGATTCAATCCAGAACATAGATCCCTCAGGTACAGCCTCTCAAATAAAATTCATAGAGTGCTATAACTAAAACTTACTCATCAAATCATACATGATTTTCACAACCCTCCTTCGGTTAGTTTATATGAATTTCATAAAGTGAGATCATTTCTCTCAGAACTTCTTCCCTACATCTTAAGTCGACTCTATTAGGGCCTCATGTTCCACTATTGGTGGAAAATCTATATTCATATCCTCCAATCATCCTCTAAAAAAGAAGAATCATGGATATGTATCTCTATAATTCCAAACACATGTATTAGGACTCATAACACAACGTTATGAGATTTTCATAAGAGAAAAATATCTACAATTCACAACAAGTATTTTCCACAAACCTTGCCATGTAGTCAAAACCAAGCTGTTATCATTACCTTTAACCATCCAACACAGAGGTATTGTTTAATAAGGGTAAACACATTCTCATTATTCACATTCCATTAGACATCCATTTATTAGACATTTTCATCATTTTAACATTTTAAATTTCATCTTAAGAACCATTTTTAATTCAATTTCCTAAGAAGGGAAAAATAGTTCAAGCTCATCAACTTTCCTAAAACATGTTTTCTAGAGCATGACTAAAATGATACAAGTCTAAAAAATAATATTGAGTGCCTGAAATGATGAATGCATACTCAAATCTCCTGCCTCATCGGGAAACAAGTCACCAATTATAAAATCTCAAAAAATATAAGAAATAATAATGACATCAGACAACAAGTGTCTCACCATAGGTTGAATAATATTCTGCTATAACAACACACATCAATAACAGTAGTCCAATCCTTAGAACATGGGTTTTCCCCCATACATGGGTCTGAAACTCCCATGAAATATCTCATGTATAAGGCCCAACCCACCCTATTATCTAGTATACCTTTCCCAAATAGTAAGATAGAATAAAATAATAAAACCCATATGATACCACTTCCTAGTGTCCCTACCATGTTTCCATGCCCTGTTGCCCTGATTTGGACCACCACATGACCTTAGGCATGCCTCCCCATACACCAAAGGTTGTCGACTAGAATCTTGGGTCTAATATATCGATCATAGGGATAATATACCCTCTTTTTAGAGTAACACACTAGTGTAAAGTAAGAAACAACAACTGAATAACATATAACTAGAAATAGAATATTACCAAGATCACGAGATACCTAAAAATGGAGATACAATATCAAAACTGAACAGTAAATATGACATGCTCAATTTCATTCCAAATTTCAAAATGAAAACTCTAAAGTAAATACTCTAAAAACTTTTAATTTGGTCCCAAAACACTTCTAGTTCCCTCATAAATGTTTCATTCCAAATCATCTATCTAAAACTAGGGTTTTACCATTTTCATTTCTATAAAACATTAATTATATTTGGGTACTGATCCGGCAACCTGAGTATTGTGTGATTACAACTCAATAGACCATCCAAAATGGTGTCTAAAATAATATCTAGTCAAAACATTGTATATAGATGTATAAACAATAAAATAAAATAAATAAAGCAAACCATTTATATTTCTTCAAATAATTTTTATTTGACCACATAAAACCTAGGTTCATGGGTACACCTAAACTCTCAATACCAACTTCATCTCATTCCAGAGTCTAAAATATCCCCATGAGATATCATATATATTAATTTCATTGTTAAAATTCATTATCAAAATTTATATATCATAAAATTCATGAAACATGTAAATCATTCTAGCATGAGTAATGTTCATATAGGGCTCTAACCACAAGGGCCTAATGAGAGGGAGACTAAGTGAAGGATAATAGCTTTCTAGGAAAAGTGGGAAAGATATCACAACCTTTTCCATAGACTAACTCCAAGATCTCTCAAATCACATTTGAAACAAAGGAATATATCATAGTCTTCCATCTTAAAGGCTCTCATGGTGCTTCTAAAATAAAAATAAGATCTCCCGCGATCTTCCTCTAGAAATCCCTTGCTCACATCCAGGTTAACCCATGTTCTACTCCATTCCAACATAATCAAAACATTATGACATATAACCAATATCCATTTCAAACTTCATTCTGTTAATTAATTTAAAAAATAATTAATCATACCAATTTCCATTAATTAATCTAATGATTAATTAATCTAATCAATTTCATTAATTAATTCAACAATAAATTAATAAACCCAATGATTAATTAATCACATTAATCCCTTAAATTAATTCAAAAATTAATTAATACTATCCAACATCCTCAATAGCTCATAAATAATTAACCAATTAATTATTTTTAATTAAAATTTCATCATTTCTATAATTATCCCAACTATTAATTATTCCCAATTCCAAAATTCAATTAACCAATAAAATACCTAATTCCTCAATCAATTAATGGACCACAATTATTAATTATAATAAAAATAAAATTTTCTAAATGAACCCTAGAAATTATATTATCTCATAAAATTAATTTATATCAATACTATGAAATTTCAATAATATACCTCATACCCTGATTCGTTGGTAGATAATCACCTAGTAGAAATCCCTAAAATTCAGGTGAGTAATGACATAGACTGAGATCCACAAAACTAAATCCATATTGAAGAATTCAGAATCTCTTAAATCTAGATCTAGATCCAAAAAACTACATATATTTCTAATCAAAATATATAATAACTTTCCTAAAATAATGAATTAATAATTATGGAGGAATGAGAAAGAAACCAGGATGATATCCTCTTACCGAGAAAGGTGTAGATTTTTTATATGGGCCTCAAATCACCAATAACCAATGTTATAAGTGATTTTAATTCATTCAGGAGGCTCTAAAATTGATAAATAAAATCAGGGGTCAAATGGGGTTCAATTTGGGTGGGTTTTGGGAGTTCGGGTAATTTTAAAACTAATTATCGTGTTATTTTAATTTCCATGTATAGTTTTCTAGGCAATGGAACAAGGTTTCCCCAAACTATGATCCTAAAATTTGAACATATTTTATAGGGGTTATTGGTTATTCCATAGATGGGGAACATTTTGAAAAATCATACACCAACTGTGAAATACCCCTATTTCTATGTTTCCACTTTTTCTGGGATGGAGTTTATGGTTAAGAAAACTGTGCACCAACCGTGCACTATCCTATTTCTTCCATTTTTCTAAAATTTACTCCAAAAAACAGAAGGTAAAACCTAAATGAAAATTACTTAACATAATGAAAAGAGACTTCCAACAAATGATCCCGATACAACTCCATAAAATTTTGTGATCTTACATTGGGTGTCCCCTTGTAACATATGGAATTTCACTTAGAGTTTATAGTGTAAATTTTGATGTTTTAATGGATAGAGGGAGCCTAAATCTTTTTTTATAATGATATTTTTTTATTATGTTTAAATTGTTCTGATGATGGGTTTCATAGATGATCAATCCATGCTTTCATAATCTTTAGCAGAGAATGTTTATGTAGTTATTTCATAGGACCTTATTACGATAGGAGAACTTTGAGAAATCCCTGGATGAGTATTTGGCCTTGATATTTTATTTGGTTCAATTATTAATTATATGGATGTAGTTATATGGAAATATAAAGCTAATAAATGATATTGAGGAGTGAAAATCTCCCCTAAGTCATCGTATGTTTTACCCAAAACTAGAGGTTGGGTATCTATTGTCCTGGACATGTTTATAGACCCAGGTTGCCGGATATTCCTTTCACCAACTTTTTATTATTTGTATTCAGTTAGTTATGAAAGCATATATTTCTTTGGGTAAGTTATCAAAGTTTTAGTAGTTTTTATATAACTAATTTAGATATATTCAATGGAGTCCAATATTGGTAGGGTTTTTAGATTCATGTGAGGGATATGCTTATGCCATGGGGTCTAGCACACATTTCCTTACATTTCTAAACATATTGAAGATAATTTTTAAATGTGGAATACAAACAATAAGTTATGTTGTTGGGTGATTCATGTTATATAAATCATCTAGTGTGGGTCAGAGTGTGGGTAAATTTACCTCAAGTGTTAGACTAGATCATGGGGTTGACTTTTTTATTATCCCCTTTTTATTACCTGTAGTTGTTTATTTTACAACCATATTTATATTTTTATGATAGTTGTTATTAGTTTAAAACTAGGATTGGAATATCTCATATTTTATAAACTTTTTATTTATCATATTATTGGTTCACTATTAAGGGTGGTCTACTGAGATTTATTTATAACCCCTTGTTTGAGTGCCTAGATGTGCAGGTCGAACCTTATGTATAATTTTGGTTGATAACAGGTTACAATGTCAGTTGGAACTGAGTACTGGTGTTTCTTGGTAGATAATCACTAATTATGTGGAGTTTAATGATCGGTTTTAAGTAAATATATATTTACAGACTAGGTATGAGGTTTGTCTTAGAGTTGGAGTTAGAGCCTATATATGTTATATTCTTTTTTTATTTCATGTATATGTGATCATCCTGGTGGGTGAATGGTTGTATAATATTGCATGATTTTGAGTCTTTATTACTATATTCTGTATTTAATTTTATTTCATAATGTTTTTCATTTAATTTATTTAACTTGTATATTATAATTGTTAGGGTTGTGGGTGTTTTTTGTTATTCATTCCATAGTTATTGGACACTGGGTGGGGTATAGTCTCCCCATTTTATCTTATAGACCATAATATATAGTCCTAAGCCTTTGGTATATGAGGAGAATTCTTGAGGACTTATGGTGAGATAAATAAGGGATGTGTCAGGTCATCTAATGTTAGTTTGTTATAGGTTAACATGACCTAACCTAGAGAGTGGAGCCCCTCCGCTTTGACCCTCCTTTTGGCCACCTGGTAGATTAGAATGGTTTCCTTAAAAATATCAATTAAATATTATTTTAAAATGTTTAAATATTTATAAAAATTGAGTAAATTGTTCTAGGATTTATTTTAACAAATGAGTTGTATCATTAAACTTTTTCACATATATCAGGATGATAATATTTTTGAGGATATTCGTGTTCATTTTAGCTTAATTTTGGTCATTAAAATATGTTGGGCCTCTAGATTGACGGTGACCTAGATCACAAAAAATTATAGGAAACTAACTATAAAGTATCAATAGTAGAATATGATAGTGCCATAAATATACTATTTAGAGATCTGAATATGAAGAGAAATTAAAATATTATGTTGGACATGAGTGAAATGTGAGAAATCTGGAATTTATTTTGATGAATATTTCATACAATTAACTTCTAACAAGATACAAACATGTGAATTTTTTAGAATTATCATTGTATATTTGTACAAGGTATCAATAGTATTTTGGAAGACATCAATTTGAATTCATCCTTAACTCATAATATAAATTTTGTCAGGTATAATATGATATATTGGGATAATAATAAAGTTCATTACAAGTTCTTATTAGTAACAATGAATAAATTATGTATTTTATAATTACAAGTATCAAGGATTAATAAATTAGACGATGATATGGGAATGACATGTAATGATATTGAATATAAGGATCTCATCCAAATAATCAATATAATAATGTAATGATATAGAATTTAATGATTATCTGAGAACAAGTAAGATGACTCAATGATGGTAATGATGATGAAGATAATTATTATTAAAATGGTGATTATATAGATTATTTTTGTTTCATGATTGATATGATGGTTGATGATACATTAAAATCCTTTCTATGATATGTGGTAGTCACATTGATCAATTCATATTGATATGTATGCCTAGTATAACTCATATATATTTTTTCTCCCTAGAGGTACTTCCTAGATGGCGGGTATTATAACTATATTTAAGTTCATATGACTTAATTTAGATGATATTTGGGATATAGACACTCTTAGGAATAAAAATGGGAATTCATTTTATGAAGTTGTATTATAACATTTGATGATAATGAGAGTATGTAAGATATTATGAA
This sequence comes from Viscum album, assembly GCA_963277665.1. Lineage (NCBI taxonomy): Eukaryota > Viridiplantae > Streptophyta > Magnoliopsida > Santalales > Viscaceae > Viscum > Viscum album. The sequence continues at coordinate 399,250,277 of OY728148.1, forward strand.
CATTCCCTTGGTGAAATAATTTTTCCTATTTTATGAAATTGGAGCCTTACATGTGATATTTATTGGAGTATAATTAATGGTTTAATTATATCATGGGTGTATTAACTTCTATTAGATTATATGATGTGGGAATATGACTTGTGATTCAATTGGTAATACCACTAATATACGAGGTTGAAAAATATTTCAAATATGGGAGTAATTAGATGAATATTTTGTAATTTCATATGATAGGAATATTTATCACTACAAAAAAACCACCAAAAGGAGGTTTTATTGAGTGTTCCCCAATATTGTGTTTGTGAGTAATTAAACTTGATAGATAACATTGCACCCCATCCTTCACCAAATAATTGGTTTGTTCATGGTAATATTTTTATGTTATTGATGTATATAGTATAAATATTCCCTCTTTGACCCATATAATTAACTTAGTTTGATAATGATGGTGGGTATAACAGGTTATTGGACATTATTTATGCAGATACATGATAATGGGAGTTATTTTTTGGGGTCCATTATTATTATTTTGGTTCTTGTGTAATGCCTTTATATATTTACAATTTCAATGTTTATATATTGTGTTATTTATGGTGATTTAGGAATTTTTACTCAATTATACAATTTTCAGGCATATGAATCGGATTTTTAAATGACTTTGTTGGCCCTTGGGTTGGAATCATAGTACGATGAGATCAAAATAATGCCTTGTTGATTTATACTATTTTATTATTATACATAAATGATATCTTATATGTTTTTAGTATTTTTAGATATGAACTAATGAGTTTGTGTATTTAATGACCTTTCATTTTAGATAAAAATTTACAGTAGTGGACTAGTGGTGTTGTAAAGCATTGATCATGAGTTGTCTTTGTAATTGGGTCGGTGCTACCTAATTATAAGAATGTGGGTTTTATATACATTCCATTATATGTTATTATATATTTGTTTCATTGTTATAAGGATTTTATGTTTCTTGGTATATTATTTCACGAAATTTTTATATTATATCAATGATGAGTTGATTGTTATAGGTGATGATTATTCCCCTCTTCATAGTTGAGATTGTGTGTTTTGTTAATAATATTCTATTCACTATTAAGGGAATGGTTCTTATAATATGGGTTTCTACCCTTTATGTTCATAATAAACATTAAGGCTAGTGTAGTTTGGATTTAGGGGTTACACTTGATTTCATTATCATCCCAAGAAGGATTCTGTATGAATATGGTTATACAGAATGATATCAAATAATATATAGGAAATATGTTGATGTTTAGAGTAGGCTTATATGAGTATTGTACCTTGTTTTGAGGAAGAATTATATCTTAACATATCATAAGTATCCACTATAGTAATTAAAAGATTTCAATATATCATTTATAAACCTATACTACTCTACTAAATCATATAGTGGTGAAGGGTTCAACCCATGAAAAGGTTTGTGTTTCAGTGGACTTTTAAATTGTAGTTAGGTGCTATTATTCCATAATTAGTGATAAGAAAAAAATTATGATTTCTTTTAAATGATGTAATAACTGAAACTATAATGGTAGATGAGTAAATATGAAAAGAAGTGTTATAGTAGATAAGAAATATAGTAATAAATGGATGACAATGGAATGTTAGATTGATTAAATTGAAGAAAATTAATTTTATTGATAAAATTTAATGATAAATTGAATATATATTAATTAAATTGTTAATACTAACTTTTTATAAGTATTAAAAGTTAGATAAAAGAACCTAATTGGGGCTCTATTTAATCATATCATGTTCAATTATTTTTATTGATTAAAAATGTATCAATTATTATTTGATGGTAAATTTAATTATCTAATGGGAAATGAAATTAAGATTTGAATTATATCATTGGATCTTCAAAAAAATCCTAAAATTTAGGTAGTTATGAATTAATATTCCTCTTTTGAAACTATGACTAATTACAAAATTAGTATCCCATAAAAGAAATGAATTCCAATAAAATCAAATTAATGTTAATTAAATAAATATTATTTAACATATCAATATAGTATTAATATTTCAAAATAATAATAATATTTAAAAGGATTATAATATGAAAGTAGATTGAAATTTATTTTTTTCCAATCAATTCTTTAATGAATGATTAAAAATTATTTCATAGAAGTATTAAATCTATGTCTAACAATAGGTAGTACCTGAAATATAAGAGAAACTAATTTTAATCTTAATTAGGATTTATTAGTAAAATCACCAATATAATTTGACCATGACTTATGTTAAAAAAATATATATTCAATATATAACATGAAAAATCCATGAAAATATAATATACTAATATTAAGATAGGTTTAGTTTTAAAGAAAAACAAATACCCCTTCTATTTGAGAATTCTCTAAAAGTATCCTCCAAAATGTATCCACCATTACTTATATTCACATCTATCTAGTATCATATGTTCCAATGAATAATATTTAATGGAGATCAATCCCTACATTTTTCTAAGTGTTGAAATTCACTAAAAAGGTTCCTTTTTTCAAGACAAAACTATTTTTTAGTCATAATATATTAATCTCCTGTTATGTCATAGTAGAAACTGGAACTCCTCTAAACCACGATAATAACTTAAATAACCTATACATTAATACTCAATAATCTAACTAAAATTAATTTACATAATTAAATTTAGTACTAAAATATCCAAGTACTTCTTTTCATCAATTCCTTTTCAAAACATCTTAGAATCTAATAACTTCTGATCTTATACAGTCATATTTTGATTTAGATTCTGAACTAGCATACTCAACCTCAAACAAACCTCATCCTTTTATCTTGGATACATTTTATCTGAATAAATATGATGTTCATCTATAATAATAGAGTATTGGACCAACTGTGAACTAAAATCTACATATCTTGATCAGTAATTATAGATCATCACACAACACTCAATATACCTCTTCACAGACAAACTTTAATTAAAACTAATTTATGGACAGCATAAAAAAATGTAGATTAGTTACTTCAATGAATCTAACTAATATTTTTAATTTATATTTAATATAATATAATCCAAATCTATTACAAGTGGGTGAATATGATAGCTAGGGTTTGTGGAATACGTTTCTTGAAGAAACTATGGATTTTTTGTCTAAAATAAGATAATGATACCACTTAAATCACCTTATCCTATACAATGATATTTATTTATTCAATGATAAATGGCCAATTAAAATACAATAATCTATTATCTAGGAGTCTTGTCTCAGATCAATTTTTAAAAATTCCTATATGAAAATGTAGAAGACAATAATCCTTATTCAAGTTCAAGACAACATACATTTTACATAAAATTGGTCCAAAAAACAATTAATAATTATATAAATAAAATTAAATTCCAATGAAAATAAATTTATAAATTTAACATATAAACTTTTTTTCAAAATAAATTTTCAATCCCTATAATTTTTATTTTTAAAACATAATTTCAATTTTATATTTTAACTAAAATACACAATAAACTTTCTAATAATTAAATTTTAATCAAAAAATTAAAACATTAAATCCAATGTGTATTCATTTTAATACATAAATAAAATTTCAATTTTTAAACTCAAAGTATTTCAATTTTCGAAAATAATTACAAAAAATATATATTTATAATTAAATCAATGAATAACTAAAATATGTTCAAAGGATATTCAATAATTATATACATTGAACATTTTTCATACAAAAATTATGTTCCATATAAAATTATAATGATTATCAATTTTCATTTCAAAATTTTCAATCAAACATAATTAAAAAATAAAATCAATATATTTAACTCAAAATGACCAAAATTTGATAAAAATTACATATTAAAATCACATAAAATGATTCCATATCATATAGTCATTGGGATAAGAAGACTCACTATAGATATGGGTGAGTGATATATTTCAATGTAAGGAACTTGATTATTTACTGACAATGCTTATGGTAAGAGCATCCTTCATGTAGGTTACTTATGAAGTATGGGATCATATATTATATTTTCAAATTTAGATCATGAAAATTTTACATGTAAAGAATGGAATATTGGTTTATATATGGTGGACTATGGGAGTATTTTATATAAATTATATATATATATATATATAACTGAGCTAAGGATGATCTATGTTCTATTTATTCTAATAACATATATATCTGATTTGATGTCTGAAATATGATATTGTGAATAAAAAGGCATTAGTAAAATGAAATATGTTTGATATAGAGGAAAATTATAAGGATTGGATATAGAGTACCACATTATCATGTTTTTTGTAATAGATATCACCATGGTATGAGGGATCAATTTCCAATGGATTTATATACCAATATATTGAGGTGGTAAGGATCACATTTCAACTATATTAAATGCCTAATGAGTATCATGTGCCATTAGATGTTAATTTACAATACAGGATATCTCTATAGTAGTGGAATCTATAGCATGAATAAAATAATGATTACTTAATATAAATGGTAGTTTTTGAATAAAATTTAATGGGGAGTTTTTATCTACAACTCTTAGTGTCATGCGTCAACAAGTACTTTAGGCTATTTGGTAAGGGAGATCTATTGTAAATTCAATTAAGGTCTGATCAATTACTTTAATATGATATTCTACATATATTCAATTAAAAGATAATTTGATCCAATTTTATTTCTAGATGTAATTATATCAATTGAATCAAGGAAATAATGTTGAGAACCAATTTTTGGGTTATAGAGAGAGAATAGATAGAAGAGATTCTAATTGTCAAGAACATTTCTCTTCAAAATAGGTGAAAATAGTGTGGATGAGGTGAATCAAGGGGTTTGAGTATTATTTCACAAGTGATTTATCATTCTCGATATAATTGAGCGCATCAATTAGTATCACTTTCTCAAAGTCCAATAGAATATAGTTCTTGAAACTATTATAAGGTTCAGAGCCATATTTTCTTTTCTTTCAGTATTAGGGGACACAATAAGAGGATGTGTTTGACAATAAATGGTTAGTGAAGGAGTCTCAAGTGTATTTCTTTTGTTGGATAGTCTACCTATCCAATATCATAAACCTCTAAAATATTTCCAATAACAGTTATATCCTCTTTAGTATTAGTAGTTCTATTAATTCCAACATTAGTATTTGTAAGATTAGTATCCTTATTTAAATTCAATGCATGTTTGTGTTGGATAAGAACAAAAATAGTTTTTCATTACACTAATATCTTGAAAATTAATGGCCAAGGAGGGGGTTGAAATAATGTTTTTTTATAGGGGAGTTGGCTAAGGAGAATTCAGAGGAGAAAATTTTCAGATCTAGAAAGATAAAATATAGTGTATTGTATAACTTGACCTTAATCTACTAATATTTTCATTTTATTACATATTTAAATGTTATATTATTTAATTATTCTTCTTATTTATAATGTTGATTAATAATTATCATGTTTCCAATCACCGATGGTTTTATCAACATATACTAAAGGTCAATTTAGGTTAATAGAGATATATTCCATTTGTGAGTTATATGCTTAGTAGGATCAGATTTCATGAGTATTCAATCCATTTTAAATTCATCCATCGTATTTTATTCTTGTAATTTATAAGTAGTTTTAGTGAATTTGTATTATGTTATTTCAATGTTGAGTAACATAATTTTAAATTAAATTTTACTTATTTTTTCATTGGCTAGTGGGATTGATAAATGGTTTTCCAGAGGATCAACCCTTGTTATTTACTTCTTAAAGTGAGATTGTAGTGTTTCATGTAACAAAGGTATAGTGAAATGAATTGTATATTTTTTGATAATTCAATCCTATTTCTCCAAAACCAATTATTATTATAACTCCATGACATGAGTTGGAGTTTAGTCTAGATTCACTTTCATGGTGATGTTTTATCTTAGGGTTTGAGGTGGACTATTTAAAGCTATCATGGTATCCATAAACTAACTTTTAGAGGGTTTTTTAAATATGGTTTCTTAGTAGATTCAACACCTAAAGATGATCAAGGATGTGTGTGAGGTGTTATGGTGAGGATATTTCTTGTAATTTGAAAGGTTTATATTTCTCTCACTTCCATCAGAGAATAAATGATGATTAAAATATGGTTCTTTTGAGACTTCTATATATTAATAGATGATTAAATTTGGTGGTGATATATTCCATATCAATTAATATTCTGTTTTAGTGTGTGGTCGAATAGAAAATGATGTTGTGATCAAGAGATTAGATTGGTTGGTGATGAAAATTAAATATTTAATTACATGTATAGAATAAATAAATTCTAATTTTAATGACTTTGGCTGATTTACCAACTATATATAGATTTCGAAAGGGTTTTTTAGAGGCGTCTCGTGAGTTAATTAAACTAGTAAGCTGGTTATTGGATTTTCATACTAATTTATTCTATAATTTTACAATGGGTTGTTTTTATTTATCAACAAACCCCATTATATTTTATTTATTTACATCATTTTTGGGTTTTACGTATTAGTTTTTATAAATATAATATTCAACTCTATATTCAATTAATTTTCATAATATAACTAGTTTAATATTTTTTAACCATGAAAATTTATACTTAAATACATATATATTTTTATATTATGTAAATTACATTATCTAAATTTTATTTTTAAAATCATAATTTAATGTTATTAAAATATTTATTTTAATTTTATTAGTAAGAAATCAATCTAAGGGAATAAGTGAAAATTAATGGGTTGAAAAAAAAGTTATGTCATAAAAAACAACTCAAAGGAATTAGAGGTTGAGATACACCATTTAATAAAGGAAAGATTATAATAAAAACCTTAAATAACCATTATATTTTTAAAATTATTAATATAATAAACTATAAAGAATTCCTTTTTTTATATGTTTTATCCCAATATAGCATCATGTAAGGAGATATTCATTCATCCATCCTCAGGTTAGATATAATTATAACAAAAACTATATTTCCACTCAAAAAAACACTAAAATATAATATTATCACTATCACAATGATATATTTTTATGTGTGATGAGAAATTATTCCAATAATTTTTCGGACACCCTTATCATATCATATATGTTTAACACCCTGAGTTTTCATGTATGAATGTTTTTTAAATAAATTAAATTTCTATTTTAACATATGTTATACACAACATCGAGTTAATATTGAGTTATATGAAATAATGAGTTAATAATTATTTATAATAACACCTAGGAAATATTTCATTACACATAATACCAAGTTAACATTTCTTAACAAAAAAAATTAAGTTAGCTTGTGTTACACACAACCCTAAATTTTAGTAAAACATGATATGTTATTAATATTTTTTAAACACGAACATTATAACTTAGATGTTAAAAATTATATATAAATTGTAATAACTATTTTCAAAATAATAATTATAATTGTTTTATAGAAATTAAACACAATGGTAGAAAATTAATACTTTTTAAAAAAGTATTTATATGTTTCAAAAATTCTATTTTTTTCAAAAAAAAATAATTTATTTATTATTGGGAACATTAATAAAATTAATTTTTCACAATTGTAGAAAATTAGTTTGCTAAAATAAAAAATTATTTTGGAAATATTAATATATAAATTATCTTACGGTGAATTTATTAGATTCTTTTATGAGAAGTTTCATTTTTGATGAATAGTGATTTTTTTTGAAATTAAATAAAAAAGTGCATTTTCGTTTAATTTTTAATAAAGTTAAATTTTATTTTAAATTGGTTTTAAAGAAACATTAGCTCAAATATAAACAAATTAGTCTAATTTAGGTAATTTGAATCAATTTCACATTGAATTCTGACATAAAAACTATGTAAACATTGGAACATTTTCTCTTTAAAATTGATATTTCTCATCACACCTGTAGGATTAATTTTAAATTAAATTTTCTAATTATGTGAATTGAATTAGAAAAATTAGATACAATATTTTTAATTATAATTTTTTATATTATATAATAATTTAAAATTATTTTTTCACCGAAATGAAATGTAAAAAAATAAAAAGTTATTTACTGCGTTTAAGGTAAAAAAAAATTTCCAGGGTTTAAACTAAAAAGATAACGATTAAAATACCTATAATATTGTATAAAACATATTTTATGGGAATATTTATACAATATAATGTATATGTATATAATATTATCCATTTTTTACCTTTTTTGAATGTTAAATATGTGATTACATGAATTATTTTCAAAACATTACAAGTGTGTCATTCACCTCATTTATAAAAGGTCACCCATTATCCTCTCTTATTCACACCTTAGAACAATATTTATTAATCGAAGAACTAACCCAATAACATCATTAATTTCCTCCTATCATAATATAACCATTATTATTTAAATAAATACAACCTATTAAGAATATTGATACAAACCTAATGAGGATACCTAAAGAAGAGGTAACGTTTATTAATGAGTTTTTTTGTTTTATTTATTCCTACACCTCCTTAAAATATTATTATAACTTGATAATATAATAAAATTAGTATCCTAAATATAATTATATGCTTTTATGTTAAGTTTATGACCTATATCCATCTTAACTTCCATAAAATGTGTTATTAAATCATCATTCGTGTGAATGGTGGACTACCGCCTCATAAACCAGTGTCATTTGTTTCTCCATTACCACCTCTCAATATTGGAAATCATGATTTATTTTTTATTTTTATGTGATATTTATATAATTATTGTTATTATTTATCTATTATAATATATATACCATCATACTCCCTATTTTATGGGAATATGATAATGTCTCTCGTGTGTACGACGAACTACTGCCTCGTGAAATGATGTAATTTATTCACACTTTAAATAGAATGTGTTAAGGATGAGTTTAATAATAATAATGATATATATGAAATAAAAAATATTCTATATTTATGACATATATATATCAGTTACTTTTATTTCTTTTATATAAACCAAATAACATACACTATATTCATGCATATGCATGGCATACCATCTCCATGAATGAAATATTTCATTTTCTATAACTAAATTTTATGAATTATAATAAATTAATATATAATTAATATATATTATATTTATATCATTTATACCATTTTGGATATTATGTAACATGGATATAAGTAAGAGAACAAAAAATAGCAAGTCAAAACATACCTGAAAAAACAAAGTTATTGCTCGAAACATGTCATTAACATGTATTCATTAACAAAGGGGTAATAAAAAGTAATTGTTAAATAATATATGGTATTATATATATAAATATGGTTTATTAATTTATTAATAGTAAAATTATATTTATTATTCAATATTTTTGAATATGTATAATAGAAGTCAAGACTTGAGGTAGTAGATTTTTTTCTCAATTTTCCTTCTTTGAGACGTGTATCACATTATGCACATATATTCTTTTACAAGGTGTATATAAATCAACATTGACATTTAATAACATGATTTTATTTATACTCATGATATTTTTGGTTTCATTTAATGATATTTTTTCGTGGGTCTTATGTTTCAATATTACCGAAAAATCAATTTTATGTGACAATCTCATTATTTATCAGGATTGTTTATGAAAAAGTTTCTAATGACCAGATATTATGCTCCATCACTCATTTAAATCATGAATTTTATTGTTCTATGTTTATTCTTGATATTTTCATGTAATATTACCTTTTTACACTCCTTGGTACTTCAAATAATGGAGAAAACATTTTTATGAAAACCCACTTTATTTTTCTCTTCAATTAGAAATCTATTTTATAACAAGAAAATATTCTAAAAATGATTTCAAATTTTTTTATTATTATCCTATTATTTTTAAAATTCTTTTTTACCCATGTTTGAAAGTCTATAAAAAAATTTAAAGGAATCTTCATGTCTTTTTCCAATCAATGCTTGTATAGATTTTACTTAAAATATTAAATGAATCATTTTTTTAACATGTATGACATGAAATAAAGTTACCTCTATCATGGAAAATATTTTCTTTAAATATTCCTTTATAATTTTTCAAGGTTAGGTTCAAAAAAAATATTTTCACATTTTTTATGATTTAAATAGTGTTTTTAATCCGAAATGATATTTTCATCATGAAATGTTTTAAAATAATAATTCAATATAATTTTTCACCTAAGACGACATTGATTAATTATAACTATTAATTAATAGGTATATGATCCAAGGATACTATTAATATTCAATATATGTATTTTTTAGATTTATGATGTAATGATGGTTATGAAACCTATTTCCCTTCCATGAGTTATACCACGATAAGATGATTGTGAGGCCCACGTATTTTTCCTCGAGTTATGCTATGATTAAATAATGAAATTATTATAAAACCTATATCTTTTCCATAGGTTATGATATGATGAAATTTTTATGAAACCCATATCATTTAATGGGTTATGATATGATGAATTTTTTATGATCTTGTGGATCACATTAATATATTTATCATTTTGAGACATAAAGATATATATATGTCTCTAATTCATTGGGTAAATATTTATATATCATGAGATAGAAATGACGGGAATGGGGAGTACACCTAGTTCAGTAAGGGACTTAATGTTCTTTAATGATCTTGGTAGTCCTCCTTGATTACTGTGATGGTTTTTGTAGTGAACCAATTCCACTATGATATCCTCTGTAGTGAGTGTTGACTACTATGTAAATTATTTTATTTCTTATGTGTATTCCAAAAATATATGTATTATAAAAAATTTATGCTCTCATGACTCATGTTTCTGGATTCCCTTATGATTCATGTATTATGAACTTCCAATATTTATTATATGAGTTAACATTATAATCTATGATATTTAAGGTACGATTTTAAAATTTTATGATCATGTTCTCATGCCCTTATGTCCATTTTATACTTATATATCTTCCTTGTTTTCCACTATTAGCATTTGAGTTTACTATTTATTATGATAACTTTCCCTTGGTTAGGAATAAATATATTATGTATAACTTTTCTAATAAGGGTTCTAGATATGAAGAACTTAGTGGGAGATGATGTAGCTCACCTATGAACTAGTTTTTTATGCTTCCAAGCCTCAAAATGAACTGAACTATTATAGTCCTCAATAATGAATTTTTGTATTGTATTAAATATTAATCTAAAGTGATGTGATATTTCTATATTATAAGACTAGGTCGCAATAGTTTGTATCATAGGATAGGATTTGTTAAAATTTGGAAACCAGGTTGAGAAAAACCTAGTCAGATCATTATGTACATGTTGAAGGAAAAGTTTAAGGACAATTCTAAAGATAAAAGTAAGGATTAGTCAATGTATAGGAAAATGTCCTAGAATTTCTCTAAAGGATATAATGATTAGTTTCCAAAAATTACATCCATTTAGGGATACTACAAGTGCATGTGGCTCTTACATAGGGTTACCTAGGTTTAATAACTCTGAAAAGGGAGAATTGAGTTGGACTTGGTCATCACCTGGTTCATGAAAATGGGCCTTATTGCACACTTGGTCTGACACTCCTGATAGATATTCTTTTAATGTTTAAAAACTATTTATCATCCATCATGAAGGATTTAAATATAATATAAGTATGAATAGCCTTGGATAAACATAAGGTATCATAGATCAAATAAAGTGTCATCATTTAGGCATCAGTCAAGTTATTTATCATGATTATGTGGTTCCCAGCAATGATAATTGATTATTACACTATTTTTTTAGTTTTAGTCAATGATGGAACCCTATTTAACCATGTTAATGTTGAGAGTGACATAAAATTTAAATATTTTCCTCCTAACTATCCAAGAATTATGGTATATAGAATGAAATAACTCAATGTTATGCTCAATAAAATTTCTCAAGATATAAATCATTCTAGACTTCGAAAGGAATAGAAAAGGGAACAACATTGAGTTGAGTCCTTCATAAAGAAACATCCACTATATATTAGGGGAACCGATGATCAACTTGTTTCTAAGAAATGGATCAGTACCACTAAAAAAATATTTTTTGTTCTCCTATGTTCAGATCATGAAGAATTCATGTTGGATATGTAACATTTGGAAGGTGAAGCAGATAAATGGATGAGTATTATTAAGAATACAAGGGGAAATGATTTAAAAAACACCAAGGATTGAGATGAGTTCAAGAACATATTATTCAATAATTAATTTCTTAATATTCTACATTTGAAGAGGGATAAAGAGTTCCATAGTTATTGAAAAATGATGTTGAATTTGTTTGTTACTATGATGATTATTTTATAAAACATGTGAGGTATGCTTATAGTATTATTATCTGACATAAATGTAAGGTTGAAATATTCTTTTGTTTCATAATACCAGGTCCCTAAAATGAATTATCAAAAATATACCTTATTTTCTATGAATAGATTGTTTGATGTGATGTCAAAGTGGAAATGGAGCATAGAGTTACATATCAATATAATGGTTTTGAAAAAAAAGACAGATTTCAAAGGAAAGTCCAAAAACTATATAGAGAATAAGATGATCATTTTTCTGCTCAAAGTGTGCGAAAAGAAACATGGAGAAAATTCTCTTAAGAGTACTAGTTAATTTTTTAATTTTGGAATAGAAGGTTATCTAAAACATTGTTGCTAATGTGATGGGAATATGTTAGCTAATGATGTGAATATAGAGAAAGCTACATAGAATGAACCACCCACACTCCAGTTTTTCAAATGCAATGATCATGGGAACAAAGCTAATAGTGACCAAATAGGAAGGATAATAGTGATGATAGAAGTTAGTAACCAATTATGCTAAGGGACATGGGGAAATCTCATGTTATCATTATTTCTAATAACTGGTTTGATAATGACGTGGTGAAAGGTACACTTTACATGAAATATAGAACTATTAATGTTCTATTAGACTCTTTATAGACCAATTATTTCATAAATGAAAATATTTATATGGGTATCAAGATTCCACCCAAATGATTAGATGTATTATTATTAGTGAAAACCCCTAATGGTGTGATGATCACATATCAAGTCTATTATTCATCTCTGGTGGATGTTTTTGGGAATTATCTTCTTTAAATTTTTTCATTATTCCTCTCATGGAATTTTATTTCATATTAGGCATGGATTGAATTTCTCTGCATAATTACCACATCAATTTTTGAGGAAGGGATGTCAAATTTGTTATTAAAAACCAGCCTTGATCATATATAAATGTTAGGATAAGTAAAAACATAGAATGGATATTACATCTATTTTATGTGTCTTAATTCCCATTTGGAAGGGGTTTTTATCTCAAATGGGTGGGGAGAAACTCAGCATCGATGATATTCCTATTATGTGTTATTTTTTTGATATATTTTTGAATAATTTTCCAAGTATTCCACCAAAATTTAAAGTCGAGGTCTCAATATAACTCATACCTACTTCCATACCAATTTAAAAGACTCCATATAGAATGTCCATGACTTAGCTTCAAGGATTAAATAGGAAACACCTGGAGAACCTTGATAATGGATTCATTTGGCCAAGTGTTTCACCTTAGGGTTCACCTAGTATTTCTGTTAAAAATAAATATAGATAGATGAGACTCTTCATTGATTATAATTATTTGAACAAGATCCTAATAAAGAACATGTATCCTCTACCCATTGTTGATAACCTATTTGATCAACCATGTGGAGCTCAATAATGTCCAAAGATTGGACTTTATTTTTTATATCAAAAATTACTGGTCAATAAGGAAGATATACCTACTACAACATTCCATACAAGCCATATAATCTATGAATGTATACTCATTCCATATGGTCTTACTAATTCTGATTATATATTTATGGATTTAATGACTAAGGTATTTAGATATAACCATGATTGGTTTGTGTTAGTCTTTATAGATTATATTCTTATCTATTCAAATATAAAGGAATAGAATTATGACCACTTGAGAATTGTACTAAAGACCCTAAATAAGGAGAAACTATATGAAATATTTACAAATTATTAATCTTGGCTGAAAATTGTTTAATTTTTTTTTCATATAATTTCAAAAGAGTGAATATCAATAGATCTATCAAAGACAGAGGCTATTGAATGTTGTCCCAGACCAAATGTGATTATTGAGATCCTAAGTTTATTTAGTTTAAATAAATATTATTTATGGTTTGTGTTGAATTTCTCACAACTATATAATCCTATGAATAAGTTAACATGGAAGAGAGACAAGTTCCTCTAGAAAGATGAATCTAAGGAAAATTTCAAGGAATTGAAGAGAATTTTAGTTAACTCACATTTGATTAAATTACCCACTTGTGAATAATGGTTTGTAATTTATAGTGATTCATCCAAGAATGGAATGGTATGTGTTGTTATATAGAATGACATGGTTATAGAATTTACCTCATGGTAGTTGGATATTCATGATCAAAATTACCCAACTCATTAATTGGAGTTAGATGCGGTAATTTTTGTATTAAGGATGTAGAAAAATTATCTATATGGAGAAATGTATGATATATATAATGATAATATATGTTAAAAGTATATATTCATATAAAAGGAGTTGAATATGTGCTAAATAATATGGTTATATCTAATTAAATATTATGAGTACCCAATACATTACCACACTATAAAAGAAAAATAGATGGCCTATTATTTTTTGAGTCAAAAGGATAATGTTAGCTTATCCATGATAAGGATCACAAAATATGCAATATTTCTAGATTTGAAAAGGATGGATATAGAAATCCTAAAGTAAGGGTAAAATATTATCTTTCTTAATTAAATTTTTAACCATAGATCCATGTGATGATTAAAGGGGAATAAAAGGAATATATAGAGCTGCAAAAGAAGGTTAGAAATTTTTATGAGTTTAACGTTGATCAAAATGGAAATTTAATGTTTAGGAATAATTTATGTATTCTATCTATACAATATTTGAAGAATAATTTGTTAGAGTAACCTCTTTGTTATTAATTATCTATTCATCTAGGAAGTACGCATATGTATAGTGATTTGAATGAATACATATTATGGTATTGAATGAAGAGAGATATCAAAAAATTAGTATTCTAGTGCTTGGTATGTCAGTATTATTAGGTTGAAAGAGAAAATTCTATGGGGATTTTACATCCATAACCCATACTAGATTGGAAATGTGAAAACATCACCATTGATTTTGTCATTCGACTCTCCAAAATGTCTAAATGGCATAATTATATATGTGTTTTTGTCGATGTGATTACTAATTTAGAAAACATGATTTATATTATAGAATAATTATTTTTGGACAACTTTTCAATGATATACATATAGAAAGTGGAATGGTTTTATCGACTTCCACATTCCATTATGTTTGATTGGGATACAAGGTTTACCATGAATTTTTATTGTATTTTTTAGAAATATATTGATATATAGTTGAGTTTCAGCACTGCATATTGTAAGAACCTGGTTCTTATTTCTGAGGTACAGGTTTCTCCTTTTCTCCTTTCCATAAGTGTTTTTGAGAAAATAAGGAAAATGGGGAGAAATCCTAAATTTTGGGACTACACGCGGTGTACTTTTCCACACACCATGTACTTTTGGCTGTGTGGGATGAGTACATTGGGTGTGTATCCATGTTGATGACTAAGGGTGTAAAAACCGACTACACGCCATGTAGTGGTCCTTTACATGTCGTGTAGTCAGTCAGAAGATGAAATAGTAAGGTAGTGGGAGCAGCCGCCAACTGGGTGACAGTACACACCGTGTAGTCAAGAATACCCATTGTGTACTCATGTCGACAGATGAATAGTTTAGCGGTGCCGCCAGATGAACAGATAAATGAAGAAAGTACACATCATGTACTTGTAAGTACACATCGTGTACTTTGTTTTTTTCCCTTAAAATGGGCAGTAGCCAACTCTGTTCATAGGGACGGCTTAGAACCGGACGGGAGCTTGGGAGGGGACGGTCGAATCTTCTAGGATCTCCAGATTGAGCATCGAGAATCTGTTTCTGCCTCAGACGATCTCGTTGGAACCACGCGGGTAAGCCCTATCACCTCCTGACATTTTTTCCCAAATCTTCCTCTAATGGAAGTTTTTTTGGTTTAAGCGAGTTTTCTTTCACCTCAGATCTACCTCGTTCGGGGACGATTCGTGGAATGTCATTCAAGTATACTGATCAGGGGCATTTAAGGTAGGTGGCTTGGTGTTTAATTTCCAACTGTTGTGTGTTTGTGTGTATTTTTGTGATACATTCCCATGAATGGGGTGTACTATGGCTGAGTACTTGTCAAATTAAATACCTAGAATTGTTTAGGTAATTAAATGTGATAATAAACTGCTATTTGGGATCACCGCTTGGATCCAGGACCACCCCGGGGGTGTGATCCTCTATTTAGTCATTTGGCCAGGATGCCCGAGGGTATTCATTTATAATAATGATTATAGAATTTCCTTGAGAGTAATTGCTTTTGTATTTCATTTATAGTGATTGTTTACATGTTGGGCATGGCCCGGTTACTTGTTTAGCCTGAGGTAAGTGTTGTGATTAGCCTGTGGGCAATGTACTACATAGCATGTGGGCAACTTCTTCTGTGCCTATGGGCAGTTGATTTTGTGCTTGTGGGTGACACCTCGTACTCATGTGGGCAATATTCGATATGTCTATGGGCAGATTCATGTGTTGGATTCTCTTTACCGAAGGGTAATGGAATACGTGTTTGAGGACACTGATTGTTTACATAGAAATTCACTGTGGTAGTTTCTTAATAATGAATAATGAAATGAATGTTAAATGGAAATATAACTTGTAAAGTTAGTAACTTTTGAGTACTGCTTAGTTTATTGCATTTACTTTTGCACACTGTTGTTTCATGTTTACACATAGTTGAACACGGGCCTTTGTTGGGTTCATACTGAGATTATTTCTCACACCCTGTTTGGGTCATGATTTCCGGCCCAAAAAGATTACGTTTTTGCAGGTATGGATAAGAGAAAAGGTCCCTTAATAGGTACTTGATTACTGCTGAGGAGTAGGGGAGCATGGGACCAGTCTTAGGCTCGCAATGCTACTAGATTTTTTGTTTTTCTTTGTTGTACTCTGTATTGTACTGTACTGTATCATTGTGTAACATGTTCTGGCTATTTTCTTAGAACTTGAGGCATGTTGCATCAACATTATATATGACTGTTGGTTGTTTTTACTGCAGTTGTTTATCTTAAAAGTGTATGGTTTATTTCTTCCGCTGTTGTTGTATACTTTTTACATTATTCTGTTGCGCTACACTTTGAAAAATGAGGGCATAGTTTCCCCACTATCATATCTAGGCCCTCGCTGATAGTCGGTAGCCTCTAGCATTTGGGGAAATGCGCTTGAGGTCACGTGGCGAACCGGGTTTGGGGCACCCGTGGAGTGGTACCCGGAACCAAGATGTTACAAAGTGGTATCAGAGGGGTTATTTTCTTTAACTTAATATTTGGAGCCTTAGTCAGGAATAGGACAAGAATGGTAGTTGGTAATAAGCTACTCCCGGTCGTAGCTAACCCGTGTACAGAGAAAATCCAATTTACCTCGTGTTGCAATTCTTTTGATTTTTCAAATTTTACAGTTGATTTGATTTCACCTTTGGGTGATGCACTTTAATTGTGTTGTTTATATATTGTTCATGGGTTCTATTAAGTTGCAACCCGATTAGATGAGGGTATGTCATCTCATGCATCATTTAGGCATATGCTAGAAATCACATGTCATGCATAGTTTCCATGCCAGGTAGGTGCATTGGAAATTGCATGTTATTGTGATAGATGTTGTGCTAGTAAAAGCATGTTGTTGTGATAGCTGATTGGATAGAAACATGTTGTTTGATAGGGTATTATTGTGTGAGCCTGTTTATAGAATGGATGCCAAACTTTGGTTTCTGGGGAGTATGGGCCCTCATTGACCGAAATTTGGTGGATCATTGGCTATTATCCAGTCATAATACATATAAGATGCCAAACATTGATTCGCGGGGAGTATGGGCCCTCATGGATCAGAATTTGGCACTAATGTGTTGTTTTCAGTATTTTCTCGGTTCCGAAGAAGTTTCTAATGCATACTATATGGAATCCTAGTATACACACTGTGTAGTACCTAAAACACGTCTTGTATGTTCTCCTGTTCGGGAAGAATAGAAAACTTTTTGAGTACACGATGTGTAGTATAAGTACACACCGTGTAGTCCTTTATGTGCCATAGACAGTGTGGGTGGGGACACGGGGAAGGTAAATGCTCCGGCAAACACATCGTGTAGCGGAAGTACACGCCGTGTAGTGTTGACCTGGAGTCCGTCCGTGTAACTAACAACACGAATGGAGGAGACCTTACCATATACACACCCTGTCCACTATAGAACACGCCGTGTAGTCTGACCTGGGGACCCGACAATGTAACTAACAACACGGGTCGGTATAACACTTTCGTGTACACACTGTGTGCATATTGAACACGCCGTGTAGTGTGAGCCGTGTATCCGGCCATGTAACTAACAACACAGGTCAGCAAAGCTCGTCTAGTACATGTTGTGTACCCGTGGGACATTCCATGTAGTCTTGTATGAGAACAGACCATGTGGAATTAGTCATGTGGCTGGGGAGATAGAGTAGTCCACATGCCGTGTGCAGGTGTAACACGCTGTGTAGTTTCAAGCCGAGTAGCCGGCCGTGTCCAAAATGACACGGGCAGTTGGAAATTACACCATACACACCATGTAGTTTTGTTTAACGGGAGATGTGTGGCTTGGCCATGTAGAAGGACCCGAGAAGGGGAAGAGAAGTCAAGTACACACTGTTTAGTCAGTATACATGCCGTGTAGTCTTGTTTTGAAAATTTTGAATGCCTTCTTCCTCCTATTCCCTTTTTGGGTTTCTTCATTTTCGGTATATGATAATATTGATCTAAGGTGTGTGTTTGACCATGTAGTGTCATGCCGTCGAGACGTTCACGCGTTATTTGCTAGGAGAGCGGAAACGAGTATACTCTGGAGATGGTGGGCCATGGGCTACTAGAGGATCCTCTAGCAGAGCCAGATGTAGCGTCAGCCGTTATACCGGACACAGGTGTGGATGCGCAGTTCCATGAAGGATTTATGCGGTTCATGCATACCTTTTAGGGAGCACCACCGGCTGCCACATCTATGGCCGAGCTGACTCGTATCTTCCAGCAGCAGCATCCACCTATGTTTTCAAGTGATGGTGGACCACAGGCTACGGTGTCTTGGCTGGGGTCGATGCAGACTATTTTCGAGCACCTTGAGATGCCTCCAGCGCGGAGGGTCAAGCTCGCAACTTATATGATACGTGATTCCTCCGAGAGGTGGTGGGATGTTACCACCCAGTCAGAGCATCACAGAGACATAGCGTGAGAAGAATTCCAGTCAGCCTTCTATGACTTCTTCTTCCCAAAGATGTTGAGGGAAGATCAAGCTCGAGAGTTCAGGAATCTGCAGCAGGGCGCTATGTCATTTATGGATTATTCTTCTCGCTTTACCAAGCTTCAGCGTTTTGCACCCGTTATGGTGGGAGATGAGATACTGAGAGCCAGACGCTTTGAGGATGTTCTTTGATATGACATCTGAGCACTGGTGAATGTTTTCAGGTTACCTTCAGTACATGCTATTTTGAACCAGGCACTGATTACAGAGAGAAACCTGCGGGAAGCTAGTGGTGTGGGCCAGGGAAGTTCAACACCAGTTTCAGGTACTATTTCTACTGGTAAGAGGAAGAGACAGATGGAACTCTCTTAGGGTGGCAGTACCAATCAGAGGAATGTTTCAGGTGGCCAGGTCATGTGCTACCAATGTGTTAAGGAAGGGTACAAGAGACCTCAATGTCCACGAGACCTAGTGGAGTACCGAGCTTGCGGCAGGATGGTTCATCTGCAGCGCTTTTGCATGGTGTTTCCATCTGTGTCTAGTGAGAGGGGTTCTATATAGACTCTGCGTGCGGGGGTAGGACCTACAGCTTTTTACCAGTTAGGGAATTTGAATTCGTCAGGGCATGCAGGAAGAGATGGTGGTCATGGTTGTGGTAGCCAGACACCAGGATCTCAGAGGTAGCAGGGCGAGACAGCTCAGGGTAGCCAGGTTGTGTCGAAGGGCCGTACCACTGGGCAGACATATGCAGTGCAACAGACCCATCAGGAGTAGGATCCCAAACCTTCTACTATCAGAGGTACTATTCTAGTAACTTCTTTCTTATCTTCAGTACTTTTTGATACGGGTGCTACACTTCATATCTGTACCCGTTGTGGAGAGCCTTGGGCTCTATTTTTTTACTTCTTCTGTTGTTATGATGCTAGACACTCCGTTGGGGACTAGAACGGCTAGTGGGCGTCAGTTCAAGGAGTGCCCCCCTTGAGTTTGGTGGATGTCACTTTCTTTAAGACCTCTATGACATAGAGATGACGAGCTATGATGTCATTCTTTGGATGAACTGGTTGGTTCCCTTTCGAGCCTTTGTAGACTGCTATCATCGCAGGGTATGTTTCACGTCACCAGAGGGCGGAGAGTTTCTATACAAGGGAAAGTGGGATGTTCAGGCAAGTCGAGCTGGACCAGAGCATCATGGGCGTGGTGTAGTCATAGCCCAGATTGCGAGATTATATCTAGATGATCAAGGTACTTATCATATGGATTTCCCTCCAGTGTTTGATCATTTCAGGGATGTTTTCCCTTACGACTTTTCAGGTCTACCTCCAGAGCGAGAGGTGGATTTATCTATTGAGCTTATTCCAGGAGAAGCATTGGTGTTCATTCCTCCTTATAGTATGGATACTCCTAAGTTGCAGGAGATCAAGAGATAGTTAGAGGAGTTACAAGAAAAGGGTTTTATCCGACCCAGTACTTCTCCTTGGTGTTCTCCTGTCCTTTTTGCAAAAAAGGCTGATGGTACCCTCAAACTCTGTGTGGATTATCGAAAGTTGAACCAGTTGATGGCTAAGAACCGATATCTCTTTCCAAGGATTGATGATATTTTTTATCAACGTCATGGAGCATGAGTTTTCTCAAAGATTGACTTGAGATCAAGATACCATCAGCTACGCGTTAGACCATCTGATATACCTCTCACAGCTTTCAGGAGCAGGTACGGTCTATACGAGTATACAGTTATGCCGTTCAGACTCATGAATGCACCAATAGTTTTCATGGATCTGATGAATTGTGTGTTCCATCCCTATCTGGATTCTTTTGTGGTAGTATTCATGGATGATATCTTGGTGTAATCTCACACTCGACATGAGAATGCCACCCATCTTGAGATTGTATTGATTACACTGAGAGAGCATCGGCTATATGCTAAGATATCAAAGTGACACTTTTGGATGGACCAGATACAATTCCTGGGTCATATTATCTCAGAGGCAGGAGTTTTAGTAGACCCAGAGAAAGTGAGAGCAGTAGTTTTATAGGAGCATCCTATGAACGTATTTAAGATACAGAGTTTCTTGGGGCTGGCTGGTTACTACAGGTGCTTCATATAGGACTTCTCCCTCTTAGCAGTGTTGTTGATGGGTTTGATTAAGAAGGGTGTGCTGTTTTTTTTGGTCAGAATCCTGCAAGACATCCTTCCAGGAGATGAAGGGAAAGTTGACATCAGCACTGATCCTGATACTCCCAGAGTAGCGGAAGAGCTATACAGTTTACTGTGATGCATCAGTATTGGGATAGGAGCTGTGTTGATGCAGGGTGATCGAGTAGTTGCGTGCGGTCCTCGGTAGTTGAGGCCACATGAGAGGAATTACCCGGCGCATGATCTCGAGTTTGCTGCAGTAGTTCATGCGTTGCGCTATTGGAGACACTATCTCTTGGGAGAAAATTTTGTGGTGTTCACGGACCACAAAATACTCATGTACATCTTTACCCAGTGTGACTTGAACCTGAGGCAATGAAGGTGGTTTGAATACCTTCAGTCCTTCGATTTTGATCTTGCCTATACACCTAGTAAAGGTAATGCATTAGCTGATGCACTGAGCAAGAAGACTCAGATACAAGCAGTGAAGGAGGCTAGTGGTGAATGGAAGCTTATGGATTTGTTCTCTAAGATGCATTTGGAGGTGCACGACAGTCGGGGGAAGGCCTATCTTTCATCTTTAGCTGTGACCTCTACCCTCCTGGATAGAGTGAGGATGAGATAGCTATCTAATTCGGAAGGCCTAGTTCTACGGGAGTCGGTGGCAAGTGAGGACCCTCCTCCTGGGTGGACAATAGGCGATGATGAGGTACTGTGTTTCCATGGACGAGTTTGGGTTCTAGGGGATATACGTGAGGAGCTGATGCGAGAGTTTCACGCTTCAGCTTGGGCAGTTCATCCTAGAGTTACCAAGATGTACCGTGACTTGAGACGTCAGTACTGGTGGTCGGGTATGAAGAGAGATGTAGTTGGTTTTGTTACGAGGTGTTCCACCTGTCAACAGGTGAAGGCGGAGCATCAGAGGCCAGCCGGATTATTACAAAAGTTACCTATTCTAGAGTGGAAATGGGATGATGTCACGGTGGACTTTGTGACTGGGTTTCCATGGTCACCTCGAGGCAATGATGTTGTGTGGGTTTTTTTTGATAGACTCATGAAGGTAGCTCACCTTTTACCAATCAAGGAGACCTTCGAAGTTGACGAGCTTGGGAAGCTGTATATCCGAGAGGTAATACGTCTTCATGGGGTCCCTCGTTCTATTATTTCAGATAGGGACGCCCATTTTATGTCTCGTTTCTAGAAGAGTTTTCATAGGGAACTGGGTACATAGGTGCTTCTGAGCATAGCTTACCACTCTCATATCGATGGTCAGTCAGAGCGTACGATACAGGTTCTTGAGGACATGTTGCGTGCATGTGTCCTAAACTTTGGGGGCTCTTGGGAGAAGCATATACCCCTAGTAGAGTTTTCCTATAATAATAGTTTTCATGAAAATATTGAGATTGAACCTTACGAGGCTTTATATGCTAGGCCATTCCAATCACCCTTGTGCTGGTTAAAAGCAGGTGAGGCAGCTTTACTGGGACCACATCTCGTGCAGGAGACTTCTGAGCAGGTCTAGTTGATTCAGAAGTGGATGGCTACTGCACAATCTCATCAGAAGTCTTATGCTGATTGCCGCAGACGACCTTTGGAGTTTTTGGTCGGGGATCATGTTTTCTTGCGTGTTTCACCGAGGCTGGGACATAGGTGGATTAGGAGATAAGTTAAACTTTCATCGAGGTACGTGGGGCCATTTGAGATTATGGAGAGAGTCGGGTTGGTCACCTATCGATTGCAGTTACCACAGAGGTACCAATCCATGCACGATGTTTTCCATGTATCTCAGTTGTGTCACTATCATTCAGACTTGTCTCATGTCTTTCAGCCCGAGGAGTTTGAGCTTGAGGTAGATGTGTCCTTTAAGGAGAATCTGATTCGTACCGTTGATAGGAGCACTAAGGTTCTCTGAGGCCGGTCAGTTCCTCTCGTACGGGTGCTATGGTAGCATGGTCGAGTGCAGGATGAAACCTGGGAGCGGGAGACCAACATACATGCTCAGTGGTAGGAGTTGTTCACGGTTATATCTTCGCCACCCATGGAAGGGAAATTCGAGGACAAATTACTTTAAGGGGGGAAGTTTATAAGAACTAGGTTCCTATTTTCTAAGGTATGGGTTTATACTTTTCTCCTTTCCTTATGTGTTTTTCAAAAAATAAGGGAAATGGGGAAAATCCTAAATTTTGGGACTACACACCATGTGCTTTTCCACATGTCGTGTACTTTTGGCCGTGTGGGATGAGTACACTGGGTTTATAGCCATGTTGATGACTAAGGGTGTAAAACCTGACTACACGCCGTGTAGTGGATTTTTACCCGTCGTGTAGTCAGTTGGCAGATGAAATAGTAAGGTAGTGGGAGCATCCTTCAGCTGGTCGATAGTACACGCCGTTTATTCGAGAATACACGATCTGTACTCATGTCGACGGATGAACAGTTTTGTGGTGCCGCCTGATGAACAGTTAAATGAAGAATGTACACGTCGTGTACTCAGAAGTACACGTCATGTACTTTGTTTATTTCGCTTAAAATGGGAAGTAGCCAAACCTATTCATAGGTAAGGCTTAGAACTAGACAGGAGCTCGGTAGGGGACGGCCGAATCTTCGAGGATCTCCAGATTGAGCGTCGGGAATCCATTTCCACCTCGGACGATCTTGTTGGAACCGCGCGGGTAAGACCTCTCACCTCCTGGCGCTTCTCTTACCAAATCTTCCTCTAATGGAAGTTATTTGGGTTTAATAGAGTGTTCTTTCACCTCATATCTACCTCGTTTGGGGACGATTCATCAAACTTCATTCGAGTATACTGATCAGGGGCATTTAAGGTAGGTGGCTTGGTGTTTAATTTCCAACTGATGTGCATTTGTGTGTATTTTTGTGATATGCGCCCATGAATGGCGTGTTGTATGGCTGAGGCCTTGTTGAATTAAATACCTAGAATTATGTAGGTAATTAAATGTGATAATAAATTGTTGTTTGGGATTGCCGCTTGGATCCAGGACCACCCCAGGGGTGCTTTCCTCTGTTTAGCCTTTTGGCCCGGATACCCGAGGGTATGCCTTTATAATAATGATTATTGAATTGCCTTGAGAGGAATTTCTTTTTTATTGCATGAATAGTGCTTGTTTACATGTTGGGCATGGCCCGGTTACTTTTTTATCCAAAGGGCAGTGTTGTGATTAGCCTGTGGGAAACATACTACTTAGACTATGGGAAACTTCTTCCGTGCCTTTGGGCAGTTAATTCTATGCTTGTGGGTGACACCTCGTACACCTTCAGGCAAAATTAGATATGCCTGTAGGCAGATTCCTGTGTTGGATTCTCTTTACCAGAGGGTAAGGAATTACATGTTTGAGGACACTGACTGTTTACATAGAAATTCACTATGGTGGATTCTTAATAATGAATAATTAAATGAATGTTAAATGACAATATAACTGGTAATGTTAGTGACTTTTGAGTACTGCTTAGTTTATTGCATTTAATTTTTCACACTATTGTTTCATGTTTACACACAGTTGAGCATGGGCCTTTAGTGGGTGCCTACTGAGATTATTTCTCAAAACCTGTTTGGGTCATACTTTTCAGTCTAAACAGATTATATTTCTGCAGGTATGGATAAGGGAAAATGTCCCTTTACAGGTACTTGATTGCTGCTGAGGAGTAGGGGAGCATGGGACTGGGATTAGGCTCATGATGCTACTGGATATTTTGTTTTTCTTTGTTGTACTTTGTATTGTACTGTACTGTATCATTGTGTAACATGTTCTGGTTGTTTTCTTAGAACTTGAGGCATGTTTCATCAATATTATATATGGTTGTTGGTTGTTTTTACTGCAATTACTTATCTTGAAAGTGTATGGTTTATTGCTTCCGTTGTTGTTGTATGATTTTTACTTTATTCTGCTGCACTACACTTTGAAAAATGAGGGCATAGTTTCCCCACTATCAAACCTGGGCCCTCGCTGCTAGTTGGCAGCCTCTGGCGTTTTGGGAAATGTGCTTGAGATCACGTGGCGAACCGGGTTCGGGGAACCCGTGGAGTGGTACCCTAAACCAGGTTGTTACACATATGATTCCCAAATATATGGTTGGTCTAAAAAACAATTCTATCCATAAAGATTCTTATGATATCTTAACCCTCTAATTTAAAAGGTAGTGGGGATCAACACCTTCCTCTAGTTGAGTTTTCTTACAACAATAGATTTCACTAAATAATTAAGATGGATCATTATGAATACCTATTTTTAAATATGTATAGATACACAAAATAATATAATGAAGTTAGGGAAAGAAAGCTATTGGTACCTGAGATAGAAAAATAAATGGTAGAAAGGTTAGACCCATTCAGCAACATATCAAGGTAGGTCGGAGTTAAAAGAAAAGTTACACTAAAACTTTCTAGTGTGATATAGAATTTTAATTTGGTGATAATGGGTTTCTAATAATATTTCCATGGATTAAGGATATAATATTCATGAGGAATGATAAACTATTCCATACATATATCAGTCTCTTTATAATTCTTGATTGTATCGAGGTGATAGCCTATATATTGGATCTTCTACCAAACCAATATCAAGTTCATGATTTTTTCCATGTATCTATCATGAGGAAGTACATAATTAATCCTTCACATGTACTAAAACCAGAGTTAAACCCATTGGAATAATATATTTTTTATTAAGAAAAATCAGTGGATATTTTGGATCATACATAGAATGTTCTATGAAACAAGACCAATCACATGGTCAACGTTTTGTAGTGAAACCACAAATATAAGGAATCTACATGGGAACATGAGGAGATGATGAGGTATAGGTATCCTCATTTTTTATTGTGGTGAATAATTTTTATGGTGAAATTCATTTTAAGTATTTTTGAATTTAACTCCTCAATATTTTCTGTGTTATTTTTTTTTGAATAAATAAAACAAATTTTATAACATGTGGTATACTCAACACCGAGTTAATATTATGTTATAAGAAATAGTGATTAAATCATGTGTCTTATAAAAAATAATTTTATATTATGTTACAAACAAACCATGTTAATATTTCTCTACGTGCAATACCTGGTTAGCTTGCGTTACATACAACACACTGAGTTTATGTAAAACTATGATATATTATTAATATTATTTAAACACGACCGTTATAGACTATAAATTAAACATATAAATACATATAGAAATAAAAAAATTAAAATATTAATTATATTGGTTTTTTATAAAGTAAATATACTGATAAAAAATTTACCAAATATTTTGTAAAGTTACTATATCTTTCGAAAAAGCGATTTTCACAAAAAAAAATTATTTATTTTTGTGAAAATTGATGAAATTATTTTTTCAAAACACTATAATGAAAATTATTAAAATAAAATTCATTTTTTAAATCATCATGTAAAAATTATCTTAGAGTAATATTTTTGGATTTTTTCTGAAATGTTTCATTTTTTAATGAATAGTCAAAAATACTAGAATTTGATTGAAAACTGTATTTTTATTTAATTTATTTATAAATATAAATTACATTTAAATTAAATAAGATCAAATATACATCCATTAATAAAATTTATGTCATTTTAAATAATATAAAATTGAATTTAAATATAAAAATATTGTAAACTATTGAACATTTTTTCTCTAAAGACCCGCTTTCTTGTCACATATACAGGGCCAAATTTATATAGAATTTTCCCAAATTTATTAATTAAATTAGTAAAAATGTATTAAATATTTGGTATAAAAATAATATATATTATATAATAAGGTCAAATTAATCTTTGACCAAAATTAATAGTAAAAATAGTGAAAATTATTTCCCTCGGTTAAGGTAAAAATGGGTTTACCGTGGGGATTAAACAAAAAATATAATGGTTAAGATGGACTATAAACCTATATAAAATCTATTTCATAGATTTATTTCGCTACTAGAAATAGAGTTTTTCCCAATGGATTTATACCAATAGTTTCTTCAAACCATTGGTAAACTGTAATAAAAGGAAACATTTGCCAACAGTTTTCTCAAACCATTGGCAATGTGTTAATGTAGTTAAGATTTCCCAACTGTTTGAAAAAACCATTTTGAAATCATTAATTCCTCTAAGATATGCCAATGATTTTAATAAACTTTTGGTAAAGATAGCCTCTCCGAATGGTTTTTAAAAAATGTTTTGAAGGGTTTCCCCCAAATACACAACACCCCTTGGACCAATTAGAGACTCAGAAGACACTAATCTGAAGCTTCTCCCGAAGTTTTCTCATCTGAAAAACTTCTTCCAGTCATAGATACATATTAAAATTAATCAATTTTTTATTTATACACTTAAAATTAGAACGTGTTGCCTTATTTTTACTGTTCTCCCTCTATTTTTTTATGTTTTCTGTTTTCATTTGGGCAAACTTTTAGTTCCTATGGTCTGTGGAATTCCGAACCCTTTGATTTGTTTTCTGTTTTCTATTCTACACTTCAAACATGGTAAAAGGTTTGTTTAGTGGGGTGATATGGTAGTTTCTATGGAATTTATTTTAGTTGATAATTGGATTTTTATTTTGTACTTATAGTTTCTGTTCAATGAATAATGGGAAGGGTATTGATATTGAAGACGAATTGGAACCCTTGAACACCCCGCCACCCCCCAGACACCTCCCACCCCCTAGACACCCCCCCCCCCCCATTGGACATCCCCCACCCCCTGCACCCCCCCCCCCCCCCACCACCACCCCAACCCCCAACCACCCCCCCCCCCACCCCCCGAGACACCTCCCACGACACCTACCAACCCCCTAAGCACCCCCCCCCCCCCCCACACCACCCCCCTGGACACCCCCCCCCATTGGATAGCCCCCCACCCCCTGAACCCCAACACCCTAGACACCCCCACCCCTTGGACAAAACCCTTCCCCCCCACCCCCTGTACAGCCCCACCCCCACCCTACATAGACACCCATCACTCCCCATGGACACCCCCTGGACACCCCCCCCCCCCCCCCCCCACCACCCCCTTGGACACCCCCACCCTTTGGACAGCCCCCTCCACCCCACCCCCTGGACACCCCCACCCCCTGGACACCCCCACCCCCCTGGACAACCCCACCCCCCACCATCCCTGAAAACACCTCATCCCCTGGACAACCCCCCCTGGACACCCCCTGGACATCTTCACCCCCTAAACACCATCCACCCCCTTGGAAAGCCCCCCCCCCCAAAAAAAACCCCTTGGACACCACCACACCTCCTAGACACCACCACACTTCCTAAGTGCTTGGCCCAATTTTTAAATTGGAATTAACAATGTACTTAATTTCCCCTTTTCCCAATGACATTTCCTAAGTGACTCATAGAGCCTTATAAATTAAATTTTTCATGTTTTGATAAATTGAATGGGTTGTTTGGAATGAAATGGATAATGTATGATGGTTTGCCTTTCTTAATAAATAAAATTATTTTAAATAACATTACCCTAAGGGGGGCTGCAGGAGAGGTAGGGGTTGTCCAGGTGTGGGGGGATGTCCAGGTGGGGGTGGGTTGTCTAGGGTGTAGGGGGGTGCAGAGGGGTAGGGGGATACAGGGGTGTGGGGGAGGGGGGTATGGGCTGCCCAAGGGGGGTGTGGGTTGTCCAGGGGGTCAGGGTGGGGTGTCCAGGTGGTGGAGTGGGTGTGGGATGTCCTGGGGGGTGGGTTGTCCAGGGGTGGGGGTGGGCTATCTATGTGGGGAAGGGGTGTGGGTTGTCTATGGGGGTTGGGTTGTCTAGGGGGTGGGGGTAGGTTGTCTAGGTGGGGGAGTGTTTGTTGGGTTTTCATGGAGGGGGGGGCTTTCCATTTGTGGGTGGGGGGTTGTATAGTTGGGGGTTGTCCAGGTGGCGGGGGGGGTTGTCCATGGGGTAGGGGGCGGGCTGCAGGGTAAGGGTGTGGGTTGTCCAGGGAAGGGGTGGGCTCTCCAGGGGGTGGTTGGGTGGGCTATCCAGGTGGGGGAGGCAGTATGGGCTATCCAAAGAGGGGGTTGGTTGTCCAGTGGGGGTGGGGGCATGGGTTATCCAGGTGGGGGTGGGTGGTGGGTTGTTCAGGGGGGGGGTTGTAGGGTGTAGGGGGGGATGTAGGGGAGGGTGTTGGCTATCTAAGGAGGGGGTGGGCTATCCAGGGGTGGTGGTGGGTTGGCTATCCAGGTGGGGGAGGGGTGTGGGATGTCAAGGGGGTGGGTTGTCCAAGGGGGTCGAGTGGGTTGTCCAGGTGTGGGAGGGGTGGGGGTGTGTGCTGTCCAGGGAGGGGGTGAGTTGTCCAAGTGTGGTGGGGGTGTCCAGGTGGGGTGGGGGCTATTTGGGTGGGGGGGTTGATAAAACACTATTTTATTGAATATTTTATTTATAATAAATGATATAATTTCCTCACATTGTGTTAAATATGTTTATTTATAAAATATTTGGGATTTGATCATTCATTTGAAAATTTGGTGAAAATTCCAGTTTCACCTTTAATAGTGCACTGTAGTATTTGGAATATATATATTTTTATATTTACTATTTGAATTTGACATTTTTAAAAGTGTTCCTAACTTAATTATCTACAACTTTTATTCATGACACTAGATGAAAGGAATGCATTTTAATGGAGTAATTGGGACATAAACGCAAAGCTGGGATGGACTCGCCAGAATGGATAAGCTTCTGTATTGCGGCCATAACTCCTACATATGGGCTTTTATTCAGCCCAAATTTGGAGAGGAGATATAAATCACATATCCTAACATTTGATCCTTCTGGAAGGCCGGTCAATTCACGTGTTTTAGTGTTCAAATGGGCGGTTCAATTTGCATTAAAATATTTTTCCGAATTTCCACATTCACACTTGAAACCACTTGTAACCTCTCCTCCCCTCCCCTCTATAAATTGGAGTTTTTCTCATTTGGAGGGGTTGGGGCGTGAATTAGGAGATTGGAGGCAGAGGATAATTCGTTTCACCCAAATTATCCAACTATTGTAAGAGGGGGTAGCTCTTGAAGCAAGGATCCCCTCATCGAAGCCTCCTTCTCTTCTTCATTTTGTAATGTTTTCATTTGTGTAATAAACTTATTTGTTCTTCTTTTATTTCTTCTCTTTTCTTATGTTTTGTTTAAATTTATTCTTCTTTTAATATTCCTCTTTGGGCTGGAATTCTTGAGTATAATCGTTATTGGGTTATACCCATTATAAACCTTTTCACATGCAAAACACTTCTACAATGATTACGCCACCCATGGAAGAGTAGTCTTTTAGTAATCGATCTATCTTCTACCCTATTAATTTAATTATTTTGAATCAATGAGCTACTGTAATTCACATAATATGATCCATGAATTTTGTTTTTAAATTGTAAGAAACTAAGAAATCAATTGAACAATTAACACAAAAACACGCGAGGTCGGGATTTTGTGTAAATTGTGAGAGTTCCATCTTAATCGGTAATACAAGACTACACGGGATAAATTTGTAGAGTTCAAATATAATCCCTAAACACAATTCATCCTCATTTCCAGAATGGATATGAGCCTTAATTTAACACTGACCATAAGCTAATCTTAGAACATCAATCAAAGCAGGGTCCTGCGATTGCATGTTCCGAAGTTAGCCTAGGGTTAAATTCACATCATCTTCGTGGTAAAGTTAATTCTTGTAGGGTTCAAGATTTAACAAATTAAGGGATCATAATTAAGTGAATGTTATTTTAAATGATAATGATTAATAATAAAGTGAATATGTAGAGTTAGATCGATTACGCCTTTTAAATAGATTTCTAAAAAAATATCTTCTTGTTGTGTCATTTTAATCGAAATTCATTTCAAAACTAAAAACAAAAAAAATATACAATCTTCTTCAAGAAAACTTCTTCTAAATTCATAAACTACAACAAACCCCAATCCTTTAAAGTAGTGTTTTTATTCTATTCTATTTTATTTTATTTTTTATAATACCTCTAATAAGTTGTTAAATTCACTTCCTCCTTTGAGAGATGACCTAGGTCAGCCACTCTACTGCACCTAAGTACCCCAAATTACACTAATCATTTGAGGGCGCCCACGACAGCGCTCTTTCAGGGGTGCATGGGGGTAGGGGGCTACACAGTTTTGTGGGATGTAAGGGTGTGGGGGTGTGGGCTGTCCAAGGAGGGGGTGGGTTTCCCACTCTGATACTCTACAAAAAATCGGAATCACATATAACCAATGTATAATTTCTTTCACACGTTAAGACTTTTCTTGAAGTTCCATACCAAGACTCACTCTTACCCTTCTAGGAATAAGTGATCTCTACAAAGAAATATGACTCAGGTTCTTATCCACTATCCATATTGATCTCATAAAAATTTAACATTCGTACAAATCCATATCACCTAATGATATAACAAATCTCATACGCCCATGATTAGTGTCACATTGAAATATGGCTCATAAAATCCAATCCACATATGATATTTGGTGGTGTTTTTACAATTGGGTGTATTGTGATTTATATGTATGATAGTCATGGTTTACAATTTGGTGGTGTGTTTACAATTGGGTGTATTGTTTTTTGGGTTACACATTAGTTATCCTTTTCTATTCACATCAATTTTTTTCAAATGTCGGAAATGAAACCAATTGAAGAGCGGTGATGAAAATAGATTATGGAAAACAGTCATCACATGACGGAGATGGGAATTCCATAACTAGTGACTATAGTGAGTATTTAGTTTCAAATATATATATTTAAATAATATATAATATCTTGTGATTAATTTTTATAAAACATTTTTGTAGGATCCATCTATTAGGTGATATTTATTTGATGAGAATCCTATTATTGGTCCCAATACTCAGGGTGTTCATACGAGGGGGGGGGGGGGTACGAGAGCTAGACGATCTGGTCGATGCACCCGATTAGACCATGCCCCTCCCACTGACATTCCATCCATCCCACATTCTGACCCCAGTGTGTCATTAGGGATACATAGGATATTTAGGCCTCCCATTTTTCTACACCCTTTACATTTAAGCCTCCTCACCCATCTGTACCATATCTGATGATGATTCCCACTCCCCATCTATAATTCGTTCATCCAACCATATCATATTATTTTACTTCTGCATCCTTTTATATGGGCTTTTTTATTCCATCTTCTTCGACTTCTTCTCTGCCTGAGTATGTCCCTACGGAGCATACATTTGGACCCACTCCACCTGTATAGGGTGTTCCTTCATTTTCTGTGGATACAGTGGCGCCCATTGATCAGACTACCATAGGTATACTTATCCAACCCTAAAAAAAATTTACACCATTATTTATTTTCATTATAACATGTATTGATAAAATATTTGTTTTTCTTTCATAATATATACATCTACTAATAGGAGGCGGGGGCGGGGCGTACACGATACGTGCGGTGTAGAACTTCCGCACGCAGGTGATGGTGAACTACATTGAAAATAGTTAAATTATTGAAAAATTAGGGCAGAAATGTCAGAGTTTCTTGGCAACGCTTACCAAATAGTCTGACATCATTCATGTCAGCCTGCCCTCCTAGAGACAGTTGCCAAATGAAGTCAAGCATAATGTTTGGGGAAAGATATAGGTAAAAAATATGTTGTATTTAATGTAATGTATTATTTTTTGTGTTTATATGAATTAATATTTTGGTGTTATCTTCAGTTTAATTTCCCCGATGGTGAGGGTGCACAGCTTGCATGTCTAAAGAATTTAGGTGAGCTTTGGAGAGATTATAAGCAAGAATTGTATATTGGATGGCGTGCTAGAGTTGGCACGGAGTTATAGGTGGTCCCCATCATGGATGATTATACATTAGAATAGTATCGATGGATGATTACTCATTGGATGACTAACTAGTTTAAGGTATTAATTACGTTAGAGGTATTTAAATGAAAATTATCATGTTTTTAGTTAATACTAATTATTGAATATTATTTTGGAATCATCTGGAAGAAATAAGAAAAAATTGATTCTAAATAATAAATCTACACATTGGGACATACTAGGATTCTAGATCAAGAGAGGCAGCTGGTATGATAGTTTATAATTTTTCTTTATGACTTGCACTTTCTATTTCTTCCTCCATAATTTATTTGATTGCTAAAGTTGTTATATCATTTTAATTATGCAATTAATTATTGGTATCATATTTTTAATTATGGTTTACTACATTCAATGACATTGTAGAGGAAAAAATTTAATATAGAAGGGTGTGTACCTCGATCAAAACTGTTTTCCTTGAGTAGAAGGAAGAAAGATGGAAGTGTGGTTAATGAACCGACTCAGCAGTAGATTGTAAGCTTTATTTTGAAGATTTAAAATTTTAATCTCTATTTTGTAACTTAGTAATATATTTATATTTGTAATAGTCTGATTTAGAGGCCCTTAATTCCCAATAACCTAACATTTTTGGGCCAAATGATCACTTACATCAGGTGTTGGGAGATGAGCACCCTGGTAGAGTACAATGGTGACCTGGGAAGAGTATAGTTCTGATGAGGTATTGGCCTTCCTCAGGTACAAGTTTTAATGCCACTGAGTTGTATAAGGTTAAGGCACAGGGAGAACAGGCTGAAAAAAGATCCATAGAGAAGGCAGAATAGTCTGCTAGGGCAAACACAACATTTATGAAACTGATGGATGTTTTAAGTCCAACACATCCACCAGAGGCCATAACTACTTGTGATGAATATATGTCGTCGATGCGTTATATATATGGTGCACCAGGTGAAAGTTCTATTAGTTGTTGAGATGATGGCGAGGAGGAGGTCGAGGCAGAGGAGGAGGGTGATGAGGAGGTTGAGGCTGAGTATGAGGGAGAGGAGGAGGGCGTTGATGAGGGCAGGGACGATGATGGGGACGATGATGAGGATGAGGGTGGGGTGATGGTGGTGGTGATGATAGTGATGTTGATGAGGGACAGATTGATCCAATACATTTTGACTAATATTACTGACCTTCAATGTTTATTGGTTAGTTGTGCCTGAATATTTGTGGGATTAGGTAGGTCACATTATCTTTATTTTTGTATCTATAAATAATAAAACTTGATCTGATGATTTGTTGTGACTGACTCACCCCTCCCCTGGACAGCCCCTCCACCCCTGTGGATGGCTCGCCCACCCCCTGGACACCCCGACCCCCCTGGACAGCCATGTACCCCTGTGGACAGCCCGCCCATCCCCATGGACAGCCCCTCCCCTCGTGGACAGCCCCCACCCCCGTGGACAACACGCCCACCCCTAGAAAACCCCTACCTCCATGGACAGACACCCCTACCCCCTAGACAGCCCAGCCACCCTTGTGGACAACCCGCCCACCCCATGGGCACCCCCTACCCATTGGACAACCCTTCCACCCACATGGACAGTCCGCCCACCCCCTGGACACCACATACCCCCTGGACGTCCCTGCCCACCCCCTGGACACCCCGTACTCCCTGGATTGACCCCCACCCATGTTGACAGCCCACCCACCCACTAGATAGTCCATCCATCCCTCTGGACATCCCACCCACCCCAAAAACAAACCCTCCCCCCATGGACACCCCCCCTATGGACAGCCAGCCCACCCCCTGGACACCCCTACCCCCGTGTACAGCCTCCACACCCCATGGAAATCCCCCCACCCCCACCCCACCCCATGGATATCCCCCCACCCCCATGGAAAGCCCACTTACCCCCCCCCCCAGAGAGCCCCACCATCCCCGTGGATAGCCCGCCCACCCCCTGGATAGCCCCTCCCCCTTTGAACACCCCATCCCCACCTCCGTAGAGAGCCCGAACACTCCCTAGACACCTCCTACCACCCTGGACCGCCCTTCCACCCTCCGTGGATAGCCTTCCCACCCCTGTGGACCGCCGCCACCACCTTGGACACATTGTACCCCCTGGATAGCCCTGCCACCCTCGTAGATAGCCCACCCACCCCCTGGACACCCCCACCCCCGTGGATAGCCCTCCCACCCCCCTGGACACCCCCTAACCTCTGGATAGCCCTGCCACCCCTGTGGACAGCCTGCCCACCCCCTTGGAAACCGCATACCCCCTAGAGAGCCACCCACCCCTAACCCCCCCCCCTCCCCCCACCCCCTGGACAACCCCGACCCCCCTGGATAGCCCCACCACCCCTGTTGACATCTCTCCCACACCCCTAGACACCCCATACCCCCCCCCCCCCCCGCGACAACCACGCCCACCCCCTAGACAGCCCGCCCACCCCTTAGGACACATCATACACCCTTGGATAGCCCCCACCCCCTAGAAAGCCCCCCTCCTAACATCCGAGAAAGCCCCGACCCCCCTGGATAGGCCTACCACCCTTGTGGACAACCTTCCCACCCCCTTGAATAGCCTTTCCCCCCATGGACACCCCCCCACACACACCCTCATAGACAGCACGCCCACCACCTAGACACCCCCTACCCCTGTGGACGGCCCCGCCACCCCCCGTTGACAGCCCACCCACCCCTTTGGACACATTGTACCCCTAGAGAGCCCCTCCACCCTAATGGAAATCCCACCCACCCCCCTAGACACCCCATACCCCCTGGATAGCCCCCCCCCCCCCCACAACCTCGTGGACAGTCGGGCCACCCCCGTGGATAGCCAGCCCACACCTTGGACACCCCCCCCCCCCCCGACAGCCCCTCCACCCCCCATGAACAACCTTCCCACCCCCCTGAACACCCCCTCCCCCATGAACACCCCCCCCCCATGGATAGCCTGCCCACCCCCCTGGACACCCCTACCTTATAGAGGGCCCCGCCCCAACCCCTGGACACCTCGAACCCACTAGACACTCCCCCCCTCCTCACACCCCCTAGAAACCCCCCCCCCCCTCCCCCGGATAAACCCTACCCCTGGACAGCCCCACCACATCGTGGACCGCCCGCCCACCCCCCTGGACACCTCGTACCCCCATGGACATCCCCCAACCCCTGGACCCCCCCCCCACCCCTTGGAAAGACCCAACCCCCCTAGACAGCCCCGCTACCACTGTGGACACCCCACCCACCCCCTAGACACCCCCTCCCCCCGTGCACAGCCACCCCCACCCCCCCCCCCCCCCGTAGAGAGCCTTCCCACCTCCCTGGACACCCCCTGGACAGTCGTGCCACCCTCGTGGATAGTCTTCCCACCCCCTGGACACCCTGGACAGCCCCTCCCACCCCATTGGACACCCCTTACCCCCTAGACAGCCCTCACCCACATGGAAAGCCTGCCCACCCGCGTGGACAGCGCGCCCACCCCCGTGGATACCCCGTACCCACTGGACAACCCTGCCACCCTCATGGACAACCCCCCACCCCTTGGACACCCTGTACCCCCTGAACACCCCCACCCCCATGGATAGCCCGCCCACCCCCGTGGATAGCCTGCCCACCCCCATGGACAGCCTGCCCACCCCCTGGACACCCCTTACCCCCTCGAGAGCCCCACCACCTCCATGGATATCCCACCCACCCCTGGACACCCCATCCCCTTGTGGACACCCCCCCTGGACACCCCTACCCCACTAGATAGTCCTTCCATCATCGTGGATAACCTGACCACCCCTTGGACACCCCGTCCACCCTGGAAACCCCACCCACCCCCTTGGACACCCTGTAACCCCTAGACATCCCCCCACCCACATAGACAGCCTGTCCACCCGCGTAGACAGCCCGCCCACCCCTTGGACACCCCGTACCCCCTTGGACAGTCCTGACACCCTCATGGACATCCCACTCAACCCATGGAAACCTCGTACCCCCTAGACAGCCCCCCCCCCCCCCCCCCGTGGACAACCCGCCCACCCCACTAGACAGCCCCGACACCCCCTTGGACATTCTACCCACCCCCTGGACACCTCATACCCCCCTAGGCAGCCCCGCCCACCCCCTGGACACCATGTACCCCCTGTACACCCCCCCCCCCACCCCCAACCTGCGTTGATAGCCCGCCCACCCCCATGGATAGCCCGCCCACCCCCTTGGACACCATGTACCCCCTGGATAGCCCCGCCACCAACGTGGACAACCCACCCACCCCCTGGACACCTCGTACCCCCTGAACAACCCCCCCCCCCCCCCCCCCCCCCCGCCACACACACACACACCCTTGTGGACAGCCCACCCACCCCCGTGGACAGCCCGACCACTCCCCATGGATACCCCTACCCCCCTCAACTGCCCTGCCACCCTCGTGGACAGCCCTCGCACGCCCCTGGACACCCCCTCCCACTGTGGATAGCTCGTGCACCCCCTTGGAAACCCCCTCCCCCCATGAACAGCCCCCCCCCCCCCCCCACCCCACCCCACCCCCACGGACAGCCCGCCCACCCCCTGGACACCCCCACCACCCCCATGGACAGCCCACCCACCCCCTGGACACCCCATACACCCTGGAAATCCCCCCACCCCCTGGTCATCCCCCACCCCAGTGGATTATATGGTTTCTAACAACTCGAACATCCCATTAATCATAGCTACCCACTTAGTTGCCTCCTGGGATCCTTATCACCAATAAAAAATAGTGGAAGCTATTTTACAAACTCCCATTCATAATCAATGATCCAAGAAGAGAATTGTTATTCCACTTCCACAAGATTTTGAGTAGATACCAAGACTAGGATGTCAATAGCTAGATCATAAGAATGACTACCTGAGATATCTGCTTATTGACTTTTTGATTCATTTATAGTGGTAACATTATAAAGAATTATCAAAAACAAAACCTTTAGTAAAATAATTTAATGTTCTAAAATAAGGGACCCAAAATCACAAATCCTATAGAAATAAATCATAAATAATTCTTCATAAAACCATTTCAAAATCACATAATAGAGACTTATTTCTAATTAAAACTCCCCAATGGTTTATAAAAATCCCTTTTAATGTTCCATTTCAAAACTCATATAGTATTTTTGTCTCACAATAAAAATGTAATCCATTTCCTAATAACCAAATCACCCTTCCTACCATACACACCAAAAAAAATCATTTTTCCTAAAGAAACACATACTATGGAAAAAAACATTATTCCAAAACAATTTTAAAAATACCAATGATCTTAAAATCCATAAAATTTGTTCAATTAAAACCATTACAGCCACCCCCCCCCCCCCCTCCACCCCTTGGACACCCCCCTAACCCATGGACAGCCCTACCACCCCTGTGGAGAGCCCCCCACCCCCTAGATAGCAACCACCCATGTGGACACCCCCCACCCCCCTGGACACCACCCCACCCCCTGGACACCACCCCACACCCATGGATAGCCACCCAACCGCATGGACCACCCCCACCCCCAGGACATCCCCACCCCCATGGAAAGCCCCCCTACCCACTAGACAGCCCCCCAACCCCTTGGATGCCCCCCACCTCCTAGACACCATCCCACCACCTAGACACCCCCACCCCCTAGACACCCCCCCACCCTCATGGACATCCCCCCAACCCCCTGGACACCACCCCACCCCCTGGACACCACCCCATCTCACCTAGACACCACCCCACCACCCTTGGACACCCCATGGACAACCCCCCCCCCCCCCCCCTCCCACCACCATAGAAATCCCCCCCCCCTGGACACCCCCATCCCCTCGGACACCCCCCACCCCCTGGACACCCCCTACCCCCACGGAAAACCAACCCACCCCCCTGAACAGCCCCCCAACCTCTGAATTTTGAATTGAATTATTTTTGTATTTAATTAACTTATAAATTATGTGTTAATGGGGTATGGGTGTACTTATTGTATGGGTATACCTGTTATATGTGTATACTTGTTGTAATTACCTTATGAATTATGTGTTAATTCTGTATGTGGGTGGAGGGTAATTAAATATAGAATTAGAGGTATTCAGAATTCTGTATGAATTATGTGTTGTATGAATTCTGTATGAATTCTTACAGGATTCCCCCCAACCCCTTGTATGAATTCTGCAGGACTGCTGGTGGAAGCTGGTGGAATTGTTGCAGCTTCAGAGGGGGAGGCCAGCAAGTCGGCTTTCTTCTGCATGTATTTGAAAGTTATGCCAATAGTTTACAACTGTAGGCATATCTGTAAAAGCATAATTTTTACCAATGATTTTATATAAACTGTTGGTAAAAGTATATGCCAATGGTTTGTGAAATGTTGTAATAGATATGTTTATTTCATATTTCCCAACGGTTTGTTGAAAACCATTGGTAAAAGTATATACCAACGGTTTAAAAACTGTTGTTATAGAGGTGATTTTTGATATTACCAATGGTTGTAAACAGTTAGTAAACATTTATACCAATGGTTTCAGTAAAATATTGGTATACACCCATTTTTTCATACATATCCCAATGGTTTTCATAGAACCATTGGGATATGTCTATCCCTATGGCTCATGAACCAACGGTTTGGACAACCGTTGGTATCGTTTATACCAACAGTTTTCTAGCCTTTACCAGCGGTTTTAAACCGTTGGTGAATATGAAATTTCCAGTATTGATTTGATTTTCTAATTTATAAGGTTTGAATTGGATCTATTTTGGACCCATTTATATATTGAATAACATGGAAATACTTTTTCTTTTAAAATAATAACAAGCGTCCCACTCAACTCACTTATAAAAGGCCACCCCTTCTCTTCTATTATTCACACCTTTAAACCATTTTTCAACCTATACATACATAGATATATTTAAAACATCCCTCCTATCATTATAGAATCGTTATTCTATACATAAATTCTTCCTATTAAGGCTTCTTCTGCAAACCTAATAAGGATACTTGAAGAATAGGTTTCATTCGTTTGTACGGTGGGCTACTGCCTCGTGAATCGATGTCGGTTTTTCTCCATTGCCACCTCTCAATACTAGATATAACAATTGATTTATTATTTATATATTTTATTTTATATTTTATATTTATTATTATAATATTATGTTACACATAACTTCATACTCTCCCTTTTTGTTGAATGTAATAATGTCACTCATGTGTACGGCAGACTACCGCCTTGAAAAGTGATGTGATCTGTTCACACATTAGATGAAATGTATTAAGGATGAATTTTATAAAAATATGAAAAATATATGATATAAAAATGATTATATAATGATAATATATATATATATTGTTTTAATTTCTTTCATTCAACCTAATAATAAAAAGGAAACAATGTTTAGGCATACCTACATCCCACCATCTTCATGAATAGTGTACTTCCTTTTCTATCACTGAATTTTATGAATTACTATATATAAATATATAATGAATATATATGATATTTTAATCATGTTTTAAATTCTTAAAATTATGAAACCAATATTTATTTAAGAAAACTAAAAAAGAACAAGTCAAAACATGCCAAAAAAACAAAGATTTTATTTCCTGAAAAGTGACATAACATGAGATTTTTAATAAAAGGGTAAAAAATCATATTAAAATAATATATGGTATAATATATATGAATTTTGTTCTTTAATAGGTTTATAATAAACTTATATTTATTATAAATAATTTTTGATCATGTATGATGGAAATCAAGACTTGAGGTAATGTATTTTTTTCCTAATTTTCCTTCTTTGATAAAAATGTTATGTTATGCATCTATATTCTTTTATATGGAATATATATCCCCTTTAAAAAGTAATATAATTTATTTATTTATCCTCATGATATTTTAAGTTTCATTTAGTTATATTCTATTATAGATATTATGATTTGAAGTTACCAAAGTGTTAAAAAAAATTATGTTACAATCTCATCGTTTATCGGGATTTTTCATGATAAAGTTTTCAATGATCAAATATTATTATCCATATATAAATTAAGTAATTAATTGTACTAATATATTGTTTTTCATGATATTATAATTTAATATTATCATTCCCTAGTCTTTAGTACTTTAAATAATTGAGATATTTTTTTAAGAAAATCCATATTTATTTCACTCTTTGGTTAGAAGTATATTTTATTCCAAAACCATGTTTTAAAAAAAACATCAAAAGTGTTTTATTATTATTAAATTATTTTTAAACTAAATTTTTTACCCATGTTTTAGTTTTTACATGAAAAATATTAAATAAATCGTCATTTCATTTTTCAAAAAATGCATGTTTGGATATTACCAAAAATGTGAAAAGAATCTTTGTATTATTGTGTATAGTATTAAAAAACATCCCATAATCATTAAAATTATTTTCATTGAAAATTAATTTATATTTTTTCAATCTTATTTTCAAATAAAAATATTTTCAAAATATTTTATGTTTTCAAAATTGTTTTTATTCTAAAATGATATTTTCCACACACAAAAAATGTTTTAAATGGTCATTAGAAATAATTTTCTATCTAAGATAACATAGTAAAGTGTTACTTCTTACCAGATTTATGATCCAATCATACAATTATTACTATCTTTATTAATCGTATATGTTTCTTATATCATGATGTTTTTTAAAACCATTTCTCTTCTAAGGGTTTAACCATGATGTTATTCTTATGAAACCCATTTTTTCACACAATATATTCTATGAAGAAATGAATAAATGATTATGAAACCTATCTCTTTACCAAAAAATATGATATAATTAAATTTTTATCAAACACATTTCATTTCATTGGTATTTATGTGAAGAATTTTATATTCTCTTTTGGCAGACATAAATACAGTTTTCATTATGAGAAAAGAGAACCTGTATCTTCCTCTAATGCATTGGGTAAAGATTTATATCTCATGAGATATATAAGACTCAAATGGGGAGTACACCCCACCTATCAAGGGACTTAATATACTATGATGGTATTGATAGTAAACCATGAATACGATAATGGTTTGGGGAGTTAAACCATTCCACTATGATATCCTTGGAAGTGATCCTTTAATACTATGGAATGGATTTTCTATGCTTATGTGTCAGACACAGAACAATGTATTATGCCCATGTAATACTCTCATGATTCATGTTATTTGATTAACATATTATTCAGGTATTATAAAATTTTAATCATTATTATATTACTCGATATTATGATATATGGTATGAAAGGTATGGTTTCTAATGTTATTCTCATGTTCTCATACCCATATGTTCATATTATGCTTACATGTCTCCCATTTTTACCCTTACTAAGATTATAATATTAAACTTTCTTATGATTATATTCATTAGGTTATGAAGAAATTTATTATATATGATTTCTCTAATAAGGGTGATATATTTGAAAAAATTAGTGGGAGATGATTTTTATTTCCTATGAACCAAGTTTTTATGTTTCTAAGTCTCCAAAAGTACTAGTTATTATGGTCCTCTTGTGCGTGTTTGTGTATTGTATGGAATATTCTTCTAAAAATATTTAATATTTATGTATGATAATTCTAGTTCACTATAATATTGATAATATAAAAAACTCCATACCACTTTGGTTTCTTGTGACATAATTAAAACCCATTAAAAAACCATAACACATCTAGTAATTCCTATGTAGAAAGTGATGGCTCATAGTTCCATAAATTATCATAGGGTTTGTAGTGAAAAACAAATACCTACACCCACATAAGAGCTACATCATAGATGTATATGTGGCTGAATATCCCATAGTAATTGATGAAAATTTTAACTCATTTGGAACATATGCAAGAACCCGAGGAGACAAAAGAATATATGTACACAATAGCCTAACCAAATTAGTTAAAGCCTTAATAATAAGTTAACATGAAGTAAAATCAAAGATAGGATATCATGGTGGATCCTTAATGAAAATCATAATTATATAGGTAGTAAAATAACATGAGCATCATTATTCATGTGTAAGAACTATAAGAATACCCATTCCACATGAAGTGATATGTGCAACACCATGATGAAAGGTGAAAAGTGCCTATTTATTGAGGGTAAAGAAATAGATTTTGGTAACGTTACATTGTGGATGACATAATATAGGTATGATTAGGTTCTATCTAAGAAAATGGATATTTCTATAATGGAAAATTAATTAGAGGTGAGAATTCAATATTGGGAGGATCAGAAGAGGGATATTACTACATGATCTTTATAACTATATGTTTATTTATTCTTGATGTTATATTTTATAATGATTTTGTCTTAGTATATTCCAAGTATTTTAATTATGGTATTGGTTTTTAATTTATTTTCCATTTCTTACTTATTGTGAGTGTTAGTTTCATTGATCCACTCACACATACTTAATTTTTTACTCATAGTGATAGTTTGTAATTGTTCATAGTTTTTGAGTGAGGTCACACAAATTGAATATTAAAATAAGAACTTGGGATTAGGATATTTTCATTAGAGTACGGGTAGTGCGGCTTCAAAACCCACACCTATGTAACCAAACAAACCACACATCATGCTTAATTTATTTTCACATTGGTTCCTTGAAATTCCAATGAGAGTGAAAATTTCATTCTTCTATGTTAATCTCAATAGGAAACCTCATATATTATTATGACTTATTTTGGGTTTAATAATAGAGTATCCA
Organism: Viscum album; assembly: GCA_963277665.1. Taxonomy (NCBI): domain Eukaryota; kingdom Viridiplantae; phylum Streptophyta; class Magnoliopsida; order Santalales; family Viscaceae; genus Viscum; species Viscum album. Next base: position 399,294,264 of record OY728148.1, read on the forward strand.
TAGGATTTCAGCCATGGTTTCTTACTAAATTTTCATGAGTAGTATGTAAAACTAGGTGGTTTGGTTTGATTCTTTTTTCATTAAACTATCTATACTCTAGTAGAGGTGATTCTTATTATTGGAAAGTCTAAGATAGGTAGAAATATATTTTTCCTACCAAAATATCCTAATGAGTGGAATTAATACCCCACACACATTCACTTCACATTTATTTCACTAACTCCCCATATAAAATTTCCCAAGAACACTAGTAGCCCATAACATGACATTAATTACTAACTTGGTCCCTCATTAATTTATTTATATATATAAAATACTCAAATTGTAACTTTTATTAGAGATATTACATTAAGTTTATTAGTTATTTTTTGAATAAAAAAACAAAAAACATAAAATCATGAAAACAAAAAAAAAATAGAAAACATAAATCTAAAAAAAATATCTTCAATATTTTAATTGTTATTATTATATTATTTTACAGTATACTATTGGTAGTATTGATTTTTTAATATATCATTCTTTAACCATTCACCCAAGTTTTTAATTCACTATGTGATATTTATTTTGTAGTAATATAGAAGACTTTGGTTGCAGTGATCAATAAGATAACATTTTTAGAAAATATTGTGCTACTAGACACTCATGTTGTGATGGATTGAGGCTAGAAATAACCCCACATATAAAATAGGAATTATAGAAATAATATTATAGTTATAAATATTTGACCATTTATATAATTAAAAAAATTCTAGAGGATCCCCATATTTCATTACAGCCTTCCATAGACCCAAATATAATCCTACTAATAAATGACGTTATGTAATTTCTCTTATACTTTATTGGTTATGGGGAGCTCCAAAAAAATTTTGAATCACTTGAAATAGTTGGACGTTACTTGAGGACCTTGAAACCTAAGGAATAGATTTTCATACTAAGGGAAGTAGAGTATCCAACAATATTTCGTTTTTTCATTAAGAACTCACATGAACCTTTAAACTGGAGAAATTTATTCATCAGAAGATAGGATGAAGTATATAATCCAAGAAAATATGATAAGTAACCCATGTTTTTTGGGATTTTTCTTTCTATTTTATAATTTGACATTAATTTCTATAAATTAGTTTATTATGTTATTTTAAATAATAACCTAATATTCTTAAAGACCCTCTATTTATTTTTATAACCCATAATTTTTTTAAAGGAAAAAAGAGGATTCCCACACCCACTACCAAATGGGGGAAACAATACATTTTTGAAGGGTCTCTCTTTACCTTGAATTTATTTCAGCATTGTTTGATTATTCTTTGAATTTGTATATATATATATATATATATAAACTCACATAACTATTTTTATTCTACATATATTATTGGGTATGTGTAGGGAATTAATAGCATGTGTATCCACTTTCATTTTACTTTATTTAATGGAATAGACATGATGCATAGGGATAAAATTAATTGATTTATTTTCTGATTATAATATTTTTTTAATACTTAAATGAAATGATAATACTCCTGAATTAATAATTTAAAATAATTGAAAATAATATTTGACCATAACTTGAGTTAGTTGATGAGTTCTTATCGTGAATAAATTTTAATTTTACAATTTCAATGTTCAGTCGATATAGGAATTTCTTAAAGTATTATATATAGTGAAAAAAATCAATATTTTTTTAATATTTTTTAATAAAGTGTGAATAAAAAATTTATATATTAAAGGAAAGAGTTCAAATTTCTTGAATAACTATGAATTTTCTTTTCAAGTATCTATCCATTATTACATCCATGCCTTGGTTATTACACATAACCTCAAGGGGTTCCTACTAATTGGAATGATTTAATTTCATATTTTTCTAACTTGTGCTTGAATAAGTGATTTTCACATAATATCTTGAGAAATATATAGATATAAAGAAAATAGAAATATAAAAGGATTATATTGTATGTGTGGATAATCATAGGAGAGAATTGGTATGAGGATGTGAATATTTAACATTAAGAATTAGTTTTTAAATAATATTTAAACATTTGTTGTGATATTTTAGAATGGGCTAACTCATAATAATGTTAATTAATATCATTTGAAGAAGTGATAGAATTAGGTAATTCTTATTAATAAGCTAAATAATTCAAATAAATCCAATATTTTATGATTCAAAATAATAGGATTTTAAAAAACATAATGGAGTGAAATCCTTTGTAATAATATTGAGTTTGATGAATGATCATAATAATTGTTTAATTTTAGTTTTATATGATTGAAAAAAAATTACACTAATTTTTTCTATCATGTTATGACGTTTTTTATTACTCTAATTATAAAAATACACATTATTTTCAGGATACATGATTTTATTATTTATACATAAATTTTTGACAATACAATCTTTGTTTCCTTATTCAAGTCATTTTTTAAATAAAATTGACCTATTATTTTTCAACATAAATTTTATATACTTAAATAATATTATATTCATCAATTATATAATTTAGTTAATATAAATTTATTTTTATATATATTAATTTAAAATTACTATGATATTTAATTAAATTATATTAGGAAGTGACCATTTTTTCTTAGGAAAGAAGTAAAAATTAAGAGGTTGTTGAAGAAGAAGAAGAAGGTATATTGTGAAAAAAATGTAAAGAAAACATAGGTTGTGATAAATAATCTAATAAATAAACAAATAAAACATTAACCCTGAATACCCCATGTGATTTTCCAAATCATAACATAATAAAGTGAAAAGGAAGTATCACTAGTTACATTGTATCCCAAGATAGAATCGGGTTTGGAATGCTATTTGTATCTATCCTCAATGAAGTGATATACACAAAACCAACTATATTTCCACTCAGGACATCCCCAAAAGTGAGAATAAGTTTCTTCAAGATGCTATGTTTTTGATGTGATATGAAAAATCACCCCAATAATGTCTACAAAACCCATATCAGAGCTTACATCGACAACATAGATAGCATTAATTCCCCTTCATTTTCCATGACCATATCATAACCTATGACAAACCCATAATTATTTATATTATTACAATAAAATTATTGAAAACTAAAAAATCCATAAAAGGTCTCAATTTATGTAGTGATATATCGATAACACCACTAATGTGAATGATGAATTTGAGTTGTAGAAAAAGAATAAAATCCCATAGTCATTCTTGAAAAGAAAAACCCATGTGTGACACATAAAAAATATGAGGATACTATGTAATTTTCATACAAAAATTCCAGACTAAATCCGGTGAAGATAGGATATCATAGGGTCTTTCCACTAAATCTAATATATAGTTAAAAAGTAAAAGGTCTTAAACATTATTTTCAATATTGAAAAAACATGAGCATAACCATTGATCATATAATTGATCTATGAAATACAATAAAGAAATGAGGATATGTTCCAATTTATTAAATATAAAGAAATAAATAATGGAATAATTTATTTTTGGATGAGATAATATAGGCATAAGAAGGTGTAGCTAAACAGAAGATATTTCCAGGGGATAAATTCATCTTGAGGATAGCATTTGTAATTGAGGGGAGGAATGAAAAATATTTCAATAGGATATTTGTAACTCTATTTTACTTTATTCTTAATGAAATAGTTTATTTTTATGTTTTATAAGTTTTTTTATAATTTTATCAATTATGGGATGATTTTTTAATTGATTTTCATTTATTTACTTACTTTGAGTGTTATAGTCATTGATCCACTCCCTGGTTCTTAATGAATTACTCATCGTGATAATGGGTATTTATTCTTAGTGTGTCAGTAAGGTAATGAATGTTTAATATTACACTAAAAAGTACGTAATATGACACTATAATTAGAGGGATGGTAGTGTGTCATCAAAATCCATACCTATGTGGTCTCACAACCAATACAATAAGCTCAATTTCATTACATAGTGCTAATACACGAGACCAATGATAATGAAAACATAATAATTTTAAGTAAATATTGTCAAAAGGCCATATAGGGACATGTTACTTTCTTAGTTATTACTTTGGGTGTATTGAGAGATCATCTATAGTTATTATGTGATGGTTTACCATAGCAATTACTTGAAAAATAGGTAAAACCTTGTGGTTTTGTTTGATTCCTCTTCCCTTAATAGTATTTCCATTATAGTAAATGTGAGTATTTTAGTTTAAAACTATATGTTAGTTAGATCTCTATTACACTTTCTCAACTATCGTAATGTGTGGGATTGAATCCACATTCACATTCACTTCACATTTATTTTATTTTTTTCCTATTAAAATAAATCAAGGAAAACTATATCCCAAATCATCATTTTATGTTCATACACCTATTTATTTGTATATATATGATGCAATGGAGATGAATATGTTGGTTTGGAAATGATTAAATGAACACTTACAATTTTTTAATGGATAATCCATGTGACAATAATTTATTTATGGTAAATTAAATGAGTTTTGAAGAAATAATCAAAGTGAACATTTATGATTAACATGTAATAATTATATATAAATTGGGGTATTCTGTGATATTGAATTATATAAATATAAATAATTATAAAAATAAAACATTCATTCTTAATGATCTATATTCATTGGATTCAGGATAGGTATATATGTTTTCTTTACAAAGAGAGGATAAAGTTTTGATATGGTTATTTAAATTTAAATAAAGATAATGATAACCCATCATTATAACCTTTTTTATTTTTAATTATTTACTTTACTCAAATAAAATGATTATTTATCCAGTTTTATTATGTTATGGGTTTTAGATTCAATTGGTTTCTTGTGGATGTAATAATAAGGTTTATGAATTTATATTAATGGTCTTACCGAATCATGGTTTTTGTTTTACTACTTATTAAAATATATGGTTTGGTAATAATAAAAGTTTTAATTAAATTTTATGAATATATTTGTGTTATTAGACCTAGTTCTATTACTTTCTAGAATAATAATGTGTGATATTACCCATTGGTTTTATGAGAGGGAGATCATTTCATTAGTTCAAGTATGGTGGAAGTATAGAGTAGTGAAGAAAACGCCCTATAACTATAGTTCCATATAGGTTCATAATTTTAAAATTAATTTTATTTTTGTTCCTTATCATCATTATGTAATTTAATAAATAATTTGTTTTATGAATAAATAAATTAATTAGAAAATGTGGATTTTATTTGGAACATGATTATAACATTTTTGAATTAAAGACTATATCTTTTTCAAGGTATATCTTTTTTAGAGATTCATGTATAAAATTATGGATTGATTCTTTCTTAAGGTATATCATTTTTTTAGGTTTATGTGGTGGGTTGGGGAATTTTATGTGTTGGAGATATTCAGGTTTTAAGAGTTAGTTAAATATTTTTTAGGATAATTTTTTAGTGTTTATTTATTATAATCGTATAGAATTTTTTTTTTGAGAGTTTGGAAATTTCCAAGGTTATTTTATTAGTTTTAATAATAAGGATAAAATTGAAATTTTATCTTATTAAATAAGATTAGAAAAAAAATTATGATGTTTCCATTGATCTTGTAATGGGGTTTTTACTTTAAGGTGTATGTTTGGTAAAAATTAGAGGAGATCTAATTTTTTTGTTTTATTTAGTTTACTTATTAGGTAATGTAGAAACATACACACTATTTATTAATTTTTTGAGAAAAAATTGATATCTAAAAAACATCTATTTGATTTATAAATCACCAATGTCATATTTCTTAAGAGGTGTTGTTTTATTCAACATTGATATAATTTCTTATCGGTCTCCCGACTCAACCTAGGCCTATTGTGGGGGAATTTTCACTTTTAAGTAATTAAATGGACATTTAATCCTTAATTATATGGATCAAGAATATTATCCATAGATTTACCACTCAAAGAATATAGAAAAAATGGTTCCCCAATGGCAGGGTTCTCTAAAATCCTATGTCAATGTGTGATGAATGACTCTAATATATGGTGACTATAAATTATTGATTAAAAATGGTGGGATTGTGTTCACTAAATGAGTTTTTATTTGATTATTATGAACCAAAATAATTTAAATTTCAATATTTTTTAGAGTGAAATATTTTTCAGGGATGAATAATATTTTCTTGTATTATTATTGATCATTCATCACCCTTGCCACTATAATACAATAGTGGTCTACCTCTTTACCCATCACCTTGAGGTAATGGATTGATAGGTAAGAATGGTATATGATAATAGGTTGGTTGTCAAAGAAAGTGATAGAGAGTTACCATTTTATGGTTTTGTGGTTTATGATGAGGTATTGGTTTTGAGGGAATGTAAGGGTGTAGTTGTTTTATAGAATAAGTTAGGAGAGACAATGGTTATAAAATGTGGATTTGGTTCCATAAGGGGTGTCAAATGGTGTTGGTGAGGTGGAATGTGTAACTCCTCGACCTTAGTTACCCAGAGTCGGTGCATTATTTTAATACATTGTCATGATTATAAGGAATCAAGCCCTGAAGGACTGATCGGTTTAGCAGTCTTGGAAAAAAGATTACACACATGAATGTTAAATTACACTTTATAACATACAAAACAACATAAATAATCCTTTATGAACACCATTATTTCCCTTTCATAACCCTTCATATCAATCACAATACACTTCTTGGAATCCTGGGAAAATAAAACATAGAAAGGGGTGAGCTCAAACGCTCAGTATGGGTAAGCAATATAGCGGAAAATTTCAAAAATAAGCCTAAGAATTTAAGGCAATGTATAAAACTAAAACAAAATCCTTTTAAACTTGAACTTCAGCATAATATGGAATAAATAAAATGAAATAATTACTTTTACTTATTCACATGGATATTTTACTAATTGAATAATCACATGAAATATCAATAACCACTTTCATAATGATGGAATGCATAATCCTGGACTATCATAACCATATAGCCAAGGCCTCATGCCAAGACTACAAATAAGATTTTGTCAAGGCCTCATGCCAAGACACTAGTTTGTCTCATGAGACCTACCAATGCATCGAGGAGCTATAGAGGGCTACACCCGTCACTTACTAAGTCCAATGCATTCCTCATATGAAAAGGTCTAAACATAACATAAACATTCGTATTAAAACTAGCATGCGAAATGTCAATACTTTACCCATAAACCATGAATGGTATAAAAATAAAAAATCTACAGGAAAACATATCACAAAACCTTCAACACAATATGGAAGATTTGTATCATGATAAATCAACTTCAAAACAAGTTTAAAATCCATTAAAGGATTTTGACGTTGATGAAAATGATTTGTAAAAATCTTTGAGAGAAATACCCCTTTTTCATGAAAACATTTAAAAGTCACACAATTTGGAAAATTAGTCATTTAAAGAAATTTTTGGATCAAAGTTTCCCATACCAATTTGAAACTTTTTAAAGGAATTGACCTTTTATAAACATTCATGTCCATATAAATAAATCCTTAAAACCCATTTTGAAGACATGGACATTAATGAGAAAGATTTAGAAGAATAAATATTTAAAGTATTTGAAATGATGTTTTAGTAAAAAGTCACTTAAAATAATACCTTTGAAAACTCTTTCATAAAATATGAACATGGATAATAAATATGTCCCATTAGATACTAATGCAAAACAACCTTGGATAATAATGAGATTGTGAAATTAACCCTTACCAATTTGGTAACTTACGAAACATACACCCCATCAAATAAGTATCATACAATGAATATGTAAATACACATATATTAAAGTTTATTATACAAGGAATACAATTATGGGCAGTAGATATACCACACAAAAGGTAATAGTGGCAATATGGCATGAATCTCATGGGAATAAGAAGTGAGATGAAAACCCCTTACCTTGCACATTCCTTTAGTCGAGGGTACGTTTAGCCTCTTGTATGAAGACTATAGTGTGTTATTAAATTATACCAGAACCATATTAGTATTTATGATATCATAAATTATTCATTTATGACTTTATTCTTCCCATTTAATAATAATTTCCATGTTTTATTAATATTTCGGGTAATAATCGCTTTCTTTATCGTACGTGTTTTAACTTGTTACTCTTGGTTGTAGCACTTAGATCATGATTTAAATACTTACAGAATATAAAACATGATTTATTTATCATATATATTTATAAATTAAAAAAATTTATAATAGACGTATATATGAAATGAAAAACACCATTTATGGAGACGGTAGTCCGTACATACGCATTAACGTTGTTTCCATTTTCATAGAGTATTGAACGGAAGTAAGTGAATAAGATATATGTAAGTACATAAATATTTATATATATAACTATATATATCTCCAGTAGAATTATTATTTCATATATTACATACTTATTAGTAATATATATTTTTATAATCGTTGATGAATGGTGAACTATGAAATGAATCTTATCGCGTCGTGGAGATGGTAATCCGTACGTACGCGTGAGGGAAAATATCATTCTTTTGAAATTAATATAATATATAATTGGATGGTATATTGTATATAAATAATCCTTATCATGTTATATTTATTATTTACATCAAATACACATCATTATTATACCCATCCAAATAATAATGTATTAAATAACAATTACACCACGACGTGGAGACGGTAAGTCGTACGTACGCGCGTATGGTGACATGTCATTAAAAGGGTGGATAGAATAATGAATTTGGTTGTACCATAATTATAATAACATCACATTATATAGAATATATTGGAGTTATTATTTTATAATGGAAACAACAATGAAAAAGGAAGTGGAAGAAGAAGGAACTTGAAAGAGGGTAGTGAAATCATTACCTCTTCTAGGGGTTCTTCCTTTTGATTTGATCAAAACAGCTCCTTAGGTTGGATTTATGTTCAAACTAAGGAATCTATGATGAAGGGTGGATATTTAAGAGGGTATTTGGGAAGTTTTTGGCCGATTCAAATGGCTTAGAAGGTGTGAATTAGAGAGAAGGGGGAGTGCCCTTTTATAAGAGGGGTGAGGGGCACCTTAGGAAAAACTTACAATATTATTTTATAATAAATTAATATTCGGTTTCTAATGGATCAAAAGATTATTATTTAAAGTAAAATGTGGGGATAGGTTGAAAACAACTCAACTAATAGGTTTTAGACAAGTTTAGGATACCATTTTATCCTTATCATTTAGATTTAACTCTAAGTTAAATAATTTAACTTTTACCGTGTCTTCTTGTATTCTTACACTATATGGTTAATAGACTTACTATATACTACCAATCGAACCCCAATTTGTTCATTAATGTCATATATATTATTATATAAGTCTTTTGGCTGAACCTTAGATTTTTATGATCATTATATCAATTAATAATATAATATTTTTTAAAAAACTATTTTATGTCAATTTTGACACTACTTGGTATTTGTTTTTTTTAAATAATAACAACATTATTACTTCAAAAAAATACATTGAATCAATCCTAACATGTCATATTCACATAGAATATTCGTGGATTTCATAAAAAAATTATATTATATTTATTCGAATATTTATAATACCATTTATTTGATTCTTTCATGAATAAGGTAATTACTGCATCATCATTATGTCCTAAATAAATTTATTTACATAATATCTAAAAATTATAAATAAAATAACATGATGTAGGAAATATTTTTATCTTTCTAATGAATATTTATAATCGAATTTATCTTATGTAAAACCCTATATTAAAAAATTTTAAGTTATTAAACTTTGATTTTAACTTTTTTAACTCTTCTTTGAATTAAATAATAATAAATGTCCTAATCTAATCCAAGTGGACCTAAATGATAATATTTTATTTCTAAGTTTGTTTTTGGTCCAGATAAACTTTTCCAATATAATCAGGACATGTGTGAGGGTAATATTAATACTATTTTTCCCTTAATTACCCTATTTACTTTTAACCGTGGAAAATAAAAGTAAAAAGTTACTATTCACCAAAAATTATTTTCATCTCATTGAACCACATTTTACTCCTTGATATTAACCGTGTCTCTCAGATTTTTAAAATTCAGCTCACAGAAGTGGTAAAATTATGATTTATGTAAATTTGCAAAAGCTCCTTGGAGGTGGGTAAAAGATGGTGAAAAGTTCAATAAAATTTTTATATATATATAATTATTATAAACCGACTCCAATGAATTACATTGAACATATATAGGTATTATGTATCTATTTTTACATTAAATAATTTAAATAAAATAAATAAAAATTTAAATAAAAATTTGGTTTTAAACTATAACTCAGTGTTTTTCACTATTCATAAAAAATTAAAAGTTTTCAGAAAAATAACAAAAATTTACCCTAAGAAAATTTTGATATTATGAATTCAATAATTAATTATATTTTACCAAATTCAAAACATATAAGTTTCATTTATTAATTTAAAATTAATTCCCGCTGTCAAAATAAAAAGCGTGTTTTTAAGAAAGAATAACCATCAAAACATTGACTCTTGTTTATGTCCGGTTTAAATGTGAAATTATGTCCAATGAACAAAATTGGATTAAATTATAAAAATATATTCTAAATATAATTTAAAACCACTCAAATTCATAATTTATCACTATTAATTATTTCGATTAAAAAATTTGTTTTAAATTAAAATTTAGTAATTTTCACTATTCATCGAAATATGAAAGTTATCAGAAAAGTGCCAAAACTTCACCCAGAGCTAATTTCAATATTCTGAATCCAAAAATGAAGTCCATTTTGAAAGATAAAATGTATAAAATTTCAAAATATGGGTATTACTATTCATAACGGCTAGTTTGATTGGTTGTGGTGTGTGTTAGAACTCGAAGTTGCGTACAACACATGCTATTGTAATATTCAAAGAGAAGTGTACCGTTGAGGATAGGGGTGTTACATTCTCCCCTACTTCAATAAATTGCGTCCTCGCAATTTATTCTTGGTATTGGAAACTTTGGGTTGACATTTTAAAATATCTTAGTTGAAATCCTACATCGAAAAATGGATTAATGAGGCCTCTATTTAAAATAAAGAGTTGTAAATATGAAGGTTATCAAAAATAACACATACTAGGGTTCCATGTAGAAAAATATGGATATGGAAGAGAAATATAACCATCAATATTTTATGGAGAGTGGTAGAGAACATGGCTATGAAAAAGCCAATAATCCCAAAGCCATAAATTTGTGATGATCTAAGGTACCATGTAGGACAACATTTTTGTTCTAAGTTTCTTTTCTTAATATTGAGGAATTTATTTATGAGATTGGCTAAGATCATAACGAGATATACTTACTTTATAATTATATTTTTATCCATTAACAAATTTCTACCACAAACTCATCTTTCACTACAAAACATAATACCACTCAAAAATACTCTATTTATCCTAATCGTATAGGGTTCCAAATATAATGAATGTATAATTCACATATCAGACCCAGTAAAAAAAGAAACTACATTATACAATCCATGGACTTCATTTAGTCCAATGGTAGGTGATAAATCCCAATCACACTATGGTCGTGGGATCGATTCTCGCAGCTTTGTCTGACACGACGGGTTGTCACACGGTCTACGTGTTGTCCTTTTATAAAAATCCAAAAATAACCTTTCATACATAATCCATTCCAACATTTAGACTTATCCAAAATACGACTATCCAAACTCACAATCCAAAATTTATAAGGAAGTTAAACACAATGAAGATCCTTTTTTCCATGTAATAACATGTGAACACATTCACCATGTATTATTTTAAAACATTGTAACATCTTGAATTACCATAAAACATTATTGATTACATTCATGCTCCCTTATTATTTATAGAATACATGAAATAATATTTCTATCAAAAATGTTGTAAACTCCAACGATGAAAAATAATTAATCAGTTTCAAGGTATTCAAGAATATCCAATATAATTTACCCGAATCAACCATATCTTATTCCAAAATCAGTACCTCAATATTAGGACCATATTATGGTTTATATTTCCTTCGACCATGTAATTTCCAAAAAGTTTAACTCGCTGTAGAGACACATTTCTTAGTACCATAAAATCTCAAATCCTCAATGAAATAGTACTGTTGTACAATCCTTATTTATTTCCAGAACATCATTGATACAACACTTAAATGAAATAATTCCAAAATAACAACATAATAACACTAGTCATTCAACTTCATTTGTGGTAGTATCATAAGATGATTATTATCCAATAGGTTCATTTGTGGCATAGTCTGATGACTAGGACATTGGTTCGCGTAGTGTCCAAACTCCTTGCAAATGAAGCATTGTACATTTGAAACCTTTTTCTTACACTTGCAGTCATGTACTTGGTTTCCTTTTTCTCCACACTTATAACATACTCTCATTCACATCAAGCATTTTCCAAGGTGATTCTTTCCACAGTTATAACATATGGTAAAATACTTCTTTACCTTCTTCCCTTTATATGTCCTTCTCTCTACCACCCTTTTCTTCTCTGGATTCCCTTCAAAGACATAGGAATCCGAGAATTATTTACTTATCTTATCAACACATGAGATTATTTCTTCATATGATGATAATATGTGGGAGACTATTTCCCTTCTAAATTCTGGATTAGGACCATGAAAGATACGATCCTTCTTAATCTTTGGATCATGTGTATTTCTGAAGTTATCATTCCTTCTACTGGGCGCCATTTCTAAACAATGGCATAGACTAGATTATTTTATGAATAACAATACCTGATCCCGAACTTGTAAAACACTTAACATAAATTAAACAGTTTATGGATATAATCCATAATCATAAAAAAAAGTCTTTAAGTAAGTCTATATAGATAATCCCTTCATAATGGTTTGTTAAGAAAATGAGAACTATCATAATCATATCCCATGGGAGTGTCGTAACCAAGAGTGCAGCAAGGACCATTGTCGTGCACCATTTCCCGTTTGAGTCTAGCTCAAAGCGGCGTTTTTAGGTTTTACCACCAGGTACATCTCTGCCAGAGCCGCCTCTACCTGGTCATATCCAGACATGGATGTATTTCTTGGAAAACTCACAAAATCAATCCAATACCAAAATTATAGGAATTTCTTCTATACTAATCCTAAAAGTCTATCTTAGGGCTATGTTCTTTAATCAGATTTTATCTAAATCTAGTTTCCAAGGTTATTTCTAAACTACCTCTAATACCAACTGTAATGCCCCGACCCCAGTTACCCAGATTCGGTGCATTATTTTAATACATTAGCATGATTACAAGGAATCAAGTCCCGAAGGACTGATCGGTTTATCTGTCTTGGAAAACAGATTACATACATGAAAGTTACATTACACTTTATAACATACAAAACAACATAAATAATCCTTTATGAACACCATTATTCCCCTGGCATAACCCTGCATATCAATCACAATACACTTCTTGGAATCTTGGGAAAATAAAACATAGAAAGGGGTGAGGTCGAATGCTCAGTAAGGGTAAGTAATATAGCCGAAACCTTCAAAAATAAGCATAAACATTTAAGTCAATGTATAAAACTAAAACAAAAGCCTTTTAAACTTGAACTTCAGCATAATATGGCATAAATAAAATGAAATAATGTCATTTACTTATTCACATGGATATTCTACTGATCAAATAATCACATGAAATATCAATAACCACTTTCATAATGATGGAATGCATAATGCCATACTATCATAACCACGTAGCTAAGGCCTCGTGCCATGACTACAAATAAGATTTTGTCAAGGCCTCATTCCAAAACACTAGTGTGTCTCATGAGACCTACCGATGCATCAATGAGTTATAGCAGGCTTCACCCGTCACTTACTAAGTCCAATGCATTCCTCATATGAAAAGGTCTAAACTTAACATAAACATTCTTATTAAAACTAGCATACGAAATGTAAATACTTTACCCATAAACCATAAATGGTATAAAAATAACACATCTGAAGCCAAACATATCACAAAACCTTCACCATAATATGAATTATTTGTATCATTATAAATCAACTTCAAAACAAGTTTAAAATCCATTAAAGGATTTTGACGTTGATGAAAATGATTTGTAAAACTCTTTGAGAGAAATACCCATTTTTCATGAAAACATTTAAAAGTCACACAATTTAGAAAAGAAGTCATTTAAAGACATTTTTGAATCAAATTGTCCCATACCACTTTGAAACATTTGAAAGTAATTAACATTTTAAAAACATTCATGTCCATATAAATAAATCCTTAAAACCCATTTTGAAGACATGGACATTAATGAAAAGATTTAGAAGAATAAATATTTAAAGCATTTGAAATGATGTTTTAGTAAAAATTACCTTAAAATAATCCCTTTGAAAACTCTTTCATAAAACATGAACATGGATAATAAATATTTCCCAGTAGATACTTATGCAAAACAACCTCAGATAATAATGAGATTGTGAAATTAACCCTTACCAATTTGGTAACTTACGAAACATACACCCCATCAAAGAAGTATCATACAATGAATATGTAAATACAAATATATTAAAGTTTATTAGACAAGGAATACAATTATGGGTAGTACATACACTACACAAAAGGTAATAGTGGCAATATGGCATGAATCTCCCGGGAATAAGGAGTGAGATGAAAACCTCTTACATTGTACTCTCCTTTAGTCGAGGGTACCTTTAATCTCCTATATGAAGACTATAGTATATTATTAAATTATACCAGAATCATATTAGTATTTATGATATCATACATTATTCATTTAGTACTTTATACTACCCATTTAATAATAATTTCCATGTTATATTAATATTTTGGGTAATAATCGATTTCTTTATCATACGTGTTTTAACTTGTTACTCTTGATTGTATCACTTAGATCATGATTTAAATACTTCCAGAATATAAAAAATTATTTATTTTTCATATATATTAAGAATATAAAAAATTTATAATATACGTATATATGAAATGGAAAACACCGTTTATGGAGACGGTAGTCCGTATATACGCATAAACGTTGTTTCCGTTTTCATATAGTATTGAACGAAAGTAAGTGAATAAGATATATGAAAGTATATAAAAAATTATATATATATATATATATATATATATCTCTCTCCAGTAGCATTATTATTTCATATATTACATACTTATTAATAATATATATTTTTATAATCGTTGATGAATGGTGAACTTGGAAATGAATCTTATCGCATCGTGGAGAAGGTAATCCGTGCGTACGCACGAGAAAAAATATCATTCTTTTGATATTAATATAATATATAATTCGATGGTATATAATATATACAGAATAATTATAAGGCCGCAGCCTTAAACCTTACTTAATCTTGAGTTATTACAAGATTACACATTGAGGATCTTTTCAGGTTTAGAGTTTTAGAGAATTAGATCATGAAACTTGCATTACATTCCACATTTAAACAAAGTGGTTACATAAAAGACAGTATTCATTCTTCCCATCAACGGAAAGATATTTAAAATATAACATGGAATCTTTCTTGACACATCCATAACAATATCATCACATCATGTACCTTTCCCTTGACCTGTGAAAAACATTTCAAAAACTTGGGATGAGCATAAAAAGCTCAGTAAGGGTTACAAAAAATATGGAAAGGAAACATGAGTTCATATATACATGAGAATGAAATCATACTTTACCCATAAAACATAGGCACTTTAACATACCTCATCAAACCATGAATAAATCATAGAAAACATAAGACATAAAGGTAACTTGAGGCATTCATAACATTCTTACGTATGGAGTAACCCTCTTGGTTACGTTTGGAATACCCATCACAGTATATTACCTAAATCTCTTTGGAGAAACCTTAACGTTTCACTCCTTCGCGTTACCCAATGCATTGGAGAGCTATATCGGGCTCAACCGCCCTTAGTTTATCACGGAACCACCCGTTCTTCATAACAATGCCCAAGAACCATAACATAATCGTATCACATAAACATGAATAAAGGAAACATAACATTTCCACATTTCAATCACAATATAACATTTTAGGATATTGAAATAATGAATCCGTTCAAAAAGAAACCATTTCCAAAACCATTTAAAACATTTAATAAAGAGATTTTTGAATCAAAGTGTCCCATACCACCTTGAAGATTTTAACATTTTAAACCATTAATATCCATATAAATAAATCCTTAAAACCATTTTGAAAACATGGATATTAATAAGAACAAATAATTAAAACATTTAAAACGATATTTTGGTTAAAGGGGTTTTACCAAAATTAGAGACACTTGAATACAATAATCGAGGAATAACATTTAGTCAGAACTTTATAATATCATGAGAATAAAAGGATTCATGATATAATACTCCAAAGGACAGTATATACACCATATAAGAGTGAATTGGTGCATAACAACAATGAACCCTCAATAGAAATGTCAAATGTGATGAAATCCCTTATAAAGAAGGTATCCTTAAATTAAGGACAAATAAATCTCAAAAATATGTGTGACAAATATATATACACCCAATATAAGTGGATATTAAGTGTAAAACAATAAAAGGTCAATCACACATATTCAATGGATGACATATTCAATGACTACAAGTTGAACCCAAAGAAATCGAAATTGGGTTAAAAAGTTCCCTTGACAGCCTAACGGAATCACATCAAAATGAGTTGATGAGAGATAAAAAGTGTATCTCATCACTTGTACATAAAATTTACATCAATAAGGATGTATTAGAACATATCCCAACATAAAAAATATGTAAATTAAAAGACCCAATAAAAGAAGTCTTTTAAAAAAGAGGAGGGTGAAAGGTCCCCTTACCGACTTGGGTAACTTTCGAAAAGTACACCCCATTGAAGAAGTGCCATACAATGAACATGTAAATACCCATAAATGGAATTATATTACAAAATGATTGTAATAATTGGTAGTACATAATCCACTCAAAGGAAATTGTGGCAAATGTAGCATAAATCTCACGTAAATAAAAGTGAGATGAAAAATCCCTTACGAAAACTCGGCAGCCTAACGGCGCTACTTAAAACTTCCAAAATGGATTGATGAGAGAGAATAGGGTCTCTCATCACATGAACATAAAAATTACAGTATGAGTAATATAAAAGAACATCCCAATCATAAGAAAAAAGAGCTTAAAAGAAATGACATAAAAGTGTGTACTTAAAAAGAAAGAGAGGAGTAGGATCCCTTACCTCGGGTCCGACTTGACTCGATCGTTATTTAATCTCCTGAATAATAAACTTGAGTTAATTTCTAATTCCTTAAGAACCTTTTTCAAGTTCATTATTACTTTTATACCACTAATTACCATGTCATAAACATTATGTAATCATTTAAGTTAATAATATTTGTTTTGCCGATATTTGGTTCTTAAGTCGAAAGTGGACTTCTTACAATTACATGTTGTTCGTGTGGCCAAATGTTTATTATATCCAAAATTGTATTCATTATTTAGATATCATATATGTCATATATATCCAGTACATGCATGCATTTATAACATTACATAATCATTTAGAGGTAAGAAATGAAATGCACCGTTCATGGAGACGGTAAGTCGTACGTACGCATGAACGCTACTTTCATTTCTATTTCGTATTTTATAGAATGGAATAATAATGATATAAAGGTATATTATAATTCCAGTATAATATCATATATAATATCATATTTCCATCCTTTATACATCCCACATATGGTATTTAACGAATCAAATCACTTTGAGGGGGCGGTAGTCCGCACTTCCTTAAATGAAGATATCGCGTATACCCATAATGGAAGCCATAAAGGTAAGACAAAAATGAAACATACAGAAGAATAAATAAAACATAAACATATTATATATCATATATAAAAATATTGACATCATAATGGCCACCTTTGAAGGTGTTAAATGAGTATTGAACAATCATCGTTTCGGGAGGCAGAATTTCACCATCCACGGAAACCGTATGTTCTTTAACCATTTTATGTAGTTGTGTGAGAGTGTAGCTCGAATAAATCTTATAACAACATCCTAGTATATTTAAGATACTTGTTTTGTTACAAAAGAAGTAAATAAAAAGAGTTTAGGGGGTTGGAGAAGCAAAATAAAACAAATGAACATGAGAGAATAAATTACCTTTAAAAGTGTAACTCCTTTTGATTTGAGCCTAAAGGCTTCCTTTGAAAGGATTACGCCAAAGGTTAATCCTATAGGATGAGGAGAGGGATGTGGAGAGAGTAAATGGGCAGGTTTTGGCTGAGCCAAAGTCTTGAGGAGTGTGTTAAATGAGGTAGAGGTGGGGGACTTTTATAAGAGGAGAGGAGGGGTACTTTTGGAAAGTAAAGAAATATTACTTTATTTGAAAATGTGTTTCGGTTTCAAAAGGTCCCACATAGATATAATTCGTGGATAAGGTGATAAGGCTTCGAAATCCACTCATCCAATAAGTTTTGGACATGTGTAGTTCATAGATTTTACATTAGCTTTCCATTTTATTTAAATCGTCAAATAATGATGTCATCGCTGCATCATTATTATGTCATAAATAATTTAATTTATTTAATGTCTAAAAATTATAAAACAAAATACTATGATGTAGGAAATATTTTTATCTTTCTAATGAATATTTATAATCAAAAATATGACTTGTATAACCCCACTTAAAAATTGTTTTAGTAAAACATATCATGTTGGTGTCAATTTTACGTTTACATTAAATAAAATGTTATTTATGTCATTTCCCAACCAAAGTGGATCCATGGGGTCCCCAAGTTGACCCATGGCTTGTCTTGGTCGGCCATGATACAACCAATAGGTGTAGGTCAAGTGTCATTGTGTTTTCACATTCTTATAATATCATTTTTACCTTAAACTACACTAATTACCTCTAATCGCGATTAAAAACTTAATAAGTTACTATTCACCAAAAAAATTATTTTAATCCCATTGAACCACATTTTACTTCTTAATGATAACCATGTATGTCGGATTTTTGAAAATCAAAACACAATTATGGCAAAATTTCATTTAAACGGAAAATCAGTTTTTATAAGTACCACTTAGTGGTTTCACTATTCATCAAAAATTGAAGTTTTTCAGAAAAATCCCAAAAATTCACCCTAAGATATATTTAATATTCTGAATTAAAAAATGAAGTCCGTTTTAAAAAATTCAAAACATATAAGTCACATTAATTAATTTAATAATTAATTCCCGCTGTCATGACAAATAGCGTGTTTTATGAAACAATAAGTATCAAAAGATTGACACTAGTTTAAGTCTGATTTCAAAGTGAAATTGATTCCAACGAACACTATTGGATTTAATGGTAAAAATATTTTCTAATTTCACTTTAAAACCAATTCAAAATATAATCTAATCATATAAATAAATTAGATTAAAAATTGGTTTTGAATTAAAATACAACATTTTACACTATTCATTAAAAAAAATGAACTTTATCGGAAAGATACCAAAAATTTACACAAAGTAAATTTTGATGTCCTGATTCTTAATAAGAGTTTTATTTGGTCCAAAAGAATTTTTAAGAGTGAAAAAAACTATATTTAATGACAGTTCTCCATCAAAAGGTGATAAGTGAACCTTTAGTGAAAACTAGGGCATATACGCCAAAAATTGAATTCTTTCCGTATTTTAAGCCTTTATCTTTTATTGTATAAATGTAAAAATATTTAAGAACATATATAATCATATTTTAGTTATCTCTATCCATTACCGCCATTACAACGGCTACATTTTAACTACCATTTAAAATAATATTATTTTATTATTAGAGTGCAACGTAAGATTCCCAAGAAACTCGTTGTTGCGTGTTGGGTACGCCATCGAGCATAGCGTCCCCTTTAAAGTCATATTAATATTTTATTCACAAATATGGATAAATATGAAAATGTCATATTCCTTATTTACCTGGGGTGTTACATCCTTCCCCCCTTTTGGGAATTGCGTCCTCGCAATTTTAAAATTGCGCTTGGAAACATCCTTGAACGTCCCACATCGGAACAAGAGTCGGTAAAACAATCTCTTTAAAATAAAGAAAGATAAGCACAGAGGTCACCCGAGTTAACCCATACTAGGATTCCAAGTATGAAAATATGGACATGGAGGAGAAAACATAGGGTCATGTTCTGATGGAGAGTGATAGAAAACATGTTTAGGAGAAAGTTAACAATAAGAAAATCACAAACTTGTGATGGGTTAAACGGTGTTGGGTTCCCCAGTAGGAAAAGTTAATAGACAACATTTTTGTATTAAGTTACTTTTTATTGAGGAATTTATTCATAAGGAAGCATAATCACTTATCATGTTGACTTTCAACTTTTACTAGATTCCTTAGTCAAACTCATGTTTTTTCCAAAAGACGAGTATTTAGGGAGACTTTTTCGCATTAAGATTACTATAATCAACTTCTAGAGAATCACCTAATCCCCAAAAGAGAACTATATACATCCCATGTATTTAGGCTTTAACTAAAACCAAAACCAAAAAGGTTAGTACAAGATCAGATAATCCAGAAAAGGATAACCCCTTATAAAAAGAAAATCTATTCTTAATCTCCAAAATTTGTCCAACAAAACCCAAAGTTCAACAAGGACCATCTGATAAACAATTTGTCCATAAAATTCTTCAAATTAAACCAATATAAGATTGAAACCCAAATATCTGAAGTATTTAGTCACATAGTCTTCCAAGTTAAATCGTAACATTTATCTCCAAACAACATCAGTTGCTCCTAAAGTCTCACATTGAAAAGTAATTATCCTAATCACATATCCTACAAAATCAACTTACTCTTAATTCATAAAATCATATAACTAAAAAGAATCAGTCAAACTAACCAGGGACTTCACGTATTCCAGTGGTAGGCGATAAATACCAGTCGCACTTTGGTTGTGGGTTTGATTCCCGCAGCATTGTCCGACGCGACGGGTTGCCACACAGTCTGCGTGTTGTCCTTTTTCCAAAACTATATAATTCTCAAATCATTACCCAAAAAGGGATAAAATCGTCAAAAATAACCATAACATAATTTAACCTCAATTTTATCTCATGCCTTTCACTTCAATCATAATATGTGGTAACCCATAATTACCTCAAAAGTAAGGATCATATAAACCCAAATGGTTCTTTATAACTATGTCCACAAAAGAAAAGATAACTATTACTTGAATGAAATTTTCCTATATTAAACATCAGGGTTACACATAATATAAAAAGTCTTCTAATGTAACCCCATCATCAAAAGAGACTTAATACTCTTAAGAATTTCACCCTAACTCTTGAAGCCCTTTTATATTGACATCTTACTCATTCAACATTCTTCATGATCCATTATCCATTCCTTTCCAACTTATTCCGAAATACCTCTTTCCTACAAACAAAATCATGAATCATATCCTAAGAATCCAAAATAGGAAAACAATAGTCATGAAATAGTACATACCTTTGATTGGTCATTGTCAGTTTCTTCATCCTCAATCGGAATGGCATTAGGTATTGGTAAACGAATATTGGTACGCTCTTGGTGACCCCATTCACGAAACTTCTTCATAGGACATGTGTTTGCATAATGACCATGCACACCACATTTAAAACATTCAATTGATCCCTCAGAAAGAACTTCTTTCCCTTTCCTCGAGTCAACTGGATGCTTCCTTTTTCCATGGCAGGTTCTTGCTTTATGACCTTCATTTCCACATCTATAGCATATTTCTGTCCCTTTGAAACATTTTCCTAGGTGTTTCTTTCCACATCTTTGACACATAGGTTTTTGAACACACTTACCTTTATGATTATTACCTGTACTTCCGTAGGGATTTTTTTCTTGAATATATGATGCCTTAGAGAAATCTCCAAGGTTTAGGTGGTCAATCATGACTCCAGATAGTTGGTTGAGGATAATCAAAAGAGTTCTCATTGCAGCTCCCATATCATTCAGTTGCTTGCTCAAAAAACTGTCACAGTTTCCTTCACATCCACTATTATTTTGGTTCCTGCTAGATCCAGCCATTTACTAAAACCAAAAAGGTCAGTGTGAGTATATCAACAAAACCATCATGTACTAATGAGTAAGATAGACAATAAGATATACTTACTCATTCACTTTATCTAAAACTAAGACTCTTTCTGAAATCCTAACCATTATGGTAATTGTCAATTATGCTTAAGGAATACCCTAACCTCTAAAGTTATCTAAACCGACCTTTGATACCAACTATAAGGCCCCAGCCTTAAACCTTACTTAATCTTGAGTTATTACAAGATTACACATTGAGGATCTTTTTAGGTTTAGAGTTTTAGAGAATTAGATCATGAAACTTTCATTACATTCCACATTTAAACAAAGTGGTTACATAAAAGATAGTATTAATTCTTCCCATCAACGGAAACATATTTAAAATATAACACGGATTCATTCTTGACACATCCTTGACACTATCATCACATCATGTACCTTTCCCTTGACCTGTGAAAAACATTTCAAAAACTTGGGATGAACATAAAAAAGCTCAGTAAGGGTTACAAAAAATATGGAAAGGAAACATGAGTTCATATATACATGAGAATGAAATCATACTTTACCCATAAAACATAGGCACTTTAACATACCTCATCAAACCATTAATAAATCATAGAAAACATAAGACATAAAGGTAACTTGAGTCATTCATAACATTCTTATGTAGGGATTAACCCTCTTGGTTACGTTTGGAATACCCATCACAGTATATTCCCTAAATCTCTTCAGAGAAACCTTAACGTTTCACTCATTCGCGTTACCCAATGCATTGGAGAGCTACATTAGGCTCACCCGCCCTTAGTTTATCACGGAACCACCCGTTCTTCATAACAATGCCCAAGAACAATAACATAATCGTATCACATAAACATGAATAAAGGAAACATAACATTTCCACATTTCAATCACAATATAACATTTTAGGATATTGAAATAATGAATCCATTCAAAAAGAAACCATTTCCAAAACCATTTAAAACATTTAATAAAGAGATTTTTGAATCAAAGTTTCCCATACCACCTTGAAGCTATTAACATTTTAAACCATTAATATCCATATAAATAAATCCTTAAAACCATTTTGAAAACATTGATATTAATAAGAACAAATAATTAAAACATTTAAAACGATATTTTGGTTAAAGGGGTTTTACCAAAATTAGAGACACTTGAATACAATAATCGAGGAATAACATTTAGTCAGAACTTTATAATATCATGAGAATAAAAGGATTCATGATATAATACTCCAAAGTACAGTATATACACCATATAAGAGTGAATTGGTGCATAACAACAATGAACCCTCAATAGAAATGTCAAATGTGATGAAATCCCTTATAAAGAAGGTATCCTTAAATTAAGGACAAATAAATCTCAAAAATATGTGTGAAAAATATATATACACCCAATATAAGTGGATATTAAGTGTAAAACAATAAAAGGTCAATCACACATATTCAATGGATGACATATTCAATGACTACAAGTTGAACCCAAAGAAATCGAAATTGGGCTAAAAAGTTCCCTTGACAGCCTAACGGCATCACATCAAAATGAGTTGATGAGAGATAAAAAGTGTATCTCATCAATTGGACATAAAATTTACATAAATAAGGATGTATTAGAACATATCCCAACATAAAAAATATGTAAATTAAAAGACCCAATAAAATAAGTCTTTTAAAAAAGAGGAGGGTGAAAGGTCCCCTTACCGACTTGGGTAACTTTCGAAAAGTACACCCCATTGAAGAAGTGTCATACAATGAACATGTAAATACCCATAAATGGAATTATATTACAAAAGGAGTGTAATAATGGTTAGTACATAATCCACTCAAAGGAAATTGTGGCAAATGTAGCATAAATCTCACGGAAATAAAAGTGAGATGAAAAATCCCTTACGAAAACTCGGCAGCCTAACGACGCTACTTAAAACTTCCAAAATGGACTGATGAGAGAGAATAGGGTCTCTCATCACATGAACATAAAAATTACAGTATGATTAATATAAAATAACATCCCAATCATAAGAAAAAAGAGCTTAAAAGAAATGACATAAAAGTGTGTACTTAAAAAGAAAGAGAGGAGTAGGATCCCTTACCTCGGGTCCGACTTGACTCGATCGTTCTTTAATCTCCTGAATAATAAACATGAGTTAATTTCTAATTCCTTAAGAACCTTTTTCGAGTTCATTATTACTTTTATACCACTTATTACCATGTCATAAATATTATGTAATCATTTAAGTTAATAATATTTGTTTTGCCGATATTTGGTTCTTAAGTCGAAAGTGGACTTCTTACAATTACATGTTGTTCGTGTGGCCAAATGTTTATTATATCCAGAATTGTATTCATTATGTAGATATCATATATGTCATATATATCCAGTACATTAATGCATTTATAACATTACATAATCATTTAGAGGTAAGAAATGAAATGCACCGTTCATGGAGACGGTAAGCCGTACGTGCGCATGAACGCTACTTTCATTTCTATTTCGTATTGTATAGAATGGAATAATAATGATATAAAGGTATATTATAATTCCAGTATAATATCATATATAATATCATATTTCCATCCTTTATACATCCCACATATGGTATTTAACGAATCAAATCACTTTGAGGGGGTGGTAGTCCGCACTTCCTTAAATGAAGATATCGCGTATACCCATAATGGAATCCATAAAGGTAAGACAAAAATGAAAAATACAGAAGCATAAATAAAACATAAACATATTATATATCATATATAAAAATATTGACATCATAATGGCCACCTTTGAAGGTGTTAAATGAGTATTGAACAATCATCGTTTCGGGAGGCAGAATTTCACCATCCACGGAAACCGTATGTTCTTTAACCATTTGATGTAGTTGTGTGAGAGTGTAGCTATAATAAATCTTTTAAAAACATCCTAGTATATTGAAGATATTGGTGTTGTTATAAAAGAAGTAAATAAAAAGAGTTTAGGGGGTTGGAGAAGCAAAATAAAACAAATGAACATGAGAGAATGAATTACCATTAAAAGTGTAACTCCTTTTGATTTGAGCCTAAAGGCTTCCTTTGAAAGGATTCTGCCCAAAGGAAATCCTCTAGGATGAGGATAGGGATGTGGAGAGAGTAAATGGTCAGGGTTTGTCCGAGCCAAAGGCTTGAGGAGTGTGTTAAATGAGGTAGAGGTGGGGGCCTTTTATAAGAGGAGAGGAGGGGTACTTTTGGAAAGTAAAGAAATATTACTTTATTTGAAAATGTGTTTCGGTTTCAAAAGGTCCCACATAGATATAATTCGTGGATAAGGTGATAAGGCTTCTAAATCCACTCATCCAATAAGTTTTGGACATGTTTAGTTCATAGATTTTACATTAGCTTTCCATTTTATTTAAATCGTCAAATAATGATGTCATCGCTGCATCATTATTATGTCATAAATAATTTAATTTATTTAATGTCTAAAAATTATAAAAAAAAATACTATGATGTAGGAAATCTTTTTATATTTCCAATGAATATTTATAATAAAAAATATGACTTGTATAACCCCACTTAAAAATTGTTTTAGTAAAACATATCATGTTTGTGTCAATTTTACTTTTACATTAAATAAAATGTTATTTATGTCATTTCCCAACCAAAGTGGATCCATGGGGTCCCCAAGTTGACCCATGGCTTGTCTTGGTCGTCCATGATACAAAAAATAGGTGTAGGACAAGTGTCATGGTGTTTTCACATTCTTATAATATCATTTTTACCTTAAACTACACTAATTACCTCTAATCGCGATTAAAAACTTAATAAGTTACTATTCACCAAAAAATTATTTTAATCTCATTGAACCACATTTTACTTCTTAATGATAACCATGTATGTCGGATTTTTGAAAATCAAAACACAATGATGGAAAAATTTCATTTAAACGGAAAATCAGTTTTTATAAGTACCACTTAGTGGTTTCACTATTCATCAAAAATTGAAGTTTTTCAGAAAAATCCCAAAAATTCACCCTAAGCTATATTTGATATTCTGAATTCAAAAATGAAGTCCGTTTTACAAAATTCAAAACATATAAGTCACATTAATTAATTTAATAATTAATTCCCGCTGTCATGACAAATAGCGTGTTTTATGAAACAATAAGTATCAAAAGATTGACACTAGTTTAAGTCTGATTTCAAAGTGAAATTGATTCCAACGACCACTATTGGATTTAATGGTAAAAATATTTTCTAATTTCACTTTAAAACCAATTCAAAATATAATCTAATAATATAAATAAATTAGATTAAAAAGTGGTTTGAATTAAAATACAACATTTTACACTATTCATTAAAAAAATGAACTTTATCGGAAAGATACCAAAAATTTACACAAAGTAAATTTTGATGTCCCGATTCTTAATAAGAGTTTTATTTGGTCCAAAAGAATGTTTAAGAGTGAAAAAAACTATATTTAATGATGGTTCTCCATCAAAAGGTGATAAGTGAACCTTTAGTGAAAACTAGGGCATATACGCCTAAAATTGAATTCTTTCCGTATTTTAAGCCTTTATCTTTTATTGTATAAATGTAAAAATATTTAAGAACATATATAATCATATTTTAGTTATTTATATCCATTCCCGCCATTACAACGGCTATATTTTAACTACCATTTAAAATAATATTATTTTATTATTAGAGTGCAACGTAAGATTCCCAAGAAACTCGTTGTTGCGTGTTGGGTACGCCATCGATCATAGCGTCCCCTTTAAAGTCATATTAATATTTTATTCACAAATATGGATAAATATGAAAATTTCATATTCCTTATTTACCTGGGGTGTTACAATAATTATCATGTTATATTTATTATTTACATCAAATACACATCATTATTATACCCATCCAAATAATAATGTATTGAATAACAATTACACCACGACGTGGAGATGGTAAGATGTACGTACACACGTATGGTGACATGTAATTCAAAGGGTGGATAGAATAATGAATTTAGTTGTAGCATAATTATAATAACATCACAGTATATAGAATATACTGGGGTTATTATTTTTTTAATGGAAACAACAATGAAAATGGAAGTGGAAGAAGAAGGAACTTGGAAGAGGGTGGTGAAATCATTACCTCTTCTTTGGGTTCTTCCTTTTGATTTGATCAAAAGGGCTCCTTAGGTTGGCTTTCTGATCAAAATAAGGCCTCTAGGATGAAGGTAGGATATTTTATAGGGTATTTGGGTAGGGGTTGGCCGAGGAAAATCGCTTAGAAGGTGTGAATTAGAGAGAAGGGAGAGTGCCCTTTTATAAGTGGGGTGAGGGGCTCCTTAGAAAAAACTTAAAATATTATTTTATAATAAATTCATATTCAGTTTCTAATGGCTCCAAAGTTTATTATTTAACGTAAAAGGCGGGGATAGGTCGCATAAAACTCAACCAATAGGTTTTAGACATGTTTAGGTTACCATTTTAACCTTATCATTTAGATTTAACTCTAAGTTAAATAATTTAGCTTTTACCGTCTCTTCTTGTATTCTTACACAATATGGTTAATAAACTTACTATATACTTCCAATAGAATGCCAATTGGTTTATTAATGTCATATATATTATTATATAAGTCCTTTGGACGACCCTTAGATTTTTAGTATCATTATATCAATTAATAATATAATATATTTTTTAAAAACACTCTTATGTCAATTTTGACACTATTTGGTATTTGTTTTTTTTAAATAATAACAACATTATTATTTCAAAAACAATACATTTAATAAATACTAACATGTCATATTCACCTATAAAATTATGTTATTTCATAAAAAATTTGAAATTATAATTATTTTAATATTTATAATACCATTTATTTGATTGTTTGATGAATAAGGTAATTATTACATCATCATTGTGTCATAAATAAATTTATTTATATAATGTCTAAAAATTATAAATAAAATATCATGATGTAGGAAATATTTTTATTTTTCTAATTAATATTTATAATCTAATTTATCTTATGTAAAACCCTATATTAAAAATGTTTTAGTTATTAAATATTGATTTTAACTCTTTTAACTCTTCTTTGAATTAAATAATAATAAATGTCCTAATCTAATCCAAGTGGACCTAAATGATAATATTTTATTTATAAGGTTTTTTTTGGTTGATATAAACTTTTCCAATAGATTTAGGACATGTGTGAGGGTAAATTTAATATCAGTTTTACCCTTAATTACCCTATTTACTTTTAACCGAGATAAATAAAAGTAAAAAGTTACTATTCACCAAAAATTATTTTCATCTCACTGAACCACATTTTAATCCTTAATATTAACCGTGTCTCTCGGATTTTCAAAATTCAGCTCATAGATGCAGTAAAATTAAGTTTTTTGTGAATTTGTAAAAGCTCCTTGGAAGTGGGTAAAAGACGGTGAAAAGTTCAATAAAAATTTTATATATCTAAAATTATTATAAACCTAATCCAATGAATTAAATTGAACTTATATAGGTATTATGTATCTATTTTAACATTAAATAATTTAGATAAAGTAAATAATTATTTAAATAAAAATTCAATTTTAAACTATAACTCAGTGTTTTTCACTATTCATCAAAAATTAAAAGTTTTTAGAAAAATACAAAAAATTTACCCTAAGTAAATTTGGATATTCTGAATTCAATAATGAATTCTATTTTACTAAATTAAACACATATAAGTTTCATTGATTAATTTAATATTAATTCCTGTTGTCAAAACAAAAAACATGTTTTTAAGAAACAATAACTATCAAAAGATTGACACATGTTTACGTCCAGTTTAAATGTTAAATTATGTCCAATGACCAAAATTTTATTAAATTGTAAAACTATATTCTAAATATAATTTACTACCACTCAAATTCATAATTTATCACTTTTAATTATTTCAATTAAAAAAAATTTAATTAAAATTTAGTAATTTTCACTATTCATCAAAATATTAAATTTATCAGAAAAGTACCAAAAAATCACCCTAAGATAATTTCAATATTCCAAATCCAAAAATGAAGTCTATTTTGAAGGATAAAATTTTTAAAATTACAAAAGGTCGGTATTACTATTCATAATGGTTAGTTTGATTGGTTGTGGTGTGTGTTAGAACTCGAAGTTGCATACAACACACGCTACTGTATTATTCAAAGAGAAGCGTACCGTGGAAGCTTGGGGTGTTAAAGAATGGATGTTTGATCAAAGGAAAGGTGGAAAAAAAAGATAAGGTATCCTAGAAAAGGATGTATCTTAGGTTGGAAGAAGTAATATTATTATGGTGTAGATGCTAAGTCGACTGATTAATGTAATATTTTTAAAGAGACGTAAAGGAATCCTTGATTTGGGTAGCATAGACTTCAATAAGTGGGTTACATCGACCTAACCTGGCCTGGGGCAGTTGACTCCTTGACCTACACCCCTACACCTTTCATTTCATTACATGGTGTCTGTGAATGGTTACCCAATAATATAAGTTAAATATTTCTTAAATATATTTAATAATTAATAAAAATGGAAAAAACTATTTTGGAGTCCAATTTTGAAAAACAATCAATCAAAATTTCTCTTTATTCCATGAAGATCATGATAATGACATTCTTAGGGTGGTTTGGTTCATTTTAAGGGAATTTTTGTAATTTAAATAAGTTCACTGTCAAGACTGATGATGACTAGATTTAAAAAATTATAAGAACACAACCTGGACTATTATCATGAGTGGAACAATATAAATCTATTTTTTATTTGTATGAATCTATGAAATTAATGAAAATATAGAATTATTATTTTTGATACGGATGTGAATTTGGATGATCCATAAATTATTTTTATTAATATGATACGTGATTAACATCTTATAAAATTAAAAAATGTGTAAATAAATATGAGGACCATTGAGGATTAGTACTATTAAAATATCTGAGTTTCTATGGTTTCTTGGATTATTAAACTTTTAATTATTAGTTCCTATATATTGTAAATATTAGTGAGTAAATTATGGGATTTGATTACGATTATGAATGATATTCCATGTTTATATCTGTAACTAAGAGTAAATAACCTATTTTAGAGTAGAACATGTTGATGTATTATCAATTAGAGGATGATCATATACGAATGATATGACATGCTGTAAAATACAAGGCCCTCAAACCTATGATGAATATAATGAAGACAAACTATTGAATATGATATTAACCTGATAAAGTGAATGATGATTTAATGATGATTATATAAATAAAAATAATGATTATATGGATGATTTTGATGGAATGATTGTCATTATGTTTGATGAGAAATTTAACTCCCTTTTATAACATATAGTAGTTGTATTCAAGTTTTCCACTTTACAGTTTCACGTAGGATATGTCAAATAAATTTAGTATTCCTAAATGTTTTCCCTAAATTAAGGGTAGTGTGACTAAGTGGGATATGTTTTGACACAATTTATGTCATTATTGGTATATAGACTCTCTTGGGTGTTGGTAATGGGAATTTATTCTATGATGTAGGAGTAACACATGTAAAACTAGTAGAAGTAAAATTGAGAGACAAGGTATTTCATGGGAGTTTGACCCTTATATTATTATTTTATATGGGTGAACCACAGATGATTTTAGTGGGAGTACTACTGAGGGTTTAATCATACAATGGTTTTTCTACTTCTCCTAGACTTTTTAACATTGGAGAAACATATGTGATTCTAACAATAGTACCAATGATGTTCATGTTTGACAAATACTAGATATTTCAGTCAATACATGTAATTTTAAAATTCATTTGATGTGAGTACCAATCCTTACACTACCACAACATAAGGTTTCTTTTCTCATATTCAAATTGGTATTTGTTTAGTGAGTTGGTGGACTGAATGACTGGCTTAGTATTCCTTCTTTCACATCACTGATTTGTTTGGGTGTTGAAGGATATTTTAAGTTACTAATCAGGATACTAAAAGTATGCATTATTTTACCCATATAACCATTTGGATTTGATTATGATCATGGTTTTTGTAAGATTTTGAATATTATTGATGTGGATACTAATTAGGGGGAGTTATTTTATGGTTCCCATATTGTTTTTAAGTAAAATTGTTTTATATACTTATTTATATTATCAAAATGTATCAATAGAGTTTATTTATATTAATTTGAAAATTTTTATTCAATCCCATCATTTTTGGCATTATGCATGGACATATAGAATGGACTAGTTGACCCTCAGGTTTGGATTGTAATGCAGTTTCCACTATTTCATTATTATTTTACATGACATTATCTATGTTTTTTAATCTTTTTTGAGATGAAGTATTGACAATATAGATATAATCATCCACAACTATATTCATTGGGTTATAGGAGTTGATTAGTTGTTGAGTTTAGTAGTGGTATCTCATTGACCTTATGTTTCCTTTGAAATTTCTTTTGAGGTACATTGTTAGAGGTTTGTAGGTGTTATATACATTCTCTTATAAGAAATTTTTTCATTTTTTATTACAAGGATCTAATATTTCATTGGATATTGTTGTATGATATTATTGTATCCTAACATTAATTATTTGATTGTTTTAGATTTTGGTAACCCCATTATTCATACTTATTGTAGAGTAATTTATTTCTATTCTTTTTTGTACATTTGAGGGAATTCCCCCCATATCGTGTTATTCTACCACCAAAGTTAGTTGTCAACCAATGGCCTATTAGAGGCGCTATTTATAGGTTATTATAGATTCCACTACAAACCCGTAAGGAGTTCTTGTAGAATTGGTTCATGAAAGGTAGGATATTTCTGATACAGATATGAAAGATAATTTTTTATTAGGATTTCTTTTTTGTATTGAGTGGTCATTTTTTGTTATAATTGAAAAAAATTGATGTGATATAGTTTCTAAAAAGACTAATGTTTTTGTAAATACCAATTGATTTTATATTCAAAATAGTAATGTTGGACAATATTTGTATCTATGATAAGAGAAATAGAAATTGTGGTAATTTTAGCCCACGTGAATTTTAAATTGGTGATAATGTGGTGTATTATTTTTAGGAATAGGTATCACTTTTTTTATATATAGTAATTATAAATTTATAAAATTGATGTGAGAGAATTATATATTAAAAAAAATATTTTAGATGATCTGGGAGACCCAATGTATATAGTTATAGGATTATAGGGGTTTTTATGTTGGCTAATAATATACACAAGGGAGAATACAATCAAAATGTGGAGATAACAACTGATGATTAAAGTGGAATCACAATTGGGGTTTGATATTGAGGTCTCTAAGTGGTGACAACATGATATGGAACATTATTTACAAATGCATAATATTTTTATTTGAGTTTATTTTTCATATATTTTTTCCTATTGATTTTTTATAAAATATGTTTAGGGTTAAATTTGAGTTTTATACTAATTTTAATTATTAAATAATTTTTTTAAGTATAGCCTTTATTTTCTTATCTTCTAAATTAGAATGTATTTTTATATTAAATATATATTTGTTTATTTTTATATAAATTAAATTTCATTATATATAATATAATTATTTGTCTTAGAAACTTATCAATTCAAAAATTTATAGTTCACTCTTGTTATAAAAATACTCATAACTTTTTTTGGGTTGTGTTTTTTGAGAAGTTAGCTACAAAACCTTCCAAATATGTTAAAGGATTCACAAGGAATTGATATAATAAATATTATTGGTGGTTGAAATTAAATATGTATGTTATATCTATGTAGTATAGTATATATCGACCCAAAAACTTATGTTTCATGTTGAACTAAACACAATATATGATTTTAGTGTTCTGGAGTTATTTGGTTACTTACTCCATG
Source organism: Viscum album (assembly GCA_963277665.1). Taxonomy (NCBI): domain Eukaryota; kingdom Viridiplantae; phylum Streptophyta; class Magnoliopsida; order Santalales; family Viscaceae; genus Viscum; species Viscum album. The sequence goes on from OY728148.1 coordinate 399,327,168, forward strand.
ATTGAAGAATTCATTCCATAATGGAGCTACATATGATTATGTTTTTATAGGAATGAGACTTGTTGGAAAGGATCTCACCATAATGAATACCCCAATAAATTTATCTCTAATCTATTTGATGTTATAATATATTTCTAGTTGAGATCACACCACAACTTAAGTGACCACACTGTCAAGGGTTTTCGTATGTCTTAAAGTGGTGGAAAATAAATTTGGGTGTTCCATAAGAAACTAAACATTACACCATGAATTTTATATTACCCTATGAAATCATGGTTAAATATATTTTATAAAAATATCTCCTGGACAAAAAAATTTAATTATGAGCTATGATTCTTAGAGGTTAATGGTTTTTACTCCACAACAATGGTAGTCCATTCATGGTGATCCAAGAATTGAAGAGACCCTAAATTTGATATTTAATGAGATGAATGGAATTATTTTGTGATGCAATAATCTATGTCATGAAGTGTTTCAGTCAAATAAAGTTTAAAAAATTAAAAGTATCTATTTTTTAAAGATTTTATGATATAAAAATTATAGAATGTTGACTCAAATTAGGATAACTAGTAGTGATATTTTCACCATTATGAGGGTTATTGTCACAACAAAAAAAGTAACCCATACCAATATAAATTCAGTGAAAGATAATATATATGTTTTTATAATTGAGTAATTCAAACAAATATAGACTTTATTGGTATAAAATTCAAGGACCAACTTTTTATTATCCACAAAAGTGTCTTTTGTTATTAACAGTTAATCCCATAATTGTTTTACCAAAAAATTAATATATTATTATTAATTATAATTAAATTTCTTTTCAACTTTTATATATGTTGAGGTTTCAATGAAATTCTTATGGAATGATTTTTTTCATATTTTTTGTGATTTTAGGGTGTTAATTTAATATTCCCTAGTAGAAATTTCGTTATATAGAAATTAATTACTACTCATATGAATTAATTTTATTTAATTCAAATACAAGACATGTTATTTTATTTTTCTAAACATAATGTAGAAACCTGAGAGAGATATTTTAGTTTAATTTGGAAATAAATATCATCTTTAATGTTATAAACACATATAACAGATGTTCTAAGATACAACCTCTTTAAGAAGATTAGATAAATATTAAGCCACTAAAAAGGAAAAATCAATACACATTATCTATATGTTGAACTTGTTTGACGTACTTATCTTCTATGAAGTGAAAAATGGTTCTTTTTCACCACACACGCATGTATAAATGTGGTTGTATATGTGATTAAACATTCACAATTTATCTTGAATTATGTTTTCATGAAATCAATTTTTGTGAGTTAACTAAAGTAGATGATGTGGAATCAAATAACCGCCTTAAGGTCATTATATAATTAACTATATTAATTTACCTTAAATATTTCCTTAGGTTTCGGGTTCCTTATTATGAAATTGAAAAATGTAGAATATTGTATTTTCTATTTTTCTGTGATAAAAAGTAATTTATATTCTCAACTATTCCCATGTTTGTCCTTAAAACTTCATAGTCACTCCTAATTTTAGATCAGTTTGATTTTATTTGAATAATATGATACATGTATCAAGAATAATTTTTTTAGTAAATATAAATTGGGAATTCAAACAATACATTCATTATTATTCTTCATCCTCTTTATTATGAAACCTAACTCAATTTCAAATTTTGTAATTATTATTTGTATTCTAATCCTAATATTATATAATAATTTCATGTTTTTATAGTTTATTATTGAGGACATGTTTCACTTATACTCTCCAAGTAGTGTTAATAACACAACTATATGCATAGATAATTTGATAGATGGATTACTGGTATAATCTATTACTCATTTTTTGTTACTAATTCCATTTCAATAATATATATTGGTCATTCTAATTCATGAATCTGTATGATAATAAATAGAGATCAATGGATTACATTGAAGGTAATTTATTTAATATTTTTTATGTTAAATCAAAAAAGGGAATTGTTTTGAAAACTTATGGGAATATAAAATTGTTCCTTGGAATGCATCATTTAAAGGTATATTTATATTTTCATTATTTTCTACTATAAATCACCATTTAAATGGAAAAAATTTCAAACATGGATTTTTCTTGTATTAATTTTGTTTTCTGAATTTATAGACCATGTGCTCATTGTTTTTACTACTCAAAAGCTCACGATATAGATAATTATATAAATAGACTACAAAGTGTATGTATTTAATTATTTTATATAAAAAATTGAAATTTTTTAAAACCATGATACTATTAGACATTATTTTATTCATTCTAGTTAATGTGTAGAGTGACATGTTATTTTTTTAGGGATATTGTTTTCAAGTGATTTCGATATTATTTGACATAGAATGATGAATTTGTGAATTATTATGAAAATTTGTACATTTATTTTTCATGGATGAATCATATAACTAAATTGATTCTTAGTTTCATTATTTTGAAGTATATATTATTAAATAGTTATTTCCACTTCAAAAAATAATCCAAACTCCTTGTTAGTGGGTGGATCCATTACCATGAAAGTGTTAGAGTCTCTTTATTTTAATTGGATCCCCACCTAGCCATTTATTATATATCTGAAGGTCAATTCTAAGAATTCCCATGCACGAAAAATGGTTGAATTGTAGAAGGATTCTTATTTATTTTTCAATTCAAATGAGGAAATCCTTTTTAAATTGGTTATTAGTATAGGTATGAGGTTTTGAAAAAGATAGAAAACAATAAATTAATTGAGCATGTAAAATAGGATTTATTTCCTTGTTTTTTAAATATCAAATGGTGTGACATAATTGCATTATCATTTTCTATCCATGTTGGTAAAAATAAAAAAAAATATTATAATAAAATCATAAATTCAAAAATTAAACAAATTAATAAATTGATGGAGATTTTCTCCACTCTTGGAAATAAGTTTCCATGAGATAATATTATATAATGGAATTCTAGTTTGGAAAAATAAAAAATGGAAATAAAAAAGAAATAAATTTTAAAAAACAAGAATAAGAAAATGATTTAAATATGAATACATGCATATATGATTCTCATGTAAAATAAATTGTTAAATTTCATAGGTTTTGTGTTAGTGATAAATAAGAATGTTTTTATAATATAATATTTATATGCTATTGTATTCATTTATGAATCCTTCATAGGCTCAAATATGTAATTATATTTGAACCTTCTACTCAACACTCAATATGAAATGTTGTACAGGGAAATTGATTTTGATATTGATAGTATGCATGTTTTTGTAAAACATGTTTCAGCGCAATATAGATTGTAGCTTATTTATATGAACCTAGTTCCGTGCACTTAGGCCTAATTGTATATAATTTCTTTATCATCAATGATCACATTACAATTAACTACTCACATGCTTCATCACATTGGTTTCTTATATAATTTGTTACTTGTAATTGGTATGCTAAAAAAGTGTTGTTCGCACTATTTGTGAAAAAACAACATAAATTCCCAAAAAATCTCATATTTATGTTGAAGAAAATAGTTGAAATGTGTACAGTTTTGGACAGTGTGAAATAAGGAAGAGTGTGTACACTAGAAAACTATTTCCATATTTCAGTAAGAAAAATAAATTGCATACATGAAGAGTGTTCATAAGGAAAAATGGAAATATCTATGTTTATTCTTAATAAAATATTATGTGCACTGAAACACCTATATTGTAATGAGAAATGGTACCCTAGTGATTGTGTACAAAAGAACATTAATTTTGTTATTTTGAAAGTAAAATCATTTTCATCCATGCAGAGTGTGTGATGTAAGGGTGAGTGTTTTGTTCCCATAAGAGAAATCAGTTATATCCATATATATTATTTTAGTTCCATTTTGCCTTTTTTGTTTTGGATGTCTTATTCATTACATTTTTTTTATTTCATCCATTACACTATTGTGTTTTTATGAGATTTTGTGCACTAAACCCAACATAAAGAGTGTGTTGAAAGTGAGTTATTTTCTTCATTAAGATCACCCATGAAGTGTTCTTGTTCACACTCTCTCCCTCTCAATACACACTCCACGTACACTATAATATTCATTCTTTTTACAACACTACAAACACTTTCCCTTAATTAATTTTCTTTTCCCTTACTTAATATGGTTCACCTTACAACACACACACACAATCCATGAGTGTTTTAGTTTCATTATTCATTATAGATTTTAGATGTTCCATCCTTGTAAAGTGTTCATCATTTATATTTATTTCCATTATTGATAACAAAAAAATTAGACCTGTAATTATTTTTTATTCTAAAACATAGTAGCATGATATTACTTTATATTTTGATAAGTATCATGGAAACATTAAAATCCTAAAACACAAACTGGGAATGAGACTCCACCATCCCCAAACAAAGTCACATAAAAGCATCTTACAACCCATACTAAAACAATATAAAATTAAGAAAACCTTAAGAAACACAAAATTTATGGATTCTATTGTTTCCTAATCAAGTCAACCACTAAGTTTCCTATATTTCCCCCATAATCTATTCAAGTATCCTTGTGTAGGCCTTTAGTTTAGGGAACTCTTCCCTAATTATAGTGATATCATATTCCTCAATGGTCATTAAACAAGGATAAAACTTCACCAATATGATTCCCAAATACCCTAATGATTTCCCCCTAAATAATATTATATCCCCAAGATTTCCTTCAAACACCTTCAAGATGTTTCTGAGATATTTTTTTCCCTCTCCCCCTTAATCCCCTTTATCTTCAATAGTTTCCTTCCTAGGATGTATATCTTCTAGTCAACACAGTCAACTCAGAACCTTTTATATGTTCCCTAGTAAGATTAGAGGGAAAAATAGATTGATTTAATACTACACCTCATCGATGTGTTGTACAATAATGAGTGATTTTTAGACTATCATGCCATTATGGAAGAGAAATGGGGTCTATTTATAAGTGGGGTTCATATATTGTATATTATAGATTTGGTTTCTCAATTATTCTTCCATGTACCTATAAATTATCCCCTACAGAGTGAGGGTCATTAAAACCCTTATGTTATATGTAATGAGCTAGAAATGTAGTAGAATAACCTTATCCACCATTTTTAAAAATCTAGGCATATATTTCTATCTTGAATGGAGCCTTTAGTTGTATGCACTAGAAACATAAAAAGGGGATGTCTAGTTTGATTTCAAATTCAAATTTACCAATAATTTATGAAATATAAATTATTTTATAAGAAAGTAGTCATGGTTTTTTAAATTTATTTTCAATGTGTCTTGTGATGATAATAATAGTCCATTAATAATGATGTTTTTACTTTTGTTTCAACATGAACATTCCCCTACCATTTTTGGATGAGAAAAATATATTTGTCGATTATGTTTAACAGGACATGTAGTATTTCATTAATGACTTGATAATGTTTTTCAGGATGTTCTAGAAGTTTTTTCTCCATATTTAGTTGGTTATAGTGTTTGTAGAGAAACCAAGACTACAGGTTTAATTTAATATATTGATGTCTTTTTATTATTTTTGTTTTCTCACAAACATTGTACTCACCTTTACCTATTTCTCATAAAATTGTGTGAAAATATGTAATTTTTTTGGTGTTATAAATAACATATATTGAAGTCTAATCCATGTGTTCAATATAAGTAGATGATATGTGAGTTTCTAATTAGAACCGAGGTGGGTTTCTTACTGTGTGAAATCTGGATTCTACATATTATGTGTCAAATTTGGAGTCTATGAATTCTAAATCAGTGTAATCTGTGTAATTTTTGGAATCTTTGAAATCCATCCACTCACCTATTTCTCATATGGGTTTCACAGAGTTCCAATTAGATTTCACACAAAGCCTAGATTTTACTTATATTATACACATGGCCTAACTTAGGTTTCCCATGTGGCCTATCTGAAAAGTGGAATATAGAATAGGTTTTTAGTCTTCTCATATCATTATCTTACAAAAAAAATATAATTAAATTATCTTCTATCATCTTATTTTATCCTTCATAATGAATTTTCTTCACACACTACTTCAAATATTCTCCTCCTCCATGGACATGTACATCACATACCAATACATTAGAAAATCCTAATCAATCAAAATCTTTTACAAATGGGCCATGAATATCATCCCAATATAATCAAAACATTTTATCCTACTATACATAAAACAGTTCATGGTGATGGTTAAACTAATCAAACTTCAACATTTAGGCACCATTGTAATGCTTTCATCCCCTTAAGATAAATAAAATGTTCAACTCATATTTATTCATTTTATTTTGTTCTATTATGTTTTCTTATTCATCTTTATTTTTATTAAATATCTTATAGATAAACAAGGGATTATTGTATTTTAATTTAATGAAGTCAATTTTATATCAATATGGGGTAATGATTTTTTATCTAAATATTTTTTAAACTAAATTAAAATAGGGGTAAGTTTTTATTACATTTGTAGACAATTTCATGGTGATACAATTTTATAATATAATTGGTAGTCTAAATTTTAATTTAGATCTAAAATAAAACGAAAATTATTGAATTAAAACTCTATTTTTATTTAAAATTATCAAAATTTTATTATATAGATTTTAAAAACTATGTAAGAGTACTGTGGTTTAGTAAATTAATGTGTACGAAAATTCCTTATTTTTTTCAAAACTTGTAAATATATGATTATTGAAGAAATGTAATTCATAAATTATATAATCAAATAAAATTTTCTATTTATCATATTTAATAATTTTATGGCCTCTAAATTTGTATAAATATTTTTTTCATTCTTGTTATAAAATGATATAAAATTGTTACAACATGAAATTAATTTATTATAAAGTGTGTTTTAATATAGTTTTATTATTTTTATATGTAGGGGTGTTCTATGTTGACCTAACTCAACCTGGCTAATCGGGTTGGGTTAGGTTGGGTCAGGTTAAAATCATAAAAAAATTTGGTTGGGTTCTGGTAGATTAAACAGTATAAAGGTTGGATAATTAATAACCAAAACTGACTCTTTAACCTGATTACTGGTGGAAATTCATAAACAAATTAATTTATTAACCCTCCCTCATCACAATGTTTCATCATACCTAGATCAATTTCCTCCCTCCCCCAATCTATTTGTGATCGAGAGTGATTCATGATAGATAAACCCCAATCCCTCCCTTCCTCTCTCACACCCAAATGATTCATTACCTTTTAGAATCAAGATAATCCTTTACACTATAAAACATATTCCATTAATCCATTTTACACCCCCTACTCCTTCTACTTCAATATGTGATCCGTCTTGTATACCATAATCCATCACAAATTCTAGTTATTATTTTATTTTTCTTACCTTCCTACCTCAATTTGTTCCCCTCATTTTCATGCATCATGAATGAAAACCTGAATTGAATTGTTAATACATTGAGTTTTTATGAAATTTCTACCACAATTCAAGATCAAATTCTCTCTTTCTAAAAATGAATCAAGGATGTAAGAAAAATCTTTACTTAAGGTGTCAAATTATCAATGTTTTATAAATTATCTGAAGCCTGAATTTCATTATTTTTTGGAATATACATTTCTTTATTTCTTTCTAATTCATAGTGTTAATGGAACTAACATATTATAGTTTCTATTTAAATATTGTGAAAGTGTTTCTGAAAAAAATTTATACCAAGGTAAATGTTTTAAATATATTTTATTATCTCTATAATTATTTTAATTAACCTAAAACAAATAAATGCATGTGTTTTGACCCAACACATACTTTTTTGCTACATATTCCTTGAAAATTCATTTTTTTTTGTAATTATTTTAAATATTATGAACTCTTTAGCATCAATTCATTTTTTTAATTTAATTCTTGTCATAGTCGTTAATAGATAATGAAAAACAAGGAACAAAATACGATATTTTTTTACAGACTGCTTTGGGTATGATAGATGAATTACAGTTAATATTGAATTCTAAGATGATGGAAAACTAAAAGGTATGGGTTATTGTCTGTGACTATGAATAAAAATGGGTAGTACAAGCCATAACACAATTTTATGTTCAACATGGATAGGGTTTAGATGATATTTTGAAATAGTTTAGAGCAGTTGAGATAATTACACCATGTTTTCACATTACAATTCCATGGTGAGAGAAAATATATATATATATATATATATATTTCAGATCTCTATATTATATTATTCTGATTCCATGTACACTGGAAAAATTTATATATATATATATGTGTGTGTGTGTGTGTGTGTTTTATATTATTTATCTTACTATTTTCGAAACATATTTATAGTTTTGATTATAATTTTTTACATATTAATAGGTTTATGGTTTTCCCTGCATATTCCTTTCTTTTGGGTTTCAAATTCATAGTTTCAAGATTAAATAAAAATGTCTATTTTATATATTATGGTAAATGAATTCATATAACAATTTGAACTTTTTATGGTGGGTTTTTTTTTGCATTCATATTAAGTTTAAATTACTTAAGATTAAATTAAAAATCACTCTGGCAATGTATATTGACAGATTCAGAGATTAATTTTATTTTATGGATGGTTGGTATTTGATTTAAAATCATATGCTCTTATAAAATAATTTTCTTTCATTCTAGAATTAAATAGTTAAATTCATTATAAAATGATAATAAAATAGGTGGTATTTATAGAAATTAAGGAATATATACTAATAGAATTTTAACCTCACCTATACAATTATTAATAAAATTTATGTATATTATAAGTTAAAATATGATATATTTATATCATGAAATAGTAAATAAATTTTTTGGAGATGATAAACAAAGTGTTGGTATTTTTTTTTAAAATAATTATTATTTATAATTTCTAATTAATTTAACGATTTAAAAGAAAATTTATTTTCAGATATTATATTAATAAATTAATATTTTATTTTCTTATGATTATAAGATAATTTTATGAGACCATAATTACTTTTTCAAAGTATTATAAAATTAGTTATAGTTTTAAAATTTATATTTTTTAAATAACTTATGATTTTGATTAAAAATTAAATTTATCATATTTAGAATATTATTTTCATAAAATAGAATTAAATTTTAAATTATACACATTGAAAAAAATGCAGGGTGAATTTTTTGGATTTTTCTAAAATACTTTAATTTTTGGTGAATAGTGAAATATAGTAATTTACAGTACAAGATAAATATGTGAATTATTGAGTCCTGGATGATATATGGATGATGTAATCCAATAATCTCAAATTATCCATCATTAATTTAATATATTTAATGATAATTATCAAACTATTCATAGTCTTGAGCCTAAATAATAAACTAATGAATAAAATAATCGAAAAACACTCTTGTCCTCTTTTATAAATACTACCCCTCACAAGCTCTTCTCCAAACACCTTAAAAACATATATATTATTTAATTTCTAACAAATTTTATTCTTAGGATTCTTACCCAAGTCCAAGACCTTTTTTTCTCACCAAAATTCCAAAACTAAAGGCATTAAGGAGGTTTTTATAGAGAAGGTTTCAAGAGGTAAAATCCACTTTCATTTTCTTTTATTTTATTTCTAATTTATTTTAATTTATTATTTCATCCTCACCTCCCAGTATCCATGTGGAATTAAAAATATAATATCTTATATATACTATAATTTTATCAGGTTTTTGGAAAACATTTCTCATCTACATCTTTATCCTCTCCCAATTATTCAAAAAATGAGAACATCATTTGTGATGTGTTAATTAACTATCGTTCTATATGATACAATTTAATTTCCTCTAATACCTCGAGTCTAGAAATAAAAACCTTATTATTGGTAAATGATATTTTTATGCATATTATAAGTTATATAATGTTATGTAACCAATATATTATCATGATATTAAATATAATGATACAAGTAGATGATTGTCTTAAAACCCGCCTAAATAAACTAGATCATTTTTATTGAGGTTTTATCTAATGATTCATCATCATATCAGAAAAAACGATATAAGATATAATTTAAAACTATAAAAACATATTAATACCATTTATATACACTTACGTAGTATTTATTCCACTTGATATGAAAATCAATAATGAACCATCCATGGTAATCATGAAAAGAATGCACCTGAAACAATAGAAATAACAAAATATAATTAACAAATGGGCGGAGAATTGTTATAATATGGTCATATAAGGTCATTTTAACATCAGTATAGTTCTTTAATAAATTAATAACACTCTTTAAACCATTATCTATAAGTTCTTAACTCATTTCAAGTTAGACGAACCTGAGGTAAGGGACTTTTCTTTAAAAATCCTCTTTTAAATTTATATGTTTTCAAAATTCAAAAGGAATGTTTTTATGAAAGAATAATTGTTTTATGATTATGTTATGGTTATTGTAAATTGTTTATAATGAGGTTTGGTACCTATGTCTACCTCCAATGAATTTGGTATGTTTATGTTGTAGGTCGACTGTAACGGTTACTCCAAGTGTAACTATGGTGGTTACACCATAAGGTAGTCATGAGGGTTACATCATAAGGTTGTTTTGAGGGTTACATTGTAAGGTAACCATGAGGATTAAAATAATATGGTATCCACAAGGTTTACGATATTAATTAATTAACTCCCCATGTTACCTATATGAATTTCTTTATGTTTTATATGTTTTATGGAAATCTCATGTTTTCAAAAATTAATTATATGATACATTAAGGGTGAGAAGTATATATTGTGAAAATGATTTCACATGTTTATAATCATTAATGGAATAACATGGCCTTTATATTTCTTGTACCTTACTAAGATTTTATATTCTCCTCCCATGTTTTTAAATGGGTTTAATAGGATTTAAGGATTGGTAAGAGAAGAGAATAAGCCAAGATAAACGTTGTAAAAAACTATCCTGAAAAGAACTCATGTTTTATTAAAAACTTGTCTATTATGGAATTAATAGAAACTTTTATTTTTAACCAATTTTTATGATTGTTTATTGATATTTATTATGTATTAATTCTCTTAAACTCTTAACTGAAATTTTTTTTGAATGCTATTATTGTACTATAGTTAAATTTAATATATTATGTAATTTTACGGTCATGTCATTATAGTTGGTATTAGATCATGGTTTAGATACATTTTGGGGTTTGGACGATGTCAATATAATTATATAAAATAATTTTACCTTATGAATATGTTTAAATGATATATAATTTAAATATGACCATGTTTCTTCAACTAAGATATGTCTGTTCAGAATGGTTTTCCACATAAGAAATAGTGAAACTAAAGTATGAAGGCACCGAGGGGATGATATCATTCTGAATTTGAAACCTAGAATGGTGGGAATTGGAAATGAGATGTTTTTTATAGTAATGGACCATTTTAAAATGGCCATAAATGGATATGGTATCCATGTAATAAAACAACCAGATCTACCAAAAAGTGACATGATGATAGTGGAACATTTTTTGAGGAAACACCATCCAGCATTCTATGGATCTTCTGACCCAGTTGTGTGTGAAGGGTGGATTAAATCCCTTGAATTTATATTTTATGTCATGGGGTTTTCAGATAATCTAAAGGTTACTCTTTCTATTTTTAATTTTGAAGGTGAATCTGAGTAGTGGTGTTCAATGGCCAAGAGTATCAGGGATTTCTAGGGGATGGATGCATTGGAATTGGATGGATTATTGATATTTATTATGTCTTAATTCTCTTAAACTCTTAACTGAAAAAATCATTTTGAATGTTATTATTGTACTATAGTTGAATTTAATATATTATGTAATTTTACGGTCATGTCATTATATTTGGTATTAGATCATGGTTTAGATACATTTTGGGGTTTGGACGATGTCAATAGAATTATATAAAATAATTTTACCTTATAAATATGTTTAAATGATATATAATTTAAATATGACCATGTTTCTTCATCTAATATATGTCTGTTCAGAATGGTTTTCCACATAAGAAATAGTGAAACTAAAGTATGAAGGCACCGAGGGGATAATATCATTCTGAATTTGAAACCTAGAATGGTGGGAATTGGAACCGAGATGTTTTTTATATTAATGGACCATTTTAAATTGGCCATAAATGGATATGGTATCCATGTAATAAAACAACCTGATCTACCAAAAAGTGACATGATGATAGTGGAACATTTTTTGAGGAAACACCATGTAGCATTCTATGGATATTCTGACCCAGTTGTGTGTGAAGGGTGGATTAAATCCCTTGAATGTATATTTGATGTCATTGGGTTTTCAGATAATCTAATGGTTACTATTTCTATTTTTAATTTTGAAGGTGAATCTGAGTAGTGGTGTTCAATGGTCAATAATATCAGGGATTTCTAGGGGATGGATGCATTGGAATTGGATGGATTTAAAAATATGTTCATTGAAAAATATTTTCCAAAGGTGGTTCGACTTAGAATAGAAAATAAATTACAAGAATTGAATTAAGATGAGAATTATTTAGTAGTTTTTTCTGAAGAAAACTTCACCCAATTGGAAAGGTATGATCCAAATCTTATTCAGGATCTTAGTAGAAAAGTTAATCATTTTTACTCTCAATTTAACCCAGTATATCAAAGGGATTTGGACTCCCATGAATTAAAAAGTTATGAGAAAATTTTTTGATGTGCTGAGAGGGTAGAAATAGAGTTTTCTAATGATCATGTGTCTTTTGAAAATATCCATACAAAGAGGTTCAGATGGAATGTCATGGGTAATAGTCAATAAAAGAAATATGAAGGTAAGATAATTTAGTTTCAAATTTGTGGGAAGTATGGTAAAAAGAATCCTGGGGTATTCCATTACAAATTCAATAAAAAATTTCATTTTGAAAATATTAGACATATGGATAGATATTTCAATGAAAAATATCTTAGTGATTGTATGTTTAATTCTAATAAAAAATTTTAAAGTGTTTTAAATGTGGTGAGATGGGTCATTATGAAAATAACATCGCAAAGAAAGATCTAAATGATGGAAATCAGCCAGATTATAAGCATAAAGGTGTAGTGAAATATATAAGGACTACTTCAGAATATAATGGTCCACCCAAGAAAGTGTAATTATGTATATTTTTTTACTCATATTTTTTTAATATCTTGTTTGATACTGCGTCCACAAATTTCTTTATTAATGAAAAATTTTATGGAAAATTCGAAATCTCACCTCCAGAAATGAAACAAGATTTTATTATTATAATAGAGGGGGGGTTATTAAACAAAAATGAAATTATAATAATCTTCATATTTTTGTCTATTTAAATACATTACATTAAAACCATGGTGTTTTTTCCTTAGTAGAGTTTAATGTTATTATGGTTATGGAATGGATTTCATTTTATCAGGGTAAGATTTATTATAGATCCAAATAAATTTTTGTTCTGAAATATTTTCAATTTGAATACAATAATAAAACCATACCATTGATAACATATTAGAAAGCTAAGAAACTATTAAAAGATAGAAATTATGTTATCTTGAATATATTATTGAAAAAATGGAATATTTGATATTAATGATGTGCCAGTGGTAATTGAATATCTAGAAGTTTTTTCTGATGAGTTTCCTAGTGTAATACTTGATATGTAATTTTGAATTTACTATTGACTTAGTTCTTGATGTTAAGATAATTTTAAAACCAACTTATTGAATGTCTAAGGTGTCCCTCTAAAATTTAAAATGTAGTTACAGGAGTTTCTTGATAAAGGTTTTATTCAACCTAACACTTAAAAATGGGGTGCTCCTATTTTTTTATGAAATATTGTTCCGTGATGATTTTTATTGAATATAGAGCTTTGAATAACATTACTATTAAAAATAAGTAACAATTTCATCCTATAGATGAATTATTTAATTAGCTCTAAAGAGATCAGTATTTTTCCAATATTGAATTGATATCCAGGTACCATCATTTGAAGTTGAATGAAGATTAAATTCCAAAAAAACTATTCCAAACTAGATATAAGAATTATGAGTTAGTTGTTATGACTATTCATTTCAAAAATCCCTCTACTATATTTATGGATCTTATAAATAAAATATTTCATGAATATTTGGATAAGTTTTTTTTTGTTTTTTAATGATATTTTAGTGTTTTCAAAATGTTATTAGTATCAGTAAAAACATCTCATGATTTTTATGAAAACAATTAAAGAAAATAAACTATACAATAAATTTAGAAAATGTAATTTTTGGTAGAAAACGAGTTCATTTCTTAGGAACATTATTAATAAGGATGGAATAATATTTGATCCCTCTAAAAATAATGGGTTTATGAATTGACATGACCTAAAAATGTTACTAAGATTCTTAGTTTTCTTAGATTAGTTGGATATTAACAGTGGTTTTCAAAATGGTTGGATTAGTCTGCTATTTTAGTGTTTTCAAAATGGTTTTTTAGAACTTTTCACTATTATCTAGCTCGCTAACTATGTTAACATGAAAACGGGTAAAATTAATTTGGATAGAAGAATGTGATATTTTTTGGAACTAAATAGGATATGGGATAATTATATGGTTTTGGCCCTTCATTCCAAAAAAATGGTGATTTTATCATCTACATTGATGCTTCATTGAATTGACTTGGTTGTGTTTTGATGCAGAATGATCAAGTAATTTTTTATAAATTAAGACAACCGAAACCTAAAGAGTTAAATTATCCTACCCATGAATTGGAATTAGATAATGTTTTTTTTCTTTAAAAATTTGAAATAATCATTTATATATATATCCAATTGTGAAATATATACCATCTATAATTTTTTTAAGTATATATTTACTCAGAAGGAATTGAATATGAGTCATAGATGATAGTTGGAACTGATAAATGATTATGATTTCATGATCAATTCCCATCCAAAAAAAATAATTGATGGATTACTTGAGTCAAAAACATCAGTCTACATTAACAATTTTAGGTCAAGAACATGACCCCTTGGTTAATGATTTGATTATTTTTTTCTTGGAAGTTTTGGGTGCAATAAATTCCTCTATTTTTTCATGTATCAATGCAGTCATCTCTCTTAGAAAAAATTGAGAAAGTGCTGAATAAAGACCATGAGTTATATAAAAAATGTAGAATTGTTGAAAAAAAGAATGTTTTTATAGTTTTATATTGATAAATATTGTGCTTTGATATTCAGAAATGTATTCTGTGTGTCATGTGATTCACAATTTTAGAAATATTTATTAAGTAAAGATTATAGATATTCATTTTCAATTTGTCCTGGAAGAACTAATATATAAAGGTACATTTAGGAGTATTACTGATGGGATGTAATGAAAATAGATATTTCTGATTTTACTATGAAATTTTTGACTTTTCAACAGGTTAAAGCATAGTAAAAACTATGAAAGGGGATGCATCAGGATTTCCAGTACCATAGTGTAAATGGAACAATATATCTATGGACTTCATGGTAGGACTACCAAAGACTTCTTGGGGTAATAATATAATTTGGGTTATTGTTGATCAATTGAAAAAATCAACACATTTTCTTCCTATTTGAGATATTATGTCCTTATATCAGATTTCTCAATTTTACCTCAATGAGATAATCAGGTTACATGGACTTATTATCTTAATTATATCTAAATGTAATCCTAGGATAACTTCTACCTTTTAGAAAAGCCATCAGTAGTCATTGGGAACTAAATTAAATTTATCAATATCCATTCATCCTCAATATTGTGGATGTTCATAGAAAAATATTCACGCATTGGAGGATATTCTTTGAGCTTGTTCAATGGATTACTATGGAATTTGTGATCAACATCTTTATTTAGTTCAATTTTCTTGTAATAATAGTATTCATTCTAGTATACAGATGGAACCTTTTGAGGCATTTTTGGAAATCATTATAGAACTCCTACATTTTGTGATGAAGTTGGGGAAAGGAAGTTGATAAGACAAGAATTATTATAGGAAGTGGCTAAGAAATTAAATAGGATCCATCAAAATATGAGGATATCATAAAGTAGTTAGAATATTTATAAAAATAGCAGGAGAAAATATATTTCTATCATGGTATTTTATCATGTCTTTCTCAAATTTTATCCATGGAAAAGTGTTATTCATTTTGGAATGAAGGGATAGCTAAGTCCACAATTCATTAGACCATATGAAATCCTAATTAAAGTTGTACAAGTTTCTTACTCAGTGGATTTTCCTCTGAGTTTATCTTAGGTACAAAATGTTTTTAATATTTCAATGTAGAGAAAGCATGTTCCGGATTCATCTCATGTTTTGAGCCCAAAATTTTTTCAAATCAAAGAGAACCTTTCTTATGAAGAAAATCCATTTCATATTCTTGATCATAGAGAACATGTATTATGGAATAAGGTAATTCACTAGGTTATGGTTTTGTGGAGAAGAACATGGTTGAAGAAGAAACATGAGAATCTGATAATTCTATGAGGTAAAAGTATGATCACTTGTTTAGTATATGAATAAAAAAATTGTGAGGATGTAATTTCCAAAAGGGGTGAGAATGTAACAACCCAGGTACTTATAAAAAAATTCATTTTGGAATTAAATAGTTAAATTCATTTTTAATTTATATTGAAATAAGTGGTATTTATATAAACCTATAAATATATGCTATTAGAATATTAAACTCACCTATTAATATATAAAAAAAATTATATTTTTTGAGAAAAATGAGGATAGAGGCTCTTGCATTAAGAAAAAAATAATTAAACTAGCCTAAAGGTAGCCATAAAACATTTTTTTTCTACACAAGATTATAAATAAATCATTACACATAATGTTGGAAAAAGTGCAACCTCTTCATTCACTCCATTTTTGGAAAGTGCATCTACAAGACTATTGGACTTGTGGAGAGATTGTGTGATAATATAACTAATTTATTCATGTTGGTCAAGGAAGTTGATCCATTTCACTTTCATTTTCTAGGAAAGGTGAATCTACCCTTTTCTAACAGCTTGAACAATACTTATAGAGTCGTATACAAACCAAATTTTGTTATATATTCATCTCCATGAAAGGTTCACTAAATTAATCATCTCATTCTTTTTTGCCTCTAAATACATAGCAGTGCCACCGAGGCCAAATTGGTGGCCAATGTGATCACTATCAAAGACCCTAAAAATAAAACCATGCCATTCTAGTTTGGGATTTCCTATCGAGGACCCATCATAATTTCATTTCATTCAGACAAAAAGAGGATGATACCATAAAATTTAATGGTATCATATGGTAGAGGATAATTCCCATGGATTCTCAAACATCTCAGTATGGTAAAATATTTCACTGAATTATTACAGTGATCCATGTGCAGTGCATTTTCATGCTGGAAAACCCAAATGATTTCATCAACCGCTAGTTGGTGTAGAAACTGGTCTTCTTGTGATTGAATTTGTTATGGCTCTTCCATGTTACATGCACCAGTTCAGAACAATACCCCATTAATATTTTAGATATTTTCGTGGATAGTGGGATGTTAAGTAGTTGTGGTAGGAAATATATTATAGAATAAGCTTTAGGATGTGAGAACAAAGAGATTAAACAAATCTTTCCTAAGTAAAGAGGTTGTTTAATAGCATAAAAAGAGATTATCCACATCTTCATGGTGTTTTTTAAAAAGTACACATCTTGATAATAGGAAAATACCAACTCGTTTTCGGTTAGCATACACCAAAAGTATTTTATGTTAAATTCTCAAGAACAAAGTGAATATTGATGGGGACATACAACATTTGTTAAGGTTTCTAACCCATTTGAGAGTGCCCTGAGTCAGATGTTTATAAAATTCCTTATAATCAAGTTTCCTAGATGGGACTAGTTCATATATCAACATATATCCTTGACTTAAGAATGTGTAACTAGAAATAGTTTTTTGAATATTCTCTGTAAGCTCAGATAGGATATTCACTAGTTTCTTAATAGATATTTCACAATCAACACTTTGATCCAAAGAGTCAATACTATCTTTATGAGGTCTTACAGCCCAATTATCCTTCTATAATTTTAGATATCAATTGAAATTAACCAACTAGTGGATGTTTTTAATAATTTTTTAGAATATGTTTTTAATCCCAGGCCAAACCGAGGATTATAACTAGAATTGAGAGAATTCCTTTAGTTTTTCAACAAAACTAGATCTGAGAAAGTCTAGGGCATATGAATTTTTGTTTAAAAGTTTCCATATTAATTTTTCTTATAGTGAGTTATTGAATAGGGTCATGTTTTTAATTCCTAAGACTCCAAGATCATAGGGCATGATGCATTCATCCGATGAGACTATCAATATATTGTTTTCCAAAATACTTCCACTCTAAACAAAATTTCTCATCTGAGTGTTGAAGGGATTAATAACTGAGTTAGACCTGGAGTAAACCAAAAAAGAGTATACCATTTTTGAGACTATCAAATGTTTGGATAGACAAGCTCTTCCAACTATTGAGTGTGATTTTACTTTCTAAGAAGTTAACGCTCTATGAATCTAACTCAGAATATTTATGAAGTACAAAGCATGAGGACTTCCCCAAAATAGAGGTACACCAAGGTACGTGAATGGTAATTTTCCCTCTCTTTTTCCCATGACATTGATCATAGTGATTTTTAAAGAGCTTGATATATTTTTACCGATGTAAATGAAGGATTTATTCCAGATGAATTCCTGGCCCGATATCCCTTTATAATGCAAAAGGGAATTCTTTATATTATTGATGTTTCTCTTATCAACCTGATTAAAACTGATGATTTCATCAGAAAAAATAGGTGAAAAGGGGTTGAAATAAATTTTTCTTTCCATATGGTTTTAAGGTCACCATTTTCCACTATATTGAGAATAATTTGATTGAGGTAGTCTTCTTCAATTTCCAAGATTATTGAAGAAAGGGGTCTCCTTTTCTCACCCCTCGCAAGCACTTGAAGGTTCCCTCTGGGGATCTACTAATTAAGAAAGAAATTAGGTCATATCTATGAATATATTTTATCTAGAAAGTAAACTTATCATTGAATCCAAAACTCACTAAAATATTTCAGATTAATCCTAATCCCATTGTGTCAAATTATTTGTTAATGTCAAGTTTGAGTGCAATATTCCCTCCCCTTTTGGATTTTCTAATAAGGTTAAAACATTCTATGGAATTGATCAAGAAATACTGTATGTTTTTAACTTTAATAGATCTAAATTTATTCCAATAGATAATTTTGTTCGAGATTCAAAGGAATTTAGGGGTGAGGGAAATGAATTGGGAAATAAAGCCTTGGGGGAAGGACTCTCCATTAAAGAAATGAATAACCAATTTCCAAACATCATTTTGTATAACCTCCCAAATGTACTGAAATAAATAGTTTTTAAATTCATCTAGTCCATGTGATATTCCTTTGTTGAGGTCAAAGATAGCTTCTTTGATTTCAATATCCATAGGGATTGAAGTTAAGAATAAGTTCTCAGTCTCAATAACAATCTTTGGAATGATACCTTCATTATGTTCCACCTCCTTTGGTGGTCCATTAAAGAGACTCTCATAGTAAGAAAAAATATGGATAGTATGTCTACTATTTCATTTTGAATTTGATCTCTATTCCTCAAGAGAGAGAGAGGCTTATTTAACCTTCTTATTATTTGGAGGGAGTTGAAAAATTTGGTGTTTTGATCCCTATAATTAATCTATATGACCTTGAACAATTATTTTTTGAATGTTTATTTTGAGTCTAACTAGGTCTTGGAGCTGGTTAAACAGCTCTTTTTCCTGAGTAACCCCTCCAGGAGAATCATGCTTTGTGATATCTTCCTGAATTTCGTTAGGAGATATTTCTAGTGAGTCAATTTAAGCATCTATATTTCTAAAATATTTTTAATCCATTCTTCCGTAATAGCTTTCAAAATTTTCATTTTGGAGAGCCACGCAATCAGGTTTTCATGATATTCAGATCTGGACCATGTATTAGAAACAATTTTATGGCATTTAGGGAGGTCATCCCATACATTATTAAATATAAATGGGATAAAAATATTCTTTTCATTTCCCAGGAAACTCACCAAGAGAGGATAATGGTTAAAGTTGTGTTTTTCTAGGGTGATACATGAAAGATAACTCCAATTAAATGTTGGTATTTTTTAAAACATTAATGTTTATTTATAATTTTAGAATTATTTTAATTATTTAAAATAAAAATTTGTTTCATAAAATATATTCATTAATTAATATTTTATTTTCTTATGGTTACAATATAACTTTATGATACCTTAATTAATATTTTAATGTCTTATAAAATCAGTTATAGTTTTAAAATTGAAATTTTTCAAATAAATTATGATTTTAATTAAAAATTAAATTTATAATATTTAGAAAATTAATTTCATACAATGGAGTTCATTTTTTAAAATCTACACATTGAAAAAAATGTTGGGTGAATTTTTTTGGGCTTATCTAAAATACATGAATTTTTGTGAGTAGTGAAATATAATAATTTACAATATAAGCTAAATACATGAATTATTGAGTCACGGATGATGTGTGGCTGATGTAAGCCCATAATCTCAAACTATCTTTCATTATTTTAATATATTTAACAATAATTATCTAACTATTCATATTTTTAACCAAAATAATAATCTTAGGAATAAAATAATCAAAAAAACTTCTCGCCTCCACTATAAAATCCACCTGTCACCACCTCTTCTCATCAAACCTCACATCATTTTAGATTGTTTAATTTACACCCAATTCCACAATTAATCCTATTACATATATAAAATACCTTCTTGTCTTACAAAAATTCCAAAACAAAGATCCTTAAAGAGGTTGTCAAGGATAATAATTCCAAAGGTAAATCCTCATTAATTTTCTTTAATTTTCTGTTCAATTTCCTTAATTTTCTTATTATATCATCACCTACCCTTATCCATATGGAAGAAAAACTCTATTTTCATATATATTGAAATTTATTCATGTTTATGGAAAAAATTAATCATCAAACTTCTTTTCTTCTCCCTTTTATTGTAAAAATGAGAATAATATCTATGATGTGTCAATTTATCGTTATCATGGATGATACACTTTCATTTTCTATTACCACCTTCATGGTTGGTGATAAAACTGTAATTATGGTAACATAATATTTTATTAAACATATTATAAGTTATATAATGTTCTATAACGAATATATAAACATGATATTAATGAAAATGAAATAAGTTCCTGATGGTCGTAAAAACTACCTAAATAAACTAAATCAATTTCATTCAGGTTTTATCTAATGATTCAACCGTATTTAAAAAATGATATATGGTATAATTTTATACTCTACAAAAATATTAATAGCATTTAAATCCCTTTATGTTGTTTTTATTCCATTCTACTAGAAAATCCATAACGAATCAACCATGGAAATCATGAAAAGAACGCACCTAAAACAATTGAAACAACAAAATATTATTAATAAATGTGTGAATGGTCGTCATAATATGGTCATATATGGTAGTATAAAAATTATTATAGTTTATTAATAGGTTAATAATACTATTTAAACCATTATACATTTGGTTTTAACTCATTTGAAGTAATAAGAACCCAAGGTAAGGGACGTTTCTTCAAAAAAACTCTTTTAAATTTCGATTTTTACAAAATTCAAAAGAAATGTATTTATTCTGTTATTCTTATATTATAATTTTGTTTTGGTTCTTATTAATTGTTTATTATGAATATTATGACATATATATCCTTCCAATTAATTGGGTATGTTTATGTTTGAGGTTGACTATAATTGTTACTCCAAGGGTAACTGTGATTGTTACACCATAAGGTTGTCGTGAGGGTTGCATCATAAGGTTTATGTGAGGATTACATTATAAGGTACCAGTGAGGATTACAAATCATATGGTATCTGTGAGAGTTAAAATCTTATTTAAGTAATTTCCTAAGTTACCTATATGGTTTTATTTATGTTTTCTATGTTTTTTTGGAATTATCATGTTTTAATAATGTAATTATATGATACTTTAACTGCTGGAAGTATATCTTATGAAAATGATTGAAAATGTTTATAATAATTAATGGAATAATTATTCCATTCTCATTTATTTTCCTTACTGATATATTTTGTCTAGTTTTTAAATATTTTCACTGGGTTTAAGGATTGGTAAGAGAAAATAAGAATACAAGATAAATGATGTGAAAAAAATTCATGAAAAGAAATCACATTTTATTAAAAAAAATACTATGGAAGAAATGAATAATTTTTAGTGTTATACACTTTTTATTCTTTTGTATTGATATTTATTATATAATAATTATCTAAAACATTAAACTAAAAATAGATTTGGTAATCTAATAAGTTTATTATTGTTGAATTAACTAGATTATGTAATGTTTGAGGTTGGGTCCTTATATTTTTTTGGTTGTATATTCCTTATAGTTGATGTTTACTTTAGTAAAGTAAAAAATTTAGTAGAAGTCAAAGTGTAAAAATTATTCATATGGGGAGTTCAACATCTTGAGTGGATAATTTCTGTAATTTAAGGAGAGAAGTATATAGAAATTTTTTTAAACTTTTCTTACACTGAAACCTACCTAAATATCTTATTATTGCCCAAGAAATGATCCATAAATTGAATATGTTCTACCAAAAACTTTCAAATTATCTTTTTTGTGATGGGGTCAAGCTTTAGTTGATATGGGCCAAGATATTGAGTTGGACTGGGAAGCCTCTGATTTATAAAGTCTATAAGTTATGGGATAAATTTGATTTGGAGATGGGGAAAAAATTATTTCAATTGGTGTGTAATTGTATATATATTATGGGTTTTTGTGGTGGGGTTAAAGATATAGGGTTGGAAAGTTTTGGTGCTATATGGATGAGATAAACTATTTGAAAGCTTAAATAAGTCTTCTTGACATTTAGTTTAGTAGGTTATTTAATAAAGTAAATAATTCCACTCATCATGTCATTTATTTTAAGAAAAATTCTACATCATACGAGAAGATTCCATTTTTATTAAAAACTAACCCAAAATAATGTTTATGAAATAATGGTTACTCCATCTCGATCAACAGTCACCAAAAGGACCTGAATCTCTTCCTCATTTGTCACAGTAAACTAATCCATTTTTTATTAGTGGAAAAGAAATCCTATAACTCTCATGGGATTATTTTTTACCCAATTTTTTATTCATATTTAATTCATCTGTTTTAATGTACCTTTTGTCTCTTTGGACATATTTTTTGGTTTTTAAGTACTTTCAGTTGTGTGGTGTCTAGCTACATGATTCAAAGGGGACATGGTTATTCTTTCTTCCTTTATTTGGTTTTATGATTGGGTTATTTTGAAATAACTAATTGTTATTTTTCAATTTAGATGAATATCCATTATTATATAATTTTTTTTTTCAATTTTCTTTACATTTACTATATTATTCACTTCATTTTATGATGGGGGTGTTTCATTTAAAATTAACAGTATTTTTTTACTAGACATTGAATTAATTGATCTATATTTAATTTATTATATAGTTTTACAATAGTTTCACATCCCATCCAACCTAATATGACCTAAACTAAACTGTTAAGGGTTGGTTCAAGTTGGGTTCTTTAGGAATAAATCATGTTCCCTGACCCAAACCAACCAATGGAAACACATTATTATAAGTGAAAATACTATAGGTATATTATGTTATCACATTTACCTAATTTTCATTAACCTTATATCAAAGTTCAAGAAATTATGTGTCATTATCATAAAATAAATCATAATTTTTAGATCTATTAACATGATGCATGATATCTTATTAAACATTATATACTTTTTACAATATCTACTTTAACAATATGTCATGTGACATTGTAAAATTAATTTAACAATGTTAATTTCATTTTCTTTTAAGGGATTTTTCTTGTGATGTATTATTTTGTTTGAAATGTTATTTATTTTTAGGATTTGAAGTATTTTTATTACATAATTATTGAATGGGCAGGTTTTTCATGTAATTATAAGGATTTTCTTGCATGTAAGAAGTGTCAGGGTACAAAAGGTTAAGAACCATCTAGTATATTGCTCTATCTATTATCTATTGTTGTATAGGGGTCCAATTTAAAGCATTTAAATCCTAATATGTTGTCATCAAGAAGGTGATCAAATCCTACTATTGATAATCAGTATGTTTGTAGAAAAACTGGTTTCAAAAAATGAAAAAAAAATGTTAAGGTTGAGTTTTGAAAAAATTATTAAATGAATAATTTTTTATAAATAAGGATGAAAAAAATATTTTTAATAAAAGTTTTATGAAAAATAATTTTTAGAGGTAAGACAAAATTATTAAATTGAAAATAATAGGATAATATCATGGATTTTATTATCAATGTTTTTTTGTTCTTAGTTCCTTACCATTATTTCGAGGGAGTACACACACATTCTCATTTAGATTTTGACTTTTTTGTGTAATTTGGAAATTTTTTCGAGTTAAAATTCTTCTACAAAATGATTCCAAAATGAAGATGAGTTTCCATGTTGGTGAAAACAAATTCCATGAGTTTTATGGATGATTATAAAATATTTTGAAATTGAATGAAATTTATTTTTAACTAATAGTTTTTGTTTATTTTTATAATTTTATGTTATATTTATATTTATTAAGATATTATAAAGTTTTACCAGCATATATGATAAGATGAATGAATCATTTGAAAATAATTTAAAATTGATATTATTTTTTCATTTTTTAGTGATAGATAACATAATTTTCTCGATAATAATACAATCATAAATATGAATGCTAGAACTGGTATTATTAAAATATAAATATATAATATAAATATATTATTAAACATTTTAACCAATAGATATATTATCTATTTGTATTATTATAATTGTTACATAACTATTTTATATGTTTCAATAACTTTTAATGATACAGTTTTAACTAACAATTTAGTTTCAGGAATTTTTTTTGATAAATCTCTTTACCAATAGAAAATGAAATTTCACCATCAGATATACCCATATTAGAGGAATATAATTATTTTTAAGTCTTCAAATTGACATGGTGAATCCCAATTTTTTATTTTTTGAGAGGATGGTTATAGCTGTAAATTCATCATGTTAGGTAACTACTCTAATATTAAACAGTTTCAAATAGGGTTTATTCATGGAACTAGAAACACCCAATGAATCCTACATCTATAAAAATATGCATGCATACTTTCCAAAGGTAAATGGTAATTGGGGTTCCATACCAACGATGTTTAAGAAATCACATTGGTTGAAAGGATGGGAGATTTGGATCACCACACCAAGTTGGGGGAAATTATTTATTACTCTAAGTATCTCTTATATATTCAAGTCATGATCATGAATTTTTACAAGGTCTCAGTATGGTATTGGTTACCCTACCATTTATAAAAAATTATTGACTTCTATAGTTACATATTAGTGGTATCCCATCAACGTGAACTTATATATGTATCAAAGGTTCTACATCGATTAAATATTTTTTATGTATTATTATTTATTTATATATTTCACCAATTATGAATTAGTGATTTTGGTTTAGTGATTTCTATGATTTAAATCCATACAAATTGTAAAGAAAGAGTTTACTTTTATCTTCTATAGTAGTAATATTTCATGGTGTTCGTATCAATCCCATGAAGGGAATTCTTATGAATTCTTATAAAGGTAATCGGAACCCATATAGTTTGGTGTCACTTAATGAGAAAATACAGACCTTTTAGGGTTGTGTTAAAATAAATGACCTGTGAAATTTGATGTTGTGTATTATGGGTGACTAGGAAAAAGGTTCCTGACAATGGTCAGTGTAGGACTTATAGAAGAGAGTCCTGTTCTGGTTGAAATGAAAAGTAATGTGGCCTAATGTGGATGAGTTAGTTTACTAAGGGGTACGTCCATGTGAAAACTGTACTTGTTATGAATATAGCCTAATAAGGATTATATGATGGGACCTAGAGGTAATATAGGTCTCCGAGTGGGGGCATGATTTTATCTCGAATATGGCCTAATAAAAGATGGTATGTAGGGTATATGTCTCAGATGGATAGGGTATCCAAACTCACATGTATATAGATAAGTGAGGGAAGGATGAAATAATCACGTGAGGTGTATAGCCTGATAAGAAAAATAATGGAAGGCTAATGTTGTTGGGTTTGAACCTTAGGGTGCAATCTTACATATACCATCAAGACAAGAATCAAATACTATATAGTTCAAGTGACATGGGATAAGGTCATATGAAGAGACCATACCCTGTAGTTTAAAATAATCTGGTAAGGATATTTTAATGAAGTGTAGATTCATTCAACTAGGATATATATATATATATATTCGAATAATGGATATAAGGGATCAAGCCTCATAGAGGCTTCCTAAGTATCTTGTAAAGATAGGAATTAGAATCCATGCAGTACCAATTTTGATGTCATATATGTCATAAAAGGTATGAAAAAGAGGATTTAGTTGTCTTATAGATATAATTTGGTCCTTAGATATTTCATTGGGAGTGTGTCCCCTTTGAAGGAATGGAAAATGTAGTTGGGAAAAACACCTAAGAAGGAGTCTCAAAATGGAGGCATTTTCATTATATTAATAGAATGGTCATTAACTATTTATAAGGGAATGTTATTCATGCATGGTGTAAAAAAAAGAGATAATATATTATTAGACATATTTTAAGTGATATTATGATCGAATCAGTACGAGGAATAAACATTCACTCTTCCCTAAGAGAAATATGGTAATGAGTTAAATGAATAATATAGATCCATGAGAAAAGGAACAAAGTATCACAAGGATCATTATAATGTAAAAATTATATGGAGGGATTATAGTCTTCATGGGGAATATGGAATCATTAAAATATCGATGGAAATAAATTGGATATTGATATTGGGCCACAAAATGGATGATACATATCTTGATTGTAATAGTAATTAGAGTCCATGTAGTTCATAATTTCCTCTCTCATTGGTTGGTAAGGAAATATAATTAAAATCATTAGGATTATTAACTTATTGGTTATGAAATGTTATCATATTATGTTCTTACACTATGGTGGATTCCCATGTAGTATAGGAAGACAATATATACATGGAATTTCATGTGGAACTCTTGGGAGTTGGGAGATCGCATGATGTTAATAGGGTCACGGGATCATGTAAAGGAGTTTGGGGTTATGTGATCGCATACAGGAAGACATTCATGTGATATCATTATTGAAAGGGGTACTAGGATTTCATAATTGGGATTAGTTTAAGATATCGTGTGATGTGGTCTCATGACCAAGAGATCATCACATGATCATGTGATTGATAGTTCATCATGAGATAACATGACTGAGGAGTCATCATATGATCATATCTCTCAGAAGTAATATTTTATAAAATCCATTAATGAATGTTTCATGATATTGAAAAATGGTCAAATACTTTTTTAAGGTTTTTATTCATTAAAACTAGTTATAAAATTTCTAAATAACCAAATTAGAATTCATTCGACTCTCTTTTTCTCTCTTTGCATATCAATTATTTTTTATGTATTGAATTTTTTCAATAGTGTATGTCATGGGAGGTTATAAGTTTAATTTCCCTATATATAGGTCACAATCAAGTCATGTGAGCCACATCTATTGATTTTAGGTGGTGTAATATTTCCATATAAGTTGACATAATCTCATGTGCATCATGTGACTAGTCTGTATGTATTTGATCATATCATCTAATGAATATCAAGAAAAAAACTGAAAAGTATATTTTTCATGGATAGATTCAATTTGAAGTCAATTTCATGATTCTTTTGATTTTAGGTGATCATGTTACCCTAGGGGAGTCACATGAACTATTTTAGGTTATGTTCACATATATTCCCAAAAGGTTTCGTATAAGGAAGAACAAACATGAGATCATCTCATCATAGATAGTCTCAGTTTAATTAATCTTCTAAAATTAACAAATCTTGTATCTACAAGGAATCACATTAATAACTACGGTCAGAAGAAGTCCCATGTAATGAACTTACCCGAATACCCTCTCAAACTAGTACCCAACTTGATCTGCTACATATCTGAAGGGCGTTCCCAGACCCCATGGGATAATAACTATCACCTGAGAATCAAACAAAAACCTTATTGAATGATTTCACTCAATGTAAAGAAAAAACATGGCATATATACACATAAAAGAATGAAAAAACATAAGGTATAAATATATTCCTTGATAGATAATGAATGGTCGAAGAAACACAACTGAACAAGGTAGAAAAACAATATCCAAGTGGCAAGTCCAACCACAATGGTCTATAAATACAAAACGTTACTCCAAAATATCCATGTGATAATGTGGTAAACCTACCACCATCACACCACCAGCAACCCAAAACATATCTAACAGAAAACCTCACCACTTAATTTTAGTGCCTTTCCATTCTCTACATCAAAACACATAACCAGGTCTACGCACCACCAAAGGGGTACACAAGGTATGAGCTAACATTATTAATAGGGTCTCACCCAAGTGTTCCATATCAATTTTCTGAACAATAATCCAATCTTTCTAAACTTTGACTAAAACAAGGTATGATAACAAATTAACTTATTTTATATCAAAATCATGGAAAATAATTTTAATTTACCCTTTCTCAAAAATTTTAAATAAAACAAGTAAATCAGTTTCAAAGAATATTTTATCCATATATGATTGTAGATATATCTTTTAAAAATACATAATTCATCACATATCATATCAAATCCATTGAAATAAAAAAAATTATAATCCCATATCATAAGCATAGGTAAAATTATGTCAGGGGTAGCACTAGGTTAGGATAGCTAAATAAATATTACCTAACATAGACAATCATGTATATACGAATCCAATAGAGATATTATTCAAGTATAGATATTAGAGGAACACCCCATCAAGTGAACCCCCCAACATGTCTAATAAGTCCCTAGAACAAAAGTACTTTGAATCATTTCAAACCCGCATGAGCAAACCTGACAGTGGATAATACCAATTAATATACCTTACACATAAGTACCCAAGGATTCGCATGTGATCTATTTACAAAATAAATTTATCAACCCATTTAAATTATACCATTATTTTAAAATTATTTCACAAATCTTTGAAAACCCTTTCAATTTACCTAAACCATGGGACAACCATCTTTTATTGAATCCCAGTTCCACACACACATAAAAATATTCAAATCATTACATTTCATTTAATAAAATAATTTATCAAAAATAGGAGAAGTGAAGTTCACCAAAAAAGGCTATAGATAAACCCACTTAACTTATAACACATTTTTCACATGCCCACAATAGAATCTACAAACAAAAAGGAACAAAAAATGACAACAGAGGGCCTAGAATGAATCTAAAAATATTAGGATAGATTTAATTTTAGAGAAAATAGTCATAAAAAATGAGGAAAAAAATATACCTCAAGAAAATACACTCTACACATGAAAACCTACAAGTAAATATACCCAAAACAAGATCTCACAGTGGATCCATAGAGAATCAAAAATAAACATCTCCATTGGTCAACAGATATGATAGCCCAACGCTATGAAACCACCACACTCAAGGGAAAAAAGAAAAAAAATTATTAATCACCTATAAATATGAAACCCAAAAATAATGGTAATAATTCCTTGAATGATTCAATCCATATCGAATGAAGGCTCTTAAAATCATTGAAGAAGGGTTCTTGGTCACGAGAAAAAAGGTTTCTGAAAAAATGAATGAAGAAAATTAGTTGGCGCAACGCCCTAAAAGTCAAACTCGTGATAGTTACATAATGTGGAACCCCTTGACATGTTTATTAATCAAATTTACTTAAGTTAATTGAAAACCCCATCACTTTTTAATTAAAACCTGTTATTTTAACATTACATGTCATGTAACCATTACACATAGTGTACTCCTTTCATGTTATGTACTTAGTTCATGGATTGTATCTAGAAACCAAGTATATATCATCCAGTAATATAAAGTGGGTCTTTAATAGTGGTATTTATAGGGTTTTATGAGTGCTTTAAAAGCACTGATATTGTGATCGATGTTAAAAGGGGGTTTCTAATAGTGCTGAAAAAGCGCTGTTAAAGGCACCCTTTATCAGCGATTTTTTATCACTATTAAAAGGTGCCTTTCACATCACTATTTTAGGGCTGTTGAAGGGTTCTTTAACAACACATTATTTAGATCTATTAATTTTTGGATTTTAACATTGGTAAAAAAAGTGCTATTAAAATGTTAAAAAAATCATGCACCCCTGAAACCCTGTTTCTCAGTGCTTACAGGCCATTTCTCAACACATTCCACTACCACATCCACCATCACACAACCCACCCCACTTCCTCAGTGTTACAAGTCTACCAAAAATACCTTCACATGCTTAGATTTGATCCCATGACCCCCCCCCCCAAGTGACTGCTTGTTGTTTACAACTATGCAATGCGTATTTGGTTGTATTTTTAATGACTTTTCGACTTATTTGAATATATTTTTAAATTTATGACATATATATATGAAATTATATTTATTTAAATATATTATATATTAATATTAATTTATGTATACTAGAATATATGTGTGTGTGTGTGTGTGTGTGTATTAATACACACATATGTATATATAAAAATTAAATATACAAATTATTTCATTTTTATAAGGTAAATAAAAGGGAAAATTTTTTATTTTGAATAAAATTAATGATAAAAATTTATTTTTTTTATTTAAAATTACATTTTTATATAAATATTTAGATATTTGTATTTATAAAAGTGATTTATTATAGGTAAATATAAGAAACTATGAATATATTTAATTATAAATTAAAAAAATTGTGAAAAATGATAAAATTTAAAAACAATAATATCAATATGAACATATGACTTAAGAATAAATTCATTCTTCAAAAAAAAAACAAAGTCAATAACCCCCCCCCCCCCTTAAACGTGGCTAAAATCCATCAAATGTTACAAAATTAGGGTACACAGACAAAAAACTTGATTTGGGAGGACTTTTAGGCCTCTTTTGCCTCAAAAAGTAGTGATTGGAGTCTGTACCCAATCAACATGGTGTATAGATCTTCATAAGCTTCTATTTGATATTTGGTAGATCCCTAACAGACAAAGAGATCAAAAGTTATGGTCATTTGAATTTTTACTTCTTTTTCATCATATTTTAGATATTTTATTAATTTTTTTATTTTTATTATATTAAAATTGTTATTAAATGACTGTTAATTGATACAAATTATAAAATTATTAATTGAAAAAATATATTTTTTATAATCCTTTTTGACTAAATATCTTATATGTTAAGTGTAAATTATTATTTTGACTTATCTAAAACATATTTAAAATATATATATTATATTTATATCAATTTAAATATATTTATATCAGAAGGTTTGGGAGAAATTACATTTATTAAAAATATAAAAATACAACATGAACCCCTTTTGGAATGGGTAAGGGAAAACCCATTATAGGCTTGGAGCCTAGAAGGTTCAAACCGACTATAAAACCCTGTACAAACCCATTATAGTGGCTCGAACGCCCATAGAGAGAGAAACCATTACATCCCTAAAGGCCGAAGAGAAACATATAAAAATTTAGTTGGAAAATCATGTTGGTACAACACCCAATACAAATTAATTGAACCCTAATTATATTTTCCACCATGCCATCCATTGTGTGCTGCATCTAGATCTACCCTGAGTATAACCAGAAGATCATACCACAAAACTGCAATTCAAACCATCCATTCATAGATTTAACCTTCTTTATCACTGCCTGAGATTCCATCCACCTAACATGTGCATGGATAAGCTCACCTGACCAAGCCACGAACCCCTATCACTATGTTTTCACCATATCTAGTCAATTTGAAGGGGTCTTTCTGCAACTTTTCAAGAATCATCTTCGCCCTCTCCCTCCACAATTAGATATCTGCCCCGTCACACTGTCAAAGCCAGATCTCACATCGTCGAGGCCAAATCTTCAACTTACTCAACCACTACATGTTATCGTGCACCCATAAGAATAGATCTAAACCAGATCTGACATCTGTGTGAAAGATAGGAACATCCAGTTCCGCTCAAGATGATTAACAACATCCATCACCTAGAACTAATCCTTCACCATTGATTCTTGAATCCAATGCCTTGATAACCAAGAAACACAAGATGTAGGGAAACACCACCACACAAGTAATGATAGCCATGACCGAAGACACATCCCCCTATCAAATCCCCTTTCAAAATTTTAATAAATGTATAATTTTTTAAAATATTTCCTTTATCAACACCTTTTTAGATTCATTGATAAAGAACAACATTTTTTAGTGATTTTTTACTTGCATTGAGTCATGGGGGCCTTTACCTGTGCTTTTTTACAAGTGCTGATAAAATGAACCCCTTAACAGTACTTTATGAGAATAATTAAAGACCCTGTTTAACAGCAATAAAAAGTTTTTTTAAAGACCGCCTTTAACTATTCTTTATCTATAACAGAAAAAAAGGTCTTTTAACAGTACTTTTAGCAAGAATTTTTAAATCCCTATAGATGAATAAACACAATTTTTTAGTAGTGATGTAACTCATTTACATGTCCTCTAGTTTCTCAGCACACAGCATAAAACCTATATTCTTACAAAAAACCCCCAAAACAACTTGAGTGTTCTACAAACTTAGGGATAACCTTTCAAATACATTATCACATTTATACCCAAAAACAATTAATTCAAAAAACATACATTCCTAACAATTTATTCATTTTTAGCTGCAATAGATATTCATTCCCAAGAGTCCCAAGACATACGCGTTTAAATAAGAATACTAGAAAAGAGAAAGGAAATACCTAAAAGTAGTTAAAGGTATATTACATCCCCAATACGTACAACCTATTTTTCCTATCTTTATGGAATATTGTGATGATTCAAGGGTTATATAATCATGTAACCCGATCACATTACCCTAAAATAGTTATGTGATTTTGGTATATAGTGTATTTTTTAAATGCCTCTATTCTAATATGGTACTCAGATTTTTGGTAATTTCACCACTTCATATTTCTGGTGTTCTTCTCATGGGAATTAACTAATCCCCCCCCCCAAATAAATTCTGTAAGAAAATGGTTGGAATAATATATGAGGAAGTGAATTCCTAATTCATTTTCCTTGGATTTAAGATATCTTTTAAACTTTTGGGTGACTCTTTGTATTCCAAATAACACCCAAAAAATATGAGAATGAAGGGAGGTATTTAAACATTCTTTAAATTTGTCTAACCTTCCAATATTGTGAGAATGATTCACATAATCCAACATCATTTGAACTAATCATATGATCATTTCATGTAAAAAACTCACATCATCACATCGCATTACCAATCAATTATAATTAACTTAAAAAATTGGGTATTGTATCGTTGGAAAGTTCATGAGCTCACATGAATTATTTTTTCTCATGTAATCACATGAATTTTTAGGGATCATGTGATGGAATAATCCTACCACAAACACTCAATGGAAAAACATCGTATGGGTCATGCGCTTTGCATGATGTTATACAATTCACATTATCATTCAGTATTTAAACCACATTTAATCCAAAACATCACCAAATTTATAATAAAACTATATTTACCTTATTTTCTTATAAATATGTATTTAGGAAAGGAATCTATGGATTTTATGTTTCATCTATTGTCTATAGTTGATAGTGTGGAAGCTAACAATTAGTTAGTCATTTAGTCCATCCAAAAATAATCTTATGAGTTTTATGAGGATATGTAACTTGAATTATTTTTTGTCTTATTATATTCCCATGTATTAGTTATTCATCTATAATGATGATATGATCTCACCACCTTAGGTAGGGATAGTTCCTCCCTCTATGATCAAGAGTACTCAAAACACTTTCAGAGTGAATATCTCATATGGGGTAATTTCTTCCCCAATAATTAAACAATGAAAGTTATGTTTTGAATCCAATTATAGTGAATTTTGAAGGGATATATAATGATTAAAAACCTTACACCCATATGTTCATAGAAATAATTTGGAAGTACATAGCAAATCAGAAGTTCGGGTAGTCATCTAGCTGTGATCTCCTTTCAGGTGGAAGCTATGTGATGGATTCGGACCGACCCTTCTGGTTGTAGCATAAATCTATATATTTTTCATCTGAATTAAATAATCTATGTTTGTATAAATATTTATTTGGTTTTTATACATTCTCATATTGTAATAGAGGAATGATGATGAACCTTGATAACTGATGGAGTCTAGAAACCAATACATTCTATCTGATGCATAGTGAGGTTTTCATAAGTCTTTGAGATTTTGAAAAGATTTGTGGTGTACTAATTCTAAAGATCATGTATGATAAATCCGCCTCCTCTTTCAAATTCTGGGGATAATTCTGATCAAAACACCCCCCCCCCAATTATAATGGAACATGATAGAGCGCTGTCGTGGATGACCTCAAATGATTAATGTGATTTTGGGGTTCTTAGGTGCAGTAGAGTGGCTGACCAAGGTCGTCTCTCAAAGGAGGAAGTGAATTTAACAACTTATTAAAGATTTTATAAAACAAATAAAATAGAATATAATAAAAACACTACATGAAAGGATGGGGGTTGGTTATAATTTATGAATCTAGAAGAAGTTTACTGGAAGAAGATTGTATATTTTTTGTTTTTAGTTTTGAAATGAAGCTCGATTAAAATGACACAACAAAAAGATGTTTTTTTAGAAAATGTTTTAAAAGGCGTAATAGATCTAAATCTACCTCTTAAATCATTTATTAATCATTATCATTTAAATTAATATTCACTTAATTATGATCCCTTAATTTTTTAAATCCTAAACCCTATGAGAATTAACTTTACCACAAAGATGAAGTGAATTTAACCTTAGGCTAACTTCGGAACATGCAATCACAACACCCTACTTTGATTGATGTTATAAAATTAGCTTATGGACAGTGGTAAATTAAGGCACATAACCACTCTGAAAATGAATATTAATTGAGTTTAGTTATTATATTTGAACTCTACAAATTGATCATGTGTGGTTTTGAATTACCAGTTAAGGTTGAGCTCTCACAATTCACACAATTCCCGACCTCACGTGTCTTGTGTTAACTATTCAATTGCTTACTTAGTTTCATTTAAATTAAAAACTCAATTAATAGATCATAATATGTGAATTACAGTATCTCATTGATTCAAAATAAATGAATGAAGAAGGATATAGGTCAATCGATTACTAAAAAAAACTACTCTTCCATGGGTGGCGTAATCATCGTAGAAGCGTTTTTCATGTGCAGAGGTTTATAATGGGTATAACCCAATAACGCTTCTACTCAAGAATTCTAACCCAAATAGGAAGATTAAGAGAATAAATTTAAACAAAACATAAGAAAATAGAAGAAATAAAATAAGAACAATGATGTTTATTACACAAACAAAATCATTACAACACGAAGGAGAAGAAGAAGGCTTCATCGAACGGATCCTTGCTTCAAGAGCTACCCTTATTGAAATAGTTGGAGAATTGGAGTGGATCCAATTCTCCTCTGCCATCAACTTTCCAATGCACGTCCTCAAACCCACCAAATGAGAAAAACACCAATTTATAGAGTGGTGGGGAGGCTAGGTTCAAAGTGGTTTCAAGTGTGAATGGGGAATCTTGGCCAAATATTTTATTCCAACTTGCACCGCCCATTTGACTACCAAAACACGTGACTTGTCCAGCCTTCCAGAAGGATAAAATGTGCGGATATGGATTATATATTTCCTCTCCAAATTTGGGATCAATCCAGGCCCATATGAAGTAGTTATGTCCAAAATACATAATCTTTTCTATTCTAGAGAGTCCAGCCCAACTTTGATTTCATGTCCTATTTTCAACAACCAAATATACTCTTTAGCTCTAGTGTCCTGAATAAAAGTTGTAGATAATTATGTTAGGAATACTATTACAAAATGTAAAATTCGAATAATAAACATAAAAATATTTATATTTGAAATACTACAATGAACTATAAAGGGTAAAACTGGAATTTTCATCAAATATTCAAATGAATGATCTAATCCCAAATACATTATAATTAAACATATTTAACACAATGTGAGGAAATTATATCATTTATTATCAATAAAATATTCAATAAAATAGTGTTTTATCAACTCCCCCACACTTACCCTTTTGCACTCCTGGGAAAAACCTCATATCAAGTAAACATCAATATCAAATCAAAACCAATTTTAAAACACATATCCTTAAGATCAATCAATTTCACACCAAGAATCAAAAGATATCATGGCTCATAAAAAACCTTATTTCAAGTTCTCCATTTATATCATTCAATATATTTCCACTTCATTTATCCTCTCATGCACAAAACACTTACCTCGCTTGAATTTTCTCTCATCACTCAAATATCATTTTTTTGCAATGTCTTTCTCATCCAAACTCATACAAGGGTCACCATAGGCTTGATAGATTCCTACATCGCTACCTGATGTGATTCAAGGACATGTGTTTATCATGAGGACTTTTTAGGGTTGTTCTGTGGCTTTTGGTTGGTAGGATTTAGATGTGAAAAATTTTGAGGCTGAATAAGGAGGGCTTGACTCTTTTTGAAGCAAAATTGCATTAATATAATTTTCACTTAAATATGGTCTTCTCCTCAATCCTCATAGTATCAATTCAGCTCCATCATCATGAAAAGTCATGAAAGGTTTACACCATTCATCATTTCAGCATCAAAAATTTCAATCTTCTCAAACATGATTTTCGTGAAAGCTTCAGATGGGAACAACTTTCCACCTCTATTAGAAGCTCCAGAAAAGGCACAGCTTCACTTGTCATGAAAGCTCTAGAAAAGGCACAACTTTCAATATAATGACTTTCTTCAGTAGAAAACACATCTCTTCAGAATTTAATTTTCCACCCAAAGTATCACAGAATGTGGTGGCACAACACAAGATAGATTCCCCCACACATAAGCTCAACAAGATTATGCAATTTCACTTCAAGAGTTGGTTGGATAGAGAAAATTGGCTTTTAATGTGGCTAACCTAAAAGGCTGTGCATGGCTTCTAAGGGCTAAAAGGATTAAATATTCAATTTAGGCCATTATAAAAAAGGATTCTTTGAAATAGGGGCTTTAATACCAAACAAATGCCTCAATCATTTAAACATAAGTACCTCAAACCCTCAAGTTTTGACAGGAATAAATCAAATTATGGTTAAATCAAGCATTGTTTGGTTCTCTAAATAAGTGAGGTGAATGTAAAGAATATGAAAATAATGTTTCAGAAGCCTCACAGGAAAGTGATTTAAAATATAAAGACAATGAGATGTGGCATGGGATTCAAAATTCGGTGTACTTTTTATGAAATTACTAAATATTTGAACTTGAAACAAAGTAAATTCAGAATTCATTTAAGCTTAGTTTCAAGGGGTAAATTCATTCACTCATTGATATGCATTTTAAAATTGTGATGAGAATAATTTCAGCTCAAAAATTTCAAAAACACAAAGAAAATTGAAAAATAAACACACAAAATTTGAAAAACACGCAATTTTTTTTAAATAGGAAAACAATTTAAATTACTAAACTAAAAGGTTCACTACCCCACACTTAAATTATTGCATGGTCCTCAATGTGAACCCATGAGATGATATATGCACATGAAATGAAGAATTTTTAAATAGGACAAATAATATAAAAGTGAAAGGGTTAGGAACAGCCTGATGTGCTCAAGTGATGATGGGGTCATGCAGTGTGATAAAATCAACTACATCGGTAGTAAGTCCCTCGATGTATCTCTTCAAACGTTGCTCATTGACTGTAAAGCTTCTTCTAGTGTCCTCTTGTGTGATCTCCATAGGCATCAGATTTAGTCGTGAACTATAGAGAAGGACTTTCTCTCCATCATGAAACTCCCTTTGTTGGATCATTTTGTCATGAGCTGCTTTTGATCTTTCCTTGTAGAGCCTTGAGTTCTCATATGATGACAATATAAACTCCTCAAGCCCTTGAATTTGCAGCTTCCTTTGGATTACAGCTTGGGCCAAATCCAAGTTGCATTTCTTTATAGCCCAATAAGACTGATGCTCAACTTCCACGGGGAGATGACACGCTTTCCCAAAAACAATCCAAAATGGGGACATACCAATGGGTGTCTTGTATGTTGTCCTAAAATCCCACAATGCATCATCCAAGTACTTTCTCCAATCCTTCCTATTTGGATGCATGGTTTTCTCCAATATTTGTTTCAACTCACGATTTGAAACCTCAGCCTGGTCATTTGTTTGGGGGTGGTATGGTGTTGATGTTTTGTGTGTCACCCCATACTTCCGAAGGAGGGAAGAAAAATTCCTATTGCAAAAGTTTGTCCCTTGGTCACTGATGATGGCCTTTAGTACTCCAAACCTGCAGAAAATTTGAGCCTTGACAAAATCCACTACAACATGAGAATCGTTAGTTCTGGTGGCCTTGGCATCCACCCATTTACTCACATAATAAACAGTAACCAAAATATACAAAAATCCAAATGAACTAGGAAAAGTACCCATAAAATCAATATTTCCCCATACATCAAAAATCTCACAGAATAGTATGGGTTGTTGGGGCATCTCATGTCTCCTAGAAATGTTTCCAGTGTGTTGGCAATGAGAGCATGACTTACAAAACACATGGGTATCATGGAACAAGCTAGGCCAATATAATCCAGAGTCCAAAACCTTCCTAGTTGTCCGTTGGGGTCCAAATTGTCCACCACAAGCAAGTGTATGACAGAAATGCAAAACAAACTCAAACTCATGATTGGGAACACACTTCCTAATGACTTGGTCACTACACATGCGCCAGAGGTAAGGATCATCCAACACATAAAACCTAGACTCACTCTTTAATTTTTGGACTTGATGTTTCTTTAAATTTGCAGGGATTTCAGAGGCAACAAGGTAGTTAACTAAATCTGCATACCAAGGATGCATATCTGAGATGGAATAAAGATGCTCATCGGGTAAAGTGTCCCAAAGTGGTACCTGGTCCAAGGTGTCATCCTCTAGTGTGTGAGTAAGCCTACTCATGTGGTCCACCACCAAGTTTTCTGACCCCTTTTTTTTCCTTTATCTCGATGTCAAACTCTTGAAGAAGGAGCATCCAACGGATAAGTCGTGGCTTTGCATCTGGATTCTTCAAGAGGTGACTCAGAGCTACATGGTCAGAAAAAACAACTACTTTAGAGCCCAATAAATATTAACGGAATTTATCTAAAGCAAATATGCCAGCAAGAAACTCCTTTTCCGTGGTAGTGTAGTTTGATTGGGCTAAATCCAATGTCTTTGATGCATAGGCAATCACATCTGAACGTCCTTCCACCCTCTGAGATAAGACAGCTCCAACCGCGAAGTTGGAGGCATCACACATAAGCTCAAAAGGAATCTCCCACTGTGGGGCTGTATGATAGGTGGAGTGGTCGGACGTTGTTTTAGCTCATCAAATGAATTCCTGTAAGAAACATCAAACACAAAATCAGAATCCTTTTGAAGTAATCTTGACATAGGAAGAGCAATCTTACTAAAATCTTTGATGAATCTCCGATAAAATCTTGCATTCCCTAGGAAAGATCTAACATCACGCACACATGAAGGATATGGTAAGGATGAAATAATATCTACCTTTGATCTATCAACCTCTATCCCATGTTTTGACACTACATTCCCTAAGACAATGCCATGCTCTACCATGAAATGACACTTTTCAAATTTCAAGACCAGATTCTTCTCAATACAACGACTCAAAACCTTTCCCAAACTAATTTTAAATTCATTAAATGAAGACCCATACACTGTAAAATCATCCATAAATACCTCCATTCAGGTCTTAATAAAATTAGAAAAAATACTCACCATGCATCTTTGGAAGGTACCTGGGGTATTGTAAAGTCCAAATAGCATCCTCCGGTAGGAAAATGTGCCAAAGGGACAGGTGAATGTAGTCTTCTCCTTATCCTCTAGAGCTATAAGAACCTGAAAATATCCAGAAAATACATCCAAGAAATAATAGTGTGTCTTCCCAGCTAGTCTCTCAAGCATCTGATCAATAAATGGGAGGGGGAAATGGTCATTGTGAGTGGACTGATTTAGTTTCCTATAATCAATACACACACACCAACTGTTTTGCTCCCTCATTGGAACTAACTCATGTTTCTCATTTTTAACAACAGTAACACCACTTTTTTTAGGCACAACCTGAATAGGTATTACCCACTGAGAATCTGAAATGGGAAAGATTATACCCACCTCAAGCAATTTCTCAACTTCTTTTTTAACAACTTCCAGGAGGGTGGGATTGAGTCTCCATTTTGGTTGTCTCACTGGTTTATCTCCATCATCCAAGAGAATCCTATGCATGAAAATGGAGGGGCTAATACCTGATATGTCTGCTAAGGTCCACCCGATTGACCTGATGTTCTCCCTCAAAAGATTCAAAAGTTTTTCTTCATGTTCAAAAGGGTGATTGTTAGCAATGATAACAGGTAATCTCTCACCACTCAAAAAGTATGAGTATTTCAGATTTGGTGGAAATGGCTTGAGTTCTAATGAAGAAGGGTGTAGTATGGATGGAGACATTGAAGGAACTGAAATATGTGCACAAAGAACATCAGTATCAGAATAGACATCATCAAAATCAGAGAATAAAGCATCAAATCCATCAGCATACTCAACATCCATGTCATAATCAGAGTGAACATGATCAAAATCAGAATATGAATCCAAATCAAATCCAAGAGAGGATTGTGTATCAGAAACATGTGTGGAAGTGCTCTTAAACCTCAAACTTGAACCAATATTCATAATCTCCCTAAGAATAGGACAATCAAATTCCATGGAGTTTTTATTTATGGTTCAAAATGGGAGATAACAAATGCAGAGTGATCCTCTGAGGGGAACTTCATGGAATCCATAACATTAAATATCACAACCTTATCTCCAAACTCTATGGAAAGTGTACCATCATTGACATTAATTATAGTTTTTGTAGTTTTTAGGAAGGGCCTACCTAAGATTATGGGAGCATGAGAACTTACCTGATCAACCTCCATGTTAAGAACATAGAAATTTGCTGGAAATATCATGTCTCTTACCCGGACAAGTACATCCTCATGGACTCCCGCTGGATATGTCGTAGCTCTATTAGCAAAATACACCACTACTCTTGTCGGCTTCAACTCACCAACCTGCAAGGAAGAGAATACAGAGTGAGGCAACACATTTATGGAAGCACCTAAATCAAAAAGTGCATCAGAGAAGTTCAAATCCCCTATGGTACATGGGATGGTGAATGTCCCTAGATCCTTGCACTTTGTTGGCATTGCTAGAGTTGGTGAAATGAGTGCTGAGACATTCCTTCCAAGGTTGATCATCTCATTTCCCTTAAGCCCTCTTCGATTGGTGCAGAGTTCTTTTAAGAATTTGGCATACCTTGGGATTTTCTTAATGGCTTCAAGTAGAGGAATTTTGATCTCCACATGCTTGAATGTGTCCAAAACCTCCTTTTGCATTTCTTCTTCAGCCATCTTCTTCGTTTGAACAACCCTGTTTGGAAAAGTAAGGGGTTTAGGAGGAACATCATCAATCTTTTTCTTACCTTTATCTTTCTCCTTGGATTTCTCATCAGTTGGTATGGAATGCGGCTTCTCTGGAGTAGAGGTGAATCCTAGTGGAATGGTAGGTATATATGTATCGTTCATTTTCTTACCACTTCTCAATGTGATGGCACTAACATTCCCCTTTGGATTTGGAGTGGGTTGGGAAGGTAGATTTCCAGAATTCTTACTCACAAGTTCATGGAGGGCGGTGGCAATCTGGTTCATTTGAGTCTTCAAATCTCTCAGCTCTGAACCTTGACTCTTCAGCTTATTCTGTTTATTAAGAACAATTTGTTTCAAAAGATCATCAGTGTTAGAGTTTACCTTGTGTTGGAGATTCCCTTGTTGCTGACTCGTTGATGTTTGAGCTTCGAATATCCTTTGGGGTTATTGGAAACCCTATTGGTAAGGTGGAGGCTGCTGGAAGTTTGGTTGAAAAGGGGGCATTTGTTGTTGTCCAGAGCCATACCTCATGTCTGACTAATCTTTCCACCCTTGGTTGTATGTTGGATCAAACTTATTTTTGGGGATATGGTTGTTGTTGTTGTTGCTGATATGGTCTCCCTGGGAATACTACTGCGCAATCCTATGTCTCTTATAGTTGTGGGAAACAGTTAGTTGGGTGGCTTGTCTCGGTGCAAAAACCACAAGGCCTTGAAGGAGTGGGTTGGGATGTCTTTTGAGCCAAAGAAATCTGTCTCACCATAGTGGTCAATTATTCCAACTTTGTATCAATAAAATGACTTTCAAGAGAAGAAGGACTTACCTGATGTACTCCTCTGACATATGGTGTACCTCTATCACCAAATTGTTGGGAGTTTTGGGCCATCTTGTCGATCAACGCACATGCAGCTACTAGTGTCTTTTCCACCAATGCTCCTCCAGCCACAGCATCCACCATACTCCTCTCCATGGGTGTGAGTCCTTCGTAGAAGTACTGAATGAGGATTTGCTCACTGATTTGGTGATGTGGACAGCTTGCACACAACTTCTTGAATCGCTCCCAATACTCATACATTGACTCCCCTTGGGCTTGTTTGATCCCTGATATCTCTTTTTGAATGGAAGTGTTCCTCGATGCTGGAAAAAATCTCTTCAAGAAAATACGTTTTAAATCGTTCCAACAAGTAACATCTTCAGGTTGCAAATAATACATCTAATCCTCCGCAGCTCCATCAAGTGAGAATGGGAATGCCCTTAATTTGATTTGATATTCAGAAACATTTCTTGTTTTTAAGGTTGATCAAACCACATTAAATTCCTTAAGGTGTTTGTTTGGATCCTCACCAGATAATCCATGAAACTTTGGAAGAAGGTGAATTAATCCATATTTCAATTCAAAGTCTGATTCGAGATTTGTGTATGCAATACAATTTGGTTGATAGTTAATATCTGGTGCATCCAATTCTCGAATGGTTCTATTAAGTTCATTTCCATTATTTCCAGCCATTGGTTCCTCTTTTATGTTTGAATTTTAATTGCTTCCAATTTCAATGTTTCCAGAGATGAATTCACCAACTGGTTGAATATTGAAACTTCTCGTAGATTGAGAATGTCTGATTCATGCCCTAACGATGTGTTCAATCTCATGGTCAAGATCTAAGAGATCTTTGGGATTAGTTCGTGTCATAAATCAAATAAAAATGAAAAGAAAGAAAGTGGACCATAGTAAAATAAAAATGAGATGTTTGAGTTGATGGTCCAAAAAGAAGTAGAAGAAAATAAAAGAAGAAGAAGAAAAATCAGATTGGGTAAATAAGGATGAAAGAAGGGAGGAAGAGAATAAAATGTAAAATAAAATAAATATCTCTAATTGGTTGAAATAATTACTTGCATCCCCGGAAACGACACCAATTTGATAGAGCTCTGTCGTGGGCGCCCTTAAATGATTAATGTGATTTTGGGGTTCTTAGGTGCAGTAGAGTGGCTGACCAAGGTCGTCTCTCAAAGGAGGAAGTGAGTTTAACAACATATTAAAGGTATTATAAAACAAATAAAATATAATATAATAAAAACACTACTTGAAAGGATGGGGTTTGGTTATAGTTTATGAATCTAGAATAAGTTTGCTGGAAGAAGATTGTATATATTTTTTTAGTTTTGAAATGAAGCTCGATTAAAATGACACAACAAAAAGATGTTTTTTTAGAAAATATTTTAAAAGGAGTAATCAATCTAACTCTACATATTCAATAATTTATTAATCATTATCATTTAAATTAATATTCACTTAATTATGATCCCTTAATTTGTTAAATCCTGAACCCTACGAGAATTAACTTTACCACAAAGATGAAGTGAATTTAACCTTAGGCTAACTTCGGAACATGCAATCGCAACACCCTGCTTTGATTGATGTTCTAAAATTAGCTTATGGTAAGTGGTAAATTAAGGCACACAACCACTCTGTAAATGAGGATTAATTGAGTTTAGGGATTATATTTGAACTCTACAAATTGATCTCGTGTGGTTTCGAATTACCGGTTAAGGTTGCGCTCTCACAGTTCACACAATTCTCGACCTCGCGTGTTTTGTGTTAACTATTCAATTGCTTGATTAGTTTCATTTAAATTAAAAACTCAATTAATAGATCATAATATGTGAATTACAGTAGCTCATTGATTCAAAATAAATTAATGAAGAAGGATAGAGGTCGATCGATTACTAAAAATAACTACTCTTCCATGGGTGGCGTAATCATTGTTGAAGCGTTTTGCATGTGCAAAGGTTTATAATGGGTATAACCCAATAACACTTCTACTCAAGAATTATAGCCCAAAGAGGAAGATTAAGAGAATAAATTTAAACAAAACAGAATAAAAGAGAACAAATAAAATAAGAACAACGATGTTTATTACACAAACAAAATCATTACAACACGAAGGAGAAGAAGAAGGCTTCATCGAAGGGATCCTTGCTTCAAGAGATACCCTTATTGAAATGGTTGGAGAATTGGAGTAGATCCACTTCTCCTCTGCCCTCAACTTCCCAATTCACGTCCCCAACCCCACCAAATGAGAAAAAC
Organism: Viscum album; assembly: GCA_963277665.1. Taxonomy (NCBI): domain Eukaryota; kingdom Viridiplantae; phylum Streptophyta; class Magnoliopsida; order Santalales; family Viscaceae; genus Viscum; species Viscum album. Next base: position 399,371,884 of record OY728148.1, read on the forward strand.
ACCAATTTATAGAGTGGTGGGGAGGCTAGGTTGAAAGTGATTTCAAGTGTGAATGGGGAATCTCGGCCAAATATTTTATGCCAAATTGAACCACACATTTGAACACAAAACGCATGAATTGGCCGGCCTTACAGAAGTATCAAATGTGTGAATATGGTTCCTCTATCTCCTCTCCAAATTCGGGCTCAATCTAGGCTCAGATGAAGGAGTTATGGCCGAAATACAGAAGCTTCTCTATTCTGGCGAGTCCAGCCTAACTTTGACTTCATGGCCCATTTTTAACAATCAAATTCACTCTTTAGCTCTAGTGTCCTGAATAAAAGTTGTAGATAATTATGTTAGTAACACTGTTAAAAAATTTAAAATTAAAATAATAAATATAAAAATATTTATCTTCGAAATACTACAGTGAACTATAAAGGGTAAAACCGGAATTTTCATCAAATGTTCAAATGAATGATCTAATCCCAAACACTTTCTAATTAAACATATTTAAGAAAATGTGAGGAAATTATATCATTTATTTTCAATAAAATAGTGTGTTATCTGAACTCATCAATGTTTTCAATGAAACCCTTGGGAAGGACCCATTTTAAGGGGCCAATATATGGGATGAGTTATTTATCAAGAATATACAGTATAAACCTATAACCAAGAATTAGAAGGAATTACCATCAATGAATACAAGGGGTAAGATAGTAATTATATTACAATGTTTGAAGATGTCCGGTTCAATGAATGGGGATGGTTAGTCAACTCCCAAGACCATCACCTCATTTGGAAATCTATCTTCTTGGTGAATTACCTGAGTGGGTACCTATTCTAGGTTTGAGGGAAGGGTTTAGTATGCGTTTCTACCTTTATGATAGAGTTGATAATGGAAATTATCATACATATCTTCAAGTTCATTCCTATACTATCTAATTTATATCATCAGTTTTTCTATATCTACATGGGGAATGCCCTATTCAGTATTTCATACCCCTTTCAAATGATGTGGGCATAGGTAAGATCCCACATTGAAGGTTATGAATTAAAAAAACCCATGGAATTATCAAGACATGATTAAGGATATACGATCAAAGCATTAGTGGGGTTAGGCCCACTATATTGAAGAAATAAGAAATAAAATGAAATTGCAACTGACATGATAATTTTTTATTTTCCCATACAAATAACAATAATGATCCATTATGAAACTAGAAATACTGATCTTGAAACATGATCCTACCATATAGACATTCGGGAGTGTTCATTTTCCACTATGATAAATGGAATGATTTTCTATGAATGATATGAACCATTTTGATTTGGGATATTTTTTGTGTGCATCTAGACAAGGTGCATGGCTCCACCTCACATTTTCTCAGATAGGAATATAATGGTCGTTTTCTAGTTTTGGATGATTTTTTCTAGGTAAGAGACCACTATTTTGTTAACCATTCCTCAAATTATAATGGCATTCATCATATCAAAGGCCTGTGATGACTCCTAGATTTTTCATACCCCAAGAGTTTCCTAGTTTCACTAGTGATGAAGTATATATAATTATCGATGGCGGTCAAAGGTGAGGACAAATGGTCAATAAAGATATAAATAAATAATAGGCCTAGTACACAACCATAGTCTAATGGACTTACAACTTTGGATACTTCCAAGAAAAAAATTAGGTTCTTGGTACTAATGCCTTCATCAAGTAAGGTGCCAACAGACTCGAAAGTAGAGGGTGGGTTTATTGTGAGTGAATTTTTTTTGGAGGGATGGATACTTTGGATTTAGACACATTTCCAATGAAGCACCAATAATGGTGTGATTGAAGGAGGAAAATATTGGTCACTCGGTCTTAGAGGGTTCTATACGAGGAAGATGTAAAACTGGAGGGTTTAGGAATGTTACTAATCCTGATGGAATTTTTATAAGAAACAACATGTTAAAGTTAAATAATTCCTTCATGACCTACACATGGTGATTCACTCCACCAAATTCAAATTATGTTACATGAACTGAGAATTGTTAATACTTGTTCTCATTATAATAGTATCATATGAATTTAAGGGAGACTAGCATGGATTCAGTGGATAAGTAAGATAAATTTCATCATTACCCATATATGTTTAGACTATTATTGGAACTGTACTCATTTTTTACTTTGTGTATTATAAGTGTCCAGAAACATTCAGTCACCGATCACCTATTTGATATATTATACTAGGGGATAGTGGTTAAGGATAAATCAAACAAATATTGGGATGAAAATGAGCATGAATCGCCTAGTAAAAAAGAGCTCAAAAAAGTGTTGTTTTATTATCCAAAAGTAATTTCATCAATGACTCTATTTGTTCCACCTCCAGTACCTCAAATTTTGTTCTGTTATAATGTTTTATCCTTATTTAATACTAATATGGGGGAATGGGTAAGGTCTTAAAGTAATCATCCTCACCCATAGATAATACGTGATTTTTGTGATTTTTGTCTTTGTTCTTCGAATTACTCTAGTAGCATGAACTAGCCTATTTAATTATACATGTTCTCGTAAAATACATTCAAGAACATAGTCTTCTAAATTCGTTTAAGATACACCTTCCATCCCTCTGGAAGGACCTCGGGATTTGGACAAGGTTTGACGAGGGTCATAAATTTATTGGGTCCAAGAAGGGTTGGACACTGTATATGATATGAGTATAGTGGACCTTCTTACTTTTGATCAAATAAAACAGATTTCACTCTTATAATATATTGAAATAGGTATCTATTCGTACCAAAACCTATCCTGTATGGAGGAATAATGGGGTGAGTGTAATGATTTCTTCTATAAGTTGGTATACAATCAAGTCTGTATGATATTTTCTAACCTATATCCTTTATTGTTGATCTTAATAGTTTTGATGTCTCAATATTAATTCATGAGTCTAATACATCAATTTATGTGAACTTATCAATTCCTCATTTTTTTGTATAAAGGGAGAAAGAATTAATATTTTTTCCACTGAGGTTATGGTGACAAAAGTAGCTGCTACTATTACTAATAAATGTTTGTGTTTAGTTATCAACATAATTACTGATTTATTGAAAAAAAACATTTAAATCAATTGATTAGAAAAATTGATATTTTTATTATATAAGGTCTTCTTTAGAGTGAAAATGTCCCATATAATTCTACTTTTTGATCTTTCCCCACATAAGTAACTAAGATACAAACATGTTCTACACCACACCTTCAATGTTTTGCGAGTAGGATTACTTTACTCAGCAACTTGGTTTTGAAATACATTATTGTTTCAAGATTATGCACAGTTCAAGGTTAAATGTATGTGTAATTTCAACTATAACTCATGTGACATGTTTAGGGTGGATATCTAGATATTGATCACATGGGACCTATTTAAATATCTCAAGTAATAATTTTTACACCTTCTATATATATTCACAACCGTCAGATATAGGGGGTTTGACTATCTAGAACTTCATTCCAGAGTGAAGGGGTTGGTCTCTATTATAGAGTAGAATAGGGACCTCTAATTAAAAGTATCAATGATAGAGGTCTCAAAATCATATATGAAACATTGAAATAAGGCCATAAAAATTTATTCATAGTGTGAAATGGATTTATAGACTCATAAAAATTTGGTCAATGATGGGAGGGTTGAGATCAATACGATACAACTGGGGTTTTCTCGCTTGTGATACATTATGAATATAGTGTAGAAGATAATTTTGGAGTAATATAAAATAATTAATGTGGGGAAAAAGACCAAACATGACATTTTTTCTAGGGTAAAGATGCTATCGAAAGATGTAGAGGTATAGATTGCATTACTAGATCAATTTCCCCAATACATATCCACTTTGGGGAAAAGACTAGAAAACATGGGAAGTCTTCTAAGCACATGGTGTTGTAAAAATTGTAATTAATTCTCAACCTTATTTAGTAGAACATGGGAGAGACTCCAAGCAATGGAGATTCCTTCATTTAAATTATCAATAACTATAACCTTTTTAATTCCATGTGCTTCTATTAAGTATCTTTTTTTATGTTATCATGATGATGCAATATTTTATAATTCACTGAGACATATTAAGATTCTTTAGAATGTTAAGTTAACCAAAATCTGAAGTCAAACACTTCTTACATAATTAATTCCTTCATGGTTGTGACTCAAAAATGACCATTAGTATAAGCATCATCATCAGTTCACTAAATCCAATCCATTTAGAATAATTATTCATTGTATAGTTCAAAGGGGTTACTTCGGTGACCATGATATTGAAATGGATTTATGTAAACTTTTCCTAGGATAAGACCATAATGATAATATCTTGACTATTTTCAGGGATGTATGGTGGGACCCATAGGGTTTGTATCTCTTTTTATTACACTTTATCTTTCATAATCTTCATAGGATGAATTCTTAGAGGGAAGGGACATTGATTTTTCTGAGGTTTTTCTTTATGGGTTTTCAACCTACCATGGTTTATAAATTTTTTAATTCTTTTTTATCTCTTAATTTCTCCAAGATCATGCAAGGTGATTTTTTAGTGAGAAGATACATTACTTTTTCTCATACTTATTTTTTTTAATTTGATCTTGATTAGTTGTATATATTTTTTCATGGGTATTTTATGGTCATTGATGTTGGAATAATGTAGCTAATTTTTAAGGTCAAATAGATTTGACCTAAAAATTCACAGGTCTAATTTTTTATATCTTTGACTATATGTTATTGTAGTTTAAGGTTGTATAGATTGGATTATATATATTTTTTTTTTAAGTTCATATAGATTATACCATATGTTTTCATAGTTTATGTTCTTATATCTTCGACCAAATTTTGCGAATAAAATATTTTATCTTCAGTGAAGGACTCATGGAAAATGTGAATCATGTCTCAAAGGGTGTTTGGAAAAAATCCCTCAAGGAATCCTCTTAGTGATTTTGGGTTTATTGTTTTTGTTGACAAAGCTAGATGACCGTGAATAAGTATGGTTGGTGTTTTCCAAATCAAGTGTTTAAGGTGGTGAAGTTTCTCAATGTTTGCCAAATTTTTGGACCTCAAAATATGGAGTTTTTTATTGGTAGAAGAATTATTTCTTCATAGGAGAGAATAGTACAAAGACCACAAATCACATTTCATGGATTATATAAGAGGTACACGAAATGGAGATAAAAAATGATATAGGGAAGATCTTTGTATATTAGTGTTATGCAGACCCTGAAGCATGGTACGCAGACTATTTTGGGAAAATAGTTTGCAGGAAGGCTTGCAGTTCTCAAGAGGCAAGCAGTTCATGGAATGCCTGTGGTATCTGGGATGGCTCGTCGATCGTGAAAAGGATGTGGTGATTTATGTATCCATGAATGGTTTCATTCTTAGAATTTATTGACCACCATAGAAGAAGGAACTATATAGACCTCATATAGAAATAGTTCATGAGAGGAGAACAGTCCTCAGTGAAGGTTGTACCACATCAAAGATATATGTAAAACAAATTATTTAATTTTTTAGATCAATTTTCCTATATAAGGACTACTAATCCCATCATTACTTAGAGAGATAATTCCATTAGAAAATATCATTGCACCAAGAATAATTCAGCTTAGTATAAAAGATTTCAGGAGGGATAATTTTGTGATGGATGAATTAGTTCATGGGAACAATCCACGAAAGAGAGAGTTCACAGATAAGTGATTCTATGAAGGGTGATGTGGTTCGTGGAATATATTCTACATAAGGGTTTTTGTGGCACTAAATTTCACATATAAATAAGTTTGCGTAGAGGATAATAGTATGAGGAGGGAAGAAGGTACATGGAAGAAGTGGTCAACAAATGGAGGATAGTTCATGGAAGAAGAGGCAGCCCACGTAGGAAGAAGTGGTCAACAGAAGCAAAGGAAATCCATATAAGAGAGTTCGTCCACAAAGCATATGTTATAGGAGGTGAATTGTTGTTTATGGATGAGGTAGATTTTTTTCTAAGGTACATAAACCGTTCACACAACTAATTTCCACTAACTAACATTACGTGGAAAAGTGTATTACATTTAGGGGTGAAAATGGGACTTTAACATAGAATATGTCTATAGTTGAGGATGTGTGCTTTCATTCAAATGAAGGGACCTATAAGTCTATAAATTGTGAGTGAATATCTTCTAGGGGTAGTGATCAAAGGAAGAGGGAGATTGTGATCCTTTCCAATAGCATTGATATATAGAAATAGTCTTAGGGAGGGACCCTTGGGAAACTAGTGAGCTAACCCAAAACCTAGTAAAGGAATTGAGCCTGGGTATAGATGAGATCTAGCCTAAACCTCCATTCATGGCAGTGATCCTTAGTGGATTTGGTACAATCGAAACATTATCATTGTATACTCCTTGGATTTATCCTAGTGAGGGTGAACCAAGTAAAAATTTTTGTCTTGTTCATGATTTAATTTTTTTGATACATTGCTATGGGAAAGAGATAGAAGATTGTTTTGTTTAATGATTAAATAAGATCTGATGGGGTAGTGTTTTTAATTTTTTATGCCTTGATTCACCACCCGCACGATATTTATCCTAGTTGGGATAACAAAAGGATTCAATCAGGGTGATGAGATCAGAAAAAACGTGTTATAGATGATCATGAATCACACAGGGGTAACGATTTATGCTACAGTAGTGTTGGAGAACATGGAAGTTAAAGAAAATTTTTGTAAGGTGAAAATTCCTCTAGTTGATAGGTAGAGGGATTATATACAAGATATAATATGTGAATACATAAATATTCAATCATAGAGTCCCTTGAAGTAAAATATACTAATTTATGATGTCTATGGGATATTTTTTCATGATTCAAGTTCTAAAGTGATAAATTGAGCCGTGGAATATGAGTATTCAAGAAGGGTTTGGGAACCATGCTTCCTTGCTTCAAGAATAGGTATGGTATATGGTCATGAAACATCATGGTTGTAAAAAAAAGTTGGATTATAGGATGTATAAATCATTTCTAGAAGCTTTTTAACCAAGGATGATTAGATGGGATAGACATGTTGAGGATACTCACCAATCACACTAGGGTGACAAGTTCGGTTGCAATGTTGTTGAGGTATATAGGGATTATAAGAACTTTGTTCAAGGTGAATACACCTCTAGATAATAGGTCAATATCTCATATATAGGATAAAATGTGGTCATACATAAATATTCAAGAAGCGAGTCCCTTGAAGTAGTATTAACTCATTTCCAAGGGCTATCAAAAATTTGTGGAGATTCAAACACATCAGGTAAGGAGGTTATAGGGAATAGTGTTATCTAAGGATGGTTCTGAAACCCCGGAGAAATAGATGAGTGAAACCCATCATGAATGGGGGTTTATTATTTGTATATAATGCCTCATAAAAGGTTGAATTTACTTTATGGTAATGAAACTTATATTTAATATCATATGTTTTATGGTCTATATGCTGAGGACTACTTTAAGGTTCAAGAATGAGGTATTTCATCCTTGATATGAGAATGATAAATTACATGATGAAATATCATAATGGATGTAAAATATACTTCAATAGTTAGATTATGTTCTATGTAAATCATTCCTCAGGATTTGAACCATGTATGGTGAGATAATAAAGATATATCAGGGATACTCATGAATCACACTAGGGTGATGAGTTCAGCAGTAATTATTTCATGGCACATAGGTATCAGAGAACCTTTTATCGAGGAAAATATAACTCTAGTTAATATGTTAAGGGATCATAAACATGATAAAATATAATCATACACACATAGTCAATAAATCATTCCCTTTAAGTAAAATATGCTCCTTTCCAAGGGTCATGAAAGTTTTTTTGGGATTGAAACACTTGGGAAATGAAGTGGTGGGGAAATCTATCTTTGTAGGGTTCTAGAGCCTAATAGATAGTTTATATGGAAATTTATGATTGAAAATAATTGTTAAATGAGGTCATGTTTCTAGTATAGACTACATTAGAAATGGGGGAATTCAGTTTATAGTCATGATGCTCAGACTGAGAATAAGGTACTATATCCATACTTTGAGAAAAGGTACAATATATGGTGATTTAGCATTAAAGGTATTGAATCCAATTTAATAGTTGTATTATGTAATATTTAAATCACATCTTAAGGAGTTTTAACCAAGGATTATTACATTGGACCCACATTCTTTGGATACTCATGAATCACACTAGGGTGAAGATTTCGGCTGCAATGTTATCGTGGAAAACAAGTATTGGAGGACATTTTTTCCAAGTGAAGATGCCAATCATTGATTGTAACACCCAAGACTTTTATGTTATATAAATCATAAAATTAATATTTTTCTACACACAACACTTTCTTGGCTTTCTTTACACGAAATCGCGACCTTCCTCAATAGCTTGCGTCATACGCAATACCGAGTTTCACTAAACAATGATATGCTAATAAAATATTATTAAAACTAGCTGTTATGAATAGTAATAACCACTTTTTGAAATTTTATAGATTTTATTTTTCAAAATGGACTTCATTTTTGGATTCGGAATATCGAAATTATCCTAGGGTGAAATTTTGGTATTTTTCTGAAAACATTCAATTTTTGATGAATAGTGAAACCACTAATTGGTAGTTAAAAAACTGAATTTTTCATAAAACTTAATTTTACCACTTATTTGAGTGGAATTTCAAAAATCCTAGAGACACGGCTGATGTCAGTAAGTAAAATGTGGTTCAATGAGATGAAAATAATTTTTGGTGAATAGTAACTTTTTACTTTTATTTACCACGGTTAAAAGTAAATAGAGTAATTAAGGGTAAAAATGATATTATTATTACCCTAAAACATGTCCTAATTCTATTGGATAAGTGTAATTAGACCAAAAACAAACTTAGGAATGAAATATGACCATTTAGGCCCACTTGGATTAGATTAGGACATTTATTATTAATTTATTTAAAGAAGGGTTAAAATAGTTAAAATCAAAGTTTAATAAGTAAATAATTTTTAATATAAGTTTATATATAAGATAAATTAGACTATAAATATTCATTATAAATATAAAAATATTTCCTACATAATGGTATTTTATTTGTAATTTTTAGACAATAAATAATTTAATTTATTTATGACACAAAGATGATGCATTAATTATCTTATTAATGAAATATTGACATAATTGATGTTATAAATACCCAAATAAATGTAATTTGAGACTTTTTATGAATTACACTAATTTTATAGGTTAATATGACATGTTATTATTTATTTAATTAACTTTTTTCGAACTAATAATTCTGTTATGATTTTCACAAAAAACAATTACTAAATAGTGTCAAAATTGACCTAAAATAGCTTTTAAAACAAATATTATATTATTAATTGTTATTTTATTCCTAAAAATCTAAGGTTCGGCCAAATGACTTATATAAGGTTATATATATTAATAATAAACAACTTGGGGTTCGTTTGGATTTGTTATAGTAAGTTTATTAACCTTATAGTGTAAGAACACAAGAAGACACGGTAAAAGTAAAATTATTTAACTTAATGTTAAATCTAAATTATAAGGTCCAAATAGGAACCTAAACTTGTCTAAATTATATTGGATGAGATTATTTCGACCCATACCAACCTTAGATTCGAAATAAATCAATTTTGAGCTATTTAAAATCAAATTTGTCTTTATAATAAAATAATATTTTTAGTTATTCCAAAGGTGCCCCTCTCCTCCCTTATAAAAGGGCACCTCCTCCCTCTCTTCCTCACACCACTTTGAGCCTTCAAGCTCGGCCAACCCCTGACAATTTCTCCTCTACACTTCCCTAGAGACATCCTAGATGTCCTGGTATTCTTCAAAGACCAATTTTAGTGCCCTAAAAGGAGGTCTCAAAGAAGCACTTCAAAGAAGAGGTAATGTCCGTTACCGATTCTTTCATCTTTATTTCTTCTTCCACTTCTTCTTCTTTAGTTGTTTAATTATGAAGTAATAACATCAGTATCACTCATATAATGGTATGTTATTATAAGTATGAAACAACCCTATTTCACCATCTATCCATCCTAAGGAAAATTAAATCACCGCGTGTGCGTACGTACGGAATACCATCTCCACGTCGTGGTGTAATCTACATTCCACCACCACCTTACTTGGATGGGTATAATGGTGTAAATAATGACTATATATGATTATTTTAAAGTGATATTGATTATAAAATAGTATACATACACTCCAATACAATTCCATGATCATGGGAATGATATCATCGCTCGTGCATACGTACGGAATATCGTCTCCACGATGTGATGCGACTCGTTCTACATGATCTTCATTGAATAATGATTATATAAATGAATTTAATCAATTAATATGATATATATTACACTAATAGAATTATTGAAATGAGGTATCTATAACCTAAAGAGAAGAATAAGAATTTATTCGACAAAACACGCATAAGAACAAAAAGTAATAAACACCTGAATAACAAGTTGTAATGAAATATTACTAATAAGAAGCTAAGAATATGACCATATATGATATCATAACAAGAATTATGATTCTGTAATAAGTCAATAACATTATTTAAATCATTATACAGGAGGTTCGGACACTTACGAGGAAAATCGGACCTAAGGTAAGGGAAATGTCACAATCTCATTTTTATCCGAGATTGTTTATACTTTGGCATTTACTGGGGTGTATTTTATCATCCACATCCATGTTTCCTCAATATGTAATATTATTTCCATCCACATACAATTGTTTAAATCCAATTTTACCCTTCAGTGAGTTTTTAGTAAAGGATATGAAAGGAATCTTTTGTCATTTTTTGTACGAGGTACTTTTTGACTTTTCCGACAAAAGTATGAAGAATGTTTTCTTTAACTTATATGGCATGAATGGATTTTTAAAAAATTATTTCCAAGAAGCTTCCTTTACAAGTTTTCATGTTTATTTTTAATTAACTTCTTTTAGTTTATAATTGTACGACATGTTAAGAAAGGAAAAGTGTTTTTGAAGCAGAAAGGTTATTTTCCTCAAGAATGGAGTTCAAGAGTTTTATCAAAATTATTTTCCATATAAGATAATATAGGGTTATGTTTCTATCCCTATTATTACATGGATTTGATTATGTTGTGATGGAAATATTTTTATGAATTCCTTTATCTTATATGAATTGTTTTATGATGTCATGATGTTTAAGATTCCCATTTTTATTACATGGGTTATGCTGTGACGTATGGTTTATGATTTTGTGGCACACATAAGAATGGTATCATTATGAGATGGGTGGGACCTATATCTCCCTCCAATGCATTGGGTAAAGATTTTATATCTCATGAGATAGACATGGCTAGAATGTTAGGTTAAACTGGTTCAGTGAAACAGGACTGAAACGAGGAGTGAACTCGGTTCAGAAATAGACTTTGTCCACTAATATAGTCTTGGAAATGAGTCTTGACTAATAAGAAATTATTATCTATGATTATGTGTGTATACCACAAAGTTTCGTGTTTTAAGTTATGATTATTGGGATTACATTCCACTACTATGATTTATCCCATGTTATGAAATTATGATTTCTTTTGCAGGTTAAGATTTACAAAAGTTATGTTCTTATGTATATGATTTGATTGATATTTTTTTTCTCTACCCTTACTGAGCATTTGAGATCACCCTTTTGTAGGTTTTATTTCCCCAGGTCAAGAAGAATGTTATTAAGTAGAATATGCCAAAAAGGGACTATAGATATGATTAAATAAATGGGAGGCAAAGTAGATGCTTTATGAACCAGTTGTTTATGGTTTCCAGTTTCTAAAGACACTATACCTATACGGTCCTTTCATGGTTTTGTTATATGTTGTAATAAGTGTGATTCAATTTTGAAGTAATAAAAAAGTATGTAAAGTATGGGTCGTTATAGTTGGTATCAGAGGAAAGGTATAGTCAACCTTTGGAAACTGGGATGTGAAAGCCTTAGTAAGAACCCTAAGGATAATTCTAAGCATAGAACACAATCTTAGTGTTTTAGAAATGACCATGAATAACCTAGGATAAGACCTTAAGTGTGAAATTTTATTCTTGATTATGTGATTTTCCTATTATAATTAGTGTTGCTCACACTATTTTTCTTGGTTTTAGTCAATGGTTGGAACCCGAAGGAACCGTGTTAATGCGGAATACGACGGGCAATGCAATGATTGTCCCCCGGAGCAACCAAATATTATGGGAGCTGGAATGAAAAATCTTATAGCCATGCTCACACAACTTTCTCAAGCTATGAATCATGCAGGACTTCCAAACGAGCAAAGGAAGGAGCAACATTCTGTTGAATCCTTCATGAGGTAGCGCCCACCTTCTTTTAGTGGTTCTACTGATCCATTAGTTGCTGAACAATGGATTAGTACTACTGAAAAGATATTTTCAGTTATTCAATGTTCTGAACATGATAAAGTCATACTGACAGTGTATCGTTTGGAAGGAGATGCTGATCAATGGTGGAATCTTATTAAGAATACGAGGCAAAGGGATGAAATTGAGTCCATAGAATGGGACAAGTTCAAGAACTCATTTTTCAATAAGTACTTCCCGCGTATTCTCCGAACAATGATGGAGAAAGAGTTTCTTGAACTGAAGAAAAAGGATGATGAATCTGTTGGTACTTATGAAGAAAATTTTACAAGACTTGCAAGGTATTCTTTTGGTATTATTATCCAACCTGAGAGTAAGATCGATCAATTCTTTAGTGGCTTAAAACCAAGTCTTTGAAGGGCGTTAGGCATAAGGGACTTCAATAGCTATGAGGAAATCATTCGATGTGCTCTCAAAGTCGAGATGGAGATTGGAGTAACCCATCAGTCATATGGGTTTGATAAGAAGAGGAAAATGGAATTGAAAGGAAAATCTAAAGAGCACACTGAAAAGAAGATGAGATTTCCCTTATGCTCAATGTGTGGAAAGAAACATGGAGGGAGTTGTCTTAAAGGGACAAGTAAATGTTTCAAATGTGGAAAGGAAGGTCATCAGGCATTTGAATGTCGTAATGATGGGGAGAAGATGTCTAATGATAAAAACAAAGGAAGGGATACACAGAATTACCCTACTACACTTCAATGTTTCAAGTGCAAGGAGATGGGTCATTATGCCAATCAATGCCCAAATCCAAGGGTTGATGATGATGGTCGGCGTCAACAAACTCTTAAGGCTAAAGACAAAAGAAAGTCACATGAAATTTCTATCAGCTATGTGGAGTATGATAACAATGTGGTGAAAGGTACACTTACCGTCCACTCTAAATTAGCAAATGTTTTATTTGATTTTGGATCCACCCACTCCTTTATTTCTGAAGAATTTTCTAAGGATATCACTGTATTACCTCAACAGTTAGATGTTGAGTTAGCTTTGACAACCCCTAATGGCACAACAGTCGCATCAAAAGTTTATAATTCTTCTCTGATTGAAGTTTGGGGGAAAGTGCTTCCTGCAAATCTTGTGATCCTTCCTATAGTGGAATTTGATGTGATTATTGGCATGGATTGGCTTTCTCTACATGGAGATCATATCAATTTCCAAATAAGGGAAGTCACATTTCATATTCCAGATCAATCTATGATAGTCTATCAATGCAAGGATGAACATAACCTTCCAGTGGAAATTTCTTCCATCTTATGGGTCTTGATTCCACTAAATTAAGGTTATTTATCTCAAATGGTTGGTGAGAAACTCACGATTAAGAATATTCCCATTGTACGGGAGTTTGATGATGTCTTTCTAGAGGAATTACCGGGTCTTCCACCGAATCGTGAAGTTGAGTTTCCAATAGAACTCGTACCAGATGCTTTGTCTATTTCAAAGACACCTTATAGAATGGCCCCAATTGAGTTGCAGGAATTGAAGAAGCAACTCCAAGAGAATCTTGATAAGGGGTTCATACGCCCTAGTGCGTCACCTTGGGGAGAACATGTTCTGTTTGTTAAGAAGAAAGATGGATCAATGAGACTCTTCATTGATTATCGAGAACTTAACAAGATCACTATCAAGAACAAATATCCTCTCCCGCGCATTGATGACCTATTTGATCAACTATGCGGAGCTCAATACTTTTCCAAGATTGATCTTAGTTCAAGGTATCATCAATTAAGGGTCAAAAGGGAGGATATACCAAAGATGGATTTCCGTACAAGGTATGGACACTATGAATTTATAGTGATTCCATTTGGTCTTACTAATGCCCCTGCTATTTTCATGGATCTAATGATTAGAGTCTTTAGAGACTATCTTGATCAATTTGTGGTAGTCTTTATAGACAATATTCTTGTCTATTCAAAGAGCAAGGAAGAACGTGAAGATCACTTGAGAATTATATTGAAGACCCTGAGAAAGGAGAAGCTTTATGCCAAATTTACCAAGTGTGAATTTTGGCTTCAAAAAGTTTCATTTTTGGGACACATAATCTCAAAAGAGGGGATATCTGTGGATCCAGCAAAAATAGAGGTTATCGAAAGATGGTTGAGACCAACCACAGTAACTGAGATCCAAATTTTTCTTGGTTTGGCTGGATATTATCGACGTTTTGTGAAAGATATTTCACGATTATCTAATCCAATCACCAAATTGACTCGGAAAGGAGTTAAGTTTGTTTGGACGGAGGAATGTGAATAGAATTTCAAGGAGTTGAAAAGAAGGTTATCCAGTGCACCTGTGTTCACACTGCCTTGTAGTGGAGAAAGGTTTGTGATCTACAGTGATGCATCCAAGAAGGGTTTGGGGTGTGTTCTTATGCAAAATGATATGGTGATAGCTTATGCCTCACAACAGTTGAAAATACATGAGCAAAATTACCCAACTCATGATTTGGAGTTAGCTGCGGTAATCTTTTCATTAAATATTTGGAGGCATTACCTTTATGGTGAGAGGTGTGATATTTATACTGATCATAAAATCTTAAAGTATATTTTCAGACAAAAGGAGCTGAATATGCGCCAAAGAAGATGGTTGGAGCTGATTAAGGATTACGACTGCTCAATTCATTTCCACCCTAGGAAAGCAAACAAGGTGGCAGATGCATTAAGTCGAAAAGACCATGCTAGTTTATCCATGATGAGGATCACAAAAGATCCAATATTTATGGATTTACAAAGGATGGATCTTGGAATTATAATGAAAGGGGAAAATCGTATCTTTCTCAAATGAATGTTCAACCATCTATACATGTGAAGATTAAAGAGGCACAGAAAGAAGATGTCGAGTTACAAAATAAGGTGAGAAATGTTCATGAATTCAACCTTGATTGTGATGGGATAATAAAGTTCAGGAATCGGGTTTGTGTTCCTCCCATCCCTGAATTAAAGAAGGAGCTGCTGGATGAGTCTCATAGTTCTTCATTCTCTATTCATCCTGAAAGCACGAAGATTTATAGGGACCTGAAAGAGTACTTCTGGTGGGATTTTATGAAAAGAGATGTTGCTGAATATGTCTCTTGATGCCTGGTTTGTCAACAAGTTAAAGATGAGAGACAGAAGTCTAATGGGATGTTACAACCATTACCCATACCCGAATGAAAATGGGAAAACATCACTATGGACTTTGTCACAGGACTTCCTAAAACGTCCAAAGGCAATAATGCTATCTGGGTCATAGTGGATCGTCTTACAAAGTCTGCACACTTCATTGCTATTAGAGAGGATTTCTCTCTGGATCATCTTTCCAGGATATATGTAAAGGTAGTGGTAAGATTGCATGGAGTACCACTTTCTATTATATCTGATTGGGATCTGAGATTTACCTCGAAGTTCTGGTGAAGTCTTCAGCATACTCTGGATACAGAGTTGAGTTTCAGCACTACTTATCATCCTCAGACAGACGGTCAGTCTGAGAGGACAATTCAAACTCTAGAAGACATGTTGAGAGCTTGCTCTATGGATTTCAAAGGTGGTTGGGATCAACACCTACCTTTGGTGTAATTTTCTTATAATAATAGCTTTCACTTCAGTATTCAGATGGCTCCTTATGAAGCTCTCTATGGAAAGAAATACAGGACTCCAACTTGCTGGGATGAAGTTGGGGAAAGAAAGCTATTAGGACCCGATCTCGTTGATGAAATGGCAGAAAAGGTCTGATCTATTCAACAACACATAAGAGAAGCTCAGAGTCGATAGAAAAGTTATGCCGACAACTGAAGAAAAGACCTAGAGTTTAAAGTAGGTGATATGGTGTTCTTACGAATATCTCCCTGGAAAAGGGTCATGAGATTTGGAAAGAAGGGGAAGTTGAGCCCTAGATATATCGGTCCTTTCGAAATACTGGATCGTGTTGGGAAGGTAGCTTACCGATTGGTGCTTCCACCGAATCTCTCTCAAGTTCACGATGTGTTCCATGTATCTCTCCTGAGAAAGTACATACCTCATCCTTCACATGTACTCAACTCAGAAGTTGTACCGCTGGAGCAGGATCTTTCTTATGAAGAACAACCAATAGAGATTCTGGATCATAGCGAAAAAGTCCTACGAAACAAGACCACTCAATTGGTTAAAGTTTTATGGAGGAACCACCAATTAGAAGAAGCTACATGGGATCTTGAGGATATGATGAGGGAGAGGTATCCTCATCTGTTTGTTACAAAGTGACGAATTTTGAGGGCAAAATTCATTTTAAGGGGGGTAGAATGTAACACCCGAGACTTTTATGTTATATAAATCATCAAAGGAATATTTTTCTACACACAAAACTTTCTTGGCTTTCTTTACACGAAATCGCGACCTTCCTCGATAGCTTGCGTCATACGCAATACCGAGTTTCACTAAACAATGATATGCTAATAAAATATTATTAAAACTAGCCGTTATGAATAGTAATAACCAATTTTTGAAATTTTATAAATTTTATTTTTCAAAATGGACTTCATTTTTGGATTTGGAATATCGAAATTATCCTAGGGTGAAATTTTGGTATTTTTCTGAAAACTTTCAATTTTTGATGAATAGTGAAACCACTAATTGGTAGTTAAAAAACTGAATTTTTCATAAAACTTAATTTTACCACTTCTGTGAGTGGAATTTCAAAAATCCGAGAGACACGGTTGATGTCAGTAAGTAAAATGCGTTTCAATGAGATGAAAATAATTTTTGGTGAATAGTAACTTTTTACTTTTATTTACCACAGTTAAAAGTAAATAGGGTAATTAAGGGTAAAAATGATATTATTATTACCCTAACACATGTCCTAATTCTATTGGATAAGTTTAATTCGACCAAAAACAAACTTAGGAAAAAACATATGACCATTTAGGCCCACTTGGATTAGATTAGGACATTTATTATTAATTTATTTAAAGAAGGGTTAAAATAGTTAAAATCAAAGTTTAATAAGTAAATAATTTTTAATATAAGGTTATATATTAGCTAAATTCGACTATAAATATTCATTATAAAGATAAAAACATTTTCTACATAATGGTATGTTATTTGTAATTTTTAGACATTAAATAATTTAATTTATTTATGACACAAAGATGATGCAGTAATTATCTTATTAATGCAATATTGACATAATTGATGTTATAAATACCCAAATAAATGTAATTTTTGACTTTTTATGAATTAAAATAATTTTATAGGTTAATATGACATGTTATTATTGATTTCAGTAACTTTTTTCGAACTAATCATTCTGTTATGATTTTCACAAAAATCAATTACTAAATAGTGTCAAAATTGACATAAAATAGTTTTTAAAACAAATATTATATTATTAATTGTTATTTTATTCCTAAAAATATAATTTTTGGCCAAATGACTTAGATAAGGTTATATCTATTAATAATAAACAACTTGGGGTTCTTTTGGATTTGTTATAGTAAGTTTATTAACCTTATAGTGTAAGAACACAAGAAGACACGGTAAAAGTAAAATTATTTAACTTAATGTTAAATCTAAATGATAAGGTCAAAATAGGAACCTAAACTTGTCTAAATTCTATTTTATGAGAGTATTTAGACCCATCCACATCTTATCTTCTAAATAAATCAATTTGGAGCTATTTAAAACCGAATTTGGATTTATAATAAAATAATATTTTTAGTTATTCCAAAGGTTCCCCTCTCCTCCCTTATAAAAGGGCACCTCCTCCCTCTCTTCCTCACACCACTTTGAGCCTTCATGCTCGGCCAAACCCTGCCACTTTCTCCTCTAAACTTCCCTAGAGACATACTAGAGGTCCTGGTATTCTTCAAAGACCAATTTTAGTGCCCTAAAAAGAGGTCTCAAAGAAGCACTTCAAAGAAGAGGTAATGTCCGTTACCGATTTTTTCATCTTTATTTCTTCTTCCACTTCTTCTTCTTTAGTTGTTTCATTATGAAGTAATAACATCAGTATCACTCATATACTGATATGTTATTATAAGTATGAAACAACCCTATTTCACCATCTATCCATCCTACGGAAAATGAAATCACCGCGCATACGTACGTACGGAATACCGTCTCCACGCCGTGGTGTAATCTACTTTACACCACCACATTACTTGGATGGGTATAATGGTGTAAATAATGACTATATATGATTATTGTAAAGTGATATTGATTCTGAAATAGTATACATACACTCCAATACAATTCCATGATCATGGGAACGATATCATCGCTCGTGCGTACGTACGGAATACCGTCTCCACGATGTGATGCGACTCGTTCTACATGATCTTCATTGCATAATGATTATATAAATAAACTGAATGAATGAATATGATATAAATTACACTAATAACATTCTGGAAATGAGGTATCTATAACCTAATGAGAAGAATAAGAATTTATTTGACAAAACACGCATAAGAACAAAAAGTAATAAACACCCGAATAACAAGTTGTAATGAAATATTACTAATAAGAAGCTAAGAATATGACCATATATGATATCATAACAATAATTATGATTCTGGAATAAGTCAATAACATTATTTAAATCATTATACAGGAGGTTTGGACACTTACGAGGCAAATCGGACCTAAGGTAAGGGAAATATCACAATCTCATTTTTATCCGAGATTATTTATACTTTGGAATTTACTGGGGTGTATTTTATCATCCACATCCATGTTTCCTCAATATGTAATATTATTTCTATCCACCTACAATTTTTTAAATCCAATTTTACCCTTCGGTGAGTTTTTAGTAAAGGATATGAAAGGAATCTTTTTTCATTTTTCATACGAGGTACTTTTTGACTTTTCCGACAAAAGTACGAAGAATGTTTTTTTTAACTTATACGACATGAATGGATTTTTAAAACATTATTTCCAAGAATCTAATTTTACAAGTTTTCAAGTTTATTTTTAATCAACTTCTTTTAGTTTATAATTGTATGACATGTTAAGAAAGGAAAAGTGTTTTTGAAGCAGAAAGGATATTTTCCTCAAGAATGGAGTTCAAGAGTTTTATCAAAATTATTTTCCATCTAAGATAATATAGGGTTATGTTTATATCCCTATTATTACATGGATTTTATTATGTTGTGATGGAAATATTTTTATGAATTCCTTTATCTTATATGAATTGTTTTATGATGTCACGATGTTTAAGATTCCCATTTTTATTACATGGGTTATGCTATGATGTATGGTTTATGATTTTGTGGCACACATAATAATGGTATCATTATGAGATGGGTGAGACCTATATCTCCCTCCAATTAATTGGGTAAAGATTTTATATCTCATGAGATAGACATGGATGGAACGACAGGTTAAACTGGTTTAGTGAAACATGACTAAAAAGAGGAGTGAACTCGGTTCAGAAATAGACTTTTTCCACTAAGATAGTCTTGGAAATGAGTCTTGACTAATAAGAAATGATTATCTATGATTATGTGTGTATGCCACAAAGTTTCATGTTTTAATTTATGATTATTGGGATTACATTTCACTACTATGATTTATCCCATGTTATGAAATTATGATTTCTTTTGGAGGTTATGATTTACAAAAGTTATGTTCTTATGTATATGATGTGATTGATATTTTATTTTCTCTACCCTTACAGAGCATTTGAGCTCACCCTTTTGTATGTTTTATTTCCCCAGGTCCGGAAGAAGGTTATTAAGTATAATATGCCAAAAAGGGACTCTAGATATGATG
Organism: Viscum album; assembly: GCA_963277665.1. Lineage (NCBI taxonomy): Eukaryota > Viridiplantae > Streptophyta > Magnoliopsida > Santalales > Viscaceae > Viscum > Viscum album. Next base: position 399,391,998 of record OY728148.1, read on the forward strand.
AAATAAATGGGAGGCAAAGTAGATGCTTTGTGAACCAGTTGTTTATGCTTTCCAGTTTCTAAAGACACTATACCTATACGGTCCTTTCATGGTTTTTTTATATGTTGTAATAAGTGTGCTTCAATTTTGAAGTAATAACAATGTATGTAAAGTATGGGTCTTTATATTGATAGGTTGGGGGATCATATACAGGATCTAGTATAGGTATATATTCATATTCATGAATAGATTTCCCAGAATTTATATATATTGTAATGTTCTAACCCCATAAGCCTGAATCCTTCTCATTATTTTATTTAATTTGTATGATTAAAAATAATAAAATCCCAAATGAATGAATAATTTAGTAGTTTTTGGAAACCATATACATACATATGTTCAATATTACAACTTGAAAGGAAAAAAATATTTCATTTCCATTGGAAACATCCATTACTCCTAGATTATCCCGACAATTCATTCATAATATTTATCTTCACAACCTGGGGGAAATAAAACATAAGAAAGGGGTGAGCTCAGATGCTCAGTATGGGTAAGTAATACAGTTGAATTAATCATAAATATAAACAATAGGCATGTTTATAATATAAAAAACACACACTACTGGAAAATGGACCTATCCCCACGGTTTTCCTCAAAATCGTGGGGATAGGTACCCCCTATACCCACGGTTTTGGAAAACCGTGGGTATAGGTCAATTTTCAAGACCTGTACCCATGGTTTTCAAAAACCATGGGCATAGGGGGGTCTATCCCCACGGTTTTCCAAAATCGTGGGGATAGGTCTTGAAAATTGACCTATACCCACGGTTTTCAAGAACCGTGGGTATAGGGGTACCTATCCCCACGGTTTTGAGGAGAACCGTGGGGATAGGTATAGGATAAAAAACCTATACCCACGGTTTTGAAAAACCGTGGGTATAGGTTTCCCATGTCTGCGCGGGAAAAAAAAAATTTCCGCGGGAAAGATTTTTTTTTTGCGGGAGTCCTATACCTACGGTTCTTCCCTCTATACCCACGGTTTATATAACTATATTTAACTCTATATATATATATACACATAATTGATAGTAGGGTAGTGGTAGATGCGGTACTTTGCAGCGAAGAGGTCGTGGGATCGAAACCCGCCTGCAGCGTTATTTTAGGATCTATACCCACGGTTTTGAAACCGTGGGTAAAAGCCATTGACACCGTGGCAATTGGGAATGTTTTGTTGACACGGTGGCAGAACACCTATACCCACGGTTTTGGAAAACCGTGGGTATAGGCTGGGGACCTATACCGACAGCGTTCCAGCCCACGGTTCCCAAAACCGTGGGTATAGCCTATACCCACGGTTTTGGGGGCTGTACCCACGGTTTTGAACCGTGGGTATAGGCCTTTTTTCCAGTAGTGACATTCCTTACAACATATACTTGATCAGAATATGGAAGAAATAAAATCTAAATGAATAATTCTATAATAAAACATAATCATGGATATTAAATTAAGAAAATAATCACATAAAATATCAATTACTATTTGAATAATGAGGGAAATACATAACGATGGATTTCTAAAATATAACTTCAAGTCTTCATGCCATGAATCTATCAAGGATTTAGGATAGAATCTATTATTTTCAAGGCTTCATGCCGAGAACCTATTAAATGGGTAAGGAATTGGCCAAAACAAAATCTAGTATGTCTCGTGACACCTAGTTATACACCAAGGGATAATAGAGTGCCCCACCGAACACATGCTAAGTCCAATGCATTCCTCATATGAAAGTGTTGAAACATAAACAATATATACATTCATATTGAAACTAACATATGAAATGTAAATCACTTTCCCCAATCATTAAACATAACACTGACCATTTGAAGTAATATGGTGAATGGTCTCAAAATAGCACATTCATTGTCAAATTAATCACAAACCATTCAATAAAAGATTGTAGATGATATCATAAAATATTTATCCCAATTAAACATATGAATCAACAAGAGTGTTGAAATATATGAACATACTTTTATAAAACCATCATGTAATTCTTGATAGAAATACTCTTTTACTTTGAAAAGAAGAGTTCCTTTGGAAAATTATTTGTATAAACCCAGAATTTAATTATGTAATTTCTTTCATAATAAAATCAGTTTTTATAGAAAAATACTTGGGTCTAAAAATATATTATAGAGTGATTTTTAAAATAGGTAATAATTCAAGAAGTTCTATTTAAACGAGCTTGTTTATTGGGAAGAATTCTTGAAAAATACTTTAAAACATGTTACTCCCCATAAAATAATTAATAATTCTGATGGGTACACACATATATAATTTTAAAACATAATTTATGATGAGGAAATATAAATAAATAATATTTTTATTGAGTTTTGTATATAATAAGAGTAACCAAGATTGAAATGGAGGTTCGGGTATAAAACTATTACCACATTGTAATCAATTGAATCATATAACCAAAAATTAATAATCATAAAATGAAAAACTAAATACCATGAAAATAAATATATTAATGATATGATACATAAATATTTAGTACACATGAACCACACACAAGAAATAGTGGAGAGTAAGGCATATCTCACGGAAATGAAAGTGAGTTGAGAAAACCCTTACCATATGTCTGAACATGTTCTGCACTTGACCTTAACATCCAAGATAATCAAATTAAATACATTAATAAATTAATTAATAACACTATATACATGAATTTTATTGATTATAATTTTATTAGGTTAATTAATGAGCTTTTGGATGAGTTATAAGACACAAATTTGTCACTCGGGAGCGTTCGTTTCCTTGGTTTTCACAATCAATATACTTGTATATGAGTATGGAAGTTCTTGTGGAATGGATATAATTATAAAAAATTGAATTTACATATTATTAATGAACATAAACATGTGTAAATGTTTATATATATCAATTCTTTATTGGTTATGAAGATGAATTATTAGATAAAACATCAAAGAAAATCATTTAGATTGTTTTGGAGATATTTAGATTTTTACAAACTAGTTTTGTCGTATGAATTAATATTATGTATATATACAGGTTACAAAAAATTAAATAGGTTCTAATAAAAATATTTTAGTTTTTTTCAACCCTAAAAATGGTTTCATGACCATACTTGAATGATAAATTTAAGAATAAAGGTTTGTCATCCATGAAGGTTGTAAAGAGGCACCTCCCAAACAATGATTTCATTTTTAAAATAAAACAGAGAGAGAGAGAGTAAGCAGAATGATGATGAGTCTTACATTAACATTATATAATTCCATTATATAGGTGATAATGTATTTATAATGATCATTTGGATATGGGAGGTTAGGAGAAGAAATAATGTTGGATTCTTCGGACCAAAAATAGTAATAGGTTCATGTGAGTTTGAACTAAGTGTTGTTACATCTTCCATGATTTCATGAATAGTGTATTTAACTTATAATGTATATATATGGAAAATTGATGTATTTCAATATTCACTAAAAATTCAAATATTTTAGAAATATCTGAAAAATTCACCATAAATATTTTTTGATATGTAGAATTAAAAAATGGACTCTATTTTATTAAAACAGTTTTCTGAATATGCTAAATAAAATTTTTATTTAAAATCATCATTTATTAGATAAATACATTCTTTAAAATTTAACTGATTTTATAACACCCTGAAAATAAACTGTGGTCTCATTAAATTATCCCAAAATCATTGGACAATAAAATATTGATTTAGAAATATATTTTACGAAAATAAATTTTATTTTAAATAAATTTATTAATTATACAATTATAATTAAATATTTATTACTCACATAAATACCAATACTTAATTTTTTATTTTCAAAAATATTCTATGTCATTTATAAGGTGCCAAAATTTTATTTATACTTTCATTGGTGGGTTTACTATTCATAAGGTTCATATTACAATTCATAAGGGTACATTACTATTTATAAGGGTAACATTACTATTAATAAGGGTAAGTTACTATTCACAAAAAAAATTAAGTTGATCCTATCAGACACTAAATATCTTACTAAATGCAATCATGTTTGTCCATGTTTCGAAATTTGATTCACAGAGGTGGAAAAATTAAGATTCATGTCCTTGTTATAACTATCATGCATAAATAATTATAATAAAAAAAATTTGTTTCATAGAGACTCAGTGTTATGTGCATCACATTTTCTATTAAATTTATTTTTAAATCCTTGTGGTTTTACATTCACCCCTCCTTTAATAAATTACTTCCTCACAATTTTCACTTTGAAAGTTAAAGGTTGAAAATTGAAAATTCTTTTGTGGGATACCCACATTGGAAATGTGGTTAATAAAACATCCCCTTAATCAGAGGGAAAGGAAAAAATGTGATGGTCATCACAAAATTAGGCCTTAGAAAAATATAACATTAAAATAAAGTAAAAAAACAGAGACATGGAAGAGAAATCTAACCACCACATTCTAATGGAGAGTGATTTTGAATATGTTCATCAGAAAGTTAAACATAATAAAGTTATAAATATATTATTGGTTAAAAGATCATTGATTTCTTAAAGATAAAATTAAACATATGGTATTTTTGTTACAAAATGATTTTCCTTCAGATGCAGTTTTCTTATAGTATCCATAGAATCACGTCAGAAAATAAACATACTTGATGTTGCAATCTAATCCTTATATTGTGATTCAAACTGTCTATACTTCAATTATTAAAACAAAATATTGATATTGAAGATGAATTTTTATTCATGAATAACTTTCATAAAAAAACCTTAAGTCATTCCCTCAGCCTCTAAATACTCACTGAAACCAAAAAGGGTAGAAAATTTTTCCAAAAATAAGAATTTAGTCGTAAACCATTCCACAAATAGTTAACCTTAAGAATCATCTAAATTATGCCTATAAAAAATTTAATTTCCAATGATTTATAAGAAATGTCACTTACCATCAGATTTTCCCCCAAACATTTAAATACCTAGATCACCATTAAACCTCTATAAAACATTCATCCTTCCAATACCTTTAATAAGTACTACAGTACAACATAATTCATTAACATAAAAAAACAAATATTTTAATTATTCCTCCTCGACTCTAGTAACAACATAATCTTATTCTTGATCCCTTTTCTTCTTTTGGTATATATTCCCTTGGTGTCTAGGGAAATAATTTTTATAGTGCCACATATCCTTACAATTTAATCATTAGATATTAAAAAATTATTTCTTTCCCTTGAAATCTTAAACATGGTGGTATTTTTATCCACACTTGAAGAAAACTCATTTTACTTTTAATTGTGTACCAAGATGTTTTCTTCCAAAAGTATCACATGTTGGAGAATCCTTCATTACCATCTTCACATTATCCATATTTTTCTTTTTTGTTGTCATTTTCTCTTTTTCACCTTCTGAACCATAATACTTGGATAATTCTTTATTTGTCTTGATAGTGAAAGATATTAAATCATCATATTATGAAAATGTTTTGGAGACTAATTCCCTTCATAGAATTGGATTAAGAACGTCATAGAAAAAATCAATATTGCACCTTGGATTTCATATGCAGTCTATGGAATGCCCTTCTAATATTGTAAAGTTGGCTTCATACTTAGAAAAATTTTCATCCTCTTTTTGTATCTAACTTAAGTATTATCTCTCCATATCTTCTCCCAATTCATGGGGGAATTATTTCTACAAGAAATTTTCCTCAAAATCCATCTATTTCATATTTTCAATTTCATCCTCCTCTATTTAATTTTGAATTAATGACCACCATTGATCTTGATCTCCTGATATACAGTATACTTCCATGATAACCTTATTCTTTTCATTACATCCCAATGCTATAAATATCTTCTATAATGAACTTATCCATTATTATGATACAAATGGTTATGTAGTTTCATTGAATGATGGAGGTTGTTGTCTCATGAAGTGGTTTAACATTTCATTTCCAAATTGTGTTTTAGGATGCTCTATACTGGTATTGTTATTTTTTATAACCTGGTTCAGCTATCCCGATATAGTTATAAGTTTCTCAGCACCAGTCACAACTCCAGAACCAACATCATTATCTTAAATGGGAGGGAAATCTCTAAATGGGATACGTGCATTCATACGGTTTCCATTCTTTCTAACAAGTTCCATTTCTAAATAATGGCATACATTAGATTAGGTTATAAAATCAAAATGTATAATCTGAACTAGAAAAATACATAGCATAAATTTAAATCCTATGCATAGCTAATCTAATAATAAAAAACTTTGTTTCTTTGAGGAAACATTTACTTTTAAATCGTTCATAATTTCTTGTAAATAAAAAGTAAATTATCATAAGAATATCCCCCAGGAGTGTCAAACTAGGTGCATAGTAAGGCCCATTTTCGTGTACCAGCTTTCCCTGAGTCAGGCCTGAAACACCTTATTGGATTTTTTACTCCTAGGTACATATGTTCCAGAACCATGTCCACTTATAGTATCCATATAGGTATGTATTTTTAAGAAGACCCACATAATATATACAATAAAAAAATTCATGGATGCTATTCTATGATTATCCTCAAAGTATATCATAGGGTTATTTTCCATAAATGTGTTTTCTAAATCTAATTCCCAAGGGTTATACTAAACTTCCTATGATACCAACTGTAACACCCCGACCCCAGAATCCAAGAGCTGGTGAATTATTTTATTACATTGGTATGATTATAAAGAATAAAATACAAAAGGAATGGATTGTTTAGTAGTTACGTAAAACCAGATACATACATAAGTTCAACATTAAAACTTGAAAGAAAAAACAATATAAAATTTACATTGTAAAAATCTATAAATCCTAGATTATCCCACCAAGTCATTCATAATATTCATCTTTGCACCCTGGGGGAAATAATAAATGAGTAAGGGGTGAGGTGAGATGCTCAGTGTGGGTAAGTAATACATTGGAACTAATTATAAACATAAACACCAGGCAGTTCGAGAATCTAAAAACACATTCCCTTAAACATATAATTGATCATAATATGGTATCAATAAAACCTAAATTAATAATGCAATAATAAGACAAAACCATAGATATAATACTAGTCAAATAATCACATGGAATATCAATTACTAATTTCATAATGAGGGAAATGCATAATTTTGGATATCTAAAAAATACCTTCAAGGATTCATTCCAAGAATCTATCAAGGCTTTATTCTAGAATCTATTATTAATAAGGCTTCATGCCAAAAACCTACTAAATGGGTAAGGCCTCTGCCAAAACGATATCAAGTTTCTCTCATGAGACCTACCGATGAACTAAGGGAATAAAGAGAGCCCCACCAAACACTTTCTAATTATAATTCATTCCTAATTTGAAAGGGGTGAAACATAAACCACGTATACATTCATATAGAAACTAATATATTAAATGTAAACCACTTTCCCCAATCATTAAACCTAACACTAACCATTCAAAGTAATATGGTGAATGGTTTCATAATAGAACATCCAAAGTCAAACTAATCATAAACCATTCAATAAAACTTGTTAGATGATATCATAAAATATTTATCCCAATTAAACATATGGATCAACAAGAGTGTTGAAATAGGTGAAAATACTCTTTTAAAATCATCCTGTAATTCTTGATGGAAAGACTCTTTTACTTTGAAAAGAAGAGTTCTTTTTGAAAAAAAATTGTATAAAACCATAACTTAATTAAGATAATTTTTTCATAATAAATTTAGGGATATTATGAAAAAAATTGTTTCTTAAAAATAGATTATACAATGCATTTGATAATAGTTAATAATTTCAGAAGTTCCTTTCAAACAAGATTGTTTATCAGGAAGAATTTTTTAAAGATCCTTTTAAAACATGTAAATCCCCATAAAATAAATAATTGTTATTATTGTCACACATATATATATAATTAAAATATAATTTATGAAGATTACATAATAATAAATAATATTTTCATTGAGGTGAGCAGAGAATAAGAGTAACCTGAATGAAAATGGAGGTTTGGGTAGAAAACCCTAACCACTTTGTAATCAATCAAGTCATAGGCCCCAAAATTAATAATTATAAAATGATAAATTCAATTCCATGAAAATAAATAGATTTATCATATGATACATAAATGTTCAGTATACATACACTTCAAAAAATAAACAGTGGCGAGTAAGGAATATCTCACGGAACTGAATGTGAGTTGAGAAAACCCTTACATTATGTCTGAATGTGGTATGTACTTGACATTAACATCCTGGATAATCAAATTAATTAATTAATTAATTGAGAACCATCTATATATGAACTTGAATCATTATAGTTTTATTATGTTCGTTTATGTCATTTTGGATGAGTCATAAGATACAAATTTATCGCTAAGCAGCGTTCGTTTCCTTGGTTTCCATGATCAATAAACTTATATATTAGTATGGAAGTTCATGTGTATTGGATATAATTCTATAAAAATATAATTTATATATTTTTAATGAATATAAATAATTTTAAATGGTTATATATATCATTTGGTTATAGATTATGAGGATGGATTGTTATATAAAACATTAATGATAATCATTTAGATTATTTTGTTGATATTTCAATTATTACGAACTAGTTTTGTTGTATAAATTAATATTATATATTTAGGTTCTATAATATTAAATAGGTTATAATAAATATATTATATTTTTTTTAAACCATAAAAATTGTTTCATGACCATACTTTAAAGAGATATTTAAGAATGAAGGTTCCTCGCCCATGAAGGTAGTAAATCAGCACCTCTGAGAAACTCATTTTGTTTTAAAAAAAAAGAGAGAGAGAGTAAGGAGGTTGATGATGAATATGACATTAACATTATATAATTATAGTATATAGGTTTTATCATAGTTATAATTATCATTTGGATAGAGGAGTTGAGGATAAGATAAGAAAATAAAACAAATTGAAAATGAAATTAAAAGAAAAAGGAAGAGGGTTTACCTCTAGAAATATTCTCCTTGAGAACCTCCTTAAGGGATGGGGTTTTGGTATTTTCTAAAGACCAATAGACACTAGTATAAAAATGGTTTTTAATGTCAAAAATTTGATGTCAATTTCTTATAAACTGATGTAAAATATGTTTGCATAGAATTTTTAGTGTCGATTTAGAATCGGGTTTTTTAAAAACCGATGCCCAAAAAAAGAAAAATTGTTTGGGGGTCAGTTTTTTTAAAAAACCAACGCCAAAAATTTTTTTAAAAAATATTTTTGGCCTCGGTTTTTCAAAAAAAACTGAGGCCAATAATTATATTTTTTTACTATGTTTCTGATTATTTTCAAACCATCGATTTGATAGGTCATGGAAAAAATAGAGTTACAGATTAAACGTTATGGATGTCGGAACTTGATATTCTCTAAGTGATGTCTCAATAAAGTACAAATTTCAAATGCCATAACCATTAATTTGTAACTCCATTTAGCTCCCTAACTATTCAAATAGAAGCTTAAAAAATTCTATAAAACATTTTATTTTTTATTCTTTTAATTTTTTTTATTGATTTTCATGAAAACCGATGCCAAAACTATTTTTTTTTTAGTTTTTGGCATCGAGTTTTAAATAAACCAATGCAAAAAAGTATTTGTTTTTTAAAAAATTAGAATCATTTTATTTAAAAACTGATGCCAGAAATATTTTATTTTTAATTTTTCCATCATTTTTTAAAAAACTAATGTGAAAAATAATTATTTTCATGTTTTAGCTTTGGTTTATTTAAAAAATGATTCAAAAAATGATATCAATTGGAATTTTTTGCGTCGGTTTTGTAAATAAAGGACACCAAAAGACCAATGTAAATCCTCTTTTGAGTTAGTTTTAATCAAAAATGAGGCCAAAGAGTATTCACCAATATGAGGGATCAGTATTTCAATTTTTTCACAATGCGCGTTTAATCAGTATTCCAATTTTTTTCACCACCCACGTTTAACTTTTCGAAATACTGCCTATATTTTCACACAACTCTATTGAAACAATTTTAATTAAAATATATGAATCCATTTTCTTCTTCATTCATCTTTTTTAACCTCTTCGATTAAATCAAGTTTTCAACATGGATTCAATTGTTAATATGAACATGGTATCTATTCTAATCATTTATTTTCTTTATTATTATTTTCCTTCATTTATAAACAACACAATTATCTTGATTATAAAGATTATTTATTCTTATGATCAAGTTAAAAATATAAACTATTCAGATGAGATTTACCAACCTTGGTATAAATTTAATTATCGATCACCATTTTCATTATCACATGAGTTCTACACTAAATATAATAGATATGATGATAAACAACATATCATTTTGATAGAAGATCCTAAAACCATTTAAATATGTTTTAAATATTTTATTTATTTTATTTTATTGGGTTTATGTGATTTTAATTCATGTTTATCATGTTTTCATTGAAATGAGTTATATCAATAGAAAATTTGACCAGTTCAGCTTCCGACAGCCATTACTTTTGATCTGTAACTCAGTTTTAGCTCCATGACCAGTAAAATAAAATATTAGCAAATTTTCTAAAACATAGAATGATAAAACATTACTTTTTGGAATCAGTTATTATAAGAACCGATGCCAAAAATATTCTTTTTCATTTGGGGTGTCAGTTTTTAAAAAAAATCGACATTGTAACTATTTTTTTAACTTCTTGGCATCGGTTTTTAAGAAAACTGACGCAAAAAATGATACTAATGGGTTTTTTGTGATTGGTTTTTTTAAAAAATGAAGCTAAAAAATGTAATTAATTTTTGAAATTGTTTTACAAAAAACCGACGTCAAAATTCATATTTATTACGTCGACAGCTTTAACATGAGCTAAAAACTAACGTCAAAATTAAAAAAAATACTTTAAATAAAATTTTTCTACTAGTGAGCTTTTGGACGTGGGGAGAGACTAGGGAAGAGTATTTATGAAGAAAATTTATAATCATAAAGGCTTAGAGGTGTGAGGAGAAGAGGGAGTTAGGGGTGGTTTTTATAGTGGATGAGAGGAGTGATTTTTTACTATCTTATTCATTATTTTATTATTGTGCTGAAGAAAATAAATAATGTTTGATTCTTGTGAAAAAAGTAGTAATATGCACATTTGAGTTTGGAAAAAGTGTTATTAAATCATCCATGATGTCAGGAATAGTGTATTTGACTTATAATGTATATATACGGTAAATTACTATATTTCACTATTCACTAAAATTCAAATATTTTTGAAAAATCCCAAAAATTCACCTTAACCATTTTTCGACTATTAAAATTCAAATATGGACTCCATATTATAAAAATAATTTTCTATATATGATAAAATTAATTTTTAATTAAAATCAACATCTACTTGAAAAATGTAGTCTTTAAAATTAAAAGTGATTTTATAACACCCTGAAAATTAACAAAGTTCTCCTTAAATTATCCTAAAATAATTGGACAAAAAAATAATTTATTTAGGAATAAATTTTATGAAAATAAATTTTCTTTTAATTAAATTTATTAATTATAAAATTTTAATTAAATATTTATTACTCACAAAATTACCAACATTTAATTATTAATTTTTAAAATATTCAATTTCATTTATTAGCTGCCTAAGTTATCACGAACGTTCCCCCAGGTCCCTTTCCATAACTACCCCAAGCCCGCCTCTGATATGCCAGGAGATGGAAACTAGCACCGAGTAGGAATATCCCACAAATGGGATGCATTTTCCTAAGAAAATATACACATTCACCCTACTTAAATCCACAAGGCTAGAGAGTGAAAACACTATGTAAAGAAAATGCATGCATACCACTACAACCCAACAACAGAGTATGAAAGAAGTAAATCAGTAAATTACAATCGTACCAAAATACAAGCCTGCTAAAATAAAGACAACTGGAAATCATGACTTGTCAACAAGGATACTGAAGATGTTGTAGGAAGCATCCAGAAAAAATTAAATGCATTTGATCTCATAAAGCATGGCCTAGCCTTGGTCATAGTCCTAGTAATGGTCTTTCTCTATCTAAGACTCCACCAAAGCGTCGGTCTTCTGCACAAGACACAACACATACGTGAAAATCCCAAGAAGGGGTGAGTAAAACAATACTCAATAGGGGAACTTTAAAACCACAAAAAAGACCACAAAGTAAAACACCACCAAGAAGGTGAATTCATCTCAACATAGGTATATGTCATCAACACATATAACAAGAACATCTAGGTATACTCATAAAGGATTCCAAGACACAACTTCTCATCCGATACCAGCCATATGGTTCCATGCGTAGAACACTCGATTCCAGGAGATCTCACTCTTTAAGATATCTCATAGTAACCAGGTAGGGAAAGTCTACCAAAATTATCTTAGAGAACATCTAGTCTCGAAACATCACGAAGTTTCCCAAAGACGTAGAGTCTAACTGAGACAAGAATTCTCTGATATTACACCCAATCCCTTATCATAGGATTCTTCTCTAGGCACACTCATCCCGGGAGGACTCGCTCCTTGAGCCATCAAGTCATCAGATATCTACGCAAATTGGGCCTTCTTCTTTGGGCCTCGGCCAAAGAGAACACACTAAGAACAACCCAAACTACACAACTTCAATCACAATGTTGAATATCTTGTACTTCTGAGGGACTCGTCTTTGATGAGTCACTAAGGTATACTCCTATGTTGGGCCACTGAGGTCCACTAGCTAATCGGGCCACTGAGTTCTACTCAGCTACTTCTTGTCTATCGGACCACTATGTTCTTCTCGGCTACTACTCGTCTGTCGGTCCACTGATCTCTGCTCAGTTACTGCTCATCCTTCGGGTCAATAAGGTCTACTAGGATATTCCTTGTCTGTTAGTCCATTGAGTTCTGCTAAGCTACTGCTTGTCTATTGGGCCATTGAAGTCTGCTCGAATACTGCTCATCTGCTAGGCCACTGAGTTTCTCTTGGTTACTCGTCTACTGAGCCACTAAGGTCTTCTTGGCTTCCTACTGATGTCCACTCTTAACTTTCTTATCTCCATAGCTAGTCATAGGATTCCTACTAGTAGCGCGCTTTATTATAGGATAATATAATCCTCATTCCATCGGTCATATCTTAATCTCCATGTAAGATCACTTGGAGTATGTCAAAAGGAACGCCTGATCACAAGGGTCCCAATGGTGCAAATATACCGTCAATAAGAAATAAGGTTTACAAGTTATAACTGCATTACTAAAAAACGGTTTGTTGGGTCTCAGTCCGGTCCGACTAGGTCAGACCGAACCAACCAGGTCGGGGGTCCATCTACCCAACCCGAGTCAGACGACCTGGATGTCTGGGCTTGGCCCAGACAGGCTGGGCCACCACAAGTTTTGCCCACTGGGCCTCCATGGGCAGCCCACTGTGAGCGGGATGTCCGGCTCTGGTCGAGACGTGGCAGGTGCGCTGCGTCTCCCTTTACCCCACAGTCTTCACGGGGTCCACCTCTACGATCTATGCGGACCACGACTCTCAATCCCCATGATGCGGTGCGGCCGCCACGTCCACCTACACCACCTCCACAGGGCATTATCGGTGGTTCGTTCCACTGCCTGCAACTGATGTTTTGGAAAACCTTGCAGCCGTAGAGTGTCGTCAGCTAGCGCCACCTCCCGCATGCATCCGTCATCACGGGCCACCAGGTTCTCTTCGGTGGTCCATTTTCTGATCTGTGAGCATATTTTGGATCCTCGAATCATCATCGTACCTTCTACGGACTCAAAGGCATCTCACCGTCAACCTGGGGGTTCGACCACGAAGATAATAAGAACACCCACAACAGAGGTATCAGGGCACTATCTGTGTCAACCTGATTCCTCCACATTATAATAAAAGGTAGAATATTGACACTAAATTTCTATCCCTTCAAGCTCGTGATAAAAAATTCCATCTTGTAAGAACAAATGGCCCACGGATCAACCTATTAGTGGGTTGATCCACAATCTTTTTTTATAAAGAAATAACTAAAACCAATTTCACAAAGAACAAATCCCTACCTCAAGTAAGATCACTTGTAGATGTTGATTGAAATCACGTCGCCATGTCGATCCTTGTTTTGCCAGTGTTTGTTGATTCATTCCCACTTGATCAAACCCCGACCTCTAATCCATCATCACAGGAGAGAAAGTATCCCCTCCCCCTTGCCCTATGGATACTCCAGAGTTCTAGAGGAATTCTCCTTCATTGAATTCTAATGCTGGACCACGTCCCCGATTAATGGAGGAAACGCGTTAACGTGTTTTTATCATTGTTGTTTTGATTTTAAATAGTATCGCCATGCTACTTCATTTATGAAAGGATAATGTTTTTCTCCATCTTTTCATCACAGTGTTTTCATGCTATGAAACGTTAAAATAAATAAGTTAAAATACTTTTAGTTTTTTTATTCTCCTTTAAAAAGACAAAAAAATTAACTTTTACCCTTGACTCATGCTGGTCGAGGATAAGTCCTTCTTAAAGATAACATCTCATTATGAACATAACTGTGGTCTCATATTTCTAATATTAGATACGATTTGGGAGTTATGTGGATTCAAAAATAAAATAATTTTTTTATTTAAATTATTTTATTTACAGTTATGTCCCAAAAACCAACTTTCACAGTCGGCCAACACCGGCTGATGTTCGGCTCATCCTAAGTAAATAATTCCCTCAAGAGCTCAATGGTGGTCTTGGATTTTCTATCTGAGTTACTTTTCATGAGTTATAAAGACTTAAAAAATAAAATAATCTTATTTTATTATTTTATTTACAGTTATGCAATTTTTTTGGTTTTCTAACTGGATACCCACGCCAACTAAACATATATTTCTCCTAGGGTAATCCCATTGCTCTAAATGCAATAGTGTCCTAAGATTTATAATATGGGCACCCATTTAATATTTATTCCATTTTTTCAGTAAAACTGCTCATGTGTGCTATTTAAAACATAACATTTTTTTGATGGATCATTACAGGCACTCCGGGCCTTGGAATCGCACGTCGTCTCAGTTCATGGTCTCATAATTTTTCCAAGAATTTTCTAAAAATATAATTGGGAAAATATGAGTTGTTAAATCACCCCTACCTTAAGGCATTGCATCCCCAAAATCCAAACCTAGGGATTCCCAAAGAGATGAGGGTACGAGCACTAACCTGATCCTCCCACTCCCACGTGCTCTCATAGAGATTCATGTGCTGAAACCAAACGCATACTAGAGGAATCAATCACCCACAGAGGTTCCTATCCTATCAATCCTCAACCTCTACTAGAAACTTTTCAAAATTCACCCAATCGTCAACATCCAACTCGCCCCAGTCAAATCTCCAGCACATCAAGGTATCCCAAGACCACTATTAAACTCTTCTCATGGGTATTTAGGATGTGGGTTGACTCGGTGAGTCAGTCAGCGATCACCCAGATGGTATCATGTCTCTGAAACAAACATGTTAAATCCATCATGATGTCCATAATTATCCCTTCCCACTTCTTTCTTGTTACCCCAATTAAGAGATAGAACAACCCATGAAATTGATCCATACAAGAGTTTAGCTTTTTTTATCTCAACAGGTAAACCCAGCATCAACCTAATCTGTCAGCCTCGACGTCTGCCTTGACACCCACACACATACCCCAATGCATCTCGACACTCTAGGTGTCACTTCTACAACTGCACATCCTCTGAAAATAATATTGTACTCCCTATCTTTCAAAAGTCCATCAGGGTTATCCCATGTGGAAAAATGAGCACGTAAATACTCAGAGTATTTTTCACCAAGTTGCACCTCCCTGAATCATTTAAGAGTGGATAGGTAACAACCAATTACTAGAGATTTGATGTTTCATCCTCATCCATGATGGATAACTATAACGAGGCCAACTTCCATGTTTACTTATTCAGCAACTACGGACTGGATCTCCTACTGAGAGAATCTGCTACCATGTTCCCCATACTAGAAGTATAGACTACTTCAATTCATAGTCCTGGAGGTACTCCTATCATTGTCTTTGTCTCATATTTAAATCCTTCTGAGAGAAGATATACATGAGACTCTTTTTGTTAGAGCAGATGGTAAACCGTTCTCCCATAGAGGTAGTGTCGCCACATAATCAATGCGAAGACTACCGTTTCCAACACAGTATCGGGGTTCTCTTCAAACTTTTTCTCATTTTCTAGAAAGCCTACAGGCACCTTTACATCCATGCAAAAGGCCACCCCTTTCAACTGATCGATGTGTTCATCTTCCCTTTGGTATTGGGTACTCTCTCTCCATGACCACTTGGTTAAAGGGCCGATAATCCACACATAACCTTGAACACTGGGTCATACAAATCCCTTCCTCTTCAAGTCCACCACCTACACCCTTAGCTCATGAATCTCTAAAAAATCCATCTGATATAATGATGCTTATATTGATGCCATCTCAGGGTGTATAATGATGTAGAATTCTATCTCCCTATAGGGAGTTAATCCTGGACACATCTTCTGGAAAGACATCCTCGTACTCTTATACTACTGTTGGGAACTATAAACTCAAAACATCCACTGCCACATGGTTATGGATGGATGACTAAAGTGTGATCGAATACACCCTTCTATGAATGAGTTCTATCCCATGCTACCTGGGATTCCTTTTTCACTAACCAAGGAAAACCACATTCCAACACTGCAGACATACCACATACTTTTAACTAAAACATTCAATCTAATCATGAAATGTGGATGGATAGTCCATACCCAAAATAATTTTGAAAGGACTTGACGCTGCCACCAAGAGGTTCCAACCAATTATCTCACTTTAAGGGTTATATCACACTATCAGCATAAGTGTGATTATCGAGTCTCCTCCCATAGGTATCTCTAGAAATAAGGGTCAATTCAACGGTTTAACTGGAAACTCAAGGTCTTGAACAAGATTCCTGAAAATAAGGAATGACTAGCATCTGTGTCTGTTAATATCACATCTAAGACATGACATAGACTGTACCTCAAATAATTCATGGATCCCTTTGTTTATAATCCTTATCTGTATGCAGTTATTCCCCTCCCATATCCTCCAGATCCTTGACCTGGTGTGGAATACTTTGGGGTGGTGGTTATTACATGCCAAAATGTATATCACCTCTTACTACTCTCCCAACTCCTCTACCATGTTTTACACCCTATTGATTAATATGTTCCTATCACTATCTTTACCTCGGTGGCTCATCCACCATTTTACTATCATCACGATGGGATGGAAAATCTCTAGAGTGATTTCCTCTACCGTCTTATGAAAAGCATTACCTCTTTCTAGGATGACTGGACTCACCCCATGAGCCTTGATATATAGATCCCCTGTCTTAGGACCTCTTCTCAGAACATATCACATGTCCATGTCTCTGAGACTGATATCAACTTACTATTTTCCTACTAATAACATCCATTGGTTGTTTTTTCTCAGCCAAAGGACTTTCAAACACAAATTTTCTCTCTAGCACCTTAGCATAAGTAGGAATGAAAATATGAATATTACTGGCATAGATATCACTAAAATATTATCATTCAGAGGTCTGAGCCTTGAATCACTGGTCGTATCATATTCATAGATTATATGGAAAAGTTGGTACATCTTGATGAATACTTAGCTACTAACATGTCTTCCTACCAAAGTAGTAGAATCTATTGGGTAGGCATATCCCTTAGCTTTTATATCAATATCCCCTTCTATGAGAAATTTTCTAAAGCTCTGACCATGGAAAAGTCACCTCATCTTAATATTGGGTAATCTAAACACTTCCATCACCCAGTTGAGCCATGTAGAAGGATCACTTCTAGAACTTCCATTCGATATAATGGTGTCCTGACTAAATGGAAATCTCAGTCACCACCTCAAGCAAATCCTTAGCTGTCTGTGATTTAGGCTCACCACAGAACCTGAGGCGTCTCTATCACTGAAGCTACTAAAGTTCTCTTAGCCTGATAATCTCATCTTATGGTGCTACGAGTAACATGTTCTACTCCATAGGTGGTGGTTTATTTGTTACACTGCCTAGTGGTGCTTTCTCTGGTATGAACCCCTATACCCATCTTGTCACCCCGTAGATCATCCTCATGATCATTTAATGGAATATTGATTGTATATCTACATAGAATCACCTTGGAACAAAACAAGATGTACCATGATCAATAGAGTATACCTAGTGAGATAACTCGAGAAGGATAGGGAAAATGCAACCCATTTCTGTATGATGCAGATACCATCATTTTTTCCTGCAACTAATGCTTTCATATACAGAGTCAAAAAGCAGAATTTAGGGTCCTGGGGTATGGATACTTCAGCCACTACACCAACAATGGATTCCCTATACTGAAATCTGAATTCAAAACACTTAACACAATTTCCCCAAACCTAAATCATGGACTCTTGGTTCTTAAGGTAGAACCGACCACCTTTGATACCACTATTTCCCAACCCATCCCCCTGGGCCCATGTCATGACTACCCCAAGCCCTCCTCCGATAGTCCAGGGGATGACGACTAGCATCACGTAGGCATATCCAACAAATAAGAGGAATTTTCCTAAGAACATGCACACACACACCCAACTAAAATCCACAGGGATAGAGAGTGAAACACTACGTAAAGAAAATTCATGCATACCACTACAACCCAATAGTAGAGTATGATAGAAGTAAAGTAGTAAAGTACAACTAGGCCAAAATACATTCCCACTAAAATAATGACAACTAGAAATTCCAACTCACAAACAAGTGTGTTGAAGCTGCTGTAGCAAGATACTGTAAAAACCTTGGAGCATCTGATCTCACAAGGCACCAAATGGTCCTGGTCAAGGTGCTACTCCATCAAAGACTCCACCAAAGCATCGGTCATTTGTACAAGACCCAACACATGTGGGAAAATCCTGTGCAAGGGTGAGTAAACAATACACAGTAGGGGACCCCAAAAACCACAAAGCAAAAGACCCCAAAGGAAAACACCACCTCGAAGGTACATTCAGATCAAAAAAGATATATGTCATTAACACATATAATAATAACATCCAGGTATTCTCGTAAAGGATTCCAAGAAGTAACGTCTCATCTATTTCTAGCCATATGGTTTCATGTATAGCACGCTCTATTCTGAGAGATCCCACTCCTTGAGCTATCTCATAGTTACCAAGTAGGGAAAGTCTATCAAAAATATCAAAGATAAAATCTAGTCTCGATACATCACAAAGTTTCTCGAATATTTCTTATCTCACTGAGACAAGAAGTCTCTAATATCACAACTAATCCTTCATTATAGGTTTATGCTCAGGGCATGATCATCCAAGGAGGACTCGCTCCTCAATCAATCAATTCATCAAAGACCTATGCACTGAGGTCCCGCTTATTTGGGACCTACCCAAATAGAACACACTAAGAACTACACAAAGTACACTACTTCAATCATAATTCATAAAATCTTGTACTGTTGAGGGACTCATACCCAATGAGTCACTTAGGTCTGCTCTTCTGTCGATCCACTAAGTTCCACTCGGCTATCGGGCCAATGAGGTATGCTCGGCTACTTCTCATCTTTCAGGCCACTGAGATCCGCTCAGCTAAGTCTCACCTAATGGGACACTGATTTTTTCTCATCTATTACTCGTCTTCCAGGCCACTGAGCTCTTCTCGGATACTGCTCGTCTATCAGGACACTAAGGTCCACTCAGCTACTGCTCGTCTATTGGGCCACTATGGTCCACTCGGATACCACTTCTCTACTGGGAAAATGAGTTCTACTCCCCTAATGTTCTTCCATAACATTGAGATCTTCTTAGCTACCCACTGAGTTCCACTCATCACTTCCTTCTCATCACACCCAATCGTAGGATTTCCGCTCGTAGCGTGCTTGATTCTGGGAGAATGTACACCTCAATTCATCATTCATATTTAAATATTCATATAAATTCACTTAGATTATTTTAAAAGTACCTCCTCATTTTGAGGGTCCCAACGCCACAAACGGCTCATCAATCGGACATACGGTTTACAGGTTATGACTATTTTACTAAAAAGGGGTCAGTTGGGTCCGGGTGCAGGCCGGCCCAATCAGACCGACCTGACCTGACCGAGGTCATCCAACCTAATAAAGTTCAGACTTGATCTGGGTCCGACCTGGCACATTGGGCAATCACGGTTCTGGCCTACTGGGCTGTCGCGGGTCCGACATGCTAGGCGGTTGCGGGTTTATCCCCTTGGGCCACCTGGGGCAGCCCGCTACCTCCTGTCAAGTCCATTGTGAGTGGGTTGGCCTACTCTGGCTGATATGAGGTACGTGCTTTACATCTCCCTCCACTTCATAGTCTCCAAATATTCCACCATGATGGTCCAGGTGAACTACGACCCTCTAGTCGAATAACGCGTTGCGGCCTCCGCCATCATTGACCATTTTCTGTGGCCAATTCTGCCTACCATGGCCAATTCCACAGGCCACATCACTATCATGTAATTCTGTTGGCTGACGCCAACTACCGCATGTAGCTTCCATTGCGTTCCCCTGCCATCAGTCTCTTCCAAGGGCCACTGGGTCTGCTCTATAAATCTATTTTCCAATCCGCAAGCGTATTTTGGATCCTTGGATCATCTTCTCTCCTAATATGGCCTCAAAGTCATCTCACTATCAACCCAAGGGTTCGGTCATGAAGAACACAAGAACACCCACAATGGAGGGATCTAGGATTTATTTGTGTTGGCCCAATTCATTTGCGTTAGAATAAAAGAGAGAATATTGACACAATGTTTCTACCCCTTCAAAGCCGTGATAAACAATTCGACCATGCCAGAACAAAAACCCTGTGTATCAATCTATTAGTGGGTTGATCAACATTCATTATTTTAGAAAGAAATAATGGGAAACAATTTCATAAAGAACAAACCCATAACTAGAGTTGGATCACCTGAAGACATAGATTGAAGTCGTGTCGCCACGCCAATCCTTGTTCCACCGGTGTTCATAGATTCATCGCCGCTTGATGGAACCCTGACCTCAGATCTATCATCACTAGTGAGAGAGACTCCTCTCCCTTGCCGTAGAAAAACTTCAGAGTTCCAAAAGAATTCTTTATCATTATGAATTCTAATGCGGGACCATATCCCTGATTAATGGAGGAAACACATTAACATGTTAACGTGTTTCTGTGTTACTATTTTGATTTGAAACAGTGTTGCCATGCTGCTTCATTTATGAATGGAAAATGGGTTTCTCCGTCGTTGCATCACAATTTTTCCATGCTGTGAATCATTAAAAGGAAAAAAATATTATTTTAGTTTATTTTATTCTCTTTTAAAAATCCAAAAATTAACTTTTACCCTTGACTTGTGCTGGTCAATTTTAAGGCTTGATTAATGAGAAAATCTCATTACTAACTCAACGGTGGTCTCGGATTTTTAATTAGAGTTACCATTTCTGAGTTATGAGGATTCAAAAATAAAATATTTTTTTATTTATATTATTTTATTTACCATTATGTCCCAAAAACCAACTTTCACAGCTAGCCCACGCAAGCTAATGTTAGGATCCACCTAATGAAATCATGCCATCACAAGATCAATAGTGGTCTCATATTTTCAATCTGAGTTATCATTCATGAGTTATAAGGGCTTGAAAATTAAAATAATCTTATATAATTATTTTATTTATAGTTATACCATTTTCTTATTTTCCCACTAGAGACCTATGTTGACTAAACTGAATTCGTGCCTAGTGTAAACCCACTACTCTAAAGGAAATAGTTCCCTCAAATTTTGGATCCAGGCACCCATTTAAGGGTTATTAAATCTTTCAATAAAACTGCTCATGAATGCTATTTAAAACTTAACATTTTTTGATGGATCATTCTGGGCACTTCGGGACTCAGAATCACACACCGTTTCAGTGCCTAGTCTCATAAGTTTCCCAAAAAAAAATCTAAAAATAGAACCAAGAAAATCCGAGCTGTTACATAAATTTTATTTATACTTTCATGAGTGAGGTTCCTATTCATAAGGGTCATATTACAATTCATAAAGATAAATTATTGTTCATATGATAACATTACTATTCATGATGGTAAGTTACTATTCACGAAATATTAAGTTGATGCAATCATACTCTAAATATCTTAATGAATGCAACTGTGTATGTTCATTTTTTGAAATTCAATTCATAGAGGTATAAAAATTAAGTTTCATAGATAGGTTATAACTATCTTATATAGATAATTATGATAACAAAATGTTGTTTCACAAAGACTCTGTGTTGTGTGCATCACATTTTCTATTAAATTTATTTTTAAATCCTTGGGCTGTTACATATACTCCTTTACAATGTCCATAAAAGGATTTTGAATATTGAATTTCATGGTAAATGATGTTGGGTATGGGAAAAAGGCTATCCAAATAGTGTTTTAGAACCCTTAATGTTATGTTTCCATATACAAAACATATTATTAGGGTGAAGGGATGTAACAAATCATTTATAGAAACTTTTACGGGTCCAAAAGTTTCCAAGGAGCATGGATCAAAATTTTAAAGAGTCATTGGATAGAACCTAAGAGATATGATCCTATTTCACTTATTCTCTAACTTTTCTTAAGCTCTTTAAGAGTAAATCATAGTGAGAAAAGAATTTATTTTTTCTCAGACAACCCTTTTTGGACTTTCATCTTGAAAACTTGTATTTCTATTTCACTAGAAGCATATGGTATTAAAATTTAGACTATAGAGGGATAAACTTTATGGTTTTATTAATTTTAAAAAGTTATACACAATTTAATGTTATGATTTATGGACCAATGGAAATGGGGTAAGGTGACATGGTATCCCACTTAAGTTTCCCAACATCAAGAATAATTTAACAACTTTTTTAATGGGAGGTAAGGATACTATAAATCATAGGTAAAGTTTATTCAATGAAGATTTATGGTATTATAAATAAATAAAAGTGATGAATTTGAATCACACTAGGGTTATAGATTCTATTTCAATATTATTTTGGCACACAATGATTGGAAATCGTTTTTGAAAGATGAAAATTTCTCTTGATGATAGGATAGGGGATCATATGAAAGAGTAGGGGCGTGCATGGATAGTCTAGTAGAGGGTCTATTGAATCTTCTAACACCATTTTCCATGGTCCATGAAAGGTTTTCCGCAACCAGAGATACTCAAGACAAGAATTTTGATTTTTGGACCGAGTTGTTCAAAAATGATGATTGAAGTATCTCAAACCTCAGTCGGCCACCCTTAGGCAAAAATGGTCATTTGATAAGGGTTGGTAAGGGATGAAGATATATGTAGTTTGAAATAATGAAATGAGGATGTAACTATCTTGATGTCTAATTTCATGCGATAAGTACTCAACTATTCTACAATTTGGGGTCATGTGATGAGAAAATTACGCTACACAGTTTAACCACACATAGATTGGATGAGATGCGAGAGCCATTTTTTATCCTTGTATAATGGTATGGATAAGTAAACAAATATTGGGGGGATTATATAGTTTTTATTCATACATAATAAAATTGAGACACTAGGATGAGTCCACACTTGAGCAGTTTAAGTTCATATCGGTTGAACCATCATTTTTTCTTAACATCTTTAGTAATGATGCCTACAGCTATACCAAATCTGGTGATAAGTAATGGACTATAAGATTACATAAGTCATCCTTTTTTTGAGAAACATGTGGTGATTAGAGAATAAAAAAAATTATGTCTTAGGGGAAATATGAAAAGAAATAAACATTGAATTTGTGGGAGATATTTACATGGAATGGGTCTATAAATGAGAGAACCCATGTGACAAACTTCTATAAAAAATTGTATTATACACAGGAGGAGGCCCTTTACAGTTATAATTCTATGTGGACAAGAGGAAAATGAAACTCATCTCAGTATTGAAAGTGGATGAGATTAATCATGAATGATGAGTAATTTAATTAGGAACCAATATGAGGTGGGGAAATTGAGGATTTATATGGATAGGCCCATCTTGGTATATCTATGCATCTTGTAATGATAATAATCAATCCACAATCAAATTTATCAAAGAAAACCACTTGATTAGATCTCATTCATACATATAGGGTTTAATTTATTTTAAATTAATATTAGGCCTATGATAGGATATTTCAGTGTCACCGTGTATCATATAGAGATTGGAATCAATCCACACATAGTTGTTATGTGTCTACCTAAATAGATTGAACCCATACATAGGGAGATGAAATTTTTATCAATCCACATAAAAAACAAGTGATAATTCCTCTATATAAATATGGATCATTTATAGAGAATAATAATAAAGTATAACCATAGTGTGGTTTCCTCAGGGAAGTGATGTATCACTATAAAGGGTAATTACTAAGGTATGAGGGGATTTTTTTTTTTTTGATATTTTTGGTAGGGAATAGGATAGGAGTTCCCAAAGTCACTAAGTATCTTTGGATAACATGAATCAATCCATAAAATGTTATTTAAAATAATGTCCCTTGTAAATTTTTGGCTCATATTTTGGGGAATGGAAAACGGATTTCACCTTAATGCATGACTATTTAGTGAGGCGATTTAAGCCAACTCACCAAGGTGAATGGGGTAATTATCATACTTTATTTTCTTATAATGATGGAAAAAATTGGACCCATGGTAGAATATACAGGCATCACTATATATCCTATATGGATAGGAATCACACCAAGTGAATTTCTTGAATAAATTTCATGTATACAAATCTGAATCATATAAAGGGGAATGGGGTGTTGTTTTTATTTTAGGCACTATAGTTGGGGCTAAATTGTGAGATACAATAATCACTATAAATCCAATGTATAAAAGAATAAATCCATATATAGTTTTTAAAAATTAAGTTCCCCTTCATATATCTGACTCATATACAAGGGAAAGTGGCATTTTGTCTCTTAAAGAGAATTCACCCAATATAGCGAAGTGAAGAGGGGTAAAACATACGACTGTGATTGGGGGAATATATATGAAAATCAATAAAAATATCAAAATATATAAGACTAAAGTAACATATATTTATTTTTAATATGGAATTGGTTCATGGATTCATACTATTGATTATATTATGTAGCTGAAGGGATCTTGTTTTGGGAAAGTTAATGGCTTATGGAGGAATATCACTGAGCATGAAACGAAGAAGGTTATGATGGTGATGATCCTATGACTTGGACCAATATAATATACGTGGGTGTTTCTATGTATCATGAATGATCATGAATCTACAAATATTTTTTTCTTGAAAATAATGTGTCCCCTACATGGATCTGACTCGTGCGTAAGAGAAACTTTTTGCTAAAATTATAGCTAGGACCAAGATCTGATATACTACAATCTCTATGTATCATGTATTAACATGAATAAATATACACATTGTTCTTGATGAAAAAAGGGTCCCCTAAATGGATTTGGATCATATAATGGGAATTGTACATTTTGTTCCAAGATAAGGTCCCTAAATGAGAGAACCCATGTCAAAATCTAATTCACAGAAATGGATCATATATAAGAGGGGTAGTTTTCATATTTTTATTAATAGGAATAAATTTAGGTCCTTTTTAGAGTATCTATACATCACTACATATCCCATAGTGATGATAACCAATTCTTCATGTTGTTATTTTGAAGGATGATCCCTAGTATATATCTAGATCACATACAAGTAATAGGGGACATTAATGCTCTAAACCATAGTATGAATATATGCCAAAATATTCTAAATAGATAGAGATCTCATACAGGGGGAAAAGAGTACCAAAATAATGGGCCACTATAAGATTTTTATATTCATGCAAGATGAAATTCCCCATTATAATTTAACATCATGCAGGTGGGATAATGAATTTGTAGTTAAATATCCTATAGTGAGGATGTGGTGCTATAAAATTTAATGTTTTTTCATTAGTACATGGGTTTCTTTATGAAAATTATGAAAATTATTTCTTGAGAAACCATTCATTAGTTGGGATAATTATACATTTTTCATCCATCGTGGCTAATAAGTATGATCCATTGAAATTGACCTTATATATGATGTTCGTTCCTTACCCCTTTGGTTATATCTTTAGAGTTTTCTTCCCTAGTATCATTGGTGATCTGTGAACCAATACTAACACTACTTAAATAAATGAGTATAGTTGTACGTTCTTGTTTAAGGATTTAATAATCTAATTCTGATAGACTTCCAGATTTTGAAATGTATGTGACGTATATTAGTTGAGTCATTTTAACACACCAAGTCACTTTTTGTGATTGTTAATCTTCTAAGATCGAGCTGAAAATCGAAGTTCAAAGTGCGGTAAACTAGATCTTTATCGGATGAACTACCTATGTTACATAGACAGGTGAATATGTGGTACTTTTGTGAAAGTGTGGGTCATGGAATGAAAGGCCCACAAAGCGTGCAGGGTTTTTCTAGAAAAAATTTCCAATCTTTATCCAACATTTTATAGAGTATATTTTACATAGTCTTATTGAAGGACTCTATTTTCCCATATTCTACTATGCGATAGTGATATGAATGGTTTCACTTGATGTTTTTCTCCAAGTATTGTATTTTCAACATGGAAGAATAGAAATTGGTTCCATAGTTTATCAATATTATATGAGGGACACCAAATCTGGTTATGATGTTGAACTTCATGAAGTGGATGATGTTCTTCATCCTAACCTCCTTGAGGGGTATTCCCTTAACCAATTTGGAGAATAAGTGGGTAGTGATAAAGATATATTTGAACTTATTATTTTTATCTGGGGGATATAGCCATGTGAGACATCTTTGGGGCCATATGTATGATGTTTTCATGTATTGGATTGGAATGAAATATCTTGGAAAATTCCACATACTTCTACATAATTTTTGGAAATAAATAACCATGCCTCATAATTTGGTGGGAGATCATAGTTCCTGACTGGTGAGTTCCATAGGATCCTACATGGATATATTGTATTATGACAAGGGTGTCTCATTCTATGGTGTATTAGAGGAGGAATCCATTGAATAATCATTTTAGAGTACCTTCTATTCATTCAACCCATCAAAAAATATGGTGTTCATTTCTCGGCATCTAATTTTTTCCCTTTTGGATCAATCTAATGGGAATGTCCCATTTTAGAGGTATTCCATTATGGGGTTCATCAATACAATAATGGAAATCATCTCATAATGCATCATTATAGTAGTAATATAATTGATTTTCTACATGTCACAGATAATGTCTCTGAGATAACCCTTTTGTGTGAGATGTGTAAGACTATATCATCCTGGTCAGGGTCATTTAGGGTTATAGTTGTGTTATCCAGTTCATCAGCATAAATATTTTGTAAATGGGGATGTAATTATACATCATTTGAAAAGAAAAATCTTCCATAAGTCACCTTACATAGCTGATAAGAGGGTTTAAATCTTCTTTCCAAGTTGAATATCCACCATTGATCTATATAATCACCTGTTATAAATTAAATTTTACATTCATATGGTCTATTTGTATCTAAAAGGATAACTCTAGGATTATACTAAGGACTTGATACTCTACCTTATTATTGGTACAACCATTGGATGATAATAAATAATATTGTAGGATTAGCTTATCCATGGAGACAAAGATAATATCTTAGAAAACCTAGTTGTACTTATGGATTTCCATTATTTTTCAAGTCATAATTTAAGAGTTTATATCAAAATGAATCTCCCAGGTTTAGTGAGTGTCATGAATATAAAAAACCTTCACATATATGAGATCATTATTTTTTGGCATAATTTCTTGGGTAGTATGTTTTAAAACAAAATCAGTTATCGCTTTACCTTTGATTTCCTTCTATAAAACAAATTGGATTCCATGATACTGTGGAATAATCTCCCAATAGGCTACATGCCCAGCCAGTATTGTATAGTTTGTAATGCAGTTTAGTGTATTTATATTAGATAACACATGGACTATGTGATTCTTCAAGTAGTCCTTAAAATTTTACACCACAATGATGAGTGAAAGGAAGTTTCTATTAGTTTAAAAATATCAGGTCTCATTATCTAGCATTGTTTGGATGATATAGTTGATATTATTTTCTTTCCCCATATCATTATTTTTTTGAAATGGGTGTCTAATGATCACTCCATAGATTCCACATTTAGGATAACAATTTTTCCTTCAACTAGTGGAAATAAGACTAGTTGGTGAGGCACATATTTCTATAGGTTATCGAAAGATTCTTGTAAATATACATCTTATTGATAAGTGACTCCCTTCTTCATTAACTTTGTAAATGCAAAGAATTTTATGGAAAAATTGGCTATGGAATGCCTAATGTAATCAAGGAATCCCTAAATCTATATTAAATCCTTAAGGTTTCGAGGATGTGGAATTATGAGGATCATAATAATCTTCTCAAGGTCAACCTTGATGTCATGATAGCATACCAAAATGTTATTTAATTTTCATAAAGTTTTCTAAAAGTAACAATTCATAGGGTTCATCTGCTAGTTGTGTTTCTACAACTTTTCAAATACTATTTAAAGGAAAGTGATACTCTCACATGGTTTCTATGACATAACCACTAGGTTGTTGACATAGCACTCCAAATTTATTAAAATAAAGTATTTGAATATGTGATGTGTATCACATTGGTAGGTGGCTCTGGTATTAATCAATTCAAAGGGCATGATTAGGTAATAAAATATCCCTTAGGGTTCCCTGAATGAAGTTAATTCCTTATATTTATGGGTCATCTAAATATCATTATATCCTATGTACCCATCCATAAAATAAAGGTATTTATATTATGTGGTTTCATCTATCGGGAGTTATGTAATTAGAATGGGTAAATCATCTTTTAAAAAATTCCAATTGAGATCATTGAAATCGATGTAGTCTATAATTTTATAGTTCTTTTTCTTAATAGGTATGATATTGGAAATCCCTTTTCGGTATTACACCTATTGGATTAAGTAAGATTTGATAATCTTATCAAATTCAAATTCTACCTTGGTATCAAGAAAATGATAAACTCTTCTTACTGCCAGATTGAATCCTCAATGTTCATTGGTAAACCCATGTGATGGGTAGACACATCAGGATATATATCTATAATATCCTTTTAGTTCCAATGAAACACATAAAAATATTTCCTCAATAATGAGAGATGCATGTCTTTCTCTTCCAGGGGCATCGTGACACTGATCAATGTGTGTCACAAATCCCCTGTAATTCCTAGATTTACCTATCTGAGCTCATCGATGGTTATGGAGACACCTTCCTTAAATACTGGGTGTGTCTTTGAGTTCATCCTCTTATATTTAATATATTAATTTCAATAGAAGTTTCCTTATGGAATTTAATTAACTAATGTTTTATCAATGGAAATTTATTACTTATAACTATGTCATATAATCACATTAAATCACAAAAAAATGAACTATTAAGTACTATGTGACCTTTAAACATAATTTATCCACTTCTATGATTTCAATTTAGAAAATCTTACATACACAGTTGCAATCAGAAATATGTTTGGAGTCTCATAAGATAATCATAATTTTTTGTGAATAGTAACTTGCCCTTATGAATAGTAATGTGACCCTTATGAATAGTAAATCATCCAAAAAAATAGTAACCTCACCCTTGAATGTATAAATAAAATTTAGGAATCTTATAATTGATAATAAGGTCATAGTAAAACTATTGGTATTTTTGTAAGTCTTAAATAATTAATTAAATTGAATTAATTAATTTAAAAGAAAATTTATTTTTTAAAAAGGTGTTCATAAATTAATAATTTTATGTATTCTGGTTTTATGATAGTTTTATAAGTCCTTATGTACTTTTTGAAAGCATTATAAAGTCAGTTATAGTTTGAAAATCTGTATTTTTCAAGTAAATTATGATTTTAATTAAAATTTCAATTAATAAAATTTAGAAAATTATTTTTGGAAAATGGATTTATTTTTTGGATTCCAAAAATTGATAAATGGTTAGGCTGAATTTTTGGTATTTTTCTAAAATACGTGAAAATTTGATGAATAGTAAAATACATTAATTTACCTTATAAATACATTAAAATTTAAATCAACTATTCCTGACATCATAAGTTATGTAAGCACCCAAATATTGAACTCACATGATCTTATTACTATTATTGGTCTTTTAATAATCACAATTTCTTGTCTTATGGAAAAAAAATAAACTAATTATTAAATATTATAAAAACCCTCCTCTCCTCCACTATAAATACCCCCCTCTTTACCTATTCTCTAAAATTGTCTCAAGACTTGTTCCTTCCCTAAATTCTCCACAAATCTATCCCCATTATCACCCCCACGTCCAAAATCCCTTATTCTCATCAAAATACCAAATCCTCCCCCCTTTAGAGGCTCTAATGGAAGATAAACTCAAGAGTTAAATTCCTCTTTTCAATTCTTTTACTTTCTTTTCAAGTTCCTTTGTTTTCCTTTCAATTATTACCTATTCTCGTACAAATGATATGAAAACACCAGTATCTTATATGTACTAGTATTTTGTTATGATAATGGTATAATTAATTATCATCTCTTCTTTACTCTTTATTTATACTTGTAGTAAAGACACCATCCTAGATGTGTTAATTTACCACATTCAAGGATGATGGGTTTTCAATTTTTCTTACCATCTTCAATTCTGGTCATTAAACCATTTTTATGGTTGAAAAAGACTCTTAAATTTGTATTTTATCTCATTTTTGGTTCTTTAATCCTCTTTCACACATGATGTAAGATAATAATACAAAACAAGTTAATTATGAGCAAAATTTCCAAATTAATCCAAGAATTTATCATTAATGTTTTATATAATGATTCACCTTCACTCCAAATAACTAAATGAATTTTAAAACCATTTTATAATATAGATTTTCACTAATATCATATAACTTAAATTCTGTACAACTATCCCCATTTTACATGATTCTCTATTCATGAAAACAAGTAAACTGGTCGTAAGAACCAAGAAAACAAATAGACCCGAACAATGAAATTGAACCACTTAACCCATCGAAAAGGCCATGAATGAAATTTAAAAGGATATACTGAATATTTTAAATATATATTATGTTATGTAATTATTAATTAATTAACCTAATTTTATTATTTAGTTCATTAATATCAAGTGGAGAACACCATTGGACTTAAGGTAAGGGATCCTCTCTATTCCACTTTTATTCATGAATGTCCTCTATGTTATACCCTTTTATGTGTAATACCTAATGATGAGGTATGATTTAACACCACCCCCATAATTCCATAATGATATATAATTTATTAGAAACTATTTTCTCTCTCATTAATCCCTTTTAAGTACACCTGATACCATGTCGATAATCTGTAAGGGATACCACCCGAACCTCCTTTGTTCCTTTGGGTTAACTTATCTTTATTTTAAAAAAATGAATTTATCTTATCCTATTATATGAATATTATAAATTCTATTTACATGTAACAAATTCATTTATCAATATCCTTTCATTATTCTATTTTGGGGATATACAGGTTTTTAAGTGATTCCATCCCCAATACTTCACGATAAGAAAACCTGTTTTGAGGGAACTTCCAAAATTATTACCTGATCTCAACTGCACTCTATCTTCTTTTTTAATCCACCGTTGTCTTTATAGAATCATTCTTTATGTTATAAAAACCTTCCTAGTTCAATTATAGTTTAATAGAAATTATTTTTCCCTTGTTAATTTTAAAGGCTCTATAGTATTTTCATTAAAACGACACAAAAATGTTTTAACACTAAAATTTCTTTAATACTTTTCCTACATGTGGTCACTTCTACTTGAAATAACTTTCCATGAAACATTACTGTTTTTCTTCATGAATTTATATGTATATTTTAGTTCCTTTCTTTCATGGACACTTTTATGAAACACATATTTTTTATGCTTTATGATATGATTGTGGTATCCAATTCATTCCATGGGTAACCCTTATGTTTATGTAAGATTTATTATGTGTTATTATTTTTGTGGAAAACATATTAATGAAAATTTAAGATGGATTCAACTAAATATCACTCCAATTCATTGGGTAAAGTTTAGTCTCATGATACATTATGTGTAATAGTCTTGGTTGTTACCCTTGGCTTGTGCTGCCATGTGCGACTGTCATAGCGGTTAGCGTTGTCTTGTGTTACCATGTTCCACAGTCTTGGCGGTTAGCCTTGACTCATGATAAAGTTATGTTTTATATTGTTTCCACATTATTATGACTCTATGTTTATATAATTACATGATTATATGTTATGATTCCATATGTTACATTCTTTTTTATATCATCATGTCATGCCTTCTATCCCATGTGATAATGCTTTGTTCTTATGGTTATTCCTTTACTAATATTTTAGTTCATCCCTTTGTTCATGTTATCCCTAGGTTATCTTATGAAGAAGTATGAGCACAATGGAAGATACAAACTCATTATAGAGATTAAATAAAAATTTGTTTTTATAATTTTTGATTATGTACCAAGTATTACAATACAATATACATTATGATCCTTGGCTTGCACTGTGATGTATAATAATTATTATAATCATGTAATGTTATATGTAAAAGGATGGGGTTTCTATAGTTGGTATCAAAAGATGGTATAGTAGTTTTTGGAGATTAGAAATAGAGAAATTTAGTAAGAACCTTAATGATGAGACTAAGTCTAAGAAAACACCCCTAAATTTTGGTAAGTATAGAGTAAGTGGTTAATCAAGAAAATAAATCCCTGTCTAGATACAAATAAGTAGAGTCAGCTCTGGAATAGATTGATCTATGGGTAAAACCCAAAAACACCACTTTGAGCTAGACTTGAACATGAACTAGTCCACGACAATGGGCCTTTCTTCACTCTTGATTTGACACTCTCGGGGGATATTCTTGGGTAAATTCATGATCTTTTTACAAACCATTATTAAGGGAATAAAAAATCCCACAATAATATATGTTAATAAATAGATCAAGGATAACCTATATTTAAACCTACGGAATCACAAGATAGTATATGCTTCTTCTTTGCAATTTTATCCTCTTATGGTCAAAGTTTCCTTTTTATTCTCAATAGTAAAGTATTCAAGACCTGTAATTGTACTTTCTTTTTCTTAGTTAATGGCGGTAAATAGAAGAACATGTTCTAACAATCATTGTGATAGGTAATGTAAATATTTCCCTAATAACATGTCTAATGTGATGGGAATAGGTGCTCAAAACATCATGACAGTACTTGCTCAACTGACTCAAGTTAAGAATAATAACTTGAATCATGTGGAACACCATCCTCCTCCAATGAAAAATAATGTTTCCATAGAATACTTTATGTGGAAAAGGCCTACCATGTTTAGTGGATCATCATATTCCATCCTCACAGAATAGTGTATTAACTCCATTGAAAATATATCCTCTATCCTCCACTACTCAGAAGAATATAATGTAATACTGGTTGTAAATAATTTTTAAGGGGAAGTTGGTCGGTGGTGGAAAAAGATCAAGAATATGAATCACCAATAATAAATTGATTCCATTGATTGGGAGGAATTCAATAAAATGTTTTTCAATAAATATTTTCCTTAAAACATCCATCTCAATATGCAAAAAGAGTTTCTTGGACTCAAGAAGGAGGATAATGAGTCAATAGAGGCATTTGAAGAAAACATTACAAGGATTTAAAGGTAAGCCTTTGGATTTGTCATGAACATAGAAATAAAGGTGGATCTCTCCTTTTTCAAACTAAAACCTAGTCTATGAAAAGCATTGGTGATTCGAGACTTTGAAAACTATGAGAAGATTTCTCGTTGTTCCCTCAAGGTTGAAATGGAGATCAGAGACTCTCGGTGGTATAATGGGACCGGTGACAAGAAGAGGAAAATTTAATATAATGTAGATGGTCCCACAAATAAATTACATGATGTAAAGAATATTTATCATCACACATGTAAAAATTATGGGAATAATCATCCTGTGAATTGTCTAAGTGGAACCAGGAATTGCATCAAATATGGAATGTTGGGAAGTCTGGATAAAATCTGTTGATGGGATATGAAAAATTTAACTAATGTGGAAGAAGAAAGGATGGTTCATATCAACACTAAGCCTCTACTATAGTGTTAAAACTATAATGAGCATGGAAATTATGCGAAAATTTTTCCTAAGATGAGGGTTATTGAAGCCAATCAGAAACTTCCTCTAAGGAAACAAGGAAGTGGTTATGTTATCACTACTACTGATTTGGAGCCGAAAAATGATGTGGTGATAGGTATTCTAGTTATTCATTCAAGAATAGTGAATGTACTATTTGATTCTGGTTCAATGCATTCTTTCATATCTTTCAAGTTTAGTAGTACTATTCAAATAATACCTTAAAATTTGGAGGATAAGTTATCTATGAGAATAGTGAATGGGGAAATAATTTCATACATGGTTTATAACTCCTCTCCAATAAATTTTTTTGTACTAAACCTCCCATAAAATCTCATCATACTTCCTTTAGTGGAGTTCGACGCTATCTTTGGAAAGGATTGGCTATATTTATTCAAAGTGAACATCAACTATTAGTAAAGTGAGATCACTCTTCACATCCCGAAGCATCATAAAATTATTTATCATTTTAATGAGGAAGATGAATCTATTTTAAAATCATTTTCTTATGTTTTGATGTTAATTCCTTATGAGAAAGAATTTTTAGCTCAAATTATTGAGACAAAGGAGATAATCATGCTTGAAGACATACCCATCATGAGGGATTACACCGATGTATTCCTCAAAAACATTCTTGGTCTTCCTCAGGATTGATAGGTTGAGTTATCAATTGAACTTATTCTGGGATCTCTACCTATATCAAAGAAATCATATTGAATGGCCACCGTAGAGCTAGAGGAGCTGAAGAAGCAGTTACAGGGGAATCTTGAGAAGTGTTTTATACGCCGGAGTGCTTCACCGTGGGGTTCACCAGTCCTCTTTGTCAAGAAAATGTATGGTTCAATGAACCTTTTAATTGATTATCATGAGCTCAATAAAATCATGATAAATAAAAATTATCCCCTGCCATAGGTAGATGACTTGTTTTATCATCTTTGTGGGGCCATTTATTTCTCTAAGGTAGACCTTTGGTCGGAATATCACCAATTAAATGTGAGAAAAGAAAAAAAATTCAAGATAGCATTTTGAATAAGGTATAGACACTATGAGTACATAGTGATTCCATTAGTACTCACTAACGCTCCCTAAAGTTTCATAGATATAATTACTAGAGTCTTTAGAGATTAGCTCGAAAAATTTGTAGTAGTCTTTATCGATGATATTCTGAAATAATACAAGAGAAATGAGGATCACAAGGAGCATTTGAATATTGTTCTATAGAATTTGTGAAGGGATAAGTTGTATTAAAATTATAGTAAATGTGATTTTTTTTATGGAGGAAGTATAGTTTTTGGGGCATGATATCACCTGAAAATGGATATATGTAGACCCTTCCAAGATAAAGGCAATTTACGAGTGGCCCAAGATAACATTTGTAATGGAGATCTGTAGCTTTCTGGGTCTGGCTGGGTATTATCAAATATTTTTGAAGAACATATCATGATTTTCAAACCAAATGACCAAGATAACATGGAAGGGGGTGAAGTTTGTCTGAAACCAATAATGTGAATACTACTTTAAGGAGTTGAAAAAGAGGTTAATCATTGCGCTAACACACACACACTCCCAACAAGTGGAGAACTCTTTGTGGTATACCGTGATGCGTCAAATAAGGTATTAGGTTGTGTGGTGATTAAAAATGATAAAGTGATATCCTATTCCTCAAGAAAGCTGAAAATCCATGAGAAACATTATCCCACTCCTGATCTAGAGTTGGAAACTGTTATTTTTGCATTGAAAATCTGGTGGCATTACCTCTATGGGGAGAAGTGTGAGATATATACTAATAACTGGAGTCTCAAATATATATTCACACAAAAAGATATTAATATGCACTAGAAAATATGGATAGATATCATTAAGTATTATGACTGCACAATCCACTACCATCTCAGTATGGCAAACAAGGTGGTGGATTCTCTATGTAAAAAAGGATCTTGCATCCTTATCAATAATGAGAATTGAAAAGGATAAATCTTCTTAGATTTTCATAAGATGGATATGGGAATCATTAAGTTAGTAACATCATCAATCCTTTCTCAAATGATTGCTCTACCATCTCTCTTGGAGAAAATAAAGGATTCTCAAAGAAAAGATATGGATATTCAGAAAAGGGTGGAAGCTATTAGAAATGGTAAATCCTCTAAGTTCAAGATAGATGAGGAAGGAGTTGTAATATTTTGGTCACGATTATGTGTACCATATGATCTAGAGACAAAGAAATATATTTTTAATGGTACACATATCTTAACCTTCTCAATTCACCCAAGGATCACAGTAATGTATCGAGATCTCTGAGAGAACTTTTGGTGAGACAATATGAAGAATGAGATTTCTAAAAATACATCAAAATATCTAGTATGTCAGCAAGTGAGTGATGAAATACATAATTCTAATGGGATGATGCAACCACTACCCATACCAACATGGAAGCGGTTGAACATCACCACGGACTTTTTTCAGTAAACTTCCAAGGACATACAGAGGAAACAATACAATATGGGTCATTATGGAATGTCTTACAAAGATAGCTCACTTTATCACAATTCTAGATGACTTCTCATTAGATCAAATTTCATGGATATATATCAAATATATGGTTAGGATGCATGAAGTACCACTATCTATTGTATCAGATCTAGACCTGAGATTCCCCTCAACGTTTTGGAAAAATCTCCAATATGATCTAAGCATTGAACGGAACATCAGTATAACCTATCATCCTCAAATGAATGGCTAATCTGAATGAACTAGTCAGACACTAAAAGATATGTTGAGATCATGTTCTATGGACTTAAAAGGAGGATGGACCAACATCTTCTACTAGTTTAATTCTCATATAACAACAGTTTTCCATCAAACATCATAATGGCACCATATGAATCCCTTTATGGGAAAAGGTGTTTAATACTTGTGTGTTGGGATGAAGTTAGTGAGCATAAGATTCTAGGATGTTAAATGGTCGAAGAAATGGTGGAGAAGGTGAAAACCATTCAGTAGCACATCAAGGCAACCCAAAGTCGGCAAAAGAGTTATGTATGCAATCATTAATGATACCTTGAGTTTGAAGTTGGAGACATGGTATTTCTCTGTGTATCTCCCTAGAAGAAGGTCATGAGGTTTGGTAATATTGGAAAGTTAAGTCCCAGGTACATCGGCCCCTTCAATATTATTGATTGTATCAGGGTTTTGTCCTATCGAATGGTACTTCCACCTACCATTGACAAAGTATATGATGTCTTACACATATCCCAATTAAAAAAGTAATTACTAGATCCTTCCCATTTACTCTCTTCAGAGGTGGTACAGTTCGAGGATGATCTTTCTTATGAGGAGAATCCGGTGAAGATCTTGTATCATAGAGATAAATTTGTACGTAAAAATACTACTCACCTAGTGAAAGTACTATAGCGGAACCATGAGTACGAAGAGGCAACATGGGAACTAGAGGATCCAATGAAGGAAAAGTAACCGCACCTATTTATGGCTTAGAATGTAAAACAAAATTTTTAGGGTAAAATTTCATATGGGGGAATAATGTAACAACCTAGTGTTTTATCAATGGAAATTTCTTTCTTATAATTATGTTATATAATCACATGAAATCACAACATAATGAACTACTAAGTACTACATGACCTTTAAACATAATTTTGACACTTCTGTGATTTGAATTTCTAAAATCTGACATACACAGTTTCAATCAGTAACATGTTTGGAGTTTGATAAGATAAACTTAATTTTTTTGTGAATAATAACTGACCCTTATGAATATTAATGTTAATCTTATGAATAGTAATATGACCCTTATGAATAGTAAATCTACCAAAATAATAGTAACCTCACCCTTTAAAGTAGAACTAAAATTTTGGAATCTTATAATTGATAATATGATCAAAGTAAAACTATTGGTATTTTTCTAAGTCATAAATAATTAATTACAATTAATTAATTAATTTAAAAGAATATTTATTTTCATAAAAAAATTTCATAAATTAATAATTTTATTTCATTTAGTTTTAAGATAATTTTATAAGGCCTTATGTACTTTTTTAAAGCATTATAAAGTCACTTATAGTTTTAAAATCCATATTTTTCAAGTAAATTATTATTTTAATTAAAAATTAAATTAATCATATTCAGAAAATTATTTTTCACAAAATTTATTTTATTTTTTGATTCTAAACATCAAAAAATGTTTTGGGTGAATTTTTGGTAATTTGTTAAAATACTTGAATTTTTGGTGAATTGTAAAATACATTTACTGTATAAATACATTATAATTTAAATACAATATTCCTGACATCATCAATAATATAATCACACAAATATAGAACTAACCTGATATTATTTTCTTTCTTGGTCTTGGAATCATCATTGTTTCTTGTCTTATGAAAAAATAATAAACTAATGATTAAATATTATGAAAACCCTCCTCTCCTCCACTATAAATACCACCCCTCCTTACCTCTTCTCTTTACTCCTATCAAGACTTGTTCCTTCCCTAAATTCTACCCAAATATCTCACTAGGATCTTACCTTGCATCCAACATCCCTTATTCACTTCAAAATACCAAATCCTCTCCCTTTAAGAGGCTCTAAAGGAAGATCAACTCAAGAGGTAAATTCCACTTTTCAATTCTTCTACTTTCATTTCAAGTTCCATTGTTTTCATTTCTATAATTATCTCTCCTCATGGAAATGTTATGAAAACTAAAATACCTTATATATACTGTTTTGTTTTTATGATAATGGAATAATTAATTATCATCTCTCCTTTGATCTTCTTTTATACTAGTAGTAAAGACATCATCCGAGATGTGTTGATTTACCACATTAAAGGACGATGGGTTTTAAATTTCTTTTACCATATTCAATTATGGTCATTAAACCATTTTTATGGTTGAACCAGACTCTTAAATAATTATTTTGACTTATTTGTGTTTTTTTAATCCTCTTTCACACATGATGTAAAATAATAATTCTAAACAAGTTAATTATGATCAAAATCGTCGAATTAATCCATATGTTTATCATTAATGTTTTATATAATGAATCACCTTAACTCCAAATAACCAAAGGAATTTTATAACAGTGTAATCTTATGTATTTTATCGAATTTCATATAACTTCAATTCTGGACCACCATCTCCATTTTACGTGATTCTCTATTCATGAAAATATGTAAATCGATCATAAAAACCAAGAAAACAAACAAACTCAAATAATGAAATTGAACCACTTAACCCGTCAAAAAGGTTATGAATTAACTTAAAAAGGTTATAATAAATATTTTATATATATAATAGGTTGTTGAATTATTAATTAATGAACATAATTTTATTATTTATGTCATTAATATCAAGTGGAGAACACCATCACACTTAAGGTAAGGGATCCTATTTATTCCACTTTTATTCAAGAATGTCCCATATGTTATGACCTTTTATGTGTAATCCCTAATGATGGTGTATGATCTATCACCTTCAAAATACTTCCTTGGTAATTTATAATGGACTAGAAACCACTTTCTCTTTCATTAATCCCTCTTAAGTACACTTGATACCATGCTGATAATCCTTAAGGGATTCCACACGAACCTCCTTTATTCCTTCAGGTTTCCTTATCTTTCTTTTACCAAAATGAAGTTATCTTATCATTTTATGTTCATATTATAAATAATTTGAACATGTACCAAATTAATTTATCAATACCCTTTCATAATTATCTTCCAAGGATAATTTTTTTAAGTGATTCCCTCCTCAATAATTCCCAATAAGAAAACCTATTTTGAGGGAACTTCCCGAATTCTTACCTGATTTCAAGTGCACTCTATATTCAGTTTTAATCCACCATTATATTTATAAAATTAGTATTTTTGTTATGAAAACATTCCCGGTTCACTTATGGTTTAATAAAAAGGATTGTACCTTTTTCTCTTGTAAAGGCTCGATAGTATTTTCCTTAAAACTGCACAAACATGTTTTAATGCTAAAATTTCTTAAATACTTTTCTTACATGTTGTCACTTATATTTGAAATCACATACCATGATACATGATGACTTTCCCTTATTAATTTCCCTGAATATTTTAGTGTTGTCTTTCATGGACACTTTTATAATATGACCATTTGTTATGCTTTATGACATGATTGTGGTACCCATTTCTTTCCATGGGTAACCCTTATGTTTATGTAATATTGATTATGTGGGATTATTTATGTGGAAAAAAATATTTATGAAAAGTTAAGATGGTTTTTCCCAGATTATGCTTCAATTTATTGGGTAAATTTTAGTTTCATGAGATGTTATGTGTGACGGTCTTGTCGATTAGCCTTGGCTTGTCCTACCATGTGTGACAGTGTTGGCGTTTAGCCTTGGATTGTACTACCAAGTGCAACGGTCTTAGAGGTTAGACTTAAATTTTTCTAAAGTCATGTTTTATATTTCTACCACATTATTATGACTCCATGTTTATATGATTCCATGTTTATATGTTAATATTCTATATGTTACATGCCTTTTAATATCATCATGTTTTCCTTCTATCCCATGAAAAAAAATAAATGATTATTTCATGAGGAAGTGAAGGAATTATTGAGGATTTTTTCTTAGAATGGAATTATAATTCTATAATTGGATATTTTTCTTTGTATTTTAATAGGGCTTACTAAAATAAATAGGCCCATCCTAAGGAAAATCCTTATCCAAATTAACCTCCACCATTTTTAGGACCCAAAGGGTTGACCATGACTAAGGGAACCATCCCTGTCCAATCCCTT
The DNA here is from genome assembly GCA_963277665.1 of Viscum album. Classification (NCBI taxonomy): domain Eukaryota; kingdom Viridiplantae; phylum Streptophyta; class Magnoliopsida; order Santalales; family Viscaceae; genus Viscum; species Viscum album. The sequence continues at coordinate 399,432,975 of OY728148.1, forward strand.
ATTCAAAATGGATGGGCATAGGGGAATGCTCACATGGGCCCATGTCTATTCCCAGTATAAGAAATGGGAATAGGTAGCACCACCATTCCTGGTGTCATGGAAGCATGGTGTTTTTTCAGGCTACTTATGGCATGGGTTGATTGAAAAACCATGACCCCAACATTTGGAGAATTTTATGTGGGATTGTGAAAGGTGGTGCAACGTTCCTATGCTAAAAATATATGAATATAAGAATGAAAATTTGATGAATCCTATGTGAGGTGAATTATTTTCTTTCTCAATTGCCTTCTTCATATAGCCTCCCTGAATGATCCAGTATACTGGAGGATCATCTGAAACACATGTTATCCTTCCGGCTATCCTTAAAAATGATTTTGATGGGATGAGGCTTTTGATATCAATTTCATATCATTCATGCAATCTTCATCCTGCAAGCAAGAATATATTGAGAATATTGTGTTTTGATTGATTGAAAATGAAGTGGCATTCAACTATTCATTTATCCACCATCGTCAAAGCATCCATGCATGATGTTCATGTGATAATGGAATTAAAATGAGGATGACTCCGTAATGTAGGACCTCAGGCTCATAGAAAAAAATTACATAAAAATCAGAATACTTGAGAATATCTTGAGTGACTTGGGAGATATGAATGATCTATGACATTACATAAAAATCAGATATCAAATGTGGAATTATTCTCAAAGGATAGTTGGTGTGAGGAAATGAAGATTCGACTATGAATATTGAGGCATATACCCGTGATATTTTTTGAGATAATTGAGAGATCTTATATTTTATATAAAATAGAGAATCCATGAAACAAATGTTTCTCATGGAGAAGTTTCTACACAACTCTTCTTTCATGAAGAATGTGAGTATACTATGATCACTCAACCAATTCATCGTACACTCAAGGTGCTTCATGAAGTACAAGGTTATTTGAAGACACTAGGGAGGTTCATATCCTTATGTGGCCTCCCCGGTTTTCATGAGGCACTATAAACCTATTATTTCTTGTCTTTCATGAAGAAATTTCATGTTCATTAATTAAGAAATATAAAGTTTAGAGTGAGATTCACACACCTATTTGTGAAGACTTATGTATGTTAAATAGTGTCTGTGCATATTGTGTGTGAAGGTATAGAACACATGAAGCTATGAATAATACATTTTGTAATTACACATTTTTATTTTGAAGACATTGGGATTGAAGTTAATAAGAGGTTTCATGCTTCTATTTTCATGACAAAGAACCATTCTAGTTTGTGTAAAGAATAAGGCATTGCATGTGTGGATGCCTAAGAATTTGAGAATGCATGTATGATATCGTGAAAGTGAAACCTTAAAAAATAATTATCAAAAGATATGTAGTTATTTTAATGAAATATGAGTGTATGTTCTTGAAATAAGATAAACTAGTGACATGTATTTTGAGTAAAATTAAATTTATCTGAATAATAATTAACTGAGTAGTCTTAAAATAGAAAAAGGCAAAAGAGCATGCTACATCAGTTGGTAGAAGAATTTGAAGAACTATTAATAGGTGGTTGTGAAGATCATAAAATAACTGTAGGGATTCTATTATAAACAACTAGAGATTTTGGGTGATAGGTTAACTAGTGGTAGTAGGTATAAAGAACACGATTGGAATTCTAGTCTATAGATGTCATTAGGATCCAGACCATAGTAATCATTAGTTATCATAAATTTTGGGAGATTTTATATAGTTGTAATCAAATTAATTATTAGTAGTGGAAAATATATTTCTCAAATTTTCTCAAACACATCAAGGACATAGTCGCCCACATCAGGGGAGAACCTTTTAAAAATACTTGTCTCCCTTTTCAGTGCTTTTAGTTTTTCACATACGGGAGAAGTGGGACTCTAAAAAATTTGGGATCGAGATATTAACCAATCATAGAGTTTTATTTAAAAATAATAAGTTTTAAAAATTACATCATTGATTCTTCCACTCCCCCCTCTTAGTGATGTATCAGAACCTGGACTCTATAGGTGTTATCATAACACAAGGCTCCCTCTATAAGAATCCAACCTTTACTGAAGAACTAATGATGGGGAGTTTTAATTTAGTCAAAAATAGAGTTTTTCCCTTTCTTTTATAGAAATAACTATTATAGATGGAAGAAATGAATGGTTCCATATCTTATTTTACAAGTCCTTGAGGTTAGTGATGATGTAATAATTGGTTTTATCCATCTAGGAATATATGATCCTATGACACATGATGATAAGTGAAATATTTAAGTACATAGGATTGAAAATAATTCTATTTTGTCGTCCTTTTTAGATAAATTGTTCACTAATGTTATTGGACTAAAAATATCCAAGGGGTGTGGGATAAACTATAGAATATGTATGAAGGGAATGTGAATATCAAAGAGTCCAAACATCAAATATGGAGAGATAAGTTTGAGAATATTTGAATGGATGATGATGAGGTTGTTTATGGAAACATTACCATGGTTAATGATATAGTAATTCATATTTGGGTTTTTAGACGTACTCTGAAAGATTCATCGGTTGTCAATAGATTGATGTGTAACTTTTTTAATTGATTTTATCCAAATATTTCAGCATTTGAAGAAGTTTGAGAATTATATATTGATCAATTACATAATAAATTTCTTAATAATGAGATGAGAAATTATCATATAGTCAAAAATAAATTCAAGGAGAAATTGTATTTCATGTCAATGAAAATTCTAAAGCTGAAGAAAAAAAATGGTGAACCATTCTTAGATTTTGATTTGGATGAGGCAAGTGATAGTTTTTATAAAAGAGCCATGGCCTTTATTTCCAAAAAATTACAGAAGAGTAAAATGAATATTTAAAGGATTTATTCCTTTAATTTTCTTCAAGTTTCATCAAATTATACATTTTTCAATTGATTATCCAAATAAATAATATTATTATTATGATAGTGATGATTAAGGAGAAGACTACATTAAAAGAATATAAAATATATATAAAATGTGAGTGTGGAATGAAGAAAAACATATCATGTAAAAGAAAAACCTGATGAGTAAGAGATTTTATTAATACTATTTAGCATGGATTGACATAGAAGATTATGGTTCCAGTAAAAATCAGAAAGCATTTATTTCACAAGTTAAGAAAAAATTTAATTCTTCAAGAAGTGATGAAAATAATTAGAGAGTTATCATGAGTACATAGTGAGATCTAAATATATATCATATATTGATACAAAAACTCTACTCAATAAAATTATAAAATTAATGGAGAAGGGGTAAATAAATGAAAATGATATTTAGAATGTTCTTATTGAATAGGTTAATACTTACCAGGTGAAAATTTCATATCATGAGAAAATATTTGAAGATCACAATATAGAACTGATTGCAAAAGAAGAGGAACTGAGTGAGACACATCCTAGGTGATTTAAAAAAAGAAAACACCGTGAAAATAATGAGAGGTTATTTTGATAAAGTAGTTTATGTTCATGATGAATCATCCAAAGATACTATGAAGATCTATCCAAATAAGAAGGTATAGGTTATTTGTGATTTTACCAGTGATACTATATAATCTTCATCTAGTGGTGCAGGTTCTGATAGAAAAACTGTAAAAATATGGATTAATGATCATAGAAAGGACATAAGAAATTTAGGAAAATAAAGTTATCCATGACTAAGGAAAAATAATAACAGGATTGTATCCACACAATAATTAATTTACCACCAATTTTCTTCAATATTATGAAATATGAGGATTTAGAGGTTACTAATGGTGTTTAAATAAATTTAGAAAAAACCCAAAAACTTCTAGTATAATATGTAAATTCCTCTAAATTGGAATATATCATGGGGGAGAAATTTAAAAAATAAAATAAAGGAATCTCACTAAAAATAAGGAACAATATCAAAATGAAAAATATTGTTTCTGAGAAATCAACAAGTCTATACATATAGACTAATTGTAACAGTATAATGGAAATCTGTTAAATATGTTACCAATAAGGTCATTGTTCTATAACTTTCATGAAAAAACTTCTAGGATAGTTACTACAAGATTATGAAGCAATGAAGGATAAAATAAAATAAAAGATCCTTGGACATTTTTTTCAAATTAATTTTTTCAGAATGGGAACTTTTAGAAGACTGATAATGTTAAGAGATACTTCCTAGTTATTTTTTCACATAAATTGGATCTATCAAAAAATTAGACGAATCAAAGAAATTTTCTAAATATAATGTAAAAAAGTGATCATAGAAAATGAGGTGTAAGTTTACAAGAAGTAATCCTTAGGTTTAAATTTAAATATTCAGAGGACCAAGGTTGAAAGGGATATTCAACATAGATAAAATAAGTAATGAAAAAATATATTCAAATCAATGAAACTCAAAACAAAAAATAATATTCCAAATAAATCCTATCAAGATGATATTGAGAGAAAAGAATGTCCCATAGTGAGAGGAATATCTCAATCAGAATTTTATTCCTAAGACACCAAGAGTTTCCTTCTTATTCTATATTATGTTTAGTAGTTTTGAACTAATAATTCAGGTCAATAAAGGATAATGTTTTAGGTTTTCACTTTTATACAACATGATGATATTGTACTTCATAGAGTTTACTGAATTTAATGAAATGGAAGAAAACTGTGAATCCCTTAAGGGGGAGAAAGCATGGAAATAAATCTAAAAAAATTTGAATAGATTCAAAACTAAAGGTCAAGGTATTCCAACACATTTCCATCCTTTATTCTTAATTTTATTATCCAATAAATTAAGGGGGTGTTTTTGGTTGATGAAAAAATATGACAGAGGGGTAGATTTATCTTTTTCACCTGAGCATTCTAATGAGTTTTTTGAAGTATGAGAAGTATTTAGAAATTATTGATAAATATGTTTATTTATATCCCCTTGAATGTTAATTAAAATATTATAATAATGATTTCAAATGTATGGTTGTATATAAACATCAATTAAAACCTTGTTCATATATCTCTTATTTTCTATACTGAGTTATCCCATGTCTACATTGAGGTGATTAACTGAAGGCGCGTTTCTAATGAAATCATGTGATATCATCCCTCTCTAAAAGGTATTCAAGAAATAATATTCAATGGGAGTATAACATGTTTTTTTATAAAATCCTCACTTTTCTTCTTCATTTTATTTCCAATAAGGGGGAGAAAATTGTGAGAAAACATATTGACCCCTACAAAGTGGGATAAAGTATTATTGAAAAAAAAAATACAAGGGGGGGATTTTTGGGCCTAGTGTTGCATTTGTTTCCAATAATATTCCAATATGTGTTTAGTAATCTAATGATGATAAGTTGTGATGCTAAGATAATTGTTATGGATATGTTACATAGCATTGGATTCCACACTTGTAAAATTATCCTTATAACTCTAATGATTGATTGTGCTGAATTGAAGTCTTGAAGACATGGGTAAAAGGATGACACATTATTTACAACAATGTTTGGAAGTTTAAAGGAGGAAAAATATAAATCTCATATTCCATGAATTAAAGAAGATTTAAAGATATTTTAAGTTTATATCCATGAAAAAAATGATTAGTGTGTGATAAAGTGAAGAAATTATTGATAAGTTTTCTTACCAAGTAATTATATTTATATACTTGGATATTTTTTTATGTATTTTAATAGGGATTAATAAAAAAAATAAGGCCAAACAAAGGAAACTCCCTAGCCATATCAACTGCTAACGAGCCCGTACCTGAGTGGTAAGGGCTCCTTCTTGGCATCCAAGAGATCCAAGTTCAAAATAGGGTGGAGGCGAATTTCGGGGGGGGGGGGGGGGGTTATAGCAGTATTATAGAAATTACAGTAGCAGTTAATGTTCAGTATTGTAGCTGTCGAAACAATTCACCTGATTTGGTCTTTCGGGCCACTGGTTTGGGGCTACGAGCCTTAAGGGCCTTCGGGCCATCAAAGGCCTTCGGGCTATAGGGCCTTTGAGCCATTAAGACCATGGAGTAACCCAATTCACATAGAGAAGGCCCTATAATATGATCAGATCAACAATAATATCAATCACCAGAAGCAGAGCTAACCAAATTGGAATAATGAGAGGGTATGTCAAATACCATTGGGACAAGGCATCGTGTATCTTTGTATGGGGGCAATGTTATCCTATCAGCAATGAAAGGTGGGGAGCTAGGCAATCAATGATGTAGAAGCTGGGGAGGGGCAGTTCTAGTTGGTTGGGCCTACGGGTCATGTATTGGGCATTTTATGCCTCTGGGCCTTCGGATCATGTATTTTCAAGTCATGTTGGGCCTTGTGCCTTAGGGATAAGGGTCATGTACGGGTTCACCTTCAACCCTTAAAAGGTGGATTATCCATAATAATAAAATGCCTATCTATCTCAACCTCTGAAATTTTTAGGATATAAAGGGTTAACCATGGTGGGGGGGAACTTTCCTAAGCATAGCCTGTAGGCATCATGGATGGGAGTCAGAGTTCACATGCATGGGCTCGTCTGTTTGGATGGAAGGTGCAAGGGGAAGAGGTGAAACCACTATATATCATGACATGATAGTATATTGTTTGTGATTTCTCAAAAATTATGGAATAGGTTGATTGATAAACCACAAACATAATATTTATAGGATTTTATGTGGTACAGAAATATGTGGGGCACTGTTCCTCCAATAAAAAGATACGTATATAAGTATGTCCATTCGATGAAGTCGATGTGAGCCTTCTGATTTCCTCACTCGATCATCTTCTTCCTCTTACCTCCCTAAGTGATCCAGTATGTTATAGAATCAGTTGAACCGCTGATGATCCTTTCATCCATCCTTGAAGATGATACCCATGGGATGAGGCTTTAATGTTTATATAATATTATGTATTCAATATTCATCTATCATGCATACAGAAAATGAGAATATTGTGTTCCGACCAAATGAAAATTAATTTGATTTCATTTTTTTGTTTATCCTTCATCTTCGGAGCCTCTATGCATGTGGTGCATGTGATAATGCCATGAAAATGAGTATGAAACTAGAAAGTAGGATCATGAACTCAAAAAATAAAAAACTCCATGATAATCGGCATAATTTAAGATCTTCTGAGTGACTTTTAAGTCTTGAAAGACCCATGAAAAAGACTAAAATTAGAGATCTAATACGTAATTATTCTTAAAGGATAATTGGTTCATAAAAATAAATCTTTTTCAATAAAAACTAAGGCATACACCCATGAGATGTTGTCGAGATAATTGAGAGAGCCTCTATTTTCTACAAAACAGACTGTCTGTGAATTAATTGTTTCATGGGGAGGAGTTTCCACCTAGTTTTTCTTATGTAAATAAGAGAATGTTCCCATGAGTAGTCGGCCTATATATAGTACACTTGAGGTTATTTGTGAATAACAATGTTATGAAAATCCACTTGGGACTATGATATCCTTACATGATCTCCCTCATTTGCATGAAGCACCAAGAACTAGTGCATGCTTGTATTCCAGGAAGAAAGTGATAGTGCATGAATTAATAACTAAGAAGTGTAAAATGATATTCACACACCTGTGTGCGAAGACATCCACATGTGAAAGCATGTGTGAGAATATTATGCATGAAGGTATAGCACACACAGTGATGTGTATGATACATTGCGTCCCTACACACTTACATGTTGAAGATAGTGTGATTGAAGTTAACAGGAGGTGTTGTGCTTATATTTTCATGACCAAGAACCATTCAGGTTTTTGACTTGAAGGATTCAATGCATGTGTGGATAAATTTGCGGATACATAAGCATTTGAGAATCCATGCATGATATCAAGAAAGTGAAACATTGTGAAACCAAATATAAAAGATACGGTAGTAAGTTTCATGCAATATAAATGTATGATATAAACATAGTGAGAAAATAGAGACAAGTATTGTAAGAATGAAAGTGAGCTTATCTAAATAAGTATTAATTGATGAGTCTTGAGATAGAACAAGGATAATGAGCTTGTTTCATAAATTGGAAGAAGTTTTGTAAGATCTATTTATATGAGGTTGTGAAGATCATTGAAAAACAGGAGGGATTCCATTATAAAAAAACTAAATATTTTTGGGAGATAGATCAAATAGTGGGAGTCAGTATTAACAACACTGGTGGGATTCTAGTCTAAATATCTTATCGTAAGATAGGCTACAATAATCATCAGTGATCAAATATTTTAGGAGATTTTCTATACTTGTAATCACATTAATTATTAATAGTGAATAATATGTGTCTCATATTAATCCAAACATAGAAATTATATAGTAACCAACATCCGGGGAGAACCTTGTAAAAAATATTTTGTGCCTTTTTAGTTCTTTTAGTTATTTTCATACGAGAGAAGTGAGACTCTCAAGAATGATGGATCTATATTTGAACTAGTCATATTGGTTGATTTTAAAACAATAAATTGTAAAAAACACATCACTGATTCACCCACTCCCCATATAAGTGATATATTCCCTCTTATAAAAATCCACCTCAATGTACTTGGAATTGAAATATTTAAGGGGTGAATTTTCACTGCATAGTAAATCATCCATTACTTTGATGAAGTATTTCATGAATTAATGGTATGATTAAGGCACTGTTTCATTGATATGATGCCAATACCACTTGAAAAGAACATTATATATCATGTCCTACTAGAAAATCACTAACTTGGAATTAGGCATTAGAAACCAAAATTAATCCTTTTGCTTGATCTTTCTAAGGGGTTTTTGTTTACTCTAGTTATACCCATGAATGGTAAACTTCATGGGAGATAAATAATCCTCACATTATCCCAAACATCAAAGGGTAAAAGTTGGTATAAGACTAACCTCAAAAAAGTTATCAAATAGATATCATAAAATATAAAAAAAAATTGAGTCTACCTAAAACATACAGTGTCTAATATTCCTCTGACTAGCTTCTACTCAATCTTGATCTATAAATGAGATATTGGTATGACATTCCTCAAAAATAGTTTTAGGCAGACAAACCTCAATTATGGTGACTTATATCTCAAACTCCTAAGGACTTTGGAGGGACTCAATAAGCACCAACCTGATTTATTTTTAAATATGTTAAGCATCCATTGTTGATAGATTTGATGTGATAGCTGCTAGCTACTTCAAATTTTCATACTTCTACCTCAAAGAATGGCGCTTCCCACTGTGGTGCCACTAGTTCAAAAAGTATTTACCATGTCATTTTTTTCAAGTATGTTATTTATAACTAACATGAAAATTGCATTTATATTTATTTATCAAGTAGATTATCAAATAACCAATGTGAAAAAACTATTGTCCTCATTTATCACATCAGTAATTATATAACTAATGTGATAAGGTGGGTTTCATATCCATTACATAATTAAATATATTAAAAAATAAATTTTCATTTTATTATCACATTAGTCGTAAAATAACATGTGTGAGAAAGTAAATTTTTCAGGTTGGTTATTAAATAACTGTGGTGATATACCATTTAAAATTTGATGAATTTCTATATATAATCATTTCATTATTACTCAATCTTGTGAAAGAAAACATGTTTCTTTCATGTGGAATCCGTAACCATATTTTTTTAATCTAGTGTCTTTAAATCTCAGTTTTCTATGTTCATACATCCTCATGTTTCATTGGACTCATTGTTTCACATTTCAATTACATGTCTCTCAACTCTAAAGTAAGCCTCGCACATCGATCCTCTCTTTCAATCGTTCAATGTCACAGACATCTTAACTCTTGTTTTGTTGGTTCCGTTTACTCAAATATCATATTACCATCTTTATAAACCCTTAGGTTTTATTAGTCTCATCATTTCATGTTTAATATATATCTTCCCATCACGAATCTCGGATTACCATTTTCATATACATTATTTTTTTCTTAATTTAATTGAAAAGTTTTGTATTTCATTATATATTAATGTAATATGTTAGATTATAAATTTCAGAATTATATATAAATTTTCTAGTGTTTCTACTATATGAAAGGGTGTTTGCATATAATTTTTTAATATATATTTGGATGATGTTTTTGAATCATTCATTATTTATGCATGCACTTCCATCCATATGGATGAATTTCTATTAGTGTTATGCATTTATTAGTGACATAGTATTCATAAAATTTAATGTATACATACATTACAATTTGAATAAATTTCAATATGTAATATCTTATATGTATTTTATATGCATATCAACACTTTTCTTTTGATGTGAGCATATTCTTATCTTGAAAAGTCATATATTAATTATGCAGTCTTCATATTATGAGTTACTATCATTATAATGTTGGAATTATTGGTGAATACACAATTTGAACTATCAATTGGTTTCATCACATATATTTGTAACATTATGATAGATATAAGCTAGTTTTTGACTCAATTTGGACTAATTAACCAATTTGAGACAAATGATAATAGAGATTGATGCACTTACTATCTCTATTCATACTTTATCCCTAGTTATACTTTGTCCCTAGTCATAATTTATCCCCTTTCATGCCTTAGGTTACATTAATTTTTAAATTTAGAGGATTATAAAACTACATAAAAAGAGTTTTTGTATGTTATATTTTCATGGAATTACATATGCATAAAATGGTATTCAAACCCAAATCAATTTTATCCATATAAATTTGGTTTTTTATTATATCAAATGAAGTGTAATTAAATATTTAAAATGTGTTTTATTAGTGTGGTATATTCAAATAAAACATTTTGTCATGGAATACACAGTATGTAACATTCTTTGTACAATTTTCATAATAAAATAGGCATAAATAATATATAACATTAATTATATGTATGTATATATATGTGTGTGTGTGTAAAGTATTACAAATTCATCATTGCATTTTTTGAACTCTTATATATTATTATATTATAGTATGAATTAATGTTTCTTCTAATAATTGTTGGTTTTTTCATGCAAAAAAATATTTTCAAAAATTGGATGATAAAGATGAAAATAAAATGGGAAATGTCCACTTGATTTAGATTCTAGTCAATAATATTAAATTTAAAATTTTATATGATTTTATTCAGAAGAAAAATAAAGCTTAGAAATTCATCTAACTATATTTTCTTTTGAAAATTAATTCTATGAATTTATTTTTATGATATACCAATTATATTTAATCTTATATTACTTTATTGTTTTGAATTATAATTATACTTTTAAAATATGCATTGTTTTTAAAATGTTAGAGTTTTGTTACATTCACAATATGACATATTTGATATAAATTTAAACTTAGTTTGACTTTAATAATTTATTCCCACTTTTATCACCACTATATTCTTTTGAAAAGGTTTTTTTTATAATTTTAATAAATAATAATGAGTCAATTTTGGATTATGGAACTTTGAATAAGTGATGAATGTGAGGTAATTGTTCATTATTTGTTGGAATTTTCTAAATGAAATGTTCCAAAGAACAACATGTTTTTTGTTCATGCATGAAATGTTTAAATATAAATAAGTTGAAAATAATAGATATCAAAGATAATTTAATATTTTGATGTTTTAATCCAATTTATATCCCTTGGATTTGGAATGGTGAAACTCTTCATTATTTTGGATCTATTGATGATAATGCTTTGGAAGATGATAAATATGATAAAATTGAAGTAATGATTCATGATAATTAAGTAGAGAAAATTGATATAGAACTGATAATTGAGCGTCAATATGGTGATGCTAAAAACCATTATATTTGAGTTGTATGTAATTTATGGTTTTATCATTGGTGTTAAGATTGATTAAATTGAAGGAGAAACACGGTTTGAGTGACAAGAGTTTTAAAGATTTTCTAAAATTGTTGAAATATATTCTTCTTAAATAAAATAATCTTCCAAATTAACATTTAAAGTAGATAAAATACTATGCCTAATGGGATTGTGGTGCAAAAAATACATGTTTTCTAAATGACTGTATGCTATATAGGAAGGAATACAAGTTTCTGTCAAGGTATATGTTGAAATAAAAATTACATGATAATTTAATAGTTACAGAGACCCATACATAGACATTTTTGTATCTTCTTATAATTACTCATTTGAAATGTTTATTTTAAAATACACATGGTTTAAAAAGGTTATGATTTTAGGCATATGAGGAGATATGTGATTGAAAATTATAGAATCCAACTAATTTTCCATAGTAGAAGAAAAATTATTAGTAGTTTCATCTATTCCAAAATGAAGTTATAAATCACAAACTTGGATTGTGCATGGATAAAATGACTTCATATAGAATCCTTAGTAGAACAAATAGTTCATGGAATGTTTTATTGGTAATTTACAACTCATCTCATTAATTTTCTATGAAGAAAAAGTATGGAACATTGAGTTTAATGATATCTTGATGAAAATAACTTGGAACTGATATTGATGTTTTCTTATCACCATTAATTTATGATTTGAAACTCTTATTAGAGGATGTTGTTAGGGAGTATGATTCTTATAAAATAGAATATTGTCAAATTCATGAAATTATTTTGTTCATTATAAATTACTTCACAACAAGTGTAAATTTTTCTGGATATAGTGTTAAAGGGAATAAAGTGTGCCCCATTTGCGAACAATAGACTTGATATTATCAAATGCATCATGGTAGATAAAAAGTTAACATGGGGTATGAAAAAAATTATGGTTCACTCTTATAGAAGATTTAAAAAGGCATTAAATGGATCATGGGAATTTTATATTTCATCAATACCTTTATCCATTGATCTGTATTTTGAGAGGGTGAAAACATTGATGTGACATTTGGAAAGAAACATAAATATGCTAATGATATAAATATTTGGAAGGAACATTCAATATTTTTTGAGCTAACATATTTTTGTTATCATGAGTTCAAACATAACATTGATGTCATGCATGTGGAGAATAAAATATGTGGTAACTTTATTACATCATTGTTAAATATTTGAGGAAAGAATAAATATGGGTTGAATGCAAGATTAGACTTACTCTCAATGGTAATATTGTTAGAGTTATCTCTCACTCTAGATGTTATTGAAAATTCTATCCCCTGTCTTGTCCTACATTCTCCAAAGGGGAGAATATTATATTTTTTCAGTGTCTAAATGATAAGAAAGTGTTGCAGGTTTATTCTTAAAATGTATAAAAATTTGTTTCTTTAAAGTATTTGAAGTTTATAGGTATGCAATATCATTATTTTCATGCCATGATTCAATAAATCTTATAGGTTTCCTAGTTTGGAATATTTCCTATCTATGTCAAAATGAATATCATAAAGGTGTGTTATTTTTGCCATTATATTTTTAATAAGATGATTGATATGAATGATTTGAAAAATTTAGAGACTGAATCTATTTCTATACTTGTCATGAACTTCCTTCACCCAAATGAGGGAAGGGACAGCAGATTGTCAAACCTTTCCTTCCTCAAGTTGAAGGAGAGATAATAACCCTCGAGACTCACCTTCAATAGGCCCTAGAGTGGAAAATAGCACCAAGGGTATAGAATCACAAATAATATGGAAGGAATTACCCTTTTTATTTAGTAGGACCAGGAGATAAGATAGTAAATCCAAAACAACACCCAAACTAGAATTAAAAGTAAAGCCAAAACAATCCATTCCCGTATGCATGTTCCAATAAAAAGTGCTACAAAAATATAGAAAACTTCGAAGGAAAGTACCAAAAGAAAATAAAGGCAACGTCAATGATCTTGGTGTCCTAGCTAATAGGGTTCGACACGGTCCTCGAAGTCCTCCTAGAAACTTGAAAGTAGTTTTATATATGTAGGGTGAGTATACAGGTATACTAAGTAGGTAAAAACCAAAAGCTCTCATGAACAAGCGGGGAGAAATTCTAATGCCCTGTGAGAAAAGGAGATAACCAAAGCACCTAGAAAAGAAACTATCCACACAAACCTCTGCAAGGAACACTCTCTAAATAATGAAATTCAAGTAAATTAATAGTAATAACACATAGATGTTTGGGTACCATGCACCACTTTCCCACTAGTTATTGAAGATACCCTACGCATCAGACCTCCGTAGCCATTCTCATCGCAGTCCCACTACTGACCCAACAACAAACTTTTGGGCCACCACAACCACATATATGCTTGAAAAAACCTAGGACACCACAACCACACGTAACTATGACCACAGACATGTGGTTCTGAACAACTACTGTCATGCCAGAAGACACATGGGCCTCATCCCGAAGATACTTGGGAAACAACTTGCCCACACACACCTGGGCCAACCACCACAACATAACATGCCTGAAGAATCATGGCCTATAATGGACCTCAATCCGTCAAATCCTGCCCCAAGATTCTTGGGATACTTGGGAAAGGGAGCATAAAATGAGATAATAACTAGTCACTCATAAGAGTTTTGGGATAAACACCCACCCCCATGAAATGAGGGTTTTCAGAATGAAGAACTCAACTTGGGTGGGGCACGAATAAGAAACATAAGAACTAAATTATATATATAGGTAACAAGCACTCATCCCAGCCAAGGGGTTCCAAATCAAGCCCACACACAAACACCCTCATTACTATTCATTCATAAAAAGCACAAAACCACAACCAAGACACAAATCATTCTCGGAAAAAAAATTCATGTTTAACACATTTTTGTTACCACATTAATGTGGTTCCATTTAAATAAAACTTCACTACAGGGTAACTAACAGGCATAGCCACAATCCAAGGGAGGAAAGACAGCCAAGCATCAAATTAAGCATTCACACCCAGTTCTCTTTTAAAGTCACAAAATCAAAATGGATCAATGAGATCCCTCAAAGTACTAAACCAAACCAAACCCCAACATATGGCTTCAAATCCAAAAACGAACAACTGAAAAATTGAATATCCCATCCCCATCCATGTCACCCCACAGGAATCAAGCAGAAAAACCACACACATCACCACAACAGAGAAAGGGAGTTTTTATATTTTAAACACACCATTCATTTAGTTATGTCTATCCATTTGGTTAGCCGGGGTGACCATACAAGGATTTTTATTCAATGGGAATCCATTTAATCAATCGAGTTCACATGATTAACCAGTTTCCATGTAACATCCATTCAATCATAGAAATATCCAGAAAAATAAAGGCTCATTAATACACAATAAGGTACCACCAACGGCCATGATTTTCAGTGTACATAAGCCCATACAATTCACAACATATAAGAAAATGTAAAATAGTATGGAATCATCATAAAACACATCCCTTCATTCTTTATAATTCCATTTATTATCTTTGTTAAGGTTTGGTTTCATCCATCCCTAAAGGTAACATTATCATACACACCCCATATGATACACAGTAAAGAAATACAAAGGAATAATTCTACAAGGATGATTAATGATCGAAGTTTTTCTCCTAGTTCCAAGAACTGGGGATGCATGGCTTATAGGGGATCAACTTTGGGGACTCCAATAATGAGTAGGAAAGGATCCACCACTGGCACACAACTAGCCTTTGTAAGGGGCTAAAAATGCACCAAGGAAAGGAAAAGTGACCAGCCAAGAAGAATAAATAATCCCTCGTGTGATAAAAGGTTGAGATCCTAGAGTTACAGGATATGATTTTTGAATGGATTTAAAGGCGGATTGTGGTTTCACCTTGTGGTTGGACGGTTACACACGATGGAATTAATTATTATGTAATAATTCTCATCGAATAGGTGGCGATAACAGTTATTCCTTAAAATATTTCATTTAAAGAGAGGAAAACATGTCTGTTGAGGGTCTCCCCACTCTTAGGGGATTTAAAACATTTTTTTGGGGTTAAAAATGACCATAAACCACTTTAAAAAGGTTAAAATACTTAAATGTGACATTACAAGAAATTGGGGAAATAAAAATCCAACACCCCCCCCCCCTCGTGGCACCGATCAGGTGTGGTGTCGGTCAGTGACTCACCAATCCGGGACACACCGATGGGTGACACACCGATCAGTGTCACACTGATTGATGACTCACTGATCTGTGTCACCGATGCGTGACACCACGGTGACATCCTGCCACCGACACCACCACCCTCCGAACTTACTAATGGGGTCGAAGGTTCCCCAAACACCATAAATTGGAAAATTAATAGACTAGGAGGGTCTTAGCTATTACATTAGATACCACTCAAACTATTCTTTTCCTCGAGAATCAAAACTAAACCTGGTTCTATATAGAGGTATCCGAACAACCACCTCGAAGGATACCTATTTGGTGTAAACCTCTTCTACATCTAAGAACACATCTCCCTCAAATAACCACGAAAACGTGTAAAGGTCATATCGTCCAGTCATATGTATTAGGGAGTCCCTTCTTCCATGTCAAGATATTATCTTCTTTGGGAAGCACTAACTTTCCCACACAGTTTTAACCACATGAAAATTAAATTATTTTTATTAGGGATTAGGTCCTCCCCTCCCCACAATTAGGACTCTTCACACACATCTAGATAATCAAGGAAAAAAGTCTATTTCATAGTTAACAAGGTCAAACACTACATCACAAACAATTACAAAACAAAATAGAACAAAACTCAAAACAACTATGGGTGTTGGTCACGCATATGTGCCTTCCTTTCCCAAGTACTCTTCTTGAGGCCACCATGCCTCTAAAACATACGAACCAAGGGAATGGTTTGTCCCTGAAGCACCTTATCCTCACAATCTTTGATCATCACAAGTTGCTCAACGAATGTCATTTCGTCCTCAATATCCGTCTTTCCCAAGTCGAAGACCTGTGAATCCTTATATAGATTCGCATAGAGCTAGGATACATAGAAGAGGCCATGCACCATCAGTAGTGGAAGTGGTAGCACCAATTGATAAGACACTTCATTGACCCACTGTAATACCTTGAAGGGTCTGACAAACCTGGGAGAAACCTTACTCCCCCTGTCAAACTTTCGTTTTCCATGAAAAGGGGTGACCTTCAAGAACACATGGTCCCCGACATTAAACTACAAGGGTCTCCTCCTATGATTGGCATTCGACTTATGTTTTTCCTGAGCCACCTTCATCCTCTCCCGTATAAGCAGATCCTTCTCTGTCGTTTTCTTCACTACCTCAGGGCCAAGAACACCTGCTTCCTCGACATATGCCCAGCACACAGGTGAGTGACATGGTCTCCCCATACAAGGCTCTGAATGGAGACATTCTAATGGTATAGTGATAGATAATGTTGTTGGAAAACTCTAACAGAGGCAAGTGTCATACCCATAATCCCCCAAAGTCCAAAACACATGACCGTATAATATTCTATAGCGTATGGATAGTGCGCTCTATTTACCAATCTGTTTGGGGATAGAAAATAGTATTAAGGCATAGAGGGTTTCCAAAAGCATGTTTAAATCCTCTCCAGACCCATGAGGTAAACCAAGTATCCCGATCAGAAACTATGGATCTTGGAACTCCATGCAACTGCACCACATCATCCATGTACCTCTATGCTAAGGAATCATGCACACTCGACTCCTTGATTGCTAGAAAGTGAGATGATTTTGTCAGTCAGCCTACTACTACCCAGATAACATCGCAACCTCCTTGAAACCTGGGTAGTCCTATGAAGAAATCCATCAATATTTCATCCCACTTCCACTTGGGGACATCTAAAGTATGTAAAAAAAACTCATGGGACTTGGTGTTCAGCCTTCACATGCTGACACACTAGGAACCTTTCCACAAACTCTTCCACTACCCGCTTCAACCCAAGCCACCAAAACTAAACCCTCAAGCCCTGATACATCTTGGAGACTCCTGGGTGTACCACTAGGGGTGATTTTTGGAACTCACCAAGAAATATCTCATGCATTCACATGGGGACAAACAAATTTTCATGATCCCATATTCTAATCATCCTTCTGGAGCATTTCCTTAGCTAACATGATCGCGCATCACTTTAGCCTCTAATTCTCCCCATTATGACTCCACCTGATACAACAGGTAGGACTGCAATGTCTTCGGGAATAGACACTATCTTCCATCCTCCACCCTTTCATCCAGGTGTAGGGAAGCCAACTCCTCTATCACCTTCCAAGCATCTTCTAATTTTGGAACCACATTCTTTATTGACTTCCTGCTGAATACATCAACCACCATGTTCCCCTTTCCTTAGGTATAGAAAATTTCAAATTCATTGTCTTGAAGAAACTCCATCCACCTCCAATGCCACAAGTTTAGGTCTCGCTGAGAGAAGATATACCTCAATCTCTTGTGATCCATGAAGACCACAAAGCACTCCTTGATGAGGTAGTGTTGCGAAAACATTACTGTGAACACAACCTCTATGAGGTCCAAGTCATGGGTGGAATAGTTACGCTCATGGGGACGTAACTACCCAGAACCATTAGAGATCACCCCTACTGTTGCATCAAAACACCCCCAAGCCTTGGCCTGAAGCATCATTGAACACCTCAAACATCACCCCTTATTCTAGCAACCTCAACACTGGGGAACTAACCAACTTTACCTTTAGATAACAGAAGGCTACCTAGAACTGCTCACTCTATATGAAGGCTTGGTCCTCTCTGGTCAAAGCAATAAAAGGAGATACAACTTGATAGAAGTCAGGAACGAACCTCCGATAATAGCCTGCTAGGCCTAGGAAACTACGAACCACCATCACATTTTTGGGTGCTTCCCAAGAAATAACTTCTTCAACCTTTGACGGATCAAACTCTATTCCCTACTCGGACATAATGTGCCCAAGGAAGTACACCTCTCATGTTCAGAACATGCACTTGGAAAACTTTCCATAGCGCTAGTTTTGTTGGAGGACTCCTAAAATTTTTCTCAGATGATCGATGTGATCCTCCTCAGATACTAAGTAGATCAGGATGTCATTAATAAATATGACTACGAAATGGTATAAATATTCCTAGAAGATGGTTTTCAGGAGCCCCATGAACATGGATGGTGTATTCGTAATGACGAACGACATGACCACAAACTCAAAGATCCCATATCTACACCTGAAGGAAGTCTTCGAGATGTCACCCTCTTTCACCTGCAACTGGTGATATCCTGACATCAGGTCGATCTAGGAGAACCACCTTTCCCCCTTCAATTGATCAAAAAAGGTCATCAATCCTCGGGAGGGGGTAACACCTCTTGCCCGTCACCTAGTTCAGTCTCCGGTAGTCTATACACAGCATGAGACCGTCATATTCCTTCTTTGAGAACAAGATCAGAACACCCCATGGCGACACACTTGGTCGAGAAAAACCCTTCCTCATCAGATCATCAATCTCAATCTGCAACTCCCACAACTCAGAAGGCATCATCGGATAGGGATCCATTGAAATCGGATGGGCACTGGGTTGCAAGTCTATCCCAAACTAAACATCACATAGAGAGGGTAAATTCACCACCTCTTTAGGGAAGACGTCCATGAACTCACTAAAAATTCCCAAAACTTCCACCATCTTTGAGGCTTCTAACTCCACTCGCAGCTCTTCTAACAAGGAAATAAGGGGCTCCACTCGTTGGCTTCCCTCTTGGAAACCCCTCTCACTGAGGAAAGTCACACGTCAGGAACCCATATCTAAAAACACGATCCTTCTTTAGAAGCATCCAATAATGGAACATACCAAGAAAAACAATTCAATGCCTAAAATGAAATCTTATTCCTGAATCTATTGAAAAATAAGGTACCCAATGGACTGATGTGGTCCCAACATCAGTCTACATCCTCGAAAAATATAAGAAAAGTTGTTCTAACCTTTGACTGGAATACTCCAAACCAGGGGTATGGGAAGTCTCTCTATATCTAGACCCAAAGCATGGGCTAAAATGGGTGCAACAAAGGAGTTCTAACCTCCTAAATCAGATAAGAAACATGCAAGAGTACTAAACAATCGGATCGTACCATGAACGACTTCTGGGCCTACTGAAACTACTGCCTCTGCAACGTGAAACAGCCCATGCCTAGCTCCTATTCCCCTTAGTTGTCGACCACCTCCCTGACCATGCCCTAGTCGAGGTCCCTGAGGAGCACCTTGAGGTTGGCCTCCTCCTGCAACATCTTCTCTCGAAGGAGCGGGAGCTCGCTTTCCCTGATGCTATTGCTGAAAGAGCTTGGATGGAAACTGCTGATGCTGAGGTGGGTGCTGAACCTGACCACCCCCACAATAATGCACTCAGTCCAGGCACTGATTCTGAAGGTTCTCGCGATTTCCACATATGAAGCGTCTCGGTCCTGGACCCGCAAAGAAGGGGCGAGGACCAGGAGAACGAAGCTGGAACTACTGGGGCCTACTCCCCACTGGACAAAACCTGGAATTCCCTAACGCTGGAGGCCTACTATTGACCTCTTTCCCCTTTGAAGATCCCAAATATATCCCATCTCTGGCACACATCCAAGAGTGGTCATCCTCTCCACCACTTCAACCTTATTTTGGACCTCCATGTAGGTTGGTAGGGTGAAGGGAGTAACATCATACTGATGAGAAGGTTGGAGTGCCTCCTATAAATGTCTCATTCGAGACTCCTCATCCTAAAAGAGTTCCAAAGCAAAGATAAGGACATCCTTGAACTTGATCTCTAACTCCCTTACTAAAATTCTCCCCTGCTGTAGGGAGAGTAGCTCCTGCCTTTTTTCCTTCTTCGTCATGGAAGAGAGGAATTCCTCCCAGAACTCCCTCTGGAAGTCAGTCCAAGAAACTTCAGCCCCCCTCTTCTCCCCAAGATAGAGTTTCCACCACTGATGCGCCACTCCCCACATTTGACATATAGCTAGAGGAACACAGTACTCTTTCGGATCCCATATCAATCTGAAAGCTATCACCAACTCCCCGAGCTATATCTCTAGCTCCGTGTCTGAGACACTGCCCTCGTACTTCATGAGGGTCTTCCACGAAAAAGAAAAAATCGTCCTATACCACTGTTCGTCCTCCTTCGCTTTATCATCCCTCTAATGATCAGCCAAACCATCATCCTAGGCCTCGATCTCCCACACTACCCATGGTCCCCATTCGGGTTCCATAGCTGCAAAGTAAACAACGAATGCCTAAGCCCGAGTAGTGTAGAAAATTTCTTTTAAAATTTTCTTAGAATTTTTACTTATTTTAAATCCCCAAAATACCCAAGACACACAATAACACAGGTTATTATGATTCATGTACCTTTCCTAGGGTCTCTAACATGTAGTCAGTGTAGCCTCACTTGGTCTTTTGGAAGGTCTAGAGTCTTTGCATTGCATCACGGAGGGCCCTAAAATACCATGTCTTAACCAGTCTTCCCTGGCCTATTTCACATACCAAGATTTCGTAACACTATTTCCCTACCATCCCATGTAATCCTCATTTTTCCTAACTCTGGACTCCATCCTATCTCTCAAACCTCACCTCTGATACCATTCTTTCACGACCCACCTTCACAAATATGAGGGAAGGAACAACAAATTTCCAAACCCTTCCTTCCTCAAGTTGAAGGAGAGATAATGACCCCCAAGACCCACCTTCTATAGGCCCCAGAGTGGAGACTAGCACCATGGTTATATAATCACATTTAATATGGAAGGAATTTACCTTTTATTTAGTAGGATCAGAAGATAAGATAGTAAATCCCAAACAACACCAAAACTGGAAGTAAAATTAAAGCCAAAACAATCCATTCCCATATGCATGTTCAAATAATAAGTGCTAAAAAATACAAAAAACTCCAAAGGAAAGTACCAAAATAAATGAAAATCAACGTCAAAGGTCTTGTTGTCCAAACTAATAGGGTCTGGAATGGTCCTCGAAGTCCTCCTGAAAACATGAAAGCAGTTTTATATACGTAGGGTGAGTATACAGGTATACTCAGTTGGGAAAAACCAAAAGCTCTCATGAACAAGTGGAGAGGCATTATAATGCCCCATGAGAAAAGGAGATAACTAAAGCACCTAGCAAGAAAACTATTCACCCAAACCTCACCAAAGAATACTCCCCAAATAAATAAAGTCAAGTAAAGTAATAGTAATAACACATCGATGTTTGGGTACCCCGCACCACTTTCCCACATGTTATTAAAGGAATCCTACATGTCAGACCTCCCACACCATTCTCACTATAGTCCCACCGCTGCCCCAACAATAACCTTTTAGACCACCTCAACAATAGATATTCCCGTAAACACCTAGTCCACCATAACCACACGTAACCACACCCGTAGATACCTAGGCCCGAACAACTTCTTCCATGCTCGAAGACACCTGGGCCTCATCCTGAAGATACTTGGGAAACAACCTTCCCGCACACACCTAGGAAAACCACCAAAACATACCCTTCCCAAATAATCTTGGGCTATAATGGACCTTAGTTCATCACATCCTTTCTGAAGAGTCTTAGGCTACTCAGGAAAGGGAGCAGAAAAAGAGCTAATAACCAGCCACTCATAGAACTGTTGGGGAAAATACCCTCCCCCATGAAACAGGGGTGTTCAGCATGAGGTGCTCAACTTGGGTGGAGCGTGAATAAGAAACAAATAACTAAATTATACATATAGGTAAACAAGCACTCAACCCAACCTAGGGTTTCCAAATCCATCCCACACACAAACACCCTCATTATTATTAATTCATAAAAATCACAACAATCACAACCAAGTCATAACTCATTCCAAAAAAACAATTTCCCATTTAAACTATTATTGTTTTCACATTAAAGTGGTTACATTTAAATTAAACTCCATTAAAGATTAAATAATAGGCATAGCCACAAACCAAGGGAGGAAAGACAGCCAAGCAGCAAATTAAGCATTCACACCTGGTTCTCTTGTAAAGTCATGACAACGAAATGGATCTTTGAGATCCCTCAAAGTACTGGAACCAAACCAAGACCCAACATAAGGCTTCAAATCCACAAACTAACAAATACACAATATGGGATCCCATCCTCATCCATGTCACCCCATAAGAATCAAGAATAACAACTACACACATCACCAGAACAGAGCAAGGGAGTTTTCAAATTTAAAACACACCATTCATTTAGTTCCATTTTTTGTTGGGTTAACTGGGTGACCATAAAAGGATTATTATTTACTAGAAATCCATTTAATCAACTGAGTTTACGTGATTAACCAGTTTCCATGTAACAACCATTCGATCACAGATATATCCATAAAAATAAAGGTTCATTAGTGCGTAATAAGGGACCACCAACAGCCACGATTTTCAGTGTACATAAGTCCATGAAATTCACAACATATAAGAAAAGCTAATCGAGTATAGTAGCATCATAAAACACATCCCTTAATTCTTTAAAAGTTTATTTATTATCTTTGTTATAGTTTGGTTTCATCCATCCCCAACTGTAACATTATCATACCCACCCCGCATGATACACAGTAAAGGGAGACGAAGGAAGAACCCTACCTAGATGATCAATGATCGATGGTTTTTTCCTGGCGCCAAGAATTGGTGATGTGCGACCTGTAGGGGAGGAACTCTGGGGACTCCAATAATTAGTAAGAAAGGATCCACTACAGGCGCACCACTAGCCTCTTTAAGGGGCTCCAAACACACCAAGGAAAGTAAAAGAGACCATCCAAGAAGAAGAAATAATCCCACATGCGATAAAAAGATGATATCTTGGAGTTAAGGGATATTAATTTTGAACGACTTTAAAGCCATATTATGGTTTCACCACACGGTTGGATGGTTACACATGATGGAAGTAATTGTTATTTAATAATTCCCATCATAGAGGTGTCTATAACAACCGCGTGTTAAAGGGTTTCATTTAAAGAGAGGAAAATGGGTCTGTTGAGGGTCTCCCCACTATTATGGGATTTAAAACATTGTTTATGGGGATAAAAATGGCCTTAAACCACTTTAGAAAGGTTAAATAACTTAAAAGTGATGTTAAGAGAAAATGGAGAAAGAAAACCCCGACAGCCCCCCCCCCCCCTCGTGGCACCAATCAGTGACTCACTGATCGGGGACACACTAATGGGTGATACACAGATCGATGATACACTGATCGGTGTCACCAATGGGTGAAACAGTGATGACATACTTCTACTGACACCACTGCCATCAGGACTTACTGATGGGGTCCAGCACGACCCAAACACCAGAAATTGGAAAATTAATGGACCAGGAGGGTTTGGTCCATTACAATACTTTGTCAATTGGAAATTTATTTTCATCCATCTTTTTTTGATATCATGGTTTATTTTATGGTTCATTTGGAGCATGAAATAAAGCTTTTTGGGCTTGTATATCTACATTGGATGTATCCTTTTGAAAGGTATATGAAGATATTGAAGGGGTATGTCAATAATCCATATCTACT
Organism: Viscum album; assembly: GCA_963277665.1. Classification (NCBI taxonomy): domain Eukaryota; kingdom Viridiplantae; phylum Streptophyta; class Magnoliopsida; order Santalales; family Viscaceae; genus Viscum; species Viscum album. The sequence continues at coordinate 399,457,270 of OY728148.1, forward strand.
AGAAACATCAATTTTTTATAATTATATTTATTAGGATTTTTTTAGTTTTCTAAAAGCTACTTGCCTATAATAGAGCACATTTTTTTGTATCCATCTCACCATGAGTGAGTTAATTATGGGGGAAATGGGATTCGTTGCTTAAAATTCAAATTATTGACAGGTGAACAGATAAAGAAGGTACATTTAAACATATTGAATAACATGTATGATTCTCAACCATATATTAAATTTCATATTTAGGTGATGAAACAATGTTATCCAAAGAAAAAAGATAAGTGGATTTTTAATGAGCATAAAAAACTTTTTTCCCCTGGTTTAAAGATATTGTGCTTGTATGATCAGATGAATTCCAAACTTTGAGATGGTTAGTGGGTGGTCCAAGTTTAAATTTGATAAAATGGTCCAAATATGAAATTAATGGATATACATTTCATAGAAAAGATTAAGACAATATAAGTGCAGTTCAGAATTGTAGTGTTCGTAGAAGCAATGCATTTTTTGAGTGCTAAATAAAAAAACCCAATTTTGGAATCAAGTTAAAATTATTAAGTCATCTAAGAAATATGGGAGTCTGATTACCTTAAATTTAAATTTCCATTGTTTAACTGGAAATCATTTATTGATAAAAAAATTATTAAACATGATGAATTTGTAATGATTCTATTTAATTTGAATAGAATGGAATACACAACTAATCCATTTATAATGGAAACATGTGAAAACAAATTCTCTATGTTCTTGGTCAATCCGATATGAAGTGGTCTATTTTTTTACAAGGAAATAAATATTATGTTGGTGATGATAAACTTGATGAAGATTTTTATTTTTGTGAGATCTATACTTCCATGTAAAGATAAATAGATAATATTGGTGAGCACGTCCTAGACATGGTTTTTTCCATATAGAATTATCATAATAAAGTAATTTGGGAAAAAATTCTATTAGTGCATACCTATTATTATTGGTAACAAATTTTTTATATCTCATTTAATTTTTAAAATTTTATAAAATGTTATATATTTTAATTTTATTGTTTTTATTAAGATAAATATTATAAAAAATAAGTTAAATTGTTTGTTTATATTAGTTTATTTTTTTTTGTTTTACCATGTATACGCTTATGTAACATATATCTTAATTGATTTTGTAGAGAAAAAATAATTTAAATCTAATATATTAAATAAAAACAAAAATATTGGGTAAGAGTATATTGAAAAATTATTCTTTTTTGTGTAAAAATGATTTATTAGGTTAGAGTATTTTTACTATTCACACATCATTTTTTGATTTTTTTCATTGATTTAAATTTCATTTAATATCTCATTAATTTTGTTAGAATTTTATTTAACTATAAAAAATATGAATAAAAAATTTTACATTTAATTTAGTTTTCTTTGCTATTTGATAATTTTTTATTTTTTATTTACATTATTATTGTAATAGTTTAATTTTTATATTTGTGTACTAATTTTTGGATTATTTGATTTGTAGGATAATGACATATCATTCAACTAATCAACCACATACTTTTGGATACGATAATAGACATACCTCTAGAGAGGAACGTAAAAATACTCCTCTTGATGATCCTCATCCTTCTTTATAAGAGAAATTTACTCTCCCATGGCCAAATAAGAGTTTGAGGGTTGGTAAATTCAGAATGACATGTTAAAAAAAATTACCAGTTTCATGTAGCCATGACCAGAGGATACTGGGATAATTTAATGAAAATGATATTACAATAGATCCAAATTCAAAACAATTCAAGAATTTTATATCAGTTAAGGATAAAATGAAAGTCAGTATTTTGATTCATGATTGAAGAAGTGTGGAATATTTGATACTATCTCACTTGTGGGAGGCCATTTTGGTAATATCAATTGTTATTATTTTACATATCTTGATATTTTTATAGTAATATATGTTTTCCACCTTCTTATTATATGACATGATATACTTGATACTAGAGTAATCGGGAATAATTGTTTATAATTGGATACTAGGTGATTAAGGAACATTAAATCAACCCTTACATTAGATTTTATTTTTTTCCAGAGGCAAAATCATAATCAATGTGATATATATCCATTTACAGGTAATTATACAGGGAAAAAAATTTAAAGTAGAATACAAGAAACGTTTTTGGTAAGTACAATGTTAACTTTCATAAGATTTTTATATTAATAATCTTATTAAGGATTTATTAATGAATAATTTATTCTTAACTTATAGCAATCGAGGAGATCTAATATGGAGATCCAATCTAGAAACTTATACCCTCATACTTTATCTTGAGGAGGGTATATGTTATTAAAAGAACAAATGATGGATGAAATTTTTCAGAAACTGGGATATGAGTTTTTAGGCTTTAAAAAGTTTTCCCCTCTATCCCCACCCTCTTAGCTAGACATGAAAAATAAAAGATGGATTAGATTATAAAAAAGGAAAATATTAAATAGAAGAGTCAAGGGTTATAGTTCATAGGATTGTAAGATGTTTACTTTATTTATTTATTTCAGTTAATTCAATTATATATATATATATATATTGATTCATTATATATTTTTCAAATATTTCATATAGGATTCTATTTAGAAGAAGAGAACAAATGGGGTCTTTTTAGCTGAGGGTAGGTAGGATATTTTAGCTACAAAATTTGGAAAGCCTGAACACCGAGGTCGTGTGTGAGGATGCATGATGGGTGTATCAGGAAAAAAATAATTTCTAGGTTTTCCATCTTCTTTAATGGAGGATTTTTATAAAAAAAGAATCTTTGGAAGATAATATTTAGGATATTCATGTTAATGTATAGGATATGATTAGTGTTTCGGTACAATCCATGTTTTCAGACCTGAAAAAAGACAGTTTTAGACTGTAGGTCCCACTCCTCCACCTCCATCATCTGCTCTCACTCCTCTACCTTAGCATGAAAACCCCACTATTTATCATACTCATACACCTCCTCATCCACAACTTCCCATTTATTTTGAGTTATATGTAAATGATCCCCAACATAATATTATTTCATATGGGTGACATTTTATATTGGATATACCATTAATCATCAACAGATATAGATACAACATCATAGGTTCATTATATAAAATATTATAGATAGATTAGCAGGAGTACTATTAACTATAGTTGAGGTGAATACAGTTGGAAAAAGTATCATCCATTTATAGTTGGCCATCTAGACTTCATAAACATATTAATATAGAGTTTTGTGTATATTTTATCTTTATTTCATTTTGGTAATTAATTTTTTTACATTTTAATGTTCATATATTTATCTATTTTTTTAGAAAAATACTTTTAAGGTAAAGGAATATTGTATAGGAAACAAAAAAATATAAATTACTATGACTTTAAAAACAAGTTATAGTTGTCTTGACAGGTTCTAAACATATTAAATATTTTTGTTGGATGTTTATGATATTTCAATTGAATATTATATTTTTTAGAGTGAAATTATTGTGGGGATTTTGAGAAATGGTATTATGGATCGGGAAACTAGATATCGGTTGGGAATCAACATGATGCATGTTTTTCCATGTAAGTCTTAACAAAAAATTTGTTTATATAAAATTTATTAAAAATTTATACTTATGTTTGTTTTGTATTAGGTATATTTATACAATGTGTATAGAGAATGAAAATATATATTTATATATATTTGTGGACTCATAGTTCATTTCACCTATAATGATGATACAAACTGAAGTAGAAAGAATAGTTTATATTGTTGAATGATTTAAAAATAATGATATTATTAATTGGGGGATATTTACATATCTTCATGAGTATTAAACATAAATTTCACAAAGTGTTATATATATTTTAAAATTATAACCACTAACATTAAATTTTCTTTTATATTAGGGGATATTGGATGTTATGTGTTTTTCTATCCAAGGGAGAATGTACTTTACTAGTTATGCTCTATCCATGGTGAAGGGAGACAAAATTTTAAGAATGTATTAGAAACATAAGTTTGAATTTTTTTCATACAATTTTATATTATAATGACTTTTAAATTTATTTGATTAATATTATTTTAAAACATGGAATGATATTTATTTTAGTAGACTATGAGAAACAAGACTTCCAAGAACAAATTTGAAAAATCAAAGACGAATTTTCATTTATAATTAGTAACATTTTGATATATTACTTAATAATGTCATTATGAATTTAAAAACTAATTTAAATATAATTTTCATAAACAATATGGAATAAAAAAAAGTGGATATTATATATTAATATTTATTAATAAAATAATTTCAACTGGGATATTTATAAAGTTCCACCGTGTTAGATTTATTTATAAAAATTTCATTAACATTTCATTTGTTTTATTCATAATACTTGTTAAATTGTTTCATTTGAATTTGTAAAGTTTTAATGACACTTTGTATTATAGTTCATGGGATATGATCCACTTATAAATTTAATTGTAAATTCATTTTATAGGTGTGGTTGGATTTTTAGTTTCTTTGTACTATATATTGTAATTTTGAATGTTGCAATTGTAAATGTGTTCGAATGAGAAACAAAATTTACAGTTTTTATTAAAAAAAATTATTTTGTACTATATACTATAATTTTGAAATTACTAATTGAAAATGGGTTTTCTTGGTTGTTTTTATGAAAATTTTTCTACTTGGTTTTTGCTAGGTTTTCTGCCAATTTCTTATTTTTTGTACCATAGAGAGGAGGGATGAAAATAAAATTATTAAATAAAATTGTTTTCTCACATTGTTTATTTTATAACCGATGTGAAAAAACCCATTAATATTGTTTTCCAAATGTTTATGGATAATTGTCATGGAAAACCCATCATCATGATGTTTATTTCACATTGGTTATCACATAAATGAGGTGAAAAATACCGATTAAGATAGGATTTTCATGTTAGTTTTCTGATAACCAAAAAAATTGGTTTTTATATTGGTTATAAAATAACCGATGTGAAAAAAAGTACAATGATTTGATTAAAATATCATTTTTATTTTACCAACATTAAAAATTTCATTACAACATCTCATGAAATAATGTCTCTTACTTACTGATGTTAAAAAAGAAATAAAAACTATGAAAAGTTACAGTTTTTACACTATTGGTTTTATCCTTGGATTAAACTTTAAGGATTTATTCACTTGAGATTGATTTATTGGGCACATGATAAGAAATTTAGGGAGCACCTATTGCTAAAAAAGAGTGAAAACTAGTCTACCTACTCATTTAGTACGATTGGAAAATTTCACACCTGATAATCAGTTGTCCAAAATAATTTAATTAAGATAACTCTTGTAATAATTTCTAGTTTCTCCATGCTTCCACTAGGTTTTCTTAAGTGATTTTTCATGGGTATCAAACACATATATTGATACTGAGGGTATATTTCTAGGAAATTGGGCTTGTCCATGACTATATATTACCTTATTCTCTTGGATTTTATAGGCTCTTCCTCTGGCTCCCTAGTTGTGTATAGGGAACTCGGGTTCATTTGTATATTAATCATAAGAGAAGGGGTTTACTGAGAAAATTAAATTTAAAAATTCAAATTACTTCTCTTCATATAATTAGGATTCTGTTTTTTTTGTGGTTCTCATGATTGGGATATTAGGAATGGAAATCCGCAAGAATCAGTGTCACTTTTGGAGGTGAATGAATATTCTTTTTTATGCCTATTTGGATTATGATAGTTATGATTGACACTAGAGGATGGGTTTAATAGTATCCTTGTGTATAAACAGTGAGGATTTAGATCCATTATTGGTAGATGAAGTTGTGCTCTATAAATGGTGTAATCCTAATCAAATGTCATTTGGGTTGTCCAGTCATCATAGATTTATTCATGCTTGGACAGAACTTCTTTCAAGTCACCTTATTCTTCTTATTTGTGGGGTTCATGTAGAACACTTTTTTGCAAGATTTTCCCAGTATCACCTATATAGAATCAATCAAATTTTATATAATTTCCTCGAAATAAAAACAATTTTTATAGTGTGTCCCATGCTCTAATGATAAGGGAAATTGTTGGGACAATCATTAAGTATAGACTTATAGAGTTTATCAAGATTAGGTATCTAGAGAATATTATTCTCTATGGTTGTGATAATATATCAAAGAAATTATTAATTTTATAAGGAATGGATTTTTTTCTTTCATTTCTCAAATCATCAGTGGCCATCTATTTTTATCATCATAAGGGGGAGTTTTTTTTATTGTTACCGCTCACTAGGGGTGTTGAGTGATATATAGTCTTCATGGGTTCTCCAATGGTTACCACCACTAGTTTAAGTGTGATAACAGAATTTTCTACCTTTATGTTACTTTTCATTTATGTTGTGGGTGTGGTTTGAGATATGTACTTAATTATCTATAATTTTCCAGGTATTTTTTGGGTTTGTGAACTCCCAGAATCCACCTAGGTATTTCATTGTGATTAAATGTGTATGTAGTTCATCATGTAAATTTTATGCAAAAAATTATAATCATTTCTACTATAGGAGTGGGATGTTTATGTTGTAATCCAGGACCTTCAATATTGTGAAAAATATGTCAACCCATTAATTTTAATTTTTTTGAAGCTCTTGAGTATAATTATCATAATTCTCTTTATTGTGGAGATAAATTGATATAGGAATTGATGGGGTGGTTTTACTAGCCCTCAATGGACCCTACTAGTAGGCCATTGTACAAGAATAAATCTATCCCCAATATAGTGCCCACAAATAAGCTTAGTTTTTATTCATATTTTAGGTATTTTGGACCCATCATGGGGTTGTATCAAGGAAAGAAGTGTGAGATATGCTACTCCAGATCCCATATGTTGTCAAAGGTTGAGAAATAAAGATTACCAAATTTGGGTGGAGGTGGGGTGGAATACATCCATTCAAGGTATGAATTATTTTTAGGATGTACTAGGTCACATAACCCTTCTAATAATTTAATTTGATAAGTAAGATATTCAATGTTGTTGTGGGTTTTTGGGGGTACTACTTACTAAACTACCTCATGAGAACTAGTAGCAGGTGGATATTTATATGATCATCCAAAATTTATTGGTTGTAGATTTTTAATTCATGCTGAGACTAGGTGATTCTCTAGATATAAGGGATATTTTTTCCATAATTAATGAAAATCATAGTCTTCCTTAACATTTATATTTAGATAGAATAGCTTTATAAAGCTATATCAACCTCTTATTTACAAAAAAACTTTTGTAGATAGATTAACTCCCTCTTGGTGGGTTGGAAAAAGTTAATTACTTATTTTTAGAGTTGATACCATATGGAAATATTTTCCCTAAGAAATTCCTCATTAATTCATCTAATATTTTTTATGTTTATCTCATATTATTCCTACTTCTCTTTTATGGGAGACTTCCACCATTCTTGGTGGTTGGTAAGATATAGCCACAAATTTCCCAATATCCATAATAAAATGGCATCAAGTGGTGTAAAATCTTTATTTAGAGGTGAAAATTTATGTCTCTTCCTCTGATTTTGAGTAAGTGTTGCCTCAAACTATGTGTCAATATAACCCACCGCTCAATGTATTATTTCATCATTAAATCCCATAAAATTTGTGTCTTGATCTATATCATATACTGGATTGATGGGGACAATATTCAAAAAGGAATATCAGGAATCAAGAATCATTTTGTCATCCTATAATTAATATAGTGACTCTACAATACCTACATCCCCTTAGAGAGTAAAATCATGGCCTTCCCCTAACCCTTTCTCTCACTAATCCATTTTTAATTTTGAAATTTTTGGGGTATCATATTCCTCCTTGAGTATTCCTCTAATTTTGGTCTATGAATAGTGATCTTAAGTGACTTTATAATCACCTTCATTGAGAAATACCCAGATTAAATGGGTGTCGCACGTGGTAGTAGGAATGGTTGAAGAAATAGCTTCTAGAAATCCCTACCCAACCTATAGAATACTTATTATCTTAGGAGATATAGTAGTAATACCCCCAGTCCTAAGGGCTAGGGGTGATATGGAGCTTCAAATAGTATAATATAAACTAGCTATAAATTTTATTATTTTATAGGTGGAAATAATCATAAAAATGTCCCTAGCTTTATATTATGTGGTTGATTATACATTTCACTGATATATTCTTTACATTCTTGGGGTTTGGTGATCACCTTGGTAGAGGATATGGTAAAAATTCCCTTATCCTTGTGGGTTGGGGTTTTACTTGAGTGTATTCCATGGATCCTCCCATAGTTTCTTCCAGTATAATATTCTTAATTTGGTTTATTATTACTCAAGAATGAGCCGGATGTAAAGCCTACTCACAATATGAAATAATTTCCATGGGAAGATGTCGAGTATTATAAAGATCTGGTTCTCTCACTTGAGGTTTGTTCTTTAAATTTTGAGAGGCTTATCTTAGGATCCTACCAGCATTCATATCCCTCTAATGATGATATTTTTATGCCTTTAAAATTAGAGTATTTTTTCAGATTAACCAACTGTTTCAAATGTTTTCTAAACCTATGGCCTCTCCTGTGGCTATGAAATTGTAGGATTCCATCTTCAGGGAACTCTACTGACCTAGTGATGAGGTGAAGTTCGATTTTCCATAAATTACTAAACCTCATATGTGTAAATTTGATGATAATATTGAAATTATCTATCAGGGGGCCACTAAGAAATGGGTACAAGCATGTGGTGAACATTCACACTAATTTCTTAACCTTGGGGACAGATCCATGGAGAAAGTGGATAGGTATGTCTAAAACTAGATAATTTTTATGGACTGTACATTATCCTCATATCCTTGATATGGGATGTGCTTATCCTTTAGCGGATGGAATGTTTCCTATAGGTTTTGGAATGTATACGGTAAGCATTACTCCTTTAGCTCCGTTAGAAATACATAGATGGAAGTATTGATTGGAAAAAAAATATAGTTAGTAGGTTTTTATCAGCCAGATGTTTCAATATATACATTATAACTTCTTCATTATTTGAGGTATATTCCTCCACCTAGTTAGACTATAGGGGTCAATTTTCTACAAACAGTGACTCATGGTATTTAGAAATTAGGGATGGTAGTTGACGCTTTGTGTTGCCGACTAACTGAGTTAAGGTGTTACTGGTGGCTAATGGGGGATCATATATAGTTTCCCCCAGTTATTTAATAACATATCAATATGATGTTTCACGAAAAAAGGGTGCATTTCTTTTCCTAATAGATATATCACCCTGAGGAGGTTTTCTATGATAGATGTTAAAGGTAGGAGCCCCATAATCTATCTCTATATTACCATAATGAGGACCTCCATGGTATGTGTGGCCTTCCACTTCAGATGAAAATTCAACATATCCTTGAGAATCTCTATATTTAAATTTTGTGGCCACAAGGATGATGGAATTAATCATAATAGCAATATGAACCATATATTTCATTGTAATCAGAATATGTTGACCTGGCATTTGGGGTCAAGTATGGGTATAATCATATTTCATGGAAACAATCAGATTATTTTAAAGGCTATATTTCGATGTTATAGGAATATATTACCATAACCGAGAAGCTACTCTGATATACTTGGAAGATTCTTGATTATTGGAAAGAATATATACCCACTATTGAGAAGCTTTTAAGATATGCTTTCAAGATTTTGGATTTTTATCATGAATATGATCCCACCCTTGTGTACCGACCTCACTATAATGTCTATCCTTAGTTGAAGTGGGAATATGAACCTAATTAAAATATTAATTCCTTTCTAGGGTATTTCAACGGTATTATAGAATGGTATAAGGCATACATTCTTCCCCTAGTATGGCCATTGAGAATATGGATATAGTCCTTCGTTCACAGGGGAGTGAATATGTTTAATTCATCTATAAAATTTCAGAATATACTAAGAATATTTTGAATTATCGTAAGGATCTATTCCTATCTAGGGGTGACTGCATAGATATATTGATGAAACACAATTGGAATGGGACATGGGGATAGTCTTATGCCTTATCTTTTATAATAATATACTAAAAATACTAATGAATTAGAGAAAGAATATGTGTAAACTCCATAGTAGCTATCCCATTATAATGATCCCACTGGTATGTTTCTACATTGGTTAGAATAGGAGTATGTTCGTGTTCATGTATCATTTTTGTAATATTTTGATAAATATCATATATTTATACAAAAACATAAAATAATTTCAGAAGGTTGTGGGTGGGAAAATAAGAATGCCTATTTTCTCTCTCAATGATATGATAGAATATATATTTTATTGGTGTGGGAATATAAAAACCCTCTTTTTAGCTATTTTTTACCTGGATAAGTTGATGGGATTCTGGTTTAAGGGTAGGAATATGAGTATTCTCACTATTCATTGTCAAAATATGTTGGTGGAATTTTTATGGGTGAGAACGTATATGAGCCTTCTCAATAGTTGATGCTAGAAAATGTTTGCAGTCTTGATCTGTGGAAGTAGGGATATATACCTACTCCCTATGATCTAAAGCTCACCAAACCTAGTGAAATCTCCCAGACAACTATATTTGAATTTCATGGGAGGCAACCTTCCTAAAATCTCTAATAGTAGGTGGATGAGGGGTGGTAGTTTTGTTAAACTACTAGAGATGGTTGAAATAATCCCTCATGGGTGACTACTGGACTATGTAAGTCTTATTAAACTCCCATATCCACCTTTCTAAGTTAATAAAGGTTCTTATTACTACAAATCATCGACATGATCCTAAATAATTTGGTAGTGGTGATAGGCATCACCAGATTTTTCATGGTTTTTGATGGGAGAGTTGTGCTAGTATGTTTCAGTTCTTGGATGCCCTTACATACATCTAAAAGGGTGAGGATTATTCTATTCCATTGATATTCTCTAACCATAACATTTTCTACTTGGTGATGGAGGCACTAAGACGGTGATGAAATAATTCTACTTGTGAAGTAACAAATCTCAGGGAAAATACAATGTCCAAAAACATTCTTTATGAACATATCATTTCTATAGAATTGAAGAGAGTTTATGAGAATTGTTTCTGTAGCCACATAGTTAAAAAAACAATAATACTAACCAGTGCATCATTTTATGTAAGGACCATACTTAATTAGGTTTTTATAGGTAATTAATCTATTTTAATTATAGAAATATTCATGTCGAGTTCACTATTTTCATTTTCATTAAACAAGGAAAAAAATATCATGATGTTTGGTCTACTTTTTTTTTGTCTATTTAAATATTCATGTTGGGAACACCATTTTATTTTCATATAATACACAAAAGAAATGGTCCCACATATGGAAACATGATTATTTATAGTTATTAAAATATTCATATTAGGTTCGCCATTTTTTTCAATGAATATTAAAAACTAAATGGGACAACATATGTAGATCTCTATGATTTTTTAAAAGAAAACTATGTTCGATAACATATATGACACGCAACACCCAGCCTAAATAAACCATGATTATTGCAATATAACCATTATAACCTAGTTATAAAATTAGTGGGTATGAATAGTATTAATTGCTTTATAAAATATAGATTAATTTCATACTCAATATAAATTTATTAATAAATTCTTTGGTAATAAGAACTCAATTTTTAATAGACATTTTATTCTTTGAAAAATATGTTTTCTTCAAGAATAGATTATTTATTTCTTTTTGATAGAAAACATTACAATTAATTTATTAAACTATTAGAAATTTTATCTTATAAAATGAATAGAAATTATTTAAATAATCATATCAAAATTAATTTAAGGTGATTTTTTTTATTTTTGTAAAATTTTTGACTTTTTAGTGAATAGTGAAAATCGACCATTTTTCAAATATTATCATTTATTTTCATTAAATAATGTGATTTAAAAGTAACATACATTTTATATTTTTTTATTAAAGTTACATAGGAACCATTTAATTTATTAAAATATAATTAATTTCATTTTAATCATCAATTTTCATGATTTTTTGTATTAGTTAATTTTATACTTAAAAACACTATTTGCTGCAAACTACTTTTAAGTGTATAAATTTTAAATTTTTAAATAAAAAAATAACAACTAGTAAGAAAATATATAAATTAAATTATTATATTAAAAAACCAATTTTTATGAATTTAAATCCATATAATTATTATTTCTATTTGTAGAGTTAATATAAGATTGTTTGTTGCTTGAAAATGTATTTCTTGAAAACCCTTTTTTCAACATATATTATAGGTTTAATTTTAAATTAATTTGTACCACTAATTTTATTTGAATTTTATAAAATGGATTCAAGATTTTTAATAATTATAATAATTTTTTAATAGGTTCAACTTAATGTTTTTCATAATTAATATTAAAAACAATAAAAAAACAAGTTATTGTGGTGAAAAATAAAAATAATGAAAGTGGGTAAAATTAGAGGTAAATTAAATAACATGTTTACAAGATTTTTAGATTGGAGTTTTAGAGATATTTCTTGACCATATCAACCCTATACTCAATTATATTTCAATTTTAGAGTCACTTGTCTTGGGAGTGACATCTCGTTACTAAATAATTTTGGGTATTTACAAAAATGTCACTCCATCTCACTTATGAAAGGGAACACCATATAGTTTCAATTACACACTTAAAACCCCATTTTTATATATCCAATAACTTCCCATATCCCTTCTTTACTTCCCTCAGCACATCATATATTTCTTGGTCTGATCATAAATTCACTCTATTGAGGCTTTAAGAATAATCTTATAGAGGTGGTCCAAAAAAATGTATCATTCTTAACTGTGATTCTTTGTTTTATTTATTCTTCCACATAATTCAAATATTACTAAATATTTATGATATAATAGAATAATTACATCACACATACTAATATTTTATTATTTTAATAGCATAACCTAAATTCATCTCTTCTTCCATCAAATGGGAAATTAAATCATCATTCATGTGTATGGAGGACTACTGCCTCGTGAACTGATGTAATTCATTTACCATCATCACCTCTTACAACTATTCATGATTCTAGATTTAATTATCATATATTATATAGAATACATACTAATAATTCTTGAAATTTGATATATCATATACCTTTTTACCTTACCAACCATTGAAAAATGATAATGTCGTTCGTGTGTATGGTGCACTACCACATCATTAAACAATGTAATTCGTTTTTTGTTGGTATAAATAAGTGTATTTAAAGAAATAATATTATATTTATGACATTATTATCATTATTTAAATTCAAAATTACAACTAACATCCCTACATCATGATCATTGAAAATTGGATGTGTTACATCATGTGTACATACGACATGTTGTCTCCATGACTTTAACAAAGTTCATTTTTCAAAACCATATTTCATGGTTGGTCTTAAAAATAAAATTTTTGTATAAAAATTTTAATTATATATTTATTATTATTCTGGATATGATGGAATAATGACTTCTTTTATAAAATTTAACCTATGAAATTTATTTTATACACATAAACCGAATACCATTAAAATACTTTATATGAAATTAATTGATTAAGTAAATATATATTACATGGTAATAAATAAAATAAAATGCATAAAAAACTAGAAAAAGGTTATTAATAAATTAAATAGTTAACATAAATTTATTATTATGGAATATAAAGAACGTACATGACAATTTGAACTTGAAGTAAAGGATTTTATAACTAAACATCTTTTATTAGGTCAAATTACTTATTCATTATATTTGATATGCTAAGATTATGTGCTTAATTGTCATTTATTTTTTAAAGCTTTATTTACACTTTTTATGTGGAATTAAATTTTTCACACATAATAACTTCCATGATTTATTCTCACGTCAATTATACACTCTTTATATGGTATTTTCATCTCACTTTTATTTTCATGATACATATGCCACATTCACCACATATTTTTTTGTGGTTTATATACTATCCATTTGATATGTTATGTCATGAATCTATTTATATCCATGGTATTTTTATTTTCATTTGAATTTATTTCTTTCATGGGGGTTATGATACAAAATCTACCAAAACAGTAAGGGTTTATTTAACAATCTCAACATTATTTATGATTGTTATTACATGAATTTCAATTGAATTAAATAATTTTATCATTGTCTCATAAAAAATCATTTTCTTATCCCCAGGTTAATTATAAATTTTTTGAGTAATAGTACCATTTTACACTCTTTGGTATTTAAAAATGGTTCATAAAATGTTTTTAAGAAAATCCAACTTTATTCCTCACTTAGATTGAAAATGTTTTTTCTTCTATATCCATGTTTTCTTAAAAAAATCAATGATGTCTCTATTATTATCCTATAATTATTAAAATTAATTTTAACCACATTTGAATTTTAAAAAAAATATATTTAACACAAATATACCCATTATTCTCTAAATAATTTACTTTTTATATTTTTCTAAAAATGTGAAAAGAATCATTGTTTTAACATACTTGTGGTGAATGTAATTTCTTTCCATCACGAACACTTAATTATTTTAAGATTACTTTATAACATCCAATAATTATTTTTAAATAAAATTATTTCTATAGTATTTTTTAAAATTTTAAATTTTTAGGATGTGATTTCAAAGTGAAAAGGGTATTTTTCTCAATAAATATATATGTAATATTTTAAATAAATTTTCATCAATGATGAAAACCTTTGATATTGTGGATTGATTATAAATTATATATGTCTATATGTCTCACATGTATACCTAGATATTTCTCCGTTGGTTTGAAAAGGTAATATATTCCTTATTTTCATCTCTAAAATATATTCATTATAAAATTTAATTTGATTGTGGTATTTAACAAGATTATGTAACCCATTTTATTTCCAAGGGTAATTATTATGTTTAAAATTTTGGATTGATTTTTATTTTGAAGAAAACATAATCATGAACATGTTATGATGGGGGAACCTAGATATCACTCCAATGAATTGGGTAAATCTTTATTCTCATGAGGCGCTACATATGGAATTAGAGAGTAAACCTAATCGATTATGGGACTTTGTCCCCCATTTGATATTGTATTGGTAGTAATCCTTGGCTCATATTTAGGTTTATTTATAAGTTTTTTGCCACATTTTTTTTGGTTTCGTGATAATATGATACAATTTTTTTTTATGTTGTGATCCCATGTGACTACTCCTAAGCCTTCTCTTTTATAATATCATTTTATTCCTTTGACTCAAAAGTTATGTTTCCTTGTCATGTTTATTCCTATACATGGTTTTTTAGATCACCAATGTTTTATATGTATTCCCCATGTTATCCCTTATAGTTATAGG
Source organism: Viscum album (assembly GCA_963277665.1). NCBI lineage: Eukaryota > Viridiplantae > Streptophyta > Magnoliopsida > Santalales > Viscaceae > Viscum > Viscum album. The sequence goes on from OY728148.1 coordinate 399,472,592, forward strand.
ATCTCAAAAAGATTTAGGATCTCGTTATGGAGAATGAAATAAGAAAGTTTTATTTTAGTATTACTTTGATGTATTACAAACCTTGTCTTACAAATACACTAAGCCTCATGAAATTTGGGATATAATTAATGTATTTATGCGTAAAAAATTATGTAACAAATTTTTTGAATGTCTTGGGTCACTATTGTTGGTATCACATAAAGTTCTACTTATTTTGTGGATTAGTACTATAATACTTTAGTGAGAACCCTACTGAAAAGTATAGGGATAAGTTTATGTATAGAAAAATATCCAAAAAGTTTGGTAAATTTTAGAGTAACCAGTTTCCAAAAACTTAAATCCATATCTAGATAATAAAAGTGGATGTGGATTTGGTACAGTTGTGTCTAATGGTAATAACTCGAAAATTGGAACATTGTGATTTAACATCATATTCACCTGGTGCATGATAACGGGCCCTGTTAGAAAGATGGTTTGAAAATCCCATGGGATATGTTTTGGAATTTTACAACCTATTTACAAACCATTATGAAGGACTTGAACAAATTTATAGGATAAAAACTAATAGGAAACATTACCATGGATAACCTATATTAAAACCTAGTGACTCATATGTCAAGATATAATTATCATTTATAAGCTATTTTTTATAATTTCATTAGTTTCCATATTTTATGTTAATTCATTATCATATTGTTTCTTTTATTATTTTTAGTTAATGGAGAGAAATATGATAATGAATTCCAACAACCAATGTGATGAGCAATGTAATTATTTTCCTAATGAAATGCCAAACCTAATGGGAATGGATTTTAGATAGCTTGTGATCACTCCAAATAATATATATCTAATTTTGATCAACAAATGGAACATATATTAATTTCCAAACACATAAAGGAATAGAAGTATGGAATCTAATGGAATTTTAACAGTTATATATGATAATTAAAATATGATTAAATTTTTTGTATGTCAAAAATGTGGGAAGTGGCACCATGGAAAATGTTATAATAAAGTGGAAAATGTTTTATATGTGTAAAATTATTGGAAAAGAATCTAATTACCAAATACAGATGGATATTTTGATTAATAAGATCTAGGTAAATAATGTTCATCCATAGGGACCGCTAATAGTTCATTGACATTGATCTGTTTAACTTGGATATTATCTAATTCAATGCCATAATTCAGAGATTAATTCCTAAGGGACTATGTCATGAAAATAATTCATTTGTAATGATTGGATATTTTAGGTGTTGAAATTTTAGAATGATGTTGTTAAATTATTTTTATCAATTGTATCCTAGTTATAAGAATCATGAATGTTCTAATCATTTTTCTGTAGTAAATTTCCTTTAAGGATTTACAAGAGTATGTTGAATGGTACTAATGACCTAGAAAGTTTATTTAATGGTAAGATGATATTTTATATAAAATACATGATTTAGGAAAATATAATCTATGATATGTTATTAATGTTGATATAATTTTATTCAACTAAAATTATTTTATTTTGTGGATAAGAATGATCTGCATAAAAACATAGTGTTTAAAAAATATGATTTGATGAATAATGTTATTTGTGAAGATTTTCATTGTATTCTAGGAAATTATTTATAATTAAGGTAAATTATGAATACTATTATCATATTTTATCCATATTTTTAGAAAAATAACAAACCAAAATCTAAGTGAAAACCCGTCACATTCAGAAAATTCATGGATCTTGAACCCACAATAGAAGGGTGATAAGGGTGAAACAACTACTACTGGTCTATTTGATGAACCGGTTTTTATGAAATTGGTTTAACATAAATGATTTTATTTAAAAAATATTAATTTGATTTTGGGAAACATATTTTAGGATCAAATATTTTTGACGTTATAGTATTTTGATGGGATTAATGATATTTTGAAAACATTTCATTGAGTTGTGTATATGTAGCCCCTAGGATTAACATATGATTTAACATGAACGGATAGTTGGGAAGAAAACAAATAAATTTTTGAATTTTGAGGTTAATTTTGATGAATGGTTATGGACTAATTTAAGTCAAACTTTGGATTTGGAAATTAATATAAAGTTTTTTGATGTGTATCTTACATTGTTGTATCCATTTTAGTTTTTTTTAATGTATAAATATATGAGTAATATCTTGTTATCATTCCGTGGAATTTTTTGATCCATTATAATTTTATTTTAGTACTTCTCGAGTAAAAAAAATTATATTGGATATTCATTTCTTGAAGTAAGAGAAGAAGTGTAAATTTATTGAAATATAAACAAATGATGATATTGTGATTATGAAATAGAAATATATCACATGAGTATATTTCCTTATATTATTAGTATAGATGGTAAAATTATCCCTCAACATTAGTAAAAAGATATTGAAATAAAAAACTTATTCATTTTTTATAAAATTATGGTCTCTTATCTCTTCAGAAAATTATAATGTTATTTCCTAAATGGAACTTCTTTCTAAATACATGTTTTCACATCTATCCAATGATCTCTATATATAGAAACCTAGTTTTGTGTTATTTTAGATAACCTTTTTACCTCCACTTCCCTATTTTTAGAGGACTTTTTGTTAACCATTTTTATGATGTGGGTTTTCAAAAATAATTATTAAGCACAATTTCACATTATAAGGATGAAATTTATTGAAGTTGGGAATAATTTAACACCCTACTGTTTAAAAAAAACTATGTTCGATGGTATATACATCATGAAACACTGAGCATAAATAACCTAATATTATTTAAATATGACTATTATAGGATAGTAGTTAAGTTGGTAGTATTAATAGTATTAACTACTTAATGAAATATATGTATAAATTTTCTAATCAATATGAATTTATTAATAAATTCATAAGAAAGAAGCACCAAATTTTTAATTAAGAAATTTTAGTTTCCAAAAAATATGTTTTCATCAAAAATGAGTTCTTATTCACTTTTAATGTTAAATTTAATTTCTTTAACTTTTATAAATTTTATTTTACAAAAGTAATTTTTTAAATCATCATATAAATATTAACTTATTGTTTTTTTTCTTTTTCTGAAATGTTTCATTTTTCAGTGAATAGAGAAAATTACTTATTTTTCAAATACTATCATTTATTTTCATTAAATAAAGTAATTTAAAAGTTAAATTATATTTTTTATTAAGAAATAATGGTAAAATTAACCATTATATTTATAATAATATAATAAATTTCATTTGAATCATCAATTTTCATGATTTTGGTATGTGTTTATTTTTATTATTAAAAAATTGGTTTTCTGCAAACTATTTTTAAGTGCCCTAAGTTAATCCTTTATAATTAAGTAAAATAAAACATATTAAGAAAATATTTAAATTAAATTCATATATTTTAAATATATTTATATTAATTTAAATTCATATAATTTTGATTTGTAGTCATATGGTTAATATAATATCATCTATTTCTTGAAAATTCATTTTCTTGAAAAATCGTTTTCTAACACATTATGCGAGTTTAATTTAAATTTAAATCTTACAATTATATGAAACTCATTTTATAAAAATTTATTCCAAAATTTTTGAATTTTAATATTTAATATTATTTAATATGTACAACATACATTTGGTCATAATGAATAGTGAAAACAGTAAAAAATAGCTAGTTTTCATTATAAAAAACTAAAATGGTAAAAGTGATTAACCATCTAGGTAAATTAAATAACATGTTAAAAGCATGTATTTTTTTATTTTTGGGGTTTTTATAGACTATATCACAACTAAAATCTATTATTTATCAATTTTTAGGCACTTTTCTTGAGATTAACTTCTCTTATTGAATAATTTTGGGTATTTCTAAAAATTTCACTCACTCTCACTTATAAAAGGTCGCATCCTATCATCTCATTTAAAAACATAAAAATAATTTTTTTATCAATAATTATCAAAATATATTCTGTATTTCCTTCCCAACATCCTATATCCCTTATTTTTATCTTAAATCCAATCTGGAAAGGATTTAAGTATAATACTAAAGAAGTGGTCTGAAAGAGAGGTATTGTTCTTAATTGAGAATCATCAAATTATTTCTTCTTACACCACCATAAATTATTAATCAATCATAATGATATAATAAATTAATTATCTAACATATACTTTTATTATATTATATTAATTTCATAACCTATATCCATCTCCTCTTCCACCAAATTGGAAATGAAATCCTCATTTGTGTGTATAGTGGATTACCACCTCACGAACCAATTTAATTAAGTTTCCATAATTTTATATCATGGAAGATCATGATGATGAATTTAATGTGAATAAATATAATATTTAGTATATATTTACCATTCTAAAAAAATATCATATAACTTCTTACCTTACCCGACATTGAAAAATGATAATGTTGTTTGTATGTGTGGCGAAATACCACCTCATGAAGCAATGCAGTTAATTTTTTATTATTACATCACATTACTGGTAAATTTAAGTGTATTTAAATAAATAATATGATATTTATGATATAATTTTAATTTTATAAAGATAAAATAACAATTACCTTATTTCAATCATGATCGTTGAAAAATGGAAACATTACTCATGTGTATGTATGGCCTACTATCTTCATGATTATAATGTAGTTCATTATTTTAAAACATATTTCATTGAAGATTTTTAAAATACAATATATATATATATATATATTATAATTATATCTTCATTATTATTATTTATATTTTTTAAAAAATACTTCATTTACCATATTAAACCTATCGAAGTAATTTTAGACACATGAACTGAATACCATGAAAACATATGACATGATCATAATTGATTAATTATATATATATAACATAGTAATAAATAAATTAAAATGAATAATTAACTTGAAAAAAAATTAATAAATTAAATAATTAACATAAGTTTATTGTTAAGGAAGATAAATCTATATGTGATAATTCAAACTTGAGGTAAGGGATTTTATAACTGAATGTATTTCATTAGGTTAGATTACATCTTCATTGTCCTTAACATTCAAACATTATGTTTTTAATAACCACGGATAATTTTATACTGTATTTCCAATATTTTATGTGTATTAAAATTTTTCAAACATAATAACCTCATTTATTAATCATCACTTCAATGATATGATCTATGTAAAGGATTTTCCTCTCAATTCTATTTTTACGAGCCATATGCAATATTCATACGTTATTTAAATTATGTAGAGTATATACTACACCTTTGATATGTTAAGTCATGAATATATTTATCTCTAAATTGTGTAATGTTTCATTTGAATTTATTTTATTAATGGGGTTTATGATTCCAAAGCTACCAAATCAGTAAGGGTTTATTTCACAATCTCATCATTATCTAGGATTGTTTATGCATGAATTTTCATTTATGTAAATTATTTAATAATTTTAAAATAAAACAAATTAATTTTTTTATCCCATGTATATTTATGAATTTTCTATGTAATAGTTCCATTTTTCTCTCTTTGGTACATAAAATGGTCAATAAATTGTTTTTATGAAAACCCAACTTTATTCTTCTTTTTGATGAAAAATTATTTTCCTTCCATGTCCATGTTATCTAAAAAAAATTTTAAAAAATATTATTACTATATGATTGTTAAAATTCTTTTTTACCCATGATTTAATTTTTAAATAATGTCTTAAAAATAATCTTCCAGCCATTTTTTCTAACAGGGTACTTTTTTATCTTTTACCAAAAAATGTAAAGGGAATAATTATTTTAACATACTCGGCATGAAAGGAATTTCTCGAAATCATGACCACTCAATTATTTGAAGCATCCTTTATAAAATTCCATGGTTATTTAAAATACATTTTTTCTATAATATTTTACACATTATTATATTTTAAATAATTTATTTCTATCTTAAAAGTGTATTTTCCTCAATAAATATTCCATGTAATCTTTTAAATACATTTTCATCAATGACAATAACCTTGGATATTAAGGATTTATACTAAATTATATATATATATATCTATCACATATATATATATACCTATATTATTATCCTTTTTTTATAGGGTAATAAATTCCATTTTTCATCTCTCAAAATCCTTTATTGTGAAATTTCATATGATTATGATATAAGAATATATAATGTAACCCATTTTCATTTTGTGGGTAATTCTTATGTTTATTTCTTATTATTGATTTCAATTTTCGGAATATATAATAACAAATATATTATTATGGGTGTACCATTATATCACTCCAATTCATTAGGAAAATATTTAGTCTTATGAGGCATCATGTGTGGGATTATGGAGTAAACATAATATATTATTAGACTTTTCCCACTATGTTGTATTGTCAAGGAAGTTATCTTTGACTCAATTTTAGACCATGTTTTATGTTTCTTTCACATTTCCTATGATTCCATGATCGTATGATGCCATGTTCTTTATTTAATTCTTTAATGACATTACTCTTTAACCTTATCTTTTATGATATCATGGCATAACCTTGGATTAAAAGTTATGTTTCCCCATCATGTTTATTCACATACTATGATTTTTAGATCACCACTTTTGTCTACATTTTCCCTAGGTTATCACTTAAAATATTAACTTATCAAAATGATTTAGGATATCATTATAGAGAATAAAATAAATAATTTTTATATTAGTATCATTTTGATGTATTATGAACCCATTCTTCCAAATATAGTAGCCATTAAGATCTTTTTATTTTAATTAATAGATGTTCTTATTAAAAATTATGTAATAAAATGTATAAACATCTTAGGTTTCTATAACATATAGAAACCTACTTATATTTATTTATTGAGATATTCACATTCAGTTCACCATTTTATTTTTTACTAGGGACAGGGAAACCTATTATTTGGCTTTCTCAGGGGATGTGTATGATTGTGCAATCCTCGTGTCTGGTTACTAATCCTATCTAAGAAAGTTTTTAATGGGTTTTATTCATAGAACCAGAAACACACAATGGTTCCTATATCCATAATGAACTAAATTACTACTTTATAAAGGAATATGATATTTAGGGTTATTTAATAATGATTCTTAGGAACTCACATTGGTCAAAAGAATGGGAGATCAAGATCATCATGCACTATTAGTGTGGAATTATTTCCTACTTTGGGACTCTCTTATAGATTTATTTTATTTAAATAGTAGAAAATATATTTATCATGATGAATTTCCCATGTTGTTTTTTTATAATTGATGTGAAATGTTTTTTAAATCGGTTATAAAATGACCGATGTGAAAGAGAATCTCTTTTTATTTTCAGAGTCAGTTATCTGATAACCATTATTGAAAATTAGTTTATCATATCATCTACTAGATAAATGATTTGAAAAGATACTTTTTCACATTATTTATTGAAGTAAATACATGATAACCCTTTTATACTTTTATGAAATGTTTAAGGGACTCATATTAAGGTCATTGTTTCTCACAAAAATGTTATCTTTTCTCTCAGTTAGTGAACCTTGATGCCTACATTCATGAACTCAAATCTCATTCATTTCACATTTCATCCATCATCTGCCCTTAGTGATCAAAGGATTCTATTTTCTATCTCTTTGTATAGTATTTACATTATTTTTGATTTTCCATTTGTCCCTCATCCAGTATATATTTTGGGTTCATTTTTATTATTTAAATTTTCTATGAATCAAGGTATTTTTTAATTTATTAATGTTGTTTTGGTATAGTTTTAATGAATGGACTCATTCGACACTAATATTTTTCAATATGTTCACTATTTTTTTTATTGATGCATCTAAGGTATTTTTTAATTGATGTATGATCTCTTTTATCACAAAAATTTATATTTATGATTATTTTGTAAGGAAATTCTTGGTTATGAGTAACTAATATTCTCATAAAAATATTATTTATACTTAATACTAATTTCAAAACACATTTTTTCTCTATATAAAATCTTAATAAAAAATAATTTTTATAGATAATATCATATTAAATTAATTTTTCATCATTAAAATATTGATCCAATAGATTTTTATATTATTGGTTTTTAAAAATGGTTCCTTCTATATGAAATCACAATCACTTCAATATCCCTAAATATCTATTGAGGGATTATTTATTTGAAATTTTAGGTAGATTATTCAATTTTCCTTGGATTTCGGACATCCTATGGATGTGTATAATATTTTAAATGATAGTTTTTTTAAAATAGTAAAATAAATGAGTTCAAGTAATGTTAATTTTGATTCTAATATTATTAATCTTGTATTCTTCAAGTTTACTTATGCTTGATGTGTAGTGTTTTTTATTTTCAATAGTTAATTGTGTGCCTAGAGTTGTTTTCATTTCCTAAGTCATTGCGGTTATATTAATATTGTTTCACTAGTCTAAAATCCCTTGTTTTTTGAAAATATTTATTATTTTTTATAGATAATCTGTTCCTCTTATAGCCATTTTAAGGTAGTTTCAACCTTATTAAAGTCACTTAAATATGTGTATTGATATTATTTTATTTCTTATATGTCTTATTTTTTCATCTTTATTCCTCTTCATAATTTCTTTTATTTTGGTATCAATTTATAAATTAATGTTGATTAATGTTTTTCACAACACGATCTCATTATAAAGGGTGATATTTTTGTTGAAAAAAATATTAAAATGGTATTTTATAGAAAATATTAAAGTTTATGTTACACTGATGATGAATTTATTGTGGTTTCTTTATTCGTGAAATTTGAAGTTTCTATATATTTAAGCAGCAAGGATGGTCTGATCTTTAGTTTTTTGAATTAATGTATATTTTAAACTATTTTTTAAGTCAAATTGACATAAATTTAGTGTTTTTAAATTTTAAAATCCTAATATAAAGAAACTGGATTTTTTAAGTCAAATATGTTGTATTTATTTTCTTTTTTAAAAAAAATATGATATTTTTTTATTATTTATAAATGTAAATATGAAATTAAATTTCAAAATATAATAACTTATTATCAAATAATGATATTTTTTAGATGGATAACGATTCATATTTGAATAACTAAACAAAGATAAATTTATGAATATGAGTAAGGCATCGATGGTTTTTGGAATTTTCTTAAATGAATGTTTTAAATAATGATTGATTTTTATGTCCATGCTTGAAATTTTTAAATATGAAGATGTTAAAAAGGATAGAAATTAAATATCATTTAATATTAAATTGTTTTAATTAAATTTATAACCCTTGTATTTGGTATATATAATCTAAGAATAATTTAATATCTATTAATAATGATGATTTTCTAGATGATAAGTCTTATTAAATTTATGAAACGATTTATGGTATTGAATTAAAAGAAATTAAGAAAGATCCAATAATTGAGAATCTATATGGTGATGTTAAAAGACCCTGTATATATATTTTATATAATTTATATTTTATTAATTGTGTTAATATTGATTAACTTTAAAGGAAAAATTGTATGCAGTGAAAAGTTTTTTTACCGAGTTTTTACAACTATAGAAATATATGCTTATTAAAGACAATGAAAATCAATTATCACATTATAATTCAAAGAAAATATTATTCCTAAGTGATTTATTATAAAAAAGATACATGATTTTATAAATTACTTTGTGATATATATATAAATTAATATAAAGGTCGTTAATAGTTTCTTAAATATGGGACATCATGATATAAGTTGAAATAAAAAATGTAGTCTAATTTATCAGTTACATAGAATCCTTCAATGGTAATATAAAATCTTCATATAATTCCATTTTGGAAACATTTATTTTCCAATTAAAATTATTTGTAAGGAATAAAATGGAATATATATGGGTGAATATCTGATAAAAAATTACATCATCTAGCTGATTGTCTATAGTTGATGAAATTTGATCAATTGTTTTTTACATTTGGAAATGAAGATTGAAATCTCAGTCTTGGATTATTCATAGATATAATTATTCCATTTCAAACCCTTAGTATAAAATATTGTTAATGGCCTATTTTATAGGTAATTTATAACATACCTTGATTTTTTTATAAATTATAAATATATCCTGCTAATTTTAATGATTTTGGAACAAAAAAAGTTTAAAAATGATATTAATGCTTTCTTATCACCATTAATTTATGACTTGAAAATTTAATGGGAGGAAGGTATTAGATTGTATTATTATTATAAAACGAATCATTTTCGGATATATAAAATGATTAGGTTTGCTGAAAATGAATTCCCATAATAAGAAAAATAATTGGGATATAGTGTTAAGAGGTATAAAGCTTCTCAAATTTGTGAACAAAAGACATCATACTATTAACTTCCATATGGGAGAAAAATAGTATATAAGTTTAATATGATGTTTTTTATAGATTACTATTATAAAATATTAAGAAGGCATTCAATGTCTCATAATAATTTTATATTTCTCCAAAACTTTTGTCCATTGATCGGTATTTTGAGAGGGTAAAAACATTGATGTATCGTTTAGAGAGAAAAAAATCAATTAATAATAGAATTATTTGAATGAAATGTTCAGTATTTTTTGAACTTCCATATTGTAGATATCATGAGGTAAAATATAAAATTGATATCATGCCTATAGATAATAATAAGTGTGGTGTCATGATTGGGATATTGTTAGATACTAAGGGAAATACTAAAGATTGGTTGAATGAAATATTGTTAGAAAATTATCTTTTTTCAGTTTCTCTATGGTATCTTAGTGCTTTGGGGTTATTTTTAAAATTTAAATAAAAAAATTCACTAAAATAATATAAGTTTATATGTATGAAGACTCATGATTACCATGATATGATGCAATAAATCATATCTATTGCATTGTGTTGTATATTTTATATAATTTTAGAATTATTTTAATGAAGATTTTTTATTTTTTACATTAAATTTTTAATAAGATTATTGATTTGAATTCATTTATTAATTTTGATAATGATGTTGTTTTTATACTTTTCCAACTAGAAATGTACTTTCCTCCATATTTTTTTTATATCATGGTGTATTAAATTGTTTATTTGTTGTGATAAATAAATATTTTTAGACTTTTATATCTATATTTGATGTATCCTTTTGAAAGTTATATAAATATATTGAAGGAATATTTTAAGAATCCATATTTACTTCAAGACTCTATTTTTTAGAAGTATATTTCAGATGAAATTTTAGAGTTTTGTACAATACAATTTTCTGTAGTGGAGCACATCGGTTTTCTTACATCTCTCCATAAATGAATAAATTATAATGGAAAGGTAATTAATGGATTAAAACAAAAATCATTGATAGGTAAACTAATAAATAAGATACATTTATACTTCTTGAATAACATATATGATGCTTATTCATATATAAAATTTAATATTAATGTGTTAAAACAATTTTATCAATAGAAGAAAGATATTTGGATTTTTAATGATCAAAAAAAAATTACATGGTCTAAAGATACTTTCCATGGCATATAATACGTATTAGAAACATTTATATGGTTAAGAGAAGGTCCAGGTATAAAATTTATAACATGGTATGGGTATTATATTAACAGCTATACATTTCATATGAAAGGTCAAGATAACATAAGTGAGGTTCAGAATAGTAGTCTATTATTTTCCATAAAAGAAATTCAATTTTCTAGTGTCAAACACAAAACCCCAATCATCATTTTAAGTTCATATTACGAGGTCTATAAAAAATATGGGAAGTTGATAACATTAAATTTTGAGTTCTAGTGTTTAACATCTAATTGGTTGTCAGTAGTAAAAACATCACACATTAGAAATTTGGTATGACACTAGTCAATATAAATAGATTGTAATATAAAACTAATCATCTTTATCCTGGAAACACATGAAAAAAATCTATGTTATTGATCCACCTGATATACATTGGTCTATCGTTTACCAAGAAAAAATGTAATTTAGTGATAAAAAACATGATGAAGATAATAATTTATATGAGATCCCTATTTCTATATAAAGATTGACATATAATATTAATAACCATGTTTTAGACATGGATTGTTCTATATGAAATGATCTTGAGGAAGGAATTTTAGAAAAAAAAATTAATAATATTTTATATTATAGGTAACATATAATAATTTCTTATTTACATTTATAAATTTAATTAAAAAGTTGATATATTAGTTCTATTTATTTATTAAAACACATATTATAACTAACAAGTTAAATTTTTTGTTTAAACTAGTTTATTTTTTTTATTTTACCCTTACTTATCTTATTTCAACCCTTATATAAGTTTTATATTTATTGATTTTATGGAAAAATAATTAATTTTAATTTAATATGTTCAAAAATGAAAAAAATATATATATAAGAGTATATTAAAAGAATATTTCTTTTTTTGTAAAAAATATTGTAATACATTGTTTCATTTTTAATATTCATGCACCATTTATAGAGTTTCTCTAATTTATAATGGTGTATTATAATGGAGATACTCTAATTAATATGTTAAAGAGTGGTTTGTTTAGTATTGTGTTGTTCTATTTCTATCATTTTAAAATATTTATTTAAATTTTTATAAAATAGTTTTATTTATTTTCATTCATATATATCATTTAATCTATCATTAATTTTATTAGTATTTTAGTTATCTAATTTAACAAAAAAAATTAAAAAAATTAGTTTAGTTTACTTTTTGTTTGATTTTTTTCATTTTTTATTTAATTTTATATGTTATAGTGGGATTTTTATATTTGTGTACTAATTTTTTTACTTTGATTTTTAGGATAATGGTAAATAAAACATTGAATTTTCCATGAACATATAGGGAGTACCACACACATACATCTAGGGAGGATAGTACACATAATCCTATTATGGTGTATCCTTATCCTTCTATATAAGATCCATCTACTTACAAAGGGGGTAGAAGACTTCACGGGTTGGTAAATGTGGTAGTACATGTTTACCAAAATTATCTGCTATATTTAGTAGAAACCAATGAATACCAGTTAAATTTAATGATAATGATATTATTAGGGGGTCCAAATTAAAAACAATTTAAGAGTTTTATTATATTTAAGGACAAAGGAAAAGTTATTACTTTCATTTATGATTGGAGAAGTGTTGAAAATGTTATGTTATGTAAATTAATGGACACAATTTTGGAAAAATCATATGTTATTATTTTACTTATCATTAAATGCCTTTACTAATATAGATATTTCCCCTTTTTATCAGATGAAATATGATATACCTTCTATTGGAGGAGTCAGGAAGAAATATTTAGTATTGGATGCTAGAATATTGATGGATTTTAAATCAACCCTAACATCATATTTAATTTTTTAGGATATAAAACATCCCAATACATGTGATATATACCCATTTATAGATTAATATACATGAAATAATTTTATAGAAATTGGATGGAAAGAATCACTTTTGGAAAGCACAATGTTAGCTTTTAGAAGATTTTTATATTAATGATCATATTAATGGTATTTGTATTCATACTTTAGAGAAAAAAAATATGATATCTCATTAAGAGGTCCACTCCAAAAAATGTATACCTTCAAACTTTATCTCATGGAGGGTACACATTATTTGAAGAACAAATGATAGGTAAAAATGTTCAAAAACTGAGAGCTAAGTCTCTAGCCACTAAAGAGGTTGACCCTACTCCCCCCAGGTAGGAATGAAAAATTTAAGAGGGATAAAATGATTAAAAATAGAAAATATCTTATGTAAGAGTTTAGGTTTGTAGTTTAGAGGATTACAATAAGTTATTTAATATTTTTATGATATTTAAGTTAAATAAATTCTATAAATATTTTGATTCACTACTGTTTTTTTCAAATATTCCATATAAGAATCCCTTGAGGAGAAGAGAACATAGATAGACCTCATATCTTGGGTAGGAAGGATATTTTAGTTATAGTCTAGGTAAATCTTAAACACTCGAGTCATGTACAAGGATACCTGATGGGTGTATCAGTAAAATAAAGTATTTATTTATTCTAAAGCTTCGTAAATGGAGGATGTTTATAAAATAAAAATAGAATATTTAGAAGATTAGGTTTATGATTTTTGTGAGGATATAAAGATTAATAGTAGAGGTTAGGTATATTCAATGTTTTTAGACATGCAAATACAGTTTCAATCATTTAATCCCACACCTCCACCTCCACCTGCAGATCTCACTCCTCTAACTCCTACTAATCCAACTCATACATCACCTCCTCCACAACTTCCTATTTATTGTGAGTTATATAATGAGGATCCCCTACATCATATTGTTTCATATGGTATTATATATTATATTAGGGATATTTTCCATTATTAATAAATATAGATAGAGAATTTTGGGGTCACTATACAAGATGTTGTAGATATATTAGAAACAATAACATTTTCCATAGATGAGGTTACTGAAATTAGAAGAAGTGTCAGCAGTTTTCTAGTTTTTCCATCTAGAATTATTCTAAATATTACCATTTAGGTATTTTAGATTATATCGTTTATTTAAAATTGGCGTTATACTTGTTTTAACATTTAAAAATTTATATATTTATCTAATTTTTTATAGGAATGCATTAAATTAAAAGGTATATTGTATAGAAAAAAACAATTATGGTATTCTATGACTTCATATGAAACTTCTTCCGAACTTTATAGAGTATCGACATATTTAAATTTTGTTTGTTAAATGTTTATGGCATTCCTGTGGATTCTCACATTTTTTGAAATTTAAAGACTGTGATTCCTTTAAAGAAATATATCATGGATCTTATAACTAGAGTTGATTTTGGCATCAACATGATGCAAGTATTTTCCTTGTAAGTCAATTTTCATATATCTTTCAATTATTTTAGTTTATTGAAAATTAATACTTATAATTGTTTTTTATTATGTATATTTATACAATTTTCCAACAAAATGAAATTACATCTGCATATGGATTTATGGACCCATAATTTATTTCACCTATAGTGAGGAAAATTAGTCATATATAAAGAATAGTTTATATTGTAGACAGATTTCAAAATAGTGAAATTCAGGGTTGGATGATTCCTTATCTTTAAAGCTATGGAAATTATATTTCATAAAGTGATATATATCTTTACTAAATAACCAATAACATTATATTTTTTCATATAAGAGTCCATTGTATGTTAGGTTTTTTTCAAGAGAGAAGATACTTTACTAGTTATGTTCTCTCTATTTTTACTTGCAAGATAATTTTAAGAATGTATTGAACATAATTTTTAATATTTGAATACTTTTATACATAATAAAGACTATTAAATTTATATAATACATACTATTTTCAAATAATTCATGGGAATACTTTATAGAGACAATGTTAAATTAGATTATAATGATCCAATATCTAAAAGAAAATATGAATTATCATTTATAATTACTACATTTTGGTAATAAGTACATAAATTATTATTTTGAATTAAAAAAATTAAATAAGAGCTTAAAATTCAAGAAGGATTAAAGTAATTTTGATTTTTTTTTCTAATATTTATGTTTTAAATAATTACAATTGAGACACTTGTAAAATTACAGAATGTTATATTTTATTATAAATCATTCCTTTAATTTTTCATTTGTTATATTCATAATTCATGGTCAAAGATTTCATTAAAATATGTAGCTTTTTGAGGACTGTCATACTTATTGTGGAGGATAGATAATACAATTATTGGGTTTATCATATTTTTATATCAAAAATAATGTGAAAATATATTTATAACATTAGTTTTTTTTATAAAAAATGATTTAAATCATTTTTAACATCAGTTTTGAAAAAACCGATGTGAAAACCACTTATAAATAGGTAATATTTATAAAATTAATTAATATTAACTAATGAGAAAAAATTATTTACAATGTCACATTAAATAACTTAGTGAGTTGACCGATATTAAAAACCACAAAATGACATGAGAAATATTTTTCCACTAGTGTTTTTAGGAATCTTTCCCATACCTTATTACGAGACTGGTTACCCTAATATTTTTAACCAGTTATTGAATTATTTCAGTATATATCATATCTATCCCATTTATGTGGACATATGTAAATATAAAATGTTCTATATTGATGAAACCTTTAGTATGTATTAGAGTTTCTTTATATTATTACCTAATATTACATAGTGATGTTAATTTAGGGATTATTATTTTTTAAATCCTTAAAGATAGTTAATCTAGATTTTATTTCCCTCTAGAAAGAAAGATATTGTTTATAGGGTCAGTATCAATCCCATGAAGGGGATTACTCTGGATCCTTATAAATTGAATTATAACTCATGTTTTTCAGTTCCACTTAATAAGACACATCGTACCTTTTAAGGTTGTATGATAAGGATCGATCCATGTAGTTTAACAACATCCAGTAAGGAAAACTAGGTGAAAGGTTCCTGGAAATGGTTGGTGTCGAACTTACACATAAGTATCCTATTCTTTTTTCCCTCAAAGTTAATGTGTTCTAACAAGGATTAGTTTGTTTCAAAAAAAGTATGGCCTTTTGAAAATATGTATTCTTAGGAATGTAGAACAACATTAATGATATGTTGGGATTCAAAGGGAATATATCCTTAAAGGTGTAAGAATTATGCTTTTGGGAATATAAAATGATAGAATATAGTCTGTATGATGTATTTTCTAGATAGATGGGACATCCATACCTACAAGAGTATAGCTATATAATGGGAAGTTGTAAATAATATCATTAGGAGTGTGGCCTAATGAGAACAATAATGTATGTCTAATGATGTTAGTTTTGAACCTCAAGGAGGTGTATTATGTATTCATTGAGATTATAATTAAGTCCCACATATTTATATTGACATATTTTAAGTTCATATGACAAAACCATACCAAGTAGTTTAACATCATGTGGTAAGGATTATTTTGTGAATTTTACCATCTTTTAACTAAAATATATATAAGGACATTTCAATATTGGATATGGGGGATTAAACCTAAGATAAGAATCCTATATATCATGTGATATAGGAACAAATTCCACTTTGTTCTAATTTTGAGGCCATTAATAGTATAAATTGTATTAAAAGATATTATTGGGTGGGGCTTATGCATATAAGGCTACCTTGAATGTTCCATTGGGAGAGTGACCCCTTTGAAGGAAAAAAATATAGTTAGGACTTACACCTAAGAAGGAGTCCCATAATGGAGGAATTTTCATTATGATAATGGAATGATAATTGAAGATATCTAATACCATGTGAGTTAATCATCATGTTAAAAACTAGATAGTAGAATATCAAAAAAGTTTTATATGATCGTCAAATTGAATTTGTATGGAGCTTACACACGAAGGTTTCCCTAAGATAAATATTGTTATAATTTCTACGAAGAATATAGATCCTTGAGAGAAGGAATGAACTTTCACAAGGAGTATTTCAATGTAAAATTTCTATATTTTTATTATGATCGTCATGGGTAATATGCTTTTAGAAAATGACTGATAGAAATATATTGGACATGGAGCTCAGACCTTAGAAAGGCATCTAAAATATCCAGATTCTAATATGAATCAGATTCCATAATAATTTATAAATTCTTCACTCATTAGTGGGTAAGGAAAGATAATTAGAATCATGGGGATTATTCCTCAAAGGTTAGGAAACAATATAATATTATGGACTTACACCAAGGTAGAGGCCTGTGTGGGAAAAAGTGGTAATACAAACTAGGATTTTCAAGTGGAACCTTTGGGTGCTAGGAAATCACATTATGGTCATAGGGTCATGTGATCATGTAAATGAGTTAGAGTCCATGTGATATCATAAAGGAATGGAGTCAGTGATTTCATTATGGGAATGGTTTCACATTATTATGTAATAGGTATTAGGTTAGGATATTACACAATTTTTTTATATGACCAAGAGTTCATAACACGATTGCATGACTAATAGATCTTCATGGAATCACATGAATGATCTATCTTCATGAAATAAACTCTTTCATAAGTTTTCACATGGACAAAAATTAAATTAAACGTTCATTGACATAAAAAATTATCACTTATTCTTTAGAGGTTCTCAATCTTCAAAATTACTTACCAAATTTCCGAATGGTAGACTTAGATGGCATGTGACCCTCCCTCGGAATCTTTACGTATCGATTTTTTTAGTATATCGAAACTTTTTTTCAATTTTTTTTATCATGGGGGGTTATATCCATCAACCCACCTATGACTATGCCACCTATAAATACATTTGATCTACATCCACATGTTTGAAGTGGTGGAAGATATATGAGTAAGACTTTATAAGATCGTGTGCATCGTGTGACTAGGTCACACGTCATTAGTAACATCATATAGTGTATAGATGTCAAAGAGTGACTGAAAAGAAGTTTTTTCATGGATATACTTATCCTAAATTTGATTTCATGTTTTTTTATATTAGGTGATTACATGACTTTAATAGTGTCACATGAACCATTCTATGTTAGGCACTCATAAATCCATAAGAGGTGTTGGAAGAAGAATAGTGACTATGAGATTATCCCATCAGGGATATTCTCAGTCATTTGAAGCTTTTGGAATTTTTTTATCATGTATCTCTGAGTAATCTCATGAAAAATAGTGGCCATGAGAAGGATACATCACATACTTCCTCTTTTTCATATCCTCGTGTTGTTTCTTGATGTTATGCGCAATACATGATCACATAACCTAATTTCATTACCCTAAACTGGCCATGTGATTTATGCATATAGTGTATTTTATAAATTCCTTTATAAAAAAATTACTCATATTTGGGGTATTTTCACCACTTTACCTTTTCAATATTCTTCTGGCAGGTGTCATAAATTATAAACCTAAAGGGTCAATGTGGTTGCTATGAAATTGTAATGAATAAGAAATGTTCTTAGTAAATTTGTTTCATATATAAATAACCATTGTATTTACCTTGTACATATAAAACTATGGTTTAACCAAGTAAAAATATCTTGTTTCTCTCTTTACTTTCTTTATAACATTCAAATTCATCATGAGGGAGAAAAGGATTTTTATGTTTAACCGTCGAACAAGACTATTGGAAAGATCATTTCAAATCAACATACCCTGACCCCCCATAGGTTATGTTCCTTGAATGAGACCAATAAGTTGTATTAGAGAAATGTTTTAAATTTCAGAATATATTCTCTCTTGGAAACCAAGGTAGCGATCATCATCTATAAATATAGTATGAAATTCGATGAAAATAATTTATAATTATAGAATAATTAGATGAAAAACTACTTCTGATAATTGGTAGTTTATTTCCATTAAACTTTCATACATGTAATCTCAGTCAATATAAAAAGTGGATATTTAAAAAAAAGTTCCATAAGGATTTTTTTTACCAATAAAAAAGGGATAAATTCATTAGGGTTTTATCTATCCAACACTATCTGTTATGTTGTGTAAATCCTCATACACAATGTATTAAAAACTAATAAACATATAAAAAGGGAAATTGAATATATATATATATATGAAGATAAATTTTAGGGTAATTTCAATATGTAAAGTACTTAGGGATGCACTTGAACGAACCCATTGATGTATTATTCAATTAAGTGAACATGATGTTGATTATATGAATTGGATCACAAAAAACCTTAATGATATTAAGATCATGAATAGAATCATATAAATATTTTCCACTCAATTCAAGGTGAAAGAATTGGTGCTTGAGGACAAAGATCCAAATTTGGTTACAATAGATTGTCTCCATAAAAGCATCATCGCATTTGATATGAGGAATAATGAAATTGATTCTATAGTAAAGGAAAATTTTGAGGAAGTGGTATTCAATGCATTAAAGAATTTCACAATAGAGGATTCCCCCAAAGAGAAGTGACAAAGATAAGAATTTCTTTTTCTAAAACATAAAAAAGGGGGAATTAAAATTTAAAGGTAATATTACCCTCACTTTCTTTCAATGTGGAAAAGTTATGAACCTAACTAAAAAGTGTCGCTAAAAGTTTTGAGATGAATTATATAATGTTTCCGTAAAAAATATTTAAAATATGTGAAAGGAAATAGGATTTCATAGTATACATTATTAAAAAAGTAAGAACTTTATTTTATAAGATAATGATATCTTGGAATAGACAGAGGAAAAATAGATCAAGGATTATAAATTCCTTGGTAGGGATTTCTTTGTGGCTATTATTTATAATCTATAAATAAGGGAGATCAATGATGAAGAGAATCAAAAATCCATTTCATCCACATAGCCATTTTTAAATATGAATGATATAGTGATATTGTGATGTATTCGAATGTTGAATAACATAGTAGTATATTCTAGGTATCCCATTTATTCACATAGATGATTGATCTATATAGTTTATTTATATTGATATTCACAAAATAGTTTTCTCCACATAGCCAATTATAAATATAAACTATATTGAGATTGTTTTTCAGTGGGGTTTAAAATTAATGTATTGAAGTAAAATTCATTTTTTTTATGGATCTACATTCCTCCCAAAAATTTGGCATCATTTTTGTATTCCATGATGGATACATGGTTGTTTATTGTAATTATAGACTTAATTGGGATTTAATTTTTATGAATTTTTATATAGAAAAAGGGTGCATGTTGTATAATCATGGAAGAGAGGTGATTGTGATAAAACCATTGATTAGAAACATGGGTTGTGTGAGATAAAAATATTAAACCTCATTGATTTATGACTTATTTTTTATAGTGAGATACATAGAAAAACAAATGTTTGAATCTAGATTTAAGGTAATTGGGTTCTTCAATGATCAATATCTATTGGATATTTATTTTTTATGAGTTTTAAGAATTTATCCTTGGAATATATATGTAATTATTACCTGAATTATATTTGAGTAGTACTTCCTTGTATATTTTTGAGGCTCATGTAAGAATATATACTTTCTTCATCACGGAATCAACCTTGATTTTTAGTGATCTTCTTTAATTTTTTTATCATATTTTATGTCACAACAAAAATGTGTATTGTTTTATGTGACTCTCGATATGTGTGGTGGGATTGCACATTATTTCTTATAAGTGAATTTCACTAGGGTATATAGTAAATAGAATATATGGTTGTAGGGAGTAACCCATGAGGGAAAAGAGTAGAATTCCACACCGGATTTAAACCTTATAAATATATATGTGTCCCTTTATTTTATTTTATACATGGTCATGTGCGGATGTGTTATTTTTGTTTTTTTATAATATTGTAACAATTCATAGAGTATTTTTTTTCTTAAAATAAATTGTAAAAAATTTCCTTCACTTATTTAACCACATCCCCCCTTCTAAATGGAGGAAACTCACCCCGATAGGCACTTCAATTGGTAACAGAGAAACATGTTCCCTCTATAGGAGCCAATAAATTATCCTTTAATCTATGGATAGTATTAACTCAGTTAACATTAGAGTTATACCTACATTCAAAGGAAAAAATTTATCATAGTTGGAAGAATCATATATTTCTATATCTTTTATCTCTAGGTCTGAAAGTTCATGATGTAGTTACATTGGGTTTTTTCCATTTTTTAGTGATGGTAAGAAGATGTTTCATAAAAATATTACCATGGAAGTAGATGGAAAAATTAATAGTGTTATTCTCATTTCATTATCAAATAAATTTTATAAGAAATTTATAGGTCTAAAAACATCAAAATAAATTTCGGATAATTTAGAATTAGTTATTAAGGTAATGTGAAAGTAAAATAAAAAAATATAAAAATCTAGACAAAGAAATTTGAAAACATTAAAAAGATATAGGATGAATTTGTTTATTACTTCTTTACACAAGTTAATGAAATTGTGATTAATATTTGAGGTTTTGGTGAGAATATTGATGACACCATGATTATTAAAAAATTGATGAGAATTTTGTTGGATATATTTGATCCCAAAATGTTATAACTTGAAAATATAAATGATCTTACTCTTAATGAAAAACATAATATTCTCGTTACCTATGAAATGTAAAAACATTAGGCATTAAAAAATAATAAAAAAGAAGTTATGTATTTTAAATTGAAGAGAAACATGAAATTGGAATTGATAAAGATATTGTTGACACTACTAATTATGAGAATAATTTTTAATATCAAAGGGCTCATTCATTTATTTCAAAAATAAATAAATAAATAAAATGAAGAATAGAGGTATGTTTTCTAGTAAATTTTTTAAATGTAATGGTCATGTACATTTTATAATTAACTTTACATATAATAAATGAGAGGACTATAAATTAGAATTTAATGAAAAAAATTAAGAAATAAGTGGTGGAAAATTTTCAAATAAGGTTCAATGGATGGTGGAAGAAAGAAGATATTTTAAAAAAATAAAAGAAATATACTAAAAAATGAATTGAAAGCTAATGTAACACCATGACCCCAGTTTCCAAGTGTTGGTGCATTATTTTATTACACTGGAAAGATCACAAGAAATAAAATCCCATAGGACTGACCAGTTTTGTAGCCTTGGAAACACTAAATACAAATATGAGTTTTATATTACATATTGAAATGAAAAACAACATATTACCCCCATTAAAAACTCTCATACACCATAGACTATACCAATAGGTCAATCATAATATACATCTTTGCATCCTGGGGAAAAATGAAACATAATAAAGGGGTGAGCTCAGATACTCTGTAAGGATAAACAATATAACAGAAGCTATCATAAATAAGCATAAAATTTTAAGGCAAAGTATAAAACTAAAACACAAGACTTTTAAACATAATATTTAGCATAATATGGAAAGAAGAAATAAAATAATTCCATATAAAAATTCACATGGGTATTCTACTAGTAAAATAATCACATGCAATACTAATAACTAATCTCATAATGAGGTAATGCATAATGCCGGACATCATAACCATACTATCAAGGCCTTGAGCCAAGACCATAAATAATCATACTATCAAGGCCTTGTACCAAGAAACTATTTTGTCTCATGAGATCTACTGATGCATCAAGGGGATATATCATGCCTCACTGGTCACTTATTAAGTCCATTGCATCCTAATATAAAAATAGTGAATCATAACATAAACATTCGTATTAAAACTAGCATGCAAAATATTAATACTTTAACTGTAAAAATATCACATTCATAGTCAAACATATCATAAAACCTTAAATACTATATAGAATATTGTGTCATAAAAATCAACCTTAATTAAGCATAAAATCCATTAACAGATGATGGCATAGATGAAAATAAT
Source organism: Viscum album (assembly GCA_963277665.1). Classification (NCBI taxonomy): domain Eukaryota; kingdom Viridiplantae; phylum Streptophyta; class Magnoliopsida; order Santalales; family Viscaceae; genus Viscum; species Viscum album. The sequence goes on from OY728148.1 coordinate 399,495,828, forward strand.
CTAACAAAATTAGTAAATCTCTTTGGGATAAATATATATTTTTTATTTCAAAATCATTTAAAAGAAATGAAATTATAAAAGAAAACATTTATTTTTAAAATAACCTTTTAATGTTGTAAGGGAATCTTCAAAATTTTATGGTTTCATAATGGTGTAAAATATCCACTCTCACCGTATAAGTTAAAAAAACATTCTTTCCTTAATTTTTTGAAAATTTCATATAGTACCTCGATCGAAAAATGGAAAATTTCCTTTTAAAATATTTTATAAAAAGTAAAACATGCAAAAAATGACTTTAAAAAATTATTGATAATATTTTTAATTACATTTTAAGAAATATGGATAAGGATTATAAAGATGTCCCAGTAGATAATTACATATAAACAACTTCGAATAATAATTAGATTGTGTAATTAACCATTACCATTTACTTTTCATTACTAGAGAGTGATTTAACCTCAGGTATAATGGTTAAATCATGTTATTAAATTATAAAAGGACTATATCTATATTTATGATAATATATATGACCCTCTTATATCCTTATGGTAATAATATTTCAGTATTACTGTTGTTTCAGGTGTTAATTGCTTCGTTTTCCCATTCCTATTTTGTCATGTAAGCCTTGTTTGTTAGAAATTGGATGTATTTTATTCATATCCAAAATTAAATTAAGTTCAAAATTATTATTTTTACTCATCAAATAAATTTCATTATCATTCTTTAATGGTTAATATGGAGAATGAATCTCACTGTGTCGTGGAGACGGTAGGTCATATGTATGCACGAACGATGATATAATTCCCTTTATGGTTAAATGGTACAAAATTTGATGTTATATTAATTATTAAGAATAATTTTCATATTATATTAATTATTTAGATTCATTATAATCATAATTATACCCATCTAATTAATGTAGTGTCGAATAACAAATTACACCACGACGTGGAGATGATAAGTCGTACGTATGCACTCATAGTGATATTGTTATTCGTATGATGGATAAAATGAGGAATATGGTTGTCCCATGATTAAAAAAACATATCAGTATATGTATAATACCATATTTATTATTTTGATATGGAAAAAAACAAAAATATGAAGTAGAAGAAGAAATAACTTTGAAATAGGTGATAAGACAATTACCTCTTTTTTAGGTATCTTCTTTTAGTTTTTAAAAATGGTCTCCATAGAATAGATTTATTCCAAAATTAAAGAAATGATGAATTTGGAGAAGTTGTGAGGATAAATGGTAAGGTTTTGGCTGAAATAAATGTCTTTAGATGTGTGGATCAAAGACACGGAAGGGTTCCTTTTTATAAGAGAGGTGAGGGGAACTTTTGGAAGATCATAAAATATTAATTTATTATAAATTTATGTTTGGTATAAAATAGATAAAATGTGATTCATTATGAGTATAAGATTATTATAGGTAAAATTCCTCTTAGAAAAGGACTTTTAGATAAAGTTATGTCACAAAATAAAATTATATTTTGGATTTAACCATTAGTTAAACAGTTTAACAATTACCATGTTTACTTATCCTTTTATAATATAGGTTTAATATAATTACTATCAAATAAAAAAAGAAACCAAATTGGATAATTTTTTACATTTTTAACATTATCCTAGTTATTAATTAAATATTATTCATTTTAAAGTATTATTTATATCAATTTTGGTACTATTCAAAAAAATTATTTTTACAAACATAAAACCAATATGATAACTTCAAACCAATACTTCCAATATGTCACCAAAATGTCTATTTCATCTATAAAATTATTTTATATCATTAATTAAGTAAAATTATATTTATTTTAATATTTTTAAAATTATTTATTTGATATTTCAATTAATAAAATAATTTATACTTCACTATTGTGTCATCATTAATAGTAATTATTTAATCTCCAAAATATATAAATAAATTTATATATTATATGTAATTATTTTATCGTTCCAAATACTATTTATAATCGATTTTATCTACTATAAGTCTCTATGTTGAAATTATTATGCAATAATAAATGATAGTGTGGTATTTTGTCACATTCATTAATTATAAAAATATTCATGTCATATTCATGGAAAAGGGCCCATTGAATGATTAAATTTAGATACATAGGTTTTAAGAGTATAATTTATCCATCTAATAGGGTTTTTATAGGTGTTAGAAAAATTTTATAATATTATTTTTTCCATTAATTTCTTGATTTACCCTTAACCATGGTAATAAAAAATTACTAAAATTACTATTCATAATATCCAAATAATAAAAATAACCTATTAACATAATTTTTACCCACTGATTAAAAATATGGAATCAATTTTACAATATTTAAAACATAGATCATTCATTAATTAATCTAAAATTAATTCTCATTGACAAAATGAGATAACGAGTTTTTCAAAATTAAACACCATCAAAATATTAGCATGTGTTTATATCTAATTTTAATGTGAAAATAATTCCAATGAACTGAATTATATTAAATTGGAAAAAATTAATATAATTATACTTCAAAACCAATTAAAATAATAATATATCAATATAAATAAATTATATGAAAAAGTAGTTTTGAATTAAAATGCAATATTTTTTATTATTCATTAAAATATGAAGGTTATCAGAAAAACCCCAAAAATTTGTCCAAACTAAATTTTTAAGTCCATTTTATAAAGATATGGTTTATTTTGTGAAATTGAATATGTAAAAGTTTCAAATATTTTATTTAAAAAAATGTTCTCCATTAAAAGGCAGTAAAACTACATTGTTTGAAAAATACTTCTTTTATTAGAAAAAATGAATTTCTTCTTATATCATTTCTAAGAAAAAAATGAGATTAATATTAAAATTATATTTATTAAATAAAATTTAAATTTTTTTAATACTATTCATAACCGCTTCTTAAATGTCTAGTCATGGTGTGATCAAACTTGGTGTTTCATGCAACCCAAGATATTGAATTATTTAAAAAGAAGCATATCGTGGAAGCTTTGGGTGTTACATTATTCCCTACTTCAAATATTTTTTCCTCAAAATTTCTAGAATATCAATTCATAAAAATATTTGGGTATTTTTTTATCATAAGTTCTTCAAGTTCCCATGTCACCTCTTCCATTTTATGGTCTTTCCAAAGAACCATCACCAGACGAGTCATTCGATTTCTTAACACTTGTTCTCTGGTATCAAGAATCTTGATAGGCTCTTCACAATAATACATATAGGTTTATAGTTATATTTCTTCATAGGTGAGTATATGTGTTGGGTATGGAATGTATTTCTTTAACATTGATATGTGGAACACATCATGAACATTGGAGATACTTGGAGGCATTTCTAAAGGGTAATCTACTGCTCCAATTCATTCTAGAATCTCAAAATGTCTAATGTACCTGGGACTTAATTTACACTTATTGCAGTATCGTATAACACCCTTCCATATAGATACCATCAAGAAAATGTGATCTCCTACTTAAAATTCCAAATCCTTCTTTATGTTATAAGTATAGAAATTTGGCCTTCTCTGGTCTATTTTGATATGGGTCTGAATAGTCTTTACATTTTTTGACATTTCCTCAACAAGTTCTGGGCTTACTAGTTTTCTTTCACAAACATCATCCCAACAAGTCAGTGTACAACATATCTTTCTATATAACACTTCATATGGTGTCATCTATATACTGGAATGGAATATATTGTTATAGTAAAATTATACCAAAGGTAAATACTGATCCCACATACCTTGAATATTAAGTGAGAAAGATCTGAACATGTCTTCTATTTATTGAATAGTCCTTTCTGATTATCAATTAGTTTCAAGGTGGTAGGAATTGCTCAAAATAAGTTTAGTATCTAGGTCCTTTTGAAGACTTTTCCATAATCTTGATATAAAATGAGAATCACAGTCAGAAACAATCGATATGGGTACACCATGAATTCTTACAACTTCATTAATCTAAATTCTTGTTAAACATTTAACTGGTAAATCTTCACTTATAGCAAGAAAATGTGTTGATTTGGAAATATGATCAACAATAACGCATATTGAATCATTTTTCCTAGGATTATTTTGTTGCCCCATGAAAAATTCTATCATAATATCATCCCATTTCCACATAGGTATAGGAAGGGGTTTCGTGAATCCTCTAGGATGTTGTCTTCTAGCATTCACTTGTTGAAAAACCTAACATCTCAATACATAATCAGAAATCTCCCTCTTCATGTTGTCCCACCAAAAATGTTCTTTCAAATCTCTATAAATATTAGTGACACCAGGGTGTATAGTGAAATTAGATCTATGAGAATCATCCAATAATTTTCTTTTTAGATCACGTATAGCCGGAACACAAATCCTCTTCCCAAATTTCAAAATACCATCTTCAAATTTTATGTCAATAAGTCTCCTATCATTCAAAACTTTAATTTTATTTTTAAACTCCTCATCATAAAACTAAGAACTTTTTATCCTTTAAGTAAATATGGTTTGGAAACCATTTTAAAAAGTAGTGATGTTTCACCTTCCAAAATAATTCACACATCCATCTTTACTAGATCCATGAACATAGGATAATTTTCAACTCTCATTTTGTTTAGAACTCCATGGTCCTTTATACTTACAGCATATTCGTCCTTATTTTACTTCCTTGGATGGTAGTGTATTGTACAATCATAAACCTTGAGTATCTCACGCCATCTCTTTTGTATCATGTTGATTTCTTTATGTGAGAAAATATATTTAAAACTCTTGTGATCATTATATATCTCACATCATTCACCGTAGAGATAGTGTCTCCATATCTTCAAAGAAAATATTAGTGATACTAACTCAATATCATGAGTTGTATAGTTTTTCCATGAATTTTTAATTGCCTTGATGCATAAGAAGTAAACTTATCATTCTGCATAAGGACACAACTGATCATTTCCCTGATGAATCACTATAAATCACAAACCCATCATTCCCAAATGGTAAAGTCATGAAAGGAGTGTTGAATAATATTCTCTTCAATTCTTCAAAACATTCTTCACACTCTTTTTTACAAATTAATTTAACCCCTTTACGTGTGATCTTGGTTAACTAGTTTTCCAATCGGTCAAAATTCTAGACGAAACACCGATAGTAACTTGTTAAACCAATAAAATTATGTACCTCGGTTATACTCGTCAATGTTATCCATTCTAGGATGGCCTTTTTCTTTGTAGGATCAATAGATATTCCATCATTGGAGACAATATGGACAAGAAAAGAAAATTCTTTGAAGCCAGAATTCACACTTGCTAAATTTCCCATATATTTCATTTCTTCTAAGATCCTTAAGAACAATCCAAAAGTGGTTATTGTAGTCTTCATAGCTTTTAGAATATACAAAGATATCATAAATAAATACTGTGAAAAAAATCATTAGATATTACATGAAAACTTTGTTCAGTAGATCCATGAAAATAGAGGGTTCATTAGTCAATCTAAATGGCATTACTATAAATTGGTAATGACCATACCTCGTTCGGAATGTTGTATTTGGAATATCTTCCTTTTTAACACACGATTGATGATATCCAGAATGAAGGTCAGTCATAGAAAAATATTGAGCTCCATGAAGTTGATAAAATAAATAATCAATGTGAAGCATAGGATACTTGTTTTTTATTGTAATACCATTGATTTCTCTCTAGTAAATGTACAGCCTCATTGACCCATCTATCTTTCTAACAAAAAGAATTGGCGCTCACTATAGAGAATCACTAGGGTGAATAAATACCTTATTACTAAACTCCTTTAGTTTTTTCTTTATCTATACTAATTCCACATTGGCCATTCTATAAGGATTTTTTGATATTATCCTTGCATTAGGGATTAAATCAATAGTAAACCCAACTTCCCACTCTAGAGGATGTCGAGGTAAATGCTCTGGAAATAAATCAATATAATCTTGTAAAATAGGTACATCCTCAATTTCAATATTTATTTCTTCATCCCTAGATGTTATTTCCTATTTCACACCAAGAACCTCATTCAGTAAAGCTACTAGTGGTGGATTTTGATAAGAATCAGGTGATGAAGTTTCTGCTCTAAAGATAATTGATTCTACATCTTCCTCACAAATTGAAACTTCCTTCTTCTAATAATAAATTTCCACATCATATTTTTATATCTAGTCTATACTAAGGACTATATCAAATTCAAGCATATGTATGATGATAAATTAAATATATAAAGCATGTTTATATTCTATAATGGTAACTATCAAAAAATCATTATTGCAATGAGACTTTCCTTATGTGTTTTAACTAAAAACGTTCTTATTAATGTGAATTTAAAATATATAATTTTTAAAGAAAACTAGGAAGATATAAAATTATAAGAGGATCTAGAATCAAATAAATCTTTGACTAAATTTGAGGAAATGATTCAAGTACCTACCACCACATCATTAGGAACTTCAACCTCAGTAGTTGTGATCGCAAAATCTTGGCCTTGGTCCCTTAGAATTTTCTATAGAAAGATTCCTTGATGCTTAAGAAAATCATTTAAATAATATCCCATATATTTAAAATTGTATCACTGAATATTGACAGCTTCTTTCTTTCCCATTAAATCATGAGTTCAGTGAACTTTTTCAGCACACATATAACAAACTCGCATCCCCTTTAAGCAAGTATCAAGGTGTTTCTTCCTTTAATTATTATTGGGTGGAATTTAATATTTTACCCTCTTCCCATTATTTATTTTTCTAGAGTATTCAGTACCTCTCTTATTCCCCTTCTATCCATTAATGTCATAAGATTTATATAATTATTTTTCTTTCCTGATAGCACATTAGACTATATCTTCGTACGATAAGAAAGATTGTGAGACTAGTGCCTATCAGAGGAATGGTTTTAACCCATCAAATAATTGATCAATATTACTTATTAGTTTACGTATATAGTCTAAAATATGTCTTGATAACCTTTTGAAGTTAGCTTTATACTTTCCAACATTCAAATCCCCCTTATGCCTTAGACTCAAAAATTTCCTCTCCATATACGCTCGTAGATCGCAAGAAAATTATTTTTCTAGTAGAAGTTATTTAAATTCCCTTCCATTACATATTTGTGACCTATTCATCCCCATTTATGTTTTTAATTAATTACCACCATTGATCTACATATCCTGATAGAATAAATACTTCTATAACAACTTTTCTCTTTTATTACTCCCCAAATAAAGAAATATTTTCTCTAAGGAACTTATCCAATACTCATCAATAAAAGATTTATAGTCCCATTGAATATTCAGGGGTTTTCCTCATTAAGAAATATAACATTAATCCTCCCCATTATAGTTCAGGATGTTCTATATGGGTATTCTTATTATTCATAACTTGAGTCAGTTATCCCAATATGCTTATAAGCTATTCAGTGCCAGTTGTATCACCATCTCCACTATCATTATCTTTCATAAGAGGAAAATACCTACATGGATTATGTGTGTTTATAAAATTTAAATTCCTTTTAATAGGTGCCATTTCTAAACAATGGAATACACTATATTTATTTATGAACCATAATGCATAATTCCAAACTAGTAAAATACTTAACAAAGGTTAAACTTTTTATGAATATCTAATCCATAATCATAAAAATGGTTCTTTGGGACATATTTACTCATAAATACTACATAATTATTTTGTAAAGTAAATGTGAATTTACTTAATCATATCCCTAGGGAGTGTCAAACCAGTTGTACAGTAAGACTTGTTGTCGGGTACCAGGTCACCCTGAGTCAATCCCGGAACACCTTGTCATATTTATTACTCCTATGTACATTTGTTCTAGAACCACTTCTACTTTTAGTATCCAGATAAGAGATTTATTTTTTATAAATACCCACATAATCTATACATTACCAAAATTTTATGATTTTGTTCTATACTTATCCTCAAAGTCTATCTTAGGGTAATGTTCCCTAATCGCGATTTTTCTAAATCTTGTTTCCAAGGTTTATACTAAACATCCTTTGATACCAAATGTAATTCCCCAATCCCAGTTTCCTAGAATCGATGTACTATTTTATTACATTGGCATTATCAGAAGAAATCAAATCCTGAAGGCCGATTAGTTTAGTATCCTTAGGAACACTAGTTACAAACGTAATGTTTACATTACATCTTGAAATGAAAAACAAAATATTACCCCCTTTAAAAACAATAATATCCTTTAGATTATCCTGTTAGGTCAATCATAATATACTCCTTCTCATATTGGGGGAAAATGAAACCGAAGAAATTATTGAGCTCAGATGCTCAGTAAGGATAAATAATATAGTGGAATTTATTGTAAATAAGCATAAACTTTTATAGCAAGGTATAAAACTGAAATAGATGACTTTTAAACATAATATTTAGCATAATATGGAAAGAATAAATCAAATAATTCCATTTAAATATTAACATTGATATTATACTATCTGAATAATCACTTGCAATATGAATAAAAAATCTCATAATGAGGTAATGCATAATGCCAAACATCATAACCATATTTTCAAGGCCTCATTCCAAGACCATAAATAATCATATCGTTAAGGCCTTATTCCAGAACACTAGTTTGTCTAATGATACCTACTGATGCATTGAGGAGCTATAGTGGGCCCTTCCCATCACTTACTAAGTCCAATGCATTCCTCATATGAAAAGGGTGAATCATAACATATGAATTTGTATTAAAACTTGCATACGAAATATTATTACTTTAACTATAAACCATGAATGGTATAAAAATATCATATCCACAGTCAAACCTATCATATAACCTTTAATACAATATGGAATATTGTATAATAATAAATCAACCTTAATTAAGCATAAAATCCAACAAAGGATAATGACATAGATGAAAATAATCTAACAAAATCATTAAAACACTTTTATAGAAATATCCATTTTTTACATTGAAACCATTTAAAATCCACAAAATTATAAAAAACATTTATTTTGAAAATAAACTTTTAAGATTCCAAGGGAATACTCAAAATTATAAGGCATCATTATGGTTTAAAATAGTTACTTGCACTGTATAAGTTAAAAAAACATTCTTTCCTTAATTTTTCGAAAAGCTCATAAAGTACCTTGTTTAAAAAACAATAGAAATATTCATTTCAAAACATTTTATAAAAATTAAAAAATAGATAAAAATGACTTTAAATAATTTATAATAATATTTTAAATTACATTTTAAGAAACATGTACATGGATGATAAAGATGTCCCAGTAGATGCTTATATATAAACAACATCAAATAATAATGAGATTGTGAAATTAACTCTTACCTTGTACATTCCTTTATTATATGGTGTATTAACCTCATTTATAATGGTTAAATCATGTTATTAAATTATAAAAGGACCATATCTTTGATTATTATATCTTATATGGTCCTCTTATATCCTTTTGGTAATAATATTTCAGTATTACCATTGGTTCGAGTGTTAACTGCTTTGTTTTCCTATTCATGGTTTGTCATGTAACACATGTTTGTTATGTATGGGATTTATTTTATTCATATAAATAAATAAATTAAATTCATTATTATTATTTTTACACATAAAAAAAATTATAATCATTCTTTAATGGTTAACATGGGTAATTAATCTCACCATGTCATGAAGATGGTAGGTCGTATGTACGCGCGAGCGACGATATCATTCCCTTAATGACTAAATGGTGTAGAATTGGATGGTATAAAAATTATACAGAATAATTATCATGTTATATTAATTATTTATAACCATTAAAATCATAATTATACCCATCCAATTAATATAGTGTTGAATAAAGAATTACACCACTATGTGGAGATGGTAAGTCGTACGTACGCATCATGGTGATATTGTTATTCATATAATGGATAAAATGAGAAATATGATTGTACCATGACTATAATAACATATTAGTATATTAATTATACTATATTTATTATTTTTATATGGAAACAACATATAAATATGAAGTAGAAGAAGAAAAGAACTTTGATACATGTGATAAAACAATAACCTCTTTTTTATGTATATCCTTTTGATCTGTACAAAAGGACTCCATAGAATGGCTTTCATCCAAAATTATGGAATTTAGGATAAAGTGAGGAAATTTTTGAGAAGAAATTTTCAGGTTTTTGATGAACTAAAGTGCCTTATATGTGTGAATCAAAGAGAAGGGAGGGTTGCCTTTTATAAGTGAGGTAAGGGGCACTTTTGAAAGATCTGAAAATATTAATTTATTATAAATTTATTTTGGGTTTCAAATAGCTCAAAAGTGATTTATTTTGAGTATAATATGAGTAAAGGTTTAAATAATCTTTTCGAAAATAATTATACAAGTTTATGTCACAAAAGTAACCTTATCTTTTGGATTTAAACCTTAGTTAAACAGATTAACTCTTACCATGTTTACTTATCCTTTTATAATATATGTGTAATATAGTTACTATAAAATGACAAAAGAAACCCAATTGGATAATTTATTACATTTTTTAAATTATAATAGTTATTTTCTCATAATATAGATTTTTATGAATTTTATAACATTTAATTTAATATTATTTATTTTAAAGTATCATTTTTTTCAATTTTGATACTATTCAAAATTTTCATTTTTAAAAATATCCAAACAACATGATAAATTATAAAAAATAATTAAAATATTTCAATATTTTTTCTATGTTATATATAAAATTCTTGGATGTGATTAATGGTGTTAAATTATTTTTATTTTAATATTTGAAATATAATTTATTTGATATTTCTATTAATAAAATAATTTATACTTCACTATTGTGACATCATTAATAGTAATTATTTAATCTCTAAAAATTGTAAATAAATTTATATAATATAGGTAATTATTTTATATTTATATATAATATTTAAAATATATTTTATCTCCTACATATCTCTATATTAAAATTATTGTGCTTATAAGAAATGAGAGTGTGACATTTTGTCACATTCATTAATTATAATAATATTCATGTCGTATTCATGTAAAAAGATCCATTAAATGATTAAATTTCAAAAAAAATAGGTGATAATATTAAAATTTAATTATCCAATAGAATTTTGACATGTGTTAGGGTACTTTTATAATAGAATTGTTATCTTTAATTACCAGATTTACCCTTAACCATAGTAATAAAAAAATACTAAAGTTACTATTCAAAATATACAAAATATAAATATAACATATTATCATAATTTAGACCCAATGATTAAAAATATGGAATTCATTTTTCAAAATTTAAAATGAAAAATTTTCAGTAATTAATTTAAAATTAATTCTCATTGACAAAACGAGAAAACAAGTTTTTCAAAAGTAAAATCCATAAGAGATTGGCATGTGTTAATATCTAATTTTATTGTGAAAATAATTCCAATGAGCTAAATTTTGTTAGATTATAAAAACCTAATATAATTATACTTTAACACCAAATAAAATGATAATATATTAATATAAATAAATTAGATGAAAAAGCATTTTTGAATTAAAATGTAGTAGTTTTTTACTATTCATTAAAATATGAATATTATCAGAAAAACACTAAAAATTTGTACAAACTAAATTTATATGTCCCAATTCTAAATAATAAGTTTATTTTTTAAAATTTCATATATAAAAGTTTCTAATTTTGTATTTAAAAAAGGTTCTCCATTAAAAGGTGGTAAAATTGCATTTTTTTAATGTACTTCTTTTATTCAAAAAAATTAATTTGATCTTATATCATTTCTAAGAAATAAATGAGATGAATATTAAAATTATATGGGATATAAAAACTTAAAAATTTGGTTAATACTCTTCATAACCACTCCTTCAATGGATAGTTGTGGTTAATTCGAACGTGGTGTTATGTGCAGCACATGATATTGAATTATTTAAAAAGAAGTGTATTATGGATGCTTGGGGTGTTACAGTTAATCTTACATAATGCATTGATTCAGAAAAATAGAAATAATAAATATTTAAAAAATTTATGTCTCGTGTTCAGAAGACTATTTGTTCATCTTTCATTTAACATCCCAATATTTCACAGTACGTTTCTTTTGAAATAAATTCAATAGCTTCTATTGCACGCAATACCGAGTTCAAGTGAACCATGTTCTATCAAACTAGCCATTTTAAAAAGGTTATGAATAGTATTAATCACATTATGAAATTTATAAATTTTATTTTTTAAAATAGAATTCATTTTTAAATTCTTAATATCAAAATTATCTTTGGATAAATTTTTTGTATTTTTCTGAAAAGTTTCGATTTTTTATGAATAGTGAAAAATACTGCATTGTTGTTAAAACCCAACTTTTTATTTTAAATATTTATTTTAAATTAAATTTATTTTAAAGTCAAAAAAGATAAATAGTACTTATATTAATTTAATTTAGCTCATTGGAATAATTTTTATAATAGAATGAGATATATAAAATTATTGAACTTTTGAACATCTCTTTTACCTGCATTCTCGCCATATCTACAGGATTAACATTAAACTTAATTTTCATGTTTCTATGAATTTAATTTAAAATAAAATTATATAAATGGTTGAAATTAGTATTAAATTTTTTTCCTAATAGAAAAAAATTAATTTTTATTCAATAGTTACATTATTTTTTTTACCACGGTTAAGGGTAAATTGGGTAATTAAGGGTAAAAATAATATTATAAGAATTATAAAATTTCCATAAAACTTATTATAGTTTAATTTTAAGAGTTTTTTTTTACCAAATTTATCCTTGGGTTTATTTTGGGACCACTTTCATCCACTTTTATGACCCTAATATATTTATGATATCATATTTAATGAAAATCCAATTTTGTTATAATTTTGTTTTTAACAAGTAAAATATTTTTAATATGAGGTTATATAAGTGATATGGAAAACTATAAATATTATTTATAAAGGTAAAATGTTTATCTACATCATGGTAATATATTTATAATTTTATAAAATAAATAATTAAATTAAATGGTGACACAATGATGATGTAGTAATTTATTTATTAAAGGAAGAATCAATTAAATGGTATTAATAATATTAAAATAAATAAAATTTCAAATTTTGTATGCCATACATGATTTTTATATATTAATTTAAAATTTTATATATTATTTAATCTTGTTTTTTGGAATTAATAATGTTTTTATGACTTTTTTAAAAGTCAGGTAATAAATAGTTTCAAAATTGACATAAATTAGGTTTTACAATAAATAATATTTTATTAAATGATATAAAATTATTAAAAATATATATTTTTTAATAATGACTGGTATAATGTTAAATATGACATAAATTATCCAATTGGAGTTATTTTATAATTTTATAAAAACTATATTAACCCTATAGATTAAAAATTCAAGATGTCATAGTAATAGTTAAAGGGGTTAAATAATGGACAAAACAAAAACATAAGCATCAAAATATAATAAAAACTTGTTAAATTTTTTTTGGATAAATAATATTATACCCTTATCACATTAGTATCATTTTTTAATCTTTTAATGGACACCTTCCCATGACAAAGACATAGATATTATAAAAATTAGAGAATGTGAATAAATGTCACACTCTCATTTATTATAAGTATAATAATTTTAATATGAGGATAATAATGAGATAACATCAATAATATATTGTATTATAAAGTATAAAATAATTATATACATCATAGTAATTTTTTTATTATTTTTATAGATTAAATAACTACCATAACTAATGACACGATAGTGAAGAAGTAATTATTTTATTAATAGAAATATCAAATAAATGATTTTAAAAATATTAAAAGAAATATAATTTGACATAATTGAGGTGATAAATGAATTTTATAGGTGAATATGACATTATAGAAGTGTATTAAATGGTTTATTTATAATTTATATTTCTGTTTGAATTTTATTTAATGTTAAAGTAATGAATAGTGTCAAAATTGACACTATTGATATTTTATAAAAATAATAATTTATTAAATTATTTAAAAACCATAAAAATCATTAAAAATGTAAAATGATTATTATAAGGTCAAAATTTTCATAAAAATTAAATTTATAGACAATTGGAACCATATAAGTAAAAATTTATTAGTTTTAATATTTAAAATGTTATTACCATAATTAAAATTGAATATATTAAGGGTTAAATCCAAAATATAAGGCTAATATTGTGACCTAAACATGTCTAAAAATATTTTTTTGAGATTATTTATACCCATACACATCTTATATTTGATATAACTCACTTTGTAGCTATTTGTAATTAAAAATAAATTTATATTAAATTAATTGTTTGGGAATCTCTAAAAGTGACCTCCCTATATTATAAAAGGGTACTTATCCTTCTCATTTATTCACACATCTTAAACCATTTATCTTCACCAAAACCTACTCATTTACCCTCTAAAATTCTCTAATATCATCTTAGAGTCCATACTTTGAGCAGAAATACCACCTAATAATTCTTTTTGTGAAAATCAAAATGTGATATTTGAAGAATAGAAGGTTAATGAACCCTCAACTAAAGTAAAGTATGAGGTAAGGGTTAATTTTTTAATCTCATTATTATCTTATATTGTTTACAAGTAAGTAATTTTTGGGATATATTTATCATTTATGTTCATATTTCTTAAAAAATATTTCAAAATGAATAGTTTTAAGGTTTTATGTAAGAGACTCTTTAACTAAAACATCGTTTTAAATGTTTCTATGATTTATTACTCAAAATCATTCTCATAAATATCCATGTATTAAAAATGGGTTTTATAGATTTATTTATAAGGACATGAATATTTTTAAATTTTAATTATTGAATTTCTATCACATTTCTCAATGTGGTATGGGACACTTTGATTCAAAAATAAATTTTTAATTGTCTTCTTTATAAATGCACAGATTTTAAATAAATGGTTTAAAATTAAAAAAGGGGTATTTATATAAATAAATTTATAAATAATTTTATTAGAATATTTTCATATATATCAACCTCATTTGTTTTATTTTATGCTTAATTGTGGGTGATTTTGTAAGATATCAATTGTCATATTTCATTGAATGGTTTATGGTTAGTTTATCTTTGGATCTGTTATTTTTAGACCATTCATGCTTTAATGATGAAGTATTCACATTTCATATGATATTTATTCAATACGAATATGTATGTTGTTAATATTTCACCCTTTTTATATGAGTAATGCATGATACTTAGTATGTGATGGGTGAGGCCCTCTATAGCCCCTTGATACATCGGTAGGTCTAATTAGACAAAATCATTTGGTGAAAAACCCTTCACATTTATTTCTAAGAAATTTTAAATTGTTAGGAGGATAGATATTGACACAAATCAGATAGTTTTCTACCCACAGTCTTAAAATTTCAGAACGACAGATCATGACAGTAGTTATCTTTAGGATAGATCTTGATAGTGCAAACATCTGACATTATGAATTCCATTTTATGAGATTAGTTATTGATATTACATGCAATTATTTGACTAGTAGAATATCCATATGTATATTTATGTGTAAATATTTTATTTATTACTTCCACATTATGCTCAATATTTTGTTTAAAAAGAATTTTTTATTATACATCTCACCTTAAAATTTTGTGCTTATTTATGATAGCTTGTGTTATATTTTTTAGCCTTATTGAGCATCTGAGCTCACCCCTTTCTTATTTTTTATTTTTCCAAGATTCCAATATGTGTATTATGATTGATATGTAGGGTTAATCTAGGAGCATAGTGGTGTTATAATGGGTTATCTATGTTGTATTTTCTATTTTTAATTGAAATTTAATGTTAATGTATGTAATATATTTTTCAATACTACTAAACTAATGGTCCTTCAGGATTTTATTCCTTGTAATCATGGAATTGTGTTAAAATAATAAACTGGCTTTGGGATTCTATTTTGGGGCCATTATAGTTGGTATCAAAGGAATTTTAACAACAACATTGGAAATTATATTCATAAAACAAAGATTAGAGAACATAATCTTATGAAGGACTCTGAGAATATTTCTATGTGTAGGAAATATTCCTATAGATTTGGTAATACCATGGATAACCTAGAATAAACCAACAGACTCATAAAATGAGAAGAAAATTTCCTGATTTAGACATAATATAAATGATTCTTCAAGACTTTATCACTATGATTAGTGTTTCTATGTTTGTGATTTTGGTTTTTGTTGATGGTTATAATTAGAAAGGTTATCCAAGTAATGCTTATACTTCTGATAATGGAGAGGCGAAAAAAGAAAAATGATATAAGGGAGGTATTGAGGAATAAGATTTTGAACTATAGTTAGTGGATTAAGAGTGAAGTTGAATGATTAAGGTTATTTTTTATTTGAATTCAAGAATTATTACATCAATGGTTCTACAGTTATAAGATTCATGAGATATATAAGGATTGTACTAAAATACATATTCTATAAGGATATGGAAGCATAATAGTTTTCATTAAGTATTTAAATGTGATTAAATATTTGGTATGTGATAAGAGGATATACATTACGTTGTTTGTGGAATATGATGTTATGATTGATTTTGGATATTTGGAGACCTTTTTGGACTGTTAATTTGGACAGAAGTAATTGGAAAAGTCTTAAGGTAGGAATAAATTAAGTTAAACATTAGATATTATTATTTGAGGTTAAAGTATAATTTATTGGATAATTTGGGATAACCATTTTGGTTTCATTAACAATTTAGAGGATTAAGAAAATTATTACGAGCCTTATGATTTAGCAAAAGTGCTTCAGGCATGAAAAATTAATTTTGAACTTTCATTTCTAGGTGTAAGGGATGAAGTAAAAATAGATTGAATCCTAACCAAAGGATGAGATTATGCTTATGATGTGGAAAGAAATCAATTAAGTTCTTATTTGGATGGTAAAACAACTCTTCAACTCTAGGGAAAGGATATTGAAACCAAAAATGAAATCCTAGTACGTTTTCTGATGAATCAAATGGTCCTTTAGATCATCATAGTTTTATAGCTTTATGATTGTTAACTTTATCCTAAAAGTGTTCTCTATCACCCTCCATCAGACCATGATGGATACAATTTTCTTTCATGTCCATGTTTTTCTACATGGAACACTTGTATGGGTTATCTCTGGTAATCTATGTACTTATCTATGTTTATTTTAAAGTGTACTTTTTACCAACCCTTATTCTGATATGGGATTTTAATGAAGGAATTTTGGATAGTCAAACCATAGTTACCAACCCTAATATTGAAAATTGATAGAAATTTTTTTTAAGGAGTGGAGAATATATCACTCCAGGATTTCATAGTATGTTTCTCTTTATATAAATTCAATAGATTGTGTGGTATGCAACTCCAAGATCGAGTGAACCATGTTCTATAACTAGCCATTTAAGAAGCGGTTATGAATAGTATTAACCACATTATAAAATATATAAATTTTATTCTTTCAAATAGAATAATTTTTTAAATTAGAAATATAAAAATTATCTTTGGGTGAATTTTTTGTATTTTTATTAAATGTTTTAATTTTTGATGAATATTGAAAAATACTTCATTGTTGTTAAAAACAGAATTTTTCATTTAAATAATTATTTTACATTAAATATATTTTAAAGTCATAATAGATAAATAATACTTATATTAATAAAATTTAATTCATTGTAATAATTTTTATAATATAATTAGATATAAATATTTATTGAACCTTGGAATGTCTCTTTTACCCACCTTCTCACCACATCTGGAGGATTAACAAAAAACTTAATTGTCACATTTTTGTGAATTGAATTTTGAAAAACTAACATACATAGTTGTAATTAGTATGAATTTTTTCATCTAATAGAAACTACTTAATTTTTTGTGAACAGTAACTTTAGTATTTATTTTTCCACAATTATGGATAAATCGGGTAATTAAGAGTAAAATTAATATTATAAGCATTATAAAATTAACCTAACACTTTCCCAAATTTAATTGGATGAGTGGGTTTCAACAGAAAATATCATTCGGTTGATTTTTTGACCACTTGTGTCAAGAACCAACCTGGGTCGACCCTGAACCGATCACCCGAGCTGATCCACAGCAAGGCTTGAGAGATATTCCTAATCCTACTAGGCTGGCGACAACTGTCAAGGCATCGATAGAGACGATGGGAAAGATTTTTCCCGAGGTAAATAAATAAAGCAGCATAAATAGTAAAGACCATCAAATAATAATTAAACCAAACAAACAACTAAACAAGAAACTAAAGAAGATAAAACTAACTAAACTCAACGTCTGAACTAACTCTATGTGACCCCATGGGTCACTCTCCAACTCAACGATAAGCCATCGCCCAAGGAGAGCGCATCCAAGATGGAGCCTGCACACAAACTAAAAATAGAAAATAACTATAGGTGTGAGTATTAAAACTCAGTAGGCTATCCCAAAATACTATTTCCCAATGCACTACCATTCAAATTAAGAAACATCAATTCTATGTATGAACTACAATATATTAAAGTATGAATTCCTATAATTTTTACTTGAAAAAAATTTCAAACCATTTCCCTTTGTCATTTGAAAATCCAAAACAAAAGATTTTAAAACACATTTTTTTTTAAAAAACATTTTCATGGGAGTTAAGAAACCGAAATGTCACTTTTTATGAAAAACAGCACACTAGGGTACCAAGGCAAATATGATAAGGGCAATGTAAATAGGTATGGTAGTATCTCAGTAATAGTTCAACTACTAAAAACCACTAGACATAGGCGAACCAAAGAGATCGAGAATAATCCAGATGACAATAATACCTGTGACCCAATCTACAGAAGCATTCCACACAAGATGAAATATAATGCTCCAAAATGATTATCCATCCTTTCTCAGGAAGTCCGAGGGAAAATCCCATAGAAATAAACCCAAACATATCTTCCTACTATGGGCCACTAGTCAGTACCATAACCTACTAGTGTAGTATTCATCTTAGACAATTCTCTCAATATGTTTGGTTTGTATGTCACAAGTTTAAAAGGAATTGAGCCAACACATTCCACCGAGCATCAAATCACAGCCCATACTTATAATAATAATTCATATCAAGACTTGCCCCAACTCTCCCTGAGGATGAATATCATGCCTTAAAGTCAAGAGATACCAAGGGTTCTAAATCGGGGGACCCATACAACGTAACCTTGGGATTCCATACCGAGGAAATCCCAACCATCCCATGTCAACTAGGCACAAGAAACATCCACAAGGGTTTTATGATAAACACTTTACATCATTTATGTCCAAGTGGTCAAACAGAACCTTAAACACTATTTACCAAACCTACTTTTATCAAAGGTACAATTTCCACATTTTCAAAAGAGATTTAAACACATCATTTATCACATCCAAACATTGATAAAACTCTTTTTAATATAGTTAGATTACACACTCAAGACCTGACCATTTTTAATAAAATTCCAAAACATGCTAAAAGACAACACACACTTTTATAAAACCCAAACCACTTGGGAAACAACATAAAGAACTGAAAATATTATTCTATACACTACTTACGCATTTGTAAACCCCAACAATTTATTTTACATTACACTTTTTTCCTAAAAGTCAAACGAGCATTTATATATATATATACACACACACAAGGCATGAAATATTTACCAAAAAAATTCTATTTAATACAAAACAAAGTATAGACACCAATTTCATGCCTTAATTTTTTATTTAAATTGTTAAAAAATGTTTTAACATTACATATCATCTGTGTAAAACACACAGTGTTCACAAATTGAAAAAACATACCGCATGTAAAAATCAATTTTTAAAATAATACACATCCCAAAAACACTATCATTTATAATTCTCACTACCAAAATTATTTAATAAATTTTTGAGCAATTTATAAAACACTGAAAAGAGGTACAATAAGGTTCTACATCAAAACAAACCCAATTTTTACACAAAAAATACTACTTTAAAATTAACTGCGTAATAAGAACATAACAAATAAGACTTCAAACGTTGACCGTATACCAGGAAACTAACTAGAAGGTTGCAAAAAAATATTTTACATATATATAAAGTGTGAAAAACATAGAATTATAGTTTCTTAAATTATAAATGGATAGTGCAAGGGAATTCCTACCTCGGATACACAGTGTGACGAAACAACATGCGTCCAAAAACACGTGGTAAAGTCTAACGCCCTACATATTAAATATCAAGGCCTAAAAACACATACATAAACCTAAATTAAGGTATGTGAAACCAAGTGGAAAGGAGAAAACCCTCACCTAAAATAGTGGTGGCAACCCGAAATGATTCGAAACACCTCGCCTTTGACGGAGAGAACCAAAACACACCTCTAGAGGTCCATAGAGACAAGTCTCATACCCCTAGAAGAGGTTGGTAAGAGGTGATACACTGTTCGGACAGGTTTCCGGCAACCAATGGGGCAGTCGCAGCCAAAGGTAGGGTCATCAGAGGGAGTCCACACTATCGGAGGGTGACCTCGCTGGAAGTGGGAACACCAGAGCAGGGAGGTGGGTGCGCTGGTTGGGGATGTCGTGCACCGAGAAGGATAGGCCAGAGGAGGGTCGACCAAGGAAAAAAGGTGCTTCTACTGAGTCAGAGGCTGAGGGGATTTGACGGATTAACAGGAAAGAGGTCAGGCGGTGAGGCACTGTCGGGGAGGAGGGAACCAGGTGTGATGAGTAAGGAGGGATCCAAGCTAGCCGGCAACACTACCAGGTGGAGGGGGAGTGCTGGGATGATATGCTGGGAGAGGTAGGACCATGAGGGGGGGCTTGCTGAGACCAGCGGCATGGTACAAGTGGGAGAGAGGGAGGTAGAGTCAGCCAGTATGAGGTGGCATGCTCGTACACTACAAAGGGAGCTGAGGGGGGTCGATAGTTGGGAGGCCTTGCTTTCACCGACAAACAGAGAGAAGGGGGATTAGAGAGAAAAAAACCTAAAGAAATTTTGTATAGAAAATGATAATAAAAAAATAAAAAGGAAAAATGTATACATATATATTTATATATATATTAAATCTATCTTCTAATAACTAATTAGTAATGAATCTAATAATAATAATTATTATTATTATTATGATAATAATGATAATAATAAAAATAATCATAATCATAATATTAATAAAATAATAATAAGATAATTCCTAATAATAGTTTTAATTATCAATAATTTCATTTGTAGTATTTATAATAACACTAATAATAATAATAATTAATAATACTAATGTATGATGATAAAAATAAAGTTAATAAAAGTATTCATATTATTTCAATAATAATAAAATTATTAACACAATAAAATTTAAACAACATAACAATTAATGCGTGTTTTAAATAAAAAATCTTTTTATTTCAATATTTCGAAGATAAACGGGATGCGCAGTTACCCGAGTAGAGCTGCGCGGGATTTCTGAAATGTGCTCTGCTCGTGCGCCCAATGATTTCGAACATAAAACGTGCACGTTTTAACAAAAACTCAGAAAATTCAACCAGGACTCACCCGGGACCCCCTAAAAATATTTAAAGGCAGAAAAATAATTAAATAAATTTATACACATGGATCGGGGTGTGACAATTCTCCCCATTGTAACACCTGCGTCCCCCAGAAATCCACAACACTATCCAGCCGATTGATCAACTACTAAATATTCCACCTAAACATGATCCAACCTCTTATCTCAAGGACATTCCATCAACCACCAATGGTACTTAACCCTATTGCCCGAAAAAAATTACCAACAGAGGGGAGGCTTGAATGGACTCCCCCCATAATAATTCAATTAGCATCAGATAATGAATTAACAGAAAACCCAAAGAGATGGTGGGTCTTCCCACAATAAAAACCCAACCTATACACGACCAAACAAAAATCCAACTTAGACCTGAACCGGGCATTACTCACGCTAAATGAAGCATAAAAAGAACATTTAAATCACTCACTCCTTCCCAAAAGGGATAAGAGATGAACTGAAATCTCCACACAGACTAAAACCCTCACCCCATGGGCTGGGTGGGAGGGCCCAAGGATTGGATCAATGAAACTGTGATGGACAACTACTCACAAACCATCACTTCGGGATGAACATAACCAAAGACACAACTGATTCACATGGGCGTTCCACGCATGGCCACTTATTGGCATCTCACATCCAAAAAAGCACAATTACTAACACTATGTGAGGGATAAGTCCATCGCGCTCTTTGTGACAAGAGGATAATTATAATGAAAAAGAAACCACAAAAGACATGCTAAAACTGCCTCACTGCAATGATAGAGGCAAAACCTTAACCAAACTCCTTAAAAATCCCCCAGGGTTCTTGACTATGCATAGTATTCACTCTAAGAGCTTTTGTATGGAGCTTTGATGGATAAAGTGTCTCATGCCTCGTGGTCAGGTTCTGATAATCCCAATAATAAACATACATCTTTTTATTTTAAAAAAGAAAGGACAATATTTCTAAATGAAATCCATAGTGACATTGAAAATCAGAGCTTATCAAAAGACCCACAAAATTCCCATACATCTCAAAACCCAAAATACCATCAGCACACTACAACGATAAAAAATCCCTTACACTGGAAGGAAACATACACAAGAAACATTAAACAAAAACCCAACAACACATTACCTCTAAGAACTTCTTCCACGATGACTTCTAGAGACGCCCCGACAGAATCACCGCAAGTGACCCAGGCATCCACACACTTGGCAGGGCTTCAAATAATTTTCACACAATTAGTTTTTGTGACCCATCTTTCCACAATGATAACATGTAAATATCTCTCTCTCTAAATAGGTTGATGAAAGATCCTGGCACCTTTTGATTCCACGACCTAATCCATCCACCTTCAATTTCTTCCTCATATCCATTCCTAAATTTTCACCACTGCACATAGGGATTGAAGGAGGTAGGACTACTAAGAGCACTCCTTCCATCACAGCTTCGACATGAAAATCTTTTGTCGCAACATTGACAAAAGAAGTTAGGTTGGACGCCGACACCTTCGACTATAGATTGGAGCAGAGACCTACCTCAAAACATCGAGCCTTCATGGAGTCATCTCTGGCATACCCTGAATCATAAGATATTGTCTCCACAAAGCACTGGAAATAATCCAACATGGATCTATCATCCTACTGCAGATAACACATCTACATCCTATTTCTCACTCTTTCTTCTTCAGAGAAATACTGACGAAAGAACAAATCCTTGAAAAACTCCCAGGTGAGCTCTTGACGGGGCTTATTCCGACACACTGACTTCCACCACATCCATGGTGAACCTTCAAGAATGAAGGTTTCAAACTTGAACTTTAACATCTCGGAAAACTCAATGAGATCAAAGTCCTTTTCAATACTCCACACCCACTCCTCCACCACAGAAGGGTCTCCTTGACCATAAAAGAGAGATGGATCTAGCTTTTCAAACTCAATCATAAAATCCTTAATTAGATAAATCGTACTACGATCACCCATCGAAGATTCTAGGGGCAACCATTGGACAAGAAAAGTCAAGAACCCAATAAAGTCCAACCTAATATATAAAATTCCTCAAAATCAAACACCGCATAGGTGAAAATATCTAAACACAAGAAAACAAATCTATTATAACATCAAAACTTCCCTTTTGAAAAAAATTAAAATTTAAAAAAATCATGGTTGGTTAAACCCTTGCGATTGGTATTCTTTAAAGTCTCACTCACTTGCGTGTTTCTGTGCCACCCCAAGAATCTTCCTACCATACCAGACATCCATTCATATTCCAACATACCACTATGCATGTGAGAACCCCTAGGAACACCAAGGCCAAAACAAAACAGATTCATTTTTCAAAAACAAATCATTCATCCCATTTCCTTAATAAAAATCCCCAAATTAAACATGTCATTTTAGACAACCATTTTTTTTAAAACAAATTTCTCTGATTCAAAAAACTTTCAAAAGTCATTGGAGAACCAAAACAATTCAAAAAGGGAACTAGTGTTAGTGGGTGACTTGACCATATGGTTGGAAACCATATGCCAAACACGTCACTGACACAGAGAGTCGTTTAGGACCATGCCCCGAACTCTATGTGGCTTGACAGGCCATGTGGGATCACGAGGACTATTAACCCAACTACCTTTGTCATATCCCAATTATAATAACCCATATTTTCTTTTCAGGTATGTTTTTCCTTTCTGGTTGTTTTTAAGAAAAAGAGGAGTTTTTTGAAATTTTATGAGTACACATCATGTACTTTAAGTACACGTCATGTACCCAGTTGTAGTGGGTGACCGTGTAATGGCTATGTAACAGCCCATAAAATGGATATTTGTGGTGACCTTGAGACCACCAAAAGAGGAGGCCAAAAATGGAAAGTAAAAATCATGTAATTTTAAAGAACACGTTGTGTACTTTTATTCATTAAACATACTGGGGTTGTGTCTAATTGACAGAATGTTCTTCTTCTTTGCCTGTCTCATCTGAGAGAATCCATACGGCTACTAATCTTCTCCGATCCCCCGAATCATCGTCCATTCTCCGAGTTGATCACTTTTGATTGCATTGGAATCGCATCGGTGAGTTCTCCCTTCTTCATGAACATAATCTCCAAATTCCTCCTCTTTCACGAGTTATCCTTGGTTGAACGTTTTTAACATTTTTTTTAGATCTATGGTGTTCTAGGGTGATTCAAGGACAAGGATTCATGTACATAGATCTCACAATGCTGAGGTAAGTAGTTTGTGCCTTTATGTAGATATTCTTTGAGTTATATGTGCAAAAGTTTCAATACCCTAGTTCGGGGTATTGCATGTTTACAGTTTTAGCCTTTTTAATTTCATGCTATGCATGTATGATTGAGTAGAGGTCAATTGAATGTGAATAGGGTTAATTTCTATGATTTTGAAGTTTTTTCCCATGCATTTTTTGTTTATGACTATTTGGTCTCGCTTAACCAGTTAGGCTATTATGATTTCCATTCCTAGTACTGATAGGATGGAGTGGTGTTTTTATCTGACATGTTATGATATGTTGTAGTTGTTTAGCTAAGTAGTTCTTGAGGTTTACTTTGGCTGCTAATTATTATTTGTGCATGATTGCTTTACATGGGGCTGCAGGAACCTAGTGTAGTGAGACCGTAGAGGAAATTAATGTTGAGGGCTTTCCCAGAGTGTCTTTTATAATTATCACGCTACGAGACCATAGGTGGTATTGGTTTTTAGTGCTCCATTAGAGGGTCCATAGTTACATTACGAGACCATAGGAGGAATTGATGTTGAGTGCTTCCTCATAGTGTCTGTAGATTATCGTTAAAATACTATAGGGGGAATTGACGGTGAGTGCTTCCTTAGAGAGTCTTTATTATATCTTCTCTTGTGTGGAAAACCAGAGGGGTTAGGCAGTGAGAACTGCCTAGAGGGTTGCTTGTTTATTTGATTTTGGTTGATTAAATACTTGAAAGTAAATTTTTTTAATGAATCTATAGGACTGTTTACTTTTGATTACTTTCTTGTTTACTGCCTCTTTTGCTTATTGCCTACCATATATATACACTGACTATTAGGCACATATATTTGGGTGGTTGACTACTAGGATTCGTCTCACACCCTATTTGGTCATGTTTTTGGTCCAAAACAGATTATATTTCTGCAGGTATAGATAAGGGAAAGCACCCTTCTACTTCAGGTACTTGATTGTTGTGGAGCTGGGGAGCATGGGACCAAGCTGAGGCTTGTGATGCTGTGGAGCATATTATCTATTTTCTGTTGTACTTTCATTTAGTATTGTATTCTAGAATTGTGACTTGTTTGGATGATTTACTAGACATATGTATCATACATAATATATATTTGTGTGCTCCAGTTGTTTATTACCCCAGTCTTATACTGTTTACTATTGTATGGTATTATACTGATTCTGTTATTGCTATCTGTTTTACTTCTGTTGTGTTACTCTGCTAATGAGGGAATAGTTTCCCCACTAACACACCCAATTCCCCCACTGCTAGTCGGCAGCCTCTGGCCTTCGGGGAAATTCGCTTGAGGCCATGTGAAGAATAGGGTATGGGGAGCCTCTGGGTGGCTTCTGAAACTGGGTCGTTACAAATTGGTATTAGAGGGATTCTTTTCTTCTTAACTTACTATTTGGATCCTATAGTCAGGGATAGAAAGGCATAGGTACTTGGTAAAAAGCTATGCTCGAGAGTAGCTAACTCATGTACAAGGAAAAGCCAATCTACCTCGTTATTTCAATTTTTCTAGTTTTGAAATTTTACAGTTGATTTGATTTCACCGTTGGGTGATTCACATGTTTTGTGTCATTATCATTGATATTATTAAGGTTCTATTTCTATTTCAACCCAATGAGATGAGGGTATACTATCTGATGCATCATATAGGCACTTGTTATAAATAACATGTCATGTGTTCCTACCATGCCATTTAGGGTGCATTAGTGATTGCATGTTATTGTGATAGAGGTTGTGTTAGATATGTATGTTGTTGTGATAGATGCCTCGATAGAATACCTGCTTTTTTATAAGGTATTGGTTGTGTAAGTTTTCATTTGAATGAATGCCAAAATTTGGTTCTTGAGGTGTTATAGGCCCTCATGGATCAGAATTTGGTGGATCATTACACTATTTTCCTTTAATATGATATGTATAAAATGCCAATCTTTCATTCACTGGGAGTATGGGCCCTCACATATCGTAATTTGGCACTTTAATGTTGGTTTCAGGGTTTTTCTTGTCTTTTAGAGTATTTTTTGAGGCTTAATGTCCAGAAAAACCCAGAATACATGACGTGTAATAATGAATACATGCCATGTGTCCTTCTGTTCGGGAAGGAACTGTATTTCCTTAGTACACGGTGTGTTCTGTATGTACATGTCATGTAGTCTCTAACAGTGTAACTGCTTGTGTGGAAAGAGACATTGGGTTGGGAAATCTTGGTGGGACATGTCGTGTACTGAATGTACACATTGTGTTGTGTAAACCATGTGTCCACCTGTATGACTAACGACACGGATGGATAAAACTTAGGTTATAAATGTCGTGTCAAGCTTGAAAATGTTGTCCAGTGTGACCCATGTATTTGGATGTGTAGTGAATAACACGAGTCTATGAAATATTTCTAGTACATGCCCTTTCGGGAACAAACACACCGTGTAGAGTCAGCCGTGTAACAGGCCATATAACTAAAAATACAAGTCTGTGAAATATTTCTAGTACACATCGTGTCTAGAACAAACATGTTGTGTAGATTCATCTGTGTAACCGGCCGTGTAACTAAAAACATGGGTTGGTGAATTTCATCTAGTGCATGCCATGTCTGGCACTAGCATGCCATGTAGTCTTGTTCTAGGAGAACCATGTGGCTTAGCCGTGTAAGAGAACTTGGGCAAGGGAAGAGGATTTAAGCACACGTCATGTGATAGGACAACACATCATGTGTATGGGGTGTTACACAACCTGATTTGGTAAAAGTACACGCCCATGTGAATGATTAAGGAAACACATCATGATGGCATTATACACGTTGTGTATCCATGTTTTGAAAAAATTTGATGATTTCTTTCCCTTTTTCCCTTCTTACACTTCTAGTTTTCAGTCTTTGATAATTTTATCTAAGGTGTGCACTTGACCTTATAGATTCATGCCATCAAGACGTCCTCCGGTTGTCCTCCAATTATAGGGAAGTTATCAGACACCAGATATGGTTGATCAGGGACTACCAGCAAATCCTTCAGTTGTGAAAGTCTTGGCACCGGCCATCATTCTGGACACAAGTGCTGACACACAGTTCTGAGAGGGCTTTACGAGGTTTATGTAGACCTTTTTAGGAGTAATGCATCCTACCCCTTCTATGGGAGAGTTGATGTGGGTTTTCTAGCAGCAGTAGCATCCCACCTTTATAGGGGATGGAGGACCTCAGGCTGTAGATTCATGGTTAGAATACATGCTTTCTATCTTTGAGCATCTGGAGACGCCTCCTAAGAGGATGGTGAATCTCACTACATATATGCTTTGGTATTCCTCCAAGAGATGGTGGGATGTGATCTTATAGGATGGATGCCAGAAAGTTATGGCATGGGATGAGTTTCAGCATTCCTTCTATGACTTTTTCTACCCAGAGACTTTGAGGGTCGATCGAGCCCGAGAGTTTATGAGTTTGGAGTAGGGTTCTCTTTTAGTCATGGATTATTCTTCTCTCTTCATAGATCTGCAGTGCTTCACACCCATCCCAGAAGTTGATGAGTTATTCCTTGAAATGAAGTTTGAGGATGGTCTTAGGCATGACATTTGATCTCAGGTGAAAATATTATGGTTAACTTCCATCACTTCTATAGTCAACCAAGCACTGATCAAGGAGTGAAACCTGAGGGATTATAGAGTTGTGAGCCAGGGCGATTCAACATCAAGAGTTATTGCTTCTCCTACTGACAACAGGAAGCACCGCAGGGAGTCTTTGCATGGAGATCCGAGGAGGCGGGACACTTCTTCTGGTAACCAGGTGGTGTGCTACCATGTGGGAAGAGTGGACATACGAGGCCACATTTCCTGAGATACCCAGTGGAGTGTCAATCATGTGTCAATATGGGCCATCTTCAGCGCTTATGTCAGTTCTTTTCACCAGCTTCTAGTGACAGGGGTTCTTCTATGACTCTGTGTTTAGGAGTAGCACCACCAGTTTCTCATCAGTCAGGAAATTAGAGTTCTTCCAGCCGTATAGGCCGAGGTGGAGGTTGTGTTCATGGTATCCAATCTCTATGATTTCAGCGACAATAGGGTGGATCATCTATGAGTGTTCAGGCAGGGTCACAGGGCCGCAGTGCAGGTCAGACTTTTGTTGTGGAGCTAACCCAACAGGAGAAGGATCCCAGACCCTCTACAGTTCGAGGTACGATCCGAGTTGCCTCAGTTTTAGCTTCTTCTCTTTTTGATACAGGGGATTCCCATAGCTTTATATATTTCTCTATTTTGGAGATCCTTGGGCTATGTATCTTTTATTTTACTGAGATATTGACATTAGACACTCCGTTGGGGACTAGAACGGCTAGTGTACATCAGTGCAAGGAGTGCCCTCTAGAGGTTGGTGGGTTTCCCTTCTTATGGGACTTTTATGTCCTAGATATGACAGGCTATAATTTCATTCTAAGAAGGTATTGTTTAGTTCCCCTCTAGGAAGTTGTCAGTTTCTATCATCGTAGGGTGAGTTTCACATCACCAGAGGGTCGATCGTTTATTCATAAGGGAAAATGGGATGTCCAGGCGAGAAAAGCAGGACCCGAGCATCCTGGGTTGGGATGAGTTACAGCATGGATTTCTATTCTATATCTGGATGACCAAGGGACTTCACAGATGGAATTTCCTCTAGTGGTGGATCATTTCAGGGATGTCTTTCTAGAGGAATTTTCAGGTTTTCCTCTAGAGTGAGAGGTGGACTTTTCTATTGAACTTGTGCTAGGAGTGAAACCAGTGTCTATTACTCTTTATAGGGTGGCTACAACAGTGTTGCAGGAGCTCAAGAAGCAGTTGGAGGAGTTGCATGCAAAGGGTTTCATCTGACCGAGTACTTCTCTTTGGGGTTCACCTATCCTGTTTGCGAAGAAGGTAGACGGTACCATCAGACTTTGTGTGGACTATCGGAAGTTAAACCAGTTGATGGTCAAGAACTTATATCCCTTACCAAGGATTGATGATCTATTTGATCAGATTCGAGGAGCCTGGGGGTTCTTGAAGATTGACTTGAGATCTGGTTACCATCAGTTGCATGTTATACCATCTGATGTACCTCTAACAGCCTTCCGGATCAGGTATGGTCTATATGAGTATGTGGTTATGTCGTTCGGTCTCATGAACATACCTGCAGTCTTCCTGGAACTGATGAAATGAATGTTCTATCCATACTTGGATTCCTTCATGGTAGTCTTTTTAGATGATATTTTGGTGTACTCTCACACTCGACATGACCATGCCACACATCTTGAGATCGTTTTGAGTACACTGAGAGAGTATCAGTTATATGCTAAGCTCTCAAAATTCCACTTTTGGATGGAACAAATTTACTTCTTGGTTCATGTTATCTCAGAGATAGGAGTATCAATAGACCTAGAGAAAGTGAGATAAGTAGTTTCCTGGGAGCATCCAAAGAACTTCTTTGAGGTACGGAGTTTTCTATGGCTACCTGTTTACTATATAAATTTCATATAGGACTTTTCACGCTTAGCAGTGCCACTAACAAGCCTGACTAAGAAGGGTGCAAAGTACTTGTGGTTAGATTTTTGCAATTCAGCCTTTTAGGAGCTAGGGGAGGTTGAATTCAGCACCGATTCTAGTTTTTTCAGAGCCGGGAAAGAGCTATATTGTTTACTGTGATGCATCAGGTATCGGGTTGGGAGTAGTGTTTATGTGGGGAGAAGGGGTTTTTGCGTATGGGTCTTGGCAGTTGAGGCCACATGAGAGGAACTACACGATGCACGATCTCGATCTATCTATAATTGTTCATGCTTTACGTTGTTGGATACACTACCTGTTAGGAGAGCATTTTGTGGTTTTCACCGACCATAAGAGTCTCAAGTATTTCATCAGTCACTACGATCTGAATTTCAGACAACAAATGTGGGTTCAGTACCTTCAGTATTTTGACTTTGATCTTTCCTACACACCTTGGAAGGAAAACCTGGTGGCTAATGCATTAAGTAGAAGGACTCATATACAGGCAGTTTAGGAGGCTAGAAGTGAGGGGCGGCTTATGTCTCTATTCTCTGAAATGCATTTGGAGGTGCATGACATACAGGGGTAGACGTTTCTATCTTTTGTAGTTGTTACCTCTACTATTATTCATCGTGTGAGAATGAGGAAGCTATCAGATTCAGAAGTCCTGGTCCTATGGGAGAGTGTGTCAGGAGGGGACCCTATACTTGAATGGACAGTAGGTGAGGATGAGATCTTGAGTTTTCGTGGTCGTGTGTGGGTTCTAGTAGAAATATTCGAGGAGCTGATGCGAGACTTTCATTCCTCAATTTGGACAGTTCATCCTGGTGTCACAAAGATGTATCGAGATCTACATTGTCAGTATTAGTGGCCAGGTATGAAGAGATATGTTTCTAGTTTTTTTATGAGGTGTTCCACCTGTCATCAGGTGAAGGCAGAGCATTAGTAACCAGCAGGGCTTTTGCAGCATTTACCCATTTCCGAGTGGAAATGGAATGTTGTCATGATGGATTTCATGACAGGTTTTCTGGGTTTTCCTCAAGAAAATGATGTATTTTGGGTTATCATTGACATACTCATGAAGGTTTCTCACTTATTTCCTATCAAGGAGACCTTCAGTGTTGATGATCTCGAACAGTTATACATCCGAGAGATTTTACATCTAGATGGAGTTCCACACTCCATTTTTTTAGACAGTGATGCATGTTTTACTTCATGAGTCTGGCTGGGACTTCAGAAGGCATTGGGTACATAGGTACTTATGAGTACATCTTATCACCCTCAGATAGATAGTCAGTCTAAGCGTATGATTCAGGTTCTTGAGGACATGATTCGATCAAGAATCCTAGATTTTAGAGGTTCTTGGGAGAATCATATACCTCTTTGGGAGTTTTCCTATAATAATATTTTTCAAGAAACTATTTAGATGGAACCTTTTGAGGATCTGTACACTAGGTCATGCCGATCACCCTTATGTTAGCTGGAGGCAGGATAAACAGCTATGTTGGGACCTCGTCTTGTCCAGGAGACCATATAGCAGATAGAGTTGATTCAGAAGAGGATGGCTACTACACAGTCACAACAGAAGTACTATGTTGATCGACTGAGATGATCTCTAGAGTTCAAGGTCAGAGATTAGGTTTTCATATGTGTCACATTGAGGTTGGGACACAAAAGGATTAAGAAATAGGGTAAGATTTCACCGAGTTACATCGGACCATTTTAGATTTTGTAGAGAGTTGGATCGGTTGCCTATCGGTTGTAGTTACCTCAGAGGTACTGGGCTATGCATGATGTCTTCCATGTTTCTAAACTCTAACATTACTTCTTAGACCTGTCTCATGTTTTCCAACCCTAGGAGGTTGAGCTCGAGGTGGATGCATCTTTCGAGGAGCATCCTATCCATATTTTTTATCGAAGTGAGAAGGTTCTCTATGGCCAGTATGTTTCTCTGGTATGAGTGCTATGGTAGCATGGGTGAGTATAAGACGAGACCTAGTAGATTGAGGCTGATGTATGATCAGAGTGGTCAGAGCTGTTCGAGGTTTCTTCTTCTACGTTTCCTTGTTAGAGAAATTCGAGGATGAATTTCCTTAAGGGGGGAAGTTTGTAAGAACCCTAATATTATTTTCAGGTATGTTTTTCCTTTCTGGTTGTTTTTTATAAAAAGAGGAGTTTTTTGAAATTTTAGGACTACATACCTTGTACTTTAGGTACACTTCGTGTACCCAGTTTCTGCAGGTGACCGTGTACTTTCCATGCAACGGTCGAGCACATGGTCATGTGTGGTGACCCTGAGACCGCCTAAAGTAGAGGCTGAAAAAGGCAAGTACACACTGTGTACTTTTAAAGAATGTGTCATGTACTTTTTTTCGTTAAACGGACTAGGTTCGAGTCTAATTGACAGAACGTTATTCTTCTTTTCTCGTCTTGTCTGAGAGCATCTGTACAGCCGCTGATCTTCTCCGAGCCCCTGATTCGCCATCCATTCTCTAAATCGAATGTCACTGATTGCATTGGAATCGCCTCGGTGAGTTCTCCCTTCTTCTTGAACATCATCTCCTAATTTCTCCTCTTTTACGAGTTATCCTCGGTTGAATGTTTTTAATTTTTTTGTAGATATATGGTGTTCTAAGGAGATTCATGTCCTAGGGATCACGTATATCGATCTCACGATGTTGAGGTAGGTGGTTTGTGCCATTCTATAGATGTTCATTGAGTTATATGTGCAAAAGTGCCAATACCTTTGTTCGGGGTATTGCGTGTTTATAGTTTTAGACTTTTTAATTGCATTCTATGTCTGTATACTTGAGTAGAGGTCAATTGAATGTGAATAGGGTTAATTGATATGATTTGGAAGTGCTTTCCCATGTATGTTTTGTTTATGACCGTTTGGTCTCGCTTAGCTTATTAGGTTGTTGTGCTTTCCATTCCTAGTGTTGTTAGGATGGAGTGATCTTTTTATCTAACATGCTATGATATGTTGTAGTTGTTTATCCAAGTAGTTATTTAGGTTTAATTTGGCTGAAAATTATCATTTGCACATGATTACTTTACATGGGGCTGTGGGAACCCGGTGTAGTGAGACCATAAGGGAAATTGACGTTGAGGTCTTTCCTAGAGTGTCTGTTATAATTATCACGTTGCATGACCATAGTGGGGATTGACGTTGAGTGCTCCCTTAGAGGGTCCATAATTACATTACGAGGCCACATGAGGAATTGACATTGAGTGATTCCTCATATTTCATATAGATTACCGTTAAAAGACTATAGGGGGAATTGATGTTGAGTGCTTCCTTATAGAGTCTTTGTTATATCTTTTCTTGTGTGGCGAACAAGAGGGGTTAGGCTGTGAGAACTACCTAGAGGGTTGGTTGTTTTTTTTTTCTTTGGTTGATTAAATACTTAAAAGTAAATGTTTGTAAATGAATATATAATATTGTTTACTATTGAGTACATCCTTGTTTACTGCCTCTTTTACTTATTGTCTTCCATACATATTCAAAAACTGTTAGGCATAGGTCTTTGGGTGGTTACCTCCTTGGTTTAGTCTCACTCCCTGTTTGGGTCATGTTTTTGGGCCCAAACATATTATATTGTTGTAGGTATAGATAAGGGAAAGTGCCCTTATATTTCAGGTACTTCATTGCTGCGGAGCTGGGGAGTATGGGACCGAGCTGAGGTTTGCGATGCTATAGATCATATTATTAGTTTTCTGTTGTAATTTGGTGTAGTATTGTATTCTAACATTATGACTTGTTTGGATGCTTTCCTAGACATATGTATCATGCGTCATATATATGTGTGTGCTCCAGTTGCTTGTTACCTTAGTCTTATGTTGTTTACTATTGTATGGTATTATACTGCTTCCACTATTTCTATCCGTTTTACTTCCGCTATGTTACTCTGCCAATGAGGGCATAGTTTCCCCACTAACACACCCAAGGCCCTTGCTGCTAGTCGGTAGCCTCTAACATTCAGGGAAACGCGCTTGAGACCATGTGACCAACCAGGTATGGGGCACCTTTGGGCGGCTTCCAGAACCAGGATGTTACACCAATCACAAAAAATTCAATAAAAACCCAAATAAACTAATTAAACAGGACCTCCCGGGGAAACCTGAGGATCAAAACGAGAAAGAGTTTGTGATGCTCTTACCACACCTACCCCTTGAGTCCCAGAAATCATACTCCATCTACCTTGATGTCCCAAATAAAAAAGGGTGATCTGAAAATAGAGTTCTGCTAAGAGTCAGCCTCCTCTGAAACCATTTTGTCAGGAACCAACCTGGGTCGACCCAGAACTTGTAACCCGATCCGACCCGCAGCAAGTCCCAAGAGGCGTTCTTGATCCTCCCAGGATGGCGACAAGTTCCAGGGCATCAACAGAGACGATGGGAATATTTTTTCCCCAGGATAAATAAATAATACAGCAGAAATAGTTAAGACAAGCGCAGAATAAATAAACCAAACTAACAACCAAATAAGAAACTAAAGAAGATAAAACTAACCAAAATCGATATCCAAACTAACTCTATGTGACCCCATGGGTCACTCTCCAACTCAATGATCAACCATCTCCCAAGGCAAGCACATCCAATTTGGAGCCTATACATGAACTAAAAATAGAAAATAACTATATATGTGAGTATTAAAACTCAGTAGGCTATCCCGATATACTATTTCCCAATGAACTACCATTCAACTTAAGAAACATTAATTCTATGTTTGAACTACAATATATTAAAGTATACATTTCTATAATTTTTACTTGAAAAAAAAGTAAAAATCATTACCCTTAGTCATTTTAAAAGCCAAAGCAAAAGAGTTTGAAACACATTTTATTTTGAAAAACAAATTCATGGGAGTTAAGAAACAAAAATGTCAGTTTTCATGAAAAACACCACACAAGGGTACCAAGGAAGATACAGAAAAGGGAATGTAAATGGGTATGATAGTATCTCAGTAACAGTTCAATAGTTAAAACCACTAGACATAGGTGAACCCAAGAGATCGAGAATAATCCAGACAACACTAATACCTATTACCCCATCTACAGTTGCATGCCACACATGATAAAATATAACGCTCCAAAATGCTCATCCATCCTTCCTCAGGAAGGCCAAGGGAAAATCCCATAGCAATAAACCCAAACATATCCGCCTACTATGGGCCACTAGTCAGTACCATAACCTTCCAGTGCAGTACTCGTCTTAGACAATTCTATCAATATGTCAGGTTCATATGTCGCAAGTATAAAAGGAGGTGATCCAACAAATGTCGGTGAGCATAAAATCACAACCCATACTTATAATAATAATTCATAGTAAGACTCACCTCGAGTCTCCCCAAGAATGACTCACATTCCTTAAAGTTAAGAGATACCAATGGTTCCTAATCGGGGGACTCATACAACGGAACCATGGGATTCCATACTGAGGATATCCCAACCATCCCATGTCAACAAGGCATAAGAAACGTCTATGAGGGTTTCATGACAAACACTTTACATCATTTATTTCAAAGTGATAAAACGTGACCTTAAACACTATTTAAAAACCCCACTTTTATCAG
Organism: Viscum album; assembly: GCA_963277665.1. Classification (NCBI taxonomy): domain Eukaryota; kingdom Viridiplantae; phylum Streptophyta; class Magnoliopsida; order Santalales; family Viscaceae; genus Viscum; species Viscum album. The sequence continues at coordinate 399,531,659 of OY728148.1, forward strand.
GGGTGCAATTTCTACATTTCCAAAGGAGGTGTAAACACATCATTTATCACATTCAAACATTGATAAAACACTTTTTCATATATTTATATTACACACTCAAGACCTGGCCAATTTTAATAAAATTCCAAAACATACTAAAACACAACACAAACTTTGGTAAAACCCAAACCACTTAGGAACCCATAGAAAGAACTGAGAACGTTATTCCGCATGCTACTTACACATTTATAAACCCCAAAAATTAATTTTACATTACACTTTACTCCTAAAAGCCGAACGGACATTTATATATCTATCTATATATATATAAAAAGACACAAGACATAAAATATTTACCAAAATAATTCTACTTAATACAAAATAGATTATAGACACCAATTTCATGCCTTAATTTGTTATTTAAATTGTTAAAAAATGTTTTAACATTACAAACCATCTGTGTAAAACACACAGTGTTCACAACTTGACAAAACATACCGCATGTAAAAATAAATTTTTAAAATAATATGCACCCCCAAAACACTCTATTTTATAATTATCACTACCAAAATAATTTAATTAATGTTTGATCAATTTATAAAACACTAATAAGAGGAACAAAAAGGTTCTACATCAAAACACACCCATCTTTTACACAAAAATACTACTTTAAAATTAATTGCACAATAAGACCATATCAAATAAGAATTCAAACGTCGAATTTATACCAAGAAACTCTCCAGAAGGTTGCACAAAAATATTTAACATATATACGAAGTGTGAAAAACATATAATTAGAGTTTCTTAAATTAGAAATGGCAAGTACAAGGGAATTCTTACCTCGGATACACAGTGCGGTGAAACAAAGCGCATCTGAAAACACGTGGTAAAGTCCAACACCCTATATATTAAATATCAAGGACTCAAAACACATACATAAACCCTAATTATGGTATGAGAAACCAAGTAGAGAGGAGGAAACCCTCACCTCAAATGGTAGTGGAAACCCATAATGATTCAAAACACCTCACCTTAGATGACGAGCACCAAAACTCACCTCTAGAAGTCCGGAGATACAAGTCGCACACCCCTCGGAAGAGGGTGGTCAGGGGTGAATCGCTGGATGGATAGGTTGTCGACAACTAATGGGGCGGTCACGGCTGAAGGTGGGGTCACCGGAGAGAGTCTGCACGACCATAGGGAGGGCACGCCAGATGTGGGAATGCCAGAGCCAGGAGGTGGGTGCACTAGTTGGGGTTGTTGCACACCGAGCAGGAGAGGCTGAAGGAGGGTCAGCCAAGGAGGAAAGTGTCGCTGGTGAGTCAGAGGTTGAGGGGGTTTGACTGATGAACAGGTAGGAGTTCGGACAGTGAGGCGCTGCAGGGGGGAAGGAACCAGGTGTGATGATCCAAGAGGGAGTCGTGTTGGCCGGTGGCACTACAAGTCGGAGGGGGAGTGTTGGGATGTTGTGCTGGAAGAGGCAGGACTGTGAGGGGGGCATTTTAAGGATGGAAGAATGTTGCAAGTGGGAGAGAGGGAGGAATAGTCGACCAGTAAGAGGTGGCCTTCTCATGTGCCACAAAGGGAGCCGAGGGGGGTCGACAGATGGGTGGCCTTTCTTGCACTGCACAAACAAAGAGAAGGGGGATTGGGAGAGGAAACCCTAAGAAAAAGCATAAAAGAAAATGATAAAAAAATAAAAGTAAAAAGATATACATATATATTTATATATACATTAAATATCTCTTCTAATAACCAATTAGTAATGAATCTAATAATAATAATAATAATAACGATAATAATAAAAATAATATTAATCATAATATTAATAAGATAATTCCTAATAATAGTTTTATTTTGTATTAATTTTAATTGTCATATTTATAATAACACTAATAATAATAATAATTAATAATACTAACGCATGATGATAAAAATAAATATAATAAAAGTATTCATATTATTTCAATAATAATAAAATTCTTAACACAATAAAATTTAACCCACGCAACAATTAATGTGTGTTTCAAATAAAAAATATTTTTATTTCAATTTTTCGAAGATGAACGGGATCCACAGTTACCCGGGTGGAGCCACGTGGGATTTCCAAAACATTCTCTACTCGTGCTCCCAACGACGTCGAACCTAAAACATGCACATTTTAACAAAAACTCAGAAATTTCATCCAGGACTCAACCCAGACCCCAGCAAAAATATTTAAAGGAAGAAAAAATAATTAAATAAATTTCTACACATGGGTTGTGGTGTGAAAACTTGGATATACTTTGATGACCGTAATATATTTATGATATTATATTTCAAAAAACTACAATTTTTTATACTTTTATTTTTGAAAAGTAAACTATTTTTAATATGATGTTATATAAGTGATATCATCTAACATAAATATTATCTATAAATTAAAATATTTATCTATATCATGGTAATTTAGTGATAATTTTAGAAAATAAATAATTAAATTAAATGCGTATACAATAATGATGGAGTAATTGATTTTTTAAATAAATAATCAATTAAATGATATTAATAATATGAAAATACATATAATTTCAAACTTTTGATGGAATCCATGAATATTTTTGATGAATTTTCCAATTTAGGGATGAGTTAATGTAGTTTTTTCAAAGGAATCATGTTTTTATGATTTTTTAAAAAGTCAGGTAATAAATAGTGTCAAAATTCACATAAATGATATTTTAAAATAAATATTATTTTATTAATTGATAGAAAATTTATAAAAATCTATATTTCATAAAAATGAATTTTATAATGTTAAATATTTCATTAATGATACAATTGGGGTTCTTTTGGAATTTTATAGTAACTATATTAACCCTATAGATTAAAAATCCAAGATGTCATTGTAATAGTTAAAGGGGTTAAATAATGGTCAAAACAAACATATAAGCATCAAAAAATAATAAAAACTTTTAAATTTTTTTGGGATAAATAATATTAGACCCTTATCACATCATGATTAATTTTTAATCATTTAATGGAAACTTTCCCGTAACAATGACACATATATTATAAAAATTAAAGAATGTGACAAAATGTCACACTTTCATTTCTTATAAATATAATAATTTTTATGTGAGAATAAGAAGGAGATAACTTCAATCTTAAATATTATTTGTAAATATAAAAGAATTATATACATCACAAGAATTTATTTATTATTTTTTGATATTAAATAATTACCATAAATAATAACACAATATTGAAGAAATAATTATTATATTAATAGATATATCAAATAAATTATTTTACAAATATTAAAAGAAATATAATTTGGCTTAATTGAGGTGATCCATGAATTTTATAAGTGAATATAACATGATGGGAGTGTATTAAAAGGTTTTTTTAGAATTTATATATCTTTTTGGATTTTATTTAATGTCAAAGTAATGAATAGTGTTAAAATTGAAACTATTTATATTTTATAAAAATAATAATTTATTAAATTTACTAAAAGTTATAAAAATAATTAAAAAATCAAAAATGATTATTATAAGGTCAAAAATTTCATAAAACGTACATTTATAGAAAATTGACACCATATGAGTAAAAATTTATAACATTTTAATATTTAAAATGTTATTACCACAATTAAAATTGAATAGATTAATTAAGGGTTAAAACTGAAAGAAAATGTTAATATTATGACCTAAACATGTATAAAAACAATTTTTTGAGATTATTTATAACCATGCTCATATTATCTTTTAAATAACTCACTTTGGAGCTATTTAAAATTTAAAATCAATTTATATTAAATTAATAGTTTTCGAATTTACTAAAGTGCCTCTCCCCTCTCTTATAAAAGGGTACCTATCCTTATCTTTTATTCACACCTATAAAACTATTTTTCTCAGCCAAAACCTTCTAATTTATCCTCCAAAATTCCTTAAATTTATCCTAGAGGATATAATTTTGGCAGAAATTCCACCTAAGAAGCCATTTTGTGAAAATAAGAAGGAGATACTCGAAGAAAAGTAGGTTAACGCTCCCTCAACTAAAGTAAAGTATGAGGTAAGGGTTAATTTTATAATCTTATTATTATATAATATTGTTTATATATATATTATTAGGACCTATTTATCATCCATATTCATGTTTATTTAAAAAAATATAGAGGAATATTTTTAATGTCTTATGTAAGAGACTATTTAACTAAAACATCGTTTTAAATGTTTCATTGATTTATTTCTCTAAATTTTTCCCATTCATGCCCATGTTTTCAAAATGGGTTTTACGGATTTATTTATAAGGACATGAATATTTTTAAATGTTAATTTTTTAATTTCTCTCAAATGTTTCAAAGTGGTATGGAAAACTTTGATTCAAAAATCTATATTTAAATGTCTTCTTTTATAAATGCATGGATTTTGAATAAATGATTTTAAAGTAAAAAGGGTTATTTTCCTGAAAAAAAAATTATAAATTATTTTATTATATTATTTTCATCTATTTCAACATCCTAATTTAGATTTTATACTTAATTTATGTTGATTTTTTATGATATCAATTTCCATATTTCATTTCATTTTTTATGATTAGTTTGACTCTGATTGTGCTATTTTTATATAATCCATGGTTTATGGATGAAATATTCACATTTCTTATGCTATTCTTCCGATATGAATGTGTATGTTTTTAATATTTCTCCCTTTTTATTCGAGGAAAACGTGGGACTTAGTAAGTGATGGAAGAGTCTCTCTACATACCCTCGTTGCATCAATAGGTCTTATGAGATGAAATCAGTTTACAAAAAACCATTTGCATTTGTTTCTGAGAAGTTTTAAACTATTCAAATTATAGATCTTGACACAAATCAGATTGGTTTATACCCACAATCTTAAACATTCACAAGGGTAGATTGTGATAGTAGCTATCTTGAGGATGGATCTTGATAGTGCAGATTTCTGGAATTATTTATTCCCTCATTATGATATTATTTATTGATATTACATGTGATTATTTGACTAGTATATTATCCATGTGTATGTTTATATTGTAATATGTCAACTATTCTTGCTACATTATGCCTAATATTTTTTTTAAAGGATTTTGATTTTATTATACACTATTACTTAAATTTTTTTGCTTATTTATGATAACTTCCACTATATTTTTTACCCTTACTAAGCATTTGAGCTCACCCCTTCCTTATGTTTTATTTTCTATGGATGAAAAGATGTGGATTATGATTGATATTCATAGTTAATCTAGGAGAATAATATTATTCTAAAAGGATTATCTATGTTTTATTTTATGTTTTCAATTGAAATGTAATGTTCATGCATGTAATCTATTTTTCATGATTGTTTAACTGATCAGTTTTTTGAGATTTGATTCCTTGTAATCATACCAATGTATTAAAATAATGTACCAGCTTCTGGATTATAGATTCGGGGCTTTATATAGCAACAATAAAGATAATTCAAAACCAAAATATTATGAATATGTTCTCAAAGATAATCTTGAGGCATCCCCTGAGAAAAACACTATTCTCGTTAAAGAGAAGAAGACTATTGTAATGGAGAACATGAAACTATTTTATGAAAAATATAATCAATCAAAAAGATATATGAATCATGAAAAATAAAATAAATATATAATATTTAAAGCTATGTAATAAGAAAAAATTATAAAATATATTGAATAAAAACACTCTTTGTAGAAGGTAACAATATATATTACACCTTAAAATGTCTAGATGCTAATAAAGATCTTAAAATTATCTTCAAATTATTTATTTAATTCAATAGATAATCCTCAAGATATGATGAAAAATTCTGGTAAAGTCCCAATATAAAAAAACATGTGCCCAAACTATTGAAACTAAAAATACATTATTGAATCTTTATTACAAAAAAGTGGAAAAAGAAAATGAATAAAATTTTGAATAAAATTTTCTGATAAAAAAAGATTTAATGAAAAACATCTTCCAAATAAAAGTTAAATTCCTACTCAACCATCCCGCCATATGTAAAAATATTTATAAAATTTTATGGATATAACTCTAAATTTTCATGAAAATTCATATTTCAGGGAAATTAATAGTGTTTTGGCATGCTAGGTCATAAATCATATATTTTTGTATAAATTTTCTTTAATTTGGAGATGGAAATAAACTAGGGGGAGTAATTCCAATGATATGAAATTAGATTCTAGAAAAATGAGGACATAGAAGGAAACTATATATAAGTTAACAACACAAAATAGTTTTGATTGTCTTGAAGGTCTATGTAGAAGTTATGATTAAAAGGGACATAGAACGGATAAATTAATCAAAATCCTTCTCGATTAATTCCCTCTCAAATATAATGGGAATTATTTTCAAATATGAAATGAATAGAATCAGAATTTTCCAAAGTCTCATTTAAATAAAGAAAAAGAATAGAAAAAATCATGGATACTAGATCATGTATGTTTCTCCCATATGACTTTTGATGCTAAAATTATGAATAATATTAATAAATGTGAAGGATGAGAAGTAACATTTGGTAATGAGAATTCCATGAAAATCAATGGTTTTGGCATACCTCATATTGATAATAATAGTTTGAAATCAAATGAATCTATTTATGTTGAAGGGATGAAACACAACTTGTTGAGTGTCATCTAACGTTGTGACAATGGGTATGAAGTAACATTCAAAATAAATTCATGCATTAGTAAAAGTAAATGTAATCAAGGAAATATTTATCACGACAGTAAAACAAATGGGAACTTATTTTTGATTGGTGATCCATCTAATACATGATACATAATATTGAAAGATAAGAATTTTATGTGGAATATAATACTTTAGAATTTAGGGTAAAAGATCCTAAGAAATATTGTAAAAAATGAATTTGTAAAAGATTTACCAAAGCTTAAGGGAGATAAATATGGATCATATGGAACATGTCAAAAAGAAAAGATAACTTAGAAGATTCATAAAAATGTGGATATGACATTAATAAGACCTTTGTAATTGGTCCAAACTAATCTTTTCAGAACCATGAGATAAAAATATACTCTATGTTATCTTTATTTCATTACCTTCATATATAACCTTATTCAGATGAAAAATTTTCTTTTCATCGTGCAGAAATATGACACAGCCAGAATGTTCAAAATATATAGAAGACATATTGAAAAATATCTTGGTTTCTATATTAGAAAACTGAGGACTAATGATCGGAAATAATATGCAAGTGATTCATTTGAAATTTAACTTGAAAAAAATATAATTATACATAATTATAGCACACATTATACATCACAACAGAATGATGTGGTAGATAAGAAAAATAAAAGAATTGTGGAAATGGGTAGAATAATTCTAGATGAGAATGAGGGTTCAAAGTACATCTAGTGGGAAGGAGTGTGTATAACCATTCACATTTAGAATAGATGTATCTTGAGACCCAATAAAAATTCCAAACCCAATGAGATGTGGTATCAAAATAATCCAATAATAAAATATTTTAAAGTCTTTATTTGTACTTGTTACATTAAAATCAAAGGAAGTAAATAGGTAATGTTTGAATAAATGGATTATGATGGAGTCTTTATGGCAGACTTATCCAATGAAATTAGTTACAGGTGAAGGAATAAAAGATTTCATAAAATTTTCAACTGTTTGGATGTAAATATTAGTGAAAATTTGTGAAAAATGATTCATAATATTCATGTATATTTTGTGTAATCTTTTCAAAATAGTGAGTATATTTCTAAAGAAATGGATGAGAAAGTTAATGAAATCATATGAGAAACAATTGATTAAAACATGAAATGATCTTGTGATGATGAATAATGTTATTTTGGTAATATAAATTAGTTATAGAGATTAAATAAACATGTTGATATAGAGAATATTATTGGTAATTAGAAAGAAGAAATTTAAACTACAAGAACATTGATATTAAAAAATCAAATAGCTCTTATATAATAGGTTGAGTTGAGAACTATGGTATAGGCTATTAATAATATTGAATGGTTAAAGTCTATGAATGGATAACTCAATAAAATTGAAATTAACTCTAAAGGGGAACTTAATACCACACATAAAACTAATAATGTGATTGGAACAAAATTGGTTTTAAGGAACAAAATAAATGAGAAAGGGGAAGTCATATGGAATAAGGCCAGACTTTTTTGTAAAGTCTATTCTCAAATGGAAGGTGTATATTTTTAAGAAACTTTCACTCTAGTTTCTAGACTAGAGATAATAAATATTTTCTTATAAGTGGTGACTCAAAAGAACTAAAAATTTCATCAAATTGATGTAAAGTATACTTTTTTAAAATGGTGATATTAAAGAATAAGTATTTAATGAAAACCTATAAGGTTTAATTCTTGAAAATAATGGTAGAATGGTTTGTATATTAAAGAAGGAATTGTATGGTTTAAAGTAAGCTCCAAGTTCTTGGTATTCTACTCTTGATGACTACTTCAGAAAATTCATTCTTTCAAAGTCAATGTTGATAGTAACTTGTACTTGAAAAAGGATTGCTCTGATACACTAGTTTTGATAATTTATGTGGATGATATAATATTTTCTAGTAATAATAGTTTTTATATGAATATTTTCCTATATAAATACAAAATAAGTTTGGGATGTACATATTGGGGGAACAAATCCACTTTATGGGTTTTCAAAATTTTTAAAATTCAAGGAATATTATATTTCTCAAAAAAAATATTCCAAATAAATTATGATAATTTTTTGAATATAATGTTAAAAATAGATTTATACACCTATATTAGTTGGCACAAAGTATAGAAAGTATAAAAAAGGAAACATGGTTGATTAGAATATTTTTAGAAGTATGATTTCAAATTTTTTATATCTCATAGCTTCTAGACTAGCCATTACATATGTAGTGATTGTATGTTCAAGGTATCAAAGTGAACTGAAGGTTTCACAAATTATTTCAATTAAAATAATTATGAGATATATAAAATTTATAGTAAATTATGATATGATATACAAGTGCTTCAGAGATATAGATTTTCTTTCATATATTGATATATATTATGCAGCTCACTGTACATATCATATATCCACATTCGGTGGTTTTTTCTTTGTTGGTGATGATTTTTTCAGCTAGTATAGTAAAAATTGGAGTTTAGAGATCTGTAGTACAACTAAATCATAGTTTTTGGTGGCCACATATGTAGTTACATAGACCTTATGGATGCATGTTTCTCTAGAAAATATGATGAATGAAATTCGAAGATAGGTAAAGAATATTTATGACAATAAAAGTGATATTGTTCAGTCATAACATCTAGTTCAAAAATCATGGTCTAAAAATATTTATATATTTTATCATTTCATAAAATATAAATAATATTTGGGTGAGATCAAACTTTTCTATATTTTCACTAAAGAGTTTCTTGCAGATGTCTTCACCAAAACTATTCCATGGGGAGGTTTTTGGAATTGAGGTTAAATTTATATGTTCATCCTTCCTCACACACATAAATATATATTATTTTGGGACATACCTTCTTCTACAAGAAACTACATTATGTTTCCAATATGGGGGTGTCAAAAGATAAATGTGATTTTAAGTTACATGTGGAGTGCTTATAAATTATGATGAATCTAAAGATGTTCATTCAATGATGAAATATCACGATAGGAGTTCTTGATGAAGGTAATAAAGAAGGTATATTCATCAAATAATATACATTAATGGTGTAAAAATGATCTCAAATTGATATTCCTTTCATTTTTTATCATTTAATAAGATCTTGAATAAGTCTAAGCACTTCACATTAATAATGGGGGTTACCCATTGAGACTTTTTTCATGGTTTTTATTGGTGGTATTCAATAATTCTCCTCACCAGTGATGATGAAATGGTTCTATTTCTTCGAGATACAAGTATATGTTTAAGGTAAGTTAAGATAGGTAATTTACAATTTCTTTCAATGAATCCAAAGGGGGAGATTAAAGACAAAATGTAATTATGGTCTAGTTAAAAAAATATTGACGATTCCATTACTCATCGTGAGTTTAGGTTGTTTTATTTGTTGAAAACCCTATTTAGGAAATTAGTTAAGTTTAGTGGTGCCTAATCTATTTCATATATCTTTAAATATCATGGAATAGAGTTCCATGATGCTATAAAGGGTTTTTATAATGTTTAAAAATCACATAAATTGTTTGAGTTATGTATCCAAATTGGTAAAGGAAAAATCATGTATTATTTTTAGTTACGTAAGCAATTCACATAGATATTTTATCTAGGTAAGGTAATAATGTATCCATTTCACCCATATAACTATTTTGATATTCAAACGAAACTTTTTTTCTTTGATGTTTCTGAATTTTGAATCACATATGAATATATGATATGTAGTTGATTGATTCATATAGCTGATTAATCTACACAGCTGATTTATGCTGAGATATATATAGTTGTTTGTTTCACATAGATGATTATGAATATAGGATACATTATAATTATTTTTTTAATTGGGTTTTATAATTAATTTATTCCAAGGAATTATATTTTCATGTATGGTTCTCCATGCCTCCAAAAAAATAAGTTACAGTTTTGTATACCATGATGTAGATGTGGTAGTTGACTGAAGCCACAGATATCGTGGGGATTTAATGTTTGAAAATTTTTCTATAATAAAATTGGTGTATATTGTTTATGAATGGAAGTGAAATTATTGAGATAAAATCATTGATGATAAATATGGTTTGTGTGAGAGAAAAATACTAGACCCTATTGACACATGGTGGAGAGTAGATAGTGAGAGACACAGAAAAACAAAAGTGTGAGTCTGAAGATGAGGTAATATAGTTCTTCAGAGACCAACATCTATTAGATCTCAGGCCTTTAAGAGGTCTGAGGATTCATTTTTAGAATATATATTTAGTGATTTCATCACTACCCTATGATAAATAATTTTTTCATATTCTATAGTCTCGTGTTAGGAGATCTATATTCATTATTGTTGAAGAAATCTAGTATTCTAGTGATCTTCTTTAGTGTGTGTAATAAACTTTTTTATTAAATTGGGAGGATTTGTTATTTTTTATGAAACCTAACATGTGTGGTGGTATGCTACATGATTTATTATAACTTTATTTCACTTGGGGATATATTTAAAATAACTTTTGGTTGGTTAGTAACCATGCATTGCAAGAAGTATGATTCCACACTGAATCCTAACCTTGTAAAACATACATGTCCCTTACACTTTATTTTATGAATGATTATGTGAGGTGTGTTATTTCTATTTTGGGTGGATCTTACTCTAATAATTCTCAAAGTCTTGTTTTTTAAAAGGAATTGTAAAAACATGCCCCCACTAATTCAACCCTCACCCTCCTTCTCAATGGAGGAAACTTATCATGATAAGCACTTCATAAGGTGAAATTTTCAATGTATGGGGAATAATTGAGAATCCAAAGAGGAACTTGAATCCTAAAATGACATTAGGAAATTATATTGTATTGTATTTGGATAAATTAAAGGAAAATCATGTAGATATTATAAAAATGTTATAGTATTGCATAAAAAAGAAATTATTTAACAATGATGAGAAATCAATTGTGGGGATTGATCAAAATAAAAATGTGGTGATAATTGATACTAACCCACAATTACTCTCACCTTGAAAGAATATTCATTTTGGTAACTTATAAAACCCTAAAATATCAAAAAAATAGCCTCAAAGATACATAACAATATACAAAAAAATATAGTTTATTATTTTTTAAATATGGGTATTACTTAGTATGTGTGTTTCACAGCCAAGAAGAACATCAAGAAATATGAAAAATAGATACAAAAGAAAAAAAATTATATACATAGTATGTTTTTAATGGAAAATATTTTTCTTATTAAGGATATAGACACAAATCCATGTATTGATCATTAATGAGAAAACGATTCATCTAATAAATACCAAAGGATACATTCTCAATTGTTTGAGGAATATTTTAGTTGGTTGAAAACATACAATAAATTTTGAAACATACAATATAAGGATGTTCCCTCAAATCTGTAGGATAAAATAATATATTCACCACCAAAAGAGATTAAGTAGTGGATATGGATCAAGAAGAAAAGGGGAAAAGGATAATTTTTTATAAATTTCATTGAAAGAAATAATAAAGATAGATTTGGGGTCCTTCATAGAGGATTCAATTTCTATATAATGGGAAATAAAAATCTTATCATGGGAATAAACTATAACAATGAAGGTGTCATTTGATTTGAAAATGATAAAGGCTTCAAGATCATCAGCTCCAAGAAATCAAAAATTAGAGGTAAATACATGAGGAATATGAATGTCTTGGTAGTCAAAGGCCTTAGTCACAACTTTCACTATCTAAGTAAATTATGTGACTTGATTCAGGAAATAAACATCACCATGAAGACTTTAATCATCAATGGAAGAGATAACATAATTTTAATGTAAGGGAAGCGCACTACGAGGAAACTGTGACAACCCAATTATTTTTAAAAATATATCAGTTTTATATATTATTATTATTTATGTTATAAATTTATATTTATTTAAGAAATATTTATTTTATGATTTATATATATTTATTACATGTCAAAAATATATTATATAATCAATTTATATACTCAATATACATTTAAATTTATTATGTTTAAATTATGATAGAAAATAAGTTTTATTTGAGGATTAAAAAAATTAAAAATGATTTCAAACTGTGGTCTATTTAAAGAATTATTTAATTATTTTATCATTTATAAATGGAAATTTATATGAATTATATGATTTCAGTTTTAAATTTATTATTATGAAAAACATATAAATGATTTTATCAAGGTATAAAATATTAATGTAGTTTTTTATTTTAGAAAAAGAATGGTTTTGATTATAAATGTGTTGTTTTACTATATATTATATGGTTTTATTTAAAAGTTTAATATATAAAATTCAGAATATTAATTTTATAAGATATACTTTATTTTTTATTTCATCATTTCATAATCTTATTAGGGTTAGTTTTTTTTATTTTTCTAAGAAAGTTTATTTTTTGGTGAATAGTGAAAAAAACAATTTTTATGAATACAATATGATTTTTTAAATAATAATAATATAAATAAGATATTAAAATTTATGAAAATAATGAAAATTAATTTAAAAAATAATATACTCAAAAATTCATATAAATTTTATTCAAATAATTTTAAAGTCAATATAAATATGAAAACATTTATTAGTGTTGATGCAATGCCTGCACAACATTGGAAAAGTAAAAAATGATGCCTTTAAGATAATATTTAAGAAAGTGTAAGTCTCTTATAGAATAAAAGAGCTAAAACTGATGACTAATAAAAATTTTGGATATATATTTTTGAATTTTATAATTATATAACAATTTAATTATCCAAATGCTTACCCAGCACTTACGCTAGGTATGAAAAGTTAAAATTCATAAAATAAAAATGCTATCATGATATAAATGGGAATAAATAATATTATGAATATTTTTATATGATTATATTGATAAATTAAATTTTTATTTTAGTTCATTGTTTTTTTAATGCTTATTAATATCATAATTATCCAAAATGCTTATGCAGTGTTGATGTAGAGCATATGAAAGTAGGATAAAAGTCAAAGTAAATGGTTTTAAAAATACATAAAATGATAATATTGAGAGGAATTATTATTGATGAATTTTTTTATACAAATTGTGGATAAAAAATTATTTAAATATCTATATCATAATCCCATAAGTTACCAATATATTTTTTATATCAAATTATGAAGAAACCCCTTAAAATGATTTTAAGGTACATTTACTATTTAAAAATAATTTATAGACTGATTAAAAAATAAATAAATATTATACTAAGTCAGTTTTTATGGGTAATAGTCTAAAATATCATATATTTTCTACTTGTGAACCAATTTCAATTTTAAAATTAAAATCTTGGCCCCTAAAGATTGTATATTTTTTAAAATTCCAATGAATTTTGCATATAAAGGGGGGTGTCATTCTAACCAATCTAAAACACGTCTCAATTTAGGTTTTCCATAAATATTAAATGAAAAACCCTTTTTAATTTTTACTTTTAAAATTAATAAGGCTTTCTAATTTCCAAAATTCATTTCTTCGAATTCCTTATACTATATCCTAATGAGGTGGTTCGAGGAGCAAGGTAAGGATCAACAAGCCCCTTTTTTATTTTTTTATTTTTTGCTTAATTATCTTAGAAATATTTTATAACATATCTTATTTTGATTATATAATTAAATTTTCATGGTATTATCCTAAATTTACTTCATCAATGATTATATATCATCCATTACTTCTCACTGGACAATTTTTTGTAAGTCTCTTCTATGTCAAAATATGAGGTTTTCCAAAACTGTGATTTTTCATTTCAGATATTCTATTACTCTTTTAAATAGAATAAGTAATATTTAAAATTAACCTAGAAACATTATTTTAATTATAATATAATTATTTTATAAAACTAAAATACATATTAGGTTTTACATTCTTTTAAAAAAATTATAAAACATCATTCACCATGGTGGTTTTACGCTACCTAAGTTAATGATGTTGTTTTAATAAATATATTTGTTTTATGGATGTTCATAAAATTTGATTTAATATTTTAATATAAAATTAATATAAAATTAATATATTTATTATTATTTAGTAAGGGAAAAATATATATCATAACAATGAAATTAAAACTAAATAATCATAGTCATTTTTAACCATCAAAAGTAGTTTTATCAACAAAAATTCTATTAATGGTGACTATTTCATGAACTATTGAACTTATTTTCTTCTAGAATGATATGTACACAATAGCTTGAAAATTATGGAACATGTTGAAGCATTTTAAAAGTAACTTTTAAAAATAAAAATATTTCAATCACCTTTGGATATTATGAACCAAATAACCACAAAACGACTGACGTGAAAAATTAAAATTTGTAAAATGAATAAAAAAAGATAATAAATGAAATAAAAGAAATTATAAAAAAATATTAATCAAGTAAATAATTAATATATTTCAGTTATTCATTAGAGTAGTGGATGAACGATGTGAGTCTAAACTCGTGGTGAGGGTGTTTTATTTTAAAATTTTACTTTGAATGTTTTGAATATTTCATATCAACTCATTTTCCTCTATGTTAATATTATTTATTTTTTATTATAAATTTATTTATCTATACTTTTAAATACCCTGACACCAATAGACCAGATTTGGTGGTTACTTTAATACATTGGAATAAGATACAATTAATCACATCCCAAATGACTAAATAATTTACTAGTCATGGAAAAGTAGATACATATATGATTCCTATTTTACTTTTGAAAAAAAATTACAACATAATTTATTTTTTTGAAAATAACATTATTCACTCTAGTATATCCATTCATAATAATGATAGTACACTTAATGGATTCTTGTATAATGGAAACCAAATAAGGGGGATCTCAAATTCTCAATAAGGGTTAAGTGAAGTGGAAGATATCATAAATCAGTAATCTTAATCAACATATAATAGTAAATAACTAAACACGCATGTCATTTAATCAATAAAATAATAATGAAATGCATCTAGAGATAATACCATTATAAAAATCTCAGGGATAATAATAACTAAATTATTAATGAAGTTAATGATTAATTATTGGATGACACATCTCAGACACATAATTACTACCATCAATACCTTTCATAAGATATTTTAAAAATACTAGGTACAAACTGATTTGGTTTATCCAACATTACCTATATTGTCAAGACCTTTCACAAGATATTTTAAAACTACTGAGTGCAAACCAATTAGGTTTGGCCAAATCATTTGCATTTTGATACCAACTGATACATCATGTCGATTCCTATAAATGGTCACCACCCATACGTTCATTCCTTGTATATCAAATAATCTATTTAATTCGTGAATCAATATGCCTTATTAATAAAATCAATAATGGTCCGTATTGGAATTACTTTTCATACGAAATATCAACACTTTTCCCAATCAAAATGACTATAAAACATCCAAATAAATTTTATGAATAGTATCATAGGAGTAAATTCTCAACAAAATATTCAATGAAGTATGTTTACATAGATGAAAATACATTAAAGATATTACTAGAATATTTTTTGAGGAAAATGCCCTTTTACTTTGAAAATGATTTTTAAATTTCAAAATAAACACACTTAATAAGGAAATCAATTTACATTAAAAGAAAATTTTAAAATTGTAAATTAATATTAAAATCATTAAGGAATCATGATGGTAGGAAAAAAATTTATGACTTATAAGTTAAAAAACATTCCTTTCGCACTTTTTAGAAAATTAACTTGTTTGGAAAATGACAAGAATATTCATTTTAAAACATTTTTAAGAAAGAAAAAAATGGTAACAATTAATTTTAAAAATAATTAGAGAATAGTAAATAAATTTTTGAAAAAATTTTAATAAAAAATTGAATTTAAAATAAATATTTCTTAATATTTACTGAAAGCTAAACAATCTTGAATAGGGATGAGATTGTAAAATAAACCCTTACCACTTCGGTATCTTTGGAATCATCACCCCATGAAGTAAATAACTTAAAATTAAAGTTTAATTACCATTAATACAAGTATATTAGTGATATAATATATAAAAGCTTCATTATATACACCACACAAAAAAAATAACTGTTTAATATGGAATTTGTATCACAGAAGTAAAAGTACGACGAGAAACACTTACCCCTTTATAATAAGTTGAATTGTATGACCCATGTAAGAATAAAATTTTAAAAAAATTAACTATAATGATAGTAAATAAATTCATGATATAAAATATCAAAGGTTCATTATATACACCTCATAAAATAATATACATTCATAACATCAAAATATGCCTCAATGAAAAAAAATTGAGACGAATCCCTTTACCCCACGCTTCCCTATATTTGAACATGTCTTAAACTACTATATTATAGTTTAAAACATTTTATTAATTTATAACAGAACCTTATTCATATTTATTAAATCTTATATGATCCTTTAATAATATCTTACCATCTGATCATTAATAATATTTCATGATTTTTACTATTTTTGGTGTTAACAACTTTGTTTTTCATGTATGGTTTGATTTGGTAGTTACAGCCCTCATACTTTTATCATAGTTAAATCATATAAATAATAATAAATATGGTTTAAATATAATATTATATATATATATATAGATTCATCCCTAAAGATATAGACTGAAAAATGAATTACACCATTCATGGAGATAGTAGGCCATACGTACACATGAATGTTGTCTTCATTTTCTGATGGATAAAACAAACTAATGGTAAAGAATTATGATTATTTTATATATATAATATTTATACATTATTTCCATATTTATTATCATCCAAGTAATGTGGTGATGAAAAACTAATTATACCTCTATGTGGAGACGGTAAGTTATACATACACATGCATGATGCTTTTGTATTTTATAGGATGGATAAAAGGTGGAATATGGTTGTCTCAAAATAATATTAAAATATAAGTATATATATAACACTAGAGTTATTAACTTAGTATTTAAATAACATATCAATAGGAATTACAATAAAAAATAATCTTTAAAGAGATGGTAAATATTATTAGCTCTTCTTCAGCAGACTTCCTTTAGATCTCTTCTTAAGGGATCTAGGGTTTCTATTTTGTAAGGTTCAAAACCTCTATAACATAGATAAGTTTGTTTATAAGATAAATAGAAAAATTTTGGTTGATATATATGGCTCTAATCTATCTAATTAAGTTAAGTAAGGGGTTCACTTTTATAATTGAGGCGATGAGCATTTTTTGAATGTCTCAAAATATTAAAATATAATAAGATTGTTCTAGATCCAAATACATCAAAATAGTATCTAAATTAATAGGATCAAAAAATTTAGACCATATATTATCCATTTTCTGATAATTTAATGTTTTTATGATTTTTAAATAATTTAATAAAATATTATATTCATGAAATGTGATTATTTTCAATTTTGATAAAATTCATTACTTTGACTATAATAAAATCATTACGATAATAAAACTTTAAAAAAATATTTTAATACATCCCAAATATTCCATATTAATCTATAAAAAAATTATCATGTTAATTAATTCAAATTATATTAATTTTAATATTTTTAATATCATTTATTTGATTTATCAATTATTTGAATATTTACTGCATCACTATTGTATAAAATAATATTTATTTTGAATTAGATTAATTTTAATATTTTTAATATAATTTATTTTATTTATCAATTAATTTGATATTTATTGCATCAGTGTTGTGTAAAATTATTATTTCTTCACTAAAAAATAAAATAAATCACCATGATGTATCTAAATATTTTATCATTCAAAATAATATTTATTTCGAACATATCCTCTGGATAACCACATATTAAAAATTTTATTGTTATTAAAAACATGAAAGTTACATCTTTGACCTTTCTTTAAATAAAATATTATAAAGGTCATATCTCATGCAAATTGCCATAATTGGTCATACAAGAGAAACGTGAATTATTATGGATGAATATTACTCATATTTATTAAATATAGAACTCATGAATAAAAATATGGACTCAATTTTCTTATAACTAAAAACACATAAGTGGTATAATTTAATTTAATATTAAACTCGCAAAACGTAACAAAAATATTTTTGTAAAAAAAACATTTTTAAGGTATAAAAAAGTTTTTATTAAAAATTAAATCATGAAATTGAATCCAATAAACTTAATTGGATTCTTAATAATATAACATGAATAATTATACTTTGGAACCAATTAAAAACTTAATTTTTAAATGCTTGAAATAAAAATATATCTTTCAATAAAAATAGTATTTTTCATTATTCATTTAAAAATAAATATTTTCATAAAAATAACAAAAAAAACTCCATTTGATAATATTTATATGATTATTTAAAAAAATATGTTCATTTTTTCAAATATAATTTCTAAAATTTTAAAAAATTAATTATATTTATTTTCTTATATAAAAAATAAAAAAATTGAAGAAAACATTTATTTGAAAAATAAAATGACGTTACAAAAAAAATATATTTTTATTTTCTAAGAATAAATAATTTTTTTTTGAATATGAACTTTATATATACTTCATAATATAGTTAATCTTATTCACACCATCCAATTTAATGGATAGTTTATAACAGTCATGTTAAATTAATAATATTTAATATTATATCATGGTTCATTTAAGATCGGTGCTGAGAGAACTACAAGCTATAAATTGAATTTTATATATTATAAAATATATGGTTACAACATTATCCCCACCTTTAATAAAAAAATTTCCTTTAAATTTAAAATTTCACTTCAAAAATAAAGGATTGATATTTCAAATTCTTTTGTGAAATCCCACATTGTGAAAAGGGTCAATAAAACATTCATTTGAAAAGATAGAACACTAATTACATAGATCATCAGATTATATGTTTAAATATAGAATAAATTATTTTGGATGTTAAAAAATTTATATATAAGAGAAAAGAAACTATTAAGTACTGATAGAGACTGGTGGTGAACATTATCATGAGAAATGTGAAATAAAAAAATGTATATCTATGATCAGTTAAAATACCATTGATTTATTAGTAAGAAAAATAAATGGATAAATTTTTTGTCCCAAAATCCTTTTCCTAGAGTTGAGTAATTCTTATACTACCAAGAATAATAACATAATGAAATATACTTACTTGAAAAGTAGAGTTTCATCTTTTAATGAATTTCCACTATAAATCATATTTTTCTCTGAATGATGAGTAAGATTTTTTTCCTAAAGAAATATAATAAACTTATACAAAACAAAAAATCCATAAAAGAAAATTATTTATTCCTATTTTCTTTATACATTAACCAAATCCAATAAGGTTAGTAAAATATAAGATAATTCCCCAAAAAATAAACTTTCCGGTGAATCAAACTACTTTAATCTCCTAGAATTCAACAATAATACCAAAAATTAAAATTAGATCATATAATAAATAATTATCCTTAAATTTTCCAAAAAATATTCCAATTAAAGATTGAAAACCAAATATCTTAAGGATTATATAACACAATATTCCAAGATAAATTTCATATTTATTTCTAAAAATGTGTGTTCCCTAAATATAGAATCAAGATACACTAACCATAATCTGAATAACCTTACATATAATAAAATTATATATTCCTCAAAAAAATCAACCCGTATTCCTAAAATTTACCTTAATCATACAGGGTTCCCAAAATCATGAGCATGTTCTGACATAAATCATTTAACACCAAATCAATTTCTAATCTCATGGTTATCTATATGATAAAACATATGTTCCCAAAATGAACTTTCCTTTATTTTTAATATAATTTAAATAAATAAAAACAATTTCATACAAATCAGGACATCACATAGGCCAGTGGAAGGATATGCACCCTTAATTCCATTAGATTTTGGGTTCAAGTCTCATGGCCTTGTTGGATGTGACAAGTTATCACATGACCTGTAGGTTTTCCTTTTTCTAAAAAACTATTAATATAATCCTTACAACATTCTAAAAAATAAACTTAATATATTCAACATTAAATAAATTTTTTAATATCAATTTTTATCTTATACATTTTATTTTTCATTCACAATAATATAATGACCCATAATTACCTTAAAATAAAAGATCATATAAACCCTAAAGTTATCCTTACCTTTAAAATTATGTCCAAAAATGTAAAGGAATTATTACTTAAATTAATTTTTCACTAAAACACATACTAAACCAATGGGTTTTAGTGCCAAAAATCTCTTCCAATATATTCTTAATCATTATTAACTCACAAAACACAAAATCCCAAATGGGTGTTTAAGAATTTAAACTTATGATCAACATTGAACTCAAAAACCCATAATGGTGTCTATAACTCATTAGTTACTGAAAACTAAATGCTTAAAAATAAATATAATTCCTTATACATTTCATGATTCTTCAAAACATAATACCATTATTTAAATAATTCTTCAATACATTTTCTATCACATTTATTTTTAAACCATTTTTTTCTGGTTCCAACCATTGAATAAAACCGAAAACAAAATTTTCAAGCATAAAACTATAATATTCAGAGTAATCTATCAAATAATCATGAAATATTATTCAAATTATTCTAAATAATGAAACCTTATTCTCAATATATGAGTCCTTAAGTTTAAACTATTTTATCCAGGATCATTACCAAGTCTATCGGATGTTATCCTATACTTAGACTTATCCTTAGAATCATTCATATCGTTGTGTTCCCTAATCTATGTTTTGTTAAATTTAGTTCCCAAGGATTTTACTAAAATTACTCAGATACCAACTGTAAAAATACATACCTTAGTAGTACTTATTTTTTTTACTTTATTAAATTGTCGTAGGATAAATTTAATCACATCCTAAATGATGGAATATATTGGAAAAAATCCATCAAGGTAAATTTGTAGTGTTTTTGGGTTGATTTTATTTTTTGAGAAAGAAAGTTTATGCAGATAGTTGTGATATTCTAGCATGTTTTTTGACTAGGAATGTTTAAAAAGATCTAATATAGATGAATGTATACACTATAAGTTGTATATAAAGTTTCTTGTACAAGGTGGCATTGTTTCACAGTGTTTTCCAAATTTTTATGGTCGAAACTTTTTAGGAGGACTCAATCTTTTCAAAAGTTTTATTTCTAGAAATGATTCTTTATATATATGGAAATGTTATAGATTTCACAAATATTGGGTGTTTTGTGACATTTTGGAGCTTTGAGAAGGCACAGTGATTCGTGAGGTTTGAAGGCTTAGGAATGCATGAAGGGTTGCTAGTAAACCTCTGCAACTATGAGAATTTATGCGAATAGGAAATTTTTGTGGTGCTTTGAAAATATAATTATTTTCCCAAAAAATAATCAATATATTTTAGAAAAGATTGTACAAATTTTTTAAGCTTTGTGAAATGGATGAAATGCCTATAAATAGGCCTCTACCCACTTCATTTGAATTAACCAATCCTTAACGAAAATCCAATGGTTCTGGATTCAAAAAAGTGATTCATAAAGGATTTTTTTATGAAAATATTTTCCTAAGATAATCTATTTTTAATATAAAATATATTTAGGAAGTCTATCTCATCTTCATGAAATTTGTGATTATCACAAAATAATTGATCTTTTTGAAGGCTAAGTATGATTCATGAAAGGTGTGATCATTGTAAAGGCTAAGTGGGCTTCATAAAATGAGTAAAATTCCTAAAGTTTTTTCTTTCATTAAAAAATTTATGTGATTCTAGAAAGTTTTGGGGTTCATGAAATAATTTTATTCTTATGAAGAACTTGGTAGTTTTTCAAAGGTTGTGGGAGATTCATGAAATATTTTAGCTTCATGAAAGTGGTGTCAATCAAAAAAAATTTGAAATAGGATTTACAAAAAAATATGTAGAAAAGTGGTATTCATAAACTGGATAAATTTGGAGCTTAATGATGCACCAAATGAGGTGTAAAAAATATTTATTGAAGTGATAAAAGGAGAATCATATGAATGAGTAGTGGGAACACTTTAGTTGAGACAGCAGTGAGTTTTAAATTGTGATTTATTATAAACCAGGAGGGACAATAATTTTTATAAGAACTTTGTAACAGTAGTTTACTTCAGCGAATAGGAACATTGAATTTTTATGCTCCTTGTACATATCCCAATTTGGGTAAACTAAGTAAAATTATTTTGTCTTTTTCATACTTTGATTTCTTTCGATACATTACAATGGTAAACGGAGAGAAATTTTTTTGTTTAATGATGAAAAAAACTAAGGTGAACTAGTTTTAATATGTCATACCCTGATTCACCCCCCCCCCAGGGTATTTAACCTGGTTAGATTAAAAATTGGTATCATAGTAAATGTTATTTTCATTGTTTCTCTCTTAAGGTTTTCAATGTTGGTTGTCAATCATAAAGGTATTATGATATTTTATGGAATAAATTTTCAATTATGAAAGAATCAAATGAATAAATATTTATTATCTCATGGAATAGATATATTTAAGGCAACAATGCATGGTATTTCATCTAGTGTGGATAGTGGTTCTTTATCAGAATTTGACCAAAGGTAATTGGATGCTAACATCAAATGAATCAATGCTTTATGGGGATCTCTATCCAGTGAAATATAAAATAAGGTTATGTTGTGTAATTTATCACATGTTTTTTGGGAGAACTTGATATATATTAATGAGGGATACTAAAAAGTTAGAGAAGTAAAACTATAAGTTCTATGGAATAATATTGAGTATCTAATAATGCACCCTAATGAGTCTATAGATTAATTCTTTGACTGAGTGAATTTTTTTGTGGAATACATGCATAGTCTTAGAGAAAATATTGAAGATGTAAATATCGTTTTGAGCATCTTATGAATACTTTCACCTCATTTGAATATAAAATTCTTTGTACAAGATGATAAATATACAAACTAGTTGACACTAGATAGCTTTCACAGTAATCTTATCACATACAAGATGATAAATGAAGATATTGAATCTATGAAAAAATGTAATTCAAAATAGGTGTCATTAAAGGCCATGAGAAATCCCACCATTGATGATGTTCATGAAGAAAAAGAGATTGATGAGTTCATGTAATTCCTCTCCTTAAATATGAAAAGAGGAAAATTAAATATCAATGGGAAACTCTCACTCACTAAATTTTGATTTGTAAAGGTTGTAAATCATGTAGAAATGTGCCTTAAGAAGTTTCAAGATGATGATGAAGATTATGTTGAAACTAACTTGAAGAACTCTCCATCCTATATGAAAGGTAATAAAAAATTTAGAGAAAGTTATTTAAAAAGAAAAATCTTATTTCACAATAAAATAAATGTTCATAATAATTTGAGGTTGATGAAAAGAAAAATATAAAATAACACGGAGTAAATTCTACGGAGTAAGTTGTAGGTGTCTACCAGAAAGGGGAAGAAAGAATCAATGTTAAAGAATAATTCAAAGGAATATTTTATCTCCAGGATGAATTAGATGCTACTCTTGAAGAGATAGTTGTTTTTAGAGAAAAAATAAAAATAAAATAGAGTGGTTCGTGATACCGAACTCTATATGCATTAGTATGGAGAAGATAAATCTGAGAAGATGGATGAAATTGAAATGCTTAAGTCTACAATTTCAAATAACTTGGAATTTTTTTTTCTGTCCATGCTCAATGTTAATGAATAGAAAAGAGAGATAAATATTTTGAATATCACATAAAATGATCAAATAAAATGTATCCAAGAACATTAAGAGGAAATTTTCAACCTTTGAATAAAATTAGAAGATCATGAGAGACTCTTGACTTTCAATGTAGTATCAGGGAAGTAGATTACTCTAGAGACAGAAAAGATGGAAGTGGAGAATATAGGTCCAACAAAATGGAAGTAACATTCAAATTCAAATTATAAGGCTAGTATGGGGGTTGATAGAAAACAAAAAAGTCTACTTTGATTGACGTTATACTGCAAATGCCCAATCTACGAGTGAAATTGATTTGGGTATAAATCAAAATGAGAATACTCATAGAACCAAAGAAATAACCATCCCTACAATAAGGTATAGAAATACACCTTGTATCATTTGTTATTATCATGGAAATATGGGAGATTATTAAAATTTATGTTCCATAGAAAAAATATATTGAAGGGAACAATAGAAATAATTGAATCCACATAGAGTTCAATATTCCATAAATGATTTTATTGGTCACTATTTTTGGTGTGGATTATTTAGACATATGTCCAGATATTTCTCATTAATAATGAAGAGTAATGTACTGAAGAAGGATGAAAGTGGTCATAAGCAGCAGATCAATGTATCATCAAATAATCCAAAGACAAAAAATTGATTTTTATCTCTACTTGATGAAGCTGGTTTATCATAATTCAAGGATGATGAATATTATCAATCAATAATGGGTATGAAGTAAAGGCATTTAACAAAAGGAAATAAGATTATCTGAAAGTGGTTATGGATATTCCCCTTAAAGCATAATATCATGTTGGTGTATGTATCCTTAATAGTGAATGCACATCCCATATGATGGTAAATAAGGATATTGTCATATTCATTAATTATAAAAATGAGGGTGTTGTCAAATTTGAAAATGATAAAGGCCTGAAGATTATTAGCTAAGAATAATGTAAATTTTGGGTAAAAGATATAATATGTATTGAGGTCTTTGTTGTCAAATATCTCAATAAAAAATTTCTAAGTGATAGTTAACTATGTGACTCAGGCCATGCTATAAGATTTGTCATGAATTTGTGTATGATTAAGGGAAAATATGGTACAATTTCTTTACAAGGAAAGTGTATGAAGGGTAATCTCTACCATGTGAGTAAATCATAATATGCATTCTTTCATTCTAGAGAGGTAGAAAATAGGTTTTTGAATAAACGTCTTTTCTATCTATGCCAAACATCCCTGGAATATTTTTTCAAATAAAAATATTCTTGAGATATCCCAAATCTATCACGTGATTGTACTCACACCTACAATTCTTTTCAAAAAGGGAAGATTATCAGAAAAAATACAAGGCAAAAGAGAAACACTCAACCAGAGTGCTTGAATTGGTACATGCATATGTGTGTGGGCCTATCTCACCAATATACATTGATGGTAAGAGGTATTATGTTATTTTATTTGATTATTTTAGAAGGATTTCATGGGTATTTTTCATTTCCCACAAGTCTGACATGTTCAATTTCATGAAAACAATTTTAAAGGGAATCTGAAAGGATTATTGGAGAGGATTATGAAGTTTTGTACTGATAATGGTATGGAATTAAAAAATATCCAAGTGGAAGGTTATCTTGAGAAACATGGGATAAGGCATCATGTTTTAGTGGTGAGAACTCCTCAAAAAAATTCAATTGTTTATAGGATAAATTGGATCATAACCAACATGGACAGAACAATGTTAATTGAAAAATACCTACCAAATAAATTGTGGATGGAAATGGACTTTTCATAGGTAAACATATCAAATAGGGATCTATAATTTTTTAATGAATAAAATAATTTTTACTTAGTATATTATGTAAATAAACCAATATTGAAATACTTTATAATATTTGGATGTAATTGTTTTATTCTCAATAAGGAGAAACATAGAAAATTATAATCTTATGGAGATGAGGGGATATTCCTTGGTTATTCAGGAAAAATAAAATAATATAAACCCTCTAACAAGGGTATAGTAAAAGTAGTTTAAATCAAGGACATCAATGTAGTATATAATTAATAGAATATTCCACAACTCAGTGAACAGTTCCCCGATGAAAGTGATGAGGAGGTAAGAAACTCAAGGGGAGAAGAAGTGGAAGATGTCAATTCAGAAGAAGATATAGATGATGAGTAGGAGGAAGTTAAATATATAACTGTATGGAAACTGAATAGTAAAGATTAAATTGAAAGGAAAAATATCATTGGGGATTAACCAACACTAGTTCAAACATAGATAATAAAGTCTCTACATCATGAATCCTTTATAACTTCAGTGGAGACTGAATGTTTTGAAGAACCAGCTAGATATAAGAACTGTGTACACTCTATGAAAGAATAGGTTGACCAAATTGAGAAGAATCAGAAGTGGGAGACTATTTTTATACTAAAATATAAGAATGTCCTTGAGAAAAAATGGTTCTTCTACAAAAAAAAATGAATAAATATGGTACTTTAATTTGAAACAAAAGCATAACTAGGGTAAAAAAGGGTACTCCTAGGTAGAGGGTATTGATGCTAATGAAAAAATTTCACCTGTTTCAAGGCTCTATGTAATTATATTACTCTTTTCCATAACCTTGCAAAGAATGATCATTTTTTTCCATGTGGATGTTAAGTCAGTGTTTCTGAATGGGGTTCTAAAAGAAGAAGTTTATATAGATAATTTAAATGGTTTTCTCAATCATGAAGATGAAAATAAATTTTTTCGGATGAGAAAGGTTATATATGGGTTGAAACAAGCATTAAGGTCATGTTATTTAAAATTGGATCTATCTTGGAAGAAGATTAGTTTTTAGTGTCAGGGATTTGATTATAATATTTATGTAAAAAATGATATAAATAAAAATAATATGGTGGTGATATATGTCAACAACATAATTTTTAGTGGATCATAAGAAGTGAAATACAAATAGTTTTCCCAATTCATGAAAAGTGAGTTCTAAATGTCAATGATTAGTGAACTAAAAAATTTACTTGGTTTACAGGTGACATGAGGAAGGAAAAAAATTTATCTACCAATAAAAAGATGGAAATTATGTTTTGAGGAGATATTTAATGGATAATTACAAGTAGATAATGAATTTGGTGGCTACCTTGATGTAACTGTCATGATTTGATGAAGTAAAAGTTGTTAATATTAGAGAATATAGCCAGATCATTAACAGTCTATTATATTTAATATAAAAAATACCTGATATTATTTTTTCAAATTTCCAAGAACAAAGGTATCAAATAGATACAAAATAACTCCACTTAACTATAATAAAAATAATACTTCAATTTATCAAGGGAATAGTGGATTTCTGATTTATATACAATGAAAAATATTAGAAAGACTTATTGGGTTATAAAAATGCATATTGGACCAGTTCAACAGATGATATAAAATCAATTTCAGGTGGTGCATTCTATCTTGGAAAATTTTTTATTTCTTGGATAATCATGTAACGGGACAGAAAAAGTTGAATATATTGAGGCTACTTAAGCTTGAACATAATTATTATGGATGAATCAGTATCTTGATGATATGGGATATTAAGTGAAGTCTCCGATCAGAATCCATTGTGATAATTCAAGTGGTATATATCTTATAAAAAATCCAATCCATCACTCATGTACAAAGAAAATTAAAATCGAGTACCATTTTATCAAGGAGAAGGTGGATCATGTTCTTGTGAAATTGGATTATGTGCCTACAGAAATCCAAGTTGTTGACATTATAGAAAATCCCTTACCCAAAGAGGTAATTGAGCGGTATCAACTGGCACTTGGAGTTCAGTCAACTCCCCACACTTGAAAGAGTGTGGATGTAGAAAACCCTCTCACTGAGGTATATTGTTATTTCTATAATGTGATAATATGTGTTCTTTGTAATGTTGTATCCACAATGGAATGACCATTGGGTTCATTGAAAAGGGTAGAGAAAATATCAAGGTAGGGGGAGAAGCTAATATGGGGAGATGTGAAGGAGGGGGGTTTAAATATAATGATGTTGAGAATGATAGATCAAATGTTATATATCTTGATAGGTGGACATTGATAATTGTGTAATCCTATCATGGTTGTAATAATTATATGGAAAATGATCCTAGATACAGGAATTGATACCCTGTAAGTGGTATAGAAAATTGTGTGTATAAGGTGGTTCTATTTCATAGTGTATTCCAAATTATTAGAGTCCAAACCATGGAGGACACAAGCTTCCAAAAAAATTTATTTTGAGGAATGAATATTTATATATATGGAAAATTCATGTATTTCATGAAGATTGGGTGTTTCATGATGGTTTTGTGTTTCTCTAAGTCTTAGTGATTTGTGAAGGTTTTATGTTTCATGAATGCGTGAAGGGTTGATTGAAAACCACAACAAATATGAGAAGCTTTGTGAATAGGAAATTTCCTTGATACTTCTTGAAGATAAGGAGTTTTGTGAACAAGAATTGGGATCTTTAAGAAAAAAATTTACAATCATGGAAGCTTTTCAAAATGGAGGAAATGCTGATAAATATGCCTCTTCCCCCCTTATTTTAACTAATAAAGCCTTGAAAAAAAATTAAATGCTCTTGATTCGTGAAGGTGATTCACAAATGATTTTTTTCATGAATATTTTTGCAAGATGATCTAGTTTTCTAAGAAAGTATATTCATGAAGTCTATATCATCTTTGCAAAAGTTTTGTTCATTGAGAAGGTATTGATATTATCAATTGATAAGTAAGCTTTGTGAAAGGATGGAGCTTTGTGAAGGCTAAGTGAGATTTGTGAAAGGAGTAAGCTTTACGAAGGTTGTTTTGAGCATGATAAATGTGGTGAGCTTCATGAAAGTTGTGGGGTTTTCAAAATCAATTTATTCTTGTGAATAATTGGGTAGTTTTTTGAAGTTTTTGTATGATTCATGAAAGAAGGGAGCTTTGTGATGGAATTTATCATCATGAAAGTGTTGAAAATGGATTTACTAATAAATATGTGGTAAATTGGTATTCATCAAGTGGATGAAAGTGGAACTTAATGATGCACCAAGTGAGGTGTAAAACATATTTATTCAATTGATTAAAATGATAATCATCTAAAGGATAAGTTATAACACTTTAGTTGAGAGGGGAGTGGGATTTCAAAATGTGATATGTTGTAAACCAGGATGGATAGTGAGTCTTCTCCAAACTTTGTAATATATGTACGCTTTAGTGGATTTTCTACATAAGAACATTGCTTTTGTATGCTCCTTGGATGTATCTTGGTTTGGGTGAACCAAGTTAAATTATTGGGCCTTATACATTATTTCATTTTTGTTCAGACATTTTATAGGAAAGGGAGAGAAAATTGTTTTGTTTAACGACAAACCAAGATCTAAAGGGGAAGTGGGTTTAATTTGTCATACCCTGATTTTTCTCTATATGAGGGTATTTAACCTGGTTGGACTGACATAATATTTTAATAGTGTTTTTAATTTAAATACATACATGATTCCCATTTTACATTTGAAAACAAAAATTAAAACATAATTTTTCTTTTTTGGAATTACATTATTCCCTCTAGCCTATCATTTCATAACAATTATAGTACAGTTCATGGATTCCTAGGAAAAGAAAATAAATAAGGGTGATCTAAAATTATTTTTAATGGTTAAGTATAGAGGAAAATATCATAAATCAATTATAATAATCAACATGTAAAGGTAAATAACAAAAAATTCATTCCATTTAATCAATAAAATTATAATCAAATGAATCCAAAGATAATATCATTGTGAAAATATCATAGATAATAATATCTAAATTCCTAATAAATGAAATGATTAATAATTGGATGTCATTTCTTAGGCACATGATGCCTCTACCATCAAGACCTTTCACATGATATTTTAAAACTATTAGGTTCAAACCAATTTGGTTCGGCCAATTTTACCAATGTTATCAAGACCTTTCACAAGATAGTTTAAAACTACTAGGTACCAACCTATTATGTTTGTCCAACTAATTTGTCTCATGAGACATGTCAATGCATTTAGGGGATTTATATAAACTATATCCACACATACTTTAATTTACAAAGCATTCCTAATATACTAAACAATCAATTTAATTCATGAATCAATATTCCTTATTAACAAGATCCATAATTGTATGTGTAAAAAGAACTAATCATAGAGAATATCAATAATTTTCCCAATAAAACTAATCATAAACCATATAATCAAATATGATGAAAGGTATAATTATCATAAATTATCAAAAAAATATTTAATAAAGGATTTTGACATAGATTAAAATACTTAAAAGAGATTAATGAAATATTTTTTGATGAAAATGCCATTTTTTACTTATGGAAATATTTTTTAAAATCCAAAAATAGCACACTTAATAATGAAATAATTATCAATAAAAAGAAACTTTAAAACCTATAATTTAAGCTTCAAATCATTGAGTCGTTTTTATGCCATGAAATTATGTTCATGTCGTATAAGTTAAAAACATTCATTTTACACTTTTCAGAAATTATCTTATTCAGAAAACAATATAAAGATTCATTTTAAAACATTTTTTAAATATTAAAATAAGATTAAAAATGAATTTTAAAAATAATAA
This sequence comes from Viscum album, assembly GCA_963277665.1. Lineage (NCBI taxonomy): Eukaryota > Viridiplantae > Streptophyta > Magnoliopsida > Santalales > Viscaceae > Viscum > Viscum album. The sequence goes on from OY728148.1 coordinate 399,562,571, forward strand.
GAGAATAGTTAAGACATTTTTTTAAAACATTTTTAGGAAACAAGTCCATATAGATGAAATATTCCTTAATAAATACTTAAAGATAAACAATCTTGAATAGTGATGAGATTGTGAAATAAAACATTACCACATGGGTAGTTTTGATCATAATCCCCATGAAATAAATAAATTCAAATATAATAATAAATACCGTGAATACCATAATATTAATGATATAATATATCAAATCTTTAGTATATACACCATAAAAAAGTAACGAGTGGTGAAAATGACATGTATAATAGAAGAAAAAGTGAGACGAGAGACACTTTCCACTTTGTAATCAGTTGAATCATATACCCCATGAAAGAATAAAATTTAAAAAACATTAAATATCATGAGAATAAAAAAATTCATGATATAAATTGTCAAAGGGTAGTTATATACACCTCATAAAATAATATATGTGCATAACATCAAAACATTCCTCAATGAAAGAAAATATAGACGAAGTCCCTTACCTCGCACTTCCCTTTAGTTGAAATTCTTTTATCCTTATGTATAATGGTTTTAAACATGTTATTAATTTATACTAGAACACTATTAATATTTAGAAAATATTTAATGATCCTTTTATAACATCTTATAACCCATTTATTAATAATATTGCATTATTTTCATTGTTTTGGGTGTTAACTGCTTCAATTTTAATGTATGCATTGTTTCGGTAGTTCCATCCCATATACTTTTATCATAGTTACATCTTCTCAAAAATATTATTTATGGTTTAAATATCATATATATTAAATTTATACATATTTAGATTCATCCATTAAGATAGATATAGAAAAATGAATTACATCTTTCATAGAGACGGTAGGTTGTATGTACTCATAAACATTGATTTGATTTTCCATTGGATATAACAAAATAATGGTAAAGAATAATTAAAATTTTTATAATAATTATAATGTTATATATATATATATATAATATGTATCTATTAGTTACATATTTATAACCATCCAAGTAAATTGGTGATGAAAAATGAATTACACCGCTACGTGGAGATGGTAAGTCATACGTATGTATGAATGGTGGTTTCTTTTTGTCATGGGATGGATAAATAGTGTAATATGGTTATAACATAGTCATAATAAGAAAATTATATATATAATAATTTAGTTATTAAATCATTCTGGAAACAATTTATTAAGAGGAAGTAGAAGAAGAAATAATATTGAAGTATTTGGTAAAGATGGTGACCTCTTCATTGGTGGGCTCCCTTTCGATCTCTCCTTAAGGGATCTAGGGTTGGTCTTTTAGAAGGAAAAAAACCTATAAAACTTGTATAATAATTTTTATAAGATAAATTCATAGATTTTGGTCGTGGTATATGTCTCAAAATGGTGTAAATAATTGAATGAAAATGTTCCCTTTTATAACTGAGGTGAAGGGCACTTTTGGAATTTCACAAAATGTTAAAATGTAATAAAACTATTCTAGATCCAAATACTTAAAAATGGACTATAAATTCACATGGTATGAATTTTTAGACCATATATTATCCCCTTTATTATTATTTTATATTTTTATGATTTTCAAATAATTTAGTAAAATATTATATTCATTAAATATCATTATTGTCAATCTTGAAACTATTCATTACTTTGATTTAATTAAAGTAAATATAACAAGATAGCGTCCAAAAAAATATTTTAGTACATACATAACATGTCATAATAATATAAAAAATCCTTTGAGAACCTTAATTAAATAAATTGTATTAATTTTAATTTTTTAATATCATTTATTTTATTTTTCCAATAATTGAATAATTATTGTATCAGTATTGTGTAAGAATTTACGGTAAATATTTCTTCACAAAAAATTTCAAATAAATTTCCATGATCTAGAAAAATATTTTATATTTTAAAATACTATTTATAGTTAAAAATCCCCTTTTTATAACCTCATATAAAAATGTTGTAGTTATTAAAAACGTGAATGTGATATATTTGACTTATCATTAAATAAAATATTATAAATTTCATAATCTCATCCAAATGGAAAAAATGGATATATAACCCAACCTTGAATTATTATGGATGAAAATTACTCATAAAATAAAATTTTCTTTAGTTTTATGGTAATTGTATAGTCCTTATAATATTATATTTTCCTTTAATTACATGATTTACCCTTTACAGTGGTAATAAAAATATTATGGTTACTCTTTATATTGACCAAGAATGAAAGGGAAATATTTTAAAAATTTATACCTCCTTAATAAAAATATGAACTCCATTTTTAAATATAAAAAATAAATAATTAGTATAATTTAATTTAAAATTAAATCAGAAAAAATAAGATAAATACAATTTTTAGAAAAATTTCATTTTTAAGTATAATTTTTTTTCCAAATTCAACAATTAATTTTATTCAGCAACACCCCAAGCTTCCTCGGTATATTTCCCTTTGAATAATTTAATAGCTTTCTTTGTGCGCAACATAGAGTTTTAACACACCACGACCAATCAAACTAGTCGTTATGAATATTAATACCTAATTTTTGAAATTTTATAAATTTTATTTTTCAAAATGGACTTCATTTTTGTATTTTTAATATCAAAATTAGCTTTGGGTGAATTTTTGGTATTTTTCTGAAAACTTTCAATTTTTGATGAATAGTGAAAAACATTGCGTTATTGGTTAAAACCAAATTTTTATTTAAATAATTAGTTATTTTATTTAAATTTATATTAGGTAAAAATAGATACATGATACTTATAAATGTTCAATGTAATTCATTGGAGTCCTTTTATAATATTATTATATATATAAAATTTTCTTGAACATTTTACCGTCTTTTACCCACCTTCTAGGTGCATTTAAAAATTTGCATAAAACATAATTTTACCTATTCTATGATTTGAATTTTAAAATTTTTAGAGACACGGTTGAAATTAGTAAGTAAACTGTGGTTCAATAAGATTAATATAATTTTTGGTGAATAGTAACTTTCGACTTTTATTTACCAAAGTTAAAAGTAAATATGGTAATTAAAGGAAAAAATTTTATTATAATTACCCTAACACATGTCCTAATTATATTGGATAAGTTTTTCTCGACTAAAATCAACCTTAAGAATAAAATAAAATCTTTTTGGTCCTCTTGAATTAGATTAGGACATTTATTATTATTTTATTTCAAGAAGAGTTAAAAGTGTTAAATTCAAAGTTTAATAAATAAACCATTTTTAATATAGGGTTATACATAAGATAAATTCGACTATAAATATTCATTATATATATGAAAATATTTACTACATAATGTTATTTTATATATAATTTTTATACATTAAATAATTAAATTTATTTATGACACAATGATGATGCAGTAATTACCTTTTTAATGAAAGGTTAAAATAATTGATGTTATAAATATCTAAATAAATGTAAATTTAGACTCTTGATGCATTACAATAATTTTATAGATTAATATGACATGTTATGGTTGATTTAATGAATTTTTTTCAAAGTAATCATGATTTTATGACTTCCACAAAAATCAATTACTAAATAGTATCAAAATTGACATAAATGAGTTTTTAAAACAAATACTATATTATTAAATGATATAATAGTCCTACAAATCTAAGGTTCGGCCAAAGGAATTATATAATAATATATATATCATTAATGAACCACTTGGGGATCGTTTGTCATTTTATAGTAATATTATTAGCCATATAATATAATAATACAAGAATACATGGTAAAATTTAAACTATGTAACTAGGAGTTAAATCTAAAAGATAAGGTTAATATGGTGACCTAAACCTGTCTAAAACCTATTTTTTGAGAGGTTTTCAACCCATACCCACCTTATCCTCAAAATAAATCATTTTGAAGCCATTATAAATCGAATTTGATTGTATAATAACATAATATTTCAATATTTTCCTAAAGTGACCCTCACCTCTCTTATAAAAGGGTACTTAACCTTCTCTCAAAATTACACCTCCAAAGCCATTTGTCTCAGCCTACCCCTACTCAAATATCCTCCCAGATACCCTCAATTCAAAATAGAGGCCTTACTTTGATCAGAAATTAAACCTAAGATCCCTTTTGATCAACTCAAAAGGAAACACCCTAAGAAGAGGAGGTTAGTATACCCTCGATCAAGAAAAAGTACAAGGTGAGGGTTAATTCTACAATATCTTCATTATTCGAGGTTGTTTATATGTGAGTATCTACTGGGTCCTCTTTATCATCCACATCTATGTTTCTTAAAAATGTATTTCAAAACAATTTTACTATTTCCTAGATTATGGGTTAAAGTTATTTATACCCTTGTTTGACTTTTTGTAGAATGTTTATAAATGAATCTTTCTGCCGTTTTCCAAACAGGTTCATTTGCAACCTTTTTGAAAAAAAAATTAAGGAAAGAATGTTTCTTTTAACTTATACGGTGAGTGCGGTTATTTTCTGCCATTATCACATCTTCAAAAATTCCCTTACAATCTTATAATAATATTTTTAAAATAAATGTTATCTTTTATAATTACATGAATTTTAAATGATTTCCAAATATAAAGAGATATTTCTCTAAAATAGTTTTTATTTCATCTATCTCAACATCCTTTGATTGATTTTAAACTTCTTTGAAGTTGATTTATTATGCTAAAATCTTCCATATTGTATTGAAGGTTTTGTGATATGTTTGACTCTGGATATGTTATTTTAATACCATTCATAGCTAATAGTTTAAGTATTAACATTTCATATGCTAATTTTTATATGAATGTTTATGTTATATTTTAACCTTTTTATATGAGGAATTCATTGGACTTAGTAAGTGATGGGTGGATCCCGCTATAGCTCCTCGAGGCATCGGTAGGACTCATGATACAAACTAGTGTCTTGGCACAAGGCCTTGACAAAATCATTATTTTTAGTCTTGGAACATGGCCTTTACTATGTGGTTATGATGTCCATAATTATGCATTCCATCATTTTGAAATTGGTTATTGATATTTCATGTGATTATTCTACTAGTAGAATATCCATGTGAATAAGAAAATAGAATTATTTTGATTTATATTTTTCTATATTATACTAAAGTTTTAGTTTAAAAAGACTTTTTTTAGTCTTATAAATAGCCTTAAATGTTTATGCTTGTTTATGAAAGTTTCCACTATATTGTTATCCTTACCGAGCATATGAGCTTACCCCTTTCTATGTTTTATTTTTCCCAGGATGTGATGAAGTATTTTATCGTTGACCTGCGGGGATAGGCTAAGGGATATAAGTGTATTCAAAAGGGAAAAAAAATGTTGTTGTTGTTTTTATTTCATGATGTAATGTAAAACATATGTATATATCTAGTACTTACAAGGCTACTAAACTAATCTGTATTTCTAGACTTGATCTATTGTGATCATGCCAATGTTATGTAATAATGCATTGAATCTGGGTAACTAGGGTCGGTAAATTACATATTCCAATTAACTTAATTTTCTTTTTAATAATATAATTGTAGTACTTTTACTTTCCATCCATTTAAAAAAAATTACTTTGTAAATTCATAAAAGTAAAATACAGCTTTCAATTAAAAAATAGTATTTTCACTATTCATTGGAAAATAAATCTTTTCAAAAAAATAAAAAAACATAACCCTAAGATAATTTTGATATTATGATTTAAAAAACTGATTTAATTTTATTAAATACATTTTATAAAAGTTTCAATAATTAATTACATTTATTTTTACATATAAAGTAATAAAACACACTTTTTGAAAAAACCATATACATGAATAATAAAAAGACAATACAAAAAATTAAGTGTTTATTTCATAAGAATAGATATTTTTTTATTGAATTTTAACTTCATATATATTTCTAAATATATTAAATATTATTCACACCCTCCAATTTGATCTCTAAGTTAAAACAAGTTAAAATAATAATATTTATTAGTATATTGAGGTTCATTTAATATCGGTGTTTCGAGCACCACAAGCTATCAATTAAATTTTATATATTCTAAAATATCAAGATGTTACAGTGCTTATATTATTTATTATGTTTATTTTCTATATTCATATAATTTATTTTTAAAACAATGAAATAATTATATTTTCATGTTTTCTATACGAGTTCATTCTTTACAAAAGTGTGAAAGGAATATAATTTAAAATTCATTCAAATTGAATGAATTTTTTTGCCATATTTTTAGATTTTCTTAACTAATATTCATCTTAATTTTTTCATATTTTTCAAAATTAATTTCAATTATCTTTGTTTTATATAAAATTTTATTATAAATTAATTATTAAAAAATCTATATTTTATTTCTTATTTTTTTTATAGTTTAGTAGATAAATGTTTATGCTTATATGGTTAAATATAAGTTTTAATGAGTTTTACTATGAAAAATGAAATATTATAATTTTTTCAAATTATGGTACTTTGGAATTATATTTGATAATTATGATCTTGGAATATAGTTCTCTAATGCATTGGGTAATAATTTATTCTCAATAGAAAATATATTGGGATTAATTGGATATAAGTCATTCCATTATGGGTTATTCATAAAAACTGGTTATAAGTTATTCCATTGAAAGGGTATTTTAAAGTGAGATGGTAAATATGATATCTCATTATTAATTTATGGTTTTTCTATAATTTTATGAGTCTTAATGAAAATAATTTAATTTTATTAAACAAGAAATAAATTTCCTAAATGAAGGAAATTTTATGATAATTTCAATGTAATAGCTAGTATTTATTATATTATAAGAGCTAAAAATTTGTATTTGATGATAGAATTTTCACAAAACCTCATATTTTTTCAATTAACCTTTATAATTACTTAATTTATTTTATAATTTTGTACTACATTGTTTTATGGAAAATTTTAATCAATGAAATTGATTTCAAGTTTCAAAATAAGTGTATGTTCTTTTACCTGCTCAAATTTATTTGTTTAAATGAAGTAAATTTTAAATTTTTTTAAGTATTTTAATGGGATAATGGAATTTTTATTTATTTTATACCCCTTGTTAATTTTTATTCACATCCCTTGTTTTTGAAATGATTTTTCATGGGTATTAAGGATGAGTAAGAATGATTATAGACTATAGCTCTAAAAATGAGATTTTAAAATTGAATAAATAAAGTGTACCATTTGAACAATTTTTCTTAGAAGAAAAAAAATCAATTTATAAGAAAACATAAAATTTTAATATGTAATATATTTTCATAATTACATAACATAAAAGTTATTAGGTATGTTAGTGATGCATTATTTTCTATGAATCATGTAATTATAGAGTGATTAAGTTAGGGTCATTACATTTGATATCATGGAATGATGTAGAAAACTTTAGAGGTTATGATATTATTTATTAAGGATAATTGAAGTATTATTTATATCATCATGGGTTGATAAGTTTATAGAAGATCATAAATTCAAAGGAATAGATACACTTTCAGGTCTTATGTAATTGGATTTTAAGGTTATTAATGACATTTTGGGAGACATTTGATGGTTTTTAAGAAGAGTATAGGATTAATGTATATATAATCTTTAGTGTAGGTATATTATTTAAATTCATAAAAAATTATGGATATTTGGGAAAAATAATATCATATTTTTTAGAAAATATATTGAAAATTATATATAACCATGGGGATTAAAAATTGATATGTTCAATAAGTGATTAAGATTATTTTGGAAAAAACTTTATATGTTTTTTGGAAAATTATATGATTAAATTATATATAGGAAATTAGTAGCCACTATGATATTTTATTTTAAATTGGTTAGTATTATTTTAGGGATAAAAATTGAATTAATATTTGGTATCATGTGTGATCAAGGTGATCATGGCCTTTGGGTTTATAAATTTTGATATATCTTGATGATTATTGAGGTATGAATATTTTTAGAATAGAATTTAAGTTGATTATGGAATAATATGTGATCAAGAGTTTCTTATTTTTGGGTTTTGAATTTGGTCTGGTATATTTTGAAGAGATTTAGGGATTATCTATTTGTGGAATGGTTTAAGATGAACATGGGGTGTGTTTTTTCGGGAAAGATCTGGATGGGATTTGTCCCAATAGTTTTTTATTGTGGGGGTCAATGTATCACTATGTGGCATCCTTCCCTAGGCCCCACTCACCAGTGCCTCAAGACGGTTGGCCACAAGACCTCAATAACATCTTACTCAACTCCAGAGGCTTCCAACTAGTAGTGAGAGTCTTTGGTATATCTATAGATAGACTATGTCTTTATTTATCAGAGTGATCATATAAATATATATAAATAAATTTAGAAACAATAATAAGTAATAATAAGGAAGCAGAGTGGTAAAATAAAACATGTAAGCAAAATAATAGATAAGGGGAAGCTGAATAATCAAAGGAAACAAAATGATGATCATGGTATTATAACTATAAAAAATGACTATACAGGTGGTAGGGTATACAAGTACATACAACATGATGTAAAAATATAAAAAATGAAAAAAACTAATAAGACTATAATATTGAGCATAGGGTCGATCCTCTACTTCCAACTCTGTCCTAGTAATGAAATTCAATCAACCATTGGAAACTAGATGCTTCCCTTTGTCAATGCCAACAATCATAAAGTATACTTGGGTACTAATGGATCCTGATAAGGGTGTGATATAAGATCTTATTAGGTTAGAACCCATGGTGTCTCGATCATTCCATTTCATACAATATAAAATAAATATCATTTCATGATAATTTAAATTCAATAAATAATGATAATTAAATATGTCAGATTGGGTTCCACTTGGAGACTCATCCAATATACCTACTTAGTCCTAAGTCAGTGTGTCTGAACTAGGATTTCTTTTAATGTTAAAGTAAAAAGTATATATGAAGGAGGTTGAAAGTACCCAATATTTTGATTGGTCTTGGAGGATACTTCCCTACATTTCTTAACTAAGGGGTGAATTATTATTTTAAATTGTTCATTTTCCTTTTTAATTCAATTTAAAACCAATTTATAAAATATGGTGAGACACCCTAAGCTCATCCATGACAATCTGATGAGACTTTCCATGTATCACTCGATGAGTTTAGTTCATAACCAATGTCAAGGAGTCCATCCATGGTGACCCAAGGATGAAGTCCCATATATCACTCCAAGCATGGTGTGAAAAGTCATGTACTAACAAACCTCTGAGTCTATACCTAGTTTTGTCTGTAGGGGCATGAGTCCTTCTCATTACATGGTACAACCAACCATTTCATCGATCCCATCCAAGGGTTATCCCATAGGGAACTGATGTCACCCGTTTGGAGTTAAAAATAGATAACAATCATTCATCCCATCTTAGGAATAGCTTATTTTACCCCCAATGTGTTTATCGAGAATTAACAATTGTAACAAAAATTAATGAGATACTGTCTAAGGGGCTCTTAATTCGGAATCCCTTGTTTTACACTTGGCAAAAATTTGAACACAACTAAAGAAGCAATACATGTACAAAAAGTTTAATTGAAAGGGTGTTACATTTAATTTAAGTATTTTTATGATAATTTGTGTGATGTTCAAGGAAAAACCATTGGTCATTTATATTTAATTTGCATGAAATAAGGCATTAAGAACTTTGACAATTCACTTAATTAAAAAACTTGTTTTGTGGAATGGGTATAAGGATTAGCACATGGATCATCACCCAATTCAAACCAATTTAACAATTCATGATATTGGTTATAATGAAATACCTATTAATAGGTTTTTAAAAAATATATAACTAGTGGATAATTGGGATCTATGATGGATCGCCCCAGATATTTGGCACAAAATCAAGGAGTTCAACCTAAAGGGTTGATTTTTCACCAACTCATGTCATAATTAGCATGGTGAAAATTTCAATTAATTTAAAATACACATTTAGAGGTGAAACTAGATGGGTCTGGGTTATGGAATGATGGCGTGTTCTATAGAAATAAACAAAACAAATGGAAAGAGACTACACCACCTCATTTAGCCTCGTAGTTCTTCCCTTGTCTATCCTCGGACTTTTATTCAAGCTAGGTTGGAAGAAATTGAATAAATCATAAAATTCCTGGAAAATAGTTAAAATGATATTGCATCAATATATTAAAATAGATGGGATAAAGAACTTGAAATATAGGTAAGTGGATTATAGATCACACCTCTATATTTTCGTTGGATCTGATGGTGAGCGAATAAGATGAAGAACAAAGGTGGTAGCTTGATTCCAATCATGAGAGGGAAGGGGTCTCGTACATGGTAGGAGAAGAGATACCACTGGAGAAATAGATAGGGAGGAAGAATAATTAGGTTTAAAACATTTAATATGGGGGATTTTTGGAATTTCACCCTAAAAAACTGCACGCGGTTTGGCCCCATAGTTGGTCAAACTGTGCACAAACCATTTGTCAGTCACTACTTTAGGTGGGCACATCACATGGTTTGGAATAAGGTTTAATTAACCATGAGAAAAACCATTCATAAAATGAACTATCCCAAATTTCTATATCACCACATGATCATGCAATCTGGGTATCACAATTAAAGAAAATCCATATATCCCCCATGTACCCACTTTCTATAACTGCACGATTTAGGTAAACCGTGCGGGATAGGATTCATGGTTTCTCCTAACAAGGAGTCTTAGTATATTCTTTCCATTTTAGAGATCTGGGATCTGAACAAACCTCGATAACACCCAATACCTCCTTTTCTTGATTAGGAATAATTATTAGATACATTTAATTAAACTTATATAAAAAATAGTTCTTTCCTTTGAAAAAATCCAAGATGTTTCAACCTCTCCTCTTTATGAAAACTTATCCATAGTTTTCCCTTTATAGGGTGGTAGACCATCATCATAGAATATTTCTATCCACTTTGCACATACATTAGCTTCCCTCTCTAAGGTCGCATCCTATACGCGTCCATGCTTCCATAGCACTAAGTCCATAGGAACTGACCTACCTCAAAGAGCCTTTGTGCTACGATTGACAATACATATTAGATTTTCATTAAAGGATGCATCTTCCTCCATATCAATATCCTGATTTAAAATTAATGAGATGGGTTGTGATGATATTGTTGAAGCTGAGATATGTGGAAGATGTCATGCAAGGAATGGCACCTCTAAGCTAACCACAAAAGATGGACTATTAGACCAACTATCTCCACTATCTCAAAGGGCCTAACATTATGAGGAGATAACTTTCCCTGTCTATGAATTCGTATGTGACTTAATCTAGGTGATACACATAAGAATACATGATGCCCCACCTTGAACTCCAGAGTTCTGAAGTGATGATCAGTATAAGACTTCTTCCTAGATTGAGTTGTAGACATATGATTTTGAATCAGCTGGACTTGCTCTAAAGTATCTTGAATGAGAAGAAGACCTAATAGATATGCCTCACCTGCCTCAAGATAGGATAGAGGCGCACAGAATGGTCTAGCATAGAGGTCATTATATGAATCCATCATAATTATTTCCTGAAAAAAATTGTTATAGGAAAACTTGACTATAGGTATATTATTTTCCCATTAACCTCCAAAATAATTAATAAAAGATTGAAGCATATCCTCTAACACCTATATGGTCCACTCAGACTACCTGTCGGTCTATGGGTGATATGATTTACTCAATAGCACATGTGAACCCAATTCTTTTTACAACCCTTACAAGAACAGTGAAGAAAATCAGGCATCCTAGTCCAAAATGAGATAACGTGGAACATTGTGAATTATCACTATATCCCAGATGTAAATCCTTCCTAACTTAACAATAGAGAAGGTATCTCATATCGGTAGGAATTTTTCAACTATAGTCAACCTATAGATGACCACCCATACTGCATCGCTAATTCGAGGGGATCTCAGGAATCTTATCCCAAAATATATGGTGATATCATTACATTTCCACTCATTAATGGATAGAGGTTATATAAGTCTAGTAGTTCATTGGTACTCTGTCTTCACCTACTGTCATATGGATCACCAAGTGATGAAACCAACTATCTTCTTCTTCATACATGGACACCAATACTAACGATGCATTCCTCCATACATCTTGATAATCCCAAGATGAACTTCCCAAACTCACGCATGAGATTTCCTTATTCGAACTTACCATATATCAGAAGTCACCCATACATGACCATAGAATAGGAAGGTATCATTGCCATCAAGAACCTAACAAGGAGGCAGTTTCTCTCCTGTGATGATCTCTATCTATACAAGTCCCTTGTAATCTAAAAATTATTACATCCATTTCCCACTCTAGGAGAGTAAATGTCACTACTAGAGCTACTAAGTCTCGTTTTCCTTACTGATCTTTGACCTCAGTATGAATTTCCGAAAACATATCCATTAACATCCACTCACTACTGGTCTCCTTGAAAGCTCGCATCTGAGTCTTCTAGATCAAAGCATAATCCATGGAATTCCCCTTTTTAGGTGTTTAAGATAGCTCAAAATTGAATGACTCCAAGTATTTTACCCACCTACACTACCTCATATTCAAGTCTCATTGAGAAGATATGTATTCGAGACTTTTATGATACATATAAACAGAGATTTTCTCACCCAACAAGTTGTTCCTACAATATCATAGACCATGAACCATGGATTATAGCTCTAAATTTTGAATAGGATAGTTTTGTTCATGAGGAATTAGTTGTTGGGATCCATATTCCACGACTCGATCACCTTTCATGAGGACTAAATACTGCATGATTCATGAAGAATCACAATGGAATTTTTAACTTCTACCTGGATTAGGAATAATCATGATTGTTTCTGAAGTGATCATTTCCTTTAACTCCTAAAAATATATCTCATAGGCTTTATTCTAGTAAAATTTCACACCCTTATTCATCAATATTGTAATTTATTCAAAAAACGTGAGAAGTCCTCGATGAATATTCTATAATATCCAACTAGCCCTAAGAATCTACGTATGTCAAAAAAGTTCATAGGATTTTCCCAAAAAACCATGGCACTCACCTTCTCTAGGTCAATAGATACACCTGCCACAGATATGATATAACCCCATAAGTGATTCTTTCTAATTTAAAAGATGAATTCCGTAATCTTTTCATATAGTCAGTGATCTATTAGTATACACTACACATTATCATAATAATTGGAATGGTCATGTTTGGTGTGTTATTACACTAAGATGTAATCTACAAATACCACCACAAAGGAATCAAGATATGGGTGAAAATGATGATTCATTTAATCCAAGACGACTGAAATAATGTTCTTCGACCGAAAGTAATAACCAAATACTTTTATAGGTCATACATTCTCTGGAACACTATACACGGTTTTTTTTATGTCCTCGCATGAACCTGATGGTATCCTGACCTCAAATTGATCTTGGAGAAAGTATTTTTCTCCTCATATCTGGTTGAAGAGGTCATCTATGTGAGGAAGTGGATATCAGTTCATCACCATAATCTAGTTAAGTCAGTGGTAATCCACACACAACCAAAGGGTATTGTCTCCCTTATTGGTGAAGAGGATTGTTGAACCCTGTGGAGATGTGTTGGGTCTGATAAAACCCTTATCCTATAAATCATTCAACTCCTTCTTGATTTTCTGGAGCTTTGTAGATTCCATCATATACAAAAGAATGTACACTAGTGTCTTACCTAAAACTAGCACTGTATTGAAGTCGGTCTCTCTCTTAGAAGGTATTATGGAGAATTCATCAGATAATATTTCCCTAAAATGGTCCACTACTAGAGGGAACTCCATGAGATACATCCCCTAATTGCTCATAAAGACACTAGACATCTAGGTTTTCACTCGACCCATCCCAGTATGCTTGAGTCTAACTAGATTTTTATGAAGATCTCATTCACCCTTATGAATATACATGTTTCCCTCGATTTATTTTAAAGATACTCATCAGTCATATAAATCCACGTGGGATTGATCAGTCACAATATAGTCTATATCAATAATGACGTCGAAACCAGTCATCTCAAGGATGAAGAAACTCTACAGAAAATAGTACCCACCCATCTTGAGGGGAACTCCTTGCACTATTTTACACCCTCTCCTTGAACTCCCAATGGTGTTTTAAGGGTCATAACACCACTAAAGTAATCTATCTCTAGGCCCAAAATTCCCATATTTGCAGTAGATATAAATTAGTATGATTCACATTTATGAAATAAGGAAGATACTAGAGTATAGGATGACAAAATAGTACCTATAATCTGGATGGACTTGAACTCTTCTACTCTAGTGTAGGCTACCCAACATAGACATGTCCTGAACCAAGACCCTGAGGTGTTTCCTGAGTAACCTAAGTAGGTCCACTCTACTGAATATGGAACTATGAATCCTAACTTTCTCATCCACACCCACCTTCTAATATTGAACAACGTGTATATGACTAGATTTCTACCTCAAAAGTTTTCATTAATTCTTTAACTAAAGGTAGTGATGGCACAGAACCTCACTCAAATAGCACTAGAGGAAAGGGTTGGTATAAATGTTGGAGGTGGCCCATATTTCCATAATCCCGACACTCGATTTGGTTCTTCATACACAGGGGATTTTTTATGACTAGTTCTACTGCACTTGTAACACACCACAAGGTTTTTGGTGTGTTCCACCTAGCTGGTACCACCCCTCAAGTGTACCCTTAAATCATTGCTTCCTGCTATTGGGTAAACCATTTCTCTTTCCAGAAGCTGAGCTTCCCTGTTTCGCATCTCTTGACTCCCTTAGGTTCCGCTCGGTGATGATGGTCTATTTGACTATCTATGCTACGGTTATCTGCTGAAAGACATTCACCTATGATCGTATGGTGTAATAAATACCATCCTCAAATCGCCTCATAATAGTTATCACATCACCGGTCAAGATTAGGGAAAATAAATACAATTCAGTGAAGCGAGTTGAGTATTCCATCACCATCATGTCACCCTGCTCAAGGTGCGTGAACTCCCAAATTAAATATGTTCTCATGGTCTGAGGGAAACTATATTCCAAGAATGATGCCTATAAATTCACACATACCATACCCTGATGTCGACCATCTTGAGTTAGAACATCCCACCAACACTTGATAGAGTCACATAGAAAGTAGGTCGTGATCTTGACCCTTCACTTTAGAGGCATCTAAATTTTATCAAAGATTGAAACTATAGCCTCTAACCAAAGACTCATCATCCTGAGGTCTACCATCCCTCAAGAAGTTAAGAGGATATTTTTTCTGGAACTCCCTCATCAGCTCTACCATAGAAGGGGAATGTTTAGAAGCACCCTAAAATTATTTCATAAACCAAGGGAAACTATCATGGAACTAGTAATTAGCACCCAGTGGAAGGTCTGAAATAGGTTCCTTAGGTGGCACTACATGAGGTATCATAGGTGGATCAGGGCCCATCACCTCATAATAATGCTCATCACCACTCTCATGGCATACAATATAAGTTTGTTGTGGTGGTGTAGCTCTAAAATTCTATTCACATGCCTCGAAAAGGATTTATAGAAGATAGGGAAAGCAATAAGTAAGTACTTATACAAGCCTAACTATAAGCATGATACAACCCTTTTCCTACTCTAGGATCTGGGTCTATGTGATCAGAATGAACCATGAAAGAAACATAGGAGACATGAACTATATCCCACTACTAAGGATGGTTCAGGCTATGGTATCATGTCTCAATATATAAGGTGAACAATTTAATTTAAAGGTTTTATTGATTATAATTTATTTGTTTATTAGCATCATGATCCAATTAATTTCATCACTATTTCAAATTTATAATGGCACATACACTATATAAATTGAACTTGTAATGTCAAGTAACTATATCTTCACCCTGACACCAGATAACAGCTGTAATAGGCAAAGGGTTGTGTTTTTATTGGACGAGTTACCATTTTAACTCACCAGTAAAACAAAAAAATGTAGAATTATTGGTAAATTTAACCAATTGTGAATCTATAGAGAAGAAAAACACACTTCTAGGAATAACAATAAAGGAACAACAATAAACACCTACAAAATAGGCAATGTATAAATAAGATAGATATAGCATGGAATAATTAATGGAATTTCAATTATTAGTAATCCTAATATGATGTGTGATCCTTTTATTCCCTAATTTAATCATTCATAGGATAAATAAAGCATTTAAAAAATATTAATAACAACATAAAAAAGTGCATCACACAACGGTAAAATCTATAAAATGGTTACAATGAAAGCAGTAACAAAATATATCGATCCCATGTGATTTGGATTTTCCCTTATACATGGGTATCTAGTCGTAGGGATAGACTCATTACCAAATATCAATTTCCTAGTCTCTTGTATAAACCCAAATAGTAATACAAATGGAAAAAAAACCTCGGAAACCACTTTTTGGTATCCCACCTTGGGTGTCACTCACTTGTTCCCCAAGACGGTTGGCTATAAGACCTCAATTGCATCTCCCTAAAAGTCATAGGCTTCCTACTAGAAGAGAGTTCCTTGGGTATGTCTGTGGGGAAATTATTCCCTTATTGATCATTGTGAGCATAGAAATGTATATTAATAAATTAATAAGCATTAAGAAGTAGTGATAAGGAACATATGGCAGTTGAGTGATAAAATAAAACATCATGGTAGATAATTGATAGAGAAAGATAAATAATGAGAAGATACAATATGATTATCATGGTGTTGTAACTATAAAAATGACTATGTAGGGGTGAAAGAGATAAAAGTTTATGCAACATGATGGAAAAATATACAAAAATGAAAAAACTACTAATACTAGCATCTCGATCATTAGCTCAGTCCTCTTCTCCCAAATCCATCATAGTAATTCAAGTCAATCAATAATTGGAATATGGATGATTCTATTTTTCAATACCTACAACCATAATGTCTAAATGGGTACCAATAGCACCCGATCATGGTGTGAGATACAATCTCAGTAGGCTGACACCCATGGTGTCTAGACCATTACATTTCTTGCAATATAAAATAAAACATGTTCCTTGCTAGTTTAAATGAAATATTGAATGAAAATTAAATACATTGGATTGGGTTCCACTTGAAGACCCATCGAATCTACCAAATTCATCCTAATCTAGTTTTTCAGAACCAGAAGTTCCTACAATGGTAAAGTAAAAAGTATTTAATAAAGTACGTGTACTATCCCCAAGCTTTTTATTGGGCTTGGAGGACATGTCTCTATATTCTAAAACCAATAGATCAATTCTTATTTGAAATAGTTCATTTTACTTTTTAATTAAATTGAAAGCTAATTTATAAAATATATCAAGACACCCTAATCCCATCCATGGTAATATGAAGAAAATTTCAAAGTATCGCTCAAGGATCTCAAGACATATCCAATTCTAAGGATACTGCATATGGTGACCCATGGATGAACCCCCATGTGTCACTCCATACCATGAATCACACATAGGGTCCCTAGTCTCTCTTGTGGCATCGAATAACCAATTATTCCATTAAGCCTATCCAAGGGGTCTCCCCTAGTGAACTGATGTAACTCGTCTAGAGGTAAAAATAGATAATACTTGGCAATCTCATCCCAGGAATAATTGATGTCACCCCCATTGTGTTTTCAAAGAATTAAATATTCTAACTGAAAGGGGAGAGAGTCAGTACAAGGGTTACTTAAGTCAAAATCCCTTGTATCACAATTGGAACTAAAGTTAATGTAGATAAACACTAAATAAATGTATAAGAATTTTAATTTGAAGGGTGTTACATTCAATTCAAGAATTTTTATGATAAAAATAATGATGACCTATACAAAACCATTGGTCATTTCCATTTAAGTCACAAGGCATAAGGAAATAAGCACTTTCCCAATTCACTTAATTAAACCACTTATTTTAAGGAAAGGGTATAAGTCTTATCATATGGATCATCACCCAATTCAAAAAAATTTAACAATTCAAGGTATTGACTATAAGGCAATACCACTTAATGGGTTTTAGGAAAAATAGAACCAGGTGAGAATTAGGCTCTAAGGTGGATCACCCTTGATAGTTCACACAAACTCAAGGAGATCAACCCAAAGGGTTGATTTTCCACCAACTAGGTTTATAATTAGCATGTTTAAACTTTCAATTAAATTCAATTAAACATTTATAGGTGAAATAGGATTGTTCTGGATCGTTTCACAGTGTCACATTCTATGGAAAGAAATTAAATGAAGTTAAAGAGCATAGAACACCTACCTTGGCCTCATAGTGCTTCCCTCATCTAGCATCAGCCTTTGATTCAAGCTAGGTTGTAAGAAATCAAATAAATCGCCAAATTCCCTAAAAATATGGATAATGATATTTCATATTGATAGTTTAAAATATAGAACAATTAACTTTAAATAGATTCAATAAGATTAAAGATCTAACCTCTTGATTTTTGTTGGATTCAAAGTTGAGAGAATCAGACGATGAACAGAGGTGGTAGCTTAATCCTCAGCATGAGAGTGAAGGAGGATCATATGTGGGATGAGAAGAGAGCCCACTGGATAAATAAATAGGGGCAAGAAGAATTAGGTTTAAAACATTTAGGAGGGTAATTTTAGAAATTTCACCCAAAAAATGTTCACAGTTTTTACCACATTGTTGGTTAAACCATACATAAATTGTGCACCATTAACTGCTTTAGGAGGGTACCACACACAGTCAGGCACAAGTATACTTAACCGTGTGGAAACCATGTAAAAAATCATTATCCCAAATGTCTATATCACCACTTAGTCATGAGTACTATGTTTCACAGTTGCAGACAAGTCGTTCAACCCCCAGGTTCCCACTTTCTGCAACCACACAGTTTAGGGAAACTATGTGGACTGGGCCACATGGTTTTTCCTAACCATGCGACCTAGTATTTTCTTCCCATTTTGGGGATCTGGGCTCTGAAGGATCCTCGAAGACACTTGATGCCTACTTTTCTTATATGGGATTTATTATTGTGTCTGTTTAAAGGAACTTAAACAAAAAAATTAATGGTTGATACCTTTAAAAAATCCGGGATGTTACAAGCCCAATCACTCACATCAGGTTTCCCATTTTTTAATCTCCCCTAGAAACCCCCAATGATTTCCATATCCATAACTGAGAACAGACCTGATTTCTAATGGTAGGTGATCCTTTGGGGTTTTAAACCCAATGAAACTTAGGAACTCACATTGGTCAAGAGGATGAGAGGTTTGGTTCATCACACCATTTTGGGGAGAATTATTGCACACTCTGACACCCTCTTATATATTTAAGATATGTTCATGAAATCATTATCAAACCCCAATACGGGACTAGTTATTCCTATTTCAATGAATTTATTATTAACACATATTTATAGGATTAATTTTGTGCATATCATGGGTTCTCTATCACTCTCTTATTTATTAATGATTCTTTATGTTATGGCCATGTTAGGGAACTCTGGAGTTTATTTCCATCTAGGTAAGCAGTTGGTGTCTTGGATATGGGATTTAACCTCTATGAGGGATCCTACATATCATATGGAAATATGAATAAAAACCCATATAGTTCATTTGACATAGTTTAAGGTCATGTGACTGGACCCATCCATGTAGTTTAACATCATGTGGTAAGGACAAAAATATTGACTTCAGACCTCAGGGAGGCATCATACAAATCCTATTTTAGATAATAATTAGAGCCTACATAAATTTTATATGGGAATCCAGGTCATGAGAGGTATGAAAATAGAGTCCTTTGGTGGGACATTTTTGTATAAGGATTCCATGGATTTTTTCATTAGGAGTATATCCCTTTGAGTGTAGATGAGAAGTAATCATAACTGCATTCCAGTGAATATCCCACATTTGGGAAAATATCACCATGTTATTGGTACAATTATTTCTAGTATGTAATTCCACATTAGTCATGCTCAATGTGAAAAAAAATAGACAATGGTATATTGGACACATTTCATGGAATTAAATTTGTACAGGGATTTCACATTAAAGTTTCCCTTAGAGATGTATGATTACCCATATCATGGAGGATATGGTATGGAGCTCAGGACTTAGAAAGGTGTCTTTAATATCATATTTTATAATAGAAATCATATTAACGATTGTTCAATTCATCCCCCAACCTATTGATGGGTTTGAGTTACTTGAGGTTAGGATCAGGGATTATATTTAAAATGATGCTCATGTATAGACCCCCTTATCATCCACTAATGTTTGAATAATGATGGAAGACTTATGGTAGATGGGGTAATTTCACAAAAGTGTATTTCAATTGGAGATTGATCCTTAGGAATGCATCATATGTATCCTGGTTATGGATGGAATCATAATTTTTATAGTTCACTTGGTTGGAGCTTACACACTTAAGTTTCCCTTTTGTACACTCATTCCCTATCATCTTATGGATAAAGGGAGATGAAAAATATAAAAGTTCTATCCAAGATCATGATACTGATATGGTCTCATGAGTTCATAATCCAATCTCATCAAGGAAACTTCCCTTATAAAAGGGTTATGCTGCCAAAGGTTCATGGTTGGGGTCCCCATGGAACAAGTCCAAGTGGTTCTGTCGGACAAAGTTGACATTCAATAAGTGATATGATTGAAAATTCATGGCTATATTATGGAAATGTATTTATTTCCCACCTGACATGTTTGGGGAATCAATATGTTATGGTAGGAACATCGAATAGTGTATGTTATACATATCCATAATTCTGCATGTGACCTAAGTTTACATGCCTAAGATTTTATGCATGATGAGAGTGGACATGTCCAGGGTAATTTTTAATAAAAAAATAACTTTTATTGGGTTACTTATCATGATTGAAGTGTACACGTACAAGATACTTCACATAATCAAAGTGGACAAGTCTATGTTCTTTCTCATGATCAAAGTAGGCATGACTATACACTATCGCATGATAAAGCTGACTTGCTTGAAGATTGTCACATGAAAATGATGACATGTTAATGGGAAATCACATTCCAAAATTTCAATAATATATCATGAGGCCACACTTAATTATCCAAATATTATCTTGTGATAATTCATACATGTCAATTGGTTGTTTCTTGATCAACTTGGATTTTCCCTAGATTATCTTGCGATCAACTTGGTTTTCCCAGGGCTACATAAGTGAATCACGTGACTAGTGATAAGTCTTGAAAATGTAGGATCTTAAGATATTTTTATGGGGGGATCCCACAAACATGTTTGTAATATTGTGCTTCTCTAAATTTTGTAGGTGCATGTCCAAAGGGATCATGTCCTAAGTCTATATGGACAATCATTTTCCTAGTGGTAGGGGTGCATTTATCAGGAAGGGTCTACCCCTAAGTTCTCCTATGGGTCAAGGCCATATACAGGCTAGGGAATATAAACTTGAAGGATTTTCATAAATCTCCATCATTTATGAGATTCACATGACCATAAAATGGTCTTGAGGATGGCTCTGTATTCATGCATAAGGGTTGTGTATCAATGACTATGTATGTATGGGAAAGGCTGATCACTGAATGAATACAGTGAATGATACATGTGTTGAATGTTCTTATTGTTTACCTTATTTGGAGGGGTGTCTGTAGAGATGTTGCATGTCAAGGAAGCCACTTCCAAGGCTATGTGCAGGCATTATGAGATAAGAAGGTTCATGATATTACAAGATTGATGGCTTGTGTTATCACTTATTTAAGGTCACATGGGGTCATAACATGCATAGAGGACTTGTTTTGGGGGATATCTTACATGGTAACCAGATCCAATGGTGGTATCCCACATGATTTAGGGTTCACAACAGTGTCTCATGTTATAGAGGGTTTACATGCAGCTCCATTGTGATATTCGTCTTCCTTAAAATTGATCTTGTGATGGGATATACTACCATGCTAAGTAACCATATGGGGTTTTGTATTCAAAATAATCCTTGTGCAAGCATTCATTTAATCATTAGAAGATAGTGGTTTCACTGCATCGCAAGATCAAAGGTTGGCATGTACACTGGTACATGCATGTGGGAACTAATATGGGTGTATCGTGCATACAGGGGGCCTGAACAGTTGCCACACACAAGGTTCTATTACACATGTGATCACATAATCCAAAAGAAGGTCCCATAGGGGGTCTTGGGAATTAGTGTAGTGGGCGCAAACCAGGACAGTAAGAATGGAAAAAGGTCCTTCTTAGTGAGGTTGTGAACTGAATGGGGTATCATGAGATCTCAAGAATACCGCATATGAATCAAGTATCGCATTTATATCAATTCTTCATGTGATCATTTGATCTTCAAAGGATCATGTGGTAGGTTCTTATGACCACCTGAGGAGGGTTTTGGGGGACAATTTTCAGGGTGCTATATTCCTCTGTCTTCCTTCTCTACTAATCTCTATTCTATCCTTTCATGTGTGTTTTTTAATGGGTATGGGTATTTATCGGATAAATAAGGCTGAGGTTGATGTTGATTTTCATGGTGGGTGTGCCACATGTGTTGGCCAAGGTGGTGGAGATTTATCAGGATTAACATTGCATGATCATGATATGACTTTTTCTTCATCACATGATCACTTAATTGATCATGATATTCTTTAGTTTCTTTATGTGATGTTTTATGAAATATTATGATAATTTATAATTAATTAGGATAAAAATATCATGTAGAAGATTGAAGGGTGACATGGTTGTAAACTTCACATGATGATATTATTGTTTTTATTTGTTTGATCATGTGATAAAAATATAATAATGTGAAGTCATCATGCGCTGGTGGAAGCCCTTGCGACCTGAAACTAGTTCTTATGATTAGATTCTCATGATGGTTTCTTTCATTAATAATGGAGGATGGAAATTATAATGAAATATATACTATTTATCTTGGGATCATTTGTAGATATGGATAGCTATGGTGATCATTGAGTGATCGCATGAGTGGCATCTGGTTGCCTTATCGTGTCAACCTAGTGGTGCAAGAGTATAGAAAATAAGTAGATGAGTGAGAGGTTGAAGATGAGGGGTTTCATACTAGATGGTATCATATTATTTTAAATATGTACAACATGGAATTATCTGTTTGTAAAGTGTGTCACATGTTATTTGTATGGATGGTCGAGATCGAATGATCAAGTGGTTGGGATTTAATTGCATGAACAGTAATGAAAAAATCCCACCCTTCATCGAAACACTGATGTAATACCATAGTGTTTTATCAACCAAGCGATGTGGCTAGTGACTCAAAATTATAAATCGGCCTATTTTCATTCCACCCCACATTGTGGAACCTCCACTCTTATTGAACTACCTCCATGTGGCATGGATCTTCTCTTATTATGTGTAGGATATTGTATGTTCCTATCTGAGTCATGTGCTAGTTAGCTATGATGGATCTCTAGGCAAGGTTGAGGAGACTTCCATATGATCCTAGGTTGATCTAGCTAGGATTCTGGTGCTGGCTAGACAATTTTTTTTAGAAAATGGGAAATTAAATTCATATCTACTTAGAATAATATTCTAAGTAAAATTATCCCAACTAAGTCATAATAAATTATCCCCTTTAAACATCAAATCCATTCTTCAAAGTTACAACATTAAAATCCTTTATGAAAATAATGTTAGTATTTTGTCTTGTCTTCAAACTTATGAGATCCTTGAAGGAAAAGTTCATATAACATAATTATGGGTGTTAAAAAATTCTCACCCCCCTTAGAATGAGATTCATTTAGAATGAAAAAAATCTGATTCTAAGGGAAATTTATATCAATTTTCCACATATCAGAATATCTAAAAATCCTTAATACCGATCATCCTGAGAGTATTTTTCTGATTATGTCAACTAAATAAGTTGAGGTCTTATCCATAGGAGACTTTTGGCCACTAGGTATTAGGTAAATCCAAAATAGGAAGTGTCTTTGGTTTGGGGCTTGGATACCCTGAAATTTGAATGTGTATGAGTTTTAGAATGGAATAGGGATTGGGTGAAAAGAAAATTATGGATGGATCTGAAGTAAGGTACTTGGACATTGATTCATATCTCATGATAATGGGAATCAAGTCATATATAGTTGTAAAATATACCACTATGTAGCTCAAACACATTAATAGGAAACATAGGTTCATGGATAAATAACTCTATGATTAATGTCTTTATGTAGATCTTTTGCATACATTGGAAGGGAAATATCACAATTTTATGATGAAATCCTGGGTTGAGATCCATGTCTCGATGGAGATGTTGCTCAGATCATCCATGATGACCATCCTTTGTGTGTAATACCAAAAAGATCCAATCTTTTGGATTTGATTTCTTAACTTACAATAGGTTTTTCTAGATAAATGTTCATGAATTCCCACTGGCATGAAATTATTCATTAATATACATGTTCCAGTTGTATTGAGATGTTCTAATTTATAAGGATAAATCAAGTATGGTATCTATCCTAGATGGAGAATACTCTAACTTCTACCTAAGTTAGGGGACTTTATGAGAATAACTTGATTTTTCATAAGTCCATATGGTGGGTCCCATAATATTTGTATCTATTTATCTATTTTCCCAAGATTTTCCATAAGATTCATATGGAGGATGACTTTAGTGTATGTGGAATTTGATTTGGCTCAGTATACCTTATTACAGGTTTTCTACCTAACAAGTTTATATGCAGATTCCATTTTATAGATATTCACTATTGTATGGATCACACAAAGTGTACATCAAGAAAGAAGATACTCAGATTTTTTCCAGGATTAAATTATTGGATTTTCAACCACTGATCATTATGTAGATTTTAGTTGGATACTTTAAGGTCATGTAAGCTAGACCATTATTGTTCTTTATTTCTGGGTCTTTTAGATTGGACCTCTAGTATTATACTTTATGGTTTTTAGCTCGGACCTTGTGATTCAATG
Organism: Viscum album; assembly: GCA_963277665.1. Classification (NCBI taxonomy): domain Eukaryota; kingdom Viridiplantae; phylum Streptophyta; class Magnoliopsida; order Santalales; family Viscaceae; genus Viscum; species Viscum album. The sequence goes on from OY728148.1 coordinate 399,587,491, forward strand.
TAGTTTAAAGTCCTTCTGTCATGACTTTTTATTATTGTAGTTTAGGGTCTTCTATCTTAGATCTTTTGATCATTTAGTTTTTAAGTTCTTTTAGATAGGACCTTCTATATCTATAGTTTTTAAGGTATTTTAGCACGGACCACAATATGCCCTGAAACATAAATTCTTCTGTCCAGGACTTGATTGATGAATATGGAATATATGGAAGACGGACTAGTTATGACTCAAAACACTCTGGGTTGTTGAGTTCCATTTTGGTTTTGTCATAGATCATGAGGATTGCAGTTCCTTTCATTCAAGAATGATATACCTATTATTGTTATCTCAATGACCTTATGAATTGGTTGTATTGTAAAATAGAGGTTCCCCTACTCTTTTACAAGGGCTATGAAAGATTTATGGGGGTAATATTGGTTGAGGGAGAAATTCTAGGGATGTTAGGATCATCTAGATAGTTAAAATTTGGGTGATGTAAATTATATTATCAAGATCTTTAATCAATGGGTAATGTAATGGGGCATACATACAAGGTATTACCTAAGATACCCTATGGTTATGATTTTTGATGTGGTTCCACTAAGGCACATGAGGATTGGATCACCTTTATTATAAGGAGAGTAATCTTCAGGTTGGTAGGAATGATCCATTTATGATTTGATTACATGGTCAAATAAAGTTATTCCCACTTGTTTCCATGGTCTATATAGGGTTTGTGAAGTCTCAAGAATCCATAAAATAGAGTTGGTTATGAAGGAAACTAAACAATAAGAGTTCTGGTTCGCTAGGGAAATATAGCTCTTAAATTGTGAAGCTTGATCCCAACATTTTGTGTTTTTGAATCATGAGGTGTGGGACACCAAAAGGTTAGATAATGGGATGTTTCATCTCTTCTTTGAGAAACGGTATAAAAGAAGGTTATGTAAAATCGACGATATCAAATCCACTTGAGTATTGTGGTTAAGATAATTTTAAAGGATGGTCCAAAGTGCTCGAGTCATGAGGAAGGTATGGGAAAATCATGTCAGGAATGACCCCGAATAACCTCAGGTGCTAGGTTCTTCCACAGTGATGCCAGGCTCACAAGAATCAGAAATCCATTTATATTAGGCCAAGATTTATTCATTTGGTATGTCTAAGACATTATGAATAAATAGTGATTCCAATTAGAGAGATATATTTTCCTTTACAAGGTATATGAATGGTTTGTGATGACACAAGGAGCATAAAACCGAAAGTGTGATTTATGGTATATGTAAGATTCAAGAAGGGTTCGAGAACCCTAAAAGTTGTGTTTCCACCTAGTGAACATGTTATCATGACAAAGATATGTAGAAAACCATTACTCTAGATTTTTTTGGACTAGGGATCTATAGATCGTAGCATGGATTTTACAAGGGACATAAATTGGTCCCTATGATCTATATCCCTTATTTTTTGTGCCCTGATTGTTTCCTAAAATCTAGATATTAAGAGTTTAGAGATCCAAGACTTGAATTTTTCTCATGCCTATATTTATAGGTTTTCAAACTGATATATTTTTTGTCTCTTTCACCAACATTTTAAGATCTTTCAATTTGGACCATTATAAGATTTAGTTTAAGTTCACATATTTTTTAGAAAAGTTCTAGAATTTTAAGGTCATGATGCACATGGACCTATTATAGGGGATGATACACAGGAGCCCAGTTAGGATACCTAGGGTTAAGAGTAATCCAACATCCTTCCTAGTGGTATATAAAAATGTTATAAATTTTGAATTGAGTTTCTCGGGTCATGAGTGAAGATATGGGGAAATCATACCAGGGATGGCTCAGAATACTCTTAGGTGTTGAGTTCTTCTACAGTGATGTTAGACTCACAAGGATTCGAAATACCTTATTATAGAGATAAGTTATCTCTGATTGGTAGGTCTCATCCCTTATTAATCAATATCTAGGTCAAGAAGAGGGATCTATTTTCTTTTCAAAGGTCCATGAAAGGTTTTTAGAAACCTCAGTCACTCAAGACATAAAGTGTGGTTTATGGAAAGAAGTTATTAAAAGATGATAAAAGAACCTCACACTGTGTTTGGTCAGGTTTAGGATCTTACGGTCCTTTGATAAGGAATGATGATGGGTGATGTTCTGCACCTTTTATCATTATGTATTAGGGACACATTTTCTTATCTGTAGTTTATCATCATATGATAAGGACATTTTTTTTTGCGCAATTTTTATGTCATTCCACCAAGATGTTTGCCTTTTAGTTTAACGCCATGCAGTAAAGATGTGGGAACCTCTATGAAAACATTTTCTATATATATTACATGAAAAAATAGTCTATACATAGATCTAAATCATATTTATTAAAATGGTCTTGTATGGATCATATCCTTATGTATTTTGGGTACATTTTTTATAAGTTCTTATAGTTGGGCCCAGTATTGGAGATCCATCCATCACTATATATCCTGTGATGATAGTAATAAAGACACACTTAGTTATTGAATGGGAAAATCCCTAAACAGTTATGCCTATTATGTAGAGGTGGGAATTTTTTTCATTTACTATTATAGTTGGGACATGGATTGGATATCTGGGCATCACTACTTATCATGTTATGAGAAGAATCAATCCACATGTAGTTCTCAGTGAACTATGTAGTTTAACATCATGCAGCAAGGATGTATGCTTCCTGACATGAAAAGGGGTATTGTGGGTGGACCTAGGGAAGGAAATATAGGCATACTATTTATCCTATGGTAATAGGAATCAATACACATGTACTTCATGAGGATGGATCATCCTATGAAAGTCTGGCCTATACATAGGGAGGGGGTATTTTTGTGCTTATTTGTTATGACTGGACCTAGGGTTAGAGATTCTTCCAACACTACATATCATGTGATTATATAAATTAGGTAACACATAGTTATTTAATGGAGGTGTGGTGGTAGACCAACACCAACAATAGTGGTCCTCTCAGGTGAGGTCTATAGGAATGTGCAACTTTATGTCATTCAAGGCACATCAACCATACTGTTTAACATCTTGCGGTGAGGAATCATGGAATTCCTTTTATGTTCATTCATTCTAGATCATGATGAACCTATCATGAGTCATTATACCTTGTTCATATAGGGAATCCCTTACATAAAATCATAATCATACATGATCTATTCTCTATGTGAGAAATAAGAAATATCAAGGGTTACTTTCACTATACATAGGTGATTAAGGATAAGGCATGGTCATTTTTCATCATGTGGTGGATAGACCATGATATAGGATTGAGGCATCCCTACGTATCTCATTGAAATTAGAATAAAGTATTACATAGTTATATAAAACCTATGTAGTTTAATTTCATGCAAAAAAGGACACCATCTATGCATTTTAATGTCTTGCGGTAAGGATGTAAGTCACCCAACATGAATGAAGATGGATTTCATGGATCCATGAAGGTTTACATCATATGGCAGGGACATTTTCCATGTAGTTTAATGTCATTTATTAAGGTAATCTGGAATATAGTTTAGCATCATTTGGTAAGTATAAGGATCACCAGACATAAAAGGAAAGTAATCCTATGGATAGGCTTAAGAATGAAGGTTCTAAAATAAATAGGTATCTTGTGATAGTAGGGATAAATACACATGTAGTTATATGGAACCTTGAAGTTTATTTTCATGAGGAGAGTACATTGGTTAAGAATTTTAATGTCTTATGGCGATGAATAGGGTGAACTGATATGAATGAAGATAAAAAATTGGATGATATTTTAGTTTAACATCAAATGGTGAGGATGTTCTCCCTATATTTTAACATCATTTGGTTAGGACATGAGATGATGTGTAGTTTAAATTATTGATTCTATAACTTGATTTGTTGTTCAATTTAACATATTTATTCCATGATAATAAGTGTGATATAGTTTAACATCTTAATTCCAAAATGATTCCATATAGTTTAATTTCATGTCATCAGGAAGTGATATGATGTGCAATTTAATGTCTTTCTACTATGACTTGATCTTTACAGTTTAATTTCATTTGGTCAGGACATGTTCCATACATTGTAACTTTATGTATTCAGGACATGTTTCATATATTTTAACATCATGTGGTCAGGTCATACTCTAAAAATCCATTTTTGACTCATTTGGTATCTCATAATAGGATATGGTAATGGGTTTGGGAATGTATGGGAGGTTTCTTCCAACTAAAACTCTCTATATCTCCATGTCATCCACTTATTCATTAGATATATATTTCATTACTTAGTCAGACCATAGAGATTGCCTTTATGAGTCGCCTGCTAACTGTGGTGAATTCTTGGTGATGGTTTATTGGGTAACTATGTACAGTTAACCCCGGTATTATGATAAACTTTCTAGATGAATGTGTCTAGTATTTTTGAGAACTTATCTATACAAAGGTGTCTGAGAAAGAGAATGATTTACTAGTCCATGGGAGATATCACTGTGGGGAGGTTGACCACAGAAGATGTCAAAAGTAGAGTCCATGTGATCCATCTTTATACTACCAAGAAGAGGATCATCATGATAATGATCACCTTATTCTTCGGTCGAAGAGTTGATAGACCCTTGTGTTACTAATAAAGTGTCCTGAAAACCACAATGAAACATGGAATTAAGAAAGTCAGAGGTATGGGCTTCACTCTGTATCATGGATGGAATATTTTTTCCTACCTCTTGGAGTTAAGTTTGAATATAATACTACTCTATGAAGAATTATTAAATATATTTATAACTATGGGTTGCGGGAATATGATACCGCAATTGAGAAACTACTGGTGTATTCCAATGAGCTTCTCTGATAGGGATATGAGAAATCCATGAGGTGTGTACCACTCTTACTTAGTGGGCCTCAGCCAGAACGATGATATGAGCCTAATCTCAGGCCTTTGTAATATTCCATTGGTATTTTTTTATAGGATCTTGAGCCTATTCTAAGGAATGTTCCACTCTCACTTGGTGAGCCTTGGTTATAATGGGAATATGATCCCGATCCTAATATTCATTCCCCATCAGAATATTTTGATGGACCTCCATAATGGGAGTTGGAATATAAGCCTCCTCTTATAAGATAATATAATATTTTGAGTATCTTTTTTGACAGGAATATGAGTTTTTCTTGAGGCATGTGCCACTATCACATGAGGATCCTTGTACAAAATAGGGATATGAGTCTGATCCTTGTCCTTTGGAGTATGTCGCAGGTCTTTTTTCGATAGTAGTATGAGCTTATACTGAGGCATGTGTCACTCCCACTTGATGAGACTTCCCCTTTGACATTCCAAAACTAGGTCAAAACCCAAATCACACATTGAAAACCATTTCAAATACTCATAGTAATTTTTATAAAATCATAACACACAATAAATTCCACTTCCAAAGGTTGAAACACCCCATGGGTGGCCATAGGACTAGTCTCACATCACCACAGATCCAATGGGATCCACGTAAGGTTCAAGGTATCAATCTATGGCGAAAATCAATTTCTTAAATTAAGGGAGAAATCATAACATGCATGGGCTCTAAAGTATATATTGAAATGCACATATAAAACAATTATAAGAATATGGCTAAAGCTCTTAGACCACCTACCTAATTAGAGAATCTTTCCATTACATTTCCAAAAACATGGTGGCCTTGTCAAGTCCCATCAAAGAATCGCCCAAACATATTGGAACCCAAACGAGCTCATTTCCATCACACAATCCTTATCCTCACACCAAGAAACAAAAATTAACTATTTATAACAGTTATATTTCATTAATTAACCAAAAACCAACATGGAATAATGCCGAAAAACTCACTGGATCAATCAAATCTCTCCAAAACTCTAGAAAACTACCACAGGTGGTTCACAACGAACCCCTCACACCATTTTGAGGAAAATACATAATATTTGAAACCAAATCGATAATTAATTAAAACAAAACATTGGGAAAACCTCATAAAATTAATTGCGGAAAAATACCTTGACGAAACACCACATAACAAAGTAAAAGATATATCTTTGGATCTCCTCTACCCAACCCTACAAAAATCATCAAGATAAATGAAGGAATACACCATAATTTTGGTAGAATAATCAATAATACCTAAACTATAGAACTCTAAATTTTGATTAAAAATAGGAGGAATATAAGAAACCATTGTAGGAAGATAACTCACCTCAATATGAATAAATATCCATGAATACACCCCTATAATCAAGGGTGGAAGAGGAGGAAGAGGGTTGGAGAACCCCTAGTTCATATATCTAGAATAGGGTAGAAAGGTGGTTGATGGGTTGAAAACCCCTAGGGGGATTTTGTAAAAATCCCATTCTTAATGAAATATAGAAAGATACATTGTTTGACAGAATGGTTTTCCAAACCATGCTCCAACCATGTGGCTAGCTCTATCCAAGGCCACCACTTGGATTATTTAGATGCATGGTTGGCCAAACCATGCACCAACCATGATCACACCTACTGTCCAACATCCATACCTGACATGGTTAGGGCACATTGTTTGAAAAAACATGTGACAAACATACTATTGGTACCACCTATCATCTGTAACAAGTTACAAGGTTTTTGTGAAATTGTGTTCCATGCTTCAAACACTCATCAACATCGCATAGTTTTCCCTAATATCATGCATGGTTTTTCCTTAAACATGAGGTAACCATGAAAAAAAACATGATCAATTAAAAATGAATTGAAATCCTCTTAATCATCAAGTTGTACCATGATTTCTCCTATACCGTGTACACTAAACCTCACACCCTTTCCAAAATAATACAAAACTCTTGAGACTTAGCTCAAACCCTCTGAAGCTCATCTAATTAGATGATATACCTTCTAAGCATCATTCTTCATCTAAAAAATAACTTTCTGATACATTCTAACTCTCATAATCTCATTCCAAGTCTTCCTTCAAGATTCATTCTTTTCTGTAATGAAAATTCAAAATCCTTCAGAAATTTTCAATATATACAAAAGCAAGATATTACAACCTCCCCACCATAACACTTATTTACCTCGAGAAGCCTCAGTGGTCATCCATATGCACCACTTGATCTACATCATTCACTACGTTTTAAACTAATATCCTCATCTGGATCTCGATATCCTAAAACACTATTGAGGTACAACCTCCAAATCAATGCCCTAAACCAAAAAGAAGCCCCAAGCCAACACTTTTTACCAAACAAAAATACCACAATGGATTTTACCGGAACCCATCCTACAAAAATCTTGATTATAAAATCACCAAAATACTCATCAGGATATGGTTCTCCCACCATAATATTTATCTTATAACCACCAACTCTTGATACTCAATACCAATTCCATTAGGGAAATCCCCACTCAAAACAACACAAAAAAATATCCTGAAACCATCTGCACCAACATCATGGGCTAACCCTAGCCAGAATACCCCAAACCGAATCATCCAAAAATGTTTGCTTTTGATTATCAATCCATTTGCAACCCCTTTGATCACCTTCTCCTCATACTCATAAGAATTCTACAACCTACCAAACATGCCTATAGGGTTCCATACCCACACTACTTTTCATAACCACCTCAAACCTGAAGCCAATTCTTGACTTGATCATCCATCACCATTGTTCTCCCTTTAACATTCCCAATGAAATTAAGTATGCACCACAATAGTTTTCAATGCCATTACAATTTCACCATGATCGACCTATAGATAGTCCCACACAACTGTGACCCATCTAGAATAAGGTTTATACCTCCCCAACCAGTTCATCACTCCCCACCATAAGAGTTTAGTCATAACCAAATCTCCCAAAAAAACTCAGACGCTTTGGTCCACACTCCAGCCATTTGTAACCCAAGAATTATATGTTTCCATCTCTCCCACACCTGATCGACCTAATGAACATCAACTATTACCCTTTCACAGCATCCAATAACATCGCCCAAGTAATTTTTCAACAAGTGTTCCATCCTAAGGACCTCACCCATAAATGTTAAATGGTGTACTTACCACCATATGAATCCACATTCACTGATCCAAGATCATAACCTCTAAGTTTCTCCATAACCAACCAAATACATTAAAGTAGCTGGGTGTATATCCATTTCCCTATCAGTGTACTCAGGGTGAGTTCAAGGTATTGGGAATGATCGTCACTAACATAGAGTAATCCAATATGTTTTCAATGAATACCACCACCACTCATCCATTTCCAATGTCACCTATGTTATCAATGACATATCAAACCCATTAAAGGGTCCATGTAAACCCTTCCCATGAGAAAACCATCACTTTCACTTCGGTTCTTAGCCTACTCATGACTGCCTTATCTACTAAAGCACCTCATGAATACACTCTCTTAATGTCTGATCCCCAAACCCAAATGACATAGTGTGCCACCACTTGCTTATGCGTCTAAGATATCATTAATGCTTAACTGTTATATGATCTTGTGTAACCCAACCACAAAGCCTAGTTCCAACTCTACTATGTAAAAATTTTCAATCCCTCTAATTACAATCCCTATCCACTAGCCATGACTAACTTACGTTCCTATCTCACCCGAAATTGATAACCCTTTTTAAGTTTATATACCAAAAAAACTCTCCAAATCAAAACCACATGCACGACCACTCAAGACATGAGTTTCATCACGAGTCCTACTAAGATCACCTTCATTTTCACCAGGTTCATAGAGATGCATCAAGATATAACCAGGCTAGTTACCTAACTGATCCTACTTCTATAAACCACAAGAACTACCAAAAATCAATACTCCAAGTGCTTTCTAGATTAAGAAAACTAGACACCTCCATGGGCATCATACCAAAACAAACTTTCACGCATGGTCATCAACCAAATCAGACATCTATATATAAAACCACACTTGCTTGAGAACCCATTATGCTCCTGATTTATCACATTACCACTAGGAACATTCATCGACACAAGCATTACCTAGTCTAGGAACCCAAATAATCTCACCCCTCTAGAAAACAACCATAATGTTAAACCAATGGAACTCCAGTGCTCCTGCTAAAAACTAGAGGCATCCTAAGTGCCAAAATCCCAAACCCAACTACACCATTTTTTCATCATTGTTAAGGATCAAAAAACATTCACCTATGATCCACACACCCAAAATATCATATAACTCAGTTGACCCCTCTCATGGGTTACCCATAAAAGCCACACAGCAGTATTCCCAACACTTCAATCACATAAATGGGTCACTAGGTCCAACCACCAAAGGTATATGCCAACTCACAGAAGGAAACAACCCACAAGGAATCAATAATTTACTAGTCTCATCATCACACCAAAATATAAAAACAAAACACCCTTCTCTAGAGTCCTATAACATAATGGTATCATATAAAAACCAATTGTCTACAACTAGGGAACACATCATACCTGAGAATATATACATTAGACCACCCCCTGAGAGGGTATAGCATCAGCCATCGGATCGAACCTGTTCTTTGTCGCAGGACACTTTCTAGTCATACAGTCTTGCAATGGTGGAGAGCCTTTTCATGTTTTAAATGTTGGGGAGAGGCAGATCAAAGGTGTCAGTCTGAGTTTTATTTTCTTGATCTTCGAGTCATGTTTGTTTTAAGTCTTGAAGTCTATTTGGGTTTTCCCCCTTATTCCCTTAAAATGGGGTTTATCATATAATAAAAAAAACTTAGGCCTATGGGCCATTGGATCTTATACCACACTGACGCACTAGGGTCATTGAACAAACCACATATGAGGAAAACACTGAAGTCCTTCCCGTTAATTTCCTCCTCAAAGATCTACATATCCTGCAATCAGAATGAAATATGTAAAATCACAAACTATAATTCCTATATCATTTGGATACTATGTGTCTATCATGATGCAAGAGACACCTCTTTCCTCTAAAGACTAATACACAAAACCAAGTCACAGACCTCTTTCCAATAGGCCAAGAGTTAAAAATCCATCATAAACCATTAAATACAAACAACATGTGAATATATCGAGGAGGAAATCATATAAAACCATAATATCTCAAACTATAACAATAATCCCAACCCTTGGTAACCTCAACTTCCTTCCGGAACAGTTGTTAGTGATACACCAGCCCGGTATCCATATAAAGCTTTGATACATTCCTATATATATTGTCTATTAATCCCCAAATAGTAAATTAATAGGAAGTAAACTAATCTAATAAAATTTTATAATGTCCTAACCATGGTACCACTAAATTGGGGCATCGAGCTGGTTCACCACATTACCTAAAGTGTACCTCCTCATATGCCTGAGGTACTTGAATAGTAGTGGGGGTATGAAATGGAAACGTGAGGAGACTATACCCCCTTATCATAGTACACAACTAGAATAAAATAATCAAATATCATATAAATTATATTAAGTGTAAATAATAAATAAACTGAAACTGAAACATGGTATAATAAGATGAAATGCAATAAGATCCTAAAAGGCCATGTATACTTATTACCAACCACCCACTAGGATGGTTACATAAAATACCAAAAATAAAAGAGACTATAAAATTATCAAAAGACTAACTGATCCAAAATCATCTAGTCACCTGATAATACTCAAAAAATCATGCTCTACCAAAACATACTCGACATGGGACTCATTCCAGACTTGTGCCTACAAAAAATATGTGACAGATGCTTGGGGAACCAAGTGTAGTGGCGGCCTGACCATATTGTGAGTAAAAATTATTAATCCACCACCAATGGTTTCTAAAGAAAATACCATTTTTTGAAATTGTGAATGCAGGGAAAATAATAACAATAAGAAATAATCTAAATAAAACATGTTTCATTATTTAGTTTTATTCATACTAATAACTTTTAATCATTATTTAAAATGTTTTCCATTTCCATAAAATCTACCTCATCATAAGATAGTCATCTAAACCATAAATCATAGGGGTAACTTATTAGAAATCAAGGATCCTCTTTCCATGAATCCAACTAGGATCTAGAATATCCTATCGTGTTATCCCAACCACTAGGTAACAAGTCAACACACACATATCATATATACATAAATCAAATTGAGACTCATAACTCCATGTCTGATCATCCCAACATTAAGGTAAAAGTTCATAAAACATAGACCATCAGTCTATGAATCAAACCAGGACTCATAACGTCATGTCTGATCATCCCAACCTTGATATGGAATGTTATGTTCATATCATTCACTTCAAGAGTGTCAGCCCATCCCCTAAATAACTATCGTGTATCGGGGAACCTAGAGCATCAGTATGGACTTCCCAAATTGAGGAGTGGATCATCAGTCCAACATCACAAAACTATTAATCATAGGTTCAAAAACATAGAGCATCAGTCAATGAATACAATGAAAACTCAAAACTCCATGTCTGAACATCACTGATCATTCCATTATCCTTTATTTCCATTTCATTTATCATTCCCAAAATCAATTACATTCATCACATTAAACTAAATTCACATTTTAAACCATTTCATCATTTACTTAAATATATAATCATTTAGTGTTCTTCAAACCATTTGATAATAAAACACACTGTTTTTAACTATTTCCAATTTCCTTCCATTTCAAAACATTTATCATAGTACCAAGGACCTTTAAATAAACACATGTATCAACTAGAACCTATCCCTTTTAAAATTCCATCAAAACAAAAACCATCCATTTTCATTAACCATTTTTAAACCACCCATTAATACATGGATATTTCACTTTAAAAACCAAACAAGGTCCAAAACCTTCATATTCTATGAAAACCATTTAAAGAGTCATCATACTCCCATTTGAAATCAACATTTGAAACCCATTTTAAATACGTTAAAAACACCTTGAGTTCAACATCTCACTTCAAAACAAGAATCATTCAAAACATGGACTTTCCCCTTTGACATCCCAAAACTGGGTCAAAATCAAAATAACACATTGAAACCCATTTCAAAGACTCATAGGAATTTTTATAAAAAAATTAACACACAAAACATTCCACCTAAAAAGGTTTTCACACCCCACTAGTGGCCATATGTCTTCTCTCATATTACCATAGATCCAAAAGGATATGTGGATGGTTCAAGGTGTCAATCTAATTCCAAACCCAATTTCTTAAATTAAGGGAGAAATCATAACACACATGGTCTCTAAGTCATATACCACAATACACATATAAAACAGTTATAAGAATATGGATAAATCTATTATACAAACAACCTCATTATATAATCATTCCATTACATTTCCAATGCATGAAAGTCTTGTCAAGGACCGTCTAAGAATAGTACAAACCTCTTGACACCCAACCAATCCTATAACCATCACCCAATCCTTATCCTCGTGCAAAGAAATAATAATTAGTTAATGAAAACAATTATAATTAATTAATTAACCAAAATCCAATATGGTATAACACTGAAAAACACATTGGGTCAATAAAATCTTGTTGAAACTCCAATAAACTACCATGGGTGGAGAAAAATGAACCCTAAACATAATTTCTGAGAAAATATATAAGTGTTTATACCAAATCAATAACTAATAAAAATAATAAATTGGTAAGAATATAATAAAATTCACCATGGACGCATAATTTGATTAAATTCCATGAAATAAAGTGAGGAATCTTTCTCAGGATCTCTTGTACACAATCTGACCAAAATACCCATTAGAAACAAATAATTTAACCATGATCTGGTGGAATATTCAAAAATAACTAAACTAGATAACTCCAAAATTAGATTTGGACAAGAGTAGGAAGAAAGGAAACTATAAGAGGAATATAACTCACCTCAACGCCAAGAAATTTCCATGAAGGCACCCCCAAAATCAAGGGAGGAAAAATAGAGAATAGGTTTTGATAACACATGGTCCATGTGCCTGGGATGGAAGAGAAAGGGGGTGGAAGGTTTAAAAAACAAGGAGAATTTTGGTAAAATATCCCTTTAAATGAAATTTGGGCAACCGCGTGGTTTGGGCACACTATTTTCAAAACCACGCACCAACTATGTGGTTGGATCTCTTTAAGGCCAACACTTACATGGTTTGGTCACATGGTTTTCCAAAAATTGTGAAAATTGGGATCACCTATGATTTCTAATGCCCATACCTTTCATGATTGGGTTTTATGGTTTGAAAAACCTTATGCCAACTGTATTGCTAGAACTGGCTCTTATCTGTAATAAGATGCATGGTTTTTCTAAAACCATGTGAACCCTGTTCTCCAGGACTCAGACACTCCTCAACCACACATGGTTACCCCTTAGACCATGCATGGTTCACACTTAACCATGTAGTAATTGTTAAAAACCCATTTTAAATTCAAAAATGAACTAAAAACAAATTGATCATCAAGGTGTCACATGGTTTCTCCTAATCCATGCACACTAAATCATGCACCCTTATTATAAGACTCCAAAACGCTTGATACTTATCCTAAATCCTTTAAATCTCCTCTAATCACTTGGGATACCATATGATTATCATTCCTTAACTCAAAACACCCTTTCTAAGGCATTAAAACTCTCCCAATATCATTTTGAGTCTTACTTCAAGACATAACATATCTGGTAACTAAAATTCAAAATCCTTCAAAAATTTATGATCCATCCAGATGTGAGATCTTACAATTTTCAACTATTTAAATGTTATAATGGATTTTGACTTTCTTTTATACCCCTTACAAAGTTTTATGATCCTCCCACATTTTCAAATGACTTTTTACAAGGATTGATTATGATTTAGAATGATTATTAAGTCTAAATCTAAATATGATATTTTGATCTTAAACAAAGAATGAGTTTCATTTAAATAGTTTAGTTTAGTTGAAAAAATCCTCATTTAGAAGTAAAAGTTTAAGTTTTGATATATAATTTACTTTCATAATTATCTAAAACACTAAACCTAAAAGGTATTAGGTATGTAAGTGATGAAATATTTTATTTAAGTCATGTCATTATAGAGTGATTATGTTGGAGTGTTTAAATAATATCTACCTTGTTTGTGGAGAAGAATACATGTGCTTTCTATCCAAGGAATATGAGAATAGATTGTGTCATAATTTTCATCTCCACTAGAGCTAAAAGTTCATAGAATATTTAGTAAATAATGAAGGATCTTATTATATCCATAGACTTTTGTGATAACATACTCACACATGAAATAATTTTCAAAAGGGAAAAAACCTTCCAAATACATACAACCAAATGACAAGAATTTAATAAGGTTGTTTGAGTTAGTTCACATTGATTTTTATAGAAAAATATCACTAAATTCCATCAATACAAAAACGTCAAACATTTTGTTAATTGATGATTTCAGTAAGATGTAATGGTTTATAGATTTAATCACAAGTCTAAAGTATTAAATTTAATTACAAATTATCAAAGATTTTATAGGAAAATTATTGGAGTGAAAATATAGAAATTCTGGACAAAAAATGGTATAGAGTTTAACAATATCCAAGTGCAGTATTATCTCAAGAGGCACAAGATAAGGAATAGAGTTTAGATGGTAAGGACTCCTCAACAAAATGATGAAGTTGAGATAAAGAATGAGATAATTAATAATAAGGCTCCTATGATTCTAATTGATAAGTTCCCACTATAAATGTTTTATAAGTAAGTTTTATTAATCACGATCTATATCACCAATCAATATTTTTGTGTCTGGGTAAAGAAAATACTTTATATGATATGCGGTATAGGAAAAATCCAATATTGAAATAATTTAAAATATTCAAAAGTAAGTGTTTTATTCCCAAAAAATTTATGAGTAGTGAAAAGTTATAATCCTATGGAGATGAGTGGATTTTCAGTGGCTAGTAATTGAAGAAAATTTCATAAAAATGTTTCCATGAGAGGATTGGAAAAATAATTGATAGATAATATGTCACAGTAGTAGAGAATGAGTATATTTTTCAACAAATCAGTGCTCAAATTACATAGGAGAGTAATGATGAAGTGAGTATATTAGGGGAATCATAAGGTATTTTGGATGATTCTTTTTAAGAAACTAAGGATAAGGTTAATAAATAAATATTATTGGTATAAGGAAGTTAATAAGAAAGGATGAAATTGATGAATATAATATCTTGGATGATCCGAAATCTTTGATGATGACTTAAAGGATGAAGTCTCAAGAGTAAATATCATTCATATCTCAGTTTAAGCCAAATAATTTTGAAATTATTGAAAAATATGAGAGTTAGTTAAAGGATATGAATGAAAATATTAACTAAATCAATAAGAATAAAACATGGGAAATTGTTTTAAGGATAGCAGTCATGAATTTTATCAGAGACTAGTTGGTTTTAATAAAAAACTAAATTAATAATGTAACAACTCTGGTTTTTTGGATTTATTACATTTAATATTTATATATATATATATGGATTTTTTGATAGATTTGGTGTTATGTTTGGGGTGTCTCAGGACCCCATAATTAATATATTAAAAATATTAATATAAATTAAAACATGTTCATGCACTGTTTTATAAAAATTGGTTTTCCTATTAATAAAGGCCTCAAATTTAAAATATGAGGTCGTAGTTGAATATAAAATTTGGAGTTTAACCTAGGCATTACATAAAGTTCATCGGTATTAGAAGTTTCATGGAAGGCAGCCATTGGTAGTGTGTTTATTAAAATGATTTATTTATTTATCTATTTATTTTAAATTACAAAACCAAACCTTCTCCCTAGAAATACTTTTTTTTTAACTCCATAGGGTTAGATACGTTAATCTAGAAGATTATATATAAATATAAGGATAACTATGCAGGAAACCGAGAGAGTGTATCGATGATGAATGGTTGTGGGATCATAAGGCATATGGATAATATAGAAAGATCATATTATTCATCACTGGTGAATGAAATATTCACTATTTATTGTTATATCATCAAGGTTGTGCTCATTATTTTTGGTTTTCTACCCTTATATTAATTGATAAGCAAGGATTTTCATTATCATTTTTATTGATATGAAATTACCCATTCTTCACATGATCCCAATCATAAATTGTGTTATTGAACATGGTTTATTGTCATTATGCCTTTTAATTCACCTTTGTTCCCATTTTTGTGACTGTTGACTAAGACTACATTGGCTGATAGGGGATTCACCTCATTCTTGTGTTTTTCCCCAACTTTTCTTTGCATTATTCACCTTTGGTCCATGGGGTCGTGATTCGACTATTTTGGGAATCCACTAATCCATGGTAGTTTTTTAAATGACATATGGATCAATTTTTTCATAGGGGTCAAGGTTTTCTATGGTAAGTGGGTGATGGATTCATGGATTTGGGATCTGGAGTGAAAACAAGAGGTGTTAAGGCTTCACATGGGTGATTGGGTTTCTAATTTCCAACCACCACATCCCAAATATCGATGTTTGGAAATGTTCCCTTCAGTTTTAGGTAGTCAAATGATGATATTTTTTGTGTAAATGGAAGATAGTAAAAATGTGTGAAGACCAGGATTTACTTCCTTAAAAAACCCAATTGTATAGAGTATAGTATAAAATAACGCACCCTATGTAGTCCCTTGGATGGGGAATCTAGGTTTTCATATGATAATAAATATCATATGTCTTGTATACTTAATACACACCTTTTGACCTAGTGTTGGTGGATCAGTTTGTACACTGGTAGTACATGGGCATAGACATAGTAAGGCACATGGTTATAGATAGAGTACCCATATATGTTCGTATACTTAGATGGGACTAGGGTACCTAGATATGGCCAGTGTATATGAGAATAGGCCAAAGAACACGAACAGGGGATGGACTGTCACACCCAAACGTTTGAGATAATTATATTTTATTATTTTATTTCTTTGAAATATTTGTTTAGGTTCTAGGCTGAGCCCGATTGAGTATTTTAATTTTTCTGATAAATAATGGTTTTAGTCTTATTATTGATCGATGCAGGGGTAGGGCATGGTTCAAGATGTGTGGCTTCCATAAATCATTTTTTATCTTGATCAGTGGATGGATGATAAATTAATCAATAAAATGAATGATAAAGTGGAAACAAAATAAAAAGAGAAGATAATAATAATAATAATAATAACAAAATGAATGAAGAATGGTTTTAATAATAATAATAATATGAATATGAATATGAATACGATTTTAGAATATTATTATTATTATTAGCATTTTATTATGTTTATTATTATAAAGTTTATTAATATTTAGTTTATTAAGTTTATTATTACCTTATTATTATTATTATTATTCTTTTTAATTTTTTTTAGGGTTGATATTTTTCTCCCCCCCCACCTTGGGTCGTGACTTAGCCCCCCATATTTGATGCACCTGCCCAACCACCACTCGTGCTCCTCCCATATCTGGCCTCCCTTCTGACCAGTCCTCGCACCACCCACTTTCCCTCAACCGGATCTCATCATGCAAAATACCTTTGGTGTGGCACCCTTTTTTTCAGGGCGCCTCCCCCAGGAAAACCCCATGGCCAGCACCGTGCTCCTTCAGCCAGCCAGCCTTGCTCTGCCCTCAGCTCTTAGTCGACCCACCTCCAGATTCGTGAACTAGAAATCCCTTTCTAATGAAGCCATCTCTGGAGCACTCCTCCCTTTGGGTAAGATTTTTATTTCTCTTGTTTGGGGTTTTAGTTTTCTAGCTGGTTGGATTAATATGTTGTTTGAGTTTATGGAGGTGTTCTTTAGTTTTTTTATGGGGTTTGAATGGGGTTTTAGAAGTTTTGGGATTTGAAATTGTTTTTAAAAGAGTTTTTTCATGTGATATGTTTTATAAATTGAGAAATTGTTAATTTAATTGGTGTTTAGAATGAAAAATATGGTTGGAATTATTTTTGGGGTTGTTTGGTAGTTTCAGGATATGTTTTTTTAAGGGTTTTTGAGGTGTGTGTATATTTAAATGGATATTTCCAATAGAAAATAAATCATATGAGAATATTAGCCTTATTTTTTTTGAATAAATTATAGAATATTTGAATGATAGAAATCATGTTTTAAAATTTTTTCAAAGCTTGAGTACTTTTAAAAAGGGGCTAGGCCCTTTGTCTTGGTTGGTCTTTATTGTGTGTTCTATTATGTTATAAAAAGGGAATCTGAGAAACTATTCAAGTGGTGGTAAAGGTATTTTGGGTGAGGTTTATATTTTTATTTATTAAATTTTATTTTATTAGGAGCCTTTTGTATTTATTAGACTCCCTTGTATCGTTTTAGGGTGTTTTGTTCATCACGGTGTGGGTTTTGGTCATCAGTGGAAAAGGATTATATGTATATACACGGGTAAGCATGCATATATGTATATCCTAATTGCGCATATTCCCTTACATAAATGGAACTATGTACTTGGTTAAAAGGTTATATATATATGTGTGTGTGTGTGTGTGTCTATGAAAATTTATATGTGTATAGGTGAAGCGGTCTCAGGTTTCTATCTTCATGAGTTGTGTGTCATGAGGTAGGTTCCCTATGCCTTGATCTTTAATTAGAATTTCCATTTTTTATTGGTGTTATTTTAAAATTATACCCCTTTATTTTACATAAAATTCATTTTCAATTTATATAAATATGTATATATATATAAATGGTTGTGGTTCTTGAAAAGTAACTTCCTAGATGTTTTGAACGTGAAACAAGAATTTCCAAAGACATGTGTCCTTTCAGCTGATTTTATTATAAAAGTGTAATGAAATGTTATATTTTAAAAATAAATTCCAAAGTGATTTCCAAAATGATTTTTGGTGTGAACATGATATTAAAGGTTGATTAGACCTCCTAAAAAGGATTGCTTTGTTGTGAGTGTGGTTTTAATCTTGTTTTAAATAGGTAGTTCCTTGGTTGTTTAGCTAAACATTCCAATGGTTTTGGAAAATTGAAAGTGTTAGGTGATTATATTTTATAAAATAAAAAAGTACACCTTGTAAATAATTAATCTTGTTTGGAACTTTAATAATGGTTTGTGAAAAAAAACCCTCTTAATGCATTCCCCCCTTGTTTTAGAAAATGATGTGTATGTTCAATCTGTGGATTGTGATGTGTGCCAAGTAAAGAGGCTTGTGTATTTTGTGCGACAAAAAAAAGGGGAGATGTGCTCAAGTAGGGGGACCAGTGGTGAGAGGATGAGTGTTTTTTTGAATAAAGATAATGATATGTTCATGTATGTTTTCTTGATAAAACTCACCACCACTTGAAATGGAGCACATCAGAAAACCTGGGTATCTAGGTGGGTGGACTAGGACTAGTACTCTAGATGATACAGATTTAGTTCATCCCAGTTTCATCTAGCAGGATTGACTCTACAACACTAACTAAAAAAATTATTATTAGAGGCCACTAGTTTATGGGTGTGTTCCCTACTAGTATCTCATGTATGAGAATGTAGATTTTTGTTGTTCATATTCCATGTTTACACTAAGGTAAAAGGATCCTAGGTCCCCAACTGACACTAGCTGGTTAGGGATTTATCATGGTGCTTGTGATATGATTTTTAATTTAGTTGTTTCATGCTTGTTCCCTCTTTTTTGAAAACCATATTTTTAGTCTAAATTGGTCTCCTTTCATTTGGAATGTTAATGAATTTTTGGAACCTATTTTGAAAATTAAGTGGAAGAGAAATGATTTTCTTGAAATTGAATTCTTTTTACCTGAATTTTAATACAATGAAAAACATTATTATATTATGTCTTATTTTCAAACTAGCATGTTTTGGGTTTCTTTTTAAAGGTAAGGGCATAGAGAATTGTTGTACTCTGGAATTCCTATTGAGAATCTCAGTGCTCACACCTACTTTATCTTATCAGTTTTAGGGTCTAGTTTTAGATCTCTCTTGCAGTGAGTGTGGTTTGTGTTTCGTGGTCACCCATGAGGTCACCTAAGGTATGTATTGTTACTTAGCTTATTCCTTTTTTTCCTTGTTAGTTTGTTCAATTCATATTCTTTTATATATCTGTTTTGTTCAGTTTATGTTTATTTATCTATATTTTTTATCGTACAAATGGTTCCCACCTTCTTTATATTGATTCTTGGAACTATTTTCCAGCCCGTGGGGATTGGGAACGCCCCTCGGGCCTTGCTGCGGACCAGGTCAGGCACCAGGTCGGATGGTGAACTGGATTGGTTCATGAAAAAATGGTATCAAAGGTAGGTTGGCTCTCTTGGGTCATGTTCTTTTAGTAAGAGTCGGGGTAAACCAGAGTTAAGGGTGTCAAAACTCGATTTTATGGCTATGACTAAGGTTCCTGGCCAGCACACCTCATGGCGGGACTCAAGTTACCAGGGTAAGTTGGGTTCCAATTGGGTCCATGAGTTCTTGTGAATCATTGATGTTTAGGGAAATAAAAATAGATTTGGTTCAATGGTCTCAATGATCTAACAGGGCCTGAAAACCCATGTGGATCCAGATACATTGACCTAGAACACTCTCCATTATGGTGGTGTGATTGGAGTATATATGGCCGCCAACCATACATCCAAGACACCTACTGGGACTAATTTCCCCTTTTTCATTATCTTGTTCTTCCTTGGGTTCTAAAAAAATTACAAAACTATGTTTGAATATTTAATAATCAAGAATTTAAAATAGAGATTATTTGATTTTCAAAATGATGGAAAATTGGTTTTAATGAGATGGAGTTTGTTGAAAAACCGATAGTGTTTTAAAGTAAAATGGAATGTTTTGAAGTTTACGTGTAAGGTTTATAAATGAATTTTTGTTTGAGTAATCATTGGTTTCTAGAAAAGTTTCAATGGAATCAAAATGGGTTTTATTTAAAGTTTCGATGCTTTCTAGAGGTAGTTTTTGTGAAATTTGAATCTGGGTTTTTTTGTGGCTAGTGGTTTATGAAAGGGGAAATTGGTGTATTTTTTTAAATGTAAAGGTTTTGTTTTGGAACTTGGTATTCTCATTGGTGAACAAATTCATGGTATATGTGAGGATAAATGGATTAGTTCCTATGATGGCACATGATAATGCATGTGTAAGACCCATGAGGTGCCATTGGAGAATGTGCAACCCACCAATTCAGTTTTATTCTCAAAAGTGGTTCTGAAGAAAAAGTTATGGTGTGTATTTTGTATATATGGAAATGTTTTTGTGGGATGTTTTGGGTTTGAAAACCTTTCTTGTTTGATTTATGTTATATATTTTTGTTTTTTTTTTGGTAAGTTGATTTGAGGTGTTGGTTATTGGTCTTCTTCGAGGAGTGTTTCGGTAGGCCTCTATAGTGGGTTCCCCATATATCTAGTTTTTTTTCATGGTATGTTTGGCCTACAGACTAGTTTGGTTGGGTCCTTAGTTTTTCATCTTGACCAGTGTACTCCCCCATAAATAGTTATCACATAATTGAAGTATGGCCATAGGTGATTCACCATTGGTTGTCCTTCTAGTTGATCAAAGTATGGGTTTTTATTTTTGTGTAAGTGTTGTGTTTATCCCTTTTTCCTTATTGGTTAAGCAGATCCTCTCAGAGTGGGAGAGTGGATGTGGGAGGGTTCGAATGATATTTTTTTTACTTAGTTCATTTGATAGTCTAGGGTGAATTTTTACATCATTAAGTTTCAAGATCCTTCATGGAAGCGGTGAAAGGAATTCCAGTGAGGAAAGGTAGAAGCAGTCAGGAGTCATCGGTGCAGACTGCTGTTTTAAAGGAACTTTGGGTCTTTTGATGGTTTTTTCTAAGAAAGGGGTTTGTTTCAAGCCCTTAATGTGGCATACCCAACCACATGAGGTTGTTATGGCCATTCTCGGGGATCGTGTGCCGATTGAGACACGGTTTAAAGTCCCTTTTCTTGTAATGTTTCTCTCCACAAAAGTGGTCATACTAGGTGAAACTTTTTGGTGTCGTGTTCTCATTTGGTCGAAAGGGTGAAGGTTGTGAAACATTCCAAGAGCCTCTATTTTTACATAATTGTATTTTCCTTTGAGAAATTTTAAATTCCTCCTTTTTAGAGAGAGGTATCTTCTATGTGTCGTTCCTCACGATGTTTCTCATCCAAAGTAACAAGGGGTGATGTGCATGAACCATATAACCCTAATTTTTATGAATGTGTTGTGTGGGAGTAGGTGGATGATTGAGTGTGATGTGTCTCTGGTTTTTTCTCAGTTGTAGTGTGGTTTCTTGTGACACTAGAAAAAGAAGTTTTGTTTGGGAGTTTTAGTGCCTGACTATGAGGTAGGAGATGCTTCCACAAACAGAGCCCCTGTCGTAGGTCTCAGAGTGAAGTTGGCACATAGTCAGGGGAAACCTGGGGTTGTTAAAGGCCTTGGTCTAATTCTTATTCTCAGAGTGACAGATAGGAATAGTTTAAAACTCCCACATTGTTATCCTATTTCAGTTGTTCCAGTTTGGTGGAGAGTGGTGGGAAGATAATATTTCCATATTGTGGACTATTTTAATGTATGGGTTATCCATTGGGTATGTAGAGTCTTTTTCATTTTGTTTTATTGAAAACCTGGTGGTAGTGTCTCACTAGGCGTAGGCCCCTACTTAATGACCCTTATGGGGTCTGTTTGGGTAAATCATCCCCAAATTTGTTTTGTGATTATCTGGGGATGTGAATTTGGTGGTTGTCTTCGGCCATGGTTTTGATAGCCCGATAGTTAGGCCCTTCCCTCCTCGCCCCTTATGGTGGGGTGTTTGGTTTGTTCTGGAAATTTTCTAAGTTTGTGTTTCTCTCAAATGAGTTAGTGTCAGCCCATCTATTATGGTGAGGAGTCCATTCGGGCCTCCCTATGTCATTTTTCTCAGTCTCATCTCAGGTGTTTAATGGGTTCTAATGGTGGGGATTCCATTCATCCCCCCCATGTTTTTCATTTGGTTATATTTCTATATATGTCTCAGTAGTAGGTTATGAGAGTTTTTATTGGGTGTGGTTTAGTCTTGTTTGTTCATTTTAGATTAGTGATGTGGTTTTCATTTTATAGTTCTTGATTTGTTTCAGTTTGAGGGGTTAGATTCTATGGATGTGATAGTTCCTTTCCTTGATTGATCAACTGAAGGTGTTTTAGCTTTTGGGGTGGGTGACACTTGGAAGAAATTCCCTTTTTGGGGTTTCTTGGGTTTATCTTGTAATCATGTCTCTCTCTCTATGAGTGCAGTAGCCTGGCCTCTTACCTCTATTCTTTTTTTAGGAACCTCCTTAACCTATGAAGCAATATCGTTTTTATTTTGGTCTAGGTATCATTGTGGATTTCTAGGGATTGAAATATTTATGGTGGGGAGAATTGCCACACCCAGACTTTTGAGATAATTATATTATATTTTTTTTATTTTTCTTTGAAATATTTTGTCGGGTTGCGGGCCGAGCCTGATTGAGTTTTTTCATTTTCATGATAAATAATGGTTTTAGGCTTATTAGTGCCCGGTGTATGGGAAGGGAACAGTTCAATCCATGTGACTTCGCTAAATCATTATGCGGCCTACCCAGTGCACAGATGGTTAATTAATTAATAAAATGAATGATAAATTAGAAACACTATAAAATAAGAAAAATAAAAAATAAAAAAATGAATGAAGAATGGGTTTAATAATAATTATAACAATATGAATACCATTTGAGAATATTATTATTATTATTAGCAATTTATTATGTTTATTATTATAAAGTTTATTAATATTAAGTTTATTATGTTTATTATTATCTTATTATTATTAATAATAATTAATTTTTTTAGGGTTGAGATTCTTCTCCCCCCCCCCCACCTAGGGTCGTGACCTAGCCACCCCCTCCCTTATTCAACACACATACCAAACCACCGCTCGCACTCCTCCCATGGTTGGCCTCCCTTCCAGCCAGTCCTCATGCCTCCCTCTTCCCCATAGCTGGCTCCCTTTCGGAAAATTACCTCTCATACGTCACACTTTTTCCAGTGCACCTCCCCCAGGGGAACCTCATGGTTGATACCCTGCTTCTCTGGTCATCCATCCTTGCACTACCCTCATCTCTTGGCTGACCTGTAAGAACCCAGACCTTCCTTTCAGGTATGTTTTTCCTTTTTCTGGAGTTTTTCAGAAAAAATGGGTTTTTGGAAATTTTTGAAGTACACGTCGTGTACTTCATTTCCGCTCGAGGCCATGTATTGTCCATGTCATGGCTACACACACGTCCATGTAAGGGTGACATGGAGGCCGCCAAAATCAGAGTATAGAAAAGCCAAGTACATGCCATGTACTCCAAAATTACACACCATGTACTTTCTTTTTTTTTCATTAAACGGACCGGGCTCACGTCTAATCACCAGAACGGTCTTCTTCTCCAGATTCTTCAACCGAGAGCGTCCCGTGCAACTGTGAATCTCCTCTGAGCTCCTGAGCCTCTGTGTTTTCTCCAAATCAACCACTGTTTATTGCATTGGAACCACAGCAGTAAGCTCTTCCTTCTCCTAGAGCTTCGTTATATAATTCCTCCTCTTTCTCAAGTTATCGTGGGTTGAGAGTTTTGGATGTTTTATTAGATATATGACGTTACAAGGAGATTCAAGATTCTAGGTTTGAGTATATCGATCTCCTAATGTCGAGGTAGGTGGTTTGTGCCTTTCTGTAGAAATTCTTTGAGTATTTTGTGAAAATTACACCAATACCCTTGAATAGGGTATTGCGTGTTTCCTGTTTTTCCTTATTGTTTGCCTGCTTTGTTTATATGACTGTGTAGAGAACGTTTCTTGTGAATTGGGTAAATTACTGTGCTTTGGATGTTTTTCCCATACATGTTTCATGTTATAACCTTTTGGTCTAGTTTTACCTATTAGGCTATATCTAGTTCCATTCCTAGTTTGTAAGATGGTGTGACTATTCTTTCATGCTGAGATGCTGTAGAATTCTAGCCAAGTAGTTCTTGAGGATACTTTGTCTGTTACGTGATGCGATACTTGCTGACTTTACACAGGGTTGTGAGAACCTAGTGTAGCAGACCATAGGGAGAATATACGTAAGGGCTTCTCCAGAGTGTCTTTAATTTACAATGCAAGACCACAGGGGGAACTGACGTTGAGTGCTTCCTCAGAGTGTCTGTAGTTCCTCAATATGGGACACAGGGGGAATGAGATGTTGAGTGCTTCCCCATAGTTCCTTTAGTACGATACGAGACTATAGGGAGAATTGATGGTGTGTGATTCCCCAGAGAGTCTATTATTTAGCTGAACCAGAGGGTTGAGACTGTGTGTGCTTCCCAGAGGGTTGCTAGTACTTGTAAGTTGAACCATAGGGGTTAGGCTATGAGAACTACCCAAAGGTTGCCTATTTGTTCTACTTGCTTGAGTGACTGTTACTTGTTTGTAATTATGTGCTAGAATTGTGGATTGTTTGTTGTTTAGTACCTCCCTATTTACTGATTTCTATACTTTTACCTGTCATATATTCACTGACTATTAGGCACAGATCTTTGGGTGGTTGCCGATTGGGACTTTGTCTCACACCCTATTTGGGCCATGCTTTTGGGCCCAAACAGATTATATTGTTGCATGTATAGATAAGGTAAATAGACCTTCTACTTCAGGTTCTTGATTTCCCTGGAGCTGAAGAGAATGGGACCAAGCCCAGTCTTGCGATGCTGAGTAGTTTTCTTATCTATTTCTCTTTTTTACTTTGGTTTAGTATTGTATTCAGTATTGTGACTTGTTTCTATGCTTTCCTAGACATATATGTATCATGTATCATTTCTATATATATATTCTCTTACTGTTTATCATATTTAGTCTTTCGATGTTCACTTGAGGATGGATTGTTTACTTCTTCCGTTATTGATTATTATTTCTCTTTTTCATTGTATACTCAGCCAATGTGGGCATAGTTTCCCCACTATCACACCCAAGGCCCTCGCTGCTAGTCGGTAGCCTCTAGCGTTTGGGGAAATGCGCTTGAGTCCATGTGACCAACAGGGTACGGGGCGCCTCTGGGTGGCTTCCAGAACTAGGGCATTACAGGACCCACCTTCAGATCCAAAAACTGGATACCCCTTGTCAGTGAAGCCATTCCTAGCATGCTCCTCCCTTTGGGTAAGATTTTGATTTCACTTTTTGGGGGTTTTAGGTTTCTAGTAGGTTTGATTAATATGTTTTTTGAGTTCTTGGAGGAGTTCTTTAGTTTGTTTATGGGGTGCGAATGGGGTTTTAGAAGGGTTGGGATGTGAAATTGTTTTTAAAATAGTTTTTTCATGTGAGATGTTTTATAAATTGAGAAATTGTTTATTTAAGTGGTGTTTGGAATGAAAAACATCGTTGGAAGGGTTTTTTGTGTTGTTTGGTATGTGTGGGATGTGTTTTTCTAAGGTTTTTTGTGGTTTTTGTATATTTAAATGGATATTTTAAATGGAAAATGAATCATCTAGTCATATTATCCCTGTTGTGTGTTTTGTGTATAAATTGTGGAATATTTGAATGATGGAAATCTAGTTTTAAAAATGGTTTTAAATCTTGAGTATGTTTATGAAGGGGCTAGGTCATTTTTCTTGGTTGGTCTTTATTTTTTGTTTTCTTGTGTTATAAAAAGGGAATTTAAGAAACTGTGTGAGTAGTGGTAAAGGTATTTGGGGTGAGGTTTCTCTAGTTTCTTTGTTCAATTTTGTTTTATTTGGAGCCTTTGGAAGTTATTAGACTCTATTGCATATTCAATGTATATTAATATGTGTATATATATATATATGGTTTTTCTTCTTAAAAAATATCTTCCTAGATTTTTTTAACATGAAACATGTATTTCCAAAGACATATGGCCTTTCAGTTGATTTTATTATATAATTGTAATGAAATGTTTGATTTTCCAAATAAATTACAATGTCATTTACAAAATGGGTTTTTTTTGTGAACATGAGATTAAAGGGTAATTTGACCTCCTTAAAAGGATTGCTTCATTATAATCATGGTTTTAAGATGGTTTTAAATAGGTATTACCTTAGTTGTTTAGCTAAAATTTCAAATGGTTTTGGAAACATGAAAGTTTTAGGTGATTATGTTTTCTAAAATGAAAAGTACTCCTTGCAAATAATTAAGCCTATTTGTAACTTTAATAATGGTTTTTGAAAAAAAGACCTTTTGAGGCAAGTCCCCTTGTTTTATAAAATGATATTTATGTTGAATGTGTGGATTTTGATATGTGCATAGTAAATATGCCTATGTATTTTGTGTGTTGAAAAAAGGGGGGATGTGCCCAAGGAGGGAGATTGGTGGTGAGAGGGTGAGTGCATTTTTTGAATAAAGATAATGATATGTTCATGTATGTTTGCTTGATAAAACTCACCACCACTTGAAATAGATCACATAGGAAAACCTGGGTATCTAGGTGGGAGGACTAGGACTAGTACGCTAGATGATACAGAAGTGGTTTGTCTCGGTTTCGTCTAGCAGGATTGACGCTACAACACTAACTAAAAAAATGATTATTGGAGACCACTAAGTTATGGGTGTGTTCCCTAATAGTGGATCACCCATGAGAGAATAAATCTTTGTGGTTCATATTCCATGTTTACACTGAGGTATGAGGATCCTAGGTCCCTAAATAACACTAGCTGCATAGGGATTTCCCATGGTTCTTGTGATATGATTTTCAATTTAGTCATTTCATGCTTGTTACCTCTTTTGTGAAAAGTATATTTTTAATCTAAATTGGTCTCATGTCATTTTGAAATGTTAATGCATGCTTGAAACCTATTTAGAAAACGAAGTGTAAGATAAATGATTTTCTTGAAAATGAAATCTTGTTAGCTAAATTTGAAAATAATGAAAAACATTATTTTAGTAATTCTTATTTTCAAACAAGAACATTTTGGGTTTATTTTTTAAGGTAAGGGAATAGGGAGTTATTATACTCTGTAATTCCTACTGAGTATCTCGGTGCTCACGCCTACTATATCATTTCAGTTTTAGGGTCTAGTTTTGGATCGCTCTTGCAAAGAGAGTGGTTTTCATTCTGTGGTTACCCATAAGGTCACCTGAGGTATGTCTCTTTACATAGCTTATCCCTTTTTTCATTGCTCATTTTTTTAGTTGATCTTTTTTTATTTATCTGTTTTGTTCAGTTTATGTTTATTTATCTATATTTTTTAGGATTCAAATTGTTCCCAACTAATTTATATTGATGTCTGGCACTATTTTTCAGTCCATGTGGATCAGGAATTCCCCTCGGACCTTTCCACTGATCAGGATAGGTGTAGGGTTGGATGGAAAACTGACTTGGATCGTGACATGGATGAACATATATAGGACTTGGAATGCCAAGAAAAACTGTGTACCACTTGTACATGTTTTGTAGACCCACATGGATAGTCATGCTATGTATAGTTGAGGACATATCCAGGTGTATAATCAATGTCACACATTGTGTGACCCTGGGTACACATTGTGTACCCTCTTCCAGAACATCCACCCTACATATCTCCCTCTTCTAGACTCATATTTTACCTAAAGTTAGTATATCATGAGAAGATTTCCATTTAGAACTCTATGTAAGACTTTGTTTTCGCATTTTTGATATGAAATGAGTTTTTATGAGTATGATGCTTCTTCCCATGATTATTGGCCAATGGTAGTGATCAGGATGGCTTATCAGAGTGATTTTCGGGTTGGAAACCCCCTGTCACACCATGGTGCGGGTCCCATATACTATTTTCATAGGTTTAGTGGTACCCCCTCATGCTATAGAGGGAATGGGTCCAATATCTATTGAGTAGAACCTCTTAAAGCACTAGGTAGTGGGTCCTATGTTTATCAAGTTTCACCTCTCTAATTTAATAGGGAATGATTCCTCTACCAATCAAGTGGAACCCCCCCTAAAGAATTGAGGCAGTGGTCCTCTACTGTATATAATTGTAGATTATATTGGAAGGGTGCGGGTCCTCCGTGTGGATTCTTGAGTGGTTCACGTGATGTTGGGAATTGGATATGTAAGTGGATCTGTAGGAAAACTCATCATCCTTATTTGGGCTATGGAGATGGTGATCCATTTTCTCTCTCCTTTGGGTCTATTTAGGAGCATATATGTATTTTAAGTTGATCTAACTTCTGTTTTATCTTTATATTTCACTATATTTTGTTTTCGAGTTGTTCTAATGGGTATGTATATACTCACCCATACATGGGATTTTCCCATATGTATCATGTCTTATGAAAATGATTGGAAGCTCAGTGGTGACTTAGGTGGAGGAAATCAATACATGGGTACATTGACCGCATTAAATGGTGGGACTAGAAGATCAAAAGTTGTGATCTCTCTTGATTTTCCCTTTTCCCATATATTGTTAAGTTTATACTTCATTTCTTGTTAGGTGTGTATTTTTACAATATTTACATTGGCCTTATATTATCGTACTCTAATGTATTCTCTGTAGGTTATTATGTGAATGGTTATACTCTATATGTTGTAGTCCTTTATTATTCCTCTACACTTATGTATGGATATAGATGTGTTCATGCATACAAGTGCTTAAGGTAAAGGCCTCCCATTTCAAATTATGCCTTATCAGTGGTTTTCTTCAATCTATAACCAATTGGAGATAGTCTTGAGATTTCACACTCAGATTTCCATCAACTAGGTTGGCCCTGATGGGTTGGGTCATGAAAGAGTGATATCGAAGAAGTTCATCCTCAATTCAGTGTTGAAGTGGGACCCATGGTGAGGATTGGTTGGGAATAAATGGAAATAGTGTTGGAGTGTCTTGAGTGCGGCGTTCAGTCCAAGGAACCTAGTATTGGTGTGGCATACAACATATCTATCCACCAAGACACTAACCACCTTCTTGTCAACTCAATATACTGATACATTGGTTTCTAGGAACCAATGGTACTTGAATCATATAGGATTGAGTCCTTTGACTTTCCTTCTTAATTCAGTTCCCTATAGATTATCATCTAAGTATTGTATATCTTCATAACTTTTAGGATTCATCTACAAATACATCTATCTAAGATGTCGATATGAGATCATAAAGATGATCAATTGAGTGATGAGTCCACATTTTAGGACCTTATCCTGAGGTACTTCCTCTAAGTGATTAGGGAGTAGTTACACCATCTATCAAGCAGTGTATTGTCACAAAATAATATGATGATGATACATGGAGTCTTACCATTCTAAAATTTTTCCAGTGATAGAGACCAATAACATTTCATGATGATATATATACTTATGCATTGGAGGATTGTCTTGATTCAGTGGTCTTAGTCTTCATCATTGTTTGATTCTTGACTAATTGGATGGTTGTTCTTATAACCATCCTTCTTAATGGGACAAAAGGGTGCTAGTGAAGTTTTATTACCCAAACACATGATGAGGTTGAGCTCTCATTTTCATAATTTCGATATATTTTTTGCGATGATTGTTCCCCTCAATATTAATATCTATTCAGATTTGGGATATTCATGAGCTATAGTAGGTTGGTATGATAGTTTCTAAGTATTCTACAAGGTTCACCAACCACATGTGTTTCTCCATTGACATGGTGAAATATGGTTTCTTTAGGCATGTAACTTCTAGTAGGGTCTTCATAGAGACATAGAATCCATTATAGTCTTCTTATTCATTTCTACTTATGTTGGGGTGATGGAGTAAGCTTTGGTTATAGATAGATTCCTAATAGAGGGATGTCAGGAAGTTTGAGCTAGCAGTGGAAATCATGGGGATGAATCATAAACATCATCTACAATACATCATTCCTTAAGGTATTAGGGTAAGATACCTCCCCATTCCCAAACTCAATAATGTGGTTTTTTTGGATCAGGGATCGTACATGGGATTCGGTTATTCCAGAGAGGGGATATTCTATTCTTGTGATGGGCTGGGTCACATGGATTTTGTTTTCCAAACTTGATGTGCTAGGGAGGGAAGAAAGGTAGTTTATGGGCCTCTATGAAAAATACATCATCGTTTTCATGGATATCTCAAGTGTTATTAAGATGGAGCCCAGGGAGGTGGTTATAGAAGATGAGTATGTGGTGCTTAAAAAGGAAGATATGATAGAGGAATATGATGCTTTGAGGTACTCCAACCACCACTACCACCACCAGTTGGCCCCTACCCGGCTCAAGGATTTGGAATTCAAGGCCATGGGAAACTTTAATCTATGAAGTCATATGACCAATCTTCTCATGAGATGAATCTATGTATGATCTGTGTTTTTTTCCTCTTGATCCATTACATGTAGACATAATCATGAGTCATTTTCTAATATACTTATCTATTTTGAGAGGTTTAGAGCTTCCAGTTGAGATTGATACCATAAAATATGGCTAGAGGTACCTTTAGGGAGAAGTTATTATATATCTTATATCATCTGATAGTGTGAGTAGGGGTTTGAGGAAGAGATTTTCTCATGTGAACTATTATTCATCATGATGAAACTCTATTACATCATCTTGGTTATGGAATTTTTTCCATAGTGTGTTCCTAGACTGACTATCATCACATGTGATTTATATGCCTTTTTTATAGATGGGAAAATATTCTCCTTTATGGGTGAGAGCAATCTCATGGAAGAATGAGTGGGTGTTGTGAGTAGGAATATTTATCCCATCACCCATCAGTTGGAAAGTTTATCCCTTGTTGCAGTGAGATATTCAAGCATCTAACTTCCATCAGTGATAGATTAATTTATAGTAGGACTATCCAAAGATGTTTTTGGACTTCCTTTGAGGGGGTAAATGGAATTATGCATTGACTTGAACCTCATGACCACACAAATATCTTCTTTAGAATATAGTGTGGTGAAAATCAAGATCCAGGAGATGAGGGTATAGTTGGAGAACTTTTGAGAGAAATTTTTTATCAGACCCATTGTATTCCCCTGGGTAACTATAGTTTTGTTCAATAAAAATGAATATGGGAGCTTTAGGATTTGTTTTGATTATTTATTCTTGAATTATGTAATTTTAAAGAAAAATTACCCTTTTCCAAAGATTTATGACCTATTATACCTATTGATAGGTGTGGGTTGGTTCTCAAAGATCAATCTTAGGTCTAGCTATCTCTAGTTGATGGTTCATGAGGGTGATATTCTGAACATAAGATTCTAATGCTGTTATGGATGGTAGGAGTTCCTTATGATTCCTTTTGGTGTGATGAATTCCCCTAATATTTTCACGTATCTTATTAAATAGATCTTAAATCCATACTCATACACATTTTTTGTTGTCTTTATGGATTATATTCTCATTTATTCTACATTAGAGGATGGTCTTGTAGTGTATTTGAGGTCGGTCCTAGACTTTATATAGGAGAATCAACTTTATAGTACACTCTTGAAGTTCTAGTTCTAGATTCGTGAGGTTCAAATTTTGGAGCATGTCATCTCTAAGAATGGTTTAGCTATAGACCCATAAAATATTTATATATTGATTTCTTAGGACCCACTAAAGTGATTAATGGGGGTTTTGAGTTTCCTCATCATGTGGAGGTTCTATAGAAGGTTCATGGTATAATTATATAGGATTGAATCCCCTTTTACTACCCAAAAATGGAAAGGAAATACATTTACCTAGACTTAGTAGTGTCATATATACTTAAGGAGTTGAGGCTAATGTTGAACAGTGCTCTTGTGTTGAGACTAATAGATGAGGAAATAGAGTACATAGTATTTTATGATACCTATCGAGCTAGACTCGATTGCCTATTGATGTAGAGGAAGTTATCGCTTATCAGTAGAGGAAGTTTGTACACCATGAAACAAACTACATCAATCATGGCCTATAGTTGGTAGTGGTATTCTTTGATCTAAATTGATGGAGGCACAATATTCTAAGTATGAATTTTCTTATTTACTCAGAGCACCAAATTCTCATGTAAATCATTACTCAAACAGATATTTACCTAAGATAGACACACTAGTTAGAGTTCATATATAATTATTACTTCAAGGTATTCTATAATCATGAAAGGGTAGACATGGTGGTAGATTCTCTTAGCATGAAGTCTCATTCTCACTTGGTATAGGAGGCATCTAAGTTGTAAAGACCTGGAATTTCCATGTAATTTTTTTAATTAAATGGGAATTTTACTAGTCTGTGAAAATTGATAGTGCGTGATTCTGAGGCCCGAAGCACCCAGAATGAATTTCTGAAGTTTTTTTCGGTACATTCAGTAAACGTGCAAGTGGGTTTTTCTAACTTTTGGATCGGTGCTCGGAATTGAAATATGAGGGCACCGTTGAATCATGCAGTGCCGATATTCACTTAAGAAGACTTCCACCTTGATGGCAGTTGGTCGAGGGTGAAATTTAGTTTTTGGGTTTTTCGTGGAAATAATAAAATAAAATAAACACACGTTTTATTTTATTTTGTTGTAACTAACCTCCTTCTGGAAGTTGGTGGTGGGGACCACCAGACCTTAACCTCCCATGAGGGGTTATAGTAGTGAGGACCACCCAAGTCTAACATCCCATGAGAGGTTAAGGTGGTGGGGAAAACCCAAGATTAAACCCCCTTGAAACCCCCCTTTAACTGGGAGAAAAACCTCAACTCCCACAATAAATGAGGGAGAGCCTCTTCAACTCCTCCTACATTAATTGAACCAACCCTTAGTATCCTCCATTTTAAATTTTATGCCAACACAACCCATTTTTTGTTGCCAATTAATTAATCCAACTTGATTGCCAACAAATTATATATATAAACATATTTTATTTGTTTGGCTATTCATTTGTTGGAAAAGTATTGGCAAAGGAGGATTGGAAGAACTTGGGAGAAAGCTCTCCAATGAAGAACGCTCCGCCAACGAAGAACACCGAACTCCTTTGAACTTCTTCCTCGGGACTTCTTACAACGTAGGACGTCCTCATCTATGGAGAATCAACGACCGTAATACCACCTTGCACCAACGTCAACAAGCAAATGAGGTAGGGGTTTATTTGCGTGATAATATTTTTCCCATATTTCTTTCCTTGGTTTCTTTTGCGGTTTGGGAATGAAATTTTGTGGGAAGTTGTATTCTTGTCGTTATTCTTTCTTGTTGAGCCATATCCTACCACACTAACGCGGAGGGTACGGGCCAAACCAATATGGCCCAACCCCTCCTCCATTCTTCTTTGGTGTACTCTTCTAAATAGTGGAAGGCGACGAAGGTGATGAAGGTGACGAAGGCAATGGCATCGCCACCCGTGGCCTCCGTGACCCACACCGCCCCCAAGGAGTTCCGCCTTCCCGGCTGAACTGACTATGCACCCTAGATCTGTGCCCCGGTTGAGCCACCTATGGCATTCCGCCCTCCAGGTCGAACCGGCCGTGCGCCCCGACTCGACGCCTCGGCCGAGCCGCCCCGCGATGTTTCGGCCTCCCAGCCGAACCGGCCGCGCGCCCCGTGGCGCTCTGGCCTCCCGGCCGAACCGGCCCCACACATCCGCGGCACCCCATCCTCCTGGAAGAACCAGCCCCGTTCCCCCATGGCACTCCTGCCTTTCGGCCGCACTAGCCTCGCGCCCATGCGGTGCTCCGGCCATCCGAACGAACCGGCCCCACGGCCCTCCGAGCCGCCCCGGCTCGCGCTACCTGTGGCCCTCTGAGCCGCCCCGACCATGCCACCCCACGGCCTCATGCCCTCGCGGCCACTCGCGGCCCTCCGCCGCCCCTCACTGCCTGTCAGCCCTGACCCAGCGGGCCAGACCGACCCAACGAGTCAGACCAGACTCGGGCACACTATGGCCCATTTACTTTCTTTTGGCCATAAATTTGGCACAAAACGTCCGTTAGACGAACCATCAGAGGTGCTGGAAATCTTGGAGCGAGTTGGTCACTTTGATAGTTACCCCACTGAGATTTGAATTGAGCTGTGAAACGGTCAGGTTAGATGGAGCAAGAATCCAACCGGGGCCTCGGGACTAAAAGGCTAATAACTCACAGACCGAGCGTCCAATTGACGCGCCATCTGTTGCGTTCAGAACCCTATGATGTGGAGGAACTTTGAGATACTTCTTCATGGGACTTCATGATAGTTTGAGTATCGATCAGTAGCTTGTGGAGCAGATCCTCTCGGAGATGAGCGAGCATAGTGCAGATACATAGTAGCTGGCTGAGACCTGACGACAGCTCACCGTTTCGACACGGAGTAACTCAACTAGCTAATTGGGGAGAGCCTTGGTGTCGTGGAATACTCACAGTGGTGAGTGCCTTGGTTTTGTGGCAGACCCAATGTGGAGAGTGCGTTTGGTGACGTGGTAGATCCACGGTACTCAACAGGAGGATTACCTCAGCAGTCCAAGGTTAGTGGGAAGCGCCTCTGTGTGACGCAGCAGGCCCACTGTACTCAATAGAGGAGGATTTCTCCAGCAGCTGAGGTTTTGATGATGTGATTGGGGATGTTACTTGATATTACCCCTATAAGAAAATCCTGGTTTGAGCTGAGTCAGTTTTTCTGTGTTTTCCTCATGATAGAGATGTATTACTTGATAACTTAGGTATATGAATGGGCATATACCTAAGTAGGGTTATTTTTTGATTTCATACTTTTTGGTTTATCCTTGCTGGATTTTTGTGAGACCTTGAGGGTCTCGGGGTCCCTACTGAGTATCATTATACTCACCCCTGCACAGGCTAGGACCGCACCGTGTTGTGTTGGATACAGACGACAGACAGTGCTGACTGAGGCTGAGAGTACCAGGGCTGTATGGTACCTGGAGGTAGACCATATGGCGTGATGGTATGCAGAGGAGACGGGTGGATATGGAGTGTTGAGGAGGAGATATATACCTACCCTTCTGGTAGGAACCTCTGAGTATGATCTAGTAGCTGTATTTTCTCTTTCACCAATTGTATTGCATTTCAGTTGTACTTGTACTTTCCAGTCGGGCTTGTATTCTGGCCCCTTTTTACTTACTATACTCACTTGTTTACTATATAGTTGACTTGCGTTCGTATCTTGTTGTGTGTTTGGTTGCGTGTTTTTATAGGTTATAAAGGAAATGCCTTCCCAGTTTTAGGTAATATGCCTTTGGTGCTAGTCGCCAGCCCCTATCCTATGGAAGGCAGGCTTGGGGTAGTCATAGCATGGGCCCCGGGGGATGGTTCGTGACAAATTGGTATTAGAGGAGTTGGTTCTATCGCAAAACTTAGGAATCTGATCTTTCTTTTTTGTGAAGCAATAGTGTTAAGGGTAATGAGTGCGGTTTTCAGTTCAGGGAGTCCAATGTAGGTGTGGCGGCTGACGTATCCATACACCAGGACCCTGACTTCTGATATCTGACTCAGTGCACGAAAACACTGATTGCGTGTGTGTTTTCAGGAGTCTTCTTTGTGAAATCTTTCAGTCAGCTCACCAGGTATAACTTTTTAACCGTAGCACACCTATTTCTTTTCAAGATGCCTCTACACAGATAGCTGGCTAGAGTTCTGAGAGTTGTAGGCACTGATAGACCACCGAGCGATGAGGCCTTGGTGCAAGGCCATCTTCCAGTAGAGGCACCAAAAGAGGCACCAATGGTACCATTACTCGTTGTGACACTAATTCCAGCAGCTCCAGAAGCAGAGAGTGCACGCCGCTTGAGTGTGTTGCACGAGTTCTAGCACCAGAGGCCACCCAGGTTTAGGGGAGATATGGACCCATAGGCGGCTAAGGATTGTATGGAGTCTGTGGTGAGAGTCTTCCAACTCATGGGGACACCAGTCGATTTCATAGTGATCCTTGCTGCTAGCCTTTTATAGGCAGTAGCAGGTAGATGGTGGAGCTTGATTCTCCAGGTCCACGATGAGGTGACGCTTCTCTGGGTAGACTTAGAGAGCCTATTTTGGGCAGATTTTGTCATAGAGACTCTTCACATAGTGCGCATACAGGAGCTACTTCATCTGTTGTAGGGCAGCATGATTGTAGCTCAGTACTCAGTGAGGTTCACAGACTTCTCATGCTACTCCACTGATATGGTGAGGTACCCATTCTTCAGGGCCCGGACCTTTGAGAAAGGACTCAAGATAGATATTAGAGATTTTATGGTCTCACTCAGCATCCCGACATAGGCGGGGGTGTTAGAGAGATCCCTCTTGGTGGAGAGTTTCTTTGCTGAGCAGTCACCAGCAGCGAGACCCACTACCAATCATCACATACCAGATTCTTCTGCAGTTGGTAGTAGATAGTCATCACAGAGGTCCAAGAGGATCATACCTACAGGTGGATGACCATATAACTCAGGATCGGTTGTGTGGGGCACCCGAGACAGATCCAGTCATACCAGGAGTAGGTAGTGTTACACATGTGGTGGGTAGGGCCACATGGATCGTTACTATCTGACCATCCATTTGGATGATCAGCAGATGGTCGAAGGACCACCCAGGTAGAGACAGAGATTCGATCAAGGTGGTCCATAGGGATCAGGCGGACATGGAAGAGGAGATGGTCATGCAGCTTGTGGTTGGAGATGAATCGATATGTTACCACAACCACCGCCAGGAGGTCCACCCCGACCGAAGGGAGTAGGTGGACAGGGGAGAGCTCAGCTCCAGAAATCTGAGGTCTACGATCACGGCGCTCCAGAGATGATATGGGGTAAGATCTGTGTCTACTCCACCATAGTTGCAGTACTTATAGACATAGGTTCCAGTCATTATTTTATTTCCCCTCCCCTTGTTTGGATCTGGGAGATTCTGACGGAGCCATTGGCTCGATCCTTATAGCCAGAGGCTCCTACAGGAGCAGATTCGATGATTACACACTGGTGAAGGCAATGTGAGCTTACTCTAGGAAAATAGAGCTTCGGTTGGGATCTCATTGTAGCAGCGTTGAGGCCTTACGACGTCATCTTGGGTATGGACTGTTTATCTACAATCCAAGCTCAGATTGAATGTATTAGGTGAAAAGTGTGGTGTGTCCACAAGGATGGGAATAGGTTTACCTTTATCAGCAATAAGGGAGCCTTTGCAGCACAGGATGGACTTATCCAGAGGAGAGTGCATCCGATCACTCATTAGTTGGCTAACCTTGCCCTCAGAGTGGTTGATGTGGAGAGTCTAAATCATCCTGTAGTGGTGGACCAGTACGCATATGTTTTCCTCAATGATATCTCAAGTTTACCTCCTCGTAGAGAGGTGGAGTTTTACATTGACCTATATCCCGGGATGACACCAATATCTACCTCAGTGTATCGGATGGCTCCTACGGAGCTTCGCGAGCTGTGAGTATAGTTGGAGGACTTGCAGGGGAAGGGGTTCATCCAGCCTAGTGTTTCACCTTGGGCAGCCCCGATTTTGTTCGCCAAGAAGCCAGATGAGATTTTTAAGCTTTGTGCTAACTACCGGCACCTGAACCTGGTGATTGTGAAGAACTATTACCCACTCCTGAGGATTGATGACCTCTTTGATCAGTTTAAGGGAGCACAGTGGTTCTCAAAGATAGACCTCAGATCAGGTTATCACCATCTCATAGTACTAGATGAGGATGTGTAGAAGATAGCCTTCATGTGTCAGTACGGCCACTACGAGTTCTGGTTTATGCCATTAGGTGTGACCAACGCTCCAGTAGTGTTCATGGGACTCATGAACAGGATCTTCCAGCCATACCTTGATCTCTTTGTCATAGTCTTTATCAATGACATTCTGATCTACTCGACTACTGAGGAGGATCATGCCTACCATTTGCGAGTAGTATTGGACACACTCAGAGAGCACCACCTTTATGGTAAGATCTCGAAGTTCCAGTTCCATATCTGAGAGATTCACTTTCTAGGACATATCATATCAGAGGATGGAGTTT
Source organism: Viscum album (assembly GCA_963277665.1). NCBI lineage: Eukaryota > Viridiplantae > Streptophyta > Magnoliopsida > Santalales > Viscaceae > Viscum > Viscum album. The sequence continues at coordinate 399,626,153 of OY728148.1, forward strand.
CAGTGGATCCAGTGAAGATTGAGGTGGTAATTTCTTAGGATCCACCTAGGAGTGTGACGGAGGTACGGAGTTTCCTAGGTTTGGATGGATACTACCAGAGATTTGTGCCAGATTTCTCCAGAGTTGAAGCACCACTATCAGCCTTGATGAAGAAGGGGAAACCCTTTGTGTGGTCAGAGAGATGCCAACAGATATTTTAGGAGCTGAGCTAGAGGCTGACTAGTGCCCCCATCTTGAGGCTTCCAGAGTAAGGCATAGGGTGCATAGTCTACTGTGACACATCAGGGACCAGACTCAGATGTGTCCTGATGTAGGAGAAAGAAGTGGTCACATATGGTTCTCGACAACTGAGACAGCACGAGCAGAACTACACTACCCATGACCTGGAGTTAGCAGCAGTGGTCTTCACCTTGAAGATGTGGCAGCACTATCTGATGGGTGAGCATTTTACCGTGTACTTTGATCACAAGATTCTCAGGTTTATCTTCTCTCAGAAGGACCTAAACCTGATACAGTGACGTTGTCTTGAGTTCCTCCAGGACTATGACTTCGATATAGTCTATACTCTTGGGAAAGGGAACGTTGTTGCAAATGCACTCAGTGGGAGGTCTAGTATACAGCTACTAGGCGGGGTGATGGAGCAGCTAGCCACTTTGCAGATATCCTTCGTGGATAGAGATGGAGCAACTTTTCTTCAGTCTCTTATAGTCACTCCCCCACTTCTTCAGTGAGTTAGAGAGGCGCAATGTGGGACGCCGACTGTGAGGCATGACATGCTCATATATCCACAAGACAGGCACCTGATGGATTTTCTGAAGGTGGGGAGAACATCATTCTCTTGAAGGGACATACCATGGTACCAGTGTCACTTCAGGAGGAAGTGTTGAGGGAGTTCCACACATCCCCTCTAGTGGTACATCCAGGAGTGGTGAAGATGTACCAGGGTCTTTGATGACAACACCGGTGGCTGGGAATGAATAAAGCAGTTGCATAGTTTGTCTCACGATGCCTCACTTGTCAGCAAGTGAAGACATAGCATCAGGTACCAGCAGGCTTGGTTCATCCTTTAGTGGTTTCATAGTGGAAGTGGGATGGGATATCCATGGACTTCGTGATAGGACTTCCACGTACATCCATGGGGCATGACTTGATTTGGGTGATCATCGACCGACTCACCAAGTCGGCCCACTTCCTATCGATCAGAGAGCAGGATTCAGTAGAGATCTTGGGATGCCTCTATGTGCAAGAAATTGTGCGGTTACATGGGTTACCCTTGATGATCATTTCCGATCGTGATGCATGTTTTACTTCCCGACTCTGGAAGGGGTTATAGGAGGCTCTTGGGATGCATCTTCGTTTGAGCATCGCATTCCATCCTCAAATGGATGGTCAGACTGAGTGGACCATTCATACCCTCTAAGACATGCTATGTTCTTGTGTTCTCAGCTTCGGTCACAGTTGGGAGGATCACATGCCTCTTGTGGAGTTTTCATACAACAAGAACTATCACTCCACCATTGGGGTGGCACCTTTCAAGACGTTGTACGGGCGACCTTGCAGATCACCTTTGTGCTGGACTGACCTAGGGGCGTCAGAACTGGTGGGACCAGAGATGGTATGGGCTACCACAGAGAAGGTGCAGATCATCCAGGAGTATATGAAGACTGCACAGAGTAGGCAGAAGTCGTATGCTGACAGGAGACGGAGACCTCTGGAGATCGAGGATGGAGACCACGTCTTTCAACGGGTCTCACTTCAATGAGGTTTACAGAGATTTTTCCAAGGAATAAAGTTATCTCCAAGATTCATTGGACCTTTTCAGGTACTCAGGAGAGTTGGTGAGGTGGATTATTTCTTATCTCTTCCACCTTAGTTGCATCGGGTGCATGAAGTCTTCCACGTATCCCAACTGAGAAGATACGTGCATGACCCTTCTCACATCATCGACCATGGTGAGCTAGATGTCGACGATGGGGTGACTTTTATAGAGGTTCCAGTATATATTGAGGATCCAATGGATCAGGTCCTTCGTGGACGGTCGATACCTTTGGTGCACGTTCACTGGCAGCACGGGAACCTCCAGGAGAGCACATTGGAGCGGGAGGCTCAGATGCATAATTAGTACACCCACTTGTTCCCTTAGTTTGAGTTGACGGCGCGTGATTTCGAGGCCCGAAGCACTCGGAATTCATTTCTAAAGTTTTTTTCGGGTACGTTTAGTAAACATGCGAGCGGGTTTTTCTAAATTTTGAAAAGGTGCTCAGAATTGAAATATTAGGGCACCATTGAAAATCACAACGCCGATATTTTCTTAAGAAAACTTTCACCTCAAAGGCATTTGGTCGAGGGAGAAAGTTAGTTTTTGGGTTTTTCATGGAAATAATAAAATAAAATAAAATAAACACACATTTTATTTTATTTTGTTGTAACCAACCTCCTTCTGAAAGTTGGTGGTGGGGACCACCAGACCTTAACCTCCCATGAGGGGTTATGGTTGTGGGGACCACCTGAGACTAACCTCCCATGAGAGGTTATGGTGGTGGGGACCACCTGGGATTAAACCCCCGTGAAAACCCCCTTTAATTGGGATAAAAACCTCAACTCTTATAATAAATGAGGTAGAACCTCTTCAACTCCTCCTATATTAATTAAGTCAACCCTTGGTATCCTCCATTTTAAATTTTATGCCAACGCAACCCATTTATTGCTGCCAATTAATTAAGACAACTTGATTTCCAACAAATTAAATAGATAAACATATTTTATTTTTTTGGCTATTCATTTGTTGGAAAATTATTGGAAAAGGAGGATTGGGAGAACTTGGGAGAAAGCTCTGCAATGAAGAACGCTCCGCCAATAAAGAACACAGACCTCCTTCGACCTTCTTCCTTGGGACTTCTTTCGACGTGGGACGTCCTCATCTATTGTGAATCGATGACCGTACTACATCCTTGCACCAACGTCAACAAGCGAACGAGGTAGAGGGTTTATTTGCAAGATAATACTTTTCCCATATTTTTACCCTGGTTTCTTTTGCGGTTTCGGAATGAAACGTCGTGGGAAGTTGTATTCTTGTCATTCTTCTTTCTTGTTGAGAAATATGCTACCACCACAACGTGGAGGGTCTGGGCCAAACCAACATGGTCTGACCCCTCCGTCATTCTTCTTTGGTGTACTCTTCGAAATGGAGGAAGGCGACAAAGGCGATGAAGGTGACGAAGGCAACAGTGTCGCCACCCGCGACCTCTGTGACCCGCGCCACCCCTGTGGTGTTCTGCCCTCCCGGCCAAATCGGCTATATGCCCCAGATCCACACCCTGGCTGAGCCACCCACGGCATTCCGCCCTCCGGGCCGAACCAGCTGCGTGCCCCTACTCTGCACCCCGGCAGAGCCGCCCCACGGCACTCCGGCCGAACTGGCCCCATGCCCTGCGGCGCTCCGGCCTTCCAGACGAATCGGCCCCATGCCCCCACGGTGCCTCGGCCTCTCGGCCGAACCGGCCCCATGCCCCTGCGGCTCTCTGGCCTTCCGGCAACACCGGCCCCTTGCCCCCACGGCGCTTCGGCCTTCTGGTTGAACCGGCCCCGCAGCCCTCCGAGCCGCCCCGGCTCGCACGTCCCATGGGCCTCTGAGCTGCCCCAGCTCGTGCTGCCCACCGGGCCTCCGAGGCTCACCGGCTCGTGCCACCCACGGCCCTCCGACCTTCCACGACTCATGCCGCTCGCGGCCCTCCGAGACGCACTAGCTCGTGCAACCCGCTCGGCCTCCGAGCCACCCCGCAGCCTCGCGCCCACGCGGCCCTCCGCAGCCCCTCGCAGCCTATTGGGATGGACCCAGTGGGATGGACTAACCCAACGATCTGAGCCACACTGTGTGCCCAGCCAGACCCAGTGGGTTGGGCTGGGTCGACCCGAATCGGGTCGGACCATACACGGGCCCACTGTGGCCCATTTACTTTCTTTTGGCCATAACTTTGGCATCGGACGTACATTTGAAAAACTATCAGTGGTGCTGGAAATATTGGAGTGAGTTGATCCCTTTGAGAGTTACCCCATTGGTATTTGGATTGAGGTGGGAAACGGTCAGGTTGGATCGAGCATGAATCCAACCGGGGGCCCGGGACTAAAAGGCTAATAACTCACAGACCGGGCGTCCGATTGACGCGTTGTCTGTTGCATTGATACCCCTATGACGTGGCAAACCTTTGAGATAATTCTTCATGAGACTTCGTGATAGTTGGAGTATCGAGCAGTAGATTCTGTAGCGGATCCTCCTGGATATGAGCGAGTATAGTGCAGAGACCTAGTAGGTGGCTGAGACCTGATGACTGGTGACCGTTTCGACTCGGAGTGACTCGACTAGCCAAGTGGGGAGTTTCTTGGTGTCGTGGAAGACCCATAGTGGGGAGCGCCTTGGTGTCGTGGTAGAACCACGGTACCCGATAAGAGGAGTACCTCAGCAGGCTACGAGGGGGAGCGCTCTTAGTGACATGGAATACCCACAGTGGGGAGCACGCTTGGTGATGCGGCAGATCCACGGTACTCAATAGGAGGAGTTCCTTAGTAGTCCACGGTTAGTGGGAATCATCTCTATTTGATGTGACAGGCCCACTATAATCGATAGAGGAGGAGTTATCCAGCATCCAAGGTTTCGACGATGTGACTGGGGATGTTACTTGATACTACCCCTAGAATAAAATCCTGGTTTGAGCTGAGTCAGTTTTTCTGTGTTTTCCTCATGATTGAGATGGACTACTTTATAAATTAGGTATATGTATGGGCATATACCTAAGTAGGTTTATCAGTTGATTTCATACTTTTTGATTTATCCTTAGTGGATTTTTGTGAGGCCTTGAGGGTCTCAGGGTCCCTAATGAGTATTTTTATACTCACCCCTGCATGGGTTATACCCGTACCTTGTTGTGTTGGATGCATAAGACGGACAGTGCTGACTGAGGTTAAGAGTACCAGGACTAGACAGTACCTGGAGTTAGACCATACGGCATGATGGTACGTAGAGGTGACGGGTGGGTGTGGAGTGCTAAGGAGGTGATCTTTACCTACCCTTCAGGTAGTAACCTCAGAGTATGATCCAGTAGCCCTCTTTTCTCTTTCATTGGTTGTATTGCATTTCATTTTTACTTGTAATTTCCAGTTGGGCTTGTATTCTGGCCCCTTTTTACTTACTGTACTCACTTGTTTACTATACAGTGGACTTGTGTTCATATCTTGATGTGTGTTTGGTTGCGTGTGTTTACAGGTTATAAATGTAATGCCTTTCCTATTTTAGGGAATATGCCTTTGGTTCTAGTAACCAGCCCCTATCCTATGGAAGGATGGCTTGGGGTAGTCACGGCATGGGCCCCGAGGGATGGTTCGTGACATGATTAGTTAGCTTTATAGTAACTAATCCTAGTGGAGGAGAGGGGTGCAATTTTTCTTCCATCTATTTTAGTGAATCAACCACTTATTTAGCATGTTATAGAGTCTTAGTTGGTAGACATTGACTTTGAGTTTATACGTGATTGTATATATTCAATAGATTCATTATATGGATTTAATGAAAGAGGGGAGAATATCATTATTTTCTGGGAATAGACAATGGTTCTGGTAACGTTTTGAGAGAAGTTGGTGAGGGTGTTTCAAACTTCCCCCTTGGTTGTACATCCCTGTGTATGAAAGAAGTTCAAGGACCTTAGTGGTAGTTTTTGTGGGTTTTCATGAGGTTTATAATCACTAATTTTGTCTTTCATTGCCTCATATGTCTGTATGTAATGAATAAACACTAGGTTATGGAAGGTTTGACATAGCCTCTTGAGATCCTAGAGTGAAAGTGGAATGTAATATCAATGGATTGTGATCAAGATTCTTGGATAATGAGAGGACATGATTATATATGGGTTATTGTGTATTTACTTACCAACTCAGCACACTTTATTTCCATCAGGGAGAAGAGTTTAATTGATTGTTTAGGGAAGTTTTATATACAGGAGATCATCCATCTTCATGGGGTACCCAAGATGATCATCACTGATTTTGATGCTTGTTTTATTTCATAGTTGTGGGGGGTCTGTAGAAGGATTTTTGGAACAATTGTTTTATGATCATGGAATTTAACCACCAGATGGGTGGGTAGACCAAGCATACTATCCATATGTTAGAGGATATGGTGAGGGCATGTGAGTTAGACTTCGTTCGGAGCTAGAATTATCACTTTACATTGGTATAGTTTTCTTATAATAATATCAATCTCTTTACTATCATCATTTTACTAGTTGAGTCCATTTATAAAAGACCCTATAGGTTACCCCTATGCTAGATTGATATTGGAATACATCTCTTATTGGGCTAGAGATGGTGCATAAGACAACATAAAAAGTAACGGTGATCTGTGGGTGTATAAGGATAGACCAAATCTAAAATAAATCTTATACAGATCGATTTCAAAGGCCATTAGAGGTCAAATAGGGAGACCATTTTATCCTAATATTCTACCCATTATGAAGATTATGGATATTTGGAAGGGGAAACAAGCTATATCATTGGTTCATCTGTTTATTTGAGATCCAATGCAGGGTTGGTGAGGTTACTTACTACTTGGACTTTACCTTGTAGTTGGACCAAGTGCATGAAGTCTTCCATGTGTCATGGTTGAAGAGATACATTCATGACCCTATGCATAGTATTGAATGGGGTGAGTTGGACATAGAAGATGGAGTCACCTTCATATAGTACTCGGTGGTGATAAAGGATCAGTAGGAGAGGATCTTGTATGGATATACCATCCCCATGGTTTGTGTGATTTGGTGGTATGGGGGTACATGGGAGCTCCTGGGAATATGATATTGATATGTGAACTCAGTACCTCCACATTTTTTTTTTGTTCTTTTGGTATGAAAATCCTTAAAAGAGGGAAGAATGTAATGATGCTGGTTTTTTGGATTTATTCTGTTGAATATTTCATTATATATCTCAAGATTTTTCAATGGAGTTGGAGCTATGTTTAGGGTGTCTTAGGACCCTATAATTAATATATTAAAAATATAAATATACATTAAAACATTCACACACAAAATTTTGTAATAAATTTTGTCCCCATTGATAGAGACATCAGATAGAAAATCTAAGACCGTTATTAAATTCAAAATTTGGGGTTTACCCTAGGTATAACATAATGTTTATCAGCATTGAAAGTTTCTGGGAAGGCAGTCGTTGGTGGTGCATTTAGTAAAATAATTTATTTATTTATTTATTTTAAATTCAAAAACCTTACCCACTCTCCATAAATACCATATTTTATAAAATCCCTAGGGGTTGTTTTATAACCCAAGGAGATTATAGAGAAAGAGTACGAGGGCTCTGTTAGCAATTGAGATCACACATCGATGATGAATGATCATGGGATTGTGAGCCAGACAGCGAATGCAACGAGATCATATTCTTCATTGTTGATGAATACACTCTTAAACAATTATTGATCCATAGTCATGGTATGGATCATTATTTTTGGTTTTTGACATGTGGATTAATTGATAAGAAATGATTTTTATTATCTACATTATTGATCTATGATTAACCCTTCTTCATATGATCCTAATCATAAATTGTGTTATTAATCCTAGTTCATTATAATTATAATTTTGACTTAAACCTTATTCTGGTTAATGTGACTATTAAATGAGAATTCATTTGATAATGGTGCATTCACATCATTCTTGATATTTTACCCCACCATTAATCGCATTATTCATCATTGGCCCACAGGGTCATGGTTTGACATTTATAGGGTGGATTCGATCATGATAAAACCCATGGATTCTTTTCATGGATGAAATGTAGATCAATAATTTATGGATGGATCAAGGTTCAATGTTTGATGTGGGTGATGGATTAATGGATTTGGGATTCAGAGTAGTTAAGGGAGGAATGACAGCTTCACATGGGTGATCCAATTTCTAATTTCCAACCACCAAAGGCCTGCTATCGATTTTTATTGACTACACCTTCAATTTTGGGTATAAAAATAGTGATATTTTTAGTGGAAATGGATTATCAGGAAACCATGTTAAGACTGTTATTTATTGCCTTAAATAAACCTTACTACACTACATGTAATATGGTAGAATGCATGTCGTGTAGCCTCATGGTTGTGGTGGATAGGGTTTTGGGTGAAGATAAATATCACACACCATGTTTGGTTAATACACACCATGTGACCCAATGTTTCCATCTTTTCATGTACTCTGAGAGTACATGGGAATGGAAAAATCTTGGAACAATAGCACAGCTAGAGTACATAGGCATTATCATGTACATATACATTACCAATGTACCCAAATAAGCCTAGTGTTCATGGGAATGGGCTAAAGTACATGGTTATGGGTTGGATGAACACGAGTAGGCCTTGGCAGTCAATACATGCCATTTAACACCTATACGCACCCTGAAAACTAACATGGTTAGCCAATTTGTGTGCTGGTAAGGACATGAATGAGTGTATAGACGAGGTAACACACTGGGATATCCTAGGTACATAATGTGCACCCTCTTTAGAAACTTCCACCTTGCCTATATCCCTCTTATGGAATCATATTTTGGATTACAGGTAGTCTATCATGATAAATTTTCCATGTAGAATGTGATGGTAGCATTCACTTTGGTTTTAGATATATGGAATGAGTTGTTATGAGCTTGTCACTTCTTCTAGTGATGTATAGATGTTGGTGATTATCAGGAAAATTTATTAGAGAGATGATGGGTTTGGAAACCCCTATCACACTAGGGAGTGGGTCCCCCAGACTCTTTTCATTGGTCGAGTGGTCCCCCCCCCCCTCATGCTATAGAGGGCATGAGTTCTCTATCTATTAATTTTCACCCCTAGAACACTAAGGTGTGGGTCCTATATTAATATATTTTCACCCCATGATACACTACATCATAGTTCCTCTAACTATCGAGTGGCCCCCCTAAAACACTAGGGTGTAGGTCCTCTACTTGAAATTTTCCCCCTTAACTATGGAGCGTAGTGGAGAGGTGTAGTTATCCTATACATATTTTTGTGTGGTTTCACATGATGTTTGGAATTTGATATGGACTAATGAAGTTATATGAATACTCATCATCCATAGATGGGCTGTAGAGATGGACATCCCCTTTCTATCTTGTTTGGTTTTCTTTATGATCAAATATGTTTATTTGGTTTAGCTAAATTCTATTTTATCTTTTTATTTCTCCCTCTTTGGATTTTGGGGAATCCTACTAGGTATGTTTATACTCACCCCTATATGTTATTTTACAACATGTGTTGTGTCTTATATAGACAACAGGTAGGTCGTTGGTGACTTCAGTAGAGTATAGCGGTACTTGGGTGTGTTGACAATGTTCAGTGGTTGTACTTTGAGATTTGGAGTTATTCTTTCTCTAGATTTACCTTTTTTCCTATTATTTTAGCTTGGGAATTAATTTTTGGTTGGTAATATATATTTCCCCATTTTATTTGGTTTTATATTATCATAATCATATATATTACCTAGAATTTATTTTATTCATGGTTATACTTTAGATGTTTTGATCTTTTAATATTATTATACACTTCTACATGGAGACAGTTTTGTGCATGTGTATAGGTACTTAATGCTAAGGCCTCCCATTTTAGATTATGAATTCATAGTGATTATCCTCAACCCTAGCCTATTGGAGTCAGGATTGAAGGGCCACACTCAACTATCCACTGGCCAGGCATACCCTAGTGGGTCAGGTCATGACAAAGAAGGAAAGTTTATTTATAAAAAGGTCTGACTTGTTTCTAAAAGTTAATATCATATTCAAGGAATCAATGTGGATGTGACATTTTAACTCATGTATTATATAGATATAATTCAATTATTTTTTCATAATGGTTAAAAGGTTGTTCAAGGTGTTCCAAATGGATATCAAATCAGCATTCCTTAATGAATTCTATGAGTAGGTAGTGTAAAATGAACAAATGGATGGTTTTATTAGTCATGATAATGGAATAAATGTTTTCCAATTTAATAATGCATTATACGGGCTAAAGAAATAGATGAGAGATTGGTATTCTATACTTGATAAACACATGAGAAATATTGGATTCAAATAAGGATAAGTTGATCACAATATCTAAAAAATGAAATTGGTAAATAGATGATTATTTTCATTTGTACAGATAATATAATATTTAGAGGTTTGGATAAATAACAATATAAGTAGTTTATATAATTCAGGATGTAGAAGCTTTAAATGTAAATGTTAAGAGATTTGATATTTTACCTTAGTTTATAGGTGTTACAAGTAGGTAATGAAACATTTATTTATAAAACTATGTATTCCTAGGAGGTTATAGGAATATTTTGAATGGAGGGATCTAAGGAAATTTAAACACTAGTTACTACCCAGATAAATTTGATAAGGGATAATGATGGTAAGGATATTTAGGTGATAAAATATAGGCAACTCATTAAAATCATATTATACCTAATAGTAACAAAACATGACATTTTTTCAACTTTTAAATCCACATGATACCAATGTAATCTAAAATAAAAACACATGAATGTGGGGGAACATATAAAATGGTATGTCAAATTCATAGTGGATTTTAGTTCATTTTATCATATTAAATCATACTAGGATCTATTTGGATTTATGGATATTGATTGGTCCAATTAATTGAATAATAGGAAATAAACATTAGGTGGTGTATTTTTCTTATATATTTGTGTATTTATTATATATAAAATAAGAAATATTGTATCACATTGAGAATACTATAATTTCAATACATTATGGATACTCAAGCATGTACTCAATTGATTTTTGATGATGAAATTGTTTAAGTGAATTAGAGTTGATGTCAAATACTTGCTAAAATTAAGTTTGAAAACTAGAGTCATATAAATTTTAGTATATATCATATTTATCACTAAAACACATAACATATCAAGATAAAATATAATTTTATGAATTATAAGGTTGATAAGGGTTTGGTTAATCTAGAGTATGTGTCTACAAAAAATCAATTTGTAGATGACTTAGCTATGGATCAAACAAAATAAGGTTTTGAGAATAATAAGTTTACACTTTGAGTTTTCCCATATCCATCCACTTAGATAGTTTAGAGAAGGAACCTCACTCCCCTAAGGAGTTTGTTGTTCAATAGTTATAGATTCATTATTCTACTCAATAAATGGTATCTTAGTCAAGTGGATCATGTAAAGGTATAATATCTCATATAGAATAATTTTTCAGGTATTTAATTATATCTTGTGAACTTGTAGGGAAGTTCTCTTTAGGTTTATAAAAATTGGGGAGAAATTTATTAAATTAAGTGGTATATTTCTCAAGGGAAAATGTTGAATTTTTTTCTCTTATTGTTGACAAAGGGATATCTTTCCCAAGTTAGAAAGTGGTTGAAATATTTTTCTTTGAGAATTAATTATGGGAGAACACGTGAATTTTTTATTAAGTATATATTTTTAAGAAGTATAGGTATGAATAATCATTATAATATATCAAGTAGATTCAAGATGACAATTTGTTGTGGTTTAGAAATAGGTGGTTTCAAAGAAAATGTGGATAAATTAAAAGTTTTTATGAGGAAAAATTCATTTATCTATTGTTTATCACATCAAGACTGACTCATGTGAGATTAGAGTGAATTATTAGTGAATCAATTATATTTTATCTGGAGATGTATGTATTAACTAGTGAATGGTATGTACAATTGGATTTTCTCTTAAATATGTATTAATGTGTTATCAATAAATAAAAAGGGTGATATTATGAGAAAAATCATCTTGTAGTGTTTTGGGCCATGTTTATAGAAAACTTAGGTTAAAAATCTTCAAAAAAGGTTTAAAGATCCATGAATAATTGGATCTATTAATATTGAAATTGTTTTGAAGAAGTTTAAGAAGTTATATATATAGAACAGATATCAGGATACAATAATATGTTCCATGATATAATAAACATGTTATAGGGTATCATTGCTCTATAGTTACTTAGTTTCTTATTCTATGAAAGAATAATCCACTATACAATAGATCAAATTATGTTTAACTTTTTATAAGAATAATACTTATAGGAAAGGGTCACACAATAATGAAAATCCCATTAAAATTTGGTTCAATAATGTATAATATTGTAAATTATTGTTGGTTGAGATCATGATATAACTATAGAGATCGCACAGTAAAAGTTTTACCTGCACCATGAAGTGGTGGATATTAAATTCTAGTGTTTTACTATAAATTTAACATTTCACTATGGGATGTAGAATGTACTCTTAATGGATGGTCAATGAAATTTCCTTAAAATGTCACTATGTTTTAAAAGTAAATGTATGGTCTATCATTATTAGAGGTGAAGTAAATTACCTTTTAATGATAGTCATCCCACTATAGTAATTCTAAATATAGAAGAAACACAAATTTTTGTTTTTGGAAGAGGAAGTGCATTGTTCCAGGACACAACAGGCCACTTTATGAAGGGGTTGAGTCAAAAACAATTTATAAAATTAAAAGTTTATATTTTTATGGATTTTATTAGATCTAAATTATTAAAGTTTGAATTGGATTTTGATGACCATTATGGATAAATTTTCCCATTATTCTCAAGAAAAATTTAAGATCTAATACATGTGTAATATGGTTATTATCTTATGATCGACTAACTAATAGAAAAATCACTTTTTATATTATTGAAATAAAAATAAAACCCTCTCTTGTAAGGGGTATAAATGGTTAAGACCAAGAGAATCACCCCTTAAAATGAGTTTACATTCATTTATCAAGGACCTTATACATGAATATATAATAATAATCTCTCTTAGGATCCATTTTATATCCAAATAATCCATATAAAATTTTACTTTTCTCCACATGTGTCCCACACCCATTCCCTTGTTAATCTACCTCCTACATTTCCTCACCAGATAGATCAGTTCCCAAGGAATTTTGTGCTTTCCATGAAGAAGAAAAACAAGAATAGAAGAATCAGATTTAGCCTCCATGATATTAATGTTATAAAGCCTACATAGAGAAGTATATATAACCATATCCCTTGAAACTACTCTATGTGTGTTTCCTTTATCTTATGATCATAGAGATATCTTACTCCACAAATGAAAGAGGAAGATGAGTTCTGAAAGAGAGGTGTAAAAATAATTCCAGGATATTTATAGAGGAAAAAAGAGATAAAGAAGTAGGAATTCCATGTTGAATCTTAGAAATTCAAGTATATTCATAATGTGGATGAATAAGGAGTTGATTATTACACCACCATTATTCTAAACTCAATTATTGGATCATGGAAGACTAGTAAATCTCTTAGAGAAGAAATGATATTTTTGAGTGATGGTGAGTGGTGATATTTTCACCATTATAAGGGTTTTATACATAAATGGTTTATGTGACCAATAGTAAATTGTAACAGATAAGCAGTACACTTAGAGAATTTGGTACATTGTAATATCACCATCGTATACTCATTACATAGAGCTCGGTGGGGGTGAACCAAGTATAAATAACTTATGTATCCCTTTAATTTTTTTATCACTTCCATATTCAGTGTGGAGGAGAGATCTAGTTTTTTTATTAATCTTGGAATAATATCCTTAGAAGGGTTATTTAAAATAGATATACTCAAATTCATTTCCTCCCTCTCCCCCAATCTTTGGGTATCTTCCTTGTGTGGAATCAATATACCTAAAAAATTAACTATTTAGTTAAATGGTGATAGTAGAGGTTGATATCACATAAAACAAGGAAATTCTATGGGATTAGGGATTTAACTAATTATTTAGGATACTCATAAAATATATAAATTGGAAAAATGAAAAAAAAACTATCATATTCTAGTTTTATGGGATAAAGGGTTTAATTTAGGTGAAATAATAAGATCCAAATCAATTTTAAAATAATGTTCAAATATTAATCATTATTTACATTAATAAATGATATATTAACTGAGGGATTTAAATATATAGACATGTCATTGGTACACTACTCACACAATTAACATAGTTAAATCCAAGCCTTATTATAGCATTAGACTTAACAAGGATTTCGTGAATCACTAAGATGAACATTCATTTATGACAACAACATTGAAAAGGGGGTTGATTTTTTCCCTAATTTTCAATTTTTATTCTAAATTATCTCTACACATATTAAATTGAATGGATCTATTTCATTAACTTATTCCAAACACTAAAAAATCATGAAGGAGAGAAAACATTCACAACAACACACGTTATTTTTAAAATTTTATCATCTATAATGTTATAGTATATCTTTTTTGTGTGAATAAAATAATTTATGGAACATATCATATCACTCATTTTATAAATTAAATTAAAAAATCTGTAAAAAGGTTCAATATCCTTAATAAAAAATGTATTCCATAGGTAATCATAAAATCACCCTATTTACAGAATATGTATTTATAAGAAAAAATATCTTTAATATGTTTATGTATGTCCTTAAATTAAAATATATCTTCTATATATCATTGAGAATTTCATTAATGGTATAATTTGATAAATGAATCCTCGATAAATTTTATTACTTGTGCCTTTAGATGTGTTTTATCAATATATGATCACTTTCTAAATCTATCTTAGTGAAGTTATCTCTGATATCTCAATGATTCCACCAAAAAAATACTCTAAATTTATAGATTAATATTATATTTTATAAGATAATTGTTAAAAAAATTAATATTTAATTTATAGTTTTAATTCACTAAAAAATTTGATAAGTCATAAATATATTTCATTTAAATTATGGAAATTGTTTTTCTTATTTTCATCTTTAATATATTTAAATATTTGAATCCATAAAATATCTCGATATATTAATACTAATTATATTATTTTTTAAATCTATAGTAATATCATAATATTTATCTCCATAAATCTTGATATTTAAATCTAAAAAATTTCAGAAATTACCAAAAATAACTATATCTTTTTTAGTTAGACATTTTCTCAAATATTAACCAAATAATTCACCAATTAATCTTCTAAGAAATCATGGAAAATATTATTATCATTTAAATAATGTAAATTTATTAATATTTATGTATGAAAATGAAATTATAAACTCTCAGGTTTCTAAAAAAACTTAATATCACAAAACCTTTTAAACAAACTATTAAATCTCACAAAACATTTTGATTAATCTCCCATTACTCTTATTTTGTTTAGTTTAATATCACGCATCTTCAAAAACTATAGATTATCTATTATTAATGCTCAAAGTTACTCTTTCACAACTCTAGTTTAATGTTATGTTCCCATTGAAAATTAAACTTCAATATCATTAAATGCTTCTAACTACTCTTATATTATATTTTTAAATCATTATTCAATATTACTGTATTTCGATATCATATATAATTATTAAAAAGATTTTAAAAATAACAAATAACTACTAAAAAATTTAAATTTATCATATTAGTATCTTATATCTCAATAGAATCATATTCTCGTCAATTTATTCAGGTATATACATTATCACATTAACTCATTAAGATTTCTTTAATATATTCCTGTTATTTAAGTTATGACCAGATTTTGTATTCAATTTTACCATATTTTATTGAGATATTAAATTAATACATTTAAAATGTATTTATAAACAATGTAACATAATAAATATATGGGTTATTAAATATCCCTTAATAAATTGATGTTTAAATCAATGGGTTCTTCAATTTCCCAATTTTTATTTTTTATCACTAACTAAACAAAAAATTTCACATACTTGTTTCAATATAACTTCTCTCTCCCTATAAACTTTTCAAAAAAATCATATAAATTTTTTGTACCTGTTTTTTATAATAAATTCAAATTTATTAATCAAACTTAACATATAACAAAGATATATTAACTAATTATCACCAAATTTACTTAAGAAAACTAATTATAGGAATGAATTGAGATTAATGAATACTCATCATCAATCATCAATTCATATTTTCATTAGAAACTCCCCCTATATTTACCAAATTTAATCATAGGAATATTTATTTATTTATGAATATAATTGTTTAATTTATATCATCTTCAAATCACTTTTTTTTTCAAACCTCATTAATTTATCCAAAATTCATTCATGTCTCCCACTGAATTATATATCCCCTTAGATATTCAACATAAACTTATTATTTTATTCATATTTTTAATAATGAAATTTTACATCAATATATAAAGCAATATGTAGGTAAAGGGTGCACAACCCCATACCACAATCATTGTGAAGTATACTGAAAATTATTCATCTTCCTAAAAGTTTCAAATTTATCCTTTAATAATTTCATAGAAAATATTTATATAATAAGTTATTTTATAGTCACATTTACAATCCTTATCTATTCAAAATATTTTATCATGGATATCACTGATAATTAGCTTTAATACCACCTAATATTATTTTTTTATTTTTTATAATGAAGGAATTGGAAGAATTTAGAGAAGTGTGGAATAGTTTTAAGATAAAAATAAAATATTACAACATAATGAATAATATTATAGAGTGGTTATTCTATAAGAAAATAAATTATAAATCCTTAAATAAATATATTGTAATACATAATTACTATGCCATAATTGGGATTTAGGGATAAACTCTTGGAATATTTTCTAAAGTACAAATTATTCCATGATAGAGAACCTACTATTTTTTAGATTTCATGTTCCATTGAAATTGAATATTTAATAATTTTTATCATCTGGAAACTAAGATGGAAGAATATACAATGCCACACACAATATTCACATTGTAATGCAGCACCCATTACAGTGAAACCAAAAACATGTAAAGATATATAATTCAAATAATTGTTGAAATTTTGTAAGTATTTCACTATGATTTGAGGATATTTGTATATGGATCGTGATATTTATGAATATTGTGATGTAAGTTAAACCATTGCATTGTAATTGAAACAACCCAGATATTATTAATAATATATCACTTTTAGGGTCTATTGATATACATGAATGTGAATTTATATATTTAATTTTTTAATTTATATATTTTTATATCATTTAAAAATATATTTAATATAATAAATTAGATACAAATTATACATCTAAATTTATTATGTTTACTTTATCTCATAATATATTTTTTAATTAAAGTTTAAATAAATTTCCTTAACATAATTGGTTTTTTTTGTTATTTAATTATTATATATGTTACAAGTGGATACTCATGTTAGTTATATAAATTCATTTTTATATTTATTATTATTTTAATATAACAAAAAAATCTATTAAGGTATGAGGAAAAATTATGATTTTTCATTTTAAAAATAAATAGTTTTTATTCTAAATAAACTATTTTTCCAAGTATTATATGATTTTAGTTAAAAGTTAAATTTCTAAATTTTGGAATTTGAATTTGATAAAATGGATTTTTTTGTATCATCATGTTCAAATTATATTATAGATATTTTTTTCAATTTTCATAATAAAGTTTATTTTTTTATTACTATTTAAAAAATATTTTTTTCCTAATACTGTAACTTTTATGACATCATGATGATAAAAATATGAAACAAAAATTTATGTAATCTATGAAATGTCTCTTTCATGATAATATACTCTAAATTTAATATAAATATTATTCAATTAATTTAAATTATTATTGGTTAGGATAAATATGAAAACATTTATTGGTGTTGACGCAATGCTTACAAAGAATTGGAAAAGTCAAGATTACTGGTTTAGCGATAATAATTGAAATGGATAAGGGTTTGTTAGAATATAAAATAGATAAATTATGAATAATAAATTATATTAATATATATGTGTGTGTGTGTGTGATTTTATAATTAAATAAGAATATATTTATTCCAATACTTACTAAACACCTGCTCAAGGTAAGAAAAGTCAAAAAAACAATTATCTTAGAAATATTTTCATGCCAATAATGTAAATAAAAATATATTATTAATGGTCAAATATGATAATAATTATCAATAATAAAATATACTTATTTTTTTAATTTATTTTTAATAGTAAATAATAGGATAATGTTCTAAAAAAACTTACTGAGTGTTGATGCAGTGCTTACCCAAGTAGATGAAAAGTCAAATTTCAGAGCTTTAAAATATTAAATTTTATAATATTTAGATTAATTAGATTATTTCACTATTTTTTAGGATATATTTCACATTTATATATTTATTTAAATATTTAAAAATTAATTTTATAGTTATGTAGGTATTTTTAATGTTAAATTACAAGAATATCCCTAAATATGACTTTAAAGGGAAATTAATATTAAAATTGATTTATAAATTAATAAATAACCATAAAACGTTATATTGAGTCAAATGGGTATGTTTTTTTGTTTATCATATCATATTTGTTCCATTTTTTAACCTATTTTTATTTTAAAATTATATTGTTGGCCCTTAAATATTGGATATTTGTGAAAATGTCATCAAATTTTTTCTATAAAGGGGAATTATTATAAAATTTCCAAAAGTCATCTAAAGTTTTCTTATCTCTCAATACTTTCCCAAATACCTATCCAAAAATCACTTTTCATGTTCATAATTCCCTTTATGTTCCAATATTTCTTTTTATGAATGGTTTAGGCTCAATATGAAGGAGGCGATTCAAAGATCCAGATAAGAACATTCATAACTCAATTTCCTTTAATTAAGTTATATCCTTTCTTCATTGAATATATCATTCTAAGATTATATTCACTATAACATCTGATTATATTATTTTTTATTTCCACATATTTTATGTGTACATACATTTATTTCACATAGTCTTTTCTCTGATATATTATTACCTCAAATGTTATGATCTTTCTAAGGTTTTATTTTCCAATATCACATTGTTATTGAGAAGATCTACATTTAAATTCCTCTTTGGAAATATTGTGAGTTAATTATCCCTAAAAACCTATATATTTTCTTATACTATGTTTGTTTTTTTATAGGGTACACATGTTTTCTTACCATTTCACATCCCTTGGTTTCACAATTCTTCTAAAAGGTTTCTTATAAGTAGATCTGACATTGTATCTTATTTCAGTCAGAAAACTTTTTATTCAATATCTATGTCATTTATATTATTTTATTTATGTTCTTATATATACATAAATTATATTTTAAGTTAATTTTATGTTTTATTTTACTTTATTTACAAAGGATTAAAAATTATTTTTAACATTTTCCACATGAGTTATTTTTTACATTCTTTACAAAAGTATGAAAAGAACATCTTTTAAATGATTTCTTCATGAATTTATTTTCTAAAATTCATGTATATTTTTATTAATAAATATTAATCTCTAAGTTTCCAAGGTTTTATATAGTAAATTTTATTCTCATTGTTTTGAGAATTTTTATTTTAAGATAAAAGTATTCAAAAGAAAAGGTTTTTATTCTTATTTTTAAAAGTAATTTTATATTGTTCATATAAAAGTGTATTTCATCTATTTCAACATCATTTAATATTTATTATGATTCACTAGGGACATAATCTAATGATTATATCCACATTATTTTTATGGATGGTTTATTATATTTTTTTTCAAAATCTTAATAAAAACTATTTATTTTTAGAAGGTTAATTAAGCTATGATGTAATTATGAATTTTACATGTTTATGTGGAACACATTTTTATGGTTATTTTATTGCTAAGAGTAAAGGTGGAAATATCAGTGGTGAATTTCCTTTTAAATTTTTTTATAAATTAAAATTAAAAATGATGAAATTAAAATAATTAAAGTAATATAAAAAATTATAAGAGTTAAGCATAGTGGAAATTAAAAATTAAAAAACAATGGAAAATATTTTGATAAAGAGTTTGGAAATAATCCATAAAGAGGTCCCTATATCTCCTCCCTTAAATATCCTTGAGAGGTTTTGTTTCTTTATCCTCTATCTTTATCAGTAGCCAAGAAACCTATTATAAAATGAAACACCCATTTTTTAGCAGTTGTAGCAATAAACCCAATTACAAGATTATCCTTTTAGTGGTTTTGGTTAGAAAGAAAAATTCACAACATATTAATTATAGTTTTGACCAATCCCCCTCACACTAAATGGTAGTGAGAACCTAAGAAAAATAAAAAAAAATAGATTTTTTGTATGAAATCCCATTGAATCCCACTCGCATTCCATCAATAATAATTTAAAACTATAAATAAAGGAAATATGTGAGACAATTTTAAGAGCGCAATAGAATGACAATAAAAATAGAATACTTGATATATAAAATGATCATTAAGATAACTATTACAATCCAAAGACACATAGGAGAATATTTATATCCTTCAATGGAATAAAAAACATTATGGAGCCTATGAGGGTCAAAGAAAACCATTCAGAGTTGAATTAATTAATGAGGAGATCTCTAAAAATTGATGGTTTTGAGTCTGTATGGGTTACACCATCCATCCGGTGGTATCCCACTCTGTACACCCTAGAACCTATATGTGGAGGAATTCAAAATGTTCCTCTAAGTTCCTTTTGTGTCCACCTCTTGGTTCAAAAATTTCATGAAAATTTTTATAAAATAAAAACACTTAAATTCATCAATAGAAAATGTTATAAACACAATTGTGTGTTTTTTATCATTAAAACCACCTAATATAGTGATATTCACAAAATTAAACTCCTTTTTATGATCAATTACACTTAAGTAATTAATAATTCAATGATAGGCATGATGGGTTTATCATGAATATAAATAAAATTAATATCAATATTTCATAATGAAATTAAAAACTTATTTTAAAAATATTTTCAATGATTAAGATAAAAATGACTTAAATTTAAAAAAATATGAAAACTTTCTCCCCATTTTCCTTTGAAATCAAATAAATATAACTTTTATTCCATTACCAAGATCTTTTACCTCTTTGTGATAATCAAAAATCCATAAGATCTTAGAATCATAAAATCTTATATTCAAATTTGAATATTCCTTTAAGATCATCACCTTCAAAACTTTCTCCACCTTAGCCTTCAAAACTTTCTCCCCTTAGTGTTTTAGAAAAATCATTATAAAAATAGTTGTACAAATTAGGTTCAATGAATAAAAATATAAAATAGAGACACAATTAATATATAATTTCTATATTGACCATCATTAATTCTCATCAATGTGATAAAAATAATTATTTATTTAGAAATATGAAATAAATTTTTATATAAATATAGTTTTTCAAAACAAAATTCAAAACATAAAATATTTTATAATTTCAAAACTAATTTTGAAAACCAAAAATTACATAACATGTGTTTATTATGTTAAATATATATCTTTGAACTTAAAAAGATAAAATATGATTTCAATAGAAGTCTCTCTCTTAGAACATTTCATATTAAAAAATAGTAACTCCCCCTTAATTGATGCATACTTTTACAAGTATAAAGGTCCACCAAAACTCACCTAAGAGAGTGAAAAAAATATATCAATAAATTCTAGATTTAAATAAAATATATTAACTAATCAATGATCTTGTGATTTAAATAAAACAAATTAATCAATAAGATGAATGATTTCAAGAGATAAATATAGATCAATGGGATCAAGATTTTTAAAAAAAAATCAAGATTTAATGAAATAATTAACTCAACAAGAAAATAAAATGATCATATTAATATCAATGGGTTAAAGATTTAAAATGGAACGTATAATTAAATAAATATCAAGGTGAAAAATAAAGTAAAACCCTTATGCTTTCCAAAGTAAAATGTATTAATTACAATAGATCCATTACTAACTCTCCATTTATAAAATCAAAATAATCAACTTCTTGGGGTTTAGTGAAGATATTGGCCAATTGAATATTAATGTAAACAAAATCTTTTATGATATCACCTTTTTAGGAAATTTTGTCTCAGAAAATGGTTCATGAGTTCAATGTTATTTGTTTTAAAGTATTTAATTGGATTTTTATAAATAGAAATTATACTTGTGTTCTCACACTTAATTGGAACATGATCATAATTTAAGTTATAATCTAAGAGAGTATGTCTAATCAAAATTATTTAGGAGCAACAACTCCCTATGTAGTTATATTTTTCTTTGGAAATAAACAAAGAAATATAATTTTTCTTTTTACTATTACAAGATACGTGGTATTTTCCAAGTAGGTGTAAAGTCCCACTTATAAATTTATTATCTAGTTGAAACCCTCTAAAATACACATCAAAAAAAACTTATTGTTTCAAAATAGGTTTCTTTTGGATAAAATAAACCAAGTTTTTTAGTTCCATTTAAATAATTAAAATTTATTTTGAGATATTTAAAATTGGATTTCTTTTGATTATCTTGAAAATTTGAACAAAAAAATACACTAAACATGATATACAGTTGGTTCATGGTAAGAAAAAAAAAGACTCCAAATCATACCTCTATGAAGATTATTATCCACCAGTTTATCAGATACATCCAAATTAATATTAAAAAAAGTACTCATTAGAGTATTAATCTTCTTAACATGATCCTTACCAAAGTTATTTAAAATCCCATTACTATATTTTATTTGGATAAGATTCATGACCTCCAAATTTTGAGAAATTTGAAAAGTAAGGAAAATTTTTAGTTCTAGAATAAAACTCATTTAAAATTATTTACTAATTAAATTAGAAAATTCATTTCAATGATATTATTTAGTTGAAAAAAATGAAATCCTCAATATAAATTAAAAAAATTAAAATATTTATTTGAGATATGCTTTAAAAACAAGGATTAATTGGTTTTACCAATCTTCAAATCATTTTCTAAAATAAATCTTGTTAAACTATCATACTAATTCTAAGGGACTTATTTCAATACATAAATTTGTTTTCATAAATTGAATATATGATATAGAAATTTAGAATCCTAAAAATTAGGTGGTTGTTCTACAAAAACGTTTTTTGAGATAAAACCATTTAAAAATAAGCTTTTAACATCTATTGGAAAAATCGTAAAATTAAAATGAGAGGTGAATTCCAAAAATATTTTACTGGATTTTATCCTAGTGTATATGGAAAAGTATCACTAAAATTAACACATTTTTCTTGATTATATCCTTTATATATAAGTTATAACTTGTTACAAGTGATATTACCTTGCTCATTTATTTATTTCTAAAGTCCCATTTTGTGTCAATAACAAGATGATCATTGGGTCTTTACACAAGATTCTAAACATTTTTAGGTAAATGGATTTAATTCATGTTTCAAATAAATAATATAATTTTCGTTATTAATGAAATCTTCATGATTTTAGGGCTCTAGGTGTGACACAAAATCATGATGTTCTATTTAATTTAAAATGGACCACCTAGTACGAGTACCATATTGAGAATCACTGATCACATTTTCAAGAGGATGGTCTTTATATTCGACCTAAACCATGAGAAATTGTCTTGGTTATTTTTAAACATCAATATATTTAGGTGGTTTTGGTTTATTTAAGGTCAAATTATCTAGTTTTTCCTCAACATCACCAATTTAATGATCAGGTTTGGTAAAATTCACATCAAACTTGATTTTAATTGACTCTTCAATAGTCTTGGTCCATTAATTGAGAACCTGGTAAGATTTACTTAAGTTATAATAATTAAAAAAGATACCTTCTTTCAATTTAGGTTCAATTATTCCTAGATTATATTTAGTGTCAGGAATAAATCATTTATAACCAAACACCATAAAATTACTAAATTTAGGTAATTTAACTTTCCAAATATTATAAGGGGTATTTTAAATAATGGGTTGTATGAGTACATGGTTAATGATATAGAATGTTTTTTTACGACCTCAAACCAAAAATAGTGAGGGTGTTTGTAATCATTAGGGAGAGTTCAAGAACTTTTTTTCAAATTTTTATTATATCTTTTAAAAATCCCATTTTGTTGATATATTCTAGTATATAAAAAATATTGGTGATAACCTTTTAAAATAAAAAATCATCAAAACCCTTATTTTCAAACTCTTCCCCATGATCACTCCAAAGGGAAATGATCTTATATCCTTTTTAATTTTTGTCCTTCTTGGTAAATTTAATGAATAATTTATAATCCTCTCTTGTATGTGTGATGATTTAAACCCAATTAAATTTTGTATAATCATTGACTATTAAAAATGTATAATATTTAACTCCTATACAAGCCAATTGGGTTGGTCCAAAAAATATCTAGGTGTATAATATTAAGGGACTTAGTGGTAAATTATTCAATTTTTATTTTAAAGAGGACTTGTGTTTCTTAACAAGTTAGAAATTCCCACACACAATATCATTCTGAAAATTCAATTTTAAAAAATATAGTACTAGATGTTTCTGATTAACTTTCACAAGTGAGTGTGTGCTATAATGACTAAGACCTCTATTCCATATCCACGAATCACTATCTTTGGAAATAAAATTGACTGACTGAAAATTAAATTTTTATTATTAAAATGCTTTTGAGGAAAAAGTGAGAAACCATACAAGACTTTAAAAATTAAACAATAGATCACCATGGAACAATAGTTTTAGGCCAAACAACACCACGCCATCACAGAAGAGCCCCAACCCAGCACCAAAGATAATGAAATCAGCTTCCTCCTACTCCTCACTGCCGGCAAACTGTCCTGTGCATAAATGCACGGGCCTGGAACCAATGGCAAAGCCATACCCTCTCAAACATTCAAATCCATAGCGAAGTCCAGGAGAAACCTGCTACTCTAATCCCCATCTGAAGCAACCCTTTGTGAGAAAAATGCAGCGACCCAAAAACCTCAAACCAGTAGAGACCCAAAGATTCACAATGCCAAAGATTCACTCCACCGATTCAACACATTCAACCAGTCGCTCCACCATTTCCAAGCATTCAACACAAAAGTCTAAACACACCAAGATCGGACCTGCGAGAAGTTGATTTGCCTACCCCTAAAGAACATTCATGGATCCTCATTATTGGAGACCTAAAAACCCTCAACCATTTCAACTCTTTCTTTCATTTTTCTTACCCGCAGAACAACCAACAGTCATGAAGTTTAAGACCCAAACCATTCAAAAAACAACCGCGAGTGGAAAATCTAGAAACAACATCCAAACCAATTTCTAGAATCAATCGCGGTCAAAAAATACAGAGCAGAACCCGATCCAAAACATAGAGCATTCTAACCAAATCATGACCAACCAAACCCTTGCCCCACAACCGGAATAAACCAAAAATGTAGAAACACCAACAAAGCAGACACATCCTAAAATCAAACAAAGGAATAAATTAAAAACCAAGAACCCATTACCAGATCATCAGCAACCTGAGCACCAAAGAACACTGGAAAAGGTCATCGACACAAACCAGATCCCATATCCCATATCCACCGTCCAAAATCACCTCAGAGACCATGACCGATCATCCAACGAACCCACATAAGACAATGTTGTAACCCTCAATCGTGGAAATAGGAACTCGGCCACAAAACCAACTTCGTGCTGCCAGAAGAATCCCTATCCAGAAGATGGATTTAGGCGGGATCAGGCCAGAAATAAAGAGAAAGTCCATGCTGGCAAAATCCATGAGGTCGTCGATTCCTCTAAGGAGTAAAAACCGTAGCCACAATCACGCTGATGGAATGTCAAGGAAGAGAGTTAACCCCATCCGAGGTAGAGGGAGGTGGTGACGGAGCAAAACCCTAGCGGTAGTACCCCTTACGGGCTCATTTTGGAACTAAAACATTTAACATTTTTCATTGAAATGTATTTACAATCAATAACATAACCATTTTTAAATCTAGAAGAGGAAAAGAAAAGTTGTCCATGAAAATCAAAATCTTTACAAACATCATTTTCAAATAAAACATTAAAACCGCTATCACACAACTCACTAATTCTAAGAACATTTTTCTTTAAACCTTTAACATATAAAACATTTTTAAAAAGATAGGAGTTTTAAGATCTAATGGAACTAATATTAATGATATAACTCCTTGATTTTTGTCTAAAGGCTAAATTCCCACCATCAAGCTCCTCAAGGTGGTTGAACTCAGTGTACTCACCACACATATTTTTTTATCACTAAATATATATATACCATGTATCTCCTTAGAGGTTTATCTTGATAAAATTTTCCAAAAATATAATTAATAGACTAAATATTTTCTTACCTAGAATATGGTTCCATAAATATTATTCAAAATAGATTTTGGAATGCATAATTACTTTAAAGAAGTTTTTATAGAATAAAAAATTTGAAAAAATAATAATGAATTTGGCCATTATATAATGGTAATTTTTTTAATTTAATTCATAAAAAAAGTGTTCAGTATTTCGAATATAATTGAAAATTTTATATTGAGAGATAACTTTAACAAAAGTTTTCTTTATAGAATTTCTAGAGATTTTTACATGATTGGAGTAAACAATGTCATATGTACCTTTTCCATGTCATTGGGAAACAAAAAAGCAAACTTAAATTATGGTTACCTTGGGTGAAGTTGAAAATATATTTCTTAATTAAATTTTCCAATTTTTCAGCATTGGATTAGTCCTTTAAAAAAACCTATTTATTTTTAAATTTATTTAGTTCATTTTTCAAACCTTCATTTTACTCCAATAATAAATTAAATATTATATCTTTGTCTTTATAATTTTTTGAGAAAAAATATTTGGCCTTTTAATTTTCATTCTTTAATTTTAATTTTTATTCATGATTTTTTCTCTTTCAAAAACAACATGATTGTACTTATTATTAAGATATTTGAATTTTGAGGTAATTTAAAAAAAAAACTTCTTCTAATTTATCCACAACATATCTTATATATTCATAATTTAAATGGGTATAAGATAAATAATAAATGTAAGGATTAAACTCTTGACTCACCTCAATGTAAACCATGAGAAACTTGGTTCTTCTATCACATGATTTTCATGAAGAGAGAGATTCAACACTTAAACTCCATATTGACACCTTAGAAGCCTTATTTATTTCCATCTTCTATTTTTTATTCATGTTGAGAGTTAGACACTCTATATTTATTTTTATATTTTTATTGTACTCATATAATATTACCTCCAGTTTTGTTTGTTCCTTCTCTTTCATGTCATAGTGGTATAAACTCTTATTCTTGAAGAACTTGTTCATATTTTTAGCATGAAGAGAAATATTCTCTTCACTTCCAGAAGATTTATTATTGTTGGATTTGAAGGAAATGGTCTTCTTATCCTTGGCCTCTTTGGATTACTTCTTAGATTTCTACATCATTATTATCTTATAGGTCTTGAGAGTCACAATGAGCTCTTCAACTGATATATCGTTTACATCATTTTATTCTTTTATGACAATCACTTTGGGTTCTCAAGAAAAATTAAAGACCCAAAGGATATTATTCACAAGTGTCTCCATTGAACACACATCACTGAAGTATATCCTATAATTAAAAATATCAGTAAAGTGATTAAACAGTAAAATTATAGACTCATTAGGACATATACTAAAACATTCAAAATAATGTTGATATAAATGAAGCCTCATATCTTTTACATTATTGGTACCTTCATGCATAACTTATAATAATTTTATATTTTCCTGAAAATTTTTACACATATATATTATATTAAATTCATCCATATATAACCTGAATGTATAGAATTCCTGATGTTTTTCATCAATATCAAAATACATTATATCATCAGGGGTCCATATTTCTTCTTTTTATTGAGTTTGTGTATAATCATGCCTAATTATTCTCCAAAAAAGATATCGTATGATTATAAAGAAAGTATATATTCTAGTTTTCTGATAATTGTAGTCAGGTTTATCATATTATGGAGATATACCCATTGAGTGACCCTAATTATCACCTTGTATATTTGAGTTAGACTATATATTTAAGTGATATTTCCTTGAAACTAGTTAAGGTTTTAAAAACAAGGTTACCTTTGATACCAATTGTTGGTTTGAGAAAATATGGAAAAGAGGGGGAGAATTGTCTTTTATAAACATTATATAAATTAAAACTAAACTTGAGTTAATTAAAATAATTAAAGTGACATAGAAAAATTATAACATTTAATCATAGTATAAATATAAAATTAAAATACAAGGCATAAGAGTTTGATAAAGGAGTTTGGAAATAATACACAAAGGGATACATTTGTATCCTTACCTCAATATCCATGGGATGTTTTGGTTAAAACCCTTAGCATTATTGAAATCAAAGAAGACCCATTATAAGAAGTAAGTCCCTTGATTTTTTTTGGTTTTAGTAAGAAACCCAATTAAATGGATATCCTTTTAGTTTTTGTTTCTATAAACCCAAATCTCCCACACTTTAACTATAGTGTAGACCAACCCCTCTCACAGTGAATGGTAGTGATCACCCAAGAAAAATAAAAAATAATATTTTTTTCTTATGAAAGCCCTTTAAATCAGATACATAATAATGCAATAAGAATTTAGAACAATAAATAGAGGTAATATGTAAGATAATTGTATGAGATAAATATAATAATAATAAAAATGGCACAATGGATCTCTAAAATGATCTTCAAGGAAACTAATTCCATCAAAGGACCCTTAAGAGTTTATTTATAGCCTAGAATGGAATTAAGAATGTTTGGGGAGCTTTGAGGGTCATAAAGATCCATTAGGATTCAAATTAAGGAATATAGGATCCTATACAAATTTATAGTTTTTTAGTATATTTGGGTATCCCCGAATATCCATTGGGTGTCACTGTCCAGCCAGTGTCACCTGGATAGAACAGATATTCTATCAAGGTACCACCATACATCTAGTGGAATCCCACTAGGTAGTCACTGGAACCTATAGGAAGAGGACTTCAAAATGGTCGTATAAATTCCTTTTGGGCCCTCTGCTTGGTCCAAAAACTTAGTGACTAATTTTATAAAATAACAAAAATGAGATTCATCAAGAGAAAATGTTAAAAACACAATTGTGTGTTAGTGATTATTAAATTTATCTAGTATAGTGAGATACACAATATCATGGACATTATATATGATGAAGAGTGATCTCAAAATGTTATTAGATTTATTAACTAGGGAAATATTTACAATATATATTTATTTATCTGAATATGGATAATTATTAACCACTAATTATTATTGGTTGTGTATTGTATTTTTTATAAATTCCTTTCATGTGATGAATGAATTGGACTTATTTAGTGATGAGTGGGGATTAGAATTATATAGCCCCTAAATGTATTGGTATGTATCATGGGAAAAATTAGTTTGGTTATATGGTGTATGGTTGCCCATTTATTTATAATTTCAGGGAATGATTCCTTGATGGTTTGATTTATTTATAAGGTCTTGGCATTAGGCCTTATTGGTTTGAATTATTTATAATTTATTGTCATAGGGAATTGATAGTTTGATTTAGATGTTTAGAATTATGCATTACATCACTATAAAATCAATTGTTATTATTTATGTGATTATTTACATTATTATGTTATCCATGAATATATTTCGTGCTCATTATATTAGTTATATAAAAATATTTAATTAATATGTATTTATTAAATATTATACATGCCTTATTTATTTCATGATATCCTTTATTATATTCCGCTCATTATTGAAAACAAATGATCACTCCTTTGTATTGTTTTCATTTTACTAGGGAACAAAGAAGAGTACTATGAATGATTCAAGGATATACTGGGAGGAATATAAAGTTAAATAACTCATTATTATGGAAAAAATGTATACTTAGTGAAAAGTTTATAATTTATTATGTAATTAGTTTACTAATTTCTTAAAAACTCTAGACCTAAAATTTCTTAGGTATATTAGTGATGAAATATTTCTTATAAACCATGAAATTATGGGATGCTTAATTTTGGGCTGATAGAGTTGGTAAAAAAGTAATTTTTATACAACATTAGTGGTTAGGATGTTTTTAATTAAAAATAATTCAATACTTGTAGATATCATCATGGGTTAATATTTTTAATGTTGGTTATAAATTTAAAGGCATGGATACACGTTTAAGGCCATATGTGATGGGATTTTAAATTAATAAATTGTATTTTGGGGGATATTAATTTGTTTTTATATGGAATATATGATTGAGGTAATATACCCCTTATATATAACCATAAGGATTAATATGTGTTATAGTGTGATAGTTATGTGGATTAATTTGGGAAAATGGTATTAAATTTTTAGAGACATAAGGTGAAAGGTATAGATATCCCTTATGGTTCGTATTTTATTTGATGTTGTAGTAATTATGGATATTTGAGACAAAGTTTATTTTATTTTGGAAATATAAGTTAAGTGATATGGATTAATTTTTGGATTAAAAAATTATTTCGTGGAAAGTATATTAATGGTATCCTAGTGTAAGTTCAATATATTTTTGGGAACATTACATGATTAAGGTATATATAGAAAATTATTGGGTAGTATTTGAATTTATAAATTGAGGATTAAGGATTGAGTTGTCTTTATTAAGGTTTTACACCTTGATGATTCATGTTATTTTGGGAAAGGAAACCATATTTTGGGTATATATAATAATAATGTAAAAAATTTATTATTGGTTTTTGAATATATTTGCGATGAAGGTTAAGTTTATTTTTGTAGAAACATGTGAACTAAGTTTTCGTGATTTTTGGGTTTTATAATTTTTTAGGATTAGGTAATGAAGAATTATTATATTAAACATTGAATAATATAGGTTGATCTAGTGTTATTTTTTATGATGAAATTTTTTAATGTTAAAGTATTTTAAAATTTCTTTAGGTATTTTCTTTACTCATACTAACTGTTTGGGTTTTAGTAAATGACTATAATAAATAGGAAGAAATTTTCATTAAATATTTAAAAAAATAATATAAATAACCTTTTGTGGCTCTCATGATCCATTAAAATTTTATCTTTCTTATTTAATCATGAAAAAAAATACTTTTGGAATTCACTATTTGGAATATTAAGTGAATCAATGGTGGGCATTGATATAAACAAAAAAATTAAAGGATAAAAATTTTCTTGTGGAATGGATAAAAATAAATTAATTATATCATCCCATACTATATATCTTGAAGATAATGTAATTCCTTGAAATAAAAAAATGAACATAAATCTATTGAGTCTTATAGGGAAAGCATCACCTGACTATCGATGTACACCTTTGTAAACTAATTTACAAGTATGTGTCTTATAAAAGAATATACAATGTTTAAGAAGTATTTATTTTCAAAATGATTAGTTTCTTAGTCTTAAGATATAAATTAAATATTCTAATAAATTAAAAATCAGATATTATGTTTAGATACATTCATTTTGGTAAGAACAAATTAAAATTACAATAATACAATTTCTCTAAGAGGGGGAAAATGTAAAAACATATGTATTTTTAATAATATATCACTTTTTAGTTTATTAATATTATATAATATGAATTTATATATTTAATTTAATTTTATATATGTTTTTATCATTTACTAAATGATGTTATATAATAAATTACATACACATTATACATTGAAATTATTTTGTTTACTTCATCTCATAGGTAAAATAAATTTCATTAACATAATTGGTATTTTTTTATTTAATTATTAGATATTTTATAAATTTATATTCATGTTAATTTTATAAATTCATTTTTATATTTATTATTATGATAATTTTATAAATAATTCTACCAATGTATGAGGCAAGAGTGTGCTTTTTCATTTGAAAAATAAATAGTTTTTCTTCTAAATATTTTTTTCTTATATAATATGCTTTTAGTAAAAAAATAAATTCCTAAATTTTTGAATTTTAATTTGATAAAATGAAATTTATTTTTTATCATAATTTCAAAATTATCATAGATTGAATTTTTGGTATTTCAAATCAAGTTCATTTTTTAGTAAATAGTTACAAAATATAGTATTGTAGATACCATAACGTTTATGACATCATCATGATATAAAAATGACATAAAAATTTGAGTAATTATGGAAAATATCATAAATTATTATATAATCAATATATTTTATAAATATTATTCAATTAATAAAAATTAGTTTTTATTTCAAGATAAATATAAATACGTTTATTGGTGCTGACGTAGTATTTTTACAGTATATAGAAAGTCAATATTGATGACTTAGTGATTTGATTTGAAAAGGATAATAAATTTATAGAATTTAAAATATATAAATGATTAATAATTAATTATATTGACACATACTAATGAATTTTATAGTTAAATGACATGATATTTATTCAAATGGTTACCCAATACTTGTGCAAGGTAAGAAAACAAAACAATGTTATCTAAAAAATGTTTTTAGGATAAGGATGAGAATAAATACATATTATTGTTGGTCATATATGATAATAATTATGAATAATAAAATATATTTTTGTAATTAATTTATTTTTAATATTATATAATAGGATAATTGTCCAAAATGCATACTCAGCGATTGTACAAGCGAGAGAAAAGTCAAACCCGGTGGATTTAAAATACTTAAAATGATATTATTTAGATTTATTAGAGACATTAATAGTATTTTAGGCTAAAATTTATATTTTTTTAATGATTTAAATATTTAAATATTAATTTTATATCTATATAGATATTTTTAATGTTTATTTACAAGAATAACCATAAATATGACTTTAAGGAGAATTTAATGTTAATTTTATTTATAGATTATTAAATAAAAATAAAACCTTATGTTGAGTCATTTTTAGATTTTTAATGGCATATAATATCAAATATTATCAATTTATGAACCTTTTTACATTTTAAAATTAGATCATGACCTTTAAATATTATTTATTTTTAAAATTTCCATCAAAATTTTCCTATAAAAGGGGACTTATTTTAAACATTCCAAAACAGATGTAAATATTAGTTATATATACATATATATCCTGAATAACTATTCAAAAATATATTTAAATGTTTATAAGGCCTTGAAATTTCCAAAAAAAATCCTTTCTATAATGGCATTAGACTCAATCTGAAGGATGTGATTGAAAGAGTAAGGTAAGGGGATTCTTATCATAATTTACACTCATTAAGTTATATATTTCATTCATGGACTATGCTGTTATAATATTATATTCTATATAACCTATTATTTTTTCACATTTTCATTCTACTTATGTTATTTTACTTAAATTTATTTCACATAATCTTTTCCCAAATACATTCTTACCTCAAATGTTATAATATTTCTAATGGTTTTTTTCAATCTCATTTTGTGATTGATATTTTCTTTTTTAAAATTTATATTTGGGAATGTTTTATGTTTATTACCCATGGATACAAGTATATTTTTTTATCCTCTATTTATTTCTGGGTTATACATGCCTTTCTACCATTTCACATCCCTTTGATTCACAATTCACCTGAAAGTTTCCTTATAAATGGAGTTAACCTTTTCTATTATTTCAGTTGGGAATATTTATCCTACATGTATATATTATTTATAGTTTTTCTGGACGTTATTATATATACATAAATTAATGTTTAAGTTCATTTTTTATCCATGACTTTATTTACAAATTATTAAAAATAATATTTTTAATATTCTCCACACTAGGTCATTTTTTAATTTCATTATAAAAGAATTAAAAGAATATATTTTAAAATAGATTTTTCATGAATTTCATATTTATTTATTTTTTTCTTAATAAATATTATTCTTTGATATTTTATGGTTTTCCAAAGTAAATTCTATTCTCAATCCTTTTTGAATTTTCTGAAGTAAAATTCATCAAAATAAGGATGTTTCTTCTTGTTTTTCAAAGAAATTTTTTAAAATTTGTATAAAAGGTTTTTCATATATGTTAAAATTATTTAATGATTCTTACAATTTATTGGTGTTATTATATAATTATATCATCAACATTCATTCTATGGATGTATTATTATCACGTTTTGTGGAAATAAAAATGATATTTGTTTATTTTTCAAAAGTTAATTAAGAAATAATGGAAGTGTGAATGTTTTTATGTTCATGTGGCACACATATGTATAGTTCTTAGTCATTATATGTGACGAAGTTTGATCCTAAATTGTTACAACATTTATTTATAGTATAAATATTGATAATCCATGTATTTATAATTTTAATAAAAATAATTATTTACTACTAAATCATGTTGATTATGTATTGTAATTTTATTCATTATTTTTATATGATGAATTAAATGGGATTATTAAGTGATGGGTGGGGAATTAAATTATATATCCCTTTAATGATTTTTTATGTCTAATGAGATAAAAAAAATTGGTATTTTATACACTCTTATCCACTTATTTATAATTTCTTGACATGAGGCCTTGAATGATTGAATTATTTTTAATGTCTTGGCCTGAGGCATCTATAGTACAGATTATTTATAATTTAATGGTGTAAATATTTTCTGATTTGAATTATTTATAATTTCTAGGAATAAGGACTTGACAGTTCGAATTAGATTTTTGAAATTATGAATTCCCTCACTATAAAATCATTTATTATTTTTTATGTGATTATTTAAATTGTTATGTTATCTAGGGATATATTTTATGATCATGTTTCTAGTTATATGGAATTATTTTATTATTATTTATTCATACTATATTATTATTTCCTTGATTCTTCTTTGATAGCCTCTATTGAATTATACCCCTAACTAAGAATCTAATCTCACCCACTTTTTTAATATTATCTTAGGAACAAATAAGTTTACTATGGATGATTCAAGAATATATTGGTAGGGATAATAAAGTTAAATAAATCATTATTGTGATGAAAAAGTATACTGAGTGAAAAGTGTATAATTTTTCATATAAAGTGCTTCTTAATTCTCTAAAACTCTAAAGCTAAAAGGTATTGGGTTCAAAAATGTAATATTTTTTATAAATCATGTTATTTTGGGATAGTTAACTTAGATTGTTACTGTAATGTCTATGATAAGAAATTAAAATAAATATATAAAGTATGTTCAATGAACTAAACATAGAATGATCTAAGGAGATAAACTAATTATTTTGTAGAAAAATAATGTTACATTATAGTTTTTTTAGTATTATAATTTTTATAATATTTTTTTAGAAATATATTTAGAATATTTGGAAAATTTTACCATTCTAGAGAGAGATAGGACGTTTCTAAATAGGTTATGGAAGATTGAGATTTATGACAAGTTAATTTTCTCAATTCTATTGACTTCTCTTTGTAAGGACCCACATCCACCAAGGTATAAATTCAACCTATTTTTTGTTATTTAATGTGTACAGTGTAATTTTTAAACTATTAGAGTGGTTGGTGGAGGATTATAGTCAAAAATTGGGAAAAAGGTTCGGTGATGGAAAATATATCATTTATGAAAAGATATCATTGGGTAGCTAATGTTCTATTACTGGGTACCTGGTGGCTAAAATAAGGGGTTGTAATATCTAGTGAACCATCATCTAGTCAGTGCTCCTTGGTTGTATATCATGTGTAATAGTGGGTACCCATTGTAGGAACACTAGTTACTTAACAACCCCCATGATAGTTTTTTCTAATTTTTAATTAAATTAATTAAATAGGGAAAGTTTTAAGATTTTTAACCTTTTTTACAGACAAATGATATGACTCCTCCCACCTCTCATTTCTTCTCTTCTAAGAGAGACGTATTTATTTTCTACTTTTTGATTCAATATTTTTTCATCCCATTTGATCAATAGAGGTACGGATAGAATGTATCTTCTATATATTTGAATATTTGTTTCTTGTTTCATCATTATACATCAAAAGTCCTTATTTTGGAGTTTCTGTCAAGTTTTTTGATTTATTATAATTGGAGTTTATTTTTATGAGGATATTTCATGAGTGGGATCCCATGAAAATGTGTTAGGTGGTCTCTAAATTCTACTTTATTTTTATTTTAGTTTTATATGTTGTATAATATGTAGATATAGGTGAGTAAGTTTGAATGGCCTAGAATTGAACTGGAAGTTGTTTACTTTCTTATTTTGTGTTAAGTATGAACTATATATCTTATAATGGGTAATCTAAAACTTGTTATTCAAACTAATGGTCAAAGATGAAAATTTATCCTTGATAAAGTGGTAAAGAACATATAAAATAGAACATATGATGGGTGTTCTTTTTTATAGCTTGATTTAATGGGCCTTATGAGGTATCTTTTGATGGTTCCAAGCACAGTGGAAGTAGGTTGGACCCATTTATAATGATTTTTTTCAATATAACTAATGGATAATCAATAAGAACATGAAGAATAACAATCATATCTAATGAATATATCCAATGAAACTATACCAAAGAAATCCAAGAACACAAAGTGGACCTTTTCACATTGAATTTATAATTAATTTTTTTAAATGAATTACCTCAGACATAATATCCTTTCTTCAAAGAATATATTGATCATTCAAAACCCATTCGAGTTGTATATTTTTTCTACTAAGAGAATTCAAATAACAATCCCTCTAGTGGTAATCTTCACATAATCCTTGATCTCTAAATGATACTGATAGAATACCATTGGCTATCTTGGGTGATCAGATCACCTTACATTGTTTCTATTTATCACGACACAATCCTATGGGCTTATAGGATTGTCTCTCTTATTTTCTTAATATTTATATAGAATAAGAAGATTGAGATATTCTTTTGGTATTCATAGGAACTCTATATATGTTCATCATTGAGAAAATTCTCTAGGGAGAGGATGCATTTTGAAAAACACAATTTTTTCACACATTCTCTAAAATGATATAAGTTGGTATATAGAGATAAGGTTTAGTATAATTTATAAATTTTGAACCAAATCCTTGTTTCATTATTAAATAAATAGGCACATCCTTCTTTTTGGGTATAGGGAAACCCATTACGTGGCTCGAAGGCCCAAGGGATGCAAGGTACAAGGAAAATTTCCCTAAGGCCCCATGAGACATGCCTGAAGGTCCATGACCCTTGGACATAAAATATGGACCTAAGGCCAAGACATATAGGCCCACATTTCATCCAACCCCCCCCCCCCAGACCTTCTTATTCCCAATATTCCCAGACCTGTGTCTGCTCAACTCCTCTTCACCAGTCAAAGGCCCCTACGCCACCCATATCCATCATAGCCACTATCCAATTAGATCTTGTGGATCATTATACCCCCTATACTACAGTATCCAAAGTCACCGCAGAACCTCATGCATCGACATCCTTACTATGCTACTTTCATTCGTAATCACCTTTGTTTTCACTGACTGATTTCATCCCCAACTATGCCCACTATAATCATGGATAACCCTGCACACGCATGGTCGGGGAGAAGATCTACCACCCATAAAATCGGGGTTGTATATTGATGTAATTGGGATTTTATCTCATACTTCCTAGGTGTTATTTTACATTGGAGTACTACTCAGTTTTGGTGCTTTCTGTGATTGTTTAATATTTTTAATTTCAAAAAAATTATTAATAAGATAATAAACCTAATATATTACCCAAGACAATAATAATAATAATATAAATTATTATTATATCATGGTATACACCAACATATGAAAATTAAATATAATGTTAATTAAAATATACTTCCTTATTTATTTAAATAATATTTTAGATTATATCATTTCAATTGTAGATCACTTAACTCAGATTATCCACCTTCCTCAAAATTTACTGAACCTTAAAAAATAAATATTATTCATTAAAAAAGTAAATAAATATTATATTCATGATATTGAAAATAAATATATATTCAAAATTTAACTCACATAAATATAGTGACTGGATATTTGCGATCAATAAATATTACACCTCAATCTGCAAAATAATAGTTCTTCCAACTTTAAATTTTAAATAAAATTTAACTGAGATCAATGGAAATATTAAGGGTTTGACCCTTTATGAATCCTCCATAGTAGCATTAGGTGTACTTATCAAATGTCTAATATAAGTATCTAACAACATGTAATGGGACCAATAGGGGATTGAGTTTATGTTGTAATGAAAATAACCACATATTGTCACTATGTAATATAATCTATTTTCCTCGATATCTCATCAATCAAGTTCCATAATAATGTCATCAAACTATACACTTGATAGGTATTTCTTTGACTATATCAAATAAACTATCCTATCACCATGGAAATTCTATTTAGTTTGATAGTTAAATTTCAATAAAAAATCCATGATATTATCTTCAAATTTTATAACTGAAAAAATCCTTTATTAACTTATTCATTAATTTTATATCACCCATGATGCACCCAACATATCTTACTTTCCAGGGAGCCAGAGCATCATGATTTTTATTAATACATCAAAGTACATAACACAAGATACTCATTAATAATAACCTCAAGTATAAGCATCATTAAATACACTTTAAGACATGAATATCCAATGATATGTAAACATGTGGAATTATTACTTTTGGTTTTGTCCTTATAATCTTTCATTATTGAGATTTCTGAATGTGAACGTCCTAAGATGAAGCCTCATCTACTTATGATAATCATGAACCCATTATTCTACAACATATTTTTCCCATCATATGATGTCATCCAATAATAGTAATTATATATATATATATATTCTAAAATATTTTCATATCACTTCAAGGTTCTCATCATAGTAGGAAACTTATATGACCATTAAATGCAATAAAATACTCTAAGAAAATTATAATATAAAAATTTCATGAAAATTAACAATAAATATGTGGTAATAAATTTACTAATATTCAAAACTATGAATATATAGGTAATATAAAGTATAAAGTAGTCAGATCAAGAGAAGAAACTCCAACAGACTCCCATTTGAACTAGATCCAACGGCTGATGACTTTTAGTCTTCAATCTCTTACATGATATTCATGATTTTATAGAGATAAGGACTTATTCAATGGGTTTACCACACTTTATTATTTTTTAACTCTTCTTACAGTGACCTATCCTCTATGAGATAAATCCATAAGGAGATTATACTTCTAAATTATGTGCTTCATCTGTTGATGTGACATTGTCTCCTTAGAAAACTCCAACACTAGAGTATTATGACAATAAAATGTTATAAGATATTTATTGATTGGAACCACATAAAACTCTTGGATAAAGTTTCATATAAAAACTAATTCCTTGGATACATAAAAAGTCACAATATACTCAGACTCTTCTTAAAATTGGGGACCACTACTTGCTTTGATCTCTTCTAGATCACAACTCCTCTATTAAGGGTGAAGAGATATCCTGATTGTGATTTCATATCACCATGATCTATTTCTAAACTAGAGTGTGTATATCCCATAATTCCTATATTCTCATATCCTCCATAAAAAAGGGACATATACTTATTAAAAATTAGGTACTTTAGGATAGTATTTACTTTCATCCAATGGTGATCTCGTGGGTTTATTTGATATCATCCTACCACACTCAAGGAAATGAAAACATAATGTTTGGTACATTTCATGACATATAAAACTAGGCCTATCATAGATTCATATGATATCCTTTTCATCCTCTATGATAACCCATAATCTCATATATTATTTCTAACTTAACTCCTTAACAAAATATTACATAAATACTTACAAATATCTTTTGAGGTTTAGTATCTTAGAAACATTGTACATAATACAATACATACATAGATCACATAATAAAACATAATCTAATTTCAACTCTCATGAAATTATACTTTATTATCCCATCTTATATCACCTCACCTCATAATATTTCCTAGTGAAATTTGTTTAAAAAATGGGTTATCATAAATCTCAATATGGGATAAACAACCAAAAGAGAACATAATTTAAAATCATGGGTGAATCATGATGAATTATATAAAAACATGAACATAAAAATAATAGGCATAACAAGAACATAATTACATGAGGCATAACATGAAATTATGGATACAAAATAAACATGACACATTCATAAGCATATCACCAAAGTTTATCACAAAGGTGTTGTAAAAATATATTAACCATGTTTTTCACAAAGGTATCATAAAACATTACCATATAATGATGTAAAATTATCATAAACATGTCATATATATAGATTAATTCATTACCCAATGCATCTAATGACTATCAGGAAGTACCTTTTACATATATATCATTATGTGTGCCACATTAATCAAAGATTATAAGAATGTGTCATTTTAACACCTAATTATAGAATGTGGGTTTTATATATGGAAGTATCCAATTAATAAAATAATGTTACATATATATGTATAACCTTGAATGATGTTATATTTGGGTATTCACAACATGAAAATATGACATAGAAAATTAAGGAGTGACTTTGACAGCATGAAGGCTACACATAATGGATTGTGCAATGGGTTTAATGAAAGGGAAGGTTAGTATCTCATAAATATGGAATTATTATCAGAGTAAAGCATTTATTATGAACACATTAAAGTATAATCACATTAAAACCAAAGTCTTATAACAAAATAAGTTCTTGAATTAAAAAGATGATGGAGGTAATCCTTTACCTTACTTGGTAGCTTCTTAAAGCTTGAGAAGGGATCCTTTGGACATTAAAATCTCTTTATAATGGATTTAGAGAGGGGTAGAGAGTGTAATATCACTATAAAATTATGTTTAGATTATATGAATGGGATAATGGTTTTAAGTGATCTCCTTTCATAAGTGAAAAAGTGGGGGGTTTTGTAGAAACAAATTTCAGGTAAGGGGGTGAATGGAATCACATATAGGTTAAGTATGTTAGAAGAGTTATGTAATTTAGGTGGATAAATATTGGATAGACATGTGGTATTGAATTTATAACCTAATAAATGTATTCTATAAGGTCAAAGATTCAAGTAAATTAAGTAAAATTTTATCCACATTCAATTACCCATTTTTAAACTTATTAATATTGATTAAATATTAATCATGGTAATTATTTTGTCTCTAAAAATATAGAATAACCCATATTACAAAATTTTTTCTTGATGAATAAATTTTTGGTATCTACTTGAAAAAATTC
Source organism: Viscum album (assembly GCA_963277665.1). Taxonomy (NCBI): domain Eukaryota; kingdom Viridiplantae; phylum Streptophyta; class Magnoliopsida; order Santalales; family Viscaceae; genus Viscum; species Viscum album. The sequence continues at coordinate 399,667,124 of OY728148.1, forward strand.
AATTTCAAAATATTAGAAAATATACTTTTAAATTAATACATATGATGTTTAGAAAACCCATTTTTCTAGAAAAATCAAATTTTAATCATTCAGTGTTCTAAATTTTATTTAAAATTAATATCCAATTAAATGAGTGTTAATTTATTGGAATATAATTATAACAATCACATTATATTCATTTTTTAAAAGATAAAAATTTAAATTATTTAGATAAAAATTATATAATGTTTAAGAAATAATAATTTTAACATACATTGGCATAAAGAAATTGGAAAATGTATCTTATAAGAATTAAATAAATTTATTACTCATTTAGTAATAATTATGGGATGATTTTTGACTTATTTTATTATATACATTAATAAATATTTTTATTTAAATCATTATTTAATTATAATATAATAAAATACATATCATATAAAAAAATTTAGAAAAATATATTTTTGTGAATAAAAATATTTATAAGTTATTTTACTATAACAACTTACTTTTATTAATGAATTATCATTGTTCATTGTTCTATATAAATATCATAATGTGGTTACCTTTATTTACACTCATCAATCATATTAATACTTTAAAACAGATATATTAATTAAAAAAGGTTTCATGTTTCATTTTCATTTGGTGATGCAGGTGGAGAAATATATCAAACACATTAGATTAATTTAAAAAAAGATACATAGAGTAAAATCTTGGGTCATTACATTCTCCCCGCTAAAAAAAATTAACCCTCATAATTTGAATCAAACTTCAAAATAAATGTGGATATCATTCCCTCATCGCTTATATAGGCTCTTTGGTTGCTTCCTAAAACTTTTAATCTCTCCCCAAAACTCTCATGAGTTGACTGGTCTTATTCCTCTATACATGTCACCTTTTATAAAAAAACTAGATTATTTCCTTTTCATATGAATGTTATTGTTCCAATTCAATACCATAAATTTCATGTGTATGTGTTGGGTTTAATATATACATTCATAGTAGGGAAACATGGAAGTATTCATAGAAATTTGAATGATTAGGAGGTAGTGTTACCTGATATGAAACTACTGCAATACACCCTAGAATATCAAATGGTCCAATGTACCTTGGACTCAAATTTTCCTTCTTTCTAAATCTCATTATTCTCTTCCAATAAATTTTTTATATATATCCATTTGAATACTTGGGTGGAAACTATTTTATAGTATAATTAAAAAAGTGGAAGCTGATGGTCCCAACTACCTTGAAAATCAATTGAACTAGGACTTAATATTTCCTCCAATGTTTGAATAGTCTTATCAAACTTACCATCAGTTTGAGGATGATAAGTTTTTTTAGGTTAACCTTGGTATTCATAACCATTTGTAGTTTCTTCCAAAACTAATAAGTAAATTTTGGATCATGGTTAGAGACAATCGGAAGCAGTGCTCCGTGAAGTCTAACCACTTAATATATAAGTTATTAAGGTGTTTGAGTGATAAATAATCTCATATAATGATGAAATGAACAAACTTGGTCAATCTATAGACTATTTACCTATGGTATTATTACCCATCGATGTCATATAAAGGCTGGTAACAAAGTCCATATCAATTTTCCCCACTTCCACAATAGTAAAGGTAGTGGTTTCCTTTAGGTCCCTTGGTATGGCAGTAGTGACTAGAGAGGTTGAATAGTTATTTTCAATTTTTTATTAAAAATTATAATTTATCAAAGTTATAATAGTGTTAAAAATATTATATTGGAAATAAAATAGATAACACGAAGAATTTTTATAGAGGTTCTGATCACAAAGATCCCAGTCCTCTCTTCAATATCCTCTACTCTTTGAGGATGATAGTATGCACTATATCCTCACTTTTGAATAGGAGTGATAACATAATTACATAAAAATATAAACATACCTTTTTCACACCAGTTGTTATAACCCCTAACTTTTTAACGAGTTACAACCTACCTTCCTTTTGTGTGGGAGGAACAACTAGACCTTCCTTTTTCAAATAGGAATAACCCAACCTTCCTTTTATATGGGAGGAAAAACCCAATGGTATATTTTAGAAGGGAAATGATTAAACCATGACTATAGAGGATAAACAGATAATTGGAATAATTACAGTGGAGGAATAAAAAAATGAAATAATAGTTGATCATATTGTATAGAAATTCATTACATCTTGTGTTCTTTGACCAGATCATTGGAGGAAGATAAAGACAATGAAGATCTCTAGTGGTCACAATAGAAAAACAGTAGTCAAAGAAGTTTCTTGATCAATTCGATAGCTTTAGGAAAATTTTATCATATTCTTTTCAAATTAAACATATTCACTGGTATATGTATTTTATCCTTGAACTAATCTCCTAAAAAATTAATACATAGATCTACATAATCGTTTCCATGTCCAATATATGCATTAAAATTTTTAGTGTTTAATAATAAAATAATATGACCGCTACCTTAGGTTTTTTAAGTCATGCTATAAACAAAAATCAATTGGACTTATGTTTACTAATGAAATATAAAATAAAATAATTAATATATTAAGAGTATTATTTAATAAACAAAACAAAATTTAGAATCTACTGAAATAATAACAAAATTATATATATTATACATGCAGTAAAATTTTAAAAAAATATAGCATCGTATAAAAATAATCTTCATGAGAAGATTCACTGAAAAAATGCTACAAATATTTTTTAAATAATGTTTCAATTGTAATTCAATATAAAATATTAAACATTTGACGACATAAATTATTTTAATAACATTAACTAAAATTAAGAAAAAAAAACTGAAAAAACAATTATCTAACAATGAGATAACACTCACTATTGAAAACAGAGAGTGGTGAGACATTACACACCATTGGAAATGTCCAATGGGGGAAAATAGATTTTTACCTACCGTTGCAATTTTAAGAAAAATTAAAAGGAATTTCACAAAACTAAAAACACTTCCAAGTATCTTAAAATTAAATTGATCTGTGATAACAATAAAAAATTCTCACTGTTGGGTTTCAATGGTGACTCATTTCTCCACATTGGGTTACAATAGCAACTTTTTGAAAACATAACCAAAAAATAATAATTAACATATAAGTGGATAACTTTAACTATTTTTAATAAAGAATAATGAAATAATAAAAATCAAACATAATGAATTAAAGCAAAAAATACTTCCATGCTTCTTATACTTCTGGAAAAATAAAATTCACATATAAGTAATTAATAAATATAATTAAAAACTAATTAAATAAATATAAGAATAATTTTATTGATAAACATAATAAAATAGATTAAACACACTAAATTCTCAATAATAAAAATAAATCACTCTAAAGAAGAAGAAGGTGATATCATGATTCAGTATAGTTTTAGAAATAAAAACTAAAAAGGTGAAACAAATAAACATAACAAAATAACTAAAAAATAAGAATGATAATTTTTAACAATTACTGAATAAATAAAATAAATAATTTCATAAGAAAGAAAAGGTAGGATCACAAGAAATAACTTGATTAAAACTACTACTAAAGGCATATAGTAGCAAAAAAACAAAGGGTGTAAAAAATATATCACCAATAATATTTCAATGGTTGGTAAATTTTTATACCATTGAGGTGAAACGGTGAGTAAATTTACTCATTGTTGATATCCTAGAGGTGATTCAAAGACTCTTCATTGGGTTATGATAGTGAGAAAAATTACTCACCATTGTTTTTTTACCAATGGTGACAAGTTTACTCACTTTTGGTTTTTACCAATGGTGAAAATTTTACTAACCGTTGAATTTTTTACCAATGGTGAATTGTCACAAAAGAGAAACTAATAATAGTGTCTAGCCTCTAATAATAAAATCATATAGGAGACTGAATAGATAGATAAAATTGAATAAAAATAAGAGGATACTGAATAAAAATCTTTAAAAAAATATTAATTATAACCACACTATTTTATTTGAAAAAGTACAATAACTTCACAGAATATCTAAAGAGAATAAAAGAATAGGAGAAAGAAAGATATTATTGGTTGTTCTACTAAGAAAAAATATGATTAGATAAATAAATTTTTGGGAGTGGAAATAAAAACATGGGAGTTCAAAATAAACAAGCATATATGATAGAGGAATGTCTAGAAGAAGATATCGAGTGGCTGGGAGAAACGGAGATGAAATGTGATGGCTAAGGTTGGATCTCAGTTTAAAATCGTCCCCCCACATCAAAATGAAACTATGAGGACCGAGCAGTTTATAAGCCTAAATTTCATGAAGTTTGGCCATAAAAAACACACAGCACACTCTATGGTCTTGGGGGAGACCTATGCCCAAATTATGTGTGTGCACTCCTTGGTCCTTATACACAGGCTTGGTTGGTACTATGAAATCACTATGCTTGGGGTAGGCTATGTGTGAGCCTCAAACATTAGACCTCCCATGAGGGTATACCCATTAGATTCCCCTTGTAATTGGTTGAGTTTTACTTGAGATCTTTCATATGTAGCCTTAATTTTTTGAAATACTTAAAAAAAATAAAAAAAATAAAGAAGAGAACGATTAGTTATCATAAAAAAATATGAATACATGTTAATAAGAAATAATATTTTTTGAAAAAATTAATTTAATTAAATATTATGAAATTGTAATTTATCATAACATAAAGAAATTAAAAAAATTAATATACAATTAAAAACAATCTCCCACTTTTTATAAATTACAAAACATAATATTTATTAAATTTTCAAACAATAGAATATATCATTATTAAATCTTCAAAAACATTCTCCCCCTATTTCAATTTTATAAAAAAGTACATAAATAAAAAAATAATGAAAGAAACAAAGTAAAATATTATATTTAGATAAAGTATTTAAAAAAATATATTGTAATTGTTGAACTCTACAATTTTTAAACACTATAATCTGATTATAATTTAAGAATAGTGTAAAATAATAGAGTTGAAAAGTTAAATTAGACAGTTTTATTTAATAAAAAGTGATCAAAATAAATTTAATAAATTTAATTACAAAATAAATAGATAAAAAATTTAATAGATTTATCAAAATAAAAATTAAGATGAGCAATGGTTAAGCTTCCAGCATACCCAATTCAAAATTCATTTTCTCAAATTTAACAGAATCCAAGGGTTTAGTGAAAATATCATCTAACTGTTTCTCAATTGAAATTAATTATAAACATATATCACCTTTATTTACATGATCCCTAATAAAATGAAATATAACATCAATGTGTTTAGTTCTTGATTGTTGAAGGGTATTTTTAAAAATATAAATAGAACTTGTGTTATCATAGTAAATGGGGATTTTATAAAAAAAATTGAAATTATACAAGGTTTTATTTATCCAAAATCTTTGTGAGAAACAACAAGAAAAACATACTCAATCTCAGTTGTTAACAATGCTAATGACAGTTGTTTCTTATATCTCCATGAAGTTAAACTTTTTCTTAAAAAGTTACACATACCTTAAGTACTTTTTCGATCAATTATACAACCTCCAAAGTCAGAATCAAATTAAGATAGTAAATCAAAAAAATCTCATTAGAATAGAACATTTTGGTAAAGGTGTTACATTTTTTATACCTAATTACTCTTTTAAAATCTTTAATATGACTTTATTTGTGGTTTACCTGATATGTAGCACACATAAAAACAACAAACAGAATATCTATCCTAGAATCAGTAAGGTATAGTAGACTTCCAATCATGCCTCAATAAAACTTATCATATATAGACTTTGAAGATTCATATACATCTAGTTTAGAGTTTGTTCTCATAGGGGTTCTCATAGTTTTACAAGAATCAATTCCAAAAGTTTTAAAAAGTTCTTTGGAAATCTTGGATTTATTTAAAAAAATATCATCCTTCCTTTCACTAATTTTAAATCCAAGAAAAAAAATTATTCCCCTACTAAACACTTATCAAATTCATTTTTCATATACTTTGAAAACTTATTACTTAGTTTATCATTTGTACAACAAAAAATTATGTAATCAACTTAAATCTCTATAATAAGTATGGCATTTGAAACTCTTTTTATAAAAAATATTGGATCAACCTTACCTTTAAAAAAATTAATTAAAAATTGAGTTAGTATTTCATACCAAGCTCGAGGAGATTTCCTAAGACCATAAAGAGTTTTAGATAGTTTGAAAACATTATTTTTAAATTCATTGATTTTAAAACTAGATAATTGTTTAACATAAACCACATTTGAAATGTCACCATTTAAAAATTCACTTTATATACCCATTTGAAAAAGTTTAAAATTTTTAAATCTTTCACAATATAATAAAATCTAAATTGATTATAATCTTTAATAGGTGTAAAAAAATCCTCAAAATCAGTGGATTATTCATTAAGTTAACCTTTAGAAACTAATCTTTCCTTATTTCTAACTATATTTCCATATTCATCTAATTTATTTCAAAAAAACATTTGGTTTCTATAGACATTGTATACTTAGGTAAGTCAACTAGATTCCATACTTTATTTCTATCAAACTAGTCAAGATCATCATGCATATAATTAACCCAATTAGAATCTTTAAAATAATCTTTAATATTAATATGAACAAAATCATCTAGAAAGGAAGAATATGTATAAAATTTTAAAACAAAATGTCTAGTTCTAATTCATTTTAAACATTTTCTATAACATTTTCTAGTGAATGATAATTGTGGGTTTCCAAAATTAAAGGATATGGTTGAGATAATATATACTCCACCACAAATGATCCATCATTACTTTTAGTTTTACCTTTATCCAAGTTTAATTTTTTAAAATCTTTATCATTATCAATATAATAAGTACTCTATTAATCATTATTTTCAATGAATTTAACATTCATGGATTCTTCCATTGTCATAGTTCTTTTATTGTACACCCTATAAGTTTTTATTATTATTAGAGTATCCCAAAAAGTTACCATCATTACTTTTTAAATCAAAATTTTCTAGATTATCATTGGTATTTGAAAAATAGAAAGTGTGTCCAAAAACATTAAAATAGCCAATTTTTTGTTTTTTATTCTTAAATAGTTCATATGGATTTTTCTTTAATAGGATTATAATGTAAACCCTATTTAACATATAACAAGTAGTTTTAACAGATTCATCCCAAAACTATTTTACAAGGTTGAATTCATTTGGCATTTTTCATGCCATTTCTTGGATAGTTTGATTTTTACCCTCTAAAAAACCATTCTATTTTGGTGTTCTCAGGGTGGAAAAATTATGAAAATATCCATTATTTCACAAAAAAAATTAAATTTACATTTTATAATCTCTTATCCTTTATCAATTCTAATAGAATAAGTTATGTGACTTTTATGATTTTGAATTTTCTTACAAAAAGTAACAAATTTGTTTAAAGTTTCAATTTTACGAGAAAAGAAAATAGTCTAAATAAATATAATATAATCATCAACTATTACAAAAACATATCTTTTATAACCTAAACTACAAGTTATCATGAGTCCAAAAAGATCAAGTTGCAATAGTTCTAAGCATCTAGTAGTATTAACCATATTCACATATCTAAAAGATTCTTTGGGCTCCTTAAATATTAAACAATAATCACAAACATAATACGAACATTTACTGAATTTTGGAAGTTCTGAAACCTATTCATTTTTTTCAATATTGTGAAACTATCAAAGATGAAAATGCATCATCCTTATGTGCCACATAATGTGATCTATATCTACAGTATTTAATCATTTTACATTCTTCTTAGTCAATTCTGAAAAATCAATAGAATACATATTTTATTTTCTATTATCACAAAATATAACTTTATTATATTTATAAAAAATAAATTTATAATATTTATTTTTTTCATACATTCCATAATAAAAAAATTGGTATATTCTAATTAAGTTATATTTTAATAATTCTAAAAAATATACTTTAGAAATTATAACATAAGTTAATATACCAAAATCTCTAAAACTATTAACCATATCTTAATAGTTTTCACTGAAAGTGACAGTACCTCCACCATAATATTTAAAACTAATAAGTTATAAATTTCACCAGTCATGTTCCTGAACACCCACTTTCCGTATAACATGTGAATTTGGAAGTATTCAGGTAGGTTTCCTATAAAACAAATCAAGCAAATGGTTGTTTAGGTACCCATACTATTTTGGGTCCAAGTAGATTAGTAGTAAAAGATTTTGGTACCCATAAATATGTGAGGCATTTATTGTATGGTAATCTGGGAAAAAATGTTATAAATGACCATCTTAGTATGGCCTAAAGACTATGTATACTTTAAAGAACATTTGTTTTCCTAATTCCATATCAAATTACAATTAATGTAGGTAACATTTGAAATATTTCCATTTATTCCTTTAAAAAATATTTTTATACATCTTAGGAAGCTGAATATTATAACCACAACAATTTTTATCAAATTTGGGTTTGTTCATATCCATTATTTTATAAAATTTATCTTGGACTCAAACAAAAATAGATAAGTTTTTTGTTTAGACTAGTAATTTCATTTTTAAGGTTTTCATTCTCTTTATAAATAACTTCCAAGTCATCATAAGCTTTTTTATTTGAACATGTTTTATGATTAAGAAGATTGAATTCTATTTCAGTTTTATATAAATCATTACAAATTAATGTAAATATTCAATTTTAAAATTTCTCAGTTTTTGAAATGAAATATTTTATTCTCATTTTCTTATCTTTACCTTTTAACAATTCTACATCTACACCCTTTTTCTATTCTATATTAATTAAAACAAAAGAATTCAATTTTTTATTTTATTTTTCTTTAATCTTCTTATTTTCTCTTATATTTCATCCATTCTCAATACATCACTTTAAAATTTTTCATTTTGTGAACATAATTATTTAACTTCATTTTAAATATCAGTTTCATATCTATAACTATAATTATAGTCAAATTATGCCACATTTACAGTATTATCCATCAAGAAAATATTATAATATTCATTTTCACTTTCAAACCCAATATCACTTGAGTCTTAATATTCTGTATAACTACATCCCTCATGATAAGCCTTTCTTTGGTTCTTCTTGTATTTCTTATACTTTCCTTCTTTTTTTAATTTGGGATATAATTTTATATGATACTTTATTATACAATCATAACATATTATTTTTGAAACATTATATTTACTAGTTTTACCTCTTTTACTAACTTTCTTATTATCTTTTTGAAAGTCTCTTCTAGGATTCTTCTTAAATCCTTTCTTACCATTCATGTACTTGTAAAAACCTTTGGTAAAATTTTCAATTTCATCCTTCACTCTTTATTGTAACTCAAAATCATAATAATTAACTATAACATTTATATTTGATTTAAATTTTATACCTTTCCTTTTATTATGGTCTTCGGTATTTTCATTATTCATTTCCATCTCATACTAAAGTAGTGATCCTATAAAATCATCTATAGAATATTTAGTAAAATCATTACTTTATTCAATAAAAATATTTTTTGAATGTCGTATCTTGGGTAGATATCAAAGTAATCTTTTAATGAGAGATTCATTATTCATGGTCTCTCCGAGAGAAACTATGTTGTTAACAATTTTGGGTAAACTATTGTAAAATCATTTATGTTTTCTTAATCATTCATCCTGAATTCTTGAAACTTAGCTCATTTTATACTAATATTGGTTCTATGAAACTTGTTAGTACCTTTATGAGTAAATTTTAAAGTCCTTAAAATGCTATAAGTATTTTAATAGGATGAAATTTGAATATATAAAAAATCTATTTAAAGGTCTGTTTAAGTAATTCATAACTTTATAATTTAAATTAAATTTTGTAGCATGATTATCAATGAGTGTTTCTAAATCAACTTCAGGAAGTTTTTATGGTTTTAACATAATATATTCATAATCAATACCTATATTTTTTATAAATACATCCCTTATATCTTTCCAGTAGACATAATCACTTACATTGAAGTGAGGTGGTCTGATGGGATTCAACATCTCAAAATCCTGATTATCATAACAAATTAGTTGATTTTTTCCTTAGAATATTAAATAAAAGATAATGGTTAGTTAAAAAAGATATTGAAACAATTAAAACAAAATCTATAAAAAGGAACCACCCTATGATACCAATTTTTTGGCCTCTTATTATGGAAATAGTGATTATAGGGGGAGAATAGTACTTTTTGATTAATTATTATAAATTATAATATATCATATTTATAACTATGTTAAAAGTTACATTGGAAATAAAATAGATAACACATGAAATTTTAATAGAGTTTTGGATCACCAAGATTCTTGTCCTCTCTTAAATATCTTATACTCCTTGAGGATACTAGTATTCACTATATACTCACTATTGAATGGGAGTGATAACCCAATTACATACAAATACAAACATATCTTTTTCACACCTAGTGTTATAACCCCTGGTTTTTGAAGGATTCACAACCAACATTCCTTTTGTCTGGGAGGAATGACCCAACCTTTATTTAGTTTGGGAGGAATAAATTAACCTTCCTTTTAGACAATATAAATAACCCAATGATAGATTTTGGAAGGTAAAATCTTAAACTTTGATTCTATAGGACAAATAGGTGATTGGAATAAGTACTGCAAAGAAATAATATAAATCAAATGAAATCATAGTTGAGAAAATGATAAAGAAATTTGTTACAACACATGTTCTTTGATCACATCAGTGGAGGAAGATGAATATGATTTATATCTCTAGTGAAAATAGTAAAATAACAGTATTGAAATAATTTTATTGATAAATTTGAGTGTATAAGGAAAAGTATTATCATATACTTGTTGAATTAAACATCCACACTAGTGTATGTCATATATCCTTGAATAAATCTCCAAAAACATTATTACAGATATCTATAGGATTATTTCTTTATCTAATCTATGTATGACACTTGTTAGTGTTTAATAATAAAATAATACAACAGTTGCCTTATTTTTTTGAATTCGTTCTATAAGAAAAACTACATCTAACTTATATTTATTAATTAAATATAAAATAAAATAATTAATATATTAACAGTAATATTTATTAAACAAAAAAAATCAAAATTAAATTAAATAATAATAAAATTATCATATTATGCAGGCAACATAATGTTAGAAAAACTTATCATCATAAAAAAATTAATCTGGATGAGCAGATGTCACTAAAAATGCTAAAAATATTTTTAAACATTGTTCTAATTGTAATTCAACATAAAATATTAAAAATTTAACAATATAAATTATTTTAACAACATTAACTAAAATTAAAAAAGTAAAATTTTGAAAACAAAATTTTAACTAATGGTGAGATATTACACACCATTGAAAATAGAGATCAGTGATACATTACTCACCGTTGGAAATGTCCAATGGTGGAAAACATATTTTTACCTACCATTTCAATTTTAAGAAAATTTAAAAATAATTTTACTAAACTAAAAACAATTCTAATAATATTAACATTAAATGTATCCTTGATAGCAATAAAAAATTTCTCACCTTTAGGTTACAATAGTGACTCATGTCTCACTATTGGTTTTGATTGGTGCCTTATTTAAAACATAACCAAAAAATCATAATGAATATTAAAGTAGACAACTTTAACAATTTTTAATAAATAATCATGAAATAATAAAAAAACAAACATAATGAATTGAAGAATAAAATACTTCCATAATTCTTATGGTTTTAGAAAAATAAAATTCACATAGAAGTAGTTGTTAAATAGAATTTAAAACTAATGAAATAAAAAGAATAATATTTTTCTTGATAAAGATAATGTAAAATATTAAACACACCAAACGCTAAATAAAAAAAATAAATCACTTGACAGTAGAAGAAGGTTCTTCCATTCTTCAGTATAAATGTAGAAATAAATACAATAAATATGTATCAAATAAAAATAAATAAAAATAACAGAGAAAAATACAAATGAAAAGTTAGAACAATTATAGAAAAAATAAAATAAAGTGTTGCATGAGAGAGAATAGGTAGGATCATAATAAATATCTTGATGAAATATACTACCAAAGGTATACAGTTGCAAAGAAAAATAAAGCGTGGAAAAAAACCATTTATATTTCAATAGTGGGTAAATTTTTGTACTGTTGAGATGAAACGGTGAGTAAATTTACTCACCTTTGACCTCCTATCAGTGATTCAAAGACTCGCTATTGGGTTCTGGCAGTAATTAAAATTACTCAACATTTTTTTTACCAATGGTGACAAGTTTAATCACCGTTGGTTTCTACCAACAATGAAAAGTTTACTCACCTTTGGTTTTTTTACCAATGGTGAATTTTCATGAAATATAAACCAAGAATAGGTTCTATCCTTAGACAATAAAATCATAGGTAATAGTAAAGAGAGAGAGAAAATTGAAGAAAAAGAACCGGAGAATGAATCAAAAGATGAAATAAATATGAATTAATATCGCATTGTGTTATTTGTAGGAGTATTAGAACTTCAGAGAATATCCAAAGAAAAGGAAGGAATTGGAGAAATAAGGATTCCATTGGCCGATCCACTGAGTAAGAATATGAGAAGAGGAAGAAACATGTGAGAGTGGAAATGAAATCATGGGAGTTCAAAATGAACGAGTGTGTGGGATAGAGGAAAGTCTCAGATAAGAAATCGAGAAACTGGGAGAAATAGAAAAGAAATTCAATGGATGAGATTGGATCTCAGTTTAAAATATTTTTCCCATATTGAAATGAAATTGTGAGGACTAAGTGGTTTATAATCTAAAATACGATGAAGAATGGTTAGAACAAAAACACATAACACACTCTGTGGGATTGGGGGTGACCTTTTACCAAATTATACAGGTGCACTCCTTGGGCCTTATACAAGGGATCAATTAGTACTATACGAGTATTATTCTTGTGTCACACTATGTGTGAGCCTCAAAAAATGGACCTCCCATGAGTTTAAACCCATTTAGGTACCCTTATAAGTGGTTGAGGTTCGATTGAGAGGTTGAACATGTATACTTAATTTTTTTCAATATTCAAACAAAATAAAAAGAATATATATAAAAGAAAATTTAGATATCATAACAAAATTTGAATATATATTAATAAGAGATGATATTTTTCAAAACAAAAAAGTGTATTTAATTTAATATTATGTAATTGTAATTTGTCAAAACACAAAGAGATTAAAAAATTAATATATAATTATAAATAATAACATAACTCCCTTAGGAATTTGTTGTCCTACCTTCACTTTCTAACATAACAAAAATATAATTGTAAAATTAGAAATTTCCATTTTCATGTTAACCCAACAATATTGTCCTCAAAGATATCTATACATCTTTTTACTTCCAATATGAATAGAGATTACAGATTTTTAAGCTTTACCCAAGATTTTATTCTTTAATTATAGAGTATAATTGTTGTATAGCCTCATTCCAACCCTTTTTAATCCCTCTTGATCAAGATATAATTTATTAAAAACTCTTATTTTTTATCACTTCTATATTCCTTTGTATCACAATACCATTTATTTTTTTTCTTGATCCTCTCTAGTAATGACGGCTGGTAACTCTTTTATGATGGGATTGAGTATTTTCCATACTATATAACTCCAATGTCTATATTTTACATGTCCTTTATCAATGTATCTCCATTAATCATCATTATTTAAATAAATATAAGGTATTTCTTACTCATTACATAATAATTTTTTCTTATTTTATGAGGGTGATAATGAATTAAATTGTCATAATCCATAAAAAGCTCCAAATATCTACTTTTTACTCATTTTCAGGTCCTTTTGTATGCATATATAATTAAAACTTTTTTTATTTTTGTACATATCACACTTATATCCATAAAGATATTTTATTCATATCCATAAAGTAAAAAACAACTATAGCTAACTTCACATCATGGGTAGGAGAATTCTATTCATGAGGCTTCAATTGTAAAGATTCATAAGTAATCACCTTGTTATTATGCATGAGAACACATCTAATTACTTTCAATGATACATAACTATAAATGAAAAATACTTATCCATTTGAGTTTAATGTTAGCATAAGTCTTCTAAGAAACCTATTATTCAATTCTTTAAAGATTCCATCACAATCCTTTTTCTAGTTAAACTTAACTCTCTTTTGAGTTAACTTAGTTAATAAAAAAATATATGAAATAAAATTCACAAATCATCTATAGTATCCAGCTAGGCCAAGGGAACTAAAATCTATGTTACTATTATCGAATGAGGCCACTCCTCTACTACCTTATTCTTATCTAGATTTATAAAAATTCATTTGTAAGATTCAATATGTCTTAATAATTCTACTTATAATAACCAGACCTAAAATTTATTAAATTTATAAAAAAGACTTTCACTAGATTTTATATTATAAGCCTTAGGTTTTACTCATATTCCTCACATCTTTTTTAATATATAAAAATATCATCAATAAAGACCACAAAAAATAATTGAGGTATTCCCTAAAAATTAAATTCATCAAACCCATAAATATAGCATGATAATTATATAAACAAAATGGACTAACTAAAAAAATCATAATGTCGATACCTTTTTTCTAAATATATCATTAGTATATCCTCTTTCCTCACTCTCAATATATGATACCCCGAGTAGAGGTTAATCTTATAAAAAAAATTAAGCTCCAAGAAGTTAGTAGAATAAGATATAAATTATTGGAAGAGGTTATTTATTGTTTATTGTAACCTCAATTTGTTCTCTATAATCAATTCATAACCATGTTGATTCATCCTTCTTATTCATGAAAATAATAGGATCTTTCAAAAGAGACACACGTAGATGGATAAATCCCTTTTCCAAAATATATTGAAATTTGTTCCTAAATTCCGAAAACTCCATGAATATAGCTCCATATGAGGTATTTAATATAGATTTGGATCCTTGTAAGAGTTAAATTTAGAATCCATCTCTCTTTTGGGGGAGGTTTATATAATTATTTGGTAAAAATTAAAATTACCCTCAAACAATGGGTATAAATTTTATCTTTTTTACCTTATATATATTCCCATTATTCACCATTTATTTCCATAAATAAGACTATAAAACATATTTCTTGAAAAAAAAGGTGAAGTATATCTATCCTTTGAAAATAAGTTTAGTTTTTCCTCCAAGAACCTAGATATTTCCTTGTTTCTATGATTGATCTTGAATTTATTCTTTGAGATCAAATCCAATCCTAGTATTTTATCAAATTCTACCATTAGAATGACTATTATATTAGTGATGAGATTATGATCAAAAAAGTTAATAATGGAATTTATATATACTCTTGATGATTCAATAGACCATCCATTTTTTTATTTAATAACTTTACTTATAACATATCAAGGTTATTTTTAATTTTCTTTCTAGACTTGAATGAAATAAAGAAATGTGTATAACTAGAATAAAAAAAAGGATCTAAAAAGATTTGAGTGGAAAACAAGTGTACCTAATACCACGTCATCAGTAACCTAAACATAATCGATCGTGATAGAAAAAACAAATCCTTTATCCCATGGACTCTTCTAGGGTTGATTTTGGTTTCCCTTCATCATTCTCAGATTCTAACACTAGGTAGAAAATTTTTTGTGCTATCCACACTTGAATTATTTTACTACATGATAATCTTATACCATATTTTCATTAAAAAATTTATTAGGATATTATATATTTTTATCACCAAGAAAGTTTTAAGAAATTTGTCTAGCCTTTACACATTTATATCATATCCCACTTCCTTGAAGACAATTCCTGAAGTGCTTCTTTTTATACTTGTTGCATGTGGGAATTTTTATTTTCTTACCTGCTTTTTCTTGGCCAAATTATTACTAAAATTCTACCTTCTTATCACTCTTTCCATAAAACCACTATGAATCAATTAATTCCATTTCAACACTAATAACACATTGTACTATCTATTTATAACTTCCAAACTCTCATTTTTCAAAAAAAAATTGTAGATGGGGTCTTCGTCTTCATAAGAATTGATCGATCTTCCCAAGTGAATTGATAAAAAATCTTGAATTGTATCACGAAATCCTTGTAAAATTAATCTCATAAAGTCCAACTGATTTATTATCCATTTAGTTAATATAAAGGAACTTTATTTACATTTTTTTAGGTTTAAAGGAAAATACTTGATGAAAAAGATCTTATTATACTCTTACCAATCCATAGATTTTACTTCATCCTTTGGATTTTTTGCCTAATCAATATCCACCACTAATCAGTTTCTCCCTATATGAGGTTAATATATAAATAAACCTTCTCTTTATCTAAACAATTAATTATAGAAAACATATTTCCTAAAACATTAATTCATTGTTCTGCGATTAGTGGGTCAGAGGGTACATGAAAATCTAGTGGTCATTGGAACATAAAGGATTCAATGGAAATTTATTCCTTACATAGTGAAGTCAGATGCTCAAATACGGTTCATGTTATTTTTCATAAATTTATATTAGTGATTTAACATCATCATGAAGTTTTAAAAAAATTCTTCCACTGTATTGGTAAGGTCATCATAGCATTGAACACCACATCTTTTATTTATATGGGCCTTCTTATTTCCCACTATTTTTATAAAAGAATAAAAATTAAATGATATAATGTATAAAATTAATAATTTTTATGATAATAAATTCTACAAGCAATTTTAAACTAAAATATTTTCTAATATTGATATTCTAGGATCATATACTTTAATCTATTCATACTTCTAAGGAAAAATAACTACTTTAGTTATACATCCATCATAATGTTTTTTAAAAAGAATCTGATAACCAAAGAATATCTCATGGGAGTGCCTAAAAATTTTTGGAGTCTTAGGACCACTCATCATGTTTTCATTAAAGATTGAGTCAATTAACAACCAGCCTTTTCAGTTATATTTCCCCATGATGCATTTGTAACACACCCATATCCACTTTCTAATATCTAGACAGGGATTTATCTAGTAGGTAACTAGATACACTATACCTAACCAAAATTTAAGTATTATTTTCAATATATAAACATATCTCTATGGTTTTTTATATGTTTTTATATTTTTAATTTTAATAAATTACTAAACCTTGTTTCGATTTCAATATTAACAACCCATAATTCCATACATGGTTTTTGACCAAACTCCTTTACAAAAAGTACATAAATAATTATGAGCATATTTTGAGGTTTCTTGTCTTGGAACCTATTCATATAATATAGGGCATAAATAGATCACATAATAAAACATAAGAAAATTTTAACTCTCATGAAATACTCCTTTATTATCCCATCCTAGATCGCCTCACTATATAAGATTTATTGGATAAATTTATCAAAAAATGGGGTAAGGATAAATATTAATAAGTGTTAAACAATGAAAACTAAACATAAGTGAACATAATGTTTGAATCATGAGACATAACATAAGAACATTGACATAAAAAATAATAAGCATAACATGAACATAAGTACATGATCCATAAATTGAATGTGTGGCTATAACATAAACATGATAAATTCATAATCATATCACCAAATTTTATCACTAAGGTATTTTAAAAACATATTACAAAGGCTAATCAAAAAGATATTATAAAATAATACCAATACCTACTTTCAAGGTACCATAAACATGTTTTCTCTCTGGATTATTTTTCCCAGTTCATTGAGCACTATCAGGGTACACACTTCATATGTTTATCATTATGTGTGCCATATAAATAAAACATTATAAGAATGTATTATTTTAACCCAAAAGTAGAGAATGTGGGTTTAATACATTAAGTTAACTAATAAATAAAACATATTTACATCTATATGGATACCCTTGAATAATATTGGGAAGTGGTATTCACAACTTGAAAATATGACATGGGAAATTAAGGATTTATTTCATCGGTATGATGGGTAATATGGAAGGGTGGTGTCTAATTAATATGGAATAATTTTGACATTAAAGGATTTATTATGGATATTTGGAAGCATAATTAAATGTAAATATAAATGATTATAACAAATGAAGTACTTTAATTGAAAATAGGAGGTAGAGAATACCTTAACTTTCTTGGTAGGTTATTAAAGCTTGAGAAGGGATCATTTGGACCTTATAAACTCCTTGGGGAGGTGATTGTGAGGGATATAGAGAGTTAATTCATGATAAAATGGTATGTTATGTAGATTAATGGGATAATGGTAGGAAATTGGCTCATTTTATAAATTAAAAATATGATATTTTCCATGGAAAATAATGTTAGGTAGGGGTATGAATGGAATCACATGGGGATTAGGTGGGTAGGGGAGTTATGTAAAGAAATATTAGAGAAAAATGTGGGATTAAATTTATAACCTAATAAAGTTTTGATAAATTTTCTAAGTTTTAATCTAATTTAGTAAAACTCAATCCACATTAGATTACCCATTTAACACACATCAATATTGATTAAATATTAATTATGGTAATTATTTCATCAGTAAAAATTTAAGATAACCCTTATTATAAAATTTTGATGCTTTGGATAAAATTTTGGGCTCTATTTAACCTAATTAAATTTAAAAAAAATTCTAAAATTAATTTTTATTTTAAAACTTTATTGTGTAGAAAAGGAGTTTTTGTAAAAAAATGATGTTTTAATAGTTAAGTGTTCGTAATATTATTTAAAATTAATTTCTAATTAAATGAGTGTGAATTTATTTGACTGAAATTTTAAACATCATATTAGATTCATCATTTAAAATTTATCAAATTATTTTATTTAGATATAAAATGTACAATGTTTATAAAAATAATAATTTTAATATACACACTCATAAAAAAATTTAGGAAAACTATATATACTATGAAATAAATAAATTTATTATTTTATTTTTAATAGATATAAGATGGTTGAATATTTATTTTATTGTATATATTATTAACACTTTTCATTAAAATAATTATTTAATCATAATATAATAAAATACGTATCAAATAAAAAGGAATTTTTTTATAAATTGTTTTTACATAAGATGATTTATTAGTTATTTAGTGATAAAATCTTATTTTTATCAATGAATTACTATTATTTTTATTTATATATAAATTTCATAATGTGGTTGACCTTATTTACACTCTCCCATCCTATGGCTATATTTCAACAGTTATATTAATTTTAATTATTTTTTTTTATTTTCTATCATTCTATAATTTATGTGGAGAAAGTTATCGAACAAATTAGATTTATATACATGAAAGAAATATATTGTAAAATCATAGGGTGGTACATAATTTATCTTTACTCTTATGTTTATGGACACATTTTTTGGAGAGATGTATGCCATGTGACATTGGAAATAATCCCCTCATGAATTATTCCATATTAAATATCTTTAATATCTTATCAATGTAGGTACCTTGTCATATTCTAAGTAACCTCTTGGATATATCATAGTAGATTTTGATCCCAAGAATGTATGTTTCTTAACCTAAGTCTTTTATAGAGAAACAAGTGTTCAACTATATCTTAACTGACTATCAGACTGGTATTTCATTTCTAATTGGTATTATATCATTTATATATACTATTAATAAAATAATTGAACTCCCACTAAACTACTTATAGATGAAATTATTACATTCATTCTATACAAAACTAAATTCTCTTATGGATTCATCAAATAGAATATTCTATGACATTGATGTTTTCTTCAATCTATAAATGGATCTCTATAATTATAATGCCTTACTGGCATCTTTTCAGTCACAAACCCTTCTATTTATGACATATTGATATCTTCCACAAGGTTATAATTAAGGGAAACTATATTGAAATAAATTTTCCAAATCTTATAACCATGGTAAGATAAAATGGTAAGTATAATTATTATTTATTTTAGTATATCTGGTGAAAAGGTTTCATTGTATTGAATGTATTGATGTTGATTAAACCCTTTTTCAACCATTCAAGCCTCATAGTTTTTGAATCTACCTTTAATGTCCATTTTCTTATTGAATTTCCATTTTCAACCAATGGTATTTACATCCATCCTAGTATCTACCAAAATATAGACATGGTTTTAGTACATGGAATCCATTTTATAATTCATGTCTTCTTTCCATCCATTATATTATATTCCACTTGCTACTTCCTTATAGGACACAAGTTTATTATTATAAACTAATAATGATTTTATATCCTTGGAGAATAAAAGTACATATATTTATAGTTCTATAAACTCTATAATTCTATTATAATGTATTTATATTCTTTTAATTTCCTATTCTATGGGTATTTGTGGAATCAGTTCATGTGCCAACTCTTATATAACTTGAGCCTAGACATTATTTATTTCCATCTCACTCCCTTTATCTCTTTTATAGATTTAATCCCTATCAATAAACATGGAATTTCTTTCCAGTATTACAATTTTATCAGAGGTTGGATTATAGTTAACATCCCATCGTTTCCTTAGGATATCCTATAAAGATACATTTTTTTTCTCAAAGTGAAAAATTGTTACCAAAAGAGGCCTTAAGAAATAATTTTCATCCCCGTACACTTATATTTCACAACACAAATTTAATTTCAAACAAATTTCATATCGAATACCATTTTTCAATTTAATTTTAAATTTTTTAGTGTGTAAATTTATATTTTCAATGCATATTACCAAAAAGATAATTGAATAATTTTGTGAATCATCATCGTCCTCACCATATCTAACCAGTTTGATTTACTCCTTTCACTTACACCATTCCATTGTAGTTTATAAATAGGATTGAGTTTATATAGAATCCCAAACTACTTTTATAAAATTTATAAAATCTTGTTTTAGATATTATTCATCATGTTCTGAGTGAAGTTTCTTTATCATCATACAAATTTTATTCTCAAATTAATTATTATACTCCTCAAATTTATCTAAGTATTCTGACTTATTCCTAATCATGTAGATAAATCCATATATACTAAATTCATTAATAAAAGTTATGAAGTATGAGTATTTACCCCTTGCTTCAATAATAAATGATCCATAGACATCTGTATATACCAATTCAAGAAGCTCTATGTCCATTTCACCCTTTCCAATAAATAGAATTTTAGTTATTTTTCCTTGAAAATAAAGGATTTAATATACCATGTGGTTTTCATTGAAAATAATATAAATAATGATCTTGATATAGTTTTTCAAGTGCTTTTCATTTACATGAACTTTTCAGTGATTCCACAGTTCGGTGTGATATGAGTCATGATATCTAGATTATTTATTGATTTATAACACTTGGTTTTTATATTATAATACATAAATACCATTATTAAGAAGTTCCATGCCATAACATATGTTATATTTATGAAATAAACATATTTTATTCCCAAATTTGAAAATAAAACCATTCATATCAATGATGGATACATTAATATTTTTTTTGGTAGAAACTAGAACATAATAACAGTTGTCTAAAACCATGATCAATCAGAATAGTAATGGTAGGTGGTAGTGTCCAATAGATATTGCATGTATTCTAACTCATTTAGTGACTCATGGATCTACCTCACCTCATAAAACTATTCTCAATCTACTTGGTTTTTATAATTAGATAAAATTTGAGCACCAAAAGTTGTATCTAATACCCAATTTGTGTAAATTAAAATATTACAGTAGATAATGGATGAAAATAAAGCTCCCCTTTCTTCTTTTTCATGGATAAATTATTATTTTAGTGTCCCTTACTGTCACATCCAAAATAGAGGGCATCATATTCCCTTTCTTATCCCTTGATCTTTCACCTCTGGGACAATAATTGTAAATAGGACTTAAATATAGAGTTGGTATTGGGAATTTTAAAATTTTCCTTCCCCTTGTTCACCAAATTCACAAAAGGATTCTCATGATACATGTAATTATCAACCTAGAAAAGTATAGTAAGTAAATGTGGGAGATACTTCTGAATTACTTTTACATTAAAATCCAAAATGAAGCTAGAGAATAATTGATGGAGTGAAGTAAGTATGAGATTGATGCATAATTCATATGGTAACTTAAACCCCATAACTTTTAAATGATCATTGTATCCAATCATCTTGACCATGTTAGGTCCAGGTAGAAAAAACTCTCTAATTTTACATATAAAGAGTTCCTTATATATCTCAAATAGATTCCATCGAGTTTAATCCTAATAAATATCACCAAAAATGAGCATGATATATACATCCATGTTCTTATAAGACATTTTTAGTTCATCAATCATATATGAAAATATAAAACATTATACATCTTGTACATTATCCATGTTTTTTAAGTAGAAAAAAATATCTTCTTGTCTCTCCTCCTTAGCAGGTAGATCCAGAACTGAGGCCTCCAATATGTAAAACTTCCATTCATGGTGTAGTATAATGTGTGAGTGCCTTTACCACTTCTAGAAGTTACTATCGGATAAAAGTTTGTATTTTTTCAATATATATTATAAATATATTGATGAAATTTCCATTTTTATACAATAAAATTTAAAAGTGGATTTATTGCTTTATAATGATTATTGAAATATGTAAAAAAAAGAATAATTTTAATTATATTATTAATCTCCCACTATTTTATCAAGTCCCGTTATCCATCACCATTATACTCGGAATTTCATGTCATATGGAAATTCTAGTGGAAAGGATTAATATTTCCCTTATCATAATATAAATTAGGCTCTGGTAAATTAATTAAAGTTATTTAGGTAGGTGGTCTTTCTAACTTCTAGATTGATGCTCCTTGATTCATTGAGTGAACTCCACAATATTGAAATACTGACTTGTATTTTCACAACTCTTGCCTCCAAGTAACATAAATTCTAGTAAGGGATACGTATTTGGATGTCTATTTAGTTAAGTCAACCCAAAACCTTCATAAGAAATCCCCGATAAGAGTAATTATCCTAGAGAGAGCAATAATAAGACTTAATTTTATTGTTTATTTCTTAATCAAGTAATGAAACGCCTTTTGACTTAATATTTACATGAGGTATTTTGTTTATTATGCATAAATTTATTTATTTTATCCTTTATAAGTCTTATTAATATAATATGGATTTTACATAATTGATTAAACATGTTTTGATATAAAATAATACCACATAATCAATTTATTTTACATTATCTTTTATTTCTTGATATTTTATTTAGTTTTTTGATCATGTTTAACATCATATGAACATTCATCGTATAAAATATATACTTATACACTTATAAAAAATAAAATAAATTAAGTGACTTGATCATGATCTTTATAATGGTTAATTTATCAAGAGGATAATAATTCAACCTATAAACCTAGGGGAAACTCATTGAGTCGAGATTGGATCAAGTTACAGTATTCTACCACTAACTGTCATTAACCAAGCCGGGTCTCCATCTGACCCGATGCCCGAACCGGTCTATGGTATGGCCCTAGGGGCATTCCCGATCCCCATGGGCTGGCACAAGTTCCCGGGTATCAAAAATAAAACTTGGGAACGATTTACCCGAATAAATAAATATAAAACAAACAACAAGATGAATAAACTGAAACAAAGAGCAGACAACCAAACAGACCCTTATACCAAGTTCAAAATTAAAGTTTACAACATGAACTAAAAACCCAAAAGAGACTACATCAAGGGAAAACAAAAACTCCAACACAAAACTTTGTGCGACAAGAGGAGTCACATGCCCAAGCCACCGCCACCAAACCAGCACGAGGATGCCACTGATAACCCAAACTAAAAATGCTAAGCTCGATGCCTCAACTTGGAAAGAAAAAGAAACAGTATCTACATACACCCAAAGGTGTATGCAGGGTGTGAGATAAAATCCCAGTAGTATGCCATCAAGAAAAGGTTCCATGTATAATTATTAAATGACAAACACATTTTCAGTTTAACTGAATAAAAATAAATAAGTGCTTAAGAAAATTTTGGTGAAAATAGTTTTTAAGGAAAACTACTCTAAAGGAAAACAACCTTAATTAACTTACACACACATGCACACACACACGCACACACACACACACACATTTTCTTGGTAACCCCAATGTCACATTGTGTGCCAACGGTGAGCGCCAAGAAAAAGAGGAGCACAATACATGGGAGAGGTCCTAAAGATACTAGTGAGAAGTGGGACCTTAGAACATCGTATCTTGGTGAACAAGGGTATAATAACACAACAGTATATGTTCTCATACATGATACACTATTAGGGTAACACATCCATAACCTAGCGGTCTCTGAACATCATCCAAAATTTTAGTTAGTGTTGTGGTCATAAAATCTATCCAAGTGAAACCGGGCTGATGCCACTTCTGTATCACGAGCGCACTAGACCTAGTCTGCCCACCTAGTACCCAGGCTTCTTGTTTGTGCTCAAGTAGTTCAGATTTTATGTCACATGTCATAATCATAGACTCAAACTCAATAAGACACTACACACACCAAAACAACCATTTTCACACACAAAAACCATTTTAAATAATACACCGCTAAAATGTTTTCCAAACCCATTTCACACTATTGACATAATCTAATAAACCATTTAAAAAGTTTATAAAACAATAGAAAAAGAGTTTCACATGGTTTTACACGCACAAAAGTAACTATTTATAAATCCAAAACACATTCCAATATTGCACGCACTCAAATACAATATAAATTGTGACCTGCACCACCCAAACATTTTTATGGAAAACCTTACACCACATGTAAGACGCTTTTGCACAAACTAACACAACTTAATAAGCCAAAAATAAAAGCTTATGATACAATTTTGAAGAAGTAACTTGGAATCACACATTAACCCACAAAAAAACCTTCTTTTATGATAAGATGCACACGACACTATGTCAAAAAAATAGTTCACACTAATTGCACATCATAATGAGATAACCGTGCAATTTAAAAATCACTAACAACTCAATATGAGTTTTTAGCAGAAAACATGCACATAATATAAACATGCTACCAGAGAATTAAAATGCAAATCAAACATCAAAGAAGATCAATTTTGCACAACTCAAATTAGATAAATAACATAATAAATTAATTAAAGTTGAAAATTAATTAATAAAATAATAATTAAGAGTGGAACCACCTACCTCGGAATGTATGAAACCTCGTGAGCTTGGCGCAAAACTCCCGCTGGATGCCAAATGCACCACAAAAAACACAATTAAACCCTAAAAACAAAAAATTGGACCAATTACACCATAAAAAACGAATTTCAAACCAAACCCTAACCGAAAAATTACCCAAAATGGAAGAACAACCCGGTCGGAGGAAAAATCACCTGCAGCGAGGAGTCTGAGAGTTGTCTGAGAAAGATATATGGTGCCTAAAGGTGTCACACCGGCTAGAGCCTCGTCGGAAGAATAAGGGGGTGCGGCCAAGGGTGTCTGGTGAGGAGGTAGGGTGTCAGCTGACCTAGCCAGAAAGGGGTCTGAACAAGGGAGCAGTGGCCGACGAAAGGAGGAGGCGGTGTGGGTCGTCGGCGACGTGCGAGGCAAGATGGGGAGGTGGGGTGCTAGTCTGGTTAGGAGTAGAAGGGAGGTCCAAAGGGGGGGGCATCATGCCGGTGATTGGAGAGCCTGTGGCAGGTGGTTCTATGGTAGCTGGTCTGACGAGGAGAAAATGAGAGGGGAAGGTCTGCGCTGGAGGAGGTCGCGCCGGAGGAGGCCGCGTTGGAGGAGGTCGTGTCGGAGGAGGTCATGCCGGAGGAGGCCGCGTCGATGGAGGCCACGCCGGAGGAGGAAGTAAAGGGGAGGGGGTGGCTTGCAGCTCAGTTAGGGTTAGGAGGGGAGAGGGGGGTCTGCATAGGGAAGAGGGGAGCGCAAGAGAGAGAGAGAATGAAATAAAAGAGTGAAAATAAAAGAAAAGAGGGAGAGAGAACTGGAGGGGAAGAATAAAGGAGAGAAAATAAAAATAAATAATAATAATAATATAGAAAGTAAATAAAATAATAATTAATGAGGAAAAAAGGAAATAAATATTAAAAAAAATAAAAATAAAAATAAAAGAACAAAACCAATATATAATTAATTAAAACAAATCTTGATGCTAATAATAAAACCAAAAATAATGAAAAATGACCAAATTAAAGTATCAACTGAAATAATAATAATAATAATAATAATAATAACCCAATTGAAACATTCACTTATATAATCATAATATTAATAATAAAACTAAAATAATAAAACCAGTTGCAAAATAATTACATTAATTGTTAAGTCTGAACACCGCGCACTGACATGTGTGTGGTTGCAACATAGTCGTGCGCCAGTGCAATAATAAATTTAATTGTAAAACATTTTATTATTAGTGTTGAGAACCACACACAGTCGTGTGCATGGTCGTGCACTCGTATAAGATCCCAAACTTCCTTTAAAATGGAATCGCTTCAAACCCCAACTCAAAAGTGAGCCCCAAAAAAATTAAAATAAAATAAAGCATAGTCGGGGTGCATATCTCTTTAGCGAAGCGATGCGGCTTCGACCAAGGAATGATTGTGTGTCGACCACTACTAATCCAAGTGTTTATTTATCAACAAAATGCAAAAACTCTCATCGTGCCCGGCATGCACCTCGACGAAACAACTAAGTCAAATAAAATTATCAGATAATGGTAAAAATTAAAATCATTATCGATGTACGAAGTCAGGGTGTGACAATTCTCCCCACCATGACACTTTATTCCCAAAAAACTCCCAAAAGAATTAACCATGAAAAGATTCCAAGAAATACCACAAAGATACCTAAAACAAAACTCAATCGCCCAAAGACCGAGCATTCAAAACGCCCATGACCAAAAACATCATTGATCTCAAAACTAGAATCACCAAGCAAAGTAACCAACAGTAAGGAATTCACCTCAAATAGAACTACAACATGGAACACCCTAACCCCTAACTTAGGGATCACCAGGGTCGCTTGAGATTCCCAAGAATGCTTTTCAAGCAACCCACTATCCAAGATAACCAATTACCATGGTCTAGGTAGGGAGGAGCAGAAGTAAGGGGTTTCTCCACCAAGCACACTTTGAAAATAGATTCTTCTAGAAGTTCGTCCTATGATGTCCTCCACATCATATTAGGGTTCTTGTCAAACATCAGTTCTCCAAACAACCTCTAACACTGGATTGACCCTCCAATTTCCCTATGTTAAACTAAACCAACACAAGAGGGGACGCCGGTGAGACCTGCACTGGGTCTCCCCACCATTTTAAAATTTCCTAACACCATGGAACCCCCATGGGCATTCCCAATTTACTTTGAGAAAAACTGACTGAACCCTTCATCACGAACCCACCAACACGGGCCGATTACACAAAAAAATTCCCACAGTGAATAACACTATGCCACATGAGATGGTTTTTATAGCAGAAACCCATAAACTTAATGGAAAAATGTACATGCGCATTTCAATTCCATAATACGAGAGCATCTCCAAAACGAGTACAATTTTGATCCATAACCGACCACAAGAAGGTTCACAGAGCATGCCTACTGGCTTTACAAGAATACGAATTTTCTGAACCTTTTTAAGGCCCAAGAGGAATTCCCATAAATTAAGACCACGGTAAGGAGACAGGGGCTTCATGCTTCTTACAACAAAAATAAATCCTTTAGAGACTATACCTCAATAGGGGAAATTGAATTTGTCTTTATCCCATCACGGAGGACTTAATTCGGACCAAGATCATCCCATGTGTGATGAGTTTTGACTGCGTGTAAGCTTCACCCTGAGACCTGTGGTTGGGGTTCTGATGTCTGAAGCATCTACCGCCTTGCAGTCATAAGCTGACCACCTCTAACTGGAACTTCCTCTTCTATAAAAGTAATCTACATACTTCTCCTTGTGTCCCAAGCGGCCACTCCGTCAACATACCCACGGATAATTGCAGCGAACAACTTAGAGTGTCATACTGACCACACTAGAGATAATATATTGAGCATTCTGTCAAATGCACTATGCAAATTGACGGAAGGAGCACTCTAAGAAAAATCCCCTTTGGTTCACACCCCTCATCAGATGGGTGACCTACACTTACCATAATTTGATCAAGGCCAACAACTATTACAAACTTTAAACTGATTGTTCCGCACAACCTCTGGGGAACATGAGACTAGCTCATCAAAAAGGTCACCACACCTCCATCTCCGCTTGTTGATTGGTCGAGACCCTACAAGATCCACCACTTCCTCTTTCCTTCACTTCCTTAGGTACAACTATGTAATGAGGCTAGTTTTTAGGATCACTCAAGACATCCCCACTCACGAAGAAAATGAAACGATCACCATTTGCTGGTGTAGTCTCACTCCTTCAGACATGCTCGAGACAACTTACGCATACACAACATTTAGAGTCCCTAAAAAACCGGAGACATTCCCAACATTCTCAAATCATTCACGATATCCAACCGACCTCGGCATCTACAAACAGTCAACACCACCGAGCAGAGCCCAACTATGCCACTCCACTGGGAGTCCGGGTTGAGAAAAGAACTGATAGACCCACTGGAAACCCATGAGACCTTTTTAGGGGGAATATCCCAAACAAGAACACAAAATAGTCTTCCAAAAATCCAAACACATCACAAAACAGACATCCAAACCTCAAACACAGTTCCAATAATTCCAATTTAAAACGTCCACACATCCTTAAAGAAAACACCTGCTTGAAAACCAATCACAACTCAATAAATCCCAAAAGCTCTTTTGAAAAAGTTGGCTTCACTCTGAACTCAATGTCATTTTCCAATTTCCAAAACTGTTTAAGCACAAAAAACCATTTAAAAAATCCCACTTTCTAGGAAACAAGAATCAACCTAAGAAATCAATCAATCACCAATGATATTCCATAATGCCTCACAAGTATGCATTTTTGTGCCACTCAAGTACTCGTCCACACAATCCACCAACTGTCCATTAATCACGTTCACATGAACATGTGAGCACCCATAGGAATACCACTGAAAAAAAAACAAGTCTACTCTACTTTCAAAACAAAACATTCTCAATATTCTATAATACTTTTTTTTTCAAAACCATTTCAAAAATTCAAGACAATTTTTCAAAATGCTTCCCATTTCCAAAATAACTCACTTCGATTTAATATAAACCAAGAAATTATTTTAAGAATTCAATTTCAACTAATCAAATGCCAAATTCCAAGAGAAACGCACCCCAAAAATCATGCCAACCACACACCAAAATAAAATAAGAGCAACACCAATGTCTGATTCCCTTTTTAAAGGAAAAAAATTTCATAGCAATCCCAAAATTGAATCAAAACATCGCAAAAATTAAAGCACCTAGATGGAGGAATAATGGTCGTGTCTAATCCGGTTACATGATTTAGCAAACCATTCCCTAGGCAAGCACCAACCACTAGGAGTGTCGAACTGTACTCTCGGGCATCACATGGGTTGCTACTCCATGTGAGACCACACGTAGTACCGATTTACTTCTATTTTCATCCCCCATCCACACAGAGAAAATCCAAAAACTTAAATCCCAAACTACCCCTGGTTACTCAAGGATCGGAATGAGAAAGAGTTCGTGACGCTCTTCCTGCACCTACCACTCGAGTACCGACAATCCTATCTACGATTTACCTAACACCCCAAATAACAAGAACAAAACCTCCTCTGATACCATTTTTTCATGAACCAAGTCGGGTCGCCATCCAACCCGGTGCCCGACCCGGTCTGTGGCATGGCCCGAGGGGCGTTTCTGATCCCCACGGGCTGGCACAAGTGCCTGAGTATCAAAAATAAAACTTGGGAACGATTTACCCAAATAAATAAATATAAAACAAACAACAAGATGAATAAATTGAAACTAAAAGCAGACAAACAAACAGAACCTTATACTAAGTTCAAAATTAAAGTTTACAACTTGAACTAAAAACCCAAAAGAGACTACATCAAGGTAAAACCAAAACTCTAACACAAACCTCTGTGTAACAAGAGGAGTCACATCCCCAAGCCACCACACCAAACCAACATAGGTATGCCACTGACAACCCAAACCACCAATGCTAAGATCGATGCCTCAACCAGGAAAGATAAAGAAACAGGATCTATATACACCCAAAGTTCTATGTAGGGTGTGAGCTAAAATCCCAGTAGGATTCCAATGAGAAAAGGTTCCACGTATAATTATTAAATGACAAACACATTTTCAGTTTAACTGAATAAAAATAAATAAGTTCTTAACCAAATTTTGGTGAAAATAGTTTTTAAGGAAAAAAAATCTAAAGGAAAACAAGCTTAATTAACTTACACACACACGCAAACACACACACACACACACACACACTTTCTTGGTAACCCCAACGTCACACCGTGTGCTGATGGTGAGCGCAAAACAAAAGAGGAGAAAAATACATGGGAGAGTCCCAAAAGATACTAGCAAGAAGTGGGACCCTAGAACATCATATCTCAGTGAACAATGGTATAAAAACACAATAGTATATGTTATCATGAACGATCCACTTGTTGGGTAACACATCCATAACCTAGTGGTCTCTGAACATCATCCAAAAGTTTAGTTAGTGTTGTGGTAGTAAAATCTTGCTAAGTGAAATTGGGCCGATGCCACTTCTGTATCACTAACTCACTACTCCTAGTCCACCCTCCCAGTACCCAGGCTTCCCGTTTGTGCTCAAGTAGTTTAGAGTTCATGTCACATGTCATAATCATAGACTCAAACTCAATAAGACACTACACATTCCAAAACAACCATTTTCACACACAAAAACCATTTGAAATAATACACCGCTAAAACTTTTTCCAAACCCATTTCACACTATTGACATAATCTAATAAACCACTTAAAAGGTTTATAAAATAATAGCAAAAGAGTGTCACATGGTTTTACACACACAAAAGTAACTATTTATAAATCCAAAACACATTCCAACATTTCACACACTAAAATACAATATAAATTGTGACCTGAACCACCAAAAAAGTTTGATGGAAAACCTTACACCGCATGTAAGACACTTTTGCACAAACTAACACAACTTAATAATCCAAAAATAAAAGCTTATGATACAATTTTAAAGAAGTAACTTCGCATCACCCATTAACCCACACAAAACCTTATTTTATGATAATATTCACACAACACTATGTCAAAAAAATAGTTCACACTAATTGCTCAACATAATGAGCTAACCGAGTAATTTAAAAATCACTAAAAACTCGATATGAGTTTTCAGCAGAAAAATTGCACATAATATAAACATGCTACCAGAGAATTAAAATGAAAATAAAACATCAAAGCAGATCAATTTCACACAACGCGGATTAATTAAATAACATACTAAATTAATTAAACTTGAAAATTAATTAATCAAATAATAATTAAGAGTAGACCCACCTACCTCAGAATATAGGAAACCTCATGAGCTTGGCGCGAAACTCCCGTCACATGCCAAACACACCACAAACAACACAATTAAACCCTAAAAACAAACAATTGGACCAATTACACCATAAAAATGAATTTCAAACCAAACCCTAACTGCAAAATTACCCAAAATGAAAGAAAAACCTAGTCGGAGGAAAATGCACCTGTGGTGAGGAGTCTGAGAGCTATCCGAGCAAGATATATGGTGCTAGAAGGTGTCGTACCAGCTAGTGCCTCGTCGGAAGAAGAAGGGGGTGCGGCCAAGGGTGTCAGGTGAGGAGGGAGGGTGTTGACCGACCTAGCTGAAAAGGGGTTCTACCATGGGAGAAGTGGCAGGCGGAAGGAGGAGGCGGTGCGGGTCGCCGGCGGCGCGCGAGTCAAGCTGGGGAGGTGGGGCACTAGTCTGGTTAGGAGTAGGAGGGCGGTCCGAAGGGGGGGTTCATCGCACCGGTGGTTCGAGAGCTGATGGCGGCTAGTTTTGTGGTAGTTGGTCGGACGAGGAGCGAAGGAGAGGGGAAGGTCCGCGCCGGAGGAGGCCACGCCGGAGGAGGCCGCATCGATGGAGGCCACGCCAGAGGAGGAAGGAAAGGGGAGGGGGTGGCTTGCGGCTTGGGTAGGGTTAGGAGGGGAGAGGGGGTGTCTACGTAGGGAAGATGGGAGTGCAAGAGAGAGAGATGGAAATAAAAGAGAGAAAAAGAAAAGAAAAGAGGGAGAGAGAAATAGAGGGGAAAAATAAAGGAGAGAAAATAAAAATAAATAATAATAATAATAAATAAAGTAAATAAAATAAGAATTAAGGAGGGAAAAAGGAAATAAAGATTAAAAAAATAAAATAAAAATAAATTAACAAAACCAAATTATAATTAATTAAAACAAATATTGATTCTAATAATAAAACCAAAATAATGAAAAATTACCAAATTAAAGTATCAACTGAAATAATAATAATAATAATAATAATAAATTGAAACATTAACTTATATAATCATAATATTAATAATAAAACTAAAATAATAAAACTAGTTTCAAAATAATTACATTAATTGTTGAGTCTGAACACCACGCACTGATGTGTGCATGGTCGCAACATAGTTGCGAGCCAGTGAAAAAATAAATTTAATCGTAAAATGTTTTCTTATTAGTTTTGGGCACCACACACGGTCGTGCGCATGGTCACGCACCCATATAAGATCCCAATATTCCTTTAAAATGGAATCGGTTCAAACCACAACTCAAAAGTGATCCCCAAAAAATATTAAAATAAAATAAAGCATGTTCGGGGTGCATATCGCTTTAGCAAAGCGATGCGGCTTCGACAGAGGCATGCCTGTGTGTCGATCGCTATTAATCAGAGCATTCATTTATCAACAAAATGCAAAAACTATCATCGTGCCCGATATGCACCTCAACGAAACAACTAATTCAAATAAAATTATCAAATAAAGGTAAAAATTAAAATCATTATCGATGTACAAAGTCAGGGTATGACACTAACCTATGTATCTTATTGGTTGGTTTCACCTCAACTTGGGTTTTGAACCACCTCCACCCATGAATCTCCATACTTTATACCAACATCTCTATCAGAGAGATTTTAAACTCCCAACATGATCACCTTCCTAACACTATTCTGAATGTTATTGAAAACTACTCTTTCTCTCAAACCAATGATTTCTTAACTTGGGAACATGCTCACAATGGTATGCACAACTCAAAGCATTTCTACAAAAATTATTTTTGTAACTCAGAAAATGACTATATTTGGTTAAAACACTTCAATAAACCTTGGATAAAACCATCATGATTCAACCTCATATGGAGTCTTTCTCACAACAGAGTGCCCACTGAACTTTGCCTCCAATATTTTGGAATCCAGCTCTGTTCTAAATGAAAAATCTTTAATCATCATAAGGAAGATGATAACCACCTCTTTCTTTATTGTGCTACTGCTTCTGCTCTCTGAAACTATATTCTTGACATTTTTTACTACAGAAGGTTAAAGCTTAATTTTGTCAAATCTCAACTTAAAAAATGTGTAGAAATGGATGGATCTCAACAAATTAGGAACCACTTTCATGATGCGTTTACTGAGCTCCACCATTTGATCTAGTATGATTGGAATTCTATTATTCATAATAATTACTCATTCAATCAAAATGCAGGTCATATGAGGATCCTCATTTCCATACAAGAATATTCCTCGATTCAAAAGGGATGTTTCCAAAACACCGTTCATGACTTTGTGATCCTGAGGTGTCTCGGTATTAAAGGTAATTTCTGTTAGCCGAATCATAAACTGGAGTTGTTCTGAAGATCCCCCCTGCCTGGATGGATCATGATCAATATCGACGGTGCCTCCAAGGGAAATCCGAGACCTTCAGGGTGTGGTACTGTCTTCAGAAATCACCACGGCCAGATCCTTGGATGCTTCATGGGTAAATGTGGCATTGCCACCTCCCTTGAAGCTGAGATCCTGGGATTTATTCATGCCATTACCTTTTCCAAATCCTTTTGTTGGAATAACCTTTGGATTGAAAGTGAATCTACGACTATTTTCCAAGAAATTTGGAATGGTGTAATCCACCTCACTTGGCCGATTACTACCCGCTGGATGGATTGCTCTCGTTCACTTAGCGATCTTAACTATATCATCACACATGTTTATCAAGAAGAAAACGTGGTTTCAAATGGTCTATCCAACATGGGATCCAATCAGAAAATTACTTGGTTCTAAGACCTCCCCATTTCTCTCCTTTCCTTTCATGAAAAAGATTGTAATATGATCTTGTCTTTTAGACTCTTGTAATCTTTCTCCCTTTTTTAATAATATTTATGCTTTGGTCATTTTTGACCAAGGCATCACCTTTTTAAAAAAAACTAGAATTATGGGATATATAAAATAGACCATGGATGAAAATATCTTCTATAATAAATGATAGAAGGATTAATCACATGCCATCATGGTTAATTTTTAAAAAAAATTATATATTAGAACCCATTCAAATAATATTAAAATAAATTGAACCCAATACATACATAGGTCATCCAAACTCATGATTATTAATATATATGCAAAGAATGTTATTTTAAAACAATATATATATAATTCATTTGAATTTTCATTTTTTAATATAAATTTCCTTAATTAATAAATAAGTTATTTTACTAATAAATTAATTCATTTATTTTAAGGTCTATTTAAATAGTCTTGTAGACTCTCATCTACTACGTAAGAACCTGGTTCTTCTTTGAGGTATATATCCTTTTAATTTCCATGAATTATCTATTTAAATGTTTAAATTTTTCCTAATATGAATTCTCATTGAGTTCATGGAGGTCTTGGGGGTGTCTGGGGCTAGTTTGGAGCTCAAAACCCATCTTTTGAGAGAAAAAGGTATGGCTCACGGTTAGAAGAAACTATGTAGGGTAGGTTGTATGGTTAATTCCAACTATTCTAAGCTGGATAGTGGGCCAAAGGAGGCCGCATTGTTTTATAAACAAGGAGACATGGGCTCAAGGCCATGTGTAAATGTTAGAAATTTTGAAAGTGAACTGAGACATGGTTTTTCATGGTAAGTCAAACCATGTAAGCTAATTGTGTGATATTCCCCTTTCCTATAGTGAACGGTGCAAGGTTTGGAAAATCGTGCATCTAAACCATGAAACCTAGGGATTTTGATGAATTTACTAAAATTCCGATGATTAAATCTATTTCTAACATATTATTCTTTCATTTCATTCATTGGATAGAACCTCCCTTTTGAGAGGGTTCCTTGGGCGTCTATTCTACGAGTCAAGAGATCATCTCTGTTTGGACTTAGAATCAAGAACTTTCTATCCCGTTAGATCTGCACCGGTAATATCTCAATTCCTTTTGTGTCATTAATCATTTGGTTTGGTATCAGATATGTTATTTAGATGTGAGATAATATGACCTATTTTCAAGGTTTTTGTTTGTTCTTCACTTTTCTCCATATCTAAGTCGAATCAAAAGCTAATAATGGATGAGATATCCACTATGGACCTATGGTAGGTGGTCTCATGCCTTTTGTTTAAAGTCAAAGTGTTTATATATATGTCATTGTGTTGCATGCCCAATTCTCAGGAGGATCCTTGAAATGGATTTTGATCCTTAGATTAAATTCTGAGGCATGGACTATATAATTAAAGAGGCTCATAAATGAATGGTTATAGGTTATGGATATTGAATTTGTAACCACCCCCTTTTGTGTGTTGTTTAATTAAATAGAACATTATGATGGTATATGGAAATTTATACATTTGAGGGTGTTCCTTTAACCCCTTTTCTATAGGATATGAAAGGTTAATTGAATCCATCAATTTAATTTTGAATTAACATGTGAGTTGAATTTTGATATCAATTGTATTTTAATTGATTAAAGGTAAGGGATAAAATAACAAACACCCTTGGAAATTTTCATTTAATGGATTTTTTATGCATGGGAGGATTTTTATAATGATTTTAAAACACGATTAGTTGAGAGGTAATCCTTCTATGCTTATCCCAAGACATGATTCACCTTCTGAGGTGATATTGAATTAAAATGTTCTTGGTGATCACCTTGACATGTTCAAATGAAATTGATTAAATGGTATTGAATTGATTAAAAGATTATATTCCTTGGGTGAAACATGGATTCAATAATGAATTCCATGTATGGACTCAATTGGCTTGTATCTTGATTATACCTGAGTGATACTTGGACTCCTTATATGGACTTTTAAGGAAATACTCATAGGGGATGACTATTATATGTCAAGTGATACTTAGAATTCCATATAGATTTCCAAGAATGGTCTCAA
This sequence comes from Viscum album, assembly GCA_963277665.1. Taxonomy (NCBI): domain Eukaryota; kingdom Viridiplantae; phylum Streptophyta; class Magnoliopsida; order Santalales; family Viscaceae; genus Viscum; species Viscum album. The sequence continues at coordinate 399,703,345 of OY728148.1, forward strand.
AGGGCATTTCATCCTCTATGTCATGGGTGATACTTTGGATCTCTTATTGGACTTCCAAGGATGGAATTGAATGGTAGATATGTTATAATGCACCTATAGTGATACTTGAGTTCTTGAGAGGTTTTCCATAGATTGTCTCATTGGGTGTTGGTTTATATTATACATGGAGCGACACCTAGATTCCAAATTTAGAATTCCAAGTACAAGCATAGGTTTATAAATTAATAATTAATAAAATGTGTTATATGACTCTTCTGCCAAGCAAAATCACAAGCTTGGATTGGGTCATTGTGAATTCTTGTTTAGGCATCCTTTAATCATTTTATCTTGGGGGATTCTTGGAATTATTCCAAGTCTTGAGAATTACTTAAATTATTTTTTATAATTAAATTAACTTTTTTATAAATTAGAACCTATAATTTATAGGATGTTCACATTAAATACTTCCTTTACATGTTATATTGCTGTCAGAACACTGTGATGGTTATATATTCAGTTAATAAATGGAACCAGACCATGGGTGGTTTCCTATAGGTATTTAATCACACACCTTATTCAGGTCACCTTGGGTACCCAAAAAAACTATATGATTATAGGTATGGACAAGAGAAATTTCCCTGCTTCTGGTTCTTGATTGTTTCTTAGAAGCAGGGGAGCATGGGACCGAGATGAGGCTCATGATTCTATATAGATACTTTTAGTATTTTTATAATTTATATATATATATATATATATAATTGATTCTATGTATACCTATTTTTTCTATTTTTTAGAGACATATGACATGTATCATCATCATTGTATATGAGCTTCCTTTTTCATCATTATTTATTCTTGTTGTTATCTTTTGTATGAGTGTTATTACTACTTCCTATAATTGTATGTTATTGATATTCCATTGTGTTACACTCTGGTGACGAGTTCATAGTCTCCCCATAGGCACACCTAGTCCCTCACTACTGTTTGGAAGCCTCTGATATTTACATAAATGCATTTGAGACCATGTGGCCTACTAGAATAGGGGCGATGTTGAGTGGGATCCAGATCTGGGATGTTACAAAGTGGTATCAAAGGATGGTTTTATTTTTTTGGTTTATTATTTGGTGAAAATTAAAGAGGATATAAATGAAATGGAATTTGGTAATGAGTTGTGCCTAGGTGTAGATAACCCACATACAAGAAAAATTCAAATTGCCTTAAATGAATTTTATATTTTTTGGATTTTGACTATTATAATTGATTTGATTCCACCGTTGGGTGATGCGGATGAAGTGTGATGTTATTATTGATATGATTAAGGGTTCTATTTTTGGAAACCTAATGAGATGTGGGTATGGAATTTCATGCATCATTTTACGCCATTTATAGGACTCAAATGCCATGCATTATGTCATGCCATTTAGGATGAATTACTTGTTGCATTTTTTTATAGTTGTCATGATAGTTGTACCTGCTATTGTGATTAACTTTTAGGATTGGTTTATAGTGAAAATAAGTTAGAATCCATACTTTGTTCCTTAAAGAGTTTGGGTCCTCAAGGATCATAATTTGTAAAACCATTTGTTCAAAATTTAAATGAATTGTGATATAATGTGAATTCATATGAAATGGGAATAAAATGGAAACCAAAATTTTTTATAGTAGAGAACTTGACCCAAACCTAAACTTAGTAGTGGGTATTATGTAGTATATCTTGCTTATAAATGATATTTATGTCACCAAAAATCGACTCAAGGAGCAGGAAGAGGGGTATGTTCTTATATATAAAGTCTTGTACCAATTCCATTTCAATATTTGTGCTTTTAAGCTATAAACATTGATAAAGATATTGAACTGAGATGTGTGTTTGGAATTTTAGAGGCATGGAACCATGGAATCATATAGTATTATTCTAGGAGGGTGGTGATGACCATATTTTAGAGATGGTGGGCCATGGGATACTAGTGGATCCTCTAGTAATGACAACTACGGGACCAATGCTAGTACCAGACATAGGTGTTGAGGTATAGTTTTGTGATGGATTCTTGTGCTTTATAAAGACCGTTTAGGGAGCACCTTGACCTACCCCGAGTATGTTAGAGTTGATGTGTCGCTTCCAGTAGTAGAATCCACCCATGTTTTTAAGGGATGGAAGACCACAGGATATGGATTCATGGATAGAGGTCACACTATCTATCATAGAATATCTAGAGATTCCTCTCAATTAGAGGGTAAATATCACTACTTATATGATATGTGATTCCTGGTGGGATGTCAATACTCAGACAGATCATCATCGGGAGATAGACTGGAGGTATTTTCAGATGGCCTTCTATGATTACTTCTATTTTGATATGTTGAGGGTTGGTAGAGCCTAATATTTTATACACCTAAAGTATGGTGTGTTATCAGTTATGGATTAATTAGCCCGTTTTACTGAGCTCCAGCGTTTCGCACCTATTATGATGGGTGAAAATTTATCTAAAGCTAGGTGATTTGAGGATGGTGTCATATACAACATTTGATCATAGGTGAATTCCTTTCAAATGACTACTATTTCTAGAATAGTGAATCAGGCGCTTATCAAAGAGACTAACTTGAGAGATGCTGGAGGTGCGAGCCAGGGCACTTTGGAATATTAATCTAGTACTGCATCGATCGATATTATGAAGCATCTTATAGAGATTTTATGTAGTAATATTAGCATTCAAAACAAATACTCATGTAGCTAGGTTAGGTTTCACCAGTTTGGTAGGACAGGACATATAAGGCCTCAGTGTATGAGGGACCTAATCAAGTGTTGATCTTGCTGCAAGATGGGCCATCTACAATGATTCTATCGAACTTTTCCTCCAACATCTAATGATAGAGGATTTTCACCAACTCTATATTTAGGAGTGGGTTCAATAGTTTCTCGTCAGGAAAGAATATAGAGTATGGCTAGCCGATCAGGTTAGGGTGGTGGTTGTAGTTAGGGTAGTCAGACCCCAGTTTTACAGTGAAAACATGGTGGATCTGCCCAGGGTTGTCAGGAAGTATCACAGGGATGTGGTTCAATCTAGATATATATAATAAAATTGACCCTTGATGAGAAGGATCACAGACCTTCTACTATTATAGGTACTATTCTAGTTCCCTCTACTTTACCTTCTTCACTTTTCGAAATAGGGGCTACTCATATCTTTATATATGTACCCATTTTGGAGAGCCATGGGCTGAGTGTTCAAACTTCTGATAGCTTCATAATGCATAAAACTTCATTAAGGATTATAAAAGATGATTTACATCATTATATGAAGTTCCCCCTTGACATTAGAGGGTGTCACTTTATATGGGACATATTTTTTATTGAGATTATAGGTTTTGACATCATTCTTGGGATGAACTGATTGGTTCCCTTTCATTCCTTTTTTTTTGAATTTTATCGCCAAAGGGTGACATTTACATCAATAGAGGGTGAAGAGTTCATTAACGAAGTTGAATGAGATGCATAGAAGAGTCAAGATAGAACCAATCATCATGGGATGGGAGAGATTATTGACCATATTTTGAGTTTAAATCTAGATGATCAGGGAATACATCATGCAGGTATCCCTCTAGTAGTTGATCATTTCAGGGATGTTTTCCTAAATAAAATTTTAGGATTACCTCTAATGAGATAGGAAGAGTTCTCTATCAATATAGTTCCAGGAGCTACACCGATATGTATTTCTCTTTATAGGATGGCTACTGTGGAGATGCAGGAGCTCAAGAGGCAGCTAAAGGGTTAATAGAAAAATGGGTTTATCCAACCTCATACTTCCTTATGGGGTTCATCGTTCATTTTTTTTAAAATGTAGATGGAAAACTCAGATTATGTGTAGATTATTAAAAATTGAACCAACTTATGATTAAGAATCGGTATCCTCTATAGTGGATAGATGATATCTTTGATCAGATACAAGGATCTTGGGTTTTCTGAAATATTTATTTGAGATCCAGTTATCATCAGGTGCATGTTATACCATCCTACATACCTCGCACAAATTTTCATTATAGTTATGGTCTATATGATTATTGGTTATGTCATTCGATATCACAAACATTCAAGCGGTCTTTATGTAACTGATGAACTAATTTTTAAATCATTATCTAGATTCAATTTTTGTGGTTTTGTGGATGATATTTTGGTGTATTATCACAATCAAAATGACCATTCCAAACATCTTGAGATCATATTGGATAAACTGATAGAATATCATTTATATGGTATGGTCATAAATTGAAACTTCTAGATGGTTCAGATTCATTTCCTGGGTCATATTATCTCAAAGACAGGAGTATCAATATACCCAGAGAAGGTGAGAGATGTAGTTTCCTAGAAGTATCCCAAGAACATATTTTAGGTATAGAGTTTCTTGGGGATGGCCCTATATTACAGAAATTTCATAAAGTAATTCTCATTCATAGCAGTGCCGCTTTTGGGATTGACTAATAAGGGTGTGAATTTTACTTGGTCAGATTCCTACGATACGACCTTTCAAGAGATGAAAGGGAGATTAGTACTGATACTAATTCTTCTAGATCCAGGTAGGAGTTATATTGTGTACTATGATGTGTCAGGTATTTTTTTAGTAAAATTTCTTATGTACGGTGATAGATTTGTAGCATACGGGTCTCAAAAGTTAGGGTCACATGAGAGGAATTACCCAACGCATGATCTCGAGCTAATTGTAGTTGTTCATACATTGTGTTGTTAGACACATTACTTACGAGGAGAATTTTTTTTGGTGTACACAGGATAACAAAATCATCAAGTACATACTTACATAGCATGATATGAATCTAATGTAGTGAAGGTGGGTTGAATACCTACAGTATTTTGATTTTGAGATTTCCTACATGCCTAGTAAAGTAAATGTAGTGGCTGATTCACTAAGTAGGAGGACTCAGATACTGGTTGTTTAGATGGATTGCAGCAAGTGTAATTTTATGGATTTGTTCTATGAGATTCCATTGGAGGTACATGATAGCCAGGGGTGGATATTTATATCATCATTAGATGATACCTCTAACCTTCTATATAAAGTGAGGATGAGGTAGTTATTAGATTCAAAGAGCCTGGTCCTATGGGAGTGTTTGGCAGGTGAGGACCCTCCTCTTAGTTAGACTGTGGGAGAAGATGAAATTCTATGTGTACATGGTCATGTATGGGTTTCTTTAGACATATGTGAGGATATGATGTGAGAATTTCATGCTTCATCTTGGTTAGTTCATCCTAGCTTCACCAAGTTGTATCGGGATTTACATCACCAATAATAGTGGTCAGGTATGAAAAGAGATGTAGCTAGTTTTACCATGAGATGTTCCACCTATCAGTAGGTGAAAGTAGAACACAAATGAAAAGACAAAATCTTAAAACAATTACCCATTATTGAGTAGAATTGGGTTGATATTATGATGGTTTTCTTGATAGTTTTATCAAGGTCACCTTGAGGTAATCAGGTTGTATAGTTCATTGTTGACAGGATCATAAAGGTTTTACATTTCCTTACAATCAAGTAAACCTTCAGTGTTGATGAGGTTGGAATATTGTATATATATGAGATATTATGACTTCATGAGGTCCAGTACACTATTGTTTCAGATAGTGATGTCTGTTTTACATCACAATTCTGGAAAGGGCTACAGAGTGAATTAGGTATAAAGGTTATTCTGAGAATCGCATACCACCCCCAGATAGATGGCCAGTCAGAGGGAAAGATTCAAGTGCTTGAGGACATGTTGCGAGTATGCATCCTGGATTTTGGGGGCTCCTGGGAGAGGCATATACCCCTGGTTAAATTTTCATATAATAATAGATTTTAGGCTACTATTAAGATGGAACCTAATGAGGCTTTAAATGGTAGGCCATTCTTATCACCCTTTTATTGTTTAGAGGCTAGAGAGGTGGATATTCTTGGACCTCATCTTCTTTAAGAGACCATAGATCAAAATTAATTGAATTTGAAATGAATTACTACTGCACGGTCTCAATAAAAATCATGCCCTGATCACCATAGATGGCCTCTAGAGTTTGAGTTCAGGGATCAGGTTTTCTTACATGTTTCATCGAGGTTGGGACATAGGAGTATCAAGAGACAGGGTAACCTTTCACCATGTTATGTGGGGCCGGTTTAGATTCTAGAAAGATTTAGGCTGGTGGCCTATCGGTTGCAGTTACCTCAGAAGTATCGGGTCATGTATAACGTCTACCATGTATCTTAGTTACTCCACTATTATTCAGATTTATATTAATATTTTCTACCTAAGGTGGTTGAGTTATAGGTAGATGCATCCTTCGAGGAGCATCCTATCCATATTTTGGATCGTATCGTGAGGTTTCTCTGAGACCAGTCCATTCCTTTAGTATAGGTTTTATGGCATCACAACTAAGTATAGTATGAGAACTAAGAGAAGGATGATGATGTATGATCATAGTGGATAGATTTATTCTCAGAAATTCTTGACCACCCTGGAGAGGGAAATTCAGGTATGAATTACTTTAAGGGGGAGTTAGTAAAAACGTGGTTCTTCTTTGAGGTACAAGTCCTTTTAATTTCCATCAATTCTTAGTTTAAATGTTTTAATATGGCATAATGTGAATTCTCGTTGAGATCATGGAGGTATTGGGGTTGTTCGGACCTTGTTTGGAGCCCTGAACCCATCTTTGGGGATAAAAAGGCCTGGAGAACAGTTAGAAGAAACTGTATGGGGCAGGCCACATGGTTACTTCAAACCATGCTAAGTTGGATAGTTGGTTGGAGGAGGCCTCACGGATTGATAAACCCAATGAAATGGGGTGAATGGTCATGTGGAAATTTCTATAATTTTGATAGTGGTCTAGGACACAGTTTGTGAATGGTTAGTCATACCATGCGAGCAAACCGTATGATGTGTATGACAACCCTGCTTTTTATTACAAACTTAAACATGATTTATTACATAAAATTCATTGATACAACATAGAATATCGATATTTTTAGTGTCTTTGGGGCTTAGGATCGTTGCATAACAACTTAAAACATGAAATACAACATACTTATTGAAAACTTCCTTTACATGACCACTAAATTCCCTCATACTTAGCATTGCATGGGATAACCTGAGGACATGCATAAGAAAAGGGTGAGCTATAAAGCCCAGTAAGGAAATAAACATGGAATAACATGAGAAATAAAATACATGTTAGACAATAGGAATATCAATAGAGCACAAGGGAAGCATAAAATTAAAATCATGATAAAGCATGATAATCATAACATGGAAATGTGGTAACAACAATTAACATGGAATTAACATGAGCCAAGGATCATTGCACATAGAGTATGAGTAAAACCTCATTTCCCATAAAGCACGAGTAAAACCTCATTACACTTATATTATCATGAGTAAACACCCATTGCACATAATGTATCATGATATTATACTTTACCCAATGCATTGGAGCGCTATCAGGGCGCACCCTTCTTAAACATTTCATTTCATGCCTAAGTGTGCCACATGGATCATAAAACATTGAATCATTCAACATAATTATTTATTCCATGATAAATGAATGTGGAATAAATACTAGAAAATATTTAAACAATACGTAAATGTTCATAAAGTTGAATACCCTTGATAGAGAAATGGACATGGTATTCACTACACAATGACTTTGTCTTGGAAAAACGTTGTGCAATTTCAGCAGCATAACGGCGTGACATAAGAACTCATAAAAATGGATGATGAGAGAGTAAGGGGTGTCTCGTCATATTTAAATGACTTTGAAATTAATTGGGGTTCATTTAGATACATGTCCAACAAATTTAATGGAATTTAGATTCATGATAAAAAATAATTGCTTGAATGTAAATGAGGAGAGGGAAATTCCTTTTGGAATTTCAGTATTGTAACGGGTGTACATGGGAGGCATTTAATGAGAGATAAAGGGGTCTCCCATCATTAAAACATAAATAGGGCAGTATAGGGGAGGTGTGAAACCATACCCCAACATTTATAATTGAAATTAAAAAGTCATAACAACTTAAAGAAAATTGGACAAAAATGAGAAAGGAAGAAAAAACCCTTACTTGGAAGTATGCATACAAAGGCTTGAGAGAGGCTTGAGAGAGGCTTATTGGAAGCTTGTTACACCTTGGGAGGATTCTAGAGATAGGAGGTCATAGTTTTGATGAACTAAAAAGTCTTTTAGTGAGGATTAAGTGGGAGATTGGGTGGGTTTATATAGGAAAGGTGAAGGAATTCTTTATTATTTAGGTTTGGGACCCTCACATTAAAATAATCCAAACCACAAACCATCCCATGGTTTTTGCCCATGGTTTTTGGAAAAGGGAAGTGGAAAACAATATTTTATAAGTCCAAAGTCCTAACTTCTTAAAATAATGGGGTTGCTTATGTGGAGGTGAGTCACACTCCCAAGGAAAACAATTTAAAAAGACAAGATATTTAATAAGTCTTGAAGGGTCCATTAATGTTTTGTAAAATAATTCAAACAAACCCAAAATCAAATTATTTTAATGGTAAAACATATATTGGCTGAACATAAGGATTATAGTATTTTATTACATCATTATTGGGTCATTATGATGTCATAAAACATATTATATATTTAAACGGTATTAAATTTTTACCCAAAAATATGGCTATCTCAAAAAATTATGAAAAATTCACCATTAGATAATTTTGAAATCATGATTCCAGAAATAATATTCATTTTATCTAAATAATTTTCAAAATATGTCAATTTTCACTTTTAAAATAAAAACCTACATTTATCCAAAATTCATGGGTTTTGACAAAAATGGATTTCAAACCTTAATAAAAATTACAATTACATTCATAAAATTACACGATCATTTATATTTAATAAAAATTAATTTAATATTAATATTAATATGTTATTAAAAAATTATTTAATTCAAAAAATCCATTAATTCGTCAAAGTATATTTCTTAGTTGAACATTAACTAAAAATACTATTTGTGTTTTAAAAACTATTTACATGGTAACAATAAAAAAATGAAAGTATATTCATTATTATATACAAAAAAATAATGTACTTAGACATAGTACTAGAGTCTTGTTAAATAACTCCTTAAAACACCCGCATAAGACAGAAGGGTGAGGTGCGCGATGGTGATAGACTCTTGGGGTGGCTCGGATAACATTGCACATGTGGTGATCTCTATCAACTTCCACTTCTCCCATCGATGGTTCTGTTTGAGCTTGAACTGTTGAAGCTCGGATTGGGATTGGTCAATAGCGAAGCCCAATGACGCCACCTCCTTTCCAAGCTCCGAAAAATGGGATTCATATGGATCAATTCTACTGGATGAGGCCATCACTTCCTTTTTCTGAGTAAATTAGATTGTTAAATCCCATATTTATACTAATCATGTGATTACAGTTCAACGGCTATATTAAAAACGGTCAAAATTCTTAATGGTATTTTAAAATCCAAAAACATAAAACAAAAAAGTGCATATGTTGTATGACCATTTCACATATTAAGGAATTTAATTAGATCTAGAGGGATTTTCATTAACCAAAGTTTGGGTCGTTACAATCTTCCCCCCTTAATAAATTTTGACCTCAAAATTTCATTATACATTCTAGGACAAAAATATATGTGGGTAATTTTCCTTCATTGCTTCCTCCAGTTCCCATGTTGCTTCTTCGTACTTATGGTTTCGCCAAAGTACCTTGACCAGATGAGTATTCTTGTTATGTATAACTTTGTCTCTACGATCCAAGATCTTCATTGGCTACTCCACATAGAAAAGACCATCCTCCAACTATACCACCTCGAAAGAGAGTACATGTGAGGGGTCTGGTATGTGCTTCCTTAAGAGGGATACATGAAAGACATCATGTACTTTGGCCATGGTAGGTGTAAGTGCTAATTGATAGGCCACAACCCCAACATGATCAAGAATCTTGAAGGGGCCGATGATCTTGGACTTAACTTCCCTTTCTTTCCAAACCTCATGACCTTCTTCCACATAGATATGCGTAGAAATACCATGTCTCCAAATTTAAACTCAAGGTATCGTCGATAGTTATCTGTATAACACTTATGTCAACTCTAGGCTACCTTGATATGTTGCTGAATGGTTTTCACCTTCTCTACCATTTCTTCAACCATTTCTGGTCCAAGCAGCTTACGCTCACCGACCTCATCCCAACATGCCAATATTTTTCACCTTTTCCCATAAAGGGCTTCATATGGTGCCATTTGGATACTTGAGTGGAAAATGTTGTTATATGAGAACTCAACAAGAGGAATATGTTGATCTCATCCTCCTTTGAAGCCCATTGAGCATGCTCTCAACATGTCCTCAAGTGTTTGGATAGTCTGCTCGGATTGGCCATCAGTTTCAGGATTATAGGCCGTAATGAAGTTCAGTTCAGTACTCAGATCGTATTGAAGACTCTTCCAAAACTTAGAGGTGAATCTTAGATCTTGATCGGACACGATAGATAATGGTACTCCATACAGCTTTACCACTTCCCTGATATATATCAGTGCCAGTTGATCCAATGAGAAATCCTACTGAATAGAAATGAAGTGTGCAGCTTTTGTAAGACAATCTACAACAACCCAGATTTCATTGTTTCCCTTGGATTTCTTCAGAAGTCCAGTGAAAAATTCCATGGTGATGTTCTCCCATTTTCATTATGGTATGGCCAATGGTTTCATCATCACCTTAGACTTTTGCCTCTCTGCCTTCACTTTCTGATATACCAGACACTTTGATGTATATTCGGCAATCTCCCTTTTCATATTGTCCCACCAAAAGTTTTCTCGGAGATCTCGGTACATCTTTGTGATCCCTGGGTGGATAGAGAAGGTCGTGTTATGTCCATCATTCAATAGATCTGTCTTTACCTCTGGATCGGATGGTACACATAATCACATCCCAAATATTAAAACTCTTTCCTCATCAACTTTGAAATCAAAGGATTTCCCATTTCTAACAGCTCCCACCCTTTTCTGAATTTCCACATCTTTTCTTTGATCATCCTTTATTCTCTCCAAGAGGGATGGTTGAGAAATCATTTGAGAAAGGATTGATGATGTTCCTCCCTTAATGATTCCCATGTACATCCTTTGAAAATCTAAGAAGATCAGATCCTTTTCAATTCTCATCATTGATAAACATGTAGGATCCTTTCTACTTAGAGAATCTTCCACCTTGTTTGCCTTTCTAGGATGGTAGTGGATTGAGCATTCATAGTCTTTGATCAGCTATAACCATATTCATTGGCACATGTTCAACTCTTTCTATGTGAATATATATACTTGAGGCTTTTGTGGTCTGTATATATTTCACGCTTCTCCCCAAATAGATAATGCCGCCAAATTTTCAAAGCGAAGATCACTACAGCCAACTCAAGGTCATGTGTTGGATAGTTTTGTTCATGAACTTTCAATTGCCTTGAATCATAGGCAATGAATTTTCCATTTTTCATCAACACACATCCCAGGACCTTCTTTGAAGAATCACTAAATACCACAAAAAGTTCTACACTTGAGGGTAAAGTGAGCACAGGTGCAGTGATAAGCCTCTTTTTTTACTCCTTGAAGATTTATTCGCATTAATCACTCCAAGAAAATGTTACTCCATTCCTATTTATCTTGGTAAGAGGGTTGGATAATCGTGAGAAGTTTCTCACAGATCGTCGATAATATCCAGCTAACCCCAAGAAGCTACGGATATCTGTTACTAATGATGGCCTCAGCCATCCCTCTATTGCAGTTGTCTTTGAGGGATCCCCAGATATCCCATTGCTTGTGATGATATGGACCAAGAATGAGACCTCCTTCAACTATAACTCACACTTTCTATACTTTCATAGAGATTCTCCTTCCGCAAGGTCTCTAGTACAGTTCTTATATGCTCCTCATTATTCTCCTTAGTTTCGGAGTATATCATAATATCATCTATAAAGACTGCCAAAAATTTGTTGAGGTAATCTCTAAATACTTTATTCATCAAGTCCATGAATATTTCTGGAGCATTAGTGAGTTTGAAAGGCATTACTATGAATTCATAGTGCCTGTATCTTGTACGAAAAGTAGTCTTGGGGACATATTCCTTCTTCACCATTACTTGATAATATCTCGACCGCAAATCTACCTTGGAGAAGTATTGTGCTCCACACATATAATTGAACAATTCACCAATCCATGGTAGAGGATACTTGTTTTTTATATTGATTTTTTTTGAGATCATGATAATAAATGCATAGGCGCATTGATCCATCCTTCTTCTTGACGAAGAGGACCAGTGCACCCCAAGGTGAAGCACTCAGGCGTATAAAACCCTTCTCTATATTCTCCTGTAACTTCTTCTTTAACTCTTCTAGCTCTACAATGTCCATTCTGTAAGGTGTCTTTGATATTGTTAGAGATCTAGGGATAAGTTCAATTGAGAACTCAACCTCTCGATCAGGAGGAATACCAGGCAACTCTTCAGGGAATACGTCGGTGTAATCCCTCGCGATGGGAATGTATTCAAGCATGATTCTCTCCTTTGTCTCAATCATTTGACCTAGATATGCTTGCTCATAAGGTAGAAATATCCATACTTGAGAAGATGATTCTAAAGGAGATCCATCTTCCTCCTTGAATTTGTAAAGAATTGGAGGATGCTACAGGATGTGAAGAGTGATCTCCCTTTCCCGACATTTGATATTGGATTTATATAAAGATAGTCAATCCATGTCCAAGATAGCGTCAAACTCCACTAAGGGAAGTATGACGAGATTTTTTGGGAGGTTTAGTCCACAAAAATTAATAGGGGAGGAATTATGAACCATGGACACAATGATTTCCCCATTCGTTGTTCTCACATATAACTTTTCCACCAAATTTTTAGGGGGTGTTTGAATTGTTCTACTAAATTTGTAGGATATGAAAGAATGCATAGAACCAGAATCAAATAGTACATTTTCTATTATTGAATGAATTACTAGTGTACCTGTCACCACATCGTTTTCCAGATCCACCTCAGTGGTAGTGATATAATAAGCCCTTCCTTGTTGCCTCGGAGGTTGTTGTTAGTTGCCTTCGACAACCCTTGGATTAGGGAAATTGTTTGCATAATTCCCAAACTCCCTACTATTGTAACACTACACTGCCGGATGAGTGTTGATCTAAACCTTCCTTTCTTCTTCAACATTATCGGGATTTTTCATATCCCTTTGGAAGTTCTTGTCCAGATGAACAAACTTTCTACATTTGAAGCAATTCCTGGTTCCCTTGAGATAGTTACCAGGATGTTTCTTCCCACAATTTTTTCAAGGGAAAAATTCAGGCTTCTTTCCATCATGGGATTTGTTTTATGGACCACCCATATTGTTCTCTATTTTTCGCTTCTTGTTGCTATTCCCATGAGACCACGGAGAGTCTCCAATCTCTATTTCAACCTTGAGGGAACAACGAATAATATCCTCATAACTGTATAAGTATCAAATTGCCAACGCTTTTTGTAGACTCAGCTTTAGTCCGATAAAGAAGCGATCTACCTTGATTTAGGTGTTCATGACAAAGCCAGAGGCATTCCTTGAAAGCCTTGTAAAGTTTTCTTCATACGCCTCGATGGAATCATCTTCCTTCTGTTTGAGTCTAAGGAACTCTCTTTCTATCTTGATACGAAGGGTTTGAGGAAAATATTTGTTTAAAAACATCCTCTTGAATTCCTTCCAATTCATGGAAACAATTTCCTCTAGGGACCTTGTATTCTTGATCAGTGTCCACCAATGATCATCTTCCCCATAAAAATGATAGACCTCCAGTACAACTTTTTCCTCTTCGAAGCACTAGAGGATGGAGAATATCTTCTCAATGGAGTTAATCCATTGTTCCACAAGGAGGGGATCAGAAGATCCACTAAACATGGGAGGCCTTTTCCACATGAAGGATTTTATGGAAACTTTCTCTTTCCATGGAGGAGGAAGGAGTTCCACCTGATTCAATTTATTATTCATAACTCGAGCTATCTGAGCAAGTAACGTCATAAAGTTTTGAGCACCTTCTCCCGTCATATCAGGCATATCATTAGGAAAATATTCACATTGCCTATCACATTAGTTGTTGGAATGTTTCCTTCTATTTCCTACCATTAACTAAGAAAAAGGTTTTATAATTATAGGTCTTTAATACTTATCAAAAATAAACTTTGAACATAAAAGTCTAAAATTATAAAGAAGAAGTATATCCTATCTTGTTATCAATGTTATCCTCAATCTATTTCTTAACTTATATTCTTATGGGATTTTTTTCCCTCAATAACAGTTTATACTAAGCTCATGAATCTACCAAAGCATATCCCCCATAAGTGTCATAACCAAGAGTGTATCAAGGCCCGTTTTCATCCACCAGTTCCCATTCGAGTCTAACTCAAAGCGTTGTTTTCGGGTTTTTCCCCTAGGATACATCTATGCCAAAGCCGCCTCTACCTGCTCATATCTAGACGAGGATGTATTTTCTTGATAAACCACTTACTCAATAATCACTAAAACATAGGGATGTTTTTATTAGTCTTGTCTCTAAGGATTCCCTAGTGTTTTTCTAATCCTAATCCCAAAAATAACAAAACCTATCCTCTGATACCAACTATGAAAACCCTTATTTTTATTAAAAACTTAAGCATGATTTATTACATAAACTTCACTTGATACAACATAGAAGATCAATAGGTTTAGTGTCTTTGGGGATTAGGATCATTACATGATAACTTCAAACATGAAATACAACATCCTTATTGAAAAATTCCTTTATATGACCACTAAATTCCCTCATACTTAGTATTGCATGGGATAACCTGAGGACATGCATAAGAAAAGGGTGAGCTATAAAGCCCAGTAAGGAAATAAACATGGAATAACATGAGGAGTACAATACATGTTAGAAAATAGGCATATCAATAGAGCACAAGGGAAGTATAAACTTAAAATCATGATAAATCATGATAATCATGACATGGAAATGTGGCAACAACACTTAACATGGAATTAGCATGAGCCAAGGCTTATTGCACATAGAGCATGAGTAAACCCTCATTGCACATGAAGCACGAGTAAACCCTCATTGCACTTTTATTAGAATGAGTAAAAACCCATTCCACATAATGTATCATGATACTATACTTTACCCAATGCATTGGATCTCTATCAGGGTGCACTCATCTTAAATATTTCATTTCATGCATAAGTGTGCCACATGGATCATAAAACATTGAATCATTCAACATAATTATTTATTCCATGATAAATGAATGTAAAATACATACTTGAAACTCTTTAAACAATAATTAAATGTGCATAAATTTGAATACCTTTGATAGAGAAATGGACATGGTATTCACTACACAATGACTTAGGCTTGGAAAAACGTGGTGCAATTTCGGCAGTATAACGGCGTGACATAAGAACTCATAAAAATGGTTGATGAGAGAGGAAGGGGTGTCTCATAATATTTACATGACATGGAAAGTAAGGGGGTCATTTAGATACATTTCCAACAAATGTAAAGGAATTTAGATTCATGATACCAAATAATTGCTTGAATGTAAATGAGGAGAGGGAAATTCCTTTTGGAATTTTGACATAGTAACGGGTGTACATGGGAGGAATTTAATGAGAGAGAAAGGGGTATCCCATCACTAAAACATAAATAGGGAAGTATAGGGGAGGTTATAAACCATACCCCAACATTTATAATTAAAATTAAAAGGGCATAACAACTTAAAGAAAATTGGACAAAAATGAGAAAGGAAGAAAAAACCCTTACGTTGAAGTATGCTTCCAAAGGCTTGAGAGAGGATTCTTGGAATCTTGGGGCACCTTGGGAGGATTCTAGAGAGAGGAGGGCAGAGTTTGGACGAACTAAAAAGGCTTTTAGTGAGGAGTAATTGGGAGCTTGGGTGGGTTTATATAGGAAAGGTGAGGGAATTCTTTATTATTTAGGTTTGAGACCCTCACATTAAACTAATCCAAACCACAAACCATGCCATGGTTTTTGCCCATGTTTTTTGGAAAAGGGAAGTGAAAAACAATATTTTATAAGTCCAAATTCCTAACTTCTTAAAATAATGTGGTTGATTATGTGGAGGTGAGTCACACTTTCAAGGAAAACAATTTAAAAAGACAAGACATTTAATAAGTCTTGAAGGGTCCATTAATGATTTGTAAAATAAGTCAAACAAACCCAAAATCACATTATTTTAATGGTAAAACATATATTAACCGAACATAAGGCTTATATTATTTTATTACATCACTATTGGGTCATTATGATGTCATAAAACATATTATATATTTAAACGGTATTTAATTTTTACCCAAAAATTTGATTGTCTCAGAAAATTATGAAAAATTCACCATTGGATAATTTTAACATCTTAATTCCAGAAATAATATTCATTTTATCTAAATAATTTTCTAAATATGTTAATTTTCACTTTTAAAATAAAAACCAACATTTATCAAAAATTCATGGGTTTTGACAAAAATGAATTTCAAACCTTAATAAAAATTACAATTGCATTCATAAAATTACATGATCATTTCTATTTAATAAAAATTAATTTAATATTAATATTAATATTTTATTAAAAATTTATTTAATTCAAAAAATCCATTAATTCGTCAAAATAGATTTCTTAGTTGAACATTAACTAAAAATACTATTTGTGTTTTAAAAACTATTTACATAGTAATAATAATAAAATGAAAGTATATTCATTATTATATACAAAAAATAATGTACTTAGACATAGTACTAGGGTCTTGTTAAATAACTCCTTAAAACACCCGCATAAGACAGAAGGGTGAGGTGCGCAATGGTGATAGATTCTTGGGGTGGCTTGGATAACATTGCACATGTGGTGATCTCTATCAACTTCCACTTCTCCCATCGATGGTTCCGTTTGAGCTTGAACTGTTGAAGATCGGCTTGGGATTGGTCAATAGATAATCACAATGATTCCACCTCCTTTATGAGCTCCAAAAAATGGGCTTCATATGGATCAATTATACTAGATGAGGCCATCGCTTCCTTTGTCTGAGTAATTTAGATTGTTAAAGCCCATATTTATACTAATCATTTGATTACTGTTCAACAGCTATATTAGCAACGGTCACAATTCTTAATGGTATTTTAAAATCCAAAAACATAAAACAAAATAAGTGCATATGTTTCATGACCATTTCACATATTAAGGCATTTAATTAGATCATGAGGGATTTTCATTAACCAAAGTTTGGGTCGTTACAATGTGACCCTTTTCTACAGTGAAGGGTGTACAGTTGGCACATGGTTTTGACAACCATGAAACCAAACTATGCAACCTAGGTATTTTGGTGAATTTTCTAAAATTACCCTAATTAAATCTATTTCTCACCTATTCTTATACAATTTAAATCATAGGATAGAACCTCCTTTTTGTGAGGGTTCCTTGAGAACCAATTCTAGGAATCAAGAGATCGTCTCCATCCAGACTCAGAATAAAGAACTGTTTGTATCATTAGATCCACTCTGGTAAGATATCGATTCCTTTTATGTCATTACTCATTTTATTTGGTATCTTATAAACTATTTAGATGCAATATAATATTCCTTTTTTTTTCTTCTTCTTTTATTTATTTTTCTCTCAGTATGAGTTGAATTAGAAGTTGATACTAGACGAGCTATCCACTACGGACCTACGGTAGGTGGTCTCATGCCCTTATTTTAATGTTGAAGTGTTTATATATATATAATTGTGTTTAATTCCAAATTTTTTATCGGCACCTTGAAATTTATTTTTATCCTTTGATTAAATTTTTAGGCATGGACTATGAGATCAAAGAGGCCCATAAATAAATGGTTATTGGTTGTAGATATTGAATATTTAACCACCCCTTTTGGTGTGTTGTTTATTTGAATGATCCATTATGATGTTATATGAAATTGGATACCTTTGAGGGTGTGAATTTTACTAATTTTTCATGGGATTTCCAATGTTAGTTGAATCCATGAATTGAATTGTGAACTGACATGTGAGTTGAATTGTGATATCAATGGTAATTCAATTGATTAAAGGGAAGGGATAAACTGAACAAGACCCTTGGACCTTTCCATGTAATGGCTTTTTTAAGCATGGGATTCTTGTTATAATAATTTTTCTATGTGAGTAGTTGAGAGGTAAGACTTCTAAGATTATCCCATGACTTCAGTCACCTTCTAAGGTGAGATTGAATTGAAATGTTCTTGGTGTTGACCTTTACATGTCTAAATGAAATTTATTAAATGGTTTTGAATTTATTAAATTATTATATGTCTTGTGTGACACATGGATTCAATGAATAATTTCATTTATGGACTCAATTTTCTTGTATCTTGATTATGCTTGAGTGATACTTAGACTCCTTATATGGACATCCAAGGATAGACTTATAGGTGCTGACTATTATATCCCAAGTGATGCATAGATTTCCATATGGATTGTAAAGGATAGACTCAAAGGTAATTTTATCATATATTCCATGGGTGATACTCATGATCCCTTAGTGGACCACCAAGTATAGACTTGAATGGAAGAGATGTTATACCACACCTAGAGAGATATCTCGGTTCTTGAGAGGTTCACCATGGATGGTCATGTAGGGTGTTGGTTTATATTATACCTGGAGTGGTACCTGAATTCCAAATAAGGAATTATAAGGATTAGCTCAGGTTCATAAATGAATAATTAATAAAAATGAGTTATATGACGCACCTGACAATCCAAAACATGAGCTTGGATGTGGCCTTTGTTTATACTTTATGGATGGCCTATTTAGGCATACATTGATCATGTTATCACGGGGACATTTTTCATTATTATAGGTCTCAATACTTACTTAAATGAGTTTGTATGATTAAATTAAATTTTTTAAAAATGAGAACCCATACTTTATAGTATTTTTACTTTTAGTATATTCTTTACATATTATATTTTTTTTTTCACACTTTGATTGTTATATATTCACTGACAAGATGAAATTAGACCTTGAGTGGTTTCCTATGGGGATTTAGTCTCATAATCGGTTCGGTCCACCTTCGGTACCCAAATAGACTATATAATTGTAGGTATAGACAAGGGAAAGCACCCTGCTATAGGTTCTTGATTGTTTCTTAGGATCAGGGGAGCGTGGTACCAAGCTGAGGCTTGTGATGATTTCAAGACACTTTTGATCTTTTTGTACTTTTGTTATATGTATTGTAATGATGCCATGTATACATATTTTGGAATTTTTTTACAGACATGTGACATGTATTATCATCATTATATATAATTTTCCTTTTGTTATCATTATATATTACTACTATTATCTATTACCTGGGTGTTATTAATGCTTATGCTGCTTCTATTTTATTGATATTCTGTTTTTATATACTCTGGTGATGATGGCATAGTCTCCCCATGAACACACCTAGGACCTCTCTACTAGTCAGTAGCCTCTGGAATTTGGGGAGATGCACTTGAGGCCATGTGGACAACTAGACTCAGGGCACTATTTAGTGGTATCCAGAGCTAGGATGTCACACAATGTAATTTTAAATTGATTAAATAAATTAATTAAGTATATGGTGTGTACTTGGAGGAAACACAACATGCACTCATCCGAACTAACTTGTGAATTATCATCATCATATATTGTGTACTCACATGACATGTAGCATATATGGAATGTTTCATTTTTAAATTAAATATACGAAAAATTTAATAGCACATGAACATGTGATAATTTACATGGAATATACCACTTTTAATGCATATAAAGTATATGGTGAATAATTATGACCATACACTAGAATTAGTTTTAAATTTAATATAGAATTGTTTCAGAATTTAATATTCTTTAAACCCTATCACATGGCATCCATTCCAAATACAAACCATGTAGTTCGGTTTGATTTCATAATTAATTTTAGTTTGTGTATTCAATATAAATGGTTTATATCTTGGCTTACAGTATAATCTACATAAAATGGTATGCATTATTTGGTATGTACAACTGCCTACACATAATTTATTTCTTTATGTGACCATCTATGAAACACGCTTTAGGACTTAGTGTAAAATTTGGGTGGATATTTATGGGTTATGTTGCCTATATGTTGTATACACACCATGTAATCCCATATTGACTATGTTTCTTGGATTTAAGTCCTTACATGGTTTGTATTAAATGCATAATGTGTATTTGACTACATGGTTTCTTTGAATTTCATAGGGTTCACTATATATGACTATATGGAATATATGCTAGCTATATGACATTTAGTCCCTAAAACTGTGTGCCAGGTATTCTAGGTCAACCTGTGTCATGTTAATGATGTTTTATACCCCTATACATGATTATAAATGTATCTTTTGGCTTTCCATGGTGTAGGGAATCTAGTAACATGGTGTGTACATTTTTGTTACATACTGTATAGTCCCAAGTTATTCAGAAAAAATCTATGGAACCTCTAGATGTATTATTTGGATATTCTTTGTGTTCCCAACATTTTCTTGGTTATATGAAGGTGAAAAGATAAAATATATAAACTTTTGGATTAAATAATGGATAAATTGGAAATGAAAAACTAAAAAAAATGTGTATATAATACAAAAAAAATAAATAATTATACAAGTTAATGTAACCACTATAATACCACTTAAAGGTTCTAGGAATAGCAAAAACTAGTCGGGCCCATTCCCGGTGATGATTTTTATTAGATATAATGGATAATCCATAAGCTGTAAATAAATATATATTGACCATTTAAACCCCATTTGAGATGTAGTATTATTACAATCAGATAATCAAAAGTATAATCCCTCTAGTAGTAATCCACATGTTCTCCTTAAACTCCAAATTATGTTGATTGAATATTGAATTATAGTGTAGTCAATTTGGTCTCCTTACATTGTTCATTTTGATCATAAGATAATCTTTCAGGATAGAAGGATCATCTCTATTTTTCTATCAATATTGATAAGAAAAAAGGAGGTGGAGGGATTCTCTCAGTCTTTATATGAACCCTAGAGATATTATTTATTGAGAGAATTCTCTAAGGAGAGGATGTATTGTGCACAACACAAATTATTTCACACATTCTTTAAAATTATATAATTGGGTATATATAGAGATAAAGTTTAATATTGATAATTGTACAAAGGTCCTTAATCAAATAATTATCCTAATATATTCTCCATGATAATAATAATAATATATTATTATTCTTATATCATGAAATGGGCCAACTTGTAGAAATTAAAAAAATATTTTAATTAAAATAATGATAAATTATTTATTTAAATAATATTTAAGATTATATGATTTCAGTTACCAAACCCTTAACTTGACCCATCTACCTTACATGATATTTAATAAAGATTGAATAATAAAGATTATCTATTTGATAAATAAATATATGTTATATTCATGATCTTGAGACTAAATATTTATTTAATATTCAACTCACATTCATATGGTGACTTAATATTTGTGGTCAATAAATCCTAAAAAAAATATTATTCCTTGATTTAGATAATAACATTTATTCCAACTATTAAATTCAAATATAATTTAACTGATATTAATAGAAACATTGTGTGTTTAACCCTATAGGCCTCTTCCTCAATGTCATTAGGTGAGATTTCCTAGAGTCCATATCATCATCTAGTAACACATAAGGGCATCCATATAGGAAAAAAGTTAATGTTGCAGTGATAGAAACCACAAACCAATGCTCATTATGTAATATAATCTCTTTGTCTTGATATCTCATCAAGTAGGTTTCATGCTCATGTAATCAACCTATAAGCTTTATATGACTTTATTTAACTTTCTAAAATGAACCCATCTATCAGCATGGATATTGAATTTATATTGACAGTTGTATTTTAATCAAAGGGATGAGATGTCATCTTCTAGTCTTGGAAGGTAAAATCCTTTATTGACTTAGTCATTGATCTTAGATAACTTATGAAACAACAAACATATCCAACTTCCTAGTAAATAAAAAGCAACATGGTTTTTATAAATACATAAAAGTATGGGACTCATGATATTCATTAGTAATAATCTCAAATATAAGGATTGTTACACATGCTCATAGATAGAAATATGAAATTACATGGAAAAATGTTGAATTAATACTTGTATGTTTGGCCTTATAATCTCACATATTAGAGATTACCAAGTATGAAATTCATGAGATGAAGCCTCATTAACTTATAAGAATTAATCACTTGATATTATATATCTACTATGTCCCATATTATTACGTTATTCAATCATAAAACTTTTATATTATAAAATATTTTTATGGTGGATCAAGGTTCTCATCATAGAGGGGACTTCTATGAACTTTCAATGTAATAAATACTCTAAGAAAAATATCACATTAAATAGTCACACAAAAGTACAAAGTAGTTATTTATCATGAACCAACTCTAATAACTTTTAGTGTTCTTTATTGATTATAATTTTGTGCATGAGTTAGGCAAGTGGAAAATTAGTCTTTTTATAGAAATGTTAGATATTTAGTCCCTAAATAGGTAAAAAAACATGTGATATGGGTATTTATATGGGATTCAAAATCATTATAATGGAGTTCAATATTGACTTATGTGTAACTAGGTGTAGAAATGATGATTGGGGTAACCTAGTTAATAAATTGTGTTAGTTAAAATGATGATTAAAGTGATAAAATTTTTAATCATGTTTATTGTTATATTGAGGGTGATTATACATTCAATGATGTTCATTTTTATGTTAATGGGTATTACTCATTCACCAATTTTTGTTTTTATACTTATGGTGATTTACTATTTACCCATGTTATCATAAAATCCAAGTGATAACCTATTTACCTAAATTATCATTATCTTAAGGGTGATAGAACATTCATCTATGTATATTGTTATGTTGATGAAAAATCATTCACCTTTATTATTTACGATAGTGATAACATGTTCACCTCTAATAGTTAGTTTGGAAATATATTATTCTCTAATAAAATGAGAATGAAATTTAACCATGTTTATTCAACTAATCAAATAATCTCATGGAATATCAATATCTAATCTCGTAATGATGGATTGCATAATTTAGGACATCATAAACATACCTTCATGGCTTCATCCAAGACACCATACATAAACGGGTAAGGCCTCATACAAAACCCATACTAGTTTGCCTCATGTGACCTACTAATGCATCTAGGGGATATAGTTTGCCCCACCCATCACATACCAAGTCCAATGCATTCCTCATATAAAATGGGTGAAATAGAAACAACAAAAACATTCATATTAAAAACTAGAATACAAATGTGAATACTTAAACCATAAACTATGATTGGTATCAAAATAGAACATCCATTTTCAAAATAAATAATAAAACAATCAATAAAATATAGTAAATAATATCATAATATATAAACCTCAATTAAGCATAATATTCAACATGGTATTTTGAAATAGATGAAAATACTCTAGTAAAATCATTGAATTTTTTTTAAAGAAATACCCTTTTTATATTAAAATCATTTATTTAAAAGTCCACACAATTATAAATGAAAAAAATATATTTTAAAATAACCTTGTAAACATGTAAAAGAAGCTTAAAATATTAAATCATCATAATGGTGAAAAAAATATTCTCATGCCGTATAAATTAAAAAATCATTCCATTAGTGTTTTTTTTGAAAAAGTCATAAATTACCTTGTTTGGAAAACGAAAAAAATATTACATTAAAAAAATTGAAAATTAAAACATAGGTAAATAAAATACTTTAATAATTTATTTTAGAATAGTAAAAACCTTTTTTGAAAACATTTTAGAAAACACTCACAAGGAAGATAAATATTCCCTAGTGGAGACTTAAAGAGAAACAATCTCAATTAATGATGAGATTATGAATTAAACCCTTAAAAATATCATATAATTAAGAAAATGAATCGATTATGTGTGTCCTATGTAAATCCAAATAAAAAAAGTTAAAATAAAACATAATATTGTTCAAAGTAGTTTCACACATAACCTAATCAATGAAAAATAAGTTCAACCCAATGAATGAAAATTGGGTTAATAAATCCCTTACCTTAGGTTTGATTTCCATTGTACATATTTAAACCTCATGTTTAATGGTTTAAAGAATTTTATTAATTTATACCAGAAAAATGTTCATATTTATGATATCATATATTATCCTCTTATATCATCTAATCACCCTTTTGTTATTAATATTTTGTTACTACACTTGTTTCGAATGTTAACCACTCCATTTTATTATGCACGTTTATTCTTGTAAGTCCTGATTATTGTGCATAGAATATGGTTGCATCATATCCAGATTTATATTAGGATCATATATATAATATTTATTAATTATATAAATTTTTATAATCATTCTTGAATGGTGAACATGGAAAATGAATCACATCATATCATGTTGATGGTAGTTTGTATGTACGCATGAGGGGTGGTATCATTACCTTATTGGTGAAAATGTAAGGAAGTGGTTAGTATATTAATATTTCTATAATAAATATCATTTCATAATTATCATATTTATCTATTATTTTCATCATTATACTCATCCAAGTAATGTGGTAATTAAAAACATATTACACCACGGTGTGGAGACGGTAATTTGTACGTATGCATGCGTAGTGATTTTGTTTTTCATAAGATAGATAGGAGGAATATAGTTTTAACATAATAATAATAACATATAATCATATATATTATACTGTATTTATTACATTATCATGGAAACAATAAATGAATTGGAAGTATAAGGAGAACTGAACTTGGATGAGTTGGAAAAAACGATTACCTTTTCTTCAGCAGACTTCCTTTTGATATCTTCTTAAGAGATCTCAGTTTGGTCTTTTTGAAAGTATAGGATCTTAAAAACTTGGATAGATATTTTTTTAAAAGAATTTTTTAGGGTTTGGTTGATATAGAAGGCTTAATGTGGTGTGAATAAGTGAGGGAGGAGGTGCACTTTGATAATTGAGGTGAGAGGCACTTTTGGAAACTCTCAAAATATTAAATTAATATAAATTAATTTTCTATTAAAAAATGGATAAAAAGTGATTTATTTAGAATATAAGATGATTATAGGTCTATATAGTCTCATAAAATAATTTTTAGACAAGTTTGGGCCACATTGTTACCCTTTTATTTTGGTTTTAACCCTTATTTAATCCCTTTAACTCTTACTGTGATAATATGGATTTTTACTTTTTGAGGTTCAATATTGTTATTATAAAATGAATAAATAACCATAAATAAATCATATATAAAATTTTAAAACATATAAAAATCATTTTTCCTAATTTTTTGTTTTATAAATTTTATATCATTTAATAAAATATTATTTATTTTAATATAACATTGGTGTTAATTTTGACACTATTTGTTACTTTGACTTTTATAAAAATCAATAAAACAAGATATATTTGAACCAACTCTTCTAAAATATCACTAATATTTCAAATTTATCTATAAAATTTATATATGAAATTAATTATCTCAAATTATGTTTATTTTAATATTTTTATAGTCATTTATTTGATATTTTCATTAATTAAACAATTACTGCATCATAATTGTGTATGCCTTTAATATTATTATTTATTTCCTAAAAATAAGATATAAATCACTATTATTAATATAAACAGTTTATATATATAATTACTATTTATAGTATAATATATGTTCTTAATAACATCATATTAAAAAAGTAATACTTATTAAAAACATGAGTATGACATTTTTGACTTTTCTTAAAATAAAATACTATAAAAGAATTAAAGTAATACAAGTGGCTTCAAGAGACCATAAAATAATCCATAAGATTATTTTGGTAAAAAAATCATCCAATAAAATTATGAAATGTTTTATGGTAATTTTATAATATTTAAAATGTTACTTTTACCCTTAATTATCTGATTTACCCATAATCGTGGTAATTAAAATTTCTATGTTTTATATTAATATTTTACAAAAATAAAAGGGAAATACATAATAAATTTGGGAATTATTATTAAAAATATGGAATCCATTTTTTAAAATTTTACTTACATAAGTGGATAAAATTAATTTAAAATTAATCCTGTAAACTGGGTGTGAAAGTGGGGTTTTAAAGTGAAAATGTCCAAATGTTTGAAATGTTTTTATATCCAAATTCAACGTTAAATTTATTCCAATAAACTAAATTGGATTAAATGATATAAAATTCATATAATTATACGTTAAAAATAATCAAAAATATAATTTTACACTATAAATTATTTATATGAAAATTCAATTTTCAATTAAAATGCAGTATTTTTTTCTATTCATAAAAAATAAAACATATTATAAAAATACCAAAAATTCAAAAAAAAAAATTTATATTTATATTTCAAAAATGAAGTTTATTTTTTCAAATATAATATATAAAATTTTAAAATTGTAGTTTGAAAACAAAAATTTCATCAAAAGACGGCAAAACTACCTTTAGAAAAATATAGCTCTTTATACATAAAAATTGGATTTATTTTTATATAATGAATATAAAATATATAGGATGAATTTTTAACATTATATTTAATTTATTATATATAAATATAATTAAGATCATTCACTGATAGTATTTATTTTAATTTATTAAGATAAAATACCTTTGTCGCATAATAATAGTTTTTATAAAAACATTTCCTTAATATTAAATTGGATTCTATATTTATTTATAATTAATTAGTAACCAATGAATAATATATTTTAATATGTTACTTAATCCTATTAATATTCACCAGTTTAACATCTAGTATATAATTTTATTTTAAATAGTAATATTTATATTATATCATGGTTTGTTTAATATCAGTGTTGCGTGAAACGTAAGTTATTGAAGAGATTAAATTTAAAAAGATGTATACCATAAAATATTTGTTTGTTACATTATTCCCTCCTTAAATAAATTTTCTCCTCACAATTTATGAATTTTTTCTTAGTAACTAGGTTTTAAATTTTCAAAATATATTTTCCGAAAATCCACTTTAGAAAAAGTATTAATGAAACTTCCACTTAAAAAGAAATAAAGTGAATCATCAAAGTCACCAGATATAACACATACTATGGTTACATGTTGGAAAATATGGACATATAAGAGAAAACTAACTCTTAAAGACTAATATAGAGTGATAAATAACATGATCATGGGAAATTTAACTATCACAAAACCATAAACATGTGATTGGTTAAAAGTCCATTAATAAAAGTAAATGGTTAACCTTTTTTTCAAAATCCTTTTCCTAAAGCTAATAAATTGATTTACTTCCTAGTATAAAAATATAAATAAACATATATACTTTACAAGTATAGTTTCATCCTTTAATAAATTTCCACCACAAAATAATATTTCTCTCCAAATGATGCGTATTTAAGATGAATTTTTTATACCCAAAGAATTCGAATCAACTTCTAAAGATCACAAAATATAAAAAATTATAACTATCTATTTATCCTGTCATGAAACATTAACCAAAACCAAAATGTTTAGGATAATATAAAACAATTCTTTAAAAAATAAACCTTTATATTAATAAAAACTAATTTAATCTCCAAAACTCAATAGTAATACCCAAATTTCAATATAAGTCATTCATAAAATAACTATCCCTCCTCAAAAACATTATTCACTAAGATTGAAACCCAAAAATTAGAAGGAAATGATAACATAGTATTCCAAATTATATTTTTAAGAATTATCTACATATAAAATCAATTACTATTCAATTCTCACACTAAAAAGTAATCTCCCTAATAATATTCAAGATACACTAACCATTTCCATAAATAACCTGAATCACCCTGAGTTCACAGTAAAATAAAATATTCTTCCAAAATATAATTCAACCTTTAATCCTCAAATAATATTCAATAGTACTTTGTTTAACTTAATCATATAGAGTTCCTAAAATAGTGAATTGTTTTCCAAAAATAGCGTTAATCACTTAATCACCAAATAATTTTCCAATCCCAAGGTTATCTATTCGGTAAAACATATGTTCCCAAAATAAATTTATTCTTCATACATAAAATCTTTTAACTAATAAATGTTCAAAATAACTAAGAATTCACTTAGGGTAGTGGTAGGTGATGCACCCATGTCTCCCTTCAGTTTTTGGTTCAATTACCATGACATTTTCATATACAAGAAGTTGTCACCCGGCCTATAGGTTGTCCTTTTTCTAAAACTATATTAATATTATCAAAAAAAATGTGATAAATATGCTAAAAAATAACCTAAATATATTCAAAATTAAATAATTTTTTTAACCATAAAGGTTATATCATATGATTGATTTTTTATTCCCATTAATATAATAACTCATAATTACCTTAAATTCAAAGGTCATATAAACCCTAATAGTTATCCTTGCTATTAAACATATTTCAGAAAAATGAAAATACATTATTCTTTAAATAACTTTTTCCTCACATACTAAACCAATGGGATATGTTACCACAAATTTCTATAAAAATATATTTAATCTCAATTAACTCACATAACATAAAACCTCATAAGGGTTTTTAAGAACATTAAACACATAAATCCATGACGGTGTATATAAGTCCTAAGTTAATGAAAATATATCAACACAATTCATTGGAAACTTAAATATTATTCTAACCATGATACCATTGGTGGAAAAATTCTTCAACACATTATCTATCACCTTCAATTTTAAACCATTTCCTTCTAGTTCCATCCATTTACTAAAACCAAAAGAATAGTTTAAGAAATATTAATCATAGGGATAAATCATATAGTCATAAAGAATCATTTATAGGATGTTTAAATCATGACACTTTCTCAATATATGAATCCTTAGGTTTATACTATATTTTTTAGGTCATTAATAAATCTGTAGGATTATATTATACTTATCTTCAATAGTTAGTCATAGGGTTGTGTTCCCTAATCTATGTTTTCCCAAATCTAGTTCCCAAGGTTTCTACTAAACCTGCTCTGATACCAACTACAAAGACCCAAACCCGAGTATCCTGGAGTCGATTCCTTACTTTATTAAATTGGCATAATATACAGGGAATTTCATCGCAAAGGACTAAATAGTTTAGTAGTCTTGGTAAACTATATACATATTTGAAATTTAAATTATATTTTAAACATAAAACAAAAAAAAATATTTTCTTTGAAAACATCATTATTCCCCTTAGCGTAACCTTGCATATTAGTCATAATATACTTATTGTAATCTTGGTGGGAAAGAAAACATAACATAGGGGTGAGCTCAAATGCTTAGTAAGGGTAATCATATAGTGGAATATATCATTAATAAATAAGAATTAACATTAAGGTCAGGTTAGTAATAGAAACATAATCCATTTAAACATAATATTGATCATAATAAGGAAAGAATAAATTATATTAAAATAATTACATATAAATAATCACATAAGAATAAAAAATAACCATGGATATTATACTAATCGAATAATATTATGTAATATCAATAATTAATCTGATAATGAGGGAATGCATAATGAGGGACATCATATTCATACCATCAAGGATTTGTCCAAGACACCATACATAAACGGGTAAGGCCTCAGCAAAAACCAAAAATATGTTGTCTCATGAGACCTATCGATGCATATAGGGTCTATAATGAGCCACTCCAATCACTTACTAAGTCCAATTCATTCCTCATATGAAATGAGTGAAACATAAATAATAATAAAATTGTTTAAAAACTAGAATACAAAATGTCAACACTTTAACCATAAACAATGAATAGAATCAAAATAGGACATACATGGTAATACTAAATCATAAACCATTCAATAAAATATGGTAACAGATATCATAAGATTTCAACCACAATTAAGCATAAGATTCAATAGATAATGTTGACATAGATGAAAATAATCTAATAAAATCATATAATGTTTTTGATAGAAATACCCTTTTATGTTGAAATCATTTATTTAAAAAATGTACAGTTATAAATGAAAACAATTTCTTTTAAAATAACCTTTTAAACTTGTAAATGAATCTTGAAAATATTAAAGTATCATAATGGTATAAAAATCTTCTCATTCCACATAAGTTAAAAAGAATTCCTTTTGTGTTGTTTTTAGAAAAGTCATAAAGCACCTCATTTGGAAAATGAAAAAAAATATTCCTTTCAAAATATTTTGTAAAAAGTAAAACATGGGTAAATAAAATACATTAAATATTCATATTATAATATTAAAAAAATTGAAAATTTTTTATAAAACACTAACATGGAAAAAATATATTCCCCAGTGGAGACTTAAATGGAAACAATCTCGATTAATGATGAGATTGTGAATTAAACCCTTAAAAAGATAATATCATTAATAAAATTAATTTATTATGTTTGAACTCTATAAATATACATAAAACAAGTGTAAAAACAACATAATATAGTTGAAATTTATTTCACACAAAACCTAATAAATGAAAAGGAAGTTTAACCCAATGAATGAAATTAGAGTTACAAAATCCCTTACCATAGGTCTAGTTTCCTTTGTACATATCTGAAAGTCATATATATTAGTTAAAATAATGTTATTAATTTATAACAGAACCATATTCATATTTATGATATCATATATGATCATTTTATATCATCTTATCACCCTTTTGTTAATAATATTTCATTATTACCCTTGTTCTGATTGTTCACTACTTCATTTTCGTATGCATATTTCTTCATGTAAGTCTTGATTCTTGTGCATAGGATATATTTGTGTCATATAAATAATTATATTAAGGTAATAAATATCACATTTATTAATTATATAAATTTTTATAATCATTATTTATTGGTGTACATATAAAATGAATCAAATCGCGCCATGGGGATGGTAGACTATACGTACGCACGAGCGATGATATCATTCCCTTATTGGTGAAAGGGTAAGGAATTGGATGGAATATTAGATTTTATAGAATAAATATAATTTCATAATTATAATATTTTTATATCGTTTCCATCATTATTCTCATCCATGTAAAGTGGTGATGAAAAACAGATTACACCATGGTGTGGATACTGTATGTCATATGTACATATGTGCGGTGCTTTCATTTTTCATAGGATGAATAAAAGGTGTAATATTGTTGTAACATAATAATAATAACATTGCAGAATATATATTATACTAGATTTATTACTTTATCATGGAAACAACACATGAAGGGAAAGTATAAGAAGAACTAAACTTGGATGAGTTGGTAAAAATGATTACCTCTTCTTTGGCAGTCTTCCTTTAGATCCCTTCTTAAGGGATATAGGGTTGGTATTTTTGGAAGACCAGGATCTAAAAAACTTGGATAAGTATGTTGGGAAGATAAAATTTTAGGTTTTGGTCAATCTATAGGGGTAAAAGTGGTGTGGAGAAGTGAGGTAGGTGGTGTACTTTTATAATTAAGGTGAGGGGCACTTTTGGAAACTCTCGAAATATTAAATTAATATAAATTAATTTTTAATTCAAAAAGGCACCAAAGTGAGTTGTTTATAATATGATATGAGTATGGTTCTAAATAATCTCATCCAATAATTTTTATACAAGTTCATGTTTCATTCTTACCCTTATCTTTTGGTTTTAACCCCTATTTAATCACATTATCTCTTACCATGATAACATGGATTTTTACTCTTTGTGGGTCAATATTGTTTCTATAAAATGAAAAAATAACCATAAATGAATCATATATAAACTTTTAAACTTTTTATAATGATTTTACAAAATTTTATATTTTATAATTTTTATATCATTTAATAAAATATTATTTATTTTAATATAACACTAATGTCAATTTTGACACTATTCATTACTTTGACTTTTATAAAAAACAATAAAACATTATATATTCTCAAAAAACTCTTTAAAAACATAAATAACATGTCAAATTTATCTATAAAATTATTTTATGACATTAATTATCTCAAATTTTATTTATTTTAATATTTTCATAATCATTTATTTAATATTTATATTAATTAAATAATTACTTCATTATCATTGTGTAAGACTTTAAGATTTTTATTTATTTCCTACAAATTAAAAATAAATCACCATGATCAAGATAAACATTTAATATTTAAAATTATTATTTATAGTTGAAGATATATTCAAAATAACAACATATTAAAAATGTAATTCTTATTAAAAACATGAGTATGAAATATTTGATTTTTCTTAACATAAAATACTATGAAAGGATTAAAGTTATTCAAGTGTCTCCAATATGAACTAAAATCATCTCAATGATTATTTTGGTCAATAAAAAACTCATCAAATAAAATCAGGAAAAGTGTTAGGGTAATTTTATAATATGTATAATATTATTTTTATCCTTAATTACCTGATTTACCCTTAACCATGGTAATTAAAATTACTAAGTTTACTATTCATATTGTCCAAAAATAAAAGTGAAATATTTAATAAATTTTGGCCTTATAATTAAAAATTTGGAATAAATTTTTTAAAATTTAAAACACATAAGTGGATAAAATTAATTTAAAATTAATCCCATAGATGGGTGTGAACGAGGGTTTTAAACTAAAAATGTTCAAATGTTTAAAATGTTTTTATATCCAAATTTAATGTGAAATTTGTTATAATGACCTAAATTGGATTAAAGGATATAAAATTTATCTAATTATACTTTAAAATTAATCAAAAATATAATTTAACACTATAAATTATTTACATAAAAAGTCATTTTTCAATTAAAATACATTAGTTTTTTACTATTCATAAAAAAATGAACATATCATAAAAATACCAAAAAATCAACCAAATTAAATTTTTATATTCCAATTTAAAAATTAAATTTTATTTTTTCAAATATAATTTATAAATATTTTAAAATTTATTTTTAAAATAATCATGCCATTAAAAGGTGGAAAACTACCTTTATAAAAATATAGTTTTTATGCATAAAAATTGGATTATTTTTTTATATTATCTAGGAAAAACCTAGGATGATGCTTAAACATTTGATTAAATATATTATATATAAATTTAATTAAGATCATTTAGTGATATTATTTAATTTAATTTATTGGGATAAAACGCCTTTTTCGCATAATAATAGTTTTTATAAAAACATTTCCCTTATATTAAATTGTTTTTTATATTTATTTATAATTAATTGATAACCAATGAATGATATATTTTAATAATTTATTTAATACTATTCATAACAACCAATTTAACTTCTAAGAGATAGTTTCATTTTAAATAATAATATTAATTGTATATTGAGTTTTGTTTAAGCTCAGTGTTTCGTGCAATGTAAGCTATCAAAAATATTAAATTTAAAAAGATATATATAATAAAATCTTGGGGTGTTACAACCCATAATAATTTTATATTGGTAATGTCCCATTCACCTAGGGTTACTTTGATGGTTTAACTCATTCGCCCATACTCATGTTTTTGAGGTGATGAGCCCATCACCTAAGATTATATTGATGGTGATAACCCATTTACCTATTTTATTATTATTATTAGTTGTGATAACCCATTAACCTGTTTTTATGATATGAGTATTGATAACATATTCACTTATACTAATTTACTAATAATGATAATCCATTCACCCATGTTATTATTGTTAGAGTTGATAACTTGTTCACCCTCTTATTGTGATGAAACTATAAGAGTACATGTCCCATTCCAGAATTAACCGAAGAAATTATGGTCATACATCCATGAGGATCTCTATAACACCATGATATAAAGAGTTCTATGTTAATTATTATTTTGTTTCTATATCATATTATGTATAAAATCTATATAATTTATTTTTTAGGGACACTATTGGTGGTGGCCTACTGAGTATATTGTTCACACCCAGTACCTGCACCTTAGTAGGAACATAGACTTCATGTTTAGGGATATGAGTAAGGGAAAGGGTCCTAAGATTAATGGTTGAGATAAGGATGAATAAATGGGAGTGGTAGATGGTGTCACAAAAATATTCAAACATGGTTTTTGTAATATCTCTATTATTTTATATATATATATTTTATACTACATTTTTTATACAATAAACCCATTAGAAAATCACACTCTTGATGTATTACTAGTATAAAATTATAGTGGGTTTACATTTTTTTATAGTGTGAAATGATTCTATATAGTTATATTATAATAGTAATTTATATATTACGATGTTATATTATAGATGATGGTATATTATTATTTCTCTATTATTTATAACTATCTAATAGAGGTTATAGTCTTGACACATTATTTATAAACCATATTTACTTTTTGGAAGCCTATGTGATGTGAGGAGATTCACTTGAGGTCACATAGCCTACCCAGATTAGAGTTGTTCAGGTTGATTTGTTTGGGGATACTATAAAGTTGTATAAAGGTCCCATTTTTTAAATATTTAGGACATGGTAGTCAGATATAGGATTGTTCAAAACTCATAATAAAACCTATATTAGTGATTATCTAAAAACTATATGGGTAATTCCATGTTACTAGGGAGTGGGGTTATTATTACTGCTTTTCATATGTTATAATTTTAGAGATTAAAGAAATATGATGTGTAATTTACTATTTATTATTTACTCTTAGCCTAGGGCCACAAGAAAGCAAGTTTTAATACATCATATTTAGCATATAAGATTCAAATATCATTTGTATACTCTTATGTGATTTATGGTTAGGATATAAAAAAAGATATAATTGTTTTAAGTGTCAGAAATAAGTTATACAACATTTTCCTACATAATTTATTAGTGGAACTTTACTTAACTGAACCTATGGTTATGATCTCATTCTATTATTATTACTTGATGGCTGATAATGTAGAT
Organism: Viscum album; assembly: GCA_963277665.1. Lineage (NCBI taxonomy): Eukaryota > Viridiplantae > Streptophyta > Magnoliopsida > Santalales > Viscaceae > Viscum > Viscum album. Next base: position 399,738,264 of record OY728148.1, read on the forward strand.
CATACATTCATTTTATATTATACCCAATAGAAGGTGGGTTGTGATAGAGGATGGTTGAGTTTTATGTGAACCTTATATGATTACAGAGTATATAGAGTAGTGACTTATGATTCCTATTTCTATTTTTCTAAAATTGTGTCATCAAGAACTATGATAGAAAATTTTGAGCTATCTATTTGAAATTTCTGCAATATTCCACCCAAATGGGATCTAGTACAGTTCCAATAGGGTGGGGAAGAGAATGTCACACCAAATATGGCATGGAAACCACCTATGGTACTGTGAATTCCTATGAAATAATAGTTCATGGTGAGTTTTCTCTATGTTATATATTATATGGATCATGGTAATATCTAAGATAACTCATCCATTTTTGATATTATCAGGGATTTAAAAATATAACATTCACCCATATTTATATATGAGGGTGTTTTCTAGGACCAAGAGTTCAAAATAGAGTCACTCTTAAGCATATTAGACTATATAGAAACTCTTACTAATAATAGGGTTAAGATAGTGGAATATGTGCTTCAAGGACCAACCAAAAACCATTGGTATTTAATGGTTCAAGTGGGATAACATGTAGGATTATCTTGAAAGTACTTTGATTTCATGTTTTTTTAGTAGTTTTTTACCAAGAGTCTAAAGAGTTTGAGGGATCAGAATTTTATACACCTTCTTTAAGGGCATATATCTTAGAAGACTATGAAACTCACTTTATAGAGATAATTTTTTTCAAATTTTTATGAGGGATGAGGCTCCTAGGGTGAGGAATTTTTAGGATGGTTTGAGGTACCCTATAATAGTTTTAGTGAACATGTTTTTTCTATCATCTTTTTTAGATATCATGAATCAGACCCTTATAGCTGAGAGTGACCTAGTAAAGAGTAATTTATCATGGAAAGTTTCTTCTTGCACTAGGATTGAGAGTAAATATTTAGGAAAAATGGATATTGTATAGGTCTCTCTGGATTGGAGATAGACATATCAATCAGTGAATAATTACATCTCTTCCCCCACATTATAGGGATTCTCTTGAGTATTATCAGTGTAGTTTACCGGGGAACCATCGACTGGACTATGATCTACCACTAAGGGAGTATCTTAATTTTTGTTATATGGGTAACTTATAGAGTCATTTTAGGATAACATCATATCTATTTGGTATTTATTAAGGCATTTTTCAGACTCATAAATCAGAATCAGATCCATGATAATTACCTAAGAGTGAATATTAGGGTTCTTAAGGTCGATCAGGATGTGGTAGAGGGTGTGGTTTACTAAGGAATACCTAACAATATGGTGGTACACCATATGATATCAAAATATAAAGATACTAGATCTAGGTTGTTGTATCATAATAGCTTTATATGATTTACCAAACTCTGTCTAATGAAGGATAAGAGACATCAAAATATTAAAGTATAAACTTTTTAAAATCTACCATGGATTTAGTATTATTTGATTTGAGTGCAATGTACTCTCTCAATTTTTTTCATCTACTTAGATATCTAGTTTTGGAATGAGAGTGTCTTGAGGGGATATTATCCCTCAACACTCCTTTAGGAAATTGATTTAATAGTATTTAGACATATCTAGGATGTTCCATTATTATGAGTGGGTACAAGGATTTGTGGGATTTTTTAGTGATCAATGTGAGTATCTTTGATGTGATACTTAGCATGGATTATATGACTCATTATAGAGAATGAATATATTTATAAAATTTATAATAATATTTTACATATCTTGAGGGTGATTATTTTATCTTTTTTGGGGACTGGGATTTATAGGGAGGTTTTTCTATACCAGACCATCACCAAATTTTTTTGATCATAACCCAATTAATGAATTTTGTTTTGGAGGATGAATAGGAGACAAATTAGGTTGTCTTTATTCCTATGGTAGATTTGTATTAGGATTATTTTCTTAAATACTTCTTGGGGTGACCAAACTATAGGGAGGCTGAGTTTATGATTTATCTGGTGTGGGGTATAGATCTCATATCTATTTCTCCAAATAATATGGATTTGGTCAAAAATAAAGGGATAAAATTATATATGGAGGATTTAGAGGTTAGGGAGTTTATTCACCCAATAAATTTATCTTGGGGTGATCATGTTTTTTCATTAATAAGAATGGTGTTAGTTTTTGTTTATGCATAGATTTCCAAAGGAAAATTCTATTAATGATCAAGAATTGGTATTCACTTCTCAAATTGAAAACCTATTTGATTAGTTAAGGGGACCCATGTGGTTCTCTAAGATTTATCAAATTTATTTTTACTATGATTCGTGGGTAAGGACAAAGGATTATCCATATATTAATTTAATAAGTGGAAATAGACTATATGAATTTCTTAGAATATTATCAGGTTTGATAAACACACTAGAAATGTTTATAACCCTGATGAATAGGGTTTTTAAACCATATCTTTATTCCTATGTAGTCATATTCATTGATGGAATTTGGTTATACTCATAGACATAAGAGGATCATGTTTAACTTTTAGATATTTTATTGAGTACATTGAGAGAGAATTGGATTTATAAAAATATATTTATGTTTTATTTCAATATTAGGGGGTAAACTTCTTAGGGAACATGATATAATAGATGGTCATATCAATGAACCTTATTAAGGTCAATGTTTTGGTTTCATGGGGGTCTCTTAAGAATATATTAGACATACATATTTTCAAGGGGTCGGTAGACTAAGACCATAAATTCATTTGATACATCTCTTGATTTATAATTTCCATGAAAACCCAATTCAATAAGGGGGGAAGGTTTCAGTGGTTGAATCCATAAAAGAGATCATTCAAGGAGATAAAGGGTGGTTTTATGATTATACTGATCCTAAACATACCTATTTTGGGTCAGTGGTATACATTGTATTGTAGTGCATCAGGAATATTTCATGGGGTAATGTTGATATAGGGAGGGTGAGTAGTCGATTATAGGTCTAGGTAGATGAGGTCCCACAAGAAAAACTACATGAATCAATACATGGATTTGGAAGTAGTGGTCCATTCATAGAAATATTTGTGTCACTATATGTTGGGTAAGAAATTTATTTTTTACACTAACCATAATGACATAAAATTCATATTATATTTGGGAAACCTAAACTTTTGGAAAATAAGTTTGGTTAGATATATGTAGTCTTTTTTACATTGATGTGGTGTATAATCCTAGAAAGTGGAATGTTGTGTTTCATTCACTTTTTATAAAGACTTATCTCCAGTTGGTGAAAGAGTATGGTATCATGTGGTAGTTGGTGAGCCTCTTTGCTGTTCTTTATCTTGATTTCTAGAAGTATCAAGGTATATATACACTCACAAATCATTGTATGACCTCGTTTCTCTTGGATAGGGTAAAGGAGAGTCGGTTATTGGACTCTTATTACTGGATGATAAGGTAAAACATATATTATGGGAAACTGCCACAATAATGGACTTGGGATGAGTTAGAGTATTATATGTTCAAGAGAGAGTTTTTTCCCAATAATCATGTGTGAGGGGATGATGTGAGACCCACATATATTGAGATGGGTTTTTCACCTTAGTTTTACAAAGGTACGTCACTAAATCCACTAAAATTATTTATTAATGAGGATAAAGAAGTATATATCAGGATTCATACCATGATGTCTCATCAGTAAGAAATTGAAGTCTAGGAATTAGAGACTTTCTCTACTTCATATACTACCCATTATAGTTTAGAAATGGGACAAGTTCAACATGGACTTCACAATTGGGATATCAAGGTCACCTCAAGATAGTGATGTGATATGGGTTGTTTTTAATTGGTTGACCTAGGTGGTGCATTTATTTTTGATCAAAGCGACCTGATTTGATGATGATTTGGGAAGGCTATATAAGTAATATGTGTTATAACTATATAGTTTTTTTATATTATTTTATCGTATATGGATTCAAGGTTCATGTGACACCCCAAAATCACACTCCGAGATCCAGTTCCATAAATACATAATTTACATACTATCATGGATACCAACTGTAGATTCCTAGATATGACTATCCCATAATTAAACAACTTAAAACAAATTTGGTATTAAATACATTCTAAATACCTTTTAGGTTTATATATTTTGATATTTATGACAAAACATAAAATAAAAAAAACCATGTCTTTCTCAACTAATGGATATTTTTTCAACTATGTAATAAACAACTAAATCTATAATAATTATTTAAAATCTCATAAAAATATCCACAAAACTATTAGGTTAGATATATCATGTGTAATACATTTCTTAATAAAACGAGGAAATAAAAACATAATAAGGTTTGAGCTCAAATGCTCAGTTAAGTAAACATATAATAGAAAATATAAAAAATATAAGAATTGTATACATAATATGGTAGGAATAAATAATATGAATAATTGAATAATCAACTAAAACTAAGATCATTCTATATCCAATAAAATTAATTAAAACATGGATATGAATAATAATTATCTCATACCAATGTAATGCATAATGTTGGATGTCAAAAACATATTTCTAATGACTTATTCCAAGACAATATACTAATATAAGGATAGGTATATACAAAAACCCAAGTTATTCTGTCTCATGCTACTTATTTATGCATCGAGTGTCTAAATAATGTCAAACCCAACCTATCACTTGATTAAGTCCAATTAATTCACCATAGTAGTCAATAATGAATATCATATCATTCCTTAAGGAACTTCTAGATGAATAAAATCATGAATATCTTTATAATAAAAATTATGGAATGTAAATACAAAATCAACTTGTGTTTTTAGCCAATAATAATTAATAATTTCAATACTTCCCCATAAAAAAAAGGATAACCTAATCCTAAACCATCAGGATAAATAAGTTGTATGTTTAAACAATACATTGTAAACCTTCCAATAATCATCTGTATTGGAATAAAAACTTAAAAAATTCTAATAATTTTACTCATGTAAATAAAAGGGATAACATGATCATAACACCTTGAGAGGAACAAGGTGGATGGTTAAAAAATACATTTTCAACTTTCATAAGTGATTAATAAACATACGTATCAAAATAAAAAAAATCAATGGTTCTCTAAATCAATAAATGTAATAGCTTTTGATGTAAGAATCCCTCAAGATATAACTGTATGAATTAGTGTTATATAGTTAAGTAAATGTTATAATAACATCATAATAATCCATATATAGGAATAAAGTAGACATTTTCAAAATAAAATAACCTTGGTGTAACAAATTATACATATAAATATGTATAAATAAATAAAAAACAACCTTTCAAAAGAATACTTCAATGATACCACCCTAGAAGGGATCAGGAATTGGTTTTTTTTTACCATTAGTTCAATCCCAAAAAATATAAATATAAATAAGATGATATACCAAGAAAAATAAATCTAAATTAGGTAAATCCTTTTTAATATGAAAAGTAAAATGGAAGTGGAAACATAAAATAGTTTTTAGAAAACATTTTTAACATTTTCATAAATGAAAAAGTTAGAGGTAACTTCTAAAAGTATTTCAAAAGGTGAAATGAAAATTAATTGAAAAACATTAATTTTAAAATTAATATTCAATAATAAGGCTTTAAAATGATATAAATTTTATCTTGGAGAAATTTTTAGAGGAATAAAAAACATAATAAAGTTAAATGAAACCCCATTTTAATATTTTAAAAAATACCTTTGTTGGGAACTCAAAATAAAAAAAATGTTATAAATCCTTTTTTTTAACATAATTTTCTAAAATTTTAATATAAAATAAAGTATAAAAACATTAGGGTTTAAAAACCCAAGCATGGAAGAATAAATTTCAAGATAAAACATGTAACTCATGGAATATAAATAAGAGTTACTAAAATCCATTACAATTTTGAGAGGGTATAAATCAATGGAAAAATAAAGTTAAATCGTGAATGGAAGTGAAATTTATAATACCAACAATAATTTAAGATATTATAAGTCAATGGGGTAATAGTTACACTATATAAAATGAAATCATGGTGCATAATATCAAACATGTCTCATGGAATTGAAAATGGAGACAAATAACCCATGCAGCTTGAGTAGTATTAAAAGCTATGGAAAGAGAGAGAGAGAGATTTAAATTAAAATTAAAATACAATGAATAAAATTTATTTCATGATATAATATCTCAAATATTCACTATATACATCACATAAATTTTATTAGGTTCATAATACTAAACATGTCTCAAAGACAGAAATTTGAAATGAAAACCCTTACCTTGGTTCTGATTTGTTCTACACTTGTTTCAAACATCTTGAATAACTAAATTAAGTTCATTAAATAAATTAACATGAACTTTATTAATAAATATATCAATTTATACTCCTAATTTATTATAATTCTATATATATATATATATTATTTAGATTTTACATATCTTCAAGGTTGGGTATAAGTAGTATTTATCGCTTTGAACTAGCTTCATGAAAGAGGTGTTGTTAAATTTTATTTATCCAAATTTAATAACTATTATATGATATAAAATAATGAAATATATTTTCTTAGATAGTTTATAATTCCATAATTTCATTTTATGGTAGTTTTGGTTATGATCCATGAGGATAAAATTGGTGACAAACATATTTCGGTTATTCTTAATGGAAAAAGAGTTATTTCTTAAATAATGAGTTAAATTTTTATATAACCTTACAAAAAAATTATTTATTTATACCATATTATATTAGTAAATAATTTATCAAATTCATTCATGATATAAATTCATAGTATTGTTCAAGTAGGTGGTTAAACTGTTCCAAATATAAACCAACCATGATTAATGGATGATTATGAGGTGATTTAGTTATAATATCATTATACCAGAATTATAATGATATTATTTAGTATTTATTATTGTGATATATCAGAATTTTAAATAAATTAAAAGATAATATAATTTATATAAATTCGTTACTTAGAAATAATATATCATTTTCCTCTTAGTACACTCATTTTAAACATTAAATTAATGATAATAATTTGGTGATAATGTAATTAATAGGTTATCCAATTTGAAAAACTAGAAATATAATGATATAATAAAAAAACATTTATCCTTTAATCACATCCTTATATCCATTCATTAAAGGAGGTAATGAAAAATAGAATACCTCATTCTATGGAGGCGGTAATTTTTACGTACGCTTGGATGATGATTTCATTTTAATAGAAAGGGAGAAAGGTGTAATATGGTTTATTATTTTATATTAATAAAAAATAATTCAATATAATAATTATTTATTAAATTTCCCTTGTATTCCATCATTGTAAGGTGGGGAAGGAAAATTAAACATGTTGTTTCATGGAGGTGGTTTTCCGCACAACACACAAAAGAAGAGTTCATTTTTCTTAATAAAAAATGGAAAAGGTGTTTATTGATCATTACCATAGAATAATAAAATTAATTATATAAAAAATAATAAATTCATTACATAGGAATTTGAAAATTATAACTATAAAAATAAAAATATAAAATAAATATGTTAAGTAAAAATGATTACTCAAGTTGAGAATTTTGAGATTTCCTTGGAAGATCCCTTAGAAATGGATGGAAAAGGATAATATATTGTGAGTTGAAGCCCAATATAGTGAATTATTATTCTAAGTGAAGGAAAATTTTCAGGGTTTCATGAGGAAACTTAATTTTTATAAGTAACATTAAGGGGTGGAAAGAGTCCCAATTTATAAGTGGTGGGGATGAAATTTTGTAAATAATTCAACTTAATATAAAGGGAGAAAATGTTAAACATTTTTCGTGGCTCTAAAAATTGAGAATATTTGATTTTAGAGTGATATAAGGTTGATCATATCTCAACCAATAAATCATAAACCTATTTTCAACATGTTTTAACCCATTTACCCAATGAATTATTACTTTTTCCATTTAAGCTTTTTCTGTGGTAACTAGTTTTTACCTAAGATAACTTAATATTTATCACTAAAAATAAATATATCCTTATTAGATAATTTCTATCCAAAAATTATAAATTTTATATTCATTTAATTTTTTTCAATTTATAAAAAGTGATACAAATTAATTCTAAAATAAAAAATGTATAATTCATTAAAAACATTTTTTGAAAATATATTTTTTATGTTATGAAATATCATATATGGGTTTTTAATTAAAAATAACATTTTAAAATTATAAATTCACTTTTAAAATACATATTTGGTCTTATAAAATTGTTTCAATATTTTTCAATTTATACTTATTTACTAATAATTTCATAAAATTCATTTTATTTATAAAAAAGATATTTTGTATTATTCACCTAAAAACATTATTTTTAGAAAAAATGTAAATATTAAACTTAAGGAAATATTAATATGATGAATCAAAAAGTAATTTTGTTTTTTTTGTTATTAAAATTCTAAATTTTAGAAATCTAAATTTTAAATAAAAAATTGATATATAATGAAAACTATTTTATAATAAAATACCTTTATTAGAATATTAACCATTCTCATTCATTTTTCCTATTATTTACTAATTAAATTAGTATTATCCAATTAATCATATAAAATATATTGTATCATCATTAATATCATATTTATTGGAATATAAATTCACATTTCATATAAAGTAAACATTTTAAAAAATACATTTCTTAGCATAAAATGATCGTATTAGTCATTTTAGCCAAACCAATTGAATTTCATTCATATTAAAAGTTTCCTTTATTATAAGTGTCATGTGTAGAGAATGATATTAAAAACATTGAATTATTTAAAGGTAATAATATATTAAAAATTTTGGGTGTTACAATTCACATCATAAATCTAGCACCTTAATGAATTTGAGTTCATTGTACCATCCTCCGACTGATGGGTAGTCTGAGAAAATGATCAAAGTATTGGAGGATACATTACAAGAATGTGTTAAGTATTTTAATAAGTGTTAGTAGGGTAATATTATATTGGTAGAGTTTACCAATAAAAATATTTATCAAATATCTATTCAAATAGAACTCTTTAAGGCCCTGTAAAGCAGGTCTTGTCAATCATTTTTTTACTAGATAAAGTAAAGTGAGTCATATGTTATTTGGATATGTCTCATACATGATACCTTGGAGTGTATTATATTGATACAAAAGAATTTAGATACATATAAAAGTATTAATTTATCATATGATTATTGTAAATGTCAACCTATTGAGTTAGAGGTGGGAGACTAGGTATTTTTTAGAGTATCGCCTCAGTTGGGACTCAGGTGATTGCAGAGACAGGGGAAATTAATGTTGTGTTTCATGGGTCCATTTGAGGCTGTTTAGAGTATTAGTACATTAAAATGTTTGATAAATCTACCTCATGCATAAAATTTTATGCATTATACATTTTATATATATCCACTTTGAAAATATCACTTGAACCCATCTCACGTGATTAGTGTTGGTGATGAGGAGATGGAGATTGATATATCATTAAATGAGTGACATGTATACATTATTTATAGAAGAAATAAGATACTTCATAGGTATAAAATACCATTAGTATATTTATAGTGGTATAATTTAGGTTTCTATGGATCTAAAAACACTTTTTTAATATAGTGGAAAACATTGAAAACCTCTAATCCCAAGATCAACTAGGCATTGAAACTGAAACCATGTAAACATAAATGATGAAATAGTGAACCTTTCACCATTGATAGTTGTTGTTTTTATCTTCAATATATGTTTTATGAAGATTTATATGAACATACAAGATAATATTCCCTCTGAGTTATATCCAAAGATCGATCTGAATCACTCAATTATCAGAAAGGACCCTCCTCATTACCATGGTATGCTAGTACCTCAGATGAAAAAGGAAGAAGTGTGTAAGATCATCAATAAGAATCAATAAAAATAGATTGCAAGTTTAAACACTATATTCATAGACTTAAACCATTTTATACAAGCCTTGGAATATTCTAATTCCATTCATAGAATTTACTCAAACATTAAAAAATGGTTGATTAATTTCATCCATTTACAAATTATTTATAAATATTTTGTTGAGTGTGAATGAATTTATAAAATAAATGCATATTATTCTATATATGTTTCATCATAAAAAATCCTCACAATCAATGATATATTTATGAATAATAATACCTGAATGTTAACCATTAACACTTATCTACCTCATCAATTATAAAATATGATTGATCCATATCCAAACAATTGTGATATATTTATATTGTGTAACACAATATAGTAAAAGGTAGTGGCTATAGTGATGTGATATTGTAGAAACCCCAACCTCAGTAACCTGGAGTCAGTGTGTACTTTATTTCATTATCATAATATAAAAAGAATCACATCTCGAAAGACCAAATTTTTTATTGGACTTGGTAAAGTAAATACATAGTTGATTCTATATTACATCTGAAAACACAAATAATTACATTTTTTTTTTGAGAATAACATTATTCCCTCTAAAGTATCTTTGAAACTGTTATGACCCGACCGTACCTGGGCTCGAGCCGCAACTACCCCAAGCCCGCCTCCATAGGCCAGGGGATGGCGACCAGCGCCGAAGGCACAACAACTCGGGGAGGCCTTTTCCTAAGTACCTGTACACACACATGCAGTACACTCAATGCAACAGTGCAAAGTAAAAGAAAAGACAAGTAAAGAATAGGGAAACTGCTATATATATATCACAAATGTGCATCGACCTCTAAACAGTACAAGTAAAGTGCTGAAAAGGAAAAAGGGGCAAAATACGCACCCAACCAGAAAAGGTGCCACAACCCAGCAACAGGTAAACAAAAAGAAATAGCTGACGGGTCTCTCACCTGGAACCTGGCTACGACCACCACACGCGGTCCTAGCTCCCGAACTCTTAAGCTCCTCTGAAGTCACAACCAACCTGTCCATTGTCTGCAAGGGCACACCAAGTGCGGGAAAATCCCAAGTAGGGGTGAGTATAAAAATACCTAGTAGGATACCCCGAAGGCTCGAGGGATAAACAAAGGAGGTACCAAAGGGTGAACAGTAGATCGAATAAAGGAAAGCAAAGGAGTACAACAGAGAGTCCAGCTCAACCCAACAAGAGGAAAGAAGGTAGACTCGTCCAGGCACAAGGAGCTGGAAACGGTGAGAAGATGAACTTCTCGTCGAGTCTTCGCTACCTATAGTAGGAGAGTAGACTAATCCAACCACGAGAAGCTAGACACAGAAATCACGTGGCATACCCCGCGCATCTTCTCCTCTCCTGGAAGGAGAGTAACCAAACCCAAGAAGTGGGTACTAGAAACAAGGTATATACATATATGTATTCTCAACAAGAAACCCAAACAAGATCTTAAGGGGATCTCCATCCCGTAGCTCAGCCCAAGAAAGTGAGTCGCCAATAGTCCTAGAAGTAAACACCATCATCGATGCCCAGCATCCCGCATGTCTACCCTGAACTACAAGTCAAGGGGCTCAAACCACTGAACCTCGACATTATCTGCTTTGGGCGGCACTGACTCGCCCGCACGATTTTAGGTCGCGTCACAAGGACGCGTCTCGGTGGGGGAAAGTGCCCATCATACTTGAGAGTTTCGGGTTAAGTCAAAACACACCTCGTCACTGCCCCGTAGTCGAGAGGTCTCCTCAAATTCAAAGTTGTTCTATCACAGACCCGTACAACCAAGGGTCCCGCTCCGGTGATCATGGAGGAAAGACACAGACTAGCCTAGTAGAAAGGACTGAGTCTGGAATATCAACGGGTGTCTCACTGCCCTTCCCTTCTGGAGGGTAAACCATAATACATCATCAGGTAACCCACTGCCCAGCCCTGCTGGAGGGTAGACCTAGAATAAGATATCGGTTGACCCACTGCCCAGCCCTGTTGGAGGGTAAACCATAACAAGTCGACAGGCGACCCACTGCCCAGCCCTGCTGGAGGGTAGACCTGGAATAAGCTGAGAGGTGACCCACTGCCCAGCCCTGCTGGAGGGTAAACCTGGAAGAAGTCGACGGGTGACCCACTGCCCAGCCCCACTAGAGGTTAAACCCTAACAAGTCGACAGGAGACCCACTGCCCAGCCCTACTGGAGGGTAGACCTGAATCAAGACGACGAGCGACCCACTGCCCAGCCCTGCTGGAGGGTAGACTCTAAAGAGTCGTCGGGTGACCCACTGCCCAGTCGCTGCTGGAGGGTAGACCCTAAGAAGCCATCGGGTGACCGAATGCCCAGTCCCTACTGGAGGGTAAACCCTATAAGTTAGTGAGAAACCCGCTGTCCAGCCCTGCTGGAGGGTAAACCCAGAACTATTCTGGCCATCCCTACTAAATGGTACAACACTGGCTAACCGGGCACTGAGCGGGTACCGCGAAACTGCTCAACTCCAGAACAACTCATCTAAAAGAGGTTCAGTGCCTGTTCCATCACTGGGTGTCACTAGCACCGCTACCGACCGATCCATTGAGAATGAAACCAGGGGGAGACCACTCAACCCTGCTGGTCAAACAAATGAGCATAGAGCCAGGGGAAAACTCCACCATGCTGGACAAAAAAACAAGCACAGAGGGACCCTCTACATCGCGAGAGGTCAAAGTACACAAAGCAGAACACGGCACGCACGTAGGGATCACACGATGTGTGGCCCCAAGTCAACCCCAACCAAGCGCACAAACATTCTCAGGTACAAACCACACGTACCTTCAAGTGATCTTGTATACTCCCAGAGTATACCACGTCTCCAGCCCTAAGGCTATCGTGAACACGGCACCCCAACATCAACATGAAGGGCATAAACGTAACTTTTCCAACTTTCCACCTCATCGGTTGAGGCATAGCCATCCACATCACTTCAAGCATTTACATCACTCACACGGGAGTGCACGTGATCACTCGCCAAGGGTCTGCTACAAACACGGTAGAAGAACCGCCACCGGGGCACCTTCACATTTCCACATTTAATAAGATCGCGTAAGAGGCTCTGCCCACCTGAACAGATTACACCATTGTAATCCTCGTGGAAATACATGCGAGATAGACTACTTACTCGCCTCAAACGAATATCCAAAAGAAAAGTCGCCAACACCACCTCACGCCAGAACGGCGTCCTGTGATCCTGAGCCTCGGCCCAGAAAACAGTCAGGCGCATCGCACCAATGTGATCCCCTTGGGAAAACACGTCAAAAGCACTACTCACATAAGTGCAACGGATATCCAGAGAAAAAGGTGCATTTCGGCGCACCGCACACAAGCGGTGCTTCGTGGGACCCACAACCCGGTCCCGAAACACAACGAACGGATCACACTGTTGCGATCCTCTCAAAAAAGCACACAAGATGGACTATTCACTTGTCTAAAACAGTCACCCGGTGAGAAAGATGGAAAATTACCGTCGACGCCCAAACGGCACTCGTGGGCCCCACACCATCATGCCTAATTAGAGATGGTGGATTTCACCATTGCAATCCCCTTGGAAAATCATCCAGAATCGACTGCTCGCACGCCCCAAACGGACGCCCGGTGAGAAAGTCGTTAAACGCTGCCCGTAGCTCAAAGACGGGTCGTGGGGGTCATGCCTCAACTTCAGACTCAATGCCTAAAACCACCCTCGAAAGCTCTGTCTCGGTGCCAGGGTCCCAACACCACTGACAGCGCTCAAAACGGACATTAGACACGTCCGCGCCGTCCAAAACAAGAATTCCCGGGAAGCCCGCTAAGCTGCTTTACGCACGTGCCGTGCCCCCGAGCCTCTCGTCTCGGAAGTTAAAACTCCTGAAACCACGTCATAACACCCGCCTCGACGTCAGGTCCGCACCACCATAGACAGCGCGCAAAACGGACACCCATAGCTCAAAATACAGGCGTCCATAATTCTAAGGGGGATTACCCCTGGGCCGGATCGGCCCGGTCCGGCCGGTCCGGCTCGCTCGGGCCGGCCCGCTGAACCGCGGCCCAGCCCGGCTGAGCCCGGTCCATCCAGACCTGCGGGCCGCCGCACCGTGGCCCACTGACTCCCGTGAGTCCTGTGCGTCCGCGCGGGCTCCTCCACCGACCGGCCGACACGGACGGTCTTCTTTTTCCACGGAGACCCGTGGGACGCGGGTCTCGGTCCGCTGATGGGGTCGCGCCGCGACCCTGATCGTCGCGCCCTGCCAGCGCCCTCGGCCTACCACCACTGAGCCGAAAGCCGCTGTCGCCACCTACTGGAGTCGCCGCCACCATCCCGGAGTCGCCGCCGCCGCCTAGAGCTGCCGGAAACCGCCGGACGCCGGAAAAAAAACCAAAAACCCACAGAACTTCAGCGGACTATTGCGATCACCTCGGAGCTCGGAATTCAATTCCAGAAGAAGCATCGGAAAGATCAGAACATACTCTATGCGACTATGGGCTTGGATCGAAGATCGGGCAGCAATTCTATAATGCAAAATTAGAACGAACAGGGTGCGGGAAATAAAACGAAACAAAAACAACGCCAACCTCGTGGGACTAAGCCCGTCGCTTCGTCGTCAACCCACCGGGGTGGCCGCGCCTCACTGAAGATGCCTTGCTAGAGATCGGCTCTCTGGATCTGGAGGATATGGGAGGGTTTGAGGAAGAAGAAGAAGATGAAGGGGTGGGGGTGTTTAAGTACAAATCACTTAAACGCTCGCCCGACAGCCCCGAGCCCAAAATTTTGATGGGGTTGGGGTTAAGAATCCCCTAGGCTAAAAACCATGCTCCGAGCGCAATGGTGGTCTCTTAATTTTAATCTGAGGCCCCATTCAAAAGGTACAACGCCCACACTTGAGGCTTCCAAATTACAAAAACTCCCCCGGGCCATTTTTCACAGACGGCCCGCACCCGCGAAACTTATACCCCTCCTAGGGTAAACGACATGCTCTAAACTCAACGGTGTCCTCTGTTTTCCAATCTGAGCCACCGTTTAAGAGATAATTGAGTTTAACCATTAAATGAATAAATTAATTAATTAATTTATCCGTTTAACGTTCTGAAAGCGAGCGAGGGGTCCAAACGTCCCGCGCCAACATACTTTATGTCGTTCTTAGGGTAAAAACTCCATTACGGACCCATAAATACACTCAGATCCCTGATCCGGATCACCGTTTAGGATTTATCCCATTTATTTGGCGTTTCCAGTGTGAACGCACTGAAAATTTAATTTCGGCCACTCCGGGGCTCGGAATCGCACGCCGTCTGAAGGCGCTGCTCTGGAATATCATAAAGAATATTCCAAAGTCATTCACAGCAAAAACCAGGTTCTTACATCATTCCCTCATTCAAGATTTTCATCCCCAAAAAGCAAAACCAGGGAACAAATCAGGGTAATAAGCCCACACCTGGCTCTCCCGTACCCAGAAGAACCCACGCACAGCTCTACATCACCGCACACAAACCAAAGGATTGATCCATTCATGTGAGGTCTGCCCTCGCCGATGTCGTGCATAGGAGCACACACACCTTTTCTTGGGTGAGTCGCGTGGGAGACGTCATGCACCCAAACCAGCCTCTGGGGTTAAGGCAAGGTGGTAGGGAACCTCGTCATCCCTTTTCACAGTCTCAAACGGCCCGAAGGCTCTCGGGGGTATCTCACCTCCCCGACTGAACCCTTACGTCGCACGCCGCGACTGGAATCACTGCCCACACCTGGAACAAGGCCCGGTGATTCCCTCCTTCAGAATATCTATATGGTGGAACACCCAAGGATATCTGGTCACGTAATATTTCACCATCGATGTCTCGCAACCAAGACTCTATTACACGCTTGGAAAGCGATGGAGTCGACACCATCGACTAAAGAAAAAGGTCCTACACCCTTTTTTTTTCATACAGACACAGGGTTACACCGACGCCCCGTGCCACCCTGGTAACACCTCAAGCAAGGAGCGGGGAGGAAAGCATTCCACACATAGAGTCTAACAATTCTACTGCAAGAAGTAGAAAAACTATAGATCGTACCTCTTATCACCTCATACTCTGCAGGATCGTAGAAATCCAAATCTCTCGGTTGTCTGTGGTCCCAACTGTCAGCTCCTGGAGCCTAACGTGGACCACCTAGTGGTGATGGGAAGACCTCGTAAGGTAATCCTCCACTACCAGTTCCTCCCACTCCTCTGCTAGCACCACCTCTCTGGGTGCTACTCCGATCACGGTGTTGCCTCTGTCGTGGTGGTGCACCCGCTGCCTGCCCGAGGCTCTCTGCATGCCTGGTCGGGCAGTCCCATGCCAAGTGACCTCACCCATCACAAGAATAACACCGCCGCTCCCTGAGCTGTCCTGGTTCCCTCTGGCGCCACTGTGGTGTATGACCACGGCCCGGAGCCCACTCACAGAAGGGCACCCTCGGCTGAGGCCCTGCACATTTCTACCATAGTTGTATACGACCACGTCTCCAAAATTGGCAGTGAAAGGCCACCTGCGTCGAGGTCCTGGTTGCCGACGCCCACTAGTTGCGGCAGACGTCTCAGCTCCAACGTGCTTGCTGCCACCACCAACTCTAGAACGTGACAGGAATTTCTCTATCACCAACGCCTGCTCTAGAACCTCGGCATATGTGGAAATTACCAAGGGTACTATGACAGCACGAATCTCTCTGCGGAGACCCTACTCAAACTTTTGTGCTCGAAAGTTGTCGTCATGGACCAAGTCCAGGTAAAAGCGTGCACGGTCTGCAAAACTAGCCGCGTACTTGGCCACCGTCATCCCTCCCTGCTGAAACTGCAGAAGCTTCTGAATCTGAACGGAGCGTAAGGAGGGGAAAAATATCCTCACAAAACAACAACTGGAAGTCGCCCCATGAAAGCGACGACTCGTCAAAAAACTGAGTCATTAGACTCCACCAACACCGAGCTACTCCACGAAAAAGGTTGGCTGCCAAAGCCACTCTCCGATCTGTTGGCATCTGCACAAGCCTCAAAAGGCGAACCACTGTCTCTAGCCAAACCTCTGTTGCCTGAGGGTCTGGCTCACCACTGAACCTCAGCGGTCTCTACTGCTGGAACTCACGGAGCACGTTCAACCTGTGCTCAAACTCAGCCTGCTCTACTAAAGCTGTCTACTACTCAACAGGTGGGGGTGCTGCTACCAGCCCACCCGGAGAAAGGGGCTTTCATGATGGGTCCTGGACTATGGCCTCGTAGCTCACAGGGTCTTCTTCATGAACCAAAGCTGGTATCCTGGCCGGCTATCTTCGTGGAGACATCCTGAATATTATCAAGGATTGTCGCGGTCAGATGAGCATATATGTATATACCAATAACAACGATGGGGAGCTGACTCAAGAAGGACAGTCAAAGACCCAATCCAATGTAATGCACAATCCAATTTTTCCTTGCAACAAGTGTCTCAGCATACCGAGTCAACAAGCAGGTTATCAGGGTCCTGGTGAATGGATACGTCGGTCGTCGCACCATCACTGGACTCCCTGGCCTGAGAGCCGCTCTTGAGACACGTTAACACTGTTGTCATGATATCCCAACCAATTCCTCTTTTAGGGACGTCCAAACAATGTCCCAAGGAACGAACCACCTCTGATACCACTTTTTCACGACCCGACCCTACCCGGGCTCGAGCCGCAACTACCCCAAGCCCGCCTCCATAGGCCAGGGGCTGGCGACCAGCGTCGAAAGCACAAAAACTCGGGGAGGTCTTTTCCTAAGTACATGTACACACACACATAGCACACTCAATGAAATAGTGCAGAGTAAAAGAAAGGACAAGTAAAGAAAAGGTAAAGTGCTATATATATACCAAAAATGTGCATCGACCTCTAAAGAGTACAAGTAAAGTGCTGAAAAGGAAAAAGGGGGAAAACACGTGCCCAAACAGAAAAGGTGCCACAACCCAGCAGCAGGTAAACAAAAAGAAACATATGACGGGTCTCCCACCTAGAACCCAGCTACGACCACTGCACGCGGTCCCAGCTCCCGAACTCCTAAGCTCCTCTGAAGTCACGATCAACTTGTCCGTCGTCTGCAAGGGCACACCAAGTGCGGGAAAATCCCAAGTAGGGGTGAGTATAAAAATACTCAGTAGGATACCCCAAAGTCTCGAGGGAGAAATAAAGGAGGTACCAAAGGGTGAGCAGTAGATCGAACAGGGGAAAGCAAAGGAGTACAACAGAGAGTCCAGCTCAACCCAACAAGTGGAAAGAAGGTAGACTCATCCAGGCACAAGGAGCTGGAAACGGTGAGAAGATAAACTTCTCATCGAGTCTTCGCTACCTATAGCAGGAGAATAGACTTTTCCAACCATGAGGATCTAGACACAGAAATCACATGGAATACCCCGCGCATCTTCACCTCTCCTGGAAGGAGAGTAACCAAACCCAAGAAGTGGGTACCGGAAATAAGGTATATACATATCTGTATGCTCAACAAGAAACCCAAAAAAGATCGTAAGGGGATCTTCATCCCATATCTTATCCCAAAAAAGTGAGTCACCAACAGTCCCAGAAGAAAACACCATCATCGATGCCCAGTATCCCGCACGTCTGCCCCGAACTACAAGTCAAGGGGCTCAAACCACCGCACCTTAACACTATCCGCTTTGGGCGGCACTGACTCGCCTGCATGGTTTTAGGTCGCGTCACAAGGATGTGTCTCGGTGGGGGAAAGCGCCCCTCGTACTTGAGAGTTTCAGGTTAAGTCAAACCACACCTCGTCACTGCCCCGCAGTCGAGAAGTCTTCTTAAAGTCAAAGTTGTTCCATCACCGACCCGTACAACCAAGGGTATCGCTCCGGTGATCACAGAAGAAAGCCACAAACTATCCAAGTAGAAAGGACTAAGTCTGGAATATCAACGGGTGTCCCACTGCCCAGCCCTACTGGAGGGTAATTCATAATATGATACCGGGTGACCCACTACCCAGCCCTACTGGAGGGTAAACCATAATACATCATCAGGTGACCCACTGCCTAGCCCTGCTAGAGGGTAGACCTAGAATAAGATATCGGGTGACCCACTGCCCAGCCCTGCTGGAGGGTAAACCATAACAAGTCGACAGGCGACCCACTGCCCAGCCCTGCTGGATGGTAGACCTGGAATAAGCCGACAGGTGACCCACTGCCCAGCCCTGCTGGAGTGTAAACCTGGAAGAAGTCGATGGGTGACCCACTGCCCAACCCCCCTGGAGGGTAAACCCTAAAAAGACGACAGGTGACCCACTACCCATCCCTGCTGGAGGGTGGACCTGAATCAAGATGAAGAGCGACCCACTACCCAGCCCTGCTGGAGGGTAGACTCTAAAGAGTCGTCGGGTGACCCACTGCCCAGTCTCTACTGGAGGGTAGACCATAAGAAGCCGTCGGGTGACCCACTACCCAGTCCCTGCTGAAGGGTAAACCCTAGAAGTCAGTGAGCAACCCACTGCCCAGCCCTACTGGAGGGTAAAACCGAAACTGTTCTGGCCATCCCTACTAGATGGTACAACACTGGCCAACCGGGAACTGATCGGGTACCGTGCAACCGCTCAACTCCAGAACAACTCATCTAAAAGAGGTTCAGTGCCTGTTCCATCACTGGGTGTCACTAGCACCGCTACCGACCGATCCATCGAGAATGAAACTAGGGGGAGACCACTCAACCCTGCTGTTCAAACAAACGAGCACAGAGCCAGGGGAAAACTCCACCCTGCTGGTCAAACAAACGATCACAAAGGGACCCTCTATGTCACGAGAGGTCAAAGTATGCAAAGCAGAACACGGCACACACGTGGGGATCACACGACGTGTGGCCCCAAGTCAACCCCAACCAAGCACACAAACATTCTTATGTACGAACCACACGTACCTCCAAGTGCTCTCATATACTCCCAGAGTATACCATGTCTCCAGCCCTAAGGCTATCGTGCACACGGCACCCCAACATCAACACGAAGGGCGTAAACGTAACTTTGCCAACTTTCCACCTCATCGGTTGAGGCACAGCCATCCACATCACTTCAAGCATTTACATCACTCACACGGGAGTGCACGCGATCACTCGCCAAGGGTCCGCTACAAACACGGTAGAAGAACCGCCACCAGGGCACCTTCACATTTCCACATTTAATAAGAACTCGTAAGAGGCTCTGCCCACCTGAACAGATTACACCATTGTAATCCTCGTGGAAAGGCATGCGAGATAGACTACTTACTCGCCTCAAATGGATATCTGATGGAAAAGTCGCCAGCGCCGCCTCATGCCCAAACGGCGTCCCGTGATCCCGAGCCTCGGCCCCGAAAACAGTCGGGCCCATCGCACCAATGCGATCCCCTCAGGAAAACATGTCAAAAGCACTACTCACATGAGTGCAATGGATATCCGGAGAAAAAGGTGCATTTTGGCGCACCGCACATGAGCGGTGCTTCATGGGACCCACAACCCGGTCCCTAAACACAACGAACAGATCACACTGTTGTGATCCTCTCGAAAAAGCACACAAGATGGACTATTCACTTGTCCAAAACGGACGCCCGGTGATAAAGATGGAAAATCACCGTCGACGCCCAAACAGCCCTCGTGAGCCTCGCACCATCGTGCCGAATTAGAGCGGACGGATTTCACCATTGCAATCCACTCGGAAAATCATCCAGAATCGACTTCTTGCACGCCCCGAAAGGACGCCCGGTGAGAAAGTCGCTAAACGCTGCCCGCAGCTCAAAGACGGGTCGTGGGGCCCGCGCCTCAACTTCGGCCTCAATGCCTAAAACCACCCTGGAAAGCTCTGTCTCGGTGCCAGGGTCCCAATGCCACTGACGGCGCTCAAAACAGACGCCAGACGCGTCCGCGCCGTCCAAAAAAAGAATTCCCGAGAAGCCCGCTAAGCTGCTTTACACATGTGTCGTGCCCTCGAGCCTCTCGTATCGGAAGTTAAAACTCTCAAAACCACCTCATAACATCCGCCTCGATGTTAGGTCCACGCCACCGCAGACGGCGTGCAAAACGGACGCTCGTAGCTCAAAATACGGGCGTCCAGAATTCTAATGGGGATTACCCCTGGGCCGGACCCCGCGGCCCAGCCCTGCTGAGCCCGGTCCAGCCGGACCCGCGGGCCGCCGCCTCCCATGAGGCCCGCGCGTCCACACGGGCTCCTCCATCGACCGTCCGACACGGCCGGTCTTCTTTTTCCACGGAGACCCACGGGACGCGGGTCTCGGTCCGCCGTCGGGGTCGCGCCGCGACCCCGCTCGCCGCGCCCTGCCGGCGCCCTTGGCCTGCCGCCGCCGAACCGAAGGCCGCCGCCGCCTCCCGGAGTCGCCGCCGCCGTCCCGGAGTCGCCACCGCCGCCTATAGCTGCCGGAAACCGCCGGACGCCAGAAAAAAAAACCAAATACCCGCAGAACTTCAGCGGACTATTGCGATCACCTCGGAGCTCAGAATTCAATTCCGGAAGAAGCATCGGAAAGCTCAGAACATACTCTACGTGAATATGGGCTTGTATAGAAGATCAGGAAGTAATTTGACAATGAAAAATTAGAACAAACAGGGTGCGGGAAATAAAACGAAACAAAAATGACGCCTACCTCATGGGACTAAGCCCGTCGCTTCGCCGTCAACCCGCCGGGGTGGCCGCGCCTTGCCGGAGCCGCCTCTCAGGAGATTGCCTCGCCGAAGCTGGAGGGGAGGGGAGGGTTTGAGGAATAAGAATAAGAAGAGGAAAAAGAAGAAGGGGTGGGGGTGTTTAAGTACAAATCACTTAAACGCCCGCCCGACAGCCCCGAACCCAAAATTTTGGCGGGGTCGGGGTTAAGCCTCCCATAGGCTAAAACCATGCTCTGAGCGCAAAGGCAGTCTCGTAATTTTAATCTGAGGCCCCGTTAAAAAGTTACAACGCCCAAGCCCGAGGCTGCCAAATTACGAAAACGCCCCCGGGGCCATTTTTCACAGACGGCCCGCGCCCGCGAAACTTATACCCCTTCTAGGGTAAACGGCATGCTCTGAACTCAACGGTGACCTCTGTTTTCCAATTCAAGCCACCGTTTAAGAGATACTCGAGTTTAACCATTAAACGAATAAATAAATTAATTAATTTATCCGTTTAACGTTCTGAAAGCGAGCGAGGGGTTCAAACGTCCCGTGCCGACATACTTTATGTCATTCCTGGGGTAAAATATTCATTCCGGACCCATTCGTACACTCAGATCCCTGATCCGGATCACTATTTAAGAGTTATCCCATTTATTTGGTGTTTCCAATGTGAATGCACTGGAAATTTAATTCCGGCCACTCTGGGGTTCGGAATCGCACGCCGTCTGAAGGCACTGCTCTGGAATATCATCAAGAATATTCCAAAGTCTTTCACAGCAAAAACTGGGTTCTTACAGAAACTCGGTCATAGTACACTTTATGTAATCCTAGGGAAAGGAAAATAAATAAGGGTGAACTCAAATTCTTAGTAAGGGTTAAGTATAATAGAAGCAATCATGAATTAATAAGAATAATCAATATATAATGGTAAATAACTAAACACACATGTCATGTAATAAATAAAAAAAGAAAAAAGTGCATCTAGAGATAATATCAATGCGAAAATATCATGGATAATAATCAATATGGAAAGGTAAATAACATAAAACACATTCCATTTAATAAATAACATTACTATCATAATTAGATAAGGCATAATCAATATGGAAAAGTAAATAACTGAAAACACATTCCATTTAATCAATAACTGAAAATTAAATGAACTCAGAGATAATATAACTATGAAAATATCATGCATAATAATAATTGAATTCTAAATGAAGTGAATGCTTAACTATTTGACATCATTTCTCAGGAACATGATATCTCTACCATCAAAATCTATCCAAAAGACAGTTTAAAACTACTCGATACAAACTCATTTGGTTTGTCCAACTTATTTCAAGATAGATTACCAATTTGCCTCATGAGAATATTGATTCATTTAGGATATATCTATAACCTATCCCCACCCATGTCATCATGTCCAAAAAATTCCTCATATATTGAATAATCTATTTATTTCATGAATATAGTTCTTTATCATCAAATATCCATATTGAGTAAGGAATACAAATTTATCAATATTTCTCAAGATAAAAAAATAACATTCAATGTTGAATATCACATGTAGAATTAATATATTGTTTAAGAAAAAATTATATTCAGGATAAATAATATGGATAATTAGCAGAAATTTAATGTCTACAAGAAAGTGAATAATTCAAGGAAAAGTTAATGACTACAAAAATGAATCAAGGAAGTGAATATCAATACTTTACTTAGTCAAAATTATTATAAACCATATATAGGAAGAATAATTATGGAATTAATATAACATATACTCATTGGAGTAGTAATAGAGGGTTGTTATCATTGATGAATAAAAATACCATAAAAATATCTTTAAGAAATATTCTTAAGGAAAATATCCTTTTCATTTTGAAAAATGATTTTTAAATCTAAAAGTTCACAAAAAAAATTGAAAATAATTTTCTTGGAATATAATCATTGAAACATATAAATTAATATTTAAAAAAATTGAGTGTTCATGATGGCTGAAAATTCTATTCATGTCATACATGTTAAAACAAATATTTATTTAAATTTTTTAGTAAAATCCAAATGAACATTATTTTGAAAATAAAATGAAGATTACTTTAAAAAAAATTGTAAAAGGTAAAAATCTGTAAAAAATTATTTTTAAATAATTTGGAAACGGTTAAAAACATTTTTTTAAAAACATGGTTTTAGAAGAAAATATATTTTTGATCGAAGAGAAAAATAAAGTAGAATTTTATTAAAAAGATTTTCTAAATTTTGTTAAGTACCAAAGAGTGTAATTGGTATTATTACTTGAAATATTATGAATAACTAGAGGAGAATAAAATTATATTATTTTATTATATAATTATAAAACAATTTTCTTTAACTAAAATTTAAGAATAAACAGTCTTCATGAGAATGAGATTATGAAATAAACCCTTACAATGATCATAACATTGAAGTAATAATTATTCAATAAATCATGTTTCAACTATAAATCCAAATAAAAAATTGTAAATAAAACATAATCTAATTAAAATTTCATTAAACACATAATCTTATAGTATTAATTATGATGATGAAGTAATATAACTCAATTAAAAGAAATTGAGCCGTGAAATTCTTTACCACTTGGTAACTCTTAATAAAAATTATCTTGGATGAAATAATTGAAATTGAAACTAAAAATACCATGAATTATTATGTATTAATTATATTAAATGTGAAATGGTCTTTGTATACACCATATAAAATAAATTGGGTCATAATATACAAATGTTCTTCAATGAAAGGAAATTGAGACATAATCCTTTACCTCATGCTTACTTTTCATTGGATATTCTTTAAACTCAATTATAGTGGTTTTAAACATGTTATTAAATTATAAAATAATTATATTAATATTTATAATATCATATACAATCCTTTTATAACATTTTATCACCCTTTTATTAATAATATTTCATTATTTTCATTGTTTCAGGTGTTAATTGCCTTGTTTTCTCATGTGTGTTTCGTCATGAAAGATCTAGTTATTGTGAAAAATCTATAGTAATATCATATAAATAATAATAACAGTGAAATAATTTTCATATTTTTACATAAATTTTACTTTTAATACCAATAATTAAAGATTGTTAAAAAATGGACTATGTTACAATCATAGAAACGGTAGGTCGTAGTGCGCATGAGTAACGTTTCCATTTTCCGATGATAATTTTGTAAAGTACATAAGTGATATTTTAAATTTATATAATGATGATAATATAATATATAACATATTATTTATTTAAATATACTTATATATATCATCCATTTTGTGTGGTGATGATAATTGGGTCACATTACTTCGTGAATGCGGTAGTCCGCACATACACGAACGATGTTATGATTTTTAAGTGACTAAAAATTAAATGATATATATTTTCTTTTAAGAATAAAAAATAATTCATTAATATCATAATTATTTTATTTATATTACATATAATCATTTAATTTTTTTCTTATCACTTTCCATTCAAAGTGTTAGTAAAAGATGAATCACATCGTTTTGTGAGGCAGTAGTCCATTGTACATATATCATATCTCATATGGAAAAAAAGTAAAATATATATATATAGTATAAAGATTAAATGTATATAATTGTTTTATAAATATCATACATATACTTTTATATTCATCATTATACCCAACCGTGATAGGTGGTAATGGAAGAAAAAATTGCATTGGTTCACAAGGCGGTAGTCTATCGTACACATGAATGATGATTTCGTAACTCATTTGATGGAAGTGGAGTTTGTTTTAGGAAATTACATTGACATAAAAAACTCAATATATTCATGATATTTAGGGTATTATATAATCATTTTTTAATAAAAATTTATAGAGGTGTAGGAAAAAATGAAATAAAGACGCTCATTGAAGAACGTTACATCTTCTTCGAGTAACCTCCTTAGGTTTGCACCAAAATCCTTCTTAAGTTGGATTTATACCAAAAATAAGGATTAAAGTATGAGGGTATTGAATTTGGTAAGTTTTTTGGTCATTTATCAGCTGAAAAAAAGGGTTTAGGGTGTTAATAATAGAAAATAGTGGGTGGCCTTTTATAAGTGAGGTTAGTGACACACTTGTAATTTTTGAAAAAAAAAGGTTTACCTACATTTTTCACATGAAAAAAGGTCCAAAAGGGAGTTTTATCCATTATTAGACATTATAGGTTGTAAATATTTTTATAAAATATATTTTAGATATGTTTTTAGGTTATTTTAACCCTTATATTTTTAGTTTAACCCCCCCTAGTATATCCATTTTTACCTTAATAGTGGTAAATAATTTTTACTGTTTTCGTTATTCATTTTGGTAGAAAATTAAGTTGGACTTATTAGATAAAATAAATTATTTTTATTAAAAATATATAATCCATTTTTTAAAATTTCATTCATATAAGTGGAAATTTTTAATTTAAAATTAATCTCACAGACATGATGAGAAAGCGTGTTTTCAAAGAGAAAATGTTCAAAATTTCAAATAGTTTTTATATCAAAATTAAATATGAAAATGATTAAAATTACATAAATTGAATTAATAGATATATTAATTAACTAATATCACTTAAAAAATTAAAATATAATTTAACTTTATAAATAATTTAAATTAAAATGTTGTTTTTAATTAAAATTCATTATTTTTCACTATTCATCGAAAAATTAAACATTTCATAAAAATACAAAAAATTAAGCCTAATATAATTTTAGTATTATTATTTCAAAAATATATTTCATTTTATTAAATAAATTTTCTAAAATTGGTAAAAAAAAATAGTTTTAAATAATGTGATCAAAGTGTGACTAAACCATTTTTTTTTTAAATTCACTTTTTCAGAAAATATTTTTTCTTTTAAATGGTTGTTATTTTATTACCAATTGTTAGGTAACTAATAAAAATGTGTAAACTATACATTTTTATAATTTATTTAACCCAATTCACACCATCTATTCAAACGGATAGGCGATAACTATCATATTAAATAATAATATTAATCATATATTTTTAATCAGTAAAGCTTGGTCTTGCGTGTAACGTAAGCTATAAAGGAAACTCGTTCTTGTGTGTAAAATAATATAAACTCATTTTTTAATTTAATGAAATATACTGAGATGATTGAATTTATTTAAATATAAATATATCATAAAGTCTCAGGGTGTAATGTATTCTTATAATATTTGTGTTGTGTGTTATATAAGCTATCAAATACAATGTTCCTATTTTAGAATTTTGAAGTGTTAAATTATCCCCCACCTGTAATAAATTACTTCCCCACAATTAAAACTTGATATTGGAAATAATGGGTTTGAGATTTATAAATTCATTTATTGAAAAACCCCACATTGTAAAAAGGTTTAATAAAATGTCCTCTTAATAAGAGAGAAAGGGAATTAAAAAGGTCATATGGAATAACATATAACTAGGTTTATATATAGGATAACATTGGATGAAAGTGGATATATAGTCATGGAAGAAAAGAGAAAATGATTATATATAGAGATAGCTTTCATGTATCATAAGAAATTTGGTGATCAGTGGAAAGTTAAGGACCTCAAAAATATAAATGTGAGACGATCTAGAAGACCATTTGATTTATCGGATATCAAGGTAATGGGATAACATTTTTTTCAAGATATTTTTTCTAAAGTTGAGGAATTATTTTACTATTTAAGAATATAAGGAAGTACACTTACTTAATACATTTATATTTCATAAGCACAATTTCATCCTTTGGTTTCACTTTGATCAATTTCTAATTCATCCCTTACTCTAAGAAATGAATATCCAAAAATGAATTTTTTATGCCTGAAGCACTAAAATTCACTTTTAACAAATCACAATATCCATAAAAGAGTGACAATTTTTTTCATCTCTCTATAAATATTTTCAAAAACCATTATGGTTAGAATAAGTTATCAAGTATAATAAATTAATTTGTGAACCTCAACAGTAACACCACTGGTTCATCATTATTATTTATTCCTGAATCGTTAAACTAAAAACAATGACATATTAACCAGTACATCAAGTAGGATTATGGTAGGTGCTAAACCCTTTTCATACTTCTATAATGGGACCAAGCCCCATGTCCTTTCTAGATGCAATGGTCTATCACCCAACATGTGGGTTTACATTTTTTTAAACTATATTAATATAATTCAGATAAAATTACCAAAAAATATGATGTATATCCTTGAAATAAAATTAATCATTAAATATCCATTTTACTAAGGTTTTTAATATAACCATTTTCCACGAAGTCTAATAATATTATTTTATTTTTAATAAAATGTCATTAATGGTCATATTAACCCTAAAGGTTATCAATACTGTTAAATTTATGTGTGTAAAATTTAAAGGAAATATTACTAAAATAATGTTTCCACTAAAACATTTTCTCATAAATTTATCCCAAAATATCCTTAATCTTGGTAGAATCATATCACATAAAACCCAAAAATAAGTGCTTAAGAATTTGAACTTAAGGTTAATCTTAAACTCATTAATCCATGATAGTATCCATAACTCTTAAGTTAATGAAGACATATATGATTCTGAAATTTAACAGAATCCTTAAATGTTTCATGATTCTTATACCAAAATATCATTTGTAAAAATACTTATATTGTATAATTTTGGAATAAAAATAAATACTTTAACCATTTTATTTCAACATAGGTCCTTCCTTGGTCTAGGAGTTAACCTTTAGATGAGGGAATTAAATTGGATAATTCATTGGTTACCCATATTTAATACATTAAACTATAAATGGATCCCTAGTATGATATTTATTTCTTTTCATCATAATATTCATTTTTTTAATGTACCAAACATGGACACTACTCAAAAGCACCTCGAGCATGGTTGGCCACATGGTCTCAAGAGTATCTCCCTAAATGTCAGAGGCTTCTGACTTACAGCGAGGTCCTAAGGTGTGTTTGTGGGGAGACTGTGATCTTTTATTAGAGTGTGACATAATATAATATCAATAACAATCAATTGGAGAAGTAGTATAACAGTCAGAAAATAGATGAGTAACAGGAATAGATAACAATGAAATAAGGTATCTCATACTTAATGTTGATGATGTAATGTATCAACGAAGCATCCAAAATATTTATAAACAGTACAACATAATACATCTACAAAAATAACAAAAAGATCAAAAATTTCTATCTCCAAATAGCATCATGAGCCTTAGCTCAGTCTTGTGCTCCCATGCTCCTAAGCATGGTAGAAATTATAGCATCGAACTATGGGTGCTTTCCATGATCCCTACCTGTATCCAAATAATCTGTTTGGTTTCCCAATAGTGGCTTGAATAGAGTGTGGGATAAAATCTCAGTAGGTAATCAACCAAATATCTATACATTTCTATGTTTTGCACTATAATAAGCTAAATAGTGTGCAAGTGAGCAAGTAAGCACTACAAAAATAAAGTTCCCATTGAACATCTATAACAATAAATTGATACTACATATCCATACATGGATCCCTACAAAATAATTGTTATCTCCTACAACAAGGATGTTATAACAAACATAAATAACCAACACGGCCTCATCGTACATCCATACATATCAAGTCAACCATGGACTTTTTGTATAACCATAAGTGCTAGAACATCCACCGCCCTATCCTATAGTCAAGTGTATCGCAATTACCATGGTGGTTCCGTATAATAAATGTGTCATACCATTAAGGTTCATATCCAAGGTGTAGAAGACCAAGGCATCCTCATAGAGTCCCAGGATAATCTTGATGTAAACTTAGTAAGGGAACTAGTTGGAATCCTAGGAGCATGTCATATCGAACACATCCTATGCGAGTCCAAGCAAGCTAGATTCAAGGGGTTTCATATCCCAAGGAATCCCACAGAATCAAGACCCAAGGATCATACTCTATCCAAGGCATCCATTACCGCGTTTAAGATCCGAGGATCATCGTCCAAGGCATATATAGAATCCAAACCCAAGGTTTACCAACCAAACTATATACTACCATTTCAAAAACATATCATTGCATCCATCAGTCAATTCCATCACCACTTCCAACCATGAGTATACCCACTCATTTTTTCAATTTTCAAATCAACCATTCAAGAAATTAAAAAGTAACCAATGAGTATACCTACTCATTTAACATATCATTAAAAATCCATTTATTAAATTCAAGCATGGAATAACATGTTAACACAAGGAAAGGAGGCGAAACATCTCCTAACAAGACATATGATTCATACCATTTATATATAAGCTTACTCTTACTAGGTAAGCTATAAAACACATCCCATGGGTGGTTTAACGAAGGGAAAATTCAAGGTGAATACGTGGAACAATCCATGGGTGGTTTTGGGTTAGGAAAACAACCACCAATACATCACAAGGGAACCCAAGGGAATTCTTAATAGGTCCAATTCTCTTATTTCAATTTATCATTTTAATTTTGGGGTTGCACTTAAAAGTCTAGAGGGTGGCACCACAACAGTTAGACTAATAAAGAACCAAAGCCAATAGGAAAGGTATACACCACCTACCATAGCTTTGTAGTAGAGTGCTTGTCCAGTATCAACTATTTATTCGACTCAGATCAGAAGAAAATTGAAGAATGGATGAAGAACCTAAAAATAGGGAAAGTTATCTTGCACCTAAATAGAACAGCTAATACCAAGAAGAATGGAGAATGGGTGGAAAGGAATTGAGTAATCACTGATGAGGATCCAATGGGATGAGTGGCATTTGAATTAGATATTGCATGGAGTATTAGAATCAAAACCAAGAATATGCTTCCAAGGGAGCTTCAAAATGAAGCATTTGCTGTGCGGAAGAGAAAATGATATATTTTAGTTAAAATAGATTTAATTAGATTTAAAATTATTAAATTTACCCAAAAATAAAGGCTTTCATGGTTAGAGTGTACGATTTGATAACCCATACACAGTTAGCTGTAGGGAAGGGGCATCTACACAATTTTCTCACACAGTTTTACTAACTATGCAGAAACCATGAAAAAATCCTCCATAAAAATTTTAGACCAACCTTCTCAGGAGTGTTCTTTCTCTCGCATGGTTTTCTCAAACCGTGTGGTCTCCCCATGCTCTCTACCCATGCCTCACATGGTTTTTTAGACCATGCGTCCTACCCCTAAAGGTTTACACTAACCATGTGCTAGGGAATTTTCAACCCAAATGTTGGGTTATAGGATTTGAAAAGCCTCAGACACCTACAAAACACCTATGATCAAATTGGGTATTCACATTAGACCATATTTAAACATTTAAACAAAAATAAAAAGGATCCTTACCACATAAAAAACCCTGGGTTCTTACAATTTCCCCCCTTAAAGCAATTCGTCATAGAATTTCCCTCTAAAGGGTGGTCAAGATTCGTCTGAGAACGAATCCATCCACTGAGCACATACATCAGACTCCCACTCCCAAGTCTCATCCAGTAAACGTTCATGCTTCCATAGCACCCATATTGGAGGAACTGACCAGCCTCAGAGAAACTTCATGCTCATATCAACGATGGGAATTGAATGCTCCTCAAAGGACGCATCAACCTATAAATCAACCTCCTCATGCTGAAAATAATGAGATGGTTTTGAGTGATAGTAGTGTAGTTGAGATACATGGAATACATCATACATATATTAGTACCTCTGAGGTAACTGCAACTGATAGGCTATTGGCCTGACTCGACCCAGAATCTTGAATCGACCAATATATCATAGTGAAATATTACCCTATAACATGATCCCTCTAAGTCCCAGCCTTGGTGAAACCTAAAAAAAGACTCGATCCCCAACCTTGAACTCTATAGGCTATCTGCGGTGATCAATGTAGGATTTTTGTCAAGATTATGTAGTAGACATACATTTTTGAATCAACTAGACCGACTCAGTAGTCTCCAACATGAGATGTGGTCCTAATAAAGCTATATTTCCTACCACTAACCAGCATAGGGGTGATTGGAATGACCTTTCATACAAAGACTCATACGATGTCATCTGTATAGTCGCTAAATAGAAATTATTTTCGGTGAACTCAACCAGGTAAATATACCTCTCCCAAGATCCCCTGAAATCTAGGATGCATGATCCCAGTATTTCCTCAAGCACCTGTATCATATGCTCTAATTGTTCATCAGTTTGAGGGTGGTATGTTGTGCTTAAAAGCACCTATGTAACCAGTTCTCTCTATAAACTCTTCCAAAAATTAGACATAAAGTGGGAATCCCTATCTTAAGTTATAGTTCATAGAAACCCATGAAGTCATACTGTCTCACAGATATACAACCTCCCAAGATCATCCAAAATGAATGTATCCTTGATTGGTAAGAAATGACTAACCTTCATGAGCCTGTCAATAACAATCCACACAACATTGCTACCTCGAGGCGAACTCCATAAACTGGTCATGAAATCCATTGTGACATCATCCCATTTCTACTCTGTAATAGGTTACTATTTTATAAATTTGATTGGTCACTAATGTTTTTCCTTCACCTATTGATTGGTGGAACACCTCATAATAAAATTAGATACTTGACGTTTGATGGTGTCCTTGTCGCGAGGACGATAAAGTTTACATTTATAAAACCCAACATATAGAACAATGGTTAATCTCAGGGTCACTCTCAAGGAAGCAGTATCGAATTCTTAAGTGGTCGTTCCAAAAGTATTTTTGGATTTTTTTTATATTTTTAAAATAGTAAAAAACAAAACTATTAATAAAATAGTGCAGTGATGAAAAAAACAAAAGGGAGAAGACATTGGATTAAGAAACAAATAGGAAACAGAGAAGACACGAAAAAAACAAAACAAAGGACAAGAAATACTAAACAACACAACAAACACAAAAGACATGGGACTAAAAAAATGACAGAAAGACAGACACCACAGTCAGGGAGAACAAGTTCCTCGAATTCCTATCATTGACCTACAAAATAATTAAATCTAAAACTCCTGAATTCGCTCAATGCATGTCCGATGACTTGGATCATACACCAATCTCACCTAAAAATTGAAAACTCAAGCATAGAATTTATTCACTCTTCAAGAATTCCTACGAACTGCAATGTGATTCACTCAACAGAGACATCCCAGCCAGTTATTGTTACTAGGCAGAATGATCTTGCTAAGATCCTCAAATCACACAACCAATATCAATTCTCAGTTCAAGAAATCGAGACAGGAAGGGGAGAAGAAGTGAGACGAGAGAGTAGAAAACCGATCTAGCACAACCATGTGCTCGTGCGCACCATAATTTTCTTTCACAGTTTACTAAGCTGAAGAAGAAAACGGTGATCGCGTTGATGCTCGGATCTTCAGATCACATCGGGTTTCATAACCTGAATCTAGCCCGAGAATTAGCTCCCCATCACTAGAGATTTGAGGTCACGTAACAAAACAAAGGGATAAGAATGAAACATCACAATTAAAACAAACAAAACTCAATTATAATCACAAACATGAAGCACAATGATGGAATTTATAGAACATAAAAAAATGAAAATGAAAACTAAAATAGAGAGACGGAGGATGGATGATTGGGAGATGGAGGAGCAGGGTCTCATCTCCAAGTTTAAGACGATCCCTAGTCTAGGATGAAGTTAATGGTGTGGTATGGTGAATTGTGGAGTGTCCCTCCCCCTCTTTTTCTACGAGAGGAGACATCACTCCTCTTATTCGAAATGAAAACAGAAAAATGTCGTGATAATTCCTAACAGGTTGAAGATTCCCACGTGGCTTGCTCACGTTTCCAGCCTTTAGTGAACCTCCCGTGAAAGTATTCATCCTCCTGCAACGAATCAAGTATTTACCACACTTTCCAAATCCCACGATCAGTTATGTGTTTCACCCATGATTTGTTTCTCCTTTAGCCCCCACGATCACTTCCCTCCGTGCAAAGCAATAGAAAAACACATGTGAGAGAGAAGAAAGAAACTAAGTAATAAATTATACATATTATAATAGAAATATAAAAAATATTTCTAAACAAAAAAATTATATATATACATATACCTGTTATTATATATATATATATAAGTATATCATTATATATTATTATATACATTATATATATTATATATGTTTTATAATGTGTTATATATATTATTATTATATATTTTATTATTATTATATGTTATAGAAATATTATTATAATTATAGATATTATTATATAATATAACGAAAAAAAAAATAAAGAAGGATTTGGGGAGGGGGTCAGGTCGCAGTAGCGGATGAGGGAAATGGGATGGGGACGGCGAGGGGGAAGGGAAACGACGATGGGGGCAAGGTGGGCAGGCACGGAAAAGTGAGGGTGGAGAGCAAGGTGGTTTGAGATTCATCAGGGGAGGCACGGCTCGGAGTGACAGACGGCGGCTATTCAGCTTCAAAGTAGGAGAGTTCGGATATGGTTCATGGTGGCATGGGGACGTGTCGGCTTCAGTTCGTCCAGTGGCGACCGGCGGTTCATAGGAGAATGGGGTGTTGGTGAGTTGCTGTAGGGGTGTCGGTAAATAATTAATAAACTAATTATTTTTAAAATTAAAAGTAATAAAAATGAAAGAATAAAAAGAGTAAAAAATTATAATTTAATTAAAAAAAGAAAATAAAATATTAAAGCATATTGAATTGTTTAATTTAAATTTTATTCAAAACAACAAAACTAATCACCCAAATACATGATTTTCACCAAGAATGATTATGAAACCAATAATGAGAAAAAACACAATAACTGTTAATTATTTAAAAAAATACAACCTTTTGAAATTAAAATGTCAATAAAAATATAAAAAGGATGTGGCAAAGAGTAATGAAAAATAGAAACATCAAACTCTTCCATACTTAAGTCTTTGTTTGTCCTCAAACAAAGGTATTCTTTTAACTTTTTAAAACATAAAGTATGGTTTGAAACATTGAGTTCAAAAAGTGCATGTTATGACTTTAAAAAAGCAGAGGAGCAGACAAGTCAGGGTTTTCCAGAATGTGTTAAAAAAGGTGGTCCTGCCTAACTTGAAAAAAATCACTAGAAATCAAAGGTCTCACAAAATCATACACTGCCAAGTATGTCATGCCTCCTATATAAACTCATTAATTGTCCTGATTCAATTTCAATTCAAGTTCTAATTCAAGGAGTGATGATAGGTCAAATTGAGTGGAATTAAAAGATTAACCAAAGGCACCTTCAACTCTCACATTCTAATAAGTTCCAAAAATTAATGTCCATTTATTCATCACTTTATTCATTCAACTCAAATGATTTTTAACCAAGTCAACCGCTCTCTTCTTCATTTGGATTCAAAATTCACCTCACCTTAATGAGTTCATTTTTGACAAGGGCGCTTTATTCTAATCTTTCCCAGCAAAATTCCATGTGCAGAGCGTTGTGCATAGCACTTATTCAAATTGAAATTGGATTTTATTTATTTATAAAAATGCACTCAGTGCACCTTGTCTCAGATAATCACCATAGGATCTTATTTTCCCCTTTTACTCCAGTTTCAAAAGACTTAAATAATTATAAATTGAGTTAACTTCCTAAAGTGATAAAAAAATTTATAAAAAATTGATTCCCCTAGGATCCAGTAAAAATATATAGTTTCCAAAGGTGATGATTCTAATTCCAAAAAAACTATCATGTCACACTCCTTTCCCCAATTCCTAAATAGAAAGTCCATAGGGACAATGCACAATTCCACTCAGCAATCACTCATCCTCATTAGTTTCAGACTATGTGTAACTCTCAAAATCCAGCAAGTAGTTATCCACTAAACATGACAGAATTGAAGTGCCAAATAAACCTCAAATAACACTCGATTGATGAAAGAATTTAAAAATTGTGAAAGATTTTGAAAAAAAATTGACCATTTTTTAAAACTTCAATGAGAAATTTGAAATGAAAAACAGAATGACCCCTCTCCCCCACACTTAAAACTAAACATTATCCCCAATGTTGAATCCTAAGGTGGGAGACAATAAATAAAGTTCTAAAATAGAAATTTAAGGGTGACATGTAAGTTCAAAAAGAATAATTTTCACACCGAAAATAAAAAAGACACAAAAACATATATACAAAAGTAGATAAAATGATTTTTTTTAATTTTTAATTTTTATTTGTTTTTTTAAATCACAGTTTCAGCATGAAATGTAATGAATGAACAAAAGTAGTTGGATAAAAGTGAGTAATAGGGTTCAAGAAGATTCCACAATTCAGTTCAGATAAGTTTACAACTCACTAGATTGAAGCAGCTAACACCCTATGTAGGAAACAGAATCATGATTTGTTTCACAATAAATCAGTGTACTCCCCTACACTTAATACCAAGAAACAGGAAATATAAATGTGCAGATTAAAACATTGAAGCATAAAACAGTACTCCCTTGAATGTGAAGCTTCTCAAGTTTAAATTTATCCAAATGCAACCTCCCATTATTTGCTTTCTGGAAGAACTCGAGTTACTCCATTCAAGTTCCCATATAATTAAAAAAAATTAAATCAGTCTTCATTTTAAAGCCCAAAAATAATTGTAACCAGGTTTATGTCAGGGAGTTTTATCCATGATCTTCAGTGTACTGTTCCCCTTGGTAATGATTAATTTCCACATGGAACTGACTTCCATTTTATTGAACTATTAAAAAGAACACACAAATTAAAATAGCAAGCATAATGAAACTAAAACATGAAATTAAAAAAGATAATCATGAGATAACCCCCTAGGTGGTGATATATTTTGACTTTCCATAGCTAGACAGTCATTGGATCAACCCCAATCTGATGGGGGATGAAGCTTCTTACTTAAGAACCACCAGATGTGTTTATTTCAACTTTTAGTGCAATGACACATTCAAAATACCCCTTATGTAGCTTCAATCAAATACCCCTCCATGGAACTGGAGTACCTCATGTAGAGTGATGGAAGGATAAAAAGGATGTAGGGGTACTGCGTTACTGTTTCTGCTTGAGGATTCATAGGTTGAAAGAATGAAGCTCTTGGATGTGACTCTTCTAGTTCAGTCGAATAAATTAGTTTCTCTTGAGAAACAAAGACTATGTCATCATCCACTAGTGAACCTATGCACTGATCCAATAATTCCTTTTCAATAATAATTCCCAAACTGGAAGTGTCATCTGGAACTGGGAGTTCCATATGTTCCTCATCATGTGCAACTTCAATTTCCCCTCTCTACAGAAAATCATAAAAGTGATATGCATCTTCAATACCTTCACAGGGATCAACATAATTAGGATCAGCTTTAATGTAATCAAATTCAAATAAAAGTACAGTTTCTTCCATGAAATTATCAACTCCCTGTAACAGTGTTGTTTATTTTTCCTCGTGATGGAATAGTGATCCTGGGAGAAGGTATGGGGCAAGAGTGAGGTAGTCAACCCCCTCCAACCTCTCTTGAAAACACACCACCTCATTTTCTAAATCATCCATGGAAGAAGAGAGGACGTCTTGTGCTGGAGACACCTATTGAATCATTGAAAAATCATTAGACAAATACATGCAATCAAAATCATAAGTCTGAAAATCAAGGAAATAATGATCATCAAATAAATGTCCAGCTTCATGAATTTGATCAAGTCCATCTTCTACTAGCCCTTGAAAACATCCTCAAAAATTGGTTTTGGAATTTCCATCCTTGACTCTAGGGGAAAATCCATATCAAAGTTAGGAAACTCTAACTTCTTCTTTCTTCTATTTCTTTTTTCCTACCATCTTAATTTATTTCTAAATAGTTTTAATTCAGTGGGTGGTGGTGATACTAAATTATCTTATTGTTTTCCTTTGACCTTATCCATGACTTGATACATCAACTGCATGATCTCATGAGAATAATTTGTCTCATCATTAGTAATGTCCCGATGTTTTCATTTATGCATCCAACATTGAAATTTAGAAACAACCTCCTTAATCTCTTGAAATGGGTCAAACAGTGACACTATCAGATTTATTAGAGTTCATT
The DNA here is from genome assembly GCA_963277665.1 of Viscum album. NCBI lineage: Eukaryota > Viridiplantae > Streptophyta > Magnoliopsida > Santalales > Viscaceae > Viscum > Viscum album. Next base: position 399,775,755 of record OY728148.1, read on the forward strand.
ACGGTTCTGCGTGTGTATTTTTCTATGATTTTTTATATGTTTTTTTTTTTGTTTTTAAATAAAAGAAAAATTGGAAAAACCACTCAGGAAATCGTTGCCTCCTCGGAAATAGCACTAAAATTTGATGGCGTCCTTATCGTGCGGATGGTCAAGTTTACATTTATAAAACACAAGATAAATCATTGTAGTTAAACTCGGGTTCCTTCTCAAGGAATTAGTGTCGAATAATTTATTAGTTGTTCTGAAAATATTTTTGAATTTTTTCATATTCTAAAAACAGTAAAACAAAAATCATAAGAAAACAGTGTAGTGGTGAAAATCACAGAAGGGGGAAGACGGTGGTTGAAGAAACAAAGAGGAAACAAAGAAGACATAGGAAAAACATAACAAAACAAAGAACAAGAAAGACTAAACAACACAACAAACACATAATACATAGGACTAAAAAATTATATAAAGATAGACACCAAAACCAGTGAGAAAAAGGTAAGACTCGGGTCAATTCACCCTCGATTTCCTATCATTGAACTACAAAAGAATTAAATCAATAACTCGCAACTTCGCTAAATGCATGTCTGATGAATCGGATCATACACCAATCTCACCAAAAAATTGAACACTCAAGCATAGAATTTCTACGCAACTCATGCATTCTTCCAAACTGTAAAGTGATTCACTCAGCAGAGCCATCCCAACAAGATATTATCACTAGGAAGGATGATCCTACTGAGATCGTCAAATCACACAACCAATATCAATTCTTAGTTCAAGGAATCGAGACATGAAGGGGATAAGAAGTGAGGCAAGAGAGTAGAAAACCAATCTAGTGCAAGCATGCACCCACACGCACCCCAATTCACTTTCATGGTTTACTAAGGCGAAGAAGAAAATGGTCATTGCATTGAGGCTAGCATCTCCAGATCACGTCGGGTTTAATAACATGAATCTAGCCCATGAATTAGTTCCCCATCACTGGAGGTTTGAGATCACGTAACAAAGCGAAGGAAGAAGAACGAAACATCATAATTAAAACAAACAAAACTCAATTATAATTACAAACATGCAACACAAAGATGGTATTTATTGAAGAGAAAACAAAATGAAAATGAAAACTAAAACAGAAAGGCAAAGAAAAGGCAGAGGATTGATGAAAGGGAGATGGAAGATGAGGGTTGTCACGACCCGTCCTCGGGCCCCTGTCGTGACTACCCCAAGCCCGCCTCCCATAGGCCAGGGGCTGGCGACTAGCACCAAGGCGTAAATACCGACAAAAAAGGGGAAGGCATTGTCTTTATAAAGTAAAAAAACACCACAGAGTAAGCAATCAGAAGTAACACTAAGTAAAACTGGGTACAAAAAGTAGTGCGGAAAAGTAAGTGGGACAGAATACATACCCAAACTGAAAGTAAAGTACAACTGGAAAGGAAGTACAGCAACTGAAAAGTAAAGCAGTAATGCCGAGCCATCCACTGGAAATCCCACCCAAAGGGTGGGTACAGATAGCCTCCTCAGCTCCTCGGGTCCTGCCGTCCACCCTGTATGCATCCCGTCCAGTGGTACTCCTCTAGGAACCGTCCATCTCTACAAGCCTCAACCTCGATCAGTGATGTCCGTTGTCTGCAACCAACACAACGTAGTGCGGGCAAAGCCCGTGCAGGGGTGAGTATACAATACTCAGTAGGGACCCCGATACCCCTGAAGGTCTCCCTGAATCCACAAAGGATAAACCACAAAGAAAAGATACAATCACGAAGTAACATCCAACACACTTAGGTATATGCCCATACATATACCCAAGTCATCAATCCCAGTACAGCTCCAACATCCGATCCCAAGATCGATCACGTCCACACAGGATAGCACAACCAATCCACACAGGATAACACAACCCAATCCACATAGAAAAGCAAGTCAATCATATTGAAGATAAAGATTGAAAATCAAGACTCAGCTCAAACCAGGATTTAATCACGATGTCGAAACCATAGCTCCTGGGGAAAATCCTCCTCTATCGAGTACAGTGGGTCTGCAGCTACAACCAAGCGCTTCTCATTAACCTTGGACTGTTGTAGTACTCCACCTGTCGAGTACTGTGGGTCTGCTGCTACAACCAAGCGCTTCCCACCATGGGTTTGCCGCTACAACCAAGCGCTCCCCTTCATAGCCTCCAGAGGTACTCCTTCTGTTGAGTACCGCGGGTCTGCCGCTACAACCAAGCGCTCCTCAGCCGTGGGTCTACCGCTACAACCAAGCGCTCCCCCTCATAGCCTCCAGAGGTCCTCTTTCTGTTGAGTACCGAGGGTCTGCCACTACAACCAAGCGCTCCTCCACCGTGGGTCTGCTGCTACAACCAAGCGCTCCCCCTCATAGCCTCCAGAGGTACTTTTTCTGTTGAGTACCACTGGTCTGCCGCTACAACCAAGCGCTCCTCCGCCGTGGGTCTACCGCTACAACCAAGCGCTCCCCCTCATAGCCTCCAGAGGTACTCCTTCTGTTGAGTACCGCGGGTCTGCCGCTACAACCAAGCGCTCCTCCGCAGTGGGTCTGCCGCTACAACCAAACGCTCCCCCTCATAGCCTCCAGAGGTACTCCTTCTGTTGAGTACCGTGGGTGTGCCGCTACAACCAAGCGCTCCTCCACCGTGGGTCTACCGCTACAACCAAGCGCTCCCCATTGGGCTATCCGAATCACACCGAGTCGGTCGATCAGCAGTCGTCAAGTCTCAGTCATCTCTAGGGTTTCATAAAGATTGAAAGTACTATAGTCGTCGCCATCGAACCCACGGAGGATTCTCATACGGTTGTCTCCATCGTCGAACCCACGAAGGATTTCAGTACGGAAGTCATCGTCGTCGCAGACGCAGCCAGCTCTAGGGTTTCCGCAAACAGCACGCTCGTTCCGGGAGGGTCCACTCCATGAGCCAAGAGGTCGATACATCAACTGGAACGTAGTCCAGAGTTGATGTATCCCAAAGTTCCGTCTCAACAAGAGGAACTCAACGTTACAGACGGCGCATCAATCGGACGCCCGGTCTGAGAGTTATTGGCTTTTTCGTTCGAGGGGCCTGGTTGGTTTTTAAGTCAAAACCAACCCGAATGCACTCCAACTTCGTCCAAACCTCAAGCGGAGTAATCCAAAAGGTCCGTCTCACTAAGAGGAAACCAACAAAGTCGACGGCACGTCAATCGGACGTTCGGAGCTCAAGTTATAAGCGTTTCCGCTCCGAGGGCCCGGTTGGTTTCGTGTTCGAACCAACCCGTCCATACCCAAAGTTCTCTGAAACCTTGAGTGTAATATACCGAAATGACCTTATCAGTCCAAGGATCGCATCGCAAGTGACAGTGCGTCGATCGGAGGTCCATAGCCCAAGTTATGAGCAAAAGACCGAAAGTGGTATGAAAATGGGGGGTCTGGGCCCGGTCCGACCTGGCCCAACCCCCCTGGGTCGGCCCGAACCGGGTCTGGGTTCGGCCCATTGGGGCGCGGCCCGACCCCGCAGGCGCGGCCCGGCCCGGCCTGGGCGGCTCGGCGCTGGCCGAGCGGCCGCGCGGCCGCGCAAAAGGGGGGGCGGTTGCCCCCTTAATTGACGTCGTGGCCCCCCACGTGGGGGCCGCTCCTTGTGAGCGGACGCAGCCCGGCGCCACATCCCCCCCTCAGTCCCGCGCGGCCTCAAAACCAGCCTCCTTCCGCCGCGGCTTCGGCCGCGACGGTCCTTCCCGGCGGTGCGCCGGGTGCCGCCGTGCCGACGTGGCGCGCCGGCAGGGTCTTCCACGGACCACCGGACGCGCTCCGGTGGTCTGTTTTGCCTTCCGTCTTCGCCAGCGGTCCTCCCGGGACCGGCTCTTCACTACAAATTCCTCAAAACGCCCTTGCGGCCTGCTTCGTCGTTTCCCGACGATCCGCACACCAAGAACAGAGAAACGGTGGGTTCGGACTTGTTCGTTGGTCAGCACCCACCACGTTAGTGGTTCAAACGATTTCCAACAATTTAATTATATGTCGAGGATACAATCCACATAAATTAAATTAAACCAAACCCCCTGCTTCAAGGTGTCGTCGAATGAAGGTTCGTCGCGGAAAAGAACGTCGCGGAAGAAGGCGTCGCGGAAAAAGAGAAACGTTGGCGTCGCGGTACATGGCGTCACGTCGTCGATCTCCGAGGTTTCAGCGTTATTCGTCGTCTTTCATTGGGGGGCCGATGTTCTTCGTCGTTCTTCGCGTTCTTCAACGAGGAAGAACGTTCCTCAAGTCTAGAGTAAAATTCTCTCCAAACCCTCCCGCACAACGAATTCGTCCCCCAAAGAAATAAGACTTTGTCTTATTTTATTAACACACACAAGCCATCTTTAATTTGAAAACTCAAATTGAATTCACGAATTAATTCACGCGTGTTGACCCATTAAAGAGGCGTTTTAAAAAGGCATGTAATTAAAAGGGGGGAGTTGCAAATTAATTGCTAGAGGGGGGTTCAAAAAGGGGGTGTTGAGGAAATTGAAGGAGGTGGGGGCTCGTGTGGGCCCCACCCCAACTTCCTAGAATTCTCCTCTTCCACACACTTAACCCACTCATAAAGAAATAAAAATAAATTGTGAAACAATTTTATTTTTTTATTCCTCACATATTTTTAACATCTCCTCCCGAGAAAATGCAACTCCAGGAAGGGTCTTCCTAAGTAAAAACCGGCGCTGCGGTTTCATCGGTGCTCTCGGATTTCAATTCCGAGAACCGGTTCAAAATTTAGGAAAACTCGCTCGTTTTTTCACTGAACGTACCCGAGCTAAACTTCAGAAATTGATTCCGGGCACACCGGGCCTTGGAATCAGGTGCCATCAGAAACTGCGTACTTGTAAAATTCCAAAGAAAATTAAGAAGAAGAAAAAATTCCCTTAAAATTTACGGGTCTTTACATTACTCCCACCTCAGGGCTTTACGTCCCCATAAAGCTACATCTCAAACTAGGGAAACAAAAGAGGGTACTGAGCACACATCTGAGCCTCCCGCTTCCAAGTGCTCTCCTGGAGGTCCCCGTGCTGTCATCTGATGTGCACTAGAGGAATCGACCGCCCACGTAGGACTGCTCCTGTCGATCCTCGATCTCTACTGGGACCTCCACAAAAGTCTCCCCATCGTCAAAGTCCACCTCCCCGTAGTCGATGATATGCGTCGGGTCAAGCACGTATCTCCTCAGCTGAGGTACGTGGATGATATCATGCACCCAGTGCAACTGAGGTGGAAAGGTCAAGCGGTAAACCACCTCGCCTACCCTGTCGAGAACCTAGAAGGGTCCGATGAAGCGCGGAGACAACTTGCCGCCCCGGCCCAAACTCCGTAATCCACGTCGCGGTGAGACCCGTAGGAAAACGTGGTCACCATCCTCGAACTCGAGTGGTCTCCGCCTCTTGTCAGCATAAGCCCTTTGTTGGCTCTGAGTTGTCCCCATCCACTCCTGGATGACTTGGACCTTCTCTGGTCCTACAAGAGCTGCTAAGATTTCTACTTTTTCGATAAGAGAAATCTGGTCTCATCCCCTGGATGAACCACATTCTTTGCCTAATACAGTCAATCCCGACATGGATGATACTAATCCATACCAAGGATGACGTCATAAGGCCTCGATGCTACTACCAAGAGATCCAACCGTTACTCTCGCCCCCAAGGGTTGAGTCACACTGTCGGCATCAGTGTGTGGTCACTGGGTCTCCTCCAGTAGGTATCTCAAAAGTGAGGGTCAAGTCAATAGTTTTTAAACCGTAACTTCTTAGTAACAACATAAAGAGAGGACATGAAAGTAAACGTTACAAATAAAGGTGTCTTTTATTACTGCAGCTCAAAGTACAAAGACACAAAGAATCTACAAACAAACATCAACAAAGCTAGAAGCAACAAGAACAAAAGTCTCCATGTCTAGAGCTAGTCCCGCTCCTGTCCATCTGCTCCCGGAGCTCCATGATCGTAGGCCTCAGTTGCCTGAAGCTGAGCTCTCCCATGTCCACCTGTTCCCTGTGGTCGGGGTGGACCTCCTAGTGGTGGTGGTGGCAGCACCTCGAAGCGTCGTCCACCTCTAGCTGCACGGCCATCTCCCCTGCCTCGGTCTCCTGCTCCTTGCGATCCGCCTCGATCAAACCTCTGCCTCTGCCTGGGAGGTCCTTCGTTTATCCGCTGGTCATCTGTATGGCGGGTCGGACAGTCACGTGCCATGTGACCAACCCCACCATAGGAGTAACACTGTCAGTAACGACCCAAAATTTCATTAATGGAAAATCCCTTTTGATCCAGTTAAATGTTTCTTTATGAAAAATGTTTTTATAAGATATCAACTTTTTTAGTTTTACTTTAAGATTTGTGACCGTTAGTTTTATAGCCGTTGAACAGTGATCATCTGGGTAGTTTAAATATAAGGCTTTAACGAACCAATTTTCTACTCAGACAAAGGAAGCGATGGCCTCATCCAGTAGAATTGCCCCTTACGAAGCCCATTTGTCGGAGCTCGGAAAGGAGGTGGCGTCTTTGGGCTTTGCCCTTGACCAAGCCCAAGCTGAGCTTCATCAAGTCAAGCTCGAACGTGATCGTCTACGGGAAAAATGGAAGTTGATAGAGATTACCACTCGAGCGATGTTATCCGAGCAACCCCAAGAGTCTGTCACCATCGCACACCTTACCTTTAGGTCTTATGCGGCTATTTTAAGGGGTTATGTAACAAATAAGTAGCACCATGTTCATGTACATTATTTTTGTATATAATAATGAATATAATTTCTAGTCATTTTTGATACATTGTAATTAGTTTTTAAAGTACAAACGGTGTTTTTAGTTATTATTTAATTAAGAATTATATTTTATTAAATTAAAGGATTTCTGAATTAAATAATATTTTAATAAAATATTATTATTAATATTAAATTAATTTTTATTAAATATAAATGATCTTATAATTTTATGAATGCAATTAAAAATTTTATTGAGGTTTGAAAGCCATTTCTGTCAAAACCTGTGAATTTTTTATAAATGTCGGTTTTTATTTTAAAAGTGAAAATTCACATATTTAGAAAATTATTTAGATAAAATAAATATTATTTTTGGAATCAGGACGTCTAAATTATCCAACGGTGAATTTTTCATAATTTTCTGAGACAGTCAAATTTTTGGGTAAAAATTAAATACCATTTAAATATATAATGTGTTTTATGACATCATAATGACCCAATGGTGATGTAATAAAATAGCATAATCCTTATGTTCGTCCAATATGTGTTTTATCATTAAAATAATGAGGTTTTGGGTTTGTTTGACTCACTTTTCAAAGCATTAATGGAGCCCTCAATACTTATTCAACACTTTGCCTTTTTAAATTAATTTCCATGGGAGTGTGACTCACCTCCACATAAGCAACCCTATTTTTTTAATAAGTTCGGACCTTGGCCTTGTAAAATATTGTTTTCCTCTTTCCTTTTCCAGAAACCATGGGCAAATACCATGGGATGGTTTGTGGTTTGGATTATTTTAATATAAGGGGTCCCAAACCTAAATAATAAAGAATTCTCTCACCTTTCCTATATAAACCCACCCATGCTCCCACTTCCTCCTCACCCAAAGCCCTTGAAGTTCATCCAACCTCTGACCTACTCTCTCTAGAATCCTCTCAAGGTGCCCCAAGCTCCCAAGAATCCTCTCACAAGCCTCTCTCTAGCCTTTGGAAGCACACTTCCAAGTAAGGGTTTTTTCTTCCTTTCTCATTTTTGTCAATTTTTCTTTAAGTTGTATTGCCCTTTTAATTTCATTTATGAATGTTGGGGTATGGTTTCTCACCTCTCCCATACTGCCCTCTTATTGTTTGAATGATGGGAGACCCCTTTCTCTCTCATTAAATGCCTCCCATGTACACCCGTTACTACTTCGAAATTCCGAAAGGAACCTTTTTCTCCTCTTTTATATTCAAGCAATACTTTTGTATCATGAATCTAAATTCCTTTTCAATTGTTGGGACATGTATCTATATGACCTTCTTACTGTCCATTACATGTAAATATGATGAGGAACCCCTTTATCTCTCATCAACCTTTTTTATGAATTCTTATGTCACGCCGTTACGCTGCCGAAATCACACCGATTTTCTAAGCCAATATCATTGTGTAGTGAATACCATGCTCATTTCTCCATCAAGGGTATTCACCTTTATGCACATTTAATTATTGATTATAAAGTTTCATGTATGAATTACACATTCCTTTATCGTGGAATAAATGATTATGTTTTATGAATCCATGTTTTATGATCCATGTGGCACACTTATGGATGAAATGAAATGTTTAAGAAGGGTGCGCCCTTTATAGCGCTCCAATGCATTGGGTAAAGTATAGTATCATGATACGTCATGTGCAATGAGTGTTTACTCATGCTAATTCAAGTGCAACGAGGGTTTACTCGTGCTTCAAGTGCAATGAGGGTTTACTCATGCTCCATGTGCAATGAGCCTTGGCTCATGCTAATTCAATGTTAAGTGTTGTTGCCACATTTCCATGTTATGATTATCATGCTTTATCATGCCTTTATGTTCATGTCTCTCTTATGCTCTATTGATATTCCTATTGCCTAACATGTATTGTACTCCTCATGTTATTCATTGTGTACTCCCTTACTGGGCTTTATAGCTCACCCTTTTATTATGCATGTCCTCAGGTTATCCCATGCAATGCTAAGTACGAAGGAATGTAGTGGTCATGTAAAGGAAGTTTTCAATAAAGATGTTGTATTTTCAAGTTTAAAGTTTTTATGTAATGATCCTAAGCCCCAAAGACACTAAACCTCTCGATCTTCTTTGTTGGATCAAGTGAAGTTTTATGTAATAAAGCATGTTTAAGTTGTAATAAAAAGCAGGGTTGCCATACTGTCCGCTCCTGGTAAGTCATTATCCACCCTGGGTGCCTCGCACACACGATCTTGTGTCATGCGGTCGCTCACCTGTAGGTCTGGTCCTCTTGGACCTCTGCGTCATCTGTCTACTGCCCGCTGCAGAAGACTCGGCCGCATGCCGACTAGTGGTGGGTCCTGCTTCTGGAGACTGCTCAGCAAGGAAACTCTCCACTAAGAAGGCTCGCTCCAACACCCTGACATGTGTCAGAATGTTGAGGGAGATCATCGAAGCCCTGATCTCATGCCTCAGTCCCTGCTCGAAGGTCTGGGCCTGGAAGAATGGGTCCCGTATGTCACGAACCAAATCTGGTCGCCGCCAAAATCGACACCAAACCCAGCCCGTGACAAGGCCCGAAGGGCGTTCCCGATCCCCACGGGCTGGCACAAGTGCCCGGGTATTATATAATAATAATTGGGAACGATTTACCCAATTTTATAAACATTAAACAACAAAAAAACTCAATAAAACAAATCTGGATTTTTCAACTAAAACCATCTTTTACAAAATTTCAGAACTGAATTACATAAGTTAAAACTACATTTAAAGACCATTACAAAGGTAAAAAAACAAATAAGGACAGACCAAGAACCCTTTTGTCAAGGGGCACCACCCTTATGCTATCTCCACAAGACTTCACTACCAAGGACCTGCTAGAAACCCGAACCACTGGAACAAAAAAACTGTACCCAACCTGCGACAACAAAAATAACCAAGTCTACTTACACCCAAGGGTGTAAGTAGGGTGTAAGCCAAAGCCCAATAGGATACCACCACTAATAGATTCCATGTGATAAACATTTAATGGCGAAAAGCATGCAAGTTTTCAAAGACATGAGATGCAAGTTAAAATTTCTAAAAGATGCAACATTAAATAAAAACAGTTTTTAGGTGGGCTAATTTAAAGAATAAAAACATTTAAAATAAATACCATAGCTACTGAATTTTCCAGCCTCTCATACTGTATACCGACGGTAATAACAAAGTATCCAGTGAGCACAAGCAATGGGAAATAACCCCTAGGCACTAGCTAGCTGTGGGTCTCAGGTACCTCGTATCTCGGTGAGAGTAACCATCACAAATATCCATTCTCGTGCACGAGCCACTAGTAGGGAACATACCCATAACCTAGTGGTCCCCAATAATCATCATCATAGTTTATTTAGAGTTGTAATCGTCAATCTTGCTAAGTGAAACTGAGGCCAAACCTCACAGATTCACTAGCATACTAGTACACGTCCACTCGCCTAGATACCCGGGTTTTCCCTTTGTGCTCAAACAAGTTCAACAAGTCAAGATATATAATTTTCACATGAAAATATCATTTCCATATCAAAAATTCACCAAACAGCCCACATTTATACCACACAAGTCACAAAAGTACACTTTTCATTCAAATTGATTTTAAAATCCAACTCATAGAAAAATAGCCCACAACACTCTTCACATTACATGGACACATCCACAAATCCTTTAAACCATTTTTATAAACCATACCAAGACATTATAACTCACATAAAATCCCACTCAAATAACATATAATACCATTTTCATCAACAAAATTCAATTTTCACAACACACTCACACAAAACAGCCCACAACCATGTTTTGCAGCTCTCTTCCCATTTTCTAAAACATTTCTGCACTTTATAAAACATTCTAATAAAAATATTTGAAATCTTAAATAACCACCATACCTTTCAAAAACTCATATTAGGTGATCACACCCCCCAAATAGTACATATACACTCTTTTATCCACTTTGTTTAACCAAACAAAATATTCACAATTTTCAAAAAAACAACTCAAGGGGTGTAACTATGTCTTGCACACAAAACCCATTTTAAATCCCCCATTTAAGACCAAAACCATACCAATTCCTATCAAAAGTAGAATTGGCAGTCCTAGATACTTTTATAAAAACACATTCAAGTGTTATAAAATAACCTTGAATAATACCACAAAAGATACAAATGAAAACACACATTTTCCTAAAATGACCTCAAGAAGTATAACAATGTTTTACACATCAAACCTATTCAAAACCCTTATTTTTATAACCACATGACACTATTAAATTACCAAACCATAATTGGCAGGCCAAAAAAGATTTAATGAACCAATTTCATAAGTTATAAACCACACCCAAATAAAACCCCATGAGTTACACATGAAAACACCCAATTTCATGTTAAAAAGCGACTATAAAATTTAACACATAACCAAATCAATCATAAACAGTTTTCACACCCCACACAACATATTAGGAATATGAAAAATGGTTAAATACAGAAAGCTAACTCATCACTAATTGTTTACACATGGAACCACCTACCTTTTGAGTCAAAACCCTTGAATCTTTGTGAGAAACCTCAACCGCACCTCCGCTGCACCACAAGGATGTGAAAACAATCCCTAAACCCTAATATTTCATCAAAAATACCCCGAATCAAACCCTAGGTATGAACCCTAATATCTGGAAACTCTATAAATTTATGAAAGTGGGAGGAAACCCTAAAGAGAAGGAAGGAATTGAAGAGAGAAACACATACCCAAAATAATCTTGAAGAAAATGACTCAAAATCCACCAGAATCTGAATTTCAAAACATCCAACAATTCATGGGATGTTCGAATAGGGATTATTAGATCATATAGGAACTGGAATGGGGGTAAAATAGTAAGAATTGAGAGAGTTATGATGTAAATAACTTACCTCCTCAAATCTACCCGATTTTTGAAACCCTAAGAAGTTCAGCACTCCATCGCGATGCAAACGAGCTCCAAAGAGGGGGAAATGAATGGGAGCGCGGCTGGGATCCTTAGGGTCGAGGGGGAGGTGGAATCACCGAAAACTTCATTATAATGAATAAGATATTAAAAAATTAAAAAAACAATTTAAAACTGGAAAATGGGATTTCGGGTTGGCCCAATTCTCAAATAAAAACCCAAATCCCCCATGATTATGGATTTATAAAGGCTCCAAATTTAAATGTGGTATTAATATATCAGGGTATCACATTTAGGAGTTGGAATTACTGAAAAATATTAAAAAATGAAAAAGTTATAAAAGAAACAAAAATTTATTTTTAAATCTGGAATTGGGCTCACGGTTTGGCCCAATTCTTGAAAACTCGCATATTCTCCATAAAACCTTTGGAAACCCCCAAAACAAAAAATGAATGGAAAATAAATTAAAAATAACTTTAAAATAAGTTATGTATGTGACAATTATCCCCACCTTGAAAACTTTCCGCCCCGGAAAGTCACAGCAAGGTCAAAGCAACAACCAAACCCAACTGAGAAACCAATAGGTACACCCTTGCCAGGTTTCACCCCCAAAGGTCAAAACACCTCCAGCGATCAATGATGGAAGGAATACTCTCACAAACCAAACTTACACCACTTTCCTGAAACAATCAAGTACATTCAGGCTTTATCCCAAATGAAAACTCCTCAAACACAATCTGAACAATACTCAATCAATTTACCCAAAAAAAACAACAACATTGAACAAGGTTACACTTCCCTACTATAAATAAATCATTGGAAACTCTCCAATATCAATGTTTACCCAATGAATATGTAGGTAGTTAGATATCTTCAAATGATAATACCTACTTCCCAGACAAGTACAAGGAAAAAAATATGAGTTACTCGTATGAAGAGACACAAATGGGCTCCCCACCATAAGAGACAACTTAAATTGTTTTCCCGAGACAGAATCAAGACACTAATAGTGGGAGGCCCAAACATACTCTCTAGTACAAAGGATATACTTCCATTAAATTTTTATGAAGGAACATTCATGAGAATCATAGTGGGTCTCCCCACTATAAGAACTGACCATCTTAACCGACCAGCATGGGACGACACAGAAAGACCCAAAAAGAAATTAAAGATTTAGGAAAGGCGCACGATTAGTCTGCATGGTTTGGGAAACTGTGCACTAACTATGAATATAATTCTTTCTACATGGCTTCCTAGCACACAGCCACTACTAAATGTGCACAAACTATGTGCTCAACCATGACGAAACCAGAGGTTTGAACTATTCCTATCTTTCATACTAAGGATAGGACTTTTTACAAGGGTTTAAATGGACCTGGGATTTCCCCTGACTACGAGCCAGCTTCTCTCCGAGACCTATGGATGGAGCTCAAATGATTGAAGCATCTTCGGCCTCGTAGTTAATGTTTGGAAACCCACTGAATGAGAATTCTTCTTTTCGGTGCCACCAAAAACTACACCGCAGTCCCAAATAAGTTTTCTAGACATAACACATTCCAAACTCACTTTACCTTATCCCGATATTTCACTGAAACAAGGTCTAAGAAGATACACACACATCACAACTAGTTTATTCAGGTGAGAAACAATAGAAGTAAAGAACACCTACACTCACATTCCTATAAAATAGATGATTTTGTAGTTTTTCCAAGGGAGACGTTCACCCAACACAACAGGGACTCTCGGAGGATTTCACGACTTTCATTTATATGGTCAATCGAGCACATGACATCATAAGGCATCACCGAACATGGCTATTGTTACTGATGTAAACAATGCATGGAGAGGGACCTTATACAACATCCCCAAACAACACACAATTCTAGAAAGTGTCCACAATATCCTATCGTGACCATATTTCTCAAACTGGTGGTTTAACATGAACTCATGCTTCAAAGAAACTTTGAAGAACCCCAAAGGCCCTCTTAGACACCATCAAGACACTCATCCAAAATAACAACCCTAGACCACATCCACCTTCGACGAATTAGGAAATATAAGAAACTATGGTCTCTTTCACCCATCCACAAGCACTCTCCCATTACAAGAGGATCTAAAAATCAAATAAAGGAATGGGTGTAGACTCAATCTAAAAATCTCAAGAAAAAAATATTCCTTATATTGATCAACTGGAGGGTCTTCAAACGGCGAAACAATCCGGGTTGCACTTCAGTTGTGCACTAACCATTAATGGGGGTGTACCTTATCCAACGATTAAACCCAAGGACCCAACCAAGATGGTCTATTAGTCAAGATATACCACAAACCAGATCTAAACACATGAAGGGAACCATCATAAATGTGTCCCAAAACATTTTTCAAAAGAGACCACTAATTGTCCCTATAACACAACTTACTGACCAAACCCAAACCCAAAACATAGTTCAAACAGGAGGGGTTCTTGGACTCAAAACATCCCACAACATCAACATTTTCCAAAAATACATAATATAAACCATTCCAAACAATTCATCAAGTCTTCATGTTTCTCTTTTAAAAACATTTCTTTGAAAACAAATGGTTCAGCGGTTAGCGCATCCACCAATGGTACCCCATGGGCCTTACACATGCATGTTTCAGTGGCACACCGGGCACCCTCCTCATATCCATCTCGACACTCATCAAGTCATGTCATCAACCATCCATCTTCCCATATAACCCCATGCATGTGGTTGCTCACGAAAATACCAAAGGTTAAATCAAAAATTTGTTCCACTTTTCCAGACCAAAACAGTCAACCAACACATCCTTTTTTCTCAAAACCGCTAACCACGTGATCAAAATCCCAACTCACATCTTAAAAAAAATTCAGAAAGTCACAACCATTTAGAAAATAACTCACTTTCAAGATATTCACATCAATTTCAAAACATCTCATCCCATTAAAACACACTCTGATTGTTTAGAAAACTCTATTGGAAACACTTTTCAAAACCAACTTCAATATAGTTCCTGCTTTCAAAGAGGTGTAAGCACACCATTTTATATTTCAAAACAATTCTGAAAATTCAGTTCTTCCATTTCATAAACCCAACCATTCCCTCTTTATTTGAAAATCATTTCATAAAAACTTTACGCTTCTTAAAACCAAGTCACCTTAAAACCAAAATGCCAAGATTTCAAAACTAAAGAACACCAGACAATGCGAGAGGAAACTAGTTTCAGTGGGTGACTTGGACATATGGTTGGCGGCCATATTCCAATCACTTCACTGTTACAGAGAGTGTTCTAGGAAATATCCCCGACTCCACATGGCTTGCCAGACCCTGCGAGCTCATTGAGACCATTAACCCAACTCTCTTTTCATTTCCCCTAATCATCATCAAACCAAGAAAACCCAAAGACATAGACAAATCCCAACTTCCCCTGGCGACTTGAATCCTGAAATGAGGTGTGGTGATCAAGCACACTACCCATAACCAGAATTCCATGTCCCAACAATCATAACTCTAGACTATCCTGACTATTTCCCAAATAACATGACTCAAATGGAGCGAACCTCCTCTGATACCATTTTGTCACGAACCAAATCTGGTCGCCGCCAAAATCGACACCAAACCCAGCCCGTGACAAGGCCCGAAGGGCGTTCCTGATCCCCACGGGCTGGCACAAGTGCCCGGGTATCATATAATAATAATTGGGAATGATTTACCCGATTTTATAAACATTAAACAACAAAAAAACTCAATAAAACAAATCTGGATTTTTCAACTAAAACCATCTTTTACAAAATTTCAGAACTGAATTACATAAGTTAAAAATACATTTAAAGACCATTACAAAGGTAAAAAAACAAATAAGGACAGACCAAGAACCCTTTTGTCAAGGGGCACCACCCTTATGTTATCTCCACAAGACTTCACTACCAAGGACCTGCTAGAAACCCGAACCACTGGAACAAAAAAACTGTACCCAACCTGCGACAACAAAAATAACCAAGTCTACTTACACCCAAGGGTGTAAGTAGGGTGTGAGACAAAGACCAATATAATACCACCACTAATAGATTCCATGTGATAAACATTTAATGGCGAAAAGCATGCAAGTTTTCAAAGACATGAGATGCAAGTTAAAATTTCTAAAAGATGCAACATTAAATAAAAACAGTTTTTAGGTGGGATAATTTAAAGAATAAAAACATTTAAAATAAATACCATAGCTACTGAATTTTCCATCCTCTCATACCGTATACCGACGGTAATAACAAAGTATCCAGTGAGCACAAGCAATGGGAAATAACCCCTAGGCACTAGCTAGCTGTGGGTCCCAGGTACCTCGTATCTCAGTGAGAGTAACCATCACAAATATCCATTCTCGTGCACGAGCCACTAGTAGGGAACATACCCATAACCTAGTGGTCCCCAATAATCATCATCATAGTTTAGTTAGAGTTGTAAGCGTCAATCTTGCTAAGTGAAACTGAGGCCAAACCTCACAGATTCACTAGCATACTAGTACACGTCCACCCACCTAGATACCCGGGTTTTCCCTTTGTGCTCAAACAAGTTCAACAAGTCAAGATATATACTTTTCACATGAAAATATCATTTCCATATCAAAAATTCACCAAACAGCCCACATGTATACCACACAAGTCACAAAAGTACACTTTTCATTCAAATTGATTTTAAAATCAAACTCATAGAAAAATAGCCCACAACACTCTTCACATTACATGGACACATCCACAAATCCTTTAAACCATTTTTATAAACCATACCAAGACATTATAACTCACATAACAGCCCACTCAAATAACATATAATACCACTTTCATCAACAAAATTCAATTTTCACAACACACTCACACAAAACAGCCCACAACCATGTTTTGCAGCTCTCTTCCCATTTTCTAAAACATTTCTGCACTTTATAAAACATTCTAATAAAAATATTTGAAATCTTAAATAACCACCATACCTTTCAAAAACTCATATTAGGTGATCACACCCCCCAAATAGTACATATACACTCTTTTATCCACTTTGTTTAACCAAACAAAATATTCACAATTTTCAAAAAAACAACTCAAGGGGTGTAACTATGTCTTGCACACAAAACCCATTTAAAAACCCCCATTTAAGACCAAAACCATACCAATTCCTATCAAAATTAGAATTGTCAGTCCTAGATAATTTTATAAAAACACATTCAAGTGTTATAAAATAACCTTGAATAATACCACAAAAGATACAAATGAAAACACACATTTTCCTAAAATGACCTCAAGAAGTATAACAATGTTTTACACATCAAACCTATTCAAAACCCTTCTTTTTATAACCACATGAAACTATTAAATTACCAAACCATAATTGGAAGGCTAAAAAAGATTTAATGAACCAATTTCATAAGTTATAAACCACACCCAAATAAAACCCCATGAGTTACACATGAAAACACCCAATTTCATGTTAAAAAGCGACTATAAAATTTAACACATAACCAAATCAATCATAAACAGTTTTCGCACCCCATACAACATATGAGGAATATGAAAAATGGTTAAATACATCAAGCTAACTCATCACTAATTGTTTACACATGGAACCACCTACCTTTTGAGTCAAAACCCTTGAATCTTTGTGAGAAACCTCAACCGCACCTCTGCTGCACCACAAGGATGTGAAAACAATCCCTAAACCCCAATATTTCATCAAAAATACCCCGAATCAAACCCTAGGTATGAACCCTAATATCTGGAAACTCTATAAATTTATGAAAGTGGGAGGAAACCCTAAAGAGAAGGAAGGAATTGAAGAGAGAAACACATACCCAAAATAATCTTGAAGAAAATGACTCAAAATCCACCAGAATCTGAATTTCAAAACATCCAACAATTCATGGGATGTTCGAATAGGGATTATGAGATCATATAGGAACTGGAATGGGGGTAAAATAGTAAGAATTGAGAGAGTTATGATGTAAATAACTTACCTCCTCAAATCTGCCCGATTTTTGAAACCCTAAGAAGTTCAGCACTCCATCGCGATGAAAACGAGCTCCAAAGAGGGGGAAATGAATGGGAGCGCGGCTGGGATCCTTAGGGTCGAGGGGGAGGTAGAATCACCGAAAACTTCATTATAATGAATAAGATATTAAAAAATTAAAAAAACAATTTAAAACTGGAAAATGGGATTTCGGGTTGGCCCAATTCTCAAATAAAAACCCAAATCCCCCATGATTATGGATTTATAAAGGCTCCAAATTTAAATGTGGTATTAATATATCAGGGGATCACATTTAGGAGTTGGAATTACTGAAAAATATTAAAAAATGAAAAAGTTATAAAAGAAACAAAAATTTATTTTTAAATCTGGAATTGGGCTCACGGTTTGGCCCAATTCTTGAAAACTCACATATTCTCCATAAAACCTTTGGAAACCCCCAAAACAAAGCATGAATGGAAAATAAATTAAAAATAACTTTAAAATAAGTTATGTATGTGACACCGTACCATGTTCGTCGAATAGCGCAAGAGATCGGTAAATCTCACTGAGTACTGGGCGACCGTCATGCTGCCCTGTCGCAGCTGTAGTAGCTCCTGAATGCGCACCGCACGGAGGATGGCTAGGATGAACTCTGAGCGGAAGAGGCTCTCAAAGTCCGTCCAGAGGAGAGATGCCTCATCGTGTACCAGGAGCATCAAGCTCCACCATCTGCCTGCTGCCGCGTGCAGGAGGCTCGCTGCGAGGATCACCATGAGGTCGGTTGGTGTCCCCACTAACCTGAAAACTCGTACAACCGCCTCCTGCCAATCCTCAGCTGCCTGAGGGTCCGTCTCCCCGCGGAACCTGGGCGGTCTCTGAAGCTGAAATTTGTGCAGTGCACTAAGGCGACGTGCGCTATCAGCGGCTGGGTCTGGTAGCATCGGTGGCTCGGCGGGTAGAGGTACCGACGGTGCCTCCACTGTCAAAGGGCACTGCACCGAGCCCTCGTCGCTCGGTGGGATGTCATCTCGCTCAAAGCTCGGAACCCTAGCTGGATGTCGTCGTGGGGCCATGCTGAAAAGAAACAGGTGCGCCACGGTTAAAACAGTATACCTGGTGAGCTGACACAAAGTAATCACAAAGAAAACTTTTGAAACATACATGTAATCAATGTTTTCGTGCATTGAGTCGGAAATCAGAAGTCAGGGTCCTGGTGTACGGATACGTCGGCCGCCGCACCAACATTGGACTCACTGGACTGATAACCACACTCAATACCCTTAACACTATTGATTCACATAGAAGAAAGATCAGAGTCTAGAGTTCTGCGGTAGAACCGAACTCCTCTGATACCAATTTGTCACGACCCCTCCTCGGGACCCGTGTCGTGACTACCCCAAGCCCACCTCCCATAGGCCAGGGGCTGGCGACTAGCACCAAGGTGTAAATCCAAACAAAAAAGGGGGAAGAAATTGCCTTTATAAAGTAAACAAACACCACAGAGTAAGCAAGCAGAAGTAACACTAAGTAAAACTGGGTACAAAAAGTAGTGTGGAAAAGTAAGTGGGTCGGAATACAAACTCAAACTGAAAGTAAAGTATAACTGGAAAGGAAGTACAACAACTGAAAAGTAAAGCAGCAATGCCGAGCCGTCCACTGAAAATCCCACCTGAAGGGTGGGTACAGATAGCCTCCTCAGTTCCTCGGGTCCTGTCGTCCGCTCTGTATGCATCCCATCCAGTGGTCCTCCTCCAGGAACCGTCCAGCTCTACAAGCCTCAACCTTGATCAGTGATATCCGTCGTCTGCAACCAACACAACGTAGTGCGGGCGAAGCCCGTGCAGGGGTGAGTATACGATACTCAGTAGGGACCCCGAGACCCCCGAAGGTCTCCCTGAATCCACAAAGGATAAACCACAAAGAAAAGATACAATTACGAAGTAACATCCAACACTACTTAGGTATATGTCCATACATATACCCAAGTCATCAATCCCAGTACGGCTCCAACATCCGAGCCCAAGCTCGATCACGTCCACACAGGATAGCACAACCAATCCACACAGGATACCACAACCCAATCCACATAGGAAAACAAGTCAATCATATCGAAGATAAAGATTGAAAATCAAGACTCAGCTCAAACCAGGATTTAATCATGATGTCAAAACCATAGCTGCTGGGGAAACTCCTCCTCTATCGAGTACAGCGGGTCTGCCGCTACAACCAAGCGCTTCCCATTAACCTTGGACTGATGTAGTACTCTACCTGTCGAGTATTGTGGGCCTGCTGCTACAACCAAGCGCTTCCCACCATGGGTCTGCCGCTACAACCAAGCGCTCCCCCTCATAGCCTCCAGAGGTACTCCTACAGTTGAGTACCGCGGGTCTGCCGCTACAACCAAGCGCTCCTTCGCTGTGGGTCTGCCGCTACAACCAAGCGTTCCCCCTCATAGCCTCCAGAGGTCCTCTTTCTGTTGAGTACCGCGGGTCTGCCGCTATAACCAAGCGCTCCTCCGTCGTGGGTCTGCTGCTACAACCAAGCGCTCCCCCTCATAGCCTCCAGAGGTACTCCTTCTATTGAGTACCGCGGGTCTGCCGCTACAGCCAAGCGCTCCTCCGCCGTGGGTCTGCCGCTACAACCAAGCGCTCCCCCTCATAGCCTCCAGAGGTACTCCTTCTGTTGAGTACCGCGGGTCTACCGCTACAACCAAGCGCTCCTCTGTCGTGGGTCTGCCGCTACAACCAAGCGCTCCCCCTCATAGCCTCCAGAGGTACTCCTTTTGTTGAGTACCGCGGGTCTGCCGCTACAACCAAGCGCTCATCCACCGTGGGTCTTCCGCTACAACCAAGCGCTCCCCACTGGGCTATCCGAATCACACCGAGTCGGTCGATCAGCAGTCGTCAAGTCTCAGCCAGCTCTAGGGTTTCATAAAGATTGAAAGTATGGTAGTCGTCGCTGTCGAACCCACGGAGGATTCCCGTACGGTTGTCGCTTTCGTCGAACCCACGAAGGATTTCAGTACGGAAGTCATCGTCGTCGCAGACGCAGCAAGCTCTAGGGTTTCTGCACACAGTACGCTCGTTCCGAGAGGGTCCACTCCACGAGTCAAGAGGTCGATACATCAACTGGCACGTAGTCCGGAGTTGATGTATCTCAAAGTTCCGTCTCAACAAGAGGAACTCAACGTGACAAACGGCGCGTCAATCGGACGCCCGGTCTGAGAGTTATTGGCTTTTTCGTTCTAGGGTCCCGGTTGGTTTTTAAGTCAAAACCAACCCGAACGCACTCCAACTGCATCCAAAACTCAAGCGGAGTAATCCAAAAGGTCCGTCTCACTAAGAGGAAACCAACAAAGTCGACGGCACGTCAATCGGACGTCCGGAGCTCAAGTTATAAGTGTTTCCACTCCGAGGGTCCGGTTGGTTTCGTGTTCGAACCAACCCGTCCATACCCAAAGTTCTCCAAAACCTTGAGTGTAATATACCAAAACGACCGTATCGATCCAAGGATCGCATCGCAACTGACGGTGCGTCGATCGGAGGTCCATATCCCAAGTTATGAGAAAAAGACTGGAAGTGGTCTGAAAATGGGGGGTTTGGCCCCGATCCGACCCGGCCCGGCCTGGGCGGCCCGGCCCGGGGCGGCTCGGCGTTGGCCGAGCGGGGTCGGCTCGGCGCCGGCCGAGCGGCCGCGCAAAAGGGGGGCGGCTGCCCCCTTAATTGACGCTGCGGCCCCCCGCGTGGGGGGCCGCTCCTTGCTAGCGGACGCGGCCCGGCACCGCGTCCCCCCCTCGGTCCCGCGCGGCCGCGGGACCAGCCGCCTGCCGCCGCGACTTCAGCCGCGGCGGTCCTTCCTGGCTCTCGGCGCCGCCATGCCGGCGTGGCGTGCCGGCAGGGTCTTCCGCGGACCACCGGACGCGCTTCAGTGGTTCGTTTTGCCTTCCGTCTTCGCCAGCGGTCCTCCCGGGACCGGCTCTTCACTGCGAAGTCCTCAAAACGCCCTTGCGGCCTGCTTCGTCGTCGCCCGACGATCGGCACACCAAGAACAGAGAAACAGTGGGTTCAGACTTGTTTGTTGGTCCGCACCCACCGCGTTAGTGCTTCAAACGACTTCCAACAATTTAATTATATGCCGAGGATATAATCCACATAAATTAAATTAAACCAAATCCCCCACCTCAAGGTGTCGTCGAATGAAGGTTCGTCGCTGGAAAGAACGTCGCAGAAGAAGGCGTCGTGAAAAAAGAGAACCGTCGGCGTCGCGGTACACGGCGTCACGTCGTCGATCTCCGAGGATTCAGCGTTATTCATCGGCTTTCGTCGGGGGGCTGACGTTCTTCGCGTTCTTCAACGAGGAAGAACGTTCCTCAAGTCTAGAGTAAAATTCTCCCCAAACCCTCCCGCACAACGAATTCGCCCCCCAAAGAAATAAGACTTTGTCTTATTTTATCAACACACACAGACCATCTTTAATTTGAAAACTCAAATTGAATTCACGAATTAATTCACGCGTGTTGACCCATTAAAGAGGCGTTTTAAAAAGGCATGTAATTAAAAGGGGGGAGTTGCAAATTAATTGCTAGAGGGGGGTTCAAAAAGGGGGTGTTGAGGAAATTGAAGGAGGTGGGGGCTCGTGCGGCCCCCACCCCAACTTCCCAGCACCCTCCTCTTCCACACACTTAACCCACTCGTAAAGAAATAAAAATAAATTGTGAAACAATTTTATTTTTTTATTCCTCACATATTTTTAACATCTCCTCCTGAGCAAACACAACTCCAGAAAGGGTCTTCCTAAGCAAAAACTGGCGCTGCGGTTTCATCGGTGCTCTCGGATTTCGATTCTGAGTACCGATTCAAAAGTTAGGAAAACTTGCTCGTTCGGTCACTGAACGTATCCGAACTAAACTTCAGAAATTGATTCCGGGCACACCGGGCCTCGGAATCAGGTGCCGTCAGAAACTCCGTACTTGTAAAATTCCAAAGAAAATTAAGAAGAAGAAAAATTTTCTCTTGAAATTTATGGGTCTTTACAAGGGTCTCATCTCCAGGTTGAAGACGATCCCCAGTCCAGGATGAAGTGAATGGTGTGGCATGGTGAATCGTGGAGTGTCCCCCCCCCTCTTTTTCTGCGAGAGGAGACTTCACTTCTCGTATTCAAAATGAAAATAGAAAAATGCTATGACTATTCCTAATAGGTAGCAGATTCCCATGTGGCTCGCTCGCGTCTCTAGTCTTTAGTGAACCTCTCGTGAAAGTAGTCGGCCTCTTGTAATGAATAAAGTATTTCCTGCACTTTCCAAATCCCATGACCAGTTATGTCTTCCACCCATGATCCATTTCTCCTTTAGCCCCCACGATCACCTCCCTCTATGCAAAGAAATAGAAAAATGCACGTGAGAGAGTAAAAAGAAACTAACTGATAAATTATACTTATTATAATAGAAATATAAAAAATATTTATAAACATAAAATTTATATATTTACATATACCTATTATTATACATATATAGTAGTATATTATTATATATATTATAAATATTATATATGTTTTATAATGGGTTATATATTATTATTATTATTATATAAATATTTTTATCATTATAGATATTATTATATACTATAACTAAAAATAAAAAAACGAAAGAAGGATTTGGGGAGGGGGTCGGGTCGCAGCAGGGGATGAGGGAAATGGGCTGGGGATGACGAGGGAGAATGGAAGTGGCAGCAGGGGAAAGGTAGGCAGGCGCAGTGTGGTGTAAGTGGTGAGCAGGGTGGTTCGAGCTTCAGTAGGGGCGGTGCGGCTCGGAGTGACAGCTGGCAGCACAGGGGTTCGGGTCCAGCAGCTATTCAGCTTTAAAGTACGAGGAGAGTTCGAATCTGGTTTGCGGCGGCTTGGGACTTATAGCAGTAATGTTTGGGGCACACGGTAGACAGCACCGACTTCAGTTTGGCCAGTGGCGCATCACCAGCGGCGACCAGCGGTTCAAATCTGGGTTGAAATTGATTTGGGATTTTTACCAATCTCAAGATTTCGATTTTGAAAGTATTTAACTAAAATTCTATTGAAAAAACAAAACTAATCACCAAAATACATGATTTTCACCAAGAATGATTATTAAACCAATTATGAGCAAAAACACAACAATTGTTAAATATTTAACAAAATACAACATTTTGAAATTAAAACATCAATAAAAATATAAAAAGGACATGCCAAAGAGTAATGAAAAATAGCCACATCAAAGTTTCATACCCAACCACCAGTACTGTAACATCCCAAGTAAGTAATGAATAATAGATATTTTTATCTATGGCTATTAATGAATAAGATAGTGTTATAGAGGCTTAAAATGAAAATAAATATAATCTTATGCATGAAATACACTAATATTCTTAAAAGATTGTTTTACTGCCTTTTGATGGCAAACCATTTTTGAATCTATATTTTGACAATTTTATAAACCATGTTTGTCAAAATAAACTTATCCTTTATGATTGGGACATCAAAATTTACTTTGTGTGAATTTTTGGTATTTTTCTGACAATGTTCATTTTTTAATGAATAGTGAAAAATACTGCATTTTACATCAAAACTGCTTTTTAATCTAATTTATTTATATGATTAGATTATGTTTTGAATTGGTTTTGAAGTGAAATTAGAATATATTTTTACCATTTTATCCAATGGTGGTCATTGGAATCAATTTCACTTTGAAATTAGACTTAAACTGGTGTCAATCTTTTGATACTTATTGTTTTATAAAAACACGCTATTTGCTCTGGCAGCGGGAATTAATTATTAAATTAATTAATGTGACCTATATGTTTTGAATTTTGTAAAATAGACTTCATTTTTGAATTCGGAATATCAAATATAGCTTAGGGTGAATTTTTGGTAATTTTCTGAAAAACTTCAATTTTTGATGAATAGTGAAACCACTAAGTGGTAATCAAGCAAACTGATTTTTCAGTTAAATGAAAGTTTACCACTAATGTGTATTGAATTTTGAAAATCCGACATACATGGTTGTCATTAAGAAGTAAAATGTGGTTCAATGAGATTAAAATAATTTTTTGGTGAATAGTAACTTATTAAGTTTTTAATCGCGATTAGTGGTAATTAGGGTAGTTTAAGGTATAAATAATGCTTTAATAAAATGAAATGACCTAGACACATGTCCCAACCTCATTGGTTGTGTCATGGCCGACCATGACATGCCATGAGTCAACTTGGAGACCCCATGGATCCACTTTTGTTGAAAAATGACATAAATTACTTTTTATTTAATGTTAAAGTGAAAATGACACAAACATAATATGTTTTACGAAAAAAAATTTTAAGTGGGGTTATACAAGTCCAAATTTTGATTATAAATAGTCATTGGAAAGCTAAAAAGATTTCCTATATCATAGTATTTTTTTTATAATTTTTAGACATTAAATAAATTAAATTATATATGACATAATAATGATGCAGTGATGACATCATTATTTGACGATTTAAATAAAATGGAAAGACAATGTAAAATCTATAAACTACACATGTCCAAACCCAATTGGATGAGTGGATTTCGAACCCTTATCACCTTATACACGAATTATATCAATGTGGGACCTTTTGAGACCGAAACACATTTTCAAATAAAGTAATATTTCTTTACTTTTCAAAAGTGCCCCTCCTCTCCTCTTATAAAAGGCCCCCACCTCTACCTCATTTCACACAATCCTCAAGCCTTTGGCTCGGCCAACCCCTGCCCATTTACTCTCTCCACATCCCTCTCCTCATCCTAGATGATTCCCTTTGGGCAGAATCCTTTCAAAGGAAGCCTTTAGGCTCAACTCAAAAGGAGTTACACTTTTAAAGGTAATTCATTCTCTCATGTTCATTTGTTTTATTTTGCTTCTCCAACCCCCTAAAATCTTTTTATTTACTTCTTTTGTAACAACACCAGTATCATCAATATACTAGGATGTTGTTATAAGATTTATTTGATCTACACTCTCACACAACTACATCAAATGGTTAAAGAACATACGGTTTCCGTGGATGGTGAAATTCTGCCTCCCGAAACGATGATTGTTCAATACTCATTTAACACCTTCAAATGTGGCCATTATGATGTCACTATTTTTATATATGATATATAATATGTTTATGTTTTCTTTAAGCTTCTGTATTTTTCATTTTGGGCATACCTTTATGGTTTCCATTATGGGTAAACGCGATATCTTCATTTAAGGAAGTGCGGACTACCGCCCCCTCAAAGTGATTTGATTCGTTAAAATACCATATGTGGGACATATAAAGGATGGAACTATGATATTATATATGATATTATACTGGAATTATAATATACCTTTATATCATTATGATTCCATTCTATAAAATACGAAATAGAAATGAAAGTAGCGTTCTTGCGTACGTACGGCTTACCGTCTCCATGAACGGTGCATTTCATTTCTTACCTCTAAATGATTATGTAATATTATAAATACATGTATATGATGAATATATATGATATATATGTTATCCAAATCATTAATATCATTCTGGATATAACAAACCTTTGACCAAATTAACAACATGTAAGTGTAAGAAGTCTATTTTTGACTTAAGAACCAAATACCGACAAAATGAACATTATTAACTTAAATGATTACATGATGTTCATAACATGGTATAAAAGGAATAATGAACTTAAAAAAGATTCATAATCAAGTAGAGATTAACTCAAGTTTATTACTCAGGAGATTAAAGAACGGTCGGGTCAAGTCGGATACGAGGTATGGGACTTCGTCTCAATCTCCTTTCGTTGAGGCATATTTTATTTTATACACAACTTTCTTTTATACGGTGTATAAACCCCTTTGACTTTTACGTTTATTCAAAAGGAATCTTTTTTATACGAAGCATTTACTAAACGACAAAAGGGAATGTTTTTGTCGTACGTATGCGGCGACAACGACTTCTCCGCCGTCGTAACCGTTATTTGAGTTTCGGCTTCCTCTACAAGCCATACCTTCTTTTTAAAAGAAAAATAAATACCATGTTTTACTTTTCTTTTATTTTGGTATTGAAAATGTTTTTCATAATGTTTTTATTATATCAATGTGTTGTATTGATATCTCGTGATTGAAATGTGGAAACGTTATGTTTCCTTTATGCATGTTTTATGTGATATGATTATATTATGGTTCTTGGGCATTATTATGAAGACGGGTGGTTCCGTGATAAACTAAGGGCGGGTGAGCCCGTTATAGCTCTCCAATGCATTGGGTAACGCGAAGGAGTGAAACGTTAATGTTTCTCCGAAGAGATTTTAGGGAATATACTGTGATGGGTATTCCAAACGTAACCAAGAGGGTTACTCCCTACGTAAGAATGATATGAATGCCTCAAGTTACCTTTATGTCTTATGATTTCTATGATTTATTCATGATTTTATGAGGTATGTTAAAGTGCCTATGTTTTATGGGTAAAGTATGGTTTCATTCTTATGTATATATGAACTCATGTTTCCTTTCCATGTTTTTTTATAACCCATACTGAGTTTTTATGCTCATCCCAAGTTTTTGAAATGTTTTTCACAGGTCAAGGAAAAGGTACATGATAAGATGATAGAGTCAAGGATGTGTCAAGAAATAATCCATGTTTTATTTTAAATGTGTTTCCATTGATGGGAATGAAGAATACTATCTTTATGTAACCACTTTATTTATATGTGGAATGTAATGCAAGTTTTATGATCTAATTCTCTAAAACTCTAAACCCGAAAAGATCCTCAATGTGTAATCTTGTAATAACTCAAGATTAAGTAAGTTTTAAGGCTGGGGCCTTATAGTTGGTATCAGAGGTCGGTTTAGATAACTTTAGGAGTTAGAAAAGTGTTAAATTATAATATGATTGAAATGATATAACATTTACGGATTACCATGTTGCTTCGCCTAAGATATTTCTGTGTTCAGAATGGTTTTCCGCAGAGGAAACAAAGCAACTATGTTGGGACGACATCAGGAGGAAGAAAACCTTCCAAATTAGCAACCTGAGATGGTCGGAATCAGAACTAAACAGTTTGTTGCAGTGATGGAACAGTTGACTCAGGCTATAAATGGCGGTGGTATCCATGCACGAGATCATCCAGACCAACCGCAGAGGAACATGTCAGTGGTGGAACATTTCATGAGGCAACATCCACCATCATTCAGAGGATCATCTGACCCTGTGCTAGCTGAAGGGTGGATTAAAGCACTGGAGAAGATTTTTGATGTCATGGGGTGTTCAGACAATCAAAAGGTTAGTCTTGCTATTTACCGTTTGGAGGGTGAAGCAGATCAGTGGTGGTCTATGGTTAAAAATATCAGGGACGCCGATGAGATTGATGCTCTTGACTGGGATGAATTCAAAGGTATGTTTCTTGAGAAGTATTTTCCTAAGGCTGTTCGACTTAGGATGGAAAATCAATTCTTGGAATTGAGGCAAGAGGAAGACTCAGTGGCTGCCTATGAAGAAAAGTTCACTCGATTGGCAAGGTATGCTCCAAATTTTATCCGGGACCTTGATAGTAAAATCAATCGTTTCTACTCAGGATTAAAGCCAAAGTATCGAAGGGCATTAGCTTCTCGTGAGTTTAAAAGTTATGAAAAGCTTGTTCGATGTGCTGAGAAGGTGGAAATGGAGTTTGCCGATGACCAAGTTTTCTATAACAACCAGCAGAAGAAGAGACCGAGGTGGCAGGAGAAAGGTAAGAATTCTTCAAAAAAGTCTGATGGTAAGAAAACTAAGTTTCCAGTTTGTGATAAATGTGGAAAAAGGCATGCTGGGGAATGTCTTCTGAATTCTGGGAAGTGCTACCGATGTGGTAAGATGGGACATAAGGCTCGTGATTGCACTGAAAAGGATCAAGCTGAAGGTAAGAACAAATTTGATTTACAGTTAGTGAAGTGTTATAAGTGCAATGAGATGGGTCACTATGCAAACGAGTGTCCAACAAGGAGCTTGAGTGATGAGAAGCAGTTAGACTACAAGCAGAAAGGGGTGGTGAAATCCTTTGCAACAACTTCAGCAGATGTTGGGCCATCAAATGAAGTGGTATCAGCTCCAGGGAGCTCAGTATTTTTCGAAGATTGACTTGAGGTCGGGGTACCATCAGTTGAAAGTAAAAGAAGCAGACGTTCCGAAGACTATGTTCCATACTAGATATGGCCATTATGAATTTGTAGTTATGCCTTTTGGGTTAACCAATGCACCTGCTGTATTCATGGACCTTATGAATAAAATTTTCCATGAGTTCTTGGATAAGTTTGTGTTTGTGTTTTGAGGTTTGTGAAGAGATTGTGTGTGCCTTGTGATTCACAGTTGAAGAGAGAGTTGTTATGTGAAGCTCATAGTTCTCCGTTTTCAGTTCATCCGGGCAGTACTAAGATGTATAGAGATCTGCGGGAGTATTACTGGTGGGATGGAATGAAAAGAGATATTGCTGATTTTACTGTGAAGTGTTTGACTTGTCAGCAGGTTAAAGCAGAGCGACAATTACCGAAAGGGATGCTTCAGCCTTTACCAGTGCCAGAGTGGAAATGGGAGAATATATCCATGGACTTTGTTGTTGGATTACCGAAGACATCTCGAGGTAATAATGCAATCTGGGTTATTGTTGATCGCTTGACCAAATCTGCTCATTTCCTTGCTATACGAGATACTTTCTCTCTTGATCAACTTTCCCGTTTGTATCTTAAAGAGATAGTCAGGTTACATGGAGTTCCTCTCTCCATTGTATCGGATCGTGATCCTAGGTTTACTTCTAACTTTTGTAAAGGCCTTCAGAAGTCGTTGGGTACTGAATTAAATTTTAGTACATCTTTTCATCCTCAATCAGATGGGCAGTCAGAACGATCAATTCAGACATTGGAGGATATGCTACGAGCTTGTTCTATGGATTATCAGGGATGTTGGGACCAACATCTTTCTTTGGTTGAGTTTTCATATAATAACAGTTTTCATTCCAGTATACAGATGGCACCATTTCAGGCATTATATGGGAAGCAGTGTCGAACTCCAGCTTTCTGGGATGAAGTGGGTGAAAGGAAGTTGATGGGACCAGAATTGGTAGAAGAGATGGCAGAAAAAGTTCAGTTGATTCAGAAACACATGAGAACAGCTCAGAGCAGGCAGAAGAGTTATGCGGATAACCGGAGGAAGGATCTATCTTTCGAGGTAGGTGATCATGTTTTTCTCAAGGTTTCTCCTTGGAAAAGTGTGATGAGATTTGGTAAGAAAGGAAAGTTGAGTCCAAGGTTCATTGGACCATACGAAATTCTGGAAAGAGTTGGATCAGTTGCATACCGAGTGGCTTTACCTCCGAGTTTATCTCAGGTACACAATGTTTTTCACGTTTCGATGTTGAGAAAATATATGCCAGATCCATCTCATGTTTTGAGTCCAGAGGTAGTTCAGCTGGAAGAGAACCTATCTTATGAGGAACAACCAGTCCAGATTCTTGACCACAGGGAGCAAGTGTTACGGAATAAAGTGATTCACCAGGTAAAGGTTTTGTGGAAAAACCACATGATTGAAGAGGCAACATGGGAATCTGAAAATGCAATGAGGGATAAGTACCCCCATTTATTCGATAAGTAAATAAATTGCGGGGACACAATTTTCTAAAGGGGGGAAGGATGTAACATCCCAAGTAAGTAATGAATAATAGATATTTTTATCTATGGCTATTAATGAATAAGATAGTGTTATAGAGGCTTAAAATGAAAATAAATACAATCTTATGCATGGAATACACTAATATTCTTAAAAGATTGTTTTACTGCCTTTTGATGGCAAACCATTTTTGAATCTATATTTTGACAATTTTATAAACCATGTTTGTCAAAATAAACTTATCCTTTATGATTGGGACATCAAAATTTACTTTGTGTGAATTTTTGCTATTTTTCTGACAATGTTCATTTTTTAATGAATAGTGAAAAATACTGCATTTTACATCAAAACTGCTTTTTAATCTAATTTATTTATATGACTAGATTATGTTTTGAATTGGTATTGAAGTGAAATTAGAATATATTTTTACCATTTTATCCAATGGTGGTCATTGGAATCAATTTCACTTTGAAATTAGACTTAAACTGGTGTCAATCTTTTGATACTTATTGTTTTGTAAAAACACGCTATTTGCTCTGGCAGCGGGAATTAATTATTAAATTAATTAATGTGACCTATATGTTTTGAATTTTGTAAAATAGACTTCATTTTTGAATTCGGAATATCAAATATAGCTTAGGGTGAATTTTTGGTAATTTTCTGAAAAACTTCAATTTTTGATGAATAGTGAAACCACTAAGTGGTAATCAAGCAAACTGATTTTTCAGTTAAATGAAAGTTTACCACTAATGTGTATTGAATTTTGAAAATCCGACATACATGGTTGTCATTAAGAAGTAAAATGTGGTTCAATGAGATTAAAATAATTTTTTGGTGAATAGTAACTTATTAAGTTTTTAATCACGATTAGTGGTAATTAGGGTAGTTTAAGGTATAAATAATGCTTTAATAAAATGAAATGACCTAGACACATGTCCCAACCTCATTGGTTGTGTCATGGCCGACCATGACATGCCATGGGTCAACTTGGGGACCCCATGGATCCACTTTTGTTGGGAAATGACATAAATTACTTTTTATTTAATGTTAAAGTGAAAATGACACAAACATAATATGTTTTACAAAAACAATTTTTAAGTGGGGTTATACAAGTCCAAATTTTGATTATAAATAGTCATTGGAAAGATAAAAAGATTTCCTATATCATAGTATTTTTTTTATA
The DNA here is from genome assembly GCA_963277665.1 of Viscum album. Lineage (NCBI taxonomy): Eukaryota > Viridiplantae > Streptophyta > Magnoliopsida > Santalales > Viscaceae > Viscum > Viscum album. The sequence goes on from OY728148.1 coordinate 399,807,215, forward strand.
ATTTTTAGACATTAAATAAATTAAATTATATATGACATAATAATGATGCAGTGATGACATCATTATTTGACGATTTAAATAAAATGGAAAGACAATGTAAAATCTATGAACTACACATGTCCAAAACCAATTGGATGAGTGGATTTCGAACCCTTATCACCTTATACACGAATTATATCAATGTGGGACCTTTTGAGACCGAAACACATTTTCAAATAAAGTAATATTTCTTTACTTTTCAAAAGTGCCCCTCCTCTCCTCTTATAAAAGCCCCCCACCTCTACCTCATTTCACACAATCCTCAAGCCTTTGGCTCGGCCAAACCCTGCCCATTTACTCTCTCCACATACCTCTCCTCATCCTAGAGGATTCCCTTTGTGCAGAATCCTTTCAAAGGAAGCCTTTAGGCTCAACTCAAAAGGAGTTACACTTTTAAAGGTAATTCATTCTCTCATGTTCATTTGTTTTATTTTGCTTCTCCAACCCCCTAAACTCTTTTTATTTACTTCTTTTGTAACAACACCAGTATCATAAATATACTAGGATGTTGTTATAAGATTTATTTGAGCTACACTCTCACACAACTACATCAAATGGTTAAAGAACATACGGTTTCCGTGGATGGCGAAATTCTGCCTCCCGAAACGATGATTGTTCAATACTCATTTAACACCTTAAAAGGTGGCCATTATGATGTCACTATTTTTATATATGATATATAATATGTTTATGTTTTCTTTAAGCTTCTGTATTTTTCATTTTGGGCATACCTTTATGGTTTCCATTACGGGTAAACGCGATATCTTCATTTAAGGAAGTGCGGACTACCGCCCCCTCAAAGTGATTTGATTCGTTAAAATACCATATGTGGGACATATAAAGGATGGAACTATGATATTATATATGATATTATACTGTAATTATAATATACCTTTATATCATTATGATTCCATTCTATAAAATACGAAATAGAAATGAAAGTAGCGTTCTTGCGTACGTACGGCTTACCGTCTCCATGAACGGTGCATTTCATTTATTACCTCTAAATGATTATGTAATATTATAAATACATGTATATGATTAATATATATGATATATATGTTATCCAAATCATTAATATCATTCTGGATATAACAAACCTTTGACCAAATTAACAACATGTAAGTGTAAGAAGTCTATTTTTGACTTAAGAACCAAATACCGACAAAATGAACATTATTAACTTAAATGATTACATGATGTTCATAACATGGTATAAAAGGAATAATGAACTTGAAAAAGATTCATAATCAAGTAGAGATTAACTCAAGTTTATTACTCAGGAGATTAAAGAACGGTCGGGTCAAGTCGGATACGAGGTATGGGACTTCGTCTCAATCTCCTTTCGTTGAGGCATATTTTATTTTATACACAACTTTCTTTTATACGGTGTATGAACCCCTTTGAATTTTACGTTTATTCAAAAGGAATCTTTTTTATACGAAGCATTTACTAAACGACAAAAGGGAATGTTTTTGTCGTACGTATGCGGCGACAACGACTTCTCCGCCGTCGTAACCGTTATTTGAGTTTTGGCTTCCTCTACAAGCCATACCTTCTTTTTAAAAGAAAAATAAATAACATGTTTTACTTTTCTTTTATTTTGGTATTGAAAATGGTTTTCATAATGTTTTTATTATATCAATGTGTTGTATTGATATCTCATGATTGAAATGTGGAAACGTTATGTTTCCTTTATGCATGTTTTATGTGATATGATTATGTTATGGTTCTCAGGCATTATTATGAAGACGGGTGGTTCCGTGATAAACTAAGGGCGAGTGAGCCCGTTATAGCTCTCCAATGCATTGGGTAACTCGAAGGAGTGAAACGTTAATGTTTCTCCGAAGAGATTTTAGGGAATATACTGTGATGGGTATTCCAAACGTAACCAAGAGGGTTACTCCCTACGTAAGAATGATATGAATGCCTCAAGTTACCTTTATGTCTTATGATTTCTATGATTTATTCATGATTTTATGAGGTATGTTAAAGTGCCTATGTTTTATGGGTAAAGTATGGTTTCATTATTATGTATATATGAACTCATGTTTCCTTTCCATGTTTTTTTATAACCCATACTGAGTTTTTATGCTCATCCCAAGTTTTTGAAATGTTTTTCACAGGTCAAGGAAAAGGTACATGATAAGATGATAGAGTCAAGGATGTGTCAAGAAATAATCCATGTTTTATTTTAAATGTGTTTCCATTGATGGGAATGAAGAATACTATCTTTATGTAACCACTTTATTTATATGTGGAATGTAATGCAAGTTTTATGATCTAATTCTCTAAAACTCTAAACCCGAAAAGATCCTCAATGTGTAATCTTGTAATAACTCAAGATTAAGTAAGTTTTAAGGCCGGGGCCTTATAGTTGGTATCAGAGGTCGGTTTAGATAACTTTAGGAGTTAGAAAAGTGTTAAATTATAATATGATTGAAATGATATAGCATTTACGGATTACCATGTTGCTTCGCCTAAGATATTTCTGTGTTCAGAATGGTTTTCCAAAGAGGAAACAAAGAAACTATGTTGGGACGACATCAGGAGGAAGAAAACCCTCCAAATCAGCAACCTGAGATGGTCGGAATCGGAACTAAACAGTTTGTTGCAGTGATGGCACAGTTGACTCAGGCTATAAATGGCGGTGGTATCCATGCACGAGATCAGCCAGACCAACCGCAGAGGAACATGTCAGTGGTGGAACATTTCATGAGGCAACATCCACCATCATTCAGAGGATCATCTGACCCTGTGCTAGCTGAAGGGTGGATTAAAGCACTGGAGAAGATTTTTGATGTCATGGGGTGTTCAGACAATCAAAAGGTTAGTCTTGCTATTTACCGTTTGGAGGGTGAAGCAGATCAGTGGTGGTCTATGGTTAAAAATATCAGGGACGCCGATGAGATTGATGCTCTTGACTGGGATGAATTCAAAGGTATGTTTCTTGAGAAGTATTTTCCTAAGGCTGTTCGACTTAGGATGGAAAATCAATTCTTGGAATTGAGGCAAGAGGAAGACTCAGTGGATGCCTATGAAGAAAAGTTCACTCGATTGGCAAGGTATGCTCCAAATTTTATCCGGGACCTTGATAGTAAAATCAATCGTTTCTACTCAGGATTAAAGCCAAAGTATCGAAGGGCATTAGCTTCTCATGAGTTTAAAAGTTATGAAAAGCTTGTTCGATGTGCTGAGAAGGTGGAAATGGAGTTTTCCGATGACCAAGTTTTCTATAACAACCAGCAGAAGAAGAGACCGAGGTGGCAGGAGAAAGGTAAGAATTCTTCAAAAAAGTCTGATGGTAAGAAAACTAAGTTTCCAGTTTGTGATAAATGTGGAAAAAGGCATGCTGGGGAATGTCTTCTGAATTCTGGGAAGTGCTACCGATGTGGTAAGATGGGACATAAGGCTCGTGATTGCACTGAAAAGGATCAAGCTGAAGGTAAGAACAAATTTGATTTACAGTTAGTGAAGTGTTATAAGTGCAATGAGATGGGTCACTATGCAAACGAGTGTCCAACAAGGAGCTTGGGTGATGAGAAGCAGTTAGACTACAAGCAAAAAGGGGTGGTGAAATCCTTTGCAACAACTTCAGCAGATGTTGGGCCATCAAATGAAGTGGTATCAGCTCCAGGGAGCTCAGTATTTTTCGAAGATTGACTTGAGGTCGGGGTACCATCAGTTGAAAGTAAAAGAAGCAGACGTTCCGAAGACTATGTTCCGTACTAGATATGGCCATTATGAATTTGTAGTTATGCCTTTTGGGTTAACCAATGCACCTGCTGTATTCATGGACCTTATGAATAAAATTTTCCATGAGTTCTTGGATAAGTTTGTGTTTGTGTTTTGAGGTTTGTGAAGAGATTGTGTGTGCCTTGTGATTCATAGTTGAAGAGAGAGTTGTTATGTGAAGCTCATAGTTCACCGTTTTCAGTTCATCCGGGCAGAACTAAGATGTATAGAGATCTACGGGAGTATTACTGGTGGGATGGAATGAAAAGAGATATTGCTGATTTTACTGTGAAGTGTTTGACTTGTCAGCAGGTTAAAGCAGAGCGGCAGTTACCGAAATGGATGCTTCAGCCTTTACCAGTGCCAGAGTGGAAATGGGAGAATATATCCATGGACTTTGTTGTTGGATTACCGAAGACATCTCGAGGTAATAATGCAATCTGGGTTATTGTTGATCGCTTGACCAAATCTGCTCATTTCCTTGCTATACGAGATACTTTCTCTCTTGATCAACTTTCCCGTTTGTATCTTAAAGAGATAGTCAGGTTACATGGAGTTCCTCTCTCCATTGTATCGGATCGTGATCCTAGGTTTACTTCTAACTTTTGTAAAGGCCTTCAGAAGTCGTTGGGTACTGAATTAAATTTTAGTACATCTTTTCATCCTCAATCAGATGGGCAGTCAGAACGATCAATTCAGACATTGGAGGATATGCTACGAGCTTGTTCTATGGATTATCAGGGATGTTGGGACCAACATCTTTCTTTGGTTGAGTTTTCATATAATAACAGTTTTCATTCCAGTATACAGATGGCACAATTTCAGGCATTATATGGGAAGCAGTGTCGAACTCCAGCTTTCTGGGATGAAGTGGGTGAAAGGAAGTTGATGGGACCAGAATTGGTAGAAGAGATGGCAGAAAAAGTTCAGATGATTCAGAAACACATGAGAACAGCTCAGAGCAGGCAGAAGAGTTATGCGGATAACCGGAGGAAGGATCTATCTTTCGAGGTAGGTGATCATGTTTTTCTCAAGGTTTCTCCTTGGAAAAGTGTGATGAGATTTGGTAAGAAAGGAAAGTTGAGTCAAAGGTTCATTGGACCATACGAAATTCTGGAAAGAGTTGGATCAGTTGCATACCGAGTGGCTTTACCTCCGAGTTTATCTCAGGTACACAATGTTTTTCACGTTTCGATGTTGAGAAAATATATGCCAGATCCATCTCATGTTTTGAGTCCAGAGGTAGTTCAGCTGGAAGAGAACCTATCTTATGAGGAACAACCAGTCCAGATTCTTGACCACAGGGAGCAAGTGTTACGGAATAAAGTGATTCACCAGGTAAAGGTTTTGTGGAAAAACCACATGATTGAAGAGGCAACATGGGAATCTGAAAATGCAATGAGGGATAAGTACCCCCATTTATTCGATAAGTAAATAAATTGCGGGGACGCAATTTTCTAAAGGGGGGAAGGATGTAACATCCCAAGTAAGTAATGAATAATAGATATTTTTATCTATGGCTATTAATGAATAAGATAGTGTTATAGAGGCTTAAAATGAAAATAAATACAATCTTATGCATGGAATACACTAATATTCTTAAAAGATTGTTTTACTGCCTTTTGATGGCAAACCATTTTTGAATCTATATTTTGACAATTTTATAAACCATGTTTTTCAAAATAAACTTATCCTTTATGATTGGGACATCAAAATTTACTTTGTGTGAATTTTTGGTATTTTTCTGACAATGTTCATTTTTTAATGAATAGTGAAAAATACTGCATTTTACATCAAAACTGCTTTTTAATCTAATTTATTTATATGATTAGATTATGTTTTGAATTGGTATTGAAGTGAAATTAGAATATATTTTTACCATTTTATCCAATGGTGGTCATTGGAATCAATTTCACTTTGAAATTAGACTTAAACTGGTGTCAATCTTTTGATACTTATTGTTTTGTAAAAACACGCTATTTGCTCTGGCAGCGGGAATTAATTATTAAATTAATTAATGTGACCTATATGTTTTGAATTTTGTAAAATAGACTTCATTTTTGAATTCGGAATATCAAATATAGCTTAGGGTGAATTTTTGGTAATTTTCTGAAAAACTTCAATTTTTGATGAATAGTGAAACCACTAAGTGGTAATCAAGCAAACTGATTTTTCAGTTAAATGAAAGTTTACCACTAATGTGTATTGAATTTTGAAAATCCGACATACATGGTTGTCATTAAGAAGTAAAATGTGGTTCAATGAGATTAAAATAATTTTTTGGTGAATAGTAACTTATTAAGTTTTTAATCGCGATTAGTGGTAATTAGGGTAGTTTAAGGTATAAATAATGCTTTAATAAAATGAAATGACCTAGACACATGTACCAACCTCATTGGTTGTGTCATGGCCGACCATGACATGCCATGGGTCAACTTGGGGACCCCATGGATCCACTTTTGTTGGGAAATGACATAAATTACTTTTTATTTAATGTTAAAGTGAAAATGACACAAACATAATATGTTTTACGAAAACAATTTTTAAGTGGGGTTATACAAGTCCAAATTTTGATTATAAATAGTAATTGGAAAGCTAAAAAGATTTCCTATATCATAGTATTTTTTTTATAATTTTTAGACATTAAATAAATTAAATTATATATGACATAATAATGATGCAGTGATGACATCATTATTTGACGATTTAAATAAAATGGAAAGACAATGTAAAATCTATGAACTACACATGTCCAAAACCAATTGGATGAGTGGATTTCGAACCCTTATCACCTTATACACGAATTATATCAATGTGGGACCTTTTGATACCGAAACACATTTTCAAATAAAGTAATATTTCTTTACTTTTCAAAAGTGCCCCTCCTCTCCTCTTATAAAAGGCCCCCACCTCTACCTCATTTCACACAATCCTCAAGACTTTGGCTCGGCCAAACCCTGCCCCTTTACTCTCTCCACATCCCTCTCCTCATCCTAGAGGATTCCCTTTGGGCAGAATCCTTTCAAAGGAAGCCTTTAGGCTCAACTCAAAAGGAGTTACACTTTTAAAGGTAATTCATTCTCTCATGTTCATTTGTTTTATTTTGCTTCTCCAACCCCCTAAACTCTTTTTATTTACTTCTTTTGTAACAAAACCAGTATCATCAATATACTAGGATGTTGTTATAAGATTTATTTGAGCTACACTCTCACACAACTACATCAAATGGTTAAAGAACATACGGTTTCCGTGGATGGCGAAATTCTGCCTCCCGAAACGATGATTGTTCAATACTCATTTAACACCTTCAAAGGTGGCCATTATGATGTCACTATTTTTATATATGATATATAATATGTTTATGTTTTCTTTAAGCTTCTGTATTTTTCATTTTGGGCATACCTTTATGGTTTCCATTATGGGTAAACGCGATATCTTCATTTAAGGAAGTGCGGACTACCGCCCCCTCAAAGTGATTTGATTCGTTAAAATACCATATGTGGGACATATAAAGGATGGAACTATGATATTATATATGATATTATACTGTAATTATAATATACCTTTATATCATTATGATTACATTCTATAAAATACGAAATAGAAATGAAAGTAGCGTTCTTGCGTACGTACGGCTTACCGTCTCCATGAACGGTGCATTTCATTTCTTACCTCTAAATGATTATGTAATATTATAAATACATGTATATGATTAATATATATGATATATATGTTATCCAAATCATTAATATAATTCTGGATATAACAAACCTTTGACCAAATTAACAACATGTAAGTGTAAGAAGTCTATTTTTGACTTAAGAACCAAATACCGACAAAATGAACATTATTAACTTAAATGATTACATGATGTTCATAACATGGTATAAAAGGAATAATGAACTTGAAAAAGATTCATAATCAAGTAGAGATTAACTCAAGTTTATTACTCAGGAGATTAAAGAACGGTCGGGTCAAGTCGGATACGAGGTATGGGACTTCGTCTCAATCTCCTTTCGTTGAGGCATATTTTATTTTATACACAACTTTCTTTTATACGGTGTATAAACCCCTTTGAATTTTACGTTTATTCAAAAGGAATCTTTTTTATACGAAGCATTTACTAAACGACAAAAGGGAATGTTTTTGTCGTACGTATGCGGCGACAACGACTTCTCCGCCGTCGTAACCGTTATTTGAGTTTCGGCTTCCTCTACAAGCCATACCTTCTTTTTAAAAGAAAAATAAATACCATGTTTTACTTTTCTTTTATTTTGGTATTGAAAATGGTTTTCATAATGTTTTTATTATATCAATGTGTTGTATTGATATCTCGTGATTGAAATGTGGAAACGTTATGTTTCCTTTATGCATGTTTTATGTGATATGATTATGTTATGGTTCTCGGGCATTATTATGAAGACGGGTGATTCCGTGATAAACTAAGGGCGAGTGAGCCCGTTATAGCTCTCCAATGCATTGGGTAACGCGAAGGAGTGAAACGTTAATGTTTCTCCGAAGAGATTTTAGGGAATATACTGTGATGGGTATTCCAAACGTAACCAAGAGGGTTACTCCCTACGTAAGAATGATATGAATGCCTCAAGTTACCTTTATGTCTTATGATTTATATGATTTATTCATGATTTTATGAGGTATGTTAAAGTGCCTATGTTTTATGGGTAAAGTATGGTTTCATTCTTATGTATATATGAACTCATGTTTCCTTTCCATGTTTTTTTTATAACCCATACTGAGTTTTTATGCTCATCCCAAGTTTTTGAAATGTTTTTCACAGGTCAAGGAAAAGGTACATGATAAGATGATAGAGTCAAGGATGTGTCAAGAAATAATCCATGTTTTATTTTAAATGTGTTTCCATTGATGGGAATGAAGAATACTATCTTTATGTAACCACTTTATTAATATGTGGAATGTAATGCAAGTTTTATGATCTAATTCTCTAAAACTCTAAACCCGAAAAGATCCTCAATGTGTAATCTTGTAATAACTCAAGATTAAGTAAGTTTTAAGGCTGGGGCCTTATAGTTGGTATCAGAGGTCGGTTTAGATAACTTTAGGAGTTAGAAAAGTGTTAAATTATAATATGATTGAAATGATATAGCATTTACAGATTACCATGTTGCTTCGCCTAAGATATTTCTGTGTTCAGAATGGTTTTCCGCAGAGGAAACAAAGCAACTATGTTGGGACGACATCAGGAGGAAGAAAACCTTCCAAATCAGCAACCTGAGATGGTCGGAATCGGAACTAAACAGTTTGTTGCAGTGATGGCACAGTTGACTCAGGCTATAAATGGCGGTGGTATCCATGCACGAGATCAGTCAGACCAACCGCAGAGGAACATGTCAGTGGTGGAACATTTCATGAGGCAACATCCACCATCATTCAGAGGATCATCTGACCCTGTGCTAGCTGAAGGGTGGATTAAAGCACTGGAGAAGATTTTTGATGTCATGGGGTGTTCAGACAATCAAAAGGTTAGTCTTGCTATTTACCGTTTGGAGGGTGAAGCAGATCAGTTGTGGTCTATGGTTAAAAATATCAGGGACGCCGATGAGATTGATGCTCTTGACTGGGATGAATTCAAAGGTATGTTTCTTGAGAAGTATTTTCCTAAGGCTGTTCGACTTAGGATGGAAAATCAATTCTTGGAATTGAGGCAAGAGGAAGACTCAGTGGCTGCCTATGAAGAAAAGTTCACTCGGTTGGCAAGGTATGCTCCAAATTTTATCCGGGACCTTGATAGTAAAATCAATCGTTTCTACTCAGGATTAAAGCCAAAGTATCGAAGGGCATTAGCTTCTCGTGAGTTTAAAAGTTATGAAAAGCTTGTTCGATGTGCTGAGAAGGTGGAAATGGAGTTTGCCGATGACCAAGTTTTCTATAACAACCAGCAGAAGAAGAGACCGAGGTGGCAGGAGAAAGGTAAGAATTCTTCAAAAAAGTCTGATGGTAAGAAAACTAAGTTTCCAGTTTGTGATAAATGTGGAAAAAGGCATGCTGGGGAATGTCTTCTGAATTCTGGGAAGTGCTACCGATGTGGTAAGATGGGACATAAGGCTCGTGATTTCACTGAAAAGGATCAAGCTGAAGGTAAGAACAAATTTGATTTACAGTTAGTGAAGTGTTATAAGTGCAATGAGATGGGTCACTATGCAAATGAGTGTCCAACAAGGAGCTTGAGTGATGAGAAGCAGTTAGACTACAAGCAGAAATAGGTGGTGAAATCCTTTGCAACAACTTCAGAAGATGTTGGGCCATCAAATGAAGTGGTATCAGCTCCAGGGAGCTCAGTATTTTTCGAAGATTGACTTGAGGTCGGGGTACCATCAGTTGAAAGTAAAAGAAGCAGACGTTCCGAAGACTATGTTCCGTACTAGATATGGCCATTATGAATTTGTAGTTATGACTTTTGGGTTAACCAATGCACCTGCTGTATTCATGGACCTTATGAATAAAATTTTCCATGAGTTCTTGGATAAGTTTGTGTTTGTGTTTTGAGGTTTGTGAAGAGATTGTGTGTGCCTTGTGATTCACAGTTGAAGAGAGAGTTGTTATGTGAAGCTCATAGTTCTCCGTTTTCAGTTCATCCGGGCAGTACTAAGATGTATAGAGATCTGCGGGAGTATTACTGGTGGGATGGAATGAAAAGAGATATTGCTGATTTTACTGTGAAGTGTTTGACTTGTCAGCAGGTTAAAGCAGAGCGGCAGTTACCGAAAGGGATGCTTCAGCCTTTACCAGTGCCAGAGTGGAAATGGGAGAATATATCCATGGACTTTGTTGTTGGATTACCGAAGACATCTCGAGGTAATAATGCAATCTGGGTTATTGTTGATCGCTTGACCAAATCTGCTCATTTCCTTGCTATACGAGATACTTTCTCTCTTGATCAACTTTCCCGTTTGTATCTTAAAGAGATAATCAGGTTACATGGAGTTCCTCTCTCCATTGTATCGGATCGTGATCCTAGGTTTACTTCTAACTTTTGTAAAGGCCTTCAGAAGTCGTTGGGTACTAAATTAAATTTTAGTACATCTTTTCATCCTCAATCAGATGGGCAGTCAGAACGATCAATTCAGACATTGGAGGATATGCTACGAGCTTGTTCTATGGATTATGAGGGATGTTGGGACCAACATCTTTCTTTGGTTGAGTTTTCATATAATAACAGTTTTCATTCCAGTATACAGATGGCACCATTTTAGGCATTATATGGGAAGCAGTGTCGAACTCCGGCTTTCTGGGATGAAGTGGGTGAAAGGAAGTTGATGGGACCAGAATTGGTAGAAGAGATGGCATAAAAAGTTCAGCTGATTCAGAAACACATGAGAACAGCTCAGAGCAGGCAGAAGAGTTATGCGGATAACCGGAGGAAGGATCTATCTTTCGAGGTAGGTGATCATGTTTTTCTCAAGGTTTCTCCTTGGAAAAGTGTGATGAGATTTGGTAAGAAAGGAAAGTTGAGTCCAAGGTTCATTGGACCATACAAAATTCTGGAAAGAGTTGGATCAGTTTCATACCGAGTGGCTTTACCTCCGAGTTTATCTCAGGTACACAATGTTTTTCACGTTTCGATGTTGAGAAAGTATATGCCAGATCCATCTCATGTTTTGAGTCCAGAGGTAGTTCAGTTGGAAGAGAACCTATCTTATGAGGAACAACCAGTCCAAATTCTTGACCACAGGGAGCAAGTGTTACGGAATAAAGTGATTCACCAGGTAAAGGTTTTGTGGAAAAACCACATGATTGAAGAGGCAACATGGGAATCTGAAAATGCAATGAGGGATAAGTACCCCCATTTATTCGATAAGTAAATAAATTGCGGGGACACAATTTTCTAAAGGGGGGAAGGATGTAACATCCCAAGTAAGTAATGAATAATAGATATTTTTATCTATGGCTATTAATGAATAAGATAGTGTTATAGAGGCTTAAAATGAAAATAAATACAATCTTATGCATGGAATACACTAATATTCTTAAAAGATTGTTTTACTGCCTTTTGATGGCAAACCATTTTTGAATATATATTTTGACAATTTTATAAACCATGTTTGTCAAAATAAACTTATCCTTTATGATTGGGACATCAAAATTTACTTTGTGTGAATTTTTGGTATTTTTCTGACAATGTTTATTTTTTAATGAATAGTGAAAAATACTGCATTTTACATCAAAACTGCTTTTTAATCTAATTTATTTATATGATTAGATTATGTTTTGAATTGGTTTTGAAGTGAAATTAGAATATATTTTTACCATTTTATCCAATGGTGGTCATTGGAATCAATTTCACTTTGAAATTAGACTTAAACTGGTGTCAATCTTTTGATACTTATTGTTTTGTAAAAACACGCTATTTGCTCTGGCAGCGGGAATTAATTATTAAATTAATTAATGTGACATATATGTTTTGAATTTTGTAAAATAAACTTCATTTTTGAATTCGGAATATCAAATATATCTTAGGGTGAATTTTTGGTAATTTTCTGAAAAACTTCAATTTTTGATGAATAGTGAAACCACTAAGTGGTAATCAAGCAAACTGATTTTTCAGTTAAATGAAAGTTTACCACTAATGTGTATTGAATTTTGAAAATCCGACATACATGGTTGTCATTAAGAAGTAAAATGTGGTTCAATGAGATTAAAATAATTTTTTGGTGAATAGTAACTTATTAAGTTTTTAATCGCGATTAGTGGTAATTAGGGTAGTTTAAGGTATAAATAATACTTTAATAAAATGAAATGACCTAGACACATGTCCCAACCTCATTGGTTGTGTCATGGACGACCATGACATGCCATGGGTCAACTTGGGGACCCCATGGATCCACTTTTGTTGGGAAATGACATAAATTACTTTTTATTTAATGTTAAAGTGAAAATGACACAAACATAATATGTTTTACGAAAACAATTTTTAAGTGGGGTTATACAAGTCCAAATTTTGATTATAAATATTCATTGGAAATCTAAAAAGATTTCCTATATCATAGTATTTTGTTTTATAATTTTTAGACATTAAATAAATTAAATTATATATGACATAATAATGATGCAGTGATGACATCATTATTTGACGATTTAAATAAAATGGAAAGACAATGTAAAATCTATGAACTACACATGTACAAAACCAATTGGATGAGTGGATTTCGAACCCTTATCACCTTACCCACGAATTATATCAATTTGGGAACTTTTGAGACCGAAACACATTTTCAAATAAAGTAATATTTCTTTACTTTCCAAAAGTGCCCCTCCTCTCCTCTTATAAAAGGCCCCCACCTCTACCTCATTTCACACAATCCTCAAGCCTTTGGCTCGGACAACCCCTGCCCATTTACTCTCTCCACATCCCTCTCCTCATCCTAGAGGATTCCCTTTGGGCAGAATCCTTTCAAAGGAAGCCTTTAGGCTCAACTCAAAAGGAGTTACACTTTTAAAGGTAATTCATTCTCTCATGTTCATTTGTTTTATTTTGCTTCTCCAACCCCCTAAACTCTTTTTATTTACTTATTTTGTAACAAAACCAGTATCATAAATATACTAGGATGTTGTTATAAGATTTATTTGAGCTACACTCTCACACAACTACATCAAATGGTTAAAGAACATACGGTTTCCGTGGATGGCGAAATTCTGCCTCCCGAAACGATGATTGTTCAATACTCATTTAACACCTTCAAAGGTGGCCATTATGATGTCACTATTTTTATATATGATATATAATATGTTTATGTTTTCTTTAAGCTTCTGTATTTTTCATTTTGGGCATACCTTTATGGTTTCCATTATGGGTAAACGCGATATCTTCATTTAAGGAAGTGCGGACTACCGCCCCCTCAAAGTGATTTGATTCGTTAAAATACCATATGTGGGACATATAAAGGATGGAACTATGATATTATATATTATATTATACTGGAATTATAATATACCTTTATATCATTATGATTCCATTCTATAAAATACGAAATAGAAATGAAAGTAGCGTTCTTGCGTACGTACGGCTTACCGTCTCCATGAACGGTGCATTTCATTTCTTACCTCTAAATGATTATGTAATATTATAAATACATGTATATGATGAATATATATGATATATATGTTATCCAAATCATTAATATCATTCTGGATATAACAAACCTTTGACCAAATTAACAACATGTAAGTGTAAGAAGTCTATTTTTGACTTAAGAACCAAATACCGACAAAATGAACATTATTAACTTAAATGATTACATGATGTTCATAACATGGTATAAAAGGAATAATGAACTTGAAAAAGATTCATGATCAAGTAGAGATTAACTCAAGTTTATTACTCAGGAGATTAAAGAACGGTCGGGTCAAGTCGGATACGAGGTATGGGACTTCGTCTCAATCTCCTTTCGTTGAGGCATATTTTATTTTATACACAACTTTCTTTTATACGGTGTATAAACCCCTTTGACTTTTACGTTTATTCAAAAGGAATATTTTTTATACGAAGCGTTTACTAAACGACAAAAGGGAATGTTTTTGTCGTACGTATGGGGCGACAACGACTTCTCCGCCGTCGTAACCGTTATTTGAGTTTCGGCTTCCTCTACAAGCCATACCTTCTTTTTAAAAGAAAAATAAATACCATGTTTTACTTTTATTTTATTTTGGTATTGAAAATGGTTTTCATAATGTTTTTATTATATCAATGTGTTGTATTGATATCTCGTGATTGAAATGTGGAAACGTTATGTTTCCTTTATGCATGTTTTATGTGATATGATTATGTTATGGTTCTTGGGCATTATTATGAAGACGGGTGGTTCCGTGATAAACTAAGGGCGGGTGAGCCCGTTATAGCTCTCCAATGCATTGGGTAACGCGAAGGAGTGAAACGTTAATGTTTCTCCGAAGAGATTTTAGGGAATATACTGTGATGGGTATTCCAAACGTAACCAAGAGGGTTACTCCCTACGTAAGAATGATATGAATGCCTCAAGTTACCTTTATGTCTTATGATTTCTATGATTTATTCATGATTTTATGAGGTATGTTAAAGTGCCTATGTTTTATGGGTAAAGTATGGTTTCATTCTTATGTATATATGAACTCATGTTTCCTTTCCATGTTTTTTTTATAACCCATACTGAGTTTTTATGCTCATCCCAAGTTTTTGAAATGTTTTTCACAGGTCAAGGAAAAGGTACATGATAAGATGATAGAGTCAAGGATGTGTCAATAAATAATCCATGTTTTATTTTAAATGTGTTTCCATTGATGGGAATGAAGAATACTATCTTTATGTAACCACTTTATTTATATGTGGAATGTAATGCAAGTTTTATGATCTAATTCTCTAAAACTCTAAACCCGAAAAGATCCTCAATGTGTAATCTTGTAATAACTCAAGATTAAGTAAGGTTTAAGACTGGGGCCTTATAAGTACTGATGCTGTAAGTCTCGGTACATCTTGGTGACTCTGGGATGCACTACCCAAGATGAGGCCTGAAACTCCTACATAATCTCCTCATGTATGTCCACTAGAACTCAAATGTGACCATGGATAGACATAATCTCATCCTCACCTATAGTCTAACCAGGATGTGGATCCTCCCCATCTACACTCACCTATAGGACTAGGCCTTCTGAATATGATAGAAGTCTCATCCTTACTATTTCAAGTAGGGTAGAGGTCATAGCTAAGGATGAAAGATAAGTACGACCTTGACTATCCTACACCTCCAAGTGCATCTTAGAGAATAAATCCATGGGTTGCCACTTGCTACTGCCATGCTGAACTACCGGTATCTGAGTCCTTCAAATTAGTTCATCAGCCACTGCATTTCCCTTACTAGGCATGTAGGTAAGCTCAAAATTTAAGGAATATAGGCACTAAACCCACCTTCCTTTTCTTGGGTTTAGATTTTGGTGTGTAAATAGGTACTTGAGGATTTTGTTGTCTGTGCATACCACAAAAATATCTCCCAGTAAGTAATGTATCCAATAGCGCAAAGCATGAATGATTTCAGCTAACTCGAGATCGTGAATCGAGTAGTTCCTCTTGTGTGGCCTCAAATACCAAGACTCGTACACCACGAATCTTCCCCCATAAATAATAACTACTCTTAGCTCGATACCTGATGTGTCGCAATACATAGTGTACCTCCTTCCCTATTCTAGCAGTATCAGGACCGGGGCTAAATCCAATCTCCCTTTCAGCTCCTAAAAGGCCATCTCACAGGAATCTAACAATAAAAACTTAACACCCTTCTTATTCAATCCTATAAATATAGCTTTTAAGCATGAGATGTACTATATGAAACACCTATAATGACCATCCATCCCTAAGAAACTTTGTACCTCAAAGACGTTCATGGGATGATCCTAGGAAACTACAACTCCCACCTTCTCTAGGTCAACTGATACTCATATCTCTAAGATGATGTGACACAGGAAGTGAATCTAATTAATCCATAAGTGGAACTTTTTTATCTTATAATATAACTGATTATCTCTTAGAGTATTCAAAACAATATCGATATTTTTGGCATGGTTGTGCCGATTGAGAGAATACACCAAGATATCATCCACAAAACCACCACAAATGAGTCCAAATTAGGATGGAATACTCATACCATCAATGCAATGAATAATTTTGGTGCATTTGTGTGACCAATTAGCATAACCAAATACTCATATAGACCATACCTGCAATGAAAGGTCATACAAGGTATGACTGTAGGTCGAACATGTACCTAGTGATATCAAGACCTCAAATTTTTTTTTGAGAACAACTGAGCTCCACAAAGCTAATAAAAAATCTCATATATCTATATAAGGGGATATCGGTTCTTAACCATTGGTAGGTTCAATTTCTGATAATCCATGCATAGCCTAAGGGTACCATCGGTCTTTTTCAAAAAAATGACCAGCGAACCCCATAGAGAAGTACTGGGTCAGATAAACCCCTTTTCCTCCAAATCCTCTAACTACCTCTTGAGCTCCTGTAACTATGTTGCATCTATCCTATACGGAGGAATAGATACTGGTGAATCTCCTAGAACTAGATCGATGGAGAACTCAACCTCTATCTTGAGAGGTAAACCAAAAAGGTTAATCTAGGAAAACATCCCTAAAATGTTTAACCACTGGAGGGAAGTCCACCTAACATGATCCATCATCATCTAGATACAAACTAGCGATCTGGGATATCATCCAACCCAGACCATGATTCAGTGGTCCAGCTCGGCTTGCATGGACATCCTATTCACCCTTGTGAGTATAAAATGCACCCTCTTCGATGTGAAAGTCACCCCCTAAAATAACAGTCAATGTAATTTCGATAAGATACTATCTATCCTATCACGAGTATGATTTCAAACCCTATCATATTGAGTACAAAAAGATTCTAGAATAAGTGACACCCACCAAACTTAAGGGGGAACTCCCTGCACTAGCATACATCCTCCATTCTATTTCCCAACAGAGTGTCTAGAATTATAACATTCTCAAAAGATATTATAATGAGCCCAATGATTTTAACCATAGGTGAAGATATAAAACTATGTGATGCACCTGTATTAAAAAGAGAAGATGAAATAGTAGAGGCTAAAAAGATTTTAACTCTCATTGTAGTTGGTCGTGTACCCTACTCCTCAGGGGTAGGCTATACATAATAGATTTTTCATGAATCATAACCCTGTGACACAACCTCACTACCCAGAGTAGGCCCACTCTGATATCTCGTTGTAACTGGTGTCTGGATGCCTCGTCCATGACCACCACTACCTTAGCCTAATCGACTAGCACTACTCCAACTCCCTACCTGACGTGGAGCAGATAAACCCACTCTTGAACCTGGTGTTAGAGCTGACCCCATACCAATCACTACTAGAGGGAAGTTCCTATAGAAATGTTTCACGTGGCCGATCCTTTCACAAGCTCGACACTCGATTGGGTTTTGGTCACACTAATTATTTATTTGGACCCATCTTCAACATTTATGAAAGAAAACCAGGATACTAGTACTCATAGCCTGACTAGTAATCATATCACGGGAAGCCTTAAAATGTCACTTCCTTCCACTGGAAGTCAAACTATTGGGTCAAGTGACAATACTGTGCTACTTTACGCCCCTAGCTTCTCCCAGGTTCTTCTTTGTAATCAGTGCATGATTCATAATCTCAGTGATAGAATTCAATCAAAAGACATTTGACCTAAGATATGATATCATGTCAAAGACCTCCCTCAAATCGTCTCACCCACAATAGCTCATCAATAAGGTATGTCGGTGAAAAGCACTGCAACTCTGTAATGCTTGTCGAGTACTCCATAACCATCATAGCACCCTACTCCAGATGCATGAACTCACTAGTCCACTCTGCTCGCAAATTCTTGGGGTATAAATATTTCTAAAACCTAGTTTGGAAATCATCCAAAACCATATCCCACATCCTGTCATCCTAGTTTATAATATCCCACTAGTAATTTTCTACTAAACAAATCATGTAAGTAGTGAGCTTCAGTATTGACTCAAGAGGTGTCTCTAGATGCTTAAAGATCACTAGCGTAGTCTATATCCATAGATTAGTAGACGGTGGACCTCCATACCCCCAAAAAATGGGATGATGCTTCTATTGGAACACACGTGTCAACTCAACCATAGACAAGGTAGGCTGCAGTGCTCCCTGAAAATTCTAAAAGTGAAAAAACCCCTCATGAAATTGTGCCTCAACACCTGTGTCCAGAACAACAGTTGGTGCCTTAGTTGGAACTAAAGGAGGATCCATCGGTATCCCATGTCACACCGCCTCTAGAATGTGGTCTTCACCACACCCTAGAATAGAATTAGGGGTATTCATGGTAGAATTCTTCTATACTTCCAAACACACGCCTCAAAAAAGAACCACATCAAATTTCACACCTCAAAAGCGTAGGATAGGTCAAAACCCTCCTAAAATAGGGAAAACCACATAGCCTTCTTCTAAATACAGAACTAAAAAAATAAATAGTCAAAAAAATCACTAGATATACTTCCTTTTTTCCACTCAAAAGTTAGGTCTAGGTTAAGTCTCTATTCCCAAGTTCAATTTTCTATTTCAATTTCATTTAATATTCATTTTCGTTAAATCAAAATTTAATTTAAATGTTAAACTGAATGGTTCACCAAATTATGATCCTTGAGGATCCCTACTCCTCATGAACCAAATCATTTAATACACCTAATTCACACTATAACATATTCCATAGTACCTATCACAACAGTAGGTATATCCATCCTGGCACTTATCAAAATAGTATGCAACAAGTAATGCATCCTAAATGGCATGACATAATGCATGGAATGTTATTCCTATAAAGTTCCTAAAATTATGGAGGAGATGGAATACCCTCATATAATTGGGTTGAAATAAAATATAACTCATAGTCATATCAAATAATAACATCACAATTCAAGTGCATCACCTAAAGGTGGAATCAAATAAACTATAATTGTCAAATTCCAGAAAATAGCAACTTAATTCAAGGAAATTTGGATTTTTCCTATATATGGGGTAGCTACTCCTAAGAATAGCTCATTACCATATCCCTTTCTAGTGTCTCCAAATATTAAAGAAAACCATAAAATAATTCCTTTTATACCACTTTGCAACATCCCAAACCTAGATGCCACTTAACAATGCCCTGAGCCTGGTTGGCCACATGGACTCAAGCATATCTCCCTAAAGGCCAGAGGCTGATGACTAGAATGAGAGGTCTAGGATGTGTTTGTGGGAATACTATGCCCACTTATTATAGTTTAACATGGTAGAATATCAATAACAGTCAATAGTAGAAGTAGTATAACAATTACACAATAGATGAACAACAAGAATAGATAACAATGCAACAAGGTATCTCATACATAATTATGATCATGTAATGTATCAACAATGAATTAAAAATAGGTACAAGTAGTACAATACAATAAATATCCAAAAATACCAAAAATACCAAAAAAAATATATCTCCAAATAGGATCACGAGCCTCAACTCAGTCTCATGATCACCTACTCCAAAGCATGGTACAAAATCAAGCATCAAATTGCGGGTTCTTTTCCCAATACCTACCTTCATCCAAATAGTCTGTTTGGGTACCCAACATAAGACCAAATAGGGTGTGAGATACAATACCAATAGGTAACCACCCAAATATCCATAAATTTTCAGGATGTTCAATATTATATGCTAAACATTGTGTAAGTGAGCAGGTAAGCAATATGAAAATAAAGTTCCCATGGCACAACTATAACAAGAAAGTGATACTACATATCCATAGATGGATCCTTGAAAAACAAGTGTTAGCACCTATAATAAGGAATCCATAACAAACACAAATAACTAACACGACCTAATTGTACATCCATACATATCAATTCAACCACAACCTTTTTGTATAACCATAAGTGTCATAACATCCAAAACCATGTCATATAATCAAGTGTATCAAAATTAGCATGGTTATTCCATTTAATCAAAGTGTCATACCACAAAGGTTTGTATATAATGTGTACAAGACCAAGTCATCCTCTTTGAGTCCCAGGATCATCTCGATGGAAAATCCATAGCCGCACTGGTTGGCGTCAAAGGAGAACGTCATACCGAAAATGTCATATGTGAGCCAAAATAAGCCAGATCCAAGGGGTAGAAAGGCCCAAGTCATCCTACGAAATCAATAACCAAGGATCATTCTCTATCCAAGTATTCCACCACCACATTCAAGACATGAGGATAATCATCCAAGGCATCTATGGAATCAATACCAAAGGTGTACCAACCAAGGATTCCACTACCATTTCAAAAAAATCTCATTTCATCCATCATTCAATTCCATCACCACTTCCTACCATGAGTATACCAACTAATTTTCAAAATTTCTAAATCAACCATTCAAGAAATTTAAAACTAACCAATGAGTATACCCACTAATTTAACATGTCATTAAAAATCCTTTTATTCAATTCAATCATGGCAT
Organism: Viscum album; assembly: GCA_963277665.1. Classification (NCBI taxonomy): domain Eukaryota; kingdom Viridiplantae; phylum Streptophyta; class Magnoliopsida; order Santalales; family Viscaceae; genus Viscum; species Viscum album. The sequence goes on from OY728148.1 coordinate 399,828,018, forward strand.
AATGTGTTAACACAGTGAAATGAGGAAAAACATCTCCTAATAAACCATATGATTCATACAATTTATATATAGGCTTTCTATTTCTAGGAAACCTATAAATCACACCACATGGGTGGTTTAACAAAGGTAAAATTCAAGGAGAATATGTGTCACACCCCATGGGTATATTTTGGTTGGGGAAAAAACCACCCATACATCACTAGGGAACCTGAGAATCCCTAATAGGTCCAATTACATTAATTCAATTTATCATTTCAATTTTTGGGCTATGCTGGAAATTAAAGTGGGAAGAACAATGGTAGCTATTCTAATGAAGCACCAAAACCAATAGGGAAAGTATATACTACCTACCATAGCTCGGTAGTAGAGTTCTCATCCAGTATTAACTCCTGATTTTACTTAGATCAGAAGAAAATAAAATAACAGATGAAGAAACTGAAAATAAGTCAAATGATATTGAACCTAAATAGCAAAACTGATACCAAGAAGAATGAAGAATAGGTAAAAAGGAATATAGTACTCACCGATGCGACTCCAATGAGATGTGCAGTGCTTGAATTCAAGATAGGACAAAGGATCAAGATCAAAACCAAGAATAGGCTTCCAGGGAGCTTCAAAATGAAGACATTTCTATATGGGAGATAAAATGAGATATTTAGGTTAAGATATATTTAATTATATTTAAAATTATAAAATTTACCCAAAAATAAATGGAATCATGGTTAGAGTGCATGGTTTGACAAATTGTTCACTAACTGTGCACGATTAACTATAGGGAAGGGTCACCCGCACGATTTCCTCACATGATTTGACTAACCACGAAGAAACCATGAAAAACTACAATGTTAAAATTACAGACCAATATTCTTGGTTGTGAAACTCTCCTCACATGGTTTCCTCAAACCATGTGAGCTCCTCCTGCTCTCTGCCCCGACCTCATATGATTTTTTTCAGACCGTGCGGCATGCCCCACACTGTTTACACTAACCATGCATTGGGGAATCTTCAACCCAAAGGCTAGGTTCTTGGATCTAAACAAGCCTTGGACACCCCTGAAACACCCATGATCAAATTGGGTACTCAAATTAGGCCATATTTAAACATTTAAAACAAAATAAAATGTTTCCACACCTCGTACGAAAACACTAGTTCTTAAATTTTTTCCTTTGAAACTATTTGCTTTATAACCTTCCTTTCCACACATAAAGCATTTCCCCATTAAATTAAGACACCTTCCTAGGTGTATCCTTCCACATTTCTGAAATGAATGAAATCAATCTTTCTTTATTCCATGGTCTCCATCACTTTAGATCCTTTTTAACATCATCCTTCTCTTATTTTGTGATTTCTATAGTTATTTAAGGTATAGGTTGTTAATCATGTTTTGGTATAACTGATTAGGAAAAATTATGATATCTTTCACTCCTATCATCATAACATTTAGTTTTTCATAGTCACCACATTGGACTTAATGTTCAATGTTAACATGATTCCTTTGGGTTTTTTCCATTGACTGAAAACAAAAAGTATTGTGCAAACAACTATAAACATAGTAGGAAAACTGTAGAATCAATTACAGTATTTCCAAATCACGACACATTATTTCCAATATAAAACGCCTTAGGTTTAACCTAGGTCATTACTTTTCATCATCTATTAAAATACTTTATAATGGTCTATAAGTAAAATGTGAATTATTATAAGCATATCCACCAAGAGTGTCAAAATAGGTGTATAGTAAGGCCTATTTCCATGCACCATGTGACAATAAGGTCAGTCCAAACGTGCCATTTATAGATTTATAACCCCTATGTACATCTTTTTTAGAACCACATCCACTTTTAGTATCCAGATGAGGATTTATTGAAATGAAAACCCATATAATATCCACCTTACGAAAACATTAGGATGTTATTCTATACTTATTCTCAACATCTATCACAGGTTTATGATCCCTTATCTATGTTTTCCTAAATCTAGTTTTCAAGTTTTATATTAAACTTCCTATGATACCAACTCTAGGGACCCCGACCCTAGTAACTCAGATTCTATGTCTAATTTATTATATTAAAATAATATATAAGGAATAACATCCCAAAATAACAAATAGTTTAGTAGTATTGGTAAATTAGATACATACTTGAGTCCCATACTACATTTTAAAATGAAATTTATAACATAATTTTTTTCAAGAATAAAATTATTCCCTCTATCATGTCATTTAACATAAGTCAAAGTAAACTTCATGGAATCCTAAGAAAAGGAAATTAAATAAGGGTTATCTAAAATGATTATTAAGATTTTAGTATAATGGAATAAATCATGAATCAATAAGCATAATAAATATAAAAATCTCAATAACCGAACATACATGAAATGTAATCAATAAATTGAGAAGGGAGTCTATACAAAGATAATATTGATGTAAAAATATCATGGATAATAATCAATATGGAAATGTAAATAACTTAAAACACATTACATTTAATCAATAACATGGCTATAATAACTGGATAAGGAATAATCAATATGGAAAGTTAAATAACTAAAAACACATTCCATTTAATCAATAACTAATAATAAAATTCAACCAGAGATAATATCATTGTAAAAATATCATGGATAATAATAAATGAATTATTAATTAGGTTAATGATTGATTATTTTACATCATTTCTCATGCACATGATACCTCTACCATCAAGATCTATCCTCTAGAGAGTTTAAAACTAATGGGTAAAAACTCATCTAGTTTGGAAAACTGATTTCTTGCTAGCATACTAATTCTCCTCATGAGACTATCAATGAATCAAGGGGATATCTATAACCATTCCCCAACCATTTTTTCATGTCCAAATAATTCCTAATATATTGAATAATTCATTTAATTCATGAATAATGTGCTTTATCATCAAATATTCATATTTAGTTAGAAATATAAATTTATCAATATTTCCAAATATAAATAAATAACTTTGAATTTAGAACACCTTATATAGAAATTATATATATTTTAAGAAATAAATATATCTATAATAAATTATATAGATACTTAGGGGAAATATAATTTCCATGGTAAAGTGAATAATACAAGCAAAATTTAATGCGTACAAAAATTAATCAAGGAAGTGAATTTCAATACTTTCCTTGGTAAAAATGATCTTAAACCATCCATAAGAAGAATAAGGATATTATTAATACAACATATACCCATTTGAGTAATAATAAAATATTTTCTAATTTATTAATATAAATATGATAAAAATATCTTTAAAAACATTCTTGAGTAAAATATCCTTTTAATTTTGAACATCACTTTTTAAAACAAAAAGTTCAAAAAACATTTTGAAAATAATTTTATGTGAAAATAATCTTTGAAAAATATAAAGGAAGATATAAAACATTTTATTTTTCATGATAGTTAGAAATTTTTTCATGCCCTAAATGTTAAAATAAGGATTCCTTTTTTACTTTTTCTATAAAATCCAAACAGGCATTATTTTGAAAATGACATGAAGATTCATTTCAAAGAATTTTTTGTCAAGTAAAAATGGGTAAAAATTACTTAGTAAATAATTTTAAAAAATTTTAAAAACATATTTTGAAAACATGGTTTTGGAAGAAAATGGATTTCCGACCGAAGAGAGAATTGAAGTCGGATTTTATTAAAAACATTTTCTCAATTATTTTATGTACCAAAGAGTGTAAAAATGGGACTATTACTTTAAAATACCATGAATAAATATAGAAGGATAAAATTATATGGGTTTATTATAAAATGATCAAATAATTTCATTTAACTAAAATTTAAGAATAAACAATCTCACTGAGAATGAGATTTGAAATAAAACCTTACAATGATCATAACATTGAAGTGAAAATTAGTCAATAAATCGTTTACATGTTTCAATTGTAAATCCAAATAAAAACTTTTAAATAAAACATAAGATAATTAAATTTCATTAAACACATAATATTATAATATCAAATATGGTGAATAAGTAATATAATCCAATGAAAAAAATTGAGTTATGAAATTCTTTACCACTTGGTAACTCTTAAGTCAAATAACCTTGGATGAAATAATTCAAATAAAAACTAAAAATACCATGAATTATAATTTATTCATGATATTATTTGTGAAATGGGAATTTTATACATCATATAAAATAAATTGGTTCATAACATACAAATGTACCTCAATGAAATGAAATTGAGATAGAATCTCTTACCTCATGTTTCCTTTTGGTTGAACATGATTTAACATTATTTATAGTGGTTTTAAAAATGTTATTAACTTATAAAATAAAAATATTTATATTTATATTATCATATATTATCCTTTTATAATATATTATCACCATTTTTTTAATAATAATTTACTATTTTCATTGTTTCGGGTGTTAATTTCCTTGCTTTATTATGTGTGTTTTATTATGAAAGATATGTTTCTTGGTCATATTATATAGTCATATCATATCCATAATAATAATAATGACATAATTATCATATTTTTGCATCAATTATAGGGGTGTCCATGGGTCGGGTCGGGTCAGGTTTGAGGGGTTTTTGGACCCGACCCGGCCTATTTTTGGTCAGGTTGGGTCGGGTTATATTCATTTTTTTCAGACCCGACCCGACCCAACCCGTATCACATTGGGTTGGGTTGATCGGGTCGATGGGTCGATCAGGTTATGTAAAAAAAATCATCGCCGCTGATTATTATCCCACCGCACACGTCTACTTCACATTATCCTCCCTGAGACTCTATTTCTTCCTCACTGACAGCCATCGAGGGTTCAAGATGGGTGATCTGCTTCATCCCAGACTGATCGTGATCCCGTTCATCAACGCGCTTGGTCAGTCGTGATCTCCTCCTGACAATTTTATTTTGATCTCAGGCCACTGTGCATGAAATTTTGATCTCAGGTCACCGCCCTCGTTCTTAATCAATGCAGGTTCAGACAGATTCATTGAGGAGGAGGTGCACATCGGTGAATCAAATCCATTAAGGCGATGCTCTATTTTTTCCTTCGGTGACCTCGAGCGGATGGCAGCATTCAATTTGGGGTTTCATTCAACCAGCGAAATGGGGAAACAATGCTCAGTTCGAAGACCAGTATTGGGATGCCTATTTTTCTCATAAGCAGGTTTTCTCTGGTGGACCTGGAGTCATGGATGGCGGTCGTGTTAGAGATGGAGGTGGAGGCGAAGCCGGCATGTGGGTTTGCGGTGGTCGCAGATGACGGTGGAGCGAGGTAGCGCGCGGGTCCAAAAGATGTGCAGGGGTAGTGACAGGTTGGTTGGGTCGGGTTGGGTAATTTTTCTCCCAACCCATGACCCGACCCAACCCGATCACGGGTCAACCCGAAATGACCTGACCCGTGAATATGAAATCTTGAACCCGACCCAACCCGACTCAACCCGGTCGGGTCGGGTCGGGTTAGTCGGGTCGGGCCGGGTCTAGACACCCCTAATCAATTATACTTTTAAAACCAATCATAAATTATGGTTATGGAAAATGGACTATGTTATAATCATCGAGATGGGAGGTTGTATGTACGCATGAGTAACATTTCAATTTTTCAATTATCATTATGTAAAGGAGGTAAGTAATTTTTTATCTTTATATAATTATCATAATATCATATATAAAATATTATTTCTTTAAATATACTTAAATATATCATCCATTTTGTGTGGTTAGGAAAAGTGATTCATGTTGCTTCGTAAAGGTTGTAGTCCACACATACATGAATTGTGTTATCATCTTTAATTGAGTGAAAAGGTAAGAAAGAAAATAATATATATTTTATTTTAATAATAATAAATATTTCATTAACATAATAATTATTTCATATATATCACATATAATAATTAACTTTATAATTATCACTTTCCATGCAAAGTGTTAGTGAATGACGGATCACATCGCTTCACGATGCAGTAGTCTTTCGTACACACGAGCGACATTATCGTATCTCCTAAGGAATGAAAATTAAAAAAAGGTATATATGATATAATGAATCAAAATGTATAAATATTTTATAAATATAATATATATGATTTATATTTTTCATCATACCCATATATGATAGGTGTTAATAGAAGAACAAATGACATTGATTCGTAAGGCAGTAGTCTGTCATACACATGAATGATGATTTAGTGACCCATTTGGTGGAAGTGAAGATAGTTTTAGGTAATTAAATTAATATAAAAACATCTAAGTATATGGATTATATTTATTTTACTATATTATAATTTTTTAATAATAATTAAAGAGGTATATGAATAACTAAAATAAAGACACTTGTTGAAGAACATTACCTCTTCTTCAGGTAACCTCCTTATGTTTGCAATAAAATCCTTTATATATTGAATTTATGCTAAAAATAAAGCTACTAGGATTATATTATTGAATTTTTGAGTGATTTTTCTAGGTATTGGCTGAACCAAAATGGTGTTAAGGTGTGAATAATAGTGGAAAATGGGTGTTCTTTTATAAGTGAGGTGCGTGACACACTTGTAATTTTTGAAAAGACAAAAGTTTACCCAAAATTTTCATAGGAAAAAAGGTAAAAAATGTGTTATTATAAAGAATGAGATATTATAGAGTCTAAATATATCCATAAAATATATTTTAGACAATATTTTAGTTCATTTTAACCCATATATGTTTTGTTTAACCCCTCGGTAAATCCATTTTTACCTTAACCATTGTAAATAATTTTTACTATTTTCGCTATTAATTTTGGTCAAAAACTAATTTTGACTTAATATATAATAAAATTTACTATTATTCCAAATATATATTTTTTTTAAAAAAAAATTCAATTCACATAAGTGTAAAAATTTAATTTAAAATTAATCCCACGGACGCGATGAGAAAGCGAATTTTCAAAGAGAAATTATTTAAAAGTCTACAATGTTTTTATATCAAAATTAAATATAAAAAATGATTAAAATAGTCTAATTTGGATTTAAATATATATAATTAAACTAAATTAACTTATAAAACAACTTAAAATACAATTTAACTTTATTATTAATTTAAATCAAAAGGTTGTTTTCAATTAAAATTCAGTATTTTTCACTGTTCATCGAAAAATGGAACATTTCATAAAAATCAAGAAAAAATCACCCTAAGATAATTTTGATATTATTATTTTAAAAATAAATTTAATTTTATAAATTTAATTTTCTAAAAGTGTTAAAATTTAATTTTAAATAATGTTCTCAAAGCGTAACTAAACTGTTTTTTAGAAAAATGCAGCTTTTAGAAAATATTTTTTTTCATTTGAATGTTCTTTATTTTATTGTGAATAAATATATAATTAATAAATGTTTATAAAATATAAATTATCATAGGTTATTTAATATTATTCATACCCTCTATTACAACATCTAGGTCATAACTATCATATTAAATAATAATATTAATAGTGTATTGTTGTTCGGTATAACTCGATCTTGTGTGTAATGTAAGTAATCAAAGAAAATTGTTGTTATGTGTAATTAAAGATAAAAAAAGTTTTTCATGTAATGAAATATATAAAATATATTTAATTTATTTAAAAATACATGTATTTTAAAGTCTTGTGGTGTTATATTTTCTTCTAAACTTTGTGTTTCGTGTCATATATGCTACTGAATAAAATGTTCTTATTTTAGAATTTTAGGGTGATAAATTATCCCCACATTAAATAAATTATATCCTAATAATTTAAAAATGATCTTAGAAATCAAGGGTTTTACATATGGAAATTACTTTATTGAAAAACTCAAACTGTAAAAAGGGTTAATAAAATATCATATTAATAAAAGAGAAAGGGAAGTACAAAGGTCATATAGAATAACATATAACTAGGTTTATATATAGAATAAAATTGGTGTTAAGTGAATATATAATCATGGAATAAAAGTTAAAATAATTATAAATAGATAAAGAGTTCATTGATCATAATAAAGTGGACATAAATGTAATGCTAAGGACCTCAAATCTGTAAATTTGTGATGATCTAGAAGACTATTTTATTCATTGGATATGAAGGTAACAGGATAATTTTTTTTCATAATCCTTTTCCTAAAGTTGATGAATTATTTTACTATCTAAGAATATAATTAATCACACTTACTTGATACATTTCTATTTCATAAGTGAAATTTAATCCTTTTGTTTTGATTTGATCAATTTCCAATTCATCCCTTACCCTGAGAAATTAATATCCAAAAATTAATTTTTTATTCCTATAGAAATAAAATTTACTTTTAACAGATCATAAGATGCATAAAATAGTGACAATTCTTTTTATATATCTCTAAATTTTTTCCAAAACTAGTATGGGTAGAATAATTTATCCAATACAATAAATTAATTTTTAAACATCAACAGTAAAACAACAAGTTCATCATTAATATTTATTTTCAAATTATTTAACTAAAAAAATTGAAATATTAACTGGGAAATCGAGTAGGGAATTCATAGGCACTAAACCCTTATCATCCTTCGTTCATGGGTTCAATCCTCGAAGCCTTTATAGATGAAATAGTTTGTCACATAGAAATCGGGTTGCCCTTTTTTAAACTATATTAATATAGTTTCTATAACATTCCCAAAACATATGATGGACATCCTTGAAATAAAATTAATCATTAAATAACATTTTTACTAAGGTTTTGAATACAATTTTTTTTTTCATAAAATCTAATAATATTATTTGACAATTATTACAAGGTCATTAATCATCATATTAACCTTAATGATCACCAATACATTTATACTTATGTATATAAAATTTAAATGAATTATTCCTAAAATATTTTTTCCACTAAAACATATTTTTTCCATAAATTTCTCCCAAAATATCCTTAGTCTTGGTAGACTTTCATCACATAAAACCCAAAAATATATGTTTAATAATTTTAACTAATGATAAAAATTAAAATCATTGACAAATGATGGTATCCATAACTCTTAACTTAATAAAGACATATATGCTTCTGAAACTTAACAGAATACTTAAATTTTTTAGGATTATTATACCAAAATACCAATGGTAAAAATAATTCTATAATATAATTCAATAATCCCAATAAATACTTGAATCATTTTATTTCAATATAGGTCCTTCAATAGTATATTAGTTAACCTTTATATGAGGTCATTGACTCGAATAATTATATGGATCTCTATATTTAAGGCAATAAATTATAAATGGATCCCTAGGATTATATTTATTTAGTTCCATCATAGTTTTCATTTTTAATTGGAAATTATTTTCTTTATTCCCTTCCATTCCACACATAAATCATTTTTCTTGTTCCATTAAGAATCTTTCTTGGTTTTATTCATCCACATTCCTGATATGAATGAAATCGATCCTTCTTTCCTCCATGGTATTCATCACTCGATATCATATAGAACTCCATCATTATCTTATTTTGTGAGTTCAAGAGTTGGTTAAGGTATATGTTTTAAATCATATTTTTGGATAATTGATTAAGAATAATCGCAATATCTTTCACTCTTATCACCATCCCATTTATTTTCTCATTTTCACCACATTTTCCTTCATGTTCAATGTTAAAACAATTCCTTTGGGTTATATCCATTTAAAAAAAACAAAAAACATAGTGTATGAAACAATAAATATAGTGGGAAAACCATAGAATCAGTTATAGGTTTTCTAAATCATGAAACATTATTCTCAATATAAGACACCATAGGTTTAACCTAGGTCATTCATTTTCATCGTATATTCAAATCCTTTAAAATGTTTTTTAAAGAAAATGTGAATTATTATAATCATATCCTCTAGGAGTGTCAAACCAAGGGCATATTAAGGCCCATTTTCTTGCATTAGGTGATGATTAGGTCAAGATTAATATAACCTTTTCGGAGTTATTACCCCTAGGTATATCTATTACAGAACCATGTCCACTTGTAATATCCAGATAGGGTTGTATTGCATGGAAAAAACATATAATATCTACCTTAAATAAACTTTAGTACCTTATTATAAACTTATAATTGAGTACTTTCAATTCTTTATAATTTCTAATCTATTTTTTCTTAAATCTAGTTTTCAATATTTTTACTAAACTTACTCTGATTTCAACTGCAGTAACCCCAGGCCCAGTAACCTGGAGTCAGTGTCTACGTTATTACATTGGAATAAGTTACAAGGGATTGAATCCTAAATGTATGAATAGTTTTTTATTATTATTAAACTAGATATATACTTGAGTCCTATATTTCATTTGAAAACAAAAAATTACAATATTTTTTTTTTGAGAATAATATTATTATGTCTAGAATATCCTAGAACATTAATCATTGTACACTTTACGAAATAATGGGGAAAGGAAACAAAATAAGGGTGATCTCAAATGATTGGTAAGGGTTAAGTATAATGTAAGAAATCATGAATCAATAATCATAATCAATATATCAAGTTAAATAACTTTACACACATGCCATGTAATCAATAAACAGAGAAGGAAGTAAATATAGAGATAATATCAATGTGAATATCTCATAGATAATAATTGACATGGAAAGGTAAATAACTGAAAACACATATTATTTAATCAATAAAATGAATATCATAACTGTATAATGAATAATAAATATTTTAAGGAAATCATTGAAAATGCATGATATTTAATGAATAACTAAGAATAAAATGCATCCAGATATAATATCATTGTGAAAATATCAGGGATAATAATAACTGAATTATGAATGTAGTGATCGATTAATTATTAGATTTCATGTATTAATAACATCATAATTATACCATAAAGATATATCGTTAATATATTTTAAAACTACTGCTTACAAAATCATTTTTTATCCAAATGATTTCATACTATCTTACTAATTCACCTCGTGAGACTACTGATGCATCGAGGGGAAATCTATAATCATGCCCCACCCATGTCTGTACGTCCAAAGCATTCCTTATATATCAAATAATCAATTTAATTCAGAATTTTTTTTATAAATAATATATATATATACTTTATATAAATTATCATATCCAACTGTGATAGGTGGTAATAGAAGAATGAATGACATTAGTTTGCAAGGCGGTAGTCTTACATACACACAAATTATGATTTCATAACCTAATTGATGGTAGTGAATATGTATGTTGTTCATTAAATTAACACAAAAAACTAAATATATGTATGATACTGAGATTATTATATCAATATTTTTTAATAATAATCGATGGAGGTGGAGGGAAAAAATAAAATAAAGATGCTCATTGAATGGGGTAGCGTCTGATGATGTCGACTCCAAAAAGGTGATGCTCATGATTTTGTGTCGACGACGCTGACGGCCTATTTCGGTGTCGAAGGTGTTTTCTCCAGGCGGTGGCATCAATTTTAGCATTCTTCGATGGTATTCTTCTTTTATGGTGGTATGCGATGGCGTGGTGCGTGTTTTTGGTGATGATGACGGTTTTCGGCATGCTGGTTTCCAATGATCTGCTTTGGATACGGGTGGTTTTGTGTTAGGGTATGCATCGAGAGGCAGTAGGATTGAGGTGTGATGATGGTACCTTTTGAAATTTTAAATTGGTGATGCTTCATGGTGGGTATATCAAGGTGGTATTGATGGATTTCAGTTGAAGCTTTTGAATTTTGAAACAGGGTGTGCTTTGAAGGTTCATAGTGCGGTTCTGATGGTTTCGTTTGATGTTTGAATTTTTAATTTTTAATTATTTAATGTGTTTTGTGTGGTTTTTATGTAGGTTCCCACTTACTCTAAAGTGGCTTTTTTCAATAAAATAAAAAAATGGATTGCTGGCTAGGTAGCCTTCTTAGGTTTGCACCAAAAGTATTCCTAGGATTTCTTCCCAAAATAATTCCTCTATGATGAGGGGATGAAAATTTTGAATTTATTTTGGTAGGTCTTGGATGAACCAAATGGGTTTTAAGGTGTGAATAAGACAGGAAAGGGGGTATCCTTTATAAGTGAGGTGAGTGGTACACTTGTAATCTTTGAAAAGAAAATGGTGTACCCATGTTTTCACATGAAAAAATAGTCTTAAATGGATTATTATATATACTTATACATTATAGGGTATAAATATTTCCATAAAATATTTTTTTGACATGGTTTTAGGTCATTTTAACCCCTATATATTTAGTTTTACCCCTGATAAATCCATTTTTACCTTAACCACGATAATTAATTTTTACTATTAATTTTGGTAAATAATTAAGATAACCTTATTATATAATATAAATTTTTATTATTCTATATATTAATCCATTTTTAAAAATTACATTCATATAAGTGGCTAATTTTAATTTAAAATTAATCTCACAGATGCAACGAGAAAGCGAATTTTCAAAGAGAAAATGTTCAAAAGTTCACAAAGTTTTTATATCAAAATTTAATATAAAAATGATTCCAATGACATAAATTGGATTAATAGATATATAATTGAACTAATTTTAATTCAAAACCAAATTAAAATATAATTTAACTTTATAAATAATTTAACTTAAAATTCAATTTTCAATTAAAATTCTATATTTTTTGTTATTCATCGAAAAATGAAATATTTCATAAAAATACCAAAAAATCACCATAATGTAATTTGATATTATAAAAATATCAGTTATATAAATTATTTTAGATTCATAAAACTCAATTCAAATTCATTTAACCACAAATTTTGGCCTTGTTGTCCTTTGTTGCATTGAAAACAATAATGAAATCTTGAATTCAAAAATGTAAGCAAAGAGTAGCCTCTAAAAATCATCAAAGATATAAAGGTAATGATAATAATATTCATTATACACACATATATTTATTCCCATTTCCACTATTTTTATCATATATAAGTATAAATTTTAATATGACACCTCTATCCAAGGCATTAAGTAACCTTGGGACATGGAGTGTGTCAATCTCATATAACTACTCTTATATTCTTGATTCTAAAATTATAGACTAGCCAAGTAAATAAATACATCACATGTATTTCATATAAGAAAATTAATACATCATATTCCCCTTATCCAAATAGATAATCTCATCACATGAACCTTATCTTGGTATGGAAATACACTTTCTCAGTCTATCTCAATCAAGGATTCGGATATCATACTACCATATGAGAAGAAATATATCGTCTTATTTAAGACTCAATCGATGACATGATCAGAAACATACCTAACCACCCCCTGATTATTTTAGAATCAAGGCTCACATAATAAAGGTATCAAGGTATGAATTTTTTCTTTCTAAGTATCTTTCCAACCTTAGGTGTGAGGAAATCCCAATATATAACATGTTCCTTGGTATGCCAAAGACATAGTGTATGACACTCCATGTGTTATACTTATAGGGATTATCAAGTTTAAATAACACCTTTTGTTCCTAATGAGTCTATTTATTATACAAAAAATTTAATCATGGTAACCTTATTATTTTTCACTACCTATAATACTTCATAATAGACATTAATTAGGGATAACTCAAAGTAATACTCTAAGTGGTTAATTATAAATTCACATAATGTAATATTTGTAGCCATTATAAAAGAATGATAAAGTGGATACTACCTTTTTTATAACATGATACATTTTACATGATTAAATTCCTTTAATAATGTTAACAAAACCATGCATAAGCACCAGTATAGTCACATACCATATGATAGACTACCAAACACGCCTTATGTTTATTAAATTATTAGGTTTTTATTAAAATCATTACAAATTTATGTGATTTATACCACATCTCTATGTGACAATCTAATAAAACCCTCTCACTAAACCCATTTAGATATTAACATCTATGAATAATTATAGTTTTAATAATTTTTAGATTTAGGAATCAACTTCCTAATTTTCAAATATTTGAACATAGTATCAAATTCCTTATCTTCACAACATAAAATTTTATGATGTTAAATTTACTTTTATACTTATAATTCATTCTAGGTTCATCATAATTATCCTTGAAACTTTTATATCAAAGTTTTATTTGATATACTTTTGATAATAATATATAAATATTTACATTCTTCTTTACTAACACACCCTAATTTTTTAGGATAAATTAATATTCACTTCATAGTGGTAACTAAATGTAAATATTTACATTTCAATTTATTGATACACTCTAAACACTTTTAGGATATAAATTGATATTCTCTTTGAATTTTGACTATTATAATATTTTATTTGTTAACTTTTAACTTATAAATGTTCAAACATATGACCAGTAGTCTACTAAAAACTATATTATCTTCAAAATATCATTCTAAGATATAAAAATTTATTTTGTGTCATAAAATAACACTAATTTATTTCAATGGTAATATTTAAAAAATAAATTATTGTATTTACTTTATATATTTCGTTTCTATGTTTTTTTGGAGTATTAATCCAAAAGGAATATTTTATTCTTTAAAATAATCCACTAACAGGCATTGGAATCTCAATTCCTCATATTTTTATGAATATCTTAGATAAAATTAATTTATAATGAATAAAATTTCTTTTATCCATCTCTTATTTTCAAACATGTTATAAAATTTTTCAAATAATAAACCATGTGTATCAAAATGATAATCTCATTTATTCATCAAACCATTTTTTATAAGTATCTCTTATTATAAAAGAGTGAAAAATGAGATCCAAAATACACATCATTTATTTCAAATTATTTGAAGCTTTGAAACAATATGTGTGCCTAAATCCGCAATTAAGAAAATAATTAACTAATTAATTAAAATAATACTTCAATAATTTTACATCAACTCTTTATCAATTTTTAACTTTTATATATTCAGAACACTTGTAAAACATATAGTTGGAATCCTGTTCCTTTTCAAAATTTAAGAATTTATTTTTATAACATCAAACCTTACATTGACTCTCCACTAAGTTTCTTTAAACCCTTAAGGAATTTTTCAAATTATTTTTCTAGTGACCAAGCTTTACATAATGGAAATGTTCATATTTATTCTTTATTCCACTCTTCAATTTCAAAGACATTGACTAGCTATTTAAAGACACATTGTTGTAATTTTCAATAAATCTTTTCTTCTTCCAATTTAAACTTTTACCCATTATACTATCAATACAATAATAAAACCTAGACCTCTAATTTCCTTCTAAAATATCCTCAAAATATTAAGTATCTCAGTAAATTATTCTTAAGTTTATTAATATTATAATTCAAAATAAACTATTATAACCTTTTTAGTAAAGATTATAGAATGAAATCAGTAGTCATGTTATGATCAATAAGTAACCCCAATCTATCCAAGTCATTAACATAACCCATCATATTGAATTCATGAGTAGATACAATAGTAAATTATATTATCTTACACCATAATATTACTTTAGAAACTTTATATCTTTCTTATATTTCATTCTCTAAATAAAACCTTTTCATGTTATCAATCATCCCATAAAAATCCATGGTTTCATGTTACATAAAAAGTTTAGTATCTATAAAGGAAAGAATAAATTTTTATAAATAAATAGAATCTCTTTTATATTTATAATAATCATTTTTCTCATCTTTAATAGCTTATTTAGATGGTGTTTCTTTGGTAATTTATTTCTATAACACATAGAACTTTTCTACATGCTTTAGAACAATTCTTAAGTTTCTATACTAGTCTAAGAAGTTATTATCATTAAGATTATACTTCTAAAATATTGATCTCAATTTTTTGTTAGATTATGATGATTTTATTTATCTACAATAATTTTTTTTATTAAATGAGTATCATGATTATACAATCAATTAATAAGGACTTACATTAAATGTGATCATTCTAAAATGATGAACAATTTTTTTAAACCATCATATCCATTATTGGTCCACGATCCATCCATTAGTGGTCCACGATCCATATTTCATTAACTAATGAGTTCACTTTAGTTTTCATTTCACCACTTAAAAAATTTTGTTAGACCATCATTCCAATAATATCATATATGAACCTTGTATGGTTGAGAAGACAACCCTTTTTCTAATCCATAATATATAAAAACTCAACACTATTCCTTTTTGTCCTTCCTAAGGGTTTCCTAGATAATTTTAACCAAAATAAAATTCCAAAAATTAGTCACCTAACTCTTAGGATTACCTTATTACTTTATTTACTTAAAAAATATAATCCAAGGGCACCCATTATTAGCATGAAAACTACCTGATTAGATGATCGAGGTCTTGAAAAATGTTTTCTTTAGAAATAATCCAACAGTTGGTATTTTTGAAGATGTTTTAATATCACCATATTATATCATGTTATTACTTTTATGTATGAATGATTATAATGATTTATTTTGTAATTGTTTCCCTTCAAATAAATCAATATGTTCAAACTATATAGATGTGAAACTCTTTACACACCCCATAGCTTGGGTTACTAACCCAAATTAAAATCCAATTATATTCACATGTATCCAAACGTGTCTTATGTATAAGGAACATGAATCCCATTAATTTAAAAGATTATAATCATATTAAATTAATAATATACACATGAGTAAGTTTTGAGTGAAAAATAATCAACCCCCACTTTTCTAGACAAGGCATGATCCTTTGGGACAATGAGTATTCTGAACCAAATTCCCTTTACCCAAATTTATATTACACAATAGAGACATAAAATCTATCATAATTCTAACCCCAAATATGTATAAACTATAATCATCCTTTAAACTCAATATCACAACCCAATACGAGATAAATTCAAGGTAGAAGAAGACTAAATCAATTATCATACACTAGCATGTAACTCTTTATATTCATGTATGAAAATTTATAAGACTCATTATAACCCTTTAAACTAAAGCATACATCCATTCATAATATTAAATTTTTATTATAAAAACTTTATAATTTATTCATGCATTACGGACATTCCATAATCAAATAAATATAAACACTTTATATTTACTTCCAATATAAACTCCATTATATTATCATAATATTGAATTTACTAATTATATGACATCTGACATATTACCATTCTATATATGAACTATTCATATATATTATATAAAAATCCAAAATTTAATATATTTCATATTATTTAAAACTTGATTATATTGATTACCAAAAATCCTTTTTACATGGTTTAAATAATTTCTAAAATAATGTATTTTCGTTTAAACAATTAAAATTAATTATTATAAATTGTTCATAATTTTAAAAATAAATCTATTTATATTTTTTCCCTACTTTTTAATTTATAAACACTTTATAAATTACTCTTATAATTTCAATATAAAAGTTTTATATCTAATTTATAAGTCACTCCATATAACTTGAAAAATATATTTTAAATATTTTTGAATAGTTATTTAATAAATATTTTATAATCATTCATTAATTAATTATAAATATTTTGTAATTAATTAATTTATAAACACTTTATAATTTAAATAAATATCCTAAAATACATTTTCTGTGATTTATAAATATTTTATAAGCCATATAATTCAATTCATAATTGAAACATATGAAAAGTAAAATATTCTCTATGTCATATTTAATGATATAATTTATATCATAATCTATTTCATGGTTCAAAACTAATATCATAGTTTATGATTGACAATCAGTGGCCTATGATAGATAATTCATACATTATCAATCATATATAGTGATATCTTGGCCTATGTAAGATTAATTCTATGTGTGGTGACCAACATGATTTTTACCCACAACACTAGGCTATTGTGTTTTAAAATAGATATTCTATATTATATCAATGACATGATACTCGGTTTTTATATGTGGAATAACGATATCTCAAGTTTTGACTCCCTATATCATATAATATGAAACACAAAAAACCAAAAGATTATACCATGTTGCTCAATATGATATCCTATATCATACAAGATGATCCAATCATAGCCTATGGTATCATATATCATAATACTAGGAACAATTCATAAATCCAATCATTTATTACAATAGAGAATATGAATTTAATACGATGTCAAATTTATTCATTTTTAAAACATGATTTAATGAATCATCAATCATAAAGAAGATTTTATACCACTTTTGGTTTTATAGGTATCAAACAACACTTGTTCAACATAATATAAGACATTAGAAACCTATAATCCTATGATCAACCATATTTTTAAACTTAACCATGTGAATATAAATGAAGAAATTGTACACATGTCACCTTTAATAGTGTTGTTATTGTATTCAATATATGCTTCATGATGATCACTAGGAATATCCAATGGACTCCTCCCATTGAGTTGTGTCCATGTATTGGTCTAAATCACCCATTACTCGAGAAGGACCCTCCTCATAACCATGGAATGTTAGTAACTCAAATGGAAAAGGGGGAGAAGGAGAGAGATTTGGTGGGGAGAATTTATTATAATAACACCCATGTTCAAACACTATATTTATAGATTTGGCCCTCTTATATTGTCCTTGGGGTATTCACATACAATTCATGGAATTTACTCAAATGATACAAAATGTTCAAGTAATGTCATTCATTTACAAATTCTTTGTAATTTTTTTGTCAAGTTTTATTTCATTTATTATATAAATGAATTTTTTTATCCATACATTTCATCATATAAAATGTTCATAATCAATAATATATTTATACAGAAGAATATTTTAAGGTAAAAAATTAACACTCTACTGCCTCATAAATCATACAATATTATTGATACATATCAATTTTTTTGATATATTCATATTTTAAAATATGATATTATTAAATAAAGTGACTATAGTGATATGATATTAATATATTATTGATATTCCATAGATAGTTCCATATGATCTAAAAACCAAGGCATATGATATTACTTTGATTATAATATGTTATAATACATGACATATGTATATCATACATTATGATATAATATAATACACATCATATGAATATAGAAATTAGTTAATATCTATATCAGTGGTATGGTTTATCAAGGAGAAGACTTGGGAGTAGAAGGTGGATATAAGAGCACATTGGTCAGGGATTTCTATTGGTGAGGCTCAGTGATGCATCTGGGGGATGAGAATCAATATGATTGATAATTTGTAATGAACCACATACATCAAGGTATGAATTAATCCTAATTTTGGACATTCTATGTGTAATTTGGTGGTTTTAAACTATTGGATTGGTTGGTAGAGGTAGGGGTTTAGAAGTTGATGAAATGGATCAATAGTAGAAAATATATCATTTATGAAAAGACACCATCAGGTGATTGATGGGATTATACCATGAACCTAATGGTAAAATAGGGGGTTTTATTCCCAAGTGGACTAATAGCTGACTAGCGGTCCTTAGATAGATGGATTGTATGATACAGGTACCTAATGGTGGTGTACCAAGTGCTTGGTGGCCTCCATGAAGGTTTTTTAAAATATTTATTTAAATTAATTAAATTTTAAAAGTTAAAAAATGCTTACCCATTATTCCAGTCACACAACATGTAATTCCCTGACTTGTATCACTCTATAGTAATTGGATTAGAGTGCCATTATACTGTAGGATTTCCTATCCATAAAACAAATGCCGCTAACTAGTAGAAACAACCTAATAGGTGATAGTGGGAAGACTATAACCTCAAAATATAAATAATAAAAACAACTCACTAAAAATGGAAGAAATTAAAAATAGAAAGAATCAACTAGAAAGAAAAAACACACATTAAGAAAAATAAACACCTATTATGTCATGTAATATTTCCAAAGATAAATAGGATCTCTCGTAGGTCGATCACATATGTACAACACAAGTAACCAAAATAAACTACTATCCCAACATTGAGGAACCATTTAACCCATATACAAAACCATAACATCCAACTCATGCATCTTCAAAACTCCTACCTACACTATGCATCTAACATTGATCCCCCACCTTTACTTGTTCCATGAATCATGAAGTCTAAGAACATCCTTGAGGGCCCATGCAGGGTGTGATTATGAACTCATTAAGTCACCATAAAAGATATCCATAGATAATATCCACATGTATATGAATGCATTAAATTGAAATAAACATTAAAAAAACATGACACTTAACCTACTCCACTCATTCTTAATCATTCTTGGGGGAACCATTACCCACCTCATACAATTATAGAGTTGAATGATACATCCATAATTTTTCACACATGAAGTATCCTCAACCTTCCAATAATTTTTTTCACATTTCAACACTATCTTGAATCCACTATAATAACCCAACAGTACATCCACTAAAAATATCACAAAACCCATGGTCATATGTTCCCTTTTCCAACCACCATCTCAATAGCTTGATGAAACCTTAAGGTATAAAAACAACCTTCTATTACCAATTACGGTGCATCAATCCTAGCATATCCCACATATACGGTGATAATTCCACAACCTAGTGTATTATTCTCTATATCGATAAACCTTTCCATCATCCACCATATTTTGTTTGACTATGGGGGAAAATACCTTGAAACCAATGGCTAAAACCACCTCTTTGTCCACTTCCTGTGTGCATATGACACCAATGGTCTCAACTCAATGGTGATAGATAATTACCAACTACTTATGGATATAACTCAATGAGTCTCTATCACCACTTATAGTAATGGTCAATACCATCTTCATCGCACCATTGAACCATATCACCCCATTATTGGGAATGGACATCACCCACATTCACATGTGTTACACCCAACATGTTTCCCAAGAACCAAAATCAAGCATCACATCCCCAAAAAATTGACCCTTAATATACAACATCATGCCCATCAACCCTTAAAAACACACTATAAAAGCATGATATTTCGTGATATATTTCTATTTAAATAAATGTTATGTGTTTGATAATTTTCTTTATTCCCAACACCGAGCATAATAGAACCATGTTATACTATTAAAATATTATTATTAGATGTTATTCTTATCAAATAGCTGTTTAATTGGTGGGTATTAATTATACCAACTAAAATATGAAAAATATTTATAGAATTTTCCCTTAATGAAAAGGTGTAAAGACCCAAAAATTCAATTTTTTTTAATTATATGGGAATTTTATGAGTTTATGAAAATTTACGGTGCGTGATTCCGAGGCTCGGTGTGCCCAGAATGAATTTCTAAACTTTTCATCAGGTACCTTTAGTAAAAGTGTGAGTGGGTTTTTGTAACTTTTGAACTGGTGCTCAGAATTGAAATCCGAGGACACCGTTGAACTCGCAGTGCCGATATTCTCTTAAGGAGACCTTCACCTCGATGGAAGTTGGTGGGGACCACCATTTGAATGTTCTATGGTGGGGACCACCTGAGCCTAAACCCCCCAAATTGAATTATTAAAGGTGGGGACCACCTACCTCTTGAACTCCCTCTTTAATGAGGGAGGTGAATTTAGGTTTCCTTTACATTAATTATGCCTCATCAATTTATTAATGATGCCAACTTAATTTGTGCCAAAAATTTAAAAATGGAAAAACATATTTTATTTGGGTTGGATCCTCTTTTTTCTTGGGAGAAATGATTGGAGAAAAGGAGGCTTGCAGAGAGCTCTTAGATAACTCATCCTCCAATGAAGAACGATCCATCTTCTCAAAACACTCCATCTTCTCCAACGAGTAACGCGCCACCTCCAACGTGGGTCGTCTTCAACGATGAAAAACCGATGTTCGTCATTCCCTCCACATCGACATCAACAAACCTCTGAGTTAGGGACTGTTGTTTTGAGTTTTCCCCTTTCCCGTTCTTGACAATTCTTCACGATTCAAGAAATATTTTAACTCCTTTCTACCACCCTAATGCGGAGGGTACGAGCCAAATGAACATGGCCCGACTCCTCCGCGAATCTTGTGGTTCTTTTTGTGTTCTTTGTGATGGAGGATAATGGAAACTATCGCTGGTGGGGCTCGAAATGACGGTCAAAACTACGGTCAACCATGAAGATGGTGAAAACTGCCACCACCGGAGAAGGGCCGCGGCCCATCGACCGCGGCAGAGCAAGGGTGGCGGCCAGCAGAGGCTGGCCGCATGATGGGGCGGCGGCGCACATTCGCGCCGCCCGGCGAGCAAGGGCTGTGACTTTTTCTACGACGGAAAAGGGAGGGAGGACGACATTTTTATGGTCATGGAGTGGTGGCGTACAACACACCGCCGAGAGGACCAAGGGCTGGTCATTTCGGCCAATCAAGTGGGACCCGCGGCGGGTCCCGTGTGTTGCTGGAGACCGAACGACTTTGACCGTTCGGTGAGAGGAGGTGGGGGGCGCGCAAATCCCCCCCTCCCCCCCTCGCATGCAGCCAGGCCGCGCCATGTCGGCGGGCTGGGTCGACCCAAATCGGGTCGAGTCGATCTAGGCCGGGTCGGGTCGGTCCGATTGGGTCGGACCAGATCAGGACCAACTTCGATCCATATTCTCTCTTTTGGCCATAACTTTGGCACCGAGCGTCCGTTTGATGAACCGTCTATGGAACCAGAAACCTTGGAGTGATATGGTCCTTTTGGTATACCCCACTTGAGATTTGGATACATTTGGGGTATGGTCGGGTTGGATCAAGCACGAATCCAACTGGGCCCTCCGGACTAAAAGGCTAATAACTTACAGACCGGGCATCCAATTGACGCACTGTATATTGATTTGAGACCCCTATTACATGGAGGTACTTTGGGATACTTATTCGTGGGACTTCATGGAAGTTGGAGTGTCGAACTGTGGCTTGAGAAGAAGAACCTCCCAGAATAAAGTGAGCTTAGTGCGAGAACCCAGTAGTTGGCTGTAACATGAGAAACAGATCCTTCGTGGGTCTGTATTTTAGGATTCCACATGGATCCGCTCTTGGAATCCATGTGGGACTACTGTACTAGGATCTTGTGTGGGTTTGACGATGTACTAGGATCCGGTGTGGGTCTAATGTACTAGGATCCAGTGTGGGTCTGACGATGTACTAGGATCCTATGTGGGTCTACTGTATGAGGATCCTGTGTGGGTCTGATGATATACTAGGATCCTGTGTGGGTCTGATGCCATACTAGGATCCTGCATCAGTCTAAAGATGTACTACGATCCTATGTGGGTCTGATGATGATTTAGGATCCTACGTGGGTCTTCCACTTAACAGAGTAAGATGATTCAGTAGTTACATCTAATTATCACTACTACTGTACCTAAGTCATACCTGGTGTGAGTTGAGTCTTTACCTTTGTGGTATTCTTCTGTGTGGTACTTACCTTCGTGGTGATACCTTTGTGGTATTATTCTATGTGGCATACCTATGTGGTACTTACCTTCATGGTAATATTTCCTTCGTGGAATAGTTGTACTTTGGCTAAGGAGTTGGGCCTTGTGTTTCCTCATGAATGAGATGGGTAATATTTAATAACTAAGGTATATGTATGTGCATATACCTAAGTAGGGTTGTCACTAGTTTTCATGATTTTTGGTTTATCCTTTGTGTATTTTGTGAGACCTTGAGGGTCTCGGGGTCCCTAATGAGTATCATTATACTCACCCCTGCACGGGCTTTGCCCACACCTTATTGTGCTTGGTGAAGATGATGGACAATGATGATCGAGGCTGAGGGTACCAGGACTGGACGGTGCCTGGAGGTGGACCATACAACGTGTCAGTACGTAGAGGATACAGGCGGATGTGGAGTGCTGAGGAGGAAATCTGTACCTAACCTTTAGGTAAGAACCCCGGAGGACGACCTAGTAGCTGTCTTTCTCTTTCTTCAGTTGTATTGTATTTTTATTTGTACTTGTATCTTTACTGTTGGGCTTGTATTACGACCCCTCTTACTTTTAGTACTCTTTTTTCTATATAGTTTACTTATGTTTGTACCTTGTTGTGTGCTTGGTTGAGTGTGTTTACAGGTTATAAAGGCAATGCCTTCCCAGTTTTAGGGAATATGGATTTTGGTGCTAGTCACCAGCCCCTAGCCTATGGAAGGTGGGCTTGGGGTAGTCTTGGCATGGGCCATGGGGGACGGGTTGTGACAAATTGGTATCATAGGAGTCGGTTCTACCGTAGAACATTGGACTCTGATCTTTTTTTTAACAGCATTAGTGTTATGTGTAGTGAGTATGGTTATCAGTTTAGGGAATCCAGTGTTGGTGCAGAGGCTGATGTATCCATACACCAGGACCTTAACTTCTGGTTTCTGACTCAGTGCACGAAAACACTGATTGCGTGTGTGTTTTAAAAAGTTTTCTTTGTGAAATCTTTGAGTCAGCTCATATGGTATAACTTATTGATCGTGGTGCACCTGTTTTCTTTTTAGGATGCCCCCACGCAGACTTCCAGCTAGGGTTTGGGGTATAGTATGTGATGATAGCCCACCAAGTGATGAGGTCTCGGTGCAGGTCCCTCTTACAGTAGAGGCACCAGTGGAGGCACCAACGGTACCATTACCCATTGGGCCACAGATGCCACGAGCCCCAAAAGCAGAGGGTGCATGCCGCTTAAGTGCATTGCATGAGTTCCAGCGCCAGAGGCCACCTAGGTTTAGGGGAGAGATGGACCCACAGGCGGCTGGGGATTGGATGGAGGTCGTGGTGAGAGTCTTCCGACTGGTAGGGACACCAACTGATCTCATGGTGATCCTTGCCGCCAGTCTTCTACAGGAAGCAGCATGCAGATGGTGGAGCTTGATGCTCTAGGTTCATGATGAGGTGATGCTTATATGGGCAGACTTTGAGAGCCTATTTTTTGCAGAGTTTGTCCCAGTGACTCTTCGCACAGTACACATACAAGAGCTTCTTCATCTGCAGCAGGGTAGCATGACGATGACTCAGTACTCAGCGAGGTTCAATAACCTCTCACACTACTCCACTGATATGGTGCGAGACCCATTCTTCAGGGATCATACCTTTGAGCAGGGACTCAGGTGGGATATCAGGGCTTCAATGATTTCTATCAGCATCCCGACGTAGGAAGGGGTGTTAGAGCAATCCATTTTAGTGGAGATTTTTCTTGATGAGCAGTCAACAGCAGCGAGACCCACCATCAGTCGTCACATAGCAGAGTCTTCTACAGCTGGCAGCAGACATATTTCATAGAGGTCCAAGAAGACCAGACCTATAGGTGGACGACCGTAGGATTTAGGGTCAGTTGTGCGGGGTACCGGAGAGAGATCCAGTCATGCGAGGAACATGTAGTGTTTCACATGTGGCGGGCATGGTCACATGGATCGTGACTATCTGACCCACCATACAGATAATCAGTAGATAGTCAGGAGACCACCCAGGAAGAGACAGAGGTTCGGTCGAGGAGCTCTATAGGGAGTAGGCAGACGTGGCAGAGGAGCTGGCCGTGCAGCTGGCGGTGGGCGATGATTTGAGATGTTACCGCCACCACCACTAGGTGGTCCACCTTGACCACAGGGAGCATGTGGACAAGGGTGAGCTCATCTTTAGGAAGCTGAGGCCTACAACCATGGCACTCCATAGATGATATGAGGTACAATCTATGTCTACTCCACCTTAGCTGCAGTACTTATAGAAACAGGTGCCAATCATTCTTTTATTTCCACTGCCCTCGTTCGGAGCTCGAAGATTCCAACGGAGCCGTTGGCTCAATCCTTATGGATAGAGACACCTAGGGGAGAATATTTGATGATTACACACTAGTTCCAGCAGTGTGATCTTACTCTAGGAGGCGAGAGCTTCAGATGGGATCTCCTAGTAGTGGCATTGAGGCCTTACGATGTCATCTTGGGTATGGACTGGTTATCTAAAATCCATGCTTAGATTGAATGTATT
This sequence comes from Viscum album, assembly GCA_963277665.1. Taxonomy (NCBI): domain Eukaryota; kingdom Viridiplantae; phylum Streptophyta; class Magnoliopsida; order Santalales; family Viscaceae; genus Viscum; species Viscum album. The sequence goes on from OY728148.1 coordinate 399,853,777, forward strand.
AGGCACAAAGTGTGGTGTGTACGCATGGATGGGACCAGTTTTACCTTCACCGGCAATAAGGGATTCTTTGCAGCACATGATGGACTTACCTAGAGAAGGGTGAATCTGATTACACATCAGTTGCCTAGCATTATCCTCAGAGCGGTTAACGTGGAGAGTCTGAGCTATCCTGTAGTGGTGTAATAGTATGCTTATGTCTTCCATGATGATGTTTCGGGTCTACCTCCTCGCATAGAGGTGGAGTTTTACATTGACTTGGTCCCAAAGACAACACTGATATCTACACCAGCATATCAGATGGCTCCCACGGAGCTTTGTTTTGCTACGGGTACAGTTGGAGGACTTATAGGGGAAAGGATTCATCTAGCCCAGTGTTTGTCCTTGAGTAGCCCCGATTTTGTTTTCCAAGAAGGAGGATGAGAGTTTGAGACATTTTGTCGACTATCGGTTCCTGAACCAGCTGACCGTGAAGAACAAGTACCCACTACCAAGGATTGACGACCTCTTTGATCAGCTGAAGGGAGCACGATGGTTCTTGAAGATAGACCTTAGATCAGGCTATCACCAGCTCAGAGTATGAGACAAGGATGTGAAGATGATGACTTTTATATGTCGTTATGACCATTATGAGTTTTTGTTCATATCGTTCGGCATGAACAATTCTCCAACAGTGTTCATAGGACTCATGAATAGGATCTTTCAGCCATACCTTGATCGCTTTGTAGTAGTCTTCATCGACGACATTCTGATCTACTCAACTACTGAGGAGGAGTGTGCCTATCATTTGTAGATAGTTCTGGACACACTCTGAGAGCACCAACTTTATGGTAATCTCTCTAAGTGCCAATTCTGGATCCGAGAGGTTTACTTTGTAGGACATGTCATCTTGGAGGCAGGAGTTGCGGTGGATCTATCGAAGATTGAGGTAGTACTTGCTTGGGAGCCACCTAGGAGTGTGAAAGAGGTGCGGAGTTTCCTAGGTTTGGCCAGATACTACCGGAGATTTGTGCTAGATTTCTCCAGAGTTGTAGCACCTTTATCAGTGTTGATGAAGAAGGGATAACCCTTCGTGTGGTCGGAGAGATGCTAGCGGAGTTTTCAGGAGCTGAGGTAGAGGCTAACTAGTGCCTCCATCGTGAGGCTACCAGAGGAGGGCGTAGGGTATGTAGTCTACTACGATGCATCAGGGACTGGGTTCGGATGTGTCCTGATGTTGGAGCGAGCAGTGATTGCATATGGTTCTCAACAACTGAGACAACATGAGTAGAACTACGCTACCCATGACCTGGAGTTAACAACATTGGTCTTCACCTTGAGAATTTGGCAACATTACTTAATGGGCGAGCGTTTTATAGTCTACTAGGATCACAAGAGTCTCAGGTATATCTTCTATCAGAAGGACCTGAACCTGAGAAAATGACATTGGCTTGAGTTCCTCCGGGACTATGACTTCGAGATAGTCTATACTCCTGGGAAGGGGAATGTTATAGCAGATGTACTCAGTAGGAGGTCTGGTATACAGCTACTAGGTGAGGTGACGGAGCAACTGGCTGCTATGTAGATATCCTTTATGGATCAAGATGGAGCAGATTTTCTCCAGTCTCTTACAGTCACTCCCCCACTCCTTTAGTGAGTCAGGGAGGCGTAGCATGGGGACACTGACTGCGAGGCTCGAAGTGCTCAGATATCTATAGGATAGGCACCTGATGGATTTTTTGAAGGTGGGGATCATGCCATCCTCTTCAGAGGATGTACCATGGTACCAGTGTCGCTTTGGGATGAAGTTTTGAGGGAGTTCCACACATCCCCTCTAGCGGTACATCAAGAAGTGGCAAAGATGTGCCAGGATCTATGACGATAGCACTGGTTTCTGAGAATGAATAAAGTAGTAGTAGAGTTTGTCTCTCGGTGCCTCACTTGTCAGCAAGTGAAGGTGGAGCATCAGGTACCAGCAGGCTTAGTTTAGCCTTTAGAGGTCCCAGAGTTGAAGTGGGATGGGATATCCATGGACTTTGTGACATGAATTACATGTACATCCAGGGGTCATGATTCTATCTAGGTGATTGTCGACCGACTCACCAAGTCGGCCCACTTCCTACCGATTAGAGAGTAGGGTTCAGTAGAGATCTTGGGACACCTCTATGTGCAGGAGATTATGCGACTACATGGAGTACCCTCGACGATTTTCTTCGATCATGATACATGTTTCACTTCTCAGATATGGAAGGGGTTTCAGGAGGCTTTCGGGACGCAGCTTCGTTTGAGCATCGCCTTCCATCCTCATACAAATGGCCAGACTGAGCATACCATTCAGACCCTCAAGGATATGCTACGTACTTGCATCCTAGACTTTAGTAATAATTGGGAGGATCACTTGCCTTTGGTAGAGTTTTCATACAACAGAAACTATCACTCCACCATTGGGATGACACCTTTAGAGGTGTTGTACGACCGACCTTACAGATCACCTTTATGCTGGACAGACCCAAGGGAGTCAGCACTCATGGGACCAAATATGGTATGGGATACCATGGAGAAAGTGCATATCATCCAGGAGCAGATAAAGACTGCACAGATCAGGCATAAGTCATATGCCAGTAGGAGATGGAGACCTCTGGAGTTCGAGGATGATAACTATGTCTTTCTACGGGTCTCACCCCAATGGGGTTTGTAGAGATTTGGCCAGGGTGTAATGTTATCTCTGAGGTTCATTGGAACCTTCTAGGTACTCAGTAGAGTTGGCGTGGTGGCTTACCGATTAGAACTTCCCCCTCAGTTGCACCGGGTGCACGACATCTTCTAAGTATCCTATCTGAGGAGATAAGTGCATGACCCATCACATGTCATCGACCACAACGAGCTAGACATCGATGATGGGGTGATTTTTATGGAGGTTCCGGTGGAGATTGAGGATCTAAAGGAGCGGGTCCTTCGTGGGCGGTTGATACCTTTAGTACATGTACGTTGGCAACATGATAACCTCTAGGAGAGCACATGAGAGCGGGAGGTTCAGATACATGCTCAATACCCCCACTTGTTTTCCTAGTTTTGTGATGTGGCTTTCATGGACGCAAATCCCTAAGGTGGGGAGAATTTAAAGACCTATAAATTCTATGTAATTTTTTTTAATTATATGGGAATTTTATGAGTCCATGAAAATTGACGGCGCGTGATTCTGAGGCTTGGTGTGCCCGTAATTAATTTCTGAATTTTTCTTTGGGTACATTCAGTAAACGTGCAAGCGGGTTTTTGTAACTTTTGAACCAGTGCTCGGAATTGAAATCTGTGGACACCGTTGAACTCGCATCACTGATATTAACTTAAGGATACTTTCACCTCGATGGTAGTTGGTTGAGGGTGAAAGTTAGTTTTCATGTTTTTTGTGGAATAAAAATAAAATTATAGAATAACTTTTATTTTATTTTTATCCTCCCATTTGAATGTTCTATGATGGGGACCACCTGAGCCTAAACCCCCCAAATTGAATTCTTAAATGTGGGGACCACCAGACTCTTGAACTTCCTCTTTAATGAGGGAGGTGACTTTAGGTTTCCTTTACATTAATTATGCCTCATAAATCGATTAATGATGCCAACTTAATTTGTGCCAACAATTTAAAAATGGACAAACATATTTTATTTGGGTTGGCTCCTCTATTTGCTTGGGAGAAATCGTTGGCGAAAGGGAGGCTTGGAGAGAGCTCTTAGAGAACTCATCCTCTAACAAAGAATGCACCATCTTCTCCAAACGCACCATCTTCTTCAACGAGGAACACACCACCTCCAAAGTTGGACGTCTTCAACTACGACAAACGAATGTCCTTCCTTCCCTCCTCATCGACGTCAACAAACCTCCGAGGTAGGGATTGTTGTTTTGAGTTTCACCCTTTTCAGTTCTTGACAATTATTTATGATTCAAGAAGTATATGAACCACTTGATACCGCCCTAACGCAGAGGTTACGGGCCAAACGAACATGGCCCAACTCCTCCTTGAATCTTTTGGTTCTTTTTGTGTTCTTCTCAATAGAGGAGGACGACAACCGTAACTGGTGGGGCTCAGAAACAGTGGCCGAAACTATGGCCAGCCACAAAGACGGTGGCGACCGCCGCCATCAGAGAAGGGTCGTGTCCCGTTGGCCGCGACGGAGTAAGGGTCGTGGCTAGTGGAGGCCGACTGCACGACGGGGCGGTGGTGTGCGTCCACGTCACTCGGCGAGCAAGTTCCGCGGTGGGGAAGGGAGGACAGTCGGCGTTCGGCCGACCACGGAGGGGCGGCGCATGACGCGTCACTGGGAGGACCAAGGGCCGGCTGTTTCAGCCAACTGAGTTGGAGCGAGCGGGACCCTCGGTGGGTCCCACATGCTGATGGCGACTGAATGACTTCAGCCGTTCGGTGAGAGGAGGCGGGGGGCGTGCAAATCCCCCCCGTATGCGGCCAGGCCGGGCTGCCCAATGCGGACTGGGCTAGACCCAATGGGCTAGTTCGGGTCAATCCAGGCTAGGCCGGGCCGGGTCGGGTCGGTCCGACTGGGTTGGACTAGACCCGGACCAACTTCCACTCATATTCACTATTTTGGCCATAACTTTGGCACCGGTCGTCCATTTGATGAATTGTCTACGGTGCTAGAAACCTTGGAGTGAGACGGTCTTTTTAGTATACCCCACTTTAGATTTGGATAAAGTTGGGGTATGATCGGGTTGGATCGAGCACGAATCCAACCGGGCCCTTGGGGCTAAAAGGCTAATAACTTACAGACCGGGCGTCCGATTGACACACCGTCTATTGTGTTGATACCCCTATTATGTGGGAGTCCTTTAGGATACTTCTTAGTGGGACTTCGTGGAAGTTGGATTATCGACCTGTGGCTTGAGGAGTGGAACCTCCCAGAATCAAGTGAGCTTAGTGCGGGAACCCAGTAGCTGGCTGTAACATGCGAAAGGGATCCTTCGTGGGTCTGTATTTGAGGATTCCACATGGATCCGCTCTAGAAATCCATGTGGGTCTATTGTACTAGGATCCTATATGGGTCTGATGATGTACTAGGATCCTGTTTGGGTTTGCTGTACTAGGATCCTGTGTGGGTCTAATGATGTACTAGGATCCTGTGTGGGTTTGATGTCGTACTAGGATCCTGCGTGGGTCTGATGATGTAATACGATCCTATGTGGGTCTGATGATGATTTAGGATCCTACATGGGTATGCCTCTTAACAGAGTAAGATGATTCATTAGTTATATCTAATTATCTCTACGACTGTACCTAATTTATAACTGGTGTGAGATGAGTATTTACCTTTGCAGTATTCTTCTATGTGGCGTACCTATTTGGTACTTACCTTCGTGGTGATACCTTTGTGGTATTCTTCTGTGTGGAATACCTATGTGGTACTTACCTTCGTGGTAATCTTTCCTTCGTGGAACAGTTGTACTTTGGCTAAAGAGTTGGGCCTTGTGTTTCCTTATGAATGAGATGGGTAATATTTTATAACTAAGGTATATGTATGGGCATATACCTAAGTAGGGTTTTTACTAGTTTGCATGATTTTTGGTTCATCCTTTATGGATTTTGTGAGACCTTGAGGGTCTCAGGGTCCCTACTGAGTATCGTTATACTCACCCCTGCACGGGCTTCACCCACACCTTGTTGTGTTTGGTGCAGACGATGGACAATGCTTATCGAGGCTGAGGGTACCGGGGCTAGAGGGTGCCCGGAGGTGGACCATACGTCGTGTCGGTACGTAGAAGAGACGGGTAGACGTGGAGTGTTGAGGAGGCAATATGTACCTACCCTTCAGGTAGGAACCTCAGAGGATGACTCAGTAGTTGTCTTTCTATTTCTTTAGTTGTATTGTATTTTTAGTTGTACTTGTATCTTTACTGTTGGGCGTGTATTTCGGCCCCTCTTAATTTCATTACTCTTTTTTCTATACAGTTTACTTGTGTTTATACCTTTCTGTGTGCTTGGTTGAGTGTGTTTATAGGTTATAAAGGCAATGCCTTCCCAGTTTTAGAAAATACACCTTTTGGTGCTAGTCGCCAGACCTTCGCTTATGGAAGGAGGGCTTGGGGTAGTCTCAACATGAGCCCCGGGGGATGGGTCGTGACAAAAGGTATTGATTAATTCTTATAAATTAAGTACTCAATTTTAAATATAAAAAATAATATTATTTTATCAATTATTTTCAAATTATTTTATTTTTTTATATTATGTATCTCGATCACTAATTAAGAAGGAATCCGATTAAATATATTTTTATCAAATGTAAACAAATGAATAATTATCCATACATTAATTATAAATTGTTTATAAGTGAATATAAAATCATTTGAAGGTAAAAAAGAGTTACTTTTTATAAAACCATTTTACATGAACAACGTATTTTTGTATTAGTAAATTAAATTAATCACTATTTTTAAATGATTTTATTATAATATGTAGATAATTTATTCAATTAAATAAAATAAAATTCTTATAATGGTGGTTACTGGGCATAAAATGAAAGAAAATTCACTTTATGATTGAAAAATATATTTTTCTAAAAATTGTTTTGTCATGTTTTTCACATTTACATTAGAATTAATTTAAAAAAAATTAGTAATTAAATTTCATAGAATGAATTAAATATTTGGAAACATAATAATTAATAATAGTTAACAAGGAAAAATTATTTTTTTCATAATAAATAGTTAGCATGGAAAAAATCATGTTATTGCGCTAAGGGTTAAAATGGTTAAAAGTGGGGTTGACAAAAAAGATAAGGTTTAAGATATCACAAAAATCTTGATTTTATTTTATTGTTTATTTTTATTTCTACGTTAAACTTATCATATTTAAATATATATCCATTTATACACTCATTACTTTGAGTAAAACATATATTATATACTAATGTTTCAAGTATTTACATGTTTACCACCCACCTCACTTTTAAAAGGGAAACTATTCTTATTACTTATTCAAACCATTTGAGATATTTATCTTGACCAATATATACCCAAATACCCTAAAATAATCCTTATAAATTACCTTTATGTGTTTTTATTCCCAAAATATCCATCCAAGAATCCTTAAAGTCCTGTTCAAATGAGGATACAAAAATAATATGTATATGTTCTTACCAACCTTTTTCATGATTCTTTCTCCTTAAACCTCCTATAAATATTTTATAACCATATTAAAATGATAAAATAAGTATATTTACTATAATAATATGTTTTTATTTTATTTTTATAACCATTTTATATCTCCTTTACATATAATTGAAAATAAAAATATCACTCATACATATGTACGGACTACAATCTCCACGAAATGATGTATTTTATTTTTCATCACTATACCTATTGTATGGTTATATATATATGTGTATATATATATAATTAATATATATTATATTTATGATATAATTATTATTCTTTAAATTTTAATTATTATTCACCTTTCTTTCATTCTATCCATTGAAAAGTGGATACATCACTCACACGCACGTATGGATTGTCTTCTCCATAAAGTGATGTAATTAATTTTTCATCACTACCCTATGTGGATGGATATACAAGTTTATATAATGTATAATTATTTTTATTTATTACATGATTAATATTATATATGTGATAAAACCTTGATCAAGGTAAAAGTATCAGGAATTATGAACTGAAACATGCAAGGAAAATGGACCAGTTTTCACCTGAATAATGGTTTTAATGAATAATTGTAGATAAAAGGGAAATTGGAAATTATAAGGGAATTATATATAGTAATATATATTAATATTGTTTTGAAATAGATTTATAATAAATATATATTTATTATATAGGATTTTTGATCACATATGAAGTAGGACGATACTTTGTGTAAGGGTTTATGTTACAATCTCTTTTTATTTTGGGATTATCTATATTAAATTTATATTAGGGAAATTATGTGATCCTTATCCAATAAACCCCAAATATTTTATTCTATAATGTCTATTTCTAGGTTTTTCATGATTTCATTATATTTTCTTTTCTTTTGTACATAAAATGATCATGAGTTTTTTTTAAAAAATATGAACTTATTTCTTCTTTTTGGGTTGGGAATATTTTCCTTCCATATCCATGTTAGTAAAATTGTTTTATAGAAGTTATTTATTATAATTTAAATGTTCTAAAAAGGTAATTTTCACTTCATTTTACTTTATTTACAAAGTTTTAAAATAAATTTTTCTAAAAAAGTCATTTTTCACTTTTTATAAAATTGTGAAAAGAATCTTTTATACAATAGGAATGGATTTTCCCACCATCATGAACATTATTTTTTTGAAGAATCCTTTAAAATTTTACATGGTTATTTTCAAAAATAAAAATATTTCTCAATATTATGGGAGTTTTTATTTTTTAAAGATATCAAAATAAAAATCAATTTTCCATGATTTCTAAGAAATGTTCAAATTATCTTTTAAGGCTATTTTTCATCCATATAAACAATCGTTAAGGAATTTTTCCCTTATCTTGGGATATGATATTATGATACCATCCACTTTATTTACCTAGATTTTCTATTATGGTGATGTTTTGAGGATTTTTCTATGAAACCCATTACATTCCCATGGGTTACTTAAGTTATGATGAAATATTCATAAAACCTGTTTATTTCCACTGATTGTGATATGATGAATTATTTTATGATCTTTTGGAACACTTATGTATGGATTTAATTATGTAATGAATGGTCTTGGAATTATATATCCCTCCTATGCATTGGGTAAATAGTGATATATCATGAGATAATATGAAATGGAATGGGGGGTGAACCCGGTTCAGTAAGGTACTCTTTCCACTATGATAGTCTTGGAAATAAGCCTTGAATAAGGTAATGATGGGTGTGGTGAGTGAACCCAATATATTATTATAATATATCCACTATGATAGTCTTATAAGTGATCCTTGACTAAGGAAATAAATTTTTATGATTCTTTTTCTACTAAAAACTTATTCCTTACTCTTATGATATCTTATCATGGATCATGATTAATTTTTTTAATTATTTACTCTTATGAATTATTTTTTTATTAAGAAAAATTTTTATTCAATGACTTGTGATTAATGATATTTAACTGATTGGGTATAACTTTCATAAGTTATGATCATGATATGATACCCTTATTTGTATCATATGATCACTTATGATCATTGATTGATATCTCCAATTTTTACCCTTATTAAGAATATAATCTCACCCTTTATTATGTTTCATTTTCTACAGGTAATGAAGAAATGTTTCAAATAGGGTATATATAAGAAGGGTGTTATGTGAGAAGAACTCTATGGGAGAAATTGAAGATATTTTATGAAATAATTTGATAATATATCTTATTTATAAATAAAGTGAACATTTATGATTATGGGGCATGTTTTATTATGAGATATATTTAATATTCATAAAAAATGATGTAATATTTATATATGAAATACTTGGGTCACCTTATTTGGTATCAGATTATGGTTCAGTTATTTTTGTGCATTAGGATTAGAAAAACTATGGTGAAAACCATGGGTATAATTATAATTATATGATAATTTTATGATGTTTTGGTAAAATATAGATTGTGTGGTTTCCTAGAAATGAAATTTCACTATAGATAAAAAAGTGGACATACACTCAGGTATAGATGCACCAAAGGGTAATAACCCTAAAAAGGCTGGCTGGGTATTAACTTAATATTTATTTGGTTCACAATAAGGAGGCATAACTACACACCTAGTTTGACACTTCTATGTGATATTCTATAGTTAATTAACATAATCTTTATGAACTTTTATAAATAATGTGAGGATATAATCTATGGTATCCAATGATAAACTGAATGTGATATATGATAAACCTAAAGTTTCATAGAATTATAAGAAGGATTCATAATTTAGGAAATATTTGGAATGATTTTTATATGATTTATCACTCTGATTAACAATTCTTAATTCTCACACTATGTTTTTTTAGTCAATGGATGGAACTAGTAGGAATCATGTGAATGAAGAATGTTATGGCCAATGCAATAACCATCCTCATGAGAAACAAAATAAAATGGGAGATGGTATTTGAAATATTTTATCTATGATCACCCAAATATCTCAAGATATGAATTTTAACATGAATCATGTTGAAATTTTAAACTCCCAAAAGAAGGAATAAATCACCATTGATTATTTTATTTGGAAATTTTCACCTTCCTTATATGGTCACTTTGGTCTAATTATTATTGAGAAATGGTTCAGTTATATAGAAAAGATATTCTCCATCCACTGGTACTCAAACCATGAGAAGGTTATTTTGATTTTGTGTTGTTTGGAAGGTGAGGCTGATCAATGGTGTACTCTTATTAAGAATATGATGTAAGAGGAGGAGATTTGATCCATGAAATAGTAATATTTTAATAAGTCATTTTTTAATAATAATTTTCCATGAAATATTCATACTAAAATGGAGAGTGAATTTCTTGAACTGAATCTGAGGGATGAAGAATCGATCAGTACCTATGAGGAAAATTTTATATTAATTTCAAGGTACACTTCTATTTTTATCATTGAACCTAAAAAAAGTTTACCAATTCATTAATGTCCTAATAACAAGTCTCCAAAATTCATTGGCTATAATTGGATTTTAAAAGCTATGAAGAAATCGTTGGACATTCTCTCTAGATAGAAATGGATATTGGAGAATCAATTTATTCTCGTGGTTTTGAGAAAAATATCAGAAAGATATATTTTTAAGGAAATTTTAATAATAAGACCCGTATATGAAAAAAATTAAACATACTTCATTTCAAAAGTGTTGAATGATGTAGGGAGGAAATTTCATTAAGGATTCAAGTAAATTCTTTAAGTGTATAAAAGAAATACACCAGAAAAATAATATCAAAGTTATGTGAATAATTTATCAAATGAAATATATGTAGATAAATATCAATTGATTTTTCCACACATACTCTGATGTTCTAATTTCAAGGAGTATGCACATTACACCAATCAGTGAATGAATCTGAGGGTTAATGAATATAATCATCATTTATAACCTCTTAATTTTAGAGACAAAGGTAAAGATCATATGATCACAACTAATAAAGTGTTTCATGAAAACAAAGTGGTCAAATGTACACTTATCATCTACTCTATAACTATAAATATATTATTTGATTATATATCTACCCAATCCTTTATATATGAATAATTTTATAATTTTATCACATCACCACCTCAAAAATTATATATTGAGTTAGAAAAAAAATACATAATGGTATGATGATCTTATCTCAATTCTATAACTCCTATATGATAGAATTTTGTGTGAATTTTATTTCTTAAAATCTGGTAATTCTTCCTCTAGTTAAATTTGATGTTATTTTAGTATTGGATTGGGTTTCTTTATATATATCCCAAATTATTTTCCAAGGAAGGTAAATCATATTTGATATTACAAATCAACCTATGATCTCCCATCGATGCAAGGATGAATATGAACTTCTAATGGAAATTATTTCCATTTTATGGGTCTTACTTATTATTCGTGAGGGATATTTATCTCAATTGGTTGGGGATAAACTCAATATTGAATATATTTTTATTATTCAAGAATATGATGGTGTATTTCCTAAATACTTTCATATTCTAACCTCAAATCACGAATTTGGGTTTTCAATATTACTCATACCTAGTGCTACACCTATTTCAATGTCTCCTTATATAATGGACCTAATTGAGTTGTAAGAATTGAATAAGAAACAACAGGAGAATCTATAAAATGGATTCATATTCCTGAGTGTTTCACCATGGGTTTTACATATTATTTTTGTTAATAAAAATTTGGTTCAATGCATCCTTGAATTTATTATCAAGAACTTAACTAGATCACTATTGAGAATAAGTATTTTATACCCTATATTGATGACTTTTTTAATCAATTGTGTAGAGCTCAATACTTTTTCAAGATTTTCCTTTATTATGGATATCATAAATTGAGGGTTAATAAGGAATATATATTCAATAAAAACTTATATACAAGGTATGGTCATTAGTAATTTATAGTGATTCCATTTGGACTTATCAATTCACTCATTATCTTCATGGATCTAATGAATAGTGTCTTTAAAGATTACCTTGATTAGTTTTTTGTAGTCTTTATAAATTATATTCTTATATATTAAAAGAGAAAGTGAGAGAATAAAGATCATTTGAGGATTGTTTTTAAGATCCTAAGGAAGGATAATTTGTATTTTAAATTTACCAAGTTTGAATTTTGTATACTTACAGTTTCATTCTTGGGTTATATAATCTCAAGCAAGGGTATTTCAATGGACCCTTCAAAAACAAAAGTTATTAGATAATAGACTAGACCAACCATATTGATTGAGATCCATAGTATTCTTGGGTTGGTTGTATATTATAGACTCTTTGTGAGAAATTTATCATCGATATCTTATATAATAACTAAGTTGACTTGGCTGGGAGACACATTTCATTAGATAGATGAATGTGAAGAAAATTTCAAGGATTTGAAAAGAATATTGGTCGGTGCACCTAGAATTACACTACCCTACAGTGGATAAGGGTTTGCGATCTATAGTGATTAATCAATAGAGGAAATGGGATGCATCCTCATGAATAATTATGTGGTAATAGACTACGCCTCTTACAAATTGAATGTGCATAAGAAAAATTACCCAATTTATGATTTTTAGTGATGATATTTATTTTTTTCATTGGAAATATAGAGGAATTATCTTTATGGTGAAAGGATTGGTATATATAATGATCATAAAATCTTTAAGTACATATTCACAAATAAGGAGTTGAATATGTGCCAAAGTGGATGGTTGTATTTGATTAAAGATTATGAATATTCAATACACTACCACTTTGGGAAGGAAATAAATGTGGTTGATGCTCTAAGTATAAAGAAAAATACTATTTTTTACATGATAAGGTTTTAAAGAGATCCAATAATTATGGATTTACATAATATAGATCTTGAAATTGTGAGGACAGTGGGAAGATCTTATCTTTCTTAGATGAGTGTTTAACCATTTATCCATGTAAATATTAAAGAGGGGAAATAGAGGGTGTATAAATACATAATAAGGTGAGAAATATTCAAAAGTTAAAATATGTTTGTGATGGAATGATAAGGTCTAGAAACTGGTTATATTTCCTATCAATACCAAACATGAAGAATGATTTATTGGATTAATACCATAGTTCACCATTCTCTATTCAAATAAGAAGTATGATGATGTATAGAGTACCCAAAGAGAATTTTGTTGGGACAATATGAAAAGGGATATTATATGTATATATCTTGATGCTTGGTATATCAATTATTTGAAGATGAAACATATAATTCTAAATGGATATTACTATCATTACCCATACCAGAATAGAAATGGGAAAGTATCATTATGGATTTTTTCATTACACTCCCAAAACATCTAAAGTCTATAATGTTATTTGGGTTATATTTGATCACATTATGAAGTAATTTTATTACATTTCTATCAAAGAATATTTTTTCCTTGATCATATTTATAGTATATAAATTAAGTAAGTGGTAATGTTTCATAGAGTACCATATTCTACTATATCTGATCAGGATCCTAAGTTTACCTTGGAGTTCTAGAGAAGTCTTTATCAAGATTTGAATATGGAGTTTAACTTTAGCACTTCATATCATCCTTGAAAAGATGTTTAGTCTTATAGGAATATTCATACCCTATAATATATTTCTAAATATTTTTCTATAGATTTTAAAGGTGTTTGGGATCAACGCCTTCCTCTAATCAAATTTTCTTACAATAATAGGTTTTAGTTGTGCTTTAAATAGCTACTTATGAATCCCTCTATGTAAGGAAGTGTCTAGATACAATTTTTTGGATGAAGCTAGAGAATGAAAGATATTAGGACTTGATTTAGTTGAGAAAATGACAGATAATGCTAGATTCATTCAATATCACATTCAGGGAAACTCAGAGTTGATAGAAAAGTTATGTTGACAATTTTCGTTGGGGTGTAGAGTTTGAATTTTCTGAAAAGGTATTCCTTTGAATATATAATTATAATAGAGTTATGAGATTTGAAGATAGGGTAAATTTTATCCTTATATATATCTACCCATTTTAAATTTATGATTGTATCAGTATGGTATCTTATTGCTTGGAGCATCAACCCAATCCCTCTCAAGTTCATGATTTGTTCTATATATCTCTTTTGATTAAGTACATAATTGATACTTAAAATGTAATTAACTCATAGTATATACCACAAGAGTATGATATTTATTATGAGGAAAAACAAGTGGGTATTTTGGATCAAAGATATAAAGTGTTGATGAACTAGATCTCTCAACTGGTTAAAATTTTGTAGTGAAACCATAAATCTGAGGAAGCTATGTGGGAAACTGAGGATGTAATGAGGCAAAAGTATCCTCATTTTTTTTATATTAGAGTAATTTAATTTAGAGGAAAAAAATATTATAATGTGGTAGAATGTAATAACCTCATTATTTTCTAATATATTTCTTTTTAAATAAAGTTTATGTGATTGATAACTTACTTTATACACAACACTAATATTAAACGAACAATGGTATGCTATTGAACAATTATTATTAAATGTAACTATTATTACCCATATGTTGGATTGGTGGGTATAAATATGAATAACTAAATTATGAAAATAAATTATAAAATTTATCTTTAATGAAAAAGTATTGATTAATTCCTAATAATTAAGTACTGAATTTTAATTGTTAAAAATAATATTATTTTATAAAAAAATTCAAAATATTTTATTTTTTTATATTATGTATCTTGGTCAGTAAAGAAAGAGTATTTTTATTAAATATAACGTTATTTAATGTAAAAAATTAATAATCATTCATATATTTATTATCAATTGGTTATAAGTGAATATAAAATCATTTGAAGGTAAAGAAAGTTATTTTTTAGAAAATTGTTTTTATGTGCACAATGTATTTTTATCTTAGTAAATTAAATTAATAACTATTTATGATTTATTTTATTAATTTTTTAGATCAATTATTTAATTAAATAAACTAAATTTTTTTATTGGTTTTTATAAATAATATAATGAATAGAAAATCAATTTATGATTGAAAAATGCATTTTTCCAAAGAAAATGTTTTGTCACATTTTAGGCATTTAAATTATAATTAATTTATGAAACTTTTAGGAATTTAATATGATAAAATGGATTAAATATTTTGAATAATAATAATTAATATTATGTAACAATTTCAACTCTTTTTTTCATGATAAATAGTTACCGTGGTAAAAATCTTGTTACCACGGTAAGAATTAAATGGGTCAAAAGAGGGGTTAACCTAAGAGATGAGGTTTAAAATATAAAAAAACACTAGATTTAATTTTATTTTTTGATTTTATTTTAACATTATACTTATTATATTAAAATATCTTTCCATTTTAATCCACTTTATTTGAGTAAGACATATATTATATAATAAAGCTTCAAGTATTTACTGGTTTTCCACCCACCTCACTTATAGAAGAACACCTCCTCTTATTACATATATACACCACTAAAGCCATTTATCTTTCCAAAAACCAAAATACCCTCCCAAAATTCTTATCCATGTCATTGAGGTTCTTTTATTCCAAAAAAAACTCATCCAAGAAGTCTTAATGTGATTTTTAAATGAGGATACCCGAAGAAGAGTTATATGTTCTTACCGACCTTTTTCACATTTGTTTCTCCTTAAACCTCTTCCAAATATTATATAATCATATTAAAAAGATGAAATAAGTATATTTAATATAATTATAAGTTTTTATGTTAATTTTACAACCATTTTTTATCTCATTTACATCTAATGTAAAAAAACATTGCTAACTTGTGCTTATGAACTATTATCTCCATGAAGCGATGTATTTTATTTTTCATCATCGCCTCTATTGGATGGTTATATATATGAATTTAATGTATATATATTATATTCATGATATAATTATGATTCTTAAAATGTTATTTATTTTTTAATTTTCTTTCATTCCCTCTATTGACAAGTCAAAACATCACTCGTGTGTATGAATGAACTATCATCTCTTTGAAGTGATGTAATTAATTTTTCATCACCACCAAAATATAGATAGTTAGAAAAGTGTGTATAGTGAATAAATATTATATTTATGAAATTTTTAATATTTTTTATATGATTAATATATAACTATGGTGCAATTACCAGAACCGGTGAACTGAAACATGCAAGGAAAATTTACCAGTTTTCACCCAAATAATGATTTTAAAGAAGAATTGTAAATAAAAATGTAATTTGAAATAATAAGGTAACTATATATAGTAATATATATATATATGAATATTTTTCTATAATATGTTTAAAATAAAACTATATTTATTATGTATAAGGATTTAATGTATATGAAGAAAAACAAGACATGAGGTAAGGGTCTATGTTACAATCTCTTTTCATTTTGGTATTGTCTATGTTAAATTTATATTAAGGAAAAGTATTTGATAAATAACCTTTAAAACAAAAAAATTATTATACTATGTTTATTTATTGTTTTTTCATGTTTTATTTATATTTTCATCTCTTTGTTATTTAAAATGGTTGAGAATTTTTTTAAGAAAAGTTGAATTTATTTCTTATTTTTGGGTTGGTAATAATTGTTTATTATGTCTATATTCTTAAAATTATTTTATGAAAGTTTTTCATAAAATTGATATGTTTTTAAAATTTATTTTTCACTACACTTTATTATAATTAAAATTTTTTAAAGTTGATATTTTAAGAAAATATGAATAATCCATTTTTGACTTTTTACAAAAGTGTGAAATGAATATTCTCTTATAATTAATAAAACATGAACAACTTTTACCATCACCATGACCATTATTTTCTTTTCATATTTTTTTACAAGTTTCCATGGTTAATTTCAAATAAAATGTTTTTCTTAATATTCTGGGGATTTTTAAGTTTCAAATATACTGAATGAAAAAGTATATTTTAATTGTTTTTAAAGAAATGTTTAAATGCTATTCTTAAGGTATTTTTCATTTATATAAACATACTTTAAGGATTTTTTCTTCATTGTGGGTATGATATTATGATACCATCTACTTTATTTACTTATATTTTTTATGATGATGATGTTTTTAGGATTATTTCAGGAAACCCATTTCTTTCTAATAGGTAAATTAAGTTAAAATGAAATATATATTAAACCCATATATTTCCATGGGTTATGATATGATGATTTTTTTATGATCTTGTTTCAAAATTATGTATAGTTTTCATTATGTGATGGGTGGTCTTAGAATTATATATTACTCTAATGAATTGGTTAAATAATGACATATCATTAGATAATATAGACTTGATTGGGGAGTGAACACAGTTTAATAGGGGACTTTTATACTATAATAGTTTTGGAAGTGTTCCTTTACTAAGGAAATGATGGGTATAGGGAGCGAACCCAATCCACTATAGGACTCTATCCACTATTATAGTATTAGCAGCGATCCTTGACTAAGGAAATTTTTTTCTATGCTTATGCGTATGCCACAAACTTTTGTCTTATGCTTATGATATATTCTCATTGATCATGATTAGTTGTTGATGATTTCATACTCTTATGATTTATGTTGATTTTATGAAAAATATTTATTCTATGAATCATGATTAATGAACGTTGACTGATTAAGTATGAATTTTATAATTTATGATCATGTTATCATACCCTTATGCTTATCTTATTCCTAAATATAAGAATTCATTTATATATCATATGTTTAACCTTAATGGGTATTTGAAATATCCCTTTATTATGTTTCCTTTTCCCCAGGTTATGAATAAAGTTTTTAAGTAGGGTATGTCTTATAAGTGTAATATTTGAGAAGTGTTTTTTGGATATATTAGTTATATTTCATGAAATAAATTGATTATGATCATAGTATCTAAAGAAACTGTGCCTTTATGATTTTGGGGAACTTACTATTATGATATGTATTGAATATACATATAAAATAATGTAAAATTTATGAAAATAGTTCTTGGTTCATCTCACATACATCCAAATCTACCAATCCCTACTAGAATAAACCTATTATTTCCCACATGATATTACCCCTAAGTATATATTATGAACAATAGAAAATATAATTGGTTTATTACTAGATACTCACATGAACCTACCCTTTCCCATTTATCACACAACACATAAACACACATATAAATAAAGAAATGTATAGGAACTACTTATAAATAGTTATCAAGGTTCCAATTTTCAAAGACCATAGAATTATCCAAATCTAAAAAGTAGATTCACTAAAATCTGACAAAATCCCTAGAATTAGAGATTTCCATAAATAGATGAGTTAATTTTAAGAAATAAGAAAAACAAATGAACATGGATTGCTATACTTATATGTTTTTATCCCCTATAGTGAAATACTAAAATATCATATAAGAATAAATCAAGATATCACCAAGGGAGAAGACAAAATTAATGAGATAAAAATTGGGTGTATTTTTTATGTTCTGACCAAAATGGTTCAAACCATATTTTAAATTTTTATTTAAATAAAATCAATTAACCATTTTAAAAAAAACCTTAGATATGGTAGCTCATGGAATCACCCTCCTAGATCATGGAATGTTTCCCTATTCCAGGAACCCCTCATGGAATAATCCCCCTTAACATGACATCAAACGCCTACCATGAATCCTTGAAAGAACCTTGACTTCACGACATATAGTCACGTCATAGTGTGACTCTATCCTTCATGGTGTAACAAAACTGTACAAAAAAGTTCTTATAATGAGGGTCTCACTCAAGAAACCCTCATCATGGTGTAATAAAACTTATCACAGTGTGACTCCCCCTTACTCAGTTCTTTAAAAATTCTAAAACCATATGTACCATCATGACATGAGCAGTCCTCATCATGGTTTTACTTCACAAATATTATGTATCATGAAAAAATCCTTATGTATGAGTACTTATCCATATATTGGATTTTCATTAAACCTATCACATCATGGTACCCCAAGGGCATGGTTTGAGCTTTGATCCACCCTAACCTAATAATTCACATTCATCCCTTTACATAATAGTGATCCATTTCCCATAGTGTGACCCCGTTCTCCATGTCATGATCTACTACATCATGTCATAGTATTCTTCCTACTATATAATTACAAAATTGAGCCAAGGAAAACCTCTAAGACTCAATTACCAACCTATTAAAACACCCTCAACACCTCAATAGAGTCTAATGACAAATGGTAAATCCAAGATCTTCCCCAAAATACAACTACTTAATACATGATCCATTAAAACCTCCCCACCATATGATTTCTCATCATTTAGCTATCTCAGGCCACACTCTGACCAACCCATATTTAAACCAAATTTTCCCAGTATTTATATTCCCAAAACTCTAGGATGATATAGAAAACTTTTTTATTTTCCTCATTCACCCTAGATAACCAACTTAAATGGGATGATTCCTTCCATGGTCACTCCCCACTATAGTAATCACCTACCATTTCATGTTTTGACTAAACCACCTAATATGAAAATAGTTTCATACTTTTCTATCACCCTGAAATTCTCATGTTCTAAACATCATTCATAATCATCCCATATCATACCTGATTCCCCCTATTTCCCCAAATCATAACTAATTCCCACTATCATTATGCATAATATTTTATTCCCATTATTAGCTTATATCATACTCAATATCCACTATTATCCCACATCATACTCGATTCCCATTACCATCATGCATCATACTTGATATTGTCTATAATTATTCATCATACTCAATACCCATTATCACAACCATCATTTGGTTGATACAATTTTCAAATATGAACATCATGCACCAATAACCATCTTACAAACCATAATAAAAATACTCATAGTGTACCATAATTAACATGATAACAACATACCTCTAATTGTACACAATTTCCCTTCCTACTCTGAATACGTCGAGTCAATCACATGCACCTTACCTAAAACCCGGCTGCCTAATATCTTTCCATACTATAGATAAAAACTCATTGTTGGTCACTACCCCCACTACTCAGTATCTCATTTAAAGTCTCATCCGACACATACAAACAAATCTTGGTTACTAGTACTACTCCTGATCCAACTTCAGACATCTGAGTCTGACCTAATCCAAATCCCCTGGCTGACTGGGAGGTTATCTAACAAAACTTCCCCATATATATCATATAATCTCATTCCCAACACTCATTTATAATACAATCACAATTTAATCAAACATTCCCTACCATCCAATATTTAAAATACATTATTAATAACCCACTTCATAATGTAAACATTAAACCTCTACTCTAACTACCCTATTGGGGCACTTATTTCTTTACTTCTAACTAGTTAGAGCTCTAATACCTATCTATACTAGAACCATTATCTTGATTAGTATAATCTCATATACCAATGTTTTCTCTACTATCATTTCCCAGTTCACCGCCTCCATAAATGGGCTCAATCTATAGTTTTTTACCTGTACGCTGATAGAATGTCGTAAACTATCCTCAAATTTTCATACATTGGTGATATCATCTTTTTATAATGATAGTTAAAACCATAATAAATCCACAAACCTTTAATAATAATCTATGACCAAAGTATCTCTATGTGCTAGGTTAATAAACTCCCAGGATTTGCATTCCCTCAATGTCTCGAGGAATAAGTTCTCAAATAACTGTAACGAACTGACCTAGGTTGACCCAACCTTTCACCCAAGACATCCTACCATACATTCCAAAGCATGTTCCCGATCTCCATGAGTTCATGACAAGAACTGAGAATAACTAACAATCTCTTGGAAATGGTTTGTATCATAGTAAACCAGAATGAACCATCCATGAAATGGGATGGCCATTCCAATATCATCATAGTTAATGGTATGAAATACAACATCTAAAGTAACATAGTATATGAAAAGAAGATACCATAAACCAAAAAAACATCCTAAACAAGCATGACACAAAAGGTCAAATACATGATAATTGTAGTCATAGATCAAAACCCAAAATAAAGGTTACATGACCAAAAAATGTCAGTACATATGTCCTAATGAATAAAAATATCCCAAAATGACTCAACTTGATCCAAATACATGATACCACATATCCTCTATAAATCATAGATGGTGGTAATCAATAAGATCAACCTGGGTACATGGTTCCCTTACATTTACCTATGCCCTTCAAAAAAGTCTACATATTCTTGAAGGAATATGTAGGGTGTGAGGAACAAATACCAGTAGGATAACACCTTAAATCTATTTAAGGGTTTTACCCATGCAAACCAATAAAATAGTTTAAAACCATTTTCAAAACTAAACCAGCATGAAAACATAACATTTTCATAAAAACCTTTGAAATACCTTTGGAATTCCATTTTAAACAAAAAAAATCCCAAAAAATTCCAACATTGTTCAAATAAATAAACAAGTCCCAAGGCACAAAATTCTCAACATGTCCAACAATTCATAAAAAGAGTGATCATAAACATAATCATCATATAACCATATAAATGGAAAATGGGTATAAAAAATATCATAAAATAAAAATGGAACTGATCAAATAAATAAATCATATAAACCAATCCAGCATGAGTAATGTTCACCTAGGTCTCTAACCATCAGGCCTATCATGAGTGATTATAATAATTTTTCTTGCTAGATAAGAAATAATAGAAGCTCTCATGGTCATCCCTAATCCCAAATCATGATCTATCACAATATCTCAATAAAAAATCTTGGATGATCTCATGGTATTACCACCCAAAGTCTCTCATGGTCCCTTGGAAACCAAAAAAGAATCTCACATGGTCTTTTCTCTAAAGGCTTACACAGTCCGTCAAACAAACCCCTCGCTTACACCCCAATTAACCCATGTGATACTCCATGCCATAAAAATAACAAAAACTTTCCAATACATATAAATACATTCAAAATCGAATTTCAGAAACAAATATTCCCATTTTATAAAAATTCATTTTCCAAAGAAAAAACATTTCTAAACCCATTTTATAAATCCATTTGGAGTTATAAAACCTCTTTGATACATTTTATCAAACACTCTGGGTGTATACAAGACACACACATTTGGAAAACCATCCTTAAACACCCAAATTTCCAAACCAATCCATGAATCACATCAATCATAGAATACAAATCAATACTAAATCATTTCAACTACAATTTAAATAACACAAACCAATGGTAATTCATAATTTAAAGGAAAATTGTGGAATATTCCCTTAAATAAAGAAACCTACCTTGAATTTTGTTCCAAACTCATCACCTTCGATGATAACCACCCTAAATTGGAAGATTAAGGCCTCACATGACTAATATATGAGAAAAAATCATTTCTTATATTACATACTCTATATTTAGCCCAACACACCTTCTAGGGTTACACATCTCTATGAAAATAGAAAAACAAGTTTGAATAAGGGGGAAAGAAGAAGAAACCAAGAATAATTGGACTTACCTCAAGCCAAATCACCATGAATCCATGAGGAAACCTCCACTAAAGGTGAGGAAAGTTGATATCCTATAGGGCGACATTAAATTATACAGGTTTACAAAAATTTAATAATTTATAAAATTCAGACAATACAACTGAAAATATAGTACTTATAATGCCCATGTGTTGAAAACATAAGGACAATCCATATGTTATAAATTAATTAAAGAAATTTAAATTTAAATTTATTTTATTTTTTGAAGAAAGAAAAAGAAGTGAATAAATTATTGGGTGTGATATAAATAAAGAAGATATTTCAAGTTCAGTGATTTCTTGGTTCACACACTAAGGATTCAATTTATTTTGGTTTCATTCATGTTTCATGTTGGAATAGAGTTAGTAGGGATCCTTGGTTTGGGTACCCTATGCTAATCCTGTGATTTCACCATTGGAATGGTTAACTACTAGGTAAAATCACAAAACTAGGTGAACCAAAACCCTATTTAAACACAATGAACCTAGATTTCATAATGGTCATACAAAAAAAATAAGAAAATAAATATATGAAATAAAATTAAACACCTCAAATCGTACACAATATCCATGTAATATGATAAAAATATGAATTGGAATTGATAAAAAAAGTTGTATCAATCCAAAAAAATAATAGAAAATAGAAATAATCCCTAATAAAACTTCCCCCTACAATCACATCACCTGGAACAAAGAAAACTAATCTTTCATCCTATGCTTAATGAGAACAAGGATCATGTGTACACGAGGAAGAACGATGGTGAATAACTTTGATAAAGTAGAGCTCCATAGTAGAACTTCATACATTTATTCTTCAGTGTGACTCCTCTTGGTCCTAAATTCATACCGAGGCATGGTTTAGGATCTTATTTTATAAGATTTCATGACAAAAACCTTTAAAATTCCTATTTTATTTTTATGTTCACTAATAATTACATGATGTGTAAATTTACATGGCGTGTAACTCAAGTCAGCAACAACTTTTTTATATCTTTTTCTATCTTTAACCTTCACATCGTGTATAGTGTACATGATGTGTAACTTATTTTCATAGCATCTAATGTATTTAAAAATTTTCCTAATGGTGAATACTTCTCCTGAATAAATTACGATATATAAATGAAATACATGATGTTTAAATGGATTCCTCTAGTTCTAAAACTGACTCATCCTTAATGTAATATTTAATTCTTACTTCAAAAATCCATTTTCATGTCGTGAGTGAAGAGAAACGGTGCAAAGTGTCCTTTCCATCTAATTTTCATCTCTTTTTTCTCTTTTTCTAAATATCTATTATTCCCTGTTATAAAACATAAAATAAGTCAAATTGTTCACATATTGGAAAGATTTATCAATTATTTATATAAATTAATTTATTAAAATACCATAAAATATATTCATGAAATACATATATCAAGATTATCCACCACCAAGGAGAAGGGTATATGCATGATGAGGGGGGGGGGGGATGAGGTCCAAACCCCTTAAAATTCGACAATTTAAAATGATAAATTCCCATTTTTTAAATAACCTATTTTAGCCACATGCTTAAGAAAATTGTGTGCCAACCATGCGGGGTTACTATGTCCCAAAAAATAAAAGTTGCATGATTAACCCTAGGTGTCACATAGTTTGAAAAACCATGTTCAAACCATGAAAAATCCAATTGTCCCAACCTACATTACCCTTGCATGGTTAACCACATGATTAGACAAATTGTGCACTAATCATGTACCCTTGAATATCCTTCCAAAAACTCCCATTTCTGACCCTCAAAACTCAGGAACTCCAAAAACAAAATAAAAGTTAAAAAACTCAAAATTAGATATACCAGTGACCCGGTGGGTGTTACAAACACCCCATTATTCCACTTTCTTCCCCCATAAAGTCCTAGGGAGTCCTCAGGATAAAATAGGTGAGGCCACTACTTCCTCACTAAAACATCCCACTCCAATGTCTCATGGATACCACCACCACATTATTAGAGTACACAGACCAATGAGATCAACTTTTCATGGATCACATTTTCCTAGTAATCCAAGATACAAATTGGCTTCTCTAAAATAGTGGTATTAGGATCAAGCACCAAATATTCCCATTCTAGCATGTGATATGGGTATGGATGGTGTATCTTCAACTAGAAAACATGGAAGACTTCGTGGATTGAGGTTATCTTTTGTGGAAACTCCAACCAATAGGATACCTTACCGAGATGTTCCAAAACTTGAAATGGCCTGACATAACATGGAACCAACTTGCCCTGCTACCTAAATGAAGATGTCCCAGATGAATTGATACTCAAAGAAACAACTAGTCACCAACCTAAAACTCTAATGGGAAATGATGATGGTCAAAATATGACTTCAAGTGACTCTGAGTTGTCTCTAAACTTTTCTAAATCTGATATAATGTCTTTTTCATCTCCTGGATGAGACTCAATCCAACAAAGGAACACTCACCCACTTCATCCCAACACAATGGGTATTGGAATGGATATCTATATAATACCTCAAATGGGTCAATTCTAATTGATTCCTAATAACTATTATTACAAGAAAACTTGTCCAAAGGTAAGTTACTTTCACATGAACCCTTGAAATCAATCAAAAATGCTCAAAAAACATCATTGAGGGTTAGGATGGTTTTATTATACATACAATCTATCTGTGGGTGATACACAGTGATCAACCTCAACTGGGTTCCCAAAGCCTCCTGGATTCCCTTCCAGAATCAAGATGTGAAATGGGAATCCAGGACTAAAATTACCAATTATGGTTCTCCATAAAGCTAAAAAACCTATCAAACATATAGATGTCTAAGTTCCTCTACCTTTATTGACTCCCTAATGGGAAGAAAATGGGATTATTTCATCAAAATATTAAGAATCACCCATATGGAATCATTCCATCTCAGAGTAAGATATTGTCTGGTCGTGAAATTCATAGAGATATCATTCCAATTCCTCATAGAAATGGGAAGTGGCTATAACAATCTAGTTAGAATTTGATGCTCATTTTGACCCTATATATGGAAAATAATCTGGTAAAAAAATACCCTTTCACATCTAATTTTAGGCCACTAATAATGACCTCACACGACATAAAAAATCTTGGCCACTCCGGGGTGCACGAACCAACTGGAACGATGTTCCTCATGCATCACCACATGAATTAGTTTCAAATAATATACCATCTACATTCTAAAAAGTATATAACCATAAAGATATTGATACCAATAACTCAAGGTCTCCCCACTATTTAAAACTCTACTAATATACTGGCACTCAGGTTCTAATACCTACTTAATCATAACCCAATCGATAAGAGAGGGTGTAATTGACACACTTTCCAAGAATATCTACCCTCTATCTCCTTTTACCTTTATACTTGGATAAAAAAACTCATTATACCCCACTAATCCATTGAATCTCAAATGATATGCACTAGAATATTATTTCTCAAAGCATTGGGGACCACATTTCCCTTCCCATGTGTATAAGAAACATCGAAATAAAAATTCTAATGATATTCCACCCAACGAATATGTTTAAGTTTCAGGTATCTCTAATAGAAAATATACTTCAATATATTATGATTTTAATACATTGTAAAAATATTCTAACGAGGTAATTTTGCCACTTTTTTAGTGCATGAACCTTAGATTTCAATTCTAGGACATGGGTGGGGTAATTCTGCTCGTGTGGTCATAGATTTTGTAATAAATAGGCTATCACATGATCATTCTACATCATCACACACCCCAAAACCACATTAAAAGCATCCCAATAAACTACATAATCTATCCTAGGCTCAAGAATAATCAAGACATGTGCAGATGTTAAATGGTCCTACAACTGCTTAGAACCACTCTAGCACTTCTCATCCCACTCAAACTTCACCTCATTCCTAGTCAAAACAATGAATGTAGAATCTATCCTAGAAAATTCTAAAAATAATAATCAATAATACCCATCCAAGATGAAAAATTTGTGGATTTAAATCACATTATTAGGCTACTCCAAATACATGGCTTCTTAAACTTTATCTAGATCCAACGAATCTCCTTCCTCAAAAATAATGTGGACCAAAAAATTCACTTCCTGAATCCAAATCTAGCACTTAGAAAGCTTGGAATATAGGAATTTCACTTTAAATAGACCCAAAATAACCACCATATAGTAATCATGGTCCTCCATCCTCATGTAATACACCAATATTTCTTCTACAAACACGACCATGAAAGAGTCTAAAAAGTAGTGGAAGATCTGGTTCATCAATTGTATAAAGACTATATGAGAATTGGTAAGCCCAAATGGCATAACCAAATAATCAAAATGCTCATACCAGCTCCAAAAGTTAGTTTTTTAACATCCTCTTACTATACACTCAGTTGGTGGTACCTCGATCTCAACAGCCCCTCTGAGATGATCAAATATATCATCAATTTTGGGAAATGGTTATTTATTATTCATAGTCACCTTTTTAAGATTATGGTAGTCTATGAAAATTCATAAACTCTTATCTACCTTCATTTAAAATAGAGCTCAGTAATTACATAGTAAAACATTGAGATGGATAAATCCCATTCCCTCGAGATCCTCTAACCGAACCTTTAATTCCTTCACCTCGATCAATTCCATTCGGTAAGACAACAATAAAATCAGGTTCATTCTATGGAGAAGATCGATAGTAAACATAACCTATTTATAGGTAGTAAATCCTAATAAATCCTATGAAAACACACCTTGATACCTTTATATCACTACTATAATTTCACCCATTGAACTCTGGTCAAAAACATCAAGAAACAACCAAGACGACTAGCATGATATCAACTCTAAATTTGAAGCAACTGGCCCTACCCTCCCAGATCATGGACCCCACTCACCCTAAAAGATGTGAGTGGTCCAGTTATAAGTGAGTAAATGGAACCTATGATGGTAATAGTCAAATATATCCTTGAATTTTATAAATTAGCCTATTTAATTATAAGGTAAAAAATGTCTAGGTCCAAAACAAGGAAGTCCCATATGACATCCACACCAGCCACCAAAACATGGAACTTTTTGGTTTCTGGTGCAGTATAAGTGTGTAATAGTGGGGTTTATATTAAAATATATTTTAATATTTATATACCTGAAACCATTAGCAAGGATCTCACATGATAAATTTATAATTAATTTATTTTTATTTGAAGAAATAAATTACACTGCCTTAGGTTTCTTTCTTTGATTTTGATATCGATCGTACAAAAGACTCTTTCAGATTGATTTTTTTTTGTGCTTGTAAGGATCCCAAGATAGAATCCATATAAAAATTATCCACAAATTATTCTATGATCTATGATCCATGCCAAAATATCTCTAGTTTCTAGTGTAGGGAATTTAATGTCTTACAATTTTTGTTCTTGATCGCTCATTCTTCGTTCTTGCAGAAAGCTCTCTAGTGTTTCACATTATTGAAGAGAGATAATAATGAGTTGAAAGAGAATTTATTGTTCACAAAAATTTTATATTTTTTATTACCTATAAAATAGCCACAAAGGGATATATATAAATATAGGGTTTATGTAAGAATATTTTTTTATTACATTTCAAGCCTTAAACAATATTAAAAACTTTAATAAAAACCCATGTCACAAAATAATAATAATAATATTACTATTTTTTACGCACCAACCTGCACAATAAAAAATATTATTTAACCATCTTGTTAATTATTATTTTTCACTGGAAAAATTCTTGGTCTATTTGAACTCCTCTTTCATTTATTGATCACTCGGATAAACATTTAGTTTAAATATTTCATTCATAAATAAATATTTTTGATTAGTAAAACGTGATTAAAATTATTTTTTACTCTTGAGAATAATATTTATTAAATTAATTAAATTCAAATATAATTTGATCGAGTCCATTAGAAACTATTAGTGTGTGACCCTCTAGGATTATTTCTCATTGGAATTAATTTGTCTTGCCTAATTTACAAGATTAATATCTAGAAATGAATCAAGGAACCCAATAGAAATAACTTAATGTCATAATGATGATAACCACATACAAACAATCATTGTGTAATATAAACCCTTTGTTGTAATATCTCATCATGAAGGTTTCACATCTGTGTCACTAACCAATATGCTTGATACATCTTTCTTTGACTATCTAAAATAAAAATATCATTACACCATGATCATGGAATTTAGGGAGATATTTCTATTCCAATAAAAGGGATGATATATCAGCTTCCATAAAGATTGAAGGGTCAAATCCTTCCTAAAATTATCCATTAATGACATGTCACTTGTGATGCACCCAACATATCCAAATTTTCCTTTAACTATTATCACTATGGTTTATGAGATACATATATAATATCTAACAACCGCACTAGCCCAAAGATTCTCTCCTTCCCTCAGTGACGATGGAGACCTCTACGTTGGCCCCTCCCCCCTCGATGGGGGAGGGAGCTTCATTTCCAATCGGGAGAGCAGGGTCTGTATTTCATCCCTTCTCCAATCTGGATTTTCTCCCACCATTCCCAAAATCTAAATTAAGCCCTAAAGTTTTGGATCTCATTGATGGCTGCCCTAATCTTCAGATTTAGACCTTTGAATTCTCAGAAACCTCTGCCCTCCTAAACCTCACATTTGTTGCTTGATTTAAGATAAGGAGACCTTTGGTTGACACCTTTGATAAGTTTATCTTCAGAACATGGGATCTACAGGAAAGGGTGATAGTTATATTGCTCGATAGTCACCACATCATGATTCAATTTGAATCAGAATAGGACCTCATAAAGGCATGGTCGAGTGATCCACGTAGCTTAAATGGGTCCTGATTCTTCCTCTTCCAATGGTCTTTAGAATTCCATATGAATAATGATTCTCCATCTACTGCAGTTTGGGTAAGTTTCCCCAACCTTCCATTTTCGTTCCAAAATCCCTTTATTATTAGCTTGCTAGAAAATCTCATCGGTAGATTTTTGTGCTCGGATAGTCGCACCAAGGTTGTTTTTCACCTGGTCAATCCAAGGGTTTATATATAATTATATGTGTATCTTACACTTTTTGATTATGTATGGATCAAAATTGGTGAGAAAATACAGGTGTAGACAGTAGGTCATCTACGAGAGCTGGACATACTTTTGTTCCTCATACAGTCATTTGGGTCACGCTTTGGAGGTTTTTCGTAAGGGTCTCCCACCCCAGGATGCTTGTCATTAGGGAACACAATCTACAGAAAGGAAAGAGTATATCCTAAAGGGTAAAGCTCCAGTGATTTGTTTGGAAGATGGTTTGATGCAGATGGAAACTGGTGAGGGCAGAGGTAAGGAGTTTTAGTTGTCATAGACGGTGGGGGAGTGCCATCTGAAAGGTGATCATAATAGTTCAGTTGAGGTTGTTCATGGGTTGGAATCGGGGAGGAAGGCTATGGTGCCCAGTATGAAATGGGTGAATCATAAAAATCCAAGGAAGGCTCGTTCTAGCAGGCTGCAGTTCGAGTACAGAACTAGGTGTTGGGGAGTAAGGATACAATGGGGTATAAAGAGGAAGATGTTAAGGATTTCCCTACTGAGACACCTAGTTCAGATAGTGTTGGATTGAGGATATGAATGTGATATGATATGGAGTATACCCATCCAAGTTATGGAGAATTTTCACAGGTTGAGGTCGCTCGGAGTGATGGTAGATAAGAAGTGGGTGATACCCAAGTGGCAGGTGTTAAAGAGGATTTTGGAGGTGGCTCTTCCATAGATGTGGTTAGGGATAGTGCAGACTTGCACAAGGGAAATCAGGGGTCTTCACTAGATGTAGAGGCCCATAAATAAGTTGGGAAGAAAGGGAATTTTTCTTCAGGGAACCAATATTCTATTCAGGTGAAGAATAGCATTTATGGACTTGGTACAAATGGGGAGTGTATGGAGGAGTCCACTAAAGCCAGTAGGAGTATTTCTGCAGAGGAAACTAGCCTGAAGAGTAACATGAGTAATAGGAGGAGGAAGGGTAAGAAGGAATACTCCTCCTTTCCACCTCCCTTGAAAACTAAGTAAGTAAAAAAGAAAATAGATGAGAAATGGATAGTGAGGCCATGTGTCAGAAATCACCCAGTCAACCTGGACTTTCCTTGGATTTGATTTTGAGTTTGGAGGATGAGGTGACAGAGAAGGTGTTTTTTCTTAATGCCTTTGAAGAGAAAGTGACAAAGATGATGGGATGAGTTATTGAAACGAATATAAGTAAGGAGTAATATTCTTGGATTGACAAATAGGACACGATAATGGTCGGGGGTTTCAATAAGGGAATGATCAGACTCTAGGAGTATATAGAGGTCTGGGATAAACTGACCCCTGCATTTGAAGACCTAATAAGTGAAGATCCACACACTTAGGTAACTACTACATCCTAGAATTTGTTTAGGGATATGGATTCTGGAAGACTTATACTTTTCTTCAATGATTCTGCTTTATACCTTTCGAGTTAATGTTTGGTTTCTATCTTTTCCTTAAGTTCTTGAAGTGCGGTTTAAATTATCAATTAGCGTGACTGGATGTGTTTTAGGTGGTCAGATTCCTGCATTTTACATGCCCCTGCTTCATATGGGGTTCAGATCAAGTGGAAATCACTTATGATTGGCACTTGGAGTGGAAAACGGAGAGGGTATAGCCCAACCATCGGTTATGTGCCCGTGCATCTTTGCACGAGACTTTTTGATGAGTGCTCATGCTCTGGTGGGCACCTTATCATGATGTAGTTGCTGGGGAGAGGTATGATATGTATTTTTTTTGGGGTTTCTTGTGCTGTTGTTTTGGTTGTTTTTCTGGACTTGGTGGTTCTCACTTTGCCATTAAAAGTGATCCGATTATAAAATAAAAAACAATTTTCAGTCAGATACATATATGTATGTGAGTCATAACATGCATTAATAATAATCTTAAAGTATAAGGATCATAACACATGCTCGTATATGAGAATATATGATGACACCAAAACATGTATAATTCCTATTGGAGGTTCTATTCACAAAATCTCACATCTTAGAGACCACTAAGTGTGAACTTCATAGGAATAAGCATCATAAACTTGTGAGTACCCACACCTAATAGTCTATGAACTATGTTTCCCATCATAGTATGTTATCCAACCGAAAAATATTATTTAAGAATATAATCATAGCACTTTAAGGTTCTCACTATAGAGGGTAACCACTATGAACTTATCAATGTGACATATACACTAGTATATTATTAAATTGGAGTCATGCAGAATAATGAACCAAATATAATAAGAATTTTTATTAATATTCAATACATTGAATATACATGTAATAAAAAAATAGTTGGTCCAAGGACACCAACTCCTACAAACTCTCACTTGGACTAAATCCAACTTTCTACGACTTTCAGTCCACTTGAACTCACATGATAATCATGTTTCTTCTGATTCAAGGTTTTAGTCAAGGGGAATTCCACATTGTCTTCCATGGAAATATTTCTCACTGAAACCTCAACTCTCTAAGAAAAACCCCTCAAGAGATGATACTTCTAATGAATTTGATTCATCTTATAATTTGACCTTGTCTCTTTTTCGAGATCCACCGCTGTTGTATTATCACAATAGAGTGTGGTAGGATCTTTACTGCTAGGTTCCATGTCAATCTCTTAGAAAAATCTTTACATCCAAACTTCTTCTTTAGCTACTTTAGAATCTACAATATACCCATACTCTGCTCTATAATTTGTGCTCGTATCCTTCTTTGATCTCTTATAGCTAATAATAACGCTATTCAATGTGAAGATGCATCCCATTTGTGACTCCATGTCATCTTGATCTATTTAGAAACTAGTATCTACATATCCTATAATGAATAGTCCCTCATCTCCTCTATAAAATCTGAACATATCCATAGTATTCCTCTAATACTTAAGGATAGTCTTTACATTCATCCAATGGTTTTCATCTGGGTCATCTTGATATCTTACGACTACACTTAATGCATAGGATACAAAAATCCTATTACATAACATAACATACTTGACTAACTCAAAAATTTATTCATATAGAATCATTTATATCCAATTTATTTCCTCATGTGTCTAAGGAAACATTTTCCTGAAAAGATGAATGTCATGTGACGCTGGAAATAATCCCCTCTTTTATTGTTCCATACTAATATTTTTAGTATCTTGTCAAAGCATGTGGTTTTAATTAGGGAAAGTAATCTCTTGGATATATCATGATAGATCTTGATACCAATAATATATGATGTCTCACTGAAGCCCTTTATAAATAATCATTTATTCAACCATGCCTCAACATACTATAATACTGATATTTTTTTTCCAATGAGTAATACATCATCAGTGCATACTATTATGAAAACAACTGCACTCCCACTAAATTATTTGTACAGAAAATACTCACACTCATTAATAATAAATCCAAATTACATTATGACTTAATTTAAATGAATTTTCCATGACCTAGGTTCTTCTTTAATCCATAAATGTATTTTTTTGATTTGAATATATTTTTTTCATCCTTTGGAGTCACAAACCCTTCAGATTGTGTCATATAGAAATCTTCTTGAAGGTTCTTGTTAAGGAAAGTTTTTTTACATCCATTTTCCAAATCTCATATTCATTGTAATATACATTGGAAAGTATACTTTTTAAGGATTTAAATATTGAAACCGATGAAAAGGATTCTTTATAGTTAATGCCTTGATGTTGTTTAAACCCTTTTTCAAACATTCGTGCACGATAGGTAATAAATTTTCCTTCCATGTCTAGTTTCTTCTTAAAAAACCATTTTAAAAAAACTAGATTTACATCCACTAGAGGATATACCAAAATTCAGACTTGGTTTTGGTACATGGAATCCATTTCAAAATTCATGGATTCCTACCACTTGGAAACATATGTGCGACTTACTGCTTCTTTATAGGTTAAATGATCATTATTATCTACTAATAATGAGTTATCATCCACAGTGACTATAAAAACATTCCATTTAGGTTCTCTAACCTCTCTAATAGTCCTATTCAGTACTTGTGTCTTTGAAACAAATTCTTCTTCCATGGGTATTTATGGAATTAGTTATTGTTCCAACTCTTGTGTATCTTGATCATGGACTTAATCATAGTATATCTCGCTCCCACTATCTCTTTTAAAGATAGGATCCTTCCCAATAAATATATAATTTCTATCAACAATCATATTTTTATCTAAAGGATTATATAGGTAATATCACTTTTTTTTCTTTGGGATATCATATAAAGATACACTTTGTGCCTTGGGGTGGAATAATGTTACCTGAGGAGGCCTTAAAAAATGATTCGCAACCCCACACATGTAAGTATGACAACATGGTTTTCTTTCCATTCCAAAATTGGTATATTATACCATTTTTTTCTTTAGTTGGAACTCAGTTTAGTATGTACATTGTTTTTTGTAATGTGTATCCCCAAAGGGATAATATAAGACTCATATGACTCATCATTGATCTCATAAAGTCCAAAAAGGTATGATTCCTTCTTTCTCTTACATGACTCTACTTAGGTGTATAAGGAGGAGTTAGTTGAGATAGTATCCCAAACCCCCATAAATAATTAAGGATGTCTTGATTAAGATATTCTCTACCTTAATTTGAGTGAATTTTCATAATCTTCTTACTAAGATGTTTCTCAAATTTATTCTTGTATTACTTTAATTTATCAAAATAATCTGACTTATACCTAATTAAGTAGACATATCCATATCTAATAAAATAACCAGTAAGAGTTATGAAGTACGAGTACCCACCCCTTACTTCAATAGTAAATGGTCCATACTCATCGGTATGAATTAATTCAAGAAGACATTTATCTCTTTAACCTTTCCCACTAAATGGGGCTTGGTTATTTTTTCTTGCCAACATTCATGACATACACTAAGTGGTTTTAATTCAAAAGAATATAAATATCCATCTTGATTTAATTTAGTTAATAATTATTCATTTACATGACCTAGACGGTGATGCAAAAGTTTGGTGTGGTACAATTCATGTGAAGTAACTTCATTATTGATTTTTATTACTTAGTTTGGGTAATTTGACACATAAAGACCATTATTTAAATGATTCTTACAATATAAAATTCTATATTTATAAAAGAAACAAAATTTATTCCCAAATTTGAAAATAAATCCATCTGTATCAAGTCTGTATACATAAATAATGTTTTGGTAACTAGAGGCACATAATAACAACCCATTAAAACCAAGATCAATCTAGTTGGCAATGTGAGGTGGTAGTGCCTGATAGATAAATTAGTAAGTTTATAACTGTTGGCGACTCGTAGATCTACCTCCCCTCATTCAATATTTCTAAAACTACTTGGTTCCTATATTTGAATACATATATGAACACCACATGCTTTATATAATACATAATTTGTCGAAATAGATAAATTACACTCGATAAAAAATTCACCTGAAGCATCTCCTTGTTTCCTTGACTAAGTGCAATTTTTCTTCCAATATCCCTTCTTTCCACATGAAAAATAGATAGAATATTGTTCCCTTTATTTCCCCTTTATCTTCCTCTTCTTAGAAGGGTGTGAAGAAGATTTGGGCTTAAAGCTCTTTGATTTTCCTTTTTTTCTTTTTTTTACCATAAGGACAGAATGATTATTGTTCTTTATATACTTATCTACATTGAAAAAGAGAGTAAGAATATCTATAAGTGACTTATCAATATTGTTCATATTAAAAATTTTGAAAAAATTGGAGAATATCTTAAGGAGTGATTCTATAATGAGATTGGTGCTCAGCTATTCAGGGGGTTTAAACCCTATAACCTCTTGGCACACAACGTAGACAATAATCTCGACTATGTGAGGCCAAAAATGGGAACCTTATTTAATATTTATCTAAAATAACACCTTGGATATCTCAAAACTTTCTTATCAAACTCTATTTTGGTAAAGACCATGGAGGTTCTCAGTTATTCTATACACATTCATGTTTTCATGAGTTCACTATAAATAGACAAATCATTAAACATTTAACATAAATTGTGTCTCTCAAATGTTTTTCATTGACTATAAAATCATTATCACTTGCCTCTTTAGCAGGAGGATCATTCATTGAGGATTCTAGCATGTAATATTTCTGTTCATGGTGTAGCACAACCCGAATTCATCTAAAACACTCCTGGAAGTTACTTTCATATAGGATGTTTTCTTTCTCTAATATTGATTATAGGGATAATGTGGATGAAAATCTTTCTTTTTTTATTCTACAATTAAAATAGTAGATTATTAGTACTTTTCTTGATTAAAAATTATGTGAGAAATTATAAATTTATTTTATTAATTATCCAACTATTTTATCAAATCCAAATAGCCCTCACATTGAACGTGGAGTTTCTATTTTTTATGAAATTATAGTGGTAAGTATCCCCATTACATTTCTTCCATCCATCCAACATTGAGAAAATTTTATTAAAAGGGAAAACAGGGGGTTGAGGCCTGAAACATGTTAAGGCAGCCTGAAGTAGTGTAGGCCTAAAGTGTCATTACACAAAAAAATGCACTAAAGGGGAAGGGATCCGGTGGAACTGAAAATGTTTCAAGGATTAGCCACTGAATCCCATGATTCTAGGAAGTGTGTGATTTATTTCCTCATTTCCACATGTGAAGTAGATCAATACTATCAAGAATGAGCTTTTTGTAGTTGTGAACAAATTAAGTGACTTACAAGGTTATATTGTCCACACATTAGATTGACCTGAGAAGGACCAGGGAATCGGTCTCCACCTAATGAAGAGAGAAGTCATGGGAGCTACACAATTCTAAAACTTTGATCAAAGAAGAAGCCTCGACCAATAGGGAGTCACCCTTCCTAGGCCACAAGCTGAAAGAAAAACCCACAAAGCCCCTCTGATCATAGACAACGCCTCCAGATTTCATGGAAGGATTCAAATAGGACCCATAAATATTCAAATTGAAACCTATTGTGAGGGGTTTCCACCAAACCTAGTTTTTGTGGGACAATATATAGGATGGAAGAAGGGGGATTCCATTTGAAGCCAAAAGCCTCCACAGGGATGGAGATAGACTACCCCACTTGAGAAGAGGTATAAGGTTCAATGATAAATCCATCACCCTAACCAATAGAGTCATGTTGGAGGAGAATATACCCACGAACTTGGAATTTTTTGCAGGCATTACAAAGGACCCAGCATCCCACCATGAAAAATAAGGCGTGTGTTGATTGTTCATGTGCGTTGTCAATCAAAACTTGGATCCAGGACTAGAGGAAAGTGTCCCTGGACAGACCTTCTACCTCCCACCCAATTACATTGGTGAAGTAACTCTAGATGATACCAACCCAATCACTGTCGAAGAAGATATGGGAGGTTGACTCTCCCTTAGGTCGGAGGCAATAGTGTCACTTAGAAATAGTAGAAATCCTTTTCTTACAAACCTCATCATCCATGGATAGATCATTTTTGCAGAGGTTCTAGATGAGAAAGTTGAGATTTTCTAGGATGGGATTACACCAGAGAACCCCTCCCCATGACTCCTGACCAGCATTGGTCTATAAAATTCCATGATAGGCCTTTGATGAGAAAAAACCAGATTGGGAACCCATGAACACCAAATGATCCTGGTCATTGAAAATAATAATATTGTGGAACAAGGATAGAATAAGAGGACTGACGATAGCTTGAGTGAAAGTAGGGAAGGAGGAGGCATGCGGTAAAGAAAATTCAGGAACCAAAAAACCCAAAAAGCTAATGATACTCCCCAACCAGTTATCATTCCAAAATATGATCATCCCCTCTCCCACAATCCACCTTGAGTGCTGTTGTATATTAAGGATGTGATGCTGAGTAGCCTCCCAAATATTAGAGAATATCCCTCCTACGACATCAAATTGAGATCCAAATTTTTTAATGGATAACCTTTCCCAAAGATAATTCCCCTCCAAAATATCCTAGTTCGGCTTTTCTTGAATTAAGAACCTGGAATCTGTGATGCTTTTAAGGTTGATATCGCCCTCCTCAACACCGTGTTCCAATCTATGCCATGAAGTCCAATGATACTTTCCATCTGCTTGGGCATATGAAATAATCTAACAAGTATTTTTTCAATATTATAGAGAATGGACTTGGGGGAAATAGTGGTGGAAAATACATGCATGAGGATAGAGGTTAACACACTATTGACCAAGGTAATTCTCCCCCCAAATGAAAGAAAACAATTCTTCTAATTGAGAATGTGAGTGGTGATTTTGTCTACAATACCATCAAAGTTTTGGATGTGAATATTCCCCGGATAAATGGGTGTACCAAGGTATTCCATGGGAAAATGTATTTTTTCCACCCCCAATTGATCTTTAATCTATTTACCCCTTGCACTAGAGAAAAGTTTAGAGATATAAATAACACTCTTCCCACAGTTTATGATCTACCCACTCTAGTTACAATAGAAATCAAGGATATGAAGAACCCCTTGAATTTTTTTTCTACCCCCATTAAGAAAAATAACAAAGTCATCTATGAAGAAGAGGTGAGAGATACCCAAGAGATTTGGTTTGTATTAGAATGGATAGACATGTCCATCAGATCTACATTTGTTTAGCAGACTGCTAAAAGAATCCTTGACCATGATAAACACACTGGGCGAGATTGGGTCACCCTTCCTGATCCCACCAGACTGATTTAAAGAATCCATAACTTCTCCCTATAAAATAGATAGAGAATCACAGAGACCCAATGCATTGGAAGAATAAATACACCACATTTTCAGAAAATCCCATACTCCTGAAGAATCTGATGATGAATCTCTACTCAACTCTGTTGTAGGATTTTTCTATGTCAAGATTTATAAAAATTTTTGAACTCGGGACTTTATTGTTGACATCACCCAAAATTTACTAAGCCAAGGTGATGGAGGATCAGGTGGACCTACTAGGAAGGAAACCATACTACTAATCTGATATCCATTTTTGGAGGTTCAAATAAACTCGTTAGTAGATAATTATGTCAAGGAACTTATAAGTAAAGTGACACATAATAATTGTAATTAATTTCTTAAGAGATGAAGTTTCCTTGAATTTGAGTAAAGGAATAAGAGTGGTGGTGCATGCCACCCAAAGAAGACCCCCCCATAAATAGTATTTAATGTAGTCCACCAGCCCATACTTGATGAAACCCCAAGTTACTGTATAGAAGAACCCTGAAAATCCATCCATATAAT
Organism: Viscum album; assembly: GCA_963277665.1. NCBI lineage: Eukaryota > Viridiplantae > Streptophyta > Magnoliopsida > Santalales > Viscaceae > Viscum > Viscum album. Next base: position 399,892,602 of record OY728148.1, read on the forward strand.
GAGAAATTTTTGGGTTCATTTCAGAGACTGCCTCTCACACCTTCTACTCATCTGGGACTCGTTCAAATTCCCCATTGATGACATGATAAACCACATGAAGGATAGAGTCAAAATATCTGAGTGACCTATAAGGTAACTGTTCTACATGAGAGAGTTAACATCGACAAGAAAAACATTAAAATGGGACATAGACAAAAGTCTGACCACCTAAGGGTTGTTAGTGAAAGAATTATCCTCAATAATGATATTTGGAGATATGGACCTCTTTCTCCCTTTGATTAAATCATGAAAGAATGCATTATTTCTATCACCCTATTTGAGCTAAGTCACCTGTGACCTATCTCTAGCACTTCTTTGCTGCTCTAGAAGCAATTAATCAAGATGATTTTTCAAGCTCACAATGTTGATAAAGACATCATCATCCCAAAGATATTCAATCCCCTGCTCCAGCTACTCAATATTGGATTTTAAGGTGTCTAAGTCTAGGAATCAAGATGGTTCAGAGTTTTCCCAAAAATGAAGATCTTCCTTCAACCTATGAAGATGATTATGGAAGCCTAACCATAAATCCACATGCATGGTTTTTTTCCATGATTACTAGGAAACTTTAATGAAATTGGGTTCATCCTACTAGCATCTAGAATAGAAAAAATATTCTTTTATAATATTAGTACCTTCAAGAAGAAGTAATATGGGGGAATGTTCAGAGACCGCATAAACTAAATTCTCTATCCTAGTAGTAGGGAAGATTGAAATGAGTGTCAATATGGCTAGGCATCGGTCAAGAAGACTCCACATATGGAAGATTCCCTTCTGATTATTTCACCAAGTATACTTGTCTTCACTAAAATATGATGAATAGATAAAGAAACCTTCTATACTGAAATAGAGTTATTCCAAAAGAGAAAAATGTGATGGTTATCTTGATCACCAAGCATGAAGTTCCAAAAACCAATTTTATTGTAAAAATCATGAATTTTAGACTAATAATTCTTATTCTCAAGAATAATGACCAAATCCACCTGTCTACATCTAAGTTTCAACACCAAGAAATTGACCTTAACCCACAGACCTAGTCCTCAAGAATTCCAAATAAGGTAGGAAATCATTTAAGTTGGAGGCGTCAGGCTTTGTCCCCCAATACAGAAGAGAAATTTGGGCTAGTAGAAGAGGAATACATCTCCCTCTTAATTTGGACTCAGGTATGAACTCCACTGGAAGTGGTAGAAAATCTGTCGGAATCATCCACCTGCTCTAAAAAGATGAAGTTATTTGATAAAGGAAAGGAAATCAGGGTGGAAGGAAGGGGTTCACAGACCTTCTCCTTTCCTTTATCACCACAAGTAATTTGGGAGAAGATAAGATCTCGACCAATGGAGATGGAAGGATCCAAAAAAACCTTCACCTTTTCAAAATCTGAGTAAAGTCTCAGTGAAGGATGGAAGAGAACAAAGTCAGTTAAAGGGTTAGGGGGAGGGTGTTTCTATCCATGGTAGCTAGGGAGGAGGGATCTGATGAATGATGGGTAGGGGAAGAAACAAAATCAAGTAACAAAAGGCTTAGTCTGACTTAATATTTAATTGAGCGATTTTAATTTATTATGCATAAATTTTATCTTGTTTTATCCTTTAAATGTATTGTTAATATTTAAATGGATTTTACTTAATTAATTAACCATTTTAGATAAAACACTTATATATAATTCATTAATTTAAATTCCTTATTTGGAAATTAATTTGTTTATTTATGTATTTGTGGTCTTGCATACCTAAAATAAATAATGTATAGACAGAAATAAATAAATAGAGTAAATGAACTGATATTGAGATCATCTAATGATTGATTTAATGTTTAGACATTAAATAAACCTATAAACAATGGTAAGAAATCCATTTTTAGTCTTTCAATGAGTTATATTACTCCACATATACACCTATATATCACCTGAGTTGATATCATAATGGTTTCGTCTTGAACCTCCTACTTTTACCTTAGGATACTTCATTAATTACATGTATTTATAAAACACATGGAGGTAAGGGGACCCAAATGATTGGTTTAAATGGGATTACTTAAATAACCATGGACATGTATGTCCTACATAATAATAAAGGTAGGTATGTCTTGTAGTCCATAATTTTAATTTAAAATAATTATAAACCCATGCAATAAATTAAATTAAATAAATTCCAACACATACATAGGTCCTAGTAGAGCTCATGATCAATCATATATACAATGAATACTAACTTGATAAACACACTTACATTAATTAATTAATTAATTAATTAATTAATTTATTTATTTATTAATTTATTCCCTTTCATCTTAACTACCATCCAAACTTAATTGGAGATAACCATCATTTATGGGATTCATGTAAAATAAATGGAAGAACCAATAATGACATATTTATTAGAATAAATTAATTGATCATTTAAAAATCTTTAAAACCATTATTAAATTCTAAAACACCCAACACAATAGAAATAAAAAAAATAAGGTTTTCATGTTGTAATTTTAAAATTTAATGTAATTTTAAATATTTTCCTTTAATGTGGGACTATATGGTGAGTACATACCAACTACATTCCATGTATTTTGGTTTTTGTGTATTCAAGGTACACGTATTAGTCTACAACGTGTACCTCAGCCAGACTACATGGCATGTACATACTAGCTATATTCCATTTATCTTCTTGCCATGTGCCTAAGATACTCGTCTAGATCTTCAAAGTGTATCTCAGTGGATTGCATGAAATGTACATTCCTACTACACTTTGTGTGGCCCAAATTCCCCATGCACATGTAACCCACTAAAAATCTTGGTTTGTTCTCAGATGTGATACTACATGATGTGTGGACTCTTGATACACCCCATGTATCTCTAATTTTATTTTTTTCAGATAACTCGACATGCATCTCAGATAGGGGAATTGATGAACTTCACATTTTGTACACTACATATATGTCATTAATATCATAAATACTCCAGGTTTTCAGTCTCAAATTATTTTACCATGTATTATAACCACATGGATTGTGTGATTTATGCTACTAACCAATGCAGAATATATACTGTGTATACTGATACATACCATGTAATCCCATAATTGTGTTCCAGGTTTTCCAGTCAACATGTGATGTACATCATGTGTCATTACTATGTAGAACTCCATGTGTCCCTTAGAACATTTAGATGCTTTGAACTAGAGAACATGGCATATACTTCCAAGTACACATCGTGTAACACTGTATTACCAGCAAAAAAATTGTTAGTTCTTGATGGCATCTCCATTCATTCATTATCTATTCTCAAAACTTTAAGAAAATTAAACACTAAACAAACATGATTAATATGTCAAAGAAGGTTAATTAAATTTGTATTAAATTATGAATAACATGAATTGAAAATATAACCACAATTTCACGTATATCAAAAAACAAATAATTAATTATAAATTTAAATGTGACCACTCTTATACCACATGTTGGTTTAGAGCACAGTAGTGTTCGATGGTGGGGTTTATATTAAAATTTATTTTAATATTCATTTACCCAAAATCACGAGTGAGGATCGTGCATGAAAAATTTATAATTAATTTATTTGGATCAAATGAAATCAATTACCTTATCTTAGATTTTTTTTCTTTGATGTGATTGTTGATCATCTAAAAAGAATATTTAGAATTACCTTTGTTATTCTTGTGAGGATCTAGGCATATAATCCCTCTAGTGGAAATCTATAAATGATTATATGATCTCTAAGTAATGCTAAATGATCTCTAGGTTCTAGTGTGGGGAATCAAATGTCATGCATTTTTTATTATTGATAGCTCATTATTTGGACTTGAAAAAACATCTCTTTCATTTCTAATTCTTGAGAGAGAGAGAGATAATTCAAAAGAGAATTTGTTTTTCACAACAATTCTCTATTTTTGATTACCTACACAATATCCATAATAGGCTATTTATAAAGTTAGGGTTTAGGTTAGAATATTTTTTTATTACATGTTGGACCTTAAATAATATTAAACCCTTTAATAAAACCATATGTCACATAACAATAATAATATTATTATATTGTGTAATTGAACAACTTTCTCAATAACAAATATTATTTAACTAGATTTTTAATTAATATTTTCACTAGAAATGGTATTGGCCCATTCAAACTCTTCTTACATTTATTGAACACCCATATAGATATTTAATTTAAATATTTAATTCATAGATTAATATTTTTTATAAATAAAAAATGAATAAAATTATTCCTCAACCTTGAGAATAATATTTATTCAATTAATTAAATTAAAATATAATTTAATCAAGATAATTGGAAACACTTAGTGTGTAACCTTCTAAGATTTTTCCTCATTGGAATTAGGAGGGATTTCCTAAAGTCCAATATTATTATCTAGTAACGGGTCAAAGAAACTAAGAGAAATAACTCAATGTCACAACAATAATGACCACTAATGAATGCTCATTGTGTAATATAATCCCTTTATCTCAATATCTCATCAAGCAGGTTGCACATATGTGTCACCAACCTATAGCTCAATGTATAATTCTTTGACTGTTTGAAATAAACATTTTGTTACACCATGGCCATGGAATTTAGGGCAATGGTTCTATTCCAATCAAAGGGACCATATATCAGATTCTATAAATATAGAAGGGAAAAATCCTTTCTCTACTTATCCATTAATGGAATGTCACTTGTGATGCACCCAACGTATCCAACTTCACCATGAACTATTATCATAATGGTTTATGAAAAATATCTTAGTTTGGGATTTGTAATATGAAATAATAATAATCTTAAAGTCTAAGGATTATTACACATGTTTGTATATAGAAATATTCTATGACGAAAAACATTTGGAATTCCTACTAGAATTTATATTCTAAAAATATCCCATCTTGGAGATTACCAAGTGAAAACTTCATGAGAAGAATGCTCATCCACTTACAAGTATTGACACCTGATATTCTGTGTACTATATATCCCATTATAGTAAATTGTCTAAAATAAAAACATTATTTAAGAATATAGTCAAATAACTTCAAGTTTCTCATCATATGTAACACCCTGAGAATTTAAAATAACACTATGACCAATATCTAACATTGCACAGAACACCAAGCTTAAACGAACACCAAAATATCATTATTTTAACACGAACATTATAAATTATCCATTAAATTATAAGGTATGAATAATATTAACTATATTATGAAATAAATTTTAAGTTCATATTCAATAAAAATTTAAGTATTCTTAGGAAATGAATACATAATTTTTATACTCGTTTTATTATTCAAATATATGTTTTCTTAAAAAGGTGATTTTTATTACTTTACATGCTAAAATAAATAAAATTAATTTTTGAAACTTTTAGAAAATTTATTTGAAAAATTAATCTTCATTTTTGGACTCATCACATCAAAATTAACTAAGGATAATTTTTTAGAAATTTTCTAAATTTTTTTTGGGTTAAAAGTAAAAATATTGTTTTTACAAAATACCATAACTCTTATTAAATAATTATTATATGATAATTATTTAAAATTTATTAAAACTTTTTATTTATAATAAATTTTTTAATTAATGACATAATACATAAGGTGTTACATTTAGAAACACATGTTCAACAATTTAGAAAAGCACAATTTTAACCTTAAATAAAAAAAAATGCTTTTATGAGTTATACAAGTGACATCTTTAAAATTAATTTTTATCACTTTTATAAATTGAATAAATTAAAATGGATTACTTATTTGGAATAAGGAGGTAAAAATTAGGTTATAATGTAGTTTTCATTTTTATTCATAAAAAAATTTACCGTGGTAAAAAAAATTAGTGCGGAATAGGTAAAATAATGTAGTGAGTTAAGGTTAAAAGGTAAAAGGTTAAAAGGTAAAATCTTAAAATAGCTAAAAAATAAAATATTAAATGGGTGTTTTATGTGTTTATATTAATTAATTAGTCTTTAAAAAATTAACTATAATCTCAATTTATTGGAATTAATTCCACCCAAATGTGGTTGGCTTTAAATGTAAAAAAATCATTGTTTAATCACTTAAAACCACCCTTCATCAAGTATAAATACCACTCAGTACCAACCCCTTTCTCCTAAAAGAATGTAATATTTAAAAATATCTACTAAAACGTATAATAACAACTCTATAAAAATACATGTTCTTTTATTCTCACCAAAATACCAATTCCAAGGTCTTTAAGGGATCCTTCACAGAGGTGATATTCATGAGTAATTTTCTCAAAACCACTTCTCTTATTTTCTTTTATTCTTATAAATTATCCTCACCTACTTCATCTGTATAATAATAATAACTACATAATCATGTAAATATTTTAAACTCATATTTATAATGTAATATCTTATATTATTCCCTTTTATTTCTCCCTCTTATTCAATGAAATGAAACGATTGTCAAAATTATGGCGGTTAACCATCTCTATGAATACTGATTTTTTGTTTTACATTAACACCTTAAAGTATGGTAATAAAAGTATTATACTGGTTAAATAAGATTTTAATAGGTATATTATAACCTATTTCATGTTCTGGAACAAATATATATACATAATATTAAATAAAATGAAACTAGTTTGTGATGGTTGAAAAAGCCACCTAAATAAACTAAACATTTATCATTAACATTTTATCAAATGAATCATCATCATGTATGAAATAAAAATTATATACGGAAACATTTAAACTTATATAAGTGAATTGATATCATTTAATTTCACTTCTAGAGTTTTATTTCCATTTGAAAAGAAAATCCATAATTATACACAAATAAATCGATCAAACTATATATGAAACGAACCACCCAAAACAATAAAAATAATAAAATTTTATTAATGAATGGGTGGTAATATTTTATAAAAGTATCATATAAGGTATTATAAATATTTTTATATATTTTTTAATGAATTAATAACATTATCTAAACCTTTATAAAGTAGGTTAAAGTACACAAAACTAAAGGGAAGTGTGAGGTAAGGGTTTCTCCTCTCACTTTTACTTATGTGAGATATATTACTTATTAACCACTTATTTCTTATGTGTGGTGTATATAATGATATTTGATATATCATATCATGAATATCATTATATTAATGGTATTAAATGTTTCATTTGATAATTATTACTTTTATAGGGTATATGATTTGATTGATTACAATGTGGTAAGAAAATTCTTAACCCAATTTCCATTCTTATGGTTAAACTTCTACTTCCATGATTATGTCATACTAATATTATTTGTAAAATTAATTTTGAGTTTTTTATGTTTTATTTCCAATTTTTTATTTAAATTTACATTTAATACACATATTCTCTTCATTTCATTAATGTTAACTTCTATGATATAATATTTATATGGGAATTTCTTTTAAAAAAAATATCTTTTTAAAGTTTCCCTTTAAAATCACCTTTTCTTCCATGTCCATGTGCTCTAAAATTGTTTCCAAAAATGTTTTCACTATTCTCCTATTATTATTTAAAGTCATTTTTACTCAAGTTTGAATTTTTAAAGAAAAATTAAAGATACATTTTTTTTGTTTTCTAAAAAAAGGATCTTTAATACTTTTTAAAAAAAAAATACAGAAGGAATTTTTTTCAACTTATACAGCCTGAGCATAATTTCCATCCATCATAACACATTAATAATTTAAAACTTCCTTTACAAGTTTAATTGATTATTTTCAAAGAAAATTTTTATTTTATAATTGGTAAGCGCTTTAAAATTTATTGTTTTTAAGGTGAAAAAGGTTATTTTATTTAATAATTTTTCAATGATATCATTTAAAGTATTTTCATCCATGTAAACATTATTTAATGAATATTATGCTTAATTTAGGTTGACCTCTTATGATATCATCTTCTATACTTTATTAAATTATTTCTGATTAGTTTGATTAAGGATATATTTTTTTGATACCATTCACCATATTACTCTGGATGGTTTGTAGTTATTTTTACTGGTTAGGGAAATTTATTTACATTTTTGCATGAAAGTTTCAATAAAAATGTATATTTTGATTATGTTTCAAAACATTAATAATAGGAATGAATTATAATTATTAAGTAATGATCGGGGCCCAATATTGCACCTTAATTCATCGGTAGGTCTCATAAGACAAACTAGTTTGGGTATTGGCTTACATCTTACCCGTTTATGTATGGTGTCTTGGCCAAATCCTTAATGGTATGTTATTATGTTTAGCATTATATATTCCTAAATTATGTGATTAGTTATTTATTTTATTGTGATTATTCTATTATTATGATGTCAATGGTTAAGTTTTCTAGATCATATGATTATTTATATGGAATTATTTGATCATCTTTTATCTCAACCATATTATAATCAAGCTATTGATTAAATGTAATATGTTTTAGTTATTTACTTGTACATAATTTTTATTACTTATTTATAATAGGTTTCACTGTATACATACCCTTACTGAGCATCTGATCTCACCCCTTTATTATGTTTTATTTCCCCCCTAGATGCCAAGAATTTTCTTATGAGTGATATGTAGGGTTAATCTAGGATAATAACAGTGTTCTCAATGGATTCACTATGTTTTATTTTATATTTTCAATTAAAATGTGTGGTTAAAATATGTATCTAGTTTTCCAAAACTACTAAACTATTCAATCCTTTGGGATTTGATACCTTGTATCTTATGACAATTTAAAAAAGTATTCTCTGAATCTGGGCTACTAGGGTTGAGGTTTTTACAGTTCATATTAGAGAAATTTAGTAGAAAACTTGGGAATTAGATTTATAAAAACATATATTAGAGAAAGAAACCCTATGATATAATTTGAAAATAAATCCAAATAAACTAAGCTTATGATTTGGATATTAGTTATACCTAAAATTTTAATTTAGGTTATGTGTATCACTAGTTTCGATATTATAAATTTTGTTTCATAATTTTATAATTTAATCTATTGTATTCCACCATTTAGAAATAGTGCCTAGTAGGAGGAATGTGAATCACATTAATGAATGTGATCTAAAGAGTAATAATGATCATTTCATGGATGGTCTTAAGCCAGTATTTTGAAGGGAAAAAGTATCCCAACCATTTTCATCATATACAGAAAGAGTATCATGTGTTAGCAAGACATAAAAATAATTCACTAAGTTTTTTTTTTCTTTAAAGGGAAGTAAGAGAAGAAGAGGATGACATGAGAAATGATAGATAAAGGGAGGAAGGGAAATAAGTATTTTCCAACATGTTATAATTATGGAAGTAAACACCTTGGAACATACTTAGTAAGAAAAAGGGTTTTCTTCAAGTGTAGAGAAAAATAAAACCATTTTCCTGATTTCAAGGGAAGGAAATAATTTACCAGTGTGTAATGCTGCAACTGTAGGGAGATAGGGCATTATGCCAAAAAAATTCCCAAAGCATCAAGGTAATATAACTCAAAAGAATCTAAGGGGTCAAGATCAAGCTTATGCTATTGATATAGTAAAAATGGAATAATTATTTTTCTTGGGTTTTTGGGTTTAAGAAATTTGTTTCATGAAATTATTTTTATAAGGATTTTACTGTAACACTTTTTCTTTAAGGATTTGCGAATGTATTTTGAATGGTACCAATGATCAGGAAAAGTGATTCAGTAGAAATTTGATCTTTTTGAAAATGCACATTTGAAGGAAATATAACCCTTAATATGTTTTTGATATTGATATAATAATTTTGTTATGAAGAGATGATATACCTTGGAGTTGATTAATGGTTTTTTTTAATAAGTGGGTTTTTCTACTATTGATGGAGTTGAAAAAAAATTCTATGTACGGAAAATATCCAATAATCTACATTTTATGTTTTTAATAAGGAATCATGCATTTTTTAAATAATGTTTTATGATAATTTCTATTATTACCATGTTTCAAGAGAATATATAAATAAGGTATTCACATTTTTGGTATGTGGAGATTAAGAAATATTTTATATTGTTTGAGAGATTAATAGTAAATTAATTTTTAAAATTTTGTAACATTATTTCTAAAGATTGTATCTAGATATTTTTGAAGATTTTTAAGGTTAACCATTTATTAAATGGTTTACATTGAACTTTGGACGAGGTTTTAAAAAATATTTTATTTATTAATATTGTATAACTTATGCCAATAATATTCGTTTTGGAAAATATTTTTAGATAGATGGAAATAATTTACACTATTTGTAGATCATAAAATATGTTAAAAATGAATTTTAGTGCTTTAGTCATTAAAAAACTTCATTTTTGGATATTAATTTCTTAAAGTAAGGGATGAAATTACTGTGGGATTTGTCATTAATTTACAAATCACTCCAAGAAATAATGATGTAATATATACATTTAAAATGAAACATATGAGATAAACTTTGAGGTTAAAACATTTATTTAATTTTGAATATATTAGGTTATTTTTGTAATTTATTAAGGATTATATTTATATAGTTTTAGAAAAATTAAAATCCACAGGTTGGGAAACAACCCATAATATCTGTAAAGGTCGCCAAACTTGAACCCACAACTGAAGGGCGATAAGGGTGATTATCCTACCACTGGCCTATGTGACATCCTAGTTGGTATAACATTTTTTTTCGTTTATTTAAATAGTATGATAGATAAATTATAAGTTCATTTTTGTAACCATATATGATTAATATAAATATAATATTATTATAATTTTATTGACTTTTGAAGAAAAAGAAGAGTTTATGCTGGAAATTGTTTAAAGGGTGAAACTATAGCTGTCAAGTAAGTATATTTTCTTATAAGAAGTAAAAGGATTCCTTAACTCTAGGAAAAATATTTTGGGACAAAAATGTTATTAATTTAATTTTCTTGCTGAGAAATCAATGGCCTTTTAACCCATCAAAGATTTACATTTTTGTAATGGTAAAATTTCTAATAACCATGTTATATATCACTCTCTTTTATAACTTCATAGTTATATTTCTTTTCCCTGCCCATGTTTTAAATTCCCACTAATTTTATCTTATACAAAAACATAGTTTTGTAGTGACCTACTCATTTTCCTTTCCGTCTTTTTAAGAGGAAGTTTTATTAACCCTTCTTGGGATTCCCACAAAGGAATTTTAAAATACCAGCCTTGGTTTTTCAAAGTGAAATTTAAAATTTCAAGTATGAAATTTATTAAAGAAGGGGAGAATGTAACACCCTAAGATTTTAAAAGAACACTATATCAGATAGCTTACATTGCACATGACACTGAACTTAAACGAACTTTAAAATATCATTATTTTAACATGAAACTTATAAATTGGACATTAAATTCACGAGTATGAATAATATTAACTACATTATGAAATAAATATAAATTTAATATTTAACAAAAATATAATTACTCTTCGTAAATAAACACATAATTTTTAAATTCATTTTATTCTTTAAAAATATTTTTTCTTAAAAAAGATATTTTCACTACTTTCCATGAAATAATAAACAAAATTAATTGTTAAAAATTTTAGATAATGTATTTGACAAAATAAAATTCATTTTTGGTCTCATAATGTCAAAATTATATTAGGGTAAATTTTTGGTAATTTTCTAAAAAAGTTGATTTTAGGGTTAAAAAGTGAAAATATGATTTTTATGAAATACCATAACTCTTTTGAAATAATTATTATAAAATCATGATTTAAAATTTATTAACCCTTATTATTGATAATTTCTTTTATGTAATGACATAATACATATGTTATTACCTTTAGAAACATATGTTTATCAATTTTGAAAACCATAATTTTAACCTTAAACAAAAGACTATTTTTATGAGTTATATGCATAACATATTTAGAATTGATTTTTATAAATTTTATAAATTGAATCAAGTAAAATGGATTCTATATTTGTAATTAGGAGGTTCAAATTAGTTTATAAGTTCATTTTCATTTTTAGGCGTAAAATTTACTATAGTAAAAAAATCTGTGGTATTGGTAAAATAATATTGTGGGTTAATGTTAAAAGGTAAAAGTATAGAATACCTAAAAAATACAAAATTAAATGGATGTTTGTTATATTTATCAACCTTAAATATCCTTTAAAACATTAATTATCAACCAAATTAATTGAAATTAATTTCATCCAAATTTTGTTGGCTTTAAATATAAAATAATCATTATTTAATCACTTAAACCACCCCTCCTCAAGTATAAACACCACTCACATGGTTTTTTAAACCATTCACCCTATAAAGGTTTCCCCGCAATTAAATAAAGCCTAGTTAATCAAGGTTATACTGTTATAAGTGTTTGACTGTTTAAATAACTTCTTAGAAGATTGATTATTTCTCAGTAATCTTAATGGTTATTAATATTACTTTTGAAATTATTTTACTAAGACAAATCAATTATAACTTCTTTCCAAGATTAACTATCCAAGTGAATTTAGTGACTTTCAAGTTATAAAGAAAAGCAATAAAACAGAGAAGACTAAATTAAGCCGCACAGTAGATATGAAACAAGTGGTTCAGTCTCAAGTCGAGACCTAATCCACTCCACTTGGTGATCAACTTACACCAAGCAGTTTATATAAATAAACTTGATCCACACCCTAGATCGGGGTTAAAAAACAGTACACTAGACTGTCTAGGCCACACAGGGACCTCTTCCACAGTTCTTTATGGGTACAAATAACCAGGCCACACAGGGACCTCTTCCACACTTATCTATGGGTATACACAAGTGTAAAATAGATGTTTGAGTAAGGATATCTTGTATCCTTCAGTTTGATGCAGGAGACAGAGTGTGTTGTTATACAGATACACACTATGCTTGAAAGGTAATAAATAGATACAAAACAGAGCAGAAATATTGAGATGGGTTTAGAAGTGCTCTGAGTGTTGGTCTTTGCAGTTCAGGACTTCTGGGATGAAGCAAATGCAAAACTCGAGTCCTCATATGGAAAATAGAGTGTTGCAAGTCAGACAGATTCGAATTGTGTTCTTCATGATGTTTTTCAGTGTGAATATGTTCTCGGGATTCTAGTATTCTTCATGTGTTCTTCATCAGTGTTGAGTTGCATGCAATAGGCCTTTCTTCAAAAATTTTCTCTAAGTTTGTTCTTTATTATGGTTATCATGCCCACTTGGTTTTCTTTCTCATGTGTCTCTTATTTCTGGGCAACATTTTTCTTTTATCTTGGGGTGCATGTGTTGAGGCTAACAGGTTGTATGTATTCTGTACCTCATACCTCGTACTGTCGGATGATGTGTCTACAAAGAAACTTTAATTATGTTAGTGCATTAAAGTCTTCAAATATGACCGTTAGATATTAAATTGAAAAATGACCAAACATATTAGGAAATGGTGTCACAGTATGTCATGGAAACGGTGTATCCTTCACACAATGTCTGGATTGGTCACGATGTCTCGTGGTTACGATGTCTGGATGTTTACGGTGTCTGATTGTTCACGGTGTCTGCTTGTTCATGGTTTCTCAAGGTTATGGTGTCTCAAGGTTACAGTATCTTGTTTCACGGTGTCTGCTTCACAGTGTCTGGTTTACTTTTCTAGAAAAACATAACCAGTGGCAGACTCATGGTGTCTCAGATTTTTCAAAACAACTGTATTCAGACTTAAGCAATGATGAGCATAGAATGGATTAGACTTACTCATTTTTCAAATAAGGTATTTAAAAAGTAAATCAAGGATAGTATAAAGTAATTAAACTGAATGTAGATCAATTTAGATATTGAATGGCTCTTCTTAAAGCATGAGAATACTTAAACAATAATACACATGATTTGATATAATTTATAGGATTTAACCAGGTTGAATAGGATTTGTGATCCGTAAAACGTGATTAGTACATGAGGAGGCCAACAATCTCCCCATTTTTGATGATCAAAAATCATATATATTTTAAGTGTATATTTTATTAAACTATAGATATGGAGATAAATGTCTAACATATAGAGATTTCTCCCCCTTTTGGGATTATAAAAAAATATAATAAGAGAAGTCTTGAAAAGTGCACATTTCTTTGAAGCAAAGAATGTCCAGTACAAACATAAAGGAGAAAAACAAAAGCAATATCATTCCTATCAAAAAGAATTAATCACTATTCTTCTTCATGGGCTGGAATTCTCTTTTTCTTTCATAGTAGTAGCCGAAGAGGAATCCATAGGAGCATAGGTTGAGGTAGAAGAAGGGAGTGAGGTAGTTAATAGAGAGGGTAAAGGTAGGCCTTAAAAAACTGATGGATCCAGAGTAGGAGTAGTATAAGATCGAGGTAGTTATTGATCAAGGATCACATGCTTGATCTGACTTAGTGCTTGGCTGACAGAAATAGGAGTGGAGGATAGGGCAGAGGTGAAGGGAGGCAACCCATGTCTAAGAGGTGTAGCCATAGGAGCAACAATGGCTATACTCTGAACATGAAGTTACGACCTCAATATCTTAATGAAATCCACAATGATCTCTCCACCATACTGCATGGCTTTCTCAAAATCATCCTTATTTTCTATAAACTTATCCAAAAATTGAGTAAACTTTGTGATCTTTTGGACTTGGATCTTGAAAGCTTGAGTAACAGGAGAAATCCTCAGATTTTCCACAAAATACTTGAAATGATTGGTTATATCAGTCTTTGAGAAGATTCGATTGAAGTAGAAATCCACTTTCTTGGAAATATCTTACTGAGCATCATTAGAAATTTTTGAGTGGATTTGGACTAGATCGAGAAATCGGTCACTATTTTAGATAACTTCAGAGAGAGAAGTTGCATTGAAACCACCGAGTACATTCTAAACCTCTTCTTTGACCACTGTTCTGAGCATATCACTGTCTAAAGAGGGTTTAGAATATTGAACAGAGGCTTTAAAAGCATTGATAGTGGTGGTGAGAGATTTTAGTTGATTCTTCACTTTCTGAAGACACCTCGTATATTCATTAGTGAGTTTGTTAAGATTAACAATAATCTCTCTCATCTCTTTCATAATCTGTTTGTTCCTTTCAGTGACCTTTTGATATGAGGAAGATAAATAAGGTTGAATTTAAGATACAAAAACCTGTGGGGTTTGAGGAACAACAGGTGCTATAGGAGGAGAAACAATATCTGATCTCTTATGCATCTCTTTTTTCATTTCTTCAATCATACCTCTTAGAGTGTTCACTTGATCACTAAGAAGCCTATCTTCAACTCTGACTTCCTAAATATCATGAAGCATTTTGGGTTGTATTTTCCAAATAACTTTCTCCAACACTAATGAGGCATCTCTCTTACTTAGATGTTTCATAGGAGAAGGTTGGGAATTTAGGACTTTTTCAACACCAGACAAAAGGTAGCACCAAATTCCTTTAGATCATCTTTACTCACTAAGGAAGTTTTTGCTGGTGAAGGTTCATAAACAAGGATTGATACGGTTTCAAGTTCCTTTGTAGGGGAAAAATTAGAGACTGATTTCAACTGGAACAAATAGGAAAGGTCAAGGCCTTTTGCTAAGACTTGCTGAGATTCATCCACATCATAGAAACTGGGGAACTTATATCAAGTGGATATAGGACTTGAAACAATCGGATTTGGTACTTCAGTGGATTCTATATTTGGGGGGTTCTCCCCCTCAATAGTTACATCCTTCTCAATATTGAGAAGCTTAGGATCTTGATCTAATTCCACAAACTCATCTTGTAGTTCTTCTCTGATTTCCTACCTAGCCAGCTGAAAATCCATCTCCTCATCACTGTCGGGTGATGATTGTTCATTAGTGGAGCTTTCTACAGAGGCTTCCAATTTCCCTTTAACTTTGTGATTGGAGGTGGTGGTCTTGAATGCAACAGATTTCCTTTTTGGTCTATCCTCCTCTTCCTTGTTGAATTTATGCTCTTACTCATACATCATAAGTTTCCCAATGAGTTATTGTATAGGTAGCTTACTCATGCCGCATGATTCTCTAATAGAGATATAGGTTCCCCTCCATCTTTCAGGCAGACATCTTAGAATTCTCATGATCTGTTCCTTAGTAGTGACTTCTCTTCCAAGAGAAATCATTATGTTGAAAATCTCATTGAACCTAATATACATGTCAGAAATAGGCTCATTAGGTTTCAATTTAAAATTATTATATTTAATAGTATAAATATTAAGTCTCATTTCTTTTACACTAGATGTTCCTTCATGTGTGACAGACAGGGTATCCCAAATTTCATGGGCAGTTTTACAAGAAGAAATTCTATTGAACTCTTTATCCCCTAAGGAGTAGTATAAAGCATTCATAGATTTGTAATTGTTATTATAGGAAATTTTGGTAGGTTCATCCCATGTGATTTTATCAGTAGCAGGAATTTTATATTCATCTATAATTGATGACCAAATATCAAATCCCATACACTCTAAGTGCATTTTCATTTTAATTTTCCATTGAGCATAGTTGGTTCCATTAAAGAATGATGGTCTGTTGGTTGCAACACCTTCCAATATATTATCCATAATAAAGTATTACTTTAAAAGAGCTAGAAATTTATAATTAATAGAAATTTACAGATCTTTAAAGTACAACTACAATCATAGTTGCATGAGATTAAACAAAGTCTTAATAACACCATCTGATACCAAATGTTGGTCAGAGTAGATTACTCAAGAGGGGAGGGGTGAATTGAGTAACTATAAAAATTTCTGTAAAAATTATTTCTAAAAAGGTTTCTCTAAAATTAAATAAATCCTAGTTAATCAATGTTATATTGTTATAAGAGTTTTACTATTTAAATAACTTCTTAGAAGATTGAATATTTCTCAATAATCTTAATGGTTGTTAATAATAATTTTGAAACTATTTTACTAAGACAAATCAATTATAACTTCTTTGTGAATTTAGTGAATTTTGAGATATAAAGAAAAGTAGTAAAATAGAGAAGACTAAATTAAGAAGCATAGCGGATATGAAATAAGTGGTTCAATCTCAAGACGAGACCTAATACACTCCACTTGGTGATCACCTTCCACCAAGCAGTTTATATAAATAAACTTGATCCATACCCTGGATCGAGGTTAAACAATAGTACATAGGACTGTCCAGCCCACACATGGACCTCTTCCCCAGTTCTTTGTGGGTACAAATAACCAGGCCACACAGGGACCTCTTCCACACTTATCCATGGGTATAAATAACCAGGCCACACAAATACCTCTTCCACACTTATCTGTGGGTATACACAAGTGTAAAATAAATGTTTGAGTAAGGATATCTTGTATCCTTTAGTTTGATGCAGGAGACAGAGTGTGTTGTTATACAGATACACACTTTGAACGAAAGGTAATAAATAGGTACACAATAGAGCAGAAATATTGAGATGGGTTTAGAAGTGCTCTGAGTGTTGGTTTTTGTAGTTTAGGACTTCTAGGATGAAGCATATGCAGAACTCGAGTCCTCATATGGAAAACAGAGTGTCTCAAGTCAGAAAGATTTGGATTGTGTTATTCATGATGTTTTTCAGTGAGAAGATGTTCTTAGTATTATAGTATGCTTAGTGTGTTCTTCAATAGTGTTGAGTTGCATGCAATAGGACTTTCTTCAAAAAAATTCTCTAAGTGTGTTCTTCGTTTTGGTGCTCACGCCCGCTTGGTTTTGTTTCTCATGCATCTCTTGTTTTTTGGCAGCACTTTTCTTTTATCTTAAAGTGCATGTGTTGAGTCTGAAAGGTTGCATGTATTTTGTACCTCGTACCTTGTACTATTAGATGATATGTCTACAAATAAACATTAATTATGTCAGTGCATTGAAGTCTTCAAATATGACCGTTAGAGATTAAATTGAAAAATGACAAAAAATATTAGGAAACAGTGTCATAATATGTCATGGAAATGGTGTCTCCTTCACATGGTGTCTGGATTGGTCACAGTGTCTTGTGGTTGTAGTGTCTGGATGTTTACGATGTCTTCTTGTTCACGATGTCTGCTTGTTCACGGTGTCTCAAGGTTACGGTGTCTCAAGGTTATGGTGTCTCAAGGTTACGGTGTCTCAAGGTTACGGTGTCTCAAGGTTATGGTGTCTAGTTTCATGGTGTCTTCTTCATGGTGTCTGGTTTAATTTTCTAGAAAAATATAACCAGTGGAAGACTCACGATGTCTCAGATTTTTCAAAACAACTGTATTCAGACTTAAACAATGATGATCATAGAATGGATTAAACTTACTCATTTGTCAAAGAAGGTATTAAAAAAGTAAATCAAGGATATTATAAAGTAATTAAACTAAATGTAGAGAAATTTAGATCTTGAATGAATCTTATTAAAGCATGATAATAATTGAACAATAATACACATGATTGGATATAATTTATAGGATTTAACGAGGTTGAATAGGATTTGTGATCGGTAAAACATGATTAGTATATGAGGAGCCCAACACATATTTAGAATTGATTTTTATAAATTTTATAAATTGAATCAAGTAAAATGGATTTTGTATTTGTAATCAGGAGGTTCAAATTAGTTTGGAAGTTCATTTTCATTTTAGGCATAAAATTTACCATAGTACAGAAAATCTGTGGTATTGGTAAAATAATGTTGTGGGTTAATGTTAAAAGGTAAAAGTATAGAATACCTAAAAAATACAAAAATTAAATGGATGTTTTTTATATCTATAGACCTTAAATATCCCTTAAGACAATAATTATCAACCAAATTAATTGAAATTAATTTCATCCACATTTGGTTGGCTTTAAATATAAAATAATCATTATTTAATCAATTAAAACCACCCCTCCTCAAGTATAAACACCACTCACATAGTTGGAACAAGGTTTTTTAAAACATTAACCCTATAAAGATAAATCATGAACTCCCTCTCCCCTTCCCCCAGAATAGGAAAATGGTTAAGTAATATAGTTTGGAAAACTATGCACCCCTGTCCAGTAAACAATGTAAAGGTTTTTAGTTAATCTGAAAATTAGATTTAAAATTACCCAAACCCCTAAAACTCAATCGAATTGACCCAAACTCATACCAAGTAATTTTTTTTATCATTTTTGAAGGTTATAAGATGGATTAAAAGACCTAATGAACTCTTTTATTATATAATTAAAGGGAAGATGGAAGATATGCACTTCCCTAGGTATGTGATTTCTTCCCGTTTAGATCTCTCTCTCTTCTGCTCCTCCTTCCAGATAAAAGAGGGATGTATTAACCATTGTTGGAAAGGTTTTAGATCTAGGTTTAATATATCTTGTTTTTTATATCTTAGATCTAGGAATTTAATCAATATCTTGTTATTCATTGTGGGTTTGACCTATCCATTTCAAATTTTTGATTTCTGTTAGGTGATCGCTCATCAACAAATTGAGGTTGGTAGTCCATTATTAAAATCCCAAAGTCTTGATTTCAATTATGTGTATGTAATTTTAGAAATTATATTAGATGATTATAAATTGAGTTTCTTGAATTGAGTTAACTAATTTCTCCAATTAATTAATTAAGGGATTGTGAAATTGGGGATATTGAGATTTTTGAACTTGATTAATTAATTATTGAATTAATTAATGGGAATGGTATGGATTATGAAATTAATTTATTTGGAATAAATAATTGTTGAATTAATTATGGTGATATTTATTTCATTGAAATGGAATAATTAACTATTAAATTAATTATTGATATATTTATTTTATTAAAATGGAATAATTAATTGTTTTATTAACTATGGAGATATTGAAATTGTTTAATTAGAATAATTAATGTTTTAATTAATTATTTTGATATTAAAACTATTGAATTGGAATAATTAATTGTTAAATTAATTATTTTTATATTGAAATTGTTGTATTGGAATAATTAATTGTTGAATTAATTATTTTTATACTATAATTGTTGAATTGGATTTAATTAATTGTTGAATTAATTAATGTAGATCATTGTGATCATGAAATTGACTAAGATAATTAATTGATTGTTGAATTAATTAGTGGTATTGATGTTATTAATTATTTTTTGAATTGATTAATGAATTGATTTGAAGAATGGTAACAATGGAATTATGAGATATGAATTGAGATGAATAATGGAAACAATGGACTTATGAGATATGAATTAAGATAAATAATGATAACAATGGAATTATGAGATATGAATTGAGATGAAGAATGGTAAAAATGGCATTATGATATATGAATTGAGATGATGAATGGAAATAATGGAATTTAGATATGAATTGAGATGATGAATGGTACCAATGGAATTCAGATATGAATTGAGATAATGAATGGTAATAATGGAATTATGATATTTGAATTGAGATAATGAATGGTAACAATGGAATTATAAGACATGATATCCCTTTGGGATATTTTAGACTCCGTCATGGGATGAAGAAATTATTGAGAGTTTGGGTGTCCTCAGGAACCTAGAAGTTATGTGGTTAAATAAAGAGTAATTGAATAAATGTAAATTATTTACTTTATTGATTGTATTTATTATTTAAACAACTACATACACTATTTGACTAGATATTGTTTTAGACATAATTAGTGGTGACCTACTTAGTTATAATCACACCCTACTTAGGATTCCTGATCGGTACCCAAATAGATTTCATAGTTACAAGACAGATTAAGGAAAAAGTACCTATATCAGATGGATGAGTCAGGATGGATCATAGATGAGGGAAACATACTTGGATTCAAGACTCTCTTGGGAGTATTCAGTGTATTTATTTATTTTGGGGTTTTACATACTGACACTTGACTTGTATTTTCATGACATATATATGGTTTAGTTTTGGATATCGTATTTTCTATTTTGGTCATCATGTGATTTTGATATTGTTTTAGTTATGATTATATCATTTGGATATTCTTAATTTATTTTATACTATTACACTACTTTGGTAAAGAGGTTATAGTCTCTCCATGATCTATATTAGAACCTTGCTACTAGTCATCATCCTCTCGCGTATAGGGAGGGATGCATAAAGTCACATAGCGATCCGGATTAGGACACCAGTGAGTGGAACCCAGGTCGGGACATTACAAAAGTGGTATCCGAGGTAGTTTTATTTATTTTTCTTTTGTCTTGCTATTTGGGAAAGGTAGACAAGGTACTAGGAGGATTTGGGCCTCGGTTATGAAATCATTCATGGTAGTAGCTAACCCATGTATGGGAAAGAACCCAAGTACCCAGGGTGGAATTATTGTTTTTGGTATTTACTATTATAGTTTAATTACATTTCACCTTGGGTGATGAAATTGTCGTGTGATGTGATTATTGTTTCTGAGTTTGTGAGATTTTACTTGTATCCTAGTAATTCATGAAAGTTGAGTAGTAATTAATCTTTCTAGGAACTTAGGATTATTATGATATTCATAATTTATAGACACACATGGGAAAATAAGATATGGTAAGTTGTTGGACTTGAATTTTTTTTCCTTGCTTGTGTAATTAAAATGGAAAAAGGTATCTAATTTGAAATACAAATTGAATAATGATGTAATATGTGAATAACAGGGTGTCTATTGAGAAACTTGAATATTAAAATGTGTTTACCATTTTTTAACCATGACCTGGATGAAGAATGGTTAAGGGTAATGGTAACGCCCCAGTTTTGATCGTATTGCGGGGTTTGGGAAAAAGACTTATTGTTCCTTATTGTGTTTCCCTCTTATATAATCATGATAAAGTGTTTTTATGTGTACTAAGACATGTCTTTATAATTTTAGATATATCCATCCATGATGATGCTTTTTGAGAGGATAAAAAGATGATATGGTTGGAGATGCTCTACCAATAGTGGGCCTTGAGGCATCAATAGTGTCGGGTGAGGAATCATGAGAGAAGTTCTATGAGAACTTCACTTTTTTCATGTAATTTGTAGAGAGATACCCATAGAGGGTGGTGAATAATATGTCTGACCTTACATAGGATATTTAGTTACAACACCATCCAAATTTTACCAGAGAGGGTGGACCTGAGGCAGAAGAGTTTTGGATTGAGTCTATCCATAAAATACTTGATCTTTTGGAGACTCTTGATGAGAAGAGGGTTAAGTTGGATGCTTATATGATACGGGGATCAGTGAATCACTGGGTTAATGTTAAATATTGGATTTTATAGGCTAATGTTAAGTTATGGAAGGAATTCTTGGAGAAGTTACTAGAGCACTTTTATCCAGAGACACGGAGGCAGGAGAGAACAACTGAGTTCATAAGGTTGAATCAGGGGAGTATGTCCATGATAGACTATGTTGGATGATTTATAGATTTTCAGTTTTTTTCTCCAGTGTTGGCAGAGGATGAGACAACTACAGTAAGGTGTTTCCAGGACAGACTTAAATGAGAGATTAAATCCTAATTTAACCTCTTTCGGTTAAAGAATTTTGATGAGGTGGTGGACCAGGCTCTCATAGCTTAGGGGAACCTGAAAGAGGCTTCCAGTGTAGGATAGATGGTTATTGTTGGATGATCAGAAGGTATGAATTCTAAGATAATAAATCATCACAATGAAAATGTTATCTAGGGGGATAATATATAGAGTGGTTTGGGGAAAGGATAAGTTACTCGGGATCATAACTGATTTCTTTTCCACCAGTGTGGTAGGCGGGTCCAATATCATAAACATTGTCCTCGACCACCATTAGAGTGCCAATATTGTGGCAAGATGGGACATCTGTAGAAGTTATATAGTAACCCATAATAGACGGCTATTGATGGTGTATCTAAGAAGAATCAAGTTGTGGGAATGGGATATTCTACACCATATAAGGCTGGCAATTGGAGTTCTATTGGTAGTGGAGGTATAATAGACGTGGTACTTTTGGGAAAGAGAATTAGTATTAATAGAGTGGTGTAGCTCAGGGAACTTAGACTGCATCACAGGGAAGAGGGGTAGGACAATTACATGCAGTCCAACCTATAATAGTGGATAGTGAGGATGAAATATAAATGGTTATAAGTGTTATTATTATATATTATATTCTTTCTAGTGACTTATTTCATACTGGTTCTTCTCATTCCTTTATTTTTTTCACAACTTGTGAATGGTTTGAGCCTGGTGGTGGAGTTTGTGAGTGGGTGATATCCCTACGAGCGTCGTTAATTCCCATAGGGTTACTGAATTTAGAAATTTATAAAAACAAAACAAACAGACCACTAAACTACAAGGTAGTATAGGATATGCAAGTTTAAGGTTGAACCCACAAAGATAGGGTTGGAGAAAATATTAATAAAATAAGATAGACCTAAAATAATTTTGATTTGTAGAATGTAAATCTAAACTATTGAGCATTTTATTTTATTTAGAATGTGGGAGAATAAAATATAAAATGGGTGCTGAGCATCAATGAATTCAGGTTCATGAGATGAAAATTTATGAAATAATCAATTAACAATAATACATTTGTGGGAATTGGGTCTTAGTGAGTTCAATGGTCATGATAAACGTTCTCCATCATAAGTTTTGTTTTTCTCATGGTCAGGTAATTCAGATTAAAAATGATGGGTAATATAAAACCATATTTAAACCTAGGAAAAATACAAACCCAATGGTCATGGTGGAATAATAGTCCTTAGATCGCATATTAAACAAATGTATTCAATCTAGGAAATAGTCATGAACAAATAAATAAATTAAACCCAATCCCGAACCCCACTCACAATGGTTATGAAAGAAGAATTAGTAAAGTGGATAGAATTGAAGAGAAAATATGAAATACCAACATGAATTGAATTAATTATAAAATACCTAAAATTCAATTCCTTTTCATAATGCATGCACCAGAACAAAGAAATCACCCACACATGCTAACCATGAGCAGATATAGAAAAATAAAGAAATAAGATCCTATAGAATGTGAAGGATGTAGGTGTGCCTTTTTTTGGTGTATGTATGGAAATGATATCCATATGAAATCCTCAAAATGGTGCATCCAAAGGATAAATTTATAGGCTATGAATGGGGTCTTCCCGACGCGGGTCACGACATGAACTGAAGGTACACATCGTATACTCATGGTCTGTGTTTGTGTCTGTGTCCGCGTCTGAGTTCTGCATTTGCGTGCATGAGTTTCATACACCGATTTGAATCTTTGACTCACTAAATGACGTGTAAGTGAATTGCACAACGTGAAATCCTTATCTAAGTTTCCTCAACACCCACGTGACTCTTTTACGTATCGTGTTCATAATTTTTAAGTTTTACTACCATCACATCATGTATTGGAGACTCATGGTGTATACCTTCTCAGTCTTCAATCATTGTAGATCTTACCGAAATATTATCCAAAAATGTGTCCCAAAAGATTTCACGTCATGTACTGGGGTTACTCGATGTGTACTTGTCATTGAAATCATGTTTTCATGTCACAACTTGTTCTAGAAATGGCCTACGACATGTCATGAACTGATGCTACACATTGTGTACTGATGGTTCATGATGTGTACTTACTTTTTATGCTCTCATTTCTCATTTTTCCTTGCTTCTTAACCTTTTCCCTTAGAAATGCTCTATGCTCATCCTCAAAAATCTGGTGTCGTGCCTCGAGTAAAGTGAAGCGGTGCAAAGGGTCTTTTAGCTCTTAATTCCTCCTCTTTTTATTCCTTTTTCAAATAATCATCGTTTCCATACATAAAATATAAAACAAGTAAATTCATTCCAAAATTGGAAAGAATATGCATTTAAATACAAAAATTTCTTTATTAAAACACCAAAAAATGTATGCATGAAATTCACTTATCAAATCCCCCACACTTGAATCCAGTCTTGTCCTCAAGGATGGAATCTCAACATACTACAAAGGACGTTCACCTTAACATGCTTCAAATTCAATTTCAATAAAAGCAATTGATCAAATTGAAAATAAAATGTTTGATTATCACATGTTGAAAATTCATCAATGCCTCATTTTTCAAAGAAACAAGCCAACCATGTATTTTAATTTTCCCCTTTGAGATAACCATTCATTTTCATTCATCCATTTTTAATTTTCAATTCATTATCAATATGCATGCCACTTTAAATTTACCTCACATGAATTTTATGCTCATCATTAGGGTATAAATGTAAATATCATTCAAAATATACCCCCAAAAAATTTAACTAACCATAGGCTTGCAAGGCATATAACATCTCCACCGCATAAAAACAAATATCACAATTAATCATGAGGGATTCACCATTAAGGATAAAATGACTCTAAGGCTTCATGGAAGGTAGTTAAATTATGTAAAAAGTAAATCACAAAAAGGAGGTTTGACTCTAAATAAT
This sequence comes from Viscum album, assembly GCA_963277665.1. Taxonomy (NCBI): domain Eukaryota; kingdom Viridiplantae; phylum Streptophyta; class Magnoliopsida; order Santalales; family Viscaceae; genus Viscum; species Viscum album. Next base: position 399,917,863 of record OY728148.1, read on the forward strand.
TTTTCATGATAATCAAAAATAAACTCAATAAATGTCTCTCTTTACAAATATCATCTCTCTTTTCCCCAAAAAACTCAAAGTGGGACCATGATACATGTAAGAACAATGATTAAACCATACTTTATTTTTTTTACATTTTTTTTATTTTTTGAAATCTATTATTAGAAAAAATCTTACATCTATCACCTAACCACATACAATAAAAAATCGTCAGTATGGAAAATGGTGATTTTTTCCACCCAAAACACAACCCAATTATTATTATTTTTGAATCTTTTTTTTCAAATGTTTTTAACAAGAGAGGTGAATAATGATATACAATGAAGGATGTCAGGGACTTTCCTAGATCACAATAGAAAATCCCACATCAAAATATCCACAATGATGTATATCCCAGTAAACTCAATAACATTCCTCTACCACACTTATTCTTTTAAATATCATGCAAAAAATCTAGAAGAAGGTAGGAATGGATAAATTAATCTTGTAACATGGATCAATTCCTAAAAAGGTTGTTCATGGATTCTACAAGATTAAAAAGTATTAATGCATAGTGGGTCTCAGGATAAGGGCAACCAAAATATTGCCTCAATCATATTAAAAGTGACTCTATTCAGTCATAACTTCGATAAGATGCAAATAAAGTTCTAGAAGAAAACATACATGAGTTTCTCAAAAAATATACTATAGAAAGAATGGGAAATATTGTCTTAGTGGATGTCTTGGGAATGATATTAATGGTTGGGTCAATTACTCATGGAAATGCATATGAATTATTAAATAAATTAATGAAAACATCTAAAATTCAAAACATGGCCAATTATTAGAAAAATTTAATCTACAATGATCAACATACTCCCCAAATAATGATTTTTCAAATAGTAATCTATATGATTATCTCTACTAATTATTTTCCCCATTTTTCTCATTAAAATTTATTGAAAAATAAATTTAATGAGAATAGTCTTGGGCAGTTTATATCTCATAGTTAAGTTGAGTAAAGATTGAATCAAGTTTGGGGAATGCACTTTAAAGTTAAAGCTCTAATCAATTAAAATTTTGGGAATACAATTGAAAGATCCTGAGTTAAAACTCTTACTCCCCTTGAAAATGGTGGTTCAAATTTGGCTATGTAGGTACCGCCTATACCAGATTGACGATGTGGAAATGGTCTTGTAACATCTCTTCCTTCATTAGATGCTTGATTCTACCTACCACTTGTGCCTTTGATAGACCTGAAAATAAAAACAAGTGAAAGTACATGCCATTGCAATATGATCAAGAATATAAGGTGAGTTGAAATTAAATACTCATATGAAATTAAAGTCTAAGAAATCAATAAATCTAAATTCCTAAAAAGCGATAAAAATCTAGGGTTATCTCCTAGAATCTGCTCTTTTTTAACAATTGTTTAGCTCAACCATACATGGGTTAGATTATTAGAGTATGATATAGAGATAAATGTCTCATGTTTATCAAATTTTGACTTTTACTTCCACCCATCTCATATTGACTTCTCCTCAATGTATTTGGCATGGACTTCGGAGGTGGTGACCAGAGTCTGAATAACATGAGCATCGCTAGCATGATCTCAGCATCGGTCTATAATCGGTAAAATTCTTATTCTTTAATGGATGGATTCATGTGTGGACCTTATTTAATTATTTCTTCATGTTCAGCCTCCATCTCATTAACTTCTTCATTTATTGCTGATTTAATTTTTTCTTCTACATAGTCAGCGTAGGGTGAAACTTTCTATTCTTTTTCTTCTTCTTCTTCTTCTTATTGCAGTGTACTTAAAATTTCTAAAAAGTTTTTCATAAATTTGGAATCCATCATTCCTTTCTCCTCTTCTTCATCTTCATCATCTTACTTCTAATATTATTCCAGTTTTCTAAGGAATCATTGTAGCATATCAGTAACTGAGGTTCCTTTTTTTTCTTCTTCTTCTCCTTACACACTCTCTTCTTCCTACAGTTGTTTTCTAAAATTTTCTTTAGAACATTCAAGTTCTGTGGCAAGGTCACCCTCTTCATTGTCTTATGAGCCTAAAAAATCAAGGTCATCATGATTATCATAATTATAAGCATCAAAAGTGGTAATTACCTCATCTTCTTTGTCTATGCTTCTTTGATTGTGACACTCCTTGTATAATTCTAGTTCCAGGTTACGGGGTGTTGTGATATCAATGCTTGGGTACAGTTATGGGAACTTGTATGGTTAACTTCTCATTTCTTTAATATCAATGAGTAGTTGCACCATGTCATCTAGTATGCCAGTGAACCTCCCATTGGTAGTCATTCTGCTCTGTAGTCCTTCCATCACAACTAAAAATACCCAGTGTGGTAAAAATTAATAAAAATGATAATAAAAAATCCTATTCTAAAACCAGTAAATAGAAAATATGAGAAAATACTTTTTCTAAATTATTAAACTAATAATTCTCTTATCCTATCCCCAGAAATGATGCCAAAAATTTGATAGCCTAACGGGCGTCATTAATTCCCACCGGGTTATCGAATTTAGAAATTTATAAACAAAAAACAAACAGACCACTAAACTACAGGGTAGTATAGGATATGCAAGTCTGAGGTCGAACCCACATAGATAGGGTTGGAGAAAATATTAATCAAATAAGATAGACCTAAACTAATTTCAATTTGAAGAATGTAAATCTAAGCTATAGATCATTGGATTTGATTTAGAATGTGGGATAATAAAACATAAAATGGGTGTTGGGAAGCAATGAACTCAGGTTCATGAGATGACAAGTTATGAAATAATCAATTAAAAATCATGTAGTTGTTGGAATTGGGTCTTAGTGAGTTCAATGGTCATGATAAATTCCCTCCATTATAAGTTATTTGTTTTTTCATGGTCAGGTACTTCATATTACAAATGATGGGTAACCTAAAAACTTATTTAAATGTAGGAAAAAGACAAACCCAATAGTCATGATGGAATTATAGTACCTAGATCATATATTAAACAAATGTATTCAATATAGGAAATGGTCAAGTGCAAAAAAATAAATTAAACCCAATCCTGAACCCCAACCACAATGGTCATGCAAGAATAGTTAGGAAAGTGGATAGAATTGAAGAGAAAATATGAAATCCCAACATGAATTGCATTAATTATAAAATACCTTACATTCAATTCCCCTGCATCACACAAGTACTGGAAAAAAGAAATTACCTACACATGCTAACCATGGGAGGGTGTCGAAAAATAAAGAAATAAAATCCTACATAATGTGGTGGTTATAGGTGAACCGTTTTCCAGTGGGTGTCTTGCAATGAGATCTATCTGAAATGATCAAAATGGTGCAGCCAGGGGACCAATTTATAAGCACTGAATTGGGTCGGCCCAATTCAGGTCACAATGTGTACTAAAGGTAGACGTCGTGTACTCATGGTTCATTTTTGTGTCCACATTATGCATCCACATGCATGAGTTTCATATGCTAATTTCAATCTTTGACTCATTACACAATGTGTAAGTGAAGTACATGACATGTAATCCTTATTTTAGTTGCCTCCATGTCCATGTGACTCTTGTACATATCATGTTCATAAATTTAAAGTTTTATTGTCATCACATCATATATTGGGGACTCACGAAGTGTACCTGTTTAGTCTTAATTCACTATAGATCTCACCAAAATATTCTCTAAAAATGTGTCACAAGATATGTCATGTCATGTACTAGGGTTACATGATGTGTACTTTTCATTCACAACATGTTTTTATGTTACAACTTGTTCTGGAAGCGGCCTGCATTATGTCATGAACTGATGTGACATGTCGTGTACTAATGATTCACGATGTGTACTTACTTTTTCTTCTCTCAGGTCTCATTTTTCCTTAGTTCTTCAATTTTCCCATAGAAATTATGCATGATCATCCTCAAAAATCCGGTGTTTCACTGTGAGTGAATTGAAGTGGAACGAAGGGTATTTTAGCTCATAATTTCTCCTATTTTCATTCCTTTTTCAAATAATCATTGTTTCCTTCCATAAAACATAAAATAAGTAAATTCATTCCAAAATTGGCATGATTTTACATTTAAATACAAAAATTACTTTATTAAAACACCAAAAAACTTATGCAGGAAATTCGCTTGTCAGTGGGGTGTTGATGATAAATACACAATTAAGAGTATGGTCTAGATATATATTCTTGTCCAAGGGATGTTCTCTAAAGGTTGGGGAGTATCATTTTCTATGGGATATCTACAGTCTTTAAATGATAGGCTTTGACCTAATTGTGGGTACGGATTGGCTAATACCATACCAAACCCACATATATTTTTACCATGGTAGAGTGTTGTTTATGTCTCCTGAGGGTGATAAGTATATTCACTATGGAGAGTGGTATATCTAGGAAGGCCATGGAGAGATAGTTCATCAGTAACTAGGGGATATTACCGCCTAGATTTCTAGTCTATTTCTGTATGATGGAGGCATATAGTAGGATGTATTTTCACCTATAGTGTATAGGTTTCTGGATGTATTTTCTGAATGATTCTCAAGGATTCCACCTGAGAGAGATATGTAGTATAAAATTGAGCTCATGATGGTGGATGATCCAGTTTCTATTCCACCATACAAAATGGAACTGATAGGGATTTAAGAGATCATGTCTCAACTGGTGGAGTTATAGGATAAGGGATTTATTTTTATGAGTATGTAGCCTTGGGTTTCTCCAGTATTTTTTTCTAAGAAGGATGATGAAACCTTACACTTGTGTGTTGATTATAGAAAGTTAAAACAGATGACTGTGAAGAACTGGTATCCTCTTCCATGTATCAAAGATATATTTGACTAGTGGAGGGGATCTTGTGTTTTCTCAAAGATCAACTTGATATCAGGGTATCGTCAGTTGATATTTTAAAATTCGGATATACCTCAGACTACTTTCAGATGTAGTTATGGCCTATATGAGTTCTTTGTATTGTCGTTTGGGTTGTTGAATGCACTAGTAGTGTTTATGGTGTTGACGAATAGAATCATCTGTCCATACCTATATTATTTTGTGGTAGTGTTTACAGATGAGATCTTGGTGTACTCTACGACTCATGACGAGCATACCCAACATCTAGAAATCATCCTGATTACATTGAGAAAGCATTGGTTATCCTACAACCTATATAAGTGTCAATTTTTTATTGACTAGGTGCACTTATTGAGTCATATCATCTCAGAATAAGGTGTGTCTGTGGACCCAGAAAATGTTTAGGTAGTTGTTTCTTGGGTGTATCCCAATAAATTTTTTGATATCCATATATTTATAGGTTTAGAAGGATATTATCAGAGGTTTATTCAAGACTTTTCCCATTTGTAAGCACCACTTTAGATCTTGAAAAAAGGGGTAAAGTTTTAATAGTCAGAATTATGTGATAAATCCTTATAGGAGTTTAAGAATCACTTGATATCATCACTAATATTAATCCAACCCAAACTGGGTGAGGGGTATACGGTGTATTATGATGCTTCTGGGATAGGTCTTGGATTAGTATTGATGTAGGGAGATTGAGTTGTGGTGTATGGTTCTTGACATTTGAGGCCACATGAGCAAAACTACCCTATGCACAACCTCAAGTTAGCAGTAGTTGTTTATGCCATAAAGTGTTAGTAGTATTATCCATTAGGAAATTTTTTTATTATGTATACTGATCCTAAGTGCTTAAACTATATCTTTCATAGTTATATTTGAATCTTTGGAAGTGGAGACTATTTGAGTATACAATCATTTTATTTTGAACTAGCTTATACACTCAGAAAGGGAAACAATGTTTCTCGTTCTTTAAGCATGAAAACTCAGACTCAGGTAGTTCAGGTGTCTAATGATAAGTGGAAGATGATTAATTTACTATACTATATTCATGTAGTGTTTTAGGAGATTTAGGGGTAGATGGCTCTCATATCAATTTCAGTGGATTCTGCACTTTTGAGGCAGATCATGGATAAGCAGTATGAGGATCCGAAGTGTTTGACCTTGAGGGAAAGAATTAAAGGTGGGGAGTAAAATTTTTATTGGACCATAGATGAGGATGAGATCATCTATGTCAAGAATTAGGTTGTTGTTTCTATGATAATGTTGGAGAAGATGATGTGTGAATTTTATACCTTGAAGTGGGTGGTACATCTAGGTGTGGCTAAAATGAACCATGACCTACGATGGAAGTTTTGGTGTATGGGTATGAAAAAGGAGATATCAAGGTTCATGAAATGATGTTACACCTATCATTAGTTGAATACCAAGAATCAATGACCTATAGGTTTTCTATAGTCATTTCCCTTTCTGTAATGGAAGTGGGACAATGTTACCATGGACTCTATGGTGGTTCTTCCAAGGATTCCTCAGAAAAATGATGTTATTTGGGTGATTGTGGACTATTTAACAAAGGTATCATATTTCTTTCCTGTAATGGAGACTTTCTTAGTGGAGTAGTTTAGAGAATTGTATGTTCAGAAAAAAAAATTGTTTGCATGGGGTACCATAGACTATATTTTCAATTCAAGACTCATGTTTTACTTTATTCTTCTAGTAGGGATTGCATAAGGTTCTTGGTATATAGGTTTTATTGAGTATGGTCTTCCACACATAGACATATGGGTAGTCAGAGCATACGATATAGGTTCTTGGGGGTATGAAGCGAGCATGTGTCCCAAACTTTGGTGAATCTTAGGAGAACCACCTAGATTTTGTGGATCTAACCTATAACAATAGTTATCAGGATACAATTTAGAAGGAAACATATGAGGCTCTTTATGATAGGCCATGCATATCACCTCTATGTTGGATGGAGGTAGGTGAGTTAGAGTTATTGGGATTGAGTCTTGTGCAGGAGACATCAAAGCGGGTTTACTTGATTTAGAAGTGGATGGATATGGCTCAAAGTAGACAGAATTTGTATTCTGATAAACGTATATATCCCCTAGAGTTAATAGAGGGTGATCATGTATTCCTTCAGGTGTCTCCTATATTGGTTCACCATTGGATATGTAGACATGGCAAGTTAGTGCCCAGGTTTATTAGACTGTTTGAGGTTATAGAGAGAATTGGGCTGGTGGCATGCTGATTGGATCTTCCATAGAGATACAGTGTTATGAATGACATTTTTTAGATTTCATAACTTTGACGGTATCACCACAACCTTTATCATGCGACTTATGTATATTATGTTGATCTTGAGATAGATGCATCTTTTGAGGAGCATCTGATATGTGTGTGGGATCATAGTGAGAATGTGTTGCAGAAAAATACCATGTCAATAGTTCGTGTATTGTAGAAACATGGGCGTGTGTGGGAGGAAATATGGGAGAGAGAATAAGATATGTGGGCTCAGTGGCCGGAAATTCTTACTCTGAATCTTAGATATTCTTGGCAGTATAGCTCGAGGATGAGCTATTATAAGGTGGGGGATATTATAAGATCCAAACCTTTTCTATAGATGTCTTTGGATCATTTATAGGTAATATTTTTCCTTGTGTTGAGTACTTTTTATTTGGGTTTTACCTTGGGGTGTGTTTGGGGGAAATTTGAAAATTTTCAGAGGAGTAGAGGTAGTGTATGGTTGGTGCATGATTTTTCCAAACTATGTGAAACCATACAGTGGGGATTCACATGGCCAGCGTATGCTTTTTCAAACTTTTCACCCTATTAAGAGAAATAATGAACCCCCACCTACCCATAAAAGGAACATGGATAAGAATCATGGTTTGGAAAACCATGTGTGAGTTTTTAATTAATCCAAAAATTCGATTTAAAATTAATTGAATCCTTGAAACTCACCCAAATCGACCCTAACTTAGACCAAGTCATTTTATCTCATTTTTTGAGGTTCTAAAATAGATTTCATATCCTCACAACCTCTGTTATTAGTTAATAGAAGGATGGATTGAAGATATTCACCTCCCCAAGTATGTGCTTTCTTCTCGTTTAGATCTCTATCTCTTTTACTCCTCTTTTAGGATAAAAGTGGGGTGTTTTACCAAATATTGAAAAGGTTTTAGATCTAGGTTTAATAGATATTGATTCATTTAAATCTTTGATATATGGATTAAATCAAGATCTCATTCTTCATCATGGGATTGATCTATCCTTTTCAAATTAGGGATTTTCATTGGGTGATCGATCCTCAACGAATTGAGGTAGTTGGTCTATTATTAAAATCTCAAAGTCTTAGTTTCAATTATGTGTATGAAATTGTGTAAAATCTATTGGATTATTAGAAATTGAGTTTCTTGAATTGAATTAATTAATTTCTCTAATTAATTAATTATGTGATTATGAAATTAGGGATATTGAGATTGTTGAACTTGATTAATTAATTGTTGAATTAATTTATGGGAATGGTTGGGATTATGAAATTTATTGATTTGGAATAATTAATTATTGAATTAATTATGGTGAAATTGAGACTATCATAATGGAATAATTAATTATTTTATTAATTATGGGGATATTGATATTATTTAAATGGAATAATTAATTTTTGAATTAATTATGGGGATATTGAATTTTTTTAATTGAAATAATTAATTGTTAAGTTAATTATTTTTATATTGAAATGGATTAATTCTAATAATAAATTATTGAATTAATTATTTTTATACTGAAATTTTTGAATTAGAATAATTAATCATTGAATTGTTTATTTTTATATTGTAATTGTTGAATTGGATTTAATTAATTGTTGAATTAATTAATGGAGATCGCTGTGATCATGAAATTGATTGAGATGATTAATTGATTTTTGAATTAATTACTAGTATTGAGGTGATTAATTAATTTTTGAATTAATTAATGAATTGAGTTGAAGAATAGTAACAATGGTATTATGAGATATGAATTGATATGAATAATGGTAACAATATAATTCTAAGATACGAATTAAGATGAAGAATGGTAATAATATATTTTTGAGATATGATTTGAGATGAAGAATGGTAAAAATGTAATTCTAAAATATGAATTAATATGAAGAATGATAATAATGAGATTCTAAGATATGAATTGAGATGATGAATGGTAACAATGTAATTCATATATGAATTGAGATGGTGAATGGTAATAATGGAATTCATATATGAATTGAGATGATGAATGGTAACAATGGAATTCAGAAATGAATTGAGATGAAGAATGTTAAAAATGGAATTTTGAGATTTGAATTGATATAATTAATGGTAAAAATGTCATTATGAGAGATGATATCCCTTGGGGATAGTTCATACTCTGCTAGGGGATGAAGCGGTATTGAGAGTTTGAGTGTCCTTAGGAACCCGAGAGTTATGTGGTTAAATAAAGAGTAATTGAATAAATGTAAACTATTTAATTTATTTCTTGTATTTATTCTTTATATAATTGAATACACTATTTGACTGTATATATTTTTAGATGTTGTTGGTGGTGGCTTACTGAGTTATACTCAAACCCTACGTAGGTTTCCACATTGGTACCCGAATAGAATTCATGGTTGCAAGGAATATTAAGGGAAAATGCCTTATATTACATGGTTGAGTTGAGATGAAGCATGGATGAGGGAACCAGACTTGGATTTGGGACCCTCTTAGGAGTATTCAATGTCTTTATTATTTTTAGGTTTTACATATTGACACTTAACACATTTTGACATGATATATCTACGGTTTAGTTTTGGATATTTTATTTCTTTTTTATTATCATGTGATTATAGTATTGTTCTGGTTATGGTTATATCATTTATATATCCTTTATTTATTTTCTATTGTTTTTCTACTTTGGTAAAGAGGTTATAGTCTCCCCATGATTGATTTTAGACCCATGGTGCTAGTTAGTAGCCTCTGGAATATGGGGAGGCACGCCTAATGTCACATAGTGAACTAGACTGGGGAACTGGTGAGTGGAACCTCAGTTGGGAAATTACATTATTGTCTCACCAAAATATCAATTCCAAGGTCTTTAAGGGATTCGTTAAGGTGGTGATATTCAAGAATCAATTTTCTCAAACCACCTCTCTTATTTTCTTTTCTTCCTCTACATTATCCTCACATCCTTCATCTATAAAGGAATAATAACTCTATAATCACGTATATACTGTAATTTTATATTTATAATGGAATATATTATATTCATACCTTTTATTACTTCGTCTTATTCAAAGAAACAAAACCATTGTCCAAATTATGGTGGTTAACCATCTCCATGAATAATGATTTTTCGTTTTCCATTACCACCTTTAAATATGGTCATACAAATATTATTCTGGTTAAATTAGATTTTAATTGGTATATTATAAATTATTTCATGTTTTGTAACTAATATATTGGTAGTTGTTTCACCGAAGGTATGTTATTGGTGTCCCAAATTGTTTTACCCTAATGATTATAGTACCAATAATGGTTCGATCCATAGGGAAAAAAAGTTATTTTTTCTTTCTTATCTAGTTTGTATGAGATTCAATGAAGTGTATTGAATTTAGAGTTGATTTTTAATGTTTTTAAGAAAAATTTATTGGATTTTAATTTCTTAGAAAATTACTAGAAGGATAAAAGAAAACAAGGGAATTTGGTTTTGACGCAAATTTGGAGGAAACTACATTAGGGCTGTGGATTTTAAGAAGTTTTTATTAAATAATTTTTCTTATGAAGTTGTGTTGTTCATGATAACCCAACAATTTGGGTTTCAATTGTGGAAAGGTTTCCTTGGTCTGGTAAACTATGTCTGGAACTTAGGAAACTAACTCCTTGGTCAGGTAGTCAGTGTTTTACAATTATTTATTAGATTAGTCCATTTATGAGTCAGCGAATACTTCCAATGATCATGAAGATATTCATTGTTATTTTTCTTTTGAGTCCTTAAAATTTTTTTCCCTTGGTCTGGCTCAAAATTTTCAGTGATAAAAATAAATGATTGAATAAGAATAAGAAGGGTTAACCAGAACAAACTCAATCATAACAAATAGTCCAAATTACAACTCTTTCATCACCCAAAACCCCAACACACAGGGTTTTTTAATTACACATTGAAGAAAATATGATAATAAAAACCTCAATACATATTGTGGTCATAGCAGGAACTTAGAGGAGAGATGAGTTCTTTGGTAGAATGGTGGAATGGAGGAGTAGTGTAATGACGGTAGCATGGAAGCAGAACCTCTTTCCTTCGGATCCTCACTAATGACCCTTCAAACTAGAGGCCAAGGAATCTATTTATAGAAAACAAAAGTACATGGCATATATCAAAATTACACATTTTGTAGTCTCGTCAACATGCTTTTTTCATCTTTTTCTCTAGGGGTGGGTGGCCTAACATGCCGTCTTTAACTTGGAACATGGCACCGCTGGGTTGGTGGAGGTACACGGCATGCAGAACCTCTATATATGGCATGTACTCTCTTTCATCAGCCACCAACTGCTTCTAGAAGGTACACACGTCATGTAGATTAGTGTATATGGCATGTATTAGTCAGCTGAAAACATGGGCGTGTAGACTTCTTCTCAGCCACAAACCTTTTCTAGAAGATCATACATGGCGTGTATATGATGTACACAGTGTGTGCAGGCTTCCAGAAACATGGAATGTACTTGGACTAGCTAATCCATGTCTGAGTCTGAATGTACATAGTGTGTATATATGCACACACTGTGTAGTGGGGAATTTTTTCTCAGTTTTCCCCCGATTCGTGTGTTTGTCCAGAAACAACCTGATAATGAACAAGATCACCAAAATCAAAGTATTTGTCCACTAAGTAATAGGTATTTTCTGAAAACATGTTCTTATTTTCAATATAGTATGTGGAAATGTATACACAAATCGGAGGAATCAAACTGCCCCACACTTAGTCATTTGCCCACCCTTGAGAAAATCTCAACATCTGATTAAAAGAGTCTATATTTTAAAAGAAAGGCATTCAATTAATCATAAGTGTAAATGATACAATCACAGGAGAAAATTCTAAAAAGGTACAAAATAGTTTCAATTCATAAGATATTCTAATCATGCCTCATATATAACTAAATCAACTACTTTCACCCTCCTTTAAACACACTTTTCATCCTTTCAAAAATAATCAATCCACTTGATGATCTACTTCAACAATAACATACTCAACACTCAAGATATTTTAAATCAAATTTATGCTCAATCAAATATATATACACTCTATCCATAGTTTTTCAAGAAATCTAGTTCTCTACTTTAGAAAATTGATTTACAAAAATAATGAGGGAATTTCAATAAGTTTCAGATGTCTCTGTGGCTAAGGGGTGGTAGGTAAAGATGTGAAACATAAACTCCGAGGCTTAAAAAGGGAGGATAAATTATTTAAATAACACTGCATGATATTCAAAATAAATCTCAATGTAAAATCATCCTCAATAAGCTCTGTCAAATGCTCTCATCACCACCATCTCCCTTAGTTAGGTAGGGTTCACAAACCAACAATTGAGTATGAGGTCCCTTTGTCTGTATTTCTTTTAATCAACAAAGTAGACCACTTTAGAAATTCCAAAAATAGGGGTTTGAAATCCTTTCTGCCCCAAATAAACAAGAGGCTCTCCCCCACACTTAATTTCATGCCAATTCACAAAAATATTCCATGTACTACCAATTACCTCTTTTAAACTCAAGTGAATAATCATGAAAAGTTAAAAAGAATTAGGGTAGGAAGGTAAATATGCTTGTAATATGGATTCCTATCAAGTATTTTCATGGTTTGTAGGGGCTTTATGAATATCAGATGCTGGGTAGGTCTCAATATAAAGGGGTTGAAACTATCCAATGCCTGAATCATTTTAATGTAATTAAAAAATTCTTCATGTTCTGAAAAATAAAACTTGAAAATTCTGGTATTCTTGTATATCCTAAGAATCTCTCAAGAAATAGGGCATTATAAATAATACAAATAAGGGTTTAGAATAACTCTCAGGAGTGGTAAACACAAATAAAGAGACAGTCAGGTCATGACTTGCATATAAATGATTAGCCTAATCAATGTAATTATCCAAGTATTAAAATTTAATATTTAAACTATATCAGCAATCATTTTAAAACACTTAAGAACCAAAATAGGCATGCATCCTTTAAAATTTTCCTACTTTTAACTTGATTATTTATAAATATGACCAATCAAAATTTCTTCATGTTTTCAAATATATCTTCCAATAATGATGTCTCCTAGATTATGTTAAGGGAAAATACTAAGGTGGTCGAGAGACTCTCCCCCATACTTAATACTGCACATGGTTCACCAAGTGCCACAGAAAGGTGGATAAGGAAATGTGGGGACACAACAGTAGACCAAGATGAGGGGAAGTAATAGAAGAAGTAAAATGTGTAAGAAAAAGAAAACAAAGAAATCTGAAAAAACAATACTCCCCTTGTGTAAAGGTGAAGGAAGACGGGAAGTGGTGGATAAGTACAACCCAAAGTGTGCCAAAGTACCTGTGACGGTCACGAAGAGAAAAAAAACTTCAAGCACACACAATATAACATAGACACAAGATATCACAAAAAATATAGATATAGATAATAGAAGAAATGTGCCCAAAAACTAGTCTAGGGGTCACCTCAGAAGAGGCATCATCGTGTACAGAAGCATCCGACAAAGAAGAAGCACCATCTATGGATGCTGGAGGCTCAGAAACTGCATCCGGAATAGAAGTTGTAGTAGCCTGAGGTAGAGAGCCCTCGGACGGTGGTAGGGATTCCACTGAAGGGGCATCTAGGATGGTGAGCTCTGAAAGAGGATCCGAGTTTGGACCTGTAGTGAAGATGAGGACAGAGTCCATGGCCACGACAGTGCCAGAAGGTGGTACGGTGGAAGCTGGAGGTGCTGAAGGAGAAGGAGTTTCCAGTAGAATGGGAATCCCCTGATTCTATAGTAGGACCCCCACCATTATCTCAATGTGGTATAGGCACTAAGCAGATATAGTCTACTGTTGAAGGAGAGCAGCCTGCTGATGCTCTAGATGAGCCAGCCGGATATCGATCTCGACTAGGCGGATGGGGATGGGGAGGTCAATTGAGAGTGTGAAAGGGGAAGGGGTAGGGGGAGGTCCATGAGGGGTAATGGGAAAGGAATAAGGGAAGGGTGAGGAAACTACAAGGGGTAAAGGAGGGGCAGGGGCATCGGCGGGGGCAGGAGGGTCAATAGGGGGTGGGGGTGGTGCCTGGGCAAGGACATAAGCGCCCCCTACTTTTGGACCAATCTCATACGAATAAGCACGAGAAATTCCATCCTCTAGGTCGAACCTAACCGGTCATGGGGAAGGGATGGATCAAAAATTCCAAGGTGGTGGGAAAGGCGGGTGGCGTAGAACCCACCTTTCAGGTTTCCCTGATAGCCGGTGAACATGGCGTGGAAGTAGGAGGCAGCAAGGTAAGGGAGGTCTGGGTAGTCCTGCTAGATAACACAGGTGAGGAGCTCCATGTCACGGCTGGTCATAGCCCCCATATCCTCATGTAGGGGAAATAGGATGGTGCTAAAGCACTAGTGGGGGAAGTGGAGGATAGGTTTAGCGATGAGGGTACTCTTTTGGGAAGTGGGGGTGTAGCGGTGGTTAGGCCCAGTAATATCCCACCACATGGAAATGAGCTCAGAATGCTCAAAATGGGTCATGGTGGAGACAGGGGTGGGGTGACGGGATGGGGATAGAAACTGCACCCTTGTCCAAACTCGATCATAGTAAGGGAGAAAGGTTGACCGCCTAGCTGAAATTGGACCACTAGAACCGCATCACCAGGCATATCCTGGTACTTAGGCCCATGAAACTCGAATGAAGCAGCAAACTCCAAAAAATAAATCTCATAAAATAGGAGTGATGACCTGAAAGATAGTGAGTAATAGTGTGTTCTTAAGGAGATCCTCCAAGTCTCCCCAAATACCCATCTACTGAGGTACGCTACTATTAAGATAATGACTGCTCAACGAGATCGGGCGACAAGAGAGGTTCCAGACTCTATCATGTACCAATTTTGTGATCAGGAACACTATGTAAGGATATGGGCCACCCACAGGGGTTGGCCCAGGTGGTATAGTAGTAGGGGATGGCTTAGGTGGTGCATCGGCCGCAGTAGATGATGGCCCGCTGTATGTGGCGATCGATGATGGATCAACTTTTATTGAGGAAGGATCATGAAGTATGGCAGATGATGGAAAATAAATGATAGTGATCAGAGGCTTTGTGCATGGTGGTGGAGGTGCGGTACTGGGACCAACATCTACCGAGGCAGTGAGTGGTGGTAGGATGGCTAGCGGGAAAGGATGGTATGTCGGAAAGTCCAGAGTTGGTGTCGTCGCAGGCTGGAGTCATATCCGGTGAAAAGTGGGCATATCGCCCTCATTAGCAGAGGTGGGATACTTCCCATGTGAAGGGTCTCTATCTCCCATATCCTGAAAAAGAAAGGAAAACAAAACAAAAGAAAAATAAAATAAAAAGAAAAAGAAGAAAAAGTAAGAAAACCATACAAGTAAAAAGTACACAGCATGTAAACCCAAAGTACATGACGTGTAGTGTAAGAAGGTTAACATACCGTGTGCTCTGGGTAGAGATGCCGAGTAGACATGTAATGTCTAGGGAAAGATACACATGGTGTAGACAGGAGACACACCATGTATAGGCCAATGGTTTCCTGGCCGTGTGGGTGCTGAACATGAGCTGGCCTAGAGAAATGTTATACACGACATGCACCGAACGTACACGCCATGTATGTGAACATTATTTTCTTAACCATGAGGATGAGGTACTTGGGCATTATTGTGGATGGTACACAGTGTGTACCGAATATACACACCATGTAATTTCAAATTTTGAATGAGCTAGTGTGTGGATGTGTACAAAAGTACACGACTTGTGTTCTTGGTATCATGCCTATGTACTGCGGAAGCTGAATGGTCATATGATCCATAAATCTACCTAAACACTTGTAAAATGATGAAATGAAAAGTAGAGAATGGTGTACCAGAACTAAAGATCATAACGCAGAAGAAATTCAAACAAAAAATGCACAACAATGGGGGATTAGGAATCAGGTGGCCAGAGGGCGTGTGGTTGAAGAAAATGGGGAGAGAGGGGGTCGCATGACATGGTCTCATACCAGGTGGGGTGCGACTTTTATCACCAGAGTACACGACATGTACTCTAGCAGACATGTTGTGTACTGCTTTTTCTTAAATATATAATATAATTATTATAGTAAACTATCTAATAATTAATATTCATAATTAAATTAAAAGAAATATATATAGATATAGAATTATTTACTAAAAATAAATATATACACGTAATGTATCAGTAGATACATGTCATGTGTTCTAAAATTGGAAAAAGAGAAGTACAACCTTTGGTTCGGTGTTTGGGGCGAGGTTCGAACCAACGATCGACTGTTTCGAATGAAAGCCCTTAACCACTGGAGAAAATGTTGTAATTATGCTCATATTTATTAATTAAATATATTTAATGTACAAGGCCTATACTACATGGGAGAAATAAAATGCACAACGTGTGGTTTTTAATTAGAAAAAAGTGGTGAAGTAGGGAGATTAGCCGAGTTCGAACCCAGGTCTTTTGGATCCAGGGCCAAGACTCTGACAATCTACCCACTTCACCCACATGTATTCCTTTATTTAGAAAATATTTTCAGTGATTAATGAAAACATGGTGCACATGATTTATATCAAAATACATGCCATGTGGTTTTTATTAAAAAGAACAAAATGATGGAAATGGGGCGGTTTTCACGATTCAAACCCAAGTTTTTTGGAACTGGGTTATGACCCTGGACAACCGATCCATCCACATTATGGGTTTTCTTATAAAAATATATATATAATATATGAAAAACACCACACACACCGTGTAAGAAAACACGAGAATAAAAAGGAGGAACCCCATGTCGAAGGTAGGTTGAGAGGGATTTGAACCAGTGATGACTTGAATAAACTCCAACAACCTTACCATCAGCACTGGGATCATCCCTGGTTATTACTTAGTTAATATATATATTTATAATATTAAGAATATGAACTAAAAGGACTTAGTACACATGGTTGAGCCCAAATTTACCCTACTGGTAAAAGCAGTCGATGTAGTACATGTAGGGGTCGAATCCACAGGGACCGAAGAAGTAACCTTGAGACGCTTTGATTTGGTGAAGGATAGGATTTGAAGTAGAAAACTTTGGGTTAGATTTTGGATGGTTTAAATAACACTAAGAAACCTATGTGAATTCAATTCAATGAAAATGGGTTGATCTAGGATTATGCTCAGGGTGGATTGAATGAATTTTACTTCTTTAGACAACTTTGATTTTATTAATTCTTGATGTATCCATTCTTCAAAAATAACACGACCTTCATTATTTTCTGGTTTGGTGCTTACTAAACACAATTAATAATCCCCTATATAATTAGAGAACCAAATTCATGATCTCTCTGAGGTATATGGTCATTTAGTAATTGAATTTAGTTTTCTCAAACACACTAAAGATGAAGAGTAGAAATAACTAAAGAATGGATGTCTTAAATTAATTATCCAATTAACAACAATTCGTTTATAAAATAACATTCAATCCAGCCTTTTCATCCTCCTAATATCAACCCATTAAAGGGTTATCCCTCCATTGATGGTATACTCTCAATGGTGGGCAGAAGATGACTAACAAGAATTGGATTGAAGAAATTAAAACCGCGGAAATAACGATCACTCCTCCATGTGTGTGAATGAAATTCACACCTATGTGTGAAATAATTCACAACAACACAGAGATATCACTGTGCTTTGTGATAATAAATTTTTAATAAATGAAATGAAAAATATAGAAGAGAAAGAAGTTGATTAAGAACATAAAGATACAAAAAAGAAACTTACATGGAAATGGAAAACATTACAAAGAAAATTTGGAAGTATAACCTTACAATGAAACAAGCAACAAAAGATGATAAAAAAAATATCCACCCCTATTACCTTCACCAATAGCTCCTTATATAGGCATATTAGGAGCCTTATTTCCATCCCCCAATAATTAATTCACCCCCAACAATTAATAGAGTCAAATGGAGGGTGAATAATCCAAATGAAATTGATGTTTCGAATTTGACCCGGAAAACTGTCCAGTTTCGTCCACCATATTGACGTGTGAATTAGAAAATGAATAAGGCTGAATACAGAGAGGTTGTAGAAGGGACATATCTTCTTCCATATGTATTCTATGATATGTAAAAATTTCAGGAAATATTTCTCATCTGTTTGGATGTTATGGTCGAAATGGTGGGACGAATTTCTGTGCATTAATGTCGGGTCCACCATTTAAATCTCAAATTTAGATCCCTTTATCATCATGAAAACTTCAGAATTAGCTCCTTCCACAGTTGAATAAAATGATCCTCATATTTTTATCTTTCTACTGTATAAATTTGAGCTTCATTGGGCTTGGTTTATGGGCCCCACATTTGTTTGATGGGCCTTAGGCCCATTATGCTTTTTCCAGCAAGTTTTTGCCTTCAAGAACAAAATTATCTATCTTCCTTTGGGATTATTCCAACAGACCTAAAAGATAAAATGTTCCAAACAGAGTTATAAATCATATCTCAAAATTTCAAATTCATAAAATGAATATAATATTGTCAACAAACAAATGAATGATTGGGCCCAAATTTGCATTTTAAACATGAATTGCATTTTTGATGAGAAATGAAGTTCTATTTATGTAATGCAGTAAAAAAAATGTTTATGGACTTTGGAACAATGAATATAAAGATATTAACAATTAATATTAGCCACTTTCAGTGACTAATCACACCCCCCAACTTGAGTTTTGCTAGTCCCGAGCAAAATAAATTACAAATATGAAATTCAAATCCCCTTTTCCAAAAACATTTTAATACACATTGCTCACCCAAATATCTAATACCAAAAAAAATTATGAAAACCCATCAAAATAATTAAAAACAAGCTAGGTCCATAAGCATATCCCAAGCCCAATCCCATTCCTTTGTTCAAATTCATCGCCACATTTCATCCAATTCCAATTAAGCATGATAAAGTGTTGTGCATCATTAAAGATATGGGGCCCATTTTATTGTTCAAGGGGAAAAAATGGAAGCGCTAGGTGGTAATCACATTAAACCTTAAGATGAGTATACTTTTTTTTGATTTTTTAACCACAATAGATATGAAAAGACTAAATCTGGGAAATACAACTATGGAGTCACGATCCCCAAGTGCCGGACGCCACACATATTGTCAATTTCATTCTCTACAATAGAGATATAAACCCTAACTCTGGGCAAGACAACTATGGAGTCATGATCCCCAAGTGCCGGACGCCACACATTTGGACAAAACATTGCGCTATGTGGTCATTTTTTTTGTTTTATTTTGTTTTGTTTTTTTTGGATACTCAAATTAAACTAAAAGTGACCCCAAAACACTATGCTATAATGAAAGGGACCCAAGAACTCAAATTTACACCCACAATATAGTAGACATGCATTGTGGCATTTTTATTAAGAGGATGAAAATGTAAACTTTGAAAAATCACATTGGATAACCGCACTTTCCAAAAACTATGCTCATGAACTTAAAATTGCATTAAAATCAGAATCAAGGCATATAAAATTATTTGATATCCAATTTTATAGTTTGCAATGTGTGTTATCATGTTCAAGGTTAATGGAATTTTTCTTTTCATGTATGTTTTTATTCACAAAAAAAAATCATTTTTTATCTCCCCCCAACTTAGAATAATACTATCCCCAGTGTTTAAAGAAAAGAAAAGTTAGAAGGGGGTAAGAGAGGAGTTCAAAGAAGAAATTTAAAATGAAAATCATGGAATGAAGTCACCTGGTGGTTGATGATGATAGTGCATGCCATAGTCTCCCTTCAATCCTGGATTTGAGTCTCAGCGGCTTGGATGGTGGTGAATGGATTTTCCTTATGGCTTACGACATGTCCTTTTATTTTTTTTAACCTATAAAAACATAAAAATAAAACAAAACAAAATAAACTGATGATACATTGTCTTCTTTATATTTTGTGGGTAAGGTATTACTCAAAGATCACACCACGTGACACGGATGAATATGACGATCCCCTTTCATACCTATACTTACTCATAAAAGAAGAACATGTCAACAACTTATGGTAATTTATTATATGAAAAATAAAATGATTCAAAATGATTGGAAACATGAAAACCATGGGTTGCCTCCCATGCAGCGCTTTTGTTTAACGTTGTTGGCTCGACTTGTACCCTCTAACTTATCCAATTCCAACTTTCAACATTTTTAGACCCCATTTTTGTCCACTTCAACTTGATTAAGATTGATTTTTTTATAATTTGATTCATGTGAAATCCCATGGTCAATAATGACTATGGAAGTCCAAGGAAATTTGGTAATGGTTGATTATGTTGAATTTCTAGTCTTTCCTAAGACATCAATGACCATTCCAAAATTATTGGTTTCTTGAGAAGAATGAACTACAAATACAAGGTTTTTCTTATCTCCTATAGTGGGATTTATGAGTTTGGAAGAAAGTAAAATAATTTTGAGCTCGGTTTTATTGAAATTTCCTAAAGGATATTGACAAATTAAATAAAAATCAGTTTCTTCTCCAAAACATTTAGAAAGAATTGGTTCATTTTGAAAATAAGATTCATCCTGAAAATTGTCTAGTTGAATATCAGAAGTGTGTATGGGATCAATGTTTGGTATTTCTCACAATTTTTCAGTGATTAGTGTTTTTGAAAAATCATTAATGGAGTTATATTCAGGAAACTCAATCCATGATGTCAAATTTTCCTTTTTTGAATCCAAAAAATCAATTTCCTCCTGATTTAAAGACCCTTCAAAAACTCCTCGATCCTCTCCAATTATCCCAAATCCTAAGTTTGGTTCTTCAATAAAGGCATGAGGGGTTTGTGTGTTACAAGATTATTCTATCAATATTGAGTAAGGGATGGTTTGAGTGGGAATGGGGTCCACACAAGTTTTAATGCTTTTTAGTTCTTATCTAAAACTTGGTACCTCTGAATTCATTTTTTCCATTTGTTCACACAATTTTTGAAGAATTGTTTCAGGATTAGGATTGATAGATGTTTTGACATCATGGAATTCCTCATTATTCATCTTTTGAATCATTTTTTATAGGTAGGGAAATTGATCTTTTAAACCTTCATCATTACAAATTTCGTTCATGTTATCAGGGGTGGGGTATTCATTCAAAGGTTGATTAAAAAAGGTTGGTGATTCCCAATGTGAATTTTCAAAATGATTCCATCCTGAGTTTGTGAAGGGATATTGTTGATTATACTCCATTGGATTTATTTGAAAATTTGGAATTGTGATTTTCTGGGGTAAAAAAAAAATAGAAAGGGGAAAAGATAAGAGAAATGGGGATGAGAAAATTGAAATGAGGGAGAATAGAAAGATGTTCTAAGGTGACTTACATGGTCCCCGACAATGACACCAAAATTTGGTTGCGCCCAAATTTACCCTACTGGTAAAAGAGGTCGATGTAGTACATGTAGGGGTCGAATCCATAGGGACTGAAGAAGTAACCTTGGGACGCTATGATTTGGTGAAGGACGAGCTTTGAAGTAGCCAACTTTGGGTTCGATTTTGGATGGTTTAAATAAAACTAAGAAACCTACCTAAATTCAATTCAATGAAAATGGGTTGATCTAGGATTATTCTCGGGGTGGATTGAATGAATTTTACTTTAGACAATTTTGGTTTTATTAATTCTTGATGAATCCATTCTTCAAAAATAACACCACCTTCATCATTTTTTGGTTTGGTGCTTACTAAACACAATTACTAATCCCCTATACACTTAGAGAACCAAATTCATGATCTCTCCGAGGTATATGGTCATTTATTAATTAAATTTAGTTTTCTCAAACACAGTAAAGATGAAGAGTATAAATAACTGAAGAATGAATGTCTTAAATTAATTATCCAATTAACAACAATTCATTCATAAAATAACATTCAATACAGCCTTTGCATCCTCCTAATATCAACCCACTAAATGGTTATCCCTCCATTGATGGTATACTCTCAATGGTGGGTGGAAGATGACTAACAAGAATTGGATTGAAGAAATTAAAACTGCAGAAATAACGAGCACTCCTCCGTGTGTGTGAATGAAATTCACACCTATGTGTGAACTAATTCAAAACAACACAGAGATATCACTGTGATTTATGATAATAAAGTTTTAATAAATTAAATGAAAAATATATAAGAGAAAGAAGTTTATTAAGAACATAAAGATACAAAAAAGAAACTTACATGGAAATGGAAAAAATTACAAAGGAAATTTGGAAGCATAACCTTACAATGAAACAAGCAACAAAAGATGATAAGAAAACTATCCACCCCTATTACCTTCACCAATAGCTCCTTATATAGGCATATTAGGAGCCTTAGGTCCATCCCCCAATAATTAATTCACCCCCAACAATTAATAGAGTCAAATGGAGGGTGAATAATCAAAATGAAATTGATGTTTCGAATTTGACCCGGAAAACTGTCCAGATTCGTCCACCATGTTGACGTGTGAATTCGAAAATTAATAAGGCCAAATCCAAAGGTTTTGTAGAAGGGAAATATCTTCTTCCATCTGTCCTATATGATCTGTAAAAATTTCAGGAAATTTGGCTCATCCGTTTGGATGTTATGGTCGAAATGGTGGGACGGATTTCTGTGTATTAATGTCGGGTCCACCATTTAAATCTCAACTTCATATCCATTTATCATCATGAAAACATCAGAATTAGCTCCATCCACAGTTTAATAAAATGATCCTAATATTTTTATCTTTCTACTGTATAAATTTTGGCTTCATTAGGCTTGGTTTCTGGGCCCCACATTTGTTTGATGGGCCTTAGGCCCATTATGCTTTTTCCAGCAAGTTTCTGCCTTCAGGTGAAAAATTCTCCATCTTCCTTTGGGATTCATCCAGCGGACCTAAAAGATAAAATGTTTCAAAAAAAGTGATCAATAATATCCCAAAATTTAAAATTCAGAAAATGAATATAATATTGTCAACAAACAAATGAATGATTGGGCCCAAATTTGCATTTTAAACATGAATTGAATTTTTGATGAGAAATGAAGTTCTATTTATGAAATGCACTAAAAACAATGTTTATGGACTTTGGAACAATGAATATAAAGATATTAACAATTAATATTATCCACTTTCAGTGACTAATCAACACACCTTGTATATTGGTGGTACATGGCGTGTATCTACTGGGTTGCCTCCTAGGAAGCACCTTTGTTTTAGGTTGTTGGATCGACCGACTTACCTCTGCTTACCTAATATGTATAGTGTAGAGTCTTCCCACTATGTATTAAATGTGATGGTAAGTCTTCATCCATTTTCTGTTCACCTTGAATGGTTGACCATCATCTCCAGAAATTTCCACCGCTCTATGATGGAATACTCGTATGACTCAGAATGGTCCTGACCATTGTGACTTTATATTTCCTAGAAATAATCAAAGACAGGAGTTAAAAAGGAGTACCTGATTATAGGGTTGGAAAGATTTTTGTGAAATCATCTGGTCATGGATTTCTCTCATCTTCTCCTTGTACAACTTGGCATTCTCACACACCTCCAATCGGATTTCATCAAGTTCCAATAGTTGGAACTTATTCTTCTCTTCATCTGCCTTCAGATCAAAATTCTGGGCCTTGATGGACCAGTAAGATTTGTTCTCCAAATCTACTGGCATATGGCATGGCTTTCCATAAATGAGGTGAAATGGGGACATCTCTAGTGGTGACTTGAAAGTGGTTCAATATGCCCAAAAAGCATTGTCTAGCTTCTTAGACCAGTCTTTCTTTGAAGTGTTCACCATTTTCTCAAGAATCTTCTTAAGCTCACGGTTGGAGAGCTCCACTTTTCCACTGTACTGGGGATGATATGACTCGAAGTGTTGAGCTAGCACCGGTGGATGGAAAATTCCTATTTCATCTCTGTAAATAGATGGCAGGTCATACTCTATGAGAGTACGGCGTGGAGGTGGAAAATGAGGGAGTGGAGGCGGCATGTATTGTTGCTCATGAGGGGTGAATTACGACCCCTTACCTAGATATAAGAATGGAATCCACTCTAGTTGGAACTATTGGAGCTGCTGTGGGCTATATCCTGGAGCAAGCAGAGCTTGCTGGTTCTAGTTGTCATCATGACCAAACGGTTGTCCAGCTTCTTAGACAACAGCTGGATCTCCTTTTTTGTTTCACACTATGATATTTTTTTGGTTGTGCTCGTCCATGAGTGCTTTTCATCTCCTCAAATGCGTTAGTTTGATCTATGGGTCAATTGGCAGAAAATCTGATGACTAAGAATTCTTGGAACGAGTGAGGTAGTTGCTCATACACCTATGAACCTACACAATACTAAACACACCAAGAGTAAATGATGAAAAATAAAGATAAACATAAAAGAGATTATAAAAGATATTTTTTGGGGAATTTTTAATTTTTTTTACTAAATTTGATACACACTTGATTGGAACAAAAAAAAATTAACTTTTTCTTCCCCAGAAACAACGCTAAAATTTGGTAGTCATTTCACTGAAGGTATGTTATCAGTGTCCCAAATTGTTTTACCATAATGAGTATAGTACCAGTAAGGAGTCAATCTATAAGGAAAAGAAGTTATTTTTGTCTTTCTTATCTAGTTTTTACTTGATTCAATTAAGTGTATTGAATTTAGAGTTTATTTTTAATGTTTTGAAGAAAAAGTGATTGGATTTCAATTTCTTAGAAAATTACTTGAAGGATAAAGGAAAACACAGGAATTTTGTTTTGATTCAAATTTAGAGGAAACTATGTTAGGGATATTGATTTTAAGAAGTTGTTATTAAATCATTTTCTTATGAATTTGTGTTGTTCATGATAACCCAAAACTTTGGTTTTTAATTGTGACAATGTTTCCTTGGTCTGGTAAACTATGTCTGGAACTGAGGAAACTGACTCCTTGGTCTGGTAGTCTGTGTTTTACAATTCTTTATTAGATTAGTCCATTTATGAGTTAGTGAATACTTCCAATGATCATGAAGGTATTCATCATTATTTTTCTTTTGAGTCCTTAAAAATTCTGCCCTTAGTCTAGCTCAAATTTTCGAGTGATAAAAATAAATGATTGAATAAGAATAAGAAGGTTTAACCAGAACAAACACAAGCATAACAACTAGTCCAAATGACAACTCTTTCATCACCCACATCCCCAACACACTGGGTGTTTTAGTTACACATATAAGAAAAGATGATAATATAACCCTCGATACCTGATTTGGTCATCACAAAAACTTTTAGGGGAGATTAGTTATTTGGTAGAATGGTGGAATGGAGGAGTAGTGGAATAACAGTAGCACAACAGCGGGGCAGAAGAACCTCCTTCCTTCAGATCCTTACTAATGACCCTTCAAACTGGAGGCCAAGACCTCTATTTATAGAAAACAAAAGTACACAGCGTGTATCAATAGTATACGCTGTGTAGTCTCATCAACATGCTTTCGCCATATTTTTCTCCACCGGTGGGTGGCCTAACACGTCGTCATTGACTTGGAACATGGTGTCGCCTGGTAGGTGGAGGTACAATACATGTAGCACCTCCATACATGGCATGTACTCTCATTCATCATCCACCAACCACTTCTAGAAGGCCCACATAGCTTGTAGATTGGTGTACATGACATGTATTAGTCATCCGACAACATGGGCATGTAGACTTCTTCTTATCCACCAACCTTTTCTAGAAGATCATACACGGTGTGTATATGATGTACACAGTGTATGCAGGCTTTTAAAAACATGCGCATGTACTTGGCCTAGCCAATCCATGTCTAAGTCTGAATGTACATGGCGTGTATATATGTACATGTCGTGTAGTGGGGAATTTTTGCTCAGTTTTCCCCCGATTCGTGTGTTTGGCCAGAAACCACCTGATAATGAACAAGATCACCAAAATCAAAGTATTTTTCCACTAATTAGTAGGTATTTTCTGAAAACATGTTCTTATTTTCAACAAAGTATGTGTAAATGTATACACAAATCGGAGGCATCAAACTCCCCCACACTTAGTCATTTACTCTCCCTCAAGAAAATCTCAACATCTGATTAAAAGAGTCTATATTTTAAAAGGAAGGCATTCAATTAATCATAAGTGTAAATGATAAAGTCAAAGGAGACAATTATAAAAAGGTATAAAACATTTTAAATTCATAAGATATTATAATCATGCCTCATATACAATTCAATTAACTACTTTCATCCTCCTTTAAACACACTTTTCAACCTTTCAAAAATAAGCAAGCCACTTGATGATCTACTTCACTAATAACATACTCAAAACTCAAGATATTTTAAATCAAAGTTATGCTCAATCAAAGATATATACACTCTATCCATAGGTTTTCAAGAAATCTAGTTCTATAATTTAGAAAATTTATTTACAAAAATCAGGAGGGCTTTTCAATAAGTTTCAGATGTCTCTGTTGCTAAGGGATGGTAGGTAAAGATGTGAAAAATAAACTCTGTGGCCTAAAAAGGGAGGCTAAATTATTTAAAAAACACTACATGATATTCAAAATAAAGCTAAATGTAAAAGCATATTCAACAAGCCTGGTAAAATTCTCTCATCACCACCATCTCCCTTATTTAGGTAGGGTTCACAAACCAACAAGTGAGTATAATGTCCCCTTGTCTATATTTTTTTTAACGAACAAAGGGGACCAATTTAGAAATTCCACAAATAAGGGTTTGGAATCCTCTCTTCCCCAAATGAACAAGAGGATCTCCCCCACACTTAATTTCTTAATGATTCACAAAAATATTCCATGTACTTCCAATTCCCTCTTTTAAGTTCAAGTGACTAATCATGTAAAGTAAAAAAATAATTAGGTTAGGAATGGAAATAGGATTGTAATATAGCTTCCTATCAAGGATGTTCATGGTTTCTAGGGGATTTACAAAGATCAGATGTAGGGTAGGTCTTAAGATAAAGGGTTTAAAACAATCTAATGCCTCAATAATCTTAATTTAATTAAAAAATTCTTCATGTTTTGAAAAGCAAACTTGAAAATTATGATAGTCATGTATATCCTAAGAATCTATCAAGAAATAGGATATTATAAAGAATACAATTAAGGGTTTAGAATACCTCTCAAGAGTGGGGAAAACAAATAAAGAGATAATCAGGTCGTGACTTGCATATAAATGATTATCCTAATCAATGTAATTATCCAAGGATTACAAGTTGTAATTTAAACTATATCAACAATCATTTTAAAACAATTAAGAACCAAAATAAGCATGAAACCATTAAAAATTTCCTAATTTTAAAATTATTATTTATAAATATGACCAATCAAAATTTCTTCATGTTTTCAAATATATCTTCCAATAATGATGTTTCCTAGATGTAGGTAAGGGAAAATACTAAGGTGTTCGAGAGACTCTCCCCCATACTTAATACTTCACATGGTCCACCAAGTGCCACAAAAAGGTGGAGAAGGCTATGTGGGGACACAATAGTGGACTAGGACGAGGGGAAGTAATGGAATAAGTAAAACATGAAAGAAAAATAAAACAAAGAAATCTAGAAAAACAAAACTCCCCTCATGTCAAGTTGAAGGAAGATGGGAAGTGGTGGATAAGTACAACCCAAAGCGTGCTAGAGTACCTGTGATGGTCATGGAAAGAAAAAACCTACAAGCATACACAAAAGAACACAGACACAAGATATCACAAAAAATATAGATATAGGTAATGGAAGAAATGTTCTCAAAAACTAGTTAGGGGGTCGCCTCAGAAGAGGTATCATCGTGTACAGAAGTAGCTGAAAAAGTAGGAGCAGCAGCCGTGGAAGCAGGAGGCTCTGAAACTGCATCTGAAATAGAAGTTGTAGTGGCCAGAGGTAGAGAGCCCTCGACTGGTGGTAGGGATGCCACTAAAGGGGAATCTGTGATGGAAATATCTACAAGAGGAGCCAAGCCGGGACCTATAGTGAAGATGAGGATAGAGTCCGTGGCCATGACATTGTCAAAATGTGGTATGGGGGAAGCTAGAGGTGCAGAAGGAGAATGAGTCACCGATGTAAAAGGAATCCCCTGATGTTGTAGTAGGAGCTCCCCCATCCTCTCAATACAGTCCAGGCACTGAGCAGAGGCGGTTTGCTGCTGAAGGAGAGAAGCTTGCTGTTGAAGGAGAGCAGCCTGCTGATGCTTTAGATGAGCCAGGTAGTGATCAATCTCAGCTAGGCAGATGGGGATAGAGAGGTCATCCAAGGGTGTGGAAGGGGAATCTGTAGGGGAGGTCTAGGAGAGGGAATGAGAAAGGAATAATGGAAGGGTGAGGAAGCTGGAAGGGGGGTGAAGGAGGGGAAAGGGCATTGGTGGGGGAAGGAGGGTCGACAGGGGGTGGGGGTGGTTCCTGGGTAAGTACATAAGCACCCCCTACTTCCAGACCAATCCCATGTGGATAATCCTGAGAAAGTCCATCCATTAGGGGGAACCTAACCAATCATGGGGAAGAGATGGCTCAAAAACACCAAGGTGGTGGGAAAGACGAGTGGCGTAGAACCCACCATTTAGGTTTCCCTGATGGCCGGTGAACATGGCATGAAAGTAGGAGGCGTCGAGGTTGGGGAGGTCAGGATAGTCCTTCCGGATGACATAAGTGAGGAGATCCATGTCACGGCCAGTCACAACCCCCATATCCTCGTGGCAGGGAAATAGGATGGTGCTAAAGAACCGGTGGGTGAAGCGGAGGATAGGGTCAGCGATGAGGGTACTCTTCTGGGAAGTGGGGGTGTAGCGGTGGTCAAGCCTAGAAATATATCACCACATGATAATGAGCTTAGAACACTCAGGACAGGTTAGGGTGGAAACAAGGGGTGGGGTGATGGGATGGGGATAAAAACCACATCCTCAGAAAAACTTGGTCGTAGTAAGGGAGAAAGGTCGAATGCCTAGATGAAATCAGACCATCGGGACCGCATCGCCAGGAATCTCCTGGTACTTGGGTCCATCAAACTCAAAGGAAGCAGTAAACTACAAAAACAAAAATTAGAAGTGCTGACCTGAAAGATAGTGAGTAACAGCTTGTGCCCAAGGAGATCCTACAACTTTCCCCAAATACCCAACTGTTGCGGTACACTGCTATCAAGATAATGAAGAATCAATGGGAGTGGGCGATGAGAGAAGCACCGAACTCTGTTGTGTTCCAATTCTATGACCGAGAACACCATTTAAAGATATGGGACACTGACAGGGGCCGGCCCCGGTGGTACAATAGTAGGGGTTGGCTCGGGTGTTGGATCAGTCGCAGTATATGAAGGCTTGCTAGATGTGGCAGTCGATGATGGATCAAATGTGACTTAGGAGGGATTAGAAGGTGTGTCAGTCGATGGTGAATAAATGATGGTGCTCAGAGGCTCTGTGCGGGGTGGTGGAGGTGCGGTACTGGGACCAACATCAACTGAGGAAGTGAGTGGTGGCCGGATGGCCAAAAGAGGAGGCTGGTACACCAGAAAGTCCGGAGCTAGTGTCGTCGTGGGCCAGAGTCATATCCAGCAAAAAGTGGGCATCTTGTCCTCAATAGCAGAGGCGGGCCACTTCCCACATGAAGGGTATCTATCTACCATATCCTGAAAAAGAAAGGAAAACAAAACAAAAGAAAAATAAAAGAAAAATAAAAATAAGAAAAGGTAAAAAACCAAAAAAGTAAAAAGTACATGGTGTGTAAACCCAGAATACTCGATGTGTAGTGTAAGGAGGTCATCATCCCGTGTTCTCTGGGTAGACACGTTGAGTGGACATGTACTAGCTAGGGAAGGATACACAGCCTGTAGACAAGAGACACGTCATGCATAGGAAAATTGTTTCCTGGCCATGTGGGTGTCGGACACGTGCTGGCCAAGAGAAATGGTTTACACGGCATGTACCAAACATACATGCCATGTATGTGAACATGGTTTGCCTGGCCGTGTGGATGAGGTACCCGGGCATGATGATGGATGGTACATGGTGTGTACCAAGCATACACATCATGTAATTTCAAATTTCAAATGAGTTAGTGTGTAGTCATGTACAAAAGTACACAACATGTGTTCTTAGTATCATGCCTGTGTACCACAGATGCTAAACGGTCGGCCGATCTATAAATCAACCTAAAATCTTGTAAAATGATGAAATGAAAAGTGGAGAACGACGTACTTGAACCGAAGATCGTAATGCAGAAGAAATCCAAACAAAAAGAACAATAATGGGGGATTGGGAATCTGGAAGCTGAAGGGAGTATGGGGGAAGAAAATTGGGAGAGAGGGGTGTCGCGTGATACAATATCAATTTGGGTGGGGCACAACTTTTTTAGACAAAGTACACGACGTGTACTCTAGCAGACACATCGTGTACTGCTTTATTTTAAGATATAATATAATTATTATAGTAAAATATTTAATAATTAATATTCATAATTAAAATAATATATATATATATATAATTATTTATTGAAAATAATTCTATACATGTAATTTATTGGTAGATACATGCCGTGTGTTCTAAAATTGGAAAAAGAGAAGTACAACCTTTGTCCAGTGCTTGGGTTGAGTTTCGAACCGGCGATCGACCGTTCCAAACGGAAGCCCTCAACCACTGGAGCAAAGGTTGTACTACTTCCAAAATTTATTACTTAAATATATTTAATGTATAAGTCCTATACTATATGGGAGAAAGTAAATGCATGGCCTGTGGTTTTTAATTAGACAAAAAGGGATAAAGCAGGGAGATTAGCCGAGTTTGAACCCGGGTCTTTTGGATCCAGGGCCGAGACTCTGCTAATATGAAAACTTCACCCACATATATTCCTTTATTTAGAAAATATTTTCAGTTATTAATGAAAACATGGTGCACATGATGTATATCAAAATACACACCGTGTGTTTTTTATTAAAAAGGACAAAATGATGGAAATGGGGCAGTTGTCCGGATTCAAACCCGAGTTTTTTGGAACCAGGTTATAACCCTGGCCAACTGATCCATCCCCATCATGGGTTTTCTTATAAACAAATATATATATATATATATATATATATAAAATATGAAAAATACCACACACTTTGTGTAATAAAACACAAGAATAAAAAGGAGGAACCTCGTGCCGAAGGTAGGTAGGGAGGGGTTCAAACCAGTGACGGCTCGGATAAACTCTAGTGACCTTACCATTGGCACCAGCATCATCCCTAGTTATTAATTAGTTAATCTATATATTTATAATATTAATAATATAAACTAAAAGGACTTAGTACACACCATTTATATTGGTGGTACATGACATGTATCTTATCAGTTGCCTCCTAGGAAGCACCTTTGTTTTAGTTCATTGGCTTGAACGACTTACCTCTACTTACCTAAGATGTATGGTGGAGAGTATTCCCACAATGTCTTCCATGTGATGGTAAGTCTTCAGCCGTTTTCCATTCATCTTGAACGGTTGACCATCCTCTCCATAAATTTCCACCGCTCTGTAATGGAATACTCATATGACTCAAAATGGTCCCGACCATCATGACTTTAGCTTTCCTGGAAATAATCAAATATGGGAGTTAAAAATGAGTACCTAATCATCTGGTCAGAAATATTTTTGTGAAATCATACAGTTTTGGATTGCTCTCATATTCTCCTTGAACAATTTGGCGTTCTCATACACCTCCAATCAGATTTCATCAAGTTATGATAGTTGGAACTTACGCTTCTCTTCAGCTTCCTTCAGATCAAAATTCAAGGCCTTGATGGCCCAATAAGATTTGTGCTCCAACTCTATTGGAAGATGGCATGGATTTCCATAAATGAGGTGGAACAGGGACATCCCTAGTGGTTACTTGAAAGCAGTCTGATATTCCCACAAATCATTATCTAGTTTCTTAGACTAGTCTTTCCTTGAAGTGTTCACCATTTTCTCTAGAATCTGTTTGAGCTCACGGTTGGAGAGCTCCACTTATCCATTGTACTAGGGATTATATGCCTCTAAGTGTTGGACTGGAACTGGTGGACGAACGATGCCTGTGTCAGCTCCGTGAATAGATGGCAGGCCGTACTCTATGAGAGTACAGTGTGGATGTGGCTGCTGAGGGAGTAGAGGTGGCATGTATTTTTGCTCCTGAGGGTGAAGTATAGACCGTGACCTGGCTATAAGAATGGTATCCAATTTGGTTGGAACTTTTGGAGCTACTTCGGGCCATATCCTGGAGTAAGTGGAGCTTTCTGGTTCCAGTTATCATCCGGACCAAAGGGCTATCCAGCTCCTTAGACAGCAGCTCGATCTCCTTCTTTGTTCCGTGCCATTGGATTGTTTTGGTTGTGCTCATCCATGAGTGCTCGTCACCGCCTCAAAAGTGTCAGTTCGATCTATGGGTCAATTGGGAGAAACTCCTATGACTAAGCATTCTTGGAATGAGTGAGGTAGCCACTCATGCACCTATGAACCTGCACAATACTAAACACACCAAGCGTAAATGAGGAAGAAGAAATATAAACAAAAAAGAGATTTGAAAAGAGATTTTTCTGGGAATCTTTTATTTTTATATTAATTAAATTTGATACAAAATTGATTGGAACAAAGAAAAATATAACTTTTTCTTATCTGGAAACGATGCCAAAATTTGGTAGTTGTTTCACCGAAGGTATGTTATCGGTGTCTCAATTTTTTTTACCCTAACGAGTATAGTACCAATAAGGGGTTGATCCACAGAGAAAATAAGTTATTTTCATATTGATTATCTATTTTTTACTTGATTCAATGGATTGTATTTAATTTATAGTCAATTTTTAATGTTTTGAAGAAAAAGTGATTGGATTTTAATTTCTTAGCAAATTACTTGAAGGATAAAGGAAAACACATGAATTTGGTTTTGATTCAAATTTAGAGGAAATTGTGTCGGGGATGTGGGTTTTAAGAAGTTTTTATTAAATAATTTTGCTTATGAAGTTGTGTTATTCATGATAACCCAACACTCTAGGTTTCAATTGTGATAAGGTTTCCTTAGTCCAGTAAACCATGTCTAGAACTGAGGAAACTGACTTCTTGGTCCGATAGTTAGTGTTTTACAATTATTTATTAGATCAGTCCATTTATGAGTCAGTGAATACTTCTAATGATCATGAAGGTATTCATCATTATTTTTCTTTTGAGTCCCTGAAAATTCTTCCCTTGGTCTGGCTCAAAATTTTTAGTGATAAAAATAAATGATTGAAGAAGAATAAGAAGGTTTATCCAGAACAAACACAATCATAACAACTAATCCAAATTACAACTATTTCATCACCCACATCCCCAAAAAACTGGGTGTTTTAGTTACACATAGAAGAAAATATGATAATAGTACCCTTGATACAAAATGTTGTCATCGTAAAAACTTCAGGGAGAGATGAGTTCTTTGGTAGAATGGTGGAATGGCAGAGTAGTGGAATGACGGTAGCATGACAACAAGGCAGCAGGACCCCCTTCCTTTGGATCCTCACTAATGAACCTTCAAACCAAAGTCCAGGGCCTCTATTTATATAAAATAAAAGTACACAACATGTATCAAAATTAAATGCCGTTTATTCTCATCAACGCGCTTTTGCTATCTTTTTCTCCACCAGTGGGTGGTCTAACATGACGTCTTTGACTTGGACATGGCGTCGCCTGGTAGGTGGAGGTACAAACCATTTAGTGCCTCCATAAATGACATGTAATCTCATTCATCATCCACCAACCACTTATAGAAGGTCCAAACGACATGTAGATTGGTGTACATGGCATGTTTTAGTCATCCGACAACATGGGCATGTAGACTTCTTCTTAGCCACCAACCTTTTCTAGAAGATCATACACGGCGTGTATATGATGTACATGGCGTGTGAATGATTCTAGAAACTTTTAAATGTACTTGGCCTATCCAATACATGTCTAAGTATGAATGTACATGGCATGTATATATGTACACGCAGTGTAGTGGGGAATTTTTTCTCAGTTTTCCCCCAATTCGTGTGTTTGGCCAGAAACCACCTAATAATGAACAAGATCACCAAAATCAAAGTATTTGTTAAAAACATGATCTTATTTTCAATAAATTATGTGTAAATGTGTACAAAAATCATAGGATCATATATATACATAATTTTAAATTAAATGAAACTAGTTCGTGATGTTCAGAAAAATCACCAAAATAAACTAAACATTTACCAGTAACTTTTATCAAATGAATCATCCACATGTCAGAAATAAAAATGATATTTGGGACCATATAAATTTATATAGGTGCACTAATACCATTTTATTTCACTTTTAGAGTTTTTATTTCCATTTTAAAATAAAATTCATAATTATACACAAATGAACCAATCCTAAAACCCTGAAACGAAGGCACCCGAGAAAATGAAAATAATGAAATGTTATTAGTGAATGGGTGATAAGATGTTATAAAAGTATCATATAAGGTATTAAATATGTGTATAGTTGTGGAATTAATTAATAACATTATATAAACCTTTATTCATGAGGATAAATCACACAAAACTAAAGGGAATCATGAGGTAAGGGTTTCTTAGCACACTTTTACTTCTGCGAGATATATGAATTATTCACCAATTATTTCTTATGTGTGGTGTATATACTACCCTTTTATATATAATATCATGAATATAATTATTTTTATGGTATTATATGGTTCATTTTATAATTAATACTTTTATGGTGAAAATAATTCAACTGATTACAAAGCAGTAGGGAAATTCTTAAAAAAAATTCCATTCTTTGGGTTAAAATTATAATTCCATGATTATGTTGCAATAAGATTATTTATGAAATTAATTTTGAATATATTATATTTTATTTCAAATTTTTTATGTGGATTTAAATTTAATACACATATTTTATTCATTTTATTAATTCTCCCTTCAATGATATGATATTTATAATGGACTTTCTTTTAAAAAATTATCTTTTTTAAATTTTCCCTTAAAAATATATTTATCTTCCATGTCCATGTTTTCTAAAATTGTTTCCAAAAATGTTTTTACTATTACCATATTATTTTTTAAATTCATTTTTACTCATGTTTTACTTTTTATGAAAAGTTTTGAAAGATATATTTTTTTTTCATTTTCTAAATAAGGTTTTTTGAGAATTTTTTGACAAAAATATGGAAGGATTTTTTTAACTTATACAGTGTGAGATAATTTTCCCATAATCATAACTCCTTAATGATTTAAAATGTCTTTTAAAATTTTATTTGATTATTTTCAAATAATTTTTTTTCTTTTATAATTACATAACCTTTTAAAAATAAGTGATTTTCAAAGTGAAAATGGGTATTTTCTTCAAGAATTAATCAATGATCTCATTTAAAGTATTGTAATTCATGTAAACATTATTTTTTGAATATTTTAATTCATTGAGTTTTATCTCTTACGATACCATGTTATATACTTAATTAAATGGTTTAATATTAGTTTGAATGGGGATATACTATTTTGATATCATTCACCATATTACTCTGGATGATTTTTAATTATGTTTAATAATTGGGAAAAGTTATTTACATTTTTATATTATAGTTTCAATACCAATTTATATATTGATTATGTTTCACCCATCTCATAAGAGGGATGAATTAGACTAAGTGACATGTGGGGTCTGATATATCCCCTTGATGCATTGGTAGGTCTCATGAGACAAACTAGTTTTGGTATTGGTTTATGTCTTACCTGTATATGTATGGTGTCTTGGTTGAAGCCTTGATGGTCTGTTATAATGTCTAGAATTATGTATTCCCTCATTGTGATATTATTTATTAATTTCACTATGAATATTTAATTACGACAATATCTATGGTTATGTTTTATATCTCATGTGATTATTTATATTGTATTATTTTATCATCTTTTATCCCAGCCATATTATGATCAAGTTATTGATTAAATAGAATATGTTTTAGTTATTTTCCTTTCCATAATTTTTATTACTTATTTATGTTAACTTCTTATGTTTAAATACCCTTAATGAGCACCTAAACTCACCCCTTTCTTATGTTTTATTTTTCCCTAGGATTCCAAGAAGTTTATTAAGAGTGATATATAGGGTTAAGCTATGAGAATAATAGTATTATCAAAGGATTTTCTATATTTTATTTTATATTTTCAATTGTAATGTGGGGTTAAAATATGTATCTATTTTCTAAGACTACTAAACTATTTGGTCCTTTGGGATGTGATTCGTTGTATATTTTTTCAATGTAGTAAAGTAATCACTGACTCTAGGATACTAGGGTTAGGTTTTTTATAGTTGGTATCAGAGAAATTTTAGTAGACAACTTGTGAACCAGATTTAGGAAAATAAAGATTATAGAATAAAACCTAATGAAAAAATTTGGAAATATATCCAAAATAAACTAAACTTATGATTTGAAGATTAGTTATAGAAAAAATTTCAATTAATGTTAAGTTTATCACTATTTTTGAGATTATACATTATGTTTCATAATGTTATGATATAATTTATCATATTCCATAATTTATAAATGGTTCCTAGCATAAAGAATCAGAACCACATTAATTCACATGATCTAAAAAGTAAGAATGATTATTATAGGTATGATCTTAAGCCAATATTTTTAAGGGAACTAGTATCCCAAACAATATCATCATATGTGGACATAGTATTATGTGTTAACAAGATGGATAAATAATTATTTGACTATTGTGGCTTTGAAGGAAAGAAAAAGAATAATATGATGTAATGGGAAATGATGGATAAATGAGGGAAGGGAAAGATGGATTTTCCAACATGTTATAACTATGGAAGGAAACACCTTGGTACATGATTTAGAGGAAAAGGATTTTTCTTAAAGTATAGATAAAACTCCACAATGCTTTTGATTTCAAGGGAAAGAAAGAATTTACCAATTTTCAATGCTTCAACTATAGAGATATGGGGAACTATGAAAATGAATGCCCAAAGTTTCAATGGAATATACCTCAGAAGAAGCTAATAGATCAAGGTAAAGCTTATGTTATTCATACAGATGAAATGGAATGATTATTGTTTAGGTGTTTTTGGGTCCATGAAATATGGTGTATGATATTATTGTTATAAGGATTGAATTTTGATACTTTTTCTTTAAGGATTTGAGAGCATATATCAAATGGTACCAATGACTAGGAAAAGTGATTCAGTGGAAATTTAACCATTTTTAAAACACGTGTTCGAAAGAAATATGACCCCGATTATGTTCATAATGTTGAGATAATAATATTGGGATAAATAGATGATATATCTTGGATATGATTAATGATTTTTTGAAAATTTTGTTTCTATTACCATTGATGGAGTTAAAAAAATATTTGTATTTAAATAATATATCCAATAATCTATGTTTTACTTAAGTAATAAGTAAGTGTGCATGTTTTAAATAAGGTTTTATGATAATTATTATTATTACCATCTTTTAATATAATACATGTAGAAGTTATTCACATGTTTATTATATAGATATTAATAACTACATCATCTTGTTTGAGAGATTAATAATAAGATAATTTTGAAAATATAGTAACCTTATTTATAAAGTTTTGGACCTTGATCTATTGGAAGGGTCTTATGGTTAACCATTTATGAAATGGTTTAAGTTTAAAATTTTATAAGGTTTTAAATAATAATGTATTTCTTCATATTTGATAACTTTTTCCAACTATATTAGTTTTGTAAAATAGTTTGAGATGGATGTAATGAACTGAAATTCTTTATAGATATTAAAATTTATGAAAAGTTAATTTTAGTGCTTCAGGCATAAAAAAAATCAATTTTTGATATTAATTTCTTGGATTGAGTGATAAAATTATTATAGACTTTGTCAATGATTTAATGAAGACTCTAGGAAAGAATAATGGAATATGGGAATGAAAAATAAAATGTATGAGATAATATTTGAGGTTAAAATGTTTCTTTAATATTTAATATATTAAGTTATTTTTGGAATTTTGTAAGGATTATATTAATATAGTTTTATAAAAAATGAAAACCTGCAGGTTAGGTGACAACTCGTCACATCCGACAAGGACATAAGACTTGAACCCACAACCAAATGGAAACAAGGGTGCTTTAGCAACCACTTATCTATGTGATGTCCTAGTTGGTATAACATAGTTTTTATTTTTTATGATATTAAATATAAACTATATGTTCACTTTACTAACCCTATATGATTAAGATAATATAATATTTTGTAATTTTAATGAATTTTGAAGAAAAATATTAGTTTGTGGTAGAAATTGTTTAAAGGATGAAACTCTAAATATCAATTAAGTATATTTCCTTATAGTAAGTAAAATTATTCCTCAACTCTAGGAAAATTATTTTTGAACAACAATGTTTTTCATTTAATTTTCTTACCGAGAAATCAATGTCCTTTTAACCCATCAAAGATTTATGGTTTTTTAATGGTAAATTTTCTAATGACCATTTTCTCTATCACTCTACATCAAAACTTGATAGTTATATTTCTTTTACATGTCCATTTTTTCACTTCCCACTAATGTTATCCTATAAGTAAAACTAGTTTTATGATGAACTTCTCATTTTTTCCTTTATTTTTAACAGGAATTTTTATTAAACCTTATTATGATGTGGGTTTCCCACAAAGAAATTTTAAAATATCAACCATGGTTTTTAGAAGTAAAATTTAAAATCATGAGGATGAAATTTATTAAAGTTGGGGAGAATGTAACACCCTAATATTTTAAAAGAACACTGTGTCTGATAGTTTACATTGCACAGAATACTAATCTTAAATGAACTTCAAAATATCATTATTTATATCTAATAGTTATAAATTATCAATTAAATTAGAAGGTTTAAAAAATATTAACTATATTATGAAATAAATATGAAGTTCATATTCAATAAAAATTTAATTATTCTTAGGAAATGAACACATAATTTTTAGAGTTACTTTGTTCTTAAAATATATGTTTTCTTTATAAAGAGGTTTTTATTACTTTACATGAGAAAATAAATAAAATTAATTATAAAACTTTTATAAAATTTATTTGAAAAAATAAACTTCATTTTTGTATTAATCATGTAAAAATTATCTTAGGGTAATTTTTTGGGATTTAAAAAAAATGAATTTAGGATTAAAAATTGAAAATATTATTTTTACAAAATACCATAAATATTATGAAATAATTATTATATGATCATAATTTAAAATTTATCAACCTTTATTATTTATAAAAATAAATTTATTTAATTACATAATACATAATGTGTTAAATTTAGAAACACATGTTTAACAATTTTGAAAACCATGATTTTAACCTTAAACAAAAAAAATTATTTTTATGAGTTATATGTGTAACATATTTTGAATTTATTTTTATTAATTTTATAAATTTAATAAATTTAAATTAATTCCATATTTTTAATCATGATTTCCAAATAATTTTATAATTTTTTTTTCATTTTTTGGAAAAAAATTACCATGGTAAAAAAATTATTGTGGTATATTTAAAATAATGTAGCGGGTTAAAGTTAAATGGTAACAGTATAAGATACCTAAAACTTAAAAAATTAAATGGGTGTTTGATGTGCATATATACCTTAACCATCCTTTAAAACATTAATTATCATCCAAATTATTTGTAATTAATTCCACCCACATGTGGTTGGATTTAAATATAAAATAATCATTATTTAATAACTTAAAACCACCCCTCCTCAAGTATAAATAACAATCATCACCACCCCATTTCTCCTAAATTGACTTTAAGATTAAAAAATATATAAAAAACCTCTTATATACACTCTCCCCACTTATAAGTGCTTCTGGTCTCACTAAAATACCAATTCTAAGGTCTTTAAGGGATCCTTGAAGGATGTGATATTCAAGAAGTAATTTTCAAAAACCACCTCTCTTATTTTATTTTCTTCTTCTACCTTATCCTCACATCCTTCATCCATAAAGTAATAATGACTATAGAATATTGTAAATATAGGAATTTTATATTTCTAATGTAATATCTTATATCTATCTCTTTCATTACCTCTTATTATTTAAAGAAATGAAACCATTTTCCAAATTATGGCGATTAATTATATCCATGAATAATGATTTTTCATTTTCCATTAACACATTCAAGGCTAGTAATAAAAGTATTATACTATTTAAATAATATTTTAATAGGTATATTATAACCTATTTCATGTTATATAACTAATATATACACATAATATTAAATAAAATGAAACTAGTTTGTGATGGTTGGAAAACCCACCAAAATAAACTAAACTTTAATCATTAACATTTTATCAAATGAATCATCTTCATGTTAGAAATAAAAATAATATATGTAATGTCACGACCCCATACCACCAAAGATGCTCCTCCTGAGCTAGAAATGGTGAAAGGGAGATAATGACCCCCCCGAGTCCCGCCTCCAGTAGGCCCCGGGGTGGCGACTAGCACCAAGGG
The DNA here is from genome assembly GCA_963277665.1 of Viscum album. Lineage (NCBI taxonomy): Eukaryota > Viridiplantae > Streptophyta > Magnoliopsida > Santalales > Viscaceae > Viscum > Viscum album. Next base: position 399,958,385 of record OY728148.1, read on the forward strand.
TATGAGTTTTCACAAATATGGGAGACATTACCCTTTTTTATTATTTAGGATTGGGAAATAGGACAAGTCAACCACTAAAAAGGAAAAGAACTAGTGTATATAAATAAACCCAAACCAAGCCCACATGCATGTTTAAATAATTTTATAACAAGTTACAAGTACAAGAAAGCTCAAAGTACAATACCCAAAAGAAAACAAGGTACAACAACAACAACAACTCTAATTTTCCGACTAGTAGGGTCCCGCATGGCCCTAGTAGTCCTCCTAGAAACCTGAAAGTAAACGTAGGGTGAGCATACGAGTATACTCAGTATGGAAACCTAAAGCTCTCATGCACAAGTGGGGAGACATCCTAATATCCTGTGAGAACAACAGAAGAAACCTAGCAAAGAATTCTATCCAACCAACCTCACCAGCCACACTCACCAAAAACACAAGCACAACAGGTAGTAGTATATAAGAAACAAGAGTATTGGGTACCCCACACCATTTCCCTTTTGTTAGCTGCTCTTCGTAACGGTGAACGTCCTGATGCTACCACACTCTCCCCGCTCGCACACACCTGGGCCTCACTACCACGTATCCCGTCCGCACACACATGGTCCTCAGAACCACGTATCCCGCTCGCGCACACCTCGGCCTCACAACCACATATCCCGCCCGCACACACCTGGGCCTCACAACCACGTATCCCGCCCGCACACACCTGAACCTCATCCTGAAGATTCTTAGGAAACAGTAGAACCTGCCCGAATAGTCTTGGGCTAAAACCACCCCAATCAAAACCTACCCGAAGAGTCTTAGGTGTAAGGTCGCCTCAAGCCATCACAGCCTAGGGGAGAAGGAGAAGGAAGGAGCTAGTAACTAAGGGAAAAACACCATCTCCCATGAAATGGGAGTGTTCGGCACTAAGTGCTCAACATGGGTGGGGTGCGATAAAACACAAAAGATATATATATATATATATATATATATATATATATACCAACCAAACAACCCAACCTATGGCTTCTAAACAGAGAAACTGAGCACGTGCCTCGGCACTGCTACTACAAAGCATGCATACAACAAACAACCCCAACCCCATTTAGGTTTTCAAGTTTCAGTAGAATTAGTTTATTTAGTTCCTTAACTACTGGGAAACTATTCACAACCAACCACATCGATCGTTCGTAAAGCATAACCCTGCCATCCAAAAATCAAGTTAGGAAAACACAAGCAACAAAACCAAGTCCTCTTATTAACCAACCAACCCCGTTTATTATTAAACCCGTTCCATTACCATGACCCACCATTCATTAACTCTTACACTTTTTATTTAATAATCATAACCCATAGCCCGTTCACATTCAAACACATCCCTGCAGCCCCACTACCAACCACCATAACCATGACCACACCGAACCCACACATCATCATCCCTTTAATACCATTTATTGTAGCCCCGCTACCCACCCTATCCACAACAACCCACAAAACACCCCCCTCACATTCTACATAACCAATCCAACACCCACATGTTCATTATTCCATTTTTTAACTGGGGTGATCACACAAGGGTTCCATATTTTAACAGCCAACTTTACGTGATTAACCAATTTTCACATTCTAAAAATTTCCATCCATAAGAAAATCCAGAAGGAGAGGGAAACATTTAATTGCATAAGCAAAGGCCCCCAACGACCGTGATTTTCTGTAGGCAGAAGCTCATTCAATTCACAACATAATATCACAGGATATAAAGTAATAGTAATCACAACTTCCCATCCCCGTTATTTAACTAGTTATTATCTTTATTTAAATGTTCAAATATTCCACATGAAAATAAGAGGATACCCACCCCGCATGATGCAAAAATTAGAGAGATGAAGGTAAGATCCCTACCTCAACAGGTTCCTGATCGCAACGCTCCCCCGGATCAACCTTAGAAGATGTCCGTCGGCGTCCGTCACTTCTATCGGGTCCCGGAAAAACCTCCTCGGGTGGAGTTCAGAAAGTAAAGGCCGAAGGAAAGACAACAAATCCAAGCTCGGAAGCTCCACCTCGTCGTTACGATCCCGTGGCCGCTGACAGATCATAAATCAGAGCTCGGACGAAGAAGTTATGGAAGGAAGAGCCTTCAAGTCTGTTAAGAGAGCTCTACTCAGAGGAGAGGGGAGGAGGGGTTTGTGTTGAAAAGGAGGAGGGGAACCCTCCTTTTATAGGCATGAAAAGAAAAAGTACATGGCGTGTACTTTATGGTACACGGTGTGTACTTGGTTCTTTCACACGGTCTCCACGCGGCTTCCAACACGACTCTGCGGCCGTTGACTGGTCAACAAACGGTTTGAGGGTAACACATATGCTGGGAAGGACTACACAGCATGTAGTTTGGACACATGGCGTGTACTCATTTATTTCACATGGAAAGGACACGACTCCAAAACGACACATGGTCGTTGACTGGTAACGTGTATGTGGGGAGGGAATACACGGCGTGTAGAACTGGTTACACGGCATGCACCCATTATTGCACACAGCAAGGACACAGCTTGCAACACGGGGTGTACCCGGAAAGGGAGTACACGGCGTGTACTCAAACTACACGGCGTGTAGTTTCAAAATTCTGGAAAGTGTGGGAAAAGTCCATCTTACCCTCTAGAACACTTCTTGACCTTCTTTTTGACAAAGGAAAGGGATGGAGAGGTCCGGACCATTACATAAGATACCTCTTAAAACATTATCAACCCAGAGAATTCAAAAACCAACCCAGTGGAACCCAACAAGATACCTCTTAGGGTTCTCGTTATAACAGGAACCCAACCAACAAACCTAATCATATGTGTTAGGAATTCCTTCTCCTATGTCGAGATATTATCCGCTTTAGGCGACACTGACTTGCCTACACGGGTTTAATCGCATCCTCATTAATGCGTCTCAATTAAGAATTGGGTCTTCCCACTTTCATACATTAGGATTTTTCAACTCGCACTAACCCCAACACCACACAACCAACACACTGCCCGAACACGTGGGTTTGGGAAATTCCTTCACCTATGTCGAGATATTATCCGCTTTAGGCGGCACTGACTCGCCCACACGGGTTCAATCGCATCCACATTAATGAGTCTTGATTAAGGGTTAGGTTTTTCCCTTTCCCACACATCCGGACATGTTACACATTACCAGGGAACAAAGAAATAAAAGGTCTCACAACTGACAAGCCAAGCATTCCATATATCAAAGGTACAAAGTACAACATCAACACAAATCTCAAAAGAACAAGGAAAAAACACAAGTCAAAACAAATCCGGGTACTGAGCGTGCATCTGGGTCTCCCGCTCGCAAGTGCTCTCCTCGAGGCCTCCATGCCTCCACAACACACGAACCAAGGGAATGGTTCATCCACGGAGCACCTTCTCTTTACGATCTTCGATTCTGACTGGTCGTTCCTCGAAGGTCGCGTCATCTCCCATATCTAACTCTCCCCAGTCGATAACGTGGGAGTCATCGTGTAAGTACCGACGAAGCTGGGAGACGTGGAAGATGTCATGAACCTTCTCCAACTGAGGTGGCAGGGCCAGCTGATATGCCACCTCACCGACTCACCTCATCACCTCAAAAGGTCTGATGAACCTAGGTGAGAGCTTGCTCCCTTTCCCAAACCTCTGCTGCCCCCGTCGAGAGGAAACCTTCAAGAACACATGATCTCCCACCTCGAACTTCAAGGGCCTCCTCCGAAGATCAGCATAAGACTTCTGTCGGTCCTGAGCTGCTTTCATCCTCTCACGTACAAGCTGGAATTTCTCTATGGTGCTCTGTACTACCTCTAGACCAAGAGCACCTGTCTCACCAACCTCTGCCCAAAAAATGGGTGAACGACATGGCCTTATATACAAAGCCTCAAATGGTGCCATGCCAATAGTATAGTGGAAGCTGTTGTTGTAGGAAAACTCTACTAAAGGCTAGTGTCATACCCATGATCCTCCGAAATCCAGAACGCATGCTCGTAACATTTCCTCCAATGTCTGGATAGTCCGCTCCGTCTTCCCATCGGTCTGGGGGTGGAAAGCAGTGCTAAGGCGTAGCTGGGTGCCAAAATCATGCTGTAACCCCCTCTAGACTCATGAGGTAAACCGAGTATCCCGATCTGAGACAATAGTCTTTGGGACTCCATGAAAACATACCACCTCATCTACGTACCTCTGTGCTAAGGTACTCACCGGTCCTGACTCCTTAATTGCTAATAAGTGAGCCGATTTCATTAGTCGATCCACCACCACCTATATAGCATCATAACCAGCCTGAGCTCTGGGTATCCCTATGATGAATTCCATTGAGATGTCATCCCACTTCCACTCGGGGACATCTAAAGGATGCAAAAAACCACCGGGAACACGATGTTCAGCCTTCACTTATTGACACACTAGGCATTTAGCCACAAATTCCGCCACTGCCCATTTCACCCCGGGCCACCAAAACTGATCCCTTAGGCCTCGGTACATTTTTGAAACTCCTGGATGTACCGCCAAGGCTGAGCTATGGAACTCACGGAGAACTCCCTCACGCATAGCCTCCGAAACAAACAAACTTCCATGGAAAAGCATTCGATGTCAACTGTCCTCTGACCATCCTTCTGGAGCGTTCCCATGATCGACACGGTCCCGTATCACTTCCGCCTCGGAGTCCCCCCACTGAAACTCTTCCACCTACTGCAATAAGGAGGACTGCACCATCATCTGAAATGAACATCCTCTAAAACCTTCTACCCTTGCATCCAAGTGTAAGGCAGCCAACTCTCCCATCGCCTTCCAAGCATCAGCGGATTCCCGAACTACTTCCTGATGCGACTTCCTGCTCAGGGAATCAACCAAAACATTTCCCTTATCTTCAGTTTAAGAGATCTCAAAGTCATAGTCTTGGAGAAACTTGACCCATCTCCACTGCTGTAAGTTCAGGTCACACTGGGAGAAGATATAACACAATCTCTTGTGATCTGAGAAGACCACAAAGAACTCCCCAAAGAGGTAATGTCGCCACAACTTTAGTACGAACACTACTACTGAAAGCTCCAGGACATGGGTGGCATAGTTACGCTCGTGAGGGCACAACTGCCTAGACCCATAACAAATCACTCCCTTCTTATGCATCAACACACACCCCAGACCAAGGCCAGAAGCATCACAAAACACCTCATACAACAACCCTTCCTTTGGAAACCTGAGTACGGGAGCACTGACTAACTTCTCCTTCAGGTAGTCAAAAGATTTCCGGCACTGCTCGCTCCATAGGAAGACTTGGTTCTTCCTCATCAAAGTTTTCAAAGGAGAAACAACTCGATAGAAGTTCAAAATGAACCTCCGATAGTAACCTGCTAACCCCAGAAAACTACGAACTTCTGCCACGCTCTTGGGTGCTGCCCAAGAAACAACTGCCTCCACCTTTTACGGGTCCACCGATACTCCATGATGAGACACCAAGTTCCCAAGGAAGTGTACTTCTTGTGTCAAGAACTTACACTTCGACAATTTCACATAAAGCTGGTGGTGTCAAAGGACTTCCAAGAATTCCCTGAGATGCTCAACGTGCTCCTCCTCTGACCTTGAGTAGATCAGGATGTTATCGATAAACACAATGAAGAACTGGTCCAGAAACTCTCGGAATACAAAGTTCATAAGTCCCATGAACATAGATGGTGCATTCGTAACTCAAAACGGCATCACTACAAACTCAAAGTGCCTATACCTGAACCTGAAAGCCGTCTTCGAGATGTCACTGTCCTTTACCCTCAGCTGATGATATCCCGATTGCAGATCAATCTTAGAGAACCAACCTGCTCCCCTCAGCTGGTCGAAGAGATCATCTATCCTTGGAAGGGGGTAGCGGTTCTTGACCATTACCTGGTTCAAACTTCGGTAGTCTATGCATAGCCTGAGACCACCATCTGCCTTCTTCATGAACAAAACTGGAGCACCCCATGGCAACACGCTGGGTCGAACAAAACCCTTCTCCATCAGATCATCAATCTGAATCCGCAACTCCTGCAACTCCAAAGGTGCCATCCGATAAGGGGCCATCGAAATCGGACGAGCACCAGGTTGTAAGTCTATCCCGAACTCAACGTCACGTCGGGGGGGGGGGGGGTAGAGTCACAACCTCCTAAGGAAAAACATCGAGGAACTCCCCAACAACTTCCAGGACATCTATCATCTCTGTATCAGCTGGAACCACTGATAACCCACCTAACAAGGAAAGGAGAGTCTCCACACGCCGACTTCCCACCTGATAGCTCCTCTAGCCAACAAAAGATACGCGCTGCCCATCCACGTCGGAGAAAACGAATCTTCTTCGGAAGCAGTCAATAACGGAACTAATAGAAAACAACCAGTCGATGACTAGGATGACATCGTATGGCTGCATCTGTAACAGAAGAAGGTCCCCACTAGATCGATGTGGTCCTAACATTAGCCCACATCCCCTTCAAACACAAGATACGCTGGTCTGGCCTCCAACTGGTGTACTCAGCACCAGTGGTACGGAAAGTCTCTCTACGTCTATTCCCAAATCATGGGATAGACCAGGTGCAACAAAGGAGTGTGAGGCTCTTGAATCGAACAAAGAAGAAACAAGAGTGATGAACAAACAAATCGTACCTCGAACCACCTCTGGTACTGCTGGAGCTGTCAACTCTGATGCGTGCAACTGTCCACGCCCAGTTCCTCTGCCTCTCTGATGTCATCCACCTCCCTGACCATGCCCTGGTCGAGGTCCCTGAGGAGCACCCTGAGGTCGGCCTCCTCCGGCAAAGTCTTCCCTCAGAGGAGCATGGTCCTGCTACTTTTGGAAGGGCCTCGTTGGAAACTGGTGCTGCTGAGGTGGGCGCTGAACCTTCCGACCTCCACCATACTGAGCTCGGGTCGGGCACTGACTCTGAACGTGCCTGAAACCTCCACAAGAAAAACACTTCAGTCCTGGGCTCGTGAAAAAAGGACGAGGACCCGAAGATCTGAACTGGAACTGCTGGGGCCTGCTCCCCACTGGCCTGAACCTGGAAGGTCCCGTCGCAGGAGACCTGCTGCTGACTGCCTTCCCCTTTGACGACCCTGGCTGGATCCCCTCTCGGGGTGCACCTCCCAGCGAGTGCATCCCCTCTACAACCTCTTCCTTCTTCTGTACTACCAAGTACTCTGGAAGGGTGAAGGGGGTGACAACATACTGGAGCGAAGGACGGAGTGACTCCTCCAAACGTCTCACCCGAGACTCCTCATCCGGAAAGAGATCCGGAGCAAAGTGCAGGAGATCCTTGAACTTGATCCCCAGCTCTCGTACCGACATACTCCCCTTCTGAAGGGAGAGTAACTCCTACCGCTTCTCCGCCTTGATCATGGAAGAAAGGAATTACTCTCAGAATTCCTTCTCAAAGTCAGCCCATGGAACCTCTGCCTCTATCCTCTCTCCGAGGTAGAGCATCCACCACTGTCGCGCCACACCTCTCAGCTGACTAACTGCTAGGGGAACCCAGTACTCCCTCGGAGCACGGATCAAGGTAAAAGTGATTCCTAGCTCCTCAATCCACCCCTCCGTCTCCGTATCCAAAGTACTACCCTCGTACTTCTTGAGGTTTTGCCACTGGAAAGAACAGAGAGTCTTCTTCCACTGGCTGTCTTCCTACCCTCGGTCAATCCTCAACTAATCGACCGTCTGAATCTTCTGGGCCTCGGCCATCTGAGCCACCCGGGGATGACATCCAAGGGCCATAGCTATACGGTAAACAAGGATCGCCTAAGCCCAAGTAGTAAGGAAAAACTCAAGGCTTCATTTTATCATTTTATTTCAATTTCTTTCCCAGAACACCCAAATCAAGTAAAAAACAATCATGACGATGCATGTACCTTCCCTAAAGTCTCTACCCTACAATTAATGTAGTCTCACTTGGTGGTTCGGTAGGCTCAGAGTCCTTGCATCGGATCACGGGAGGCTCTAAAATCCCGTGTCCTAGCCGGTCTTCCCTGGCCTATGTCACGCACTAAGATTAATTAACATTGTTTCCCTACCATCCCATACAATCCTCATTGTGCCTAACTCCAGACTCCATCCTATATCTCAACCATCACCTATGATACCATTCTATCACGACCCCCTCCCACTAAAGATGCCCCTCCTGAGCTGGAAATGGTGAAAGGGAGATAATGACCCTCGAGTCCCGCCTCCAGTAGGCCCCGGGGTGGCGACTAGCACCAAGGGTATGAGTTTTCACAAATATGGGAGGCATTACCCTTTTTTATTATTTAGGATCGGGAAATAGGATAAGTCAGCCACCAAAAAGGAAAAGAACCAGTGTATATAAATAAACCCAAACCAATCCCACATGCATGTTTAAATAATTTTATAACAAGGTACAAGTACAAGAAAGCTCAAAGTACAATACCCAAAAGAAAACAAGGTACAACAATAGAAAAAACTCCAACTGTACGACTAGTAGGGTACCACACGACCCTGGTAGTCCTCCTGGAAACCTAAAAGTAAATGTAGGGTGAGCATACAAGTATACTCAGTAGGGAAACCTAAAGCTCTTGTGCACAAGTGGGGAGACATCCTAATGTCCTGTGAGAACAACAGAAGAAACCTAGCAAGGAATTATATCCACCCAACCTCACCAGCCACACTCACCAAAAACACAAGCACAACAGGTAGTAGTATATAAGAAACAAGAGTATTGGGTACCCCACACCATTTCCCTTTTGTTAGCTGCTCTTCCTAATGGTGAACGTCCTGACGCTGCCACACTCTCCCTGACCACACACACCTGGGCCTCACTACCACGTATCCCGCCCGCACACACCTGGGCCTCACAACCACGTATCCTGACCGCACACACCTCATCCTCACAACCACGTATCCTGCCCGCATACACCTGGGCCTCATAACCACGTATCCCGTCAGCACACACCTGGGCCTCCTCCCGAAGATTCTTGGTAAACAGTAGAACCTGCCCGAAGAGTCTTGTGCTAAAACCACCCCAATCGAAACCTACCCAAAGATTCTTAGGTGTAAGTTCGCCTCAAGACATCATAGCCTAGGGGAGAAGGAGCAGGAAGAATCTAGTAACTAAGGGAAAAACACCCTCTCCCAAGAAATGGGAGTGTTTGGAACTAAGTGCTCAACATGGGTGGGGTGCGATAAAACACAAAAGATACACATATATATATATTTACCAACCACACAACCCAACCTATGGCTTCTAAACAAAGAAACTGAGCACGTGCCTCGGCACTACTACTACGAAGCATGCATACAACAAACAACCCCAACCCCATTTAGGTTTTCACGTTTCAGCAGAATTAGTTTATTTAGTTCCTTAACTACTGGGCAACTATCCACAACCAACCACATCGATCGTTCGTAAAGCATAACCCTGCCATCCACAAATCAAGTTAGGAAAACACAAGCAATACAACCAAGTCCTCTTATTAACCAACCAACCCCATTAATTATTAAACTCGTTCCATTACCATGACCCACCATTCATTAACTCTTCAAATTTTTATTTAATAATCATAACCCATAGCCCGTTCACATTCAAACCCATCCCTGCGGCCCCACTCCCAACCACCATAACCACGACCACACCGAACCCGCACATCATCATCACTTTAATACCATTTATCGCAGCCCCGTTGTCCACCCTATCCACAACAACCCACAAAACACCCCCATCACATGCCACGTAACCAAGCCAACACCCACATGTTCATTATTCCATTTTGTTTAACCGGGGTGATCACACAAGGGTTCCAGATTTTAACATCCAACTTTACGTGACTAACCAATTTCCACATTCCAAAAAGTTCCATCCATAAGAAAATCTATAAGGAGAGGTCAATATTTAATTGCGTAAGCAAAATCCCCCAACAACCGTGATTTTTTGTAGGCAGAAGCTCATTCAATTCACAACATAATATCACAGGATATAAAGTAACAGAAATCACAACTTCCCATCCCCATTATCTAACCAGTTATTATATTTATTTAAATTTTCAACTGTTCCTCATTAAAACAAGAGGATACCCACCTTGTATGATGCACAAATTAGAGAGACAAAGGTAATATCCCTACCTCAACAGGTTCCTGATCGCAACGCTCCCCTGGATCAACCTTAGAAGACGTCCGTCGACGTCCGTCACTTCTGTCGGGTCCCAGAAAAACCTCCTCAGGTGGAGGTCGGAAAGGAAAGGCTGAAGGAAAGACAAAAGATCCAATCTCAGAAGCTCTACCTCGTCGTTACGATCCCGTGGCCCCTGACGGATCGTAAATCGGAGCTTGGACGAAGAAGTTATGGAAGGAAGAGCCTTCGAATCTCTTAAGAGAGCTCTTCTCAGAGGAGAGGGGAGGAGAGGTGTGTGTTGAAAAGGAGAAGGGTACCCCTCCTTTTATAGGCGTGAAAAGAAAAATTACACAGCATGTACTTTATGGTACACAGCGTGTACTCGGTTCTTTCACATGGTCTCCACGCGGCTTCCAACACGGCTCTGCGACCGTTGGCTGGTCAACACACGGTTTGAGGGTAACAAATACGCGGGGAAGGACTACACGGCGTGTAGTTTAGACACACGGCGTGTAATCATTTATTGCACATGGCAAGGAAAAAACTCCAACAGGGCACACAGCCGTTGACTGGTAACGCGTACGCGGGGAGGGACTACACGGCGTGTAGAACTGGGCACACGGCGTGCACCCATTATTGCACACAGCAAGGACACGGCTTGCAACACGGGGTATACCCGGAAAGGGAGTACACAGTGTGTACTCAAACTACACGGCGTGTAGTTTCAAAATTGTAGAAAGTGTGGGAAAAGTCCATCTTACCCTCTAGAACAATTCTTGACCTTCTTTTTGACAAAGGAAAGGGACGGAGAGGTCCGGGGCATTACATGGAACCATTTAAACTTATGGAATTTCATAAATAAAATTTAAATTTACTTCCAAATTTTTATTTACATTTTATAATAAAATCCATAATTATACACAAATGTACCGATCATGGAACCATGAAACGAACTTACCCAAAACAATGAAAATAATGAAATATTATTAATAAATGGGTGGAAATATGTTATAAAAGTATCATATAAGTTATTATAAATATGTTTATAGTTACTTAATGAATTAATAATATTATTTAAACCTTTATACATTATTTTAAATTACACAACACTAAAGGGAAGCGTGAGGTAAAAGTTTCTTTTCTCGCTTTTACTTCTGTGAGATATATGACTTATTTACCATTTATTTTGTGTGTGTGTTGAATATATTTTAATTTGATATATAATATCATGAATCACATTATATTCATTGTATTAAATGTTTCATTTTGTAATTATTAATTTTATGGGTTATACGATTTGACTTATTACAAAGTTGTAAGGAAACTCTTAACCCAATTTCCATTCTTTAGGTTAAACTTATACTTCCATGATTATGTCGTACTAATCTTATTTGTGAAATTAATTTTGAATATATTATTATGTATTTATAAAAAAATTATATGTATTTACATTTAATGTACATATTTTATTTAATTTATTAATTCTCACTTCAAGGATTTGATATTTTTTGCTGACTTTCTTTAAAAAAACTATCATTTTAAAGTTTCCCTTAAAATGATCTTTTTCTTATACGTACATGTTCTCTAAATTTTTTTCCAAGAATATTTTTAATATTCTCCTATTATTGTTTAAATTAATTTTTACTCATGTTTTACTCTTTATAAAATGTTTCTAATGGTATATTTTATCTTTTTCTAAACAGGGTTCTTTGAGACTTTTCTGATAAAAATATAGAAAGGATGTTTTTTAACTTATACATCGTGAGAATATTTTCCCATCATTATGATGTCTTAATTTTTTAAAAATTATTTTAAAATTATTTTTTATTGTTTTTTAATAAATATTTTTAAATAAAATGTTTTCTTTTATAATTATGTATCATTTAAAAAAAAGTGATTTTCAAAGTGAAAATGAGTATTTTCTTCATAAAATTTTCTATGATCTCATTTAATGTGTTTTCATCTATTTAAAGAGTCTTTGTTGATTCTTAAGCCTCATTGGGGTTGATATTTTATAATACCGTCTTCCATAATATATTAAATCATTTATGATTTTTTTGACTGGGGATATACAATATTGATACCATTCACCATATTACTCTGGATGGTTTGTAATTATGTTTACTAATTAGAGAAAGTTATTTAAATTTTTATGATTATTTTAATAAAAATGTACATTTTGATTATGTTTTACCCCTTCCATAAGAGTAATTAATTTTATTTAGTAATTTATGGGTGGAGCTCATTTTAGCCCCTCGATGGATCGGTAGGTCTCATGAGACAAACTAGTTTGGGTATTGTCTTGTGTCTTATCTGTTTATATATGGTATCTTGGTTGAAGCCTTGACAGTATGTTTAATGTATGAAATTATGTATTCCATCATTATCATTTTAGTTATTTATTTCCATGTGATTATAAAATTATTAGAATATACATGGATAAGTTTTCTAGCTCATGTGATTATTTATACAGAATTATTTGATCAACTTTTATACCAATCATATTATTCTTAAGTTATTGATTAAATGGAATGTGTTTTAGTTATTTACATTTCCATAATTATTATTGCTTATTTATGATATCTTCCTCCAAAAACATTCCCTTTATGAGCATCTTATTTTACCCCTTTATTATGTTTTATTTTTACCCAAGATGCCAAAATTTTTCTTAAGATTGATATGTAGGGTTAAGCAAGGAGAATAACAGTATTATAAAAGGATTTTCTATATTGTATTTCATATTTTCAATTGTAATGTAGTGTTAGTATATTTATCTAGTTTTCAAATACTAATAAACTATTCGGTTCTTTGGGATGTGATTACTTGTATCTTATTCTAATGTAATAAAGTAACCACTGACTCTATGATACTAGGTTTGGGGTTTTTACATCATAGCAGGGAACTGTTATGAACTTATCAATTTGAAGTATACTCTAGTAAATTGTTACATTGAGTCATTTAGAACAAATAAAAATATGTAATAATAAGTTTTATTAATATTAAATACATATAATATACATGTATTCAAAGTACAAATAGTTGTTCCTAGGACACCAACTCCTAAAGAACTTAAGGAACTTGAAAACTGTTCCCTACTTCCTAACCAAAGGGGTTAGAAAATACATAACATATAGTGGTTTCTCAGTACATATACCCAACACATCAATAAATTTAATAAAAATTAATGAATGGGATGTACTAGTATCAAAAAAATAGATGACATGGTAGAAGAAATAGACACCATATTTATCATGGTGGTTAATTCAGAATCTGAGTCCACTTACATAACCTCTTCTTTGCATAGACACCCCAAATCAATTTATTCCTGAGACTTATTCCCCTTGTTAGAATCTTCCTTACCATGATGGTGATACCCTCAAACATTTTAATCCTCAAACATAACCTGATATTCCTTATAAAAATTGGATCCCACACCACTCCCATATAAAGAAAACTAGCAGAATCATTATAGATGACCTAGACATCTTCATTGGTGACATGCCTTAGAGTCTCTAAGAAATTAAGCCTGGTGTGTTTATCCTTACTATACTAATAAAAAACAATGGGAATTATCCCTAGAGAATCCATAAGATCTAAAACCAATGAATTATAGATACTCTTTCCACTTCCCCACTGAGACTCATCCTACTTCTTCTTATTACCTGATGAAAAACTATAGATTCCACTCTCTGAATGAGTAACACTGAGACCTTTCATTGCAATAAAATCAGAATATATCATATCCACTTTATCATTTACTTCTAAATAGGTTGTTAAATAGAGAATAATTATCTTATAGATGATCTATGGTCTCAAGACCATCTCGTAATACTGATCCTTGAGGTATTCATTCATGATGAGGTCTAGAGAAACATGAACCAAATCAATAAAATGGGTGGAATACTCCATCACCAAATAATCCCTTTTCCCTAACTTCAATAACTCATAGGTTTTCACCACTCTCAAGGTATCTGGGTATAACTATTGATTAAAAACCACCTTGAAAGTGGTCTATGTTAGATATTCATCCCTCTTTGATAGTATCATCAACTCTCACAACTTCCTACTCAATACTCCCATCACATACATGGAAAATCACACTTTAGATGTATTATGGATATTCAAGAACTCAAATATTTTCATTATATAATCCAACCACTCCTCAGTGTCATTGGGTCCCTTATCATCACAGAATAGTAGTGTATTTTTTCTCATAAACTTCTAATAATGGTCCATCATCTATGTATCCTCATTACCACACACTTTAACCAAGGATTGGATCATATAAATCATTGACACCACCAAATTCAGATAAAGAGGAGTGTACAACTATGGGGTGTTCTACACATCACCCTATTTATGCATGTACAAGGATATTCTTGGAGGAATTATCTATAAGATACTAGACACAAGCTCCATAAACCATAATTCAATCACAAACCACATCAAATGGACCAAAGGAAATCCCCATCTTGGGTATAAACAAGAAATAATAGAATCCTAAGAAACTATAAAAAAAGGAGTAAAACATCCAAAATTTAAAGAATTACCACTGTGTATAGTTTGGACGCACGGTTAGGAAAACCATGCACCAACCATGTGGGTTTCACTAGAGGTTTGGTAGAAAATGTTATATAGGTTGTACATGGTTATTACTAACCATGTTCACTAATCGTTTGCCTCCTCTAAACCTCCCCAATCCCACTCCCAAAACTCAAAACAACCCATGTGATCCCCCTAGGACTCAACAATGATCGGTAAATACTTCAAAGTATCACTAAAACAATGAATAAATAGGCCCAAAACATAACCAAAATACCTAACCACCCATGGAAACTCAAAGTTTGATATGAAGAAGAGCTGTTCAATCACTCCTTAATTCCTACCTCCCATGTTTTGATGGTCCTAAATCCATTATACAACTAAATCCCAAAAAAAACCTACTTTGATACCATTTTTTAACGAACTGACCTAGGTTGACCTGACCCATCACCTAAGTCGACCCACCACATATCCTAAAGCGTGTTCCCGTTCACAACAGCCTGATGACAAGGACAAGTATAATAAAAAATATCTTGGAAACAATTTCATCCAAGGAAAACTATCATGACCTATCCATGAAATGGGATGACCACACCAATATCATAAAATTCAATAGTATAAAATAAAACATTCAAAGTAACACAACATATAAAAATCATATACCATAAACCAAACAAACATACTATACAAGCATTCCACAAAAGGCCAAATACATGGTATCTCAAGTCATAGCTCAAAACTCAAAATAAAGGGAACATGATAAAAGCGTCAATATGTACATCCCAAAAGATCCAAAAATCCCAAAACAACTCAATATAAGCTAACTCCATGATACCTCATCTCCTCCACAAATCATGGATGGAGAAAAACAAGAAGAGAAACCTGGGTACATGGTTCCCTTTAATTTACCTATGTTATCAAAAACAAATTATATATATGAATGAATGAATATGAATGGTTTCAAGCATAAATACTAGTAGGATATGAACTTGAATCTATTTAAGAATTTTACCCTTGAAAATAATTTTTAAATAAATCTTTAAAATCCCTTTGGGGTTCCATTTAAAACAAAACTAGTTTTACAAAACAATTTCCAACATTTATAAAATAAAGAAACAATTCCCAAGGCATAACATGATCAATATATCCAACAAGTCATGACAAGAGTGAGCATAAACATCATCATCATAAAACCATATAAATGAAAAATGGGAATAACACATCTCATCAGATAAAAATATAACTAATAAAATGTATAAAGTATATAAAATAATCCACCATGAGTAATTTAAACCTAGTTCTAAAACCATCAGGCCCATCGTGAGGGATTATAACAAGTTTTATAGTCATCTAAGTAATAATAGAAGCTACCAAAGTCTTTCCCTGGCCCAAATACAAGAGAAATCATGGTCTCTCAATAACCAATCATACAAGATCTCATAGTCCTCCCACCCAAATTCTCTCATGGTCCCCTGGAAACCAAAATGGAAGCTCATACAGTCTTTCCTTTAAAATATCACCTGGTCCCTCAAACAAAACCCTCTCCCACACCCCAATTAACTCATGTGTTACTCCATTCTAATATAATCACAAATAAGTTCCAATATGTATAAATCCATTTACCATCCAATTTATTAAGAAAATTTTCCATTTTTTCAAAACACCATTACAAAAGAAAATTCATTTGTAAATATATTTTAGAAATACATTTTGAGACATAAAACCTATTTAAGCCATTTTATCAAACACTTAGTGTGCATACAAGTTATAAACATTTGGAAAACCCTCTTTAATCACCCAAATTGCCAAAATAATAAATGAATCACATCAGAACCCCACAGGTGATTTGGTAGTGGGTAAATGGCCCCTTCTCTCCTGGATAGCTCTCCCAAGAGTGCTATGACTCTCCTCCATTTAGGGTTTCCCCCCGTCGATGGAGCCTCATCTTCTAGATTTTTATCTCTTCTCTCATTCTGTTGATGCTGATTTCATATTTGTTTCACTTACAGGTTTTTCTATGAATTCATGTTTTTTCTCCTCAGGTGGGTTTCTCTCCTGTGATGACCTGTTTTTTCCACATGGTTGATATCTTTGTGCATCACAACACATTATTGACCTTCGATGCTCTCCTATGCTCTTTTTTGTCCGTCTCATTCGGGTTTTCTTTCTCTTTGTGATCGTGTCTCGCTATTGAGACCTTTTTCGTCTCAATCTCTGCTCTTTATCCAAAATCTACTACACTAGACTCCATCTCGGTCTAATGTAGTGGCTCTCGTGGGGGGGGTGTTGGGATGTGTTGGTTGAGATATCATCGGTTTTTCGGGAGTCTTAATTCATGTTGGCTCGCTTATTCCTTAGGGTTTCAGTCTTCTTCGCTAGTTTCAGTTTGGTTCATTCTGTTCTCTAGTGGTATTTTGTTCCTGGTGGTATTTTTCAGTCACGATTAATGTTTGGCCTCATCAAGTTTCAGATTTGTTCAAGGTTTTCATCCTCGATGACAATAGAAGTTCTCAGGGCTCACGTTCCTGCTCAAAAAAATTCACTTATACTCTACTCTCACTCTAGATTCCAACACTCTTCTCTCATCTGAATTTGTGCGATGGTGTTCAAGGTGTCTTGGGAGGTGAGTTCGAGTGGAAGTCGGCGTTTCAAGGGGTCTCAGTGCTCAGTGATGTTGTTTTTTCTTATTTCTGGTTATGTTCGTGGTTGATGTTTTGTTTTTGATTTGTTGTGGTTATCAGAGAAGGTAGATATGGTGTTTTTTAATTTTTTTGGTTAAAATACTCTCATGATGCTTGTGAAGAATACTCGGCTATGGATTTGATGTTATACGGTGTTTTTTGGAGTTTCTTTGATAGAGACGTTGGATTCCGATGGGTAGATCTCACCAGTGCTCTAGTGTGGCTGTGATGTATGATTGGGGTCAGAGTGTGAGACGTGAGGTGACTCTTCAACAGAGGCGATAATGATGGTTTCTGTGCATAATTTGAAATTTGAAACTTTGAAACTTTTAATTGGTGCTCAATGGGAGACGCAACAACATCGATGTGATGATATTTGGAGTGGATGACTGGGAAATGGTGTTGACCAAGATAACAGTCTCTGGCCTCAATGATTTAAAGCTCTTCCTTGCACCCTTTTCTTGTTTCATGTATGAATTTATCACTGTGTATGTTTTTAATTTTCAAATCTCTGGTCATCTGTGAGGTTACCACTAACCAAATGCGGCTTTTGAAAAAACAAAAAAATGGATTTGGAATAAAAATAAATTAATAGCATTAAGAATGGACTAAAACTCAATCATAAATCATTTAAATGGAAATTTAAACAATAAAAAATTGAAATTTATAATTTAAAGTAAATACATGGAAAATTCCCATAAACAAAGACACCAAACACAGATTTAGTTCTAAACTTTTCAACTTTGACAAAACCCACCTAGAATAGAAATATCAAGGCCTCACACACCTAATACAATATAAAACAAACAATTCCCCAATTACATACCCTATATTCTTCCAATACCCCTTATAGGGTTACACATATCCATGAAAATGGAATAACATGCTTGAATTAGGGAGAAAGAAGAAGAAACAAAGAAGATTTGGACTTATCTCAAGTCAAATCACTAAGAATACAAGAGAAAATCACCACCAAAGGATAGGGGAATCTCCACCACTAAGGATAATGGGATGTGAACAATGGGTGGAATGAGGGATAAAACATTTTAAAGTCAATAGAGGAAAAATTGTAAATTATTAGTTTTTAATTGACATGGACATGCCACATAGTTTGTTTACATGGTTAGGAAAACCATGTTCCAACCATGTTAGGCTATTATCTCCCCAGAATCCAAGTTTCACGATTAACCTTGGGTGTTTAATGGTTTTAAAAAACCCTTCTCAAACCATGAAAATATTAATGCCTCAACATGAATCACCCTCTCAAGGCTAGCCATATAGTTAGAAAAATCATGTACTATAGTCCGTCCTTCCAAAAACTCCCATTTTCAACCCCAGGAACCTGGTAACTCCAAAAATGAACCAAAAGGTAAATAAAACTCAAAATTAAATGTACCAATTACCTAATAGGATTCACAAGAACACTACCTCAAAATTTTTCTACAACATCCCATAATTCCTACCTACCTTTACCTATATATCCCACCATTGTTTCATTTTCCCCTTGTCATATACATAGCTAGATTCACCCTCTACCATGGTGGAATCTCAATCTGATCAAATATCATTTTTAATAACTTAATCCTATACTCTACTACTTGGGGTGTACCTTCTCCCTAGTATAAGGGATGATTAATTAATTGGAACTCTCATGGAAAGTAATTCATAGATGGGTAAACTCCCTGAGATCCTCAGTCATTGTATTGGATAACTCACATTATACTCACCCTAATCTTCTCATCCAACCACCTCCCCAAATCCTCAAACTAATTTGGTTGACCTTCCTACCTCGAAACCTATGTCTATGGACCATGATTACCTTCACACTTAGGAAACTCATCTAGTACATGCCTCAGTGACAACATATATCTTCCCTCATGATTATTCAATATAGTCCATCTAGAGATCATCTCCTTAATAACAAAAAACCTTGATTAATACAAATATAATATTACATATATCATAAGGGAAAGTTTTAATAGATGGAATGACTCATTAGCCCTTACAATTTCATACTATATATAGGTCCCATGCCATCTATCCTCACAACCTCATATACCTATGTCAGGTTCATGTACCACACACACTATATACACACAGAATCACATAATGATTCACATCAAGAATCATATACAGAGTCTGACTGGGTAGAATGACACCAAGAATCTATATGATAATTCACTATATATATTGTTTATGTCAATTTAAATAATCAAACCCATTTACATTATAGAACCAAAATAGAATTTATAAACAAACACACATGTTTCATGTGAACCCTACATGCCTAAAATGATGCATGAGTATCAACTCCTACCCCTCGGTACCAATAGATTGAAACATAAATCAATAATATCAAATACTAATTTATCCAAAAAAATAACTCAACTTTAAATATGAAAACCAAAACATAAATCCCATTTTACCAAGTAACATTGCATTCATTTTGTACTTAGGATAGCTAAGAACATGGCATGAAATCCATCCTAATTTTTGACACATTCCCTAAAACTCCACATACCACAACCCAAATAACAAAAAAAACTCAATCGGTATTATTTTATCTCAACCAACTCTAATTTCACTTTGTAACATACCAATCCAACTAACTCTAAAACAATAGAATCAAAGTGCCATAAGACCTTAGAAATGATTCCACATATTTCAAAGGCTACTGAATATAAGTGAGCTTCTAAGAGGTGATAATGAGGAGAATATAACCTCCAAAGACAAATAATAATAACTCACCAATAGTTTAAGAAATAGAAAATAATAATAATCAATGAGACAATGTAATTAGATTAAATATCTACCATTTCATCTAAGTCTCAAAAAAATAAATAGGATTGCCATTGGTCAATTACATGTGTACAAAAAAAGTTACCAAAATAAACCATTATCCTGACAATAAGGAACCACTCAACTCATATGAAAAACCATAACATCTAGCTAATGCACCATCAGCACTCTTACCTCCACTCAGCTCCTAACATTGATCTATTACTTTACATATTCCATGAACCATAATTTATGTGCATATATCGGAGGTCCCATGTAGGATATGAGTATGAATTTGGTAGGACACCACCAAAAGTGTACCGAGATTATATAAATACATATACAAGTGTATGAAAGTGAAATTCACAACAACCAAAGCACACCACTCAACATAATCCACCTATGACTAACTATCCTAGGTTGATGCTTTACATACCTCATCCAGTTTCATTGTGGAATTATGTATCCAAAATTGATCACGCTAAAAGATCCCTTGGATTTCCAACTAGTTTCATGTCACATGGACTCACTGTGATAAATAAACCATGATACCCCCCCAATAGTATTCCTACAGTCAATATCACAAGACCTATGGTATTCCAATACCTTTTCTAACTACTGGCTCAAAATCCTGAAAAAACCAAATGAATGAAAATAGCCTTCCTTTACTAAGTCTGAATCATAATCCTTAATATATCCCACATATACGATGAGAATTATTCTCTCATATGATGGTTTCAATCACTACTAAATGAAACAAAATATATTTTATCATCCTTCATATTGATAAACCTCATCATCATACACCATATCTACTTAAATAAAAAGAATACCATATAGAAATCCATGGTAAAAACCTCTTCATTGTCCATAAATTATAATCATATGACCTTAATGGCCCTATCTACATGATGAGGATCAATCACAAATTAATTTTTTATAACTCATTGAGTCTCCATCACCACCCACAGAAATGGCCAGCACCATAAACATCACATTATAGATACACATCACCTCATTCTTGGTGATCAACAATGTCCACAGACACATGGTTTATACCCAATAAGTTTCCAAGGAACCACATCAAGCATTATATCTCAAGAATATTTACCTATAATAAGTAGTATGATTCCCATAAATCATTCAAACCACAAAACCAAATTATCCAATCCCTACAAAGTCAAACCCACCATTCTACAAACAAGAGTACCCACAAGTATCTCTTATGCATAATGGAAACCATAAGTGGTTCCATTCCTGGTCACTCATAGGACCCTACCCTTTCCCATTTATCACACAATGTATAAACACATTTAAAAAGGGAAATATCTAGACACCGCCTACCTAGTGTTAGTAATAATTTACTCATCTAAGAACACAGTATATTTTAACTCCAAATGGTAAATTCACTAAAATCTAAAAAAATCCCTTGAATTGGTGATTTTTTAATATAGGTTAGACAATATATGGGAATCCAAAAAATAAACACAAATGAAATGCTAGCCTTAACCATGAATATACCCTGTGATGAACTTCTTAATGATCTTTCAAGAATCAACCAAGATCTCACCATAGGAAAATTTAACAAATAAGAGAGAAAAATGGGGTGTATTTTCTATGTTTTGGATGAAATATCCCAAACCTACTTATAATATTAAATTTAATCAAATAAATTATTTTTTATAAAAAATAGATATGGAAGGTCATATCATGACCCTCCAAGATCATAGTGTGTTTCCACCTTCCAAGAACCCCTTGTATTGTGATCCCCCTTATCATGGAATGACACACCTCCCTTAAAGCTTTAAATTACCAATATAGTAATGTAGACACCTCATAGGGGGTAAATCAAGTGTTGCCTATTTTTATAAAATTTAAAATTATCTTGAAACCCATTTAGAATTTAACCCATGTTTTCATTTAGTTCTTATGAATCAATTTTATGATTAACTTATAAATCATTAAATTCATGTAATGAAAGAAAATAAAATAATGAATAAAATAATATTTTTACAAGGTTCTGTACTAATACCTACTCCTTGCCTTAGTTAGTTATTTACCCCAATCTAGGATTATCTACTATAATCAAGGTTACTACAATGAGTTTCATGTTTCAAACACCTATAATTATATATTCTTACTGGACTTATAAATTTCCTTTTGATATAGTAATTCCATCAAAGGATTCACACTATGTTTATAGAGACACACCGGGATCTCCCTATCTACCCTAAGTCGCTTAGGATCTATGCAGTCTCACTATATATATGAAAGTGTTTCTTTGAATTTTTTCTAAGAAGTATATATCTAGTTCTATACATGATTCTTATTCACTAATATAATATATATCCTTCAACTTAAAGTAAATTCTTTGAATGCATTTAGTTATCCAATAATAATACTCGCAACTTAGTCACTACTACAACCTAGCTTAATAAGTTTTTTTTAAGTAAACTACACAACCAGTTGTCTCCCTCAATGATCTACAATGAACTTCAAACCTAGAAACTTCTCATCATTAGTCAAGTGTTTTGACACTAATAAATTAAACCATACACATGAGGTTATCCTTGATTTTGTTTTCTTCTTCTCAAGCTTCTACAATAATAGTTGTCATAGGAATCTATTTTTATTTCTTTTGATTAGAAACCAAGATGATCTAACTCATCAGCATAGGAATTGATTATTTACTACTTCTCCTTTGAGTGTGTTCTTCAAAAATATTTAATATCTTACCATATATCATATTCTCAAGTATGAACTACTAAACTCTCTATTTATTTTTCCTTTTCTATATATATCACTGGGAAAATATATTTTCTATTTTATAATAAATGATATAATATTTAATTTTTGTGATCCAATATTTCAATGTAATTATCCTCACTTATCATACATGGGTTCCCTACCATGATCTCAATATTCTTTTTTATTCTCAAATGGTTGTCTCCTTGAAAATTCTAGGAGTTCCCTTACTTTTATACCTCTCATTTCATTTTGACTCAGCCAATAATTAAAATAAAATATTATAACTTCTCCTAGGAAGCCTAGAGTATTAATTATATTCTTTTTAAACTCTCATTGAAATCCATAACTTCAAACAATTACATGTTTATAGATAAATTTTATATAAATAAGAGGTGCAGATTGACTAAATCTTCACTAGTGGTAATATAGAATAGTTTTTCTAAGAAAAAACTCACTCTTCAGCTTGAATCATATCTCCCTGTGATATTTAAAAAATTATAACAGTCCTTGTATCATAGAAATTAATTTTTATTAATTTTATAATTTACAATAAGTTAGTATTTATGTAAATATTATAAAATTTACTCCTACCTTTTACCTTCTTCACCAATGTTTAAAGATCAAATTTTCTAACATTTGAAACTTGAATCACATTCATTTAGTGATGTTTTGATCATTAATAAATAGCTTAATCGTCATCTCATTATTATTTCATCTTCAAATAATCAATGTAGATATATTATAATTTTTAAAGAATGTGACTTATATGCAACTATTGATTCATCAATATGACATTTACATAGGTCCTCATTGACCCTTATGTATCCTTTGGAAACTCCCATCTACCTTTACAAGAGATTCAATTACCTTTACATGGGTCGATAATGACCTATAAGTAGATCCCTTTCTAAATGAATTTCCTTTATATGGGGTTGTATTATTACCTTTATATAACCAAATAAATTGTAATGTTACCTTTACATAGTTAACATTAAAGGATTGACTGAAATTCAAAATTACATACTGTGAAATAGTGGATCAACCACATGTGGAAATGACATACTATGAAATAGTGTATTGACCACATGATCATCTAATCGATCGCATGAAAAACTGAGCGACTACAGGACCAATTTAATTTTCATGATAATCGATTATGAGGATATTTGATCAAATGCACATACAAACATTAACTTACCATGAGTCATTGGATTGATTTCATGACTTAGTTGATCTATCGAATAACTAACTTATCGATTACATGAAGTAACTTCAAATTTATTGGATCAACCATAAGGTTCTAGACTTATCTAAATTCAAAAATGCGTAGTATAAGTCTATAAATTCTTAGTTAAAGATTAGGTATTATTAAAATTACCTCCAGTTACTTTAAAAAAACCTTTTGGAGTATATGATACTTCCTTAAACTCCTTGGATTCATTCCCAAGAACTTACAAAATATATACTCTACCTTGAGTATCAACAAAGTTCCACTGTACGGAAAACTAAAGCCAACCCAAAGCTTTATCCAAGTGTTTTCCACTCTGATGCAATATTCATATGAAGCAATATAGTAAGATATTCTTCCTCCAATTCATGGTTCTTCAAGACCTCAAATTAGCTATCCATTTAACACTAAATATTATGTCTCTTCATGTTGTTCACTATACCAAGATTTTCCAATATTCTAAACTATAGTATAAAATATTGGATGAGGATGGGGGAGTGCTCTCGACGCGCACTCTCGGCACTCTCGGCTGATACCTAACCCTAGGTCGTGATTTGTTTGTGTTTCTTGGCTTCTTCGGTTATGGCAAGCTTCGATCCTGCTTGGGAGACCGGATCTGTGAACGAGCTGGTCCTCAATAACCCTAAGGATTCCAATCCTCCGCAACAGAAGCTAGCGCCTGAAGGGACTTCAAATGGACTCTCCTTTGTGGAAGTGGCTAAAGCACCAGGGAAATTAAGGGTAAAAATGTTATTATTATTACCCTAAAACATATCCTAATTCTATTGGATAAGTGTAATTCGACCAAAAACAACCTTAGGAATACAATATGACCATTTTGGCCCACTTGGATTAGATTAGGACATTTATTATTAATTTATTTAAAGAAGGGTTAAAATAGTTAAAATGAAAGTTTAATAAGTATATCATTTTTAATATAGGGTTATACATAAGATAAATTCTACTATAAATATTCATTAGAAATATAAAAATATTTCCTACATAATGGTATTTTATTTGTAATTTTTATACATTATATAATTTAATTTATTTATGACACAAATATGATGCAATAATTATCTTATTAATGAAATATTGACATAATTGATGTTATAAATACCAAAATAAATGAAATATGAGACTTTTTATAAATTACACTAATTTTTTAGGTTAATATGACATGTTAGTATTGATTTAATTAACTTTTTTATAAATAATCATTCTGTTATGATTTTTACAAAAATCAATTACTAAATAGTGTCAAAATTGATATAAAATAGTTTTTAAAACAAATATTATATTATTAATTGTTATTTTATTCCTAAAAATCTAAGGCTCGGCCAAATGACTTAGATAAAGATATATATATTAATAATAAACAACTTGGGGTTAGTTTGGCTTCTTATTGTAAGTTTATTAAACTTATAGTATAAGAACACAAAAAGACACGGTAAAAGTAAAATTATCTAACTTAAAGTTAAATATAAATGATAAGGTTAAAATAGGAACCTAAACTTGTCTAAATTCTATTGGATGAGAGGATTTCGACCCATCCCCACCTTAGCTTCGAAATAACTCAATTTAGAGCTATTTAAAACCGAATTTGGCTTTATAATAAAATAATATATTTAGTTTTTCCAAAGGAGCCTCACTCCTCCCTTATAAAAGGGAACCTCCTCCCTCTCTTCCTCACACCACCTTGAGCCTTCAAGCTAGGCCAAACCCTGACAAATTCTCTTCTCCACTTCCCTAGCAACATCCTAGAGGTTCTGGTCTTCCTCAAAGTCCAATTTTAGTTCCCTAAAAGGAGAACTCAAAGAGGTGCTTCAAAGAAGAGGTAATGTTCGTTACCGATTCTTTCAACTTTATTTGTTCTTCCACTTCTTCTTATTAGGTTGTTTCATTATGAAGTAATAACATCAGTATCACTAATATACTGATATGTTATTATAAGTATGAAACAACCCTATTTCACCATCTATCCATCCTACGGAAAACGAAATCACTGCGCGTGCGTACGTACGGAATACCGTCTCCACGCCGTGGTGTAATCTATTTTCCACCACCACCTTACTTGGATGGGTATAACGGTGTACATAACAACTATATATGATTATTGTAAAGTGATATTGATTCTGAAATAGTATACATACACTCAAATACAATTCCACGATCATGAGAACGATATCATCGCTCGTGCGTACGTACGGACTACCGTCTCCACGACGCGATGAGATTCATTCTCCACGTTAGGAAGAAGGGTTCGATAGCACATGTAAAAGCTGATGGCGATGCGGTTGCTGAGAGATTGAAGTTAGGGGATCATTCCATCATTGCTAGGCTGATTTTGCCAAAGGGCTCGCAGCCCTGGAGGTTAGATTATCTCAAATCTCGATTAACTAATATCTGGGGCTTTGATGCCTGGAACTGCGTCTCTTTGGGTAAGGGATTTTATCATTTGCTGTTTCCTTCTGAGGAGCTTAAATTGAGAGTCTGGGGGTTTGGTTCCATTTCTTTCAAGCCTGGGGCATTGCATATACGTGAGTGGGATAGATCTTTTAATCCTTTGGAGATGGGTAGATCGGTTGCACAAGTTTGGATCAAAATCTTTGGTTTAAACTGGCTTCTTTGGCATCCCAGGATCCTATATGACATCTCGCTAGCTATTGGAGTACCCATTAGAATGGATAAAGAAACTGAATTGGCCAGATATGGGCATTTTGCCAGATGTTTAGTTGAGGTAGATCTTTCATCTACCTTAATAGATAAAATATTTTTATCTACTGATGAGGAGGAAATTAGCTTGAGGATTGAGTATGAAAGCCTGCCCAAATACTGTTTCGATTGCAGAGTATTAGGACATGACTCCTCTAATTGTAGGAAGACTCTTTATTGCTCAAATTGTTCTGTGAAGGGGCACGATCTTAACTCATGCCCCAATCTGAAAGACATGCCACTTGAACAGAAAAAGATTTCTTCACCCAAGAAATCTTCTGGATTGACTGTTCAAAGCTGTTCCACAGTGCCACTTCCCAAAAAATCATGGGCGGCCATTGTAGAAGAAGGTCCTTCTGATCTCCCAGAATTGCAGCCTTATTGTACTGGTGATGTGGATCAGACACAAAACACCAACTCTGATAAAATGCATAAAATTGTTTATGTCCCTGCTTCTGTTTCTGGAGTTGACTCTGATTTAAGTTTTCCAGAACAGCCTTTTTTGGCTGACAGAATCCAGGTGTCTTCACTGCCTGGTCCTTCTTTTACTAAATCTGTTGATGGCACTTATGTTGATTCTACAACTGTTTCATCTGCTGTTTATCATGATCCTGCTGAAAGAATAGAACAGTCTCCTGTTTTGAAGGTTTTGGACTGTTCAGTCCAGAACAGTGTTGCTTTGATGGCTCCCCCTGTTATGAATGTTCTCACAAAAATATGTCCTGATGTTCCTGAATTCCGTAGGGAAACTGGAATGACTGATAGTATTACTGTGTCTACTCATCTAGAGTCATCTGACATGGCTGGAACACCAGATTTATTGATGAAACATCCTGATGTAAAGGTGAGTAAGGATTCAAATACCCCTACTTTGCAGAATGCTTCTTGTGTGCAGGAAACCTTAGGAAAAGAAGATCAGAAAAAGAAAGGCTCTGATGACGAATGGCAACATGCTAGAACTCGAAGCCAAAAGAAGAGAGAAAGGAAAGAGCAAATGAAGAGGATGGAAGAAGCTCAAGTGGACAGCTCTGATGAAGATGTAGAATCGCTCCTACAACAAGCCAGGGAGATTGAGGAAACCTATCGTGGAGGAAGAGGAAGAGGAAGAGGACGTAATAACATCAGCCTTTGGAACGAGATGCGAAATAAAGAACGTATCATTGGGGACAAGCTGAGGAAAAAGCTTGGCGCCCCTGAAAATGGGTGATAAGTTTATCTGTTTTCATTCCTTTTTTGTACCTCTTTTGGACTTTCTTTTTAATAATAATCCTGGGCTTTTGCCCTTTAAAAAAAAGTATAAAATATTGGAAATACTTCATTTTAACTTATCATTTTCTTTTATGAACATCTTATATTTCAATAATATGATGTATAAGATTCTATATAAATCTATCCAACCATTTATTTTACATAATAATTTTTTTCCTTTCCAGATTATCCTTTCCATATCTAATGGTAGATGACTCCATTCTTTCTTATCATTTCCAAAACTATATTAGTAGTATATGATTTATATATTTTGGTGATTTATCCTACCCATTACCCAACTTAATACCTTTTCATCATGAAATTGATAATGAAAACAAGACCAAGTGACAAAAAATACAATCATAAAACCAAGGGAACTTTATTTATTGGGTGATTAATCCAATTCATCACCCAACTTATCACCTTTACATCATGAAATTGAAAATGAAGACAAGACCAGGTGATAATAAATACAACCATAAACCCAAGTTCACTTCAATCTACTCCATTTAATTTGTTTCTAATTACTAATCTACTCCAAATCTCAATTTCATTCTTCTCTCTCTAATTAACAATAAATGAAAAGGGTGGAAAATATTTATCCCCTTAGGGTTCTCTCATAAACCTAAAATATCACTTCTTATCCCCATGATCTTCCAATATTATTATAGATGGTAGGAACCACATATTTCTTAGAAATGATCCATCATTTAATCACTCTATGTCTAGTTGTATAAATCTAGTATAGAAAATAAGATTTTATAACCTTGACACCAAAGTTTTCCATTAAATTTCTAATTATAGTTCCAACAAAAAATATCATTTATCAAGGGATATATATACCAAATTACCAAAAAATTATATGAATTTTCTCTCATATTAATAAAAACATAAGAAATTTCTTCTGAAAGTAAATCAATTCCCTTTTTGTTAGACCCCCCATAATGATTATAATAAGGAAAAATCATAAAAGGACTAGGAGAGTGAGTACCATACCTAAAACATTTACATTTTAATTGGATGTTTAGATTCAAAATTTATACAAAAATAATAAACCTATGGTAGCCTTGATTTCTTCAGTTGATCCCAAAAAAGTGATGTATTATATACTTTATACAAACCTAATTTAGAACTACTTATCCATCTTAAACTTGGAACTTTCTATATAAGCATCATAACATTCTTTGTTTTTTCTCATTCATCTCCTCCAATACCCTTGTACAAAATCCATTCACCAAGGATGTGGTAAAAATTAAGATCTTACAATGATTCTTAGTTGTAGCAGAAGGGTCGAAATGTTTCTCAACCCAGATGAGTTTTTATATGAAGATTGTTATGTTTATAATTCTTCATGATTTTATCCTTATTAAATTTCAATATTTTAATTTCAGTGGATGTCATGGTCTTTTTTTCAATTTAATCTTTCTTCTTAGCTGGAATGGGCTTCTTTTCTAGATCTAGCATAATTATTTCATTTTTTATGCTTTCTCTATATTAATTGATTCTTATATTTAATCAAGACATATGATAAATAAATAATTAGTATCATATACCTTCATCCTTTTATATGTTTATTTATTCTTTATAAAAATATATTTATAACTAGAAGGCACTGGTGCTTTTCCTTTGTCACTATTTATCTCCTTTTAACCAGACATCCAAGTCATGCAATTGTTAGGAATGTGACCAAACTTCTTACACCTTACACACACCTTCATAACCCTTTATGATACCAATTTTGGGTATCTTATCAATATCATCACCAAAGGTCTCCTCAACTATGACAACCTTTTTATACATCTCTTTGATTAACTTTTTATGTGGTTTCAAATTGCTCCTGCTAGATTTAATTTCCTTGGATTGATTGCAAAATTCCATAGTGTGGACCCTATTACCATAATTTAAGATATTATTCTATTAACTTTTACACCTGAATCAATTTTATTCATGGACTTATTAGGATTTTCTACTTCAACTATCTTCACATATTCATTCCTCCATGAAGACTTCCTTTGATTTCTATTTTTATTTTCTATCAACTATTGTGGATTTTTTATTATAATAATTGTAAGAGTTTTAGATGATTTAAACATACCAAAATTCATCATATATGTACACATATATATTGAAATCTCAAAAAAATATCTATACCTTTAAATCTGTTCGTCATTAAAAGATTCTTTACTTTCTATGAATTCTACTTATTTTATATGGAATTTTTTTTCACATTTATCTTTTCTCACCCTACCTACTGACCTTATCAAAATTTCATATGTTGGAATATTATACTAATAATATATGTCAAAATTCCAAAAACTATAGTAACACTAATAGTATCTAATAAACCTTGTTCTTTTGAATGTATCCTCAATCTATCAAGAATTCTATGCATATTGTTTTAGGTTGTTTCACCTCTATTTTAGAAATTATTTGGGGAAAATATTCTTACACTTGATTACATAAACCCTTGATATTGTAGTAGAATTAATATAATTTATATCCACTCACATTTGTATATAATTTATCTTTTTTCTATCCCTTTTGAAAAAAATAGCTTCACTTCATGTATCTCTTTTTTGGACTGTGAGTGATCCTATTCAATATGATTTAGGTGGATGGCCCCCAAAACTTTTTATTCGTTCTTTAAAACTAGATAGAGTCCATTTTGAGATAAAATTATTCTCTAAAATTTATTTTGTAGCACTCTTCTTTTCAGATATTTGAGAAGTTTTTTTATAAAGAGATTCCAAATATCATATCTTTATTTCCTTCTTAAGAAACTTTAGGTTAAGGGTGATATTTTTGTTTTCCACTAATCTCAGCCTGACTTCGAAGTCACTAATCATATTATCATCCTGTTCATCATGAATATTACTTACATATGGAAGGGAACTATCAAGTTATTGTATTCCTTTATTCATTCAATTTTGAATCCTTGACATTAATAGTTAACTTGTGTAGCCTCTCTATTACATGGAATGCCTAAGTAAGAGAGACCTTCAATACTTCCTTCACAACAACTAATATTTATAATTTTTCATCAATGAGGGATATATATTTATTTCATAGTAAGGTAGTTTTAGATTTTTCTTTTACCAGTTTTGAGATGGTTTTGCATCTTCCAAACTTATTTTCCAATGCATTCTCCATGACATCGCTTCTTCCCCTTGATATGATTTTTTTATTAAATAGATCCCTGATAAAACCAAGTATATATGAAAACAATTCATTAATAACTTATTTTAAATAATGTTTTACATAAGAATAAAATTATTCCCCTTTTTTATCTATTCATAATCTTCAATTCTTGAACTAGAGTTGTGAAAAGGATCTATATCAAAATATTTAATAGATGATAACCTACCACTTTATTTAGATTCAAGCAGTGGTTGATCCCTTTTCTTCTTTACACTTTTACTTTCCTTGTGTTCCATATTATTCATTCAATTTTCAAAGTTTTGGAAGATCCTTCTGATTATGTATTAATAGGAATAGAGAAATATTTATTCATTTGAATTTCATCCTCAAACATTTAAAATTTAAATTTTGTTAATCGAAATTAAATTTAGCGGGTCTTCAAAATAGATCCAATCTAAGGATAACCTTTAGTTTGATACCAATTATAATTCCAAATAGACCAATGTAGGCACCTAATATGAGGGTGAATCATGTGTTTTTTATTTTTTTTAAATTCCAAATTTCTTAAAAAACCTATTGGAATTTATCCTTTATTTTTATTTAGTTCATATGTATCTATTTTATGTTTAACTTAGAAATAATAAACTCTATGAAATGTAATAAAATTAAATAAATAAGTGCATGATATTTTTACAAGGTTTGATACTAAGAAATAATCCTTGAATTTATTAGTTATTATCTCCAATCAAGGATTATCTGCTCTAATAAAGGTGACTAAAATGGGTTTGGTGTTTCCCAAACCTACAATTCTAGTGTCTCACTAGACTTACAAATTCATGTTTCACATAGTACTTCCTTCAATAACTTCACACTATGTCTATATATTTTCACTATAACCCCCCTTATATACCTTGATTCACACAAGTTTAATGGGGCCCCACCATATATATGCAAGTGTTTCATTGAAGTTCTATATGGAAGTATATATCTAAGTCAGTACATAATTCTTTTTCACCAATGTAATAGATCTATTTCAGCTACATAGAAGCTTCTTCAAATAGCTTAAATTACTCAAGAATAATACCTATGAATTAGTAACTATTATATCTTAGCTTAATAGGTATCTAATGGAATTTATCACCTAGATATATCATTTAATGTGCTCTTATGATCTTTAAACCCAGATTCTCCTTTCTTTCTTCAAGTAAATTGGCACCAATAAATGAAACCATGAACATCAGGTCATAGGAATATCATATTATTCTTTTATATTTGATACCTATATTATTAAAATCATTATTATAAGCTCATATTATTATCTACTTCTCATTCAAGAGTGTTATTCAAAAATATTGAAGAATTTACCATCTCTTAGGTTCTCATGTTTAAACTAATAAACTATCTATTTATTTTTCTTTTTTATATTGGTCATTGAAAAACTAGATTTTCAATTTTTGAATAAATAATATCCCATGTAATTTGGTGACCCATAATCTCCATTTAATTATCCACACTTTTCTTACATGGGTTTCATCCCATGATCTCAATATCCCTTTTGTTTCTCATATTTTTATCTATAAGGATATTCCAGGAGTGTCCTTAATTTTATATTCCCATTATCTTAATCATTTATTTTTTTCTCAAATAATAATAATTCTAGACTCTTACAACTTCTTCTAGTTATCCTTGAGTATTACTCATCTTCTTCTCAAACTCTCACTGAAATTCACAACTTCAATCATTTTAAATGGTTATAGAGAAATTAGTACAACCATAGATGTGAATTTACTTAATCTTTAATATTGTAAAAGCACAACATTTATTACTAAGAAAAAATCACTCTTTATCTTGAATAGAATCTATTTTTGGTATTTAAAACAATTCATAGTAGTATTTGCATCATTGAAATTAATTCCTCTTAATTTTAGAATTTACAATAAATAAAAATTTATATATATATTCTATAATTTCCCCTACCATTGGTCTTTTACATCAATGTTTTGAGATCATATTTTCCAATATTTGCAGCTTGTATCACATTAATTTAGTTATTTTTTATCATTAATAAACAACTCAAGAATCATAACATTCTTATTTCATCTTCAGATAATCAAACTTGAGATACCATAATTCTTAAAGAAAATACCCTATACATAACTATTGATTTATCAATATATCCCTTATATAGGTCCTAATTTACCCTTACATGTCCTTAGAAACTCCCAGTTTCCTTTACATGAGATCTAACTACCTTTACGCAGGTCAAGAATGATCTATATGTAGCTCCCTTTATAATTGAATTATCTTTATACGGGGTTATTTCATTAATTTCAATAGACACATGAATTGCAATGTTAACTTTCTAAATATCACATAAAAGGATCAAATACATGTGTTGATGACTTACATGGAATCAATTTATCAACAACATGACTGTTTGATCAATTTCATGACTAACTTTCTAATCACACATCCATCTGACTTACCATGTCAATTTACCATGAGACTGGTGTATAGAACTCATGTACAGACTTCAACTGACCATGAGATAGTGTATTGATCACATGAAATAGTATATTAACCCCACAACCAACCTATTTGCCACATGAAGTAGCCACATGGTAAGTGGGTCGACTGTAAGGTTACATACTTGGATAAATTAATCATTATGTAGTCCAAGTCTACAACTCAATCATTTAAGCTCAGGTCTTATTTAAACAACTTATGGTCAATCTAAAATACCATTGGGGGTATATGAGACATCTTTAAAATCCTTAGATTCATTCCCAAACACTTGCAGTATACATAATAAACCTTGAGTATCAATAAAATTCTACTACACTGTGAACTCCAGCCAACCTAAAACTTAATCCAAGTATAATTATCCACTAATTAGAGTATCCATATACAGAAACACACTAGGATAACCTTCCTCTAATTCATTGGTCCTAAATACCTCCAATCAACAAACCAATTAGCACTGAAGATAACGTCCCTTCAATTTTTTGACTGCAATCATATTTTCAACTATTATAAATTATTTTAGATGGTATTGGAAATCCTTCTTTATCACTATTCATATTCTTACAGAAAATTAACTCTTTTAATCATCTTATGTATATGTTTTTACTTAAATATATTCATCCATGCATTTTAAGAAGTAACAAAATCTTTCCGTTCCAACATGTGAAAATTATACTTTTCATTTATAATGGAAGAAAACTCCATTATCTCTTACCTTATCCAAAACCATATGGGTATTACCTACTTCATGTGTTGGGTGATTACTCCATTCCATCACCCTACTTATAACCTTTGCATCATGACATTGACAGTGATAATAAAACCGAATGACAACAAATAAAATCATGAACCCAAGGTTACTTCATGTATTGGTTGTTTACTCTAATCCATCACCTAAATTATCCACTTTGAATAATGATATTGAAAGTTACAACAAGACCAAGTGACAAGAAATACAATCATCAACACAAGGGCACTTCAAAGCCCCAACAGAACCCCATCTTCACTTCTTAGTTTTATATCATAGCATGATCCTTCCCTTCACAACACAACAACCCTACATAGATAGGTATTCATGACACAACTCTCACCCAATACACCCCTATCCTAGCATAATAAAATGACTCACAACATGAATACCCCCAAATACTAAATTTTCCCACAAAGTCTAAAACCTTACATACCATTCAACCCATATAGATGAGAAAGTATCTATAATCTAACTTTTACATACAAACATTACATTGTGATTCTCCTAGGATATGACATGACCTTTGATCCACCCCATCCAAAAAATTCACCTCCACCCCTCCATGTCGTGGTTCTCCCTTGGTCATGGTGTAACCCACTTTTCCATTTTTTGTTCAATTGCATCATGGTGTTGTATTTTTTTTACTATAAAATTCTATCCTTGAGCTTGGGACAACCACTAAAACCCGATTCTTGACTTATGTTGACTCCCTTAACACATTTAAAGGGTCCAGAGATACATGGCCGATCCATGATATGACCTAAAATACCACTCCAGAATACCCCAGACATTATATGACCCTTCTCCTCCCTAATTCCCATTTATTCTCTTCTAGGTGATAAATAT
This sequence comes from Viscum album, assembly GCA_963277665.1. Lineage (NCBI taxonomy): Eukaryota > Viridiplantae > Streptophyta > Magnoliopsida > Santalales > Viscaceae > Viscum > Viscum album. The sequence continues at coordinate 399,993,667 of OY728148.1, forward strand.
CAATCTTCTATACCCTAATTCAAGCTTAATTCATCCCATTTGATCACTATAGATAAATCTAACACCTATATTCCATATATTTTATTTTCCTTCACTAATTCACCATTATTTTTAAAAATCCCTATTTTGGGGGTCTATGTATGTTTTTCCAATTTCTTATGATTGATGTCGATCTGTCTAATGATATTTGTGGAGTTATCTCCAACGAATATGATATAGGTGTTCCCTAAATTATTCCTTTGTTTTAAATGAGTTTTATTTGTTATATGATATGCAAGTGTAGGTAGATGAGTTTGAATTATCCTTAAGGGAATTGAATATAGTTTCCTTACATTTTGAGTGATGAGTATGGACTATTTGGATCATGATAGGTCATTCAAAAATTTATCTTTAAACTCATAGTTTTTGAAATTCATATCACCTTAAAAATGGTGAGGCCATTATAGAATATAATTTATTAGGATTTCCTTGTTTATAAATTGAATTTGTAGGCTATGTGAGGCAACTTTTAGCATTCCTTGTTGATCAGAATTTTGTATAAGTTTTTGGAAAGTGAAATTTAGTATTTTAATATAAATTTGGGATATTTACTCTTCAATTTGGTATGAACCTTATAAAATGGTAAAATATATAGGATTTTAATCTATTACAAGGGATATTTTTCTTGGCCTAAGTGTAATTAGGTGTAAACATTATAGACAAGGTAACCTAGTGAGTAAATTAGGTTGTTTAAACTAATTATTAGATTGATAACCCATTCACTCGTGTTTATAATTATTTTTAGGATTATTATCCATTCTATTATGTTCATGTTTAGGTTAATAGTGATTACCCATTCACTAATACTTATTTTTTTTACTTATGGTGAATACATGTTCACCCATGTTATGATAATATCACGGTGATAAACTATTCACTTAACTTATTATTATAGTTAGGGTGATAACCAGTTTTCCTATGTATATTGTTTTATTGGTGATAAATCAATCATATTTATTATTTATGATGGTGATAACCTATTAACTTATAATTATTATGTTGGTGATATCCCATTCATTTTTTTAGTATATAAATGATGAAACCTATTAACAAACTTTTATAATATGAGTGGTGATGACCTATTCATCCATACTCATGTGATTAGGTTTGATAACCCATTCACCCTTGAATTAGATTATGGTTATGATCTTATCACCTATATTTTTATTATGGTAATGACCCATGTTCCTTTTTAGGATAATCTTGATGGATTTTACATTTGTGGATGGTTTTTTGAGTGGTGATAAGCTATTCAACCATACTCATGTTATAATGGTGATGACACATTTTCCTATGATTATACTGATGGTGATAATACATTTAGTCATACTCATGTTTTGGTGATGAGACATTCACCTAGGACTATATTTAAGGTGATAAAATATCCAATCTTACTCATTTTGTATGGGTTATGGATCATTAATCTTTGATTTTATTGATAGTGATAGTATGTTCACCTATGTGATTCTTGTTATTAGTGGTGATATTGAATTCACCCAATTTTATAATATGAGTGGTGATGTAAAGTTCTCCCATGATTGTTTAATTGATTATGATACTCCATTCACCCATGTTCATTTTTATGTTAATAATGATTACTCATTCACCAATGTTTATTTTTATACATATGGCGATTCCCTATTTACCCATGTTAACATAACATCCTGGTGATGTCTTATTTACCTAAATTATAATTATGGTTAGGGTGATAGAACATTCACCTATGTATGTTGTTAGGTATATGATAACCCATTTAATTTTGTTTTTTATGATAGTAATAACTTATTCACCTCTAATGGTTATGTTGGAAATATCCTATTCACCTTTATAGTATATACTTGGTGATAACCCTTTCACTTGATTTAATGATATGAGTATTCACTTATACTCATCTGATTAGGGGTGATAACCCATTCACCCCTAATTTTGATTATAGAAATGACCTATTCACCATTATTTTTATTATATTGATGACTCATTCACCTATATTATTTTCATGGTAAAGACACATTCACATATTGATGTTTTTTGTAGTGGTTATAACCCATTCAACCAAACTCATGTTGTAGTGGTGATTGTAACACCCAATAATTTTAAAATCAGAAAATTGGGTTTGATGGTGTATATGACACGTAACACCAAGATTTGAAGAGAATGTAACACCCCATCACTTTATAATATTATTTTAAATAAATTAAATCCCAAGATAGATTGTGATGTACACAACACCAGGTTTAAACAAAACGCGATACTCTATTAAAATATTATTCTTTAAACCAATTATTTATTAACTAGCAGTTAAGTTGGTGGGTATGAATATGACTAACTAAATTATGAAAATTATATATTTTACACATTTATAAAATATATTCAATTGTTATATATTAATTATAAATAAAATAATAACCATTTGAAATAAAAATAAGTGTTTTTAAAAAAAACTATATTTTTTAAAAAGTCTACTTAGTCACAATTTGTGCACATAATTTAAAATTAATTTTTACCAATTTTTGAAAAGTTTATTTTACATAATTAACTTTATTTTTTAAATTATCGTATCAAAATTTACTTGGGGTGAAATTTTGGGATATTTCAAAAAAATATAGATTTTTTTTGTGAATAGTGAAAATACCATTTTTTGTAAAACTGTCATTTATCAATAATAAATTATACAATTTAAAATGAACATTTTGTTTTGAATTTTATTTAAATTAAAATAATAATTATTTTATCAAATTAATTTCATTATAATCACTTTTATATGAGATTTTTAGTATAAGTTTATTTCTCAGTTTAAAATCAAATTATTCTGAAAACTCTTTTAAAGTACATAATGTTTCCCCATTTTAATTAATAAAAATAAAAAATAATTAGGAAAGATTTAAATGAAATTTATATATGATAAATATACATTTTTATTTTTAAATTCATATAATGATTATTTCTATTCATACAATTAATATAAGATCATATTTTCCCTGAAAAATACATTTTTTGTAAACTGCTTTTTCATTACGACTACGAGGTTAATTTTAAATTAAATTATACCACTTATGTGAATAAAATTTGTAAAAAAATGTATTAAATATTTATAATCCCCATAATTAATATTATCTAATAAGTTTAATACAAATTTTCACCATTAATGAATAGTAAAAATAGTAAAAATTAATTATCGTAGTTAAGGTATAAATGAGTTTACTAGGGGTTAAACTAAGAATATAAGGGTTAAAATAGACTAAAACTTGTCCAAAATAAATTTTATGGAAATATTTCTACCTTATAACCTCTAATTATATATAATTACCCATTTTTGAGGGTTATTTCATGATAAAAACTTAGGCATCACTTTATCTTTTAAAAAATTCCATGTGTCCTCTCCCTCACTTATATAAGGTCACACCCTATCCTCCTATATTATCACTTAAAAACCCATTGTTTTAGGCAATAAATTCCCATATATCTTCTTTAATTACCTCACCACATCTTAGAGTCCTCATTTATTTTAATAATATCTCCTAATAAGGCTTTAGGTATAAACCTAAGGAGGCTCTCCAAAGAAGAGGTAAAGTTCTTAAACATGCATATTTGTATTATTTCTTATTCCAAATTCTTAAAATCATCTTAAAATATGATAATATAAAAAAAATTATTCTATATATACTTATATGTAATTATTTTAATGGAATAACCTATATCCATCTCTACTTTAATCAAATGGGAAATGAAATTGTCGATCGTGTGTACAAAGGACTATCGCCTCGCGAACTGTAATTAACTTTCCATCACCGCCTTTAAATTCTCTATATAATGAAGAATTTAAATTTTTTATTTTATATTTATGAAATTTTAATACTTCTTTATTATTATATAACATACCCTTATTACTTTCCATTCCATGGGGGATACGATAATGTCTCTCATGTGTACGACTGACTACCTCCTCAGGAAGCAATGTGATTTATTTTTCACTTACGCTTTACATGGAAGGTAGTGAGGGTAAAATTAATGAATATATATATATATATATATATTAAATTTATGAAATAACCAAAATTATGGAAGTATAATTCCACATATAACTTTTTACCTTCCAATATTTTGAAAAATAATAATGTCGCTCATTCGTACGTGTGGACTACCGCCACTACGTAGTGATGTGAAATGTTTTTCATTTTATTTTTACATGGATGGTAATAAGGATGTATTTAATTAATATAAATTATATATATAACATAATAATGATTCTATAAAGGTTAATAAATATTTATTTTCTTTTTTTCTCATTCTTCAAGAAAATGGAAACAACGTTCATTCGTACGTATGGCTTATCATCTCCATGAACAGTGAAATGCATTTTCTATAATTAACTTTTTTGGATTACTATAAATAAGTATATAATGAATATATATGATATTTATATCATGTTTTAAATTATGTATACTATGTAACCATTATCAATGTAAAAGGACCAAATTTACCAAACAAAAACATACATGAGAAACAAAGCAATTATCAATCAAAAACGGTGATTTTAACAAAGAATTGTTAATAAACGAGTCATAAAATAATATAAGTAAATCATATATGGTATGAAATATATTATTATGGTTATTTAATAAAATTATAATAAATATATATTTATTATATATGAGTTATGTACATGTATAAAGGAAATTAGATCTGAGGTAAGGGTTTCTCATCTCACTTTTACTTTCATGAGACATATGTCATATTCACCACTTATTCATTTGGTGTGTTGTATATAATGACCATTTTGATATGTTATATAATTAATATATTTATATTAATGGTATTTAATGTTTCATTTTATTTTATTAATTTATGGTTCGTATGATTCAAAATTTACCAAAGTGGTAAGAGATTTATGTTTTAATCTCATTTTAATCGGGGTTATTTATACTTGAATTTACATTGAAGGAAATTATTTGATAATTTTATAATAAACCCCATAAATTTATTCTCTTAAGGTTATTCATGAAGTTTTAAGGTAATATGAACATATTACTCTCTTTGGTACTTAAAATAATTGCAGAAATGTTTTTAATAAAACCCAACTTCATTTTTATCTTTAAACGAAAATCCTTTCTCTTACAAAACCATTTTTATAAAAATGTTTTTAATTTATTTTTTAAAAATTCTTGAAAATATTTATTAAATAAATTTTTACCCATGTTTTACTTTTTTTAAAAAAAATCAAAGTAATATTCATATCATTTTCTAAATAAAGCTCGTTTGACTTTTTACTGAAAATGTGAAAGGAATCTTTGTTTTAATGTGAATGGAATGAATAGAATTTCCCATATTCATGAAAAATAAATATTTTATATCTTACATTATAAGTTTCAAATTTTATTTTCAAATAAAATTATTTTCAAAATATTTTGCGAAATTTTAGTTTTAAAAATATTTTCAAATTGAAAAGGTTATTTTTCTCAAAAAAAGTTATTAATTCCATTTTTATGGTTTTTATAATTATCATCAACATCACCCTTATTATAATTATTTCCCAATAGGGATATCTTATAATGATAGAATAATTATTATTTCTCTAGATGGTTTATAATCAATTTGACTGGGGATGTACCGGTTTGATACCATTCATATTACTCCATATAGTTAATGATTGTGTTTATTGATTGAGGTAATTGTTAAAATTTTGTGTTATAGTTTTTTAATACAAATGTTTATGTTTATTATGTTTCACCCCTTTAATATAAGGAAATAATTGGACTTAGTAAGTGACATTTGGGGCCTGCTATATCCCCTCGATACATCAGTAGGTCTCATGAGACAAACCATCTTGAGTTTTTTGTCGAGGATTTACATATTTATGTAATATGTATTGAAAAAGACCTTGATGATATGGTTATTATATCAAAAATTATTCATCCAATCGTTATGATATTATATATTGATGTTCTATGAGATTATTTAATTAGTTGTAATATCCATGGCTAAGTTTCAAACTCATGGGAGTTATTTATATTGAATTATTTGATTATTATTTATTCCTTACATATTATTATTCATGTTCAAGTTATTTATTAAATGGAATGTATTTCAGTTATTTCTTTTTCTATATTGATTATATTATATGTATTCATGATATATTTCATTGTATGCATACCATTACTAAGCATCTGAGCTTACCCCATTCTTATGTTTTATTTTTACCAAGATAATAAGAATTATTTTATGATTTATATGTAGGGATATACTAAGGGGAAATATGGAATTCCCAAAAAAACTTTGTTTATTTTATATTTTAATTTTTTTATGAATTTTAATTATTTATTTAGTTTACTAAGACTGGTAAACTATTCGGTCCTTTGGGATATGATTCCTTGTATCTTATGCCAATGTAATAAAGTAACCACGAACTCTGGGACAGTAGGGTCGAGTTATTTATAGTGATGGCCCATTCACCTAAGATTATATTAATGTTAATAACCCATTTACCCATAATCATGTTATATTGGTAATGTCTCATTCACCTGGGGTTATGTTGATGGTTTAACTTATTCATCCATACTCATGTATTTTAGGTGTTGAGTCATTCACCTATGATTATATTGATAATAATAACCTATTCACCTATGTTATTATTATTATTAGTAATGATAATCTATTCACCTATTTTTTTGAAATCAGTAGTGATAACATATTCACTTATAATCATTTACCAATAGTGATATTTCATTAACCCATGTTACTACTGTTAAAGATACTAACTTTTTCACCTTTTTATTATGATCATACTATAAGAGTATATTCCCCATTATAGAATTATCTAAATAATGTGTGGTCATTCATCTTGAAGTATCAATAGCACCCCGTTATATGAAGAGTTTTATATTTATTATTTTTTTCCATGTCATATTATGCATGCACCCTATATAATGGATTTGTTTAGTGATACCATTGGTGGTGGACTATTGTGTATATTGTTCAAAACCTATATGTGAACCTTAGTGGGAACACATAATTCAAGGTTAGGGATGCGAATAAGGTAAAGGGCGATAAGATTAATCGTTGATCTGAGAATGGATAACTGGTAGTGGGAGATGGGATTGAGAAAATCATCAAACATATTTTTTATAATATATCTATTTTTTATATTTTAGACTACATTTTATATATAATAAAAACATCAGGAAATCATAATCTTTACATATTAGTTGTATAACATTATGGTGGGTTTACATTTTGTTTAGTTTGTGATGATTCAACGTAGTTGGATTATTATAATAATTTATATACTATGTTGTTATATTATAGATGATGGTTTATTGTTATTTATCTATTTTTTATAGTTATCTAATAGAATATATAGTCTTTAAAAATTATTTATAAACCATCTTTACTAGTCGTAAGCCTATGTTATATGGAGAGATGCACTTGAGGTCACATATCCTACCGAGATCAGAGTTATTCAAGTCGATTTTTTTGGGATATTATAAAGTGGTATCGTGGCCCACTTTTTTAAAATATTTATGATATGGTTGTAAAATATAGAATTATTAAAAACTAAGGATGGAACTTATAATAGTGTATATCTAACACCTGTATTGGAAAAGTACAAGTTACTAGGGAGTGGGATTATTATTCTTGGTTTGCAGATGTAATAATTTTAGAGATTCAAGAAATATGATATGTTCTTTTCTGTTTATTATTAACTCTTATACCATGGACATAATATTTCATGTGTTCATGAATCATGTTCAGAATATAGGATTCATATATAATTTTTATAATTGTATTTGATTGGTGTTTAGGTTATAAAAAAGGTATAATTGTGTAAAGTTCCAGCAATAAGTTATAAAAAAATTTCCTGTATAATTTATTAGTGTAACTTTACTTAACTGGACTTATGGTTACAATTTCCTTCTATTATTATTACTTGATGGATGATAATGTAGATCATACATGTAATATATATTGAACCCAAGAGTGGGTGGGTTGGGATAGAGTATGATCAAGTTGTATGGAAACCTTATATGATTACAGTGTATATAGTGTGGTAAGTTATGTTTCATATTTCTATTTTTCCTAAATTATGTATCACGAACCGTGATAGAAAATTTTGAGCTAATTTTTTTAAATTTTAGTTATATTCCACCTTAATGGGCTCTATTATGGTTCTAGAAGTGTGGTGAAGAGCATGAAACACCAACTATGGCATTGGGACCACCTATGGTATTGGGAATTCCTATGAAATAATAGTTCATAGTGAGTTTTATATATGTTATATAATCTATGGATCATGGGAATCTCTAAGATAACTCATCCATGTTTGATATTATGAGGGAGTTCCAAATATAACATCCACCATTATTTAAATCTTAGGGTGGCCCATAGGTTGAAGGTTTAAAAATAGAGTCAATATTGTGCATATTTTACTAGATAGGGACCCTTAATAATCATAGGGTTAATCTAGTGGCATATATGATTCATGGACCAACCATGAATTAGTGTGATTTTTTGGTTCAGGTGGTCTAATATGCAAGATTATCTTGTAATTACTTTTATGTCATCTTTTTTGAGAATTTTTTCCTAAGACTCGAAAAAGGTTGAGGGATTATAATTTTATTCACCTTGTTTAAGGTGATATATCTATAGAGTACTGTATAGCTCATTTTATAGATATAATTTATTTTATCTAAGTTTTACTAGGTATTAGGATCTTAGAGTCGGGAATTTTGAGGATGGTTTAAGGTAACCTATAATAGTTTTGGTGAGCATATTTTTTCTATCGTCTTTTTTAGAGATCATAAACAAGTCCCTTATAGTTAAGAGGAACCTGGTAAAAGGTAATGCATCATGTAAAGTTTATTCTTATACTATTACTGAGAGTATATCTTTGGGTTTTAAAAAATAGATATCTGACAAGTCCCTATGGAGTGGAGATAGACATATCAATGATGGAAGATATTGATCTCTTCCCCCACACGGTAGGGATTCTATTGAGTATTATCAATGTAGTTGACTGGGTAACCTTTGAATATATTGTGATCCACCACTAATGGGGTATTGTAATTGTGGTTATATGGGGAACTTATAGAGTTATTTTAGGAGTACATATCATATCATTAGTAGTTAGAAAATCACTGGTCAAACTCATAGATAAGAAGTAGGCCTAGGATCATCGCCTAAGAGTGGAAGTTAGGGTTCTTCAAGTCATTCAAGATTTGATATAGAGTGTGGTTTACTGATTATTCCACTATAATATGATTATACACCATATATAGGATATCAAAATTTCATGATACTTGATCTCGGGTGTAGGTTCATACCATTTTTATAAAATTTACCTGACTATGTCTGACTAAGGAGGGGGTAATCAATATTATAAGGTACAAACTTATTAAAATCTAACTTTTATTAAGTATTGTTTGATTTGGGTGAAATGGACTCTTTCAATTTTTCTTATCAATTTAGATATCTAGGTTTATAATTAGAGTGTTTAGTGAGGATATTATCCCTCAACACTCCTTCAGTAAATTGGTCTAATGATATTTAAAGATTTCTAGGATGTTCCATAGTTATGAGTGGGTTCAAGAATTTTTGGGATTTACTTGTGATTGATATGAGTATATTTTATGTAATATTTATCATGGATTGGCAGAATCATTATATAGAATTCATTTATTTATAACATTGATGAGAATCTTTTAAATCTATTGAGGGTGATTGTTAAAACTTTTTTGGGGAGTGGGATTTATAGAGAGGTTGTTCGGAACTAGTTTATCACTAAATGGGTTTGATCATCACCCATTTGATGATTTTTTTAGGATGAATAATATACACAATAGGTGGTATTTCTTCCTATGGTAAAGTTTTATTAGGATATTCTTCATAAGGACTTCTTGGGGTGACCACCCAAGAGGGAGGTTGAGTTTATTATTGATATGGTATTGGGTATAGAACCCATATCCACTTCTCTTACTAATATGTATCTATAAAAAAAGAGGGATGAAGGTCTATATGGTGGATTTAGAGGTGAGGGGATTTATTCAACCTGAGCACTTCCCCTTGGGGTGATCCAATTTTTTCACTAATAAGGGTGGTGGTAGTTTTCATCTATGCTTGGATTTCTAGAGGTTTAATCCGGTAATGATCAAGAACCGGTATTCACTTCCTTACATTGAAAACCTATTTGATCATACTAGGGGATTAGGTAGTTTCACTAAATTTTATAAAAGTTATTGTTACCATGAGTTACAGGTGAGGATAAATGATGATCCATAAATTTCTTTCAGAAGTGGACATGGACTATATAAATTTCTTATGATATTATTAGGTTTTATAAACACACTATAAATTTTTATAACCTTTATGAATAGGTTTTTCCAACCATATCTTGATTCCTTTGTGGTCATGTTCATCAATGGAATTTGGGTATACTCCTAGTCACAAGAGGATCATGGTAAACTTATAGATATTTTATTGAGTACTTTGATAGAGCATCTGATTTATGAAAATCTATCTAAGTTTTATTTCAATATTAGGGGGTTCAATTCTTAGTTAACATGATATAATATATGGGCATATCAATTCCCCTTAATAAGTTTGATGTTTTGGATTCATGGGAGTTTATTAAGAACATGTTCAAGATCAATATCTTTAAGGGTTTGGAAGAATAAGACCAGATATTCATTTGATAAATATCTTGATTTAAAGTGTTGATTAAAACCCTATTCAAGAAGGGGTAAGGCTTCAGTGGTCGAATCCTTATAAGAGATACTTCCAAGAGATGAAGGGATGGTTTGTGATCATACAAATCCTAAAATTTGCAATTTTGGGTAAGTAGTATACATTTAACTATAATTAATCATGAATTATTATTGGGTAGGGTTAATATATGGTGGGTGAGTAGTTGATTAGGTCTAATCATATGAGGTCACATATGCATAACTACATGAAGCATGACATGGATTTGGAAGTAGTGGTTCATTAATAGAAATATTGGTGTCCCTTTCTATTGGGTAAGAAATTTATTTTTTACACTAACCATAAGAACCTTAAATACATATTATCATAGTGAAACCTTAACCTTTGGAAAATAATGTTGCTTAGAAACATGTAGTCTTTTGAAATTGAGGTGTTGTATACTCCTAGTAAGGGGAACATTGTGGTTAATGCACTTTGTATAATGAATCAGGACCAGGTAGTTCAAGAGTCAGGTAGTGAGTGGTAGTTAGTGAGCCGCTTCACTAAGATTCATATTTATTTTTATAATCATCTGGGTATGTCTACACTCACAACTCTTTGTATGAACTCATAACTCTTGGATCAGGTGAAGGAGAGTTAGTTATAAGACTCTAATTACTAGATGATAAGGGAAAACATATATTGTGGGAAACCACTGCCATAATGGACTCGAGATGAGGTAGAATATTATATGTTCAAGAGAGAGTTTTCATCCCAATGAGAATATGTGAGGGGATGATGTAGGACCCACACACCTTGATATGGGTTGTTCACCTAGGTTTGACAAAGATTCCTCAAGAAATCCACTAAAATTATCTATGGTCGGGGATGAATAAGTATATATCAGGCTTCATACCACCATTCCTCACCTGTCATAAAGTTAAGGTTGGGCACTAGATACACATTGGAATTCTTCATCTACTAACCATACTAGTTTATAAATGGTACAAGGTCATTATGGACTTCATGATAGGGCTATCAAGATCACCTCAGACTAGTGATATGATATGGGTTCTCGTGGATTGGTTGACCAAGGTGACACATTTATTAATAATCAAAGAGACATGATTTGATGATGAGTTGGGATGGTTATACATGTGAGAGGTGTTAAGTCAAAAGTCTTCTTTTGACTTCTATATCATGTTTTGGAAATCACAAATGTATTCTATCATATGTTTGTAATTTACAATTGTCTTTTATCATGTTTATCGTATCGTACGATGTTGAGCATACCGATCAAATCGTATCGTATTGACTCTGTCAATCGTATCGTATTGACTCTGTCAATCGTATCGTACTGACTCTGTCAATCGTATCGTACTGACTCTGCTATTTAGATGATCATTATTTGTTTTGGTACTTTGTCAAAAACTCTCTCTACATATGAATCGTACTCATGTTTTTCATTTCTATATATCTCTTGTCATAACAAAACGATGTCGTTGAGTTAGTTACAAACTAATCAAAACGATGTCGTGCTTTCTGTTTCAATATGACCGTTGGATGCAATATGACCGTTGGAACCCGAAGCCTATAAATAGGAGGTCATTTGAAGCTAAGAGAACAACGATGAACAAAGAGAACGAATAAAGAGACTCTGTGAACTACAAAGATTCTAGAGAGAGACACTGTGACTTCTCTCATCTGCCTTGTGCGTCCGATCATCGTATCGAGGGCTTTCAAGTAATTGAAAGACAGAGGTGCCGATTACCTACAAAATCGAGGGCTGTCGGGGATAGGCAGACAGACGTGCCGATCATCGTATCGAGGGCTGCCGGGGATAGGCAGACAGACGTACCGATCATCGTATCGAGGGCTGCTGGGGATAGGCAGACATACGTGCCGATCATCGTATCGAGGGCTCACCAAGGTGTTGGTGAGACAGACCTTTTATCCTAGGTGAAAGGATAACCCTTCTCTTTAGGTTAAAAGAATTGTAATACTTTTACATTTCCGCTGTTACTTGTATTTGAAAGGGATTTGTATTGTTTCCTTTCTTCCTTACATATTCAATTGTAATTGTTTCAATTACAATCATTCTATTACTTTTTGTATTGATTGATTCTATACGCTTTAAGGTAGAATCATTCATCTTTATATTACTCTGATCATTGTGTTCACCTTGAATACAATTGTTTTACTTTACATTAGTATTACAATACACCATACCTTTTATATTCAATACAATTGTGGGTGTTTATATTTGTATTAGTTTAAGATCATTTAAACTAATCTCTTTGTTGCAAAAACTCAAAGGTTTTTTAAACATACAATTCACCCCCCCTCTTGTATTGTTCCATCTAATAGACATATATATCTACTATTCGATCCAACAATTGGTATCAGAGGAGGTTTTCCACTGATTTGTATTACTATCTTTATTTTTTTATTACTATCTTGAATACTTACTACACTAACGTGTGGAATGGAAAAGTTGTTTTTGTTATATTATATGGCAGGAATGAATATCGGATCAATAGATAATCTGAATCCTTCTAGACCACCAATCTTTGATGGGAATGATTATGAGTATTGGAGAGATCGTATGAAGACTTTCGTCATCAATACTGGTGTAGACAATTTTATTATGCTTACTGGGGGCTACAAAATTCCTGACAAAGAAGTTAGCACTTTCACCAACCAAGAGAAGCAAGAATATCAACTGAATTACAAGGTACGCAATACTTTATTATGCTCTATGACCAGGAATATATATAGTCAGATATCTTCATGTGAATAAGCCAACTGTATTTGGAAGAAATTAGAAGTCACTCATTTTGGTACATCCAAAGTTATAGAAACAAGGAGAGCAATGCTTCAAGCAGAGTATCATGGATTTGTTTTTCCTTATGGAGAGCCTGTATGTAAAGTGCAACAAAGGTTTATGACAATTGTCAACAGCTTACAATCTATGGGAGAAAAAGGTCTTGATGATGAAGCTCTTGTTGACAAGATTATAGATATTATGCCAAATGAATGGGAGTCGAAAAGGACAGCTATTGATGAAAATAGAAAAGTTTCCCAGATTACTCTTGATGAACTCTTTGGAACTCTTCTACAGCATGAGACAAGAATGAAGAGAGATGCTGATTTCAATAAGAAGAAGAATGGGAATGGAAGTGTAGCTTTTGCATCTAAAGCTAAAACACCTGAAAGGCTTACAAGGTCTAAATCCAAGAAAGTTGTTGTATCTGATTCAAGTGATTGTAATCTTTCGGATAATGAGTTAGCCAATCTTGCTCGAAGGATGAACAAGATTGTGGGAAAGAAAGATTTTCAATATAGATTCAAAAAGAAAGACAGGAAAGATAGGAAAGATTCAGAGGTAACTTGTTATGAATGCAAGAAAGCAGGACATATAAGGCCTGATTGTCCTTTACTAAAGAGGAAATATAGAAAAGAGAAACACTCTGAAAGAAACAAGAAAAGGTTTTATAAGACAAAGAAAGTCTTGAAAGCAAATGATACGTGGAGTGCAAGTGGTAGCGATTCCTCAGATTATTCTTCAGAATATGAGACATCAGGACAAAGAAATATTGGACTTCTAGCCAGACTACCAATTGAAGATCATTGTCTCATGGCTAAGGTACATAATGCTGAAGCTGTTACAAATGTCTCTTTAAATGCAAATTATATTGATAATAGATATTATGAATCTTCAAATGATGAACCCTCATCATCAGAAGATGATACTTTACCTTCTTTTGAAGAAGTCTCTAGATTTGCTAAGTTACTTGAAAATGAAAATTCTAAACTCAAAAAGATATTTGAAAAAGAAAATTCTAGAATTTCAATTTTGACTAAATAAGTATCAGATCTTTCTAAAGATCTTGATGTGAAAACTTCAGATTTTGAAATTATTTTAAAAACCCTTGAGAAAGTCAAATCTGAAAAGGATAAACTTTCTAAGGATCTTGAAACTGTAATTTCAAAGAAAAATATTTTAGAGTCTAACTCTAGTTCAAATTCAAATGTTTTAGAAAACAAGAATTTGGTTTTAAAACTAAAGTCAGAGATTTTATCCTTGAAAAAGTGTTTGTCTAACTTTACTCATGGAAAAGAAAACTTTGATAGAATGTATTCTCAAATTAGACCTTTGAGAAATCATTCTGGTCTTGGTTATACTTATTCCAAACCTGTTTTTAGTAATAACTATTTTGTTCCTCAAAAAACCATTTTCTGTTCCAAGTGTCAATGTGGTGGACATTGGAGAAGAGATTGTTCTCTTAACAAAACTCAATCCTTAGGATTTCATAAAGCTCATTTTGCAAAACAAATGTGGATTCCTAAAATTATTTTATCTAACCCTTCTGGATCCAAACAAGTTTGGATTCTGAAAATCTAATTGTTTCTTTTTCAGAAAAACGAGAAGTGTATTAATAAGAAAATTTGGTACATGGATAGTGGTTGTTCTCGACATATGACTGGAAACAAAGATTTCTTTGAAAAGGTTATCAAAACAAAAGGCGGAAAAGTTACCTTCGGAGATAATGCTCAAGGAAAGATTGTTGGTATAGGTAATATCGTTTTTCTTGGAAAAGTTCTTATTTCAAATGTTTTGTTTGTTAAAGGTCTTAGGCAAAATCTCATCAGCATAAGTCAATTATGTGATGAAGGTTACCTTGTGAATTTTAGAAATGATAAGTGTCTAGTTCACAATTCCAAGGATGAATTCATTCTATCTACCCATAGGAAAGAGAATGTTTACACTATTAACTTAGAATACCTTAGGAACCAAAACTTACCTTGTTTAAGTGTTATAGAAGACCAATCGTGGCTATGGAATAGGAGACTAGGACACTGTAATTTGAGAAACCTAAGAAAAATCTCAAAGAAAGGACTTGTAAAAGGGCTACCGGACCTTAGATATGATTCTTCAAAAGTCTGTGATCCTTGTCAATTTGGCAAGCAACATAAAACTAGCTTTAAACCAATTAATGAAGTTTCAACTTCTAATGCATTACATCTTGTGCATATGGACCTGTTTGGTCCTTCACAATCTGGAAGCATTGGAGGAAAATACTATGTATTTGTTTTAGTTGATGACTTTACTAGATTTACATGGGTCTACTTTCTCACAAAGAAATCTGAAGCCTTTTCCTATTTCAAAACTTTTAGAGCCCAAGTTAAAAATGAGAAAACCTACCATTGATAACTATTCATAGTGATCATGGTGGTGAATTTCAAAACTCAGATTTTGAAACTTTTTGTAGTAAGAAAGGTATTACTCACAATTTCTCAGCACCAAGAACTCCTCAGAAAAATGGGGTTGTTGAAAGAAGAAATCATATTCTTCAAGAAATGACTCGAACCATGTTGAGTGAATACTCAATTACTAATCACTTTTGGGCTGAAGCTGTTAGTACTGCCTGTTATACTATAAATCGTGTTTTAACTAGACCATTTCTTAATAAAACTCCTTATGAGTTATGGACTGGCCGAAAACCTAAAGTTTCTTACTTCAAAGTTTTTGGATGCAAAGTATTCATTCTGAATACAAAAGACAATCTACACAAATTTGCACCAAAATCTGATGAAGGAATCTTTCTAGGATATTCTACAACCTCTAAGGATTATAGAGTTTTCAATAAAAACACTTGTACTGTTGAAGAAACAGTACATGTAAAATTCGATGAAACTAACCCTTTTGTTTTCAACCAACCCAATCCTACATCCTCAGATGTATTTTCTAAAAATGTTTATCAACCTCTATTAGAAGAACATTCTGATAAGGAAAATGTTCAAGAAAGTATTCCTGAAACATTTACCACAGAAGATTTTCTACCATATGTTGATGAACAGGTTTTACAAAACCCAAATCAATTGTTTCTTAGGAATCATCCCAGTGATAACATCATTGGTGATATAAATCAACCCGTAAGGACCAGAAATTCCTTAAGAAATGAAATAAAACATCTTGCTTTTCTTTCCCAATTTGAACCTAAAAGTCCAAGTGAGGCCTTAGGTGATGATGATTGGATCAAAGCAATGCAGGATGAACTAAATGAATTTGAAAGGAATCAAGTCTGGACTTTAGTTGAAAGACATAAATAAACAACTGTGATTGGTGTAAAATGGGTTTTCATATAATTGTATGGTGTGTTGAATATTATTATATCATGTAGGGATGAAAGATTCATCTGACACCCTAAACCCATACTCCTAGATATGGTGCCAAAAAACACATACTTTACATATTTTCTTCAATACCAACTATAGATTATCATTCATTACTTTCCCATAATTCCATTAATTAAAAAAAATATCATTACAAACATTCCCAATACCTTTTAGTTTTATATATTTAGATAATTATGAAAAAACATAAACTAACAAAACCCATGTTTTTCTCAACTAATGGATATTTTTCCACTATATAAGAAACTACCTAATCTATACTAAGTATTCAACATCTCCCAATAATTATCCACAATTTTATCTTATTATATATATCATGTGTAATACATTTCCTCATAAAATTGGGAAATATAAACATAAGAAGGGGTTATATCAAAGGCTCGGTTAAGGAAACAAAAAACTAAAGTTGTTAAAAACATAAGCATGGTATACATAATATGGTAGGAATAAATAATATGAATAATGGAAAAATCAACTAAAAATAGGAGCATAATATATCTAATAAAATTAATGAAAACATGGATATTAATAATACTGATCTCATGCTTATGGAATGTGTAATTTTAGATGTCAAAAACATATTATTAAGGCATTCTTCCAAGACACTATACTAATATAAGGAGTGGTAAACACCAAAACCCAAGATTTTCTATATAATGAGACCAATAGATGCATCGATGGGATATATAATTTAAATCCCCACCTACAACTTTATTAATTACAATTCATTCACCATAATATTCAACAATAAATTTCATAACATTCCCCAAGGAAACTCTATCTGAAAAAAACATGGCTATCTATATAATGAAAAATAAGGAATGAAAATACATAATCAACTTGTGTTAGTAGTCAATAATAATCAAGAATGTCAATAATTACCCTTAAAATAAAATGGGTAACATGATTTTAATACATCATGAGAAAGAAGACAGATGGTCAAACAATACATAGTCAACTTGCCAATAATCATCCATATTGTAATAACAACATATAGAATGCCAATACATTTCATCATGTTAATAAAAGTGATAACATGATCATAAGAACTCTGGAGGAATAAGGTGTATGGTTAAACAATATATAGTTAACTTTCCTAAGTAATTAATAAACATCCATATCAAAATAACAAATATATAAATTTTCAATAGTTCCCCAAATCAGTAAATGGAATAGCATTCAATGTAAGCATCCCTCAGGCTAAAATTGTATATAGTGGTGGTATATTATTAAGTAAATGTTTTAATAACATGATAATAATCCATAAAAAGGTATAAATTAGAGATTTTAAAAATAAAATAACCTTATTGTAAAAAATTAAATATATAAGGATGTAGAAAAAAATGAAAAACATCCTTGTAAAAGAATACTTTAACGATACCGACCAAGAAGGGATCAGAAATTGGTTTGTTTAAAACCATGATTTAAATCTCAAAAAAGATAAATATAAAGAATTGGGTATATCATGAAACATAAATCCCAATTATTTAAATCCTTTTGCGTATTAAAATTAATATGTAAGTGGAAACATAAAAGAGTTTTTAGAAATCATTTTTAACATTGTCATAAAAGACAAAGTTACGAGTCACTTCCAAAACTCTTTACAAATGTGAAGTGGAAATTATTTGAAAACTATTAATTTTAAAAATAATATTCAATAATATTACTTTTAAATTTAAATTTTTTTATATTGGATAAATTTTTATAGGAAGAAAAAACCTATGAAATAGAAAGTAAAACCAATTTTAATATTTTAAAATTTTTATTTTTTGAGAACTCACAATGAAAAAAGAGTTTTAAAAACTTATTTTTTATAGAATATCATTTTAAAAAATTTGAATATGAAATAAAATATAAAAATATTTTTTTTTGTAATAACCTAATAATGGAAGAATAAAGTTCCAGATAAAACATGTAACTCAAGGAATATAAATTTAAGTTACTAAAATCCCTTACATTTTCTGGAGGGTATCAATTAATTTCCAAAGTAAGTAAAATCATGAATGGAAGTGAAATTTATAATAAAAATAATAATTTAAGATATTATAATTAAATGGGGTATTATTTTCACCATAGAAAAGGGAACCATGGTGCACAATATCAAACATGTCTCATGGAATTGAAAATAGAGACAAATAACCCTTAAAGCTTGACCAGTATCAAAACCTCTAGAAAGAGAGATAGATTCAAATTAAACTTAAAATAAAATGGATAAATGTTATTTAGTTTTAAAATATCTCAAATAGTTATAATATACATCAAAAAATTAAATTAAGTGCATAATAATAAACATGTCTCAATGAGAGGAATTTGAGATGGAAACCCTAACCTTGGGTTGGATTTGTTATGTACTTGCACAAAACATCTTAAATAATTAAATTGAGTTAATTATATACATAACCATGAACATTATTCATAACTATAACCATTTATAATCCTAATTTTTAATAATTACACACACACACACATATATTAGTTAGTTTTTACATATCTTCAACACCAGGTGTAAGTAGTCTTTATCGTTTTGAACTATATTCATAAAAGAGGTGTTGGTAACTTTTATTTTTTACAAATTAAATCCCTATTATATCATATAATTTACTAAAATAGTGTTCTGAGATAGTTTTTAAATCTATAATTTCATTTCATGGTAGTTTTT
Source organism: Viscum album (assembly GCA_963277665.1). NCBI lineage: Eukaryota > Viridiplantae > Streptophyta > Magnoliopsida > Santalales > Viscaceae > Viscum > Viscum album. The sequence goes on from OY728148.1 coordinate 400,013,237, forward strand.
GGTTACAATACAAGAGGATAAAATCGGTGATTGGAATGTTTTGGTGATTCTTAGTGAACAAAGAGTGATTTATTAAATAATGAGTTAAATATTGATATAACCTTACCAAAAAAACATTATTTATATATTTATATCATATTATACTAGTAAATAATTTATCATAGTTACCATGATATAAATGCATAGTATTGTTCAAGTAGGTGGTTAAATCATCATAAACATGAACATATCATGATTAATGGGTGATTATGAGGTGTTTTAGTTGTAATATCATTATAAAAGAATAATAATTCTCTTATTTAATTATTATTATTATTATATCATAATTTTAAAGAAATTTAATGAGATTATACTTTATATAAAGTCATTACTTAGAAAGAAGAGGTTATTTTCCTCTTAGTACACCTGTTTTAAATGATTGAATTTACAATAATCATTTGGTGATCATGTAATTAATAGGTTCTCCAATTTGAAATAAAATAACCTTAATAGTTTCATAAAAATAATATTTATTCTTTAATCCCATACTTATATCCATCCATGAAATGTGGTAATGAAAAACAGAATACCTCATTCCATGGAGGTTGTAATCCACACATACGTATGGATAATAATTTCATTTTCATAGAAATATAAGAAGGTGGAATATGATTTTTTATTTAATAATCATAAACATGATATAAATATAATAATTATTTATTAAATTACCCTTTTATACCAACCTTGTAAGGTGGTGAAGGAAAATGAAACATGTTGTGTCATAGAGGCGGTAGTCTACACAACGCACAAATGACATGTTCATTTTTATTAATATAAATGGGAAAAATTATAATTATAAAATAAAAAGAGAAAATAAGTTAAGTAAAAATGATTACTCACATTGAGCACTTTGAGATTTCCTTGGAAGATCCCATGGAAATGGATGGAATGTGATAATCTATTGTGAAAAGAAGATAAAGATAGTGAAATATTATTCTATGGGAAGTAAAAATTTCATTTTTTATGATGAAATGTAATTTTTAGTAGTTCCTTTAAGGAATGGTAATAGGGCCCTTTTATAAGTGGTGAGGATAGCATTTTTGTAAATATTTCATCTTAATATAAAGGGAGTGCATGTTAAAAATTTAAAGTGGCTCTAAAAATAAACAATAATTGATTTTATGGTGAGATAAGGTTGATAATATCTCAACCACTCAATTATAAAAAAAATTCTACATTTTTTAATCCCTTAACGCCTTCAATTATTACTTTTTCATTTAAACTTTTATCGCAGTAACTAATTTTTACCAAAGGTAACTTAATCTTTATCAATAAAAATAAATTGATAATTATTAGATAATTTTGGCCCATAGATTATAAATTTTAAATTAATTTCCTTTTTTCAATTTATATTGGTAATAAAAATTAATTTTAAAATAAAAAATGTATAATGTATTTAAATTTTTTTTTGAGAAAATATTACTTTTGTTCTAAAATATCATATATGGGTGTTTAAATTAAAATTAAATTTTTTAAAATTATAAATTCACTTATAAAATACATATTTGATCTTATAAATATTTTTAATGAATTTTAAATTCATAATTATATACTAATAATTCCATAAAATTTATGTTATTTATAAAAATTATATTTTTCATTATTCACCAAAAAATCATTCTTTTTAGAAAAATACAAAAAATCCATCTTAATAAAATATTACTAAGATGAATCAAGAAACAATGATCATTTTTTAAAATTCAAATTCTGAATTTTCAGAATTTAAATTTTAAATAAAAAGTGAGATATAATGAAAAACTATTTTTATAGGAAAATATCTTTTTTAGAATATTAAGCATTCTCACTCATATTTCCTATTATTTACTAGTTAAATTAGCATTAACCAATTATTTGTATAAAATATATTTTATCATAATTAATCACCATTTTATTGAATTATAAATTCATGTCTCGTAGAAAGTAAATAATTAGAAAAAATACATTTCTAAGCATAAAATGATCGTATGAGTCATTTTAGCCATACCAATTGAATTTCATTCATATTAAAAGTATACTTTATTTTTAGTGTTGTGTGTGTAGAATTATATTGAAAACATTTAATTATTTAAATGTAATATTATATTAAAATTTTGGGGTGTGATAATTCACATCATGAATCTAGAACCTCAATGAATTTGAGTACATTGTACCATCCTCAAACTCATGGGTGGTGTGAGAATGTGATCAAAGTATTAGAGGATACATTACGAGCATTTTTTATGGATTTTGTTAGGTCGTGGGAGGGTCATATTCTATTGGTTGAGTTTACCTATAACAATAGTTATCAAATATATATTTAGATAGAACCCTTTAAGGCCCTATATAGTAGGTTGTGTCAATCATTTTTATACTAACTGAAGTAAAGGGAGTCGTATGTTATTTGGATAAGTCTCATACATGAGACCTTAGAGTATATTAAATTGATCAAAAATATTTTGAATGCCACTAAAAGTATTAATTGATCATATTATGATTTGAAATTTTGACCTATAGAATTTAAGGTGGGTGACTAGGTATTTTTTAGAGTGTCACCTCGGTTGGGACTCAGGTGATTGTGGAGGCATGGGAAATTAATGTCATGTTTCATGGGTCCATTTGAGGTTAATGAGAGGATTAATACAATAACATATTGGATAAATACACCTCATATATAAAATTTTATGTATTATGTATTTTATATATCTCAACATTTAAAATATCACTCGGACCCATCTCATGTGATTAGTGTTGGTGATGTTGAGATAAAGCTTGATTCGTCATTCAAGGATTGGAATGTATACAAAATTTATAGAAGAAAGAAGATCCTTAATAGGAAAAAAATACCCCTGGTACATGTTTAGTGGTATCAATTAGGTTTCTTTGTATCTAACAACAAATTTTTAAAATAGTGGTAGACATTAGAAACCTCTAATCCCAAGATCAACTATGCATTGAAACCAAAACCATGTAAATTTAAATTATTAAATAGTTAAACTTTCACTATTTATAGTTATTGTTTTTATATTCAATATGTATTTGATGAATATTTTTATGAATATCAAAGAGACTCTTACCTTTGAGGTATATCCTTGGATTGATCTGAATCAATCGATGCTTATGAAGGGCTCTCCTTATAACTAAGGTATACTGATACCTCGAATGGAAAAGGGAGGAGAAGGAGAGAACATCAGCATGGATAATCAATAAAATTAGAACCCATATTTTAACACCATATTCCTAGAATTCAAACCTTTTATATATTCCTTGGGATATTCCCATTCCATTCATGAAATTTACTGAAACTTTACAAAATGTTTGAGTAATTACCTCCATTTTTTAAATATTTTGTAAATGTTTGGTTGAGTGTGCATGCATTTATCACATAAATTCATATGATTGTCCATATGATTCATCATATAAAATGTTCAAAATCAATGATATCTTTATGAAGAAGAATATATGAATGTTAATAATTAACAATTATCCACCTCATCAATTTTAAAATAAAATTGATCCATATCACAAAAATTATGATATATTTATATTGTGTAATGCGATATTGTTAAAGGTAGTAGCTATAGTGATATGAAATCTATATATAATGATATAAGATATAACATATAAATTTTTATTTGATATAAAAACCAATAAATATTATATTCTTTTGATTCCAATATGTTATACCATATGACATGCATATATTGTGCACTATAATAAAATAAAATACACATCATATCCATATAGGATTTAGGGAATATCTAAATAAATCTACCACTTCTGATAAATACTCATATACATCATTCCATTTAACCTTTAATTTCATCATATACAAATTTCTTTTAAAGAAATATCTAAAAATTAATTTTGGATATTTCCAAAACACTTTTGTAAAGATATCATTGAATTCACTATGTATCACATCATATGCAATACCTTGTTAATATCCTTCTGAAAATTATTTTTGATAAACTCTAAAAGAAAATTTTATATAAACTATATGAATTTCATAAAACTCAATTCCCATTAATTAAACAAAAAATTGTAACCTCTTCATCCTTTTTAGCATTGAAAAAAATTATAAATTATTAAATTAAAAAATGTTAGTAAATAGTGGTCTCTAGCAAAGAATCAGTGCTACTCAAGATATAAAGGGTACTAGAATGATCTTCATGAGACATACATATATTTATACCCATATCCACTAACTGTATCATATGTATATGTTCATAGATTTTTATATGATACATTTATCTAAGGCATAAATTAACCTTGGAACATAGAGTATTTCAATCCCACATAGCTACTCTTATATTCTCAATTCTACAAGTATAGACTGACCAAGTCAATCAAAACATCACATGTCATTCATCTAATAAAATAATTACATCATATTTCCCTCATCCAAATGGATAAGAACATCACATGAACCTTATCTAGGTATTTTGATACACTTTCTTAGTCTATTTCAAACAATGACATGGATGTCGTACTATCATATGAGAAGAAATATATAATATTGGTTAAGACGAAATCAATGACATGATCAGTAACATACCCAACCAACCCCTAATTAGCTAATCCTAAAGTATCTCATAATAAAGTTATCAAAGTATGCAAGTTTTCATGAAAGGTATCTTTCCAACCTCAGGTATGGGGAATCCCCAGTATGAAACATGCTCTCTTAGTATTATAAAGATATAGTGTATGACACTCCATGTGTTATACATATGGGGGTTATCCTGTATAAAAAATTCTTCTTGTGCCTCATGAGTATATTTTTTATACAAAAAAATAACTCATCATAACTTTAATATTATTTCACTTCCTATAATACTCCATGATAGACATTAGTTAGGGATAACTCAAAGTAATACTCTAAGTGTTTAATTATCATTTCACTTCACCTAATATTTGCATCAATTGTGAAAGAATTATAAAGTGGATAATACATTTTATATAAAATGATACATTTTATATTCTTAAATTCTATTAATAATATTAACAAAACCATGCATAAGCACCCGTCTAATCATATAGGCCTTACGTTTATTAAATTATTAGGATTTTATTAAATGTATTACATATTTATGTGATTTTTACCCCATATACATGTTCCCATATATTAAAACCCACCCACTAAGATTATTTAGTGAGTAAAATATATTAATAAACAAGTTTTAATAATTTTAAGATTTAGGAATCAAATTCCTAATGGTCAACTCTTTGAAAAAAGTATCAAATTAATTATCTTCACAACATCATATGTTATGATGTTAACTTTAATTTTATACTTATATCTCTGTATAAGTTCATTATCATTATCATTGTATCTTTTATATAAAAAATTTATTTGAGATACTTTTTATATCAATATATTAATCTTTACATTTTTTACCAACACACCCTAAACACTTTTAAGATAAATTAACATTCACTTCATTATGGTAACTAAATATAAATATTTACATTACACTTTACTGATATAATCTAAAATATTTTAGTAAATAAATTGATATTCAGTTTGAATTTTTACTAGTATAATATTTTATTTCTTAAATTTCAACTTCTCAAAGTTCAAACATACCCCCACTAGTCTCTTAGAAACTATATTACCTTTATAATATCACACTATGATATAAAAAATTATTTTGTGTTAAAAAATAAAACTCATTTATTTAAATGGGAATATTTAACAAATAAACTATTGTATTTATTTTATATATTTTATTTCTATATGTTTGGAGAATTAATCCAAAAGGATGATTTTATTCTTTAAAATAAGCCACTGAAGGGTGCTGGAATATAAATTCCTAATATTTTAATGAATAAATTGGATAAAAAATTATCTTAGATAAAACTAATTTTATCCTTATATTATTTTCAAACATATTATAAAATTTGATGAATCATAAACCACATGTATTAAAATGATCATCTCATTTATTCATAAAACTATTTTTTTACTAGTATCTCTTATTATAAAAGAGATAAAAGTGACATCCAAAATTTTTATCATTATTTAAAATTCTTTGAGGTATTAAATTAATATGTGTATATAAATACTCAATGAATAAACACCTTACTTAATTACTTAAAATCAAACTTCAATCTTCTTACATATACTCTTTATCAATTTTGAACTTATGTATATTCACAAAACTGGTAAAACACATAGCTGTTATCATATTCCTTTTCAAGATTTTAGAATTTATTTTTATAACATCATAACTTACATGGAATCTCCAAAGAGTTTCTTTCAACAATTTTGGTATTCTATGAAATTTTTTCTTGAGTGACCAAGATTAAGATAATTGAAATGTTCATATTTATTCTTGATTCTGCCCTTTGATTTGAAATACATTAACTGTCTATTGAAATACACAATGTTGAACTTTTCAATGGATATTCTCTTATTATAATTTAAACTTTTAGCCCTTATAATATCAATAAAATAATAAAACATAGACCTCCTATGTCTTTCTGAAAAATCCACAACATATTGAGTAGCTTGGGTAAATGTTTATTAAGTTAATTCATATTATAATTCATAATGAACTAATGGAACATTTCTAGTAAATATTATAGAATGAAATAAGTAGTAAAGTCATGATCAAGTGGTGACCACCAATATATCCAAGTCCTTAACATACCCCATTATATTGAATTCATGAGTAGAGACAGTGGTACATTCTATCATCTTACACGGGAAGAGTTCTTTAGAAAAAAATTATCTTACTTATCTTTCAGGCTCCAAATATAACCTTTTCTTATAATCAACAATCCCATAAGAATCCATGGTTTCATTTTTCATCAGGACTTTAGTATCCATAAAGAAAATAATAAGTTTTTATACATCAATAGTATCTCTTTTATGTTTAAAATAATCATTTTTCTCATCTTAACTAGCTTATTTAGATGGTGTTTCCTTGGAAATTGGTTTATCTGACACATAGAACATTTGTACATGCTTGAGAACCATTCCCATGTTTCTAGACTATTATAAGAAGTTTTTATCATTAAGTTTATCCTTTTAAAATATTAATCTCAATTTCATGTTATATTAGGATGATTCCATTTACATAAAATAAAAACTTTCATTAAATGAGTATCGTGATTTTACAATTACTTAATAAGGACTTATATTAAATTTTCTCCCACTACAATGATGACCACTTTTTAAAACCATCATATCCATTAGTGGGATAGAAACCATATTTCACAAAGTAATGATTCCACTTTAGTGTTCATCTCAAAACTTAAAAAATTTGGTGTTCCATATTTACAATCATATCATATATTACCCTTGGATGGTGGATCATACAACTCCTTTCACAATACATGATATAGATAAACTTAACACTATTATTCTAGTATCCATAATAAGGGTTTACTATATAATTTTAACCCAAATAAAATTCCAAAAATTAGTTACCTAAATCTTAGGGTCACCTTATTACTTTCTTTCCTTAAAAAATATAATCTAGGGGCATAGATATTTAACATGAAAATAATATTGGAAGATCTAGGTCTTGAAAAATGTTTTCTTTGGAAGGAATATATCACTTGGTATTTTTAAATGGATTTAATCTCACTATCTTATATCATTTTATTCCATTTATGTATGAATTATTATAATGATTTAGTTTAGAATTATATTCCTTCCACTACATCAATATGCTCGAACCATATTAATGTGTAACTCTTTAAAAGACCCGTATCTTGGGTTACTAACCCAAATTAAAAGGAAAAAATATTCACACATAACCAAATGTATCTTATGAATAAGGTACATGAAACTATTTAATGTAAAGTATTAGAATCATATAAAATTAATATTCTTTGTATGAGTACATTTGGAGTGACAAATAGTCGACACCCACTTTTATAGATAAGGAATAATCCTTTAGGATGGTTATTAGTCTAACCTAAAGTCCTGAAAAGCCTAAATGGGTATCGTTAATTCCCTACAGGCCTGATCAAAATAAAAAAATTTATAAAAACTCAAACTATGCAAATCAGTTAATTAAAATGTAGTATTTATGAAAGTTCTATGTTGAACCCACAGAGACGTTGAATTAGTTCATTTAGGTTTTTAAAATAAAAAATATGTTATTTGATTTATTTTAAGAAATAGAGTAAAGAACATATGAGTTTGACTAGTTTGAATAAATTAAAAGAAATCATATTAGTTTTTTGGTTTGAAATTAGATTCGAATGTGTTCCCGGGCTTTATAGTTTCAAGGTCCAGGTGTAATTGTATTTTTATAAAAAAAATTGATTAATCTATGTTTGTTTTAGGATTCAAGATAAGGGATATCCACTAGTCATAGTATCCCCTCCTTGATGTGTCAATCCCCTTTTTTCCTTCACACTAGTAATTTAGTGTTTTTGTCAAATCGAGTTTGTCTCATTACCATTTTTAAACCTAGTCACCCTGAATGAAACAATAGTTATGTCTTGATTCAGGGTAACTAATTGCACAATTTATAATGTTTATTTCTTATTAAAATACCAATGTTCATGATAAAATTAAAAAAAAATTGATTGAAAATTGATTCAATAAAATATAAGAATAAAAAATATATGAATAAAGAAAATAGGAATAAATCCAATAGAATCTTATCCCCTTGAATATATAAACCTAGAATAAGGCAGGTTTACCCCCTAATCCTAGTGATGATAGAATAAGAGGGAATGAATAAATAAAAAAAATAAAAATGAAAACTAAGATGAAACTAGGGAGGACCCTACACAACACATATTTTAGCTCCAAGCTTTACTCTCTAGGATCTCTCAGCCAACAGGAGTCTGGCTCTCTATTAATAGACTATATATGGGCTCGTGAAATAATCAATGGCATTAATTACGGGTCGAAAGGTGGTCATAGGTTGGTCTGAAATATTAAAAATTTAAAAAACTTTAGGATACACAAAATATATTCGTTTTTATCCCATCCTGAACATTACTCACCATGTATTGATTACACCACATGTAATATGTTCATTGCATGTAATCTGTTCACCACATGTAATCTCTTTTCTTTGAGTTCTATGTCTGGAAGCATCCCATTTACATAATTCATAATGGGAATCCATCTAAGTGGATATCATGATCGTTTCCACTCCTTTTTCTCATATACCATAACTTATAGCATCATGAAAAAAAATAAAGAAAACATTAGGTGCATAGGCATGCATTAACAATTAAATCATCAAAATCACTACATTTTAATATCAAAAAATGTATACAGTAAGTGAACTTATCAAACCCCCAAAGTCGAATTAATACATTCAAGGATGGAATCTAAATATACTAAAATGGATTCTTACTCTACCAAACTTTAAATTCAATGTCAACAAAATCAATTTATCAAATGAAAAATTAAATTTTTGAGAATCACAGGTATAAAATTTATCAATGCCTCATTTTTCAAATAATGAAAATCAAGTATGTGTTTTACTTTTACTCTTTTAAAATATATAACCTTTTTCATTCATCCCTTTACATTTTTTTAATTAATTATTAATATTCATATCATTTTTAATTTAGATCACACAAATTTTTTCACCCATAAACAAGGTATGAATGAATAGAGTGATGGACATTCCTAAAGAACATGTCAATTACCATAGGCTTGCAAGGAATCTAAGATCTCCACCATGTAAATACAAAATCACAAATAATCATAAGGGATTAACTATTTATTATAAAATGACTATGAGGTTTAGGGAACATAGGAAAATTATATAAATCAATTAAGGCTAAAAAATGAGGTTTGTCTCTAAAGTAAATTGAATGATAATCGAAAAAACTCAGTGAAAGTCTCATCTTCCCAAAGTATCTTAGATCAAGTTCACAAAGTGATAGAATTCAAAAAATTAAACACCCACTTTAATTATTATTGTAATATTTTTTTCTTTTTTAAAGTTTTTTTGGGTAAAAATATCATAGCCACCATCCAACTCCAAGTTATCTCCTCATTATACTATTTTTAATAGTTATAACAAGATCATCGGTCAAGAAATTGTGATTTTTGAATTTCACTAGACACAAGACATTTTTATCTTTTTCTTTTTCTTCTTTTTTTCAAGAGGTTTTGTAATAAATTCAATGAATGTGCCTTATAAAAATCTCATGAAACTTACCCCATACTTATTCATTACAAAAAAAAATGTATCCCTTCCACTATTTTCCATTTCCCCCACTCTTGTTTTTATAATCATGCAAAATATTTTGAGCAAGGAAGGAAGAAAAAATATGGGTTTGTAACATGGATATTCCAAAGAAAGGTTATTCAAATCTTATATGGGATTAGAAATGGATTATTTTAAGGTGTGTGTCAGGATAAGGGATATAAAAATATGCCTTAATAATATTAAAAGTGATTTTTTTCAGTCATAGCTTTGATCAGATGCAAATAAAGTTATATAAGAAAACATGCTTGAGTTTCACAAGAAATTTATTATATAATGAATGAAAAATATTGGCTCAGAGGATTTATCAATAATTATAATGAAGGTTTGGTACAATTACTTATGGAAATTCATACTAATAATTAAATCAATTAATATAAATATCATAAATTCAAATTATGGTCAAATCATAGAAAAATTCATTTACAATGATTAATATGCTGCTTAAATCATGATTTTTCAAATATCAATCCACAGTCTTATCCCTACTAATTCTATTTCCCATTCTTCTCATTCAAATTTAATTTCAAAGAAATTTAAATTCATGTAATGGAAATTTTCTTAAGTAATTTACATATCCTAGTTCGGTTGATTAATGTCACGAACCAGACCGGGTCGCCATCTAACCAGGCGCCCGACCCGGTTCGAGCCAAGGCCCGAGGTGTGTTCCTGATTTCCACAGGCCGGAACAAGTTCCTAGGTACCAAAACATTACATGGGAATGATTTTCCCAAAATAAAATATAGAAAAACAACTAACAAGATAAACAAACTGAAACTAGAAACAAACAACCAAACACGCCTTTAAACTATAAACAGGTTTAAAGTCTACAATTCAACTAAAAACCCCAAGTGCACAATAAGGATAGAAAATTAAACTCCAATACCAACCTCCCAGTGATGCAAGAAGCTGCATCCCCAAGCTACCAACACCAACCTGTACGTGAAGACAACAGCATCCATAACCACCATCACCAAGCCCGATGTCACAACCTAGAATACACAAGAAACAAGGTCTAAATACACCCAAAGGTGTATGTAGGGTGTGATACAAAGGCCCAGTAGGACATCAACCAATAAAAAGGTTCCATGCCACAACATCAAAAAGATAATTTAACATGCTTATTTAAAACCATACTTTTAAAATGCTTTTAAGGAAAAAATTTAAAAACTGAAAGTGAAAAGGGAAGAGTACTGCAAGAAAAACCATTTCACAATACTAGTTTAAAATGAAAAGGAAAGTTTATAAAGAACATGCACGAACACAAGTGGTCCTATATATTCTGATAGAAGGCACAACATCATGAATAGTATAGCACTATAGGTAAATCCCCTAAGGTTTAACTACTCTAGTGGGACCCTATAACCTCGTGCCTCGGTGAAATGTGGATTAGAAACCACGAACCTTAGAAAATGTGGATTAGAAGGCCACGAACCTCAAAAAAGGTGTCTTAGGAGGTCACGACCCTTAGAAAATCATATGTTTAGTTAGTATTGCAATCGCCAGTCCTTCTAGTGAAATTAGGTCAAGTCACCTTCGGAACACTAGCCCACTAGTCTAGTCCACCCTCCTAGATACCCGGGGTTTCCCCTTGTGCTCAATCAAGTTTCGCATTCACAGAGTATATTGATTTCTCATATCACAAACCAAACAATACATTACACACAAAAGAAACCACTTGCATACTCAAACAACATTTCAAAAACACACGCACACCAAAATACCTTACCAAAATATATTTTTTCATTACCTAGTCATTTTACAAATCCCCATTTGGAAACACTCAAAGAAGAACATAAACCATTCCCAAAACTTAGAAAACATTATTTAAATACACAATAAGGACCAACTCAAATAAACATACCCAATTACAAGTAGAAATGCCATTTCAGGCCACTTTCTTAACAAATTATCCTTAAAACTAGTTTCACACCACTTATAAAACACCACCAAGCGATGTAAAGAGGATTTACACCAAAAAGATGTATTATTTTACATAAACATACTACTTTAAAAACAAATTCATATTCAACTCTTCCAAAACACTACTTTCGCGTCATCTAGATAAATCAATAAATCATTTAAACTATTTATTAAATCATTTTTTAATAAATAAATAAATAATACTTTATGCCCAAAACCATTTGATTCCATTTAGGAATGTCACATTAAAACCAAGTGCACAACATAATCATACCAACCATGTTTTCCACTACTCAAATTGTTTTCATTTCAATTTCAAAGATAAACAACATGTTTGACATGCCAAGGGAACACACTTTTTATTAGAAAACTCATTTCCAACACACTCCGACTTTGATATACTTTAATAAATCATTACAATAGTTGATAAAAATGATTTCTCGCCATCCAAACAACCCTTAGAACACATTCTAGAGACATAACATCAAGGCACACATAGAAAACATGACCAATATCTATATTACAAATCCAATTTCAACTGTTAAACACACAAAACATTTCAAAAAATCAAACGCGCCACACAATAAAACCAAATAATGCATTGATAAATTTAAAAAAAACATATTAAGTTGATCTAATGTGGTTATGGCATGGAAACACCTACCTTAGGAGGAGAAAACCTGTGAGTTTGATGTGAATCTTCACCCGCACCTCAAGCAATTAACATAGAATCCTAATCAAGAAGATTAAATCTAAATGAACCATAACTAAAGCCCCTAAACACAGCCATACCTATTAGTAGACCACAACCCCAAATAAAATTAGGAAAAACCCTAGGTTAGAGGAGAGGTTTACCTGGTGGGAAACACATGCGCCGAAGGAGGAGACCCTGGGGTAGTTCATCGAACAAAGCAAAGGTCATCCAGCAAGGCATCGAAGGCGTGAGCACATGAAGGGCCACCATATTGGGGGTGTAGCGTGAGCTGATAGGTAGGGAGAGGGATACAAGAAGTATGAGGGAGCACCGGAAGGAGCCACATCGGAATAGGGGTGCACCAGCAGGGGGATTCACACCGGCTAGGGATCCGCCAGGAGGGAATAGGGGAGGTCAGTCCACCAGGGGTATGCGAGCAAAACCAAGGAAGGGGGGCCTTCGACAGGGAAGAAAAAAAATAGGGGGGGGCAGCTAGGTCTTGACACAAGGAAGAAAAAAAGAGATAATGAAAAAAAAAACAATAAAAGAAAACCAAAAAAACTAAAAACAAAACTAAGGATAGTGGGGGGGATATGTTGCGATGGGAAAAGGGGGTAAGGGGAGGAGGCGCAACCCTAATGGAAAGAAAATAAAAATAAAAAACAAATAAAAACAAAAAATATATCAAGAAAATAAAAAGATACTAATAATAATAATAATATAACTAATAAACAAAAGAAAAAATATTTATAATAAATAAAATAACTTAATCATCATCAATAATATTTATAATAATAATAAGACTCAATAATAATTATTAATATCCTCAAATAATAATAATATTATTATTGTCATTAAAGCAATTTATTAAAGTTTATTCAACTTCTAATTTTCATTTTATTTCTATCTCATTATTCATTATTATTTTATCATCTCATTACTAATCATTTTGATAGCGGGGCAGACCGCACGGTCTCAAAACTGTGCCCTGCCCGTGCGTCCGGTGACGCAAAACCCAAAACAATCATAATAATAATTATTATTATTATAAACTAAAATATGAATAATTATGAGAATAATAGTAAAATAATAATAATAAAACTCAATTTATGGTACTAAAATAAAAATAAAAACTTGTATCTATTATGATAATAATAATAGTAATAATAATGTCCCTGAATAACATTGTTATTATTATTATAAAAAACTCTTATTTGATTTGATTTTTATTTTGTCACACTATTAATTTTATTTCTTTATTATTAATCCATTTTATTTAATTAATTGACCATCGAGAAGGGCATGTAATGAACCGAGTGAGGTTACACGGCGACCCAGATGAGGCTGCGCGCCTTCGACCGTGGTGAGCTGGACACAGTCAAGGCCAAAACAATCGTTTTTTAAAAGAACTCGGAAATTTTAAGTCGACCTCGACCTGAACTACCCGATGCCCAATAAAAATAATAAAATAAATAATCTAAAAACGACAGGTGTGACAATTCTCCCCACCATAAAGCTTTCCGTCCCTGGAAAGCCACTACTAGGGTTCAGACTCAAAGAATAAACTAATACCCCACCAAGGTTCAAAGATGATCTCTATGAAAATAAGCGGAAAGAGGTGAACACATCATGCTCAGAGAAGGTGGATAAAATGAAAAACTCAAGAAACTCATAAAATGACTTTCTGATATGTGTTTCCCACCCCAAAGAGCTAGAACACCTCCAGTTTACTGACCAAGGAAAGGAACTCTCACACCCATGGAAACCAACTTCACAAGACGAAACATCTCAAGCACTATTAAATGAAAACCACACCATTTGGCTAGAATGAACAAACAAGGTAAAACCACATCCAAGGAACACTCTTATCACATACAACAAAGTCATTACTAGGAACAGAACTTTAAGGCCATCATGGGAAAGCTTGAAGGGATACCCACCATTAGAAACCTACTGACGCCTGAGATGAGATCGGAAAACCGACACAGGGAGGCCCAGGTGGACTCCCCACCATAAAAATAGGGTAATATAGATTTATTTATGGGAAATTTCAGTGAGTCCCCCATTGGGTCTCACAACCATTGGCACCAACGAAAACACAAAAACTCAGAGGCTTCCCAGTACTGACCCAACACCCCACCAAAAGGGTGGGGAGGGCGAAGCCTAACCATCGGGCATCAAAACCACAGTTGAAGACAAACCAACATCTCAACATCCCTGGATGAACATCATTCAATTTTGAGACTAATTTTTCCAAACAAACCCCATGAGGACTGCTAAAAGCGATTACATCTGGTCGGATGCAACCCCTGGGACTTTAAGGTAACAAGACAACCACACCTCCTCATAGCCACGAGAAACCCCCATGCACCCAAATAGGTTGTTCAGAATGGAACCACAGGAAACAATTTAAACTACCTTTACTTTCAACACTGATGACAAAAATAAAGTCAGGGTTGCATACACTCTCGGGGTTCCTGACTACACGCCAGCTTCACTCCGAGGCCTATGGTTAGAGCCTTAATGTTTGAAGCATCTCCTACCTCATGGTCAGGTATTGAAGACTCCCGAATGAAGCTTTTCCTTTTGGGGGAACACACATCCATACCACAACCGAGATAACACCATAAAACACAACACACCATGACATCCAACTACTCGCTCACAACACATTCACTAAAATAGGGGTTTAGATGATGCACATGCATCTAACTCTTCACCTTAACTAAGAAAATTAAGAAAGAAAGATGCACGACAAACACTCCACTTTTGACAGAAGAAAACAAAACTTTCTAAGAGGAGGACACACTCCTATGAAAATAAGGATTCTCGAAGGGTTCCATGAAATCCACATTTTCTCTTAAAGAGAACTGATAATGAAGATGTCACCAAACATGAACCTTGTGGCTGATGGGAGCACTACAAACCTTTCAATTCATCGGTCATCACAGATAATTCTGAACCGCCTTCACCCTTCCCTGCTGAAATTCCTTTCACCGTTTCTAGGAGAACCTTAAAACACAACAATGTCAAACTTCGTACCCAATAACTCACACAACTCAAAGAGACCAAAACTCCCTTCAACTCCTCTCGCATATGTCATCCCACTGTGAGAGGATCTGTTTAGTTGTAAAAAGGAGAGGTGGGTTAAATTCTAGAATTCAAGAAGAGAGTCCTCTGATCAACTGGAGGGTCGGCCAACAGGTGAATTGCCTGTGGCCACACTTCAATCGCATGTCAAAGCTTTATGGGAGGCGTACACTAGTTAAGAAAGAAAATCATGGACCCAACCAAACTGGTCCAATGGTCAAGACATACCACAAGCGAACACTAAACATGAAAGGGGAACCACTACAAGGGCTTCTCTAAGCACTTTTCAAAATAATTCACTAACTACACACTTGCATACCAACTTACAAATAATAATTCAAACTCAATATACAAATCATTCATAAAGTATCCTCAGCTCAAAATGCCTCATAACCGACATTTCCAAAACATAAGAACACACAACACAATCCCCGGTTATTAACACACTGAATTCTCATTTAACAAGACTTTTTGAAAATAAGCAAAGATGGTGGGTTGCACAAACACCAATGGTGTCCCATGGGCCTCGCACATGCATGTTCTCATGTCACACAATCACCCACCTCATATACATCCAAGAACTCATTCTCTTGTTCCATTAACCATTTCTCTTTCCATATACGCTCATGCATGTGGTTGCCCATGAGAACACCAAGGATCAAAACCAAACTTTTCCAATTTTCAAAATCAAAACATTCATCCCACACCATTCAAACCTCATAAATCATTTTATTTTTAAAGCGCTTCATTTCAAATCATTTTTTTTCTCAAAACTAAATCATTTTTACTTAAAAATCAGATTTCCATGAGTCCAAAACAAAGAGACAAGGGACAATGCAAGAGAAAACTAGTGTATGTGGGTGACTGGAACATATGGTTGGTGGCCATACTCCAATCACACCACCACCACAGAGGGTATTCTAGGACAACGTCCCCAGCTCCACATGGCTTTCCAGACCCTACGAGCTCACTAGGACCACTAACCCTACTCCTTTTTCATTTCCCCTAAACAAGATTAATCACAAGGACCAACGACTCTGTCAAAACGCAACTTACTTTGGTAACTCGAGTCCTACCACAAGGTGTGCTAGCCAGACACCTCGCTCATAGCTAGAATGTCGAGTTCTGACACCCTTAACTTAGGTATACACTAACCCTATCCCAAAATAACACGACCCAAGAGAGAAAACCTCCCAGTGATACCATTTTGTCCTGAAGCAGACTGGGTCGCCATCTGACTCGGTCTGCGCCAGGGCCCAAGGGGAATTCCTGATCCCCACAGGCTGGCACAAGTGCTCGGGTATCAAAACATTACATTTGAAAGATTTACCCGAAATAAAAGATAGAAAAACAACTAACAAGATAAACAAACTGAAACTAGAAACAGACAACCAAACAGGCCTTTAAACTATAAAGAGGTTTAAATTCTACAATTCAACTAAAAACCCAAAGTGCACAATAGGGATAGAAAATTAAACTCTGATACCAACCTCCCAACGACACGAGAAGCTGCATCCCCAAGCTACCAACACCAACATGCACGTGAAGACCAATAACATCGAGAACCACCATCACTAAGCACAATGTCACAACCTGGAATACACAAGAAACAAGGTCTATATACACCCAAAACTGTATGTAGGGTGTGAGCCAAAGGCCTAGTAGGACGTCAACCAATAAAAAGTTTCCATGCCACAACATCAAAAAGATAATTTAACATGCTTATTTAAAAAATACTTTTAAAACTCTTTTAAGGAAAACATTTAAAAACTAAAAGTGAAAAGGTAAGAATACTGAAAGAAAAACCATTTCACAATACTAGTTTAAAATGGAAAGGAAAGTTTATAAGTAATATACATGAACTCAAGTGGTCCTCTGTATGCTGACGGAAGGCACCACGTCATGAAAAGTAGAGCACTACGGGTAAATCCCATAAGGTTTATCTAGCTTGAGTGGGACCCTAGAACCTCGTGTCTCGGTGAAACGTGTCTTAGAAACCACGAACCTCATAAAACATATCTTAGAAGGCCAAGTCCCTCAGAAAATACTGTGTTTAGTTAGTGTTGCAATCGTCAGTCCTGCCAGTGAAACTGGGTTGAGTCACCTCTAGAACACTATCCCACTAGTCTAGTCCACCCTCCTAGCTACCCAGGGTTTCCCCTTGTGCTCAATCAAGTTTTTCATTCACAGATTATATTGCTTTCTCATATCACAAACCAAACAAGACATTACACACAAAACAAACCACTTGCATACCCAAACAACATTTCAAAAACACACACACACCAAAATACCTTACCAAAATATATTTTTCATTACCTAATCATTTCAAAAATCACCATTTGGAAACACTCAAAGAAGAATATAAACCATTCACACAACTTAGAAAATATTATTTAAATAACAAAATAAGGACTGACTCAAATAAACATACCCAATTACAAGTAGGAATGTCATTTCAGACCACTTGCTTAACAAATTATCCTTAAAATTAGTTTTGGACCACTTATAAAACACCACCAAGCGACGCAAAGAGGATTTACACAAAAAACATGTATTATTTTACATAAACATAATACTTTAAAAACAAACACATATTCAACTCTTCCAAAACACTACTTTCGCTTCATCTAGATAAATCAATAAAACATTTAAAATATTTATTAAATCATTTTTTTAAATAAATAAATAAATAATACTTTATGCCAAAAACTATTTGATTTCATTTAAGAATGTCACATTAAAACCAAGTGCACAACATAATCATACCAACCATTTTTTCCACTACTCAAACAAATTTCAATTCAATTTCAAAGATGAACAACAAGTTTGACACGCCAAGGGAACACACTTTTTCTTAGAAAACTCATTTCCAACACACTCCAACTTTCATATACTTTAATAAATCATTACAACAATTGATAAAAATGATTTCTCACCATCCAAAAAACCCTTAGAACACATTCTAAAGTCATTACATCAAGGCACACATAGAAAACACGACCAATACCTATATTACAAATACAATTCCAATCGTTAAACACCCAAAACATTTGAAAACATCAAACGTGCCACACAATAAAACCAAATAATTCATTGATAAATTTAAACAAACATATTAAGTTGATCTAATGAGTTTATGGCATGGAAACACCTACCTCGGGAGTAGAAAACCTGTGAGTTTGATGCGAATCTTCACCCGCACCTTAAGAAATTAACATAGAATCCTAATCAAGAAGATTAAATCCAAATGAACCAAAATTAAAACCCCTAAACACAACCATACACATTGGTGGACCACAACCCCAAATAAAACGAAGCAAAACCCTAGGTTTGAGGAGAGTTTTACCTAGTGGGAAACACGTGCGCTGAAGGAGGAGACCGTGGGGTAGTTCACCGAACAAAGCAAAGGCTGGCCAGCAAGGCGTCGAAGGTATGCATACAAGAAGGACCACCATAGTGGAGGTGAAGCATGAGATAATCGGTAGGGAGAGGGCGGCAAGAATTATGGGGGAGCACCAAAAGGGAGCCGCATCAGAACAGGGGTGCGCCGGTAGGGGGGCTTCGCGCAGGCTAGGGTTCCACCAGGAGGAAAGAGGGGAGGTCGGTCCACTAGGGGGTGTGAGCAGAACTGAGGAAGGGGGCCTTTGACGGGGAAGAAAAAAATGGGGGGGAAGATAGGTCTTGACGTAAGGAGGAAAAAAAGAGATAATGAAAAAAAAGAATAAAAGAAAACAAAAAAACTAAAAACAAAACTAAGGAGAGTGGGGGGGGCTAGGTCGCGATGAGAAAAGGTGGTAAGGGGAGGAGGCACAACACTAATAGAAAGAAAATAAAAATAAAAAACAAATAAAAACAAACAAGATAACAAGAATATAAAAAGATACTAAAAATAATAATAATATAACTAATAAACTAAAGAAAAAGTATTTATAATAAATAAAATAACTTAATCATCATCAATAATATTTATAATAATAATAAGACTCAATAGTAATTATTAATATCCTCAAATAAT
The DNA here is from genome assembly GCA_963277665.1 of Viscum album. Classification (NCBI taxonomy): domain Eukaryota; kingdom Viridiplantae; phylum Streptophyta; class Magnoliopsida; order Santalales; family Viscaceae; genus Viscum; species Viscum album. The sequence goes on from OY728148.1 coordinate 400,033,173, forward strand.
AATAATATTTTTATTGTCATTAAAGTAACTTGTTAATTTTTATTCAACTTCTAATTTTCATTTTATTTCTATCTCATTATTAATTATTATTTCATCATCCCATTATTAATCATTTTGAATGCGGGACAGACCACACGGTCTCAAAATCGTGCCCTGATCGTGCGTCTGGTGATGCAAAACCCAAAACACTCATAATAATTATTATTATTATAAACTAAAATATTAATAATGATAAGAATAATAATAATAAAATAATAATAAAACTCAATTTATGGTACTAAAATAAAAATAAAAAGTTGTATCTATTATGATAATAATAATAATAATAATAATAATAATAATGTCCCTGAATAACATTGTTATTATTATTATAAAAAAACTCTTATTTTATTTGATTTTTATTTCATCACACTATTAATTTTATTTCTTTATTATTAATCCATTTTATTTAATTAATTGACCATCAAGAAGGGCATGAAATGAACCGGGCGAGGTTGTACGGCGACCCAGGTGAGGTTGTGCACCTTCGACTGTGGTGCGTTGGAAACCGTCAAGGCCAAAACATTCGTTTTTTTTAAAGAACTCAGAAATTTTATGTCAGCCTCGACCTGAACTACCTGATTCCCAATAAAATTAATAAAATAAATAATCTAAAAATGACGGGTGTGATAATTAAAGGATGAATCAAGTGTGGTCATAAAATTGGTAGTTAAATATTTAAGATAATTAAATATTGTAAATATAGTATAAATTTTTTTAAATACTTACTCCCCTTTAAAATAATGCTTCACACATGGATTCATAGGTTCTGCCTGTACCCGTTCATAATGTGCTCTTCTCTCACGATGTGTAATTGTTCTGTAGCTTCTTCTTATGTTACCTATTTCTTATCATCGGCTTGGATATTTATGGTTATTTTATTTAAAAATAAAATGGTTAAATAATAGTACATTATCAATTCATTTTGAAATATTTTAAGGGAGATCATCTCTGCCAGAAAATAAAACCAAAAATAAATAAAGAAAAAAACTCAGGTTTCCTCCTGGAAGATGCTATTTTTTAAAAGTATTTTAGCTTAACCATACCTGGTTTAGTTGATTAGAATATAGTATATTTCTAACTATTTAGATTTTACCCAAACTTAACTTTCAAATCCACCCAAATTAGCTTTAATTCTCCTCAAAGAAAAAGGCATAAAACTTTGAGGTGGTGACCAAAGTCTAGATAGTATGAATATAAATAATAAGATCTCATTATCTATCCATATTTGGTAAAATTCTTATTTTATAACTATTTCATGTGTGTTTTGGACTTCTTAAATGATTAGTTTAGGTTCAAATAGCTAGTTCCTAAACTTATTCTATTGTTTTTACTTTTTCTTTTGCACATTCAACATAGGGTGCAGCTGGATCTTCTTCTTATTCTTTTTATGCTCCAATATCTTCTAAAAAATTATTATAAATGTGGAATTTGTATCTTCCTCCTCCACTTATTTTTCTTCATTTGGTTGTGGTCCTAGTTTTGCGAGGAAACTTTGTAGCATCTCAACAGCCAAGGTCTCTTATTATTATTTGTATTTTTCTTATTAACTTTATTATACTTTTAGTTTTCTAAAGTTTTTTTCGTCCCACTCAAGTTATATATCAAGGTTTATCTCGTCATCATCTTATGAACCTGAAAAATAAAGGGAATTAGGTTTATGATCAAATTATTATTCATAAGTGGCACTTACTTCTACTTTATTGTCGAGGATTATTTTCTAATGATGTGCCTCATGGAATTCTAACTCCAAGTTATAGGGTGTTGTGCATTCAATGCTTGGGTATGTTTATGGGAACTCATTGGATTTATTTTTCATCATTCTAATTTGTTTAGTAGCTATTTCATATCATCCAATAGGAAGTAAGAAATATCCTTGGTATTCATCATATATTTCAACCCTTCCATCACAACCAAAAATACACAGTGTGGTAAAAAAGGATTTTAAATAAAGAAACAAAATTAAAATTAAAATTAAAAACTTGAAAACTAAAAAACAACCATCCCTGATAATAATTCTAGTTTTGACTATCCCAAAGGGTGTCTTTAATTCTCTATGGGTCTAATCAAAGTATAAAATTTATAAACACTCAAACTATGCTACTCAATTAAATAAAATATATTATTTTAGAAAGTTCGTGGTCGAACCAAGAGATACGGTGAATTAATTTATTTTGGTTTTTAAAAGAAAAGAGTTTTATTTGATTGATTTTAAGAAAGAGGGTGAAGAACAGATGAGTTTGATTAATTTTAAGAAAGAAGAAGAAAATAATATTTTTTGTTTGGTTTGAAATCACATTTGAAAGTGTGTCTGTGTTTTATAGTTTCAGGGTTCAGGTGTAATTTTATTTTTACAAAACAAATTTCTTAATCCATGTTTTGTATCGAAGTCAAGATGATGGAGATCCAATGGTCATGGTATACCGTCCTTGATACAAAAATCCCATTTTTTACTTCATGCTGGTAATTTAGGGTTTTTCCAAATCGAGTTTGTCTCGATTCCAATTTTAATCCTGGTCACCTTGAATGAAACAATGGTCATTCCTTGATTTTGGGTAACCAATTGAGAAATTTATAATGTTTCTTTCTGATTAAAATAGAAATGGTCATGGTAAATGTAAAATAAATAGATTGGAAATTTATTCAATAAACTACAATAATCTAAAATACATTAATAAAGAAAAAAGAATAAATCCAATGACACATTCCCCCTTCAGTTGCATAACCCAAGTATATGGAAGGTTTAACACATTATCCTAATGATGAGATAATAAGAGGGAAGGAAGACATAAAAATAAAGAAAAATAAAAATGGAGATGAAACTAGGAAGGACCCTACATAGCACAACTTCTCACTCCAAGCATTGGTCTTCAAGATCTCTTTGATAGTAGTAGTCTAAATATTTATTTATATAATCCATATTGTCTCATGCAATAATCAATAGCATTAAGGATGGGTGATAAGGTGGTCATAGGTAGGTATTGGGTCTTAAAACATATCAAAACTTCCATATACTCCAAATCTAGTTGTTTTTACACATCGTATAGTGATTACACCATGTGTAATATATTCACCAAATATAATCTATTCACCATATGTAATCTGTTAACCATTTTTAATTTTTTCACCATGTGTAATATGTTCACCAATTGTAATCTCTTTGCTTCAGTTTCAACTTTTATAATCATCTCATTTTCATCATTCATCATGGGAATCCATATTTAAGTGAATATCATGACAGTTTTCACTCCTTTTTTTCATGTATCATATCTTATAGCGTCCTGAAAAAAATGAAGAAAAATATCAAGTGTATAGGCATGCATTAATAATAAATTCATCAAAATCACTAAATTTTAATATATAAAAAATGTATAAAATAAGTGCACTTATCAAGTCCCTGTACCTAATGGTATAATACTCAATAGAGACTTTAATTCCATAATAATTCTAACACCTAATATGTATAAACTATAATCAACCTTTAAAATCAAGCACGCAACTCAATACAAGATAAATTCAAGGTAGAATAAAACTAAATAAATTATAATACCCTATCATGTAACTCTTTATATACATGTATGAAAATTTAAATAAGTATTATAATACTTTAAACTAAATAATACATTCATTCATAATATTAAATTTATATTATAAATACATTAAAATTTATTCATGAATTATGGAAATTACTTAATCTAATAAATATTAACACTTCATATTTACTTCAATTCAATGTGCTTAAACTATGGATAAATCAAAGGGGGAGAATGTGCTACATGTACCACCTTACTTTCAAACTAATATGACCATTTCTCATGGCCCTCTAGCTCCTATAGTGATGGTAAGATCAATGGATCTGGGATCATCTACTTCCCACCCTCCCCTAAGAGGGGTGTGGTGAGGGGACCTAGTGTCCTAGGGTCATGGCCAGTCCCTTATTTCAAGGGAATCCTATGTCACCCCTTGTCTTCCAAGGTGGCTAAGAGGTCAAATTTTCCTAAAGTTCATCTAGTGTCAGCATCCTCCTCGTAAGGTGACTTCCCAATCCTCTTTGTTCTAGTATCTTCCTTTGAGGAAGTATTGGTGCATCTCAAATGGGCATTGGTTGTAAGCTTTAGAATTTAAAAACACCCTATTACCTTTTTTCGAGAACATGTGAACTCATAGGATCTGGATTTTTCGATCAAGTTATCGATGTTGAACTGTAAATCCTCCTATATAGTCCTACCTTAGGAAGAGTATTTTTTCAAGGCTCTATGTTCAAGCTTCAAGTTGGTAGGGAGGTGGTGGTTCTTTAGTTAAAATGATCGATGGTGGTGCATTCGGGACGAGATCTCTCCAGGGAAGCGATGTGGATTTCCCTCCCAAAACTTATGTTTCCTTTTCATAATATTTCCCTCATGTGTGGGATTCATAGTTAATTGGAAACCTTTCTCTGTACCTATGAAAAAACTCTTCAACTAGAGGAAGCAACAGAGGCTTAGATATGTGTGGAAATAGACCTTTCTCAACCTCTACTATTTCACATTCTTCTCTATATAGTGGGTTCAAAGGACTGGTCCTAGGATTTGATATACCACTCACCTCCTCACTTTTTCTCAAACAGTAAGAAATAGGGGTACTCATTACCCATTTTTTATAAAATCCGCATACCCTAATTTGATAGGGATCCAGTGAAGTCCCCAAGATGCAATTTGATCCTCAACCCACTGATGGTCGGCATCTCCTAATTTGTCTGACATGATCTAGGGGATCATACTTAGGGTAAGATGGTGTAAACATCATCCTCACCAATGTCAGAGCCTATGGAATTAGTTTACGAGTCCATTCAACTATCGGTGGTGGGTCTGGTTTACACAAACCTGGTAACCTACTGTCCAGTACCTATCTCTGTCAACCTCTTCTATCCTATTGGTCTAGAACCATCTAGATATTTTCCCTTAGATTCTCCCTTTAGGAATAGTGTATTATCATATGAATGGATATCCCAACCCCAACTGATCGATAGTGAATACCATGTTGAATAAGTGGGTATTATTTATTGTTTGATGATTCCCCCCCCCCCCTCCATGATTAGGTAGTGTGTCTTCAGAGAATGAGACTCATGGTGGCTTGATATCTCTAATAACGGCATCTATGTCTCTTCATAGTGGAGTTTTTACCAGATCCCATTCAAAACTCAAATCTATCACAATGGTGGCTTGATATATCTAATATCACTAAACCTACTCCACCTATTACTATTCGGACTTAGGTGAGACTTTACCTACCTCATATAGTGTTAGAGTTTAATGATGCATCCATAGTCTTTCACACTAGAAGATCCCTTATATTTTTAACTAGTTTCATTTCACATGGACTCACTATCCCAAATCAACCATGATACCCTAACAGCATTCCCAAAACCCATATCATAAGACCTATGGTCATCCATGAAATTTTCTAACTATTTTGTCAAAATCCTGACAAAATCAAAGGAACGACAACACCCTTCCTTTACCGATTCTAGTTTATTATCCCTAATATATCCCATATATACAATGATCATTCTTCTCTCATCTGATGGTCTCAATCACTACCAACTATGAACAACTATATTGTATCCTCCTTCATATTGATGAACCCCATCATCATCATCCCCATCATATTAAATAAAAAGGATACCACCTGGAAACCTATAGTAAAAACCTAAATGGTTTATGTTCTATATACACATGACCTTAATAGAACTAGACCCATGGTGAGTATAAATCACCAAATACTTATGGATATAACTCAGTGAGTCTCCATTACCACCCACATAAATGGTAAACACCATAATCATCACACGATAGAACCACATCGCCTCATTCCTAGTGACCAACATCATCCACCGGTACATAGGTTACACCCAAAAAGCTTCCAAGGAACCACATCAAGCATTAAATATCAAGAATATTTTCCCTCAATATGTAGTATTAAGTCTTAAAACCACAAAACCAAATCATCTAATCCCTACTAATTCAAAGACACCATTCTCCACACAAGATTACCCCCAAGTATCTCTTTTGTATAATGGAAAACATAAGTGGTTCCATTCCTAGTCACTCGCATGACCCTACCCTTTCCCATTTATCACACAGTGTATAAACATACATATAAACAAATAAATATATTGGCACCACCTACCTAGAGTTAGTAATACTCCGCTCATTTAAGATCATAGTCTAATTTAACTCCAAATGGTAAATTCACCAAAATAAAAAAATCCCTAGAATTAGTGATTTCTAATTCAAGGTTAGATAATATAGGGTAATCCAAAAAATAAACATACAAGGACTACTAGCCTTACCCATGGATATCCCCTATGATGAACTACCTAAATATCTTTCAAGAATCAACCAAGATCTCACCAAGTGAAAAGTGAACAAATGAGAGAAAAATATGGGGTGTATTTTCTACATTTTGTATTAAATATACCAGCCCCTCTTATAATATTTAATTCAATCAAATAAATTAATTTTTTTAAATATATATATGTAATGTCACAATGTTACCCTCCAAGATCATGTTGTTTTTCACCTTCTAAGCACCTCTCGTGGTGTGATCCTCCTAACCATGACATGACACACCTCCCTCAATGACTAAAATTCCCAATGGACAAGTGGAGACACCTAAGAGGAGGGTGAATCAGGTGTTGCCTATTTTTAGAAAATTCAAATTTATCTTGAAACAAATTTATAATTTAACCCATGTTATCAGTTAGTGCCTATGAATATATTTTATTTTTAACATAGAAATATTCAAATTCATGCAATGAAAGAAAATAAAATAATAGCGAAAATGGTATTTTTACAAGGTTCTATACTAAGACCTACTATTTTCCTTGATTAGTTATTCCCCCAATCAATGATTATTCACTGTAATAAATGTGACTGCAATGGGTTTCATGTTTCACATACCTACAATTATAGATTCTTAATAGATTTATAAATTTTATTTTCCCACAATAATTCCTTTAATGAATTCACACAGTGTTTATAGAGTCACACTGTGATCTCCCAGTATACCCTGAGTCACACAGGTTCTATGTAGTCCTTCCATATATATGAAAGTGTTTCTTTTAATTTCTTCTTGGAAATGGATCTTTAGTTCTATTCATAATGCTTCTGCACCAATATAATAAATCTCCTTTAACTTAAAGCATCTTATTTAAATTTATTGTGTTCATCAAGAATAATACATACAACTTGGTCACTGATATAGCTTAGCTTCATGAGTTTTTAAAAAATATTCACACATGGTTTCCTCCCTCAATGATTTCATGTGATCTTCAAACCCAATAACTCCTCATTGTTATTCAAGTGATTTGACACAATTAAATAAAACTATACACATGAGGTTATCCTTTCTATATTTTCTTCTTCTCAAAATTCTATAATAATGGTTTTTATAGGGATACATTATTCTTCCTTTAACATCTAAACCTAGTCGATATAACTCCAAATCATAGGCATGGATTCTTTACTAATAATGTATTCTTAACTACTTATCATTTGAGAGTATTCAAAAACATTAAACATCTTAACAGCTCTAAGATTCTAAAGTTAAAACTAATGAGATATATATTTATTTTTCCTTTTATATATAGACCACTAGGAAACTATATTTTCCATTTTAGAATAAATAATATCCAATGTAATTTGGGTGATCCATGGTCTCCATTTAACTCTCATCACTTTTCATAAATGTGTTTCCTCCTATGATCTCAACATTCTTTTTTATTCTTAAATAGTTGTCTCCTAGAAAATTCTAGGTGTTACCTTACTTTTATCTCTCTAACTTATTTTTGAATCAGCCAATAATTAATATAAAATCTTCTAGAATCTCCTAGATAAACTCCATTATTTCTTATATTATTTTAAAAATCTCATAGAAATCCAAATCTTCAATCATTTTATATGGTTTTAGATAAATCGTATAGAGATCATAGATGTGGATTGACTCAATCTTCACTATTGGTATCACACAATTGTTTTTATAAGAAAAAAAATTCACTCTTAAGCTTTAATCACATCTCCTTATGTTATTTAAAACAATTTATAATAGTCCATGCATCATAATAATTAATTTAACTTAATTCTAGAATTTAAAATAAATCAGTATTTATGTAAATATTCCAAAATTTTCTCCTGCCTTCGATATTATTCATTAATGTTCCAAGATCATATTTTCCCACATTTTAGGTCTACATCACATTTATTTAGTGAGGTTTTGATCATTAATAAATAGCTCAAGCATCATTTCATTCTTATTTCATCTTTATAAAATCAATCTGGATATCTCATAATTCTCAAAGAACATAAATTATTTGTAGATCTTTATTCATTAATATAACATTTAAAAAGGTCCTCGTTGACCTTTATGTATCCTTTGGAAACTCTTGTCTACCTTTACATGAGCTCTACTTACCTTTACATGAGTAAATAATGACCTATACATATCTCTCTTTCTCATTGAATTTCCTTTATACATGGTTGGTTTATTACCTTTCTATAGCCACCTAAATTTCTATGTTACCTTTCCAAGTTCACATCAAAGGAACAATTGCATGTGAAAATGGAATACTATGAAATAGTGGATTGATTGTATGACTATTTGATTTACTACATGACCAATTGACTCACTGTATGGACAATTGAATTTTTGTGTCAATTGACTATGAGTATAGTTGATCAACTACACATATAAACTTCAATTCACTATGAGTCAGTGGATTGACCTCATGACTTAGTGGATAAACCAAATAACCAACCTATAAATCACATTAAGTAATTTTACATTCACTGTATTAACTATAAGCTTCTAAACTTGGAAAAATTAAATAATGTGTATTCTAAGTCTTTAAATTCTTAGTTTAATCTCACGTCTTATTAAAATTACCTCCATTCACTTAAAAACACCTTTGGGGGTATATGAAACTTCATTAAACTCCTTGGATTAATTCCCAATAACTTGTAGTATATATACCCAACCTTGAGTATCAATAAATTTCTACTACACTACAAACTATAGCCAACCCAATGCTTTATCCAAGTGTTGTTCCAAACTCTTATAGTAGTAATATACATTATCAAGCTAGGATCATATTCCTATAATTAATGGGTCTTCAAGACCTCTAATTAGCTGTCCATTTAACACTGAATATAATTTCTATTCATGCTATTAAATGTATCCAACTTTTCCACTATTCTAAATTATTTTAGACAATACTATAAATCCTTCCTTTTCATTAGTCATATTCTTCTATAAATATCTTATCTTTAAATCATAAGATGTATATTATGCTACTTAAATATGTCCAACCATTAATTTTACATAGTAACAACATATTTCCTTTCCAACATGTGATAATTACCCCTTACATTTCTAATGGGAGCTAACTCCATTATTCCTTACTATCTCCCAAACATTATGGGGAATATATTCTTCATATATTGGTTGATTTATCCAAACCATCACCCAACTTATCACCTTTATAGCATGAAATTGACAATGAAAATAAGACCAAGTTACAATAAATACAATAATTAACCCAAGAGAACTTTATTTATTGGGTGATTACTCTAATACATCACCCAAGGTGATTATCATCTTTACATCATGACATTGAAAATGAAAACAATACCAAGTGATAATAAATAAAATCATCAACCTGAGGGCACTTCAATATCCTCTATTGAATTTTTTGTAAATTACTAATCTACTCTAACTCTCAATTACATTCTTCTCTCTCTAATAAACAATGAATGCAAAGGGTGGGAAATATTTCTCCCCCTTAATTTAAGGGTGCTCTCATCTAATTTAAATACCACTTCTTCTCCCTATGACCTCCCAATATTATTAGAGAAGGTAGGTGCCACATATTTCTTTGAAATGATCCATCAGTTAATCACTCTAAATCTACTTCAAAAAATCAGTGTGGAAAACAAGAGTTTATAACCTATAATCCAAAGTTGTCCATTACATTTCTCAATTTAGTTCCAACTCAAAATATCATTTCTTAATGGATATATATACCAAATTTTTAGAAATGTATATGAATATGAACTCATTTTAATAAACACATCAGAATGTTCTAGTGAAAGTAAACTACTTCCCTTTTCTCTTAAACCAATACTCCCCCTTAATAATTATAACAAGAAAAAATCATAAAAGGGATGGGTGAGTGAGTATCATACCTGAAACATCTACATTTTCAGGGGTTTTTCAAATTATAAATTTATGTATAAATAATAAATTTAGGGTAGCCTTGATTTATTCAGTCCCCCCCATAAGCGATGCATTATATACTTCATATAGACCGAATATACAACTGCTTATCAATATCAGACTCAGAACAATCTATATAAGTATCACAAACTTCATTGATTTTTATCAATCGTCACCTTCAATCTACTTATACAAAATGCATTCACCAAGGATATGGTAAAAATGTATATCTTCTAATACTTCTCAGTTGTAGCACTGGGGTTGACATTTTTTTCAACCTATATGATTTTTTCCACGAAGCTCAAGATGTCTACACTTATTTATTATTGCATACTTCTTCACATTCTATATTTTAATTTCAATGGATATCATGGTATTCTTTTCAAATTCATCTTTCTTATTAGCTATAATGGGTTTCTTTTCTAGAGATAGGATAACATATTATATTTTTTATGTCTGCTTCATCTTCTTTTCTTATTCTAATTAATCAAGACATGTAATAAATACATCATTAGGATCATAGTACTCTAATATTTTATTTTTGTATTTATTATTTATGCCAATATATTTAGAAATAGAAGGCATTGGTTCTTTTCCTTTTCCATTATTTATCTCCTTTTTATGAGGCATACAAGTCATGAAATTATGAGGAAGGTTTCATACCTTATTACACCATCCACACACACTTTAATCAGTATTTTCCATACCCATTTTTAGTATCTTCTCAATCTCATCATCAGTTATTTACTAAATTACGCTAACCTTTTTGTGCATCTCTTTGATTGGATTGTTATGTGGTTCCAGATTTCTTCTACTAGCTTTAATTTCCATGTATTGATTGCAAAAGTCTATAGTGTGTCCCCTATTACCATAGTGAAAGAATATTATTCTATTAAGTGTAACACCCAAATAAATTTTATTCATGTACTTAATGGGATTATATTCTTCAACTATCTTCACTTATTTATTCCTTTAAGAAGACTTCCTTTTATTTTTGTTTTTATTTTCCATCTACTATTGTGGATTTTTATTCTCATCATTTTAAGAGTTTTATTTGATTTAAAAATACTATAATTCATCATATATGTGGAAATAATTATTAAAATACTCAAATAAATTATCTATAATTTTAAATTTGTTCCTTATTGATAGATTATTTCCTTTCTATGAATTCTACTAATTTTTTACGGTAAGTTTGTTTTCACATTAATCTTTTCACCCCTACTTATAGGGCTTCTATGACTTTAATATGTTTAAGTATTATACCCAAAATATATGGTAATATTCCCAAACCTCTAGTAACACCAATAGTATCCAAAAAAACTCGTTCTTTGGATTGTAGGTTCAATCTATATAGATTTCTATACATGTTGTTTTTAGGTTGTTTCACCTATCTTTTAGACATCATTTGAGGAAAAACTCTTTTTAAACTTTGTAAAATCTTCTCATGAAATTGTATTAAGATTATTATAATTTATATCCACCCATATATGTACATAATTTATCTTTTTTCTAGCCATGTTTGAAAAAATAGATTCACTATATGTATCTATTGTAGGATTGTGTGTGATTATATTCCATGTTTTTGAGTTGGATGTTCACCCAACACTTTTTATTATTTCTTTACAACAAGGTATAGTCATTATTAAGAGAAAATTATTATCTAAAACCTATTTGGTAGCACTCTTCTTTTAAGATCTTTGATAAGGTATAGTTTGAAGAGATTCCAAATCTTTTAGCTTTATTTATTACTCAAGAAACTTTAGGTTTAGGGTGATCTATTCATATTACATTGATCTTATCCAAACTTACCAATCACTCATAATTTTCTCATCTTTTCCATCATGCTTATTACTTACCTATGGAAGGGGACTATCAAATTCTAGTATTATTTTATCTTTCACATTCAATTGTAAATTATTAGCATTCACAGTTACCTTGTGTAGCCTCTCTAATACATGGAATTCCTAAGAGAAAAATTCATTACTTACTTCACAAAAACTATTATTTTAAATTTTTTATTAATCAAAGATATGTTTTTATTTCATAGTAAGGTATTTTCACACTTAGATTTTACCAGTTTTAGAGGGTGTTGCATCTTCCAACCTGATTTTCCAATGCATTCTATATGACATCAGCTTCTTCCCATTGATATGATTTTCATAAAATACCTCCTTGATAAAACCTAGTATATATGAAAAAAAATCATCAGAAACTAATTTTAAATAATCTTTGACATAAGAATAAAATTCTTCCAATTTTTTATCTCTTCATTCTCATTAAATCTTAAAATTGACTCATTAAAAGGATCTCTATCAAAAGATTTACTAGATGAGCACTTAACACTTTATTTAGCTTAAAGTAGTGTTTGATCCCTTTGTTTCTTCAAATTTTTTATTTCCTTATTTTTCACTTTATTTATTATATTTTTCAGTTTTTTGGAAGAGACTTTTAATTTTATATTAAAAAGAATATAAATATATTTATTCATTTGAAATTATTCCTCAAACTTTTAAAATTTTCACTTTGTTAATCTAAATTAAATTAATTAGGTCTTAAAAATAGATCCAATATAAGGATAACTTTTTCTCATATACCAATTAAAATTCCCAAAGGTCTAGTGTAGAAACCTGAGAGGGGGTGAATCATGTGTTTCCTATTTTTATAAAATTCCAAATTTCGTAAAACCAATTTGGAACTTAACCTCTATTTTTAGTTAGTTCATATGTATATATTTTATTATTAACTTGGAAATCATCAATTGCATGAAATTCAAGAAAATAAAATAAATACGTGTATGGTATTTTTGTAAGGTTTGGTACTGAGACCTACTCCTTACCTTGATTAGTTCTTCTCCCCAATCAAGGATTACCCACTATAATCAAGGTGATTATGATGGGTTTGGTGTCTCCCACACCTATAATGTTAGAGTCTCACTGAACTTATAAATTCATGTTTCACATGAGACTTATTTCAGTAGCTTCACACTATTTCCATACAGTCGCACTATAATCTCCCTATATACTATGAGTTATACAAGTTTAATGGAGTCCCGCCATATATATGCAAGTGTTGCATTGAACTTATTCTTATAAGTATATTTATAGGATATTATATGATGATTGTCACTAATTTAATAGATCTATTTCAACTAAATATCATCTTGTTATAATTCCTTCAATTCTTTAAGAATAATACGTACAACTTAGTCACTACTATAGCTTAGCTTCACAGGTATCTAATGAATTTTCTCACCTAGATATCTCACTCAATGAGATCTTATAAACTTAAAACACAATCAGTCCTTATCATTATTTAAGTTCTTTGACACCAATAAATGAAAGAATTGACATCGGGTCATAGGGATCTCTTCTTATTCCTTTATCATTGATATCTAGATGCTCAAATTCCTTAACATAGTCTTTGGTCCTTCTCTACTTCTCCTTCGAGAGTGTCCTTAAAAAATATTTCAGAACTTACTGAATCTCATATTCTCAAGTTTGAACAACTAAACTCCCTATTTATTTTTCCTTTTTATATATGTCATCATGAAACTATATTTTCAATTTTAGAATAAATAATATCCCATGTAATTTTATAACCCATGATCTCCATTTAATTCTCCTCAATTTTCTTACATGGTTTTCCTCTCATGATCTCAATATTCCTTTTGTTTTTCAAATGGTTATCTCCTAGGAAATTTCAAGAGTTTTCTTACTTTTCTCTTCTCATTCTCTCAATAATTAAGTCTAGACTCTTCTAACTTCTTCTGATTATCCTCAATTCTTCCTTGTCTTTTTCTATAACTCTCACTATAATCCACAACTCCAATCATTTTACATGGCTATAGATAAATTTTAAAACAACCAAAGATGTGGCTTTATTAAATATTCACTATTGGGAAAAAAATATCAGTTTTTCCTAGTAAAAAATCATTTCTCATCTTGAATCACATCTTTATATGATATTTAAACCAATTTAGATAAGTCTTTGAACCATTGAAATTAATTCCTCTTAATTATAGAATTTATAATAAATCAGTATTTATGTAAATATTCTATAATTTAACCCTGCCATTGATCTTTTAGACCAATTATTTAAGATAAGGTTTTCCAACATTGAGGCATGTATACATTGATTTAGTTATTTTTTATCATTAATAAATATCTCAATAATCGTCACATTATTATTTCATCTTCAGATAATCAAACTATAGATCTCATGATTCTTAAAGAACTTAACCTATACACAGCTCTTGATTAATAAATATAACCCTTATACAACTCCACATTAACCCTTATATATCCTTGGAAACTCTTAGTTCCATTTACATGAGCTCTAATTACCTTCATATATGTCAATAATGATCTATATGTATCTTCTTTTCTCATTTAATTAGCTTTACATATGTTTATTTTATTACCTTTCCATAGACACTTGAATTTCAATTTTACCTTTCTACAGATCACATCAAAGGATCAAATAAATGTGAAAATGACTGACCTTAAAGTATTTAATTGACTATATGACCATTTTATCAACCACACAACCAACTGACTAACAAAACATCCATCCAACTTACCATGTCAATCGACCATGAGGCTAGTGGATTGACCACATATACAAACTTCAACTGACCATGAGTCAGTGGATTGACCACATGAATTAGAGGATTAGTATCATGACTAACATATTGACCACATGAAGTAGCCACATGGTAATTAGATTGACTGTAAGGTTCTATAATTATCCAAATTCATCACTATGTAGTCCATGTAATAACCCGAAATTTTATAAATAAATTTTCCTTTGTGGTTTAATTAAATATATTATTATATATTATAGATATAGAAAACACAAGAACTTATTTGGTTTTATTGTATCCTATAATATTTAAAATACCATTAAGCATCATTTAAATTGATAATATACTCATTGAACAGTGGTCATATGATTATTATAAATATAAGGTTTTGATAAATCCAATTGAAATAGACAAAGTAAGTGATGGCCTCAACCAGTAGGAGTGTACCCTATGAATCCCATTTATCATAGATTCCATGGGAGATAAAATTACTATGATTTTTTCTTGACCAATCCAAAGTTTAGATCCAATAACTAAAGAATGAGAAAAATCATTTATGGGAGAAGTTCCAGATCATTGAGATCGTGGTCGAAACCATGTACGTCGAACCACCCCATGAAATTCTTATCATCGCGCACCTTATCCTTAGTGCGTTTTCTGGTGTATTAAAGGGATATGTATCAAGAAAATAATAATATAAATATGTATATTGTATTTTAAATATAATAATGGTGATATTTACTTCATATCGTTAATTTATAAATGATTTTTATTTTGATACAATAAAACACAATTGTTTTTGTAATATTCAAATTCAATTAAGAAATTTATGAATTAATGTATTTTTTAAATAAATAATATTTTATTAAAATATTATTATTAAATAGTTTTTATTATATATAAAGGATCATATAATTTTTATGATGTCAAATGTAATTTTTATAAGGGTTTAAAAACTGTTATTGTCAAAAAAACCAACATTTATCAATAAATGATTATTCTATTTTAAAATTGGAAATTAATATATTTAGAAAAATATTTTTATAAAACTAATATTATTTTTGGAATCATCACATCAAAGTTATACTATCATTAATTTTTCATAATTTTCTAAGATAGTCAAACTTTCGGGTAAAATTTAAATACGGTATAAATATACGATGTGTATTATGACATCTTAATTACAAAAAAATGATGTAATAAATAATATAAAGGGTATAAAAGAAAAAATATGTGTTTCCCCTTTAAAGTAATGTGATTTTAAGTTTTTTATTAATTTTTTAAAGCCTTTATGAATTCTCCAAAACCTATAATATATTTTAAAGTTTTAAAATCGTTTCTGTAAGGACATGACTCACTTCCACATCAATAAGGGCATTGTTTTAATAATTTTGGACCTTGGAATTATAAATTAATTAAAAAAAACTTCCCTTTTTTAGAAACCATAGTAAAAAACTATGGTAATATTTTTGTTTTTTTTTAATTTTATTATATAGAGTCCAAAACCTAAGTTTGAGAAATAATAAATAATTCCCCACTCATTACCTATATAAACCCACCCAAGATCCCATTTAACTTCACTAAAAAACCATAAATAACATTATTAATCTTCCCTTGATTCTCTATATTCCTACCAAGGTTCTTACAATCTCTCAAGAAGCTCCTCCAAATTCTTTGGTACCACTCTCTCAAGGTAAGGAATCCTCTCCTTCTCATCTTTATTCAAGTATCTTCATTATCTTATGCCTTTTATATCTAATTACTAATGTTGGGTTATGTTATTCCATATCCACCTTACTGTCCATTTTATGTCTAAATTATGAGATATCATTTTCACTCTCATTAACCCCTCCCATAAATATTTATACACCCCTGTTATGCTGTCAAAGTTTCACTGTGATTTCCCATGCCAAACAAATGTGTAGTGAATACCCATACCCATTTTCTATTAAGAATATTCACCTTTATGAACTTATACTTATTTATTTGGTACATACATGTATTTATTATATAGTCCTTTATTTTATAATAAAATTTGATGATAAATTATTCCATTTTGTATGATTTATGTGGCATACATATTCGTGTAAATGAAATGAAAGTGACGGGGTTCCCAGTATTATATAGCACTCCAATGCGTTGGGTAATGTTTTAGTCTCATGATACATCATGAAAGGGATTATGGAGTGAACCTAATCCATTACAATACATTATCCATAATTATGTATTTTTATTTATCCTTGACCAATTTTTATGATTCCATGTTTTAAGTTGTTTCCACATTTCCATGTTGTCATTATGTTATAATGTTAAATCATGTCTCATTGTTCATGTTTATAATTCTCACCCATTTTATGTCCCATTGTTATGCCTATTGTATAACATGTATTACCTTATTCATGTTGAGGAATTTTTCAATAATTATTATGTATTCTCTATTTTAATTTGTTATGTAATGTACCTAATTCCCAAGGACACTATACTTATCGATCTTCTAGGTTTTATTATGTGTAATATTATGTAATAAATCATGAATTAATGTGTAATAAAGATAAGGGTTTTCATAGTTGTTATCAAATTAAAGTTTAGTTATTTTGGGGATTAGAAATAAAAAACTCTTGATAAATCCTTAGGTATAATACTAAACATAATAATACATCCCTAAATTTTTGTGAGTAAGTTTTTTCCAAGAAAATATATCCCTTTCTAGATACTACAAGTGGATGTGGATCTGGAACATATGCATATAGGGGTAAAACCTAAAAACACCGCATTGAGCTAAACTCGGTTGGGAACTGGTGTACACAACAAGCCTTTCTAAACACCTGTTTTGGCACTCTTAGGGGATATGATTTGTTAAATTCAAAATGTAATTACAAAACATTATTAAGGGAACAAAAAAATGTCCATAATTGTCTGTTTTAGCAAATAGATCAAGAATAACATAGGTTGAATCCTATAAATTCATAAGTTAAGGAAATAAATGTCATTTATAAGTTATTCCTTTAATTTCATTAGGTTATATTTTATTTGTTTAATAGTTTAAAAGTACTCATACCTAATTTTCCCTTTATTCTATCTAATGGATGGAAATAGGAGGAATTGAGTAAATAACCAAAGTGAAGGGTAATGTGATGATTGCCAAACGAGATTCCCAACCTGATGGATGCAGTAATCATGAACTTTATGAGGATAATCTCTCAGTTAACTCAGGTTCTAAATAGAAACCTGAATCAGGAGGAATGACCAAATCCCCCTAATAAATAACAAGCTATAATTGAGACCTTTATTCGATAATGTTCTCCTACATTCAATGGATCATCTGATCCCTTAATCATGGAATAATGGATCAACTCTATTGATAAGATCTTCTCCATCCTTCAATGTTCCAAGAAAGAGAAGGTTATAATTTATGTTTATCATATGTAGGTATAAACTAATCATTGGTATTCATTGATCAATAATATGAATCCTAAGGAAGAGATCGAAGCGATGGGGTGGAAGGAATTCAGGAAAATGTTTCTCGATAAATATTTTCCTTGAACTCTCTAACTTAAAATATAAAGGGATTTCCTTACCCTCAAGAAAAAAAGACAATGAATTTATTGGGTCATATAAGGAAGACTTCAAAATACTTGCACGATATGCCTTCAGATTTATTGTTACCCTTGAATTCAAGGTTGACTACTTCTTTTTTGGGCTAAAGCCTAGTCTATGAAAATCCCTAGAGATCCGAGACTTTGATAGATATAAAGAAATTGTATAGTGTGCCCTCAAAGTTGAAATGGAGATTATAAAATCCCAAGGGTATCATGGGGATAAAAAGTGGACAATGGAGTTTAATTTTAGTAATGTAATGGAAAAATATAATGATACTAAGAAATTTAAACATCCCACTTGTCAAAAGTGATGAAAAAACACCCATAAATTGCCTAATTAGGGTGAGGAAATGATTTAGGTGCAGGAAGGAAAGAAACTTAGCTAGTTATTGCTAATGGTAGAATCCCACTAATAATATGGAGGAAAGAAATGCTTCAGTCAACCCTCAGCGCGCTATTCATTATTCCAACTGCAAGTAAAAAAGAGAACTTTGCAAACTAATTCACTAAGCCAAGGGTTTTTGGATACAACCAACAACCTCCAAGGGAGAAAGGGGAATATTATTTTATCATAACCACTGAGGTGGATCCCAAAAATGAAGTGGTGAAAAGTACACTAGTTATTCATTCAAGAATAGTGGATACACTTTTTGATTCTGGTTCTACGCATTCCTTCATATCATGAAATATTAGTAGAACTTTTAAAATACCACCACAAGGCATGGAAGTAGAGCTGTTAGTGAAAATGGAAAATGGGGAAATTATTGCATCCCAATTATATAACTCCTCCCCTATTAAAATTTGTGGGATAAACTTACCAGAAAGCCTTTTGATACTCCTTTTAGTGGAATTTGATGCAATTCTAGGCATGGATTAACTTTCCCTATATAGATACAACATAAATTGCCCTAATAAGGAAATCAATCTCTTTATTGTGAATCATCATCTGATTCTACACAAGTTCAAGAAGTATGATGAATCTTATTTAGAACCAACATCTCAACCATGGATATTATTTACCTATGAAAAAACATATCTAGATCAAATGATTTATTCTAAGGAAAATATCATCAATGAAGACATTACCATTTTTAGGGGATATGTCGATGTATTTCTTAAAGAGTTGTTTAGTATTCATCTTAGTTGAGAGGTTGAATTTTCAATCAATCTTATACCTGGTGAATTACCACTATCCAAAAATATGTATATAATGGATGTTGTGGAACTTGAGGAGCTAAAGAATTGACTACAGGATAATTTGGATAAAGAGTTCATATGCTCAAGTGATTCACTATAGGGTAAAACAGTCCTACTCATCAAGAAGAAGGATAGTTCAATGCGCCTTTTCATTAATTACTATGAGCTAAAAAATATCATGAAAAAGAATAAGTATCCTCTGAAAAATATTGATGACTTGTTTGATCAGCTATGTGGATCCCAATACTTCTCTAAGGTGGACCTTTGGTTGGGGAATTACCAATTAAGGGTGAAGAATGATGATATCCCCAAGATTGTTTTTCGAACAAGGTACAGGCACTATGAGTTCATAATAATGCCATTCAGGCTCACTAATTCTCCAAAAATATTTATGGACTTGATAAATAGAGTCTTGTAAAATTAGAAAAGAAGAGTACATGCAAACCTGGGAATACCTGGAAACTTGTTATGAAGCACTTCTTGAAGATGATCTAGACTACCAGGTAAAGTCCTTTCCATGGAAACTGTCTAGGTAATTTGACTCCAATAGTCTCAATCTAGTGTTTAACAAGTCGGTAGTCTCTTTTGATGTTTGATCTTCTGAACTATGAGGGTTATCACTTTCCCCCTTAAAATTTTTGGAAAAATAAAAAAGTAAATTTGGATGGATATAGGGCCTTCAAAGAAATGAGAAATTAAAGGATGGTCAAGGATAATATTTGTGATATAAATCCATATCTTCCTTGTATTAGTTGGGTACTATCTTTGATTTTTGAGAAATGTCTCACAATTTCCAAACCCTATAACCAAACTAACTTGTAAGGGAGTCAAGTTTGTTTGGAATGATGAATGTGAAGATAGATTCAAGGAGTTGATAGAGAGGATTATCACTGCACCTATACTCACACTACCCATAAGTGGGGAACTTTTTGTGCTATATAATGATGCTTCAAAATATGTCTTGGGTTGTGTGTTAATACAAAATGACAAAGTGACAGTCTGTGCTTCAAGGAAATTGAAATTTCATGAACATAACTACCTAACACATGATCTAGAGTTGGTTATAGTGATATTATCATTAAAAATTTGGTGGAATTATCTCCTCAAGGATAAGTGTGAAATATATACGGATCATATGAGACCCAAGTATATATTCACACATAAAGAGATGAATATGTGCTAATGAATATGGTTAGATATTTTTAAGGATTATGAATACTCAATCCACTACCATAATAGGAAAGAAAATAAAGTGTCAAATTATCTAATTAAAAATCATCCATAAATTTTATCATTGATGAGAAATGATAAGGATTCGATATTCTTAGACATAAAAAGGATGGACATGGGAATCATAAAGGAAGTAACACAATTAATAATTTCACAAATGATTGCTCAAAAGTCCCTTATAAAGAGGGTAAAGGATTTCCAAAGATATGATATGGGAATTTTGAAGAAATTTGAAGCTATAAGAAAAGGGACATCATTAGAGTTCAATGTTAATGAAGAAGGAGTTGTGATATTTGGGTCACGATTATGTGTATAATAAAATCCTAAGTTAAAGGATTTGTTGGATGATGCACATGGCTCTACCTTCTCCATCCATCCAGGAAGCACAAATATGTATAGTGATATTTGAGAGAACTATTGGTGGGAAAATATGAAGAAGTTGATTATAGAATATACATAAATATGTCTTTCATGTTATCAAGTGAAGGCATAAAGGAAAAAATTCAAGGGGTGATATAAACATTACACATAACTACATGGAAATGGGAAAATATAACCATGGACATTGTCATTGGTATTCTAAAGACATCAAAATAAAATAATTCTATTTGGTTTGGGGTGGATAATCTTACAAATACTACTCACTTAATTTTAATTTGAGAGGACTTATAACTTGATCAACTTGTAAGGATATACATTATAGAATTAGTGAGGCTTTATGGAACACCACTATCAATTGTATCTGATCGATATCTAAGATTTAACCCTAAGTTCTGGAAGAGTCTTAAACATTCTCTAAATACTAAGTTGAACTTTAGAATGAATTATCACCCTCAAAATGAAGGCCAATCTGAGTGGAATATCCATACACTTGAGGACATGTTGAGAGAATTATCAATTTAATTTAAAGGAGGATGGGATCAATATATTCCTCTAGTCGAGTAATCATACAATAACAGTTTCCAATCAAGAATCTAAATGGATCCCTATGAATCATTTTATGGGAAGAGGTGAAAAACACCTACATGATGGGATGAAGTTGGGGAATGAAAACTGCTAATTCCTAAAATGGTTGAGGAAATGGTGGAAAAATTAAGACCATTCAACACTACATCGAACTTGCTCAGAGTAGAAGGAAAAGATATGCTGACAATAATTGACAAGATCTAGATATTGAGGTTGGATACATGGTATTCCTATTCATATCTCCATGGAATAAATTCATGAGATTTGGGAAGAAGGGAAATCATAGTCCAAGATACATCGATCCCTTTGAGATCCTTGATCTCATCAGAGCAGTGGCTTATCGACTAACACTACCACCTAACCTATATCAAGTATATTATGTGTTCCATGTATCACTCTTGAGGAAGTACATACCATACCACTCACTTGTGCAGAATCCAAAGGTGGTTTCATTGGAGAATGATCTTTCATATGAGTAGCATCTGGTGAAAATATTTGATTGTAGAGACAAAGTTCTATGAAATAAGACAATGTACCTGGTGAAATTGTTGTGGTAAAACAAAAAGTTTGAATAAGTGGAATGAGAATCATAAGAGGTGATTAAACATAATTACCCTCATATGTTTTTTGTGTTAAATGGAAAATTCTAGGGAAAATTTTCTAAAGGGAGGAATATTGTAATGACCTAAACTTTTATAAATAAAATTTCCTTTGTGGTTTAATTATATGTATTATTATATATTATGGATATAGAAAACACATGCAATTATTTTGTTTTATTATATATTTTTTAATTTAAAATACCATTAATCATCATTACCATTGATAATATAGTCATTGAATAGTAATCATATTATTATAATAAATATTGGGTTTTGATAAATCCAATTGACACAAATGAAGGAAGTGATGGCCTCAACCAGTAGGATCATACCCTATGAAGCACATTTATAAGAGCTTCCAAGTGAGATAGAATCACTAGTATTTTCCCTTAACCAATACCAAGATGATATCTAATAACTAAAGCATGAGGGAAACCGTTTATAGAAGAAGTTCAATCTAATTGAGATTGTGTTCCAAACCATGTACGTCAATCCACCCCATGAAAGTCTCACCATCGCACACCTTACCCTTAGGGTGTTAGCTGGTGTATTAAATGGATATGTATTAAGACCATAATAATATAAATATTTATATTTTACTTTCAATATAATAATGGTTATATTTACTTTATATCGTTACTTTATAAATAATTTTGATTCTGATACAATAAAACACAAATTATTTTTTGGGTAATATTCAAATTAAATTAAGGAATTAATGGGTTGATGTAATTTTAAAATAAATAATATTTTATTAAAATATTATTATTATATAATGTTTATTAAATTTAAATGATCATATATATTTTTATGAATTCAAATGTAATTTTTATAGGGGTTCAAAAACTATTATTGTCAAAAAACTCGGCATTTCTCAATAAATGAAAATTATATTTTAAAAGTGAAAATTCATATATTTATAAAATTATTTTTATAAAATGAATATATTTTTTTGGACTCATCACATCAAAATTATCCTATGGTTAATTTTTCATAATTTTCTAAGAGTGTCAAATTTTCAGGTAAAATTTAAATATGGTATAAATATACGGTGTGTATTATGAAATCATAATGACCCAAAAATGATGTAATAAATACTATAAAGTGTATCCATGACCAAATATATGTTTCCCATTTAACACAATGTGATTTTAAGTTCATTTTATTAATTTCTTAAAGCCATTATGAATCCTCTAAAATCTATAATATATTTTAAAGTTTTACAATCATTTCTTTAAGGACATGACTCACTTCCACATCATCAAGGGTATTATTTTAATAATTTTTTTCCTTGGCCTTAAAAAATATTAAAATAAATCCCCTTTGGTAGAAACTATGTTCAAAAACCATGGTAAGGTTGTTAGTTTTGGTTATTTTATTATATAGATTCTAGAACCTAAGTTTGAGAAATAAATAATAATTCCCCACTTGTTTCCTGGCATGTGTGTTGCAATCCGTGCAAATTTTTAATATTTATTATCCTACCAACTACTGTAGAAGTGGCGAGTAGGGTTGAACCACAGAGAGAATGTGAGTAGACACTAGAAATGTCCTCTTGGGGGAATGTTCAGGCATATGGGATTTAATTGTGTGATTAACAACTAAGTTCTAAAAACTAAATGACTATTTTAAAAATGACTATTTAAATTAACTAAAATTATCTAAGTGAATTAAGATATGAAATAAATTGGCATAGATGGAAGTGTCAAAGTCATGACGTCCATTCAAGTGCATCCAATGTCAATTATTTAATTCCCACATTTGAATATTTATCTATTCAATTATCACTGATTCCAAATTTAATCAAAATATTATCTGGTCTCTTTCTCTGATGTTAGAAAGTATTCTAATGTCTACACAAATTATTCGTCATTTCGTTCTCTGTCCTGATGAATAATTTGCGCGTCATTATAGCACTGAATCACTTGGTAAAATACGACGACCCATTTCTCACAAAGTCTAAGTATCTACCTGTGTTGGGTTCACTCACATGAGATCACTTATTCAATATCACTCACACAATTTTGAAGAAGTGCACACAAAAAATATTAATTTTTCAATTAATATATTTATTTTTTTCAGAATTCGCTCGTTCTCTTGATTGAATTCCAGATAAATAAATTCCTTGATGAACTCTTGTTCTTGATTACTTATGAGGTATCACACGAACGGGCATCAAATCATGTGTGCAGAGCCCAAATGAAAATTAATTTAAACGCAGATACAATTAATTAAATTAACATCCAAATGAAATTAATTAAAAAGGCAATCAAACATAGGAATAAATTAAAGACATGCATTCACCGTCACATTTGTCACAACACCAACACAAATGAAATTACCCAACCATCGTAACGACATGACACATAAAATAATAAATAAAAGATATCAACATGCTCGTGTTGTTTTTGTGGTCACCGTGAGACGCCATCAATGATCACAAAATAATAATCATCACTCTGCTTTGTGCATTCGCTGATGCCACACCTGAATCAAACCACCGCGCCGCTAAAAATATGATCCAATCTACGCTCGCTCTCACCGTGCGGCATCAAATAATAATAATAATATTTAAATATTAATGTACATGTAATTAAATATAATACTACTATTAAATATAATAATAATCTAATAACAAATACTATTTTATTAATACAAAAAAATGAAATAAAATAAAATAAAAAACAAAATATACATACTAATAAAAATTAATAAACTAAACTAAACTAAAATTAGAGAAACTAATAATAATAATATAGTATTAAATATAATATATAAAATTAATATAACTAATATAAATACTAAATTACTAATATAAGTATATAAATTAAATAAAAATTATCAAAATATATAAACTAATACAAAACTACAAAAAGAAACTAAAAATATAAAAATAGGTTAAACTAACTAATTAAAACTAAGTTAGAAAATTATAAAAATACTTGTAAAATCCATGTCCATAAAATCCCCCACACTTAAAATTTTTCACTCCTAGGAAAATCAATCGGAAAGAAAACCCAAGTGGCCGTAGACAAATCAAAACATCAAAATTACAATTTTAAAAAAAATCAATCTCTTTTTCCCATAAAATATCATGCATCATTTAAAACTTCAATGTTTAAGAATTATTTTTATTTCACTTTAATTCTTTTCAAAACAAGTACGTTCACTCATTTATCATGTGACCTACCCTTCCACCACTCTCATTGCTCAAAAAATATTTGATCAGAGTCATGCTCAATTCTCGTACACATGCATGCTTATCATAGGCTTTCCATGAATTTAATATCTCTACTATTGGAAATCAAAATAATATGCCAATCTCAAGGACTTTTCATGAGATTAAAATGTCTCTGAGGTTGTGGGATGGTGGGTCATAAAAAAATTTGCGACAGGTTTTTTTTTTGAAAAAAGGAGGGTTGAATCTTGAAATAAATGCATGATAAATGTCAATACAAGTGTATCCCTCAAACTCTCTCTCCCCCACACTTAAAACATTTCTTTTCCCTAAGTATATGATAATCCAATGTCTCACTCTTTTTTGTCTTTTTTTAGACACTAACTCACTCAAATAAGATGGTCAGGAAAAACTGGTGAGTATCAACTCTAAAACCCCATGAAATAAATGTCAGACAATAATCCCAAATAATGGTACACTAGTATCATATACGCTGTAACATATCAATGAAATTAGTTCATATATAAAACTTCCTAACTCCTGGAGTAATGAATCATCACTTTTATAGGTATCCCTAAAGTCGAGGGTTACTGCGTAATGACCACCAATGTACTCATTGTTGGAACCAAAAGGATTCTATATTCCTATATCAAAATATATGTAATTAATGTGGATACTGTGAAAAAAAAACTCATATGATCAGGATGAGCTAATGTCAATCCATGTGCATCAAATGACTCACTGCCCCTCAAAGAACCCTCTCCAGGAGTAAATCTCTCCCCCACACTTAGATTGAAAATTATCATATAGAAATTCAAGAAATGGGTAGGGAGGGGTATCGGTTATGGGCTTATACTAAAAGTATTATTCATGGATTCTAAGGGCTACACGATGGAGAAAATGTTTGGGTGGCTCAGTGGGTCAATGAGGCTAAAATATCAAACAGATTCCTCGGTCATTTTAGTGCAACTTTCAAAATTCCTATCGCTTTGATGGAAAAACATGGCAAGTTCTAGAAAACATAACATGGTTGAGATTCCCTCAAGAAAAAGATAAATAAGAGATGATTTAAAATGTCTTAGAGTTCTCATAGGTATTGAAATATAATTTTGGATAGCACAGATGATCATGAGTGCAAATAAGTGTCTCAAAAATATATAAGTTTTTGAAAAACATTTTTGAAGCGTGTGGATGATAAAAATATGTATGATGAATTCAAATCCACTACAGTTCTAGGAGAAAACAGATTGTAGGAAATGCATACCTTTCTATTTTATTTTATTTTTAAATAAAAATAAATGAAATGAAATTAAATGCAGTGAAAAGAAAACAAACAAATGATGGGTTGCCTCCCATTGAGCGCTAAGTTTACTTCGTCTTCAGCCAAACGTTGAAACTCCACCAGGATCAAACAGAAATGTAAACCATGCATCTTCTTCTTTTTCAATAGAAGTGTGGAATCCATTCATTGAAGATGAATTTATCTTGTAATATGCACAAAATCTCAACGGAATATTATTAGAAGAATGGATGTGTGGAATGAAATGAAAATATGCAAACTCATAAGGGAATGAATATACCTTGCCTGAAGAAAGACTCATCGAATAATTTAATTTTGGAAAAATTTCATCAATGGAAAGATCAAGAAGATTACCCCCTTGAACATACATAGGTTAAAAAGTGCCTTTACCAGACTCCTTCATTAGTTGGCTCATACCCATCACATCCTTGAATGTAGTATCTAGGTTGACGATGTATCCCAATTTATTTTCACACCCAACCACTAGCACAATAAAATCCACTGGTTTCCAACTCAATTTATGCTCTATGGTTTCATTGATTGTTCTAAGGTAAAAAATATTGTTAGAATATGTGGGTATTTCAAGTGTAGTGTTTTTAACCTTGACACATAGAGCAAGTGGTGCAGGATCAATTGGAGCAGATGACTCCATTATGTCAAGAATGAAATCTTTTTCAAAATTTTCTTCTATACTGCCCTTGTCATATTTCTCTGTTGGTACATGTTTCACCGCAAACTCAGGATCCTCCAAGAAATCACATTCTTCCATTGTTTCTAGAAAATTATGTGTGTTCTCTACCACCAATTCTGATTGATTCTCCGACTCCAAAAAAGTTTCAGATGTCTCCATTTTAGAAAAAAAAATTGGACTCACAAAGATTTTCATAAAGATGTGATTCAATGTCATTTGAAGTGATTTCCTCTTGAGTGTGGCAATCCATTGTATCTTGGTTCAATTATCAATCTATCATAGTAAAGAATGGTCCTAGTTCAATTTCCTCTTCATCCTCAAAATGTGAAATTTGATAGACATTGAATGTGTCCTTTTTCACTTTGGGATGATTGGGTTGTGAACTCATAGAAGGGCATGAAATCACATTTTATGAGGGATTCTTATGTTCAACAGGGTGGAAGACTAAGCTATCATATTCTTGAAATGTTATTATATTGGAAGAATTATTTTTTGATAGAGGGGAGTCGTCAATTGTATGATAATAAGGCAGATCAATCTCATTATTAGACTCAGGACATAGATGTTGTTCAAATGGAACCTCCATTGCTCTCTCCTCAAAAGAATTGTTTTGAATTGGATCATCAAGTGGTAGTGAAGAAAAAATCTGAATAAGATGATTCATTTGATTTCTTAAATCTTTCATTTGATTTTCTAAATCTTTTATTGAATTTTTTAAACATTTTTTTTATTTTCTAAGTCTTTCGTAGAAGAAAGTAACTTTGCATTATGTTCATCTTGAAGTTTAAACATCTTATTTGTCTCAGTGATAGCAGATTGCAACATGTGATCAA
The DNA here is from genome assembly GCA_963277665.1 of Viscum album. Taxonomy (NCBI): domain Eukaryota; kingdom Viridiplantae; phylum Streptophyta; class Magnoliopsida; order Santalales; family Viscaceae; genus Viscum; species Viscum album. The sequence continues at coordinate 400,061,644 of OY728148.1, forward strand.
TTGTTGAATCATTTGTTTCACATGAATTATCTAGTTCTAAATTTTCATGAATTATTTGACTTTGAAAATGATTAACAGATGTATAAGGACTTATTTCATAGCATGGCGAAATATTCTCATATGGATCATAGCATGCACTTGAATAAAGATCATTGAAATAAATGGGATTACCTGGATAGTTCATGTGTGGGGAATCATTATACATCATACCTTGAGTTGGGGATGCATAGGGCGGGTACTAGTTGTAATTGTGTGGTGTGGCCCATGTCATTTTGAACTTCTGGGTGTTTTGAAAATCCCTACAATGAAAAATTCTCAGATTAGTAAATTGCTTTTTTTTGTTTAGTTTTTTTTTAAAAAAATATACCTAAATCACTCTTTTAAAGAAACTCCAAATTCTATTATTCTCCCCGAAAACGGCGCTAGAAATTTGGCATGTGTGTCGCAACGCGTGCAAATTTTCAATATTTATTATCTTACCAACCACTGTAGAAGTGGAGAGCAGGGTTGAACCACAGATAGAATGTGAGTAGACACTAGAAATGTCCTCTTGGAGGAATGTTCAGGAAGATGGGATTTAATTGTGTGATTAACAACTAAGTTCTAAAAACTAAATGACTATTTTAAAAATGACTATTTAAATTGACTAAAATTATCTAAGTGAATTAAGTTATGAAAGAAATTGGCGGAGATGGAAGTTTCAAAGTCGTGAAGTATGTTCAAGTTCATGCAATGTCAATTATTTAATTCCCACATTTGAATATTTATCTATTCAATTATCTCTGATTCCAAATTTAATCAAAATACTATCTGGTCTCGTTCTCTAATGTTAGACAATATTCTAATGTCTACACAAATTGTCTGTCATTTTGTTCTCTATGCTGATGAATAATTTGTGCATCATTATAGCACTGAATCACTTGGTGAAATATGATGACCCGTTTCTCACAAAGTCGAAGTATCTACCTGTGTCGGGTTCGCTCACATGAGATAACTTATTCAGTATCACTCACACAAGTTTTAATAAGTGCACACACAAAATATTCATTTTTCAATTAATATATTTATTTATTCGGAATTCACTCACGTGCTTGATCAAATTCCAGATAAATAAATTCCTTAATGAACTCCTGTTCATGATTAATTATTAGGTATCTCACGAACAAGCATCAAATCATGTGTGCAGATCCCAAATGACAATTAATTTAAAAACAGATACAATAAATTAAATAAACATCCAAATGAAATTAATTCAAAAGGAAATAAAACATAGGAATAAATTAAAGACATGGATTCACCATCACATTTGTCAAAACTCCAACACAAATGAAATTACCCAACCATCGTGATGACACGACACATAAAATAATAAATAGAAGATATCACCATGCTCATCTTGTCATTTTGGTCACCACGAGATGCCATCAATGATCACAAAATAATAATCATCACTCTGCTTTGTGCATTCGCTGACGCCACACCCGAATCAAACCACCGCACCGCTGAAAATATGATATGATCTATGATCACTCTCATCATGTGACGTCAATCTCTGGAAGTCCAAGCGAAACACTACGCACGTCGATCTCCGAAAGTCTAAGAGAACCACCGCGCACGTCGACGATGTGTCTAAACCACCGATGCGCTCCCAAAATGGAGGAGGGGTGGTCCCTGAAAGTTGTGCTAATCAGTGGAGGGATCGTCGTTGTTTGTTGCCTGCTGCCTGCTACACTCTGAAGTGACCAAGAAGGGAAGGGGGAAGGAAAGTGGGGCGCGAGCGGGCTAGGAAGATGGGTTTAGGGGGGTTTAAGGGCATGGGATGAGGTGGAGGGATGATAGGGGAGGCGGCAGGTGAGTGGAGCGGCAAGAGGGGCCAACAGATTGTGGGGGCGCCTGGGGTGAGATAGATGGGGTGGGGTTCGGCGGTGGCTCCAAGGGTGTGGGATAGAAAAGGGGGCGGCGGAGGCTGGGAATGGGAGCGAGGAAAGGGGCGACAGGTAGGGGAATAGGGGTATCAGGTTAGGGATTGGAGAGAGGAGATATGAGGGGGATTCTTTGAATGGAGAGTGGGGAGGAATGAGTGGTGTGTGGTATTGGAGAGAGGGGATTAATGGGTCAAAGGGGAGGGTGATTGGTGAGAGAAAAGGGGGAATGGGGAGGGGTGACGTGGGAGATGGGAAGGGGTCAAAAGAGGAGGGGGTGGTGCGTGGATTCGGGGAGGTTATGGTAAAGAGGAGATGGGTAGGTTAGATAGGGGGAAATAAATAAAAAAAATGAAAAAAAAATAAAAAAGTTAAATATAAATTTTAAAATTCAAAATTTAAAATAATATATTAATCTAAAAGTTAAATAATAATAATAATATTTAAATATTAATGCACATGTAATTAAATATAATACTACTATTAAATATAATAATAAACTAATAACACATACTATTTTATTAATACAACAAAATAATGAAATAAAATAAAATAAAAATTAAAATATACATACTAATAAAAATTAATAAACTAAACTAAAATAAAATTAGAGAAACTAATAATAATAATATAGTGTTAAATATAATATATAAAATTAATATAACTAATAGAAATAATAAATTAATAATATAAGTATATAAAATAACTAAAAATTATCAAAATATATAAACTAATACAAAACTACAAAAATAAACTAAAAATATAAAAATTGGTTAAACTAATTAATTAAAACTAAGTTAGAAAATTATAAAAAATACATGTAAAATCCATGCCCGTCATTTCCAATATAAACCCACCCAAGATCACATTTCTATTCACTATAAAAATTATATAACTTCCTTACTCTTCCATTCCCTCTCTAGATTCCTCCTAAGGTTCCCCCAATCTCTCAATGAGCTCCTCCAAATATTTTGGAACTAATCTCACAAGGTAAGTGATCCTATCTTTCTTATATTTATTCAAGTATCTTCATTATATTATGCCTTTTATATGCAATTCATAATGTTGGGATATGTTCTTACATATCCCCCTTACTATCCATTTGATGTATAAATGATTATAGATCCCTTTAACTCTCATTAACCCCTCCCATGAACATTTATACACCCCTGTTATGCTGCCAAAATTTCACCTTGATTTTCCATGCTAAAAAAATGTGTATTGAATACCCATACCCATTTCCTATCAAGGGTATTCACCTTTAGGAACTTATACTTATTTATTGGGTACTTACATGTATGTATTCCACACTCCTTTATGGTGGAATAAAATTTTATGATAAATGGTTCCATGTTGTGTGATCTATGTGGTACGTTAATGAATATAAATGAAATGAAAGTGATGGGTGTGCTTGAAATTGTATAGAACTCTAATACATTGGATAATGTTTTAGTCTCATGAGACATCATAAAAGGGATTAGGGAGTGAACCTAATCCATCATGATAATTTTCCATCATGATGTCTTGGAAATTATCCTTGACCTATGTTTATGATTCCATGTTTTAAGTTGTTTCCACATTTATATATCGTATTTATGTTATCATGATATATCATGCCTCATTGGTCATGTTTATGATTCTCACCCCTTTTATGTCCCATTTTTATTCCTATTGTATAGAATGTATTACCTTCTTCATGCTATGATTTTCTTATTCCATTACTGGGATTTATAGATCACCCCTTTCTTATATATATCCCCAGGTTATCCCATTCAATTTTAAGTATGAAGGAATAATATGATCATGTTAAGGAAGTTTTCAATAATGATGATTTATTCCATGTTTTAAGTTGTTATGTAATGTACCTAATTCTCAAAGACACCAGACTTATCTATGTTCTAGGTTTTATTATTTGGGATCTTATTTAATAAATCATTGTTAATGTGTAACAAAGACAAGGGTTTTCATAGTCCAAGTATACAAATTATTCACTTAAACTTTGGTATTCTTCAAACAACATCCAGTCACTCCAAAACACCTTTGAGAGTATGCAATACTTCTTTAAACTCCTTAGATTAATTCCCAAACACTTTAAGCCTACATACTCAACCTTGAGTATTAATGAAATTCTACAACACTATAAACTCCATCCAACCTAAAGCTTTATGTAGGTATTGTTCCACACTAATTACCATAGTCATATACAGAAAAAAACTAGGATAACCTTCATCTAATTCATAGGTCCTAAATACCTCCAATAAAAAACCATTTAGAACAGAATATAACATCCCTTAAACTTTTTAACCACATACATTTTTTCAATATTAAAAGTTATTGTAGATAGTACTGAAAACACTTCTTTATTACTAGTCATGTTCTTACAAAAAACAACTAGGATAACCTTCCTCTAATTCATAGGTCCTAAATACATCCAATAAACTAACCATTTAGAACTGAATATAACATCCCTTAAACTTTTTGATTGCATTTATCTTTTCTAATTTTACAATTTATTGTATATAGTACTGGAAATCCTTATTTAGAACTAGTTATGTTCTTATAAAAAGATTAACTCTTTTAGTCATCTGATGTATATGTATCTACTTAAATCTATATATCCATGTATTTTAATAAGTAATTTCTTCTTTACTTTCCAACATGTGATAATCATCCTTTTCATTTTTAATGAAATACAAATCCATTATTCCTTACCTTTTCCCAAACCATATGGGAAGTAACTACTTCATGTAGTGGGTGATTATTATAATTTATCATCCTACTTATCAAATTTGCATCATGAAATTGATTTTGATAACAAGAAAAGGTGACAAAAATACAATCATCAACCCAAGGTAACTTATATTATTGGGTGATAACTCAAATCCATCATTTAGCTTATTAACTTTTCATAATGACATTGATAGTGGCAACAATACCAAGTGATAAAAAATGAAATAATTAACCCAAGGGTGCTTCAAAGACTAAAAAATAACCCCAAATTCACAACATAGTTTTATATCATAGCATGAGCCTTACCTTCATGACATAAAAACCCTATGTAGATAGGTACTCTCAACCCAACTCTCACCCAAGATACCCTTATCATAGCACAAACAAATGAATCACAACATGATTCCCCCCAATACTCAATTTTCCCACAAAGTCCAAAACCTTATATTTCATACAACCATTATAGATTAGGAAGTATCTTTATTCTAACTTTTAAATACACACATCACATTGTGATGGCCATATATTGTGACACGACCTTTGATCCACCCCATCCCAACAATTCACCTCCACCCCTCCATGTTGTCATGCTCCCTTGGTCATGGTGTAACCCCATTTTCCATTTTTTGATCCACTATGTCATGGAGAGGTATTTTTACTACTATAAAATTTTAGACTTGAACTTATGACAGCCCCTGAAACTCAATTCTTGACTTGCATCGACACCCTCAACACATCAACGGAGTCCAACGACACACATTTGATCTATGATCTAACATTAAATACCACTCATGAATACCTTGAACATTATATGACCCTTATCCTTCCTCATTCCCATTTCTTATCTTATAAGTGAGAAATATGTCTCTTTTATATCCCTATTCAAGCTTTATTCATCCCCTTGGATCTTTAGAGGTAAATCTAACACCTATATTCCATCTATTTTAGGTTTTCTTCACTAATTCATAATTATTTTCAAAAATCCCTTTTTGGGGGTTTATGTATGGTTTTCTGATTTCTTATGATTGAGGTTGATCTATCTAATGATATTCAATGAGTGAGCTCCAACAACTATGATATAGGTATTCTCTAAATTCTCCTTTTTTTAAATGATTTTTATTTTTCATATGATATGTGAGTGTAGGTGGAAGAGTGTGAATGATCCCTAATGGAAATAAATATAGTTTTTTTACTTATTGAGTGATGAGTATGGACTATTTATCTTCAGATAGGTCCTCCAAACATTGTTATTTAAACCCATGGTTTTTTATATCCATATCACCTTAAAATGGTGATTCACTTATAGAATATAACCTGTATGGTTTTCCATGTTTATAAATTGAGTTTGTGGTATATGTGAGGAACCATTGAGAGTTCCTTATTGATGGGAATTTTTTATAAGTGTTAAGAAAGTTTAAAATTAGTATTTTTATATAAATTTGGGATAGTTATTCTTAAATGTGGTATGAACATTGTAAAATGGAAAATTATATTGGATTTTAATCCATTCCAAGGTAGGTTGGGCTTGGCCTAAGTGTAATTAGGTGTATACATGACAGACAGGGTAACAAAGTGAGTAAATTAGGTTGGTTAAATGAATGCTTAGAGTTATAACCCATTAACTCATGTTTATTATTATGTTTAGGGTGATTATTCATTCACTTATGTTCATGTTTATATTAATATTTAGTACCCATTCACCAATTATTATTGTTATACTTATGGTGAATACATGTTCACCCATGTTATGATAATATCATGGTGATAATATGTTCACCTAACTTATTCTTATAGTTAGGGTGATAACCAATTCACATTTATTATTTATGATGGTGATAACCTATTCACTTCTAATGGTTATATTGGCGATATTAAATTTATTTTTTATAGTATATATGTGGTGATAACCTATTCACCAACTTTTATAATATGATTGGTGATGACCTATTCATCCATACTCATGTGATTAGGGGTGATAACCCATTCACCCATGATGTTGATTATGGTTATGATATGTTCACTAATATTTTTATTATGGTGATGACTCATTTCCCTTTTTTATTATCATATTTATGACTCATTCATCTAGGGATGTTTTTTGGAGTGGTGATAACCTATTCAACCATACTCATCTTATAGTGGTGATGATGCATTCTCCTATGAATATATTAATAGTGATAACCCATTCACTCATACTCATGTTGTAGTGGTGATAAAACATTCACCTTGATTATATTGATAGTGATGACACATCCACTCAAACTCATTTTTTAGTGGTGACGTCCCATTTATTTATGATTTTATTGATAGTGATATCACATTCACTTATGTTATTCTTATTATTGGTTGTGATATACTATTCACTCAATTTTATGATATGAGTGGTGATGGAAAGATCACCCATAATTTTTTATTGATTATGATACTCCATTCAACCATGTTATTATTATTAGAGGTGATAACTCATTTACCCTCTTTTCATGATCAAATTATGGGAGTACTTTCCAATTCCATCATTGACCAAAGTAGGTATGGTCATTCATTTAGGTGGCTCTCTAACACTATATGATATGACATTTGTTCTGTTTATTATTATTTTTCTTTTATATCATATATTTCACACACCCAAATATAATGGATTTATTTTGGGACAATGTTGGTGGTGGCCTACTAAGTATATTACTCACACCTTGCATAGGCACCTTTATGGGAATAAAAACATCATGATTAGGGATACAGGTAATATAAAGGTCATTGTGATTGATGGATGACTTGAGGATGGATATATATGAGTAGTAGATGATACTGAGTGGAGACTAGGACCATGTTTTTATTATATATTCATTATTTTGTATAATTTAAATTTTTTTATATATGATTAACTCATTACATGGTCTTACTTTTGATATATGAATTATATAACATTACAGTAGGTTTACATTTTTTACAGAATAATTTTTTTTGATATAGTGGTCCTATCACCGTAATGTATATATTATGTTGTTATATTATGGATTGTGATTTATTAATATTGATTTGTTATTTCTAGTTCTATGATAGAGGGCATAGTCTTCCCCCATGTTATTTATAAACTCTTAGCACTAGATAGAATCCTTTAGTGTATGAGGAGGCATTCTTTAGTTCACTTGGCCTACCCGTCTTGGAGTTGTTCAGACCAACTAGATAGAGGATGAAACACTCTTCTTGTTCATTTATTTTTCATTCATGTTTTCAAGATACCTTGATATGATTTATTCATTGATTATTGATTTTCTGTTAGTCAAGTTTGATTAGTCACCTGATAGATGTTAAATTAAGAGTAGAAGTGTGGTTACTCATTGAAGTTTGAATTTTTTTTATGGATGAGTTATGTTTGATTTATTATTATATTGATATTTATTTTCTTATGCTATTATCTAATTGATTATTTGAGAAAATATTGGATAGTAGAGGAAAATAAATATAATAAAGAAGTATTTTTGTTAGGAAAGTATCCTTGAAACTTATTTTGTATTTAATATTGGGTTTTAATACATTAATGTTTGATAATATTATCTTGATTATAAATAATTATAAGTATCATATAGTATATATGTAAGTTTATAAATTGGATGTAATTATATAAGTATTTTGTAACTAATCATTTTAGTTTTAATCATAAGTAAATAAAATTAAATTTTTAGAAAATCCATCCTTTGAAATTAGTTTATTATCTCTTCTTTGTCTTAAAAATAAATAGTTTTTAATTTTTTATTCAAATTTCAATTTTAAATTTTAAATTTTGAATTGGTGTATTGAAAATAAATAAACTACTAAGTTTGGACTTTATGGGTTTCATGTTATCTATGGATCAAACTTAAAATCTAAGTTATACCACACCTTTGTAATTGTGTTTTAAGGGTCGGTGAATATAAATTTATAAAATTTTATATATATCCTTATGATGTTTTGATAGCCAATTATGAGTTAAAAATACTTAATTATCTCCATACAAGTTTAATATTGAGTGTTTTACAGATTTTTAAATAGATTAATTATAGCTTGATTATCACATTAAATTCTCAAAGGCAATTTTACTTTCTCTTTCAAGTCTTGAAGTTGTTATTTTATTCATTTTATATATGAAAAATCATGTGCACCATAAATATATTCCACATATATAGTGATTACTGTTATTGATTTTTTCATGAAATTATATCTCACACATTTTATTCTTAGTAAAAATATTCCATTGGAAGTTGACATTCAATCACCGAAATTTCCTTCTTAGTTAACATAAATGAAGCTAGGAAACTCATTCTCATCTTATCTTTCATACAACATCACATGATCAAGTATTCCCTTAATATACCAAAGAATCCTTTTTAAAACTACATGTTTGACTAATTAGTATCACTTTAAAATATTACACAGTGTAAAAAATATAATATCAATTCATGATGTTGTAAGAACTAAAAGATATCCAATCATATTCTTAGATTATTTCTAATTCACACTTGGGGTAACCTCATCTTTACTCAATTTCACTCAAATAGTGATAGGTATATATATTTCCTTATAATATTTTATACTTAATTTCTTCAATAATTCTCTAGAATATTTATATTGACATAAAAAAAAGTAATCATTATATTACTTTAATTGAAGTCTTGATAAAATTTATATCTCACCATGCATAGACATTTCAAAAAAAAGCTTCATTTTTTCAATAAATTCCATTAAAATATACTCTGTTTTACCTATAAAAATAATGGCATCAATATATATAATGAAAATAAGTGCACATTTCATTATCTCCTTCACGTATAGATTATTATCCACTATTATTTCCATGAAATTAATCTATTACAGACAAATATCCAGTATAGTTTACCATGATCTTAGGGCTTACTTTAAACCATAAGAAGCCTTCATTAATTTTTACACATTGGAACCATATTTATCACGGGTAAAACCCTTGGGTTGTTCAATATAAACTCTTTCCCCTAGCTCTTGATTTGATAATATAGATTTAACATCCATTTTATAGATATTATATTTTCTTTTGGTAAAGGAACTATTAAAAAAACTTGAATTAGTGAAGTTTATTTTTCACATTTTCTACATTTATAAATATCGTAAATGCATTTACTGACATTTCTAAAAAGCATCGTTAAATGAGGTGTCTCTAATTTAACACTTTTTATAAACTTTGCTAAAAAAATTAGTAATTATTTTTAGAAATGTTGGTAAATTACATCTCATTTACCAACATTTCTAAAAATCATCACTAATTTTTTAGTGACATTTGTAAGCATTGTTAATTGGATACACCTAATTTACCAATGTTTTTTTTGAAATGTCGGTAAATTTTACCTAAATTACCGATATTTGTAAAAAAATCACTATTTTAAAAAAATTCATAATTTTTTAGGTTTTTTAGACAAGTATATTTTTTTTTAAATGATTTTTTTTTAAATTCTCCAGGACCACCTCGCCCCCCTTCAGTACCCCCGCATCCCACACCCCCCCCCCCCCCCACCACTCCATTGTGTCGGCATACTGTACCCTCCCTACTGGCATACTAGACTCACAGACTGTCTGCCATGTGCCCTCCCCTCCCTGTTGGTATACTAGTCGCATGACCCACCTTCCCTATGGCCTCCTCACCAGTGTGCGTACTAGATGCACCTCTCGCCTGTCTTCCCTTCGGCGCATATCATATCTCTCACCTGCCTTCCCTCTGGTGTGTACCTGCCTTCCCTTCAGTGCATACCTACCTTACCTCGGGCACATACCACATCTCCCTCTAACCTTCCCTCCAATGTGTACTGCATCTAACACCTGCCCTCCTGATAGTGTATACTAGTACACATCTCCTACAGCATCGCTCCCCCTAATCCCTGCACACTCCAGCCCGCATCTCCTGCTGCATCACCCCCATAACCCTCCCCTGCTTACTCTATGTAAAAGAAGAAATCCAAGCTCATGGTAATGTATCCATGGACCTCATGCTTCCCACCAAATAACACAACCAACCGATCTATTTAGAATTTTAATAAATTATTGTATTATTTTATATGTATGTATATATATATACATTTAAATATTTAAGAAATTGATATATATATATATATTTATATTTATATTTTATTTTTATATTTTATTTTTATATTTTATATTTTACATTTTATGTTCATATATGCATATATGTGTTTAGATTATATTAAATATATATGTGTGTGTGTGTTTATATTTTACATATATGTTTATATTTTATATTATATATAAATATATATATTTATTTATTTATTATATATATATATATGTTTATATTTTATGTATATTTATATGTTTATATATATATAGGTTTATATTATATATATATATATATCTGTGTGTGTTTATATATATGTATATTATATATATATATTATATGTTTATTTTAATATATGTGTGTGTGTGTCTGTTTATATGTGTGTGTGTGTAAATATATATGTGTATGCATACATATATATAATTATAATTTTATATATATAGTCATGTTTTAAAATACTAGTAAAAAGGTCACTAAAATAGTCACATTTTCTTAAAAACATGACTAAACTTAAAATATTTAATTGTATTATGATATATTTATATATATATATATATAGGTTTCAGTGTTTAGAAATTAATATTATATGTATACATATATTAATATATGTGTGTGTGTGTTTATATTTTGTATTTTATTTTTTATGTTTATATTATATGTGTGTGTGTTTATATTTTACATATGTTTATATTTTATATATTATATATATATTTATTTATATATATATATGTTTATTATATATATATATATATATATGTTTCTTATATGTGTGTGTGTGTGTGATTATATTTCATGTTTATATATATATATATATAGATATGTTTATATATTTTACATTATATGTGTGTATGTGTGTGTGTTTATTTTATATGTGTGTGTGTGTGTTTATATTTTATGTTTATATTATATGTGTGTGTGTGTGTGTGTGTATTATGTGTATATATATAATATGTTTATATTATATATATATATATATGTTTATATATATATATGTTTGTGTGTGTATAAATATATATGTGTATGTATATATATATATATATAATTTGCTACATTTTAAAACCCTGGTAAAAATGTCACTAAAATAGACTTGTTTTCTTAAAAACATGAGTAAATTTAAAAAATATGTGTGTGTGTGTGTGTTTGTGTGTGTTTATATATGTATATATATATATATTTATTTATATATATATGTTTGTATATATGTGTCTATGTTTATATATATTAATATATATATATATGTGTGTGTGTGTGTGTGTGTGTAACTAAATATATATTTACATCGATGTGGGGAAATGAGCTCTATAAATATATTTTTTTAGTGATGTTTTTTGGAAAATGTACCTAATTTAGTAACTTTTTTTGGGGAAATGTCGCTAATTATGAGATGATTTTAGGGAAAAGTTGCTAATTGAGTGATTTTTTTGGAAAACATCCATAATTCAGCAACATTTTTGGGGAAAAGTCACTAATTATGTGATGATTTTTGAGAAACACCATTAATTTAATGATGTTTTTTAGGAAATGTTGCTAAATTAGTGTCATTTTCGAGGAAATGTTTCTAAATTTATAAAGTTTTCAGGTAATGTTACTAAATTAGAGATGTTTTCTCATAAACATCGTTAAATTTAAAATTAGTGATGTTTTTAAAAAATGTCTCTATAAAAGCATCAATAAATTTTAGTTTTTTTGTAGTGTGGTGGGTAATAATATTCTTATGACCTCCAATTTGTGGGAAGAAAAAAAATTATTCAAAATTGATTCCCTTAACTTGGAAATATCCATTACATACCAAACTTTCTTTATTTATCACAACTTATCCTTTTTCATTGAATTTGTTTCTAAATACACACTTGGTTCAAATAATATTTTTCCCTTTTGGAAAAGGGATAAGATCCTAAGTGGTATGTTTCTCAATTTGACCCAACTCTTCATTCATAATATTTAACCATTGTATATTCTCAATAACCTCATCAACAAAATGTGGTTTTATTAGAGATATCAAAGTGTTTTAATCATATAATTTCAGTATTCTTCTTATTTATACTAGATCTTCCTTATATGTAATAATATTTTCATCCTCAACTTTATTTTTCACATTTATATACTTATATATTAAACCTTTAATGGTATATTATTTATCATAAATAGTATATTCTGAATCATCACAAATATTTTTCTTATCTTCATATTAATATTTATTATTTTTCATAAAATTTTCATAATCAATATATTATGTTTTATCATTGAAATTATCTTGAAAAAAGTTATTATTGACTTTATCTTGCACCAAGTTCAACATGGATTATTTAATTAATTTTACATTTTAACAATCTATCATTTTATGAAAAAAAAATTATATCATCTAAAACCTATTCCATTTGAAAAATAGCCCATAAATGTTCCTTCATTAGTCTCCTCATCAAATTTTAGCAAATTTTGAATTTTTTATTTTATTCAAACATGAACTTCCAAATTCATAAATTTATTTCATAAAATAATTCTTCTCGTACCACAGATCAGTTGTTTTTTATTGGAATTTGACCTCTCTAAATATCTATTTTTAATATGATCAACAATAGGCATAGATTCCTTATAGAAATATTTTGAGATTAAAACTTAGAAAGCATTATTTTTCCCATTCAACAAGTCTTGTATTATTCCTTTCATTCACTCTATTTTAATCAAGGTGTATATGGATTATTATAATCATGTTATATTTTATGATTTATCATATAGTAATCAAAGTGATTTGATGTAAATTCCTTTCCATTATATATCCTTAGATTTTTAATATATATATATATATCCCAAGCACTTTCTTAGAATTCCTTTTGAAATTTTTTAATTTTTTAACATCTTATAATTCATGTTTCATAAACATAACATTTTTATTCTTGTGGATTCATAAATTAATATAATACATTATAAATCACACTTGGTATCTTGGTATCTCATAAGTTCAAGTAAATCAAAATAAATTAACTTTAATAGACTTTTAAATTCAATTTTATTTTTTTTATCGATTCCTTGAACCATCTTCCACACTTAACATGTTTCAAAAATATTATCTATATATATTTATACTTTTATCATATGCCTCATTAACTCATATATTTTGAATTTACCCATGCTTTATTGTACAAGGTGACTAGGCCTTCTATGCCATAACTAGTTCTCCTTGTTTTTACTGAGATAGCATAAATCTTTAGAATTTCCAATTTGAAAAAAATTATCACCGGTTCACTCACATTTTATGACAAATATTATATCCTTTAAAATTTCAAGAATGTAATTATTTATTTAAAAATTGATTCATTTAATAATTTTCTAATACTCAACAAATTATTTTTTAACCCATTAACAAATATTTTTATTTATTTTAATTTATGAGATTATATTTTATTTATTCAATTCCATTAATTCCCAAAGAAATTTCATTTATAAAGGTAACTAAAACACCACTATATAATTCAATGTTCTTTAATATTTTAATATCACCTATCATTTGGGAAAAGTATCTATTATCTAGGATCAAAGGATTGTTCTTCTTTTTGGCCTTCAAAGAAACCACTAAAACATAAGAATTTTGAACTCTTATTCTTCAATATATAATTTTTTCTTAAAAATAACTTATTAATTTCTTAAGGGGTGTTTTAAAATACTCTTTATAAAAATGACCATTATGTTCACATCTTTCACATGATTCTTGAAGATAATTAAACCATTATTTTATGTGAATTAAAATTTTTTCTTTAATATATTTTCTATGTATTTTAATTGGTTGAATCCCCCTAACTTTTTACCTTATTTATCCTTAATGAAATGAAAAATTATACCAAAATATATAATTTTTGTTTATATATGAATCACAACACCAACATAAGATTAAAATTTTAGTTGTTTCATTTCAAATATTTTTTTTCTTGAAATATTATTTTTCTACTTTAAGCAATTTTATTCCTGATTTGAGATATCAAGATTCATATGTTGTATTCTTTTTTTGGAGAAATTTTTTTTAGTAAAATTTCAATTATTCTTTTATTTATTGGTGTTTGATTCAAATTTATTATATATATATATATATATTCTAAAAACATTTCTTGTAATTTACACTATTATAATAATCATATTTAATATTTTGAAAACTTTTTAAGAAAATATTTACCTCCTTTTACTATAGAATTAGAGGTTTTTATATCTCTAATAAATCAAAAACTTTTTATTTCCGTTAGATGAGATATTTAATATTTGAGGCATTTCTCTAATTTTAAGGAATAAAGTATTATTTTCTCAACAACCTTACATGATTAAACTTAAACCTCTCTATAATTTTTTAAATCAACACTCAACTTCTTCAATATAGTTTCAACATCAATAAACTTTTATTCATATTTAGTTATTTCACTATTCTTTGAATAAATATCATCATTAAGATCTTTATTGTTTATACTAAGTTGATTTGTTTATGATTTTTTTATTATGAATTATTCCATGGATTCATATTATTTATTATGAAATTCATATTCATTACTTCTAAATTTTTCAAATTACTTCTTCAAACCCTTGATCTCCCTATTGACTTTAAGATTTTAATAAATCTCTTCCACCAATTTAGATTTAAGTATGATTTTCATGCAGCCTTCTTCATATTTTTCTTTTTGTTATTCTTTATCACTTGAATATTTCGCTTAAATTTCAACATGAGATATGAATACTTTCTATTTTTCATTGGATTATTTTTCATTAAATTCACTCTCATTAGTAGATATTTTTTTTTCAACCTCCTATGTATCTAAAAAAATATTCTTTTTACTGAAGGATTTACTGACTTTTTTTAGTTGAATGTTTTATATAATTTTATTCTTTGAGGTATTTTATCATATCTATCATCATTCGTTCTAGCACTCTTATTATTTGGATATTTAAGTATAAAATTTCTAATATATCCACACTTTAAATATTTCAAGGGTAATTTACCTTTATATATGTTTTTTCTTTATAATATACATGATAATTTCAAGCTCTTCTTCTTGTTATTCATCTTCTTCAAAGTTTTTTGATGAACCATACTCCTTATCTTTGAGTTTAATCTTCTTTATTTCCTTGAAATAAATCTCATTTTCTTATTTAATCATATTTTTAAAGATAGGATCCTTCTTCATTTCATAAAAAATAGTATTATTTGAAATCCATCAAGAGAAATTATATATATATATATATATATATCAATGAAGAAACTTTGGTGTAAACTTTTTCATGAAGAATCCTTAATAGTTTTTTAATAGTAGTTGAGTCTATTGATTTTGCTCTAAAACCTTGAATATTTCTCAAAATATCATTGATTTTGGTAAATATTTTATCAATAAAATCATCTTTATATATCCATGAATCTTTAAAATTTCCACTCCAAATTTTTATGGTGCTCAAATTGGATTTACACCAATTAAAAAAGGATCTCCCATATAATAAAATAATAAGAAGAATATTGTGAGTGATGGAAAGGATAATAATGATATTATGATTTTTTTACTAATAAAAAATCATAATAGAATTATTATCCTTTCCATCACTCACAATATTCTTCTTATTAGTTTATTATATGGGAGATCCTTTTTTAATTGGTTTAAATCCAATTTGAGCACCATCAAGAACTTCTAAGATAAGAGATATAAGATAGAGTGCCATCCTATTCTTCCACATAGGATAATTTTTTCCATCAATTTTTGCAATTCCTATATTTTTAAATGAATTTATATTTTTCATGATTATTCAAGAAAATAAATAAACATATATCAAAAATAATTAAAAAAAATTAAAATCTAGCATAAATAGATCAAATCAAAAGTAAAACATGGATTCCCTGATACCAGTTAAGGTGATCAAGAATGTATAGAAGCAATACTAAAGGTTGGGTTGAATCAGTGTCGCATAATTTTCATTTTTAATTTTGGATTACCTATACACAAGTTAAATTGAATGGATCAATTTCTCAAAAAAATATGATACTCACACAACATGCATGAAGTAAATCAATCTTAGCTTCACACATTGTTTTTACAAGGTTCATCTCATAATATGGAAAACTATATCCTTTATATGCATGACATCATATATGACACATATCATATCACTAATATAATAAATTGAATTATAATATTTGTGGGATGGTTCAACATAATTATCCCACTAAAATAAGTAGGTTAATAATAATTAGAGTATCAATCCTAATTCTAAAAGATGTATTTAAAATAAAAAAATATGTAATATATCTTCAGATATAATTACATCAAAATAGATATTATTTTATCTGTTATTGATTATTTGAGTAGTATTACCAATTGATCAATGAATCCTAAATATTGTTTCTTTATCAAGACTTAAAATGTATTTTATCATCATATTCTCACCTTACCAAACCCTCTCAATATAGTAGTATTTTCTCTCTCAAAGGTTCCTCTATAAAATTTATCTTATGTTTCATATTAGTGATATATTTTATTCTTGTGAATTATACATAAAATTTAATAAATATTTCAAAATTTGATGTCATGAACCAACTTGGGTTGACCCTGAACTGGTAACCCGATCTGGTCTATGGCATGTCCTGAGGGGTTTTCCCGATCCCCATGGGCTGACAACCAGTATCGGGAATCAAAAAATGCACTTTCTGAATGATTTTAGGACGAAAGAACCAACCAGGACTGGAAATATAAATGGAACAAACTAAAAATGTAGAAAAACTAAACATATGAATCATAACAAACAAACAACTGATCTAGATACAAAGCACAACTGAAAATAAACAAAACTGGAAACAAGGCCCTGATACCACAATCTCTGTGTGAACCATTGGTCACCTCTAACCACAAGCCCAAAACTACTCTCACATGAGAAAATGCTAAGGAAAATCCTGAACAAAATCTAAACCTACAATTGAAATGGTATAGGATAGGTGTGAGCAAAAAAATGCTCAGTAGGGATGCCAAAATATAACCACTGAATCCAAGTGTTTCCTTACCCAAAGCTGTCCAATGACACTAATTTGAAAATACAACTATAAAAATATGATTTTCCACATTTTACAAAACAACATAGAGTGCATTTATTTTCTAAAACCAAAATCCATTTTATAGTAAAATACAAAAACAAGGGGAAAACCAGGGCAGTACTAGAAGGAAACTGGGAAACAATGAAGGTATAGAACTAGTTCAGTAGAAAGTAAACAAGAATTGTAATTAAGAACCATAGGTGATCATAAACATCCCTAGACAACCCCCATAAGTACTCAGTTTGGAACCATCGGTCGGCGTATAGTGAATCCCCTAAGTCTATAATCAACTGGTCACCCTAACCTAGCCAACTAGTGGCACAACCCTCATGGAATTTCTACAAATCCAGAGGGTACCAACCCATCTAATCGGTGCTAGTAAACTAACATCACTAAATTATCTATAAGATTCCCAGGAACCCATGGTGGTAATATCAATACTATATAATTAGGATGCCAATACAGATGTGACTCATCTCGGGTTTTTCCACTGCACTTGCCTACCCCAAACACGGACACCAATATACGATAACTCCGAGGGGAAATACCTCCTATAAAGGTGCCTTGTATACTTACATATGCTTCTCATAAAACAAGGTGCCAATCGGTCTGCTACAATATAAACTTCAAACCATTTCATAAACCATTTTAAGTTTCCAATTGGGCACATGGGTTTTCCCAAACAACAAACCTTTCTAAAATTTCATACAATTATCCTCTTTGAGTTGAAATTTCCAAATGGTTCTCAAGGTTCCATGTTTTCAAAACATTGACATAAAATTATTTAATCACATTAGAATAGTTCATAATTTTATAAAACAACCAAACATCCCCTTAATCCACGTATACAACAAAACATACACCAAAATCAAAATGACCATATGCTCTAGGACTTCACTTTAAACCATTTATTTTAAAATTCACAAGAGATTCCCCAACCTATAAAATCCAAAGAACCATATTGTGAAACCAAGGTTTTTAAGGAAACACCATTTTAAAGGTGTTGTCATCATTTGAGGGCATGTCCATGTGTTCACTTAGTGCACCCATGGATGTGACAACATCCAATGGCACATAAATACACCAAGGGGACATTTTAAAACCATTCCCACAAAACACCACTTGCTTAAAAACCGAAACTAACCATTTATATTATTAAAAGAACAAAAAACAAAACATTGGATTCATTAAACCCTTCCAAAATGTTTTAACATAACAATAAAACCATAAAATAACCAAATCATACACACCAACCCAATTAAATAACAAAAAATTACATTGCTACAATTATAATGGATATATATTTCATAAAAGACCCAATCCCTCTTAAAAAGAACTTTGGCAATTCAAACAAACATCCTAGGTATTATAAACCTAGACAATTTACACAAAACTCATTTAAAACCTATTTTTAGCAAACACAATCAATTCTAAAATACCATAATATGTTTAACAAGGATTATATAGAGGTTTGAATCAATGTAATAAATTTATTTAAAATTATAATCATCAAAAGGAAAGGCTTTAAGAAAGAAAATCTTGGAAACACCTACTGAAACCTTATGTGATTGGAAAGAAACTCCAGGGAGAGGAAGAACAAGGCCCCCATGAATTAATCACACACCCTAGATCCAAGGAAAACAAAGAAAACACAGACACTAGATGTTATGGTTTGGACATGGGAAGAAAACCCCAAGGAAAACCAAGGATAGGAAGAGGGGAAGATGAATATGAGGAAAAATGACACAAAAATCCTAAAGCCTTACCTTGAATCTGAAGGAGAGGCCATCCTAGATGATTAGGAGCAAGGGAGGAGGCCTAGGGAGAACCATATAGTGTTTCAAGACAAAGGGTAGGAGGAGAATCCTAAACTAGGGCAAAATAGAGGAGAGGGGAAAATAAAAAGAGGGAATTTTAATGACCTAGTAGGGTCGTACTATTTTCCAAACCATGCGGTAACCATACATCCTTCTCTACCTAAGGAAGATCTATTATAATCTTACCTAGAACATATTTCATAGTCATGTATAGGTCGTTTGGTCAGCTCTGTCCAGCCAGCAACAAGTGCATGGTGTCCGCACGTTTACTATAATAGTGTGGCAACTATGCTTCACCCACAAAATTCTCAAAAAAACTCCAAAAGGCAAGAATTTTAACAAGGAATCAAACATGAACCTCAACTCGAAGATCAAAGACTAATAAAAGGATAAAAATAAAGATTTTCTAAGGTTGGTATGTGATATTTTTCCCCACCATATACACTTTCTACCCCCATAAATTTACAAAGCTACTGGACAACTAAAACATAAGTCCATACCCGAACAAAATGGCAGAAAACTAAGGATCCTAGATTGAACTCACTCTCCGTAGGTCACACCCTACCTATCAAATAGAAACCATATCCCAAAATAAGGGGAGAGCATAATAGGTTTCTCCCCACCATAATAATTTCACTAGCTTGAATACCTAGAAACCCAAACACACCACCTGGGGGGCGACACGGGAACTCCCAACTAGAATCTACCCAACTTCTAGTACCAACAAAAACATTTCACCCAAATAACCCAAAAAGAGAACTTACCATGGAGAAACCTGGAATACCAAGCATTGAAATAGGGAAACATTCAACAAGGATTGACGAACCTTCATGCAAGGATGAACAACACACCACCGGAACTCAAAAAAAATCTCCACACTAGCCAATTTTCTCTAACACCAGGGAGAGATCATGAGAAAAAGTCAAACTAAAACCAACCAACAAATGAAGATCCTACTAAACCTATTCATAAAACCTATACATTTCCCAAACAAGCACTGAGGAATCCAAAACCAAAACCAAAAACCAAATGAACCCATTCATCTACATGCCAAAAATCTATTTAGGGAAAAAATGATTTAGAGGGACCACATTTAGAATAAACGAAGACACTTGAATTGTGGTAGAAAATGTCCATTACACCATTACAACAAAATATAAACACAACACAACTGGAAGAATAAAAATTTAGAAATAGAATACTATGCTTGGGATTCTATTACCCCATGAAACACTTGAATGTGCGTGAGATTCACCCCGAGACCTGTGGCTGGGGCGCTGACGGCTAAAGTATATCTTGCCTCACAGTCAGGCAGCACATCCTCTGATCAAGACTTATTTTTTAAAAAACACTTCCTACAAAACTTCTCCAGATGACCTAAATGGCCATAGTGATGGAAATTCTTATGAATAATATGAAAATATGTCTTTGAGTGTCTAAACTGAACACACTATAAACATACAAGAGATTGGTATGACAAATAGGAAGCTAGAACCGATGAAGGAGACTTTCCAAAAATAGGATCCTCTAGCATACCCCGCACACCAAATGGGGAACCTTCATGAGATCCAACCACTACTAGCTGCACCCTGAAAACCAACTCATCCATGAATGCCTCACCCACCAACTTCTTGAAACAGGTTTAACCAGATGATATTACTTTACCTGCAATTTCAGGATGAAGACTAGAGACAAAAATAGGGGATTTCACATAATCCTATGATGCTACATCTAAAGAGAATGGAACCAGCTCTTTGAAATGGTCAACATAAAAATTTATCGACTGTTGACCCTACTCAACACCCTGCAACTCTTCCACCTTCCTCAGCTTCACCTCCTTCGGTATGAACTATTGGAAGAAGGTGTCCTTAAAAACTTCCCACATCATCTCCCCTTGCTTTGATGACGGGGCAAACAACTCCCACTGGTCGAAGGTTGGATCCTCAAACAACCTCTGAACTGCATAGACTCTAACAACATCGGGATTTCCCAACAACCTAAAAACACGCTCTACTTCCTCAAGCTAATTCACATACTTAAGCGGACCTTAATCACCATAAAAAATAGGCAACACCCAAGAAGGACCAGGAACCAGGAATGACTCATTTAAGACCTTGGGGACATTTCTAAGTGGCATTTCCAAAGAAACAAAGGAAACACAAACCATATTCAACATCAAAATAAGGCATAACTAAAAATAACACATTGAGCCAAGAACAACTAGCTTTGAATCCAACTGAACATAAACACTACAAAACATACCTTTTCAAAAACTACCATTTCCCTTTTAAAATTAAAAAATACCTTCTTCCAAGACAAATTACTAACTACCAAAAACCCATTTTTCAAGAAAAAAATTCCAAAATCATTTTCTCATTCAAATCCACCTTAAGAAAACCATTTTGAACCTTTAATTCCATAACCCAACCCATGGTATCTTATGGACCATTACATGTGTGTCTATTCATTTCCATCCCCATGTGCCCACCCACACATTCCACACATACCCACACACATGTCAACATCCATAAGGAATACGAAGGGTCACATCTAATTCACATTCTCAAACCCAAAAAACTTTCAAGTTTAAAATTTGTATTACCAATTTAAAACCATTTACAAGAAAGCATGTTCATTCCCATTTCAAAATCATTTCCATTTTTATCATACACCCACATCAACTGAAACCAAAATGGAACACAATCAATGATGAGCTACCAGAATGAGGGACTAGTGTCTATTCCTAACCCAGTGACATGGTGGTGGGATATACCCCAACTAAGGCATAATACTGGGAGGACCTTGAACCAAGAACTTGGACTCTACATGGGTCACCACCCTATGTGAGGCCACAACATAACCCGATTCACCTTCATTTACATCCCTCAATCCAAAACAACTCAAGACAAAAGACTCAAATCTCAAACTACCCATGGTAACTCAAGTATTAGTGCGAGAAATAGTTCATGACGCTCTCCCCTCACCTACCCCCTGAGTCCCGATAGTCCTAATGTCCTTCTACCGAACACTCAAAATATCAAGAACCTCCAATGATATAATTTTTTTATGAAACAACCTGGATCGATCCTGAACCGGTCACCCAAGCTAGTCTGCAGCATGTCCTAAGGGGCGTTCTCGATCCTCATGGGCTGAAAACTAGTGTCAAGCATCAAAACATACACTTTGAGAATGATTTCAGCCTGAAATAACCAACCAGGACTAGAAATATAAATGGGAAAAACTAAAAACATAGAAAAGATGAACAAATGTATCACAACAAACAAACAATTGATATGGATACAAAGTAAAACTGAAAAGAAACAAAAATAGAAACAAGACCCTAATACCGCAATCTCTGTGTGACCCATTATTCACCTCCAACCCCAAGTCCAAAACTACTCCCACACAAGCAACTACTAAGGAATAACCTGAACAATAGATGAACCTGCAACTAAAATGGTATAGGGTAGGCATGAGCACAAAAATTCTCAATAGAGATTTCAAAATATAACCAATGAATCCAAGTGTTTCCTTACCCAAAGTTGTCCAATGACGCTAGTTTTAAAATAAAACTATAAAAATAGGGTTTTATACATTTTACAAAATAACATACAACACCTTTATTTTCTAAAACCAAAATCCATTTTATAATAAAATACAAAATTAGGGGAAAACCAGGGCAGTGCTAGGAGGAAATAGGGAAACAATGCAAGTATAGAACTAGTGCAGCAGAAAGTAAACAATAAATATAATTAAGAACCATGGGTTATCCTAAACATCCATAGACAACCCATGGATGTACTCGGTTCGGAACCACCTACCGGTGTACGGTGAAGCCCTTAAGTCTATAACCAACTGACCTCCCTATCCTAGCCAATCAGTGGAACAACCCTCATGGCCTATTTATAACTCTAGAGGGTACCAACCCATCTAATTGGGGCTAGTAAGCTGGGGTCACTCGATTATCTATAAGACACCCAGAAACCCATAGTGGTAATATCAATGTTGTGTAAGTAGGAGGCTAATTCACATGGGACTCAGCTCAGCTGTCTCCACTGCACTTGCCTACCCCAAACATAGACACCAATATAAGATAACCCCAAGGGGAAATCCCTCCTATAAAGGTGCCTCATATACTTACATATGCATCTCATAAAACAAGGTGTCAATCAATTCGTTGCAACATAAACTTTCAAACCATTTCATAAACCATTTTAAGTTTCTAATCGAGCACACGAGTTTTCCCAAACCACAAACCTTTCTAAAAGTTTATACAATTGTCCCATTTTAGTTGAAAGTTCCAAATGGGCCTCAAGGTTCCAAGTTTTCAAAACATAGACATAAAAGTCTTTCATCATATTACAATAGTGCACAATTTTATAAAACAACCAAAAAACCCCATAAGCCACACATTCCACAAAAAATACACCAAAATAAAAATAGGAATACGCTCCAGGATTTCACTTTAAACCATTTCTTTGAAAACACACAAGAGATTCCCCAACCTTTAAAATCCAAATAACCATATTGTGAAACCAAGGTTTTTAAGGAAACACCATTTTAAAGGTCCCATCATCATTTGAGGGCACGTCCATGTGTGAACCTAGTGCACCCATGGATGTTACAACATCCAATGGAACATAAATCCACAAAGGATACATTTCAAAACCATTCCCACAAAACACCACTTTCTTAAAAACCAAAACCAACCATTTACATTATTAAAAGAACACAAAATATAACATTAGAGTCATTAAACACTTCCAAAATGTTTTAACAAAATAATCAAACCATAAAATAACCAAATCATGCACACTAACTCAATTCAATAACAAAAAATTCCATTTCCATAATTATAATGGCTATACATTTCATAAAATACCCAATTACTCTTAAAAAGAACTTAGGCAATTCAAACAAACATCCTAGGTATTATAAACCTAGAAAATTTACACAAAACTCATTTAAAACCTATTTTTAGCAAACCCAATAAATTTAAAAATACCATAATATGTTTAAAAAGAACTCCATCTAGGTTTTAATCAATGTGATAAATTTATTTAAAATCCAAAGCATAAAAGGAAAGGATATAGGAAAGAAAAGTTTGGAAACACCTATTGAAACCTTGTGCGATTGGAACGAAAATCCAAGGAGAGGAAGAACAAGCCCCCACAAATTAATCGCACACCCTAGAGCTAAGGAAAATTAAGAAAACAAAAACCATATATTTTAGGGTTCAACCATGGGAAGAAAACCCCAAGGAAAACAAAGAAGGGGAAGAGGGGAAGAGGAAGAGGAGGAAAAATGACACAAAAACCCTAAAACCATACCTTGAATCTGAAGGAGGTCATCCCAGATGATTGGGAGCAAGTAAGGAGGCCTAGGGAGGACCCCCTGGCGTGACAAGATGAAGGGGAGGAGGATAATCCTGAGATATTGTAAAATAGAGGAGAGAGGAAAATAAAAAAGAGGGAATTTTAATGACCTGGCAGGGCCGCACGATTTGGCCGCACGGTTTTCCAAACCATGCGGTAAATGTATAGCCTTCTCTTCCTAAGGAAGATCCACTTCACTCTTACCTAGAACATATCATATGACCATGTGTATGTAATTCAGTTGGCACTGTCCAACCAATGATGAGCACATGGTTTCTACATGTTTACTACTAACCGTGTGGCAATTGTGCTTCACGCACATGGTTTCTACATGTTTACTACTAACCGTGTGGCAATTGTGCTTCACCAACAAAATTTCCAAAAAAACTCCAAAAATCAAAAAATTTGATTGGGACTCAAACCTGAACCTCAACCCAAAGATCCAAGAATAATAAAGGGATAAAAATAAGGAATGTAAGATTTCAGGGTGTGACATTTGAATTATTATAAATATAGGATATGTTTTCAATATCTTTGTCTCAAATTATAGAAATTATTTTCCTTATTTTCCTCTCAAATATTTTAAATAATATAAACAATTGAATATATAAATGATCTTAGTCAATTTATATCAAGTCTCACTATTTGAACCACCACTAATATCTCAAAATATATATCCATATATATTAATATTTAAATCCAATATATATTTAAAAATATCCCAGAATGATAACTTGATTTTGATTTATATTTTGACTCAAATAATTACTAAATAATTCTCTAATTGATATTATAAATATATCAGAAAATATTCATATCACATAAATAATTGAAATTAAGAAGTATTTATATAAAAACTTTTTAACATCTCATGTTTTTATGAGTTTTAAATTTCAAAAGGAATTTGAATTTTCAATTACTGGAGGGTCAATTTTTTATCAGAGATTCAGAACAGAAATTTGAAGGTCGGTATGCCTCTAAATAATGTTTCTAGACATTTTTTGAGGCTTGGAAAGTGGTTCAGAGGTTTTGGGATTGTTTTGGGGGTTTGGGGATGAAGTTGGTGTTTTTAAAAGATGAATCATAGTGTGAATGATTGGTCCATGGCTAGTGAAAAGCATGTGTCCTAATTATGTGGCCTAGTTTTTATAGGAACACGATCAGGGAAACCATGTGACAGGAAAGGGATAACCATGAGGGTGTCTACAATAAACTAAAAACATATTTCACAGATATAGCATGGTTTTTTAAACCATGTGCAATGATCTTGCATGGGGTTTGGTGTTTGATCAGTTCCAACCACATGATTGGTGCACGGTTTGGCCAGTCGTGTGGCCAAACCCTACAGCCCATTAAAAAGGGTGAAATTACCCTTTTTTCCATAGTGAACTTTAAGATGGAAGACCCCTATTTTATTCTCCTTTACTCCCTCACATGATTTGACTCTCCTCTCCTCTTATTCCCTTCTTCAATACCCATCAATAGGGGTGTTTTTTGTGGCATTTCATAGAGATTTGAGGTATGATTAGTTGCTAGTTGTTGGAAAGCGTTAGGTTGTGGTTATGATACAATAGGATCACCCAGGGAGGTTTTGAAATTTATGTCATTATAGTTAGTTTTGTTTAAATTGTTTATAACCTATTAAGTTTAATTGTTTTAGTTATAAATAATTAATTCTTGTGGTTTGATTGTGAGATTGGACCTTGTATGTCCCAATGAGCTTGGATAGGCTTTGGAAGCTGCTTCTAGCCCTTAAAAAATAAATGGGAAGATTTTGAAAGTTAGTTAGTCTATCATACCTACTCTTTAGTATTTATGAATTTTTATGGTGGTATATTGATGATTTGTCTCTCCACTAAGGGTGAAACCTCCCATTTCAATTATTCTAATTATTGATTAATTAATTAAATGGGTAATTGTAATGGATGGATGTAAGGGGTCACTAACAACCCTTGTGATCTAGTTTCATGGATTTTCACTTGAGAGACATCGAGTAGCCTCCATACCTTATAGGAGGTGATATTACACTTAGTTAGACATGTCAGCCTTTATATAGGCTTAGGCAGATGAAACCTTAGGTAGATTGAGATCTGGTTGGATGATTATAATACCCCAAAAAAACCTTGAGTATTGAGATGGTCCGTGATCCATCTCATGATCATTATCATTATGGAGAGACCTTGTATAGATGGAAAGGAAATTCCAACCATTTTTCAATGTTGTAGGATATAATATCCTGGTGTTTATGGTGTTGATATGATATTGTGACACTGACTTAGAGGATCCCAAGATCGATATCTCTACTTGTGTATGGACGTCAAGGATCCAGAGTAGGATGTATATCTAGAGTATTGATCTAGGGGACCCTAGTGGGTGCCTCAGTGTATTGACTAACCATGATTGAGTGTGTAATGGGTTTTGGTAGAGATGTTATTGGGTGTCACCTTAGAACCCATTCCAAACATCTAAGCCAAGGGTATGTGGAATTAGTGGTGGGTTAGGCATTCAGTCACCCTAAATCTTTAATTTACACTTTCACTTGGTTACTGTTGATGAGGTTATGATTCCATATGTGCTTCCTAGAATTGTGCCCATAGGGCCTGATGTGATATGATGTTATATCAAGATTCCCAGATGTACTTCCCAAGATCTAGTTATTGGGATTTTTTACTGTTATTTTGATGGGGTAATTCTCATATGTACATCTTAGGATCTAGCTTATAATCCAATTTGATTGACTATTAAATTATCAAGATACATAAAGTTACTTATTGGGATGAATATTTTTATTCATTGGGTGATACTTCAGTTCCATATATATAATTCCCTGGATAGGATCATAGGTTAGATGAAATTATTTTACACCTTGAGCGATTCTTGGGTTCCTTATAAGAAATGCCTTGAATGAGCTCATAGGTTAAATGAAATTATATTATACATTGAGTGGTACTTGGGTTCCTTATATGTAATTCCTTGGATGGGCTCATAGGTTAATAAAAATTATATTATGCCTTGGGTGATACTTGGGTTCCTTATACATAATGCCTTGGATGGGCTCATAAGGAAAATGGAATTATATTATGCTTGGATAGGCTCATAGGATATATGGAATTGTATTTTGTTTGATTATATTTATATATAGATGACTTGGTTACATAACGAAGGTTTGGGAATGTAATATTAAATGCTCATAGACAATTTTGGAACTCGGAGAAGCAAGTATGGTCAATCAGGTTTACAATCCCAAGGATCATCTTGTTTATACATGGCTTGAGTGGTATTACATCCAGATTAATGTCTTATTCATAAGATGTCTAGTTGATTAGGATTTTGAAACCAAGGATCAAATATGGATTTATTTTATTATTTATTTTCAGTTGTGTCTCAACTAGGCTAGGCACATCCCATGATCATGTTGTATACGAACTTATCATTTTTTTCTATCTTCAACTATTAGTTATTATTATTATTGTTATCCTATTGAGTAGCTCACATATACATACACTATATTTACTATCTATATATGGGATTTTTTTGGTGGTTCCATATGGATTTTTTTACTCACACCCTACTCATTTTATCAATGCATCGATCTACCCGGGCAGACATCACTTGGTTGCAAGCATAGGTTGGGCTAAGGCCCGAGACTGATCAAGCAGGATGGCTCAGATACGTATATAGATATTAGGTATGTGGTATGAATCAGTGTGGGTAGTATATTATTTTACTTTAATTTTTGTTTCATTTGTGTATTATTATATATGTTGTTGGCCCATTAGGTGATCAATGTTGCAAGTATGACATGGTTGTTAAGGCCTTTACTGCATTCCATTTTATTACAGCCTTGTTTATATTTATCGCTTATTTACTCTATTTATGCACTTCTTTGGATTATGTTTGGTTATTTTACATTGGTTTATTACTCTAATATGAGGTAATAGTCTCCCCACAGACACAACCTAGGCCCTCACTATTATTTGGTAGCCACTAGCATATGAGGAGGCACACTTGAGGCCTTGTTGCTAACTGTTTTAGTTACTATTTATAGAGTGAGTTGAGTTCAGATGTGAAAAATCAGTATCATAGATGTTTTTTTTCTTATTGTATCACTATTTAGGATATGGTATATAGGATTATTAGTAATATGTCAAAGCCTAATATGGATATCAAACTCGTGCATCAAGAACACTTATTCTGGTGAGAGTTCCTGATTGTCAGGGGTATGGAATTATTGTTCTAATCTAGGATTTTATAGTTGTATATGATTTTCAATTGAGTGATGCACATGTTGTATAGAGTTTATGACTTATTATATATTTATGAATCTTTTTCCATTGACAAGAGACTAGTAATTGATTTTTTTCTCTTTGCCAGAAAAGGCAAGAGGCATCTCATGCATTATATTTGGCACATAGGGTCCACATGTTATAGACCTGCTTGTGTGTGATTTCACTACTGATGATGAGGTAATCTATTTAAATCATTAACAACAACCTGAATAGTGTTTCCCAATATAGATTATTGTTAGAATTGTACTTAGTTAGACTGACATATATACATATTTCCTTCAATGGTGGCTTATGTGAATCTACATTGAGATGTTTGACCTTGATAATGATGACTCATTACTCATACACATGAGGCGTAGTGACACTATTAGGTTGATGGGGCACATGGTTCACAATAATGGACCCCTCACGGGGTATTTTTTCTTAGTTTAGGTTATTTAAAGTGTCAGTAACAACCTATACAATTTTTTCCACATAGATTAGAATGAAATTATACTTAACCAAACCATGTGAGTGTTTTATGACACAGATCATTGAGATGGTGCTATTTTTGTGTGTCATTGGCCCTTATAGGTCGGTGTTGAAAATTTATTCCCTTATAGTAGACCCTTTGTGGGTGTATCCTTTTCATGTGTGGTTAATTAAAGATCGGTAACAACCTGCATGGATTTTTCCCATCTAGCTTGCTACAATATTTTTCTTAACCAAATTTATTTTATGGTTACCTAGTCAGATCCTCTAATGAAATTTTGATAGGTACCTAAATGCTTATAGTAAATTGTAACCTTAAGGGGGTACTTCCATATATGAATGTCTAGTGAGGGTCAGTTCTTATCTTTCCTATGTTCATATTATGACCCTTCATGAAGCAGTTCTTTATGAGGATACTTAGAGAGGATTAGGGCTTGGTAAGTCAATTATTAGCTAGAGATTCCATTATAGTTTTCCACTTAACTGATACCTTACTAGTGGGTTTCAATTAAATGGGTTTCCAATTACAACTTATAGGGTTATTTCCTCTATAAATTTCAATTGAAAATATTTATAATTGAACCCATGTTGATAGGTTTTGACCCTTGTAGTTTGATGTTATCTTTACCTCCCTTAGTGAGGTTTGAATGTTTTTGGATAGGTGGTCAGACCTAGTGATCCTAATATGAGAGTTGATAGGTAGGGCTAGGTGATAGACCTAGAGGCCATTATTTTAGACTCAGAACCTTGTAGATAAACATTCAGTTTGATCAAGGGTGACTTGTGATAGGGGTTTTCCTGGGTTTATGGATTCCTTGGAGGTGGTGAGCTTAGTTGTACACTCTTGTTGAGACTGATGCATGAGAGGTGATCGGGTTTTATGATATAGGTATTATGATGCCTTTGGTTTCTAAGTAAGCACCTAGGGTGCTTGGATATTAATACTAGCTTCCATGGGTAGGATTTTTTGGGTGCCTGACTCTGTCGAGCAGTGGTGGTGTGGATGGTGATTTAATCTCATAAAATGACATTGTGTGAGGAGAAGTCATGGAAATAATCATAGCACATATGAGGTGCCCAATTTTGAAGAGATGTTCTAAGGTAACTATGGATTAATGAGATTGATTTTATGTATAGTGTGGTTATATTTTACTTTTGATGGATAACTAGTGAGAATCATTGTCATGTGATAATAGTATGTGTAGGTTGCATGTGGTACCATTTAAATCAAAAATCGGTGAGTGGTTGTTCGATAGATGAGGACCAATGGTTTTAAAGATTTTTTTTGGGAATTATTAATCATGGTTATGATAAAATGAGTAATGTATCTTTATGGAATATGAGGTATCAAGAATAAATTGGGTTCTATGATGTGGATGACTCGTGTCTAGACCTGAACATACATTGTTAGGATAAATGGTGTTCAGGGTTGGTTAAAGGAAAGTATATCATGATTTGATGTGATTTTAGTTAAAGGAGATAAATACATTACTATGAATGTAATATTAGTGTAATCATATCCTAGATATGATCATGATCAATATCTTCACATCATCCTGAGTACATTGAGATAACATCATCTATGCATCGAGCTATCTAAATGTATTTTCTGAATTGATAAATGGGACTCCTTGGGAGTTAGGCTTAAGGAGCGGTATAAGATAATCTATATAGTGGGGAATAAACCATTTATCATTTGAGAGCAGTGACCATCTTATGAGTTGGAATTCATCATTTTTGTGGAAACTGTTATCAAGGAGAGGGAATAGGTGATGTTACAGGTTAGCACTCAGGAATGAGAGGGTTCTTAGTCTTTCCATTCATTATGTTTGAAAATGGATATTGTATTAACTATAGTGATCGGGAATTATTTTAAATGGTGTGACTAAAATTATTCTCCTAAGGTGGTAAGTGGGGTGTTTTTCACCATCTTTTGACCCTATGTTGGGTAAAAATTCCTCAAGGTAACTTTGTAGTGTTTTTGGGTTGATTATGTTTGTTGAAAAAGCAGGTGGACATAGATAGTTGTGGAATTACAGCATGTTTTTTGACTAGTTATGTTGACAAAGATCCAAGATATAGGAATGTATACCCTATAATAAGTACTAAAAGTTATGTGTAAAAGGTGGCATTGTTTCCCAGTGTTTTCCAAATTTTTGGGGTCCAAAATTTGGAGGAGGACTCAAGCTTCACAAAAGTTGGATTTCTAGGAGTGAATCTTCATATATATGGAAAAGGCATAGATTTCACAAATATTGGGTGTTTTTAAAAGGTTTGGTTCTTCATTATGGATAAGTGATTCATGAAGGTTTGAAGGTTCACAAATACATGAAGGGTTAACGGTAAACCATTGTGACTATGTGAAGCTTTGCAAGCTAGAAACTTCCCTGGTTCTTTGTGAAGATAGGTAGGTTTGTGAAAAAGAATCATGATCTTTGAAAAATTATTATGTAAATCTTGCAAGCTTCGTAAAAGGGAGGAAATTCCTATAAATAGGCATGTACCCCCTTATTTGAAGTTAGAAATCCTTAACAAAAATTCAAAGGATTTGGATTCATGAAGGTGATTCGCAAAGGGTTTTTTTGTGTGAATATTTTTATAATATCATCTTGTTTGTGTAGAAAGGTTATTTTTGGAGGCTATCTTATCTTCATAAAAGTTTTGAGCATCACAAAAGTATTGATTTTCGCGAAGGCTAAGTAATCTTTATGAAAGAAGTGGGCTTTATGAAGGCTAAGTGTGCTTCATAAAAGGAGTAAGCTTTGAAAAGGCTATTTTGATCATTGAAAAAGTGACGAGCTTCTCAAATTTTGTGGGGTTTGTAAAATTAGCTTATTCTTGTGAATAATTGGGTATTTTCTTAAGGTATGTGTGAGCTTTATGAAATTATTTATTTTCGTGAAAGTAGTGAGAATCGTTAAAGTATTGAAAATGGATTGACCAGTAAATCTATGATAAAGTGGTATTTGTCAAGTGGATTAAAGTGAAACTTAATGATGACCCAAATGAGGTATAAAACATATTGATTAAAGTGATCAAAAGGAGAATCATATGAAGGAGTAGTGAGCACACTTTAGTTTATAAAGTAGAGATCTTTAAAATTATGATTGGTTATAAACTAGGAAGGACAGTGAGTATGATCCAAACTTTGTAATATTAGTATGATTTAGTGGATTTGGTAAATAGGTGAATTACCTTTATATTCTCCTTAGACATATCCAAATTCATGTGAACAAAGAAAATTTATTGTGTCTTGTGCATGATTTAATTTCTATTCATACATTGTTATGGGAAAGGGAGAGAAAATTTATTTGTTTAATAATGAAACAAGATCTGAAGGGGCAATAGTTTTAATCTATCATACACTAATTCACCCCCCTCTCAGGGTATTTAGTCTAGTTGGAATAACAATTTGTATCATAAGAAAGGTTAATTTTAGTGTTTCTCTCTCAAGGGTTTCAATAGAGATTGTCAATAATAAAGTGATTTCAATCTTTGATGGAAAAAAATTTCAATTATGGAAGAATTGGATAGAGAACTACTTATGATATTTAAGAATGGATATCTTTACAATAGAGATAAATGGTATTTCAACCACTGTTGACAATGGTTCTTTATCAAAATTTGGCTGATGGTAATTGGATGTTGACATCAAAGGAATCAAATATTTAGGGGGATCCATATACAATGAAATCTATACAAATATAATGTTGTGAAAGTCATAAATTCGATGTGGGATAAGTTGTTAAATATTTATGATGTCATCTCAAAAATAATAGAATAAAAACTAAAGGTTCTATAGAACAAGTATGAGGGTCTAATAATGCACCCTAATGAGTCTGTAGATTCATTATTTGACTGGGTGAATGATGTTATGGAAGACATGAGTGGTCTTAGAGAAACTATTGATGATGTAATGATCATTAAGCACATCTTGAGAATACTTCCACCTTAGTTCAATCTAAAATTCACTATATTAGAAGATAAATATCCAAATGAGTTGAAAATGGATAGCTTGTATAGTACTCTTGTCGAATGCGAGATGAGAAATGAAGATATTGAATCTGTGGAAAAAAGGTAATTCCAAAGAGGCTTTATTCAAGGACATGAAAAAGATCATCATTAAATATGGACAAGAAGAAGAAGAAGAAGGTACTAATGAGGTTATGTCATTCCTCTCCTAAAATATGCAAAGAGGAAATGGAAAGTTCAAAGGGAAACTCTCACTCGCTTTATTTTAATGTGGAAATGTTGGATATCTTATAGTAAGGTTCCTTGATAAGTTTCAATATGATAATGATGTTGAAGTTTAAATTCCTGTGAATAAGTCTTTAACCTATATGAAATGTAAGAAAAAATTTAGTAGAAACTTCTTTAAAAAGAAGAATGTCATTTCATAAGAAAATGAATGTTCTAGAGAAATCTGAGTTTGAAGAGATGGAAAACTACAAAGATCTTGGAGAAAATTATATGGTGGAATTTATAGGTATCTCCCTATAACATCTTAACCCAGGTGCCACACACTGGTACCCCAATCCAGACCACCACATGTCCTCAAGCGTTCCTCCTCGTATGCCAAAGGGTGTGGACTTGTAGTGAGGGTCTAATTTCAATCATGGAATGACTATACCCTCTTTATCAAAGTAGAAAAATAGTGGAAATAAATAAGAATAACAAAATAAGATAACCATAACCATAATAATCCCAATATGACAAGATGACCAAAATTGAAAATGAAATATTAGAACTAAACAGTGTATATTCCATGATAAAGTATATGCCAACTTTCAAAATAAAACTCAAAATTAAATACACTGAAAACTCCCAAGAGGGTCCCGAACTCATCTGGTTCCCTCAACCATGCACCAACCAAATAAACCATCTAACACAGGGCCTTTTACCTTATCTTATCCTACAACCATGAAATCTATTTGGGTACCGATCATGCAGCTCGAGTAGAGTGTGAGTATAACTTAGTAGGCCACCACTAATGGCATAAAAAATAATATTCAGTCAATAATAGTGTATGTAGTTGTATAAAGAAATAAATACAATGAAAAAGTAAACAATTATCACATGATCAATTATTCATTATTTAACCACATAAACCCTTGGGTTCCTGAGGACACTTGAACTCTCAATACTTTCTTCATCTTGTTCCAGAGTTTGAACTATCCCCAAGGGATATCATGTCTTTGAATTCCAATATCACCATTATTTATCTCAATTCACTTATAAATTCCTTAGTTTCCATTCATCATTTTAGTTCATGCATGAATTCCATTGTTACCATTCATCAATTAAATTCACACATGAATTACATTATTACCATTCATCATTCCAACTCACACATGAATGTAATTGTTACCATTCATCATTCCAATTCACACACGAATGCCATTGTTACTATTCATCAATTCAATTAACACATGAATTTCATTGTTACCATTAATTAATTAAATTCACACATGAATTCCATTATCACCATTCATCATTCCAATTCACACATGAATTCCATTATTACCATTCATCATTCCAACATTAATTAATTCAAAAAATAATTTACCACATCAATTAAATTAATTAATTCAACCATTAATTAATCAATTCAATATTATTAATTAATTCAATAATTAATTAATAAACCCATACTTACTAATTAATTCAATAATTAATTAATCATATCAATCAATTCCATAATAAAAACAATATTTAATAATTAATTCAATAATTAATTATTCCAATTCAACACTTCTAATAAAAAAATAATTAATTTGATAATTAATTATTCAATTTTAATAGTCTTAATCTTGATATAATTAATTAAATAATTAATTAGTTGATCAATCAATTTCATAATCCCAACCGTTCTCATTAATTAATTCAATAATTAATTAATCAAGTTCAAAAATCTCAAAAATCCTTAATTAATTCAATAATTAATTATTTAAAATCATTATCCCAATATACTCATAATTAATTCATCAATTAATTATCCAATTCAACAATTATAATTCCATCATAATCAAATCAACAATTAATTATTCAAAATCTACAATCCCAATATCCCCAATTTCACATTTCCATCAATTAATTAATTCAAAAAATTAACTAATTATATCAAAAACTCAATTTCTAAAAAAACTAATAGAAATTATACAATTACATATACATAATTACAAACAATACTTTGGGATTTGAATTATAGACCACCTGCCTCAAGATTGACGAAGAACGATCACCAACAGAAATCCCCAATTGATGTAAGATAGTCGAATCAATAATGGGAGAATAGATCTAGACTAAAACCTAGGATCAAGATCAACCACCAAAACCACAACTATCAATGGTTCCACCGCTTCATTGGAATAAGGAGGAATGGAAGGGAACAAAATCAAAAAGATATTACCAGGTATCCGCTAATAATCTACAATGATCATAGATGAAGAAATCACTCCAAATATATTAAGAGTCACCCTAAGGTTAGAGGGGGAGATTTATAGCCAAGAACGATTGAGAAATCAGTTGCACGACATGTTTAAAATAGAAGGTTAAGAATTTACACAGAGTGTAATATGATTATACATCATCTAATTGTTTTTAATGGATTTCTCTGAAAAATCTGTCACCTCGGATTTATTTTATTAAAAGCCTAAAATAATTACATGACATGTAATCCCTTTACACGATGTGTAAATATTTTTCAGTCTATTTTTCATCCCATTTTCCTTTTTAAACAACCTAAACCTCTTTTAAAGTTTCTCATCACTCCAAGAACCCATGAAACACTTAACCCATTTATACTTAGACTCAAAACTCAGAGAGAGACATACTTAGAAAAATACGGGATCTTACAATCTCTGCACCTTATAAAAGTTTTTCCTCAAGTTGAACTCCCAAGTATCTCTAAGATCCTGAGTTAAAAAGATCGGGCCACTGAGCCCTCATATTTTCTTCTCTCTCACACTTTTCCTACTAAACCCATCCATGTTTCCACAATACTCGAGTTGTTGGAACAATATTTCCCTATAACACTTTATCACTATGATCCGACACACGTATCAGATGATTCTCAAGGTATGCATTTATCTCAAGTCTAACATCATCCAAATAGATCACATGAGAAGGGTCAGGGTGATACCTCTGAAGTTGTGGTGCATGTAAAATATCATGCATGGCACTATATCTCTGTGGATGATCCAATCAGTACATCACCAACCTGATTCTTTCCACAATCTCAAATAGTATAACAAACCTAGGTTCCAACTTTCCCTTCCTTAATATCTTATTGTGACCCAATCTAAGAAATACCCAGAGGAATACACAATCACCCTCTATAAAATCTAGGGGTCATCGAAGTCTATCAACATATAAATTCTATCTACTCAGAGTCGTAGCAACATGCTTCTGAATAATATGAACCTACTCTGACATCTCATGCATGAGACTCAGTCCCAATAAATCTGACTCACCTGCCTCCATCCAGCATAGAGGTGATCTACATAGACTACAATAAAGTTCCTCATATGGTTTCATTTATATCATCTCTAGATGACAGTTGTTATAGGCTAATTACACTAAGGATAGGTGTTTCTCCCAAGACCTACCAAATTCAAGAACACGTGCTTCAATCATATCCTCAAGAACCTATATAGTATACTCTGACTACCCATCTATTTGTGGGTGGAAAGACATACTCAAAAAAATCTATATACCAAGAACCTTCTACAAGACCTACTAGAAGTGTGAATTAAAGTGTGAGTCATAGTCTAAAATAATAGTCCATGGAACCCCATGAAAATAGACTATCTCCTGAACATATAGTCCTCCCAACTGATCCACTAATAAAGTCTCTTGTACTAGTAATAAATGTTCCACCTTTGTTAAGTGTTCCATAGTCACCCAAATAGCATCATTATTTTGAGCCTTCCTTGGGATACCAACCACAAATTCCATAGTTATGTCATCCCACTTCCATTACAGAATGGTCAATGGCTGTAGTAAACCCCCAGGTCATTGATTCTCATCCTTTACCTGATCATAGGTGTAGCATCATTTCATGAACCCTGCTATCTAATTTTTCATGCCCAGACACCAAAAATTTCATCATAGTTCACTATACATATTGGTCACACTTGTACATATGACCGCGTTGTCGAGCGCGTCAAATTAGATGTTTATTTTTAACTAGAATTTCTGCAGTATAGCAGCAACCCTAGGTCATCTCTCGACGGAGCCTTAGATCATTAATTCTAAAATGTGGTTTTGATTATGAAATTAAAAAGGGAAATGGGGTTTTATAATAATTGGGTTTGATGATTAAAGATGACAATAGAAAATAGAATCTATAAAACAAAGTAGAGATTAACAGAATTAATTAAGCGTGATCAACCTGGGGTACTCTCATGATGTTTATCCTTCATCGCTTCATGATATAAGGTTATGATCTTTTAATACCTGGTTTGTAACACCTAGAACTAGAATTTTACTGAGTTTATACTAGGATAACTCCTAGGGTTCAGTCAAAAACACACAATGATTCATCGGACACTGCCGATGATTGGGTGAATTGTGTTTGACTTCATAACCAAAACTCACCAAGGCAACACACAAAAAACTCATTGTGCTATCCAGATTTGTATTTTATTTCTTTGTGATACCATGAAATAAATTTACATGGCCTTGAAAGTGCTTGTTTTAGTTCAATTGACCAATATAAACCACACAAACACCGTAATTGAAAGGGGGAAAGAAAGTGGTGAACGGTGTGTGAAACATCACATGAATGGGTACCCCCAAACATGATCATATGAGTTGAGCATGACATACCAGTACATAACTCAATAAAATAAGAATAGAGGATGATGAAAAACAACAAAAAAATCTGTAATTTAAAATATCATTCAAATATTACAAACATGAAGCTCGGGATGTACACCACGTTCCTCCCCGGGTGATCACAAGGGGTTTAAAAACCCATGGGAGAGGAGGAAGAGAAATATGTTGGGATAGAACTTCCCATAGCCTCCATAACTGCTATGGATATTGAGAAGACTCTTTGGGGACTTCAAAATGGCAGCACCTTGACTCTTTTCTGAACTTTAAAATGGGTATCCTAAGGTTCTATTTTATAGGAAAATTGGAAGGTGGTTTTAGGCACACAGATTTCTTCAATACACTTGTACCACGCGTTTTGGCCTTCAGACAGTCTTATCTCGCTTTGGAGAAAATAGAAAAGATGTATCCCTACCTCTTGAATTTATCCACCGAAATTTTGGCACCATTTGGACAACTACATCTCAAGATATTGATAAAATACAGAACACCGCATTTGACTTGGTCCAAATTCGGTGGATTGGACAGATCAGTTCGGATGGGCCCCATAGAAGCAGAATCAGTATTGGGTTCCTTAATATTAAATTCAGCCTATTACATTTTGGATAGGCCCAAAAAATTTCAGCCCATTTGGATGCATGAATGTCGTGTACTATGCAAAACATTGGACAGATGTCCATGGATCCATGCAATTTTGGCCCATTTTTCTTCCACTTCATCAAAGGCCCTCCAAATCACCTCCACCTACATTGAAACAATAAAAACAAGTAACATTTCCCATTATAATATTGATTAAATTTAATTTATTTATTCAAACATGAATTTCAATTTATTATTATATTTGGAATATTCATTACAAAACTAGTTTAAAACTGCGGTGTAAGGGTGGAATAAAACAGTGAATCGTGGTACGATCACACCCCCACACCTAAACATTTGCACTCCTGGGAAAAGTCACATATCCAAATACAATGATTCATATATATATATTTCCAACATCTTGAAGATTTATCATTTGAGGAAATTTTATTTAAAGTAAGTGATCAATGCACGAACCACACCAAGGAGTTCTTCCTAGTGAAAATAGAAAAAGATGTCTCATAAATCATATCATAGTGAAATTAAAAAAGATTCATGATACCCAATTGAGAAAGGAATTTAGAAGTAAACCATGACACTAAATCTCCATGTGTGTGTGTGAAAACCATTCCATGCTATTCTTTCCACTTGCTATCTAATAAATATGTGTTATTTTAACATTTTTCAGCTTAAATGATTTTTTCACCGAACCTGTCCTACATCCTTTGCAATCATATTTCAAGACCCACTCATTTAAGCATTCCCAGAAGTCAAACCATAATATCCCAACTTTGATATCCCCATATGTTGCCCATTTCATCACTCCCCTCATTTATTATTTCTTTTTTTTTTGAAGTTGCAATTGGAAAAAATCTCACACTCATCTCTCAACCCTTGTTTGATCTCCTCACGACACTAATTGAAATAGTTATAACAAGGTCAAAGGTTGAGGAGGAGTGGTTTTTGACCTTCCCAAGACACAACAATTTTTTTTTTTGGAGGGCGTACAACAGTCGGACATTAGGTACACACACATAGGTCAATCTGGTACAGTAATGAAATAGATCGGATAAGGAACGAACATATGGAAATATCATTTAAAGCTGAAAAATATTAACCCAACATATATTTACCTTATATTAAGTAAGAAATAATCACTCTTTGTGGTTTGGTGAAAAAATTTGTGGAGATATTAGTGACACAGTTTTCCAAAAAACTACTCACACAAAGGGCATCAATCATCTCAAAGGTTTCACATAGATACGACCATTTATATC
This sequence comes from Viscum album, assembly GCA_963277665.1. Lineage (NCBI taxonomy): Eukaryota > Viridiplantae > Streptophyta > Magnoliopsida > Santalales > Viscaceae > Viscum > Viscum album. Next base: position 400,102,063 of record OY728148.1, read on the forward strand.
ATTGACAGAAAACCAATTAACTAAAAATCACTCCTTGATGGTAAACTCATACACAAATTCTTTTTAGCCTTCGTTATGGTATTTTTACTTTCCCCACTTTATGGTCGCCGCATCATGGAATTTCGAAATTGTTGATGGGAAAAAATGAAAATACCATAAAGAAGGCCAAAAAGAGAAAACAAAAGGAGAAAATGATGAAAATTCCTAACTAACCCAAGAATGTATCCACCCCCCCCCCCCCCCACACACACACACCTAGAATGTGCAGTGTCCTCACTGAAATAATTGAGAATGTGAGAAGGAAGGATAAAACCTGGTGTGTTTTATTGGTATGATGCGTCGAGAAGGTGGATTTCATCCACCGGATTCTTTGGAAAATCCTCATAGAAGTGTTTAAGTCGCTGCCCATTAACGGTAAGACTTTGTCCACTCTGCTCATGCAAAACCTATATTGCACCAAAAGGGTAAACATTAGTAACAGTATAAGGACCGAGCCATCGGGAACGAAGCTTACCTGGGTGGATATTAAGCCTAGAATTTTACATGAGGACCTTCTCACCAATATGGAACTTCCACTGGTGAATCATGCTATCATTAATAGCCTTTGTCTTCTATTTATAGATTCGGGAGTTGTCATATGCATCACGTCAAATTTCTTCTAACTCTTGAATCTGCAGCTTTCTTTCCTCACCTGCATCTGAAAAGTTTATATTACATTGTTTAACAGCACAATATGCATAGTGTTCTACCTCCACCGGGAGGTGAAAAGCCTTTCCAAACACAATTCTGTATGGTGACATTCCGATTGGGGTTTTAAAAGAAATACGGTATGCCCAAAGTGCATCATCCAAGTGCAAACTCCAATCTTTCCTATTGGGTTGTACCGTTTTCTCCAAGATTTTCTTAACTTCCTGATTTGAAATTTATGCTTGTCCGTTAGTTTGGGGATGATATTAAGTGGAGACTTTATGAACAACCCCATACTTACGAAGCAAGTTTTTCATGTTACGATTGCAAAAATGTGAACCCTGATCACTAATGATGAATCTTGGTAGACCAAACCTACTGAAAATCTGGGACCTCACAAAATCAACAACCATTTGAGAGTCATCGATCCTGGTGGCCTTTGATTACACCCATTTAGATACATATTCAACAGCCAATAAGATGTACACAAAGCCAAATGAATTTGGAAAAGGCCCCATGAAGTCAATGCCCCATGCATCAAAGATTTCACAGAATAACATGGGCTGTTGGGGAATTTCATTCCTCTTAGAGATATTCCCTGTGAATTGACATCGAGTACATGATTTACAAAACCTATGAGCATATCTATACAATGTTGGATAATATAATCCTGAGTCAAGGACCTTTCGAGCTGTATGTTGAGAGCCAAAGTGGCCCCCACATGCCAAGGTGTGGCAGAAGGTCAAAACAGAGGTGAACTCATGGTCAGGGACACACCTACGAACAACCCGGTCACTACAAATTCTCCACAAGTATGGGTCATCCCAAATGTACCATCGAGAATCATGTTTAAGTCTCTGGGATTATGAAGTGCTAAAATTAGTGGGGACCCTAGATGTTTCTAGAAAATTCACAATGTCCGCATACCAGGGGGTAAGGTCCACAACATCACAAAGGTTCTCATGAGGGAAGAATTCTCCAATGGGTAGGGTTGAGTCAACATGATGGTCCAATGGTGGGGAAATCCTACTAATGTGGTCAGCTACAACATTCTCCACTCCTCTCTTATCTCTAATCTCAAGGTCAAACTCTTGGAGGAGGAGCATCCACCGAATGAGGCGGGGCTTGGCTTTAGGTTTCTTTAGGAGGAAACGAAGGGCAGCATGGTCAGAAAACACAATCACTTTTGACCCAAGAAGATATGACCGGAATTTTTCCAAGGAAAACACAATAGAAAGGAGTTCTTTTTCTGTGGTTGTGTATTTTACCTGGGCAGGGTCAAGGGTACGCGAGGCATACGCAATGACATGAGGAGCCTTTTCAACCCTTTGTGATAAAACTGCCCCAACTGCAAAGTTAAAGGCATCACACATAAGCTCGAAGGGGATATCCCACCTAGGTGGTTGGATTATGGGAGGTGATGTGAGACTCTTTTTTAGTGAATTGAATGCATTCTCACAATTTTTATCAAACACAAACTCAGAATCCTTTTGTAATAACCGAGATAAGGGAAGTGAGATCTTACTAAAGTCTTTAATGAATCGGCGATAAAAACCAGCATGACCCAAGAAAGACCGCACCTCACGAAAAAAATTTGTAAATAGAAGGGATGAAATTAATTCAATTTTAGATTTATCAACCTTAATTCCATTATTTGAAATGATATGCCCAAGAACTATCCTCTGCTTAACCATGAAATGACATTTTTCATAATTTAAAACAAGATCTCTTTCAATGCAGTGGCGGAGGACAGAGCCTAGGTTTTCCAAATAATAATCAAAAGAAGAACCATAAACCATGAAATCATCCATAAAGACTTCCATACAACTCTCAAGGTACTCAGAAAAAATACTCAACATACATCGCTGAAAAGTACCAGGAGCATTACATAGACGAAATGGAATCCTTCTGTATGCAAATGTGCCAAATGGACAGGTAAATGTTGTATTTTCTTGATCCTCAGGGGCTATATGGATTTGGAAATAACCCGAATAGCCATCAAGGAAACAATAATGGTACTTACCATCCAATCGTTCTAACATTTGTTCAATGAAAGGTAATGGAAAGTTGTCCTTCTGCGTGGCTTGATTCAGTCGACGGTAGTCAATACAGACTCGCCAACTGTTTTGCACATGCATTGGATCCAATTCATTCCTTTCATTTGACACAACTATTATTCCTGTTTTTTTAGGCACAATTTTCACTGGGCTAACCCATTTACTATCAGATATAGGATAAATGATCCCCATAGTAATTAATTTACTGACTTCCAATTTTACCACTTCAAGGAGAGTGGGATTCAATCAGTGCTGAGATTATCTTACGGGCTTAGCCTCATCATCCAAAAGTATATGGTGCATACAAATAGATGGTTTAATCCCGAGAATATCAGCCAATGTCCATCCTATTTCCTTTTTATACTCTCTCAAAGTTTGAGCAGTTTCAATTCCTATTGTGGAGAGAGGTTATTGGCAATAATGACGGGCAATTGGTCAATACCCTCAAGATATGCATATTTTAAATTAGAAGGAAGTTATTTAAGTTCAAACACCAGTTGTTTCTAGATTGAGGTAGGGGATTTAGGGGGAGTGAGGTCCACGAAACTATCTATATGATCATGTTTATTCTCAAAGGAAATAGAATCTATTGAAATGAGATTTGCAGAATCATCGATAGTCATGGGTACCTCAGAATAAACACACTCATCAATTAAAGCGCAAAATTTACATTTTTCTGAACCCACACAACATTCAAAAGAAGAACCAAAACTCAAATCATCTAAGGGTGAAGAAAACAAAAAAGAATCCGAGTTTGGGTTGAGGAGAGAATTATGTGTGTGTGAATCGTTTGAGAGCACTTCTATCGAATAGACAGGAAGAGTGGAGTGCTCTTCAACGGGGTGTTTCATAGCCTCAAGGATGTTAAAAATTACCTTTTCTCCTATGAATTCCATGGACAGCATACCATTATGAACGTTGATGATCGTATTTTCTATTTTTAGGAATGGCCTACCAAGTATGAGAGGGGCATGTCCTTGGGTTCGGGTATCTTCCATCTCAAGAATGTAGAAATCAGCGGGGAAGATGAGATTCTTCACTCTAACAAGGACATCCTCAATCACTCCCTTTGGATGTGTTGTACTCCGGTTGGCAAGTTGCACAACAATGCCTGTTGGTTGAAGCTCTCTAACCTGTAGAGAAGTATACACAGATTGAGGCATTACATTAATGGAAGCACCTAAATCTAGCATAGCATCAGAAAAGAAGGTCTCCCATGTGGTACAAGGTATGGTGAATGTGCCGGGATCCTTGCATTTGGTTGGAATTACTAGTTGAATCAAGGCCGAGACATTCCTTCCCAAGTTGACTCTCTCATTCCCCTTCAGCCTTCATCGATGGGTGCAAATCTCTTTAAGAAATTTGGTATAACGGGGAATTTTCTTGATTGCATCCAACAATGGAATATTAACTTGAACTTTTTTAAATGTATCCATTATTTCATTGTCAATATCATTATCAAAGTTTTTCTTAGATTTAGAGAGTCTTTGAGGGAAAGGAAGAGGAATGGATCGTTCATTTGAATCATCAATGACTATTCGATTACCATTTTTGTCTTGTTTTTCTTTACATGAAGTTTTTGAGGGTTGGGAAAGAGAGTTTTCATGAGGGGGACATACCTGCTGTGCAGAATCAGTAGAAGGAGAAACTTCTTTACCACTAAAAAGTGTAACTGTACATACATTACCTTTTTCCTTTGGATTTAAAATGGGTTGGGATGGTATTTGTCCAGAACCTTGCATCTTAAGATCACTGATGGTGTTTTCCAATTTCCCCACTTGGGTTCGTAGGTCTTGAATAGCTGATTGTGTAGTCTATTGGAACTGAAGGTTCTGGGTTGCCATTTGCTTCACTATATCCTCAAGTCTTGGTTCAGACTTGGGAGGAGGAGGATTGTTTTGAGATGTTGAAGGATAAGAAGGTTTCATACCTTGGCCTTCTTGATACCAATTCTGTTTGGGGTAGCTTGAGTTTCCTCCTTGTCGGTATTGTGGTTGTGCTTGCCACCCTGGATTTGGATTTGGCCGGAATTGTTCTTGCTTGAAGGGAGGTTCTTGTTGGAATGGATGCCCTGGGAACATAGCTGTATAGGACTCAGATGAATCTTGAAGTTGTGGGCACTGGTCAGAAAAATGAGTGTTATCAGAACAAATCCCACAATGTAATGGAATAGAAGTAGAGTGCGAGTTACCTTGTGCTTGAGCTAATTGCCTTAGAAGGGTAAGCATATCATCAAGTTTAGTATATACCTTTTGTTCTAGGTCTGAATGACTTGCCTCATGAACTCCTCGAGTTGGTGCAATAGCTCGTGTACCAAATTGTTGTGCATTTTGAGCCATGTTGGCTATTAAGTCACGAGCGGTAGAAGGAGTTTTGTCAACTAGGGCACCACCAGCCGCAGCATCAATCATTCCACGATCCATGGGGATAATTACCTCATATAAGTATTAGATTAATAGTTTTTCACTAATCTGGTGGTGGGGGCAGCTTGAGCAAAGTCTCTTGAATCTCTCCTAGTATTCATGAAGGGTCTCTCCTTGTGATTGCCTAATTCCACAGATTTCTTTCCTAATTGATGCAGTTCGGGAGGTAGGGAAGAACTTATCTAGAAAAAGTCTTTTTAGGTCATTCCAACCCCCAATTGTATAAGGAAAATAGTATATCCAATCTTTAGCTACACCATCAAGTGAGAAAGGGAAGGCCCTAAACTTAATGAGGTCCTCAAACACATTTTGGGGTTTCATGGTGGAGCACACTATGTGAAACTCCTTTAGATGTTTGTGAGGGTCCTCTCCGGGAAGACCATGGAATTTTGGAAGGAGGTGGATGAGACCTGATATCATCTCAAAGTTGGCTGCTTCCTCGGGATATTGGATGTACGCAGGTTGGTACTCCACATCAGGGGTGGTAAGTTCTTTTAAAGTTTGATTATTTGCAGCCATGTTTTCTTGGGTTTGATTGGGTTCAATTTTGGGTTGGTTTAGAACCACTTGAGGTTCTAAATGGGGTTCCACAATGTTAATTGATTGACCTTCTATAGATTCCTTGATTTGTGTGTGAAATGACTTTTCAATTTCAGGATCAAATTCAAGTAGTGTTCCTTTACCAGATCTTGTCATGCAACAATGATGTCCAGTTTGATTGATTGATTGTTTTTTTTTAGTTTTTTTATTAGAGATGGAAATAAAAAAAACTTAAGAAGGGTGAAAGAAGAATAGAATGTTATACTATATAATTAGAGAGGGAGATGGAGAAGAGAGAGAGATAGAGATAGAGAGAGAGAGAAAGAACACACCAAAAACAACAAAAAATAAAGACAAAACCCAAAACAAAAACAATCAAATGGGGGTGAGGTATTTAAAGGAGTACTAATTATGAAGTAAAATAACTAAATAAAAGTAAATAAAGAAAAAAAATGATCTTGGATCCCTGGTAACGGCACCAAAATTTGACCGCATTGTCGAGCGCGTCAAACTAGATGTTTATTTTTAACTAGAATTTCTGCAGTATAGCAGCAACCCTAGGTCGTCTCTCGACGGAGCCTTAGATCATTAATTATAAAATGTGGTTTTGATTATGAAATTAAAAAGGGAAATGGGGTTTTATAATACTTGGGTTTGATGATTAAATATGACAATAGAAAATAGAAGTTATAAAACAAATTAGAGATTAACAGAATTAATTAAGCGTGATCAACCCAGGGTACTCGCATGATGTTTATCCTCAATCGCTTCATGATATAAGGTTATGATCTTTGAATACCTGGTTTTTAACACCTAGAACTAGAATGTTACTGAGTTTATACTAGGATACCTCCTCGGGTTCAGTCAAAAACACACAATGATTCACCGGACACCACCAATGATTGGGTGAATTGTGTTTGACTTCATAACCAAAACTCACCAAGGAAACACACGAAAAACTCACTGTGTTGTCCAGATTTGTATATTATTTCTTTGTGATACCATGAAATAAATGTACATAGACTTGACAGTGCTTTTTTGAGTTCAATTGACCAATATAAACCACACAAACACCACAATTGAAAGGGGGAAAGAAAGTGGTGAACGGTGTGTGAAACATCACATGAATGGGTACCCCCAGACATGATCATACGAGTTGAGCATAACATACCAGTACATAACCCAATAAAATAAGAATAGAGGATGATGAAAAACAACACAAAAATCTGTAATTTAAAATATCATTCAAATATTACGAACATGAAGCTCAGGATGTACATCACGTTCCTCCCCGGGTGATCACAAGGGGTTTAAAAACCCATGGGAGAGGAGGAAGAGAAAGATGTTGGGGTAGAACTTCACATAGCCTCCAGAACTGATAGTGATGTTGAGAAGACTCTTTGGGGACTCCAAAATGTCAGAACCTTGCCTCTTGTCCGAACTTGCAAATGGGGAGCCCAAGGTGCCATTTTATAGGAAAATTGGAAGGTGGTTTTAGGCACACAGATTTCTTCAATCCATTTGTACCATGTATTTAGGATTTCAGACAGTTTTATCTCGCCTTGGAGAAATTAGAAAAGTTTTAACCCTACCTCTTGAATATCTCCACTGAACATTTGGCACCATTTGGAAAAATACAGCTCAAGATATTGAAAAAATACAGAACACCGCATTTGACTTGGTCCAAATTCGGTGGTTTGGACAGATCAGTTCGGATAGGCCCCATATAAGCCGAATCAGCATTGGGTTACTTAATATGAAATGTATCCTATTACATTTTGGACAGGCCCACAAAATTTCAGCCCATTTAGATTCACTGATGTTGTGTAATATGCAAAACAGTGGATAGATTTCCATGGATCCATGCAATTTTGGCCCATTTTTCTTCCACTTCATCAAAGGCCCTCCAAATCACCTCCACCTACATTGAAACAATAAAAACAAGTAACATTTTCCATTATAATATTTATTAACATTAATTGATTTATTCAAACATGAAGTGAAATTTATTATTATATTTGGAATATTCATTACAAAACTAGTTTAAAACTGCGGTGTAAGGGTGGAATAAAACAGTGAATCGTGGTACGATCAACATACCACCCACTTTGAGGCATGAAACTCATGTATCAGATCCTCCTACATGATTGTAGGCATAAAAACCTGATTCTTGGCATAGATGATCTAATCTTCATCTATGATTCAATCATAAGGTGGATCCCCACCTTCAAGGCTTTACCTCAAATATAAACACTCTAGATCCTCATATTATCTATCTCTAATCCATTTCAAAAGTAAATACTCTACTGAAACTGATACGAGATTCATTTTTTACAGACTCTCTTGGACCAAAAAATGTATCTAAGCTAGTAAAGTCATCATCTTCCACTCAGCACTAGACTCGTGAACCACCTAAGTCTATGTTTTCCTGCTCAAATAATCAGCAACACTATTCACCTTTCCAAGAATATATTCTAGATCAAAATCGAAAGACTACATATACTCAACCCATATTTGTTGTCGAAGATTAAAATATCATTGGAAAAAGATATACTTTAAGGTCTTGTGACTAGTATAAATAGTAAAATTATCACCCAATAGATAATTTCACCAACACTTTAAAGCATAAATCACTCATTCCAGCTCAAGGTTATGCATAGGCTAGTTTTGTTCATGTGGCCTTAACTGCTAAGACTCGTACGCCACAACTTGATCCCCTTGCATCAATACAGCTCAAAGACCTATCCTAGAAGTATCACAATACACCATATACTCCTCACTTGGCTCAGGTAGGATCAAGATTGATCTCGATGTCAAGCGATTCTTTATATCCTTGAATGTATTATCACATTCTTCAGACCAGTCAAACTTTATCCCCTTTTGGTCAAGCCTGAAAGAGGCTCTAAAAATCAGGAAAATTCATGGATGAACCTCTGATAATATCTATATAACTCCAAAAAGATATGGATATCAAACTCATTATTGGTATTATTCCAAGAAACCACTGCCTAAACTTTCTCTAGGTCCATAGAAACACCTTAATATGAGATGATATAACCTAAAAAGCATACATGATAAATCCAAAACAATAAATTAGATATCTTGGAATATAAACGATGCTCTATCAATGTACTCAGGATGATGTCAATATGTTTGGAATAATCATCATGAGACTTGGAGTACACCAAGATATCATACACAAACACAACCAGAAAATGATCTAGGTACAAATGGAAGATTCTATCCATCAAGGCCATAAATAGTACTGGTGTGTTTTTTAACCCAATTGTCATTATGAAAAACTCATTTAGGTCATACCTACTTCTGAAATGAGTCCTTGATATATTAGAAGGTTGGAATCTCAACTGATGATGCTCTTATCTCAAGTCAATCTTTGATAAGATAAAATATCCCCTCAATTGTTCAAACCGATCATTAATAAGTGGAATTGGATACTAGTTCTTCACTATAATCTAGTTCAACTTCCAGAAATCAACACACAAACATAGAGTCTTGACATACATTCTAGAAAGAAAAAAACACCAGAGAACCCCAAGGATACATAATCTGATGGGTAAATCCCTTATCCTCCAAATCCTCCAACTAAGTCTTATGCTCTTGAAGCTCTATCAGTTTCATTCTATATGGTGGGATAGAAACTGCCTCAACTCTAGAAATAATCTCAATAGTGAATTCCACATCTCTCTTAGGTGGTATCCTTGATAAGTCTTTAGGAAACACATCTTGAAATCAATCCACTATGGGTGGAAATACATCTTTCTTTACACCTCCATCATCCATCAACAAACTAAAAACCTAGGAAGTAATCTCCCTCAGTTGTTGATGAAATGGAACTACACGACCCACTTGGATATCCAACTATCCATGGTGAATATAACTATCCCCCTTAGGATATGTAAAGGTCTATCTCCTCTAGTAACAGTTTATGTGGTCTTTCTATGCTACTAACCAGTCCATACCCATAATTAGGTTGAATCCCGACATGTTAAGTATGTGAAGATACCAAAAAAATGATACTCTCCAACCTCGAGATAACAGCCTTTACACAAGTAGATGTCCCTAAACCTTTCTCCAAATGGTATATTTATCATTAACACCCCACTTACGAACTCCACCACTAGGCTCAAACCATTCACAAGTTATGTATAAATAAAATAATGATAGGAACCAGTGTCAAATAAAAAAATAGATGGCGTAGATTCTATAAGAATAGTACCTCTCACTATTGATGGTCTAGCCTCAATCTCTACAAGTATAGGTTGAATAGAATGCAACTATCCTACCCCTATTCCCTATGATGCAACCTAAGTCTCATGTGCTACACCACTCTACTGATATGGGAGTTCTTTCCAAGAAGTAATGCATCCACTTCCTCTACCACCTCATCCAGTAGAACACCAACTTCCATACTTAAATAGTGTATAAGATCCCATTATTTCACCCTAGTTATATTTATCTCTTCTGTCACTACTGGTCTATCATGGGTTCCTGAATAACTTCTATAGATGTCCCATCCTTCCATAAGATCGGTCCTCTACTAGTGGTCGGGGATAGTTTCTATGATAGTGGCCCTGCCTACTAAACTGGTGACATATAATCTGGGTAAGGCCTTTTGTGACTGACCCTTACCCTTAGTCAATCTTCCTATTATCCCCCTAGCTAACATTCTCATAGTGACGTTTCCTGCTCTCAAAATTTGTACCTCCTTATCATCCAGTAACAACCATATTTCATGCACTAGAAGTCCCCTTTAGGTTCCTCTCATCTATGTGATCCCAATCCACCACCTCAGCAAACTTCTTTAACATAAAGAGGTTAACCTAGTACTTAATCTCACATTTAAGTCCATCCTAGAAACATCTTATTATAGTTGTATCAGTCCCTACCAATGCCAGAGTAAAGCACTGCAAATCTATAAAGCATCTAACATAGTCTATCACAAACATTATCTCCTAAGTCAATTGCATGAACTCATATTCTCTCTCCTACCTCAGCATCTCTAGATAGAAGTTCTCTAAGAACTTCTCCAAGAATTCCTTCCCTAACATACTATCATCCTGTCTAGTCTGAGCTTGAATGTCCCATAGTACTTTGCTAATCCTCGTAGCATATAAGCAGCCAACTAGACCCTATTCTCAGCAGAAGTATCCAAATGGTCAAGTATATTCTTGATGGACTCAATATAGAACTCAACTCCATTAGGTCCACCCTCTCTAGTAAAATTAAGAGGAACTGCAACTGGAACTCCCTCATTAGATCATACATACTCTTCACAACCCACCCTAGGCCTCTTTCCATAAACTGCATGAAGCGAGTAAAGTTCTCTTGGAACTGCTCTCCCACTTCCTCATCTGGTACTATCAGTACCTTAGGTTCCAATACTAGTAGATCATCTCTAGCCATATACTCCTATTGTCCTCTCAACAAGAGTCACCATGGAGGCATATCTCTAAAATTCCAAAAACACATCTTAGGACACATAACACAAATTTAACACATTTCACTAGAGGGTTTTCACATTAATATATAACAATTCATTACCCCTTTCCCACTACATGGTCAAAACCAAGGCATTATCACTACCCTTAAACATCCTATATCTAGGTCATGGTTAACAAAGGGTAAAATCATTATCATAACCAAGTTTCTCATTGAACACCCATTTATTCTCATCATGTATAATTTTATAATTCTAAATCTCATAGTAGGCGCATTTTCATTTCAATTTCACAAGTAAGGAAAAAAATGAAAGTTAAACAACTTACCTATAACTTGTTTTCCTGTGCATGCCTAGAATGATGCATGTCATAATAATCCTGAGTGACTAGAATGATTCATGAAAACTCAACTCTTGTTCCATACCGGGACATGAGTCAAATCTAAATAAATATTTCAAACAATAATCATATTACACAATAAGTGCATTACCCAAGGTGAAATAATGATGCAAGAAAACTACCTTCGATACCAATTTGTAACATCCTAAGTTAGGTACCACATGTTGGTTCCCCAAGATAGACCACCACATGTCCTCAAGAGTGCATCCTCATATGCTAGAGGTTGCCGACTAGCAGTGAGGGTCTAATATTGATCATGGGGAGAGTAAATGCCAAGTTTCAAAATGAAACTCAAAATTAAAGACATTGAGAACTCCCAAGAGGGTCCCAAACTCATTTGGTTCCCTCAACCATGCTTGAGCCAAATTAGCCATCTAATACAGATCATTTTTCCTTATATTATCCTACAACCATGAAATCTATTTGGGTACCGATCAGGCGGCTTGAGTAGGGTGTGATTACAACTCATTAGCCACCACCAAGGGCTTCTAAAACAATATCTAGACAATAATAGTGTATGAAATTGTATAAATAAATAAATAAAAATCATAAGTAAACAATTATCACATTATCAATTATTCTTTATTTAACCACATAAACCTTAGGGTTCCTGAGGACACCCAAACTCTCAATACCTACTTCGGACCATGATGGAGTCTGAACTATCCCTGAGGGATATCATATCTTATAATTCCACTATTGTCATTCTTTATCTAAATTCACATATGAATTCTTTAGTTACCATTCATAATTTTAGTTCACATATGAATGTCATTGTTACCACTAATCAATTAAATTCACACATGAATGTCATTATTACCATTCATCAATCCAACTCACACATGAATACCATTGTTACCATTCATCATTCCAATTCACACATGAATGCCATTTTTACCATTCATAAATTTAATTCACACATGAATTCCATTGTTATCATTCTTCAATACAATTCATGCATGAATGTCATTATTACCATTCATCATTCCAATTAAAACATGAATTTCATTATTACCATTCATCATTACAATATTAATTAATTCAAATATTAATTAATTCAATAATTAATTAACCACTTAAATCCTATTAATTAATTCAAAAAATAATTAATCATCTCAAATCTATTAATTAATTCAATAATTAATTAATCATCTAAATCAATTCCATAATCATGACTATCTTTAATAATTAATTCAATAATTAATTATTCAATTTTAATAATCTCAATTTTGCTATAATTAATTAAATAATTAATTATTCAATCAATAAATTTCATAATCTCAATTTTTCCAACGAGCCCGTACCCGAGTGGTAAGGTCTCCTACTTGGCATCCAAGAGATCTAGGTTCAAAATTGGGTGGAGGAAAATTTATGGGTATTGTAGCAGTACTATAGCAGTTATTGTAGCAGCCGGAACTATTCTCCCGATTTGGGCCTTCAGGCCACCGATTTGGGCCTACGGGTCTCAAGGGCCTTCAGGTCATCAAATGCCTTCAGACCATAGGGCCTTCGGGCCACAAAGACCATGGAGTAGCCCAGTTCACACAGAACAGGACCCAGAAGAGGATCAAATCAACAAGAGTAGCAACCACCAGAAACAGAGCTAACCAGATTGGATGAATGAGAGGGTATGGTAGCTACCATCAGGACCAGGCACTGTGCAGCTTTGTATGAGGAAATGTTATCTGATCAGCAATGCAAGGTGGGGAGCTAGGTGATCAATGACGCAGATGCTAGGGAGGGGCAGTTCTAGTGGGTTGGGCCTATGTGTCATGTAATGGGCATGGTATGCCTCTAGGCCTTCGGGTCATGTATTGCGGGTCAGTCGGGCCTTGTACCTTGGGCCTACGGGTCATGTACAGGTTCTCCTTCAACCCTTAAAAGGGGGATTATCCATAATAAAATAAAAAGAAGTCCTTCAGGCCATTCGGGAAATTTTTATCATTAATTAATTTAACAATTATTTAATCAAGTTCAATAATCTCAAAACTCTATAATTAATTCAAAAATTAATTATTTCAAATCACTATCCTAATATCCTTATAATTAATTCAGAAATTAATTATCCAATTTAACCATCCCAATTCCCTCATAATCAATTCAATAATTAATTATTCAAAATCTACAATCCTAATATCCCCAATTTCATATTTCCCTTAATCAATTAATTCACCAAATTAATTAATACTATTAAGAACTCAATTTCTAAAACATCTAATAGAAATTATACAATTACATACACATAATTGAAATCAGGACTTTTGTATTTGAATTATAGACCACCTACCTCAAGATTGATAAAGAATACTCACTAATATAAATCCCCAATTGATGTAAGATGGTCAAATAAACAACAGCAGAATAGATCTGGACCAAAACCTAGGATCAAGATCAACCCCCAAACCCACAACTATCAAATGTTCTACCGCTTCATCAGAAGAAGGAGCATAAGGGAACCAAAGAAAAAAGGGATCACCAGGTATCTAACACCAATCCTGTAAATATAAGATATTAATAAATCACTCAAAATATACTAAGAGTCTCCCTAGGGTTCTAGGAGGAGAGTTGTAGCAAAAAACAATTGATAATTCTATTACACAGCATGTTTAAAACAATAGGTTTGGAATTTATATGGTGTGTAATGTGATTAAACATTGTGTAAATATTTTTAATGAATTTCATCAAAAAACTCATCACTTGATATTTATTTTATTAAAACCCTCAAATAATTACATGATGTGTAATCTCTTTACATGATGTGTAAATGTTCTACAGTTGATTTTTCAGCTCATTTTCTTTTTTAAACAACCCAAATATCTTCTAAAGTTTCTCATCTCACCAAGAACCCATGAAACACATAACCCATTTTTACCCAGACTAAAAACTCAAGGAGATAAATACATAGAAAAAACGATACCTTACACACCCATATAAGGGAAGAAAGCAATAATAATAGAGAAGAAGTCGAAGGAAGAGTTGAGCTTCAGGCTGAATTATAATTTTCTCTTCAAGAGATAGATGTTTGGAAATCCAAATAAAAGAAAGAAAATAGAGTGGTTCATGATGATAAACTCTATATGAAGCAAAATAAAGAAGTGAAGTTTTATCTAATAGATAAAATTTAAAACCTCAAATATTCAATTCTATAGAACTCATAAAATTTTGTTGATTACAGGATCAAAGTTGAAGAACATAAAAGAGTGATCAATGGTTTGAATATCAAAGAAAAAATTCAAATAAAATGTATCAAATAACTTAAAGAGGAAATTTTCAACCAATAAGGAAAATTATAAGATTAGGAGAGACACTTGAGTCCCAGTATGATATCAGGAAATAAGATTACTCTGGAGATAGAAAAGATAGAATCAGAGCATAGAGGTCCAACAAAATAGAAGTAACAGTAAAATTAGAATGATAATGCTGGTATGGGGATTGATTACAAATATAAAGTCGTGGCGATTGATTTCAGACCAAAAGAACCCACTCCAAGGGTGAAAATTGATCTGGGTACAAATTAGAATCAGAATACTCATAGAACTCAAGAAAGAACTGGTCCTACAATAATATATAGTAATACACCTCATATCAAGTGTTATTTTTGTGGAAATATGGGATATTCCAAAAATTTATGTTCCATATCCAAAAGATACTGAAGGGAATAAGAGAAAAAATGTAGCCACATAGAGTTTAATATTCCGTGAATGATTTTGATGGTCACTATTTTAGGTGTGGAGGATTCAAACACATGGCCAGATATTTCTCATTAATAATGCAGAGGAATGTACCAAAGAAGACTAAAAGTGTTCATGAGTATCAAATCAATGTATCATTAAATGATCTAAAATTGTAAAATCAATTTACATCTATAAATAATGAAGTTGGTCCATAATACTCCGAGGAAGATGAATATTATCAATCCATAATGGGTATGAAGTCAAAGGTGTGGATCAAAATGAAAAGAGATGAGAAATAAGTCGTTAAAAATATTTCCCTTAAAGAATCAGATCATACATCAAGGATCCTTGATAGTGGATACACATCCCATATGATAGGAAATAAGGATTTTGTCATAGGCATCAAATATGATAAGAAGGTTGTTGTCAAATTTTAAAATGATGAAGGCATGAAGATTGTTGTCTCGAGAAAATCCAATTTTGGGGGGGGGGAAGATATAAGACATATTAATGTCTTGGTTGTCGAAGGTCTCAGTCACAACATGATAAGTGTTAGTCAACTATGTAACTCAGGCCATGCTATAAGCTTTACTAAGAAGTTATGTATCATTAAGGGAAATATGCTATAGTTGTTTTATAGGGAAAGTGCGTGAAGGGGAATCTGTACCTTTTGAGTGGAGTAAAAATATTTTCTTTCTATCTAGGGAGGAAGAAAATTGGTTGTAGAGTAAATGAATTGTCCATCTATTCCAACCATCCCTAAAAGATCTGGTCAAATGCAATGCAGCTCGAGATCCCCCAAAGCTATCACATGATTGTACTCACACATATATTCCTTGTCAACAAGGGAATATTATCATAAAGACATATAAAAAAAGAACAAAAGTCAACAAAAGTGTTTGAATTGGTGCATACAGATGTGTGTGGACCTATATCACCAATATCCATTGACAGGAAGAGGTATTATGTTCTTTTCAATGATTATTTCAGTAGGATGGCATGGGTGTTTTTCATTTACCAAAAGTCTGATGTCTTCAGTTTCATAAAAAAATATCAGAGGGAACCTAAAATAATTATTAGATAGAATATTCTGAAGTTTCATACTAATAATGTTATATAATTCACAAACATCCAAGTGAAATATTATCTTGAGAAACATAAGATAATCCATCAGGTTTTGGCAATGATAACTCCTTAACAAAATGGAGTGGTTGAGAGGAGAAATCTGATCGTAAACAACATAGCCAAAATAATACTTATTGAAAAGGACCTACTAGATAAATTTTGGAGTTAAATAGTATTGACATCGGTCTATATATCAAATATGGACATGTTATGTTCAAAGGAAGAAAATACTTTGTACGAGCTATAGTATGGAAAGAAGCCAACATTGAAATACTTTCAAATATTTGAAAGTAAGTTTTTTATTCTCAATAAGGAGAAAAATTGGAAATTTGAATCTTGTAGAGGTGAGGTGATATTACTTGGCTATTTGGTAATAAGAAAATCATATAAATTCTTTAACAAGAGGCTAGGAAAATTAGTTGAAATCAATGGTGTCACTGTAGTAGAGAATGAATAGAATCTTAAACAAAACAATGAATAATTTCTTGGTAAAAGTGAGGAGGAGGTAAGTAACTCAAGTGGAGCAGAAGTGGGAGATGCTGATTTAGAAGAAGAGACTGATGATGAGTAGGAGGAAGTCAAATTTTCATCTGCATAGAAGCCAATGAGTTTATCTGAAATTGAATGTAAAAATATCATTGGTGATTAGAAAGTGTCAGTTCAAACATAGAGAATGAAGTCTTTATAATAGGTATCCTTCCTATATTAGGTAGAGCCTAAATGTTTGGAAGAAGTGGAAGGATATGAGAATTTGTTTCATTCTGGGAATGAAGATCTTGACCAAAATGATAAGAATTAGATATGAGAGATTGTTTTAATAATGACGGATAAGAATGTCATCGAGACCAAATGGGTCTTTCATAACAATCTGAACTAAGATCTTATAGTGATTCTAAAAAAATAATGACTAATGTGAAAAGGGTACTCTCAGTTAGAGGGTATCAGTATTGATGAAATATTTACACATGTTATGAGACTAGAGATAATCAGATTATTCTCAAACATAATGGTGTAAAGAAAGTTCAAATTTTTCCATATGGATGTCAAGTATGTGTTTCTAAATAGTATTCTATAAGAAGAAGTGTATATTGAAAAACCATATGGTTTTTTCATTCATAAAGATAAAAATAGATTTTTTTAGTTGAGAAAGGTTTTTCACTACAAGAAAAATGTCGTTTAGCGGCAGTTTTTTCGTGGCGGTTTTAAAAACCGCCGCTAAACGTGTTTCGGGCCGCTATTTTGCGGCGGTTTTTAAACCGCCGTGAAAAAACTGCCGCAAAATGCCATAAATTTTTTTTATTTTATTTTTTTTATTTTTTTTTAATTTTTTTTGAGGATTAGCAGCGGTTTTTTAAAAAACCACCACGAAATAGCGGTGGTTTCGGTAAAACCGCTGCGAAATGAAAGGAAAAAATAAAAAAACACGAGAAACCCCAAAATCACTAAAACGACCATAACTTTTGATCCGGGCGTCTGTTGGAGTGCCACAACCAGTCAAATTGAAGCTCATGAAGAGATATAGAGGCACATATAATCAAAACCGTGAGACGGTATAAGGTGCAGAAGATATTAGAGTTATAAGAAAGTTGAAAAAAGTTTTTTAACTTCAAACGGCCATAACTTTCACTTCGGGTGTCCATTTGGGCTCTACCACATATCAAATCGAATCCAGTGAAGAGAGATACGCACCAATTCAAGAGAATCAAGATTCTGTCGTGTTTTTTGACCCTAAAAACTCCTCCGAAGTCCTCTGAAACCCCATTTTCGTCACCGGTGTCCCGTCGAACTTGTCTTCAAATGGACCTAACATTCGATCCGCATGTCAGTTCAGACTCCTCCACCTGCCAGATCATAGCTCATTCTATGAGCTTCAGTTTGACTGGTCGCAGTGCCCACATGCACTCCTGGATCATATGTTATGGCCTTTTTAGTGGGTATTTAGTTTGTTATGTTTTTCGATGCCTCGTTTCTAGCACCCGTTCCCCGTCAGCTTTTTTTTAAATAATCGTAACTTCTAATCCGCCTTTCCATTCGGACTCTTTCACCTTTCAGGTCGAAGATCGTTTCAGGATCTTTGATTTGACAGGTCGCAGATCTAAAATGGACTCTCGGATCATAAGTTATCTTCGTTAATGTGAGTCCAATGTTTTTGTCTCTTTATGACCGTTTTGACAGGTTTTAACGGTTGCTCCACTTATTACTGTTTATTTGGGTTTTCATGACTTGTTATCTTTATTAATGGTTTTTTGTGGGTTATTATGATGATTATGTTGAATTATTAAGGGTTTTTCCAGAGTTGTCATGAGTTTTCATGCGTTCTCATTCTTTCTAATGCATCATTCTTCATATGTTTCTCCATCTGTTTTCATGCGTTTTCATGATTTTTCGTCCCTTATCACGTCTTTTCATACTTTTTCATGTCTTTCCTTTATTATTTATTATTTATTATTTATTATTTATTATTTATTATTTATAATATACTTTAATTTATTTATTATCTATTATTTGTAACTGGTTATTTATTATTTATTATTTATTATTTATTATTTATTATTTATATTTATTTATTATTTATTATTTATTATTTATATTTATTTATTATTTATTATTTATATTTATTTATTATTTACATTTACTTATTACTTATTATTTATTATTTATTATTAATTATTTATTATTACTAATAATAAAATAGTATTATTAATAATAATATTTGTTACTGGTTATTTATTATTTATTATTTATTATTTATTATTTATTATTTATATTTATTATTTATATTTATTATTTATATTTATTATTTATATTTATTATTTATTTATTATTTATTTATTAATTATGATTTATGATTTATATTTATTTATTATTTATATTTATTTATTATTTATATTTATTTATTATTTATTATTTATTATTTATATTTATTTATTATTTATTATTTATTATTTATTATTTATATTTATTTATTATTTATTATTTATTTATTATTTATATTTACTTATTATTTATTATTTATTATTTATTATTTATTATTTATTATTACTAATAATAAAATATTATTATTAATAATAATATTTATTACTGGTTATTTATTATTTATTATTGATTATTTATATTTATTATTTATATTTATTATTTATATTTATTATTTATTTATTATTTATTTATTATTTATTATTTATTATTTATATTTATTTATTATTTATATTTATTTATTATTTATTATTTATTATTTATTATTTATTATTTATTATTTATTATTTATTACTATTTATTATTTATTATTTATATTTATTTATTATTTATATTTATTTATTATTTATATTTATTTATTTTTTATTTTTTATATTTATTTATTATTTATTATTTATATTTATTATTTATTATTTATTATTTATTATTTATTATTTATTATTTATTATTTATTATTTATTATTTATTATTTATTATTTATTATTTATATTTACTTATTATTTATTATTTATATTTATTTATTATTTATTATTTATATTTATATTTATTTATTATTTATTATTTATTATTTATTATTTATTATTTATATTTATTTATTATTTATTATTTATATTTATTTATTATTTATTATTTATTATTTATATTTATTTATTATTTATATTTATTTATTATTTATATTTATTTATTATTTATTATTTATTATTTATTATTTATTATTTATTTATTATTTATTATTTATATTTATTTATTATTTATTATTTATTATTTATTATTTATTATTTATTATTTATTATTAATTATTTGTATTTATTAATTATTTATATTTATTTATTTTTTATTTTTTATTTTTTATTTTTTATTATTTATTATTTATTATTTATTATTTATTATTTATTATTTATTATTTATTATTTATTATTTATTATTTATTATTTATTATTTATATTTATTATTTATTTATTATTTATTATTTATTATTTATTATTTTTATTTATTTATTATTTATTATTTATTATTTATATTTATTTATTATTTATTATTTATTATTTATTTGTTATTTATTATTTATTATTTATTATTTATTATTTATTATTTATTATTTATTATTTATTATTTATTATTTATTATTTATTATTTATTATTTATTATTTATTATTTATTTATTATTTATTATTTATTATTTATTATTTATTATTTATTATTCATTATTTATTATTCATTATTTATTATTTATTATTTATTATTTATTTATTATTTATTATTTATTATTTATTATTTATTATTTATTATTTATTATTTATTATTCATTATTTATTATTCATTATTCATTATTTATTATTTATTATTTATTATTATTGAGTTTATATCTATTATCTATTTATTATTTTTTTTCAATTAATATATATAAATATATTAAATTTTGTTTATTAACCACATGATGAGCTTGTTCGAGTGGTAAAGTCTTTGGAAAATATGCAAGAGGTTAGGGGTTCAAATCTCACCAAATACAGTATTTCTTTATATTGCATGGGTGTGTGCATGGGCATGTGCATGAGAATGTGCATGCATAGATAAATAAAGTAAATAAAGTAATACGAAATAAATAAAATAAATTCGAAATAAATAAAATAAATAAAATATAAATACGAAATAAATACGAAATAAATAAATAAATAAATAAAATAAATAAATAAATAAATAAATAAATAAATAAAATAAAATAAAATAAAATAAAATAAAATAAAAATTTAAAAAATTTAAAAAAAAATTAAAAAAATTAAAAAAATTAAAAAAAATTAAAAAAATTAAAAAAAAATTTAAAAACCGCCGCTAAATCATTTAGAGGCGGTTTAAACCGTCGATAAAAAACCGCCGCAAAACGTTCTGCGATGGTTTTAAAAACCGCCGCGAATAGTTTCCCGACGCACGATTTTGCGGTGGTTTAAAC
Organism: Viscum album; assembly: GCA_963277665.1. Classification (NCBI taxonomy): domain Eukaryota; kingdom Viridiplantae; phylum Streptophyta; class Magnoliopsida; order Santalales; family Viscaceae; genus Viscum; species Viscum album. The sequence continues at coordinate 400,123,348 of OY728148.1, forward strand.
CGCCGCTAAATCGTGATTTTGCCGTAGTGTTGTATGGGCTGAAGCAAGCACCAAGAGAATGGTATTAAAGGCTGGATCAGTTTTGAAGAAGATTGGTTTTCAGCATGGTGGAGTTGATTATAATCTTTATGTCAACAATGATAGTGATCAAATTATGGTGGTTTTGGTGTATATTGATGACATAATTTTTTGTGGATCAAATAAAGCGCAATGAAAAAAATTATTCGAATTCATGAAAAGTGAGTTTAAAATGTCAATGATTGGTAACCAACCTTTTTCCTTGGTTTATAGGTGACACAAGGAAGTAATTTCACATTTATCTCTCAATCCAAATATGCTAAGGAGGTTTTGATAAGATTTGGAATAGATAATTCAAGGATAAAAAGACTCTGGTGGCTACCTAAATAAAACTATCATGAGATGATGAAGTAAAATCCATTAATATCACAGAATATAAGTAGATCATCGGGAGTTTATTATATTAAACAATGACAATACCTGATTTTTTTTGTGTACCAAGAATCACGGTATCAAATAAATCCCAAAGAAATCCACTTACTTGAATTTAAAATAATATTTTAATATATCAAGGGCATAGTGGATTTTAGTTTACTATACAATGAAAAATCTCAACAAGAGTTATTGGGTTATAAAAATACAGATTGGGTCAGTTCAGTGAATGTTAGAAAATCAATGTTAGGTGGTGAATTCTATCTGGTTAGATTGTTTATTTATAAGCTAATAAGTAAAAAGGATTTAATTTCATTGATCACCGCGAGAGATGAATATATTGTGGCTACTCAATATTTCAAACAATTATTGTGGATGAAGAAGCAACTTGATGACATGGGAGTTGAAGTTAAGTCTCTGATCAGAATCCATTGTGATAATTCAATCGCTATAAATCTTATAAAAAATCCATTTTATCACTCATGGACAAAGAAAATTGAAATAAAGTATCATTTTATCAAATAGAAGTCGGATCATGGGCTTGTGAAAATGGAGTATGTGCCTACAGAACTACAAGTTGCGTACATTCTGATAAAGGCCTTACAGAAAGAGGCATTTGAGTGTCATCAACTGACTCTTGGAATTTAGTTGACTCTTCATACTTGAAAGAGTATGGATTTGGGACCCCCTATCCCTGAGGTATGGTGTTTTTTACCTAATTTTATGGTATGATTTCTTTATGATTATTCATCCATAAAGGAGTGACCTTTGGGTTCATTGACCAAGGGGAAGAAAATATCAAGGCAATGGGAGAAGTTGATAGGGAGAGCAGTGAAGTAGGGGGAGAAGTGAAGTAGTGGGAGTTTTAAATGTGACGATGCTAAATATGACTGATAAAATGTTATATATCATGACACATGGGGTTCATGGTGAAATTATATGTTTAGTTTTGAGAAATAAATGATTCATTGATAAACTTTGCATGATACTCTTGTTTCTCACATTGATCATGGATCATGTGGGATTAGAGTGTGTGTTGAGTAAATATTTTATAGCTATCTAAATTTAAAGGAGTGAATTTTGGAAGAAGATGGAAGAAGATTTAATGAGGTATCAAAATGTTAAGAGTTTTCAACAAACTCAAAGGGGGAGATTGTTGGGGAAAAATCCTTCATGGTAACTTTACAATTTTTTGGGTTGATTGTGTTTGTTGAAAAATTAGGTGGACATGGAAAGTTGTGGAATTCCAGAATTATTTTTGAATAGGTATGTTTAAAAATATCTAACATAGAGGAATTGATACCCTAGAAGTGGTACAAAAAGTTTCAGGTACAAGGTGGCTCCATTTCCCAGTGTTTGCCAAATTTTTTGGGTCCAAAATTTAGAGGAGGACTCAAGATTAATGAAAGTTGGATTTCTAGGATTTAATGTTTATATATAATGTAAATTTATGGACTTCAAAAATATTATTCATTTCTTAATGGTTTGGTGCTTCATGAATCTCAGTTATTCATGAAGGTTAGAAGGTTCACAAATGCGCGAAGGGTTGATGGTAAACCTCTACGACTATGAGAAGCTCTACGAATGGTAAATTTCCATGGTGCATTAAAAAAATATGGAGGTTTGCAAAAAATAATCAAGATATTTTTGAAAAGATTATATCAAGATTATAATCTTTATGAAAAGGAGTAAACTCTTATAAATAGGCCTCTACCCCCATCATTTGAAGTAAGTAAGACTTAATGAAAATCCAAAGGCTCTGGATTTGTGAAGGTGATTTGTCAAAGATTTTTTTTGCATAAATATTTTCATAGGATAATCTAGTTTGTAGAGAAATACTATTCTATAAGTTTTTCTTAGCTTTGCAATATTTTTTATCATCATAAAATTATTGAGCTTCACGAAGGCTAAGTAAGCTTCACAAAATGAGTGAGCTTTGTGAAGGCTAAGTGAGATTTTTGAAAGGAGTAAGATTCGCGAAGGCTGTTTTGAGATTTGAAATAGTGATTAGATTCAAAAAAATTATGGGTTTCATGAAAGTGGTTTATTATTGTGAAGAATTTGGTAGTTTCATTAAGGTTGTATGAGATTCATGAAAGTAGTGATATTCACAAAATTTGTGAGCATCACAAAATTTTTGAAAAAGGATTGCCCGATAAATATGTTGTAAAGTGCTATTCATAAATTGGATGAAAGTGGAATTTAATGATGAAACAAATTATATGTGAAACATATTGATTCAAGTGATCAAAAGAAGAATAATCTAAAGGAGCAGTGAGTACACATTAGTTCAGAGAGCAGTTAGCTTTCAAATTGTGATTGGTTGTAAACTAGGAGGGATAGTGAGTCTGCTTTGAACTTTGTAACATTAGTGTACTTTAGTGGATTTTTTATATAAGAAAATTATCTTTGTATACTCCTTATATGTATCTTAGTTTGGGTGAACTAAGTAAAATTGTTTTCTCTCATTCATTCTTTCATTTCTGTTCATATATTGCTATGGAAAATGGAGAGAAAAGTGTTTTTTTAATGACTAAACAAGATCTAAAGGGGAAGTAATTTTAATCTTTCATAGATAGATTCACCCCCCCCCCCCTTAAGGTATTTATCCTAGTTGTACTAACACCCTCTCATGATAAGGGTCATGTGAGGATGATATTGGTCATACAATCATTTTTGGATTTCAGATTCCATTGGATAGAGGGTGGTTCAACCAGGAAATATCACCATGAGTTGATTATAGGATATGGTAATCATTATTTCCAAATATCATAGTGTACCTTGGGATAAGGGCAATGATATTGGGTTTATATGATACATCAATTGTAGGATCCAACTATTTTTTAGAATATTTGGTTGAAAGTAGTCTAGTTTGGGTTCTCTCAAATAGTTGAATGCAATTGGTTAGGAACCACATCGAGCACACTGATGGGATGAGTCAGATGCATGATAAAGGTCAGTTAGATCTTTTTAAGTAAAAGTTGACATGGCCAGGTTGAGAAAGGTCGATTGTAATTCTACAATATAGATCAAATCAAAGACCGATAGTGGTGTCCTCGTGGATGAGCGGGTTTAGTTAGTAAGAAGCAAGTCGAGAGCATCGTTAGAAGGTTGGGGGTGTGTTTCATTTGGTAATTCTGATAGTGGTAATACCATGACTTGAAATTGGCTGTTAAAATAAGAACATATGGTAGGTAGGGTTATAAGTGCCATAGTGATGTTTTGATAGTGATTATAAGCATTGGCACAAGTTTTGGTGGGTTAAGAAGCATATGTTTAAAGAGGTGTTGGAAGTACATTGGGAATTTAGAAACACAACGTGATCATTTGAATGGAGTTTGCAATTGGTGTAGGTTAGGTTGTTGGTTTGATTCCACCAAGGCTTCTTGAGGATGAGAATTTTTAAGGTGGGAGTTTGTAAGATCCCGTATTTTTACGATTTGGAAATTTTAGTAGTTTGAATTTTCAATTACTCGATGAGTCAATTTTTTATCAAATATTTAGAATAGAAATTTGAAGGTAGGGATTCCTTTAAATAATTTTATTAGATATAGTTTGAGGAAAAAAATATTTTGAAGTTTTTAGGATCATTTCAGGGGTTCAGGACCTGAATTTTGAGTTTTGGAAATATGTAACATAAGGTGCATGGTTGGAACATGATTAGTGAAAACCATGCAACCTAACTGTGTGGTCCAGTTTATATAGGCACATAGTTGGGGAAATCATGCAACAAGCCAGGTATAACCATATAGTTGTCTATAATAAATTTCAAACATGTTGCATGGATGTAGCATAGTCTATTAAACTTTAATTCATGCCCATTCATAGGGTGCGGTGTTTGGGCAGTGTTGACCGTACAGTTGGCGCACGGTTTGTCCAACCATGAAGCCTGTTAAAAAGGGTGAAATTAACCTTTTTCCTTATAATATTTAAGATGGAATCCCCCTATTTTATACTCCTTTCCTCCCTCTCATTATTTTTCAATCCTCTTCTATGTTTCCCTTCTTCAAAACCCATCAAGGGGTGTTCTTGGAGGCCTTCCATAGATATTTAAGGTATAATTTCTCCTATGGTGGCCTCTTTCTTTCCTCGCCTCTTTGTTCTTAATTTTTAGTTTCTCTAATTAGGGTTTTAATTCATGATTCCACCAGATCATATTGGAATTAGATATTAGTGATAGGTATTTTACTCTTCCTAGGAAGAGGATAACCTAGGAGTTCATCTGCACTTTGTTGCGAGTCGTTTCGTCAAGGTATGTCACCGTGGAGAATTTATAAAGTGTTAAATCTTAAATTAAATTATTTGGGTAATTTTTTGGATATATTTTATTAGGAATTATTCCCAGTTTAGGGTTAATGATGTGTCATGATTTGTTATAAAGGTTTAGGTCGTGGTTCTGGTGTGACGAGATCGGCTGGTGAGGTTTCGAGATTTATTTCGTTATATTTAGTTTTGTTTAAATTTTTTATAACCTGTTAAGTTTAATTATAGTAGTTATAATTAATTAATTCTATTGGTTTAATTTTGAGACAAAACATTTTATATCTCTATGATCTTGGATGAACTTTGGCAGCTGCTTCCATCATTTGGAAAAATAAATTGGAAGCTTCTAAAAGGTAGGCGGTCTATTGTACCTTCCCTTTAGTATTTATTCATGTTTATTGTGGTATATGGATGTTCGGGCTAGCCCCTAAGGGTGGAGCCTCCTATTTAAATCATTCCAATGAATATTGAATTAATTAAATGGATCATTGTGATGGATGGATGTCATGGGTCACTAACAACCCAAGTGTGCTAGTTTTATGGCTTGGACCTTAAGAGACATTGAGCAGGATTTGGACCTCTTAGGAGGTGATGCTGTGCTTGGCTAGACATTTCAACCTTTGTATAGTCCTAGGTGGATGAAACCTTAGGCAGACCGAGATTTGGTTGGACGAGTAGACCATCCCAGACTGAACTTGAGTACTAGTATGGGCCATGATCCATCTCATGGTCATTGTCATTATGGTGATACCCCGTATAGTTGGCAAGTCCACAGTTCCCCTTTTTCAATATTGTGGGACATAATGTCTTGGTACACCAAGTGTTGATTTGAGATCATGGAATTTACTTATATGATCCCAAGAGGGATACCTCCTCTTATGTATGGGCCTCAAGGATCTCTAGTAGGATTCCTCTATGGTTTATTGATCTAGGGGACCCTAGTGGGTGCCCTAGTATGTTGACTGACACTAAGTGAATATTCCATGGGTTTTTATATATATAGTAGCAGGTTTCATCTTATAACCCATACCAAACATGTGATCTAAGGGGATGTGGAAGTAGTGGTGGGTTAGGCATTCGACCACCCTCACTCTTTTATTTACGCTTTCACTTGGTTATTGTTGATGTATCTACGATTCCATATGTACTTCATAGAACTCAGACTGTGGGGTCTGATGTGATATTATGTTATATCAATATTCCTGGATATACTTCCTAGGATCCAACTATTGATCCTTTTTTACTATTATTTTAATGTGTGATTCCCAGATGTACTTCCTAGGATCCGGCTTATGAGCATATTTGATTGAGTGTTACATTATCAGGATGCATGAAGGTACTTACTAGGATCTAACTTTTTGTGCCTTGGTCAATACATGGGTTCCTTATATAGAATGCCTTGGATGGTCTCATAGGTTAAATTAAATTATATTACACCTTTGGTGATACTTTGGTTCCTTATATGGAATTCCTTATATGGGTTTATTAGTTAAATGAAATTATATTATAACTTAAGTGATACTTGGGTTCCTTAGATTGAATTCCATGGACTTGCTCATAAGTTAAATGAAATTATATTATGCCTTGGGAAATACTTGGGTTCCTTATATGGAATGCCTTGGGCAAGCTCATAGGGAAAAAGGAATTATATTATGCCTTGAGCGATACTTGGGTTCTAACTTGGAATGACTTGGATGGTTTCATAGGATAAATGGAATTATATTATCTTTGATTATCATTATACATGGATTCCTTGGTTACATACCACAAGTCTAGGTTTTAATTATGTAAAATAAAAAATCTCAAAGACAATTCTAGAATTGGCCAGAGTAAGTATAGTCGATCAGGTTTACAAACACAAAGATCAACTTATTTATAGATGGCTTGAGTCGTACGACATCCAAATCAATACCCTATTCATAGGGTGTCCAGATTATTAGGATATCGGACCTAAGGATCAACTGTGGATTTATTTTATTCTTTATTTCCAGTTGTGTCTTGATTGGGATGAGCACATCCCATGAACATGCCTTATACAACCTTGTGTTCCTATTTATATTTAACTATTAGTCATTATTATTATTTTTATCCTGTTGAGTAGCTCACATATACATACATAGCATCTATTAGCTATGTAAGGGACAACATTGGTGGTTCCCAATAGATTTTTGTACTCACACCCTGCTCAAGCCACTGTTTCACTAGGGTACCCGAGTAGACATTCACTTGGTTAAAGACAAAAGTTAGGCTAAGGATTGGGACTAATTAGTCAGGATGTCTTGGATATGTATGTGGAGATCAGGTATGTGGTACAGATCAGTGTGGGTAGTAGAGCCTTGTACTTTTATTTTTGTTTCTTTTATGTACTCTTGTATTTTTGGTCTACCCAGTGGATGATTAGTGTTGTATATATGACATGGTCATTAGGGCCTTTACTTTATTCCATTTTATTATAATCTTGTTTATATTGATTTCTCTTTCACTATGGTTATTCACTACTTTGGAGATGTTTGGTTATTTTCTGCAAGTTTCTTACTCCGATATAAGGGTATAGTCTCCCAAAAGACACACCCTAGGCCCTCACTTCTAGTCGATAACCTCTGGAATATGGGGAGGAATGCTTGAGGCATTGTTTCCAACTAGTATGCTTATTATTTATAGAGTGGTATGGGTCAAGATGTGAAAAACTTAAAAGTAAAAACATTGGTGAAACTTAAAAAATCAATCTCATATAACCTTTAATTCACATCATTCAACCCCAAATAATATTCATATCAATATCAAAAATCTATATTTATATTAATTTATATTCCATGGATCTTCAAAAAATACAATATCATTTTTATAAAAGCTCAATGTTTCTCTTACACAGCTCTAGTTTAATGTTATGCATCCATTTCAAAGTCAACTTCAATATCCTGAAATGCTTATTACTAATATTATACAACCTTTGTAAATATTTTTTCAATATTATGTAATATTTAAAAATCACATATCATAATTATATAACTTTCATAAATCATAAATAAATTTTATACAATCTTTGAAATTGTCAGATTAATCTCACATTACTCAATAAAATCATATTTTAGGTAGTTTATTAATCAATATTCAATATCTATTCAACTTATTCAAAGTTATTAAATATTTCCTTATTCTTTTAGTCATTTTATACTTATGTATTAAATTAATTTGACTTCTTATAGGGTCTTAAATTGATATATTAAAAATGTATTAAAAATAAATACAACATAATAAATAAATCATATTTTAAATATCCCCTAATAAATCCATTGTAACATCCTAACTTAAATCACCAAGTTCAAGATGTAATGACAAATGAACTCAAATGTGCCTCTCCATATGCCAGATTTTACTGACTATCAATAAGGGTCTATTGTAGAATCATGGGGACACTATTCCCTCTATCAAAGTGTATAATAAAAAATAATTAACCAAACATATAACAACATACAATCAGAGTATATGGAAACCAATAAACATACCACCTATAATGAAGGAATATAGAAACAAAATACATGAATGGTCATAACTAAAAACAAGAAACTGATCACCCATTGGGCCAATCAAATATACAAATAAATAAAAGAACAAAAGTGCAAGAGGCTTCTCACCCAAATCCAAGTTACACCTCCTCCTAGTATCTAAACTTGTAGAGAGCTATCATGCTAAACAATTAGACCTAAGACTCATCCTAACCTGTATCTACAATAAGTGAGGGTTTCTCAAGTAACCCAAGTTTCATGACTATCCTAGAAGGGTGTGAGTATAACTCGGTAGGGAACCACCAATGTGGTCTAGTACCTAACTAGTAAGATTTAGTGTAAGTACATGTTATAATATCATTATAAAGTAAATAGGAAATACATAAACTATTCAAGAATAACATATAATCACTAGAAATAAACACACAAATGTTGGGCGGTCGTGTGTTTACCAAGATGCCACAAACCCTGGATATACCTTCTTAGGCTCTATTCTAGAAAGGATAGTCATGAGAATATTAAAACATGGGTTATACACAAGGCCAATGGATGTCCCTAAGCAATTTCAAGTCATATGATATGGGTGAGGATATAAATTCTCCATACCCTTTCTCCATCATAGACCAGGATAAAAGTAATCATAACCCATGGCATTCATAGGTCAGGCCTCAAGGTGCCATGCCTCATCTCCATAATAGACCAGACTCTAAAGCCTCATATCTATAGCATTCATAGGTCAAGCCTCAATACTTCCATATACTATTCGTACTCTGAGTCAGAATAAAAATACATTATGTCCCACTACTATTGTTTCAATTCTAGAATCAAGTTTTTTTAAGTCCCTTACTTGTGTCTAGGTTCATTGCCATCATTGATCCAAGTCACACACACTCCCCTCTAAAAGGTATTCATGACATGATGTTCTACCTTTCATAAATACCAGAACAATACCTCCAAAGGTAGTATGATATAATACACAATAGGACAGAGCATACATATAGACATAACATAGCATATCATCATGATTCATAGTAATAATAAGTACACCATGTAATAAATAAGTCAAAAATGGTCTATTACACTACTACAAAATGAAGCTATAGCCACGGACATATAGCCACGGTTTTATAAGTCTGTGGCTATAGCATGGTTATACCAACGGATGAAAATTCATCCGTGGCTATATGTGCGATTTGGCCAATATTCTCTCGGGCTCCTCCTACGGAACCCTCCCCGACTCACTCCCCTCCCCTGACGCACTCCCCTCCCCGGACTACCGCGCCTCCCCCCTCCCAGGACGACAGCGCCTCCCCCGACGCCGACGGACTCCCCTCCTCCCCCGACGCACTCCCCTCCTCCCGATGACCTCTCCTCCTCGGACGACCGCGCCTCCCCCGACGGACTCCCCTCCTCCGGACGACCCCGACTAACTCCCCTCCTCCCCCGACGGACTCCCCTCCTCCCCCGACGGACTCCCCTCCTCCCGAAGGACTCCCCTCCTCCGGACGACCGCAACTCCCCTGCTCCCGATGGAATCTCCTCCTCCGACGAACTCTCCTCCTCCCGAGGGCCTCCTCCGGACGACCTCATTGTCGGTATCTTTATCATTCCATTTTTTATCATTTCCAGTATCTTTATCTTTAACAATAGTTTTTTCAAAATCCATATCAGTAGTAATTAGATCCTTCTCAAGAATATTTCCACTCTTTTATGTAAGATATTTATGTTGCTCGGGTCGATCCTTGTGAATAAGGATACTAAATCATACCATTTTCGAATCTGAGGCATCCAGAAATTATATAGGGTATGTCAACATTTTAGAATTGTGTTCCATGGATTTTGGTTTGATTTCCATCCCTTAAATATCGTATGAGGCATCGTGGTTTTGTATAGGGTAATACTGTAGATTAACATCAAGAACTAGGAACATTAGTGTAGGATATGCCTCCATCTTCCAATTATTTTCTACCATATATATGTATTTTTTAGGGAATACTATATTTCTAGTTGTTCAAGCGAAATTAATGGGGCTTATTCCCAAAAAGGAGGAAAATATGAGAATATCATGGTGATATAACCATATGTAACATATGATTTTACAATTAATCTATGGTTGTTCCTAGAGATAGATGGTCTATCCATCATTGCACATCCGATAAGGATAGGAATCAAGCCTTATATAGTTTTGTATGGTCGAGATGTTAGATTTATGCAACACCAGAGATGGTGAAAACCATGTGAATAATGGGTGCATGCATATAGTTTAGGTTCACAATGCCTTGATCTAGTCTTCTTGTTTGAGTTCATGGAGCTTAGTGAAAATGAAAATAGTTTATATTCTTTATGATTTGATTATACAGAGGATCTTTAAGGATGATAATGCAGTGAAAATGCTTAAAACCCATGTGAATGGATACCAGGATGTCCTATAACAAATGAAGTGATCCTGAAGACGGTTGATCAATGTATAATGTCATACCTCTTGGATGACAGAAAACAATTTACATTCATGATTCATGGGCTACTGAAACAGGTATATTTTGAAAAAAAAATCAATTCATGAATGAGGTTGAATTTGATTTGAATTGAGGGAAGGACATCCCACGCACCACACAAATACCTCAGAAAAAAATTCCATATCGTATAATGTTATAATGATCAGACCGAGGTGAATGTAGATGATATTTTAAATTCATGATGCTTGGAATATGTGTAATTTGGTTTCAGAGTAATATATGTGTCACAGAAGTGGTAAAACCTACTGTAAATGGACCCAAATAGTCTTATATACCATGTTCACACCTTGAGATGGACTACACACAAGTTAAATTCATAATGTTGTGTGTGTAAATGAGACTAAGGGGATGTAGGGTTGAAATATATTTATCTAGACCTATAAATGAGAGGTATAGGAATTACAATGTATCCCATGAAAATGGTAGTCAATCCACACATGGTTCAAAATTATGTAATAGTAGGATTACAATTCCAAAATTGGGGGAAATCCTCTCTCGTGAGGGAATCCCAAATTTATGACATGGGTAATTCTAGAGTTTAGCATCGTGTTATATGGATGATGGTTTAGTTCGTATCATATCATATGATTCATATTGATTCCAAGTGGGGTGATTTTTTAGACAATATCATACATATATTATGAGGCACCATGGTTATAAAAATTGTAAGACCTTTCATATCATCCCATAGTTATCATATGAGTCATCTTAATTTTATATCGAGTAAGATCATTATTTAATTTTGTGTGCCTAGGATGTCAATATCTATAGTTTAAAGTCATTAAACTCAAAAAATATTGGTAGAAAATAGTTATTTTCATAATTCATGGAATATGACTCCTTGTTTATGTTCAAAAATTTTAGATTAAGGATATTTTTAAGGTCTTGTTACTTTGACCAGTTATGAATATTTTAAGGTCATACTAGCTCGACCATGGGGTTTCTGGTAGTTTAGGGTTATAAATTTTGGAACATTTGTGAATATTTTATATTCATAATTCTTGGAACCATGAAAATATTTTTAGGTTTTCTTTCTTGGACCATGGGTATCCTCATGTGAAGTACTACTTCAGAAACATCACATTGGTGGGAGGTGTGATACGATCTCTATATATAGTGATCAAAGAGTATACCCCATTGGAATAGACCTTATGAATGAGGTAAGGTCATTCCCACTTGGGAACCAACTTTGGTTTATTTATTTGGGTATCATCCTTGTTCTGAGATCTAGTACCATGTCACCGTATTGTATGGAGCAGAGGAAACCATATTTTTGAATTATATTTTCATCTAGTTTTGGTTTCTCTCTAGATTGGGAAATTCTTGGAAGTTGTTCTCTATGAGGGATTCCAAATCATCCAAGTGATCTTCTTTCATTCTTTCTAGACTATTTTTGTTGTATAAATCTATTTAGATCTATGGTATCTAATCCTCGATGGGAATGACTTACTTGGTTTCACATACTAGGGATATGAGGTCACTGGGGTGGAATTAAGAGTCATCATCCAATAGGTATAGAGGAAATTCAAGAGATTATCAGGCCAACTCTTATTTTTTATAACCCAGTGTTTTCTATAGGATAATAGATTGTTTCTTATTTTATTCTTCAATCTACACATTTTTCTATGAATTCTAGTAAGTAGTAACGTTGGACCAGATTTTGTACTTTGTGTAAAATTTCATTAAATCCTAATCCTAAAAGTTAGTGCCTTATTATTTGAGAATGGAATGAAGAAATACAAATTGATATATGGTGTGGTATATCAAAAACATGATCACAAACATAGATTTAACATCATTGATGATAACTACTTCTTCCCACTTGGAGAAGAATACCATTTCGGTTAGAATAAAATATAACAGGATATATTTTGCTAGTGGGTATGGCCCTATGATATGAGACCCCATAGTGCAAAAGGAAAATATTACATGGTGGTGTGGAGTATCTATAATGGTTGATGGAAAATAATTGAATGTCTCTAACACCCATGAAAACTCTGAGAAAAAATGGTGTAGTTATGGAGCATGGAGGGATAAATGCATCCCAATAATAGTATCTGTTGAGAGTGCTTCAGTACCACATGATGGGTGAATTTGGACCCAACATTGACCTCCAAAATAACCTGAGGTATCCCATATATTTGGTTGTAATATACGATAATTTCATTAAACCCAGATCTTTTGAGGGTGGCATTAATTTATTTATACTCTGGAGTGTAAACGGCAAGGCTTACCGGTGGATTCACTTATGCTCAGCTCAGTCGCGATGGAGAGTACCATGATAGGGATACTCGATATAGGGAGGGATCTAATAGTTTATTTCCTCTACTATGGGGTGACTTTAGGTTCATAGAATATAATCACTAAAGGAAAGTTGGTTTAGGTTCTTGTTATCATCATCTCAAATGGAATGGGGACAATGACCCTTGGATAGGCCACATGGATGATCAAATCATCATTTTCAGGATCATATAAGAATGTGGCTAAACTTTTCAAGTGTTCATATCAACCATTCTATAACATGGTAATTTTATTCACCTCCATCATATAAGGGAATTGTACCATTAGTTTGTGGGTATGATCCAGTAGGGACATGAGCTCTTTCATCATAACAATGCGGTCACCATTAATATATTTTAGGGCTAACTTGGATTCTCCCTTTATATCCATTTGGGGGAAATAAATATCATCTGATAACTGATGACCAGTAATGAGAGCCTAATAATTTGCATCATCATCAGTGAAACCTTATAAAAATAGGAAAAAGTATGATTGGACATCTTGTGTTGGTGTGATAAAGACAACCACCTGGCCTACTCAATTAAGATTGGAATTATTAAGAATTATTTCAATCGATCTTTTAAAATCACCATAAAAATATGTTTTCTAATACTATTTGACATGATCCACTAAGAGGGTAGCCTCATTTGGGAAATCAATATTCAGGGGTAGTTCTTCAGGGGTGGATGTGTGTCCATGAAGTCTTCTATTGCCTAGAATTTGACAATCATATATGGGATGAACCTAATGTTGAAATACTAGAGGATCACCTCCCAAAACAACATTCATCCAATAAACATAGGGTAATTGAAGATATACTTTAGGATTTTTACTTGTGTCACCAATTGTGTCTCATGATTCTATATATAATATCACAACTTCTACACTGTAAAAACTATTGTGAGGAAACTCTTATCTATAGGGGAGTATCTATTCTATATATCGAGGAGCATCCGACTATGATATTATAAACAATTTTATATTACCTCTTTGTTTTTTTTGGGTTAGATGGGTTACAAGGGATCATTCCAAGGAAGTCCCATAAATGAGCAATGTCTTTCCTAAAATGGAAGAAATCAAAACTGACAATTGTAAAAGATAATGCTTAATGTTATCAATAATCGATATGGAACTCCTCATCAAATTTTTTAATAGGTACTTTATTCATTGGACACTAGAGGATCTTACACTATCCAACTAGATTCACATTAAATCAGTTTATATAGGTGAATAGACCTTGGAGGCCCCACAACTCTTAGAGATTCCATGGGGGAGGAATCTGATTGATGGACTTGATCATCTCTGGGTCAATCTCGATTACCATATATCTTGTAGTAAATTGGAGAAACCTAATAGAGGTAACGCTAAATGTGAACTTCAGGGAGTTTATCTTAAAGTGTATGAAATATAGGAAGATAAACAATTTCTCAAGATCCTTGAGATGGTCCAAATATGGTAGGATTTTTCCACCAAATAATCCTAGTAGCATTCTGCAAATTTCATGATAATTGGCTTGAAGATGTGGTGCATGGACAGTTGATAAGTGGATTATTCCTTATTCTATCCCATGAGAATCAATTAAAATTAGAAATTCCCCTATGGAACCATAATTATGGGAGACTCTACATCCTTGGGGGCCATCCATGTCTGATTATACCTGGAGTATACATCCATAAAAGATAGGGCCTGGAACCCTATTATAGCCTTGATTAATACCTTTTTCATTGGAAGGGAAAAACAATACTTTAGATAATGGTGGTTGAGTTATAAAAAGTCAATATTGATGATTACTTAATATCTTTTGAAACAATACATATAATGTTAAGTCATTTTCTAGATTATTTATCTAATGTATGTTTATCTGCCTCAAGATGGATAGATACTGGATGTACAACATTGATCGGATCACTGATGAATTTCAGAAGGAGTTACAATATTTTTTGGACTTTGCATTCACTAATGATTCAGATGGCGGGTTGATTCGATGCCCATGTTTTGATTATGTTGGAAGACCTTGGTTAACTCGTGAGGAAGTGAGTTACCATATCACTAAAAGTGGTTTCCAAAAAAATTATCATGTGTGGTATCACAATGGAGAAAAAGCTCAAGTGTTGAATGCCATCGATTCAGCAGAAAAGATTGGTATGAAAAATTTGATTTCTGATCGGTTTCCTTTTTTTTCTGAAGCTAGATCCTCATATAGACCAGTGCAAGAGTAAATAAATACTGGAACACAGTTCTCATCTATTAATCAGGATGATGACGTTGAGAGTGTTAGAAAGTTTATGGAAGATTCAAATACCCCAGTATATCAAGCATGTGGAAAAATGAGAAAACTTGAGTTTTTAATGCGATTATATCATGGGAAAACAATGTATGGATTTAGTAATACTGCGGTCGACTATCTCCTTACATTTATTAAGGATTTACTGCCTGATGATGCATGTATTCCAGAAAATGATTACATGGCATCAAAGTTGGTTGAAAAATTTGGATTTTCATCTAGTAAGATTCATTCTTGTCTCAAAGACTGTTGTTTGTTCTGGAAGGAGAATGCAGACTTGAGTCAGTGAAAACAGTGTGGCACATCAAGGTGGAAGACTAATAAATATGGATCTCAATCTCGCATACCACAGAAAGTGATGTGGCACTTCCCTTTAATTCCCAGGATTCAAAAAAAATTTATGTCAGAATAAATGGAAAAGAATATGAGATGGCATGCAGATGAAAGAAATAAGGATAATGATGAAATAGTGCATCCTACAGATGGGTTGGCTTGGAAGAAATTTGATAGTTTACATCCTGATTTTGCAGCCGACCCACGAAATGTTAGATTGGGATTATCCTGTGATGGTTTCAACCCATTTCTCCAAATGCATACTGCACACAGTACTTGGCCTGTTTTCATTCACATTTATGACTTTCCTTCATGGATGTGTATGAAGAATCTGTGCTCTATCCTGAGTATATTTATATCTAGACCCAGTGATCCTGTAAATGATATTGATATATACTTGCATCCATTAATAGAGGAGTTAAATGAGCTTTGGATTATTGGTGCACAAGCGTATGATGCATTCATAAAGGAGTACTTTATGTTTCGTGCAGCTTTATTATGGACGATAAATGATTTCCCTGCCTACGAAATTATGTCTGGTTGGAGTACTAAAGGGAAATTATCATGTCCTATTTGTATGAAAAATACACGTTTCCTAAGATTAAAGTTTCGACGAACTTTCAGCTTCATAGGGCATCGAAGTTTTCTACCAATGGATCATCCATACAAGAAAAATCAGAGACAGTTCGATAATGCCATCGAGATAGATGAGACACCTCAACGAATGCCAGGGACTAATATTGTTAAAGAACTTGATGATTTGAATTATGTTCTTGGAAAAAGTCAATCAAATATCAGAAAGCAAAAGCATGCTAATTCGAATTCCAACAGCAATTGGAGAAAGAAAAGCATATTCTTTGAGTTGCCGTATTGGTCATCGAATTTATTATGTCATTGTTTAGATGTAATGCATATCGAGAAAAACATTTGTGAGATGTTACTTGCTACTATTTTAAATGTCAAAGGCAAAACAAAAGACGATTTGCGGTGTCGTCGTGATTTTATGGATTGGGGTATAAGAGCAAGACTTCATCCTGAGTTAATTGGTCAAAATAAGTGGAAAGTCCATGTTTCCTGTTATTCGATGACAAATGTGGAGAAAAAACAATTTCTTCAAGTCTTGGAAAGTTTGAAGGTTCTGGATGGTTATTCAAGTAATATTTCGAAAAGGGTGAATACACAAGATGTGAAACTCAAATCTCTTAAAACCCATGATTACCATGTCTTGTTACATGAGTTGATTCCCATTTCCATTCGTCATTTACTTTCACATGATGTTAGAGTTGCAGTGATTAAGTTATGTCAATTTTATCGAGATCTTTGTGCCAAAAGATTGAGCAGAAGTGTTGTTTAGAAATTGCAGAGAGATGCACCTATTATTCTTTGCGACTTGGAGAAAATTTTCCCACCGTCTTTTTTCACAATTATATTACATTTGACTGTGCATCTTCCCACGAAAGTTCTCTTTGGTGTTCCTGTTTTGAGTCGGTGGATGTATCCTACCGAAAGAATGATGTTTACATTGAAATCTTATGTGAGAAATAAATATCATCCTGAAGGCTCTATTGTGAAATTCTATTTAGTAAAAGAATGCATGGATTTATGTTCATCGTACCTAGCTAACGTCACTACGAGGTCTAATCGACTAATGATAACTGAAGATGAGCAATATGATTCCATTGAGCCTGCATTTCCTTTAATGCCCCAAACAGGGGGGATATCTGGATCGTACTCGTTGTGTACTTTAAGCAGGGAAGAGTGGGAAATGGCACATCACACAGTATTATTCAACTGTGGTGTGCTTGATGATTATATGAAGTAAGTAAACTAATAAATATGTATTTTTTTCATTGTGTGATTTCTTTATATCTTGTGACATTTTAATGCTTTCATATCTGTAGAGAACATTTTGAAATTATAAAAAAGAGACATCGCTCTCTATCTATTAAGAGGAAGGAACTATTGTACAGCAAAGAATTTGTTGCCTGGTTAAAGTCAAAGGTAATAGATTTCTTTTTCTTCTTCTTATAACATAATCACATGTCTCTGTTTAATATTCTATGTTGGTATCTTTCAGGGGTCAGCAGATCCCCCATCTATTGGTATTTGTTTAAACATTACTGTTACTGATTAATGATAAATTCATATATATTATTTTCTTTTATTTTGGTTTCATGATTAGCTCCAGCCTCTACCAGACGACGAGGCCACACAAAAATGTGTGAGATTTGGAATCGGAACATGCAAATCATAGTTGATTACAATGAAGACAATGCTATAATTAATAAAAATGGCACGGAATGTAAAAGTTTTATGGGAACACTTTCTAGACACAGCAATATCATTCCGGTTCAACCGATAAGTTGGAATGCAGTTGGACAACAAATAAAGGACAAATCCTGGGTAGAGATTTGGGTAAGTAATGTTAATCACCTTTTATATATATATATATATAAATTTATAATATTTTCTTAACAAATATTATGTCCATTGCAGCTTCGATATAATTTTCCCGATGGACAAAATGCAAAGGCTGCAAGGATAATGGATTTAGGTGAAATGTGGCGAGCCTACAAGTATGATTTATATCTTGGGTGGAAAAATAGAGTTGGTACAGAGCTTGAAGAAGTACCGGTGATTCAATATTGCCCAATATCACAATATAAATAGATGATCAACTATTGGAAGAGTTCAGCGTTTAAGGTGTTTGTTAAAATTATATATATATATATATATATATATATATATTCATTTATTTATTTAAAAACGATTTTAAATTACTTGTTTTATTTATGTTAATGAATTTATATAATTATTTGTTTATAGGAGAAATCAAATAGAAATAAAAAAACAAGAGTGCAATGAAACACATTTATACTCGCGAACACACTTCATTACCAGATCAGGAGCAGACGCAGGTAATTTAACATTTAAAATATTTGGCTTTGTTTTGTGTAATTTTTTTAACTTCCAATTTTGTTTTATTTCTTTGTTTTTTTCAGAAAAAGGCATCGAATATCGAGGGTTGCATTCCTCGCTCAACTTTGTTTTTTACAAGCCGGAAAAAGAAAGATGGTATTGTGCCAAATCCCGACACCGAGAAGGCGATTGTAAGTATATTTCAATTTCTATGATTTTTACTGAATTTAATTCCTTATATTATTTTATCATTTTAATTTATGTTATATATCAATCAACAGAATGCTTTAGAGTCATTGGCAGAAAAAGAACCTGACAATTTGGGCCCAAACGATCATCTACATCAGGTATTAGGAGATGATCATCAGGGTAGAGTGCGTTGTCGACCTGGGAAGAAGATTGTACCATCTCAATACTGGTCTACTAAAGTTTCTTCGAGTACCGGTTCTGGTTTTGTCACAGTGGAACAAATGAATGCCGCAATCAAAGAAGCAAGTCAAAAATCAGAACAGGAGATAACTGCAAATATGATGAAGTTTATGTCTACCCATTCTTCTACACTTCCACCAGAAGCATCTACAACGGTTGATGCATTTTTTATGTCGATGCATTCTGCTAATGTAGATTCTTCTATTGGAGCTGGAGCCGGACCTAGTGCTGGACCTAGTGCTGGTGTCGGTTCGGATGCAGATGTCGATGCTGATGATGATGTTGGTGGTGTGAGAGGTGGTGATGGTGTTTCTGTAGGAGTTGTGGATGAGGGTTATCATGATTCTGATGATACTGATATTGAGACTCACTTTTGATGTAAATTGTATTTTTGGATTGGTAATGTATGATGAGTTCCATGCATCCGATTACATTTCTTTTTTGATCAATATCATTAATATTTACCATATCTTATTGGGAATGAGAATGACTACTAACCTATATAGTTAGCATCAACCAAACCACAAATAATTTAAGTAGTATCCACATTTTTACCACAAAATAATGATTTGGAATGCATCATATTCTTTTACAGTGTGATTTTACATTGAATATATTTAGGTTTAAATGTTTTGGAATGCATAATATTCTTTTTATTATCTAAATCCAAACATTCTTAGAGATTTTAGTTATGAATATGATGATATTGGATCCTCCAACACAAGAACTAGTCCTGGCTATCCCCCAAAAATCTGAGTGTATGTATTGAAGTGGGCTGGCAGCATTGAAATAAGACCTATTTAATGATGATCTAAGTATCTCGTTTGGGAGGGAAACATATATAAGAGTCTCTAAAATAGATTACATCTTAATGGTTATCACAATTATTATCTTAGTACCATTGAATTAGTTGGCATCGTAGTAGTGGAGGCTATAATGGTGGAAGGGGCTTCAATTGGAGTAGAGTTAAACTCTACATTATCATGTGTTAATGCCTCCTAAATCAAGAGGTAATCTATGTGCCCTATAGTGGGATCAATGAATGGAAAATCCATGTGTAGATTAGAAATCTACCACTTACCCTTCATTTGGGAATCTAACTCTATTAGGGGGTCCAGGTGGTGTCCAGGGGTAGGGGGACAAGTAGGGGACTGGTAGGGTGCCTGGCAGGGTGCAGGGGGGGACTGGCAGGAGGCAGGGGGACTAGCAGAGCCTCTTTATCTTACTATGGCCTTTTCTTTTTTTTAATTACTGAATCCAACATTTTTAATTCAGGTTTTATTACTTATTTCTCTCATTTATATCTCTATTTAATTTGTATACATTTAATTCATTTCTACTTGTTATTGAAATATTTCCATTCAGGGGGGGCGGGGTGTCCGACAGGGGGAGGGGTGTCCTGTAGGGGGGAGGGGTGTCTGGCAGGGGGGAGGGGTGTCCGGTAGGGGGAGGGGCTGTCCGGCAGGGGGGAGGGTTGTCCCGCAGGGGGGGAGGGCTGTCCAGCACGGGGGGAGGGATGTCCAGCAGGGGGGAGGGTTGTCCAACAGGGGGGAGGGGTGTCCAGCAGGGGGGAGGGGTGTCCAGGAAGGGGGGAAGGGTGTCCAGGTAGGGGGAGGGGCAGCCCTATTAGTATATTTCATGTGTAACCTATAGGGTGAGGTCTGTAGTGATGCTCCTAGACATGTTCTAGTTGTGTAAAAAATTTTGGGAACTCTTTATTTTCTATTTCTTGATTCATGTATGTTGGTTTTTGGTACCCCATGTTGATAGTATGTTTCATCTTAATTCTAGTATGACCTCCCTTCGTGAGGATAATTTTAAGTTCATTTTGAATTGCACACAATTTTTTAGCATGAGTTGCGTATAGCCAAGTCTAAACCATGTAGCCCCTTGGTGAAACAATGTAGGATCCTTGGGACAGTGCAGGGGGGCTGGGGAGGGGGGACAGGTGTAGGTGGGCTGGGGTAGTAGGGGGATGGGAGGGGGGGCTGGTGCAGCTGGGGGCCGGGGTTGGGGTCTGGTGGAGGTGGGTTGTGGGGGGGGGGTGCTGGTGGGCTGAGGGGTGGCAGGGGGCTGGTGCAGCTAGGGGTTGGGGTTGGGGGCTGGTGAAGGTGGGCTACGGGGGGGTGGAGGTGGGCTGGGGGTGGCAGGGGGGCTAGGGGGAGCAGGTGGCTGGGGGGGCTGGTGCAGGGGGCTGGGGAGGGTGGGGAAGACTAGTGCAGTTGGGATGGGGGTGGACTAGTGCAGCTAGGGGCTGGGGGCTGGGGTTGGGGGCTGGTGTAGGTGGGCTATGAGGGGGGGTTGGTGCAGGTGGGATGGGGGGTGGCAGGGGGCTGGTGCAGCTGGGCTGGGGGTAGCAGGGGGCTGGGGGGGCTGGTGCAGCTAGGGGTTGGGGTTGGGGGCTGGTGCAGGTGGGCTGTGGGGGGGACTGGTGCAACTAGGCTGGGGGTAGCAGGTGGCTGGGGGGGGGGCTGGTGCGAGGGGGCTGGGGAGGGTGGGGGGACTGGTACAACAAGAGAGAAAATAAAAAATCTGAATGTGAGGAATTTCTATGACAGTCAATGCTTTGCACAGGCACATTTAGGTTCACAAGCCCAAGCTTCTTGGAATTTCTGAACCTAAAGCTTCTTTTTCATTAGGCTTTGTTGGACTTAATAAATTTGGTTTTAATTTGGTTGCTGCTAGTGGTTCCACTAGTTAGGGGGATCTTTTATGGGTTTTTTCTCATGATTCATTCGGAAAGGTTGAAGTTATTACCATTGATGAGCAGATTATCTCCTGAATGTATGTGATTCAATTTCCAGCGTTTCTCTTCCTAAATTTTCTTCAGATCACCATCCAATTCTGGTTAGTTTCAAGAGTAAAGATCAACAAATTCCTCTTCCTTTTTGATTCAATAATGATTGTTCTTTTCAGACTGAATGTGACAATCTTATTAAAGGTTTCTGGTTTAGCATGAATTGTAGCTGGGGTGAATCGGCCTTCTCTTACAAGTTGAGGTTACTAAAGTCCCAACTGAGAATTTGGAGCAAGGACAATTAGAGTGGGTTGGATAAAGAGATCTGCACTCTCGAGTCGACTCTGCAACATATTCAAGATGAAGCTACTAATTCTGATTTTAGTCAGGACATTTCAATAGAATTGTGTGTTATATCTAGGCTGAACTCTCTTATTACAAAGAGGGAAGGTGTTCAAAAGGAAACTTTCAGAATCAAATGGATACAGGATGGGGACAGGAACACAAAATTCTTCAACTCTCTTCAATGAATTCGTAGGGCCAACTGGACTTTATATTTTCTTAGAACTGGATAATGCATCTTGCATAACAAGGAAGCAATCACTGAACATGTTGTTGATTATTTCACTAAGCTTTTCAATGGACCTGGAATGGAGGGGACCTTAATGGATGGTATTATTCCTTCGATGGTTTCTGATGAGGATAATCTTTTTCTCACAAGCACCCCCCATGAATTTGAGATTAAGGATGCGGTCTTCAGTCTCAATGCTGGTAATGCCCCTAGTCTGGATGGATTTGTCAATTCTTTTTATTTAAAGTATTGGGAGGAGATTAAAGTGGAAGTTTGTAAGCTGATCTCTTCTTTCTTCACCTCAGGGGTGCATCCCCATGGTTTCAATGCCCAATTTATCACTTTGATTCCTAAAGTTGAGAATTCTTGTGAAATTGACCTCTTCAGGTTAAATAATTAGATTGAGTCAAGTGATATTCTTGAGATATTCGATCCAATGAGTAATAAACCTCTATGGGACATTCCATGTTCTTGATTACAAAGTATTGGAAGCAATTTCTGAGTCAGACTCAATCCATAATCAGCTTCATCATGCTGAGGTGAAAAATTAGTTCTTGATTATTGAACAACCTTGAATTCCTTGTAGTACACCCAATAAAAAAAATGATTCCACTATTTCTAGAAGAAGATTCTATACCTGCTCACTGCATCTAGCCTTGGAGACCTGCTCAAGCAACTTGGGTACCTATAGGTGAGTGTTAAATGACATCCCAAATAGAAATCCAGCATATTCATATAGTTTCTGGTCAAAGTTATATCTCAAAAATAAGTATTGATCATTTTCTCTATCCTAGAAGTAAATAGATCAACCAAAAACAATATGCAACCCTGATTTCTTAAGCTAATCATGAGTTGCAATTTGATTTTTTCATATTTTATAGAGAATAAAAAATCTGGATAAATGTATGAATGGTGATCTAAAGTCTATAAGCTATTTTAGTGGTCTATTTGGGCTGTTTCATTCCATCCTGTAGTGAACTCTAGTATTAAACTGTCCAATCTGGTTTTTCTTCCATATGATGATGTCATAGTGGGTGGGATGGTTCCAGCCATTAATAAAGTATCCGTGGAAGCCATCACCACTACTCCCACATTCCAAACAGATGCCAACTGCAAGTCACCACACATCATGACACAATTCGAGACTACTAAAGATCTTAATGACACAGCCTAAGATATAGGATATTTAGACATATGAAGGCATGTTTATTCATTCATATTCATAGTTGTGGATCCATCATTCCACATACGATCTCCTTAAAAAAACATCATTAGAACTGGGATATGAAGACGATTGATGGTAGGAATATTTCAGCTTCACCACAACTGTAGGGTTACGAAAGACTATAGAAAACTGTGAGTAACAGATAAGAGACAATGATGAGGAACTCAAAGACCCGCCACCATAAGGAAGAATATGTTAAATGGTGATTAAATAAGGGATCACATTTACTATGTATCAAACCAAAAAACCATTATCAATGGAGTGAGTTCCTGCTGCTCGATACACCATATATTAATAAGGTAATTTTACTATTACTACATTATTTCAAGGTATATTTCTCAATTACACTTGACAAGCAGGGGGACAAGCAGGTGGGTGGCAGGGGGAAGGGGGGACTGGCAGGGGGTGGCAGGGGGGACTAGCAGGGGGTGTGGCAGGGGGCAGGCGGGGACTGGCAGGGGGCAGGGGGGTGGGCTGGCAGGGGGACAAGCAGGGGGGGGCTGGCAGGGGGGTGGAAGGGGGCAGGGGGTAGGGGCAGGGGGGGAAAAGCAGGGGGTGGCAGGGGGGACTAGCAGGGGGCAGGAGGCAGGGGGCTGGCAGGGGGGTGGCAGGGGGGACTAGCAGGGGGCACGGGGGGACTTGCAGGGGGCACGGGGGCTGGCAGGGGGACAAGCAGGGGGACAAGCAGGTGGGTGGCAGGGGGCAGGGGCAGGGGGGACTGGCGGGGGGTGGTATGGGGGGGACTAGCAGGGGGTGTGGCAGGGGGCAGGGGGGACTGGCAGGGGGTGACAGGGGGGACTAGCAGGGGGTGTGGCAGGGGGGACTGGTAGGGGGTAGGGGGGTGGGCTGGCAGGGGTACAAACAGGGGGGGCTGGCAGGGGGGTGGCAGGGGGCAGGGGGTGGGCTGGCAGGGGGACAAACAGGGGGGCTAGTAGGGGGGACTAGCAGGGGGTAGGGGGGACTGGCAGGGGGACTATCAGGGGTAGTGGGGACTGGTAGGGGGGACTGGTAGGACTGGCAGGACTAAAAGGACTGGCAGGGGTGTCCAGGGTCTGGGGGGGGTCTATCCTGGGGTGGGGTCCAGGGGGGTATCCAGGGGGTGTCCTGAGGTTTAGGGGGTGTCCAAGGGGTGTGTGCAGGTGGGGGGGCAGGGGGAGGGGGTGCCTCGGGGTTTAGACTAACTTACTTACATATCATTCTTAAATTTTAGTTCTATATCATGTAGTATAATTATGAGTTCATATTTCCTCATGAACTGAATATTTAGTAGTTAAAAACAATTTGTATATTTTAGTTGTATTACTATAAAAATAAATATTTATTGTAATCATGAATTGTGCATAAGAAAAATTTATGAATTAAACTACTTTTACAGTTAATTTAGTTGGTTTCATTTGTATTGCAAGCATGCTAACTGAATTAAATTTTTTGTGGTTTTAGATGACTCAATTTGGCTAAGTTATATATTTATTTATTAGATTATGATATGTTTTCTTCTATTGGAGTAGTGTCACATCATGAATATATTCATGCCATTCATAATGTCTTTTATTTTGTAATTTTTTCATGTTATGGTTGTGGAAATGAAGGTATTTAAATGATGATCCTTGAAGACAAATATTGAAGTGGATTCCCTGGGGCATGAGTTTGACAAAGGATGCTTTGGCTTGGAGTTTCTTATAGTTGTGATGTGCTGCTTTGGAAAGGTTGTAGAATCTATGAATTTATTGTGAAGGGTGAACTTGCTGCTTTAATAAGTTTTTTTTCATATTCTTCCTGCCTATTTTTTTGATTCGTTTTTTCTTGTGAGCTGAGTTAAAAGTTGAAATGCATTGCAGGTGGGGGCAGGGAGGGGGTGTGCAGGTGGGGGGGTAGGGGGTGTGCTGGTGCAGGGGGGGACTGGTGCGGGGGGTGTCTGCAAGGCAGTGGGGAGGAGGGCAGGGGGGGTCTGCAAGGCATAGGGGAGGGGTGCAGGAGGTGTTCAGGGGGGTGTCTAGGGGGTGTCCAGGGGGTGTCCCGGGGGGGTGTCCAGGGGGTGTCCAGGGGGGTGTCCAGGGGGGTGTCAGGGGGTGTCAGGGGGGTGTCAGGGGGTGTCAGGGGGTGTCCAGGGGGGTGTCCAGTGGGGTGTCCAGGGGGTGTCAGGGGGTGTCTAGGGGGGTGTCCAGTGGGGTGTCTAGGGGGTGTCCAGGGGGTGTCCAGGGGGTTGGGGGTATTTTTTTATGTATGTGCACACCCTATAGCCACGGTTTTAAACCTTGCCTATTGGTGTATTGCCACGGTTTTTAACCGTGGCTATAGACCTAACTCCATGGTTTCCAACTGTGGCTATAAAGCCTGTCCGGCCTCTAATATAGCCACGGTTGAAACTGTGACATTAAGTATACAGCCACGGTTTGAATCGTGGCTATAAACCTATATCCACGGTTGAAACCGTGGATTTAGGTATATAGCCACAGTTTGGAACTGTGTCTATAGGTCTGGGCCTATATCCACGCCAAACTTAGCCACGGTTCCTCAAACCGTGGCTATTACCTATAGCCATGGTTCCTCAAACCGTGGCTATTACCTATAGCCACGGTTCCTCAAACCGTGGCTATTACCTATAGCCACGGTTCCTCAAACCGTGGCTATTACCTATAGCCACGGTTTGTGGGCCTATAGCCACGGTTTAGAACCGTGGCTATAGCCCGAATTTCCAGTAGTGATAGTTATTATATACATCCATAGGTATAGAATAACATGCATGCGAATTATTATCCATAAACACCAACACATGTGTGATCAAACATCAAACATGGTATCATGGGATACATATGCACACAATGTGATCAATCATCAAACATGGTCTCATGGGATACTCAAGCACGCACAAGTGATCGATACATCAAACATGGTCACATGAGATACGTGGGATACACATGTACACACATGTGATTAATCATAAAACATGGTTTGATGGGATCTAGGTTTCATGTAGCAAAACCATGCACCCAAGGGGATCCATGTAATCTATGTTTCTCACTTTTGATCAATCATTGGCCATCAGCAGTTGGCATCAATCCAGTGTGTGAGGGTTCATCGTGGTCCTTGACACTATGTTCAATTCCATTAGGCACTGTGCCTTTAATTATTTATGACTTAGATCTCATTAAACTAATTAATCCATACATGTAATTCATAAATCAATTTTGAATTAAGTGTTATTATCATAAGTTGATAACCTCGTATCACATTCCAATAACCATAGATAATACCATATGGTAGAGTATATGGGACCACCTACCTCAAAATGGATTCAACTCCCATATAAGCAAGTGAAACTACTTTTTCCAAGTCATCCAAGTCCATCCAGCCTCCATTGATCACCATGAGGTACTAAATCATGCTCGAGAATTAAAAATTAATTAATTATAACAAAATTATAATTAATTAAATGATTACAAGGAACTTACATCCAAAGAAAAATGATATTCTTTCTAAAGGACTTACCGGGTATTGCCACTTAACTTAAACCATGACTAACCATCCATGGAAGATTGGTAACACCCTTCTGACATAATTTTAGGGAAAATACCTATAGAATGAAAATGAAACAAACAAAAATTTAATATAATTAAATTGGATCCATTAGAATAATTCAACCAAGCGATGCACCTTAGCTGTAATGTCATCCAACAGAGTTTGACCACTTCTGCCTCACTCCCAAATTTAAGCCATGCCAAATCCCCAATTCAATTCCATTATTTGATATCTGATTTAACTCAATTCAAAAAAAACCCCATATAAGGAAACACTAAGGGAAATTCCTTCAATAAAATTCCCATCAACAACACACGTTAATCTTCACGGAACATCCTCAAGCCATGTCGATATAAAGCCCATTTGTTCTTGGAAAATTCCATCAAGATCCATTATAATTGTTATCCAATTTCATAATCGAGATCATACTAATAATAAATTAATGATTAAGGTGACCAATAAGGTATATAATTCAAGGATAATTGAGACATAATGGAATGAAAAGTCTAATAATTCCCAAGAGAATCATCCGCAATGAACAACATATAAATCCACCACTATAATAGGAAGAAGGAATCCAAGATCAATGAAGAACAATGGATATTTCCTAGATTCATCAATGGATCTCACCTTGATCCACCGTGGGTCAAGGGGAACTCATTTAGGGAGGGTACGAGGAGAACATGGATGAATGTCCCACAAAAATTCAAGTAAGGGAGATAAATCCAAAGGGGGCCTTGGTGACCAAAATACCAAAAACACCCTCACTAAATCATTTCCCAATGCACATCAACTCACTGATCAGGGTCCACTAGCTATTCGGTGAGTCTTTCTAGGAATCAAGGCTAATTCCCACACTACCGGCTATCCTGTGGGTGCTACCAGATAGATATTAGATCCAACAATATCCTTGACTACTTCTGGATTCCTCCACTAAAAACCCAAACTCGAATTTCCCACCAAGCTTCTATTCAAGACCAAAACACCTATTCAATATGTTTAAACATGAAGCATCTGGGTTTGTCACCCTATTATTTGAATAAGCCATCCACCAGATGAAAAGTACAAATTCCCTCTAAAATTCAAAACCCATAATGATGCAGGTTGTTATAATCTACCCACCATAGTGCTTCCCATCCTCGAGAAGTTGTGATATCATATGAATCATATCTATCGATCTTACTCAATCGTCAATGATAAGTAATTGTCTATGTTCCATCCCTAAACACCAACTCACCACCTCAAGGCCATTCTCATTTCCAAATACCCATCATTCTCTTCCAACATAACTCTAAGTAAAAACGTCATAAGCCAATCCAAAATCTTGTTGTTGTCAAGACATCGAGACCAGAATAATTGTACCTATCTAATTTGACACATAGTGATGTCTTAAATTAATTCCTCATAAACACCATGGTGCTCCCCATAATAGGAATCTTCATATGGAACAATATTTTGGTAGTCTAACAATGCAACCAGTGTTGTTCAGTTCCATCACTCAAGATCAAATGAAAAACATGGTATAATTGATAATAATAAAACATTGTTCTTGGTTACAAGATGAACTAGTGAGTCTCTACTAACCAACACAACCCAAACACACTGACCATACCTATAATGGACCCAATAGATTCTTAAAACCTTATTAATACCTGAAATGATGGCCTTGATGTGTTTCCAATCCACCTCATTTAGGTTAGTGAGGAACACCAGTCAATTCCTTCCCAGCCGACATCCTGTAAAGTTACTTGGACTTAACAATCAAAAATCTATAAAGATAAAAATTACAATACCATAAATTTTGGGGGAATCATTAAATTAATCACGTCCTTATCAAATTTTAAAATTACTTATAATGAATTTACCTAGTTGGTTTGCCAACCACTAAAACCATCCACAAGTCTCTCAATCATCCACCAATGCGCTAATGATCTAACTCCCTCTCATTTCATATATATTTCCCCTAAGTATGAAGCCCATATATGGTCTATATCTAGTGCTACATCTGAATCAAACATAAAGAGTTCATGTAGGAACCAGATACTCATGGTCCCACCACACATTGGTCTCCTGGATTCAACATGATCATTAAAAGTTTAATCCTATACAAAACCATGAGCCTTCTCGTGATAGGGTCATTCACTCATTATCAAATAGATTCTCCCCACCATAGGAGTTTTCTTATAGTCACCACATAATAAAAACATATTTCTACCCATCCCATGAGTAAGATATCACCAAATGCAATGAATAAATGTATTTTTCCATTCATGCATGATTTTCAAGAGAAAACCATGCACTGTGCGCACCTGGATTGTTATAACACAATTCACTGCATAAAATGATATATTCTCAACATACATAACATTCCCTAGTATCCTAGGTGTGTTTTATGAATTCCACCTCAGGTGGGTATCATCCCCTCATGAAAGTCACAACATTGAACCATGACACCTCTACAGACGACCAACTCGAGTTAACCACAAAAAGGTACTCTGATCCATTTCTGATGTCATATCCCACCATGGATATATCATCACACGCAACAACCTATGGGATACCAAGACTTTTGAGATTCATTCCAAATGTTTCAGTTTCTAACTAAAAGTGTGACTCTGAATCGAAATCATTAGTGACCTACAACCATTACCTATCTCAGGTTCATCAATAGAACTTGGAATATTATCAATGGTCAAATCACCACCCCACTTCCACTAGTTTAATCGGCCTCATGGAACCACTGCATGAACACTCACACATCAAGGATTTCATAACAAATAATGATAGCACCACTCTTTTCTCTAAGTAGAGTAATTACCTCCATGATTCACAGAATTTTGGTACTGGAATCACACATCACTTCGGTTTTTCATACTCTACAAGGCTCCATCTCTACCAAACTAATCACCCTTGCCATTCATTTTAACATTGAGCATCCCTTTTCTAGTGAGATTTATCACAAACCACCCATTGAATGGGTGTCAGTTCAAGCCACTAAGAATACAACAATGTTCTAAACTTCCTAGGTTCGACCACCTAGTCTTTTTACTTGGCATCCAATGAGATTATCACTCTAAACTAATAGGTTAGGTAACCCATGGTTCTAAGGTTGATTCCATAAGCATCCAAGTGCTCTAAAACCCAACCTTGTATCACAAGTATTAGAACTCAAGCTTATTTATACTCCAAGGATACAAGGAAATTACAAGACCTTTCTCTAGGCATTTTAAAGGTTACTTAGATGCACAGGTCATCTTAATCAATGAAAACTACCCCTAATTCATTAAATTATAATTCCTTTACAAGGAATATCATCACTCGTGTTACCTTCACATAGCATGAGACACTGATCCACTATTAACTAGAGTCACATTTTCAAGGCCAAAAAGTATTATACATTACCCACACTAAGGGTCACAACTCATGGAATTCCATCTAGTAATATCTCTACAGACATGTCATGATGGCATCACTCTTAGACTATCCACATCGAGGATAAAAATTCCTTGTTTGGTTAGATGGAATTCTACTAGGTGTTAGATGGATAACTTCGCATATGATATAGTTAGAACTTTAATTAACTATAATTATCTAATGGATACTTGAATAAGATTATTATTAATCAAATTAATTCCAAAAAATGACCTAACAAGGTAAACTGTACCATTTGAACATAGATAGACTGCATCATCATCACGTTCGTCATTGCCATTATTATTTCCTAGGTGCACAACATCGCAGTCTCATATGTCCTACTATCAGAAAGAGACATGAATATGGGTTTAGATGAGTATAATGTCATCAAGAAATTATATTTACAATCACAGTACAAGTTTTTGAAACTAAAGAAGCTAAGTCCTTCATCGCCAGTACAGTTACACATAAGAAATGTATATGTCATGTGAATCTTACATACCAAATATGATTCATGTGACGCCTCTTTCTGATACATTCAAGAGTAAAATCTAAATGAAATCACAAACCTCAAAATACATGTACATTATATGAGGTGAAATCATTTAACCATAATATTACAAACTAAGAACATTAATCTCATTTCCTAGTAAACTGGACTTCCCTGACTCACTAGACTGAGTTTCATCACAAGATCTAACACATTTCTATGTTTCCTATCTACCAACCCACAAATCAGGAAAATAAGACATATCTGGTACCATTTTATAACATATCAACTCGAATCATCATATCCAAGATGGAATTCCAAATTACCTTAGGCACGCCTCCCCGTATGCCAAAGGCTAGTGACTAGCAGTGAGGCTTTAAGGTATAATTATGGGGATATTATACCCTCTATCAGGGTCCAAAATAAAAAATAAATAACCAAACATGAAACAATATACAATTAGAGTACATGGAAACCAATAAACATACCCCTTGTAATGAGTGAATGATGAAACAATAGACCTGAATGATCATACCTTAAAATAGGACACTTAACACCCATAGGGTAGATCACATGTACAAATAAAGAAAAGAACAAAAATATAAGAGGATATGCACCGAACTTCATGCCACACCTCCTCCAAGTATCCAAACTCATAGAGATCTATCCTACTAGATGATCAAACCCAGGCCTCATCCCAACTTATACCTGTAACAAGTAAGGGTTTCTCGGGTACCCAAGTGTCATGGCTACTCGAGTAGGGTATGAGTAAAACTCAGTAGGGAACCACCAACAAGATCCAATACCTAACTAGTAAAATGTAGTGTACGTGAATGTGGTAAACTTAGTATAAATTAAATAGAAAATACATAATCTACATAATCATATCATATAATCACTAATGTGCATATGAGTAATAAACACCCATATGTTGGGAGGTCATGCACTTCCCAAGTCTCTATGAAGCCCAATCGTATCTACTTCAGCTCCATGATGGAAAGGATAATAATAAGGATATTGAAACATAGGTTAAAAAAAATATAGCAGATGTCCTTGAGAATTCACAAGGCATATGAGATGGGTTAGGCTATAAAGTATTCATACCCTATCTCAAACATAGACTAGGATAAAAGTTGTCGTAATTTGTTGTATTCATCAGTTGAGCCTTAATGTGTTATACCCCATCTCTATCATGAACCACACTACAAATCCATATAATATGGGGCATTCACAGGTTAATTCTCAAGGTCATCATATCCGGGTTATGCCCTAGGTCAGGCTATAAGGCCATTATTCCCCATTGTTGCTATTATGGGTCTAACCTCAAGGTCATCATGCCCCTTCCCTATTTCTAGGTACATATTTTCCGTCATCATAATCCATGTGCACTCCCCTCTAAGGAGTATTCATAACATGATTTCACACTTTTCTTAAATACCAGAACAATACCTCCAAAGGCAATATGATATAACACACAATAGGGAAGAGATTACATATTGACAGAACATAACATATCATTATGATTCATAGTATCTACAAGTATTCACATGTGATCAATAAGTCAAAAATGGTCTATTAGGTAATCTAATCACACTGATGGCGTTAATCAATATAACTTTCATATACATCCTAAGGCATAGAATAACATGAATGAGTATTAGTATCCATACACACCTACAAACGTGTGATCAAAAATTAAATATGGCCTCATGGTATACACATGCACACACATGTGATCAAGCATCAAACAAGGTATCATGGGATAATCACACACACATGTGATCAGTATATCAAACATGGTCTCATAGTCCACACACACGCAAACACATGTGATTAATCATCAAACATGGTCTCACGTTCTCTGGGTCTCATGTTGAAAAACTAAACACCCAAGGGGGCCTATGTAATCTAAGTATCTCACTTGTGATTAATCCATGACCATTAGTGTCCAGTATCAAGCCAGTGCATAAGGGTCCATTGTGTCCCTTGAAACTTTGTTTAGTTATATTAGTCATTGTCCCTTTAATTAGTTAAGACTTATATCCCATTAAACTAATTAATAAATTAATGTAATTCATAACTTTATAATGAATTAAGGGTAATTTTCCTAAGTTTTTAACCTATTATTACATGTTAATAACCATATATAATACCATAGGGTTGAGTACATAGGTCCATCTACCTCAAAATGAAGTCAACTCCCATCCAAGCAATACTAGCTTCTTTTTTCGAGTCATCCATGTCCATTAGGCCTTCATCGATCACCAAGACACCCTAATTAATGCCTAGTAATTAAAAACTAATTAATTATAACTAAATTATAGTAAATTAAATTATTAAAAGGAACTTACAACTAAATAAAAAAAGTAATTCTTGTCATAGGACTTATTGGGTGTCACTGCCTAGCCGGAACCATGACCAACAATCCTTGGAGGATATATAACACCCTTTTTACATCATTCTAGGAAAAATACCTATCAAAAGACAATTAATGAAATTATAATTTAATATAATTAAATTGGAACCTTTATAAAAATTCAAACAAGCGATGTACTTTAGTTGTAACATTGTAAAATGGAGTTCGGACGCTTCTGGCGCACTCTTAAATCTAAGGTATGCCAAAGACCCAATTCAATTCCATGATATAATAGATGATTTAACTAAATTATACCAAAAATACATAGAAGAAAACAAAAAGCAATATACCTTCAATGACACACCCATCAACGACACATGTTCATCATCACGATACATCCTCTAGCCATGTTGATCCAAATCCCCTTCATTCTCAGACAATACCATCAAGATCTGATGAGATTTTTATCCAATTATAAAATTGAGATCATTTAAAGAATAAATTGATGATTAAGGTGGCCAATAAGGGATATAATTCAAGGATAATTGATACATCATGGAATACAATGGATAAAACTTACTAAGAGAATCATCCACGATGAACGACACAAAAATCTACTAGCACACAAGGAAAAACGAAGCCAATATCAATGAATAATAGAGGATATTTCCCAAATTCTCCAAAATATCTCACCTAGATCCACCTTGTAACAAGGGGAACTCATGGAGGGAGGATAATAGGAGAACATAGATGAAAGGACCTAAAAATTTTTGAGTGAGGTATATAAATCCCAAGGGGGGATCGCTGGCCAAAAGACCAAAAACAACCTCACTAAATTGTTTCCCAGTATACACCATAGGCTAGATGGTGGAACATTGACCACCCAATTCAGGATCACTAGTTGTATGGTACATCTTGTTGGTCTATAGGGCTATTGTCCACCCCACTATCTAGTTGATGGCTTTAGAAGTAGCCCAGATGCTTTGAGCTTCCTCCACTGAAAAACCAAACCAGAATTTCCCACATACCTTCTATTCAATCCCAAAACACCAATTTAAGATGTTTAAACAATATTATTCTTGTTTCATCACTCGTTTCTCCAAAAAAAACTATCCACTAAATGAAAATTTCAAATTCCCTCTAAAATTCACAACCCATAATGACGTGGGTCATTACATCCATGTTTAAATATATATGTTCTAAAACAGGAATCTCAAAGATCATGTTATTTACTTTTAACTAGTTCATTTGTGTTCCATCACCCTAATCCACTTATTTTGATAACTCAAAGAGATAAAGGGGGGAGAGAGAGAAATATCCCAAAAAAATCACAATATAATCCAATGTTAATTATGAA
Organism: Viscum album; assembly: GCA_963277665.1. Classification (NCBI taxonomy): domain Eukaryota; kingdom Viridiplantae; phylum Streptophyta; class Magnoliopsida; order Santalales; family Viscaceae; genus Viscum; species Viscum album. The sequence continues at coordinate 400,157,997 of OY728148.1, forward strand.
ATTAAAATAAATTAAATAAGAAATATCCATTAAATAATTATCAATAAAATCATATACATCACATAACAAATAGTATATTAGTCATACAATATAAATATAAGGTGAAGAAATAAAATGAATGTCACAACCCGACTCACCGGGGTGTGACTCGTGACTACCCCAAGCCCGCCTCTAATAGGCCAGGGGCTGGAGACCAGTACCGAATAGGAATATCCCACAAATTGGAAGCATTATCCTAAAGTACCTATACACATGTGTATATATCCAAGACCACACAATGATGACATGTAAAAAAAATGAAAATAGTGCATGCATACATCTAATATCCCACAACAGAGTACAACAGTAAAGTACTAAAAGTGGAAAAAGGGGAAAAATACAAGCCCAACCAAAAACTATAAAGAGTAAAACCTACTCAAAGGGAAAAGACTAAGTAAAATGAAAGCTCCTGGTAAAATACCTCAATCTAAAATGCTCCAGCTATGCTCCACCCACTCCCTATCCTTTCAGGACACCATCAAATGGGTCTTCATCTATATGAGACATGAAAAATATGGGAAAATCCCATAAAAGGGTAAGTATAATAATACCTGGTAGGGAACCTTGAAAACACTAAATACAAATCACCAAGTATAGTTAGATCAATACAAGATATAAAAAACATTGTATAATAGAAACACTCAGATATACTCAAGAAAGACACCATGCCACCAGGTGGTCATAACCAATTGTTAGCCATAGGATTATATTCTAATCAATGCTCATTCTAATAAAATCCACTACAAAATCCATGCTAACATTAGAGAAACTCAAATAATATGTCTAGATCATTGTTTCCTACCCAAGAAATCTCATTATTCTAATAAGACACCAATGCTCAGATAAGGGGTCACACCCAGAACCACTAGGGGATACCACAAACCCAATATAGATCAACCCAATATGTAGGGGATCATATGTAAATGATACCACAAACCCTAATGATACGACCTTATATATGGAGTATCAACTCCCTGCTCAGGGATGTCATGTTGATTCCACAAACCCCACCTGGGGAACAAAGATGATAGAGAATTTCACTCCAGTCTCACAGAGGGACACCACAACTCTATCTAAGACTCTTCCTCTATATGGGATCATAATCTTGTGATGTGAATGTAATGTCACATTGTACCCTTGAGGTAATGGACCAAGGGAACACACTCAATCAAGATTGGTCCAAAATAAGGAAACAAAGAGCTATAAACACTCTGGAATGGGGTACATGGCATATATTAGGGGTACATGATGTGTCCAGCTATACCCGAGTCTACCCATGTGGAAAATCCTCACATGACATGTAAGTCTCATAATACATGGTGTTTAGGAGTATAAGGGGTTTAGTTATAACTTGGAACCTATCCATGTGTTTTTATCCATGTCCATGTACTTTGGCCTACCCGTGTACCAACTTGTGTATAGGTGGTCATGTCCGTGTACCCCTGGTTGTGTCTGTGTCCAAGTACACAGCATGCCATTATCAGTTTACTTTTACCTGTGTCCCTATACTTTCTGAAGAACATGCTAAGCAGTCATGGAGGGGTCATATAGTGTGTGATTGAGTCACATGGTATGTGATACATAACTTCATCCTAAACCCTAGTCATCACTGAGAGGGACCTACATGGTGTGTAATATCGAAATATATGTTGTGTTGCTTGGGATTTTCCATAAACCCTAGTTCTCTTTTGTGTCATATATTGTGTCACCAAAGCCACTGCCCTCACCAGGAACTATAGATAGTGGTCATTCAAGCCTCATATTTCTAGACATCATAGATCTAGTCTTCAAATAGGCTCAGAAATCATATGTTTGCACCATTCATAATCATGTCATGCATCGCTTAGGAAAAATGAAGAACACCAGATTCTGTCTCATTCTCCCTTGATCCATCCATCATTGTCATCAATCCTCGAACTACAATCTCGATCATGTTCCATACCCTATTTATTATTCATTTCACTAAATAATGGTCATGCAACAATCATAAATCGGGTATTGGTCTAACCGTTGGCCAAAAGAGATACCAATGATGATTGAATGAAGAAATATGGGAGAAAACCATAAGCCATAAAATGTGAGGGAAAAACCCAGAACATTTTTCATTTGGCCTCGATTCATTATCATAGAATGATAAAAAATAAGAGGGATAAATCAAAATGAACAAATAAATAATTTCATCAAATGTAATTATACCGATGATGTGTGTATCAATTATATTCGTGGAATTGATCCACGTTCATTTGGGTTAAAAGAAAGGGATGGAAAACCCAAAATTAAAAATCCTAACTAGAGTTTGGATCAATCATTGGAAAATAATAGTTTTCTTTCCATTATTGACGATATCCATGAACTCCATTGGCACAATGATCCATAATATGATCTTGATCTGTTGATTTTCAGTGATAAATATCTCCTCCAGTGGTCTTTAGGTATCCAAGGTTTTGTGTCTAACCCTAGGAAAAAACATATAACCACATACTTATAGGAGAAATCAGTCATTGCTTCAAAATAAACAAAGAAAATAAATTTAATTATTTATTGTATTTTTTATGCCTATGGTGAATTTTTTACAAATGGATCACACCAAAAAAAATTATGTCATGTCTAGGATAAAACTCACGTTCTAAACTCAATGGTTCCCTCAAATTTCTAATTTTGTCTCCCATTCAAGAGTTATTCCAATTTTTTAGTAAAAAAATGTGTGTGTGCTATTTAATATATTTAATATATTTCAAATATTTATTCTGAGAATACCGGGTCTCGAGATTGCACTCTTTTTTAGCACCTCATCTCAAAAACAATTTATATAATATCCAAAAATAATACACCAAAAATCTAAGTCATTACATTATCCCCACTTTAGTGCTTTTTATCCTAAGAATTGAAAATCCTACTCAAAAATATAAGGGTAATGGGATCGCATCTGGGTATCTCATTCCCAAGTTCTCTCATAAATATTTTCATGCTACCACCAAACACGTTCAATGGGAATTGATCACCCATGAAGGATTCCTCATGTTAATCCTTGATCTCCACCAGGTACTCTACAAAGGTAGATCTATCCTCAATTTCCAACTTTCATTAGTTGATAATGTGGGATGGGTCGTGCACATACCTCCTCATCTATGAAATGTGGAATACATCGTGTACATGGTTCAACTGTGGTGGTATATTTAAGTGGTTAACCACCTCGGCAACTCTATGTAGTATCTGAAAAGGACCAATGAATCTCAAAGACAACTTTCTTTCGTGGCCAAATATCCTCAATACAAATCAAGATGAGACCCAAGGAATACATGGTATCCCTACTCAAACTCCAGAGGTCTATATAATAGGTCCACATAATACTTATGATGGATTTGTGCAGTCCTCATCTACTCTTGGATGATCTGCACCTTCTCTATAGTAGTTCGCACCAACTTCAGACCCATGAGTGTTGACTTTCCTAAATCAGTCTAACAAAGTGGTGACCTGTAGGGTCCCCCGTACAAAGCCTAAAATGGTGTCATACTAATGGTGGAATGATATTTGTTGATGTACTCAAAATCCATAAAGGGTATTTGATCCTCCCAACTTCAACCAAATTCTAACATGCAAGCCCACAGTATTTCCTCCAAGACTTGGATGGTCCACTCTGTCTGGTTGTTAGTATAGGGGTGAAACGGTATGATCAAGAATAACTAAGTCCTAAAATCCTCCTAAAATCCCCTCCATAATCGATATATGAAGTGATCATCACAATTAGAGATGATCATCGAGGGAACTCTATGGAGTTAGACTATCTTATGCATGTAGATGTGTCTCAAGCTCTCTATTGAACTCTACTCACGAATAGCTAGGAAGTGGACTGACTTGGTGAGTTGGTATATGATCACCCATATGAAATTTTTTCCCCTAGACATACGTGGTAATCTTATCATGAATTACATGGATATCTCATATCACTTACACTCTGGTACCTCAAGGGGTTTAGCTAAACTCACTGGAACCTAGTGCTCATCCTTCACCTGCTGACATGTGAGGCATCGAGAGACAAACTCTTCAACCACTTTCTTCATGCCTGACCATCAAAACTAACATCGGAGGTCCTGGTACATCTTTACAAAAACTGGATGTACCTCCAAAGAGGATGTATGAAACTCCTACATCACCTCATCCCATGACATCAAAGGTACCATTTCTCATCCTTTGAAGAGGATATCATTCTTCCCACCTTAGGGATATTAATTAGGATCTTGTATAGTGGATATATGAGTACATAAGGTCTCACAGTTGGTATCTCCTTGTTGAACATCCCTAACACACTATAAAATTGGTGGTGTAACAAACATCGACTGAAGATATGAAGAACTATCCTTGTCCACCAAGGACAACTGCAATGAGGCTAACTGCTCTGACACCTCAGCCATCAACTGAGAAAAAGATACTATACTGAGAGTGTCTTCCACCACATTCCCCTTAACATGAGTATATAAAATTCTGAATTCATAGTCCTGGAGGAACTCTGGTCATTGCCTTTTCCTCAAGTTAATATCTGTCTGAGATAAGATATAATTGAGACTCTTGTGGTCAGAGTAAATGATAAACTGCTCACCCATCAGTTAGTGTCATCACACCTTTAGGGTGAAGACTACCACTACTAACTCAAGATCATGGGTAGCGTAGTTATGATTAGGTTGTCTCAATTGACATGATCCATTGGAAATAATTTTCTAGCTATGTATCATAACACAACCAAGTCTAGTCCCTGATGTATTGTAGAACACTACGTACTCAATATCCTCCTTTGGAAATCTCAAGATAGGAGCACTCGTCAACCTCTACCTCATCTCTTGAAAGCATTGATGTAACCTTTCTATCCACATGAAAGGATTACCCTTCTATGTCAAAGCTATAAAGGGTACTTCCACTCTAGAAAAATTGTCTACAAACCTCCAATAGTACCCTACCAACCCAAGAAAACTTTGCACCTCAGTAACACTCTTGGGTGTCTTCCAAACAAGAATCGCCTCAACCTTCACTAGCTATACTGCTACTCCTGCCTATGAGATTATGTGTTCTAGAAGGTGGACCTATCAAATCCAAAATTGGAACTTCTAGAGCTTCCTATATAGGCATTTATTTTGGATTGTGTCTAGGACCATCCTCAAGTGTCTTGTGTGCTACTCCTCAGACGCCGAATACACTAGGATGTCATCGATGAAAACTACCACAAACTGATCTAAGAAGGGATTAAAGATCTATTTCATGAGTTCCATGAACACTTTTGGGGTGTTTTTTATTCTTAAATGCATCATCAAGTACTCATAGTGATCCTAGTGGCACCTGAATTTCATCTTTGGTATATCCTCATCATGTATTCATAGCTGGTGATAGTCTGATCTGAGGTCAATCTTTGAGAACCATCACACCCCTCTTCTCTGATAAAATAGGTCATAGATCCTTATTAGTGGATACTTATTTTTCATAGTCACCTAATTCAAGCACCGATAATCTATAAATAACCTCAAGCTCTCATTCTCCTTCTTGGTGAACAACACTGGGGCTACCCAAGGGGAAATGTTGGGTCTCACAAATACCTTATTCTAAAAGTCCTCCAACTACACCCTCTTATCTTGAATCTATGCGAGATCCATCCAATATTTTAGTGTAGATATCGGTGTCATATCAGGATGAAATTCAATACAAAATTCTATATCTTGGTGTGGAGGTAAACCCGGTACCTTCTTAAGGAATACGTCCACATACTCTGTCACCACTATAGAAAACTGATAGCCTAAAGCATCCATTTCTCCAAGAGACATGCTATCATACTAGTGAGTAATCGAATGAACTCTCTTATGCCTGAGATCATCCTTCTTCACCAAGGTTTCCTTATCACCCAAAAAGGAAAACCTCATTCCATCACAGTGTACACACCGCATCCTCTGCTTAAAATAATCAATATGGGCGTGAACTATGGATAATCAATCTATACCTAAGATGACGCCATAAGGCCTAATTGAGTCTTAAAAAAGATCTCATACAAAACTCTCACCTCCAAGCATCATATCACACTTTTGGAACAAGTGCATAATTTTTGTGTCACTACCTATCAAAGTCTCCAATCGCAAGGGTCGAGCCAATGGCTCAACCGAAATATCTAATTCTCAAACTAGAGAATTGGAAAGGAATGAATGACTCATGCCTGTGTCTATAAATACTAAAACTAAAATATAAAAGACATATATCATACCTTGTATCATTCCTGGAGCCTCAGGTTCATAGGCCTCAATATCCTGTAGATGACCTCATCCCTACCCACCAGCTCCCTGAGCCTAGTGTGGACCACCTAGGGGTGGTGGTGCTAATAGGTTGAACCTACAACCACCTATTGCTACCCTTTAATCCCATATGCCACATCTATCTTCCTAAAGAACACCCTACTCCTACCTATGTCTTTGTCTCGATGGCCCCTTAACCATCTCATGGTCAACTATATGATAGGTCAAACAATCCTGAGCTAGATGTCCCTGACTGCCATAGGAGAAACACCACATCAATATTGGCTAATTCAAGACACACTGAGATTCATGAACCATTGAAATTATGTACTTGAATCTCCTACTAAAGCGTCTGGCATGATTGGATCCCTATTACTATCATTGGTTTCCTACTGCATAGGTATCAACCACTGGGTGCCCACTATTATCACCCACTATCAGTGTCTTCTCTACCAGAAATCTCTCCACCACCAAGGCTCACTTAAGCACCCCAATATAGTTGGGAATGGAAATGGATACCACTAAATCCTTGATGTCATGGTGTAATCCCTTATTAAAGGATCGAGCTCTGAATAACTGATCTCACACCATATCCAAGGAGTAACATGAGAGATCAATAAACCTCATTAAATACTCCACCATGGTCAAACTACCCTGATACATGTGTAGAAGCTCATGTATGTGTACCGATCACAATGTGGTTAGATAGAACTCCTCCTTGAAGAGATGCTCAAAGTATGCATAGGAGAGAGTTTTCTCATCATGTGACTGGGTCACTAAGCTCCACTATCGCCCAAAAGATTCCTAATGAAGACTCACCATGAGAACTGCTATCTGATCTAAAGGTTTCCTCGCAAGGAGGAAAACATGAGTGACTACCTCTAGCTAATCCTCATCCACCTGGGGGAATGGATCACCCTAAAACCTAGGAGGTCTCTACCACTAAAACACATAAAATTCAATCAACCTATATGAATTCGCAATTGGTACTACCAGTGCTAGATACTGCACAATAGGTGGTGTTATAGCTGGTAAACCACCTTGAGGTTCTATCTTTAGTACAAGACCTTGTACTGATGCCTAATCGCTAAGTGAATCATGATCGTGATCACACAGTAGAATCCTAGTTGACTGTCTATATGGAGGCATCCCAAAATAAAACAAGACATACCGTGGTCAAAAGAGAGGTTGGAGGATCAAAACTTACCTTTGATATCACTCTATCATAACCCGACCCACCAGGGTCTGACTCATGAATACACTAAGACCACCTCCAATAGGTCAGTGGATGGAAACCAACACCAAATAGGCATATCCTATAAATAGGATGAATTAACCCTATGTACTTTCACACACACACATATCTCCAAGACCATAAAATGATGAAATATAAAACAACTAAAAACAATGAATGCATGCATCTAAGATCCCACATAATAGAATGAAAGTAATGTACTGAAGTAGAAAAAGGATCTAAATACAAGCCCAACCAAAAATGGTAAAGACTTCAACCTGCTCCAAGGGTGAGGACTATGTCAAATGTAAGCTCCCAATAAAACACCTCAACCTAAAAAACTCCATCTACACTTCACCCACTCCCTATCCTCCCAGGACACAGTCAAATGTGTCGTCATCTTCATAAGACATGAAATGTGTAGGCAAAACCCATGAAGGGGTGAGTATAACAATACCCAGTAAGACACCTCAAAAACACTAAATACAAAGCACCAAATATATTCATCTCAATAAAAGATATAATAATTACTATATAATAGAAACACCTAGATATACTTAGGAAAGACACCACACCACCGGGCAGTCATAACCAACTACCAGTCATAGGATTCTGCTTGAAGCAATTATCATTCCAAGAGAACCCACTCCATGAGTCATGATAACATTGAATACACTCGATAAATAGGTATATATATTTAGGATCCAGCCAAGAAAGATTAATATTCTAAGAAGACCCTAATACTCAGATAGGAGGTCATGCTCGGAATTGTTGGGGACACCATGAATCCAATATGGATTAAACCACTACATAGAGGAACACATGACAATGATACCACAAACCCTACTAATATGGCCTTCTAGATGGGTGATCAACTCCCTACTTAGGGAGGTCACATCAATTCCACAAAACCCACCTAGTTAACAAAGATGACAGAGGATTTCACTCTAATATCATAGAGGGACACCACAACTCTATCTGAGACTCAACCTCTATAGGGTATCGCAATCCTATGATTTGGATTTAATTTCACATTATACCCTTGAGGGAATGGACCAAGAGAACGCAATCAACCAAGACTGGACCAAACAATAGAAATGAAGAGCTATAAACACTCTTGAAGGGGTTTCACATCATGTCCAGCAATCCCCAAGTCTTCTTGTGTGGAAAAGAATCACACAACATTTAAGTCTTATAATACACAGCACGTATAAGGAGTACATAGCATGTAGAGGTCACCTAGAACTTGCATGTGTGTATTTGGTCATGTTCGTCTACTTTATCCCTCTCGTGCACCAACCTATGTACAGGTGGTCATGTCTATGTACACATGTATGTGTCCGTGTCCAAGTATATGGTGTGCCACTGGATGTGAACTTTTTCTTGTGTCTATGTAATTTTCAAACTACATGTTGAGCCATCATGGAGAGGTCACATGACATGTGATACTTATCTTCATCCTGAACCCTAGCTTCCACTGAGAGGGCCTCACAAAGTCTGTAATCCTAAAATACATGTTGTGTTGCTCGGGATTTTTTAGAAACCCTGGTTCTCTTCCATGTCATCCTCTACATCATCGGATCCACCGTCCTCACTAGAAAATATAGATCTGGGGTTTTCTAAGCCTCACATAACTATAGATGGTAGATCTAGGATTCAAATCTACTTGGGAATCATCCGTTCACACCATCTGTATTCGTGTCGTGCATCGCTTGGGAAAAAATAACAAAACTCAATTCAGTCTCATTATCCCTCAATCCATTGATCGTCATATTAAATCCTCAAACCATAACCACCATCAAGTTCTGTACCCACTGTTTTGATCCATTGCACTGAAGAATAGTCACGCAATGATCAGAAATTAGGTATTAGTTAAACTGTTGTCCAAAAGAAATATCAACGATGGTCAAATGAAGAAATATAGGGGGGAAACCATAATCCATAAAATGTGAGGTACAAACCTCAGCTATTTTTAATTTTTTCTTGATTAATTTTCATATAAGGAGAAAAATGAATAGGGATAAATCAAAACAAACAAATAAAAAATTCCATCAAATTTAATTCTATCGATGATGCGTGTATCAATTTTGTTCACGGAATTAATCCACATTCGTCTGGGATTAAATAATGAGATAGAAAACATAGAATCAAACATCTTACTTGGAGTTTGGATCAATAGTTGAAGAAGAACTATTGTTTTTTCGTCATTGATGAGATTCACGAACTTCGTTGGCGCAAAGATCCATGATATGATCCCGATCCATTTATGTTTACCAAGAAATATCTCCTCCAGCGGTCTCTAGGTCTCCAAGGTTTAGTGGCCAACCTTGGAAAAAAACTATAACCACATACTTATAGTAGAAATTAGTCACTACATCAAAATAAACAAAATAATAATAATTTATTTATTTTATTTATTTATGTCCATGATAACTTTTTTACAAATGGATCGTGCCGAAAAATTTTATGTCGTGCTCAGGGTAAAATCCATGTTCTGAACTCAACAATGCCCTTAAATTTCTGATCAAGGCATCTGTTTAGGAGTTATTCCACTTTTTCAGAAAAATTGTGTGTGCATGTTATTTAATATATTTAATATACTTCAAAGATTTATTTTGGGAACACCGGGCCTCGAAATCACATGTCATATCAACACCTAGCCTAAAAAATAATCCATATAATATCCAAAAATAATACACAAAAAATATGATTCATTATAATGAAAGAAAACAAATAATAATACTCAAAAACATTAAGATATTGTAACAATTTTTTGATATGAATCAATCCTTGATTGAAACTTCCTCTACATTGGAATCGATTTAGAAAAATTCCCCCTTTATCTAGTGGCTTCTACCATCCCATTTAAATTCATGAATAAAACACATGGTAACTCAATCTGGAGCAAAACATAGTTAAGAATAATGGTTTATAAAGTATATTTTAAAATGTGTAATGTTTTTTGTAGTTACCCAACCTTAGAAGCCCGAATATGGTGTCTACTACCATTACATTAGCATGATTAAAAGGAATCAAATCCAAAAGGATTGAAGAGTTCATTAGTATTGGTAAACCAAACACATATATGAGTCTTACATTATAATTGAATGCACTAATTACAACATAATTTGTTTCCTTTAAAGGGTAAATTTATTCCATCTAGAATATCCTTTCCTATAATTCTTAGTACACTTCTTGGATTCCTATGGAAAGGGAAGTAAAATAAGGGTGATCTTAAATACTCGGTAAGGGTTAAGTATAGTGGAAGCAATAATGAATCAATGAGAATAATAATTATGGAAAGGTAAATAACTAAACACTCATGTCATGTAATCAATAAACTGAGAAGGAAGTGTGTAAACAATATGACAAGGTAAATAAATGAAAACACATGTCATTTAAATAAATGGATAAGGCATAATCAATATGAAAAAGTAATAAATTGAAAATACGTTTTATTTAATCAATAAACTAAGAATGAAATTCATCCATAGACTTTTTCATAGTGAAAATATCATGGATAATAAATACTGAATCAAAATTAAGGCAATGCTTAATTATTGGATGTTATGTCTCAGTCACATAAAATCCTATACAGTCAGGATCTATCCTCTGGAAAGTTTAAAACTATAGGTAGAAACCCATTTAATTTGTGAAACTAATTTTTCTCATGATAACTTTTCGATGCATCGAGGGGCTATATAAAGTTCAGGCCCCACCTATCACTGCATGTCCAAAGCATTCCTCATATCGAGTAATATATTTAATTAATAAACAATATGTCTTAAAAAATATCTGTATTAAATAAATAAAATGGATTTATTAATATTTCCACAGTTAATGAAATAACTATCAAAGTAAATACCAAATGTATAAATGGTATACAGTTTAGTATTTAAACATATCCATGATAAATAATATGGATATTTAGTGGAAATGTAATGTTTAATGATCATAATAAATCTAATATTTCATGGAGGCTAAAAGGAATCAAGGAAGTGAATGTCAATACTATCCATAGCCAAATCAGTCATAAACCATCCAGATGAATAATAAGGATGGTATCAATATAACATGTCCTAAGTGGAGTAAAAATAAAGGGTTTTTGTCATTGATGAATTGAAATATTATAAAAATATATTTTAAAAACATTCTTAAGGAAAATATTCTTTTTATTTTGAAAAACATTTTAAAAAAAATTCTTTGAAAATAACTTTTCAAAAATATTTTGTTTAAAAATTAACCTTTTAAAATTGTAAAGGATGCTTTGAAGAAATGATGGTGGGTAAATCTATACATGTCGTACAAGGTAAAAATAATATGTCTTTTTCATAGTAAAATTGTTAGAAAAATGCCTTGTTAGGAAAGAGACAAGAAGATTATTTTGAAATAATTAGTAAAAGACAAAAAGGGTAAAAATTTATTTAATAAATCATTTTATAAAGGATAAAAAAATTGAAAACCTTTTTAGAAAATAGGGTTTTTATATGAAAATAGGTTATCCGACTAAAGAGGGAAATGAAGTCGGGTTTTCAAAAAAACATTTTCTAAAACATTTTGAGTACCAAACAGTGGGAAATGGTATTATTATTTTTAAATTTCATTAATAACTAGAGAAGAATATTATTAAATGATTTATTAAACAATGATCCAATAATTTCCTATGATGAAAATTCAAGTGTAAACAATCTCAAACAAAATGATATTGTGAAGTAAACCCTTGAAAAGACCATAATGTTGATGTAAGAATCAATAAATGAATATATTATGTGTTTCAAATTTAAATCTACATAAAAAAAGTGTAGATACAATAATATATAGTAAAAATTTATTTCACACATAATCTTATAATATTAATGACAACGAGGAAGTAATATAACCCAAAGAAAAGAAATTGGGTTATGAAATTATTTTCCACTTGGAAATGTTTAATTAAAATCCCCTTAGATGAAATAATTAAAATTGAAACTTGAAATATCATTAATAATTAATGAATAATTATATTACATGTCAAAGTGTTAGTATTTATACCATATATAAGAAATTTGGTGCACAATAATAAAATATGTCTCAAAGAATCGAAATTAAGATGAAGTCCCATACTACTTGGTAATTTTTGAATTATAATACCCGTGAAAGAAATAATTTCAAATTAAACTATAAATACCATTAATATGAAATAAATAATGATATAAAATAAAATAGGTTCATTATATACACCATACAAAATAATTAAGTGGTGAAAATGGTGTATGTCTCACGGAAAGAAAAGTGAGACAAGAATCTCTTACCTTGTATTTCCTTTTGGGTGAACATATTTTAACCTCATTTATAATGGTTTTAAACATGTAAATAATTAATAATAGAACCATAATAATATTTATAATATCATATATTATCTTCTTATAATATATTATTACCCTTTTGTTAATAATCTTTCATTATTTTCACTATTTCGAGTGATAATTGCCCAGTTTTTCTAGTATTTTTTGAATTGTTATCTTTCTTATTATTACATTGGCCATAATTTCATGATATAAAGGATTTAACCCATTATTTAAATATAATATATAATCATTATAAATATAATTATAATAATCCATGATATTTGGAGATAAGAAAATAAATTCATCGTTCATAGAGATGGTAGGTCGTACGTACGCATAAACGCTACTTTCATATCTTTGTCGTATGAAAATTAAATGATATATATATATATATATTATAATTAAAATTTAATATTTATTTCATATTTGTCACATATTTTTATTTAAAACCATTCCTAATACATTCCATGCATAGCATGAATGAATCACATCGCTCCAAGAAGGCGGTAGTCCACACATCCACAAACGAAGTTATCGTAACCCCACAAAATGGAACGCATGAAGGTATGTGTTATATAATAATTAAATAAGTATAAATAAATTATAAATATCATATATAACATATAAAAATAGTATTTACATCATAATTATCACCATGATAGGTGGTAAAGGAAGAATGAATAGTCATCATTTTGTGTGGTCGTAGTCTGTCGTGCACACGAATGGTAAGTTTGTTACCCATTGGATGGAAGTGTGTGTAAGTGTAGGTAGAAACATTAGAATAAAAACATATAATTATATTTAGTATACTTATTTCATTATATAATCATGTAATAATAAAATTTTATGTGGGTGGACAAAGAAATAAAATGAAAGTGATCGTTGAAGAATGTTACCTCGTTTTCCAGTAACTCCTTTTAGTATATACCAAAAGACTTCCTTGGTTGGATTTATGTAAAAGTTGAGGATTATATGTTGAGGTAAGGTATTTTTTAATATTATTTTGTCATATTTTGGGTGAACCAAATGGATTTATACGTGTGTACAAGTGGGAGTGGTAAGTTCCTTTTTATAGTGGAGGAGTGACATTCTTATAAATTTTTTAAAAGAGAATTACATCCATATTTTTTCCATTTAAAGTGGCTAAAATAATGGTAAAAATTTTATAAAAGGTATTATATGGTATAAATATGTCCATTTAATGGATTTTGGACAAGTTTATAGGTTATTTGAGGCCTTAAGTTTTAGGTTTAGTCATTTGTTAAGATAATTTTTCTCTTAATCGGTGTAATTAATTTTAATCACTTTTACTAATATTTTTGGTAAAAAATTAAGATGATGTTATTATAAATTAAAAATTAATATAATTACAAATATGGAATCCATTTTTTCAAATTAAAATCACATAACTTGTAGAAATTAATTTAAAATTAATCCCACAGATGGGAGGACAATGCGGGTTTTTAAAGTAGAAATGTTCAACATTTTGCTATGTTTTTATATCCAATTTCGAAGTGAAATTGATTTTAATGACATAAATTAGATTAATTGATATATAATTTATATAATTTTACTTTAAAACAAATTTTAAATATAATTTAACATTATAAATAAATTATATGAAAAAACAATTTGGAATTAAAATTCAGTATTTTTCATTATTTATCAAAAATGAAACTTTCATATAAAAATACCAAAAAAAACCCTAACCTAATTTTAAAGTTTCACTTTAAAAAATGAAGTTTATTTTTTCATAAAAAATTTATAAAATTTCCAAAATTTATATTTAAAATAGGTTCACCATCAAAAGGCGGTAGGCTTTTATAAAAATATAGGTTTTTATGTGTAAAATTGGGTTTGTTCTTATCTTATGTGTATCAAATATATTTATGAATATCAAAAATATTTGATGGAATATAATATAATATATATATATATGTGTGTGTGTGTGTGTGTGTGTTACATTAATATCACTCGCTAATTGTAATTAATTTAATTTAATAGGATAAAATGACTTTGTGAGCATAAAAATAGTTTTTTATAAAAACGTTTCTTTTATTTTCAATTGGTTATTATATTCATTTATAATTAATTTATAACTAATGAATTAAACCATAAATTTTTATAAGTTATTTAATACTATTCATAATCACTAATTTAATGGCTAGGTTATATATTATTATTTTAAATAATAATTTTTTAATAATATATTATTATTTGGTAAAACTTGGTATTACGTGTAACGCAAGCTGTCAAAGAAAGTCTTTATTGCGTGTAATGTAAGCTAACTCAGTATTGTGTGAATTGCAATATATATCATAGATTGAATTTATTTAAAATATTAATTATATTGTAAAGTCTCGGGATATTATATTCTCTTACCCACTTGGTGTTTCATGTCATAAACGCTATCGAATACAATTTTCTTATTTTAGAATTTTGAGGCGTTACATTCTCCCCACATTAATTAAATTTCATCCTCACAATTTAAAATCAACCTTGGTAATAGATCATTTTATATTTCCTATGATGAATTCCCACAATGTGATAAGGGTTCATAAAATAACCTCTAGAAAAGATAGAAAGTGAAGTATAAATTTCACATGGACTGATATGTAGCTAGGTCTCTAAGTAGGAGAACATTAGTGGAAAATAAAAATATGGACTTGGAGGAAAGGCTTAAATAATTATAGGGAGTTATTGAGATAATCAATCACAAAAATGTAAATTATTATTGTAATGTTTAGGGCCTTAAATCCCTAAATTCATGATAATTTAATACCATTGGTTCAAAAAAAATTAAGGTATTATGACAACATTTTTTTATCATTTTTCTGATGTTGAGTAATTATTTTACTGCCTAAGAATATAAGGAAATATAATTAATTTATACATTTCAATTTCATATGAACAATTCCATCTTTTGGTTTTACTTCAATCAATTTTCAATTCATCGATTACTTCAAGAAATGAATACCCAAAAATTAACTTTGATGTCTGGGGCACTAAAATACACTTTTAACGAATCAAAAGGCCCATAAAAGAGTGAAAAGTGTAACTATTTGTCTCTAACTATTATATAAAGTCAATATGGTTAATAAATTAATCTATAAACCTAAAAATTTATACTATTGGTTCATCATTAACATTTATTCATCAAATTTTTTAACTAAAAAAATGAGACATTAACTGGGAGATCATATAGTCCAGTGGTAGGCATGAAACCCTTATCATCCTTTAGTCATGGGTTAAATCCCAACCACCTTACTGGATTTTATGGGTTGTCATTTGGAATACATGTTTTCCTTTTTCTATAACCATATTAATATAATTTCAAAAATAATTATGATGTGCATACTTGAAATAAGGTTAATCGCTAAAAATCTTTTTAACTATGGTTTTCAATACAACCCAAATATATAAATACTTTATCCATTTATTTCCACATAGGTCCTTAATTGGTATAGATTTTATCTTATAAAAGTGTTAATTGACTCGGTTAATGCCCAGGTTCCCCACATTTAAGTCACTAAACTCCAAATAGATCCTTAGGATGATTTTTATTTCCTTCGATCGTACTCTTTGTTTTTCATCGTCAATTATTTGCTTTATGTACTTATTTCCAACACATAAAGTATTACCCCATTATATTTAGATACTTTATTGTGTGTCTACTTCCACATTTTTTGCATGAGGGAAATTAATCCCTTTTTCTCCATCGTATCCACCACTTTAACTCTTAGAAAACTCCATCCCTCCCTTCTCTGGTGAGTCTAGGAGTTGGTTATGGTATATGTTGTTAATCATATTTTGGGAAAACTTATTAGTCATAAACATGATATCTTTCACTCCTATCAAAATTTCGTTTGGTTTCTCATTTCCACCACTTTTTCCTTCATGTTCAATGTTAACATGATTCCTTCAGGTTACGACCGCTGAATAAAACCAAAAAGAATAGTGTGAGCAATAATTATCATAGTGGGAAAAACATAAAATAATGTTTAGGCTGTCTAAATATTGACACATTATTTTCAATATAAGACACCTTGGATTTAACCTAGTTCATTCATTAATGTTATGTATTCAAATCCTTCATGATGGATTATAAAGAAAATGTGAATTATCCTAAGCATATCTCCCAAGAGTGTCAAACCGGGTGTGTAGTAAGGCTTGTTGTTGTGTACCAAGTTATGCTCAATTTAGGACTGACATACCTTTTCAGAGTTATTACCCCTAGGTACATCTATTCCAGAACCATGTCCACTTATAGTATCCAAATAGGGATTTATTGATAGTAAAACCACATAATATCTATCTAACTAAAAATTTAGGATGTTATTCTATTATTATCCTCAAATTCTATCTTAGGCTTATGTTTTATAATCTATGTTTCTCTAAATATAATTATCAAGGTTGCTACTAAACTTCCTTTTATACCAACTATGATGACCCAACCCTAGAACATGGATCCAGTGTCTACTACCATTACATTGACATGATTATAAGGGATAAAATTCTAAAGGATCAAAGAGTTTAGTAGTCTTAGTAAACCAAACACATGAATGAGTCTTACATTACAATTGAATACACTAATTATAGCATTTTTTTTCTTTTGAGGATAACTTTATTCCATCTAGAATATCCTTGAATATCTTTCTTATTACACTTCTTGGATTCCTAGGTAAATGTAAATAAAATAAGGTTGAGATCAAATGCTCAGTTTGGGTTAAGTATAGATGAATAAATAATGGATCAATGAGAATGATCATTATGGAAAGGTAAATAACTGAACACACATTCCATGTAATCAATAGACTGAGAAAGAAGTGCATAAACAATATGGAAAGGTAAATAACTAAAAAAACATGCCATTTAAATGACTGGATAAGGCATAATCAATATGTAAAAGTATGAAATTGAAAAAATGTGCCATTTAATCAATAAACTGAGAATGAAATGAATCCATAGACTTTTTTATAGTGAAAATATCATGGATAATAAATACTAAATCAAATGAATTCAATGATTAATTATTGGACATCATGTCTCAAGCACATGAAAACCTTTAATGTCAAAATTTATCCACTGAATAGTTTAAAACTATAGGTAGAAACCTGTTTAATTTTCACAACTAATTTTTATCATGAGAACTAGTCGATGTATCGGGGGATATATAAATTTTGGGCCCCACCCATTACAGCATGTCCAAATCATTACTCATGTCGGGTAATCGATTTAATTAATAAACAATATGCCTTATCAAATATCCATATTGAATAAAGAATACAGATTTATCAATATTTCCCCAGTTAATTAAATAACTATAAAAGTAAATACCATATGTAGAAATGGTATATAGTTTAATAAATAAACATATCCATGATAAAAAAATATGGATATTTAGGAGAAATTTAATTTCTAATGATCATAGGAAATTGAATATTTCAAAGGGACTAAAAGGAATCAAGGAAGTGAATGTCAATATTATCCTTGTCCAAATCAATCATAAACCATATAGAGGAATAATAAGGATGATATCAATACAATATATCCCAAGTGGAGTAAAAAGAATGGTTTTTTGTTGTTAATTAATGGAAATATTATAAAAATATATTTTAAAAACATTATTGAGGAAAATATACCTTTTATTTTGGAAAACATTTTTAAAATCTATTTTTTTAAAATAACTTTTCAAAAACATTTTGTTTAAAAATTAAACTTTTAAACTTTCAAAGGAAGCTTCAAATAAATTATGGTGAGTAAATCTATACATGTATTACAAAGTAAAAAGAACATTTCTTTTGCATGATAAAAAGGTTAGAAAAATGACTTGTTTAGAAAGAGATAAAAAGATTCCTTTGGAAACATTTGTAAAAGACAAAAAGGGTAAAAATTTATTTAATAAATCATTTTAGAAATGATAAAAAAAAAATTAAAACCTTTTTAGAAAACATGATTTTTATAATAAAATGAGTTTTCTGACTAAAGAGTGAAATGAAGTCAGGTTTTCTTAAAAACATTTTCTAAAACATTTTAAGCACCAAAAAGTATAAAAATGGTACTATTACTTGTAAAATTTCATTAATAACCATAGGATGATATAATTAAAGGATTTATTAAACAAGTATCCAATAATTTACTCTGATGTAAATTCAAGTGTAAACA
Source organism: Viscum album (assembly GCA_963277665.1). Taxonomy (NCBI): domain Eukaryota; kingdom Viridiplantae; phylum Streptophyta; class Magnoliopsida; order Santalales; family Viscaceae; genus Viscum; species Viscum album. Next base: position 400,177,028 of record OY728148.1, read on the forward strand.
ATCCCAAACAAAATGATATTTTGAAGTAAACCCTTGAAAAGACCATAACGTTGATGTGAGAATAAATAAATGAATAGACTATGTGTGTCAAATGTAAATCCAAATAAAAAATTTCATATATAATAATATATATTAAAAATTTATCACACACATAATCTTATAATATTAACAACAACGATGAAGTAATATAACCCAAAGAAAAGAAATTGGGTTATGAAATTATTTTTCACTTGGTAACACTTAATTCGAATACCCTTAAATGAAATAATTAAAATTAAAACTAAAAATAACATGAATAATTAATGAATCATGATATTACATGTCAAATTTCTAGTATGTACACCATATATAAAAAATTAGGTGTATAATAATAAAGTATGGCTCAAAGAATGGAAATTGAGGTAATTTTTGAATTATACTCCTCACAAAACAAATAATTTCAAATGAAACTATAAATAACATTAATATAAAATAATTCATGATATAAAATACAATAGGGGAAATATATACACCACATAAAATAATTAAGTGGTGAAAATGGTGTATGCCTCACAGAAAGAAAAGTGAGACAAGAATCTCTTACCTTGCGTTTACTTTTGGGTGAACACCCTTTAACCTTATTTATAATGGTTTTAAACATTTAAATAACTTATAAAATAAGCATAATCATATTTATAATATCACATATTATCTTCTTATAATATCTTATTACCTATTTATTAATAATATTTCATTATTTTCATTATTTCGGGTATTAATTGCTCAGTTTTTCAAGTATGTTTTGACTTGTTATTTTTTATTCTTACTTCGATCATGATTTCATAATATAAAGGATGTAAACCATGATTTAAATATAATATATACTTATTATATATTTAATTATAATAATCCAAAATATTTGGAGAAAATAAATGAAATGCATCGTTTATAGAGACGGTAGGTCGTACGTATGCATGAACACTACTTCCATCTCTTTGTTGTATGAAAAATAAATGATGTGTGTGTGTGTGAAATAATTCTAGTATCATATTTATGTCACATATTTTTATTTAAAAACATTCCTAATACATTCCATGTATATCGTGAATGAATCACATTGCTTTGAGGAGGTGGTAGTCCACACGTCCACAAACGAAGTTATCGTATCCCCACAAAATAGAACGCATGAATGTATGTGATATATACGAATTAAATAAGTATTAATAAATTATAAATATAATATATAACATATAAAAATATTATGTCTATCATAATTTATATCATGATAGGTGGTAAAGGAAGAATGAACAATCATCATTTTTCAAGGTGGTAATCCGCCATACACACGAACAATAATTTCGTTACCTATTAGATGGAAGTGTGTGTAAGTATAAGTTGAAACCTTAGAATAAAAAAATATAAGTATATTTAGGATAATTAGTTTATTATATAATCATGTAATGATAATATTTTATGGGTTTGGATAATTAAATAAAATCAAAGTGATCATTGAAGAATGTTACCTCGTTTTTGGGTAACTCCTTTTGGTTTATACCAAAAGACTTGGTTGGATTTATGCCTAATGTTAGGATTAAAGGTTTATGTGTAACACCCCAGGTAAATAAGGAATATGACATTTTCATATTTATCCATATTTTTGAATAAAATATTGATATGACTTTAAAGGGGACGCTATGCTCGATGGCGTACCCAACACGCAACAACGAGTTTCTTCGGAATCTTACGTTGCACTCTAATAATAAAATAATATTATTTTAAATGGTAGTTAACATGTAGCCGTTGTAATGGCGGGAATGAATAGAAATAACTAAAATATGATTATATATGTTCTTAAATATTTTTACATTTATACAATAAAAGATAAAGGCTTAAAATACGGAAAGAATTAAATTTTAGGCGTATATGCCCTAGTTTTCACTAAAGGTTCACTTATCACCTTTTGATGGAGAACCTTCATTAAATATAGTTTTGTTCACTCTTAAAAATTCTTTTGGACCAAATAAAACTCTTATTAAGAATCGGGACATCAAAATTTACTTTGTGTAAATTTTTGGTATCTTTCCGATAAAGTTCATTTTTTTAATGAAAAGTGTAAAATGTTGTATTTTAATTCAAAACCACTTTTTAATCTAATTTATTTATATGATTAGATTATATTTTGAATTGGTTTTAAAGTGAAATTAGAAAATATTTTTACCATTAAATCCAATAGTGGTCGTTGGAATCAATTTCACTTTGAAATCAGACTTAAACTAGTGTCAATCTTTTGATACTTATTGTTTCATAAAACACGCTATTTGTCATGACAGCGGGAATTAATTATTAAATTAATTAATGTGACCTATATGTTTTGAATTTTGTAAAATGGACTTCATTTTTGAATTCGGAATATCAAATATAGCTTAGGGTGAATTTTTGGTAATTTTCTGAAAAACTTCAATTTTTGATGAATAGTGAAACCACTAAGTGGTAATCAAGCAAACTGATTTTTCAGTTAAATGAAAGTTTACCACTAATGTGTACTGAATTTTGAAAATCCGACATACATGGTTGTCATTAATAAGTAAAATGTGGTTCAATGAGATTAAAATAATTTTTTGGTGAATAGTAACTTATTAAGTTCTTAATCGCGATTAGTGGTAATTAGTGTAGTTTAAGGTATAAATAATGCTTTAATAATATGAAATGACCTAGACACATGTCCCAACCTTATTGGTTGTGTCATGGCCGACCAATACAAGCCATGGGTCAACTTGGGGACCCCATGGAGACACTTTGGTTTGGAAATGACATAAATAACTTTTTATTAAATGTTAAAGTAAAAATGACACAAACAAGAGATGTTTTAAGAAAACAATTTTTACATGGGGTTATAAAGATCAGATTTTTGATTATAAATATTCATTGGAAAGCTAAAAAGATTGACTACATCATAGTATTTTTTTTATGATTTTTAGACATTAAATAAATTAAATTATTTATGACATAATAATGATGCAGCGATGACATCATTATTTGATGATTTAAATAAAATGGAAAGATAATGTAAAATATATAAACTAAACATGTCCAAAACCAATTGTATGAGTGGATTTCGAACCCTTATCACCTTATACACTAATTATATCAATGTGGGACCTTTTAAAACCGAAACACATTTTCAAATAAAGTAATATTTCTTTACTTTCCAAAAGTGCCCCTCCTCTCCTCTTATAAAAGGCCTCCACCTCTACCTCATTTCACACACTCCTCAAGCCTTTGGCTCGGCCAACCCCTGCCCATTTACTCTCTCCACATCCCTCTCCTCATCCTAGAGGATTCCCTTTGGGCAGAATCCTTTCAAAGGAAGCCTTTAGGCTCAAATCAAAAGGAGTTACACTTTTAAAGGTAATTCTTTCTCTCGTGTTCATTTGTTTTATTTTGCTTCTCCAATCCACTAAACTCTTTTTATTTACTTCTTTTGTAACAACACCAGTATCTTAAATATACTAGGATGTTGTTATAAGATTTATTCGAGCTACACTCTCACACAACTACATCAAATGGTTAAAGAACATACGGTTTCCGTGGATGGTGAAATTCTGCCTCCCGAAACGATGATTGTTCAATACTCATTTAACACCTTCAAAGGTGGCCATTATGATGTCACTATTTTTATATATGATATATAATATGTTTATGTTTTATTTATGCTTCTGTATTTTTCATTTTTGTCTTACCTTTATGGCTTCCATTATGGGTATACGCGATATCTTCATTTAAGGAAGTGCGGACTACCGCCCCCTCAAAGTGATTTGATTCGTTAAATACCATATGTGGGATGTATAAAGGATGGAAATATGATATTATATATGATATTATACTGGAATTATAATATACCTTTATATCATTATTATTCCATTCTATAAAATACGAAATAGAAATGAAAGTAGCGTTCATGCGTACGTACGGCTTACCATCTCCATGAACGGTGCAATTCATTTCTTACCTCTAAATGATTATGTAATGTTATAAATGCATGCATGTACTGGATATATATGAAATATATGATATCTACATAATGAATACAATTCTGGATATAATAAACATTTGGCCACACGAACAACATGTAATTGTAAGAAGTCCACTTTCGACTTAAGAACCAAATATCGGCAAAACAAATATTATTAACTTAAATGATTACATAATGTTTATGACATGGTAATAAGTGGTATAAAAGTAATAATTAACTTGAAAAAGGTTCTTAAGGAATTATAAATTAACTCAAGTTTATTATTCAGGAGATTAAAGAACGATCGAGTCAAGTCGGACCCGAGGTAAGGGATCCTACACCTCTCTTTCTTTTTAAGTACACTCTTTTATGTCATTCCTTTTAAAGATCATATTTCTTGTTATTGGGATGATCTTTTATATTACATTTACTGTAATTTATATGTTCATGTGATGAGAGACCCTATTCTCTCTCATCAATCCATTTTGGAAGTTTTAAGTGGCGCCATTAGGCTGCTGAGTTTTCGTAAGGGGTTTTTTCATCTCACTTTTATTCCCGTGAGATTTATGATACATTTGCCACAATTTCCTTTGAGTGGTGTATGTAATGACCATTATTTTACTCATTTTGTAATATTCTTTCATTTATTAGTATTTACATCAATGATGTATTGTCCTTCTTTCACGGGTCGTATGTTTCGAAAGATACCCATGTCGGTAAGGGAACCTTTCACCCTCCTCTTTTTAAAAGACTTCTTTTGTTGGGCCTTTTAATGTACATATTGTTATGTTGGCATATGTTCTCATATATCCTTATTGATTTAAATTTTATGTCCAAGTGATGAGATAGTTTTTTTATCTCTCATCAACTCATTTTGATGTGACACCGTTAGGCTGTCAAGGGAACTTTTTAACCCAATTTCGATTTCTTTGGGTTCAACATGTAGTCATTGAATATGTCATCCATTGAATATGTGTGAATGACCTTTTATTTTTTTACACTTAATATCCACTTATATTGGGTGTATTTATATTTTTCACACATATTTTGAGATTGATTTTTCCTTAATTTAAGGATACCTTCTTTATAAGGGATTTCATCACATTTGACATTTCTATTGAGGGTTCATTGTTGTTATGCACCAATTCACTCTTATATGGTGTATATACTATCCTTTGGAGTATTATATCATGAATCCTTTTATTCTCATGATATTATAAAGTTCTGACTAAATGTTATTCCTCGATTATTGTATTCAAGTGTCTCTAATTTTGGTAAAACCCCTTTAACCAAAATATCGTTTTAAATGTTTTAATTATTTGTTCTTATTAATATCCATGTTTTCAAAATGGTTTTAAGGATTTATTTTTATGGATATTAATGGTTTAAAATGTTAAAAGCTTCAAGGTGGTATGGGACACTTTGATTCAAAAATCTCTTTATTAAATGTTTTAAATGGTTTTGGAAATGGTTTCTTTTTGAATGGATTCATTATTTCAATATCCTAAAATGTTATATTGTGATTGAAATGTGGAAATGTTATGTTTCCTTTATTCATGTTTATGTGATACGATTATGTTATGGTTCTTGGGCATTGTTATGAAGAACGGGTGGTTCCGTGATAAACTAAGGGCGGGTGAGCCCGATATAGCTCTCCAATGCATTGGGTAACGCGAAGGAGTGAAACGTTAAGGTTTCTCCGAAGAGATTTAGGGAATATACTGTGATGGGTATTCCAAACGTAACCAAGAGGGTTACTCCCTACGTAAGAATGTTATGAATGCCTCAAGTTACCTTTATGTCTTATGTTTTCTATGATTTATTCATGGTTTGATGAGGTATGTTAAAGTGCCTATGTTTTATGGGTAAAGTATGATTTCATTATTATGTATATATGAACTCATGTTTCTTTTCCATATTTTTTATAACCCTTACTGAGATTTTTATGCTCATCCCAAGTTTTTGAAATGTTTTTCACAGGTCAAGGGAAAGGTACATGACGTGATGATAGTGTCAAGGATGTGTCAAGAAAGAATCCATGTTATATATTAAATATGTTTCTGTTTATGGGAAGAATGAATACTGTCTTTTATGTAACCACTTCGTTTAAATGTGAAATGTAATGAAAGTTTCATGATCTAATTCTCTAAAACTCTAAACCTGAAAAGATCCTCAATGTGTAATCTTGTAATAACTCAAGATTAAGTAAGGTTTAAGGCTGGGTCCTTATATTATGAGAGGGATTTTGAGATATTATTTGATCATTTTTTGGGTGAATAAAAGGTCTTGAGATATGTGAATAAGTGGGAGGGGTGAGTGCTTTTTTATAATGGAGGATGGGTAACATTCTTTTAAATTTTTTAAATAGGAATTTCACCCACATTTTTCTCATGTAAAGTGGATCCAATAATGATCCAAATTATAAAAAAAAGGATTATAGGGTTTAAATATGTCCATAAAATTTATTTTTTAAAAGTTTATAGGTCATTTGGGGCCTTAAGTTTGAGGTTTAGTCTTTTGTTAAGCTATGTTTTCTCTTAATCACTGTAATTAATTTTAATCACTTTCACTAATATTTTTGGTTAAAAACTAATTTGAACTTATTAAACATTATAAATTATTATGATTCCAAATATTGAATTAATTTTTTAAAATTACAATAACAAAATTTATATAAATTAATTTAAAATTAATCCCACATATGAGAGGACAATGCAGGTTTTTAAAGTAGAAATGTTCAAAAGTTTACTATGTTTTAATATCCAATTTCAAAGTGAAATTTATTATAATAACCTGAATTGTATTAATTGATATATAATTTATATAATTTTAATTTAAAATAATTTTAAAATATAATTTAAATTTATAAATAAATTATATGAAACAAGCAGTTTTGAATTAAAATTCAGTATTTTTCACAATTCATCAAAAAATGAAACTTCACAGAATAATAATAAAAATTCACCATAACCTAATTTTTCTATTTTTATTTCAAAAATTGATTTTATTTTGTTATATTAGATTTATAAAAGTGTCAAAATTTATATTTAAAATAGGTTCTCCATCTAAAGGCGGTAAAACTGCTTTTATAAAAATATAGATTTTTATATGTAAAATTGAGTTTGTTCTTATCTTATGTATATCAAATATATTGGATGAATGTCAAAAATATTTTATTGAATATAATATATATATATATATTAAATTAATATCACTTATTAATTATAATTAATTTAATTTTTTAGGATAAAACGATTTTGTGAGCATAAAAATAGTTTTTTAGAAAAACATTCTCTTTATATTCAATTGGTTCTTATATTCATTTATAATTAATTTGTAACCAATGAATTAAACCATAAATTTTCATAAGTTAGTTAATCCTATTCATAACTGCTAATTTAACGGCTAGGTTATATCTTATTATATTAAATAATAATATTTTAATAATATATTGTTGTTCGCTAAAACTCAGTCTTGCGTGTAACACAATCTATCAAATAAAGTCTTGGTTGCGTATAATACAAGATAACTTAGGATTGTGAGCATTTAAATATATATCATAGATTTAATTTATTTAAAATATTATTTATTTTAAAGTCTTGATATATTATATTCCATTACGCGCTTGGTGTTGTGTTTCATTCACGCTATCAAATACAATGTTCTTATTTTAAAAGTTTAGAGCGTTACATTTTTGTTAAGGGTGGAATTATGACATAGTATAAAGAACATTTTGTCAAAAACTATTCCTAAAATTATTCTTATATGTTGTATGGCTATAAATTGAAATTTATGGCTCTTCGACAACTTGGCATGGTCTATAAAAGCTTTTTTCCCCTTCAAAATAGACATTTTACTAAGGATGGAAACAAGGTGGAGAAATAATAGATCATACTAGTATTTATCTGCTCACATGCGGGGTAAGGTGCCCCAAACATGTGTTGACCCATAACTTCAAGGAAAATTTTATTATTTCTCCATGATCCACAAGGAATCGTAGGGAATTAATTCCCTATGGAGAAATTTAAAAAATATATATTAAAAAATGAAAAATTATATTAGTATTTTTAGAAAAGAACTATTTAAAAATTATTAGTTAATATTTATACAAAGAAACTAATTAAATTATTAATATATCATCAAAAAATAATTATACAAGCATAGAATTCAAATAATTCATCAAATTTAAAAAAATATTATAATAAAATTGAACAAAAAATTGAAAATAAATGCAAATATAGTACTTAAAAACAATAATAAATAGTAATATAAACCTGAAATCAAAAATAATTCATATGTGATTTGTAGTTATAAGGATATTAACACAATGATTCATAACATATGACATAGGATTGAGGAAATTTAGAATAAGAGTAAGAAGTTTGTTTTTCATAATTAAATTTAAATTAAAAACATAATATATAAGTATATTTTACTATAAAATTACAAAATAATATACATGTTTAATATTTATATCATGTTTCAATATATCTATAAAAATATATTTTTAAATAGTTCTAAAACTTATTATATATATTTTTAGAAAAAAAACATGTTTATGATTAATAGTTTAATAAGAATAGGTTTTTTCAAATGAATGCAAAATAAAAAATGCACCGAATGCAAAAAAATGATTTATTAACAATTTTTAATTTTTTAAACATATTTTATTATAAAAATATTTCAAGGATTATAAATCATGTATAAATTATTAATAAATAATGAAAATATAAATAAAGAATTTCTTTTTCGGAGTTCTGCGGGGCAATACTATACAAGATTTCCCCACAGTGAAATATTTTTTATGAGGCAAAATCTTTCCCCAAACCTTGATTCACTGGGAAAATTCATATTCATAGAGCTAAGTGAGGCAAGCTTCATTTTACATCCCTTTTTTTTACTTCAAAACACCTTCAAATTATGCGGTCTCACATAGAACCTCATTTGTTGGCCAAAGACACCTAAATAAATCATTTAAACGTAATAAAACATGAATTATGTGGTATCTGGATAATTCTAACATGAAAAGGTGAAAAAAACACAAAATGGGTTCATTAAACTCTCCTACACTTAAACTTTATTTTCCTTCAAGGAAAGACCTAAAAAATAATTTAAAGGAGGACTCAAAAGAACATTCATTAACAATGCAACACCTATCAACTAAAAAAATATTATTTTGAATGAATAAACTTAGATACGGGCATTCACCCTTAACATATCACATGTTCCAAAAATAAGAAACCAAAGTATATTCAATCTCATTTTTCAAATTCTCACACATAAAATAAATTTTGTTTGAATAAAAAAATCCTTCTTTGTTGAATACAAAAGAACCTATATCAATTTTCATCATCTCATACACCTATAAAAGATAAATAAATAAATTTTCAACATAAAATGGTGAGTGGCCACTTTTATAAGTCACATGGTCTCATTAAATTATAGATTTTAACATAAAGTAGGTCCCTTGCCTTTTGGGTATCATTTTTGAAATATCAAATTTTTATTTGTGGTGAAATAATAACATTGCATTTTGTTACCCAAAAAATTCTAATAACTCAACTCATTTAATTAAATACAAATCATTTAATCGTGAGATTAATGCCATGTATCAATCACATGAGGAGTGTCAATAAACTCAGGGGATCAAAAAAGCATAAAAAGGATTTCAATTACAATAGTTACCTTGCGTTAAACTACTCTATAAAAATTTCATATTTAAATAACAAATTTTGAGATGAAAAATAAAAAATGTTTTTATAAATTTTTCTAATTCAACACACCCAAAATAATGGTTCATCAATCCAATATATGAAAAATATCAAGCTAATTCAAAAAAATTCTTTATCATTTAACAAATATACAAGTGTGTTTGTTTAGAAAATGACCTTAAATAATCCCTAAAAAAGTATTTCAATGTTGGTTACAAAAGATTCACAATTAAATAATGGTATATATGGAAATATACCCCACCTCAACTCTAAACATCATTTATAATGTATAATTTTAAGGTTGGTATAAATATGAATCTTATGATGTAAGTAATTTTAATTCACATAAAAAAGAAATGGCATAGCATATTAAGAGAAAAATAGTCCCATTATAGTTGTTTATGCCACTTCCCAAGGCTCATATGAATGGAAGTCCTCAACTCTTCATATATGTTCAATTTTAAGTCTTGAAAATTAAAATAAATCATATAAAATCACAATACTATTCTTCAATGATGTTAAATATTATAAATGAATCTCTATATAAAAAATCAACGAGTGTATGAGATCACCCTCATCCAATGTAAATATAGGGTCTCAAATGATATTAAAAAATGGTGTTAATGGTGTGAATTAAATTTAGTGATTGAAAAATAAAGGGAAGGGGGAAAAAGAGGGAAAAATGAAAAAAAATCTCTTTGTTGATGGGATTACTTTGGAAGACTTTTCTATTGTATGTGTAACCCTGAAGTTTGTTATGTGAAAATGATTTGAGGAAGAATTATTTTTTCTTTTTTGGATATATTTATAAAGAACCATTTGGGTTTATATGATCCTTGAATTTGAGGCAATTATAGGTTATTAATTTTTGGGATGAAAATGCGATGTATGAGATAACATTTGTGGTTAAATTATGTTTTGGTTATTTTGAGGAATTTATCTCATTTTGGGAATGTTATAAAATATAGTTTTTGAAAAAGGACAGCATGCAGACCGTGTGACAACCCGTCGCGTCGGACAAAGCTGCGGGAATCGAACCCACAACCAGAGTGTGATTGGAATTTATTTCCTACCACTGGACTATGTGAAGTCCCTGGTTAGTGTGACTAATTATTTTTAGTTAAATGATTTTATTGATAAATAATAAGTTGATTTGGGATATTATGTCTTATTAGATGGATATCCTTAGTATAGGAAAATTATTTGGTGATTAAGTGGTAAATTTTATTTTGGAAGACATTCGCTATGTTGGGGAAACTATATGCCTAAGGAAAATAGAATACTATGGGATTTCATTTGAGGAGTAATGGTGGATTTTTATCTATGTTTTCATTGTGTATTTATAGTGATTTGGGTTATTTATGGAAATGATTAATCTATCATAGAGAATATGTGATTAGGTTAATTGGTTTTAAGTATGTGACTTTAAGAGTAATCGATGTTATTTGGAGATACAATTTAATGTGGAAGACTACGTAATAAAATTATTCTAAGTTTTGGGTTTCAATATTAGTTTGATTTATATTGAAGGATTTTAAGGACAATTGTTTATTGAATGGTATTTATTGAACTTTGGGTATTGTTGGTTTAATTTTAGAAATTAAGATTAGTATTTATTTCTCTAAAGGATTATCCTTTTTGGGGATCATATGATTTTGTACTAGCCATTTTGGTTTTGGTTAATCTCTAAAGACAAGGGAAATATATAGTTTATCCTTTTTGGATCATGTGATTCTCTAGAAGTTGATTCTAGCGCTTCAGGTGTGACCAAGTCATCTTGAATACTAATCGTGTGGAAAAAAGATGAGTTAGTGGTAGAAATTTATTAAAGGATAAAACTCTACTTAAAAAGTAAGTATATATCTTTATGTTCTTAGTCGATCTCATAAATAAATTCCTCAACTTTATGAAATGGAACTTAAAACAAAAAAAACATTTTCCATTTACTTTTCCTACTGGGAAACTAATTACCATTTATCCCATCACAAGTTTGTGGTTTTCTTATTGTTAAATTTCTCCTGATCATGTTTTCTATCACTCTCCATCAGAACTTGTCACTTATTTTATCTTCTATATCCATGCTTTCCTACATGGAATCCTAGTATGGGTTATCTTGGGTGACCTTTGTACTTCTCTTTCTTTATTTTAAAGTGATAGTTTTATTGACTCTTTTTCTGATGTGGGAATTTCAATGAAGTTCCCAAGCCCAATTTTAAAATTGTGAGGACACAATTTCCAAAAGGGGGGAAGAATGTAACACCCCAAGATTCACTACTGGAAATATGATCTATACCAATGGTTTTGGGAAAATCGTTGGTATAGGTCCCAAAATCAAAGAACATATACCAACGGTTTTCAAAACCGTTGGTATAGGTACATGTATTTTTAATGGAATCTTCTTACAGCGGACATTAAATAAATCAAAATTTAAAATACTTATGATAATACATATATATTTATGAAATTATGTTCACAAAAGTAAGTTAGGTTAATGGTTAGGTCATTCAATCACAAACGGGAGGTGCTGGGATCAAAACCAAGCGGATGTTTATGTTTTGAATTACATATACCAACAGTTTTATGGAACCATTGGTATATATTTTCATATTATTACTTATACCAACAGTTTTCAAAACCGTTGGTATAGACCTATCCTCACGGCTTACTTGGAAACGGTGCTCCAAACCGTTGGTATAGGCTATACCAACGGTTTGGAGGCCTATACCAACGGTTCCAAACCATTGGTATAGGGTATTTTTTCATTAGTGATTTCATAGTAAGTTATTTTCTTTAAAGTAATTCAATAGCTTGCGCTACACGCAACACCGAGTTCAAGCGCACCACGACATACCAAACTAGCCGTTCAAAAAGTGGTTATGAATAGTATTAACTAAATTTTTAATTTTATATACTTCATATTATGTGTTTCCTATACATAATATAAGAACAAATTCATTTTTTTCAGATAAAAGAAGTATTTTTCAAAAAATGCAATTTTACCGCCTTTTAATGGTGAACCCTTTTTAAACCCAATATTTGACACTTTTATATATTTAATTTAAGGAAATTAAATTCTTATTTATAATTTGGACATAAAAATTTATTTTGGATAAATTTTTGGTACTTTTCTAATAACATTCGTATTTTGATGAATAGTGAAAATACTAAATTTTAATTGAAAACAACTTTTTTAATCAAAATAATTTATAGTGTTAAATTATGAATTTGAATGGTTTGTAATTATAATCATATTATATTTTTATCATTTAATACAATCTAGGTCATTATAAGTAATTTCACATTTAAATTTGATATAAACACATGTTAATCTTTTGATAGTTTTATTTCTTAAAAACCCACTTTTTGGTTTTGACAACAGGAATTAATTTTAAATTAATTAATGTTACTTATATATTTTTAATTTGGTAAAATAGATTTAATTTTTGAATTTGTAATATCAAAATTAGCTTAGGGTGATTTTTTGGTATTTTTCTGAAAACTTTCAATTTTTGATGAATAGTGAAAAACGTTGTGTTATTGTTTAAAAACCAACTTTTTATCTAAATAACTATTTATTTTATTTATTTAAGTAAATATAGATACATAATACCTATATTAGTTCAATTTGATTCATTGGAGTCATTTTTATAATAAAATTAGATGTATAAAATTTTATTGAACTTTTTACCGTCTTTTACCCACCTTTTAGGAGCATTTGCAAATTTGCATAAAATTTAATTTTAACACTTTTGTGAGTTGAATTTAAAAAATCCAAGAGACACAGTTGACATTAGTAAGTAAAATTTGGTTCAATAAGATGGAAAATAATTTTTGGTGAATAGTAACTTTTTACTTTTATTTGTCACGGTTAAAAGTAAACAGGGTAATTAAGGGTAAAAATGATATTATAATTACCCTAACACATGTCCTAATTATATTGGATAAGTTTAATTAGACCGAAAAAAACCTTAGTAATAAAATATTATCCTATTTGGTCCACTTGGATTAGATTAGGACATTTATTATTATTTTATTTAAAGAAGAGTTAAAAGTGTTAAATTCAAATTTTAATAACTAAACCATTTTTAATATAGGGTTGAACATAATATAAATTAAACTATAAATATTCATTATAAAGCTAAAAATATTTCATACATAATGGTATTTTATTTATAATTTTTATACATTAAATAATTTGATTTATTTATGACACAATGATTATGCAGTAATTACTTTATTAATGAAATATTAAAATAATTGATATTATAAATATCCAAATAAATGTAAATTGAGACTTATAATAAATTAAAATAATTTTATAGTTTAATATGAAATGTTATTTTTTATTAAATAAATTTTATTCGAAGTGATAAAGTTTTTATGACTTTCAAAAAAATCAAATACTAAATAGTGTCAAAATTGACATAATTGAGTTTTTAAAACAAATACTATATTATTAATTGATATAATATTCCTCAAAAAATATAAGGTTTGTCCAAAAGACTTATATAATGTTATATATATTAATAATTAACCACTTGGGGTTATCTTGGCTTGTTATAGTAAGTTTATTAACCATATAATATAAAAATACAAAGAGACATGATAAATGTCAAACTATTTAACTAAGAGTTAAATCTAAAAGATAAGGTTAATATGGTGACCTAAACCTATATAAAACATATTGGTTGAGAGGTTTTAGACTCATACCCACCTTATACTCTAAATAAATCATTTTTGAGCCATTAGAAACCTAAAATTATTTTATTATAAAATAATATTTCAAGCTTTTCCTAAAGTGCCTCTCACTCCTCTTATAAAAGGGCACTTCCACTTATCTCAAAATCACACCTCCAAAGCCATTTTTATCGGCCAAAATCTGCCCAAATATCCTCCTAACTTCTATCACATAAACCTATATTCCTTACTTTTATCATAAATCTAACCTAAGGAGACATTTTGATCAACTCAAAAGGAAACACCCAAAGAAGAGGTAATAATTTCACCACCCTCTTTCAAGTTCTTTTCTTCTTCCACTTCCTCTTTCTTTTTTGTTTCCATACCAAAATAATAAATCCATTACCTTATAAATATTGTGATGTTATTATAAATATGGTACAACCATATTCGTTATTCTATTCATCCTATAAATGACAAAGTCACCATATGTGTGTATGTACGGCTTACCGTCTCCACGTCGTGGTGTAGTTTGTTATTAAAACACTTAATTATTTGGATGAGTATAATAATGAGTATAAATGATTTAAATAATAAATATAACATGTTAATTATTCTTTATATATGATATTCCATCCAATTACATACGATTTCACTATCAATATAATGATATTGTCGCTCGTGCGTACGTACGGCTTACCGTCTCCATGAACGCGATGAGATTAATTCCCCATCGTAATCATTCAAGAATAATTTTCATTTTACTATTAAAAATAATGTTTAAGAACTTAATATCATTATTTATATGAATCAAATACATCATATACATAACAAACATGACTTATGTAACAAAACATATAAAGGAAAACGAATCAGTTAACACCCGAAACAATGATACTACTAAAATATTATTAACAAACCAATATTAGAAGATCATAAATGATATCATATTTATGTATGTGGTTCTTGTAAAATTTAATAACAATTATTTAAATATTATATAGGAGTTTAACGTACCCTCTACTAAGTAAAAGTACAAGGTAAGGGGTTTTCATCTCACTTTTATTCCTGTGAGATTCATGCTATATTTGCCACTATTACCTTTTGTGTGGTGTATGTACTACCCATGATTGTATTATTTTAGTAATATACTTTAATTTATGGGTATTTACATCATAATTGGATTATCCTTCTTTCATGGGGTGTATGTTTCATAAGTTACCAAATCGGTAAGGGAATTTCAAATTTCAATTTCCACTCATTTGGTTTTACGCAGACTTGATTACTTTACTCCAAGATTATGTGTGAAATTAATATTTATTTACTTATATAGTAATTTACACTCCCATTTGTGTGAATATACTTTTTATACACATAATAAATCCATTGATAAATTCTCAATTCATAGATATAAACTTGATAAGAGTAATTTTAACTCAATTTCTATTCATTGAGTTAAACATCCAAGTCATTAGTGTTGTTTTTACAAGAATATGTGTGAATGTCTTATGATTGATTTACACTTAATGTCCAATAATATTTAGTGTATTTATATTTTCCACACATAATTATGTCATTGATTTATCCTTAACCTAAGGATACGGTCTTTATAAGGGATTTCATCTCAATTTACATTCTATTGAGACTTCTTTGTTGTTATGCACCAATTCACTTTTATATGGTGTATATATTGTACTTTGAAATAGTATATCATGAATCCATTTATTATAATTATATTATAAATTTTATATTACCTCAATTATATGTATTCAAACATCACTCTTTTGGTTAGGAACTCTTACTAAATAACATTTTAAATGTTTAAAGATTTATTCTTCTAAATATTTCTCATTAATGTCCATGTTTTAAAAATGGTTTTAAGGATTTATTTATATGGACATTAATGTTTTAAAATTAAAATTCCTTTTAAAAGTTTCAAATTGGTATGGGACACTTTGATTCAAAAATCTATTTTAAACTACTTCTTGATAAATAGTGAGACTTTTAAATGTTTTCAAGAAAAAGGGGGATATTTCTCTCAAATAGTTTTGATGATTATTTTCATCTATGTAAATATACTTCATTATTCTTGATTGAGGTTAATTTATTATAATACAATCTTCCATATTGTATTGAATGAGTTATGTTTGACTGTGGATGTGTTATTTCTATACCATTCGAGGTTTGTTGTTAAAATATTGACATTTTGTATGCTAGTTTTAATATGAATGTTTAGATTATGTTTAAACCTTTTCATATGAGGAATGAATTAGACTTAGTAAGTAACGGGTGGATCCCTATATAGCTCCTTCATGTATCGGTAGGTCTCATGAGACAAACTAGTGTCTTGGCACAAGGCCTTAACAAAATCTTATTTGTAGTCTTGGCACAAGGCCTTGACTATGTGGTTATGAAGTCTGGAAATATGCATTCTATAATTATGAAATTAGCTATTGATATTACATGTGATTATTCAACTAGTAGAATATCCATGTGAATAAGTAAATGTAATTATTTGATTTATCTTTGCCATATTATGCTGAAGTTTAAGTTTAAAAGGCTTGTGTTCTAGTCTTATACATTGCCTTAAATGTTTATTCTTATTTATGATAGTTTCCGCTATATTGTTATCCTTACTGAGCATCTGAGATCACCCCTTTCTTATGTTTTATTTTTTTCGAGATGCAAAAAAGTATATTATGATTAACCTGCAGGAATAGGCTAAGGGATATAAGAGTTTTCAAAGGGGACACAATGTTGTTTTTTTATTTCATGATGTAATGTAAAAATTATGTATGTATCTAGTACTTTCAAGGATACTAAATTGATTGGTATTTTGGTACATGATTTCTTGTATCATGTCAATGTTATGTAATAATGCACCAATTCTGAGTAACTGGGGTCAGGGCGTTACAAGTTGGAAGCTCGTTTTTTCGATTGCCATTAGTGCTCAAACATTCTGTAACATTCAATTCTCTATTCCAAATCCAACACAAATATTGAC
Organism: Viscum album; assembly: GCA_963277665.1. NCBI lineage: Eukaryota > Viridiplantae > Streptophyta > Magnoliopsida > Santalales > Viscaceae > Viscum > Viscum album. Next base: position 400,194,411 of record OY728148.1, read on the forward strand.
CAGGGAATTGCTTCAATATCAAGTGTTCATAAACTTCATCTCTCTTTAACCATATTCTAAATTTACATTTAGTACATGGACGTATTATTCTTCCATCAACAGATTTATTGAAAATTTAAAAAATGAAAAACTCTCCAAACCTTTAGCATACTAAGGTGTGTTCCTCAGTAATGTGATCCAGATTTTATATATATATATCATAATGTGCCTACACTTTATTAAAAAAAATTTAAAAAACATCATTATTACTAAGTAGGAAAAGAGATAATGGTAAAATTTGGTTAATTGGCATTAGTTGGAATTAAATAGATTCAATATTTAATTAAAATGTAAATTCTTTGAATGAATAGATAATTGATGGGAATATAAAGGGTTGTTGGCTAGTGGGTAGTTTCCCAAAATAGAGAAATATGGTAATTGATGCTAAAAAACAATAATAATCAAAATTTTAATTTGATATTGGGTTTGTTTTTTGGTAAAACATACCTTAGAAAAATAATTTATGGATCAAATCACACCTTGATCCAAATCTTACTAACCACAAACTCATAATGTCTTGACAATATTCATTTTAATAAATGATATCCTCAATGAGTGATATGTTTATACCAACATATAAATAGGAAATGGATATAAATTATATATAAATTAAAATATATTTCATGAAATTGATGAAAAAAATCGTCCTTAATGATTTTATAAAAAATTATGATTGATAGGGAATTAGGATTAAATAAGGGGTTAAAAATAAACCATTTAAAAAAATTGTACTTTTAAAAAAAAAATATACCTAAGTTATATAGTGACTGTGTGTTACAAAATTTTTCTAAATTCACACAAATTACTAAATTGGTCTTGTGTAGAACATGTGATGATTTTGTAACCTATACAACCCCATTTATGGAAATTATAATGGAAATATATCAATTTAAACAAATCATGTAAAAACTGCATCCATTTTCATTATAATTTTTATCACCCTATCAATCTCTCACACACTTTACAGACCCTACCAACTATCATTTTCACTTGATATTTACAAGGGTTAAAGATATTCCATCAATGGTAATAACCATAACACCATCAATACTATTTCCTATGTTGAATCATATTCTCACTTAAAGGTCCATTAAAATGGAATGGAAACTTACACAACTATTTTCTAAAACAATCAAAACATAAAATCTTACTTCAACTGTATCTACCACTATATAATTTTCCAAAAACAAAAAAAAATCATTCACAACCTCAAAAATATTTCATATAAATTATGATGGGTATATACCAATATATATAGGTGTTTCAAGGAAAAACCGACCATTTTTATGGGAAAAACATTTTTAAAATTCATTCAATGTTTTATAGGATTCATGTAACTATTTTTTAAAGTATCCAATATCTATGCATGCTGTTGATGCATGATTTTCATGATATTTTTATAAATAAAAAAGGTTTCATAATTAATAAGTGCACCTATGAAATCATACTTATTTTCCATATTTTATTATTGATTGGATCAATGTGTATTTTTTTACAATTTTAAAGGGAAGAAAGCTACTAGATGAATATTGAATGATATGAACTCAAATTTTAATCATAGGATAGTAACTAGTGTTAGTTGGGGAAGAACTTTAAAGAGGAGGGGAGATCGAGGGAGAAGGTTTGTGGGGAATTGTGGGGAGTTGGGGGAAATGTGTTTTTTAATAAAAACATAATATTTAGTGGTGATTCAAAAAAACCACTATGAAATCAGTTAATGTTTTTATTGGCAGTTTATTAAAATTCTGCTAAAAAAATATGTTGTAGTGCCAAGACCATGGATGTATTTCAGTAGACCCAATCACCCTAATAGCATTGTTATATTACCAGTGACATTAATCTGGAAACTTAGTACACCACTTTACCAGAAGTACCCAATAGCCTTCTAATCGAGCTCAACATCACTTGACCATGGCTCTTCAAAAACTCAATAAAATTATTCATTAGTTCATTGTAACCAAGATTTGATATTGTAACCCAACAACCATGGCCATGTTACCACTTTTTGGAAATCATACCATCAAAAGAAACCATCCAATGCTCAGATACCACTTTTTGGGGAATTTTTTCCAGTAGCTTGCAACCAGATCCAATGCATCCCATACTGCACCTAGGGAATTAGGACCAAAAAATCAGAACCAGCCAACCTCTTATCACTGAAAATATATATTCTGTAACTAAAATGTGGAATAAGGCCACCGGAAGGGCCCGAAGCACCACGAGACACCCCTGCGAATTCAATGTATGGAATCAGGAATTCCAATCACCCTAACCACCATATTGATCCACCTTTCACACTAATTATAGTAATTTCATGGTCTTTTATAAGTTCATTTGTAAGTAATGAGAAAGCAATAACAAAAACATGACAATAAAAAATCACACAATACAAGGATATAACATGGTTTGGAATTTATTCATACTCCATAGGGGAACACACTGTATTTTCATTTAGAGAGAAACAAAGTTATAAGGTAACCCTCCTTCTGGAAACCCTTCCCAACCTGAGTTACAATGGACTCCTTCCAAACACCCTACTCGAAGAACCCTCCTTGGAAATGCCTACAATGACCCCTTCTGGATGTAATCACTTATATAGGGAAGTCCTCACATGGGGATAGATACCACTCCAAATCATCCTTCCATATCGACTCTCACTCAAACCTTTGGGTTTTCACCTCTGAACAAATGAGTCATCACTCTATCTTTATAGAGGTTCTCTATAGATACCAATCTATCATTTAGATTGAATTTCCTTTTAAACTTCACAAATAACCCTTCATTCGGCCAAGGAAATGGGTTGAGAATCACTACCCCAATTGGACCTTCTAGTGAATAGTGGAATCTCTCATTATATAGATTTTTGAAAACTCTTAAATGACCTTTGAAAATCTTCATGGAAACCTTATGCAAGTCCTTCAGTGTGATTCCTATGTGAGGCCTAATTTGTAAGAACCTAGTTTTTCACTCAGGTATAGATCCTTTAATTTGCAGTCTAAATATTTACTTTGGACCTAATTTGGATGCCTAATGAGTTAGTAAAGATTTTGAGGGTTTCCATGGCTTATTCAGAGCCCGGAATCCATCTTTTTGGAGAAAATAGACCATGCGCATGGTTTAGAGTAAACCGTGAGGAGGGTGTTTTTTTGGACAGGGCCACCTCGCATGATTGGAGCATGGTTGTATGGTCTAATCATGTGAGTGAACCTTCTTCCCAAGTATCCATGCATGAGTTGTGCATGGTTTGAAAAACCATGTGGACCAAACTGTTCAGGAAGATCCGTCCCACATGGTTTACACACGGTTTGACAAACCGTGCATGGGCTATTTTTTTCTAGTAAATTTTCCAGTTTTTCCCTTAATGATCTATTAATCCCCCCTAATCTGATTTTATGTGGGATTGACCTATTTCTCTCTTAATTTGGGGCTTTTTAAAGATCTAAACTTGGAATCAAGAGATGTCCTTTGTCCAACATTTGATCGAACTTTTTTTTGTCGCATTGGATGCACAACGGTAAGTACTCGAGTTCACTTTATTTGTTCTTCTTCTCTTTTTATCTCGACCTAGATATCCCCATGTGAGTTTTTTTCACTCTTTATTAGATCTACTCTGATCCGAGGAAAATCAAGGGCTAATACCATATGATAAGGATATTACAACCCTAAGGTGGGTGGTATATAACTTATCCCTAAAGTTTGTTGTTTTTTGGAATGTTTGTGTGGGGCCCACCAATTTCGTTGGAAGCCGTTTCTTAAACTTACATGTCATGATTATACTTGATAGAATCGTATGGTTATGATCTTTCTAAATATGTGATTAGTTGTTAGTGGTTACACCCACAACTCAATCTTCCCCATGTTGAAGGTTATGCCATATTTTGGGTTTTTAGTGTTTTGGCACGTGTGAACCACTGTTCGGGTGTGCCTTTTCTTGACCTTCCTAATTATGAGTCTTTCTAAAATGAATGACTTGTTTTAATGATAATTTCATGATGGAATATACCATGTATTCTCACCACTTGACCCACCTAAGGTAAGTGCTTCCAAATGATTATAAAATGTGAAATGTGAAATGTGAAATGGAAAGTATACTAAGTATATAACTTGGCCTTAACAATTGAGATTGAATAAAGGTTACATGTTTGCAGCACCCCTTTCCATGTTAATGGAAGGTAGCAGAGTGAACCTCTCTAATTGAATATGCCTTAATGGTTAATTTAGACTTGGTTAAATGGTTTCAACGCTACTTGGCCTATCCACACTAATGGAAGACAAGGCTTGGACTAATAAATAAATGGTTTCAACTCTACTTGACCTATCCAAACTAATGGGAGGCGAGACTTGAACCAAATGAATTATTACATGACTACAATATCAAATTGGAATGGACTGACTCGAGCTCACCTTGGATTCTGATAGGAGAATGCCTTGGGTCTCGGGAACTCCATTCTAATTCAAGGATATGGTTTTCTTAGGTTTATGCCTACCTAGATTCTGGTTGTTGTCTATTCCTTATATGCCTGGTATACTACCGTTGGGTCTCTTTCATTATTATAGGATACCTCAGATACACTCCTTGGATCTAGCATTGACTAGTAGGTGCAATGGTGAAAGCCCATCAATCCCTATCCTTACTTAGCCCTGTTTTACCTTGGTCGATCACCTTGGACTCGGTAGGCACCTTATTGTGGAATTCCTTGGATTATGCTCCTTAGATTACACTCTTACCCCTTAGTTAGACTCAGATACTAATGAGTTAGTGTTTCATGAGATTTATGTTACCTTGGTTATTACCCTGGAACTCCCTCACTGGATATCATTTTCAGGTTGCCTTGTTATATCTTGGAACCTTCACTACTTATACTATCATGAGGTGATGTCAATGTTGGTTATGCCTTATGTGACCTATTAAAATTAAATGAAAATTGATTAATTAATTAATTGGTTACATGTTCAGACACTAGACGAGGGCTGAAGCAAGTACATAGGCTAGATGTTATAGACATCATTGGTGGTGGCTCATTGAGATTTATCTCACACCCTCTATAGTCACTATTTGGTACCTGGAGAAGATTACATGGTTTCAGTTATTGACAAGGGGAAGCATACAGCTTCCAACACTTGATTGTGTGCTGTTAGGATGGAGCTTGATAGCAGATGACCAAGTTGGGTCTCGGGATGATTGGAGTAGTCTTTGTTTTTGTTTACATTGTGGAACTGTTATTCATGTTGTCTTGTATCCATGTTTTCCAGTTTTCTAGTGACATGACATTACATCGTCATTTTTCTAGTTGATATAGTTATTATCATTCTCATTTATCTATTGAATCAGTTTGCTTCTACTATTTATTTATATCTTTTATATTTCGTTTGCTGATTATTATTCCTTTATATTCCTTCCGCTGTGTTACACTCTTCTAATGAGGGAATAATCTTCCCATGGACACACCCTAGACCCTCGTAGCTAGTCAGCAGCCTCTGGTGTTCGGGAAGATGCGCTTGAGGCCATGTGGCCCACTGGGCTCAGGGCACCCGTTAAGTGGCATCTGGGTTCGGGACGTCACAAAGTGGTATCAGAGGTTGGTTTATTTTCTTGCTTTACTATTTGGTGATAATATATTGAATAATAGGAATGCTTAGGACTTGGTCATAAGTTGTTCTTGGGCGTCGTGAACCCATGTTTGGGGTAAAAGCCAAGTTACCCATAATGCAATTGTTATTCCAATTTTTTCTATTACAGTTGATATTATTTCACCATTGGGTGACGCACATGTTGTGTGGTGTTGTTGATTATTACTCTATTTGAGGGTATTATTTTATCCTTAGCTGAATGATATGAGGTCAAGGATCATTGTTACATGCATCATTATAGGCACCTAGAATTCACATGCCATGCATATTGCCATGCCATATAGGTGCATTTCACTTCCTTGCATTGCTTGATATGCCTATGATTGTTGAGTGATGTTGTGATAGTTTGATTGTACTTGTATTACTTTGTCTACGATTGAGTGATTGTCTGTCTCAATTAATGAGGTGTATGGGCCCTCATGGGTTGGGATGAGTAATTTACCGAGTTGAGACACTATGCTATAAATAAATGGGTGCCATTTCTGGTGATAGGTGTATGGTCACTCAGTCATCATAAATGGTTATCCATTATAAAGTGAATCTTGGAATCTAAAATTAATTGGTTTCATATCCTTACCCCTCCTTGTCATGTTTATGAAAGGTAAAGGAGTGAACCTAGAAATTAACTGCAAAATTACATGAAACTTATACTTGAGCACTTACCAATGTCTAGCCGTCTAAGCGTGTAGTTTAAGTAGTATGCCTTGGGTAGTGAGTTTTTATTACATTCATTTTCCACTAGTGATGTTATCTTATGCTCCTAAGCTTGTTCTAAGATGTGTGCTTGGAATTTGTAGACTAAGGTCGCTACGTCATCCTCGTGTCATTCTCCAGGAGGGTAGTGACGACCATGCTCCAGACATGGTGGGCCCTAAGGCGCTAGTCTTATTTTTAGGAGTGCCACTTGAGGCACCGCCTGCTGTACCTGATCTAGGCACTAATTCCAAATTCGTGATAGTTTCTTACATTTGATGCAGTCTATGCAAGGTGCTCCATGGTTTTCACCTATGATGGCTAATCTGACCCGCGAGTTCCAATAGCAGTATCCTCCTACTTTTTCAAGGAATGGAGGTTCTCAAGTTGTTGAGTCTTGGATAGAGTCCATGTTGTCTATCTTTGAGCATCTATAATCATCTCCAGAGATGAGATTCAAGCTTGCTACATACATGCTTTGAGATTTGGCCAAGCATTGGTGGGATGTGGTTACCCAGGCTAGTTGTCATTAAGGCATGTTATGGGTTGATTTCCAGACTGCCTTTTGTGATCAATTCTTTCCTCAAACACTAAGAGCTGACAAAGCCAGAGAGTTCATGCATCTCAAGCAGGTTTCTATATCGATTATGAAATATTCATCATGTTTCACTGATTTACAGTGCTTTGAATCAATACTAGTCGGTGATGATCTTTCGCATACTAGACATTTTGAGGATGGGCTCTAGTACGCTATCTGGACTTAGATGAATGTATTTAGCCTTACTAACTTTTCCAAAATAGTTTATCAAGCTCTTATCACTGAGCATAACCTTATAAACAGCACAAGTACTAGGTTTAAAGGACCAGTGCTGTGTTAGGCCATTAGTTCTTCTGGAGGTAAGAAACGTTCCTTTGATGTTTCTCGTTAGGGTAGTGGCAGCCAGAGTATCCAGTTTTATAGCTCTGTGGTGTTTCATTAGTGTGGAAGGCCAGGTCATAAAAAGCTCCAATGTGATAGAGACCCTATAGAGCATAGATTTTGTGGTTGTATGGGTCGTCTTTGGTGATTTTTCAGGACGTTTCCACCAGCTTCAAGTGGAAAAGGATCAATTTCAACTCCACCTTTAGGAGCGAGTTCTTTTGCGCCACGTCAGGCAAGGAGTTGGAATAGCACCGGCAGGTCTAGCTGAGGAGAAGGTCATGGTTGTGGTAGTCTAATCCCTAATCACCAGTAGCACCAGCAGAGCAATCATGATTGAGGTAGTCCATCTGTTGCATAAGGTTGTGGATCAGGTTGGTTTCATTCTTTACAGCTGATACCCAAGGATTAAACTATAGGACTATCTATAGTACAAGGTACTATTCTAGTAGTCTCTACTATTGTCTCTACTTTGTTTGATACAGGTTATTCAAACTCTTTTATTTCTATATCTATCATGGAAATTCTTGGACTAGAGATATAGTATTACTATGGTGTAATGACCCTCAATACACCGATGGGAATACAGACGAAGGGTATACGTCAGTGCAGGGACTGTCCCCTTGAGGTAGGCAGTTACCCTTTCTTGTGTAATCTCTTTTTTCTCGAGATGACGGGCTTCAATTTCATTCTTGGGATGGAACGGTTGGTCCACTATCATGCCTTTATAGATTTTTATCACCACAGGGTTTCTTTTACATCACCAGAAGGTAGCAATTATCTTTTCAAAGGTGAGTGGGATGTCTAGGCTGGGAGATCTAGACTGAAGCATCATGGGATAGGTGGAGTGACCGCCCAGATTGAAAATATTTTCATGGAGGATCAAGGTTTACTTCAAACTGATTTCTCTCCAGTAGTTGATCATTTCAAGGAATTCTTTCCTGATGACTTTTCTGGATTACCTCCTAAGAAAGAGGTAGAGTTTACAATAGATCTTATTCCAGGAGCAGCTTCAGTGTCCATTACTCCATATAAGATGGTGCCTACTGAGCTTCAGGAGCTCAAGCGGTAGATAGAGGACCTAGAATCCAAAGGCTTTATACAGCCTAGTACATCCTCTTGGGGTTCGCCTTCTCTTTTCACCAAGAAGGCAGATGGAACGCTTCATTTATATGTGGATTACAGAAGGTTGAACCATCTTACAGTCAGGAACTAGTATCCACTTCCTTGAATAGATGATCTCTTTGAGCATATCTGAGGAGCAAAGGTTTTCTCTAAGATCGACCTGAGATTGAGTTATCATCAGGTGTGAGTCAGACCATCAGACATACCTCATACAACTTTCCATAGTATGTATGGTCTGTATGAGTATCTTGTTATGTCGTTTGGTCTTACGAATGCGCTTTTCTTTTTCATGGCTTTGATGAATATATTTTTCTACCCCTATTTGGAATCTTTTGTCGTGGTCTTTATGGATGACATCTTGGTGTATTCTCACACTCGTAATGACCATGCCAAACATCTTGAGATCGTTTTGAGTACACTGAGAGAGAATCATATTTATGTCAAACTTGCTAAATGTGACTTCTAAATTGACAAAGTCCACTTTTGGGTCATATTATTTCAGAATCAGGAGTATCTATTGACCATGTAAAGGTTACTGTTGTAGTTTCCTTAGAGCATCCCAAGAACTTGTTTTATATCATAATTTTCTTAGGGCTCACTGGATATTACAGGCGTTTCATATAGGACTTCTCACATCTTGTGTCACCTCTTAGTGGACTTACAAAGAAGGGTGTTAAGTTCTTGTGGTCAGAAGCATGTGAGAAGGCATTTCATGAACTAAAAGGGAGGCTTGTCTCGTCACTGATTCTGATTCCTCCAGAACCTGGTAAAGGTTATATTGTCTTCTATGATGCCTCATACATTGGCCTAGGATCAGTGTTGATATAGGAAGACAAAGTCATTGCATACGGATCTCGCCAGTTGAGGCCTCACGAGAGAAATTATCTGACACACAACCTCGAGCTAGCAGCAGTTGTCAATGCCTTGCATTGTTGGAGACATTATCTCTTGGATGAGCACTTTGTGGTGTATAAAGATCACAAAATCCTTAAGTATATATTTTATCAGCATGACTTGAACCTCAGACAGTGAAGATGGGTCGAATATATACAATCCTTTGATTTTGATCTTGCCTATACGCCTGAAAAGGGCAATGTCGTCACCGATGCACTAAGTCGAAAAACTCAAATGCAGGACATACATGAAGACAATGATGAATGGAAGTTAATGGCCCTCTTTTTTAAACTTCATCTAGAGTTTCATGGTAGTCATAAGAAGTCTTACCTCTATGCCTTAACAGTTACCTCTTCCCTCCTTGAGAAGGTGAAGAGTAGGTAGTATTCAAATCCTAAAGGTTTGGTTCTTCATGAGAGTATATCAGGAGATAACCCACCTCCGGATTGGTCTATGGATAGAGACTAAATTCTATATCTACATGGACATATTTGGGTTCCTGCAGATATGAGAGAGGAGTTGATGAAAGATTCTCATGCTTCTTAGTGGGCAGTTCATCCAGGAATCTTGAAGATGTATCGAGATATGCGATGCCAGTATTGGTGACCTAGAATGAAACATCATATTATAGGCTTCATCGCTAGGTGTTCCACCTGTCAGCAGGTGAAGGCAGAGCACCAAAGACCTGCAGGCTTGTTACAGCCGCTTCCAGTCCCGGAATGGAAATAGAAAGATGTTGTTATGGATTTCATAGTCAGCTTACCTAGGTCATCGAGGGGTAGTGATGATATATAGGTAGTCATTGACCGACTAATGAAATCATCCCACTTCATTCCTATTCGGAAGACTTTCTCAGTTGAGGAACTGGGAAGATTGTATGTCCGTGAGATCATATGACTACACGGGGTCCCACGTACTATCGTTTCAAATAGGGATGCTCATTTCACTTCATAGTTCTGGCAAGGGTTGAAGAAAACTATGGGGACTCAGGTGATTCTGAGCACAGCTTTTCACCCTCAAACTGATGGACAATCGGAACATACAATACAAGTTCTAGAGGATATGCTCCGAGCATGTGTCCTTGATTTTGGTAGTTCTTGGGAGAAGCATATTCCTCTCATTGATTTCGCTTATAATAACATTTTTCATACGACGATTTAGATAGATCCTTTTGAGGCCTTATATGGTAGGCTATGTCATTCACCACTATGCTATTTAGAGGTAGGTGAGGTAGCCCTACTAGGTCATCATCTCATTCAGGAGACTTCATAACAGGTCCAGCTAATCAGGAAGCGTGTGACTATCACTCAGTCTAAACAGAAATCTTATGTCGATCGCCATCGATGACCTCTTGAGTTCGAGGTTGGGGATCGTATTTTTCCTCGGGTATCGCCCAGGTCAGGGAACATACGATTAAGAAAGCAGGGAAAGTTGTCACCTCATTATATTAGGTTGTTTGGAATTCTAGAGTGAGTCGGGTCGGTAGTCTATCGGTTGTTACTAACTCAGAGGTACCATGTCATGCATGACGTATTTCATGTCTCACAACTTCACCAATATCATGTTGACCCATCTCATACCTTTGATCCCAAAGAATTTGAGTTAGATGTCGATGCTACCTATAAGGAGTATCTTGTACGCATCATTGACCGAAGCACGAAGGTTCTCTGAGGCAAGTCTATCCCTATCGTACGGGTGTTATGGTAGTATGGTCGAGTATAGAAAGAGACTTGTGAAATGGAAGCTGATGTATGTGACCAATGGCCAGAGTTGTTCTCAGACAATGTTCCTTTACCCTTAGAAGGAGAACTCAGGGGTGAGTTCTTTTAAGGGGGGAAGACTGTAAGAACCCAGTTTTTCACTCAGTTATGGATCCTTTAATTTTTAGTCTAAAACTTTACTTTGGACCTAATTTGGATGACTAATGAGTTAGTAAAGATTTTGAGGGTTTTTGGGGCTTGTTCGGAGCCCGAAACCCATCTTTTTTTAGAAAACAGACTCGGCGCACGGTTTAGAGTAAATCATGCGGGATTTCCACATGGTTTTCCAAACCATGTGGAGGGTGTTTTTTTCAGACAGAGCCACCTCGCATGGTTGGCACACAGCCATGCAGCCTAACCGTGTGAGCACCCCTTCTTCCCAGGTATTCGTGCAAGATTTGCACACGGTTTGACAAACCGTGCGGACCAAACTTTTTGGGCAGAGCCGTCCCGCATGGTTTGCACATATTTTGACAAACCGTGCGGACAAACTGTGCATAGGCTATTTTTTCTGGTAAATTTTCTAGTTTTTCCCTTAATGATATATTAAGCCCCCCCCCCCAATCTGAGTTTATGTGGGATTGACATATTTCTCTCTCAATTTGGAGCTTTTTGAAGATCTAAACTTGGAATCAAGAGATCTCCTCCGTATGACATCCGATCGAGCTTCTGTTCATCGCGTAGGATGCACAACAGTAAGTAATCGAGTCCTCTTTAGCCATTCTTCTTCTCTTTTTCTCTCGACCTAGATATCTCCATGTGATCATTTTTCACTCTTTCTTAGATCTACTCCGATTCGAGAAAAATCAAGAGCTGATACTAGAGGAGAAGGATTGTACAACCCTAAGGTGGGTGGTCTATAACTTGTCCCTAAATTTTATTGTTTATGGAATGTCAGTGTGGGGCCCATTGGTTTCGTTGGAAGTCATTTCTTAAACTTACATGCCATGATTATAATTGATAGAATCATATGGTTATGCTCTTTCCAAATATGTGATTAATTGTTAGTGGTTACACCCACAACTTAATTCACCCCATGTCGAAGTTTATGCCATATTTGGATTTTTAGTGTTTCAGTACGTTTGAGCCACCGTTCGAGTGTGCCTTTGCTTGACCTTCCTAATAGTGAGCCTTTCCAAAATAAATGACTTGTTTTAATGAGAATTGCATGATGGCATGCACCATATAAGCTCACCACTTGACCCGCCTAAGGTAAGTGCTTCCAAATGATTATAAAATGTGAAATGTAAAGTATACTAAGTATATAACTTGGCCTTGACAATTGAGATTGAATAAAGGTTACATGTTCATAGCACCCCTTTTCATGTTAATGGAAGGTAGCGAAGTGAACCTCTCTAATTTAATATGCCTTAATGGTTAATTTAGACTTGATTAAATGGTTGCAATGCCACTTGGCCTATCCACACTAATGAAAGACAAGGCTTGGACCAATAAATAAATGGTTTCAACTCTACTTGACCTATCCATGCTAATGGGAGGCAAGACTTCAACCAAATGAATTATTACATGACTACAATATCAAATAGGAATGGACTGACTCGATCTTGCCTTGGATTCTTAGAGGAGAATGTCTTGGGTCTCGGGAACCCCATTTTGATTCAAGGATACAGTTTGCTTAGATTTATACCCACCTAGATTCTGGTTCTTGTCTATTCCTTGGATGCCCAGTATACTACCGTTGGGTCCCTTTAATTATTACAAGACGCCTCAGATACACTCCTTGGATCCATCATTGACTAGTAGGTGCCATGGTGAAAGCCCATTGGGCCCTGTCTTTACTTAGCCTCGTTTTACCTTGGTTGATCACCTTGGACTCGATAGGCGTCTTATTGTGGAATGCTTTGGATTACGCTCCTTGGATTACACTCTTACCCCTTAGCTAGACTCAGATACTACTGAGTTAGAATTCCGTGAGATTTACGTTACCTTGGTTATTACCCTGTAACTCCCTCACTGGATATCATTGTCAGGTTGTCTTGTTACGTCTTGGAACCTTCACTACTTATACTATCATGAGGTGATATCAGTGCTAGTTATGCCTCACGTGACCTATTAACATTAAATGGTAATTACTTAATTAATGAATTGGTTACATGTTCAGACACCAATTGAGGGCTGAAGTAGGTACTTGGGTATTTAGTTATATTGTACTTCTTGCTTTACTTTATATATGCATGCCTGCACACTGCTATATTCCATTACACGGGCTGGATGTTATAGACACCATTGGTGGTGGCCCACTGAAATTTATCTCACACCCTCTTCAGGTGTCATTTGGTACCAGGAGTAGATTACATGGTTGCAAGTATTGGCAAGGGGAAGCATACAGCTTCCAACACTTGATTGTGTGATGTTGGGATGGAGCTTGAAAACATATGACCAAGTTGGATCTTGGGATGCTTGGAGTAGTCTTTTTTTCTTTTACTTTGTGGAAATGTTATGTATGTTGTCTTGTATCCATGTTTTCCAGTTTTCTAGTGACATGACATTACATCATCATTGTTCCAGTTGATATGGTTATTATTATTCCTGTTTGTCTACTGCATCAGTTTGCTTCTGCTGTTTATTTATATCTTTTATATTGCTTTTGTTGATTACTATTCCTTTATATTCCTTCCGTTGTGTTACACTCTACTAATGAGGTCATAGTCTTCCCACGGACACACCCTGGGCCCTCGCTACTAGTCGACAGCCTCTGACGTTCGGGAAGATGCGCTTGAGGCCATGTGGCCCACCGGGCTCAGGGCACCTGTTAAGTGTTATCCGGGTCTGGGAAGTCACATACTTACACATTCCCATCATTTGGAAACAGTTGTTTCCCACATTCCCACTTCCTCTAGACCTTCCATGCTGCATCTGGAACTACCCTTCCTCATGTGTCACTCTATCCTCTAGAACGTGGTTTCTCCCAAAGTCTATGCATCTAGACATCCCTCATTCCATATTTCCACACTTGACCATCACTTTTATTATTGTTGCTTTCACTAACTTGAATTCGAACATCCATAGTGAAGGTGAACATATCTCCATCCGGTTTCTACAAGTGTAATTTTAAAAAGGAAAGTTTTATAAATTCCAACACTTAATCAGAAAAGTGTTTCACACCAAAACACAATATCCTTTATTTCACTTGATGGAAGTGTTCACACTTTTCGAGGGGAGTGGGATATTCATGCTAGCCGAGCAGAGTCAGTCATAAAAGACGTCAAATCTTTGACATAACACTTAGATGGCTTGGTTCATCACCCGGTTCTCCAAACGATCTGTCCACTAGACAAAAAGTTCAAATTATCTCAAAAATTCACAATCCATAGTGACGTAGGTTGTTACATTCATGTTTAAATCTACATGTTCATAAATAGGAATCTCAAAGATCGTGTTATTCCCTTTTCCCAATTGCATTGGTGTTCCTTCACCCTAATCCACTTGTTTTGATAACTGAAGAGAGAAAGAGGGGGAGAGAGAGATCCCAAAATTTGTTCACAGCATAATCCAATGCTAATTATGGAATGAAAAAAAATAACAAGAAATATTCATTCACCAATTATCAAGCACATCATATACATCTCATTACAATAAATATATTAGTCATACAACATAGATATAGGGTGAAGAAAGAAAATGAATAAAAAACTCAAAACCATTAAGATCTTGTAATAATCTTTTTGATATGAATTAGTCCTTGATTGAAACTTCCCCCTCATTAGAATCATTCACTGAGAGGCCTCAAATACTATTATGGAGTTAGGATTTGAGTTGGGAAAATTACTCCTTGATCTAGTGGCTTCCCCTACCCCATTAAAATCATAAATAAAATATGTGTTAACTTAATCTAGAACAATCACTATTTAAAAATTATTATTTAATCATTATTAAAATAAACTAATTAAATGATTAATATATCATCAAAAAATAATTATACAAGCATAAAATTCAAATAATTCATAAAATTTAAAAATTATTGTAATAATATTGAACAAAAATTTGAAAAAAAATGCTAATATAGTACTTAAAAACAATAAGAAATAATAACATAAACATAAAATAAAAAATACTTCATATGTGATTTGTAGCTATAAGGCTATTAACACAATGATGCATAACGTATGTCATAGGATTTAAGAAATTTATAATAAAAATGACAATTTTATTTTTTATAATTAAATTTAAATTAAAAACGTATTATACAAGTATTTTTTACTATAAAATTAAAAAAGAATACACATGTTTAATATTTATATCATGTTTCAATATATCTATAAAAACATATTTTTAGATAGTTCTAAAACTTATTGATATATTTAAAAAAAATATGATTATGATTAATAGTTTAGTAAGAGTACGTTTTTTCTAATGAATGTAAAGTAAAAAAAGATGCACCAAACGCAAAAAAAAATTATTTATTATCAATTTTTAATTTTTTAAACATATTTTATTATCAAATTATTTCAAGGATTATCAATCATGTATCAATTATTAATAAATAATAAAAATATAAATAAACAATTAGTTTTTTCGGAGCTCCGCGGGGCAAGGCATTGCAATAATTTCCCACTATGAAATATTTTGTATGAAGCAAAAACTTACCCCACACCTCGCTCTGCTGGGAAAATTCATAGCCATTTACATGCCCGATTGAGGTAATATTCGCAGAGCTAAGCGAGGCAAGCTTCTTTTTCCATCCCTATTTTTTACTTCAAAACACCTACAAATCATGCAGTCTTACATAGAACCCCAAATGTCAACCAAAGAAACCTAAATGAATTATTTAAACAGAATAAAACATGAATTATGTGGTATTTGAACCATTCCAACATGAAAAGGTGAAAAAATCACAAAATGGTTCCATCAAACCCCCTATAGTTAAACTTTTTTTTCCCTCAAGCAAAGACCTGAAACATCATTTCAAGGGGGACACAAAAGAACAATCATGAACAACGCAACGCCTATCAACTAAATAAATATTTTTTAATGAATAAACATAGATACAAGCATGCAGTTACAACTCACCAATTCCCAAAATGAGCAACCTATGTAGATTCAAGCTCATTTTCAATTTCTCGCATTTAAATAAAGTTTGTTTAACTCAAAAAAATTTCCTTCTTCATTTAAAACAAAAGTACCCCTATCAATTTTCATCCTCTCATACACCTATATAAGCTAAATAAAGAACCCGCCAACACAAAATGGGGAGTGACCACTTTCATAGATCACACAATCTCATTAAATTGCAACTTAGAAGCATAAAGGAGGGCTATCGTCTTATTGGGTTTCATTTTTGATATATCAAAATTTTCTTTGTGGTGAAATAATGACATTGCATTTTGATATCCAAAAATTTCTAATGACTCAACTCATTGAATTAAATACAAATCATGGAATCATGGGATTACGACCACATAGTAATTACATGAGATGTAGCAATAAACTCAGGGGACAACTTCAAAAAATACATAAAAAGGATTTCAATTACAAAATTTACCTTATGTCAAACTGTTTTATCAAAATTTCATATTTAAGCAGCGCATTTCAAGATGAAAAGTAAAAAAGGGTTTTATAAAATTTTCCAACTCAACACACCCAAAAGAATGGTTCATCAATCCAATATATGAAAATTATCAAGATAAGTCAACCAATTTCTTTATCATTTAACAAGTATACAAGTGTGTTGTTTATAACATGACCTTAAATAGCCCCTATATAAGAAAAACATTTCAGCATTGGTTACAAAAAGATTCACAATTAAACTATGGTATATATGAAAAACTTCGCAACCTCAACGCTAAACATCGTTTCTAATGTATAATTTCAAGGATAGGTATAAATATAAATCTTATGATGGAAGTAGTTTTAATTCACATATAAAAGAAAAGGCACAACATATTAAGAGAAAAGTAGTCCCCTTGTAGCCGCTTATGCCCCTTCCCAAGGCTCATATGAATGGAAGTCCTCAATTCTTCTATATTTTCAATGTTAAGTCCTGAAAAATCAAAAAAAACTTATAAAAGTACATTACTATTTTTTTGATGATGTTAAATATGATAAATGAATCTTTATATAAAAAATCAACGAGTGTATGAGATCACCCTTGTTCAATGTAAATATAGGGTCCAAATAATATAAAAAAATGGTGTTAATGGTGTGCATTAGATTTGGTGACTGAAAAAGAAAAGGAAGCGAAAAAAAGAGGAAACATAAAATGAAAAAAAAACTCCCTTTTTAGGTGTCGCTGGCTTGATAGCGCTAGAACCTCCCTTGAAGTCAGTCTTCCTCCTTGAGTGTTGGAATTACGCCATTCATCACCATTTTTTAGGATTCCTCTGTTTCTGATCGACATGATGCCCTGCTTTCAGAGTTATTCCGCAATCACCGATGATGATGCCTTGTCTGATATTTCACTTTCACAGATTTCATCTTCGAGAATGCTTTCATTCCTCGTCTCTACGAGTTTTTAGGGCTAGTTTGAGGTGGAGAATCGAAGATGCCTTCGATCACCTTTACCCTATGTTTGGTCATGTCTTAGTAAAAGAAAAGAAATGATTCCCTAATTCATAAAAGAAAAGAAATGAAATGAAATGATTTTGATTTCTCTCCATTCTGTTTGGATGTGAAATTTAGTAAAAGAAAAGAAATGATTACCATTTCTCTCCCTCATGTTTGGTGACAATTTTTAAAAGAAAAGAAAAGAAACTGTTTGGGTGAAAATGACACAAATAACACAAATAACTTTTGCTAAAAAGTAACACATACACACTGGATTAAAGAGCATATTTGCCCAATATCCAAAACAATCATATATTAGAGCCCACGAACACCGCACCTACCACGATGTATGCTTAATATCAAAAATTTATATTAAATGACACAAATAACCTTTTAAAAAAATATTTTTTTACCATTTTTATAACAAATCAAAAAACAATAATTTTGATTTTAATCAATCATTATCTTTCATATCAACAAAATTAGGTAAACATTAAACTACGAACATATATTAATATAAATTTTAAGAAGTTTAAAAATTAATTAGAGATAATCAACATTATTTATATAATTAATTAATTCAAAAATATTAATTCAAGGTAATCAGAATTATAAATTCAAAATTATAAATTCAAAATTATTATTAATTCAAAATTATTAATTCAAAATTATTAATTCAAAATAATTACTAATTCAAAATAGTCATTAATTCAAAATTATTAATTCAAAATATTTATTAATTCAAAATTAGTAATAAATTATTTATATAAACTATTAATATTTTTACTTATTTGTATAAATCATAAATTTTATAATATAACCTAATAATAAATTTGTATAATCTATTATAAACTATATAAATCCAATATCATTATTTATACTATTCATATATCACTTTTTACGATTCTAATCACCATTTAACATGTATAAACATATATATTAATTAAAACATTTCATAAAAATTACAATATAATATTTGTTTTTATTTTTTGATAATTAATTTATATAACACATAATTGATAATTTAAAAAATAATAGAGTTCAACCTATTGATAACTGAAATTTCCTAAAAAAAATATTTTGCTCCTCTATAATGTATTTCATTTTATTTACTATTATTTATAAAAAAATTCTACAATATTAATATTATATATTGAATAATAATATAATATTTCTTTTATAAATTTCTTATATTAATATAAATGACCGATCATATTCAACAAATTATATTAATATTAATATTTAATTAAATAATTGATTGATGTTAATCACCTGATTATGATGATAAACATGAAGGAGAAATATGAAGAAGTACCGTGCCACAAATATCAGTAGAGAACAGGTACACCTGGAAAGTAACCATCATCGGGTGGAAAGAGAATGATGTGGGTGTGAAAAAATAAAAAATATGAACCAACTATTTATATATACATAGAGGGATAAAATGGGAAATCAAAAAAATATTTTGAGGGAGCGGCGGATTTCCGTCCGAATCGTCCCAATTTTGGGATGATTTGAAATGTAATGTAATCAAGACCTGGGGAGAAACGCGTTTCTCTCCATTTCCACGAACTGTGTTTCTCTCCTTCCTTTTGTGCTCATCAAACAGGAGATACTGATTTCCATCGTCCCGATTCGTTTCTTTTCCTGCCAAACGAGCGCCACCAAACGAGCGCTTAATACTATGCCTGCTGTTGTTGTTGCACACCTTCAATGATATTGCTCGTCTTCGAGTTCGCTGCACGTCTTTGAAAAGGGTTATGCAGCTGAAGTCGTCTTCTTCTTTGCTGAAGGTGTTTGTCTATACTGGCAGTATTCATTGGCGTTGTTACTCTCCTGCACATTTTAGTATTCCTCAGGTAGTGAGTGGGTGTGTCTGACGACAGTGGTGTCCCAGCCATCATCAGCAGCATCTGGCAGAAAGGGTTCTATCTACTGTTGTCTTGGATCAGCCTGTGGTCTAGCCCATTTTCCTGTGCTTGGACTGGCCTTTCTGGTTATCCCTTTTCTGTTTCTGTTTGTGTTTATCTGCTCCTCCTTTTAGGCTTTTGATAAAAAGTGGCTTAGAGAGGATTCATATGACGACATGTTCACTCCCATCTCCATAAAATATGAATTATCCATGTTATTTCTTATCTCAGATGGTCGTCCCACCAAAAGACTCAACCGTTCCAATCAATTGGATTAGTCTAATTAGTGTTTGCTAAATGCTTCTATCTTTGACAATAAACATTCAAAATAAAAAATCTCACCTAAATTAGGTGGAGGTTTCAATTGTGGTAGTTTTGGAAATGGATTCATCACATTTTAAGGATACCACCCATATTCATCATACTGTTGTGAAAAATTTGATTGGATATAAAAACTATCCATAGAATCATATAAAGCTGGGTGTCACGACCCAATCATGGGGGTCCTGTCCCACACCAGCAAGAACATCAAAGCTGCGGTTCATCTGGTTAGTCTCAATCGAAGAGATGGGAGTCGCCCCGACAAAGAGGATGATGGTGCGTGTCAACCTTGACACCACTGGTTGGGAGTTGGGGCCACTCTCCTGATGAGTCCATGGCAGGACGAAACCAGTGAACCTCACATATGAAGAGTTGGACGGCTGAACCCCGCCCGCCTTGGAGGGGGTTGGGGTGCCGCACGGGTGAACCGCTGTGCTGAGATGCTCAGCCCGTGACAAGTTGTCACGACCCAATCATGGGGGTCATGTCCCACACCAGCAAGAACATCAAAGCTGCGGTTCATCTAGTTAGTCCCTATCAAAGAGATGGGAGTCGCCCCGACAAAGAGGATGATGGTGCGTGTCAACCTTGACACCACTGGTTGGGAGTTGGGGTCACTCTCCTGATGAGTCCATGGCAGGACGAAACCAGTGAACCTCACATATGAAGAGCTGGACGGCTGAACCCCGCCCGCCTTGGAGGGGGCTGGGGTGCCGCACGGGCGAACTGCTGTGCTGAGACGCTCAGCCTGTGACAAGTGGTATCAAAGGGAATGTGCCTCGTGGTGTTGCGGAATGCTGCCGGACGAACCTTGGTGGTGGGAGCGGAGTCCCGGGGTGTCATGCGGAGATGACACGACGTAGAAGGTCGCGCTTGCGAGATGTCCGAGGCAGAGACACCACTATGAAGGGTGGGTCTCGTGGAGGTGGTTTTCGACCCTGAGAGAGAGGGTGGACCACGGTGGTTTGCGACCCAGAGAGTGGGTGGGTCATTGATGCCAACGACAAGGAAGGAGCGTCCTCTAAGGCCATGCTTGGTAACCGGTTAGTTGGAAGCAGTCGCGGACACACAGAAGGTCACGATCCTGCATGCACGAGGGCGTGCATGGAATGGTGGTGGGAGAATGTCACGACCCAATCATGGGGGTCCTGTCCCACACCAGCAAGAACATCAAAGCTGCGGTTCATCTGGTTAGTCCCTATCGAAGAGATGGGAGTCGCCCGGACAAAGAGGATGATGGTGCGTGTCAACCTTGACACCACTGGTTGGGAGTTGGGGCCACTCTCCTGATGAGTCCATGGCAGGACGAAATCAGTGAACCTCACATATGAAGAGTTGGACGGCTGAACCCCACCCGCCTTGGAGGGGGCTGGGGTGCCGCACGGGCGAACTGTTGTGCTGAGACGCTCAGCCCGTGACATGGGGGATAACTATAATGTGGTCTTTTCTCTTAAAAGTTTTGATCATGTAAATCACTTTGAATTAGAGCTTGATAAACTTCTTCATGATCAGGGACTCTCCTAGAAGATGCTCTCTTGGGCAATGGATGTTAAAGACCGGGACCATAATACCGCACATTTTCATAATAAAGCCTCTACCCGTCGATAGGAAAAAATCACATCTCTAAATCGAAGGCTTTGAATGGAACTTGGTTAGAGGATCATGATATTTAAGAGTTTTCAAAATATTTTTTTCAAAATCATTTCCAAAAGGAGTGTAACACCCTGAGTATTTTAGGTAAGTGCACTTTTGAGTTTTTTCCGACTTTTGGGTTAAAAATTAGAGTTTTGGAGGCCTAGTGAGGAATGCACAATCGTGTGAAAAGTCTTGATGACCGTGCAAGAGGATCATGCATGCCTTCAAGTCAAGGAAATGAAGTTTGTGGAGTCAATGCGCAGTCCGAGGGACCATGCATTCTGGGCTGGTGGCCAGAGAAACTTACATGGTCCCAGGGACCATGCAGCTCGACTGTGCAGTCGACTCTAGGTTCTACAATATGGATTTTAAAATCTTGATTAGCCTCCCATATCCCTCATCAGATGCGCTACGTCATCCTTGAATGATCCAAGGACTTCTTTGGAGCAAAATTGAGGCTTCTCCATCGGTGAACGACGCGATTCTCTCTAGGATTGATTAAATCAACATCGGATCGAAGGTTTGATCTCAATGATCTTGTGCATCCTTTGATCTATCTTTTTATTTTCTTTACTCTTGGAGATCTCTCTTTTTGGATTATATCTAGGGAATCAGAATTATGGATTTTGAATCATGAATGGAAGGATCATGTTCTCATGTTTTTGTTTCTAGAGTTTGAAGGATCAAATCATGGTTACTGTTGGCTCTAGGGTTTTGAATCATCATGAATTCTTTATCCAAGGTAGGAGGCTAAAATTTACTCATTGGTAGATTATGATTCTTTCTTTTGTAATTGATGTAATTTTAGGTTGTTTGGTTGTGTTGTGTGATTATCAAATAATCTTATTGAAATTTATTTGATAATTGATGTTTTTTGGATTTGGAAAAGGTGGAAATTTGGGGATTTTTGGTGTAAACCAAGGGAATTTATTCTTATAACATGGATTTTAGTGAACTAGGATTCTAGTATATTAAATTGGTTGAATTTAAGATAACAAATTTTGATGATTTTGTGTTGGTAAACTATTTTCAGGAAGTAAAATGGTTTTAGAGAAACTAGTTGGTTCGTGTATGAATAACGATCGAGAAGTGTCGTGTATGGACGGAAGGCGGGTCGGAAAGCACCGAGGGAGGGCGGGTCGGGAGTCGCCGAGGAGGAGGCGGAGCCAGGACGTCGCACAGGGAGGCGATGCCGGGAAGCACCGAGGAGGGCAGGGGCTGGGAGACCGCGAGGGAGGCGGGCCGGGAAGCGCACAGGAAGGCGGAGGGAGTAAAATTTACTAGGAATTTCCCTCTGATACCATGCAGGCGGTGAATTCCCCTTACCTCATGGTGAGGTGAAGACATTCTTTTATAGATGGATAAAAAGGATTACAAGGTGGAGTAATCCGATGTGGGACTTGGAAATACCTTTTATTCGGAAATACAATTAATCGAGTTCAACAGTGGCTCATATTATATGTTTATTTTCAGGTAAAATCCTTTCCCAATGATTTTATTTATCCCCCACATTAGTTTCCAACCTCCGATTATTGAGGAATGTGCTTAAGTCCATGTGGCATCCCGAGTCAGGTCTCAGGATTCGAGCATCTGGATCGGGGTTACCACAAAATGGTATTAGAGAGGGGTTATTGAGGTTGAGTCTTGGGTAATCTGGTAGGCATATATATTAGGATGGTCAAAACTAAATAGGTACCCATAAAAAACATGGCTAACCTCTATGGTGAGACTTGAGTTGTTAGGGAGTTCATGTAGGATAATTGATCAATAGATCCCTTGTAGGATGTTTGTCGGTTTTACCATATAGGTGCGTACACCCAAGATGGGTTGGGATGGGCAATGTGTTCATGCATCATTATAGGCATGTGTGGAGATGACATACACATGCATTGTATTTTTATAAAGTGGTTTTTTTACTTGAAAATAGTTTTAAAAGTGATTTTAAAATAGTTTTAAAATGCTTTGGTTTTGAGAAAGAACTTGTTTGAAATTCTTTGTGACCCCTTGTGTGAATCCTGATCTATGTGGGAATGAATCGCCAAAAGATAAACATAGCCACTTAGATATAGAATTGACGTTAAATGTTTTTAGACATTATGATCTAGGCAGAGGAATTTTTTTCATAGAGCTTTTTTTGGTCTTTTGGTTTATGTTGTTATAAAGATGCCTCCTTTTAGAGATTTTGTTCCTAAGGAACTAGGGATGTTGGGAGTGAGTATGCTCATAAAGAAGGATCTAATAACATGTAGAGTGTTCCTAAAATCTTAAATTTTTTAATTCAACCGGTCTAAGTGCTTGTGAGGGGACTGGATCAAGAGAGACCTAAGGAAGTGGATTATGTTTTCGATTTCCAGGAGTAGAAGCTGAAGATTGGTTGGAGTGAATCAATCCAATCATCTGGTTCCTTCATACCGCTAAGGTGTCTAGTGTGGAGTTTGCTACTTACATGCCTAAGAGAGTGACTCATAAATGGTGGGTGATGGTTGTGGAAGAAAAGTTCAATGAAAATATGATATAGGTTGGATTCAAGAAGATGTTTAGTTAGCAGTACTATCCAAGCACACTAAATTTGAGGAAAGCTTGAGAGTTCCTGTAGCCGATGCAAGGGAACAGGACAATGTTAGAGTATGTTGCTCATTTTATGGAGCTGGTTCATTTAATTCTAGAGTTAATTGCCAACGATAGTCTCAAGGCACAAAGGTTCGAGATGATGCTTTGAACCAAGATCCAATCGTGGATGATCTTGATTGGCCTACCTAACTACATATTAGTGGCGAATAAGACAATGATAGCCAAGGTGGGTGTGATGAATGCGAAGGGTGAAAATTCTTTTCTTCCCTGAGTTAAGGGAAATAAGAATTTTTTGGCGGGCAAAAAGTATGCGAGGTGAAGCCCAATATGGGGGTAGTTAAAAGAAGTTTGTGAGCTTGGGTTTGTCTCAATGAATGAGACGGCTTGGGTGTAACCAATGTGGCAACATGACACACCTAAAGCGACATTGTCCTAATGAACCTAGGACATGTCATTAGTGTGGGATGCATGAGAATCTAAAGAAGTTTTGCAACTTCTTTTCTTGGGACTCTAATGTTAGTTTTTCCAACCAAATACTGGGATCAAGGATTCCTATGGAGATGTCAAAGTAAGTTGGGGATAAATCAGAAGCGAGGAATGGTGGTATCCTCAATAGGATTAGGCTTGGAAGAATCAAGGATAAATTTTTGTTACATATCATGCATTAGAGGAATCTAAGGTAGGACTTGAAATAGTGAGAGGTGCCCTGCCTATTGATTCTACCATGGTTGTTACGGAAACACCGGGAGCAACGAAGCGAAAAAACGATTCACAGAAGAGTAGAAGGGAAAAACGAAAGAAGAAAAAGATCTTGAACATAGAGATTTACATGGTTCGGGAATATTCCCTACGTTCACGGAGAGGCGGAATATCACTATGATTCGAGAGCACAATTTTCAGGGCGTTCACAAAGTTTCTCACACATAGAAAACCCTAGCTCAAAATGGACTAATAAGGACAAAACACTATTTCATCAACCACACAAAAAGTCCGTTATGCTACAGTGAAAGACGACTGGAAGTCCGTATTGTTACACTAGCCTGTCGGTGTGGGTCGGTCAGCTCTGCTACAGTTGATCAGAGTTGCTACAGTCCCCCAAATTTGGGTCGGGGACCTTCGGCCCCCGGACCCCCAGAGTAGGGGCGTGTTGTTCCCTGCAACCCTCAACGAGCTCACTGCGGAGCTCGACTCGCAGAGTTGCAGCTTGATGTGCAGTATGGGTCAGAAGCATTCGGTCCAATCATCATCCCGAACGGATCGGGCCACACCAATCCAACAATGGTCTCTGCTACGTTTGATATAAGTGCATCTCATCTCATTTATATCTACATGGGTTGTAGTCTAGTTTAATCTATATGTAGAGTTAATGTCTTATTCCTAAAAGATTGAGATGCCCCTTGGAGAAAGGGTATATTTGGGGATTATGTGTCCATCTTGATGTATTGTGGTTTGTGATGTACAAATTTCATGGGAATTATTAGTTCTAGAGATGAACACACACAATGTCATAATTGGAATAGATTGGGTGGTGAAGTCCAAGGCCCATGTCGACTGTCATGTATATAAAGTTTCCTTTGATGGGAATCAGGCCACCAAAAGAAACCATCCAATGCTCTAATATCACTTGTTGGGGAATCTCACCCTGTTTGCATCCATACCCCACATGTCCCATACCACATCTTGGGACTCAGAACCAGTGAATCAAATCCATCCACCGAAAGTTGTCTTCCAAACCTCAAATGCGGAATAAGGCCACCAAAAGGGTTTAAAGTGCCACGACATACCACTACAAATTCAACGTCTCGAATTAGGATGTCCAAGAATCCTAGCCATTATGTTGATCCTCCTTTCACACTAATTATGATAACTTCATGGTCTTAAATAACAAGCAAGAAAAAACAAACACATGCCAATTGGAAGAAGCACACAACACATGGAAATAACGTGGTTCAAAATTTATTCTTACTCCATGGGGAACACACTACATCTTTCATTAAAGGAGAAATTGAGTTACAAGGGAACCCTCCTTCCAAAAACCCTACCTAGACCGAGTTACAAGGGACCCCTTCTAGACACCCTACTCGAAGAAGCCTCCATGGAAGCGCCTCCAGCGACTCCTTTTGTCCTCAAGTGCTTCCATGGGGAAGTCGCCCTACAGAGATGGATACCGGTCCAACTCCTCCTTTCAGATCGATTCTTTCTCAACTCTTGGGTTTTCACCTCCGAAAAAATGTGTCAACACTCTCTTTATAGGTGTTTCGCAGTTGTCAGTCGGTTGTTCTAGTTGCATTGCCTTACAAACTTTACGGACAACCCACCGTTTGTCTCGTAAGGAAATTGGCTAAGCATCACCACATCAATTGGACCGTCCAGTAAACAATGAAAGATCACCTTATGCAGCCTTCTAAAGACTCTTATATAGACTTTACAAAATTTCATAGAAACCTTATGCAAGTCCTTCAGAGTGATTCCTATGTGAGGTTTTGTTCCACACTCCCAATATTCGAAAATAATTTCTACCAACATTCCCACTTTCTCCAAAACTTATGCGCCGCATCCAAAATTTCCCTTCCTCCCGCATCACCCCATCATCTAGAAAATGGTTGCTTCACAAGTGAATGCATCTGAACATTCCTCCCACATTCCTTCACTTGAATATTGCCGCTGTTGTTGTTGCTGCTTTCATTGAGCTGAATCCGTACATCAATTGTAAAGGAAAACATGTGTCTATCTGGTTCCTCCAAGTGTAATTCTGGAAAGATAAGTTCTGTAAATTCGAACACTTAACCAAAAAATAGTTCTCATACCAAAACCCAACAATCTCCCACTTGAGAATTGTTTTTGTAGGTTAAACCTAACAATCTCCCAGTCAAAGACCATTCTCAAGCTTTCACCAAAATCCACCAGCCAACATCTGAACAACATCATTCATTCTCTTTCCCCTTGTTGTGTCAGTTTTTCAGACTCCGACCACTCATTCTGTTCCCATGAAACGTTCTGAACGACTTTATAGAATTTCTCTAAAGCAAACAGGCCTGAGCTTCATCTGAATTTATTGAAGTCCCATCAACAATTGTGTCATGTACTGTGTTAATGACCCTGATCCTTCCAGAATCCTGCACTTCCAAAACTCTTCCACCAATCTTCCATAATCTGAGAGTTGTACGATACATCAAACTCCAGCAAAACCATTGAAATTAACCACAATGAAATTAAGGAAAACACTGTCCTTTGCTCCCAATGCATTCTAGTCTGGTTCTGAACTATCAAAGTCCCCCCCACCTATTACAGAGGACATTTTGGAACTCTCACAACCTTTTGAAAGTTGTTTCCATAGAGTCGAAAATGTTAGAGTTTTTATCGCCACTCTTTTGCAAAGAAACCAGCCTGGGACTTGGGGTTTTCCCTTTTCCAGTATCAACGTGATCATGGTCAGCTTCCCAAAGACTATGCAGGTGAGAGAACAAACTATCCTGCTTCTAGACATAGAGTATCTATGGAAGATCCTTCCCCAAACGAAGTCGTCATCCGCTCCACGACACCTTACGATGTCCCAAGTTCAGTCTCTTCAAACTACAGGCCACTCCACCAACAGATCTTCCAAAACTCCTCTGGTTCCAAACTCTTAACCTTCAGATCATCATCTGGTCTCCTTCATTCCATTATGGTTCTTCTCAATGATGGTTCTGAAACACCTCAAACTTGTACTTAAGGAAACAACTCTCGCACTCTCGTGTCACCTCATCGATGAAGGTATGAAGAACAATAGATCCTACGAGAACAACCAGAACTAGCCAAGCTTCTGATTCACCAGTGCCTCGTCCTTCCAGAACAAGAACACATTCCGCTAATTTTGAAAAACCACACTCCCCGTAAGTTCTGTACTCCATGCGTTTGATTGCCATTAATCCTTCCAACAACTAAGGGTTTTTCACCCCTTCTCACATTTGTGTGATCGAGATGCCCATGCCACAGTCTCCATCTTCCAGAACTCTACTTATCTGGCATGCAATGCTCTTTCTGAAATCTTCATCTAGAAAAAAAGACATGCATTTCACACTTTTCTATAACCATGCTCTTATACAAAAACCCATGCACCAATTGAAGAATGGAAACACACCTTCCATAAGTCCGGGACCATGCCACACTCCTTGCTTTCATTCTACTTCCGAACGGAACCACCATCTTCTCCAGCAGTCTCTGAGTGCTTCTCCAACCAAAGCCTCTAGAAACAAACACCCACTCCCTTCTTGGACGTTGAGTGATGAATTTCCAGAGCCAAAAAACCATGAATAAAGTGGGTTGGAAAACACTTCAGTAAAAACATCCACCCGCTCTCAACTATGGGATTTATGGAATATTTGGAAATTAACCTTCCAGAACAGACCTTTCAGTCTCATCAGTTCCAATGCAATCTCCCTTTTCCTCCACAATGCCAAACGCGGAATCGGGGCACTAAATGAATGTTATTAACTTGTTCTTTTGTCTCCTTAATCAACTGTAGTGATTGACATCCACCTTCTGGTTCATGCACCCTCTCACCTAAATATATCTTCCAGAACATCCCTTTTGTGATTTCCCATCATGGTTTCCCATTTTTATACACACTTTTCTTCCAGCCAATTTACCGTCAACATAACTTCCAAACTCTCTAGGAGTAGGAAAACTAGAACCCTCTAAAGTCCAAAGCTTTCACCATCAAAACATTAATCTGGGCATTACCCATTACAGCTCCATCCTTCAAAAGAAATGAACTCCCAATAATTCTGAAAAGTGTGAGGGATCAAGACTATCTTCCGGAAGTCTTCAACCGTCATCCAACCAAGCTCCAAATGCCACCTCAATAATAAAACATCCTGCCAAATCCAAGATCATGGACGTCTTTCAGCAAACCCAATCGCCCTAATACCGTCGCTATCTTACCAGTGACATTCTTCTGAAAACTTAGTAAACCACTTTACCAAAAGTACCCAACAACCTTCTAATTGAGCTCAACATCACTTGACCGTGGCTCTTCTGAAACTCAATAAACTTCTTCATTAGTTCTCTGCAACCAAGCTTTGATATTGAAACTTAGCAACCATGGCCATATTACCACTTGTTGGAAATCAGGCCATCAGAAGAAACCATCCAGCGCTTAGATACCACTTGTTGGGGAATTTTTCCCAGCCGCTTGCAATCAGATCCCATGCATCCCATACCGCATCCAGGGAACGAGGACCAGCAAATCAGAACCAACCAACCTCTTATCACCGAAAGTTATCTTCTGGAACTCAAATGTGGAACAAGGCTACTAGAAGGGTCCGAAGTGCCATGGGGCACCCCTGTGAATTCAATGTATGAAATTAGGAATTCCAATCACCCTAGCCACCATATTGATCCACCTTTCATTCTGATTCTAGTAATTTCATTGATAAGATCTTTTGTAAACAATGGGCAAACAAGAACAAACTCATAACAATCAAAAAACCACACAACACAAAGAAATAACATGGTTTGGACTTTAGTCATACTCCATAGGGGAACACACTACATCTTTCATTAAGGGAGAAACATAGTTATAAGGGAACCCTCCTTTTGGAAACCCTTCCCAACCTGAGTTACAATGGACTCAAACACCCTACTCGAAGAACCCTCCTTGGAAATGCCTCCAACGCCCCCTTTTGGCTTCAATCACTTATATAGGGAAGTCCGCCCATGGGGATAAATACCACTCCAAATCCTCTTAGATCCACTCTCACTCAAACCTTTGGGTTTTCACCTCTGAACAAATGGGCCAACACTCTCTTTACAGAGGTGCTCTATAGCTACTAGTCTATCATTTCGATTGAATTGCCTTCTAAACTTCACGGATGACCCTTCATTCAGCCAAGGAAACTGGTTGAGCATCACTACCTCAACTAGGCCTTTTGGTGAATAGTGCAAGCTCTCCTTGTATAGATTTCCGAAGACTCTTAAATGACCTTTGAAAATCTGCATGGAAACCTTACACAAGTCCTTCAGTGTGATTCCTATGCGAGGCCTACTTGCACATTCCCATCATTTGGAAACAGTTGTTTCCCACATTCCCACTTCCTCTAGAACTTCCATGTCGCATCTGGAACTACCCTTCCTCCTGTGTCACTCTATCCTCTAGAACGTGGTTTCTCCCCAAGTTCATGTATCCAGACATCCCTCATTCCATATTTTCCACACATGAACATCGCTTCTATTGTTGTTGCTTCCACTAACTTGAATTCGGACATCCATAGTGAAGGGGAACATATCTCCATCCGGTTTCTCCAAGTGTAATTTTAAAAAGGAAAGTTTTAGAAATTCCAACACTCAATCAGAAAAGAGTTTCACACCAAAACTCAATATCCTTTATTTCACTTGATGGAAGTGTTCACACTTTTCGAGGAGAGTGAGATATTCATGCTAGTCGAGTAGGTCCAGTCATAAAAGACATCAAATCTTCGACATAGCACATGGGTTAATTCTTAGAGTAATAGATTATGTGAATTTACTTCAATTGTGGATAGTGGTGAAAGATTTTTTACATGTTTCCAGAAGACTTCTCCAGACTTCTATTAGAGAGGTGAAAATTTTCATTAACTTGTTACCTAGGATGATTTTAATCTCATTTCTTTTGTATCACATGGTGCCTGAAAAGCTGTGGGAGTTGAAGATTCAGTTTAAGGATTTGGTGGAGAATGGATTTATTCAACCAACCATTTCACCTTGGGTAGCATCAGTTTTATTGGCTAAGAAGGTTGGTGGTAGATTCGAGTTGTGCTTTGAGTATCAGAAGTTGAATCAAGTGACGATAAAGAATAAATACTCATTCCTCACATTGGTGATCTATTTGACCAGTTGAAGGGATCTTAGTGGTTTTCGATGTTTGACTTGCGATCGGGATATCATCAGTTAAGGCTGAAGGATATGGACATTTCAAAAATAGTATTCTGAACCAGGTATGAGCATTATGAGTTTTTTGTGATGTCATTTGGGGTTACTAACGCTTATGCTATTTTTATGTCTTTGATGAATTGTATATTTTATGAATACCTTGACTCATTTGTTGTGGTGTTCATGGGTGATATTCTAGTTTATTCTAGATCAAAGGAGGATCATGGAAAGCATTTTAAGACTCTACTGGAGATGTTGAAAGAGCATAGATTATATGTGTGAAGCTTTCCAAATTTCAATTTTGGATGTGAGAGGTGAAGTTCTTGAGGCATGTGATTTCATAGATGGGTATCTTAGTGGACCTAGAAAAACTTAAAGTGCTGATGTCTTGGGAGCATTCCAAGAATGTTTTTGAAATTTAGAGTTTCCTTGAATTGGAAGGTTACCATCAATGTTTCATCTTTTGACATTTTGAAGTTATCATCTCCAATAACGATGTTTAATTGGAAAGGCATGAGGTTTGAGTGGGATGAGAAGTGCCAATAAGCTTTCTATGAGCTGAATGAGAGGTTGAATTCTATTCCAATGATGATTCTACCCTAGTCTGGTTGGGGTTTTCAATGTATTGTGATGCATCTAGATCTAATCTAGGATGTATGATTTTTCAAAGGGATATTGTGGTTGCGTACGGATCGTGGCAGCTATGACCACATGAGAAGAACTATCACACATGATCTAGATTTGGCGATAACTTTTCATGTCTTGAAGAGTTGGAGACATTACCTATTTGGTGTGAGGTTTATAGTTTATTTGAATCATATTAGTTTGAGGTATATTTCTCCCAACAGGCTTTGAAACCAGGGCAAAAATGGTTTGTGAAGTATCTTCAAACCTTCAAATTTGAGTTATCTTATACATTTAGTGGGATAATTTCATAGAAGATGCCTTGAATAGGAAGACTCAAGTGATGATAAAAGCATTGGAGCAATGGAAACTGATGGGCTTGATGGAAAATTTGTATCCGGAAGCTTGTGAGAAGGAAGTGGCATGGGATTACATCGGATTGACATCACATCTATGCCTGTTGACTAAGTAAATGAGGGACAAAGGAATAATTCCAAATGTAAGAAGATTAGTGACACCATATATGGTGGAGAGACCATAGAATTTTGGTTGCTAGTAGCTGACTTCTATACTCTATTTTTGGGATAGATTGGTGGTTCCCTCAAGTTTGAGAAAGGATGTTATGGGTGTGTTTCATAACCCCAGTTTGTGTGTTTTTCGACAACGATGATGGTGATTTACGACGATGACGATGGATTTCGGCGGTCGTTCCTATCCGGCGATCTTGTGTGACGATGGGTCTGTTTTGTGTCAGGGTACGCTTGACGAGGTGGGATGTGACCCGAAGCGGTGATGTTTGTTGCAGTTTGAATTATGAATTTTGAAATTTGAAATTTGAATCTGGTTTTTGTGGTTGTATGCGTGGTAGTGTATGGTTTTGTAGGTTCCCACTTAACCAAAAAGTGGCTTTTCAAAATAATAATAATAAAAAAAATGGATTGAGAGATGCTCTCAATAGAGGACCTAAGTTAGCTATATTTAGATGAAGTGGTTAGGCTTCATGGAGTTCCTTCATCTATCGTGTCAGATAGTGATCCTTAATTTACATTGATATTTTGGAGGGGGTTGTAGAACAAACCGTAACGATTTTAGACAACATGCTTTGAGATTATGTGCTGAATTTTAGGCAATAATGGTAAGATCATGTTGCTTTGGTAGAATTTTTCTATAACAATAGCTATCAAGCATCAATTCGGATGAATCTATTCGAGGAATTGTATGGAAGATCATTTTGATCACCATTGTGTTGGGATTAGGTGAGAGAGAGATCCCTTTTAGGACCTAGTTTGGCGAAGGAGTCAGTGGATCGAGTTTATCTAATCTGAAAGTGATTAGTGATAGCTCATGCTCAGTAAAACTCTTACACTAATCATTGCCAGTGGCCATTAGAGTTTGTGGTTGGAGATTAAGAATTCTTATGGGTGTCACCAAGGTTGGGACGCCGATGAATCAGAAAGATAGGGAAGTTGGAACCTCGGTACATGGGTCCTTTTGAAATCATAGAACAACTTGGAGACGTGGCGGATTTTGAGTTTCCACCGAAATAACTGGATCTGTATCAT
Organism: Viscum album; assembly: GCA_963277665.1. NCBI lineage: Eukaryota > Viridiplantae > Streptophyta > Magnoliopsida > Santalales > Viscaceae > Viscum > Viscum album. The sequence continues at coordinate 400,227,487 of OY728148.1, forward strand.
GTTTTTCTCTTTAATGCGGTGGAAAGAACGATGAGGATTTTTTATAGGTAAGAGAAGATCTTGAGAGGAATTAGTTCTCTACTGGTGATAATATTAGGGAAACATGGACTGATCCAAGGTGAGATGTGGGAAACAGAGGTTCAGATGTGATAGCAATGGCTGGGGTTGTTCATAGAGCATGAGGCCCGGTAACTTCTCAAGGACAAAAATTCATAGTGTTGAGTATTGTAACATCTCGAGTCTTTTATGTAAGCTCCCCTTTGAGTTTTGGGTATCTTTTGGGTCAAAAATAAGAGTTTTGGAGGCCCAGTGAGGTATTCACAACCTTGTGCACGGTCCCGATGATAGTACAAGATAACTATTCACATCGTCAGTTGAGTCAGTGAGGCCTGAATAGTTGGTGCACGGTCCTAGGGACTGGGCATTAGGACCATTCATTCCGGGCTGGTGGTCTATAGCATTGTGGATTGTAACACCCTGAGTCATTTATGTAAGCTCCCCTTTGAGTTTTGGGTAACTTTTGGGTCAAAATAGGAGTTTTAGAGGCCCAATGAGGGATGTATGGTCTTATGCACGGTCCCTTTGATTGTACAAGAGAACCATGCACATCTTCATGTTGAGTTAGAGAGGCCTGAATAGTTAGTGCACAATCCTGGGGACTAGGCATTGGGACCATGCATTCTGGGCTGGTGGGTTGAGAGACATGCACGATCTTAGGCACATTCTTGGGGATCGTACAGCTCGACTATATAGTTAGGTTTGGGTTTTATGATTTGGCTTTAAAAATCCCAATTAGCCTCCAGGAACACTCATTAGATGTCTAAACTTGGCCTCGGATGATCTAAGGGCTTCTTGAGAGTGAAATTTGGACCTCTCCATTGGAGAACGACGTGATTCTCTCTAGGATTTATCGGATCAACATTAGATCAAAGGTTTAATCTTGATGACCTTATGCATCCTTTGATCTATCTCTTTCTCTATCTTTCTATTTCCTTCTCTCTTAGAGATCTATCTTGTTGAATTAAAAATGGGGCATTGGAATTATGGATTTCAAATCATGAACATAAGGATCAAGATCTCGTGTTCTTTTGTTAGGGTTTGAGGGACCATATCGCGATTGCTAACATCGGATCTAGGGTTTCAAAATCATCATCTATTCGTCATCTAAGGTAGATGGATTTGATTCACTCCTCGGCAGATTATGATTCATTCTTGTTTTATTGATGTGCTTGTAGGTGGTTTGCCAATGTTTTTTGGTTATCAAATAATTTTATTGAAAATGATTTGGTATTTGATGTTTTTTGGATTTGAAAAAAGTGGGAATTTGGGGAATTTGATTTTAACCATGAGAATTGGTTTTTAAAACAACAATTTTTGTGAACCGTGTTTCTAGTATCTTAAATTGCTTGAATTTAAGGTAGCGGGTTTTGATGGTTGTGTTGGTGAGCTATTTTTGGGACATAAAATAGTTTTTGATAAATTAGTTAGTTTGGGTATGAGCAATGACTGAGAAGTGCCATGTATGAATTGAAGGGCCATGTATTTGTGATGTATGTTATGTTTCATCTTGTGTGCAATAAGAATGTGAAAGGCTGTGAATTCGGGAAACAATCTAGTGGGTGACGAGCTGGTGTACGCTATGTTCATACACAATTATTCATTTTAGATGATTTATTATTGCTCATGTCTCCTGGATTTTCTTTGGTTGGGATTGACTTGCTTTAAGGAAAAAAATATCATGAGTTGTTTCCATGTACTGCTTAGATTTATCAGGTCATGTGATAAATTATTTTGTTTTGAAATGTATTAACCTATTTTCAATAGTGTCAGTTGCATAATTGGGAATAGGTCTTGCATGGGATTTTATTAGAGTTATATAGGGAAATCCTATTGGGTATTCACATACTCAACTCTACTGCACATCCCAGTGTGTGTGTAGATGTACTATATCATGATGCAGTTAAGGGAATGGATCTGATGTTCATTGGAGATGCATACTAAGAGATGCGATAATGGTGTACATCATGGTGTTCTTCCATGCCATGTAGTAGGAGCTGGACTATCCACCCTAGATAGGAATCCTCTGCTTTAGTTTATTGTGTAATGTCAGGATCTATGGCTTGTTATTTCTGCTACGCTCTATTTTTATTTTGGTATATTTTAAATTGTTTTTTTTTTAATGTTTGAAATAGAAGAATTATGCATTGTGTCACATATAATAGGATATTTATTTTGAGGAAAAATTATTCTCCAGTGATTTTTTTCTATCCCTTGGAACTAGTTTGTAGCCTATGGCAACCGGGGAATACGCTTGAGGCTATATGACATCCTGGCTCAGGTCTCAGGATCCGGGCTCCCAAGCTAGGCATAAGGAGGCTCATTTCATTCCAGTAAAAGTATCACAAACTATGACTCACAATATATGACTAGAAATGAATAGGTTACTAAATAGACCCATTGATGTTGAAGATATATTGTTTGTTATAAAATAAATTCATTTTTTTAATGTGCCCAGTCCAAATGGCATGCATGTTATGTTTTCTCACATGTTTTGGCATATTGTGGGTAAAGATATTGTGCAGTTAATTAATGACTATTGGGAAAACTGATTTAGCTTACTTTAACGATACAATTATTACTCTCATTCCAGAAGTTAAACACCCCTAATTAATTGTGCATTTTCAATATATTAGTTTGTGAAATGCCATCTTTAATATTTTTTCAAAGTTTCTAGCTAATAGGCTTAAGGCTATCTTATCAAAAATCATTTCTATGAACTAGTGTGCCTTTATACCCTAAATATTGATCATTGATAATGTTATCATTGCCTATAAGATTTTTCACTCAATTAGAAATAGATCCAAAGATCACAGTGGTACCATGGTTATAAAACTCGATATGATAAAGGATTATGATCTTGTGGAATAGAATTTCCTAGAGAATGTTCTCACTCACATGGGATTCAATTCTAAATGGATTTTAAATACTATTTATTGTGTTTATTTAGTATTCTATAGGATTTCTGTTAACGGATCACTAACTAAACAAATTCTTCCTTCCCGGGGACTGTGGCAAGGTAATCATTTAATTCCATATTTATTTATCCTAATTTATGTTGTTTTTTCAATATGATTGTTGTTGCAGTTGGCTTGGGGCAGATCCATGGAGCGAAGGGTAGTAAGAATGGTCTGACTATTTCACATTTACTCTTTTTTTATGTCAATCTGCTATTCTCAAGGTCAATGATGGAAAAAATCCTTATAATTGCCACTATAATTAGAAAATAAAAAATGGATTCCAGACGGAAAGTGAATCTATAAAAATATGAGTTTTCCTTCAGCGAAGGTGTCAACTTTCGAAGAAAATAGGAGATCTCATATATCACTTGTATGAAAGTGGTGTATAAAAGTGACAAGTATCTGGGTTTTCCAAATATCATTAGAAGATCAAAAAGGATAATAGAAGTCTTTGTTTCCATATGGGATAGAATTTTAAGAAGGATACAATAGTAGCGAGGTTAATCTTTTTCAAGAGCAGGGAAGGAGATTCTAAATAAATTGGTTGCTCAAGATATACCTTCCTATTTTATGATGTTTTTCAAGTTACTCAGTACCTTATTCCTGAAATCCATTCTCTTCTTTCCAATTTTTGGTGTGGTTAAAATGGTCACTCTAATAGCATACATCAGGTTTCTTAAGAAAAGATATGTAATCCTAAATTCATTGGAAGGATAGGTTTTAGAGATATGAATAAATTTAACTTAGTCTTTCTAGCCAAACAAATTTAACAGCTATGTATGAACCCCTCATCGCTCTGTTCAAGGATCATAATGGGAAATTACTTTCCCCATAATGAAATTTTAGATGCAAGGATTTCAATTAATATTTGGAAATACCCATGGTTATGTGACGTTTCTGGAAGATTGGCTTAGTCACCTTGTCCAACTGGTATGTGGATTATTCTTAATTCCCCTCTTAGCTGGCTCCAATAAGCGGATAATATTTTTTTAGAGATTTACCAATGATGGTTACGATACTGTTAAATCAGGTTGCATTATTGTTGTGGATGACATTAAAGTATCTTCAAATCATTTATAAAAAGAATAAAGGATCTATAATCTTCCACCTGAGGTTAAACATTTTTTTAGAAGTTGGATAACAAAATATGCCCATAAATGAAACTTTTCTTAAATTTTACCTTCTAAAGTAAGGGGTTGCCCAATATGTGCTGGTGAAGATGAGTCCAATACCTATGTTATATTCACCTGTAGCTTCACACATAGCCTTTGGTTTTTTTACAGTTTTTTGTGAAATGTGGGGATCAAACCATATTGCAGCAACAAATTTATTTCTTATTTAGAAAGAATTATTTGATGTGTCTATCTTCCTGGAGATGTGTGTTCTTGCCTGGTTTTTATTGATGAGACGAAATGATGAATTATATGCATAGAGGAGTTTTTTGGATAATGTTTGAATCCAATAAACTAAAAGCATCAATGAAAAATGAGATTTTAGGTGTGTTGTTGCCTATTTTCCAAAAGGGATTAAAATTTTTAGTGTGCATGTAGATAAATATGGGAGATGAAAACCTACACTGATTTTATTTTTGAAATTAATATCCACGCTGCTATTCTGGCTTATGACAGTTTTATTGATGGTATGGTTTGTGTTAAAACCTTTTTTATTATTTTGGGTATTACCGAGTCCCACATCGGAATACTCCCATGTGTATTCCTTTTTCTCATTCTATAAAAGAAGGCCTCGACCCCACCTCGAAGGTAAGGGGGTTTCTCAACCTACATGGTATCAGAGGGAACTTAATCCCGACCCTTCCTCCCAGCGGCTTCCTCGCATGGTTGGCGATGCAAAGTCTCATCCGGGATGACTAGCGGCAATGCAGGATGAGTTGCAGGCTCTGGAGGAAAACCATACTTGGGATCTCGTCCCCCTACCAGCAGGCAAACAGGCAGTGGGCAACAAATGGATTTACACAGTCCGGCTAAATCCCGATGACACTCTCCATCGACTCAAAGCCCGCCTTGTGGCTAAGGGTTTCGCACAAACTTACGGGGTGGACTACTTTGATACATTCTCTCCAGTGGCCAAGATGACCTCCGTCCGGTTATTCATCTCTCTGGCGGCACATCATCGTTGACATCTTCATCAGTTGGATGTCAAAAATGCCTTCCTCCATGGCTTTCTTGAGGAAGAAGTTTATCTGCAACAGCCACCCGACTTTTGTGCTTCCGGCGTCGAGTCTCAAGTCCGTCGACTCCGCCGCTCTCTGTACGGCTTCAAGCAATCTCCTCGTGCTTGGTTCGGCCGCTTCAGCACTGTCGTCACTGATTTTGGCCTCTCTCGAAGCATGAAGGATCACACTGTCTTTTACAGAACGACTCCTGATGGCTGTATCCTATTGATCGTTTATGTGGATGATATCATCATCACCGGCAGCGACTCTGCTGGTGTAACTCACCTCAAGCAGCACCTTCACCAGCACTTCCAAACTAAGGATCTCGGTCCTCTCACATACTTCCTGGGCATCGAGGTGTCCTATTCTCCAGACACCATCTCCCTCTGCCAACGAAAGTATGCATTGGATATTCTGCAGGATGCTGGGCTTACACAAACCACTGCTGTTGACACCCCTTTGGAGCCTGGGGAACGATCACTTTATGCCTCCTCAGAACCCTATTCACATCCTGAGCGGTACCGTCGGTTGGTGGGTAAACTCAATTATCTTACCATGACTCGTCCCGACATTACCTGCGTTGTTGGCAAAGTGAGCCAATTTATGGAACATCCGACCACCTCTCAGTGGGATGCTGTCCTCTGCATTACCAAATACATCAAGCACGATCATGCCCGTGGTCTTCGCTACTCACAACATCCTCATATGAACATTGAGACTTTTTGTGATGCTGATTATGCTGGTTGCCTTGCCATTCGGAGATCTACCTCTGCGTTTGCCATTTTCTTAGCCGGCAACCTCATCTCTTGGCGCAGCAAGAAACAGACCGTCATGTCTAGATCCAGTGCGGAGTCTGAGTACCGAGCCATGGCCACCGTCACTACGGAGATCCTTTGGCTTCAACAACTCCTTCAGGAGCTTGACTTTCCTTCTCCCACATCTGCTCACGTCTGGTGTGACAATCAGGCAGCCACCAAGATTGCTTCAAATCTCGTCTTCCATGAACGCACGAAGCATATTGAGGTGGACTGCCACTTTCTTCGACACCACCTGGAGCACAATCATGTCAGCTTTGGCCACATCCCGATGGCGGACCAGCTTGCTGACATCTTCACCAAGGGTGTCCCAGGGGCCCGCCTCTCCTCGCTCAGTTCCAAGCTAGACATCCATAGCATCTTCGGTCCAGCTTGAGGGGGAGTTTTTCAGGTCTTGTATGGTGTCACCTTGTTTTTTCTTTGTGAGACTCTTTTGTTCAAGCTGGGCATGTCCAGCTTGAGGGGGAGTGTTAAAACCTTTTTTATTATTTTGGGTATTAACAAGTCCCAAATCGGAATACTCCCATGTGTATTCCTAAAAGAAGGCCTCGACCCCACCTTGAAGGTAAGGGGGTTTCTCAACTTACAGTTTGCAAGAACGATCATGGTGATATTTTTCTTGTTGATGTTAAACGTTTTTTTTCCTTTCAGTGGATCCTCCTTGTTGCTAAAGCGGTTGCAGTACTTTTTGCACTTGAGATTTCTAAATCCAGAGGATGAAACAATTTCATTTTCAAAACTGATTTTAAGTATTGGTTTCCCTTTAAAACTCAACACAAAAAGGATTGAAGGTAGAGGGGATTGTTATTGGATACAATAACAACTATCTTGCTAACTTTGGTAATGGTTTCATTGCATTTATTGGGAGGGAGGGATATAGTGTTGTGCATAAGGTATCTCAAGCTGAATTTCTGGTCGATAAAATGTTTTGGAAAAATATTATGCCCATTAAATCTTGAAGCGATGTCTTTTGTAACTTATCTCATCGACATCCCCTTTCCTTTAAAAAAAGACAGTATTTTTATTCTTATTTTTTCAAAAAAATAAAAAACTAAAAAAATGCCAAATTATTTGCTCATAGTGTGCCCCAAGTCGACACCATTCCACTAATGGTGCCAAAAACATGAACGAGTCATTATAATAACAAGTCAGTTTAAAATTTTATTATTTAACTTAAATTAATTAGCATGGTATCCATAGAGAACAAGGGTAGTGGAAGTGGTTTGCACAAGAATCGCATATCACAGGAAATGATATGGGCTAAGTTGCTGCCCACAGTATGGTATTTGTGAACACTTGAACTTGAGGAGGCTCCTTCGTTAATGAAGGAGAGCTATAAAAAGAGTTGTAGGCTTTATTTTTGATATACATGAATTCATTGCATTCTTGTTGAAACACTTTTCTTCCTTACTTAACTTGGGGTGGGGTGGGGGGGGTGCTAGCATATCTTTAGAAGATAATGAAGATCATTCTAATTTTTTTTAGAAATTCTAAAGTTGATGGATTACCTTTGCAGGAAAGAGCCATTCGGTTATTATTAAGTGGTTTCCATCAACTGCATGCGACAAAGCCACTGTAAAGAGGCATGTTCTTATTTGTTCTTCATTACTATTCTTTTATCTTATAATTTGAATGATTTTATCTTAATGGGTTTTTAAGTTTTCACTATATCTAGACATACATAATGTCATTAAAACCCACTAGTGGTATTAAAGCCATCTTCAGAGAATGATCAAAGAATCCTTGAACTTTGGAAATACTTTAAATAAAGAACCAAACAATATCACATGTTGTGATACATGTGTTGCGGAATCACCGGGAGACAGAACGACAGAAAACGAGAAAACGAAAGAAAGAAAAGCAACAAGGAACACGGCGATTTACGTGGTTCGGGAAAAATCCCTACGTCCACGGGAGAGGCAGATTTTCACTATGATTCGGGAGCAATTACAGAGGATTTTCCAACATTACAAACCCTAGCCCGAAATGGGCTACATATGAAGAAGACGGTCTACTGTTCTGAATAGTAGTCCGCGTTGCTACAGTGATCGGCGGCTCACTTTGTCAAAAGTGCTACAGTGTCTGCCGGCTGGAAGTCAAAAGCGCTACAGTACTGTTGACCCCGAAGTCCGCACCGCTACAGTGCATGTCGGTGTCGGTCGGTCAGCTCCGCTACAGTGGTCAGAGATGCTACAGTGCCGAAAAAATTGGGCCGGGGGCCTTCGGCCCCCGGACCCCCGGAGCAGGGGCGCGTTGCCCCCTGCAACCCCCAACGAGCTCACCGCGGAGCTCGACCCGCGATAGTTGCGGGCCACAAGCATTCGGCCCAACCGGATCGGGCAACACCAATCCAACAACATGGATATCATAGTCAGTGATATAGCCATATGCAATAATATATGAATATTGATGTCTGTAGTACACTGTGCCTCAATCCTGTCCATTCATCACAGTAACACAGACCACAATACAGGTCATTGTCAATGATATGTATCGATCACGCGCTCTAAAACAGAGCAACACTCATAATAAGGGGATATCGTTGCATACGATGCAATTCAAATGTCAAGTTGCGGGGTTAGCATAGAAAAAAATATGGATACCACTATCTTGTAACTTCTCATGGTTATCAACATAGGCTTGGAGATATAGTGATCATAGTTATCGCATGTATTATAAGATACAATATGGAGATATAGCAGCTAGAGATATTGGTGCAATGATATCAGAAATACAAGTTATTGCATATATCGTAGGTGTGGATATAGGATATCACTACTAGTGATAAAAAGGATAGTGTTGATATCACAGGTAGTGATATGGAGAAATCTCTATCCGTGATATAGCTTGTTTAAAAAAAATTAAGAATTAAATGGATTATTTAAAGTGTTTATAAATAATAAAATAAGGATAATATAAAGAGTTTATATCGGAATATATAGTGTTTATATTATTTTTTTATTTAAATAATGTAAATTGTTTACATTCATAATCAATATTTGAATTATTCATTTATTTAGATTTCTTATTGAATATTCATTTTTATAAATTTTTTATATTATGAATATTTGTATTCTTCAGTTTTAAAATGTTCTGATTTCTTCTTATAAATATTATTTCATGCATTTATGGAGTTTCACGCTAAACAAAGAATTCATCAACATTAAGTGGTGAGTAACAACTTTCATAGGCCACACTATCTTATTAAATTGCAACATTGAAGTATAAAATAAGGTCCTCATCATTCTGGGTTTCATTTTTTATGTATCCAATTTTTCTTTGTGGTGAGATAATAACATTGTATTTTGATATCCAAGATTTTTAAATGACTCACCTCATTAAATTAAAAACAAATTAAGAAATCATGAGATTAGGACCATGTAGAATTCTCCTGAGTTGCATCGACAAACTTGAAGAATCGCTTCAAAAAAGAATAAAGAATACTTTAATTACAAGAGTTTCCTTGAAACTACTCCATCAAAATTTCATATTTAAGTAACACATTTTAAGATGAAAATTCAAAAAGGTTTTTATGAATTTTTCCAAGTCAATTCACCCAAAAGATTGATTCATCAATAAGTATATGAAAAATATCGAGATAATTTTACTAAACTCTACCATTTACCAATTATGCAAGTGTGATGTTTAGAAACCTCCCATGCCTTAAAGCTAAACATCAATTCTAATGTATAATTTCAAGGTGGGTATGAATATGAATCTTATGATGTAATAGTAATCCCAATTCACACATAAAAGAAAGGGTGCAACATATTAAGAGAATAATACCCCCTCGTGGTTACTCATGTCACTTCTTAAGGCTCATATGAATTGGAGTCCTCAACTCTTGTTACATTTTTTATGTAAGTCCTAAAAAATCAAAGAAAACCTATAAAAGGACCAGACAATTCTTTAATGATGTTTAAATATGAATGAAAAATCTACATATGAAAAATCAATGCGTGTATGAGATCACCCTAGTTTTATGAAAATGTAGGGTCCCAAATGGTAAAAAATTGGAGTCATGGTGTGCACATGATTTGCTGATTGAAAAAAAATGAAAAGATATAGAGAATGAAAAAATATTTAATTTTATTTGTTGGGCTGCCTCCCTGTGAGCAGATTTTTTATGGTCATTGGCTCAATCATGTAACTCATCCCTCATCTATAATCAACAGGAGGATGAGGTTTCATCTCAGCGAACCTTCACAAGTGTATATTTCATCACCCCCTTAATGAATGTAAATTTTCTTTGGGAGGATGATGTGGTGGTTTTTAGCAACCCTACTCCACCAAAATGCACCAAAGGTGGGTTTATGTCTCTATCATACTTCTCATGCCATTCACCTCCCATTGATAATATGGCGTGACCCATTTTTCATTCAATAGTGGTGGGTATAATATATGTGGTTCCCTCTTAGGGTTTTCATATTCATAATTGCTATAAATACGAAATTCATCAATAAACCCTTCCAATGAAGGCAAAACATCAAATGGGTTTTCAAAATTAAAATAATATTCTAATTCACTACTAGCATGTCATAATATAAGTCAAGCTCCAATTTTAAGGCATGAAATATCATTATTAAAGTAATGGAATACATCAAAATCAGGATTCATAATGTGGCATGCTTCCTTAGTTGAAAAAACAAAAGATGATTTGATTTCAATATTATAAGCATTCCCCCCATATTCATCATACCCTTATTGTAAAAAAAATCATCGGCTCAAAAAAACTATCCATATAATCATACGATATCAGGGGATTGGTATAATGATTCGAGGAATACTCCACCCACCATTATTGATTATATGAGTAATTTTTTTTGAATTTTTCACCAACAATGGGGGATTTTTTGCTAGCATGCCTCTTAACCCAAAAATTCATTGCATTAAATGTATTTTAAATTACTATTTTTTAAGAGATAATATTTTTTATTTTAAAAAAAAGGTAATAAAAGAAATAAATTCTTAAATCAATTGGTCTTAGTGAGTCCCAATTCTACATAATTCTACCTAAAAAATGGTGCAAAAACATGATTGATTCATCATAAGCTCCAATTGGTTTAAAAATTTATAGTTTAAATTAAACCAATTAGCCTGGTAGTGTTTGATCCCATAGAGAACAACGAAAGTGAAAATGTTTTACACACAGCCTATATCGTAGGCAATGTATAGACTATATCACTGCTTATAACACGATGTTTGTGAAATAATTGAACTCAAGGAGGCTCCTTCATTAATTAAGGAGTACTATAGATTGAGTTCTAGGATTCATTTATAATACACTTGAATTCATTACATTCTTGTCAAAGCTCTCTTCTTCTTCTCGGTTCCTTACTAGGGGGATATCAGTATATGATAGAACTGTAGGATGGAAATCTCTCTTCTCGTAATCTTTATTCACAAAATCCATCAATCGGATTACAAGAATAAGAAGTAAAAACTACAAGCTGGATTCATAAATTTTCTATCTGTAAAACTACTAGAAGAAGAACAGAAATTGGGATGAGAGAAGCTCCCCTGGATGTTTCTTCCAAGAGCCTGGGCCCCGACCTCCTTCAACAAGCGCTGTCTCGAGCAAAAGAATTCCCGCCCACCTCCTCAACCAAAAGCCAAATATAGTTCCCATTAACTGAAGAAAATTACCACCTTACCCTTCATTATTTAGTAACCGAATATTTTCTTCTGGAATAGGTCTTGAGTGGCTGGGAATCTGAACACCCAGCCCAAACCACCATCAAACTCCCGCCTCTTGAAAAACCACGTTGCCCCCAAGGTGAAAATAAGGGAACTGAGCGCGTATCAACTGAGCATTCTCCCAAGTAGTCTCCTCAACTGGACTACCATGCCACTGAATCAACCACTGTTGATGAAAGTCATGTCCACGAGAATCCAGAATAATGTCAGGAAGAACTTGGTCAGTGGCATCTTCTAAGAACTCCTTTGGGAGAGTTGTGAAAATCGAATCCCCAAAATAGGGTGGATTTTGGTGCTCTCCGGAAGCTCAAGGCGATAAGTAACTTCACCAACTTTACCAATAACCGGAAAGAGTCCAAAATAACACGCTTCAAGTTTTGGACAGATCTTAGAAGCTGTCCAAGCCGGTTGAGCAGAACAGAGCTTAACAAAAACTAGGCCGTCGACTTGAAAATGAAGGTCCCACTGTTTCTTATTAGCAGAATGTTGCATAGATAGTTGAGTTGCTTGAAAGTGGGTTCACAACTGCTGAAGAGCTTCATCTCGGTCCAATAAAGCTGAAACGACAACAGGAAGGTGAGATTCACCCTGGAAATAATGTGGTAAAGAAGGGGGTTTCCTGCCATAGACAATTTCAAAAGGTATTATTCCAGCAGAAACATCAAAGGTTGTGTTGTAACAAAATTCAGCCCAAGGTAGCCAACAAATCCATTGCCGAGGCTTGTCAGAAGAAAAACAACGCAAATAGGTTTTAAGGTTGCGATTGACAACTTCAGTCTGTCCATCCGTTTGAGGATGGTAAGTGCTCATTTTTAGCTTAGTACCATGGAGGCGAAATAATTCCTTTAAAAACAGACTTGTAAAGAGAGGGTCTCGATCACCGATAATGGCAGAAGGCATGCCATGGAGGCGAACTACTTCTTTCATGAAAAGGTCCGCAACATCACAAGCCGAATATGGGTGTTTGAGGGGCAGAAAATGAACGTACTTGGACAAACGATCCACAACAACAAGAATTGGACAAACGATCCACAACAACAAGAATCACCTCAAAGCCTTATGATTTTGGAAGCCCAGAAATAAAATCCATTGAAATTTCTTCCCAAATCAAACTAGGAAGAGGAAGGGGTTGAAGCAAGCCAGCTGGACTAAGAGTCTAATACTTGTGGCGTTGGCATAAATCACACTCCCGGACGAACTTCATTATTGAATGAGTCATGCCAGACCAATACAGACTAGCTGCCAAACATTTATATGCTTTCAAAAAACCCTTGTGACCACCAGCTGAAGTAGCATGGAAATAATGGAGCAGCCATGGAAGGATCAGGGAATCCTTGGATAAAACCAATCGATCTTTAAAAAATAATAGTCCATTATGCAAGGAATAACCTGGTTTTGCAGCAAAATTTTGTTCCAAGGCTGAACAAATATCATGTAAAACAAGATCACGACGTTATTCACCACGAACCACTGAAATTTCTATCTAATAAGGCTCAAAAATGGCCATATGAAAACTGTGTACCTCCACCTGTCGTGAAAGGGTATCAGCTGCAGAATTAGAGCTGTTAGGTGTATAAACAACATCAAAATCATAGTCAAGGATCTTTGCTAGCCAACATTGTCGGTTGGTAGCGGCTCTGTGGGGTCTCGGCGAGGTCTCAGGTTTGAGTCTCGCCGAGCTATTTCCTATTGCAGTAGAATAGGATTTTCATTGTATTTATCCCTCTCCTCGGAACTATTGTAAATGTCATTGAGGGAATACGCTGGCTAAGCAAATGCTTGAGGCTCTAGTGATCTGTATGGACAACAAAATGCCTACCCAACAAATATTGTTTCCAATGTTGGGCAGCATGGACCAAGTCCATTAACTCCTCATAAACAGATTTTCCCAAATTGGAATCAGAAAGAGCTTTGCTAAAATAAGCTAGTGGATGCCCATCTTGCATTAAAACCACTACAATGCCAAATAAGCTAATGGACACCCATCTTGCATTAAAACCACTACAATGCCATCTCCTGAGGCATCACACTCCACACAAAACTGTTTGGAAAAGTCTGGCAATCGAAGCACAGGAGCAGTAACCAGAATTTGTTTTAGTGTCTCAAAAGCTAACTGAGCATCGAGTTGCCAATTGAAATTGTTCTTTTTGGTGAGCACGGTTAGAGGTTTTGCCACTTTTCCATAATCACGGGAAAACTTTCGATAATATCCGGCGAGACCTAAAAACCCACGGACTTCTTTAACATTTTTAGGCACAGGCCAACTGACAATTTTTTTCAGGTCCATGGTCACCCCTTCAAAAGAAATAAGATGGCCTAAATATTGAACCCGGTGCTGTCCGATTTTTTTTCGTGTTAATATTAAAGTGGTTGTCCTGTAAGACTGAAAATACGTTTGTCAAGTGCTGGAAATGATCTCGACCAGTCCAGCTATAAACAAGAATGTCATAAAAAAGCATGAGAACAAATTTCTGAAGGAAAGGCTTAAAAGTGACATTCATAATTGCGTGAAACGTGGTAGGAACATTCATAAGACCAGACGGCATGATTAAAAATTCAGTGTCCCTCATGAGTACGAAAAGTCGTTTTCTCAATATCTGTTTCCCTAACGCGAACTTGATGAAACCATACTATAAATCAAGTTTGGAAAAGTATTGGGCGCCATGGAGTTCGTCTAATAATTCCTCTATAATAGGAATAGGGAATCTGTTTGGAATATTCATTTTGTTCAAAGCCCGATAATCGACACACATGCGCCACCCACCATCCTTCTTTGTAACCAAAATGACAGGACTAGAATACGGACTCCCTGCTGCAAGAACTCATTAATCTGGCGTTCCACTTCATCTTTAAGGTGATGGGCTATTTTGTATGGTCGGATATTAACTGGCCGAATGAGTTTCTGTAAATGAATAACATGATCAACAGAGCGATGAGGCAGTAATCCATTGGGTTCAGCCAACACTAAAACAAATTTGTCCACCAGTTGTGACAAAGCTATTTGAAAAGCCAAACCAGGAGAAAAAACGCAGTCTGTAACAACCACACCAGGCTGCCTCTGTAATCCCTGTGTTAAACAAGTTTTTTCTGCCAAAATGGACTGCAAAGCCAATGGTGCATCCCGCCTTCGCAGCCCCTGTAGGGTGACTCGCTTACCTTGAAATTCAAAGCGCATTGAAAGATTTTTCCAATGTGAAGTCAAATAGCCCAAAGTTTCCAGCAATTCCATGCCCAAAATTAAATCGGGCCTTGGAGTGTCAAATTAGTAGGCATCCACTGTTAAAGAAAGACCGCCCAATTGCAGTGGCAGTTGTTGACACTGTCCACTAAACACTACATGAGGGCCTTTGAAACAAAATCGTGACTAGCCCCACTATCAATAATCACCAACACTGGCACGCCGAAAACAATTCCTTCCAGCATCATTGATTTTACTCTAGTAGCAGACTGCCTTTCTAATTCTCCGAGCAATAAAGCTTGACAGATAATTTCCCACTGACTTTCTTTTTCAAGATCTTCAAAAGGCACTGCCACAGAGGCGTCGTTGTTGTCTTGGGTGGCCATACTCTCCCAAACCATAAGGCGAAACCCCTTATCTGGACAATTGTGGGTGGGCCCGAACTTGGCTCCACGTGAGTAACACAATCCTTTTGCCCGACACTCCTTATATTCTGCCTGAGAAATATTTCGTACCCCCCTCCACCGTGGAACAGACCAACAGATGTGTCCACTCTGCTCCTCTCAGGAAGTAAGGGAATACTGACTGATATTTATATTTTTATTTGATTTTCTGAAACATTGCATTGGCCATACCTTTGAGAATTGTGTTCGTGGATAATTCCTTTCACAATTAACTCCCGTTCAACATTTCGTGACAGTTAATCAACCTTGCTTTAGTGCTTGGTTCATGAGTAACGACAGTACTTTCAATTTCCAGTCGTGAGAAAGAAAATGATATACCACGATTCCCGCAACTCTGGAATCCGCAAAGCCACTTTCTAAAACTCGTTAATATAATCTTCCACCGAACCAATTTGTTTAATTCCTTTTAATTGCTTAAGTGGATCACTCTCCAGGGCAAAACCGAACCGGCCAAGTAATTCCTAAATTAGATCTGCCCACTAAAGATTCAGACATTGAGACAGCAGGGATAAAATCCAATGTTGTACCAAGCCCTCCATGCACAACTGTGCCATACACACACAACCCGTCTCAAATCTTATGAATCAAAAAATATTGTAGGTTGAGAAACCCTCTTACCTTCAAGGTGAGGTGGAGACCTTCTTTTATAAATTGAGAATAAGAAATACACATGGGAGTATTCTGATGTGGGACTCGGTAATACCCAAAATAATAAAAAAAGGGTTTTAACACCCCCCTCAAGCTGGACATGCCCAGCTTGGACAAGAGTCCCACAAAGAAAAAACAAGGTGACACCATATAAGACCAGATAAACTCCCCCTCAAGCTGGGCCGAAGATGCTATGGATGCCCAGCTTGGAACTGATCGAGGAGAGGCGGGCCCCTGGGACGCCTTTGGTGAAGATGTCAGCGAGCTGGTCCGCCGTCGGGATGTGGCTAAATCTGACATAATTGTGCCCCAGATGGTGTCGAAGAAAGTGACAGTCCACCTCAATATGCTTCGTGCGTTCATGGAAGACGAGATTTGAAGCAATCTTGGTGGCTGCCTGATTGTCACACCAGATGTGAGCAGGTGTGGGAGGAGGAAAGCCAAGTTCCTGGGGGAGTTGTTGAAGCCAAAGGATCTCCGTAGTGACGGTTGTCATGGCTCGGTACTCAGATTCCGCACTGGATCTAGACACAACAGTTTGTTTCTTGATGCGCCAAGAGATTAGGTTGCCGGCTAAGAAAACGGCAAACCCAGAGGTAGATCGTTGAGTGGCAAGACAACCAACATAATCAGCATCATAGAAGGCCTCAATGTTCGTATGAGGATGTTGTGAGTAGCGAAGACCACGGGCAGGATCGCGCTTGATGTATTTGGCGATGCGGAGGACAACATCCCAATGAGAGGTGGTCGGATGTTCCATAAATTGGCTCACTTTACCAACAACGCAGCTAATGTCGGGACGAGTCATGGTGAGATAATTGAGTTTACCCACCAACCGACGGTACCGCTCAGGATGTGAATATGGTTCTGAGGAGGCATAAAGTGATCGTTCCCCAGGCTCCAAAGGGGTGTCAACAGCAGTAGTCTGTGTCAGCCCAGCATCCTGCAGAATATCCAACGCATACTTCTGTTGGCAGAGTGAGATGGTGTCCGGAGAATAGGACACCTCGATGCCCAGAAAGTATGTGAGAGGTCCGAGATCCTTAGTGTGGAAGTGCTGGTGAAGATGCTGCTTGAGGTGAGTGACACCAGCAGAGTCGCTGCCGGTGATGATGATATCATCCACATAAACGACCAATAGGATACAGCCAGTATGAGTCGTTCTGTAAAAAACAGTGCGATCCTTCATACTTCGAGAGAGGCCAAAATTAGTGACGACAGTGCTGAAGCGGCCGAACCAAGCACGAGGAGATTGCTTGAGGCCGTATAGAGAGCGACGGAGTCGACAGACTTGTGACTCGGCGCCGGAGGCACAAAAGCCGGGTGGCTGCTGCAGATAAACTTCTTCCTCAAGAAAGCCACAGAGGATGACATTTTTGACATCCAACTGATGAAGATGCCAACGATGATGCGCTGCCAGAGAGATGAATAACCGGACGAAGGCCATCTTGGCCACTGGAGAGAAAGTATCAAAGTAGTCCACCCCGTAAATTTGTGCGAAGCCTTTAGCCACAAAAGGCGGGCTTTGAGTCGATGGAGAGTGCCATCGGGATTAAGCCGGACTGTGTAAATCCATTTGCTGCCCACAGCCTGTTTGCCTGCTAGTAGGGGGACGAGATCCCAAGTATGGATTTCCTCAAGAGCCTGCAACTCATCCTGCATTGCCGCTAGCCATCCCGGATGAGACTTTGCATCACCAACTGTGCGCGGAATAGATACTGTCTCCAGAGCGGACAAACACCTGTATGAAGAGACAAATAGAGGAGTACTCTGGCACGAACGAGTACCTTTCCGGAGTGCAATGGGCAAGTTGTTTGGTGTCGAGGCAGGAGCATCGGACGAAGCGGGGACGATAGTGTCCTCAGCCGGGACAGGGGGTACAGTCGATGGGCGACGAGAGTAGACCGTACCAAAATGGGGATCAGCAGCAGCTGGGGGAGACACCAGTGGAGGGTGGATGATGAGAGGAAGACAATCATCAATGTCAGTGTCGAGATGAGGAGAGAGATGTGAAAAGGGAGAGCTCTCAACAAACGATACGTCAGCAGAGATGATATACCGTTGTAGGTCCAGAGAGCTCTGAGTGCGAAAATAACCGAGGAATATGCAGCGGAGGGATTTAGGAGAGAGTTTGGAGAGCCTGGGTCGGGTGTCACAGACATAACAAAGACATCCAAAGACACGCAAGGGAAGTGAATGAGGAGGGAGAGAGGAGAACAGAGTCCGAAAAGGAGTCTCTCCCTGAAAGATAGAAGAAGGGAGGCGGTTAATGAGGTAGGTAGCAGTCAGGATAGCATCGCACCAAAAATGGAGATGCACCTTCATGTGGAATAGGAGGGCACGAGCAGTCTCCAGAATATGGCGGTGTTTCCGCTCGGCCATTCCATTCTGCTGAGGTGTATCGGGGCAAGATGTCTGATGAATAATGTCTTTATCTTTGAGAAACTGCTGAAAGGTAGAAGATAAATATTCTCGTCCATTGTCAGAGCGGAGACATTTCAGGGAGGTTGAGAACTGAGTATGAATTTCATTGTAGAAGGTCTGAAAGGTAGAACACACTTCAGACCGATCACGGAGAAGGTAGAGTCAGGTCATGCGGGAGTAGTCATCAATAAAGGTAATATAATACTGGTACCCGGGCTTGGCTAGGATCCCTGCAAGGACCCCATACATCGGAATGAACAAGGTCGAAAGGATTCGCGGCACACGGGTCCAATCGAGGTACATATGTCACCCGATGATGTTTTGCAAACTTGCAAGGTTCACAATGGAATGAAAGATTAGGACTAAATTGGAGTCAAAGTTTATGTAAGATGGAAGCCGACGGATGACCAAGACGAGAATGAAGGTCAAGGGCACGGGCTGAGGTGGATGGGCAGGCAAGAGGGTGTGGGATATCGAGTATGTACACCCCGACCTGAATATGAACTCAACCAAGTTCCTGATTCATCGACCGCTCCTGAAACACAACACCAGAAGATGTAAAAATAGCAGCACAGTTTAAATCTTTGGTGAGTTTGCTGATGGAGATAAGATTAAACTGGTTGTGAGGAACGTGAGCAAATGAAGATAGACTAATAGACAGGGTCAAAAGGCAGGCGCCAAAGCCCGCAATGGGGATTGTTGATCCATTGACAACAGTGATTGGAGAAGCACTAGTAGAGGGATGGAATGTAGTGAACATACCAAAATCCCCTGTGAGATGTTCATACGCACCGGAGTCGAGCATCCAGACTGACGGTTGATGAGATAGGCAAGTGGTGGAGCTCTCAGTCTGAGCAATGGTGGCTGGATAAGAGGGCGGATGCTCAGAACGGGGTCGGGAAACCGTCGGAGGCGGACCGAGAGACCGCATCGGATGCAGGAGCCGAGAAGCGTCGGGAGCCTGTCCAGCCAAACGTTGTCGGGAGTGCCGCGGGAGGGCGGGACCGGATGACTGCATTGGATCCAGAAAACAGGAAACTCCTGGATTGTGGGAGGAAGCACCAGACTGGAGGGCCGCAGTTGCCTGGAGGAGTCGCGCCTGGACAGAGGCGGGGCTAGGAGGGTCGCCTGGCGGGAGGATGACCGGAGGTGCCGCGAGGTGAGCGGCCGGCCTGGATCTGCTGTCGGTGGTCGCGGGCTAGCCGGGTGCTGGTACGAACGAAGGAGAGTGCGGGCCGAAGGGGCACTCGGCGGAGCGGCTTCGAGCTGGAACGCCAGGGAGCTCCGGCGCTGGTCGGAGGTCGCGACGGGGTTGCCGAAGGTGATGCGACGGGGAGACACGGGCGGCCGGGCGCTGCGCTCGACGGGGAGGCGCGCAGGCGGAATGGTCTGCGGTGGCAGCTGGGGAAACGCCGAGGGAAGCCGCGCAGAGGCAGGGCGCCACAGGAGGGAGCCGCGACGGGAGGCGGGCGAAGAGGCCGACAGGAAGGATGGCTGCAGCGGAGGTGCGCCGGACAGAACTGGGAGGAGGACGGTCGGATGAGTCGTCGTCGAAAGCCGAGAGGCGACGGGCTTCAGGCCTGCCGGGAAGGGCCTGCGAGGGGATCGGCGGAAGCCGGGGCCGCCGGGAAGAGTCGGGGAGGGCGACGGGAGGCGCTTTCGTCGGAAGGAGCCGGGAGGGCGGGGGCCGCGACGGAGGGGCGCGCTCGGGAGGAGCCGCGCTCCGGGCAGGGTGCGCCGGGGAAGGAGGGTGCAGGCCGTGACGGAGGGGCGCGCTCAGGAGGAGCCATGCTTGGAGAAGGGCGCCGGGGTGCAGGAACGCACCGGGGAGGCAGGGCCGGACTGTGCCGGGAAGCCACTGGAGAGGGTGGGCCGGTCTGTGATGGGAAGCCACGACAGAGAGAGGCGGGGCCGGTCAGTGCCGGGAAACCGCCGGGAGGAAGGGTCGGGATTAAGTTCCCTCTGATACCATGTAGGTTGAGAAACCACCTTACCTTCAAGGTGAGGTGGATGCCTTCTTTTATAGATTGAGAATAAGAAATACACATGGGAGTATTCCGACGTGGGACTCCGTAATACCCAAAATAAAAAAAAGGGGATTTAACAAATATGTTTCCACTTGTGCAATTCAGACGATTGGATTGACTCCGTCGAACATCAGCAACTCCACTCGTTTGGCAATATTGCACAACTCTGTCTGCAGCCCGACCTCATCCATGATATCGTCACACACCGCACGAGATGGTATATGGTCGTCTAATCGGCGATTATTTCTTGCAGAACTCTGACCAGGATCATCAGCGACAGGGCGAGATGGAACAAAATTGACAGGCACAGTGTTTGTTTCACCCTATTGGTGAAGTCAGACCTGAGAATCACTCTGTTGTACTCCATCCGGAAGCGCAGAAGCGGTTGCGGTCGTACGATTAGTGAGTTCGTGTACCTGTTTCGATATTGCTTCCAAAGTCGACTGAAAATCGATTATTCGACTGTCCTGATCATGGAGCAGCTCGGTCGGACACAAAGCATCAGTCAAACGGAATTCCATACGTTCTTGCTCCTGCAACAAATGACCCATGACAGACTCAATCACAGAAACTCTGGTTTCCATTTTTGGCGGCATTTACAGTCAGAATTCCAACCTACGACGACAGACTGAACTCAATGAAAACACCAAATTGATAGAACTGTAAGATGAAAATCTATTCTCGTAATCTTTATTCACAAAATCAATCAATCGGATTACAGGAATAGGAAGTAAAAACTACAAGCTGGATTCATAAATCTTATATCACTACTTGAAGAAGAAGAACAAAAATTGGGATGAGAGAAGCTCCCTTGGATGTTTCTTCCAAGAGCCTAGGCCACAACCTCCTTTAGCAAGCGCTGTCCTGAGCAAAAGAATTCCCACCCGCCTCCTCAACCGAAAGTGAAATATAGTTCCCACTAACTGAAGAAAATTACAAGCTTACCCTTCATTATTTAGTATCCAAATATTTCCTCCTAGAATAGATCTTGAGTGGCTGGGAATCTGAACACCCAGTCCCAACCACTTTATCAGTATATCTTTGGAAGATAATGAAGATACTTTTAAAGTTATTTTTGAGATTTTATAGTTGGTGGATTACCATTAGAGTCAAGAACCAATGGGTTCTTGTTTAAGTGTATTCCTTCAACTGCATGAGAAGAAGCTACTGGAAAGAGGCATGTTCTTATTTTTTCTTCATTATTATTCTTATATCATATCATTTGAATTATCATGGCTTAATATGTTTTTATGTTCCTACAATATGTAGACATACATTACTATATTTATACATACATGATATCTTTAAAACCAATCAGTGGTATCAAATCCATCTTAAGCGAAGGATGGAAGAATCCATGAATTATGAAAATGAAAAAAATGAAAAACCAATCAATATCATAGGCTGTGATATATGGATGTCATAGTCTATATTATATCCATATGAAATAATATACAGATATTGATGTTTGTTGCATAATATGGCTCAATCTTGTCCTTTCATCGTGGTAGCATATACAATAATTTAGGATATCGATATCGGTGATACAGATTGATTACATGCTCTAAACCAAATAATCACAACGCACTCACAATATGAGTATATCGCTTATGATGAAATTCAGATGTCTGGTTTGGGGGTTATCATAGGAAGCGATATATGGATATTGTTGTATGTGAAACCTCTCATGGTTTTCAACAGACTTGGAGATATAGTGATAATAGCATGTATTGAAAGATGCAACATGGAGATATCATGGCTAGCAGGGCCGGCCCTAGAGCAAGCCCCGCAAGCCCATGGGCTAGGGCAACAAGCGGGCAGGGGGCAACCAGCCGCTCCTTTGGCGTCGTTCTTCGCCTTCTTCATTTCAACATTGACGCGCTGCCCCTACCTGTGATCCTGACGACCGCGACCTCTCTACCATATAAATCGTCAACATCGGGATCATGTATGCGAGCTAAGGTGTTCACCCAGGTCGCCATCTCCTGCAACCTGTGTTTGGCCCCTGTCTCACCTTCACATCACTCACCTTCATCACTGCGACCGTCATTTACTTCATGTCTGTTGTCGCCGCCCCCACTTTATCCTTGCACGAGTCTTCATGGTTTCTTCTCGCCTGATTTATGTATTTTTATTTAGGTTTTTTTGGTTCAAGACCCTAATTATAGAGGGTGGAACACACAATATTATATGGGGATAACGAGGAATGAACTTCGCCGAAGGGTATCGCCATTGAAGGGCATCACCGTAGCGTGTGGAATTCATCGTTGAAGGGGATCGCTGCTAACTGCGGATGCCACCATTGAAAGAAATCTCTAGTTTGTGAAGGAGATCAAAGAGGGATATGACATCGACTGTTGTTGCCCCTGCCTGTGGAGGATGTTGCTACCATTTAAGGGGAATTACAACCATTGGGGGAACCGCCATGAGACTGCTATTGATTTATTGGATGACTGCAAAGTTTCCCGTAAGGTTAAGGAAATTGCCGTTGTCTAAGAGGAACCACCACGCTTGTGAAATGTCCATTTTCGCAATTGAAATAAGTGAGAGCAAGGAGTGTTTTGTTTCTAAAATATCCTGACTTTAATTAATCATGCTTATTTTTTATGAAAGGGCAACAATTTGATGGCCGATCTTGGGCAACCACGTTTCTCGGGCCGACCCTGATGGCTAGTAATATAGGCCCAGTGATATAAGTGATAAAAGTATTACGTATATCATAGGTGGTGATATAGTATATCATTACCTACGATAGAGAAGATCGTGTTGATATCGCAAGTAGCGCTATGACATAATCTCTATCTGTGATATATCTTATTTAAAATAAATCTTTTGAGAATTAAATGGATCATTTAAAGTGTATATAAATAATAAAATAAGGATAATATAAATATTTTATATTGAAATATATGAAGTATTCATAATAATTTTTTATTTAAATAATTTAAACTGTTCACATTCACAATCAATATTTGAATTATTTATTTTTTATTAAATATTCATGTTTATAAATTGTTTATATTATGACCGTTAAGGAGGCGAGTTGTTATCCTCCCCTGCTGTAGGCCATTCTGAATAGAGAGCAGATGGGTATCTTCAAAAGCATTACGATGAATGAAGAGGATGATAAGTGTTCTTCACTGGTTCGAGTTTGGGTAAATTCAGTGGACGTGATTACAGGTTAATGATTCATTTAGACTATGTTCGTGATGAATGGGCCGATAGATTATGGTGCACTGAGATCCCCACGAGAATGAACTTCCTTGCCCGGAGGGTGAGAAATCAGGCTATCTCTACAGATGAGAACATTCAAAGGAGGGGTGTTTACCTGGATTCCTGTTGCTTTTGTTGTGAACGACCTCAAATGGATCCAGTTCTCCATCTTTTTATTCAAAGTGACTGGGCGGTTAATCTCTGGTCATCCATGAATCAATAGGCGTTCTTCTGCCGTGAAGCTCTTTCCATGCATGCTTTCATCGTTGACTAGTTTCGAGGTTCAGAGCGTAAAGGGATGGCAGCTAAGATTCACTGTATTATTTTTATATCCATATGTTAGACTATTTAGGAGGCAAGGAACCATGCGAGGATGGGTAACCATCTTTCAACCTCCTACATGCAGGTAAGAATGAAGGCTCTGGTTAATGACTTGGGTACGTTGACCAATGGTGGTCAAAAGTCGGAGACGTTGTCTAACTTCCTCAACAAACCTGTTATTGTTGCTAATTCACATGGTCATTGGGTTAGATGGTTACCACTATCAAATGGCACTAAACTCAATGTTGACGGCTCTTACATGAATGGGAAAATGAGAGGGGGCGGTCTGCTCAGAGACTCCAGCGGTTTAGTTCTCGTCGCTTTTAGTGCTTTTTACGGCCTAGGGAATTCCATGAGCGTAGAGGTGAGAGCACCACATTCGGGTATCATGCTGTGCAAAAGGTTTGGGCTATAGATAACTGAGATAGAGTCGGACTCTGAGGTGTTGGTGCGTACTCTACAAGGGAAGCTTGTCGTGGGAACTGATTTATCTCATTAGAAGTTGTTCAATGGAGTTCAATCAAGGGCGAAACATACTCCATACATGGAGGGAAGCCAACTTTGCAGCGGATGCCCCTTCTCGGGTTGGAAGTGCTGAGGATTCTCTCATCATTTTCAGCAGTTTAGGTTCTCTTCCTCTTGAATGTAAGAACTTTTTCCAAGGCGGTGCCCTTGGGCTCCACCATATCAGACCTCCCTAAGCCGTACAATTGTGATCTTTGATGGGTTTTGCCCATCCTTTATTAATAAAAAACAATTTTCATCCAAATGAGGATTTATCATAATTATTTTTATATATTGGGTTTAAAATTATGTCAGAATTAAGATCCCTCTTGATTTTTGATCTATGTATAATGGAACTTTGGGTCAAACTTCCACTGGACTAATGACTGTGATTCTGTCCGGAAAGGCAGAGTTGGCTACTTGTCACACCATACGTGCTCTTAAGCAATATTTTCATTTCATGTGATTTTAATCCATTACATGAAAGAGTTTCATGTACCTTAGGCATGAGATGAATATGAATATGTATTAAATATTATATTTATGTTTTTCATTGTGAAAGCATAAAAAATTATTGGTTGTATAAGAGATATACATTAACATGATTGAAACATGTCAATTTTGTTGAAGTCATGAGATGCATAAATTAAATCATTAAAATCATGCATACATATAGGGAATGCATGGGATGCATATAATTAATTGGTGAGATTTATAAAACCCCTCAAAATAATAAGTGTAAGATTACTTTTAATGTAAACATTCATCACGACATCAATTGTTCAATATGGGTGACCCTAAAAGTTAGGTTCTCATGAATTATCTTATGTAAGGTGTGTTGGGTATGACTAAGCCTAAAAGTAATGTAACCATATTCAAATGTGGTCTTTGGGTGCCACTTAGCAGGTTAACCTTGAAAGTTAGGTACCCAAATGAATAGAGTTAAGATGATTTAAAAGATAAATTTGAGATTTTTTCCCACCTAACTATCAAAGAGTTATATGTGATATACTTGACATGATTGTTTATTTAAATAACTATATTTTGTGATGAATGCAAATTTAGAATCAAAGTATACTGAAATATAGATCATGGACCACTAGAATATAGGATGTATGGAGGTAATCACTTTAATGGGAGTAGATTCAATAAAAGTTTTTATTGAATACTTTGTAAGACATGATACTTACTCAATAAATATATATATTTTAGATGAGAATAACATTAAATACATCATTTTGAGATTCATTATATATTGGTATTATAACATATGAAGTATTCTCAGCTACAAGGAGAATCAAAATGAGCACAAAGAATTGAATGTTATAGAAATCAATTTGTCTAATTCCAAAATAAGGATCTATTATTTTCTAATTCTAAAAAACGGGTTATTATTTTTATAATCCCCAAGTTCACATAGTTTTTATGACATGTTATGCGGTATTTCTTAAAAGATAATTTATTTCTCAAGGAATTGGTAGGTGGAAAATTGAACTTAGTGAAGTTCATGACCAATTAGTAGGAATAGTTCTTGAGTTGGAAAATGTGACGGTTCCATAAGGAGTTGTGAAAATTGAATCAACTCAAAAACCACATGAACCTAATAAATATGCTAGTATTCATAAAGATACCATGTGATGTGAATTTCTTGTAGAAAATGACAATGTAACACCCTAATTCTACTTTTTTGAATATATTTTATTATAATATTGTTTTTGGGATGAAACTAGTGAAAATTTGGAACCATTTATAGTTTTTGGGTGATGCACAGTCTTGTACACAGTCCTAGGACCATTCGTTGTGACCATGTAGTGTAAAATGTCATGGTAGAGGGAAATGCATGGTTTTTGCATGGTCTGGAGACCGTGTATTCCTAAAAACGACTCAAAACATCGTTTTTCATGTCAAAACTTCCTAAGAATTTCCATAATTGATTTATGGATTATGTAATGATATTATTGGGTGTTTTATATGGAGATATAATTTACAAATGGAATTTTTAATATTATTATGAATATTTTATTTAAATTGGAAGCATTATGTTTATTTTTTAAATTGTTTCTATTGCATTTATTTTTATGTCATTTTGTAATTGATATGGGAAATAAATGTGGTTATGTTTTTAGTGGTTATAGATTGAAGGCATGTATCTAATTATTACTATTATTGTTTATTTATTATTATGTTAATACTTTTTGTTATTATTATTACATGGGATATTAGAAAAGGGAAATGTCCCATCTCCTTTCCCATTTACAGTTACAACCATTTAGCTTATGGGAGAAACTTCTCCCCCTTCTTCTTCCTTCCACGGTCTTCCATAGTGGGGCTTCAGGAAAGGATGCAAGGTTAAATACCTCTCTTTATTTACTTATTCTTATTTTTAATCTTCTCTTACTATTCTCCTCCTTGTATTAAAATATTCATTTAGGGTTTATGGAACATTGGAGCTTTTCCATATCATGGAAAAACATCCAGGAACCATGGGGATTTTGGTGATTAATGCTAGAGGAGTCTTTCATGGTTTGTTCACACTCTATTTGGAGTTAGTTCATTTCCACATTGGTCATGGGTGAGTTTTTTCACTTCCTAGACTTTGGAAGATTATGCAATTTAGATGTTTTAATTCTTATAATTTATTTTTAATGATTCTTTAAGCTTTGAAGGATAGTATTATATTTATAATACTTGATGAATGTTATTGAACACTATAATGATTAGTAGTTCTATACTTTCCATTTATTTAGTATAACCATGGTTTCTTGAATGTTTTAAATTTACCTCTTACCATTATAATGCTTCTTTAAATTATTTATAATAGATTTATGAAATGGTTTTATCATTTTGTTGTAAAATACATGTGGTATTAGGGGTTTTTTTCATATAATTTATATAATTTCTGCTCTAAATATATTTTTGGTAAAGTGTTTAATAAACAACCAATGAAATTTTATTATGGGATATTTGGTACCTATATTGATAATATGAGTTGTTATTGTTTCTCCAATAAGGTATCTTCTAGAGGGGGTGAATTAAAGTTTTTACACTTAATAATTTTTCCCTCTTCAGGAAATATAGAGTCCAGAAGAAAGAAGTTACAATAAATAATAAACATGATGGAATACAACAATTTGGAAGTTTTGAACTATCTGAAGTAAACTAAACAGAACAAGATGCATACAATTAAGTAAAAAGAACTTAACAAAATGACTAGGTTCCTGATAACAATTTTTATACCCCTAAACAATATTATTAAAGGATATAATAGTTCTTATCCCTGAAACTCTTCAATTTTGATCCAAAGCGGTTAGAGGAGCAATGCCTAGATCCAAAGGATCCAAGTTCTCAAATAGAACTTTTTCGATCAAAGGATTAGAAGCATAAGCTCTTACGTTGGAGCTTCTTCAACAACATCGATAGAGACTTCTTCAATCAGAGTTTGGAATTAGCAAGCTCTTACCCTAGAGCTCATCTTCAATCAAAAGACCAGAATCTTTCAAGGACTTATCCTTAGAACTTCTTCAAAAACAGAAGTTTAGAATCAATATTTTTTATCCCTAGAACACTTGGATCACACATGATCGAATGCTGAATGATCATAATAGGAAACTTTGAGCTTTTACATTGAAATCCTCAGAATCAGAAGCTCGAAGATCACATTGAAAAACACAAAAAAAATTGTTCCAATCAGACACTAAGGTAGTGTACAACTCTCGAAAGTTTTCACTTCAGCAAATGATTTATCCTTTTCAGCATTTGGACCTTGAATCCCTTTATCCCTATTTATAGATGAACAATATAACCAACTCTTTAAAATTTTTAGGTCTCTGAATGTTACCAGATGTCATTGTAACTGCTTTAGAGGAAATATGCATCCTTCCATTTGTACAAAGTATTTGGGTGACTTCATCACAATGTTTCCGAATATGAATGTTCGGAATTAGTAGGTCCAGAATTAGTAAATCAGAAGATAGGGTTAGAACAAAGAAAAAACTAACAAAGACTTCAAGTACAAGTAAAATATAGTGTATTGTGATTTATCAAAATAAAGGATTTGGAAGACATCATTTAGAAAAACGACTCAACAATCTCCCCTATTTTGATAATCACAAAACACGATAAAAAGGAAAATTTAAAATAAATATAATTAAACAAAACTCGCTCTTCCAAAAACAAAACCAACTTATTCTCCCTTGGGATATGAAATGTATGATAGAAATATTTCTCTCCTTTATAGAAATGATGGAAATAAAACCAATCCCAAAACATAGATTTTCTCTT
Source organism: Viscum album (assembly GCA_963277665.1). Lineage (NCBI taxonomy): Eukaryota > Viridiplantae > Streptophyta > Magnoliopsida > Santalales > Viscaceae > Viscum > Viscum album. The sequence continues at coordinate 400,256,249 of OY728148.1, forward strand.
TCTTTGTAGTATTTCTCCCCATTTGTAATTTACTATACTTTCACCCCCTTTGTGATAGTAAAAAAGAAACCATGGAGATTTAACAAATAATAAAAATAATTAAGGTAAACTAACACGGAAGAGCTTGTAAGAATAATGAAGCACCACATAAGAATAATCTTGATCCATAGGCACTGTGTAAGGATAATCTTAAAAGACAAGAACAAGGATAATCACAAAGCTACATAAAAGAAAATAAGCCACAAAAAGCTGTCTTCATGAGTAACGACATAAGATAAACATTTGAAGTAAAGTGTACCTTCTAGAAGATAACTTCTGATATGAAAATCAATTAATATGCTTTTTTAAGGTGTAATTTTGTAAGATGTAATGGGTACATATTTAACTTCAATTTAAAGACTTTTGGAATATAAGATGTACCTATAGAAAGAGTTAGCACAATTTTATATAAACATATTCACCCCTTTTCTCAAAGAGTTTTTCAATGCCAGGAGAATAACATAAAAAAACAAACAAAAAAAAGATCATTTGAAGTTGATCATGCCAATCTTCTATTTAATGTATTCAAATCTTTTTGAATTTAAAGATTTGTTAAATATATCAACAAGATGATCTTTAGATATGATAAATTCAAGAATAATATCTCATTTTGTATAAAATAAATATAAATATGAAAGAATATGGAATGCAAAGAGATGTTACCTATAACTTCCCATCACCCCAGACCATTGATCGGTGCTTGAACTGGTAGTCTTCAGTTACCTCAGGCACACCTCCCCATATTCCAAAGGATTCCTACTAGCAGTGGGGGTCTAGGGATATACCATGGTGAGACTATACCTCCATATCATAGTGTATAATAACAAAAAAATAAACCAAACATCAAGCACCACAAGAAACCATCAGAGTATGCAGGAATAAATAAACATCCCATTCAATAATAATAATGATGCAGGGGATATAATTATAAGACAACTGATGTCCTACTGGGCTGACCACATATACAGAGTAAAAAAATAAAAGAAATAAAATACAAGCTAGGCCCTACCACATCACCGAGCCATACCACTTCCCAGTCTCCAAATCCCATCTTAGATGCTCCAGCTCGATCATGCAATCTCAGGCCTTTACCCAACTTGAACCTGCAACAAGTGAGGGTTTCTCGGGTACCCAAGTGTAGTGGAAGATTGAGTGGGGTGTGAGTACATAACTCAGTACGGCACCACCAACATAGTCTTGTACTCTACAAACAATACAGTGACATGTGGAATACTCAAAGTAAATAAATAGACTATAGAATAATAAATAAATAACCAACAATAATACCTTCTTTGGACAGTGACAAAATTTCTCCGAGCACATTGTGTGGACCGTGCCAACCACCATAACCTCACGGGGGGGGGGGGGGTGGAGTCTTTTCTTGAAACCAGTAACCGATGCTGAACCTTAAGTTTGTAACCATGATCGACAAACCTACTTCGACCAGTGTTAGGGTGTCTCAGAGTACATCATGATGACTATGCCTCCCAATATAATAGACCCAAGTCTCCTTAGTATACAAATAAGTATTACAGACCACCCCTATGAGAGTTTTCTCATCCCGGGCATAGCTCGTAAGTATCACAAACCTCCCCTGTTAGAGTTTTCTCATCCAGTGGTAATAGAGACCTAGTGAATGCTCCTAGAAATCTCTAACCTAGTATACTGGATCAACCTCAGCTCCATATCCATGGAATCTCCATCGAGAGTATCACAGAACTCCCTTATGAGAGTTTTCTCAATTAAGGGCATAGCCCATAAGCATCACAAACCCCCCCTCGCTGTGAGTGTTTTCTCATCAAGGTATCACATAACAAAAATACCGCCCCTAGGGCATTTTCCTTGCATAATAAAAGATCTCCACAAGGGATTATACCAAGACAAAAATAAAATACTACCCTTACATGCATTTTCTATTTCATAACTTAAACAAGACTCCCCATATGGGTGCTTTCCCAAATCTAAACCAAAACTTCCCTGAGGGTGTATACCTAGTCACACCATAAGAGAAATATAGAACAAGGATTAGCTGAATACCTAAACTCTCCATCACTATCCATAGCACCTCAGGCTCACATTCAAGGCACAATTTCTAATGTGACACTCGTACCCATCTCTACATAGGCCCATACACTTCCTCTCAAGGTCAGGTTAGAAATGGGGCACCCACACTGGACCCCTAAGTTAACATAATCAAGGAACCCTGGTAGGGGTTCTTGATATTAGTATCAAGTCTTAGGTCTACGCCCATCCCTATGACGGTATCACACCCCTCAACAACCTCTTAAATATATCACGACCTCTCAGGACTCATAAGGTACATCTCCTAGGAAATGGTCCAGTAAGGTGGCTTAGGCCCCATCTTGAAGTCCAGGGCCATCCTAGGCCGGTTTATTCTCTCAACTTGACTCAGATGACCTAAAAACTCTAAGGTGTCTAATTTTAAATTAAATTATAACTTCAATTAATAAAAAAATTAAATTAAACACTTCAATGCTCTAAGTGGTGTGATCGCACATCCCATGCATCATAACTGTTAAACCCGATTAATTATATTTCTGGGTAAAGGGTAATTTTGAGTCCCACATCAGATTATTACAAATTTCAATCCTTTTTATCCATCTATAAAAGAATGTCTCCGCCTCACCTTGAGGAAAGGGTAATTCACCAACTACATGGTATCAGAGGAAAACTCAAAATATTTTTTTTCCTACGCTCATTTCCCCCAACAAAAATCTCCCTTCGCCACCTCCATGTGTGATATCCCGGCCCACCTTTCTTTAGTGTCACCCAACCCCCGCCTCCGTTGTGGTCTCCCGACCCGCCTCCCTCAGCAAATCCCGACCCCCTAATCCTTTGGCATCTCCCGACCCCGCCTCCCTCACGGTCTCCCGACCCCACCTCCCTCAGCGTCTCCCACCCCGCCTCCCTCGGTGACTCCCGAACTTGCCTCCTTCAGCGTCTCCTGGCCCCGACTCCCTTGCGGTCTCCTGCCCCCCCGTCTCCCTCAGTGACTCACGACCCACCTCCCTCAGTGCCTCCCAACCCCGCCTCCCTCATGGTCTTTTGGCCCCGTCTCCCTCGCGGTCTCCGAACCCCACCTCCTACGATGGCATCCCAACCTCGCCTCCCTCTAGGTCAGATCTCCCTCCCTATGCCAAAGGACTCCAGGAAGATCTCTCTCTTTACGCGTGATGGATCCAGGTGGGATCCCCCTTCCCCGAGTGCGACAATACTTGCATAAGCCCCACCTGCTTGCCAACCCACCCATGCCGGTGCCTCCCATCCATCGACGACCTAATTCACCGGTTTCTCCCTGCGCAAACAGCACCTCCTGCGGTTGCTCTGTGCCCCTCATTGCCGACACCACCCCTTCCTGATGCTCTATCTCATCACCTGTCCATCATTTGCCAACAACACTGTCTGTTTCCGATGTACTTCATCGAGTGGAAAGCCCTTCATGATGAACTATTTGAGTTGTGTCCCATTCCTCAAACACATGAGGTAGCTTTGTCCAAGCGGGACCGGTTATGTCTCTTCAGCCTTCTCCATGGCCTTGATCCTGAATATGTGACAACGACCACAGAGATGCTCGTCAACCCTTCCTCTCTTGAGATTCTGTTGTTTTATCATCTCCTTGGAAAGACACATCGGGTTCTTCCCCTGACCACTCCCAACATCGATCCTACTTCCCTTCTGGGCCATGGCAATGGATGCTCTTCAGGCGCTTGTGGACGTGGCCATGGTGAGGGTCGTACACGTCCTTTATGTCAACATTGTGGAAAGCTCGTCCATCTCATCAACCGATGTTGGGTTCTTCATGGACGTCCATCTCATCCACATCGATAGGGTCAGACTGTGGTCCATGATTCTTCCCCATCATCTTATAATCTTCCTCCCACTCTAGACCTCTCCATGGATGAGCTCCAGCTTATTCACACTCGTCAGGCCGCCTCTCTACCCAGTTCTTCTTCATAATCTATTGCCCATACTGATGGCCCAACTGCTTGCGTCACACATCTCCCACCTACTTGGATGTTTGACTTAGGTGCATCTAATCATCTCATAGGTGATGCAAGTATGTTATCTACTTACCACTTGTATACTGCCCCAACAACCATCACTATTGTTGATGGACCCACAATTCCTATTGTGGGATTTGGTGCTTGATCCTTGAATTCGTGTATTTGTCTGCCGTCTATAGCACATGTTCCTCTAAGTCCTTTTAATCTTCTCTCTATCAGTAAGCTTACAAAGGACTTCAACTGTATTTCTATTTTTACATCTTCTGAGGTTGTGTTTCAGAAGAAGATGACGAATCAGGAGCTGGTAGAGGCCAACTTTGGGACGGGGTGTACATGTTTGATGGTCCGACATCTGTAGCCTACATGACACTCCCTTTTCATGTGTTGGATCTTCATTCTTGGTTGGTACATCCACCTAACTCCACCCTTCATCAATTTTTTCCTGATCTTAGTCCGCATATGTCTTTTCATTGCAATCCATGTAAATTTGTGAAACATCATTGCACATCACATATTCCTTGGTTAGTAACACAGGCCTCCAAACCCTTTGACTTGGTTCATTCAGATGTATGGGATTCCTGTGCAGTCCCGAGTCAATTAGGGTGCTGATTTTATGTATCCTTTATTGATGATTTCTCGTGTATGACATGGATTTACCTTCTTTGTGATCAGTATAAAGTTTTTCTACTTTTCAAACCTTTTATTATGTAATTTATACTCATTTCTCCACCTCCATTAAATTTATCTACTCTGAAAATGGACGATAATATTTATCCACTTCCTTTCAACAATTTCTCAAGGATAAATGCATCATTCATCAGACATCCTGACTCGATACACCTCAGCCGAAAGGAGTCGCTGAGCATAAAATCATCATATTATGGAGACTGCTCTTTCCCTCCCATTTCACATGAAGGTGCCTCTTCATTTCTAGGGGGATACCATCCTTACTACTGCATACCTCATAAATCACCTTCCTTATTTTATCCTTTAGGGGGAGACTCCTTTTTAGGCTCTGTTCTCCTCTCTTCCTCCTCACCCACTTCCACTTTGTGTGTTTGGGTGTCTGTGTTATGTCTATAAAACTCGTTCCAACCTCTCCAAGATTTCTCCCAAATCCCTCCATTGCATATTCCTCAGATATTTCTACACTCATCATATATATAGATGTTTCTCTCCATACTTACAGTGGTATATCATCTTTGCTGATGTATTGTTTGTCGAGAGCTCTCCTTTCCCTCCCCCCTCTTACTATCCAGACACCACCATTGATGATTGTCTTCCTCTCATCATCCAACTACCTCTACCTATGGTGTCTCACTCTACTGATCACTGATTTGGTACTGTCTACTCTCCTCGCCCATCAGATGTGTCCCCCCATTCAGGCTGAGGACACCATCTCCCCAGCTTCATCCGATGATTTTACTCCGACAATAGATGACTTTCCTATTGCCTTGTGAAAAGTTACTTGTTCTTGCCAGAATACTCATGTTTACACATCCTCATATAGAGGCCTTTCCACTCTAGAGACGATATCTATTCCTCGCATGGTTGGCGACATTGAATCTCACCCTGAGTAGATTTAAATGATGCAGGATGAATTGCAGGATTTGGATGATAACTATACTTGGGATCTGGTCCCCCTTCCAGTAGGTAAACAAGTGTTCAGAAACAAATGGATTTATATGTTTTGTCTCAATGCAGATGACACTCTTCATCACCTTAAAGCCAGACTTGTGGAAAAGGGATTTTCTTAGACATATGGTGTCGATTATTTTGATACTTTCTCTCCAGTTGCAAAGATGACATCTGTCTGATTATCCATCTCTCTTACCTCTCATCATCACTGGCCTCTTCATCAATTTGATTTAAAAAATTATTTTCTCCATGGATTTCTTGAAGAAGAGGTATATCTGCAACAACCTCTTGGATTTCGTGCCTTAGGAGTCGACTCTCATGTCTTTCGACTTCGTCACTATCTATATGGACTCAAGCAGTCTCCTCGTGCTTGGTTTGGAAGATTCAGCATCGCCGTCACTACATTTGGCCTATCTCGGAGTATGGAGGACCACACTGTCTTCTACCATATGACATCCTCCAAATGTATCATGTTGGTTGTGTATGTTGATGATATCATCATCACTGGGAACGACTCAACTGAAATCACCCATCTAAAGGGGAATCTTCAACACTGCTTTCAAACTAAAGATCTAAGTCCTATGGTATACTTCCTTGGCATTGAGGTCTCTCGTTCATCGAACACCATATTTCTTTGCCAACAGAAATATGCCTTGGATATCTTTTAGGATTCTGGTTTGACTTAGGAAACTATCGTTGACACTCCTATTGAGTTCTAGGAACGGTATATCTATGAAAACACAGAACCATATTCTCACCCAGAGAGGTATCGTCATCTTGTGGTAAAACTCAATTATCTCACCATGACTCGTCCAGACATTGCATGCGCTGTCGACAAGACTAGCCAATTCACGGAACATCCGATAAAATCTCAGTGGGATGTTGTCCTTTGCATTTCCAAATACATTAAAAGAGACCCTACCTATGGTTTTCAGTATTCATATCATGATCATATGAATGTTGATGCCTTCTGTGATGCCGACTATGTTGGTTGCCTTGCTACCCGAAAGTCTACTTCTAGGTTTTCCATTTTCTAGAAGGTAACCTCATATCATGGTGAAGCAAGAAACATAATGTAGTCTCCAGGTCCAATGCTGAGTCTGAATACCATGTGATGGCTATGGTCACTACCAAGATCCTTTGGCTTCGTCATCTTCTCCGTGATATTGGTTTCCCGTAGCATACATCTACTCATATTTGGTGTGATAATCAGGAAGCCACAAATATTGTTTCTAATCCCATCTTCCATGAACGTATGAAGCACATCGAGGTGGAATTTCTCTTTATTAACCATCACCTTGAGCATTACTATTTCAGTTTCATCCATATACCGACGACAGATCAGCTTTCCAGCATCTTCACCAAAGGCCTCCTAGGAGCTCGACTGGACTCTCTCAGTACCAAGCTGGGAATCCACAACATTAGCGACCCAGCTTGAGGGGGAGTGTGTATGGTCTTGTTTGGTGTCTTCTTTATTTTTTGTGGGACTCTTGTTACAAGCTATCATGTACTAGCTTAAGGGGGAGTGTTAAATACGGTTAATTATATTTCTGGATAAAGGGTATTTCCGAGTCCCACATTGGATTATTTCAACTTGTAATACTTTTTATCCATCTATAAAATAATGTCCCCACCTCACCTTGAGGAAAAAAGAATTCACCAACTAAAATAACTAAATTATAAATTTCCTAGGGAGAGTATGTGGGCCTCCAACCTCATGGTGAAGCAAAACCCCCTTTTGAAGTCTCAGTCTGGTAGCTCTGCCTAGGCTCACCGAGGCCCATCCAAGCCTATCCAAACTCAACCGACCACTTCCAATCCACAAGAGGCTCTAACTCATGCCAAACTACCCATATTAATTAATTATAATTAATTAAATAATTAAATTTAATTATTTTCAATTTTATTCAAATTGGAATAACTGCTGAAATAATCGACTTCAATCTGGTAGCTCTACCTAGGCTCACTGAGGCCCATCCAAGCCTGTCCAAACTCAACTGACCACTGCCAATCCACATGAGGCTCTAACTCATGCCAAACAACCCATATTAATTAATTATAATTAATTAAATAATTACATTTAATTATTTTCAATTTTATTCAAATTGGAATAACTGCTAAAATAATCATTAGGAACTCTCGTCATGCCAGAATTATATCCAACAACACCCAAAGGGTCCTCGACACACCTCCAAAGTCATCCTAGTCTAAATCTCCAACATGCAATGTTAATTGAACTAAAAATTTAAATTAATTTAAATCAAAAACCAAAAATAAATTCACCAAACAAAGACCTTGGTTTAATCAACGAATGGCGGTACCTGGACATCCTCTCGGGATGTCCCCTTCCCAGGCAGAACCAATGCCTTATTATTCTCGATCAATTCCACCATGCTCTGGTTGAATCGACATTAAATCCCTAGTCAGAGACAAAATAAAATCAATGAAATTATGGGGAGAACAAATAGAGGAGGAATGGATCATACATCGAATCGCCATAAAAAATGCTTGAAAAACACCCCAAGGTTATGAGGGTTTGAAGGTGGGAGGTGGGGAGTTAGCCTCCTAGTCGTGCAAGAAACGAGAGAGGATGGGGAGGGATGCCCCATCTAAAAATTTATGGGGGATTTTTTTAATTTTCCCAATTTTAAAGGATATTGGACAGTTGGTACATGCCACCATCTATCCTGTAGCCACTTGTTGCAAGCAGGTGGCTCTGGCCGGCCCACTAGCTAGCCGGTGGCGACAACAACCAACATGGCTGTAGTAGCCACCCTGGCCCCTCTTGGGGACCTCCTGAGCCCATGATACACCTCCCAAAATTAATTCCCTGTCTGAAAACTTTCTTTTTATGTGCTCTAACCATTATAATTCCATTCTGAATCATAGTTCAAAATCTAACACCCTCACCAAAACTGAAAATTCAAATTCCCTGTTGAATTTTCATGCTCGTACGGACACGAGACATTACAAACTTCCCACCATAACACTTATCTTCCAAGAAAAGTCTTAGTGGTTCTATGACCTAACATCTTGACCTATCTTAGTCCCCAATTCCCATTTAAACGGTCATGTTGCATTCTTGGGTTCTTAATGCGCTTCCTAAACATAATTTACAACATAAGGTACTCAAATCTATGAAACACAATCCATCACTTGAACTCATCACCGAACATTAGTATGGAACTTACCATAGCTCGTCCATCTCGAGACACCCCCATGCCTTCATCCATTTGATCATCCAACCTATAGTTCTCCCCATCATAATATTTAACCTGTAATGGCTAATGTTGAGCCGCGATGCTTTCCAACATTGGAATCACCCACTGAAACACCCATATCACATTTTAACGACATGTTCGGTGTGGTTTCCATCATCACACCCAAACATATGGGAAATCATTAGTTCGATGTCGGTACCAATATTCACTTCCCACTTTTCAATCCAAACACACATGCCCCCACCATCTAGGCATTAGCCCCGAGCATGTCGACTTTTCCTTAAAAATCCTAGGCTAATTCCCAGAAAATACTCATCATATCCAAAATAATACACTCGATGTGGGTTCTAGATCATCACATCCAAATTCATGCAAAAACACCAGTCGGACCTCCCTCAACCGACTATTTCCAAAACACTCGACCACACTTGTCGACACGCTATCCATTTTCCCATTCATGATGCCTTAAAATTTAGTCATTCCATGATCATTTGAGTATACTCACCAAAGACTATACTCGAATCAATGAAATTCCATGGCTGAAACACCAACCAACCAAAACGAGGTGTTGTGCCCTGCCACACTATGAGCACCGATGCACCTCTAACCCAACACCTATAGATCATCTCAATTCATCTTGAGCCCAAAGCCGAAACTTAGAATCCACCCAATACCATACCAAAATTCACACCCTCCAAGCATCGTGGAATTCAAATGAATTTGGGTCTATTTTCTCATCAGTACTAAAATTCCATAACGACCATCTAACGATCAGTTTCACGCATCTAGGTCCCTCTAGAATGAGGGTCGTATCACTATGAACGTTGTCGTGTTCCCCACCATATGAGTGTCCTTATCATTGCATCACAGGGCTAATTCCTAATCTCCATGGACTAAATCCCATCCATCACCGAACATCATGGTCAGATGTGGCTAAACCCGCTCATTCCCAAGCTCCAACCCAAAACATAACTAATCACCCATTCCCAACCCAAGGGAATGTCATCCATGACCTATGCCAAATTTCAACTCATAACAAGGGTCACCACCCTCAATTGGCCACTGATGCACTCCCCCACCACATATCCTCACTTATGCCATTCCTTGAGAACCACCTCAAAAGGTTCCATTATAGATGTGTGTTACTCCTCTCGATCCATGCTCATCCACTACCAACTCCTGACACCACATCAGCCTGATAATATGTACCAAGGCCCACCCTCGGTTGATCGTTCCATGACACTCGATTCATTTCCAATGTCTCCTCCACCACTGAGGGACATTTCAATTCTCATTCAAACCCCCAAGCCACCATGCCCGCAGACATTTTATCAATTTTTTGTAGGTTCTTGGCACAATGGAAGCACAGGAGGGACGTTTCCCAACTATTATTTTTTTCCATAATCGATGATCAATCCAGGATCAATACGATGATGGACACCAGTATCCATAGAATTGAATCAAGGATTTAGAAAGAGAAGAATTACCCCCAAAACCAAGAGATAAGATCAACATATTTTGTTTATAATTAATTTAATTAAATAAGAATTACCTCCAAGGTGATTCTTTCTTCATTGATACGTTCAGCCATAGATTTACAGGTGTATTGTCACTGCATTGTAGAGATCAAGGGTAGATATCCTCTAGCGATGATCCATACGTGTTCAATGTATCTTCGAACGTCGCTAAAGGAGTCTTCGAGTGCTAGCACAGAAGATCCTTGCGCTTGCGATGTCCGCCTTTGATTACCTTGAGAACCTCTTCTAAAGTGTTCTCCTTGATCTGGTGGAGGAGGATCTCTCTCATTCTTGAGAGCATTCTTGGAGAGGGATGAACTCTCTAGGCTTGAGAGCTTTCTCCAATTCGTTGTGCACAACACAATCAGCGTCGCATTGCTAGCGCTTGACTAATAAGGGAATAATATAACTGGGTATTTAATTCAATAGGGTAATAATAAATAATTTTCACAAGTGCCTTAATTATTTTATTAATCCTAGCGAAACCTCCATGTCAAATAATAAGAGAAACATTATTATTTCCTAACATGCACTTAACTTGTGAGTAATAATTAAATATTATTTAATCAAATAATTTTCAATATTTTTATTTCTCACTGGACCATTAACTCAACCTGCCAATCCTCCACCATATTTATTGAACTTTGAATAATGAATATTTATTTATTAAATAACTATCACTACATTATTCACCAATAAATATATAAATATTATATTCACTAAATAGAAAATAAATATTTATTAATTATTCCGCCCGCAATTAATTCTCTAAAATAACTAATGTTGAAATAAATGTGATCATACATACATGAATAATTATTAAACCACAATTGGAAATAATCTTTATTCAACTTGTTTAAATAATAAATAATATATTATTTAACTGATATATTGGATACACTTAGTGTGTGACCCTCTAGGCCTCTTTCTCAGTGGCATTAGGCAAAGCAACCTAAAGTCCAAGGTTAACATTTAGAAAAACGCCAAGTCACCCATAGAGAAAGAAGTTAATGTCGCAACAACATGCCACCTCATACGAATGCTTACCGTGTAATACAATCCCTTTATCTTGATATCTCCAATCAGGTGGGTTTCATGAAAGTGTCATCAACCCATGCGCTCGATTTCTCATTCTTTGACTTCCCAGAAATTGAACTTGCTTATAGAACACCATGACCATGGATTTATTTAGGCTATATCATTTCCATCAAAGAGCTTGAGATATCAAATTCCTTTATGGAACAGAAGGAACAAATCCTTTCTCGCATTATTCATTAATTCAATATTACTCGTGACACACCCAATATATCCTACATTGCCACAAACATATGTTGTCATGATTTTCACCAATACATCTAAGTGCGCGAGTCATAATACCCATTAATAATAATATTAAAGTCTAAGGACCAATACACACATCCAAAAATAGGAACATTCAATGACACTTATAAATGTGGATTTCCTACTATTAGGTCTCGTTCTCATAACATCCTAATAGATATCACCAAGGGCGTACACCATGAGAAGGTGCATCAAATTCCTATGAGTCTCCACCCCTGATAGCCTGTATAATTTATGTACATCAAATGATATCATCTGGATATAAAACATATATCTAAGAATAGTGTCATATCACTTCTGGGTTCTCATCATAGAGGGGAACTGCTATGATCTTTTAGTGCGATAGCTACTCTTAGGACATTATCACATGCAATGTTACAAAGAAGAACAATCATGATGTGATAAAGAGTTTATTGATATTAAAAAACCATGAATATAAGTTATCATAAAGAACATGGAAGTTGGTTCTAGGGAACCAACTCCAACAAACTCCCACTTGCACTAGAGCCAACTACTAACAACATTCAGTCCGCTAGCTCTCACATGATACTCGTGCTTCTGCTAAGATATGCCTTTAGTCAAGGGGTCCACCATGTTCTCTTCCATGGATACTCTTCTCACTACAACTTCAACCCTTTGATAAAAATATCTTAAGAGGTGATACTTACAGAGTATTTTCCTTGTCCGTTGATGTGACATTGACTCTTTTGCAAGAGCCACCGATGCAGTATTATCACAATACAATGTGATAGGTTCTTTACTGCCAAGCACCACATCAAGCTTCTGGACAAAGTTATGAATCCAAACAGATTCCTTGGTTGCATCAAAAGCCACTATATACTCGGACTCCGTTGTAGAATCAATGACAATTGGTTTCTTTGAACTCTTCCAGCTCACAGCTCCTCCGTTGAGATAGAAAACATGTCCTGATTTTGACTTCAGATCATTATGATCTGTCTGAAAACCAGCATTAGTATACCCTCTGATGACAAGATCCTCATCTCCTCCAAACACCAGGAACATATCCTTAGTTCTTCTCAGATACTTAAGGACAATCTCAACAAAAGTCAAATGTTTTTCTGTTGTATTTTATCGATATCTACCTACCATTTGTTGGATTGGTGTTGCCCGATCCGGTTGGGCTGAATGCTTGTGGCCCGCAACTGTCGCGGGTCGAGCTCCGCGGTGAGCTCGTTGGGGGTTGCAGGGGGAAACATGCCCCTACTCTGGGGGCTGAAGGCCCCCGACCCAATTTTTTGGCACTGTAGCATCTCTGACTACTGTAGCAGAGCTGACCGACTAAAACTGACACGAATTGTAGAAGTGTGGACTTTGGAGTCAACTTTACTGTAGTGCTTTTGACTTCCATCCGACAGCCACTGTAGCGCTTTTGACAAAGCTGGTCGTCGTTCACTGTAGAGACGCAAACTCACTTTTCAAACAGTGATCGTCTTCTCCATTGTTTTATAGCCCTTTTTCGGGCTAGGGTTACCACTAAAAAACCTCTATATTTTTTGTGCTCCCGATATAGTGAATTTCCGCCTCTCCTGTGGACGTAGGGATTTTTTCCAAACCATGTAAATCGCTGTGTCCTTATTGCTTTCTTTCTTTCATTTTCTCATTTCTATCATTGTGTCTCCTGACGATTCCGTAACACCATTCTCTGTGCATAGTAAACATCAAGTCTAGTACATAACATGACATACATGATAGATCATATCGCTGAAGCGTATGAGATCTTACACATTCTATCTTTCTCCTATTGTGTCTCGGGAAACATTTTCTTAGAAAGATGTAAACCATGTGACACTGGAACCAATCCCCTCTTGGATTGTTCCATACTAAATATCTTTAGTATCTAGTCAATATATGTACTTTGACTTAGTCTAAGTAGCCTCTTGGATCTATCAGGAATGATCTTGATCCCTAGAATGTAGGCTGCTTCGCCTAAATCCTTCATAGAGAAGCACTTGTTCAACCAGTCTTTAACTGACTGTAAGACTAGTATGTCATTTCTAATAAGTAATATGTCATCAACATATACTACTAGGATAATGAACACATTCCCAATAAACCTTTTGCAAACACACGACTCGCATTCATTTTTAATGAAACCAAATTCTTTTATGGATTTATCAAATCGATTGTTCCATGACCTAGATGCTTACTTTAATCCATAAATGAATCTCTTCAACTTTCAAATACTTTTGGCATCACTTGGTGTCACAAAACCTTCTGGTTGTGTCATATAGACATCTTCCTGAAGGTTCCTGTTAAGGAATACAATTTTGACATCCATCTACCAAATATCATAGTCATGGTAAGATGTTATGGAAAATATGATTTTAATGGATTTAAACATGGAAACTGGTGAAAAGGTTTCATTGTATCCAATTCCTTGACATTTTTTAACCCCTTTAGCTACTAACCTTGCTTTATAGGTACTTACTTTACCTTCCATGCCCAGTTTTCTCTTGAATATACATTTACACCCAACAAGCTTTACATCAAATGGCGCATCAACCAGAACCCAAACTTGGTTCTGATACATGGAATCCATCTCAGAATTCATAACTTCTAGCCATATTGCATCTTCTGAGCTCTCTACTACCTCCTTGTATGAGAGAGGTTCATCATTGTCCAAAAATAACGAGTCACCATCCTCGGTGATAAGAAACCATATCTCTGGTTCCCGTACCACTTTTACACTTCTATGCAGTACTTGTGTTTTAGGAACCACTTATTCCATGAGGACCTGTGGAGCTTATTCCTGTACCAACTCCTGTGTATCTTGAGCATCAAATTCATCGAAGTCAATCTTTTTTCCACTATCCTTTTTGAGGACGTGCTCCCTCTCAAGAAAGATGACTTGTCTGACGATAGTTACTTTCTTGTATGAGGCGTTGTATAGGTAGTATCCCTTTGTTTCCTTGGGATACCCTATAAATATACACCTCATTCCCCATGGTGCTAGTTTGTTTCCTGAGAAAGCATTAACAAACACCCCACATTCCCATACATGTGTATGTGACAAAATGAGTTTCTTTCCACTGAATAAATCGAAGGGAATTCCATTTTTCTCTTTATTTGGTACTCAGTTTAATGTGTATGCTGCAGTTTGTAATGTATATCCCCAAAAGGATAAGGGAATATCTACACGACTCATCACCGGCCTTACCAAGCCTAAAAAGGTATGGTTCCTCCTTTCACTAACACCATTCCACTATGGTGTATAAGGTGGAGTGAGTTGATATAGAATCCCAAACTCCTGTAGAAAGTTGATGAACTATTGGTTAAGATATTCTCCACCTCGATCCGATCGAAGCTTCTTTATCTTCTTACCAAGACGATTCTCTAATTCATTATTGAATTCCATGAATTTCTCAAAGGACTCAGACTTATACCTTATCAAATAAATATATCCATATCTACTCAATTCATCAGTAAAAGTTATGAAGTAAGAATATCCACCTCTATATTCTACTGGAAATGGTCCACACACATCAGTGTGTACCAATCCTAGAATATTTGTGGCCCTTTCATCCTATCCAACAAATTTCGGTTTGGTCATTTTCCCTTGTGAACAAGTGTGACATCTATCAAGTGGTTTTAGCTCAAAAGAGTCTAAATAACCATCTTGACAGAGCTTTATCAAACACTTCTCGTTTACATGACCGAGATGGTGATTCCACAACTGGGTGTTAAATGAGTCATGTGAACTTGATTCATTATCAATTTCCAACACTTGGTTTTCATAATTTAATACATACAAACCATTATTTAAATGCGTCATACCATAATATATGTTGTCCTTATAAATGAAACAACTTTTATTTCTGAACTTGAAAATAAACCCATATGTATCCAAACATGATACAAAAATTATGTTTTTGGTAACACTAGGTACATAATAACAGCCATGTAAAACCAAAATCATTCCCGTTATCAATGTGAGGTGTTAGTCACCAATGGCAAGAGCAACCAACCTCACACCATTGGCAGCTCACAGATCCACCTCTTCTCTGGAAATTTTCTAGAATCTACTTGGTTCCTGCATTTGAATATATATGTGAGCTCCACAAGTTGTATCTAATACCTAATGTGTAGAAATGAAAAGATTACACTCGATAAAAAATGTACCTTTGGCTTCCCCTTGCCTCTGGGTACAGTTCCTCTTCCAGTGGCCTGACTTTCCACATGCAAAGCATACTACCTCCTTTTCCTTGCCCTGCCTTTGGATATTCTTCTTCTTGGTCAGACAGTGCTCAGGGTTTTAGATTTTTTATAAGTCTTAGGCCCCTTTTCCTTTTCCTTCCACTTTTAATTCACCATAAGGACTACGAGTTTTTCATTCCCCATTTCCTTATCCACTTGGAAAATTAAAGTAAGAAGTTCAGATAGACTATTCTCATTATTTATCATATTATAATTCACAATATAACTAGAGAAGGTCTTGGATAGTGATGATAGTTTGAGATCTGTACGTAAATCATCTAGGAATTTAATCCCTAAGATGTACAGATGCTCAATATATCCAATAAGCTTGACTACATGTGGCCCAACTAGCAAAGACTCACCAAGCTTAGTGGTGAAAAAAGCGTTGTAGATCTCATACATCTCTTGTCTTTCCTTCTCTTGATAGAGATCCCAAAGGTGAGATATAATGCTATATACATCCATTTCCTCACATTGCTTCAAGATCTCATTGGTCATGTATGATAGCATGAGTCATTGAACATCCGTATCATCATTCATATGTTTCTCGTATATAGAGAGCTCCTCATCACTCGCCTCATTTCCAAGCGCAACTGGTAAAGGTTATTCCAACACATATAGTTTTCTTTCATGGTGAAGGATGACCCGAAGGCACCTTTTCCACTCTTGGAAATTAATCCCGATGAGAAGGATTTTCTTATCGAGTATGGATCACAACTATATGTTTGATTTCATTTTTAATGTTGTTTCTACAAATAAGATGAACAGAGTTTTAGTACTTTATCTGATAAAATTAAGACAAATAAATAAATAAATATTC
This sequence comes from Viscum album, assembly GCA_963277665.1. Lineage (NCBI taxonomy): Eukaryota > Viridiplantae > Streptophyta > Magnoliopsida > Santalales > Viscaceae > Viscum > Viscum album. The sequence goes on from OY728148.1 coordinate 400,273,065, forward strand.
ATTAGTCTCCCACTATTTTATCAAAACCCAATAACTCTCACCATTAGCTTCGTAATATCTTGTTGATTGGACATTATAGTAGAAATGATCCATATTGACCTTTGCATTACCCCAACTTTGGCTAGTCAATCAATTTGAAAGGTTTTAGGTTGGCATTCCAAATGCAAACTGCATTAACTCACAGCTCCTTGATCCGTTAAGTGGACTCCCCAATCCCACACCAAGTCCTGCTTTGGCATTCAAAGCTTTATGTAAACTAAGTCAAGTCAACCTAAAACCTCAAATTATAATTCCATGATAATTTAAAGCACCCCAACTTTGGCTGGTCAAACACTTTGAACTATGGTTCGATTCTAACCAAAGTAATGGAAGGCTATACTGACTTAATATTTCATTGAGGTATTTTATCCTTTATGCGTACATTTCCATTTATTATCTTTTCACATGCTTTTTAAGATTAAGTGGGATAATATTAAGTGATTAACCATGTATTAGATAATATTTACACATAAACTAGTTTATTTTAGTTCTATCTTGCATGCTTGTTAATTCATTAATTACGTGATCGTGAAAAAACATCCATAATGAATAACCATACACCTGACAAAAATAAAATAAAGGGTATGATCATGAGCCTGTTCTAATGGTTAGTTTATCTAGCAGTTGATAAACTAGCCACTGACCTTTGGGAGAAACACCTTGAACCAATTAGGTTTGTTTTTACAACTTTCCACCTGTCAACCTTTGTATCTCCTTGGATTGGTTTCACCTATGGTTCTAACTTAAATCACCTCCACTATATTGGTAGCTCCATCCATTACATATGATTTTAATCACATGCAGGTGAGGGGCAAAAAGGGGGTTTACATAAAAGAAATCATGGGCATGTAGGCCCTACATATTAATGAGGAGAGAAGGCATGCATGCCAACAATTTAATTTAATAAAAAATTAAAAGGAAACCAACCACATACAAAGGTCTGGTCTAGCTCATGATCATCCACATGCATGCAACGAATTATGCATTTAATAAAACTAGAATTCAACTCTTTATTCGTTCTTATTTAAGATAAATCGTGCACGAATTGATTAATCATTATCTTTAATTAATCAATCCTTTTATCTTAAACCTTTTTCTGAATTTCCTTGAGATTATCATCCATTATAATTTTAAAAAAATTAATAAATTCATTTAAAATTAACTACTTACATAACTTGTACCTTGGAGGTAACCTAGTGAATACCCATCCAAAACTACCCAATATGTATTATACTTGTATATACTTTATCTTTTTGTGACATGTAGCATGCACACAAAACTATAATTGTAATATAACTCATACATGATGTGCATATCTTTGAACATTATGCAAATATTAATCAAACATTTATATATATATCAAACACATATCACATGTTATGTCCCAGCTTTACGCCCACACGAAGGTACATGTCTCAAGGGTTACATAATATAATAATAAATTTTAAATCTATGTAATCTGGAAAAAGTTCACAGTGTGTAGATCTTACTACACAGCGTGTACCCTCCTCACCATCCATCTAAAGTACACGCCTAGGGAAATGACATGTGTGGTGTACTTTAGAAATATTTAGAGTACATGGTGTGTCTAGTGGGTCGCACGTTGTGTAGACTCCGTATTACACGGTCACTAGCTGGGCAATCTGTGTATGGGATACACGACTCGACCCTGACCCGAAGGGACTACACACCGTGTCCAATGGGCCACACGATGTGTAGTCCAATTTCCATATTCCAGTTAATCCTGGTCAACACTGTGTGGATTAAAGGTCATTAATGGTGTCATTAATGCCTAATTAACACAAGATCTCAAATTGATCACCGAACCAAATCTTGATGTGTGAACAATACTACACGGCAAGTAATTCTAATTACACAGTGTTTAGTGTGGTGTTGTAAGTCCAGGATCCTTGGAACCTTTAGATGAGTTCCTTGATTCTATTTTAATCATAAAATTAATCATTTCTGTTAGATCTGTGAGAAACGATAAAGGAAGAACATACCTCATAATTCAGATTAAAAAAGTAACAATTAAACTTGAATTGACAAACTAAATTATTAAAGCATAAATAATCAATGAATTATTTAAATAATTATAAAAAATAATATCCCCCCTTTGATACCACTTGTAGGTTCTAGGTGTAGCGGAAGCACGAGAGGATTGTTGCCCAACTTTTATCTTTTCCATAATCGATGATCAATCTGAGATCAATATGATGATGAATGCTAGTATCCACAGAATTGAATAAATGATTTAGACAAAGAAGAATTTCCCCTAGAACCAAGAGAGAGGATCAACATATTTTTTTATAATTAATTTAATTAAATAAGAATTTCTTCCAAGGTGATTCTTTCTTCATTGATACGTTTAGCCACAGATCTTCAGGTGTACCATCGTTGTATTTTAGAGATCAAGGGTAGATCTCCTATAGCGGTGATCCACATGTGTTCCATATATCTTCAGACATTGTTGAAGGAGTCTCCAGGTGCTAGCACAGAATATCCTTGCGCTTTCAATGTCCACCTTCTATCGCCTTGAGAACCACTTCCAAAGTGTTCTCCTTGATCTGATGGAGGAGGATATCTCTCGTTCTTGAGAGTGTTCTTGGAGGGGTATGGACTCTCTAGGCTTGAGAGCTTTCTCCAATTCATTGTTCACACGCAATCGTCGTCGCATTTCTAGTACTTGGCTAATAAGAGAATAATATAACCAGGTATTTAATTCACTTGGGTAATAATAAATAATTTGCACAAGTGCCTTAATTATTTTATTAATCCTAGAAAAACCTCCATGTCAAATAATAACAACAATATTATTATTTCCTGATATGCGCTTAACTTGCGAGTTATAATTAAATATTATTTAATAAAATAATATTCAATATTATTATTTCTCACTGGACCATTAACTCATTCTGCCAATCCTCTACCATATTTATTGAACCTTGAATAATAACTATTTATTTATTAAATAAATATCACTGCATTATTCGCCAATAAATATATAAATATTATATTCACTAAATAGCAAATAAATATTTATTAATTATTCCACCCATAATATATTCTCTTGAATAATTAGTGTCGAAATAAATATGATCAGAAATCCATGAATAATTATTAATCCATAATCTCCATAATCAGGAATAATCTTTATTCAATTTTTTTAAATAATAAATAATATATTATTTAACTGAGATACTGGATACACTTAGTGTGTGACCCTCTAGGCCTCTTTCTCAGTGGCATTACATGGAGTAGCCTAAATTCCAAGGTTAACATCTAGAAATACGCCAAGACACCCATAGAGAAAGAATTTAATGCCACAACAATACGTCACCTCATACGAACACTTATCATGTAATATAATACCTTTTTCTTGATATCTCTGATCAGGCAAGTTTCATGCAAGTGCCATCATCCCATGTGCTCGATTTCTCATTCTCTGACTTCCTGAAATTGAAATTACCTATAGAACACCATGGCCATGGATTTATTTAGGCTATATAATTTCCATCAAAGGGCCTGAGATATCAACTTTCATTATGGAACAGAAGGGAAAAATCATTTCTTGCATTATTCATTAATGCAGTATTACTCGTGATGCACCCAACATATCTTACCTTGCCGTGAACATATGTCATCATGGTTTTTGCTGATACATCTAAGTGCGCAATTTATAATAACCATTAATAATAATATTAAAGTCTAAGGACCAATACACACGTCAACAGATAAGAACATCCAATGACACTTATAGATGTGGATTTCCTACTGTCGGGTCTCGTTCTCATAATATCCCACTGGTTATCACCAAGGGAACACATCATGAGAAGGTGCCTCAAAATCCTATGAGTCTCCACCCCTGATATCCTGTATCATTTGTGTCCCTTAAATGATATCATCCAGCTATAGAACATATATCTAAGAATAGTGTCATAGCACTTCCGGGTTCTCATCACAGTGAGGAACTTCTATGACCTTTTAGTACGATAGCTACTTTTAGGACATTATCACATGCAATGTTACGCAGAAGAAAAATCATGATATGATAAAGAGTATTAATATTCAAAAACCACGAATATAGGTTATCATAAAGTACATGGAAGTTGGTTCTAGGGAACCAACTCCAACAATTTCATCATCCCTCAGCTCACACATGACTGCTGTCGATTTCAATTCTAATAGGTCTCACATGTAAACAACATGAATTACCTCAATCTCACCTAAAAATCGATGGTGTATGTTTCAATACCACCTAATGCAGAAACCCGAATCAATCCCATGAGTCACACGCCATTTAACCATATCAAAAGACTAGCTCCACGAGCTATTCCAATTATCCCAATATACAAAACTTACCCACATGCACCTCATGACATTGCACTCCATATTATCTGACTCTGATTGCCCCAAGTCTTATCACATCAATCCTAGACTCACACACCTAGACCACTGACCATGCTCTACAACATTTTAATTTACTCTAACCAGAGTTCCCTAGTCACTTGTCTTCAAAATTAGGCACTTCACTTGTGTCATGGTCTATCTCACGATCACTCTCTACACGGGTGTCATTCCTAAACCACATGCATCCATCCATGCTTTAAGTCATGTCAGTATCATTCAAAAACTTAGCGAACACTCAGGGTACAACTAAAACCAAAATCATCTACCCAAACTTGTATCGTACTTTTAAAGTGCATCGAGTATTTCCAGGGCTAGACACTCCACCGATCATGCCCTTGAAAACCCAACCTCGACACTAAAGTAGCTTAAGAAATCCATGTACCTTGTCTCAAACCCCTATTCAAATCCTTAGGGAAACCCATTGCCCAATCCGAATCACATCACACAGGACTACCCCACCCGCACGATCATCCCCAAGCATCTCAATTCCTAAACCAAATTTGGTAGCACCTCATGTGAACCATTCATAACCCAAAGCACCTTTCCGTGCTTCCATTCTCTAAAAAAGGCACAAACCGGGAAAAAATTATCAAGGGATTCCTTACAATAACACTATACACTAACTCACTAAGTTTTGATTCAATCCAAAAGGTCTCTACATCTCCCACCTAGCCCAAAATAAAAAACTCATAAAAGTACACAAATCACAGGACATCATCCATGCTCCCATCTCAAAAATATCATGAAAACCCACATGCCACCCACCCTCCCAAGGGCCTCATATACAACATATACCACGCAAATCTTTTTCCAAGTCATTAACCCCCTAGGGTACTGGTCCACATCGAGCATCTATCTATGAGACTGCTCCCTCGAGAACCACAACCTCATGAACCATGGTTTATATACATATAATTGTTCTGTCCTAGATGATCTATATCCAGTGAATCACAATACATGGTTCAGTTAAGTATAATTCCATTCCAATCTATATGGGAAATCAACATATAGGTTGTTACTGGAACTTTAAGAAACCAAACTTGAAATAATAACCACCCCAAGGTGCTTCCTACTAAGGTATCCAAAATACCCCAAAGGCTTTCAATTTTTATTTATTTTTGATAATCCCCATTTTAAGGGTTGAGGGGGAACCTTTACATGGCTTGTAGTCTTAGTGACAATTACATGAACCAAATTTCTTAGAGTAAATCATCACAAACAGACAACTTAGAACTGCCCCTCCCCAACATATATTGTGATGTCAGCTATCCACCTTCACATGGATGGTTGGCTAGCTATCCTGTGAAGAAATGCACAAGCCTGGTACCGATAGAAATGCCATAATCTCTTATTCTTCCAATTCTTGTTAGATCTACTCCGGTGAATGGACCTGTAAAGACCCGGAAATTTCAAGGAATTTTTTTTCTTAATTTTCTTTGGAATTTTACAAGAACACAGTTTTTGACGGTGCCTGATTCTGAGGCCCGATGTGCCCAGAATTATTTTCTAAAATTTAGCTCAGGTACGTTCAGTGAACCAACGAGCGGGTTTTTCTAACTTTTGAACCGGTGCTCAGAATTGAAATCCGAGGGCGCCGATGAACTCGCAACGCCAGTAATTTCTTAAGGGGACCTTTACCGCAGTTGCGTTTGCTCGGGAGGAGAAGTTAAAATTTGTGGGTTATATATGAAGTGAATCAAATTGTGGAATAATATTATTTTTTTGTATCTAAGTGGCTATATCCTACATGGGGGAGTTGGGGTGGGGCACCTAACTACCAATGTGAGGATAATAGTGAGGTGGGGCCCACACGAGCCCCAACCTTACAACTTCCCATAACTCTCATAACCTTTCCCCCCCTCTTTAATTTGTAACTCTCAAAGAAACCCCTCTTTAACTCTCCCAACATTTAAGAGGACCTTCTCTCTCCCTCTCTTAACTCTTGCCAACATACACAAATTAATTAATTGAACCTACTCAATTAATTAATTAAGTGTTTTGAGTTTTGAAATTTTAAATGGCTTGTGTTAATAAAATAACGAGGGTAGATTATTATTTTATTTTGGGAGGGCTTTCGTTGTGCTAAGGAAGATTGGGAGAGAATTCTTGTGAAGAAGAAGAGGACTTCCTTCTCGAAGAAGAATGACATCTTCTTCGACGAAGAACACCGGTTCCGCGAAGAACGATCGACGTGCCATCTTTTCTATTCTCCGCGACAAGTGAGGAGACGCCGCATCAGACGCACTCCGACGTCGCCTACGAATTCTTTCCTCGCGACACCGTTTTCTGCGAAGCCCGATGTGCGACATCAATTATCAAGGTAGGGGAATTTATTTTTTGGTGTTCTCTTATCTTTTGAGAAAGGAACGACGAGCGCGGACCAACCAATTCCAGGTTGATCCGCGGATCGTTCGTTCATGCGGATTGATGTTGAGGATTATTATTTAATTTGTTCGTGATTATTACCCTGACGTTCTTCGTGAATTATGACCTTTTGCTATCATTTAACGAGAGGGGGCCGGACCACACAAACACGGCCGACCCTCCTCCTTATCCATGTGGGTTTCTTTTGTGGATTGAAATGGGAATGGCGCGGTGCCGTCGCACCGCGTGGAAACGTGCAGCAAGGAATGCGCGGCGCCGTCGCGCCGCGCCGTGAAAATGAACAAGGACGCAACGCCGTCGCGCCGCGTCGGAGAAACCCGAAGACATTCGCGGATGGAGTCGGGCCACGGCGAAGGGGCGCCGCGCCATCGCGTCGCGCCGGAGAACCACAAAGACGACGCGTTTTGTTAATTGACGTGCAGATTGACGGACAACGACAAGCAAAGCCGCGCGGGCATCGTGGGATCTTTGCAGCGAAGGTCGGATCCCGGGGTGACCACTGGCGAAGACCGCAGGCGAATCAGACCACCGGAGCGCGTCCGGTGGTCCATGGAAGCCCCTGTCGGCGCGCCACGCCGGTGCGGTGGCACCGGCGGTCGGGGGCAGCGGTGCCCGAAGCGCCTCCAGAAGAATCCGCCGCGGCTGAAGCCGCGACGGCGGAGCGCTGTCCCACGACCGCGCGGGACTGGAGGGGAGCGGCGGGACGCGGCCGGCTGCCGCGTCCGCTAGCACGGGCGGCCCCAACCGCGGGGCCGCGACTCTTCACGCGGGGGCAGCGCCCCCCGCACCGCACCCGGGTCGGGTCGACCCGGTTCGGGCCGACCCAGGAGGTGTCGGGCCGGGTCGGTCCGGGCCCGAAACCCCCGTTTTCAGACCCCTCACGGTCTTTCGCCCATATCTTGAGCTGTATACCTCTGATCAATGCACCGTCAGCGGAGATGCGATCCTTGGATCGAGACGGTCGTTTCGGTATATTGCACTCAAAGTTTCGGAACACTTTGGGTTCGGCCGGGTTGGTTTGGATACGAAACCAACCGGGCCCTCGGAGCGAAAACGCTTATATCTTGAGCTCCGGACGTCCGATTGACGTGCCGTCGACTTTGGTGGATTTCTCTAAGTGAGACGGATCTTTTGGCTTACTCCGCTCGAGGTTTGGATGTCGCCGGAGTGTGGTCGGGTTGGTTCGCTCACGAAACCAACCGGGCCCCTGGAACGAAAAAGCCAATAACTCACAAACCGGGCGTCCGATTGACGCACCGTCTGTCTCGTTGAATTCCTCTTGATGAGATGGAACTTTTGACATACTTAGCCTGAGTTTTGGTTGCTGTTGGATAGTGTCCGGGTTGGATTGTACCCGAAATCCAACCGGGCCCTTGGAACGGAAAAGCTGTTATCTTTCAGACCAGACATCCGTTTGACGAACCGTCAGCGGCGTTGGTGATCTCATTGAGAAACAGTTCCTATGAGTATAACCTATGAGAGTTCGGGGTATAGTTGAGATACGGCCGGGTTGGTTCACTCACGAAACCAACCAGGCCCCTGGGACAAAAAGGCTAATAACTCACAGACCGGGCATCCAATTGACGCGTCGTCTATTGCGTTAAGACCCTATGACGAGGTGGTACTTTGAGATACTTCTTAATGGGACTTTGAGATACTTGGAGTATCGACCTGTAGCTCATGGAGTGGACCCTCCCAGAGACGAGCGTGCAGAGTACGGAGACCGTGTAGCCGACTGAGACCTGACGACTGCTTGACCGACTCGACTTGGAGTGAGTCGACTAGCCCAGTGGACGGAGCACTACTTTGTTTGGGTGCAGAGCCATTGCGGACGGAGCACTACCTGTGTGACAGTGCAGACCCGCGGTACTCGTTCGGAGAGTACCTCAGTAGGCTACTAGGGGGTGTGCACTACTGTGTTTGGGTGACATACCCCGGTGGGAAGCACTACTGTGTTTGGGTGGCTGACCCGCGGTACTCGACAGGAGGAGTACCTCAGCAGTCTTAGGTTAGTGAGCAGTACCTCAGAGTCGTGACAGGACCACTGTACACTCCAGAGACGGGGCTCTTCAGCAGTTACGGTTTCGATAATGAAAATCCTGGTTTGAGCTGAGTCTATGACCTTTGTGTTTACCTCTTGATTGAGATGGGTTACTTGATAACTTAGGTATATGTATGGGCATATACCTGGGTAGTGGTTATCCGTTGATTTCATAATCCTTGTGTTTACTCATGATTGAGATGGGTTACTTGATAACTTAGGTATATGTATGGGCATATACCTAAGTAGAGGTTATCTGTTGAGATCTTCTTTGTGGTTATCCTTGTTGGTTTTAGTGAGACCTTGAGGGTCTCAGGGTCCCTATTGAGTATTGTTATACTCAACCCTACACGGGCTATGCCCGCACCTCGTTGTGTTGGTTGCAGACGACGGGCAGAGCTGACGGAGGCCGAGTGTTCAAGGACTGGACGATACCCGGAGGTGGACTACACGACGAGTCAGTATCCGGAGGTGGACTTCACAGTGAGACGACACTCAGAGGAGGTTGACGGGCGAGAGCGTTGTGGAGGCTATCTATACCTACCCTTCAGGTAGGATCCGTGGTGGACGATCCAGGAGCTGCGCCATCTGTACCTACCCTTCAGGTAGGATCTGAGGAGGACGACCCAGGAGCTGCTTCCGTCCTTCCAGCTGTTGTCTTTTTCTGTTGTACTTTGTTCAGTTGTAGTTGTACTTTCTTTTGGGTTTGTATTCTGGCTCATTTACCTTTCAGCACTTCTCTTTGTACTTAGTGTTTTACTTCCGCTTGTACTCTGTGGTGTTTTGTTTACTTTTATAAAGGCAATGCCTTCCCAGTTATCGAGATTTATGCCTTTGGTGCTAGTCGCCAGCCCCTGGCCTATGGAAGGCGGGCTTGGGGTAGTCACGGCACGGGCCCCGAGGACGGGTCGTGACAGGACCTGCTCTGATCATCATCTGGAGCCTTATTCCATGTAAATCGGTCTGGTTGCATCTGCATTTCATGTGGCCCGAAGGCCTTGAGGTGGCCCGAAGACCTTGAGGTGGCCCGGAGACCTTGAGGTGGCCCGAAGGCCTTGAAGTGGAACGCAAGCCTTACTTTCCCGAAGGCATTGGGTGGCTCAAAGTCCTTGAAGGACTTGAGGAGAAAACCAGTGGCCCGGAGGATGAAGCAGGTGAATAGTTTCAGCTACTATAGTGCTGAATAGTACCTACTACATTGTCTACTACAGTACATCACCTCCTGTGGACATAGTGTCACAACCCCCTCCCCACAAAGTGTACCCCTCCTGGTCTGAAAATGCAAGAAGAGAGATAATGACCCCCCCGAGTCCCTCCTCCAGTAGGCCCCGGGTTGGTGACTAGCACCGATGGTATAGTAAACACACAGATGAGTGGCATTACCCTCTAAGAGAACACATGAAAAAGAGAGAGATAAGATAGACACCAACTAACTCCAAGTCAGACAAAAATATAAATGAAATCTCAAGTATACATATGTAATTTCATGAAAAACTACTACAAATGAAAGGAGAAAAACTACAAATACCCAAAAGAAATTAAAAACAATAGCAACCACAAGCCCGAACAGCTCCTCCAACCCCAAGCTAGTAGAAACCAGCTGGGTCTCCAACCTCCTCCAAGTGACCTAAAAACATTTTATATAAACATAGGGTGAGTATAACAATATACTCAGTAGGATCCTCCCAATAGCCTCTCATGAAAAAGTAAAGAAATCATGCTAAAGCACAGTGAACAACAAGTGAAACTAACTCATCACCTAAACAGGTATACTAAGTTGTCAATCTCACCATGGATACTCTCACCAAGTAACTCATACAAGAGTATATAATATAATAAATAATATCAAGGGTACCTCACTACTACTTCCCCACTAGTTTTTCACTTTGCCCCAACGTCGCACGTCCTAAGAATCTCTCTCCAAAAAGGCTTGCTCGCAGACACCTGGGAGAAGCACCAAAACATGCACCTGGTGCAACAAAACCACCATGTCCACGTAAGCAAAGTAACCTGGTAGTTTCTGGGAGCCACCACAGCTCGCATAATGTGTATCATACGTCAGGTATTAAACCTCATGACATTATAACTCATACACCGAGTAAGGATCCTCAAGCCATCATAGCTTATAAACATTACAAGTATAGCAGTCTATAGGAAACTATATCCAGAATATACGTGTGTGAATAACCACAAGCCCTTATAGCCCTCTACACACATATATGTGGAAAACTAACTGTTGTGCCTACCAGCACAAGTAACTACTAAGATAAGAGAGCGGGGAAAAAGGGGGTAGTCAACCATCCATCCTCCCACCGTAATGTTGGGGAAAACACCCCCGAGACTCAAAATACTCGGGGTGTCAGTTGCCCTAACTGAAGGGGTGGAGTAGCATATAGAAACACAAAAAGTACAAAATATACTATAACACACAACCACACTATGGGAAAACCTATTATTAGACTCAATTGCAGCTAACATCTCTCAGACTCCCGGCTGCCACTTCTAAGACTAGGTACCCTATAAGCACACAACCATTTGAAAAGATTTATTACATTACTTCATTACCTTTTTATCAGTTTCACTTTACGTTAATTAAATCTTTAAACATTAATTAACTATTAGCAATTCCGCATTATATTTCATTAGCATCACACCCAAAGTCCGCTATCCTCATCATTGCATCCCAGCAAGATCCAACCCCATTGTTTAACATCATTTATTCAATTATTTATTTACAAAATTACTTTACCATATTCCCAGGCATTCTAGAAAAACATTTTATGCTACTAAACACAAGGGGGATTAACACGATGAGTAGATGAACTACCCATCGAGTCTTTTCCACCTATAGAAAGAGCGTAGACCCATCTTCCCTTGAGAAGCTAAACATGGAAATCACATGGCATACCCCGCGCGTCTTTACCCTATTCGAAAGAAGGGTAAGCAAGACCAGCTTCCTTGAGCAGTGGGGAATGTAAAGCGGATAAAAAACCAATTAAGAATCAGCAAGCATCCAAACATTCACATCCAACCCATTTCATCATCCATGGTGTCCTCCATGACACCCACATGCATAAACCGATTCATCTCACCACTCTAGGCGTCAACTACTACCACAACCAGTAGGCCTTACTACCCCCTCATATCACAACAACCATCTAGGCTCACATCAGAACACAAGAAGCAGGAAAAAAAACATCATATCAATTGGGATCTTGGCCCTTAAACAAGCAAGAGGGTAACTCAGAACCCTACAGGGGATTTTCTTTTATCAAATAACCAGTTCTTTAATCTATCTTGAATTAAACGATTTATTATTCGTAGGTTCCAACTTCAGGAAACCTAAACAGTAAGATATCACAAATTGATTAAACATGCTTACTGCATTAATTTGATTAACATCAAATTACAACAACAATCAGATTCATTCACATGCCTCTTTATCTTTAGCCAAATGATTATCAATTAATTCTGGATTTACGTTCTTTACCAATTTCTATCAAGAACTAAAATCTAAACAAGTAAGCATAGATATCACACTATCTAGAAAAACAAGAGGTAATAACATACAATTGATATCAATTTATTTATCCAGTTCAAATATTTATTATGCCAATTCCATTGTGATTCAGTGGGATAAAACATACTAACTCTATAGTTGCACATAAAATAAAAGAGAAGCAACAAATCCCCTACCTCAAATGGTTCTTGACGTTATTTATATGAGAACGAGCCACACAACGGGTTACGATCTCCTCCCCCCATGACAACTGTATCCACTTGAGGATGCAGATGCACCACCACACTAGTCAAAACCCAAGAAAATCCCATTAGGAACATGGAGATAACATTCCATAAAAGGGAAAGGAGAAACAGAAGGAGATGAACACAAATAATGAAGATAGATCATACCTTATATCGAAGATTGATTGATACTGCTTGGTTGTATCAAAATAGAGGGGAACTAATCCAAGGAGTAAAGTTTAATTGGCCAACTCCTACGGGATGGAATGAAAGGTTCGAGCATCTCACAACTGAGAACAAGGAGGAAGAATCAGGGAGGAAGATATCTCGTCCCTTTAGAAGATTTAATGGAGCAGTGGTTTAAGATACATTGAATTTTCTATTAAAAGCAGATCGATTAAACCACGTGGTTTGACCAAGTAAAAACATCACGAGCCTTAGGAAAATTAATATAGGAGTTACGACCTTTGAATCAGCCTTAGAGTCCTTAAAACAAGGCTTTAAATGCATTTTATGTCAAAGGAAATGTCAAAGGGGTGAAACTGTAGGAAGCTGGAAACACTGTTCACGAACTCAAAATTTGGAAAAGGAAAGAGGCTACCATTGGAACCTCATCGTTCTTGGAAACACTATTCATGAACTCAAAATTTGGCAAAGGAAAGAGGTTACCGTTGGAACCTCACCACTCTGGAGACACTGTTTATAAACTCAAAATTTGGAAAAGGAAAGAGGCTACTGTTGGAACCTCACCATTCTGGAAACACTATTCATGAACTCAAAATTTGGCAAAGGAAAGAGGCTACCATTGGAACCTTACCGTTCTGGAAACACTGTTCATGAACTCAAAATTTGGCAAAGGAAAGAGGCTACCGTTGGAACCTCAACATTCTGGAAACACTGTTCATGAACTCAAAATTTGGGAAAGGAAAGAGGCTACCGTTGGAACCTCACCATTCTGGAAACACTATTCATGAACTCAAAATTTGGAAAAGGAAAGAGGCTACTGTTGGAACCTCACCATTTTGGAAACACTGTTCATAAACTCAAAATTTGGCAAAGGAAAGAGGCTACCGTTGGAACCTCACCATTCTGGAAACACTGTTCATGAACCTGAAATTTGGCAAAGGAAAGAGGCTACCGTTAGAACCTCACCGTTCTGGAAATATTGTTCATGAACTCAAAATTTGGCAAAGGAAAGAGGCTACTGTTAGAACCTCACCATTCTAGAAACACTATTCATGAACATGAAATTTGGCAAAGGAAAGAGGCTACCGTTGGAACCTCACCATTTTGGAAACATTGTTTATGAACTCAAAATTTGGCGAAGCAAAGAGGTTATCGTTGGAACCTCATTGTTCTGGAAACACTGTTTATGAACTCAAAATTTGGCAAAGGAAAGTGGTTGCCATTGGACCTCATCGTTGCACTATTCACATAAGCCTACCGATGACACTCTTCACATAAGGTTACTATTGCATTGTTCACATAAGGTTTCCATTGGAACTGTTCACATAAGACTTACGATGACACTATTCACATAAGCCTACCATTTCACTGTTCACATAAGGTTTCCATTGGAACTGTTCACATAAGGCTACCGATGACATTGTTCACATAAGGCTACCATTTCATTGTTCAGAGTGGTCTATCGTTGGAACTGTTCACTGATGGAACTATTCACAGAATTGGAAATTTTGAAAAGTGTTGGGGATAATTCACCTTGATCACCCGAACACCTTAAACACTAGATTCCAGAAAAGTAATGGACCAAAGAGATCTGAGCCATTACATCAGATACCTCTCAAAACATTCTCATCTCAGAGAATTCAAAACCAACCTAAAAGGAAACAAAAAATAATTCTGAACAACCACCCATCAAGATACCTCTTAGAAGAGAGAAAGACAAAAGAAGCAACCAAATAAATCCATCTCATAAACACGAAAGGTCTATAACTAAAAAGGGGTCATCGTTACATGAAAAGAGTTAAACATCAAACAACTTTGGGTACTGAGAATGTATCTGTGACTCACGTTCCCAGGTACTCTCTTACATGCCACTATGTCGCCACAAGACACAAACCAAGGGGATAAAACACCCACGCAACACCTTCTCTTTATAGTATTGGATCTCCATAGGTCTCTCCTCAAAGTTCACATCATCATCAACATCGATCTCTCCCCAATTGATGACGTGAGATTCATCATGAAGATAAAGGTGGAGTTGTGACACATGAAAAAAATCGTGTATCCTGCTCATCTGTGGGGGAAGTGCTACTCAATATGCCATAGCTCCAACACGACCTAACACCTCGAAAGGCCCAACAAACCAGGGAGAAATATTACTCCCAGGACCAAACCTTCGCTGATGGGGAGTCACCTTCAGAAACATAAGATCCCCAACATCAAACTCTAAGGGTCTCCTCCTTTGATCAGCATATGATTTCTGACGATCCTGCGCTGTCTTCATCCTCTCACGAATCACCTGAACCATCTCTGTTGTATTCTGCACTAGTTTCGGTCTGAGAATTGCTGACTCTCAGACCCCAGTACAACACAATGGAGAACGAAAAGGCTGTCCATACAAGGCTTCAAATGGCACTATACCGATGGTGGAGTGAAAAATATTTTTGTAAGAAAACTCCACCAAGGGTAAGTGCCTTATCTACGAACCTCCAAAATCCAGGACATAAGAGCGTAACATGTCTTCAAGATTCTGGATGGTCCACTCTGTCTGACCGTCCATTTGAGGATGAAAAGCAGTGCTAAGGAATAGCTGAGAACCAAAAGCATGCTGGAGATCTCTACACACCCTAGAGGTAAAATGTGGATCTCGATCAGAAATGATTGTCCTTAGGACTCCATGAAGTCTCACCACCTCCTCCAGATACTGCCTCGACAAAACTTCCACTGAGCTTGACTCCTTGATTACTATGAAGTGGGTTGATTTTGTTAAACGATATACTACCACCCAAATAGAATCATGTACTCCCTGAGCTCGGGCTAAACCAGTAACAAAGTCCATTGAGATGTCCTCCCACTTCCACTGAGGAACATCTAATGGCTAGAGCAGACCACCAGGAACACGATGTTCGACCTTCATCTTATGGAAGACCAAACATCGAGACACAAACTCCGCAACCGCATGCTTCAACCCAAGACACCAAAACTGGCTCCTCAAGGCTCGGTACATCTTTGTCACGCCAGGATGCACCGCTAAAGGAGAACCATGGAACTCTCCGAGGACCATCTCGCGCATCGTCAAAGGAAAAAAAATATCCTTCCATGATACAACACTCAGTGTTGTTCATCCTCAGACCAACCATTAGGGGCCTCACCACAAACAACTCGGTCTCTCCAGACCTCCACCTCTAGATCCCCCAACTGGGACTCTTCCACCTACTACACCAGAGATGACTGCACCATCATCTGAAAAAGACAACATCTGCCCCCAACTTCTCCCATATTAAGATGTAATGCTAAAAGTTCTTCCATTACTCTCTAGGAATCACCAGATTCACGCACTACATCACTACGTGACTTATGACTCAGCGCATCAGCTACAACATTCCCCTTTCTAGGTGTATACAATATTTAGAAGTCATATTCCTATAAGAACTCCATCCACCAACACTGTCATAAGTTCAAGTCACGCTGGGAGAAAACATACCTCAAACTCTTATGATCAGTGAAAACCACAAAGTGCTTTCCAATGAGGTAATGTCTCCACAACTTTAGATCAAACACCATGTCTGCCAAATCAAGATCATGGGTTGCATAGTTACGTTCATGGGGATGAAACTGCCAAGACCCATAAGAAATAGCTGATATCTGCTGCATCAGAACACAGCCTAACCCCAGATACAAAGCATCACAGAAAACATCAAACTGAACTCCCTCTACGGGAAGATAAATAACTGGAGCACTTGATAACTCCTCCTTTATATACTTGAAAGTTTCTTGACATTGATCAGTCCATATGAACACCTGATCCTTCCTAGTTAAAGCTGTCAAAGGAGTCACAACTAGAGAGAAATCAGCTATGAACCTCCTGTAGTAGCTTGTGAGACCAAGGAAATTTCGCACCTCTAACCCTATCTTGGGGGATACCCAAGACACAACTGCTTCTATCCTTGATGGATCCACAACTAATTCCCGATGGGACACAACATGCCCTAAGAAATAGACTTCTCGAGCCCAAAACTCACACTTTGACAACTTCCCAAACAATTGATGTTGACGAAGAACTCCCAAAATTTCATGTAGATGCTCTACATGCTCCTCCTCAGACGTGGAGTACACAAGGATGTCGTCAATGAAAACCACCATGAACTTGTCCAGGAACTCACGGAACACAGCGTTCGTCAATCCCATGAACACAACTGGAGAATCTGTCATGCTGAACGACATTACAACAAACTCATAATGCCTATGATGACAACAGAAAACAATATTCAGGATATCCTAATCCTTCATACACATCTGATGATATCCTGAACACAATTCAATCTTTGAGAACAAACATGAACCCTTAAGTTGATCGAATAAATAATCAATCCATGGAAGAGTATAGTGATTCTTTACTATCACTTTGTTTAAGTAACGATAATCGACACATAACTGAAAACTGCCGTCAGCCTTCTTCACGAACAAAACTGGTGCACCCCACGGTGACACACTCAACTGAACAAAACTTTATTATAACAGACCATCAAGCTATATACGTAGCTCTCGTAACTCAGAAGGGGCCATCCTATATGTATACATAGAGATAGGAGATGCTCTTGGTTATAGCTCGATCCCAAACTCAATCTCTCATCGAGAGGGTAATGCTACAACCTCTTCTGGAAAGACGTCAGGGTACTCTTTTACGACCCTAGAAAATTCCAACTACTTATCCTCTAAAGAACTCAGTATCAACTCAGCCATCATGGATGATAAGGACGGAACACGCCTCTGACCCATATGAGGGTCTCGCTCGCCAACGAACACCACTGGATCTCCATCCGCATTGAAGAACACAGCCTGCCTCCTGAAGAAATACATAATAGCCTTCACCGAATACAACCAATCCATGCTGAGGATGACGTAATATGGTTGTATTCGTAAACATAGAAAATATCCCCAAGAGCAGTGCTACCCCAACACTAGCTCATAATCTCTACATACTTCAAACAAGTCAGATCGACCTCCAACTAGCATAGTCAATGCCAAGGGTACTGGAAGCCTCTCTACCTCAAGTCCCAAAGCATGGACAAGGGTAGGCGATATGAATGAGTGTGTCACTCTTGAATCAAACAAGGCATACACCAAGGTAGAAAACAAGCAAAGGGTACCTCGAACGACGTATGGTTTGCCTGGTGCTGACAACACTAAAGCATGAAGTTTTCCATGACCTCCTCCACGAACTCTCTGACCCTGATGAGGACCAACACCACATCCGTGCTCTTCTCTCTAAGGATAGGGAGCATCACGGGGTTGTCCTTTGCCTTCCCCATCTACCCTTTACTGATCTAAAGCTAGTGAAACCTGCTGCTGCTACCTCGACTAGAACTGCCTCAATGGAGGAACCTAGAGTGGAAAACCTGGTGCACGATGACTGCTCTGAAAGGTCAAGAACTCTCGTTGTTGATGACCTTGACCACCATAATAAAAACAAGCGCCCGATCCCTTGGCATAGGCTTGAGAGCTGCCGCCCCCCCAGAGAAACAAGATGCTGAGGGATGGGACCTACCCCCAGCCAAACGAAAACTCTTCTACCCTGAAAACTAGGAACCTCAGACCATGGCTTTGCTTCGTGAGGAATCATGATGACTCCCCTCTCACGATGATCCGGTTCTGGCTAATTTCCTCTCGAAAACTTTTTCCCTTTCCAGCACCTCAAGATATGTCTTCAGCATAAATGAGGTGACCTAGCACTAGATCTCTGGATGAAAATCCTCCTCAAAATGTCTCACCCTGGCCTCCTCATCTGGAAACAAGTCCAAAGCATATCGTAAAAGGTTCCTGAAATGGATTCCAAACTCTCGCACACTGGATCTCCCCTGTCGAAGGGTAAGGAGCTCCTGGCGACTGGATGCCTTCACGGTCAAGGAAAGAAACTGAACTCTAAACTTGTCTCAGAACTCCTCCCATGAGATCGTTATCTCCTCGCGATCCCCGAGGAACAAGAACCACCACTGCCTCGCTGCTCCACACATCATTGTCACAACCAAGGACACCTAGTGCTCCTTCTGAGCACGGATCAAACTAAAGCCTATCTTGACCTCCTCCAACCAGTCTTCTGTGACTGAATCTGAAATGGAGCCCTCTTACTTCTACAGACTCTATCAATAAAACTCTCAGAGTGTCCTCCTCTAAGTGTCATCTTCATCAACCTCTACCTGGTGAAGATCTGATGGTGCAACCTACTGGAAATATTCTATGCGATCCTGATGAGGACGTCCACCTGGATCCATACCTACAAAATAACAAATAGTTAGAGCTTCTAAACCTGGAATATAGAAGGCGCGACATTAATTAATTAACTGTTTTGTTTTATTCATTTTAGGTTAAACTATCCCATGGTCTACCCATTAAAACACATGCAAAAAGAAGAATGATCCATGATCCTTTCCTAGGTCTCTACCCTGCAATTAGTATCTCCTCATTTAGTATCCATTGTAAACTTAAAGGTCCGTATATCATATCATAGGGGGCCCTAAATGCCTATGTCTCATCCGGTCTCTAGTGTTTACATCACTTGCTAAAATTGACTGACACTGTTTCCCTACCAACCCATGCAACCACACCTGTGCCTAACACCAAACTCCATCATATCTCTCAACCTCCCTTTGATACCACTTTGTCACGACCCCCTACCCACAAAGTGTACCCCTCCTAGGCCGACAATGTGAGAAGGGAGATAATGACCCCTGAGTCCTGCCTCCAATAGGCCCCGGGTTGGCGACTAGAACCAAGGGTATAGTAAACACACATATGGGAGGCATTACCCTCTAAGAGAACACATTCGAAAGAGAGATATAATATAGACACCAACCAACTCCAAGTCAGACAACAATATAAATGAAATCCCAAGTACACATATGTAATGTCATGAAAAACTACTATAACTGAAAGGGAAAAAACTAAAAATACCCAAAATAAAGTAAAAACAGCAGCAAACACAAGTCTGAACAGCTCCTCCAACCCCAACCAAGTAGAAACCAGATGGGTCTCCAACCTCCTCCAAGTGACCTGAAAAACATTTTATATAAACATAGGGTGAGTATAACAGTATACTCAGTAGGATCCTCCCCAAATCCTCTCGTGAAAATGTAAAGAAAGCATGCTAAAACACAGTGAACAATAAGTGAAACTAACTCGTCACCTAAATAGGTATACTAAGTCCCCATCCTTACCATGGCTACTCTCACCAAGTAAATCATACAAGAGTATATAATATAATAAAGAATATCAAGGGTACCCTGCTACTACTTCCCCACTGGTTTGTTGCTTTGCCCCAAGGTCGCACATCCTAAGCAGATTTCTCCAAAAAGGCATGCATGCAGACACCTGAGCGAAGCACCACAACATGCACCT
This sequence comes from Viscum album, assembly GCA_963277665.1. Taxonomy (NCBI): domain Eukaryota; kingdom Viridiplantae; phylum Streptophyta; class Magnoliopsida; order Santalales; family Viscaceae; genus Viscum; species Viscum album. The sequence goes on from OY728148.1 coordinate 400,293,262, forward strand.
CGTGCAACAAAACCACCACGTCCATGTAAGAAAAGTAACCCGGTAGTTTCTGAGAGCCACCACAGCTCGCATAACGTGTATCATATGTCAGATATTAAACCTCAATCCATCATAACCCATACACTGAGTAAGGATCCTCAATCCATCACAGTCTATACACGTTACACCAATAGTAGTCCATAGGAAACTATATCTAGAATATATGTGTGTGAATAACCACAAGCCATTACATCCCTCCACACACATATATGGGGAAAACTAACCGTTGTTCTTACCAGTACAGGTAACTACCAAGAGAAGAGAGCATGGACAAAGGGGGTAGTCAGCCATCCATCCTCCCATCGGAATGTTGGGGAAAACACCCCCTAGGGATCAGAATCCCCTGGGTGTCAGTTTCCCTAACAGACGGGGTGGAGTAGCATATAGAAACACAAAAAGTACAAAATATACTATAGTTTAGAACCACACTATGGGCATAACCTAGTCTTAGACTCAACTGCATCTAACGTCTCTCAGACTTCCAACTTCCACTTCTAAGACTAGGTATCCTATAAGCACACAACCATTTAAAAATATTTATTACATTACTTCATTCCCTTTTTATCAGTTGCACTTTATGTTAATTAATTCTTTAAACATTAATTAATCATTAACAAATCCACATTATATTTCATTAGCATCACACCCAAAGTCCGCTGTCCTCAGCATTTCATCCCAGTAAGCTCCAACCCCATGGGTTAACATCATTTATTCAATTATTTATTTACAACATTATTTTCCCATATTCCTAGGAATTCTAGAAAAACATTCTATCAACGGATGTATCTCGCAAATCTGGGCTTCAATTGCTACCACAACCAGTAGGCCTCCCTGCCCCCTCATATCACAAAAACCATCCAGGCTCACATCAGAACACAAGAAGCAGGAGAAAAACATCATATCAATTGGGATATTTTCCCTTAAACAAGCAATAGGGTAACTCAGAACCCTACAAGGGATTTTCTTTTATCAAACAACCAGTTCTTTAATCCATCTTGAATTAATCAATTTATTATTCGCAGGTTCCAAATTCGGGAAACCTAAATAGTAAGCTATCACAAATTGATTAAACATGCTTACTACATCAATTTGATTAACATAAAATTATAATAACAATAATCGTATTCATTCACATGCCTCTTTATCTCTACCCAAATGATTATCAATTAATTCTGGATTTACATTCTTTACCAATTTCCATCAAGAACGAAAATCTAAACAAGAAAGCATAGATATCAAACTATCTAGAAAAAAAAAGTGGCAATAACATATGATCAATATCAATTTATTTATCCAGTTAAAATATTTATTATGCCAATTCCATTGTGATCCAGTGGGAAAAAACATGCTAACTCTACAGTTCATGTAAAAGAAAAGAGAAGCAATGAACCCCCTACCTCAAATTTTTCTTGACGTTCTTTATACGAGAACGAGCCACACAATGGGTTACAATCTCCTCCCCCCGTGACAACTATATCCACCCGAGGATGCAGAGACACCACCATACCGGTTATCACCTAAGAAAATCCCATTAGGAACATGGAGATAGCATTCCATAAAAGGGAAAGGAGAAACATAAGGAGATGAACCCAAAAGAATGATGATAGATCATACCTTATATCAAAGATTGATCGATACCACTTGGTTGCATCAAAACAGAGGGGAACCAATCTAAGGAGGAAAGTTTTATTTCACAACTCCTATAGGATAAAATGAAAGGTTCGAGTGTCTCACAGCTGTGAACAAGGAGGAAGAATTAGGGAGGAAGATATCTCATCCCTTTAGAAGATTTAACGGAGCAGTGGATTAAGATACACTGTATTTTACATTAAAAGTGGATCACATTAAACCATGTAGTTTTACCAAGTAAAAACATCCTGAGCCTTAGGAAAATTAATATAGGAGTTACGGCCTTTGAATCGGCCTTCAAGTCCTTAAAACATGGCTTTAAATGCTTTTTACTTGAAGGAAATGTCAAAGAGGCGAAATTGTAGGAAGTTGGAAACACTATTCATGAACTCAAAATTTGGAAAAGGAAAGAGGCTACTGTTGGAACCTCACTATTCTTGGAAACACTATTCATGAACTCAAAATTTGGCAAAGGAAAGAGGCTACCGTTGGAACCTCACCATTCTGGAAACATTGTTCATAAACTCAAAATTTGGAAAAGGAAAGAGTCTACTATTGGAACCTCACCGTTCTGGACACACTGTTCATGAACTCAAACTTTGGAAAAGGAAAGAGGCTACCATTGGAACCTCACTGTTCTGGAAACACTATTCATGGACTCAAAATTTGGAAAAGGAAAGAGGCTACCATTGGAACCTCACAGTTCTGGAAACACTGTTCATGAAATCAAAATTTGGCAAAGGAAAGAGGCTACTGTTGGAACCTCACCATTCTGGAAACACTGTTCATGAACTCAAAATTTGGAAAAAGAGGCTACAGTTGGAACCTCACCATTCTGGAAACACTGTTCATGAACTCAAAATTTGGAAAAGGAAAGAGGATACCATTGGAACCTCACCATTCTAGAAACACTGTTCATGAACCTGAAATTTGGAAAAGGAAAGAGGATACTGTTGGAACCTCACCATTCTGGAAACGATGTTCATGAACTCAAAATTTGGAAAAGGAAAGAGGCTACCATTAGAACCTCACCATTCTGGAAACACTATTCATGAACCTAAAATTTGGCAAAGGAAAGAGGCTATCATTGGAACCTCACCATTCTGGAAACACTGTTCATAAACTCAAAATTTGGAAAAGAAAAGAGGCTACCATTGGAACCTCACCGTTCTAGAAACACTGTTCATGAACTCAAAATTTGGCAAAGGAAAGTGGCTACCATTGGACCTTACCATTGCACTATTCACATAAGCCTACAGATGACACTGTTCACGTAAGGTTATCATTGCACTGTTCACATAAGGTTACCGTTGGAAATGTTCACATAAGGCTACTAATGACACTATTCACATAAGCCTACCATTGTACTGTTCACATAAGGTTACCATTGGAACTGTTCACATAAGGCTACTGATGACACTATTCACATAAGGCTACCATTGCACTGTTCACAATGGTCTACTATTGGAACTGTTCACCGATGGAACCGTTCACAGAATTGGAAATTTTGAAAAGTGTTGGGGATAAGTCACATTGACCACCCTCACTTTCTCAGCCACTTTTCTGCCTGATCTAAGCTGCCCTCATATGTTGCTGGATCATCCTCACTTTCTCAGCCACTTATTATACTAATTCTGGCCCCATCAACTTTCTTTCACCGACTTCATCCCAAAACGCAGGAGTCTGACACCGCTTTCCATACAAGGCCTCAAAAGGTGCCATCTGAATACTAGAATGGAAACTGTTATTATAAGAAAACTCAACTAATGAAAGATGTTGATCCCAACTTCCCTGATAGTCCATTGAATAAGATCGAAGCATATCCTCCAAAGTTTGAATCGTTCGTTCTGATTTCCCATCTGATTGAGGATGAAAAGTTGTACTGAAATTCAACTATGTGCCCAAAGACTTCTGAAGTCCCTTCCAAAATTTAGAAGTGAACCTGGGATCTCGGTCAGACACAATGGAAAGAGGAACTCCATGTAACCTAAAAATCTCCTTGAGATACAATCGAGAAAGCTGATCTAATGTCATTGTATCTCGAATATAAAGAAAATGAGCAAACTTTGTTAGCCGATCAACAATAACCCATATCTCATTGTTACCTCGAGAAGTCTTTGGTAGTCCCACCACAAAATCCATGGATATATTCTCCCATTTCCATTCTGGCACTGGAAAAGGCTGAAGCATCCCCTTCGGTAACTGTCACTCTGCTTTAACCTGCTGACATGTCAAACATTTCATTGTAAAATCAGCAATATCTCTTTTCATCCCATTCCACCAATAATACTCTCGAAGGTCTCTGTACATCTTAGTACTTCCATGATGAACAAAAAATGGAGAACTATGAGCTTCACACAACAATTCTTTCTTCAGCTGGGAATCACAAGGCACACACAACCTTTTTCCAAATCTTAAAACACAATCTTTATCAAGATTAAATTCTGTAAATTTACCCATTTTAACCAATTCTACCTTTTTCTGTAGCTCACAGTCTTCCCTCTACACTTTCATAATTCTTTATGACAACGAAGACTGCACTGAAACCTAAAACAAAATAGATATATTCCCTACACCAACAACTTCTAAGCCAAAATTCATCAAATCATTAATCAAGGGATCATGTTCCAAATGTAGCATGGTTAATGATGCATGATTTTTCCAACTTAAGGCATCCGCTACTTTGTTTGATTTTCCAGGATGGTAATTGATCGTGCAGTCATAATCCTTTATCAGTTCTAGCCGTCTTCTCTGCCTCATGTTTAATTCCTTCTGAGTGAATATATACTTAAGACTTTTATAGTCAGTATATATTTGGCATTTGGTTCTGTATAGATGATGCCTCCATATTTTCAAAGCAAAAACCACAGCTGCCAATTCCAAATCATGTGTGAGATAATTTAGCTCATGAGGTTTAAGTTGTCTTGAATCATAGGCAATTACTTGATCATTCTGCATCAAAACACAACCAAGTCCCTTAAAAGAAGCATCACTGTAGATGACAAAATCACCATTCCGGGAAGGTAAGGCCAAAACTGGAGAATTCACCAATCTCTTCTTTAGTTCCTGAAAACAAACATCACATTCCTCTGTCCAAACAAATTTAACCCCTTTTCGTGTTAACTTAGTTATTGGGATAGATAACCGTACAAAGTTCTTAACAAACCGTCGGTAATAACTTGCTAAGCCCAGAAAACTACGAATCTCTGTAACATTTGTGGGTCTTGGTCATTCATCAACTACATTTGTTTTGGCAGGATCAACTGTTATTCCATCCTTATTTACAATGTTCCCAAGAAAAGAAATCTGTTGCAACCAAAAATCACACTTTCTGAATTTTCCATATAGTTTATTTTCTTTTAAAGTTTGTAAAACAACCCTTAGATGTTTTTCATACTCCTCTTTATTTTTAGAAAAAACCAGAATGTCATCAATAAATACAACCACAAACTTATCCAAGAACTCATGAAATACTCTATTCATAAGATTCATGAATACAGCAGGTGCATTAGTTAACCCAAATGGAATAACAAAAAATTCATAATGCCCATATCTAGTACGAAAGGCTGTTTTCGGGATGTCATCCTCCTTCACCTCCAGCTGATGGTATCCGGATCTCAAGTCAATCTTGGAAAAGTACTAAGCTCCCTAGAGCTGATCAAACAAGTCATCAATATGAGGCAAATGATACTTGTTTTTAACAGTGATATTATTCAAAGCTCTATAATCAATGAAAAGTCTCATGGAGCCATCTTTCTTTTTAACAAACAAAATAGGGGATCCCCATGGTGAAGTGCTGGGACGAATGAAGCCCTTGACAAGCAAATCCTTCAACTGATTTTTCAATTCAAGAAGTTCTATTAGAGCCATACAATATGGGGGTTTTGAAATTGGCTTAGCATCAGGAACTAAATCAATTGTGAATTCTACTTCTCGTTTAGGTATGACACTGGGTAACTCCTTAGGAAAAACATCAAGGTATTCATTTACCACTGGTACATCATTAATTTGAATAGTTCCCTTGTTTTCAACAATATGAGCAAGATAACTTTCACTTACATCTTTTAGTAGTTTCTCATCTTCCTGATATGTTATCAGTTTTATGGGTTCATTCTTGTATACAAACTGAAAATCTTTCTGAAAAACAACTTCTTTAGCTCTACAGTCAATCTTAGCATGATAATCAGAAAGCCAGTCCATCCCCAGAATAACATCAAACTCGACTAAGGGTAAAACAACAAGGTTTGCAGGTAAAGTCTTTCCACATACCACAATAGAAATATTCTTATAATTCCTCTTTGCTATAACATTTCCCCCTGGTGTTTTAACAACAAGTTCAGGTCTCATTTATTGAGGTGATATTTCCAATCTACCAGAAAATTTTTCAAAGATGAAGGAATGTGTAGACCCCGTATCAAACAAAACTTTAGCAAAATCTGAGTGAAAAAACAAAGTACCTGATACAACTTCATTGGATGGCCCAACACCTGCTGACGTAGTCGCAAAGGATCTCACTACACCTTTATGCTTGTAGTCTGGCTTCTTTGCATCATTTGGATCCCTCTTTGGACAGACATTTGCATAGTGACCCATCTCACCACATTTAAAACACTTTACAGTTTTCTTATCAGGATTAGTCTTTGGATCATTTTCATTGCAATCTCAGGCCATATGTCCAAACTTACCACGTTTAAAACACTTCCCAGTTTTGATAAGACATTCCCCAGGGTGTTTCTTGCCACACTTTTCACAAACTGGAAACTGGATTTTCTTACCATCAGATTTCTTTGGTTGATTCTTACCCATTGCTTGCCAACGGGACCTCTTATTCTCTTTGTTTCCAAAATGCATGTGATCGTCAGCAAATTCCATCTCTACCCTCTCAGCACATTGGACAAGTTTCTCATAACTTTTGAATTCACGGGAGGCCAACACCCTTCGATACCTTGGCTTCAATCCTGAGTAAAAGCGGTTGATTTTGCTATCAAGATCCAGAATAAGATTTGGAGCATACCTCGCCAGTTGGGTGAAGTTCGCTTCATACACAGCCACTGAATCTTCCTCCTTTTGTTTCAATTCAAGGAATTGCTTCTCTATTCTAAGTCGCACCACCTTAGGAAAATATTTTTCAAGAAAAAGACTTTTAAATTCATCCCACACTAAGGCATCAAAATCCTCTCTACCCCTGATATTCCTTACCATTTACCACCACTGATTAGCTTCCCCTTCAAAACGATAAATGGAAAGACTTACCTTTTGATTGTCCGAACATCCCATAACATCAAATATCTTTTCAAGGGCTTTAATCCATCCTTCTACTGCCACTGGGTCAGAAGATCCATTGAATGCAGGAGGATGTTGTCTCATAAAATGTTCCACCACTGTCATGTTTCGTTGGGGCACCTCTATTGGTTCTCTTGCATGGATTCCACCACCATTTATAGCCTACGTTAGCTGAGCCATTACCGTCACAAACTACTCGGTTCCAATCCCAACCATTCCGGGATGTAGATCAGGAAGGATGTCATTCCGTCGGTGCCTCTCCCCTTCAGCATCCCTATTCCTTCTGCGGACAACCATTCTGAACAAACATTTCTTAGATGAAGCAACATGGTAATCTTTAAATGCTATAACAAATTAAATATAGAGTGAAAATTATTTATGGTATTCTATTAGCATCACCTTAACCCCTAAAGTTATCTAAACCATCCTCTGATACCAACTATAAAGACCCGCACTTATTACATAAATAATCTTGAATTTATTCAAGAAAACACTTCCTTTTACATTGAGGATCTTTTCAAGTTTAGATCTTTAGATAATTAAGACAAAACATTCATAACATTACACATTTTTACATAGTGGATACCATAAAATCAGTTTCCATTTTCCTCAGAATATAAAACATTAAAACTTAAAACAAGACTCCTTGAAAATTATTCAACATTTAACATGTCTTCCTTCCTTGTATTACTCATCCATTAACCTGTGAAAAATAATTTAAAAACTTGGGATGATCACAAAAGATCAATAAGGTATGAAAAGGAAGGAAAAATCACATTAGTCCATGAATACTCATGACGTATGAAAACATTTTCAAAAGACATGCTTTCCACCCATAAATACTTACTTTGTGTAACATGAGATTTACACAAGATCCACACAAACATAAATATAATCATAGAGGTATCTTGGGGAATTACTTACATAATCTTGTAACCATTTTGGATACCTTAAAATTTGTAACCCTCACGGCTACCTTACTTTGTGTAACCATCACAGTTACACTTGGAGTAACCATACGGCCGACCTCCAACTTACTCATACCCAATGCATTGGAGGGAAATATAGGTCCCACACTTCATCATAAACAATTCCCAATAACCAAAACATAATCATACAACATAAACAATAGCATAAAAACATCGCTTTTGAATCTTATAAAACAGAATTTTAAAAGAGGATTTTAGAAGAAAAGTCCCTTATAAACATCATATAATTGAAGTGAGACTTAATAGAGTGGATGGAATATGTATATACTCTATAAATACACATAATGAAACATAATATAAACATAACCCATCACACAAACAATTTAAATAGCACATAAATTATAAAGTAGAAGGTTAACCCAAAGAATGGAAATCGGGTTAAGAATTCTCTTACCTTAGGCTTGTCTTACTTAAAAATTGTTTAAAACTCCTATATAATGGTTAAAATAGTGTTATTAGTATTTTAAAGAAACATTTTCATGTTTATAACATATTATATGGTCATTTCATAACCTCATTTCACCCCTTAATTGTTAGTATTTTGTTCCTTGCATTATTTTGGGCGAGTTCTTTTGTGATTTTCACGATCTGTTCATGATGAATCGTTCTTATTGATTTGAAGTGAAACTCCAGAATTGGAATGTATTAGTATTTACATATTTACAGTACCATAAATTACACCATTTATCACTTTGATTTCTTTATATGAGGATGATTCATTAGATAAAACATTAATGATGTTCGTTTAGATCATTTAAGTGGTTCTTTCATAATAACAACGTCATTTTGTCTTTTAAATTAGAACCATGAGTACAAAAGAATTCCAGAACCTTATATGAGTCATAAAACATATATTATAACCTGGTTTAACCATATAAATGGTTTCATTACCAGACTTGAAATAATTAATGGAAATTGAAAATACATCGTCCACGATATCGGTAATTCGACACAAATGGACAATGTTTTTTGATTCTTTAAATAAGTGGAATAGGAGAAGAATAATGATGAGGAATTTTCCATAATCATGAGAACATAATGAATATACATGATTATAGAGATTTCATGCCTCTTGGATAAGAGGGAGTGAGGAAAGAAGAAAAACGAATCATGAAATAAAAGAAAATCTTGAGAAATTTCTCACGAAAATTCGGCAGCCTAACAGCGTCTCTTAAAATTTCATAAAAACAAGATTGATGAGAGGAATGGAATATATCATCATTCATACAATATATGGACAGTAAGGGGGGAATATTTAATGAAATATCCCAACACAAGACAAAGGGAATGGAAGATAATAACAAAAAATGAAAGAAAAGAAAGAAAATAAAAGAGGTTGTTTACCTCTTGATCTCTTCTCCTTGAGATCCTTCTTAAGGGCTTTGATTTTGGTCTTTTGGTGAGACCAGAAGCTCTAGGACGTGGGGAAGAAGATTGGGGAGGGAATTTGGCAGAAATTAGACAATTCTCAAGGCTTGAGAGGTGTGGGAGGAAGAGGGGAGTGAGGGTGATATTTATAGTGGAGGAGGGGAGGTATTTTAGATTATTTTAATTATTATTATAATATTTTTATCAAGACTATGAATAATCTCAAATAAAGTGGCCCTAAATAGTGAAAATATCATGTGAGTTCGAATCAATTGGCCTTGCATCACTTATTATGTCATAAATAGTACATTTTTACTGATAAATTGATTATACGGTATTTTATCGTATTTCACTATTCACCGAAAATTCAAGAGTTTCAGAAAAATACCAAAAATTTACCCCAACCATTTTTCGACATGTAGAATTCAAAAATGAACTCCATTTTTCAAAAATAATTTTCTAAATATTATTAATTTAATTTTCAAATAAGGTCATAGTTAATTCGAAAAATAACAATATTGAAGTGCAATTAGTTTTATATGACATTGGAAAATTAATTAAGATCTCAGTATCCTATTGCCTTGGGAAAATAAAATAATATTATTATTTACTATTCATGATGTCATATTACTATTCATATTACTATTCATAAGGGCATGTTACTATTCACCAAAAAAACAAGTTTGTTTCATCAGACTCTAAATAACATACTGAACGCAATTCTAGATGACAGTTTCTTGAAATTCAAAACATAGAAGAAATAAAATTATGTTTAAAGGATACTTATAAATATATACCTTAAACAAAATTTGAAGCATTTTCAATTTATTTTTAGAAAACCTTGGGATGTTACATAGCCATTTTTCATACAAAGTTCAAACCCAACACATAAGCATATCAATCCTTCAAAAACATATTTTCCATATTTCAAAATAACTTGATAATCCTCTATAATATTTTATAAAACAACTTTACAAAACACACCAATATTTTACACCAAAAGTGCACCCAAAACCCTCTTTAAAATTTGACCGCACGTCCTCACCATATAAAAATGTGTTTCGCACCATCAAAACAATTTAAATAAACCATTGCATAATTTATAAAACACCCTAAAACCTTTTACTCAATTAAATAAACCAAATTCATAAAAAGGAAATAGTTTCAAACCAAATTTGCATCACATTTTCATTTTAGACTACATTTGCACCATGTAATTAAATCATAGAACACATTAAAATTAATTAAACAAACAAATTAAAATTATCTAAAAGATACAAGGGCATGGGACCACCTACCGGTGTATAGTAACTCTGCAAAATTGGTGCACAAGGACCACCGCATGCCAACGTAGCTTAAACAAACTCAAATACACCCTAAAAAACATCAACCCATTTGCATAAGAATCAAACTAACCGCAACCTAAAACCCCAACCCGACAACTCCCCAAATCAAGAAACAAATAATAAAAATGAAACACACCTAAAATGGGGATATTGGGGGGCTGTTTGGGAACATTGGAGAGGTACCGGAGGTACGTCGCATCAGAATCATCCATCTGAGAAGGGATGTGCGACCAAGGGGTTGTGTGTGTGGGTTTTGCATGGGAGATAGGGGAGTGGTGTGCAGATTTATATCAAGGTGAAGGATGGGTTCCGATCATAGTATCCAAAAGAAGGAATCACCGACCAGTAAGGGGGAGGGGACGTCGGACCACGCCACGGCTAGCAGGGGAAGGTGCGGCGCGAGCGGGTTCTGTCAGAAAGAAGGTCGGTCGAAGGCCGTGAGCGGGTAGGAGATGTGTGTGGGAGGGATTCGTTGGCTAGGGTGGAGGCACGATGGATCAGAGGGTGGAGCGGCACTATGAAAGGGAGATGGTGTGGGTCTTCAGATAGAGGAACGACGACGAGCGGGGCTGGTCGGGAGGGTAAGAGTGCAGCGCGACTGGAGGTGAGGATGGGTGTGTGCTGCGGGCAGGGGAAGGTCAGCCAGATGTGGAAGGGGGTGGCACTTTGAGCTGGTTGGGGAGAAGGGTGGTGAGACAGCACAAGCGGCCTGGTCGGGCGGTCGGGGTGATGGCGCGAGTGGGGGAAGCCAACTGGAGTAGGAGGGAAGCGAGTTTGAGTGGGGGAGGTAGGGCTTCGGCTGGGAGGAATGGGAGGTGGACCGGACCAGGGGGGTTCCAGGGGGTTGTGCTAGGTAGCAGGTGGCGCGGCGGGCTGGTGGACGGACGAGAGCGCAGGGGTGCGGTGCGCTGGGTAGGAGGGGAGAAAGGGCGGTGCACCGTGATCAGGAGAAGGGGGGAAGGGGGAGACAGACTGGAGGGTATGGGGAGTGCAGTGTGATGGGAAGAGGGTCCAGGGGGTAGCGCAACCCTATGTGAAAAGAGAGAAGAAAAAAACAAAGTAATAAAATAAATAAATTAACTAAGTAAAATAATAAAAATAAAAATTTAATAACATTACAAAATATTAACTATAATAATTATTATCACAAAATTAATTAAAATTTAGTAAATTTTATATCCTTAACACTATTAATAATACTACTATTATTATTCTCAAACAACATTATTATTATAATCATTAAAATAATTTCTTAAAGTTTATTAAACTTCTTATTTTCATTTTATTTCCGTTTCATTGTTCATTATTATTTCATCATCCCATTATTTTTTTAACTCATTTTGAAATCTGGGTAGACCGCACGGTCTTAGAACCGTGCTTTGCCTGTGCGTCTGGTGACGCAAAACCCAAAACACTCATAATAATAATAATAATTATTATAAACTAAAATATGAATAATGATGAGAATAATGATAAAAATAATAAAACTCAATTGATGGTACTAAAATAAAATAAAAAGTTATATCTATTATGATAATAATAATAATAATAATAATGTCCCTAAATAACATTGTTATTATTATTATCTTAAAAAAACTCTTATTTTATTTGATTTTTATTTCATCACACTTTTAATCTTTATTTATTTATTATTAATCCATTTTATTTAATTAATTGAACCAGGCGAGGTCGAACAGTGACCCAGGCGAGGCTGTATGGCTTCGACCTTGGGGCGCTGGATGCAGTCAAGGGTGAAACATTAGTTTCTGAATAAGAGCTCAGAAATTTTAAGTCGGACCTTGACCTGAACTACCCGATGCCCAAAAAAAATAATAAAATAAATAATATAAGAATGAAAGGTGTGACATTATCGACTTGTAGGTCAAACACAGTTTATGGACATGTAGGTCCCTTCATTTTTATGAATTCTTGGATCCTCAACTATAGGTAGATGCTCTGTTGAAGTCCTTTTTTCACCTGCAGATGAATTTCACTTTCCCGAGTACTACTAGGTACCGGAAAATACTTTCACAAACTGATTTGAAGCTTTCACAAGATTCCTTGTGAAAATCGTGAACCACCTTCTTCTATTGCGTACTGAGTACTAGGTTCGGTACACAAAACACCTCCTTTGCGTACCACTTCTTCTGTAAACCTCCCTTTGTTCGTCGACTGCCTCCACCTTTGCTATCACGTACTGCTTGTATGTACCGATTCCATGAACCTCTTCTGCGAATCACCATTTTTCCCTGAACTATTCTCCATTCGCAGACTGCCTTTATAAACCGCCTGCGTACCATGCCTTCTTCCTTTTCATATCATATCCTATGCAGATTACAGTTTTTCGCAAAAACCTTCGGCGGAATTTCTTCCACGTGAACCACTTCATCTTTCACAGAATTCTCCCTCGTGAACTTCCTTCAGGCTACGCCGAAATCCTGAATCAAAATGATGTTCTCTAATGATATTCGATCTCACCTCTAATTGGTGGGATTAGCGATTCTTATATAGGAAAAGATATCCACAAAATACATTAATCCAATATTTACCAAATCTTCAATCTATCCTTCACCGCATATCGATCCTCCTGTTTTCATGAACCGCAATCCTTCAAACAAACCATTTTTCATACGTGGACTGTATACTGCATTTTCTCCTACGTAGTAGATCTTTTCCATTGGCATCAATTCATCCACATACCACACCACCTTTTTCCATGAACTGTTTTCGGTTTCGTGAACTGATCCTGCATACTGTTCCTGCTGCCCGGTACGCGGTCGTGTACCCTTCCCGGACATGGTACAGAATCCATGTCCTGAGCTATGTGTTTATCTTCCTTTTCTAATTTCGTTCTTTGTTATTCATACCATCCAGTCCTATGAATAAATCCTTACATTTTCAAACACAAATTCTTGATTTTGAGGCCCAAAAATTTGGAAAACACTGGGAAACCGCACCACCTTAAAAACTTGTCTTCAGAAAATACCAACCATACTCATTTTCGGTCATCTATCTTTGTCAACAAACATAAACACACTCAAAACTAACTGATATGATACATCAAGGGATTTTTTACCAACAATAGTGCATGTGTTTTCTATAACTTCATTACTTAATAAGGAATTTATTCATTTGAAAAGGAAATTTCATTTATAAAACTTTGGGTCACTACACCCCCCCCCCTTCAGAAGATTTTCCCTCAGAATTTCATTTTATATACTAAAATATATGAGGGTACTTTTGTTTTATTGCCTCTTTTAGTTCCCAAGTTTCTTCCCCAAACTTGTGATTCCACCACAATACTTTGACGATGTGAGTTATCTTGTTTTGTAAAAATTTATCTCTATGATCTAAGATCTTCACTGATTGTTCCTAATATAAAATATTATTCTCTAAGTGTATCACCTATGGATTCAGTGCATGTGAGGGGTCTGGTATGTACTTCATCAATAGGGATACATGGAACACATCATGTACTTGAGATGGGTTAGGTGGATTTACAAGTCTATAGGCCACAGTTCCGATGTAAATGAGGATATCAAAGGGGATGATGTGTCTTGGACTAATCATTCCCTTCTTCAGAAATCTCATGAATTTCTTCCACAATGATATATAAAGGAACACCTTATCTCTGACCTCAAACTCTAGGTCTCATCAATGATTATCGGCATAGATTTTCTATTTACTTTATTCAGATTTCATATGATGCTGAATGGTTTGAACCTTATTTTCTATCTCTTGGATAAGACCAATTCCTATAAGATTCCACTCTCCAACTTCATCCCAACATGTTGGAGTCTGACACCTCTTCCCATATAAAGCCTCATAAGTTTTTATTTTAATGATATAATGGAAACCATTGTTATATGATAAATCTACTATGGGAAGGTGTTGATCCCAACATCCTTGGAAATCCATTTAACATCATCTCAACATATCCTCTAGAGTTTGAATGGTTCTCTCAGGCTGACCATTTGTCTAAGGGTGATAAGCAGTACTAAAACTTATCTATGTATCCAATGCTTTCTAAAGGCTTATCCAGAACCTTAAGGTAAAACTTGGATCTTAATCAGATACGATGGAGAGTGGCACTCCATGCAGTCTTATCACTTCCCTTATTTATACCTTGGTGGGTTGGCCGAGATAAAAATCTTCCTTGATAACAATGAAATGTGTTGACTTTGTGAAGCAATAGACTACCAACCAAATGACATTATTTCCTTTATATATCCTAGAGAGTCCTATGATGAAATCCATAGTTATATTTCCCTATTTCCATACAGGTATGTGAAATGGTTATATTATACCCTTAGACTTCTGTCATTCATCCTTGGCTTGTTGGCATACCAAGCATCGAAATACAAATTCTACAATCTCTCTCTTCATGTTATACCACCATAAGTTTTTCTTCAAATATTTATATATCTTAGTTATTTCTATATAAATAGAGAAGGATGAGATATGCGCATCATCAAAAATTTCCCTCTTAAGCTATAGTTTTGATGGGACACATATTCAGGTTCTAAACCATATAACTCCATCTTTAGTAAAGTTGAACTCCAGAATATTTGCTAGCTTTTTTTTAGCTCCACACCATCTTTTTGTTCCTCCTTGGTCTTCTCAAGAATGGATGGTTGAGAAGTTAATTGAGAAAGGAAGTATGAATATCCTTTTATTTTCCCCATGTCTATCCTTTTCATTTCCAAGAAGATTGGATCCCTTTTAATCCTCATCATGGATAGGGTTGTAAGATCATTTCTACTCAGAGCATATGTCACTTTGTTTGCCTTACTAGGATGGTAATGCACTGAATAATCATAATACTTGATCAAATCAAACCATCTTCCATGGTGCATATTTATCTCAATATATGTGAATATATACATGAGACTTTTATGATCCGTATATATGTCATACTTCTCCCAACAGTGATAATGTCACCAAATATTCAATGCAAAGATCACTGTAGTTAATTATATATCATGCAATGGGTATTTATGCTCATGGATCTTTAATTGGTAGGAGGTATAGGCTATCACTTTGTTATCTTTCATGAGTACGCAACCCAAGCCCTTTTTGGATGCATCACTACAGATCAAAAATCCTTCCCCACTGGTGGGTAATGTGAGCATAAGTACAGTGATTAGCCTCTTATTTAACTCTTTAAATATTTACTCATATTCATAATTCCATAAAAACTTCACCCCCTTTTGAGTTATCTTTGTTAATGGGCTTGGCACTTGTGAGAAGTTTCTCACAAATCAATGATAGTACACAACTAATCTAAGAAAACTACGAATCTTCATCATAAATGTTGTTCGGGTCCATCCTTTAATTGTGTATATTTTTAAAGGATCCACACATATCTATTTATTGGTGATAACATTCCCCAGGAATGTTACTTTCTCTATCTAAAACTCACACTCACTGTACTTCACATATAACTTTTCCTTTTTCAAGGTCTTTAATACAATGTTCAAATGCTCCTCATGCTCCTTACATTTGGAGTAGATAAGAATATTATTTATAAATACTACTATAAAATTTTCAAGTTAATACCTAAAGACTCTATTCATTAATTCCATGAAGATAGTTGGATAATTAGTTAGACTAATTGGAATCACTATGATCTCATAGTGGTTGTACCTTATATGAAAATCATTCTTGGGGATATCATCCTACTTCACCTTTAATTAATAATATCTTAACTAAAGATCCACCTTAGAGAAGTATTATGCTCCATGCAGCTGATCAAAAAAGTCATCAATATGTGGAATAAGATACTTGTTCTTTATTGTGATCTTTTTGAGATCGTGATAATCAATACAGAGGTGCATTAACTCATCCTTCTTCTTGATGAAGAGGATCCATGCACCCCATAGTGAAGTACTTGGTCATATAAACCCTTTATCAGATTCTCTTGCAGTTGATTTATCATCTCTTCAAGTTCAATAGTGGTCATTATATATGGAGTCTTATATATTAGCAAAGATCTAGGTATAAGCTCGGTTGAGAACTCAACCTCATGACTTGGAGGAAGACCAACCAATTCTTCTAGAAATACATCAGTATATTCTATTACAATGGGCATTTCATCAAGGATGATGTTTTCATTATTCTCAATCATTTAAGCTAGATATGTTTGCTCATAAGTCATTACTATCCATTCTTTAGATAATTATACCAAATTATATTCATCCTCCTCTTTAAACTTTTATAGAATCGTAGGAAGATTCATGGTATAAAGGGTGATTTCCTTCTCTTGGTAATTTATGTTGTCTTTATATAATAAAACCAATCCATGCCCAGAATTGCATCAAATTATTCTAAAGGGAGTATCACAAGGTTTTCTGGGAAGTTCAAACTATAAATATGGATAGGGGAGAAGTTATATACTTGGGATACGATAATTTTTCCATTTTTTGTTTTCATAGGTAGTTCCACTTCTATGTTTTGAGGTGGTGTTTAAATAGTTCTACTAAACTTGTGTGATATGAAAGAATGCATAGAACCAGAATCATATAATATATTAGTTATTCTTAAATTAATAACCATCATACCTATCACCACATCATTATCAAGATCCACCTCATAAATTGTGATGGTATAAGATCACTACTGATGTCTAGGACTTGGAGGTTGTTGGAATCAATTATCTTTGACAACCCTTGGATTTGTTCATTATTTTTCATAGTGTCCTTGTTCCTTGTAGTTTAAACATTGGAAAATAGTATAAGGGTTGACTAGATCATTCCTTTATTCTATCACATTTGTGGGTTTCTCTCGTCGAAATTTACTAGCTAGGTTCTCTTCCTTCCCACACTTAAAGCATTTCCTTTTCTACTTCATGCATTTTTTCAAGATGCTTCTTCCCACACTTTTAACGAGTGGGGTGTTGGACTTTCTTTCCCCCATGAGATTTCTCTGTCACACTATCAAAATTAAAATCCATTCTCCACTTCCTATCTCAAAAACCATGAGACCCTTGAGATTAACTGATCTCCATTTTGAATTTGAGGAAACATCAGACAATTTCCTCATATATGTCAAATTATTGAATTTCCAAATATTTTCGTAAACTCATCTTTATCCCACCAAATAAGTGGTCAACTTTACTTTTAGGTGAGATAACAAAGTTGGAGGAATATCATACAATTCTTGTGAATTTTTCCTCATATACCCTAATGGATTCATCATAATTTTACTAGAGTCTAAAGAAATACCTCTCCATTTTATGTTGGAGAGTGGGAGGAAAATATTTATCAAAAAACAATTTTCAGAATTCTTTCTACTTCATCGCTTCGACCTCTTCCACAGACTTTGTATTTTTGATCAATGTCTACCATTGACCAGTTTATCCTTCCATATGATAAAAAACCAGCATGACCTTCTCTTTCTTAGAGAATTGAAGGATAGGGAAGATATTTTTAATGGAGTTTATCCATTGTTCTATGATTTAGGGATCGAAATATCAACTAAAATTTGGAGGCATTTATCACATAAAGGTATCAATTGCAACTTGCTCTTTCTTAGGGGGATGTGGGTTTTCCCCCTGATTTAAGTTTCTGTTCATAACTTGAGTTAATTGAAAAATTATTATCATGAAGTTCTCGACTCCTACTCACATCGGGTTGGGCATCTCATTTGGGAAGCCATTACATTTCTTATCAAATTGGTTGTTGACTCAAATTATCCTATTCCCAGTCATTGACTAAAATAAAGGGAAAATTAAGGATGAGTATTTTAAAACTACTAAACACATAAAAGGAAAACTATAAATATTGAAAGGGTAACTCATAAATTAAATATATTCCTTAACCTATGAATTTTTAGGTTTCAATATAAGTTATCCATGATCTATTTCCTAAAAATAAATCTTATGATAATTTTTTTCTCTTCATAATGGTTCGTAAGGAGCTTGTGAATTTACCAAATCATATCCCCCAAGAGTGTCAAACTCTGTGTTCAACAATGATTTTTTATTATACACCAGGCAATGATCGAGTCAAATCTCAATGTTCCCTTTTTGGGGTTATTAATCCTAGGTAAAAGTGTTTTAGATCCACATCCACTTATAGTATCCAGATAAGGATTTAGTTGGTTGGAAACCACTTACTTGATACTTTACCAAAATTTAGGGATGTTTTCATTTGTTTAGTCATATTACTAAGGCTTTCACTAAGTTTTTATAATCTTAATTCCCACAAATAACTAGACTTTACTTTGATACCAACTATGACAACTCATATCTTTAATAAACATTAATTCATGATTTATTACATAAAGATACTCATAATACAATCCCAGAATATTGTGAGACCTAGTGTATTTGGAAAATTAGGTACATATCACATTAACTTGAAACATGGGTACAACAATGTTATTTAAAAACTCTAAAACATTCCCTTATATTCCATTGATATTTTAATATTGAATAGGATAACCCGGGGATGTACATAAGAAAAAGGTGATCCATAAATCCCATTAAGGTAATAATCAAATAAAAACATGATGAAAGTAATACATGTCAATATTCATATAAAGGTTACATAAAATGGGTGAGAATCCTAAACATGAACATTAAAACATGATATAAGATGATAACATCAAGAAAACATAGGAATGTGCTGACAATATAAAACATGACATCATAAGCATAAATAAAGGCTAAACGTCAAGGTATCATAACATAATGTGCTTAGGATAACCTCTATGCACTATACATGGCATATCATGAGATAAAAACATTACCCAATGCATCAAAGGTCTATATAATTCCCGGACCACCCATCACATTCATATCATGTATATACATTTGTGTGCCACATAAATCATACAACATAAGAATGATTTTCATCATTTTTAATCTCATGATTAAGTAATGCGGGTTACAAACATGGAATTCCAAAATCAATTAAGTATCATAACTACTAAGTGAATACCCTTGAGTGTAAATGGGGATGGGTATTCACTATACAAATGTTTGGCATGGAAAATCAAAAGATAATTTTAACGACATAACAAGTGTACATAAGGGTTTATAGAAGGGGTGAATGAGATTGAAAGGTGGTATATCATTACATATAAATCATAAGTAAATTAAATTTATATGTAAAAACACATTAAAACATAGTCAATTGGGAATAAAAAAGGTATTATCACAAATAAAGTACTTGAAATAAAAAGAAGAGAAGAGATACCCTTACCTTGAGAGGGTTATTATAAAAGATTGATATGAGCTTATTAAGAGCTTGGAAACACCTTAGGAGGTATAGGGAGAGTAAATTCATGATAAATGGGTTTTTAGTGCATATTTTTTGGAGGTTGGGTGAGTATTTATACCAAAAGAGAGGATAATTCTTTATTAATTTCTAAACTTGGTTTTTGGACTATATATGATAAAATAACCAAAACTAGAAACCTTTACATGGTTTTTGTCAATATATATTACCAAAGTGGACTAGTTTTCAATATTTTATAAATAAAAGAATCTAAATCATTAAAATAATACCTGTTATGATGTGGAAGTGAGTCATGATCATAAAGAATTGATTTTAAAACCTTAAAATATAATATAGGTTTTGGAGGATTCATAAAGTGTTTATAAAATAAATCAAATAAATTAAAAAATAAATTAATTTAAATGAAAAAATATATTTGGCCTTGGATTTATTTTATGTAATTTATTACATCACTTTTGGTCCATTATGATGTCATAATACATACTGTATATTTATACAGTATTTCATTTTTACCCAAAAATTCAACTGTAAGGGTAAATTATGAAAAAATACTTATTGTATAATTTTTACATGTTAATTTCAAAAAAATATATATTTATTTTATCAAAATAATTTTTTAAATATGATAATTTTCACTTTTAAATTAAAAATCCCTATTTATTGGAAAATACTAGGTTTTATGAAATAACCACTTTAGGACCTTTATAAAAATTACATTGGATTAAATTGAATTATTATCTATATTTAAATAATTATTATTTAATAATAATATTTTATTTAAATATCATTTATTTCAAAAAAATGAATTTATCAAAATCTTGTCTTAAATGAAATTATATATTTCCCAAAAATACAATTTTCATTTCCTAGTGTCAAAATATAATTTTTATAAAAATAATTATATAATCATTGATAAAGTAATAAAAGAAGGGGATATATATAATCATTATTTAATTTTAAATAAAATATAGAAATTCATAATGTAATATTCTAGATACATAACCTTGTATTACATCAGTGTATACCCTAAGGGTAAGGTGTGTGATGGTGATGCTTTCTTGGGATGGTTTTTCTAACATAGTTTGGGATGTGATCTTGATAATATTAACCATATATCATAAATAATTTCACTAATTCTTCAATTATTTAATCTCATGTTGGTCTTGGTTTTGGGAAAAACACAATGATTTCATCTCCCTCAGAAGCTCCGATAAATGGGCTTCATAGGGTATGATCCTATTGGTCAAGGTCATCGCTTCTTCCATTCATTTCAATTGGATTTTATCATAACCCTTAATATATAATAATCATAACGATCAATGTACAATGGTCATATTATCAATAGTTATGTTGTTTAATGGTCTTTTAAATTCGATAGGATATAACTTATAACGGTCCAAAAATAACCAAAGTAGTGCATGTGTTTCCTATAAATTCATTAATTAATTAATAATATATTTATTTAAAAAGGGAATTTCATCTATAAAACTTCTGGTCATTTCATGACTAGTCTGGGGTATCGTTGTATCTAGAATCAGGGAAAGTTAGCACCCATGTTTTTCGGGTTGTTTGAGCTAGTGGAGAGGATCGGTCCAGTGGCATACTGATTGACTCTTCTATAGGGATACAGTACCTTTCATGATATGTTTCATGTGTCATAACTTCAAATATATCACCTTAATACTCCTCTCATGATAAATATTGATAATGTTGATCTTGATGTCTATGAATCCTTTAAGGAGTGTCTGGCCTGTATCATAGATCATTGTGTGAAGATTCTCTGAGGAAAGATCATTCCCATAGTGTGAGAGCAGTGGAATCATGGGCACGTTTAGGAGGATAACTAGGAGAGGGAGTTGGATATATGGGCACAATGGTCCAAGTTTCTCACTGATAACTCTCAGTGGTTCATGGGAGCACAACTTGGGGAGGAACTGTTGTATGGTGGGGAGGTTATAAGACCCCATATTATATCCAAGTAATTTCCTCTTTTAGCTTTCTATTAAGTCCTATTGAATTCTATAAATTATCCCACTAAATAGTTAAAATAGTGTTTTGAAGGTTCTTGAGGGATTGAAGGAGGAAAACTAGCAAGGGATAGCAGTGTCATGAAATATAGGGAATGTTGAAGTGACACCATCTAGTCGGTCGATGGGGCAGTAGCTGGGTAAGGATATAGGAAGCCTATCGACTAGATGGTGAGAACCTCTAGCCAGTCGGTGGCACCCTGGAAGAATGATATTCCTAGAGTAATCCTAGTCACTAGTCAGTGGGGTTTCCATAGGTGCAAAAAATCTAGATGGAACCACCGGCTAGCTGGTGGCGCCGACATGGGTCGAGAAATTCAAGGGAAGAATCATATTTTCTTCACCTAATACCCTGTTTAAGTTTTCTAATCCTCCCTTTTGAACCTAATTAATGTTTATAAATCTTGAAGGGTTATTCAGGGATTCTTTTAATTCTCCAATTTCTTCCTTTAATCCCTTGATTTTTGATTCATTATATACATATATATTTAGGATTCACAATGTTTCATATTAATACATCCATTCAATCTTTGAATTATTCTTCTCTGCTTTCGAGGTAGGTGGTCTAAATATTCTCCTTGTGGTATTCTTTGGTTTTTAGTATGGGTAACATGTGAAATCAAGCTTGAATGATATGCACATGGACTCTTCTAATAGGAACCCACTGATATTTCTTGAATCCCCATGTCTAGACCTTCCACGGATCTCATCAGGTCCATTGGAGAATGAGACCTTGGACTTTTGGCCACCCAAGAGGTGTGCCTCTCCCTAACCCTAGGTTGGAACCCAGAATGTACAAACCTAGATCCTTGTAATTAGACTAGTAAATTGATTATGAAAATGTTATAACTTGTGAATTAGCTTTTCATTAACATACTATTGAGAAATTGGTAATTGGCATATTGGAATGAAACTGGTAATTGGAATTTAGGCACAATTGGCCTATAAATTGATAACTTGGAATGTGTTTGAAGCTTGTAATAATGGGATACTAGCATAAAATTGGTAATTTTCATAATGTAATATTGGCATGTAACATTAATTGACATGATAATTGGTATTAGAATTCAAAATAACCAAAATGGAATATAGTTAACATGTTTGGAATGTTTAATATTTTGGTATGCACTGGCTCTTTCTTGTAATTGATGCATGGATTGTGTAATGAGACCTGACATGGAAATTCACCTTGGATCCTTTGTGAATTGAACATATAAGTGGCCCTAGCATGGGAATTCACAATGGGTTCATTGATACATGGAACATGTATTTCACCCTTGGCTTGGGAATCCGCTTTGGGTTAGCTGTGAAATGAATGTGTGATTGGTAATTGGAATGGGAATCTACCTAGATTCGGTGATGAGTATGGATAGAGACATATGACATCATGCTAAAGAAGATATGGATGACCCTAGGTGTCAACCTAGAGCTTGAAGGTTGATGGTATTATTAAGATGTCTTGTATTCAATTTGTAATCAATTTCATTATTAACATATTGTTACATGAACTATTACTCATATTGTATTTGTTTAGTCACTGTTGGTGGTGGCCTATTGAGTTTTACTCACATCTTATTTGGGTCACCATTTGGTACCCAGGAAGACTTCATGGATGCAAGTCTGGACAAGGGCAAGGGACCCTATTGTCACGACCCAATCACGGGGGTCCTGTCCCACACCAGCAAGAACATCAAAGATGTGGTTCATCTGGTTTGTCCCTGTATAAGAGAAGGGAGTTTCCTTGACAAAGCGTAGGATGGTGCGTGTCAATCTTGACACCACTGGTTGGAAGTTGGGGCCACTCTCCTGATGAGTCTATGGCAGGACGAAACTAGTGAACCTCACATATGAAGAGCTGGACAGCTAAACCTCGCCCGCCTTGGAGGGGGCTGGGGTGTCGCACGGGTGAACCGTTGTGCTGAGACACTCAACTCATGATAAGTGTTATCAAAGGGAATGTTCCTTGTGGTGTTGAGGAATGCTGCCAGATGGACCTTGGTGGTGGGAGCGAAGTCCCGGGGTGTCATGCGGAGGTGACACGATAGAGAAGGTCGCACTCGAGTGAAGTCAGAGGCAGAGATGCCACTATGAAGGGTGGGTCTCATGGAGGTGGTTTTCAACCCTAAGAGAGAGGGTGGACCATGGTGGTTTAAACCTAGAGAGTGGGTGGACCATTAATGCCAATGACAAGGAAAGAGCATCCTCTGAGGCCATGCTTGGTAGCCGGTTAGTTGGAAGCACCATTCCACAGACACATAGAAGGCCACGATCCTACAATCATGATGGCATGCATGGAATGGTGGTGGGAGAATGTCACGACCCAATCATGGGGGTCTTGTCCCACACCAGCAAGAACATCAAAGCTGCGATTCATCTGGTTTTTTTCTATCTAAGAGAAGGGAGTTGCCCTGACAAAGAGGAGGATGGTGATTGTCAATCTTGACACCACTGGTTAGGAGTTGGGGCCACTCACCTGATGAGTCCATGGAAGAACGAAACCAGTGAACCTCACATATAAAGAGCTGGATGGATGAAACCTGCCCACCTTGGAGGGGGATGGGGTGCCGCACGGGCGAACCATTGTGCTGAGACACTCAGCCCGTGACACTATGCTTGATTGGTTGATTATGCTGATTGGGAATAGAGCTTAGAGTTAGGGCCAAGTATAGGATTGAGGAACAATTTTGGGAGTGATTATGTTTGGATTTTTTATTTCATTTAGTTACTTGTATGACATTTAGTATGAAATTTGGTATGACATTGCATGGTTGGATTATATTGGGCTGCTTTGTCCTTTTCTATTTATCTACTGTAGTTAATGAATATTAGTTTTTTTATCATGTTTCTATTGTGATTTTTATTTTGTACCAGAGGGTATAGTCTCCCCGTTATATTAATTATACACTCAATACTAGTTAATAGTCTCTGACGTACGAGGAGGTGTGCTTAAAGTCTTATAGTGACCTATCTTGGTCACATGAGGGAGAATTGAATCGGGGATGTTACAAACTGGTATCAAATGAGGTCTTTTATTTTGATTTGCTATTTGGAAAAGGTATAAATGAAAATAGGATATTTTGGGGCTTGGTAATAATCTCATGCATGAGAGTAGATAACCCGTGTGCAGAGAAAAGCCTAAGTTTCCAAGGATGATATTTTTGTTATTGATATTCACTCATTACAATTATAATTTTATTTCACCTTGATATACTTGTTGTGTGATGTTACTAATTTATGATATTTTACTCATGGGATAGTATGGCATGAGGTGTGTATGCATGCATCGTGGTAGGAACGTATGGAAATATGTTGACATACATCACTCATGCTAGGTATATATTTACTGCATATATATCTTTCTATCTAAATTATGATTAAACTGAATGACATGTCTGGAAAAAAATTACTTTCATTATTTAATGAATATTTTCATTAATGGAATTATAAAAGTTTGGTTTATTTTCTTTATTCGCCTATATATAATAAAAATTACTTCCATTATTTATTTTCAATCTAATATGTATGGTTTTTCTTATAAAAGAAAACATATAGAATCTTCGTAGGTATCCTATTGGAATTTACACTAAATCCCTATATGTACACCCTTTTTTCAAATATATTTCCATTTTTATTTATATTTTAGGTATGATAATCTCTTTTACTTTGATGATAATGGGTGTATGAGCTCATATGTAGGGATATGGCGGCAGTGGCATGCGAGAATGGCCATGTGTCATGTGGAGTTAGACGATTATTTCATTTTTCATTTATTTTGGGTCTCATGTGTTTTCCATGTTGGATTTATCTTGGTAATTTTTATTTTCATATTATATCTTGTAGATATCCTACATATTTTTACTATATGGCTGAATGATGAATTTATTTTTTCTTCCGTGTTTGGATTTGGTTCATATTTTGAAATGTATTTTCAATTTGACATAAAAAGTCAAATATATGGGTGTGTCCAATTGGATTTTCAAATGAAATATTTTATTTATTATTTATAATTTATAAAGTATAAACCACTATAATTATTTGATGTGTGATTCCCTTGGAACTTTTTTCAGCCTACGATGATTAGGAATGCACCTTAGATGTGTGAATGTTGATTTAGGTATTCTATTAAGGCATTTAAGTCAGTTTGTTATAGTTGATGAGGACTACTAGAAAATAAATTATTTTTTATGATCTATTTATGATAGGAACCCATCACAAATAGATCATGGCTAAAAAAGGAATCTCAAAATCTATTTTTTTCATCGGTTTGTCACAAAACAAAAATTGCAATGGGTGATGCATCCATCACAACTAGTTTTTCACTGGTTATATTTCCATAATCATTTGTAACGGAGTTGGAATTCCATCATAAATAATAAAAAATAAAAAAAATAATTTCTTTAAAAAACAAAAAAAACATCAAAATAATTTTAAATATATATATATATATATATAACTATAGACATATGAATTAATAACAATATTACACATAATATGTTCATTCAAAGCTTATCATAATAAGTTTTTCTGCAAACTAAAGCAATCATTGTGAAGGTGGTGAATCATATGGAGGAGGTGGTGGAGGGAACTTCATCCCTAAACCTTGTGTCAGTCATCAAATATACTCCATCATCTGCTCATGTTGTTACTCCTGTTATCAACGTTCCTACTCCTCCTCCTCCTACTATTGTGGATAAAGCTCTTCATGTTCCCTACATAGGGTCTCTATTACCTCATTCTGAGATCATAACTTCTCCTCATACTATGCAGACGATGATGATGACTCTCCATGAGCTCCCCTTGAGCTGGAAAACAACCACACAATAGTACCATAATAAATACCATGGGTCAATCAAGAACTGATACCAACCACTCAACCTTTCTTGATAGCATACTGAGTCGTCTATATCTATTCTATGTCATTAAATCCTACTACACTGCTGGTATTACCCTCAGTATCATCTTGACTCTCATCATGTGTGTGAGAATTCAAGACCTCATATGAATCCTTCAAATGTAATTTGAAATTAAAATACTTAAAATTTTATTTTTAATTAATTTCATAACCCCAAAAAATTATACTGACCATAATATAACATTGTCGACCACTAGTAATATATCTAGTGCTAGGATCAGTGTACATCCTCCTATAAATATCTAAATTTATTACACTGGGATTCTCAACTTCCTATATGAATATAAAATAAAAAAATTATATTTAAAGTATATATAAATTATTAAATAAAATTACTTACCATATTTCATCAATGAGTACTGAATGTATGAATACTAGCTCTATGTACAACCATCTACCTACCCTAGTTCTATTGACCTGATGAAGATCTCCTATAAAATATATCTCACATTATTACAAGCACAATACATCCCAAACCTGAAATGAGGTGTAATCAAGTTGATGGTTATAGGAAGAATGATAAAAAACTATGGATTTGATTTTCTCCATGGCTCTCTACCTCATATTGTGAAAAAAACTGGCAAAAACGTTCATGCATATAGATCTACCAAGCCTCCCAAATAGAGGCTCACATGTTATCTTTGATGAGATACCATAAACCCCACAAATAATTAATAATAAAGCATTAATAATTAAATAAATTTTAAAATGAGTAATATTTATTTATATACCATCCAATGATCAAACATGTGATTTTTAACATCAATGAGAATCTGATCCCACATCACCCATGGTCTGGAAAAATAATTTCGTAGGATAGCACTCCCCTATCTAACAGTTATATGAAAAAAAATTGGGAAAAAAAGAAAAACTAATCAAACAATTAGTATATAAATAAAGTAATGAAAATTATTGATAATTAATAAAAATTAACTAAAATACACGGTTGAACATACCTCTTCATGCATGGATCAAAATAAATATGTGGACGTTGCTCAGGAATAAAGTCAATAATAATCAATCTTGAAAAACCATGACCTCTCAAAGTCGATGATGAACTACTAAAAACCTGAGGTTTGGATGAAGAAGCATGCTCATCACTAAGAAGAAAAGACTTCTCAAGGCTACAAAATTTCTAAGTTAAATCCTCTTTAGCCATCTGAAACATGAAAAGAATGTTTTCAGAAAATAATTGAAAATGAGTATTATATATATATATATATTAATTATGACTATAACTAGTATGTAATTTAATCATTATTCATCTTCATACTCATCTTAATATATGACAGTGTCAATATCTTCATATTCCTTCTCAATATCATCAATTTCCATAGGAGCTCCATCTTTATCATCTCTTTTTATTTTGAATTTATTTATTACATCATTAATAACATCATCACCATCACCTCGTAATTATGTGTTTCCACCATTGATATTCATGTCTCTTCATGGAAAAGATGGATTTGGATTTGTCTCTTGAAAATTTCAATTCCTTTCATTTTAGTAGAATCACTTTCACTTTTTATAAACTGATATTCATAAGATTTCATTTTTATAATGCTCCACCAGGCAATTAACTCTCTTGAAACAACATAATAATTTTCATAGTAAATTTTATATGCATTATGATCCAACATAAATGGTTAATTTACTATAAGAAGGATTTTTTATTTAATGTCAACGATTCCATGACATAGATGAACAAGCAAGTCTCTATTAGTATCAAACCAATGTCATTTAAACATCATTATATAATTTTTTCCTAGATAAAACAGCTAAATTATTTCATCCAACATGTAATAAAAGTCAAATTCACTTTCTATCTGATGAGATACTCTTAAGAAAATAACACTATTCATTGTTTTTTTGATATATAATATGCATGTGTAAGAAATCAAAAACCATTTACCACATATGCATTATAATATTTAACCTTTTTGGATGGTGGGTTACCCAATACACACAATCGATTATCAATTTTATTAGCATGTTGGGATGCCTAAAAAATGAAAAAAATTATAAATATAATAAATAATAAGTTTATTTCATATGTTAAACCATAAATAATTTAATTTACAGTCTTTGAAACCAATAGGAAAAATTATACTGCTGACATTCTTCAAGAGAAACTGATGTAATTTGTGGGAATTGTTTCTTGATATGATCATCATATTATCTATAGATAAAATAATATTAATTTACTTTTAAAAAAATATAAAGAATAAGTGAAAGTAGTACTCATTGTATAAATCATGACATTTATTCAAAATTGAGCATAACATATGTATGATCCTTGTGATGTTCATCATCTGAAAGACATCATTCATGAACTCCACTAAATTCAAGTTCACGATGATTAAAAAATGATTGATTTTTTATTATATCATCGTAATTTCTCTCACTATAACCCATTTGGTTATTTTTTGAAGGATATTTAGGTTGAAAATAGTGAGAGAAGAAAAAAGAAATTTCCTCTTGCAAATATGCTTCTGCAATTAACCCTTCAACTGATGCTTTGTTACATACCTTTTTCTTCAATTTCTATATGTATCTCTTATATGGGTATATCCATCAGAACTATAATGGTCCTCTACATTTTGTTTCATGAGGAAAAATTAATATCAAATATTCCACTAAAACAAAGAAATTCAGCATAATTTTTTTCTAGTTTACATAAAATTAAAACAACATCTTCTTATATCCTACTCAATGCATCATAGTCTATTTTCACTGAAAAAATGTCTTAGAAAATATATAATATTTCTATTAATTCATCTCAAATAAAATAATTCAATAAACCTATAAATCTAATTGGTAGAAGTATTTATATTATAACATGACAATCATGACTTTTAAACAAGTAATATGACCATTTTTGGAATATCTATCCAAATTAAAAACATAACCATCTGGTAACCTCAAATTCATAATCCACTAACATAATAATAAACACTTTTCTTCAAAAACTATAAACAATGCTTTTGGATTCATTAACTTCTATGATATGTCATTTTCAAATAACTCAAATTATAGTTGCTTGTAAATTTGGGAAAGATCTAATCATGCCTTTACATTATCTATAGTATTACCAGGTGTGTCCAAAACTATATAAAATACATTATCAAAATATTTCTTCTCAATATGCATGACATCCAACATGTGATGGACCAAAAAATCAAGACAATATGGTATATCTTAAAAAGTACTTTGCTTTATCCAATTGTGATCTTTCCTAAAGTCATTATTTTTTATTGGTTTATAATTGGTCAAAAGGTAATGAAAGGAAATGAAGAGAAAATAGATTTTAAATCAATAACTAAGATCATTATTGGAGATCCATCTCTTTCAAATGTACTTTTTTCTGAAATTATTTATGTTCCTTCATAAAGGACAGTTAGTATAAAGAATTTTGTAATGATAGTAAAAAAAGGTTTTCTTCCATTAATGAGAATAAATGTTTTTTGTCACTCATACAATATAGACATGATTTTAGACCATGTGTACTCTATCCAGATAACATTTCATATTTTGGGAATTCACTAATTTTCCACATTAATGCAACTTTCATTGGGAAATTTTGTTTCAAAACAACATCATATATATTGACACCATTACTCCATAATACATTTAACTCATCGATCAATGGATTCAAATAAATGTCAATATTCTTTTTTCATGTCCTAAAATTAATAATGTCAAAAATATATATGGTTCATTCATCAACATCTGAGGAGGTAAGTTATATGGACTTATAAAGACAGCCCAACAAGAATATTGATAACTATAAGAACCAAATGGATAGAAACCATCAGTAAAAAGACTCAATCACACATTACAAGCTTCTGAAGAAAAAAATGAATGCACCTGGTTAAATTTTTTCCATAAATCACCATGACAAAGATGATTTAAGATTTTACTGGTTGAAATATTGTATTTGTGCCATAAAATCAATGATATTGTGTTCTAAGACATAAATAAATTCTACAATTTGGGAGTGATCAAGAAATACCCCAACTATTTAATGGGAACCAATCCAGACTTCTCATATTTTGCCTTATTGTACCTCAATTTTCCACATGTAGGAAAACTAACTAACGATTCATTTTTACCATAATATAAGATGCAATCATTTGAACATGCATTATTCTTCTAATAACCAAGATCCAAATTATAGACTAGCCACTTGCTCTTATATAAATTTATAGGCAACACATTTCCTTTAGGTAATAGTGATTTAAACAAAGAGAATAATTGATCAAAATATATATTTTACATTCAATTATCTGATTTAATATCCATAAAAGTTTCAACAACTTCAAATTTTCTTATCGTATAACCAAGATATAAGTCATCCCCAACAGACTTCAGCGACTCATAAAATTGAGATGGTTCCAAGTAAGGAGTTGAATCATCATTCTGATTATTTTGTTAAAAAGAAATATCAGAAACCTCATGTACTAAAGTTTGAAACATTGATAGATCTAGAACCAAATTATTAGAATCATATTCAAAATGGTGTTTACCATGTTGATAGAAAAAACATAATCTTTTTGAAAACCAAAACACAATAGATAACCCCTAATGCTATCAAGTGTTTCAAATCTCCTAAAATCACATTTCTTATATAGACAATTAATTTTATATTTTTTTGTTTTGATGATAAAAATGATAAAAAAGATTCAACACCCTCAATATATACAGGATTTATACTAGAACTATTTGTATTTATATGATGATTTATCCAATCGTGATCTTTTAATAAAAATTGTTGTCTACTTTCTTATTCCATATTTAAAAAAAATTGAAAATAATAACATTTCTTATGACTAACCTGATAGAAGGAAGAGGTGATCTACAAAAATAAAAAAATAAAAAAAATTACAAATTACTTGTAAATATTACCAAGTATCAATAATTAGTGGTATATACTATGAAATATCATAAATGATTACAAACTAAAAAAATAATAGTGAATATAAAGATTGCATACTAATTTTTAACAGTTATCCTCAATTTTTACTAATTACCACTAATTTTTACTAATTATTATTAATCATCACTAATTTTTATTAATTAATTCTAATTACCACTAATTTTTACTAGTTTATGCTAATTATTGATAATTTTTATTAGCTTCCACCAATTACCACTAATTTTTACTAGTTTCACTGCTTATTGCTAACTTTTACTATTTTCTGCTACTAGTTGCTATTTTTTACTAGTTTCCACTACTTACCGCTAATTTTTACTACTTGTTGCTAATTTTTACTATTTGCTGCTAATTTTTTCTACTTGTCTCTAGTTGCCGCTAATTTTTACTACTTGTCTCTAGTTACTGCTAATTTTTTCTAGTTGCGGCTAATTACCGCTAATTTTTACTAGTTGTCACTAGTTACTTCTAGTTACCACTAATTTTTACTAGTTGCTGCTACTTACTGCTAATTTTTTCTATTTGTCTCAAGTTACAGTTAAATTTTACTAGTTGTCACTAGTTACCACTAATTCTTACTAGTTTCCACTAGTTACCGCTAATTTTACTATTTGTCACTAGTTACCCCTAATTTTTACTAATTTCTACTGACTACTATTAATTTTTACTACTTTCCACTCATTACGGCTAATTTTTACTAGTTTTCGCTAGTTATCACTAATTTTTACTAGTTTTTGTTGGTTACCACTAATTTTTACTAGTTTCTGCTCATTACCACTAATTTTTACTAGTTTTCCCTAGTTACTACTAATTTTTACTAGTTCCTGTTCATTACCGCTAATTTTTACTAGTTTCAGCTACATACCATTAATTATTACTAGTATTTTCTAATTAATACCAATTTTTACTAGTTTTCGCTAATTACTGCTATTTTTTACCAGCTTTCACTAATTAATGCTAATTTTTACTAATTACCGCTAATTACCACTAATTTTTTATACTTGTCACTAATTTTTTCTACTTAGTGATAAATTACCACTAATTTTTTCTACTTTTTGCTAATTACCACTAATTTTTTCTACTTGGCACTAGTTATCACTGATTTTTTCTACTTACCGCTAATTACTACTAATTTTTACTACTTTCCACTAGTTATCGCTAATTTTTACTACTTATTGCTAATTTTTACTAATTAATGCTAATTTTTACTAATTATCTCTAATTACTTCTAATTTTTACTAATTATCGTTAATTTTTATTAATTACTGCTAATTATCGCTAATTTTTACTAATTAGCGCTAATTACCACTAATTTTAATATTTTTGGCTAGTTACTGCTGATTTTTACTACTTTCTGGTAGTGACCACTAATTTTTACTACTTTCCTCTAGTTACTACTAATTTTTACTACTTACCACTAATTTCTACTAACTTTTTCTACTTTCTTCTAGTTACTACTACTATTTATCACCGTCACCACTAATTTTTTTCTACTTGTCATTAGTTACCGCTAATTTTTACTACTTACCACTAGTTACCACTGATTTTTGCTACTTAATTCTAGTTTTTACTAATTACAGATAATTTTTTCTAATTATCGTTAATTATTGCTAATTTTTATGAATTACCGCTAATTTTTTCTAATTACCACTAATTTTTACTACTTATCGCTAATTACCACTAATGTTTACTACTTGTCGCTAGTTACCGTTATTTTTTTACTTATCATTAGTCACCACTAATTTTTACTAATTACTCTCATTTTATGCTAATTATCGCTAATTTTTACTAGTTTCTGGTAAATTTTAATAAATACCACTAATTTTTACTAATTACTACTAATTTTCACTAATAACTGCTAATTACCACTAATTACTACTAATTACTGTTGATTACAACTGTTTTTTACTTATTATCGCTATTTTTTTCTAATTATGTAATATTTTGATATTTTAAATAGAAATACTATGTTTGATAGCGTACAAGATACGCAACATTGATCTTAAACGAACAACACAATATTATTATTTAAATGTGACCGTTATAAACTAGCCATTAAATTGGAAGATATGAATATAAATAACTAATTTATGGAATAAATATAAAGGTATCACTCAATATAATTTCATTGGTAAATTTTTAGAAAATAATCGCTTAATTTTTAATAAACTCATTTTATTCTTTAAAATGTGTTTTCTTTAAAAATTAGTCTTCTTACTTTTTTATGAGTGAATATTATAATTAATTTCTAGAAATTTTAAAAAATGTATTTGATAAAATTAATTTCATTTTTTGAATTCAGCATGTCGAAATTATATTAGGATGAATTTTTGAGAATTTTTTGAAAATATTGATTTTTTTAATGAATAGTGAAAAATACTAATTTTTATTGAAAATTGTATTTTCATTTAAAATATTTAAAAAACAAAATTTTGATTTGAATTATTTTTAAAATTTAATTAGTTACTTTTGGTTTAAAATGATCCAATTATGATTTTTTAAATAAATTTTATGCTTGAATTTTGTATAAAACATTTTATATTTAAGAAAAAGACATTTTTCTGAAAAAATGTTTTGCATTGTGTTTTCCCAGTTTAATTTTAATTTAAATTCTGTCACTTATGTGTTTTGAATATTGAAAAATGGATTCCATATTTGAAATTATATGGTTAAAATTTAGTACATAGACCCTTTTTTAGCCAAAATGAATAATAACCTTAGTAATTTTTGTTATTGCGATAAAGGGTAAATTAGGTGATTAAGGGTTAAAAATAAAATGATAAGAACTATGAAATGACATTAACACGTACCTAAATTTTATTGTATAATTAAAACTTTTCCATAATCATCCAAAGGTCAAAGATATGACCTTTTTTTCATTTGGATGAGATTATGACCTTTATAATATTTTATTTCAAGAAAAGTAAAAAATGTCACACTCTTGCTTTTAATAACTATAATATTTTTCACATGGGAATAAATAGAAGATATTTTCAGTTATAAATATTCTTTTAAAATATAAAATATTTATCTATATCATGGTAATTTATTTTTAATTTTTAGTGAAGAAATGATTACCTTAAATGCTTTCACAATGCTGACGTAATAATTATTCAATTAATGAAAAAATCAGATTAATGCTATTAAAAATATTAAAACTAATATAATTTAAGATAATTAATGTAATTAAAAAATTATCTAGATAACCTTTAAATGATAGTGATATAATAATATATTTTTTATGAATTTTACTTATCATCTTGATGTTATTAAAATTAAAGTAATGAATAGTTCTAAAAATTGACATTAATGACATTTTAACATAAATAATATTTTATTAAATAATATAAAATTTATAAAAAATCTTATATTTTTTAAATATATTAGGATATTATTTATAATATCAATAATATTCCATTTATGTTAATTTTATCCATTTATAGTAACTATATTGACCCTTAAAGAGTAAAAATCTTTATTGTCATGACAAGTTCAAAAGGGGTTAATGGGGTGTTAAAACTAAATGGTAAGGGTAAAATGTGACCTAAACTTATCCAAAACTTATTTTATGAGAGTAATTAGACCCATACTAATCATATATTATAAATAAATCAGTTTTTATCCATTTTAAATTAAAAATTAATTTATATTAATTTAATATTTTG
This sequence comes from Viscum album, assembly GCA_963277665.1. NCBI lineage: Eukaryota > Viridiplantae > Streptophyta > Magnoliopsida > Santalales > Viscaceae > Viscum > Viscum album. The sequence continues at coordinate 400,328,695 of OY728148.1, forward strand.
AGAAGTTCCAAGAGTGCCCCTCCCATCTCTTATAAAAGGGAACATCTTCTTCTCATTCCTTTACACTTAAAAACTCATTTTTTTCGGTCAATACCTACCCAAATCCCTTCCCATAATTCCTCTCCTCATTCTATAGGTCTTGGTTTAGGCATAATATCAACCTTATAGGGCTTAAGATGTTAATCAAAGGATACTTTCTAAAGAAGAGGTATAGTTTTTAACCGCATGTTTTATTTTTATTTATTATTACGCCTCCTTAAAATCTTCTTCAACAATTATTATATAATAAAACTAGTATATTCCCTATAATAACTTGTTTTTTATGTTAATATCACAACCTATATCCATCTCCTCTTTCATCAAATGAGATATGAAACCATCATTCGTGTATATGGTGGACTACCGCTTAGTGAGCCAATGTAATTCGTTTTCCATAACCGTCTCTCAATATTGGTTATAATTATGAATTTTTAAGTTACATATATTATATTCATGACATATTTTTCATTATTTAAAGATAATATAACAAATATATTTTCTTAACTTTCCATACACCGAAAAATGATAATGTTGTTTGTGCGTACGTGTGGACTACCACCTTCACGAAGTGATGTGATTCATTTTTCATCGCCACATCATATGGATGATATATATATATAAAATTAAATAATTAATATGATATTTATTATAATTTTATAATTTTTTAAATATAAAATAATATTTACCTTCTTTCCATTATGATCATCGAAAAATGGAAGCATTAATCACGCGTACATACGACCTATCATCTCCATGATTATAATGGAGTTCATTTTTCATAACCATATTTAATGGTTGGATTTAAAAGTATGATTTCTGTATATAAATTATAATTATTTCATGAATATTATTTTGTTTAAGATGGAATAATGTCCTCCTTGACCATATTTGACTTACCGAAGTCATTTTGGACTTATGAACCAGATATCATCAAAATATCCAAAGTGAAATTAATTAATTGAGTAATTGTATATAAAATTATATTAAATAAAAATAAATTAATAATTAACATGAAAATTTTTCTTAATTAAGTATAAATTAACCTATGTTTTTTGTTAAAGAAGATAAATAATGTATACGAAGATTCAGATTCAAGGTAAGAGACTTTCTTTTAAAAATCATCTTTTAAAGTTTCCCTTAAAAATATATTATTCTTCCATATCCAAATTTTCAAAAAAAAGTATTAAAGAAGGTTTTTAATATCCTCTTATAATTTTTTAAATTCATTTTTACCCATGTTTGAGTTTTTATAAAAAGGTTTGAAAGAAATCTTTTGTTTTTTTCCAAATGAGGTACTTTGTGACTTTTCTGACAAAATCATGAAATGAATGTATTTTTAAATTATATGGAATGAATATATTTTCCTACCATAATGAATAATTTTTAATTTGAAGGTTCCTTTAAAAGTTTAAAAGGTTATTTTCAAATATAATGTTTTCCTTTTTAATTTTGCAGTTCTTTGTTTTAAATAAGCAATTTCAAACAGAAAGGTTATTTTTCTCAAGAATGTTTTTAGGAGTGTAATGTTAGAAATTACAGTATTTTATGTATTGTGATTATGTTATAGTTCCTAGGAATTTTTATGGTGATGGGTTGTTCTTTTAAAAACCAATTACAAGTGATTATGTTATTAACCAATGACGAGTGGTTCTGTGATAAACCAAGGATGGGTGGGTCCATGATAGCCCTCCAATGCATTGGGTATGGAAGTTGACTGTATGGTTATTCCATTTGTAAGAGTGATTGTAAGAGTGATATGTAAATGATGACTCAAGTAACCTACATGTTTTATCTATACTTGTTATGTGTTTTTATGGGAATCTTATGATTTTTCAAGGTAATTTAATGATCTTATATTAAGAGGAAAGTATATGATAATTTTTAAGGGTGAAAAATATAGCCCTGTGAAAAAATTATTTTGAGTTTTTCATGTTTTAAAATAAAACTTTATGGGTTTTATTTTTTCCTTTAATATTTCTTATGAAATTTTTTCTGAAAATATTTTTGTAGATAAAGTGATTCCTTAGGTAAGAAAATGTTTATTTTGAGCCCAAAGTTTATTTGGAAAAGGTAAATTTTTATAAGTATTCATGGACTAACAATTTCTTTCTTTCATTTTATGTATCTTACTGAGATTTTTTGTGCACATACCACATTTTAAAATGTTTTTCACAGGTCTTAAGGATGGGTAAAGTAAAAGAAGAAATCAATTTGAAATTTGTAAAGATTTTTCATAAAAATAAATGATGTTTTACTTGAAATGTTTTATATTGTGAAAAATGGATACTTAATAGAAGTATCCACTTTGTAATATGTGATATTATTATGTAAGAGTTATGACCTAACTCTCTAAAACTCTAAACCTAAAAGATCTTTGGGAATGTAACAAAGTGAATTTTATTTTAAAGTCACTAGAATATGTAATGTTTAAGGACAAGCCCTTACAAATTACCACTAACTACCACTAATTACAACTACTTTTTTTCTAATTACTCTTATTTGTTTCTAATCACCACTATATTTTTCTAATTACTTCTAATTACAATTAATTACCACTAATTACTACTAATTACCACTAATTTTTTTCTAATTATTGCTAAATTTATCTAATTACCACTAAATATTTATCAATTGTCTATAATTAATATCAATTACAAATAATTAATTCTAATTACAACAAATTATTGCTAATAATTTATAATATAAAATAAAATAAATAAAATAATAATTTAAAATATATACCTCAAAAATGATGATTTTTTGGAATTAAAACATTGATTCGATGCTCAAATCATCAAATCCATGGAAAAATATAAAAAAATCTATAGAGAAAAACTAGAAAGACCAAGGAAAAAAGTTAGAAATTTGTGTTGAAAAATTCTGTAGGAACTTAATTATAAGTTATATTAGTTGCAATAAAACTATTGGTGACAAGTTCCGTCATAAATAGCTCCCATCATAAATAAGTATGGAAGTTATATAAAACTATTTATGATCGGTTTCTTCGCAAATGTTGCTCTGCCAAAAGATTATTTACAACTGGTCCTGTTCAAAATAGTGGTGGTGGTATAAAAACATTTTTGACTGAACAATTGCAATGGTTACTATCATAAAAGTTATTTTTGCGGTAGATTATTTTCAATGGAAAATATATTCCCATCGTAAATACTCTTCCTGCTAGATGATGCACATTCACACCAAAGTATTTGCGACAGAATATACATACATGTCACAAATAACTAAAAATAAAAATTTGTTTGCGATGAGAACCATTCCCCATTGTAAATAGTTCGATCAGATGGATTTTTTGCGATGGGATCCCACTCCGTCACAAATAACCTGCCACAAATAGTAGTTTTTTCAGTAGTGTTGTGTTCATACAGGATGAACCTACCACCTATGGGGTATAAGTGGGTTTTTTCCAAAGAAAACTGGCATTGATGGTAGATTGTTTACAAATAAAGTTCATTTGGTGGGAAAGGTTATTAGAAGACTAATGGTATTGACTATGAAGAAACCATTTTACAAGTAGATTTGATAAGGTTCATTAATATTTGACCTGTTATAGAGACTTATTTTGTTTATATGATTTACCATATTAATGTTAAAATATATTCCCTTGATGGAAATCTCTTCGAGGATGTGTATATGATACAACCCAAAGGTTTTGAGGATCCAAATGGTGTTGCTAAGGTTTAAAATTTTCAAGGATTAATTTAGGAATTGAAGCAAGAGTCCTGAAGTTGGAATATTTGTTTTGATGATGTAATCAAAGAGTTTGGTTTCATAAAAAACAAGGATGAATCTTGTATATATATAAGTGAGGTAGAGGGAGCATTATCACATTTCTGGTGTTATATTTGGAATATGCACTACTCATCAAAGATCGTATCCTTTATTTGATGTCTGTAATGGATTGTTTGAAAAAATGATTTTTGATGAGAGACATGGATGGAATGACCCACTTACTGAGTATACAGATCTATAAAGATAAATCCAAGAGGTTTCTCTACTGATTTGCACCACCCGTGTGTCTGGTCATCCTTCCCTCCTAGCTAGTTACCAAAAGACTAGAGATGAACACAAATGGGCCTCTAACATAGCGTAAGTCACAATTATAATGGTCCAATCACTCATAATCCCTACACCAAACTTTATCTAGGAACATTTCACCTAGAAGTCCACTCCACGTGACTTTAAACTACATAGAGACGGTCCTAACTGCATGACCTTAAACAACATACATAATAGTCATGGAACCAAAATCATAAAAGGCACTACTACAGTCCTTGTCACACAACCTTAAACGGTGTGACATAATAATTCAAATGAGACAGGACTATGTGAGTTTTTATTCCCTTTGAAAAGATACATAGAAAGCCCCTATCATGGGCCCAATCCTAATGGAAACTCAATTTGTGCCTCCTCCCAACCCTTGAGCCTTCCTGGATGGCACAAAACTCCAACATAACCCCTCTTACTTTGCAAAGATATGTAGGAATCCATTATCATTTTAGCTCAATGATTTCACATAAATAAATAGAGAATCAATGAATGTAACATCTTGTTACCTTGATCAGGTATGTTTTCCTCTTTTTCTAAGTACCCTTTCGATTAAAAATTTTTTTATGTGTTTTTATGGGTTTACTATAGACTGAAGAATAGGTAAATTCCATGTACCTGAAGAACATTTTGTGTACCTAGAGTACACATTGTGTACCTGAAGTACACATTATGTACATGGTGCCGGTTTCATGTCAGGGACCGGGAGATCATGTTGTGAGCTGGTAGATCATGTTGTGAGCTGGTACACATCGTGTACCTAAGGTACACCCCTTGGTACACATCATGACTCATCTTGCACCCAACCTTAAGTAATGCATTTTGGAGTTCCACTCAGTCTATTATTCCCATACCTCTTGGTTCTCAACCCTAGACTCTCTCTAGAAAGTTTTCAGAGGTGCCCCACCTTCCAGTTCGATCTGATCGGCTTCAGATCTTCGTTGCATTTGCGGTGTGATTCTTGGGTAAGGGTTCTTCCTCATTCTTGGAGTTTTTATACCTATCTCCTTTGGGATTTCAATGGATCACCTTGTTATTGATGGATCCATATCTTTTGGTGTTGGATATTACTACTAAGTAGAGTTTTGAGGTCTTCTACACCTTCGTTCTTGTTGACAGGTGTTGTTGTGAGTGTTGTTATTTAGGAAAGAGGTAGGTGGTTCCATCCTAATTTTCCAAATGTATTACCATAATATTTCTTGATTAATTTCAATTGCTGATTTAAATTAAAATGTTCAATATTTCTTTCTATTGCTTTGATAAAAGCCAATTCCGGTGAATTGGGAGATTTGAAATGATTTTGGCACAAACATTTGGAAAAACCCCAATTACATTGAATTGGGGTTAGTTTGTGAAAAATTCTCTGATTTAGATTATTGAATTTGAATTGTGGATTTGATGGAAATATTTTCAATTTAATTGTTGAATTTAATTGTAAAAAAGAATTGCGAAAAGGATGTAATTTGGTTTTGAATGAATTTCAAACTTGTGAATGGATTAAAATTATTTGATAGAAACCCATTGGTTTTATCTTGTGAAAAAATAATGTTTTTGAATAAAAATTATTATGGTTTTAAATGGAAAGAAATTGGAATTTTTGAAATAGAATAATGGGATTGATTTTATTTTTAAGTAGTCTTAAAATAGTTCACCTATCATTGAAGATCATATGCAAGCCTTATGTAGTTAGTAAGTTATTTGGATACATTCTACGCTACGACAAAATTCTAAAACATACATGCGGCGGGTCACATCCCTGACGGGTTGGTGAAGAGTCCCCTTTGGCCAGTATCATAGGGACGTGTGTATACACATTTTTTTGAGTTCACATAGAGAGTTTGGAATCCTATAACTGGTTAATACTATCATATCTTTTGGCAGATGACCATGTTTCTTGCTTGTTTATTTATATTTGAGATATAAATGTATGCCAGTGTTTGTTTTAACTGCTTTACATGTCTTTTGGACTTATATAAACTATTTTATATAAATGTTTTACTTAAGCCATTATTTTATAAATATTCCATCTCTTGTAAAGTAAAGCTTGTTCTTTAAAGGAATTTCCATCATTTTGAAATTGTTTATCATGTTTTTTTTAAATATTCTTTTGAATTGTCAAACCTATTTTTTTAAAAAATTGAAAAAAATTCTTTGGATAATCTATATTTTGAATATTTTATGGAATATTTGTTGGTATCCTACTAGGCTTAGGATCACACCCTACTTTTTCCTTCAGGTGTTTGTATACTTTCTACTTCTATGCTCGAGCAAAGGGAAGGGATATCTTGGAGGTGGATCCAACTATAGATATTTTGACTTGGTGAGTTGTGTCCTTAGAGACTTTGGGGATGTTTCTTATTTTAGTACTTGGTTTTTAGTACTTTGGCTTTATACCTTTTTGTATTCTGGTACCTTAATCCCAGTGGAGTTTTATTTTAATATGCACACTATTTTGTTTTCCTTTTCTTCCACATTCTTATGGAAAAAATTGTTCCCACTTTTATGTTGTATGATGTCAGGTGCTATTCTCCACCCCATGGGGATCAAGAACACCCTTTGGGTTATGTCAGGTCTGGATCGGTTATCGGGTTACCAGGATATCCAGACTGGTTTGTGACAAATTGGTATCAGAGGAGGTTGTTGATCTTTTCTTTGAAGTCAGTATGCATTTTTGAAAATCTTGTTGGGAATTAGGAGGTAGTTGTGATTGAGTGTCTGTCTAGCTCTCACCACAATGAACCTTAAGTCACCAGGGTTGGTTAGGGAAATATGTCTTTTGGATTAGTTCTAGTATTTTCCTTATAGATATTTGGATAGTTTGAAATCCAAATCTTGTTTGTCCCTTATGTTGAGAATATTTTCTCTTTCTACTCAGTTTGAGTGTTAATCTAATGTCTTCCTTTTGTCTGATGATGTCGTGTGTCATCATGCCTTCGAGAAGACGTGCGGATCATATATAGGAAAAGGATGTTGTTGAATCTCAGCAAGAAAATCCTATTATTGATCCAAACCTGGTTGATGTGATTGTGCACAATGTCTAAGCTTTGGGATAGGCACGACCTCCAGTTCCTGCCCAAGCTCCAGTTGTGGATCCTTAAGGGGATGTTCTTTAGAATCAATCTCAAGAGTTCCTTCACTAGAATCCACTGATCTTCAAAGTATCCATTGATCCTTAATATGATGAGGAATGGTTAATCAATATAGAATGTCTGTTTGAGTTCTTGGAGACATCAGAAGTGATCAGGGTGAAGTGTGTCACCTTCATGATGGAAGGATCGAGCGGGAGATGGTGGGAAACAATGGTGAAAATAGGGAAACATGAGGTATTATAGTGTAAAGAATTCAAGGTTATTTTCACCAATCAGTTCTATCCAGAGTTTATGGTGTTGGCTAAGTATGTGGAGTTCTTCAAGCTTGAACAGGCCAATAAAACTGTGACTGAGTATTCAAATCACTTTTCTGAGATGGTGCAGTTTGCTCCTAAGATTGTATCTAATGATATGATGAAGACTCGATAGTTCGAGTTGGGACTTCGATCAGATATCTTTTCTCATGTTTTTTTTCTGAAGATTCCCACTTATGATGATGTACTGGATAGGGTGATGATGATTGAAATGGATTTGGCTGGAAAGTCAGGGTTGATGGGAGTTCCTTTTTCTCCTAGTGGCAGCATTGGTTCCTTTAAAGGAAAATGGAAGCGTGATGATCCTCACGAAAATTCTTGATGACAGAGTCATTTCATACCTCCTACATCTCCAGGTTGAAGTTAATTGACTTACTATCAATAAGAAAATTCAGGAAATTATAGGAGTTTTTGCACCGAGGCACCCAATAATTATATCTCCTACAAATGTTCAGGGCACTTTCAGAGGTTCTGGCATCACTTCTCTACTCTGCATAGTGGGATAGTCTCCCAAAACTACAAGGCAATCAAATGCTTCACTGACAAAAGGGTTCTAGACATAGGAATATGAAATGAAACTTCTTCACACAGTGGAAGACTCTCCAGAGGAAGCAGACACGAGTCCAAAAACTACGAGAGGTATCATTTATGGCATCCCATATTCTTATTACATAACTTTTCATTACATTAAAAATAGAGGATCTTTAAAGTTTAGTGTCTTGAAAAAAAGGTACATAATACATGAAAACATATAATAATATTTTAATCCTCTAGAAAGTCTTATTTAATGTTCATCCTAAGTACAATTACTTTATCTCATATCCTATAGATAGACATCAAAGGAAAGGGTGATCAGAAGACCCAGTAAAGAAAATGAGTGAAACAATTTACATGTGAACTTTAGCGATATCAATAAGAACATGAGGGATATCATAAAGTAATGATAAAGAGGGATATCATAGAAATAATAACTTGAATCATAACTTTAAAATGTGGCTACAACATTTAATTTAGACATTCATAATCATATCACCAAGGTCCATTCCTGATATTTCATAAAAATTACCAAGGTTATTCATCAAGGTAACATAAAACTTGTCATCTCTAGAGATTAATTTCTTTACCCAATGCATTAGAGTGCTATCAGGACACACCCTTAATGTGTCTTTATTTTAATGTGATCCATATAGATCATAATCAAACATTTCATAAATAACCCAAATAGAATAAAAGAAATGGGTTTCATATCAAAATCGTGACATTTTAAAAAGTGCTTAAAAACATGATTTTTATGTCATTTTAAACCCATGAAAAAAGAATGTGGGTTTTATGTATGTTATTTATAGAATTAAATTGATAATTTTGAAATATATATGAATACCCTTAGAGAATAAATAGTTTTGGGTATTTATAAAATAAAATGAATTAATTTCCTAAAAAAAGATAAGTTTAGAGACAAAAATTCTACAGCATAACAGCTATGTAATATGGTTTTAGAAAACATTAAAAAGAGATGGGAAAAGGGTAAACCACTCATAAATAACTCATAATACAGTATAGGGATAGAATAAAATATAAATAAGATCATGTTATGGATATTTTAAGGGAATAACACATGAAAAGGAAACTTGATAGAAAAGAGAAGATGTGATTTCTTTTACGAAAACTCGACAACCTAACGACATCACTTAAAAATTTGAGAAAATGAATTGATGAGATAAAAAAAGTATATCTCATAATAATTACATCAAAGTTATATTAATATGGATACATAATATCATACCCCAACATATGAAAATGTAAATTCAAAGACATAACATAAAAGAAGTGTTGACTAAAAAGGAGGGTGAAAGGTTCCCTTACCTTGAAGAGTAACTTAAAAAACTCAAAGGTTAGGACCTTGGTGAGATTGAGGGAACCTTTGTAGGACTAATTGGGAGGTAAAAATACCATATCTTCATTGATGAGGAATTTGGAATGAAAGGAATGAAGGAATGGGTTGGTATTTATAGCAAAAGTGAGGGAATATTTTATTAATTTCCAAGGGACACCTCATTAGTGGTATTTACAAAACCATGGGCTTTCCCATGGTATTTTCCCATGGTATTGGACAATTGAGACACCTAATAAAATAATTTACTACACACAAGTCAACAAGAATTATTACATCATTATTATATCATTAATGATGTCATTAAACACACTGAAACTCAAAACTGTATTTTTATTATTCACCAAAAAACAAAATATTTTATAAAAATATCATAAATTAATCCTAAAGTAATATCAATACTCTGAATTAAAAAATTAACTCCATTTTATGAAAATAATTTTCTAATAATGAGATATTTAATTTTTAAGTAAACACTATTTACCCAAAAAATACTAATACTTAACTAATAATATCTGAAATAGTTATTTAATTATGCTGTTATATCACATTACCAATCAAGATGCCTAAATTATATTTATACTTTCTTAAGTGAGGTTACTATTCCATTGTCACATTACTATTCATAAGGGAATATTACTATTCATAATTTACTATTCACCAAAAAATAAGTTGATCTTATTATAATCTAAATTTCTTACTGATCACAACTGTAGAAGACCATTTTTTGAAAATAATTTCATATTATTAATTATTTATAAAGTATAAAAAAATATTTTAAAATACCCTTTTTCCAATATTCATAAATAATATAGAACTTCTATAAATTCATCCTATATTTATTTTGACATTTGAAATTCACAAATTTTACCATAATTATAAATAACAATTTTATTTATACAAAATGATTACACAAAGTAACTAAGACCTCGTTATATATCCCCTTATAACACCTGTATAGGACCTAAGAGTAAGGTATGCAATGATTATAAAATTTTGGGGCATCTCGGACAACATTGCCCAGGTGGTTATTTTTATCAGCTTGAACTTATCCTGAAGGCGATTATGTTCAAGCTTAATATGTTGAAGTAAGGCTTGGTATTGGTCCAAAAAAAATCTCAGTGATGCTACCTCCTTCCCAAGCTCTGACAAATGGGCTTCATATGGCTCGAGTCTACTGGATGAGGCCATCGACTCTTCTTTTTGTATTAATTAATCATGATCATTTGTATTTATAAACAATAATCATAACATTAAGAGTATAGTTTACAACAGTCATATTGACCAATGGTCATATAACATTCAAAACCCAATGGTATTATTTTAATTATACTCACTTTATTAATAAAAGGATATAGTTTTGTTGAGTACAAAATAAAATAACACAAAAAATCAGGAAACAAATATTTTTCAAAAGTTTGGTTCACTACATTCTTCCCCCCTTAAGAAATTTCATCCCCAAAATTTCAACTCATAACCTCAAAAGAGAAAAGGTGTGGGTACTTCTGCCTCATAGAATCCTCTAGTTCCCACATGTCTTCTTCACACTTTTGGTTCCTCTACAACACCTTAACAAGGTGGGTAATCTTGTTGCATAGAACCTTGTCTCTACAATCTAAGATCTCCACCGGATTATCCTCATAAGATAGTTCATGTTTCATTTATACCACCTCTAGATTTAGTACATGTGAAGGGTTAGGTATGTACTTCCTCAAGAGGGATACATGTAAGACATCATGAACTTGTGCTATATTTGGAGGAAGTGCAAGCTGATAAGCCACTACTTCTACTCAATCAAGGATTTCATAGGGGCCAATGTACCTAGGGTTGAGCTTCACTTTCTTCCCAAACCTCATAACTCTCTTCCAAGGTGAAATTCAAAGAAAGACTTTGTCACCAACATCAAACTCCAAGTCCCTTTTACGATTTTCAGCATAGCACTTTTACCAACTCTAAGCAGCCTTAATGTTTTGCTGGATGGCATGAACCTTTTCTATCATCTCTTGTACAAGATCAGGCCCAAGAAGCTTTATCTCACCAAATTCATCCCAAAAAGTAGTATTTCTACATCCCTTACCATATAGAGCTTCATAGGGTTTCATTTTAATGCTCGAGTGGAAACTATTTTTGTAAGAGAACTCAACTAATGGGAGATGTTGACACCATCCACCTTTAAATTCCATTGAGCATATTCTCAGCATGTCCTCGAGTGCTTCAATAGTCGTTTCATATTGTCCATCAGTTTGGGGGTGATAGGCTATACTGAAATTCAATTCAGTACCCATAGCATGTTGAAGACTTCTCTAGAATTTTGATGTGAACCTTGGATCACGATCAGATATGATAGAAAGTGGAACTCCATGCAGCCTTACCACTTACTTCATGTAAATCCTGGAAAGTTGGTCAAGAGATAAATATTCCTGAATAGAGATAAAATGGAAAGTCTCGATGAGACGGTCCACTATAACCCATATCGCATTGTTTCCTTTTTAAGTTCTTGGTAGACCAGTGAAAAAGTCCATAGTGAAATTGTTCCACTTCTATGCTGGTATGGGTTGTGGTTGTAAGACCCCTTTAGAAAGTTGTTACTCTACCTTCACTTGCTGATATACCAGGCACCTTGTAGTGTAGTTAGAAATCTCCCTTTTCATATTATCCCACCAATAATGATCACAAAGGTCACTATACATTTTTGTGATTCTAGGGTGTATAGAGAAAGTAGAGCTATGAGCTTCATCCATCAGCTCTTTCTTTATTTATAGAATATATGGAATACATAGTCTTGTATGAGATTTCAGTACACCTTCTTGATTAATATTGAACTCAGGAAAATTCTCATCCTTCATATCCTCAAACTCCTTTTATAACAAATGATCTTCTTTCTGAAATTTCTTGATCTTCTCTAGTAATGATGGTTGGGAAATCATTTGGGATAGGGTGTATGATGTCCCTTCCCTTATAATTTCCATATCCATTTTCAAGGGGTCCCTTTAAATCCTCATCATGGATAGAACAACTGGGTCTTTTATACTTAATGCATCAGTGGCTTTGTTTTCTCTTCTAGGATGATAATGAATTGAAAAATTATAGTCTTTAAGAAGTTCCAATCATATCCTCTATCTCATGTTAAAATAATTTTGTGTGAAAATATACTTCAAACTTTGATGGTCTGTGTATATATCACATTTATCCCCATAAAGATAGTTCCTCCATATCTTTAGAGCAAAAATGACCGCAGCCAGCTCCAGATAATGCATAGGATAGTTCTACTCAGGAGTCTTCAACTATCAAGATACATAAGAAATCAGCATGTCATTTTTTCATTAGGACGCACCCAAGACCTTTCAGAGTTGCTTTTCTAAAAATAAATAATCCTTATCTACTTGAGGGTAGAGTTAACATGGGTGTAGTAACCAATCTCTTCTTAAGATCTTAGAAACTTTCCTCACACTCTTTTTTCCAAATAAACATGAGACCTTTTCAAGTTAACTTGGTTAATGAATTAGAAAGCCGTGAAATTTTTTTCACAAACCTCCTATAATATCCTGATTATCCAATAAAACAATGAATCTCAGTTATTGTTATAGGATAAGGCCACTCCTATACAAACTTTGTCTTTTTAGGTTCAATTGTGATTCCTTCATTGGTTACAATGTGCCCTAACAAAACAACTTGTTGTAACCAAAATTCACATTTACTAAACTTTCCAAAAAATATATCTTTCTGCAGAGTTTCAAAAATAACCCTTAGATAATCCTCACTCTCCTCATGACTTTTGTAATATATCATAATATCATTAATAAAAACTACCAAAAAGTTAACAAGGTATTCCTTAAAGACTCTATTAATCCAATCCATAAAAATAGCATGATAATTAGTCAAGTGAAAGGGCATAACAACAAACTCATAATGTCCATATCTTGATTGGAAGTCAGTTTTTGGAATATCTTCTTTCTTTACCCTCAATTGATGATAACTAGATCAAAGATCAATATTAGAGAATAATTGAGCCCCTTGAAGTTGGTAAAATAAGTCATCAATTCTTGAAAGAGGGTTTTTTTATTCACAGTGATCTCATTCAGTTCTCTATAATCAATGCATAGCCACATCGATCCATCCTTCTTATCCACAATGAGAATAGGTGCTCCCCAAGGATACACACTCAGTCGGATAAACCCCTTCTCCAAAAGATATTTAAGTTTCTTCTTTAATTCCTCTAGCTCCACATTTTCCATACTATATGGGGTCTTTGATATCAGATGAGATCTAGGTATGAGTTCAATAGATAACTATACCTCTGTTTCTGGGGGAGGTCTAGGTAACTCCTCAGGAAATACGTCAATGTATTCCTGGACGATGGGGACATTTTCTATCATTATACTATCATTTCCTTCTTTTTCATCAACAATCAACTCCATAAATAAGGATATAAGAGGTTCTTATAGACAAAGATCAGGTTGAGATATCTCTTCTTGGAATATAACTATAGGTTTCCCATTCAAGAATACTGATATTTCCTTGCTTTTGCATTTGATCTTAGCATTATACTTTGAGAGCTAATCCATCCCTAGTATAATGTTGAATTCCAACATGGGAATGACTACTATATTTGTGATAATATTGTGATCACTAAAGTAAATACTAGAGTGAAGTTCCAAGGATCAAATAACAGCTGATAAGGGGGGTTGAATCAGTTGTTTAAATTTTTATAAGTTTCAAAACTTTAAGAAACTTAACCCTTGAAACATATTAAGATTTATTTCCTTATCAACCTTTAGCAAGAAACTCAAGAATGCAAGAAAGGTAAATCAAGAAAGGCACACAAGATTTACAAGGTTCGGCCTCAATAAGGGAACATATATCCTTGTTATAACCACTCTCGTGGGTCTATGGAAATCCACTATAATAAAGAAGTGAATATAACTTGTGTTAACTCCCATTGGACACCTTCTATCTCCCGATAGTAAAAATTATAATGACTCCCATTAGTTTACAATGTTTCCTTAAAGAAAAAATGAGCCAAACACAGGAATAAGAACTTTGTTAAGCTGATCCACAAATGCTCACTCCGAATCTTCAATCTGATTTCTTGAATCCGATTTTCTGAAACCGGTCTTCTCAGCAAGATAAGATGATTTTTATTCTCTTATTCTCAAACACTCAAGGAAAATTCTTCAAGATGGTAGGAACTTTTTAATAAGAATTCTCCAACGCTCTGCCTTTTCTGCATGTGTAAAAGTTGCAAATGAGAGAATGATTTGAGCATGTATTTGTAGGAAACTCAGAAAACAAAGGCGGAAATCTTGAAAATCTTTCCCACTTCTTCAAATCTCAAAAACTTTGTAAACATCTCGCATTTAATCTTCAATCTTTGACTTCTTCAAATCTCCTTAAATTTCTCTGAGATTTATGCAAAGTTGAAATTTGGGTTTTCTTGAACACTTCATATCTTCCTCAGAATGATAAGGCTTGATCTTGGATTCCGAATTTTTGGCTTAGAAGGTATACTCCGACTTTCTGGATCAGGAAGTAGACTCTGAATTTATGGCTCAGGAAGTAGACTCTGAATTTCTGGTTCATGAGGTAGACTCCAAATTTCTGATTCATGAAGTAGACTCTGAATTTCTGGCTCAGGAAGTAGACTCTGAATTTCTGGTTCAGAAAGTATACTCCAAATTTTTGGCTTAGGAAGTAGACTCCAAATTTATGGCTCAGGAAGTAGACTCCAAATTTCTAATTCATGAAGTAGACTCTAAATTTATGGCTCAGGAAGTAGACTATGAATTTCTGGTTCAGGAAGTAGACTCCGAATTTCTGGTTCATGAAGTAGACTCCGAATTTCTGGTTCAGGAGGTAGACTTCGAATTTCTGGCTCAGCAAGTAGACTCTGAATTTCTAGCTTAGGAAGTAGACTTCGAATTTTTGGCTTAGGAAGTAGACTCTGAATTTCTAGTTTATGAAGTAGACTCTGAATTTCTGGTTCAGGAGGTAGACTCCAAATTTATGGTTCAGGAGGTAGACTCCAAATTTCTAGTTCATGAAGTAGACTCCGAATTTCTGGTTCAGGAAGTAGACTCTGAATTTATGGCTCAGGAAGTAGACTCTAAATTTCTGGTTCATGAAGTAGACTCTGAATTTCTGGTTCAGGAGGTAGACTCTGAATTTCTGGTTCATGAAGTAGACTCCAAATTTATGGTTCAGGAAGTAGACTCTGAATTTCTGGCTCAGGAAGTAGACTCCGAATTTCTGGCTCAGTAAGTAGACTTTGAATTTCTGGTTTAGAAAGTAGACTCTGAATTTCTAGTTCATGAAGTAGGCTCTGAATTTCTGGTTCAGGAGGTGGAATCTGAATTTCTGGTTCAGGAGGTAGACTCTGAATTTCTGGTTCATAAAGTAGACTCCGAATTTCTGGTTTAGGAAGTAGACTCCAAATTTCAGGCTCAGGAAGTAGACTCAGAATTTCTAGTTCATGAAGTAGACTCCGAATTTCTGGTTCAGGAGGTAGACTCTAAATTTCTGGTTCATGAAAATCGGTTCAGGAAAACTGGTTCAGGAAAAATGGTTCTGAATTTTCTAAGAATTTTTCTTAGTGAAAAACATCAATCCTCTTCACCATTTCTTCAACTACTTTTATCATGAAACTTTTCATGATTTGTGAGAAATTTAAGATTAGCAAAGCATCATCTGATTATTTTTAGAAAGGTCGAGACACTTTCTTAACTTCTAACTTCTTATTCTTCAATATAATATTCTTTAATAAAATCTTCAGCAACCAGTAACTTCGAATTTATATAACTCAAAAACATTCTTCAAGAAAAAGATTAGTTGTCAACAAATAAAAAACTTTGTTAAACAAAACACCACAAAGGTTCTTCATAGAGTTTTGAAATACTGTTGATGCTTGGATAGTCCCACCAGGAGTCTTGAATAATAACTCCACTTTTAGAAAATCAAGGGTTGATTCTAAATTCTTTGCAAACTTAGAGGAAATTAAAGAATTATTATAACCAGAATCAAACAAAGTACTTGTTATCTTTGATAGAACAGAAAGAGTACCTATCACCAAATCATTTGGAGCTTCAACAACAGCTGTCATGATAATAAAATCATGACCTTGTTCCCTTAGAATTTGCTGAGGCTGATGGTGATTCCCCTCCACTGACCTTGGATTTGGACAGTGATTATAAAAGTTCCCAAGTTTTCTGCACTTATAGCATTGGAATTCAGGTAGGGATTGCACCATCTTCCCTTTGTCATTAGTGTTGTGAAGTTTAGGCTTCACCTCACTATGACAATTCTGTATGATATGGTCATCTCTTCCACACTTGTAGCACTTCCCGCTCCCAAGAAGGCAGTTCCCTGAATACTTTTTCCCACATTTATTACACATGAGATGTTGTACATTCTTTCCTCCTATTACTTGATCAAAGCTCCTCCCTAAGCTTGGCTCCATTGATCTCTTCTTTTCATTGGATTTATGATACCACTACATCTCACTGAACTCCAGTTCGACTTTAATATCACTCTGCATGATCTCCTCATAGCTATCATAGTCTCGGTTGGCTAGATTCTTCTACATATGAGGTCTCATCCCACCAAAGAATCTATCAACCTTCCCATTAGGATCCATAACAAAGATTGAGTTATAACAAGAAAGCCTTGTGAAGATCATCTCATAGCTTCCAATAGATTCATTCTCCTTCTGCTTCATCTCTAGAAACTCCTTCTCCATTTTTGTTCTCATCGAATGAGGAAAATACTTATTAAAGAAGATCCCTCTAAACTCTTCCCACTCCATAGCTTCAACCTACACTCTTGGACTTGTGTTTTTAATCATTTCCCACCACTGATCAACTTCTCCCTATAAGCAGTAAATAGTCAGGGTGACCTTCTCTTGTTCTGAACATCAGAGCATAGAAAAATCTTCTCGATAGAGCTGATCCACTGTTCAGCAATCAATGGGTCAGTAGATCCACTGAAGTTTGGTGGTCTTTGACACATAAAGGACTCAATAGAATGTTGTTCCCTTTGTGGTGAAATCAGTCTCTCAGCTTGATTCAATTTATTTCCCATAACTTGAGTCAGTTGGTTCATCATTCTCATGAAAGTTTCCATTCCGGCTTCTATCAGAGGGTCTTCAGTGCATGGTCCATCACGGTCACCATTTGCATGGTTCCTCATATTTCCCACCATTTTCTAAAAGAATAAAACCTTAGTGAAAAACTTATTTCATTTATTAATCTTTTAACTATAAAGGATATTTGTGTCTTAAAAATTCATGCTTAAACATATTATTCTTTAACAACAATTACATTTCTCTATAAATCCTTCATAATGATTCATAAAAAGCTTGTGATTAACCAAACATATCCACTGAGAGTGTCAAACCAGGAGTGAAACAAGGCCCATTTTCATGCACTAGTTCTCGTTTGAGTCTATCTCAAAGAAGTGTTTTCAGGTTTTACCCTTAGATACATTTGTTCTAGAGCCACATCCACTTGATTGTATCCAGATAGGGATTTATTTGTTTGGAAACCACATACTTAATATTTCACCAAAATACTAGGAATTTTTCCTATATTTAAAATTTTCTATAGGGTTCTTCCTAATGTTTTCATATCCTAATTTACACAAATAACTAAACTATCCTTTGATACCAACTATGGAATCCTGCCTTTTTATTACATAACTTTTCATTACATTACAAATAGAGGATCTTTAAAGTTTAGTGTCTTGAAAAAAAAGGTACATAATACATGAAAACATATAACATTATTTTAATCATATTGAAAGGATTCTTGAAATGTTAATCCTAAGTAAAATTATTGCATATCATAACCTTGATACATACATCAAAAGAGAGGGTGAGCAGAAGGCCCGGTAAGGAAAACAAGTGAAACAGTTTACATGTGAACTTGAGCGATATCAATAAGAACATGAGGGATATCATAAAGGAATGATAAAGAGGAATATCATAGAATTAATAAATTGAATAATAAATTGAAAATGTGGCTACAACATTTAATTTATACATTAATAATTATATCACCAAGTTCCATCCCTGAGGTGTCATAAAAATTACCATGGTTATTCACCAAGGTATCATAAAACTTGTCATCTCTGGAAATTAATTTCTTTACCCAATGCATTGGATCGCTATAAGGGTGAAACCTTAATATATATTTATTTTAATTTGATACATATAGTTCATAATCAAACATTTCATAAATAACCCAAAGAGAATAAAAGAAATGGTTTTCATATCAAAAACGTGACGTTTTAAAAAGTGCTTAAAAAACATGATTTTTATGTCATTTTAAACCCACAGAAAAGGAAGGCAGGTTTTATGTAAGTTATTACCAGAATGAAATATATCATTTTGAAATATATATGAATACCCTTAGAGAATAAATAGTTTTGGGTATTCACAAAATAAAATGAATGAATTTCTTGAAAAAAAAGATAAGTTTTGAGATGAAAATTCTGCAGCATAACGACTATGTAATATGGTTTTAGAAAACATTAAAAAGAGAGGGTACAAGGGTCACCCACAAATAAATAACTCATAATACAATATAGTGATATAATAAAATAAAAATAAGATCATGTTATGGATATTTTAACGACATACCAAATGAAAAGGAAACTTGAGAGAAAAGAGAAGATGCGATTTCCTTTACAAAAATTTGGCAGCCTAACGACGTCACTTAAAAAATTCAGAAAATGAATTGATGAGAGAAAAATGGGTATATAATAATAAGTAAATCAAAATTACTGTAATAGAGATACATATTATCATACCCCAACATATTAAAATGGAAATTCAAAGACATAACATAAAAGAAGTGTTGACTAAAAAGGAGGGTGAAAGGTTCTCTTACCTTGAAGAGTAACTTAAAAAACTTGAAGGTTGGGACCTTGGGGGGATTGAGGTCACCTTGGAAGGAATCCTTGGGAGGTAAAAATACTATATCTTTGTTTAGAAGTAATTTGTAATGAAAGGAACGAAGGAATGGGTTGGTATGTATAGAAAAAGTGAGGGAATATTTTATTAATTTCTAAGGGACACCTCATTAGTGGTATTTGAAAAACCATGGGCTTTCCCATGGTATTTCCCCATGGTATTATCCACTTAGGACACCTCATAACATAATTTATTGTACACAAGTCAACAAGAATTATTACATCATTAATGATGTCATTAAACACACCGAAACTCAAAACTGTATTTTTACTATTCACTAAAAAACAAAACATTTTATAAAAATATCATAAATTCACCCTAACCTAATATTGATACTATGAATTCAAAAATGAACTTAATTTTCTAATTATGATATATTAAATTTTTAAGTAAAATCACTATTTACCCAAAAAAATACTAATACTTAACTAATAATTTCTAAAATGGTTATTTACTTATGCTATTATATCACATTACCAATCAAGATGCCTAAATTATATTTATACTTTCTTAAGTGAGGTTACTATTCCATTGGTCACATTACTATTCATAAGGGTAATATTACTATTCATAATTTACTATTCACTAAAAATTAAGTTAATCTTATTATAATCTAAATTTCCTACTGATCAAAAATGTAAAAGGCCATTTTTTGAAAATAATTTCACATTATTAATTATTTAAAGTATAAAAAAATATTTTAAAATACCCTTTTTCCAATATTCATTAATAATATGGAATTTCTATAAATTTATCCTATATTTATTTTGACATTTTAAATTCACAAATTTTACCATAATAAGAAATAACAATTTTATCTATAAAAAGGATTGCACAAAGTAACTAAGGCCTTGTTACATAGCCTCTTATAACACCTACATAAGACATGAGAGTAAGGTGTGCAATGGTGATAGAATCTTGGGGCATCTCAGACAACATTACCTGAGTGGTGATTTTTATCAGCTTGAACTTCTCCCGAATGCGATTACGTTCAAGATTAATATGTTGAAGCTTGGATTGGGCTTGTTCCATAGAAAAGCCCAGTGATGCTACCTCCTTCCCAAGCTCCGACAGATGGGCTTTGTATGGACCAAGTCTACTGGATGAGGCCATCGACTCTTCTTTATATATTAATTAACCATGATCATTTGTATTTATAAACTATAATCATAACATTAAGAGTGTAATTTCCAATGGTCATATTGACCAACGGTCATATAACAGTCAAAACCCAGTGGTCTTATTTTAATTATACTCACTTTATTAATAATAGGATATAGTTTTTTTGAGTACAAAATAAAATAACACACAAATCCAGGAAAAAAATATTATTCAAAAGTTCAGGTCATTACACCATTACCATTGCTTCCTCATTATTGACTGATATTTTTGATACTAGTGCATCTCACTCTTTTATTTCAACCCATACCTTTAATATTCTAAATCTTACTATGGAGTAACTATCATGTGTGATGGATATTACTAAACCCCTTGGTACAAAGAGAGAGTAAGGTCTTCGTAGTCCTTCCTGTGTATTCTCTCTATCAGATGTCAAGCTATCTTGGAGTTTTCTAGTTCTTGATATGAAATCTCTTGACATCATATTCAGGATGGATTGGATCATTGTCAACAAAGCCCTAATTGATTGTTATCTTCGACGAGTCTACTTTACTACACCCAATGGTGTGCCTCTTTTTTTTCAAGGAGAATGGGTCCCAAGGTTGAGCAGAGCCAGACCTTATTATCCAGATTTGGGGAAAGTGATATCATTGTTTTCTTTTGACTTGGAGCGAGATTCAATGGGTGGTGATCATCCTCCTGTTATCACTGAGTTTTCTAGCGTGTTCCCTTTGGATTTATCTAGTCTTCCACTAGTGAGAGAGGTTAAGTTTTCTATTTACTTAATTCCTGGTACTCAACCAGTCTATATCCCCTCTTACCGGATGAAACCAGCTGATCTGAAAGAGCTAAAGTTTTAATTGGATGATCTTCTTAAGAAAGGCTTTATTTATCTAAGTGTGTCACCTTGGGTAGTGTCAATTTTCTTAGATAAGAAGGCTAATGGTTCTCTTCTCATATGTGTTGATTATAAAAAACTCAATCAAGTTATGATAAAGAACAAATATCTGTTTCAACATATTGACAATCTGTTTAATGAGCTAAAAGGGGAGGAGTGGTTTTCAAAGATTGACCTCTGATCTGGTTACCATTAGTTGAGGATAAAAGAATCTGACACTACTGGAAAAACGACCTATACCCACGCTTTTCTAAAACTGTGGGTATAGGGTTAGTATGTGAACCTATACCCACGGTTTTCTAAAACCATTGGTATAGGCCACCTATACCCACGGTTGTGCCAAAAACCATGGGTATAGTTTTCTTTTAATACCTATACCCACGGTTTTGGAGAAAACCGTGGGTATAGGGTATTTTTCGAAGACCTATACCGATGGTTCTTGAAAACCGTAGGTATTGCGATTTTTATTTTGAAGACCTATACCCACGGTTCTCCAGAACCGTGGGTATAGCTTTCCCACGTTATGGCGGGGAAAGAAAATTAGGTGGGACATGAAAAAAATTTGGCGGGAAGAAATTTTTTCACGATTTAGATTAATATATTTATATACATATAAATATAAACTTTCGAAATTCCTTTAGCTCGGTTGGTAAACCTTTATCCGTGGTTTCTGTAGGTTTCCTGTTCAAATCCCCCTTGCCGCGATTTTTGAATTTAAATATCTCCATGTATCATATTAATATATATAAGCAGATGTGTGTATATATAGCAAATATAAACTGCAGCTCATTTAGTCCTTTGGTGGGGCGTGGGTGCAATGCTTTGTGTGGGTTACATTTTCGAAACCCCCCAGGCACTTTTTTTGAATTAAATACCTAATATTAATATATATAGCCGGATGTATGTATATATAACAGATTAAAATCCCAGCTCGGTTGGTGCGATGGTGGGGCGCGACCGCGAGGTTGAGCGTGAGTTCCGGGTTCAAAACCCGACGACCATTTTTTTTGGAATTTTAATACCGCATATTAATATATAAAAGAAGATACATGTATATATAACAGATTGAAGTCTTAGCTTGGGTGGTCTGTAGGTTGGGTGCGTTCGCCAGGCGCAGCGGGAGGTTGGGTTTCGAAACACCCTGGGTGCTTTTTTTGAAGATTAAATCCCCACGGTTTGAGAACTGTGGGGTCAACAGTGTGCTAGTGTGGCCACGCACTTGCCACGCTATGGCAATCCTATCCCCACAGTTTCTCCAAACCGTGGGTATATCCCGACCCCCTATCCCGACGTCGTTCCAGCCCACGGTTCCCAAAACCATGGGTATAGCCTATACCCATGGTTTTGGGGGTTATACCCACGGTTTTGAACCGTGGGTATAGGTAAGTTTTCCAGTAGTGTGATGTTCAGAAAACCACCTTTCAGAGTAGGTATGGGAACTTTGAGTACCTTGTTATGCCCTTTGGTTTGACAAATGCTCTTGTTATTTTTATGGTTTTAATGAACAAGATTTTCCATGAGTATCTAGATACCTTTTTGGTAGTCTTTTTGGATGACATTCTAGTTTAATCCAATTCTGAGGAGGATCATGTGCAACATCTGATAATAGTTCTAAATCTGCTCAGAAATCACTGCCTTTATGAAAAGCTTTCAAAGTGTGATTTTTGGATTCAGGAAGTGAAATTCTTAGGACACCTGGTTTCTGAATAGGGTGTATTAGTTGATCCTGAAAAGGTGGAGGCTGTTATGACGTGGGATCAACCACAAAATTTCTTTGAGATTCAAAGCTTCTTGGGCTTAGCCAGATATTACCGCAGGTTTGTGAAGGACTTCTCAAAGTTGGCTTCTCCAATGACTGCTCTGACTCAGAAGGGGGAGAATTTTGCATGGGATGAAAAATGTCAGAGTTCTTTTATTGAGTTGAAATTTCTATTGACTAACATGCCATTGTTGAGTCTTCCAGAAACCAAGTAGGGTTATGTGGTCTTTTTTGATGCATCAAGTTTTGGCTTGGGTTGCGTTCGTATACATCGTGATCATGTAGTAGCATATGGATCTCGTCATCTTAGGTTTCACGAGAAGAACTATCCTACCCATGACCTGGAACTTGTAGTTGTGATACACGCGCTTAATATTTGGTGGCACTAAATTTTTGTTGAAAGGTTTATAGTGTATTCATACCACAAAAGTCTGAGTTATATATTCTTCTAAAAATATTTGAATCTTCGGTAGAGGCGTTGGGTGGAGTACCTGTAGTCTTTCGACTTTGACATCTCTTATACCCCAGGGAAAGGGAATGTCATTACTGATGCTTTGAGCGTGAAACTTCCAACCCAAGTAGTGAAAGAAACTTTAGAAGAGTGGAATTTGATGGCCCTTTTTGTATAGTTTCATATTGGATTTTAGGAGGAAGGGGTTGAGGTTTCTTTAGCCAACATTCAGTTGAAATATTCTCTTCTCAAGATGATTCTCCAAGACCAACATCTTGATGATGAATTCTATAGTATTAGAGAATCCCTTTATGGTGGGGAGATAGTTACCCTTTGGTCGTTCTCTAAAGAGGGTATTATATTCTATAAGAACCACTCCGTTGTGCCATTATTAGCAAGGAAGGATATGATGGGTGATTGTCATAGCTCTCAGTGGGATGTGCACCTAGGAACCATAAAAATGTTCTATGATGTGAGGAAGTAGTTTTAGAGGCTGGGAATGAGATGAGACATTGCTAAGTTTGTCTCTCATTACTATATGTACCAACAGGTGAACGTTGAGCACCAGAAACCTTTAGGTTTACTTCAGCCACTTCTAGTCCCAACTTGGAAGAGGGATGAGATCTCTATGGACTTTTTGGTTGGGTTGCCTCATACCCAGAGAAAGAAGAATGTGGTATGGGTTTTGATCTATAGGCTAACCAAGTCATATCACTTTATAACCATTTGTGATACAGTCAAAGTTGAGGAGTTGGGTGATCTCTATGTGAAAGAGATTGTTTGGTTTCACGAAGTTCCATCTGCTATAGTTTTCGATAGGGATCCTCAGTTTACTTCTCACTTTTATAGAGGACTTTAGGAGGCACTGGGATCTCAGGTTCATTTGAGCATGACCTACCATCCACAGTCAGATGGATAGACAGAAAGAGAAATACAGATTCTTGAGGATATGCTTTGTTCCTATGTTCATGACTTCGACAGGGCTTGGGATGATCACTTAGGTATGGTTGAGTTTTCGCACAATAATAGTTACCAGTCTGCGATCATAATGGAACCTTTTGAGGCCTTGTATGTTTGGCCTTGTAAATATTTGTTGTGTTGGTCGGAGGTTGGTGAAAGTTCTTTGGTTGGACCAAGGTTGGTGTGGGAGACGAAAACAAAGATTTAGCTGATTCGTCAAAGGATGTAGATAGCAAAAAGTAGATATAAGTCTTATGTTGATCGACGCCGCAGACCTTTGAAGTTTTTAGTTGGTGATCAGGTGTTCTTAAAGGTTTCACCTCGGCTGGGTCATCGACAGATTGGGAGGTAAGGGAAGCTTGCTCCATGATTTGTGGGACCTTTCGAGATAGTTGAGAAGGTGGGGAAAGTTACATACTATAGAAACCCTAGCCTTTTACATATAACATTACACAATTTTAAGCATAATTATACATCAGCGTACAAGCCAAGGATCGTAAATTCTAGTGTCTTGGAAGACTAGGTACATAATCAAACATTATAAAAACAACTTTTTATTTAAACTCCATAATAAGATCCTATCTTCCATTGTGATCATACATCTGCAAAGCATAAATTGGGGATAACATGAACAAAGGGATGAGCTAAAATCCCAGTAATGGAATAACTATAAGAACAAAGAATTATCACATGGGATATAAGGCATGACATAATGATATAAAAAGGCATGAACATATGGAATCATAACATATAAACATGGGATCATTTAAATAAATAATCTTAGAAATGTGTTAGAAACATAAAAAATGAATTTAGTACGAGTCAAGACTAATTTACAAGACTATTTCCCATAGTATCACAAGCCAAGGCTAACCAAAAAGACCATTTCACATAGTAGCACAAGCCAAGACTAACCGCCAAGATCGTCGCACATAACGTCTCATGTGACTCAACTTTACCCAATGCATTGGAGCACTATCTGGGCACACCCATCATAACTTTTCATGAATATTTTTCCACATAAAGAATCATACAAAATCAATCTTATATAAACATAAGGGTTACCCATGTAAAGAATTGGGTACCACAATCATGTCATAAAGCATAGAAAATAGTCGTATCATAAAAGTGTCCATGAAATAAGGAACTAAAATATACATAGAAATTCATAATATAAAATAGTCATATATCATGGTAAGTTATGTCAAATAGAATTGAAAACATTTAAGAAAATTATTCAAGAAATTTTGGCATAAAAATATTTTTGAGCGGTTTTAAGGAAAATACTATAGAGCATTTAAAATAGAAAAGGGAACAATCCTTTATAAAAAGACATAAGTGAACAAAGAATGTTTTCACAATAAAAAGAATTATTTTATAAAGACAATGGTTTCTGAAAACAAAATATAGAGTTCACTTGAAATCAGGTAAGAATTCAGGAAGTTTCCTCAAAATAGGTTTGCTTATCAGGAAGTATTGAGGAGAGAATCATTTAAAAACATATATATCCCCAAAATATAATGATGAATGAAAATTGTTACATGATTTTGGAAAATTCACATATAATTTATAAGGTGGACATAAGAATAATAGATAACATGATTTAGGTAAAAAGAAAGATAAAGAAACATGAAGGAATAAAGGAGGTTCGGGTTGAATCCCTCACGGAATATCGGCATGGTATTGTGTGTACTTAAGAGGGATTAATGAGAGATAAATAGGTTTATCATAACTTATAAATAATTAGTATAATAACTATGAGGTGAACAATCATACCCCATTATTAGTTATTGCACATAAAATGGCATAACATAGAGGACATTCTTGAATAAAAGTGAAATAGAGAGGATCCCTTACCTTAAGTCCGATGGTGTTCTCCACTTGATATTAATGACCTAAATAATAAAATTAGGTTCATTAATTAATAATTAAAAAACCTATTATATATGTATAATATTTATTATAATATTTTTAAGTTCATTTATAACCATTTTGATTGGTTATGAGGTTCAATTTCATTGTTCGGGTCTGTTTGCTTACTTGGTTTTAATGATCGGTTCACTTATATTCGTGTTCGGATAAACTTGTAAGATGAAGGTGTTTGTCTAGAATTGAAGTTATATTTTATTATTGAACATCCAAAATGTTACATAGTTGAAAATTTAATTTGGTTACTTGGAATGAAGTTTAATAATTATATAAAACATTAATGACAAATGCTTGAATTAATTTTAGCGATTTTGCTCACAATTAACTTATTTTGTATTATTATTTTACATCATGAGTGCATAAGTATTACAGAACATTAAATCTAATAAATTAAACATATAATAGTCTGGTTCAACTATAAAAATGGTTTCATGACCAGAATTGAATATAGTAATAGAAATTTATAACTCATCGTCCTTGATTGTGCTAAATTAACACATCTCAAATGATGTTTTCATTTCTTTCAATTAAAATGTGGGGAAAGGAGAGATGATAATAACTTATTCCATTATCATAAAAACATTAAAATACATGTAAGGTACTGTATTTTTCATAGCTTTTGGATGAGGAGGTGTAAGGATAGAAAATAAAACAAATAAACTTGAAAAGAAAATGAAAGAAAGGAAAAAAGAAATTTACCTCTTAAATCAATCTTCCTTGAGAGCCTCTTAAGGGGAGAGGATTTGGTATTTTTAAGAGACTAAGGGATGTTGGATATGGGGGAGGATCTTAGGGAGATATTTGATCAGAATTTTGGCAAGGTACAAGGCTTGAGAGGAGTGAATAGAAGAGGGTGGAAGAGGTGGTATTTATAGTGGAGGGGAGGAGAGTTTTCATAATATTATAATCATTAGTTTATTATTTTTCCATAAGACAAAAAATAGTGATGATTTCATGACCAAGAATGGTAATAAATTCATGTGAGTTCAATATTTGGGTTCTTACATCACTTATGATGTCAGGAATAGTGGATTTAAATTATAATGTATTTATATAGTAAATTAATGTATTTTACTATTTACTAAAAATTCAAGTATTTCAAAAAAATACCTAAAATTCACCCTAACCACTTTTCAACGTGTAAAATCCAAAAATGAAATCCATTTTTCAAAAATAATTTTCTAAATATGATTAATTTAATATTTAATTAAAATCATAATTTACTTGAAAAATACAGATTTTAAAACATTTATTTTCTTATTCCCAGATAAAAGTATATCGTACTTCCACTTGAATATTATTTATATACTATCATAGGTAAGGTCACTATTAATTAGGGTATGTCACTATTCATAAAGCTAACATTACTATTCATAAGGGTATGTTACTATTCACCAAAAATTAAGTTGGTCATATTAGACTCCAAATAACTTATTGATCGCAACTGTGTATGTTAGATTTTTGAAATTCAAATTAAAAAAGTGTCAAAATTATGTTTAAAGGTCATATAATAATTATTAGTTCATTGTGTTGTGATTTCATGTGATTATATGAAATATTTATAAGAAGGAAATTTCCATTGAAAAACATTGGGTCATTACATTATTCCCCCCTTATGAAATTTCACCCTCAAAATTTCATTTTACATTCTAGGACATAAATAGGTGTGGGACTTTTCCTTCATTTCCTCCTCCAGTTCCCATGTTACCTCTTTGTACTTATGGTTCCACTATAGTACTTTGACCAGGTGAGTAGTCTTGTTACATAGAACTTTATCTCTTCGATCCAATATCTTCACTGGATGCTTCTCATAAGAAATATCATCCTCCAATTGTACCACCTCTTAAAAGAGTACATGTGAAGGGCCTGGTATGTAATTCCTTAAGAGGGATATGTGAAAGACATCATGTACTTTGACCATGGTAGGTGTAAGTGCTAGTCGATAGGCCAAAACCCTGACACGATCAAGAATCTCGAAGGGGTCGATGTATCTAGGACTTAACTTCCATTTCTTTCCAAATCTCGTGACCGTATTCCATGGAGATATGTGTAGAAATACCATGTCTCCAACTTTGAACTCAAGGTCTCATTAATGATTGTCTGCATAAATCTTCTGTCAACTTTGGGCTACCTTGATATGCTGCTGAATGGTTTTCACCTTCTTCACCATTTCTTTGACCATTTTAGGTCCTATTAACTTACACTTGCCGACTTCATCCCAATATACCGGTGTTCTGCACCTTTTCTTATAAAGGCCTTCATATGGTGTCATTCAGATACTCGAGTGGAAACTATTGTTATAGGATAACTCAAATAGTAGAATATGTTGGTCTCATCCTCTTTTGAAGTCCATATAATGTGATCTAAATATATCTTCTAATGTCTGAATAGTTCACTCAGATTTTCCATCAGTTTGAGGATGATAGGTTGTACTGAAGTTCAATTCAGTACTTAGAGCATGTTGGAGACTTTTCCAGAACTTTGAGGTGAATCTCGGATCATGATCAGATACAATAGATAGTAGTACTCCATGTAACCTTACCACATCTTTGATATATATCTGTGCAAGTTGATCTAATGAGAAGTCCTCTCGAATTGTGATAAAGTGATCTGTCCTCATAAGATGATCCACAACGACCCATATAGTATTGTTTTCTATGGATGTCCTTGGAAGTCCAGTGACAAATTCCATGATGATGTTCTCCCACTTCCATGTTGGTATGTATAGTGGTTGCATCATCCCCTTAGACGTTTGTCTCTTAGCCTTCACTTACTAGCATACCAATCACTTTAATGTATATTCAGCAATCTCCCTTTTCATATTGTCCCACCAAAAGTTTTCTCAGAGATCTTGATACATCTTTGTACTCCCTGGGTGAATAGAAAAGGTTGAGCTATGCGCGTCATTCAAAAGATCATTCTTTATCTCTAGATCGGATTGTACACATAATCGTGACCCAAATATTACAACTCCATCCTTGTCAATCAAGAACTCAAAGTATTTCCCATTTTTAATGGCTTCCACCCTTTTTTGAAGTTCTATATCTTTTCTTTGAGCATCCTTTATTTTCTACATGAGGGATGGTTGAGTAATCATTTGATAAAGGATTGATGATGTTCCTCACTTAATTATTCTCATGTCCATCCTATGAAAATCTAAGAAGATCAGATCCTTTCAATTCTCATCATTGATAAAGATGAAGTATCCTTTCTACTTGGAGCATCTGCCACCTTATTTGCCTTACCGAGATGATAGTGGATTGAGCAGTCATAATGCTTGATGAGATCTATCCATCTTCATTGTCTCATATTAAACTCTTTTTTTGTGAATATATATTTGAGACTATTGTGATCAGTATATATCTCTCACTTCTCCCCATAGAGATAATACTTCCATATTTTCAATGCAAAGATCACAGTCGCCAACTCCAGATCATGTGTGGGATAGTTTTTCTCATGGATTTTCAGCTATCTTGAGGCTTAGGCTATCACTTTATCATTTTGCATCATCACATAGCCTAAGACCTTATTTGAAGCATCACTGTACACCACAAAGAGTTCTCCACTTATTGGGAGTGTGAGTACTGGCGCAGTGATAAGCCTCTTTTTCAACTCCTTGAAATAGTCTTTACATTCCCGAGTCTAGACAAAATTTACTCCCTTTCGTGTCATCTTGGTAATTGGGTTTGAAAATCATGAAAAGTTCTTAACAAATCATCGATAATACCCAACTAGACCTAAAAAGATGTGGATCTCCTTTACATATGTTGGTTTGGTCCACTCTTCAATTGCCTTTGTCTTAGAAGGGTTCACAGATTTCCTTTTGTTGGTGATAACATTCCCCAAGAATGATACTTCCTACATCCAGAACTCACATTTACTTTACATTGCGTATATATTATCCCTTCTCAAAGCCTTTAACACAGTATTCAAATGCTCCTCATGTTCCTCCTTTCTCTTGTAGTATATCAGAATATCGTCAATAAATACTACCACAAATTTTTTGAGGTAATCTCTAAAGATTCTATTCATTAAATCCATGAAAACTATTGGAGAATTAGTAAGTCTGGAAGGAAATACTATGAACTCATAGTGTCCATACCTCATTTGAAAGGCAGTCTTGGGAATATCTTCCTTACTCGCCTTTAATTAGTGATATCCCAACTAAAGGTCCATGTTGGATAAATAACTGTCTCCATGAAACTGATCAAACAAGTCATCTATCCGTGGTAGGGAATACTTTTTCTTTATTATGATTTTATTGAGCTCACATGTCACGAACCGAATCTGGTCACCGCCAAAACCGGCACCAAACCCAACCTGCGACATGACCCGAAGGGCGTTCCCTATCCCCACGGGCTGGCACAAGTGCCCGGGTATCATTAATTTAGGTTTGTGAACGATTTACCCGAGTATGAAAGCATAAAACATTAAAAACAATCCATAATATAAATCTGAAATTTTTGAGCCAAACAAGAGTTAAGTAAAAACCAGAACTGATTACATTGGTTTAAAGATAATACAAGTGGTCCAAATAAAAATAATTATAGCATCAAGACATCCCTAAGGACTCCACACGACTAGGGGTCATCTCCCCCAAGCTATCTCCACAACTCCGCACCAAGGATGGGAACTAACACGATGAACTGCCATCACCCTTAGCCTTTCCTTTAGCTGAATCAAACATAACCAAGTCTACTTACACCCAAGGGGTGTAAGTAGGGTGTGAGCCTAAGCCCAGTAGGATACCACCCAATGATTCCAAAGAGTAAGAAATACAATGTGAAAAAGCAAGCAGTTTTCAAACGCAAGGAAAAGTAGTGTTAAAATTTCAAGAAATGAAACCTCTAATTGAAAATAGTTTTCAATACAAAATTTTCAGAATATTAACAAATTAAAACAGAAATGTTAGATACTGTAATTTACTTCCAAACACACCCTAAGACATGGGTAGATAGTAAAAATCCAATGAGCAACAACATTGGGAACACCCCTAGGCACTAGGTTGTCTTGGGCCCTATGTACCTCGTACCTCGGTGTAAAGTAACCATAGAAAAATCCTTTCTCGTGCACGAGCCACTAGTAGAGAACATACCCATAACCTAGTGGTCCCCAATAATCATCCACATAGTTTAGTTAGAGTTGTCGTTATCCAAATGCTAAGTGAAACAGGGACAAAACCCATCTGGTCCACTAGCCGTAATAGTACAAATCCGCCCCACCTAGGTACCCGGGCTTCCCCTTTTGTGCTCAATCAATTCCAGAATGCATCATAAATAAATTTTCATATAAAACACCATTACTGGTCAAAAACAACCAATACAGTAGCTATCACATTTTATACCACTTAAAACATGCAACAAAACACTTAGATTTTTCATAAAACAATTCCTCAAAATCTCGTAGTGTTTCGGACACAAAACTCCTTATAGACCTCACTTTCATACTATGTGCATATATTTAAGCTTCCAAAACATAAAGGGAATCCTACTACATTTCAGTGAAAACACAAAATCATTTTTAGTGAAACCCCATATGGTTCAAGAAACGACATCATTGCAATGTCTCCATTTTTACACAACACAACTCTTAGAATTTCATGTGGTTCACAAACACCATTAAAACCAGATTTTTCAGTAACAAACACAAGGTACAATCATTAAAAACAGTATTTTTATCCCTATTATAGTTCAATAAAATCAACTAGTTACTTTTAGGGTAGCCCCAATTAAACTAATAAAACATTTCTATGAAAAACCCCCAATTTCACATGAAATTGGCCTTTTGGATTCATTTTAAATACAAACACCACTAAAACTATATTTTTTAGAAATAATAAAATTGAATAAGCATGCAAATACCATAAAAACATTAGCAAATTCACAAAGATTTCATACACAATGGAATCACCTACCAAAACCAAGGAAACCCTTGAATCCTTTGTGCGAAAACTCAAACGCACCACCGCCGCACCTCAAGGAAGGTAAAACAGACCTAAAACCATAATTTCAGACCATAAAATAAAAGATAAAACCTTAATTTTTAAACCCTACTTCCTGGACATAAGGAACCTCAATGATAATGGAAGAAACCCTATGTAAATTGGATGTAACCCTAAACAAATTGAAAGAAGAAAGGAGGAGAACAACATACTTAAAATATCTTGGAGAAATCGCCCCCCAAAATACCAGTATCTGATTTCAAAAATACTCAAACCTTCATGGGAGGTTCGAACAAGAATAGGTAGATCATTTAGGAATTTGAATGGGGGAAAAAGAGTAAGAATCGAAAGAGTTATGAAGGAAACAAATTACCTTTATAAATCTGTCCGAAATTTGGGTTCTTCAGAAGTTTCGACCCAAATCGCGATGCAAATGAGATGAAACGAGGGTGGGAGGATATTGGACGCGCTTCTGGGTTCAAGGGGCGTGTTTGGGTCTTGGAATCACCGAAAAATCCTTAAAAATGAATAAGTTATTAATTAATCAAAATCTATTTTTAAAACTGGAATTGGGCTTTCGGGCAGGCCCAATCCCTTAAATAAAACCCATATACACCTTGGTTATGGATTTCCAAAGGCTCCAAATTTTAATTTTGGTGTTAATATTTCAGGGGAGGACATTTAGGAGTTGGAATGAGTGAAAAATATTAAAAACTGAATAAGTTATAAAAGAAACAAAATTTATTTTTAAATCTGGAATTGGGCTCACGGTTTGGCCCAATTCATGAAAACTTACCTATTCTCCATAAAAACTTTGGAAACCCCCCCAAAAAAAGAATCAATGGAAATTAAAAGAAAAATAAATTTAAAATAAGCTATGTATGTGACAATTCTCCCCACCATGAAAACTTTCCGCCCCGGAAAGTCACAGTAAGGCCAAATCAACAACCAAACTCAACTGAGAAACCAAGAGGTACTCTCTTGCCAGGTTTCTCCCCCAAAGGCCATAACACCTCCAGTGATCAATGAAGGAAGGAATACTCTCACATCCAAAACATACACCACTTTTCTGAAATTATTAAGCACATCCATGCTTTATCCCAAATGAAAACTCCTCAAACACAATCAGAACAATACTCAATCAATTTACCCAAATAAACAACAACATCGAACAAGGTTACACTTGCCCTACTATAACTAAACCATTGGCCACTCTCCAATATTAATGTTTACCAAAGTAATATGTAGGCAGTTAGATATCTCCAAATGATAATACCTACATCCCATACAAAACCAAGGAAAAAATATGAGTTACTCGTATGAAGAGACACAAATGGGCTCCCCACCATAAGAGACAACTTAATTTTTTTTTTCCGAGACAGAATCAAGACACTAATCGGGGGAGGCCCAAACAGACTCCCTAGTACAAGGGGTATACATAAATTAGAAATTTACAAAATAATATACATGATACCCACAGTGGGTCTTACCACCACAAAAAAAACAACCATCTTAACTGACCAGCATGGGCCGACACAGAAAGAGCCATTTTTTTTAAGATTTGGGAATGATGCAGGGTCAGTCTGCACAGTTTGGGAAACCGTGCACTAACTATGCTGATCATTCTTTCCATATGGATTCCTAGCACACTGTCACTACTAATCATGCACAAAATGTGTGCTCAAACTATCTAGCCAAATTTCCAACCATTATCCAATGACTCAATGGAAACCAACGTGGGAGGGAAATACATTAGGCAATGACATGGGTACAAGGCCCTCTACCTATTTCCACCGAACAAGAACAACAGAAGGAAGATGATGAAACCATATGTTTAAGCACTTTCTATCTTTCACACTGAGGATATGAAATTGTACAAGGGTTTAAACAACACTGGCGTTTCCCCTGACTACGCGCCGGCTTCTCTCCGGGACCTATGGCTGGAGCTCAAAATATTGAAGCATCTTCGGCCACGTAGTTAGGCTGTTGAAACCCCTATGTGGAACTTCTTCTTTCGGTGCGACAAACAACTACACCACATACCCCGATGGGTTTATCAAGACATAACACACTCCATAACCCAATTTACCAAAACCAGACATTTCATTGAAACAAGGGATCAAAAGATGCACACACATCGCACCTTGTTGACATGAGTCATATCATTTAGTCATTTAACCCTTTATCATTTGGGGATGTTACAATAACCCCCCCTTTAGAGCACAACTCCCTCGTTCTGATCCCTACATCTCAACCTAGGTAGTGCACCACGCACTTAAGGCTGGGTTCCTGCTCTGATACCAAATGTGACAACCGGGTCCCGGTGACAGCACAACCATGCCGCCTTAACATGGCCGTCGGGTCCAGGACAACTTGGTACCCTCGGTTGCCCCACAGACACATGGGGCCCACCCCAGGGTCCACCCAAATGCCTGAACGGGTCATCTGACTAATGACAGTCCCCACATGCCAACACTTGTCTTTTCCAGTGTGCTTTGTCCTCACTCACACACACCCTGAGAAACTTCCTAGAAGGTCCCCCATCCTGATCACTACTCCAGGCCAAGCACGCTTAACTGTGGAGTTCTAGTCAGACAGGCTCCTGAAAAGGAAGGTGCGCCTTGTTTCTTTGGGTGAGAAGCAACAGAAGGGAAAGACACGTATAAACACCTTCCTCTAAGATAGAGGATTTGATGTTTTTCCCCAAGGGAGACATAATCCCAACATAACATAGAACCTTAGAGGATTGTGTGACCTTCACCTTTATGGTCAAAAGAGCACACAACATCACAATGTGTCACCGAACATGACCCTTGCGATTGATAGAAAAAATACATGGAACGGGACCATATTCAAAGTCCCTAAACAACAGTTAAGTCCAAAAAGTGGACAAAATATCCTATCATGAACGAAATCTCAAAATTGGTGGTTTGATAATAACTCTTTCTTCAAAGAAACTATAAAGAACCCAGAGGCCCTCTTAGACACCATCAAGACACTCATCCGTACTAACATCGAAAGAACACTCCCACCTTTGATGAATCAGGAAACTTAAGAAACTAAGGTCTCTTTCAACCTTCCACAAGCACTATCCCACTACAAGAGGATCCAAAAATCAGCGAAATGAATGGGTGTAGACTCAATAAAAAAACGTTCGATAAAATATTCTTTATATTGATCAACTGGAGGATTTTCCAATGGAAAAACAAAACGGGTTGCACTTCAGTTGTGCATTAACCCTTAATGGGGGCGTATCTTATCCAATGAGAGAACCCAAGGACCCAACCAAGCTGGTCCATTGGTCAAAAAATGCCACAAACCAGATCCAAACACATGAAGGGAACCACCGTAAAGGCATCCCAAAAAAAAATTCAAAAGAGATCACTAACCAACCCTGTTACACAGCTTACCGACCAAACACAAACCCAAAACACAGTTCAAACAGAAGGGGTTCTTGAACTCAAAACATCCCACAACATCAACATTTTCAAAAACCCATAATATAAACCATACCAAACTATTCATCAAGTCATCATGTTTTTCTTTAAAACCAATTTTTTGAAAACAAACGGTTTAGCAGTAAGCGTATCCACCAATGGTACCCCATGGGCCTCACACATGCATGTTTTTGTGCCACACTGGGCACCCTCCTCATATCCATACCAGCACTCATCCAGTCATTCCATCAACCATCCATCATCCCATATAACCCCATGCATGTGGTCACTCATGGAAATACCAAAGGGTAAAACAAAACTTCCTTCCACTTTTCAAAAACAAAATGGTCAACCAACCCAACCTTTTTCTCAAAACTGCTAACAATGAGATCAAAATCCCAATTCACATCTTACAAAACATTTCATAAGGACACAACCATTTAGATAAGAATCCATAATTCAATAAAAACACATATTCATTCCTTTCACAATCATTTCAAAACATTTCAACCCATTTCAAAACACTTCTAATTTCATAAAAAACACCATTTCATAAATCTTCATTTAATTAAAAACTCAACTCTTCTCATTTCAAGACAAGGTTCTAAAAGTTCATAATTTTTTTTATTCAGTAGTCACCAAACCCAAAATCCATCTTCATCCCCCACACAAAAATTCTAGAACACTTAATTTAATCCAAAACACTTTTGAAAACAAACTTCAATACGGTTCCGGCTTTCAAAAGAGGTGTAAGAATACTATTTTCCATTCCAAAACAATTCTAAAAATTCAGTTCCACCATTTCATAAATCAAAACATTCCATATTTATTTTAAAATCATTTCACAAAAACTTTACACTTCTTAAAACCAAGTCAGTTTAAAACCAAAGTTCCAAGATTTCAAAACTAAAGAACACAAGACAATGCGAGAGGAAACTAGTTTCAGTGGGTAACTTGGACATATGGTTGGCGGCCATATTCCAATCACTTCACTGTCATAGAGAGTGTTCTAGGGAATATCCCCAGCTCCACATGGCTTGCCAGGCCCTGTGAGCTTACTGAGACCATTAACCCAACTCTCTTTTCATTTCCCCTAATCATCATCAGAACAATAAAACAAAACGACATAGATAAATCCATACTTCCCATGGTTACTTGAATCCCATCATGAGGTGTGCTGGCCAGGCACACTACCCATGGCTGAAATTTCAAGTCCAAAAAAAAATCCTAACTCCAAACTATGTTGACTCTTCCCCAAATAACATGACCCAAGGAGAGAACCTCCTCTGATACCATTTTGTCACGAACCGAATCTGGTCACCGCCAAAACCGGCACCAAACCCAACCTGCGACATGACCCGAAGGGCGTTCCCTATCCCCACGGGCTAGCACAAGTGCCCGGGTATCATTAATTTAGGTTTGGGAACGATTTACCCGAGTATGAAAGCATAAAACATTAAAAACAATCCATAATATAAATCTGAAATTTTTGAGCCAAACAAGAGTTAAGTAAAAACCAGAACTAATTACATTGGTTTAAAGATAATACAAGTGGTCCAAATAAAAATAATTATAGCATCAAGACATCCCTAAGGACTCCACACGACTAGGGGTCATCTCCCCCAAGCTATCTCCACAACTCCGCACCAAGGATGAGAACTAACACGATGAACTGCCATCACCCTTAGCCTTTCCTTTACCTGAATCAAACATAACCAAGTCTACTTACACCCAAGGGGTGTAAGTAGGGTGTGATCCTAATCCCAGTAGGATACCACCCAATGATTCCAAAGAGTAAGAAATACAATGTGAAAAAGCAAGCAGTTTTCAAACGCAAGGAAAAGTAGTGTTAAAATTTCAAGAAATGAAACCTCTAATTGAAAATAGTTTTCAATACAAAATTTTTAGAATATTAACAAATTAAAACAAAAATGTTAGATACTGTAATTTACTTCCAAACACACCCTAAGACATGGGTAGATAGTAAAAATCCAATGAGCAACAACATTGGGAACACCCCTAGGCACTAGGTTGTCTTGGGCCCTATGTACCTCGTACCTCGGTGTAAAGTAACCATAGAAAAATCTTTTCTCGTGCATGAGCCACTAGTAGAGAACATACCCATAACCTAGTGGTCCTCAATAATCATCCACATAGTTTAGTTAGAGTTGTCGTTATCCAAATGCTAAGTGAAACAGGGACAAAACCCATCTGGTCCACTAGCCGTACTAGTACAAATCCGCCCCACCTAGGTACCTGGGCTTCCCCTTTTGTGCTCAATCAATTCCAGCATGCATCATAAATAAATTTTCATATAAAACACAATTACTGGTCAAAAACAACCAATACAGTAGCTATCACATTTTATACCACTTAAAACATGCAACAAAACACTTAGATTTTTCATAAAACAATTTCTCAAAATCTCGTAGTGTTTCGGACACAAAACTCCTTATAGACCTCACTTTCATACTATGTTCATATATTTAAGCTTCCAAAACATAAAGGGAATCCTACTACATTTCAGTGAAAACACAAAATCATTTTTAGGGAAACCCCATATGGTTCAAGAAACGACATCATTGCAATGTCTCCATTTTTACACAACACAACTCTTAGAATTTCATGTGGTTCACAAACACCATTAAAACCAGATTTTTCAGTAACAAACACAAGGTACAATCATTAAAAACAGTATTTTTATCCCTATTATAGTTCAATAAAATCAACTAGTTACTTTTAGGGTAGCCCCAATTAAACTAATAAAACATTTCTATGAAAAACCCCCAATTTCACATGAAATTGGCCTTTTGGATTCATTTTAAATACAAACACCACTAAAACTATATTTTTCAGAAATAATAAAATTGAATAAGCATGCAAATACCATAAAAACATTAGCAAATTCACAAAGATTTCATACACAATGGAATCACCTACCAAAACCAAGGAAACCCTTGAATCCTTTGTGCGAAAACTCAAACGCACCACCGCCGCACCTCAAGGAAGGTAAACCAGACCTAAAACCATAATTTCAGACCATAAAATAAAAGATAAAACCTTAATTTTTAAACCCTACTTCCTGGACATAAGGAACCTCAATGATAATGGAAGAAACCCTATGTAAATTGGATATAACCCTAAACAAATTGAAAGAAGAAAGGAGGAGAACAACATACTTAAAATATCTTGGAGAAATCGCCCCCCAAAATACCAGTATCTGATTTCAAAAATACTCAAACCTTCATGGGAGGTTCGAACAAGAATAGGTAGATCATTTAGGAATTTGAATGGGGTAAAAAGAGTAAGAATCGAAAGAGTTATGAAGGAAACAAATTACCTTTATAAATCTGTCCGAAATTTGGGTTCTTCAGAAGTTTAGACCTAAATCGCGATGCAAATGAGATGAAACGAGGGTGGGAGGATATTGGACGCGCTTCTGGGTTCAAGGGGCGTGTTTGGGGCTTGGAATCACCGAAAAATCCTTAAAAATGAATAAGTTATTAATTAATCAAAATCTATTTTTAAAACTGGAATTGGGCTTTCGGGCAGGCCCAATCCCTTAAATAAAACCCATATACACCTTGGTTATGGATTTCCAAAGGCTCCAAATTTTAATTTTGGTGTTAATATTTCAGGGGAGGAAATTTAAGAGTTTGAATGAGTGAAAAATATTAAAAAATGAATAAGTTATAAAAGAAACAAAATTTATTTTTAAATCTGGAATTGGGCTCACGGTTTGGCCCAATTCATGAAAACTTACCTATTCTCCATAAAAACTTTGGAAACCCCCCCAAAAAAAGAATCAATGGAAATTAAAAGAAAAATAAATTTAAAATAAGCTATGTATGTGACATCACAATAATCAATGCATAGGTGCATTGATTCATCATTCTTCTTGACGAAGAGGACTGGAGTACCCCACGGTGAAGCACTTGGGCGTATACAACCCTTCTCCAAATTCTCTTATAACTACTTCTTCAGCTCTTACATATCTATAGTGGCCATTCTATAAGGTGTATTTGATATAGGCGGATATCCAGGAAAAAGTTCAATTGAGAACTTAACCTCTCGGTCAGGAGGAAGACCAGACAACTCTTCAAGGAATACATCAGTGTAATCTCTCACGATGGACATGTCTTCAAGCATGATTATCTCATTTGTATCAATAATTTGATTTATATGTGCTTTCTTATAAGGTAACAATATCCACACTTGATATGATGATTCTAAAGAAGATTCATCTTCCTCTTTACACTTGTATAGAATTAGAGGATGATTTGGGATGTGAAGAGTGATCTCCCTTTCCTAACAGTTGATGTTGACTTTGTATAAAGATAGTCAATCTATACCCAAGATAGTGTCAAACTCCACTAAAGGAAGTATGATGTGATTTTCTAGGAGGTTCAGTCCACAGACATTAACCAGGGAGAAGTTATAAACCATGGACGCAATAATTTACCCATTCGTTATTCTCATAGATAACTTATCCTCCAAATTTTGAGGTGTGTTTGAATAGTTCTACTAAACTTGCAAGATATGAAAGAATGCATAGAACCAGAATCAAATAGTACATTTTAATTCTTGAATGAATAACTAGCATACTTTTCACCACATCATTGTTTGGATCCACCTCAGTAGTGGTGATAGCATAAGCCCTTCCTTGTTGCCTTGGAGGTTGTTGTTGATTTCCTCTAACAACCCTTAGCTTAGGGAAATTGTTTTCATAATTCTCATGCTACTTGCAGTTGTAACACTGCACCACTAGATAAGAGTTGATCTGAACCTTCATTTTTTCTTCAATATTAGTGGGATTTTTCATATCCCTTCAGGAGTTCTTGTCCAGATGTCCTAGCTTTCCACATTTGAAGCAATTATTGGTTACCTTTAGACAGTTCCTAGGATGCTTCTTCCCACAACTTTTACAAGTGTGATATTCAAGCTTTTTTTCATCATGGGATTTCTTTTTTGAACAACCCATATTGTTCTCCATTTTTCACTTCTTGTCATCGGGCCCACGAAACCACTGAGAGTCTCTAATCTCTACTTCAACCTTGAGGGAACAACAAAAAATCTCCTCATAACTATCGAAGTCTCGAATCACCAATAATTTTTGTAGACTTGGCTTTATCCTACTAAAGAAGTAATCCACCTTGATTTCAGTGTTCATGACAAAGCCAGAGATGTACCTTATAAGGCTTGTAAAGTTTGCTTCATACACCCCGATGGACTCATCTTCCTTCTACTTGAGACTGAGGAACTCTCTTTCTATCTTGAGATGGAGGGTTCAAGGGAAATATTTACTAAAAAACATCCTCTTGAATTCCTCCCAATCCATGGAATCAATTTCCTCTTGGGACTTTATATTCTTGATCAGTGTCCACCACTGATCAACTTCCCCATCAAAATGATAGACCGCCAATACAATTTTCTCTTCTTTCAAGCACTGGAGGAAAAATAATATCTTTTCAATGGAGTCAATAAACTGTTCCATGAGGAGGGGATTAGATGATCTGCTAAACATGGGAGGCCTTTTCCACATGAAGTATTCTATAAAAACTTGATCTTTCCTTTGAGGAGGAGGGAATTCCACATGATTCAAGTTATTATTCATAACTTAAGACAGCTGAGCAAGTACTGTCATGATGTTTTTAAAACTCATTCCTATCATATTAGGCATATCATTAGGGAAATCTTCACATTTCCTATCACATTGGTTGTTGGAACATGTTCTTTTATTTCCCTCCATTAACTATGAAAAATAATGTACAATTAGAGGGCTTGAATACTTAGTTATTTAACATAAAAATGAAACTTTTGAACATAAAAGGATAAACTTGTAGAGGAGAAGTATATCCTAACTTGTGATTCCTTAGGTTTAAATCTAGGTTATCCTAAATCTATTTCTTAACTTATATTCTTATGGATTTTTTTTATTCCCTTAATAATGGTTTTCACTAAGCTCATGAATTTACCAAAGAATATGCCTTGAGAGTGTCAAACTAAAAGTGCAGCAAGGCCCGTTGTCGTATACCAAGATACTCCAGGTCAAGCCTCAAACTCCTTGTCAAAGTTTTCACTCCTAGGTACATCTATTCTAGAACTGCCTCTACATGTTTTTATCCAGATAGGGGTGTATTTTTTTGATAAACCACTTACTCTATACTTACCAAAACTTAGGGGTGTTTTCTTATACTTAGTCTCATCCTTAAGGTTCTCACTAAGGTGGTTTGTTCCTAATCTCCAAAACCAACTAGACCATCCTTTGATACCAACTATAGTGACCCTATCCTTTTACATATAACATTACACAATTTTAATCATAATTACACATCAGAGTATAAGCCAAGGATCATAAAGTCTAGTGTCTTGAATGACTAGGTACATAATCAAACATTATAAAAAACAACTTTTTATTTAAACTCCATAATGAGATCCTATCTTAGATTGTGCTCATACATCTTCATAGGATAACCTAGGGATACCATAAAAAAATGGATGAGATAAAATCCAAATAAGGGAATAACCGTAAGAACAAAGCATTAGCATATGGTATAGAAGGCATGGAATGATGATATAAAAAGGCATAAAACATATGGAATCATAACATAAAAACATGGGATCATTAAAACATATAATCTTAGAAATGTGGAAGAAACATAAAACAAGAATTTATTATGATTCAAGGCTAACCTCCAAGACTGTTTCCTATAGTAGCACAAGCCAAGGCTAACCACCAAAACCGTTGCACATAGAAGCATAAGCTAAGGCTAACCGCCAAGACCGTCGCACATAACGTCTCATGAGACTCAAATTTACCCAATTCATTAAAGATCTATCTGAGTGCACCCATTTTAGCTTTTCATGAATATGTTTTCCGCATAAATAATCATACATAATCAATCTTATATAAACATAAGGGTTACCCATGGAAAGAATTGGGTACCACAATCATGTCAGAAAGCATAGAAAATGGTCGTATCATAAAAGCGTTCATGAAATAAATGAACTAAAATATACATGTAAATTCATAAGGGAAAATGGGCATATATAATGGTAAGTGATTTCAAACATAAGTCACAACATTTAAGAAAATTATTCAATAAATTTTGGCATAAAAACATTTTTGAGCGGTTTTAAGGAAAATACTATAGAGCCTTTAAAATAAAAAAGGGAACAATCCGTTATAAAAAACCAGAAGTGAACCAGGAAGGTTTTAAAAATAAAAATACTTATTTTATAAAGAAAATGGTGGATTAAAATATAAGATAGAGTGTACTTGAAATCAGATAAGAATTCAGGAAGTTCCATCAAAACATGTTTGCTTATCATGAAGTATTGAGGAGGGAATCACTTAAAAACATGTATATCCCCAAAAGATAATGATGAATGGAACTTGTTACATGAGTTTTTAACATTAAAATAGCATTTAGAAGGTGAAAATAAGAATAATAGATAACCTCACTTAGGTAAAAATAAATATAAAGAAACCCGAAGGAATAAAGGAGGTTCGGGTTGAATCTCTCACGGAATATAGGCATGGTATCGTGTGTACTTAAGAGGGGTTAATGAGAGAGAACGAGGATTATAATAACTTATAAATCATAAGAAAATTAAGGTTGAGGTGTGAAATCATACCCCCATTATTATTAATTACACATAAAATGTCATAGCATAGAGGACATTCTTGAATAAAAGTGAAATAGAGAGGATCCCTTACCTTAAGTCTGATGGTGTTCGCCACTTGATATTAATGACCTGAATAATAAAATTAGGTTCATTAATTAATAATTCCAGAACCTATTATATATGTATAATATTTAGTATAATCTTTTTAAGTTCATTTATAACCATTTTGATTGGTTATGAGGTTCAATTTCATTGTTCGAGTCCGTTTGCTTACTTAGTTTTAATAATTGGTTCACTTATATTCATGTTCAGATAAACATGTAAGATAAAGGTGGTTGTATAGAATTGAAGTTATATTTTATTATTGAACATACATAAGTTTACATGTTTGAAAATTTAATTTGGTTACTTGAAGTGAAGTTGAATCATTATACAAAAAATTAATGACAAACACTTGAATTAATTTTAGCGATTTTGCTCACAATTAACTTGTTTTGTATTATTATTTTACATCATGAGTGAATAAGGATTACAGAACTTTAAATAAGATAAAATATACATATAATATTATGGTTCAGCCGTAAAAATAGTTTAATGACCATAATTGAATATAGTAATAGAAATTGATAACTCGTCGTCCTCGATTGCGCTAAATTAACACATCTCAAATGGTGTTTTCATTGCTTTCAAATAAAAGGTGGGGAAAGGAGATATGATAATAACTTATTTCGTTATCATAACAAAATTACAGTACATGTAAGGTACTAGAGTTTTCATAACCTTTTGATGATAAGTGGTGAGGATAGAAAAGAAAACAAATGAACTTGAAAAGAAAAAGAAAGAAAGGAAAAGAGGAATTTATCTCTTGAATCAATCTTACTTGAGAGCCTCTTAAAGGGAGAAGATTTGGTATTTTGAAGATACTAGGGGCTATTGGATGTGAGGGAGGATCTTGGGGATATATTTGGGCAGAATTTTGGCAAGGCACAAGGCTTGATAGGAGTGAATAAAAGAGGGTGGAAGATGTGGTATTTATAGTGGGGGAGGAGAGTTTTCATAATATTATAATCATTAGTTTATTATTTTTCCATAAGACAAGAAATAGT
Organism: Viscum album; assembly: GCA_963277665.1. NCBI lineage: Eukaryota > Viridiplantae > Streptophyta > Magnoliopsida > Santalales > Viscaceae > Viscum > Viscum album. The sequence continues at coordinate 400,373,283 of OY728148.1, forward strand.
GATGATTCTATGAACAATAACAGTAATAAATGCATGATAGTTCTCGATTTGGGTTCTTACATCACTTATGATGTCAGGAATAGTGGATTTAAATTATAATGTATTTATATGAAAAATTAATGTATTTTACTATTCACTAAAAATTCAAGTATTTCAGAAAAATCCCAAAAATTCACCCCTACCATTTTTTGATGTGTAGAATCCAAAAATGAAATCCATTTTTCAAAAATAATTTTCTAAATATGATTAATTTAATATTTAATTAAAATCATAATTTACTTGAAAAATACAGATTTTAAAACATTTATTTTCTTATTCCCAAATATAAGTATATCGTACTTCCACTTGAATATTATTTATATACTATAATAGGTAAGGTTACTATTCATTATGGTATGTCACTATTCATAAGGCTAACATTACTATTCATAAGGGTATGTTACTATTCACCAAAAATTAAGTTGGTCATATTTGACTCCAAATAACTTATTAATCACAACCGTGTATGTTAGATTTTTGAAATTCAAATCACAAAAGTGCCAAAATTATGTTTAAAGGTCACATAGTAATTAGTAGTTCATTGTGTTGTGATTTCATGTGATTATATGTCATATTTATAAGAAGGAAATTTCCATTGAAAAACATTGGGTCGTTACACGTACCATTTGGCACTTACACCGCAGCTGACATCGATACATAATGTGTTCCATGTATCATAGTTGAGAAAGTATTCATCTGATATATCTTACGTTTTGATATAGAGTGATCTTGAGATCGATCTTAATTTATCTTTGACTGAGTGACCAGTCAGGATAGTTGATTCTGAGACCAAGGTACTTCATGGGAGGATGATACCTTTGGTTCATGTGCTATGGTAGCATGGTGCTGATATTCACGAGACATGGGAACATGAGGCACTGATGAGAGAGAAGTGGCCTCATTTTTTTTGGCATGAAAGCTTCTTCATAGGCTTTCTGGGGGCAAAAATTTTTTATGGTGGGGAGGTTGTAACATCACGTTACCTTGATCGGGTATGTTTTCCTCTTTTTCTAAGTACCCTTTCAATTAAAAATCTTTTTATGTATTTTTTTGGGTTTACCGCAGACTGCAGAACAGGTACACACCGTGTACCTGAAGTACACGTCGTGTACATGGTGTTGGTTTCATGTCAAGGACCGAGAGATCGTGTGATGAACTGGGAGATCATGTTGTGAGCTGGTACACATCGTTTACCTGAGGTACACATCATGTAGGGGTTAAATAGCGGTTTTTCAACCCAAGGCGACAGGTTTTTCGGCGTACTTATCCAGCGTGGCCTACACGTCGTGACCCCTTAGTACACATCACGACTCGGCTCGCGCCCAGACTTAAGTAATGCATTTGGGAGTGATACTCGGTCTATTATTCCCATAACTCTTGGCTCTCGATTCTAGACTCTCTCTAGGCAGTTTTCAGAGGCGCCCCACCTTCCGGTTCGATCTGATCGGCTTCAGATCTTCGTTGCATCTGTAGTGTGATTCTTGGGTAAGGTTTCTTCCTCATTCTTCAAGTTTCTCTCCTTCTATCCTCTTAGGATTTCAATGGATCACCTTGGGATTTATGGATCAATGTATTGTGGTGTTGGATAGGTAGAGTTTCGAGGTCTTCTACACCTTCGTTCTCGTTGACGGGTGTCATTGCGAGCGTTGTTCTTCAGAAAAGAGGTAGGTAGTTCCGTCCTGATTTTCCAAATTGATTACCATCATATTGATTGATTTATTTACATTACTAATTTAAATTCAAATGATCAATCTTGATTTCAGTTTCTTTGATAAAACCCAATTCTGGTGAATTGGAAGATTTGAAACAGTTTTGGCACAAAAATTTGGAAAACCCCCAATTCCATTGAATTGGGGTGAGTTTGTGGAAAATTGTCCGATTTAGATTATTGAATTTAAATTGTGGATTTGATGGAAAAAATTTCAATTAAAATTTTGAATTTAATTGTAAAAAGGAATTGTGAAAAAGATGGAATTTGGTTTTGAATGAATTTCAAACCTGGGAATGGCTTAAAATTATTTGATAGAAACTTAGTGGTTTTGTCTTATGAAAAAAGCATGTTTTGAATAAAACATATTTTGATTTTAAATAGAAATAAATTGGAACTTTTTAAATGGAAGAGTGGGATTGATCATATTTTTAAGTAGTCTTAAAATAGTTCACCCATCATGTAAGAGTGCATGCAAGCGTTAGGTAGTTAGTGAGTTATTTGGATACACTCTATGCTACGACAGCGTTCTAAAACATACATGCGGCGGGTCAAATCCCTGATGGGTTAGTGATGAGTCCCCTTTGGCCAGTTTCATAAGGTTGTGTGTATACAAATTTTATTGAGTTCATATAAAGCGCATGGAATCCTATAACTGGTTAATACTATCGTATCTTTTGGCAGATGACCATATTGCCCACTTGTTTATTTATATTTGAGATATAAATGTATACCAATGTTTGTTTGAACTGATTTACATGCCTAATGAATTTATATAAACTATTTTATATAAATGTTTTACTTAAGCCATTGTTTTAGAAATATTCTATCTCTTGTTAAGTAAATCCTACGCTTTAAAAGAATTTCCATCATTTTGAAACTATTTAGCATGTTTTGTTTAAATATGATTTTGAATTTCCAAACCTGTTTATTTTAAAAATTGAAATCTTTTATTTGGATAATCTATATTTGGAATCTATTATGGAATCTTTGGTGGTGTCCTACTAGGGTTAGGCTCACACCCTACTTTTGTCTTCGGGTGTTTATAGACTTTCTCCTTCCAGGCTCGAGCAAATGGAAGGGATCTCTTGGAGGTGGATCCAACTGTTGAGATTTGGAATTGGTGAGTTGTGTCCTTAGGGACTTTGGTGATGTTTCCTATTTTAGTACTTGGGTTTTAGTACTTTAGCTTTATGCCTTTTTGTATTCTGGTGCCTTACGTCCATTGGAGTTTTCTTTTGATATGCATACTGTTTTTTTTTCTTTTACTTCTGCATTCTTGTGGAAAAAATCATTCCAACTTGTATGTTGTATGATGTAAGGTGTTAGTCATTGACCCATGAAGATCAGTAAGGCCCTTCGGGTTATGTCAGGGCTGACTCGGTTATCGGGTTACCAGGATACCTAGGATGGTTCGCGACAATGAATCCCCTACCTTAAAAGGGTGTCAACGTTCTTTGCATAAGAACAGAACAATGTTGTGTATCTTGATCACCTCTCCCGCAAGAACTTCATCCACCTGAGGACGCCGCGCCACAACCACACCAACAAACAACCAACAAAAATCCTTTAGAAACATGGAGATCAAGTTCCATCACATGGAAAGAAGGAACGAGAGGAAATAGATTGAATAAACTGCAAGAATGGAGGTAGAAAATACCTTGGATCAAAGACGGATTGAATGAGGGAAGCTAGGGATCGATCCTTGATAAATGAATACCCTAAATGTCAAAGAGGGGGTCGCCTGGAATTGAGAGAGAGGTGCTGCACCCATAAGGTTTGACAATCCCGAGTGGCTTAAAATGTTCAAAACTTACAACATCAGGGAGTTAGTTACATGACGTGTAATCCTCTTTCATGTAGTGTAATCCTCAGGGTTCGGTTCCTCCAAACATGTTGCCTTTTTATTTATTTAACCCTGAAAATCTACACATTGTGAACCTAACTTACACAACATAAAATTCTTACATGACATGTAATTATTCCTATTTCCAGCAATTCATAGCCAAACTCCTTCAGACCTCCTCCGAGCCTCCTTCGAGCACCTCAGTCTTTAGAAACACGCAAAGGGTCAATCCATGTGGATCTGGGCCCTTACAATCATCTTTTACTGCCACCATGAATAATTTTTACTTTGAAGGTTCCTTTAAAAATTTACAATGTTATTTTTCAAGGATAATGTTTTCCTTTTTAATTGTGTAGTTCTTTGTTTTAAATAAGTGATTTCAAAATGGAAAGGTTGTTTTCCTTAAGAATATTTTTATGAGTGTAATGTTGGAAATTTCAAGCTTTTATGTATTGTGATTATGTTATGGTTCTTGGGAATTTTTATGGTGATGGGTAGTTTCATTATAAACCAAGGATGGGTGATTACATTATCAACCAATGATGGGTAGTTCCGTGATAAATCAAAGACGGGTGGGTCCATGATATCCCTCCAATGCATTGGGTATGGAAGTCGACCGTATGGTCATTCCATTTATAAGATTGATTGTAAGAGTGATATGGAAATGATGTCTCAAGTAATCTACATGTTTTATCTATTATTTATATGGGGTTTTATGGGAATCTTATGATTTCTCAAGGTAAGATAATAATATTATATTTAGAGGAAAATATATTCTACTTTTTAAGGGTGAAAAGTATAAATTTGTGAAAAATTTATTATGAGTTTTTCATGTTTAAATGAAACATTTATGAGTTTTATTTTGCCTTTAAGATTTATTATGAAATGTTTTATGAAAATATTTGGGCAGATGAGGTGATTTCTTGGGTAATAAAATGTTTATTTTGAGCCCAAATTTTATTTTGAAAAGACAAATTTTTATAAGTATTCATAGACTAGAAATTTCTTTCTTTCCTCTTATATATCTTACTAATCTTTTTGTGATTATCCCACATTTTAAAATATTTTTCATAGGGCTTGAGGATGGTTAGAGGAAATAAAGAAATCAAGTTGAAATTCGTGAAGATTTTTTATAAAAAGAAATGATGTTTTACTTGAAAAGTTTTATATTGTGGAAAAAATTGATACTCAATAGAAGTGTCCACTTTGTAATATATGATATTATTATGTAAGATTTATAACCTAACCCTCTAAAACTCTAAACCTAAAAGATATTTGGGAATGTGAAAAATTGAATTCTAGTTTAAAGTCACTAGAATATGTAATGTTTAAGGTTAGGTCCTTACAAATTACCACTAACTACGACTAATTACAACTAATTTTTTCTAATTACTGCTATTTTTTTCTAATCGCCGCTAATTTTTTCTAATTACTACTAATTAAAGCTAATTACCTCTAATTACAGTTAATTACCAATAATTTTTTCTAATTACCATTAATTTTATCTAATTACCACTAATTATTTATCAATTATCTATAATTAATATAAATTACAAATAATTACTGCTAATTACAACTAATTATTGCTAATAATTTTTAATATAAAATAAAAAATAAAAATATTAAAATATATACCTAAAAATGATGTTTTTCTGGAATTAAAACACTGATTTGATGCTCAAATTGTCAGATCCCTGGAAAAATAAAAAAAATCTACAGAGAAAAACCAAAAAGACCAAGGAAGTGAGAAATTTTTGTAGAAAAATTATGCAACGACTGTAATTATAGGTTACATTAGTTGCGATAAGACTATTTGTGACGAGTTCCGTCACAAATAGTTCCCACCATAAATAAGTATGGTGGTGATATAAAACTATTTTTGATGGGTTCCATCACAAATGTTGCTCTGCCGATAGATTATTATATGACGGGTCCCGTCAAAAATAGTGGCGGAGGTATAAAACATTTGGGACGGAACAATTGCGACGAGTTCCGTCGCAAATATTATTTTGGAAGTAGAGTATTTGCAATGAAAAATATATTCCCATCGCAAATACTAATCCCATCGAATGGCGCACATTCACGCCAAATTATTTGCGACAGAATATACATACCCGTCGTACATAACTAAAAATAAAAAGTTATTTGCAACGAGAACCATTCCTCATCACAAATAGTTTGGTTAGATGGACTATTTGCGAAGGGATCCCACCCCATCACAAATAACCCGCCGAAAATAGTAGTTTTTCCCGTAATATTGTGTTCATATAGGATGAACCTACCACCTATGGGGTATACATGGGTTTTTCGAAAGAAAACTAGCATTGATGGTAGAGTGTTTACAAATAAAGTTCATTTGGTGGGAAAGGTTATTAGAAGATTCATGGTATTGACTATGAAGAAACCATTTTACTAGTAGCTTTGATAAGGCTCGTTAGGATTTTACTTGTTATAGAGACTTATTTTGTTTATGTGATTTACCATATGAATGTTAAAATATATCCCCTTAATGAAAATCTCTCTGATAATGTGTATATGATACAACCCAAAGGTTTTGAGGATCCAAATGGTGGTGCTAAGGTTTGCAAGTTTCAAGGATCCATTTAGGAATTGAAACAAGCATCTTGAAGTTGGAATATTTGTTTTGATGGTGCAATCAAAGAGTTTGGTTTCATAAAAAATAGGGATGAATCTTTTATATATAATTGGGGTAGAGGGAGCATTATCGCATTTCTTGTGTTATATGTGGAAGATGCACTAATCATCAAATATGGTATCCTTTTTTGGATGTTTGTAATGGATTGGTTGAAAAAATGCTTTTTGGTGAGATACATGGATGGAACGACCTACATACTAAGTATAAAGATCTATAAAGATAAATCTAAGAGGTTTCTCTACTGATTTGCACCATCTCTATGTCTGGTCATCCTTCCCTCTCGGCTAGTTACCAAAAGACTAGAGATGAACACAAATGGGCCTCTAACATAGTGTAAGTCACAATTAGAATGGGCCAATCATTTGTAAGTCCTGCACCAAACATTAGCTAGGCACATTTCACCTAGAAGTCCACTCAACATGACTTTAAACTGCATGCAAATGGTCCTAGCCGCATGGCCTTAAACAACATGCATAATGGTCATGGAACCAAAGTATTAAAAGGCGCTACCACGATCCTTGTCACACAACCTTAAACGGTATGACATACTACATCAAATGACACTAGACTACACGAGTTTTGATTCCCTTTACAAAGATATGCAGGATACCCTTATCATGGGCCTAATCCCAATGGCAACACAATTTCTGCCTCCTCACAACCCTTGATCCTTCCTGGATGACACACAACTTCAACATAACCCCTCTTACTTGGTATCCACCTAAAGTGATACCTTTTCCCAAAAATGCCCCCATCATTACGTGTGTGCTTCTTCAGTTGTGGAGTTAGTCTATTTGACTTTATCATAGGCAATTCAATCGAAAGGGGTTCCCTGTTTTTGGTGTTCTTGGTCGCTGAGAGAGAAAAAAGGGAGAGGGACTGCAATGACGGTTCTTATTTGTTGGAGAAGGAGAAGAAAAAAAGAGAGGGATCAAGGAAGAGAAGTTGTTCGACATCCTTGGTGCTAGGTGAGGAGCTTTATGAAGCTCCTGGTGTGCTCCTATTGCAAAATGCAACAAAGATTCCTTCCTTGGATTGTGAAGAAGCTGTTGCTTCATGGCACTTGTGCCTAGAGAATGGCGACGGGGAGGATGAATTTCAATGCAAAACTTCATCTAGAGCAAGAGGACTTGACATCATTGGAAGGTGGTAAGTCTGAGCCTCAGTAAGGAGGCCTCAAATTGTTTTTTTAGTCTCTTCATGTTTTCGTATATCATTGGGTTGTGATGCGTAATGTTTGAGTGTGTTGTGTGAGCCTGTCCAAGGTGCAATGTATACGTCGATACCTCGAGCTCGAATTGACCGCGAGCTTTAGGTTCAACGTGAACTTAACCTTCAAATAGTTTCTCTGATTTGTTTGCTTGAGTCTTTCTTGTATTTCCTGTACTTTGCTTCTCATTGCATGAAAACCTGTTATGATCATGTCTCATACATGCAAGTCAATTGATCAAGTCTTTGCATCCATTGTCTTGCTTTCCTTTATCGATGAGGAATATGTTGAACGATTCGCTTTTGTTTGATTCTTCTTGACTTTTAGACTTTTTGATGTGTTCGAGATATGAAAATCAAAATGTTCTTATTACTATTTAGCTTGGAAACATGTTGTATATGGTTTCTTGCTTGTTGTTTGACAAGTCAAGGTATACTATGGTTTTGTATAACTTGAATATGAGATGTTATGATTATTTTTTTTGTGTTATACTAGATTATAATGTATCTTGGCCATTTGGTTTTCTTTCCTAATCATGCATTTAACAACTCGTGTGCAAGCTTGAAATTTTGCTAGCATGATATTGTGATTTAATCATTGGATAAATCATTTGTGATTCTAAATATTGGAATTGGAAACAATTATATTTTCTTGTTTATTGATTTCATATAATTAAAATTGGAATGATAAACATAATTAAAATTCACATTTTGCAATTTTGAGAACCTATATTAAAACCATGTAAAAAATATTATGTAAAATATGAAGGATTTGGTTAAGAATTAAAAAAATGAGAAACTGTCAACGAAGGATCGTTGATCTTCAAAATTCTCAAACAAAATGAGGTCGTCCATTGATATTTTGAAAAGACAGGTCTTTAACTCCAATTAAGGATATGTTTTTAACTCAAATTAAGGATATGTTTTGGTACTCCAAATCCATTACCTAGTGTTTTAATGTCCCATCAGAAAGGTCAATCAACCTTTAAAGTCCTTTAATTTAAAGGTTCCTTGGACTAATATTACCCTTTTTCACTATGTGCCTTCAAAGATTTCATAAAAAAAAAGATGGGGACAAGCCACCATACTCAAAACTAGCATCACCAACAACACTCCCTCTTTTTCAAGTCACAAAACATGGGTAATATTAATTAAAAACAATAATCATAATAATAAAATAAAAAAAAACCAATAAACTTAATTGTAACTCCTTATTTCACCCACTTTTATCACCATAACAATCCAAACCCCCCTAAAAAAAAACTTTTATGATGGCATGTGGAAAGCCCAATCCATCATAACAACAAATGCAATCATAAGAAAAACCCATATTGTCTTTTATAAAACCTAATTTACCACACTAATTATACTTATTATCCTTCCAATTAACAAAATTCAGGCCAGCAATATCGATGACTTTTCTCTCTTCTAACGTTGTTCAACAGTATAGTATTTCAATAGTAATAAGAAGATTAATTTATACGCATTGTGATTCAAACCGGCACAATTCGATGGACCGGATAAGGAATAAAGCAAACAGACCACCTCACCTATTGACGTGCAAAGCCTGCCGGCTTCTCCGTTAACTTTATCTTCCTCCGCGCCCTTCTCTTCCAGCTCTCCAGCTGCTTCTGTTCGCCCTTGTTCTCTGTTTCTGCAGGGTTTAACATCGAACACGAGGTGGGCATGGATTCCGGGGTCAGCCCCAATCCCTGGGCCCCCTTCGATGGCTACACCAGGGACTGCTCCAAGGAGATCTGCAGCTTGCACTGCCCAGAGTGGTGTGCCATGATCTTCCCTCCCCCGCCGAACAAGGACGACGACTCCGGCAACTCCTTGTCGCCACTCATCATCGCCCTCATCACCGCCTTGGCCACCGCCTTTCTCCTCCTGACCTATTACACCATCATCTCGAAGTTCTGCCGGAGGGGGGGAAGCTTGAGAGGGGGTGCCGACAACGACGACGCGGGTGCAGATCTGGAGGGAGGGAGCCGGGATCAGGAGCAGTGGCCGCCGCAGCCAGAGGGTTCGAGAGGATTGGAGGAGGCGCTTATCAAATCCATCGCTATCTGCAAGTACAGCAAAAGGGATGGGGCGGTGGAAGGCACGGATTGCTCCGTCTGTCTGAGCGAGTTCCAGGAGGAGGAGAGCCTCCGTGTGCTGCCCAAATGCAACCACGCCTTTCACGTCCCCTGCATCGATAAGTGGTTGAAGGCTCAGTCCAACTGTCCCCTGTGCCGCTCCAACATCACGCCCCTAAATCCCCACCCTTCACCTCCACCGGCGTCGGCGACGGCTATGTTAGAAACTGCCGGGCCCCAAAATTCACCGGGATCACGCTCGACTTCGCTCCAGATCCACCGACCTAGCGATGCGGTTGTGATGATGGTGGAGGATCTGGAAAGTGTTCGCCGGGAGGAGATCGTCGCGGTGAGCTTTGTCGCCCAGCGAAAAACTAAAACCATCCTCGAAGCTCATCCCCGGAGAGATGAGGAGAGGGAAAGAGGAAAAGCTTCTCAAAACATCATCGAGATCCTCGCGGTAGAGGAGGATGAAGGATCTGATTCTTCTTCTCAGCATCGAGGTCTCCGATCGATCGACCATGCGCTGCGCGGTGACGAAGAAGACGAAAAAGGTAATCTGCAGATTAGAAATTTCTGCAGATCTTCTTCTACGGGGAACGGATCGACAATACGGATCGAAGGACAACTCGAAGAAGGAGACGAAGAAGGTTCTGGAAATCGAATTACAGGATGATTTGTAAATCGGGCATGTAACCTGCATTTATTTTAACTATGAATTATTAAAATTTTTGATATTTGAATTGAAGATAAATAAATTAATATAAATAATTTTGCAATATATATATTGTGTGGTCTCTCTTACGCTTGATCCAGATTGAACGAACAAAGGGAGAAGTTCGACTAGAGCAAGGAGAAGCAAAGGTGAGCTATGGCGTCAACCTTGCTGCTTACCTGCAATCCAAGTTCAATCCATGGTTCCAGGCACCGGATCTCAGTGATTCACGCCTTATCAGTCGCTTGCCGCGGCCATCAGAGAAACAAGAGGTTCCTTGTGGTGGCAATAACCGAAGGCTCCGCGAAGCCGACCGATTCAGAAAAATCGATTCCGGCATGGGCGAGGCCGGATTCGGAGGAACCTCCTCCCTGGGCTCGAGGTGAGGCGACGCCACTGAAGCGGAGCTTCGAGATTCCTTTCTACGCCTACCTGCTGGCTTCCGCGGTCACTGCGATCGCTGCCGTAAGTTCAAGAATGTCATATTCTTATTACGGAAGCATAACCGCGACGAGAGGAACCGTGTAAACCCTAGATCCATTCGTTTAGAAGATAGAGACTTACCGCTTCAATTGGCACAGGTCGGATCTGCTTTCGAGTATGCCAATCAGAGGCCTGTTTTCGGGATAGTGAAGCCGGACAGCGATTTCTATGCTCCATTGCTCGGGTTTTTCGTCTTCACGGGCGTCCCTTCTGCGGTAATTCTTCTCCCTTTTCATTCTGGCGGCATGCAATTCGATGGTAACTGAATCGGATTCATGATTCATGGGGTGGAATAGGCCTTCCTGTGGTTTAAATCTGTTAAAGCTTTTAACAAGGATGCTGAAGAACAGGATAAGAGGGACGGGTATTCTTGATACAGTTTGGATTTGCAATGATTGTTCGAACGCGCGTTGAGAAGAAGTTTCTGGTACCTCTCATGGGTTCTTTGTCTATCCTCGTCCCAAAAATGGTAATCTTTCCTGTCTATGATCCTGAATTTGTTAATGTCCAAGCACATGCACACCAACTCAACCATATAAGAAATTGACAAATTTATCCAAGCCTAATTTTGAGGAAAACAATGTCAATTTTTAGCTAATGGCCATCGATTAATTCGACCATCTCCAACCTAGTCAAAATGACGGGGAACACTATTTTAGCGTAAAAAACATCTCCAAATGGATGCTATTTTCCGCATCAAAATGGAGTTCTACTACAATGCACTCTCATATTTGGCATTGCACTTTTGAGATCAACTTCAACTTATAACGTCATTTTAGCGTAGGATTACTCCATTTTGAAGTTATGAATGGTAAAATCTACCCCAATCCAATTACTCTATTTTCCATTTCAAAAATAATATTTTTTGAATATTCTTCTATATATTTTTTATTATTACTTTTATTCAACACATTATATTAAAATTATTTTTTTTTCATAAAATTAACTAATGTGATGTATTATGATATGTAATAAGATTAATAATTAAATTAAATTAAGCCTTGGGGGCGTAAGTCTAGTGATTATGTCTTTTAAGGGTCTTGCGGGAGGTTTCAGGTTCGAGTTTCCCCCGAGTACTTGTAGGTGTCGTAGATTTTATTTGTTTCTTTGTATCCCCTTCCTCCGAATTGTTGTAATAATTAAATTAAATTAAATTATTTATTGATTAATAATTAAATTAAATTAAATATGATATCTTTGTTTAACAATATCAATTTAAATATAATAAATTATGTTTTATTTTTATTATACATTAATATAATGTATTTAAGTTATTACAGGTGATTTAATTAAGTGATTTTTTTAAATTAGTTAAATAATAATTATTTATTTATATATTGAAAAATAAAGTTTAATATAATAATAAAATTAACTACGTAAGTAATTAATGGTTTAATTAAATTAAACTTGGACTTGTTATTTAATAATATAAAATTAAAAATAAAATAAAATTGTATGCTATTTAAAACGATATTCAATTAAAAATGCATAAAATTACAATGGATGCTCGATTACAATTAATTTTCTAAATCAGCATATCGTTGTCATAGATGCTTGTATTGCAGAGTGTGATATGAGTATCCTTATTCTTGATTCTTTTATGATGACTGAGTAAGTGCTGAAATCAAACATTGTCATCCATCGTTAACTCAGTAGTTGGAGCCGACACTTCCATCACATTTATAATTAGAGCATTCAAATCACATTCGTTTACCCTTAACTTTAGTTTATCCTTATGCAACTTAAATTTATCCTTAACTTTTGTTTTTCCTCATCTTTAGTTTACCCTTAGCTTTAGTTTTACCCTCACTTAACTTTAATTTACCCTCAACTTTTCTTCACCGTTACTTTAGTTTACCCATACTTAACTTTATCCCTTAACTTTGTTTTACCTTTACGTAATTTTGTTTTACCTCTTACTTACCTTTAGTTTACCTTTACTTACATTAGTTTACCCTTAGCTTTAATTTACTATTATCTACCTTTGTTTTACTTTTACTTAAATTTGTTTCGTCCCTTAACTTTAGTTGACCCTTAAACTTCGTTTTACCCTTAGCTTTAATTTATTCATACTTAACTCTAATTTACTCTTATTTACCTTTAGTTTACCCTTATTTAGTTTTGTTTTACCCTTACTTTTCGTTTACCCTTAATTTTAGTTTACCCTTAGTTTGATTTTACCCTTTTATTTTTTTACCCTTACTTGGCTTTACCTTACTCTTACTTAACTTTAGTTTACAGTTAATTTTTGTTTACTCTTACTTTTGTTTTTCCCTTAATTTTGTTTCACCTTTACTGAACTTTTGTTTACGTTTACTTAACTTTAGTTCACCCTTAGCTTTAGTTTAACTTTATTTACCTTTGTTTTATCCTTAACTTTTGTTTTACCCTTAACTTTCGTTGACTCTTACTTAACTTTAGCTTATCATTACTTAACTTTGTTTTACTTTTACTTAACACTATTAATGAATAAATAAAATAAAATAAAATAAAATAAAATTGCATGCAATTTAAAATGATATTCAATTAAAAATGCAGAAAATTGCAATAAATACTCAATTACAATTAATTTTCTAAATCAACCTATCGCTGTCGTAGATGCTCGATTAATGCATTGCAGAGTGCAATATGAGCATCCTTATCCTTGATTTTTCTATGCTGAATGACTAATTGCTGAAATCAAACATTTTCATTCGTCGGTAACTCAACAGTTGGAGGTGACTTCCCGGTGTGAGCAGACTAATCGTTGAATTCGCTATAATAATGTGCCATCATCATATTGTTCCTCTGCACTGCCTGGTGTATTGCTTCTTGCATCTTCAAATGCATTTTTAACTGCATCATTGGATGGAGATGAAGAAGAAGATGACGACAATGATGATCAAATTTCAAAATGAATATCAGAAGGAGCTTTGGTATTGTAATTCATTTTGGTACTCTTATCGAGCATTTATTCTCAAGAACTGATACAATCATGATGAGGTTGGATGAGGATGAAATTCATCCAACCATTAGAATCAATATGAAATCCATCCAACGGTCAGGATGAATATGCGATCATGATAAGGTTAGAGAAAGTTAACACTTATCCAACGACTGTGATCGAAATGAAATCCAAAGGATGACTGTGATCGTAGTGAAATCATGATAAGATTGATATAAAGATAAAATCCATATGACGGTTCATTTCAAAATGAAATCCGTCCAACAGTTGGGATAAAGGTGTAACCATGATAAGGTTGGATGAGAAAAAAATCCATCGAACGATTGAGATTAATATGAAATCCCTCTGATCATCTATTTTTTTACTCAGAATGTTAAAAACGAGTGAAATTTAATTAAAATATGAATAGATCAAAAAATATATTAAAATAATGAATAAGTATTATTAATTATATATATATATATTTTAAAAATGATAACAAATACTTAAAATAAAAATGAATACATATATTAATTATGCAAATTACAATTGTATTAAAAATATTAAATGTTAATCAATAAATATGTATAAATAAATATTAAACATGGATATGCGATCGTGATAAAGTTTGATAAAGTTAAAACCCATCTGACGAATGCTATCAAAATGAAATCCAATGGATGTACGAGATCATAGTGAAATCATGATAAGATTGACATAAAGATAAAATTCATCTTGCGGTTCATATCAAAATGAAATTTATCCAATAGTTGGGAAGAAAGAGCATTAATGATCAGGTTGGATGAACACAAAATCCATCCAACGATTGAGATTAATATGAAATCTGTAGAGACTCTGGTTTTACTGTATAAGATTTTGGAATATTTTCAAAAACTAGGCGTCGAGACGACGTGCGTGATTCTGAGACCCGGTTAGTCCAGAATTAATTTTATAAAAATATTAAATATAATTTATATCCCGTGTGCCCAGTTTTACTGAAAAAGTGGAATATCTCTTGAACGGAGTCTCTGATCGGAAATCTGAGACCATAGTTGAATCTGGAGCGTATGGTTTACCATAGACACGATCTAAGTTTGGTCGGTGCGGGACGCTCAGATGGGGAAGTCATTAGCGGGTGCATTGGATGAATTAATTAATTAAATTAATTTATATAATAACCCTAACCCAAATAAATCACAAACGAAGACTCAGATGGGAAATCTGAGACCACCTTTGAGTTCAGAATGTGGAGTTTACTCTTAAGTGTGACCTAAAGTTGGTCGGTGTGGGACATCCAGTAAAGACATGTGTTGGCGGATGTGTTTAATTAAAATAAATAAATTATTTTTTTATTTTGAATTAAATGACCTAAATTGTTTTCCACTGTTATGGAAAATTGTCAGGGTTAGCCGCATGACTCTGGGATTGTTGAGAGGGGCTTTCACCCCTTCTTCATTGGCGGTTTGAGACCGAACGACGACCGATGATCAAATTGAGGTGAATCGGCAGACAACAAACACAACAGATCACCTTCATGGCTAGCAGATGCGTTCTTCAGCAACGATCGATCCATAATAAAAGCAGGACTCGTCATTTGTGGTTTCCGCCCTTATGATTAAAGGATTGAGCATGATCAAATTTGTTTCCTTGGTTTGCGTTCAAATGAACTTTCATATGAGCTCGTGTATCGACATAAATTATTCTTTCAATTTATTTCTTGTCCATGCCATGTTTCTCACCCCGGTTTCCCCGCTATGAAATCGTTGACCAAGAACGCTAGGCCAACAATGTTTATCACCTTTGTTATTGGTGCTTTTCTCCCACCGTTCTTCGCGCTATTCATCGTTGGATTACAAGGTCACGACTTGACATTGTCGAGGCAGGTTCGAGTGCAATCGAACCCCCAGATTTGTTGCGGTGGCACGAATGACACACAAATCGACGATTCGGTACTACAAGTGTGGATTAGTGATCAAAGATGGTTCATGATTAGATCGGTGATCCCCGTTTTCACGGTTGGCACGTGGTGATGATGTGCGGTGTGATAAGATCGGTTCAGAGCAGAGGTCGTGCACGAGGTCTCATGACGGAGGCTGCTCAGCGTGGACATGATAGTGGTTGGACTTGGATCTCCAATGAGGTGGCCGGATGTGGTCAACGCAGTGAGCTTTAATATGATTAATAATAATAATAATGACGATGAGTTAATTAAATTAAAAGAGGATGGTTATTATTAATATCATATTCAATAATAATAATGGTGTCATAAAAATTGTGACTGACAAATTAAATGGTTTTAATTTAATAAAGAAAAATCGTTTTAAATGGTGAAAGGATTGAATATCATTTTTATGAAAAAAAAGATGAATTAATAGTGAGATTTGAGCTTTTGGGGCGCCACGCATAGTGGGTGCGAGCTGCTTGGCTCCTCTTTAATATAATTTATATTGATTATAATATAATTGTTAGGCAATCGCTGAATGCGGTTGCTGATTTCAACGGGGTGGGCTGCCCACCCCCACCAATCCCTTCCACCCATCGTTGCATTGCCTATAAATGGGTAGTGCAACCCCCCTTTTGTTTTCGATAGATTAGTAAGAGATACTCATGTGGAAATGCTCTAATGAAATTTTTGTCTCTCTCTTCCACTTTCTCCTCTTTTCCGATACTCAATTTTTCTCTGTTTTATTCTTTGTTTTTGTAACACGCGTTATCAACATGAACGCTCAAAGAGGGAGAACTGTATGTTTATTTTAAACCTTATTCTCATAGCTTGGTTCGACAATTTTAATTATTTATTCTTTTAATCTCAAACTTTATTTTCATCGCTTGATTGGACGATTGCTAATTATTTATATAATATTATTTATTTACCGTCGGATTGGACGATTTATGTGATTTATTTAATTACCACCATAAAGGTCGGGTTGCCACCAGTTTGGATGGTTTTAATTTATTTATTTTGCAACGTTTGATTGGATGATCAATTAATAAATCAACACACAAGAAAGTTTTAAACGAGTAATGTGATATATTAATTTATTTATTTCAAACCCCCACATGAAAGATTTATTAACCGATTAAGGTGATATATATATAATATTAAATAATAATAATAACCCGATTTTAATGTTTTTTTGATACTGTTTTATTTTCTTTAACCCTAATGCAAATTATTGTTGTATTCTTATTTTGAATAATAATAAAGTTTTTTTTCTATCTCCTAGTTATCATCATGTCAAATCTCACGAAACTCAAATTCATCGCCCTTGATATTATCGGAAGTAATTACATGTCGTGGATGATGGATGTTGAAATTCATCTTTAATCGATGGATCTCACAGAAACAATTAAAGAAAATAATTCACAAACCCTCCAAAATAAAGCAAAGATGATGATATTCCTCAAAAGACATCTCGATGAGGGTTTGAAATGTGAATACCCCACAGAAAGAGATCCATGTAAGCTCTGGAAGAGTTTGAAAGAGATGTATGATCATCAAAAGGAGGTTGTTCTTCCAGCGACTCATGATGAATGTAATGCTTTACGGCTTTTGAGACATTAAAAGAGTCAGTGATTACAATTCTGTCATGTATAGAATTGTATCACATCTAAAGTATTGTGGTATTGAGATTACAAATGCCGATATGCTTAAAAAGACATATACAACATTTCATGTATCTCACATTACCCTACAACAACAATATCGCTTGCGAGGGCATATAAATTATTCTGATTTCATATCATCATTACTTGCAACAAAGAAGAACAATGAACTTTTGATTAAAAATCATCAGTCTCGTTCTACTGGTTCAACAGTAGCATTTCTTGAAGCAAAGGCTACATTTCATGAAAATAATCACGGAAGAAGTCGGGGACGTGATTCTTGTGGCGGACGTGGTTTTGACGGCAGACGCGGTCGAGAACGTGGTCGTAACCATGGGCCTGCTCGAAATGAATATCATAATCAAAGAAATATCAGCTCAAACAGAATCCTGAAGATTCCTGTTACAAGTATGGCTCTAAGGGACATTGGTTTCGAGTTTGCCGAACCCCAGAGCATCTTTGTAAGCTCTATAAAACATCTCTTGAAGCAAAGACAAAATAACCACATTTTGATGAGACGTTCTATAAAGGGAAAGAAAAAGATGTGAATTTTACTGAGAATCACGAGCCATCAAATGATGATTTCACTTACCTCAAAACATGTGATTTTACTTGTGAATTTGATGAGATGATAGCTGGAAATTATTCAGAAAAATTACAGTAGTTATAATATATGATATGTTGTTTTGTTATGTATGCTTTATATTTTTGGATGTTGTATTATTTGAATTTCAAAAGGCGTTTCTTATAATATTATTGTCTTTACTTTTAAGCATTGAAATAGATTGCGTAAACATGACAGATATTTGTATACCAGATAGTGGAACAACGCACACTATTCTTAAGAATAAAAAATATTTTTTTGATGTTAAATCAACAAGACTAATTACGAATACTATATCAGGTTCTGCGGATCTGATAGAAGACATTGGTAAAGCGATTTTTTCTTTACCTAATGAGACACAATTCTTTATTAGTGATGTATTGTTTTCCCCAAAATCCAAAAGAAACTTATTAAGTTCAATGATATATACCAGCATGGGTATGATACTCAAACTATATATGAGAGAAATAAAAGTACATGTGCATTACCATTAATAAATATGGTAAGAGTCATGTACTAGAAAAACTACCAAAATTATCATTTGGATTGCATTATACATATATAAGTGCAATCAAAACACATATGATAGTAATGAATGAACCACAAATCGTTATTTTGTGGCATGACCGATTAGGTCATTCTGGTTCAGGAATGATGTGAAAAATAATTGAAAGTTCTCATGGACATTCAATAAAGGTCTAATAGATCTCTCCATTAGGAAAAATTCCATGTGAGACTTGTTCGTTTGGAAAGCTGATTGTGAGACCATCACTAGCTAAAATTAAGGCCGAAATGTCAGTCTTTCTTGAACGAATTCAAGAGGATATATGTGGACCAATTCATCCATCGTGCGGACCATTTAAATATTTTGTGGTATTAATTGATGCATCTAGAAGATGGTCACATGTATGTTTTCTCTCAACACGTAATGTTGTGTTTTCATGTTTTCTTGCTCAAATAATTTAACTGCGAGCACAATTCCTTGATTATTATATGACAATGGTCACACATATGTTTTCTCTCAACACGTAATGTTGTGTTTTCATGTTTTCTTGCTCAAATAATTAAATTGAAAGCACAATTCCTTGATTATGTCATCAAGAAAGCAATGTTCAATAATGCTAGAGAGTTTACCTCTCAAGCTTTCAATGATTATTGTATGACAATGGTGATCTTTGTGGAGTATCCAGTCGCCTATGTGCATACACAAAATGGTTTAGCCGAATCACTGATAAAACAACTCCAACTTATTGCTAGAGCATTAATAATGAGAACAAAGCTGTCGAGCTCCGGATGGGGTCATGCAACATTGCATGCCTCAACAATAATTCACATCAAACCAAGTGCATATCATAAGCACTCTCCACTTCAATTGACTTTTGGTCAAGAGTTTGACATCTCCCACTTAAGAATCTTTGGTTGTGCAGTAATGTATCAATTGCTCCCCCACAATGTACAAAGATGAGACCTCAAAGGAGGTTGAGAATATACGTAGGATATGAATCTTCATCCATCATCAGATATCTTGAACCACAAACCGGTGATGTATTTACAACACGTTTTGTTGATTGTCACTTTAATGAAGATGTATTCCCAACATTAGGAGGGAAAAGAAACAAATGGTGGAGATTTTCTGGAATGTGCAAACATTATATTTTCTCGATCCTCCCACCCGGTTGTGTGAGATGGAAGTGAAAAAGATTTTACATTTTCAAGAACTAGCAAATCAATTGCCTGATGCATTTACTGATTCAAAGGGCGTGACTAAATCACACGTACTGGCTATAAATGCATCAGTTAGAATTGATGTCTCGAAGACACAATTACATAATGATGTTACATAAATCTCAAAAACACGCCTGAAGCGTGGAAGACCAATTAACTTTAAGGATAAAAATCCTCAGAAAATAAAAAGGATGAGTATAATTGAAAACCCCATTATAGAGGCGTGAGTTCCAGAAGAAACACATAATTTAAGTGTTCTTAAAGAAACACATGATGAGAATCATAAAGAGAATTAATAGGATATAGAAAACACTGAAGGTTTTGAAAATAATGAAATATCTCTTAATTATACCACTATAGGTGATATATGGAATTGAAGTAATGTGGAAAATATTGATGAAATATTTTTATATTATATGTCACGTGATATAGAAAATGAAGTCCCTGAACCAAGGTCTGTTATGGAATGTCAAAAACGATCTGATTGGAATAAATGGAAAGACACAATGCAAGTTGAATTAAATTCAATTAATATGTGAAAGGTTTTTGGACATATCATGTCCACATCAGAAGTTGTGAAGCCTGTTGGATATAAATGGGGTTTTGTGCGTAAGCGTAATGAGAAAAATGAGATTGTAAGATGAAGTGTCCAATGGATCGCGCAATTACACTGCGACGAGGAGGGGGGGGGGAATTAAGTGTGACTTGTTTTTACTATTTTTTTTCTTTTCTTAAACCCCTTCAAACCTCTGTCACCTATTAGGATGAGTGGATCTTGTTTGCAATGCAGAATGTAATTGAAAACACAACACACAAATTTTTTACAAGGTTTGGTACAAGACCTGCGTACTTGCTGCAATCAGTTATACCTCGCGATTACGGATTCTTCATTATATGTAGATGGTTACAACAGGCAAAGTCCCATTCCCTTTAACATTGAGTCCCAAAATGTTATTCTCCAGAGTCCCACTAGAGAACACATGTTCCCACCTACACAAGTGATTCCTAAGTCCCACATGAGGATCTTTATACTGCATATCTCAGTATTACCAGCATCCCACCGGCCTGCTCCAGAGTTCCACCGGAGTCTTCCACCGATTTAGAGTCCCACTAAAGACTTCACAATCTTGAGTCACAAAAGATTTGATCCACTGATAGGATGATCTTATAATCTCCTCCACGAGCTTGCTGGATCAAACTGGCCCATGTACAATTCAAGAACCTTTGCACTGGAGGTGTTCTTGCTCAATAAATTCTGATCACCTATAGATGGTCAGCTGCCTCAGTACAATACTGCTCGGACAATTCTTTGTTCTGTTGAAGACCTGAACTCACTTAACACTGAAAACTCAGATACAAAAATTCTATTGAATCATTGCTGATAAAACAGTCCTGGTTTCAGTCTCAAAACACTGCTTACCGTGCAATGTATATTGCACGTGCATTTCTTCAAACATCATGCACGAATTTAAAGACATTGCATGACCTTCTCATTTTATGAATGCATTAATTTTTCAAGTGATTATACAATCACATGTGTATAAGCATATACATGCATGCACACATGCACTGCCTCAATTTTCCTTCTTCACTGCCTGATTAAATGTATACTGCCAAAGCATACACTCTCTATTACTCAAAGAATGAACATTCAAATATGCTTCGAACCATGCATCAACTCCTTACCGCCTTCATGCATATGTCCTCTTCATGCAACAATTATGCATATAAAACACTTCCTCAATTTTTCTTTTACTGCACTTGTAAAATGCATATTGCCTGTGCAAATAAAAACAATATTGTCTTTATGCAGATAAAGACCTCATGTGCGTGTGATTCTCCTACCTTTTTCCTATGCGTAAACTTAAATGAATATAGTCTTGATGCACGCAAGACCTTCACTCACACACATTGTCCACACACTATGTTTCTCAAACCTTCACTCACACAAACCTGATGCATGCAAGTTTTTCTTGTTAAGCAATCACAGTGTAAAAATACACTGATACGTGGTTCCTCAAAGATGTTCGTGCAAACACAAGAACATATACGTGTAGTGGTATCACGATCTTCTGATTACTTCATAGAACACTGTTCTTCCTAATTACTGTGTAAAGCACATATCATTTGCCTCGTTGAAACTCTCTTCTTCGTGCGAGATAGAGTAAGCGTGGAACTCCTTTTCTGCGAACCAGTGCGATTCACAGTGGCACAACTTCTTCGGAAGTGAAGTCCTCTCACACTCGGCTTCAAGCATGGGTGTAGGCCTCAATATTTATTGGCAACAGACTACTGGCGTAGCAAGTACACACTACTTCTCCTTTGCGACAACAGAATCATCGTCACCATAATATTAAATTTTCTCCATGCTACATCTCATCGGTTTGATCCTCATTTAATCATGCAAACATGGTTGCATCACATTTCGATCAACTTCAGATTTTTAGAATGATGAAACGATGATCAGAGAACTTGGATTGGGCTTCGGACAACGTGGCCATGGAGACCCCGCTGTACATAAATCTCGGGTGAGGCTTGTTGGAGAAGACAACACCCAACACTGATCGAACAACTCAAATAATAGATCGAACAGATCTCATGGTTGTGGAGCGCGACTGAATGATCTAACGGCCCAAATGAAATAATCAGTGAATCAAACAACCATAATTCATTTCAGTGCCACAATATTCGATTCCGCATCGAATCAATAAGATTTTTTTCGTTCCTTTATATTACAAGGCATGCGAACACCGTACCAGAATTGATTACCAGTCCGCTCCCATCACTCCCTGGCACCGCCCCGTGCCGGGCCCTGCTTTGGTGTCGTGTCGCCCCTGCACGGTGGCACCACACTGCTCCCATGCGTCCCTGTGGGCACGCTCCTCTGCCAATTATACCACCTTCCAGCTCGACTCGGGCTAGCTCCCTCAGTTGGTCGAGCTAGCTAGGGCCAACTAGTGTGCTGGCTAATTTTTTAATCAAACCCTCAATAGAATACTTATATTAAGCCAACATAAAATCCCCCAACATAATACTTGATCTTATACTAAGCCAATATAAAATCCTCATGCAAAATAAGCATTATTTTGCATGGATCTTTTTTTTGTTCTTCAAATCATTGTAGTAAACAATGTGTCAATTCAACTCACCAATGACATGTGTTTTATGAAATACAGACCAACTCCACAGTCGTCACAATTATAACTCATTGACTTTTCATCTTCTTAAGCAATTGACATCAATTTCAACATCAACAAACTACTTGGATACTTCATAAGATACAAAGCTCATCTTGTCGCACATGTTTTTTCTTAGTGACCTGAAATTGATTATCTTTTCGATATCTAATCAGCCCTGCAGTAGTTGAGAAGGCTAATATGCATCTTATGTATGTTTTTACAACTTATTTATATGGGTCACTTGATAGTAGTATATATATGAGAATCCCTAAAGGATTCAAAATATCAGAAGTATTGAAATCAAAACCCAAAGACCTATATTCAATTAAATTGCAGAAATCCCTGTATGAATTAAAACATTCTGGGCGTATGTGGTATAATCGTTTGAGTGAATATTTGTTAAATAAAGGGTATGTAAATAACCCCATATGCCCATGTGTTTTTATTAAGCAAACAAAATCTGGATATGCAATCATTGCTGTTTATGTTGATGATTTAAATATCATCTAAACTTCAGAAAAGATCAATAAAGCAATGGGAAACTTAAAGGATGAGTTTGAAATGAAAGACTTAGGAGAAACAAAGTATTGTCTTGGATTATAAATTGAGGATATGCCAAGTGGTATATTTTTGCATCAGTCGAATTACACTGAAAAGGTCTTAAAACACTTTAATATGAATTAATTGAATCCTTTAAGCACCCCAATGGTTGTTCTGTCTTTAAATACCGAGAAAGATCAATTTCGATCTTATGAAGAAAATGAGGAGTTGGTTGGTCCAAAAGTACCATACCTCAGTGGTATCAGAGCAATAATGTATCTTGCTACCTGTACTCGTCCTTATATGTCTTTTTCTACTAATTTATTGGTAAGATTTAGTTATCCCCTACACGAAGACACTGGAATGAAATTAAACATGTTTTTCGCTATCTTTGTGACATTATTGATTTGAGTTTATTATATTCTAACAAATTAGAAAAGAAGATGACCGGTTTTGCAGATGCATGTTATTTATCTGATTCGCATAATGCGTGATCACAAAATGGTTATGTGTTCACAGTTGGAGGTACTGTCATATCTTGGAGATCACAAAAATCAGACACTTCAACATCTTCAAATCATGTAAAAGTAATAGCATTACATGAAGTATGCCGAGAATGTGTTTGGTTGCGGTCTATGACTCAATACATTCGAGCATCAAGTGGATTGCCTATGGATTATAGCCCAACAATATTATTCGAAGATAATACCGCGTGCATTACACAATTAAAGGAAGGATTCACCAAGAATGATCGGACAAAACACATACCACCAAAATTTTTCTCATTTACACAAGAGTTGATGAAGAATGAAGATATCAACATGTAATATGTTCGATCCAGCGACAACGTTGCAGATTTATTTATGAAGACACTACCAGCTGTTATCTTTAGAAAGCTTGTACATGATATAGAGATGCGTAAATTGCAAAATTTGTAATGTAATGTAACTTTTAGGGAGAGTCTACGTGACTGTACTTTTTTCCTTATTCCGTTTTTTATCCCATTGAGTTTTTTCTCAAAAAGTTTTTAATGAGGCAGTATCAAAACATGTATGACATTGGTAGATGTATGCATCCCAAGGGGGAGTGTTAGACAATCATTAAATGCGACTACTGATTTCAATGGGGGTGGGTTGCCCACCCCCACCGGTCCCTTCCATCTACCGTTGCACTGCCTATAAATGGGCAGTGCGACTCCCTTTTTGATTTCGATAGACCAATGAGAGATATTATTGTGGAAACGCTCTAATAGATTTTTTGTCTCTCTCTCTTTTAATTTCTCATCTTTTCTGATACTCAATCTCTCTGTTTTATTCTTCGTTTTTATAACAATAATTAGTTTATTAAAGCAATAAATAAAATAACTGAAGGAGATTGCATGGAGTTGCATGGGGAGTCCTTATGCGCGTGGAAGGAGGTGCTCTCCTTGATATATGGCTTAAAAAAATATTAATAAAAATATTAAAATATTATTATTATTATTATTATTTTTGGTTGTCAAATCTTGATTCGTCCGTAACTTCTTTGTACGAAATCTGATTGACGAACCGTCAGTGATAGCGCGACCCTTGAATTGAGATGGTCATTTTAAGTCCGATGTTGGATACTTTTTTCAGACTCATGTATCGGGTCAACGAAACGCCCAATAATAATAAAATTATTATTATTGCGAAATCTTGTATCTGACGTATCTTCATACGATGTCAGAATGACAAACCGTTAGCGGCATCACGACCCTAAATTTGAGGCAGACGTTTCAAGACCAATATTGGGTATTTAATTCGGGCTCGTGGCTTAGGCCCACGAAGCACCGTTCATGTGTTATGTGGTGAAATGTGACTTTTTCACCGGGTGCCCGATTTGGGCAAGTGAATTTCCTATCCCGAGCATTTTTCTGCAACGATCCCAACAGTGTGATCTGTTTAGCCATTTAGGGCCGTTTGTAGAGGCATATCAGTGGAATTATGTTTTTGCCTTCGAACCGACGACGAGCCTTGCGTGTTCGTCAAACTTTTGGTTGAGACTTACCGTGTAGTACCCTTACACACCGTGTAATACTACATGGTCAACAATCCATGGGCTGGTGAGGACACGACTAGACAACAGAGCAGGTCCACATGCCGCGTGGGTCCCTTAAACGCAGTGTACTCTTTTATGAATCTTCAAGGTTCCATATTTCCTTATTTTAAGACTCGGATTTTGGCCTATGAGTAGCCTATCCTGAGGGGTTTTCCACGTAGAATGCAATGATTACCTTAGTTGTGGCTTTTGAGATACGATGTAGAATGTTCCGGGCATAATGCTTGGTTAGACGACGCTCGACGACGACAGTGATCGCACATGATCACCAAAGGCATCCCGAGTGGAACCTTCTAGTAAAGTTGGGCAGTGGGTCTTCGACGACTTTTAGAGTGGAACCCTTCAGTAGAGCTGGACAGTGGGTCCTCTACCAACTTTCGAGTGGTACCCTCCAGTAGAGCTGGGCAGTGGGTCCTCAACGACTTCCGATTGACACCCTCCAGTAGAGCTGGACACTGGGTCCTCGA
This sequence comes from Viscum album, assembly GCA_963277665.1. Taxonomy (NCBI): domain Eukaryota; kingdom Viridiplantae; phylum Streptophyta; class Magnoliopsida; order Santalales; family Viscaceae; genus Viscum; species Viscum album. Next base: position 400,399,143 of record OY728148.1, read on the forward strand.
TGACTTCTGAGTGGTACCCTCCATTACAGCTGGACAGTGGGTCCTCAACGACTTTTAGAGCGGAATCCTCCAGTAGAGCTCGACAATGGGTCCTTGATGACTTTTGAGTGGTACCTTCCAGTAGAGCTGAGCAGTGGGTCCTCAACGACTTTCGAGTGGTGCCCTCTAGTAGAGCTGGGCAGTGGAGTCCTTGACGACTACCGAGTGGTACCCTCCAGTAGAGCTGAGCAGTGAGTCCTTGTTGACTATCGAGTGGTACCCTCCATAGAGCCGGGGAGTGGAGTCCTCGATGACTGCCGAGTGGTACCCTCCAATAGAGCTGGGCAGTGGGTACTCGATGACTTACAGAGTGGAACCCTCCTGTTGTACCAGGGTATGCGTCCTTTACCTATAGTTTGTGGCCCATCGACTGTGTGACACTGTAACAAGGCGTGACTTGACTGGAGAGTTACTTATGGGTTGACGCGTGAGATGTTGGGCATCGTTGATGGACTTTTGGAATTGTTGGCGACTCTTATTCCTAGGCCGAGCTATGAGATGGAGATCCTCTTTCTCTCTCGTTTGGGCTTCTTTGACTGAGTATATATATATATCCGTATCCACTTTTGGATTTGGTTACTCTCCTTCCATAAGATGCGAAGATGCGCGAGGTATGCCACATGGTTTTTGTGTTTAGCTTCTTGTGGTTGGATGAGTCTACTCTCCTACTATGGGTGATAAAGACTCGACGTGTAGTTCATCTACTCACCGTGTCAAGCCCCTATGTGCTTGGATGAGGTTACTCTTTCTCTTGCTTTGGGTTGAGTTGCACCTTGTTTACTATCTACAGTCTTTTCTTTCCTTTTGTATTTCTTACTGCTCCTCCTTTAGCTTTCGTGGCATCCTACTGGGTGTGTGTACACTCACCCATGCATGGGCTTTTTCCGTACGCGTCGTGTCTTATGTAGACGACATACAGGTTAGCGACGACTTCAGAAGAGCTTAGGGATACTTGGTGCCATAGACCGCATATGATGATCGTAGCTTGGAGATCGGGAGTTGGACTCTCTCAACACTTTTACTTTACTTTCCAGTTTTGTCAAGTTGATACATCTTTCTAGTTGGACATGTATTTTTCCCCTTTTTACTTTCAGTATTACACTACTGTACTCTTGTATCATCTAGAAGTTTTACATGCATTATTGTTCCACTAGTATTTTGTATATTTTACTTTTATTCCTCTGCACTTTTGCATCGAGATGACAATGTGTGTGTACATGTACTTAGGCAGAGGCCTATCCATGTTAGTTATGCCTTCAGCGCTAGTCACCACCCCCTGACTCATAGAGGTTGGTTTGGGGTAGTTGCGGCATGAGCTCCGCTGGGTCAGGTCGTGATAGATTGGTATCAGAGGTGGTTCGATCATTAAGACAATGTTTGGAGTAGCCCCCTTACGAGGATTTGACTGGGATTTATGCCAATACACTAGTGGAAAAATGTATTTCGACGTCGTTTTTTTTTTACATTTTGACGTCGGTTTTTAACCGACGTCAATAAAGGCGACGTAAAAAATATATGTTTCAACGTTGGTTTTTATAAACCGACGTCAAAAATCTTCGCCACGCTGGTCTTTGGCGTCGTTTTATATAAAAACCGACGCTAAAAATCAGGCCCTGGTGGTCTTTGGCATCGGTTTTTTTTAAACCGACGCTGAAATTCATGACCTCGGGGGTCATTGGCGTCGGTTTTTTAGAAAACCGACGTCTAAATCTGGCTTCTACATGAGTTTTAACGTCGATTTTTGATAAAAACCGACGCGAAAAATACGTTTTATAAAAAAAATATTTTCCACGTCGGTTTTCAAAAAAAACGACGTCAAAACCTCGAAACTCTGAATATTGGAATATAGATCGTTTCCCAAGCTTCGATTTGATTGGTTATGGAGCTAAAATGGACTTACGGATCAAAAGTTATGGTCGCCGTAAGTTGTACCTCGTTATGGGTCAATCGATAAAACATTTTTCGAAGAATACATGAAAAAAAAGAACCAAAATGAATATGCCAAATGAACAAAAAAATATAATTAATGATTGAAACTAACTTTAATTCTTTTATTGGGCCATTTGAATCGATATGTTGTTTATCATTATTTCACTTCGTTTTAAGGGAGAACTCACGCGGTAATGAAAATAGTGAGTGGTAAAAAAAATTCCCAAAAACTAATGAATCTTATGCAGAAGTTTTATTTTTGTATCTCGATTAGAAGAATCCTTCATCATCATTATAAGAATAATAAGATTTTTAGTGATAAGGTAAACAATAATAATGAAATTAAATGCTGAAAATAAATACCTTGTACAAATCGTCGATTGAAGAATATTTGAAATATGGATTGTATCATAGATTTCAAAAATGTTGAAAGAAAGAAGATGAGCTTTTATATAGTGTAAATGAAAATTTCTACAGCGGCGATTCAATAAAATTGGAGCGGGATTTTGAAAATAGGAACGCGTGTTGGGAAAAAATTGAAATATCGAAACCGCGTATTTGAAATTTTACTTTTAACGTCGGTTAAATATATAACTGATGCTAAAAATATTCTCATGTTGAGGTATTAACATCAATGTTTGAAAAAACGATGCAAAACAGTAACTTTTAACGTCGGTTTTTTGTAAAACCGACGCCAAAAAGGGCCTTTTTACGTCGGTTATTGAAAAAAACTGACGCCAAAAATCAAGTCTTATAATTTCCAACTTCCGACGCCCATAACTTTTGATCCGTAAGTCCGTTTTTGCTCCATGACCTGTCAAATTGAAGCTTGGGAAATTATCTAAAACTTTTATTTTGATCTTTGGTGTCAGTTTTTTGTAAAACCGACGCCAAAAAGGGCCTTTTAATGTCGGTTATTAAAAAAACTGACGCCAAAAATCAAGTCATATAATCTCAAACTTCCGACGCCCATAACTTTTGATTCGTAAGTCCGTTTTTGCTCCACGACCTGTCAAATTGAAACTTGGGAAATTACATAAAACTTTTATTTTGATCATTGGCGTCGGTTTTTTGTAAAACCGACGCCAAAAAGGGTTTTTTAACGTCGGTTATTAAAAAACTGACGCCAAAAATCAAGTCATATAATTTCCAACTTCCGAAGCCCATAACTTTTGATCTGTAAGTCAGTTTTTGCTCCACGACATGTCAAATTGAAGCTTGGGAAATTATCTAAAACTTTTATTTTGATCTTTGGCGTCGGTTTTTTGTAAAACCGACGCCAAAAAGGGCCTTTTAACGTCGATTATTAAAAAAACCGACGCAAAAAATCAAGTCATATAATCTCAAACTTCCGACGCCCATAACTTTTGATCCGTAAGTCTGTTTTCGCTACACGACCTGTCAAATTGAAGCTAGGAAAATTATCTAAAACTTTTATTTTGATCATTGGTGTCAGTTTTTTGTAAAACCGACGCCAAAAAAGGCTTTTTAACGTCAGTTATTAAAAAAACCGACGCCAAAAATCAGGTCATATAATTTCCAACTTCCGACGCCCATAACTTTTGATCCGTAAGTCCGTTTTTGCTCCACGACATGCCAAATTGAAGCTTGGGAAATTATATAAAACTTTTATTGTGATCTTTTGCGTCGGTTTTTTGTAAAACCGACGCCAAAAAGGGCCTTTTAACGTCGGTTATTAAAAAAACCGACGCCAAAAATCAAGTCATATAATCTCAAACTTCCGACGCCCATAAATTTTGATCCGTAAGTCCGTTTTCGCTCCACGACCAGTCAAATTGAAGCTAGAGAAATTATCTAAAACTTTTATTTTGATCTTTGGCGTCGGTTTTTTGTAAAACCGACGCCAAAAAGGGCTTTTTAACGTCGGTTATTAAAAAAACCGATGCCAAAAATAAAGTCTTATAATTTCCAACTTCCGACGCCCATAACTTTTGATCCGTAAGTCAGTTTTTGTTCCACGACCTGTCAAATTGAAGCTTGGGAAATTATCTAAAACTTTTATTTTGATTTTTTGCGTCGTTTTTTTGTAAAACCGACGCCAATAAGGGCCTTTTAACGTCGGTTATTAAAAAAACCGACGCCAAAAATCAAGTCATATAATCTCAAACTTCTGACGCCCATAACTTTTGATCTGTAAGTCCGTTTTCGCTCCACGACCTGTCAAATTGAAGCTAGAGAAACTATCTAAAACTTTTATTTTGATATTTGGCATCAGTTTTTTGTAAAACCGACGCCAAAAAGGACCTTTTAACGTCAGTCTCTTAAAACCGACGTTAAACTACCGACGTTAAAAACAATTTTTCCACTAGTGACAATGTCAAAGTGTCTCGATTGCGGATCTCAGGCCCGAGAACCTAGTGATGGTACAGGCGACTGGCGTATCCATTCACCAGAACCTTGACTACCTATTTGTCGACTCGGCATACGGAGACATTGGTTGCAGAGATTAATGATACATGCATATTTTAAGATTGTGTCTTTGATTGTCCTTCTTGTGCCAACCGGGATACCAGTTTCGGATTGTGACGATGATTCGACGAGCGATGAGACATCAGTTCAGAGTCCATCCCGCAAGATCTTTCCTCCAGGCGGACAAGTATTAGTACCCCTGCTTGTTGAGCATCAAATAGTACTGGCATTATAGGCTGATGATATGCACAAGTTTAGCACACTCTGCGAGTTCCAGCACTAGAGGCTGTTGAAGTTCCATGATGAGTCATATCCCCATGCAGTGGAGGATCGACTGGAGTTGGTGATCCGAGTTTCCAGGTTTGTGCGAATCTCGACTGATCAAATGGTTTTACTCGCAACCAATGCTCCTCATAGAGCAGCAGTTGGTTCCGATGATACCATCAAATGACGCACCCATGCTGAGTGCGCATTGCGGGTTACAGAGAGAGAGATCACCCATGTTTCGTGTTGAGTTAGACCCCCTTCTCAGGTGGTTGAGGTCAGGCCCGATCCTGTGGTTTGGATATCCCGCTCAGTTAGGATCCCTTTTGATGGTGATCTTCACGGTGAGACCTCTCCAGGATGACGCTAGGCGTTAGTAGTGTCTTGTGGTGGAGATGTTTTAGCATGACATCAGACATGCAAGGGAGAGGGACATTTCCCCCCACTAATACTCGTCCTTGTGATGCGATTCAAAACCGTGCAGGCGAGTCAGTGTCGTCCCAAAGCTGATAGTATCGAGGTGTGGCAGAGAAGTTCCTTTGACTTGTATGTTCTGGATGTGCGGATGTGATGGGGTGTCAGAGCAGACCTTGATTAAGGAGAACAGACAAGCATTGGAAAGGACGAGTTCTCGGCAGATGAGACTTCTGGCCGGGAGGCTCCAGTTTAGTTCGAGGTACGACCTCTATCACTACTGCTCTAACTGTAGTTGTTAGTGCAGAGTCAAAAGCCACATTTCCCTGTATATAGCCCCTGTTCAAGACCTAGAAATACCAGTGGAGGCGCTTTTTATTCGTCCCGTGTGCTGGAGGCTCCTGCAGAGAGGATCACTGATCACCCGTTTCTACTGACGGTGGGAATTGACTCTGCAAGGAGATAGAGAGAGAGAGCCTTACATGAAATCTTTATGTAGCAGCAGTGGGACCCTACACTGTTTTCTCAGTATGGGTTAGTCGTTTACCATCCATGCACAAATGTTTTCTACCATTGAGTGTAGTAGTGCTTCCAGTTTGATGGGATAACGTTTTCCTCCTTGGATAAGGAATGATCCCCGAACATGGCAGGATGAACTCATTCGCAGGAGGTTATAGCCGCCTCTTTATCAAATGGATAGTATTACCCTTGGAGTAGTGGATGTTGTGAGCTCTCAGCTTCCTACAACGATGGTTGGGGTTGATGACGTCTTTCCTGAGGACGTGTTGAGTTTACCTCCCCACCGTGAGATGGACCATTGTTTAGACTTGCACCAGGGACGACCCAATGTTTGTGCTAGCACATCAGATGACCCCGTGGGGCTGCGAGAGCTATTGGTGTGGTTGGATAGTCTACAGAGGTAGGGCTTCGTAAGACCCAATGTGTTCACCTGAGCACCTCTGTGTTGTTTGCCTAAGAGGCAGATATGAGTTTGAGGTCAGGTGTGGGTTGGCGTCACGTGAGTCAGGTGACGCGAGGAAGCGTATCCACCCTCGAGAATAGTTGAGTTCTTCAACCAATGGTTTGGGGCGAAGTGGATCTCAGAGGATGACATTAGGATGGGTTATCACCAGCTCCTGTTTCAAGAGGTGGATGTACCGAGCGTGGCTTCCTAGAGCCGATGCGGTTGCTTTGAGTTCTTGGTGACACCCTTTAGCGTGTTGAACGCCCCGACAGAGTTCAGAAGACTTATGAGCCAGATCCTTAACCTTTATTGGATTGGTTCGTGGTAGTCTTCTATGATGGTACCTTTGTGTCCTTGGCGTCAGAGTTGGAGCACGCGATACACAGGAGGATGGTGCTAGACATGCTTCGAGAGTGCTAGTCGTATGACATCTCTCGTGGAGTCAGATCTAGATTCAAAGGTCCACTTCTCGGGATATGACTTCCCAGACATGGGAGTGACAGTGTCCCTTTAGAGGTTGAGGCGGCGTTAGCTTGATGGTCACTTAGGGCGCGAGCGTGGCAGCAGATGCTCACAGTGAGGTTTTCTGTCCACTGTTGTCGAGCGAGGTGACAAAGTAATCAACCTCTTTGCAGTTAGATCGAGTGGTGGTGTTCTCCACATGCACCTGCTGAGGTGGTATGTGCATGACTCGTTGTATGATACCGACCATGATAAGTTTGGTCGTGAGAGTGGAGTTTTCTTTTTCAAGGAGCCGACTGCGTTGAGAATTGACAGAGAAAAACCCTTCGTGGGCAAATGTTTTCCTTGGGTGTGTGTTTGTTGGTAGCGCATGAAACCATCGAGGGAGCTCGTGGGAGCGGGAGAGCTAGATGCGCGCTCAGTGTTCCAACCTTTCCCCCCCTTAGTTTATGCTTTTCAGGGATGAAAAGTTTTGAAGAAGGGAATAATGCAGAGACTTTGGTTGTCACGACCTGTCCGCCGGGGCCCGCATCGTGACTACCCTAAGCCCGCCTTCCATAGGCCAAAGGCTGACGACTAGCACCAAAGGCGTAATTCCTTATAACTGGGAAAACATTGCCTTTATAAAACGTAAACACATACAACCAGAGTACAAGAGGAAGCAAACATTAAGAAAAACTATATAACAAGTGTGCTGAAAGTACAAAGGGGCCGGAAATACAAGCCCAACAAAAAGGTACAACTACAACTGAAAAAAGTACAACTGAAAGAAAAACAGATGAATGGTAAAAACAGCCCCTGGATCGTCCTCTGGGTTCCTACCTGAAGGGTAGGTACAAATGTCCTCCTCAGCACTCCACGTCAATCGGTCCGCTCCGTGTGTCGTCATGCCGAGTGGTCCACCTCCGGGTACCGTCCAGTCCTGACACTCTCGGCCTCTGTCAGCACTGTCCATTGTCTGCATCCAACACAACGAGGTGCGGGCATAGCCCGTGTAGGAGTGAGTATAACGATACTCAGTAGGGACCCCGAGACCCTCTAGGTCTCACAAAATCCAACAAGGATAAACCACAAGGTATGATTTCAACGGATAACCATTATTTAGGTATATGCCCATACATATACCTAAGTTATCAAATAACCCATTTCAATCATGAGGAAAACACAAAGGTCATTGACTCAACTCAAACCAGGATTTTCATTATCGAAACCACAACTGCTGGAGAACTCCTCCTCTGTCGAGTACAGTGGCTCTGTCGCATCTCCGAGCCGCTACTCACTAATCTTAGACTGCTGAGGTACTCCTCCTGTCGAGTACCGCGAGTCTGCCGCCTCACACAGTAGCGCTCCCCACCATGGGTCTGCCGCATCACACAGTAGCACTCCCCATCATGGGTATGCCGCATCACACAGTAGCGCTCTCCCTGATAGCTTACAGAGGTACTTTTTATGTCGAGTACCGCGGGTCTGCTGCCTCACATAGTAGCGCTCCTCCGTCATGGGTCTGCCTCCCCACTGGGCTAGTCAAGTCTAACTCTCATCCTGCATAAAATGCAACTGCGGTAAATGTCCCCTTAAGCGAATACCAGCACTGCAAGTTCATCCCTGTCCTCGGATTTCAATTCCGAGCACCGGTTCAAAAGATAGAAAAACCCGCACGTACGTTTACTGAACGTACCTGAACAAAACTTCAGAAATTGATTCCGGGCACACCGGGCCTCGGAATCAGGCGCCGTCAGAAATTGCGGACTCGTAAAATTCCAAAGAAATTAAGAAAAAAAATTTCCTTGAAATTTCCAGGTCTTTACATTACCCCCACCTCAGGGCTTTACGTCCCCGTAAAACTACAACACACACTAGGGATACGAAGGTGGGTTCTGTGCACACATTTTGAGCCTCCTGCTCCCATGTGCTCTCTTAGAGGTTCTCGTGCTGCCAGCAAATGCGCACCAGAGGAATCGACAGTCCACGTAGGACCCGCTCCTGTCGATCCTCAATCTCCACTGGAACCTCCGTGAAAGTCGTCCTGTCATCGATGTCCAGCTCCCCGTAGTCGATGATGTGGGACGGGTCGTGCACGCATCTCCTCAGCTGAGATACGTGGAAGACGTCATACACCCGGTGCAACTGAGGTGGAAGGGTCAAGCGGTAAGCCACCTCACCTACTCTGCTGAAGAATTGGAGGAGTGACTGCAGATAGGTTGCACCATCCCTACCCACAAAGGATATCAGCAACGCGGCCAGCTGCTCCGTCACCTCTCCTAACAGATGAATGCCTGAACTCCTGCTGAGAGCATCCGCTACTACGTTTTCCTTCCCAGGAGTATAGACTATCTCGAAGTCATAGTCCTAGAGGAACTCAAGGCATCGTCGATGTCTCAGGTTCAGGTCATTCTGAGAGAAGACACACCTGAGACTATTGAGATTGGAATGAACCGTAAACCGTTCGCTCAACGAACAATGGGTGAGACTAGCCAATTGTAAGAACTCGTCTTCACCCTTTTTCACTTACATTCTACAAGAGCTGCTAAGATTTCTCTTTTGTCGAAAAGGGAAATTCGGTCTCATCCCCTGGATGGACCACGTCTTTTGCCTAATACAGTCATTCCTGACATGAATGGTACTAGTTCATGTCATGGACGACGTCGTAAGGCCTCGACGCTACTACCAAGAGATCTAACCGTTACTTTCGCCTCTAAGGGTTGAGTCACACTGTCGGCATCAGTGTGTGGTTACTGTGTCCCCTCCAGTAGGAATCTCAAAAGTGACGGTCAAGTCAACAGTTTAAACCAGAACCTCTTAGTATTAACCACACAAAAAGGATTGAAAGCAAACATCACAAGCACAAGTGCCTTTTATTACCGCAGCTCAAGGTACAAAGACAAAAAGCAACCACAAACAACAACATTAACATGGCTAGAAGCATCATGAACAAATGCCTCTATGCCTGGAACTAGTCCCGCTCCTGTCCACCTGCTTCCAGAGCTCCATAGTCGTATGCTTCAGCTGCCTGAAGCTGTGCTCTCCCCTGTCCACCTGTTCCCTGCGGTCGAGGTAGACCTCCTGGTGGTGGTGGTGACAACACCTCGAAGCGTCGTCCACCACCAACTGCACGACCAACTCATCTACCTCGGTCTCCTCCTCCTTGCGGTCCGCCTCGATCGAACCTCTGCCTCTGCCTGGGAGGTCCTTCATCTATCTGTTGATCGTCCGAGCGGCGGGTCGGACAGTCACGAGACATGTGACCCTGTTCGCCGCATGAGTAACATAGTCTGGCAGGTCTGGCTCTGTCTCCACCCTGGGTGCCCCGCACTACCGATCCTGAGTCGTGCGGTCGACCACCTGTAGGTCTGGTCCTCTTGAACCTCTGCGTCATCTGTCTACTGCCAGCTGCAGAAGACTCCGCTGCATGTCGGCTAGTGGTGGATCCCGCTGCTGGAGACTACTCAGCAAGGAAACTCTTCACTAAGAGGGATCGCTCCAACACCTCTGTCTGCGTCGGGATGCTGTGAGAAACAACTGAAGCTCTAATCTCTCGCCTGAGCCCCTGCTCAAAGGTCTGGGCCCTGAAGAACAGGTCTCGTACCATATCAGTGAAGTAGCGCGAGAGATCAGTGAACTTCGTTGAGTACTGCGCCACCATCATGCTACCCTACTGTAGATGCAGTAGCTCCTGTATCTGCACCGCTCGAAGGGTGGCTGATACAAACTCTGCCCGAAACAGGCTCTCGAAGTCTGCCTAGAGGAGTGTCGCCTCGTCGTGCATCTGGAGCATCAGGCTCCACCATCTGCCTGCTGCTGTCTGAAGGAGGCTAGCAGCAAGGATCACCATGAAGGCTGCTGGTGTCCCTATTAGCCTGAAAACTCTCACCACAGCCTTCATCCAATCCTCAGCCGCTTGCGGGTCCGTCTCTCCCCTGAACCTGGGTGGCCTTTGGAGCTGGAACTCGTGCAACGCGCTCAAGCGGCGTGCATCGCCTACTGCTAGGGCTGGTGGCATCGGTGGCCCAATGGGAAGTAGTACCGCTGGTGCCTCTGTTGGTGCCTCAACTGGAAGAGGGCACTGTACTGAGGCCTCGTCGCTCGACGGGCTGTCAGTACGTACAACTCTCGGGGCTCTAGCTGGTCGTCCGTGGGGAGGCATTCTGAAGAACAGATGTGACACTGTCAAAAGACTATACCTGGTGAGCTGACCTGGTTTGAGCTGACTTAAAGAAAACTTTTGAAAACACACACACAATCAGTGTTTTCGTGCACTGAGTCGGAAATCAGAGTCAGGGTCCTGGTGTATGGATACGTCGGCCGCCCGCACCAACACTGGACTCCCTGAACTGAAAACCACACTTAGTACCCTTAACACTATTGCTTCACAGAAAGAAAATATCAGAGTCCTAAGTTCTGTGGTAGAACCTTCCTCTGATACCAATTTGTCATGACCCGTCCCTCGGGGCCCGCATCGTGACTACCCCAAGCCCGCCTTCCATAGGCCAGAGGCTGACGACTAGCACCAAAGGCGTAATTCCCTAGAACTGGGAAGACATTGCCTATATAAAACGTAAACACATACAACCAGAGTACAAGTGGAAACAAACACTAAGAAAAGCTATATAACAAGTGTGCTGAAAGTACAAAGGGGCTGAAAATACAAGCCCAACAAAAAGGTACGACTACAACTGAAATAAAGTACAACTGAAAAACAAACAGCTGAATGGTGAAAGCAGCTCTTAGATCGTCCTCCGGGTTCCTACCTGAAGGGTTGGTACAGATGTCCTCCTCAGCACTCCGCGTCAATCGGTCCGCTCCGTGTGTCGTCATGCCGAGTGGTCCACCTCTGGGTACCGTCCAGTCCTGGCACTCTCGACCTCTGTCAGCGGTGTTCGTCGTCTGCATCCAACACAACGAGGTGCGGGCATAACCCGTGCATGGGTGAGTATAACGATACTCAGTAGGGACCTCGAGACCCTCTAGGTCTCACAAAATCCAACAAGGATAAACCACAAGGTAGGATTTCAACGGATAACCATTGCTTAGATATATGCCCATACATATACCTAAGTTATCAAGTAACTCATCCCAATCATGAGGAAAACACAAAGGTCATTGACTCAGCTCAAACCAGTATTTTCATTATCGAAACCACAACTGCTGGAGAACTCTTCCTCTGTCGAGTACAGTGGCCCTATCGCGACTTCGAGCCGCTACTCACTAACCTTAGACTGTTGAGGTACTCCTCCTATCGAGTATTGTGGGTCTACCGCCTCACACAGTAGCGCTCCCCGTCATGGGTCTGCCGCCTCACACAGTAGCGCTCCCCCTGATAGCCTACAGAGGTACTCCTTCTGTCGAGTACCGCGGGTCTGTCGCCTCACATAGTAGCGCTCCTCCGCCATGGGTCTGCCTCCCCACTGGGCTAGTCAAGTCTAACTCTCATCCCGCATAAAACACAACTGCGGTAAAGGTCCCCTTAAGCGAATACCGGCGCTGCAAGTTCATCAGTGTCCTCAGATTTCAATTCTGAGCACGGGTTCAAAAGATAGAAAAACACGCACGTACGTTTACTGAATGTACCCGAACAAAACTTCAGAAATTGATTTTGGGCACACCGGACCTCGGAATCAGGCGCCGTCAGAAATTGCGGACTCGTAAAATTTCAAAGAAATTAAGAAAAAAAATTCCTTCAAATTTCCGGGTCTTTACATTGGTTTTGGCGTGTAAGACTTTGGAATATTCCTATAAATACTTTTAGAGCCAGACATTGAGACTGTGCGCGATTCTGAGGCTCGGTGAGCTTGAAATTAACTTTATAAAAATATAAAATATATTTTATATTACACATGCACAGTTTTCTTGAAAAAAATGGAATATCTCTTGAACGGAGTCTCTGATCAGAAATCTGAGACCACAACTGAATCCGTAGCGCAGAGTTTACCCTAAGCGTGACCTAAGGTCGGTCAGCGTAGAACGTTCGGATGAGGAAGCCGTTGTCGGGTGCATTGGATAAATAAATAAATTAAATTAATTTATTTAATAAACTTTGTAACACCCCAAGCTTTTACGGTACGCTTCTCTTTGAATAATGCAATAACGTGTGTTGTACGCAACATCGAGTTCTAACACACCACAACCGATCAAACTAGCCGTTATGAATAGTAATACATACTTTTTGAAATTTTATAAATTTTATCTCTCAAAATGGACTTCATTTTTGGATTCAGAGTATCGAATTTAGCCTAAGGTGAAATTTTGGTACTTTTCGGATAACTTTAATATTTTGATGAATAGTGAAAATTACTAAATTTTAATTAAAAACAACTTTTTTAATCAAAATAATTAATAGTGATAAATTATGAATTTGAGTGGTTTTAAAGTATATTTAGAATATATTTTTACCATTTAATACAATGTTGGTCATTGGACATAATTTCACAATTAAACCGAACATAAACAAGTATCAATCTTTTGATAGTTATTATATCTTAAAAACACGCTTTTTGTTTTGACAGCGGGAATTAATTTTAAATTATTTTCTGCCACTTCTGTGTTTTGAATTTGGAAAAATGGATTCCATATTTGGAATCAGGACGTTCAAATTATGTAAATTGGTAACTTTTATTTTTAGACATTTTGAATAATTACTTCGGTAAATATTTTATTTACCATGGTTAGAGGGTAAATCCGGTAAATGAGGGTTAAAAAAATAATATTATAATAATAAAAAATTACCCTAAAATGTGTCCTAACCTTATTGGTTGATACATGTCCGACCATTGACATCTTTGGGTCGATTTTGGGACCCCATGGTGCCACTTGTAAGTGATAGAGACACTTTATTTTAATTAAGTTAAAATGAATACAAAAATGACACAAACATATATCTTTTAGAAAAACAATTTTTACATAGGGTTATATATGTTGGATTTTCGACTATAAATATTCATTAGAAAGCTAAAAAGATTTCCTACATAATGGTATTTTATTTATAATTTTTAGACATTAAATAATTTAATTTATTTATGACACAATGATGATGCAGTAATTACCATAATAGTGAAAAATTAAAATGATTGATATTGTAAATACCCAAATAAATATAATTTGAGACTTTTTATGAATTACACTAATTTTATAGGTTAATATGACATGTTAGGAATGATTTCAGTAACTTTTTTCGAAGTAATCCTTCTGTTGTGATTTTTTAGAAAATCAATTTTTGAATAGTGTCAAAATTGACATAAAAGAGTTTTTAAAACAAATATTATATTATTAATTGATATTAAATTCCTAAAAATCTAAGGTTCGGCCAAGAGACTTATATCATGATAGGTGTATCATTAATGGACCACTTGGGGGTCGCTTGGATGTATATAGTAAGTTTATTAACCATATAATATAAAAATACAAAGGGACATTGTAAAAGTAAAACTAATTAACTAAGAGTTAATACTTAAAGATAAGGTTAGTATAATGACCCAAACCTGTCTAAATTCTATTGGTTGAGTGGTTTTCGACCTATCCCCACCTTAACATTTAAATAATCCACTTTGGAGCCATTAGAAACCGAATATGAATTTATTATAAAATAATATTTCTAGCTTTTCCAAAGGTGCCCCTCACCCCTCTTATAAAAGGGCACTCCCCCTTCTCATTAACTCACACCTTCAAAGCCTTTTGGTTCGGCCAAACTCTGCCCAAATACTCTCTCAACTTCCCTCACTTCATCCTAGAGGCCTTCCTTTAGTCAGAAAGCCAACCTAAGAGCCCTTTTGATCAAATCAAAAGGAAGAACCTGAAGAAGAGGTAATGATTTCACCACCATTTTCCAAGTTCCTTTCTTCTTTCACTTCTTTCTTATTTGTTATTACCATTCTAAAATAATAACTCCAGTATCTTATATATATTGTGATGTTATTATAAATATGGTACAATCATATTCAGTATTCTATCCATCATTTGAATAACATGTCACCATACGTACGTACGTACGGCTTACCGTCTCCACGTCGTGGTGTAATTGTTATTCAATAAATTATTATTTGGATGGGTATAATAATGATGTGTAATTCATGTAAATAATAAATGTATCATGATAATGATTCTGTATATATGATATACCATCCAATTATATATTATTTTAATATCAAAAGAATGATATTGTCGCTAGTGCGTACGTACGGACTACCGTCTCCACGAACGCGATGAGATTTATTCTCCATCATATCCATTCAAGTCTAATTCTCATTTGATGATTAATAATAGTATCTAAGGACTTGATATCATTCTGGATATGATTAAGATACAACTTATCCATGACAAACACGACTTACGTAACAAAACATATAAAAGAAAACGATTAAGTTAACACCCGAAACAATGATAATACTAAGATATTATTAACAAATCAATGTTAAAAGATCATATATGATATCATATTAATGTATATGATTCTTGTATAATTTAATAACAATTATTTCACCATTATACAGGAGGTTAACCTACCCTCAACCAAGAAAAAATACAAGATAAGAGTTATTTCACAATCTCTTCATTATCCGAGGTTGTTTATACGTAATAATCTGCTGAGATCTTTTTATCATCAACATCTATGTTTCTTAAAAATGTATTTCAAAACATTTTTTACTATTTAAAAGAATATGGGTTAAAGTCATTTATACCCTTGTTTGACTTTTTATAAGAGTTTTATAAAGGAATCTTTCCGTCGTTTTCCAAACAAGGTGCTTTTTAACCTTTTCGTCAGAATTAAGGTAAGAATGTTTTTTTAACTTATACGGCGGGTGCGTCTATTTTCTGCCGTTATAAAATTGTCGAAGCTTCCTTTACAAACTTATAAGAATATTTTCAAAGTAAATGTTTTATTTCATAATTATGTGACTTTTAAATGATTTAAAAAAAAGATATATTTCTCTCAAATAGTTTTGATTTCATCTATGTCAACATCCTTTGATGGATTTTAAGCTTATTTGAAGTTTATCTATTATGATACAAAACTTCCATATTGTATTGAAGGTTTTGTGATATGTTTGACTGTGGATGTGTTATTTTATACCATTCATGGTTTATGGAGGAAGTATTGACATTTCATATGTTAGTTTTAATACGAATGTTTATGTTATGTTTAAACCTGTTCATATGAGGAATGCATTGGACTTAATAAGTGACGGGTGGAGCCCGCTATAGCTCCTCGATGCATCGGTAGGTCTCATGAGACAAACTAGTGTCTTGGCACAAGGTCTTGGCAAAATCTTATTTGTAGTCTTAGCACGAGCCCTTGGCTATGTGGTTATGATAGTCTGACATTATGCATTCCATCATTATGAAAGTGGTTATTGATATTGTATGTGATTATTCGATTAGTAGAATATCTATGTGAATAAGTAAATGACATTATTTATTTTATTTTTGTCATACTATGTTGAAGTTCAAGTTTAAAAGGCTTTTGTTTTTGTTACACTGCCTTAAATGTTTATTTTTATTTATGAAAGTTTCCGCTATATTGTTATCCTTACTGGGCATTTGAGCTCACCCATTTTCTATGTTTTATTTTTCTCAGGATGTGAAAAAGTAAATTATGAATGACCTGTAGGGATATTATGAGGGGATAATAGTGTCGACTATGGAGACAATATGTTGTTGTAGTAGTTTTTCACTTTATGATGTAATGTAAAACTTTATGAATATATCTAGTGTTTCCAAGGCTACTAAACCAATCGGTCTTTCGAGATTTGATCTTTCTTGTGATCATGCCAATGTTATGTAATAATGCACCGACTCTAGGTAACTGGGGTCGGGGCATTACAGTTGGTATCAGAGGAAGTTTAGTACAAACCTTGGAAGCTAGATTTAGATAAACTCTGATTAAAGCACATAGACCTAAGATGAACTTTGAGGATTAGTATAGAAGAACTTTCTAGAATTTTGGTATTGTAGAGATTTTGTGAGTTTTTCGAGCAATACATCCCTGTCTGGATACGAGCAGGTAGAGGCGGCTCTGGCACAGATGTACCTAGGGGTAAAACTCGAAAACACCGCTTTGAGCTAGACTCGAATGGGAACTGGTGCACGACAACGGGTCTTGCTGCATTCTTGGTTACGACACTCCTGAGTGATATGCTTAGGATAACTCTCATTTTCTTTACAAATCATTATGAAGGGTTTATGAGTATATACTTCCTCAAAGAAAACATTTTTTTTTATTATGGATTATATCCATAAATAGTTCAATTTATGATAAGTGTTAAGTATGAAATTATGTATTTTGATTTATAAACTGATCTAGTTTATGCCATTGTTTAGAAATGGCGCCTAGTGGAAGAAATGGAAACTGTATCAATGCACGCACTTCATGTAGGGGTTGCCCTCCTGCCCAAGATAATTATAGTGGAGCTGGTGATGCAACTGGTGCCGATCAGCTAATCACCATACTGGGACAACTCACTCAGGTTATAAATAATAACCTTACCTGTATGGAGCACCCTGATCCACTACGTGGAGGATCAATGTTAGATCGCTTCATGAGGCAACAACCACCAACGTTCAATGAGAGTACAAATCCCTTAGTAGCTGAGCAATGGATAAATTCCCTAGAAAAAATATTTCAGGCTTTGGGGAGTAGTGAAAAGGAAAAAGTTATCATGGCAGTTTACCGCCTCACTGGAGATGCTGATCAATGGTGGTCATTGAATCAAAACATGAAGGAAGATGATGAAGTATCAAATATGGAATGGAGGGAGTTCAAAGATATGTTTTTAGAAAAATACTTTCCTCGTGACCATCGAGCGGATATGGAAAGACAATTTCTGAGTCTGAGACAAAAGGAGGATGAGAATGTCGCAAAGTATGAGGCTAACTTTACAAGGTTAGCAAGGTATGCTGAAGATTATATACGTAACCCAAAAAGTAAGATTGATCGTTTCTTTGATGGGTTAAAACCATTTCTCCGTCGCGCATTAGTCTCACAATCCTTTTCATCGTACGAAGACATTGTCTCATGTGCTATCAAGACCGAAAAAGAATTTTCTAAGTCTTATGACTTTAAAGCAAAGCAAGAGAAGAAGAGATCTGCTGATCAATCTGAGAATGGAAATAAGGGGAAGAAGGGAAATGTTGAATATCCATCCTGTGGTAAATGTGGGAAGAAACACCCTGGTACTTGCTTGAAGGGAATGAGTGTTTGTTACAAGTGTGGTGAAAAGGGTCACCAAGCTCGTGATTGCAAAGGGAAGAAGGAAGCTACCAATGTTCGGTGCTACAATTGCAGGGAGATGAGACATTATGCAAATGAATGTCCTAAGTGTCAAGAGAACTTACCTCAGAAAAGGCTAAGGGATCAAGGTCAAGCTTATGCTATCACTACTGCTGAGGTAGAAGCTCCAAAAGACGTGATGACAAGTAATTTAATGGTTTCCTCAAGTTTAGCAAATGCATTATTTGATTCTGGATCATCGCATTGTTTCATATCTTCCCAGTTTGCTAAGAAAATTAGATATTTCTAATTTGATTTAACACGGGAGTTGTCAGTTAAAACTCCTAAGGGAAGTATCATTGCAACAAAGTTTTGTGAATCAGTCCCCATTAGAGCACATAAATGTTCTTTATCCGCTGATCTCATCGTCATACCTATGATTGAGTTTGATATAATCCTCGGTATGGATTGACTTTCGGATTATGATGCGATGATTTATTGTAAGAAGAAAGAGGTTACGATTTTTGATGATGATGATAAGGAATACTTTATCTTTATAGTAGAATCGTCACCACCTAATTCTTATCTAGATCCACCCCCAGTAGCTCAACTAAATTCAATTATTGGGGAGGAAGAGAATGAAATGACTGTGGGTGAGGAAAGGAATGTTCAAATAGAGTATGTACCTGTTGTGAAAGAATATGTAGATGTATTTTCGGAAGATTTACCTGGACATCCTCCAGAACGAGAAGTTGAGTTTTCTATTGATTTAATTCCTGGATCAAGACCTATATCGAAGACCCCTTATAGAATGACCACTGTAGAATTAGTCGAACTAAAGAAACAACTAGAAGAATTGAGTAATAAAGGATTTATTCGCCCTATTGTTTTTCCATGGGGAGCCCCTATTCTTTTTGTTAAAAAGAAAGATGGATCTATGAGGTTATGTATCGACTATAGGGAGATCAATGCTATAACAATAAAGAACAAGTATCCCCTACCTCGCATTGTTGATTTATTTGACAAACTGCATGGAGCTCAATACTTTTCAAAGATTGACCTTCGATCTGGATACCATCAGTTGTGTGTAAAGAAGGAAGACATTCCGAAGACAACATTTCGAACCAGGTACGAGCATTACGAGTTTACTGTAATGCTTTTTGGATTGACTAATGCACCCTCTGTATTCATGGATCTGATGAATAGAGTTTTCAAGGAGTATCTCGATGAATTTGTGGTGGTATTTATTGATGATATCTTGGTATACTCCAAAAGCTACGAAGATCATGAAAATCACTTGCGCATTATCCTGAAGACTCTGAGAAGACATGAATTATATGGGAAGTTTAGCAAGTGTGAATTCTGGCTTCATGAGATTTCTTTTCTTGGCCATATTGTCTCTAAAGATAGAATCTCTGTTGATCCTTCTAAGACCAAGGCAATCCAAGAATGGTCAGCACCTACGAGTATAACTGAGGTACGCAGTTTTATTGGTTTGGCAGGTTATTATCAACGTTTCGTCCAAAATTTTTCCTGATTGGCTAACTCATTAACGAAGCTCACACGTAAAGGGGTTAAATTTGTTTGGACAAAAGAGTGTGAAGAATGTTTCGAAGAACTGAAGAGAAGATTAGTCAATGCTTCTATATTGACTCTACCATCAAGGAATGATGGGTTCGTTATTTAAAGTGATGCATTGAAGAAAAGACTTGGTTGTGTCCTTATGCAGAATGATAGGGTTATTGCCTATGCATCACGACAGTTGAAAACTCATGAACAAAACTATCCTACTCATGATCTCGAGTTAGCAGCTGTGATTTTTGCTTTGAAGATATGGATGCACTACCTCTATGGTGAAAAATGTGAGATTTATACTGATCACAAGAGTTTGAAGTATATTTTCTCACAAAAAGAACTCAACATGAGGCAAAAGAGATGGCTTGAATTACTCAAGGATTATGATTGCACGATACACTATCACCCAGGGAAGGAAAACAAGGTGGCAGATGCTTTGAGCAGAAAAGACCATGGAGTTTTGAACAATATGAGAATTGAAAGGGATCCAATTTTCATGGATCTAGTGAAGATGGACATGGAAATAACCAGGGAAGGTGAAACATCAAAATGCTTTTTCAAATGGTTGTCAAACCATCTTTACTAGAAAGGATTAAGAGTTCTCAGACCGATGATGAAGAATTTCAAAAGAAGATTAAAGCTGTGAATGATGGGAGATTGAGAGACTTTGTGTATGAAGATGGAATTTTGAAATTCGGGAAGAGACTTTGTGTTCCTCGATATACCTGATCTAAAAAGGGAATTGCTGGATGATGCTCATAGTTCCAATTTTTCAATACACCCTGGGAGCACAAAAATGTATATAGATTTGAAGGAACATTTTTGGTGGGACAACATGAAGAGGAAAATTGTTGATTTTGTGTCAAGATGTATGGTTTGTCAACAAGTGAAAGCTGGAAGGCAACAACCTGATGGAGTATTGCAACCTCTTCTCATACCTGAGTGGAAATGGGACAATATTACGATGGACTTTGTCATGAGACTACCAAAAACCCCTATAAGGAACGATGCAATATGGGTTATTGTTGACCGTCTTACCAAGTCAACACATTTTCTTGCTATAAGAGAAGATCTACCACTGGAACGTCTAGCATGACTATATATTAATGAAGTTGTGAGACTTCATGGAGTACCCCTATCGATTGTTTCTGATCGTGATCCCCGTTTTACTTCAAGATTCTGGAAAAGTCTTCAGAAATCTCTGGATACTGAACTTCATTTGAGCACTGCCTACTACCCTCAAACAGATGGACAATCAGAACGAACTATTCAAACCTTAGAAGACATGTTGAGATCCTGTTCACTTGACTTTCAGGGTATGTGGGATCAATATTTACCTCTGGTAGAATTTTCCTATAACAATAGCTTCCATTCGAGTATTCAGATGACACTATATGAAGCATTATACGGAAAGAGATGTCGTACACCAACCTGTTGGGATGACGTTGATGAAAGAAAACTTGTAGGCCCAGAACTGGTGGAGGAAACGATGGAAAAGGTGAAGGTAATCCAAAATCACATCAAAGCAGCTCAAAGTAGGCAAAAGAGCTATGTTGATAATCGAAGGAAGGATTTGGAATTTCAAGTCGGTGATCATGTTTTCCTGAAGGTATCTCCATGGAATGGAGTCATACGTTTTGGTAAAAAAGGTAAATTGAGTCCCAGGTATATCAGACCTTTCGAAATTCTAGAACGAATTGGGGTTGTAGCTTACCGATTGACAATGCCGCCAAGTCTCTCCAAAGTTCACGATGTGTTCCACGTATCTCTATTGAGGAAATACATGCCTGACCCAACGCATGTACTCACCTACGAGGAATTAGAACTGGAACCCAATCTGTCTTATTGCGAAGAGCCCGTCAGGATTCTTGATACGAGAGAACAAGTACTGAGAAACCGGACGACACGTCTGATAAAAGTTTTGTGGAGAAACCATAAGATGGAAGAGGCAACGTGGGAACCCGAGGAACTTATAATGAAGAACCACCCGAGTCTTTTCATGCGGTAGTATTATAGAAATTTTGAGGATGAAATTATTTGAAGGAGGGGAGAATGTAACACCCCAAGCTTATACGGTACGCTTCTCTTTGAATAATGCAATAGCGTGTGTTGTACGCAACATCGAGTTCTAACACACACCACAACCGATCAAACTAGCCGTTATGAATAGTAATACCAACTTTTTGAAATTTTATAAATTTTATCTCTCAAAATGGACTTCATTTTTTGATTCGGAGTATCGAATTTAGCCTAAGGTGAAATTTTGGTACTTTTCGGATAACTTTAATATTTTGATGAATAGTGAAAATTACTAAATTTTAATTAAAAAAAACTTTTTTAATCAAAATAACTAATAGTGATAAATTATGAATTTGAGTGGTTTTAAAGTATATTTAATATATATTTTTACCATTTAATACAATGTTGGTCATTGGACATAATTTCACAATTAAACCAAATATAAACAAGTATCAATCTTTTGATAGTTATTATATCTTAAAAACACGTTTTTTGTTTTGACAGCGGGAATTAATTTTAAATTAATTTCTGCCACTTCTGTGTTTTGAATTTGGAAAAATGGATTCCATATTTGGAATCAGGACGTTCAAATTGTGTAAATAGGTAACTTTTATTTTTAGACGTTTTGAATAATTACTTCAGTAAATATTTTATTTACCATGGTTAAAGGGTAAATCCGGTAAATGAGGGTTAAAAAATAATATTATAATAATAATAAATTACCCTAAAACGTGTCCTAACCATATTGGTTGATACATGTACGACCATGGGCATCTTTGGGTCGATTTTGGGACCTCATGGTCCCACTTGTAAGTGACAGAGACACTTTATTTTAATTAAGTTAAAATGAATACAAAAATGACACAAGCATATATCTTTTAGAAAAACAATTTTTACATAGGGTTATATATGTTGGATTTTCGATTATAAATATTCATTAGAAAGCTAACAAGATTTCCTACATAATGGTATTTTATTTATAATTTTTAGACATTAAATATTTTAATTTATTTATGACACAATGGTGATGTAGTAATTACCATAATAGTGAAAAATTAAAATGATTGATATTGTAAATACCCAAATAAATATAATTTGAAACTTTTTATGAATTACACTAATTTTATAGGTTAATATGACATGTTAGGAATGATTTCAGTAACTTTGTTCGAAGTAATCCTTCTGTTGTGATTTTTTAGAAAATCAATTATTGAATAGTGTTAAAATTGACATAAAATAGTTTAAAACAAATATTATATTATTAATTGATATTAAATTCCTAAAAATCTAAGGTTCGACCAAGAGACTTATATCATGATAGGTGTATCATTAATGGACCACTTGGGGGGTCGCTTGGATGTATATAGTAAGTTTATTAACCATATAATATAAAAATACAAAGGGACATTGTAAAAGTGAAACTAATTAACTAAGAGTTAATACTTAAAGATAATGTTAGTATAATGACCCAAACCTGTCTAAATTCTATTGGTTGAGTGGTTTTCGACCTATCCGCATCTTAACATTTAAATAATCCACTTTGGAGCCATTAGAAACTGAATATGAATTTATTATAAAATAATATTTCTAGCTTTTCCAAAGGTGCCCCTCACCCCTCTTATAAAAGGGTATTCCCCCTTCTCATTAACTCACACCTTCAACGCCTTTTGGTTCAGCCAAACTCTACCCAAATACTCTCTCAACTTCCCTCACTTCATCATAGAGGCCTTCCTTTAGTCAGAAAGCCAACCTAAGAGCCCCTTTGATCAAATCAAAAGGAAGAACTCGAAGAGGAGGTAATGATTTCACCACCCTTTTCCAAGTTCCTTTCTTCTTCCACTTCTTTCTTCTTTGTTATTACCATTCTAAAATAATAACTCAAGTATCTTATATATACTGTGATGTTATTATAAATATGGTACAATCATATTCAGTATTCTATCCATCTTTTGAATAACATGTCACCATACGTGCGTACGTACAGCTTACTGTCTCCACGTCGTGATGTAATTGTTATTCAATAAATTATTATTTGGATAGGTATAATAATGATGTGTAATTCATGTAAATAATAAATGTAACATGATAATGATTTTTTATATATGATATACCATCCAATTATATATTATTTTAATATCAAAAGAATGATATTGTCGCTCGTGCGTAGTACGGACTACCGTCTCCACGAACGCGATGAGATTCATTCTCCATCGTATCCATTCAAGTCTAATTCTCATTTGATGTTTAATAATAGTATCTAAGGACTTGATATCATTCTGGATATGATTAAGATACAACTTATCCATGACAAACACGACTTACGTAACAAAACATATAAAAGAAAATGATTAAGTTAACACCCGAAACAATGATAATACTAAGATATTATTAATAAATCAATGTTAAAAGATCATATATGATATCATATTAATGTATATGATTCTTGTATAATTTAATAACAATTATTTCACCATTATATAGGAGGTTAACCTACCCTCAACCAAGGAAAAGTACAAGGTAAGGGTTATTTCACAATCTATTAATTATCCGAGGTTGTTTATACGTAATAATCTGCTGGGATCTCTTTATCATCCACATCCATGTTTCTTAAAAATGTATTTCAAAACATTTTTACTATTTAAAAGAATATGGGTTAAAGTCATTTATACCCTTGTTTGACTTTTTATAAGAGTTTTATAAAGGAATCTTTCCGTCGTTTTCCAAACAAGGTGCTTTTTAACCTTTTCGACAGAATTAAGGTAAGAATGTTTTTTTTAACTTATACGGCGGGTGCGGCTATTTTCCGCCGTTATAAAATCGTCGAAGCTTCCTTTACAAGCTTATAAGAATATTTTCAAAGTAAATGTTTTATTTCATAATTATGTGACTTTTAAATGATTTAAAAAAAAGATATATTTCTCTCAAATAGTTTTGATTTCATCTATATCAATATCCTTTGATGGATTTTAAGCTTATTTGAAGTTTATTTATTATGATACAAAACTTCCATATTGTATTGAAGGTTTTGTGATATGTTTGACCGTGGATGTGTTATTTTTATACCATTCATGGTTTATGGAGGAAGTATTGACATTTCGTATGCTAGTTTTAATACGAATGTTTATGTTATGTTTAAACCTGTTCATATGAGGAATGCATTGGACTTAATAAGTGATGGGTGGAGCACGCTATAGCTCCTCGATGCATCGGTAGGTCTCATTAGACAAACTAGTGTCTTGACACAAGGCCTTGACAAAATCTTATTTGTAGTCTTGGCACGAGGCCCTGGCTATGTGGTTATGATAGTCTGACATTATGCATTCCATCTTTATGAAAGTGGTTATTGATATTGCATGTGATTATTTGATTAGTAGAATATTCATGTGAATAAGTAAATGACATTATTTCATTTTATTTTTGTCATACTATGTTGAAGTTCAAGTTTAAAAGGCTTTTGTTTTAGTTATACACTGTCTTAAATGTTTATTCTTATTTATGAAACTTTCCGCTATATTGTTATCCTTACTGGGCATTTGAGCTCACCTCTTTTCTATGTTTTATTTTTCCCAAGATGTGAAGAAGTAAATTATGAATGACCTGCAGGGATATTATGAGGGGATAATAGTGTGGACTATGGAGACAATATGTTGTTGTAGTAGTTTTTCATTTTATGATGTAATGTAAAATTTTATGAATATATCTAGTGTTTTCAAGGCTACTAAACCAACCGGTCTTTCGAGATTTGATTTTTCTTGTGATCATGCCAATGTTATGTAATAATGCACCGACTCTAGGTAACCGGGGTCGGGACATTACTGTAAAGACCCGTAAATTTCAAGGAAATTTTTTTTCTTAATTTTCTTTGGACTTTTACAAGAACGCAGTTTCTGATAGCACGTGATTCCGAGGCCCGGTGTGCCCGGAATCATTTTCAGAAGTTTGGCTCGGGTACGTTCAGTGAACGAACGAGCGGGTTTTTCTAACTTTTGAACCGGTGCTCGGAATCAAATTCTGAGGGCACCGGTGGAATCGCAGCGCCGATATTTGCTTAGAAACACCTCTTCCGGAGTTGCGTTTTCTCGGGTGTGGTTTTTAAATTTTGGGGTTAAGTTAAGAAATAAAATAAAGTGGTGCGACAAATTTTATTTTATTTCACTTAAAGCCACTTGAAAGCCACTTAAAGCTGCTTAAGCTGAGTTGATGCAGATAGGGTGCAACCCAAAATATCCTACCCTCTTGGTAGGATATTTGTGAGGTGGGGCCCGCACGAGCCCCACCGTTTCTTTTCCGCTAAGTAACGCACCCGCGAAAACCATTATTAAATGAAAGTCAACTGGGGCGTTTTCTTAAACAATTAAACGCTTCTATTAATTGGGCGGTTTATTCGTTGGAATTAATTCTATGAATTAATTTTGTTCTTTTCTTAACCTGTTTTCGTTTGTTGGCATGTAATAAAATAAGACCAACACTTTTCTTCTTGAGTGTTGTTCGTTGAGAGGATTTGACAGAAACATTAAGTCCTTCATCCTCCTTCGCGAAGAACGCGAAGAACGCCGACCTTCGACAAAAGGCGACGAAGAACGTCGAACCCTCAAAGATCGACGACGCGACGCCGTGTTCCGCGACGCCAACGATTCTCCTCCTGCGACGTTCTTCTGCGACGTCCCTTCTTCCGCGACAAATCTTCGAACATCTGCTTGAGGTAGGAGATTTAAAATCTTTTAAATTTCCTTTGTGGTTTTTATACTTGACATGGATTTAATTCGTGTAAATTAAATCCGTGTGCTTTCTTTACCCCTCGGAGATCGTAGACGCGACGCCCTTCCGCGACGACGCGACGCCCTTCCGCGACGCGACGATCACCTCCTACCGCGACAGTCAATTCCGCGAAGAACTCTCGTCTGACGACAGCTACGAGGTAGGGGTCGTTTTGAAAATGTTTTTACCATGTTGTTTTCCTCCAAGGCAGGAACGCGAACCAACCAAATTAACAAGTTGGTTCGCGGACCATTATTATTGCGGGACGTGGTTTATCAATTGCTGGGATTTATGTTTTTTTTAAACCGCTAACGTGGTGGGTGCGGACTAACGAACAAATCCGAACCCACCGCACTTTTTCGTTCTTGGTGCGCGAAACGGCGGACGATGACAAATGGGGCCGCAATGGCGATTTGAAGGCCTGGCAGTGAAGAATGGGACCCGGGAGGAGCCACGACGCAGACAGAAGTGAAATCGGACCACCGGAGCAACTCCGGTGGCCCGCGGAATACACCGGCGGCGCGGGTCGCCGGCGCGGCGGCGGCCGACCAGACCCGCGACCGCGCGGGTCCGGCGACACACGGGACGCGGCAAAGCCGCGTTCGCTGACCAAGCGCGACCCCATGCGGGGCCGTGACACCTCATCTCGCGGGGGCAGCGCGCCCCGCGGTTCCTCCGCTCGGCCGAGCCGAGCCGGGCCGACCCGCCGGGCCGGGTCGGTCCGGGCCCAGACCCCCCGTTTCCGGACTTTTTCGGTCTTTTGCTAATAACTTGAGCTACGGGCCTCTGAACGACGCGCCGTCAGCGGCGATGCGATCCTTGGATCGAGACGGCCGTTTCGGTATATCACACTCAAGGTTTCGGAATACTTTGGGTTCGGCCGGATTGGTTCGTACACGAAACCAACCGGGCCCTCGGAGCGGAAACGCTCATATCTTGAGCTTCGGACGTCCGATTGACGTGCCGTCGACTTTGTTGTTTTCCTCTAAGTGAGACAGATCTTTTGGCTTACTCTGCCCGAGGTTTGGACGCAGGTGGAGTACGGTCGGGTTGGTTTTGCCTTAAAAACCAACCGGGCCCCTATGACGAAAAAGCCAATATCTCTCAGACCGGACGTCCGATTGACGCGCCGTCTATTGCGTTGACTTCCTGTTGACGATACGGAACTTTTGGATACATCAACTGTGGACTAGGTGTCAGTTGATGTATCAGTCTCTCGGCTCGTGGAGCGGACCCTCCCGAACGAGCTTGCTGTGTGCGGGAACCCTAGAGCTGGCTGCAACTGCTACTGTGACGACGACGACTGTGTAGAGATCCTCAGTGGATTCGACGACGACGACTACAGCACTCAGCGATCCTTTGTGGGTCAGTGCTACCGATCCTGTGTGGGTCAGCGCTCAGCGGTCCTGTGTGGGCCAACGCCTACAGGTCCTGTGTGGGCCCGATCCTGTGTGGGTCTTTGCGGGGGTTAGTTACCTATCGATCCTGTGTGGGTCCGATCCTATGTGGGTCATTGCGGGGGTTAGTACCTTTTGATTCTTTGTGGGTCTGACGACTTAGATGGATCAGTGATCATTTCTATCGTCATTCGAAGAAGTATACCTGTGTGAGCTGAATCCTGTTCTACTTTCCTTTGTGGATTGTGTTGTGCTATCCTGTGTGGATTTACGTTTTGTTTTCCTGTGTGGACTGGGTTGTACTTGAGCTCGGATGTTGGAGCCGAGCGAGAATTGATGACTTAGGTATATGTATGGGCATATACCTAAGTCGTGTCGGATGTTACTTCGTGATTGCATCTTTCCTTTGTGGATTATCCTTTGTGGATTCTAGGAGATCTTCGGGGGTCTCGGGGTCCCTACTGAGTAGCTTATACTTACCCCTGTACGGGCTATGCCCGCACTACGTTGTGTTGGTTGCAGACGACGGACAACGCTGATCGTGGTGGGGGCTTGCTGAGCAGGACGATACCTGGAGGTGGACCACTGGGCGGGGTGTACTCGGAGCAGACGGCTGGACCGAGGAGCTGTGGAGGCTATCTGTACTCACCCTTCAGGTGGGACTTCCAGAGGAAGGCTCGACGTTGCGACTTTACTTTTTAGTTGTTGTTTTCCCCTTTCGAGTTGTACTTAATTTCAGTTTGGGTTTGTATTCTGGCCCACTTACTTTCCGCACTTACTGTTGTACCAGTTTTTACTTAGTGTTTACTTTTTCCGCTTGCTTACTCTGTGGTGCTTATTTACTTTACAAAGGCAATGTCTTCCCTTTACCGGGATTTACGCCTTGGTGCTAGTCGCCAGCCCCTGGCCTATGGAAGGCGGGCTTGAGGTAGTCACGGCACGGGCCCCGAGGACGGGTCGTGACAGTTACAAACTCAACCCAAATAACTTACAAACGGAGACTCGGATGAGAAATTTGAGACCACCTTTGAGTTTGGAACACATAGTTTACCCTAAGCACGACCTAAAGTTGGCCGATGCAGGACGTTCGGTAAATGCAGATGTTGGCGGGTGTGTTTAATTAAAATAAATAAATAATTTATTTATTTTGAATTAAATGACCTAAACCGTTTTCCTCGATAAGCAAGCTGTTGTGAAAAATTGTCAGGGTTAGCCGAATAACTCTGAGATCGTTGAGAGGAGCTTCCACCCCTTTTTTGTTGGCAGATTGAGACCAGATGATGACCGATGATCTGATCAAGGTGAATCGGCAAGCAACAGACGCAGCAGATCACCTTCATTGCTAGCAAATGCATTCTTCACCAATGATCGATCCATAATCAAAGTATGACTCGCCATTTGTGGTTTCGACTCTTATGATTAAAAGATTGTGTATGATCAAATATGTTTCCTTGATCTGCGTTTAAATGAACTTTTGTATGAGCTCGTGTATCGATATAAATTATTCTTTCAATTTATTTCTTGTCCATGCCATGTTTCTCACCTTGGTTTCCCCTCTATGAGATCATTGGTCAAGAACGTTGGACCAACGATGTTAATCACCTCTGTTATTGGTGCTTTCCCCCATCGTTCTTCGCGCTATTCATCGCTGGTCCACAGGGTGACGATTCGACATTGCTGGGGCATGTTCAAGTGCGATTGAACCCCCGAATTCATTGCAGTAGCACGAACGACACGTGGATCGACGATTTGGGGACAAATTGATAAACGAGTGGGATGATGTTTAGTAATCAGATCGGTTCGGTACTGTGGGTGTGAGTTAGTGATCAGAGGTGGTTTGAGATCAGATCGGTGATTCCTATTTTCACGGTTGACACGTGGTGATGACGTGCTTTCCGTGTTTAGCTTCTCGTGGTTGGATGAGTGCTACGAGTGACAAAGACTTGATGTGTAGTTCATTTACTCACTGTGTCGAGCCCTCTGTGCTTGGACGATGATACTCTTTCTCTTGCTTTGGGTTGAACTGCACCTTGTTTACTAGTTATAGTCTTTCCTTTCCTGTTGTATCTCTTATTGCTCCCCCTTTAGCTTTCGGGGCGTCCTACTGAGTATGTATATACTCACCCCTGCATGGGTTTTGTCTGCACGCATCGTGTCTTATGCAGACGACGGACAGATCGACAATGACTTCAGAGGAGCTTAGGGATACTTTGTGCCTTGGACCACGTATGGTGGTCATAGATTGGAGACCAGGAGCTGGAATCTCTCAGCACTTGAACTTTACTTTCCAGTTTTGTCAAGTTGAGACATCTTTATGGTTAAGCGTGTATTTTGCTCCTTTTTTTACTTTCATTATTACACTACCGTACTCTTTCACTGTCTAGAGGTTTTACATGCATGATCGTTCCCCTAGTATTTTGCACATTTTACTTTTATACCTCTGCACTTTTGCATTGAGATGACTGTGCGTGTGTGCATGTACTTAGGCAAAGGCCTCCCCATGTTAGTTATGCATTCGACGCTGGTCGTCCGCCCCTAGCCTATGGAGGCGGGCTTGGGGTGGTTGCGGCTCGAGCCCTGCGGGGTCGGGTCGTGACAAAATTCATCCAATGGTTGGGATGGATATGCGATCATGATAAGATTCGATAAAGTTAAAACTCATCCGACGTCTGCGATCAAAGTGAAATCCAATTGATGGCTGAGATCGTAGTAAAATCATGATAAAGTTGATATAAAGATAAAATACATCCAACATTTCATATCAAAATGAAATCCATCCAATGATTGGGATGAAGGTGCTTTCATGATAAGGTTGGATGAGGATGGAATCCATCCAACGATTGAGATCAATATGAAATCTATCAAATGGTCGAGATAGATATGCAATCATGATAATGTTAGATAAAGTTAAAACTCATCCGACGACTGCGATCAAAATGAAATCCAATGGTTGACTGAGATTATAGTGAAATAATGATAAGGTTGACATAATGATAAAATCATGGTTCATATCAAAATGAAACCCATCCAACTATTGGGATGAAGATGCATTCATGATAAAGTTGGATGAAGAAGAAATCTATTCAACGATTGAGATCAATATGAAATCAATCCAACAATCTATTTTTTATACTTTAGATATGCAGTATCTATCATACTCCCTATAAATAACTACCATTTTCATTCAACCCAAACGCTCATTTCCTTCATTTCACTAATGCCTTCCTATAACTACTTTGTTTTAGAAAGAGATGGTTTCTCGATCTTCTTCCTACTCTGTTGGTGAAGATACACTCTTATGTGAGATGTACATGGAGACTTCCCAAGATCTTATTATTGATGTTTGTCGGTCATCCGATTGTTTTTGGTCTTGCACCGAAAATGCGTACAAGACAAGAACGAGGGATGGGAGCTTTGAAGAAAAAGATCATTGTAGTGTCGGATACAAGCTATCTAGAAGGTTGTGAAGAAATTAAATGGATGCATTAGACAAGTTGAAAATATGAATCTCTGTGGTGCATCAGAACAAGTTATTTGTGAGTAATTTATTATTTTTCTTTTTTATGTTTATATATGCAAATACAAAACATCAACATTGTGAATTTTTTTTCAATCAGATAAAGCAGAAATCTTACTCATGCAAGATCCTAGGAGCAAGAAAGGATTTAGGTTTGATCATGTATGGAGCACAGTCATTTTTTTTGAAAAATTCAAAGACAGTGCAAGTACCGCATGACAAATATCTCGAAAAATAACTATGTATCATCAGAGTCAGACAATCCAACTCTCGAGTCTTATCCATCCGAATCTCCTGTCTTGTCATCATTTTCGCTGAACATAACTTATGATGATTCCAATGACTCTTATTCTGCATGATCCATTGGAATGAAGAAAGATAAATTTAAAAGGAAAAATGATGAAAAATCTCAAGCTATCATTGAAATTTTGAAATAAAAAAATCAGCAACTTTTATAGATGTTGGAGAAGACAAGGAAACAAAAAATGTAAATTGAATAAAAGAGAATGACTTTCAAAGAGTTGGGAAAATAAAATTTTTCCATGAGATCTGAATAAAATCAGTGATCTGAATGTTTGTGCTTTTATTCATACTGAATAAGCACAAATTATACAGAAAAGAGGAGGGCAATTTCACCAACCATCTGAGTTGTCTTTGCAAACACTTTCAACATCATTTTTTTAATATCTTAACAACATTAGGGGAAGCGATGCGAATTTATCAAATTATTAGATTATTGTTTTTCTACCTTTTCTAAATTTTTTTGTATGGAAGTTGAACACTATTGTTGTAATATTGAAAATAGCGCCGGTTTGGAGGTGATTTTTGCGCTAAAATAGTGTTTCCTTGTTATTTTGACGCTAGGTTGTAGGTCTGATGCACCATCCTTTTTTTACTTTCTACTTATTTTATCAGCCTAATAAATGATTTATATTTATTTCTAAACTACATATTTTAATCATTATATTTAATTAATTTTTATATTTGATTATTCAATTATTAATTTTTTTTCAACAATATTATTAATGTTCTTTTTAATATATGAAAAATATTATTATTATTCATCTTTTTTTGCAATTTTTAATCAAATAAATAAATTATTTATTCATAATTATTCTATTTAATAGGTTATTTATATATATACATAATGAAATCTATATAATAATTATCATATAATTAGTACATAATATTTATATAATATAATGAACTATATATTGCATTTAGACTAGTTTAAACAAATAATAGATAATAATTAAATAAATTAAAAATTGAAATGCATTATGCTATTGGTTTATAATAGGTATATTTTTGCAAAAACATGACAAAATACAAACATGCATGTTTACATGAACAAATACAATATTAAACAAAATAACATAATAATATGCAATAATCAGAACGTAACACCCTGAACAAAATAGATAACACAAATTCAACATTACAAGAATAATGCTCAACTGCCATACAAAAAAAATAAAGAAAACGTAGAAAAATAAAATCTAATAATCTGGTAAATTAGCGTCGCTTCCATCTATGTTGTTAAAATAATAATAAAAAATTGATGTTGAAGTATAGGCGACTCCAATGGTTGGTGAAATTGTCCTCTTTTCTGTATAATTTGTGATTGCTCAGCTTGAATAAAAACATGAATATTCGGATAACTGATTTTATTCATATCTTGTGAAAGAATTTTATTTTCCTCTTTAAACTCTTTGAAAGCCATTTTCTTTTCTTTAATTTCCATTTGTTGTTTCATTGACTTCTCCACACATCTCTAAAAGTCACTGGTTTTTCTCTTTCAAAGTTTCAATTATAGCTCGAATTTTTTCATCATTTCCCCTTTTTAATTTAGCTTTCTTTACTCCAATGGGTCGTGCAAAATAAGAGTCACTGACATCATTATCATTTACGTTCAACGAAAATGGTGATAAGCCAAGAGATTCGGGTGGATAAGACTTGAGAGTTGAATTGTCTGATGATACATAGTTCTATTTTTGAGATATTTTTCTTTTAGTACTTGCACCGTCTTTAATTTTTTCAAATTTTTTGACTATGCTCCATACATGATCAGAACCTAAATCTTTTCTTGCTCGTGGGATCTTGCATGGGTAATATTTTTGCTCGATCCAACTGGAAAAAATTCACAATGTTAATGCTATTTATTTGTATATATAAACATAAAATCAAAAAATAATAAAATATTCACAATATATTGTTCTGATGCACCATTAAGATTCATATTTTCAACTTGTCTGATGCATCCATTTAATTTTTTCACAGCCTTCTCGATAACTTATATCTAATACTGCAACGATCTTTTGCTTTGAAGCTCTCAGTCCTCGTTCTTGCCTTTGTTGTATGCATTTTCGATGCAAGACCAAAAACAATCGGATGACTGATAAACACCAGTAATATGATCTTGAGAAGTCTCCATGTACACCTCGCATAAGAGTATATCTTCACCAATGAAGTAGCTAGAAGATCGAGAAATCATCTCTTTTTAAAACAAAATAGTTATAGGAAGGTATTTGTGAAATGAATGAAATGAGCATTTGAGTTTAATGAAACTAATAGTTATTTATAAGGAGTATGATAGATAATGCATATTTAGAGTATAAAAAATAGATCGTTTGGATTTCATATTGATTTCAATCATTGGATGAATTTTGTCATCATCCAACCTTATCATGAATGCACCTTCATCCTAACCGTTGGATGCGTTTCATTTTGATATGAACCATTCGATGGATTTTATCTTTATGTCAACCTTATCATGATATTACTATATTTTCAGCCATTCATTGGATATCATTTTGATCATAGACGTCAGATGAGTTTTACCTTTATCTAACCTTATTATAATTGCATATCCATCTGACCATTGGATGAATTTCATATTGATCTCAATCATTGGATGAATTTCGTCCTCATCCAACCTTATTATGAATGCACATTCATTCCAATTGTTGAATAGATTTCATTTTGATATGAATCATCAGATGGATTTTATCTTTATGTCAACCTTATCATGATTTCACTTCGATCTTAATCATCCATTGGATTTTATTTTGATCGCAACCCTTAGATGAGATTTAAATTTATCTAACCTTATCATGATCACATATCCATCCCGACCGTTAGATGTATTTCATATTGATCTCAACCGTTGGGTGAATTTCATTTTGATAAGAACTGTCAGATTGATTTTATCTTAATGTCATTTTTATCATGATTTCACTACGATCTCAGCCATATATTGGATTTCATTTTTGATCGCAGTCGTCATATGAGTTCTAGCTTTATCAAACCTTATCATGATCACATATCTATTTTTAATATTTATTTATACATATTTATTAATTAACATTTAATGTTTTTATGCAGTTGTAATTTGCATAATTAATATATGTATTCATTTTCATTTTAAGTATTCATTTTTTTTAATTTATATAATGAATAACTATTATTCATTATTTTAATATTTTTCCGATCTATCCATATTTTAATTAAATTTTACTCATTTTTAACATTCAGAGTATAAAAAATAGACTATTAGATGGATTTCAAATTGATCTTAATCATTGGATGGATTTCTTCCTCATCCATCCTTATCATGATTGCACCTCCATCCCAATTATTGGGTGTGTTTTATTTTGAAATGAACTGTCAGGTGAATTTTATCTTTCTGTCAACCTTATCATGATTTCACTATGATCCCAGCCATCTGTTGGATTTCATTTTGATCACAGTCGTTGAATGCGTTTTAACTTTATCTAAACTTATCATGATCGCATATCCATCCTGACTGTTGGATGAATTTCATCCCCATCCGACCTTATCATGATTGTATCTTTATTCTGTTGGATTTCTCAATATATAAGTATCATTGTATCAGTTCTTGAGAATAAATGCTCAATAAGAGTACCAAAATGAATTACAATATTGGAGATTCTTATGATATTCATTTTGAATTTTCATCATCATCATCATCATTTTCTTCTTCGTTTTCGTCCAATGATACATCAAGAAATGCATGTGAACAGGTGTAAGAAACAGTACATCGAGCAGTGCAGAGAAACAATATGATGATGACACATTATTATAGCGAATTCAACGATCAGTCTGCTCACTTTGGATCCATCTTGGTGCACATAGTTATCAATCACGACCGTGATGCTTCTGATCGTAATTTGCATGGTGATTATTTTTCTAGCAATCCACGATATAATGCAACATTGTTCCATCAATGATATAGAATGTCTTGAAGTCTTTTTCATTGTATTGTCACTGCAGTTAAAGCACATAATCACTACTTTCAACAAAGAAATGATAGACTTGCTAGATTTGGATTGTCAACTTTGTAGAAATTAACATTTTTGTTTCGAATGTTGGCATATGGTCTCCCAGTTGATGCTACTGATGAATATGTTAAAATTGATGAGTCTACTACAATTGAACGTTTAAAAATATTTTTTCATGATATTGTTGAGATTTTTGCAGAGCGATAACTTCAACCACCTAATGCAAATGATATTTCAAGGTTTCTTTATATTTGTTAAGAACATAGTTTTCCAGAAATGTTAGGTAGTTTGGATTGTATGTACTGGAAGTGGAAAAATTGTCCTACAACATGAGATGAACAATATACAGGACGTTCAAAGTCCCCAACTATTATTCAAGCAGTGGCCAATTATGATATTTGGACATGACACACATATTTTGGTATGTCGCGTACCAATTATGACATCAATGTGCTTGAATCATCTCATTTGTTTTTTAATATCGTTCAAGGTATTGCTCCTCCTGCTCATTATGTCATTGAAGGAAAAGAATATGATATACGATATTATTTGGCTGATAATATATATCCAAAGTGGTCCACAATTGTGCAAAGTATCCACGAGCCATGTTGTCCGAAGAAGAAATATTTTTCAATGAAGCAAGAAGCATGTAGAAAAGATGTGAAACGTGCGTTTGGAGTTTTACGATCACACTTTGCATTCATCATAGGACCTACATGTTTTTGGAGAAAACATGCATTACATGATATAATGACTACATGCATTATCATGCACAATATGATAATTGAGGACGAACGTGATCAGAATGCTCCAATTATTGATGTGATGGAAGTGCCAGCTCCAACTGTTGAGATAACGATAGATGAAAATGTTCGATTTCAACACTTACTCAGTCAACATAGAAGGAATCAAGGATAATGATGCTCATATCGCACTCCGCAATGCATTAATCGTACATCAATGACAGTGATATGATGATTTAGAAAATTTATTATAATCGAGTATCCATTGTAATTTTATGCATTTTTAATTGAATATCGTTTTAAATAGCATGTAATTTTATTTTATTTTATTTTATTTTATTTATTCATTAATAATGTTAAGGTTAAACTAAAGTTAAGTAAGAGTAAACTAAAGTTAATTAAGGGTCAACGAAATTTAAGGATAAAATGAAAGTTAAGTATGAGTAAAAAAAGTTAAGGATAAAACAAAGCTAAATAAGGGTGAACTAAAGGTAATTAAGGGTGAACTAAAGTAAGAGTTAGCTAAAGTCAAGTAAGGGTGAACTAAAGTTACGTAAGGGTAAATAAAGTTAAGTAAAAGTGAATCAAAGTTAAAGAAAGAGAAAACAAAGTTAAAGAAGGGTAAATAAAAGCTAAGTAAGGGTAAACTAAAGGTATGTAAGGGTAAAACAAAGTTAAGTAAGGGTAAATTAAACTTAACTAAGTGTAAACTAAAGTTAAGGGTAAACTAAAGTTAATATGGGTAAATTAAAGCTAAGGGTAAAACAAAGATATGTAAGTAAAACAAAGGTAGTTTAGGGTAAACTAAAGCTAAGTAAGGGTAAACTATGGTAAGTAAGAGTAAACTAAAAGTAAGGGTAAAACAAAGTTAAGTAAAGGTAAAAAAAAGTTAAGGGTAAACTAAAGTTAAGTAAGAGTAAACTAAAATTAAGGATGAAACAAAGTTAAGTGTGAGTAAACTAAAGTTAAGTAATGGTAAAACTAAAGCTAAGTAAAGGTAAACTAAAGCA
Source organism: Viscum album (assembly GCA_963277665.1). NCBI lineage: Eukaryota > Viridiplantae > Streptophyta > Magnoliopsida > Santalales > Viscaceae > Viscum > Viscum album. The sequence continues at coordinate 400,436,165 of OY728148.1, forward strand.
AAGTAAGGGCAAACTAAATTTCAGCAAGGGTAAACTAAAGTTGAGTAAGGGTAAAACAATGTTAAGTAAGGGTAAACTAAAGCCAAGTAAGGGTAATCAAATGTGATCTGAATGCTCCAATTATAACTGCGATGAAAGTACCAGTTCCAACTGTTGAGTTAACGATGGATGAAAATGTTTGATTTCAACACTTACTCAGTCAACATAAAAGAATCAAGGATAATGAAGCTCATATCGTACCCCATAATGCATTAGTCGAGCATCTATGACATTGATATATTGATTTAGAAAATTAATTGCAATCGAGTATCCATTGTAATTTTCTGCATTTTTAATTGAATATCATTTTAAATAGCAGACAATTTTATTTTATTTTATTTTATATTGTGTTAAATAACTAGTACAAGTTTAATTTAATTTAATCATTAATTACTTATGTAGTTAATTTTATTATTGTATTAAACTTGATTTTTTAATATATAAATAAATAATTATTATTTAACTAATTTTTTAAAAAAATTCACTTAATTAATCAAATCACGCACATGTAATTATACAAATCACACACCTGTAATTATAATTAAAATACATTATATTAATGTATAATGTAAATAACGCAGAATTTATTATATTTAAATTGATATTGTCAAATAAAGACATCAAATTTAATTTAATTATTAATCAATATATAATATAATTTAATTATTAATCTTATTAAATATCATAATATATCACATTGGATTATTTTATGAAAAAATATTAGTCTTAATAAAATGTGTTGAATAAAAGTAATAATAAAAAATATAGAGGAATATTTAAAGAATATTCTATTTGAAGTGGAAAATGAAGTAATTGGGTTGGTGTGGATTTTTCTATTCATTACTTCAAAATGGATTAATTATATGCTAAAATGACATTGTGGGTTGGATTTGCTCTTAAAGAACATCCACATCCTTTAAATACGAGTCATTCAAGTTTTGGGAGTGTTAATATGAACCATACACACTCAACTATTCTCACATGTTAAGTGTTAACTATTTAAAAGCATGAGAAATAAATCTTCTAATTATATAACATAAACAACATAAATACTTGAACATAATAGACTTGAAACAAATGGAAAACTGAACTGATATTAGTCTGATCCTGAAGTGTACACTCCATGGAAGGCAAAATCATTGCACAAAAGTACTTCATATTCCAAATGGTTCAATGAATGGAAGAACTATCTTTGTATTCCACTCAAAATCTCCCGAATTCTACAACGACTCAACTCTTACCTTACATTGATCGATTGAGAATGACATCTCAGATCCACCTTCAATAAATTAATGGTTGATGACTAACACTAAGAGCATAAATTTCTCATATGGAAAACATTATTTTTTAACAATAACTCCATAAAATCCTATATGATGAGTCAAATTCATGATAAAAAATAAATGGATATCCATATGCATAAATGGCAAACGACACTACACATTCCAAAATGAACTACAACGGTAGAACAACTGCAATAATGCTTATACCTCAAACAAAGATAAAATCAAATGCAAAACTCTAATGAAAATGGACCAACTTGTGCCTGATGTGACTTCACTCGACACCTCCACAAACTTTATCATGTAAATATGCAACGACATATGTATATCAGAAGTAAGTATAAAAATGTACTCGGTAGGTTCTTCCCTTAACTCACATGTATCCATGTGAATAAAATATACAAATGTATTCTTGAATGACTGATAAAATATAATAACCAACCATATGAGGTAAGGTCACACCATTACTTCTACACGACATCTCATATTAAGTACACCTTAAATCACTTGATAACATATATATTATAATATAATAAAAATATATATATAAAAGGGTCCCAAATCATTCTTTAATCATCTCGTCGCCACAAACTCCTAACGTCACACGTTCTGTCTCTCAACCATTATCATATATACCAATTACCACATCATCTCATCATCATAAGGGGGAGGGGTTAGGGTAATCTGATAATCATTTATTAAACATACAAGGATGTCAAATTAAGCTCACATAACAAATGGTAGAATACCACATTTGTTATCACATAAATAACAATACATTATTAAATTCACAGTCCCGCTTAATCATATCCCAATCACATCAACATATCCCATAATTTAGGGCATTAGCTGGCATTTCCTCACACTATACCATCAACTTTTCACCAGATCACATCTGAATGGATCTCGATCACTTTTAACCACAACCCATTTATTATCATTCTTATATGAGTGAGTCCAGATGGTTCTTGAATATCAACTCCAACATAGCAATCACACTACCCACTACCTAGACCCTACTCAACCTAGGCCAGAGAAATGAATAAATATCTCCAAAACAAACCTCATATATTGGGCACCACAACATAGTAAGTTCAACACTCATCATTTGCCACATCACACAAGTACCTGATATAACACCGATTTGAGCCCTCTCCAGCAATGAAACTAGTGCCCACATGGCCTTTTAAGTATATTATTTTCTTTAATTATTTTTCCCTCTAACTTAGGATATTTTTAAGGGTAGATTAGTCTTAGTTTTTTTAGGGTTTTGGTTTATAAATTGAGGGTCAGTTGTCGTTTGTAATTATTTTTTTTTATATTAATAAAATTCTAGTGAGTGTTCTCTTCATTTGTGGGTATTCCACCCGAGTTTCTCGCACAAAGACTCATTTATCTCTGCTACGCTACATCAGTTAGTATCAGAGTGAGGTCATTACTCTTTCACCACAATCTGATTGCGTTCCCATCGGTGTAACTTTCCTTTTCCCTATCTACGATTCCAACCTTTCTGGAATCCTTCATTCCCTTCCTTTTACTGTGCCACTGTCATTCATAACAATAAGGATCAACCTCTAAAAGAAGAGTGGTTGTCGCATCATTCCAATGTGGTGTAATGTCATAGATTCGATGTCTTTGCAACCCCAGTCATGGCATACCACCCCAGTTGGTCAGTCGGAGTCCCAACCACCTTCATAACAAAAAGTGAGTGAGAATAAAATTCCAAATTTTTGAATCTTCCCATGGGTGCATCGCATTACACCCCTCGCGATCTGTGGTATAAACAACATTGGCACGACTCAACATAAATGTGCGCTTCAACTCAGTGTGAGCTCTTTTCCCACCTAGAACCTACACGCCTAAGCCACCCCGTGTGTGTGAAAGGGATCAAATGCATCTGATAACATTTATTAGAAACAACATAAACGATTTAAATCCCTTAGCTAAGATCAGCCACACATAAAATGTGAAACATGCATAAAAATGAAATAAAGAATTGTTGTATATATATGTGAGTACCATACACCATAGAGCATCTTCAACATCATCATCATCATCATATGGTTTGATAGACCACCAGGGAAACCAAAGGACATCCCCTTGTCATAGTGTATCCACGGGTTGTGCTAAATCATCTATTGCATGGTCCTTATCTGATCCAATTTGTTTTCTTTTGAAGAAATGTACTAAATATGAAGCCTCTCAGCAAGTCAAAAACATTTTTCTTGCGGCAGTGGCTGAACTTCTTCATGAAATCTGGTATGTAAGAAATGATCTTATCTATAATAATCACTCTTTCAGTCTCAATGCAGGAAAAGCTCGAATTCTCAATGCGACTCATGAAGCTGCATCAATTCAAAAAGATTGTTGTAGCAATCATATTGGAGACTTCGAGATCCTCAGACGTATCCGTGTCCCAGGTATTTTCCTGAAGATCAAGCAACCCTTTGAAGTATTCTGGAAACCTCTGATGCCGGGTTGGATTAAAGTGAATGTCGACGGCGCCTCAAAAGGCAATCCTGGACCTGCCAGTTGTGGGGCCATTTTCAGAGACTCTGATGGCCATTGTCATGGTTGCTTTTACGGTGGGTGTGGGATCGCCTCTTCCATTGAAGCAGAGATGCTTGGAGTCATCCATGCTGTTGACTTTGCGCTACAAAGAGGTTGGCGTAAACTGTGGATTGAAAGTGATTCTACCACCATTGTTCAAGCTATTTGGAACAGAGTTATTCATCTAGCCTGACCGCTTACTATGCGTTGGATGAACTGCTTGAATTCACTTCAGGAGATCGACTACATTGCTACACATGTCTTCCGTGAAGCAAATGCAGTCGCTGATGCCCTTGCCAATAAAGGTGTCCACCAGAACATGATTTGGCTGGATGCGCTGCCAGCTGATTTTCTTCACCTCTTTGAAAGAGATTGTAATAAAATTCCTTCCTTTCGTTTCATGTAAACTTTTGTTACTTTTATTAATAAATGGTGCTTCGGTCTTTGACCGAGGCATTACCCCAAAAAAAAAATCTATTGCATGGATGAGATCCATCATTCCTCCACGACATGCTAGTGTCTCAAACGCAAAGGAGGAAGATGAAGAGATCTTTAAGTGAAAAGGAGTTTCGGCCAAGCATGAAACAATCACACACTAACCACTTCCATCACATAACAATGATTTATATAACACCTGAGGACGTTCCTTGGGTGCTGTTACATTTATTCATGCGTTATAACACATGAATAAATGCTACAACCAACTTCATGCATTTAATGCATGAATGAAAATACATATGTATGTTTCATTTTATGAAACATATTCTTTAAATGATAGCTTATGTGGGTGAATAATAATGAAGTCATTGGTTGCATGAAACAATACACTCCATGCAAATCATAATTTGCATGAAATATAAAATAGATTATATTTATATATCATATACATATGAGGCTTTAGAGAATATCTCCTTAAATGTCCCACTTGCACTAAAGCCTCAATGATTTTGTGTCATTTCACCTTATATTGTATCATATACAATAACTTATGAAACCATATCCAAAAATCATTTTTGATATCTTCCAAAACAATTTTGGAAGACTATCATTATCTTCGCATTGTATCAAATCATATGTAATACCTTATGGATACACATCCAAAACTCCTTTTGGATTAACTCTAAAACACTTTTAGAGTAGCCTTTTGAGTCAAACTTAATCCCCATTTAGTCAACCACAAAGTGTGACCCCATGGACCTTTACAACACTGACAACAAATACAAATCTCCAGATTCATAAATGTAAGTAAATAACGGCTTCTACCAAAACTACTTAAGCTATAAAGGGACCTGACATGATCTTCATCAAACACATGTATCTATATACCCCTGTCCATCAGTTTGCATCATATGCAAATATGCATTATCATATTTTCCCTTTGTCCATGACATTAAGTGATCATTGGACACAAAATATGTCAATTCCATATAACCCACTCATCAGTTCTCGATTCTCAAAGTATAGAATTACCTGTTTGGTGAATACATCACATGTCATTCACCCTTATGGATAAGAACATCACATGCCCCTTACCTATATAGATATATTATATATAGGTGCGGTTGCACACTTCCACAGTCTATCTCAATCGAGGGCTCAGATGTCATACTCGTCATAGAGAGGAAAATCACATTTTGGTTGAGCTCGAACTAATGACATTATCAACAACATACCCAACCACCCCTGTATTAGCTAAGTTAATATGGAGACTTACGTAAGTAGGTATTAAAGTATGAAGATTCTCATGCTAGGTATCTCTCTAACCTCAGGCAGTGGGGGCTCAAATATGGTATATGCACCCTTAGTATACCAAAGACATCTGCATGATACTCCATGTAGTATACTTAGTGGGTCATCCAGTGCACATAAAGAATTATATTCTTTATATTGTGTGTAATGGACCAGACCTTCGTGTTCCATTACTTTGTCAAAATCTAGGTTTGGTGTGTTCTGGTAGGCAACAATAGCTTATTTCAAGAGTTTTCTAGTTTTTTTTTCATTTTTTCTATCGGTGTCGGTGACTCAGGGCGTCGGTGTCGGTGACTCCAAGCATCGGTGAGTCTAGGCGTCGGTGTCAGTGAATCAGGGTGTCGGTGTCGGTGAGTCAGGGTGTCGGTGAGTTAGGCGTCGGTAGGTCACGTCACCGCCAGTTTTTCCCAGTTTTTCCCCATTTTCTAGTTTCGACCCTCTTACATGTTATTTGATGTAAACAAATTTTAAAGGCTACTTTGGGCATTTCTAAAGGCGTTTCAAAGGATATTAATTATATCTTTAATATCCTAACACTTGAGGGACTTTGAGATAGTCAAACTGCGTAATTTTGACCATGATCTCACGTTAATGACTTTTGAAACTGTTTCTCATTCCGTTGATATAGGATCTGGTTCCCCCCTAAAGTTGAGGTCCTCTCCTCTCTTTTCTCTTGGTGTGCGTAGAGCCTTCCCTTCCTGTTGAGTCACGTGTTGTACTGTAGTCGTCGATCGAGTTTCCCCTTGGAGTCCTTCATACTGCTCGTACGACCCTCTGTTTTTGACGTAAGGAAGAGTTTTTGATCTTTTTCTATTCCAAGTATGGATTTCCTTCGTCACTCTTCTAATTATGTATCATGTGGGATGGGCGTAGTAAGGTTCTTTTGTGAAAAAACCGCGGAATCTAACTCATGACAAAGATAAATGCTAATGATGAATTATGAACTTAATAATAGGTTAGGAGTGGATTGATGTTGATTACATGTTTTATTTGTTATCTTTGTTGATGATGCGATCTGTTGTGGTTGTGTGGCTTCTGAAAATCATGGTTGTTGGTGGTCTTTGCCTACGTATTGGTGATGCTTTATAACTGTTGTTGTTTCTTTGTGAATAATTTATGTAAATATCAATCTGATTAATCACGTATACCCGGTTAAATGAAATGGATGCCCCAGGATGAAATCCCTTGTGTGATCACCCTGCTTGTCAAAGGGGAATTTAAAGAACAGTGTTGGCCAAATCTGAATTCACCATGTTTGATAGGCCTGGCTGTGTGTTGTGTTCTATTGGCTTTTGTGCCTTGTGTGGGTTTTGGTAGTGTGGTATTATGGCTGGGGGTGTGACTGTGTGTATGGGGTGGTACGAGTGGTGTGATGATATCTCAGACTGAGAGATTGATTGATTGTGGAATGGATGGACTAATCATGCAGTGGGACTGCATCTGGACAGTGGTTGGGTAGTGAGGCTGCAGGATAGGGTTGCGTCATGATTTCATGTTTATGGGTGTACTAGGTGTGGTGTTGTTGTGCAGCGGGGCTGCTAGGTTTAGTTGTGAGAGGATGTTTGAGCAGGATAAATTTGAAGAATGACAGTTGGCAGTGGTTGAACGAGTGTTCAGAAAAGGGGGGGTGTGTAGTGGGACTGCAAGCTGGTTGTCTCTGTTGTTTTTATGAATGAGTGTTAAAATAGATTCCTTACCTTGATCTCTCTTTCCTTGTTTGTCTTTGGCAGTGGTTGGTGTGGTTGCTTCGCCTTATAACTTTTGCAGTGTTTGGTAGCTGCTCGGGTAGGGATGAGAATAAATAAATAAATGAAATTATAATGCAGAATGACAAATGGTTAAATGAAAAGGGGTGGGTTGATGTTTTGATTGTGGATGTTGTGTGGCTGTGCATGTAGGGTTAGCAGCAAGGGCAATTTTTTATGTGTGGGATGGTTGTATGTTTGGAACCCCATAGGATGGGTTGAGTGTTTGGTACCTATATATATACTTGTAGTTCCTTGTGATTTCTATACGCACCCCACCCGTGTTGAGTATTACGTGTTGAATACCCCCATTGTTATGAGGGAGGGTGTCCTTTCCCAACATCCCGGTGGGAGGATGGATGACTGTTTATTGGCTCTTCTCTGCTTCCTCTTATATGCATTTATCGCCCAAGTCTCTTCGAGCAGGTTGTAATGGATTGAAGTATATTATCGCACATGACTTATTCGGGCAGGCTATAATGACTTGAGGTTTAATACCAGACTTATGGTATTGGATTTGTGAGAGATGGTTTGTTTCCCAGGTGTCTTCGGGCAGGGTGTGGTATGTATGAGGCCCAAGTGTATGCGGGCAGGATTGCAGTGTGATAGTGGCTCAGGTGTCTGCGGGCATGATGTGTGCGATTTGTAGCTCAGGTGTGTACGGGCATGTTGTGGTAGTGGAGCTTATGGAAGATGTAGATGCATTAGGATGTTTCAGTTAACCAGTGGGTAGTGGTGCGGCGTACCCAAATATCGATGTGCTTATTATATTACATTACATGATTTGCGTTACTTGGTGAGTGTGCCTTAGTGAGGTTGGGTGGTTAATATTCCTTGACAGGTGCTGTTGGTTTATGCTATTTTCTCACAGGGGCATTAGTATGCTTCTCCCACTTGTGCACGGGTGACTTTGGTTTTTCCTACTAAGTATACTTGTATGCTCACCCTATGTGTATAAAACTGTTTCAGGTTTCCAAGGAGATTATGCGGACCGTGCTAGACCTTACTAGCTCGGACGTTGGGGACGGTTGTTGTGTCGTTGGTTAGTTTTATTTTGGTACTTACTTTGGAGTTCTCTTTGTATTTCTAGCAGTTTTACTTTAAACATGCATGTGAGATGGATTTTGGTTTTCTTATATATATATATATATATATATATATATATATATATATATATATATATATGTGTGTGTCTTGGAGTTGTTGAGGTTGATACATCTTATCTCCCGATCTTGGTTACTATAAAAAGGGTAATGCCTCCCATTTTTGTGAGATTTCTATACCCTTGGTGCTGGTCGCCACCCCGGAGCCTGTTGGAGGCAGGACTCGGGGGTCATTATCTCTCCTTCATCTTGAGGAAGGAAGGTTTTGACATCTTGTTATCCCTTCCCTCATCTTGAAGAAGGTGGGTCGTGACTCATGAGGATATTCAACATCTATATACATGACTCATACTCATGTTATTCTTAACATTTCTTTATAACCTCTAACACTCCACGATGAACATCAGTTAGAGATAACTCAAAGTCATGTTTTGAGAGATCAGTTATCATTACATTTAAAGAAATGCATATCTATATATACGAATATAGAGCCAATGTGAAAGAATGACAAAGTGGATATTTCCTTTTATATGATACATTTTATATCCTTAAAACTATTTTAAGAATATTTAAAAAATACAACATAAACGCCTATATATCATATCATATATGATAAATTGTTAGATTAACCTTATGTGTGCTGCACTTTTAGGGGTTTTGTTAGCCCATTACATCATATGTAATTCTTGTCACATATCTATGTGACCGCCTAACAAAACCCTTCCACTAAACTCTTTTAGTGAGTAACATCTATAAAGAAAGCAAGTTTGAATAATGGTGAGATTTAGGAATCATATTCCTTACTATTTAACTCTTTGAATATATTCAAACTTTTTAACTTCATAACATCAAATGTTACAATGTCAACTTCTATTGTCTAATTAGAACTCTTTTTAAGTGCATCATCATCATCTTTAGAACCCAATTTTATCAAACTATTTCCTTGAAATAATATAACTACTTACATTATTGTTTACTAGTATATCCTAAACTCTCTTATGATAAAGTGTCATTTAATTTTTTACGGTAACGAATGTAACTTTTTACATTAATCTTTATCGATATATCTGAAACTCTTTTAGGATAAAGTGTTATTCATTTTGTTATGGAAACTAACGTAACTCTTCATTTTTCTCTACCTCCATACCCTAAACTCTTTTAGGATATGAAGTGCAATTCACTTTATAATTTTACTAGCATAATCCTTCAGGAAATAGTGATAGTCACTTTTCATGATGACCAAATGAAACTCTACATTTTTCTTTATCATTATATATCCTAAAACTATTTTAGGATATTAAGTGAAAAACACATTAATCTTTGACTGGTATAATCTTTTAGGAAAAATCGATGTCCGCTTATTCATGATAACTAAATGAAGCTCTTTACATTTTTATTTGTTGTCACATATCCTAAACTCTTTAGGATATAAAGTGAAAAAAAACTTAATCTTAAATTGATGTAATATTTTATTTGTTAACTTTGAACTTCTCTAAGTTCACTATATTCTTTTCAGAATATCTCGTTATGATACACAAAGTGCTTTGAGTTTTGGAAATAGCACTCATTTACTCTTAGTAAGAACATTTAACAAGTAAACCATTGTTTCCATATCATATATGATATTCTATGTGTTTGAACCATTTTCCTTGAAAAGAAGACATCTTTAAAATACACCACTGATGGGTAGGAATCACATTCCATCATATTTAAAAAAATATTTAGATAAACATTTTATTTTGAATAAAACATTTTTATCCTTATGTTCTTCTCAAAATATGTTATAGAACTTGATGAAGATACCCATCCTTTACTTAGATTCACGTGATCTTGATAAATTCTTTCACAATCAAATCTTTGTTATCACAACTCTTTGCTTCATAACATGAATGTAAACTACAAGATCTATCAATTCTTCTTTTGATTTTGAACTCTGGTATATTTACAACACTTATAAAATATTCACTTGGTATTATATACCTTTCAAAATCAAAGAATTAATTTTTATAACATCCATACCTAACATGGATATTCCATGGAGTTTCCTAAACTCCTTTAGGTATTTTGAATAATCCTATCATATAGATTTATTATTCCTCCTTCCCGACAACCCTAGATTTCAATGCCCTTGTTTGGATTCTTGAAGAAACATTATTGAACCCTTCAATTAACTTTTCTTCTTGTGGTTTGAATTTTTACCCACTAACACTATCCATACAGTACTAAAACTTAGACATCACCTGTCTAGTCCATTTATCCTCAACACTTTAAGAATATTGGGTAAACTTTTCATGAATCAATCGTATCGTTGGGACATTTCTCTAAATGAAAATAGGATTAATTCCTTAACCAGAACAAGCCATTTTAGTCCCCCTTTGAAGCATGTTATGTAACTAAACAAATCATAAACTATGTGTATTAAAAATACCTATCTTATTTTATTAAACAACAATCGTTTGATGCTCTTCTCAAGAGAAAAATGAGATAATACACATCTAATGAAAAGTTTATCTAAGCTTGAAGCATCTAAGTTACCATTGCAAAAACTCCTTTACCCCATTAGCAAACTTTAAGTTCAATCTTCAATTCTTTCTCATCTTCTGACCTTTCTATATTTTTACAACTTCTGTAAAACATATATTTGACATTATATATCTATCAGAATAATAGGATTGAATTCTATGACCAATGCAGCTTTAAGGAAATCTTTAGTCCCACTGAATCATAAACAGATTCAATCATATTGAATATCATTTGGAATTCTCAATCATATTGAGCATATGAGACTAAAATTCCTTAAATCACCGATGTACCCAATCATATTGAGTACATGAGTGGAAACTAAGATTATGTTGTAATAGTGGGTGCCTTAGACCCAACATGATCAGTACTTTTCGATTACCATATCATGGATAGAGTGAGTTATACATGATGTACACTTACCATAATGGTGTTGATATTTCTACATTCACTATTTAAATTATAAAGCCCATAGATTAATTGTTGTATAAAATGGTTATAGCAGTTCCTGAGCTATAATGAGAACCTCGAGATACTATAACATTAATATTAAATATATGTCCTATGGTCTAGATCCATCATACCGACTAGAAACAGTTGATGCTTGACTATTAAGTGATGATGACTCATAAGCATTGAGACTTCTTCTCATGAAGTTTGCACTTGGTGATATCTAGTAGGTGAGATCATGAGGACATACCTGCCACTAGGAACACCACATGTTTCAGGTGTCATTGATAGTTCCTTTCTATGAACATGTGTATTGGTTCACTGACATGAGATCATTATCAATGCATGTCATTTGATTGTATACTTTGATACAATACAAAAACCATGACAATGAAGTCGTGGCGAGGTAACTTGTGTCAGGTGCATCATTGCTGACTTGATATTGGTTTAATGATCAAGATAGAATTTGTCGCTTCCAAATTGAGGAAGTGATGTCTCGAGTCTAGTTGACCAGGATGGTAGTATCTTCATTAAATCCACGACCATGCTAGTCAAAGGGGTGTCCAGACCATTCTTCCCTTGGAAGATTGAAATAAAACATTTAATAAAAAAACACAAGCTTCTGACAGAATATTTCTCGGGCGTGCCACCTACCCACCTGGATAAATGGTCGAAGACCTGATGTCACCGCCCTCCGCCGGTCTTCGTCCGGCAGCCCGCGGTCCAACCATCCCTGGCTGCCTCCCCGTGAAATCGGCCGACCACCCCTCCCGGCCTCGCGGTTTCCCTCGAGCGCACGGTTGTCATCCTGTGACTGAGCCGCCTCATCTCGACCTCTACACCATCCGAGATCCAGGAGCCACCGCTGTCTCCGGCAATTCCTGTGCTCACCATCATCTTTGACTGGTCGTCGACCGCCGCCAGGCACGATTCTCCCGACAACGAACCCTCTGGCGCACCTCCGCTGCTGTCTGGTCGGACCGGAGCCGTCGTCCTCCTCGCTTGGACCGACCACCGCTGCCGCCTCCCTCGTTGGCCACCCTTGTTCGAGGCAGACCAACATTTACCGCTGACCCTCGATCGCCGCCCGCGCCCTGGTCGAGACCACCGAGCCCACGACGCCCGACCGACCTTACGGCCTCACGCGACATCCCACACAGATCCTCAGCTAGACCGCTATCCTCCCCACCCGTGTAGGTAATCAGCTCACACCCCTGTCATAGTCCCTCTTGCCCAGGGTGTACCCGACTCACGAAGGCCCTCTGAAGGTTCTTGTTGCGGGAGCCCACTCACGAAATAGCCCGGATCTATTTGGGTGTTTTGGTTCGTTAAAGTTCAAAATGTGAAAACGATGTTTATTAACTATTTAATACATGTAAACTGATAAACAAACAATGTTCGATCTGCAATTCCATAACATCAAAGGAATATATTTAAAAGAATTCAACATCATTGAACAACATACTGACAGTGACAATTACAACATTCAAGCTTGCAATATTTCTCATTAAAGAGAACACAAAAATTGTACAACACTGATTCAATAAAACCAAAAAAATGAAAAAATAAGGCAGCAACACCAATGATAAAACTGAACCAAACCAAGGCTCAAATAGCTTCTATAATTATCACAAGAAGCAATGATGTTCAGTGATTACAGGTTGAATTAAATACGAAAATTGAAAATAGTGAAAGGGACACCAAGATTTACGTGCTTCGGCCAATGGCCTACGTGCATGGGGCATGATCATCATGGTTTTTCACTATGCATGGTAAACAGTACGAGAGGAAACAAAGAACACAACTCACAAGCTAAACTGGACATGAAACAGGAATAAGACACGATGAAAAAACAAGCAACACGCACAGACTTACAAAAAACGACAATGAAAAAACTATAACAGGACGGGGACCCCCTTGCCGGGGTTTGGCCAAACCTTTGTCAATGAAGAAGCTTGTGAAAGGGTGCTGAAATCGTTGTCATGCGGAGTCCAGCAGGTCCGATCCTCCATGACCGATGTTGCTGTCCAGATTCGTCACCACATGCCAGTTGATGTCCAAAGCACTTCCACTAACGGGTCAAATCTGTTGTTCGAGTTCGCACAAACCAAATTCATCGTCCTCTGGGTCTATAGTCGAGAACTGCCTCTCCGCACCCAATGCCGCTGTTGCTGGTGCCCCCCTCCGGGGAACAAGAAACCTACCTTCAAGGTCTCTCCTTTCTCACACCGAACCAGGAGGCAAGTCGGCGCCGCTTCAGATTCAAGAACAGGAACCCATTGACTCCATCACACCGAAGCCAGGCTCCCTTGAAGAAGTTGATGTCGAGAACGAATCGGGTCAACCAATTTGTGCAATCTGAACCAAAACCGAGTCCGCTCCCACTGACCGATGAAGCCCCACCACAGATGAATTCAAATCCCGTAGAAGGTGGACACCTTGAAGGAGCCGATTGGAAAATGGGGGGGGGGGTGCTACAAAAGAAGCAGGATGAACCACAGACCAGATCTTGTCGAAGCCAAATCCGAATTTGAGAGAAGATGGGCTTAAATATGAAGAAACAGACTCTTCTCAAATGAGATATGTGTTCGCAGATGAAAACTAAGCCCCACCGTTCAGATCTGGAGCGAAGAAAAGCCAGCGCCGACCAAGAAACTTCATCACCATCCAGATTTGGTGTAAACCAGATTTATTGACCCCGTCGTGGTGTCGTGAAGGATGAAAAAGCTCACCGCATTGCAACGCCTGAGCCGAACCAGGTCCGCTTCGACACAGGAGCGTTGAACTATGGGAGGAGCGTTGCTCTATCAACGGTGAAGACCAGACTGCTCCAAAGAAACCCTAATCATGTTGATATTCGGGATGGGGGAAGGCTAGGCATGCAAATCCCGAAAACAGGATCAAAGACCCCTCATCATGCTCTCCCTCTGATCGAAAATCAAAGAGGCCGCCTGGTAAAAATGATGGAGACCACAGGGGCAAACCACCAAGCAAACGTGGACGGTGGAGAATGCCCAACAATTCCACTGTGTAACAACAAAGCTCAACATAAAAAAAGAATATTAAAATATGCATTTAATTAACAAATAAAAGGGATTACAAATTCACAAATCTCCACCTTGGAAATTAAATCCATGAACAATTTAATATGAAACAACATCACACACTCCACCTTGCAAATTAAAGCCTACCACATGATGATTCTGCACCACCTAACATCATCAACTTGGGAAAATCTTAACCAGAAAACAATCTACGGGGTATGACCCAAACAGTCCCCCTAACAATGTATCAATGTGATACATGTCACCCGAAGTTGAATGATATTGAAAAGATGATAAACATGTTCAGAATTAAACAATTCAAACTGCATGATAAAAGGTTCATACTTGCACTTACCTGAGTCACACCCTGAGACGATGTCAACGAGGAAGACAAGACCGACAAATCACATGCCAATAGGTCCCCAAATCAGCTCACCTATGCCTGCAGAACACAAATAAACAGAGCAGTATACATCCTCACATGAAACATGAAAAAACAAAACATCTCATAATTTCACAAAAAATGCAACTAGGAAATAAAATAGGTCAGAGCAAACAAGCAGCAAAAGACACAAAGCTCAGAGCAAGCAAATCACTCACTCAACCTGAATCTAGGACAGACCCAGAAAACTCTCCACCTAAAGAGAAGACATTGCCTAGAACTGTGCAACAGGGGAAGCCACATCCTAAACCAAGCCAACAATAGAGGTTTCTCAACAATAGTGTACCACTGCAAATCCCATGCAGTCCCAAAAGTCCTAAGGGCAAACTCTAAACCCACGAGAAAACTGGCGATCCAAGGGAAGCACGCTACCGACCAAGAAAACCCATCTCAGTTTAGCTTTCTAACGATATCTAGGAACTGCCTGATATCGCTAAAGAGATCCCGACATAACCGCTATGAAGCCCGATCGTCACTGAACCTATTCACATGACACTGTCACTCTAAACACTGCCCATGCCCAATCACCACTCGTAACGGGTCGCGACCTAGAGAAACTAGCCCAAAACCAGGACATACTAGATGAACAAACCCATAGCAAAATTACCAGCTCACTCTCCTAAGGCTATAGGTAGCAACAGGAGCAACGCGGAGAGGGGAAGCATGCATATAAAAGAAACAACCCAAAGAGGTCTCCACCTGAACCCACAAAGACATAACAGGACCAAATTACCAAGCACCGCCGGCTTTAAAACCGAGACATGCCGCCTGAAAACTCTAACAGGAGGACTCTCGACACAGGGTGCCAGAAGATCCTCAAAAGATGGATTCATAATCTCCACCATAGGAGATGACCGCCTAAACAAAAGCCCAAAAGGAGATATCCTTACACAAAAGGGAAATTGCAAGGACACATGCAAGCAATCCCAACATCCTGAGATAGCTCAAAGACGCGAGAACAAAGGCTGGAAGCTAGCTAGAAACTAGGGGAAAACAAGCCACTAAAGGTCCACACATCCTGGTCTAGACTTACTAATGACACACAATTCCTAGGAAACCAAACAAAGCCGCTAAACAGGGTCGAACAGTGAACAAAGAAGCTTAGTGATCATCCTAGCGATACTGCACCCACAAGCTACCCAAACCTAAACACCGAACTCACAACGGGACCATACCCAGAGCAAACAGTCCTAAAGGATGTGGAGGAACACAACAGAGCTAACATAAGCTCATCTCCTAGGCAAAAGGCAGACATTAGAGACACACGATCCTGCAGAGACCTTACTGCTAACCAATTCTCAAACATAGGAAAACCTCACATAGAACCCATTCCTACCCTGAAACCATAGACACACATAGGTAGAAACTAACAAAAGGCATCTTTGAGGTTCAGATAAGCAAATAAAATAGTGAAATAATGAGGAAACAAACTATCAGTAATAGAATGAAATTACAACCTAAGAGAGCTAATGACCTAACTGAACAAAACAATCAAAGCATGCTGCAACAGGTAAAAGCCACTAACAAAACATTTGAAAGTAATGAACAAATAACTTCAAATTTTAACAAAGAAAAACTTAAACCAAACCTCACTCTGATACCACTTTGATGCGGGGAGCGCCCCTGCGCGAGAGGCAGTCCCCACGAAATAGCCCGAATCTATTTGGGAGTTTTGGTTCGTTAAAGTCCGAAATGCGAAAATGATGTTTAATAACAGTTTAATACACACAAACTGATAAACAAATAATGTTTGACTTGCAATTCCATAACATCAAATGAATATATTTAAAAGAATTCAACAGTAGTGAACAACACACTGGCAGTGGCAATTACAACATTCAAGCTTGCAATATTTCTCATTAAACGGAACACAAAAACTGTACAACACTGATTTAATAAAACTAGAAAAAAGAGAAATTAAGGCAACAACAACAATGATAAAACCGAACCAAAACAAGGCTCAAATAGCTTCTATAATTATCAAAAGAAGCAATGACATTCAGTGATTACAGGTTGAATTAAATGCGGAAATTGAAAGCAGTGAAAGGGACACCAAGATTTACATGCTTCGGCCAATGGCCTACGTGCATGGGGCATGATCATCATGGTTTTTCACTATGCAAGGTAAACAGTACGAGAGGAAACAAAGGACACAACTCACAAGCTAAACTGGACATGAAACAAATATAAGACGTGACGAAAAAACAAGCAACATGCACAAGCTTACAAAAAAATGATGAAGAAAAAACTATAACAGGACCAAGACCCCCTTATCGGGGTTCGGCCAAACCTTTGTCCATGAAGAAGCTTGTGAAAGGGTGCTGAAATTGTCGTCGCGCGGAGTCCAGCAGGTCCGATCCTCCATGATCGACACTATTGTCCAGATTCATCACCACATGCCAGTTGGTGTCCAAAGCATTTCCACTAACGGGCCAAATCCGTTGTTCGAGTTCGCACAAACCAGATTCATCGTCCTCTGGGTCTATAGTCGAGAACTGCCTCTCTGCACCCAATGTCGCTGCTGCTGGTTCCCCTCTCCGGGGAACAAGAAACCTACCTTTAAGGTCTCTCCTTTCTCACACTGAACCAGGAGGCAAGTCGGCGCCGCTTCGGATTCAAGAATAGGAACCCACTGACTCCATCACACCGAAACCAGAATCCCTTGAAGAAGTTGATGCCGAGAACGAATCGGGTCACCAATTCGTGCAATCTGAACCAAAACCAAGTTCGCTCCCGCTGACCGATGAAGCCCCACCACAGATGAATTCAAATCCCGTAGAAGGTGGACACCCTGAAGGAGTCGACTGGAAAATGGGGGGTGCTACAAAAGAAGCGGGATGAACCGCAGACCAGATCTTATCAAAGTCAAATCCGAATTTGAGATAAGACGAGCTCAGATATGAAGAAATAGACTTTGCTCAAAGGAGATCTGTGTTCACAGATGAAAACTAAGCCCCACCGTTCAGATCTGGAGCGAAGAAAATCTAGCACCGACCAAGAAACTTCATCACCGTCCATATTTGTTGTAAACCAAATTTATCGACCCCGTTGTGCTGCCGTGAAGGATGAAAAATCTCACCGCATTGCAACGCCTGAGCCGGACCAGGTCCGCTTCGACACAGGAGCGTCGAATTGTGGGAGGAGCGTTGCTCTGTCACCGGTGAAGACCGGGCTGCTCTAGAGAAACCCTAATCATGCTGATATTTGGGATGGAGGAAGGCTAGGTGTGCAAATCCAGAAAATAGGATCGGAGACCCCTCATCATGCTCTCCCTATGATTGAAAATCAAAGAGGTCGCCTGGTAAAAATGATGGAGACCACAGGGGCGAACCACCAAGCAAACGTGGACAGTGGAGAATGCCCAGACGGTTCCACTGTGTAACAACAAAGCTCAACAGAAAAAAGGAATATTAAAATATGCATTTAATTAACAAATAAAAGTAATTACAAATTCACAATTCTGCCCTGCCTGGAACGGGCTTGCATGAGTTCGACCCGACTTGCAATGGACATGGGTGGGAATTTTGGGCCCGAGAAAATTTTAATTCAACTGAAAATTAATCTATTAATTTACTGGATTAAAAATAATAATATTATTATTATTTAAAATAATTAATTTAATTTTGGTATTAAATTAATTTAATTGATTAATTTAATTTTGGAATAAAAAATAAATTAATCTTTGGACCGAAGAAGATAAATTATTTGAATTGTATAATTTATTTAATTTATATTTAATCCCTGAACTTTAAATTTATTACAATTTAATTTTATCGTGCATTTACTTTTCAATTCGACCGGTCTTGAGCAATTAATTGAATCGGTGTATGTTTTAATTTATTTAAACATTTATTACAAATGCACGTGATGTTTGTAATAAGTAGTTAATCTAAGATGGTTTGCGTATCATCATTTTTAATTCAATATGTATAAGGGCTTGCACGTCCAATTTATCTGTTATATTTTGCACTCCCGAGACCCCCTTGACTACGTGCGAGTATACTTGTACATTTGACGATGACGCTATAAGCTGCGGACCTTGCCAAGATGAGCCGTTACCCTAGACGAGACATGAACACACTGGACCGGGGAAGAGCTGCATAAGAGTAAAGATTCGACTTAGGTATGACAACTTTAGGTTATGGTTGATCCATTAAGTTTAAATGAATCAATCAATAGTAGATGCTCAAGACCAGTCGAGTAATTTTATTTCATTTACGCATTTGTTTATTATTTTATGTATTTACATGAAAGTGAGATACACATAAAATAATAAACAGTAAAATGCATAAAGATGTGATGAAAATTTTCAATTAATGTTCAGTTGTGAGCGTAACAACATAAAATGAACAAATTAATAGAAATGGATTACATTCATCAAAAAATATTAAAACCCTTAATGAAATATTAAGTCGCAAACGCCTTCCATCATTTGAATTTGAACAAAACTGGGTGTCTGGGGTGCTCGATCAGCCATAGTTGAGGGTGCCTCCTACTACCGGGAAGTTCTTATGAGAGTGATGGGTTGACTTAACTGAGGTTAGCAGTAAAAGAGTATCCATATATAACTTTTTGCAACTTTATAGGAAAGCGTTGAGTAAATATATTTTTTAATTTTAGAAGTCGAGACTTCACTCAATAGATCAAGGAGCCATGGGTTAATACGGCTGACCAGTCAAATGCCTACCTTGAAATCTCCAAGTTGTGGCATAACCATAGCTTATAGACTATGAGGAGATATTCAAAGATCCCTGCCATTAGAATACTCATACGACAGAGTATTCCAATTCTAGTACATAGAGTTGCTAGATTTTGATAAAATAGTGGGATACATTTAATGATTTAATTAATCGGTAATGTCTAATCGACAATCAATATAAAATTACGAATCTTCTATCATATATTTTTGTAAAAAATGACAAGTAATACCACATATATATACTGCGATTAATTTTGGACAAAGTAAATGCCATATCCACCATGAATTTTCAAAGAATAGTATAGGTGCTTGGGAAAAGTACGACGACATAGAAAATTCAAGGTGACAAAGTCCCCATTACCTATTGATCCACCTCAGGAAGCGAGGGTGAGAAAAATGATTACAGGAGACTCATGTATGATGCATATGATGGTTATGTCATAATGCTATCATTATTGTCCGATGTGAGTTGTGGATACTATATATGGACATGGATGATTTCACATGTTGTCTCATCTTTGAGAATATTGCAAGGAGAAAGTGAAGGAAGATATGACTAAGATGATATTTACATTGAATATGTGTAAATTGAAAGATGGATCACAATCTTTCAATATACCCCTTTCTCATATTATTTTCACCCATTTACTCTAGTTTCATTTAATATTACAAAACGAGTAGTATGGAGAAAACACTTCATTATCTTTTGGTTAAGGTTCACAAAAGAACATTAAAGAAATATTAACATTTAGTTCTTATGGTGAATAAGTTGAAAGACAAGGTGAAAATTCTAGTGGCAAGTTTAATGACAAAGTCACCTTCGCAACATCCTTCGATGCAAAGAGGCTGGTTATCGTACAAAATTTTATTTGATTCGCATGTCATGAAATAATTTTGTGAATGTTTAAATGCAATAAAATGAATTAAAGAAGCAATAAATCACTTATTCTTTAGGCATATTCATCAATTGCAAGTAATGTTTATATTTTACCTCTTGGGTTTTGAATACAATTTTTCCATCACATATGTGTATTTAAACACAGTAACCAAGTAAGAAAATAAATGTTACAAGAAGTAAGGTGTGTTCTCCAAGCAACCGAGCAAGGGCAATTCTTAAATTAGTGGAGAGAAGTACACAACTTCCAATTTCCAAGTTAATGATTCTAGTAGAACTTTTATCGAGTATAACTAAAACATTTATCTCATGTGTCCATTGGACATAAGGAGACATTATTCTAGTTTCAGAATGAATGTTTGTGGTTTCAAATACTCAAGTAATAGTTCATTGATACATGGATTGTCACATAAAAGACATATTTTAAAGGTATTTTTAATTTAATTTACATCCTTTCTTTGTTTTGGGGGTTTCCCTAGGTTTTAGGGAGGAATAGATGAGTATTCATGAATTGGGCCAAGCCGTGAGCCCAATTCCAGATTAAAAAATAAATTTTGTATCTTTTATAACTTTTTAATTTTTCAATATTTTTCATCCATTCAAATTCCTAATTGACCTACCCTAACCTATTAACACCACCAAGGTAATTTGGAGCTTTTAGAAATCCATAACCAGGGGTTATTTGGGTTTTTGTCTAAGGGGTTGGGCCTGCCCGAAAGCCCAATTCCTGTTTTAAAAATAAAATTTGATTTTGTTATAACTTATTCAATATTTGGGATTTTTCAGTGATTCCAAGTCTCACTCAAGCCCAAGTAACCCAGCCGCGCGGCTGAACTCTCTCCCACCCATTTGGAGCTCTGTAGAATCGCGATTTTGTGCCGATCTTCATAAGGTTCCTCAAATCGCCCAGATTTGAAGAGGTAAAGTATTTCTTTCATAACTCTCTCAATTCTCAATCTTTTTCCTCCATTCCAGTTCCTAAATGAGATAATACATCTTGTTCGAACGTACCCTAAATTTGGGCTCTTTTAAATTTCAGATACTGGAGTTTTGGAGTGATTACTTCAAGATACTTCAAGTAAATGAGCCCTTTTCTTTCCTCTTTCAAATTACATTGGGTTTAACTCATTGTTCTTAGGGTTTCTTCGGTCATAATTGAGTTTAATAATGTCCAGAAACTAGGATTTCGAACCTAGGGTTTAACTTTGGGCTTTCTTGGCCAATTTTTGTGGTTTTAGGTTTAATCTAGTTCTCTCTTGGTGCGGCGGGGGTGCGATTTGATTTCGCACGGAGATTCAAGGGGTTTTGTTAATTTGGTAGGTGATTCCATTGTGTGTGCAATTTTTGTGAATTAGCTTGCTGTTTTCATGGTACTCTAATGTTTACTTCACTTGAATGTTTCTGTAAAAATTGGTTTTAGTTGCATTTATAATGCAAATGAATTTTATGTTCCAATTTTTGGTGAAATTGAGGGGTTTCCATTCAAATCTTTTATTGGTCTATTTTGGGATGCCCCATAACTGAATTTTTGGTTTCATTAAAGGGTTTTGAACTGAAATTTTGTTTTAATAACTTACAAGTGTTATCATAGTGTAAAAGGTGGATATCTTAAAGAGCTTTGGCTGAAAAACAATTTGATGTTTTGAGAAGTTGTTTTATTGGAAATAAAATTATTTTATTGTGTGTTTTAAATGGTATAAAATGTGTGTAGCTACTGTAAAATTTGTTTGTGACCAGTAGTGATATTTTATATGAAAAATTATGTGTGTTGTTTGCTGAAATTGTTTGAGCACAAAAAGGGGAAGCCCGGGTACTTAGGTGGGGCGGATTTGTACTAGTACGGCTAGTGAATCGGATGGGTTTTGTCCCTGTTCCACTTAGCATATGGATAACGACAACTCTAACTAAACTATTTGGATGATTATTGGGGACCACTAGGTTATGGGTATGTTCCCTACTAGTGGCTCGTGCACGAGAACGGATTTTTCTATGGTTACTCTACACCGAGGTACGAGGTACATAGGGCCCGAGACAACCTAGTGCTTAGGGGTGTTCCTGATTTTGATGCTCATAGGATTTGTGGTATATACCCTTGTTGTGGGTTGTTTTTGGCAGTACATTACAGTAGCTCACATTTCTATTAAATGTGCTAACATTCTGAAATTCTCGGATTGAAAACTGTTTTCATTTGAAAGTTGCATTTCTTTGAATTTTAACACTGTTTCACCTTGTGTATTAAAATTGCTTGTTTTGTTCACATTGTATTGCATACTCTTTGGAATCAACTGGTGGTATCCTATTGGGCTTATTCTCACACCCTACTTACACCCCTTGGGTGTAAGTAGACATGCTCATGCTTGACTCAGGTAAAGGGAAGGCTAAGGGTGATGGCGGTTCGGGATGTTAGTCCCCATCGTTGGGGCGGAGTTGCGGGGACGGCTTGCGGGTGATGATCCCCTTGTCATGTGGAGTCCATGGGGATGTCTTTATGTTGTCATTATTTGTTTTTAGACCACTTGTAGTGTATTTAAACTTATGTATTCAGATCTGGTTTTGTTAAGAATTGTTTAGCATGAAAATTTCAGATTTTAATAATTGATTGTTTTTTTTATGATTTATGCTGTCATACTCGGGTAAATCGTTCCCAAACCAGATTTGTTTTATACCCGGGCACTTGTGCCAGCCCGTGGGGATAGGGAACGCCCTTCGGGCCTTGCCACGGGCCGGATTTGGTGCCGTTAATGGTGGCGAACAGATCCGGTTCGTGACAAAATGGTATCAGAGCAGGTTAATGTTTTTGGGTTATATTGTTATTTTGAGATGAGTCGGGATAGACAGGAGCTAGGACTGTTGGGGCTCGGGGTATTGGTTGTGAGTAGGGTGCCTGGCCCGCACCTCTCATGGCAGACCTTGAGTCACCAGAGGATGTTGGAATTTACTGATTGACTTCACTTCCAGGTGAGACGTGTGGGCTGCAGACCACATGTGGACATCAGGCAAATGTGGAGTAGTTGTTTCTTTTATTACAAGAATGTGTTTAGTTTGTTTATATTTGATGTATTTGATTACAATTTTCAGAATTGTGATATTGACCATTGTTTTGTGACTGTTGCATTTTGTAGCAACATGCCTCCCCGGAAAGCTCCCACGCACCCACAGGAGGAAGCTGGAGAGAGTTCTCCCATGCCGATTGATCAGAGGCTAGTCGAGGTCGTGGTCCGGGCTGTCCAGGCTCTAGGATATGGACCAACTCCAGCTCCAGCTCCTGTTAGAGAGGATTATACTGGTCCTAGAAAGGACAAGGCCCAGGAGTTCCTGAAAAATAAGCCTCCAACCTTCCGAGGCAGCTCAGAACCCCAGGAAGCAGAAGAATGGCTCGAGAAGATCGAGCGTATGTTTGAGTTCCTGGAAACACCCGAGGAGATCAGGGTGAAGTGTGCCTCCTTTCTGTTGGAGGGTCCCATCCGTAAATGGTGGGAGTCAGTGCTTCAGTCTGGGAAGAATGAGCAGATGCGCTGGGGAGATTTCAAGGCTGTCTTCAATGAACAGTATTGCCCTGAGGTTTTGGCTTATGCCAGGTCTAGAGAGTTCATGGAACTTGTTCAGGGGAATCTATCTGTGATGGAGTATGCCAACCGTTTTGCTGAATTGGTTCGGTATGCTCCATAAATTGTCTCTAATGAGCAAGCGAATGCCCAGAGGTTTGAGAAAGGCTTGCGACCAGAGATATACTCACAGGTGTTCTTGTTTAAGCTGAGGACCTATGCTGAAGTTGTTGATCGGGCGTGCATGGTGGAGATTGATAGGAAAGGCAGGGCTGGTTTATATGGTTCAGTATCAGCAGTGGGTAGTGGCAGCTCCTCAGAGAAGAAAAGGAAGCGGGAGGATCATGTGAAGAGAGGAGGGGGCAGTTCAGGCCACTCTTCCAGGCAGTTTTCTTCTGCAGCTTCTGATGCGAGATCGGTCGTGTGCCACCAATGTGGGAGGCCTGGGCATATCCGACCAGCATGTCCTCTTCCTCCGAAGCCTTGTTACCAGTGTGGAGGTATAGGGCATTTGCAGCGCTTCTGCGGTGTGGCACGTCCACTCCCAAGTGGGGCAGGGTCAGTGGCTTCAAAAGGAGTGCCAGCACAGTCCGAGCCGTCGAGGACTGGGGGATCTCGATTTGGTGGTCGTGGTGGTAGGGCTGGATCATCTTCTGGGCAGAGCCAGTTCAGGGCACAACCACATACTAGCGGTCGTCCTCAGGCAGATACTGGACATCTCCATGCAGTGGATCAGTCACCAGCAGGATCAGAGGCAGGACCGTCGACAGTTCGAGGTACCGTTCTGATCGCATCTTCTATAGCTACTGCTCTTTTTGATACTGGTGCCTCTGTTTCATTCATTTCTGGACATTTTGTGGACATGCTGAATTTTCCAAATGAGTTGATGTCTTTTGCGATGGAGTTGGTGACACCATTGGGAAAGAAGAAGGAGCAGGGCCTCAGGTGCCCCTCATGTGCACTTTCTGTGTTAGGGGTCGAGATGGAGTGGGACCTCTTGGTCTTAGATATGGACCTTTTTGATGTCATACTCGGGATGGATTGGCTAGTAAACTTCCAGACACACATCGATTGCTACAGACGGCGGGTGAGTTTCACATCACCTGATGGGAGTCGTCAGGTTTTTCATGGAGAATGGGATCCACGATCAAGTCGCGCAGGGCCTCCACTCCCAGAGTTGGGAAGTGTTATCTTCCATTTATCTTAGATTGTGCTAGAGGATGGTCTTTCCCCTGAAGGTGCACTACCTCATGTAGTGAATGAGTTTCCCGAGGTATTCCCTGATGATTTTTCTGGTTTGCCCCCAGAGCGGGATGTGGAGTTTTCGATTGATCTGGCGCCGGGAACACAGCCGATATCTCTTCCCTCTTATCGCATGGCCCCCACCGAGTTGAGGGAATTAAAGATACAGCTGGACGACTTAGAATCCAAAGGATTCATTCGCCCGAGCGTCTCTCCTTGGGCTGCTCCTGTGTTGTTTGCAAAAAAGGCTGATGGATCCCTCCGGTTGTGCATTGACTACCGGAAGCTGAATAAGGTAACAATTAAAAACAAATACCCTTTGCCCAGAATAGATGATTTGTTTGATCAGTTGAAGGGGGAAAAGTGGTTCTCAAAGATAGACCTGCGTTCAGGGTATCATCAACTCAGGATGAAGGAGTCAGATATCCCCAAGACAGCCTTCCGAAGCAGGTACGACCACTTTGAGTATTTGGTCATGCCCTTCGGATTGACCAATGCTCCAGCGGTATTTATGGCACTAATGAATAGGGTGTTCCATCAGTATCTCGATTCCTTTGTTGTGGTTTTCGTGGATGACATTCTGGTATACTCTTGCTCTGAGGAGGAACACGAACATCACATGAGGATCATTTTGGGTACATTACGAGATCACCACCTCTATGCAAAGTTGTCAAAGTGCACTTTCTAGATCAGAGAGGTGAGATTTCTGGGGCATGTGATCTCAGAGCATGGAGTTTCAGTGGACCCTGAGAAAATTAGTGCAGTCATGTCATGGGAGAAACCGAAGAATGTGTTTGAGATCAGGAGTTTTCTTGGCTTGGCCGGTTATTACAGGCGATTCGTTCGGGATTTCTCTCGGCTTGCTTCACCGATGACTTCCCTCACCCGGAAAGGGGTGAAGTTTGTATGGGGTCCAGAATGTCAGGCATCGTTCGAGGAGCTGAAGAGGCGGCTGACTACCGCCCCCGTGCTGATTTTGCCAGAGGCTGGAAAGGTATATGTGGTCTATTGTGATGCTTCAGGTATGGGTCTTGGGTGCGTGCTTATGCAAGATGATCATGTGGTCGCGTATGGATCTCGCCAACTTCGACCACATGAAAAGAACTACCCAACCCATGACTTGGAGTTGGCAGCGGTGATGCATGCTTTAAAGACTTGGCGTCACTACCTCTTTGGGGAAAAGTTTGTGGTATACTCTTATCACAAAAGCTTGGCTTATATCTTCTCGCAGAAGGACCTCAACTTGAGGCAACGTCGCTGGATCGAGTACTTGAAGGGGTTTGACTTTGACATTGTCTATACCCCAGGAAAGGGTAATGTAGTGGCCGACGCTTTGAGCAGAAGAGTTCCAGTGCAGGCTTTGAGGAAGTCTAGTGATGAGTGGGCATTGATGGGTCTCTTTTCTCAGATGCATGTGGAGGCCAGGGAATACAGTGGAGGGAATTCTTGGCAAGTGTCCAGTTGACTCCTTCTCTATTAGAGTTGATTCAGCAGGAACAGCCCAGTGATGATCTTTGTCAGCGGTCTAAGAAGTTCCTTTATGGTGGGGAGACATCCTTTGATTGGTCGTCATCTCCCAAGGGCATCTTGTGCTTCAAGGGCCGTTCAATAGTGCCATTATCTCTACGGAAGGTGGTGATGAAAGATAGCCACCAGTCTCAGTGGGCTGTCCATCCGGGTTCCACTAAGATGTATTATGATGTTCGTCGGCAGTTTTGGTGGCCTGGTATGAGACGGGACATAGCAGACTTTGTTTCGAAATGCTACACATGTCAGCAGGTGAAAGCAGAGCACCAAAGGCCATCCGGTTTGCTCCAACCACTACCCATTCCTACCTGGAAGTGGGAAGAGGTTTCCATGGACTTCATTGTTGGCTTACCTCGTACACCTCGGGGTAATAATGCTATTTGGGTGGTGATTGATCGTCTGACCAAATTAGCCCACTTCATTCCGATTAAAGATACAACTAAAGTAGATGAGTTGGGCCATTTGTATCTTCAAGAAGTGGTGAGACTCCATGGTGTACCATCAGCTGTTGTCTCGAATAGAGACCCCCGCTTCACTTCTCGATTTTGGGAAGGCCTTCAGAAGTCCTTGGGGTCTCAGATTAAGATGAGCACAGCATACCACCCACAGACGGATGGTCAGACAGAGCGGGCGAATCAGATATTGGAGGACATGCTTCGTGCATGTGTCCTGGACTTTGGAGGTTCTTGGGATAGCCATTAGGGATTGGTAGAGTTTGCTTATAATAATAGTTACCAATCCACGATTCGAATGGACCCTTTTGAGGCGCTCTATGGTCGGCCTTGTCGGTCCCCCCTATGTTGGGCTGAGGTAGGAGAGACTTCACCGTTGGGGCTGAGCCTTGTGCAGGAGACTTCTGAGAAGGTCAAGTTGATCAGGATGTGTTTATTGACAGCTCAGAGTCGTCATAAATCTTATGCTGACCGGAGGCGTCGAGACCTAGAGTTTTCTGTGGGTGACAGGGTATTCTTAAAAGTGGCCCCTCGTCTGGGCCATCGTCGATTGGGGAAGCAAGGTAAGCTGATGCCACGGTATGTCGGAACCTTTGAGATCACCGAGCGTATTGGTAAGGTGGCATACAGGTTGGCCTTACCTTCTCAGTTGACATCTATCCATGATGTCTTCCACGTCTCCCAGTTGAAGAAATACAATCCAGATCCATCCCATGTGTTGAGTTGGGAAGAACTAGAGATAGAGCCTGACTTGTCTATCGTTGAGAGGCCGGTGAAAATAGTGGACTCCCAGGAGAAGATACTTCGAGGAAAGTCTATTCCTTTAGTCCGGGTTTTATGGAAGCATGGGAATGATACACATGAGACATGGGAGCGAAAGTCATGGGTCAAGGAAGAGTACCCATTCTTATTTTCCAACCGAGATTCATGTTGACTTTCCGGGGCGGAAAGTCCTTCATGGTGGGGACAATTGTCACATAAAAGACATATTTTAAAGGTATTTTTAATTTAATTTACATCCTTTCTTTGTTTTGGGGGTTTCCCTAGGTTTTAGGGAGGAATAGATGAGTATTCATGAATTGGGCCAAGCCGTGAGCCCAATTCCAGATTAAAAAATAAATTTTGTATCTTTTATAACTTTTTAATTTTTCAATATTTTTCATCCATTCAAATTCCTAATTGACCTACCCTAACCTATTAACACCACCAAGGTAATTTGGAGCTTTTAGAAATCCATAACCAGGGGTTATTTGGGTTTTTGTCTAAGGGGTTGGGCCTGCCCGAAAGCCCAATTCCTGTTTTAAAAATAAAATTTGATTTTGTTATAACTTATTCAATATTTGGGATTTTTCGGTGATTCCAAGTCTCACTCAAGACCAAGTAACCCAGCCGCGCGTCTGAACTCTCTACCACCCATTTGGAGCTCTGTAGAATCGCGATTTTGTGCCGATCTTCATAAGGTTCCTCAAATCGCCCATATTTGAAGAGGTAAAGTATTTCTTTCATAACTCTCTCAATTCTCAATATTTTTCCTCCATTCCAGTTCCTAAATGAGATAATACATCTTGTTCGAACGTAACCTAAATTTGGGCTCTTTTAAATTTCAGATACTGGAGTTTTGGAGTGATTACTTCTAGATACTTCAAGTAAATGAGCCCTTTTCTTTCCTCTTTCAAATTACATTGGGTTTAACTCATTGTTCTTAGGGTTTCTTCGATCATAATTGAGTTTAATAATGTCCAGAAACTAGGATTTCGAACCTAGGGTTTAACTTTGGGATTTCTTGGCCAATTTGTGTGGTTTTAGGTTTAATCTAGTTCTCTCTTGGTGCGGCGGGGGTGCGATTTGATTTCACACGGAGATTCAAGGGGTTTTGTTAATTTGGTAGGTGATTCCATTGTGTGTGCAATTTTTGTGAATTAGCTTGCTGTTTTCATGGTACTCTAATGTTTACTTCACTTGAATGTTTCTGTAAAAATTGGTTTTAGTTGCATTTATAATGCAAATGAATTTTATGTTCCAATTTTTGGTGAAATTGAGGGGTTTCCATTCAAATCTTTTATTGGTCTATTTTGGGATGCCCCATAACTGAATTTTTGGTTTCATTAAAGGGTTTTGAACTGAAATTTTGTTTTAATAACTTACAAGTGTTATCATAGTGTGAAAGGTGGATATCTTAAAGAGCTTTGGCTGAAAAACAATTTGATGTTTTGAGAAGTTGTTTTATTGGAAATAAAATTATTTTATTGTCTGTTTTAAATGGTATAAAATGTGTGTAGCTACTGTAAAATTTGTTTGTGACCAGTAGTGATATTTTATATGAAAAATTATGTGTGTTGTTTGCTGAAATTGTTTGATCACAAAAAGGGGAAGCCCGGGTACTTAGGTGGGGCGGATTTGTACTAGTACGGCTAGTGGATCGGATGAGTTTTGTCCCTGTTCCACTTAGCATATGGATAACGAAAACTCTAACTAAACTATTTGGATGATGATTGGGGCCCACTAGGTTATGGGTATGTTCCCTACTAGTGGCTCGTGCACGAGAATGGATTTTTCTATGGTTACTCTACACCGAGGTACGAGGTACATAGGGCCCGAGACAACCTAGTGCTTAGGGGGGTTCCTGATTTTGATGCTCATAGGATTTGTGGTATATACCCTTGTTGTGGGTTGTTTTTGGAAGTACATTACAGTAGATCACATGTCTATTAAATTTGGTAACATTCTGAAATTCTCGGATTGAAAACTGTTTTCATTTGAAAGTTGCATTTCTTTGAATTTTAACACTGTTTCACCTTGTGTATTAAAATTGCTTGTTTTGTTCACATTGTATTGCATACTCTTTGGAATCAACTGGTGGTATCCTATTGGGCTTAGGCTCACACCCTACTTACACCCCTTGGGTGTAAGTAGACCTGCTCATGCTTGAATCAGGTAAAGGGAAGGCTAAGGGTGATGGCGGTTCGGGATGTTAGTCCCCATCGTTGGGGCGGAGTTGCGGGGACGGCTTGCGGGTGATGATCCCCTTGTCATGTGGAGTCCATGGGGATGTCTTTATGTTGTCATTATTTGTTTTTAGACCACTTGTAGTGTATTTAAACTTATGTATTCAGATCTGGTTTTGTTAAGAATTGTTTAGCATGAAAATTTCCGATTTTAATAATTGATTGTTTTTTTTATGATTTATGCTGTCATACTCGGGTAAATCGTTCCCAAACCAGATTTGTTTTATACCCGGGCACTTGTGCCAGCCCGTGGGGATAGGGAACGCCCTTCGGGCCTTGCCACGGGCCGGATTTGGTGCCGTTAATGGTGGCAACCAGATCCGGTTCGTGACATGGATCATAGGCAATACACGATGAATATAAAATGTGAGACTTATATACCCAATTGCAGCAAGATAATAATTTTCAAGAAAAACTAAATAATTTTCAATGATATACCCATTATGGTTTTAAACTCTTCAGAGTTAAAGACCTTAGGTATTATTGACTCAATTTTGTACTTAGTTTTGGACAAATAAACCTTTAGAAATAAAGCTAAGTCACAAATCTTTTGGAATTAGATCAGCTAGAGAGCGTGAACTATTCCAAGGGTAAGCTAGTGGTAAATATACTTCATTAGATTCCTTTAAGTTTCCTTAAGAAATGAGAAACTGAAGTATGGTATACGCATGATCAGAAGATATGAGTTTCTTTGGGTTGGTATGCTGAAGAATATCTTGACCAAGCATTCATTAATCATTATAATGTTGCATGGAGTAATTCCTAAACGCACATTACCTTATTTTCATAAAATCTATGATGCTAATAAGGAGGATTGACGATGAGTATTATATGTTAACATTGATTAAGGTCTACATGTAGCACCCCTAGTTTCAAGTAAGTAAACCTTCATTTATGTATTTTAGGTATGTAAAGTGTTTGCGTGAAGTTTGGGAGGGTTTGCAATACTTTTGGAAAGTTTATGGGTCTTTTCTGGAGGTGTGCAATTTGAGCATGGTTAGTAAAAACTGTGAAACTCCTATAGGAAATTGTGCAAAGTGAGACCGAGGCACGCAATTTTTCCAAACCGTGCGGCCATCTAGGAGTAACCGTGCAGAGTGGAACAATGGAAAAACATGATTGACACACAAGTTGTCTAACTATGTGAGCGAACCGTGGGGGGGGGGTGTTTAGAGGTAGAGGCTGGTGCACCATTGGCACACAATTTTCTTAATCGTGCGACCCAACCGTGCACAATTTAAAATTAGATCCTAAAAAAAGTAGATCTAGCTCAGGATTAGATCCAAACCTCTCTTTTTTTTCTCTATTTTCAAACCTAACTTTGTTTTTCTTCCTACCAAAGGCTGTGGAGACTCCTCCCTTCGATCTGGGAGTGATCCATTGGAAAATCTTGGTGTGTTGAAGGCCGGATTTCTTGGTAAGTCTACGTTCTTGATGGTTTTCCTTATACCTACTTCTTTTCCCTATTGCGGGTTCAAAGATCTAGTCTGATGGGGATATATCTATGTTAGTTTTTTCCAATCATGTTGAGATATGGATGTGTTGATGTTAGGGAATGAGATCTAAAGTGGGTTTTTGAAGATTCAACCCGATTTTTGTTGAAGTTTTAATGTCATTATTCATTTTCACCATAATTTTTGAGGTAGATGGATTGACTCTCGACTCCTCTTATTATAACTAGAAGGCTTGATTTCAAATTTTTTGTTTTTCTTGAAATTGATTGTGAAATTTTTGTGAAATGCTTGATGAAAACCGTCTTTGGTGACAGTTTATGGAATTATGAAAATTGGGTATTTTGGTGGAATGTGAAAGTGGTAACGTGATTTTAAAATAATGATTTTAAAATGGTTGTTTGGTTTTGACACATGAAAAAGTGTTCTCAATAAAAGGATAGTTTTTTTGAAATGGGTTGACAAAGATTGTTTTGGAATGGCTGTTGGTTTAAATGGTTAAGCGCGAGTTGAATGGGATGTATATTGGTCGTGAAGTACCACCATCAAAGGGATGAACTATGGACGTGGAGTTCCACCGTCAATGGTAACACCAAGCTTCTGTGGTTGAGTCTGTGTGGGTGTGGATATGTGAAATGGAATGGGCTATTCCAAGTGAATTTGGAGATGGTTGAATGACTTGTTTGATGTTTTCATTGGAAATGGATTTGGTTTGTAAAACTATTTTGATATGAAACCTATTTTACTTAGGAATGGTACGGATTTGATATAAACTATTTTGAATTGTTTTATATAAGCTTTTATATATATATATGTGCTAACTAGTTCTATCATAATCATGTGGGTAGGGAAGTCATTTGGGAAAAACATATTGAGTTTCATTACCCACCCCTGCTTTGGCACGTTGGTACTTTTGCCGATATTGTATTTCTGGACACATGTAAAGGAAAGGTGTCACATTCCTTTAGTGGTGATTCATGGTACTTGTGCTGTATTGTGGAATTGGAGCATGGATCATATTGGGAGTTGTGGAGTTATGTTGCAGAGTCTTGAGTTTTGTTGGTTTTGTCTTCCACTTTGTAGTTGATATGGATATTGGTTTCCACTTGGTACTCTGAAGTAGCTTGTTTTGGGTTGTTATAATTTGATTTGTCTCATATTGTTATCATTCATCATATAGTGGTTTTGGTTATGGTATATTTGGATGTGGTTGTTTTATTTTTAAAAGGAAAATCATCCCCCAATTGTATTGAAGCCCTTGACATTTATTACCATCCTTTGGCGTCATGAGGATGTATCCTAAGACCAAGTAGCAATTCTGCCTCAACTCAAGCTAATGAGGAGGG
This sequence comes from Viscum album, assembly GCA_963277665.1. NCBI lineage: Eukaryota > Viridiplantae > Streptophyta > Magnoliopsida > Santalales > Viscaceae > Viscum > Viscum album. Next base: position 400,469,252 of record OY728148.1, read on the forward strand.
GCATGATGTTACAAGTGATATCATATTTTTCGGTCCTTAAATTACAAATGATATCTGTTTGTTCAATCCGTGGTCATCAGTTTTGTCGGCCTTGAAGTTGAAATTCATTCTGGTCTACTCATTGGGTCAAGTTGGTAGAAATGAATAAGATTGCCAGGACTTGAAATGTAGAGCCTAAAAAGACATAGCTAACCTTTTTTATGCTGAACTTCAAGTTACCAGGGAGTTGAGTACATAAGTGTTTTGGAGATACTTATAGAAGTTATAATCTCATTGTCACGAGTTTAGCCAATGAGGAGAGCATGACATTCATTGATAGAAATGAATTTCCACTAGGAGTACATATTTGATTTTGATTAATGATTTATGATTTGGTAAAAATGTATTTATTTTTGTAAAACATGTTGGAATTGTTTTCAAATGTGACAATTTGAAAATGACATGATTGTGGTATTTTGAAAATGGTTTGATTTTCAAAAGCATGTGGAATTTTCAAAAGTGGGTTGAAAAAGGAAAGTGTTGATTTTTGGAAAGCAATGTTGTGATAATTGTGATGCGGTAAATTTTAAATTTTTAAGCCTTTAGTTTCTAGAGAGTGAGGATTATGACATTTGTTGTGTTTATAGAAAATGACACCCGATAGTCATAGAGAAAACCAACCAGAAGAAGCTGCTAAGAATGTGGTTGCACCAGAGCCACAAGTGAACCAACAACTTGTTCAGAGTATTATCCAAGATTTTTAGGATGTGGATAGAGGGAATCGAAGGGAGGAACCAATACAAGTGGATCACTCTGTCTATTTCTAGAAGAAGAATCCACCCATCTTTTAGGGTAATTCAGAACCATAGAAGGCATAGGTGTTGCTGAATAGGATGAATCGAATTTTAGATTTTCTTGGAACACTGACCACGTTGTCGTGACACATCAAATTTATTATGTTTCTAAGGTTGATTTATATTATAGGGTAGAACCTAGGTCGTATCTCAAGGAGCATTGATAGGTTTTGAGTGTGTATTTTTAATAAGAACAAAAGAGGGGGGGGGTGATTTTGTAAACAATTTTAAGAAGGTAAGTTAACGTAAAGAGTTGTAAAGTTGAAAGACAAAGTGGATTTTAAAAAATATGAGATAAATAAGTGATCATTGATAAGTTACTATAGCACTTTAATAGTTCCTTGTTCTCAATTGGTTATTAAGTTTTGTTGTAATCCTTTGGTCGAGGGATGACCAAGATCTTGGTTCTCCTCTTTCCTCTTAAAATGATGCACAAAGAACCACCCCTTGACACAACAATCGTGTTGTCAAGGTTTGGACCTCAAGAATAGAGTGAGTTCTAAAAAAGAATACTGAAATCTAATGTATGTGTGAGAGAAAGAGGATGCTTGTGTTGTCCAATCGGAACAACCCAATATTCCCACTTGAATCTCAACCCAATCAGTATTGAAATGAGAAATGTTTCACTTAATTAAACCAAATCAATGCATTCAAAGAAGAAGCATATAAAGATTAAACATAAGTGAAATAATTCACACACAAGTTACACAAAACCAGTAGAATATAAGGTTCCATAACTCTATCTTCAAGTGTGTAGCTCCCTTGCAACGATCACCCACCGTTTAGCTCGACATCAGGAGGAGGAGGAAGCTCGAGTGGAACTCCTTCTTCATTATTGATCCCCCTATGAGGATAGGGGACTCCAGAAATTCAAGGATGAGGAGGAGACTTCTCCAGGACTCCAAAATGGCAGAGATTCACTTATGGTTCGAACTTACAAATGGGGATCCCAAAGTGCCATTTTATAAGAAAATGTGAAGGTGTTTTTGAGTACACAGATTTCTTAAAACCACTTGTCACATGAGTTTCGACCTCCAGACAGCCTTATCTCGCTTTGGAGAAAATAAAAAAGTTGTAGACCCACCTCTTTTATATCTCCACCGAAAGTTTGGCACAATTTGGACAACTAGAACCCAGGATATGGACAGATTACAACACACCACTTTTGACTTCGTGCAGATTTAGTGTTCTGGATAGATCAGGTCAGTTGGGCCACCAGATGGCCGAATGAGTCTTGGGTTCCTTCAGATGAAATGTAGCCAAATGAATTTTGGACCAGAACAAAAAATTTCAGCCCATTTAGATGCACGGTTCAGGAGCAGTGTGCAGATGTGTCCACTAGTGTGCATGGATCTTGCGCAGTTTGGCTCATCTTTCTTGGACATCATCATGGGTCCTTCAAATCACCTCCTTCTACAATGGAATCATAAAAAAAATTAACATTTCCATTTTTAACAGTGATAAACACAAAATAAATGATTCAAACTTGGAATGTAATTTGTTATTATTTTTATAATTTTCAATATAAAACAAGTTTAACACAGTGGTGTAAGGGTGAAAATGAAATAGTGAATCGCGGTGCGATCACACCCCCACACCTAAACATTTTCACTCCTGGGAAAAGTCATAATTCCAAAAATTAGGCATGTAGATATTTCCAACTTCATAAAGATTTAACATTCAATGAAAATTTAATTCTTGATAGAAATGTGATCAAAACAAAAATCACACCGATGAGTTATTCTCAATGATCATTGAAAAAGACGTCTCAAAAATTGTATCTAAATGAAATTCCAAGAGATGCATGATACCAATCAAAGAAAATAATTCAAAAGTTAATTATGTCACTAATTCTCCACGTGTGTGTGTGACAACCATTTCATGCTATTCTTTCCACTTTTTATCGAGTAAATATACGTTATTTTAATAATTGTCTACTTACAAGATTCTTTCCACCAAACTTGCCCCACACCCTTTGCAATCAAATTTCGAGACCCACTCACTTAAGCATTCCTAGAAGTCAAACCATAAACTCTCGACCTAGATATCCCCATATGTTGTACATTTCTTCACTCCCCTCATTTATTAATTTTTCAAAATTTGCACTTGGAACAAATCTCACACTCTTCTCCCAACCCATGTTTGATCTCCTCAAGACACTAATTGTAATAGTTATAACAATATCAAAGGTCAAGGAAGGGTGGTTTTTGACCTTCCCAATATACAACCCTTTTTTTAATTTTTTTTGAGGGTGTGAAATAGTAGGATAACAGGTACACACGCATAGGTCAATCCGGTACAGTAATGAAATAGATCAGATAAGGAACGAACGAATGGAAAAATGATTTTGGAAAGTTGGAAAAAATCAACCTAATATATATTTACCTTCCATTAAGTAAGAAATTTTCACACATCATGGTTGGGTGAAAAAAAATGTGTGGAGAGATTAAGTGACACAATTTTCCTTTAAACTATCCACAAAAAGGGCACCATTCTTCTCAAAGGTTTCAAAATGATAAAACCATTTATATCATCGACAAAGAACTAAATTTCAAAATAAAGTCACACCATAGTATTGAATTCTTGATGAAATGCACATTTCATCAGATTTTTTTGAATGTTAAAACAACATGAAATACAGACATTCCACATGCATTTTCAATAGCTTCCATGATTAAACGGGCATCATTTTCTATGATAAAGTGGGAATAACAAAAAGTAATATTCTGGCACAAAGGAGAGTGGGAGAGAAAGGGGAAAATTAACAATACTATTCAGAAACCTAAAAAGAGAAAAAGAAGAATGATGATGAAAATTCCTAACTAACATAGGAATATACCCACCCACACACCTAGAGTGTGCAGTGTCCTCACTGTAAAAATAGAATGCAAGAAGGATAAAACCTGGTGGGTGTCATTCATAAACTGCTTCTTGAACTTGGAGTTCCTCCATCGAAGACTTTAGAATGGATTCATGGAAGTGCTTCAGCCGCTGCCCATTGACAGTGAAGGTTTGCTTGGTTTCTTCATTTTGAACCTGGACAACACCAAATGGAGAGACATTAGTAACAGTGTATGGGCCAAACCAGTGGGAAAGAAGATTACCTGGATGCAACTTCACCCTTGCATTATAGAGGAGGACCTTCTGCCCAATGTGGAATTGACGAAGAAGGATGAGACAGTCGTGGGTAGCCTTGGTTCGCTCCTTATAAATCCTGGAGTTCTCATATGCATCTCTTCTCATTTCCTCCATCTCCTGAATCTGCAACTTCCTTTGAGAACCTGCACCAGAAAGATTAGAATTACATTGTTTGATGGCCCAGTAGGTCTGGTGATCAATCTCAACAGGGAGGTAACAAATCTTTCCAAACACTAGCCGATATGGTGACATTCTGATGAGAGTTTTGAAAGCAGTACGATATGCCCATAATGAATCATCAAGTCGAAGAATACAATCTTTTCTATTGGGTTGAACCATTTTTAAAGAATTTGTTTTACCTCTCTATTTGACACATCTACTTGACCATTGTTCTATGGGTGATATGTAGTAGACACTCTATGACCAACCCCATACCGACGCAAAAGCGACTGCATTGTTCGGTTACAGAAATGAGAACCCTAGTCATTGATGATGAACCTAGGTAAGCTAAACCTACAGAAAATTTGGGTTCTAAAAAAATTCTACAACTTCCTTAGAATCATCAGTCCTTGTAGCTCGTGCCTCTACCCATTTAGAAACATAATCTACTGCCAAAAGAATGTACATGTTACCAAATGAATTGGGGAATGGTCCCATAAAGTCAATGCCCCAAACATAAAAAATGTCATGGAAGAGCAAAGGGTTTTGTGACATCTCATTTCTTTTAGAGACATTCCCCATTATTTGATAGTGAGGAAAAGATTTACAGAATTCATGGGCATCCCGAAACAATGTGGGCCAAAAGAGACTAGAATTGATGACCTTGCGAGTAGTCCGTTGGGGACCAAAGTGGCCCCCACAAGAAAGAGTGTGGAAGAACCTAAGTACAGACTGAAACTCGCTATCGGGAACACAATGCCTGAGGACTTGATCACTATAGGTGCACCAAAAGTAGGGGTCATCCCAAATGTACCAATGGGACTCATGTTTTAGACTGTCGGCCTGGTTTTTATTGAAATCAATAGGAATGAAAGATGCTACCAAATAGTTTACAATTTCAGCATACCAAGGAATAACATCTTGCACTCGGTACAATTGCTCATCAGGAATCATGTAATTTATGGGAATACAGGGGGATGAGTCAATGTACGAGGATGGGTGAATCCTACTGATATGGTTAGCCACCACATTCTCCGCTTATTTTTTATCTCTAATTTCTAAATTTAATTCCTAAAGGAGGAGCATCCAGTGGATGAGACATGGTTTGGCTTCAGGTTTCTTAAGGAGATACCAGAGGACTGCATGGTCTGAGAAAACAATGACTTTGGACCCTAAAAGATACGACCTGAATTTATCCAAGGCAAACACAATGGAAATAAATTCATTTTCAGTTGTGGTGTAGTTTGCTTGGGCAGGGTCCAATGTACGTGAGGAATAGACAATGACATGTGGAGCTCGATCGACCCTTTGTGATAAGACTGCCCCAACTGTATAGTTAGAGGCATCACGCATGAGCTCAAACGGTAAATCCCACCAAGGTGGTTGGATTACTGAGGGTGACGTGAGACTCCATTTTAACTTATTAAAATCTTCCTCACATTCTTTATCAAAAACATATTCTTTTTCATTTTGGAGTAACCAGGAGAGTGGGAGTGCAATCTTACTAAAGTCACGAATGAAATGACGGTAAAATCCAGCATGACCTAGGAAAGACCGCACATCCCGTACATTCTTGGGGAATGGTAAGGAATAAATGACATCCAATTTTGATTTATCTACTTGGATACCATCCCCAGAAGTGACATGACCCAAAACTATACCTTTTCACACCATGAAATGACATTTCTCATAATTTAATACAAGATTCTTTTCAATACAATGACGTAGGACTAAACCAAGAATACTCAAACATTCATCAAAAGAGGATCCATAAATAGTGAAATCATCCATGAAATCTTCCATGAAATTTTCCAGGTAATCCGAAAAAATACTAACCATACATCACTGGAAAGTACTCGGAGCATTGCACATACCAAATGACATCCTCCTATATACAAATGTGCCAAAGGGGAAAGTGAATGTTGTCTTTTCCTGATCCTTGGGGGAAATATGGATCTAAAATTATCCAAAATACCCATCAAGGAAACAGTAGTGAGACTTACCTGCTAGCCTCTCTAGCATTTGGTCAATGAATGATAAAGGGAAATGGTCCTTCCTAGTGCATTGGTTTAGTCGGTGATAGTCTATGCAGACACACCAACTATTCCGCACATGAGTTGGAACCAATTCATTGTTTTCATTTTTGATTACTGTAAGGCCAGTTTTTTAGGAACTACTTGAACGGGACTGACCCATTGGCTGTCAGATATGGGGTAAATGATTCCAGAAGCCAATAATTTTTGTTACCTCCCTTTTCACAACTTCTAGGAGGTTTGGGTTCAGTCAACGTTGTGTCTGCCTCACTGTTTTAACCTCATCATTTAATAAAATATGATGTGTACAATAATACTAGGAATTTTAGTAAGTGTCCATCCCAAAGATTGTTTATACTCCCTCAAAAGTTCAATCAGTCGTAATTCATGCTCAGGAGGGAGTGAACTAGCAATGATGACAGAAAACTTGTTTTCATTCTCAAGATATGAATATTTTAAATCTTGAGGCAGTTGTTTTAATTCCAATTCAGGGGGATTTTGGATTGATGGAAGCATGTGTTAAAGTGAGAGGTCACTGATCTCATCTAACTGCTCAATGGTATTATCCTTAGATGAGGAATGTACTTTTACAAGCTTTAGTAGTATCATCGATGGTCATTGGATCCTCAGTGTTCAAGAAATCATCAATCAATGAACATGCATGACACTTTTCTAGACCACTAAAACAATCAATGCATAAATCATTTCCTAGCATTTCTATCAATGAAGAAAAATCAGAAAGGGGATCAGGGGAATGAAATGAAGTTTTTCCAAGGGAAGGGAGTACATCTATAGAATTAACAAAGAGAGAGGAATGTTCTTCTGAGGGGTGATTCATGGAATCAAGGATATTGAAGTGGACAATGTCACCACCAAACTCCATAGATAATGTACCATTGTGGACATTAATTATGGTTTTGGCGGTTTTCAAGAAGGGTCTCCCCAATATAATAAGGGCATGTCCATTCATCCTATCATACTGCATTTTAAGCACATAAAAGCCAGCAGGAAAAATTAAATTTTGAACCCTCAAAAGAACATCCTCTAACACACCAGAGGGGTGTGCGGTACTCCGATTAGCCAATTGAACAACAATTCCAGTGGGCTTCAGTTCCCCAACCTGCAATGTAGAGTAAATGGAGTGAGACATCACATTTATAGAAGAACCTAAATCAAGCATAGCATTAGAAAAAGAATACTCCCCTATGGTGCATGAAATTGAGAATATTTCGGGATCATTGCACTTGGTGGGAAGTGATGGCTCTATCAATGCTGAAACATTACTCCCCAAGATCACCTTCTCATCACCTCGAAGTCACCTTCGGTGTGTACACATCTCCTTTAGAAACTTGGCATATCATGGAATTTGTTTCACAACATCAATCAAGGGAATGTTTACCTGCACTTTTTTGAAAGTCTCCAAAATTTCCTTATCGAGTTCAGTTTCCTTTTTTTCTAGGTTGGGTTGCCCTTTGTGGAAATAGAAGAGGGATTTTTGGGCTAGGTGACTCATTAATAGACACACTCTTTCATTTGGAGGGGATTCTCTCAAGAAAAGGTTCTACCTCATTTAGAGAATTTCCAGTAGTTGGGATGGTGGTTTCCTTAGGAGGGGATGAATCTATGGAGGGGTCATTTGGATTTTTAGTTTTCTTCCACTCTGAAGGGTGATGGAATTGACATTTCCTTTATCTCTAGGGTTAACTACTGGTTGATAAGGTAGTTTACCCAACCCATGGCTCTGGATTTCCCCCACTGAGTTGGCAAGTTGTCCTAATTGGATTTTTAGGTCTTGTATGGCAGCTTGGGTGGTTTGTTGAAATTGGATATTGTTGGTAGCCATTTGTTTCATCATGTCTTCTAAGCTAGGCTCGGGTTTTGGAGGGGTTTGTTGGAAAGACCTTTATTGTGGTTGAGGATTTCTGGGTGGTGGTGGTTGACTACTCTGCCCTGGTTGGTTCTATGGTTGTTGAGGTTGGTTTGAATACCCCCATTACCTATAGGATTGGTTGTCTTTCCACCCAGGATTGGATGCATAGTATGGTTCTTGCCTAAAGGGTTGGTTATAGGGGTGACTTGGAAAGATTGCCTCACAATTCTCAGAAGTTTCTCTTAGTTGGGGGCATTGATCAGAGTAGTGGGTGTCAGAAGAACATATACCACAATGGATGTGAGGAGGAGATTGATATTTCCCTTGGTAAAGATCAAGTTGTCAAAGAAGGGTACTTAGCTCTTCGAACTTCGTGTCCACCTTCCTCTCGAATTCAAAACTTTGCACCTCATGGACACCTCGAATGGGTACATTGGACCTTGATCCGAATTATTGAGTGTTCTATTCCATGTTTTCAATTAAGATCCTTGCAGCGATTGGGGTTTTATCAACTAGGGCACCACCTGCAACAACAACAATCATATTTCATTTAATAGGAACTAAACCATCATAAAAATACTGAATTAAAAGTTGATCACTTATTTGGTTGTGTGGACAACTTGAACATAACCTTTTAAAGAATTCCCAATATTCATGTAATTTTTCCCCTTGAGATTGCCTTATACCACATATTTCTTTCCTTATAGCTGCAGTTCGAGAGGCTGAGAAATATTTTTCAAGAAAAAGGCGTTTCATGTCCGCCCAGCCTCTAATCGGTAAATTAACATAGTAAAGCTAGTCTTTTGCAGTGTCTTCCAATGAAAATGGGAATTCTCTGAGATTTACTTATTCTTCATCCACATTTGCAGGTTTTAATGTAGAACACATGGTATGAAATTCTTTAAGATTCTTGTGTGGATCTTCTCTAGAAAGTCCATGGAATCTTGGTAATAAATGAATTAAACCATATTTAAGTTCAAAATTGGTTGCCTCGCCTTGCATTTGAATGTAAGTGGGCTGGATATCAACATCTGGTGAGGTTAATTCTTTTAGTGTTCCATTGTTTTCATCCATTTTAAACATGTTAATTTTAGGTTCTAATTTGGTTACAGAAGAATATGGGTTTAGAAAAGTCTCGAATTGTGGCGTGTCCTCCTTCAAAGGGTTGTCTTGTGCATCTCGGGGTCGCTGACGTAAAATGCTCTCCGGTTTGGCTTCAAAAGGTGATAAGTCTCCTGGAGTAGAACACGTCATGCATAGAACCTATAGAATAAATAAATCAGAACACAAACGTATATGAAAAGGTAGAAGATAAAACAAATAAATATTCAAAAAAATTACAAAAATCTTATAAAAAACACGCACTAAAACCAAAGCGCTCCTCAGCAACAATGCCAAAATTTGACCGCGTTGTCATGACGCATCAAATTTATTATGTTTTTAAGGTTGATTTATAGTCTAGGGAAGACCCTAGGTTGTCTCTCAAGGAGCGTTGATAGGTTTTGAGTGTGTATTTTTAATAAGAAGAACAAAAAGAGGGGGGGGGTGATTTTGTAAACAATTTTAAGAAAGTAACATAACCTTAAGAGTTGTACAGTTGAAAGACAAAGTAGATTTTAAAAAATATGAGATAAATAAGTGATCATTGCTAAGTTACTACAGAACTTGAAGAGTTCCTTGTTCTCAATTGGTTATTAGGTTTTGTTGTAATCCTTTGGTTGAGGGATGACCAAGATCTTGGTTCCCCTCTTTCCTCTTAAAGTGATGCATAAAGAACCACCCCTTGACACAACAATCATGTTGTCAAGGTTTGGAAATCAAGTATAGAGTGAGTTCTACCAAAGCATACTAAAATATCATGTATGTGTGAGTGAAAGAGACCTGAGATCAAATCCAGGTGGAGGCGTATTTCTGGATTACTATAGCAGGCACTGTTCAGTACTGTAGCAGTCGAAACTATTAATCCATATGGGCCTTTGGGCCACCGGTTTGGTCCTCGGGTCCTACAAGGCTTTCGAGCCACCCAAGGCTTTCAGGCTAGTTGATTCTCAAGGCCTTCATGCCACCTTAAGGCCTTTGGGACACCCCAAGGCCTTCGAGCCACATGAAATGCAGATGTACCAGTCAGACTACAAGGGACATGGCTTCAGAGGAGGATTTAGGGCAGACACATTCACTGGAGCAGAGCTAACCAGAATTGGAAGAATGAGAGGGTATGGATTTTCCATCAGTACTGGGCATGTACAGCTTTGCATAGGAAAACTACCTGACCAGCCCTGTAAAGGTGGAGTACTGATATCATGACATATGCTGGGGAGGAGCAGTTCCATGTTGACTTGTTTGAGTGATTTCCTCTAAGACCTATGGGTCATGTAATTGTCTCTTAGCCTTTGGGTCTTTTAAGGGTTCCACCTCACCCCTTTAAAGGTGTATTATCAAAAATAATAAAAAATGAAGGCCTTCGGGCCATTCCGGAGTGAGAGAAAGAGGATTCTTGTGTTGTCCAATCAGAACAACCCAAGATTCCCACTTGAATCTCAACCTAATCGGTATTGAAATGATAAATGTTTCACTTAATTAAACCAAATCATTGCATTCAGAGAAGAATCATATAAATATTAAACATAATTGAAATAATTCACACACAAATTACACAAAAACAGTAGAATATAAGGTTCCAGAACTCCCTCTTCAAGTGTGTATCTCCCTCACAATGATCACCCACCATTTAACTCGACATCAGGAGGAGGAAGCTCGGGTGGAACTCCTTCATTATTGATCCCCCTATGAGGATAGGGGAATCCAAAACTTTAAGGATGAGGAGGAGACTCCTCCAGGACTCCAAAATGACAGAGCTTCACTTCTGGTTCGAAATTACAAATGGGGAGCCTAAGGTGCCATTTTATAGGAAAATGTGAAGGTGGTTTTGAGCACACATATTTCTTAAAACCACTTTTCACATGGGTTTCAACCTCCATAAAGCCTTATCTCTCTTTATAGAAAATACAAAAGTTGTATCCCCAACTCTTGGATGTCTCCACTGAAAATTTGGCACAATTTGGAAAACTTGAGCTCGAGATATGGACAAATCACATCAAACCACTTTTGAATTCGTATAGATTCAGTGTGCTGGACATATCAGGTCAGTTGGGCCACCAGATGGATGAATCAGTCTTGTGTTCCTTAAGATAAAATGTAGCCAAATGAATTTTGGACCAGCTCACAAAATTTCAGCCCATTTGGATGCACGGTTCAGGAGCAGTGTGTGGATGAGTCCACTGGTGTGCATGGATCTTGCTCAGCATGGCCCATTTTTCTTGGACATCATCATGGGTCCTCCAAATCACCTCCTCTAGCAATGGAATCATAAAAAAAATTAACATTTCCCTTTTTAACAGTGATAAACACAAAATAAATGATTCAAACATGGAATGAAATTTGTTATTATTTTTATAATTTTCAATATAAAACAAGTTTAGCACAGTGGTGTAAGGGTGAAAATGAAACAGTGAATCATGGTGCGATCACAGACCAACAAAGTTGAAAGTCTAGTTGACAACGTATATGCTGGAAAACCTTGCTCGCCAATGGTGGGATTTAGCAGTTCAGGCTAAATTAGACCAAGGCCTTTCATGGGATGATTTTGAAGAATTGTTTAACAAACAATTCTATCCTCATACGTTCAAAATTTCTAAAATGAAGGAATTTTTCATCTTGAAGTAGGAGAACCTCTCAGCGACAGAGTATGCGACTAAATTTATGAATTTAGCCTATTTTTTACCCAATGTTGCTGTAATTTCATCCTTAAAGGCACACATTTTTGAATCAGGGATGAGATAGGAGATTCGCTCAAATATTTCCATGCTTTGTATAACGGATTATATAGAGATGGTCAATATAGTGACAATGGTAGAAAGAGATATCTTAGGAGCTATGAGTGGAGGGAGAATGTTGATACCCATGGGAAATGGTGGGGACTGTAATACTGGGAACAAGAAGGAGAGGGACACCTACTTCCAATGTAGTGGGATAAATCGGAATCAGATGGCTGGATCGGTGAATCTTCCTCCAAAACCTAAGAGCAAGCTAAGATGTTTGCAACGTGGTTATTTAGACTAGATGAAAAAGGAGTGTACGACACCACCTAGATCATGCCACAATTGCAACCAGATGGGGCATCTTCAGTGCTATTCTCACAGTGCTCTAAGGTCGGGTGTTTGGGACACTTCTCATGTTTCGCAGACGTTGTATGCTTCGATGAGATAGGGGTAACACAATACCTCTCTTCAGCAGAATCGAGCTAGCCATGGTGATTCCATGAATACCATGACTCCTCAACAAGGGAAATCTCAAAAAGGAAATAAATAATAGTGTAGCGAGTAAGTAATTATATAGAGCTAAGCAAGTGATTATGGATGATCAATCTGGACCTTCGATAGTGAGAGGTATGATTCTTTTGAATTATACTCTTATGCAAGATTTGTTTGATACAGGTGCACCCCATTCATTTATTGCTTCTCGTGTTGTTGATTTTATGAGTTTAAATGTTGAGATGATGCCTTCTGTTTTGAAACTTCAAACTCCTCTTGGTCAAAGAGAATGTCGAGCTTTTATGTGAAAATCATGTTCTATAACTCTTGGTGGAGATGAGTTGATATGAGATTTCTCTATACTTGAGATCTATGTCTATGACATAGTCCTGGGTATGGATTGGTTGACTATGTTCAAGACTCACATCGATTGCTATACCCAAACAATTAGTTTTATGACCAATGATGGCATCGAGCATCTCTTTAGAGGGGACCATAATGTAAAGGCAGTTACATCAGGCTAGTTGGCACCAACAGTTGGAACGATCTCATACCAGTTGGAAGCGTTAACTTGGCATCGATGTAAGAGATCAAGAATAGTAGTTTTATAGTAGTTGTTGATTAGTTTCTAGATGTTTTTCATGAAAATTTCTCAAGGTCTCCATTCACAAGAGAAGTTGAGTTTATAATTGATCTCCTTCCGGGGACTAGTTCTATTTTCCTTCCATATTATCAGATGACACCAACAGAATTAAGGTAATTGAAAGTGCAGTTGGAAGAGTTGGAAAACAAAGGGTTTATTTGGCCTAGCACGTCTTCATGGAAAGCACCTGTCTTGTTTGTAAAAAGGAGGATGAAACTCTTCGGTTGTGTGTGGATTATCATAAGTTTAACCAAGTTACAATAAAGAATTGGTATCCACTTCCATGAATTGATGATCTATTTGATCAATTGAGGGGAGACCACTGATTCTCTAAAATTGACTTGCGATTTGGATATCATCAATTGTAGGTTTGAAAAGAGGATATTCCAAAGACAACTTTCAGGAGTAGATATGACCATTACGAGTATGTGGTTATACCTTTCGGTCTTACAAATGAACCAGTAGTCTTTATGACATTGATGAATAAGATATTCTAGAGATGTATGTATTCTTTTGTGGTTGTGTTTGTGGATGATATATTGGTGTATTCAAGGACAAGGGTTGAACATGAGAAACACTTGATGACCGTTTTGGGAATCTTGAGGGATCATCAGTTGTATGACAAACTATAAAAGTGTTATTTTTGGATACAATAGGTACGTTTCCTTGACCAAATCTGAAAGAGGTGTTTCTATGGATCCAAAAAAGATAGAGGTTGTTATATCTTAGAAATCTCCAAAGAATGTCTTCAAGATATATAATTTCCTTGGATTGGATGGTTATTACCGATGCTTTGTTTGTGATTTTTCATGACTAGATTCACTTATAACATCTTTGATAAGGAAAAAAATTCCATTTCAATGGAATAATGAATGTCAAAATCTTTTCAGGAGCTTAAGGTTTGACTTACATCATCACCGATCTTGATTTTTTTGGAATTAGGACAAGGGTACGTGGTGTGTTGTGATGCTTCAGGATCTGGGTTGGAGTGTGTTCTCATGCAAGGAGATCATGTTGCTACTGTTTATGGATCTAGGCAGTTACATTTTCATGAGAATAACTACCCAACACATGATTTGGGGTTAGCTGCTGTAGTCCATGATTTGAAGACTTATCGTCATGACCTCTTTGGTGAGAAATTTACAGAATTTACAGATCCTAAGAGTTTGAGAAATATTTTCTCAAAAAGGTATTTGAACTTGAGATAAAGAATATAGATAAGTACCTCCAAATGTTTGAATTTGACTTGATGTATACACTGGGTAAAGGAAATTCAATGTAATATGCATTAAGCAGAAATTTTATGCTCAGTTGGAAAAAAAGGTTTCAGATCAGTGGTAGTTGATATCAGTGATAGCTGACACGCACTTAGATTGTGAAGATCAAGGTAGTGTTGTGGTTTTATTTCTAGTTTCTTATGTTCCTAATTAGGTGAATATGGTTTAAGAGACATAGAAATTCGATTCAAAATGCATTGCAATGAGGTCAAAAATCAATGGTGGGGAGACCGTTGAAGGAAGGAATTTGGATGTGAGTTCAATGTTGTGGTTTCGAAATCGGATGGTCATACCTATTGCTTGTTAGGAACAACTTCTTCATGATTACCACCATTTAAGATGGGTTATTCATTCTGGAATATAGAAGATGTATAAGGCAATGAAAGTACAGTTTTGGTGGCTCAACATGAAAATAAAGGTGGTAGAGTTTGTTTCGAGATTCTTAACTTTTCAGCAGGTTACGACATATCACTAGAGTCCATAGGGTATGTTGAAGTCTTTACTTATTCCTATTTGGAAATGGGAGAAGATAACCATGGATTTTGCAACAAGTCTCCCAAGAACGCTTCGGAAACACGATGCAATATGAGTGATAGTGGATCGACTCACAAAGTTGACCCATTTCATCCCATATTCATTAATCTCATATGGTGGAGGACTTTTCAAAAATATATATATGAGAAGTGGTAAAGAGGCATGGCGTATCAGGTTCGATATCATCAGAAAGAGATATGAGGTTTACGTATTGTTTCGGGAAATCCTTATAGAAATACCTTAAGACTCACTTGGAAATGAGTACGACATATCATCCTTAGATGGATGGACAATCCAAATGGATGAAACAAACTTTGGAAGACATGCTGTGGGATTGTGTAATAGATTTTGGTGGCTTATGGGTGAAGTATGTACCATTAGTGGAGTTTCATATAACAAAAATTATCAAGCCTCGATACATAGGGCTCCTTTTGAAGCTTTGCATGGGCATCCTTTTCGTTCTCCCCTTTGTTGGGTAGAATCAGGTGAGACTTCACTAGTTGGGCTAAGCCTTATCCAAGAGACAATGAAGAAGATTTAGTTGATTAGAAAGAGGATTGAGACGGATCAGACTCATCAAAAATCGTATGCGGATCATCGTCAACAACTGTTGTTGTTCGAGGTGAGTGATCATGTGTTCTTGAGAATATCTCCAAGGCTTGGGCACCATCTTTTTAGAAAAAGGGTAAGTTATATCCTCAATACATAGGCCCTTTTGAGATACTTGGATGGGTTGGTGAGGTGGCATATCGGTTGACCTTTTCACCATGGTTCAGTGTAGTTTATAATGTATTTCATGTATCTCAGTTAAAAAAGTATTAGCCTGAACTTGATCATGTGATTCAATGGGATCACATTAACATAGATCCAAATGCTTTATTGGTACATGTGATGGTACAAATTGTGTATAGCCAAGAGAAAGTCTTGCATGAGAAAAACATTGGTCTAGTATGGGTTTTGTGGAAACATGGTCGGATCCAGGAAGAAAGTTATGAACAGGAGAAAGAAATGGTTGAGTAATGGACCGAACTCTTTTAGGAAAATGGTGGTTTTTTACTTTTTGGGGATGGAAAGGCTGATGGTGGGGAGAATGTAGCACCCTAGTTTCAAGTAAGGAACCCTTAATTTATGTATTTTAAGTATGTAAAGTGTTTAGGTGAAGTTTGGGTGGGTTTGGAATACGTTTGGAAAGTTTTTTTGGATTTTATAGAGGTGCACGATTTGATCATGGTTAGTAGAAATCATGCAACTCCTATAAGAAATCGTGCAAAGTGAGACAAAGGCTTCTGGACATGCGCACAGTTAAGTGCATGGTTTTTTCAAACTATGCGGCCACCTTGGAGTAACCGTGCAAAGTGGAATAGAGGAAAAAACATGGTTGACACTTGATTTGTATAATTGTTCAAGTAAACCATGCATGGGGGGAGGGGTGTTTATAAGTAGAGGCTGACACACAGTTGGTGCACAGTTTTCCTAACGATGCGACCCAACCGTGTATGGTTTAAAATTAGATACTAAAAAGTGTATATGGATCGATATTATCTCCAAACCTCTCATTTTTCTCTATTTTCGACCATAACTTGTTTTTTCTTCCTCCCAAAGGCTTTGGAGACTCTACCCTTCGATCTAGGAGTGATCCATTAGCACATCTTGGTGCATTGAAGGATCGATTGTTTGGTAAGTCTTCATTCTTGAGGATTTTCCTTAGATCTACTTCTCTTTCCTATCTTGGATTCATAGATCTAGTCCACTAGGGATAGATCTATGATATTTTTTTCCAATCATGTTACATATGGTTGTGTTGATGTTAGGGAATGATGTCTAAGGTGGGGTTTTGGAGATTCAACCTGTTTTTTTATTGAAATTTTAGTTTAATTCTTAATTTTCACCATAATTTCCGAAGTAGCTGGCTTCATTATCGACTCCTCTTATTAGAATTGGAAGGCTTGATTTCAAATTGTTTTTTTTCTTGAAATTGATTGTGAAATTTTTGTGAAATGCTTGATGGAAACCCTATTTGGTGATAGTTTGTCGAATTGTAAAAATTGGGTATTTTGGTGGAATATGTAAGTGGTAACATGATTTTAAAATGATGATTTTAAAATGGTTGTTTGGTTTTGATGCATGGAAAAGTGTTTTTAATAAAAGGATATTTTTATTGAAATGGGTTGGAAAAATATTTTGTTGGCATGGTTGTTGGCTTAAATGGTTTAGCGTGAGTTGAATGAGATGGATATTGGTCATGAAGTACCACCATCAAAGGGACAGGTTATGGACATGAAGTTCCATTGTTAATGGCAACACCAAGCTTGTGTGGTTGAGTGTGTGGGTGTGGATATGTCAAATGGAATGGGCTATGCTAAATGAATTTGGAAATGGTCAAATGACTTGTTTGATTGTTTTCCTTGGAAATGGATTTGGTTTGTAAAACTGTTTTGATATGAAAAATGATTTACTTATAAATGGCCTAATTTTGATATAAACTGTTTTGAATTGTTTTATATAAACCATATTATATATATGTGCTAACTTGTTCTATCCTAGTGGCATGAGTGGGAAAGTCATTTGGAAAAAACCTACTGAGTTTCGTTACTCACCCCTGCATTGAAACGTTTGTGCTTTTACAAACATTTTCTATCGGGACATAGGTAAAGAAAAGGTATCACAATTTTTTAGTGGTGATTCATGATACTTGGGATGTATTGTATAATTGGGGCATGGAGCATGTTGGGAGCTGTGGTGTTATGTCATGGAGTCTTGAGTTTTTTAGGTTTTGTCTTCTGCTTTTTATTTGATATGGATATTGGTTTCTATTTGGTACTCTGAAGCATCTTGGTTTGAGTTGTTTTACTTTGAGTTGTCTCATATTGTTATCATGAATCATATAGTGTTTTTGGTTATGGTATATTTTGTTTTGGTTGTTTTATTTTCAAAGAGAAAATCATCCCCCAATTGTATTAAATCCCTTGGCATTTATTTTCAACCTTTGGCATCTTGAGGATGTTGCCTAAGGCCAAGTAGAAATTCCACCTTAACTCAAGCCAATGAGGAGGGGTGAGATGTTACACTATAGCATCCCACTGATAGAATTAGGGTGTGAGCAACATAGCCTAGCAGGATACCACTAAAGAATCTATACAAGTTCTAATAACAAGAGTGCATGAGTTCAAGCTTTAAAACAAAACATTTTTACAAGCATTTTTATAAATAAACAATTTGAAATACTTTTTCAAACAATCCTTAAGTTTTAAAAAATTACATAACATGTTGTCAAAGATAGAAACAAAGCAGGTAAAGATACCGAATATAAATATACTATGAGTCAATATCCATGAAATAAACTATCATGTAATAAACAACCAGAAACAACAATTCACATAATATCCTTTGACAACGGGGATTGGAAACCAAAATATTTCCACTGGAAGATAAGGCATGACTAGAGACTGAAAAAGATTGATAGAAAACACCATCCAATTACCAATCCCTATAAAAAATGGTTCCAAAACCACAAACGAGATAGAAATCGAGAGGAAGGTTTACCTGGAGAGACAAAGCACCTAACCCTACTAATAAATCACTAAACAGAGTGATTTGGAGGGAAGGGAGTCATCCTAAAACACCCAGGGCAAGAGCTCTGGCCAAGATGAGAAGGTTGAAAAAGAGAATGAAGCCTCACACACCCGTACGACACCCTAAAAACTATAACTCAAGGAATTACATGGCGTGTAATCTTTTACACATCGTTAATCTATTTTATTTTAAGTTACACCAAAAAAGCATTGCCTTCTTAATTAAAAACCAGATTTTCACATTACATGACATATAACCCTTACACGACATGTAAATTCTCACGATTTGAATTCAAATCACGAGATGAGTCTGACCAACATTACACATTGTGAAACCCCATTACACATCATGTAACTGCTCAATGAATAGTAGAAACCATTGGTTCATGCTGAAAATCCAACAAATACCCGACTTCACCATTACATGTATCCTCCCAATTTAGGGTAAAAAATACTAACCCAACTAAAAAGGGAAACCAAAAAACAGAGATCAAAACATACTTGAAAGAAAGGTAACAAAGTTTTATAAAAATATACCCACCATAAAATCATTATGTCCCTATAAAGAGCTCAAGATCCTGGATCTACAAAAAGAGAAGTCCACCGATGCCTCATCAACGAATCCTGATCCCCCTTGTGGCGATCCTATCTGCACTGCCACAGTACCCATACCACATGGATCATTTTACCATGCAGTACCTTATCCTGGTGATCCATAATCTAAACTGGATGCTTAACCAAAGTGGTATCAGGCCCAAGAACAACATGCTCTCATATAATCACACGGAAAGGATCTGGTATATACCTCCTCAACTAGGAAACATAAAACACGTCATGTATATAAGTCAAGACAGATGATAAAAGAAACTAATAGGCCACCCTCCCCAGTTTCTCAACGATCTCAAAAGGGGCCCACAAACCTCAGTTCCAACTTACCCCGCTTACCCAACCGACGATGTCCCAAATGAGGTGAAACTATGAGAAAGACCCAATCACTAAACTCAAACTCCAGTGGTTAATAAATATGGTCCACATAATATTTCTGAAAACTTTGTGCCATGATCAAATACCTCTAGATCAAATGTACCACCTCTTTCCAACACACAGAAGATCGGCATGGCCGCCCATATAAAGACTCAAAGAGAACCATCCTAATTGAAGCCTGATAACTATTGTTATAGGTGAACTCAACACTTGGCCCAACCAAGGACCACTCTCCCAACTCTGCCCAACACACGGAAGATCGACATGGCCGCCCATACAAATCCTCAAAGAGAACCATCCTAATTGAAGCCTGATAACTATTGTTATAGGTGAACTCAACCAAAGGAAAATGTCTATCTCAAGATCCATTGAAATCAAGCACACAATCCCAGAGCATATCCTCAAGAACCTAGATAGCCCTATCTATCTGTCCATCCGTCTCTGGATGATAAGCTATGACCAATTTCAATTAGGAACCCATTACCTCCTACAAACCTTTCTAGAACCTAGATGTGAACCTCGAGTCCCTATCAAAAACAACTACAGAGGGAACTATAAGAATCTTTAAAATCTCTCAAACATACGAGTACCCAAGTTGTTCCACTTTCATCGTTTTCTCTATTAGAAAGAAATGCACTGATTTAGTGAGTCTGTCAACAATAACCCAAATTGCATCCTTCCCACTAGGCTTCTGTGGTAAACCAATAAAGAAATCCATGGAAATTTCATTCTACTTCCATACCAGAATGGGTAAAGGATACAAAAAAACCTACAGGTTTCTGGTGTTCTTCCTTAACTCTTTGGCAAGTGAGACACCACGATACAAAATCTACAACTCACAGCCTCATCCCTAGCCACCAATACCGGCGTCTTAAATCATGGTACATATTTATATTTTTAGGGTGCATGGACCAACGTGACTGGTTTCCACTGTCTAGAAACTCATGTATCAAAAAAAAAAACAGATCAACCAACTTGCTTCGGAAGCACAAAGCTCCATTGGGAGACTGAGACAACTCACATGAGGTCTCTCCACGATTTAGGACTTCTCATAATCATCATATCTCAATGTCTATCATCTTCTCAAGTTGAACTCACTCATAAAAAGGCATGTCAACTTTTATCGAAGCCAAGAACACCTGTCCACCAACCTCCTCTACTCCCAAGATCATTTCAACAAACAAACTCATCAGAGACTACTGTTCAACTAATTTGTTCACGACTTGTGTCGGTAATTTTCTTCTAAACACATCGGTCACCACATTCCCTTTCCTGGGGGTATATACGATATCAAAATCAAAGGTCTAAAGATACTCAACCCAATGTCTCTATTGAAAGTTTAGATCTTTCTGAGTGAAAATATACTTCAGGATTTTGTGATCAGAATATACCATAAACCTCTCTCCAAAGAGATAGTAACTCCATGTTTTGAGCACATGCATTACAATTGAAAACTCAATATCATGGTTAGGGTAGTTCTTTTCATGAGGGAATAACTAACATGATCCATAAGCCACAACCTGTTTTCCCTGCATCAAGACACATCCCAAACCCATACTGAAATCATCACAAAAACATCATAACCCAAACATAGTTCCAGAAGAATAAAAAATGGTGTTGAAGTCAACTTCATCTTCATCTCCTCAAAATATCTTTGACACATGTCATTCTATTAAAACTTTACACCCTTACAAGTTAAAGTTTTCATTAAAGATGCGGTCTTGGAGAAGTCCTGAACAAACAGTCTATAGTAACCTTCTAAAACCATGAAGCTTCGGATATCAAACACATTTCTAGGATGATCCTAAGACATAACTGCCTACAACTTTTCTGGATCAACTGAGATGCCCCCCATAGATATCACATGCCCCAGAAACTTCACTTCTTGGATCCAAAACTCACACTTGGAAAGCTTACCATACATAAGATATTCCCTCAAGGTTCAAAGAATTATATCCAAATGGTCTTTTTGCTCCTCCTCTATCTTGGAGTACACCAAGATATCTTCTATAGACATAATGAAAAAAGAGTCCAAGAACCGATGAAAGATTCAATTAATCAAATCCATGGATACTGTAGGAGCATTAGTGAGTCCAAATGGCATAACTAGAAACTTAAAATGCCTATATTGACTCCAAAAAGTTATCTTGGGTATATCCTCTTCTTAGACTCTCAACTGGTGGTACCCCAACTGCAAGTCAATCTTATAAAACCAATGAGCCCCCCCTTAATTGATCAAAGATATCATCAATTCTGGGTAAAGGATACTTTTTCTTAACAGTCACCCGATTCAACTTCTGATAATCAATACAAAGCCTAAGACTTTTGTTTGCCTTCTTAGAAAAGAGTACAGATGAAACCCATAGTGAAACATCAGGAAGAATAAATCCTTTCACCTCTAGGTCCTCAAGATGGACTTTAAGTTCCACCGACTTAGTAGGATCCATTTGATAGGATGACATAGAAATGGGCATCGTTCCAAGTAACAAATCAATAATAAACCCAACCTCTCTCTATGATGGAAAACTAGAAAAATCATCTGGAAAGATCTCAAGGTACGCACACACAACAACATGTAGCTGACTGCCCAAGAATGGGTCAACTTTATCAAGAAACATTTTTAACAACTGGCATGAGATTAAATTGGCATAAGGAACAACTTCCCCCACCCTTCTCGATATAGAATCCCACTCTCACTGGAAAACATGAGTGTCCCCATGAGTCAATAATAGCTGTACTCGACGATGATAACAGTATATAAGGGCCTTTACGCTAATCATCCAATCCATGTTGATGATCAAGTCAAAGATGTCAAGATCAAGCACTAACCCAAACCACCTCAAAGTTGCATATCACTACCCAACATGTGGGACATTTAAAACCTTGTCCAGACCTCTTTCCCAAAGGCATAGAAAGATCCAATAAGAACGAAATAAGCTATGAATTCAAACACAACACATAAACTAACTTTGACGATATAAAATAATGAGTAGAACCTGTATCAAATAAACATAGCACCATAGAAGATGAAATAAACACCGTACCTCTAATAGTAGTTGGACCTGATTTAGATTCCTCTAGCACACACTTGGCTACATAAATTCGCCCAGACTTAGCCACCTGAACACCCCCCTTAGCTTGAAAATGGTACCCAACACCATTGTAAGCATCAACATGAACCTACAACCCCTTGGTGAAAGTGGATCTCGCTTTACTGCCTTGGGACATCTTATAACAGAAACAATTTAGATGACTAGATCACCCATAAAGATGACAAGTTCTAGGAGCCTCTGCACACCGAGCCCTAGTATGACCATGCCTCCCACACTGGTAGAAAATAACCTATGGCTTCCCTGTAGAATCCCCTAAAATCAGTCTTGTAGAAAACTGACCACTCTTGTCCTTTCTTTTTTGACCATAATAATCACCCTGGCTAACTGTTACACCCACTGAAGCTCCGCCCAAGCCCGTCCTTCTAGCTTTTTTTGCTTCAGCCAAAAATTCTTTATTCACTACCTCCAAAAAAGAACTAGAATTGACCGAACATCGGCCCTCAGACCCATCTCGAACCTTTGAGACTTCAGGTAATCATTGGTGACAAGCTCCAGTGCCAGATGCACCAATTCAGCAAAGCAGGTGGAGTACTCCAGAATGGTATGCCCCCCTTGCTCCAATGTCAGAAACTCCTAGGTCTTTTCTGCACATAAAGTCTCAAGATAAAACTATTGATTAAATATCTTCTTGAAAGAAACCTAGGTAAGACTTTTGTGCAACTTAGCTTGAACTATTGAGTCCCACCATCTTCTTCCTGGTCCTTCAAGCATATACGTGAAAAAACCATCTGAGAATCCTCAGGAGTCTTCAAAAATTTGAAGATCCTCTCAATCCATTCAAGCCACTCCTTTGACTTTTGTGGTCTTTTGTCACCAGGAAAGACAAGTGGATGCTGCTTGGTAAATTTTGAGCCATGATCCACTTCCCGTCATGGGTTTACTACACCCACTGACCCCAGATTTGGAATGGTACAGATCACCGCTTCACCCAAAGAAGGGTCCAATGGAGGATTCGCTCGTGGAATTTTCCTCACAGCTTCACCTCTTGTATTTGGAAGAGCACTTCTAGGAGGCATTTTCTGTTAAACATAAGACAATGACCAATCAGCCACAAGAAAATTCCAAAACCATCGAACCACAAAAATAATTCAAATAAATTATTTAAAATAATAATAATTTAAAGTAGTTATGAATCCTATAAAAAAAGTAAACACATTTTAAAGGAACAAGTCCATCTAAATAAACTCCCCACTTAGTTTATTCAAATGACCTTACACTCACCAATTCCTCATACATTGTAGATAGATTAATTTAAATAAACTTCCCATACAATTTATTAAAATGAACCTAAATACTCGGTCTTGGACTTCGTAAGGATTTTCACGACCACCCATGGTAACTCAGATTCTGTAATGGGAGTGAGCTGACCAGGACCCTTTTCTACACCAACTGTCTGAATTCTGACGATATTAATCATATCTACCCAAGACACATAATCCACTCAGGCAGTGCTTCCACACTTTAGGCTGAGTAGTAAACCCCTTCGATACCAAATTGTAACGGACCAACCTAGGTCAACCAGACCAATTTTCCAAGTCAGCCCATCATGGGATGGGGTAAAACAAGGATAACAAAATAAGTTTCGTATATAAGGAAAACAAGACACACAACCAGAATAAAAAGTGTAAACAATAGGAGATATAAATGTTCCAAACAATCTAAACTAGAAAGAAAGACAAGTGTTGATAAAACTATCCTCCATGTGACCAAACGTCACCTCCAAACCATCCCATGATGAAACAATAACGTAAAGAGAATCCCTCATGTTATAGAATTATCTTCCCTTTACTTGAATCCTTCTAAACATGGTCTACAACTACCCACTGGTAGAAGTAGGGTGTGAGAAACCGATCCTAGTAGGACACCACCAAAGAATCTATACAAAATTCAAATAACAAGAACGCACAAGTTCAATCTTTAAAACAAAATAGTTTTACAATCATTTTTATAAATAAATAATTTGAATTCCTTTTTCAAACAATCCTTGATTTTTCACAAATTGCATAACATGTTGCTAAATCTAGAAACAAAGCGGGTAAAGATACCTAATATAAATATACATGTGATCCAACATCCATGAAATAAATTATCATGTAATAAACAACCAGAAACAATAATGAACCTACCAACCATTGATAGTGGGAATTGGAAACCATAAGATATTCCTTCAGAAGACAAGGCATGACTAGAGACTGAAAAAGATTGACAGAAAACACCATCAAATTACCAATCCCTACAAAAAATAGTGCCGCAACCACAAACGAGAGAGAAACTGAGAGGAAGGCTTACCCGGAGAGATGAAGCGCCTAACCCTGCTGATCAATTGCTAAACGAAGCAATTCAGAGGGAAGTGAGTCACCCAAAAATGCCTAGGGTAAGAGCTCTGATCGAGAGGAGGAGGTTAAAAAAGAGAATGTAGCTTCACACACCCATACAACACCCTGAAAACTATAG
This sequence comes from Viscum album, assembly GCA_963277665.1. Classification (NCBI taxonomy): domain Eukaryota; kingdom Viridiplantae; phylum Streptophyta; class Magnoliopsida; order Santalales; family Viscaceae; genus Viscum; species Viscum album. The sequence goes on from OY728148.1 coordinate 400,494,172, forward strand.
CTCGGGGAATTACACAATGCATAATCTTTTACACGTCATGAATCCCTTTTATTTTAAGTTACACAGAAAAACCCATCACCATCTTAATTAAAAACCAAATTTTCACATTACACGATGTGTAAATTCTCACGTTGTGAATCCAACTCACGGGATGAGTCTGGCCAGCATTACATGTCGTGTTACTTCCTAACAAACAATAGAAACCACTGGTTCATGATGAAAATCCAACAAATACCTAACCTCACCATTACATGTATCCTCCCAATTCAGGGTTGAAAATAATCACCCAATGAAAAAGGGAAACCAAAAAAAAAGATCAAAACATACCCGAAAGAAAGGTAACGGGACATTACAAATACAAAAAACTTGCATCAAGCAAACACTACGGAAAAAAGGGGATTTTGCGATGGGCTATTTGTGACAGGCCCCTCGCCTATCACAAATAGTCCCTCAGTAAGGACTATTTGCGACAGGAAACGAATCCTGTCACAAATTGTCCTTAATAAAAAATTATTCGTGACATGAAAAAATTTCCTTCGTAAATACCTTTGGCGCAACATGCACGAAAAATCCTGAGAAAGGTATTTGTGATGAGAATATACCCCCGTTGCAAAAACTTTCTGTCATTATTGTTATTTGCAACGAGAATTAATTCTTGTCGCGAATAAGCTATTGGTAGAAGAGTATTTGTGATGGGTCCTGTCGCAAAGAATTTTTTTACCGCCGACGCAGTTATTAATAGTGGGTACTAATTACGATAGGACCTGTAACAACTAATACTATTTGTGACGGTAAATCCATCACAATTAGTCTCATTGAAAATTATCTAACCTATATATACCCCCACCTGGATTTTTTTAATTCTCTTCTCTTCTGAACCCCGCACTCATCACCTCTTCTCTTCTTCTACTTAAACTTTTAAAAGTTTTAAATTTTACAGGGAAGTAAATTTTCGGCTTTTCATCCGCTAAAAGATTCAGTTTTAAGACATATATTTAATGTTTTTAATTTTTAATTAATTTAATTTATTTTATATTAGTAATAATTATTATTAATTAGCAGTAATTAGTTTTAATTAAAATTACTTAGTTTTATTTTGCATTAATTAGTTTTAAGTAATAGTAATTATTTTTTAATTAGAATTATATAGTTTTAGTTATTATTAATTATTTTTAATTAGAAGTATTTAGTTTCAATTAGTAGTAATTCGTTTTAATTATTATTATGTAGTTTTAATTATCAGTAATTAATGCTAATTATTAAAAATTAGTGGTAATTATTAGAAATTAGCGATAATTAGTATAAAAAACTGGTTATTAGTAAAAATTAGCAGTAACAAGCAGGAATTAGTAAAAATTAACAGAAATGAGCGGGAATTAATAAAACTTAGTAATAATTTATAGATCTTAGTAATAAGTAATAATATTTTAAAGTAGTTTGTATTAATTAATAATAATTAGTAATTAATAATTTGTAGTAATTAATACTAATTTTTAATAATTAAAAGGAAATATTAATAATTTTAAAAGAATTAGTAAAAATTAGCGGTAATGAGTACTAATTAGCGATAATCAGTAAAAATCACTGGATAATTATTAAAAATGAGCGGTAATTATTAGAAATGAGCGGTAATTATTAGAAATGAGTGGTAATTATTAGAAATTAGCAGTAATTATTAGAAATTAACGCTAGTTATTAGAAATAGACGATAATTACTAAAAATTAGTGATAAATAGTAAAAATTAGTGATAAATAGTAAAAATTAGCAATAAACAGTAATAATTAGTGGTAAATAGTACTAATTAGTACTAATTAGTAAAAAATAGTGATAATTAGAGGTAATTACTTAAAAATAGCGATAATTAGTAAAAATTAACGATAATTACTAAAAATTAGCGGTAATTAGAGGTACTTAGTAAAAATTAGAGGTAATTAGCAATACTTAGTAAAAATTAGCGGTAATTAGTAAAAATTAGCATTACTTAGTAAAAATTAGTGGTAATTACAAAAAATTAGCAATAATCACTGAAAATTAGTAGTAGTTACTAAAAATTAGCAGTAATTATTAAAAATAAGCAAAAACTACAAAAAATTAGCGGTACTTAGTAACAATTATTGGTGATTAACAATAATTAGTAAAAAATTATTATAATTAACGTTACTTAGTGAAAATTTAGAGGTAATTAGTGGTTATTAGTAAAAATTAGCATTAATTTGTAAAAATTAGCAACAATTAGTAAAAATTAGTGGTAATTACTAAAAATTAGCAGTAATTAGTATAAATTAGCAGTTATTACTAAAAATTAGAGGCACTTAATAAAAATAAGAGGTATATAGTAAAAATTAGAATACCTTAGTAATAATTCATGATAATTAGTAAAAATAGTAGTAATTATTAAAAATCAATGGTAATTACTAGAAATTACCTGTAATTAGTGGTACTTGGTGAAAATTAGTAGTAATTAGCGATACTTAGTAAAAATAAGCCGCACTTAGTTAAATTTAGCAGTAATTAGTAAAAATTAGCGGTAATTAATAAAACTTAGCAGTAGTTAGTGGTTCATAGGAAAAATTAGCGGTTCTTAGTAAAAATAAGTAGCACTTTGTAAAAATTAGCACTAATTACTAAACATTACCAGGAACTAGTAATAATTAGCATTAAGTACTAAAAATTAGCAGTAATTTGTAATAATTAGGAGTAATTACTAAAAATTAGCGGTAATTAGTTATAATTAGCGATAATTAGTAATAATTAGAGATAATTAGTAATACTTAGCGACAATTAGTGATAATTACTAAAAATTAGCGATAATTACTAAAAATTAGCAGTAATTACTAAAAATTAGTGACAATTAATAACTATTAGCAATAATTATGAAAAATTAGCTAGATTTAGTAAAAATTTGTGGTAATTACTAAAAATTAGTAGTAATTTGTAAAATATAGTGGTAAATAGATACAATTGATAATATTTACAAGTACATTATAATTTTTTAATTTTATACTCTTTTTTGGATTGTCTTTTTCGTATATCAAATTATTCATATTTTTTTATTTTCTAAATTTTTGAGAAATATGGAAGAAAGAAGTCAACAATAGTCTATTACATTGTTGCGATTGGATAAATAATTGTAAGAATCCAAACAATTTTGATATAAATACTGTATATATTGAAGGTTTTGAAGCCTTTTTATCATTTGCATCATGAAAACCAGAATTTATTTTGAGAAGAGACAATTAAGTATCCATGTAAGAAATGTGATCTGAGGAGGTTTGACACATTTGACAATATTTGAGGTTATCTATTGAGTTTCGGTTTTCGAAAAGACTGTGTTTTTTGGTATCAACAAGGTGAAAACAGTTCCAGAGAAAATATTAATAATTTGGTTCTAGATCCATCATGTTTTCACACTTTAGTACGTAATGTTGATGGTGTGTCTTTTCAACAAACTAAAACTCATGCTGATATGGATTTCACTCATGAGTTATAATCATCTTCGTTTTATGAGTTACTGAAGTCTGCTGAGGATGTCTTATATCCTAGTTTTAAGATAAGAAAATTTGAAGCGGTTGACATTTTTTTGGCTGTTAAATTAGATAACAGAATGTAAAATAGTTGTTTTGATCAGATATACTATTTAGTTAAATCACTGTTACCTAAAGGAAATATGTTTCCTATAAATTTCTATGAGAGGAAGAGACTAGTTCGTAATTTGGGTCTTGGTTACCAGAAGATTCATGCATGTTCAAATGATTGTATCTTATATTATGGTGATAACGAGTTGTTGGTTAGTTGTCCTATGTGTGGAAAATTGGTGTACAAAGAGGCTCAACTAGGGAAGTTTGTATTGATTCCTATGAATATTTGAGGTATTTCCTACTTGCACCCATATTGTAGTGCTTATTTATGTCTAAAAACCTAGCATCGTTGATTTTACAGAACAAAACCAATATTTTAACCAATAAAAGCTTAAATTATCCTTATGATGGTGATTTGTGGAGACATTTTGAGTAGGTAAATCTTTCTTTTTCTTCAGAATCTCGTAGTGTGCGATTGAGTCTTTATACCAACAGTTTCCTTCCAATTGGTTCATACGATAGTCAATATTATTGTTGGACCATTTTTATAACTCTGTTTAACTTACCTCCTTGGATGTTTATGAACAAACCATATATCTTTTTTGACCTTATTGATTCTAGGACATCCAAAAATGAATATCAATGCTTATTTGAATCCATTGATTGATGAGTTAAAATTATTGTGAAGTAATGATATTGTTGCAAAACAAAATTGCCTAATAAAATCTGCATTAATGTGGACAATTAGTGACTTCCTAGCATATGACATGTTATTTGACTAGATTACACATGGTTCAAAATAATTTCTTTAATGTATGAGTGAAACCAAATAGTTTATGCTCATCAATGGCATACAACCTTGTTTTTTTCGACTATCATTGCAGATTTATTCCTATTGATCATTATTTCCAAAGGAACATAAATCATTTCAGAAAAGGTACAATTGAAAGAGATTGAACTCCATAATTGATCTCAAGTATTCATTTAAAATCAAATTTCTCTTCATTACCTCCCATTACCTTTGGACCGTCTATAAACCAATAAAAAATAGATGGTTTTGGGAAAGATCAAAATTGGATTAAATGAAGATTTTTTTGGGATATTCCATACTAGCCTAGTTTGTTGGTCCTTCACATGTTGGATGTCATACATATTGAGAAGAACTACTTTGATAATATATTTTATATAGTTTTGGACACACCTAATAAGACTAAAAATAATGCAAATGCATGATTAAATTTTGCCCAAATTTGCATGTGACCAGAACTTGAGTTGTTTTAAAATGATAGATCATAGAAGTTAATAAATCCAAAAACGACTTATAAACTTTCTAAAGATATCTATTTATTATTTTTTTCAGTGGATTTCAGATTTGAGACTACCATATGGTTATGTTTTCAATTTATCTAGATTTGTTAGAAATATTCATATTACCCGATTAAAAAGTCATGACTGTCATGTTATAATGAAAATAATTCTACTGATTGGATTTTGAGGTTTGTTGAATTATTCAATTTGGGATTCACTAATAGAAATATCATATTTTTTCCAAGACATCTATGTAGAAACAATAAACTATGATGCACTTAGTAGACTGTAAGAAGATATTGTTTTAATTTTATGTAAGTTAGATTTTTTTTTCACCAGATTTCTTTGATTCAATGGAACATTTGATATTAATTTCTCCACATGAAGAAAAATATGGAGGTCTAGTATAGTTTTGATTGATGTACCCATATGAGAGGTGCATAAAAAAACTGAGGAAAAGGTCACATAACTTAGCATTAGTTGAAGGGTCAATTGCAGAAGCTTATTTATAGGATATTTTTTTATACTCCCATTATTTCCAAGATGAATATCCTTTAAAAGATAATCAAATGGGACATAATGAGAGAAATTTTGATGATGTACTGAATATTTAATTATTAGTTTTTAATTAGTATGAACTTGGCTTTGGTGGAGTTCATGAATGATGGATTTCAGATGATGAACATCACATAGCTCATATATATGTTTTTCTCAACTATAAAGAAATGAAACATTTTTTACAGTGAGTTATAATACCACATATTCTTTAATTATTATTTTTAAAAATAAATTAAAATGGTTTTATTTGTAGATTATATGATGATCATATCAAGAAACAGTTTCCACAAATTACACCAGCTCCTCTTGAAGAACATCGACACCACAATTTTTCCTACTAGTTTCAATGACTTGTAAAGTAAATTATTTATTGTTTAACATATGCAATCAATTTATTATTATATATATATATTGTTAATTTTTTTTCAAATTTTCAAGCATCACAACATGCTTATAAAATTGACAATTGATTGTGTGTATTGAGTAAAACACCATCCAAAATGGTTAAATCTTATAATGCATATGAGGTGAATGGTTTTTGATTTCATACAAGTGCGTATGGTGAATAAAAAAACAATGAATAATAGTGTTTTCTTAAGAGGATCTCATCATAGAGAAAGAGAAGTTGACTTTTATGGCATGTTGGATGAAATAATTGAATTGTGTTATCTGAGACAGAATTATGTAACAATGTTTAAATTTTATTGATTTGATATTGATAGAGGATTGCATATTCATCCGCACCATGGAATTGTCAAAATTAAATATAAAATATTTCTTGCTATAAATGAACCATTTTTATTGACTCATCAAGCACACCAAATATATTATGCGAATTATTGTGTTGCTTTAAGAGAGATAATTGATTGGTGGAGAATTATAAAAATGAAATCTTGTGAAAATAAATTTATGAAAGGAGAATGTGGTTCTATTAAAGTAAAATGAATTGAAATTTTTTAAGAGACAACTCTAAATACATATTTTCAATAAAGAGACATAAACATAGATGATGAAACCCCACAGTTATGGGTCGATGGAGTTGATGATGTAAAAAATTAATTTGAATTAACAAGTGATGATTGAGTTGAAAATATTATATAAATTGATGGTATTGATGAGGAAGATGAAGATATTGACACCATCATATATGAAGATGAGGATGGAGATGAAGAATGACACAATTACTTGTTGGTTATAGTAAATATATATATATATAACCATCATCTTCAATTATTTGCTGAAAAATTTCTTTTCATATTTCAGAGGGATAAAGAGACTTATGATGACATCTTCTGTGACCTCCAGGAGGCTATAATAACTAATGATGAGCCTGATGATATGTCATCAGACCCTCTAGTTGTAGGTGGTGCATTGACTTAGAGAGGTTGTGGTATTGCGAGATTGAGGATTCCCGACCCTATTCCTGAGCGATGTCCAAATCTATATTTTGATCCACACATGCAAAGTTATGTTCAATTGTGTAATTTAGTTAATTTTCATTATCATTTATTTTTGCTAATTTTTTTTGTAATAATTGTTTTATTATTTGTTCTGTTTTCCTACAATTTTTCACATATAGTTGTTGGGTAGTGGAGTGCTATTCTGTAGAATTATTTTTTCAAAGCACGGGTGATGTGAGATCATATTCCCATTGATATTTGACAGAGCATATTTTATCATTAGATGGTATGTAAATATATATTAGTTATTTTAAAATTTATTTAATCATTAACTTGCTATTATTAATTATTCATAGGGTTTATAGAATCCTATTGATGATAGCTTGATGAACTCTATTTGGGAGGCCTGAGAGGTCATCATGCACGATCGATGTTGACGGTTTTTGCACAATATGAGGAAGAGAGTCATGAAGAAAGTTGTAGTTATAGTTTTTGATCAGTTTTTCTATAGCCATCGACCCAATTGCACATCCTCTTAGGTTTGGGATAGATTGTGCTCATATTGGCTGAAAGAATTTTTTTTGAGGAGATCATCATTAGGTCGAAAAAACCAATGGAGACCGGAGGTCACCCAAAGAGTTGGTAGTCATACATCCAATATTCATCAACGACATCTATTAAGTACTTTTATTTAATAATTTATATAACTTTAAATGAAAACTGTTTATTTTATTTTTTGTATAGGTAGTTGAGAAACCTGATGTTACAGATTTTAATGTGTATGAGAGGATGTATACAGACCCTATCACTGGAGATATTATTGGTGGTCGATAGTGCCATATTGTGGTCAGTATTATTATTTTTAGTTTTAAAATTTTCTAAAAAATATATTTTAACTATTTTAATTTCAAATTGCATTTGAAGGAGTCATATAAGGCTACGAATTGTCATATACATAATGAGAGTTAGGCCAAGATCGAGGGGCAGACCACTAGTGCAGCAAGATTTGATGACGTAATATAGATGCATGTGACTCAATATATCTTCAATAAAGACTGAGTTGTTGGTATCGACTCTCACTTGATGACTGAGAGTTATTATGGCACTACTGTGATGTCATCGTACAACTCTAGGGGAGCTCTTGGAGAGTCATCCGGTATAGCTGGAACACAAAGCCTCTTCCCAAATTTCATAATTCCATCTTCATATACGAAGTTAGCCAACTTCCCCCCTTTCACAACATTAATTTTTTTTTGTAGGTTCTCATCATCAAGATTAGAACTTTTAATCCTTTATAATAAATATGGTTGGTCAACCAAATGAAAAAGTAGTGATGTTTCACCTTCTTTGATAATTCCCATATCCATCATCACTAGATCCATGTACAAAGGATCCTTATCAATCCTTATTTTGTTGAGAACCCCATGATCCTTCCTGCTCAATGCATCAACTACCTTGTCTGCCTTTCCTGGGTGGTAGTGTATAGTACAATCATAATCCTTGAGTAGTTAGAGCCATCGTTGTTGCCTCATGTTGAGTTCTTTCTCTGAGAAGATATACTTCAGAATCTTTTGATCTGTATATATCTCAAATTTTTATCCATAGAGATAATGTATCCATATATTTAGAGCAAATATTACCGATACTAACTCAAGATCATGTGTTAGATAGTTTTTTTCATGAATTTTTAACTGCCTTGATGCATAGGCAATAACTATATCATTCTGCATAAGGTCACAACCAAGTCTTTTCTTTGATGCATCACTATAAATCACAAACCCATAATTTCCTGATGGTAGGGTTAGGATCAGAGCATTCACTAATCCACTCTTCAACTCTTCGAAGAATTCCTCAAATTCCTTTTTCCATACGAACTTGACCCATTTACGTGTAAGATTGGTCATTGGGTTGGCTAAACGGGTGAATTTCAGAACGAAACGCCGATAATAACCTGCTAAACCAATAAAACTATGTACCTTAATTATGTTCGTTGGAGTTGGCCATTCCTGCACAACCTTTTTCTTCATAAGATCAATTGATATTACATCTTTAGAGACAATGTGGCCCAGAAAGGAAACTAATTGAAGTCAAAATTTGCACTTTCTAAACTTCCCATATGATTAATTTCTTTTCAGAGTCTTCAGAATAGTGCACAAGTGATTTTCATGATCTTCATAGATTTTAGATTATACCAATATATCATTAATAAATACCATCAAAAAGTCATCAAGATATTCATTGAAAACTCTATCATTAAATCCATGAAAATAGAGGGTGCATTAGTCAGTCCAAAAGGCATTACTGTAAACTCGTAATGCCCATACTTGGTTCGAAATTCTGTTTTTTGGAATGTCTTTCTTCCTTACAAGAAACTGATGATATCAAGATTGAAGGTCAATCTTTGAAAAATATTTATCTCCATGAAGTTTATCAAATAAATCATCAATGCGAGGTAGGGGATACTTGTTCTTTATTATTATAGCATTGATCTTCCTATAGTCAATACACATCCTCATAGATACATCTTTCTTCTTAATGAAAAGAACATGGGCTCCCCATAGAGAAACACTAGGGAGAATAAATCCTTTATCACTCAATTACTCTAGTTGTTTCTCCAGTTCCACTAATTACACAATGGACATTCTATAAGGAGTCTTTGATATAGGCCTTGAACCAGGAATTAAGTCAATAGAAAACTCAATTTCCCACTTTGGAGGATGTTTAAGTAAATCCCCTAGAAAGACGTCAACATATTCTTGCACAATAGGCACATCCTTTATTTGAACATTCTTTTCCTCACCCATAGTTATTTCATTCCCTTACTCTCCAATAATTGAATTCAGTGGAGCTACTATGGGTGGATCTAAATGAGAATCAGTGGGTGATGTTTCTGCCCTAAAAATAAGGGATTCTATATCGTCCTAAAAAATTGTTACCTCATTCCTATTGTAATAAATTTTCACATCATGGTTTGAAATCAAATCCATACTAAGGATTATATCAAAATCATCCATGGGTATGATAATACAATCAATAGATAAAGCATGTTTATATGCCATAATGGGGACTTCCTGACACAACTTGGTTGCAATGGTACTTCCCTTAGGAGTTTTGACTGACATATCCCTTAATAAATAGATTTGTAAATATATAATTTTCTTGGAAAACTGTGAAGATATGAAATAATGTGATGATCCAGAATCCAATAAATCATTGTCTAAGTTTGAGGAAATGATTAAAGTACCTACCACCATATCATTAGGAACTTCAATATTAGCAGTTGCGATCACATAAGCTTAACCCTACCCCCTTGGCCTTTTATGTGGCAAGTTTCCTTGACGCTTTGTACAATCATTAGCATAGTGTCCCATCTCTCGAAAATTATAGCATTGAACAATAATAGCTTCTTTATTCCCCTTTGAATCAACAGTAAGATGACCTTTCTGTCCACATTTTTACCATACTCCTTTTCCTTTTAAGCAGGAACCAAGGTGTTTCCTTCCACAATTATCATAGGGTGGATATTCAAATCTTCCCTTCTTCCCCATTTCCTTATTTCCTTTTCCAAAGTTCTTAGAAACCCTATTATTCACTTTCTTTCCCTTAAAGTCATAAGACTTAGAGAATTCCTTTTCTATCTTGAGAGCACATAAAACTATATCCTCATATGATGAAAAACTTTGGGAGACAAGTACATATAGGAGGAATGGATTTATACCATCAAAAAATTGATCAATTTTTATCCTTGGATTACGTATGTAGTCTACAGCATGCCTTTCTAACCTTGTGAAGTTAGATTCATACTTTGAAACATTCTCATCTTCTTTTTGTCTCAAATTCAGAAACTACCTTTCCATATCTTCTTATTGTTCACGAGGAAAGTATTTATCTAGAAATATTTACTTAAATTCCCTCCATTCCATCTCTTCTATATCTTACCCCTCCTTTGTGTTTTGGATTAATGACCACCATTGATCCGCATCTCCTAATAGATGATAAACTGAGATGATGACCTTCTCTCTTTCATTACATCCCAAAGTGAGAAATATATTATCTAGGGAACTTATCCGCTGCTCAGCTATAGATGGGTTCGTAGTCCCATTGAATGATGGAGGCTGTTGTCTCATAAAGAGATCTAACAAATCTCCTCCACATGGTGGATCTGGATGCTTTATACGGGTAAAGTTAGTAAGTTGTCCCTGTATAGTTATAAGTTGCTCTGCACCAGTCACAGCACCAAAGCCAACATCATTATCTTGTATCAGAGGGAAATACCTACATGGGATACACATGTTCATGCAGTTTATATTTCTTCCACTAGGTTCCATTTATAGATAATGGAATACACTATATTGAGTTAATCATAATGTATAATCTTAACATATCAAAATAATTAGCATGAATTGAAATCCTATGCATGGATAATCGTATAATCACAAAAATGGTTTCTTTGAGGAAAACTTTACATTTAAATTCTTCATAATGGATTGTAAAGAAAATGTGAATTAACCTAAGCCTATCCCTTGGGAGTGTCAAACCAGGTGCATAGTAAGGCCTGTTTTCGTGTACCAGGATACCCCGGGTCAAGCCCGAAACTCCCTGTCGGAGTTTTTACTCCTAGGTATATCTGTTCCAGAACTACATCCACTTGTAGTATCCAGACAGGGATGTACTTTCCAAAAAGATCCACATAATATATTCCTTACCAAAACACCAGGATGTTGTATATTTATCCTCAAATACTATATTAGGGATTTGTTCCCTATCAATGTTTTCTAAATCTAATTTCCAAGTTGTCTATGTAACACCCCAGGTAAATAAAGAATATGAAATTTTCATATTTATCCATATTTGTGAATAAAATATTAACATGACTTTAAAGGGGACGCTATGCTCGATGGCGTACCCAACATGCAACAACGAGTTTCTTGGGAATCTTACGTTGCACTCTAATAATAAAATAATATTATTTTAAATGGTAGTTAACATGTAGCCGTTGTATTGGCGGGAATAGATAGAAATAACTAAAATATGATTATATATGTTTTTAAATGTTTTTACATTTATCCAATAAAAGATAAAGGCTTAAAATACGGAAAGAATTCAATTTTAGGCGTATATGCCCTAGTTTTCACTAAAGGTTCACTTATCGCCTTTTGATGGCGAACTGTCATTAAATATAGTTTTGTTCACTCTTATACATTCTATTGGACCAAATAAAACTCTTCTTAAGAATTGGGACATCAAAATTTACTTTGTGTAAATTTTTGGTATCTTTCCGATAAAGTTCATTTTTTAATGAATAGTGTAAAATGTTGTATTTTAATTCAAACCACTTTTTAATCTAATTTATTTATATGATTAGATTATCTTTTGAATTGGTTTTAAAGTGAAATTATAATATATTTTTACCATTAAATCCAATAGTGGTCGTTGGAATTAATTTCACTTTGAAATCAGACTTAAACTAGTGTCAATCTTTTGATACTTATTGTTTCATAAAAACACGCTATTTGCTCTGACAGCGGGAATTAATTATTAAATTAATTAATGTGACTTATATGTTTTGAATTTTTTAAAATAGACTTCATTTTTGAATTTGTAATATCAAATATATCTTAGGGTGATTTTTTGGGATTTTTCTGAAAAACTTCAATTTTTGATGAATAGTGAAACCACTAAGTGGTACTTATAAAAACTAATTTATCCGTTTAAATGAAATTTTGCCATCTTTGTGTTTTGAATTTCAAAAATCTGACATACATGGTTGTCATTAAGAATTAAAATGTGGTTCAATGGGATAAAAATAATTTTTTGGTGAATAGTAACTTATTAAGTTTCTAATCGCGATTAGAGGTAATTAGTGTAGTTTATGGTAAGAATAATGTTTTAATAAAATGAAATGACCTAGAAACATGTCATACCATCATTGGATGTGTCATGGGAGACCAAGATAATCCATGGGTCAACTTGGAGACCCCATGGAGCCACTTTGGTTGGAAAATGACATGAATATTTTTTATTTAATGTTAAAGTAAAAATGACACAAACATGAGATGTTTTACTAAAACAATTTTTACATGGGGTTATACAAGTAATATTTTTGACTATAAATAGTCATTGGAAATCTAAAAAGATTTCCTACATCATAGTATTTTTTTTATAATTTTTAGACATTAAATAAATTAAATTATTTATGACATCATGATGATGCAGCGATGACCTCATTATTTAATGATTTAAATAAAATGGAAAGATAATGTAATATATAATACCTACACATGTCCAAAACCTATTGGATGAGTGGAGTTCGAACCCTTATCAGCTTATCCTAGAAATAAATCAATGTGGGACCTTTAAAATCCGAAGCTCTTTTGAAAATAAAGTAACATTTTGTAACTTTACAAGAGTGCCCCTCCTCTCCTTTTATAAAAGGCCCCCACCTCTACCTCCTTACCTGCACTCCCAAAGCCTTTGACTCAGCCAAACCCTGCCCATTTTGTCTCTCCAATTCCCTATATTACTCCTTGAAGCCTCACTTTGGGCAGAAGTCTTCCCAAGAAAGCCTTTGAGCTCAAACCAAAGGGAGTTACCCGATTTTAAGGTAATGTCTTCACTTGTGTCATTTTGTTTTATTTTGCTTCTCCAACCCCCTAAACTCCTTTTATTAATTTATTTTGTAACAAATCCAGTATCTTAAATATACTAGGATGTTTTTATAATAAGGATTCGAGCTACACTTACACACACCTACATCTAATGGTTAAAGAACATACTGTTTCCGTGGATGGCGAATTTATGCCTCCCGAAACGATGATTGTTCAACATTCTTCTAACACCTTCAAAGGTGGCCATTAAGATGAAACTATATTTATATATGATATCTAATATGTTTATGTTTTACTTAAGCTTATGTATTTTTCATTTATGGCGTACCTTTATGGTTTCCATTATGGGTAAACGCGATATCTTCATTTAAGGAAGTGCGGACTACCGCCCCCTCAAAGTGATTTGATTCGTTAATACCATATGTGGTATGTATAAAGGATATATTTAATGATATTATATATGATACCATATTTTAATTAAAATACTATTATGTATCATTATGTTTTAATTCCATTAAATATGAAATAGAACTGGAAGTATCGTTCATGCGTACGTACGGATTACCGTCTCCATGAACGGTACATTTCATTTCTTATCTCAAAATGTTATGTAATATTATAAGTACATATATATAATGGATATATATGTAATATATTACATCTAAATTATGGATATAATTCTGGAATTATAACATATATATATCTCTCTCATTTTGTTTTAATTCCATTAATATGACAAAAAATGAAAGTAGCGTTCATGCGTACGTACGACCTACCGTCTCCATGAACGGTGCTTTTCGTTTTTATCTCCAAATGATATGGAATAGTATAAAATTAATATTTACTGGATATATATGATATTTTAATCATTAATACTATTCTAGAAATTATTTACTTATAACTACATGGGCAATATTTTTTCAAACAAGTTCATTTTTGACTCATGTACCAAACATCAGCAAAAAACGTCTGATATGAACTAACATTATTAAACAATTATTATAACATTATAATATGTGATATGAAATGAATAATAATCTCTAAAGGAGGTACTTAGGCAATTATTAATTGACCAAAGTTTATTATTCAGGAATATAAAGAAACGAACAAGACAAGTTGGACTTGAGATAAGGGACCCTACTCTTTCTTTTTAAGTACACTCTTTTATGTCATTCCTTTTAAAGCTCATCTTTCTTGTTATTGGGATGTTTTTTTATATTAATATTACTATAATTTTTATGTTCATGCGATGAGAGACCCTATTCTCTCTCATCAATCCATTTTGGAAGTTTTGAGTGGCGCCGTTAGGCTGCCGAATTTTCGTAAGAGATCTAACCTCTCTCTTTCTTTTTAAGTACTCTCCTTTATGTCACTTCTTTTAAGCTCCTCTTTGTTATGTTGGGGGATGTTATTTTATATTCCTATTTATATAAACTTTATTTTAATATGATTATATACCCTATTTGATCTCATTAATCCATTTTTGTAAGTTTTATGTGGCGCCGATAGGTTACCGAGTTTTCGTAAGGGATTTTTCATCTCACTTTTATTCCTGTGAGATTTATGCTACATTTGACACAATTTCCTTTTAGTGGTGTATGTACTGACCATTATTTTACTCATTGTGTAATATAATTTCTTTTAGGAGTATTTACATCAATGTTGTATTGTCCTTCTTTCACGAGGTGTATGTTTTGAAAGATACCCATGTCGGTAAGGGAACCTTTCACCCTCCTATTTTTAAAAGACTTCTTTTGTTGGGTCTTTTAATTTACATATTTTTATGTTGGGATATGTTCTCATATATCCTTATTGATGTAAATTTTTTTTCCAAGTGATGAGATACCCTTTTTTTATCTCTCATCAACTCATTTTGATGTGACGCTGTTAGGCTGTCAAGGGAACTTCTTAACCCAATTTCGATTTCTTTGGGTTCAACATGTAGTTATTGAATATGTCATCCATTGAATATGTGTGAATGACCTTTGATTATTTTACACTTAATATCCACTTATATTTGGTGTATTATTTTTTCACACATAATTATGTAATTGATTTATCCTTAAACCAAGGATACCGTCTTTGTAAGGGACTTCGTCTCAATCTCCTTTCATTGAGGCATATTCTATTTTATACACAACCTTCTTTTATACGGTGTATAAACCCCTTTGACTTTTACGTTTATTCAAAAGGAATATTTTTTATATGAAGTGTTTATTAAACTACAAAAGGGAATGTCTTTGTTGTACGTATGCGGCGACAACGAATTCTCCGCCGTTGTGACCATTATTTGAGTTTCGGCTTCCTCTACAAGCCATAACTTTTTTTTAAAAGAAAAATAAATACCATGTTTTACTTTTCTTTTATTTTGGTATTGAAAATGGTTTTCATAATGTTTTTATATCAATGTGTTGTATTGATATCTTGTGATTGAAAGGTGGAAATGTTATGTTTCCTTTATGCATGTTTTATGTGATACGATTATGTTGAGGTTATTGGGCATTATTATGAAGACGGGTGGTTCCGTGATAAACTAAGGGCGGGTGAGCTCGATATAGCTCTCCAATGCATTGGGTAATGCGAAGGAGTGAAACGTTAAGGTTTCTCCGAAGAGATTTAGGGAATATACTGTGGTGGGTATTCCAAACGTAACCAAGTGGGTTAATCCCTACGTAAGAATGTTATGAATGCCTCAAGTTACCTTTTATGTCTTATGATTTCTATGATTTATTCATGATTTGATGAGGTATGTTAAAGTGCCTATGTTTTATGGGTAAAGTATGATTTCATTCTTATGTATATATGAACTCATGTTTCCTTTCCATATTTTTATAACCCTTACTGAGATTTTTATGCTCATCCCAAGTTTTTGAAATGTTTTTTACAGGTCAAGGGAAAGGTACATGATGTGATGATAGTGTCAAGGATGTGTCAAGAAAGAATCCATGTTTTATTTTAAATATGTTTCCGTTGATGGGAAGAATGAATACTGTCTTTTATGTAACCACTTTGTTTAAATGTGGAATGTAATGCAAGTTTCATGATCTAATTCTCTAAAACTCTAAACCTGAAAAGATCCTCAATGTGTAATCTTGTAATAACTCAAGATTAAGTAAGGTTTAAGGCTGGGGCCTTATAGTCTACTAAACTTTCTTTGATACCAACTGTAAAGACCCATCCCCAGTTGCGTAGATCCGATGTCTTAATTATTACATTGGCATATAAACAAGGAATATGCATCCCAAAGGACCAATTAGTTTAGTAGATTTTGGAAACAAGATACATATATAAGTTCAATATTGCATCTTTAAAGGAAAAATAGCACTAATTTATTCCATTAGAAACATTCATGTATCCTAGATTATGCTTGCAATTCACTCATAACTTACTTCTTCATATCCTAGAAAAAATGAAACATAAGAAAGGGGTGAGCTCAAATGCTCAGTAAGAGAAAGAAATACTGTGAAAGATAACATAAATATAAACATTAGGCATGGTGAATAATTGAAAAAACACACCTTTACAAATAATAAACTTGAACACATTATTGTAGGAATATGAGTTGAGTAAATAATGCCATAATAAAACATAATCATGAGTATTATACTAGTCGAATAACCCCATGAACTTTCAATTAATAGATTCATAATGAGGGAAGTGAATATGTCGGAAATTCTGAAACATACCTTCAATGCCTCAGCCAAGACATCTATGAATGATTAAGGCCTTGGCCAAAACCATATCTCAAAATGGGCAGGGCCTCAACCAAGTCCACGTCTATTTGTATCATGGTACCTACCGATGCATCGAGGGGCTATAGCGGGCCCCACTCATCACATAATAAGTCCAATGAATTCCTCATATGAGTGGGGATAAACATAACCAACATATACATTTATATTGAAACTCACATATGAAATGCAAATAACTTTCCCCAAACATTAAGCTTAAACACTAACCATTCAGAGTAAATTGGTGAATGGTTTTAGGATAGTACATCCATAATCAAACTAGTCAAAAACCATCCAATTAAATATGGTATATGACATCATAAATTATTAATCCCAATAATAATCAACAAGATTGTTGAAATAGATGAAAATACTCTTATAAAATCATTAAGCAATTCATGAGATAAATACTCTTTTATTTTGAAAAAAAGAGTTATTTTGGAAAAGTATTTGTATAAAACTAGAACTGAAGTAAGATAATATTTTCATAATAAAATGAGTAATTTTAGAAAGATAATGGTTGATAAAAACAGATTATAGAGTTCCCTTGAAATTAGGTAAGAATATGAGAAATTCCCTTGAATCAGGCTTGTATTTCGGAAATAATTTTGAAAGTTCCTTTTAAAATGTGTAACTCCCCATAAAATAATGCAGGATTCTGGTTGGTAAACATATATAGAGAATTAAAATAAAAATTATGAGTATTAAATATGAATTAATAATAATGTTATCAGGGTAATTAGATAATAAAAATAACCCGAATGAAATTGGAGGTTCGGGTGGAAAACCCTTATCTTATGTCTGAATGTGTTCCGCTCTTGAACTTAAGGTCTTGGAATATCAATTATACTTATTAATAACTTAATTAAAAACATATTAAACACTTATTTAGTTTATCATGAATTTATTAAGTCCATTATGTTATTATTGATTAGTTATAAGATTGATTTCTGTCGTTCCGGAGTGTTTGTTTTCTTGATTTTCATAATCGGTTCACTTGTTTTTATGTAATGGAGTCCATGTGGAATGGATGTAAATCTCCAGAATTTAATTTAAATATTATTTATGAACATCCATAGGTATTAATGGTAATTTATATCATTTGTTTACATGGAATGAGGATGAATCATTAGATGAAATATTAGTGACAATCACTTAGATTATTTTAGCGGTTATTTTGATTATTAGGAACTAGTTTGGTCTTATGATTTAATATTATGTACATATACTGTATTTTAAGGAACCATTTTAAAAATTAAATATAACATGGATGAATATAATGTTCTATAAAGTTTATTTCATTATTACATCATGAATGATGCAATTTTAAGATATACCGGTTATGTGCAAAACTGTATTTTTACTATTCACCTGAAAATTCACTTATTTCAGAAAAATCACAAAAATTTACCCTAACCAATTTTTGACATGTAGAATCCAAAAATTAAGTCTATTATTCAATAATAATTTTTTTAAATATGATTAATTTAATTTTTAATTAAAATCATAATTTACTTGAAAAATAAATATTTTAAAATTAAAACTGATTTCATAATACTTTCAAAAATTACATAAGGTCTTATAAAATTATCTTAAGACTAGAATTAATAGAATTTTTAATTTATGAACACATTTTAGTAAAATAAATATTATTTTAAATTAATTATTTAATATTTACAACTTACAAAAATACCAATACTTTTACTATGGTCACATTGTCACTTATAAGATGCCTAAATTTTATTTAGTCATTCATGGGTAAGGTTACTATTATTTTGAACAATTTAATATTCATAAGGTTCATATTAATATTCATAAGGGTAGGTTTCTATTCATAAGGGTAGGTTACTATTCACTAAAAAAATAAGTTTGTCCTATCGGACTCTAAACATCTTACTGATTGCAACCATGTATGTCAGATTTTCAAAATTCAAATCATAGAAGTAACAAAATTATGTTTAATGATCACATAATATTTAGTATCATTACATTGTGTTTCTTAATGCGATTATACTTTAAGGAATAAATATAAAAAGGGAAATCCATTGATATAATTTTGGGTCATTACAAATACCATATGTAGTAATGGTCTTCCCAAGATTATTAGGATATTCTCTTTGTCCACTTACATCACAAGAAAATCCACTAGAAAGTTTCACTTTTCTACTTTGACTATGAAAACTTCAAGTAGTACTGAGGGACATCTCATTACTATATCCTCTAGTTGGAGCCCAAATTTTGACAGATTCATTTCTATCGATCCTAGGATCGTGAAATTTCATATGATATTATATTTACGCTTTCACCTAAACTATATAAAACACTACCAAAATTATTAGAACCAATATTGATCAGAATAGAAAAATTAACTAGATCACTTTGATTCTTTAGTAGGCCAATTTATACCACTCCTAAACATTCCCCCATCAGTGGAATGGTTCTAAATTCCTTAATATTTATTTTGTTTGACACCAAATTATTTATAAACTTTGTGTAGATGGGAATGTTAATGATTGCCTCCGCAAATGGTATGTTGATATGCTGTTTTTTGAACATCTCTATAAAATTTATCTTTTTTCATCAATATTTACCTACCCTACCCAATCCAAAATTGATAGTGGTGGTTGGTACAGTGGTAGCGCTTCCTCTTGAATGAATTCCTCAGCCTGTTTATTTTTTTATTTTCTTTCTTTCACCACTTTTTCTTCTTTTCCAACCTATTATTCAATTATTACATGGGTTGTTTTTCCACTTCTCAGAGTAATGGATTTCAACTCACCATGTCTTGGGATTTTATTGTCACCTAATAGGAATCTAATTGGACTCTCTTTCAATTGCTTAGTAATATTCCCTACTTGAATCTTAATATTTCTCATGGTAGCTCATTGATTTTGTGATTCATCTCATAATTCCCAGATGGTAGTACCTTTATCCTTGGAGTATGTAGTAAAATAATTCAGTAAAACTCTAGTGTCTGTCATAAAAGTTTTTAGGTTCTCCTCTAGTGAATGTACCTAACTTGTTTTTGATGTCCCTTTGTGTTGAGGTTGAAAATCTTGTTGTATTGGCTGACATCCTCAGTGTTGATTATTTTTTTACTAGTTTGGTTTTTGTGGACTCCATCACTGCACATAATTTTAATGATTATTGTCGAACTAATTTACATGTTCATAATACATACCTTTTGGATTTTTTTACATCATTGCATCAAGTTTCTTTGACATAACAGTCATTTGGGTGGAATACCAGTTGTTGTCCACCATTTGTACTCATCATACTTAACCTTCCTTTGGTTTCCATTAAAAACTATTTCTAGAAATTTCATCCAACAACTCCTAACTTTCTTTTGATGACTTGATCATAAGTGAAACTCCTCTAACAACATCAAATATTGAATTATTTCCCTTCAAAAGACATTTGTA
Source organism: Viscum album (assembly GCA_963277665.1). Classification (NCBI taxonomy): domain Eukaryota; kingdom Viridiplantae; phylum Streptophyta; class Magnoliopsida; order Santalales; family Viscaceae; genus Viscum; species Viscum album. The sequence continues at coordinate 400,514,778 of OY728148.1, forward strand.
AAAGTTTTGAATTTTTAACCACATATCAATTTTGTGATGATGTCATCATATCATTAAGATTTTAAACCTTTACAAAGAAATATATAAATATTCCTAAGTCATTTTCTCAAAATTTAAAATAATTACTCATAGATACATAGACTTTGAGGGTGGAAAAAACCTTATCAAAAAATTTCTTACTAGGTCCTACCATGTGCTAATCGAGTGTGGGCGTAGAATTTGGATCCACTTCTATGTTTTTTCCTTTAGGTGGAAGATGAATAGGCATAAATTCACTACATCACTAGTGAAATTGTGAAACTAGAATATTTCACACAATTATAAGAAACTCCAAATGTGAAAATTGGGGTCTTCGTTTGGAAAACCAATGAATTGGATTGATTGTGTGATAATTTGGATGACCGTCAACTTGATTTTGAAATTCTGAGCAATGATATGGGGTATGATAATGTTTATATTGGTCCTTATATTCAAGGTTTTTGTATAATTAATTAAAGATTGTACCCCCAGGTTCCTTCCATGGAACTCTTACCCTTCTCACTATCCTTGCTCCTATCCAAATCCTTGATATTGATCTCTTCCAACCATAATGTATTGTTCTTTATATATATTCTTCTTGTGCTTCCTCAACATCCTTTCAATCTTGGGATAAAAGGAAATATTTCCTTTTTTTTCTTTCCTCTAGTGGAGTAGTTGTGCAAAAAATTTTCCATTGATACTACTGAATAATAAAACCAAGTGTAAAATTGTGAAAAAGAAAAGAAACAAAAAAGGTGAATTCCTAAAAATCCTAAGCATTATTAGACACAGTTCCATGAGAAAAACACTAGTTTTGAAGTCTCACTAAATCTTTGTTACTTATATTGGGGTGGTCAAAGTATAAATTTATAAAACTCAACTATCACTACTAAATTTAAAACATAGTCTAGGGAAAATCAAGTATGAACCACATAGAATGGTAATAAATATCATAGAATGTTTTGGGAATTAAAATAAAATAGTTGATTGAATTGGTTTGGGAAAAAGAGAGAAATAAGGTAGGTTTGGGAGTTGAAATAAAGACAAGAAGCAAGCCAGGTTTAGTGATTTTTAGGTTTTCTTTCTTGGGATTCAATTAATTACATTCTTATTCATATTTGTTGTTGGAATTTGGTCTTTATGAATCCTTGGTCCGGGTACCCTTTGCTAAAATAATAATCACACTATTGGAATGATCAAATACTAGGTTTTGTTATTGGATCAGGTGATCAAAAAACATATTTAAACATAATCAATCTAGGTTTCATAATGGTCATATATAGTCTAGGGTGATTAGTTGATGTAATAGAATGGCACGCTTCAAATCACACACAATGGTCATGCAATGAAAAAAATAAGATCTGGAAATAAAAACCTAAGTTGCAACAACCCAAACATGAATAGAAAAATAGAATAATACCTATACAACACTTCCCTCTAAAATCACATCACCCAACATAAAGGAAATACCCCCTCATTCTAACAACAAGGAGGAATAGTGACATGTTTAACTGAAGTAAATGAATGGAAGTGGAAGTAGGGCTCAACAGTCGCACACTTAGTCATTTGGTCTCTCCGTGCATCCAAGGTATCATCCCTAGGATATCTTCTCTCTCCTATGATGTTTGGAAATGCTTGAGTATATAAGCATTTCATCAAAACCCTTGTATCTAGCATAAAAATTCACTATTGACTGTGGATTTATGGTGTAAATGGAAAATTTACAACATAAATAGCATGGATTCCATAACTCTACCTCTACTCCTTCAATCATCTTACACCATAAATGGATTCTACAACATAAATTCATGTAGTATCCTCTTGTATATCAAAAATATTGTGTCATAAATTAAGTTTACACCATAAATATCAATCATTGAAACCTTATACAATATGTAAATCTCCATTTTATAGCATATCAGGGTGACATATTTTTCAGCATACCTAGGACTACTCTAGAAACATGATGTAAATGGTATTTTAAATCATTAAAATGTCACTTTCTATAATATTAATATCCTTATAACTTCAATAAAACTTCAAACTTCTAGTGTTATGCTATAACATGAAGTGTTGTAGTACAAAGTGTCATCATCTCTTTAAATTCATTTTTTCCTTTTCCAAATATCTTTTACATCCAACCATGAATCAAAAAACAATAAAAAATATAACTGTTGTAAATAATATCAATTAATTCATAAAAAGTAGTGTACTAAAATACCAATATATATATATATATATATATGAAATGTATGTATCGCCCATAAATCAATAATATCATAATCATGTGTGTCACTCTAGGTGAAATAAAATCAATAGTAAAATCTAACAACATGAACAACTATAACCACCTTGACAATGTGTCCTTACCTCATACATGGGGTTTCTAGTCTTCGACATAAGTTCCATATCATGTTCTAAAAATATCCATTGTCTTGTCTACCTTTCCCAAATAGTAAAAGAAAGAAAAGTGAGACTCCAATACCACTTTGTAACATCCCATCATTTTAAAACACTAATCAGTGCCAAGAATTATGATCATTACTATACCTCAGGTGTGTCTCCCCGCATTCTAGAGATAGCTGACTAGCAGTGTGATTTTATGGTGGTACAGTGGGAGGAATATACTCATATATCAGAGTAAAATAATAGTGGAAATAAGAGAAGCATATACATTATTCAGATAAATAAATAAGTGGAATGAAATACCTACAAGTTATGAATTATTACCAAAATGAGCCATGTAATATTAAATGAACTATATACAATACATGTTAGGTGGTCATACAACAAAACCCCAAATTCCAAAAGGTAAAACTAAGAAAAATCCTAAAAACAATCTAGAGTCCTGACCAAGTCTTAGACTCCCATGTTTCATCCTAACAAGCCAATCATCAAGTATTGGCCTTTCCCAAACCCAGTCCTTCACTCATGTAGCATCCGCTCGGGTGCCCAAGTGTCATGGTATCCTGAGTAGGGTGCAAGTACAACTAAGTAGGCTACCGCCAATGAAATATCTAAATATAACTAGTCAGTAATAAGGTGCATTTAGGAGTGCTATAATAAATAGTTTATAATTTAAATAAAAGTAGAAAATAACCATTGATGCCTTGGGTTCATGAATATACTTGAGGTTGACCATACCATCATCGATCCTTAGGTCTGTAACCATGATCAACCATACCTACTTCTTCCAATGACAAGGTGTCTCTGAGCATATCATGATGACTGTTCTAACCAATATAATAACTCAAGTTTTCTTGTTATATAGATCAAGTATTCTGACCTCCTAGATGGCAGTTTTAATGACCTCCCCATAGAGATTTTTCATGATCTCCCATAAAGGGAGTTTTCATGACCACCCATAAAGGGTGTTTTCATGACCACCCATAAAGAGTGTTTTCATGACCACCCATAAAGGGTGTTTTCACAACCTCACATAAGGGAGTTTTCATGACCACATTTAAAGGTGTTTTCCATATAGAGGATCAACTTCCTTAATGGATGTTTTCTTTATCTTAAAAACAAAACCACCCCTATGGGGATTTTCATTACCTTTAAAGAAAAACTGCCCCCAAAGGTGTGTTTTCATAACCTTTAAAACAAGATCACCTCCAAAGGGCCATTTTCACAAAAAAATATAAATCACCAAAATAAAAAACTAGGCCACTTTATTTCAAATTTATACATACCATAACAACATCTAGAAACCATTTAAAAATGTTGTTCTCCAGAAATGAACATAATGGACATAATTATTTCTTACGCTCACATTTCATTCCATGAAAAACATTATCTAGTTTTACCATTTAACAAGTCATAAAACAATTTTAGAATTTTCCACATCTCAATTAAAAAAATATTTCAAAACATATACTTTAATATTTACCATTTTACTTTTCTAAAACCCATATCAAACCTCAAAACATTATTTTTTCTATCAACACTCCCCGTTCCATTAGGTTAAATTCATGGAACAATTCCATTCAAAATAATAGATGGTTATGAATTTCTATTTCACAACCATAGATTAAAAATCAAAATCACCTTTTTAAACATTTACATTTTATAAAGGCCTTTAAATTTATTATCTGATGCAAGCTCAATCTGAAGCAAACACAATTTTATAACTGGGGCATTCCTTATAGAATCCCCTTTTTACTAAGGGTTCTTAAAATATTAAAAAGGGTGTCTAACTATATCGATTCAATGATTTACAATATTTATCTAAGTTAGTTCAATGCTCATTGAGTCCAACATGACCACACTACCCATGTGATTGAAAAAAAAATCAAGACTATGATTCAAGCTTAGGGATCACCTACCTTATGCTTAGAGAAGTCTATGTTGTTAGTGGGTGACCTAGAACCAACTACTTTATATACTATGAGTACTGTTACTTGTATAAATTTTTTTATATACATGTCTTTATTCTTACTATAATATATTTTATACTTCTTCATTAATTATTCACATGGTAATTTCCTTATATTATGTGTCATATCAAAATGTTATAGTAGTTCCCAACTACAATGAAAACCTTCTGATACTATGGGAGTAATATTATTTATTTTTCCTATGGCTTAGATACATCATAATGATAGGACTCAGATGATGTATGAATATCAAGTATTGGGGGGGGGGGTAATAAGTATTGAAACTTCTTTTCATGAAGTTTAAACGTGGTGATCTTGAGTAGATGAGATCATGAGGAATGACTTTCCAATAGGAACACCACTTGTTTCAAGTGTCATAGGTTGTTCCTATCTATGAAAATGTTTATTGGTTTCTTGAATTAATATTTTTATCAATGTGCACCATTTGATTAGGTTCTTTGATGAATGAAAAAAACTATGACATTGAAGTCATGGTGAGGTAACTTTTATTAGGTATGTCATTGGTGGTATGAAATTGGTTGAATGATAGAGATAGAATTTTTTAGTATAAATTTTAGGAAGAGATATATAGTGGGCCTAGGTTGACCAGGATGGTATTAACGTTATTCAATCCTTGACCATGGTACAATAAGGGAGGTCCATTTGTTATGGTCACAAAATATATACAATATAAAAAGGGTGATGACAAAAGTGTGAATCCTTCTTTATGAGATATCATAGAACTAAGAGATCATATTAGACAGAGTGTGTTCATAGGAGGTAATCATAGTTATGAAATTACTTATGTACTTAAGGAATATAATGGGTTTCTAGAATCCAATATTGGTCTGTGATTTGGACTCACTATTATTGAGATAAATAACTATATGGAAACTTACTAAGTGCATCCATAAGTTCAACCAATTCAGATGAATAGGAGTTTATGATGAATTGGGCCCCATGTGTGGGGACCTATGAATGTCTAAGTTTGATCAATCACAAGTTAAATAATTCAGTTATATGATTCAAGTTTTGAATAATGATTAGGGAATTTATTTTTCAAGGTATCTACATGTTGTTTGATCATAAAAGTGAACACAATAAAATTTAGTTTTTTGAATGAACATAACACGTTGATGGTCCGTTAAATTATTATGGGAGATTACAAGCCAAGTTAGTGGTTCATATTTTATCACATATCGTTTTAAAGTGTTAAAAGTGAGTGAAAAATGTTACTAACATTTATGACATGTTTAATTAATCCATAGGTGTTCATAAGGTCCTAACATGAATGCTATAACATTCTAGGGATCGAAGTGAAATTATTGAAAGTTTAACCTAAGTATATAAGTGAATTTCAGACTCAATAATAGTGCTATAAACCATTTGGATGATTTTTTGTGATATCCACTTCACTTAAGAGTGAGAAACTAAGAGAAGAACAAGGTTGAATCGATCCTGTCTTCTCGATTGAGTCTGTGTTCTTCACATGACTAGAGGGATTTTGTAAAGCACTTTGATTTCCAATGTTATCACCTAGTAATTAAAGATATATGACCCAAGAGTAGTGGTGCATGTGTGTATGATATAGAGTACACCTAGCTTGGTTCCTTTGAGACATGACATGCAGACGAGGAGTGAATCAAATTATCTATTTCAAACAAACATTATATTTTTTTCTTCATGCCCAAATTGAATTTCACATGATCGTTTGAGAATACTAGGTAAGTTAATTTTTTTATTTAGTGTTTTTAAGTTGAATTTGATCCCAAGATTTTTAATTATGTATTTTTCATGCTTCCACTATGCCTAAGTTTCCTTTAATGGGTAATAAGAGGGAACATGCAATTATTTAAGTTGAAAACTTAAAATATTTGATTAAAATTTCCAAGTTCTAGAAAGAGGGTTTTGATACAGTCCAAATGAAATTTATAATACATTGATATGTGTTTGTATGAACAAGTTATGACTGATCAAGGATCAATAGTTTATAGGTGTAATTTGTGATTTTTTTACTTATATATATATATGTGTGTGTGTGTGTGTGTGCATGTGCATGTGTCTATATATATATTTGTGTGTTAAAATAAATATTATATATATATATATATATATATGTTTTATTAGGTAGTTGGGACATGAAAAGAGATGAATTAAGGGTCTATTTTGTGTTTATCATAAATAAATGAGACAAAACATTATGAAATAATAAATTAATAAAAAATTAATAAAAATAAAAGTTTTATCCCCATCCCTTTCAAAAGAGATGTGGACCAAACTCTAAGGACCTCCCCATTTATGAGGAGGGGATTTATATTTCTATCACTGTGATTGGGGTGTCCCTTATATATATAATAGAATAGAATATATTATAATATATTATATAAATTATATATTATAATATTATATATATATATATAAGGCACCCCAAATCAGGATGCCTGACCTAAACCCATCTTCAGTTGGACTGAGTTAGTATAGGTCTAACCTGCCTGACCTGTCAAACCATTGAAAACCATAAATCATTATTTGGGGATCTTCTTTAGGAACAAATAGAATTGAAAAATTGTAAAAAAATACATAAATTAAATTTAGTTTTTTTTTGGGATTTAATAAAATTATTTCGGGTGTTGTGAGACGTATTGAAAATTAATTCAAATTATTTTAATGAAATTTAAATCATTAAAAACATGCACGAGATGAGTTTTAGAAATTTTAATTTTATTGTGTACTGTAATTTCATGTTGGCTGATCATGAGCTGAGACTGATCCGTGCATGTTTTGTTTATTATTTTATATAATTTAATTATTTCATTTAGGCTTTTAAAATAGTTTTTTTTTATTTTAACAATCTACATATCATCACTCCATATTTAAATGTATAAGGGATTATGTGTCCACAGTTAAGTAATAAAATCTAATTTCACACCCCTAGTTCCCCTCACTTACGTGTGAGTATACATTGTAAAGATTGGAGGAATTCATGGAGACATAGTTTGAGTCGATAGATGGTGTAAAACAAATAGGTAAAGTATATGTGGGTTATAAGTGATACAATTCAAATTAGGTATCAACTCAAGGAATTAAATTAGGTTATTATTTAATCCATTATTCATTAAATGGATTAACCTATAGTTAATGGATCATGATCACATCATTATTTATTTATTTTATCATATGTATGGTTTATTTTTTTATGAATGTGTATTTATCACACATGATCACATGGTATGATAATAAAAAAGAATTAATAGATAAAATAAACACATGCGGTGAATTTTTTCTATTTTAAAAACAGTCATTTTTTTGAGTGGGATCACATAGAAAAAACATGTTAAATAGAAAAGGATTCTATTCTCTGAGATAAATTAACAAATCCCTTAAAGTCAATATTAAGTCTTTAAATGAATTATATCACTTAAATTTAGACACAACCAATTGTTCTAGGTGCTCTCCAGCCCTAATTGAGGTGCCTCCTACTATTGGTGAGTTCTTATGAGAGTTTTGGGTTGAATGAAGTAAATTTTACTGTAAAGAAGTATCCATAGCCAGCTTGATGGAACTTTAGAGGAAAAACGCTGAGTAATTCAAGGTAATTATTTGCAGGATATGAGAATCCATTCAATAGATCAAGGATCCATGGGTTAACAAGGTTGGATAACTAAAATAATACCTTAGACTCTTGGAGTAGTGGAGATTCCATATCTCAGGATATAGAGAGAGTTTTAAGGATCCTTTCCACTAGAATACTCAAGTGAATGAGTATTATGAATCTAATTATTGAAGGCTAATAATATTTGATAAAATAGTGGGACACATTTAAAATTAATAATTTGAAAATTTATATTGGTAATGAAGATAAATTTCTAATATAATAATTTTATCTATTTTTGATTAAATGGAAACCACCAACAATTCAATTTCAATATGATCTATATTAGATAAAGAAAATATCATGACTGGCCATAACTATAAAAGAGTTGTATAAGAACTTGTGTATAGTATTATACCATGGACTGAATCTTTATTTTATAGAATACCAACCCCTTATTATTCCTAACTAGGGAGAAAGAAATAAAAATAAAGATAAATACAATATATATGGATGATTCACTAGATTTTCAATGCTTTATGTTGTCATCTATGTCTAGTGATATACAAAAAATACACAAGGACCAAGATTCTTTCCAAATGTTTTATCATCTCTAAGAGTTATGTGAGGAAAGAGATCAATAAGAAATATTTAAGATATCCAACGCATTGTACAGATTTAGGATATAATAAGGGAATCTTCCAGGACCTCATGTAATCATGATGATTGTGTACATTGAGAGACTGGACTACCTTGGGTTCAAAGTAAACCAAGTACTAGAAACTGATCTCATTAGTTCCTGTTTATCATATGGATTCTTGATATTCATTTTTAATTATAATATGAATAAAATTAATAAGTCAATCCCATACTTATTGGATATAGTTCTCTAAGTAGATAAGGAAATGAAGAATTCCAACTCTTTGGTCATCATGGTGAACAAGAGGTTGAAAGGAAAGGCTAAGGTGTTAAAGGATAATTCATAGTAAATTACAATGATGCACCACCCTTTTAATAATCTATTGATATAGAGGTATATAAATGAGCAGGAGGTATTCTTATTTTCATGTTTCAATAAAGGCCATTGGAAAAAGAATTTCATAACTGGGAAGACGTAAGGTGACACTTTTTTTTCAAGTATATTTATCATTGAATGAAAATTTTCTATATCTAAAAGTTGGGTATTGGATACTATATGTGACTCACACATTAGTATTCAAATATAGGAAGCAAGTAGATTCAAGAAGATTGTAAAATTTGTGGTGGATCTATGAGAAAAAAATTATATGTGACGAGAAGAATTAGTAGTGGGATATTATCATTTTACTTTTCCTAGTGGAATGGTTCCTTTACTAAATAATATTTATTATATACTATCCATTAGTAGAAATATAATTTCAGTGTCAATTTTAGATACTATAAGATTTTATTTCAAGTTGGGAAATAAATGTTGCCTTATATATAAGGAAAACATATGTTATGGTATGAGAGATCTTAACAATGGATTGTATATACTTAAACTAGAAAATTCAGTTATGTAAATCAATGAAAAATCAAGTGAGAATGAATCATATCCTACCTACCTATGGAACTTTAGGATAATTTATATAAATGAGAAGAGTTTAAGAAAACTATATAAAGACGTGTATTTATTCTATATTTATTTATAACCTTTTAATTCATGTCACACTTGTTTAGAAGAAAAAATGACCAAAGAACCTTTTAGTGAGAAAGGATAAAGAGATAAAGAACCATTAGAATTAGTTCATACTGATGTATGTGGTCTATTTCTAGTAGATACAAGGGGTTTTTCTTACTTAATTACCTTTACTTATGACTATTGTAGATATAGATATATCTACTTAGTGATATATAATTTATATTCCTTTAGCATGTTTATGTAATATCATAATGAAGTAGAAAATCAACTTGGTAATATTTTTAAGAAACTTTATTTAGACCATATAGGATAATATCTTAACCAAGATTTCATTGATCATTTAAAGGAGTGTGAGATATTTTCCCAAATTAATCCTTCTTATACACATCAGTGGAATGGTGTTAGTGAAAGGTGGAATCATAACCTTAATGACATGTTCATATCGATGATGAGTCAGGCAAGTCCATCTTTATCCTTTTTGGGATATTCATTACAGAAATAAATATATACACTAAATCGAGTATATACCAAAGTAGTATATGGGATTCCATATGATTTATGGTATTTAAAGAATCCTAATATGTCACACATACATGTATGGGGATGAGAGGATTTTTTCAATAATATATCTAGTAAAAAATTAGAGTATTAAATAATGAAGTGTGTTTTTATAGGTAATCCTTAGGATACTAAAGGATATAACCTATATAACCCTTTAGATAGAAATGTGATTGTGTCAAGACATGTTATATTTCTAGAAATGGAACATATTTCCAATGGAAATAGAGTGAGAAATATTGACTTTAAAGAAGTGAATGCTCAAAATGAACAAGAGTTAGTATGGGAACATACTATATAAGAGATAGTGGGAGAGGATGAAGTTCCCAAGAAAAAAGTTCTACATAGGTATACTAGAGAGTTTATCTACTAGAGAGATATAGTTTTATTATCACTGAGTTAGGTGACATGTTACTTATAGAGAATGATGAACCTATAACCTATAAGGATGTAGTAGATGGAAAGGATACTAAAAAATGAAAAAAAGAAATGATTTGTGAGTTGGAGTCCATGTACCAAAATCAAGTTTGGATTTTGGTATATCCTCCAGTTGATGTAAAACCTATTCGGTGTAAATGGGTATTCAAGAAAAAGTTGAACATGTATTTTTAACTAAGTACCTATAAAAAATGATTGGCTACAAAGGGTTTTAGGAAATGTAAAGGAATAAACTATGATGAAACCTTATCATGAGTTTTAATAATGAAATCCATTATAATATTACCTAAAATAGTGACCTTCCATGATTATAAATTTTTTAAAATAGATTTCAAAATTGATTTTCTATTTGGGAAGCTGGTAAAATATGTCTATATGACACAACCTAAATATTTTATTATGTTAAAGAGTTATAATAAATTTTGAAATATTTAGAGATCCATTTATGGATTTAAGTAAGAATAAAAATCATGTAATTTTCATTTTGATGAGTCCATAAGAGAATATGGTGTCATTAAGAATGAAATAAATCCATGTATCTACAAAAATTTTAGTGGGAGTGACATTGTTTTTGTAGTATTATTTATTGGTTACATATTGTTAATGGGAAACAAAGTGAAAGTATTATAGTTTGTAAAGACTTGGTTAAATGAATTATTGTTCATGAAAGACTTAGGTAAAGATTCCTATATTCTAGGGATCAAGATCTACCAATATATATCTTAGAGGGTTTTTGGTCTAAGTCAAAGTACATATATTGAATAGGAACTTAAAAGTTAAATATGAAATAATCCAAGAGATGATTGTTTCCAGTGTCACATGGAGTTAATCTCTCCAAGAAGATGTGTCCAAAAATATTAGAGGAGATTGAAGAATGAGTATTATCCTTTATGATTCAGTTTTGGGATCTATCATTTATTATATTCTATGTACTAATTTTTATGTTTCCTTTTCTTTAAGGATATTTGAAAAATATCAAGCTAAACTATGAGAACTACACTGGGTTGATATAAAAACTATCATAAAGTAATTTATATCTAAAAAGGATATGTTATTAGTGTATTGAGGAGATAAAGAGATATTTTCAATGGGATACACTAATACAAGCTTCCAAAAAAATCAAGATGATATAAACTCATAGTTAGGCTATGATTTTTCCTAAATTATGGCATAGTGAGCTAGAGAACCTTGAATCAATCCATGGGTTTTGATTCTTTAGAAGAATACGATTATATATAAGCTTATTATACAACTAAGTAAGTAGTTTGGATATAAAGATTTTTTTTGAGATTATCATTTCACCAAATAGTGAAAACCCTATTACAATATACTATGATAATACTATGATAATGGTGCTTCTCAAGGATCCTAGGTCATACTAGAGGAAAAATATTATAATTCAAAAGTTTCATCACCTGAGAGATATTACATAGAGAGGTGAATTTTCATTTAAAAAATTAGCCATAGAAGAAAATGTTGAAGACCCACTGACTAAATCTATATCTCAGTAGAAGCATGATTCTCATGTGAGAGATAACAGGTTGAGATTTTTTAATAGTTAGCTATAGTGAAAGTGGGAGTGTTGTGAGTGGGTTCCCTAGACCCAAATCCTTTATGTAAATTTATTACCATTACATGTATACATATACATGTGTTTATTCTTTCCTTAATAGTGCTGATACTTTTGCATCTATTATTTACATGTAAATTTCATTATACTACATGTCATATCAAAAGGTTATAGTAGTTCCAAACTATAATTAGAACCTCAAGATACTATGAAAATGATCTCAAATATATGTCCTATGGTCTAGATACATCATACTAATAGGACACAGGTAATGTCTTATTATCAGGTGTTGTGGGATCATAATCTTTAATATTTCTTCTTATGAAGTTCACACTTGGTGATCTCGAGTAGATGAGATCATGAGGAATAAACCTCCAATAGTAACACCACATAATTAAGGTCTCATTGGTTGTTCATATCTAGGAAAATGTGTATTGGGCTCCTGAATTTATATTTTTATCAAGGTGTACCATTTGATCATGTTATTTGATGCAAATAAAAACCACAACATTGAAGTTGTGGAGAGGTAGCTTGTGTTGGGTGTGTCATTGGTGGTATGACATTGGTTGAATTATAAAGATAGAATTTGTCACTTACGAGTTATTGTAGAGATATTTCATGGGACCAAGATGACTAGGATGGTAGTACCTTCATTAAATCCATGTCCATGGTACAAGAAGGTAAATACATCTGGTGTTTCCACCAAATATATAAACCATTAAAAGAATGATGATTCAAGTGCATGTCCTACTTTATGAGATATCATAAGACCAGGAGATTATATTACACATAGCGTGTTTATAGGAGGTAGTTGTAGTTGTGAAATTACTTATCTCTTTAATGTATATAATGGGTTTCTAGACTTCACTCTTAGTGTATGAGTTTGACTCACTTCTATCAAGACAAGGACCTAATGGGTCACACACTAATTGTATTCACAAGTTTCAACTATTTAAATGAATATGAGTTTTGGATGAAGTGGTCCCCACTTGTAGGGGCTAGTGAACATCTGAGTGTGATTGATAATAAGTTAACTAAGTAAATTATATTATTAAATTTTAAAATAATTATGATTTAATCTATTTCTTAGGGTATTCACACATTGTTTGATTGTAAAAGTGAATATGAGAAAATATAAATTTTTGAATGATCATAACATGTTCCAGATTTGTTAAATTATTAAGGGAGATTATTAGTTGAGTTAATGGTACATATTTTATCATGTAACCTGCTAAAGTGTTAAAAGTGAGTGATAAAATGTTTGTAATATTTATGACAAGTTTAATTAAGTCATAAGTGTGCATAAGTATCTAAAATGAATGTTTTAACTTCCAAGGGATCAAAGTAATTTTTTTGGAAAGTATAACCTAAGTATATAAGCGAATTTTAGACTCAAGAATAGCACTATCCACTATTTGGACTAATTTTGAGTACTATACACCTATATAAAGTTCTAAAGTGAGAAATATAGAGATGAACAAGGCTTGATCGATCTCTTATTCTTGATCAAGTCTGCGTTCTTTAGATGATTGAATGGATGTAGTAAAATACTTTGATTTCCCATTATAACACTTGAGAATCGAAGATAGATGATCTAATTGAAATGGCTCATGTGTGGAAAATATATAGGATTCATGAAATTATTCCTTTGAGCCATTACATATTAATAGTGATCAAATTGAATCGACGATTTCAAATGAACAAGGTACCATTTATGGTTTTGTTTGATTTCGTTCTTCATGCTTAAATTGAAATTCATGTGATCCTTTGAGAAATATAGGAAATGGGTTTTGTGGATAATTTTTTTTAAATGAGTATAAAACCAAAATTTTAAATTATTTATTTTTCATTATTATACTTTTTCCAAGGTTCTTTTATTCTACATGTTTAATATCATCAGTCAGTTCAGCCTAATATGGGAGAAAATTCAAGAGCAGAACATTATCCTTCAAATATGGATATTTAGATAAAATGAATGATATACAACTTAAAAAGGACTAAATAAATAAAATAAATAAATATGGTCATATACTTATCTCCATATCTCCAATTCTCCAGATGGAGGAATAAATAGACCCCGGATGAAGGAAATAAACCATGGTGGACAAAGAAGGGGAAGGCCCCTTTAGGGCACTGCTACTAGTCATGGGAGGGTTCCAAACTCAAGTGAGGGTTTAATGGGAGTAGATCTATGTAAAATTATTGGACCTACCCCATTAAAAGTCTAACTATGAGGCCATTGGATAACCTCCCATAGGATTACAATCTAACTTGTTTTCCAAGGCCCTATAAAGGGCTATTTCCCTTGCCACCAGCTAGTTGGTGGTCTTGTACTGGCTAACCTCTAGAACTGAAACAACATGCTACATCCCTAAATCTTCTTGGACTCATCCTAAAATTACTCTAATGTAATGAATCATTATTTTATAAATTCAATTTCCATCATAAATATATAATTGTGTAATATTTAGTAATATAATATTATATAATGCACATACACCACATGATAAAACCAACTATATTTTATTACTTAATTAAATTTAGATAATAAATAAGGAAATGATAATTCAAAGTATTAATATGGAACAAAAAAAATATAAAATAAGATAATAATAATAGGGAAATTTGGATATTCTCAGTCCCCCAAAACAATGACACTTATAAACAACATTATAGAAATGAAGAATAATATTAGTAATTCAACATGCATTTTGAAAATGAAAATATAAATATAACATTGAGATAAAATAGAAGTCAATAAATAATTAATTAAATATGATGTATTTACAGAAAGTAGGGAACCCATATGACCATTACAAATATAACCATTGGAATAGTGATTAAACCATTGGAATAGTAATATGATCATTAGAACAATAATCTAACCTTTATGAATAGTAATCTGACTGTTATAATAGTAACCTCACCTATGTAAAAGTAAAATAATATTTAATTATCTTATAAAATGAAAATATGTTATATTTATACCATGATAGAAGTAAATAAGTGTTTTAAAAATGATAAATTATGCATTTGTATTTTTATAAATAATTAATATTTTAATTACACTTTTATAATAAATAGAATGACTTAAAAGAAATTTTATTGTCATAAAACAAGTTTATAAATTAATATTAAGTTTTATTTTAATTATAATATAATCTTATAATACCATAATTAATTTTTTAAAGGGTTAAAAAATTGATTATAATATTAAAATTGATATTTTTTAAATTAATGGGGATTTTATTTAAAAATTAAAATTCTAATATATAGAAAATTAATTCCTTAAAATTGATTTCGTTTTTGGAATCTATACATCAAAAATTGGTATGGGTTAATTTTTTTTATTTTTTTAAAATAGTTGAATTTTTGGTGAATAGTTAAATATGGTAAAATATGGTATTTAACATTATGAGCTAAATACAAGAATTTTTGTGTCATGGATGATGTAAGAACCAACTAGTTAAAACTTTTACAAACCATTTACTATATGTAGTACAAGAATAATTACTATTGATAGTCTTGAGCCAAAATAATAAAGTAATGAATATAATATTCCAAAACACCCCTCTCATCCCCTTATAAATACCGCCCTCACCACCCCTTATCCTCACAAATTTTAAGACTTGGAGATCACCAAATTTCTGAAAATATTCCCTTCTAAATACTTTCTCCCATGTACTTGTTCTTTGACTCTCATCTAAAGACCATTTCAGGGATCCTTAAGGGGTAGCTTAAGAGGAGGTGACCAAATGAAAAGGTAAAATTCTTGACTAAAGTCCTTACATTTTATTCTTAATCTACCCTAAAATACGTTCTCCATACACCTGAAAATAGTAACATAAGTATACAATATATATATATATATATATGTGTGTGTGTGTGTTATTATTATGGTGGAATATCAATCTTGTACCTTCAGCTCAGTTTATTCTTAAATGAAAACATTGTTCACAATATGGTTGGTTCACCCTATCCATGAACAAAACACTTTATTTTTCTCCAATTCATTCGAGGATGGTTATAGAAACAATATTATGGTTAAATATTATTATTATAAGAATATTATAATTTCTTTCAGGTTATGTAATGTTTTTATAATTATTTAATTAAATAAAACAAATCTAATTTGTGACAGTCAATAAAATGACATAAATGAACTAATCACATAACGTTAATGTTTTTACTAAAAGAATCATCCCTATGCCAGAAAAAATATGGGTATTTGAAACATTTAAATTAATTTAAGTACATGAATACCATTTCATTTCACTACTATAGTTGTAGTCCCATTTGAAAATAACTTCAATAATTATCGACAAGTGATCTGACCTTAGAATCATGAAATGAATGACTTTAGAATAATAAAATTAGTCATTATAACTAAATTAAATGGCTGTAAATGGACACAATATAATTATAATAAATCAAATTTATATTTAAAGGGTTATGTATTAAGTAATTATTTAATTTAATTTTATTATTTAGGACATTAAGTACAAGTGTAGAATGATTCTGGAACATAAGGTAAGGAATCTCTCTGAACCACCCTTTTTATTTGGGTTATGAAAATTCTCTCTCTAACTCACCTTTTATCTCTCTTTGATGTTATTTAATAATTTTAAATTTTGTATATATGTCTCTTACATATATACCTATCTTATTCTACTTTTATTTTATATATTCCCCAAGTTATCCTATTTAGTTTTAGGAGCTCATTATGGAGTTTAACATAAAAACATTTTATTTTAATTTCATGTTGATGTTTTATGTACCTAGTCTTCCAAAGACACTAGGAATTTCTATCCCTGGATTTTGTCTATTCGATGTTTGTGTTAAAATTCTTGTAATGATATGTGTCAAAGTCTTGGCTCACTATATTTGGTATCGGGGAAAGTCTTAGTTATTTTTGAATATTAGGACATGAATTCTTTATTGAGAACCCTATGGATAAGTCTAAGTATAGGAAAATACCTTAATTTTTTTTCTAAAGTATATAGAGAGTGGTTTCTAAGAAATTAGATCCATGTGTGGATACTACAAGTGGATGCATCTCTAGCATAGTTTTACAGAGGGTTAACAACCTTGATAAGGGTGGATTGATTATTAAATCAATTTTCACCTAGTGTATGACAAAGAGGCCTTGCTGCACACCTGGTTTGAAACTCTTGAGGGATATTCTTTAGAAAATCCACAAAATCTGTATGAACCATTATGATGCACTTAAATATTTTTAGGTTGGAAAACATAATAGTGAAATTATTATGGATAACCTAGATTTAAACCTAGAGACTCATAAGTTAGGATATAATTTTCATTTATAAGTTATTCCTTATATGTTCATTGTTTCCCTTTTTAAATAATTTTTATTTTGAGTATTCTCATACCTCATTTAATTTTGGATATATTAAATAACTGGAACCAAAATCAAATTGTGAAAGGTGTTCTAAATATCTATTCATGAAAATCAAATACAATATATTATTAGAGTTCTATTAATTCTTTCATATCATTCAAGTTTTGTAAAACAATTCAAACACCACCTAAAAACATGGGGTTAAGCTAACTTTGAGAAAAAAAATTGATAGATTATTGAATCCTAAGTGTATAAATCCTCCCCATTCAATGTTTGTGGATTGAAACTTCCATAAAAACTTTTCTTACTTTATTTAGTGGAGTTTGATACTATATTAGTCATGGATTGGATATCCTTATATAAATTCAATATCATGTTTCGGGAGAGGGAGACTGGTCTTCACATCCCGATTCATCCTTTGATTATGTAAAAGTGGAAATATTCATCTCAAGTGTGGATATTATTTCCTTATGAGTAAGTATATCTATCTCAAATGATTAAGAAAATGGAGAGAATAATTCTTGAAGACATTCCCATTATGAGGGATTATACTGATGTATTCCTTGAAGAGTTTCCTAATATTACTTTTAACTAAGATGTTGATTTATAAATCAAAATTATACCTAGATCTATGCCCATATCTAAGACTCCCAATAGAATGGACACCATTGAGTTGGAAGAAATAAATAAGTAGTCACAAGAGAATCTAGAAAAAAGTTTTATACACTCGAGTGCATCACTGTGGGGTGCACCGATCCTATTCATCAAGAAGAAGGATGGTTCAATACACATATGCATTGATTGTTGTGAACTAAACAAAATCATGATAAATAAAAAGTATAATCTTCCATGGATAAATGATTTTTTTATTAACTATGTGGGGCCCAATATTTCTCTAAGGTGGACCTTCGGTCAAGATATCACTAATTAATGATGAAGAAGGAAGATATTCCCAAGACTATCTTTCGATCAAGGTATGAAAACTATGAGTTCATAGTGATTACATTTAAACTCACCGTTTCTCTAGAAATATTTATGGAATTAATAAATAGGTTCTTTAGATATTTCATTGAAAAATTTATGGTAGTCTTTATAAATGATATTTTGATACACTTCAAAAGAAAGGAGCAGGAGGAGCATTTAAATATTGTACCAAATACATTATGAAAGGATAATCTATATGAAAAATATAATAAATGTGAGTTTTGGATGGTGGAAGTATCATTATTAGAGACCTGTTATCAATAAAAAAGGGATATCTATAGAACATTATAAGATAAAGGCAATTGAGGAGTGGCCTATACCAACATCTATAATGGAGATTCATAGTTTCCTTAGACGATATGGGTATTACTAATGATTTGTGAGAGTATTCTCATGATTATAAAGACCTATAACTAAAATGAATGTTAATGAGTAAATTTGGTCAACATAGATGAATAATAAGATATCATCCAGAAATTGAAAAGGAGGATTATCACTGCACCAATCCTCACACTTCCCTCAAGTGGTGAAATTTTCATGGTATAAAATGATACTTAAAAGAAGGGATTATCTTGTTTACTAATGTAGAATGATAAAGTGATATCCTATACTTAAAGGTAGTTGACAGTTTATGAGTAAAACTACCCAAAAAATGATCTGGAGTTGGCTTTAGTAATCTTCACATTGAAAATTTGGAGATACTATCTTTACGGGGAGAAGTATGAAATATATATAGATCAAAAGAGCCCAAATATATAGTCTCACAAAAGGTGATTAATATACTATACTGAAAATGGTTATATCTGATCAAGGTCTATGACTACTCAATCAACTATCATCCTAGGAAATCAGATAAAGTGGTTGGTGCTCTGAATTGAAAGGATATTCCAACCTTATCAATGATGATAATTGAGAAGGATCCAATCTTCTGAAACATGAAATGGATAGATATGGGGATCATAAAGGAAGAGATATCATCATTTCTTTCTCAAATTATTTCTCATATATCCCTTCTAGATAAGATAAAGGATTCTCAAAGAGATGATGTGGAAATACAAAATAAAGTGGATGCTATAAGAAAAGGTGAATCCCCAGAGTTCAAAATTGAATAAGGAGTTGCAATATTTGGATCATGAATATGTGTACCATAAAATCCTAATATAAATAAGGAGATATTAAATGATGTATACAACTAAACCTTCTCCATCCACCCAATGTGCTTAAAGATGTATCAAGATATCTGAGCAAATTATTAGTGGGGAAATATGAAGAAAGAGATATTAGAATATACATAAAAATTTATGGTATGTCCACAGGTGAAGTATGAAAGGTAAAAGTCTAAGGGGATGATTCAACCATTACCAATACCTATATGGAAATGGGGAAACATTATCATAGAATTTTTCACTAGTATTTCAAAGAAATCAAGTGGGAATAATTATATATGGGTTGTTTTGGATCATCTTACAAACACTTCTCATTTTATTTCAATTTGAGAGGAATTCTCACTCGATCAACTTTCAAGGATATACATAAAAAGAGTGGTGAGGTTGCATGGAGAACCACTATCGATTTTATATGGACATGATCCAATATTTACCTCTACATTATGAAAGATTATTCATCATGTGAATTGAAGTTTATTAAAACTTATCACCCCCAAAATTATGGCCAATATGAGTGGAATATATAGACACTTGAAGACACATTGAGAGCCTGATTGATGGAATTCAAAATAGGATGGTATTAGCATCTTCTTATGGTCGAATTATTGTACAATTATAGTTTCAAATAAAGCATACAAATAGCTCCATATGAATCTATTTATGGGAATATTTGTAGAAAACCTATGTACTGGGATGAAGTTTGTGAACACAAGATTCTCGGTCCTGAAATGTTTGAGAAAATGGTAGAAAAGGTCAAGATCATTCAACAGCACATCAAGGCTTCTCAAAGTAGATAGAAGAGTTATTCTGAAAATTGTTTATGAGACATGATGTTTGAGTTTAGAGATAATTTATTTCTATACATATCTCTATAGAAGGGAGTCATGATATTTGGGAAGAAGATAAAGTTAAGTCCTTGAAACATGTTCCCCTTTGAGATTCTCAATCACATTAGAGATGTATCCAGTTGACTATTTATCCCACCAAACCTTTCTCAAATAAATGAATTATTCCACATATCCCTATTGAGGAAGTAAATACTGATGTGGCCTTATTTTTACCCAGTTTTCCACATCTTTTTATTAATTTTTATACAATTTATTTAATTATTTTTACACTTTTTAATAAATAAATGCACTTTTGTATTTTTAAAATTAAATTTGTTAATTATACATTTTTTTGTAATTTTAGTCTTTAAAATAATAAATTTATTCTTTCTTTATTTTTAATATAAGTAAGTATGAATGAATTAATTAATTTTAATCTGTTCATTTAATATAAATTTTTCATTTTTAATAATTAATTAATTTGTTAAATTTTTTATTTTTTTAAAATTGTTCGCTATCGGTAACCAGGTTACTGTTACCAATATTGCATTAACGGTGACCTTTTCACCTCACTGATACAATTCTATCGGTGACTTTTTATGCTAACAGTGACCTTTGTCAGGTTTACGCTATATTTCTATTGGTGACCTTTGTCA
The DNA here is from genome assembly GCA_963277665.1 of Viscum album. Lineage (NCBI taxonomy): Eukaryota > Viridiplantae > Streptophyta > Magnoliopsida > Santalales > Viscaceae > Viscum > Viscum album. The sequence continues at coordinate 400,535,982 of OY728148.1, forward strand.
CCATTACCCTTTTTGTCATAACGGTAGCCTTTAAATTCTACCGGTGAGCCTTTTAGCGGTGAGTTTTTATTTTGGTTTATTATAAATATGCTTAACTTTATAATAGTCAATATTTATTAAAACAATCATTTAATAAACATAATCCTATTAAATTAATTTAGACTTTATTTTATTAATTATTATTTCAATTAAGTTACATTAGAATAGGTTAATTTTATTATTTTATGTGTTTAATCACCTCCTAGTCATTTAAGTAAATAATTTGTGTTTTTAATTAAATTTAAATAGTTCGATTTTAATTATATGTGTTCAAATAGTAAGTAAATTAATTAATCAAGAGTTATTAAGCATTAATTATATGATTTTATGTATGCAGATTATCTATTAAGTCACCAAATTCTGATTTAAGTCTACCGGTGTGGTAGACTATTTCTAGCGGTGATTTATTTGGGTCACTGATGCTAACTTTATCATTCGCCACTACCTTGAAATTAATTAATTTATATATTTATTAAACTCTTTTATTATTTTAGCTTATCAATAATCAAGTTTATTAATTTAATTGTTGTCAACTAATACTTTTTATTATAATTCCAACGTTTTTAAGTTTAATAAAAATCTTGTTTTAAATTAATGGTGTTTATTCTTCTCTCAATCTTTTATTTAGTTTATTTTGAGTTTTAATTTTAAGTTTAATCCATGCTTTTTAAATTTTCCAAGTTCACTGTAAGTTCTTTAATCTCATTCATACCGGTAACCCTCATTTTAATATACCGGTGACTATCTATTTTATTCTACCAGTGACCCGCGCGCCTGCTCCTCTTTATTTCACCGTAGCGGTAACCTTTTCTATTTATTTGTAACGTTGACCCTGCGCCGCATTTACCTCACCGTTACCCACTACTTTCCAAGCTTATCGGTAACTCTCTCTCTCCCCGTATACCTCACCGATATACCAATTATTTTTCCTATCGGCAGCCTCAGCTACCGATACCCCTCACCGTTACCCTACGCCACTGATTTTACTCACTGTTTGTTTTTATTTATTTTTATTCTATCGGTAGCTCATCTACCGATACTTCATCCTTACCGATAGGCTATTCTTTTCTCTCACCGGTAACTGATAATTCCTCACCGTTATAGCTTTGTTTCTCTACCTCACCGTTACTACTCATACCCAAACCTCACCGTTGTTTCATCCGCATCTGCACTGATACCCTTTTTCCTCACTGATAGTCATCCTTTAGCTACCTCACCGCTTCACTACTCTTTTCATTATTTTTATTTCTACTGGTGACTCCCTTGTTTTTTTCACACACTCACCAATACCCCAAGTTCTCATTGGTTTAACACGCCCCTGTTTATTTTTATTTATCGCGACCTTCCCTGCTCTGCTATCAACAGCAGCTCTACAAATTTCCGCTGGAGTTGAGCCGAGGCAGGGGATGAGGCGTTTTCCGAAGCCACGCTGAGGGCTGGAGGTGCAGGGTGAGTCCGCCGCTGGGAGGGTCTTACCACCTGCTGGACGCCGCTGGACCGAAGGGCTGGAGAAGTGGGTGTCTGGTGGAGTCAATGTGGGTGAGGGAGGTGGAGCCGCTGCTAAGTATAGGAGAAGCTGCCAATTGCTTCTGCGGGAATCTAAGGAGCAGGTTGAAGTCCGTTGTAGCAGCTTCTCCTATACTTAGCAGCGGCTCCACCTCCCTCACCCACATTGACTCCACTGGACACCCACTGCTCCAGCCCTTCGGTCCAGCGGCGTCCAGCAGGTGGTATGACCCTCCCAGCGGCAGACTCACCCTGCACCTCCAGCCCTCAGCGCGGCTTCGGCAAACGCCTCATCCCCTGCCTCGGCTCAACTCCAGCGGAAATTTGCAGAGCTGCTGTTGATAGCAGAGCAGGGAAGGTCGCGATAAAGAAAAATAAATAGGGGCGTGTTAAACCGATGAGAACTTGGGGTATCAGTGAGTGCGTGAAGAAAACAGGGGAGTCACCGGTAGAAATAAAAATAATGAAAAGAGTAGTGAAGCGGTGAGGTAGCTAAAGGATGTCTATCAGTGAGGAAAAAGGGTATCAGTGCGGATACGGATGAAACAACGGTGAGGTTTGGGTATGAGCAGTAACGGTGAGGTAGAGAAACAAAGCTATAACGGTGAGGAATTGTCAACTACCGCTGAGAGAAAAGAATAGCCTATCGGTAAGGATGAAGTATCGGTAGCTGAGCTACCGATAGAATAAAAATAAATAAAAACAAACAGTGAGTAAAATCAGTGGCGTAGGGTAACGGTGAGGGGTATCAGTAGCTGAGGCTACCGATAGGAAAAATAATTGGTATATAGGTGAGGTATACAGGGAGAGAGAGAGTTACAGATAATCTTGGAAATTAGTGGGTAACGGTGAGGTAAATGCGGCGCAGGGTCACCGTTACAAATAAATAGAAAAGGTTACCGCTACGTTGAAATAAAGAGGAGCAGGCGCGCGGGTCACCGATAGAATAAAATAGATAGTCACCGGTATATTAAAACGAGGGTTACCGGTATGAATGAGATTAAAGAACTTACGGTGACCTTGTAAAATTTAAAACGCACGGATTAAACTTAAAATTAAAACTCAAAATAAAATAAATAAAATATTGAGAGAAGAATAAACACCATTAATTTAAAACATGATTTTTATTAAACTTAAAAATGTTGGAATTATAATAAAAAGTATTAGTTGACAACAGTTAAATTAATAAACTTGATTATTGATAAGCTAAAATAATAAAAGAGTTTAATAACTATATAAATTAATTAATTTCAAGGTAGTGGCGAATGATAAAGTTAGCATCAGTGACCCAAATAAATCACCGCTAGCAATAGTCTACCTCACCAGTAGACTTAAATCATAATTTGGCGACTTAATAGATAATCTGCATACATAAAATCATACAATTAATGCTTAATAACTCTTGATTAATTAATTTACTTATTATTTTAACACATATAATTAAAAGCGAACTATTTAAATTTAATTAAAAACACAAATTATTTACTTAAATGACTAGGAGGTGATTAAACACATAAAATAATAAAATTAACCTATTCTAATGTAACTTAATTGAAGGAATAATTAATAAAATAAAGTCTAAATTAATTTAATAGGATTATGTTGATTAAATGATTGTTTTAATAAATATTGACTATTATAAAGTTAAGCATGTTTATAATAAACCAAAATAAAAACTCACCGCTAAAAGTCTCACCGGTAGAATTTAAAGGCTACCGTTAGGACAAAAAGGGTAACGATGACAAAGGTCACCGATAGAAATATAGCGTAAACCTGACAAAGGTCACCGTTAGCATAAAAATTCACCGATAGAATTGTATCAGTGAGGTGAAAAGGTCACCGTTAATGCAATATTGGTAACGATAACCTGGTTACCGATAGCGAACAATTAAAAAATAAAATAAAAAATTTAACAAATTAATTAATTAATAAAAATGAAAAATTTATATTAAATGAACAGATTAAAATTAATTAATTAATTGATACTTACTTATATTAAAAATAAAGAAAGAATAAATTTATTATTTTAAAGACTAAAATTACAAAAAAAATGTATAATTAACAAATTTAATTATAAAAATACAAAAGTGCATTTATTTATTAAAAAGTGTAAAAATAATTAAATAAATTGTATAAAAATTAATAAAAAGATGTGGCAAACTGGGTAAAAATAAGGCCACATCAAATTCCCCCACACTTAAACATTGTTTGTCCTCAAACAATCTCATGTTTTATCATCTTTGAAAATGTGTGAATTATACAAATCAGCTATGTTCAGAGAAGTTTCAACAGAAGACTCAAAAAGTGTGATTAGGCTATTGAAAACATTGCCTCAAATAATGTCTCGCCTAGAACAACTACTCAAAGGGAAATCACGTAAACCATGAATCATCCATAAATGAAGGTGTCCTGCTTCATATATGACTCTGCCTAGTGACTCACTTCAATTCAAGCTCAATTTCTAAATTCAAGAGTGATAATAGGATAAAAAAAATGTGGAATTAAGTCCCTCAAGTATCAAGCAACCCATCATCCATTAGATTAAGTCCTAGAGCTCGAAACTATGAACTAAAATAGTCACACATTTCACTACTTCCTGCTTTCAATGGGCTCTCTAATGAGGATTCTTTAGCCTTCATTAGAGACTTCTATAACACTGTGCAGCAACTTCCACTTTTAGGACTCACTGAAAATGAACTGAGGATGAGAGTATTTCCCTTTTTCCTTAAAGGGAATGTGAGGAACTGGTTTTTAAGTCTAGATGAGAATATTTTTGAAAATTGGGATCAAGTTTACAACTCTTTCATTATGAAATTTTATCCCCAAAGATTAAAAGGAGAACTGAGAACTAAAATCACTAGTTTTTATCAAGAGGATGGAGAAGCTTTCCATGAATCTTGGGATAGATTTAGAGACCTTCTTAGGCAGTGTCCTCATCATCAACTCCCATCACATCTCCTCATGGATACCTTTTATGAAGGGCTTTCCTCCTCTGGTCAGAATTTAGTGGATCAATCTGCTGGGGGTAATTACAATGATAAGACTGATGAGGAGTTGAGAAAAATTTTCAATAATATGGCCCTTAATTCTCAACATAAAAATTCAAGAAGAAAAAGAATTAATAGAACTGTCAATTAAAATAATGGTTCCGGAACTGATACTCAAGCCCAACTTGCTGAAATCACTAACCAACTTCAAACATTAATGAACCAGAATTCAAAACAAACTATTAACCAAGTTGAAAACTAGAATCAGTATCAATCTCTTAGGAAACAGTGCACTCAATGTGGTATGTTTGGGCACTCTGAAAGTTATTGTCCTAATGTTGATCTATCTTCCCAACAACCTGAAAATTTAAACTTTGTCAATTATGGTCCTAGGATGCCTCAAAAAGATGATCCATTTTCTAATAATTACAATCAAGGCTATAGGAACCATCCAAATCTGTCATGGAAATATCAAGGTATTATTAAGAAACAATTTGCCCCTCATTATCAGAATCAACCAAGACCAAACTTTGAAAATCAACAAAGGGGTGAGTCTTCAAATGTTCAAGGAAGTAATGATAATCAAATGTATTCTAAATTGGATCAGATCTTGAATAAAATAAATTCACAAGAGGAAAGGTACATGACTCAACTTAATAAACAGAAAACTCAATATGAGTCAGAAAAGATGCAAAATGATGTGAGAATGCAGAACATGGAAACACAGCTAGGACAATTTGCTAGAGATTTGACTTCTAGGGATAAAGGTAGGTTGCCTAGTACCATTGAACTTAACCCTAGGGAAAATTCTATGGCTGTTGTTACTAGGAGTGGGCTGAATACTCAAAATGTTGCTGAAAAAACTATAAAAAATGCCGAAAATGAGAAACTGTTTGAATCTGGAAAAGAAAATCTGCTTTGTTCACAATCTGGAAATTCACAGAAAGATGTTGAAAATGATGAGAATCTTAACATGTCTCCTAGAAATCAAGATGAAAATTGTTTTAAAAATCAAAAGAATAAAGGAAAAGAAAAGGTTGTCTAAGAGGTGAGGGACATGCCTACTGTTCTGAAAAATTTTGCCCCACCCATCCCTTTACCTGAAAAACTGAAACCTCAAAGTAACACCAGGGATGAACTTCTTCAGTTTCTTGGTCTTTTGTCCAAGCTTCAAGTGAACATCCCTTTTATCCAAGCCTTAATTCAAATCCCATCCTATCTGAAATCCTTAAATAAAATTGTTTCAAATAAAAAGACCCTTGAAGAATTTTCTACCTACAGCCTCACTGAGGAGTGCAGTGCTGTGCTTCAAAATAAAATCCCACCAAAATTGAAAGACCCAAGTAGCTTTGTCATCCCCTGTACTCTAGGTAATTCAGGTCAGCTGAACTGTTTGTGTGATCTAGGTGCCAGTATTAATCTGCTCCCATACTCACTATTTCGACAGTTGAGGTTGGGTGATCTTCAACCCACCACAGTCATTCTCCAGTTGGCTGATAGATCCTTTAATCATCCTATAGGTTGAGTAGATGACTTACTAGTTGGAGTTGGGAAATTGTTCTTACCTGCTGATTTTCTTATTCTAGATATGGAGTGTGATCAAGAGGTACCTATCATCTTGGGTAGACCCTTCTTGGCCACAGGTGGTGCTGTCATTGATGTGTCTAAGGGTCAACTGATCTTCAAAATTGGTGAACAAGAAGAAGAGTTCAATGTTTTTAAAAATATTAAGGAACCAACTTATTCTGAAAACTGTTCAAAAATTGAGTCTCTTGAAGCTGAATGTTCTTATAAAAATCAACTTGAACTTATTGAAAAATCTGAAAATCATTCCTCTGTTGATGAAAATATTTGTGAAGTTGAAAATCTTTGTGAACCTGTTCTAGAAGCTGAAAATTCTGCTGTGACAACTAAAATGGTAAATCTTCCAGAACTGGACAACTTTCCAGTTTCTGCTGTAGGAGAGTCCCCTGTTTCTGAACTTAAAAATTTTATGAGTGAAATTGAGGGTGTTTCTGTTAACACTAACCTTACTGAGAACTTTTATATTACTGAGGGAGAACTGTTAAGACAATTAGATGATTCTTCTTTGATAAACCTACTGAAATCTGATATGGAAAATCTGGATAGTGTACTGCCTACCTTGGACAGTAGAACTGTTATCTCTAAATCCGAACTTGTAATTGAAAATCTTTCGTATTTTAATACTCCTTACAAGAAATATGTTGAAGATCTTGGACCTCCCAGGCCTAAGAGTCTTCCTTCGAGTGTAGTACCACCTGATCTTGAGCTGAAGCCTATCCCTGTCCATCTGAAATATTCATTCTTGGGTGAGAATTCTACTCTGCCTGTCATCATTTCTGCTGAACTTAATGAAAATCAAGAAGAGAAACTGTTGAATGTTTTGAAAAATTTTAAATCTTCCATAGGCTGGACGATAGATGATATCAAGGGAATTAGTCCTTCATTCTGTATGCACAAAATTCCTATGGAACCTGATCATAAGCCTAGGGTAGAATGTCAAAGAAGATTAAATCCAAACATGAAAGAAGTTGTGATAGAGGAAGTAATCAAGCTGTTAGACACTGGAATGATATATCCCATCTCAGATAGTGCTTGGGTTAGCCCTGTCCAGGTTGTCCCCAAGAAGGGAGGTTTCACTGTAGTAAAGAATGAAAAAAATGAAGAAGTCCAAGTTAGGAAAGCCACAAAATGGAGAGTCTGTATTGATTATAGGAAGCTTAATGCAGCCACTAGGAAGAACCATTTTCCTATGCCCTTACTTGATCAAATGCTTGAGAGGCTTGCTGGAAATGAATTTTTCTATTTTCTGGATGGGTATTCTGGTTACAACCAGATTCCTGTTGATCCAGAGGATCAGGAGAAGACCACTTTCACATGCCCCTTTGGAACATTTGCCTACCGGCGGATGCCCTTTGGGTTGTGTGGAGCTCCAGCCACCTTTCAAAGGTTTATTATGGCTATCTTTTCTGATATGATTGAGAGAATCATTGAAGTTTTCATGGATGACTTTTCTATAGTGGGGAGTAATTTTGATATTTGTTTAGGAAATCTTGAGTTAGTCTTAGAGAGCTTTATTGAAACCAACCTTGTTCTTAATTGGGAGAAGTGTCAATTCATGGTTACTGAAGGTATTGTGCTAGGTCATAAGGTGTCTAAGAGAGGTTTAGAAGTTGATACTGCGAAGATAGAAGTTATTCAAAAACTGTCGCCTCCTGTTAATTTTAAGGGTGTTAAAAGTTTTCTAGGGAATGCCAGTTTCTACCGGAGATTCATAAAGGATTTTTCTAAAATCACTAAGCCCTTGTGTTCCTTATTGGAAAAGGATGCACCTTTCAATTTTGATGAAAACTGCTTGAAATCATTTAATCTGCTTAAGGAGAAACTCACTACATCACCTATCATCACTGCACCTGATTGGAAATTACCTTTTGAACTTATGTGTGATGCTAGTGACATGGCTGTAGGTGTTGTCCTTGGACAGAGGAGAGATAAGAGGTTTCATGTGGTATACTATGCTAGTAGACTGCTAGATGATGCTCAAAAGAATTATACCACCACTGAAAAAGAGTTATTAGCTATTGTTTTTTCTCTGGAAAAGTTTAGATAGTACTTATTAGGCTCAAAAGTCATCATTTTCACTGATCATTCTACTTTGAAATACTTGATGTCTAAAAAAGAAACTAAACCCAGGCTGATTAGATGGATTCTGTTGTTACAAGAGTTTGACTTAGAAATTAGGGATAAGCAGGGAGATGAAAACTTAGTTGCTGATCACTTATCTAGACTTCCTGTTACTCAATTTGAATATGAAAATACTAGAGAGATTAACTCTTATTTCCCTGATGAGAAGTTGTTATCGGTGTCAGTCAGGAAATCTACTTGGTTTGCAGATTTTTCCAACTTCCTTGCAGTAGGTGTCATTCCCAAACATCTGTCTAATAACCAAAGAAAGAAATTCATTTCTGAGCTTAAATATTATCTGTGGGATGATCCCTTGCTGTTTAGGAGGTGTGCTGGTGGTATTCTTAGGAGATGTGTACCTAAGGAAGATATGTTGTCTATTCTTGAGAGTTTTCATTCTTTGCCTTGGGGAGGTCACCATGGGGGTTAGAGGACTGCTCAAAAAGTCCTACAGTCTGGTTTCTATTGGCCTACCCTCTTTAAGGATTCTAGGATCTTTGTGGTCGGTTGTGATAGGTGTCAGAGGCTGGGAAATGTGGGTAGGAAACAGGAGTTACCCCAGAAGGGTATTTTGGAGGTAGAGATCTTTGATGTTTTGGGGTTAGATTTCATGGGTCCATTTCCATCATCTCATGGTAATGAGTATATTCTTGTTGCTGTGGATTATGAGTCTAAGTGGGTTGAGGCAGTAGCTCTTCCCAACAATCAAGCAAATAGTGTGATAAAATTTGTGAAAAGAAATATCTTTACAAGATTTGGAGTCCCAAGAGCTTTTATTACTGATAATGTAACACATTTTAAGAACTATAAGTTTAAATATTTAATGAAAAAATATGGCTGTGTTCACAAAACTGGAACTCCTTATCACCCACAGTCCAGTGGATAAGTGGAAATTTCTAACAGAGAATTGAAACAAATTCCTGAGAAAACTGTGTCAAACTCTAGGAAAGACTGGTCTCTTAAACTGGATGAATCTTTATGGGCTTACAAAACTGCTTTCAAGACCCCAATAGGTATGTCTCCTTACAGGCTGTTGTTTGGGAGATGCTGTCATTTACCTGTGGAGTTGCAACATAAGTCTTATTGGGCAGTTAAGGCTCTGAACTTTGACTTTAAGAGTGCTAGTGATAGGATATTTCTTGAGTTGAGTGAACTTGATGAAATTAGAAGAGAGAGTTATGATAACTCAAGAATTTATAAAGAGAGGACTAAGATCTTTCATGATTCTATCATTCAAACCAAAGAGTTCAAATCTGGACAGAAGGTTATCCTCTTTAATTCTAGACTTAAACTTTTTCTTGAGAAGCTAAAGTCCAAGTGGACTGGACCGTTTACTATTGTGAGAGTTCTGAAAAATGTAGTTGTGGAAATAGTTGGTGAAGAGAATAAACCCATGTTGGTTAATGGGCAAAGACTGAAACTCTATTTTGAGGGGCAGCCAAAGGGTTTGGCTACTTTCACTGTTCTTGAATGAATTCTGGCTGGGGACTTTAAACCTAGCGCTGCATGGGAGGCAACCCATGGTCTTGTTTTGTTAATAAATAAAAATTATAATTAAATAAAGTCTAACTGAAGACTTTAAATTTAGTACTTCATGGGAGTCAACCCATGCTCTTTCTTGTGTTTACTTTTGTTATGTTCTTATTTTACTTTCAATAAAGTGCAGCTTTGCATTCTTATATATGCTCAGTCTTTGCTGGATACTTGTTCCTGGTCTATACACTCTGTTTTTTTAGGAATGCTGCTGCTGTCATATAAGGAGTGGAATTCCCATAGTCATTTTTGGACAATAACTTAGTCAGGGAAGTATTTCAACTTGCTGCATTTATTTTTCTGCTCCTTAATTCTCAAATAAAATTCTGCTTACTGAATAATTCTTCTTATATTATAAAATTCTGTTGTATGTCACTGCTTAGAAATAAAATTCTGCATGTGCCTCTTGCTAAAAAAAATTAAATTTCACATTGTTTAAACCATTCATTGCATAAACTTAAGTGTGGGGGGTTCATGTAGACTGAAAAATATTGTTTTGAATCTACTTGTATCTTTGAGGTGTTTAGCATGAACTTTGTCTACTGTATTGAACATTTTATTGAACTCAATCTGTTAAAATGCTTACACCCAATTAATTGTGCACCCACACATTATATACTTCTTTTGAGTTTTAATGAAAATATGTGTCACTTTAATGTGTGTCTAGATATGAACCTACTATTTATTTATTCATTGTGGCAAATAACATTTTTGAACTTCATTGAGACCCTTTATACATGTCATATTTCTACTTAATTGAAAACCTGTTTTGAACCTTAATTGATTAATTGTTCTTCTCCATATTTAGAAGTCAACTTTGGGGACAAAGTTGGGTTTTAAGTGTGGGGGAGGGGGTCAATTCTTGACTGTGCTAAACTGTTTTTAATTGTAAAGCACATCAAATACCATATCCCTCACACATACTGAATTCAGATTCGGTAAATCTAGAAAATGATCTCTCTTATGAGGAGGGGATAGTGAATATCTTTGACTATAGGGATAAATATCTACGCAATAAGAAAATTCACATAGTCAAAGTACTATAGAGAGACCATAAGTATGAGGAGGTGACTTGAGAATTGGAGGAATCCATGAAACAAAAGTACCCTCACATGTTTTCACCATTGTTTGCAAAATGATTTTTTTAGGAAAATTTTCTTAATGGGGGAAGAATGTAATGACCCATAATGGTATCAATGAAATTTCCATTCTAAATATATAATATAGTCATATTTATTGATATAACATTATATAATACACACACACCACATAAAAAAGCAACTATATTTTATTATATTAATTTAAAAATTAAATTTAGAGAATAAATATGGCCATAATAATTGAAAGTATTACAATGAGACATAAAATACAAAATAATACAATAATAATAGGAAAATTTGGATATGCTCGATCCCCCAGAATAATCTCATTCAAAAATAATGCTGTAGAAATGAATAAAAATAATAGTAATGACATATGCATTTTGAAAGTGAAAAAATATATATAAATTTTATAAAAAATAGAAGTGAAGCAAGAATTAATGAAATATGAGGTATTTATAGAAACCAAGGAACCAATATGACTACTACAAATCTGACCATTGGAATAGTAATCAAACTGCTGGAATTGTAATTTGACCATGAGAATAGTAATCTAACCATTAGGAAAATAAACATGACCATTGGGATAGTAACCTCACCTATGGAATTGTAAAATAATATTTAGGTATCATATAAAATTAAAATATGATATATTGATACTATGGTGCTAGTAAATAAATTTAAAAAAATGATCAATTAAGTGTTTGTATTTTTGTAAAACATTAATGTTTTAATTTTACTTTTATCATAAATTTTAATGATTTAATTTTTTTTATTTTAATAAATTTTTTTCATAAATTAATATTAAGTTTTAATATAATGATAATATAATTTTATGACACCATAAGTAAATTTTCAAAGGGTCATAAAATTGATCATAATATTAAAATTGACATTTTTCAAATAAATGATGATTTTATTTAAAAATTAAAATTATCATGTGTATAAAATTATTTTCATAAAATTATTTAATTTTTATAATCTACATGTCAAAAAATGGTTAGGGTGAACTTTTTGTATTTTTCTAAAATAGTTGATTTTTTAGTGAATAATGAAATATAGTAAAATATGGTATTTTGAATTATAAGCCAAATACATGATATTTTGAGTCATGGATGATATAATCACCCACTAGTTTGAACTCAAATTCACCATTTACTATATATACTCACAATAATCTTTACTATTGGTAGTGTTGATCCAAAATAATAAACTAATGAATATAATATTCAAAAACACCCCTATACTCCTTTTATATATACCACCCCTTCTCCTCATAACTTATAACCCTTTGAGATTTCAAAATTTCTACCAAATTATCTTCCCAATCCTTTGTTCCACTTCATAATACTACTGGTCTCATTGAAATATTATTTCAAGGATCCTTAAGTGGTAGCCTAAGAGGAGGTGACCAAAGGAAGAGGTAAAATTATTAACTAACCTCTTTCAATTTTATTATTCTTATACCACCCCCATATGTTCTCCATCAACATAAAAATAGTAACATATAAAACCTAAATATACTTATATTTTATTACTATGGTGTAATATCATTCCTATATCCTCATCTCAATTTATTCTTAAATGAAAGTGTTGTTCACAATATGGTTGGTTCACCACCTCCATGAACAACCCACTTCATTTTTACCCACTACCTTCAAGGATTATTATAGAAACAACATTATGATTAAATATGATTAAATAATAATATTATAACTTATTTCAAGTTCTATAATGTTTTAATAATCATTTAATTAAATAAAATGAATCTAGTTAGTGATGGCTGATAAAATGGTCAAAATGAACTAACTGTATAACATTATTGATTTTACTAAAATAATTGTCCCTAGTTTGGGACACGTATGGATATTTGAGACCATTTAAATTATTTTAATTACATTAATACCATTCCATTTATCTTCTAGAGTTTTATTACCATTTTAAAATAACTTCAATAATTATCCACAAGTGATCTAACATTGGAATCATGAAAAAAACACCCTAAAAAATAGTCTTTTTATTTGAATTAAATGGTTTTAAATGAACATAATATAAATATAATAAATCAAATATATATGAAAAAGGTTTTGAATAAAGTAATTAATTAGTTTAATTTTATTATTTAGTACATTAAGTGTAAGTTCATAATGATTCTGGAACATAAGGTAAGAGATCACTCTAAACCACACTTTTTATTTGGGTTATGACCTTTCTCTATCTAACCCACCTTCTATATATATTTGATTTTATGGGGTGATTCTAATATATATATATATATATATATTATATATACCTATCTTATCCTTTATTTTATGTATTCCCTAGGTTATCTTATGCAGTTTTAGGAGATCAAATTGATTTAGGATATCATTACAAAAATTAAAATAAAGAAATTTTAGTTTTGTTTCATACTGATGTTTTATGTACCTAGTCTTTCAAAGACCCTAAGAATTTTAATATTTTTTTTGTGTTTATTTGATTATTATGTTAAAAATTTTGTAATGATATGTGTAAAAGACTTGGGTTACTATATCTGACATGCCTCCTACACCCTAAACATCTCTATTAAGGAAAGTTACATGTGAGTCAACAAAATTTTAACCAGTCCATACCTATGTAAGGGGTGTAGTGTTAAAAAATAAAATAAGTATCCATAGTCATCTTGGTGCAATTTTATTGTCAAGTGTTGATAGAATATTTGTTTAGGATTCATAAGATATGGGACTCCACTCAACATATCAAAGAGCCGCAAGTTAATATAGTTGAAAAAAATAAAATCCAACCATAGAATCTTGGAGTAGAAGAGATTTCATAGTATAGTCTATAAAGAGAGTTTTAAGGATTATTTCTAATAGAATACTTAGATAATTGAGTATTATGAATTTAGTAGTTAATGGATACTAGTATTTGATAAAATAGTGGGATAAATTTAAGATTAATAAATCCATAATGTCTAATAATTGTTAATAAATATAAAAGTATGAATCTAGTAAAGTTTTAATTTGTAGAAAAATGGAAATTAATTCCATAGATACAGTGAGATTAATACTGAAAAAATAACATGTCCTAACTAGTACTGGTATAAGTTCGTAAATATAGTACTATGATATGAAAGAAAATTGTATATTCTAGAGTCTATAGATCCCCATGCCGATTGACCACAGAGAGGTGGGGGGGGGGAATGGAATCAGTGATTTCTTTTTATAAATTTTCTTTATTTTAATTTATCCTCTTGACCTTGTTAAGGTTCTTTATCCACTCAGTACTTTATCATATCCTCACCTCGTGTACAATAAAAATGAGAGAGAAAAAGAATCACATAATATTTATAAGGTTTAATATAAAAACCAACTCATTTCCAAGTTGGTTAGTGTTAGGACCAAGCTGATGATAAAGGTAATTGTATTTGAGTGTTGTATTTTGTTTTCAATGAAGTTTAAGAAGAAAAGAGAAGAAAGAAAAAAAATCAAATCACATTGTATTTCGTGAAATTCATACTGACCATCATATTTAAAAATGGGACTCACAATGATTGATAAGATCCATCAAATTTGGGGAAAGCTGGATGGAAGAAAAGGATCATTATATTCACACTAAATCTAGAATGAAAGGATCAATCATATTGAAAATTCATCTTGATAGAAGTAAATGATAATTAGATTCACTCTGAATCTGGTATGGAAGAAGTGATCGTAATGGGAGAATTATAGTCTGCTTGACTATAATAAATCAAATGTGATGTTGGTTTTATGATCTTGGAGTTCTCATAAATAATAAGTGAATAGTAAAACTTATGATGGAATCTTGATGAAATATAGGAAGAGAATAATCCTTTATTATTGAAAATTTATTAGAAAGAAGGAAAATAGATGATGTCAATTATATTCAGATTGATTGGATCTGAATGTGAAAGAAAAAGGGTGTTGGAGATCGTATTTACTTAGATCGTATTCAAGCTGAGTTGGAAAGAAGAATGTTGCTAAAAGAAAAAATGAACTATAACATCAGATTGTCATCTTATTCAAATGCATGAGGAAGTGATGGAACAATCTGAAATATATGAAAGAAGAGAGTTGGTTCATTAGATTCATAAAGGTTGAGAATGTTTGTGAAAAATGCTAAAAACTGAAGGTGCTGGTTTTCAGTTAGACCAAAAGCCAAAAGAAATAAATTTTAGAGAATGAAGTTGATGGGAAAATAGAAAGAAGTTTTCAATGATATTATATTTATAATAGAAAGAATCTACTGATTAGACTCGGTATGTCATCATAATCAAAGGAAGAATTTCTTGATACTGATGAATGAAAAGAAAAGAAAATAATGTGATCAATAATGTAGTCAACCATTCAAAAGGGGCTGAATTAATTTATTTATCGATCAAGTAGATAAATAGAAGATCTAATGTTGATAAAATACTTGAGAAGGATCAAGAATATTTTAGAATAGTTAATGAGTTCAATATTCTCCCTAAATTATAGGAAACATGAAAATTCAAAAAATTTGGGCGAGCAGGAAAGTTTTAGGGATTCCCACTAAAACTACTCTTGGGTCGCCTATAAAAGAGGTTAAGTACATCATAATTTTTTTATCAATAACTCTGATATACTATTCACATAAAAGTGATAAGCTTTGTCTTTATAGGGAGAGAAATAAGTTTTCCATATTGATCCTTTGCTGAAGAATTTTTGACAAAGAGAAGTTAAAGGAGAAGAGACAAGATTTCAAGGTTATTCAGTTGATCATCATATTCAGAGATCATTGTATTCATCTAATTACCATATTCTACTTGTAATCATATTTGTATGATCATCATATTGGGTTGGATAATCATATCAAGATTTCTGTACTGAGGAAGGAAGTTTTCTGATTTTTTTCAACTGTATCCTAATAGGGTTATTTCTATCAGATTGGGAAACCAGATTTGAAGAATATGATCTAATGAATTAGAGTGGTCTGATTGTATTGGGAAATCTAATTTAATTCTATATCAAAGTACATGAAGTTCTTACCATCTTCTAGGTAAGAAATTGTTTTTTTTAAAATAATACAATTTTGGAAGTTGAAAATAAGCACATGTGACATGAGTTGTTACACAAACATTGTTTTACCCTATTTGTGCTAAGAGGGTGCATACACACTTTTGGATTGTCTTCAAAGTGCTACATAAGTGAAAGGTTATATCATAATTTTTGTAATCCAAGGATTTTTTTCTAGTACATTATGTTGTATTGGATTATTTTCAAAACATACCATGGATGTAGCTATTCATATTGAATAATGAACCTTATTAATTCTTGTGTTCTTGTGGTTGTGCATTTGATTTGTTTTCAGTGGGGATTGAATTATTTAACCGAAGGAGAAGGCTGTTTCAAGGAAAATTAAAGGAAAAAGTATCACTAATTCACCCTCTCATCCTATTAGTGATACAATTATCCTGACTGGGAACTTACAAGTGGTATCAAAGGAGAAAGTTCCCTTAACTTATTCATTGCTGAAGTTTTGAAGAAAAGATGATGGAGAATTTGAATTATGTGATCAGTAAAGGTATTTCAGTTTTTGATGGAAAGAATTATCATATCTAGAAAGATATAATGTTGTAATATCTTATGTCTATTGGATATGATGTTCTTGAAGCTGAAACAGATGGATTTATTCCTATTAATGAAAAATTTCCTCTTATATCTATTGATAAGAAGAATCTTGAGAATGATGGAAGGAACAATAATTATTTATTATCATTACTTTCTGAAAGTGAATTCCTAAGTGTGAAAGGTGTGGCCACAACCAAAGGTTTTGGGATAAATAAAAAAACATATATGAAGGAAATACAAAAAATAAACAAGGAAAAGGTATAAATCTGGATATTTAAGTATGAATATTTGAAGATGGGTGAGTATGAATCTGTTGGGGACTTCTTTACAAGGGTAAATGACATTTTCAGCACTATCTAGTGTCTTGGTGAAAAGTTAGATGATTCTACAGTTGTTGAGAATATCTTGAGAATCCTTCCTGATATGTTTGATGCAAAAGTTTCTTTATTGTAAGATATAGATCAAGAAAAATTATCTTTAGATTATTTTCATAGCACTCTCATCACTTATGAAATGATAAGGGAGAAATATATGAAAAGAAAAAAAGTTGATAGAGAAATTTCTTTCAAGGTTGATAAGAAAGAAAAGTCAAAGAATATTATTATTTAAGATGAAGCTAGTGATTTTGATTTTAAAAATAAGGTATGTAAAAATCTTGATGAAATTTTATCCTTGATTTATAAATATGTTAAACGAGGTATATGGAAATACAAAAGGACACTTCCCTTAAAATGTTTTGAATGTGGAGCTGTTAGACACTTTGTGGTTAATTTTCCTTAAATAAAGAAAACAAGAGGATAGTGATGAAGAAGAAATAAATTCATGAAGATCATAAAAGAAATATAGAGATAAGTGGAAATCATATTCCACAGGGAGAGAAAGAAAATTCTTCAAATCTAGAAAAAGAAGTTTCTTATCTAAAGATAAAGAAGAAAAAGGCAATGATGCTAAAAATGAAAATTCTATTGAATATGGTATTGAAAATACTTTTATTGAAATAATGAATGATGAATAATTTAGAAGTAGTAGTTCTAAAGAAGAAGAAAATAAACATTAATTCCATCTAAAAGAAGAGTTGAAATAATTTTTGAAAAAGATTAGAAGACTTGAAAAGAAAAAAAATAAGTTGGAAGATGAATGTTCCTCAACAAGAAATCAGCAATGTTTTGTTAATGAGAGGGTGAAGCTGGTTTTCACAACCCATTCGAGAGGGGCCCATGCCATGACTACCCAAATCCCACCTCCAATAATCCAGGGGCTAGTGACTAGCACCGAGCAGGAATATCCTACAAATGGAAGGTATTCTTCTAAAGTACCCCCACACATATCCAAGCCACAAAATGATGAAATTAAAAAAGAAACTAAGTAAAAAATGCATACATTCCACTAAGATCCCACAATAGAGTGCGACAGTAAAAGTAATGGAAATAAACAGGGCCAAATACATGCCCAACACAAAGAGTCTGTAACACAAGTCCAACATGAAAGTAAAGGTACTGGGACTGCTATCTGAAAGCTGCGAGAACACACCTCAGTTTTTCTAGTCTCACTAAGCACCGTCTGGTCCTGGTCTACCTAGGACTCCATCAAAAGGTTGAATGTCTGCACAAGACACAACACGTGTAGGAAAGTCCCGTGTAAGGGTGAGTATAACAATACTCAGTAGGATACCCTGAAACCACAAAGAAATACAATAAAATAAGTAAAATCATCTCTACAGAGGTATATGTCTAAAAAACATATAACAAGAATATCTAGATATACTCAAGAGAGACACCACACCATCAGATAGTCATAACCAACTTCCAGCCATAGGATTCTACTCGAAGCACACTCGTTCTGGGGGAACTCACTCCTTAGTCCATGATATCATCAGAGACACTCTATGAAAAGGTCTAGTTCATTTGGGACATGCCCAAAGATAATTCATTGGTCAAGGAAGACCATGATACACAATGAGGGGGTTACACCGAGAACAGACCAAGGGACACTAAATATTACGCCCAGAATTGAGCAGGGGATACCACATACCCAATATGGATCAACACACTATGTAGGGGATCATGCCCAAAACCACTGGGGGATGGCATAGACCCTACCGATATGGCTCACTAGATAGAGGATCAGTACCCTACTCAAGGAGGTTACGTGATTCCACAAACTCTACTAGGGGTGATAGAGGATCACACTCTAGTATTGGGGAGGGATACGATACTCTATCTGAGACTCGACCTCTAGAGGGGATTATAATCCAGTGATGTGGAGGTAATGCCATACTGAACCCTTGATAAAATGACAAATGTAATGCTCTAAACCTATACTGGTCTAACTAAAAACTCACCACTTATCTCAAAATGACTGTCTCAATGTCATGGTCTCAATGTCATAGATGACTTGTCGATTGGATGCTCTGTTTAGGAGATAATCTCTATTAATAAAAACTTCTCGCAGGCCTATCGGGGGCCTCCAGACCTACCACCACAATAGGTACACCAACCACTGTGATAGGTACACATAACATCGTGGTTGACCACCATGGTCGGTTGACTTACAACATGGCCCGAACCTGCGGTCACTGCATAGCCGCGTGGTCGCTGCACCCATGGTCGAATGTCATGGTCGGTGCACCCATAGTAGATCGAGATACCGTGGCCCCTCGTTTGACCATCGTGGTCAACTAAAATCATCTCCACCTCGGTTTCCCTGGATTTGACCTGGGTCCGACTCAGGTTCGACTTGGCCCACTGGCCTGATCTGACCCGCTGACCTGACCCAGCCATCTACCTAACCCGGCCCACTGGCCTGACCCACTCCGCATCTGCCGCCGCTATGTGTCTGCTGCCGTGTCTATCACCACCACCGCCACATCCATCTCCACCATAGTCATGTCCCGCCTTCACCGTCACGTCCCACCACCATCACCATGTCACTAGTTGCCTCCTCCCATATGCGGTCTGCCACCACATGCTTCCCCTAGCCTCCAGTCACTGGTATTGTGCCTGTGGTCCCTTCCATGGACCACCGCACCTCCAATGATGTCCAAAAAATCAAACGAGTGTAGATCTAAGCTCCTCGTGTCCTGATATCCACAAATCCAGCCTTTGTTGTTGATTTTCCTCAGATCTGAGGGTCTGATCATATTCAGAACCACCCAAAAATGTCAAGTTGGGAACTACAAGGTTCCAATGGTGATGAAAGTGAAGAAAAGAGGGATTAAATCACATGATAAAAGGTTTATCATCATTTTCCAAACATTCCTAGCCAAGGATCATGATTGTGGGATTCGGGTTAGAAAACCACATCAAATAAATCCTGATAACTCTGAAACAAACACCATCCTAAAAATATGATCGATTGACAGGATAATCTATTCTTAGATTTGTCCATATTTTTCATAAGAATCAAGAATGTGGAATTAAATCAATTTATCATACACCCTACCTCAATTTGAATAAATTGTCGATGAATAACAATTGCGTTTTTATCGTTGATGATTTCTACATATTCCGTTGGTGCAATTATCTGGGATCCGATCTTAATCCATTGTCATTTGGCTGAGATAATTCTTTGAAGTTCTCTAAAATGGTCCTCCAGTGTCTCTAGGGTTATGAAGTCAACCCTAGATTTCCAACATAAGGATAAATTTAAAGGAAAAGTCATCATTTTAGAAATAATTTTTTTAATAAATTATTTTATTCCTTTTTTATCCCGACATATTTTTCCTCAAAAAACCCACAAAAATTAAATTTAGGTTGTGTGTAGGGTAAATCTACTATTTTTAACTCAATGCTGCCCTAATATTTTTGATCTGGGAAATCATTAAAGAGTTATTAAACTTTTTCAAGAAAACTGTGTGTGTGTTCTATTAAATATTTTAATATTTTTCCAACATTTATACTGGGCACAATGGGCCTTAGAATCGCACGACATCTCAACACCTGGTCTTGAAACAATTTCATATAATTTTCAAAAATAATACACAATAAATATGGGACATTACACTAGTAAAATAAATTGATGATATGAAGAAATATCCTCAAGAAGAAAAGAATCATAATGAGCATCTGAAGGTGAAGTTGAAAGCAAAAGAGGAAGAGTTATAACTTGTCCAATAAAAACTCTCTAAAGATGAAGAGAAAGGCACAAGTTATAAAAACTCTATTACTGAAGTTGGTGAAAGTTATTTTAATGATAAACCTGTGAAGGTTCAACAAAAGTTACCTTCAAAGGTTGAGAAGAAATATGAAATTGTTTCTGAAAAGAAGAAAGATGGGAAAGTTATATATGTGGCCAAGACCAACAATGTTGGGAATTTAGAAGTTTCAAAATACCTTGAATCCAAAAATATTTCTAATACTTTTATATCCAATAATGATGAAAAGAAAAGTAAGACTCTAATTGATAACAAAAAGGTTGGTGTCTTAGAAGAGAAATAAAAGAAGGTTGCTGAGAAACATATTCACAATTCCAATAGTATGGAAGTTTCAAAGGAAAATTCTATTTCTATGGATATTTTTGTTATTGTGGTTTATTTCCACATACAGAAAATAGGTGTTGGTTTAACCAAAAAATTTATTTTATCCAAGTAGTTATAGAAGACAAAGCATGAGGGAGAGTTAATCTACTCAAAGAAAGGATTCAGAAAAGGTTGTTTCAAATAAACCTAGAAAGGCTGGAGTAAAAAATGGAAATAGATTCCAACCCCTAGAAACTATTTTCAAAATTTTTGAACAACTTGGAAACCCTGAAAAATGGTGTCTTTTTTTGTTACCCACACAAGTAAAATTTTCTTAACAATTCTCAGATACTGAAAGTAAAGAATGAAAATGAAAAATAAAAACCTCTTGTTGTTAAAACTGCTTTAAAAGCATAAAAAAGAGAATTACCTAGAATTATTTATATTGTGTTTTCTTCTCATATGACATAATATTTGAAATTGTTGAATAATTTGAAAGAATTTAAGGAAAGAACAGTGAAATTTGACAATAATGAATCCTTGAAAATAAAAGGTGTCAGATCAACCATCACTGGGAAAGAAAAGATGAAGTCCATGAAAAATCTATATGTTGATGGGATAAAATACAATTTTATAAGTGTTTCACAATTTTTTGATGAAGGTAACAAATTTATCTTTATAAAATATGTATTTTTTGTGAAAAGTGAATAGGGTGGAAATATTGTTACAAAAGGACAACATACAAAAGGAAATTTTTTTCAGGTTGGTTATATTCTAAAATATTGTTACATGGGTATGGTAGAAGAGAATAAATTGTAGAATAAAAGTCTATGAAAGATGGGTAAAAGAAATAATGTTTGATACATTCCTGATTTTAAAAGAATAAGAGACTAGTGTTATTCTATTTTTCATAAAGGAAAGATTACAAAATCAATGCACAAGAAAGTTGAGATTTGTTCAGGACAACCCCTGGAGCTAATTCATTTTGATATTTGTGGGACAATGAGAAAGCAATAAAAAATGGAGATAATTACTAAATTACTTTCATTAATGATTTTACTCTCATTACTTCTGTTATGTATATAAAACCTAAGTGAGATGCTTTTAAAATGTTTAAAAGTTTTAGAAGGAAATCTAAGAAATAATGTGAGAATTCATTAAAGAAGTTGAGAATAGAAAATTTTTATGAATATAGAAGTAAATAATTTTAAAGTTATCTTAAGAATCATAGAATTCGGCATTACTATAGTTCCCCATACACTCCTTAAAAATGGGGTTACTGAGAGAAAGAATAGAATTTTGGTTGAAATGGGAAGAACCATGTTACTTGAAAATGGACTTTATCATTACTATTAGAGGTAATCCATGAGTAATACTGTTTATATTTAAAAATGATTAGGCTTGGTTCAGATATGACTCCATATGAATTGTTTTATGTAAAATTTACAAGTTTGAAACACTTAAGAGTTTTCGGGAGTCCATGCATTATAAAGAAGAAAGGTGGAAGTTTTGAAAAGTTTGAGCAGAAAGGTAAAGATGGAATATTTATTGGCTATGATCCAAAAGGAAGATCATATAGATGTTTCAAAAAATTAACAAGAAGAATTGTTGATTATATTTATTTGAACGTAATTGAAAGATCTTATGAAGACAAACATGCTCAGGCAGTCAAGGAAGATGAGCAGGATAAAGAATTTTTTTTGGTAAGGATACAAACAACTATAATCCTACTCAAGAAGAAGAATCAAACTTATCTATTTATAGTGATGAGGAAGATACTCTAAAATCTCATCCTAATATGAGGAAGCATGTGGAAGCTCTAAATATCATTGGTGATCAACATTAGAAGGTTCAAACAAGAAGAAACAAAAAATTATATTACATATACTTAGTTATATTCAAAAGGTGAGCTGAATGATGTAAAAGAAGATTTTGAGTATCTGTAATGTGTTTTAGCTATGAATGAAAAGTTGTATCAGATTGAAAAGAATGATACATGAGAACTTGTATCCAAAGAAGATGAAAAAAACATTATTGGAACAAAGTGGAGTTTCTAGAACAAACTGAATGAATAAGGTGAAGTAATAAGAAACAAAGAAAGATTGGTTTAGAAAGGGTATTCACAAATTTAAGATATTGATTTTTTTGTAACCTTTTCCCTAGAGGAAAGATTAGAAACAATCAGAATCTTTCTTGCTATTACTGCACAATAAGGTTGCAAGATCTTTCAAATGGATGTCAAACCCATATTCTTAAATGGTGATCTTGATGAGGATGTTTACGTTGAAATACCTTATGGATTTGTTTTTGGGAAAGATGAAAGTTATGTGTGAAGATTAAAAAAATCATTGTATGGGATGAAACAAGCCCTGAGGTCATGTTAATCCAAATTGGATACATGATTTTGGAAGATGGGTTTTGAGAAAGGAAGAGTTGATAACAATATTTATATCAGATAATTTTAAGATTATTCCCTCATCATAATTATTTATATAGATGACATTATCCTTTCTATGAATACTGAAATAATTTGGGAAATGATTTGCTAAATATATGAAAAAGGGTTTTGAAATGTCCATGTTGAGGGAAATGAAATACTTTCTCGAGTTACAAATTTTACAGAAGGAGAAATACATTTTTCTTTCTCAAGAAAAATATTCTAATGAACTGCTTAAGTGGTTCATCATGAAAAAATCGAATCCTATTTCCACATTGAATTCAATGGGGACAAATTTTTATAAATATGGATATGGAAATAAGTTAATCAGAAAGAATTTCAAAAGATGGTTAGAAGTTTGATGTATTTGATTGCCTCAAGACCCAAAATTGTTTATGTTGTTACCTTATGTGAAATATTTTAGAGTGCTCTAAAATAATCACATTTACATGATGGAAAAATAATTCTTAGATACATTAAAGGCACAAAAAATTTCGGTATCAGGTATGACAACTCAAATAGTATTGATTTATTTGGGTATTCAGCTGTTGATTGGTCAATAAATATTGATAATAGAAGATCCATAACTGGTGGAGTATTCTTTCTGGGAAATAATTATGTTAGTTTTAATTCAAATAAACAAAATTTATTAACTATTAGTATGACTGAAGATGAGTATGTTTCTTCCACTCAAGACACTACTCAACTTATGTGGATTAAAATTCAATTAGAAGACTTAATTTTTGAAGTGAAGTTAACCTTGCTCTTGGGCTGTGATAATAAAAATGCAATCAATATAACCAGGAATATAGTTCAAAATTCTCATTCAAAACATATTGATATCAAATATAATTTTATCAAAGACCATTTGGAGAAGAATTAATTGATGCTGGAGTATGTTCCAACATCAGAACAAATTGCTGACATTTTCACAAAACATTTACCAAAAGAATCCTTTTCTAAATTGAAGTTGAACATGGGTGTCCAACCTCTTTCTCATCAGTGTTGAGGTATGTGTCTTTTTTCCCTCTCTCACCTTACCTTTGGATAGCATTTTTAAGGGGGAAAATTGTTTCATAATTCTATCCTTTTGTATAAATATAAAAGGGGTATTTGTAGGTAAGATGTGAATTCAGAATTGTATTGTGTGTGAAGTATTATAATTGTTTATTGGAGTGGTTGTAGGAAAAAATTTAATATATATTACAAGAATTTTAATGAGATAAGTAAGAAATGTTCAGTAAGAAAAATTAATAAGGTTTTCATAATCACTTCTTTTAGACAATACAGTTTTGTTGTCAATGATTCTTAATTATTATAATGAGTTAGCTCACGTAGGCTTAGAATTGTTGATAAATAATCCATTTCTTAAGGATACAAAATTCAGTGATTTATGAACCTTGGTTGACAAAAAAATCGAAAGGGGGATATTTTTAGGAAACAACTGGCAGGGAAGGTCATTGTATTCAAGTATTGTCTTTTATTGTCAATGAATTTTAAGATGAAAAGAGAAGAAAGTAAAAATCACATCAATTTGTATTTAGTGAAATTCATATTGACCATCGTATTTAAAAATCGAACTCAAAATTCTTGATAAGGTCCATCATATTCTGGCGAAGCTAGCTGGAAGAAAGGGATCTTCATATTCACACTGAATTCAGAATGAAAGGATTGATCGTATTGTAAATGCATCTTGCTGGAAGTAAATGGTCATGAGATTCACTCTGAATCTGGTATGGAAGAAGTGATCGTAATGGAAGAATTAGAGTCTTCTTGACTATGATAAATCAAATGTGATGATACTTTTCTGATCTTGGAGTTCTCGTAAATCATAATTTAATGGTAAAACCTATGATTCAATATTGATTAAAGGAAGGAATACAAGAATCCATGACGATGGAAAATATGTTATAAAGAAGGAAAATAGATACTACCAATCATATTTATATTTATCGGATCTGAATGGGAAAGAAAAAGGCTACTGAAGATTGTATTAATCTAGATTGTATTCAACCTGAGTTGGAAAGAATAATCTTTCTAAAAGAAATAAAGGCACTGTAGCATTGAATTGTCATTGTATTCAAAGGCACGAGGAAGTCATGACAGAAGATGAAATTTTTTAAATAAGAGAGTTGGTTCATCTGATTCATAAAGTCTGAGAATGTTTTTGGAAAATGTGAAAAACCAATGGTGCTGGTTTCTATTCAGAATAAAATAATAAAAAAATATTTAGAGAATGAAGTTGATGGGGAAAGGGAAATAAGTTTTCAATGGTATATTATTCAGAATAGAAATAATATACTGATCTAACTGGGTATGTTATCATAATCATAGGAAGAATTTATTGAGACTGATGAAGGAAAATAAAAGAAAATAATGTGATAAACAATGTATTCAACCATTCAAAATGGTTTGAATTACTTTGTTTATCGATTAAGTAGATCAAGAGAAGAGATGAATTTGATATAATATTAAAGAAGGATCGAGAAGATTTGAGAAGAGTTGATGAGGTCAATATTCACCCTAAATTCTAGGAAACATGAAAATTTGAGAAATTTGGGTGAGCAAGAAAGTTTTGGGGACTCATGCCAAAACTTATAATAGGTCACTTATAAAAGGGGTGAAGTACATCATACTTTTATGATCACTTACTCAGATTTACTGTTCGTATAAGAGAGAGAAGCTATGAATTTCTAGGGAGAGAATGAAATTTTCTATATCAAGCCTTTGTTGAAGAAGTTTTGATGGAGAGAAGTGAAAGGAGAAGAGACAATATTGTAACATTATTCAGCCAATCATCATATTCAGAAATCATTAGATTCAACTGATTACCATATTTTTCTTGTCTTTGTATTCATATGATCATCATATCAGGATAGATAATTGGATTAGGATTTCTGTATTAGGGTTTTTGGATTGAGGAAAGATGTGTTTTGAATTGTCTCAACCATATTTTGAGAGGGTTATTTCTATTGTATTGGGAAATTAGATTTAAAGAATCGTATATAAAGAATTGTAGTGGGATGATCATACTAGAAAATCATATTGAATTATATATTAAAGTCCTTGAAGTTTTTACCATATTCTAGGTAAGAAAATGAAGAATTGTTTTGAAAAGAATACATTTGTGGAAATTGTTAAGAAGAAAATGTAACATGAGTTTTTACCCAAACATTGTTCTACCCTATTTGTGCTATGAGGGTGTACACACACTTTTGGATTGTCTTGAAAGTTCTACATGAGTGAAAGTGTATTTCCTACACATTTTAATCCCAGGATTTCTTTCTAGTGGATTGTGTGGTATTAGATTATCTCCAAACAATACCAATAACTTAGTTATTTGTATTGAATAGTGAACCTTGTAAATTATTGTGTACTTATTTATGTGTGTTTGATTTTATTTTAGAATGGATTCAATTCTCTAATAGGTGGAAAAGGCTGTTTCAAGTAAACTTAAAAGAAAAAATATCACTATTTCACCCCTCCCCCTCTCAGTGATATAATTATCTTGATTGGGAACTTACAATTAGACACCCCAAAAATGGGTTCTCTACTAAAATATTATTATCAATTATAACAGTCTCCTGATTCAAAAGGATCATGATTGGTTATACCCCTAATTAATTGTTTTTTTAAAGCAATTACTTATTCTCTCCACTAATCAATCCTCTAGATATGTATGATTATTTTTTACATCCACCAACTCTTATTCCAAGATTGGTTATACTCCCCAACCATATTTTATTCCTTAACTATTTATACTCCCTATACCCATGCCTCTTCACCAACTAGATATACCCCCCAATTATAATATCTTTCTCTTTCTGTGTTTATCCAGTAGCAGAAAGTCCCCCTTATTCTGAGTGATCATCCTCTATGAGCCTATAGGATCAGGATTTCACATATAATCATTTAACATCTTCAGAAACATCTTAGAATAGGTATATTGGTCTTGAAACATATTCTAGATCTGATTTTATATGCATTCTACTTATCTTTCTCAAATATTAGGTATATCTCCATCATGGAATCTTTTCTTCGGATCAACCTGTCTCCTCGATACTTGATGTATTGGTCTCTTAGTATGATATTTCAATATTTAAAATAGTTCTCTCAATGTTATTCAAAATTTTTAACCTTTAATAATAGAAAAATATATTTATATTCACATAATAAAATCATGTGAATATCATGTTTCCATTCAAACTTGGAAACTCCTCAATTATCAGTATAATTTTCTTTCTCTTGAATGTGTTTAAAACACGGTTGAAGCTCATTTAAATCCTATATAAAAACAAACTTTTAATCCCTATAATACATGGTCTTTTAAATAACTACATTAGATTAAATATCACTATCTTATCAACTCATCAAATCTTGCCGGTTTTAAATACCCCATGGACTTAGGCTCTCATATTTTTTTCTTCAATCTGTATTTGATTTACTATGGCTTCTCCTCCTCAAATCTCACTTATAAAAAATCATATGAGATCTCAATTTTCATGTATTCATGCATCTTTTCCATGTGGATATTCCTATTTCTAGAATTTAAAATTCTAAAAATCACACCCAATATGTAAGGATATAATCCCTTATGTTATTCTCGAACACCTACATTAATATTATACACTGATTGAATTCTCCTATATAATCCACTTTGGTTGCATCATAACATGTCATCCCAAATACCTACATGAATATTGAATTTGAATACATAGAATTATTTTTATACATAAATATTCCTATGTCACTATGATTTCACCTATATCACAGGATCAAATATATGGATTTTTATACATGATGGAAGTCCCTTACATGAATCTATAGTATTTCAGACATCACTCGAATAGACTCATTTCCTCTTCATATGATTTCCAAACCTTCTAAATCAATTAAAAACTTCTAAAACATGTTTTATATATTTATATTTTATCCATCAACACTTTTCTTTGATTCCTTTGAATATCATCACAACAATCATTACATTAAATAATGTCACATTGTATTGGATCAGGAAATGATATCTTAAAGCTGGAAACCTCATTATTGTTTTACATAGAACATGGAATCACCTTAATAATATTATAGACATACATGGATTATTTATCAAGACTAAAATCAAATTCATGTTCATGGATTCATAACAATAATAAAGTATTATTGGATTCACTATGCACATATTGAGTCATTGATAACAAATTTAATTCTTACTTGGATAGTTTAATACCCCCGTTGTTTTTTTTAAATTACAATCCTAAATGTTAATATGTGTGATCATATGTATTCTTTATCTTCCACCATATTGATAATAAACAAAAAAGTTAATGTAAGGTACTTATCATATTTTTCTCTACCTTTTATGGAACTCACACTTTCTTCCCCATTTTTTGGAGAGGGATGATACCATATGGTTCTCTTAGAACATAGCTTTTAGTTGGTATACTCTAATTCTATATGGGCCATCCTAGTATAGAAAATAAGAGATATAAAACTAAGGTTTTCTATACTATCCATACACTACCATACATGTGATACAATGCTGAGAATATCTTTTTAGAGGTTGTTTCATTCAGATTTATCAAAATAAATATATAACATTTACACAACTCAATAAACCATAAAAAAATTATGTGAAAGTTAAATAACTCCCAGTTTTCTCATCCTTTTGTCAATAAACACCCCCATAATAGGTTCATTTAATATAATCAATATAAGGGTTTTCAGTGTGCTTTTTATACCTTACAACCTATAGTTTTATAATCTATACAAACTTTCAGGTTCACTAGAATTCAGTTAATTGATAGATTATCCTTAATATTTCTCCCTATTAATGTATTTACCCTTGTTCCTTTTATTTTGATGAGTTTCCAACCATGAAAATATATGTAAAACTAAACTACTTTTCTATCCAAATGATAGACTCACACATATCCTTTAATTCTATACAAGTTATCAAACAACATATAAAATAATAGGGAATAAGGATGGATACCATGCTATTTTAATGAGAGTATAAAGTATGAAAATTGATCCCCAATCCATACTTATTTTCCTCATTTTATTTTATACTTTTTGAAATTTCCTTATCCACTTTTTCTATTAGAGAATAAGATACTTTAGGTGATTTCATATTATTCTTTTATACACTTAGATATTTAGGAAGTTAGTTCTTACACTTTCTTGATAAATTTTCTAACATCTTGCACCTTGCACACAAGGAATATACATTTAACTTTTTCTTCTTGGTAAATCCTCAACTTATTCATAAGGAGTGTTAAAAACTATAGAAATCCTTCTATCATTGTTTTTGATTTATCCCCGTTTTAATTCTAACTTGATTCTATCCAATTTATATTTTATGTCTTGATTATAAAGGTCCATGACGTGGCCTCTATTTACACAATAAAATAATATCCTCTTATCTAGTGTGACCTCATTCTCATCAGCTTTATTTTGGAGTTTTAGGTGGCCCCCCGTTTGTTTTTTCCATAAGAATTTTTTTACCTATTTCTTCACCTGTTTCTCCTTTTTTTTGGGCTTATATTACCATTAGTATTTGTTTTGTATTTTATGAGTACATACCTATATTCATTAATAAAAATTACCATATAGGTTATAGTATTTACATAAATTCTATAAATGTTTAAATATGTTTTTAAAAGATATATTCTTATGTTTTTTAGTAGGTTTATTCTCACCTTTAGTTCTTATCCTCCATATTACCAGACTTATAAATTTTTTATAAGTTGAAAGCTTATTCAAAAAATTAATGGCCATAATCATGAACCTCTAGCAATACCAAAAATAGTCTAAAAACCTCATTCTTTTACATAGAGTTTCAGTCTATATAGATTTATAAGCTTGTTGTTTTTGGACTTTTCAATGACTTTTTGTGGGTTTTTCAAGGATAAAATATTATAGGACTTACTCAATTTTACCCTTGAAATAATATTTTTCCCATAATTTTTAGATTCTTACATTTGTATAGTTTTTTGGATTTTATCCTAAACTTATAGAAAAAACATATTTAGTAGAACTTGAATTAAATTAATTATGGGATACCTTTTTATTTGAGGATGAAGAATATCATAATCTATTTTACACCATTTTGAGTCTTATTTGATGCACAACCCACTTCTGATGTCTATGTGGCAACATTTATTTTCTCAGAAAAGTGTGAAGTTTGAGTTTTTGATTCATCCAAATCTATCAGTTCAATTCTTATCTCTAGACACTTTTGGTTGATAATGTTATTATAATCCTAAAAAAATCATTAATTATATTCCCAATTATACTTCCACTAATTAAATTCATCTTCATTATTTTTTTGTTCTTCTTACAACTGATTATCAAGCTCCTTTACTCTATTTTCCATGTTTTCCAGTTGGTAAGTATTGACAGTTATAGATACTTGATGCAATTTTTAAAATGACTAGTATACTTAAATTACTATGGTTTTAAATACTT
The DNA here is from genome assembly GCA_963277665.1 of Viscum album. Classification (NCBI taxonomy): domain Eukaryota; kingdom Viridiplantae; phylum Streptophyta; class Magnoliopsida; order Santalales; family Viscaceae; genus Viscum; species Viscum album. The sequence goes on from OY728148.1 coordinate 400,566,803, forward strand.
CTCATAAACTAATATTTTCATTTCCTCAATTGATTAAACATAACTTTCATTACAAAGTGTAATTATTTTATCCTTTACTTTAATTATATTTGTGATGGTGTCGCAAATCCCATCATTTTTAGTCAATATTTATTCCATTGAATTAACCTATTCTTGTAGCTATGATTTCTAATCCTAAAATCCCTTGATAGTTCTGAGAATACAACTTACTACTTCTTTGGTAATTTTCTTCCTAGGATCTTTAATTTTAGAAAATATATTACTAAGTGATGTATCATCACATCTTGAACAAGATTCCTTATAATATTCATAATTAAATAAATTATTAAAACTTGTACCACTATTATTACCTTGATTTTTGTGTTGTATCTCCTTTTATTTTTATATTTTTCATTAGCTTCATTTCATCTCTTTTATTATTATTTTTTTGAGTACTAGTAGAAATCTATAGATTTTCATCAATAAGATCATATTCACTTTTCTATATCTAAGGTATTGGGGTGGGGGGAGGTGAATTAGTGGTTTATTTTTACGAATTATATTTATTTGAATTCAACCTATTAAACTTGTTATGGTTCTTGATCCGCTCAATAGTATTTAACAACATTACCTCATGTGCAATATTTATGAGATAGAGAGAGAGAAACACATAGTATTTACAAGGTTTAGTATAAAAGCATACTCATTTCCATGTTGGTTAGAAACCTCGATATGGATTATATACTATAATATTATTATCAATTACAGAGGTATCCATAGTCTATTAGATTTTGAATGGGTATACCCCCCAATCACATATCTTCGTAAAAAAACTAGTTATACTCTCCAGTAATCAATGCTTTAGTTTTTTCTAGTTATCCTCCACAACCACCAAATCTTATTCCATGATTGGTTATACCCATAAACGTTTTCTCCTCATTGAACAATTGTATTCCTCGGTCCCAAGCCTCTTTAGAAACTAGTTATACCACTGAGTTACAATATCCTTCCCTTACTATGTTGATCCAATTTTAGAAATTCCTCTTCCTTATTCAGAGTGATCTTTCTCCTTGATCCTATAGGATCATTATTTTTCATTAACTCCTATAATAACATTAATAGATTCTCAGTACAAGTTTGTTGGTCTTAAAAATACTTCCATATTTGATGTAATATGGATTCTCCTCACTCTCTGTTAAGACACCTTAGGATGTGAGGGTGAAAAGGTAGCTTACATGAGACTCATGGATAGCATAATTTATATTTACATCATAATACTTTAATTAATTTCTAGTGAGTTGTGAAAGTAACAACAAGAAATGGATTGTTTTACTATGTTGTCTCATCTTTGAGAAGTTTTTTGGGAGAAAGTGAAGTAAGAAATGACTAAGGCTATGATTTACACTAAACATGTGTATATTTAATGATGTATCATGATCTTTTTGTACATCATATTCTTTCATACTTTTCAAAAATTACTCTAGTTTCATTTAGGATTATAAAAATTTTTTTATGGAGAAATGACTTCAATATATTTTGGATAATGCTTTCAAAATTGATAAGAACTTGAAGAAAGATAAATATTTAAATATTATAGTGAAAAAATTGAAAAAAATGTTAAAAACCCATGACCATTTTTAAGTAAATGGAACTTTTTCAATGTATTTATAAGAAAACAAAGGTAAATAAGGATCACATCAAACATGTTACTATTTATTTTGGATGTATAAAGAAAGGTCATTGTAAGAGAAATTTCAATGAATTAAAGTAGAAAAAAATAGAGGATTTAACTTCATGTATATTCATCATTTTATAATTTTGTCTTAATTATTGTGTATTAGATAATACATGCGTTTCACACATTTGTTTCCAAATACAATTACCAAGTGAGTTTAGAAACATTACATTAAGGAAGGTGAATTCTCCAAGTATCCTCGGAAGGATGATTCCTATATTAGCAATGAGAAGAAAATGACTTATTTTTCCAAGTTCATTGATTCTAGTTGAACTATTTTTTAGTACCAAGTATAAAAAAATTATATCATTTTCCCATTATACACATTGAGACACTTTTTAATTTTGGAATGGATATTTTCTATGTTGTCTCATACCCAAAAAATCATTCAGTAATACTTGAATAATTTAAAATAGATGAAGATTATAAAATAAAAGACTCAATAAAACCCAGTTGTGTAAGATAAAATTTGTTCAAGTAAATCCAAAATAAAATGTTAAGGAAATACGAAGAAGGGTTTTTATACTCATTCTGAGATAAAAATATTTGGTATTAGACATAATTTATTACAAAGTATAATGAAAAATAAAACTTAAGCATTAAGGGTGATAAATCCACAAAGATTATATAACATGTTCAATAAGATTCATATGAACTATTTCAAATAGAAACTAGTGGTAGATTTATGCTCTTCATGAGATTCCTTTAAGAAATTAAATCAATGTAAAAGTTAAGAAAGGGATATGATTGGTAAGAAGATAATTGAAGAAATACCAAGATTGTAAGAGCAAAAATATATTAACCAAGAATATATCAATCATTGAAAATGTAAAGTGGAGTAATTACTAAACACACATTTCCTTATACACATTATATCCATGATTTAGTAAAATGATGATTGATAATGAGTCTTATAAATTTTGTTAAGTAATCAATTATCTTTTAAAGAAAATATTTATAAATAGAAGAATTTATCCTTAACCATATGCTAACTATGATGATAAATGGATATCATATGAGTTATAATATGAAATACATTATTTTACTGCTTGTGTTTAGATTCAAAATGTTTGCTAAGAAAAATGCAATAAAAAAACTTGCATTAAGAAAAACACACAGTGCATGTCATGTAATTATCATAAAGGATTTATAGGATATTAAATATATCCCCAATACAGAAATTTTGTAGCCAAGTTTAGGTATATATTTATATAATAAGATTAACATATCTATTTGAGACAGTAAGAGAAAATAGACTTGGATAAAGTTAAGGCTTGGGATGCACACGTAGTTAGTATAGGAACAAGTTCCACAAGAGATTATGGGAAAGTATAAAACTAAGAGAGATAGTTTTATTATAAAAAATTTAGGAGATATATTAATTATTATGAATAATACTACCTTATCCTACATATAAGTAGTAAGTTGAAAATTATGTAATCTGACAAGGGAATATGAATCCAAAAAAGGGGATTTCATGTATCAAAACGAAGATTGGATTTATGTAATTTATCTAATTGATGTGAATCCCATTAGGTTAGAATGTGTATTCAAAATAAAAATAAATATGGATGGTAAAGAGATTGCCTATAAATAAATATTTATTAAAAGATTAAGATCAGTTAAAGTGTTGATTGTGTTGAAACCTTTTCACTAATAGAGATACTGAAATCCATTTGAATTCATATTTCCATAATAATTATATTGATATAAATGTTGTAAGGATCCATTTATGGATTATAGTTGGCATTAAATCATGGTATAATTATTTTTCCATGTTTCTATAATATGTTAGTAGTAGTTCCACAGATTTTTAAGTAAAATATTCTAATGAGATATGGAAAAAAGTTATTAGTATTATAGTTAGTTAAGACCAATTTGAAAGTAACTGTCCAAAGATTTAATTAAAGTAGTAACCAAAATTATAAGGAAAAAAATCTACTAAGTTAGATCAATGTGTTACTTAGAAAATGTAAAATTATATATAAATACAAATTATCGATAAATACAAGTTTTATTAATTCAAGAGAGAGTTGTTTCCAATGTCACATGGAAAAAATCACTCCAAGAAGAGAAGTATAATAAACATGAGGAGATTATAATGGTGAGTATAAATCCATATGATTCATTGATGGATATATAAAATATTCTATGATATGTATTAGATATGATATTTCCAATACAAACATTATGATAGGAAAATATCAGATGAATATAGGTTTTCTACATGGGAAGTAGTCAGAGCTATCCAATAGTACTTGAAAATGTACAAGGGATATGTACCTTGAATTTAGAGAGAGAAAATACTTGTTTTTAATTGGACATAAACTAGTATTCCAATGGATTTTTTGATATTATATCATAGTTAGGATAAGGAAATGAGAAATAGAATCTCATTGAATCAAGAATTGTCCATTTATATAAATAATGAGTATGGTGAAACTTTTGTTGCAACTAAAGAAACAGTATCAAAAAAAATGTTTCTACTCATGGAATCATACCTAAAACATAAAGTATAATCATGATATAAATTATTATATACTTAAAATAATGGTACTAGGCAAGTTATAAAATTTATGATAGAGACAAAAAGGGATATACTCAGGGATATCATATCTTGACTTATTTTACCCAAGGAGAAGAATAAATAGATAAAAGTGTATCCATGTAGGAAAACATCACATGATCAATGAATAAATCCATTAATATAGCATCCCATCTTTTTATAACATAATTTTCATTTCATTACACGGAACTGAGGATCTTTAAGGTTTAGTGTCTTGGAAACTAGGAACTTAAAACATGAAAACATAAAACATTATTCTTAAACACTTGAAAGGCTTCTCCTCATGTTCATCCTAGGATCATTACTGCATCTCATAACCTGGGGACATACATCAAAAGAAAGGGTGAGCAGAAGGGCCAGTAAGAGAAACCAGAGAAACATTTTACATGTGAACTTGAGATACTTCAATAAGGTCATGAAAATAACATTAAGGCATGAGAATGAAATCATGAGATACATCATAATAAAAATAACATTTTTCATAACTTGAAGATGTGGCTACAACATTTAATATTGACAATCGTTTCATTTCACCAAGGTCCATCCCCAAGGTGTCGTTAAAATTACCAAGGTTATTCACCAAGGCGTCGTTAAAATGTTCATCTCTAGAGATTAAGTCTTTACCCAATGCATTGGAGCGCTATCAGGGCGCACCCTTAAATTTGCCTTTATTATCATGTGAGCCACATATATCATCATCAAACATTTCATAAATAACCCATATAGCATAAAATAAATGGGTTTCATTTCATAATCACAACGTTTTAAAAACTGCTTTAAAGACATGATCTTTACGTCACTTTAAAACCCACAGAAAAGGAAGGTGGGTCTCATGTATATAAATCCTAGAATTTAAAATAGAACATTTTGGTATATATGTGAATACCCATTTAGAAGAAAGAGATTTTATTATTCACTTAATAATATAAAATAACTTTAGAAAAAGAGAGAGACATTTTGAGACGGAAATTTTGCAGCATAACGACTATGTTACAAGGTTTTAGAAGACATTAAAAAGAGAGGGAAAATGGGTCAAACATTCATAAATGACCCATAAAACAGTAGATGGACAGAATAAGAAGGATACATGATCATGGTAATGAAATTTCAAGGATATACCATTTGAAATGAAAAACATGGAAGGAAGACAAAAATTAGATTTCTCTTATGAAAGTTCGGCAGCCTAACGGCGTTACTTAAACTTCAAACAAAATGATTTGAAAAGATCAAATAGGGTCTCTAATCATGTAAACCTAAGAGTTAAGTATGATATATATAGAGATAATTCCCCAACATAATTAAAAAGGAACTTGAAAGACTTGACATGAAAGTAGAACTTTGAAAAGAATGAGAAGGGTGAAAGAATCCCCTAAAAATTCGGCAGCCTAACGGCGCCACTTAAAACTTCAAAATACTGAATTGAATAGATCAAATGGGTTCTCTCATCATATGAACATAACAGTCCATTATGATAGATATAGAGATAATACCCCAACATAACAAAAAGGAACTTGAAAGAATTGACATGAAAGTAGAACTTCAAAATGAGAAGGGTGAAGAACCACTTAAAAATTCGGCAGCCTAACGGCGCCACTTAAAACTTCAAAATAGTGAATTGAAGAGATCAAATGGGGTCTCTCATCATATGATCATAAAAGATCAGTATGATAAATTTAGAGATCATACCCCAACATAATAAAAAGGAACTTGAAATACTTTACATGAAAATAGATCTTGAAAAATGAGAAGGGAGAAAGAATCCGTTACAAAAATTTCGGCAACCTAACGGCGCCACTTAAAACATCATAAAACGAAATAATGAGAGTAAGAGGGGATATATCATTATATGAACATGAAAAGGGCAGTAATAGGAGTATAAAAGAACATCCTCCAACATAATAACATGGAGCATAAATGGAATGACATAAAAGAGATTACTTGAAATTAAAGAGAGAGGTCGGATCCCTTACCTTAAAATGTAACTCTTAAACCTCAAAGGTTGGGACCTTGAGGGCTTGGGGGCACCTTGGGAGGACTCCTTGGGAGGTAATGAGACCAGAACTTCGTTGGGGAAGAGTGGGGAGTCGAATTGATGAGAGGAGGGCTTGGTATTTATAGGGAAAGTGAGGGGACAAGGCATTAATGGCCAAGGGACACCTCACATGTGCTTTTCTCAAACCCATGTGCTCTCCCTTGGCATTTACCATGGAGTTAGGCCACATGGGGCCCCCACAACAATAATTCATCACCCTTGGCCGGCCAAACCTTAAAATATCTCATGAAATCATCATGACACAGCTATGATGTCACTAAACATACCGAAACCCTAAAACTGCATTTTTACTATTCACTGAAAATTCAACTTTCTCAGAAAAATCCCAAAATTTCACACTAACCAAATATCAATGCTCTGATTTCAAAAATGAACTCCATTTTATAAAAATAATTTTCTAAGTATTTTTAAATTTATTTTTAAATAAATACACTATTCACCAAAAATTCATTTTTTTCAGAAAAAAACCCCAAAAATTACCATAACATAATATATATGCTCTGAGTTCAAAAATAAAGTCCTTTTTATAAAAATAATTTTCTAATTATTTTTAATTAAATTTTTAATTAAAAAACACTATTCACCCGAAAAAACTAATACTTGACTAATAATTTATGAAACTGTTATTTACCCATTTTATTGAATCACATTACTTAATCTAGGTGTCTAAATTATATTAAAACTTTCTTTAAGTGAAATTACTAATCCATTTGGCCACATTACTAATCCTAAGCGTAAAATCACTATTCATAATTTACTATTCATCAAAAATCAAGTTTATCTTATTAGACTCTAAATTTCATACTGGAAATAATTGTAGAAGACCATTTTTTGAAAATCATTACACATTTTAAATTATTTAAGGTTTACATGAACATTTTTTTTATATCCTTTTGAAAATTCATCAAAAATATGCATACTATTTTTATCCGGTCATTTGAAAATTCATAAACTTCATCATAAGAAGAAATCCCAATTTTTATTTAAAACAAGGATTACACAAGGCAGTTACGGTCTTGTTACATAGCCCCTTATAATACCAGCATAGGACCTAAGAGTAAGGTGTGCTAGGGTGATAGAATCTTGGGGCGGCTCGGTCAACATTGCCCGAGTAGTAATTTCTATCAGTTTGAACTTCTCGCGAAGGCGATTTCGTTCTAGCTTCACATGATGAAGTTCGGCTTGGGTTTGGTCCAGAGCAAAGCCCAATGGTGCTACCTCCTTCCCAAGCTCTGTTAGATGGGCTTCGATCGGTCCAAGACTACTAGGTGAGGCCATCAAATCTTCTTTCTATAATAATCAACCAAGATTACTTATATTTAGAGACAATAATCAAAACATTTTGTTCACAGTGGTCATATTGACCGATGGTCATATAACAGTCAAAACCCACTGGTCTCATTTTAATTATAATCATGTTTATCAAATAAAACATTTTTGTTGAGTATAAAAATAAAATAAAATAACACATGAAATTAGGAAACAAGATTTATTCAAAATTTCGGGCCGTTACAATCTTCCCCCCTTAAGAAATTGCGTCCTCGCAATTTTTAAAATTGATTTTGAAATTTCATTGAAAGTCCCACATCGGAAAAAGAGTCAGTAACACCATTACTTTAAAAGAAAGAAAAGGAAGTACAAAAGCCACCCGAGTTTACTCATACTAGGATTCCGTGTAGGAAACATGGACATGGAGGAGAAAACAAAGGGTCACGTTCTAAAGTAGAGTGATAGAAAACATTATTAGGAGGAAGTTAACCACCAGAAAATCCCAAAATTATGATGTGTGTAAGCGGTCTTTGATTACCTAGTAGGAAACGTAAACCAACAACGTTTTTGTTTTACGTTCCTTTTAATAACTTTGAGGAATTCATTTACAACATATAACAAAAACATAAGAAAATATATCTACATTCATGTAGAGTTTCATACATTAATAAGTTTCTACAAAAACTAATCTTTTCTCCAAACGATGAGCATTCAAAACTACTTGGTCTCATCAAAACACAAGAATCATCATCTAGAGAATCACATGATCCACAAAAGATCAACTATCTATTTCTTCTATCTTTAAACATTATCCCAAAAATAGAATGGGTAAGGTAAAACAAATCTTCAAAAAGAATCCCATAGAAATGGAAACTACTTTTAAATCTTCAAAGTTCCATGGTACTACCCAAAGTCCATCATAGACCATTCCGTAAATAATGGTCCTTAAGATTCCTGAAAATAAACCAAACTAAGATTGAAACCCAAATACAAGAAAGATTTGATAACATAGTCTTCCAAAATAAACTTCATTGTTCATCTCCAAACAACATCAACCACTCCTAACATCATATAAAAAAAATATCTAACCTAAACATATTTTACCCAAGATAGGTTAATCATTCCCGTAAGTAAACTAAATTACTATAAGTCCACCTTAAATTCATAGATTCTTCAAAATATAAGTCAACCTTACTCCTTAATGAAAATACCATAGTAATCTATTTACCTCGATCATATAGGGTCCCCAAAATAGTGAACGTCTTCCAAAATAATAATCATCTTTTAATCCCCTAATCATCTCTGTCATATTAATAGGGAAATCATCACATTTCCAATCACATTGGTTGTTTGGACATGTTCTTCCATTTCCCACCATTAACTAAGAAGATAAAGTATAATTAGGGGCTTAAATACTTCGCCAATAATCATGAAAAGGAAACTTTAAGCATAAAAGGATAAACTTGTAGAATGAAAGTATATCCTAAATTGCGATCCCCTAGGTTCCAATCTAGGTTATCCATGATCGTATATTCTTATGTGAATCTTTATTTAATTTTATCTTTGTTCCTTTAATAATGGTTCATAATAAGATTATGAATTTACCAAAGCATATCCCCTGGGAGTGTCGTAACCAAGAGTTAAGCAAGGCCCGTTGTCGTGTATCAGTTCCCGTTTGATTTTAGCTCAAAGTGGTGTTTTCGGGTTTTACCCCTATGTACATCTGTGCCAGATCCACCTCTACCTGCTCGTATCCAGACAGGGATGTATTTGCTTGGAAACCCCTTACTCAATACTCACCAAAATATCTGGAAGATTTCCTATATTTAAACATTTCTATAGGGTTCTTCCTAAAGTTTTCATATCCTAATTTCCACAAATAACTAAACCATCCTTTGATACCAACTATAGCATCCCATCTTTTTATAACATAATTTTCATTTCATTACACGGAACTGAGGATCTTTAAGGTTTAGTGTCTTGGAAACTAGGAACTTAAAACATGAAAACATAAAACATTATTCTTAAACACTTGAAAGGCTTCTCCTCATGTTCATCCTAGGATCATTACTGCATCTCATAACCTGGGGACATACATCAAAAGAAAGGGTGAGTAGAAGGCCCAGTAAGAGAAACCAGAGAAACATTTTACATGTGAACTTGAGATACTTCAATAAGGTCATGAAAATAACATTAAGGCATGAGAATGAAATCATGAGATACATCATAATAAAAATAACATTTTTCATAACTTGAAGATGTGGCTACAACATTTAATATTGAAAATCGTTTCGTTTCACCAAGGTCCATCCCCAAGGTGTCGTTAAAATTACCAAGGTTATTCACCAAGGCGTCGTTAAAATGGTCATCTCTAGAGATTAAGTCTTTACCCAATGCATTGGAGCGCTATCAGGGCGCACCCTTAAATTTGCCTTTATTATCATGTGATCCACATATATCATCATCAAACATTTCATAAATAACCCATATAGAATAAAATAAATGGGTTTCATTTCATAATCACAACGTTTTAAAAACTGCTTTAAAGACATGATCTTTACGTCACTTTAAAACCCACAGAAAAGGAAGGTGGGTCTCATGTATGTAAATCCCGGAATTTAAAATAGAACATTTTGGTATATATTTGAATACCCCTTTAGAAGAAAGAGCTTTGATTATTCACTTAATAATATAAAATAAATTTAGAAAAAGAGAGAGACATTTTGAGACGGAAATTCTGCAGCATAACGGCTATGTTACGAGGTTTTAGAAGACATTAAAAAGAGAGGGAAAATGGGTCAAACATTCATAAATGACCCATAAAATAGTAGATGGACAGAATAAGAAGGATACATGATCATGGTAATGAAATTTCAAGGACATACCATTTGAAATAAAAAACATGGAAGGAAGACAAAAATTAGATTTCTCTTATGAAAGTTCGGCAGCTTAACGGCGTTACTTAAACTTCAAACAAAATGATTTGAAAAGATCAAATAGGATCTCTCATCATGTGAACCTAAGAGTTCAGTATGATAGATATAGAGATAATTCCCCAACATAATTAAAAAGGAACTTGAAAGACTTGACATGAAATTAGAACTTTGAAAAGAATGAGAAGGGTGAAAGAATCCCCTAAAAATTCGGCAGCCTAACGACGCCACTTAAAACTTTAAAATACTGAATTGAATAGATCAAATGGGGTCTCTCATCATATGAACATAAGAGTCAATTATGATAGATATAGAGATCATACCCCAACATAACAAAAAGGAACTTGAAAAAATTGACATGAAAGTAGAACTTCAAAATGAGAAGGGTGAAGAACCACTTAAAAATTCGACAGCCTAACAACGCCACTTAAAACTTCAAAATAGTGAATTGAAGAGATCAAATGGGGTCTCTCATCATATGATCATAAAAGATCATTATGATAAATTTATAGATCATACCCCAACATAATAAAAAGGAACTTGAAATACTTTACATGAAAATAGATCTTGAAAAATGAGAAGGGAGAAAGAATCCGTTACAAAAATTTCGGCAACCTAACGGCGCCACTTAAAACATCATAAAACGAAATAATGAGAGTAAGAGGGGATATATCATTATATGAACATGAAAAGGGAAGTAAGAGGAGTATAAAAGAACATCCTCCAACATAAGAACATGGATCATAAATGGAATGACATAAAAGAGATTACTTGAAATTAAAGAGAGAGGTCGGATCCCTTACCTTAAAATGTAACTCTTAAACCTCAAAGGTTGGGACCTTGAGGGCTTGGGGGCACCTTGGGAGGACTCCTTGGGAGGTAATGAGACCAGAACTTCGTTGGGGAAGAGTGGGGAGTCGAATTGATGAGAGGAGGGCTTGGTATTTATAGGGAAAGTGAGGGGACAAGGTATTAATGGCCAAGGGACACCTCACATGTGCTTTTCTCAAACCCATGTGCTCTCCCTTGGAATTTACCATGGAGTTAGGCCACATGGGGCCCCCACAACAATAATTCATCACCCTTGTCCGGCCAAACCTTAAAATATCTCATGAAATCATCATGACACAGCTATGATGTCACTAAACATACCAAAACCCTAAAACTGCATTTTTACTATTCACTGAAAATTCAACTTTCTCAGAAAAATCCCAAAATTTCACACTAACCAAATATCAATGCTCTGATTTCAAAAATGAACTCCATTTTATAAAAATAATTTTCTAAGTATTTTTAAATTTATTTATAAATAAATACACTATTCACCGAAAATTCATTTTTTTCAGAAAAAAACCCCAAAAATTACCATAACATAATATCTATGCTCTGAGTTCAAAAATAAAGTCCTTTTTATAAAAATAATTTTCTAATTATTTTTAATTAAATTTTTAATTTAAAAACACTATTCACCCGAAAAAACTAATACTTGACTAATAATTTATGAAACTGTTATTTACCCATTTTATTGAATCACATTACTTAATCTAGGTGTCTAAATTATATTAAAAATTTCTTTAAGTGAAATTACTAATCCATTTGGTCACATTACTAATCCTAAGCGTAAAATCACTATTCATAATTTACTATTCATCAAAAATCAAGTTTATCTTATTAGACTCTAAATTTCGTACTGGACATAATTGTAGAAGACCATTTTTTGAAAATCATTACACATTTTAAATTATTTATGGTTTACATGAACATTTTTTTTATATCCTTTTGAAAATTCATCAAAAATATGCATACTATTTTTATCCGGTCATTTGAAAATTCATAAACTTCATCATAAGAAGAAATCCCAATTTTTATTTAAAATAAGGATTACACAAGGCAGTTACGGTCTTGTTACATAGCCCCTTATAATACCAGCATAGGACCTAAGAGTAAGGTGTGCTAGGGTGATAGAATCTTGGGGCGGCTCGGTCAACATTTCCCGAGTAGTAATTTCTATCAGTTTGAACTTCTCGCGAAGGCGATTTCGTTCTAGCTTCACATGATGAAGTTCGGCTTGGGTTTGGTCCAGAGCAAAGCCCAATGGTGCTACCTCCTTCCCAAGCTCTGTTAGATGGGCTTCGATCGGTCCAAGACTACTAGGTGAGGCCATCGAATCTTCTTTCTATAATAATCAACCAAGATTACTTATATTTAGAGACAATAATCAAAACATTTTGTTCACAGTGGTCATATTGACCGATGGTCATATAACAGTCAAAACCCACTGGTCTCATTTTAATTATAATCATGTTTATCAAATAAAACATTTTTGTTGAGTATAAAAATAAAATAAAATAACACATGAAATTAGGAAACAAGATTTATTCAAAATTTCGGGCCGTTACAATTAATCAGTATAATCATGATCCTATCATGTGAGAAATAATGTTTTATAGTTATAAAGTTAGATATAGTGTAAGTGTGAGTGTTGTAAAAGTGGTTGTCCTAGATGCAACATGAGAAATACTTTTTAGTAACCATATCATGGACATAGAGAGTTATAAATGATGTTATCTTACCATAATAGAGTTGTTAATTATAAATACACTATTTACATGTATATATCCTTGGATTAATTATTTTATAAAAAGGTTATAAAATCTATCACCTATAAGGCGAACCTTTGGATACTATGAAACAACTATTAAACACATATCCTTTGGTATATATACATCATTATGATGAGTCACAATTGATTTTTGACTATTAGGTGCTGATAGATCATAAGTATTGAGAACTTTTCCCATGAAGTTTTCACTTGGTAATATTGAGTTGAGAATATCATGAGGGTTTACCCACCAATTAGAACACCACATTTTATATGTGTCATTGGATGTTCCTATCTGCAAACACATATATTGGTCTCTTTATTTGTGATTATTATTAATGTGTACCATTTGATCATGTAATTTGATTCAAGATGAAAACCATGAAAATTATATAAATTGAATCAGGTGAATCATTGGTGCTATGAAATTGATTGAATGATTGAGATAATATTTTTTCTTTTGAAAGGAAGAGATATATTGGGCCTAGTAAACCAGGATGATAGTATCTTCACTAAATCCACAAACATGGTATATAAAGGCGAGTTTATCTAGTATATTCATTTAAATAATGTATAAATCATTAAAGTATGGTGAAATAAAGTTTTAATTTTAGGATATATCATGACAAATAGATTATGTTACATAGAGTATGTTTGTAGGTGGTAGTCATAGCCATGCCTTATCCTTATCTCCTTAGGGGCCATGTCATGAAGCTATATACCGCTCTTAGTCTATATGGATTTTAAAAATATAAATAAAAAGAGGGGGGGATCAAGCAACATTAGGGGTCATCCATCTTACTGGAAAATTGAAGTTTCAAGTTTATTAAATAGTGGAGGCAGTCCTATGGAATGATCGATATGGGACGACACTTCACTCAGGTACTATTCACACTTACTGAAACTGTATCATCAAAACCTATACTCATGTATTAATTCTAGGAAACATATACCACACTGCTATCGCTACACTAAAAATTCACCGTGGCTGATGAAATTAAATTTCACCTACAACTAGAACCTTGAGTGTCATTAAGCCACAACTAGGGCTATATGCCATAGGCCATCCGTGGATGGAGGATAAGAGCCATGATTCCAGTAGAGATTCAATGTATGATTTTCCATAGCCATGGATATATAGTTTAGTTGACTTGGAATCTAAAACCACTGATGAAAATATGCATCATGGGCCATCTGTTATGTAATATCCTTATTACTTGGAGGTTGAAGATAATTTTTTGTGCCGTAACTGGAGCTTCTTGTGAAGTGGTTGTGACATTTCACAAACCTATTTTTTGGTGGAAGAAGGTTCATGAAAATGGATGTGGAATTTGGTTTGGATATTTTGTGGTGGAACTTTTAATGGAAGTTGAATCATTTTGATCTATGGAAGAGGCTGTAGATGTGTAAGGATAGATACTTCGTAGCACTGCATGTGTGCACAATGCATGTGCTGTAAGGGGTTTTCCATACTATAGGAATAGTTTACCATTATATTTAAAAATCCTTACTTCCTTAAGATATCTATATCCTAAAAACGAAGTCTTAGTGTAATTTTAATAGGAACAGATATGTGGATCCTTTCCTACACTAAGGGCCTTTTAAATACTCCCTAAAATAAGGATTTCATCTGAGAAATTAATCTCAAGTGGAGACAAATTACATATTTAAAACAAAATTTAAGGATGGATGAGACCAAACACACTTTCTATCTCATATAATAATACTCATTCACAATTTAGAAAAAGGAAGAGATTTGGTTGAGATAAGGATTTAATGAGGAGAAAAATAAAGTGAGAAGAAAAATTCAAAAATGGAAACAGGAGATATTTTAGGCTAGATATTTCTATTAAAGGAAGAGGATGCTGCTGTGCTTATAGGACCCTGGGGAGAGGAGAGCCCAAACATTATCTAATATAGAGGGGGATATTTTATCAACTATTTTAGGACCCTAAAATCGTATAAAAATTGGAATAGGTCTATCCAACATCCAAAGCACGAGTGAAGGAAGAGGGTCATCTTCGACCATGATGCAATATATCTAGGACTTTGTTTTCTTTTTTATCTTTTCTCTTTAAAACTCTGAGTTCATATGTTGGTTTTGAAAGTGACATGAGTATGTATTCATTATTTCATGGTGAATTTATTTTAGATCTAACTTTTTATTTCGCCTTCACCAATTTCTAATTAATTCACGTTCATGAGAGTAGGCATGAGCAGTTAGAAGCTGCGGGAGAGGGTGAGATTGACGAAAGGTGCACATATAATTAAATTCTGTTTTAATTTGGTGGTTTCATATTTAAATTTAGTATTAATTTTTGATTTAAATCATAATTCCATTCTCTAAGAGTCCAGAAAGAGTGAAGTGCCTATGGGAAGAAACCTATTGTAATTTTGGGGAGTAGATGAGTGAGAGCTGACCCTTATTTTACCTTCCACTTAAAATATTAATCTCCATTTACGTAGGGTTGTTTTAGACTTAAATTGAGAGAGAGTTCATACATCCTCGGTAGATCTAGTTTATGTTGAGAGGCTATAATGGATACTATGAGAGTTTTTCTGCAAATTAATATGAAAACTTCCATAAGTGAATTTAAATTATCTTTTATAAAAAACCATCCATGAATTAACTCTCCCTCTCTCCATCCTTTCCTTGAATATTTAGAGTCAGTACACTCCAAAAATATTATGATAGTTTAGTTATTTTTTTCTTTAATAATTCATGATAAATGTTTAAGCTATTGAATACTATAAACCCTTTTACTTATGGTATTGACACATGAGTGGAATTCTAGGTGGGTTGTTTTGAAGGTTGAATGTCATTTTTTGGGATGTTTTGATTTTTGAATCTGGAATTTTGTAAGGTTCCCACTTGCCCATAAAGTGGATATTTGAAAAAAAAAGATTTGGCATATGGGATTGACACCATATTACTACTATTCTACTTTCTAGTAGTAAGTGTAGTTATGGTTACTATAAATTTATAAATTGATTCATCTAGAGGAATTAATTATATCTTCCAGGAACATAAATTTCTAGAACCATTTCTTGGGATAAATTGATTATAAATTCAATATTTAGATAATAATTTACTCCCCCACTTTTATATTTTCTGATTTTATATTAGGTTTTTCCATTCTTGTTCTATTTTACATATTGTGTCACGACCCGCCTTCACCAAGATGAGAGAAGGGACAACAGATTGCCAGACCCTTCCTTCTTCCAGTTGAAGGAGAGATAATGACCCCCGAGACCTGCCTTCAATAGGTCCCAGAGTGACAACTAGCACCAAAGGTATAGAATCACACACAAAATGGAAGACATTGCCTTTTTTAATAAGATCGAGAGATAATATAGTAAATCCCAACAACACCAAAACTGAAGGTAAAATTAAATCCAAAAGAAAACCATTCTCATATGTACATCAAAAAGTAGATTCTATAAAAGTACAAGAAAATCCCAAAGGAAAGTACCAGAAAAAAAAAAGAAAAACAGCAATAGAAACTATCCGAACGTCCGAGCTAATATGGTCCCGCACGATCCCTGATGTCCTCTTGGAAAGTTGAAAGTAGTTTATATACGTAGGGTGAGTATACAGGTATAGTCAGTAGGAAAAACCAAAGGCTCTTATGCACAAGTGGGGAGACATTCTAATGCCCCGTGAGAAAAGGAGATAACCAGAGCACCTAGTAAGGAAACTATCCACCCATACCTTACCAAGACACACTCCCCAAATAACGCAAGTCAAGTAAAGTAATATTAATAGCATATCGATATTTGGGTACCTCGCGCCTCTTTTCCATTGGTTATTAAGGACATCCTATGCATTAAACCTCTCCTGCCATCCTCATCGCAGTCCCACTGCCATCCCCTGCCCGTACACACCTGGGCTACCACAATCACACATCCCACCCGCAAACACCTGGGCTATCACTACCACACATCCTGCACACACCTAGGTTCCAACAACTACTACCATGCCCGAAGACACCTGATCCTCATCCTGAAGACACTTGAGAAACAACCTGCCTGCACACACCTGGGCCAACCACCACCACGTACCCTACTTGAATAATCTAGGGATATAATGGACCTCAGGCCATCACAGCCTGCCCGAAGGATCTTGGGCTACTTGAGAAAGGGAGCAAAAAAGGATCTAATAACCAGCCACTCATAGGAGTGTTGGGAAAAACACCCTCCCCCATGAAATGTGGGTGTTCGTCACGAAGTTATTAACATGGGTGGGGTGAAAATAAGAAACATAAGAACTAAAATTATATATATAGGTAACAAGCACTCATCCTAGCCTAGGGTTTCCAAAACCAGCCCATACACAATCACCCTTGTTACTATTCATTCATAAGAAGCATAACAGCCACAACCTTGTCACAACTCATTCCTAGAAAACAATTCCCCATTGAACCCATTCATGTTTTCATATTCAAGTAATTCCATTTAAGTAAATTTTGCACTACTAGGCAACTAACATGCATAACCACAATCCAAGAAAAGGAAAACAGTCAAACAACAAATTAAGCATTCACACCCAGTTCTCTTGTAAAGTACCAAAAACAAAAGGGATCTGTGAGATTCCTTGAAATATTGGAACTAAAACAAGCCCCACCATACAACCCCACATGGACTCAGATCCAAAATCCAACAACTGCACCATAACAGAGGATCCCATCCCTATCCATGTCGCTTACCAAGCATCAACCGTCAACATCACCAGAACAGAGCAAGGGAGTTTTCAAATTTGAATATGCCATTCATTCAGTTCCATCCTTCCATTTGGTTAACTGGGGTGATCACACAAGGATTCTCATTCACTGGGCATCCATTTAATCAACTGAGTTTACATGATTAACTAGTTTCCATGTTACACCCATTCAATCACATAAATATCCAGAAAAACAGAGGTTCATTAGTGCACAAGAAAAGACCACCAACGACCATGATTTTCAGTGGGCATAAGCTCATAAAATTCACAACACATAATCAATGATACAAATTACAAAATAAAAATCAATCACACCCCCTTCATTCTTTAAAATTCTGTTTATTATCTTCATTATGGTTTGGTTTCATCCATCCCCACAGAAACAATAGCATACCCACCCTGGATGATACACACTAAGGAGAGACGAAGGAAATTCCCTACTTGAATGAACAAAGATCGACATTTTTATCCCAATACCAACAACTGGGGATGTGTGACTTGCAGGGGAAGAACTCGGAAGACTCTAATAATGAGCAGGAAATGCTCCAACACAGGCGCACCACTCACCTGAGGAAGGGGGACTCCAAACGCACCAAGGAGAAGAAGGAAAAGAGACCAGCCAAGAATAAAGAATTACCATGTGATAAAAAGGTGAGATCCTGACATTACGGGATATGAGGATCTTGAGTAGCTTTAAAGGTGGATCGTGGTTTCACCTCATAGTTAGACGGTTACACACAATGTAATTAATTATTTATTTAATAATTCTCATCAGAGGGGTGGCCAAAACAGTTTTGCGTTAAAAGATTTCATTTAAGAGAGGAAAACAGGTCCATTGAGGGTCTCCCCACTCCTAGGGGATTTAAGACATTATTTATGGCACTAAAAATGGCTTTGCACCACATTAAAAATGTTAAAAGACTTAAAAGTAGCGTTACGGGAAAAACTAGGGAAGGAAAATCCTAACACCCCTATGTGGCCGATTGGTGAGACTGATAGTCGAAACCGATCGGTGGAGCTGATCGGGTGAAGCTGATCCCATGAAGATGATAGGGAGAAGCTGATCTTGTGAAGCTGATCCTATGAAGCTGATCTTGTGAAGCTGATCAGTGAAACTGGTATGGTGAAACTGATCTGTGAAACCGATTTGGTGAAACTGATCTGTGAAACCGATTTGGTGAAACCTATCTGTAAAACTGATTTGGTGAAACCGATCTGTGAAACTGATTTCGATAAACTGATCTGTGAAGCTGATTTGTGAAGCTGATCAGTGAAGATGATCAATGAAGCTGATTTGTGAAGCTGATCAGTGGAGCTGATCTGTGAAGATGATCAGTGGAGTTGATCTGTGGAGCTAATGGGTGGGACTGATCAATGAGTCTAGGACACCCCAACACTTAGAATTTTGGAAAAGTAATTGACCAGGAGGGTCTGGGACATTACATCAGATACCTCTCAAAATTATTCTCGCCCTCAAGAATACAAGAGTAACCCAAACAAACCCTCCAGAAGATACCTCTCGGGGACAAACCACCCCAAACAGCCATATGAATCCCAAGGATTTCATTTTACCGAAACATGGATCGAGGAGTTCTTTCCTCCATGTCAAGATACTATCTGCTTTGGGCGGCACTGACTCGCCTGCACGGGTTTAATCACATCCACCTTAATGCGTCTTGATTAGGGATCAGGTCCTCCCTTCCCCACATATCATGACTTTTCATAACCATTCACAAGGTAAGGAAACAAAACATCTTATAAACCAACAAGGTCAGCATTAAATCACAGTAGGTCCCAAAAACAAGAACAAAAAGGAAGGCTCAGAACATCTACTCAAAACATCTTTGGGTACTGGGCGTGCATCTGAGCTTCTCGCTCCCAAGTACTCTCCTAGAGGCCACCGTTCCTCCACAACACACGAACCAAAGGGATGGTTCATCCACGAATCACTTTCTCCTTTTGATCCTCAATCCTCAGAGGTCGCTCCACTAATATAGCGTCATCCCCTATATCCAATTCTCCCCAGTCAATTACATGGGAACCATCATGTAGATATCGACGAAGATGTGAGACGTGGAAAAATCATGGATCCTTTCCAGCTGAGGTGGCAACGCCAGCTGATATGCCACCTCACTAACTCTCCCCAACACTTCAAAGGGACCGATGAACCTAGGAGAGAGTTTTATCCCCTTGCCGAACCTTCGCTACCCATGTTGAGGGGAAACCTTTAAGAACACATGGTCTCCAACAACGAACTCCAAGGGCCTACTCCTACGATCGGCATATGACTTCTGCCTGTCTTGGGCTGCCTTCATCCTCTCACGCACAAGCTGAACCTTCTCTGTTGTGCTCCGTACCACCTCTGGGCCAAGAACACCTACCTCCCCAACCTCGGTCCTGCACATGGGAAAACGACACGACCTCCCGTACAAGGCTTCAAATGGTTCCATGTCAATAGTAGAGTGATAACTGTTATTTTAGGCAAACCATACTAAGGGAAAATGTCTTTCCCATGAACCCCCAAAGTCCAAAACACATGCTCGTAGCATATCCTCTAATGTCTGGATGGTTCTCTCTGTTTGCCCATCTGTTTGGGGGTGGAAAGCAGTGCTAAGACGTAGCTGGGTGCCAAAAGCATGCTGCAATCCCCTCCAGAATCGTGAAGTAAACCATGCATCCCTATTTGGGACTATGGACCTCTGAACTCCATGAAATTGCACCACCTCATCCACGTATCTCCGTGATAAGTCATCCACCGCACTCGACTCCTTGATCGCCAGAAAGTGAGTTGATTTTATCAGTCGGTCTACCACTACCCAGATAGAATTGTAGCCTCCTTGAAACCTGGGTTGTCCTGTGACAAAATCCATTGATATTTTATCCCACTTCCACTCAGGGAAATCTAAAGGCCGCAAAAAACCTTCTGGGACATGGTGTTCAACCTTCAATTGTTGACACACCAAGCACCTTGCCATGAACTCCACCACTGCCCATTTCAATCCGGGCCACCAAAACTATTACATCAGGCCTTGGTACATCTTGGAAACTCCTGGGTGTACCGCTATGAGTGAGTTACAAAACTCACAGAGAACTCTCTCACGCATAATCTCTAGGGAAAACAATCTCCCTCAGAAAAGAATCTGATTCTGACCATCCTCTGACCACCCTTTCGAAGCATTGCCTTGGTTAACCCGATCGCACATCACTTCACTCTATATGTCTCCCCACTGAGACTCCTCCACCTACCGCAGTAGAGAAGACTGCACTGTCATCTAAAACAAACAACCTCTACCACCATCCTCCCTTACATCCAGGTGTAGAGAATCCAACTCCTCCATTTCCTTCCAAGCATCCACAGATTCCTGAACAGTTTCCCTCCGTGACTTCCTGCTCAAGGCATCAGCCACAACGTTCCCCTTACCTTCAGTGTAAGAGATATCAAATTTGTAGTCCTGAAGAAACTCCACCCACCTTCTTTGTCGCAATTTCAGGTCCCGCTGGGTAAAGATATGCCTCAAAATCTTATGATATGTGAATACCACAAAGTGCTCCCTGATGAGGTAATGCCGCCACAACTTCAATGAAAACACTACTGTTGCAAGATATAGGTCATGGGTGGCATAGTTATGCTCATGAGGACATAAATTCCTAGACCCATAAGATATCACTCCCCATTGCTGCATCAGCACACACCCTAGGCCAAGTCCAGAAGCATAAAAAAACACCTAAAACAACAGCCCTTCTTCTGGTAACCTCAACACTGGGGCACTAACCAAATTCCCTTTTAGATAACTAAATAATTTCTAGCACTACTCATTCCACACGAAGTCCTGGTCCTTTCTGGTCAATTTTTTCAATGGAGTTGCAACTCAAGAGAATTTGGGTACAAACCTCCGATAATAGCCTGCCAGACCCATAAAATTGTGAACCTCCTTCACATTCATGGGTTCTTCCCAAGAAACAAACGCTTCCACCTTTGACAGATCAACTGCTACACCTTGTTGAGACACCACGTGTCCATGGAAATGCACTTCTCGTGTCATAAACTTACACTTGGACAATTTCCCATAGAGCTGGTGATGTCAAAGGATTTCCAAAGCCATCTTGAGGTGCTTAGTATGTTCCTCCTCTGATCTTGAGTAGATCAAAATTTCATCGATGAACATAATGACGAACCGGTCCAGAAACTCATGGAAAACAGAGTTCATGAGTTCCATGAACACAACAGGTGCATTCATAACACCAAACGGTATGACTACGAACTCAAAGTGCCCATAACTACACCTGAAAGCAGTATTTGGAATATCACTATCCTTCACCCTTACCTGGTGATAACCAGACTATAGATCGATCTTAGAGAACCAACCTCTCCCCTCATCTAGTCAAAGAGATTGTCTATCCTTGGAAGAGGGTAACGATTCTTGACTATTACTTGATTCAGTCTCCGGTAGTCTATGCACAGCCTGAGACCACCATCTGCCTTCTTTGTGAACAAGACCAAAGCACCCCATGGAGACACACTGGGTCAGAAAAAACCCTTCTTTATCAGATCATCAATATGGATCCACAACTCCCACATCTCAGAATGTGCCATCCGATAATGAGCCATGGAAATCAGATGGGCACCGGGTTGTAAGTCTATCCCGAACCCAATGTCACGTCGAGGGGGTAGAGTCACAACCTCCTTGGGAAAAACATCTAGAAAATATCTAACAACTCTCAGAACATCCATCATCTCAGAATCCACTGATTCTGATGAAATCTCGACCAACATAGAAATAATAGGCTCCACATGCTATCTCCCAACCTGATAACTCCGCTCGCCAATAAAATCCACACGCTGACCATCCCCATCAGAGAACATGACTCTTCTCTGGAAGCAGTCAATAATAGCGTGCACAGAAAATAGCCAGTCGATGCCTAGGATGACATCATATGGCTGCATTTGTAGCAGAAGAAGATCCCCACTAGACTGATTCAGCCCCAACATCAATCTACATCCTCGACAAACATCAAATAGACTAGTATAACCCCCAACTAGTGTACTCAGCACTAGGGGCATGGAGAGTCTCTCTATGTCTAGTCTCAAGGAATGTGATAGATCGGGTGTAAAAAAGAAGTGTGATGATCCTGAATCAAATAAGGTGCAAATAAGAGTGTTAAACAAGCTGATCGTACCTCAAACGACTTCTGGCCCTGCAGGAACTACTGCCTCTGCGGCGTGCAACTGCCCACGCCCAACTCCTCTGCCTCTTGGTTTTCAGCCCCCTCCATGACCACTCCTTGGTCGAGGTACTTGAGAAGAACCATGGGGTCGACCTCCTCTTGACACATATACTCTTAGAGGAGTGGGAGCTCGCTGTCCCTGCTGCTGCTACTGAAAGGGTCTGGCTGGAAACTACTACTGCTGGGGTGGGTGCTGAACCTACCCACCCCCACTGTACTGCACTCTGTCTGACCACTGATTCAGAAGGTGTCCATGACTTCCATATATTAAGAACCATAGTCTTGGGATCTTGAGTAAAGGATGAGGACCAGGAGATCAAAACTGGAACTTCTGGGGCCTGCTCCCCACTGGTCGAAACCTAGAAGGCCCTGACGCTGGAGGCCTGCTGCTGATGGTATTCCCATTTAACGAACTCCACTGGCTCCCCTCTCGTGGCACACCTCCTAGTGTGTGCATCCTTTCTTCCACTTCAGCCTTCTTCTAGACCTCCAAGTATGTCGGTAGGGTGAAGGGAGTAACAACATAGTGAAGAGAAGGTCAGAGTTCCTCCTCTAAACATCTTGCCCGAGACTCCTAATCCGAAAAAAGGTTTGGAGCAAAATGAAGTAGATCCTTGAACTTGATACCCAAATAACTCACTAACATTCTCTCCTACTGAAGGTAGAGTAGCTCCTTCATCTTCTCCGCCTTCATCATGGAAGATAGGAATTCCTCCCAAAATTCCCTCTTGAAGTCGGTCCACAAAACTTCAGCCTCCCTCTTCTCCCCAAGATATAGAGTCCACCATTGATGGGTTGCTCCCCATATCTGGATTATAGCCAGAATAACCCAGTACTCCATTGGAGCCCAGATCAAGCTAAAAGCTATCACCAGCTCCTCTAGCCTGCTCTCTGTCTCTATGTACGAGGTACTGCCCTCATATTTCCCGAGGGTCTGCCGCTGAAAGGCACGAAGAATCCTTTGCCACTGACCGTCCTCCTCCTCTCGTTCAACCCTCTACTGATCAGCCAAGTCAACCTCATGGGCCCCGATCACCTTCACTACTCATGGTCGTCGTCTAGGTGCCATGGCAGCAAGGTAAAAAAGGAATTCCTAAGCCCGAGTAGTGTAGAAGATTGCTTTTAAAATTTTCTTAGACTTCTTATTCATTTTAAATCCCCAAAATACCCAAGACACACAAGAACACAAGTCATTATGATGCATGTACCTTTACTAAGGTCTCTACCCTGTAATCAGTTTATCCTCACTTGGTCATTCGGTAGGCCCATAGTCCTTGCATCGGATCACGAGGGGCCCTAAAATCCCATGTCCTAACCGGTCTTCCCTAGTCTATTTCACGCACCAAGATTTCCTAGCACTGTTGCCCTACCATCCCATGAAATCCTCACTGTGCCTAAACCTGAGCTCCATCATATCTCTCAACCTCCCTCTGATACCATTCTGTCATGACCCGCCTTCACCAAGATGAGAGAAGGGACAACAGATTGCCAGACCCTTCCTTCTTCCAACTGAAGGAGAGATAATGACCCCCAAGACCCACCTTCAATAGGTCACGGAGTGGAAACTAGCACCAAGGGTATAGAATCACACACAAAATGGAAGGCATTACCCCTTTTTTTAATAAGATTGATAGATAATATAGTAAATCCCAACAACAACAAAACTGAAGGTAAAAGTAAATCCAAAAGAAAAACCATTTTCATATGCATGCCAAAAAGTAGATTCTACAAAAGTATAAGAAAACCCCAAAGGAAAGTACTATAAAAAAAATAGAAACAACAACTGTCCCAACGTCTGAGCAAGTACGGTCCTGCACGATCCCCTATGTCATCCTAAAAACCTGAAAGCAGTTTATATACGTAGGGTGAGTATACAGGTATACTCAGTAGGGAAAACCAAAGGCTCTCGTGCACAAGTGGGGAGGCATTCTAATGCCCCGTGAGAAAAGGAGATAACCAGAGCACCTAGCAAGGAAAATATCCACCCAAACCTTACCAAGGCACACTCCCCAAATAAATCAAGTCAAGTAAAGTAATATTAATATCACATCGATATTTAGGTACCTCGAACAACTTTCCCACTGGTTATTGAGGACATCCTACGCATCAAAACTCTCCCTCCATCCTCACTGTAGTCCCACTGCCATCCCCCGCCCACGCACACCTGGGATATCACAATCACACATCCCCCCCACAAACACCTGGGTTATCACTACCACACATCCTGCACACACCTAGGTATGAACAACTACTACCACACCCAAAGACACTTGGGCCTCATCCCGATGACACTTGGGAAACAACCTGCCCACACACACTTGGGCCAACCACCACCACGTAACCTACCTGAAGAATATAGGGATATAATGGACTTCAGGCCGTCACAACCTACCTAAAGGATCTTGGGACACTCAGGAAAGGGAGCATAAAAGAAGCTAATAACCATCCACTCATAGGAGTGTTGTAAAAAACACCCTCCCCCATGAAATGTGGGTGTTCAGCACGAAGTTCTTAACATGGGTGGGGCACGAATAAGAAACTTAAGAACTACAATTATATATATAGGTAACAAGCACTCATCCCAGCCTAGGGTTTCCAAAACCAGCCCATAAACAAGCACCCTCATTACTATTCATTCATAAGAAGCATAACAACCACAACCCTATCACAACTCATTCCCAGAAAACAATTCCCCATTGAACCCATTCATGTTTTCATATTCGAGTAATTCCATTTAAGTAAATTCTGCACTACTGGGAAACTAACAGGCATAACCACAATCCAAGGAAAAGAAAACAACCAAACAATAAATTAAGCATTCACACCTGGTTCTCTTGTAAAGTCACAACAACAAAAGGGATCCGTGAGATCCCTCGAAGTATTGGAACCAAACCAAGCCCCACCATACAGCCCCGTATGGCCTCAGATCCAAAATCCCGCAACTACACCAAAATAGAGGATCCCATCACCATCCACGTCACTTCCCAAGCATAAACCATCAACATCACCAGAGTAGAGCAAGGGAGTTTTCAAATTTGAATATTCCATTCATTTAGTTCTGTCTTTTCGTTTGGTTAACCAAGGTGATCACACAAGGATTCTTATTCACTGGGCATCCATTTAATCAACCGAGTTTATGTAATTAACTAGTTTCCATGTTACACCCATTCAATCACATAAATATCCAGAAAAACATATGTTCATTAGTGAACAAGAAAATACCACCAACCACCATTATTTTCAATGGGCATAAGACCATACAATTTACAACACATAATCAAGGATACATATTATAGCAGAAACATTGATCACACCCCCTTCATTATTTAAAATTTTGTTTATTATCTTCATTATGGTTTGGTTTCATCTATCCACACAAAAACAATAGCA
Organism: Viscum album; assembly: GCA_963277665.1. Lineage (NCBI taxonomy): Eukaryota > Viridiplantae > Streptophyta > Magnoliopsida > Santalales > Viscaceae > Viscum > Viscum album. The sequence continues at coordinate 400,593,276 of OY728148.1, forward strand.
TACCCACCCTACATGATACACACTAAGGATAGACAAAGGAAAATACATACTTGAATGATCAAAGATCGAAGTTTTTCTCTTGGCACCAACAACTGGGGATGTGAGAATTGTAGGGAAGGAACTTGGAAGACTCTAAGAATGAACAGGAAATGGTCCAACACAGGAGCACCACTCACCTCAGGAAGGGGGACTCCAAACTCATTAAGGAGAAGAAGGAAAAGAGACCAGCTGAGAAGAAATAATTCCTGTGCAATAAAAAGGTGAGATACTAGAATTACAGGATATGAGGATCTTGAGTATCTTTAAAGGTGGATCGTGGTTTTACCTCGCGGTTAGAAGGTTATACACGATGAAATTAATTTTTTATTTAATAATTCTCATCAGAGGGGTGGCCAAAACAGTTGTGCGTTAAAGGATTTCATTTAAGAGAAGAAAACGTGTCCATTGAGGGTCTCCCCACTCCTAGGGGATTTAAAACGTTGTTTATGGCACTAAAAATGGCTTTGAACCACATTAAAAAGGTTAAAAGACTTAAAAGTGGCGTTAAATGAAAAACTGGTGAAGGAAAATCCCAACACCCCTCTGTGGCCGATTGGTGAGACTGATAATCGAAACCGATTGGTGGAGCTGATTGAGTGAAGCTGATCCCATAAAGATGATAGGGAGAAGCTGATCCTGTGAAGCTGATCCTGTAAAGCTGATCCTGTGAAGCTGATTACTGAAACTGATCCTTGAAACTAATTTGGTGAAACTAATCTGTGAAACCGATTTGGTGAAACCGATATGTGAAACCGATTTGGTGCAACCGATCTGTGAAACCGATTTGGTGAAACCGATCTGTGAAACCGATTTTGTGAAACCGATATGTGAATCTGATTTGGTGAAACTGATATGTGAAACCGATTTGGTGAAACCGATCTGTGAAACCGATTTGGAGAAACCGATCTGTGAAATGGATTTGGTGAAACTGATATGTGAAACTGATTTTGTGAAATCGATCTATGAAACTGATTTGGTTAAACCGATCTGTGAAATCGATTTAGTGAAACTGATCTGTGAAACCGATTTGGTGAAACCGATCTATGAAACTGATTTGGTGAAACTGATCTGTGAAACTGATTTGGTGAAACCAATCTGTGAAACTGATTTGGTGAAACCAATCTATGAAACTGATCATTGAAGCTGATCAGTGAAGCTGATTTGTGGAGCTGATCAGTGGAGCTGATCTGTGGAGCTGATGGGTGGGACTGATCGATGAGTCCAGGACACCCCAACACTTAGATTTTGGCAAAGTAATTGACCAGGAGGGTTTGGTCCATTACATGTTGGGTGTTTTTATATTGTGATATCTGGTATAGGAATAATTAAAGCCCACATTGGATTAAAAATTGATCTTTCAAACCTATAAAAAAATAAGAATAGAAGAGGAAAATCCACAACCATGGATGAGAGAATTGATAAAAATTAAGATCACTACAACCACACCCTAATATTGAAGAATCACTACAAACCATGGAATCTAAGTTCAATATAGGTCTACGAATCCTGAAGAACATGGATACAAAAATTTAGGAATTGAAGTACAAAACAAAGGATGGGGCTCACTTTACAGATCCATTTGGATACAAAGTAAAATATGAGGATGAATTTGAGGTAATTGAAAATTATGACACTTGTTATGAATTTCCCATGGAGGACACATACCTAAGTGCTAAGGAGGAAGAAGCATATATTCCCTCCAATGACGTAAAGTAAGACTAGGATTAGGATTAGGAGATTAGAGTTATTGAATTCTTGGAATTTACTATTAAAATTATGGTATAAAATCCCAAATAATAATAAAAAGAAAAATAATCAGTGTGGTTGTTGGATATGAGGATCTAAGGGAAGAATTGAAAGAAATGTAGCCACCAAGGGAGGAAAATGTGGAGTGGTACCCATTTTGGAAATCCCATGAACTTATATTGAAATAATTGGGGTTTCCCACCATTGATAATACTCCACCAAGAAATAAACTGAGTGTAAATAGGAGTAAGTAGATGAGATACTCCATACACTTTTCAAAGGTGTAATTGGTTCAATCAATATGATATGGTTGGATCTATACCCTACTATTATCACCCGATCAAAGATGTGAGGTTGATCTTAATGAAATAAATAAAAGTGATTTGTGGGAGGAAACCTATGTTTTATTTATTTTATTTTTTAAGACTTAGGGATTTAGTTTTGGATGTTGTGAAATCCCTCTACCCATTATTTTTGAACTTTAATTGCATGGATCTTTTGGTTTCACTGGTTTATTTTTTTAGGTCCATGAAGTATAAAGGCAGTAAGGGAGAGTTAAATAAGAGTTTTAAAGTGAAGGAAACATTTGATTTTAAATTCAGAATTATATTTCTCCCCTATTTTTTCAAATCTATTTTAGTTTTTAATAGAAAAAATAGATCCCACACTTATATTAGTGCTACCATTTTAATCAATAACCCTTAGAATTTTTAGGAACCCCATGATGCCTTTTTTTAATTTTAAAATTGATGAAATTAAATAATTAATAAGGGTATATTGAATTATTCAAGTTAAGTATATGAATTTTAATTCAATGAATCATGATTTTTATTTTTAGTCACTAATAGATGAAAATTTTCCTTACAACTTTCATGATTTTATTTTTATAATTTAATGTGGATTAATTTTTTATTATTATAAATTCCATGATTTATTGACTTAAATTTTATATATATCATTACCTGGAGGTTTATAGACCAATTTTTCTAATATTTATTAGTAAATTTGTTGATAGAACTTGGTACATGTTACTCACTTGTACTTTTTTTGACCTTGTCAACATAATGATTGCACAAATTCACTATGAAAATGATTGAGTCATTTTTCTTTATTTGGACATTATCCTTGATACTTCTCTATATTTATCCTACTTTTATCCCTTTAAGGCCATAAATGTATTTTTATAGGAACAAGCTACATTATAATACAATTTTATCCATTCCTACCCATACTCTAGTGTTTTTCATGATTATCAAAGTTCAAGTGTGGGGGAAAGGGTGTTCATGGAAAAAAGGGAGATAGATTATTTAAATGAAATTTTTTTGGTTGTTTTATTAGGTTTTGGAGAAGGTTCATGTTATTATTGTTGGTTTTTATTGTTCACCCCTCTATGAAAAAAATGAAAAAGAATGGGTTGAGTTTTGGGGGGTAAAAAATCACCAACACTTGACCAATTATTTTCATCATTTGGGATTTGGTGGTGGATGTATGACTTTTCCTAACTAAAATTTAGAAAAATTGAATTTTTTTAAAAAATTTTAAAAACAAAGAAAAATAAAGAAATATAGATGGGTAACTCATTCATTATGATTTCATTTCTCATGGGATTACTTAGATTTTGGGTGTGTGGGATTTATCACTTTTGGAAGAGGATAATTTCATTGTACTTTAATTTGATTATTATGAACTATACTTAAAGTTAAACCTCATTTTGAGTTTTATTTATTTTATTTTTCAATTACCTATTGTACTTAAACCTTAGATTCATATGATACTAATTTTAAAGGCTTCAATATTTTTAGTGATTTTTGTCTCTACTAAATAAATAATGCAGGTCTTACTCAAGTTTATATATTTTGTACATGTAATAATGGTATGTGGGATACTCCATTTATATTTTACCTTGATTGAAGAGAGAATAAAAATAATATTGAGGTATATTTTGTTTTTCATGGTTAATAATTAAAAATTAAGATACTTGAATGTAATATAGGAGAGGCACCGTCATTTTCATGGTAAAATCAATTAAATTTTGTCTAATGAGGAGTTAAATTCAATTTTTCATATGTGAAATTTGAAAATTATTTTATTTATTAATTTTAAATTTTAAATATTTGTATTATAGTGGAAATATATTATTGAGGATAAGAATTGTTTAAGTGTGGGGGTTTGATGTGTTTATATTTTTCATACTTTTTTTGAAACTTTAATTGGTAAATTTTATTTTTTAATTATTTTTACCCATTTATTAATTATTAATAATCATTTGTGGGTAATTTATTTTTTTAATGAAATTTTTTAAAAATAAATAAAAAAATTAAAATACATGTTTTATCTCGTAACAATTTTTATAAGTATTTATTTATATTTTTTAGGTAAAAGAATTGGCTAGCGTCAGTCGATACTCAACCCATGGGAAGCAAGCCACTTAGCTACCCTATGAGGGGAAGCTTTCCAAGCCTCCCATAGGGTATAATAGACATATGTGGTAGAGAAGATGGTATAGAACACACACATGGGGACACGATCATGCTGACACATAAGGGTCAGGTATGTGTGATAGAATGAAGAGAGACTCACATGGTAGGGTTAGGTTGTGATGATCCACATCCTCAAAGGTTTTGGAACTCAGGGAAAATTTGAACCTTTTTATTCAAGAGATTTTTTAGGGAAAAAGGTAAATTCTCTTATAAGATGATCTTGGATATTTTTTTAGGCACCCTATTGGTCCCAAAATAGGGTGTTTACCCTAGAGTAGGAGTTTGGTATAAATCAAAGCTATTTGAATTTTCATGAAATATTTAATATTTAATCAATTAAATATTAATTTATTCATGCATGTTCATTAAATTATATATTTTAAAAAGAGTTTCGTATTAAGATTTCAACTCTACAGTTGAGTTTGGAATGAGGGGTTTTTCCTAGGTGAGACATAACCTTGTGTCGGGCATCAGGGTTAGGCTTGGGCCCCTTTTCTTTTGTTTTTTGTTTTTAATTTTTTCTTCCCATTTTATTTTTTTCCTTTTCTTTTCTATCCCCCCCATTTGGATTCTTATAAACTTCCCTTGGGTACTTTGGTATCGTGTAGACAAGGGAGGGGGAGGGATATAAAGAAAATATAGAGAGGGATGAGGCACTATCAGGGGTTCTTCTGAAGATCAGATCAAATATTGGAAAATTTGGGTGGTAGATTCCACATGATGTGTTAGTGGTTTCTACCTAGAGGTAGGCTTGTTTTATTTTTTAATCAAAAATCCCAATAGTATATATTTTTTTGGTTTTTTGGGTTGCTGTGATTAGTCAGGGATAAAATAGGGGCTTCAAGTCATTTTGAGTGGTTTTTGTTTGGTAATACCTGTGTACACGGTGTGTGGTTTAGAGAACACACACCGTGTGTTTTTATTGTTTGAGGAAGATGTATTTTTTAGGACTATAATCCATGTAATAGGTGTGAATTCCATGTAGTGGTGACTTGGGGTGTGCCTAGGAAACATGGATGTATAGGTTACACGACCAAACCCCATGCAGGGTACATGGCCATTGGATGTGTATTGTTCTTGGCTAAACCCCATGTGGGGATTACCTGGCCAGGTATATGGATAAGAACCCCATGTGGGGGCACATTCCATGTATGAGGTTTAAAAACCATGTACTTTGAAAAAGTAATCATTGAGTGGTCTGGTGAACATGAACATGGAGGACCTCTATTGGTACACACTGTGTACGTGAAGTACATGCCATGTACTTTTTTCCTTCAATGTATTATTTTTATTATATTTCACCCTGATGTCAGAATTATACTTATGAGTAGTATTTTTGAGTATTTTTCTATATGGATTGTGATGGTGGAATATTTTCAGTATTATTCTGGATGGTTTCTTGGATTGGGTAAGCATTTGCAGGATGATTTATTCAAGGTTGGGTTAAAAAAATCCTCCTAGGGGTTGGGTTGTTATCAGTGAGGCCTATATGATGATTTTGAGCTCAGTGATCATCCTAGTTTGAGTGTTCTAGGTGATCTGTTTGAGGCTATTTAGATAGATCTTGGAAGGCAGGATTGAGTTGTATCTGTGATGAAATTTTGGTTTGCCCCTATGTGTGAGGACTGATTGCTCGAATATAGATCAGTAGAGGTTTAGGTCCCATGGTTGAGTACCAAAGATTTTGGATCCTTTGAAGGTACTGAGGCATGATGTGGAAGCCAATGATAAGATAATTTAATATTTTTATCACAAAAAATGACGGAATTGGTCATCTCTGGTAATCCGAGCCTCAGTATGGTCTTAGGATCTCTCATTAATTAAGCATAGCAAAAAATATAAACCGAAAAATATCACTTTCGATCTGAATCCATGCTCAAAATATTCATATCCTAGAAGAACACTACTCAAAGGATCCAAAGTAGAATGCATCTAGATAATCCAAACGTTCTTAAAAAATCCATGCGAGTGTCGATCGTCAAATTTTGGGTTCTAGCATGCTGACCTGACAATGCCTTCAGTGTCCTAATGATCAGCACATCAACATTCCATCGTTGCATAGATATTTTCTCAACTCAATCACTTGGATCAAAATATTATGTCCCTAGAAAGAGGAAAATGATAGAGTCTTGGAAGAACTCTTAGTGAATATTAATTGTGAGAGAGCCTCTCTCCTCCTATTCATAGTGGATGCTTAAATACCAAGAAAGGGTTCCCCAACCCCCCGTTTAATTTAACATCTACTAAATAATTAATAAGTAAATAATTATGGTGAACTGAACTATATCGTAAATATTATTTATATTTTATCACAATATATGTAATATATCACATGATAAAACTGATTCATTTAACTCAAATCACAATTCCTACTAGTATTAGAAATAGCTCAAACCATGGGTTAAAATACATGGTCCCAAAAATTGTATTAATAAAAGGAAAGTGCACAAACAAAGAAATGAGGGGTTATAAAAACAATAAACCCAAAAATTCCATAAACTTAAAAGATAATGTCATCTTTTATTATGTCTTCCACCCCTCCCTTGAGATCCACCCAGATATATCGGATGTCTGCCTCTATTCCACTGCTTAGGGGATTTCCAAGATTCATCATGTTCATTCATGATTGATAAAACATCTTCTTCATTATGAAAATCCTGATTTGAGGCATTATCCTCCATGTCAATGGTGATTCCTTCCTAAATAGTATGGATGTATGAGGATTGTCCTCCAACGGGTCCATGAACATCACCAAATTACTCACAAAAAATATCTTCTACAATATATATTCAAAATTTCAAGCAATGTAAAGTTATTACCACACCTATAATCTTATAGGACAGTTACCTTGTCCGCATACAACACAACTTTACCACCCACAATCATTCCATATAGATCAATTTGAAATAGAGTAGCATTCCCAATAATGTCAGTTCCAGCTGATTCTGTCCTAGAAAATATAAGAGGATTCTATCCCATCTTGGATGGATAGAGTGATTGATTAGATTTCTTATATAAAACCTGTTGAAAACCATCATATTTTACAATAAATTTCATGCCTCCTTTCTTGGGTCTTGTATTTTTAAAATTTCCAATAAGAGAATATTTAAAAGAGTATTTACCATCTTCAGCTTCTTGATTGCATTCATCCTTCCTTGGTGGCTGGATTATATCAGCAATAACAGATTTAATGAATCTTTCACCCATCTTAGAGGAAGTCCATCATTTTTAGAAAAGAGTGATTCCAATGATTTCTAGGTCAGCACTTGTGTGTCAATCCTCTTACCCTTCGGGTCAACATCCTCCCTAGAACCAATCTCAACAAAGGTGTGATCTCTCACTACCTCTTTCCTCATATATGGGGTTCTAGAAGGTTTCTTACCAACATGATACAAGAGAGTACCCACATAATTGATTTGAATATTTCAAACATTCCTACAATTGGAGACCTCACACTCCACAATTTTTCAAAAGTCACAGAATGATGGGACGAATTCATATTCAAATTGAAATTCAATTTTAACACTGTTTCCCACCAGAGTGGTAGAGTCAATCAATAGATTGATCATGTTATCATTCAGAATGACTCTAGAAAAGTACCCAAATTTTCCTTAAATAGTGTTCTCATTCATCTTAATGGGTGCACCAATACTGGAGGCAAGATCATTAAGAATTATAGAATACCAAAGAACCCAGCTCAGACCATGAATTCTGGTCCATATCTGCGTAGACATGTGCTTCTGTATATGCCGATTGAAGTTTAAATCCCAAGTAGAAAGGAGAATTACCCTTGAAATCAAAGTATAAAAATTGGATCCCCAAGAACAAGCAGGATCATTCACATTATATAATATTAGATGAAAATACCCCTAGCCAATGGGTACAACCCTGCACTTGGTCATGCCCCAAATCCAAGAGAGATGTGACTTAACGTCCTTAGTATTCATTGGCTTTTCACCCTTGGAAAGAATCAACTGCCCAATCATAGAGTACTTACAGGCTCCTAAACGCTCCTTGAGAGAATCAGGGTTTTCAACAACCATAAAGGTCCCATTTCCAAATATTGAAAGTTGGGGTGCATGAGCTTCATGGGAGAGATCATCATTCACCTAGATCTTCGCTTGATTTAGATATTTAGAAAAAGACACACCTTTTCATAGGGATTTTGGTGGATTACAACATGAGTGGCCTAAATTACACTTCAAATCGGACCATCCCGATCCCTGTGCCAGTAGATCAACCTTCTTCGGCACCCCATCATAGATCTAGGAAGCTCCATTAGAACAAATACCTTAACTACCATCCAAATAGACATTGTGTGGCCTAGATGCCAGAGCTTCCCAAATTTTCATGTCATCATCAGTGTGAAAGGGAGCGGTGAGTGGAGGTACTTTATCTACTTTGGTCAATGATGGTTAGTCTTCATCTTTAAGAGGCTCATCTACAACAACACTAGTGTGGAAACCAGGTTCGATTCAGACTCCTTCATCAGTAGTGTGGTCTTTGGCGACATCTTGGATTCTGATATGGTAGTGGATCAGTGCGTCTTGGAATATTGAAGGTCCAATATTATTGATTCCTGATAATATTAAACGAACATAGAATATTAAAATAAAATTCATTCAAATAATATTATTCATCGTATTTAATTAAAAACTTGTAAATAATTTTAATAAATAAATTCATCACAATTATTATTTAGTTTAATAATAATGAATTTATATATTCTTTGATGATTTATGACTTGGACAACACTCGAACCCCTTGGTGTCACCCACCATGTCTGATATACGAATTCACCAGAATATGATAGATTCTTGAATACTCTATTGAGTGTGACCCTATATACCCTTATCAAGATATTATTGAATAGTATCGACATACTAAGAGTGGATTATAGAAACCCATCAAGGACCCTAATTATATAAGGAGTAGTCATATTAATGACAACCAACCTATAAATACATACTTTGTAATATAATATATTTATCTTTTGATATCTCATAAATAAGGACACACACTTGTGTAATCATCCTTTATTTCTTTAGTATTTCTTGATTTAAATGGAAGGATTTACCCTCAAATACCTTGGCTAAAGAATTATGAAGGCACTACCATCCTGATCAACCCGGATTGAGATATAACTTCCTCAACTCAGAACCAAAAAATACTATCTTAACCATTAAACTAATTCCATACCACCAATCATGCATCCAACCTAAGATACCTCAACACGATTACGTTATCATGGTTTTTTTCTTTCATAAAAGTATGCAATAAAATGGAACACATTGATAATGATCTCAAGTTAGGAGACCAATACACATGTTCATAGATAGGAACAACTAATTACACATGAAAACATGTGGTGTCACTATTTTCATTTCTATACTCATGATCTAACCTAGCATAGCTCAAAAATTGCGAACTTCATGAGAATAAGTCTCAATTATTATGAGGTCCTAGCACCTGATAATACAAAATCAACTGTGTCCAGTCAGTATGATGTGTCTAGATTATAGAACATCAGTTTAAGATTAATTTCATTGTATCTATAGGTTCTCATTATAGCCTAGGATATTCTATAACCTTTTTATATGATAATTAATCTATAGACATTACCATTAAATAATGGACACAAAAATATATACACTATAATGATAATTTTACATCATGCATATCTCACTGTGTACATGAAATGATAATCTAAAAGTAGGGTTTAGTTGGGTCTAGGGAACCCATTATTACAAAAACCCCACTTTCATTAGATCCAACTTGTTAACCATATTTTTTACCACTCATATGATTAAGATCATGTTTCTACAGAGTCATGAATTTAGTTTATGGGTCTACCACATCTCTATTGTGTGACTATTCTATTATGCGAGACCTCACCTCCTTGAGTAAAAATTCTCAAGTGATGTAATCCTTGAGTATATTCCCTTTTTTCCACTGTAAAAACTTCACATCTCAGCTAGTTCTAGAAATAGATTTATCATAATGATAAAAATTTACTTGGTGCAATTCTAAGAGTTAGAACAAATCATTGCGTTTAATACATTGATTCTTTAGCTGCCTTAGAAGCTGCAACATACTCGATATTTGTATGTATAAATAACCTTGGATTGAATGAGATTTTCTCGCTCATTACCTTAGTCTAACTGCAATATTAGATTACATTGATCTAAGGACATCTAGTTTCTGTCCCCTAAAAACTAGTATCCTTTCTCTACAAGTCCTAGGTATATATTTTTCAGTTACTTTAGTACCATTGGATAGTTCTAACTACTTCCCTTGTAGTTCTCCTAGAAATGACTAATATTTTTTTTACTATAAGGTTTTATTAGAAATGTAACAACTGGGTCTCGTTGATAGTATAGAAACCCTGCCTTAACATGGCTGTTGGGTCCTAGCCTTACAGGTACCACCAGTTGCCCCACAGGCACTTGATTCCCACCCGAGGGTCCACCCACATGTCCGAACGGGTCATCTGACTAATGATAGTACTAACATGCCAAAACATGTCCTTTACAGTGTTCTTTGTCCTCACTCACACACACCTCAAGAAAATTCCTAGAAGGTCACCGATCTTGATCACTACTCCAGGCCTAACACGCTTAACTGTGGAGTTATAATCATACAGACTCCTGAAAAAGAAGGCGCTCCTTGTTGACATGAGTCATATCATTTAGTCATTTAACCCTTTATCATTCTGTGGTGTTACATTAACCCCCCCTAGAGCACAATGTTCTCGTTGTGGACCGTACATCTCAACCCAGGCAGTGCACTACACTTAAGGCTGTGTACCACCTCTGATACCAAATGTAACAACTAGGCCCCACTGACAGCACAAACACCCCACCTTAACATGACCGTCGGTTCCTGGCCCGGCAGGTACCACCAGTTGTCATGAAGACATGTGGTCCCCACCTTGGGGCCCACCCACATGTCCAAACGGGTCATCTGAGTAATGACAGTCCCCACAGTCCAACACATGTTATTTCTAGTGTACTTTGTCCTCACTCACACACATCCCATCTTGATCACTACTTCAAGCCTAACATGCTTAACTGTGGAGTTCTAATCAGGTAGACTCTAACAAAGGAATGTTCACCTTGTTTACATGAGTCATATCATTTATTCATTTAACCCTTTATCATTCTGGGGTGTTACAAGAAATATCATTTCTTCTACATATCATGGAATATATGATTGATCCATCACTGAAGCATATGCAATTCAACTCACTAATTTAATATACTCCTATACATATGCATATATTATTGGATAGATTTATTCCATGTGACAATGGTAACAATTCTCTCTCAAATTATTCCAAATTTTATATTTTAATACATTTTTAATATATGCTGATTGACTAGGTATAATAAACCATTGGATTTTTCTCAGTAGATCTTGTTATCTAGAACTTATGTCACTACATTAAGTCAATACCCATATAATTTATTTTATCCTTTTATTAACTAACTATATGACTAATAAATATTTTCTATATGTTATGAAACATAATTTACTTATAAAACAATGGAGCTCCCACTAACCTATTGTAGAAACATAGAAAATATTCATTCCAAATAAATATTATATGATCTTGTTACTTTAATCCTAAAGTAGATTTGAGTAACTTTCACCCCTTATTGGTATTCTCTAGTGTCACCATTCCTTTCGGGTTGCATCGTATATACAACTTCCATGATCGGTGGACTTGACATCGAATTCACAATAAAATGTTCATTGAACATAGATATGAAAAGTAAAATTCTAATGGATTTAAGAAAAACAAAATGGTATTACCAATTGAGCCTTATTGGTACCATGATTATACCATCCATGTATCCTCACTTGAATACCCACCAAAATATTCAAAATAATAAGCCCTTATTCGTTGATAGATGAAATCCATTATTAAATTTTAATTGGTCTGGCCAATCTTAGCTTATTTCCATATACTTTTTAATTAAATGAATTATTATTCTTAATAATAATATATCACTGATCATGGTGAATATAAAACCATCACTATGGTTTTATCCATCCTATTCATTATGTGTCTCTGGAATATTCCTTTTCCACTAGGTCTTGTGGAACTTATTCCTATGACAACTATTTGTTCATCTATAACATTGACTATACTCAAGTAAATATTACTTCCACTATCTCTAATAGATATGTGCACCCTTTTATATAAATATATTCTATCACTTGACTATGCATTTTCTATATTATGTATTTATGTAATATCTTTAGAAAGGTTTAGGATAATTACTTCAGATGCACATTGTGTATTTCTTGATGTAAGTTTGTTTATATCAAAAAAAAGTTTGCATCTAAACACATGTTCTAATGATATAATGTATTTACATCATACTATAACTCATATGATATTCAATTTTAATTATTGTTGTCATGTCATTATGGGATAATTTTTCAATTTTCAAAGTATATTTTAAAATATGGAAGTATCTGAAATAGATAAGTGTTAACATTGATTCTCCTTTTCCTTACATCACGACTTTGATGTGTATAAAGAAATATGTGTTTAGGAATTACTCCATGCTATATATTATTGATAAATGTTAATACGTAAGGATCATCATCAATCCTCCTTATTTTTATTATTTCCCTGATGTGGATAAGGGAATGTGTATTTAAGAATTACTCCATGCTACATTATACTGATCGATGAACGTTTGGTTAGGATATTCTTTGGCACACCAGCCTGAAGCAACTCATATCTTCTGAACATACATATACCATACTTCACTTTCAAATTCCTTAAACACTTAAATGAATTTTATGAAGTATATATACCACTATATTACCCTTGTAATAGTTATATAACTCTTACTGAACTAGTCCAAAAGATTTACGGAATATATTTATCTCTAAAGGTTTCTTTGTCCAAAACTAAATATGTATATATGTAAATAATAAGTAAGGTGTTTAACTCCAATGACTCTAAATACTATAATATGTATATCCTTGATTTCCAATTTTAGTTTTACGTTATAAAGAATTATCTTTTCACAACTGGGTATATAAGACTTACATTTTATATTCATCACGTATTACCCATGATTCATGCATTACTAAACTATTTTTTGAGTATTAAACACCACAAAAAAATCATTCCTAAACTATATTAATGTCTTCTTGTGACCAATGGACACATTAGATAAATTTTTTGGTCGTAATCAATAACTTGTTCAACTAGAATCAATTTATTAGTAATTAGAAGTCCTGTACTTCTCACCGTTGACATTGGAACCACACTTTCTTAGTCGCTTGGAGAATATACCTTACTTATAATAATGTTTTTTATAATTACTTGGTTAATATATTTCGATAAACATACATGGTAATGATATTGTATTTAATACCCAAAAAGTATGATATAAACATTACTTTCAATTGATGAATATACCTAAAAAAGAAGCTATTACATTCTTATTTAATTTAGTTCTTTACAATTAAAATTCCATAGATTTATTTCATTACATGAAAATAAAATAACCTCCTGTTTATTACCTATCTCTTTGAAGGGAGTTGCGAAGGTGGCTTTGGAGTCGATCTTTCCATTGGCCTTATTGCCTTGTATTTCAACTTGTTCACCGTACGAATTATAGTTTGTAATTTTTTAATTTCTTATTTACTTGGAAAACCTTACCCAAAATGTAATGAAGAATTTTTCTCCAAATTTTTCATTTTATATCCATAAACGAAGCTGGAGTATTTGGGTGAAAATGATATGATAAATGTATCTATTGAAAAAATATGATCCATATTTAAATTTACACCTATCTAATGTAATAATCACCATTTATATATTCACTTCACTTTCTCCTGGCAATATTCTTGGAGATAATACTTCATGTAAAATCATAGATGTATAGATGTTTGTATCCACAACTCACATTGGACTTTGACGATAACATTATGATATAACCATCATATGCTGCATACATGAGTCTCCTATATTCATTTTTACACCCTCACTTCCAGAGGTGGATTAATAGGTATTGGGGACACCAGCACCTTGAATTTTTGATATCGTAGTATTGTGTGAAATATCTTATTTTGCACTTGTAAATTCATGTTAGTTTGTAAATTTAATTTGTCCATTATTATCATAGTGTATCTTGTGGTATTGCTTTCCATTTTTCTACAAAATAAAATCAAGCATATTGTACTTTTATCTTTATAACCGATTTAGAAATTATTGATTTATTAATTAAATCATTAAATATATCCCACTATTTTGTCAAATTATAGGAAACCTCTGTACTAAAATAAAAAAACTCTGTAACTTGAGTATTATAGTGGCAAGGATCCTTGAAATTCCCCTTATAATCTACAAGCTATGAAAAATCCTGTACTCAGAGAGTTCAAGGTATGTGTTTGGCTGGCCAACCACTTTACTCACGACTCCTTGAACTATTGAGAGAAGTCTCAGTTTCTAAAATCATAAAAATGATTTACACAATGCATGCCTCTAAAGTTTAAACAAGATATCTATGACTACTCATTTTCTGCAACTTCAGTTAATTCAACCCATAGTTCTCATAAAAACTCCCCAGTAGTAGTAGGTACCCTCAAATATGGATGATCGAGCACCCCAAACACCTAGTTGTGTTCAAATTCCAATAGAGGAATGCATTTTCGACTTAATATTTCTTTGAGAGGTTTTTATATTTTTCTCGATGAATATAATCCATTTATATTAATATTGTTTAATATATGTTATCCCACTCACAATATAACATTAATAGAAAAACACTCATCGCTTCTTTTTGCATTTTCTTGTTTATTATTTTATATGTTTTCCTTACAATCATGAAAATTCATAAAATAATAAAAAAATGCTTAAAGGAAATAAACTACCTGACTAGTCTTGAGCATCTAATATTGGTTGATCAATTTAAATTTTATGGATCAACTATGACCTTGGGTAATGATACGTGAGTTGTGACTTGAATCATGATAAAACTCACCCAATATAGTGTGTCCACTTCTCAACTAGATTTTTCATTGTCATTGTGGGGTCCACATCATACATCATCTCCATCAAAGTAAAAATGTACTCACTCACAGACAAGGGGTAATAGGTGCACAAAATAAAATAGAAAAATTTGGATGCACATACCTTATACATACAGACCAAAAAATGAAGATGCGCATGCCACCTTAATTATTTACAATAACCACACATAATTATAAATAATTAAATAAAACATCCAGACATACATATATTTGGTCAGTGCTCAAGACCAGCGAATGGGTAAAGTAGAAGCATGATAAAAATTTAATTATAATAAATTAAAGTATGAGGTTATTAAATTAAATTAAATGAATTAATTAAATTAAAATAATTTAATTATATTTAGTCACGTTATTAATTTAATATTTAATATTAAAAATTAAAATAAATAATTAATTTAATTTAATACCCAAATTAAATTAATTTTGTATAGTATTAAATATTTTAAATAAAATTAATTTTAATTAATTTAATTGAAAACTAAAATTAAATTATTTGGAATTAATTAATTTTGATGATATGAATTTAACCCGGGCCCAAATAACCTATGCAGATCCAATGTGGGTCGTGATGAACCCGCAAATACCTATTTCAGGTTATGAAAAGCCCATGTAGAGCCATTATAGGCTAGATAGGTCCACCCAGACCTGTTCCTAATTGGGAATACCAACCTAGTCTGTTTTGGGGTAGATCAAGTCCAACCAAACTGTGGTGGATGCCTTACGGGTGTCGGGAAGGGAGGTCGATGGCCGGATCTTCCACCAAAGGGTGTGGTGTAACAGCAGCGCAGGATGTATCTAGCCATTCTATTAGATATAGTCGGTGGGCTTTTGAGCGAGATAATGAGTCTCATGAGAACAATGATGGTAGAGATCTTGTGGGTGGTGGGTCCAGGTGCTATGGTGGCGACGACATCAAGAACTGGCATGGTGACCTCAACTACATCAAGTGATGGATCTCGGTCGGTGGGTCCAAGAAGGGAGGAGGTGCCACAGGACTTGGGGTCGTAAGACGATGCTTCGAAAGGGTGGTCTAACAGACCACTAGCAGTAGCTCCTAAATCTAGTTAGAGGAGGAAGGTGGAGGTGGCTGAGAGGGGAGGGATGTTCAGCAGGGTGCGCTGGCGGTGAAAAATTTTCTGATATAAAGTAAAATAAAAAACAAATTCCCATTATAAGTTTGGGATGAAACATTTTCCCAAACTACTGTTGTGTGTGGGGGGTAGTCCTGTAGAAGGAAGAGCGCCTCTTTAGAAGGTATCTTCTATGAAATTTTTTTAAAGAAGACACTATACAAAAAGGCACCTTCTTTAAAGGAACAAATAAGAATACGCCTACCGATAAGACGCCTTCTTTAGAAAATATTATAAAAAGGCACCTACTCAAAAGGTGCCTTCTTAAAAAATACATTTAACAAGGTGCCTTTTAAAAAGGCGTCCACCCTCGTATTTTTTTCAAAAAAAGGTTTTTTTATTTATATTTATTTGTTTTGTTTATATATAATATGATGGATTATATAAATAATAATAATAATTTGACCATTAATAATTTCTCATATTAAATATAAATAATGTAATAAAAAAATATAATTTGAAAGGCATCCACCCTTATATAATTTGATATTTCTAGTTTTGTTTATATATAATATGATAGATTATGTAACTAATAATAAAAAATATGACTATTAAAAATTTCTAATACTAAATATAAATAATGAAATAAATAATATATATATTTTGATATCTAAAAAAAATGGTAATAATTAATAATCTAATCAATCTTAATTATTTTATTATTAGTTTAGTTAATCATAATATTATTATTAAATATAAAAACATAAAATAGAAAATAATAAAAATATTATTATTAAATATAAGAAAAAGAAATTTATTATTTATAAAAATAATTAATATTAAATATTATTAATAATATAATTAATATTAATATTATATAAAAACATGATTAATATTAATAATATAATAATACTAATAATAATATTAATAATAATATTAACAATACCAATAATAATTAATATTAACATTATATAAAAATATAATTAATATTAACAATATAATAATATTAATAAACAACAACAACAACAATAATATAATAATAATAATAATAATAATAATAATATTTTAATATAATAATATTAATAATAATACTAATATAATATTAATAATATAATAATATTAATAATAATAATATAATAATAATAATAATAAAATAATAATAATAATAATAATAAAATAATAATAAAATAATAATATTAATAATATTAATAATAATATTTTTATATAATAATGTTAATAAATATTAAAATAATGTATAATATTAATGATGATAATAATATAATAATAATATTATTATTAATAAATATTATATATAATATATAATATATAATATTAATAATAATAATTTAATATTAATAATGTAATAATATTAATAAAAAATAAGAATAATATTAATAGTTCAATAATATTAATAATTATATTCTTATATAATAATATTAATAATATTATTTTTTATATAAAAATAATAATAATAATTTTGATAATACTAATAATTATTAATGTTAATTTTAATATTAATAATATTTTTATATAATATTAATATTAATATTCATATTAATAATATCAATTTTTAATATTAATTATTTTAATAAATAATAAATTTCTTTTTTTATATTTAATAGTAATATTTTTATTATTTTCTATTTTATGTGTTTTTATATTTAATAATAATATTATGATTAACTAAATTAATAATAAAATAATTAAGATTGATTAGATTATTAATTATTACAGTTTTTTTAGATATCCAAAATTATATATTATTTATTTCATTATTTATATTTGCTATTATAAATTATTAATAGACGTATTTTTTATTATTATTTAAATAATCCATCAGATTATATATAAACAGAACAAGAAATAACAAATTATATAAGGGTGGATGCCTTTCAAATTATACATATTATTTATTACATTATTTTTATTTAATATGAGAAATTCTTAATGGTCAAATTTTTATTATTATTTAGATAATCCATCACATTATATATGAACAAAACAAATAAATACATATAAAAAACATTTTTTTTGAAAAAAATACAAGAGTGGATGCATTTTGAAAAGAGGCCTTGTTAAATATATTTTTTAAGAAGGCGCCTTTTGAGTAGGTGCCTTCTTAAAATATTTTCTAAAGAAGGCGCCTTATCGGTAGGAACCTTCTTATTTGTTACTTTAAAGAAGGCGCCTTTCTTTATAGCGCCTTCTTTAAAAGTTTTGCACAGAAGGTGCCTTCTAAAGAGGTTCTCTTCCTTCTACAAGACTACCCCCACACACAACAGTAGTTTGGGAAAATGTTTCATCCCAACCTTATAATGAGAATTTGTTTTTTATTTTACTTTATATCAGAAAATTTGCCCGCTGGCAGCACACGACTGAGGGGCGACCCACATGGCTGGCAGTGCTGAAGCTTCCAGCGGTTCTAGGGCAGGCAGCGCAGCTGACCGCTGAGTGTGGTTTGATGATAGGGTGGCCGAGTCACTATTACATGGGGAGTCCAGTGCCAGGTGCTAAGCAGGATGGAAAAATTCTTTATAATTGAAGAGAGGGAGGGGAGAGGAGTGCCACAGAGTAGGAGGAGTTAGCCTTGTCGTCCGGTGAGCTGTTCCGCACTAATAGGATCATGGGGTCATGGACTGGGTAGGGTCCTCTGGGTAGAGAAAGTCAAATTACCTCTTTTCTCTTTTACAATTTTTGATAACATTTGTTTTCTTTATAGAAAATCAACGCCTTATTTTTTTTTGTTTTTTGGGATTTTTCCACATGCCCGAAGAACACCCGACCAGACCTATGCATTTTTTAAATTTTTTATCTTATATGTAAAAAAAATCATATTAACGATAGTCTTGACTGAATTTATTCCATAGAAAACATGGTTGCCGAAAAGAAAACTGATCACTGAAATTTCAGTTTGTAACATGACTGGAAAAATTATTCTACCATAGAAAATAACTATTCTAATCATAGATGTTCATGGATTTTTTGAAAAATATTTTCCTTCAGGTAAAAATACATATATACTATATGTTTCAATTTTAATACTCAAAATCGAACCATAAATAATCCATATTAGAAACTTTGGATGACCATAACTTGACTGTTCGATATTGGATCGATACACGATTTGTTTTGTTGGGACCGAAATAATACCCTATACTTAAATTTAAAACTAATTTAAATTTATTGGATTAAAAAAAACATATGATCCATCTGATATCAATTGAAGGTACCAGGGCATGCTACAGAAGCAAGTGGGTCGAAGATTTAAAATTTTTATCCCCAAAAAACAATGAAACTTGTCATCTACAATGATCTGAGCCACTGTACAACATGAGGATCTCACATGAATTAAATAGAGTACAAAATATAAACCAATAAAATACCTCTTTTAATCTGAATTCACAATTGACATCTATTTGTCACCTATGATCGCTGCTCGAAGGATCTAAACAAAATCTCTCTAGATCATCCATAAGTACTTCAAAAATTTACAAGAGAACTGATCATTGAATTTTGGGTGCTATAACAGAGATCCGATGATTCCTCCGACATCCCAACAGTCACTGCATCGATGTTCCTTTGATGCATTGATATGTATTTGATCCAATCACTTGGATCTAGAGATTCTCTCTCTATAAAGTGAGATATGAGAGAGTGTTTCTAAAGAACTCCTGGTTAATATTCATTATGTGAGATCCTCTCTCCTTCTATTTACAGTGGATGCTCAAATACCCCGAAATGGTTCCCCAGCCCCTCATTTATTTTAATGTCCAATAAATAAGTAATAAATTAATATTTATGATGAAATAAACTGCATTATAAATATTATATATATTTTATCACATAACTATAATATATATTTAATATATCATGTAATAAAACCAAGTCATTTAACTCGACTCTTAATTCTTGATAATATTAAACAAACATGGAATATTAAAATAATATTAGTTTAAATAATATTATTCATCATATTTACTTAAACTCTTGTAATAATTTTAATAAATAAATTCAAAAAAAATTTCTTTACTTGAATAATAATAAATTTATTTATTATTTGGTGATTGATTACCTCAACAACACTTAAACCATGTGGTGGGGTCCACATTGTCTGATATACCTATTCACCTGAATAGGGAAGATTCCTAAATATGATATTATGTGTGACCCTCTTGGACCTTATCTCAATAGCATTGAATAGTATCCACAGAACTAGAGTAAAGTCTAGCAACCCATCAAGGACATTAGATAGATAAGAAATAGTCATAGAAACGACAACCAACCTATGAACACATACTATGTAATATAATCTATTTGTATTTTGATATCTCATAAAAGAGGATGCATACTTGTGTCATCATCCTTTATTGATTTTTTATTTTTTGATCTAACTAGATGGATTTACCATCGACTATCATGGAAAAGGACTTATTAAGTCA
Source organism: Viscum album (assembly GCA_963277665.1). Classification (NCBI taxonomy): domain Eukaryota; kingdom Viridiplantae; phylum Streptophyta; class Magnoliopsida; order Santalales; family Viscaceae; genus Viscum; species Viscum album. The sequence goes on from OY728148.1 coordinate 400,614,111, forward strand.
CTACCATACTGATCAACCAAGCCTGAGATATAACTTCTTTAACTCAGAAGCGACATATCCTATCTTGACCATTCAACTAGTGCCATATGACCAATGACACACTCAACATAATCTACCTTTCCATCATTTCATTATCATTGTTTTTTACTTGAATCAAAGTACATGATCAAATGGAATACATTGATAATGATATCAAGTGAGGAGACCAATACGCATGGTCGTAGATAGGAACAATCAATGACACATGAAAATATGTGGTGTTTTTATTTGTGAGTCTTTCCTTATGATATAACCTACTAGAGATCACCAAGTGTGAACTTTATGATAATAAGTATAAATTCTTATAATACCTCATCACCTGATAGTCAAACATCAACTGTGTTTAGTCTATACGATGTATCAAGACCATATGAAATTAGTTTATGATTAATGTCATATTATCTCTAGGTTCACATTATAGCCTAGGATCTACTATAACATTTTGATATGATAATTAATCTATGAAAATTACCATTAAATAGTGGAAATAGAAATATCTAATTTATAATGGTAAGTGTACATCATGTATGTCTCACTATATAATTGAAATGGAAATCCAAAAGTACTGTTTAACTAGTTCTAGGGAAACCACTATTACAACATCCTTTGGTATGGGTTGACTTTGTGGGATGACAGTTATGGCCGAGTGCTATTGAGGTATTGATATGAGTTTGAGGGACACTTGAGGATTCCCTAGAGGGTTGGTTATAGATCAAGTGATCAGTGGTTTTCATAGTTGATAGTTGAGAATTCCCATGTGGCATGGTGTAGCTTATGCCAAGGAGACCTTATAGTGGATCTCCCACCATTTAGGAGGTTATGAGGATCACTGTGAATGCCCTGGTTAGCATAGTTTTTTAGATTACCCTTTGGGTACATTATTTAATGAGGATTTGTTGGAATACACCAAGGGTCGTTTGGGATATTTTCACACTATGTGTATCATGTGCTTTTGATGAGATAGAGGAACCCTCTTACGGTATCCTACTCATGCTGTGGCATGTGGGACATTTTTGGATCTATGAATGAGTGTGTCCCAAGAGATTTAGTGAAATAGGGGAGACTTAGTAGGACATCGATTTACACTATAACCCCAGGGACTGTGGGAGCCCCAAGTTTGGTTTATCCCTAAGATGTGTCATTGAGAGCCCATGATGATTTTTTTTGGATAATGAGATCTGAGTACAGATAGAGGACTTATTATTTATTGACTGAGAGTTGATCGATGATGCTAGTTCAACTATTTGGATGGTAGTTTTGAGACTGGATCGTCCCATGTTTGATTGGTTGTTGGTCATGTTTTGTGAGGTAGTTTTGGCTCATGAATTTGGTTTGAGGATGAGAACCTTAGGATATTCCAGATCAAGCATTAGACTTGAGTGTTTATCTAGTTATCTCCTACATTGGATGGATTTTTTAGATATACTTAGGGATCCAATGGGAGATTTGGATGATCACAACCCCCTCTAGTTGAATATTCTCCCTAGATAGAGTAGCTTCAGGATCGTGAGGTTCCATGGCACTCACATAGTGGGTTTAGTGTATAGTGGATGGATGATTCCTCTCAATGTCCATGGATGTAGTGATGATTCTAGGGTTATTTATGGATCCCTCCTTATTGGGTCCATAGGTAGGGACTGATTCATTTTGTAGGACGTTCAAGAATGATATGATCTCTAGTCGTGTCAATCTAGATGTTCCCGTATCTAGTTTAGATCATGTTGTTGGAGTCATAGAGACTGGTAGATATGTATATCATGTAGAAACCTATGCTTATTCCAATAGTTTCATAATTCATTCCTTTTTGTTTAGACATATTGGATCTCTCATGCAGATCTGGTAGACATGGTGGTTGTCTTGTGGCTAGGTGATCCATGTGTTATAAATGCTCTTGCATGGGCCAGAGTAGGGGTATATTCACCTTGTGTGTTAGATTAGAACCCACAATTGGTTATTTATTTATTTTGGTTTTACACATTATTTTTATGTAGTTGTTTATTTATCCTATTTTCTATTAGTTTTCATATAGGTTGGGTATATCACGTGTTCATGCACTTGTTATGAAAATAGATTATAGGGTTACCATTGAAGGTTGCCTACAAAGATTTATTTCTCACCCCCTATACATGCACGTCGATGTGTGTGTAAACCTAACATCTTGTTTTATACTGGAGCATAGGTTGTGTGATGGATGGGGTCAAGGACTAGTGTTTCTTGGTTGAGTATATCTTCTCGTGTGGGGTCTTAGGATCAGGATGGTGAATCTCAAGCATCATTGAAATTGGGTATGTGTTTTCAATCCGTGTTGGTTGTAGAGCTGCATGTATTTTATTTTCTATTTTTTTTATGTATGTGGTTGGACCAGTGGGTGACCATATATTTTATGATTTCATGATTTTTAGCCTCTATGAAACATTTTATTATTATGGAATGCTTTGTTTATGTTTTTTTATTATGCATAATCTTATGTTTATCCTTGTGTATGTTTTGGTTATTTCCTTTATTATCGAACTTTGACTAAAGAGTATAGTCTCATGACGACATATTTTAGAACCTTGTCACTAGTTAGAAGCCTCTGTATTTTGAGGAGGCATGTTTGAGGCCTTGTGGTTATCGAGATCGGGTGACATGTAAGGTCGACCCAGGCCAGTTTATTACAAAATAGTATTAGAGATGTCTAGTATTATGATTTAGGGAGTTAGTAGATAGGATGTCTAGGAATGTCTCCAAAATTATGATGGATATCAAACTAGTGTGTCATGAATACATTTTCTAATAGTAAGTACAAATTTTTAGGGAATGAGATTGCTGTTCTTGGATTTTTTTATGGTTGTTTGATTTCACCTAGTGTGATACACTTGAGTTTTTAGATTTATGATTTATCCTAGTTTTTGGATCTTGGCCCATGGGAAGGAGTGTAGTGTTCATCTATCATTCTAGGCATATAGGATTCACATGACATTTACCTTTCTTTGTGTGGTTACTGACAGAGGATCAATTTTTTAAAGTGTTTGAAACTGCTCATATGTTGTTTTCTCATATAAGTACTTGGTGGAATTCTACTCAACTTAACCACATGTATATATTTTCTTTGGATAATAGGTCATGTGGATCTTGTGGGGAAATGTTCTTTGACGATGGATTTAAAGTCCCTTCCTTGGGGGATGTATGGAAACCTTTGGGGGTTGGTAATGGGATATGAGTTCCCTGTTGGTGACTCTATGAATGAATGTATTCCTAAAGGATCATTATATTAGGATCAAGTATCTATGAGGTGGTGGTTACTATAAATTCCTAGGTTTATGTTTCATGGGAGGGAGCGGTTCTTTCCACCCATTGTCTGGTGAGTCTTGCGGAGGGGCCAATGTGCTTACTATCACTGATGGATTCAATGGGTGTGGTTGTTCTTCCATAGTGGTGCTATTGAGGTATTTTATCACGATGTTTTGGTTAGTCATGCATATGCTTGGTGGTTGAGAAGTGGAGCACTGCGAGTTCTCCCTGTCTCATAGCTACCTTGAGAGGGTAGGTTTGGTTAGACTCTAGGCCCTTCTCATTTTGGTTGTGCCTTAGGTAGCGCTATGGAATCATGGTTAGATTATTATGGATTTGGATTGACACCATAGTTGAGGTTGGTCATGTGGTTTATCGTGGAATGAGATAGGTGCATCATTTTTTAAGAGTAGTGCCTTTTGTGCTCCGATTTATTATAATTAAACTATATGAGGAGCATGGTTAGTAGTTTTTGGTGTGTTAGCCTAGTTTTGTTAGGACTTGGCATACGTGAGCATGAGTCACATTGATAATTTTTGAGTATTTTAAAGAAATACTTGTGATGAGTATTGAATTGTAGGATATTGTTGTTCACAAGTCTCATTTAAGTTGTTTATTGAGTGCGTAGATTTATATTCTGAGTGGTCCAAGAATGAGTAGTTTTTTTTCATGCTGGCACTTAGGTGTGCGTGGTTTGGACATGTCTATCCATTTTGTTTGGTGATGTATGTATCATGGGACATGTGGTTGTCTGTTTGGGAAGTGGGAAAATGATAAGGATACCCTTTGGTGGGGAGAATCAGATCGGTCACTATTGAATGTCTCTCATGTTGGGGGAGAGTTGTGGTCACTGTAAGACCAATTGTTGGATGTTAAAGACAACATTGGATGAGCTAATTCTTAGAGTGGGATCATGTGTATTAGTAATCAACCAAGGAATATTGGGGTTTAGAAGAAATTTTAGTGGGGATTTTGTGACAATCCATGTCGTCACGAGTTGTGAAAATCAGGGGAAATTTAAAGATTTTTTCCCAATGTTTTTTAGGAAAAAATTATAAATTATCCTATTGGATTATGTCAAATAATTTTTATAACCACTATATTGGTCTCATAATAGGTTTTTAACCCTAGGAAATAAGTTTGAATAAAATACGAGTCATTTAAATTTTCACACAACATTTAATTGATTAAATATTAATTTATTCCAATGTGTTCATTCAGTAATATATTTTAAATGGATAATTGTATAGATATTTTGTCTCTATGGTTAAGTATATAAGGGGGTTTTCTTAAGTGAGGCATAATCTTGAATTAGGTATCGGGCCTGGGCCTAGGCCCCTTTTATTTTCTTTTTTCCCCTTCCATTTTCCATTTTTACCTTTCTTTTCTCCTTTATCCACTTTGGATTATCATGAATGACCCTTGGGGGTTTTACCACATTCAGATGAGAGAGGGAGAGGGAGATAATAAGGAGAGTGATGAGGCACCTCCATGGATTCACCCGAGTCCCAGATCGGAGTGCAGTAGTTGCAGGTGGTGGATTTAGTGTGAAGAATCTGTGGTTTCCACATGGAGGTAGGTACACTTTAAGTATTCATTTTAAATACATGTAGTCTAATTTTTTTTAACTTTTGAAGACTTTTTTGTGTTTTTGGTGATTCATAGTGGTTTAAAATAGTCTTAATTATGAATAAACGAGGGTTTCATGCCATTTTTTGGGGCTTCTGCTTGGGAATACCCATTTACATGACATGTGGTTTAGAGAAATCATGTCATGTGTTTTTTATATTTATGGAAGAAGAGTTTTTTTTGGGAATAAACACCATGTACCAGTGGTGAACATCGTGTAGTGGTGACCAAGGTTGTGTTGAGGGCACATGGCCGTGTAAGGTACATGACTAGAGACCATGTAGTGTACACGACTAATGGAAATGTATGGTATATGAATAGTGACCATGTACTGTGCTTGGCCAGTCCCTGTGTGTGGGTCTCATGGCCAAGTATATGGTTGGGCACCCCATGTGGGGTACACACCATGTACGAGGATTAAACACCATGAACATTGGGAAAGTACACACCAAGTAGCCTGAGGAACTTGTCCAAGGAGGACCTCTGATGGTACACACCATGTAACCGAAGTAGACGCCATGTACTTTTTCCTTCCATATCCCGTGTTTCCTGTTTCTCACCCTATTATTAGAATTGGACTTGTGATTATTCTATTATGAGTGTTTTTCCTCTTAGATAATGATGGGGTAATCCTTCCCATATTTAGAGGCTTTCTAGATGTTATATTAGATTAGAAGAGTTTTTATAAGAGGATTTACTTAAGGTTTGGTTATAGAATCCTATTGGGGGATGTGTTTTGAGATGTGAGGGTTGTGATCTTGGTGATAGGACTGATTTGAGTGTTCCATGGTAACCTATTTGAAGTTATTTGAATAGATCATGGAAGGTGTGATTGATTAGTATCTCTAAGTAGATATTGGTTAGTCCCTGCATGTCATGACCAATTTCTTGAAGTTATAATAGTCAAGGTTTATCTCCAGTGGTTGAGGATTTGATTTATTGGAGCCTTTGGGCTAGGTTGATGCTATGGGATGACGGTTATGTCTAGGTACCATTGAGATACTAATATGAGTCCAATGGATTCATGAAGATTCCATAGTAGTATAATTACTGATTGAGTGATTAGTGGTTTCTATATTCAGAAGTTGAGAATTTCCATATGGTATGGTTTGTCTTATGTTGAGGATCCCTTGTGGAGGGGATCCCCCATTTTAGGTGGTCACAGGGATCATTGTGAACAACCTAGTTATAATGATTTTATTTTTAATGATAATTTTGGTGAGTTGTTTATTAAGGATAATTTGGATCCCACTGAGGACCTTTTGGGATGTTTCTGCACTATTTGTGTCCCATTATTTGGATAAGTTAAAGGAACCCTATTAGGGTATCTTGCTCTTTCTGTATCTTATGGGATGTTTTTGGATCTATGTATTGGAATGAACTGATATCTTGGGTGTATTAGGGGTGTACCTAATAGGGATTCACTTTATGTTATCACATCATAGACCATGGGATCCCAAAGTTCTGTTTTTCCTTGAGGTGGATCATTTAGAGCCCATGGTGGTTATTTATTGGATACTAAGATTGGTGTTATGATAGAGGAACCATGATTTGTTGGATGATACTTTATTGGTGATTCTATTTCAACTTTTTAGATGGTGGAGTTGAGGTTGGATAAACTACATTTGGTTGGTCGTTGACCATGTTGTTTAAGGAAGTTTCTACTCAGGACTTTGGTTTGAGGAGGAAACCCTTGGAATATATTGGATCGGTCATTGGTCCCAAGTGTTGATATAGCTATTTCCTCTATTATTTTTCTATGGTTAGACAAGATTAGGGAGATAATGGATGATTTGGATGAGTGAAATCCACCTATAGTTGAGTATTCTCCCTAGCTGGAGTGTCTTCGGGCTCATAAGGTTTCATGACACTCATAGAGTGGGTTTAGTGTATCATTGATGCATGAATTCTCTCAGGGCCTAAGGATGTAGTGTCACTTTTAGGGTTATGTATGGAGACCTTATTATTTAGGTTTATATAATGTTTCCGATTCATTCAATATGGCCTTTCAAACTAATAGGTTCTCTATTAGTGTTGAACTAGATGTTCTTATCGCCATTTCAAATCATGATTTTGGAGTCCTAGATCCTGGTATATGTTTTTATTGTGTGGATTCCAATGGCTACATCCTAGGGTCTGAATTTCATGACTTTTCATTTAGACATCATGAATATCATGTGTAGATTTTAAGGATGCATTGATTTTCATGTGTCTAGGTGAACCACGTGTTATAAATCCTCTATAATGGGATATAGTAGGGGTAGATTCACCTCAGGTGTTATACTAGAACCCATAGTATAATATTTTATATTTCTTGGTTTTAACCCCATGTTTCTATGTATTTTATTATTTTATGACAACTACCATTAGTTTTTGGATAGGATGGGAATATCACGTGTGCATTCACTTGTTATGATATTAGTTTATAGGTTCACTATTGGATATGGCCTACAAAGATTTATTTTTCAACCCTTGTATGTGAACATCGATGTGCGTGTGGTCCAGATGTCTTCTTTTAGGTTTGAGCACAAGTTTCATGATTGATAGAGATTAGGACCAATGTTTCTTGATTGAGTGGATCCGCTTGTGTGGAGTCTCAAGATCAGGCTAGTGTAGCTCGAGCATCATGAAGACTGAGTTTTTTGTTGGGATCGATGTTGGTATTAGAACAATATGTAATTTATTTGAAGTTTTATTATTTTTTATATGTGTTAATCCTAGTGGGAGTCCATTTATTGTATGTTTTAATGCTTGTGAATTTGTATGTCACATTTCATTATTATATAATGCTTTATTTTAGTTTTTTATTATGTGTACACTAATGTTTATCCTTGTGGATTTTTTTGGTTATTTTAAATGTTATTTCACTTGGACTAGAGAGTATAGTATCCCCGCTGCATCATTTAGAACCTCACCACTAGTCAACATCCTATAGAATTTAGGGAGGTGTGCTTGAGTCCTTGTTGTTATCTAGATTAGGTGATGTGTCAATTCAATTTTGGATGGTTGATTACACATTCCCAAGAAACATTTGTGGTCCTCTATCCTCATTATGTCTTACTGGCTAGTTAAGGAATAGATTTTATTAAATAGAAGAGGTATCCCTATAGAAAGATTTATGTGGGACAACACTTCACCCTGGTATTATTTAAACATATCAAAATGGAGTCATATTAGCCTATACTCAAATATTCATTCTCAGACATACCTACCCTAATGCCACCATTATCATTGCCCCAAAAAGCCACCATGGATGATGAAATGAATGCTCAAAAAACACCAAAACCACTAGTTTCACTACACTACAATGAGGGATTTATGTTATAGGGAAACCATGGATAGATGATCGGAGCTCCAATACCACTGAAGGTTCAAAACACACAACACTGTAACCATATAGATGAAATATATTCAACTTGAAATATAGAACCAATAATGAACCTATAAACTATGGGCTATATGTTAATTATACTGTAGCCTTGTTACTCAAAGGATAAAGTTAATGTATTGTGTCATGGATGAATATTCTTGGGGAGATGCTATGGAATCTTGAAAACCTAATGTTCCATGGCTAGATTTTTATAAAAATGAATAATATAATTCTAGGAGATGTGGTTCATGTCCGTATGATCTATAGGAATCATCACTTGGTTCCTTTGAGATTCAAAATATCTATAATGAGATGATCATAATGGTGTTGATGAATTAATAAAGTACCATCTATGCTTTTTTTTATTTGTGTACTTCATATTTAAATTAAATTGCATGAAATCCATGGGAGAATACTTGTAGGGTTATTTTAGATTTTAGGTTTTGATATGAACCCATACCAATAAATTTTTAAAATACCCATATTTCTTGATTTTGTAAACTCATTTTCCATCCTAATGCTTCCATCAAAATTCAAAATAGGGACTAAACACCCTAGTACTTGAGGGTCAAATCTTTTAGAAAGCTATGAATTCAATATCAGTTCATGGGGTGGCCATGTAAGCCTTTTAAAAGGGACTGATCTAATCCCTATCATGAGGTTTTTTCAAGAAGGTGTGGGATTCCCTTAAAAGTAAAATCCATGTAGGGTGGTTCCAAGATAAAAAAAAATCCTATAAAACAATGCTGGTGAAGTTCCCTTGGATATGTTGATAGTTTTTATTTGTTTTTAGTAATGGTTGAGAATCATTAGAGGTTTCAAATATGTTTTTTGGAGAATATTAAAATGTTTTTGAGATGCATTGAGAGGCCCTAAGTTTAAATGAAGTGGTTCAGTGAAAGTTTATTGAACTCTGGAATTTTGAAACGTGGTTAAGCATGATACCTAAATCATTTCAATCGTGTATGAATTTTCACCTGATTCCATATGACTTGGTGGGTTCTTACACTATAATTCAATCCACATATATGATTTTGAGTTGAGTTGAATATGGATTCTGTGGAAACCACATATGACTTTCATGAAGCACATGAAAAACGTTGTGATGTGGAATATAAATTTATAGAAACTTTTTATGACTTTCAAATTCATATGAAATATATAGTTAGAAGCCTCATATGAATTTTTGGTTAATTTTATGACTTTTTCAATTTAAATTCATTTAAAAAAACAATAAAATAATGTAATTTTCTAGAATTATATTTCAAATAAAGAGTATATTAAGATGATTCTAAATTTTATCTTCACTGGTTAAAAAAATATTATTTAAAATTTGATTCAAGTTGATTCATAAAATATTTATAAATAGGAAATCTTTGCTATTATCAATTGGAATCTTTGAGCTAAATTATCTGAAAATAAATGTGTAGTTTTAATATTAGTTTTCCAAAGAGGGATCACTATAAAATCATTCTGGTATTTTTATGTGACAATTATTTGATGGTTTTTATTTTGAATAATCACTTTCAATTGAATATGTAGTGATTTATTTTTTGTTCTCAAATGTTTGAAGTTCATACCACTGAGTTGAGATGTAAATAGATGGTGTGTGTTTTTAACAAATGAAGAAGAATATTTAGAGCTATTTTAGTGAGAAGAAGAAGATGGGTATTTATGGAAGTTCACAATTTTGTTATTTGTGAATTATTTTCCGAATAATTGAGATACTATAGTATTCAAAATGAATTTTATTTCTATTTAATTGAGAAAGAAGATAAGAATGGTAGTTATAAAATTATGATGGAGACATGTAGTTAATAAAAAAAGATAATATTTTGAGATTGCAGTGCATGATTTTGGGAAATCCAAATGAATAAATGAGTAGGACAGAATTTTATGATTATTTTCAGAGTAATATTGAAGGAGATGAGATGGAATGTTTTTTTAAATTAAATCAATTCATAAATATTTTGTTTATTGAATATTGGGAGCTATCTTAGAGAGAGACTATGTGACTGGTATTTAGTTGAGTATCAAACAATATAGAGATGAAGTGAGACCAATATCCAATTTTTAAAAGTGATCATCCACATATATTTGATCTTGAGAAATCATATTTTATTTTTAGAACAAGAAGAAAATAAATATCTGATTCTACAAAAAGTGAGCATGATATTCCTGAACATTTTTTCAGCTCATGGAGGAAGATAATGATATGATATTTCTGAAGCAAACAAAGACTAAATGTGATCTTTCAAATTTCATGTTCATTATCTGTGTGTTATAATGTGAACCTATGCAGTTTGGTGTGACTATGGATAGATTTAGTGAGTCTGTATGCTCATTTTTTAATCTTGTAAGTGGTTGTTCTTATAGTGAAGAGATTTTAGTTTGGGAGACTAACCATCCACTTTAAGGAGTTGGTTTCCAGTGAAGAGACCGAACCTTGTAAACGTTCTTGTCTTCCTTTCTCTTTTATTTTCTATATACATGAGTGAGGTGGAGAATTATTATTTGAGTGAATTACACTTTAAAAGGTCACAAAAGTTGATTTAAGTAGGAATAAATTATAAAAAAATCCACTAATTCACCACCCTCCTCATTGGAGTTACCTGATCCTAGGCACTTCAACTGATATCAGTGCAATGTTTATTTGTCATATTAGATTTGGAATTGAGAAAAAATAATCTTAGTTCTATTAATAGTAAATTATTTCTTACTGTTAATTGGAAGAACTACCATAGTTTAAATAACATGATGTTTCCATATCATCTATCCTTTGTATTGTAGGTTATAGATTCTACAATTATTGGTTTTCCACCTATTGAGAATGATGAACTAATTAAAATCTTTTAAAAAAGGAATTTAGAGGTTGATGGTAAGGTATAAAATTCAATTCTAATAAATTTTTTAAAAAAGGTTTCCACAAAATTTATGGGAATTTTTTCATCCAAAAAAATTTAGGTCAAGATGAAAAATAAACATGAAGGAAATGTGAAAGTCTAAGAGGATAAATTATATATTTGGATGATCCAATTTGAATAAAAAAACTAACATAGGAAGATAACATTGATTATTTATAAGGATCAATGAAATTGTTAGTAATATCTAAGGGTTTGGTTAAAATCATGAAGATCCTACCATTATCAAAAAACTTATGAGAAACTTCCTTGTAAGGTTTGACCCTAAGATCCCATCTCTTGAATATACAGAAGACCTATCACTTTATTAATTGAATAATATAATCATATCCTATGAGATGATAAAATCTATCACCTACAAGAATAATGTAAAAGATGAAATGGATTTTGAGGATATTTGAAAGTTGAAAATCAAGGAGAATATTGATGATACAGATTCAAGAGAATCTAAAAATGATGAGGATGATGGGGACTATAAATGAATCATTGATCTTATTTAAAAAAAAATCAATAATTTGAAAATTAAGTACAAAAAAATTTACACATAGATTCTATAAATGAAATGGAATTTGGAATTTTTCCATTAACAGTCATAAGAAGAAGGGAGAAGATTTTGAATTTTAAGAAGATGAGAAACCCTATAAAAATAAGTGGGATCAAATATTAAAATAATCATCCAAAACTAAAAAATGTAAGAAGATATTTTATAGAATCAAGGGAATAAATATAATTAGACAAGAAGAAGAATATGATCATTCATCTAGACATGAATTTAAAAGTGAATTTGATATGAAATTTAACAATTTCATGGATTGTGTTGAGAAGGATTTGACACTTTAAGTAGTGAAGATTATTATTAAGAACAAATTGTGATGGAGTATATATATTAAAATATGAATTATAATCTTGTCTTGAGCATAATACCATGATTAAGAAAGAAAAGAAATAAATTGTGAAATAAAACAAGAAATTGATTAAAGAGAACAATGAGTTTTTTTATGAAAGAAAAATACTACACTGATGAAATCAACAAGTTCAAATTGAAAGTTTCTGAACATGAAAACATGGTTAAGGATATTAAGGATAGATTTTTTTGAAAGTAGAATAATTTTTTAAGATTTAATATAAGTGTATTTTAGATAATAATAAGATGAATAATATAAAATAAGACTTCAAAAAATCTATTAAATTCAATGATAAATACTATAAAGTGGATGAGGGTACTTTAATAGATTATCCAGTTAAATCTGTACTTGATAAAACTACCTGTAATTCTGATTTTACCAATAATGAAAGTTTATAGTCTAAATCTGGTCAAGTCTGGACTAAAAAGAATAGGTTGAAACACTCTCCCGTATTAGTATAAGAAATAAGGAACTAAAGAATATATTCAATTCAATAAAAGAAGAAAAATATTACCCATTTAGTACAAGAACAATATATATATGTACAATAGTTGTTCAAATCGATTTTTTATTATTCTAGAATATTTATATTTCAAGGATATTAATTGTGTTCGAAGTGTTTAGGCATAAATACTACACATGCTAGTATAATATACCACTACCTAGAAAGAGTTATGAAGTTCAAGGGAGCTATTTACAAGTTATGAAATTAAATTCTAAATGAAGGTTGGATGTGAAGAAAAATATTTATAATTTTCCAACTCAAAATAGATTTCAATGTCTTGGGGAAGTGTGTGGATGGTGTGATGTGTAAGTTTATAGTGAATATAAGTATATGGATTTATTTCCATGAAAAATACCATATTATGATAAATAAAATGGTACTTAGAATCATAAGTAATAAAAAACTTGTCTAGATGAAGTTTTATTAATGGATAGTAGAAGAAAAAACTCACGGTTTTTTTGATAGTGGGTTCTCTTCCCACATGATAGGTGATATGAATATTTTGAAAAGTATTAAGAATCATGAAGGGGGAGTTATAACCTTTCTTAATGATTGTTATCTAAAAATAAAGGGTGTTTGATTGGTTGAAATTGAACCTCATAATATGAAATCAAAAGATATATTATATATTTAAGGGATGAAGCACAACCTCTTGAGTGTTAGTTTGTTCTATGATAAGGACCATGATAATGTTTTTCAAAAACAACTGATGTTTCATTAAAATCTTAAATTACTGAATGATCCTTACAAAAGTAAAATTAATAAATAAAAATCTATTTTTAATTTGAGATCTAACCAATTCATGTTATTTGGGTGAAAAAGATTAAAGTATGTTATGTCACATGAGGCTTGGTCATCTTATCCAAATATTCCTACGAAAAATTCAAAAAAATGAAGTTGTGAGAGTTTTATACAATCTTAAAATAGAAATTAATGTTGTTTACTGAATATTATATAAAGGGAACATGGCTACTAAATCTCATAATATGGTTGACATTCTTTCTACTAGACCACTGGAACTCATTCACAATAATTTATGTGGTCCCACGAGATAAAATTCTATATGTGGTGATTTATATTTCATCACATACATTTATTATTACAACCAATTTATCAATTAAATGTTAATTAATAATAGGAAAGAATCCATTAAGATTTTTAAAATTTTTAAGAAATAAGTTGAAAAGGAGTTGAGACTCTACATCAAGAAATTGAGATCTGATAATGTGAAGTAATATACATGTGATACATTTGAAAGATATTCTCTAAAAATAGAATCAATCACTAATTCATCACACCACATACTCCCCAAAAAATATTATTGTAGGAAGGAAGGATAAAAGTATCATAGATATCGATAGGATAATGTTAGATGAAAATAAAATCTCAAAATATTTCTGGAGAGAAGCTATGTGTATTGAAATATACATTAAGAATCAATGTGTTTGGAGACCCATTAAATATTTTACTTCTTATAAGATATGGTAAAAGAATAATCCAAATTTTATTTACTTCAAATTATATGGTTTTCCATGCTTTATAAAGATCGAATACAATAATCTTGGAATGTTTAAATATAAATTTTATGAATGTATATTTATGGGCTACTTTTTTAGTGGCAGTGGGTACAAGTGATGGAATAAGAGGCTACACAAGGTTGATGAATGTTATGATGTTAAAATAATAGAAAATAAATATAAATAAAATGTGTTTGTTAAGTCTAAAGGTGAGTTAAAAAAGTTAATATCAAGTATAATTTTGATAATTAGATTAAAAAATAAATAGAATTTAAGAAAAATGTAGTTAATATTGACTTTGATCATATTTTTGATGATGAGGCTACTATAAATCATGGTTTAAGACATAAAAGGTTGAAAAATAATTTCAATAGAGAGAATATAAAATCCAATTAGGAGGAACTATTCCAGACCAGAAGAAAACTAATAATAAAAAACTAAATAACTTTTATTTCATAGGTTGATCCAAGAATTTTGGGTGAATCTATTAAGAATAAAGAGTGGGTATAATAAATGAATGATGAGATTAATCAAATTGAAAAAAACTATACTTAATATCTTATCCTAGGACCAAAATATAAAATTTTATTGGCAATAAGTGATTTTTTAGAAAGAAAATTAATTCAAAGAGTGATGTAATAAGAAAAAAGGATAAATTGGTGTGGAAACTATATGAATGTTCTCCAATAACTAGATTGGTGTGAAAACTATAAAAATTTAAAACTGATGGAATTGGTTTTGAATAAAACTCTGCTCTAATAGAAATAATGGAGACTATAAGAATGATATTGGTAGTGGTTGTACATAAGAATAATAAAGTTTATCAAATGGATATGAAATAAACCATTTTGAATAGTTGAAGAAGAAATATTTATTGAGCCTATAAGTTGATGGTAGAATAGTGTGTAGACTGAGAAATAAATTGTATAGTTTAAAATAGGATCATAGATCCTATTTTTCAAAAATTAGTGGCTGTATAAAACATATGGATTTTACAAAATTGAAAGTCTACAAAAACGTTTTTATAAAGGATCTACCTATAGTTATAATGATTGTCATAGTGTATGTTGATGAAATTATATTTTACAGTGACAAAGTGCATCTCTGTGAGGAGTTTTATGAGAAGACAAAAAATCCAATCATGATTTATTTTTTGGGAGAGTTTATTTTTTTGGGATTACAGATTAAATATAAATTAGATTACATATTATTATCCTATAAAAAATATACTAGATATTTATTAAAAATATTTGGTATGTAAGGCTCAAGATAAGTTTCAAATCTAATTTTCGTTAGAAAAAACAATTTAAGGATGATAATGGCAACATGGTTGATCAAAATGAGTTTAGAAGAGTTATTGGAAGCTTTTTTTTATTTAACAACTTCAAGGTCTGACATCACTTTTGTAGTGAAACTTTGTGATAGATTTTAGAGTGACCCAAAGGATTCACACATTCTTATTTCTGAAAGGTTTATGATAGGTGTGATTGGAATAATGGACTATGGGTTGGTATAAAAAGGCAGTAATTATTTGAATTTTCATGGATAATTGATGCTGATTGGGAATGTGATTATAAATATTGAATATACACTTCAGGTGAGACTTACTTAATTGGTGGGAGTTGTGTGAGATGGTACATTAAGAAGAAATATTTAGTGACACTTAACATAACTAAAGTAGAGTATGTGGCTACTACACATGCATGTACACAAGTTTTATGGATGATTACACAGTTAATATATTTGAAGGTTGAAATTGAGATGACATTAAGGATAATTTATGAAAACCAAATATATATTTTTATATCCAAGAACCCTTTGAAACATTATATATAAAATCAAATAGACGTAGGGTATCATGTAATTTAAGAGGTCGTGACCAATGGAGATATCATACTAGACAATATTTCTTCCAAGAATCAACTTGAGGGTATCTTAATAAAATCTAGGAAAAGAGAAATATTTTAAGAGTTAAAGATAAAAATCCATGTTCAATACTCTCCTATCATTTTATTATACATAGAAAGTACCCCCAATGAGATTTGGATTGAGTTGAAAAATGGGGATAAGTAGGCACACAAATATTTATCAAATAGGGAGAGAATCCAGTGTGTGCACTACCTATTTGAATATGAATTGTGGTAAATTCATAATGGTGGATATTTTTGAAAGTTAGAATGGATGTATGAATTAAGGTGGAGTTCAACAATGTCAATTGGCTAGAATTTATTGTCATCTAGAGATGAAATTATCTAAAAAACATAACATAATATTATAATGTGGTAAAAGAAACTTATTTTTAGATAAAGGATGTGATTTGATTTTTCTCATGATGTTTGGTTAATTTTGAATATATATGATTATTTTTTAAATAGTTACATAATGTTTAAAATAAATCCAAAATGGGGAGATTGAAGTTCTCTCACAGTTGTTGATGATTTTTATTTAAATTATATCATGGTTGAAAATTATTTAAGGTTGCTGACTTGTTTTTAGAGTTGAATAGAATATTTTTGAGATATATTGAGAGGCCTTGAGTATACATGAAAAGGTTCTATGAATGTTTTCTTAAGTATATAATTCTAAAATATTTCCCCATAGGAATTTCTTCCATTTATGACTTTGTAGCTGATTTTGTATGATTTTTTGGGTGCCTGCATCAGACTTCATGCTATGTGTATGACTTTGATCTGAGTCATGCATGAATTTGTTAGAGCCTACATATTAATTCTTGATGTGGTGTATTACTTTTAAAAAACATCCTATGGATGGAAAATTCATATGAAATAGAGAATCTGAATCCCCATATGACTTTATGGCTAAGCATATGAATTTTTTATATCAAAGACATAAAAAAATTAAAAAATACTATAAGTTTTAATAATTAATTTATAAATAAGAAATAGATTGATATTATTCTAAATTTGATATTTATTGGCTAAAAAATCACACTTAAAATTTGATTCAATATAATTGATGAATGATTTATAAATGGGTAATCAATGCTACCATATATTGGATGTTTCAATCTGATTTATTTAAAAAATATCCGTGGAGATAAAATTTTATTTTATTGAAGAAGGAACACTTGAAAATATCAGGTTTTTTATATGAGGATGATTTTCTTTTTTTAGTTCTAATAATAACTTTCAACTAATTATTTAGTGATTCAAGGTGTGTTATTGAGTGTATTAAGTTCATACTAGTGAGTTGATTTGTAAAGATATGTTCTATGTTTTTAATAGAATAAGAAGTTTATTTTGAGTTATTTTAGTAAGAATAAGAAGATGGGTATTTCATGAATTCACAAATTCATTATTTGTGAATTATTTTTTGAAAAATCAAGTTACTATTTTCAGTTAATTGAGAAAGAGGAAAATAAGGGTAGTTATAGAATTGTTCTCAAGACATGTAGTTAATAAGAAGTAGGGAATATTTTGAGATCATGGTGCATGGTTTTAGTCCAACCAAATGAGTAAATGAGAAGTATCGAATTATAAAATTATTTTGAAAAAAGTCTTGAGGGTACTGAGTTGGAAATTAGTTTCTAAATTAAATTAATTTAGAAATTATGGGTTACCCAAATATTGAGATTAGTCTAAGAGAGAGGTTGTATAAATTTTATTTAGTTGATTATAAAAAAGAATAAATAAGAGATCATGGTGATTGATGTTCAGAAGTGATCATCTATATTTTTTTTAAACTTGAGAATTTATATTTGAGTTTGAGAATTGTGAAGTGAATCAACATCCTTTTATGTGCAATGTGATAATGCTATTACTGAAAATTCTAGAGGATCATAGAGGAAGATCATGATCTAATATTTCTGAATCAATTTATTTTTTAAAGTGATGTTTATCAATTTATATTCATTATTTTTATGTTATCATTGTGAAGTTAATCATTATAGTGTGACTCTTGACATGTAGTAAGACACTATTTTCTTGTTATAATCTTGTAAATAGTTGTGATTTTTGTGTAGAATTCTTGGTTGGGGAAACTAACCATCCGTGGAAAGGAGTATGATTCCTTTTAAGTGGTTAAACCTTCTAAAAATTATTTTTATCCTTTATCATTTATTTCATTCATGTGTGAGTGAGGATGATAATTCTAATTTAACCAAATCATACTTTAATAGGTCACATAGGTTGATTTAAGTTGGAAGAAATTATAAAATATGATCTCCATTGATTCATCCACCTTCTTAGTAGAGATACCATATCCTAATAACTTGAATGAAAATATCATCAAAAACTCCTCTAATAGAAAGAAAAATCTCACTGACTGTAGGAAAAATAATGATATTACCACAAATAAATTTTAAAAGTGTTGTGGACAATATATTTGTGCCTATGAAATTTTCTCCAATTTTAAATACCCATACACACCACTATGTTGTTTATAACCATATTTATGATGGGGTTGTTATCTATAATCCCTCAGTAGAGATGAAAATAGATTCGAACCCCAACATGAAAGATGATAAAGTTTTAATGTAAATATAATGACACAATTGATGCATGTAGACTGAGTTGTTGTCCTAGATTCCCTTTTTGAATCTTTTTTCTCACATGTAAGTAATTGGAGACACTCATTACATGAAACTACTTGAAGACTCCACTTTCTTAAAATCTTTAAATTATGATGCATGTATTCCATTTAATCCCCCAAATGTATCACAAATCTATTCAATGGACAAACATATTGTTGTTCATAATTAACTCCATAAGATTATGGTAGAATTAGAGATAAAGTTTAAAGGGGAAAGTCATATGAATGAAACCATTAATGATTGGAAAAACCTACAAAACTAAGTAAAGATAAAACATATAAGTTTGAATCCATTGATAGTGTTTTATGAATTTAAGGTCTTTGACTCAAATCATTACTTTCATTGGAACTAGTCTATCTTGACAGGGCATGTGAAAACCCATTATGGGACCAGGATTAGTGGTTCCTCATTCATACATTTAAGGGGCCATTCAGACTTGAGAGTGAGTCCTTTCCAAGTATGAGAGACTGACGAAGCACTGAATTGATCCCCTATCCAATAGTGAAACTAAATATCACATAGACTTTTAGGTATTTTTATTACTTTTTTTACTTATTTTTTATCCTATAGATTAAAATATTTTTAAGGGTACATTATTACTTTAATTTGTTTTAGAATTTTTTTCTCTAAATCAGGTGTTATTTTTCATCTTTAATTAATATTTTCCTTTATTAATAACATCCCAAAGAGTTTTCTCTTTGTTTGTGGGTGTTATGCCTATGTTCTTCCCTTGTTACTCATGCAAAGACTTGTTTTTTTCCACTATGCTACATCAGTTGGTATCAGAGAAAGTCAATTCCTTATTTTCCTCTATATGATTGATTTTCTTTTATTGAAACTTTATTTTTTCCCACCTATGATTCAATCCTTTATGTAATATCACATCCCTCTCATTTTCTTATGCCACTTCCAGACACATCAATAAGCATCAACCTCTAAAATAAAAGTGTCTATCACATCCTTTCTAGTCTGGTGAACTATCATAGATCAGACATATCTACAACCCCATGCATGAGATAGTGACCTAATTGGATTACCGAATCCCCTAAAAACTCCTTAAAAAATAGAATAATACTAAAACAAATCGTATGTACATATGGGTGAATCGTTCTATGACGCCCCACCCCCCCGTGATCCTCATCTTGAATGATGTTGCATTTTTCTAACAAAGATGATCACCTCAGAAAAATAAAATCTCTTCACATAGAGGGATTTATTTCAGGGTGAATTTCATGTGATATTTAACCAAAAACATTAATGTACATCCATTTTTCAATTTTG
This sequence comes from Viscum album, assembly GCA_963277665.1. NCBI lineage: Eukaryota > Viridiplantae > Streptophyta > Magnoliopsida > Santalales > Viscaceae > Viscum > Viscum album. The sequence continues at coordinate 400,634,103 of OY728148.1, forward strand.
TATTCTAAAAATTCAATTGTTGAATAATTCAATTGTTTTTTTGAGAGTTGTGAAACAAATAAAATATATGGTATGCCCCTCATGCAAACTAGAACACACCATACTAAAATGAGAATAAATGAGAATAATAATACTAAATGATATGATACCCATATTATTTTGGTATGATATTTTGCCTATTCCACATGAAAACATATAATTCATGGGATGAAAACACACCAACACTATAAATGGAACAACATCCATTCTAGATGCTACCACCCTTTTTTTCACTCACTATTTTAGAACTCTAGGTGATACGATCATTAAAGGTTTCATCCATAAAGTGTCATGAAAACCATTCCACATGAAACAACCCTATTCAAAAATTTAAAATGAAGAATTAAGTCACACTAATAATAAGTACATCAGATCATTTGTTATATACTTAACATTCCACCGTGAAAGTCTGAAAACCCCCATAAAACCTCATCTGGGATGGAAAAATTATATAATATTCCAACATAATCTATTTTCATCATATATTTTATTAATATTCAAAATTTCCATCAAGCCCATTTTTAAACAATCTTGATAAATATAGAACAATAAATTACATATCCCATATTACATTTAATCACAATTTTATTTCTCTTTTCACCATTATTAATTTTTCATTTGATTATAATGAGTTATCCAATCATTATAGAAAAAAACTACAATTTAATCACAGAGATTAAATAAATAATTTTCAAGATTCTCCAAACTTAACTACATCGATATATCATTGATATTTACTTTTTGTTCTTCTCTTATCATCTTTTTTTCTTATTGTTGTCACACAAAAATTTATCTTAATAAGAACACAAATTGGAAGGATGGAAATGAAATTTTTATTGGGACCAAGTTGGATGGAGAAGGAAGTTTGAATAATTTGATTTTGGAGAGTGATGTCTTTTGTTTTCAAAGAGGATAAATCAAATTCACTTTGTAAAAGCCTTGGAAAATTATGAAAATACTTTTATGATTTTTATTTCACAAATATAATAAGTTTATAGAACTTGTGATGCAATCCTTATGAAGGATATGGGGAGTAAAGAAGTATTTTTTTTGCAAATTAAAGAAAGTGGAATGCAAGACCAGAGTGGCATACAAGTTAAACAGTGGCGCACAAGTATAAGTGGTGCATAAGTGTATGTTGCACGTAAGTCATATTTAAAGATTATCACATAAAAATATGACAAAGGAAAGAAAGTGGCACATAAGTTCAAGAGTGGAGCACAATTAGAAAGTGGAGAGCAAGTATAAGATACACACAAGTGAATTTTGTGAACAAGTCATATTTTAATATCATAACTTCAAAATATGACAAAGGAAATAAAGTGGAATGCAAGTGATGGAGCGACATGAAAGTGATCGAGTAACGCGCAAGTGATGAAGCGACACAAAAGTCATGAAGTGGAATATAAGTTGAGTTTCATGCCTCACACAGAGGGTCACCAAAATGCTTATAAATAGATGGTTACCCTATTCATTTTTCTATGATCAAAACTTAAGAGAAAATTTGAGCTCTAATCATGAAAGTGGTAGAAAGTGGCGTACAATCTGAAGTGTCATGCAAGTTGTGTGTTATGCACAAAAGTAGCGCATAAGTATAAGTGGCTTGAAAATTATAAGTTGCGTGCAAGCAGGGAGTTGTGTGGAAGAAGTGTTTTGTGTATAATCCTAAAGTGGTTCAAAAATTGTGAGTTGTATACAACAGTGTCACACAAGTAGTTTTTTGCGTGCAAGTAGGAAGGCGTGCAAGCAGGGCGGCATGCAAGAAGGGTAGCATGAAAGCAAGGAGGCACGCAAGTAGTTTTTTTCATGCAAGTAGGAAGGTGAGAAAGTAGGGCGACATGCAAGTAAGGTAGCGTGTAAGCAAGGAGGCGCGCGAGAAAGGAGGTGCACAAGCAGAGTGGCACGCAAGAAGGGAGGTGAGCAAGAAGGGAGTAGAACACAAGCTATTTTCACCAGGTGGTTTTTACCAGCTTCTAGGTAGAAAAGTTAAGAATTGTTTTGAAAGATTTGATTTGTGAAAGTTCATCAAGAAGCACAAAAACATTGTTTTACCCAATTTGTGCTAAGAGACAGCACAAGCACTATTGGATTGTTTTCAAAGTTCTACACGAGTGTAAGGGAATATCCTACTCATTATATTGAACATCAAAGAATTATTTTCTAGTGGATTGTGTGGTACTAGATTGTTTCCGTACTATACCAAGGATGTAGCTACTCTTGTTGAGTAGTGAACCTTGTAAATCTTATGTTCCTATGGTTTTGTGTGTTCAACAGGGAAGAGATTATTTAACAGGAGGTGAAGGTTTTTTCAAAAATAAGGAAACATAAAATAAAAAAGAATATCACTGATTCACCTCCTCCCCATATCAGTGATACTTGGATCCTAGCTGGGAACTTTAATTTGTATCAGAGCAAGGTTGCCTTCATTTGGTCTTCGCTGAAGTTTTGAAGAAAATTTCTGTTGCGGAATATGAATTGCATGAACATTAAGGAGATTCCGATATTTTATGGAAAGAATTATCATATCTAGAAAGATATAATGATGCCTTATCTTATGCCTCTTGTGTAAGAAGTTCTTGAAACTACAACTAATGGATTTCCTCCTATTGATGATAAGGTTCCTATTACACCTGACGATAAGAAGAATCTTGAGAATAATGGAAGAGCTAAAAATGAATTACTCTCATATCTTTTTAGGAGTGAGTTTTTAAGAGTGAAAGGTGTCGCTATAGCTAAAGGCATCTGGGATAAGTTGAAGAATATCTATGAAGGAAATACAGAAGTGAAGAAGGAAAAACTAAAAATCTGGAGGCTGAAGTATGAAGAATTGAAAATGGGAGAATCTGAATATGTTGGGGACTTCTTTAAGAGGGTAAATGAGATTATTGGTATAATCAGATGTCTTGGTGAAAAGATGGAATATTCTACAATTGTTGAAAAGATCTTGACAATTCTGCCTAACAAGTTTGATGATAAAGTGTCTTCATTAGAAGACAGAGACCCTGAAACATTATCTCTGAATGATTTTCATAGCACTCTCGTTACTTATGAAATAATAAGGGAGAAGACTATGAAGAGAAAAAAACTCTAATCGAGAAATTTCATTCAAGGGTACAAAGAGAGAGAAGTCAAAGAAGACTCTTATTAAATATGATGCTGGTGAATCAGATTCTAAAGATGAGGTATGTAAAATTTTTGATGAAATTTTATCCTTGTTTTCTAAGAATGTGAAAAGAGGTACATGGGAATTCAAAGGGAAAATTCCCTTGAAATGTTTTGAGTGTGGAACCGTTGGTCACTTTTCAGCTAACTATCCTTAAAAGAATAAATAAGAAGACAATTATGATGATGAAAGAAGGACAAGAAGGTTATGGAATAAAGAAGCTGACAAAGATAAATATTTTTCAATGGGGAAGGATAGAAAGTTCTTCAAATCAAAAATAAGAAGATTTTTATCTAAAGATAAAGAAGAAGATGATAACGAAGATGAATCTAAGAAATAATTTTCTAATAAATGTAGAGATAATACCTTTATTAAATTAGTGAATAATGAATATTATGGGACCAACAGTTCTGAAGAAGAAGAAACTCAACTTGAATATTATCTGAAAGAATATTTGAAAGAATGTTTGAGGAAGATCAGAAGGCTTGAGAAGGAAAACAAGAAGTTGAAAAATGAAAATTCCACATTAAACAATCAATAAGGTTTTCTTGATGAGAAAATATATATGGAAAATGAGATTGATGATCTGAATAATTCTCTTAAGAATGAAAAGAATTGTAATGATTATCTTGAAGTAAAGGCAAAGGAAAAAGAAGAAGAGTTGGAACTTGTCCAATAGAAACATTACAAATCTAAATAAATGAATATCATTTTCAAAAAATATATATCAGAAGTTGGTGAAGGTTATTGTAAGAATGAACCAAAGATGGATCTAGAAAAATTACCATCAAAGGTTGAGAGGAAAGATGGAACCAGTTTTTATAAGAACAAAGATGGAAAGGCAATGCATGTGGAAAAATTCAGCAATGATGAAAACTAATAATTACATAAAAATCCTGAGTCCATAAATATTTCTACTAATTCTATTACTGATAATCTTGAACATAAATCTGATCTGAAGAAGAAAGTTAAAATTGAAAACAGGAAGGTTGATGGTAATCTGAGTTCTATTAAGAAGGTTGTTGAGAATTATGTTCGCAACTCCGGTCAGTATAGAAGTTTCAGATGGAAATATTCATTCTATGGTCACTACTGGTATTTTGGTGGATTCAGACACACTAAAAATATGTGTTTGTTCAATCAGAAACATTAGAACTATTCCACAAGTTATGGAAGGCAAGGTTTGAGGGAGAGTCAGTCCTCTCAAAAAGGAAAGTACGAGAAGGAAGTTTATAATAAATTTGAGAAGGATTGTGTGAAAGTTGAAAATAGGTTCCAACCATTATAAAATATTTGTGAAATATGTGAACAACTTGGAAATCTTGTTAAGGGATTTATTGTTTTGTTTCCATAACAACAAAGGGTTATTAAAAAATCTCAGAAGCTGGAGGTGAAGAATGAAAAGAAAGAACAAACGGATCTTGTTGTTGAAACCGCCTTGAAAGCTACAAAAGGATAACGTTAATGGATTCATGATAGTGGGTGTTATTCTCATATGACAGGATAATTAAAGTTTCTAAATAATATGAAAGTATTCAAAGAAGGAACAATTACATTTTGAAATGATGAATCTTTGAGGATCAATAGTGTTGGATGCCATCGTTGGGAAATAAAAAATGAAATCCAGGAAAACATTATATGTTGATGGGATGAAACACAATCTGTTGATTATTTTATAACTCTGTGATGAGGGAATAAAAATTTTCTTCAGGAAAGATGGGTTTTTTGTTGAAAATGAAAATGATGGAAAGGTAGTTACAAGGGGCCAATATAAAAAAAAGAACTTTTTCCAAATTGGTGAAGTACATAACTCTTGTTACATGGGTATAGTGGATGAAAATCAGTTATGGAATAAAATGATGGGACATATGTGTTAAAAAAACATGTGCAAGTTATCAACATGAGAAAGTGTCTGAGATATGCCTAATTTATCAAGAAGAAGAGATTGGTGTTGCACTATTTGTGAGAAAGGGAAGATAAAGAGAGTTGAAATTCACTCAAAATGACCCTTGGAACTTATACATTCTTATATATGTGGACCAATGATCAAGAAATCAAGAAATGGATATAATTATTTCGTTTGTTTCATTGATGACTTTATTCGCATTACTTGTGTTATGTATATGAGACATAAGTTAGATGCTCTGAAATTGTTTAAGAGTTTCAGGAGGAAATCAGAGAAAGAATGTGAGTTTTCAGTAAAGAAGTTGAGAACTGATAATGGTTGAGAGTATAAGAATGAATATTTTGAAAGTTACCTTGAGAAACATGGAATTCAACATGAGTTCAGTTCACCATACACACCTCAACAAAATGGGGTTGCTGAAAGGAATAATATAAGTTTGGTTGAAATGGTGAGAACTATGCTACTTGAACACGATCTCTCTCATTATTATTAGAGATAAGACATGAGTCCTGCAATTTATATTTAGAACTGATGTTTCTAGAGGCCACATTAAAATATGAATCCATTTAAAATTTTTTATGAAAAAACTCCAAGTTTGAAACACTTAAGAGTTTTTGGGAGTCCATGCATCATAAAGAAAAAGTGTGGAAACCTTGGAAAGTTTGAACAAAGAGTAGATGATGGAATTTTTCTTTTCTATGCTCCAAATGATGTGAATGAAGCTTTTAGGCATCCAGAATGGATTTAGGTTATGAATGAAGAACTTTATTGAATAGAAAAGAATGATACTTGGGAACTCGTACCCAATCCGGATGACAAAAATTTTATTGGTACAAAATGGGTTTTTCGGAACAAGATGAATGAAGAAGGAGAAGTGATAAGGCATAAGAAAAGATTAGTGTGCAAAGGATACTCACAAATTGAAGGTGTTGATTTTGATGATTTCTCCAGTGTCTAGATTAGAAACAATCAGAATATTTCTTTTTACTGCTGCACAATGAGGTTACAAAAGTTTTCAAATAGATGTGAAGTCAAAATTTTTTAATGGAAATCTTGATGAAGATGTTTACATTGAAAAACCTTGTATCTTTGTTTTTGGGAAAGATAAAAGTTATGTGTGTAAGCTAAAGAAATCCTTTAATGGTATAAAACAAGCTCCAAGGGCATGGTATTCCAAATTGGATACTTGCTTAAGGAAGACGAGTTTCAAGGAAGTAAGAGTTGACAACAATCTTTACATCAAGGAATGTTAGGAGTCTTCTATCATTGTAATTTTTTATGTTGATGAAATTATCTTTGCTGGAAATGATGAAAGATCTTTTAGAATATTTTCTAAAGATATGAAGAAGTTGTTTGAGATGTCCATGCTGGGAGAAATGAAATACTTTCTTAGGTTACAAATTTTACAGAAGAAGAACCACATTTTTCTTTCTCAAGAAAAGTATGCTAAGGAACATTTAAAGAAGGTTGGCATGGAAAATTTAAAACTAGTTTCCACACCGATCTCAGTGGTAACCAAGTTGTCTAAAGATAGAGAAGGCTAATAAGTTTATCAGAGAGATTTTCGAAAGCTTATTAGAAGTTTATTATATTTGACTACCTCAAGACCCGACATTGTTTATAATGTTACCTTATGTGCAAGGTTTAAGAGTGATCCTAAATAATCACATTTAATTGTTGGAAAGAGGATTCTCAAATATATCAAAGGCGCATAATTTGTTGGAATCAGGTATGATGGTGTAGAAAATATTAATTCGTTCAGGTATTCAGATGCTGATTTGGAAATAAATTTTGATGATAGAAGATCTACATCTGGTGGAGTTTTATTTCTGGGTAAAAGTTGTGTTAGTTAGATTATAAAGAAATAGAATTCAGTGACACTTAGCATGACTGAAGCTGAGTATTTTGCTTCCACTCAAGCTGCTACCCAACTTATGTGGATTAATACTCAGTTGGAAGATCTACTTGTTGAAGTGAAGCTACCCTTACTCTTGGGATGTGATAAAAAGAGTGAAATAAATATTAAAAGGAATCCAGTACAACATTCCCATTCAAAACACATTGAAATCAAGTACCACTTCTTCAAAGAGCATGTGGAGAATAATAAATTGATGCTGGAGTACATTCCTACATGGGAACAAGTTGCTGACATATTCGTAAAATATTTACTAAAAGAACCATTTGCTAAATTGAGGTTGAACATGGGTGTACAACCTATTTCTCATCAAGGTTTAGGTAAGTGTGTCTGTATCCACTCTCATATTACCTTTGGATAGTGTTTTCAAAGGGGATAATTGTTTCATAAATCTATCCTTATGGAAGCATACATAAAGGGGGAGTTGTGGGTAAGCTGTGAATCCAACATGTATGTGTATGAACTATTCTAACTATTTGTTGGAGTGGTTTTAGGAAATAATGTTTTTGTATTCCAAGAAAGCTGAAGGAGTGAATAATGATGAGGTAGAAGCTTTGAAGATGTTTAGAAAAAGGCTGGGGAGATATGATCATGAAATTTCATAGTCACTGCTTTTGGACATCATGGTTTTGGCTATGAGTAATTCTTATTTCCAATAATTAATTAACTCACGTAGGCTTAGAATTGTTTATAAGTAATACATTTCTTGAGGTTAAAAAGTTTAGTGATTTATGAATCTTGGTTGATAACAAAATACAAGGGGGGAGATTGTTGGGACCAAGTTTGATGGAGAAGGAAGTTTGAAGAGTTTTCTTTTATAGAGTGTTGTATTTTTTTATCAAATAGGATAAATCAAATTCACTTTGTAAAAGCCTTGGAAAACTATGATGATGATTTTCTAATTTTTATTTCACAAATATCATAAGTTTGGAAAACTTGTGATATAAGACTTATGAAATATAGGGGGAGTAAAGAAGTGTTTTTGTCAAAGGAAAGAAATTGTAGCACAAGTCTAAAGTGGCGCACAAGTTAAAAAGTAGTACACAAGTATAAGTGGCACACAAGTGTATGTTGTGAACAATTCATATTTCAATATCATCACATAAAAATATGATAAAGGAAAGAAATTGGTGTACAAGTTCAAGAGTGGTGCACAAGTAGTAAGTGGAACGCAAATATAAGCGGAGTGTAAGTGAATGTTATGCGCAAGTCATATTTTAACATCATCACTCAAAAATATGACAAATTAAATAAAGTGGTGTGCAAGTTATGGAGCATCGCACAGGTGATAGAGTGATGCGCAAGTGATGGAGTGACGTGCAAGTCATGATGTGGCGTGCAAGTTGAGTTGCATGCCTTGCGCACAGGGTCACCAAAATTCCTATAAATAGATTACTACCCTCCTCATTTTTCTATTCTCAACACTTAAGAGAAAATTTGATCTCTGATTTCACAAGTTGTAGAAAGTGGCACACAAGCTAAAGTGTCATGCAAGTTGTGTGTTATGCATAAAACTAGAACGCAAGTATAAGTGGCACACAAGTTATAAGTTGCGTGCAAGCAGGGAGTTTTGTGCAAGAAGTGTTTTGTGTATAAGACTGTAGTGGTGCACAAATTGTGAGCTGTGCATAATAGTGGAACACAAGTAATTTTTTGTGTGCAAGTAGGAAGGCGCACAATCAGGGAGGCATGCAAGCAGAGTAGTGTGCAATTAGGGAGGTGTGTAAGCAGGGAGTGGCATGCAATTTATTTTCACTAGGAGGTTCTTACCAGTTTCTAGGTAGGAAAGTGAAGAATTGTTTTCAAATATTTGATTTGTGAAAGTTCATCAAGAATCATAGAAACATTGCTTTAACATATTAGTGCTAAGAGGGAGTACAAGAACTATTGTATTGTTTTCAAAGTGCTATATGAGTGTAAGGGCATACCTACTCATTTTATTCTATATCAAAGTATTGTTTTCTAGTGGATTGTGTGGTACTATATTGTTTCTGTACCATACCAAGGATGTAGCTACTCTTGTTGAGTAGTGAACCTTGTAAATCTTGTGTACCTATGGTTTTGTGTGTTCATCAGGGAAGAAACTCTTTAACAAGAGGTGAAGGTTGTTTCAAAAATAAGGAAACATAAAAATAAAAAGGATATCACAGATTCAACCCCTCCCCCTCTCAGTGATACTTGGATCCTGACTGAGAACTTCAATTTTTACTATGAAAAAATAGGTTACCCAACATATTTATTTATACAAAATATTTCACCACTTCATAAAGTCTCTACGTATAACTATCAATTAATAGAGTCTAAATATCCATCATGACTTAATATGTTTTTACTATACATAATAAAAATTGTTCACCATGGAACATTATTCTCGTTTTACTCAATTATAATCTCTACTCATCGTCAAAATAATAAATAATATACATTATATAAATTTTTTAATCCAATATATAATAATTATAATATAAGATGGTAATTATTTTTAAATAATCATCCAAAATATGAATGAATGAAATAAATAAATAAATAATAAACCTAAATATCAATAAAATTAAATAAATTTTAATTCTACCATATTTATGATGGAGATATTCCCCAATGATAATATAAATCAAGTGACTTTTTAGCTATATCATATTGTATGATATAGATATATTTTATGGCACAACATCCTTATAATCAAGGTATGTCATATGCCTTGGTAAGATATAACATTTGGTGTGATATAGTGATATTGTACAAATGACATTAGCATATTATAAAGTATGATATGACTATATCTTATTACAATGATATATAAATCGTATGATATGATTATAATGGTAGATGAATGTTAATAATAAATGTTCAATAATCCTCTATATATATTTTTTATTATTATATTTCGTATGATGAAATGTTAGAATCAAATAGATGAATTTAAGTGTTAAATTCATACATATACAACCACATGATCACTAATTATTTGTAACCATATAATTAATAGAATATTTTGATAATGTTTGAGAAAATTAATGAAGGATCTATGAGTATCCTTGAGTCATATATAATGAGTTTTTAGTCATGGAAATGGAATATAATTCATGTGGGATCCTTGTCGATTCTTCCTAGTCCAATTCTCTCTTCTCTATATTAATTTACCGTTGAGAGTTATTATCATACCATGGTTATAAGGAGGATCCCATCAAAGCATTGAGATATTGTTCAATTCATGGATACCCTAGTAGGAATGAATCCTTTGGCCAATTCTTAGTGTTCTTCATCAAGCATATGATTGAATACATATGGAATGACCATCTCTAGTGCATGATTCACTATTCATTTTATATTATGCATGGTATTGATTTTAATAGCATGTATGAACTCTAAATTGGTTTCTTTGTCTTCCACAACTCAAATAAGTGTTATTAAATCCTAAAAATACCATTAATAATATTTGAGAAATTTCATTTGATCCAATTCATAAAGTATTTTTTAAAATTAATTAATAATGTATATATTATTTGGAATCATTAAATTCTATATTGGTTATTTATTGAAAAATGATTGAAAATATGCGATATCATAAGCTGTGATTAGATTATTTTGTGAGTGGGTGCTCTAGAACAAACTCATTTATATATGTTGATTACCATTAGATGAAAATAGTTTGATATATGTATATATATGTGTGTGTGTTTGTGTGTGTGTGTTTATCCTCACCATAGTAGTGTTAATACTTTTGCATCCACTATTTTTATGGTGACATCCTTAGATTACATGTTGGATTAAAAGGTTATAGTAGTTACTAGATATAATTAGAAAATAGATATACTATGATAGTAATCTTAAATATATATCCTATGGTCTAGATACATCATTCATACAGGATACAAATGATGCCTGACTATCATGTGATAGAGGATCATAATCATTGATACTTCTTCTCAAGAAGTTTTCACAAGATGATTTTGATTATATGAGATCATGAGGACTAACCAACCAAAAGGAACACCATATGTTTTGTGTGTCATGGGTTTTTTCTATCTATAAACCTGAGTATTGGTCTCTAGGTTTGAGATCATTATCAATGTAAACAATTTTATTGTGTACTTTGATGCAATGAAGAAACCATGACATTGAATTCGTGGAAATGTCACTTGTGTTGGGTGTATCATTGGTTGTATGAAATTTTTTGAATGATCAAGATAATTTTTTTTACTTTTCAGTTGAGGGAGATATATCTCATGGGCCTAGGTTGACCAGGATGGTAGTACCTTCATCAAATATATGGTCATTGTACAAGAAGGTAATTCCATCTGATAAGGTCACAAAATATGTAAATATTTGAAAGGATGAAGACACACGTGTTTATCCCACTTTATGAGATATTTCGAGATAAAGTAATTATACTACACTAATCATGTTCATAGGAGGTAGTCATAACTATGAAATTCCTTATTTCCTTTGGGGACATGATGAGTAACTATACTCAGAACTTGGTCTATGAGTTGGACTCACTAAAATCGAGATAAGGACATAGATGGTCACACACTAAGTGTATACATAAGTTCCATCTATTCAGATGAATAAGAGATTAGAAAAAATTGACCCCATGTACAGGGTCCGGTGAATGTGCGAGTGTGAATGATCAAAATGAAAAATAATTTAATTATATTATTTAATTTTTTAATAATGATGATTGAATTTATTTCTTATATTATTCACAATTTATTTTATCATAAAAGTGAATTCAATAAAAATATATTTTTTTCAAAAGAACATAGAATGTTCAAAGTTCATTAATTTATTTGAAGATATTATGATCAAAGTTAATGGTTTTAATTTTATTATGTAACATGTTAAAGTATTATAAGTGAGTGATAAAATGTTCATGACATTTATGAAAAGTTTAATTAAGTCATAAGTGTGGAAGGGGGTCTGAAATGAAGGTTATAACTTTCCAGGGACCAAAGTGAAATTTTGGAAAGTATAACCTAAGTATATAAGTGAATTTTAGACTCAAGAATATGATTATTAGCCATTTTTACGAATTATGAGATCTCTTATAATCTCTATTTAGTTTTTGAGTGAGAAACTGAAGGAATAACAGGGTGGAATTGATACCTTGTTCTTGATCAAGTTCACGTTATTTATGAGATTAAAGGGATGTTGTAAATATCTTTAATTTCCCAAAATAGATCATGAGAATAAAATATCAATGTTCTAAGAGCTATTTTGAACATGTTTAAGATCTATAGGATGCCTATCTTGGCACCTTTGATCCATGAAAAGCTGTCAGTGTGCGAATAAAATCCATGATTTCAAATGAACAAGGTACCATTTATGTTTTTGTATGATTTTTTTCCTGAATAAATTGAATTGCACATGATCCTTTGAGAAATATGGGAAAGGGGGTTTTGGATTTTGTTTTTTGACATGAATCTGAATTGAAAATTTTAAATTGTGTATTTTTCACTCTTCCACTGTGTCCCAGGTTCATCCAATATGTATTAGAGGGAACATGAAATTATTTAAGTTAAAAACATAAAAATTTATATTAATTTTGATAATATTCAGAAATAGGGTTTTGATAAGGTCCCAACACAACTAACGATGCATCAATATGAATTTATAAAACCAAGATATGACTGATTGAAGATCGATGGGGGTTTTCATAAAAACTGTGATTAAAATTCTTCTATATATTTGTTAATATATATATATATGTGAGTTTAAATAATATATAATCATATATATGGGTGATGTTGTCTTGATGGGGTGTGGATAATGGTTAGGGATGTCACTTTCATGGTGTCTAATTTTTTAAAGAGACAGAAACACAACTTTTTTAATTTAATAAATAAAGGGTGTATAAGTCCCCACCCATTAATTGGGTGTGGAGTAGTTTGTCCCATCCCATTTAATGGGAAGGGGTTGTTTTAGATAAACCCTTTTGTTGGGTGAACCAAAATGTATATGTATTATATATATATATATTATATTCTAATATATTATATAAATTATACATTATAATATATATATATATATTATGTATATTTACAAATTTGACACCCCAAATTCAGACACCTAGCCTCACCCCATCTCAGGCTAGACCGAGTCAGACTGGGTCTGACCAGCCTGACCCGTCAATCCATCACTGGACCTAAATTTATATGTTAGGAACTTCATAGGTCCAAATGAATCCAAAAAATTATATAAATTTTTCTGAAATTTAATTTAATTATCTGAATTTAATAACATTATTTCTTGCATTATAGGAAATATTGATAATTAATTAAAATTATTTTAATAAAAGTTAATGCATTAAAAATACCCTCAAGTTGAACTTTGGAAAATATAAATTTTCTTATGTAATATAATTACATGATCACTGATCATGATCCAAGACCAACCTATGCATGTTTGGTTCATTATTTATTTTATTTAATTATTTCATTTATGTTTTTAAAAATATAATAGTTATTTTATTTTTCCTATATGAACATAATCACTCCATATTTAATTTTCATAAGATCCCTCTTGTCCACATTTAATTAATAAAATGTAATTTCGCACCCTGATACCCCCTCACCTATCTGTGAGTATACATTTTAAAAATCAGTGGTGTTTTTGGAGACACTGTTCGAGTCAAGAGATGATGTAAACCAAACAACTAGAGTGAATGAAAGTTGTGGGCATTACAATTTGAGTGTGGTTTCAACACAAGGAATTCCACTAGGGTCTCAGTTAATCTATTAATCCCTTGATAGATTTACCAATATTGAACAACTTATTTTCACATCATTATTTATTTATTTCATCATGTGCATGATTTATTATTTCATGAATGTGTATTTATTACGCATGATCACATAGCATAATAATAAATAAGCATGACTAAATAAAATGAAAATTGGTGCAGATTATTTTCTATTTAAATTCATGATTAAGTTATGAGTATGATCACATAAAACAAGCATGTTAAATAAAACAGGATTTCATTCACCAAGATAAATTAACAAATCCATCAAATAAAATATTAAGTATTTAAATGCCAGCCATATCTTGAATTTGGACACAACTAATTGTTCAAGGTGTTATTCATTCATAGTTGAGGGTGTCTCTTAGTATTAATGAGTTTTTATGATAGTGGTGTATCAAATTTACTAAGGTTGGTAGCAATGGAGTTTCCATAGAGAGCTTGTTTTAACATTAGAGGAAAGTCGTTGAACATTGATAAGTAATTCTTTATAAGATATGGGAGTCCACTCAAAAAATGAAGGACCTACAAGATAATGTGGTTGGACAATAAAAATACAATATTAGAATCTCAAAATAGTGTAGATTCCATAGACTAGGATCTGAATATAGTTTTATGTATACATTCCACTATAACACTCAAGCGACTTAGTATTCTGAATATAGTAGATAAGGGTTACTAGAATTTGATAAAATAGTTGGATAAATTTAAAATTAACAATTTAAAATTTTATAATTTTAATAAATATAAAGTAATAATATGAAATATTTACATGATGTTAATCAAATGAAAACCTCCACTAATTCATTTTCACTATGATCCATATTAGATAAAGAGAATATCCTGACCATTCATAACTTCCTTGAGTGGTACATAAACTTAGACAGAGCATTATACTAAGAGAGTAAGATTTATGTGATGAAATCCCCACTTATTATTGATCCCCCTCAGGGATAGAGAAAATAATATCAAGATAAATATAAGAAGCATATATATGAAGATATATATTTTTATTGCTTTATGTTATTGTCTATATCCAGTGAGATATATAAAATGCATGAGGACAAAGATACTTTCCAAATAGTATCTTATCTATAATATTTATACCTAGATAGAGATTGTAATGAAAGATATGAGATATCAAGTTCTCTATATAAATTTAGGCTAGTATAAGGGAATCAATCATGAACTCGTGTGCTCAAGATGATTAGGTACATTGAGATACTTGAGGACCTTGGGTTCAAACTAAACCAAGAAATAGAAATCAATCCCATTCATTCCTATTTACTACATAACTTATTAACTTAAAATTTTAATTATAATATGAATGAAATGAATAAATTACTCCAAGTTTTTTTTTGGATTTAGTTCAACAAGAAGATAAAGATAAGAATAATTCAATTTTTTCGGTACTTATAGAGAAAAAGAGGAGGAAGGGTAAGGATAAAGTGTTAAGGGAAAATTCTAAGTTAAATAAACTGATTCACAACCCTTAAATGAAGAAAAAAATATATATGGAGAGAAGTGAGTATAGGGTAGTCTATTTTTGTGTGACAAGAAAGGCCACTGGAAGAAGATTTACAAAGTTGGGAAGAATAAGTAAGATGATACTTCTACTTCAAGTATATTTATCATTGAATTCAAAATGTATATATCACAAGTTGGGTAGTGGATACTGAATGTGGTTCACATACTTGAATTTAAATATAGAAACCAAGTAGATTCATAATGATTGAAAAAGATGAGGTCGATCTTCAAGAAGAAAATGGTGCAAGACTAGAAAAATTAAAATTAGAAGAATATCATTTAAATTGCTTAATTGATTGTTTGTTGAAATAAATAATTGTTTTTATGTACCATTCATTACCATAAACATAATCTTAGTGTCATGTTTGGAAAATATGGAATTTTTTTCTAGTTTGGAAATACATGTTACCTTATTTATAAGGAAAACAAATGTTAGGATATGGAACATATTAAAAATGGTTTATATATAATTGAACTTGAAAATAAATTTTTGGTAATCAATGAAGAATCCAGTGAGAATGACTCATATCATACCTATATATAGAACTTCAAGCTAGGTCATGTAAAAAAGAAACATTTAAGAAAACTACATCAATAGGGGTATTTAGACTCCATTGAGTTAAAACCCTTGGATTTATGTCACTCTTGATTACAAGATAAAATGAAAAAATAACCTTTCAATGGAAATAGAGAAAGATCTAAAGAACCGATTGAATTTTTTATTACTAAAATATTTGGTCTATTTTTAATAGAGTCAAGGGGTGGTTTTTATTACTACATTAATTTCACCAGTGACTATAGTATATATAGATATATCCACTTAACTAGGTATATGTCATATTTCTTTAGTATGTTTAAGTAATATCGTAATGATGTATAAAATAAACTTTGTAAGAATATTAAGAAACTTTACTCAGACTATGGTGGAGAATATTTTGACCAAATTTTCATCAATAATTTAAAGAAGCGTGGTATAGTTTTCTAACTCACTCCTTATACACTTCAATAGAATGGTATTAGTTAAAGGAGGAATCAGACCTTACTTGACATGGTTAACTTAATAATGAGTCATGTGACTCTACAATTATCATTTTGGGGATATGAACTAAATACTGCAACATATACACTAAACCGAGTACCAACTAAATAATAGATGTGATTCCATACGAGTTGTGGTATTGAAATAATCCTAGTTTATCACATATATGTGTATGAGGATATGAATATTTTTTCCAAACTATACCTAGTGAAAAATTAACATCTCCGGTCATGGACTGTTTCTTCATAGGTTATCCTAAAGAGACTATTTTTTTTACCTATATAACCCTTCAGATTTAAAGGTGATTGTAGAAAGGAATACTATACTTCTAGAGAGGGAACACATTTACAATGAAAATAGTGTGAGAAAGATTGAATTTGATAATTTAATTCCCCATATGTACAAGACTTGGTACATGAAAAATATTTACTAGAGATAATGGGAGAGGAAGATATTTATGAGACACAAGTACTATGTAGGTATAACGGATATGTTAGAGAACTAGTGTAATGGCCCGGACCTCTCTGGTCCATTACTTTGTGAAATGTTGGTGTTGGAGGTGTTCCGGGAGGTCAAGGGGACTTATCCCCAACACTTTGCCAATTTTTCTAGTTCTGTGAACAGTGTTTCCAGTTTTATGAACAGTAACAGATCAGTGAGACAGATCAGTTTCACGGATCGGTAAGACAGATCAGTTTCACAGATCAGTGAGACAGATCAGTTTCACAGATCGGTGAGACAGATCAGTTTCACAGATCGGTGAGACAGATCAGTTTCACGGATCGGTGAGACAGATCAGTTTCACAGATCAGTTTCACGGATCGGTGAGACAGATCAGTTTCACAGATCAGTGAGACAGATCAGTTTCACAGATCGGTGAGACAGATCAGTTTCACAGATCGGTGAGACAGATCAGTTTCACGGATCGGTGAGACAGATCAGTTTCACAGATCAGTTTCACAGATCGGTGAGACAGATCGGTGAGACAGATCGGTGAGACAGATCGGTGAGACAGATCGGTGAGACAGATCGGTGAGACAGATCGGTGAGACAGATCGGTGAGACAGATCGGTGAGACAGATCGGTGTGACAGATCAGTTTCACAGATCAGTTTCACAGATCGGTGTGACAGATCAGTTTCACAGATCAGTTTCACAGATCGGTGAGACAGATCGGTGAGACAGATCGGTGTGACAGATCAGTTTCACAGATCAGTTTCACAGATCGGTGTGACAGATCAGTTTCACAGATCAGTTTCACGTACAGTAACGGTAGGTGAACAGTGTTTCCAGACTCCTACAGTTTTGCCCCTTTTGACGTTTCCTTTGACGTAAAATACATTTAAAGCCTTATTTTAAGGGCTCTTAAGGCCGTTTCAAATGCCATAAATCCTATATTAATTATTCCTAAGTCTTGGAATGTTTTACGTGGTCAAATCGCGTGGGTTAATGCGATCCGTTTTTAATGGAGAATTAACCGGATCTTAAACCGTCACCTCGTTAAATCTTAAAAAAAAGGAACGAGATATCATTCTTCCTGGTTCTTTCCCTTTGTTCTCGATTAAGAGGCACTAGAACCTTTCAATACTTCCCGTAGGAGTTGCACAAACAACCCTTACTCCTAGGATCAGTCCCGCTCTGTTGGATGCAACCAAGCTGTGTCGATCATTCTTCCACATAAGTTGTCGCGAGGGGAGGATCGTGACCTGCTGTGTGGATAAAGGACGTCAAGAACTCTTCGAGGTAGGGGATTCATGGATTCTCTAATTATATATGTGCAATCGTAGAGTTAGCATGATTTATTCCTTTGGATCACAATGGAATTGACCTAATTAAAATACTTGAACCGGATTAAAAGAATTGGTTTATCGCATGCTGTTGCTTTATACCGTGATAACGGTTTGCCTCATGTTTTTCTAGATATAGTGATATCTATGTTTTCTTTGATTTATTGTTCGTTCATGATTGAAATTGATAATGAACGTAAAGCCGGAATTAATTGTTGATTAATTGGCTAAAGATAAAGAGGCATGTAAATTAATCTGGTTGTTGTCGTTGTTGTAGTTGTTCTAATTTGAGGATAATCAAATTAGGGAAGTAAGCATGGTTATTTAATTGTGATAGCTTACTGATTAGGTATCCATGATTGGAACCTACGAATAACAAATCTGTTAATTCGATATGGTTTAGAGAACAGATTATGTTGGAATTTCAAAAAGGGTTCTGAGTTACCCTCTTGTTTGTTAAAGGGCCGAGAGCCCATTTTGTGATGTTTGTTTTCCTGCTGTTTGTACTGTGATGTGAGCCTGGATGGTTGTTGTGATATGAGGAGACATGGAGACTTGTGGTTGTGGCAGCGGATGACGCCTAGTGTGGCGAGATGCATCGGTTTATGCATATGGGTGTCGGGGAGGACACCGAGGGTGATGGTATGAGATGAATGTGATGGTTTGATGTTGGTGGTAGGTTTGATTGTGTATCTTCTTTACTTTTCCCCACTGCTCAAGGCAGCTGGTCTTGCTTACCCTCTTTCCGAAGGAGGCGAAGACACGCGGGGTATGCCACGTGCTTTCCGTGTTTAGCCTCTCGATGGAGGATGGGTCTATGCTCTTTCTATAGGCGGCAAAGACTCGACGGGTAGTATATCTACTCACCGTGTTGAGCCTCCTTTGTGTTTAGAAGCATAGGATGTTTTTCTAGAATGCCTGGGAATGTGGAAAAGTATTTCTGTAATGAATGTTTGATTAAATGGTGAAAATCCACGGGGATGGAGATGCTAGAATTTAAAGGTGATGTGAATATTAAAAAGGAGCGGTTGTATTGAAAGTGACGCCATTTCAGTTAAATGGGGAATTGTTCAATCTTAATTAATGCTTAAAGAATTAACTAATGTACAGTGGAACTGATAAATGAGAATGGAGTAATCTAATAAAGCTCTTCAATTGGTTGTGTGCTTATAGGATACCTAGTCTTAGAAGTAGCAGCCTGGAGTCTGAGAGACGTTAGCTGCAGTTGTATCTATGACTAGGTAATGCCCATAGTGTGGATGTGAGTTACTTATATACTCTGTACTTTTTTTTGTTTCTATACGCTACTCCACCCTGTCGGTAAGGGCAACTGACACCCCGGGGATTCTGAGCCCTGGGGGGGTGTTTTCCCCAACATTCTGATGGGAGGTTGAATGGCTGACTACCCCCTTTGGCCCCGCTCTCTTCTCTTGGTAGATCTTAGTGCTGGTAGGCACAGTGGTTAGTTTTACCCATATATGTGTGTAGAGGGCTGTAATGGCTTGTGGTTATTTCACACACATATATTCTGGATATAGTATCCTATGGACTACTATAGGTGTAACGTGTATAGGCTGTGATGGCTTGAGGATCCTTACTCGGTGTATGGGCTGTAATGGCTTGAGGTATAATACCCGACGTATGATACACGTTATGCGAGCTGTGGTGGCTCCCGGAAACTACTTGGTTACTTTTGGTTGTGAGGATTGTGTGGAGCTTAGCCCAGGTGTCTGCGGGCAAGCCTATGTGGTGCGCGTGGTGCATATTGTGGAGCTTGACCCATGTTGATACGGGCAAGCCTTTGGAGAGAGATGCACAGGACGTATGTCGTTGGGGCAAAGCGGCAAACCAGTGGGGAAGTGGTAGCGGGGTACCCTTGATATTCTTTACTACATGCTATATTCTTGTATGCGTTACTTGGTGAGAGTAGCCTTGGTGAGGTTGGGAACATCGTATACCTGTTTAGGTGACGAGTTAGTTTCACTTGTTGTTCACTGGGCTTTAGCATGCTTTCTTTACTTTTGCACGAGAGTCTTGGGGAGGATCCTACTGAGTATACTGTTATACTCACCCTATGTACATATAAACTGTTTTTCAGGTCACTTGGAGCAGGTTGGAGATCAAGCTGGTTACTACTAGCTTGCGGTTGGAGGAGGAGCTGTTCGGGCTTGTGGTCGCTGTCGTTTTACTTTCTTTTGGGTACTTTTAGTTTCCCCTTTCAGTTGTAGTACTTTTGCATGACATTTCATATATGTACTTGGGTTTCTTTTACATTTCAGTTATGAGTTGGAGTTGGTTGGATTCTATTCTATCTCTCTCTTCTGCATGTGTTCTCTTAGAGGGTAATGCCTCCCATTTGTGTGTGTATTATACCCTCGGTGCTAGTCACCAACCCGGGGCCTACTGGAGGCGGGACTCGGGGGTCATTATCTCCCTTTTCACATTGCCGGCCCAGGAGGGGTACACTTTGTGGGGAGGGGGTCGTGACAGAGTGGTATCAGAGGTCTGGTCGAGGGATAGGATGGAGTTTGGAGTTAGGCACAGGTGAGGATGCATGGGATGGTAGGGCAACGGTGTCATTCATGTTTAGCAAGTGGGGTAAACACTGGAGACCGGCAGAGACATAGGCGTTCAGGGCCCCCTATGATCTGTTGCACGGACCTTTAAGTTTACGATGGCTACTAAACAAAGTGATACTGGTTGCAGGGTAGAGACCTAGGAAAGGATCATGCATCATTATTCTTTGCGCCTGTGTTTGAATGGGTAGACCTTGGGATAGGTAACCTAAAATTAATAAAACAAAATAATTAATTAATTAATGTTGAGTCTTCCATATTCCAGGCTTAGGAGCTCTAACGATTGTTATTTTACAGGTATGGCTCCAGGTCGGCGTCCCCGTCAGGTTTGCGCAGAAGGTGCCCAGCAGGCTGTTCCAGCAGATCGCCGCCGGGTAGAGGTTGACGAAGATGACACTTGGAGGAAGACACTCCGAGAGTTTCAGCGCCAGAGTCTACAGAAGTACGAGGGCTCCGTTTCAGATGCAGTCACAGAAGACTGGTTGGAGGAGGTCGAGATAGGCTTCAGTTCGATTCGTGCTCGGAAGGAACACTGGGTGTCCTTGGTTGTGACGATGTTGCGTGGAGCAGCGAGACAGTGGTGGTTCTTGTTCCTCGGGGATCGTGAGGAGTCAGCGATCTCATGGGAGGAGTTTCGAGACAGGTTTAGAGTCGAGTTTCTTTCTTCGACTGCGAAGGCATCCAGTCGCCAGGAGCTTCTTACCCTTCGACAGGGGAGCTCCAGTGTTCGGGAGTTTGGAATCCGTTTCAGGAACCTTCTACGATATGCTTCAGACCTGTTACCAGATGATGAGGCCAGGGCGAGGCATTTCGAGGAGGCTTTGCGTCCAGAGATCCAGCGTCAGGTCACCCCATTTATGCTGAAGACATATCTTGAGGTGCTGGCGAGGGCAGAGGTTGTTGAGAGGACTTTGGCTAGGACCGGATCGTCACGAGAGGGGAATCGTCATGATTCCTCAAGAAGCAGAGTTGTGGTCCGGGGTTCCCGGTTTTCAGGACAGAAGAGTTTCCGTTCACCTGGGGGTAGGTCCCGGCCCTTCCCATCTCATTTCTCCGGAGGTAGCAACTCTCAGACCTATGCCAAGGGATCAGGCGCTTGTTTTTCTTGTGGTGGGCGTGGTCATCAGCAGCGGGAGTGCCCAACTTTTCAGAGCAGCCATCGTGCACCAGGCGCTCCACTCCAGGTTCCTCCGTTGAGGCAGTTCCAGCCGAGGCAGCAGCAGCAGGTTGCACCAGCTTTAGATCACCAGAGGGTAGATGGAGCAGGCAGAGGACAGCCCCATGACGCTCCCCGTCCTCAGAGAGCAGAGCGCGGCCGTGGTGGTGGTCGTCATCAGGGTCAGAGAGGCCGTGGAGGTGGTCGTGGTCAGCTTCATGCTCTAGCGTTGCCAGCTCCAGGCGAGCCAGACGTCGTCCGAGGTACCCTTTGCTTGTTTTCTACCTTGGTGTATGCCTTGTTTGATTCAGGAGCGACACACTCCTTTATATCCCCTACCCTTGTCCACGCTTTGGGACTTGAGGTAGAGAGGCTTCCAGTGCCCCTGGCGTTGACTACGCCAGTTGGAGGTCGAGCTAGCTTATTTGAAGTATGTAAAGACTGTGAGCTAGTGTTGGGGCAGCACCGCTCTTGGGGAGATTTCCTATGTTTACGAATACAACCATATGATGTCATCCTCGGCATGGATTGGTTGTATTCGGTGCAGGCTATTGTGGATTGCTACAGGAAGAAGGTCGTTTTCTTTGATGAAGATGGAGAGGAAGTAGTGTTTGTTGGTGAGAGAGATCCTCGGATGAGTCATAGACGAGTTTCATCCTTATCATCCATGATGGCTGGGATGATGCTGAGTTCTTCAGAGGTTCAACAGTTGGCGTTTCCTAGGGTCGTAGAAGAGTACCCTGATGTCTTTCCAGAAGAGGTTGTATCCTTACCCCCTCGACGGAAGATCGAGTTTGGGATCGAGCTACAGCCAGGGGCGTCTCCCATCTCTATGTCTCCATATAGGATGGCCCCTTCTGAGTTACGAGAGCTACGTATTCAGCTCGATGGTCTATTGCAGTGTGGTTTTGTTCGGCCAAGTGTGTCACCGTGGGGTGCACCAGTCTTGTTCGTGAAAAAGGCTGATGGCAGTTTGCGGTTGTGCGTCGATTATCGTCGCTTAAACAAAGTGACAATAAAGAACCGTTATCCTCTCCCGCGGATTGATGACCTATTCGATCAACTGAAGGGTGCAAGTTGGTTTTCAAAGATCGACTTGCGGTCAGGATATCATCAGATGCGTGTAAAGGATGAGGATATCCCGAAGACAGCTTTCCGCTGTCGTCATGGGCATTATGAGTTTGTTGTAATGCCATTCGGCGTGACAAATGCTCCAGCTGTTTTCATGGGGTTGATGAATGCTGTGTTCCGTGAATTCTTGGACAAGTTTGTTGTGGTTTTCATTGACGACATCCTTGTGTACTCCACATCTGAAGAAGAGCATGCAGAACATCTACGAGCTGTTTTGGGAGTTCTTCGCCAACATCGGTTGTTTGGGAAGTTGTCCAAGTGTGAGTTCTGGGCTCGAGAAGTTCGTTTCTTGGGACATGTTGTGTCCCAACAGGGAGTAGCTGTGGATCCTTCGAAGATAGAAGCAGTGGTGTCTTGGCCAGCCCCCAAGACCGTGTCAGAGGTGCGAAGTTTCCTTGGTCTCGCAGGCTATTATAGGAGGTTTGTGGCTAATTTCTCCCGAGTTGCGACTCCTCTGACAGCTTTGACCAGGAAGGATCAAGCGTTCATATGGACTGATCAGTGTCAGACAGCTTTCGAGTATCTAATGGAGAAGTTGGTAAGTGCTCCAGTCCTTTGTCTTCCAACGGAGGGAGTCCAGTTTGATGTTTTCTGTGATGCTTCACATCTGGGGCTAGGCTGTGTTCTCATGCAGCAGAGGTCAGTTGTTTCTTATGGGTCTCGGCAGTTGCGTACCCATGAACGCAACTATGCCACCCATGATCTTGAGTTGGCAGCCATGGTGTTTGCGCTGAAGTTGTGGAGACATTACCTCATTGGAGAGCGCTTTGTGGTTTTCACCGATCATAAGAGTTTGAGGTATGTTTTCTCTCAGCGGGATTTGAACTTGCGGCAGCGTCGGTGGATGGAGTTCTTGCAGGAATACGACTTCGAAATATCGTATACACCTGGGAAGGGAAATGTTGTTGCTGATGCACTAAGCCGAAAGTCACGTAATGATGTTGTACGTGAATCTGGTGATTCCTGGAGAGGGATGGAAGAGCTAGCAGCTTTGCATCTTGATATGGGAGAAGTTGGAGGAAGAGGTTGTCTTTTCCAGATGACGGTGCAGTCATCCCTGATGCAAAAGGTGGAAGAGTCTCAGTTGGGTGATCTAGAGGTGGAAGTTTTGAGAGACAGAGTTGTTTGTGGGGAGGCCCCTGATGGTTGGTCAGAGGATGAACAACACCGAGTGTTGTATCATGACAGGCTTTTTGTTCCCTTGGCAATGCGCGAGACGGTTCTCCGAGAGTTCCATAGCTCGCCCTTAGCTGTACATCCTGGTGTGACGAAGATGTATCGATCCTTGAGGAGTCAGTTTTGGTGGCCTGGGCTGAAGCGTTCAGTTGCAGAATGTGTGTCTCGATGTTTAGTCTGCCAGAAGGTGAAGGCCGAACACCGTGTTCCTGGTGGTCTTCTCCAGCACTTAGAGATTCCTCAGTGGAAGTGGGAGGACATCTCAATGGACTTTGTTACAGGTTTACCTCGAGCTCCGGGAGGACATGATGCTATATGGGTGGTAGTGGATCGTTTAACTAAATCGGCCCACTTCATAGCAATCAAGGAGTCGAGCTCAGTGGAGGTTTTGTCGAGGCAGTATCTGGAGGAAGTGGTGAGGCTTCACGGAGTTCCTAAGACGATCATTTCTGATCGAGACCCTCGTTTTACCTCGAGGGTGTGGAGAGGTCTCCAGCATGCTTTTGGCTCTCAACTATGCCTTAGCACTGCTTTTCATCCTCAAACGGATGGTCAGACAGAGCGAACCATCCAAACTCTTGAAGACATGTTGCGCTCTTGTGTTCTTGATTTTGGAGGTTCATGGGTGAAACACTTACCTTTGGTAGAGTTCGCTTACAATAATAGTTTTCACTCTACCATCGGCATGGCGCCATTTGAAGCCTTGTATGGCCGGCCATGCCGTTCTCCGTTGTGCTGGACTGGGGTCGGAGAGTCAGCAATTCTCGGACCAGAACTAGTGCAGAATACGACGGAGATGGTTCAAGTGATTTGTGAGAGGATGAAGACAGCACAAGATCGTCAGAAATCTTATGCGGATCAAAGAAGGAGACCCTTAGAGTTTAATGTTGGGGATCATGTGTTTCTGAAGGTGACTCCCCGTCGTGGGCAGCGAAGGTTTGGTCGCGGAAGTAAGCTTTCTCCCCGTTTTGTTGGGCCTTTCGAGGTGTTAGCTCGTGTTGGAGCTGTGGCATATCGAGTAGCACTTCCCCCTCGGATGAGTCGGATACATGATGTTTTTCATGTATCGCAGCTCCGTCATTATCTTCATGATGAATCTCATGTTATCGATTGGGGAGAGATCGATATTGATGATGATGCAACCTTCGAGGAGCGACCTGTGGAGATCCAAGACCACAAGGAGAAGGTGTTGCGTGGGCGTTCTATTCCTTTAGTTCGTGTATTGTGGCGACACGGTGGCATGGAGGAGAGTACCTGGGAGCGTGAGTCACAGATACGTGCTCAGTACCCAGAGTTGTTTAGTGTTTAACTCCTTTCATGTAATGATGTTTTCTCTGTGGTTGGACCTTTCATGTTTTGTTTATGTACCTTTGATGTGATGTTGTGAATGAATTGTTTGGGTATGGATTGTTTGTTCCCGGATGTCATAGTTTTGTTCCAGCTTTCGAACAACTCATGGTGGTTTTCCCCTGAGAGGTATCTTATGGGGTGGTTGTTCGGACCCCTCTTTTCTTCTGGGTTGGTTTTTAATTCTCGAGGACGAGAATGTTTTGAGAGGTATCTAATGTAATGGCCCGGACCTCTCTGGTCCATTACTTTGTGAAATGTTGGTGTTGGAGGTGTTCCGGGAGGTCAAGGGGACTTATCCCCAACACTTTGCCAATTTTTCTAGTTCTGTGAACAGTGTTTCCAGTTTTATGAACAGTAACAGATCAGTGAGACAGATCAGTTTCACGGATCGGTAAGACAGATCAGTTTCACAGATCAGTGAGACAGATCAGTTTCACAGATCGGTGAGACAGATCAGTTTCACAGATCGGTGAGACAGATCAGTTTCACGGATCGGTGAGACAGATCAGTTTCACAGATCAGTTTCACGGATCGGTGAGACAGATCAGTTTCACAGATCAGTGAGACAGATCAGTTTCACAGATCGGTGAGACAGATCAGTTTCACAGATCGGTGAGACAGATCAGTTTCACGGATCGGTGAGACAGATCAGTTTCACAGATCAGTTTCACAGATCGGTGAGACAGATCGGTGAGACAGATCGGTGAGACAGATCGGTGAGACAGATCGGTGAGACAGATCGGTGAGACAGATCGGTGAGACAGATCGGTGAGACAGATCGGTGAGACAGATCGGTGAGACAGATCGGTGAGACAGATCGGTGAGACAGATCGGTGTGACAGATCAGTTTCACAGATCAGTTTCACAGATCGGTGTGACAGATCAGTTTCACAGATCAGTTTCACAGATCGGTGAGACAGATCGGTGAGACAGATCGGTGTGACAGATCAGTTTCACAGATCAGTTTCACAGATCGGTGTGACAGATCAGTTTCACAGATCAGTTTCACGTACAGTAACGGTAGGTGAACAGTGTTTCCAGACTCCTACAGTTTTGCCCCTTTTGACGTTTCCTTTGACGTAAAATACATTTAAAGCCTTATTTTAAGGGCTCTTAAGGCCGTTTCAAATGCCATAAATCCTATATTAATTATTCCTAAGTCTTGGAATGTTTTACGTGGTCAAATCGCGTGGGTTAATGCGATCCGTTTTTAATGGAGAATTAACCGGATCTTAAACCGTCACCTCGTTAAATCTTAAAAAAAAGGAACGAGATATCATTCTTCCTGGTTCTTTCCCTTTGTTCTCGATTAAGAGGCACTAGAACCTTTCAATACTTCCCGTAGGAGTTGCACAAACAACCCTTACTCCTAGGATCAGTCCCGCTCTGTTGGATGCAACCAAGCTGTGTCGATCATTCTTCCACATAAGTTGTCGCGAGGGGAGGATCGTGACCTGCTGTGTGGATAAAGGACGTCAAGAACTCTTCGAGGTAGGGGATTCATGGATTCTCTAATTATATATGTGCAATCGTAGAGTTAGCATGATTTATTCCTTTGGATCACAATGGAATTGACCTAATTAAAATACTTGAACCGGATTAAAAGAATTGGTTTATCGCATGCTGTTGCTTTATACCGTGATAACGGTTTGCCTCATGTTTTTCTAGATATAGTGATATCTATGTTTTCTTTGATTTATTGTTCGTTCATGATTGAAATTGATAATGAACGTAAAGCCGGAATTAATTGTTGATTAATTGGCTAAAGATAAAGAGGCATGTAAATTAATCTGGTTGTTGTCGTTGTTGTAGTTGTTCTAATTTGAGGATAATCAAATTAGGGAAGTAAGCATGGTTATTTAATTGTGATAGCTTACTGATTAGGTATCCATGATTGGAACCTACGAATAACAAATCTGTTAATTCGATATGGTTTAGAGAACAGATTATGTTGGAATTTCAAAAAGGGTTCTGAGTTACCCTCTTGTTTGTTAAAGGGCCGAGAGCCCATTTTGTGATGTTTGTTTTCCTGCTGTTTGTACTGTGATGTGAGCCTGGATGGTTGTTGTGATATGAGGAGACATGGAGACTTGTGGTTGTGGCAGCGGATGACGCCTAGTGTGGCGAGATGCATCGGTTTATGCATATGGGTGTCGGGGAGGACACCGAGGGTGATGGTATGAGATGAATGTGATGGTTTGATGTTGGTGGTAGGTTTGATTGTGTATCTTCTTTACTTTTCCCCACTGCTCAAGGCAGCTGGTCTTGCTTACCCTCTTTCCGAAGGAGGCGAAGACACGCGGGGTATGCCACGTGCTTTCCGTGTTTAGCCTCTCGATGGAGGATGGGTCTATGCTCTTTCTATAGGCGGCAAAGACTCGACGGGTAGTATATCTACTCACCGTGTTGAGCCTCCTTTGTGTTTAGAAGCATAGGATGTTTTTCTAGAATGCCTGGGAATGTGGAAAAGTATTTCTGTAATGAATGTTTGATTAAATGGTGAAAATCCACGGGGATGGAGATGCTAGAATTTAAAGGTGATGTGAATATTAAAAAGGAGCGGTTGTATTGAAAGTGACGCCATTTCAGTTAAATGGGGAATTGTTCAATCTTAATTAATGCTTAAAGAATTAACTAATGTACAGTGGAACTGATAAATGAGAATGGAGTAATCTAATAAAGCTCTTCAATTGGTTGTGTGCTTATAGGATACCTAGTCTTAGAAGTAGCAGCCTGGAGTCTGAGAGACGTTAGCTGCAGTTGTATCTATGACTAGGTAATGCCCATAGTGTGGATGTGAGTTACTTATATACTCTGTACTTTTTTTTGTTTCTATACGCTACTCCACCCTGTCGGTAAGGGCAACTGACACCCCGGGGATTCTGAGCCCTGGGGGGGTGTTTTCCCCAACATTCTGATGGGAGGTTGAATGGCTGACTACCCCCTTTGGCCCCGCTCTCTTCTCTTGGTAGATCTTAGTGCTGGTAGGCACAGTGGTTAGTTTTACCCATATATGTGTGTAGAGGGCTGTAATGGCTTGTGGTTATTTCACACACATATATTCTGGATATAGTATCCTATGGACTACTATAGGTGTAACGTGTATAGGCTGTGATGGCTTGAGGATCCTTACTCGGTGTATGGGCTGTAATGGCTTGAGGTATAATACCCGACGTATGATACACGTTATGCGAGCTGTGGTGGCTCCCGGAAACTACTTGGTTACTTTTGGTTGTGAGGATTGTGTGGAGCTTAGCCCAGGTGTCTGCGGGCAAGCCTATGTGGTGCGCGTGGTGCATATTGTGGAGCTTGACCCATGTTGATACGGGCAAGCCTTTGGAGAGAGATGCACAGGACGTATGTCGTTGGGGCAAAGCGGCAAACCAGTGGGGAAGTGGTAGCGGGGTACCCTTGATATTCTTTACTACATGCTATATTCTTGTATGCGTTACTTGGTGAGAGTAGCCTTGGTGAGGTTGGGAACATCGTATACCTGTTTAGGTGACGAGTTAGTTTCACTTGTTGTTCACTGGGCTTTAGCATGCTTTCTTTACTTTTGCACGAGAGTCTTGGGGAGGATCCTACTGAGTATACTGTTATACTCACCCTATGTACATATAAACTGTTTTTCAGGTCACTTGGAGCAGGTTGGAGATCAAGCTGGTTACTACTAGCTTGCGGTTGGAGGAGGAGCTGTTCGGGCTTGTGGTCGCTGTCGTTTTACTTTCTTTTGGGTACTTTTAGTTTCCCCTTTCAGTTGTAGTACTTTTGCATGACATTTCATATATGTACTTGGGTTTCTTTTACATTTCAGTTATGAGTTGGAGTTGGTTGGATTCTATTCTATCTCTCTCTTCTGCATGTGTTCTCTTAGAGGGTAATGCCTCCCATTTGTGTGTGTATTATACCCTCGGTGCTAGTCACCAACCCGGGGCCTACTGGAGGCGGGACTCGGGGGTCATTATCTCCCTTTTCACATTGCCGGCCCAGGAGGGGTACACTTTGTGGGGAGGGGGTCGTGACAACTAGAGAGATTTAGTTTTATTATAACCGATTCAAGTGACACATTACTCCTAGATAATGACAAACCTCTAACTTACAAGTAAGTAGTAGATAAAAATGATGCCACTAAATGGAAATAATAAATACATTTTGAGATGGAGTTCATATAATAGAATCAAGTTTTGATTTTGGTAGACCAACTAGATGATGTAAGACCTATTAGGAGTAAATGGATATTAAATAAAAATACAGACAGGGATGGTCAAGTGAGTACCTATAAATCATTATTGGTTTTAAAGGGTCATAGTAAATGTCAAGGCATCAAATATAATGAAATATTTTCTATAGTCACTATGTTGAAATCCATCCCCGTTAAGGGCGCTGCTCTCGATCTCACTCCCGATCCCTCCTCTAGGGTTTCTTCCGTCTCTCAGCGTTGATGATGATATTCCTTTCCTTGGTACCTTTAATCTCCTCTATTTTTTTTCCAGCTACTGTACAATAATGGATCTCTCATATGGTTATTCAATCGGTGGTTTTTCATGCGGTGGGCAGATGGTTTGGTTTCTGAGAAAGAGGATGCCAATTCGGTGCTGAGAGGAGGGATGGTGGCTATTTCTCTCAAGCTCAGGTTTCATGTTCTTCTTTGTGGCTTCTCAAGTTTGAAATATGGGGTTTTTAAGGTGATGGTGTTTCTTTTGTGGATTGTTCTGATTCATGGTGAATCTTTTTTTGGTTTCTTAGTTTTGCTCATGATATTTTTGGGAAATTTTATGGTGATTTATATTAGTCTTGAGGAGATGAACTTTGAATCTTCTTGTGTTTTAGTGGATTGTGATTTGCAAAGGAATGGTGTTTCCACCTATCAGCCTTTATCTTTGTATCCTGCGATCTATGATGTTTGTGGTGATGCTGTGGATGTGATGACGATGTTCTGGATGTCGTCGTTGGTGATCTGGTTCCTCTTTTGTCAGGAGGGTGTGAGGGCGATGCCTCTGGATGGTGTTCTCAAGGGTTTCGAGGTTACGACTGCGGTGGAGAGGGCTGGTGGGATCTCATTGGCGATACTGATGGTTGATGATGTGGCGATTTCGGGGATGCAGATCAAGGTGGCTCACTAATTGTGACTCATCGATCATTGTGTGGTGATGGGTTTTTGGTATTTTTAATTTTTAATTTAGCTGATGTTGTGGATTGGTCTCTGGTTTGTAGGTTCCATGACCGCCGTTGATGATGTTGTGAATTGGTCTCTGGTTTTCAGGTTCCATGACCACCATTGATGATGTTGGATCTATGTTTGTATGGTTACCAGTAACCTATAAACTGGATTTTTAGAAAATGAAGAAAAACAGATTTCGACTATGTTGAAATCCATCAGAATATAACTTACAATAGCAGCTTGAAATTATTATTAAATTTAGGAAATGGATGTCAAAAATTATTTTCTAAATGAGATGTTTGTTGAAGAAATCTATATAACATAACATGAAGGTTTTATTATATTAAAGATTGAAAATAAAGTATGTAATATGTAGAGATCTAGTTATGGGTTGAAGTAGGCATACTGATCATAGAATGTTTACTTTTATGATTCCATAAGAGAATTTGGGTTCCATTAATAATGAAATAAATCTATGTGTCTATACGAATATTAGTGGGAGTACCATAATTTTCCTAGTATTATATGTTGATGACATATTTTTAATGGGAAACAGAGTCTAACTCTTAAAATTATTAAATAACTGGTTAATGAATTCTTCTCTATGAAATACTTAGGTGAAGTAGCCTATATTCTATGGATCAATATATATAAGGATATATACCATAGGATTCTTGGTCTATGTCAAAGTACATATATTGAAAAGATACTCAAAAGGTATAATATGGAATAATCCAAGAGAGGATTGTTTGTAGTGTCATTTGACGTTAATCTCTCCAAGAAAATGTGTCCATAGAGATAGGAGGAGATTGAAAGAATGAGTATAATCCCTTATGCTTCAGTAGTGGGATCTATCATGTATACCATGCTATATACTAGGTTTAATTTTTCATTTTCATTAAAAATGGTGGGAGGATATAAATATAATATAGGAGAGATGCATTGGGTAGCTTTTAAAAGTATTCTGAAGTACTTGAGACATTAAATGATATGTTACTAGTGTATAGAGGAGATGTAAAGCTAGTTCTGAGTAAATACACTAATGATATCTTCCAGAAAGATAAAGTTTATCTAAAATCACATTTAGGATATAATTTTTTTTGAATAATGGTGTAGTGAGTTGGAGAATCTCAAATCCGTCCATGGCTGTTGATTCTATAGCAGAATCCAAATATATAGTGACTTTTAATGTAGATAAAAAAGTAGTTTTGATATACAACATTGTTTCTGAGATTGGTGTTGTACCTAAAAGTGCATAACCTATTACAATATAGAGTGATAATATTTTGGTAGTGGTGATTTTCAAGGATCTCAGGTCACACTAGAGGAAAAATCATATACTTTAGATATTTCAATTTTTAATAGATTTTAATTATAGAGGTGAAGTACTGGTTAGTATAGTATCCTCATAGGATAATGTGGTAGACCCTATGACTAAATCCATATCTTATCAGAAGCATGATACTCATGTGAGATATAGTAGGTTGAGAATTGTTAGCATTTGGATCTAGTGTAAGTGGTGGTGTTGCAAGTGGGTTACCTAGACCCAAATCCTTTAAGTACATTGATTACCATTACATGTTTAAAATTTGAGGTATATATATATATATTTATTTATTCTTACCATAATAGTGTGGATATTTATGTATCTACTATTTACATGGTAATATCCTTATATTACATGTCATATCAAAAGGTTATAGTAGTTCCCAACTATAATGAAAACCTCAAGATATAATGATAGTAATTTTAAATATATCTCATATGGTCTAGATACATCATTTCTACATGACATAGATGCTTTTTTTTTGACTATTATGTGTTTGAGGATCAAAATTATTGAGACTTATTCTCATGAAGTTCACACTTGGTGATATTGAGTAGATGCGATTAGGATAACTCATCCACCAATAAGAACAATACATGTTTCAGGAGTCATTGGTTGTCCCTATATATGAACATGTGTTTTGGTATCCTAAATTGAGATCATAATCAATGTGTACCATTTTATTTCATACTTTGATGTAAGGAAAATACCATGACATTGAAGTTGTAGGGAAGTAACTTTAGTTGGGTCTATTATTGGTTGTATGTAAATGTTTTAATGATCAAGATATAATTTATCACTTCCAAGTTGAGGAAGATATATCTAATGGGATTAGGTTCACCATAATGGTAGTACCTTCATCAAATCATTGTCCATAGTATAAGAAGATATTTCATATGATAAGGTCATAAAATATATAAAGCATCAAAAGGATGATGACAGAACAATGCATCTTACTTTATGAGATATCATGAGAAAATGAGTTTATATTACATAGAGTGTGTTAAAAGGAGGCAGTCATAGATATGAAATTCCTTATCTTCTTAGTGGTCATGATGGGTTACTAGTATTTTCTATTAGTTTATGAGTCAGATTCACTAATATTGAGATAAGTACCTAGAGGGTCACACACTAAGTGCATCCACAAGTTCCACCTATTTAGATGAATAGGATATTAGAACTAAGTGATCCACATGTGTGGGGGAAAATGAATGTATGAGTGTGAAGAATTATAAGTAAAAATAATTCAATTATATTATTCTAGTATATATAAATGAATATTGATTTTATTTATCAAGTTATTTAAAAAAAATTTGATCATAAAAGTGTATACAAGAAAATATAATTTTTCAAAAAAATATATCATCTTCAAGATTTACTAAATTATTTGGGGGGATTAAGAGCTGATTTGATGGTTTATATTTTTCCAAGTAAGATAATAAAGTATTAGAAATGAGTGATAAAATGTTCATGTCATTTATGAAAAATTTAATTAATTTATAAGTGTGATTGAGGGTTTAAAATGAAGGTTATAACTTTCAATGGAAAAAATTGAAATTTTAGAAAGTATAACCTAAGTATATAAGTGTTTTTAGACTCAATAATAGGTTTCTAAATAATTTTCATAAATTTTTAGCTCTCTTATCTTCTCTCTCAAGTTTTTGAGTGAGAAAATGAAGGAATAAAAAAGTTATATTTATCCTTTCTTCTCAATCGAGTCCACGTTCTTTATAAAATCAATGAGATGTTATAAAGCTCTTGGATTTCTAATGCTAGAACTAGAGAATCAAAGAATTATGATCCATGAGTTTTTTTGAATGTGTGAATGATCTAGAGGGTTCATATCTTGGTTAATTTGAGCCACAAAATGCTGACAGTGAGTTAATCAAATCAATGACTTCAAATGAACAAGGTACGATTTATGGTTTCATTAAATTTTATTTTTTTGTGATTGAATTTAATTGAAAATGATCCTTTAATAAATTCAGGTAATGGGTTTAGTGGATTTAATTTTTTTACATGATCCCAAACCCATTTTTTATTTTTTATTTTTCATGCTTATGTTGTGCATTGGGTTCCTTAAAATTAAGCCATATGATATTTTTCATCATAACAGATGACATAATATACAACCTTAGTTTTTGATATATTATATGCTATGATATGGATAATCAAAATATATGATAGATTCAATTTATATTGTTCCATTTATATAAAATAGAGACTCATATATTCTAATAAACATTGTGAAAATCATAAAAATGAATCTTATTGCCACAAAAGATGTTGCATGTTATAGTTTTCCTATCGCAAAACACTATATTAGATATTGATTGAATTAAAGATTATGATATAGTGTGTATTGTAAAATATATATGGGAGTTATTATATTATATTTCATGGGTTTTTGTATATCAATTATAAAATATGATTCAAGGTATGCACTATAACATATTATATCACTAAAAAGGATATAGAGGAAAAGTTTGATATTTCATTTTTTTTCAATTATAAATTGAATTAGATAGTTTATAAATTATAGAAAAAGGTATTCTGTGATATTTATTTAATTTATAGTGTTTATAAATAAATTAAAATTTGTATAATTAGTTATTAAATACTTTTTAAGAATTTAATAAATAAATATCCTCAATATTAATTGTAAATATTAAATATCTTTAGTATATATGTAATAACTTATAATTTTGATATAAAGTGATTATATATAAATTATATGGTAATTTATAATTTTTTTTTAAATTATAAAATAAGGAAAAATTGAAATATTTATATTTAAATTATGAATTTTTCATAATTTTTAATTTGAAATGTTTTAATTAACAGTCTTATTTGAGAAATTATTTAAACCATATGAAAATGAGTTTTGATAATTGGTATAATCAACAAGGTTAAAATAAAAATAAACACATGATATTTTAATTATGTAAATTTTTTATATAATATGTGAATTATTCATATGAAATATGAAATATTTATATTTCAAATAAAAAATATTTAGATAAATTCTTTATAGATTGATAATATGAAGTAGTTCATATTATAAAAAATACAATTTTTTTATATTTTATTTATGTTATATCCATAAATATGGATTAATTGTTGAGTGTTTATAATTATTTTATTTATGATTTATGTATAAATTTTTTACTCATTTCTAAATTTATAAAATGTTCATTTATTTAGTTTTTATAGGTCTCTATTGGGGGTTACAAGTAACCAAAGAAACTCACACACCCAATGGTCCTTCATAAATTAGATCTCTACCCACCAAGAGTTGATCCACATCCATGCTAGCCATTTATTAAAATTTGAAATAGTTATTATCAAGACCATGATTTTATAGCCTTGTTAGACATACATATTTTTAAGGAGAAATAAATGGACCAATTATTTTTTTATCCATCAATTGACATGAACTAACATGTCTTGCATGTTATTTTTCTACCAACATGAATTCATCATGATATAC
This sequence comes from Viscum album, assembly GCA_963277665.1. Classification (NCBI taxonomy): domain Eukaryota; kingdom Viridiplantae; phylum Streptophyta; class Magnoliopsida; order Santalales; family Viscaceae; genus Viscum; species Viscum album. The sequence goes on from OY728148.1 coordinate 400,669,587, forward strand.
ATCAAATATTCCCATTGATATGTAATCAAAATGCATGTCATGAATTCATAAATCCACTGACCCATGAATTGCACCTTTTTCTGCCTTACCATATGACCAGTCCATCAACAGCTACCAATAAACTACCACCATTCATAAATGAATAACTATTGAATATAACCTTGAATTTTCAAACTATAAATGGCCATAAATAACCTATATAATAAGAGGTAGTTAGGGGTTGAGCCCTCGAAATTTTATGCAATACATAATTATTAACCCAATAGGACTAATGTTTGATTACATGTTCATTTATTTATTCTATTATATATTGTATTCATTATAATAAATTGTTTATATCATAAAGTGTGTTGTATGGTTTATTTAAAATGTGTTTAAATTACTCATTTAAATTATTATACATTTATTTAATAATTTATAGGCTAGTTATGATAATTGATTTAGTTGAATTCTATGTTTAATTTGGATATTTTATGTGTTATGAGTTTGGATTTAAAGTTTAATTATAGTTTATACATATGTAGTGTTATAATGATGATGGAATAGATATATATCTTGATTAATGATCTCTGGGTGGCAATACTTTGGGTTTGACTACTCATTATCCAAAGATCTTAAGCTTTGTCTAGAATAGTGAGGGGTGAATACCTGTTACACCATACTTACTCTTAATAGGATTATTGATTTCATATAATTATAAGTATTTACCTAAAAGGATTTCATATAACATATTCATGTGATGCATTTGAATATGTGTAAGTATAGTTTGATTTTAATTTGGGTTAGTTACACAAGCTATCAGTTGTGTAAAGAGTTATACATCAATATAGCCCAGACATATTAATTTGGTGGAAGGAATAATTACTAAAAAACTAAAAAATTATAATAATTCATACATATAGAGGGATACATGAAATAATATTGTGAGATAATTAAAAACCACTTTAATACTAAGTGTTAGATTCCATCCAAAGTAAACTGTTGTCATTACCTCGATCATCCAAATGGGTAGATCATGAAAAATATGGGTGTCCCTCGATTATCTTGTGCAAGGAAAACATTTTATGGGTGACCTTAATAAGATTAGGTGTGAATATATAGTATAAGATTTGTTTCACACTTTTTTGGGAAACTCTAAAAAATTATTATACCAAAGGAATAGAGTTGAGTTTATCAATATGATGCCTGAGGAAAGAATTTTTCTGGTCAACTATCCAATAATTATATATGATATGTGGTGGATATTTTCATTTTTTTTGTATTTTGATAATTACTTTATCACTTGTTTATTATGTTTTGATAATTACTTTATCCCTCTTTGTTCATTCACTATTTTTTTTATTAAGTTGGTTTATATTGTTCACATTATATTTTAGATTATCATTATGAAGATCTGTTATGGTGATAATGATTTCTCAAGTTTCACTATGAGGATATGATTCCTAAAGAATGGACATTGTGGGAGAACCCCCACATTACACTAATGACAAAATTATGATAAAGTCTATACTTGGGGTTATGATTGTTCTAATTATATCTAGATTATAAATCTTAGAATATGAATTCATTCTAATGTAATCGTAATTGTTATACATTATTTTCCTATCATTTTTATATTTACACTTGTTATAATTCTATTTGGAAAATTTTATGTATTATAACTATTTTATAATTATTCATTAATTTAAATGATTTTGTTCAAAGTGGTTTCAAAGTGTTTGATTCACGATTGAATGAGTTATTAGTTGAATGTCCAAATCATTATTCTATAAAGGTTAAGACTACATCACAACAATGTACTATTAAGTTTTTATGTGATAATAAAATATCAGAGAAACCACATATCTAGATGTGGTGTGAGGTTATGTTATAAAGATCATACTCCCATATAATATTACAATGATACATTAAAGATAATTTTTATCAATATAATATAGATACTATGTAAATTTTTTTAATGTGTTATCAAGATAAAGTCTATAGTACAATGCATGGCTAACTATACTATTGAAAATAGGCTGCAAGAATATGTTTCATGCAAAACAAATTGTTACATGGAGATGAAAGGTTATGTAAAAGTTAAAGTATCTTAAATAAATATATTGTGGGATTATATTATCATAATACACATGATATATCAATATATAGTTAATGATCATATTTTCTTGTTTATATCTAACTGTTGTGTTCACAGGATGTGAAGAGGATTTAGGAAACACCCACTTGAATGAAGATCATGGAGATTTATAATAAAGGGATTAAACATTTCTAATTCATTTATAAAAAATTTCAATGAATTATAGTAGTGGGATAGATTATATAGATACAAGTTTCTAATGTGACACTAATTTGGGAAGTTTAATTGTTCAATTAACTACTTTTTGAATTGGTGTGGCATTTCTAGTTCACCAGAGACTAAATTTTTCTACTACTTATATGAAGAGTTTATGATCATTGATTCTACACCAAAAAACTCTTCTAAAAATATTTTAATGGTTTCTTTGTTTATGTATTTTCATTATACTATATTTTTTTATTATAATGTTCATATCGAGTTTTACTCATAACTCACACATATCTATGCCTTAACAAAAAAATGAAATGTATCTGTTATAAAAAACTAATAAAAAAGATTGTTCATATAGATCATGCCTTTTCCTTGAAAAAATACAGTGGTTGGGTTATACATCCAGGTCTAAAAAAGGAAGGGTCTGGGTCATGCCATTAGTTATGAAAAAGTTATTTTTGTAATAGAGGTTCATTCCCTTTAAAAGTGTGGTTATAGTGGATGTTCCCAACTCTTGAAGAGTTAAAGTGTGTACGAAAAGTATGTGTATTATATTTATGATCTAAACAACTAAATATCCTTATATTATATCTTATTTATCTTTACTTATTACACTCTTCACACTCACTACATAATTGGTTATATTGATTTTTTTATCTTATCCATCAGATTATGAATTACTATTTAAGTAACTCTGTCAATTTTATGATTTTTAATTCACCCCTATTATATTACCATCATCTATTAGGGGTCCTAACAATATGATTTAAATGATGATCTTTATCAATAGATAATTAATGATAGGAATATAAAAGAAACCCAAAAAAAGTGAAATATGTATCTTTAACCACTGATTGTTATGATATATGTTAAAAGAGGTTGAAGTTACAAAGGATCAATGAAAAACTGAGAATGATAGGGGTGTTAAATCGATTGTTTCCTTTTTTTAAAATTTAATTTTTATTAAATTTATCCCTTGAAACTTGTTAGATTTATTTCATAATAAAATTTTACAAAACTCTAGTGCATACATAAATAGAAAAGTAAATAGGTCACATATGATTTACAAGGTTAATCCTCAGTGTGGGAACCAATATCCTTTCCATAGACACTCCTAGGGGTCTATGTAAATTAAATATTATTAATAAGTGAATAAAACTTGTTCCAATTACTATTATTCACCTTCTATCTATTGATAGGAATGGTTATACTGACTCTAATTAGTTTACAAATTTTTTATTACAAATTGTGAGCCACAAAAAACACAAGTAACTTTGAAACTTTCTAGTCCAAAAAGTTTTGTTTGGAAGTCTGTGTTTGATCATCCTTTATATGATTTGTCTGCATCTGATGGACTCAATACGATTGCCTCATTTTGATACATCATTTTAAATATACCCCTATATAAAAAATAAATGCTTCTTGAAAAAATAATCAAAACTCATATCAATACCCTCAGTCCGATTCTCGATATCCAATAAATTAAACTTTCCTAAGTCTGATCTTATGATCAAAATACTATGTCCGGAAAATATTCTTTAACTCAAAACAAGTTCAATTGGAAAAATCACTTTTGAAACCAATTTTTTAGAGTATCAAATTTTACACCTGAGTCAATAGTGTTAAATACCATTATACTTTTCTCATCTATTAATAGGTGATATAGAAATAGTAAATTGGGGAAACTAAAATATTTTCCTGATCACGAAAATTCCAAAACTCCAAATATCTCCCACATTTAAACTTCATTTTTATCACTTCAAATGTTATAATATATTATAGTGTCTTCTAAAAAATTATTTATTCTTTACAACTCTTCTATAATTTACTTTATTGAAACAAGATAAAAAACCATTTAAAAGAACACAAATTCCATGTATAAATGATGATATAGAGAAATCATAGTATGTATGATCATATTAATCCAATTGAAATGAACTGAACCATTATCTCATTATTTTTAAACTCTATGTCGATAAATTTCAAGTCTGGAACATCTTAGTTCAACACTCCATTTATCATTGTAGTTCTCATGACCCAATTGAAACAACACAATTCAACATTGTGATGTTTATGAATCAAATGTAACATATCAGACATATATATATTGAACCATTGAAATAAAAAAATTTAACTACATAAAAAAACAAATGATTGCTTGCTCCGATGCTCCAAGCCAACTGAAAATGGTTTACTACATTGTGACAACTTCTAAATACTTCAGTTTCCTACAACTATTGTTCTGTAGAAAATTCATCCTTTGAAACATTTTTATTCTTCTTGAGACTTTGTAATCTTTTAATTATTTCTTCATAATTATTTAACACCTCTCTTAAGTCCGATCAAATTCTGTAAGATGAAAAAAACTTCTCATACATCTATGTATAGAAAAGTATGTCTAGTGAATTATGTTCAGATCTCTACCTCAAATGAGTTATCAGTGTCAAAAAAATTTCTGATGAATATCCTTCTTTGTGTTTTCATATATATTATTAATTAAACATATATGTTATATTCACATTTATTTTAATTTTTCAACACTATAACAACTCATAACTCTTAAACCACAAAGCCGACCTTTATAAAAAAAAGAAACATCTGATGATTCAAATCCAATTGGGTTTGTCTGATGACCTATATCCGATGAACAAAATCTGATCAGAAAATTTTAATTTGATCAAACATAATCAATATTCATACTTCCAAACTTCTGAAAACTTCTATGGATGGTGATTTTTGGTCCGATGAACTGTGTCCAGAAGACTTCAATTTTGTGAACTATAAAAATTCACATTTCTATTTTATTGTACAATATTTACCTGGTATCATGGATTATTCATGATGTTTTAAGAACTCAAAATAATAGAAAATCGTCATATTAACTTATTTGGAATGTCTTGAAACTTCCCATGAAAAACATTCAAACTTAATTCTTTTGAACAACTTTATAATTTCTTCATTTCAACAACTTCTGACTCAACAACTATTTTTTACAATTCATTTCATCTTCATAAAAACTCATAATTATTAACCATAACAACATCCAATGAATTGTTTATAATGAAATATCTGATTAGAAACTTTTTAAAACACATTATTAATTTTTATTTTTAGGAACATCTCAGAAAAAATGTATGAACTTCCAGTGTCACAACCTGAACCAAGGCGAGGCTCGAGCCACATCCGCCCCAAGGCCACCTCCATAGACTTGGGGATAACGACTAGTGATGAATCCGTAACTAACATGGGGATGAATTTTTCTAAGTATATTTATGCACACACAAAACCATCTCAATGTAGAATTTTAGAGGAACAATATAAAAATATGCAAAATACCAGGGGAACAACTGATCACACTGTGATTCACTATTTCATTTTCACCCTTACACCATTGTGCTAAACTTGTTTTATATTAAAAGTTATAGAAATAATAAAAAATTTCACTTCATGTTTGATTAATTTATTTTGTGTTTATAACTGTTAAAAAGGTCAATGTTACTTTTTTATGAATTCATTATAGAAGGAGGTGATTTAGGGGCCCCGAAGATGATCCAGAAGGAAATGGGTCAAACTACATGGAATACCATGAAAATTTGTCCACAATTTTGAACATTACGAGAATTAATTGACTCCAAATAGTCTGAAACTTTTTGGTAATATTAAAAACTTCATGGGATATAACTCATCTCAAGTAACTGGAGCTTAATTCGTCCATCTGATGGACCATCCGAACCATTTTGTCCAGGGGATAAAATCTGCCCGAATTCAGAAGTTTGGTTTCATCTTTTGACTATATATACCAATAAAGATGTCTAAGGGATGAAAAAATTGACATTTATATATTCAATAGTGTGTAAAAAAATATTCTCTTTTTGAAAATTCATGATATTCCTTTCTACTAGTCCAAAACAGAGACAAAAGTGGTATCTCAAAAACAGGGTACTCAAAACATTGTCCCATTTTGGCTATAAAAAGGCACCATGGGCACCTCATTTTCAAGTTCGAACCAGGATCCAAGATCTACCATTTTGGAGTCCTAGAGGAGTCACCTCATCATCCTAGATTTTCTAGAGTCCCTTATCCTCATAGGGGGATCTATGATGAAGAAGGAGTTTTACCCGACTTTCCTCCTCTCGATGTTGGGCTAATCGGTGAGTGTTCATTGTGAGGGAGATACACATCTTGTAAAGGGTGTTCTGAAACTTGTACTAATATTGGTTTGATGAATTTTTTGTTTGAAAACATTTCATTTATAAGTATCTTACTTTGATTTATCTTTTTTTTGATTCAAACAAATGAAATTATCTTTACATTTAACCGACCGGTGTGAGGTTTTGAGTGTGTGACATGTGTCGTTCTGATTAGAAAGCACAAGAATCCTTTTCTTCCCCAATTATTTGAGATTTAAATTTTATTTGGAAGTTATTAAACCATTCATGAGTTCTGGACCTTGGCTATACGATTGTTATGTCAGGGTTTGGATCAACGTACTTTGATATAAAACTTGGAAAGTAATCGGGATGACGATTAATTTCAACCAAAGGCTTGCATCACACCCTAATTAATATCCAAGAGTGGTGAACTTAAAATGTGTGTATTTATATCAAAATTAACCCTTTTATCTCATATTTTTCAAAATACACTTGGTTATTCAATTATTAAACTTTTTAAATTATGTTATTTACATAAAACTGTTTTCTAAACCACCCCAATATTTAGTATTTTTTATAAAAAACACATACTCTAAACCTATAAAATCTCCCTAAGAGACGACCTAGGGTCTTCCCTATACTATAAATCAACCTTAAAATTATAATCAATTTGATGTTTTATGACAGTGAATTCAAATTTTTGCGTCGTTTCTGGGGAGCGCTTCAGTTTTTAGATCGTGTTTTTTATAAGATATTTGTAAATTTTGTAAATATTTATTTGTTTTATCTTATACCTTTACCTATTTTTTTTTTGATTTATTTCTTTTGTAGGTTATATGCATGACATGTTCTTATTCGAGATAAATACCATAATTTGAACCCAAAATGGAGAGGATCTTATGTCAGCAACACCGAGATACAGAAGAGAACCCTTTGAGGGAGGACACACAAAAAATCAACACTCTTCTTGATCCTTCTACTTATTCTTATGGAACCAAAATCAAAACTGAAATAAACCTGCATAACATTTCTAAAAATAATAGGACATTAAAATAACTAACCTCACCTTATATTGATATCCAACCCACCTATATTAAGATACAAGGCGAGGCACCTAATTTTGAACTAAAATCCGGTCTAATTCACTTATTTCCAAGATTCCATGGTCTCATAGGAGAAGATCCACATAATCACTTAAAATAATTTAATAATATGTGTTCTATGTTAAAACCTACAAATGTGGATGAAGAATAAGTAAATCTTAGATAATTACCATTTTCTTTATAAGATACAGAAAAATATTCATTATATTATGTTAAATTACCCAATAAGAGGCTGAGCAGACATGAAACACCTTTTTCTTCAAAAATATTTTGCTTCCTCTCAAACTGAAACAATAAGGAAATAAATTTGTGGTATAAGAAAATATCAAGGGGAAAAACTTCATGAATATTGGAAAAGATTTAAAATATTATGTTCAAGTTGTCTACACCACCAAATAAGAGATCAACTTTTAATATAGTATTTTTATGATGGTTTAATTACAATTGATGATAACATGACTGATGCTACTACAGGTGGTGCACTAATGGATAAAACCCTAATCACTGTAAGGACCCTAATTGATAAAATGGAATAGAACACTCAACAATTTGGTTCAAGGTCTAGTGTACCCATTCGAGGTGCCCATGAGGTGAAATGTACTAAATTCGAGAAGAAGGTGGACACAAAGTTTAAAGAGGTAAGTACACTTCTTATAAAACACTATCTTTCCCAAGGGAAATCCCATTCTCCTCCTCCTATCCATTGTGGTATATGTTCTTCTAACACCCAATACTTTGAATAATTCCCCCAATTGAGAGAAGCTTCTGAGAGTTGTGAGGCAATATTTCCAGGCCGCCCCTATAACCAATCCTTTAGGAAATAACCATACTATCCATACAAATCTAGGTGGAAAGAAAACCAAGATTATAGGAAGGTGGGGGGGGGGGGGGGGGTTCAAACCAACCTCAACAACAATGAAACCAACTGGGGAAGAGTATTTATCCACCACCACCACCTAGAAATACCCAACCACCATAAATGCTATTCCAACCACCACCTCCAAAGATCGATCCTAGACTAGAATACATGATGAAACAAATGGATTCCAATAATATCCAATTCCAACAAACCACCCAAGATTCCATAAAAGACTTAAAAACCCAATTAGGATAACTAGATTATTCAATGGGTGAAATCTAAATCCATGGGTCTAGTAAACTACCATCTCAACCACTTATCAACCCTAGGGATAAGGGAAAATTTAGTTCCATCACCCTTAGGAGCAGAACTAAACTTAAAAGCCAAATGTACCCTAATATAGATTCATCCCCTCTTAAGTAAACCACCATCCCAACCATTGAAAAATGTTCAAATGAGAAAAAACCTTGTCCTGAGAAAATCCCTACCAAAGGAAAGCGTGTTTCTATTGATGAACTACCAAGCACATCCATTAATATTATGTTTCCTCAAAGGGACACCCAACCATGAAACCCAAAAGAAATAGAACTTGATAAGGAAATATTGGAAACATTCAAAAAAGTTTAGGTCAACATCTCCTTGATTGATTTTGTGAATCAAATTCCACGATATGCCAAGTTTCTAAAGGAGATGTGTACACACCGAAGGAAACTTCATAATGATAAAATGGTGAGATTAGGGAGGAACGTATCAGCATTGATAGAGCCATCACTTCTCACCAAGTGAAATGATCCTGGGAAATTCATGATTCCATGAACCATAGGGAAGTATTCATTTTTCAATGCTATTCTTAATTTTGGAGCTTCTATAAATGTGATGCCTCACTCCATTTACTCTTCTTTGTAGGTCGGTGAACTGAAGCCCACAGGAATAGTCGTTCAAATAGGAAATTGGAGTACAACACACTCTTCTGGTGTGTTAGAGGTATTCTTATGAGGGTGTAAAATTCAATTTTTCCTTCTGATTTTTATGTGCTAAAAATGGAAGATTATAGGATAAATGGACATGGACCGATTATATTGGGGAGGCCCTTATTGAAAATCACCAAAACCATAATTAATGTCCATAATGGTATGTTATATATGGAATTTGGTGATGAATTATTCCATTTCAACATCCTTGATTCTATGAAGCACCCCTCATAAGAACATTCCTCTCTCTCAGTAAATTCAATTAATTTACTCCCTTCCCCTAAAAACACTTCTTATCATTCTCTCAATCCACTTTCTAAGTTTTTATCCTTGAGTGAAATTCTTGGTAATGAATAATTCATTGATTTTTTAGTGGTCTAGAAAAGTGTAATGCATGTTTATTAATTTACAATTTCTTGAACACTGAGGATCCAATGACCATCGATGATACTGATAAGATTGTAAAAGATTATTCCCCATCCGTGGAAGATACCATTGAGTAGTTAGATGAGATTAGTGACCCCTCACTTTATCACACACCCCCATAAATCCAAAATCCACCTGAATTGGAACTGAAACAACTTCCTCAAGATTTAAAATATTCATATCTTGATAATGGAAACAAGTTGCCCTTCACCATTTCTAGTTCACTCCCTACTAAGCATGAATTGAGACTACTTGAAATTTTTGGAGAGTATAAACAAGAATTGGGAGGGACACTTGGGACATTCTTGGTATTAGACCATCAATTTTTACACATCATATATTGTTAAATGATGAGGCTAAACCAATGAGACAAGAACAACGTCGACTGAACCCAAACCTCTTAGATATAGTTAAAAAGGAAGTAAAAAAATTATTGGCTATTGGAATCATTTACCCCATCTACGACAGCTAATGGGTCAGTCCCATTCAAGTAGTTCCAAAAAACCAATCTTACAGTAATCAAAAAATAATAATAAATTGGTTCCAACTCATGTTTAGAATAGTTGGTGTGTCTACATAGACTATCACATACTAAACCAACACACTAGGAAAGACCACTTCCCATTGCCATTCATTAACCAAATTCTAGAGAGTCTAGTGAGGAAGTCCCATTAATGTTTTCTTGATGGGTATTCTGGATATTTTTAGATCCATATTTCCCTCGAGGATTAGGAAAATACAACCTTCACTTTCCCCTTTGGAACATTTTCCTAGAGAAGAATTCCATTTTGTTTGTTCAATGCTCCGTTTACTTTCCAGTGATGTATGGTTAGTATTTTTTCAGATTACTTAGATAATTACATGAAAGTTTTCATGGATGACTTCACTGTGTATGGATCCTCTTTTGATGAATGTTTGATTATTTTTGGTTTAGTCCAAAATCGCTGTATTGAAAAGAATCTCATATTAAATTATGATAAATTCCATTCCATGGTGCGGCAAGGTATAGTTTTGGATCATGTCATTTTTGGGTATGGTATCCAAGTAAATAAATCAAAATTTGATGTCATTTCTTCCTTACCATTCCCTAAAAATTTATGGGATGTGTGGTCTTTCCTAGGTCATGCTAGATTTTTCTTTTCGTTTCATTTATGACTTTAGTAAAATTGAACTCCCTCTCTCCTGATTATTCCAAAAAGAAAAAGAATTTGGTTTTGATAAAGAATCTGAAGAAGATTTTAATAAGTTAAAATGGAGTATCCTGTCACCCCCAGTAATCCAATCAACTCAGTGGGATTTACCATTTGAGATCATGTGTGACTCCTCTAACTATGCATTTGGGGAAGTCTTATCACAAAGGGTTGATCGAGCTCCACATGTCATTACCCATGCCTCACGTACTTTGGACCCTGCCCAAGAAAACTATACCAAAACTAAAAAATATTTCTTTTCCATTGTGTTTTCCTTGAAAAAATTAAGTTTATACCTTTTGGGGTCCAAAGTCATTGTGTTCTCAGACCTTGAAGCCCTCTGGTATCTCCTTAAGAAACTGAAATCCAAACCACATCTCATTCGCTGGATGCTCCTCCTTCAATAATTCAATCTATAAATTAGAGATAAAAAAGGATCATAGAATGTGGTGGCTGACCATATCAGTAGGATTCACCCATCCTCGGACATTGACTCATCCCCATGTATTCTTGTAAATGACATGTTTCCCAATGAGAAACTGTACTGAGTGCAATATTTTATTCCTTGGTATGCCGAAATTGTAAATTATTTGGTAGCATCTTGCATTCCTACTGATTTCAACACAAAGCAAGCCATTCGTCTAAAACATTAGTTTCATCGGTAAATTTGGGATAAAACCTACCTTTAAAAAACATGTAGTGATAAAGTCCTTAGGTGTTGTGTTCCTGATAGCAAGTTTCAGTCTGTTCTTAGATTCTGTCACACTCTTGCTTGTGGGGGGCCACGTTGGTCCCCAATAGACTGATTGCGAAGTCCTTGATTCTGGTCTCTTTTGGCCAACACTTTTTTTGGGATTCCCATGAAATTTCTAAATATATTCCTCATTTTCAAATAATGGGTAATTTCTTTGAAATAAATGAAAATCCACACCAACCATTTCTCTTTCATGAAATTTTTGATGTTTAGGTTATTGACTTTATAGGGCCATTTCCCAATTCCTTTGGCAACTTGTACATTCTTCTGGTAGTTTATTACATGTCAAAATGGAAAAATTCATGATCCATAAGGATAGATGATTCCAAAATAGTGGTATAATTTATGAGAACCCAAATTTTCTGTAGGTTTGGATTACCTAGGTTAATCATCAGTGACTAGGGTTCTCATTTCTACAACCGAACAATGCGATCACTTCTGCATCAGTATGGAGTCGGTCATTGAGTGTTTAATTCATATCACCCATAGACCAATGGAAAATAAAAGGTTTCAAATAGATAGGAAAAAAAAATTATTGAAAAATATGGTTCAACCCAATAGAAAAGATTGGACTCTTAGACTTGATGGTTCATTATGGGCTTACAATACAACTTTTAAAACCCCAATTGGAATGTCACATTATAGGATTATTTTTGGAAATATTTTTCACCTCCCTATTGATATTGATCATCGTTACTACTAGGCCATCAAGCAATGTAATTCTAATATTTCCGATGTAGGTGCTCAAAGGAAGTTGCAGATTCATGAACTGAAGGAAATGAGAAGAGATGCATATAAGAACTCCAAGATTTATAAGAAGAAAACCAAAGCTGTCCATGACCACCTTATCCTTCATCATCAGTTACCAATTTGGAAAAAGGTCCTCCTCTATAATTAAAGGATTAAATTTCATCTTGATAAGCTTCGTTCCCACTAGTTTGGACCATACACTATTACTAATGTCTCTCCATTTGGTGTTGTTCAGGTTCAAAATGATGAAACCAAGCAAACCTTCAATATCATTGGGATGCAGCTGAATCACTTTCATGATTCCATTATAGAGTCCCCAATGGAGTAAATCAATGTTCAACAAGTTACCTATAAATGAAACCCACTAGGTTTTATCCTTCCTTCCCACATTCTCTTTTTTTACAATGAGAAAACTGCATGTTCTAGGTGTGGGGGATGGGTACATTCCTGGGATAGTTATGAATTTTTATCAATTGTTTTCTATTCTGGCTAAGTGAATAGTATTTTCACTTACCCCTTATTTTATCCCTCTCTTTTTTGGCGGAATTTTAATTTTATCATGGAAAAAGATGCCTACTTTAAAATAATTCCAAATCATTTTTCATTCTTGAGTCGATTATATGGAAAATTCCACTGTTCTTGGAATTTTTTTCAAATGAATGTTGATATGGAATCTTTTTCTAGAATTTATATTTTCAAATCATTATTAGGTGTTTTATGGATTTTTGAAACCCATTCCTCATTATCATTGACCTATATTTTAATCCCTTACTTGAGAGACATTCTAAGCCCTTTATTTCATATTCTTACTTTTAATCACTTTCTTAAGAGTCTCAGGTCATGTAGAGAAACTAAAACTTTCCTTGATTCGTTTTTAAGCCATAAGATTCAAGTGTGTTACATTCATGATAGAGGCCATTATTCATTGAAAATCCCTTTTTACAATTAAACTCTATTTTTGTCCACCTTGACATTTTACCCTTATTAAGACTTAGAGACCATGAAATGCCTATTAGATAGCCACATTATAATCTTATTTATCCCTACCTACCCATATCTTGTGTACATTCTTGTTTTACCTTTAGAAAGTGTGGGGGAGAGGGTGTTTCCATGGTAATTATCAATAATGAATAACTATTATGGATTGATAGAAAGGCTGGCTACATTTTCCTTGGGCAGTGGGTTCACAAGCCATATTATATCTTTATTTTAAAATTTTTCCCTCTTTATCTTCAATGAAAATTGTAAAAAACGAAAATGGTTATGTACATTGAAAAAAAATAGAATAAAAAGAAAAAAACTAATGGAGAAAAGATGATGTTTATTCATTATTATTCAATGATAGGCTACGAACCACACAAATGGACAATGGGGATAGTGAGTTGGAAGTGGTACACTTTGTGAGGGGATCAGTGTGTACATTAATTGTGAACACTTGCTTAATTTTGAAATGTTTTGTACTTAATATATTAAACACTCCTATTTTTCCTCATATTTTTTATACATTAAATCCTACCAACCCTAGAATCTCAGAATAACCTGTTGGAAGTCCTATTGAGTAGCACACTAGTTTCTACCAATAGAAAACTTATAATCTTGGAAATAATATGGTAAGATCACATGAACTCTAGGAAAATAGAATAAATCCACCTTCATATGTTCCTTTAGTGATGAGGGAAAATCTCTAAGTGAGTTAGGTTGTGGCATGTTGCATGGGTGAACAAATGAAGTTGAAAAAATTCGAATGTGAGAGAAGAAAAATGATAAGAAAATTGATTTTATAAATGATACATGATGAATTTCATTTTAGAAGAATCTTAAAAATTTTATCACCTTTTATTTAAGAATGAGACTTGTTTAGGATATAAGACTTTTCCCAGGAGTGCAAATGTTTAGGTGTGGGGGTGTGATCACATCGTGATTCACTGTTTCATTTTCACCCTTACACCATAGTGCTAAACTTGGTTTTTATTGAAAATTATAGAAATAATATCAAATTTAACTTCATTTTTGATTAATTTATTTTGTGTTTATCATTGTTAAAATGGAAATTTTACTTGTTTTGATGAATTTATTGTAGGAGGAGGTGATTTAGAGGCCCCAGAGATGATCCAGAAGGAAATGGGCCAAACTACATGGCATCCCATGGACATCTGTCTACAGTTCTGAACATTAATAGAATTTCATGCCTCCAAATAGGATTAAAATTTTTTGTCCGCTCCATAAATTCATGGGATACAACTCATCTCAAGTAACTGAATCCAAATTCTTCCATTTGATTTCCCATATGAAATATTATGTCTAGGGGAGAAAATCTACCCGAATTCAAAAGTTTGTTTTGGTATTTTGACCATATCTCCCAAAAAAGATGTCTAATGGTCTCCAAATATGACATGGGGATATTCAAGAGGTCTTTAAAAAACACTTATCTTTTTTAAAAGTCGTGATATGTCTTATTATTAGTCCAAAACCGAGACACAAGTGGTATCTCAAAAACATGGTGCTCAAAACCATGTCCCATTTCAGCAATAAAAAGGCACCATGGGCACCTCATTTTCAAGTTCGAACCAGGAGAAAATATCTTCCATTTTGGAGTCCTATAGGAGTCTAATCATTATCCTAGAAGTTTTGGAGGTCCCTATCCTCATAGGTTCATCAAGGATGAAGAAGAATTTCCACCCGACATTCCTCCTCTCGATGTTGGGCTAATCAGTGAGTGTTCGTTATGAGGGAAATAAACATATTGTAAAGGGAGTTACAGAACTTGTACTACTACTACTAGTTTGAAGTATTTTAGGTTTGAATACATTTCATTCAGAAGTATATTACTTTGATTTATCTTTTATTGATTTAACCGAATGAAATACTCTTTACTTTTAACCGATCAGTGTGAGGTTTTGAGTGTGTGACTTGTGTCGTTTCGATTAGATAACACAAGAATTATTTTCTTCCCCAATTATTTTAGATTTCAATTTGATTTGGAATTTATTATACCATACATGAGATCTGGACCTTGTCTATAATATTGTTAAGTCAAGGTTTGGATCAACATGCTTTGATATAAAATCCTAGAAAGTAATTGGGATGCTGATTAATTTCAACCAAAGGCTTACATCAAACCCTAATTAATATGAAAGAACGATGAAATTGAAATGTGTGTAGTGAAATCCCAACAAAACCTTTTATCTCATATTTTTCAAAATCCAATTGGCTAATCAACTATCAAACTTTTTAAATTATTTTATTTACATAAAACTATTTTCTAAACCACCCCCCTCTTTAGTACTTTTTATGAAAAAAAACATACTCTAAAAATATCAACTCTCCTAAAGATATGACCTAGGGTCTACCCTATACGATAAATCAACCTTAAAAATCATAATCAATTTGACGTTTCATGATAGTTTATTCAACAACCATGCCTAAAAAACCTCTAGACAATATAAGTGTACAGTAGTGTAAACTAAAATGTAAAGGGAAAAAATACATGTCCAACCATAAATAGGTCCCAACCTGAAAAAATGGGAAGTAAAACGCTGATAGTTCCTAGATTCTGATCTCTATGTTGTAACCACTATATACGGTCTAAAGTACTAGGTATGCCTAAGATTCTCTAAAGTCATTGCCAACCTATCCGTCATCTATATAAGACACAACACACATGAGAAAATCTCATGTAGGGGGTGAGTATATACATACCTAGTAGGATTCCCCAAAATTTAAGGGGGGGGGGTAGTAAGATATAAAATAGGAATATAAAGACAATATATAGTAAACATGATGCAGAAAGAAGTGAAAGAGAACAGTTCAACCCAAACCAAGAGAGAGTAACCTCATCCAAACACAAGGGGCACAACACGATGTGTAGATAAACTGCACATTGAGTCTTTTCCATCTATAACAGGATAGTAGACTCATCCAACCATGAGAAGCTAAACACAGAAAGCACGTGGCATACAACACGAGTCTTTAAAACCCATGGTAGGAGAGTAACTAAATCTAAAGGTATGGATACATATGAATATATATATATATGTGTGTGTGTGTGTGTGTGTGTGTTCAATCAAAAGAATCCCAAATGAGAGAGAAATAGTATCTCCATCTCCCAACTCAGCCCAAGAATAAGAGATGCCAATAGTTCTAGAAGTCTATCAATTATGACCAGAATCTCATGTGTCTACCCAGAATTATCTATCCTAGTCAAACCACACCTTGTCACTATGATGCACTATCGAGGGGATATAAACTTTGTGTAGAGGACCCATGAAATAGTGCATAAGGGGGTTCCACTTTGTAATTATATTTAGATAACCTGCTCCCTGATGCATCAAGGGGTTCTACTCTTATATCATGAGGAGCCGCACCCTATTTGATAGGGGGTTCTACTAGGTTGGTAGAGGACCTACTCCTAAGATGATGGTGGGTTCCACTATAAAGGTAAATGACTCACACTCAAGTGTGATAGGTGGGTTCCACTCTGGTCAATGAGGACCCATGACTTGGTTTAATAGGCGGTTCCACTCCGGTCATTGATGACCCATGCCCAATCTGATAGGGGGTTCCACTCAGTAAAAAGAGGACCCACACCCAAGCTGATGGGGGGTTCCACTCTATAGGTCAAGTACCCTTTCCCTAGTGTGATGGGGGGGGGGGGGTTACACTATGGTCATCAAGGACCCTCACCTTATCTGATAGGGGGTTTTACTGGGTAAGTAGAGGACCCAAACCCACGCTAATGGGGGGTTATACTCTATAGGTCAAGGAACAATTCCCTATTATGACCAGGGGGTTCCACTTTGGGAATCGATGACCCCTGCCCTATCCGATATGGGGTTCCACTCCGAATATTGATGACCCAATACCATGCTTATGGGGAGTTACACTCTATAGGAAGCCTATGGTGATCTTGCTTGATCAAGACCATCATCGGGCATCACCTCAAATAAGAACCATGCCCGAAAAATTCCACATCACATATGAGCCAAGGGGTACAAGGTATGTGAGGGGACCCACATGGTGTGTAGTCCTGCTCCACCACTTGTCTTTATCCCCAACCATCAAAAATATCTCAATCCATATAGAAGTACACATTATGCAGGTGGACTATATATAATGTCCAAACTATATGGGATCAGGCCATGTCCTTCTATCCGTGTATGTGTTCTTGACCCCGTGTCCATGTACTTCGGTACACAACCCTTTGCCCGACCATGTAATCCCACACAGATTCCTTCCTGTGTGATCCACCACATGGAAATCCACCTAGGTACAAGTTACAAGGGATCTAGGAATAATACATGACATTCCATCCTTATGATTTTACAAAAATCAAGCCACTATAGTTTTGTGGCTACACGCCATGTGTTCATCACGTTACACGACGTATAGTTGGGTTTTTCATAGATTTTCAAATATGAGATATATTCTTAGATTAAGGACATTACACAATATATCTTGCCTCATTTCCACCTGATATTAGTTGATCTAACTTCCTTTCATCATTTTTATCCATCCGATGGTCGAAAATCTAATCTCGTCAATCCAAGGAAGTTCCATCGTGAGTTCTACATGGTGTGCACACCTTTCTTCACCAAATATTTGATCTATGATCATTGAAACAAACATCCAAAACCCTCAACCATACTATATATATTCATGATTCATCTATCCATCTCTCACTTGTGAATTCATCACAATTTCATGGGTCCAATCAAGCTCAATATTTCCTAATAACGTTGAACCAGTACCTCGAGGTACAAAGAGTGAAGAACACGAATAATTTGAGGGGAAAGGCACAAGAAAAATTGTTCAAAGATAATTTCAAAGAATTCATGTCCAATGATCATGAAAAGGGATATATGGGGTTATAAAATAAATGAAATAATCCAATTTAATCAATACACATGCACATGTAAAGGCTGCAATTGGTGCAAATCTAGGAAAGGGATTGACATGTTCAAGAAGCTTAATAAAAAAGATTATAAACTAAAAATTAACTATTTATACTTAGATATTTTATCATTATTAATTGAATATCATTATTTCCAATAATTTAAGGAATTATTTCCATTCACTACACTCTGATATTCTTTGATTCGATGTTTCTTCATCATCTGATTTGATTTTCCAATGGAAGGAGGAAAGAGAAGTCCTCAACAAATCCCAAGATTATGTGGATAACCCTAGGAAAGTTTCTATGGTTGTATTATTATAGAATTTTAGTTTAGGATAAAATATTAAATTAATTAAATTAATTAAAATTATTGACCAACTGAATGTGCCTCCAATGTTTAAGATGTCTGAATGCCTCACGCTAACTTATTTTATGTCAAACCTAGGGTAAACACTGTGCTCCGAACTCAATTGAGGTCTCAGATTTCTGATTCAATCTTAAATTTAGTGTTTATACTATATTATTTAATAACTTCACAAACATAATATAATATATATTTAATATTTTTATAAAATTAATTCTGGGCACACTAGGCTTTGGAATCGCAAACCGTTTCGGCACATAGCTCTGAAAATATATATAGGAATATTTCAAAGTATTAAAAGAAAAAACCGGGGTCCCTAAATCATTCCATATTTTTTTATTTTTGTCCCCCAAAAGAAAAACTAAATAAAAAACTTGAGATAATGAGCCTTCATCTTGATATCTCACTCCCAGGAACTCTCTTGCACGTTCCCATGCTGCCATAAAAATGCGAACCAAGGGGATGGTCCTTCCATGAAGGGTCCTCTCCTGTCAATTATTGATTGTTTTTAGGTACTCCACAAAGGTGGATCCATCCTCAATGTACACCTCACCCCAGTCAATGATGTTCATGGGGTCATGCATGTATCTCCTCATCCACGACACATGAAAGATGTCTTGCACCAACTCCAACTGTGTGGGTAGGGTGAGATGGTAAGAAACCTCTCAAACCCTATGCATGACCTCAAATGACCTTCTGAACCTTGGGGATAACTTTCCTACTTGAATTAACCTCCAAAATCCTCATCATGGGGAGACTATGAGGAAAATTTTGTCTCCATAATAAAACTACAAGGGCCTATAATGGTGATTTGTGTTAGATTTCTACATACTCTGGGCCATCCTCATATGCTCACAGATTTCATGGACCTTATCTGTAATCACCTTCACTATCTAGAGATACAAAATATATGTCTCTACAATCTCTGTCTAGTACAAGGGTGACCTAAAAGGTCTCTCGTATAGGGTATCAAAAGGTTCCATACCAATGGTAGTGTGGTAGCTGTTGTTGTACAAAAACTCTACCAAGGGAAAGTGATCCTACTAGCTTTGGAAAAAGTCAAAAATGAAATCCCTCAGCATATCCCCCAACACTTAGATAGTGAACTTGGTATGAACATTGGTCTGGGTCTGAAATGTTGTACTCATCCTCATTTAGATCCTAAATTCCTCCTACAAGCCTCACCAGAACCATGATGTAAACCACTTGTCACAATAATAGAAAATCATTGAGGGTACACTATGAAGTAAAATGATCTACCATACATACAATGATCCCAAAATCTCTAGTGAAATATGCTCCATAATAGAAAGGAAGTGTGCTAACTTTGTGAGTCAGTAAACTATCAACCAAATATAATCATGGACCTTTTCTATCTATGAAATACCTATCACAAAGTCCATGGATGTTCCATCCCACTACCATTCTAGGATATCGAGGGGTTGTAAAAAACTTACCAAAACATGGTTCTTAATCTTTACCTACTGACGGGTGAGGCATCGAGAGATGAACTCAGCCATGTTCCATATCATGCTAGACCACCAAAAATACTACTGAAGGTCTCTATAAAACTTCCTCTCACTGAGATGTATAGATAGGGGATCAGTGTGGAACTCTCACTTCACCTCCTCTTGCATCATGGTTGGAACCACCATCCATCCTTTGAGAAAGATGACTTGAGTCCTTTATTAAGAATATACTTATGGCCAATCACCTGTGGATATATGGTCATGTAAGACCTAATAGTAGATGTATCCTAGATGGGACTCTCTCACATGTTCAAGAAGTGGAGGAGTCAATACCATCTACTGTAGAAAAGTTGTACCCTCCCACTCCACCAGGGTCAGCTGTAAGGAAACCAACTACTCTGAAGACTCCTTAACTAATAAATACTACAACTTCCTACTATTGGCATCTACTACTATGTTTCCTTCCCTATAGTATAGAATATATTGAAATCATGGTTCTTTTGGAACTCCAACAAGCACCACTATCTTAGGATCAAGTCTCTCTGTATGAAGACGTACTTGATACTTTGATAGTTTGAGTAAACTATAAAGCACTCTCCTAGAAGGTAGTGCCTCCACGTCCTTAGAGTGAAGACTACCACTTCCATATCTAGGTCATGAGTTTTGTAGTTATTCTCATGGAGTCTAAACTATATTGAATCGTATAAGATAACTACCTACCACTGCATCAACACGTAGTCGATCCTAGATCTTGAGGCATCACAATTCCCTACGTAATCTACTCCATCCTCTGTACGTCTCAACATAGGATCACTCATCAGCCTCATCCTTAACTCCTCAAAGGCCCTCATTAACTACTAAGACATGGTAAATGGATACCCTTTCCATGTTAGGGTGGTCAAAGGGTATGCAATTCTAGATAATTCTACCAAAAACCACCTGTGGTACACCGCCATGCCAAGAAATATCCCCACCTATGAAATGCCCTTGGGTGGCTCCCAAGGAAGAACCGCATCTATATTTTCTATGTCCATGGATAAACCATGCTCAGAAATAGAATTCCTCATAAATTTAACATCATGAATCCAGAACTATCACTTTGATAGATTCCTATAAAGTAGGTTCTCTCAATGAAAATATAGAACCATCCTCCAGTGCTCTACATGCTCCTCCTTGAATTTAGAATATATTAGTATTTAATCGATGAATATGACCACAAAAAGGTCTAATTATGGCTATAAAACCTAATTCATAAAGTCCATAAACACTATTGGGAAATTCGTTACACCAAAGGGAATCACTAGAACTCATAGTGTCCGTAGAGACATCAGAATTCATCTTTTGAATATCATCCTCACAAACCCTCAACTGGTGGTAGTCGGACCGAAGATCGATATTAAAGAACCATATTGTACCTCGTAAATGGTGAAAGAGAACATTAATCCTCAGCAAAGGGATCCTTATTCTTTATCATGGTCTAGTTTAGGTGATGATAATCCATGGAAATCCATAAGCTCCCATCCACATTTTTCATGAATAACACCAGAGCTTCTTACTGGGGCACACTGGGACTAATAAATCTATTCCCTTGAAGGTAATCCAACTATAACCAAATTTATAGAAGATTTTTAGGGGCTATACGATATGATGTAGAAAATATCAGAGTGGTATTTAGATTCAAGTTGATAAAAAATCCATCTCATACCTCAGAGGTAGTCTCAAAATGTCATCAGAGAATATTTACATATAATCTTCCACAAATGTTGGAATCTAAATGCCTGAAGATCTTGCTACATAAAGTTACACATTCTCTAACTGATGTGTGATGGGATAAATCCTCCTACTCGCAAAAACCTCTTGACCTACCATGAGATATCTCTCTTTTATAAAGGTGAATATCATCCCATCAGTGTGAAGGAATCTGACTCATCTGCAGTGGTAGTAAATATATGATCAGTCCATGAATAACCAATCCTTACCCAAGTTGACTTCATAGTGTTCCATTTTAATGAAAAAGGTAACACATGAACCTCTATTCACAAAGTGATAGATCCCACTTCCATTAGATAAAATATACATAAGAAGCATTCCCTATAGGAACCTCAAGACGAAGCTGTTGGGTTAGCACCTCAACTAGGATCTCTATCTCTCAGACAAGGATTATAGAGATTAATGAATGAATAAAACCTCTATATACTAATAATTAATAAAGTGTAGAATAAACATAGATCATACCTATAATCATCTCATGCATTGTGAGTTCATAATCCCCCAATTCTTATAGCTGTCTGTGGGCCTGGCTGCCAGATCCCTGAGTCAGACATGGGCCACCTGATGGTGGTGGTGGAAGGATTCCATATCATCATACACCACCCATATAAAATTATTATCCTCTACCAGATATGTCTCCCTAGGGGGAATCCTCCCTCTTTTGGGAGATCCCTAATCACAATGCTGCCACTTCCATGTCAATTTGTTAGCTATCTACTAGCTCTCCTCAATGCATCTAGTCAGGAAATCACACGCTATGTGACCTCACCCATCAAAAGTATAGCACCGACCATATCCAGTCTTCCTTGGTGATCTACACTATCCCTATACCTTAAAAAATTCTCTTGAGTCTAATTAAGAGAAGGTACCTTGCATTGAGATCCTATCATCTGGCATTTGCTGGCTGTTGTAGATGACTCGGCTCTATGATGCCCACTGCCAGTTCAAGTTGTCTAGAGTACCTATGATAGAAATATATCTATCACTAGTGCTTGCTCCATCACACATACATAGGTGGAGATGAAAAAGGGAACTATGATATCATGAATGTCTCTATGTATTCCCTTCTCAAATTTCCATGCTTGGAATTATCCATCCTAGATCATGACAAGGGACTATTGAGTAAGGTCTTTGAACCTTACTGCATACTATGCCACCATTATCCCTCCCTAATGAAGCTCTAGAATCTCCTAAATATGAACTGAGTTCTAACAAGAGGGGTAATAATTCTCATGAAACATCTATTAGAAGTCAGTCCATGAGAGTGTCGACTCATCATGCATATGTTTAACAAGGCTCCACCATCACCCATCTTCTCCATGGAAAAGGGTAGATACTAGTGCAACCAACTGACCCTTCGGTGTTTGAATGGGCCTGAAGACATGGGAAAATGACTATAGAAAATACTATGATACCATAGGATCTAGATCTCGATGGAATATCAGAAGCCTCTGACACTAGAACTCATAGAGCATGCTAATCTTACACGCATCCTCAGCTCAATCCGCTGGGATGATCTGCTGCTCAATAAGTGAAGGTGTTGCTAACTATCCACTTGAAGGATGAATCTCATGATATGGACATGAACTGAGGCCTCATCATTCATTGTATCATCATCACAATCCAAAATTGGTTTCTTGGATGAATGTCATTTCATAGGCATCCTAAAAGTTATCAAGATGTACCATGATCAGATGGGCACATATATATATGAAAAAAAATGAGGATATGACTCAAGAAAAATGGTCAAAGACTCAATCCTATATGATTCATGTACCATTGATACCTGAAACCAATGTATTGGTATTGTGAGTTGAAAAGAAGGTAGTCAAGGTCCTTGTGAATGGATACATCGACCACTCGCACCACCACTGGATTTCCTAATCAGAGAGCTACACTGAAGACACTCTGACATAGTTTCCCTAATCCCAAATGAATCCTCATAAGGGGAATAATCCAAACACAATATCAAGGATCAAACCAATTTCTATACCAATATATTATGACCTGAACCTGGCTAGGGCTCAATCTATAACTACCCCAAGCCCACCTCCATAGGTATGGGGCTGATAACTAGCTCTAAAGGCATAACTAACATGGGGATTCCTTTTCCTATGTACCTATACTCACACATACAACCATATCAATGAAAAAGTTCATAGGAATAATAGAAAAAAGAATAAAAATACTAAGGGAACAACCATGCATAAAAAACCTATAGACAATACAAGATTACGATAATGAAAACTAAAAATTAAAGGGGGAAAACACACTCCCAACTAGAAATAGGTCCCAACCTGAAAAAACTGGGAAGTAAAATGATGAGATATCCCAACTCTTAATTTAAAAATATGACCACTGTACACTATCCAAAGTACCAGCTATCCCTAATCTCCTCTAAAGTCACTTCTAACCATTCCATCATCTCCACAAGGCACAACACCTACGAGAAAAGCCCATGCATGGGTGAGTATATACATACCCAGTAAAACACCTTGAAATTTGTGGGGGGGGGAAATTAAGAGATATAAAAGGAATAAAAATACAATAGATAGAAAAAATATGTATAAATTAGTTAAAGAGAACAACTCAACCCAAAAAAATATAGAGTAGAATCCTCCAAATAGATGGGTATCAACATGGTGTGTAGATAAACTATACATTGACTCTTTTCCATCTATAGTAGGAGAGTAGAATCACCCAACCATGAGAATATAAATATAGAAATCATGTGGCATACCCCACATGGCTTCACAACCCATGGAAGTAGAGTAACCAAATCTAAAGTTATGGATATAGATGAATATAAATATATGCTCAGTCAAAAAAATACCAAATTAGAGAGAAAGGGGATCTAAATCTCACAACTCATCCCAATAATAAGTGTCTCTAATATTTCCATAAGTCCATCAATGATGCCCAACATCTCACATTTCCTCTTAGAAGTATCCATCCAAGTCAAGCCACACATCGTCACTATTCCACATAGTTTGGGGGCCATAAACTCGAAGTAGAGCACCCATTCCCTAATGCATCTGGGGGTTCCACTCTATAAGTATCTGTAGAGGGCCCACACCATAGTATGTTAGGGGGTTTCACTCTGGTGTCATGAGAAACCATGACCTATTTGATAGATGGTTCCACTCGGTAGGTAGAGGAAACACACCCAAGATGATGGGGGTTCCACTCTAAGAGTTTAGGACCTATGCCCTAGTGTGATAGGGGTTCCACTCTAGTCATCGAGGATTCACACCCTAGTGATATAGGTGTGTTCCACTCTTTTAAAGACCCAAAATTTTCCATGTAATTTTTTTAATTATATGGGAATTTTATGAGTCTAAAAAATTGATGACGCATGATTCTAAGGCTTGGTGTGCCCGGAATGAATTTCTAAACTTTTTTTGGGTACGTTCAGTAATCATGTGAGCGGGTTTTTGTAACTTTTGAACCGGTGCTCGAAATTGAAATCCAAGGGCACCATTGAACTTGCAGTGCCAGTATTCGGTTAAGGATACCTTCACCTCGACCTTAGTAGGTCGAGGGTGAAAGTTAAATTTTATACTTTTCGTGGAAATAAAAATAGAGTGAAATAAACTTTTATTTTATTTTTATTTAAACCTCCCATGTGAATGTTATGGAGGTGGGGAGCACCCGAACTAAAAACTCCCAATTTTAATTCAAAGGTGGGGAACACCCAACCCTTGAAATTATCCTTTAATGGGAGGTAACTCTTGAACTCCCTCCACTTAAATTATGCCAACCACATCACAATTAATGGCCAAATTTTATTTAATAATATTGGATATTCTTTTTATTGGGTTGGGGAAAATCATTGGAGAATTTTGGAAAAGCCTTGGAGGATTTATAGGATCTATTCTTCTCAAAAGAAGAATGATTCTTCGATAAAGAACTTGCTCCAACAAAGAACGAGGAACCAACCTCGAGCCCAGATTGGAAGCGCCTTGCGGGATCGACGAATGCTGACTCTCTTCAATGACATCATCTTCTTCCCCACTCCTAATCCTATGAAACCTTCAAGGTAGGGGGTGTGTTTTTGATTGAACATCATTAATTTTTATCTCACATTGAATCACCTCCCTCAAGCCACTTTCTATTTCCCTAATGTAGAGGGTACGGGCCAAACAAACATAGCCTTACCTCACCGCAAAATATTTGTGGTTCTTGGTGTGTTATTCATGATGGAGGAGGATGAACACTGACACTGGTGGGGATCAGGTGTGATTTCCAACACCACAGCTGGACGCAAAGACAGCGGCAGTGCAACTGCACTGCCGGAGAAGGGTTGGGGCCCATCAGCCGTGGTGGAGGAAGGGCGACAACCATCGAAGGCCAACCACACGACGACGGTGGCAGCACACCGCCCGATGAGCAAGCGCCATGAATTTGTGCTATGGAGGTGAATGAAAGGTGGATAACTGAGCTAGCCGTGAAGGGATGGTGCGTGATGTTCCACCAAGAGGAGAAGGGGATGGCCATTCTGGCCAGCCGAGCTAGATCGAGCGGGACCTGTGGCGGGTCCTGTGTGCTACCTGGCAACTGAACAGCCAAACCAGTTTAGTGATTGAGAGCAGGGGGAATGTGACTCCCCCTACCAACAGCCAGGCTGGGACACCCAGCACGGGCCAGGACGGGTTGGACCCAGCGGGCCAGGCAGACCGGGTCAGACCGGACCCAAACCGGTTTCGACCCTAAACTTTCTTTCGGCCATATCTTGAGCTAAGGGAATCCGTTTGATGAACCGTCTATAGTGCCAAAAACATTGGAACGAGATGGTCTTTTTGGTATACCCCACTTGAGATATTAATAAAGTTGGTGTATGGTTCGGTTGTATTGAGCACGAATCCAACCGTGCCCTCGAGACTAAAAGGCTAATAACTTACAGATCAGGCATCTGATTGACACACCGTCTATTGAGTTGAGACCCTTATGATGCGGTGGTACTTTGGGATATTTTTTTCATGAGACTTCATGGAAATTGAAGTATCGACCAGTGGCTTGAGAAGAGAACCCTTCCGGAGACAAGTGAGCTTAGTGTGGGAACCCAGTAGCTGGATGTAACATGAGAAAGGGATCCTTTGTAGGTATGTGTTCGAGAGTCTCACTTGGATCCACTCTAGGAATCCACGTGGGAATACTCTAGGATCCTGTATGGGTATGAAGATGTACTAGGATCCTGTGTGGGTCTAACGGTGTACTTGGATCCTGTGTGGGTCTGACGATGTACTAGGATCCTATGTGGGTCTGACGATGTACTAGGATCCTGTGTGGGTCTGAAGATGTACTAGGATCCTCTGTGGGTCTGAAGATGTACTAGGATTCTATGTGGGTCTGATGATGTACTATAATTCAGTGTGGGTCTGACGATGTACTAGGATCAAGTGTGGGTCTGATGATGTACTAGGATCCTGTGTGGGTCTAATGATGTACTAGGATCCTATGTTGGTCTGTGATTTATGATCCTATATGGGCTTGCCTCTTAACAGAGTAAGATGATTCAATAGTTACATCTAATCATCTCTACTACTATACCTAAGATATACCTGGTATGAGCTGAGTCCTTACCTTAGTGGTGATACCTTTGTGGTGTTCTTCTGTGTGGCGTACCTTTGTGGTACTTACCTTTGTGGTATTCCTTCCTTTGTGTAATAGTTGAGCTTCTGGATAATGAGTTGGGCCTTGTGTTTCCTCATGATTGAGATGGATTTACTTGATACCTTAGGTATATGTATGGGCATATACCTAAGTAGGGTTGTCAGTTGCTTTCATGTTTTGTGGTTTATCCTTTGTAGATTTTGTGAGACCTTGAGGGTCTCAGGATCCCTACTGAGTATCGTTATACTCATCCCTACACGGGCTACACACACACCTTGTTGTGTTTGGTGCAGACGATGGACAACACTGACTAAGGATGAGGGTACCAGGACTAGAGGTATCTCAGAGGTGGACCTTAGAAAAGAAATACTGTAGAGACGACCATTCGAGAGCTGTACCTACCCTTCAAGTAGGATCCTTGGAGGGTGTTCACAGAAGCAGTTTAGT
Organism: Viscum album; assembly: GCA_963277665.1. Taxonomy (NCBI): domain Eukaryota; kingdom Viridiplantae; phylum Streptophyta; class Magnoliopsida; order Santalales; family Viscaceae; genus Viscum; species Viscum album. The sequence continues at coordinate 400,697,634 of OY728148.1, forward strand.
TTACTTGTACTTTCCAATTTTCTTTTACTTTTTAGTTGATCTTGTATTCTGACCCCTTTTTACTTATTGTACACACCCTTTCACTATGCAGTTTACTTGTGTTCGTATCTTACTATGTTCTTGGTTTCCTATGTTTACAGGTTATAAAGGCAATGCCTTCCCAGTTTTAGGGAATACGCCTTTCGGTGCTAGTCGCCAGCCCCTGGCCTATGGAAGGTGGGATTGGGGTAGTCACAGCACGGGCCTCGGGGGATGGGTCCTGACAAATTGGTATCATAGGAGTCCGTTCTACCATATAATATTAGAATATGATCTTTTAACGACAATAGTGTTAAGTGTAGTGAGTGTGGTTATCAGTTTAGGGAATCCAGTGTTGGTGGGGTGACTGACATATCCATACACCAGGACCCTGACTTCTGATTTCTGACTCAGTGCACAAAAACACTGATTACATGTGTGTTTCAAAAAGTTTTCTTTGTGAAATTTTTGATTTAGCTCACGAGGTATAACTTATTGATCGTGGAACACCTGTTTCTTTTCAGGATTCCTCCACATAGATAACCAGCTAGGGTTCCAGGTAGAGTATGTGATGATAGCCCACCGAGTGACGAGGCCATGGTGCAGGCCCCACTTACAGTAGAGGCACCAGCAGAGACACCAGTGGTACCATTACCCGTTGGGACACCGATACCATCAACCCCAGCAGTAGAGGGTGTATTCCACTTGATTGCATTGCATGAGTTCTAGCACCAGAGGCCACCCAGGTTCAGGGGAGAGATGGACCCACAGGTGACTGAGGATTGGATGGAGGCCGTGGTGAGAGTCTTCCGAATGGTAAGGACACTAGCTGATCTCTTGGTGATCCTTACCACCAGTATTCTACAGGAAGTAACATGTAGATGGTGGAGCTTGATTCTCTAGGCTCATGATGAGGTGATGCTTCTCTGGGCAGACTTTTAGAGCCTGTTTCGGGCAGAGTTGGTCCCAGCAACTCTTCACGCAATGTGCATACATGAGCTTCTTCATCTGCAGCAAGACAACATGAATATGGATCATTACTTAGCGAGGTTCAAAAACCTCTGATGATACTCCACTGATATGGTGCATAACTCATTCTTCAGGGCCTAGACCTTTGATCAGGGACTCAGGCTGGAGATCAGGGCTTTGATGATTTCTATCAACATCCCAATGCAGGAGGGGGTGTTAGAGAGAGCCTTCTTAGTGGAGAGTTTTATTTTTGAGCAGTCATCAGAAGTGATACCCACCACCGGATGTCACATAGTGGAGTCTTTTTCAGCGGGCAATAGAAATATGTCATAGAGGTCCAAGAGGACCAGACCTACAGGTGTACGACCACTTGACTTAGGATCGGTTGTGCAGGAAACTGTAGACAGAGTCAGTCATGCGAGGAGAAGTCAATGTTTCACATGCGGCAGGCATGTTCATATGGATCGTGAATGCCTGACCGATCATATGGATGATCAGCAGACAGTTGAGGGACCACCAAGGTAGAGACATAGGTTCGATTGGGGAGGTATGCATGGAACAGGTGGACGTGGTAGAGGAGATGGCCGTGCAGCTGGTGGTGGGTGATGATTCGAGGTGTTACCACCACCACCACTAGGTGGTCCACCTTGACCAAAGGGAGTAGGTGGACAAGGGCGAGCTCAGCTCCAAGAAGATGAGGCCTATGACCATGGCACTACGGAGATGTTACGAGGTACGATCAATGTCTACTCTACCCTATATGTAGTAATTATAGACACAGGTGCCAGTCATTCTTTTATTGCCACTTCCCTTGTTCGGAGCTCGGAGATTCTGACAAAGTTGTTGGCTCGATCCTTATGGCTATAGACTCTTATAGGAGAGGATTAAATTATTACACACTAGTGTCGGTAGTGTTAGTTTACTTTAGGAGGTGAGAGCTTCGACTGGGATATCCTAGTAGCGGCGTTGAGGCCTTACGACGTCATCTTTGGTATGGACTGGTTATCTACAGTCCATGATCAGATTTACTGTATTAGGCACAAAGTGCCATGTATCCACATGGATGGGACCAGGTTTACCTTCATCGACAATAAGGGATCCTTTGAAGCACAGGATGGACTTACCCAGAGAAGAATAAAGTCGATCACTCATCAGTTGGACAACCTTACCCTTAGAGCGGTTGATGTGGAGAGTCTGAGCTATCCTATAGTGGTGGACCAGTACGCGGATGTCTTCCCTGATGATGTTATGGGTCTACCTCCTCGTAGAGAGGTGTAATTTTAAATTTAATTGTACCCCAGGATGACACCAATACCTACACCAACATATCAGATGGCTACCATGGAGCTTCTTGAGCTACGGGTACAATTGGAGGACATAAAGGGGAAAGGGTTCATTTAGCCCAGTGTTTCTCCTTGGGCATCCCCGATTTTGTTCGCCAAGAAGGAGGATAAGATCTTGATGCTTTGTGTTGACTATCAGTTCCTGAACCAGGTGACTGTGAAGAACAAGTACCCACTCCTGAGGATTGACGACCTCTTTGATAAGTTGAAGGGAGCACGATGGTTCTTGAAGATAGACCTCATATCAGGCTATCACCAGCTCAGAGTGTGAGATGAGGATGTGAAGAAGACGACTTTCAGATGTCAACACGACCACTAAAAGTTCTTGGTTATGCCATTCGGCATAACCAACTCCCCAGTAGTGTTCATGGGACTCATGAACAAGATCTTTCAGCCTTACCTTGTTCTCTTTGTGGTGGTCTTCAATGATGACATTATGATCTACTCGGCTACCGAGGAAGAGCATGCCTATCATTTTCAGAAAGTTTTGGACAGACTCTGAGAGCACCAGATTTATGGTAAGCTCTCAAAGTTTTAGTTCTGGATCTGAGAGGTTCACTTTTTGTGACATTTCATCTTGGATGCTAGAGTTGTGGTGGATCCAGTGAATATTGAGGCTGTACTTTCTTGGGAGCCACCCAGGAGTGTGACAGAGGTACGAAGTTTCCTGGGTTTGGCTGGATACTTCCAAATATTTGTACCAAATTTCTCCAGAGTTGAAGCACCTTTATCAGCATTGATGAAGAAGGGGAAACCCTTCCTATGGTTGGAGAGATGCCATTGGAGTTTTCAGGAGATGAGTCAGAGGCTGACTAGTGCCCCCATCTTGAGGCTACCTGAGGATGGCGTAGGGTACGTAGTCTTCTGTGATACATCAGGGACTGGGCTCAGATGTGTCCTGATGCATGAGCGAGCATTGATCGCATGTGGTTCTCAACAGTTGAGATAACATGAGGAGAACTATGCTACCCATGACATGGAGTTAGCAGCAGTGGTCTTCGCCTTGAATATGTGGTGACATTACTTGATGGGATAGAGTTTTATAGTCTTCTCAGATCACAAGAGTCTCAGGTATATCTTCTATCAGAAAGAACTGAACCCGAGACAACAGAGTTGTCTTGAGTTCCTCTAGGACTATGACTTCAAGATAGTCTATACTCTTGGGAAGGGGAATGCTGTAACAGATGCACTCAGTAGAAGATATGGTATACAGCTGCTAGGTGAGGCAATAAAACGGTTGACTGCTTTGCAGATATCCTTTGTGAATCAAGATGGAGAAACTTTTCTTCAGTCTCTTATAGTCACTCCCCCACTTCTTCAGCGAGTTAGGGAGGCACAACATGGAGACACTGACTGCAAGGCTCGACGTGCTCAGATATCCATATGACATGCACCAGATGGATTTTTTGAATGTGGGGATCATGTCATCCTCTTAAAAGGATGTACCATGGTACCAGTGTCTCTTTGGGAGGATGTGTTGAGGGATTTCCACACATACCCTCTAGCGGTACATCCAGGAGTGGAAAAGATGTACCAGGATCTCCGATGACAACATTGGTGGCCGAGAATGAAGAAATCAGTAACAGAGTTTGTCTCTCAGTGCCTCACTTGTTAGAAAGTGAAGGTGAAGAATTAGATACCAGAAGACTTAGTTCAGCCTTTAGAGGTCTCAGAGTTGATGTGGGATGGGATATACATGGACTTCATGACATGACTTCCACGTACATCTAGAGGTCATGATTCTATCTCGGTGATTGTCGACCGACTCACCAAGTTGGCTCACTTCCTACCGATCAGAGATCATGGTTCAGTAGGTAGCTTGTGATGCCTCTATGTACAAGAGATTGTGCGGCTACATGGACTACCCTAGATGATTGTCTCCGATCGTGATGCACATTTTACTTCCCAACTATGTAAGGGGTTTTAAGAGGCTTTCAGGATGCAAATTCATTTGAGAACCGCCTTCTATCCTCAGATGGATGACCAAACTGATCGGACCATTCAGAACCTCGAGGATATGCTATGTTATTGCATCCTCAACTTTAGTCATAGTTGGAAGGATCACTTTCCTTTGTTGGAGTTTTCATACAACAACATCTATCACTCAACCATTGGGATGGAACCTTTCAAGGCATTGTACGAGAGACCTTGCAGATCACCTTTGTGCTGGACTGACCCTAGGGAGTCAACACTCATGGGACCAGATATGGTACAGGCTACCACAGAGAAGGTGCAAATCATCAAGGAGAAGATGAAGACTACATAGAGAAGGCATAAGTCATATGCCAATAGAAGAAAAATGCCTTTGGAGTTCGAGGATGGTGACCAAATCTTTCTACGGGTCTCACCTCGACGAGGTTTTCGGAGATTTGGCCAGGGTGGAAAGTTATCTCCGAGATTCATTAGACTCTTTTAGGTCCTCAGTAGAGTTGGAAAGGTGGATTACCACCTAGAACTACCCCTCAGTTGCACCGGGTGCATGAAGTCTTCCACGTATTTCAGCTAAGGAGTTACGTGCACGACCTATCACTCATCATCGACCACGGAGAGCTGGAAATCGACGATGGGGAGACGTTTATGGAGGTTTCAGTAGAGATTGAGGATCAACAGGAGAAGGTCCTTCTTGGGTTGTCGATACCTCTGGTGAAAATTCGTTAGCATCATGGGAATCTCCAGGAGAGCACATGGGAGAGGGAGGCTCAGATACGTGCTCTGTACCCCCACTTGTTGCCTTAGTTTGAGTTGTGGCTTATAGGGACGTAAATCCCTAAGGTGGGGAGAATGTAAAGACCTGAATTTTTCCATGTAATTTTTTTACTTATATGGGAATTTTACGAGTCTGTGAAAATTGATGGTTCATGATTCCAAGGCCCGGTGTGCCCGAAATGAATTTCTGAATTTTTTTCAGGCACGTTCAGTAACCATGCGAGCGGGTTTTTGTAACTTTTGAACTGGTGCTCAGAAATGAAATCTGAGGGCACCGTTGAAATCACAGGGCCGATATTCGCTTAAGGATACCTTAAACTTGACCACAGTAGGTTGAGGGTGAAAGTTAAATTTTGTGATTTTTCATGGAAGTAAATATAAAATAAAATAAACTTTTATTTTATTTTTATTGAAACCTCCCATGTGAATGTTATGGAGGTGGGGACCACCTGAACTAAAAACTCCCAATTTGAATTAAAAGGTGGGGACCACCCAACCCTTGAACTTCCCCTTTAATGGAAGGTAACTCTTGAACTCCCCCCACTTTAATTATGCCAACCATATCACAATTAATGGCCAACTTTAATTTGATAATATTGGCTATTATTTTTATTGGGTTGGGGAAAATCGTTGGAGAAGGTTGGAAAATCCATGGAGGATTTAGAGGAACTCTTCTTCTCCAACTAAGAATGCTTCTCCGATAAAGAACTTGCTCCAACAAAGAATGAGGAACCAACCCCGAGCCCAGATCGGAAGTGCCTCGCGGGAGCGACGAACGCTGATGCTCTTCAACAACATCGTCTTCTTCCTTGTGCCACCTCATACGAAACCTTCAAGGTAGGGGGTGTGTTTTTGATTGATCATCGTTAATTTTTATCTCACATTGAATCACCTCCCTTGAGCCAATTGCTACCTTCCTAACGCGGAGGGTATGGGACAAACTAACATAGCCCGACCTCACTGCAAAATCTTTGTGGTTCTTGTTGTGTTCTTCGCGATGGAGGAGGACGAAAATCGACACCGGTGGGGATCAGGTACGGTAGCCGGAACTACTACCAGCACCACGGTCTTCCATAAAGACAGCATCCGCACAAGGGCGGTGGCCAGCGGAGGCCGACCACACTACAACGGTGGCGGCGCGCATTCGTGCCGCCTGACGAGCATCCGCGCCGCCCGGTGAGCAAGGGCCACAGATTTGTGCCGAAACATAGAAGGGAGGGTGGCCGGTTGAGCCGACCACAGAGGGGCGGTGCACGATGCACCACCGAGAGGAGAAGGGGCTGTCCATTTCGGCCTGCCAAGCTTGATCGAGCGGGACCCGTGGAGGGTCCCACGTGCTGCCTAGAAACCGAACGGCTGAAACCGTTCCGTGATTGAGTGCGGGGGCACGCGACACCCCCCCCCCATGTAAGCAGCCAGGACGATCCACCCAGCACGGGATGGGCCGGACCCAATAGGGTTGGGTTGACCCAAAACAGGTCGGGTCGGCCTAGGCTAGGTTGGGCTGGGTCGGGCTGACATGGTTAGACATCACCCAGACCAGTTTCGACCCCGTACTTTCTTTCGGCCAAATCTTAATCTACGGACGTCCGTTTGAAGAACTGTCTATGACACTGGAAACCTTAGAGCGAGATGGTACTTTTTTTGTACCCCAATTGAGATTTGGAAAAAGTTGTGGTACAGTCAGGTTGGATTGAGAACGAATCCAAATGGGCCCTCAGGACTAAAAGGATAATAACTTACAGACCGAGCGTCCGATTGACGCATTGTCTATTGCGTTGAGACCCCGATGATGTGGTGGTCCTTTGGGATACTTCATTGTGGGACTTAGTGGTAGTTAGAGTATCGACCAGTGGCTAGAGTATATGACCCTCCCGTAGACAATAGATCTTAGTACGGGAACCCTGTAACTGGATATAACATTAGAAAGGGATCCTTTGTGGGTCTGTGTTCGAGAGTCTCACTTGGATCTACTCTAGGAATCCATGTGGGACTAATCTAGGATCCTGTGTGAGTTTGATGATGTACTAGGATCCTATGTGGGTCCGATGATGTACTTGGATCCTGTGTGGGTCTGACAATGTACTAGGATCCTGTGTGGGTCTGATGATGTACTAAGATCCTGTGTGGGTCTGACGATGTACTAGGATCCTATGTGGGTCTGACGATGTACTAGGACCATGTGTGGGTCTAACGATGTACTAGGATCCTTTGTGGGTTTGACGATGTACTAGGATCCTGTGTGGGTCTAATGATGTACTAGGATCCTGTGTGGGTCTATGATTTAGGATCCTACATGGGTCTGCCTCTTAATAGAGTAAGATGATTCAGTAGTTACATCTATTCATCTCTACTAATGTACCTAAGATGTACCTGGTATGAGCTGATTCCGTACCTTCGTGGTGACACCTTTGTGGTCTTTTTCTATGTGGAATACCTTTTTGGTACTTACCTTTATGGTATTCCTTCCTTTGTGGAATAATTGATCTTTAGGCTAATGAGTTGGGCCTTGTGTTTCCTCATGATTAAGATGGGTTTACTGGTAACTTAGGTATATGTTTGGGAATATACTTAAGTAGGGTTGTCAATTGTTTTCATGCTTTGTGGTTTATCCATTGTGGATTTTGTGAGACCTTGAGGGTCTCGAGGTCCCTACTGAGTATCATTATACTCATCCCTACATGGGTTATGCCCACACCTTGTTGTGTTTGGTGTAGACGAAGGACAACACTGATTGAGGATGAGGGTACCAGGACAAGAGGTAGATCAGAGGTGGACCTTAGAAAAGGCATACAACAGAGATGACCATTCGAGAGTTGTACCTATGATTCAGGTAGGATACTTGGCAGGTGTTCACAGAAGCAGTTCAGTTTATTTATACTTACTAGTTTTCTTGTACTTTCTAGTTGGTCTTGTATTATGGCCCCTTTTTACTTACTGTACACACCCTCTCACTATACAGTTTACTTGTGTTTGTATCTTATTGTGTTCTTGGTTGAGTGTGTTTACAGGTTATAAAGGAAATGCCTTCCTAGTTTTAGGGAATACACCTTTCGGTGCTAGTCGCCAGCCCCTAGCCTATGGATGGCGAGCTTGGGGTAGTCATGGCACGGGCCCTGAGGGACTGGTCAGGACAACTCTGATCATTAAGGAATCACAACCTATTTGATAGGGGGTTTGACTCGGTATGTAGATTAACCATGCCCAATATAAGGGGGGGATCCACTGTATTGGTTGAGGACTCATTCCCTGGTGTGAAAGGGGTGTTCCATTCTAGTCATCGAGGACCCATTCCGCATATGATAGAGGGGTTCCACTCAATTAGTAGAGGGTCAATGCCTAAGATAATGGGGGGGGGGGGTCCATTATATAGGTTGTAGACCTTCACCCTAGTGTGACAGGGGGTTCCACTCTGTTCATTGAGGACCCATTCTCTCTCCGGTAGGGGGGTTCCACCTAGGATGTAGAGGACTTGCACCCATGCTGATGGGGGGTTCCACTCTATATAAATCCTCTAGGGATCCCTCCAGATCAATTCCATCCTTGGGAGATGCTTAAAATAATTTCCATTCCTATAAAATTCCACATGATTTCTACAAATCCATAAAAGATGGTACCATCACATTCTATGGGGAATAAATATGGATAAGCTACTCGTGGGAAAAAAATTTGAGTTCAAACAAACAATATATAGAATATTGAAGCTTCCTCAAAAAGAGAAAAGGGGTAAACGACATGTGAGGGGACCCACATGAAATATTTTCTGGATCCACCTCCTAGACGTGTCCCTAACCAACACATAGATCCCAATCCACGTATTAGTACATGCCATGCAGGTGGACTACACAACATGTCCAAACTATCTGGGACCAGGCCGTATCCTTCTCGTCGTGTCTGTGTTCTTGAACATGTGTCCATGTACTTTGGTAGACGAATGTATCCCTGTATTTTTACTACCACATGGAGTCCTTACCATGTGATCCACCACACTTCTCATCCACCCAGAGATAAGTTACATGATGTGTTGGAGGGATACACACCATAGGTAGGGGCTATACACTGTGTGTTCATTGTGGTACATGGTCTGTATTTAGGTTTTTCACAGATTTTCAGATTCATGATCTATTCTTCGATTCAAGCCATTACACCACATATTCGACCAAGTTTCTACCTGATATTATCATATCTAGCCTCTGTTCATCATTTTAGGCTATTCGGTGGTCGTAAATCCAATCTCGTCAACCCACAAAAGTTCCATCGCGAGTTCTGCATAGTCTATACACCTCTCATCACCTTAGATTTGATCTAAAATATTAGAAAAAAACATCCAAAACCCAAAAACATCTCATATCTATGTCTAATTCATTTATATTTACCTCTCTCATGAATCATTCAAAATTTAGTGGGTTCGATCCAGTTCGATACTGCCTGAAAATGTTGAACTGAGAACCCAGGGTCCAACCAGTGAAGAACGCAAAAAAATTGAGGGGGAAAGGTACAATAAAAGTTTTTTAAAGATAGTTTCCAACCTTTCCTAAAAAAAGTAAAGAACGGGGATATCTTAGGTTAGATAAAAATGAAATAATACAATTTAATCAATACATGGGTGCATGTAAAGGTTCCAATTGGTGAAGATCCAAGAAAGGGGTCCATATGCTCACATAGTTTAATCAAAAGGGAGTAAATAAAAAATTGATGAGTCCTTCCTAGATATTGGATTGTTCATCATTAAATAATGTGATTTATAGTGATTGAAGAATGTCATTGTGTTCACTGTGCTATGATATGCTCTAATCCGGCATTTCGTCGTCATCTGATTTGATTCACCAATGGAAGGAGGAAGGAGATGCTCTCGGTAGATCACATGATTATGAGGATAACCCTGAGAATGTATACATGACAATATTATAATACAATTTTAGCATATATTATTGTAATAAATTAATTAAATTAATTAAATTAATTATCCAACTAAACATACCACCAATGGGTGAGATGTCTGAATGCCCTGTGCCGACCTATTTTAGGTCATGCTTAGGGTAAACACCACATTCGAACTCAACCATGGTCTCATATTTCTTATCCCAGCTTCCTTTTAATTATTATCCCATTTTTTTAATATTATGAACATGTAATATAAAATATATTTAATATTTTTATAAAATTAATTTCGGGCATACTGGGTCTCAGAATTGTACACTGTCTCTGTGCCTAGATCTGGAAATATATATTGAAATATTTCAAATTATTACAAGAAAGAAACCATGTCTCTACATCCAGCAACATATCTTTCACTTAATTTATAAAATAATTCTTTTGCAAAAACTTAGTTGTCAATATTTTTTTTATTAAAACAAAATATCACAAAGGATCGTCAATATCCCCCATTGGATTTGTTGAAAAATATCATTAATAATTTTTTTCAACTCATAGTTTTTAAACACTTAGACTTTTTAGAACTATTTTTTTGAACATTTACCAAAAAAATAATTTCTAAAAACAGAGTTTCCTAACACCACACTATTGAATAAAGTAATGTTTCTGAAGGAATTCCATCCCTTGGTTACTAGAAAATTTAAGGCCATGTTAAGATAAAATCCCCCTCAATTTTATCCTTTCCTTTTACTTGTCTTTTTATCCCCCATTTTATTTTAACCAAAGCTTTATATTCAAGTAAAAGAAGTACTTATTTATCCCTAGTAGGATAAATTTGTAAAAATACCTCCCTTTTAAACATAATACAAATAAAGGTGGGCGATAATTTTTTAAGATGTTTAAGAAGTCTTTTGTGGTGGATGGTTATGAAGTTTTAGCCTCAATTCTTCTAATACCACTCTTGGAATAGATTTTAGGAAAACATCAGCAATTTGATATTTTGTTGAAACATATTCTAGTAAAACTTCTCCACCAAAAACTTTCTCTTTTATGAAGTGAAACTTAATATCAATATGCTTTGATCTTGAGTGTCAGATATGATTTCTGGAATGATGAATTTCACTCTTGTTATCCTAAAGTATCTTCAATGGTTTTCAAACTTAATATTATAAATATTACAAATTAACTTTCATAAACACAATTTGAGTAAAATCTTGTATAGATATAACATATTTAGATCCTATTTTTCTCAATGTTACTAAACTCTACTTATTACTATGCTAACTCACACAAAATTCACCCAAGAAAAATGTTTCTCCTGAAGTTTATTTTCCATCATTTCAATTTACAAACCTATTAGAATTAGTATAACCATGAATGTGTTTTATATATCATCCCATATGAAGTTTTTCCTTTGAAAAATATCATAAATATATTTTTTTATCAATTTATGTGATTCTTTTAGATCACTCTTATATCTAGCACACAAGGTCATAAAAAAATATATCAGGTCTTGAGGAAGTGATATAAATAAAACTTTCTGTCAACTTCCAAAAATCTGTTTAATTCATACTTTTTTTGGATTCATCTTTCAAATTTTTTCTCACTAAAATATCGGTTGAAACTTCTTGGGATTATTATATACAAATATTTTATAATAATTCCCTAGAACAATTTTCTTGAGATAATAAAATTTATTTTTATTTTTGTTGAACTTGTAAACCAAGGATGGAAGCTAATTCTCCCATCATTTAAATCTACAAGTTCTTTATTTCTTAAAAAAACTCCTTGAATAATTTTTCTTCATCCCCTGAGAAAATTATATTATCCACGTAAACAATTATAATTGAGATGTTGGTGTTAAATTCTTTCACATACAAGATTATCTCAACCTTTCCTTTATAAAAATTTAACATTTTTAAAAAATTATAAATTTTGGAATACCAGGCCTATAAATCTTTTTTTAACTCATAAAAAGTTTTCTTCAATTTAAAAACTTTTCTTACATCATTATCAAGTAGAAAACCAAAAGCCCACTCAAGTTAAACTTCTTATTCATCTCAACATTTAAAAAATATAACTTTACAACCATATGATATTTTTTTAATTTTTATATACAACCACTACTTGAAACATTATAATAGTTTCTAATATTGAAATTAAAGTAAATGTTTCTTTAAAATCCATACCTTACACATATGCATAGCCTTTGCAAACAAGTATCTTTTTGTTTATTGAATCTTATACATGTTAATTAAATGTTTTTATGTACACCCATTTTTTCTAGTAACATTTTTATTTTTTGGACATGGAAGAAGTTCCCAAGTGTTTTTCCAAATTTGATCAAACTCTTCATTCATTTCATCAAACCATTCATTATGTTCAACTTTTTGTAAATTGATTCTAGTCCAACTTGTGAAATGAGTGATGTCTGATTTTATAATATCAATATTCTTCTTTTATGAACCAGATATTTATGATTCCCAAGAATATGTTCAATTTCAACATGTTTTAATAAAGAATTAAATTTCATTTTTTCTCTTATATCTTCACTTTCCTCATCACATGATTCTTTTGAATCTTGAGAAGTCTATTTTGACTCACTTAGACTTTATTTGAGAATCTTTAGTTTGTCTTCCTCAACATTTTAAAAAAAATATGTTGAGGAATTTGGATTTTCAATAACTTTCACATCATATGAATTGGCCAAATTTTGTAAATACTTGTTCCGATATTTATAAATTCTTCTGTTGGGTGAATATCCCCTGAAAATTATTTCTTCATCTTTCTCATTAAAATTTCCAAGATCTGGATTTTTTATTTTTAGTAAACGTAGACTTTTATAAACTTTGATGTAATTAAATGAATGTTTTTTGTTATACAACATTTCATAAGAATTTATGTTGGATTCCAGCCTAAAAAAACATTTTTTTGTACATGTATAGTAGCAATCATTGATTCAATCTAGTAGAATTTATAAAGTTTTTATTATACTAACTTGCTTCTTCCCATATCCACTAAACTAATATTTTTTCCTTTCTAGTACTCCACTTTTTTGTGGAGTGTAGGGATAATTAAACTGATGTTTGATTCCATGATTTCTTAGATATAATTCAAAAGAATTGTATGTGAATTATGTACTATTATCTATTGTAATTTTTTTATGTATTCCCCCATTTCTATCTCAACACATTTTTTAAAGAATATGAACAAATATATAGCCTCTAGCTCGTGTTTTATAAATGTGATATTGGTCATTCGAGTGAAATCATAAATAGAAGTGATAAAGTACAAATATCCTTTTGTTGATTAATGTCTGATCAGCCTAAATAAGTCAGAATGAATAAGTTCAAGAGTTATGGAAGATTGAATCTCAAATTTATTATGACTTTTTTAGTCATTTTCACTTTTTGACAAGTTATAAAAACATCCACTTCCCTTATTTTCAATTCTAGAGAATTTCAAATAATATTAACTTTTGGAAGTTTGTTCATAATTTTCTATCAAAGATGACCAAGTATACAGTTTGAAAAATTATTTTAATCTTTAGCAATCAATTAACAATATTTTTAAAGTTATATTACTTGAAATATATTTCCACTAGTTCTTTCTATAGTTGTAACAACTTTTTAATCTTCTACAGATCTGATGATACAAGAATATTTTCTGAAAATCACTTCTTTTTCATTCTCACAAAGTTGAATTATACTAAGTAAGTTATGTTTTATCCCATAAAAAAATATAACTTATTTACATTTCAACTATTATTTTTCAATCTCATACAATCAAATTACTTTTATTTTTAAATAAAAATCAATTTAAAAGGTAATAACACCTCCATCACGATTTTTAACATCTTTTTTGATTTTCAAATCACCTGTCATGTGTGATGGACAACCTATAACACCCTGATATTTTATGATATTTTTTGAATAAATTAAATATATTTAATGGAATTATTTAGATGAAAAAACAAGTTAATCTTGTGCTAAACATAATACTATATTATCTTGTGTTACATGAAACACTGAGTTTTAAAAAAACCATGATATATTATTAATTTATTTATTTAAAAGTGACCATTATAACATAGTGATTAAACATAGTGGTATGAACAGTAATAAATTGTTTTTAAATATTATGTATTATGATTTTATATAAATAAAAAATATTTATAAAAAGATACTTAATTTTTGGTAGTCTTTATATGTTTTCAAAATACCATTTTCTCAAAAAAATATTTTTCTGAACAATAATAAAATTATTTTTTTGATGATTTTAGAAAATAAATTAAATAAAATAAACATAATTTATTATTTCAGAATGTCAAAATTTTCTTAGGGTGAATTTTTGGGTTTTTTTGGAATATTTCATTTTTTGAGGGATAGTGAAAAACATTGAATTTTAATTGAAAACTACTTTTTGTATAACTTATTTATAAAGTTAAATTATATTTTTTTTAAATTTTAATTTGTTAAATTATAAATATATTAATCCAATTGAGTTAATTTTAATCAATTTCATATTGAAATTGGGTGTAAAATCTTTGTAATCATTTGAACATTTTTTATTTAAAAATCTGCATTCTAATCCTGTCTGTAGGATTATTTTTAAATTGAATTTTTCCACTTATGTGAATAGAATTTAGAAAATGGATTAAATATTTGAAATCAGAATAATTTATATTATCTAATAAGTTAAAATTAAAATTTTACCATAATTATTAGTGAAAACAGTTAAAATTAATTACCACGATTAAGGTTAAAATGGATTTTTGTGCATTACATGTGTTTGTGTGAAGATTAATTTTCAACACACATAGTATTTTTATTTAATAAATTTGGTTTAATATTTATAATAATTAGGTATAAATTATATAATGAATCTCTTTTTAATCATATTATTAATGTATAAATTACCAACATAAATAAAAAGATACAAGTTACCTTGGTAAAAACTATAATGATAAAATTGTAAAACTTAAATATTAAGGAATAAACAGATAAAAAATGTGATTAATTTATGTTTTTTATGTGTTTATATACCAATTAAAACATTACCTCCATTATTAATCAATTATGGACCCACATGAGGTAATATTTACTTCCCAATAGTGAATGATTTTGGTTGATTACAAAAAATATCACTCCTCCTCAATTATAAAAGGGTACTCACTACCATCACTTATACACCCCTATAATGATAATTTTATTGAATAAAAAATAAAATTATAACTTTAAAAATTCCATCCTATCATCCTATAGTTATTAGTTTCATAATAAATCTAACCTCATAAGGCTTTAGTGCAAACCTATGGAGGGTACTCGAAGAAGAGGAAACGTCCATCAACGAGCGTTTTTGTTTTATTTATTACTCCACCATATTTAATTATTTTTATAACCTGATTATAAAATAAAATTATTATATTAAATATAATAAGTTATTTTTATTTTAATTTCTTTACATAAAACGATCTCCACTTTCATAAAATGTGTTACGAAATCACCATTTGTGTGTACAGAAGACTACCGCCTCGCGAACTGATGTTGGTAGTTTTTCGATTACAACCTATAATTGTTGAAATCAATTATGGATTAATTATTTATATATTATATATATGATATTTAATATGTTAATATGATCCTATAATTTTTTTATCACACACACCTACATGCTTGCCTTTTTTGTGGGAATACGAGTTGTTCTTGTTTATGGAAGACTACCACCTTACGAAGCGATGTGATTCATTAAAAAAATACTTGGAAGGAATTAAGGATGGTTTTAATGACAATATGTGCTATATATTAAATAAAAATTATTATTCTCTGATAATATATCATATAAATTTCTTTTTTTATCTAATAAGAAAATGAAAATAACGTTCATGAGTACGTACGACATATCGTCTCCATGAACAATGTATTTCATTTTTATCAATAAATATTATGTAATAATATAAATAAATATATAATGAATATATATTATACTTATATCATGGGTATAATTTTAGATATTATGGAAACATGATCAAATTAATAGGAAAATAAAATAAAAAATCAACACATATATAAAAAACAAAGAAGTTATTACCCAAAACGCAAGTTTAACATGGAATTATTAATAAATAGGTAATAAAAGGTCATAAAAAATAATATACAGTATGAAATATATAAATATTTTTATGTAAATTATGTATAATAAAAATATATTTATTATATAGGAGGTTTGAATGTGTACGGAAGAATTCAAGAGATAAGGTTAGGGATTTCTGTCTCACTTTTTACTTCCGTGAGACACATGTTATATTCACCACATATTTTTTTATGTCGTGTATATAATAAATATGAATGTATATTATGATTATTATACTTAATAATTATATATATTTTAAATATTCATGTGAGGATATCTCTTTTAGTGGGTTTACGGTTCAAATATTAACAAATCAGTAAGGGTTTTTTTGTCTCAATTTACCTTCTTTGAGATGTACATTATGTTATGCACTTATATTCTTTCATGAGGTGTATATACATCCACTTTTTCATGTAATATCATGAATTTATTCATCCTCATGATATTTTAAGTTTCATTTTATGTTATTAATTCATGGTTTTTTATGAATCGATGTTTCCAAAGTGGTAAAGATTTTTTGTTACAATCTCTTCATTTATCGGGATTATTTATGATTAAGTATCTAATGTTAAAATATAATGATATAAATCTCATGAATTCCCACTATTTTTATTTTAATATTTTAATTTATGTTATATTCATGTATTAGTACCATTTTTTCACTCTTTGGTGTTAATATTATTATTAAAATATTTTTAATAAAATACGTCTTTATTTATCTTTTCAGTCAAAAACATGTTTTCTTCCAAAAACATGTTTTCTAAAAACGTTTTCAATAATTTTTTATTATTATAAAAATTATTTATTAAATAAATTTTTACCTATATTTGTATTTTGAAATTTTTCTTGGAATGGAATATTCATGTCGTTTTCCAAAACAATGCTCATTTGGATTTTACTGAAAATGTTAAAGGAATATTTTTTTGACATGTACAACATGATTTTAATTTTATAAATTCGTGAAAAATAATTTATTCAAATATTAATTTTTATGTTTTAAATGTTATTTTCAATGAAATTTTTTTTGAATTTTTTTAGGTTTAAAAAAGTGATTTTTAAATTTAAAATGACATTTTCATCAAGAAATGTTTTAAATGATCTTTTAAAATTATTTTCCATCTAAGATATCATCCGTTGATTTTAATTATGATTTAATAGGGATATGATCCAAGTATAACATTCTTATTCTTTCTATGAACAGTTTATGATTATGATAATAAGATTTTTATGAAACCCATTTCTCTTCCATGGGTTTTACCATGATAAAATGATTATGAAACTCACTTCTTTTTTTACAGGTTATGCATTAATGAAATGATTAAATGATTATGAAACCTATTTATTTTCCATAGTTTATGATGTTATTAAAATTTTATGAAACCCATTTAATTTCATGGGTTTTGATATGATGAATGTTTTGTGATATTATTTCACATATATGCATGATTTTCATTATAAGACAGTGGTTACATTATAACCAAGGATGGTGGTTACGTTATAACAAAATATGGGTGTGACCTATATCTCCCTACAAAGAATTGGGTACATATTCATATCTAATGTGATAGATAGGTTTATAATAGGAAGGGAACCTATTTTATTAAGATAGGGATAAAATTGGGAGTGAAACCGATTTAATAAGGGGCTTTTTCTGCTCTGATGTTATTTGGAGTGAACTTTGACTGCCACGATGTTATGCGTGAGCCTGATTACTTATTCAAAATTTTATACATGAGACTGATTACATGTTCATAATATTATTCATAAAACTGATTACATGTTCACAATGTTATTAATGGATATGTATTTCATGTGCATAATGTTATGCGTGGACCTGGTTGCATTCCCATAAGTTGATATGAGGGCCTTATTTCATTTCCTTAACATAATGTGTGAACCTATTTAGAATTATACATGTTCACAATGTTATAGGATAACGTACATGCCAAAAATCTATGTTTATGCCAATGTTATACTGTCATTTATCATGTTCATTATTTCTTTTATTATTTATGTCTTATGAGCTATCAATCTTTATTATATGACTCATGTTTATGATATATGATAGGTTGGGCTTTAAATTCATAAGTTTTTTTTCATTATCACATACCCTTAGATTATATTATTCTATCATATGATCATATATTTTTAATTATTATGTTTACCCTTACTAAGCATCTGATCTCATCTTTTCCTTTTTTTCTATTCCCTAGGTTACAAAGAATAGTTTTTTGTAGGGTATGTCTATGAAGTGTACTAAATGGGAAGATCTTTGTGGGAATTATTGAAGATCTTTCACCACATTAGAATATTGTATTCCATGTTTCCAATGACACTAAACTGTTATGGTCTTCAAGCATATGTTTGTGGAATGTAATGAATATTCATATAAAAATGCAATATCCATGTCTGATAATCTTACATTGCTATAGTTTGTATCAAAGTAAAGGTTTATTTAACCTTTAAAAACTAGGATGAGAAAATTTTAGTGAGATCCCAAGGGCTATTTCTAATGATATGTCTAGGGATGTATCTAAGGATAAGTCTAAGTATGAGTTAAAGTAGAGGAAAATGTATTGAAATTTTGGTTAAGGATAGAGTGAATGGTTTACAAGAACTTACATCTTTATCTGGATACTACAAGTGGATGTGGATTTAGAATATATGTACCAAGGGGTAACAACCCCAAAAACACCATATTGAGCTTGACTTGATAGGGAACTAGTGTATGATAATGAGCCTTACTGCACGCATAGTATGACACTCCTGGGGGATATTATTTGGAAATTTACAAACTATTTATGAACCATTTAAAGGATTTAAATAGATGATGACTATAAATGAACTAGGATAAAACTAAGTTTTCATAGATTAAAAATAAGGTGTATTGATTTACAACTTTAAAATTATTTTCTAGACTATGTAATTTTACATTATGATTAGAATTAACCATACTATGCTTTATGGTCTTAGTCAATGGATGGAACCTAAAGGAACCATGTTATTGAGGAATGAAGTGGAAAATGAGATGATTTTTCTCATAAGAAAATGATTGTTATGGGAGATGGAATGAAAAACATAATTTCTATTCTCACACAACTTTATCAAGCTATAAATCATTTTGAACATCCAAATTAGAAAGGGAGGTAACATTTTTTTATTAAGTCCTTCATGAGGTTATGACCACCTTCTTTCAATGGTTCCACAGATCCTTTAGTTGTTGAGAAATGGATTAGTACAACTGGAAAAAATATTTTCCATTCTCCAGTGTTTAGAGCATGATAAAGTTACTCTGGCTATATAACGTCTAGAAGGTGAGGAAGATAAATGGTGGAATCTTATTAAGAACATGACATAATGAGTAAAAATTGAATCAATGAAGTGGTTTGAGTTGAAAATATTATTTTTTAATAAGAAATTTTCTCATATTATTCATATAAAATGATAAATAATTCCAAGAGCATAAGAATATGGATAATGAATCTGTTGGTACCTATGAAGAAAATTTTACAAGACTTTCAAGGTACTCTTCCTATATTAATATTTAGACAGAAAGTATGGTTGACCAATTATTCTGTGGTTTGAAACCTGATATCCTAAAGGAGTTATCCATAATGTACTTAGGATGCTATTAAGAAGTCATTAAATACAGCCTAAAATTATAAATGGAAGCTGGAAACCCTCTTGGTTCTGGTGATAAGAAAAGTAAAATGGGGTTCTATGGAGAATACAATGATATGTAACTTATAGGGAAGAAAAATATTCAAAATACTTCTTTTAAAAAACAATGGGAATGACCACTAAGGAGAGTACTTGAAAGGTACAAGAAGGTGTTTCAAGTGTGGGATGCCTAACTATCAAGAAAAATAATGTAGAAGTGATGTGAAGTGTCCATTAAATGAAATTACTAGAAATATATTTCAATTGAATGCCCTACCCGTACTTTAGTGTTTCATGTTAAAGGAGTTTTGTATTTATTCAAATCAATTCCCCAAATCAAGGGCTAATATGGATGATAATCCATAAGAACCTATGAAGAAAAATGAAAAAGGAAAATATTATGCAATCACAATGGATGAAGTGAATCATGATAATTAGGGAACACTTATCCTACCCTCATTAGTTGGTAATTTAATGTTTTATTTGGTGTTAATGAGCCCTAAAAAATATTACTGTACATCCCATAGTAAAATTTCATGTGATTATATCCCTCTATATGGATTCTGGAATAATAAATCACATTTGATATTATATAGGTACAAGGATAAACCAAAAATTACAATGAAAATGTGTAACACCCCAAGCTTCCATGGCACGTTTCCCTTTGAATAATACAATAACTTGCGTTGTACGCGACTTCGAGTTCAAGAACACCATGACAAATCAAACTAGCCATTTTAAAAGCAGTTATGAATAGTAATACCCACTTTTTTTAAATTTTATAAATTTTATATTTCAAAATGGACTTCATTTCTGGATTCAGAATATCAAAATTAGCTTTGGGTGATTTTTTGGTATTTTTCTAAAAACATTCAATTTTTGATGAATAGTGAAAAACACTACGTTATTGTTTAAACTAGAATTTTATTTAAATAATTATTATTATTATTATTTAAAATTATTTTAAAGACAAAATAGATACATAATTCCTAAATTAGTATAATTTAATTCATTAGAGTCATTTTATAATAATATTAGATATATAAACTTTATAGTATTTTTACCGTCTTTTACCCACCTTCTAGGCACATTTGAAAATTTTCATAAAACGTAATTTGACTGCTTCTGTGAATTGAATTTCAAAAATATGAGAGACATATTTTAAATTATTAAGTGAAATTTGGTTCAATAGGATGAAAATAATTTTTTGTGAATAGTAACTTTTGAATTTTAATTACCACGGTTAAAAATAAATAGGGTAATTAAAGGTAAAAATGATATTATAATTACCCTAACACATGTCATAATTCTATTTGATAAGTTTATTTCTACCAAAATAAACCTTATGAATAAAATATGATCCTTTTTGATCCACTTGGATTAGATTTGGAGATTTATTATATTTTATTTAAAGAAAAGTTAAAAGTGTTAAATTCAAATTTTAATAACTAAAACATTTTTAATATATGTTTATACATAAGATAAATTTGACTATAAATATTCATTATAAATGTAAAATTATTTAATACATAATGGTATTTTATTTATAATTTTTAGACATTAAATAATTAAATTCATATATGACACAATTATGACGCAGTAACTACCTTATTAATAAAAGTTTAAAATAAATGTAAATTGAGACTTTTGAGGAATTCCACGGATTTTATAGGTTAATATGACATGTTAGGGTTGATTAAATAATTTTTTTTTGAATTAATAAGGTTGTTATAACTTTCAAAAAAACCAAACACTAAATAGTGTCAAAATTGACATAAATGTGTTTTTAAAACAAATACTATTTTGTTAAATGATATAATATTCCTAAAAATATAAGGTTAATTAAAAGGACTTATATAAGGTTATATATATCAATAATGAACAACTTGGGGTTCTCTTGTAATTTTATAGTATGTTTATTAACCATTTATTATAATAATACAAGAAGACAAGGTAAAAGTTAAACTATTTAAATAAAAGTTAAATCTAAAAGATATGGTTAATATGGTAACCTAAACATTTATAAAATCTATTGTTTGATAGGTTTTTGACCCAAACCCCCTATCCTCAAAATAAATCCTTTTGGATCCATTAGAAACCGAAAATGATTTTATAATAAAATAATATTTCAAGCTTTTCCTAAAGCGACCCTCACCTCTCTTATAAAAGGGTACTCCCCCTTCTCTCAAAATCACACCGCCAAAGACATTTGGCTCAGCCAACCCCTGCTAAAATATCCTCCCAAATACCCTCACTTAAACCTAGAGGCCTTAATTTGATCATAAATCCAACTTAAGGATCCCTTTTTATCAAATCAAAAGGAAGCACTTGAAGAAGAGGTAATAATTTCATCACCACTTTCAAAGTTCTTTTCTTCTTCCACTTCATCTTTCCTTATTGTTTCCATACCAAAATAATAACTCTAGTACCTTATACATAATATTATGTTATTATAAATATAGTAAAACTATTTACATTATTCAAACCATCCTATGAATGACAAAGTCACCATACATACGTACGTACGACTTACTATCTCCATGTCGTGGTGTAGTTTTTTATTCAACACTTCATTATTTGGATGGATATAATAATGAGTATAATTGATGTAAATATTAAATATAACATGTTAATGATTCTGTAAATATAATATACATTCCAATTACATATGATTTCACCATCAATAGACTGATATTTTCGCTTGTACGTACGTACAGATTACCGTTTCCGTGAACGTGATGAGATTCATTCCCCATCGTAACCATTAAAGAATAATTTACATTTTATGATTATAAATAATTTTAAGAACTTAATATAATTATGGATATGAATCAATTACATCCTATCCATAATAAACATGACTAACATAACAAAACATATAAAGGAAAACGAATCAGTTAACACCCGAAATAATGATACTACTAAAATATTATTAAAAAATCAATATTATAAGATCATATATGATATCATATTTATGTATATGGTTCTTGTATAATTTAATAATAATAATTACTTCATTATACAAGAGGTTAACATTCCCTCAACTAAGGAAAAGTATAAGGTAATGGTTAATTTTCTAATCTCTTTATTATCTGAGGTTGTTTATATGTAAGTATCTACTAGGACCTCTTTATCATCCACATTTGTGTTTCTTAAAAATGTATTTCAAAACATTTTTTCTATTTACTAGACTATGGGTTAAATTCATTTATACCATCATTTTAATTTTTATAAAATCGGTTGAAAGGAATCTTTCTATCGCTTTACAAACAAGGCAATTTATGACCTTTTCGAAAAATTAATGTAAGAATGTTTTTAACTTATATGGCAGGTGTGAATATTTTCCGCCATTATAACACCTTTGAATCATCCCTTAAAAGACTAAAATAATATTATCATAATAAATGTTTTCTTTTATAATTACGTTACTTTTAAAATATTTCAAAATAGAAAGATATATTTCTCTCAAATAGTTTTTATTTCATCTATGTCGACATTATTTGATGGATTTTACACTTGTTTGAAGTTGATTTATTATGATATAATATTCCATATTGTATTGAAGGTTTTGTGATATGTTTGAATATGGATGTGTTATTTTTATGTCATTCATGGTTTATGGTTAAAGTATTAGCATTTCGTATGCTGGTTTTAATGCAAATGTTTATGTTATGTTTCAACCTTTTCATACGAAGAATACATTGGACTTATTAAGTGACGGGTGGAGCCCATTATAGCTTCTCAATGTATTGGTAGGTCTTATGAGACAAACTAGTGTCTTGGAATAAGGCCTTGATAAAATCTTGTTTGTAGTCTTGGCACAAGCCCTTGAATATTTGGTTATGATGTCCAGCATTATGTATTCTGTCATTATGAAATTAGATATCGATATTAAATGTGATTATTAGACTAGTAGAATATCCATATAAATAAGTAAATGGCATTATTTGATTTATATTTTCTATATTATTATTAAGTTTAAGTTTAAAAGGCTTGCGTTTTATTCTTATACATTGCCTTAAATGTTTATGCTTATTTATGAAAGTTTCCACTATTTTGTTATCCTTACTGAGAATCTGAGATCACCCCTTTATTATGTTTTATTTTTCCCAGGATGTGAAGAAGTATATTATGACTGACCTGTAGGGATAGGCTAACGGATATGAGTGTGTTCTATGGAGACAAAATGTTTTTTTCAATTCATAATGTAATGTAAAACTTATGTATGTCTGTAGTACTTATAAGGATACTAAACTAATCATTATTTTGGGACTTGATCTATTGTGATCATGAAAATGTTATGTAATAATGCACCGACTCTGGGTAACTCGGGTCGGGGTATTATAGTTGGTATCAGAGGAAGTTTAGTAAAAACCTTAGAATCTAGATTTAGAGAATCTCTCATTAGAGAACATTACCCTAAGATAGACTTTGAGGATTATTATAGAAGAACTTTATAGAATTTTGGTAATGTAGAGACTTTGTGAATTTTCCAAGAAATGCATCTCTGTCTAGATATGAGAAGGTAGAGACAGCTCTGGCACAAATGTACCTAGGATTGAAAACTCCGACAAGGAGTTTCGGGCTTGACCTAGGGTATCCTGGTACACGATAATGGGCCCTGCTGCACTCTTTGTTATGACACTCCCGGGGAATATGCTTAGGATAATTCACATTTTTTTACAAACCATTATTATGGATTTATGAGTAAATACTTCCTCAAATATTTTTTTTATGATTATGGATTATATCAATAAACTATTTAATATATATTAAGTGTTTTACAAGTATGGAATTATGTATTGTGATTTATAAACTAATCTAGTGTATTTAATTGTTTAGAAATGGCACCTAATTGAAGGAATGGAAACCATATCAAAGCACGTAATCCATGTAGGGATTTACCTCCTACTCAAGATAATTATAGTGGAGATAGTGATGCAATTAGTGCTAAATATCTTATAACCATACTAAGACAACTCACTCAGGTTTTGAATAATAACCTTACCCATATAAAGCACCCTGATCCACAATGTGGAGGATCAATGTTAGACTGATTCATGAGGAAACAACCACCAATATTCAATGGGACTAAAAATCCATTTTTAGCTGATAAATAGATAAGTTCCTTAGAGAAAATATTTCATTCTTTGGGGAGTAACGAAAGGGAAAAAGTTGTCATGACAATTTATCACCTCACAAGAGATGCAGATCAAGGGTGGTCATTAATTCAAAAAAAAGGAGGATGAAGAAGTATCAAATATGGAATGGAGGGAGTTAAAATAGATCTTCTTAGAAAAATACGTTCTTCATGACCATTGAGCAGATATGGAAAGTCAATTTCAGAGTCTGAGGAAAAAGGAGGATGAAAATGTCACAAAGTACGAGGCTAACTTTAAAAGGCTATCAAGGCATGTTGAAAATTATATACATAACCCAATAAGTAAGATTTATCGATTATTTTATGGGTTAAAACCATTTCTCCATCAAGCATTATTCTCACAATCCTTCTCATCGTATGAAGATATAGTCTCACATGCTATCAAGACAGAAAATGAATTCTCTAAGTCTTATGACTTCAAAGAAAATAAAGAGAAGAAGATATCTACTGAACACTCTAGAAATATAAATAATGGGATTAAGGGAAAAGTTGAATTTATATCCTATAGTAAATTTGTGAAGAAAAACCCTGGTACTTTCCTTAAGGGGATGAGAGTTTGTTACAAGTGTGGAGAAAAAGGCCACCAAGCTCATGATTGTAATGGGAAGAAAGAGGCTATCAATATTGAATGCTAAAATTGTAGATAAATGGGGAATTATTCAAATGAATTTCCTAAGCATCAAGGAAACCTACTTTAGAAAATTCCAAGGTAGAAAGGCCAAGCTTATGTGATCACTACTGCTGAGGTTGAAGCTTTGAATGATGTGGTGGCATGTACAATAATAATTTACTCAAATTTAGAAAATTATTTATTTGATTCTGGATCATTTCATTCTTTCTTATCATCCCAGTTTTCCAATAAAATTAGATATTTCCAATTTGTTTTAACAAGGGATTTTTCAGTCAAAACTCTTAGGGGAAGTATCATTGCAACAAAGTTTTTTGAATCAGTTACCATTATGGAATATAAATGTGCTTTATCTACTGATATCATCATCATTACTATGATTAAATTTGATATAATCCTAGGTATGTATTGGCTTTCAGACCATGATATGAAAATTTATTGTAAGAAGAAGGAGGTTACAATTTTTGATGATTATTATAAGAAATACCTTATCTTTAGAGCAGAAATGTCACCATCTAATTATTATCTAGATCCACCCTGAGTATCTCTACTAAATTCCATTATTGGAGAGGAAGGGAGTGAAATAACTATGGTTGAGGAGAAGAATGTTCAAATAGAGGATGTACCTATTGTTTAAGAGTATGTTCATTTGTTTCTAGAGGATTTACCTAGACATCCTCCAGAACATGAAATTGAGTTTTCCATTGACTTAATTCCTGGTTCAAGACCCATATCGAAGACCCCTTATATAATGGCCACTTTTGAATTATTGTAACTAAATAAACAACTAGAGGAATTGAGTGATAAAGGATTTATTCACCCTAGTGTTTCTACATGGGAAGCCCCTATTCTTTTTATTAAGAAGAAAGATGGATCTATGCAGTTGTGAATTGAATATAGGGAGATTAATGCTATAACAATAAAGAACAAGTATCCCCTACCTCACATTGATGATTTATTTGATCAATTTCATGGAGCTCAATATGTTTCAAAGATTTTCCTTCGATCTGGACACCATCAGTTGTGTGTAAAAATGGAAGACATTCTAAATACAACATTTCGAACCAGGTACGGGCATTACAAGTTTACAGTAATGACTTTTAGAATGACTAATTCACCCTCTGTTTTCATGCATCTAATGAATAGAGTTTTCAAAGAATATCTTGATGAATTTGTAGTAGTGTTTATTAATGATATCTTGGTATACTCCAAAAGCTATGAAGATCATGAAAATAACATATGCACTATTATAGAAACCCTTAGAAGAAATGAATTATATTGGATGTTTAGAAAGTGTGAATTCTGTCTTCATGAGATTTCTTTTCTTGGATGTATTATCTCATTGGATAGAATCTCTATTGATCCTTCTAAGATAAGATAAATACAATAATGGCCAGCACTGACAAGTATAACTAAGGTACACAGTTTTATTGGTTTAGTAGGTTATTATTGGCATTTTATCTAGAATTTTTTCCGACTGACTAACCCATTAACCAAGATCACACTAAAGGGGTTAAATTTTTTTTATACAAAAGAGTGTGAAGAATGTTTTGAAGAACTAAAGAGAATATTATTCAATGATCCTATATTGAATCTACCATCGGGGAGTGATGAGTTTGTTATTTATAGTGATGCTTCAAAGAAAGGACTTGGTTGTGTCCTTATGAAGAATGATAGAGTTATTACTTATGTATCACAAAAACTAAAAATTCATGAACAAAACTATCCAACTCATGATCTTGAGTTAGTAACTATAATATTTGATTTGAAAATATGGAGACACTATCTCTATGGGAAAAAATGTGAGATATATACCAATAATAAGAGTTTGAAGTATATTTTCTCACAGAAAGAACTCAACATGAGGAGAAGGCGATGAATTGAACTACTCAAGGATTGTGATTGCACTATAAAATACCCCTCGAGGAAGGAAAATAAGGTGGCCGATGCTTTGATTAGAAAGGATCATGGAGTTCTAAACAAGATAAGAGTTTAAAGGGATCCAATATTCATGGATCTAGTAAAGATGGGTATGGGAATAATTATATAAGGTGAAACATCAATACTTTTTCAAATGGTTGCCAAACCATATTTACTAGAAAGTATAAAAAGTTCTCAGACTGATAATGAGGAGTTTCAAAAGAAAATTAAAGTTGTGAATGATGGGAGATTGATTGACTTCATATATGAAGATGAAATTTTAAAATTTGGGATGAGTATTTATATTCCTGATATACCTGATCTAAAAATAGAATTGTTGGATGATGCTCATAGATCCAATTTCTCTATACACCCTGGTAGAACTAAGATGTATAGAGATTTGAAGGAACATTTTTGGTGGGAAAACATTAAGATAGATATTACTGATTACGTGTCAAGATGTATGGTTTGTTAACATGGGAAGGCTGTAAGACAACATCCTAGAGGATTCATGCAACCTCTTCGCATACCTCGGTGGAAATAGGATGATATTATGATAGACTTTGACATGGGGATACCAAAGGCTCCTAGAAGGAATGATGCAATATGGGTTATTGCTTACTGTCTTACCAAGTCATCACATTTTCTTGCTATAAGAGAATATTTACACTTGAAAAGTTAGCAATACTATATATTAATGAAGTTGTAAGACTTCATGGTATATCCCTATCGACTGTTTCTGATCATGATACCTGTTTCACATCAAGATTCTGGAAAAGTCTTTAGGAGGCCTGAGATACTGAACTACGTTTGAGCACTGCCTACCACCCTTAAACTGATGAATAATAATAATGAACTATTAAAACCTTAAAAGACATGTTGAGATCTTTCTCACTTGACTTTAACGGTATGTGGGATTAGAATTTACCTCTGGTAGAATTTTTATATAACAATATCTTCCATTCAAGTATTTAGATGGCACTATATGAAGAATTATATAGACAGAGATGTCACACGCCAACTTTTTGGAATGATATTGGTGAAATAAAACTCTTAGGCCCCAAGCTTGTTGAGGAAACAATGGAAAATGTGTAGATTATCCAAACCCACATCAAAGCAGCTCAAAGTAAGAAAAAATAGATGTGCTAATAATTGAAGTAAGGATTTGGAATTTCAAGAAGGATATCATGTTTTCTTGAAGGTATCTCTATGGAAGGGTGTTATACAATTCAGTAAGCAGGGTAAATTATGTCCTAGGTACATCAGAACTTTTTAAATTCTAGAACAAATTGGAGTTGTAGATTTCCATTTGGCAATGCTGCCAAGTCTCTCCAAAGTTCATGATGTGTTCCACATATCAATGTTGAGAAAATACATGCCTGACCCAATGCATGTACTCAACTATGAAGAAATAGAACTAGAACCAAAACTGTCTTATTAAAAAGATAGTATCATAATTATTGATACCAGAGAACAAGTGTTGAGAAACTAGACAACTCGTTTGGTAAAAGTTCTTTGGAGAAACCATAAAATGGAAGAGACAACATGAGAACCTGAGGAACTTATGATACACAACCACCCAGATATTTTTTTGCAGTGATATTCAAGAAATTTTGAAGACAAAATTATTTGAAGGAGGGGAAAATTTAACACCCCAAGCTTCCACCATACGTTTCCCTTTGAATAATACAATAACTTGCATTGTACGTAACTTCGAGTTCTAGCGCACCACGAAAAATCAAACTAGCCATTTTAAAAGCAGTTATGAATAGTAATACCCACTTTTTGAAATTTTATAAATTTTATTTTTCAAAATGGACTTAATTTTTGGATTCGTAATATCAAAATATTCTTAGGGTGATTTTTTGGTATTTTTCTAGAAACTTTTAATTTTTGATGAATAGTGAAAAACACTGTGTTATTGTTTAAAATAGACTTTTATTTAAATAATTTTTATTTTTATTTAAATTTATTTTAAATTAAAAAAATATACACAATTATCATATTAGTCCAATGTAATTTGTTGGAGTCATTTTATAATATGATTAGAAATATAAAATTTTATTGAAATTTTTACCATCTTTTACCCACCTTCTAGGCACATTTGGAAATTTTCATAAAATGTAATTTTACCACTTCTGTGAATTGAATTTCAAAAATCTGAGATCCACGGTTGAAATCAGTAACTAAAATGTGGTTCAATAGTATACAAATAATTTTTGGTGAATAGTAACTTTTGAATTTTATTTACGACGGTTAAAAGTAAATAAGGAAATTAAAGGTAAAAATGATATTATAATTACCCTAACACATGTCCTAATTTTATTGGATAAGTGTATTTTGACCAAAATCAAACTTAGGAATGAAATATGATCCTTTTTGATCCACTTGGATTAGATTAGGACATTTATTATATTTTATTTAAAGAAGAGTTAAAAGTGTCAAATTCAAATTTTAATAACTAAAACATTTTTAATACAGGGTTATACATAAGATAAATTAGACTATAAATATTAATTATAAATATAAAGATATTTCCTACATAATGGTATTTTATTTATAATTTTTAGACATTAAATAATTAAATATATTTATGACACAATGATGATGAAATAATTACCTTATTAATGAATAATTAAAATAATTTATATTTTAAATATTAAAATAAATTTAAATTGAGTCTTTTGATGCATTCCAAGAATTATTAGTTTAATATGACATGTTAGAGTTTATAAAATAAAATATTTCGAAGTAATAAGGTTGTTATGACTTTCACAAAAACCAAATACTAAATAGTGTCAAAATTTATATAAATGAGTTTTTAAAACAAATACTATTTTATTAATTGATATAATATTTTTAAGAATATAATGTTTGTCAAAAGGACTTATATAAGGTTAGATATATCAATAATGAACCACTTGGGGTTTTCTTGTATTTTATAGTGTGTTTATTAACCATTTATTATAATAATACAAGAAGACATGGAAAAAGTTAAACTAGTTACCTAAAAGTTAAATCTAAATGATAAGGTTAATATGGTAACATAAACTTGTCTAAAACCTATTGGTTGAGAGTTTTTCGACCCATAAATACCTTATCCTTGAAATAAATCCTTTTATAGCCATTAGAAACCGAAAATTATTTTACAATAAAATAACATTTCAAACTTTTCCTAAAGTGACCCTCACCTCTCTTATAAAAGGGTACTTCCACTTATCTCAAAATAACACCTCCAAAGCCATTTTTCTCAGCCAAAACATGCTCAAATATCCTCCCAACTATCCTCAATTCAACCTAGAGGCATTAATTTGATAAGAAAGCCAACCTAAGGAGCACTTTTGATCAAATCAAAAGGAAGCACCCGAAGAAGAGGTAATAATTTCATCACCAATTTCAAAATTATTTTCTTTTTCCACTTCATCTTTCCTTGTTTTTTCCATACCAAAATAATAAATCTAGTACCTTATACAAAATGTTATGTTATTATAAATATAGTACAAATATATTCATTATTCTATCCATCATATGAATTACAAAGTCACCATACGTACGTACGCACGACTTACCGTCTCCACGTCGTGCTGTAGTTTTTTATTCAACACTTCATTATTTGAATGAGTATAATAATGAGTATAATTGATGTAAGTAATAAATATAAAATGTTAATTATTCTGTATATTTAATATACCATCCAATTTAATATGATTTCACCATCAATAGAATGATATTGTCCCTCGTGCGTACGTACAGATTACCATCTCCATGAACGTGATGAGATTAATTCCCCATCATAACCATTAAAGAATAATTTTCATTTTATGATTAAAAATAATTTTTAAGAACTTAATAGAATTATGGATATGAACCAGGTACATCATATCCATTACAAAAATGACTTATGTAACTAAACATATAAAGGAAGATGAATCAGTTAACCCCTGAAACAATGATACTACTAAAATATTATTAACAAATAAATATTAAAAGATCATATATGATATCATATTTATGTATGTGGTTATTTTATAATTTAATAACAATTATTTCACAATTATACAGTAGGTTAATGTACCATTTAATAAGAAAAATTTCAAGGTAAGGGTTAAGTTTACAATCTCTTTATTATCCGAGTTTGTTTATATGTAAGTATCTACTGGGACCTCTTTATCATCCACATCTGTGTTCCTTAAAAATGTATTTCAATTTTTTTACTATTTACTAGATTATGGGTTATAGTTTTTTATACCCTAATTTGATTTTTTGTAAAATTGTTTGAAATTAATCTTTTAATCTCTTTCCAAACAAGGTACTTTATAACATTTTTGACAAATTAAGGTAATAATGTTTTTAACTTATATATAGGGTGTGAGTATTTTCCACCATTATAACACCTTCAAAGCTTCCCTTACAAGTTTATATGAATATTTTAAAAATAAATGTTTTCTTTTATAATTATGTGACTTTTAAATTATTTCAAAATAGAAAGATATATTTCTCTCAAATAGTTTTGATTTCATCTATGTCAACATCCTTTGATGAATTTTACACTTTTTTGAAGTTGATTTATTATGATACAATGTTCCATATTTTATTGAAGGTTCTGTGATATGTTTGATTGTGGATGTGTTATTTTTATTTCATTCTGGTTTATGGTTAAAGTATTAAAATTTCGTATGCTAGTTTTAATATGAATGTTTATGTTATGTTTCAAACTTTTCAAATGAGGAATGCATTGGACTTAGTAAGTGATGGGTGGAGCCCACTACAGCTCGTCGATGCATCGATAAGTCTCATGAGAAAAACTAGTGTCTTAACACAAGGCCTTGAAAAAATATTATTTTTAGTCTTTGAACGATGCCTTGACTATGTGGTTATGATGTCCAACATTATGTATTCAATCATTATGAAATTAGCTAATGATATTACATGTGATTATTCGACTAGTAGAATATCCATGTAAATAAGTAAATGAAATTATTTGATTTATCTTTTCCATATTATGCTGAAGTTTAAGTTTAAAAGGCTTGTGTTTTATTCTTATACATTACCTAAAATGTTTATGCTTATTTATGAAATTTTCCGCTATCTTATTATCCTTACTGAGAATCTGAGCTCACCCATTTCTTATGTTTTATTTTTACTAGGATGTGAAGAAGTATATTAT
Source organism: Viscum album (assembly GCA_963277665.1). Lineage (NCBI taxonomy): Eukaryota > Viridiplantae > Streptophyta > Magnoliopsida > Santalales > Viscaceae > Viscum > Viscum album. Next base: position 400,730,213 of record OY728148.1, read on the forward strand.
GAATGACCTGCAGGGATAATAAAAGGGATAATAGTGTGTTCTGTAGAGACGCAATGTTGTTTTTTAATTCATAATGTAATGTAAATCTTATGTATGTATCTAGTACTTACATGGCTACTAAACTAATCTGTCTTTCGGGACTTGATCTCTTGTAATCATTCCAATGTTATGTAATAATGCACTGACTCTGGGTAACTGGGGCCGGGGTGTTGAAAAATGTTTTTGTATAAGATAAGAGCTTATTTTTGGAATAATGGGTGAATTACATTTTGGAAGCATATATGTCTCCAATTATGATAAACTTACGAGTTATGGATACCATCATGTGTTTATGCGTTTAAGGTTGATCATATGTTCAAATTCATTGACACCCCTTTTTATGTTTTATATAATGGAAGTTAATCAAGATTTAGGATATTTTGAGAGACATTTATGGAACTAAACCCTTTGGTATTATATGTAGTGAAAAAGTTATTTTAGGAGGAATGAATTTAAAACTCACGTAAAAATGATTAAAGGATACTATATGATATTTTCTGAAGGATTTAAAATATGTTTGTAATGGCCTGGACCTCTCCGGTCCATTACCTTGTGAAAATGTGGTGTTAGAGGTGTCACGGGGGATCGAGGAGGTGCGTTTGGGTGGACTTTTTAAAGAAAACTGGAAGTCCTGTAGCTTCCACACGGTTGGCGCGCGGTTTGTTAAACTCTGCGTCCAAGCTATGCGTAGCTGGCCTTGATGGCAGTAGAGACCGCACGGGAGGCGCACAGTTTGTCTAAACCATGCCGGAAAATTGTGTGAACTGAGTGGCTAAGGTAGTGGTGACCGCACCGTTTGTCTAACAATGCGACTAGGCCATGTAGGCACTTAAAGTTAGATCATAAATTTTAGGATCTTGACCGTTTAGCCTTTATCTTGCTCGTTTAATCCCCTAATCAGCCATAACTCGGGATTACCCTTCCTTGGAGGTGGAAGAACATCTCCCAAGTGTTTTGGAGGTGATCTGGAGGCTTCTCTTCGCAAATTGAAGCCGATTTCTTGAGGTATGTTCTCGTTCTTGTTTGGTTTCTTAGATCTGCTTAGATATACTCCTCCTCTCCTCTCGTCTTCTTATATCTATGCCCGTTATGGGTATATCTAGGTATATGGATGTCAGTTATGATGAGATTTGGTCTTGGTTGTGATAGGAGAGGATATCTAAGGAGGATTCGTGGAGAATCAACCCGGTTGCTTGAGTGTTCCTTGACCCTTGAGGTAGGGGAATTGTGGTTTCTCTATTTGTTTATGTGCAATCATAGAGTTATTGTGTTTTGGCCTTTGTATCACAAATGAAATTGACCTAATTAAATACTTGAACCAGATTAAAGGAATTGGTTTGATCGCATGTGTTTCTTTGTACCATGATAACGGTTTGCCTCTTGATTTTCTAGATAGTGTGATATATATATGCCTTGATTGTTAGCCTGTTTCTATTGATGGAAATTTATAAAGAACGTAAATCCAGAATTAATTGATAATTAATTAGATAAAGATAAAGAGGCATGTGAACGAATCTGGTTGTTGTTGGTGGTTCTTGTTGATTAATTTGGCATATTAAGCATGTTTAATCTTTGTGATAGCTATGATAGCTTTTTGGTTAGGTTGCCTGTAGTTAGAACATACCAATAGTGAACTGGTTAAATCAAGATTGATTAAAGAACTTTATTTTTGATAAAAGATAATTCCTGATAGGGTTTTGAGTTACCCTCTTTCTTGTAAGGCTGAATGCCTTGTGGTTTGGAGCCATGAGTGCTCATTATGTATGAAGGCTAGATGCCTTGTTAAAGGGCCAAGAGCCCATTTGTTGTAATGTTTGTTTTCTTGCAGCTTGTGTTGTGATGTGACCTTGGAGGGGTGTTGTGATATGTGGAGGTAGGGAGGCCTTGTGGTTGTGGCATCAGATGACACCTAGAGTGGAAAGATGCATCGGTTTATGCATGTGGGTATCGGGGAGGACACCAGGGATGATGGTATGGAATGGATGTGTTGGCTGAATGTTTGGTGGTTTGATTGGTTGTTACCTGTTTCACTTTTCCCCACTACTCAAGGCAGCTGGTTTTCCTTAACCTTCTTCCAAAAGGGGCGAAGATGCGCAGGGTATGCCACATGATTTCCGTGTTTAGCCTCTTGAGGGAGAATGGGCCTACGCTCTTGCTATAGGCGACAAAGACTCGACGGGTAGTATATCTACTCACCGTGTTGAGCACCCTTGTGTTTAGTAGCATAGGATGATTTTCTAGAATGCCTGGGAATATGGTAAAGTAACTCTAAAATGAAAGTTTGATTAAATTATGATAATCCATGAGGATGGAGATTCTGGAATTTAATGGTGATGTTGTAGCTTAAAAGGAACAGTAAATATTGAATGTGATACCAAGAAAGTTTAAATGTGGTTTTTGTTCATGGTTAATTTATTTGCAAAGAATTAATTAACGTACAGTGGAATTGATGAAAAAGGGAATGAAGTAACCTAATGAAGTTATTTAACTAGTTGTGTGCTTATAGGATGCCTAGTCTTAGAAATAGCATCCCGAAGTCCGAGAGACGTTAGCTGCAGTTGAGGCTAAGACTAGGTTATGCTCATAGTGTGGTTGTGAGTTATTTATATTCTGTAATTTTTGTGTTTCTATACGCTACTCCACCCTGTCGGTAAGGGAAACTGACACCCCAGGGATTTTGAGCCCTGGGGGGTGTTTTCCCCAACATTCCGATGGGAGGATGAATGGATGACTACCCCCTTTGACCCCACTCTCTTCTCTTGGTAGATACTAGTGTCGTGGGCACAATGGTTAGTTTTTCTCGTATATGTGTGTAGAGGGCTGTAATGGATTGTGGTTATTTCCACACATATATTCTGGATATAGTATCTTATGGACTACTATAGGTGTAACGTGTATAGGTTGTGATGGATTGAGGATCTTTACGTGGTGTATGGGCTATAATGGCTTAAGGTACAATACCCGACGTATGATACACATTATACGGGCTATGGTGGATCCCAGAACCTACCTGGTTACTTTTGGTTGTGAGGATAGTGTGGAGCTTAGCCCAGGTGTCTGCGGGTAAGCCTTTGTGGTGCACGTGGTGTAGATTGTGGAGCTTGGCCCAAGTTTATACGGGTGAGCCTTTGGAGAGAGATGCACAAGACGCATGTCGTTGGGGAAAAGTGGCAAACCAGTGGGGAAGTAGTAGCGTGGTACCCTTGATATCCTTTTCTATATCATATATTCTTGTATGCGTTATTTGGTGAGAGTAGCCATGGAGAGGTTGGGAACATAGTATACCTATTTAGGTGACGAGTTAGTTTCACTGTTGTTCACTATGCTTTAGTATGCTTTCCTTACTTTTTCACGAGAGGATTCGGGGAGGATCCTATGGAGTATGCTGTTATACTCACCCTTTGTATACATCAACTGTTTTTCAGGTCACTTGGAGTAGGTTGGAGATCAGGCTGGTTACTACTAGCTTGTGGTTACAGAAGCTGTTCGGGCTTGTGGTAGTTGTTGTTTTACCTTCTTTTGGGTACTTGTAGTTTCCCCTTTTAGATGTTTCACTTTTTTCATGACATTACATATATGCACTTTGGTTTTCTTTTACATTTCAGTTCTGAGTTGGAGTTGGTTGGTGTCTGTCTTATCTCTTTCTTCCGCATGTGTTCTCTTAGAGGGTAATGTCTCCCATTTGTGTGTTACTATACCCTCAGTTCTAGTCACCAACTCGGGGCCTACTGGAGGCGGGACTCGAGGGTCATTATCTCCCTTCTCACATTGCCGACCCAGGAGGGTTACACTTTGTGGGTAGGGGGTCGTGACAGTGTTTGGAATCAACACTTTCCTCAAGTTGAGTTTTCATACAATTCTATCTTTCAACTGAGCATTGAAATGGATCTTTATAAATCCACTTATGGAAGGAAGTGCATAACTCCAATATACTAGAATAAAGTTATAGAAAGAAAGCTTTTGGGACTTGATAAATCTGATGAGATGAAATATAGGGTTATATACATTTCACAACATGTACGGAAAATAAAAATTTGACACAAATGTTACAATATTCAACATGATATAGAATTTGAAGTTGGTGAGAAATAATTTCTATGAATTTATCCATGGAATAAATGAGGGAAAAATAATCCCAAGGTATATAAGTCCCATTGAAATACTTGATTTCATCAGTAATGTAACATGTCATTTGTGTAACAACCCAAACATTCATTAATTAAAATCCCTCTTGGTCTATTTAAATGTCTTCTTATGGTTATGTAAAAATTATGCACTTATTTGGTTTTATGTTTTGTATTTTAAAACACCATTAATAATTGTGACCATTTCTAATATAGCTGTTGAACAGTGATCACATGATTAGTACAAATATAGGGCTTCAGCAAATCCAATTTACTCAAAGGAAGCGATGACCTCATCCAGTTGACTTGCCCCATATGAAGCCTATTTATTGGAGCTCCGAAGTGAGGTTGTGTCATTGGGATTCTCTCTTGACCAAGCCCAAGCCGAGCTTGAATACATTAAACTCGAACAGAACCACCTACAAGAGAAGTGTAAGTTTATAAAGATTACCACTTGAGTAATGTTATCCGAGCTGCCCCAAGAGCCTGTCACCATCACACACCTCACCATTTGGTCTTATGAGGGTGTTATAAGGGGTTATGTAACAATACCTTAACACTATGAATATGTGCATTATTTTGGTATATAATAATGAATATACATTCATTTTATTATTGTTACTTTGAAAATAGTTTTTAAAGCACAAACAGTATTTTTAGTTAATATTCAATTAAGAAATATATTTTGATGAATTGATGGATTTTTTGAATTAAATAATATTTTAATAAAATATTATTATTATTAAATTACATTTTATTAAATATAAATGATCGTATAATTTTATGATTGCAATTGTAATTTTTATTAAGGTTTGAAAGCCGTTTTTGTCAAAACCCCTGAATTTTCGATAAATGTTGGTTTTTATTTTTAAAATTAAAAATTTTCATATTTAGAAAATTATTTAGATAAAATGAATATTATTTTTGGAATCAGGACATCGAAATTATCCAATGGGGAATTTTTCATAATTTTCTGAGACAGTCGAATTTTTGGGTAACAATTAAATACCGTTTAAATATATAATGTGTTTTATGTCATCATAAAGACCCAATATTGATCTAATGAAATACTATAAACAATATTTTCCTCCAATATATGTTTTATACTTAAAATAATGTGATTTTAGATTTGTTTTATTAATTTTATGATGCCTTAGTGGACCCTCCATGAATTATAAAACATTTTGTCTTTTTAAATTGTTTTGCTTGAGAGTGTAACTCACCTCCACATAAGCAGCCCTATTATTTTAAGAATTTTGGACATTGGCCTTATAAAATATTTTTTTCCACTCCCCTTTTTCAAAAAACATGGGCAAAAACCATGGTCTGGTTTTTGGTTTTAATTAGTTTAATGTGTGGTGTCCCAAACCTAAATAATAAAGAATTTCCTCTCCTTTCCTATATAAACCCACCCAAGATCCCACTTCCTATTCACTAAAAGCCTTTTGAGTTCGTCAAAACTCTAACCTCCTCTATCTATAATCTTTTTATGGTGCCCCAATCTCCCAAGAAGCCTCTCTCAAGCCTCTCCCAAGCCTTTTGGATCACACTTCCAAGTAAGGGATTCATACCTTTCTCTTTTTATCCAAGTTTCTTAATATTTCTATTCCCTTTTATTTTCAATTATAAATGTTGGGTTATGATTTATAACCACCCCATACTGACCTATTTATGTTTTAATGATGAGATACCCCTTTATCTCTCATTAATTCCTCCCATGTACACCTGTTACCATGCCGAAATTTCGTAAGGAATTTCTCTCTCCTCATTTACATGCAAGCAATTATTTTATATTATGTATATAAATTCCATTCCATATGTTAGTATATTATGTAACATGATCCCATTACTATCCATTTAATGTATAAATTATGAGAGACCCATTTCACTCTCATCAACCCATTTTTAAAATTTCTATTTGACATCGTTGTGTTATCAAAATTACACCAAAATTTCAATGCCAAAATCATTGTGTAGTGAATACAATACCCACTCCTATATCAAGGGTATTCATATTTATGCACATGTAATTGTTGATTGAGGACTTAAATTTATGTAGTCCACATATATTATTCATGGAATGAATTATGATGTCAATGAATCCATGTTATATGATCTATGTGGCACACTTATGCATGAAATGAAATGATTATGAAGGGTGTGCCCTGATAGTGCTCTAATGCATTGGGTAAAGTACAGTATCATGATACATCATGTGAAGTTAGTGTTTAATCATGATAATTCAAGTTCAACGAGGGTTTAAGCTTTCTTCGCGTGCAATGAGGGTTTACTCATGATCCATGTTCAATGAGCCTTGGCTCATGCTAATTCCATGTTAAGTTTTTTTTTTCACATTTCCATGTTATGATTATCATGATTTATCATTCCTTTATGTTCATATTTATCTTGTGTAACATTGATATTCCTATTGACTAACATTTATTGTATTACTCATGTTATTATATGTTTATTCCCTTACTGGGATTTATATCTTACCCTTTTCTTATGCATGTCCTCAGGTTATCCCATGCAATTCTAAGTATGATGGAATGTAGTGGTCATGTAAAGGGATTTTTCAATAAATATGTGTGTTTTATGTTCTAAGTTGTTATGTAATGTTTCTAAGACCTAAATAAACTAGACCTCTTGATCTTCTAAGTTGTACCAAATGACGGTTTTATGTAATCAATCTTGTTTATGTGTAATAAAAAAGTAGGGTTGTTATAATTTGGAAATTACACCAAACCTCTATCTGGTCAATGATTTGTTCTAAGTTTAACTTTAGTGGAAGTACATACCTGATCCATCACATTACTGAACTCAGAATTCATACCGCTAGAGAATGATATTTTAATGAGGAATGACCAGTAGATATTATGGATCAATTATAGAAGGTTCTAAAAAATAATATCACTCACCTAGTCAATGTTTTGTGGTGACACTACTAACTTGATGAATCTACATGGAAAATTGAGGTTGTAATAAGGCAAAATTATTCTCAGATGTTGATGCTTAAGTGTTGAATTTTGAGGGAGAAATTCATTTTAAGGAAGGTAGAATGTAACACCCTGAGTTTTTATGAATTATTTTTTTAATAAATTAAATTTCATTTAGGGAATGAGTTACATGCAACACTAAGTTAATATTTCACTACACACAACACTGGATTAGCTTTCATTACACGCAACACAATGTTTTAACAAAACCATGATATATTATTTATTTAGTTATTTAAAAATAAACATTATAACCTATCCATTAAACTTAGTGATATAAATAATAATAACTAATTTTTCTTAAATATTATGTATTATGGTTTTATATAATGAAATAATATTTTAAAAATATACTTAATTTTTTGTAAAGTCTTTATATGTTTCAAAAACACTATTTCCTCAAAAAAATTATTTTTGTGAACAATAATAAGATTAATTATTTGAAACATTTTGAAACTTTATTTGATAAAATAATATTAATTTTTTTATTTCATAATGAAGAAATTATCTTAGGGTAAATTTTTTGAATTTTCTGAAATATTTCAATTTTTGATGAATAGTAATAAATACAGAATTTTAATCGAAAACTAAGTTTTCATTTAATTTATTTATAAAGTTAAATTTTATTTAAAATTGGTTTTAATGTATAATTAGTTAAATAATAAATATAATAATATAATTTAGTTCATTATAATAAATTTTATATTGAAATTGTATATAAAAACTATGTTAACATTTGAACATTTTCTCTTAAAAAAACCGCATTCTCGTCGTGTCTGCAGGATTATTTTAAAATTGAATTCTGACACTTATGTGAATGGAATTTGGATAATGGATTTCATATTTTGAATAAAAATAATCTATATTATCTAATAATTCCAATATAATTTTTTAACATAATGATTAGTAAAAACAATTAAAATTAATTACTGCGATTAAGGTTAAAACAGAGTTTTACACATTACATGTGTTTGTGTCAAAATTAATTTTCCAAACACATAGGATTTATATTTAATGAATTTTATTTATTATTTATAATAATAAGTTTTGAATCATATAATTAATCTATTTTTAGTATTATTATTAAAGGATAAATTACCTTGGTAAATAAGAAGATAAAAGTTACCATGGTAAAAACCATAAGGATAAAATTGAGTAAACTTAAATATTAAGGAACAAATTAATAAATAATTTGTTTATTTTAGGTGTTTGATGTGTTTCTAGATTAATTAATACCTTCACTAAATTATTAATCAATTTTTGAGCCACATGAGGTAATATTGACCTCTCAATAGTGAATGCTTTTGGTTATTTACAAAAATGACACTCCTCAATTATAAAAGGTCACTCACAACCCTCACTTATTCACCCATATCGGGATATTTTTATCAACCAAACCCTAAGAAAATAATTTATTAAATTCCTTAATCTAATCATATAAGCCTTATTTTAGTCAAAATACATCCTAGGAATGCTTTATTGTAGACGTATAGAGGACACCCGAATAAGAGGTAACGTTCATCAACGAGCGTTTTTGTTTTATTTATTCATCCACCACCTTAAATTATTTTTATATCATGATTATATAATAAAAAGTATCATAAATATATTTATATATTTTTTATTTTAATTTCATGACCAAAAAACATCTCAACTTCATCAAGTGGGTTACAAAAGCGTCATTTGTGGGCACGGAGGACTACCACCTCGCGAACCGATATTGTTCATTTTTCCATTACCACCTCTCATGGTTGGAATTAATGATGGATTAATTATTTATATATTATATATATTATATTTATTATGGTTATTGAATTTTTTATCACATAAGTCTACATGATTTCCATTTTTTTGGGAATACGATAACATCATTCGTGTGTACGATGAACGACCACCTCACAAAGTGATGTGATTCATTAGCACTTTACATGGAAGGAATTAAGGATGGTTTTAATGAAAAAATATGATATATATGACATTAAAAATATTTTTTAATGAAAATATATCATTAAACTTTGTTTATTTTGATCCAACAAGAAAATAAAAATAGAGTTCATGCGTATGTACGACATACCGTCTCCATGAATAGTTTATTTCATATTCTATCACTATATCTTATGGCATAATATAAATAAATATATAATGAATATATATGATACCTATATCATGGTTATAATTGTATAGATGATGAAACCATGATCAAATTAAGAGGATACAAAATAAAAAATCAATACATATATGAAAAACAAAATAGTTATTTCCTAAAACGTAACTTTAATATGAAATTGTTAATAAATGGGTAATAAAAGGTAATGATAAAATAATATATTGTATGTAATATATAATTATTTTTATGTAATATATGTATAATAAACTTATATTTGTTATAAGTAAGGTCTTAACATGTATGGGGGAAGTCAATACTGAAGGTAAGGGATTTTTGTCTCACATCTTACTTCCATGAGACACATGTCATGTTCAAAAAATATTTGTTTTATAATGTTTATATACTTACCATGGATGTATATTATGATTATTAAACATAAAAATATTGTGGTTTACATATCCATTTAACTATATCTCTTTCATGAGGTCTATGGTTCCAAATTTAACAAGCCAGTAAGGGATTTTTGTCTCAATTTTATTTATTTGAGGCGTACATTATGTTATACAAATATATTGTTTTATGAGGTGTATATAAATAAAACTTGACATTTAATATCATTAATTTATTCATCCTCATGATATTTAATGTTTTATTTAATTTTATTACTTCATAGGGATAATGAATCGATGTTACCAAATTAGTAATGATTTTATGTTACAATCTCTTCGTTTATTGATATTGTTTATGATTATGTATCCAATATTGAGGCGTACATTATGTTATACCAATATTTCAATATTCGATACATAATCATAAAAAATATCAATAAACGATGAGATTGTAACATGGTTATGTTATAACCAAAGATGGATAAGACCTATATCTCCATCCAATGCATTGGGTAAAGATTTATACATCATTAGGTAGGCAAGTATAAAATGGGATGTGAACCTTGTTATGTAATACATGGATGAAATGGGGATTTAACCCAATTCTAGTAAGGGAATTTATCTACTATGATGGTCTTGAGAGTGAAACATGACAACTATGATGTTATGGATGAACTTGATTACACGTTCACAATGTTATGAATGAAGCTGATTATGCATTCACAATGTTATGCATGAACCTGATTACACATACTCAATTTTATGTATGTACATGTATTTATTCTTCATAATGTTATGCATGGACTTAGTTTCATGTCCATAAGTTTATGTAAGGGCCTAATTTCATGTCCTTAACTTAAAGAGTAAACCTGTTTCTATTTATACATGTTCCCAATGTTATAAGCTAATGTGAATGCCAAAAATGGGTGTTTTATTCCAATGTTATGCTCTAATGTTTCATGTTCTTTGATTATCTTATGATTCATTTCTTATGAACTAATAATATTTATGCCATGAATCATGTTTATGATCTATGAAAATTTGGGTATGAAATTTGTATGTTTTGTTCTTAAAAAGATACCCTTATTCTTATCTTATTATTTCATATGATCATAGATTTATATATCTTATGTTTACCATTACTGAGCATATGGGATCACTATTTCTTATGTTTCCTTTCCCCAAGTTATGAAGAATGGGTATATGTAGGGTATGTATATGAATAGTACTAAATGGTATGATCTTTGCGGGAAGCATTGAAGATCTTTTACCAGATTATAAAATTGTGTTCTAAGTTTCCAATTCCACTAAACTATTATGGTCCCTAGGAATTTGTTTGTAAAATTTGATGAATATTCATCTAAAGATATATAATATCCATGTATGAGAACCCAAGGTCACTATACAACAACTATCAAGTATCTATGGTTTGTTCTTTTTGTAAGATTTCTAAGGTGTATCAACTATAAAAGATATTTCATAAAATTTATTCTTTCCAAATTAATTTTATTTTTTATTATACTAAACTTGTTTTGGAAGTATTTTTATATATTTTTTATCAATGTGACCTGGTTGATCACATCTTCCATAAAATTCCCCCAGACAATCAAAATAATTTTTTGTTGGAAATTTCCTAACATATTGATATTTTATTTTTCTTACTTCATGTGACTTAGGAATGTTACTCATTCTTATTCCACCATCTCTGCCATTCTATTTAAACCACTTTCCTAGAAAAGACATGTTATGCTAACTGTTGTATGTTTTATTCACATAAATTCCATAACACCAACAAAATACATCAAATCTTGGTTTAATATAGAAGAATAATCTTTCCCTATAATATGACTGTTGGGGTTCATAACATATTTATAATTTAGTTACCTGTGGGTGTTTGAAAACTTTTCGTTTGGGGTAATTTTCAAATTTTGTAGATTTATAGGTTTTTAACATCCCTTCTCATCCAAATATTTCCCAAAACTTTTATTCATACATAAAATATTAGAAAAATCAGATGATATTTTTAGTTTAGTGGGTGTAGATTTCACCGAAATCTTGGAGTGAGGTTTTTATGCTGCTTTATATGATTCATCTTTTACTGTTGAAGCCTTGAAAAAATTTTCCTTCAAAATTTTTAAATTAATTTTGAACTCAAGAAGTTTTAATTAAGTCTATTTAACTTCATCTTCCTTAGCTTACAACTTCTTAAGGAGATATTCAATCATCTTTCCCAGTTTGGAAATTATCATTTTTAACTTAAGATCTCATGGATGTATTATTCTTCTTTCTTTACAAAATATTTCCCACCTTCAAAAACTTTTCCACTATCTTTTTTAATAATAATTATTTATTTCTTGATGGTTATGTTTTTATCATGACATGAAACAATTTCTTATCTGAGTTGATACTCTCTATAAGCATCTCCACCACCTTCTTATTCTTTACTATCTAAGGAATCTTTAGTTTTCTAAACTTTTTCAATGAATTTTCTGAAATTTTTGGAGCTTTTATCTTTTGAAGAATTATTTTAAGTTAAGTCTGATTAAACATTCTTACTCACCATACTTCTTTTATTTCTAGTGGAATTATTATTATATTTATTAGAAAACTTTTCTTATTTTATAATTTTTTTCCACTTATTCCATAAAGGGTTTTCATCAGAATCATATCAATATTCTCTAATATTCTTCTTAGGGAATTTCATAGAAAATTTCCAAATTCCCCCAAACTCAAAAAAATTTAGAAGAAGTTTTCCTACATAATTTCCTCTTCCTATTTGATAATTATTATAGATAAGAGAAATGATTTTCTTATTCAACTCATCATCCTCTTTATCTTTGAAATCATAAGGATCAAAATCTTTAATATCTTGAATTTCTATATTTCTTATAGAATTAAAATACATTTCATCTTTCATGTTATTTTTTAACATCCAAGATATTATCATTTTATAAAAAAAAGTGTTATCGAATTCATAAATATATAAATAATATTTATATTTTAATGAATAAATTTTATAATTAAAATTGTTTGGAAATGTTCTCATTAATTTCTTTAGAATTGTATAATCTTCTAAGACATCTCCAAAAACTCTGATGTTGTAAACAACTTCATTTAGTTTGGTTAAGTACTCATTAATAGTTTCTTAATCTCTCATGTTTATATCTTCAAAAATTATACACATGTTTTTTATATTTGATTCATTTCATTTAGTAATCCATTAAAAAATACTTTCAATATTGTGTCATATAATCTAAATTGTTTAGAGGCCCATCACCTTCATATATTTTTTTTCAACAAAGACATAAGAATATAATTTATAGATTTTACATCAACATAAATATTTCTCTTATCAACAAAAGTCATAGGATAATCTTTCCCAATGGGTGTAAAACCAATTGTATTAGCATAAAACACTTATAATCTAAGAGATATAAGAAATGTAATCATCCAATTTTTCCAACAATAATATATTTTTCCCTAAAATGTAGGAATTATTATATTATTAACAAAATTTATATTTTCACGATAAGGATTAAATAAGGTACCCTAGATCTAATACCAATTGAAGTTATAAAGGGTCCATGAACAAAAAATGGGGGGAGGGGGTGAATTAGTTGTTATCTTTTTACAGATTTCAACTTTAGTAAATTTAACGAATAAAAATTGTTAGAGTTATTTCCTTATAAAATTTTATAAAACACAATTGCATGAAGAAATAGAGAAGTAAATATAGTACACATTATTTATATGGTTAAACCTTAGTGTGATAACCAAAATCTTCTCAATAGCCACTATTATGGGTCTATAGAAATTAACTATTATCAATAAGTGAATAAAAATTGATTCAACTCTCATTAGACACATTATATCACCCAATAAGAATGATTATACTAACTCCATTCTGTTTAGAATTTTTTCTTTTAAATTGCGAGTCACAAAAAACAAAAGTAACTTTGAATATTTTTACTCCAAAAAGTTCTGTCTGTAAGTCTATGTATGATCTGCCATTGTACAATCTGTCTATATCTAATGGAGTTAGTCTGATACACCTTTTTAAATTAGTGTCTATATAAAAAAACTATTCTTCTAAAAAACTACTCAAAACTCAGACCGATACCCTTGATCTGATTCCCTAACTTTGATAAACTGGACATCCCTTAGTATGATCTTTTTATTAGAATACTATTTATGGAAACTCTTCTTAAACTCAAAATAACTTCAGTAGGAAAACTAACTTCTAAAACCAATTATGTAGAGTGTTTAATTTTACACACAAGAGAACAATGTTAAGTACCATTTTACTTTATTCCATTTACATGCTCCAAAATATTTAAAGGTGGGAAATTGAAATATTTTCCCACTTTCCCAAATTTCAAAACCTTGAATTTCAATCACATTTAAACTTTATTTTTACCACCTAAAACCTTATCATATCCATTATTGTATTCTTAAAACTTTTTGATTCTTAAAAAATATTCTTGAATTTTCTATCAGTAAACAATATTGAAAACCACTTGAAATAATAAAACTTTAGTCTGAAAAAGATGATACTTAAAACTCATCATATTTTTGATCCTATTAACCTAATTTAAATACACCCAACCGTAATCTCATACTTTCTAAATTCTATATCTAGAAATTTCATGTCTATAACATCTTAGTCTAGAACTCCATTTATCATTCACGTTCTCTTGACCAAATTTAAAGAACATAGTTAAACACTCTGATGTTCTTGAATCAAATTTAATAACTCAAATAATTATCTCTTGACTCATTAAAACAAAAAAAATTGAACTAATGAACAAAAAAAATGATTGCTCACTCAAATGCTCTAAACCAACTGAGAATGGTTGATTACATTTTTACAACTTCTAAAGACTTAAGTTTTGTGTAATTATTATCTGCTAAAAACTTAATATTATAAAAAAATTCTTTTTCCAAATACCTTAGACTCTTTTAATTGTTTATTCAAAATTATTTAACACATATCTTTAGTCTGATTAACTTCTATTATATAAAATAACTTCAAACATAACATGCATCTATTTCTGGAAAATTATGTCTGGTGAACCGTGTCCGGAGCTTTGCATCCGATGACTTATCGGTGTTAAAAAAATTTATGATGAATCTCCTACTTTGTATTTTCTTAGATATTCAAAATTACACATCTCCATCCTCTTTTAATTTCATTCACTTTTTCAACACCTCAATATCTCAAAACTCAGAAATCAAAAATCTAGACTCTCTAACAAAAGAAACATCCAATGATTCAAATTTTATTGAGTTTTTCTGATGACCTACATCTGATGAAAAATGTTCGATAAGAAATATTTAATTTATTAAAACATCACGAATCTTCATACTTAAAATATTCTAACAAATTGTGCATCTTCTGCTTATTGGTCTAATGATTTGTGTCTAGATGACTTAAATTTCGGAAACACTACAAATTAACATTTATCTTTCCTTATAAATACATAAACATGTATCATGAATTATTTATGATGTTTTAAGAACTTTAAATAATATCAAAGCATCGTCAAAATTTCATTGTAGAGTTATAAAACATCTTTTAAAAAACATATGAATTAATAACTTCTTTGTCTGATTCATTTCATCTTTATTAAAAATCATACTTTTTAACCAAAACAATGTCCAATGAACTATTTTTGATAGATTGTCTAATCAACACATTTTCAAACCAAATTCTTCATTCAAAATTTTATAAACTTCTCAGGAAAAAACTTATGAACTTACAATAACACGTATTTTACCAAATTTACAAAAAAAAAATTATACAAGTTATTTTTCAAAAAAAATAACAACATATTTAAAATAAACATAAAAAAATATATTTTTGGGGCATCAATTTTTTGGGGAAATATTTAATAAAAGTATATAAAATTAATATAAAACATAAAAATTCATCTGATAATTTTTTTTGATAGATAAAATGACATCATCATCCTCAAACATGACTTTGAGATCATTGTTAGATAAAGTGAATATTAATAGAAGTAACATATCAGACTGGTATAAAAACTTAATAAAAATTATTAATAAAGAAGGAAAATATATATATTAGAGAAACCCCTTCATGAATAGCCAACTGGTTAAGCCATTCCAAAAATGAATCTTGAAACTTATGATAAGAATTTGAATAATTTTTTGGATTTATCTAATCTGATTCTAGTTTCCATAGAGCATAAGTTGTAATAAAAATATATGAATATAAATGCATTCAAGATGATAGATAACATAAAATGACTCTATCAAGAAAAATTCAGGCATCCAAGGTGGGAGGTTTTAATGGAATTATTCAAATGAAATATGTTAAAAGTAACTTTATTCTCCACTCATGTACTCATTAAGATTGTATATGTTAATTATTTTGAAAGGATAGAGTATCCTTGAAATCTTTATTTGGATACAAACTTAATTATATAACAATTATTGAATTGGTTCTAACAGTTTATTGTAAAAATAAAACTTGAATAAGTTCAAAAAAAACTTATCTGATCACCTCAATATACTGAGGATAACTAATTAGAACATGGTAGGTATATGATTAAGTGTTGTATTGGATGTATAAATGGGTAAAATTATAAACTGTAATTGGGAAATGTTTTTTTTGAAAATTCTAATAGAAGGTCTTCCAATAACTAGTCAAAGTCATTGAAACCCAAGGGAAGAGCCAAGAAGGTAGAGGAATGATTCCATTTTGGAGAGTTTGATCACTAGATAAGGAACTAAAAAAATACACTTATAGGGGTTTAAGAATCTATATAGATATTCCACAATAGGTATTAATGATATATAAATACAACCTTATATTTTTAAGGGTATATGATACCAATTATAAATTTATGAATTGCTGTGAATATGTATAGGAGTTTAAAAATCATCATGGATTGATGGTTAGAGATTGAAGTATAAATTCATGTGACGAAGTAAGGATAGATACATTAAGTAGTTGGATATAATGGATTATTTCAAATACCTATTGGGTTAAAATAATTTTTTTAGATTTATCTTGTTTTCCTCTTTTGATATATGTGGAGTTATTATAAAAAATGGTTATTATTAATAAGAGTGATGATGTTTATAATTAAAATGGTTATTTTTGATATAATACTATTGTTAAATTATAAAACTTAAGGTATACCTCAATTTAATCTTTGATGTATCTTTTAAAAATGTGATTAACAGAATTGAGGAATGTTAGAGGTGTTTTAGAAGCCTAAGTTTAGAAATCCAAGGAGGTTGGCTCAAGGTTGCAGCACTAGGGCTACAAAATAACCATAGAATAAATGATACAACACCATAAACTATATTTTAGTGAATCCAATGCTACAAAAAATCTATATATCCCACTGGATACCTAGTGGGGTTCTCAGGACACCAGGCCTCGACCAGTGTTGCACTAACTAGCCGATGGGGGAAACCAACTCACTGATGGTTCCCAGATGGACTGTCAACAAATGATGGTTTTTTCTTTTCATACTAAAGCCACTTTTTAATGGCTGCTTCATATTTCTCAACCCCTAATTGACATATAAAACCAAAAAGACACTCTTTTTCATATTTGGAATTATCTCTCTCCTACCATCATTGCCTGAATCTTGGATCAATCTGGTGGTTATAAACTGGTGAGTTTCATCCATTATATCCCAATTATATTATTTATCTAAAGAAAACACTTAGATAATTCATGTCACAATTATATCTAAGAGTTTTTACATGATGTAATAAGATAATTGGAATTCATTAATAAAATATAAACAGATCTAGAATAGCAGAATCTTCTTCTCAATTAGACATAGACTGTTGATGGAAATGACTCTTATCATGTATGTTCAAATTAGTTCTACCCTTTTAGTGTTTTTTGTTTTTAGATATTTATCTTAGAGTTCTATAATGATGGATTGAGGATGGTTCTATGGATCATTGACACGTAACTTGACTTGGTAGGGAATTCATTACATTGAAACATCATTGTGCTTGAGGTAGGGATTTATTACCATATAATGCCTATATATATGGGTGTTTTGCATGATTGTGTGGTGTTCATCTATAGACCCATGATACCTATGTTTTATCTGACTCACATGTGGATGTGTATTGGATATATAATTCTCAGTTGAAATTAAATGATTATTAAATGAATTATTATATATCTTATGTTACATGTGTAGTTCTATGTCACTAAAATTGGGTGACTAGGTTGATCCATATAGGCTAGTCACTCTATTATTGGGGGAGAATGAATGATGTGATGTATTTACCAAAATCCATGTGTTTGGGTCAATATGTGGTGTGATCACCTACAACAAATCTATGATATTGGGTCAACCCATGGTGTGTTGCCGCTCCAAAACAGTAAATTCGGTTAACATGAGTATTTACCTTAATGGGAGGTATTACTATATCTTCTAATGGGGATATGGATAGATGATCATTGGCTGAGTACATCAGTCCAACATATAAAATCCCATTTAGTATGGAGCTAAGGCAGATAGATATGGTCTTTAAGGACCTGCAATTTTCATGTATATGTATAATTACTTATTTTTTATTTTCACATTAATTATTGTCATGGAATGAACCTATATATATTGACCTTAATTGGTTTCCCACTAGGTTTAATACTCACAACCTACATGGTCATTTCATTGCACAAGTAGATTTCATGAATATGGATCCTATTAAGGGTAAGGGCCCCATGATGGGAAGTTGAGTAGAAGCAGCAGGTTAGTGTGAGGTGATTCCATGAATGAAATTAGGTCTTTGTTGTTTTTCAAATTTTCTATATGTTTCTTTTCCTTATTTTAGTACATTGACCATATACACATGGGGATTCTTTGTAACGACCCAAAGTTTCATTAATGGAAATCCCTCTTGATCTAATTAAATGTCTCTTTATGTAAAATGTTTATATAAAATTTAAACTTCTTTGGTTTTATGTTAAGAATTTTGACGGTTGCTAATATAGCCATTGAACATTGATCACATGATTAGTATAAATATAGGGCATTAACAAATCCAATTTACTCAGACAAAAGAAGTGATGACCTCATCCAGTAGATTTGCTCCATATGAATCCCATTTGTCAGAGCTCGAAAAAGAGGTGGCATCCTTGGGTTTTTCTCTTGACCAAGCCCAAGCTGATCTTCATCATTTCAATCTCTAACGGGACCGTCTATGGGAAAATTGGAAGTTTATAGAGATTACCACTCGAGCGATGTTATCTGATCCACCCGAAGAGTTTGTCACCATCGCACACCTTACCCTTAGGTCTTATGCGGCTGTTTTAAGGGGTTATGTAACAAATCACTAGTACTATGTTCATGTATATTATTTTTTTATATAATAATGAATATACCTTCTTATCATTATTGACACTTTGTAAATAGTTTTTTATGAAGCACAAATAGTATTTTTTTTAGTTAATATTCAGATAAGAAATCTATTTAGATAAATTAATATATTTTTGAATTAAATAATATTTTAATAAATTATTATTATTATTATTAAATTAATTTTTATTAAATATAAATGATATTATAATTTAATGAATGCAATTGTAATTTTTATTAAGGTTTGAAAGCCATTTTTGTCAAAACACGTGATTTTTTGATAAATGTCGGTTTTTATTTTAAAAGTGAAAATTAACATATTTAGAAAATTATTTAGATAAATTAAATGTTATTTCTGGAATCAGTATGCTAAAATTATCCAATGGTTAATTTTTCATAATTTTCCGAGACAGTCAAATTTTTGGGTAAAAATTAAATACCGTTTAAATATATAATGTGTTTTATGACATCATAATTACCCAATAGTGATGTAATAAAATACTATAAGCTTTATTTTCGGCCAATATATGTTTTACCATTAAAATAATTTGATTTTGTGTTTGTTTGACTTATTTTAGAAAGCATTAATGGACCCCTCAAGACTTATTAAACATCTTGTGTTTTTAAATTATTTTCCATGAGAGTGTGACTCACCTCCACATACGCAACCCCATTATTTTAAGAAGTTAGGACTTTGGCCTTATAAAATATTTTTTCCCTCTTACCTTTTAGAAAAACCATGGGCAAAAACCATGAGCTGATTTGTGGTTTGGATTAGTTTAATGTAAGGGGTCCCAAACCTAAATAATAAAGAATTCACTCACCTTTCCTATATAAACCCACCCAAGCTCCCACTTCCCTCTCACTCAAAGACTTTAGAGTTAGTCCAAACTCTGCCCTACTCTCTCTATAATCCTCCCAAGGTGCCCCAATCTCCCAAGAAGCCTCTCTCAAGCCTCTCTCAACCCTTTGGAAGCACACTTCCAAGTAAGGGTTTTTTTCACCTTTTTTTGTCCAATTTTCTTAATATTATTATGCCATTTTAATTTCAATTATAAATTATGGGGTATGGTTTCGAACCTCCCCCATACTTCCCTATTATTGTTTGAATTATGGGAGACCCATTTCTCTCTCATTAAATGCCTCCCATGTACACCCATTACTATGCCGAAATTTCGAAAGGAACTTCTCTCTCCTCATTTACATTCAAGCAATACTTTTGTATCATGAATCTAAATTCCATTAAAATTGTTTGGACATGTATCAATATGACCCCTTTACTGTCCATTTCATGTAGATATGATGATACACCTTTTTCTCTCTCATCAACCATTTTTATGAATTCTTATATCACATCGTTACTCTGCCGAAATTGCACCAATTTTTTAAGCCAATGCCATTGTGTATTGAATACCGTGACCATTTCTCCATAAAGGGTATTCACCTTCATGCACATTTACTTATTAATTATAAAGTTTTATTACACATTCCTTTTTTGTGGAATAAATGATTATGTTTTATGAATCCATGTTTTATGATCCATGTGGCACACTTACGCATGAAATGAAATGTTTAAGAAGGGTGCGCCCTTATAGTGCTCCAATGCATTGGGTAAAGTATAGTGTCATGATAAGTCACGTGAAATGAGTGTTGACACATGATAATTTAAGTGCAATGAGGGTTTACTCATGCTTCATGTGCAATGATAATTTACTCATGCTTCATGTGCAATGGGCATTGGCTCATGCTAATTCCATGTTAAGTGTTGTTGCCACATTTCCATGTTATGATTATCATGATTTATCATGCATTTATGTACATGTTTCTATTGTGCTCTATTGATATGCCTATTGTCTAACATGTATTGTACTCCTCATGTATTCCATGTTTATTCCCTTACTGGGCTTTATATCTCACTCCTTTTCTTATGCATGTCCCCAGGTTATCCCATGCAATGCTAAGTAAGAGGGAATGTAGTGGTCATGTAAAGGAATTTTTCAATAAATATGTTGTATTTCATGTTTTAAGTTGTTATGTAATGATCCTAAGCCCCAAATACACTATACCCCTCAATCTTCCATGTTGTATCAAGTGAATAGTTTATGTAAAAAATCATGTTTAAGTTTGTAATAAAAGCAGGGTTGTCATAGTTGGTATCAGAGGAAAGGTTTAGTTATTTTTGGGATTAGGATTAGAAAACCCTAGTAAAGACTTAGATACAAGACTAAATACAATAAAAACTTCCCTAATTTTTTGTGAGAATTGAGTAAGTGGGTTATCAAGAAAATTCATCCCTATCTGGATACGAGCAGGTAGAGGAGACTCTGGCACAGATGTATCCTAGGGGTAAAACCCGAAAACACCGCTTTGAGTTAGACTCGAACAGGAACTGATGCACGACAACGAGTATTTCTGCACTCTTGGTTACGACACTCCTGGGGGATATGATTTGTTAAATTCACATGTTTAGTATGAACCCTTATTAAAGGAATAAAAAAAACCCTAAGAATATATGTTAGAAAGTAAATCACGAAAATCCTAGATTGAATCCTATAGTTTCATAAGTTAATGAAATAAAATTTAATTTATAAGTCATCAAATTTTGTATTTGGATTCCCCTTTATGTGTTACCCCTAAATTTCTTTTTATTCAGCCAATGGCCGGTAATAGGAAGACTCGGGCTAAAAACCAATGTGAAGATCAGTGGGATGACTGTACTAATGAGATGCCCAATCCAATGGGAGCGGGAATCGTGAACTTTGTCATGCTTCCCTCTCAGATAACTCAAGCTTTGAATAGAAACATCGGTCAAGAGGAATGTTCAAACCCCGCTAAGAAAGAACAATTCACTATCGAGAGCTTCATGAGACAAAGGACTCCTACTTTTAGTGGATCATCCGATCCCACGATCACTGAACAATGGATCAACTCCATTGAAAAGTTCTTCTCCATCCTTCAATGTTCTAAACAAGAGAATGTTCTCCTGGAAGCTTATCGTATGGAGGGTGAAGCTGATCAATGGTGGATGTTGATCAGAAATACAAAGCCTAAGGAGGAGATTTAGGCGTTGGAATGGAAGGATTTCTGGAAGATGTTTTTTGATAAATAATTTCTGTTCACCCTCCAGCTTAAGATGGAAAGGGGATTCCTTTCCCTCAAGAAAAAAGATGAAGAATATGCTGGAGTGTACGAGGAAAGCTTCACAAGGTTTTCACGATATGCTTCTGGCTTTGTCGTAACCCCCAAATGAAAAGTTGACCACTTCTTTGGTGGGCTTAATCCTAGCCTACAGAAACTATTAGAGATCCGTGACTTCGACAGCTATGAGGAAATTGTCTGATGTGCCATCAAGGTCAAAATGGAGATCGAGGAATCACATGGGTATCATGGGGACAAGAATCGTAAGGTGGAATTCAATTCTGGTGGTCCGATGGATAAATCCAATGGTGATAAGAAGATCCAGCACCCCACTTGCCAAAAGTTTGGAAATAATCACCCTAGAAATTGCCTCAAGGGGATGAGGAAATGCTTTAGGTGTGGAAGAGAAGGGCACCTAGCTGTTAACTGTCGGAAAGAAAGACCCACGGCTACGGCAGAGGAGAGGAACACTCCGTTAAAACCTCAACGCGTTGTTAATTGCTAAAACTTCAAAGAACCAGGGAATTTTCCAAATTAGTTCCCTAATCCATGGGTTTTCGGAGGCAACCAACAACCTCCAAGGTAGCAAGGAAGAGGTTTTTCCATCACTTCTGCCGAAGTGAACCTCAACAACGAAGTGGTGACAGGTATGCTAGTTATTAATTCAATAATAGAGAACATACTTTTTGATTCAAGTTCTATGCATTCTTTTATATCACTAAAGTTTAGTAGAACAATCCCAGCACCACCACAAATCATGGAAGTGAAGATGTCGGTGAGTACGACAAATGGGGAAATCATTGCATCCCATGAACATAAGTCCTCCCTTGTTATAATATGTGCATTGAATTTCCCGGTGAACCTCTTCATACTCCCTCTAGTGGAATTTGATGAAATTCTTGGCGTGGATTGGATTTCCTTATATAGAGCCAACATAAATTTTCAGGAAAGGGAAATCACCCTCCAAATGGAGAATCGAACCTCGATTCTTTACAAGTGTAAGGAGGAAGATAAATATTTTTTAGCTCTGTCATCTCAATAATGGATATTACTGCCCTATAAGCATGCGTATCTGGCTTAGATGATTGAGTCCAAGTAAGAAACCATCCTTAAATAAATGCCTATTGTGAGGGAATTCGCTGAAGTGTTTCCTGAGGAACTACCTGGTCTTCCTCCTAGAAGAGATGTTGAATTCTAAATTGATCTTATACCTGGGACTCTACCAATATCCAAGACTCCATATAGAATGGATTTCTTAGAGCTTGAAGAGCTGAAGAAACAACTACAGGAGAATCTAGATAAAGGGTTTATATGCCCAAGTGATTCACCATGGGGTGCACCAGTCCTCTTCGTCAAGAAGAAGGATGGATCAATGCGCCTTTGCATCGATTATCGTGAGATCAAAAAAATCACGATAAAGAACAAGTATCATCTCCCACAAATTTATGACTTGTTCAATCAGCTGTGTAGAGAACAATACTTCTCCAAGGTGGACTTGCAGTCAGGATATTATCAAATAAGGGTGAAGAAGGAATATATCCCCAAGACTGCTTTTCGCACAGGATACGGGCACTATGAATTCATAGTAATGCCTTTTAGACTCACTAATGCTCCAGAAATATTCATGGACTTGATGAATAGAGTCTTTAGATATTACCTCGACAAATTTGTGGTATTCTTTATAGATGATATTCTAATATACTCCAAAACCAAGGAGGATCATGAGGAGCATTTAAGAACTATAATAGAGACTTTGCGTAAGGAGAAGCTCTATGAAAAGTATAGCAAGTGTGAGTTCTGGTAGAAGGAGGTATCATTCTTGGGCCATATCATCAAAGAAATGGGATATCTGTGGATCCCTCCAAAACAGATGAACTTAACGGATGGCCGAAGCGAACATCGGTAACGGATATCCATAGATTCTTGGGGTTAGATGGATATTATCGACGATTTCTGAGAAATTTCTCATGATTGTCCAACCCTCTTACCAAGATAACTTGAAAGGTATTAAAGTTTTCTTGGAGTGATGAATGCGAAGAAATATTCAAGGAGTTGAAAAGGAGGCTTATCACTGCGCTCGTGCTCACTTTACCCACAAGTGGGGAACCTTTTGTGGTATTCAGTGATGCTTCGAAGAAATGCTTAGGCTGTGTGCTGATGTATAATGATAAAGTGATATCCTATGCCTCAAGGCAGTTAAAAATCCATGAGAAAAACTATCCAACACATGATCAGGAGTTGGCGGCGGTGATATTTTCCTTGAAAATCTGGCGGCATTATCTCTATGGGGAGAAATGTGAGATATATACTGACCACAAGAGAATTAAATATATATTCACACAGAAAGAGATTAATATGCTCCAGAGAAGATGGATAGAGATCATCAAGGATTATGACTGTTCAATACATTACCACCCTAGGAAAGTGAACAAGGTGGAAGATTCCCTAAGTAGAAAGGACCCAATTATTCTGTCAATGATAAGAATTGAGAAGGATCCAATCTTCTTAGACTTGATGAAGATGGACATGGGAATCATAAATAAGGGAAAATAATCAATCCTTTCACAAATGATTTCTCAAACGTCTCTTTTGGAAAGGTTAAAGGATGCTCAAAAGGATGATGTGGGAATTCCAGAAAAAGTGGAAGCTATCGAAAAAGGGAAATCCTCAGAGTTTAATTTTAATGAAGAAGGAATTGTGAGATTTGGGAAAAGACTATGTGTTCCATAAAGTTTGAAGATGAAGAAGGAACTTTTGGATGATTCACATAGTTCAAATTTATCTATTCACCCAGGGAACACAAAGATGTATCGAGATCTATGAGAAAAATTTTGGTTGGATAATATGAAGAAGAAGATCGTTGTATATACATCAAAGTTCCTGGTGTGACAGTAAGTGAAGGTAGAGAGGTAGAAGTCTAAGGGGATGATGAAACCATTGCCCATACCAGAATGGAAATGGGAGAACATCACCATGGACTTTATCACTGGACTTTTGAGGACATCCAAAGGCAACAATGCAATCTAGGTCGTGGTGGATCGTCTTACATAGATTGCACACTTGATTGATATTAGGGAGGATTTCTCATTGGATCAACTGGCACAAATATATATCAGGGAAGTGGTAAGGTTTCATGGAGTACCACTATCTATTGTGTCTGACCGAGATCCAAGATTCACCTCTAAGTTTTAGAAGAGTCTTCAACATGCTCTGAATACTGAACTGAACTTCAGTACGGCCTATCATCCTCAAACTAATGTCCAATCCGAGTATACTATCCAAACACTTGAGGACATGTTGAGAGCGTGCTCAATGGACTTTAAAGGAGTATGGGATCAACATATTTGGTTAAGTTCTATTATAATAATAGTTTCCACTCGAGCATCCAAATGGCACCATATGAAGCCCTGTATTGGAAAAGGTGCAGAACACCAGCATGTTGGGATAAGGTCGGTGAACGTAATATTCTTGGACTAGAAATGGTTGAAGAAATGGTGGAGAAGGTGAAAACCATTCAACAACATATCAAGGCAGCCCAGAGTCGACAGAAGAGTTATGCAGATAACTGTTGAAGATACCTTGAGTTTAAAGTTGGAGACATGGTTTTTCTATGCATATCTCTGTGGAAGAAGTTCATGATGTTTGGAAAGAAAGGGAAGTTAAGTCCAAGGAACATCGGCCCCTTCTAGATTCTTGATCATGTCGGGGTTGTGGCCTATCGACTAGCACTTCCACCTACCATGGCCAAATTACATGATGTATTTCATGTATCCCTCTTAAGGAAGTACATACTAGACCCTTCACATGTACTCTCTTCTAAGGTGGTACAGTTGGAGGATGATCTTTCTTATGAGGAGAAACCAGTGAAGATATTAGATCATAGAGAAAAAGTTCTACGCAATAAGACAATGCCCCTCGTCAAGGTGTTGTGGTGAAACCACAAGTTTGAAGAAGTGAATTGGGAATCAGAGGAAATGATCAAGTTGAGTTACCCACATCTATTTTAGTGTGGGAAAAGGAAATGTCGAGGGTGAAATTTCTTAAGGTGGGAATATTGTAACGTCCCAAAGTTTCATTAATGGAAATCCCTCTTGATCTAATTAAATGTCTCTTTATGTAAAATGTTTATATAAAATTTAAACTTCTTTGGTTTTATGTTAAGAATTTTGGCGGTTTCTAATATAGTCATTGAACATTTATCACATGATTAGTATAAATATAGGGCTTTAACAAATCCAATTTCCTCAGACAAAAGAAGTGATGGCCTCATCCAGTAGAATTTCTCCATACGAATCCCATTTGTCAGAGCTCGGAAAAGAGGTGGCATCCTTGGGTTTCTCTCTTGACTAAGCCCAAGCTGATCTTCATCATGTCAAGCTCTAACGGGACCGTCTATGGGAATATTGGAAGTTGATAGAGATTACCACTCGAGCGATGTTATCTGAGCCACCCGAAGAGTTTGTCACCATCGCACACCTTACCCTTAGGTCTTATGCGGCTGTTTTAAGGGGTTATGTAACAAATCGCTAGTACTATGTTCATGTATATTATTTTTTTGTATATAATAATGAATATACCTTCTTGTCATTATTGACACTTTGTAAATAGTTTTTTAGGAAGCACAAATAGTATTTTTTTAGTTAATATTCAGATAAGAAATCTATTTTGATGAATTAATGGATTTTTGAATTAAATAATATTTTAATAAAATATTATTATTATTATTAAATTAATTTTTATTGAATATAAATGATCTTATAATTTTATGAATGCAATTGTAATTTTTATTAAGGTTTGAAAGCCATTTTTGTCAAAACCCGTGAATTTTTTATAAATATAGGTTTTTATTTTAAAAGTGAAAATTAACATATTTAGAAAATTATTTGGATAAAATAAATGTTATTTCTGGTATCAGGACATCAAAATTATCCAACGGTAAATTTTTCATAATTTTCTGAGACAGTCAAATTTTTGGGTAAAAATTAAATACCGTTTAAATATATAATGTGTTTTATACCATCATAATGACCCAATAGTGATGTAATAAAATAATATAAGATTTATGTTCAGAAAATATATGTTTTAACATTAAAATAATGTGATTTTGGGTTTGTTTGACTTATTTTACAAAGCATTAATGGACCCCTCAAGACTTATTAAATATCTTGTCTTTTTAAATTATTTTCCATGGGAGTGTGACTCACCTCCACATAAGCAACCCCATTATTTTAAGAAGTTAGGACTTTGAACATATAAAATATTTTTTTCCTATTCCCTTTTCAAAAAACCATGGGAAAAAACCATGAGATGATTTGTGGTTTGGATTAGTTTAATGTAAGGGTTCCCAAACCTAAATAATAAAGAATTCACTCACCTTTCCTATATAAACCCGCCCAAGCTCCCACTTCCTCCTCACTAAAAGCCTTTGGAGTTCATCCAACCTCTGTCCTACTCTCTCTAGAATCCTCCCAAGGTTCCCCAAGCTCCCAATAAGCCTCTCTCAAGCCTCTCTCAAGCCTTTGGAAGCACACTTCCAAGTAAGGGTTTTTTTCACCTTTTTTGTCCAATTTTCTTAATATTGTTATGACCATTTAATTTCAATTATAAATGATGGGGTATGGTTTCACACCTCCCACATACTGCCCTATTATTTTTTGAATTATGGGAGACCTCTTTCTCTCTCATTAAATGACTCCCATGTACACCCGTTACAATGCCTAAATTCCAAAAGGAACTTCTCTCTCCTCATTTACATTCAAGAAATACTTTTGTATCATGAATATAAATTACATTAAAATTGTTGGGAAATGTATCTATATAACCCCTTACTATCCATTTCATGTATATATGATGAGAAACCCCTTTCTCTCTCATCAACCATTTTTATGAATTCTTATATCATGCCGTTACATTGCCGAAATTGCACCAATTTTCTAAGCCAATGCCATTGTGTAGTGAATACCATGCTAATTTCTCCACCAAGGGTATTCACCTTCATGAACATTTAATTATTAATTATAAAGTTTCATTCCACATTCCTTTTTCATGGAACAAATGATTATGTTTTATGAATCCATGTTTTATGATCCATGTGGCACACTTATGCATGAAATGAAATGTTTAAGAAGGGTGCGCCCTTATAGCACTCCAATGCATTGGGTAAAGTATAGTATCATGATACTTCATGTGTAATGAGTGTTGAATCATTCTAATTCAAGTGCAACTAGTGTTTACACGTTCTTCATGTGCAATGAGAATTTACTCATGCTTCATGTGCAATGGGCCTTGGCTCATGCTAATTCCATGTTAAGTGTTGTTGCCACATTTTCATGTTATGATTATCCTGATTTATCATGACTTTATGTCCATGTTTCTATTGTGATCTATTGATATGCCTAATGTTTAACATGTATTTTACTCCTCATGTATTCCATTTTTATTCCCTTAATGGGCTTTATAGCTCACCCCTTTTCTTATGCATGCCCTCAGGTTATCCCACACAATGCTAAGTACGAGTGAATGTAGTGGTCATATAAAGGAAGTTTTCAATAAAGATGTTTTATTTAATGTTTTAAGTTGTTATGTAATGATCCTATGCCCCAAAGACACTATATCTCTCGATCTTCCATGTTGTATCAAGTGAATAGTTTATGTAATAAATCATGTTTAAGTTTGTAATAAAAGCAGGGTTTTCATATTCTTTATCTTAGTTTCAATTCTATGATTTAAATTACATATCATTATAGCATGGTACTAATACACTTATTATTTTATTTTTTTGAAGGATTATTGGTTTCACTTATTAATATTTTTTTTTACTCTATTGTATTTCTTTATTGGTTGTCTATTATTGAGGGAATAGTCTCGCCGCAATGCCTCTCAGGACCTTAGTGCAAGCCAATATCCTGTTGCATATGGGGAGGAACTCATGAGGTCATGTGACCCTCTAATGGGACCTAGTTGTTTGGTTTGGGGTGTTACATCTATAACATGGTTTTAAAAAATGGGCCTTGATAAACATTGTTTATCCAGGATAAATGTTTATTATCCCATATATTTGTTAAAATATGAGGGAAAAGTTCCAACCAACCATTGGTGGAATATTTTAAATAATAAATTATTATTTTTATAAGATTTATCTAAAAACGTAAAATACCATATAAGACATGGTTTTTTATATTTTATTCATTACATAATCCCAATAAAAATAAATATGTTCTATTTCTTAACATGAAGGAGTTTTCTCGTATTAGAATAATATTTTTTTAGAAAATGAAGCTTCATAGAAAATATTTGAAGTATGTTTTGGACTTTAAAAGATCAAAATTGATAAATAAAATATTATACTAGACCAAATTAAATATGAATGTAACTTTATATTCTAAAATAGTTTATAATATACTCTCAAAGAAGAATAATGTAAAGAGTTATATTTTTTTACCACAATGATATCAAATAAAACTTAAGTAAAAATGTTTCATGATGATGATGATGAACTTATAATGAGTTGTAATTAGACAAAAAAATTTATTCACAATATGAAATTTGATATTTTTAAGTAAAGAAGTTTGAATACTTCTTCAAAGAATTAAACATCAGGAATACGATTCCTAGTCTCACTATTATTCAAGGAAACTTTCTTCATAGATGTCACTCACTAATGGAGCTTAGTGGGAGTATTTATCAGATGGTCACATAGTTATGTAACATGAATTAAATAATGAGTTCATAAGTTTAATAATAATCCTAAAAGTACAGAAAATAAGGTGTTTTTATGGTCTATGAAATAATATATGATTATATGGATTATTATATATAGTTTTGTTAGTATTATTAAAATAGTTTCAGAATATAAAATATACCACAAAAAATAAAGGTGGTATCCATTTTATAATTATTTCATGTTGGATTTTTACTTTATATGTAGTGAATTAATAATAAATATATGTTCCCGTATATGGCATGGGACTGCTAGCTGTACAGTGATGAAACGATGAAAGCTGGACATAATATAAATGTTGCTAGGAGAAGATTATTTCTTGTTGTGATGGTTGTCCTTGTTCTTGAGTGTTGGTCCGTTGGGGTTTATTTTTTCCATTTAAGTCTTGATGTCATGATGTTTTGAAGTCATGTATGGTTTCTCACTTTTTCCTCAAAAGTGTTCGAATAATAAAAATTTAATTTTCAGTCAATAATAAATATCTGAAAATAAAACTTTGAGTTATCCCTAACTGATGTTAATCAAAGAGTATTATAGTTTGTGATAAAATATTAAGCTTATAATGGGGATGATTTCATATTGAAATATATAATTCACTCATGAGATATAAAATAACTTTTTTGGTGATGGATTACCCACCAAGTATAACACATGGAGTGTTATGCACTATGTATTTGACATACTAGGGGTGTATGATCATATTTGTAGTTCCACATTACTGAAGGTTAGAGAATACACTTAACATGATAAAATTTATACTTTGATAACATTATTATGATATCCTTGAGGATGAGTTAATCAGGGGATGGTTGGGTATTTTATTGACCATGTATTCAGTTGAATTTAATCATTATGATATTTTTCCTCTCATATGATGAGCATGAAATATGGGTTCTCGATTAAGATAAAATGAAGTGTATGACCATACCTAGATAAGTAACATGCGATGTTCTTATATATTAGGTGATGGGAATGTGATATTATCATCCATAAAAATTAAAAAAATTTGATATATTCATACTTTGGTTCAGTAAACACTTGGAGAATAAATAATGTATGAATGGATATATGAGATTGGTATACTCCATGTCACATGGTCACATGATGTCTTAGAAAAATATATATTTTGATTATCAATATTATATATATGATACTATTGGTAGAAATAGATTTATATATACAAGTGTTTGATCAAGATTACACCATATCCTTTTTTAGATCGAGTAGCATTGATGATTTTCTAAAGTCTACTCTTTACTTACATTTATGAATTTAGGAATTTATATTTTTCGACAACGATACAATTTCTATGGTTTCAAACTTTGTGGTTAGTTTAATAAGGATTTTTTTTGAAACTTTGATAGATACTTTAAAAGTATTTTAGAGTTTATAAAAAATGATCTTTGGATGGATATTCACAAATTATTTCATATGATGTGATACATGGTCAAATTGATTATAACTATCCAAATGTGTTTTATAAATATCCAAAATAATTTTGTTATATGATTTCAAACATTATTGTATATGATATGATATATAGTGAAATGACAAAAAGTCTGTGTGGTTTTTAGTATGACTGGTATGTTGATAGATATATTCTTTAAATCCAAAACATATCATGTGATATTTTTAGCTATATCATATTATATTTTATAGAGTTGTCATATGGCATGAAATCCTTATAACAATGTAATATTATATTCCTTGGTAAGGAATATCATTTAGAAAAATATAGTGATATCACACAATATAATTTTAAATATTATATAATATAATATTGATATATCATAGCATAGTGATATATCATTTTTATTATAACATTAATATGGTAATTGAACATTAAAATTTAATGTTTGATAATTTTAAACATATGGTGTTTATTGAATATTATGTTTCATATGAGGAAACATTTGGAATAATCAAATATATTAATTTAATTTTTAAATAATTATATATATATATGGTCGATGGATCCAAAAGTTTTTAGAAACATATAATTACTCAAATGTTTAATAATATTAGAGTAAATTCATATAAGTTTGAGGATTATTCTTGAGGCATATATAGGGACTCCATAGTTATGTAAATGAAATCAAATCCATGTGTGATCCTTGTAAATTATCCCTAGCTTAAAGTTATATTCTCAATTTTCCATTTCCATTGAGAGTTACTAATATAAATTGGTCATAAGAAGGATCCTACAAAAGTTTTAAATGTTTTTTAACCCACTAATACCATAATAATAATGATTCCTTTAGCTGTTTCTCAATGATCTTCATCAACTGTGTGATTGAATATAGAAGGATTGGCTATCATTAGTTCATGGAATTCTCTTTATTTTATATTATGCATGGTTTTAATTTCAATTCCATAGATGATATTGACATTGGTTTATTTGTTTTTTTGTTGCTTAAAAAGTGTTATTCAATATTAAGAAAATATTGAATTTACACCCAAGGGTAAAAATATATATTATGAATTCAATGAATTACTCATAATTTTATTTTTATCCCCTTAGTCAGGATAAAATTATCATTTTAACCAAATTAAAAAAATACCATGAATAATTTCATAACACTTTGAAACATATTTTTTAGTCTCAATAATCTATTCATATTTAAAAATTTTATTTCATGATAATATTAAATATACACATCATAATAGATAAACATGAATAAGATCACAAAGCTTCCCCATTACTTCAATATAAAAAATTATGAACACAAATCCCAATAAAATAATCAAATAGAATAATTTAGGATATTTCACTCTCATTTGAGATTCAGTTTCCCGAGTATTCTCTTCCATTCCACTATGCCTTCATATTACTCATACTTAGGGAATAATTCATCCATAAATAACTTTCCCTATGAGATCCTAAATATCAATAGAATGATTTTTTATACTTTTCAATATCAATTTCTCCCAAATCAATAATAAGATATGGATTATGAATATACTTAAAAATTTAAGACATGTTTAAAACATCAAAAAATACCTCTATATATAGATGTTATTTCAATTGATAAGTTGTCTCATGAATAACTCCCAACACCTCTAATGGTCCAATAAACTTGGGTGGATTCTTATTGCTTATAAAAAAGATTTTATTCTTACACCAAGGAGAAACCCATAAGAATAAATGACCATCATTTGAAAACTATAATGGTGCCCTCCCGTAACCTATATAACATTTTTTGACATTGAAATTCCTCATACATTATTTTATTATTTTCATATGATCTATCATATTTTAAACCTTTTCTAACCAATGATTACTGACTCACCAATGTTAAACCAACATAGTGACAAATGATAAGATTTACCATATAACACCTCATATTGTGACATATCGATATATGAAGGAAAAATATTATTATTTAAAAAAATTTGTATTGGTAAATTATCTACCCATAAACCAAAAAAATAAAATAAAAATGTAATATCTCATCATATCTTCTAAAATATAGACAATTCAATCATTTAAACCATATACTTATAGATGAAATGTGAAATAAATCAGTAACAAAATCATGTTGCAATCCTCTCAACATATGAGAGGTAAATTGACCATCGTGATCATATATGATCATTTATGGAATTTTATGGAACTCCACCACTTCCACCATATAAATTTATGTTAAAATATCAATTATAATCTGATCCCTACTCAATAAAAAATGAGTTCATTTCTTTATTATATCTATAGTGTCCAAAATAAAATTAAAATATTTATGTTAAATAGGTAATTATGTGATGAATTCCACATATATAATCACAAAATCTCACATAAAATACTTTATGGATATAAAAAACATGTTGAAACTGAATGTTTATGCTTTAACTAGTGATAGATAAGTCATTTTGATAGATACTCAACCATTTATCTCTATTTACCATGACACTAATACTATTTATAGATATCAATATATGCATTTATAACTCATTGATGAACCACTAGTGATAAACTATAAAATTATATAATTAACTCATTACACATACCTTAAGAAACATATAACCTTCTCTAAAAATTGTTTTGATACTCACCACCTTTCTACCAAAAATCTTGTGCATCACCATGAATTATAAAATCTCTCCATAATTTTATCTTAGGATCAAAAAATGGAGACTCTATCATATATTATACTAATGAATATGGAACCACTATCTGATAAAGGATTTCTATTTCATAATTCTCCTCAAGATCAATATTAAAATATTCTAATACATAAACTTATATTCTTTAATAACACATTTAAAAATATTATCATAATTCTTTTGAGTTAATGTGAGAACTATAGGGTCTTAGATTTTCTTGAACCCTTCCTTTACTGTTCCTTGGGTGATGAGGGAGTTAGAAAAAGTTTTGTGATAGTATAGTAGGAGAGGGAAGGAGTTTTTATAGTTTTATAGTGAGATAATTTCATTATGTTTGGGTTATTACATGAATTGTCTGTCATTACATAAGAATATGTGATGTATTAGAGGTGAAAGCCATGCGACTTAGAAGTTTCTCTGTTTGAGTTGGGATTTGTTAGTTACAACGTGGTTTGTTTATTCATGGTGTGGTGGTTTCTTATGTATGGGTTTTCATATTTTTGGAAAAGTATAAACCCTTAAATATATATTTTACTCATATATATGGTCATATAATGAAGTATATTTATCACACTGTAAATATTTGGAGATTGAGTTCCTTGTTTCTTCTATTATAGTAGTCATTGTACCATAGTGCTTAGGTAACGTTGTGGTTTTTCTTGGGGTTGAGTGAGTTGGGAGAGAAGTACTAGGGAAAACACTGATATTATTAGAGGTTTGAACATTGTGTAATGAAACCATTAAACATTCCATAAACCCCTATTTTCTTATAAAATAAATGTTAATTGACCATAAGAAAAAGGCGGATCCACATGGGTGAATCGTGTCATGATCCTCAGATCTCATCCCATCAAGGAATGAAAAGCCCCTACCACACTATAATGATATGTTTTGAGGAATGTTTATAAATTAAATTTTTATCTTGAATCCACTCTATAGCCTCATCCCCTCAAACCCTATGTGGATTTGGGGGCACTTTGGATAAACCCATGCCATTTGATTCATCCTTTATGACCTGGCTTTGTGTAACAACTAACTTCTATCCAAGGTATTTCTTTTACCTCTTTTATTCATTGTAATTATTATGTTATTTATTTACAAGCCATAATAGTTTTTTATTTATTTTATGGGTTTCTTAATGATTATTATTAGAGTATTCTTTTTAGGATGAAGTCCATAAGATTCATGGGTTTGTTGTGAGGTTTCAAGTTGGTTTTCTTCCTTCATCATTATATTATAATTAAATGTTAATAAATGATTCATATCAATGTAAGGGACTCAATAATTGTACTTAAATTATAAATAAATGTGGTATAATTATTTTGGTGGTTTAATTGGTAAATAGATGTTGTTGAATTAATGAAGTTAATAATATGGAATTAATAATTGAAAGGGATAATGTTTATTCACATGCATAAATACTTTTTTTGTTGATTGCCTCATGATATTTTCTATATTGTGTTATTTTTCATTATTGTGATCCTCTATATCTTAATTTCCATATATGACATACCTAAACTATTTAAAAAAACGTAAATATGGTAAATAAATAAGGCATACCTTGAAGTTATTATTCTTTCTTAGAAATGATTATCCTGATTAAGTATCACTTTGAGCCTATTATTTAGATTATATTAACTCATATTAGATTATTTTACGTTATTTTATATTTATGTATGAAAAATTATTATCATAAATTAATATAAATAATATGGTAATGGAAAATGTTGATGATGTAATTAATTTTTGGGGCTGTATAAGCCCAATCTTGTTTGCTCTGAATTTATTTTCCACGGTTGAATCCATGGTAATTATTTTTTGATATTCATTATCGGTAGAATTATGACTTGGTGATATATATATGTATATAATAATTTTCCCTTGTTATTTTATTTGGATACTTGATATATATGGTTGGTATGGAGATGGTTAATCTATGTTGATATTTTTATAGTGTTGGTTGGATGCATTTGGGATTGTTGTAAAAAATTTGGAGCCTTGATTTATTGTTTTTTTCCTATTGTTTTTTTGTTTTATAGTTTATTTCTTACTTACCCTTCATGTATATTCTCCTTTAAGGTAGATACAATTGTGTCTTTTTACTCAACATTATGGAATGGTAGTTTATTTATGGATAAATTAATTAGGGATGGTTCTTAGAATTTTTAATGGTGACTTGGCCAATGATTAAAAGGGTATGAATACAAAACATGAAATATAATGTAGAATTAAAAAATACCTTGTCTTAAAATGGTTATTATGGATATCCAACAAGAAATGATGATAGAATTTTATAAAATGACTATTAAATGGATAATGATGAATGGATGTTGATGGCATAAACACTGATTAATATGTTCTTATAGAGGAATAACTTTATATTCCTTATTATTGGTTTTTTAGTTTTCACGTGGGACATTAGTTAATGCTTAGGTCTTAAGATAATTTCCCTTAAGATAGTTCTATGCTATTATATTCACTATGTTATATTATTTACTTTGATTCACTACTCAATTCAGATGGGGTGATAGATTCTCATACTTGGACTTGGGTTTTGTATTTTTTCCCATATCTAGGGTATTGAGGATACAAATTACTTACTACTCCCCCTAACCAATCTCCCTTTTTGGAATAATATATATGTTGGAATATATTAGCCATGGTGATTTAAAATTATAGTCTATTTACTAATACAAGAATCAATGGCTGATAGTTATATGATAAATAAATATTAAGTCTATGAAGTCTTATAGTTAAAATATATACATGTATCCAGGATGTAATGAATTATGGTTATTAAATGTTTATTTATGAACAGGTTGTAATGGATTAATGTATACTAAATATCTTCTTGTACTGTAACATATATTTGTTTTAATATATGATTTTGGGAATGTGATGGAGTTTTGGATAGGTTTATGTAGATGTGTCTATGATGTGTCAACATGGATGTGCACTATGACTTATAAAGGGTATTAGAGAACCAAGATATAAGGCATTGGGGTGAAGGGTGACTAGTTTAATGGGAAAGTGAAATTATGGTAACTTTTTTATATATACGTGATTCTAATAACATGTTATGTATTTCGATTTGTTATTTGGTGAGTGATACTAGGTGAGGATGATAATATAGATTACCCAATTTATGTGATGATTTTATTTCCTATATTTATACATTACGACTTTATTATGCTTCTTCAAAAATTTTGAGAAATGTTTTTAGGTGAATCATACTGAGTAAAGTTATATTTTCAACATAATATATATATATATATATGATACATATGTAAAGACCCGGAAATTTCAAGGAAAATTTTTTCTTAATTTTCTTTGGAATTTTACAAGAACGCAGTTTCTGACGGCGCCTGATTCCGAGGCCCGGTGTGCCCGGAATTAATTTCTGAAGTTTGGCTCTGGTACGTTCAGTGAACGAGCGAGCAGTAATTTCTATCTTTTGAACCGGTGCTTGGAATTGAAATCTGATTGCACCGATGAACTCGCAACGCCGGTAATCTCTTAAGAGAACCTTTACCGTAGTTGCGTTTGTGCGGGAGGAGAAGTTAATTTTTGGGGTTTAATTAAAAAGTGGATAAAATTGTTAAATCAAATTTTAACAATGTTAAGTGGTTAACTTCTCCCATGGGAAGTTGGTGGTGGGCCCACATCCATCCAACTTCCCATGTGTGGATATTTGAAAGGGTGGGGCCCACACGAACCCCTCCCCACCTTTTCAAATTCCTTAAACTCCCTAACCCTCTTAACCCCTCACATTCCAACTCCCCATTAACTCACATTCTTTAATATTTGACAACTTGATTAATTAATGAGGTGAGTTAAGTATGGTTTATTTGAATTTCAATCTTTTGAAATTCTTGCCAACACTTTGCAATTAATTAATTAAACCAACTTAATTAATTATTTTGAGTGTTTGAATTCTTTTGAATTCATTTTTCCAACATTAAAAAGAGAGATTATATTCTTCTTTTTGGGTTGGCATAAACCTTGTGGGGAGAACTAAGGAGAGGAGAAGAACTCTTGGAAGATCACCAACCTCTCGAGGAAGAACGTTCCACGTTTCCAAAGAACGTGAAGCAACACCTACGACTATCTTCAACCGGAGTAAGGAAGGGAAGCACCGCCGCCTACAAAGTATACAGAGGGTGACGTCTCGGCTCGACTTCACCGAGCTCTTCTCCCACCAACCTAGACGGAACGACGCCCGACCTCTGTGACGCTTGTCTTTCGCGGGTCGTTGAAGAACTCCGTTCTTGAAGCCGAGGTAGGGGAATTTATTTTGGAATTCTCTTATCTTTTGAGAAAAAAACGACGAGTGCGGACCAACCAATACCGGGTTGATCCGCAGATCGTCCGATCAAGCGGTTGATGATTGAGGGTTTTTTATTTATTTAATTGTTCGTGAATACAAACTTGGTGATGATCATGGTTTAAAACCCTTTTTGTTATCGAATAACGCGAGGGGGTCGGACCGCACAAACACGGCCGACCCTGCTCCTTTGTTTTCGTGATGGTTTCTTGAGGATGATACGAGAAAACATGGTACCGTCGCACCACACGATTTTATTGCGGAAGATATGCAAGGCGCCGTCGCGCCACGCTGTGGAAAGAAATCCAAGAACACGACGCCGTCGCGTCGCGTCGAAGAAAGTCAAAGGCGCCGCGACCAGAGCGGGACCGCGGCGGAGGGAAGCGATGTCGTCGCATAGCGCCGAACGACATAGGCCGCGGCCGGTTCCGGGCCGCGGCAGAGCAAGATGACCGGCGGCCGGCACTGGGCCGCCGGTGTCAGCGAAGGAAGGACTGGCCGTCGCCGGTCCTTACTGGTGAAACCGGCCGGCCAGTGCGGGCCGGCCGGGCAGTGGAGACCGGGGGAATTAATTTCCCCCAGCCGGGTCTCAAAAGCGGCCCCAATTAAGGGTCCGCGGTTCTCAAAAGGGGGGGGGGATTTGCCCCCAGCACGCGACACCCGAACGGCGCCCAGGCCGCGCAGCCGTGCCGGTTCGCGCCGCTGTGCCGGTCCGCGCCGCCGGCCGGGCCGGGATTTCCGAGCTGGGCCGGGTTTTCCGAGCCGGGCCGGGTCGCCGCCCGGGGCGGGTCGACCCGGTTCGGCCGACCTAAGGGGGGGGGGGGGGGGGGGGGGTCGGCCCGGGTCGGCACGGGCCCAGACCCCCAGTTGCGGACAACTTTTGGTCAAATGCCCGTATCTTGGGCTACGAGCCTCCAAACGACTCACCGTTAGCGGCAACGCGATCCTTGGATCGAGACGGTCGTTTCGGTATACTATACTCAAGGTACACCTTCCTTTTCGGGAGCCTACGTGGTTAAATCTCCATAGTTAAGCGTGCTTGGCCTAGAGTAGTGATTAGGATGGGTGAACTCCTGGGAAGTTTCTCAGGGTGGGTGTGAGACGGAAAAGCCAATAACTCTCAGACCGGGCGTCCGATTGACGCTCCGTCTGTTGCGTTGAGTTCCTGTTGACGATACGAAACTTTTGGAATCCTCCTCCTGAGAATTAGATGTAGATGGATAGTGGCTGGGTTGGATCGCACCGAAATCCAACCGGGCCCCTGGAACGGAAAAGCTGATATCTTTCTGACAGAACGCCCGTTTGACGAACCGTCAGCGGCGTTGGTGATCTCGTTGAAAAACGGTCCCTATGAGTATACCCTATGAGAGTTCGGGGTACAGTTGAGATACGGCCGGGTTTGGTTCGCTCACGAAACCAACCGGGCCCCTGGGACGAAAAGGCTAATAACTCACAGGCCGGGCGTCCGATTGACGCGCCGTCTGTTGTGTTGAGACCCCTATGACGAGGCGTTCCTTTGAGATACTTCTTCATGGGACTTTGAGATAGATGGAGTATCGACCTGTAGCTCGTGGAGCGGACCCTCCCAGTGACGAGCGTGCGGAGTACGGAGACCGTGTAACTAGCTGAGACCTGACGACTACTTGACCGACTCGACTTGGAGTGAGTCGACTAGACCAGTGGACGGAGCACTACTTTCTGAGGTGCAGACCCATGGCGGACGGAGCACTACCTATGTGATAGTGCAGACCCACGGTACTCGTCCGGAGGGCACCTCAGCAGGCTACTAGGGGGTGTGCACTACTGTGTTTGGGTGACATACCACGGCGGGAAGCACTACTGTGTCTGGGTGGCTGACCCGTAGTACTCGACAGGAGGAGTACTTCAGCAGTCTTAGGTTAGTGAGCAGTACCTCGGAGTCGTGACAGGACCACTGTACACTCCAGAGACGGAGCTCTTCAGCAGTTACGGTTTCGATAATGAAAATCCTGGTTTGAGATGAGACTTTTGACCTTGTGTTTACCTCATGATTGAGATGGGTCACTTGCTAACTTAGGTATATGTATGGGCATATACCTGGGTAGTGGATATCCGTTGATTTCACAATCCTTGTGTTTCCTCATGATTGAGATGGGTTACTTGATAACTTAGGTATATGTATGGGCATATACCTAAGTAGAGGTTATCTACTATGATTTTCTTTGTGGTTATCCTTGTTGGTTTAGTGATACCTTGAGGGTCTCGGGGTCCCTACTAAGTATCGTTATACTCACCCCTGCACGGGCTATACCCGCACCTCATTGTGTTGGTTGCAGACGACGGGCAGTGCTGACGGAGGCCGAGTGTTCGAGGACTGGACGATACCCGGAGGTGGACTACACAACGAGTGAGTACCCGGAGGTGGACTACACGACATGACGACTCACTGAGGAGGTTGACGGACGAGAGCGTGGAGGAGGCTATCTATACCTGCCCTTCAGGTAGGATCCGTGGTGGACGATCCAGGAGCTGCGCCAACTGTACCTACCCTTCAGGTAGGATCCGAGGAGGACGACCCAGGAGCCACTTCCGTCCCACCAGCTGTTGTCTTTTTCTGTTGTACTTTGTTCAGTTGTAGTTGTACTTTCTTTTGGGTATGTATTCTGGCCCATTTTTCCTTTTTGCACTTCTCTTTGTACTTAGTGTTTACTTCCGCTTATACTCTGTCGTGTTTGTTTACTTTTATAAAGGAAATGCCTTCCCAGTTATCGGGACTTACACCTTTGGTGCTAGTCGCCAGTCCCTGGCCTATGGAAGGCGGGCTTGGGGTAGTCACGGCATGGGCCCCGAGGACGGGTCGTGACAAATTGGTATCAAAGGAGTTCGGTTCTACCGCAGAACTTATGACTCTGACTTTTTCTTTCTGTGAAGCAATAGTGTTAAGAGTACCAAGTGTGGATTTCAGTTCAGGGAGTCCAGTGTTGGTGCGGGCGGCCGACGTATCCATACACCGGGACCCTGACAACTGATTTCCAACTTTGTGCATGAAAACACTGATTGCGTGTGTGTTTTCAAAGGTTTTCCCTTAAAACAGCTCAAACCAGGTTAGCTCACCAGGTATAAACGTTTGACCGTGTCACGATGTTTCTTTCAGGATGCCTTTTCACGGACGACCAGCTAGATCCCAGAGGGATGTCCGTGCTGACATCCTGTCGAGCGACGAGGCTTCGGTGCAGGGACCTCTTGTAGTTGAGGCACCAGCGGAGGCACCAGCGGTACTACCATACATTGGGCCACCGATACCACCAGCCCTAGCAGTAGGCGATGCACGATGCTTGAGTGCACTGCACGAGTTCCAGCGCCAGAGGCCACCCAGGTTACGGGGAGAGACGGACCCTCAGGCGGCTGAGGTTTGGCTGGAGGCTGTGGTGAGAGTCTTCAGGCTAGTGGGGACGCCAGCAGACTTCATGGTGGTCTTTGCTGCCAGCCTCCTTCAGGCAGCAACAGGCAGGTGGTGGAGCCAATTGTTTCAGTTTTGCGACGGGATGACCTTCACATGGGAAGACTTCGAGACCTTCTTCAGGGTGGAGTTTGTGCCAGTAGCTCTACACCCCGAGCATGTATAGGAGCTTCTGCCTTTGCCGTGTGTTTTTCGATCAGTAGCCGTGTCATCTGTGGGCAGTAGATAGATGATGCAGAGGTCCAGGAGGACCAGACTAGCAGTTGGACGATCTCGGGTTTTAGGACCGGTGGTGCGGGGCACCCGAGGTGGGGTCAGAGCCAGGCATGCCAGAAACAGACAATGTTACTCCTGCGGCGGGAAGGGTCACCTGGCACGTGACTGTCCGACTCCTCGTACGGTTGATCAGCAGGTGTTGGAGGAGCCACCGAGATAGAAGCAGTGGCTGGTTCTTGAGAAACAGCCGAGCATTGGCCAAGGCAGTAGAGCTCCGAGAACAGGTGGACAGGAGAGGAACTAGTGGATACGTCCCTTGTACTTCTAGTTCCATTTTGCTGTTGTATTCGTGTCTTGTACTATGAGATGCAATAATAAAAAGACACTTATCTTTGTTTGTTTTCCTGTCCTTTTGTTTGGTTGATACTGAGTGGTCCCGGTTAAAACTGTTGACTTTACCCTCACTTTCGAGATTTCTACTGGAGGGGACCCAGTGACCTCACACTGATGCCGACAGTGTGACTTGACCCTTGGAGGCGAGAGTGACAGTTGGATCTCTTAGTAGTTACGTCGAGGCCTTACGACGTCATCCATGGCATGAATGCATCATTCATGTCAGGATTGACTATATTAGGCAACGAATGTGGTTCATCCAGGGGATGAGACCAGATTTCTCTTATCGGCAAAGAAGAAATCATAGCAGCTCTTGTGAGACTAAAGGAGGTGCAGTTCATCGAGGAGCGGATGAAGACTGCACAATGCAGTAAGAAATAGGGAACCGGTGCC
Organism: Viscum album; assembly: GCA_963277665.1. Classification (NCBI taxonomy): domain Eukaryota; kingdom Viridiplantae; phylum Streptophyta; class Magnoliopsida; order Santalales; family Viscaceae; genus Viscum; species Viscum album. Next base: position 400,772,951 of record OY728148.1, read on the forward strand.
AGTCTTAGAGACTCGGGCGTGTTAAATGTTTCAAGAAGAGGAAGCTTTAAATAGAGATGAGTCTGCGAAGTGGTAGACATGGAGGCAGAGCTAGGAGAGCAGCATGAGGTGTTGTAAATCTTAACATGCTACTACCACCCGCCTTAGTTATCCCCGCCAAGCTCAGGGAGCTGGAGGGCGGTGGAAGAATGCGGCTGCATGCGGTCAAGGAGTGTGACCCAATGACTCTTGAAATGATTCAAGGGACAGTCTGTGTCCACTACTAGCTGCTGTAGTAACAGACGTCGATATGAATCATTCCTCGCTTTCACAAATCTTGTTCTAGACCTAGAGTTTCCGGTAAGCCGTGGACTTGACCCTCACGTCTGGAGATACCTTGGGAGGAGACTCGATAATCACACTTACGCCGATGGTGTGGTTAGACCCTCGAGGCGAGAGTTTCGGTTGGAATCTCTTGGTGGCAGCGTCGAGGCCTTACGACGTTAGTTTGAGTATGGAATGGGCAATAACTATTCATACTCAAATTGACGGTTTTTAGGCAAACGTAGGGATGGGTTTTCCTTGTTCGGCGGAAAAGGAAACCCCAGGCAGCGCAGGGTAACTCTTGCACAGGAGGGTGCGACCAATCACTCTTGAGTCGGTCAACCTTACCCTCGTGGCAGCAGCCTTTCGAATTCCAGTTCTAACAGAAAATGGAGACCTCTGGAGTTCGAGGATGATGATCACATCCTTATACGAGTCTCACCTCGACGAGGTTTACGGAGATGTGGCCAAGGCGGCAAGTTATCTTCGGGGTTCAGCGGACCTTCTTAGGTCCCCAGCTGGGTAGGCGGGGTGGTTTACCGCTTGACCCATTCACCGCAGTTGCACCAGGTGCACGACGACTTCCACGTATCTCAACTGAGGAGATACATGCTCGACCCTTCGCATATCATCGACCATGAGGAGCTGGACAATGACGATGGGGTGTCTTTAACGGAGGTTCCAGTGGGGATCGAGGATCGACAGGAGCAGATCCTACGAGAACAATCGATTCCTCGGGTGCACTTTCTTTGGCAGTACGGAACCTACAGGTAAGCACATGGGAGCGAAAGGCTCAGATGCGTGCTCTGTACCGCTTTTGTGACCCTAGTTTGTGTTGAAGCTTTACGGGGACGTAAAGCCCTGAGGTGGGAGTAATGTAAAGACCCAGAAATTTCAAGGAAATTTTTTTCTTAATTTTCTTTGGAATTTTACAAGAACGCACTTTCTGACAGTGCCTGATTCCGAGGCCCGGTGTGCCCGGAATTAATTTCCAAAGTTTGGCTCGGGTACGTTCAGTGAACGAGCGAGCGAGAATTTCTATCTTTTGAACCGGTGCTCGGAATTCAAATCCGATTGCACCGATGAACTCGCAACACTGGTAATCGCTTAAGAGAACCTTTACCGTAGTTGCGTTTGTGCGGGTGGAGAAGTTAATTTTTGGGGTTTAATTAAAAAGTGAATAAAATTGTTAAATCAAATTTTAACAATGTTAAGTGGTTAACTTCTCCCATGGGAAGTTGGTGGTGGACCCACATCCATCCAACTTCCCATGTGTGGATATTTGAAAGGGTGGGGCCCACACGAACCCCTCCCCACCTTTTCAAATTCCTTAAACTCCCTAACCCTCTTAACCCCTCACATTCCAACTCCCCATTAACTCACATTCTTTAATATTTGACAACTTGATTAATTAATGAGGTGAGTTAAGTATGGTTTATTTGAATTTCAATCTTTTGAAATTCTTGCCAACACTTTGCAATTAATTAATTAAACCAACTTAATTAATTATTTTGAGTGTTTGAATTCTTTTGAATTCATTTTGCCAACATTAAAAAGAGAGATTATATTCTTCTTTTTGGGTTGGCATAAACCTTTTGGGGAGAACTAAGGAGAGGAGAAGAACTCTTGGAAGATCACCAACCTCTCGAGGAAGAACGTTCCACGTTTTCGAAGAACGTGAAGCAACACCTCCGACCATCTTCAACCGGAGTAAGGAAGGGAAGCACCGCCGCCTACAAAGTATACAGAGGGTGACGTCTCGGCTCGACTTCACCGAGCTCTTCTCCCACCAACCTAGACGGAACGACGCCCGACCTCCGCGACGCTTGTCTTCCGCGGGTCGTTGAAGAACTCCGTTCTTGAAGCCGAGGTAGGAGAATTTATTTTGGAATTCTCTTATCTTTTGAGAAAAAAACGATGAGCGTGGACCAACCAATACCGGGTTGATCCGCGGATCGTCTGATCAAGCGGTTGATGATTGCGGGTTTTTATTTATTTAATTGTTCGTGAATACAAACTTGGTGATGATCATGGTTTAAAACCCTTTTTTTTATCGAATAACGCGAGGGGGTCAGACCGCACAAAAACGGCCGACCCTCCTCCTTTGTTTTCGTGATGGTTTCTTGAGGATGATACGAGAAAACGTGGTGCCGTCGCACCACGCGATTTTATTGCGGAAGATACGCGCCGCGCCGTCGCGCCGCGCCGTGGAAAGAAATCCAAGAACGTGACGCCGTCGCGTTGCGTCGAAGAAATTCAATGGCGCCGCGGCCGAAGCGGGGCCGCGGTGGAGGGAAGCGATGTCGTCGCATCGCGCCGAACGACATAGGCCGCGACCGGTTCTGGGCCGCGGCGGAGCAAGATGAACGGCGGCCGGCACCGGGCCGCCGGTGTCGGCGAAGGAAGGATCGGCCGTCGCCGGTCCTTGCTGGCGAAACCGGCAGGCCAGTGCGGGCCGGCCGTGCAGTGGAGACCGGGGGAATTAATTTCCCCCAGTCGGGTCTCAAAAGCGGCCCCAATTAAGGGGTCGCGGTTCTCAAAAGGGGGGGGGCTTTGCCCCCCGCGCGCGGCACCCGAACGGCGCCCAGGCCGCACCGCCGCGCCGGACCGCGCCGCCGCACTGGCCCGCGCCGCCGCGCCGCCGCACTGGCCTGCGCCGCCGCGCCGCCGGCCGGGCCGGGATTTCTGAGCCGGGCCGGGTCGCCGCCCGGGGCGGGTCGACCCGGTTCGGCCGACCCAAGGGGGGGCGGGGGGCGGGCCGGGTCGGCCCGGGCCCAAACCCCCAGTTTTGGACAACTTTTGGTCAAATGCCCGTATCTTGGGCTACGGGCCTCCAAACGACTCGCCGTCAGCGGCAACACGATCTTTGGATCGAGACGGTCGTTTCGGTATACTATACCCAAGATACACCTTTCTTTTCGGGAGCCTACGTTGTTAAAACTCCATAGTTAAGTGTGCTTGGCCTAGAGTAGTGATCAGGATGGGTGACCTCCTGGGAAGTTTCCCAGGGTGGGTGTGACACGGAAAAACCAATAACTCTCAGACCGGGCGTCCGATTGACGCGCCGTCTGTTGCGTTGAGTTCTTGTTGATGATACAGAACTTTTGGCATCCTCTGCCGAGAATTAGATGCAGATGGATAGTGGCCGGGTTGGATCGCACCGAAATCCAACCGGGCCCCTGGAATGGAAAAGCTGATATCTTTCTGACAGAACGTCCGTTTGACGAACCGTCAGCGGCGTTGGTGATCTCGTTGAGAAACGGTCCCTATAAGTATACCCTATGAGAGTTCGGGGTACAGTTGAGATACGGCTGGGTTTGGTTCGCTCACGAAACCAACCGGGCCCCTGGGACGAAAAGGCTAATAACTCACAGACCGGGCGTCCGATTGACGCGCCGTCTGTTGTGTTGAGACCCCTATGACGAGGCGTTCCTTTGAGATACTTCTTCATGGGACTTTGAGATACATGGAGTATCGACCTGTAGCTCGTGGAGCGGACCCTCCCAGTGACGAGCGTGCGGAGTACGGAGACCATGTAGTTGACGACTGCTTGACCGACTCGACTTGGAGTGAGTCAACTAGCCCAGTGGACGGAGAACTACTTTCTGAGGTGCAGACCCATGGCGGACGGAGCACTACCTGTGTGATAGTGCAGACCCGCGGTACTCATCTGGAGGGTACCTCAGTAGGCTACTAGGGGGTGTGCACTACTGTGTTTGGGTGACATACCTCGGCGGGAAGCACTACTGTGTCTGGGTGGCTGACCCGCGGTACTCGACAGGAAAATTACTTCAGCAGTCTTAGGTTAGTGAGCAGTACCTCAGAGTCGTGACAGGACCACTGTACACTCCAGAGACGGAGCTCTTCAGCAGTTACGGTTTCGATAATGAAAATCCTGGTTTGAGCTGAGACTTTTGACCGTGTGTTTACCTCATGATTGAGATGGGTCACTTGCTAACTTAGGTATATGTATGGGCATATACCTGGGTAGTGGATATCCGTTGATTTCACAATCCTTGTGTTTCCTCATGATTGAGATGGGTTACTTGATAACTTAGGTATATGTATGGGCATATACCTAAGTAGAGGTTATCTGTTGTGATTTTCTTTGTGGTTATCCTTGTTGGTTTAGTGAGACCTTGAGGGTCTCGGGGTCCCTACTGAGTATCGTTATACTCACCGTTGCACGGGCTATGCCCGCACCTCGTTGTGTTGGTTGCAGACGACGGGCAGTGCTGACGGAGGCCGAGTGTTCGAGGACTGGACGGTACCCGGAGGTGGACTACACAACGAGTCAGTACCCAGAGGTGGACTACACTACGTGACGACTCACTGAGGAGGTTGACGGACGAGAGCGTGGAGGAGGCTATCTGTACCTACCCTTCAGGTAGGATCCGTGGTGGACGATCCAGGAGCTGCGCCAACTGTACCTACCCTTCAGGTAGGATCCGAGGAGGACGACCCAGGAGCCGCTTCCGTCCCACCAGCTGTTGTCTTTTTCTGTTGTACTTTGTTCAGTTGTAGTTGTACTTTCTTTTGGGTATGTATTTTGGCCAATTTTTCCTTTTTTCACTTCTCTTTGTACTTAGTGTTTACTTCCGCTTATACTCTGTCGTGTTTGTTTACTTTTATAAAGGCAATGCCTTCCCAGTTATCGGGATTTACGCCTTTGGTGCTAGTCGCCAGTCCCTGGCCTATGGAAGGCGGGCTTGGGGTAGTCACGGCACGGGCCCCGAGGACGGGTCGTGACAACATAGGTGGGTGTTTGTGATTTAGTTGGTCCTTACTGGTTTATAGAAATTTTCAAGCATTGAGAGTGATCGTGGTCAACATTGGTGGAGTTTATCTGGTAAATTTCTATTATGGTCTTGTATTTTATGACATTACATGCAGTAAGATTGGTTTATTAATTATTATGGAATTGATTATTGGTTTATTTATATTTCTAAGATTTTTAGAGTAATTCCTCTTTTATGTGTGTGTTTATATGATTGGTGCCAACCGCCAACTCGTATCCTATTGGGCGTGGGATTCAGGGGTCACTCCTGCCATTATTGCCAGCCCATAAGATGTATTACTGAGGGAGGTGTAACAAACCATCCAAGGTCGACTTGACCCGTCACTCGAACTAGCTCACTATAAGGCTCGAAGCATGTTCCAAATCATTACAAGCTGGTGACAAGAAGCAGGGTACTATCCTTAATCATTTGGGATTAGTTTCACCCTAAGAATCCAAATAAAAAAATAATAAATTCCTCCCATAAATAAGATGAGAACCATCCATAAATTTTAAATACACACTATTAAATGGGTAGTGTAAAAAATATACAAACATCCAAACAGAACAAACATATAAATAATGATGAATAGATATCAGGACTTACATCAATTTATAATTTATCAACATGAAATATATATATAATTAGTATCCAATATGAACAAAAAACTAAAAATAGGATCAAGGACAGTTAGGTCGATTCATAATTTCCTTATGACCAAAAATCCTAAAATGATCCACATGATCTGAACTCCACGAGACCATCATCTCTACCATCCCAAACCAACCATACAAATTGGTAATAAATAAAATCCACAAAAAATCACGGCGCCCTTACCTTTAGCCATTTCCTGAAAAACCAAGTCTGCATATGACCAATGGTATATGCTGGTTGTGAGAAAAAATCCTATTAGTATACCTCCATGAATCCACATAAGGTATTTCTCTTTGAAAACTAACATCTTTAGTTTTAAAGTCACATTTTAAAATAATTACACTTTTAAAACATTTCTTTATAAATCTATTTGGTTCTTCTAAAAAAACATGTTTAAAATGTATTAATAGAGGAATAAAAATAAGAGGAAGTGAATACACATAGAATAAACATGAATAACTCATAAAAACATGAAATAATCACAAGAATAAACACCATCATGTATCTTTACAAGGGGATTAGGCACAAAATACAAGATATATAAATCAACTAAAGAACAAGAAACGTACAACATGGGATCTAACCAATGGGGTAAAACATGTCTTAGTCTAACACATTTTTAAAAGTTATTTAATTGAAAAAAATAAGATTGAGAGCTCCCTAGGTTTCATATATTCCCTACATTCCTCTCATGGGCTCTCTTGGTCCACTTAAGCAACATTCCATAGCTAGTTCATAACCTAGGATAGGGCTTTAATTGTCTAACCCACCCACACATTGAAGGTATCCCATTTTTTATACGTTTCCAATCACATAACCATTATAAACACTAATTCAATAAACCACACATCCCCATAAAAATAAAATATCAATCATAAGGATTTTTTTCTTCAGAAACCCCTTTTAAAATCCACTTGAACCCATAAATCCTCTTTGGGAATTTTGTTAAACATATTTCATTCATCAAGACCAAATACTTTGGAAGACCCCTTTAAAACCATGAAATTATAATCAAATTTATATAATAAAATTAAAAATGTTATTACCATAATTATAAAAAAAAATTCAAGGAAATTTAATGAATAAAAACAAAAGGAAATCAAGAACTAAAGTTGATCCATGGAAAAGTACCATAAGGTGGAGACACATACTTTGAAGCTATATTGAAACCCATAAAATTTTATGGAAACCCGTAGAACCAAGTAGAAAAGGCTCTCATAAACCTAAATCAATAATAAATCCCATTAATAATCTACCAAATTCCATAGGTCTGGCCCCTATGGAATGATATTGTTCTAACCCTCTATGGAAATGGAAAAATAAGTAAGAATAAGGGCAGGGAAGAGAGAAATAAAATAGAAACAATGTTTACCTCAAGTAAAACCACTAATGGAAGAAATGGAATCCACAAAGAATTAATGGTAGAAGGTATCCAAGCTAAGGGGGGAGAGTTTTTACATGAATTTGGAGGAATAGTGTCATGACCTGACCTTCCTAGGCCATAAACCGTGTTATATGATCCCATAGGTATCATGTAATACCTTGTTTTACTTTTCGTCACACCACATGATATTACCCACTAGAGTAACTTATCATACTAATGACTATACCCTTGGATCTATCAATTCACTTGGAAAGCATTATGAAGATATTTCATAATTGAGTCTAGGGATTCAATTTTTTTAAGATACAAACACACCCAAGGGATCCTATGTGCCATAGGTTTCCAATCACATAACAATTATAAACACAAATTCTATAAACCACACATTCCCATAAAAAATAAAAAAATCATTCATAAGTAAAAACCATTCCAAAAAACCCTTTTGAAATCCACTTAAAACTATAAATCCCTATTGAGGAATTATGTTAATCATCTTTCAATAATAAAAACCAACTCCTTTATAAAATTAATTTAAAACCATTAAATTTCTATGAAATTTCAATAATAAAATAAAACATGGATGAACCATACTTATAAATATAATTTAAAGGTAATTTATTGAATAAAAACCAAAGGAAATAAAAAACTAAAGGTGAGCCATGGAAAATAACAACTAGGTAGAGAAACCTACTTTAAAAGCAGATTTAAATCCATGAACTTCTATAAAAACTAAAAACACCAAGTATGAACAACTCTCACAAACATAAGTCACTATTAAACCCTATTAATAACCACTGTAAACCCTAGGTTATTACCCTATAAAATGATAGTGTTATAATACTATATAGAATAGAATAATAAAGAATAATAAGGGTGGGGAAGAGAGAAATAATAGAGAAATCATGTTTACCTCAAGAAAACCCACTAAATGAAGAAAGGGAATTCATAAATAATTAATGGTAAAATAACTCCAAGCCAAGGGGGAGGGATGTAACATGAATGGGGTGTAAGAGTTTCATGAACCGACCTCCCTGGGTTATAAACCTAGTCATTTGGCCCCATGGGTCTCCTTTAATATCTTGTTTTCCTTCTCAGCACACTACATATGAAAACCTGTGTCTTTATTACACATTAATTCATGAATATTACATAAGAGAAGACATATGAAAACCAACTAGATCAATAATTTTACTATATTTGGGTAATTAGGTACATTAAATTACTACTTAAAAATAGGTGGTACATCAGAATTATTGAATTATTCCTTAACATTATTATAATATTCCATCATTCTTAATACTTCTTGGGATAACCTGGGGACATATGAAGGAAATGGGTGAGCTATAAATCCCAGTATGGGAATACACATGGCATAATATAAAGAAATTATTACATTGTATATAATAGGAATTTAAATGGGATATAAAAGGGGTGAGAATCATTAACATTAACAAATTGTGATTATATAGCATGTTAACATATAGTAAATATGAGAAACTGGCAATAGATTTTAACATGAAATCATAAATGTAAGGACCCAACCCCGGTTGCACGGAGCCAGTGCCTTATTTTATTACATTGGCATATAAACAAGGAATATGTATCCCAAAGGACCAAGTTGTTTTGTAGCTTTTGGAAACAAGATACATATATAAGTTTAAAATTACATCATGAAGGGAAATACAACACTAATTTATTCCATTTGAAACATCCAAGAATCTTAGATTATACTTGCAAGTCACTCATAACTAACTTCTTCATATCCTGTGAAAATGAAACATAAGAAAGGGGTGAGCTCAAACACTAAATAATAGTAAGAAGTAAACTAGAATATAACATAAACATAAACATTAGGCATGGTGAATAATTTAAAACACATGCCTTTATAAATAATAAACATGAACACATTATGGCAGGAATATGAGTTGAGTAAATAATGCCATAATAAAACATTTTCATGGGTATTATACTAGTCGAATAAACACATGAAATTTAAATTAATAGCTTCATAATGAGGGAAGTAAATATGATAGACATTCAGAAACATTTTTCAAGGCCTTGACTAAGACGTCTAAAAATGATTAAGGCATCGGCTAAAACCATATATCAAAATGGGAATGACCTCGGCCAATTCCACATCTATTTGTCTCATGAGACCTAACGATGCATCAAGGGGATATAACGTGCCCTACCCATCAAATAATATGTCCAATTTATTCCTCATTATAGAAGAGATAAACATAAACAACATATACATCAATATTGAAACTATCATATGAAATGTAACTAACTTTCCCCAATCATTAAACATAAAACACAAACCATTCTGAGTAATATGGAGAATGGTTTTAGGATAGATCATCTAAAATAAAAATTATTCATAATAAATTTGATAAAACATGGTAGATGACATAATAAATGATTAAAACCAATAATACATAAGAATCATAAATATTGTTTAATTATACAAAAAATGCTCTTAAAAAATCATTAAGCAAATCTTGAGATAAATACTCTTATATTTTGAAAAGAAGAGTTCTTTTGGAAAAATCTTTGTATAAAACCAGAAATGAAGTAAGATAGTATTTTCATCATAAAATTAGTGATATTATAAAAATAATGGTTTCTAGAAAACATATTATATATTTCCCTTAAAAATAGGTAAGAATTTGAGATATTCCCTTGAATCGGGCTTGTATTTTGGAAACAATTTTGAAAGTTCCTTAAAAAAAGGGTAACTATACATAAAATAAGGAAGCTTTATAGTTGTTGGAAATATATACAACACTCACACTGATTTTATGAGGATTAAATAATAATATACAATAATTTCATTGAGTTAATTAGACAATAAAAGTAACCCGAATGAAAATAGTGGTTCTGGTGAGAAAACTCTTACCTTAAGTCCGATTGTGTTCCGCTCTTGAACTTAAGGTCTTGGAATATGAAATTATACTTACTGGTAAATTATTTAAGAACCTATTATACATTTATTTATTTTTTCATAATTCTATTTAGTTCATTTATTCCCATATTGATAAGTTATAATATTGAATTTTGTCATTCCGGGGTGTTCGTTTTCTTTATTTTCATAATCGGTTCACTTGTTCTTAAGTAATCAAGTTCACGTGGAAAGGATGTAAATATATATAATTGAAATTAAATATTATTTATGAAAATAAATAAGTGTTAATGTTCATTTATATCATTTGGTTACATGGACATATGATGAATTTTTAGATGAAATATTTATAACATTCACTTAGATTATTTTAGTGGTATTTTGATTATTAGGAACTAGTTTGGTCATAAAATTTAATAATATGTACGTATATTGGTTACTGAATATTAAATAGGTTATAATACATATATTAATGTATGGTTAAACCATAAAAATGGTTTCATGACCAGTAATGAAGGATAAATTGAAGAAAGAAACTTTGTCATCCACGAAGGTTATAAATTGGAACCTCATGGACGTTGATTTCATTTATAAAAGAGAGAGAGAGAGAGAGTAAGGATATTGATGATTGTTCGTCCATTAAAATAAAATAATCCCAGTATATAGATGATACTGGATCTATCATGTTCATTTGGATAGAGGAGGTGAGGATAGGATAACAAAAGAAGATAAATTGAAATGAAACTAAATGAAAAAAAAGGGTGATTTACCTCTTGAAGTAACCTCCTTGAGAACCTCCTTAAGGGAAGGGGTTTTGGTATTTTGGAAAGGAAAAGAGATTCTTGTATTTGGGTTGTCAGTAAATGATGGTGTGAAGGGTGGTATTTATAGTGGATGTGAGAGGGGATTTGTCAATATTATATTCATTAATTTATTATTTCTCCACAAGATAAGGAATAGTGAGTCTTCAATGACCAAGAATAGTAATTTTATTATGTGAATTAGAATAAATTAGTCTTAAATCAACATAACATCATACATGACTCTATAATTAGTGTATTTAGCTTATTTTGAAAATTATGGTATTTCACTATTCATCAAAAATTCAAGTTTTTTAAAAAAATACCAAAAAATTCACCCCAACCATTTTTGATGTGTAGAATCCAAAAATGAAGTCCATTTTTCAAAAATAATTTTCTAAATATGATTAATTTAATATTTTATTAGAATCATAATTTATTCTAAAAAAGCAGTTTTAAAACATTTATTTACTTATTCCAAAACATAGGTATGTCATACTTCCACTTGAATATCATTTATATACTATAATAGGTAAATATACTATTCATTAGGGTATATCACTATTCCTAAGGGTATGTAAATATTCATTAAGGTAGGTTACTATTCACTAAAAAATAAGTTTTCCTTATCGAACTCCAAATAACTTACTGATCGCAATCGTGTACGTCAAATTTTCAAAATTCACATAACATAAGTGACAAAATTATGATTAAAGGTCACATAGAACTTATTAGTTAATTATGTTGTGATTTCATTTGATTATGAAATATTTATAAGAAGATAATTTCTATTGAAAAAATACCAGGTCGTTACATTCTCTTCTCCTTACAAAAATTTCATCCTCGAAATTCAAAAAATGTTACCTAAAAAGATTTGGGTATGTCTTCAACATAAGCTCCTCAGGCTCACATGTTTCTTTTTCCATCTTATGGTTCCTCCAAAGAACCTTTACCTAACAAGTCATTTTATTTTCAATACTTTTTCTCTGGTATCAAGAATCTTGATAGACTCTTTACAATAGGACAAATCAAGATCAAGTTCTATTTCTTCATAGTTGAGTACATGTGTTGGGTTTGGAATGTATTTCCTTAACATTGAAATGTGGAAAACATTGTGAACTTTGGAGATACTTTGTGGAATTTCCAAATGGTAAGCTACGACTCCAATTCAGTCTATAATTTCAAAAGTTCCGATGTACCTGGGACTTAATTTTCCCTTACCAAATAGTATAATACCCTTCCATGGATATAAATTTAAGAAAACATGATCTCATTCTTGAAATTAAAAATCCCTCCTTCAATTATCAACATAGATCTTTTTCCTAATTTTAGTTGTTTTGATATGGGTTTAGATAATCTTCACCTTTTCCATTGTTTCCTCAACAAGTTCTAGGCCTACGGGCTTTCTTTCACCAACATCATCCTAGAAAGTTGGTGTAGGACATCTCTTTTCATATAATGCTTCACATGGTGCCATATAAATACTTGAATGGAATATATTTTTATAGGAAAATTCTATGAGAGGTAAATACTAATCCCACATACCTTGAAAGTCAAGTGAACAAGACCTAAACATATATTCTAAAGTTTGAATAGTCCATTCTAATCCTCCATCAGTTTGTGAGTGGTAGGTAGTGCTCAAAAAAATATCAGTATCTAGGGTCTTCAGAAGAATTCTCCATAATTGTAATGTAAAATGGGGATCAAGATCAGAAATAATTGACAAGAGTACAACATGAAGTATTACAACTTCATTAATATATAGTCTTGCTAAACGTTCAAGTGGTAAATCTTCTCTTATAGAAAGAAAATGTGCTGATTTTGTTAAACAGTAAAAAATGGACCATATCGCACCATTATTTCTTAGAGTCTTTGGTATCCCCATGAAAAAGTCCATTGTAATATCATCCCATTTTCACATAGGAATAGGAAGGGGTTTTATGACTCCTCCAGGACATTGTCTTCTAGGCTTCACCTATTGACAAACCAAATATCTTAACACATAATAAAAAATCTCCCTCTTCATGTTTTCCCACTAAAAATGTTCTTTTAGATCTCTATACATATTTTTGTTTCCAGGTTATATAGAGAAATTAGAGCTATGAACATCATCCAATAGTTCCCTCTTTATATCAGGAATAACAAGAACACAAAACTCTTTCCAAATTTCAAAATTTTACCTTCATATACGAAGTAAATCAACTTCCCATCATTTACAGCTTTAATTTTCTTTTGAAACATCTCATCATCAGCCTAAGAACTTTTTATCCTTTCTAGTAAAGAAGGTTTAGCAACCATTTGAAAAAGTAGTGATGTGTTACCTTTCTTGATAATTCCCATATTCATATTTACTATATCTATGAACAAAGTATCCCTTTAAACTCTCATCTTGTTCAGAATTCCTTGGTCCTTTCTACTCAAAGCGTATGCCACCTTATTTTTCTTCCCCGGGTGGTAGTGTATTGTACAATCACAATCCTCAAGTAGATCAATCTATCTACTTTTTCTCATGTTGAGTTCTTTTTATGAAAATATATATTTCAAACTCTTATGATCTGTATATATTTATCATTTTTCACCATATAGGTAATGTCTCCAAATCTTAAGATAAAAAAATTAGCACTAATAACTCAAGATCATGAGTTGGATAGTTTTTTTCATGAATTTTTAGCTTCCTAGATGCATAGGCAATAACTCTATCATTCTGCATAAGGACACATCTAAGTCCTTTCATTGATGCGTTTCTAAAGATAAAAAATATATCATTCCCTGATGGTAGAGTCAAGATTGGGACATTCACTAATATTCTCTTCAATTATTTAAAACATTGTTCACATTTATTTTTCCATATGAACTTAAAACATTTTCATGTAAGCTTGGTTATTGGGTGGGATAAATGGGAAAAGTTCTGAATGAAACACCAATAATAACCTACGAAACCAATAAAACTACGTACCTCAGTTATGTTCATTGGATTAGTCCATTATTTCAAAAACTTTGTCTTCATAGGATCAACAGATATTCTATCATTAGAGACAATGTCTCCCAGAAAGGAAACTGATTGAAGCCAAAAATCACACTTAATAAACTTCCCATATAATTCATTTCTTCTAAGAGTCTTCATAATAATGCGTAAGTGATTTTCAAGATATTCATATATTTTAGAGTATACCTGGATATCATCAATAAAAACCACCACAAAGTCAATAAGATATTCCTTGAAATCTCTATTCATTATATCCATGAAAACATATGGTTCATTAGTTAGTCCAAAAGAGATTAATGTAAACTCGTAATGTCCATACCTAGTTTGGAATGATGTTTTTGGAATGTCTTCCTTCCTCATAAGCAACTGATGATATCTAAATTAAAGGTCAATCTTCAAAAAATATTGGGCCCCAAGAATTTGATCAAATAAACCATCAATGCGAGTTAGGGGATACTTTTTATTTATTATTATAGAATTGATCTCCCTGTAGTCAATGCGCAACCTCATAGACCCATATTTATTATTAACAAAAATAATATGGGATCCCCATGGAGAAACTCTAGGGAGAATAAATCCATTATCACTCAATTACTCTAGTTTTTTCTTTAGTTTCAATAACTCCACACTGGCCATTCTATAAGGGATTTTTGATATGGGCCTTGAACCAGGAATTAAGTCAATGGAAAACTGAATTTTCTGCTCTGGAGGATGTCCAAGTAAATCATCTAGAAATACATCAATATATTCTTTCACAAAAGGTACATCTTCTATTTGAACATTATTTTCCTCACCCATAGTTATTTCATTGCCTTCCTCCTAAATAATTGAATTCAATAGAGCTACTAGGGGTGGATCTAGATGAGAATCAGATGGTGATGTTTCTGATCTAAAGATAAGGGACTCTAAACCATTCTCAAAAATTACAAATTCCTTCTTATTTCAATAGATCTTTTCATCATATTTTGATATTCAATTAATAAAAATAATTATATAAAATTCAATGGTTGGTATGATGATAAGGTTATAAACTAAATAACATTTATGTGATAAGGGGGAGACTGATCGACACGCCTTTGTTGCAATAATACATCCACTAGGAGTTTTTAATGACAACTCCAGTATTAAATCAAATTGGATATGTCTAATTTTATTGGAAAACTAGGAAGATATAAATGAATGTGATGATCCAGAATCAAATAATGAATTGGCTATGTTTTATGAAACGATTAATGTACCTTCCACCACTTCATTAGGAACTTCAATATCAGTGGTTGTGATCGCATAAGCTTGTCCCTTCTCCCCTCGCCTTTTCTATTGCTTGTTTTCTTGAATCTTTGGAAAATCATTAGAATAGTGTCCCATCTCCCAAAAATTATAGCATTGAACATTAAAGGCTTCTTTCTTCCCCTTACAATCACCAACAAGATGGAATTTCTGTACACATTTTTAGCATACTCCTTTTCATTTTAAGCAGGCACCAAGGTGTTTATTTCCACAATTTTCACCAATTTTAAATTCAATTATTCAATTATTCCATATTTCCTTATTTCCTTTTATAGAGTTTTCAGCAACCCTATTCTACTATTTTTTCCCATAAACTCATAAGACTTTGAAAATTCCTTTTCCATCTTGATATCACATGAAGCTATATCTTCATATGATGAGAAACTCTAGGAGACCAGAGCCCATAGGAGGAATGACTTTAGTCCATAAACGAATTGATCAATATTGATCCTAGGATTTCATATGTAGTCCACATAATTCCTTGATAACCTTGGGAAGTTAGCTTCATAATTTGCAACAGTATTATCTTCCTTTTGCTTCAAATTCAGAAACTGCCTTTTAATACCTGCTCGCTGTTCACAAGGAAAGTGTTTTTTAGGAAGATTTCCTTAAATTCCCTCCATTCAATCTATCATATATATTCCTCCTCCTTTGTGTTTTGGATTAACGACCACCAATGATCTTTATATCCTGATATATGATAAACTTCCATGATGACCTTCTCTCTTTCGTTACATCCCAAAGCGAGAAATATCTTATCTAGAGAACTTATCCACTATTCAGCAACAAATGGGTTTGTATTGAAATTGAATGATGGAGGTTGTTGTTAAATAAAGTGATCTAACAAATATCCTCCATGTGGTGGATGTGGATTCTCTATACGGGTAAGGTTATTATTCATAACCTGAGTAAGTTGTCCCAGTATAGTTATATGCTACTCTGCACCTGTCGCACCACCAGAGCCAACATCGTTATCTTGCATCAGAAGGAAATCCCTACATGGGATATGCACATTCATGTAGTTTCCATTTCTTCCAATAGGTGAAATTTATATATAATGGCATAAACTAGATTAGGGTATGAATCATAATATTAACTTATCAAAATACTTAGAATAAATTGAAATCCTACGCATAGCTAACCCCATGGTCACAAAAATGGATTCTTGGAGGAAAAATTTAAATTTCAATCCTTTATAATGGATTAAAAAGAAAATTTGAATTATCTTAAGCATATCCTCAAGGAGTGTCAATACCAACAGTGAAACAAGGCCCATTTTTGTGTACCAAGATACCCCAGGTCAAGCCTGAAACCCCTTGTTAGATCTTTCACTCCTAGGTACATCTGTGCCAGATCCACCTCTACCTTCTTGTATCTAGACGGGGATTTGTTTTCTAGAAATATCCACATCATATATTCCTTACCAAAATATGAGGAAATTATAGTATTCTTATATTTAAAGACTATCTTATGGATTTCTTTCCTAATAAACATTTTCTAAATCTAGTTTCAAAGTTTTCTACTAAACTTCCTTTGATACCAAATATAAGGAACCGTCCCAGTTTCCCAGAGCCGATGCCTTATTTTATTACATTGGCATATAAATAATGAATATATATCCCGAAAAACCAAGTAGTTTTGTAGATTTTGGAAACAAGATACATATATAAGTTTAACATTACATCATTAAGGGAAATAAAGAAATAATTTTTTCCATTAGAAACATCCAAGCTTCTTAGATTACGCCAGCAACTCACTCATAACTAACTTCTCCATATCTTGGGAAAATGAAACATAAGAAAAGGGTAAGCCCAAATTCTCCGAAAGAGTAAGAAATACAAAAAAAGATAATATAAACATAAACATTATTCAAGGTGAATAATTGAAAACAAACTCCTTTATAAATAATAAACTTGAACACATTATGATAGGAATATGAGCTAAGTAAATAATGTCGTAATAAAACATAATCACGAGTATTATACTTGTCGAATAACCACATGAACTTCCAATTACTAGATTCATAATGAGGGAAAATAATATGCTATAAATTCTAAAACATTTTTTCAAGGCCTCAGCCAAGACGTCTAAAAATGATTAAGTCCTCTACCAAAACCATATATCAAAATGGGAAAGGACTCAGCCAATTCCATGTCTATTTGTCTCATGAGACCTACCGATGCATCCAGGGGATATAGCAGGCCCCTAATGTCACATAATAAGTCCAATGAATTCTTTATATGAGCAGAGATAAACATAAACACCATATACATTCATATTGAAACTATCATATGAAATGTAACTAAGTTCCCCCAATCATTACACACAAAACACTAACCATTCCGAGTAATATGGTGATTGGTTTTAGGATAGATCATCCACAATAAAAATTAGTCATAAAAAATTCAATAAAATATGGTAGATGACATCATAAATTATTAAACCTAACAATACATAAGAATCAACAAGAGTGTTGAATCAGACGAAAATACTCTTGTAAAATCATTAAGAAATTCTTGAGATAAATACACTTTTATTTTAAAAAGAAGAGTCATTTTGGAAAAATCTTTGTGTAAAACGATCAGTGAAGTAAGATAGTATTTTCATATTAAAATGATTAATTTTATAAACATAATGGTTTCTAGAAAATATATTATAGAGTTCCCTTAAAAATATCAAAGAATTTGAGAAATTCCCTTGAATCAGACTTGTATTTTGGAAACAATTTTGAAAGTTCATTTTAAAAAGTGTAACTATCCATAAAATAAGGAAGGGTTATTGTTGTTAAACATATATAGAACACTCAAAAATATTTTATGAGGATTATATAATAATATAAAATAATTTCATTGAGGTAATTAGACAATAAAAGTAACCCTAATGAAAATGGAGGTTCGGGTGAGAAAACCCTTACCTTAAGTCCGATTGTGTTCTTATCTTGAACTTAAGATCATGGAATATGAAATTATACTTATTAATAACATATTTAATAACCAATTATAAATGTATTTAGTTTATAATAATTATTTTTAGTTCATTTATTCCCTTATTGATAAGTTATTATATTGAATTTCGTCGTTCCAGGGTGTTTGTTTTCTTTATTTTCATAATCAGTTCACTTGTTCTTAAGTAATGGAATTCATGTGGAATGGTTGTAAATCTCTAGAATTGAAATTAAATATTATTTATGAACATAAAAAAGTTTTAATGGTTATTTCTATCATTTTTTTACATGGAAATAGGATGAATCATTAGATGAAATATGTATAACATTCACTTAGATTATTTTAGCGGTATTTTGATTATTAGGAAATTTTTTGGTCATAAGATTTAATAATATGTACATATACTAGTTCCTGAATATTAATTAGGTTATAATTAATATATTATTTTTTGGTTAAACCATAAAAATGGTTTCATGACCAGAAATGAAGTATAAATTGAATAATGAAACTTCATCATCCACAAAGGTAATAAATTGGCACCTCATGGACGTTGATTTCGTTTATAAAAAATAGAGAGAGAGAGTAAGGATGTTGATGATGGTTCTTCCATTCACATGATATAATACCAGTATATATATGATACTAGATCAATCATGGTAATTTGGACAGAGGAGGTGAGGATATAATAAAAAATAAGATAAATTGAAGTGAAACTAAATGAAAAAGAAGGGTGCTTTACCTCTTGAAGTAACCTCCTTGAGAACCATCTTAAGGGATGGGGATTTGGTATTTTGGAAAGAAAAATAGCTTCTTGGACATGGGGAGTGACTGGGAAGATGATTGGGCAGATTTTAGACAAGTCTTGAAGCTTGATAGGTGTAAGGAAATGAGGGTGTGAAGGGTGGTATTTATAGTGGAGGGGAGAGGGGATTTATCAATATTATATTCATTATTTTATTATTTCTCCCAAGAGAAGGAATAGTGAGTATTACATGACCAATAATAGTAATTTTATCATGTGAATCCAAATAAATTTGTCTTATATCAGTAGAACATCATACATAACTCTATAATTAGTGTATTTAGCTTATTTTGTAAATTATGGTATTTCACTATTCATAAAAAATTCATGTTTTTCAGAAAATTCCCAAAAATTCACCCCAACCATTTTTTAATGTGTGGAATCCAAAATGGAATTCCATTTTTCAAAAATAATTTTCTAAATATTATTAAATTAATATTTAATTAAAATCATAATTTATTCTAAAAAAAGAAGTTTTAAAACTTTTATTTACTTATTCCAAAACATAGGTATATCATACTTCCACTTGAATATTATTTATATACTACCATAGGTAATATTACTATTCATTATGGTGTATCACTCTTCATAAGGGTATGCTACTATTCATAAGGGTAGGTTACTATTCACCAAAAAATATTTTTTCTTATTGGACTCCAAATAACTTACTGATCGCAACCGTATATGCCAGATTTTTAAAATTCACATCACAGAAGTGAAAAAACTATGTTTAAAGGTCACATAGCCCTTAGTAGTTCATTATTTTGTGATTTAATTTGATTATGACATATTTATAAGAAGGTATTTTCCATTGAAAAAATATTGGGTCCTTACAATAAACATAGGTCAAGGATAACGCCAAGACATCATAACATGGTGGAAAAATTACTATTATGTATTGGATTCACTCCTTAATCCCTTGAACAGATTATTTTGAGACTAAAACATCACTCAATGCATTGGAGTGCTAGATATTTCTGGTCACACCCATCCCTTTCTTATCATGTACATGCACACGTATGCCACATTTATCATTAATCATAGGATCATATTTTATCACATTTAATTCCATGCTCAAGGAGTTAGGAGTAAATACATGGAATTTCCCAATAAAAGTTTTATAGGTATATCTAGGTGAATACCCTTGATTGAAAATAGTGATGGAATTCATAATACAAAGGTTTGACCTAAAAAAATCACAGTGAAATTTTGACAGCATGAAAACAATACTTATTGATTCATAAAATGGTTTAATGATAGAAAAATGGGTCTATAATCATTTGTAAATAAAATTTATAGTAATAAGGATGTGGAAAAAACATATCTAAACATTAATAATTGGAAATAAAATGCATAAAATGATTAAGGTTCTTGAATAAAGAGAAGGAAATGAACCCTTATTAAATTTCAACATAGATAAATTCTATAATGAGAGGGGATAAATGATATATAATTATTAAAAAATAAATTATATCGTATAGGTATCTTTATTAATTAATCAAAATATAACCAATTGATATTCAAACGTCTAAATACAAATAAGGTGCTTGAATTGAATAGAATAAAGAGAGAGGACCCTTACCTTAATAGGGTGATTAAAAAATCTTGTAAAGAGATTCTCTAGAGATTTAGATAACCTTTTGAGGACTCTAGAGAGGGTAGGGTAGGGTCATTATGTCATACAAGGTTTTTAGTGTATATTAACAGAATCTTGGGTCAGTTTATATAGGAAAAGAGAGGGGTATTCTTTATTAATTCCCAAACATAGGTTTTTGACTCTATAATAAAGTAATAAAAGAACCAACCATACCATTATTTTTCCAATGTTTTCAACCAAATAAAAGTGGTTTTAATTATTTTATATGTTCAGGGGGTGAACTCAATAAAATATTACCCTTGGTGATGTTGGAGTGATTCATGTTCTTAAAGATATAATTTTAAAACCATAAATTCTAAAATAGGTTTTGGAAAATTCATAAAAAATTTATAAAATTAATCAAATAACCAAAAATCATATCATTTTAATTATTAAACATTTTTTTTTTAAATTGTTCAAATGCCGATTGAAACCGCAAAGCATTTCGAAACTGGAAATGTAAGATCAATCGTAGGGGAAACAAATTGTTGAGAAAACAAATATTGAATTTGAGTGTGATGATAATAATAACCAATAGAAATACAAATACAAAAGAAATACAAGAAGTAGAGAACACAATGTAGAGCCAAAATTTCATATAATTTCATTAGCATTACACCATATTTATAGAGTACATGAGATCTGATCCAACGGTGATAATATGAAAGGTTGGTCATTAAGAGGGAGATTAATTGGGAATTGAAGAGTCATCATTATTGTCATAATTATGACATCCATTAATAATATTTCATAACACTCCCCATTGGATGTCATAATTTAATGGAACATTATTTAATCTTCACTTAAAAAAACCCTTTGGTAAAAATAAGTGAAGCCAAAATAAATGAATTCCATGTCATGCTACCTCATTAAAAACCTTATCAGGAAAACCTAGTGGGAAAAAACTAATGAAGGGAAAAAGAGTGCAGTGTTCCCAACTCCCCATGATTATATCATTTAGTTATGTCTTCAGGACATCAATTAATATTATTATTTAATTATGTCTTTAGGACATGGGAGGAAGACCATATGTAATAATGAATGGACTCATTAAAAATTAAAACTCGTGGGGAAGACTAAAAATTTCCATTAATTATATATATCCATTATAAATTATAACATTCCTTGGATATCTGTTATGATGTATGATTGACTCATTAAAAATCTCATAAATGAGAAAACCTTCAGGGGAAAACACTTGATTAGGAAAAAAAGAGTACAATAACCTCAAGTCCCCAGAGTGTTGCCTCGTTAAAAACCTTATCATGAAAACCCAATGGGAAAAACTTGACGAAGGGAAAAGGAGTACAACAGTTACATCTACCATTCATAATGATCATAATTTAACTCATAGAATGTCAATGATCAATTCATAACCAAAATATTTAGTTTTGAATTTTGGAATAATAATAACTTATACCCTTTATATTTCAATGAATGGGGAAGAACATTACCTTGCATCATAATATGATTTATTGTTATTTGAAAGGTACATATTCACATGTACATTTATATCCCTTAGGGATAAATAAAATGTTCATTTATATTTAATCCTTATGGGATAAGTATGTTCTTCATCAACCCCTTATGTATGAAATATATCACTCTTGGAAACAAGTGATTTAATTATTCATTAAGGGTAAAACCATTCCAAAATTTAATATTTCTTCTTCAGGATGATTAATTCAAAATAAAAGGACATTCCTTGTAAGTCATTTATTTCAAAAAACACTTCAAGAGTTTAGATGTTTTTAAAAACACTTTAATAATATGATGAATACAATGATTCATACAAACCATGAGATAATAAATTCAATTTATATTATTCCTTAACTTAATATGGATAAATCTTATTCAGTTCACTGCATAATTTATCAGATTGGGTGAAAATTCCATAATTTTGAATATGATTTTCTTCATTTCAAATCTTTCTGGGATTCATATAAATATCCAAATATACAAGGAAGGATATTTCTTATAATAAGATCATTGATATTCAATAGTATTTATATTTTGGATAATCAATCCAGAACTTTATATGTTGAACATTTCATAAGTTCCATTAATAATTTTGGCCAATTATTATGATTTCGACATCTATAAAAATCCATAGTCATCAATGAGTTTTAAAAGAATTCATAGAAAATATATCATCAACAACATTTGATTGAGATATCATATTTTTTCTGGTACCAGTGTCTCTTCAGGGACAATACCTAAAAATGTATAATGTTGTTGATATATTTATTTTCCTGTTCAAGTGAAAATTTATTTATTGCTTTCTACTCATGATGAAAAATGATTTTATATAATTAGTTCAACCACACTTCAGGTGTGTATAATCAGACTATTTATTTCCAACACTTTAAATTCATGTAAGTGTTGTGAGAATTTTTTCAATCATTCTGAAGGACCATATAATATATGATACTCATCGTTTCTTTTAATCAACATGTATAACATGCAATGTATACTCACCAGAAGAAAATAACACATGTGATCATTTAGTGGATGCATTTTCATATAGATGGTTCTCATGGTAGGTGGGAATTCCCATATATACTTCTTCATAAGTATATGAGAAATTTATTTCCATAATATCTACTAATGATATAAATAATTTACCTAAAAAATGGGTACCTCAAGGTAAATTATCATACAAGGGGAATTCATAATGACTTAATGATAATAAATTCATTGATAATTTTGCAGACATGCATCCATTAAATAAATTCATCATTATCCCCTGATGGATGTCTAATATGTTATCAATAAATTGATGCTCGTGTATACTTGAAAATATCTTTCATTATAATTGATCCTAGATGGCCTAAATCATCATGTCATATATTTGAATTTCTATGATCAGTAAAATTCTGGTTTACCATGATTTATTCGATTGTGCATAACAAATTCTTTATAATCACTTTTATGAATGATTTTTACATATCTCGGTACCACTTTTGTCTCCATATGATATTCATTTTCAAGAATAACATTCATATATATCATTGAGACTTTAGATATAACCAATCATTATGAATTTTTACTACCAGGTAGGAATATATTCTCTCTTTTGGATTCGTTTATTAATTTTCACTATCGGTAAATGTAATTATATGAGCATATACTAATGCATATATGAGTTCTTTTGAATAATTTAATCAAAATAATATTTATAAATATTTTTATTCAAGATATACATATATAAGACCTAAAATATCTTTCATTGTGAAAAATCATATTTTTCATTATAATTTTCAGTTACGGTGGTTGATGAAATCATAATATAATCATAACGGGTTAGGCCCATCACCAAGTGGATTATTGTACAATTTAGAACTTTTGTCCAATATTTTTTGGAACTTTGGGCCCAAATATTATTTTAAAATACACCTATCTAGGATAAGAGCCCCCACATATTTTGAAGTTGGTGAATGTGGTAGCGAGAACCAATGTGGAAGAATATTTTGGATTCACAACACACTTTATCACTATCCAAAATTATAATTCATAAACAACATTCACTTTATCAAATGAAAGATAAATCATTTGATAAAACATCATCAACCCTCAAATATTCATGATATCATAAATCATATCAAAAAAGTTCATAAATAATTTTATTCGCATTAAGGAATGATATATAGTAATTGATAATAAATTCACATAGGGGAATTCATTCATTCATAGGATTTAATGATCCATGAATGAAAATTTATCATTCATCAGTAATGATCATCTTGCATAAATGATAAATTTTATTGACTATGATGATCATTGTTTTAACCACTTCAGGTGGTAAAATCATTTTCATAATATATAACTGATTATCAAAACTATGTAATTCAATCATTTCATTTATGAATTATATGAACAATAATATCCACTCTAGGGGATAAATAAATTACATGAGATGATATTGATAATCCATAAGAATATGATAAATAATAATGTTTCCCTAGATATTGTTGCTGTAGGAACAATAAATGATAAATGTAGATATTATTCAATATAATGACAAAGGACATTATTTTTATATCATCCTTCAGGGATGCATTATTTTATAAATATTAATAAAATTCATTGTGCTCTAAAAATATTTACTATCATCAAACAACTTCTAGTGGTTATATTATTATTATTTGTTATAAAAAAATATAACACAATGATCATTCTCAAAACATCATATTCACCTCGAACTTTATTTATAATAAAACCAGGTATATTTTCATTCACTTCGTGGAATGAAATAAATAATTTTCAATAAATATTCTCATTCACTCTAGGGAATAGAATAAAATTATTTTTTTGAGTTTTATAGTGTCTTCAAGACAATTGCATGAATATTCAATTCATCAATTTCATAAATTTCATCCACTTCAGGGGATTAACAGATATAAAATATATTTATGCTTTTTCGTCAAGAATATTTAATTTATCTAAAACATTTTATATGAAATAAAATAAATAGAGAATAAATAAAACAAATATCTACAAATATTCAAAGTAAATATCATCTTCATTATGAGCCTTTATATATCATAATCAAACTTTTCACCTTTAGGGTGAACAAACGAACACGTGATATGAAATTTTATGGTTCATGGAATGATTAGCGAACTTTGGATCAGCGTATAATAGGTATGGGATGATAAAAAAACTTCGGATCAACGTACGATGGGTACGCAATGTTCATCAAACTTCGGCTTGACGTATGATGGGTACACGATGATCAACAAACTTCAGCTCGATGTACGATGGGTACGTGATGTTCATGAAAATTTTCCTCGACGTACGATGGGTACATGATGTTCATCAAAATTTGGCTTGACGTGCGACGGATACGCAATGATCATCAAACTTCGGCTCGACGTACAACGGGTACATGATGTTCATCAAACTTCGACTCGACGTACGACGGGTACGTGATGTTCATCAAACTTCATCTTGGCGTAAGATGGGTATGCGATGATCAAAAAACATCAGCTCAACGTATGACAAGTACATGATTTTCATCAAACTTCGTTTCGATGTACGATGGGTACGAGATGTTCATAAAAATTAGGATCAACGTACGATGGGTACATGATTTTCATAAAACTTCGGCTCGATGTAAAACAGGTATGTGATGATCAATAAACTTCAGTTCAATGTACGATAGGTACGCGATGTTCATCAAACTTCGGCTCGACGTACGATGGGTATGATATGTTCATCAAACTTCAGCTCGACGTACGATGAGTACACGATGATCAACAAACTTTGGCTTGACGTACGATGGGTACACGATGTTCATCAAACTTTGGCTCGATATGCGATGGGTACGTGATGTTAATAATTCAAAACATTATGGTGGTGTATTCATTAATTCATTTGATAAATGATTTTTGTCTTGACATCAACCACATCAGTTATTAATCAAAAAAATTCTCTTGAGGGAATGAAGTGAAATTTGTCAATTGTGAGTCATTACAGCTCTTCAGGAGCTCATTATTTTTCCCGCAATAAAAGATTATGAAAATAATATATTATTTTCAGATTTATCAAGAGGGGAAAAATAAATGTAACAATATCTTAAATATAAAATATGGATCACCTTTTGATGTATCTCCTCGAATGAGTGGAGTCGATGCACATGCGAAAGAGTATGTCAAAATAAAAATGTTTATAAAAACATGTGACATAGCTTTTTCCTATGATATTTTTCTTATACTGATGATGGGGATTAAGAAAATGATGTCACAATGAAAAATGCAGAGAAGACGATCATGTTGATAACATGTTGTGAAATTGATCGAATTTCGATTGAAACCGCGAAGCATTTCGAAACCAGAAATGTAAGATCAATCGTAGGCGAAGCGAATCGTTGAGAAAGAGAATGTAGAATTTCCATATAAAGATAATAAAAACAAATGGAAATAAAAATAAAAAATAAATACAAGTAGTATAGAACACAATATAGATACAAAAGTTCATATCATTTCATTAACATATCGCCATATTTATTGAGTACATGAGATCTGATCCAACGATGAGAATATGAAAGGTTGGTCATTAAGAGGGGAATTAATTGGGAATTGAGGAGTCATAATTATTTTCATAATTATTAAATCCGTTAATAATATTTCATAACAAACAAATATTTTTTCATGGATACCTTTTATATAATTTATTACATCACTCTTGGGTCATTATTATGTCATAATATAAATCGTATATTTGTACAGTTTTTAATTTTTACTGAAAAAATAAACTATTTTAGAAATATGAAAATAAAAAATTTGATAAATTCAAAATGATGATACTAAAAAAATATTTGTTTTATAAAAATTGTTTTATAAATATGTTAATTTTCACTTTTAAAAAAATAATTTACATTTATTTAGAAATGCTGGGTTTTTTTTACAATAATAGTTTTTCAAACCTCTATAAATATTATTTTTGACTTTGTACAATTATATAATCAACTTTAATTAGGAAATATTATTTGATGATAATATTGTATTAATATATCATTTATTTAATTTTTTTAATTCATCAAAAGTAATGTCTTAATTGAAATTACATATTACACAATAATAGAATTTGTGTTTTATCATAAAAATGAAAATAATTTATAATGTAACAAAAATAATGAGTAAATATATTCATTAATTTATACAATATAAATATTTAAATTATTAGGTTCTTGATACATAGACCTTTATTACTCTAGAAAATTCCCTAAGGGAATGGTGTGTGATGGTGAGGTTTTCATGGGGTGGTTCAACTTACATGGTTCGAGCTATGATCACAATGGGATTAAAATTATAATATAAATGGTTTTTTATGATTATTTGTTGGATATTGACTTGGGATTTGTCAATGGAAAATACTAATGATGATATATCCCTCGTAACCACTAATAAATGGGCTTTATAGGGTATGATCCTACTGGATAAGGCCATCAATTTTTTTCTTTGTGTCCATTAGATTTATCAAAAAACTATATTTACACAAATCATATGATCACTGTTCTAAGACTATATTATCAGTGGTTATGATTATTAATGGGATTTTAAATATAATAGTATATAATAAAACTGAATAAGTGTATGTGTTTTCTATAACCATAATACATAATAGGCCATTTAATTCATTCACAAATGGAATATTATTTATAAAAGTTCATATTGTTATAATCTTCCCACTTTAGAAATTTCAAACTTGAAATTTTTATTTCACAAACTAAAATAGATAAGGGTAATTATATTTCATAACCTCCTCCAGTTTCCACATCACTTCATTAAACTTTTGGTTTCTCCATTTCACTTTTACTAGGTTCATTGTCATATTTTGTAGAACTTTGTCTCTATGATCTAAGATACTAACCAGATGATCCTCATATAAAAGATCATTCTCCAATGGTACCACCTATGGATTTAGAACATGTAAGTGGTATTTTATGTACTTATTCAAGAGGGATAAATAGAAAACATTATTTAATTGAGCTAGGTTAGGTGGGAGGGATTGATGATAGGCCACCACTCTGATGTAATCATGGATATCAAAGGGACTAATGTATTTTGGACTAATATTTCCCTTATTCCCAAATATTATCAAATTATTCCATAGAGATATGTGTATTAATACATTATCTCCAACCACAAACTCTAGGTATCATATAATATTGTTAGCATAACTCTGATGTCTAATATAAGCATCCCTAATGTGATGCTGAACAGTATTGATCTTTCCCATCATTTCCTCAACTATTTTAGGTCCCAACAGTTTGTATTCACCAACTTCATCCCAACATGCAGGTGTTATTCATCTTTTACCATAAAATTCATCATAAGGGGCCATTTGGATGCTTTATTGGAAGATATTATTTCATGATAACTCTACTAGAGGAAGTTATTGATCCCATCCTCCTTTTATGTCCATTAACAATTTTCTCAAAATTTCCATGAGTTTATGGATAGTCTAATCAGACTGGCCATTAGTTTAAGGGTGATAAGAAATGATAAAGTTGAAATCAGTATTTTGAGAATTTTGGATACTATTATATAACTTATAGGTATATCCTAGATATTGATCAAATAAAACTGATAATAGTGTTCCATGCATCCTTAAAACTTCTCCAATTTATATCCATGGAAGTTGATTGAGTGAGAAGTACTATTGAATTACAATGAAGTGAGAATTATTTTTAAGCCGTTCCACCACAGAACATATAGAATTATTTCCTCTTTATGTCTTTGGAAGATCAGTGAAAATTTCGGTGGTTATGTTTTCCCATTACAATATTGGTATGGGTAATGGTTGCATCATCCACTTGGATTTTTACTTTCATCCTTCACTTTATAGCATACAAGACACCTTGATATATATTATGTGATATTATTCTTCATATTGTGTCACTAATAGTGGTATTAGATATCTCAATACATATTCATTCTACCTAGATGGATGGAGAAGGTTGATATATCTGTTTCGTCCAATAAATAATTCTTTAACTTAATATTTAATGGTAAACATTGTGATGACCCAAATCTAACAAATCCTTCTTCATTAATTATGAACTATAAGGATTTAAATTTTTATATTGATTAAAATATATTTTTAATTTCCACATCATATCTTTGAGGATACTTTATCTTCTCAATTAAAGATGGTTGAAAAAACATCTGTGAAAGGATTATTGATATTCATTCCTTTATGATTCCTATGTTCATTCTTTTCAATTATAAGAAGTCCAGATCCTTCTGAATTCTCATCAATGATAAAATTTTGAGATCCTTTCTACTTATATCATTTTAAAATTTATTTACTTTCCTAGGATGATAGTGGATTGAGTATTCATAGTCCTTAGTCAACTCTAACCATCTTCATTGGTGCATATTCATCTCTTTCTAGGGGAATATATAATTTAGTAACTCATGATCCATATATATTTCATAATTCTCCCCAAAGAGATAATTCTTAAAGATTTTAATTACAAATATCATTGTAACCAACTCTAGATCATGTTTTGGGTAGTTCCATTCATGAAATTTTAATTTCCTTGAGGCACATGATATCAATATTTTATTCTGAATTATTAAAAATCATGAACCCTTCTTTGAAGTATCAATATATACCATGAAAAGTTTCCCAATAATTGGTAGTGTAAGTCCAGTTTTAGTGATAAGCATCTTTTTCAACTCCTCAAAGATTTATTCACATTCATTATTCCAAAAAACTTGACTCCCTTTCTAGTTATCCTAGTTAGAGGGTTTTTCAATTATGATAAATTTCTCACAAATCGACAATAATACCCATATAGTCTAAGAAACTATAGATATCTATCAGATATGTTATAATCGAACATCCTTTAGTTGTTTTTATCTTTTAAGGGTCCACATATATCCCATTTCTTGTGATAATAATCCCTAAGAATGCGATATACTTCAACTAGAACTCACATTTGTTGTACTTTTCTCAAATTTTCTCCGTCCGTAAGGTCTTTAGTATAGTGATCGTATGCTCCTTATTATCCTCCTTTATTTTGGATTATATTATAATGTTGTCTATAAAAAATACCATAAATTTTTCTATGTAATATCTAATGAATCTATTCATCAAGTCCATGAAACTTTCAAGAGCATTATTGAGTCTGAATGGACTTACTATGAACTCATAGCTCTCATACCTTGTCCAGAAAGTAGAATTGGGGATATCCTCCTTCACCCTTACTCAATAATATCTCAAACAATGATCTACCATGGATATGTATTGGGATCCGTGTATCTAATCGAAAAATACATATTCCATGGAAGAGGATATTTTTTTATTTTATTGTGATCTTTTTGAGCTCATGATAATAAATGAAAAGGCACATAAAACCATCCTTCTTCTTGATGAAGATGATTAGTGCACCCCATGATAAAACACTTGGGTGTATGAAGATTTTATCCAGATTCTCTTATAGTTTATTTCTTAGATCCTCTAGTTCCATAAAAAATATTCTATTAGAGTATTGGATTTTGGAAAATCCTTGGGTATAAGATTGATTTAAAATTAAACCTCTTTCCTTGGAGGAAGACTAAGAAATTCATTGGGAAACACTTTAGTGTATTCCCTAACAATGTTCATGACTCTTAAGGATGATATTTTCCTTAGAATAAATCATTTTTTATATAATCTTTATTATAAGGAAATAATATCCATGCATGTTGGTGATAAATAATATTCATCCTCCTTCATGAAATTGTATAGAATCAAAAGAAATTTCATGATACATAAAGTGATTTCCTTCTCACATAAATTTATTTTGGTTCTATATAAGGAAATACAATCCATACCTATAATTGCATAAAATTCACCTAAATTGATTATCATAATGTTTACTGGGAATTTAAGCCCACAAATTTTGATAGGTGAGGGGTTATATACTTCGGAATAAATAATTTACCCATTTGATTTTTTCACTAACAGCTCTAATATCATGTTTTTTGGTGGTTTTTGAATAGTTCTACTAAACTTTCATGATAAAAAGAAATGGATAGAATCGTGGACAATAATCCTACCTTTCACAATTTGATTCCAGTTCTAACCATGTACTTCATCCAAAATTTAAATTAAGGTTGAGAATTTTAAAACTATTAAACCCATAAATGTAAAGTTTATAACATTAAATAGATAACTTATAAATGACATGTATTTCCTTAACTTATGAATTTATAGGCATCAATCTATGTGATCCATGATCTATTTTCTAAAATGTACTCCTATGGGAATTTTTATTCCCTTAATAATGGATTTTAATGAGATAGTGAAATTACTAAATCATGTCCCCCATGAGTTACAAACTAGGTGTTCAATAAGAACCATTTTCGTGCACCAGTTCCTGATCAAGTCTAGCTCAATGTGTTGGTTTCCGGTGTTACCATCCATCCAATAGACTGAAGGCCTTCATTTTTTATTGATTTTTGATAAAACACCTTTCAAGGGGTAAGGTGTAACCCTTATAAGGCCCGTAGGTGTAAGTATTACATGGCTCATAGGCCTTAGAGGAATTTATTTCCCATAGGCATCAGAAATTACATAAAACCCAGAATAACTACTTGGAACTGCTCCTCCCCAACATCTTCATCATGAAATCAGATATCCACCTTCGCATGGATATTCAGCTAGCCTATCTGGTTCATGCATAGGCTTGTCCCGATGGTAGGTGCCATACCCTCTCATTCTTGCAATCCGTGTAGCTTTTGCTGTGATGAATGGTCTTTGATCATCCTCCTATATATTTTGTTCCTTGTTGGTTGTCTGGTTTTCATCTACAATTAAGGTGGCCCGAAGGCCTTGAGGTGGCCCGAAGGCCTTATTGGCTCAAAGGATTGGGTAGCCCAAAGGCCTTAAAGGACTCGGGGACCAAATCTGTGGCCCAAAGGCCAAAATGGAGGCAAATTCTCGGCTGCTACAGTACCAAACAGTTCCTGTTACAGTTTCTGCAACAGTACCCACTACAGTACTATACAATCCCGCTATAGTACCTACTA
Organism: Viscum album; assembly: GCA_963277665.1. Classification (NCBI taxonomy): domain Eukaryota; kingdom Viridiplantae; phylum Streptophyta; class Magnoliopsida; order Santalales; family Viscaceae; genus Viscum; species Viscum album. Next base: position 400,804,953 of record OY728148.1, read on the forward strand.
TAGTAATGCTACAGTACCAGCTATAATATTTCTACAGTACCCCCCCCATAAAATTATGCCTTCAACTGGATCCGATCTCAGATCGCCTGGATCCACTTAAGAGTCCTCACCAACCGGGCTGAGGTTTATGTGCATTGTTTTCGGGTGTTACCACTATGTAAATCTGTGCCGGAGCCACATCCAATTGTAGTATCCAGACAAAGATTTATTTTCTTAAAACCACATACTCTATACTTTACCAAAATTTAGGGATGTATTATTATGTTTTTTAATATCACTAAGGATTTTCTTCGAGTGTTCTAATCCAAATCCTTAAAATAACTAAACCTCTCTCTGATACCAACTATGATAACCCTTGTCTTTATTACACATTAATAAATGATTTATTATATGAGAAAAAACATATTACAACCTATAATATTGATAATATTAGTGTTTTTTTGGAAATTAGGTGAATTACATTATAACTTAAAAACATGCGGTACATCGACATTATTTAAAACATTCTTAACATTATTATAATATTATATTGTTCTTAATACTTCATGGGATAACCTGGGGACATACATAAGAAAGTGGTGATCTATAAATCCTAAAAAATAATTAAAAATGGAAAAACATGAAGAATTATTACCTGTTATATGATATGAATTTCAATGGGACATAAAAATAGGTGGGAATCCTAAACATGAACAAAGATGCATGACATAATGTGATAACATAAAGGAAACATGGGAAAGTGGCAAAAAAGTTAAACATTACTTCATAAAAATAGGTCAAGGATAACCACCAAGACATAAATACATGGTAGAAAAAGTATCATGATGTACTAAGTTCCCTCCCTAATAACTTTCATGACATCTCATGGGACTATAAATTTACCAAATTCATTGGAGCACTATATAATTCCAGATGCACCTATCACTTTATTATCAAGTACATGAGTAAGTTTCCAACATAGATCATTCAGTATAATATCATATTTAATCACATTTAATTCTATGATCAAGGATTTTTGAATAAATACATGTAATCCCCCAATCAAAAGAGCAAAATTATTTACATTTTAATACCATTGATTGGAAATAGCGATGGTATTCACAATATAAATGCTTGGCATGGAAAAATCAGAGTGAAATTTTGGAAGCATAAAGAAATTACTTAATGATTAATGAAATAGTTTAATAAGAGGGAAAGGGGTATTTCATCATTTTATTTTTTTAAATAATAGGGATGTGGGAAAAAATACCCCAACATTAGTAATTAGAAATTAAAGGCATAAAATGAAGAAGTTTCTTGAATGAAGAAGATAAAGAAAGAATCCCTTACTAAATTTCAGCATACTAACAACTTTGTTAAATGCTATAATGAGGGGGAAAAGGTGAAATATCATTATTAGGAAATAAATTGGACAGTATGGGGGTCTTCATAAAGTCATGAAAAAACATCTAATTGAGATTCATAAAGCTAAATACAAAGAAAGTGCTTGAATTGAGAAGGAGGGAGAGGTCCCTTACATTGAGAGGGTGATTCTGAAAGTTTGGGAGGATATTCTTGAGATATTGGGGGAACTTTTGGAGGGCTATAGAGAAGGTAGATCAGAGTAATAACATGATAAAAGTAGTTTTAGTGAAGTGTAATGAGATATTGTGTGGGTGTATGGAGGAAAAGAGAGGGGAGTTCTTTATTATTTCTCAAAATTAGGTTTTGGACTCTATATACTAAATAATTGAAACCACATACACCCCTATGGTTTTTGACCATGGTCTCTTCCAAATAATAGCTTTTTTAATTATTTCATAATTATAAGGGCTAAAATCATTAAAATATTTCCCTTGTTGATGTGGACGTGAGTCATGTTCTTAGACAAATGATTTTAAAACCTTAAACTATAATATAATTTTTGGAGGATTCATAAAGGTTTTATAAAATTAAAAAAATAACCTAAAAATAAAATTATCTTATAGGGTAAACATATATTGGGTCGTTTATACATTTTATGTCATTTATTACATAACTTTGGGTCATTATGATGTCATAACACACACTGTATATCTATACCGTATTTAATTTTTACCTAAAAATACGATTGTCTTAGAAAATTATAAAAAAAATTCCATTCAATAATTTTGACATGATGATTCCAAAAAATAATATATATTTTATAAATATAGTTTTCTAAATATGTGAATTTTTTACTTTTAAAACAAGAATTGACATTTACTAATAAATGTTGGGTTTTTTTTGACAATACCCATTTTTTGAACCTTTATATTTTTTTGGACTTCATAAAATTATATTATAAAATAAAATTAATAAATAATATTTAATAATAATAATATTTTATTAAATTTTCATTTATTCAAAAAATTCATTATTTCATAAAAAGAAATGTCGTAATTTAAATTTCATATTACACAAAAATAAAATGTGTGTTTTATAGTAAAAATAAAAATCATTTATAATGTAACAAAAATAATAAGTAAATATATTCATTATTCTATAAAATAAAAATATTAATATTATTATGGTCTTGATACATAGAGATTTTTTACACCAAAAATTTCTATAAGGTTAAGGTGAAAAATGGTGATATTTTCCTAGGGTGGTTCGACATATATTGTTTAGGTCATGATCTCGACAATATTGAACTTCTTCAATAAATGGTTTCACTCATGCTTTAGTTTTTGGATCTAATATTGGGATTGGTCAAGGTAAAATCCCAGTGATGATATTTCCCTTACAAGCTCTGATTAGTGGGCTTCATAGGGTATGATTCTATTAGTTGAGTCCATCACTTCATTTTCACGTGTCAATTGGATTTATCAAAACCCTATATTTATACTAATCATATGATCATTGTTAAATGGTTATATTAATAATGGTTATAATTATTAATGATCTTTTAAATCATATAGGATATAATAAAATAAAATAATTTCATGTTTTTTCTATAGCCATAATATATAATAGGGAATTTAATTCTATCACAAAGGTAATTTAATTTATAAATGTTTGAGTCATTAAACCACATACTATTACCCAATAGACCCACTTATCATAATAATGACTATACCTATAGGTGATCTATTGTTTTTTCAATATTCTTTTTCCTCACTTACAAAAATTCATTGAAACATCCCAGAAGGTCACCCATCCCAACACCACTCTAGGAAAATCATGATTAACTATGGATTTTTAATCAGGTAGGCTTCTAAAAAGAAATGTGAACCTTATTTACATGATATGTACAATATAATCTTTCAAGTGTCACTTTTCCTAGGGTTTTAAACTCTCCTCCTTTAAATAACAATGTTCTTATTGTTGACCTCATGCCTTAAACCTAGGCAGTGCCACTGCACTTCTGACTAGTCATTGTCTATGATACTATTTGTGATGACTCAACCTCCTAGGACAGGAACCTAGTCATCTGGCCTCATGGGTCTCCTATAATACCTTGGTTTTCTTCCCAATACACCATAGGATATTACCCAATGGGGTAACATAGTAGACTAATGACTTTCCCCACATGCTAACACATTCTATTTCAGTAATATTTTTCCTCACTCACACACATCCAAGGTAAATTCATCGAAGGTAACTCACACTGACTCTACTTTAGTCCAATAATTCTTAAATTTTGAATTTTTATCAAGTAGGCTCTAAAAAATAAAGGTGTAAATTGTTGAAATGGGTAGCACCATTTAATATTTTATTTTTCACTTTTCCAGGGGTGTTACACTCTCCCTAACTTTAAATAACAATGTCCTCATTATAAACCCCACACCTAGTGTTAAATTCATCAAGGTAAATATAGTAAAAACATATTTTAAATGATCTATACAGGGTAAAATAGTTTTAAAATATGGTTAGGAAAACAGTTTTCCAACTATGTGAGAGTCGCTTCCTTCCAAAAAAATATCAAATCACTTCCTGGAAATGACCACACAGTTGGAAAAACCATGAAAATACCATGAAAAACCACACATTCCCCCAAACATACCTCTTGCATGGTCACCTATATGGTTAGTACTCACCATGAAATAACCATAAACTTAGTCTTGTTCCCCCAAAAATCAATATTTGTGACAAAAAAACTCCCAGGAACTCCAATAATAAATAAATAAATAAATAATCATTAAAATAATACACACCAATGAAAATAAGTGTTTTACAATTCTCTTTACTATAAAATATTTTACCTATACAAAGTATTTATGGATCCTCATCATAAAATAGATAAGAAAACTATTCACACATTAAAAATTCATGATCCCATGTATCATGGTTATCATTAGCACTTTTCTAAATAACACAAACCAATGGGAATGATTTACTATGCAGAGCCTTGTTATGATGATCCAAGATACAAATAGGCTTCTCAATAAAACTAGTGTTATAAACCACCTTTAAATCTTCCCACCCTATCACTTGATATGGATATGGATGTTAATTATTCAAATTTTACATATATAAAAGATCATGAATCATGATCAACTATGGTGATAAGTCCAATAGACAGGCTACCGTACCAAGATACTCAACAATCTAAAATAGCATGAGAAAACATGCTTCCAATTTCCACTTTTACCCAAAGCTATAGTGATATAGTATAATAGATAACTAAAGAATCACCTGATCACAAAAAATAAACTCCAATTGGTGGTGATGATGATCAATGTATTATTTTTGGTGACTCTGAGTTGCATCTATCCCTTTCTGAATCAGTTTTACCTTTTTTGTCATCTCTTGGATGAGAATCGATCATAATAGGGAATTATCACCCAACTCAGCCCAAAAAAATGGGGACATAAACGAATTCTAATACAACACTTTAAAAGGGTATAACTTGATTAAGGTTTGATAACATCTATTGTATAAAAAATTAATCATTGAAAGTTTCCTTTCCTATAAGCCCACAAACTCAATCATATAAGTTAAAAAAATCCTCAAGAATATAGATGAATTTATAACTCTAAAAATTCATCTATGGGTGATATATTGTGATCAAATTCATCTAGGTTCCCATGGATTCCTCAAAACCATTCAGAAAATTTAGAAGTAAAATGGTCATATTGATCATAAACTATGTCTTAAGGAACCCCAATAAGATTAATGATCTCTAAGATATAGAGGCTCCCAATCTCTTACACCTTCGTTGAATCCTTAATAAAGTGAAAATGGGTTGATTTTGACAGTCAATACATAAGCGCACAAATATAATTCTTCCCACTTTTATTTCAAGGTAAACCAATCATAAAATCCATAGAAATGTAATACCACTTCCATATTGAAATGGGAAGAGTTTGAAGCATATAAACTATTATTTGGTGCTAAAATTTGATCATTTGGAAAGTAAAACATTATGATAAAAAATTAGACTCTTTCCATCTCATCCCAGGAGACCAATAATTGGTTCTTCTATTTTAAAAATCTTGGAACCTCTATGGATAATGACCCAATTGGAATAATTCCCCTCATGAACCACCTCTCGACTCAAGTTCAAAAGAACCCCAACCACTTTCTGAAGAATAATTAACCATTGATATACTAATCCCAATAACTCAAGCTATCTCCCCAATTTAATAATCTACTAATTTTCTAGAATTCAGTGCCATTATTCCACTTTCATCAATCCCAATAATCAAGAGAGAGTGTGACCTGAACACTTGTAACATCCTGATACCAAACATTATCTTGGGAAAGACTAGACTAACACTAACCTTAGGTGATATCCCAAAGTCACCAATGGATAAAAATAAATGTCATGGGATTTTAAAAAAATGGGGGATGATTTACCCATAAGTGAACAACATAAAAATATACCAATATAATTCATGGTACAAAACCAGAATAACTCCAAATGTATAACGGAATAGTAATCATAAAAACAATAGAAGCATAAAACAAAATAAAATTCCAAAACATAAGGAAAATAATAATAAAGGTAAATATGAATCATGATAAAAGGACACATGAGACCAAGTTAGAACCTCTCTAAAATCCAAGACTTGACAACCTACCTTAGTTATAATTTTAGACATCCAAGAGAACACCATCACATTGCACCACTAGTAAAATAACTGACCCCTCATACATAAATCTTGACAAACAATATCTCCATATGATCTAATGTTCATATGTAGGGGGTGAGTATATAACTTAATAGGAAAGACCTAATAATTCCACCAAATTTCACTAAAACAAGACACATGTTATCTCAATTTTTATTTAAAATAAAGTTTCAGTAGAATAATGAAAACTACTGTAAAATACACACACACACACATCAAAAAGAAGTGGATTAACTCACAAAAATACACACCCATTGAATGAACCCACACACCAATGCATAACACTAATCAATGAACCCACTTCATAAAGGATACTCTTAAATAGTCTAAATAATGAGTGGTTCTCATCCCTCAAATATCAATTTTTCACTCAATGAAATAATCCTATGTGCCACAATATTGGAACTACAATCATTTATAACCCACATGGTCTTACCCATATATATACGAACACGCACCTACCAAATTCATGCCATGTTGTCACATTTGAAATCATGGATACTAATTTAATTAAATCATTTAATTGACACCATATAGTTTTCACCCATAATTCAAGTTGAATAATAACCTAGAATAGATATTTAAAATAAATATTTAGTAACGATTTTCCAACTAAAACCATAAGTAATTTATTTATAAAACAATGATACATTATGTTCTAGGATAAAGTGGAAAAAGAAGAGGATACCCCACCTTTGAATAATTTGACATGAAGAATCCTCCCATCATTTTGATGATCTGGGATTCAAAATATGTTCTTGAAATGAATCCAAATGTAGATTAATAAATACATGATATAACCAATAGATCCGAGAAATAATGATTTGATCTAGGTTTCCTTTTTAGATATAATGGGATAATCAAGGAGTGAGAAGAAGGAGAATGATGATCTTACCTTTAATTTTATAGATTCAATGCTCTTTGATCCATTTAAATCAATCATCAGAATGAAAAATATTAATATAATGTCTAAGGGGAGTGTTGGAATTCAATATCCTAGGTTATATGAAAAATAATGAGTGTTTTAATGGAATTTTTGAGTCTTTAATTGGATTTTTGGATTTAATTATTCCCATCACATGGTTAGTCCACACATTTTGAAAAACTATGCACTAACCTTGAAAATCAATTCTATCATAAATATTTTAAAGTCACGTGATTATCACATGGTTTAACCAAACCATGTGCCAACTATGCATCTACCTATAAGATCACTCCAGATCTTACATGGTAACCTGGGGAATCCACATGGTGTCCCCTAACTATTATCAAACCAAAAAACCCTACAAAAACTCTCCAAAACACTTCAAGAACATCCAAAACCTTCCTTAGGAATAATCCAAACATTCCATATCATAAAAAATTGAATAAAATATAGAAATGACTCAAAACCGGGGTTTTTCATTCTCCCCCCATGAGGGTTTTACATCCTCAGGAAGCTAGTGTTTAACATTTTTTTTATAGAGTTCGGGACACTGGTCCAACATAAATATCATTAATTCTATTTTCTCCTCTAGAATCTATCTATATTTCCATAACTCCCATACCAAAGAGATATATCTCCCTCACAAGATCTTCTCTTATCTTTCTAGAATAAGAATCAATGAAAAAATAAATGTAGTATCCAGTTAAAGAGTGACATGATCCAAGCATATCACATGGTTAGGGTTAGGTTGGTACTTATTTAATCGATACACATGGATTATTTTTTTTAAAATACTAAATATCATCAATAAGGCTAACTGATATGAAACATCAACTATACATTCCAAAATATTTATTGGACTAATGTAATGAGGAGACAATTTTCCTTACATTCCTAAACAGTCGTGACCTAGTCTTGTAGACACTTTCAATAAAACATGGTTACCTATATCAAAAGATAAGGGTCACCATTGATGATTTGTATATTATTTCTGACTAATTTGAGTCGTTTCCTTCCATTTCACGACTATCTAAATTTTGGTCATTTTTTTACAAACAGTACTTAGCTATATTAATGATGTTCGCCCAATATCTTTCCTACATAGAGAATATCAACATAAAAAACCATAAAATCCCTCAAATAAAGTCATTTTTATCATATGTTGATAAAATTTGTTATATAAAAACTTTATTAATGGAAAATGATCTTCTCATAAACCATCAAAATCCATAACACATGATCAAATCATATATTTTAATGTCTTGATCATTCATTTTGACTGTATATCCATTTTTGGATGATATATTGTGCACATGGTCAATTGAGTACAAAGGAATTATTATAAGGATCACTAAAACTATGAAGTTAATTGATGGTTTCAATCAGTGACAATCTATACATATACTCCATGAAATTTCAAAACATCTTTGATATAGAGAATTTTTAAATCCTTCATTGTATGAGACTCTGTAATTAGAATTAAATGTGATAACATAGTGAGTTGTTCCACAATAACCCAAATAACATCATGTTTCTGAGGTGTCCATGGTAACTAGTGATAAATTTTCATAATATATTCCCATTTTCAAATTGGTTTAAGAATCAATTGCAACATTCTTGCTGGCCGTTGGTGCTCAAATTTTACTTTTTGGTAGGTGAGACACCTCATAACATAGTCAATGATTTTTTTCATACCCATCCAACAAAAATCAGTCTTAATTTCCATGTACATATTTTTAATTATTAGGTTAATTTATTAATTTGATTTTTAAAAAGGAGAAATAATTTGATCTTGGAATGATGAAGGAAAAAAAATTGATTCTAAAAGAGTAATAATGAGTTTTAACCACTTTCTAAACCTTAATGGTCTCCCCACCATTGAGTTTTTCCCTAAAGTAAAGGAAATATGGGTCCAATTATTGAACCTCCTTGATCAAAATCACTAGAACAATAATGAGAGTAATGATAAACAAAATATAATTTTGATTCTTTTCCCTAAAATCTAAATACATGTCTATAATTACTCACATAAGATGCCACTGGCCATGAACCTCACTAATCACCTAGTTATATAACATAGTACTTAAATCCTTCAATAGTAAATTTTATTTTTTTGGTGTATAAACCAATTTAAATATGAATATTTTTAGATATTCCACCCATCCATGTTGCCTTAGGTTCAACTATATTTGTGAAAAGATTTGTTTCAAGATTATATGATCTGTAAATATGGTGAAATTTTCACCAAAGTGAATAGGGCACAATGTTTTTAGTGTGTGGACCATCCATCTAACTCTAGGTCACATGTAGAATAATTCTTTTCATGTGTTTTCAATTTTCTCAGTCCATAAGAAACAAAATGGTATCCTTTCATGAGAATATAACCCAATCTTGGTCTAGATGCATCAAAATATAATACATATCCTTGTTATGTGGAAATGAGTAAAACTAATTTGATCCTTAATATCCTAAATTAATTTCTAGTAATCCTCATTCAATTTGAATAGAATTAAATTTCTAGTTAAAGTAGTCATAAGATAATGAATTCTTTATAATTACCTAAAAAGTGATGCTAATAGCTTCTTAGTCCCAAAAAAACTTCATATCTCAAATATTTTATTTGCATGTTTCTAAGAAATACTTATTTGATATTTTCTAGACTAAATAATATGCCTTTTTCAGAAATTACATTCTCAAGGAAAATGAACCACTTATATATATAAGTAATTTTTTTAGAATTTAGTATAAATTTGTTTCTTATAAAATTTACTCTATACAATATCTATGTAATTATCATAGTAATTTTTAGTTCATGATTACATAAAAATATCATTGATAAATACCATGAACAACGAGTCAAGATACTTTTGGAAGTTATGATTTACTAAAGCCATGAAAAATAACGGTGCATTTTTTAAGTCCAAAGGGAATGACTATTTATTCATAGTGAACATAATAAATTTAGAAGGATATCATTAGAATATCCTATTTCTTAAATTATTGATTTTTATATTTAGACTATAGATTTTTTTGAGAACCATTTGGCTATAATAAATTGATCAAAAAGTTCTTTAGGCTAAGGAATATGGTCTTAATTATTGATCATAACCTGATTTAATTTATGATAGAGAACATATAAATGAATGATGTGTTCCTAGAATCATCTTGTGTTTCTCGACTCTAAGGGAGAGAACTAATATGATGGTATCACCTTAGATGAGTATGAGATATATGATACTCATTCGATCCATATATTCCTATTTGATTAATTTTTCTTATACAATAATTATTGAGAATTAATTTTAGGACACAATTTTGATTGTCCCAAGGAGGTATTATACAATACATTTTTTTATGAACAAATGATCCAAATTGGAAATAAACTAGTTCTATATTATGACATGGTAGGAAAGATACTTGGCTGGTGTTATTATTTTCGAGTTCTCTACTTTTCTAGGAGTAGGTCTCCACACTCTTCTTCTTTATAGAATTTAAGTTTCCACTGATTTATATGATGATGAAGGTGTTTACTCCACTATTTTTCCTACTTATATATATTTTGTCCACTGCTAACTTATTGAACATGTTTGTGTAATCATCAATCATGAACATGAACACTTTGGAATGAATATCTGGTCATATCCCTACCTAAAATATATGCGACTTCAGATGTGTGATAGTTGTTAACTTTATAGAAAAGTGGAATAAGTTCCTAAACTTAGCTATGTATTCTATCACTGTCAAATTTCCTTTTATGAGGCTAAATAAATCTATTGTATTGGTTACCTTGAAGGTATATGGATAAATTTTTTTATTGAATAACTCTTCAAATTCATCTGAAGTAATGCCTTATCCATGTTTAGATTGAGAATCTAATTCCCAACATTTTTGTGTAAGATCCTTGAGCATATTTAATTCTAGATTCATTTTTTCATCAGTTAAAATTATAAGAAATTGAAATTTTTATTGACACTATTAATCCATATCTCTGGTTATTCAGGTCCTAAATCCCCTAAAACAATCGATGGATTCTATTTCTGAAACTGTAAGGCATAATTAGTATGGCTTGGTTCCCCATTTCAATTCTCTTTATCTATATCTTGAAATTTATACACAATACAATTCACAAGTTCTTGGTTTACCTATAGTTCAGGTGAAACCAAATTCTCCATTGCTTCCTCTTATTGGGTTCTAAGGATTCTAATTAGTGTCATTATTTTAAAACCATAGTAACAATATCTAGTCAGTTACCACAAGTTTCGTTAATTAAAAGTTATAGAGTATATTATAGAAAAATAATCCAGGCCATAGTAATATTATTTCAAAATTAATTATTTTAAATAATATATAAATAATGAAATCCTAGTGTGAAGTCTCTTTAATAATGCATGATACCAGACGATCATCAGTTAAAATCATGATGATGAGTTATAAATATTCTTAGAAGTGTTTACCAATTTTTTTTGTACCCAAAACTCACTGGTTACTTGAAGTTTAGTTTAAAGTGGTAAGATATGTATTTAAATTCTAATAATTTCATGTCATGACACATTATATCTCCTTACTACCATCATAGAAAACAAACCATAAAAAATGATTCCATTTGTAACATCCTGACCCAACCCATTGGCTTGAGAATGAAAAAATGCTAATAACCTTAGGTGAAACCCCCCAAGTCACCAAATTTTGATAATAAATGTCATGGTATTTACTAAAGAATGGGGGATTATTTTCTCATAAATTAACATCCTAAAAATTGACCTATATGATTCTTGATACAAAAAAATAATAACTCAAGATATATAACCAAATAGTAATCATAGTTACACTAGAATATATAAACAAATTTTTCTTACAATATAAAAATAATAATAATAAAGGTAAATAACACTCCAGATAAAAAGACACATGACACCAAGGTCGATCCTCTCTAAATTCCATGGCTTGATAACCTCCACAATATGAAACTCTAAAAATAAAAAATCATAACATCACATAACACCATTGGTAAAATATGAAACCTACCCTTACATCTATCATGATAAAAAATTTCTATAGACACACCAAGGTGCATATGCAAGGGGTGAGTATATAACCTATTAGGTAAACCTTGAGGATTCCCCAAAATGCCACTAAAAAGGATAAAGTTTAGATCATATTTTATTAAAATAAAATACATGTAAAAGCATGGAAACTAGTACATAACACAAACACATCCAAAGTCAGTGAATTAACTCACACAAAAAACAAGACCATGGAATAAACCAACACACCCATTTATAACCCCGACCAATGCAACCACACCCAAAGTCCATTCCTGAACAGTCCAACTCATGAGCATTTTCTATCCCTCCAGTTCCAAGGCTCCACTCAGAGGAATAATATAATGTGCCACAATATTTTTATTATGACCATTTCTAACCCACATGGTCCTACCCATATGAATATGAACTCACAACCACCAAATTCATGGTATGTTCTCACATTAAATACCTTTATTTTGGAATGTTATGTAATTAAATCATTTTAATCAGATACATTATGGGGATCACCCATAATTATAGTTTTTAAGACCAACTAAGAAAATATATTTCTAATTAAGAGTTCATAAGTATTTTACAACTAAAATCATAGTCAATTTATTTAGAAAATAATTGGCCATTGTGTTTTAGGAGAAAGTGGGAATATAAGATAATCCACCCACCTTAGAAGCTTTTGACACAAATAATTCTTCCTTGATTTCAATGATCTATAATTCCAAATCTATTCCTTCAATAAACCTAAAATAAAATTAATAAATACATGATCTAACCAATATATTCAGGAATGCAATGCCTGATCTAAGGTTCATCTTTAGAGTAAATTGTAGAATCAAGGAGATAGAAGAAGAATGAGTCTCTTACCTTGAATTTTCTATATCCAACACTTTTTGATCGATTGTAATTGTTCTCCAAAAAGAATAAAATTTCTATAATATGATAGGGGAGTGTCAGAATTTAAGATCCTAGGTTAAAGGAGGAATAATGAGGGGTTTTTAAGGATGTTTCATGTCATTAATTTAATTTTTGTATTTAATTATTCTTATTGCATGGTTAGTTCACATAGTTTGGAAAAATGTGTGCTAACCATTAACATTGGCTATGTATTGAAAATTTTTAAGTCTCAAAATTACCAAAACATTTTTTCCAAAATATGCGCTAACCATGAAATTTCTATAAAGACCCTCCGACTCTTAAATAGTTAAATGGGGAATCATCACAGTTTCCCCTAAGCATGCTCAAACTTTACACCCTCTAAAACCTCTATAAAAAAGTTCAAAAACATCTATAACTACACCAAGGCCTAACCCAACCAGTAAATATCATATAATATAGAATAAAATAGGGATATACCTCTATCATAAGGCCTTAAAAAACTATTCATGGATTCTCTCTCCCCATCCTCTTGCACTCAAAAGCTCATATTAGAAAAAAAAACTCATTAGAATGAACCCCTACTTATATTCATTCACTCATTAAATTAACAATTTTCTGCTTAGGGAATTAAAAACGACATTCCAATTCCAAGGGGTATATACTATATGAAAATGAAAGGTATCAAGATATTACACCCATAATATCTACCTATGGTTCAATTCACTCTTATTGTAGATGTAATTTGGGATTTTTTTTAATAAACTATAAAAAACTATGTAAATAGAAAATGAATCAATGTCTTTATCTCATGCATCAAATATGCTACTCTAGGTTAAGGATGGGGAAATTATTTTCAAGAAGGAATAGATAACAAGTTACATAGGACACCACATGATCATTCTATATCAGTACACACCCACACACCATAAAAAAGGTATAAAAAACAATACATAACCATTACTAAGATCTAGATTAATAAATACTAGGTATGATTTCAACCAGATATATAAGTCCTCAAAATATCTTTAACACTTCTCACACCCTAAAAATTCACTGATTTTTGAGTCAAATAATTAATGGTAAAAGATAACCTAGATAAGTCACTAAAAAAATTCCTTTAATATCTAACTAGGCCCAAAAATATCCTAATCTCAAACACATTATTTTTATTCTCCCAAAAAAAACACTACATGGATCTTCTCATGACCCATTTATTTTTTAAAATCAAAATACCCAAAAAATTTACTCCTTGAATCCATAATTAGAATTTAAATAAATCAGTATACATGAAATTCTCTTTCAAGGTTCTAAAAATAACATCCAAATGGTCTCCGTACTCATCCTATGTCTTGTATTACACAAAGATAACATAAGAAAATCATCCAAAAGGACTTGAAAAAGTGATGAAAGATCCGATCTATAAAATCTATAAATATTTCATGGAAATTTTTAAGTAAAAACAGAATGGCCAAATACTTAAAATTTCCACACTGGATCTTAGAATATGTTTTAGGAACATCATTTACTATAAACCTCAACTGTTGATACCCTAACCTAAAATATTTTTTTTAAACAATCAGGATCCCATAAACTAATAAAAAATTTCATCAATTTGTGGAAATATGTATTTATTTTTAATATTCAATTATTTAAGATTTTAATAATCTATACAATATTTGAGACTACTATTTTTATTCTTTGTAAAAAATACCTGGAAGATTCCATAGTGACACGCTCAGATGAATAAACCCCTTTCTTTCAAGATCCTCTAAATAAACTTTCTATTTTATCAACTCAACAGGATCTATCATGTGTGAAAATAAAAAAATAAAGCTTGTCCTGAGGGGATGTTTGATAGTGAACTCAACCTCTTTCTAGGGTAGAAACCTAGGGAAATAATCTAGAAACATCTGGGGTTACTAGTCCACTTCCACTCAAAGACGACCATATACACCTTTCTCTAAAGACCCCCTAGGGGGAATCTCAATTGGTAGTTTCCCCTGTGGGTCTCGGCAAGGTCTCGAGTTAGAGTCTCTATGAGTTCATCCATGTACTTCTTGTGGCATGGTTTTCTTTGTACTATATCCCCTTCCCCGAATATACACATTTATCTAAATAATTAAAGGAAAAATTGGTTAATTATAATGAAATGAGTCCCTCTTCCAAAATAATGGGTCCTTCCCTCCTTCCCACTCACCCTAGAATATGTGCACATTCCCATAAGAAGATAGAAACTAGACCCTATGGTGATAAAAATAAATTTGAGATTTAAAACTGATCATCAAATCCGTGCTGAGAATGAGAATAAAAACACCCATGTATAACACTTGGAAGTACCACACACCTTCGATGTCAATAATTAAATGATGAAACTCTCGAAACTTAAAACCTTTCTCATTTTTTTCTTAATGGGATAGACATATAAATCATAAATGGAAATAACTCCACTCACATTCCCAAATAATAAATTAAATTTAATGACATAAATGAATGATAATCACTTATATCAATCAAATCAAAATCCACGTAATAAGTATTAAACACCATACCTATCATGGTTTATGGCCTAGATTCAAAGTCCTTAGGTTCTATCTACACTTTATAAAGACACCCTAACTTGGTCCCACCTTGAGTCTTATTTTCCATATGTGAAACTCATTTAGGTTGAGAGAAAGTTATTAAGCCCTTTGATTCATGATATTACACCTTAGAACCCTTAGATAATAAGAAACTAACTCCACTCCCCTATTATGGATTCCTTGTAAAGCACTGAAGATGACCCATAATCCCACACTAGTGTAATTTCATAAGATCCTCTGGGTAGTCATGATAAGTTTGGGTAGACTTCCCACACTAAAAATAGGTTACATTCTTATTCCCTAAATATACCACTAGTATTGAACTTTATGACTACTAAGAACCTCTTTTACTTCCCTAGTAATGTTAATCTCACATCCTCTTCTAACCAAAGGAAGATCTATAACTACCCCTTATTAATGAAGGAACACCACTGAGAATTGTATTCCTAGATAAATATGCCTCACACTTAACCATTTTATTGATTACTTCAACATAATTTGGTAGGAAGAGAAGAATAAATATAAATATGATATCATGATTCATACCCATTTGATAAAATGTTGCCTTTATATAGTCATTTGTGATGAGAATAGGAGATAAATGAACTAACTCAAGAAAATAAATAATGTATTATATCACAGAATGGTCTTCTTACTCCATGGTTATGAATTCATGGGCCGTCTCCACCTGTAATGTTTGTGGATTGAACTGTTTATTGAAATAAATATTGAAAGTATTCCCAGAGAGATAATCATTAAACTTCACTTGAAATATGGATTAATCACACATTATACTTTGTATTTCCAACATTTAATTTGTGCATCCAACCATAGATATATCATGGTCTTAAATAAATTAAATATAGGCTCAATCATTTCAATACACTCCTCAAGATCCTGGGTTCTTTTGTCACTTCAGAAAACTCGAAGATTCAATATAGTGAACTCTTGAGTATGGTCCACTATCCATGATTAATCTCTTCTACCCTCTTATCCTAAGGATTGGATAGTGTGGATCACTGATTTAACAAAATTGGGGTCAACTGTAATGTTTTTTGTGGAGTGTGCTCTATAACAGCCCTATTATATCAGAGGAGTCCACTTTGAGATGAATTATCTACAAATAACAAGACAAAAAGCATTCAATACAAAATTAAATCTCAATATACTTTAATTAAATCTCAAATGATACCTCAATAAACATTAAATAACTAAAATTAACATTAATTACAATTCCAAATAAAGGAGTAAAATTTCAAAAAAAATCAACTTTTCCTCACTTTGTATGCATAGTTTGGAAAACCATGTGCCCATAATGAAAAGTCCCACTGGAGAGATCATAAACTAGGCTCTATGGTTTCAATATGGTCTTCTAGACTATTCACCCTAACTGTATACCTGTGGTTTCCCTCCTCAATTCACCCTAAAATGCTAAATTTACCAAAATAACTCATGGGATTACCCCAAAACTCATAATCAAGAAGTAAACACATAAAATTCCATATAAAGAAATTAAAATCAAGAACAATTACATAACACAATCACTAAACACCCTAGGAAAATCAAGGTTTAATATAATATAGTGATGGCCAGACACTTTTCTGCACCTACCTCTCAATCCCTGATAGTCGTATCTCTTGGATACCATTAAATATTAAATAAAAAGAGGGTTATAATACAATTTTTTGATGAATTTTGTTATATTTACCCAACCCATCACCCAACTTAGCTCAATACATGGCTCGAGGAGCATTCTTTGTTTCCATGGGATGGAAACAAGAACTAAGGATTTATCCTTAATCATCTCAGAATGGTTTCACCCTAAAAATATAAATAACCTAAGTATATATTCCTCTCAGAAATATGGCATGACCCATAAATAAATTAGACATCCACATCATCAAATAAGAAGTCTCAACATTATATAAATATCCCAAAAAATAAAACATAGTAATAACTAGAAATAGATTCCATAACCGACATCCCCTACCAATTTATCAACAATATATATATATATATATATATATAATCACTAGCCAATGTGAACAAAATAAAGAATCAAAATAGGATCAAGGTTGGTTATGATGATGCATAAAATCCTAATGATCCAAATATCTTCAAATTTTCCACATGAGTTGAACTCTATGAGACCACATACTCTACCATCTCAAACCAACCATGGACATTGATAACCAATAAGTTACACTAAATGAAATGGTTACTATAACTTTAACCATGTCCTAAAAGACCAAGTCAGCATACTCCTAAACACATATAGAGGTGGTGAGGAAAAATACCTGTAGGATACCACCATGAATATACATAAGGTATTTATCTATGAAAACAAATATCTCTAGATTAAAAGTTACATTTTAAAACAATTTCATTTTGAAAACATTTATTTTGAATTAAATTTGGTTCTTCCCAAAAAACCATGTTTCAAAAGTATAAATAATAGAGTCTCAATAAGTGTAAGTGAATCCATATGAAATAAATAAGATCAAATCATCCAAATATTATATAAGAATAATCATAAACATTATCATGTATCCACATAAGGGTATTGGGTATAAAACAAAAGGCATATAAATCAACCCAGGCACAAAAAATATATAATATGGTATATAACTAGTAGGGTCTTGTATGTATTATTATAACACAAGTTTACAAATATGCTAGGTGAAAACAATATGTTTTGGGGATCCCTTGGTCTCCCACGGGTCGTACATCCATCCCATGGTCTATCTCAGTCTACTTGGGAAATATTCCTTAGCTAGTTCACAACCTAGCCTGGGTATTAAATTGTCTAATCCACCCACACACCTAAGGTATCCCATATTATATAAATTTATAATGAAATAACCATTATAAATACTAATTATATAAACCAAACATGCCCATGATAAATAAAACATCAATCATAAGGGATTTTTTTTCAAAACCCAATTTGAAAACCATTTAAAACCCCATATCCTTTTTGATGCATTTTGTTAAACATATCACATACATCACAAATAAATACTTGGGGTAATCCCTTTAAAACTATTAAATTGTTATCACATTTTATGTTTCAAATAAAATATAGATTAACCATAATTAACAACAAAATTAAAAAACATTAATGAATAAAAACCAAAGGAAATAAAGAACTAATGGTGATACATGGAAAAGAAGCAATAGTTAAAGACACCTACCATGAAACTATATTCAAACTCATCACATCTAATAGTTTCCACTAGAACCAAGTAAGAAAGTCTCTCATAAACTTAAATCACCAATAATTCCCATTTATCATCCACTCTAAACCCTAGGTTTGTCTTCCATATCATGATTGGGCTCCAACACTCCATGAAAATGAAAAAATAAGGAATAATATGGGTGGATAAGGGAGAAATAATATATAAATCATGTAAAATAAGAAAAATCACTAAATTGAATCAAGGGAATCCCTCATGAATTAAAGGGAGGATATCTACAGGACAAATAGGAGGGATATAATGTGAATGAGGAGAAAAATAGGGCGACTTGGAGTAAAATTATTCAAGAGAATTATGGTAAAACCACTCTTTTAAATAATATAGATAGGGGTGATGAGTTTTTACACACAGTCATGAAAACCATGCACCATTAATGTGTGGTTAATTTCCTTAAAAAACATAAAAATGTTTTCTAGAAACTACTTCATTGTTGGAAAAAATATGTAGAGTCTACGTAAAACCTCACTGTCCCCAAAATACCTTCTTACATGGTTATAATTATGGTTAATAATAATCGTACACTAACCATACACTTAGTCCTACCACCCATAAATCAATATTTTTAATGCCTAAATCTCAATAAATCTAATAAAAAATAATTTAAAAAATAAAACTCAAAATAAAATATATCAGTGACTCGATGGGTGTTACAGGCGGTCCATGAAAAAGTGGTATCATAGATTTTGGTTGAGGGATTGGATAGAGACTGGTTATAGGCACTATTTAGGATTTAATGGGTTATTATGGGAATGATATTAGATTAACATAGTATATGATTCAAGAAAGAGATGCCATATATGATATAGAAGATTAGGGCCAACCATGATCTGATGCAAGGACCTTATGTTTACTGAATTTACTAAGAAAAGCGACACTTCCTATAAATGAGATATGTCCTAAACCTAATTTTCATGTGATGAAATTATCCCAATAATATTTTATGATTGAGGTATATCATAAGTCATGTAATTAAATATTTATAACACCAACCATTTTATTCATAATGTATTGGTTTGATCTCATAAGGTTTTATTTCCCTTTGGTTTGAGGTTATGTTTCCAACTAACATAACCATAAGTAAATACTTCATAATTTGTTAGTGCTAACATAATATAATATAGATTTGATTTATATATTGAAACTACATTTCCTATAATATATCATGGGCTTAAAATTTTTTATATTAGAGAGAAGTTTATTTTTTCCACTATACATGATATAGATAGTGGTAGAACCTTATTTTTTTAACATTCATATAGTCTTTCCCAATTAGATATCATTAAATAACTGTTACATATGATGCAACACATTAGAGAATCATTAATGAAAACATTTCATGTATTATAGGCCATGAATTTTAATTATGTGTTATAATTCGTGAATAAAATAAATATCGCATGAGAATTTTCCTTGAGTGATTTATAAAGCTCACCGCCATGTGGAGGTGGTATGTCCAGGATTTCATGATTCAGTTGAAACTATTGATACCAATTTGGGTATGTTGTATTTATTTTGAATATATATGGAGTGTCATTAATTTTTGGTATTAATATGATGGAATTATATTATATGATGATTAAAATTATTCCCAAGATTTTTATTAAGAAATAACATCATGAGATTATGTCACTTTTATTAAGTATATATAATTTGGAAAAGAAATCTTGGAATAATTGATTTGAAATTTTGAGGAGTTCTATGAAAAAATATTGCACGAGGAGATGAGAGATGACATTAGAATATATTAATAATTGACCAACTCTTTTTACATGAATTTATTAAAATATTTTCTTGCCTCGAACTAGCCAATCGAAGTTATATCAGCTACATTTGTGGGAGTAGGGTCAATGGCGCAGAAGCTAGCCTAGTTAAGCTAGCCTATGATGGAATGAGAGAATAATAAAGGTATATAACTTTCACTGGAAGAAGGGATCATGCACATTGGGTGTGTATAGAATCATTAGAGAACAACCATATGGGGTGAAATGGTGGTGTTAGAGAAGGTGCCTGGGGAAGATAAGAATAATTACAGCTAGAAACTAATGTGGGGTCTTGTCACGACCCGTCCTAGTGGGGCCCACTCTGTGACTCCCCAAGCCCGCCTCCAATAGTCCAACCTATAAAAAAAGAAGGTACTGGGACTGCCGCTCGTATCCGTAGGAATGCCTTGGCCTGTATGGAACTCAGAAAGCTCGGTCCTATCCTGGTCCACCCTAGACTCTATCAAAAGGCTGCTCATCTGCACAAGACATAACACGTGCGGGCAAAGCCCGTGCAAGGGTGAGTATAACAATAATCAGTAGAGGACCCCAAAAACCATAAAGCAGTACACAAAGTAAAGGTAAATTCAGCTATGCACATTATATGTCTACATAACATATAGATTAAACCATATATACTCAAAACCCAGACCTGTAGTCTAGAGACAAGTCACACAACCACATACCCCCAACTAGGGGTTCAGTTTGAAGATTCCACAAAGCACTCATTTTGGGAGAACACACTCCATGATTCTTATAGCTCTGATGATGTCCGTATGAGAAGTAATTTTTATCAGGAAGTATCACGAGAGGTAGTTACACTCATTATGGGAGACACACTCATGAGTGGGAAAGTTATGGTAGATATTTTCACACATTACGGAAGGAACACTCTTGAGTGGGAAAGATCATGATACACAGATGAGGATCACTTTTAAGGCCATGGCGGATACCGTGACTCATCTGGAATTCACCTTCTAAGTAGAGGATCGACGCCCGGTGGAGTTTGCCACGTCGATCCCGGCCTCTACCTAGGGTCAAGAATGGATATAGGATCTCGATCCGGGCCTCTCGGATGGATGCATGAATCTATCACAGAAAGTCCTACTGAAGGGATCATACTCCTGTAGAAGGAAACGATGCCTGACCATCAGGGAAATGAGAAGAAGGGGAAATAACCCAAACGAAATATGTCCAAGATATGGTGAACAAGAGGACCATGACATTTTCCAAGAAGTACACGGCGTGTAGAAAAGTTACACGCCGTGTTGTCTGACCCCAGGTACTGCCTGTGTACAACAGCCTGTGTCGTAAGGCTAGTCATGTAGAAAACATAGTACACAGCCTATAGTATGGTGTACATGTCGTGTTCAAGTGATTGGGGTTGGCTCCGTGTACGCTAGCCATGTCCCCGTACACGATCATCAACCCGTGTACTCCAACCCATATAATTGATACACGGGGTGGCCTGTGTTGCTGGGATCACTTGGCCATGTGATGGTGTACATGCTGTGTACTTCATCCCGTGTCTGTGTATCCCCTGGATAAATGCTGTGTCCCACATAGCCGCCTCTACCATGCTGTGTAGAGAGTACACACCGTGTCACCTGAAGCTGTGTAGTCCAACCCATGTCCGTGTACTTTACAAAATACATGACGAGCTTCGGGGAAGGCGCAAAACATCGTGTGACAAGGGTCACATGCTGTGTGATTCCCCTCTGACCCCTGAAACCCTAGACTCCACCGCAATCACTACAAGGCGTGTTTTTTGGAAGTACACGGCGTGTATTCTAGAAATTTCTAGAATCACATCCTTTCACCGTCACGACTTTCGAGCTGCCCCGTCCATCGATATGGCCATCTGATCACCATGAAACTCCTGGTTTTTGGTCGCCCCAACACGATGAAGCCACCTCCAGTGTTTTCAGACCTCTGATCACCTCTGAAAACAAGTTTTGATCTTCCCGTGCAAAGAACGCTCGAATAATGGCCTCTTCCGATCCCATCCGATTTGTCATCCTCCATCGTCATCGCACCTACCCAAGTTTGTTATGGTGTCGAGTCTTTAGTTTGGGATCATTGCGTCACAAAACGGATGTGTAACGATCCATTGTTCATCGCCCCACGAAGAACATGAAGAACGCGAAGAACGAAGGGAAAATAAAGAGTCCAAAAAATCAAATTGAGGAACGAACCTCCACCATCATTCATCACAGGGTTGATTTGATCCCGTTAGTAGGATTAAACGGGACATAAATAAATAATAAACAACATGGAATATTTCCCCATAATCATCCCAATAAAACCCTCCTGTAAGAACATATGAATCCATGGATCAACTTATTTGTGGTTGATCCACGTTCATCGTTTAAAATCCAAAACAGAGAAATAGGAATGAAAAAAACAACCCCTACCTCAAACCGGTTGAAGAATGATCATCGAGTTGCGCTGCCATCATCGTTGAGATCCTTCAACTTCATTGGCACAACGATTCACAGCTTTGATTTGTCGTCGTTTGTCACCAAGAGTTTCCTCCAAGGATCCAAAAATTTCTCCAGAGCTTCCCCTAAAAAAATTTTCAACGACCGCCAATTGCTTAACCCATTAAAAAGGGAAATGCGATTCAGCATTCTGTTACACTGTGGCATTAATGAGTCAAGTGGTTGTTTCTTAATCCATTATGACATGACATTAAATATTGAAACAACTTCCCTATTGATGTGCTGAAGAATATGTTTCCATAAAAATAAAATAAACTTTACGAATTTATTTTATTTCGATCTTTACTAAAAATGTCTAAAATTTTACTTTTTCCCTCGACCCGCGCCGATCGAGGTTAGACCCATCCTTAGGTAAATTAGTCTCCCCAGACGCAATGGTGCCCTCAGATTTTTAATTCGGGCATCTGTTTGGAAACATCCACTACCGCGCACAAGTGTTGACTCACTTAATTTAAAAAATGTTCAAACCACCATTCTGGGATCACTAGACCTCAAAATGATATTCCATTTTTGTGCTTGGTCTCAAAATAATTCCATATAATATTTGAAAATAATACATGGAAAATCCAAGACATTACATCCTACCCACCTTGGGGATTTACGTCCCCGAAAAGCCTAAAAAAAGGCTACTAAAAAAGATGTTGGTACTGGGCATGGATCTAGGCCTCCCGCTCCTACATGATCTCCTGAAGATTCTTGTGCTTGCATCGGACGTGCACCAAGGGAACTGATCACCCATGAAGGATCCTATACTTCTGATCCTTGATCTCCATTGGGTACTCAGAAAAGGTCACTCCATCCTCAATGTCTAGCTCGACCCAGTCGATGATGTGCGATGGGTCATGAATGTACCTCCTCAGATGCGACACGTGGGAGACATCATGTACCCGATGAAACTGCGACGGTAGAGCTAGGAGGTACGCCACTTGGCCAACTCTGTACAAAATCTGGAAAGGTCCGATGAACCTTGGAGATAGCTTGCTTCCCTGGCCAAATCTCGGTAACCCTTATCGAGGTGAGACCCGAAGAAAGACATGGTCTCCATCTTTGAACTCTAGAGGTCTCCGTATTCTATCAACATAAGACTTCTCACAGCTCTATGCAGTCTTCATCTGCTCCCTGATGACTTGTAACTTCTCAGTGGTAGCTTGCACCAACTCTGGAACCATGAGTGCTGACTCTCTAGGGTCGGTCTAGCAAAGCGGTGACAGACAGGGTCTCCCATCAAGGCCTCGAACGATGCCATGCCAATGGTGGAGTGGTAGCTATTTTTGTACGCAAAATCCACCAGTGGTTGGTGGTGCTCCCAACTACGAACAAAGTCTAATACACAGGCTCACAACATATCCTCCAGAACCTGAATGGTCCTCTCCATCTGACTATCTGTCTGGGGGTGAAATGATGTGCTCAAGCGTAGCTGAGTCCCAAAAGCCTCGTGCAATGCCTTCCACAATCGGGATGTGAAACGTGCATCTCAGTACAAGACTATTGTTGAGGAGACTCCATGAAGACTAAATATCTCATGCACGTAGAGGTGTCCCAAGATATCTACGGAACTTTTCTCCCTGATAGCTAGGAAGTGGGTTGACTTAGTGAGTCATTCAACGATCAACAAGATGGAATCACACCCCTTGGACGTCTGTGGTAAGCCTGTCACGAAGTCCATCGACATTCCATCCCACTTCCACTCTAGAACTTCCAGGGGTGATCTAATCCCACTGGAACCTGGTGCTCGACCTTCACCTACTAGCATGTAGGCATAGAGAAACGAACTCTGCTACTGCCTTCTTTATGCCTGACCACCAAAACTGTCGTCGGAGATCCTTGTACATCTTTGCCACTCCAAGATGTACCTTCAAGGGGGGTGTATGAAACTCCCTCAGGACCTCCTCCTACAACACCACCAATACAGTATTGAATACTCTGAAAAGAAGTACGTGCTCCCAACCTTGTAAATATCCATTAGGAGCTTGACTTGTAGATAACTGAGCATGTAAAGCCACACAGTCTACATATCCTAGCTGCGCCTCCCTAAACTGCTGTAAGAGTGGAGGGGAGATAACCATCGACTGTAGGTAGGCTGCATCCTCTCCATCCACGAGGGATAACTGCAACGCGACTAACTGCTGTGTTGCCTCACTCAACATTTCTGAGCTCGACCTTTTTCTAAGAGCATCTTCCACCTTGTTCCCCTTCCCAGGAGTATAGATGATCTCAAAATCATAATCCTGGAGGAAATCTAGCAAACGCCTCTACCTCATATTCAGATCCTTCTTTGAGAAGATGTAATTGTGGATATTGTGGTCAGAGTAAACGATAAACTACTCTCCCATAAGGTAGTGCCGCCACATCTACAATGCGAAGACTACCACAACCAACTCGAGATCATGGGTCTCATAGTTTTTCTCATGTGGCCTAAGATGGAACGAACCATAAGCAATCACTTGCTACCTCTGAAACATGACACAACCAAGCCTGATCCCCAATGCGTCGTAGAAAACTACGTACTCGACACCCTCCTCCGGCAATCTAAAGACTAGGGAACTCGTCAAACTCTATCTCAACTGCTCGAAAGCCTGGTGGCACTTCTCTGTCCACACGAAGGGTTGCCCCTTCCTAGTCAAAACTGTCATCAGTGCTAATATCTAAGAGAAGTCAGGAATGAATCTCCGGTAATATCCTACCAATACAAGGAAGCTCCGCACCTCCATCACGCTTCGAGGTGGCTCTCATGCTAACACAGCCTCCACCTTGGCTTGGTATATAGCTACTCAATCTGCTGAGATGACATGTCCCAGAAAGTAGACCTCCTGAATCCATAACTGGCACTTTGAGAGCTTACCATAAATCTGGTGCTCCCAAAGTACGTCTAGAACCATCCATAGGTGTCTCACATACTCCTCCTCTGATGCCGAGTACATAAGGATGTTTTCGATGAAGACCACTACAAACTGGTCCAAGTACGGCTAGAAAATCTGGTTCATCAGTCCCATGAACACTGCAGGGGTGTTCTTCATGCCGAAATGCATTACCAATTACTCATAGTGACCTTAGTGGCATCTGAAAGTCATCTTCGGTATATCCTCGTCCCGTAATTGTAACTGGTGATAGCCCGATAGAAGGTCAACCTTCAAGAACCATTGTGCCCCTTTTAGCTGATCGAAGAGGTCATCGATCCTTGCCAGTGGATACTTGTTCTTCACCATCACTTAGTTTAGGTGCTGGTAATCTATGCACAACCTTAGACTCCCGTCTGACTTCTTGGAAAACAAGACTGGGGATGACCATGGTGAAATGATGGGTCTCATGAAGCCCTTGACCTGCAAATCCTCCAACTACACCCTTAGCTCGTGGAGCTCTGCGGGAGACATCCGGTATGCTGATAAGAAAATCAGTGTCTTCCCAGGGTGTAAGTCAACGCAGAAGTCGATTTCCCAATGGGGAGGTAATTCTGGAACATCTTTAGGAAAGACGTCCTCATACTCCGCCACTACTGCTGAGAACTGGGAGCTCACAAAATCCACTACTTCGAGGGCAAGGCTAGACAACTCATGAGCGATTGGATACACCCTCCTATGCATAAGCCCATTCTGCACTTCCTGGGTTTCCCTTTCCCCAACAAAGGAAAATCTTGTTCCATCATGGCGGACACACCGCACTCTTCACCTAAAACATTCAATCTGGGCATGGACCAAAGATAACCAATCCATACCGAGAATGACGTCGTAAGGCCTCGACGCTACCACCAAGAGCTTCCAACCGAAACTCTTGCCTCTAAG
Source organism: Viscum album (assembly GCA_963277665.1). NCBI lineage: Eukaryota > Viridiplantae > Streptophyta > Magnoliopsida > Santalales > Viscaceae > Viscum > Viscum album. The sequence continues at coordinate 400,831,743 of OY728148.1, forward strand.
TGTAAGATCACACTGTCTGCAAAGGTGTGTGATCATCGAGTCTCCTCTCGTAGGTGTCACCAAGCGTAGGGATCGAGTCAACAGTTCAACTGGAATCTCAAGGTTTCTTACAAGACTTGTGGATATAGAGGAATAAATGGAACCCGTGTCTATAAGTACGGAATATAAGGTAGAAAAGACACAGATTGTACCTTGAACCATCCCTGGAGCCCCTGGGTCGTATGCCTCCACCGCATGAAGCTGTCCCCGCCCCTATCCCCTAGCTCCCTAAGCCCGGTGCAGACCTCCTGGGGGTGGTGGTGGAAGTAAGTCGAAGCATCTGCCACCACCTGCAGCTCTCCCTGATCCTCTGCCACGTTCGCCACCTGGTGGGTCTGTCTGCTCTACTCTCTGCCTCTACCTCGGTGGTCCATCCACCGCTTCCCTATCAGCATCTCTACGGGTCAGGAAATCTCTTGCGAGATGTCCCCTACCGTCGCATACGTATAATCTCTTCTCCCTCGGCTGATTGGATCCATCCTGAGAGCCCTGGACTATCAATCCTCTGTCCTGAGTCCTCCTATGATGCCTCCCATGTCCATATCCCTGTTTCTGACACTAAATTCCTACTGCAGGTGTCTCCGCACCTGTATGCCTGCTACTAACTGTCATCAGCTGTCTCTGCTCCGCCAAGAAGATCTCGATCACCAAGGCCCACTCGAGCACTCAAACATAAGTCCATATGCATAGAGTCACGACACTAGCTCGGATGTCCCACCGTAGACCTAGCTCGAAGGTCCGAGCTCTGAAGTACTGATCCCTGAACATATCCATTGAGTATCGAGTGAGGTTGGTGAACCTAGATGAATAGTAAGCTATTGTCATACTACCCTGTTGGAGCTGTAGAATCTCCTGGATGCACACATCTCTCAGCATAACCAGAGATAACTCCTCCCTGAAGAGTCGCTCAAACTCTATACACAAAAGAGTCTCCTTATCGCAAGTCTGTGTGGTCAGACTCCACCATCGTCTCACCGAACCCTAAAGAAGGCTCGCTCCTAAGATCATCATCTGGTCTGCTAGTGTCCTCACTAGATGGAAAACTCTGTTCACCACCTCAAGCCATTCCTCAGCTGCCTGAGGATTGGTCTCACCTTAGAACCTGAGGGGTCTCTGTCTCTAAAACTCATGGAGCACGCTAAGCCTGCGCTCCTCATCGGTCGGTACTACAGGTACCACTGGCCGCTCCACTGGTGGTGGCATATAAGGTTCACCACCTGGTGGAAACACCTGGGTAACTGGTCCCTATATCAAAGCCCCTTCACTGAGGGGGTCATCCTGTTGATCGCATTGCTGAATCCTAGCGGGTATGCATCGCGGAGGAATCCTGAAATGAAACAAGATATACCATGTTCAATGACTATATCTGGAAATCTGACACAAAGGATATTAAAAACACAACCCATTCATATATGATACATGTACCATTATTTTATCTCCCCGCAACCAGTGTTTTCGTGTTCCGAGTTGAAAAGCAGGTTATCAGAGTCCTGGTGTATAGATACGTCGGCCGCTGCACCAACACTGGAGTCTCTGGCCTGAAATCCATGCTCGAAACACTTAACACTGTTTCCCCCAACCAATCTCACAGACTCTTGGTCTTGAGGTAGAACCAACCACCTCTGATACCACTTTTTCATGACCCATCCCAGTGGGGACCGCGCCGTGACTCCCCAAGCCCGCCTCCAATAGGCCAGGGGATGGTGACTAGCACCGAGTAGGCATATTACTGATCATGGGAGGCATTTACTAAGTACATGTACACACGCACACATCTCCAAGCCCACAAATGCTGAAATGTTAAAACACTAAGGAACAAAATGCATGCATACATCTAGACCCAACCAATAGAGTACAATAAAAAGTAAAGTACTGAAAGTAAACTGGGATAGAATACAATCCCACCAAAACAAAAGTATGAAAACTACAAAGTCCAAACTGTAAAAAAAAAGGTACTAGGACTACCGCTCGTAGTCGTAGGAACGCCTCGGCCTGTAGGGAACTCAGAAATATCAGTCCTATCTTAGTCCGCACTAGACTCTATCAAAAGGATGCTTGTCTGCACAAGACAAGACAAATGCGGGCAAAGCCCGTGTAGTGGTGAGTATAACAATACTCAGTAGAGGACCTTGAAAACAACAAATCAATACAAAAAGTATAGGTATAGTCAGAAATGAACATTATATGTCTACAGAAAATATAGCACAAACCAAATATACTCAAAACCTAGACCCGTAGTCAAGAGACAAGTCACACAACCGGATACCCCCAACAAGGGGTTCAGTTCGAAGATTCCACGAAGCACTCGTTCTGAGATAAAAAACTCCACAAGTCCTATAGCTCTGATGACGTCCATCCAAGAAGTACTGTTTATCAAGAAGCATCACAAGAGGTAGTTACACTCATTATGGGAGACACACTTCTGAGCGGGAAATTTACTGTAGATAGTTGCACTCATTACGGGAGACACACTTATGAGTGGAATAGATCATGATACATAGATGAAGATCACTACCTGGGCTATGGTGGATACCGTGACTCATCCAGAATTCACCTTCTAGGTAGAGGATCGACACCTAGTGGAGTTGGCCACATCGATGCCAGGCTCTAGCTAGGGTCAATAATGGATATAGGATCTCGATCCAGGCCTCTCAGATGGATGCCTGACTCTATCATAGAAAGTCCTGCTGAAGGGATCATACTCCTGTAGATGGAAATTATGCTCGACCTTTAGGGGAATGAGAAGAAGGGGCAATAACCCAAACAAAATATGTCCAAGATATGGTGAACAAGAGGACCATGCCATTTTCCAAGAAGTATATGGTGTGTAGAAAAGTTACACGCTGTGTTGTCTGACCCCAGGTACTACCCGTGTACAATGGCCTGTGTCATTAGGCTGGTCATGTAGAAAATAGTGTACACGACGTGTAGTATAGTGTACACACCATGTCTGAGTGACTGGGGTTGGCTTCGTGTACGCTGGCCATATCCCCGTACACAGTCATCAACCTGTGTACTCCAACTCGTATAATCGGTACACGGGGTGTCCTGCATTGCTGGCCTCGCCTGGTCGTGTGACTGAGTACACATTGTGTACTTCATCCCATTTCAGTGTATCCCCTAGACACACACCGAGTCCCATGTAGCTACCTCTTCCATGCTACGTAGAGAGTACATGCCGTGTTGACTGAAGTTGTGTAGTCCAACCCATGTCTGTGTACTTCCCAAAATACACGCTGAGCTTCAGGGAAGGCGCAACATGTCATGTGACTAGGGTCACACACCATGTGATTCCTCTCTGACCCCTAAAACCCTATCCACCACCGTAATAACTACATGGAATGTTCTTCAGAAGTATACACCGTGTATTCTGGAAATTTCTAGAATCGATGCCTTTCGCCATCGCGCCTTCCAAGCTACCCCATCTATAGATCCAGCCATCCAATTTCCACGAAACTCTCGTGTTTTGGTCTCCCCAACACCATGAAGCCGATTCCAGTGTTTTTAGACCTCCTATCATCTCCAAAAACAAGTTTTTATCTTCCCGCGTGAAGAACGCTTGAAGAAATACCTCTTCCAATCCTGGACGATTCGTCGTCCACCATCGTCGCCGCACCTCCGCAAGGTCGTTATGGTGTCGAGTCTTCATTTTGGGATCATTGTGTCACAAAACGGATGCACAATGAACTGTTTTTTGTCACCCCATGAAGAACGTGAAGAAAGTAAATAACTAAGGGAAAATAAAGAGTCCAAAAAAACAAATTGAGGAATGAACCTCTGCTGTCTTTCATCATGACATTGATCCACTCCCATTAGTAGGATTAAACAGGGAAGAAATCAACAATAAACAACATGGACTATTTCCCCATAATCATCCCAATAAAACCCTCTCACAAGAACATACGAATCCGCAGATCAACTTTTTCGTGGTTGATCCACGTTTGTCATTTAAACTCCAAAATGGGGAAAGAGGAATGAAAAAAAACAACCACAACCTCAAACCGGTTGAAGAACGATCGTTGAGTCGCGCTACCATCGTCGTCGAGATCCTTCAACTTCATTGGTGTAGTGATTCGTAGCTTTGATTTATCGTCATTTTTCACCAAGATTTTTCTCCAAGGCTCCATGAATTTCTCCAGAGCTTCCCCTCAAAAATTTGTCAAGGACCACCAATCGCTTAACCCATTAAAAAGGGAAACGTGATTCATCTTTCTGTTACACTATGACATTAATGAGTCAAGTGGTCGTTTCTTAATCCATTATGACATGGAATTTAATATTGAAACATCTACCATGTCATTGTTCTGCAACGGATGTTTCCATAAAAATAAAATAAACTCTACGAATTTATTTTTTCAATCTTTACTAAAAAAGTCTAAAAATTAACTTTTTCCCTCAACCTGTGCCGGTCGAGGTTAGACCCATCCTTAGGTAAATTCATCACCCCAGACGCAATGGTGCCCTCAAATTTTTAATCCAGGCATCAGTTTGGAAACTTCCACTACCACGCACAAGTGCCGACTCACTTAACTTAAAAAAAGTTCAAACTACCATTTCGGGCTCACTGGGCCTCGGAATGATGTGTTGTTTTCACACCCGGTCTCGAAATAATTCCATATAACATTTGAAAATAATACACAGAAAATCTGAGACATTACAACTCTTGTATTACTAAGGAGGATAAGGTTATGGGGTCTTTCGATGTGTGTTCCTAGAGTAGGGTGTCAATGTTACTCCATAATTTAAAAATATTGAAATTTCATGTGGTTGAATTAAAGGATGACATGCTTCTATATTCCTCCTCAAGATATGATGTTTTCCTATTAAAAAATTATTTAATAATACTTTCCTTATTTTAGATTGACCACATATTTTATTCCAAACAGACACAAGAATTAATTTTTATCGACCATAGAGTGTTTAATTATGCATTTATAGGACACCACATGCCAAAATATTGATCGAACATATGGTTTCTAGATTTACTATGCACAGTGAGATTAACAAGACCACTGACTCCATCGTAAGAAGGAAATTGACCACACAACCACCAGATCTACCATACGATCATCTGGATCTACCAAATGACCTATAATTGTCCACCATGCATGTAATGACTAGTCGTACATTATTTTAATTGAAAAAATAACCAAATATTAGATCTACCATACAATATAAATCTACCATGTGTGGTTAATATTCAGATCAATGTGCATGATAGGTATCAAATATGGATAGATAAGTTTGAGATACATGATTATAACTTCATGTGCATGTATGTGTATCACAATTCTAAAAATGAATCCATTCATGAGTTATCCATTGCATGATATGGAATAATATATGTAGATTCTGAATTCCTTCAAGGATTTCTTAGAATTACGAGGGAACAAATCTCAAATGAAATATAGTCAAGATATTATGATCATGTTCTAGACTGTGAAGAGGAAAATATAAACACAATTTATGATCTATAAGACATGAATATGTATTTAAGTGACATGATTTTATGCATACACATATGTATTTGTATTTATTACTAAATAAAAAGTGATCATAAAATGAGGTAGAAATTTTAGAGGATATAGATAGGTTGTTTCAATTAAGATAAGGTACCATGAAAAAATAGTTATCATACATGAGTCTATGCATGTAATTATAGTGCTTTATGCATGAAACTTATCATGCGTGGAATGAGTTGTTTCAAAGAATAATTGGGATAGTTACTATATGTTCATACTATTATAGATAATTTAAAATTTTTGGTTTCATGAAATGAAAATATAGGTTGAGAAATGTGTATCTGGTCAAGGAATGTTAACAAAGATTCAATAGAATTTAAATCACTGTAAAACATGATAATTCAAATCAAGTATTTACATGATCTTGTAAATATATAAATGATTAATATATATAGGATAAAATAAACAATGATTTAGTTATTATATATATATATATATATATATATTATAGGTTATTGAAGATATATAGATGTTATAGATCTTATACAAAAAGAGAGGGAATATTTTTTAGTATTGAAGAAGAATAGAGAGACCCAACTCTTGTTAGTCATATATATCCTAAATATCCAAGAAATAAAAAAGATATCTAGTGATATATGTTTTTCACTAAGGAATAAATAAATAATAATAAAATAATAAGAGAAGATGATCTAGTGAAATTCATGTTCAATAAATAAACAAGAAGGAAGAAGAAAAGAATATATGAAAATCTATTGCACAAAAAAAAGAAAAAGAGAAGAATAATAAGAAAAATTGAATAAGTTTATATGTATATATGATTAAATAGGAATAATACATGGAAAAAAATTCATAAAATTTATACTTATAAGAGTGTGTTCACTATTGTGCCTAAAATAGTAAAAATATAATATTTTCTTGCATGTTTTTTTGAAATTAATAGAAAAATAAGGGTGAAAATAGAAAATCAACATTGTGAAATTCAACACAAGTATCAATTATTGGATTAATTACATGGTGTCATGAAGAAATTTAATAAATTGAAGACTGTGAATATTGATAGTATAATTATTTAATAAGATACAATAGTTAGACCAGGTTATTGTGAGTCTAGGGACTGAATATTTATTTTTTCTGTACCCACTCTTTAGTGTAGGGTACCACACTACAAGTTCAAGATTGTTTTCGTGATGAGCTAATATAATTGGAATCTCATTATAGTGGCCTGTGTGATCAAGTATTATTTCCCAGTTTCACAAAGGACTAGTATTTCTTTTTTAATGGAGAACCATATAAATAACCTATCTTGTTTTTTTGTGTGATAATGAACATCAGAAATGTAAGAGAATAAGAGAATAAATTTCTTAACTAATAAAATAGGTAAATTGATAAAAATATTAAATTGGATAAAAAAACCCCCAACACTTATTCATGCCCTCTCAGTGTTGAGTATATCCCTAAGTGTTCTAAATAATTAGTATCAGAGGAAGGTTCACCTATTTTAGATTATATCATTTGAAGTTTGTTTTGTTCTTGAATATTTTAATTTTATTTCCTAAAATCACAATACAATGTATCTTTGGTGAATATGTATCTATTTAAAATAATAATTATATTTCTAATAATACCATAATAAATAGGTAAAATAAATATAAAATAATTTTAAGAAGTTGCCACTCTTTGGATAAGAGAACGAAATATCATTATTTATATTCCATGAAAATACATAAGGTATATTTTTCCTTAAATAATAAGAATCGGGAGTTTAGTCTACAACCAAGTAAATAAATAGTTATTATTTTTCATTTGGATCAAAAAATTATAGAGATTTATAGGTATGTGTCAATTATTATAAAAATGTCCCGAATAAGATCCAAGATTGATGTGGAGTGTATAAATGAAATCTGAGAGAAGGAAGATTCCACTAAATAATTTTAAAAGAATATTAAAGAATAGTTAAGGAATATTGACTACTATTTAACAAGAAAAACAAATTCTTAACAGAATATGTCTTGATTTGGAGATCAATTTAGAAAATCTAGAAATTTCTCAGGCTATATCATCATAAGGAAAAAATGAATAAGGGGCTAATATCATAGATTTTTCTAATGAATATAAATGTGTTAAAAGACCTATTTTATGTTATAAGAAAATCATGGAATCATTTTATTATATTTCTCAAGAATCTATGAAGAAATATGTACCATCAATAATTTTTTTAATAATTTATCTAAATATATTTCCTTGAACAATAGATGTTTTGAAACGAAATATATACATTTATGGATGAGAATAATTGATTATGATCCTACCAACATGTCTAGGGAGGGTATAAGAATCAATATATAAGACGGTTTCCCAATTAGAGAAAAATAAGTGGCAAATATGACAAAAAAACATGTCTATTTTAATTGAAATTCTAGAAAACATATAGTAGATATTAGAAGATCATGGTTTGTGGGTTAATGTTGGTGTTTTATTAGGTTATAGAATTATTTACAAGATTAAAATTATTATTCATAAATCTCTAAATTACAAAAGAATATCATATCAGGGGGGAGAAAGTTGGAGAAGAAGAAATGTTAATAAACAATGATGAATCAGTTTACATCAAACATATTTGATATACTTGAAGTCATATGTGATAATTTTAATAATAATGGTCACAAAAAATGGTGAATTATCATTTTAGTATGTATCAAATATTAGTAATTATATAAGGATAGATAATTTTGAAAAGAAAGAAGAGAGAGCCTGAGGAAGAAAATAAAATAATGTTACAAACTAAACATCTTCCAAGAATATCTTGAAGAAAAATTCATCCTTAGACACAAAAAGTATTATCATGTTTAAACAAGGATAATAATTCTAATATGTGTGTTTTATCTAAAAATAATGGTTTAATAATAGACACCTTGAAAGAACCACATTGAACAACCAAGCATGATGTGAATATTTCTAATGAAATACTTGCAATATGGATAAAATATTTGGAAAGGGAAAAGAATATAGGAGAAGCTAAAGGAAAGGATATTCCTAAAGGGAAGAAGAAAAATCTATATAAAGATTCAAAATTTCATAAGTGGGTTTCAATAAAAGACAAACCTTATTTTAAATAAGTTCTATGTGTAGGGTGTAATGTGATTGGACATATTCTTATAGTTTTTTATCATGAATTATAGTACAAGAATATTTTTTTAACAAAGATGAAAGTTACAAAAGGTGATACATGTTTCTTAAAGAATCTTAAGAAAAAATTCACACACAATGAAATTGAGGATTTTATATATACCATGATTCCTTAATATAAATTCTAATTGAATTTTAGATGTGGAATCAAGAACAATAGAACAACTTGGTTTAGAAAAAAATCTCAACCATGTTGTTTATATTAAAGAATAAATAATATAAAACATATTACCTTGATGAACACAATAAAATTAATTGAAGGTTAATAACGATATCAAGGGGTGATCTAGAGAAAGAGTGGAAATGTTGTCAATACTAAATATCTATAAAGAAGTCACTATCTAAGATTGATCTATGAATTGGTATTCTAGAAAATCAAATTACAGGATCACCCTTTGAAATGATGAAGTGGGTTTTTATAAAAAAATATTGAAAATTGAAGAATATCCCATACTGGGTCGATCTTATATTTTTAAATTTAAATTAATATATTGAGGAAGATCATCCTTGGTGAAGATGTGGAAATTTTCAAGTCTGGACAACCACGTGAAGAAGATCCATTTTGGTTTATTCTATAAATGAAGAATAAAATGATTTAGATTTTAAGGAGACCAACCATTATTAGGATCATCAAGAGTTTCTCCTAGAGGGGGAGATAAGTGGAGAATGTTGAAGAAGCTTCCAGGATTATTTTCTCTTACAAATATAATTGTTTTGAAAAGTTATTGATGAAAATTTCATTAAAAAGGTATATATTATTTATCTCTCATCCTTGTAAATTAAAATATAATTTTAATATTTTGGGGTAGAATATAAATTAATAAATTACATAATAATATAAGAAGCTCCATGGAAATTATTCCTACATTTTTTATATGAATGCTTTTTTTTATTTTTATTGAAGTGAGTATAAGAAATTCAAGTTTATATTTTATAAGAAAATTATATCACAATTGGTATCTATATTTTTTATCAGCCTGATACTGTTTAGACATAACTAGAAGTCAATTTTGTGAGTTATCATTTCATTTGGTATCATGGTAAATTATAAAAAGTAGATAAATTTGTTGTCTAAATCAAATCCTCTAGTTTTCTAAACCGATCATGGCTCACATAGACTTAGAGTGAGGTAATTGATAGAAAATTTCTTAAGAATGAATTGATAACCTTTCCCATATAATTTGTGTTTCTTATAAATAAGGTAGAGAGAAAGTGGAATGAATGAAAGGGAGAGAATGGATAAGGAAACCACCATTGATATATCATTTCTATATGGGTATTGAATAACAAATACAAAGGGGGAGATTGTTGATCCAACTTTTCATTTGTTTTATTTTTTTTCAATATACATGGATTTTAATTAATAATTAGTGTTAATATGGTTAAATAAGATTATTTGAATACATCAAGTATTCGCAAGATTGTGATTGAAAAATAATATAACAAGATTTTGTAAATTTGATTAAGTACATAGAATTTTGAAAGTACAACTTGTAATAAGCGACTCGATGTTTTGAGGAGTTCCATACAAAAAAATTTCATGGGGATATGGGAAATGGAATTAGAATAAATGATGAATTTAATAACTCCTTTTATATTTTTTTAGAAAAATATTTATTATCCCAAACCAACCAAGACAAGGTAGCTCAAATACATTTGTCTGAGTAGACTCAACCATGTAATAGCTAGCCTAGCTAGGGTATCCCATGAAATATGGGGATTATAGAAAAGGATGAGTGACTACACAAGAAGGAGAGAGCTTGTCCATTGGGTATGAATAGAAGTAGTAGAGCACAACCGTGTAGGGGGGCATGATGAAAAAAATATGGCGCCTCAAGTTAACCTTGATATTCACAACTAGATAGATGATATTGGGTATTGTATTATATAGGATTCCAAGGACAAAAGATCTTTTGATGTGGGATCTTGGAGTAGTGTATCACTATTACTCCATCATTTAAAGGATAGAAATTTCATGTGGACGAATGGAAGGCCTCCACATCACCATCCTCTTCCTCCTGATCATAATTCTTCCCAAGAACAAACTATTTATTTTACTATTCATTGTTTCAAATCGACCATATGTGTTTATACAATTTATCGTATGACGTAATTTGGATCATCTATAGAGTGATCAACCATGAATGTTATAGGAGATCACACATACCAATATCAATTGACCATAAGGTTTATAGATTTATTATCCATAGTGAGATCAACCACACCAACAGATTGACCATGAGAAGGAAATAAATTACATGACTATCATATCAACTTAACAATCATATGGATCGATTGAAATAATTATACTTATCGACTTTGTGTGTAATTATTGACCACAAATTACTTATATAGACTACAAAATAACTCTTGTATTGACCATTCAAGATGAAGGTACTATGTATGGAAGAGAATAAATTATTAATATCTTCACATATGATAGGTCTAAAACATATATTAGTGAGTTCGTGATACATTTTTACATTCATTCATGTGTATCAAAAGGAAAAAACCAAGTTTTTCCTGAATTATTCATTGCATGATATTGAATAATATGTGTTAATGCAGAATTTATTTAGGGATTTGAGATGATGTCTAGTGAATAGATATTAAATGAAATGTGATCACAATATTATGATCATTTTTTAGTTTTTTTTTGTGAATAGGAATATATTTTGAAACTACACCCATTTTAGCTTGTGAATAATTATGAAAGTGACATTATCTCATGCATGAATGAATTTATTTGTGTATATTATCAAATGAAAAGTTATTATGGATTGAAGAAGGATCTTTAGAGGATATAAATTGGCTGGTTGGATATAGAGAACATACCACAATAATACTAATTATCATGAATGAGTTTGTCATGACCCCCTCCCACCAAAGATGCCCCTCCTGAGCTAGCAATGGTGAAAGGGAGATAATGAACCCCGAGTCCCACCTCCAGTAGGCCCCGGGGTGGCGACTAGCCCCAAGGGTATGAGTTTTCACAAATATGGGAGGCATTACCCTTTTTTATTATTTAGGATCGGGAAATAGGACAAGTTAACCACCAAAAAGGAAAAGAGCAAGTGTATAGAAATAAACACAAACCAATCCCACATGAAAGTTTAAACAATTTTATAACAAGGTACAAGTACAAGAAAGCTCAAAGTACAATACCAAAAGAAAAACAAAGGTACAACAACAGCAACAACTCCAACTGTCTGACTAGTAGGGTCCCGCATGGCCCTGGTAGTCCTCCTAGAAACATGAAAGTAAACGTAGGGTGAGTATACAAGTATACTCAGTAGGGAAACCTAAAGCTCTCGTGCACAAGTGGGGAGACATCCTAATATCTTGTGAGAAGAACCGAAGAAACATAGCAAGGAATTCTGTCCACCCAACCTCACCAGCCACACTCACCAAAACATAATGACAACAAGTAGTAGTATATAAGAACAAGAGTATTTGGGTACCCCGCACCATTTCCCTTTAATTAGCTGCTCTTCCAAATGACGAATGTCCTGACGCTGCCACACTCTCCCCGCCCGCACACACCTTGGCCTCACAACCACGTATCCCGCCCGTACACACCTGGGCCTCACAACCACGTATCCCACCCGCACACACCTGGGCCTCACAACCACATATCCCGCCCGCACACACCTGGGCCTCATCCCGAAGATTCTTGGGAAACAGTAGAACCTGCCCGAAGAGTCTTAGGCTAAAACTACCCCAATCAAAACCTACTCGAAGGGTCTTAGGTGTAAGGTCACCTCAAGCCATCACAGCCTAGGGGAGAAGGAGCAGGAAGGAGCAAGTAACTAAGGAAAAAACACCCTCTCCCATAAAATGGGAGTGTTCGGCACTAAGTGCTCAACATGGGTGGGGTGAGATAAAACACAAAAGATACAGATATATATATGTATACCAAACACACAGCCCAACCTATGGATTCTCAACAGAAAACTTAGCACGTGCCTCGGCACTACTACCATGAAGTATGCATAAAACAAAAAATCTCAACCCCATTTAGGTTTTCACGTTTCAGCAGAATTAGTTTATTTAGTTCCTTAACTACTGGGAAACTATCCACAACCAACCACATCAATCATTCGTAAAACATATCCCTACCATCCACAAATCATGTTAGGAAAACACGAGAAACACAACAATACCTTATTATCAATCAACCAACCCCATTGATTATTATTTCCGTTTCATTACCACTCCCCACCATTCATTAACTATTCCACTTCAATTTCTTATTCACAACCCACTATTCATTCACAAACAAGCCCATCCATGTAGCCCCGCTTCCAACCACCATAACCAAAACCACCCCGAAGCCCATTTATCATTATTATCCCTTTAATACCACTTATCGCAGCCCCGCTGCCCGTCACCAACATAGAATTTACACCAACCCACAACCAAGCCAACCGCAGCCTCGCTGCTCACCCTATCCACAACAACCCACAAAAACACCCCCATCACATGCCACGTAACCAATCCAACACCCACATGTTCATTATTCCATTTTGTTTAACCGGGGTGATCACACAAGGGTTCCAGATTTTAACAGCCAACTTTACGTGATTAACCAATTTACACATTCCACAAAGTTCCATCCACAAAAACGGTCTAGAAATATAGGGAAACATTTAATTACATGAGCAAAGGCCCCCAACGACCGTGATTTTCAGTAGGCATAAGCCTATTCATTTCACAACACAATATCACAGGATATAAGGTAACAACAATCACAACATCCCATCCATGTTCTTTAACCAGTTATTATCTTTATTAAACCGGTTCAAAAGTGTTTCACGTAAACCAAAGAACACCCACCCCACATGATGCACAAATTAGAGAGACGAAGGTAAGATCCCTACCTCAACAGGTTCTTGATCGCAACGCTCCCTCTGATCAACCTTAGAAGACATCCGTCGGCATCCATCACTTTTGTCGGTTCCTGGAAAAACCTCCTTGGGTGGAAGTCGGAAAGGAAAGGCCGAAGGAAAGACAACAGATCCAAGCTCGGAATCTCCGCCTCTTCGTTACGATCCTGTGGCCGCTGACGGATCGTAAATCGGAGCTCGGACGAAGAAGTTATGGAAGGAAGAGCCTTCGAGTCTCTTGAGAGAGCTCTACTTAGAGGAGAGGAGAGGAGAGGGGTGATTTGAAAGGAGGAGGGAATCCCTCCTTTTATAGGCATAAAAAGAAAAAGTACACGGTGTGTAATTTATGGTACACGGCGTGTACTCGGTTCTTTCACACGGTCTCCACGCGGCTTTCAACACGGCTCTGCGGCCGTTGACTGGTCAACACACGGTTTGAGGGTAACGCATACGCTGGGAGGGACTACACGACGTGTAGTCTGGATACACAGCGCGTACTCATTTATTGCACACGGCAATGACACGGATCCAACACGGAACATGGCCGTTGACTGGTAACGCGTACGCGGGGAGGGACTACACGGCGTGCCGAACTGGTCACACGACATGTACTCATTTATTCCACACAGCAAGGACATGGCTTGAAACATGGGGTATACCCGGCAAGGGGGTACATGGCGTGTACTCAAACTACACGGCATGTACTCAAACTACACGGCGTGTAGTTTCAAAATTCTGGAAAGTGTGGGAAAAGTCCATTTTACCCTCTAGAACACTTCTTGACCTTCTTTTGACAAAGGAATGGGCCGGAGAGGTCCAAGCCATTGCATCAGATACCTATTAAAACATTCTCGTCCCTGAGAATTCAAAAAACAACCCAGAGGAACCCAACAAGATACCTCTCAGGGTTCTCGTTATAACAGGAACCCAACCACCAACCCTAATTATAGGTGTTAGGAATTCCTTCTCCCATGTCGATATATTATCCGCTTTAGGCGGAACTGACTCGCTTGCACGGGTTTAATCGCATCCTCATTAATGCGTCTCGATTAAGAATCGGGTCTTCCCACTTCCAGACATTATGATTTTTCAACTCACACTGCCCCCAACACCACACAACCTACACACTTCCCGAACACGTGGGTTTGGGAAATTCCTTCTCCTATGTCGAGATATTATCCGCTTTAGGCAGCACTGACTCGCCCGCACGGGTTCAATCGCATACGCATTAATGCGTCTCGATTAAGGGTCAGGTTTTTCCATTTCCCACACATCCAAACATGTTACACATTACCAGGGAATAAGGAAACAAAAGGTCTCACAACTGACAAGCCAAGCATTCCATACAACAAGGGTACAAAGTACAACATCAACACAAGCTCAGAAGAACAAGGGAAAAACACAAGTCAAAACAAATTTGGGTACTGAGCGTGCATCTGGGTCTCCCGCTCCCAAGTGCTCTCCTCAAGGCTGCCATGCCTCCACAACACATGAACCAAGGGAATGGTTCCTCCACGGAGCACCTTCTATTTACGATCTTTGATTTTGACTGGTCGTTCCTCGAAGGTCGCGTCATCCCCCATATCTAACTCTCCCCAGTCGATAACATGGGAGTCGTCGTGTAAGTACCGATGAATCTGGGAGACGTGGAAGACATCATGAAATTTCTCCAACTGAGGTGGAAGGGCTAGCTAATATGCCACCTCGCTGACTCGCCTCAGCACCTCAAAAGGTCCGATGAAACTAGGTGAGAGCTTGCTCCCTTTCCCAAACCTCTGCTTCCCCCGTCGAGGGAAAACCTTCAAGAAAACATGATCCCCCACCTAGAACTCCAAGGGACTCCTCCGACGATCAGCATAAGTCTTCTGTCGGTCCTTATCCGCTTTCATCCTCTCACGTACAATCTGGACTTTCTCTATAGTTCTCTGAACTACCTCTGGCCCAAGAGCACCTGTCTCACCAACTTTTACCCATCAAATGGGTGAAAGACATGGCCTTCCATACAAAGCCTCAAATGGTGCCATGCCAATAGTAGAGTGGAAGATATTGTTGTAGGAAAACTCTACTAAAGACAAGTGTCGTACCCATGATCCTTCGAATTCCAGAACGCATGCCCGCAACATATCCTCCAACGTCTGGATAGTCCGCTTCATCTGCCCATCAATCTGGGGGTGGAAGGCAGTGCTAAGGCATAGCTAGGTGCCAAAATCATGATGTATCCCCCTCCAGACTCATGAGGTGAACCGAGTATCCTGATCTAAGATGATAGTCCTTGGAACTCCATGAAAGCGCACCACCTCGTCTACGTACCTCTGTGATAAGGTACTCACCGGGCCCGACTCCTTGATTGCTAAGAAGTGAGCAGATTTCGTCAGTTGATCCACCACCACCCAGATAGAATCATAAGCACCCTGAGATCTGGTTAGTCCTATGACGAAATCCATTGAGATGTCATCCCACTTCCACTCGGGGACATCTAAAGGATGTAACAAACCACTGGGAACACGGTGTTCAGCCTTCACTTTCTGACACACTTGGCATTTAGCCACAAACTCTACCACTGCCCGTTTCACCCCGGGCCACCAAAACTGTTCCCTCAGGCCTCGGTACATTTTTGAAACTCCTGGATGTACCTCCAAGGCTGATCTATGGAACTCACGGAGAACTCCATCACACATCACCTCTGGAACAAAAAACCTTCCATGGAAAAGCATCTGATGTCGGCTGTCCTCTGACCATCCTTCTAGAGCGTTCCCCTGATCAACACAATCCCGCATCACTTCTGCCTCGGAGTCCCCCCACTAAGACTCTTCCACCTGCTGCATCAAGGAGGAATGCACCGTCATCTGAAACAAACAGCCTCTAACACCTTCTACCCTGGCATCCAAGTGCAAGGCAGGCAACTCTCCCATCACCTTCCAAGCATCAGCAGATTCCTGAACCACTTCCTGTTGCGACTTCCTGCTCCGGGCATCAGCCACAATGTTGCCCTTACCTTCAGTGTAAGAGATCTCAAAGTCATAGTCTTGGAGAAACTCAGCCCATCTCCACTTCCGTAAGTTCAAGTCACGCTGGGAGAAGATATAACGCAGGCTCTTGTGATCTAAGAAGACCACAAAGCACTCCCCAAAGAGGTAATATCACCACAACTTCAGTGCGAACACCACTGCTGCAAGCTTCAGATCATGGGTGGCATAGTTACGTTCGTGAGGGCACAACTTCCTAGACCCATAACAGATCACACCCTTCTTTTGCATCAGCACGCACCCCAGACCAAGGCCATAAGCATAAAAAAAAACCTCATACAACAACCCTTCTTCTGGAAACCTGAGTATGGGATCACTAAAAAACTTCTCCTTCAGGTAGTCAAAAGATTTCTGGCACTGCTCGCTCTATAGGAAGACCTGGTTATTCCTAGTCAAAGCTGTCAATGGAGCAGCAACTCGAGAGAAGTCCGAAATGAACCTCTGATAGTAACCTGCTAACCCCAGGAAACTACGAACTTCTGCCACACTCTTGGGTGCTACCCAGAAAACAACTGCCTCCACCTTCGACGGGTCCATTGACACTCTATGCTGAGACACCACGTGCCCAAGGAAGTGTACTTCTTGTGTCAAGAACTTACACTTTGACAACTTCCCGTAAAGCTGGTGGCGTTGAAGGACTTCCAAGACTGCCCTGAGATGCTCAACGTGCTCCTCCTCTGATCCTGAGTAGATCAGGATGTCATCGATAAACACAACGATAAACCGGTCCAAAAACTCTCGAAAGACAAAGATCATAAGTCCCTTGAACACAGCCAGTGCATTCGTAACTCCAAACGGAATCACCTCAAACTCGAAGTTCCCATACCTTCACCTAAAAGTTGTCTTCGAGATGTCAATGTCCTTTACCCTTAGATGATGATATCCCGATCGCAGATCA
The DNA here is from genome assembly GCA_963277665.1 of Viscum album. Lineage (NCBI taxonomy): Eukaryota > Viridiplantae > Streptophyta > Magnoliopsida > Santalales > Viscaceae > Viscum > Viscum album. The sequence continues at coordinate 400,849,261 of OY728148.1, forward strand.
ATATTAGAGAACCAACCTACTCCCCTCAGCTAGTCGAAGAGATCATATATCCTTGGAAGGGGGTAGCGGTTCTTGACCGTTACCTGGTTCAACCTTCGGTAGTCTATGTATAGCCTGAGACCACCATCTACCTTCTTCACGAACAAAACTGGAGCACCCCATGGCGACACGCTGGGTCAAACAAAACCCTTCTCCATCAGATCGTCAATCTGAATCTGCAACTCCTGCAACTCCGAAGGTGCCATCCGATAAGGGGCCCTCGAAATCAGACGGGCACTAGGCTGTAAGTCTATCCCGAACTCAACGTCACATCGGGGGTGGGGGGGGGGGGGTAGAGTCACAACTTCCTCAGGAAAAAGATCGTGGAACTCCCCAACAACCTTTGGGACATCCATAATCTCCCTATCAGCTGGAACCACTGATGACCCGCCTAAAAAAGAAATGAGAGGCTCCAAATGCCGGCTTCCCACCTGATAGCTCCTCTCGCCAACAAAAGCTACACGCTGCCCATCCACATCGGAGAACACGACTCTTCTCCGGAAGCAGTCGATAACGACACTAACAGAAAACAACCAGTCGATGCCTAGGATGACATTGTATGGCTGCATCTGTAACAGAAGAAGGTCCCCACTAGATCGATGTGGTCCCAATGTCAGCCCACATCCCCAGGAAACACAAGATACGCTGGTCTGTCCCCCAACTGGTGTACTCAGTACCAGTGGTATGGAAAGTCTCTCTACATCTAGTCCCAAATCATGGGCAAGACTAGGTGCAACAAATGAGTGCGAGGCTCCCGAATCGAACAAAGCAGAAACAAGAGTGCTGAACAAACAAATCGTACCTCGCACCACCTCTGGTCCTGCTGGAGCTGTCAACTCTACTGCGTGCAACTGTCCACGCCCAACTCCTCTGCCTCTCTGATGTCATCTACCTCCCTGACCACGCCCTAGTCGAGGTCCCTGAGGAGCACCCTGAGGTCGGCCTCCTCTACAAAGTATGCCCTCAGAGGAACACGGACCTGCTGCTGCTGGAAGGGCCTCACCAGCAACTGGTGCTGCTGAGGTGGGAGCTAAACCTACTCACCTCCACCGTACTGAGCTCGGGTCGGGCACCGACTCTGAACGTGCCCGAAACCTCCACAAGAAAAACACTTCAGTCCTGGGCTCGTGAAAAAGGGACGAGGACCCGAAGATCTGAACTGGAACTGCTGGGGCCTGCTCCCCCCTGTCCTGAACCTTGAAGGTCCCATCGCAGGAGACCTATTGCTGACTGCTTTCCCCTTCGACGAGCCTGGATGGTTCCCCTCATGGGGTGCACCTCCCAGCGAGTGAATCCTCTCTACAACCTATGCCTTCTTATGCACTGCCAAGTACGTCATAAGGGTGAAGCAGGTGACATCATACTAGATTGAAGGACGGAGCACCTCCTCCAAACGCCTCGCCCGAGACTCATCATCTGGAAAGAGATTCAGAGAAAAGCGCAGGAGATCTTTGAACTTGATCCCAAGATCTCGTACCGTCATACTCCCCTGCTGAAGGGAGAGTAACTCCTAAGGCTTCTCTGCCTTGATCATGGAATAAAGGAATTCCTCTCGGAATTACTTCTCAAAGTCAGCCCATGGAACCTCTGCCTCTATCCTCTCTCCGAGGTAGAGCGTCCACCACTGTCACGCCGTACCTCTCAGCTGACTGACTGCTAGGGGAACCTAGTACTCCCTCGGAGCATGGATCAAGGTAAAACAGATCCCTAGCTCCTCAAGACACCCCTCCGTCTCCGTATCCGAAGTACTACCCTCGTACTTCTTGAGGGTCTGCTGCTGGAAAGAACAGAGAGTCTTTTGCCACTGGCTATATTCCTCCTCTCGGTCAATCCTCAACTGATCGACCGCCTGAATCTGCTGGGCCTCAGCCGTCTGAGCCACCCGGGAATGACGTACATGTGCCATAGCAAGGATCACCTAATCCCAAGTAGTAAGGAAAAAATCAAGGTTTCATTTTATCATTTTATTTCAATTTCTTTCCCAGAACGCCCAAATCATGTAAAACACAATTATGATGATGCATGTACCTTCCCTAGGGTCTCTACCCTGCAATCAATGTAGTCTCACTTGGTCATTCGGTAGGCTCAGAGTCCTTGCATCAGATCACGGGGGGACCTAAAATCTCATGTCCTAGCCGGTCTTCCCTGGCCTATGTCACGCACTAAGATTAACTAACATTATCGCCCTACCATACCATGAAATCCTCAGTGTGACTAACTCCATACTCCATCCTATCTCTCAACCATCAGCCTCTGATACCATTCTTTCATGACCCCCTCCCACCAAAGATGCCCCTCCTGAGCTGGAAATGGTGAAAGGGAGATAATGACCCCCGAGTCCCGCCTCCAGTAGGCCCCGGGGTGGCGACTAGAACCAAGGGTATGAGTTTTCACAAATATGGGAGGCATTACACTTTTTTTATTATTTAGGATCGGGATATAGGACAAGTCAACCACTAAAAAGGAAAAGAGAAAGTGTATAGAAATAAACCCAAACCAATCCCACATGCATGTTTAAATAATTTTATAACAAGGTACAAGTACAAGAAAGCTCATAGTACAATACCAAAAGAAAAACAAAGGTACAACAACAAAAAAACTTCAACTGTCTGACTAGTAGGGCCCCACACGGCCCTAGTTGTCCTCCTGGAAACCTGAAAGTAAACGTAGGGTGAGCATACAAGTATACTCAGTAGGGAAACCTAAAGCTCTTGTGCACAAGTGGGGAGACATCCTAATGTCCCGTGAGAACAACAGAAGAAACCTAGCAAGGAATTCTGTCCACCCAACCTCACCAGCCACACTCACCAAAACATAATCACAACAGGTAGTAGTATATAAGAACACGAGTATTTGGGTACCCCACACATTTCCCTTTAATTAGCTTCTCTTTCTAATGACGAACGTCCTGGCGCTGCCACACTCTCCCCACCCGCACACACCTGGGCCTCACAACCACGTATCCTGCCCGAACACACTTGGGCCTCACAACCACATATCCCGACCAAACACACCTGGGCCTCACAACCACATATCCTGCCCGCACGCACCTGGGCCCCACAACCACGTATCCCACCCACACACACCTGGGCCTCAGAACCACATATCCCGCCCCCACACACCTGGGCCTCATCCCGAAGATTCTTGGGAAACAGTAGAACCTGCCCGAAGAGTCTTGGGTTAAAACCACCCCACTCGAAACCTACCCGAAGGGTCTTAGGTGTAAGGTTGCCTCAAGCCATCACAGCCTAGGGGAGAAGGAGCAGGAAGGAGCTAGTAACTAAGGGAAAACACCCTCTCCCATAAAATGGGAGTGTTCGGCACTATGTGCTCAACATGGGTGGGGTGCGATATAACACAAAAGATATAGATATATATATGTATACCAAACACACAGCCCAACCTATGGCTTCTAAACAGAAAACTGAGCACGTGCCTTGACACTGCTACCACGAAGTATTCATACAACAAAAAATCCCAACCCCATTTAGGTTTTCATGTTTCAGTAGAATTAGATTATTTAGTTCCTTAACTACTGTGCAACTATCCACAACCAACCACATCAATCGTTCATAAAACATATCCCTGCCATCCACAAATCAAGTTAGGAAAACACGAGCAACACAAAAAAGCCCTTCTTATCAATCAACCAACCCCATTGATTATTATTTCCATTTCATTACCACTCCCCACCACTCATTAACTCTTCCACTTCAATTTATTATTCACAACCCACTATTCATTCACAAATAAGCCCATCTCTGCAGCCCCGCTGCCAACCACCATAACCAAAACCACACCGAAGCCCGTTTATCATTATTATCCCTTTAATACCACTTATCGTAGCCCCGCTGCCCATCACCAACATAGAATTTACACCAACCCACAACCAATCCAACCGCAGCCCCACTGCTCACCCTATCCACAACAACCCACAAAAACACCCCCATCATATGCCACGTAACCAAGCCAACACCCACATGTTCATTATTCCATTTTGTTTAACCGGGGTGATCACACAAGGGTTCCAGATTTTAACAAAAAACTTTACCTGATTAACCAATTTCCACTTTCCAAAAAGTTCCATCCACAAAAACGGTCTAGAAAGATAGGGAAACATTTAATTGCGCGAGCAAAGGCCCCCAACGACCGTGATTTTCAGTAGGCATAAGCCTATTCATTTCACAACATAATATCACAAGATATAAAGTAACAACAATCACAACATCCCATCCCTGTTCTTTAACCAGTTATTATCTTTATTAAACCGGTTCAAAAGTGTTTCACGTAAACAAAAGAACACCCACCCCACATGATGCAAAAATTAGAGAGACGAAGGTAAGATCCCTACCTCAACAGGTTCTTGATCGTAACGCTCCCCCGGATCAACCTTAGAAGACATCCGTCGGCATCCGTCACTTCTATCAGGTCCCGGAAAAACCTTCTCGGGTGGAAGTAGGAAAGAAAAGGCCGAAGGAAAGACAACAGATCCAAGCTCGGAAGCTCTGCCTCATCGTTACGATCCCATGTCCGCTAACGGATCGTAAATCGGAGCTCGGACGAAGAAGTTATGGAAGGAAGAGCCTTCGAGTCTCTTGAGAGAGATCTGCTCAGAGGAGAGGAGAGAAGATGGGTGAGTTGAAAGGAGGAGGGGACCCCTCCTTTTATAGGCGTGAAAAGAAAAAGTACACGGCGTGTACTTTATGGTACATGACGTGTACTCGGTTCTTTCACACGGTCTCCACGCGGCTTTCAACACGGCTCTGCGGCCGTTGACTGGTCAACACACGGTTTGAGGGTAACACGTATGCGGGGAGGGACTACAAGAATGTAGTCTAGACACACAGTGTGTACTCATTTATTACACACGGCAAGGAAACGACTCCAACACGGCACACGACCGTGGACTAGTAACGCGTACGCAGGGAGGGACTACACGGCATGTCGAACTGGTCATGGCGTGTACTCATTTATTCCACACAACAAGGACACTACTTGGAACATGGGGTATACCTGGCAAGGGGGTACATGGCGTGTACTCAAACTACATGGCGTGTAGTTTCAAAATTCTGGAAAGTGTGGGAAAAGTCCATTTTACCCTCTAGAACACTTCTTGACCTTCTTTTGACAAAGGAATGGTCCAGAGAGGTCCGGGCCATTACAAAGTTTATTCATGTTATTGTCATGCATATTTCATGAAACTTATCATGGGTGGATGGAAAAATTTCAAAGAATAACTATGAAAATTATTGCATGTTTATGAAATTATAGATAATTGAAATGGGGTGGTTTTATAAGAAGAAAATAGAGGCTAATAATTATGGATTTGGTTAAGCGATGTTGTTGAATATTTAGGAGGATTTGAATTACCATGAATCTTAGTTATTAAAATCAAGTATTTACATTGTCTTGTAAATAAAAGACGATGAAGAGATAGAGGAGAAGATAAATAGTGATGAAGTTATTATATATAACTATATACATATATATATTGTAGGCCATCAATGATATATATATTTTATAGATATGATACAAAAAAGAGTGAATTTTTGCTAGTATTTAATAATAATATAGATTCACAACTCTAATCATTTATATACATACTAAAGAGTTGAATAATTAAAAGGAGTTATAGTGCAATATTTTTTACTAGAGAAGAAATAATGGAGAAGAGGAGAGGAGGAGAAGAATATCTAGTTCCCTAAGGAAAGATAAAGGAAGAAGAAAAAGTAATGTTCAAATACGTTACACAATAATAAAAAGGTAAGAATAAGAGGAATAAGAAGAGGAGAAGGTAATGTGAATATCTATTTACATAGGAATAATAAAATGATGGTGAAACACTTAAACTTACTACTAAGATGAGTGTGTGCACTAATGTGTACACTAGAGTAAAAGAGGAGGATATGTGTTCATGTTTTTGTATAAGTACTAAAACAATAAGGGAGAGAAGAGTAATGAACCAATGTGATACTCAATATAAGTATAAACTAATGGAGTACTTGCTTAGTGTTGTAAATAAATTGAAGAAATTAGAGACTGTCTAGATAGGAAATATAAATTTTTGAAAAGCTTCTATAATTGAACTAGACACATGATTATTTTTTGTCCCCCACCTTGAGTGCAGGGTACCATACTTCAGGTTCATGATTTTTTTTGGATAACCCACTATAATAGGTGATGGTTATAGGTGAAATAAAAGTTCTTATCAAGGCTGATCCAGACTAAAAAATTATCATATTTTATAGATCAATCTCATATCATAAAAGATGTAAATATCATTACTAATGAAATATTTACAATTAATATTAACAAATAAGTTCATTAGAACCAAGGGAATATATATTTCATGTTAAATTTATAATTAATTTATATTTATTAGAAATAATAACTTGGTCATGATATATTTATTTGAGTAAGATGTTAAGTATCTGAAAACCCCTATTTTAGTATACCGTAACTTCTATTATAGGATGAAATTGTAGAATCCCTCTAGTGGTGATCCACATGTTCTCCTATGATTTCCAAACAATGCTGATGGATTATCAGGTTCTAATGAGGTAGATTTATCATATTGTGGTGTTCAACTTGATCACTACAATGATTCATTCATTCTTAAAGAATAATCCTCAAAATCTCAATCTTGATATTATGGAGGAGGAAATATAATCAATAGAGCATTCATTAGTCTTGAGATATATATATATGTATACATATATATATATATATTTCATTGTGCACAATACTTATCTATATCAATCAAACTCTATATAATAGAAATAATCATATATTTTTAGAGATAAGGTTAGGGTTAAAATATTATTTAATTTCACACAAAAAATTAAATAACATATTAAACCTTATATAGCCCCATTCCATGAAATAATAATATTATTATTATTTTCACTAGTGTACGCTAACTAGAATAATGATAAATATTATTTTACCTGCTTGAAAAATAATATTTACCACTGAACACAATCTTATTATGATAATTATCCTTAGTATTTATCAGATACTAGAATAAATATTTATTTAATCAATAAATAAATATTATATGTACATGTAATTAAATAATTAACTTGAAAATAAATATTTATTTAATTTATTCGATTAATAAATCTTCGATTAAATTATTTCTTAGTATTGAGAATAATATTTATTCTAATAATTAAATTCAAATAGGATTTAATTGATATAAATGAAAACACTTAGCATTTGACCCTCTAAGCTCCATTCCTATTGAAATTAGGTGGGCATAAATCTAGTATTACTGTCTAGAAATGAGTTAAGGAACCCATTAAATGATGTTAATGTCGTAATTTTGATAACTAAAAATGAGTACTCACTATGTAATATAATACCCTTTTCATGACATATATTCAAGTATTTTGTACACCCATGTCATCAACCTATATGCTCGATACATCTTTCTTTGACTATTTGAAAGAAACTTTTCATTACACCATGAATATGGAATTTATTGCAACCATTCTATTTCAATCAAAGGGTTGAGATATTATCTTCCATAAATACTGAAGAAAAAAAATCTTTCCTTGACATATTCATTAATAAAATTTCATTTATGATGTACCCAAAATACCTTACTTCCTATAAATATATGCAATCAGGGTTTTAGTTAGTAAATAAAATTAAAAAATTAATAACATTCATTAATAATAATATTAAATTATAACGATCATTACACACCCTCACATATAGAAAATTATAATAACAAAAAAACATGTGGAATTCCTATAGTCGGGTCTTTTCACATAATCTCTATCGTGAAGACTACTAAGTGATAACTTCATAAGATAAAATATCATCTTCTTATGAGTCCTCACACCTAACGGTCAATATAATATGTTCCCCATTATAGAATATAATCTGACCATAGAATAAGGTTGAAGAATACCATCATGGAAATTTAAGGTTTTTATCATAACATGGAATTACTATTACCTTTTCAATGTGATAGATAGTGTGAGACATTATTAGATTAATGTTACACAACACTATGAATTATATATAATATGTTATTGTATTTAATATACACTTATATGAATATAAATGTAATCCAATGCATAAATAGTTTGTTCTAGAACACTAAATTTAACAGAAACTCACTTAGACTAGATAAAACTGCAAATGAATTTATATCCATTAGATATCACATGATGATCATATTTTTTATGATCTAAGAATTTATTAATGGGGTTTGTAATGTTTTATTCTGTAGAGACTCCTCTCATTTCCACTTCACCTCTTTTAGAAAATCCCTCAAGAGATGATATTTCCAAAGTATGTGCTTAATCCACCAATGTTATTTTAGTTACTTTTCACAAACCACTAATGAAGTATTATAAAACTAGAGTGTGAGAGAATTTTTATTTCTAGGAATAACCTCAATCACTCAGACAAAGTTTTTTATCCAAACTGATTTATTAGCTACCTCAAAATCCCTAATATACTCAGACTCTACTATTGAATCTAAAACATGAATAAATTTGAGATCTTCTAGCTCATGAAACCTCTATTAAGAGTGAAGATATATCCTGAATATGAGTTTAGATAGTCTTGATCTATTTAGAAACTAGAATCTATATATCCCCTAAAAACTATCTCTTTATATCCTCCACAAACTAGGAACATGTCCTTAGTTTACCGTAGATACTTAAAGATAGACTTGACTACTATACGATGGTGTTCACCTGGGACATCTTGATATCTTACTACCGCATATAAGGCATAATTGACATCTAGAATATTATAAAACATAAAATACATAACTATACCAATAATTGATGAACATGGAATCCTTCCCATCCACTATCTCTCCCCATGTTTCTGAGGATGCATTTTGTTGAAAAGATAATTTTCATGTGACTCTAGAAACTATCCCCTCTTGGATTGTTCAATAATAAATCTTTTCCATATTTTGTCAAAATATGTTCTTTATATTAGATTGAGTAGTCTCTTAGATCTATCATGATGGATTTTGATCCCAAGAATATATACTTCTTGACTTAAGTACTTCTTAGAGAAGCTTGTGTTTAACTAGGATTTGATAGATTATAAGATTCGTATTTAATTTCCAATAAGTAGTATGTCATCAACATAAACTATTAATAAAATTACATCACTCCCATTAATTCATTTATAGACATAAGTATAACATTAATTATTTATAAAAAAAATTCCATTATAGATTCATCAAACTAAATTTTCTATGACTTGGACTATTTCTTTAAACCATTAATGAATCTCTAAAACTTGTATACTTTATTGGAATCCTTTGGATTAAAAAATACTTCTGGTTGTGTCATATAGACATCTCCATGAATGTTACCATTAAGTAATTATATTTTTAAATCCATATTAAAAATATCATAGTCATTGTAATATATTATGGAAATTATAATTCTGATTGATTTTAGCATAAAAACTAGTGAAAATGTTTTTTCATAGTATATTCCTTGATGTTTTTAACACTTTTTCAACAAACCATTCCTTATAGGTATTAAATTTTCCATACATGTACAATTTATTCTAGAATAACCATTTAAAACCAATGATATTTACATCCATTATGGGATCTATAAAAATCTAAACTTAGTTCTGGTACATAGAATCCATTTCAGAATTATTATCTTCTTTTCATTTGGCATCTACAGTGTCACTTACTAAATTATTATAATATACCTAATCTTTATTAACAAATAATAATGATTCACCATGCTCAGTGATTGGAAAACCATATATTTCAGGTTCTATAATCTCTCTTATACTCTTATACAGTACTTGTGTCTCTGAAACTTCCACTTCTATGGGGATTTTTTGAATTTTTTCCCATTACAACTCTTATGTACCTTAAACTTATACTTCAAAAATGTCTATCTAACTCTAAATATATATTTTACATGTGTTTACCTTCTTAAGGAATATAGTGTGTCACACCACAATTACATTTTTTATGAGGGGTCATATAGGTAATATCCCCTTTTTCCCTTAGGGTATCCTATAAAGGTACAAAATATTCCTCTAGGTGAAATATTGTTACCTAAATAGACCTTAAGAATTTATTCACAACCCGACACATGTAAATTTGAAAACAAATATTTCCCATGACACCAAATTTTATAGGAAATACCATTTTGTTCTTTAGTTGGCACTTGGTTTAGTATATGTGTTACTGTCTGTAATACATATCCCCAAAATAATAATTGAATACTAGTACGAAACATAATTGATCTCACCATGTTTAATAATTTTTAGTTACCCATTTCACTTACAACATTCCATTGAGGTGTTTATGGAGGTTTGAGTTGGGATAGAATCCCAAAATTTAATAAATAATCAATGAAATCTTGATAATGATATTCTCCACTATTGTTTGAATGGATTTTCTTAAATTTCTTACCTAGATATTTCTAAACATCATTATTGTATTCTTTGAATTTATCAAAATAATTTTAATTATACTTCATTGAGTATAAATATCCATATCTACTAAAATAATCAGTAAAAGTTATGAAGTATGAGTAGCACCCCATGCTTAGACTAGAAATAGTCCACACACTTTAGTTTGAACTAATTCAATAATATCTTTATCTATTTAACCTTTTACACTAAATGGTATTTTCCTCATTTTTCCTTGTAAACATGCATTACAGTCACTAAGTGGTTTTAGTTTAAAGGAATCCAAATATCCATCTTTCTGTAGTTTTTTAATATACATTTTTACATGACGTAACTAGTGCTTCCATAACTGGGTGTTGTATGAGTCATAAAAACTGGTTTTGGTATCAATTTCTATATTTTTTGTGTATAATAAAACATATAAATACAATTATTTAAATATTTACTACCATAAAAAATTCTTTATTTATAAAATATGTAAGATTTATTCTCAAATATGAAAATAATTCCATCTGTATCAAGTATGGATATAGATATAATGTTTTTAGTGACTGAAGGAACATAATAAAAATCTCTTAAAAACAAGATCATTCATGTCAATATTGTGTTTGTTAGTCTAAAATAGCCACAACTATAATTTTGTAAGTATTTCTAGCTGGTAGATATACCTCGCCATAGGAAATCTTTTGGAATCTACTTGGTTTTTATGTTTTAATACATATGTGAGAACCACAATCTATATCCAATACCCAATTTGTATAAATACATAAATTACACTCAATAAAAAATAAACATAAATATTCCCCTTTATTTTTTATTGAGATTTTTATTTCTTATAGTATACCTTCTTTATATATGTGAAATAGATAACATCTTATTCCCTAAATTTTCCATTGATCCATCTTTTCTTAGAGGGGCGCTACAAAGAAGCTTTAGTCTTAGATCTCTTCTCATGACCTTTCCTTTTATTCACCATAAGTACATAACACATTTAAAACTTCATATCCTTGTAAGATTAGAGAAATAAAGTGAGAATATTGGGAAATGTATTCTATATAATTTTTATATTGAAATTGATAACAAAAGTAGAGAATCCATAAGGGAGTGATGAAATTATAAGATCAGTATGCAGTTCTTTAGAAAATATAAACACTAGATCATCTAAGAACTTAATTCATCTAATGATTTTGACTAAGTGAGGCCTATCTATCACACCCTTTCCATGTTTTCTATGAAAGAGTTCTTGTATATATCAAACCATTCTTATATTTCTCTCTCATGATAAATACCATTGAGATTCTTGATAATTCTATAAGAAAATCTGTCTTTATACGACTTTATGAGTTCATTAGACATGGATGATATTATTAAACACTAAAAATTAACTGTATTTTTAAGTTTTTTATCATATATAATGAAATTATCATCACCTAACTCTTTGGGTAGAAATATATGTATTGAGGATTCTAGAACATAATACTTTCATTCATAGTGCTTCACTACCTGTAGATTTCTGAACGATTCCAAGTAGTTATTGTTAGTTAGAATAGAGTCTTTCATTATAATTGATCACAAAGATAAGGTAACTGAAAAAAATTCACTATTATATAATAAAATATAAAATTATTAGTACTTCACTTGATTACAATTTATTTGATACATGATATTTTTTAATATTATTAAGTCTCCCAATATTTTGAGGTCCCAAAATACCACACCAATAGACTCAAAATATCAGCTTTTAGGGAAATTCTAGCGACAATGATCAATATTCACCTTCTCAAAATTAAAGAAAGGGATTGGTAAATTATTGCATGGTATTTTGGTAGGTAGGTCTTTTCCAACCATGTGATCAAAATTCCTTGATCCATTGAGTGGACTCCTAATACAGAAACCCTTGATTAGGTTTCCACAAAATTTTCCTCTAAATAACATCAATGTTTTCAAGGTCTACTCCCTCTTGATGTAAACTTATTAGGTAAACCAAAAATATCCATAATAACTCTTTGATAAAAGTTTCCAAAACATAGTTGGTAAAATACTTAGTTCTATGGTTTCATTGCTAATCATGTAATGTAAGGTTTAGTACCATTTAAAATTAAGATGAGGGAATTTATTTATTATGAACAAATATTTATTATGTTATCCTTTAAATGTATTTTTAATATTAAATGGATTTTACTTAAGATATTAACCATGTAATGATAAAACATTTATAATTAATCTAATTATTTTAGATGAATTATTGCAGATGAACCCATTTATTTTTGTGATCATTATATTGAACACATAAAAAATCATGAATAAGACATAAAAAAATAAAAAAATAACTATTACCATCATGAGATTATCTAATGGTTGATTTATTGATTAGACAATAAATCAACCTATGGCCATAGGGGAAAACTCTATCTAATAGTCTTGGAATGTGTTGTATAATTCAACCTATCCACCCATATATCAATTATGTTGGTTTCATCTTGGTTACATATTAAATGAACCCCCTAAAACATTAGATACAAGTTTTATTTCATATGTTTTATAAATTATATGTTGGTTAGAGGAACCAAAGGATTAGTTAAAGGGGATTACATGAAATAACCTTGGACCTACAAGTCCTACATAATAAAGGAGGGGTGAATGAAACACAAGCCATAAAATTTAAATTTAACAATAGATAATTGAAAACCCATTAAATAAATTAAATTAAATAAAACCAACACATACATATATTTGGTCAAAGATCATGATAAATCATACATATGCAATGAAAAGACATTTAAAATATCTGGATATCATTCATTTCATTTCATTCCATGATAAAATAAAATACACATGAATTAATATTGTTAGTTATTTTATTAATCAATTAATTAATTTTATCTTATTCCATATAATTTTCCTAGATATTACCATTGGTTATGATTTTAAATAAAATATATAATAATTGTTTTAAAATATTCTAAATAATTAGTACACAACTTTTTTACTTACAAGAAACTCGGTGAGTACCTATTAAAACTATTTAGTATAGCCCTTGTTATATATAATAAACTCATAACAAATATCTTGTACAAGAAATATGTCATAATTTCATAGCGTGTAATACAAAATTAATGACATAAAAAACACATGAATATTAGGTTTCTTGTAAAATTTAAGGCATCTAGTATTAAGTATGAAATGACTATACAATATTTTTAGTTTCAAATATTATGTTGAATTAATTGACCATTTAATGTAATATAAAAACCTAATGACTAGTGTATACTATCAAATTAATGACATATGAATCTTAGTTCGATGAGTTTTAATGGAATAATTAATTAAATTTAATATTTACATGTAAATAGGTAATGTATATGGAATATGAAATTTGGTCAAATGGCGTGCACTTTGCTTCACCAGATATCAATTGTACATTCCTAGGGACACGACATGAACTTATAACAAAAATTTAAATATAAAAATATATTTATAAGGCATAAATGACATATAAATCAAGATACATTACATATATCATGTACACATCACATATAAAATTAACATGGTGTATTAATTACATGACATTCATTGGACCCATGTTTTTGTCCATGAAATAAATGTAAACTATATGGTGTATTAGTAATTTTTATAGTGTGATGTATGGTAAATCCATGAGACACCCTAGACATTTAACACATTATACATTAAATTTAAACAATTCATATTCATTAAATAATAACCCAAAGTCAACATGTGTTTCTGATATAAAATTAAAATGGATATATAATGTGTGATGAAGGAGTACACATTGTGTAACCCTTTGATACAAGGAAAGAGTTATTGAAACCTCTAAATGAGTTATTTGGATATGATCTTCATTAATTATTAACTGATCCTAGTTAAGTAAGTGAGAAAAAAATAGGAGGAAGAAGAGATCTCGATGATTATATGAAGAATGAATATAACTTGAAATTAAATTTAATATTTAAATGTGAAATGATCAAGAATCAAATAAATAATTATAAATTTTAACATGATCTCTTTGATACCGCTTGATGGTTCTAGGTGTAGAAGAATCGATTTTCAGGGCCTATAACAACTTAGTAAGTTCCATATTTGATGTATCATTCACATATTGCACAATACATAAATGTTAGAACTAATTTGGTTTTCAAAATAATGTTCAAAGAACCAATAGAAGATATTTTTTCATATTAAATTTTTTGTTATTTCAAATAAATCAAAAGAAATAGTACCATCATCTCATGATCCTTGTTTGATAAATATGTTTATCATTCAAAAATCACTTTTTTTTCAACCATTGTTCCTATACAAGGGTATAATCACCCAAATGATGATCCAAAAGTGCCCCTATGATATCTAAAAAATGTTGATGGATTTCCTAGAGCTAATTCTTTCGATCAATCATTTTGTAATGTTCTTGTTGATTTTTGTAATGATTCTTTCGGTCTTAAATAATCATGGTTGAAATTTTTTTTTGATGGTGGAGGTTGATGTATAATCTCTACAACATTCTTTCGTCTTCAGAGATAAATATATATTTTGTTTTGCATAACGATTATCAATGTAGATCAAACTCTACACAACAAGCATAATAGTCTATTTATTGATATAGGGTTAGGGTTGAAATTTTATTTAACTATATAATGACCCTTATATAATATATTAAACCTAATATGACCCCATTCCATTTAATAATTATATTTTACTATTTTCTTATGGTGTGTGCTAACTAGTGCAATGATAAATATTATTTTACTAGCTTGAAAATTAATATATATCAATAGACACAATCGCGGTCTTCTACAATTCCTCGATATTTATCAAATAACTAAATAAATATTAATTAATACAATAATTAAATATTATATATCTATTTAGTTAAATAATTACCTTGTGAATAAATATTTATTGAATTTATTCAATCAATAAATACTAAATAGAATTATTCATCAGTCTTGAGAATAATATTTATTTGATAAATTAAATTGAAATAGAATTTAATTAAGATCAATAGGAATACTTAGTGTGTGACCCTCAATGATTATTTCTCATTGGCATTAGAATGGTGAAAAAGCTAATATTTCTATTATTTCTTATGTGTACTTTAATGATTTAATCCCTAAAAATTTATTATTTTGACCTGAATTTCATCATTTTTAGACTTTAGGCATATTTGAGCTTAAATGTTATAATTTATAATTAAATAATTTTAATTGTATTCTATCACTTTAGTATTTCAAGAATAAATTTCTCAATATTTATCCAAATGGAGTAATTTTTTAAGATTACTCTATTTTTGAGCTTCAACTTGTTTATCTATACCCAGTGACAATTTAAATTCCATGGATCCTAAATAAATTAATGTGAGAAATATTCCTGGCTAAATGGATAGAAAATCCCTCATTAAGTGAGGAATATATTTGGATAAATTAAAAAAGGTGTTGATTCTAATTTTATATGAAATATGACTTGAAGGATCATGTGGAAAATAAATTTAATGGATAAATTATCTCATCAAGGTAGTCATTTCACGCATCAAAGTGGAGGAAGATGATGAGTATGTTTGTCTATAAAAATAGAGCTTTAGTAATTATGGTATAACGATTTCTAAAAATTTCCAATGGATTTTAAATTTTGAGTGTTGATATAAAAAAAATTAACATATTTCAACAATACCTATTAATGAGTATTGGCCATTTTTTCAGCATAAATTATAAAAACATTCAATATATAGATTCTAGAGAATAAAATTTTTGTTCTTTATTTTCTATTTTTTTGTTTTATAATGGTTTTTTTCTTCCCTCTTATTCTTAGATACTATTCAAATAGGGGAGTAAAATTTTTTCTAATTAGGGAAGGGGAGGTTTTCTTATTGTAATTCTTGAGTTCTTGCACTTCATGGAATAAAATCATCTTCTTACTTTTGTTAAGTTGGTTTCAATATTCAAATAACAGTTTTTTATTATCAAGTATGATCATATTTGGTTTTTTATTTTGTTATTGTTATCAATTTGTTCAATTATTATTATCTCACTCCACTATGATCTAGTTTATATGTGATAAAATATACTATGTATTAGTGGGGAAATACTTGGTGATCGTCAGCACATGTGGGAAGGGTAGTGTAAACATTTAATTATTTTGGGTTAAAAATATCTGATTAGGTATTCCCTAAGTCAATTGATATGATTCAAAGAATTTATCTCATACATTTGAACGAGGGTAGAAAAAATGAGACTTTTGAAAGGTTTATTATCACCATCACTATTTTAACAAGGTATTAAGAGGAAGCAATTTTAGAATCTCACTTTAATCATCTTAGCAGAAGAGGATTGGATAACTTAGAGCTAGGATTGAATTGAAATTTGAAAACCAACCCCAAACTAATCACTATTCTCATATAATTGTTTTCAATCTATTGTTTTTTTTACCTTTTTATCAAATAATCACAACAAATAACAACCCCTTATTTATATACTTTATATTTATAATGTTCATTTTTGTGTTCTCCTCTCACGAGACATCATAGGTCAACAACTATACTACATTTTAACTTAGTATAATTATTTTTACCATGCCCCACAATAGGAATGTGTTGTATCTTAGATTTTTTCTAGCGATATAGTGCTAGAAATATAATTATCACATTTTATAAATAGTTTTTTTTATTTTATTAGAAAAAAATCTATTTTTTTCTTAATGAATTTAAATTATAATTATTCTATATGAGTTAATTTGTCACAGATACAACAATAATTGGTTGAAATTGTTGAAGAGGGCCTATTTCAAAGGTTTTATGAAATTACTATTTTTCTAATAATATTTTCAATGGACATGTTTTAAGTATCTAATTTTATGAACTAATGGATATAGTTAATCAAGTCAAAACTGATTATCAAAGGTTGAAGACCAAGGGAAAATTGATAATAGATGAGGGTTCTCAACATGAACTAGAATCACAACCAATGGTGTAAGGTATTTCCCCACTAATATTTCAAATGTAGGATCCTGCTAACTTTATCAATCTATAATCACACAATTCCTAGAGTCACCTTCCACTAAAGAAGCAATTGAAGCCAAAAAAACTTAGGGAAACGATCTTTTCTCGAAATAATTGTCATCTATTTTTTTAAACTGAATTGAGTATGATGTATAATTGTTTTTAATTTTTGGAATCATAACTCTCAAGTATTTACTTTTAGTATGAAAACAAAAATCAGGTTTCACCTGATGAGGAATATATGGAGGTATCTAAACAAATTTAACTTTTATTAGGAGTACGTGATGTGATCTAAGTGGCTTTGCCTGAAGAAAAAATGACACAAGCTGCTTACTTTAAAAAATTATATTTTGATATTGAATATTTATAATTTAATTTTATTCAAATATAAATACACCCTAAATTTCCAGTTTATTATTCATTTGATATAACATACATAATGAAATCACATGATAATGAATAATAGGTTGTGTAAGTGGAAACCAAGGAGGAGGGACAATTTTTTATCCTTCTCCAACTAAGAAAATTTTACTTTATTTCTATGGGGATAGATTTGATTTAATCTACCTAATGAGTCCTAAACAATAATAAGAAAGGAATTAAAGCTAGAAAAATGAAGTTTTGGTGGTTGATGAGTAAAAAACCACACCCACCTTAAAATTGTTGATAACCCACTAGAAATTACCATATGGAGGCATTTAAAACTTGAGGCTCACTTAGGGGTTAAACCAAGATACATCATTCATTTATTTCCCTTTATCATTCTATTTCTATATTATTTTGTTTCAACAAATTTATTAAGTTATCAATTCTTTATTTTTATGTAGTTTTCCAGTGCGCAACACTTAGGATATTAACTCAACATTGTACTACCAATAATTCTAATTGTACCACTCCTTAACACTTACTTTATTACTACGATTCAATTAAAAAAATACTTATATGGTAAATATAATTGAATTAATTGAGGTAAATAAAACATTTATGTGTGTGGGAGGGAACCTTTGTAATTTAGGATTTTAAAATTTTAGTTTTTCAAAAAAATTATGTCTTTTTAAATTTTTTGTTTATTTATTTTTTAAATTTTTTGTGTTTTTGAAACTGGTGATCTCAAAAGATTATCCTTTCTATTTTTAAATATCATGTAAATTAGTAGACCAATATATCCCATCAGAATTAACAAAAATGAATACTAAAAATGACTTTGTTTAAGGTTCAAAACTATGATAATTTTCTAAAAAAACCTATGATTATTGAATTCCATGACACATATAATTCTCTTTTTCTTTTAAATCACATTCCCATGAGTCTTATAAACCCTTTTGACATATTCTTTACATTCATCTTATTTCTTGAGAGAACCAATTACTACCTTCTTTAACTAGAATATGATTTATTTATACCAATATTTGAGGGTTTTATATACCTTTGTTTTAAATTATTGAGGCATTTATTTGGTTTTAAAACCCCCCTTTAAATATTTTTTTATTTTAGAATTTCATATAAATTTATTTGCAATGACCCATGTCATCACAGGTTGTGAAAATTATGGGGAATTTGAATTTTTTTTTCCAGAAGTCTTTTAGGGAAAAAATTATAATTTATGATATAATATGATATTAGATAATTTTTTAACCACTTTGTTTGTCAAAAAATAGAGTTTTTTCCCAAGGAAATGAATTTGGTGAAAATCTAATCCATTCAATTTTTCATGGAATATTTAATATTGCATTAATTAAATATTAATTTATTATTATGTGTTAGTTTGGTAGTATCTTTTAAATGGGAATTCAGATTGATATATCATATTTTTGTTTGATTCAGGAATGGGGTTTTTTCTAGGAGAGACATGGCCTTAAGTTATGCACTGGGGTCGGGACCCAACCCTTTTTTTTGTTTTTTTTCCTTTTTTCCTTTAATTTTCTACTCTTCTCCTTTGAATTCATGTGCACACCCCCATAGTCTTCCCTCCACATGGATAATAGAGGGGTATGGAGATAAGAGGGAGAGGGGAGAAGGAGGTGTCGCGTGGGAGATCATCCAAAGGTAGATCGGGGCTTGGTGGGTGTGTGGCACAGATATGGTGTAAAAATTATAAATTTTTTGTCTAGAGGTAGACCCATTTTACAATTTTCACCATAAATCCCCATATATTAGTCATTTTTTCAATTTTAAATCCCTTTTTGGGTTATTGTGGACCCCTAGTGGGTAAATCTCTTGATTTTGGGGAGAAATAAAGAGTTTTAGGATAGTTTGAGTAGTTTTATTAAATAATACAATTGTATGAAGCATATTGTTCAGAGAACACATGTCACATGTTCCTACTATTTAGAGAAGGTTCATGTTTTTGAAAACAAAACATGTAATTTGGATCACATTCCATGTGGTGGAAACTTGGAATATGTTGGGGAACATGGATGTGTAGGGTACACATCTTGACCCTATGTGAGGTACACATCCAATGGCCATGCATTTTTCTTGACTAGGCCCCATGGGGGGGGGGTAAATGGATGTGTACATGATTGGGGAACCCATGTTGTTACACACCATGTAAAAGTGGTATACACTTTGTAGCTTGGAAGAGTACATGTTGAGTAGGGGTTGGGTTATACAAGAATATACCGATGTGGGGGTATAGACCATGTTATTTGGAAAAGTACACATTGAGTGGCTAACAAAACTTGTCTATAGAGGAAATTTTAGGTTACAAGTCATGTATCCCAAGTACACACCATACAATTTTTCATTCTCGATATCATTTTTCCTTTTCTTTTCCTTGTGTCAAAATTGGACTTGTGAGTAGTCCATTTTTAGTGTTTTTACATGTAAATCATGATAATTGAATCCTTTGGGTGTTTTTAGTCTGTTTGGATGGTGTTTTTGTTAGGAAATAATTTTCAAGAGTATTTCTTTAAGGATTAGTTTTTGAATACTCCTAGCTGTTCTGTTCTAAGCTATGAGGCCCAGGTGAGGGTTGTCAGCTCATTAGTGTTCATGGATTGTGGATGAAAGGATAGTTTGTTTTGAGTTTATTTCCTACTAATCATGGAAGGTGAAATTGAGTAGTATCTATAAGTAGATCTTTGTTTTTTACTATGTGTTAGGACTGGTTGAATGTGGTTAGAGAAGTTTATGTTTAACTCTTGGGTTTAAGGATGCGATTTTTTTGATCCATTGGGCTAGGTTGATGTCATGGAATAGAGGGTACGATTGGGTGCCATTGAGTTGTTGACATGAGTCTGAGGGACTCTTGATGATTTTATTATAGGATAGAACCTGATAAAGTGATAAGTGGTTTTCATTGTTGTAAATTGATAATTATATGGGGCATGGATTGTCTTGCATGATTACCCTATAGTAGGGTTTCATACTTTGATGTGGTAATGAGGACTGTTGTTAATTCCCATATTATTGATAATGTGATTTTTGATTGCCCTTTGAGCATGCTTTTTATCTAGGATCAGTTAGAAGCCACTGATGGCTGTTTTGAATGTTCCACACTGGGTGTGTCCCATGATTTTAGATGAAATAGAGGAAGTCTTCATAGGGTGTCCTTCTCTTTCTAGGGCCATTAGGACATTTGAGGATCCTTGGGATGGGAATGTCCTATGATCTTGGACGTAGAAGGGAATTCCCTATTAGGATGTCTCTTTATTCTATGACCTTAAGGATTGTGGGAGCCCTGAGTTTTGGTTTTACTATATTATGGGTAATGCAGAGCCTGTTGTGGCTGATTTGTTTAAAAAATGAGGTCTAGGGAGCTGAGGTACTCCCCATGATTTTTCAGATGGGATTTGATCAATGCTACTAGTTTAGTTTTTCTAATGGTGTATTCGAGAGGTGGATCATCCCACATTCTATTGAATTTTTTAGCATGATTTTTAGGAAGTTTCTAATCAAGACTTTGTTTTAAGGAAGAGACCTTTAGGATATCATGGATTAGGAAATAGACCTGAGTTATGATACGGTTATCTACCTCATTATATGGATGTTTTCAGATGGTATAAGGGAGATAATTTACGATATGAATGAGTAATCACCTTTATTTGAGTGTTACACCTTGTCTACATGTTATATATCATGGATGTATTGGGATCCCAGTTACTTGAGTGGGTTCCATGGAATAGAGTATCTATTAGCCCCATGGGGAGACATGATCTCGTGGATAGCACATTTGTCGAGTGTATATTTAGAGGGTTTCCCTTGATACAATGTATACTTTCAGGCCCTCATTTATAGGCCAATTTGTTTTGTCGAACATTCAACCCATGGAAATTTCTCAGACATGTAGAGTGGAGATCTATCACTTGTTTGATCATTCCATTAGAGTCCTAGAGTCTGGTAGATGTTATTTTTCATGTGTATGATTATGGTTACACCCTAAGTTCTAAAATTCATTCCTATTTAATTAACAAGTCTTAGAGATCCTGTGTAAATCTGAAGGACACACTGGTTTTTGTGGGGCTTGGTGAGACACATGCTGTAAATCCTCTAGCATGGGCTAGAGAAAGGGTATATTTACCTTGAGTGTAAGAATAGAACTTTTTTTTGGATATTTTATTTATTTTTTATTTTAATCCATATTTTTATATATTATTTTTCTTTATGACAACTGTTGTTAGTTTTCTTCTAGGTTGGGAATATCACCTATGCATGAACTTGTTATGAAAATAGATTATAGGTTTACCATTAGTGGTGGCCCACTGAGATTTATTTCTCACCTATTGTACATTTATCTAAATTTGTATGAATACATTATTTCTACTTTTAGTTTATATCATAGGTTACATGATTGATTGGTTCTAGGCTCAATGTTTTGTGGATCAAGCAGAGCCAATTGTGTAGAGTCTCAAGATCAGGCTGGTGCAGCTTGAGCATCATGGAGACTATGTATGTGGTTTGGATTAGTATTGGAATTAGAGCCTATAATATTTATTTTTAGTTTTTTATTTGGTATATGTGGTCGTCCCAATGGGTGATCGATTGTTTTTTGTTTTTCATGACTTGAGTCTATATGTCTGTTTTATGCATTCCATTTATCATAGAATGTTATTACTTCAGTTTATTTTCTATGCATATTTCAATGTGTATCTATATGGATGATTTTTTCTACTCTTATTTCACTCTGACCAGAGGTTATAATCACCCCACTATATCTATTATATCCTCCCCTTTGATTGGAAGATTTTGGTGTTTAGGGAGGCACACTGGAGGCCTTATGGTGATCCAGATTCGGTGACATGTTAGGTCGACCAAGGATGGTTGATTAAATAATGGCATTATAGAATTTTTGTTTTATAATTTGGGGATTTGATATATAGGTGTTCTTGTAATATATCATAACTTGTTATGGATATCATCCTAGTGTATCACAAACATGTTAACCGATAGGAATTCCATGTTTTTAGGGAATGGGATTTATTTTCTTGGTTTCCATTTTTAGGGTTGTTTTATTTCACCTAGTGTGATACACTTGGGTCTTTATATTTCTATTTTATCATTATTTTTTCTCTTGGTTCATGTTAAAGTGTCTAGTGTTCATTTATAATCATATTCAAATATTATTCACATGACATATGCATGCTTGTGGTGTTTTACGAATGATGTAAATTCAGTTGTTTAAAGCACAAGAAACAACTTATAAAGGGTTTTATCATATAAGTTCTTAGTGGAATTTTAATCAACTGAAACACATGTATATATTTTATTCTAATTATAGTCTATTTTTTTCTTGTGGAAAGAGGTTCTTCAGTGTTGTACAAATATTCCCTTCATTGAAGGATTCATGGAAACCCTTATGGTCTAGTAATGGGCTCTAAGTTCTCTTTTGGTGGCTCAATGAGGGAAAGGATGCCTGTAGGATCCTTGGATAATGCATAATTTACCCTGATGTGGTGTTTAACTTGAAGTCATAATATCATGTTTCTTTGTAGGGATCTATTATTTCCACATGTTGTCTATCCGGTCTTATAGTGGGGCTCGTGTGTCTAATGTCACTGATGGGTTAAGTGGACATGGTTGTTCTTACTTGGTGGTACCATTGGGATATTATATCACCATTATGTGGTTAGGAATAATGATTCCTACTATTTGAGAAGTGGATCACTGGGAGTGATCCTGGGCTCATAGTTAGCTTGAGAGGTCATTTTAGTGTGTTATCAACTTTTCCCATTTTTGGTTGTGCCTTGGGTTGTGTGGTGAGAGTGTGTCTAGATTATTGTCATTTTTGATCGATTCCCATGTGTTGGGTGGTTGTGTGGTTGGTTTTGGAAAGAGGGAGATGCCTCAATTTTGAATAGGAGTACCGATGTTGCTCTATTTTGGTGGAACAGACCTGCATGGGGAGAATAGTTAGTGGTTTAAGGAATGTTAGCCTAGTTTACATAGGACATGGCCAGTTTGAGCATGGGTGATTTTGTTTTCTTGAGATAGGTTTAAAGAAATACTTATGGTGGGGAGTCCATTGTAAGCTATTGGTAGTCATGATCTCAGTTTATGTGGATTTTTGAGTATGGAGGTTGTTCTTCCTAGTGTCCCAGGAACAAGTGGTTTTGTTTTCATACTGGAACTCAGTTGTGAGATTTTTTTCCATGTCAATCCTTTGTGTTTCGTGAGGGATGTAGTATGGGCCATGTGGTTTTCTATTTGGGAAGCATGGTGATGATAATGATATTCTTTTGTTAGGGAGTAGCAGATTGGTTGTGGTAGAATGTCTCTTGTACTGGGAGAGAGTTATGGACACCGTAAGGCTGGTTGTTAGATGTCTAGAATAACCTTGGTTGTACAAGTTCTTTAAGGAGATCAAGAATTATGATTTCCCACCAAGGATTATCATGGTAATGAAGCTTTTATGGTGTGTATTTTGGGAAAACCCATGTATTCAAAAGTTATGAAAATCAGGGGAAATTGGATTTTTTGTTCCTAGTAGTGTTTGAGGGATGAATGGTAATTTATATGATAATATGATATTAAATAATTCTTCTCATAACTTTCTTGGCCCCAAAATAGGTTTTTTACCCAAGGAATATAGTTTGGGGGAAATCCAAGCCGTTCAAATTTTCATAGAATATTTAATATTTAATTAATCAAATATAAATTTATTTGTTCATGTTTGTTCGATCATATATTTTAAATATTGATTTGGATTGAGATTATATATCTATAGTTGTGTCCAGAATATGGGTTTTTTAATAGGGGATACATAACCTTGTATTGGGTGTTGGGGCTGGGCTCGAACCACTTTTCTATCCATTTCCTTTTTATTTTTTTATTCCATTTTTATATTTTCATTTTTTCCCTTTACTCTTTAGATCCCCATTCATGACCCATGGGGTTCCCTCTATATGGTCGAGAGAGTGATAGGTAGAGAATAGGGACAAGTAAGAAGGAGGTTCCACCTGTGCGCTCTTTCCTTGGCTGATCAAGGCTGGATAGATGTGGGGTGCGATCTGATGAAAATATGTGGCAGTTTCTACCCAAAGTTAGGTCCATTTTTAAATTTTTCTACAAATACTTATATATTAGTTATTTTTAAGTTTTTAAAGTCTTTTTTGGGTTATGGGGGACTTATAATGGATCTATTTGGGGCTCTGGGGGAGAAATTGGAGGTTTTAGTCTGTTTTGAGGGGTTTCTGTTTAGTAATACCTATGTACATGATGTGTTGTTCAGAGAAAACAAGACTTGTGTTATTATTATATAGGTAATATGAGTTTTTCGGACTACACACTGTGTACTTGGGAGTGCATTTCATATTGTGATGAATCAGGGTGTGATGGGGATTATGAACATGTAGGGTACATGGTCAAACCCTATGTGAGGTACATGGCTAGTGACAATGTACAATGATAGTCTAGACCTCATGTGGGTGTGTGGGGGGGGGGGTACATGTCTAGGTACATGGATGGGGGCCCTATGTGGCGTACACACTATGTATGAGTGTTACACTGTTGTATTAGAATGTAGTAATCATTGAGTGGGGAATGGGGTGCACGATAATGTTCCCTTGTGGAGGTACATATCATGTATCCGACATACACATCATTTAAATTGTAAAATTACATGTCAAGTGGCTAGTGGCACATAGAAAGGGAGGAACTTTGGAGTTATACACCACATACCCCAAGTACACATTGTGTACTTTTCCTTCCCAAGCATGATTTCCTATTTTTCACCATAGTGGCAGAATTGGAATTGTGAGCATTCCATTTTGAGTGCTTTTTTATGTAGATTACAATTGTGTAATCCTTTAGATGTTTAGAGCCCATCTGTATGGTGTTTTGAATGGTCAAGCATTTTTTGTATGACTTATTGGAGTTTTGTTTTTTGAATCCTCTTGGGGGTTGGGTTGGGATCTATGAGGCCCAAGTGAGAGTTGTGAGATCATTAGTGGGACTATCTTGTGAATTCTAGATCAGATTTTTTTAGGTTATTTTATACATGTATTGCAAGGATGGATTGAGTAGTATCTATGGGGAGATCCAAGTTTTTTCCTACATGTTGGGACAAGTTTCTTGAGTTTAAATAAATTAAGATTTAGATTTAAAGTTTGAGGACCATAGCTATTAGAGAATTTGGGATGGGTTGACGTCATAGGATGGTGGTTACTATTAGGTGTCCTTGAGCTATTGAGATGAGTCTAAGGTACTCTTAAGAATTCCCACATTGTATGGTTCCCGATCAAGTGATCATTAGTTACTATAGTCAACTTAGAATGGAATGTGGTATGACTTGTCTCAAATGAGGAACCCCTAGTAGGGTTTCCTTATTTTAGGTGGTCATGAGGAGAATTATAATTCCCATATTAGTAGGATTGTGATTTTGGATCCCCATTTGGACAAAATATTGATCGAGGATATTTTGGATGCCACTGAGGTATATTTCGAATGTTCTAAACTAGGCATGTCCCATGATTTTAGATGAGACAGAGGAAACCATTATAGGGTGTCCTGCTCTTACTATGGACTTTATTCTGTTTGAGATCCCTTTGGAAAAGCATGGACTGAGATATTGGGTGCCTAAGGGGAGTCCCAAGTAGGATTTTATTTTATGTTATGACCTTGGGGGCCATGGGATCCCCAAGTTTTTGTTTGACTATGGGGTGGGTCATTTAGATCCCATAGTGACTTTTTTTTGTATGGGAAGGTCTACGGTTCTAAGGTATGCCCCATCTTTTTCGGCCATGATTTGATCGACCCTACTAGTTTACCTATTTGGATAGTGGGATTGATAGGTGGATAATTCCAAATTAAGTTGACCTTTGGTCATGAAATTTTAAGAAGTTTCTTCCCAGAACTTTTCTTTGGGGAGGATACAATTGGGATATCATGTATCAGGAATTTGCCCTGAGTTTTGATCTAGTTATCTCGTTTATTGGAAAGCTATTTCTAGATAGGATCAGGGAGATAATGGAATATCCATATGAGTTCATCCCTCTAGTTTAGTTTTACTCCATGGATAGATTTTTTATATCATGGATGTAGTGAAATCCTAATTACTTGAGTGTTTTTCTTGGGACAATGTATCTATCTATCTTTGGGTAGATGAGATCCCTTAAGATATAACATATATTATTCCTATATTTATAGTATTTATCATAGTAAAATGTATAATGTTGATCCCTCATTTGGAGTTGGATTTTTTTTCTATAATTTTGAAAAATTTTGGTTTCTCACATGTGAGGAGTGGAGAACTATCACTAGTTTGATAATTCCATTGGAGTTTGAGATCCCAGTAGATGCACATTGTTGTGTAGATTCCTACAACTATTCCCTAGGGTTCGAAATTCATGCTTGTTTAATTTAGAAATATTGTATATCCTATATATACCTAGAGGATGTTCCAATTATCAAGTTCTTGGGTGATCTATATGTTGTGAATCCTCTAGAGTGGTCCATAGAAGGTGAATATTTACCTCAGGTGTCAGACTAGAACCTACAATTGGATATTTTCCTTGTTTTTTCCTCTTCTTTTTTTTTTGTGGTTTTTTCCTTTATTCTAGATACTGTTTGTTTTTTTCTAGGATGGGTATATCACTTGTGGATACAGTTGTTATGCTAAAATATTGTATTTTCACCATCAGGGGTGGCCTAATGAGATTTATTTCTCACTCCTTATATATGATCCTTGGTGTAAGTGTAGACCTGATGTCTGATTTCATATTGGAGAATAGGTTGTGAAATAGATGAGGCTGAGGCTCAATGTTTCTTTATCAAGAAGAGAAATTTTTTTAGAGTCTTGGTATCAGTCTAGTACAGCTTGAGCATCATGGAGACCTGGTATGTAGTTTAGCTCAATATTGTCTTAAACACCGCAGACCCACGCTTTCATATCTTGTGATAAACATTCATAATTTCTAATACATCACATGTATTACAACAAACTTCCAATATCAAAAGTTTGAAGTGTTTTGGAACTAGGTACATTTACAACTAAACAAAATGTACAATACACATTTAATGGAAAAATATTCTCCACTCATGTAATTTTCTTATATGTATCTCATTCACTGTAATCTTGAGGGAGAGAGGAAACATAAGAAGTGAGATATAAGGCTACATAAGGGATAAAAAATGAAAACATAGAATATTTGAACATCATGGTTAAAACTTGTGGCATGATTTATAAACATGAACATGAGGACAAGAGGAATATCATGATCATAAGTACCCAAGGAATAAAATGATAATAATTACATGAGGAATGAAATGATAATAATTACATGAGGCATAACCTGATAGAATAATAAGAAGTACATGAGGCATAACATGACCATAATTACATGAGCCAAAACATATAAATGTGTCTAAAAGTTAAAAAAAAAATATTTATATGCATATCACCAAGTTTTATCACAAAGTTTTCATAAACGATTACCAAGGAATACTATAATGGTATCATGAACATGACATCTCTAGAGATTAATTATTTACCCAATGCATTAAAGAACAGTTAGGGTTGACCCTTCAAATTCAATAATTCTTGTGTTCCATATAAGGAAAAAATACAAAAATCCATCAATAATCCTAGCATGAAATCATGGAAAATAAACAGTTATCTTATGAAAGTAAGAAATATCTCTATATAAATACCCTTCAACCAAGATAATGAATTATGGGGTATTTATTACATATTTTATAAATGGTATATGTTTTTTTTCAATGATTTCCATATTCAATTGATGGATTAGTTTATAGGTGAAAAACCTTCAATTATAATAATTATACATGTATATCCATAAGGGAAATGCATTGGAAGAAAATTTATGCATAGATGATGGTAAGGAAAGACAAAGATAGTGATGGTTCATTCTCAATAAAGATATAAATTACACCATAAAATGTGTTTATAGTGACATTGACATTGATAATAAAGGTAAAATCCATGATAAATATGTATACTTATAGAGAACATGATCATTAGTTACAAATTATTTAGGAAATAATCCCCTTCAAAGGACTAATGCATTTATATAAGTGAATACCCAACAATCAATTTTAAAAACTATAGTACATTCCCATTGTAGAGGACAATACCCTAATTGAAGGAATTTAAAAAATAAGTGTTTCATAGGTATATCAATTGTATGTAAATATAAATCCATATATATTCTGATCCTTTATTATGGCTTATAAACTGTATGGGAATTATCTAAAGTAAATCCCCTAGGAGTGTCAAACCAAGTGTTCAATAAAACCCATTGTCATGCACCAATTGAAGATCGATTCAAATATCAATGTTCCCTTTTTAAGGTTATTAAACCTAGGTATAACTATTATATAGCCACATCCACTTGTAGTATCTAGATAGGGGTGTCATTTCTTGAAAAAATGGACAAACTTTTCTTTACCAAATTTACGATGGTTTATGGATATAGGATTATAATGGCTTAAAAAGAGGCTATAATGATAGGTAATAAATAAATTATCATTTTTAACATATATAGTATATGATAAAATAATATAATGAAAATAAAATTAGTATATGAAAATAAATTTAAAAATATTATATAAAAAAAGTAATGAACTTGAAAAGGAAAGAGGATGATTGAGAAAAACCTTACATTGTAAGGATGCTTCTTAATGATAGAGAGGGAATAATTATAAACTTAGAAAAACCTTTTAGAGACTCTTGATAGGTATATTTGGAGATAAATCATTCTCAATGTCTTTTCTGTGTAAAGTGAATAGGGAATGGAGGGTTTTTATACTTGAGGAGGTGCAAAATTAAGGGATTAAATATTGGTTATTTTTTTATATAATCCAACCACTTATGGGTGAAATGAGTTATGAACATTTTTCTAGATTATTAATGAGTGATATATAGTGGCTAAATGTTGAAATCCTTCCAAAACCAAAACATACTTTCCAACCAACCCATTTAATTCACATAAATCAAAAATAAATTTTATCTCAAAAATGAAATTTTTGTTTCCAAAACGTAGTGTAAATTTATAAATTAAAAATTAAAAATTAAAAACTAATTTTTATAACCATTAAATGAAATTTTTATTGAATAAATTTTCATATAAAATTTTGAATCATGTTCACATAATAATGATGTCATAAATTTTCAGTTCTTGTAAAAAGATAATTTTAATTTTTTCACCAAAAAACAATTTTTATTGAAAAGTTCATAAAAAATAACCCTAGGATAATTTTGATGTACTGAGTATAAAAATGAAATTTATTTATCTAAATATTTCTATAAATATGATAATTTTAACTTTTAAATAAAAATCCATTTTTATTTAAAATTAACAATTTCTATAACGTTGAAAACATTCTGACCATATTTAAAATTACATTGGGATTTCTTAAAATATATAATAATTTAAAAATATTTTATATGATTATTTCATGAAATAAATCTTACATAAATCTTATACATTTATCATAAAACATATTCGGAATGAAATATATTTATTCTCTATAATAATACAATTTTTTTATATCAAAAAATAATCTCAAAAATCACTTAAATACATCTATATAACAAATAACAATAATAAAATAATATTTTATTTAGTTGTGGGAATATTTACCATCAACCATATTAGCCAATAATAAAAATTGGAAATGACAATATTTCCCTGTAAATACACTATGATTATCACTTTATCATACACTAATTCACTTACAAAGGTTCTTATACATCCTTTGACAATGTAAATTATTTTCCTAAAACTTATTTTTTTTATGATCTTTATCATAGGGGAGATCTTATTAGGTGAATTTAAACCTATGGGGTCTATTTTCATGAATGTAATATTCTTCCATATGTATATCCTTTTACTGTTAGTCATTATATTAGTCCATATCTATGCATGATGCATAATGTTGTTATGAAAAATAATTTTTATAGAAATATTGGGTACTATTACAACATTCATAAATAATGAAATAAAGTGTTTTTTCCTTCTAGTATGCGTATTATATTATATTAAATTACTAATAATGACATAAGAAAATATATATTTAGAAGAAATAAATTTATTGGTTGTTCCCTTGGAAGTAGAGCCTGTTGTATTTATTTTTAGTTTTTTTATTTTGATTATGTGGTTTTCCTAGTGGATGATCAATTGTTATATTTTTTTATTCTTTGAGTCTGTATGACTGTATACTGTATTCCATTTTTTTAGGTAAATCATTTTTTTCCATTTTCTAAAAGCCAGTTTAAGGGTATCCGGGACCCAGAGATTACAACCATCAAAATGACAGACACATTACAACATACAATACAAAATTCAAAAATTCAAATCAAAATAGGTGGAAATCGTGCAACACCTTGAGCTGTGAACCCACATCGTCGGCCTCAAAGAACGAGATCTCCCGCAACATGCAGCATCTGTATTCCATTTATTATTACATTTTTTTCATCAATTTATTTATTTTTCATATTTTTATGTTTATACTTGTAGATTTTTTGGTTATTTAAAATATTATTTTACTCTAACTAGAGGGTATGATATCTAAATTATATCTTTTATAACCCCACTGTTGGCAGGAAGCCTATAGCATTTGGGGAGGGAAGCTTGAGGCCTCATGGAGATCTAGATTGGGTGACATGTCAGGACGACATTGGATAATTTGTTACATTAAGGGTGGGGGAAGTTGTCTTGTGGTGTGCTACATCATTTAGTGTTACCTTGTCTAAAAAATAAAATACTGAAGATATTTTTTTCCACTAAAAATTTTTATTCTATTGAAAGATATGCCTTACTGGAGTTTTTAATGAGTAGAGTAATGAGTTAATAAATATTATGTTGAAACTAGTAAAAAAGAAGAAATGTCATTTTTTTCTACTAAAATGATAAATGGTTCACACTTTCCATTAAGTATTCATTTTATTTAGATATTATTTGCTTCCAATGGGAGTCAGGAGGAGGCTATGCTTGAGTAAAAATTAGAATAATTCCATTTTCCATCGAAAGGATCCAACCCTTCTAATTCCACCTCAAAAGCTTTGACCTCTAAATCCTAACAACTGATATCCACTAAAAAACCATGAGAGCTATTCATGACCAAAATATTTCCTTGACTCTCATTGGGTGGAGATGTAGGAATTTATCAATCCTATGGTGACTATTGGTTGATTTTGGATGAAAAAATCATTGTAGAAATTTAACATGTGTTTGATGTGATTAAATTCATATGAGATAAGTTTTTTGTGTACATTAGAGGAGAAATGAATTGGAAATTTATTGAATGAGATGAATAGATAAATTTAAATAATGGTTTTTGATTATTCATGGTATCTTTTGTTTCATGGTGTTAAATTGGTGGATATGATGATTACGTGTTTTAAATTTTCACTGAATTGATTTTGATAATTAATTTTCTATGATTCTAAGTTCTAGGTGTGGGGTAAATGATAGATATAATATTTACATTATTATTTATATGTATTTTAATGATTTATTCCCTATCAATTTATCAATTTGAGATTAATTACATTAATTTTTGATTTTAGGGATGTTTTAAGCTTAAAGGTCAAAATTTATTAATTGTGAAATTTTAACAATTTTCTATTAATTTTTATTTTGAGCATAACATTTTGAATGTTTATCTAAATAGAGAATGTTTTTAGGATTAATTTATTTATGGTATTCAAATTCATCAATTGGACCAACTTGCAATTCAAACTCTATGGTTCTAAAAAAATCAATCAATATGGAAAAGATTTTTGGCCAAAAACATTGACCTTCCCTCATTAAAGGAGGCATATTTTGGGAAAATGAAACCAAATTAGATTATTATAGTGTTATATGAAATAGTACTAAAATAATCATGTTCACATTAAATTTCATGGAGAAATTATCTCATTATATTAGTTGTTGCATATGTAAAATTGGAGGAAGATAAATCATATCTACATCCATTAAAATATATCTTCATAAATTTAG
This sequence comes from Viscum album, assembly GCA_963277665.1. Taxonomy (NCBI): domain Eukaryota; kingdom Viridiplantae; phylum Streptophyta; class Magnoliopsida; order Santalales; family Viscaceae; genus Viscum; species Viscum album. Next base: position 400,882,132 of record OY728148.1, read on the forward strand.
GAATAAAAATTTTATTCCACGGCCAAAAGAATTTAAATTTTTATGTTATATTGAAAAAATAATTATTAACATATCTTAAAAAGACCTTTTAGTGAGTTTAATCTGTATGGTGGAAGAAACTATGTAAAATTTTGATGGATAGATCCTGGAGAATATATTTTCCATTCTTCCTTTTCAATTTTCATTTTTTTGTATTGCCTTCCTCTCCCACCTTCTTGTCAGATACTCTTATCATAGAGGGTTAAAATTAGGAGTTATTAGTGATGGGGAGGCACTATTTTTTAAATGATTGATTTCCCACACTTTATATAATGAAATCCTTTTCTTTATTCGATTAAGTTGGTATCAATATTTTTATAACCATTTTTAATATCAAGTACGATGGTATTTGGTATATATTCTATTATTTTTATTACTTTGTTTAATTGTCATTATATCCCTCCATTGGGTTTTGGTTTATAAATGACTTAATATACCAATTATTAGTGGTAAATTACTCAGTAATCGTCAGTACATGTGAGAGGGGTTTTCGAAAATTTTGATTGTTTGAGATAAGAAAGACATAGTCAATATTGACTCAGTCAATTTAGGGAATCTTTTAAAAAATATCCCACACATTGGAGGGATGGTAGAAAAATATTCTATTTTGGTAATTTATATTCTCACCTTCACCATTTGAATAAGGTAGTCAGGGGATGTGATTGTGGAATTTCACTATAATCAGCTAAGTAGAAGAGGATTGGATAACTTGGAACTAGGATAATATTAAATTGAAAAAAAAACAACCATTAACAAATAACCCTTATCATATCATTATTTTCAATATCTTGTTTCATTTTTATCTTTTTTTTCAAATAATCAAAAAACAAATCCTTATTTATTTAATTTAAAGTGAAAAACTCGATTGTTGTGTGCTCCTTTCTAGAGAAATCCTATGTTATAAACTATACAAAATTTTAAATTAGAAAATAATTGTTTTTACACACCCCATTATATGAATATGTCAACAAAAATTCATAAAATCTAATATTATTTTATAGTAATGGGTCTAGTAACCCAAGAGAAATAATTTAATATCATAACTTAGACAACCACACATAAACACTCTCTGTGTAATATAATTCCTCTATCATGATATATCATCATGAAAGGTTCACACCCATGTCATAAAACTATATGATTGATACATATTTATTTGACTATATAAAATAAACTCATCATTTCATCATTACCATGGAATTTAATTCAATAGTTTTATTTCAATCAAAGGGACGAGGTATCAACTTCCATAAATATGGAAGAGATAAACCCTTCCTCAATTTATCTAATAATGACATATCATTCATGAGACACTAAATATACCATATTACTATGAATATATATAGTCACAATTTTTTTTTCATTATATCAAATTATGTGAGTCATTAAATGAATTAATAATAATCTTAATGTCTAGGGATCATCTCACATGATCATATATAGGAAATTACAATAATACACAAACATTTGAAATTTCAAGAGACGTTTCTATTATCATAATCTGTATTCTTAAGGAATTCCAAGTGAAAAATTCATGAGATAAATTCTCATTTTCATATGAGTACTCACACCTAAAATTCAGCATAATATATACCCCATCATAGAATATTATCCAACCATAGAACTAGGTTTCAGAATATCGTCATGGAATTTATGGTTCACATAAAAAAGGGGAACCTATGCTTATTTCAATGTGAAATATAATTTGTGACATTATTACATTAATTTTACATATAACTATAAATGATATATAATAAGATATTTTAGTTAATATTCACATCAATGAATATACATACAATCCAAAGTACAAACCATTTTTTCTAGATCACCTACTCTAACAACATGTATCTCATTATAGTGGCCTATGTGATTGAGTATTATTTATTAGTTCCACCAAATAATAGAGTTTCTTATTGAAATTTTAACCTTTTAAATATCCTATAAACTTTCTATGTGTGTTAATTAATTAAGGAAAGGTTATAGAATAAGAGAATCAAGATCTTAACCAGTTAAATATTTAAAGGGATAGAATGATTAAATTAGATAAGAAGTTCCCAAAATTGATTAATGCCCCTCAGTGTTCAGCATATCCCTTAGTGGTCCTAACAAAAAATAATTTTTTTGAAGACTTTTTCATAAATACCCTTTTTAACATGAGGTTATAGCATGTCATAGAGGTTGGTGTATCTTTATTGGATGATGAGAGATTCTATAGTGCCCCAACCCATTTAGCCACATGAACAGTGCATCAGCCCGAGTGCCAATAGGACTTAAACATGCCTCTCTGAATGCCAAAGGCTCTCAAATAGCAGTGAGGGTATAAAGAGGTTATATTGGAAAGACTATAACCTATGGTGATGATATAATATTGGTCTAATAGATATAGTAGTGTAAATAAAGAACATAATGATACTCGACTAGTAACCCATCCATGGAGAAATCTTAGGAAATAGTGAAAGAAATAACCAAAAATAGTAGTAGAATAATTAAATAGTCCAGACATACCATTTGTAGATAAGCATTCATGATAACACAAGTCATTCATATCAATAAGAAGAAGGGTTTCCAATGGTTGACATAGTACATACATATATATAATCATGATGAGTCAAAACGAGAACAAAAGTTAAACTCTGGCTGATATAGGCACCTCAATGTCCCTTTCTATCCATCCCATTCTAAAAAGCACAATACTATAGTCTATCTCAAGTTCTTGAACCTTTACATAATCGCAAGTCTTTAAAATATACACGCGTCCCTAAGGGACCATGTAGGGTGAGAGAAAGAATCTCAATAGGCCACCACAAACATGTTCATATCTTACATTTGTGATTTAGCAGGTGTGTACAAAAAATAAATAAGGGCTACACATGAATTTAATAAACAAAAACTTCTTTGGTTTTCAACATACACCAGGAAGCTATCAACTAATTCATCCAATGATGGAATACCATAAAGGATATGATACTTAGCTAACATCCCAAGGCATAATTTAATGTAAAATAGTCCAAGTGAACCCTCAGGTTGCACCTCTATTAAAGTCACCTGATACCAAGTGCCAACGAGAACCCAATGTCCATGTTAAGTCACCACCATCACAAAGTCATGCCCAAAAAATAAGAATCCAGGTCCCTCAGACCTAATATCAAAAGAAACCCCATTTTTCCTTGGCTCGATGTTAGAGGAACAATGATATCTATATCCCAATAATATCACCATCTTCTCAATAGACAAAATCCATAGGAACGAAGATGTTCATTCTCTCAAATAAGTCATAGCCCATAGGCCTCAATTATAGTGAGTCTCATCCCCCAACCAACAGTCTCAACACTATCAAATGATGGATCCATTCCATCCCTGTGGAATTATATGGAAATCACCTCCAACAAATTTCTTAATCTATAACTTTTGGAGGACTCTACACACACGAGTGGTTAATATCACTTCAACATATTATTCATCATGTGTTCACATGACTCCAAATGATGCATTGGCCAACACAGGTGATCGAAAATCACCAAATAATAACCCAACCCACATATGTATGGCACCTCATTCCCCTAAGACTGTGTCACTCCACCTGATAGTCATCACCATATCATATAACCTGAACCATGATAGTTACCTAACCACCTATTCTCCTTAAACTGATGATCGAGTCTCCCAAACTATGATCAATATCACCCAACTATATATATCTTGGTCCATGCCCAACATGATGATCATATTTCCTCAGTCTAGATGGCCAACACCATCTAAATTCTCAGACCGAGCCCGTCATGATCCCATGGATCTCATCCCAATAATTTCATATATATAAAACAATTTAATATAATTAAATTAAAAAATTAAATTTAATAATTATCATACCCTATTCTAATATTCCCATGTTTTGAATCCTCTCTCTAGTCCCAACCAATTGTAGACTCGAGGAGTATGCCCATAGGAATCTCCCATGGGTTCAATTAATTAATTAAAGGAAACCATTAAATTTTGAGAGTCTCGATGAGTCAACACAATGATACACTCAAATCCATACCCCCAAAACAACCATGAAATAAAAAATAAATATAATCACCACCTACCTCATATCGGTTGATGCCCACACATAAAATCTTATCCTCTAACTCAGGATTATTTGGTAGAAATAATTATTTTAGATGAATTCCCATAAAATATGGTAAAACCACTTGCATGGATTTAGCGCAACATATAGAGAGGAAAAATAATAAAAGTGGTAAGAGGATATGAAACCTTATCGATATGGATCTAACACCATAGGCGGATCATAAAATAGAGTCTTGATAGAGAAGATGGATCAAAAGCAAGGAGAAGAGAAAAAGGACCCCCATTGTGCATACATAGTGGAGAAGAAGAAAGGGAGGAAATGAAGAAGTAGAAGATGAGGTAAAAATGATAAATTCTCCTCTTTAATGGGATAAATAGTTATCTTTCCTGGTTTTCCAATTTTTATAGCAACCATGAAACACCCACTATCTAATGCTCGAGGTTTCCATTGTTCATGTGTACTATTTGGTAAACCAAACGTAAACCATGACAAAGCCCTATGTCAAAAACTATATAAATGGTCGCATGACCGTGTGGCCCTTCCTACAATATTTTCCAAAGCATTCATAGTATTCCTGGAGGGCCTCATAATAACTCTTGGGAGGCCACAAGATTTTTTCAAACCTTTTTCCCTAGTATGCACACCTTGAAAACTTGGGATTTTAGACTTTGACACACTTGAAACCCAATGAAAATAATGATACACCTTCCAAGATTTAATAATCATCTAAAAACATGATCTTGGGTTAGGGAAACTATCAGAATTATGTTCTGTTGATTGAGAAATTTTTTTGCCTACCCACCAACCTCCAAAAATTAAAAACAGGTGAGGAATTCAACCATATCCAAAACCTTAGACGTAACAATATTCCCATCATAACATAGCTCATCAAAGAGATGTTAATAATAAATCCAAAATGGCATCAAACATATCTATACCATTAAAACTAACCCAGACCACCCTAGTCAAAAGAAAACAAGTCAACTACCTCAAGAGGGAGCCCCACCTTAGAAGTTACCTACCTTGATCACACAATGAAACAAAAATAAAGAAAAATAATGATCCAAAAACCAACCCCTGACTCAAAGAATCATCACTTCTGCACCCCATCATGTGCTCTCATTTTATACCTAACACCTATCCGAATCCCACACCACATCGATCCCCGCCTCGTGCCCAAGTCACAAAAGGAACCTATGAGGTACTACATCTCATCAGACACTCAAATCAATCTCGGTTCATTGCACCTCAAACAATTTCCCCATTACACTGATTCTAAAATGCCTACACACCTCATACTAGTCCTTGCTTACATCGATGCCCAGACACCAACACACCTCACAAGCCACACACCCAATGGTGATCACATATAGATCCTAGTGTTGTGCACCACATACATACATATATACATACATACATACATAAATAAATAAATACATACATACATAGATACATACATACATATATAGATACCTACATACATACCTACATACATACATACATACATACATACAAACATACATACATACATACATACATACATACATACATACATACATACATACATACATACATACATACATACATACATACATACATACATACATACATACATACATACATACATACATACATACATACATACATACATACATACATCTGAGATGATTCCAACATACTAACCAACATTTGGTTAGTCCATAGATACATCCCATGCACCTCATGCACCCAAAATGGACATGCCTCTAAAAAGGACATGCCAAAAAAACAATAAGAAACAGCTATGACCATGATGTACCTCTGACCATAACAGACTCCCCTGCCTGCTCAAAACCTATCAGATCCAAGGCATGTACCTGCCCCAAAGCCCGAATGCCTAAAACCTAGCATCCCTGTGGTGCTGCACCAGCCACTGACCACTGACCCCATAGATGGGTCCCACTATCACTTCCACGAAATCTATATATAGCTGAAACTTGAATACCATCACATGGTACTGCTCCCGATCCGATCTCAAAACCCCAATTCTTCCATAGTACCTAACTAAAGACTATCCAAGAAGAATTCTTGTAGAACCTCTCAAGATACCCGACCTGTCCACATGCCTGAAACTCCTTTGGAGGACACTACCACTGACTTCAGACATGTCTTGGATTCCTGCATTGGATGAACACCATCAAAAATCCACTTCAAGGTGGTTTACTCGATTCCTTGACCAGAACACCCTAATGAGACTCTTATGGGCGGTGATTCCCACTATCTAAACCATATCCACTGAAATCACCAGACATTATCACCCGTTTTGTGTATGACTGATCTATCAAATTTCCCATAGATATAAATGCATAGTTGACCACCTTCAAGAATGAGTCCAACATGAATATGTTTACCTTCACCCAAATGGTGTGTTGTAAACCATCCTCAAAACACCTCACACTCTAGTTGTTTTCCCCCACCATATTGAGTGCGAAGTAAGAAAAATCAGTAAACATCACTATATATTCCATTATAGACATGTGAGTCTACTAAATTCTCAAGAACTCTAGAGATATCTCTACCCTTCGTGTCTATCAAAAGAATTGATCAGATAACTTGGAAGAAATGTCCTTCTAGGCTAGTTCCTCACATCTTCCTACATGATCGTACATATACCACCATCAATTTTTTGGTACTATGAGCATGTACACATCTAGATTCACCATCCGGCTAAAGGGAGTCTCTAGCTGCTCAAAGATCATCGACATACACTTGATTCAGTTATCAGACGCTTGTGGTCTACACTCACCAAATAATAGTGGTGGGTTTTTCAACTAAATATCCTGAGTTAGACACTCCATTGAAGGCTCTACACCCTGATATCCCCTATCAATACTATGGATGAAATTTAATAGAATTAATCTGATCTACTCGTTAAGGCACATCCTAATAGTTATCAAATCTCGAGGCTACCCTGCCTACACTTGAGCCAATACTTGAGCTTATACCTAAGCATGTACCTATGGTTCAGGATCTACCATAACCTATGAGGCATCATCAAAACCCTCAGGGATCCCAACCTGTGCAAAATCTCGCATCAACCTATCACCACCCTTCTGACGGTCCATCTAAATCCATCAAGGTTGCAACCCACTGAATACAAATACATGGCCAGACAAACCAAATAACATATATATATAACACAGATAAAAAAATTAGTAATAAGTAGGGAGATCTCACTACCCTTAACCTTCCCCATCACAACCATATTCACAAGACATCCCATCCTCAGGGCATCCTTACTTACCCATAAAAATCTTGGTATCACATATTCCCTTGGCCACACCAATCATAATGAACTGTGTCACCTCAAACCAATGACCTAATTTCTCAACCTAGTAATCAACATCACCCTATAAAATTTTCCTTAGGTACTCCTATAAAATACAATACCAAACATATAAAAATATATATACATATATCACATATCACAAATAGATTCTATTAAGTCCACTTTCCTGGATTGGCTGAGTATGATTCCACCACAGAGAGGCAAGTTAGGAAAACACTGCTTAGCTTCCTTTGTTAAAAAATTAGACAACCCAGCCACTCTTATTTCACTCTATGTCCCCAATGAAAATCATACGAATTTATCTCACAGGGACAACATACATATATATATTTTCAAAAAATAATATGTGCCTAATCGGAAGAATAAACAACTAAACACCCCTTTCTATATCAGGACAAGGGTTGAAATCTCCTCCCTTTACAGACCTAACCAATGGTATCATATCAAAATCAGTAAAAAGTAACATCCAATTAAACTAATAGATGTGTAAATAAAATAAACTATAAAATGAGAAAAATAGAACAACAAATCCCAACCATGGAAACTTGGTCCGCCCACCATGCCGTGGGATGAAATCACCCAAACACGAGCTATAAACCCAGTTCCAACAACTTCCTAATCTACAGTATACCAAATCAAAAATAGTTATACTAGGAAAGAGCTAAAAAACTATTTGATACCATTTCCATCCCCCATCCCATTTATCCACCCGAACAATGCTTCGGGCTAAGTGCCTCTAGGTCTTAAGCGAGCCTTCCAAAATTCCAAAGGCTTCTAACTAGCAGTGAGGGTGTAAAGAGATGATATTGGGCAGACTATAACCTCTGGTGAGGATATAATAATTTTATAATAGATATAGTAGTGAAAATAAATAACATAATGACGTTGGACCCATAACCCTTACATGGTGGAACCACAAGAAAAATAAAACAATAGCGAAAGAAATAACCAACAACAATAGAAGAATAATTAAAAAGAACAGAAAAACCATTTGAAGCTACAAATGCATAACAACACAGGTCATACAAATCAATAAGCATAAGGGTCTACAATGTATGATCATATTACATAAATATATATATAACCATGTTGATACAAGAAAGAGAACAAAATAGAAAATACTTCTGATGTAAGAACCTAAAAGTCCCATTCCATCCATCCCATTCAAAACAGCCCAATACTATGGTATTTCTTCATAACCTGAACCTTAACCTGGCTGCAATGCCCTAAAATCTGCATGAATCTCTAAGATCCATTATAATATGTGATAAAGACTCTTATTATGCCACCACCAAAGTGTTCCTATCTTAAATTTGTGATTTAGGAGGTGTGTAATAAAAATAAATAATGGCATCACATGAACTTAATAAACAGAAGCTTCCTTGGTGCTCAACATCCATCAGAAATCTATCACATAATTTAGAAAACGCCGTAATTCCATTGAGGAGAGGATACATCGATAAAATCCCAAGTAATCCCCTAATGTAAAATATTACAGGTGAACCATCCGGTTCCACCTCCAGTAAAGTCACTCAACACAAGGTGAAAACTAACACCTCCCGTTCAATTCAAGTCGCTGACATCCCGAAGGCACACCCAAGTAATAAGAATCATGTTCCCTCTAACCTCAACTCAAAATAAATCCCATCGTCCCTTGGACCAACACCCGAGGAAAAATAATATCTATCATCCAATAATAATAGCATCAGGTCAACAACTGATGTCATGAAGAATGGCGATGCTTGTACTCCACAATAAGTCATGAACCATTGGCATCAATTATGAAGAGGTTCACCCCCATCCTTTAGTCTTAAAACTACCAACTAATGGCTCCTCACCACCCCCGTGGATTTTTATAGTAATAACATCCGACCAATTTCATAAGACACAACTATAAGAGGCCTCTACCCATAAGATCAGTCAATACCAACTCAACATTTGAGTCATACTATGTGCATATGACTCCAAACGATTCATTGGAAAACACAAGTGGGTGGAAATAATCAAATAACAACCTAATTCACCTCTATATTACACCTTATTCCCCTATGAATATGTCACTCCATTTGATGGTCATCATCATCTCATATAACCTAGGCCATGCCTACAACCTAAAGGCATCACCTCCCCTAACTAATGATCGAGTCACCCAAACTATGATCAACATTAACCAAATATATATATCTCAGTCCATGCCAAGAATGATGATCATATCACCTCAGTCTAGATGGATAATTCCATCTCTATCCTTGGTCCAAACCCATCCCAATCCCATGGATTTCATACCTAGCAATTCATATATATATAAAAAATAAATATAACTAATTTAAACTATTAAATTGAATAAATATCACACCCTGGACTAATCATCACTTGGTTTGAAGCCTCTCGCTTATCCCAAAAATTTTTTGACTCAAGGATCATGCACATAGGGATCTCACATGGGTTAAATTAATTAATTAAAGGAAACCATTAATTTTTGTGGGTCTCACTCTTTCAACACAACAACACGCTCAAAGACGAAACCCTAAAATAACCCCAAAATCACAAGGAAAGATAATCACCACCTACCTCATGTTGTTTGATTCCAACACATCCAATCTTAGAATATAAATTAGACTGATTTGGAATAAATAATCAAGTTAGATGAACACCTTAAAAATAGGGTAAAACCACTCAAACAGATTTGGAACACTACATGATGAAGGAAAAGAAGAAAAGAAGAAATAGGATTCAAAGCATTACTGATACAGATATAATTCCATAGACATATCACAAAATAGAGTACATAGGGGAATATGGATAAAAAATGGAGTGGAGGATAAAAATGAGCCCCCTACTATGTGTATGTAGTGGAGAAGAAGAAAGGGAGGAAAAGAAGAAATATAAGAGGAGGAAAAATGATAAATTCAATCTTTAATGGGACGCACAGTTATCTCACACATTTTTAAAAACCATTTGGCAGCCATGTGACACCCTCTATCTAGAGCTCTAGGCTCACACTGTTCATTTTCATGGTTTTTCAAACTATTCCTAAATCATGCGAGGGAATTCTGTCAAAAACTACAAACATGGACACACATTCATGCACCCATTCTTACATATTTTTTCAAACCATGCATATTATACTTTTAGGACCACACTACTACTCCTGGTAGGCCACATGGTTTTTCCAAAATGTTCTCCCTAATTTGATCACCTTGAAAAATTTGGCTTTTATCCTATGATGATCCTAAAACCCAACAGAACTATGAGACACTTTACAAGTATTGAGACTCGTCTAAAAAATTTCTTGGGTTAGGGAAAATATTATAATTAAGTTTTGTTGATTGAGAAAATATTTGGTCTACCCACCGAACTCAAAAAATTAAAAATGGGTGATGATTTTGACCTACTCCAAAACCTAAACATTACAGATTCAACTACTGAATAATATACTATAGAGGAAAGATTATTTCATTTTCAACTTGGTGATCATCATCATGTAAAGAAGAAGAAAACAATAACAACATGTTGTTTCATTGGTGAAAGGTATAAAAACTATTATCATTGGTTCTTTATTTCCTATATATGCATGGTTTCATTTATTATACCATATATTGGTTTGGGTTTATTCATGAATTCTGCTGCCTCTAATAAGTTTTATTAGATCTTTGTAAAATCCAACCGTGGGTTCAAATCCTACCATGTGATTAGATTTGTGAAGTAATGCTAGAAATGAATATTATCAATATCGTATTCTATGTTAAATGGAAATCATAAAATAAAAATAAAAATAAATATTTCATATTTTTTTAACACAATATATGATATTGGGATATTGTAAGTTATGATAGCTGCATTGTGTTTTAAAAAGATAGAGTATCATATCACCTTTATGATATCTGTTAATATCATAAAATATGATATGATAAATAAAAGTATATAATTTTACATATCAATCATAGGATACAATATATCTACTAGTCATAAAATATGTCTGATAGTGCTAAAATAGTTTTATCACCATATACCTATCTATCATATTCTATGACTCCACTTGAATCATAAAATACGATTGATTTTGAATTTTTTTCTGTATATTTAATTATGAATTTAATTTCATTATTTATAAATGGTTTATAAATAATGATATAAGGTATTTTAGGGATATTTATTAATTTATAATTTTTTTTATAAATTAATTAATTAAAAAGAGATTAAAATTAATTATTAACTAATTATATACTATTTATTTTCAAATATTTCTCAAATATTAAATTTTAATATTAAATATACCTTTGAAAAAATTATATGGCGTTTTTTATGAATTAAAAATAATTTTTTTATTAATTAAAAGGATAATTTATAAATTGTATATAAATTACAAAAAAGGCTAAAATTTAATGTTTTTATATTTAAAATTATGAATTGTTCAATGTAAATTTTTTGTGGGTTTCTATTTAAATCAAATAAAATAGTTTTGATGATTAATTTAAATAATGTTTAAATTGTGTTAATTATATGATAGTTATATTTTTTGAAATGTTTACGTAATTGAAATTAGATTATAAAAGTCTTATAATTCATGAAATAACATATATTTAAAGTGAAATTACATATAATTAAAAATATAAACATTCCATATTATTAAATTAATATAAAAATTTTATATTCAAAATTATGGAATGTCTATAATGTTTTGATAAATTATAAAGTGTTTATATTATCATTTGTTTATAAACCATTCATAAATATTTATCTTATTTTTAAATATGTTAAATGTTAATTTATTTAATAGTTATTCCCTTTATTATAATTCTTGGATATGAATTTTTTATATTATGAATGTGTGTGTGATTTAGTTTAATTGTTAAATTACTTCTATAAATTATCATACATGTGTCTCAGGAGTTATATTCTAGGTATGACAATGTATTTGGTTTTCCCCTACCATTAATTTGGTTTGTAATTAAAGTTATTAGTTTGAATTTAGTTTTTTGATATAGTATATATATATGATGTTACAGTTATGATGAATTAGAAACTATATTAAGTAAATTATCCCTGGGTAGAGAGACTTTGAGTTGGCCTCCCCACTGACTGGGAGGATTATGCCTTATTCTAGAAAGGTGGGGGATGGCTATCTATGGCTCGAGGATTATTGATGTAGATATTTTCAATTTCATATAATTCTAATCCTTTACATGAAAATTTTATGTAACTTATTCAAAAAAATAATTTTGATATGTGTTAATACGTTTTCCATCTATTTTTGTGTGGGTAACAAAAATTATGAGTTGTATAAAGTGTTACACGTCAATATGATGTGAATATATTGATTTGGTGGAAGGAATTGGATTTATAACTAAATAATTAGAAGCATTTATAATCTAAGGTAAAAACGTGATATAATTTGGTGTGTTTAAACCCCTTCTAAATATTAAGTTTTAGATTATTTATAAAGAGAAACTTTTTTAGACCTCGATCATCCAACCTATTAGGTCATGCTAATGCTGAGTGCCCATGGATCATCTTGTGTAAGGAATGAAATTAATGGATGACCATAACTAGATCAAATAAATGTTATTTCTGTTTTAATTGTGTCACATTAGTCAAGAAATCCAAATATTATTTGGTTATTGAAGGAATAGATTTATCTTTATCCATTCAAATGGATTGGATAAATAGTTATCCTCTCAAATATCATAGAATTGTATATGATATGTTTTGGGATGATTCCATACCTAAATAGTTGAGTAATCAGATAAATTATAAAAAATCTCAAATATTAGTAAAATAAGGATATTATCCCACTAATGAATGTAGTAAATTTAAAAGGGATTATCATTTTAGTGGGAACCCTTTTAAAAAAAATCCCTTCTTAAAAGGTTATAAAACATGATACTCATCTGATAAATTATTTTTATGTAGATGAATAACACCATCACAATAAAAATTAAATTTTAAATAAATCATTTTAAGAAGGATATTATTATAATAAGAAACTCATAATAGTTGATACTTATGAAAAGTTATTAAGTAAAAATTCATTATGTTATAGAAACAACTTCCTTGGTTACCAGGTGTTAATGATTTTCAATAAGTGAATCTAGATTTTTATTAGAATCATAGAATGATTCACTTAAGTTTTAAAATGAATTAGATTAAAAATATCCAAAGTAATTTTAGTATTATTTACCCAATATGATTTTTTATGTTGATGATACTCAATATTATTTAGCATGCTAATGACATGGAGAGATTAAATAGTTCCTATAAGTTTTTTATAGTTAAGGAATTTGTTTTTTATCATATAAGGAATTATTTTAACAATATGAATGATTTCATGAAATGTTTACCGTATCATTATAAAAGTGATGATAATAGATAAACTAGGAACATAATTTATATTATTTAGTTCCGTATAGATAAAACACAAGGGTAAAGAGTTCAAACCGTAAGAATAAAATTTTGTTAGACAGCCCAAAAATATTTCTTTGAGTATCTATTTAAGGTCATTTAAACCTAATATTAAAATCTGGAAGGAGTAATGATTCTATAAAATTGAAATTTTTATGACACCCAAAGGGGTTTGTGAAACTCTATAATATGTCCATGTAAGGTATCAGTGTTATAGAAATTAATTTTTTAGTTTGAATGGTATATGATAAAAAATACATACCATACAAGTTTTGTAAATATACAAGAGTTCAAAATCAAGTGAATAATTAATAGAGATTATATTTTCATTCAAGTGATTAAACAAAGAGTTTTTACAAAAAATAATTCAATGTAATTATTTTTATCAAGATCACATTGATCTATGTAAAGTATGTGTATATTCATCTCATTATTATTATTTGATAAGAGGTTTTTTTATTAAAAAATTTTTAATATAAAAAATATGAGATACTAGATTCAATACCCATGGTCTATTATTCATCATATTCTATAAAATTGTTTAAATAGAATATAAGTAAAAAAACATTTTATCCAAGATAAAATGTTTACCCAGATGTTTATTAAAATATGAGAGAAGGTGTTCCTGCTAAATATTAGTGGTTTATTTTGATAATTTGACTTATTTTTATAGGAAAACTCTACAAAAACATATAATTTTATATATTTTATGGAAACAATAATTTATTTATTAAATATCCCTACAAAAAGGACATAACTATTATTTTTTAATATAATGTATTTTTTATTTATTTGGATGATATTAAAAATAGAATATAGTACCAAACTGTGAAATGTTCTTTCTAGTTGGGGCCTTGTTTAGGCTATTAGTATGTCTAGTGTTATACAATAAGATTTCCAATAACAAGCTAGTGGTTGTTGATTATCATCGAGTAGACATATCTTATAATATGGAAAGCCCTAGCCTATACCAATATGCAATAGAAACATATATCCAATGCATAAAAAATATCAATTCCTCTTGGATATATATTTATATGATCAACTAAACTATAAAAAATCCATGTATGAGAAATAAAGTATAGATACAACACAATAACTAAAAATACAAAGGAACTTTACATCCAAAAATCCTAAGAATTCGATAAATAAAATACACAGGTAGGATCCTCCTCATTGTTTGCACTCTTGGAATGGTATCTAGCTGTAATAGTCACCACTATAATCAAGGACCCCCAATATTTATGATGCATCCGTAAGAGTCATCATGTGTTGGCTCTGAACAAGCCACACTAGATCTAAATCCACCAAAATCATCTCTGAATTTGGGTTTTATCTGCAAAGACTCACCAAGTGTGGGAACAAACCCTATGCAGTGGTGAGTATTGTCATAAACCTACGCACTTGGACCTTTCCTAGGTTGGAAGTAAGCTGAGAGTGACACATCAATACCACCTCTAATAGGACAGGGGATGGTGATAAGGGCCAACTAGGTATATAACTAAAATGGTTTACCTTAACCTAAATTACCTATACACACACACACAACAAGATCTATGAAATTGTGAAGAGATATAGGAATAAAAAAACACCAAGAATATATACCCTTCAGGAAATAAACTATAGAAAAAACATAAGAGTACAATAGTGTAATAAAAATGATAACAAGGGAAAATATACACACCCAACCAGAATTGAAGTCCCAACATGAAAAAAATAAGGAAAGGAAAGACTGTTGAGATCTAAAATCATAACCTTGAAGGATGACCACCAAACACGACCAACACCTCTAACTACTACTATGCTTCTCTGAATTCACCAGTGATATTCCTATCATTTTCATAATACACAAGATGTGTTTCCAAATCCCATGTAAGGATGAGTATATACATATCTAGTAGGACATTCAGAAAACCAAAAAGGGAGAAATATAAAGAATAAATAGTTAGCGCAACTTGTATGAAAAAGGGTAAGGGAAAATCAACATTATATATACTCAAAAGAATCCCAAGTGATAGAGAAAGGGGATGTCTATATCCATAGTTATCTAAAAATGATGATTCAGCATGAAACTCCCAATGGTACATCTCTAATTCCCATCACCATGTGCAACCTCGTAATAATATATTTGAAGGGTCCAATCCTTTCTACAACTCTCTATAGTTGAGGGAACACTAACTATTGTGGAGAACCCACTCCTCAGTGGAGATCGAAGAAGAGGGACTACCACTATATAAATAGAGGACACATTCCATACTGTAGTGTGGGATACTACTAAATATACTTGTGTAAAGAGTATATTATACCTGTTACCTAGTATGATAGAGGTGTATTGACACCAAATTCTCTTTATAGATCAAACTCGATCACCACCAATGACTAAGCATCACTAAAGGAAGTGTCTTTCTCATCAAAGATTATATCATATCTCTAATTACATAACAATGAACTCCATCACTTCTTACATGAAAAACATATCATGATAGGCTACTCATGAGAGAAAATATGAGCCCTGAAGAAGGAGATATATAAGGTTGAAGTCTCATAGAAAAGTACACAATGTGTACATAGGGTCACAAAATGTGAAAACTCACTTATAAACCTAGGCATGTCCTTTCTTACACATGCATTGGATATCCATGTGGATATACACAACGTTTATATGGAGTACATAGAATGTATTGGAATCCCAAGTTAAGCATGTGTCCTCCCATATTCTACTCGTGTACTATGGCATGTGCCTATGTACTTTGGTTGTGCTTGTGTACCTTGTCATGTCCAGGTACATGGAATTGCTCATGTACATAGACATGCCTGTGTACCTAGCTATTCCCATGTACCTAGATGTGCCCATGCCTATGCACCCTGAGGGTATACATTTAGTTTGTAATATCTTATCACATGATGTGTGGAAGTCCCACATGGTGTGTGATATTTACTTCTACCAAATACCCTAGCCATCACAGTAAGGGGACTACAAGATGAGTGTTTTGAGACTACGTTCCATGCATTTTGGGATTTTCTAAAAACAAAAGATCTATTCAGGTGTCTCACTAACACCAATTTCCCCACTATATCCACCACAAAATCCACTGATAATATCAGATCTAAAGTTTACCAAGCCAGAAACATCACTAGTAGCTAGATTCTGGTCACCCAAACTTCTTACAGATCATCCCTATCACACCGCACCACCGCGTCCCCTCACCTGTGAATAGAAACCTATGATAAAACATCTTGTCCAAGTTTACAACACCCAAATATGATATTGAACCATTATTTAATCAAAAAAATCCAATATCTAACACATTCATGAATCCTTCATGAATTCGGGGGTTCGACCATGCTTTAATCTAACCCAAAAATGTCGAATCATGACCTCATGGGATGATAAGGAAGAAGGCAAAGAATGGTGGGTTGGGGGGAGCCGAATAATGAGTTGAAAATCTATTATTTTCTAGTGTGATCATTCCCAATAATCTCAAAAGTGGGAATAAGGATGAAATCAAATGTTTTAAAGATTAACAAAATAGTTTAAAGAATTCTATTAATAATTCTGCTCATACGAACTATAAAAAATTATAGAAAATAGATAATATTATAAAATACATGCTTATAAAAAAATAAAATTGAGTAAATCAATGAAATAAGGTACCCTTCCACAAGATTTTACTAATATTTGGTGAAGAACACTTTTTCTAGTGATGAAGATGGTGATCCCACTGCATTTTCTTTTTCCCTCACAATTATCCTCGATTACTTGTCATTGATCCTCATTCCCAATCTGATAAATAGAATGATTTCCTCCTCTATAATCTCCCTAGATTATGTGTACAACCATGGGGATTCATCATAAAAGAATATTTATTAATAGGGTTAGTGTTTAGTTAATTAAATAAAATAAATAATATAAATTATTTATTTTACTTATTGGACCACCAACGGTTCCCTAAATCAAAAACCTAACTCCAACCAAATTTATATCATGCCTAGGGCCAAACAAACATTATAGAAACAATCATGGTCTCATATTTCCCATCCAAGGTCCGGATCAATTGGATAACCATTTATTCTGAAAATATTAATGTGAATGTTTTTAATATATGTTAATATTTTTAAAATATTAATTTCGGGATCATACGACATCAAAATACAGTGCTGAATGTAATAAAAAATGATGATATATATAGAGAAATATTCAGAGGACTAAACAAAAAAAAAGCTGGTTTCATTATATTATCCCCTTCCTTAGAGAATTTTTCCCTAAATTATTAAGAAACATAAAAAGGTGGGGGTACTAATCCCACTTCTGACTATCAAACTCTAAAGAGCTCTCTTACATGATACCAGGATTCCAAAGCACTCAAACCAAAGGGATAGTCTATATATGTAGGGTAATCTCCTATCAATCCTCAATATACACCTGATACTTCATGAAGGGGGATCCATCTTCACTGTCCAATTATCCCCAGTTAATAATGTGCATCATAATGTGAACGTACATCCTCAGTTATGACACATGTAAGAAGTAATGTAATTATTCCAACATTAGGGGTAAGGAAAAGTGGTATGTAACCTTGAAAAATCTCTATATAATCTTTAATGAATTGATAAACCTCACAGATAGATTTTTTCCCTTACTAGATCTCCATAATACTCATTGTGGGGAGACTCTTAGGACAATATGGTCTCACTGATCGAACTCCAAATGCCTACGATGTCGATTTTTATAATATTTATATCATCTCTTGGTTGTTCTCATATGATTTTGGATCACATGAACTTTCTCTGACATTGACTATACCATCTTTAGCCTAATAAGGGATGTCTTTTCAATCTCAGTCTGGTACAAGGGTGACATGAAAGGTCTCCATTATAGGGCCTAGAAAGGTGTTATTATGATAATGGAGTGATACCTATTGTTATAAGTAAAAAACACCAATGTAAATTGATCACCCTAGCTTCGAATGAAGTCCAAGACATGTGATCTCATCATATACTTGAAAACATGGATAGTCCACTCAGTAGGGCCATCTTTTTTGGGGTGAAACAATATACTCATCCATAACTAGGTCCTAAAATCATCATATAAAACCCTCAAAAATCATGAAATGGTCCATGAGTCACATTTCGAGATGATCACCATGGGTACCCCATGAATCCAGACAAACTTCTGCACATAAAAATATCCAAAAATCTTGAAATAATTATACTCCTTGATGAAAAGGAAGTGTGCTTACTTAGAGTGCTGGTAAAAAATCCCCAAAATAGCAACATGACATTTAATTTTCCATGAAATACCCATATAAAAACCCATTAGTATTCCATGACACTTTTTTTTCTAGGATCTTTACCTCCTCACATGTGAGAAATAGATAATCAAACTTGGTTATTATCCACCACATGTCATCAGACCAAAAATTCTAATGACAGTCCTCATACACATTCTGCACACTTAGATGTATATATAATGGGGAAGTATGAAACTCACTCAACACCTCCTTAAAAAACATGACTATAAATACTTTTCATCCATAGAAAAGTATAACATTCTCTCCTTGTTTATAAAATCTATCTAACACATCTTGGGAGGATATCCAATTACGTAAAATATCATAGTCGATGTCTCCCAACTAGGACCCCTCACACGCTGAAGAACTGATGGTGTCACCACTATCAACTAAAATAATTTGTACACTTATCCTCCACTAGGTTTATCTAGAATGAAGAAAAATACCCAAAAACCTCCTACACCAATTGAGAATGATATTTCATGTTCCTAGAATCTTCCATCGCGTTTCCCTTCCCTAGATTTTAGACTATGTCAAAGTATTATCCCTACAAGAACTCCAACCAATGACTCTATGTCAAGTAATAATCTCTCTAAGTGAAGATTCACATGATACTATGATGTTATGAGGAAAAAATGAAACTTTTAATCAGAAAATAATTCCTCCACATATTTATGGTGAAGACTACCACTCCGAAATATAAGTTTTAGATCTTGTAATTATTCATATGGGGTATCAACTATCTCAACCCATAAGAAATAATTTTCTGCCTTTTCATCACCATGAATATGAGCCTAGATTTTATGGAATCTCAAAAAACCAAATACTTAACACCCTCTTAGTAGTCTCAACATATGAGCACTTGTCTGCCTCAAATTCAACTCCTCCAAGGATCTGTGACACCAGTCAATCCAGTTAAATGAATTCTCTTTCTAGGTCAAGACCATTAAAGGGGATTATATCATGAAATATACTTCCATGAACTTTATTAGCTCCCTAATAAATTGATGAATCTCCACACTTCCATCATGATCTTGGGTGGCTCCCAAGAAATAACTACATCAATATTCATTAGATCCACAAATAAACCATGACCAGAGATGACATGCCCTAGAAAGTGATCATTATGACTCCAAAACTAACACATCAAGAGATTACCATATAATTGGTGCTCCCGGAGCAATTCTAGGACCATCCTCAAATAATATTCATGATCCTACTCTAACACAGAGTATATTATAATGTGATAAATGAATAAAACTATGAATCAGTCGAAGTATGACTGGAATATTTAGTTCATAATAGCTATAAACACAATAAGGGAATTATTCATGTAGAAAGGCAATAATAGATTCAAATAGTGTCCATATAAACATTATAAAAGAATATTAAGAATATCATCATCATGAAACCACAACTAATGGTGGTCGGACTTAAGATCGGTCTTTGAGAACCAACTTTCTCCTTTCAACTAGTATAAAATGTCATCAATCATCAATAATGGGTAATTTTTCTTGATTTTTACCCGATTTAGGAGACAATAGACAAAAAAATCGAGATAATCCCATCCAATTTTTCCCTGACCAATAGGAAGATTCCTAGGGGATATATTAGTTCTGATAAAACAATTATCTTAAAGGTATTCCAACTGCACCCTCAACTCCCAGATCTTATATGGGGCCATATGATCTCCTGCAAAAGATATTGGTATGTTAACCAGGTGTAATTAAATACATAAGTTAATCTACCACCTCGAATGTAGTCTCAAGTAATATTCTAGAAATATATACATATAATTATCCAATACCACTAGGATCAAAATGTTTAAGGATCCCACTTTAGTAAGGGATAAAATCACCATCTGATGGGTGATAGGTTGCAGTTTCCTGCTTGCGATCCCCACTAGATTATCCATAATATTCCTCTGATTCATGAAGGATAAACTCACCCCATTATGATGTAGGCACATGACTATACTATGATGACAGTATATATGAGTACAAACTATATACAACTATTCCATAACTGAAATGATTCCATAATGTTTCATCTCAATGACCAAGAGGTCCAAAAAGAAACTCTCTATACTGAGTGATAACTCACACTTCCGAGAGACATGAAATATAGAGGAATCACTCCCTGTAGAAAATTATATTCATAGTTTATGAGATAAAGACTCTACCAGAATCTCTATCTCTCGCAAAAGGGATATAGAGTTAAAATAATTACTCGTGCCTGTGTATATAAGTGATGGAGCTAAAATATAGAAGACACAGACCGTACCTTGAATCATCAAATAAGTAGCCTAGTCATATCCCTTCATAGCCTGAAACTACCCTCAACTGCTAGCCATATAAGATAGGAATGTGAGACTAAGTGGTGGTGGTGGAAGTATATTTCAGCATATTCCTCCACTTGCATCTCCTCCCTCTAGTACTCTACCAACTAATATATTAGAAAAACCTCCCTAGGGGCTACACTGATCATGCCTGGGAGATCATTGATCATGATGTTGCCTCTCCCATAGTGTTCCATCCACTGAATTTCTACCTTCCTTAGATCATCATCTCAGGAAATCATAAGCTGTGGGACCTTGATCATCACAAGCATAACATCACCCCTTTCATCGTTGATTAGATCCTCTATGTGAACCTTGTGCTACAGATCCACATATCTGAGTCCAGGTATGGGTATGTCTCATACATCTAGACCTTGATGAATGACTCATGGTTGCTATTACAAATGAATCTACCCCATGATGTTCAATTCCATATCTCATCACCCAAAATTCCTTTGGTAAGAATATATATATAGATAAATCACTCTACATCACTTAAACATAAGTGGGAATGCATAAATAGACATACTAGTACAAACATCTCTATGAAGGACCTACTCAAACTTTCATTCCCTAAAGTATCTATTTTACACCATATAAATAGAGTAACATGTGAGTTCGTTGAACATCATGATATACTCAACCATTGACATACCTCTTTAATATAACTCGAGAAGCTCCTAAATCCACACATAGGATAAGAAAAGGGTAATACTCATCAAAAAATATATTTTGGAAGTCAAACCATGATATCATCACCTTATCATGAGTTTGGGTGATCATACTCCCTTGACACACAACATATATATGAAGAAGACTAGTTGCAAGAACAACCATTCGATTAGTCTGGGTTTGAACAAAAAACTAGACACTGTAACCACCTCCTTTACCCAATCCTCTACTACCTGAGGGTCTGGATCACTATGAAAACTTAGTGGTATCTACTTCTAGATATCACGTGATGTTCTAAGACTATGTGTACCATTTTCATGAACTTTTTGAACTATTTGATGCTCAATAGGTGGTATCACTTCTCAATGCCCATCTGAAGGAAACACCTCATGTGTTGGTCCCTGAACTAAGGCCTCATCTATAAACTGATCATATTCATGATCATGTATCAGTATCCTAGCTATCTATCGTCCTAGAGGCATCCTTAAAGTTAACAATATGTACCATGGTTAGATGATCACATATAGGGAAATGTATCAATAATGTCATGGTAGTTATAAGACTCATTCTTATATGATGGATGTACTATTTGTTGTACCTCTCGAACCCCTCGTGGTTTTATTTTCATGATCACAATCACTCAATTATTTGTCTAACCTTGTTTTTAAGTGTTGTGGATGATAGACAAAAGATTGCCAAAGGATTGGCTCAAGAAAGCTGGCAAAAATGGACTGAATTGCAGTCCACCGGCCCACCGGTGTGATAGCACCGGCCAGCCGGTGGACCTGGCAGAGGCATTGCCCACTGCCAGGTTCCACCGGTCAGCCGGTGGCTCTGTCACCGGCCAGTCGGTGGCACCCAGATGAATAGTGTGAGCTACTGTCTCCCCACCGGCTAGCCGGTGGCTCCTCCACCGGTCAGCCAGTGGAGCCTGGACCAAATTCTTCTCCTCTTCCAAGGCACCGGCCAGCCGGTGGAGCTGTACCGGCCAGCCGGTAGCCCAGTCAAACTAGCCGTTGGCTTTGACCAGTCAACCCTCTTTTGGCCTCCAACGGCTCCGAGGCCTTTTCCAACGGCTCTGAAGACTCCCCAAGGGTTCCATGCCTATAAATAAAGGACAAGGAATCCCCAGACCCCATCGGAACTTAAACCAAGCCCAAGGACACTTTGTTGATCATTCGGCAATCCTTCGGCGAGCCACCTCAAGGAACCCCAAGTGCTCCATCCAATTCCACATCCAAGGAGCTCCTCCAAAGAATCTTGGAAGCGGCCTTCAACATCTCCAATCAATCAAAGGCGCCCAAGGCTTCTCAACATACGGTTTTTATTGTATATTTATTTTGAGCTTTAAATTTGGGTTTGTGCCTACAAACCCCAACACCTTTTCTCATCCCTCTTTCTTTTGGGTTTCACATCACCACTAAGGTGTGAAGAGGTTTCTTCAAGCCTTTCCTTTTAAAAGGCTTGTGTCATAGGTGAGATAGCCTTCACCTGTAAGAAGGCTAGTGGGTTCTTGCTCAACCATTAAAAGCAAGTGGGTTCTTGCTCAACCATCAAAAGCAAGCTGTAATAGGTTCTAGTGCTACCTCAAAGCCTAGTGGGTTTCTTGCTACAACCATTGAAAAGAAAGCGGTAGAATCTCTCAACGGTTGAGTTGGGAGCGGAGACGTAGGCCGGGTTTTGGCCGAACTCCGTTAACAATTTCTTGTGTGATTGCCTCTTTTATTTTCCGCTACACATACTTTGATTTCACTTTGATTTTAATTTCTTAATCATTTTTAAAAGGCAATTCACCCCCCCCCCCTCTTGCCATCCTTCCCGTTTTTCTCCGACCAACAATTGGTATCAGAGGAAGTATTTGAATAATTCCCTAACCAGTTTCAAATTAAAGATTTTTTTTGATGGCATCTACCTCTTTCGCCCCCGAGGGCTACTCATTGGGTCGGGCTCCATTTTTTGATGGGACCGACTATAATTATTGGAAAACCCGCATGACCACTTTTTTAAGAAGCATAGGATATCCTATTTACAAAATTGTCATGCAAGGTTATTCTTTGTCTTCCCCCGACGAATCCAAATGGACCCCCGCCGATATTAAGAATTTTGAGCTTGATGGAAAAGCCATGAATACTCTTCATTGCGGGTTAGATAGGAATGAATTTAATCGTGTATCCACTTGCACCACTTCACATGAAATTTGGAAGCTTTTAGAAGTGACCCATGAAGGCACTAATAAAGTCAAAGATACTAGATTAGATATGTATAGACAAGATTTTGAAAGATTTTCCATGCATCCAAATGAGTCTATTTCTGAAATGTTTACACGCTTCACTGACGTTTGCAATGGTAGAAAATCTCTTGGTGATGATGTTTCAGCTGAAGCAATGGTCAAGAAGATTCTATGGGTCCTTCCGAGCTCTTGGGCACCTAAGGTGACGGCTATCCAAGAAGCTAAGGATGTAAAGAACATGCCGGTCGAAGAGCTCATCAGATCCCTAATGAGGTACGAGATCACGATGAGGAGGCAAGCTCAAAAGGAGGGCACACCAATCAAGACACCAAAAAACATCGCCCTCAAGGTACAAAAAGAAGTAAGCTCCTCCTCCTCCTCATCATCTTCATCTTCTTCATCATCAAGCGGCGACTCGGAAATGGAGAATCTCGCCCGCCAAATGCACAAGTTTATGAAGAAGCACAAGAAGAAGAAATCCCGCAAGCACCGAAAGCAAGAACCCACCGAAAAATCCGAGCCCAAGGTAAAATGCAACGGGTGCGGCGAAAAGGTCCATTACAAGCCCGATTGCCCACTCAACAAGAAACGGGCCACGCAAAAGGAAAAAGGAAAGAAAAAGGTCCTTAAGGCGACATGGAGTGACACCTCATCATCCTCCTCCTCCTCCTCCTCGAGCGACCAAGGTACAAAATGCCTAATGGCATTTCACGAGGTAACTTCTTTCGACTCTTCTTCCTCATCCTCTAGTTCTTCTAATTCTTTCAATCATTTGTCATACGAAGAACTCCAACATGTGTGAGACCAATTAGAAAATGGTTTTCACGAACTTTCTTCAAAATTTGTTTCTTTGAAAAAGAATTTCAAAAAACTTTCCTCCGAAAAAGAACAACTTCTCAAAGAGAAGGAGGAACTCTCCCTAAAAATCCAAAATTTCCCCAATGTTGATTCTTTGGAATCAACCATTAAGGACCTTAGGGAATCCCTAGCCAAGTTCACCCAAGGTGAACAAAATTTGTCCAAACTCTTAGGTTCTCAACGAGTATCTAGAACCACCAATGGACTTGGCTACACCAATATAGCTTCCTCCTCCCATGCTCCAACTGTTTTTGTAAGGGGGAGCTCTAGTTTTAAATTTTGTAATTATTGTAAGAAACCCGGGGACCTCATTTATGAGTGTGATTGCAAAAATGCCCGATACGGTCAACCCAAATCTATTTTTTATTCGGACGAGTTTTATAGGAGAATACCCACCATGAAACAAATTTGGATTGAAAAATCCCTTTTGGCGAGTCTCTCCGGGCCTAAGATAGTTTCGTTTCCCCGATGATCTTTTGTTTTATTTAGGGGGAGAAAATTTCGCTTTCAAATTTTAAATTTCAAAATTTCAATCAAAATTTTCATTTCAATTTTGATTCAAAACTTTCAATTCAAACTGTTATTCAAATTTTCATTTCAATTTCAAAAATCTCAATTGATTTTTCAATTCTCATATCCAGTTTTTCAAACCTTTTTCCCTCAATCAAGTTTTATGCCCCATTCTATTTTGATAATCACAAAGGGGGAGAAATTTCTTGATTGATTGGGGGAGAAACCTTTTTGATCATGCTTTGCTTTACATTTCATTTTATTCATTAAAGCATGCCTTTAATTTAAGTTTTTACTTTGTTTTGGTGATTGTGATCATCAAAATAGGGTGAGATTGTTGTACCTCTCGAACCCCTCGTGGTTTTATTTTCATGATCACAATCACTCAATTATTTGTCAAACCTTGTTTTTAAGTGTTGTGGATGATAGGCAAAAGATTGCCAAAGGATTGGCCCAAGAAAGATGGCAAAAATGGACTGAATTGCAGTCCACCGGCCAACCGGTGTGATAGCACCGGCCAGCCGGTGGACCTGGCAGAGGCATTGCCCACTGCCAGGTTCCACCGGTCACCCGGTGGCTCTGTCACCGGCCAGCCGGTGGCACCCAGATGAATAGTGTGAGCTAATGTCTCCCCACCGGCCAGCCGGTGGAGCCTGGACCAAATTCTTCTCCTCTGCCAAGGCACCGGCCAGCCGGTGGAGCTGTACCGGCCAGCCGGTAGCCCAGTCAAACTAGCTGTTGGCTTTGACCAGTCAACCCTCTTTTGGCCTCCAACGGCTCCGAGGCCTTTTCCAACGGCTCCGAAGACTCCCCAAGGGTTCCATGCCTATAAATAAAGGCCAAGGAAGCCCCAGACCCCATCGGAACTTAAACCAAGCCCAAGGACACTTTGTTGATCATTCGGCAATCCTCCGGCGAGCCACCTCAAGGAACCCCAAGTGCTCCATCCAATTCCACATCCAAGGAGCTCCTCCAAAGAAGCTTGGAAGCGGCCTTCAACATCTCCAATCAATCAAAGGTGCCCAAGGCTTCTCAACATACGGTTTTTATTGTATATTTATTTTGAGCTTTAAATTTGGGTTTGTGCCTACAAACCCCAACACCTTTTCTCATCCCTCTTTCTTTTGGGTTTCACATCACCACTAAGGTGTGAAGAGGTTTCTTCAAGCCTTTCCTTTTAAAAGGCTTGTGTCATAGGTGAGCTAGCCTTCACCTGTAAGAAGGCTAGTGGGTTCTTTCTCAACCATTAAAAGCAAGTGGGTTCTTTCTCAACCATCAAAAGCAAGCTGTAATAGGTTCTAGTGCTACCTCAAAGCCTAGTGGGTTTCTTGCTACAACCATTGAAAAGCAAGCGGTAGAATCTCTCAACGGTTGAGTTGGGAGCGGAGACATAGGTCGGGTTTTGGCCGAACTCCGTTAACAATTTCTTGTGTGATTGCCTCTTTTATTTTCCGCTGCACATAGTTTGATTTCACTTTGATTTTAATTTCTTAATCATTTTTAAAAGGCAATTCACCCCCCCTCTTGCCATCCTTCCCGTTTTTCTCCGACCAACACTATTGGTTCCCTACAACTAGTGTATTGGTACACCAAGTCAAAAAGTAAGTATTCAGAGTCCTATTTTATGGATACATAGAACAATTCAATAATAATAGATTCCTTGTCCTGAGAGATAAAATCAAGTTACTTTGACATCATTTCCCAAATCTTTCCATACTAAACTTCACACAAGTCCAACTGCAAACATTGACTAGGGAAAAAATCACCATTGATATCACTCTGTTTTGACCTGACACATCAGGGCCTCGTATGGACTGGTAGTATGTTGAGTGTGATGCTCCAAGACTAACTCCAATAGGATAGGGTCCAGTGAAAACCATAGAGTATTGATGTTTCAAAGGACCGAATAACAACTGATAGGGGGGGTGAACCAATTGTATACTTTTTATAATTTTCAACATTTTTAGAAACATAAACTCTATAAACTATTAAATTTAATAACCTTATCATATTTTAGTAAATAATAATGCATGAAAATTATGAAATAAATTAAATAATGAAATATTTACAAGGTTCAAAATCAGTGTGAGAAACTACATCCTTACCATATCCACTATTGTGGGTCTATAGAAATTAACTATTATAAAAAAGTAAATAATACTTGTGTCAACTCCCTTTAAACACCTTATATCTCCTGATATGAATGATTATACTAACTCCTATAAGTTTAAAATGTTTTATTACAAAAAATTGTGCCACAAAAATTAATAGACTTTGTTCAAACTAATCAATAGATGTTATGTATAGATCATCAGCCTGATGTGGATGGGTCTGATTCTCTCAGTCTGATGAATTTAGTCTAATAGACTTAGTATAATGAACTCATTCTCAATCTGCATTACTATAACTCTTCTCAAATTCTCAAGATGATATTCCACAGTCTGGTAAAAAGTAATTTCAGATGTCCAACCATTTAATGAGGTCTATATCTGGAAAGTTACCCTTGACATGAATTCTATAATGATCCTCCTTTTCTACTCTTATATTTTTTTTTTCAAATTATGAATGTACAATGATTATATTTATTGGAATCCCATAAACACAAATGCAAGAAACTGATATTTTTTCCCTCTTACTCAAATTCGAAAACTTTAAGATCAATGCATACTTGAATTTCACGTTTGACCACTTAAACTATTCAAAAATATTATAAAACCTTCTTAATTATTCTCCCCAATCAGTCTGCTCAGACTTCCTGGCTTTTCTTCCATATGATGTAACTTCCTCATCTCATTATAATAGAACATACTCTTCTCATTGCAATGGATCTTCCCTATCTCATTATGATGGAACATCCTCATCTGAATCTGTCTGATTGACTTTCCTTTTAAGAGGTTAGTCTGATTGAATTTTCTCCTCAGAGTCAGCTCGATTGACTTTCATCCTTATAGTTAGATCGATGGAATCATAATAACAATGAAAATATAATTGTGATTGAATTATTATTATGATTTATCTATGTCCTTTCCTGGTCAGGTGGATCAGTATCAAAATTTAAATCACTTTTTTTCATTTTCTAAGGTAAGTATAAATCCTTAATAACCTTTATACTTTAATAAATTACATATATTCGATGAATTGGTGTAAAAAATATAGTTACTATAATGCTCAAAATCTTATGGTGACTTTAATCAGATACTCTTCAAATTTTATCAACTTTACTCAGATAGAATTTTGATAATTGTTTTGTCCAGAACTCCTCAATCCAATCTTCTTTGTTTGGGTTTCTAGAAAAAATTAAAACTATTTAGAGACCTTAAACAACCTTCATTCTTCAAAATATTTTATCAATATAAATTTCATGATTTATGAGAAATTTAATGTTGGTAAATCATCGTTTGAAATATATAGAAAAGTATTATGAATTTCCTTAAATTCATCGCATTATTTCTTTCAAACTGAAACTCAATATGATTGGATGCACCAATTATAACCATTTTCTTCATATGGATTTCATGATAATTGTTAAAAACAACTTATAATTTTTATGAATTAAAAACTAGAAAATAATCATTTAGATCAAGGTTATAAATTTTATGAACTTTCTAACTCTTGACATCATTATCTTCATTCCACTTCTTTAGCAACATTCTGACATTATAAATCAGAAAATTATTTCTAACAAATATCATGTACAATAAATCATGAACTTCATACTGATGGATCTAAGACCAATGATTGTCCGATAAAAAAAATTAACTTTCTGATTACTTCTGTGACTGGTGCTTCTCAGTCTGATACCCTGCATTTGAAAAATAACTGTGTCAAAAACAAACCTTTTCTCTCCCTTTATGTTTTTGTTTGAACATTCAGTAAATTTCACCTATTTTTAAAAAAAAATTAAAAATGATTATTCATCAAAAAATAAAAAAGCATTGTTAAAAAATAAATATCATAAATGTTCTTCAATCTCACCCTTTTTATTTTTTGACCACACTTGTTAATTTTTTTAACTCTTAGAAATTTTACAAACACTCATACTTTATAGAGACCATTCTTTTTCTTTCATATATTATTACATAATTTTAAAGAAAAACAACATAAAATAATTACAAAGTGAGGATCCAATGATTTAGTGTCTTGGAAAAAATTAGGGCCATACATGACATTTAAAAAATAAAACATAATTTTTTAGTTCCTTCTTCTCTATCTTTTTATTATCCCTTGAATTATCCTTAGTACATGTAATAACCTAAGGATATACATAAAACAAGGGTGATCTAAAATCCTAGTAAGCGGATATATTAGAACATTAAAAAATATAACATTCGGTTAGAATAATCATAACATAATCATCATAATCCTGAGGAAATATTAGACAATGACATGGAATGTGGCAATTCATAAAATTGAAACAACATGTCTTAGTGGTAAGCTACCACTAATAGTTGTAAGTAAATAAAGAATCATGTTCACAAATATTATACTTTTCTCTTTAGATACATCACATTAACCAATGTATTAGAGTGCTATATAATCCCGAGCGCACCTATCACATCATAACATATTCATTGCACAATATAATTTTGGGCGCACCTGTCACATCATAACATTTACATTATCATGCATGCCACATAGAACATATATCAATATTAGACATAAAATAAAACATGGAATGGAATGGATTTTACTTCATAAAGAATACATTTATAAACTTTGGGTTCCCAAATTAAATAGGGAATAAAATAGTTGAATAATCAACCTTGAGTGAAGAAGAAACAATCTCGAGAAGTAAAAGGTTTGTTTTTTTGAAAGAAGAGTTATTTTAGAAAACATTCGATTTATCATAAAATCAACTAGAAATAACTTATATCCCATAAAAGTTAATAAAATGATGAATAAATGATATTTAAGGGATATCCATTCTAAAAATTGGGTGAAAGAGGGAAAACCCAAATAAAGAGAGTTGGGTTCAAGAATTATCTTTACCTCGTGTTCGAATGATTTCTTCAATTTGATGTGTTGTATAATCACATTTGGTTAATTAATAAAAAATTATAAAACCTTTCATAAATTAATCTGATTAATTATGGTTTTATTATGTTAATTTATGGTACATTTGATGAATTATAGAGTTTAATTTCACCATTCAAGAGCATTTGTTTTCTTAGTTTTTCACGATCGGTTCACTTGTATTCATGAATGGAAGTTCGTGTAAAATGAGGATAAATATCCAGAATTGTTATTATATGTTATTAATGATCTTAAATAAGCATATATGATATTACAAAGAATTGTTTTATATGTAATGAGGATGAATCATTAGATTAAAGTTAATTATGGTTGTTGTAGGTTAATTTTGGCGGCTTTTCGATCACAATGAACTCGATTTGATTTTACATTTAGTATTATGTATAAATATCTGTTCCAGAACATAAAGATGATTGTATAATAAAAATTAAAATATATTTTAAACAATTTAATGGTTTTATTATAATCCTTAAAGTATTTTATGGAAAATAAAATTGCATCACCAACGATGTTGGTAAATTGACGCATCACAGGCGATGATATCATTTTTATAATTAAAGATAGAGATAGAGAGAGGATATTATTGATGGATATTCCCTTAAAATTATAGAATAAAATTTTATCAGTCATACATGATTTTTAATTCTAGTTGGATGAGATAAGGTGAAGAGGGAAGAATAAAATAAATGAAATTTAAAGGAAAATAAATAAAAGAGTGAGGATTTACCTCTTAAATTCTTATATTGAGATCCTCCTTAAGGAACATAGGCTTGGTCTTTTGATGAGACCAAGAGATACTAGATGTGGGGAAGGTTCTAGGAAATATTATTCAATATAATTTAGGTAGGTCTCAAATATTGATAGGTGTGAGGAGAAGAGGCTGTGAGGGGTGGTATTTATAGTGGTATAGAGGGGTGTTTTTCCAATATTTAATTCTTTAGTTTATTATTTTTTCTCAAGAAAAGAAATATTTTTGGGTTTTTAGACTAAATAAAGTAATTAGATCATGCGGTTTCTGAACCAATGGTTCTTACATAAGAGATGAATCAATTAATAGTGTATTGAACTTATAATGTATATATTGTGTAAATTACCATATTTCACTATTCACAATATATACAAGTATTTGGGAAAATACCAAATTTTCACCCTAACCATTTTTTAACATGTAGAATCCAAAAATGAACTCCATTTTATGAAAATAATTTTCTTAATATTAGTAATTTAATTTTTAATTGAAATCATCACTTACTTTGAAAATACAAATTTTAAAATTATAACTGATTTTATAACACTTTGAAAAATCACTTAAGGTATCCTTAAATTATATTAAAATAATAATACATAAAAATATTAATTTATGAATAATTTTTTTAGAATAAATTTTCATTTCCATTATTAAATTAATTATATAATTCTAATTAAATATTTATGGTTTATAAAAATACCAACACTTAATTAATAATTTCTAAAATATTTACTTACATATTCTATGATATAATTATATCATATTTTTACTTATAATATACCTAAATTTTATTTATAAATTCATTGGTGAGGGTACTAATTAATTGTCAGGTTCACTATTCATAAGGGTTATATTACTATTCCTATGGTCAAGTTACTATTTCATCGGTATTAGATCTTTAAATATTGAAATACCTTTTAATTCATTAAATAATAATTTATAATGTTTTTATTGTGTTATTAATGTGATTTTATGTGATTATACTATATTAAATAATTATAATAAGGGAGTATCATTGATATAATTTTTGGGCCATTACATACCTTTTCACAAATAATTTTTGAAACAAATAAAAATTTTCAACTTTTATCAAAACATAGAATTTCTCAAAAGAGAGTGTCCTAAAACCACAATATAAGATAAAGTAATGTTTTGAAGGAATCCCATCCCTTAGTGAGAAGAAAATTTTGTGGACATGTAAAGATAAATTCTTTGTCACTTTTATCTTTTCTCAGTTTTATTTTTCTCCCCCATGGATGTTATCTACCCCATTATCTGATAACCACAACTTCAGATTCATAAATGATAGATAAGTAACATATTCATACAAAGTGGAAAGTTTTTACTTTCTGTCCCCATTTTTCAAAATAGTAAAAATCACAGTTGGGAACTTTCTTATGAGACTTAGAAATTCATTAGAGGATTAAGAACACAAAGTTGTAGCCTCAACTCAATAAACCATTATTTTAACATTTTCTTTGTGAATATATCAATAATTTGATACTTATTTGAGATATATTCCATGAAAACATGTCTAAAAATAAAATTATCTTTTATAAAATGAAACATTATATCAATGTGTTTGGATCTTGAATGTTGGATAGGTTTTTTAGAAATATCAATTTCACTATGATTATCACAAATTATCTTCAATGGTTTAGAAAATTTTTCTTTCTAATCTTCCAGTTGGACTTTCATCCAAAAAATATGAGTACAAGCCTAAGTAGAGACAAAATATTTTTATTCTTATGTACTCAAAGTAACTGAACTTGGTTTCTTACTATTCCAACTTATACAAAACTCACCAAATAAAAATGTTCCTCCTGAGGTTGAATTTATATCTTTATAATCACTAACACAATCGACATCAACATATCCATGAAAATTTATCTCACAATTTCATTTGTATAATAACCCATGTGTATTTGTTCTATTGACATATATCAGAATTATATTTTTTTGAAAACATATTTGTTTCTTTCATATTAATTTGATACCTGGTACACAAAGTCACAACATAAAAAATATCAGGACTTGAGGTTGTAAGGTAATGTAGAATTATTATCAACTTCCAAAAACATTTTTTATTTACTCCTTTTCTAAACTCATCTTTACTCAACTTCATCCCCACTGAGATAGGAGTAGAAAATTATTTGGATTCTTCTATGATATACTTTTGTAACAATTCCCCGACATAATTTTCTTGAGATAAGAAAATTTATTTTTCTCTTTCTGTTGAACTTGTAAACCAATGTAAAATATTAACTCTCATAACATATAAATCTCATTGTTAATTTTAATTTATTCAGAAAATATTTTAAAAACATCCTCTATATCCCCAAAAAATTATATCATCCAAATAAAAAGTTACAATTAGATTTCCAAAGTCAAAATCTTTCACATATATGTTTCTATAAACATTCCCTTTAGTAAAATTTAACATTCTCAAACAATTTTCAATATTTTGGTAACATTCATGATGATCATTTTTCATCCCATAAAAAATATTTCAACAATCTAAAAAATTTTCTTTTCATCCTCATCAAGTAAAAACCCAGAAGGTTATTAATAAGATCTCAAACCTTCGTTCCCTATTCATAAATTCTATGTTTGTAACTTAATATCTCCTATTTTTATTCCTCCCCATGATTGAAAACTTATTTTTAATCTCTAAAAACATTTTCACCACATATCTTTATCATTCGTATTTATAGATACTTTTTTTTCAAGATAAGAAACAAGTTCAATTTTGAAATGATACACTTTGTAAGATTCTTCACCTCCTTTTTCTTCACTATTTTAGGATACTTAAAATTTTTAATCTTTTTAAATTAATTTTATATTAGTTTTTTAACATTAAAATTATAAATAATTATTTTCAATTTAGTATGATTTATATTTCTTACTCAACATACTTCAATTTTTCCCAGTAAACCTATTCTTAGATTTCTTGGATGAATTTTATTCTTTAGAACCTTTGTTCCACTTTTTCAATCAAGGATATAAATAGAACTGTCTTTATATTCTTCAATTTTTTTTATTAAGGTAATTCATTGCAATATTCACAATTCTACCACATTTAAAAAATTTGGGATAAATTTTAACTCCATATATTAATATTCCAATGTGATAGATTTTGGAGAAAGAGACATTATTTTATCATTCAAATAATCATCCTCTTTATCCCCAGAATCAAAAGGATAAACATCATCACCGTCTTTAATTTTCATCTTTCTCATATCTTCAAAATCCATTTAATCTTTTATCTTCTTTTTGATAATTGGATATTTTATCATTTCATAAGAAACAAGAATGTTATGCAGCTCTTTAAGAGATAAATTTTCTTTATCTTATAAAGAAGAAATTTTAGAATCAAACCTATCTAGAAGGTTTTCCATGAGTTTCTTCAAAATTTTAAAATCTTCCTGAACTTCTCCAAATCCTCTATCATTTAAAACAATTTAATTTACAATAGTTAAGTATTCATAAATAGTTTCTTTATATCTTATTCTTATATATTCAATCATATGATGGCGGATTTGTAGCTTTTCTTCATTCACATTAGTATTCCTTTGTAAAATAATTTTTAACTTATCCTACATACCATTTGATGTCTTGAGACCCATCACCTTCATATAAACATTTTAAATAAACATTGATATTTCTATTATCATAAAAAATCATTAGGGAATCCTTATCCATTTGTGGAAACCCAATTTTAGAGGCATCAAGAAATTATAGGACAAGAGATAGAAGATAAAGAATCATCCTATTTTTTCAACCATAATAATTTTTTCAATCAAATGTAGGAATTCATCTACTACTGATATAATTGACATTATCCATGATAATGATTCAACAAGGTAACCTTCCCTCTAATTCCAATTTAAGTTCTAAAGGATTTAATAGTAATTGAAATGGTAGGTAGGGGTGAGGTTAAATTTGTTGTATACTTTTTATAATTTTCAACACTTTTGGAAATGTAACCCCTGAAACCTATTAAATTTCATCACCTTATCATCTTTTAGTAAATAATAATTCATGAAAAATTATGAAATAAATTAAATAATAATAGATTTATAAGTTTCAACCACAATTTGGGAACCTAAATTCCTTCCATTCCCACGCCCATGGGTCTATTGAAATTCACTATTATGAATAATTGGATAAAAACTGTGTGAACTCCCACTGGACACCTTTTACCTCCATATAGTAATGGTTATACTGACTCCCATCAGTTTATAAAGTTTTATTAAAAACAATTGATCCAAAAAACAATAATAAATAATTTTTTTCAACTTTTCCAAAAATTCTCTATCTGGATCCTCAGTCTGATGTAGATGGGTATGATTATCTCAGTCTAATGAGACTAGGTCTGATAGACTCAGTATGATGAATTATTTCTTATGGACTCAGTATGATGAACCCATTTTCAATCTAAATTACTCAAACACTTCTCAAATGATCATTATGATATTACTTTGTAAGGTAAACAAAAAAGTCTGATGTATGAACTTCTAATGAGGTCTTAGTCTAAAAATATAACATTAACATGAATTCTACAACGCTCCACCTTTTATTTTAATAATTTTTTTCAATGTATGAATATATTGTGCTTCTATTTATAGGAATCCTATAATGAAAAAGTTGGGAATCTAAAAAACTTTTTTCACTTACTCAAAATAAAATACATCGAGATCTATGCATACTTGAATTTTAAATTTGACAACTTCAACTATTAAAAAATATTCTAGAAACTTCTCAAGTCTTCTCCATAATTAGCCTTATCATACTTCCTATATTTTTTTTAGTATGATGGAATTTCCTCAGATCATTATGATGGAACTTCCCCTTATCATTACAATGGATCTTCCTCAGTGCATTGAGATGGAACTTCTTAATCAGAGTCAGTTTGATTGAATTTCCTTCTCAGATTCATTTCGATTGAATTTATTATATAGAGTTAGACTGATTGACTTTCCTCCTTAGAGTCAATTCAATAGAATCCTCATAACTATGGAATTCTCATTATGATGGATAAGTGTCTTTTCCTGGTCTGGTGGGTCAGTATCAAAATTGAACTTACATACTTTTCGAAATTAATAATAACTCTTTTAGAATCTTTATACTTTCATAACTCATCTATGTCTGATGAATCAGTGTTAGAAACTCTGGTTATTTCAATGTTTTTCATCAGATGATGATTTCAATTAGATACTCCTCATACTTTATCAGCTTTACTCAGAAATACTTTTAACAAATTTTGTGTCTAGTACTACTATATCTGACCTTATATGTATAGGTTTATGGAACTAATATAAACTATTCAGAGACCTTAAACAACCTCCATTCTTCAAAATATTTTATCATGATAAATTTCATTATTTATGAGAACTTCAATATTGGAAAATCAATGCATGACTCACATGGGAAATTATTATGAATTCCCTTAATTTCATATTATTCTTTCTTTCTAACCAAAACCCTATACAATTGGCTACACCTATGATTCTCCTTTTCTTAATAAGGCTTCCATCACAATTGTTATAGGAAAATTTTGAATTTTGATAGTTAAAAACTAGAAAATAATCATCTGGTTCATGGTTATAATGTTTATGAAATTTATAACTCCTAAAATCATTATCTTTATTAAAACTTTTCAGAAAAATTATGAATTTATAACTCAAAAAATTATTTGTAACAAACAACATGTCTGATTGATCTTGAACTTCATACTGATGGATCTGAAACTGATGACGTGTTCGATGAAAAAAATTTACTTTCTGATGAATTTTAGGACCGATTCTACTCATCCTGATACTATGAATCCGAAAAACAACTTTCTAAAAAACAAAACTTTTCTCCCACTTTATGTTTGGTTTCGAACATTCAACAACTTTCACATGTTTTTCAAAAACATTATTTTAAAAATGAATAATTGTAAAAAACAAAAAAAATTATTAAAAACGAAAAATCACAAATGTTCGTCAAGTATGAATATAACTATAAAGGAGGAATTATCCTAAACTACCTTTATATACACATATAATAAAATATATGATACAATTTAGATATATAAGAATGAACTAAAACATCTAGATTATAAACAATGCATGTAATCATCTATAGGAAAGATATCAAAGTATTGTAGTGTAGTAAAAATGATAAAAAGGATAAAAATACATGCACAACCAAAAACAATGTCCCAAACTAACAATAATTTGGAAAGGAATGACTATAGAGAGACATACTCACAATCTCTAAGGAAAATCACTGAACACTGTCATCACCTCTATGTACAACTATGCTTCTTTGAAGTCACTATCTATCTAAATATCATATTCATAAGACAAAACACGTACGGATGAAGCCCATGTAGGGTTGAGTACATACATACCCAGTAAGATGTCCTAAAAACTAAAAAGGAAGAAGTATAATGAATAAATATTCATATCAACTTGTATGAAAAAGGGTAAAAAAGAAATGGTCATCTTAATTAGTAAGAAAAAGGGTAAGGGAAAACCCAATGTTAGATATGATCAAAAGAAAACCAAGAGATAGAGAAAGGGGATCTATTTAACCATAATAATCTATAAAGGATTATTCAACTTTTAGCTACCAAGGTTCATCTTCAATGTCTTTCAGCATGCACAACCTTACAAGAATCAATTTGGAGGGGATTGCTCCTCACTACAAGGCTCCACATCTAAGGGAACACTATCCCACAGAAGAAAAAAATCACCACTAAATCTCAAATAAGAGGGAGTATCACTAAGTATATAGAGGAACCATACCCCACTGTATTATGGGGGAGTATCACTCTACTAGTATAAACAATATAGGGGACCCATGCCTTGGTGCGATAAGGGAGTACCTACTCTGTCATCTCTCTAAGGATCAGATTTGATTACTGCCATTAGTTCAAAATCATTGAAGGAAGCATCATTCTCTTAAAAACCTCATGTAATATCTATGATTATAAAATTAATTCCACCATCATATGTCATCCCTCTTTTATATTACATAACTTTTCATTACATTTTAATAACAAAGGATCTTTAAAGTCTAGTGTCTTGGAAATCAGGAACAAAGAACATGAAAACAACATAAAAAATTCTTCTATACACTTGAAAGGATTCATTATAAGTTTATACTATATTCAATTTCTTCATCTCATAACCTACAGAAATACATCAAAGGAAAGGGTGATTAGAAGGCCTGATAAGGAAATCAAGGGAATCAATTTACATGTGATATTAATAAGAACTTGATGAAAACCACAAGACATGAGAAATGAAAAAAAGGCATATCATAATAAAAATAACATGAATCACAACTTGAATAGGTGGATACAACATTTGATTTAGACATTCATGAACATATCAGCAAGTTTCATTCCCAAGGTGTCATAAAAACATTACCAAGGTTATTCACCAAGGTATCATGAAACTTGTTATCTCTAGAGATTAATTCTTTTCCCAATGTATTGGAGTGATATCAGGTTGAAACCTTAATATTTATTTATTTTCATGTGATCTACATCGATCATAATAAAATATTTAACAAATAACCCAAATATAATCAAAGAATTGGATTTCATGTCAAAATCATGGCGTCTAAAAAGTACTTAAAAATAAGATCATTATGTCATTTATAACCCATGGAAAGGGAGTGAGGGTTATATGTATGTAAATTACCAAATTAAATAGATCAATTTTATGAATGGATTAATACCCATGGAAACGAAAATATATTTTGGTATCCACATAAATAATACAAGAGAATTTCTTGAGAAAATGAGAGAGATTTTGATACGAAAATTTTGCAGCATAACAGATATATAACATGGTTTTAGAAAACATTGAAAAGAGAGGGGACAAGAGTCACCCACACAAAAATAATTCATAATACAGTATGGGTAACTAATAATATCATGGTATGGATATTTGGATGACATACCCCATGAAAATAAAACATGAAAGAAAAGAGAAGACACTATTTCTTTTATGAAAAATTCGGTAGCCTAACGACGACGCTAAAAAATTCAAAAAATAAATTGATGAGAGCGGAAAGGGTATCTCATGGTTTGGAAATGAAATGGACAGTAATAATAATATATAAGAACATACCCCTACATAAGAATATGGAAACTATAAGACATAAAATAAAAGAAATCATGACTAAAAAGAGAAGGGTGAAAGGTTCCCTTACCTTGAAGAGTATCTTAAAAAGCTCGAGGGTTGGGACCTTGGAGGGCTTGAGGGAACCTTGGGAGGACTCATAGGGAGGTATAAAGACCAGAGCTTAATTGAGGAGGATTTTGGAATGAAATTAATGAGGTAATGGCTTGGTATTTATAGGAAAAGTGAAAGAATATTTAATTAATTTCCAAGGGACTCCTCATCGATGGTATTTTCAAAACCACGGGCTTTCCAATGGTATTTGCCCATGGTTTTGGCCACTTGGGACACATCATAACACATATTAATATTTACAAGTCTACCAGATTTATTAAATCATGATTACATCAACAATGATGTCATTAAACACATGAAACTCAAAACTGTATTTTTACTATTCACTTAAAATTCAATTGTTTCAGAAAAATACCAAAAATTTAACCTAACCTAATATCATTGCTCTGAATTAAGAAATGAAATATATTTTATGAAAGTAATTTTCTAAATATTTTTAATTAATTTTTAAATAAAATCATTATTTTTTCGTGAAAACAACAACTCTAAAACTATAACTTATTTTGTTACACATTGAAAAAGTAACCAAGGTCCCATAAAACTATCATATAACCATAAGACAATAAAGTAACAATTTATGATTATGGTTTATGAAAATAAATTTTTTATATTAAATTATTAAATTAATTATAAAAATGTAATTAAAATATTTATGACATACAAAAATACCAATACTTATATTATGACCATTTTTTCACTTTTTAGATGTCTAAATTATATTTATACATTCATGGGTGAAGTTTCTATTTTTTGGCCGATTTACTATTCATTACTATTCATAAGGGTATATTACTATTCATACTTTACTATTCACCAAAAATTAAGTTGATGTTATTAGACTCTAAATTTGTTTCTAGTCACAATTGTAGAAGACCATTTTCTGAAAATCATTTAACTTTATTAATTATTTGATGTTTACAAAAATATTTTAAAATACCCCTTTTTTCCAAAATTCATCAATAATATGAAATTTCATCCTACATTTATCTTGAAATTAGAAATTCACAAATTTAACAAAATAACAAATAACAATTTTATTTAAACAAAAGTATTACACAATATTACTATGGTCTAATTACATAGCCCCTTATAACACCTGCATAGGACCTAAGTGTAAGGTGGGATATGGTGACAGAATCTTTGGGCGGCTCGGACAAAATTTCCTGAGTGGTGATTTCTATCATCTTGAACTTATCCCTTAGGCGATTCTGTTCAAGCTTCACATGTTGAAGCTCATCTTGGGCTTGGTCCAGAGCAAAGCCCAGAGATGCTACCTCCTTCCCAAGCTCTGACAGATGGGCTTCGTACAGCTCGAGTCTACTGGATGAGTCCATCGACTCTTCTTTCTGTATTAATTAACCAAGATCACTTGTATTTGTAAACAATAATTATAATGTTAAGAGTTTATTTTCCAATGGTCATATTGACCAACGATCATATAACAGTCGAAACCCAACGATATCAGTTCATTAATTAAAGGATATAGTTTTGTAGAGTGTAAATGAAATAAAAAAAATTAGGAAACAAATATTATTAAAATGTTTGGGTCATTGCACATCATGTTATATATATAAAATATTATCAAAATTGAATACTCTTGGGCCTAAATATGAGTCCCCCCAGAAGAAGATATGTAATGTGTGAGTATCATAGAAAAGCACACTAAGTGTACATAGTGTCATAGAACATGTGAAGTCACCTGGAAACCTGGAAATTTCCTAACCTATAAACATATTTTTGTACATTAGGATATAAATGACATGTATATAGAGTACATTTCACGTCCTTTCATCCCAATGTAAGCCCGTTTCCTCCCTACCCGTGCCTGTGGATTATAGCATGTGCTTATATAGTTTAGTTGTGCACATATACCAGGCAATGTCTGGATACCTAAACACGCCTGTGTAGCTAGATGTGCCCATGTTCTTGGATGTGATCATTATTGTGTTCCTTGAGGGTACATGATATTCCCTAAGCATCAAATCATACAACGTTTGGAAGTCCCACATGATGTGTAATATTTAATTACACCAGAAACCCTAACCACCATAGTAAAGGGACTACATAGAGATTGTTCCTAGACTACACATCATGTATATTAGGATTTAATATAAACCATAGATATCTTTAAAAGTATATTCCACACCTCAAATTCAACAAGTTCTGTTGAAAAATACACCAACGAGATCGTATCTAAAGTTTTCTAAAGCTTAAAAAGTCTTAGATGACTAGATTCTGACCACCTAAACTATATTAGGATCATCCCCTCACATTATGATTCCACGTTTCCTCAACCATGGATGAAATAAAACATTTTATCCTATTTTCTAACACTTGAATCCCACATCTTATCATGATACAATAAAAAAATGCTGATCTCTAACTCATTTACATATCTTCCATGAATTCAAGGGTTTGATCAAGCTCAAATCTAGACCAATAATGTCAAACTATGACCTCATGGTACAATGGTGAAGAACGTAAATAATAGTGGGGGGGGGGAGCATAAGAATGAGGT
This sequence comes from Viscum album, assembly GCA_963277665.1. Lineage (NCBI taxonomy): Eukaryota > Viridiplantae > Streptophyta > Magnoliopsida > Santalales > Viscaceae > Viscum > Viscum album. The sequence continues at coordinate 400,924,421 of OY728148.1, forward strand.
GAAAATCCATGATTTTTTGTTGTGATCCCACAAAACTATTTCTTAAGTAGGAAAAAGGGTTATATTAAAGGTTCGAAAGATAAAAAACATGTTTAAAAATGCTACTAATAATTGGGATCATTCAAATAATATAAAATCATTAAACAATAAGTAATATTAGAAAATACATGATCGTCAATAAATGAAAGGTTTATAATATAGTAAATTATATCCCCTTATACATGACTGGATTTATCATTATCAAAGAACACATATATTAGATTTGAAGATCATGGTCCCTCTTTGTTCACATCCCATCTCAAATTTATCCTCAATTGTTCATCATAATTCCTCATTCATGATCCACTAACACTAACACTCTCATACTCTATAATCTCCTTGGGCTATGCATCTAACCCTATGGATTTACCATAATAGAATATTTTTAGAGATTATTATGTTTTAGGTCATAAAATAAAATAAATAAACTAAATTATTTATTTTATATAATGCACCATTAATGGGTTCCCTTAATTGGAAACTCGATGGCGACTAAATTTATGTAATTACTAGGGTAAACCCCATTTTCTAGAGATAACCATGGTCTTGGATTTCCCATTTGAGGTCATGATCAATGATAAATCCATTAATTCTGAAAACAAGTGTTCATATGTTTTTAATATATATTAATATTTTCAATACATTATTTTTGGGGTCCTACGACACCCAAACACAACACCAACTCTGAGAAAAAAATAAATAAATATATATATAGATGTATGAAATGGGATAAACTAAATAAACAAGATTGATTAAAATTATAGATATAACCTGTATGACCCCTCCTAAACTATAAAGAATACATTGATCGATAGGTCTGTTCAAATCTATAGTATAGAAAGGTAACTAAGAGTTCCCAAACATCACATATCTAACCCCCAAATGTTTTAATCTCATGAAAAGACTCTGGATTTTTAGAGAACCAAAAATAACCCCATAGTTTGAAGTTGATAGTATAGTTTTACATTTTAAATCAAAGGAATGTGAGGTGTCCCTGAGGAATCAAAAGTATTGAATCATCTAATATACTGATAATTTCTTTCATATATCCAATATAATTAATTGAGAGTAAATACACACCTCACTGAATCATGCACATAAGTTAAGATGGTACCCCAAATACTATTCTCTATTATAATATCATTTTTATTGAATCTTATTGCGAATAAATACCTATCCAAGGTTATATATCCATTAGGGAAGTACTAAATCCTACTACTAAAATCACCCAGGTTATAAGAAATCCCTCATCACTTTAAATATAGTTATAGTGGTGAAAACCTACACTATATTGAGGGAAAGGGTATTGGTTAAGGGGAATAACCACCCCATTGGAACACCCACACCCCGAGAAGGGGAATACTAGAGGGGTAAGAATATAACTTCATAGATAGAGGACCCATAACCGAGTAACGCATAATAGGTTGTATAAATAGAATCTAACTCTATTAACAATAGGGGGCATGTGGATTTCCAAAAAACATATAAATGATGAGGGGGAAATACCCAACCTTGTGAATACTAGAACATTATTGTTCAAAACCTATCAAGATACTAAATACGTAAATTGAAAATTATCCAACATATCCTTAAAAATTTCCTTGTATGGTTTAGCATACCACATCATTATGATCTATGTGAAAAAATAAATTGGATAGGATATTTACCTCCCTTAAATGGAAACATAATGATAAAATAGTGACAAATGATGCACATAGGTATTAAGGGACACATGAAAACCCCTGAGAATTACCCATGGAATGATGGAGAGGCCCTAGGCATGCCCCACCTGGAATATGGCACACACATATGCTACAATTCTTTTTTCTCTCTATTTTTTTACTTGGGTTGGGTTGGTGACCCGACTTGGCTCCCAGTGCCGCTTGGCCACGAGGATGGGACACTTGGATAGCCTAGAAAATTTCCCATATTCCTACAATGTGGTAAGTAGAGATATATTATATCCTTTATAGACTAGGTGGAAGGGGTGGATAATACACCAATCCCACCTCTTGTTCCATGGAAGCATACTCAACCACCCCCTCTTATGCAACAACTCCACAACTATTTCTACCGCGGCCATCCATCACCCAGGTAATTACACAGGACACTACCTGAACCACTATCCATCAAAAAGATTAGAATCACTTCTATGTCAGTCCTCTTTCACACACCTTTTTTTACCATTAATCCATTCATTTTACCACCCCCTAATCAAAAACCAGTTGCACCTCCAATGCATAAGCTCTCTCATGTCGGACCTCCATGCACCTACCACCTCTCACACCATAACCATTGGATAATGTTTTGGATTATTCTCATATTATATACACACAAAAATAAAAGACATAGTAAAGGAAATATAGATAAGAGAGATAGATATATTGAGAAGTGGAGAAGTGAATAATTTATCCATTTTATTCATTGTCGATCTGCCAAAAAATTGTCATAAAACATGAAAAAAAATTTCTAATCAATTTTTCTATCGAAAAATTCGATGCATGGGGATCATGACACCCTTTAAAATAGAATGATCTAGATTGAGGATTGATAACTTACACTAAGAATTAAACATGATATGTATCAAAAAGATTCACCCCGACCCATACATAGAGAATATAGGATTGAAAATAAGAATTGAACATGGGAATCATGAAGAATGATTAAATAAAATAATAATAAATCCCTACTGATATATTGGATCATTCTTTGATAAATATTTCTTCTATTAGGCTACAATTGGTGATAACAATGCTCCATTATCCTATTATTTATTCCATAGGATTCTCCCATCATCCCTTTAGGATCAATCTCTAGAATATCTATATAATTATAGGGTTTTAGAAGACACCCCTAGGAATAGTGATAAATATAAATATACATCAAAACCTAAAACAAATACTGAATTAATAAAAATTAAATTAATTAATTAATCAATATAACTATTTAATCTACCCATGACAATAAAACCCAAGGACCCCAGTGAAAATAAAACTAATACCATTCATAGGGAAAACCCTCACTTCATAACTACAATGTCTATTTTCTCAATAAATACCTAGCATAAAAGAAAAATAATAATTCTCAACAATGAACATGTGAATTAAAAATAATATTTTTATACTTAATATATTTTTATAGAGGCCCCTATCGCACCTGAAATTCCATGATGGCTAAACCCAAGGGTAAAAACCACATCCCAAAAATAAACATAACTATTAGATAATACTTTTGAGGTTATCTTATAGTATAATTTTACAATTTTACCCCTTGGGAGGTACCAATAATCTAAAAATAAATATCAAGTAAAGTCATTTTCAAGGAAAATCCATGTCACTACATACTCAAAACCTTAAAACCTTTTCATCCAAAAAAAGTAAACAATTGGATATCCTCAAATATAAAGCTCATAAATAATATCATATAGAAATAAACCCACCTTAATTACACCTCCTTAACCTATAAAGGTCTGACATTTAAGGGAACTCAGTACTTAAACACTTAGGAAGGAAACACCCTCATTTTTATGTACAGATAACAACTCTATCCATCTTGAACCATGAACCATGTGGAAACATGCCTCCTCTTTGGGTGAGTTTTTACACACCTTTGAACCCAAAATTCATCACCATTTGAGGGTAAACCTACCACATTGGATGAAAATAATATATGAATCATTGAAGTCTATCATGACATAAATTTCTTATAAGGTTACTTTTAGTGGGGTATCTATTTATTAGATATTCCTCACCTCATTTACATAATCATTTGATAATTAAAAAATTTTAATTTATTTTTTTAGGTTTTGATAAACTATAATATTAGAATTATTACCTCAAACATGAGTTTGAAATCTTACAAAAACGTTAAAATAAAATAATTATTTTAATTATTTTCATAAATTTCATTTCATTTTTTATGTGTTTTATTAACTTATTTTAGATAAAAATTCATCCATATATAGATTAAAAAAAGATTTATATTAAAAAATTCATAAGAAATTTTATGAAGTTTTACACATTTTATAATAATTTAAAAATTACTAAAAGTTATATGTTCTAGTTCTAGAAGTTTTACACACTATATATGAAGTATTATGAGAAGTCATAATTAAAATAGTAAAGTCCTATAAAATCTAAATATTATGGAATATCAAGTCATACAAGCTATGTTTGTAAGTTGTTATGGCTAAAAAATGTATAAAAAATATGAAATAAAGTCTTAAACCTTTTTTTAAAGTCTTAAATACTATTCAATTCTTATAATGATAATTAATTTCTCATAGAAAGTCATATTATTTTACCAATTTCATACACATGCTATAGAAAAGTCATAGGGTTTGGATTTAAATTATTTTGGAATGTGAATTTTACTAAAGTATAAATTCATATGAAAATGAAAATTTTATATATGGGAGTAGATTAATTCCTATATAATCCAAAGGTATTATGGGATTTTAATATCATACAAAAATTTTAGAATCTATATGATATTTATATTAATTAACAATTTTTTTCAAAAACTCAAAGTATAACTTATTTTTCGTCTTTATATTTACTACATGTTCTTGTTGAAAATATTATTTTATTTATTTGTATCATAATTAATTATTACTTATTATAATTTTAGTAAAAATAAAAATGAAGTATTTATTCAGAGGTAAATTTATATCATAAAGGACTAAGCATGCATAAATTATTGTCATTTTATATTTTGAATTTATATTTTTTCTTTCAACAATGTAGGTTATATTTTCAATAATTTTTAATGAATTTTTCATGTAAATTAAATATATAATACACATTAACTATAATATGAGAAATAAACATCAAAAAATATTTAAATATTTCATTAGATTCTCATGTACAACTACTACTTTGAGAATAAAAAACTACAATGGATAGAATATTCACACTTCTATGAATTCATGAAATATTTTGATGTTTTCCTATATAAAGAACCTATATAAATATATATTTATAGAACAATCATATAGTATTAATGTGGAGAGTATATATATGTTGTGAAGGATAAAAAAATAATATAGTGTAACATTTTTGAAAGTATCATTGCATATTTTTTGATCACCACTACTAATATGATTCTCAGTAAACATTATAATGAAACACTCTAATACTCTAACAGTGTGATCAAGGCCACCTTGTTATTCAAAAATTCCCTATCTAATTGGTTTTTATGGTGTTGTATTTTTTATTCATTTTGTGTGAATAATTTAAATATTATGTTTTTTTATTCAAAATTAGGGCTATAGTGATGGGTTATACCTACACTTTAAAAGTGATGTTATGTTGTAATTTTTTCTAGTAAAATAAAGGGGTTTTAGTTTTTAATTGGTCTGAGTTAGGGAATGGTTTGTTCTTACTCCAATTTAAAAAGAATGTTCTAGATTATACCTCCAAATAAGAAAACATAGTGTAATTTGGTTGTGCCTCCAAGTGAGAAAATGGAAGGATATTATGTTGTGACTCCATGAGTGAAAATGTTTGGCATTAAGTGTTGGAATTCTAATTCAAAAGTGATATACTATTTAGTGAATGACATACTCTCACACAAAGAGTGTGAAGATTAGATTCATGATAACTTTGATTCAAACTACAATAAAAAATATTGTGATATTTCTTTATCATCAAATACATATTAAATTAAATTTGATAATTTATTTAAAATTTAAAAATTGGTCAATTCACCTCATCTTGACCATTCACCCATCCTCAAATTTGTATAAAAAATGGTAGTAGGGCATAACCCTACAAATATAATGATCATTTAGATTCATTTCTATATTTATTATGATTTATATTTTTATGAATATCATTTATTCACTTTTCTGTAAAATTTCTTGGGAGATATTTTTGATATGGTAAAAATGAGTTCTAGTATTGGATGGATACCCTAAAGAAAACCATTTTTTTGATTTTATAGTTATTGTATATTTTCAGGCTCATATGGAATCCCACCTCCAAAATTTGGGTCGAGAACATTGGACTATTATGACAAAAAAATACACTCTTTAAGACACTGAACCAACCACCATTAATGGTAATGCTGCTATTATACATTTTTTAAACTTCCTGGAAATGAATATTTTTACTGTATGATTGGATGAAATGTGTTTAGTCACATATCTTCTTGTAATAATGCAAATGAAATTTATTTAATACTTCAAGTTCCACGTCATGGATCTGTTAAGATCTTATAATTCATAGATATGAGCTTCAAGATTTTAAAATGGGTAATGATGAAACAATTAATTAAATGATCCATATATTTACTAGTATTTTAATTGCAATGAATTCTTGGAGACAAACATTTGATAACACTATTATTATTGAAATAGTTCTTAGATATATAACATAGAAATGACATGATAATAAGGTTGATATAAATGAAATAAAAAACAATAAACAATATAGTCTTAATTATTTATTTGGTTCTCTAATTTAATATTAATGGGAACACAAGAATATTACCAAGGAAGAATGAACAAAAAAATGGAATTTCAATTAAATTTGTGAATTTTTAAATAAACTCATTAGATTACAAGCATTATGAAAATAATATTGATGAAGTTGTTTATGTTTCTAAGAGAGTATACAAAAATAAGAAATGATATCCAATAAAAATTTAGAATACATTATCATAGGGATGGTCACAAAGGAAGCCAAAAATATAATGTTATTTAAAATGATATTCTACAAGTAACATTTTTTTGAGTGAAATATTAAAGAGAACATTAAACTAGATTGTCCGAAGATAAATAAAGAATGAATAACAAAAAAGATAAATAAGATGGGGAAGAGGGAAATTGTAGCTGGATAGACCTATACCAAGGAATCATATTCAAGTGATAAATTTATCTCTAAAAATGAATTAGAATATCTAAGCCTGATGGAATATACAAAATAGTTTAGTGAATATGATTATGAATCTTATAAATATGAATTTGAAAAAAATTCAATTGATTATTTATATTATGAAATTAAATTTTTTAATAATGATTTACTTAAAATTTTATAAATATATATGGAACACAAGAATAAGTATAAGAAAACTGTTGAGGAAAACAATACCAGTCTTAAAGAAAATGAGAAGCTAAGGAATACTACCTTAAGATGTAATGATAAAATCTATATAGATTTATAAATTATTCAAAATGAAAAATTTAAACTAAAGGATTATCTATATGAAAATAATGATTCTGAAGAATTTTTTTAAAAATAGTTTATATGAAAATATATACTAAAAAATAATGTTGAATGTTTAAAAATAGATCTTCTAATTTTTTTCAAGGAAAAGAAATTTTTTAAAAATAGTAATAATGAACAAAATAAATAAATCTAAGGTTGTTCTTGGGTGTGATAATCTATTACCTAAATAGAAAATACTTTTTTTTCTAAAATATCAAAATTAAGTGTATATACATCCACTTATATTAGTTTTATAATGAAGAGACATTACACCAGTGAGTGTTCATTGATAATTTTAAAATATATTGGAAACACAAAACGCTATATTTATAATTATTTATCCTCTAAATTACCTATGAATAAGTGTTTGAAATTAGCATGGGTTATTAAGAAATTATTTTGAAACCCCATTGGACCCAATTTTTCAAGGGTACCAAAATAATATTAAATCTAACTTTATAGGATATTTTTCTTGGGATTTTGTGAAAAAAACTTGGTACAAAGATATTGTATGTTCAAGAAATATGATAGGGTTGTATATAAAATTTTATATTATTCAATAAATTTGAAGGATATACTATTAATTTTAGTGATAATTCAAAAGGTATTGTCAAAGGATTTTCTGAGGTTGGTATTTAAAAATCAGTTTTAATTTAAAAGTTTTTATATATTTAAGGATTAAAAATAATTTAATTAGTACTTCTCAATTATGTTATAATGTAATTTGTGTAAAATTTCAAAATGATAAGTACATAGTTTTCAAGGATTATTCTATTTTCTTTTATAGAAATAAAATAGATAATATTTATTCAATAAATTTTTCTGAACTAAGTGAAAAAATGTTAAATTTTTATGTTTTATTTAGTAAAATAACATATTATGGAATAATAGGCATGCACATTCAATTTTTATGATAATTTAAAATAATTTAAAATGATGAATAGTTCTAAATATTCATGAATTAAAATTTGACAACACCTGCATTTTTAAATCTTTTATGAGAGGTAAAAATCATAGAGTCTTTCAAACCTATCAATAAAGTAAAAATGGTAAGACCTATTCAAATCATTCATATTTATTTATTAGTAATTTTATATACTATTAGTCTCGATGGTAAAAGTATGTATTTTCTTATTGGTGATATTAATAGATATACATGGGTGTATTTTCTTTCTCATAAGTTTGAACCTATTTCAAAATTTTCTTCTTATTTTAAATGAGATGAAAATGAAATAGTAAAAAAATATATTATCCATTAGAATAGAAAGGATTGTTGAATTTTTTAATCTAGAACTTGAAAAATTATATATAGAAAGTGGATTTTCTCATAATTTTCATCTTCTAGGACAACCTAACAAAATAGATTAGTGGAAAGTAAAAATATAACATTACATGAAATGTCACAAGTTATGTTAAATGAGTTTAAAACACAAGTGTTTTTTGGTATTAATTTATAAAAACAAATTTTAATGTCTCCAATAGAGTTTTAAGACCAATTTTAATGAGAACACAACATGATCATTGGAAACGAATTAAAAAGATTGTTATTTTTAATTATTTCTATATAATGTTTATATTCTTAAAACTAAAGATTATATTGAGATATTTGATTTAAAATATAATGAAGGTATATTTTTTATTTATTAAGACATTAGTAAATCCTATAAAGTTTATAATAAAATAACCAAAGTGGTTCAAGAATAAATTCATTTGACACTTATATGAAAATACTTTTAAAAAAAGAATAATAATTTAGACCCACCTGAAGAAGAATTTATAGATTTTAATTTTAGAGAGATTGAATCTCAAAATGAAAATTAAAATGTTGAATAGGATAATCACTCTTATGAATGAACTTGGAAATCACATTGTGATCACCCTTTAGATAAATTGATTAGAAATGTGTATTAATAAATTTAAATTGGAAATTATTTAAAGATTATATTTCTCATTCTCTATTTAATTTAGATTTTGTTCCTAAAAATATTAAGGAAGCTTTAACTAGATCTAATTTGACATTGTATATAGATTAAGAGTTAAATCAGTTTTTAGGAATAATTTTTGGAATTTAGGTGAACCGTCTAAAGAAAATAAATTTATAGGAACTAAATGGATTATTAGAAATATAATTGATTAATTTATAAATATCATTACAAAATAAATCTGGATTAGTTTTAAAAGTTTATTTCTAATAATAAGGGATAGAATATGATTATAATTTTCCCCATTTTCTATATTATAAGGTATATTAATTATATTATATTATATTACTTTCATGGATTTAAATTGTTTCAAATGGATATAAAATGTTATTTTTATAAATGGATTAATATCAAAGTAAGTATATGTTTCATGATTACCCCTCCATTAGTACCCTTCATGGAAAGGCAATGAAAAAATGAGTGACCCTTGAGTCCCACCCTCAGTAGGACCTTGGTTGGTGACTAACACTGAAGGTATATATATAACAACTTAGAACCTTTAAAAAAGGATTTAAATAAAAAAACATATACTCTTTACATATTGGAATTGATACCAATAAATATATAACCTAATTTCTTCCATTATAACATAAAATGATATATTGAGTCACTTACATCCCAAAAACCTTTTTAGGTTTAGAGTCTTAGAGAATTGGGTCTAAATAATACATAATTATAATCATGTCTTTAAGTGGATATTTTTTTCCTAATATACAAATTTTATTATTACATAAAATGTATTCAACATCTCCCATAAAATTATCTACACATTACTTACTTATAATCATTCTTCATAACATAAGGAAATGGTAACGTAAGAAGGGGTGATATCAAATTCTTAATAGGGTTAAACATGGGTGATAACAATTAATAATAAAAAGTAACCATGAGATAAGAATAAGGGTATTAGAGAATCATCTGAACATTATAATATCTTACCCAATAGTTTATATATCATAATAATGAATCATGACATAAGGATTTGGTAGTTCATATGACATAGATCATAATAAAATCAAAGATTATGATTCATGATAATATAAACTTGGAATAAGAAAATTTTATAAGAGGGAGGCATAAATTGTGGAATAATCATAATCCTTGAAATCATTTGAAAAAAATATATACCAAGACATTAATTACATGTTTTTATATGGATGACCACCAACATACCCTCTTTTGGGCTTGGGAAAAAATCCTTGTCACCCAATTTTGGTATTTGTAAAATGTCCCTTGTAACCTTTAAGCACATAATCATTAAAAAGTGTTCAATGTATTGGAGGTATATAATGTAACCTCTCATAAAATAAGTATAATGAATTTATATTTATGATAAAATATCATGGAAACATTTATCATTTAATCATATCATAACCCATAAGAAAAAGATGTATTTAATTAAGATTTTATCACCATAAAAATAAGACATGTAGAGAAAGAATAAGGATGGAATCATTGTAATATATACATATTGGATCATAATAATCATAAAAAGATATTGATAAAGATGAAAAGTAAATTTAAAATAACATTGGAATATCCCTTCTAAAAGTAAGAGAAAAACAACATTTGATTTTGAAATGTTTTTTTTGAAATATAAAAACTTTCAAAATAATCAAAAAATAATTTTATTTTTAAGGAATAATGAAAAAATATAAGGCAATATTTAAATAAAATAATATTAATGATGGCAAGAAAAGGCGATTAGGTTTTATACATTAAAAAACATTCTTTTTTCACTTTCTAAAGAATTTCAACATGTTCCATACGAGAAATGTTAAAAAGATTCATGTTTAAACTCTATAAATAAATTAAAATATAGTTGAAAGTGGAATTAATAAATCACTAAATTATAATTTAGAATATTATTGAAACATTTTTATAAAATGTGGATATGGAAGAAAAATATTTCTGTCCTAAAAGAAGAGATACAATTTATATCACTTACAAAAAATATTCTTGTTTTTTAATGAATAAAAATATAGGAAATTTAAAATAAAATTATAAAACACATACAAAAAAAGTATAAGATAATTGATTTGGATCAAAAAATAGATATCATTAAATTACTTTCAATATAAATTTAAACATAATTAATCTTGATAAAATGGAGAGATTGGAAATAAAACCCTTCCCTTAAACCAGACCTGATTCATAGGTGATATAACCTACTATATAATAAATTTAGATTTATTATAATTCTATAAAATAATTGTATAAATACTTATAATATCATATATTTACCACATATAACATCAGAACACCTATTTATTAATAATTATTTATGAAAGTTGTCATTTCTAGGTGTTAACTGTTTTGTTTTTCATATAAGTTTCGGTTTTGTGGTCTCAATACATGTATCATGATCATAATTTTACCATTTAAAAAATATCATGCAAGGTATTATTATCATATATATTCCTTATATACCTTTTTTAATCTATTCATGATAGGTGGTAATATAAAAAATAAAAATACCTCATTCATGAAGATGGTAGTATGTAGATACTTATAAACATTGTTTATATTTTATAATAATAAAGAGAAAAAAAAGAAAAATATATTTAATAATTAAAAAATAATAATTAAAACATAAATAAAATATATGATCATTAAATACATCTTTTCATCATGTGATACGAGATAGTGATGGAAAAAAATAATGACGCTTTTATTTATCATTTAGTGGAAATGAGATGAATAAATGTTGTAAAAAATAACATCTCAATAAATGAAATATATTTGTGTTATTATATCATCCTTTTTAGTATATAATTTAAGTAGGTAAAAGTAGAAATAAGATGTTAGAAATCACTTATCCCTTTTACATCTTCTTTGAAAATCATCCCTTGGATATACCCTTAAGGTCACTAGGTTTAATAATTTAAGAAGAAATAAACCTATAAAATGTATCAAGGGAATTTTATAATATATTTTGGTAGATTTATTTTTGATATAGGTTTCTCAATAAGAGATAATAATAGAGGATCAATGGTTTCATTTTATAAGAGGGGAAATGACACACTATTAATTTTTTATAACTTCAAAATATAATAAAAATATTAATCATTTCATGTAGAAATAATGTCCATAATTTATAATATAGTTGAGGGAAATATAAAAATACTTACAAACAATAAATTTTTTATAGGTTTATTTGTCATTTAATCCTTATTTTTGGTTTAACCCCCTCATTAACCCTTTTTAACTTTATCTATGGTAAAAATTCTTAAATAATTAAGGGTTATAAATTTACTTATAAGTTGGAAAGTAACTAATAAATGGGAAATGGATGAAATTTTTAACATCTACCATTCTAGTTTTTCTCTTTTAGATTTTATTTTATTTTTTAAATCATTTTAAAAATTATTATTTAACATAAAATATAATTAAAATTATTTTTTGGAAATAATAATAAAATTTGTATTTGAAGACATCAAGATAGCAATGGGTTTCAAATATAAACTCTTTTACGATAAATTATACATTTTTTTAAATATTTGTTTTAATAAAATCATAATTCATCTAAAAGTATCAATTTTATTTTTTTAAGTCTTTTAATTTTATTTTTTTACTGCTTTCACATCGATTATGTTAGTATTTCATAGCATTTAAGGTAATTATACCATCACTAAAAAGTAAAATAAAATTAACACCATAAAATAAGATTATTTATGTTACAAAATTCTTTATAATCATTCATAACTTCATTTTATCTCAATGAGAACATATTATAGAAATTGGACAAGAGAGAGTGGAATTTTGTAATTATCCCTTACTTAAAATAATATAAAGGTAATAATCGAATAAAAATGGAAATAAGTTACTTATTTTTTGAATATTGTATATTTATTATGAAAAAATTCATAAAATTAAATAAATTCAAGTTTTGGGGAGTTTTTTATTCCTTATCTCATAGTTTCGACCTTATTTTATGAATTTTACCCTTATTATGGTGTCCACATTTTTCTAAGGTTATTATTCATATTGAAAAAAATAAAAGGAAACAATTTTCCAAATTTGAACTCCCTTATTCCAAATATGGAATTAAATTTTCAAAATTAAATTTCTTTAATTGGAAGAAATCAATTTTAATATAAATTCATAAAAAACTAGAAACCATTTTTTAGAAAAAATGAATTTTTAAACCTATAAATGAGCCTAAACAAAGAATAAAGTGTGATGATAATTATTTTATAATTAATTATATTATTTATAATCAAATGATTCTTATGTGATATGAAGATAAAATTAAAAACATAATGAGAATTTTAAATTAAATTATTTAAATAAAAGAAATATTATTTTTAGAAAAAATCATTTTCCCCACTATTCACCCAAAATCAATATTTGGAGAAAAAACCCAAAAATCCACTCTAAGATAATTTTGAAATATAGATTTAAAAAACTATATTAATTTAGTAAAATAATATTTCTAAAACTGAAAGAAATTGATTATAATATCCTTACACAAAATGCAATAAAAACCATTTTTAAATATAATATGTTATTGAAACATAAAATAACTTTACTGTAAATTGAGTTATTATTTCCTAATAATTAATAAATAATTTTACATTAAGTGAGACCTTTATACATGTATATATCACAATTTGGTAACTCTTATTCATAATTTCCAATACATTGACTATTATATAATATATCGTGATTTGTTTATGTTTGGTGTTACATGTCAAGTAATCTATCAAATATATCAAATTTTTTAATGAGAAATACACTCTAAAATCTTGGGGATTTATAATATAAAACATAAATGGGATGAATTTCAATCAAAAATATTCCTATAAAATTGATCAGGGGGTTCCACCAATCCATACCAAAGGTAATTTACATTCCATGATAAATTTCCATAAACCAAATGATGCAAACCTGTCAAATGTATAACATCAAGGGAAACATGTGAAATATAAATTTCAAAACTCCAAGATTTATAACAAATATACCCAATATTATTATATATTATATCCTAACTCGAGTGATGTATCCTATAAACACATATAAAATTATGGTAGTGAGAGCTCTTGGGAGTACTCAATAGTATCATCCTTATAAAAAAATAAACATTTGTGTGTAATAAATATTAATTAGTATAAACGAGTGAAAATTAGTGAAGAAAAATACTCAAAACATTTTCACTACTAATAAATAAAATAAACATGGAAATAAGTTAGATACCATAGATATAAATAGTGTAATTCAGATATAGAAATAAATTTACAACCCACAATGATCAAAAGAAGTCACATCACCCCCTCCAAATACATAACATCTGATACCAATCCCCCATATCATTGTAATCATAAACGAATACCATGAGAAAAAATCCATAATTATATATCAATAACTACAATACTTACTCTTCTAGGATTTATAATTTTCATCACCACACATGTCTATTAGTATATCCTTGTACCCTTTAAGTGGTGGATAATTAACAATGAAAATTCTCTCTATTTGATCAGGAATGAAATAATGGATCTAGATAAACCAAAAAATATCATCCATGCTCCATATCTATATACCACATCACATGTATCCATAAACTCATCACCATGAAACCACAACCATCATATATCCACAACCACGTCACCTCAGTATCCACTTTTCAAGAGTTAAGTGGTAGGTTATGTAAACATGAAGTACACAAACCTCATTCCATCCCATCACCACCCCATAATTAGGATCAAAATATGAAACTCCTATCACCAAATTCCCTCCCATTTTAGGTATGTGATTATTCTTTTACATTATTATATTAAAAGTTGTCTCTTTTTGGTTTTGGGATGTGTTGGAGGGAATGTGGGTGAAGGATGTAGTGTGTAGGTTCTAAGGTCTTTTACATACCATGGGACTAGTCGTGGTTAAGGTTATAGTCCAAATCATTTTTCCACTTTTATTTATGGATTTTTCTATGATTTAGGGACATTAACACTCCAAATTTCCATCCATTTCAATGGGATTAGTGGTTGGGAGGATCACCTTTAGGAAACAAGAAGACCAAAACACCTAGTCAATGGGAATCATGGTTTCATGTGATCATTCTCGTGTGGTATCCATCTAAAATGGATTAAAAACATACACTATAATATGGTACAAGGTGTGATATTAGTGGGATTAGGCCACATAAAAACTACCTAAAATGTATTGGATGAACACACCACTCCTTGGTCCAGGGTGTGGTGTTGGTCTTTCTGGTTTTCTTAATGACTCATTTCGCCATCAATCTTTTGGTGAGGACGAGGGAGGATTTTATTCTAGAGTGGAATCATTGGAAATATCTTTGGGAATATTAAATTTCATTTTCAACCTATTTCACATCAAAATAACTATCATTATCCCATTCCCCATTTTTTATCTTGATCTTGGCAGTTATGGAGGCATTTCTAAACAACATTCTTCCTAACAAAGTTCATCCAATAGGTTTTCTACGATGCAATCAAATTTTTGGTAGGTGGATTCTCTATCACATGGTTTTTATATAGAACCCAAATAATTTAGTTTCTTGAAAATTATACATGTAATTTTTTATGAAACTTATTAACCTAAACCTCCCAGATCTCTTATGAAACATACTATGTTTTTCAAGAAATAGATGGTTTTCTAAAAAGAATCATAATGAGTCTATAATTTCAATGTAAATGGTTCTAAATTTTCTTTCAAACCTAGGAATGTGGTGGTGTGATTTTATGATTCCTATTTAAAGGGACTCATTGAGTTAGATTTTTACCCAATGCCAACTCTAGGAATAATATAATTTTAACACCAAGTGATGACTTGGGTTTGGAGGGATGGGTACCACTCATGAGTATGGGCTGTTTTGTAAGGACCCAACCCCAGTTTCCCGAAGCTGGTGCCTTATTGATTAAATTGGCATACAAACAAGGAATAAGAATCCTGAAGGACCTGGTAGTTTATTATTATTGGAAACAAGATACATATATAAGTTCATCATTACAACTTAACAAGAAAAACAACATAGAAACTCCTTAGACAACTTCCATAACTCCTAGGTTATTTCAGCATGTCATTAATAATAAAATTATTCTTTCCTTGTGGAAATGAAAAATAATAAAGGGGTGATCTCAAATTCTCAGTAAGGGTAAGCGATACAGCGTAAGATAACATAAACATTATACATGGAGAATAAATGAAATCACATGCCTTTAAAAATAAACATAAACATAATATGGAAAAAATATGAGCTTAGTAAATATTTCCATAACATAACCTAATCATGGGTATTATACTAGTCAAATAACCACATGAACCATCAATACTATATTCATAATAAATTAATTCATAATGTGTGACAACATATCCATACCGTTAAGGCCTCGTGCCAAGACCATAAATAATCACTTTGTCAAGGCCTTGTGCCAAGACCGTAGTTTGTCTCATGAGACCTACCAATGAATTGAGGGGATATAGTGGGCCCCATATGACACTTACTATGTCCAATTAATTACTCATATGAAAAAGTATAAACATAAACAACATGTATATTCATATTGAAGTTAATATATGAAATGGAAATAACTTTCCCCGAACATTAAGCATAAACACTAACTATTCAGGGTAAATTGGAGACTGGTTTAAAGATAGCACATCCATATCCAAAATAATCATTAAAAATTAAATTTAATATGTTTGATGATACCATGAAGTATTAATCCCAATAATACATAAGAATCAGTAAGAGTGTTTAAATAGAAGAAGATACTCTTATAAAATCTTCGAGTAATTATGAAAATAAATACTCTTTTACTTTGAAAAGAAGAGTTATTTTGGAAAAATCTTTGTATAAAACCATAAGTAAGATATTATTTTCATAATAAAATTTTTGATTTTATAAATATAATGGTTTCCAAAAACAAATTATATATTTCCCTTGAAAATAGGTAAGAATTGAGATATTTCCTTGAATCAGGCTTGTATTTCGGAAACAATTTTGAAAGATCCTTTTAATACATGTAACTATACATAAAATAAAGAAGGATTATGGTTGGTGTGAATATATTGGACACTCAAAAATAATTTATGATGAGTATATAATAATACATAAGAATTTCATTGAGGTAATTAGACAATTGAAATAACCCGAATGGAAATGGAAGTTCGGGTGGAAAAACCCTTAACTTAAATCCGTACGTGTTCCGCTCTTGAACGTAAGATACGAGAATATGAAATTATAATTATTAATAATATAATTAAGAACCTATTAGACATGTATTTAGTTTATAATAATTCTATTTAGTTCATTTATGCCCTTATTGATCAATTATTATATATATTTGTTTTTTGTTTCGGAGTGTTCTTTTTCATTATTTTCATAATCGGTTCACTTATTCTTAAGTAATAGAGTTCCTGTAAATATCCAGAATTGAATTCGTATATTATTTATGATCATCCATAAAATTTATTGGTAATTTATTTAATTTGGTTACATGGAATGAGGATGAATTATTATACAGATCTTTAATGATAACTATTTTGGTTAAATTGTGGGTTTTGATTACAACAAACTCATTTTTCTTTATAACTTAATAGAATTTTTACAGAGGGATTACAGAACATTAAATAGGGTGTATTACATATATAATAATCTGGTTCAACCATAACAATAATGGTTTCATGACCATAATTTAGAATGATAATAGAAATCGAAAGCCCATCGTCCTTGAATGTGGTAAATTGACACATCTCGAATGGTGTTATTGCTACTAGTATAAAAGAACGTAAAAGTGAGAGATGATGATAAATTATTCCACTATCATGAAAACATTACAGTACATATAAGGTACTAGATTCATCAAAAAAATTGGATAATTAGAGGTAATAGAAAAATAAAACAGATGAACTTGAAAGGAAAGAAAAAGAATTGAGGAATTTACCTCTTGAACAAAACTTCCTTGAGAGCCTCTTTAAGTGAGAGGTTTTGGTCTTTTTATGAGACCAAGGATTTTTGGACTTGGGAGAGGAGGTTGGGAGGATATTTGGACAGAATTTGGAGAAGGAACAAGCCGTGAGAAAATTGAAGAGAAGGTGGGGGTGAGAAGGGGGTTTTATAGTGGAGGAGAGAAGGGATTTCTTAATATAAAATTCATTAATTTATTATTTCCCCAAAAGACAAGGAATAGTGAGTCTTACTTGACCAATAATAGTAATTTTATCATGTGAGTTCAAACCAAGTGGACTTACATCACTTGTGATGTCATGAATAGTGTATTTAACTGATATACAGTATTTTACCGTATTTCACTATTTATAAAAAATTCAAGTATTTCAAAAAAATCCCTAAAATTCCCCCAAACCATTTTTCAATGTGTAGAATCCAAAAATGAATTACATTTTTCAAAAATAATTTTCTAAATATGATTAGTTTACTATTTAATTAAAATCATAATTTATTCTAGAAACAACAGTTTTAAAACATTCTTTTACTCATTCCAAAGCATAGGTATATCATACTTTCACTTGAATATTTTTTATATACTATCACAGGTAAGATTAATATTCATTAGTATATATTACTATTCATAAGGGTATGTAACTATTCATAAGGGTCGGTTACTATTCACCCAAAATTATGTTTTTATTATTGGACTCCAAATAGCTTACTTATCACAACCTTGTATGTCATATTTTCAGAATTCACATCACAGAAATGAAAAAATTATGTTTTAAAGGTCACATAGAACTTAATAGTTAATTATGTTGTGATTTCATGTGATTATGAAATATTTATAATAATTGAATTTCCATTGAAAAATATTGGGTTGTTACATTCTTCCCCCCTTCAGAAATTTCTCCCTCGAAATTTCATTTTACAAAATTTCCCAAAAATAGGTGGGGGTAATTTTCATTCATTTCTTCCTCCAGTTTCCATATTGAAACTTTATACTTATAGTTTCTCCATAGTACCTTGACCAGATGAGTAGTCTGGTTGTGTAGAACTTTGTCTCTATGATCCAAGATTTTCACTGGCTGCTCCTCATAGGAAAGATCATCCTCCAACTGTACCACCTATAAAGAGAGTACATGTGAAGGTTCTGGTATGTAATTACTTAATAAGGATACATGAAAGACATCATGTACATTCGACATGGTAGGTGGAAGTGTCAGTCGATAGGCCACAGCTCCGACTCGATCAAGGATCTTAAAGGGGACGATATACCTGGGACTTAGCTTTCTTTTCTTCCCAAAAATCATGACCTTTTTCCATAGAGATATGCGTAGAAATAATAGGTCTCCAATTTTGAATTTAGGGTCTCATCAATGGTTATCCGCATAACTCTTATATCATATTTGGACTGACTTCATTTTCTACTGTATGGTTTTCATCTTCTCCACTATTTCTTCGACCATTTCATGTCATAGCAGCTTACGCTCACCGACTTCATCCCAACAGGCTGGTGTTCTGCACCTTTTCCCATAAAGGTCTTCAAATGGTTCCATTCGGATGCTCAAGTGGAAGCTATTGTTGTAAGAGAATTCAACCAGTGGAAGATGTTGGTCCCATACTCCTTTGAATTCCATAGAACATGCTCTCAACATGTCTTCCAATGTTTGAATAGTCTGCTCATATTGACCATCAGTTTGAGGATGTAAATCTGTGCAAGTTGCACAACCTGTTTCTTTATAGGATCTATAGATATTACATCTTTAGAGACAATATGTCCTAGAAATGAAACTGATTGGAGCCAAAAATCATACTTGCTAAACTTTCCATATAATTTATTTCTTCCAAGTGTATTTAGAATAGTGCACAAGTGATTTTCATGATCTTTATGGATTTTAGAGTATACCAGGATATCGTCATTAAACAACACTAAAAATTCATCAAGATAATCCTTGAAAACTCTGTTCATTAGATCCATGAAGATATATGGTGCATTAGTTAGTCCAAAAGGCATTACTGTGAACTCATAATGCCCATACATGGTTCGAAATGATGTTTTTGGAATGTATTCCTTTATCACAAGCAATTGATGACATCCAGATAGAAGATAAGTCTTAGAAAAATATTGGGCTCCAGGAATTTGATCAAATAAATCATCAATTCGTGGAAGAGGATACTTATTCCTTATTGTAATAGCATTGATCTCGCTGTAGTCAATAAAAAACCTCATAGACCCATATTCCTTCTTAATGAAAAGAACAGGGGCTCCCCATGGAGAAACACTAGGTCGAATAAATCCTTTATCACTCAATTATTGTAGTTGTTTATTTATTTCCACTAAATCCACAGTGGTCATTCTATAAGGGGTCTTTGATATGGGCCTTGAACCAGGAATTAAGTCAATGGAAAACTCAATTTCCCGCTCTAGAGGATGTCCAGGTAAATCCTCTGTAAAGACATCAACATATTATTGCACAATAGTTATGTCCTCTATCAGTATATTCTTCTCCTCACCCACATTTATTTCATTACCTTCCTCCCAAACAATTGAATTCAGTAGAGCTACTGGGGGTGGATCTAGATGAGATTCAAATGGCGAGGTTTCATCTCTAAAAATAAGGGATTCTACACCATTCTCAAAAAATTGTAACTTCCTTATTCTTGTAATAGATATTCGTATCATAATTTGATATCCAATTCATACCAAGAATTATATCATAGTCAAGCATTGGTATGATGATAAGGTTAGCAACTAAAGCATGTTTATGTGTCATGAGGGGGAATAATCGACATGCCTTTGTTGCAATGAAACATCCACCAAGGGTTTTGACTAATAACTCCTTTATTAAATCAAATTGGACATATCTAATTTTCTTGGAAAACCGGGAAGATATAAATAAATTTGATGATATAGAATCAAATAAAGTATTGGATAAGTTGGATGAAACAATCAATGTACTTTCCACCACTTCATTAGGAACTTCAACCTCCGCAGTTGTGACCGCATCATCTTGGCCTTGATCCCTTGGCCTTATTTGAAAAACATTTCCCTAAAATTTAGGATATTCATGTGCATAATGTCCCATATCACTACAAATTATATCACAGAACATTAGTAGATTCTTTCTTCCCCTTAAAATCCTGATATAGGTTGAATTTTTATCTGCACAAGTAATAGACTCCCATTCTCTTCAGGAAAGTGCTAGGGTGTTTCTTCCCACAATTACTACATGATGGAAATTCAACTGTTCCCTTCTTCCTCATTTCCTTATTTCCTTTCCCAGAGTTTTCAGCATCCCTCTTCTTTTCTTGCTTTCCCTTAAATTCATAAGACTTAGAGAATTCATTTTTTGTATTGATAGCACTTGAGACTATATCTTTATATGATGAGAAAATTTGGGAGACTAGAGAACTTCATAGGAATGCACTACTAGAAATTAAGCCTTTACCGACAGTTTGAAACCATTGGTAAAGGCTTCCAAACCATTGGTATACTATATACCAACGGTTTTCCAAACTGTTGAAAAGTAAGGCGTGGCAGTATCCCATTACCAATGGTTTTTGTAAAACGGAACAGCTGTTTGTAAAGAGCATTGCCAACGTTTTATATAACCATTAGCCCAGCTGTTTGTAAAGAGCATTGCCAACGGTTTTATAAACTATTGTCATTTCTGTGTTTTTTAGGAGTATTGCCAACGGTTTGTAAAACAGTTGGCATTGTTGTGCTTGTAAATAGTATTGCCAACGGTTTGTAAAACCATTGGCATTGTTGGAGTATTTCAATATTTTACCAACATTTTACTAAAACCGTTGGTAAAAATATGTACATCACTATACCAATGGTTTACTAAACCGTTACTATAGTGTATTACCATAATTTCACAGCACCTAAAATCCTCCATTGCACAATCAACTACACACCTGCATACACTCAACAGAAACAAAAACACCCTATATAGCACACTAAAGCACTTAAAAACATGATACTACTATAACCATGGAATGTACCACAATTACAATCATGTATATGAACCCAATTACCCTATGAAATACAGAATTCATAATTGAATTCTCAATTGAATACATGAAGAATGAATTATGTAATGAATTATAAATTATGAATCAATAACACAAACAAATTTAATTATGTTGCATAAAAAAATATGAATTATATATAACACATATAAAATATCCTACATGTTTTTTTATAGATTTTTCAATTAGAATAAGGGGGTAAGTGGATAATTATAGTTTTCTCTCCAAGGTGTGATGTGAGATGAATCCCCATCATTGGTAGTGGGTATGAATATTCGATTAAGTCTTTGGTATTGGGTTCCAAAAGGGGCTTTGGTTTGGACCTAGAACCCACTCTTTGAGGATAGGATGGATGTGATATATGGGGCTATGGTGTCACCATATGTATTGCTCACCACTGGGGTATTTTTAAGAGAATTTGAAACTTATTTTTCAAGAATCTATGTGTAGACTTATTGACCAATTTGTTATATGGTATTATTGAGTGTTCATAGGTTCCATATAAAATCACTATATGATATTTATTTTTTGTATGTTATTGTATAGAATGAACGAACCATGATTGAGAATTAGAACATGAGTGTTGGTGCATGTTCATGATGGGATGTCGAGACTCATTCCTAATATAATTCATGACTTTCTATATATACTATGAACCATTATGTTTCAATATATTCCTTGTGAATATTTTCTTCTAATAACGTATGACCAATAGACCATATTTTATTTTTTATCCCTAAATTTCAGGAATCTATGTGTAGCCTTGTAAAGATTTTTCATTTGTCAGTTGTTGTTTTCACTTAAAATGTTGTCTATTTCAAAAAAAAGTGAGACACTTTGAGTGATATCAGTCACTATGTGCCTCAGATTGAGGTGGGGTTAACTCGTACCCATCACAAATGATCCATGGATCGTTCGGCATGCATTTGACCATTAAACGCATGTTTGGGCCATTTACGACACGCGGAGTGTGTTTTCGGCCATCGTGGTCACAGACACCTCTGATTGACATGCTGGCTAGCCAACCATTTCACAATTCACCCACGCTTTGTTGTCGTCCGATTTCATGGTATTCCGAGGTCGGACGTCCGGTTTCGACCACCCCACGCATGCTTTTCAAGCACGCCGAACACCTAAAAAACACATATTCAGTTGTTCCGTGAGAAATGCACATCTTAATGACGTGTTGTCTTTTCATACACCTCACGAATAATAATAAGGGTGTTTTCGTGTGATTTCAAGTCATTCCGATGTCGTTCGGAATGCATTTGACCGTTAAACGCATGTTTTGGCCATTTACGACACACAGAGTGCGTTTTCAGCCACTGCAGTCACACGATACCTCCGATTGATGTGCCGTCTGGCCAACCATTTCACAATTTACCCACCCTTTTTTTTCATCCGATTTCATGGAACTTCGAGGTCGTTCGGCCAATTTTGACCACCCCACGCACGCTTTTCAAGCGCGCTGAACACCTAAAAAACACATATTCAGCCGTGCTACGCAAAGTGCATGTCCGAATGACGTGTCGTCTCAGCTTACAGCTCACGAATAATAATTAGGGTGTTCTCATGTGATTTAAAGTCATTCTGATGCCGTTCGGCATGCATTTGACCGTTAAATGCATGTTTTGGCCATTTACGACACGCGGAGTGCATTTTCGGCCACTGCGGTCACACGAAACCTCCAATTGACGTGCATTCTGGCCGACCATTTCAAAATTCACCCGCACTTTGTTGTCCTCCAATTTCATGGAATTCCGAGGTCGTTCGGCTGGTTTCGAGCACCCCACACACGCTTTTCAAGCAAATCAAACACCTAAAAAACACATATTCATCCATGCCACGCAAACTACGCGTCTGAATGATGTTTCGTCTCCTCGTACAGCTCAAAAATAATAATTAGGGTGTTTTTGTGTGATTTGAAGACATTCTGATGTCAGTCGGCATGCATTTGACCGTTAAACACATGTTTTGTCCATTTACGACATGCAGAGTGCATTTTCGGCCACCGTAGTCACATGACACCTCCGATTGACGTGATGTCTGGCTGACCATTTCACAATTCACCCAACCTTTGTTGTCGTCCAATTTCATGGAATTTCGAGGTTGTTCAGCCAGTTTCGACCACCCCACACACGCTTTTCAAGCACGTCGAACACCTAAAAACCACATATTCAGCCGTGCCGCACAAACCGCACGTCCGAATGACGTGTTGTCTCCTCATACACCTCAAGAATAATAATTTGTTTGTTTTAGTGTGATTTCATGTCATTCCGATGTCGTTTGGCATGCATTTGACCGTTAAACGCATGTTTTGGTCATTTACGACATGAGGAGTGTGTTTTTGGCCACCGCAGTCACACGACACCTTCGATTGACATGTCGTCTGGCCGACCATTTCATAATTCACCCACGCTTTGTTTTCGTCTGATATCATGGAATTTCGAGGTCGTTCGTCCAGTTTTGACCACCCCACACACGCTTTTCAAGCACGCCGAACACCTAAAAAACACATATTCAGCCATGCCGCGCAAACCGCATGTCCAAATGATGTTTCGTCTCCTCATACAACTCACGAATAAGAATTAGGGTGTTTTCTTGTGATTTTAAGTCATTCCGATGTCGTTCAGCATGCATTTGACCATTAAACGCGTGTTTTGGCCATTCACGACACGCAAAGTTTGTTTTTGGCCACCGCAGTCACACGACACCTCCGATTGATGTGCTGTCTAGCCGACCATTTCACAATTCACCCAAAAATTGTTGTGTTCCGATTTCATGGAATTCTGAGGTCATTTTACTGGTTTTGACCTCCCCACGCACGCTTTTCAAGCGCGTCGAACACCTAAAAAACACATATTCAGTCGTACTGCACAAACTGCACGTTCTATTGACGTTTTGTCTCCTCATACAGCTCACAAATAATAATTAGGGTGTTTTTAGGTGATTTAAAGTGATTCCAATGTCATCCGGAAAGCATTTGACCATTAAACGCATGTTTTGTCCATTTACAAAACGCGGAGTGCGTATTCAGCCACCGCGGTCACACGACACCTCTGATTGAAGTTCCATCTAGACAAACATTTCAAAATTCACCCACCCTTTGTTTTTGTCCAATTTCATGGCATTTCGAGGCCGTTCGGCTGGTTTTTACCACCCCACGCATGCTTTTCAAGCACGCCGAACACCTAAAAACACATATTCAGCTGTGCCGTGCAAACCGCGCATTCAAATGACGTGTCGTCTCCTCGTACAGCTCAAGAAAAATAATTAGGGTGTTTTTGTGTGATTTAAAGTCATTCGGATGTCGTCCGGCATGCATTTGACCATTAAACATATGTTTTGGGCATTTATGACACTCAGAATGCATTTTAGGCCACTGCAGTCACACGACACCTCCGATTAACATGTCGTCTGGCTGACCATTTCACAATTTACCCACACTTTGTTGTCGTCCTATTTCATGGCATTCTATGGTCATTCGGCTAGTTTCGACCACCCCACGCATGCTTTTCAAGCGCACTGAACACCTAAAAACACATATTCAGTCCTGCCGCACAAACCGCACTTCCAAATGACGTGTCGTCACCTCGTACACCTCATAAATAATAATTAGGGTGTTTTTGTGTGATTCAGAGTCATTCAGATGTTGTCTGCCATGCATTTGACCGTTAAACACATGTTTAGGCCATTTACGACATGCAGAGTGCGTTTTCGGCCATCACGGTCACACAACACCTCCAATTGACGTTCCGTCTAGCCAACCATTTCAAAATTCACCCACCCTTTATTGTCGTTTGATTTTCATGAGATTCTGAGGTCATTCGGCCGGTTTCCACCACCCCATGCACACTTTTCAAGCACACTGAACACCTAAAAAACACATATTCAGTCGTGCCGCGCAAATTGCGCGTCCGAATGACATTCCATCTCCACATAAACCTCAAGAATAATAATTAGGGTGTTTTCATGTGATTTCAAGTCATTATGATATCTTAAGGAATGCATTTGACCATTAAATTCATGTTTTGGCAATTTACGACACGCGGATTGCGTTTTCGGCCACCGCGGTCACACAACACCTCTGATTGATGTGTCGTCTAGCTGACCTTTTCAAAATTCACCCACCCTTTATTGTCGTCTTATTTTCATGGGATTCTGAGGCCGTTCGGCCAGTTTCCACCACCCCACACACACTTTTCAAGCGCGCCAAACAACTAAAAAACACATATTCAGTCGTGTCATGCAAACCGCGCGTCCAAATGACATTCTGTCTCCTCGTACACCTCATGAATAATAATTATGGTGTTTATGGGTGATTTCAAGTCATTATGATGTCGTACGGAAAGAATTTGACCGTTAAATTCATGTTTTGTCCATTTACGACACACAGAGTGCGTTTTCGGCCACCGCGGTCACACAACACCTCCGATTGATGTACCGTCTCATCGAACATTTCACAATTCACCCACCCTTTGTTGCTGTCCGATTCCATGGCCTTCCGAGGTCGTTCGTCCGGTTTCAACCACCCCAAGAAAGCTTTTCAAGCACGCCGAACACCTAAAAAAACATATTTAGCCGTGCCGCGCAAACCGCGCGTTTGAATGACATTTCATCTCTTTGTACACCTCAAGAATAATAATTAGGGTGTTTCTGTGTGATTTTGAGTCATTCCGATGTTTTTTGGAATGCATTTGACTGTTAAACGCATGTTTTGGCCATTTAAAACAAATGGAGTGCGTTTTCAGCCACCGCGGTCACACAACACCTCCGATTGATGTGCTGTCTGGCCAACCATTTTACAATTCACCCACCATTTTTTTTCGTTCGATTTCATGGCATTTCGAGGTCGTTAGACCGGTTTGGACCACCCCACACACGCTTTTCAAATGCGCCGAACACCTAAAAACACATATTCAGTCATGCCGCACAAACTTCATGTCCAAATGACATTCCGTCTCCTTATACACCTCAAGAATAATAATTAGGTTGTTTTAGTGTGATTTCAAGTCATTACAATGCATGTTTTGGTCATTTACGACACACGGAGTGCATTTTCAGCCACCGTAGTCATACGACACCTCAGATTGATGTGCCGTCTAGCCGTCCATTTCAAAATTCACCCATGCTTTGTTGTCATCCAATTTCATGGCATTCTGAGGTCGTTCAGCCGGTTTTGACCACCCCACGCACGCTTTTCAAGCGCGCCGAACACCTAAAAAACACATATTCAGTCGTGTCACGCAAACCGAAAGTATGAATGACGTGTTGTCTCCTCGTACACATCATGAATAATAATTAGGGTGTTTTAGTGTGATTCCAAGTCATTCCAATGCTGTTCGACATGCACTTGACCGTTAAACGCATGTTTTGGCCATTTACGACATACGGAGCGCGTTTTCGGCCACCGCGGTCACACGACACCTCTGATTGACGTTCCGTTTAGACGACCATTTCCGAATTCAACCAAACTTTGTTGATGTCTGATTTCATGTCATTCTAAGGTCAGTCGACCGGTTTTGACCACCCCACACACGCTTTTCAAGCGCGCCGAACACCTAAAAAAACATATTCAGCCGTGCCGCGCAAACCACGTGTCTGAATGACATGTCGTCTCCTCATACACCTCAAGAATAATAATTAGGGTGTTTCCGTGTGATTTTAAGTCATTCTAATATAATTCATCATGCATTTGACCGTTAAACGCATGTTTTGGCTATTTATGACACGCAGAGTGCGTATTCGTCCACTGCGGTCACACAACACCTCCGATTGATGAGCCGTTTGGCCGAACATTTCACAATTCACACACCCTTTGTTTTTGTCCGATTTCAATGCATTATGAGGTCATTCGGATGGTTTCAGCCACCCCACGCACGCTTTTCAAGGGCGCCGAACACCTAAAAAACACATATTCAGTCGTGCCGTGAAAACCGCGTGTCTGAATGATGTGTTGTCTCCTCATACAGCTCAAGAATAATAACTAGGGTGTTTTCATGTGGTTTCAAGTCATTTCGATGTCGTTCGACATGCATTTGACTGTTAAACACATGTTTTGGACATTTACGACACGCAGAGTGCGTTTTCGGCCACCGCGGTAACAAAAAACCTTCGATAGACGTGTCTTCTGGCCGACCATTTCACAGTTCACCCAAGCCTTGTTGTCGTCAATTTTCATGGAATTCTGAACTAGTTTGACTGGTTTTGACCACCCCACCCACGCTTTTCAAGCGCACCGAACACCTAAAAAACACATATTCAGCTGTGCCGTGCAAACCGAGCATCTGAATGACGTTCTGTCACATCGTACACCTCACGAATAATAATTAGGGTGTTTTTGTGTGATTTCAAGTCATTCCGATGTCTTCTGGCATGCATTTGACCATTAAACGCATGTTTTGGCCATTTACGAAATGCGGAGTGTGTTTTCGGCCACCGCGGTCACTAAACACCTCCGATTGACGTGACGTCTAGCCGAACATTTAAAAAATCACCCACCCTTTGTTTTCGTCCGATTTCATAGCATTCTGAGGTCTTTCAGCTGGTTTCCACCACCCCACGCTAGCTTTTCAAGCGCGCCGAACACCTAAAAAACACATATTCAGACGTTCCGTGAAAACCACACGTCTGAATGGTGTTGTTTCTCCTCATACACCTCACGAATAAGTATAATGGTGGTTTGTGTGATTTCAAGTCATTCTGATGTCATTTGATATGCATTTGACCGTTAAACACATGTTTTGGCCATTTACGACACGCGGAGGGCGTTTTTGGCCACCGCGGTCACACGACACCTAAGATTGACGTTCCATATTTCCGAACATTTCACAATTCACCCACCCTTAGTTGTCGTCCGATTTCATGGCATTCCGAGGTCGTTTGGGTGATTTTGACCACCCCACGCAAGCTTTTCAAGCGCGATGAACACATAAAAAACACATACTTAGTCGTGCCGTGAAAACCGCGCATCCGAATGAAGTGTCGTCTCTTCGTACACCTCACCAATAAAAATTATGGTGTTTTAGTGTGATTTCAAGTCATTCCGATTTTGTCTGGAATGCATTTGACAGTTAAACACATGTTTTGGCCATATACGACACACGAAGTGTGTTTTCAACCACCGCGGTCCCATAAATCCTCTGATTGATGTGCCTTCTGGCTGCCCATTTCACAAATCACTCACCTTTTGTTGTTGCCCAATTTCATGGCATTCCGAGGTCATTCGGCCGGATTTGACCACCCCACGCAAACTTTTCAAGCGCGCGGAACACCTAAAAAACACATATTCAGCCGTACAGTGAAAACCGCACGTCCTAATGACATGCTATCTCCTTGTACAACTCACTAATAATAATTAGGGAGTTTTTGTGTTATTTAAAGTCATTACAATGTCGTCCGTCATGCATTTGACCGTTAAACGCATGTTTTTGCCATTTACAACATGCGGAGTGCGTTTTTGGCCACCGCGGTCACACGACACCTCCGATTAACATGCCGTCTAGCCGACCATTTCAAAATTCACCCACTCTTTGTTGTAGTATGATTTCATGGAATTCCGAGGTCGTTCGGCTAGTTTCGACCACCCCACGCACGCTTTTCAAGCGCGCCGAACACCCAAAAAACAGATATTCAGCTGTGCCACGCAAACCGCGCCTCCGAATGACATGTCGTCACCTCATACAGCTCAAAAATAATAATTAGAGTGTTTTCTTGTGATTTCAAGTCATTCCAATGTCTTATGACATGAATTTAACCGTTAAACGCATGTTTTGGCCATTTACGACATGCGGAGTGCGTTTTCAGCCACCGCGGTCACACGACACCTCTGATTGACGTGCTGTCTGGCCGACCATTTCACAATTCACCCACCCTTTGTTGTTATCCGATTTTATGGAATTCCGAGGTCATTCGGCCAGTTTTGACAACCACATGCACGCTTTTCAAGTGCACCGAACACATAAAAAACTCATATTCAGTCGTGTCGCGCAAACCACGCATCCGAATGGCATGTCGTCTCCTCGTACAACTCACGAATAATAATTAGGGTGTTTTTATTTGATTTCAAGTCATTCCAATTTCATCCAGCATGAATTTGACTGTTGAAGGCATGTTTTGGCCATTTTCAACATGCGGAGTGCATTTTCGGCCACCATGGTCACACGACACCTCTGATTGATGTGCCGTCTGGCCGACCATTTCACAATCCACCCACGGTTTGTTTTCGTCTGATTTCATGGCATTCCGAGGTCGATTGGTTGGTTTCAACCACCCCACACATGCTTTTCAAGCGCGCCAAAAACCTAAAAAACACATATTCAGCCATTCCATGCAAACAACGTGTCCGAATGACATGTTGTCATGTCATACAACCCAAGAATAATAATTAGGGTGTTTTCGTGTGATTTCAAGTCATTTTGATGTCATCCGACATGCATTTGACCAT
The DNA here is from genome assembly GCA_963277665.1 of Viscum album. Classification (NCBI taxonomy): domain Eukaryota; kingdom Viridiplantae; phylum Streptophyta; class Magnoliopsida; order Santalales; family Viscaceae; genus Viscum; species Viscum album. The sequence goes on from OY728148.1 coordinate 400,955,051, forward strand.
TAAACGCATGTTTTGGCCATTTACGACACGCGGAGCACCTTTTCAGTTACCACGGTCACACGACACCTCCAATTGAAATTCCATCTAGCCGAAAATTTCACAATTCACCCACTCTTTGTTGTTGTCCGATTTCATGGCATTCTGAGGTCGTTCGGCCAGTTTTGACCACCCCATGCATGCTTTTCAAGCATGCCGAACACCTAAAAAACACATATTCAGTCGTGCCGCACAAACCGCACATCTGAATGACGTTTCGTCTCTTCATACATCTCAAGAATAATAATTAGGTTTTTTTCATTTGATTTCAAGTCATTTTGATGCCGTTCGACATGCATTTGACCGTTAAACGCATGTTTTGGCCATTTACGACACGCGGAGTGCGTTTTTGGCCACCGCGGTCACATGAAACCTCTGATTTGTGTGCCTTCTCACCAACCATTTCACAATTCACCCATTTTTTGTTGTCGTCTGATTTCATGGCATTCTGAGGTCGGTCATCTGGTTTCGACCACCCCACGCACGCTTTTCAAGTGCACCGAACACCTAAAAACACATATTCAGTCGTGCTATGCAAACCGCGTGTCCAAATGATGTGTCGTCTCCTCTTATACCTCACGAATAATAATTAGGGTGTTTTCGTGTGATTTCAAGTCATTTTAATGTCATCTAGCATGAATTTGACCGTTAAACTCATGTTTTGGCCATTTACAACACGTGAAGTGCGTTTTTGGCCACCGCGGTCACATGACACCTCCGATTGATGTGTCGTCTGACTAACCATTTTGAAATTCACCCACCCTTTATTTTCGTCCAATTTCATGGAATTCTGAGGTCATTCGGCCAGTTTCGACCACCCCATGCACGCTTTTCACGGGCGTCGAACACCTAAAAAATGCATATTCAGTCGTGCCGCGCAAACCGCGCATCCGAATGATGTTTTGTCTCCTCGTACACCTCATGAATAATAATTAGGGTGTTTTTGTGTGATTTCAAGTCATTATGATGTCTTTTGGCATGAATTTGACCGTTAAACACATGTTTTGTCCATTTACGACACACACAGTGCCTTTTCGGCCACATCGGTCACACGACACCTCCGATTGGCGTATTGTTTGGCTGACCATTTCAAAATTCACCCACCCTTTGTTTTTGTCTGATTTCATGGAATTCCGAGGTCATTCAGCCAGTTTCGACCACCCCACACATGCTTTTCAAGCACGTCGAACACCTAAAAAGCACATATTCAGCCGTTCCACGCAAACCGCACGTCTGAATGATGTGACGTCACCTCGTACACCTCACGAATAATAATTAGGGTGTTTTGTGTGATTTCAAGTCATTCTGATGTCGTCCGACATGCATTTGACCCTTAAATGCATGTTTTGTCCATTTACGACACGTGGAGTGCGTTTTCAGCCACCGCGGTCACACGACACCTCCGATTGACGTGTCGTCTGGCCAAACATTTCAAAATTCACCCACGATTTGTTGTACTCTGATTTCATGGAATTCTGAGGTCATTCAGCCGGTTTCGACCACCCCATGTACGCTTTTCAAGTGCGCCGAACACCTAAAAAACACATATTCATCCATGCCACGCAAATCGTGCATCTGAATGACATGTCATCACCTCTTACAACTCAGGAATAATAATTAGAGTGTTTTCATGTGATTTAAATTCATTCTGATGTCGTTCGCCATGCATTTGACCGTTAAACGCATGTTTTGGCCATTTACGACACGAGGAGATTGTTTTCAGCAACCGGGGTCACATGACACCTCCGGTTGACATTCCTTCTGGCCGAACATTTTACAATTCACCCACCATTTGTTGTCGTCCAATTTCATGGAATTCTGAGATCGTTCAGCTGGTTTTGAACACCCCATGCATGCTTTTCAAGGGCACCGAACACCTAAAAACGCATATTCAGCCGTTCCACACAAACTGTGCATCCGAATGATGTGTCATCTCCTCGTACACCTCAAGAATAATAATTAGGGTGTTTTCATGTGATTTCAAGTCATTCCGATGTCATCCGGCATGCATTTGACTATTAAACGCATGTTTTGGCTAGTTACGACACGCGAAGTGCTTTTTCGGCCACCACGGTCACCCGACACCTCCGATTGATGTGCCGTCTGGCCAACCATTTCACAATTCACCCAAGCTATGTTGTCGTCCGATTTCATGGCATTATGAAGTTGTTCGGTCGGTTTTGACCACCCCACACACGCTTTTCAAGTGCACCAAACACCTAAAAAACACATATTCAGTCGTGCTGTGTAAACCGTGTCTCTTAATGATGTGTCATCACCTCATAAAGCTCAAGAATAATAACTAGGGTGTTTTCATGTGATTTGAAGTCATTCTTGATGTCGTCCGACATGAATTTGATAGTTAAATGCATGTTTTGTCCATTTACAACACAAGGAGTGCGTTTTCGGACACTGCAGTCACACAACTCCTCCAATTGATATGCCATCTGGCCGACCATTTCACAATTCACCCACCCTTTGTTGTCATCAGATTTCATGGAATTCTGAGGTCGTTCGTCCGGTTTCAACCACCCCATGCACGCTTTTCAAGCACACCGAACACCTAAAAAACACATATTCAGTCGTACCGTGCAAACCGCGTGTCCGAATGATGAGCCATCACCTCGTACACCTCAAGAATAATAATTAGGGTGTTTTCATGTAATTTCAAGTCATTATGATGTCGTACAACATGCATTTGACCGTTAAACACATGTTTTGGCCATTTACGACACACAGAGTGCGTTTTTGGCCACTGCAGTCACACGACACCTCCGATTGATGTGCTGTCTGACCGAACATTTCAAAATTCACCTACACTTTTTTGTCGTCTGATTTCATGGAATTCTGAGGTCGGTCGTTTGGTTTTGACCACCCCACACACGCTTTTCAAGCGCACCGAACACTTAAAAAAACCTATATTCATCCGTGCCGTGTAAACCGTGCATCCGAATGAAGTTTCGTCCCTTCGTACACCTCAAGAATACTAATTAGGGTGTTTTCGTATGATTTCAAGTCATTCTGATGTTGTCTGGAATGCATTTGACCGTTAAACGCATGTTTTGGCCATTTACAACACATAGAGTGCGTTTTCAACCACCCTGGTCCCACGACTCCTCCGATTGACGTGCTGTCTGGCCAACCATTTCACAAATCACCCACCTTTTGTTGTCGTCCGATTTCATGGTATTATAAGGTTGTTTGGCTGGATTCGACCACCCCACACAAACTTTTCAAGAGCGCGGAACACCTAAAAAACACATATTCAGTCGTGTCGTGAAAACCGTGCATCTAAATGACGTTCCCTATCCTCATACAACTCATGAATATTAATTAGGGTGTTTTCATTTGATTTCAAGTCATTCCTATGTCGTCCGACATGCATTTCACTGTTAAACACATGTTTTGGCCATTTACGACATGCAGAGTGCGTTTTCGGCCACTACGGTCACACGACATCTCTGATTGATGTACCGTCTGGCCGACCATTTCAAAATCCACCCACGATTTGTTGTCATTCGATTTCATGGAATTCTGAGGTCGTTCAGTTGGTTTCAACCACCCCACGCACACTTTTCAAGCGCGCCAAACACCTAAAAACACATATTCAGTCGTGCCATGCAAACCGCGTGTCCGAATGACATGCTGTCACATCGTACAGCTCAAGAATAATAATTAGTGTGTTTTTGTGTGATTTCAAGTAATTTTGATGTCTTCCGACATGCATTTGACCATTAAACACATGTTTCGGCCATTTACGATACGCGGAGTGCATTTTTAGTAACTGTGGTCACACGTCACCTTCGATTGACGTGCTGTCTAGCCGAACATTTCTCAATTCACCCACCCTTTGTTTTTTTACGATTTCATGGCATTCTGAGGTCATTCGGCCAGTTTTGACCACCCCACGCACACTTTTCAAGCACGCCGAACACCTAAAAAACACATATTCAGCCGTGACACACAAACCGCATGTCTGAATGATGTGTCGTCTCCTCATACATCTCACGAATAATAATTAGGGTGTTTTCATGTGATTTTAAGTCATTCCGATAAAGTCTGACATGCATTTGACCGTTAAAAGCATGTTTTGGCCATTTACGACATGCGGAGTGCGTTTTCGGCCACCGCGGTCACATGACACCTCCGATTGACATGATGTCTAGCCAACCATTTCACAATTCACCCACGCTTTGTTGTCGTCTGATTTCATGGTATTCCGAGGTCGGTCGTCCGGTTTCAACCACCCCACGCACGCTTTTCAAGCGCACCGAACACCTAAACAACACATATTTAGTCGTGATATGAAAACCGCTTGTCCGAATGACGTGTTGTCTCCTCGTACGCCTCAAAATTAATAATTAGGGTGTTTTCATGTGATTTCAAGTCATTCTGATGTCGTCCGACATGTATTTGACCGTTAAACGCATGTTTTGGCCATTTACGACACACAGAGTGCGTTTTCGGCCACTGCGGTCACAGGACACCTCCGATTGACATGCTGTCTGGCCGACCATTTCAAAATTCACCCACCCTTTGTTATTGTCCGATTTCATAGAATTATGAGGTTGTTCGTCCAGTTTTGACCACCCCACACACGCTTTTCAAGCGCACCGAACACCTAAAAAACACACATTCAGTCGTGCCATGCAAACCGCATGTCTGAATGACATTTAGTCTCCTCGTACACCTCAAAAATAATAATTATGGTGTTTTCGTGTGATTTAAAGTCATTATGATGTCGTCTGGCATGCATTTGACCGTTAAACACATGTTTTGTCCATTTACGACATGTGGAGTGCGTTTTCGGCCACCATGGTTAAACAACACCTAAAATTGACGTGTCGTTTGGCCAAACATTTCACAATTCACCCACCCTTTGTTTTTGTCTGATTTTATGGCATTCCGAGGTCGTTTGGCCGGTTTCGACCACCCCACGCACGCTTTTCAAGCGCGCCGAACACCTAAAAATCACAGATTCAGTTGTTCCGCACAAACCGCACATCTGAATGATGTGATGTCTCCTCGTAAACCTCATGAATAATAATTAGGGTGTTTTAGTGGGATTTCAAGTCATTCCAATGTTGTCCGACATGCATTTGACCATTAAATGCATGTTTTGGCCATTTACGACACGTAGAGTGCATTTTCAGCCACCGCGATCACACGAAACCTCCGATTGATGTTCCGTATGGCCTACAATTTCAAAATTCACCCACTCTTATTTGTTGTCCGATTTCAGGTCATTAGGAGGTCATTTGGCCGGTTTCGACCACCCCACGCACATTTTTCAAGCGCGCCGAACACCTAAAAAACCCATATTCAACAGTGTTGTGCAAACCACACATACAAATGAGGTGTCTTCTCCTCGTACAACTCACTAATAATAATTAGGGTGTTTTCGTGTGATTTCAAGTCATTTTGATGTCGTTCGACAAACATTTAACCGTTAGACGCATGTTTTGGCCATTTACGACATGCGGAGTGCGTTTTCAGCCACCGCGGTCACACGACACCTCTGATTGAAGTTCCATATAGCCGACCATTTTACCATTCACCCACCCTTTATTGTCGTTCGATTTCATGACATTCCAAAGTCGTTCAGCCGGTTTCGACCACCCCACACACACTTTTCAAGCGCACTGATCACCTTAAAAACCCATATTCAGGCGTTCCATACAAACCGTGTGTCTGAATGATGTGTCATCTTAACTTACACCTCATGAATAATAATTAGGGGGTGTTCGTGTGATTTTAAGTCATTCCGATGTCGTTGAACATGCATTTGACTGTTAAACGCATGTTTTGGCCATTTACGACATACAGAGTGCGTTTTCGGCCACTGCAATCACACGACACCTCCGAATGACATGATGTCTGGACGATCATTTCAAAATTCAACCACCCTTTGTTGTTGTCCGATTTCATGGAATTCCGAGGTCGTTCAGCCATTTTTGACCACCCCACGCACGCTTTTCAAGCGCACCGAACACCTAAAAAACACATATCCAGCCGTGTCGCGCAAACCGCGTATCCAAATGACGTGTCGTCTCCTCGTACACCTCATGAATAATAATTAGGGGTTTTAATGTGATTTCAAGTATCCGATGTCATTCGGCATGCATTTCACCGTTAAATGCATGTTTTGTCCATTTACCACACGCAGAGTGCGTTTTCAGCCACCACGGTGACACGACACCTACGATTGATGTGATTTCTGGCCGACCATTTTAAAATTCACCCATCCTTTGTTGTCGTCTGATTTCCTTGCATTACGAGGTTGTTCGGCCAGTTTCGACCACCCTATGCACTCTTTTCAAGCACGCCAAACACCTAAAAAACACATATTTAGTCGTGCCATGTAAAATGCACATCCAAATGACGTTCTGTCTCTTCGTACACCTTACAAATAATAATTAGGGTGTTTTCGTGTGATTTCAAGTCATTACAATGTCGTTTGGCATGAATTTGACCGTTAAACACATGTTTTGGCCATTTACGACATGCAGAGTGAATTTTCGGCCACCGCAGTCACACAACACCTCTGATTGACGTTCCGTCTGACCGACCATTTCACAATTCACCCACCCTTTTTTTTCGTCCGATTTCATGGCATTCCAAGGTTGTTCGGCCGGTTTTGACCACCCCACGCATGCTTTTCAAGCACACCGAACACCTAAAAAAACATATTCAGCTGTGTTGCACAAACCAAGTGTCTGAATGAAGTTTCTTCTCTTCATACACCTCACTAATAAGTATTGGGGTGTTTTCATGTGATTTCAAGTCATTCCAATGTCATTCGGCATGCATTTGACGGTTAAACACATGTTTTGGCCATTTACGACACACAGAGTGCATTTTTGGCCACCGCGGTCACACAACACATCCGATTGATGTGTCGTCTAGCTGACCATTTCAAAATTCACCCACCCTTTGTTTTCGTCCAATTTTATGGCATTACGAGGTCGTTCAGATGGTTTCGACCACCCCACGCACGCATTTCAAGTGCGCCGAACACCTAAAAAACATATATTCAGCTGTGCCTTGCAAATCGCACATCAGAATGATGTGCCGTCTCCTCGTACACCATAAGAATAATAATTAGGGTGTTTTCGTGTGATTTAAGTCATTTCGATGTCGTTTAGCATGCATTTGATCATTAAACACATGTTTTGGCCATTTACGACACACGGAGTGCGTTTTCATCCATCACAGTCACATGACACCTCCTATTGACGTGTCGTCTGACCAAACATTTTAAAATTCATCCAAACATTGTTGTAGTCCGATTTTATGGAATTACGAGGTTGTTCGGCCAATTTTGACCACCCCACTCACGCTTTTCAAGTGCGTTGAACACCTAAAAAACACATATTCATCCATGCCGTGAAAACCGTGCATCCGAATGACATGCCGTCTCCTCATACACCCCAAAAATAATAATTAGGGTGTTTTATTGTGATTCCAAGTCATTCTGATGTCATTCAGAAAGCATTTGACCGTTATACGTATGTTTTGGCCATTTAAAACATGCCGAGTGCGTTTTCAGCCACCGCGGTCACACAACACCTCCGATTGATGTGTCGTCTAGCCGACCATTTAAAAATTCACTCACCCTTTGTTGTCGCCCGATTTAATGGCATTCTGAGGTCATTTGGCTAGTTTCGACCACCCCGTGCATGCTTTTCAAGCACGCCAAACACCTAAAAAACACATATTCAGTCGTGTCATGCAAAACGTGCATCCGAATGACGTGTCATCTCCTCTTACCCCTCAAGAATAATAATTAGAGTGTATTAGTATGATTTCAAGTCATTCCGATTTTGTTCGGCATGCATTTTACCGTTAAACACAAGTTTGGGCCATTTATGACACGCGAAGTGCGTTTTCGGCGACCTCGGTCACACGAAACCTCCGATTGACGTGCCGTATGGCCGACCATTTCAAAATTCACCCACCCTTTGTTGTCGTCCGATTTCATGGAATTAAGAGGTTGTTAATCTAGTTTCGACCACCCCACGCACGCTTTTCAAGCATGCCGTACACCTAAAACTCTATATAGGTATCATACATCGAATTCTGACAAGACAGCGAGGGGGGCCGTCCGGGGGGCTGTTCGGGGGTCTGTCCGGGGGGTTGTCCGGGGTCTAGGGAGGAGGGTGGGGGGGCTATCTGGGGGGTTGTACGAGGTCCAGGGAGGAGGGTTGGGGGTTGTCCGGGGTCTAGGGAGGATGGTGGGTAATGTATCTAAAACTCTATCTAGGTATCATACATTGAATTCTGACAGTAATGCGAACCGCCACAGAGTGTCTTCCTGGAGCAAGACCAACTCACGACATTACCACGGTGTGACCATGGTGTGACCGCGACGTGTTGGCCCTATCCAGCGACATCCATGGGGCAGCATCTTCCGGCCAAAATTCCAAATAAATCCTATGTATTTGTCCTTCACATTATAGAAACTGATCTTATGTTATAAAAAATAGACTCTTGATTCGAGATTGCGGTATGATAAAGACATATATTTTATATTTGTTGTTTTTAAAAGTGGTACTAGGTAGTTGAAACTATTTATTGAGAGTCAAATTATCACATCCGCGGGCCATCATTTTGCTTTACCAATTCCAATTACATAATATATGCATCACCAACTTATGTTTTGTGAACCAATAAATTAATGGGAAATAAACTCCTCACAATAACCTATAAAATATCATATAGAATCACTCGCCTCAAAATCATTATAACATCATTAGTCTTCCATATTTAGTCAAAAATAAAGAGTTATACTGAATTCAAAAATATCCATACCAGAGTGAAAAACCATCTTCAAAAAAAAAGTTATACAGAATTCAAAAATGTAATGGATCAATATACCCCTGATCACAATCACCACTGTCATCATCGGCCTCAACCTCACTGCCATCTTTGTCCTCTTTATCTTCCTCGTCATTGTCCCCATGCTCATCGTCGGCCCCATCCTCACCCTCGGCCCCATCCTCGCCCTCAGCCCTATCCTCACCCTCTTCCTCATCCTCATCCTCTCCCTCATCCTCTTCAGCATCCTCGTCATCACTAGAAATTTCATCATCTCGACCGCCACTAGAACTTCCACCTGGTGCATTGGATAATGTAGGTTCCAGGCGCAGTGGAAGTGCATTGGTGGGTTAGCCCAACTTTAATTTTAACGTTAAACAATGTTCAATCCGAGATCCGTCGGGACATAAAATTCTGAATCTTCGGAATAGAATGAAGAAAGAAAAGAAAAGAAGAGTCCCCGAACCCTTGAGGAGGATCATAATATTTTGATTATAATTAATTTAATTAATGCATAAGAATTACCTCGTTGTAATTCTTTCTTCGTTGATGTGTTCGGTCATGATTCGGTGATCCGTCGTTGCGTCATAGAATCCAAGTGTAGGATTCCCCTAGCGTTGATCCACATGTGTGTCATGTATCTCCAGACATCGTCGAAGGGTTCTCCAAGTGCTAGCGTGGAAGAACCTTTGCTTGCGATGTCCGCCTTCGACCACCTTGATCCGGTGGAGGATCTTGCTCTCGTAACTTGAGGGAATTCTTGGTGGAAAGGTAATTCTCTCTTGGCTTGAGAGTATTTCCAAATCCTTTGTGCACAACAATGATTCTTTAAAATTTTGGGGTTGTGAGGATATTTATAATCGGGTTTGAGGTTAATAGAGTTATGACAATAAATAGACGCGTTACATTTTTTATTTATTTCATTTACTCTTATTGAAAACCCCCATGTCGAATTATTAATTCCTTAACATGTTCCCACACTGATTATAATAAATATCATTTAATAAAACAATATTAAATCCTCAAAATCCCAACTGGAAAAACTACACGACATGTAATAATTAATACACGGCGTGTACTTGTTTTTCTATAAAACTACACGGCGTGTATATTTAATATACACGGCGTGTAATTTTATTTTCCATTTTTCTCCACCACATTTATTAGACCTTGAGTAATGACTATTTATTTCTTAAATAAATGTAACTGCATTACTCGCTAATAAATATATTATTTTGTCCACAATATATTCTCTCGAACAACTAGTGTCAAAATAAATGTGATCAGAGATCCTTAAATAATTATTAAACCACAGTCGGGAATAATATTTATTTAACTTGTTAAATTAATATTTAACTGAGATACATGGACACACTTAGTGTGTAACCCTCTAGGCCTCTTTCTCAGTGGCATTAGGTTGAGCCTGCCTAAAGTCCAAGGTTAGCGTCTAGAAACACGCCAAGGCACCCATAGAGAAAGAATTTAACGCCGAAATGACGTGTCACTTCCTACAAACACTTACCGTGTAATATAATCTCTTTGTCTCGATATCTCCAATAAAGCGGGTTTCATTCTAGTGCCATCAACCCATGTGCTTGATTATTCTTTCTTTGACTTCCCAGAATTGAACTTGCCCATACCTTACCATGGACATGGATTTATTTAGGCTATATCAATTCCATCAAAGGGCCTGAGATATCTACTTCCATTATGGAATGGAAGGGACAAATCCTTTCTTGCATTATCTATTAATGAGGTATTACTCGTGATGCACCCAACGTATCCTACCTCGCTGCGAACAGTGTGTCGTCACAGTTTTCGTCAATACATCTAAGTGCACGAGTTGTAATACCCATTAATAATAATCTTAAAGTCTAAGGATCAATACACATGTCCGCATATAGGAAAATCCAATGACACTATGAAATATGGATTTCCTACTGGCAGGTCTCGTTCTCATAATATCCTCCTGGATATTACCAAGGGCGCACATCATGAGAAGGTGCCTCAAAGTTTTATGAGTCCTCACCCATAATGACCTGTATTATTTGTGTCCCTCAAATAATATCATCCATCCATAGAACATACATTCAAGAACAATGTTATGGCACTTCCGGGTTCTCATCATAGCAGGGATCCACTACGACACTTTAATGCAACAACTGTCCTTAGGACATTATCACATGACATGTCATGCAGAAGAACAATCAAGATGTGATAAGGATTTTATTTAATGAATAAAGTACAATGTAGTTGGTTCTAGACAAACAAATCCAATAGACTCCCACTTGGACTAGAGCCAACTGCTAACAACCTTTAACCCGCTAGCTCTCACATGATATTCATGCTTCTACTGAGATAGGACTTTAGTTATGGGGTCCGCCACGTTCTCTTCCTTCGAAACTCTGCTCACTGCAACTTCACCCCTTTGATAGAAATCCCTCAAGAGGTGATACTTATGGAGTATGTGCTTTGTCCGTTGATGTGACCTTGGTTCTTTTGCAAGAGCCACCGCTGTAGTATTATCACAATACAATGTAATGGGATATTTACTACTAGGCACCACATCAAGATCCTGGGCAATGTTCCTAATCCAGACAGCTTCTTTGGCTACATCAGAAGCCGCTATATACTTGGACTCCACTGTAGAATCGGTGACAACTGGCTACTTTGAACTCTTCCAGCTCACAGCTCATCTATTGAGACAGAAAACATATCCAGATTGTGACTTCAGATCATTCTGATCTGTTTGAAAACCAGCATCAGCATACCCTATGATGATAAACACCTTGTCTCCTCCATACACTAAGAACATATCCTTAGTTCTTCTTAGATACTTAAGGACTGTCTTAACAGCAGTCCAATGTTGTTCTCCTGGATCTGCTTGATATCTGCCTACCATTCTCAGTGCATAGGCAACATCAAGCCTGGTACATAACATGGCATACATGATGGATCCTATAGCTGAAGCGTATGGGATATTACTCGTCCTATCTTTCTCCTGTTGTGTCTGGGGAGACATTTTCTTAGAAAGATGTAATCCATGTGACACTGGAACCAATCCCCTCTTGGATTTTTCCATACTAAATCTCTTTAGTATCTGGTCAATGTATGTACCCGGACTTAGTCCAAGCAGCCTCTTGGATCTGTCACGAATGATCTTGATCCCTAGAATGTAGGCTGCTTCTCCTAAGTCCTTCATAGAGAAACACTTGTTAAACCAGTCCTTAACTGACTGTAAGGCTGGTACATCGTTTCCAATAAGAAATATGTCATCAACATATACCACTAGGATGAGGACTGCATTCCCATTAAACCGCTTATAAACACATGGCTCAAAATCATTCTTAATGAAACTAAATTCCTTTATGGCTTCATCAAATCGAATGTTCCATGACCTGAATGCTTGCTTCAATACATAAATGGATTTCTGAAACTTTCAAACCCGTTTGGCTTCACCTGGTGTCACAAACCCTTCTGGTTGTGTCATATAGACATCTTCCTGAAGGTTCCCATTAAGGAATGTTGTGTTGACATCCATCTGCCAAATCTCATAGTCATGGCAAGCTGCTATGGCAAGTATGATTCTTATGGATTTAAACATGGAAACTGGCGAGAAGGTTTAATCATAGTCAATTCCTTGACGCTATCTGAATCCTTTAGCTACTAGCCTTTCTTTATAGGTGCTAACTTGACCTTCCATGTACAAATTTCTTTTTAATACCCATTTGCATCCAACAGGCTTTACATCAACTGGATCATCGATCAGAACCCAAACTTGGTTCTGATACATGGAATCCATCTCAGAATTCATAGGTTCTAGCCATCTTGAAGCTTTTGAGCTTTCTACTGCTTCTTTGTAGGAGAGAGGTTCATCATTGTCCAACAATAATGATTCACCATCCTCGGTGACTAGGAAACCAAATCTCTCTAGTTCCCTTACCTCTCTTGAGCTCCTAAGCAGTACTTGTGTTTCTGGAACCTCTTCCACGGGGACCTGTGGAACTTGTTCCTGTACCAACTCCTGTGTATCTTGAGCATCAACTTCGTCGAAGTCAATCTTGATCCCACTATCCTTCTTGAGGATGTGCTCCCTCTCAAGAAATATGTCTTGTCTGGTGAAAATCACTTTCTTTTCTTGAGGGTTATATAGGTAATATCCTTTCGTTTCCTTGGGGTATCCTATAAAGATACACTTCGTGCCCCGGGGTGCTAGTTTGTTGCCTGAGAAGGCCTTAACAAACTCCTCGCATCCCCATACATGTGTGTGCGACAAAGTGGGTTTCCTTCCATTCTATAACTTGGATGGAATTCCATTTTCCGCCTTATTTGGTACTCGGTTTAATGTGTATGCTGCAGTTTGTAATGCATATCCCCAAAAGGATAATGGAAGATCCGCATGACTCATCATCGACATCACCATGTCCAACAAGGTGTGGTTCCTCCTTTCACTAACACCATTCCACAGTGGTGTATAAGGAGGAGTGAGATGAGATAGAATCCTAGACTCCCGTAGAAGATCGATGAACTCTTGGTTCAGATATTCTCCACCTCGATCCGATCGAAGCTTCTTTATCTTCTTACCAAGTTGATTCTCTAATTCATTCTTGAATTACTTAAATTTTTCTAAGGACTCTGACTTATGCCTCATTAAGTAGACATAGCCACATCTACTCAAATTATCAGTAAAAGTAATGAAGTAAGAATATCCACCTCTAGCTTCTACTGGAAATGGTCCACACACATCCGTGTGTACCAATCCTAGAAGCTCTGTGGCCCTTTCACCTTGTCCACCAAAAGGCGGCTTGGTCATTTTTCCTTATAAACAAGCGTGAAATCTATCAAGTGGTTTTAGCTCCGTAGAGTCTAAATAGCCATCTTGGCAGAGCTTTGTCAAACGATTCTCGTTCACATGACCAAGGCGGTGATGCCATAACTGGGTGATGTATGAGTCATGTGAGTTTGTTTCATTATCGATTGCCAACACTTGGTTTTCATAATTCAATACATACAAACCATTATTTAAATGTCCCATACCATAACATACGTTGTTCTTATAAAAGAGACAACCCTTATTTCCAAATTTGAAAACAAATCCATCCATATCCAAACAAGATACAAAAATTATGTTCTTGGTAACACTAGGCACATAATAACAGTTATGTAAAACCAAAATCATCCCAGTCGGCAATGAGAGGTGGTAGTCGCCAATAGCCAACGTAGCCAGCCTTGCGCCATTGGCAGCTCGAAGATCCACCTCTCCTCTGGAAATCTATCTAAATCTACTTGGTTCCTGCATTTGAATACAGATGTGATCCCCACAAGCTGTATCTAATACCCAATGTGTAGAAATAGAAAGATTGCACTCGATAACAAACGCACCTTTAGCGTCCCCACGCTTCTGGGTGCAGTTCCTCTTCCAGTGGCCCTGCTTGCCACATGAAAAACACACTGCTTCCCGTTCCTTTCCCTACCTCTGGATCTTCCCCTTCGTGGAGGGACGATGCTCGGGGGCTTCAGAACATTTATAAGTCTTTGACCCCTTTGCCTTGTCCTTCCTTTTCTTGTTCACCATAAGGACCGCGGGTTTGTCATGCCCCATGTCCTTATCTACCTGGCGAATCAAGGTCAGAAGCTCCGATAGACACTTCTCATTGCCGCTCATGTTATAGTTGAAAATAAAGCTAGAGAAGGTCTTGCGAAGTGATGATAGGATGAGATATGTATGCAACTCATCCGGGAATTTAATCCCTAAGATGTCCAAGCATTCAATGTAGCCAATAAGCTTGACTACATGAGACCCAGCTGGCACAGACTCTCCATGCTTCGTGTTAAACAAAGCATTGGAGATCTCATACCTCTCCTGTCTCGCCTTCTCTTGGTAAAGATATTTAAGGTGAGACATCATGCTATACGCGTCCATGTTTTCATGTTGCTTCAAGAGCTCATTAGACATGGCCGATAGCATGAAACACTAGACATCTGTGGAATCATCCATGTGTTTCATGTAGAGAGATAATTCCTCATCACTAGCCTCTTTCCCAGGCGCAAATAGAATAGTCTCTTCCAGCACATATAATTTCCTTTCGTGGCAAAGGACGATGCGTAAACGCCTCTGCCACTCTTGGAAATTGGTGCCGGTGAGAAGGTTTTCTTTTTCGAGTATGGTGCACAATGATATGTTTGAATTTATTTTCTTTCCATTTCTACAAATTAAGATGAGCAAAGGTTTAGTACTTTATTATAAAATTGAGACAAATAAATAAATTAATACTTATTAGTCTCCCAATATTTTATCAAAATCCAATATCCCTCACCATTGACTTCGGAATATTCTGTTGCGTGAATATTCTAGTGGCAAGGATCAATATTTCCCTTCGCATTACCCCAACTAGGGTTGGTCAAGCAACTTGAAGGGTTTTAGGTAGGCATTCCAAATGCCAACTACATTAACTCACAACTCCTTGATCCGCTGAGTGGACTCCCCAATCCTGAAATCCTTTTTGGATTTCCTCAACCTTTTCCTCTTGGTCACACAAAGTCCTACTGTGGCAGTCAACCCTTGATGCGAACCAAGTCAAGTCAACCCAAAACCTTGAATTAGAATTCCCCAATAATTGAAAGCACCCCAACTAGGGTTTGTCAATCACTTTGAACTATGGTTCGATTCTAACCAAGATTATGGAAGGCTATGCCGACTTAATATTTATTTTGAGGGATTTTATCCTTATACGTAAATTTCCATTTTATTATCTTTGATTACATACTTTTCAATATTAAGTGGGATATACTTAAGTGATTAACCATGTCTAAGATAATATTTACGTATAATCCGGTTTTATTTTAGTTCCATCTTGCATGCTCGTTTAATTCATTAATTGTGTGATAGTGACAACACACCACAATAAATAAACCATGAAACTGACAGAAATAAAATAAATGGTATGATCATGAGATTTTCTATTGGTTAGTTTATCTAGCGGTTGATAAACTAACCCAAGACCTAGGGGAGAAACACCTTGAACCTTTTGGGTTCGTGTTTACAGCTTTCCACCTGTCCACCTTTGTATCTCCTTGGATTGGTTTCACCTTGACTCCTGACTTGAGCCGCCTCCACTAGCTTGGGTGCTCCATCCATTACATATGCATTTATCTCACACGCAGGTGAGGGGTAAAAGGGGTTTTTACATAAAATAATCCTTGGGCGCGCATGCCCTACATATTAATGAGGAGATGGCTCGTAGGCCAACAAATTTAGTTTAAATAAATAAATTAAAAGAAACCATTCACATACAAAGGTCTCGGTCAAGCTCATGACCATCCATACATGAAACGATATTTACTCATAAATAAAACTGGCATTCAATTCTTTAATCGTTCTTGTTTAAGATAAATCACGCTCGAATCAATTAATTATATTTAATTAATCAATAATTTTATCTTAAATCACTTTTCTAAATTTCCTTGAGATTCTCATCCATCATAATTTTAAACAAATAAATTCATTTAAAATTATCCTTGAACGTAACTTGTACCTTAGAGGCAACCCGGTAAATTCCCATTTATTACGCAGATGTTAAATTAAACACATATATATATAAAACACCTATCACATGTTGTGCCTCAGCTTTACGCCTGCACCATGGTACACATCTCAAGGGTTTTTATAATATAATAATAAATTTTAATAAATTTGCGTAATTTGGGTGAGTACACGGCGTGTAGTTCCGACTACAGGGCGTGTACTTTTCTTCACCATCCATCCGAAGTACACGCCTGGGGATAGGGCGTGTTAATGTACTTCATAAATTTTCGGATTACACGGTGTGTACAGTGGGACACACGCCGTGTAGTTTCCGCGTTACACGGTTTCCAGTCGGGCAAGCCGTGTACAGAGTACACGACCCAACCCTGACCAGAAGGGACTACACGCCGTGTTCATTGGACCACACGGCGTGTATTACAGAAGCCATGTGCCACCTGTTTCTGGTCAACACACAGTGTATTAAATTATTAGAAAGAATCCAATACACGACCTGATTTGGCGGATCAGTCAATGCATTGAACCTAGACTACACGGCGTGTACTTCCGAATACATGCTGTGTATTCTGTTGTTATACAGCCAGAAACATTTGGCTCCTCCGGATGAGTTCCTCTATTTTATTTTAATAAAAATTAAAAGAAAAATTTGTTTCTGTGAGGTGAACGAGAAACGAGGGAGGAGGAATAGATCTCGATATTCAGATTTCCAGAACGATTAAACTTGAATTAAAATAACTAAATTATTAAATGCGTAAATTACCAACGAAAAACTAAATAATTATAATCAATGATGTGACCCCTCTGATACCACTTGTAGGTTCCGGGTGCAATGGAAGCGCGTTGGTGGGTTAGCCCAACTTTAATTTTAACGTTAAACATCATTCAATCCGAGATCCGTCATGATATAAAACGCCGAATATTCGGAATAGAATGAAGAACGAAAATAAAATAAGAGTCCTGGAACCCTTGATGAGGATCATCATATGTTGATTATAATTAATTTAATTAATGCATAAGAATTACCTCGTTGGAATTCTTTCTTCGTTGATGTGTCCAGTCACGATTCGGTGATCCGTCGTTGCGTCGTAGAATCCAAGTGTAGGATTCATTTAGCGGTGATCCACACGTGTGTCACATGTCTTCGGAAGTCGCCGAAGGGATCTCTGAGTTCTAGCGCGGAAGAACCTTCGCTTGCGATGTCCGCCTTCGACCGCCTTGATCTGGTGGAGGATCTTTCTCTCGTAACTTGAGGGTGTTCTTGGTGGAAAGGGAATTCTCTCTTGGCTTGAGAGTATTTCCAAATCTGTTGTGCACAACAATGGCTCTTTAAAATGTTGGGGTTGTGAGGATATTTATAATCGGGTTTGAGGTTAATAAAGTTATGACAATAAATAAACGTGTTACGCGTTTTATTTATTTCATTAATTCTTATTGAAAACCCCCATGTCGAATTATTAATTCCTTGACATGCACCCATGCTGATTATAATAAATATCATTTAATAAAATAATATTAAATCCTCAAAATCCCAACTGTGAAAACTACACGGTGTGTAATAATTAATACACGACATGTACTTGTTTTTCCATAAAACTACACGGCGTGTATATTTAATATACACGGCGTGAACTTTTATTTTCCATTTTTCTCCACCATATTTATTAGACCTTGAGTAATGACTATTCATTTCTTAAATAAATGTAACTGCATTACTCGCTGATAAATATATTATTTTGTCCACAATATATTCTCTCGAATAACTAGTGTCAAAATAAATGCGATCAGAACTCCTTAAATAATTATTAAACCATAGTCGGGAAAAATATTTATTTAACTTGTTAAATTAATATTTAACTGAGATACATGGACACACTTAGTGTGTGACCCTCTAGGCCTCTTTCTCAGTGGCATTAGGCTGAGCCTGCCTAAAGTCCAAGGTTAGCATCTAGCAACACACCAAGGCACCCATAGAGAAAGAAGTTAACTCCGCAAGGACGTGTCACTTCCTACGAACGCTTACCGTGTAATATAATCCCTTTGTCTCGATATTTTCAATCAAGAGGGTTGCATTCTAGTGCCATCAACCCATGTGCTTGATTATTCTTTCTTTGACTTCCCAGAATTGAATTTGCCCATACCTTACCATGGCCATGGATTTATTTAGGCTATATCAATTCCATCAAAGGGCCTGAGATATCTACTTCCGTTATGGAACGGAAGGGACAAATCTTTTCTCGCATTATCTATTAATGCAGTATTACTCGTGACGTACCCAACATATCCTACCTCGCTGTGAATAGCGTGCCGTCACAGTTTTCATCAATACATCTAAGTGCGCGAGTTGTAATACCCATTAATAATAATCTTAAAGTCTAAGGGCCAATACACACGTCTGCAGATAGGAACATCCAATGACACTATGAAATGTGGATTTCCTACTGGCGGGTCTCATTCTCATAATATCCTCCTGGATATTACCAAGGGCACACTCCATGAGAAGGTGCCTCAATGTTTTATGAGTCCTCACCCCTAATGACCTGTATTATTTGTGTCCCTCAAATAATATCATCCAGCCATAGAACATACATTCAAGAACAGTGTTATGGCACTTTCGGGTTCTCATCATAGCAGGGATCTGCTATGACCCTTTAATGCAACAGCTGTTCTTAGGACATTATCACATGACATGTCATGCATAAGAACAATCAAGATGTGATAAGACTTTTATTTAATGAATAAAGTACAAAGTAGTTGGTTCTAGACCAACAACTCCAACAGATAATGCACCCATCGATGGCATAAATGTCTGACAAGTCGCACTGGCCTCTGGTGGAAGTGATGAAGATAAAGCTTTCATCAGTTTCATAAATTCTTTGTCCCTTGTTTGAACTTGTACTTCCTACTCTGTGACCCTTTTATTATATTGTCTTTCATGCTCCTTGACTTGTTCCAACTCGGTGGTACTATAATGGATACCTAGAGAGGACCAATACCTCGTTGGGACTATATTCTTACCCGGTCGGTAGTATACTCGACCAGAGTGCTCCTCGCCCAAAACCAGATATAAATGATCGTGTGGCCCTAAATTGTCAGGCTTCTGCACATCAAGGGCCTCTAAAGCAGCCTCTTAAAAATATTAATAGATTATTAAATTTCAAAATAGATATTAAACTTTGAAATAAACAAATTAAAAATTACATTTGTTTCTTGTGTCGGTTCATTAACCGTAGTTCCATCTTTTTTCCTTCTACTCGAGCAAAAAACATATGCTCGAGGGATACGTCCTTCAATATTCAATTTGTACTTCTCTAATGACATTGAAACAATATAAAGTGCAAGTATAAATATTCAATAAATCACATAATTTAAGTATGAAACAATAAAAAGAGAAAGTCCTAAAGAAAAATTATAAACTATATCGTACCAGCTGCCTCTAATGATCTGAAATAGTCGTTCGCCCCAAAGTGTAGAGGTATTGCTTTGAATTAAGGGGGTAATTTTGGCCCGGTGGCCCGAAAGCCCGATAGGCCCGACTCGAAAGCCTGAGCAGCCCTGCCCAACAAAGCCCGCATCAGGCCAGGCTGGGCTCGGGCCGTAGGATTAGCGGGTCGGGCCTGGGCCTTTCCATGAAGGCCCGCGGGCCAGGCTGGGCCAGCCCGAAAAAGCCCAGCCCGCTGGCCCACGCGAAGCCCAGCCCGCTGTAAAAAATTTAATGGGGAAACTGCGGGTAGGGGGATCCCCTACCTCGAGCTCCCAAGGCTGCGCCTATTAAATAATCACATGCCTATATATATATATATATATATATATATATATATATCTGTATAGATATATATATCTGTATATATATATGTATGTATGTATGTATATATATATATATACATACATATATATACCTATATATATATACATGTATATGTATACATATATATTTACCTATATATGTGTGTATATATTTATATTTCTATATATATGTGCACATATCATTATATATTAACAAAAAATAATATTATATATATACATATAATTATTATTATATATAATTATAATGTGTGTATAAATATATATATACAATGATATATAATTATATATATAATAGTTTATATATATAAACAAATCCATTAATAATATATATCAATTAAGTGTGATTTTTAAAAATCCATTAATAATATATACATATATATATATATATGTATATGTATCTGATTTTGTATAATATATATATAAACAAAGCTATTAATATATATATATATATATCAATGATTTAATATTATATATATAATAACTTGTTGTATATTAGTAAAAAAATAACACTCACCTAATGATGTTCGTGCAAGTCCCTCAACTTCATTAATTTTTTAAGTATGTTGCAACATGCATATATTATATATACTATAAATATATAAATGTATTTAGAAAAAAATTAACTCACCCACTACAACGCACCCCCCGTCCCCTGATTATTATTTTTATAATTTTCTCATTATATATATATATATATATCAATCATTTAACATTATATATATATAATAACTTATTATATATTAATAAAAAAAATAACACACTCACCCAATGATATTCACGCGCACCCCCAACCTTACTAATTTTTTTAAATATGATGAAACTTGCATATTATATATATGTATATATAAAAACAAATCTACTAATAATATATATATATATATATATATCAATGATATGATAATATATATATATATATATGTAAACAAAGCCATTAATATTATATATAAAGCTATTAATAATATATATCAATTAAGTGTGGATTTTAAAAATCTATTAATAATATATATGTGTGTTAATGATTTAATATTGTATAATAACTTATTTTATATTAACAAAAAAATAACACATTCACCTAATGATGTTTATGCACGTCCCCCAACCACATTAATTTTTTAAATATGTTGAAATTTGAATATATTATATATACATTTATTTAGAAAAAAAAATTAACTCGCCCACTGCAGCGCGCCCCCCAACCCCTAATTATTTTTTTACAATTTTCTCAAATTATATATATATATATATATAATAACTTATTATATATTAACAAAAAATAACTACTCACCAAATGATATTCGCACACCCCCAACCTCATTAATTTTTTTTAAAATATGATAAAACTTGCATATATTATATATATTATATATACATATATAAATTTATTTAGAAAAAAATTAACTCACCCAATGCTGTAGACCCGGTAAGGGTGTAATTTCAGTCTAGACAGGGCTGGGTCGGGCTTTCCTTGCAAAAAAATTAAAAAATTTGTTAAATTAAACAAACTCTTAAAAATACTTTTCAAAAATAAGTTAAAAAAATAAATTTAAAAAAATGTTTTAAATAAATGAAAAAATGTTTAAATTACAACACTTTAAACTCACCACCCACTACTGCGCACCCCCCAATAACTCATTAATTTTTTAATTTTTACATAATATATATAAATTCACAGACATGTATAAATATATTTAGAAAAAATAACATATCCACCCACTGTACAATGTTTTTACATAACATGTGTTAAATGTTTAAAAAAATACATGTAAAAAATATGCATTCAAAAAAACGTTTTAAATTAAACATCTAAAAATAAATGTAAAAAAACATTTTAAACAGATGTTAAAAAATTGTTTAAATAAAAATGTTTAAATAAAAAATATTAACAAATGCCTAAAAAGTTATAAATAAGTTAAAAAAATAAATCTAAAAAATGTTTTAATAAAAGGTTAGAAAATTTTTAAATGACAAGGCTTGAAACTCACCCACGGTAGCTGCACACCCCTCATTATTTTTTTTACAATTTTCAAATAATATATATATATATATATATTCACAATATATAAATCTATTTAGACAAAAAAAAACATATCCACCTACTGTAAAAAGTTAATAAAAAATAAAATCAACATTTTTAAAAAACATGCATTTAAAAATAAATGTAATGAAACATTTTAAATAAATGTTAAAAAAAAATTAAATAAAAAAAATTTAAAAGAGAGAATTATTTTGAAAATAATAAAATCCCACCATGGCCCAGCTCGAAGAAGCCCGACCTAGCCCGAAAAAGCCCGGCCCAACCCGATGGTTTGGGCCGGCTTGAGGCTGGGCTCGGGTCGCCTCATGGGGTTGTTCGGGCTGGCCCGACCCAGACCGAATAGTGGTCAGCGGCCCAAATATTTGTATGGCAGGCCCGACTGAAATTACACCCCTACTTTGAATCAATGTTTTTTTTGTTTTTTTAGAAGATTCCTAACTAATGTTTAATAATAAATAAGATAATGTTAATGAAAAATATGAAAACAATCATTTAAATACCTCAAATGGGACTAATACCTTAAATTTGGATGTCGCCTAATGGGAAATCATTTGGCGATATTGCTCTATTGGGCAGTCATCCATGATATGTAATGTCTCCAACTCCGTGCCCACTCTATCACACCAACCAACATACAACTCAGGCTTAAAAGCTCTCCAAATCTCTCCTAAATCCTTTAAACGCACCGGTCGTGCACCTTTCCATCAGGTAAGTTATACCGAAGCTGAAACCCAATAGATTAATTCATATAAATACAAAAAAATAATACATTAAATACAATATATTTTTACCCATATTTGTGCCCACACATTATCCTTGACTTTGTGTGGCAGATGTCTCCAAGAGAGATGGCTGACCGAAATGATGTCGGAGTATTTGGCTAGCATCGCCAAAAAACCCCGATATTCCTACCCAGATTTATCAATCATATGTCCATCATCATTGTATTCAACCATCAACTATGTCTGGTGGTTTCATACCGCGTGCAAGTGAGTACGCCCCCTCCCCTACCTCCTATCAGTAGATGAATCTGTTATTAAAGAAAAAAATATTAGTACAAGTTATAATAAAAATAAATCTTGGTATAAAAATTTGTTAGAGTTATATAAATTTACTTGTGGTAGTCGGATCAATGGGCGTCACTAGATGTGAAGAAGCCGAAGGAATATCCTACACAGGTGGAGTGTCCCTCATTGTATGCTCCTCAGCCATATACTGTGTTGGAGCAGGAGTCGAAGAAGGTGGAATATAATAGCCCGGAGATAATGAACCAGAAGCAAAAGATGATGTCACAGACGCCTGGCCAACTGGTAGTTTAAACATCAGAGGCTTAAATATCCCGTGTGTCCCTAAAGACACACCAAGATCAGAATGGGGCGTAGAATATATGTCTGTGGTAGGGGTATAATCCAATCAGGTATGACAAGTGGATCATCTAACCTTATCACCACGAGCCCTCGTACCACCGACCTTAGTACCGGGACCACCAGATGGTCGTCTAACTCTGACACCACCCCCCATCTTACCACCAGACTCTGTACTAGGAGAAATATCAGGCTCCTCGTCAGATATCTCCCGTCTAGGGGGGGTGGAACCTGAAAAAATTTAACACAAAAGTAAACACATGATATTATAAGTTATTGAAATATATATATTTGAAATAAAATACTCACAATAGGGATGAGTGGAGGAATGCCCATCTGTGTCATGCGATAATTATTTTCTGTCATTTTTTCCACCGCCTCTCTTCAATGGGAGTCATTTCCTAATGTGTAACCCAAAAAACAAATTATAGAAAAACCATTATGATAAAAAAACATAAAGAAACAGAATAATAATCTCATGGTCCTCTTGATATTTGAACCACACAGTCATGATTTTTGACATGAACTTGTATCCATGAAACCATATGAGAAACACGATTCAATACATGTGTACTTTTTCTGATTTTCCCAAGCATTTTGAGGAACCCCAGATCAGTGAAAATGGTCATTGTGTTTTAAAATGGTTATTGAATAACTCATGTATGATGTTGAAGGCAGAATGATTAATTGTTATATTAGGAAAACTAATATTCATTAATATTGCGAATTCGGCATTCTGTGAATTAGTTTCAGGAAGAAGGAACAAGTACTATATGGGAAAAGGATAGGTCCCACTGAGAGTTCCATTTGTAGATATTTTATTCATAAAGAACATTGGATTGTACGGTTAAGTATTTCTTATTTCTTCTGTGTAGAATAATTAGGGACCACATACTATTTTGAAAATTTCAAGAAGATACTCCATACGTTCTATTATGCAAATCATAGTTATTAATGGCATGCGCCATGGTGTTCCATTGCTCCATGGCATGCGCCAAGAAGCTGAGTGCCATGCAATGGGTTCACACTGGCTCATCTGAAAAGGTGCTCAGTGGCGCGCACTAGTGTGCACAATAGCGCGCAGTGGTGTGGCTCGTGCAACTGCGCCAACTTGTTCGCGATTAAAAAATACCTCAAAAAACCCTCAATTGCTGACCTCCACCATCACACAACACTATCCTATTCCCACAATAGCCGCAACCCAGCCCCTACCAGACCAAGTCAAGCAGTGTGACCAAGTCATCTCCCTCAACATATACTTCCATACCAACTGACGACGACGACCCGAACCTCTACGTCCAGGGCAGGAATAGGCACACACACCTTGTGTATGAACCAAACCCTAAGTAGTAATTTTAATCATTCAATTTTATTTATGTTTTCAATTTTTTTTTCCAGTTAATGTTGTTCGCCTCTTTGCCTGTCGAGGGGCACTTTAATTTTTTTTCTACATTTTTTATTGTTTTATTGAGATATATGGTTTTAAATATTTAATTGTTTGTTTTAAATATTTTAGGAATTATTTTTATTGTTTTTTTATGCTTCGTTTTTTATTCTATCTATGCACCACAAGTTAATATTGCCACGCGCCATGCGCCGCATAGTGCGCTTTTGCACCGGGGGCCCCTGTCGTCGTTGTGCGCCATGCGCCATAAATAACTATGGTGAAAAGGTTCAGTGAACAATGTGTCATTTTATATATATATATAGATTTTGATAGAAACATGATACATACTTGTTATGTAATACATATAGTGTACAAAAATTAATATGAATAACATCTTCATGTTAGACATGATCTTAATGAAATGAGTGATTTCCATGAAATACTAGGAATAAATATTGCAAACAATTTCTTATGAGTTCATATACATGAATGTGTAATATTTGAAGCATTGAGATTAAAAAAGAAGTATGAATCTTTGAAATTAGAACAAAATAAAGAGACACCATGCCCTTATAAATGTATATGTGTAATCAAAACATTAATTGGAAAATGTGTACACCGATGTAGTTATTTGAGTACACAATTCGTGGACTTACTGATTTGAGTACACAATTCGTGGAGTACTGAATCATAAAATTTTCCCAAAACCCTAGAAAAAAGGGAATAATGATATCCTTGAGAAGAGTTGGAAGGATATCCTTGAGAAGATGTGGAATGAGTCTAACCTACTAATTCGATGGAAGAGGTGCACCTGTGCTGGGGCTTCTCAAGGGCTTCTGGGATTCGGGAACCGCTTCTAGAGAGCCACACAATGCTTCTGGAATCGGGGGGGGGGGTCTTCTGCTATTTGTTGAATTTGGGGCATATTTTTTACAACAGTTATTAAAAACCATTTGGATATCATTGTTTTCCCAATGGTTTGATGAAACCGTTGGGAAAACTCCCTCCAAAACCAGCTTTACCAACTGTTTATGAAAACCATTGGTAAAAATCACCTATACTAATAGTTCAAAAGAACCATTGGTATATAAGTGTTGGGAAAAGTATGTTTTCTAGTAGTGATGGTTTTAAACCATCAATTAATCGATCAATTTTACTCCTTGGATTATGTATGTAGTCCAGAACATTCCTTGATAGCCTTGTAAAGTTGGATTCATACGTTGAAACATTTTCATCCTCCTTCTGCCTTAGTTTCATGAATTTCATCTCTATATCTGCTCGTTGTTCATTAGGGAAATAATTTTCTATGAATATTTCATTAAAATACCTCCATTCTATCTCTTCTATTTCTTCCTCCTCCTTTGTATTTTGGATTAGTGACCACCACTGATCCACATATCCCATTAGATAATAAACTACCATGTCAACCTTCTATCTTTCATTACATCCCAACGTGATAAATATATTCTCAAGTGAACATATCCACTACTCTTCTACAAACAAGTTTGTATTCTGATTGAATGGTTGAGTTTGTTGTTGCATAAAGTGATCTAACATAGCTCCTCCATGTGGTGGATCTAGATTCTCCATATGGGTAATTTTATTATTCATAAACTGATTAAGATGTCCCAGTATAGTTATGAGTTGCTCAGCACCAGTCATAGAACCAGATCCAACATCATTATCCTGAATCAGAGGGAAATCCCTACAGGGGACACATGCCTTCATGCAGTTTCCATTCCTTCCACTATGAGCCATCTATAGATAATGGCATACACTAGGTTAGACTATCAATCATAATATATAATCTTAACTTAGAAAAATACTTAGTACCATTTGAAATCCCACGCATGTCTAATCCCATAATCACCAAAAAATGGTTTCTTTGAGGATAATTTTACATTTAAATCCTTCATAATGGCTTGTAAAGAAAATGTGAATTATCCTAAGCATATCCCCTAGGAGCGTCGTAACCAAAAGTGCAGCAAGTCCTGTTGTCGTGTTCCAGGATACCCTGGGTCAAGCCTGAAAATCCTTGTTAGAGCTTTCACTCCTTGGTACATCTGTGCTAGAGCCACCTCTACCTGCTCATATCCAGACATAGATGCATTGCTTGAAAGATCCACATAATCTATTCCTTAACAAAATATAAGAAAGTTATTATATGTTTATCCTCAAAGACTATCTTAGGTACTCTTCCCTAATCTATTTTTTCTAAATCTTGTTTCCATGTTTTCTACTAAACATCCTTTGATACCAACTATAAAGATGCAACCCCAGTTTCCTAGAGCTGGTGCCTTATTGATTACATTGTCATATATACAAAGAATAAGCATCCCAAATGAACGAGTAGTTTAGTATTATTGGAATCAAGATACATACATAAGTTCATCATTACAACTTGACATGAAAAATAACATAGAAACTCCTTAGAAAACTTCCATAACTCCTAGGTTAATTCAGGATGTCATTAATAATAAAATTATTCTTGCCCAATGGAAATGAAACATAAGAAAGGGGTGAGATCAAACACTCAGTAAGGGTAAGAAAAACAGTTGAAGATAACATAAACATTAAACATGAGGAATAATTGAAAACACATGCCTTTAAAAATAAACTTGAACATAATATGGAAGAAATATGAGTTTAGTAAATATTTCCATAAAATAACATAATCATGGGTATTATACTAGTCGAATAACCACATGAACCATCAATAATATATTAATAATGATGGAATTCATAACGTGGGACAATATATCCATACCGTAAAGGCCTTTTGCCAAGACCATAAATAGTCATTTTGTCAAGGCCTTATGCCAAGACCGTAGTTTGTCTCATGAGACCTACCGATGCACCGAGGGGCTATAGCAGGCCCCACACAACACTTACTATATCCATTTAATTCCTCATATGAATGGGGATAAACATAAACAACATGTACATTCATATTGAAATTAATATATGAAATTCAAATAAATTTCCCCGAACATTAAACATAAACACTAACCATTCGGGGTAAATGGTGAATGGTTTAAAGATAGCACATCCATAGAAAAAATAATCATAAAAAATAAATTAAATATGGTATATGATAACATGAAGTATTAATCCCAATAATACATAATAATTAGAAAGAGTGTTGAAATAGAAAAAGATACTCTTATAAAATCTTCGAGTAATTCTTGAAAAAATACTCTTTTACTTTGAAATGAAGAGTTCTTTTGGAAAAATATTTGTATAAAACCAGTAGTTAAGTAAGATATTATTTTCATAATAAAATTAGTTATTTTATAAATATAATGGTTTCCAAAAACAGATTATATATTTCTCTTGAAAATAGGTAAGAAGTTGAGATATTCCCTTGAATAGAGCTTGTATTTCAGAAACAATTTTGAAAGCTCCTTTTAAAACATGTAAATATACATAAAATAAAGAAGTATTCTGGTTGGTGTACATATGTATAAAAATAAAAAAAAATTTATGATGAGTATATAATAATAAATAATAATTTCATTGAGGTAATTAGACAATGAAAATAACTCAAATGGAAATGGAAGTTCGGGTGAAAAAACCCTTACCTTAAATCCATACGTGTTCCGCTCTTGAACTTAAGCTCATGGAATATGAAATTATAATTATTTATAATCTAAGTAAGAACCTATTATAAATTTATTTAGTTTATAATAATTCTATTTAGTTAATTTATTCTCTTATTGATAAGTTATTATATAGAACTTTTTCATTTCGAAGTGTTCGTTTTCTTTATTTTCATAATCAGTTCACTAGTTCTTAAGTAATGGAGTTCATGTAAATATCCAGAATTTAATTATCATTTTATTTATGATCATAAATAGGTTTTATTTTTCATTTATATAATTTTTTTACATGTAATGAGGATGAAATATTATATAAATCTTTAATGATAACTGTTTCGGTTAAATTGTGGGTTTTGATTACAACGAACTCATTTTTCTTTATAACTTAATAAGATTTGTAAAAATGGATTAAAAAACATTAAACAGGGTCTATTACATATATAATAATCTGGTTCAACCATAAAAATAATGTTTTCATGACCATAATTGATAATGATAATAGAAATCGAAATCCCATCGTCCTTGAATGTGGTAAATTGACACATCTCGGATGGTGTTCTTGCAACTAGTATAAAAGAAGGTAAAAGAGAGAGATGATGATAAATTATTCCAATAACATGATAAAATTATAGTAAATATAAGGTACTTGAGTCATCACAAAATTTGGATAAGGAGATGTAATGGAAAAAGAAAACAAATGAACTTGAAAGGAAAGACAAATAATTGAAAAGAGGAATTTACCTCTTGAACCAAACTTCCTTGAGAGCCTCTTTAAGGGAGAAGTTTTGGTACTTTTATGAGACCAAGGCTTAATGGAAGTGGGATATGAGTTTGGGAGTATATTTGGACAGAATTTGGAGAAGTAACATGGCTTGAGAGGAGTGAAGATAAGGGGGAGTGAGTGGGGGTTTTTATAGTGGAGGAGAGAGGGGATTTCTTAATATAAAATTCATTAATTTATTATTTCCCCACAAGATAAGGAATAGTGAGTCATCCTTGACCAAAAATAGTAATTTTATCATGTTATTTCGAACCATTTGGGCTTACATCAATTGTGATGTCATGAATAGTGTATTTAACTGATATACGGTATTTTACCGTATTACACTATTCATAAAAAATTCATGTATTTTAGAAAAATCCCAAAAATTCACCCCAACTATTTTTCGATGTGTAGAATGCAAAAATGAAGTACATTTTTCAAAAATAATTTTCTAAATATGATTAATTTAATATTTAATTAAAATAATAATTTATTCTAAAAACAACATTTGTGAAACATTCTTTTACCTATTCCAAAGCATAGGTATATCATAATTTCACTTGAATATTATTTATATACTATCACAGGTAAGGTTACTATTCATTAGGGTATATTACTATTCATAAGGGTAATTTACTATTCATAAGGATAGGTTACTATTCACTAAAAATTATGTTTTTCTTATTGGACTCCAAATAACTTACTGATCTTAACCGTGTGTAACAGATTTTCGAAATTCACATCACAGAAGTGACAAACTTATTTTTTAAGGGTCACATAGCACTTAATAGTTAATTATGTTGTGATTTCATGTGATTATGAAATATTTATAATAAAGGAATTTCCATTTAAAAATATTGGGTTGTTACATGTTTAGTGGGACTACATTATCAGGAGGTTTATTAGGTGTGTAAGGTACATGAGTGTGTGTTCATTACATGGGAGGACTTCATGGAGTAGTTTATCTTTCAATAATACTATAAATATATCTTTAGTAGCCTTATTATCCCCATTTGGGTTTTTATATACATATATAAATATTATGAACTAACTCTTTTCTTAGTGGTGTGTATGAGAAGCCTTTAATATTTTCTATTGGGTAATATAATCACCCGTTCATATTCACTTTGGTGTATAAGAATAAATTATTTCAAATGATATGGGTAATGGGAAGATCTCAATCATTTATAAAGAGCATCTTGATGTTGTAATTATTTCCTTTTAGAGTTACATCTTAGAGATATTATTTCAGTGGAGTCTTCATAGTTTCACATCGATGAATTGGAATCTTAAGATATTTTAGACCTACTTATTTTATTTTCCTAATGAATATTTGGTCATAATATTATTCTATTATTGATATGTTGGTTGGTCTTTATATCATGCATAATGTTTACTTATTCATATTTTGTTCACCTATTGTAGGTTGTGTAATATTTTTAAGATACAATCACCCCCCATAATTTTTAAATTCCTTTGGATTTTTTATTGTCTTTGTAATATAAGGAATTTCATATGAGGTTAGTGGAATTTAAGTCCTACCTAATCCAATAGGACAAGTCAGGATGTTACAAATGGTATTACTTTGGAAGGGTTCACTCGTCAAGAATATTAGGCATAGAGATAGGATGTATCAAGACTTTAAATATATGTATAAAAAGGAATAACAAACCAATTATTACAAAAATCATGTAATTGGGTTGGTTCAAGTGTGAAGAGAATTTTGAAGCACTTATAGGTTTGTAAGAACCTCATTGTTGTGGGTTTATCCATGGCGAGTTATGAGCCATTCATTATTAAAGATATTTACCACTAGAATTGCACCATTCATTTGATATTTGACAATACTTATTGTTCTATTTTTTTATATAGGAAAATACATTTAAATTAAGTTTTCCATTGTGGTAGGATAATGGTTTTCAATGACTATAGGAGTGTGTATCAAGTGAGGATAATTAGGAACTAGTATGAGGACACTGTTGAGAATGTGGTCCCCCCTAAATCATAGGTTGTAATGGCCCGGGTTTTTGGGGTCTATTACTTGGTAAAAATTTTGATGTTTGAGGTGTTCGAGGTAGTCTGGAAGGCCATCCCAGCTTCTCGGTGACTCTTAGCGGTAGCCTTGGCCTACCGGTGGCCTCATCCTACCGGTAGAGCTATAATACCAGTGACATTTGGGTACCGGTAGCCCTCGGCTACCGGTCTCCCTCGGCCACCGGTGACTTTCGGCTACCGGTGGCACTCGACTACCGGTAGATCTTGGATACTGGTAGCTGTCGCCAATTGGTATCTCTCGTCTACCGGTATCTGTCGCCTACCCCCCCCCACGGGTTTTCCAGTAGCGCCTCCTTTTTACGCAAATTGGTTTTTTAAACCATGTTTTGACCCCTTTAAGCCTGTTTTAAAGCCCATTAATGACCATTAATGGCATTTACATTAAATGATTGGTGAGGTACCCTCAAATGAAAAACCATGTGGTGTGCGTCGGTTTAAACCACCCCAAAAGGTGGGGACCTTTTAAGTTACGTGTGGGGTGGCCCAGCCGCATGGTCAACCCACGATCCCGCTTCTTCCACGGTTTCGAGTTTTTCTCCATATCATAACCATCCAGGGGATTCTGTATCTCAGTCTTTATAACCTAGAGGCTTCTATTTCTCCCTGAGTTTCTTTTTCTATCACCCTATGCTCGGAGTACCCTTCCTCCCAACGAGTCATAGCCCTGTTGCGAATTTTTCCTTGATCGCGTTCCATGGAGTTCCTACTACCCCTATTTTCTAGTTTCCACACGAGGAATTAATGTTGATCCTTGATCAATCAGGTAGGTATTTTATCCTTCTTCTCTCCTTTATGTCTATCATGAGTGGTAGGCATGCCTTTGTCTCTGTGGAAATTGAGAAAACCCAACTTAATGAAGATAATGAACGGACCTTTAAATAATGAAAGGGGGGTGTGATCGATGTCCTGCTATGATCTTTTGTTGTTGATATGTGTTGTTAATTATATGGGCCTATGCTCATTGAAAATCATGGCCGTTGGTGGTATTTCTCTGTGAACTAATGAACCTCGGTGTTCCTAGATGTTTAAATAACCGTAACATGGAATTGGTTAATTACGTATACTCGGTTAAATAAATATAAAGCACCAGGATTAACCCTTTTTTTTGTTATAACCCCGGTTAAAGCACAATGGAATTGAAACCATGGAGTGTGTTAAATATTTTAAATATGAAAATACCTGTGTGGGCCTACCTTGTGTTGGTGTTAGTGGTTTGGTTGTTTTTCCTTCACGGGCCGATTACGGGTGACTTTGTGGCTTTCTTGGATGGGATCCCCTATTTTACTTCCACTAATTGTGAATCTGAGTCTGTGGGGGGGGGGGGGGGGTTACTCTTCTTATATCACGAATTGGGGTGGAATCCCCTGTTGTTGAAAAACCATTGGATTTTGGAGTTTGGGGACATGGGGCTGTGTCTCGGGGTTGTTTTGTTTACAGTACTTTGAGGGATCTCGCTTGATCCCTAGTTTTTGTGACTTCACAAGGGAACCGGGTGTGAATGATTATTTTACCTGATGTTTTTTCCTTATGCCATTTTATTTGTTTAATCTGTGAATGTGCATGTTAGATTTCCCAGTAGTGAAGGGATTAACTCATACTGAACTGTTATGAATAATAACTTGAATAGGGGAACTGGGAACTGTTTGTTGTGTGCCTGTTTTTTTGAAGCCACAGTGCTTGTGTACCTTCTTGTATCTGTTTTAGGAGCAGTAGGTTGGGATGTGTGTTGGTATATATATATATATATATATATATATATATATATATATATAATTTTATGTTTTGTGTTTAGTCTCACCCCACCTACGTTGGGCACTTAGTTTCGGACACCCCATTTCATGGGGAAGAGCGTTTCCCCCTAGTTACTCTCTTTCCTGCTCCCTCTTCCCTTAGCTGTGATGGATGGAGGCGACCTTACACCCAATATTCTTTGGGTAGGTTTCGTTTGGTGTGTTGTTAGCCCAGGTGTTTTCGGGCCGGGGTTCTGGTTAGGGTTTGTTTTCCCAGGTGTCTTTGGGATGATGCCCAGGTGTTTTCGGGCAGCGATGGATGGTTGTGAGGCCCAGGTGTGTGCGGAAAGGGATGGATGGTTGTGAGTCCCAGGTGTGTGCCGGCAGGGATGGATGGTTGTGAGGCCCAAGTGTGTGTGGACAGGAAGAGCGTGGTAGCCTAAGGAAGTTTTCCGTTAGGGATGAGCAGCTAGCTAGTGAGGGAAATGGTGGTGCGGGGTACCCAAATGTTTTGTTATTTTACTATTACCTTACTGCTTGTGTTGTTTGGTGAGCGTGGCTGGTGAGGTGGGATGGATAGACTCCTTGATAGATGTTGGTTTCTATACTTCTCACAAGACTTTAGTATGTCTCCCCACTTGTGAACGAGAGCTATAGGTTTTTCCTACTGAGTATGCTTTGTATGCTCACCCTACTTTTACTTTTAGGTTGTCAGGAGGACTTCGGAGGCCGTGCGGGACCTTACTAGTCTGGAAGTTGGAGTTGTTGTTGGTCACTTTTGTTTTCTGCTTTTCCTTTTCTTTTCTTGTTGGTTTGTACTTGGGAGTTCTTGTACCTTGTTTAGTTTTATTATTAAAACATGCTTGTAGTTTGTTTTTCTTTGAGTTTTCTATACTTAGCGGTGTTTGGTGTTGAATCATTCTTTCTCTCAATCATGGTTAACTAAAAAGGGTAATTCCTCCCATTTTGTGAAAATGTTACACCCTTGGTGCTAGTCTCCACTCCGGGGCCTACTGGAGGTGGGACTCAAGGGTCATTATCTCATCTTCAACTTGAAGAAGGAAGGGTGGGGGCCTTTGCCGCCCCTTCCATCGTCTTGCCGAAGGTGGGTCATGATAGAATGATATCAGAGGAAGGTTGTGGGATAGTATGGAGTCTAGAGTTAGGCATTGTGAGGATTGCATGGGATGGTAGGGCAATAATGTTAGGTGATATTAGTTCCTGAAATAGGCCAGGGAGTACCGGCTAGGACATGGGATTTTAGGGCCCCCCGTGATTCGATGCAAGGACCCTGAGCCTATCAAACAACCAAGTGAGACTATATTTATTGCAGGGTAGAGACCCTAGGGAAGGTACATGCATCATACTGATTGTGTTTTTATTTGATTTGGGGAACCTTGGTGGAAAAAAATAATAATAATAATAATTCCCTTGCTACTTGGGATTAGGAAATATTTGTTTACCTTGCAGCTATGGAACCCAAACGTTATCCATGAGAGACCCGGGCAGTTGAGGCCCAGTGGATCGAGGCAGTTGACCAGGAGAGGGTTGACCGAGATGAGGAGGACAACTTTTGGCAAAGGAATCTGTGATCCTTCTAGTGAAAAACCCTCGAGAAGTATGAGGGAAGCGTTTCTGACTCAGTAACGGAGGGATGGCTTGAGGAGCTAGCCATCACCTTCTCTTTAATCCATGCTCCGAGGGAGTACTGGGTTCCGTTGGCCATCAGTCTGATGAGAGGAGCATCACATCAGTGGTGGATTCTTTTCCTGGGAGAGAAGATAGAGGCAGAGGTTTTATGGGCTAGTTTCGAGAAGGAATTTCATGAGGAGTTCCTCTCCTCTACGGTGAAGGCTTATAAGAGACAGGAGTTGCTTTCCCTTCAGTAGAGAAGCATTTCAGTGAGGGAGCTGGGGATCAAGTTCAAAGATCTCATGCGCTTTGCCATGGATCTCTTTCTGGATAAGGAGTCTCGGTCAAGACGGTTAGAGGAGGCACTCCGTACATCACTTCAATACATTGTCACTCCCTTAAATCTCCCGACGTACCTAGCAGTACAGAAGAACGCTGAGATAGTAGAGAGGATGCAGTCAAAGGGAGGCACACTACGAGAAGGGAACCAACTAAGTTCATCAAAGGTGAAAGTGGTCAGCAGTAGGTATCCAGCGACAAGTCCTTTTAGGTTTCGACAAACAGGGTTTAGGCCTCATTAGTTCCAGTCCCGAGCTTCTGGCCCTCGCCCTTTTCTCGTAGGGATGTGACCGAAGTGTTTCTCTTGCATTGTTTTCGGACACGTTTAGAGCAGGTGTCATACTCGAGCTCCACATGGTGGAAGTGGGCAGTTTTAGCACCCACCTTAGCAGCATCCGTTGCCGGTAAGGCCTTTCCAGCAGCCACAGCAGGCCCCTGGCCCTCCAAGGGATGACCTTGTGGGAGGAGATCGACACCAGGGTGCTCCTCAGGGACCTCAACCCAGGTGTGGTCGGGGAGGTGGTCAACAATAGCGAGGCAGAGGAGCTGGGAGTGGATAGTTGCACTCCGCAGAGTTAGTATCTTCGATGGGACCAAAGGTCATTCGAGGTACGATCAGTTTATTCAGCACTCTTGTTTCTGCCTTCCTTGATTAGGAAGCTTCGCACTCCTTCATTACGCCTGAATTAGCCCATGCTCAGGGTCTGGATGCCGAGATACTTTTTGTGCCCCTAGTGTTGAGAACACCAGTTGGGGGCCAGACCAGCGTATCTTACTTCTTCCAGGGGTGTAGAATGATGTTGGGACCACATCAGTCAAGTGGAGACCTTCTTTCATTGAAGATGCATCAATACAATATCATTCTGGGCATCGACTGGTTATTATCTGTGCATGCCATCATCGACTGCTATCATAGAAGGATTGAATTCTCCAATTTGGATGGATGGTGTGTGGCTTTTGTTGGGGAGCAGAGTTTTTAGGAGAGGATTCGAATTGTGGAGCCACTCCTTTCTATGCTAAACGAGATGTCAGTAGTGTCAGAAGACACATGAATTATTGATTTCCTAGAGGTCATAAGAGAATTCCCTGATGTCTTTCCTGATGAGGTTGTGACTCTACCCCCTCGACATGATGTTGAGTTTGGGATAGACTTACAGCCTGGTGACCGCCTGATCTCAATATATCCTTATCGGATGGAACATTCTAAGTTTCAGGAGTTGCAGATTCGTATTGACGATCTGATGGATAAGGGCTTTGTTCAACCCAGCGTCTCACCGTGGGGTGCTCCAATTTTGTTCGTAAAGAAGGCAGATGGTAGTATATGACTATTCATAGACTACCGAAGGTTGAATCAGGTGACGATCAAGAATCGTTACCCCCTCCTGAGGATAGACGATCTCTTAGAACAGCTGAGGGGAGAGGGTTGGTTCTCTAAGATCGATCTGCGGTCTGGATACCACCAGTTGAGAGTGAAGGAAAGTGATATCTCGAAGACGACTTTCAGGTGCAGATATGGCCACTTTAAGTTCGTGGTCATGCCATTTGGAATTACAAATTCACCAGCTACTTTCATGAACCTCATGAAATCTATTTTCTGAGAGTTTCTGGACCAGTTCATTGTGGCGTTCATCGATGACATCCTTATCTACTCAAGATCAAAGGAAGAACATGTTGAACATCTTAGGGCAGTTTTGGGAGTCCTTCGACACCATCATATTTATGGGAAACTATCTAAGTGAATGTTTATAACACAAGAGGTACATTTTCTTAGACACTTAGTGTCTTAGAGGGGAATAGAAGTAGATCCATCGAAGGTTGAGGCAGTCGTTTCATGGAAAGCGCCCAAAAATGTGGCAAAAGTTCGTAGTTTCCTGGGTTTGGCAGGATATTATCAGAGGTTTGTGCCCAACTTCTCTCGAGCTGTAGCTCCATTGACAACTTTGACTAGGAAATACCAGGCCTTCGTGTGGAGCGACCAGTGCGAGAAAGATTTTGGCTACCTAAAGAATAAGCTGGTTAGTGCTCCAATACTTAGATTACCAGAGTAAGGGGTGTTGTTTGAAGTATTCTGTGATGCTTCTGGACTTGGGTTGGGATGTGTGATGATGCAGCAGTTAGGAGTAATCTCTTATGGGTCTAGGCAGTTACGTCCTCATGAATGTAAATATTCCACCCATGATCTGGAGCTTGTGGCTGTGGTGTTCGCATTGAAGTTGTGGCGGCATTATCTCATCAGAGAGAGCTTTTTGGTCTTCTCAGATCACAAGAGCTTGCGTTATATCTTTTCCCAGCAAGATCTAAACTTACGGAAGCAAAGATGGGTTGAGTTACTCCAATATTAAGACTTAGATATCTCTTATACCGAGGGAAAGGGAAATTTTGTGGCTGATTCCCTAAGCAGGAAATTACAGAAGGATGTGATTTGGGAATCTGCAGATGCTTGGAGAGCGATGGAAGAGTTAGCGGCCTTGCACTTGGATGCAAGGGTGGAAGGTGGAAGGGGATGTCTATTTCAGATGAATGTAGTTCCCTCCTTAGTGGTGCAGGTGGAAGATTCTCAGTGGAGGGACTCAGAGGTGGAAGTGATGAGGGATCATGTTTATCAGGGAAATGCTCCTGAGGAATGATCGGAAGATGGTCAGCATCAGATGCTTTTCCATGGAAGGATTTTCATTCCGGAGATGATGCATAAAGGTTTTCTCCGTGATTTACATGGCTCGGCTTTAGCGGTACATCCTGGGGTCTCAAAGATGTACCAAGGGCTGAGGAGACAGTTTTGGTGGCCTGGGTTAAAGCGGGTGGTGGCAGAGTTTGTAGCAAAGTGCCTCATGTTTCAGCAAGTAAAGGTTGAACACCATTTTCTTGGAGGGCCGTTACAGCCATTAGATGTTCCTGAGTGGAAGTGGAATGACATATCGATGGACTTTGTCACAGGTCTACCCAGGGATCAGGGAGGCTATGATGCCATCTGGGTAGTGGTGGATCGGTTGACAAAATCAGCACACTTCTTGGAGATTAAGGAGTCGAGACCGGTGATCACCTTAGCCTAGAGGTAAGTTGATGAGGTAGTGTGGTTGCATGGGATCCCGAGATCTATTTCCTCCAATCGAGACACGCGGTTTACCTCACGAGTCTGGAGGGGATTACAGCATGCCTTTAGCACCCAGCTACACCTTAGCACTGCTTTCCACCCCTAGACAGATGGTAAAACAGAACGAATGATCCAGACATTGGAAGACATGCTGCCGGAATGTGTTCTGGATTTTGGGGGATCATGGGCACAAAACATACCTCTAGTGTAGTTTGCTTATAACAATAGCTTCCACTCCACTATTGGTATGACACCATTTGAGGCCTTGTATGGAAGGTCATGTCATTCACCTGTTTTCTGGACAGAGATTGGGGAAATAGTTGTTCTTGGGCCAGAAGTGGTGCAGGTCACTACTGAGAAGGTTCAACTTGGGCGTGAGAGGATGAAGGCAGCCTAGGACCGACATAAGTCTTATGCCGATCGTAGGAGGAGACCCTTGGAGTTTGAGGTTGGGAATCATGTGTTCTTGAAGGTTTCACCTTGACGTGGGCAGCGAAGGTTTGGGAAGGGGAGTATGCTCTCCCTTAGGTTCATCTGACCTTTTGAGGTGTTGGGATGAGTTAGTGAAGTGGAATATCAGCTGGCATTTCCACCTCAATTGGAGAAAGTTCACAACGTCTTTCACATTTCACAGGTTCGTTGATATCTACACGACGACTCCCACGTCATCGATTGGGGAGAATTAGATGTCGATGACAATGCAAACTTCATAGAATGACCAATCAAGATCGAGGATCGTAAGGATAAAGTGCTTCATGGAAGAACCATCCCCTTGGTTCGTGTGTTGTGGAGGCATGGTGGCCTGGAAGAGAGAACTTGGGAGAGGGAGTCCCATTTACGCGTTCAGTACCCAGAGCTGTTTTGACTTCCTTGTTGTTTTTTTCTGATCCTTGAGTTATTGTACCTTGTGATTTAATATATGGAATGCATGAATTTCTTAGCTATTAGATGATATATTCCCTGTTCTCTCTATGTGTGTGTACGAATGTGTGATGATGGAAAAACCTGACTGCTAATCAGGACGCATTAATGTGGATGCGATTAAACCCGTGCGAGCGAGTTAGTGCCGCCCAAATCAGATAATATCCTAACATGTAGGAGGTGACTCCCTGACTCATGTGTTGTATAGTGTGATCCTTGTGCTTGTTGTGAATGTTTGTGGTTGATAACTCTTGGGAGAGTATTCCGGGATGTAGGGGGAGGGTTCTGTTCCAGCTTTCTAACAACTCAGGGGTTTGCCCTTGAGAAGTATCTTTAGAGGGAGGTTGTTTGGACCCCACTTTTCTCCTTTATGGGTTCCTATATTCTCGGGGATGAGAATAGTTTGAGAAGTATCTGATGTAATGGCATGGGTTTTTGGGGTCCATTACTTGGTAAAAATTTTGATGTTTGAGGTGTTCTTGGTGGTCTAGAAGGCCATCCCAGCTTCTCGGTGACTCCTAGTGGTAGCCTTGTCCTACCGGTAGCCTTGGAAACCGGTGGATCTTGGCTACCTATGGCTCTCGGCTACTGGTGGCTCTTGGATACCGGTGGCTCTCGGATAGCGGTGGATCTCGGCTACCGGTGGCTCTCGGCTACCAGTGGCTCTCGGCTACCGGTGGCTCTCGGCCACCGGTGGCTCTTGGCTATCCATCCCTCTCGGCTACCAGTAGCTGTTGCCAACCGGTAGCTCTCGGCTACCAGTAGCTATCACCTACCCCCCACAGGTTTTCCAGTAGCGTCTCTTTTTTACACAAATTGGGTTTTAAACCATGTTTTGACCCCTTTAAGCCCATTTTAAAGCCCATTAATGGAGTTTAAATTAAATGATTGGTGAGGTACCCTCCTTAAATAAAACACCATGTTGTGTGTGTCAGTTTAAACCACCCTGAAAGGCGGGGAACTTTTAAGTTACGTGTGGGGTGGCCCAGCCGCGTGGTCAACCCACGATCCCGCTTCTTCCACGGTTTCGAGTTTTTCTCCATATCGTAACCATACAGGGGATGATGTATCTCAGTCTTTATAATCAAAAGTCTTCTCTTTCTCCCTGAGTTTATTTTTCTATGACCCTGCGCTCGGAGTACCCTTCCTCCCGACGAGTCGTACCCCCATTGCAAAGTTTTCCTTGATCGCGTTCCGTGGAGTTCATGCTACCCTTGTTTTCTGATTTCCACGCGAGGAATTAACGTCGATCCTTGAATAATCAGGTATGGATTTTCTCCTTCATGTCTCCTTTATGTGTATCATGAGGGGTGGGAATGCCTTGGTCTCTGTGGAAATTGACGAAACCCAACTTAATAAAGATAATGAACGAACCTTTAAGGAATGAAGGGGGGGGGGGGGTGTGATCGATGTCCTTCTGTGCTCTTTTATTGTTGATATGTGTTGTGATTTATACAGTACTATTATCACTAAAAATCATGGTCATTGGTGGTCTTTCATTATTCACTAATGAACCTCGGTGTTCTTGGATGTTTAAATAACCGTAACGTGGAATTGGTTAATTATGTATACTCAGTTAAATATATTGAAAGCACCAGGATTAACCCTTTTTTTGTGATAACCTCAGTTAAAGTACAATGCAATTGAAACCAAGGAGTGTGTTAAATATTTTAAATCTGAAAATACCTATGTGGGACTACCTTGTGTTGGTGGTAGTGGTTTGGTTGTTTTTCCTTCACGGGCTGATTACGGGTGACTTTATGGTTTTCTTGGATGGGATCCCCTGTTGTACTTTCGCTAGTTGTGAATATGAGGCTGTGGGGGGGGGGGGGGGTTACTCTGCTTATATCAAGAATTGGAGTGGGATCCTTTGTTTTTGAGAAACCGTTGGCTTCTGGAGTTTGGGGACATGGGGCTGTGTCTCAGGGTTGTTTTTTTCCTGTACTTTTAGGGATCTCACTTGATCCATAGTTGTTGTGACTTCACAAGGGGACCAGGTGTGAATGCTTATTTTACTTGATGTTTTTCCTTTATTCCATTTTTTTGTTTCATCTTTGAATGTGTTTGTTAGATTGTCTATTAGTGAAGGGATTAACCCATATTGAACTGTTATGAATAATAACTTGAACAGGGGAACTGGGAACTGTTTGTTGTGTGCCTGTTTTCTGACGCAGCAGTGCTTGTGTACCTACTTGAATCTGTTTGAGGATCCATAGGTTGGGCTGTGTGTTGGTATATATATATATATATATATGTATAATTGTATGTTTTGTGTTCAGTCTCACCCCACCCGCGTTGGGCACTTAGTGTCGGACACCCCATTTCATGGGGAAGGGAATTTCCCCCTCGTTACTCTCCTTCCTGCTCCCTCTTCCCTCGGCTGTGATGGCTGGAGGTGACCTTACACCCAAGATTCTTCGGGTAGGTTTTGTTTGGTAAGTTGTTATCCTAGGTGTTTTCGGGCAAGGGTTCTGTTTAGGGTTTGTTTTCCCAGGTGTCTTCGGGATGAGGCCAAGGTGTTTTCGGGCAGGGATGGATGGTTGTGAGGCCCAAGTGTGTGTGGGAAGTGAAGTATGGTTGTGAGTACTAGGTGTGTGCGGGCAAGGATGGATGGTTTTGAGGCCCAAGTGTGTGCGGGCAGGAAAAGCGTGGTAGCGGCAGGACGTTTGCCGTTAGGGATGAGCAGCTAGCTAGAGTGGGAAATAGTGGTGTGGGGTACCCAAATGTTTTCTTCTTTTACTATTACCTTACAGCTTGTGTTGTTTGGTGAGCATGTCTGGTGAGGTGGGATGGATAGACTCTTTGATAGATGTTGGTTTCTCTGTTTCTCACAGGACTTTAGTATTTCTCTCCACTTGTGCACGAGAGCTATAGATTTTTTCTACTGAGTATGCTTTGTATGCTCACCCTACGTTTACTTTCAGGTTGTCAGGAGGACTTCGGAGGCCGTGCGGGACCTTACTAGTCTTGACATTGGAGTTGCTGTTGGTCGTTTTTGTTTTCTGCTTCACCTTTTTTTTCCTGTTGGTTTGTACTTTGGAGTTCTTATACCTTGTTTAGTTTTATTATTAAAACATGCATGTAGTTTGGTTTTCTTTTTAGTGTTCTATAATTGGTGGTGTTTGGTGTTTACTCATTATTTCTCCCAATCTTGGTTAACTAAAAAGGGTAATGCCTCCCATATTGTGAAAATGTTACACCCTTGGTGCTAGTCGCCACTCCGGGGCCTACTGGAGGTGGGACTCGGGGGTCATTATCTCATCTTCAACTTGAAGAATGAAGGGAGGGGGCCTTTTCCGACCCTTCCATCATCTTTCTGATGGTGGGTCGTGACATAGGTGAATCAAAACAATATCAAATGTATTATGGAAGATTTATGGGGATTCTAAAAATAAAATCAACCTGATGAACCATGTTATATAGAAAACTCATTACAATTAGAAAGAAAAAACCACTAATCTTTCAAGGTGACTCAGGTCCCAAGTAAGTGGAAGAATAGTTTGGCAGGATAAATAAAATCTTTGATTTCTTTGGAAACCCAACCATAATCAATGTGAGACTAAAGTGTATATTCTCAAGTACCATACATGAACATGGTGGGACCTATATGTTGAAGCTAAATTTGTCCAAGGTATCACTTGGGAAAAATTTGAGGAGTTGTTTAATAATCAGTTAGGATTGTATCCTTTTTGAGTGTCAGGAATAATATACTTCTTCTAAGTAAAGAAAATAAACCTCTAAACTATGGAATATCAATCCTAATTTAATTAACATTATTTTTTTCACTAGAAGTGGTAGCTAATGACTCACTCAAGGAATGGATGTTTTATGAGAGTCTGTGATTACACATTCATCCTCGAATAGTGAAGTTTTCCATTAAAAATTACATATCCATCTTAAAAAAGAAATGATGTTAGATAATGATATCACTAGTAATATCAGTATAGGGAATACCATTTTCCTATAAAACATAGTCGAGAACTATTGGGTAGGAAATAATCATATAATTGAAATTACAAGGCACAAGAGATCCAAACTACTAGATTCATTTATTTCCCCCCACATCAAACTAACCAACTAGTTGTTTCCAATATGGTTCATTCAAACACATAATGTGGGAAATCATGTCACTACCTTTTCACCATCATAACTATGGTTTAAATTTTCTTCTTATATTATATTGTACAAATATATGAAATTAAAATGATGGTGATGTCCTTACTATGGAACACAATTCTAATTATGAACCACTATTATAACATCAAATCAGTTCTCACCCTTAGAATCGAGGTACTCAGGATTATTCTAGAAACACCTAGACACCTCAATAATGATCACCTCAACATAAAAGTAAGAACCAGTTAGGATGAGTGAATAAAAAAACATTTAGAGATAATATAGTTATACTGAACTAAGGTGTTGGTCCCTAAAAAAAGTTATGTACCATTTTTCTTAAATCTACTCCAATGAATGTTTTGTTTGACATCTTTTATTACCATTATTTTATTTCTTATTGGGTAGTAAAATAAATTTTCTTGTTTGTGGTGATGATTCCTCATGTTATGAGCATCAAGACACCTCTAAGTAAATGGTAGTGTAAGGGTTTTAAATCTTCACCATGTCACATCACCAATAAATCAATATTTTTTTTTATAATTTCCCTCTCTTAAAAATGTGTATCTTTTATCTCATCTTGTAAATGAATTAACTAGAATAATTCAATGATAATATTGGATTCTATGCTCAATAGATGATTTTTACTTCTCATATAGGAGTTGTTGAGTTACTCAAAGGGTAATGTGACATTAATTTGGATGGAGATGGTTATTTATTGGAATTGGTTGGGATCATCTCATATAAAATATAAGTGATAACCTTGGGTCCTATTGATGTAATTGAATATAGGGATTTTTCTAGAATATTAGATCAATACCTTGACATATATCTGGATAACTTGACTCATCTACCACTTCAAAAGAAAGTGGAATTTTCTATCAACCTACTCCCAAGGATGAATCTTATTTAGTTTACGTCATATAGAATAGAACCAAAACAATTACTAGAGAAGAAGGTCCAATTGGAAAAATTGGAAAACATGGTTTTTATTAGACTAAGTACATCAACTTGGGACACTATAGATATATTTATTAAGAAGGAAGATGAAACACTTTAATTTTTGGTAATTATCAGAAGTTGAATCATGTTATGATTAATAATCAATATCTTCTTCTTCATATTGATGATATATTTGATCAATTGAAGGGATCAAAGTGGTTATATAAAAGTTAACTCTAATAGAGGTTCGAAATTTTCATTTTATAGAAGAG
The DNA here is from genome assembly GCA_963277665.1 of Viscum album. Lineage (NCBI taxonomy): Eukaryota > Viridiplantae > Streptophyta > Magnoliopsida > Santalales > Viscaceae > Viscum > Viscum album. Next base: position 400,999,494 of record OY728148.1, read on the forward strand.
GATATCTCTAATATACCATTTAGAAGATATTAGGACACACTAAATACTTGTTCATTCCATTTGGTCTCACTAATTCTCTAATTGTATTCATGGAATTAATGAATTATATCTTTCATAAACACCTTGATTTTTTTGGTATTCATTGATGATTTCTTAATATAGTCCTACATAGAAGATGATCAAGAGGATAACCTGGATATCTCATTAGGTACATTATGAGATCACCATATTTATGAAAAATTCTAAAATTGTGACCTATAGATATAATAATTTCACTTACATTATCATGATATCTTGGAAAAAGGAATATCAATTTGTCCTAATAAAATTAAGGCCATAATTGTTTTGGAAACCAACTTATAATTTCTTCGAAATATAGAGTATTCATGGATTATTAATATATTATCATCACTTTTTTTTCAGATTATTCACATATCACTTCTCCCATAACTGCATTTACAAGGAAGTTTAGTCTATTCAACTTGAGGGATGATTTTTGAAAATATTTTATAGAATTCTATGAAAATATCTCTTTTTCACTTATCCTTATCTTTACCAAACTAGGTGAGGGATATATTGTCTTTTGTGAAGTATCTGAATTTGGTTTAGTATGAATTATTATATAGGGTGATGTTTTCATAGCTTAAAACTTATGAATTTTAATGATACATATAAATATCTATCCAACCCATTATCTATAAAAAGTTGTAGTTGTCTATAGATTTAAAAAAGTTCTACTTTCTATTAGGATAAAAGTTCACTACATTTTTAGATCACAAAATCTTGAAACAAATTTTTCTTAAAGGTTACTATATATAATAAAATGATTCTAGATGTAATATATCTAGATGTTTGACTATGAATTAGTTTATAAATACATTATAGGGAATTATATAGTTAATTATTCAAGTAATAAGTCATATAACCAAGTGATCAGATAAGCCCATGACCAATGGAAACTAATGGTAGAAATTAATGATATTCACTTTGAACATGGTGAGTATAACATTGTTGATTATTTATTCCTAGTCACTCTTATTCCTTTAATTGTTTAAAAATTAAAATATGATCAATAATAATACCCTTATTTTATTAGGATGAGGTAAAACCTCAATGGAAGAGAGACCATTGATGAATGAAAAAGGTATGAAAATTTGGTGCTATTCTTTTAGGATTATATGATAGTTTCACCATCATATTAAGAAAAAATAATTTATTCACATGAAACTTCTAAGTGGTACATATAAAAAGGTATTTATAAAATGTATAGTGTAATGACGTACCATTTTTTATGGTTTATATGTAGTATAAGGAGGTCAAGTATGTTGTGTGGTGCCTCACCTATCAACAAGTTACAGTTGATCATCAACAACTAATCAGAATGTTACAATAATTTCTTATCCTATATAAAAGTGGGATTAGATTTTGATGAACCTTTTCCCTTGAATATTGATAAAAATTTAGAATCATGATTCCATTTGGGTGATTATGGACTGACATATGAAGTTGGAAAACTTCATTCCAAATCGGGAGATGAATAATTTATATAAGATGGCATAGATCATTGTACAGAAAGTGGTGAAATTTAAAGGGGTGAAAATTTATATTTTATTTGAATAAGACCCCATATTTACCTCATATTTTTTGTTCTCTTAATAATAGGACCTTGGAACCATGTTTTCCATGAGGATGATATATCATCCTCAAATAGATGGCCAGTCAGAGCACCCAATTCAAACTCTAGATGATATGCTAAGAAATTTTTGTATGAATTTAGTTATTTATCGGAAGATCATTTTTATTTGGTTGATTTTTCCTATAACATTAGTTATATTTCCATAATACATATGGCCCCGTATGAGGAATTATTTGACCGTCCATGCTGTTAGGTAGAGATAGGGGAAATGAACTTATTAGACCGATCCTTGTGCACAAGACAAACGAGAAGATAAAAATGATTAGGATGAGGATTGAAATATATCACATATTTTATAAATATTCTATATATAATAGGCTTTATCCATTTTCTTTTAATGTGGAAAATTATTTATTCTTATGATTTTTTATGAAGTTGGGGAATCTCCATTTGGTTAAGAAAGGGAAATCAGACCCACAATATATTATGAATTTTGATATTCTGGGAAATATTGGCGAGGATTCTTATCATTTATCTCTAACATTGATATTATCTTGGTTTATAATATTTTCCATATCTCACAATTAATGAATTATAAGACTGAACCTACCCAAGTCATTAGCCTGGACCTTATTACTCTGGATCCTTATGCGACATTTATTTACACCCTAATTTATATTATATATAAGAAATATAAGTTCTATCATGGAATATATATATATGGAGAAGTTATTTTGGAAACATGGTCAAATATAATAAGATACTTGGGAATATGATATGGATATTCCATTCCAATGGACAAAACTTTTCTTAAATACTGAAAACTTCCAGCTTTACGAGGATGGAAAACCCAATGATGGGGAGAATGTAACACCCCTAGTTTTATGTATATTATTATTATTTTATATTTTTTCCTAATAATTAGGTAACTTTTGGGGTAAGGAAGCAGTGGATTGAAGGTGGGTGAAAAATGTTGTGTGTAGGATTCTGAGGATTCACCACTTTGTGGGATCGACAATGATGAATTTTGTAGTCTCAAGAATTTTTTTCCTCTATGTTTGGGATTCTTAGACGCTATAGGTAATTAACCATGAAATAGTGGCTATAATTTTTTTTTTCTGTGTATAGTTGATATGGAGCTCACGTATTAGAAATTGGAAGACAAAACTTCCCTATGGAAGGGAATGGTGGTTTCATAAGGTCATTCTAGCAAGGGTGTTGTCAAAAATGTATTAGTAAAATTAAAAACACCATGTTATATAGTTTGGTTCTATCAGAATATAATTGTATATGAATCACCTAAAATGGTTTTGATGAATGAATATTACTATAGTCTATGGTATGATTCTGATCATCATGGTTTTTGAAATAGCCCATATAGTCTCCAAACAGTTGTGGGGGGATAATGAAACACATTCAATATATAAACAAAGGGTGAGATTTTTAGGTTTATTAAATTCTATTTTCAATCTATTTCACCCCAAAATAACTATCATTCTCCATATCCTTTATTTTGATCCTAATCCAGTCACTTCTAAAGGTGTTTTTGGATGATATCCTTCATGATGATGTTCTACCTCTTGGTTTTCTACAGTGAAATTGGATTCATGGAAGTTATATTCTCTATCAATCTAATTTTATATATAACTAAAATGATTTGGTTTTATAAGACTTATACAATTTATTTTATATCAAACTTCATAATTAAACCATTGATATCTCTTATAAAGTATGTTGTGGGTTTTAAGTAACATGTGGTTTAAAAAAAATACATTTTGAGGATATAATAAAAATATAAATGTGTTTACATATATATGAAGACCTAATAATGAGGTAGTGTGACTTATTGATTCATAAAAAAGGACTCATTGGGTTAGGATTGGACAATGTTCAAATTTTGGATACACAAAGATTTTACTACAAAGTGGTGACTTGGTTTTTGAGGGACGGTTATTGCTTGTGGGTTTCAGATGTTGAGTGGGACAACTTTTTTTGGTGGTACATTGGGTGTGTGAGTTACATTGGTGTGTGTTCATGACATGGGAGACCTTCATGGTGTGTATTATCTTTCACTACTACTATATCTATATATTTACTATCCATGTTATCCCCATATAAATTTTATATATATATATATATATATATTGCGATTAGAATTGTTCTTGTATTTTTTTTTGTGTGGGAAGCCTTAGGTATGACCTAATGGGTTGTATACTCACCCATTACATATGCACTTTGGAGAACATTTGGAAATTATTTACCATGATTCTAGTAAAGTGAAGATCTCATAATTTTCTATTAGAAAATTATAATGATATAATCAAGTCCTTTATGAGTTATATCTTTGATATAGTCTTATAGTGGAATCATCATGGTGTCACATCTGTGCCTCAGGGGTCTTTTACATATTGGGATTTTATATAATTTCTTTTATAGTTTTTTCTGTTGTGTCTCTGATTCAAGTATTATTCTATAATTGAGATTTTAGTTGGTATTTATATTATTCGTCATGTTTACTACTTCCTACTATGTTAATATATTAATTTTTTTGTTTTTTTGTAAGGTAAAATTATCCCCCATGATTTATTAATTACCATGGAATTTATTTCCATAATTTGGTGTGTGAAGGATGTCACATAAGGCTAGTGTCATCTTGGTCCTTCCCAAGATAATGGTTCATGTTAATATGTTACCAATGACATCGGTTTGGTGCAGTATGTTAGCTGGGATCCATAGTTGTAGAGATATAATGTCTCAAAAAAAAAGAAATTTATTTATAAAAATTCATACAAAACATATTTATACTAAACTTCATGCTACCATGGTGGTTTGGGTATAAAGAGTGTTATGAATCACTTCTAGGGTTTTAATCACCCCATCATTATGGTTTTAACCATTGAGATTTATGTATCATATATTATTAAAGATACTTCCCACTGAGAATGCATCATTAATATGATATTTAATAATATTTATTGTTCTGATTTGGTGTACGTAAAAATTATTATAAACAAATTATTCAGTTATGATTATTTTTTATGACAATAGGAGGATGCTTCCCATCAGAAGAAATTAAAACCATAAAGTGGATAATGATGATAATTTAGTTCCCCTTGAACCATAGGTGAATCAAAAACTTGTTAGAGGAATCATAGAAGCTTTCATGTCCATGAAAAAGGAAAATTTACCTAGAGAACCATGTTATATGGACATCTAATTTTGATTCCAAAGTTTGAACTGACTAATATTTTAGGGTGACACAAGACTTGAGAAATAATAATAATGACTTTATAGGATGAATAGAATATTTAATTTCTTGGGAATACAATATAAAATCAAAGTGTTTATTTAAAAATATATTCTTGAGTGTCTAGAATAGAAATTGTGGGATATAACTATTCAAGAAAAATTTATCCATGGTCATACATGGAATGGATTTGAGGTGTTTCTAATAAAAAATTCAACATGTTTTCATTTTTATTGTCATAATTAATGAACTTATTCCAATTAAATAAATTAAGCCTCTTAGTTACAAAAAATGAAGTTTTATTTTACTATATTGATCATTTTTCACACAAAAATGGCATCCAATGACTCACTCAAGGAATGGATGTTCAATGTAGTTATGCAATTAGAAATTAGTTCTTGAGTGTTGATGTTTCACATTGAAAATTACACAGGCATGATAAAGAAAAATAAATTGTGGTAGAGAAGAATATAACTATGAACATATGTGGAGGGAATACTTTCTTCCACCCATATAAAGTTTGGAACAATAGAGTAGGAAATAAAAACATAAGGGAAAGATACTATTATGGTAGCAGAGAACCATAAAACCAATCTGATGGTTCAATTTATATTCCATTTCATCACAGAAACCAACTAGGTCATTTCAATCATGGTTCGTCAGAAAATATAATGAGGGAATAAAAAACACCACCACAACAATTTCATAATTGTGTTTAGAAATGTAATATCAAGAGATATTATATAAATATCCAAAATTAAATGGGTTTTGATGGTTCTATCATGAAACATGATTCCAATTCTCAACTAGGACACTCATTTCAAACCAGTTCACACCATCACAATCGAGGTACTCAGGGATATGTCAATACACCTCAAAAACCTCAGTAGCAAATGTCTCTACATGGTAGTAGGAATCAATTAGGGGGAGGGTATAAAAATATTTTTAGATATAAATATATTATCCCAACCAAAGGTCCATTGATGGTGTGAGGTACCACTATTCTTAACTCTTTCCTAATTCATGTTTTTTTAACTCCAGTTCTTCAAATTATTTTATTTCTTCTCTGGTTGTAAAAAACTAGTATTTTCTATGGAGATGATACCTCACATTATTATAGTTAATAAACCTCTATGGAAACATGAGATATATGTTTTAACTATTCATTATATTCTATATCTACTGAATCAATATGGGTTTGTTGGAGTTCACTATCTTAGAAATATAAATTTTAGATCTCATTTTGGGAATGGATTGGCTTATTTATTTAAAGGATCATATTTATTGATACTCTCAATGATTCTATTTTATATATCCTAAAGTGTTGTTCAGTTATTAAAATTGGAATGATAAATTAATGTAGAAATAGAAGGTGGATGGGACTATATCATATCCAAAGCAAGTGATCAATTTAGGGTTTATTGATATAACATAACATAATTATTTTTCTAGAAAGGTAGATTAATAACCTGATGTATTTCCTGAAAACTTTTGTAGTCTAACAACTAAAATGGAAGTATAATTTTTTATCAACCTATGCATAGGAAGCAATTCTATTTTACTTCAATAATATATAATGAAACCAATAAAATTAAAATAGGTGAAGGTCTAACTGGAATAATTAGAATGCAAGTGTTTTATCATACCAAGTATGTAACCATGGACTACTCTAGTTCTATTTATTAAGAATTAGGATGGAAATCTTTGACATTGTGTTGATTATCATAAAACTAATCAAGTTATAATAAATAATCTATATCCTCTTCCATTAATTGATGATTTGTTTCATCAGTTGAAGGGAGTAAAGTGGTTTTCTAAAATTGATCTTTGATCGGGGTACCACCAACCCCGAGTAAAAAATAGGATATCCACAGGGCAAATTTTAGAATCCGTTATAGCCACTATGAATACTTGTTTAGGACCTTTGGTATCACCAATGAGCTTTTAGTCTTCATAGAATGTCTATTCCATGTATTAGTGTTATAAAAATATGTTTTTGTTTTTGTTTTTATGGCTATATGATTCCAAATGTATACTTTACAAGTGTTGTAAATATACATGATTTTAGTATCAAGTGAATAATTGATAGAACTATTAGTTTTTATCCAAGTGATGAAGAAAAGATATGTTATATAAATTATTTCCATGAGAAGGAGTTCATAAATATCATATTGATTTATGTATAAGATGTGTATAGTCATATCATTTATATTATATGATAAGAGGTGTTGTTTTTTAACAAAGTTATGTTAAAAATATGAGATAATGGATTGAATACATGTGTTTTATCAAATATTAGATTCAATAAACTATTTTAAAAATGAGGCAAGGATTAAAATGTTTTATCCATGATAAAATGTTTATCTAGATGTTTGTTAAAATATGAGGGAAGTTATTCTTACCATCTATAAGTGGAATATTTTGATGAATTGTCTTATTTTTAGAGTGAAATTCTCTAAAAACATATAATTCGCTATATATTATGTAACTAATAGTTTATTTATTAAATATTCATAAAAAATGAAATAATTTTGACTTTATAACACAATGGAGTTTTTTTCATAACATATTTTTATGAATATAATGTAGTGTAAAATAGTGACATGACCTAACCAACTGGGACCCCACCTGAGCCTATGGTATGTCATGTTTATTACCCCAATATCTTTTATAACAGTCTACATGATGGTGATTAGTACCATGTACGAATATCTTATAATATGGGATGCTTTGTCATTAATTTACCTATAAGAGATACATATCTCTAATTAATAAAACAAAAATCAATTCTACCATGATATATATGTATACAATAAAAAAAATCTATATACAACACATGAATGAGATATCAAGTATAAATACATCACCTTAAAGGAAGATACAAAGTAACCATAAATTCGAAAATCCTATGAATCTGACAGATAAAAAATACAAGAATAATCATCCAATTTTTGCGTAATCATAGAACGGTCTCTAGTTGCAATGGTCACTTCTATTGTAATAGACCATATACATCACCAAGAGTCACTATTCATCTACTCTGAATAAGACAAACTAACTCCACATACACTAAGATCATCTTAAAACTTATGAATCATTTTCACAGGCACACTATGCATGGGAATAAATCTCTTTCATGGTTGGGTATAGAAAAACCCACTATGATTCCCCAAAAACCCAAAAAAATAATTGTTCAGCTAAAATGTATGATATTTAAATGTAATATGGAGGTAATCATGGAAAAAATCCAATTATGCTCAATAAATGATATTCTCAAGAGCATTGGGAAGTTCCAATCATCCCAAATCTAACCCATTAATATCTAAATCTAATGAGAAACTAGGGATTCTCAAAGAAAAAAATAACCCATATAGTTTGATTTTGATAATATAGAGGTATATCACATATTAAAGGAAACTAAGGGGTGTTTAAGTAATCAAAAGTATATAAGTATCTTTTTATCCCATCCTTTCTTCCACACAACCAATAAAATTTATTTAGGGGAAATACACTACTCAATAACTCATACACATCATTCTTAGAAGTAACCAACCTACTATTCTCTGTTATGATAAATCCCATACCACCTTACATGGAGTTTTATTAGTGGAAAAACATTTCATTTGAGGGAAGATTTATTGGTTGGGGGTGATAGTAGACCCCGAATGAAGAACCACACCTAGATAAAGAAATAACAGATGGGGGAATGATCTAAATTCATAGATAGAGGACCCAAAATTGAGTAACACACAACTGGTAGGAGGAAGATAATATTTAACCATTTTTAATATGGGGGATCTATTCTTTTCTAAAAACATATAATTTTGATCTTTTTTGAAAAATACTTAGTATAGGTTTTTTATTTTCTCCTAATAATTATCTGTGAGAAAATAGTGAATAAAATTTCACACAATCATTGCATGTCATGTGGAATCCTTTGGCTTGCCCCATGGAATGATGAAGGGGGCCCCATGAATTCCAAAATAGGAGTGTGGAACCCACTCAATCTACATTTACCCTCTTCTCTATGTGTTTTACTCATGATAGGTCAGTGACCTGACTCAGATACCAATACCGCTCAGATATCCTTTCTGATTGTGCCTTTCTTGCCACTTGGAAGGAAAAGGGACATCCAATTCAAGTTTTATCAAGTGGAATAGCCAGATAAGGAACTAAAACTACCTCTTATTCCATGTATTATTACCTAGCTTTAACCTCTTACATTATGAAATTACATCTATCCTCAACCTGATTCTCCACCCAGGCCACTGCATAAACCATCAGCAACTATCACGGCTAGCCATACTATTATGCCAAATTTTTTTGAGCCATGAATATATTCCATTTCTCTCTGTCACACCATATCCCCCTCATTCAAAACCATACATCAAGTAATTTTAGTATAGATGGTCCTATATCATCCACATATGAATAGAAGAGAGAGGAATGGTGATAAATAGTAGAGATAGGGGAGAATATTTTACTCTTATCATTCATTGTTGATTTACCAATAGATTCACATAAACTCTGAAATTTTTTGTTAATAAATTATTCTACTTAATAATATAAGGTTTTTAGATCAAGATACCATTGAGGATAAAATAATTAAGTTCCAGGATCAATAACTGACAATGAGAATTAAGCATGATATTTAGCTAAATGAGTCTCCCTAATCAAATAAAAAATAATAAAAGTTTCAAAATGAGAATTCAACATGGAAATAATGAAAAATAGATAAATAAAATAATAAAAAATACCTACATAGATATTGGATTGTTTTTTATGAGGACTATATCTGCATCAACTTCCTTTAGTGATAATGATGATATATTATTTAGTTATCTATTCCACTTGATTTTACCAACACCTCTTTAAGATCTATCTCTATATATTTTCTCTAATTATAGGGGTTTGGTGGAATACCCAAGGATAAGATATAAATATTAATATATAACATAAACCTAGGTCACCAATTTCATTAATATAAAAATAAAAAATAAACAAATTTATACATTTAATCCTCCTGTAATCATCACACCCAATGTTCTAATTGAAAATGAAACTGACACCACTCCTAGAGAAAAACCCTAACTATGGACATAAATGTGGTGATAATTTTACCATCTAGCACCAAATTTAGAAGGAAAATTATAATAATAAATAACATGTTCACAAGATAAATAAGATATTTTTATACCTAATATATTTTTATCAAATCCCCACCACACCCAAACTTCCACACTATCATAGACTGAGGGTAGAAAACACTTCTCAAAATCAATGGAACCATCAAATATTCTTTATGAGGTTGTGTTCATGGATAAATTTATCATTTTAAAATTTAATTGGTCCCAATACTCTAAATCTCAAAATAGAGTTAAGTCTCATCTACCAAAAATAAAGGACACTGCATATTCTCCACCATAAAAACTTTTCATCCCCAAAAAATAAATAAATTGAGCTTCATACATATTAGTCTCCTAAACAATATCATTTGGAAAACAACCCACCTTCGCAGATGCCTCCTTTTTTATGGAGGTATGATCTCTAAAAAAATCTAGTACTTAACCACCTAGGAATGAAACATCTTATTTCATCCATAAAGAAAAGTACTCATACCATCTCAAATCATGACCAATGTAGAATATTTCCTCCACTCTGGGAGAGTTTTTTGAAGCCTCTACACCTAAAACCCTTCTTCATCATGGGACCTCACAACCATTTTGGTTGAAGAGAATCCATTATGCATTGATTTATACCACATTATAATTCTCTACCAAGGTTAATTCTAGAGGGGGAACTGTTTAATATATCTTTTCCTATATATTAAAATCATGTTGTGATAATTACAAACATCTTAATTAATTTGGTTATGTTTTATGAGAAAGAAATTTCACTAAAGTTTGAAGTCAAATGAAAATATAAAAGTCATACATAGGGGTATATAAATTCCTACAAAAACTATTTTTTTGTAATTTTAAAGACATTAATTTTTTTTTAAATTCATACAAGTTTCATATGAATTAATAGTTTGTTTTTCAAAAATTACAAATATGATTTGTTTTTGTTATTTTTCTTATATCTATTTACTAATATTCTTTTGGAAAATATATTATTTGATTTATTTGTTTCATAATTACTTATTAATTAATTTTTATCTTTTTGAAGTAAATTAGTTGTTTTTCATAAAAAATTAAATTTATTTCATGAAGGATGAAGCATACATTAATATCTACACTGTATATTTTGAAATTGTATTTTTTCTTACAATAATGCAGGTAATATTTTCAAGCAGATTAAATTAATTTTTTTTTGTGAATTAAATATAAAATACATTTGAGTGATTATCTTGGAAATCAACATTGAAAAAAAATTTAATTACTTCATTGGTTTCACATGCATGTCTATTAATTCAAGAAATAAAATCTAAAATGGATAGAATATTATTTTTTCTATATATCCATGTGTGAAATATTTTGATGTTTATGTTAATGAGAAACTCTATAAATAAACCTTTATATAAAAAATATAGAGTATTTATGTGCCAAGGATATACAAGCTAGAAGATATCACACAATTAATACAATGTGAAAAATTTGAAGTGATCACTATTTATTTTTCTATCACTACTAATACATACATTCTTGCTGAACATTATCATGATACAATATAATACTCTCAATGTGTGATCAATGATACCAAGATATTTAGAAATCAAATAACTAAATAGTTTATTTTATGTTGTATTTTCTTATCATTTCTGTGTTCATAATTTTTGGTTTATGCTTTTTCATTTTAAATTAAGACCTTAGTGATAGATTATATGTCCCATTTAAAAGGTATGTCTAGTTTTTCCTTAGTCTGATAAAAATAAGGGGGTTCAGGTGTGCCCTGTTTCAAAAAAAAGGAAAGATTGGTTTTTATTCAAATTAAAAATGAATGTTATGTGTTATGCCTCCAATTAGGATAAAGTATGGTTTTGGGGTTGTGCCTGTAGGTGAGAAAAAAGAAGCATATTTGGTAATCACTCTAGGTGTGAAAAAGTTATATTGTAAGATTTATTCTCATTAAAAAGTGATATTCCATTTATTGGGTTTCATATTCGTACATTAATGGCGTGAAGAGTAAATATTGGATTACATTGATAGAAATTACTATAAAAAATATCATGTTAATATTTTATTTCCTTCTAGATATTAACTTATCATTGCTATTTTTTTAAAATTTAAAAATTGTTAAACTCAACCCTTATTTATCATTAAACCATACTTAGATTGGGACCAAACATTTGGTATTCAAAATTAACTCTTTTGAGGTTTTGATCATTTATATTCTTTGATAAATTTATTATTATTTATATTTCTAAAAATCTAATTTTTTCTCTAGAATATAAATTTTTTTTCAAAATATTTCTCATATGGAAATAAAATGTTATAGTGATGGATCAATTCCACAATGAAAAATATTTTTTTGGTGAAAATTATAGATTTTTGAAAGCCCAGAGGGAAGCCTACAACAATAATTTGGATCTAGAACACTGAGCCAATGTGGTAAAATGTTATAATCTTATCAAGACTAAACTAAACACCCTTACTTGTCAAGATATTATTACATATGATTTCATCTATATGGTGTCGTTTTTTTACTATAAAATTGGAATAAAAGTGTTTTTTCCCATATATAATTGTAATAATACACATGAAATTTAGAAAATAATCCAAGTTTCACATTATAGTTCTGGTAATATTATAATAACTATGATTTTCATGGTTCAGGTTTACTATCTATATTTTTAAATTCAAGAATACGATACTATTAATCAGATGTTCCATAGATTTACTAGTATTGTAAATGGAATGAATGCTTTGGGTGAAACATTGGATAACACTATTCTATTTGAAAGAGTCCTTAAATATTTACCTAATAAATGGAATAAAAATATAGTTGTTTTAGATAAAATAAATAAATTTAAATAACATGCTCTTGATGAATTAATTTATTATTTACTTAAATATAAATTGTAACTAAAAAATTATTCTGATGAAGAATCCACTAAAAAGAATATTATTGTATTTAAATATATGATTTTTTCTACTTTTTCATCATATTATAAAATTTAGGGGAGTGATATTGATGAAGGTTTCCAATTTTCTATGTGAGTATACAAATATAAGTAAGGATGCCCAAGAATATTTAGATGAGATTACCCATGTTTTTATCATAAAATATTCTATAATGGTAGTGTCATTTTAAATGATGTTTTAGAAGTGCCTTGTTGTGAGTGTTGGTGTAAAGGGAATATTAATCCTAAATGTAAAAAGTCAAATAATGGAAATAAAAACAAAAATATAAGTAAGTTAGATAATATAGAACTCTCATTTGGATGAAGTTTTACTAATGGATCAGATTCAAGTGATTAATTTTTCAATAAAAATTAATTGTAAAATCTATGCTTGAAGGATTCTACAAACTAGGTTTTTGAATTTGATCCCAATTCCTCTAAATATGAATATTAAAACTATTTAGTTAATGATTTATGTCATGAAATATAAATTTTACAAGATGATATGATTTAAATTTCATAAATATATATAGAAATAAATAATTAGAATAATAAAATTGTTGAGGAATAGAAGATCACTCTTGAAGAAAACGAGGTTTTAATGAATAATCTATCAAGTAGTAAGGGTAAAATATATATACTTATTGAAAGTATTAAAAAGAAAAATATTAAACTCAAGGATTATAATTTTAAGACTATTGGGGAAAAATAATAAAATTTAAATCTATTCTAAATGAAAAAAAACAAACTTAAAAATGAAGTTCAATTTTTAAAAGGAATATCTACCTAGATTTATTCAAGAATGAAAAGTTATGAAATATGGTAAAAATGAAAGAAAATAAAAAAAATGATAATATTTTTCTTAGTTATGAAAACTAATTACCTAAAATATTAAACAATTTAATTAATTAAGTTTAAAAATGAAGTTTATTGAAATCCACTTGTTTATATGTGGACCAATAATAGATTATGTAACTCGGTGTCCTTTGAGATTTGAAAAATCTCTTGGACACACCAAATTCAATATTTCTAAACTTTTATGATTAAAAATAAATATGAATAAGTATTTGAAATTATTTTGGTTTTCAAATAATTATTTAAAAAAAAAAATTGGACCTGAGTTTTCATAGATTCAAAAATTGTCTTAAATCTGAATTTATAGGATTTTTGTATGGGGAGTTTGGGAAAAGAACTTTTTACATGGACAATGTATTTTCAAGACACATGATAGGAGATATAGTAAATTTTCTATAATTTAAAATATGTGAATAAGGTAATGTTATATTTATTGATAATTCAAAAGGTATTTTTAATGGTTTTTGATAGGTTGGTGTTTCAAAAACAATAATTATTTAAGAAATTTATATGTTAAATTATTAAAAAAATTAATTAGTACTTATTAATTATGTGGTGATGAAGTGCATGTAAAATTTTAAAATTTTAAGTGAAATGTTTTCAAAGGTAAATTCATCCTATTTATTAAAATAAAAAATTAAATAATTTTTAAATAATTTTTTTCTGAATTATTTGGACAAAATTTTAAATTTTTTAGTTCTATTTAATAAAGAAAGTTTTTATATAATAATAGGCTTAGAAATTCTAATTTTAGGGTTCCTTAAATGTTTCTAAATGAATAGTTTTATAGATTCTTAAATTAAAACTTGACATCCCCTAGATTTTTGGTTCTTACATGGGATGTTAACATCATAAATATTCATTCAAACCTATCATTGAGGTGCTTACTATGTGACCTATTAAACTCATTCATATTTATTTATATAGACATATATACTACTATTCTTGGGGGTAAAAATTATTTATTTTTTTATTACTGGTGATTTTAGTATAGAATTTTTAAAATATTCAATGTGAAAGTTTATATGAAGAAGATGGTTGTTCTCATAATTTATCATCCCCTAATACAAAAAAAGGATTATTGGTAAGGAAAGATTGAAGATTTTAAGAAACTTCAAAGACCATGTTAAATGAGTTTAAAAATCCTAGAATTTTTTTGAGAAGAATCTATAAATAAAACTTTCTAGGTCTCTAATAGGGTTTTTAGAGATGATTTTTAAAGTTAACACCTCATAATATTTGGAAAAAAGAAAATGAAAGTTGGTTATTTCATAGAATTTGGCATAAACTGAATAGTCTTGAGAATAAAATACATAAATATTAAATCCTTTTATATAAATATTCTGTATATATAATTACAGTACTCACCTAAAAATCATATAAGTTTATTGTACTTGGAGACAAAATACATAAATATCTTATTTAAGTAAAATATTCATTATCTATAGCAGATTTCATTATATAAGGTAACCTTATAGACTCATCAAACTTAGTAACCTTCTTCATAACTTGGGGAAAAATTAAAACAAATAAAGTGGTGAGATAATATAATCAATTAAGGTAAACATGGGAGATATAAATCATTGAGCATATGTAATAATATCATGAGAATATGGGTATGATAACATGTGATTATCAATTGAAAATCATACAAAACAAATCATAGATCATAAAAACAAGTCATGGCATAAAACATTAGTATGTAATAAGTCTGTAGAATTATAAAAAATCAATCATGAGTTATGAGTTCAAATCATAAGAATAGCAACATGTCTTAAATTGTGGCATAATCATTGGCATAAAAACCAAATTATAAGTCTATGTTAACTACCAATACCATCATATCATAACATATAGTGTAACGACCCGACTATTTGAAAAAGGTGAGGATCATTAGTTTTTCTTTAAAATCATTCCTTTAAGCTTGTATAATGTGTGTAACATCCTAAGGAAGGTCCGAGAAGTGTCTGGGGTTGTTTCGGAGCCCGATAGTTTGAGAAATGGGCTTACAGGGAGTGGCGCACAGCCTATGCACAGTCTGCGCATGACTTGGGATAAACCGTGCGGCTGCAGACAAGGGAACCTGCAGGGGTGCACGACCATGCCGAATAGGATTCAAGGCCATGCGGCTTTTTTCTGGGAGGCAGTGAGGTGCACACGGTTTGCCCACGGTTTGGGTAAACTGTGTGCCTAAACTGTGCGACCCTATTCCGGGTGAATTTAGAATTTTTCCCTTACTTGTTTTAAAAGTCTAAAGGCCTTATTTCTTCATCCTTATCATGGATAGAATAGAGGGGAGCCCTTTTTTAAGCTCCAAAACCCTCCTCCCTCTATTTTCTTGGTGGATTCTTCCCCCGGTGTCCGAATCTTGATCTGACGGAAGTAGTGGATTGCCCTTGGTAAGTCTTACCTCATGAAACCTTCTTTCTTGGGTGAATCTTTCCTTCTATCTTGTTATTTTGATGCAGGCTCATATGCCCTATTTTCATGGCATTGGGCTGATACTCAGATCTCTTCCAACCTACTGTGAATCTGAGGTTGAAATGAAACGAGCCTATTCCTACAGCTCTAAGGTAGGTGTTCACGTAGTTTCCAGTTTGGGTTTTTACCTTTTCGAGTTATTATCATCATGTCGTGGTTTTTCATTCACCAAAGCCCTTATTTTTAATGACTGCTTTATATCTAAATGACCTCTGTGGTATGATATTAATGAATCTAACCTTGTTAGGGTGTTTAGATTTGGTGTGGACTGGGAGTAGTCAACCATAGGTGATATGACTTGAGATTTGGCCCCTTTTTACCTTTGGAACTTAATGAAATGTATTGAATGAGATTTTCCATGTTAGGAAAATGAGATGGTTTGGTTAGAGGTTGTCTAGGATTAGATTTCCTGAACCCCTTAATGAATTGAGATGTATTTTTTTCCTTATAATGTGATTGAGAAATTCCATGATTTTCTAATGTGATATTATATAAGATGGATTGCCTTATATATTGTGATGTGAATGGTTATACCTTACTGTGTTGACATGCCTGTGATAACTCGTGTGTGGCCAGGAGGCATTCTTACCCCATGCCAGATGAATATCCATGTGTGGCCAGGAAGCATTCTTACCCTGTGCCAGATGAATCTTCGTGTGTGGGTGGGAATCATTCTTACCCTGTGCTAGATGAATCCTTATGTGTGGGCGGGAGGCATTCTTACCCCGTTCCAGATGAACCTCTGTGTAATAAGATGAGAGGCATTTATACCTCGTGCCTATATAACCTCTATGGGTGGGAGGCATTATTCCCCACTCCAGCTACAATGCTTATGGATGAGAGGCATGCTTACCTCATGCCAGTGATAACCTATATCTATGTACTTACAATCTGGTGATTTTTTCAGATTACCAGCTTCGAGCTGAAGCAGGTAGACCACTAGGTGTCCTTCTGGAACCTGAGTGGGAGGGTTGTTTATTAATTTTCTTTACTTACTTGCAGTTTACTACACACTGTTTATTTTGAGAACACCTATTTGGATTACACGTAGACACCTTTGGTGGTGGCCTACTGATACTTGTCTCACACCCTACCCGGGCAGCCTCCTTGGCACCCATGTAGACTTTACTGCTGCAAGTACTAGTAGGGGAAAAGGCCTAGCTTCAGGTTGGTGATATATATATATATATATATATATATATATATATTCTAGCTGGAGTTCTGGAGCAGAGGACCGAGAATGGCTAGAGATGCTCATGGACTACATTTGTTCTCTTTTTGTATTACTGTATAGCATTTTTTCCATCTATTTCCATTTTATCGGCATGCCATGCATCTATTTTGTATCAGACACTGTCTGTGTGGATTCTGTATATTTATCAAGTTTTTCTTACTTCAGTTGTTTGGTTTGTATGTTTCCCTTTTTATTCTATTTATCCATTATTTGTGCTTCCACTATTTTTATTACTTTGCTGCTATACCGCTGTGTACTATGACATGGGGGTACAGTCTCCCCACTGACTTACCATCACACCCCCACTGCTAGTCGGTAGCCCCTGGCCTATAAGGAAATGGGCAAGGGGTCATATGGCCAACCGGACTTGGGGCTCAGGTTGAGTGGCAGCCTGGTTTGGGGCATCACAATGTGGTATCAGAGGTTTTCTTTCTTTCTTTCTTTACTATTTGGAGATGATATACTTGAAGACTTGGAATGCTTAGGGAATTAGCCATGCGCCATTATTGGGCGTCGCGAACCCATGTACAGGGTATCAGCCAAGTCTCCTATTTTATGTTGTTATTGATTTTTCTATTTAATGTGGATACCATTTCACCGTTGAGTGCTTCACATGTTTTGTGATGTTATTGATATTTTCAATGTTAAAATTTGGATTTAGGGTTCGACCCAATGAAATGAGGGTTATTCATTAGAACATGCATCATGATAGGCACAATATGATTAATCCATGCATCTTGCCATTCCAAGTTTAAATTTTCAGCGAGCATTGCTTGTTGTTTATTTCCATGCCTTGTTAATATGTGTAAAACTGTGCTAACCCTTCTTGTATGTTGTGAATTGAGGAATGATGTGGTTTTGGTGGGTGTCACTCTTTGGTTCATAAGGTGTATGGGACCTTATGGATCGTAAAATAACATTCCAACTAAACCAATAATTTTCTTTAAAGGAAATTCAAATACTTGATTAGCACAAGTAAATGAGAAATGACATCCAAGTATGTGTCATATTTCAGCTCATGAGGAGTATGGGCCCTTATGGGTTGGGAAATACCATGTCACTGGATTAAGTTAAATTTGAAAAGTGTCCTGTTTTATTAAGAATTATTATGGGTGTGGATAAGTGATCTTAAGGGTAGGAAGGCTTAGTACCTATCCTAGGTTCTAGAGTTCAACATTTAATTTGTTGGTTCTTCTTTTGAGACGTTCATTTGGCATTGTAGCACTATGACTCTAAGACATCCTCAAGTCACGCGTGCTGAAGGTGATGATGATCACGTTCCTGAGGTGGCGGACCCTGAGCCGCCAGTTGATCTTCTTGTCAAGCCACCTGTGGATCCTCTTTCTATTCTTGAGATGGGAACCGATGACCAGTTCTGTGAGAGCTTCTTGCGTATGATGTAGAGTATTCAAGGTGGTGTGCGACCTGCCCTGAGCATGGCAGAGTTGACCCACGAGTTTTAGTCACAACATCCTCCTACTTTTACGGGAGATGGCAGAACACTTGCTGCGGAGTCTTGGTTGGAGGCTATTCTGGCCATCTCCGAGCACCTCGAGATGCCTCCAGAGCGGAGGGTCATGCTTACAGCTTATGTGCTACGTGGTTCAGCCAGGAGGTGGTGGGATGTAATCACCTAGTCGAGATAGCAGAGAGATATAATATGGACAGATTTCCAGACTGTCTTCTATGATTATTTCTTTCCCCAGACATTGAGGGCTGACAGAGAGAGGGAGTTTATGAATCTACAGCAAGGGACCACGACAGTCTGGTAATATTCATCCCGTTTCACTAAGTTACAGCGTTTTTCTCCTACACTAGCTAATGATGATCTCACGGCCTCTAGAAGTTTTGAGGATGGGCTGTGTTACACCATCCGGTCATAGGATAACGTGTTCAGGTTGACGACCATTCTGGAAATTGTCAATCAGGATTTGATTACAGAGAGAAATTTGAGAGATACAGACAGTGCAAACCCGGGCGGTTCAGCAGCTAAGGGTTCTAGTGGATCTGCTTCTGGGAAGAAGCGAAATTTTTAGGACTCTTGTGGTGTTAGTAGTGGTCAGACCCTTTTTTAGGGGGTAATATTATTTGTCACCAATGTGGGGTGCCAGGACATATGAGGAGGCAGTGTACGCAAAATCCTGTGGAGTGCAGAGGTTGTGGTAGGTTGGGTCATCTCCACTGTTTTTGCAGGACTTTTCCCCAAGGGCCTAGTGATCAGGGATCTGTACCTACTCCATGATTTGGTACTGGATTGGTAGGATCACGCCAGTCAGGAGGCTGGAATACCGCCAGCCGATCAGGTCATGGCGGTAGTCGAGGCTGAGGTAATCAGGCGTATGACTCTCAACGCCAGTAGGGCGGGTCTGCTTAGGGCATCCAGGCTGTGACTTAGGGCCATGGTACTGGCCAGTTGTATGCTGTCGAGCCTATGCCACTATAGTAGTACGACATACCATCTACTGTATGAGGTACGTTTCTAGTTTCCTCTACATTAGTATCTGATTTATTTGACACTAGTGCTTCTCACTCTTTTATATCAGAGGCGGTTATTGGAAGTTTGGGCATTGACATTGAGTCATATCATGGCATGATCATGTTAGATACCCCATTAGGTATCCATTCAGAGGGAATTCATCATTTTCAGAATTTTCCCCTTGAGGTGGGAAATTACCTTTTCGTGTGGAACTTGTATGTTCTAGATATGACAGGTTTTAATGTAATAATTGGGATGGACTAGTTAGTTCCCTATAGAGCCCAGATTGACTGCTATCATCAGAGGGTGGCATCTACGTCACCATAGGGTGACACGCATATGAATAAGGGAGAATGGGATCTTAGTGCGACACGAGAAGTACCAAAACATCAGATCTTAGGTGGTGTCACGACACAGGTTTCCAGTCTTTATCTCGATGACCAAGGGTTAAAACCATCTGTTTATCCTCTAGTGGTGGAGCATTTTGGTTATATCTTTCTAGATTATTTCTCTGGTCTACCTCTAGTACGAGAGGTGGGGTTTACTATTGATCTTATACCAGAAGCAGAACCAGTGACCATTCCTCATTATAGGATGACACCTAAGGAACTTCTGGAGCTCAAGAGTCAGCTAGAGGACCTGGAATAAAAAGGCTTTATAAGTCCCAGTACTTCTCTTTGGGGATCACAGGTTCTCTTTACAAACAAGGCAGATGGTACCCTTCATCTTTTCATGGATTATCATAAGTTAAATCAGCTGACTATTAAGAATCTGTATCCTTTGCCTCTAATTGACGACCTATTCGATCAGCTCTGAGGAGCGAAGGAGTTTTCAAAGATAGATTTGAGGTCGGGCTATCACCAGGTGCATGTTAGGACTTCCGAAATACCTCACATGACGTCAAGGAGTAGGTATAGTCTCTATGAATACCTAGTCATGCCATTTGTTCTTACTAATGCACCTGTAGTGTTTATGGATCTTATGAATTAGATTTTTCACCCTTTCCTTGATTCTTTTGTGGTTGTATTTGTGAATGATATCTTAGTCTAATCACGCTCAAGAAACGACCATGCAAACCATATTGATATCATGATGAATAAACTAAGAGAGCATCAAATTTATGCTAATATCAGTAAATGCCACTTTTGGATAAATAAGGTTCACTTCCTGGGTCACATTATTTTTGAGCCTGGTGTTTCAGTTGACCCTGAGAAGGTGAGTGTTGTAATTTATTAAGAGCATCCCAAGAATTTCTTTGATATAAAGAGTTTCTTGGTACTTGATGGATATTATAGGCAGTTCATTCAAGACTTTTCACGCCTTTTAGCATCGGTTATAGCTTCGACCAAAAAGGTGGTGAGATTCGATTGGTGAGAACCTTGTGAAGTACCTTTTTAGGAACTGAAGGGAAGACTAAATTCAACACCGATACTGATCTTGCCAAAGCCAGGAAGATCTTATACGGTCTTTTTGTGAAGCGTCAGGTATCGGGCTTGCTTCTGTCTTGATACAGGATGAGAAAATTGTTGGGTATGGTTCTCGTCAGTTAAAGGCTCATGAACAGAATTATCCGACGCACGGCCTCGATCTCGCAGCAGATTTACATACCTTACGCTGTTGGAGACACTATTTGTTTGGAGAGAATTTTGTGGTATTCAATGACCAAAAAAGCCTCAAATATATCTTCACTCAGTGGGATCTAAATCTTAGGCAATGTAGGTGGGTCGAGTACCTGCAATCCTTTGATTTTAAACTAGCCTACACTCCTGGGAAAGGAAATTCAGTAGGTTATGCGCTGAGTTGGAAAACTCAGTCACAAGTGGTTTGGTAATCTAATGAGGAGTAGAAGCTGATGGCCCTATTTTTGGAGATGCATTTTTAGGTTCAGAAGGGTCAGGGTCAAACTATTCTCTCAGCCTTAGCGGTGACGTCTTCTCTTTTGGAATAGTTCAGGGCAAGACAGTTATCAGATCCAGAAGGCCTTGTTCTATGAGAAAGTGTCATTGATGATGCCTCTACAGAATGGAACGTGTATGAAGGTGATAATTTATTATTACATGGGTGTGTATGGGTCCCAACAGACATCATAGAGGATCCGATGAGGGATTTCCAAGCCTCAACATGGGCAGTTCACCCGGGAATCACCAAAATCCATTGTGATTTGCGACGACAGTACTGGTGGCCTAACATGAAGTGGGTGATAGCTAGTTTTATCATGCATTGTTCCTCATGTCAGCATGTGAAGGTGGAAAATCAATGTCCGGTAGGGATTTTTCAACCATTTTCCATTCCATAGTGGAAATGTGATGATGTTTCTATGGACTTTGTAAGCAGTTTACCTAGGTCACCTCATGGTAATGATGCAGTATGGGTTATCGTCGACCGTCTGAAAAAGGTCACACATTTCTTACCTCTATGGGATACCTTCATGGTTGATGACTTGGGAAGACTATATGTCAATTAATTAGTGTGCCTTAATGGAGCACCTCTTTCTGTTGTCTCAGATAGAGATCCTCGTTTTACATCTTGGTTCCAGCAGGGTTTATAGAAGGCCTTGGGTACGCAGGTACTTTTGAGCACAGCCTACCACCCGCAGACTGACGGATAGACCGAGCAGACTATACAGGTACGAGAGGATATGTTACATGCATGTGTTCTCTATTTTGGAGGTTCATGGGAGAAACACATTCCTCTTCTCTAGTTCAGTTATAATAATAGCTTCCAGGCTACCATTGAGATGGATCCCTATGAAGCCTTATATGGTATGACTTTTCACTCGCCTTTGTGTTGGATTGAAGTAGGGGAGGAATCTGTTCTAGGACCATGTCTTGTGTAGGAGACTATAGAGCAGATACAACTTATTAAGAAGCGTATGTAGACAGATCAATATAGACAGCAGTCCTATGATAACAAGCACCGACGACCTCTTGAGTTCGTGGTTGGGAAATGAGTTTTCTTAAAGGTCTCACCCAGGTTGGGGAAAAGACGTATATGGAAGAAGGGTAAGATTTCACCGAGGTTTATAGGACCCTTTGAGGTGATGAAGCAGATCAGACCAGTAGCTTACCAACTTGCACTTCCATAGAGATATCAGTCCATGCATGATGTTTTTCATGTATCTCAGCTATGATGGTACTTTTCATATACGACTCATGTTTTTCAGCCAGATGAGGTTGAACTAGATGTGGATGCTTCCTTAGATGAGTATCCGATGCGAATTGTTGACCAGAGTGTGGATACACTCCGTGGAAGGTCTGTTCCTCTTCTACGGGTGCTATGGCAGCATGGACGGGTACAGGACATGACCTGGGAGCGAGAGGATGATATACGTTCTCAATGGACAGATATTTTCATTGATGACACCTCTGTACCCTCGGAAGGCCAACTCGGGGACGAGTTGCTTTAAAGAAGGGAGGTTGTACCGACCTGACTCTTTAGAAAAGGTACAGATCATTAGTTTTTCTTTAAAATATTTTCTTTAAGCTTGTATAATGTGTGAAACATTATAAGGAAGGTTCAGGAAGTGTCTGGGGTTGGTTTGGAGCCCAGGATTTTGAGTAATGGGATTACAGGTAGTGACGCACGGCCTGCGCACAGTCTGCGCATGACTTGGGATAAACCGTGTGGCTGCAGACAAGGGCACCTGCAGGGGCTCACGACCATGCGGACCAGGCCGCACATCCATGCGGCTTTTGTCTGGGAGGTAGTGAGGTGTGCACGGTTTGTGCACGGTTTCGGTAAACCGTGTGCCTAAAATGTGGGACCCTATTCTTGGTGAATTTACCATTTTTCCCATACTTGTTTTAAAAGCCTAAAGGCCCTCTTTTTTCCTCCTTCCCATGGAAATAATGGAGGGGAGCCCTCTCTTGAGCTCCAAAACCCTCCTCCCTCTCTTTTCTTGCTGGATTCTTCCCCCGGTGTCTGAATCTTGATCTGACAGAAGCATTGTATTTCCCTTGGTATGGCTTACCTCACACAACCTTCTTTCCTCAGTGAATACTGCCTTCCTTCTTGTTATTTTGATGCAGGATCATATGCCCTATTTTCAGGGCATTAGAATGATACTCAGATCTCTTCCAACCTACTGTGAATAGGAGGTCGATATTAAATGATCCTACGCCTACAACTCTAAGGTAGGTGGTCACGTGGTTTCCATTTTGGGTTTTTTCCTTTTCGAGTTATTATTGCCATGCCATGGTTTGTCTTTCGCCAAACCCCTTATTTGTAATGATTGCCTCATATCTGAATGACCCATGTGGTATGATATTGATGAATCTAACATTTTTAGGGTGTTTAGATTTGGTGTGGACCGGGAGTGGTCAACCATAGGTGATATTCTTTGATATTTGGCCCCTTTTTACCTTTGTACCTTAATGCTATGTCTTTAACGAGATTTTCCATGTTAGGCAAATGAAATGGTTTGGTTAGAGGTTGGCTAGGATGAGACAGCCTGAACCCCTTAATGAATTGAGATGTATTTTTTTCCTTATAATGTGATTGGGAAATGACATGCTTTGCTAATGTGATATGATATAAGATGGATTTCATTATATATTTTGATGTGAATGGTTATACCTTACCGTGTTGACATGCCTTTGATAACCCATGTGTGTGCGGGAGGCATTCTTACCCCATGCCAGATGAATCTCAGTGTGTGGGTGGGAAAAATTCTTACCCAGTTCCAGATGAATCTATGTGTGTGGGTGGGAAGCATTCTTACCCCATGCCATATGAATCTCTGTGTGTGGGAGGGAGGCATTCTCACCCCGTTCTAGATGAACCTCTGTGTATTAAGACAAGAAGAATTTATACCTCATGCCTATATAACCTCTATGGGTGGGAGGAATTCTTCCCTACACCAGCTACAGTGCTTATGGATGAGAGGCATGCTTACCTCGGGCCAGTGAAAACCTATATCTATGTACTTAAACTCTAGTGATTTGTTTAGATTACCATCCATGAGATGAAGCAGGAAGACCACCAGGTGTCCTTCCGGAACTTGAGTGGGAGGGTTGTTTATTACTTTTCTTTACTTACTTGCAGTTTACTACACAATGTTTATTTTGTGAACACCTATTTGGATTAGATGTAGAAACCTTTGGTGGTGGCCTACCGAGACTTGTCTCACACCCTACCTGGGCGGCCTCCTTGGCACCCGTGTAAACTTTACTGATGCAGGTACTAGTAGGGGAAAAGTATTAGCTTTAGGTTGTTGATATATATATATATATATGTTCTAGATGGAGTTATGGAGCAGAGGACCAAGCTTGGATAGATATTCTCGTGGAATAATTTTGTTCTCTTTTTGTATTACTATATAGAATGTTTGACATCTATTTACATTGTATCAACATGCCATGCATCTATTTTGTATCAGACACTGCTTGTGTGGATTATGTATATTTATCAAGGTTTTTCTTACTTATGTTGTTTTTTTTGTATGTTTCCCTTTTTCTACTGTTTATCTATTAGTTGTGCTTCCACTATTTTTATTACTTTTCTTCTATACCATTGTGTAATATGACATGGGGGTACAGTCTCCCCACTGACTTACCATCACACCGCCGCTGCTAGTCGGCAGCCCCTGGCCTATGGGGAGACGAGCCAGGGGTCATGTGACCAACCGGGCTCGGGGCTCGGGTTGAGGGGCAGCCGGGTCCGGGATGTCACAGATAGGAATCACCACATGTTTATTATATCATAGTGGTTTAGGAATCATCTCATGTTTCCCATATAATAGTATACCAGGAATCACCACCTATATCTTATATCAAAATGGGTGAAGAATAACTAAAGTTTCCTATATCATAGTATATTAAACATCCCAACCTATTTCCCATTGTTCATCAAGCACTTTAAATCATTTCCCATAATTATCTCATGAGATATAAGACTTTACCCAATGTATTTGAGGGATATAATAAACCCACCAATCATATAAAGAAAAAAAAATATATTTTTAAACAATATCATAAACCGTTAAAAATTTTAATATATCATAACCCTTGGAAAATAAACAACTTTTATAAAGATCTCATCATAACTTAATTAATCCCTAGGAAATAAACAATTTTATAGAATCATCATGGTAACTTATTTGTAATTTTGGAATGAAATGATCTTTATTAAGTAATCTTCATCATAATAAATTCAAATAATGTGTATTTTATCGATCTATCATAATGCTAGTGAATTATAATAATCCTTAAAGGATGATGACATTGATGAAAAATATCCTTAAATGATCATTGATAAATTTCTTTGAAAACATGAGAAAATATCATTTCCATTTGATGAAATCATAACTTAAAATTCTCGAAATATTGGGAAATTATTTTATTTTTAAATAAACTTGGAAAATTGTAAAATAATATTCAAATAATTTAGTGGTCATGATGGCAGGAAATTTTATCAATGCCACAAATGTTAAAACAAATATTTCATTCTCACCTTTTGAAAAATGTTATTCATTTAGAAAAAAACTAAGATTCATCTAAAATTTTCATAAAAAGTAAAAAATGGGGAATAATGACTTGAATAAATCATTAAAAAATAGTAATAACATTTCTGATAACATTTTAAATAAAATACGAAAATCAAATAAAATATTACTCACTAGAAGGAAAAATGAAGTCAGTTATTATTAATAACATTATTTAGAACATATTGAGAACCAAATAGAGGGTAATGATAGGAATAAAACACATAGGAATAACTAAAGGAGAATAATATAAATTTTTATTATAAATTAAGTTCATATGATTATTATATATGGAAACTAAAACACAAACAATCCTAATAAAAATGAAATTTTAATATAATCCTTTATAGACTGGTAAATTTCGAATCCAAATTTCATAGATTAAATAATTGGAATTTTAACTTTAAATAAAATAAATTAAAAAATATATATGATATAACATGTAAAATGGTCAGTTTATACACCACATAAACAAAAATCATTGCATAACAACAACCATGTCTCAACAAAACAATATTGAAATGAAGAACCCATACCTAAAGTATCGTATAGCTCCATACATTCTTGATACTCCAATATAATAAATATATATTTCTTATCAATATATTTAATAACAATACTCATATATAACCTACCATATGGGATTTATTTATTATATCTTATCACCTGTTTTTAACAATTCTTTATCAAAATGACTATTTTTGGTGATAAATGCTTGTTTTTCATGCATGTTTTGCGTTGGCAGTCCTGTTACATTTCACTTTATCATGGTTACATCATATATAGAATAATAATTATGTTATTATTATAATATTTAATCATTATATAAATTTTTATTACTATTTATATAAATTAGTGATGAAAAATTAATTACATCACTTCATGGAAATGATAGTTTGTACATAAACACGAGTGATGTTTCCACTTTTTAATGGATGGAAGGAATGAAAATTAAATAAAAATTAACCTTTATATAACTATAATAATATCATAAATATTGAATATATTTAGTAAATCCATCAATATAACCATTAATGTGAAGCGATGATGAAAAATGAAATGCATCGCTTTGTGGAGGTGGTAGTCCACATGTGCTGACGAGTGATGTTTCCTTTTACAATAGGATGGAAATGAAGTGTATAATGGGTTTTAAATAATAAAAATAAATATTAAGTATATAAAATACACTAAATCCATTATTTTATATTGCATACCATATATATAATGGAGTTAAATGAATAAATTTAATTGAAAGTACTCAGTTAAGAGTTATACCTCTTGGTTGAGAAACCTAATTTAGATTACACCTTGAGCCTTGAAAGGATGGTATTTTTTTAAGGATAATCATATATTGGACATGAGTATTTAATATAGTATGGTATTAGGGTTGGTATTTTGCAATATATAAATATCAAACTTTGTGTATATAGAAGAAGATAGAGAACCCTTTTATAATTTAAGGAAATGACACACTTGGAATTACATAAAATATTTAAATATAATATATATGATAATCATGTAAAGTGGAAAAAATGGATATAATTTTGAAAAATTGAAATTAAAGTGCCAAAATACCATCAAAAAATAAAATTTATAAATGTTTATGTTTCATTTTAAACCTTATCTTTTGGATTAACCCACACCTTAACCCTTTTTAACCTTAACTGTGGTAACACATTTTCTAGAATTTATGGGTCATAAATCTACATTTATGGTGAAAAAATGGTTAAAAAATGGTCCATTGATTAAATTTTAGACTATTTTATATCACACTTTTTTCTTTCTAGTTTTTGTTTATTTTTAAATAATTTAATAAAATATTAGTTAACATAAACTATCATTAAATTCATTTTTGGGGCTATTAATTTAATTTGACTTCAATGAAATCAATAAATTAATTGAATTTGAATATAAAAACATTTAAAAAAATTTATAATTTATAATTACCTATTATATTTCTGGAATACCACAATTCATCCAAGAATAAAATAATTTTTTTAAAATCATTTACCTTCATTTTTCTACAAACTGCACAAGCATTTCATCGTCATTATATAAGCGCTAAAGGTAGTTATATCAGCACTAAAAATTAGAAATAAATTAATATTATAAAATAAATTATCTATAACCTAATATCCAAAATATTAATAATAATACCCAATGTTTGACATAAATCATTCCATAAAAAACTAACCTTAAAACTATTCAAAATATTCCATACCAAAATTGAAACCCAAAGATTAGAAAGATTTTATCACATAATATTCCATGATGAAATTAACAATTATTTCCAAATAATTTCAATTTATCATATTTCTATATAAAAAAATCTATATACCCTTATAATATACTCCCTAAAATATGCTAATTATTCCCATAAATATTTGTAATCTCCATAAAGATAAAATAAAATCATATATGCTTCCCAAAATTAATTCTATAAAAACATTATCAATATCAAAAATCTATTTATCCCAAAAAAACATTATTATCTCAACATCAGACACACATTTAGGGTTATTTATCACCTAATCCTATGTTTTCAAAAAATATATCCATACCACTAAATCAATTTTCTTGGTTTTCAGTAACATTTAAAATATTTTTGAAAATAATTTAAAAAGACTACAAAAAAAAGTCTTTATGTGTTTCGTGATTTTTATAGAGAAAATATCATTGATAAAACACTTAGAAAATGTAATTCTTGAATCCCAATATATGAACACTTCAGTAATTCCACATAATAATTGGCATAACATATAACCTTACTAGGTATTGGAGTTAGCCCTCGGATTAGGAAATTGACATAGGTAATTGAAAAGTTCCCCACACATAAGACATTGAACTACAAATGGTACCTTAGAATGAAATTAATTTCCCTCCATCAAACTCTTAATTTTTTATTGTTAATTACGTACTGAATGTCCTTATTTACAATCATAAAATTTCTTATAATCACTTTAAGACATTTCATTAGGTGATTATTCTGATATTATTTACATATCAGAAGCTAAATATTCATTCCATAATATTGTTCATGAATATATATTTTTCTCTTATGAGGTGTGTTATGAAACTCACCCAAGTTGATGTTTCTAATCATTATCAGGATATCTATGTATGATTTTTTTTCATTCCACCTCCCATGTTATTTGTTTTCTTTTGAAGATAGTTATTTTACTGACCATTACATTTTTTATTCTAACAATTCCTCCTTGTTATAGCCATATATTAAAAACAAAAATCATAATGTGAGAAATAATACCCATAATGAGAAATCAAGTAATCATTGAAAATTATTCACATGATGTCTAAATCCTGAAAAATTATTTTTAATATATGACACAGTAGGTTTAAAATAGGCCATACATGGTCATTATCTATTGAAATCCTTCATAATGGTTCATAATGGAAATTTGAATTAACTCAATCATATCCCCTGAGAGTTTCTAGTTTGATGTGAAATCTTAGTCCCACTGATAATGAACTGGTGATGATCATGTTTGTACCCAATCCACCACCATTATACTAATTACCCCTAGGTGAATCTATTCCATAGCCACATATACTTCCTAGTATCCAGATAGTGATGTAATTTCCATAGAAAGCAACAAAATATCCACTTTACCAAAACTTCAGGATGTTAAACTATACTTAAAATTATCCCATGGGTTTTAAATGATGTTAAATAATACAAATAAAAAAAACTAAATTGTACTCTAAATCCAATTGAATCAACATGATCACATTATATATAAACAATTCTTACTTTTTGATGAATATTTAGTACATCTAATAATATTACACACCCTAAAACCATTTTTTTTCTTCTGAAAATAGAGAATAGATACATAAAAATATTATTTAAGTATAATATTCATAATTTATAACATATTTTTTTACCTAGAGTTCCATTATATACTCATCATAGTTAGTACCCTAATTCATAACTTTGGGAAAATTAAAACATATTAAGGGGTATTCTATAATGGTCAGTAAGGGTAAGTATGTGATATTTAAATTAACGATCATTTGTAATATTATCATGGTTATAAAGGTATTATAAAATGAAAATATCAATCAAAAATCATACCCAACAATTCAAAGATCATAATCATGTGTCATGGAATAAAATATTAGTATCTCGCAAGATGGGGTAATCATTAAAAATCAATCACGAGTCAAAAGTTAAAATCATAATCATATAAATATGTCCTAAGAGTGTGGCACAATCATATGAATAAAAACCATATCATATGTTAATTTTTACTACCTAGATCATATCAGAGTAGTTCAACAATCACCAACCATTTACTATATCATAGTGGATTGTACATCATCACCTATTTTCTATATTATAGTGGATTAGGCATCCTTACCTATTTCACATAGTTTATTGATCTCCTAAACTAATTCTTGATAATTATCTAATGAGATATAGAGATTTAACAATTTCATTAGTGGCCTATAATAGACCCACACATACCATAATTAAAAGCATAAATATTTTTTCTTAAGATAATAAACCATTCATTATTTTAACAAGTCACAACCCATAGGAAAAAAGATTAGTTTTATGAAGATATCATTATAACTTAATTAACCCATGGTAAAGAAATAGGTTTCATATAATAATCATAATAACTTATTTGACCCACGGTAAGAAAACACGTTTTATAGAATCATCATAATAATAATTCATCAAAATAATGTGAATGGTATTATTATATCATAACCCTAGTGATGAATAACAGTCCTTTAAGGATGATGTTTTTATAAGGCCTTGTCCTTAATCCTTAAATAATATTGAGTTTTGATGAATAGTATACTTTATTTCACATTGACGATATTTTATAGTTTATAGTTTTAGAGAATTAGGTTGTAACTATTACATTACATCTCAAATATTACAAAGTAGACACTTCTACTCTATCAAATTTTTTCCCAGTAACAAAATTCCTTAAATAAAACATGAATTATTTTCTTGATATAAATCTTCATGAATTCTTCCTTTTTCTTACCATTCTTTATACCATGTGAAAATTTTAAAAAACATGGGATGAGCATAAAACGCTTTGTAAGGGATATAAAATAAGGAAAGAAAACTTTAGTCCATGAGTACTTACAAATCAATGAAATCATACTTTTCACTAATAAAATAGAAGCTCTTTTACCTCATGATATCATAAGATTTATGAATAACTCATATAAATAATAAATAATAAAGATAACTTATAGAATCTATAACATACCTACATTTTAGCTTTCACAACTATATAGGGAGTAACCATAAAGTTTATGTTTGGAATACCTATCACAATATATTACCTAAGTCTCTTAGGAGAAACTTTCCCATTTACCTCCATCATGTTACACAATGAATTGTTGATCTATCACATGCTCACTCTCCCTAGGTTTATCACATAACCACCCGCATTTAGTTTATTATGTAACCACCCGTCAAATTTCCAAGTACCATTACATAATAATAACATGTAAAAGATTGAAATTATCAACATTTCAATCATCAATCACAAGAAATGAATTCAAGATATTGATATATTCAATTAATTTCCAAAACCATTTAAAACATTTAAAAATAAGAGTTTTGAATCAAAGTGTTTCATAATGCTTTGAAACTATTGAAATGAATTTAGACATTAAAACATTCATGTTCATATAAATAAATCCTTAAAACCATTTTTGAAAACATGGACTTTAATGATTATTATTTAGAAGAATAAAACTTTAACAAATTTAAAATGATGTTTTAGTAAAAGAATAAATTACCACTTGTGAAATAATTGAATAAAAATAATTAATAATATCATTAAAAAACATATAATATCATTATAAGAAGAATATTAATGATATAATATGTCAAAGGGAAGTATATACACCATATAAATGTGAATTGGTTCATAACAACAAATAAGTCTCAATGGAATGTAAATTAAGATGAAATCCATTACAAAGATCATATCCTTAGATTATGGATAAATCAATCAAATAATTATGTATGAAAAATATAAATACAATAAATATAAGTGGATATTCACTGTAAAAAAATCATTGGTTATTAAAAAATATTCTTGTAAAAACCAAACCAATGACATGGATATTTAAGTCAATGAATAGAGATTGAGTTAAGATTTCCCTTACAAAGTTCGTATAAATGACGTAATAATTTATCAATGGGATAATTATGCATTGAAACAGTATATCCACATATAGGTATGTGTATATTAGAACATAAATTAATAAACAATTATTTCACACATAACATTGGCATAATATAATCAAATAAGTATGCATAAAACCCAATGAGTGGAAAATGAGTTTAGAAATTCCCTTAAAAAATATTTGTTAATAAAATAGATAGATTATGTGTATTGAATATAAATAAACACAAAGAAATTATAAATATAGGATAGTATATCAAAATTTATTTTTCACATAATCATAACACGCCAAAATCAAGAAGTAGAAGATTAACCCAAATAATGGAAATTGGGTTAAGAAGTTCCCTTACCTTGAATCCGACTTTTCCCGTTCAATCTATAATTTCTTGAATAATAAAATTACCTAAAATTTTAATTTATTTATAACCTTTATAAATTTTTTATTCATTTTATATCACTTATTACCATGTTATATCAATTAGTTAATTAGTTGAGTTCATATTGGACGTTTTGTTGATGTTTGGTACTTGAGTCAAAAATGAACTTGTTTTGATTAAAATTGTCTATGTGGTCATAAGTCCATAATCTCCAAAATTAGATTCATGATTTAAATATAATATATACATAGTATATATGTATTTATAATGGTCTATAATATTTTTATATAAGAATTTAAATGCACCATTCATAGAGACGGTCGGCCATACGTACGCACAATCACTACTTTCATTTCATTATCATATTAAAAGAGTGAAAAATAAATGATACATAGGTATATTATAATTACAATATAATATATATGTTATATATGTTAAATAATTTTATTAACTCAATAATTTATATGTTCCATGTATGGTATGAAGAAATCATATCACTTTGAGGGGGTGGTAGTCCGTACATCCTCAAATGAAATTATCGTATTTACACATTATGGAAAGAATAAAGGTATGTTGTAAATAAAAATTACAGAATAATAGTGATTATTTAAATATAATATATATCATATATAAATATGGTGCCATTATAGTGGCCTCTATGATAGGTGGTAGGAGAAAATTGTACAATCATCATTTCGTGGGGCAATAGTTCACCGTACATAGAAATAGTATGTTCATATTCCTTAGATAGAGCTGTGTGTAAGTGTAATTAGAATAATTATAATAACAAAATAATGGTATCACTACTGGAATGCTGGTCTTTCCCAACAGTTACATACCAACGGTTTGATAGAACCGTTGGTGAAGGAGGTTTTTCCCAACGGTTCATTAGAACCGTTGGCATAGATGTTTCCTGGGAGGTTTCTTCCCAACGGTTCTCATGAACCGTTGGGATAGATGGCTTTGGGGAGGTTTTTGCCAACGGTTCATGAGAACCGTTGGTATAGATATGCTTTGGGGAGGTTTTTCCCAACGGTTCTATAGAACCGTTGGGATAGATATACATATGCCAACGGTTTTTAAGAACCATTGGCAAAGGTTCTCCCCAAATTCCCAGCCGCTTGTTCTCTCCCCCATTCGCGATACACAACCCTAAAATGGGAGCAACAGCCGATTTAGGCGATTTTGGAGGTACTGCCGGCCTTGAATCTTCCAGCTCTTCTTCAGGTTATTCTTCTTCTTTATCTGAAAACGTATTCAAATGTTTGGATAGTATTTAAACCTATTTTCATTTTTCCCATCAGTTTAGGTGATTTTGGAGCTACTGCCCGCCGGACCAGCCTAAGGGTGAGTTTTCTTGAAAATTCCTTTTTGGATTTTACCCCTTGAACATGGTTTGCATTCCCCTTTTAACACATGAATGCCAATTATTTTTTAACACATGTTTTAATTGTATTGCCTTGCCAATGTGAGTAAAGTAGAGACTATGCTATGAATCTATGAAATTGGATTGAATTTATCTTATATTTTATGTTACCATGTTAGATATATTATAACTAATGCATGTGATATCTTTATAGTCTTGTTAGGAGTGTTCTATTAAAAATTCCCATGTGAGTGCTTGAATTTTCATTGAATTGCTAGCCATTATGAGTTATGTTGAGACCATGATATGGAATTGATTGATTAAGCAAGGGAATCTCATTATCTTGTCATTACAACATGAGTAAATGAAGCTTCATTCTTTTCAGGTTATTATTTGATTGAGTCTCCATTTTGAGGTGAGTTGTATTAAATACCTTTGTTTTTGACCTTGGTATGTTTAATGAATTGTTTAAATGAAATGGAATTCATTAAATGATTAATAGTAAATAGTGATACATGGATTCTATTAGGATGCCAGGTATATAATCTTGTTTCTATTAACTTATACGCTTTATGTGATAAATGGATTCATAGTGGAATTCCACGGATAGACTCATTTCTTTGAATATTGATTAAGCCATGGGTGATACATGGATCCAAGGGAGGGATTCCATAGATATACTTATTGAATGTAGAATTATATTCCAATTGATACATGGATTCTTATGATAATTCCATAGATAGACTTATTGAATGTAGAATTATATTCCAATTGATACATGGATTCTTATGATAATTCCATAGATAGACTTATTGAATGTAGAATTATATTCCAATGCTATGCGTCTTGTGTGGTGGTGGTGTGGTTTATGTGTTTTATGGTAGTAGTGAAGTGTGTGATTATGTAGTTAATGTGAACCCATAGGTTGAGTATTTTGTGCTATCTATATATCATGTATTTTTATGTTATTTCTACACATTCCCAACCAGAGTTGGATAAACTTACCAACGATCAGAGGTTTTGAGTTATGAGTATTTTTTATAATATCTAGGATGGTGGTTATATGTTTGGATAGCTACCATGTCTTCCCTACTCTTCCTTCAAAAGTGATTGACCATGTGTTTTTAGGCAAGATGCGATGTGATTGTCCATGTGTCTTCAAGTGAGATGTACTATGATTTCCCTAGTGTTTTTCGGTGAGGTGTGATGTGATAAGGCTATAATAAGATGTGGTATGTGGTTGGGGTCATGCAGGGTAGGAGGATGGCACAAGGTTGATGTTATTCATGTTCATGATACCCTACTAATATGGTTATGGGATGAGTCATGCTGTTATGTGATATAACACATTAAGTTCTTGTTGGTTTTACATTTTTTCAATAACACATTTGTATGTTTTTTTGACATGTGTAGTTGATACCTTGATTATTTTCTTCCTTTATCATTTACTTAAATGTATTTTCTATTATAGTTAATGCCTATTGAATTGTTTATGACAAAATGACTTATATAAATTCTTTTTACAGAATGGACAGAAGTTGGATGTATGAAACCGATCGGATCTCAGATGATTTTCAAAACAATTTGGAGAGCTTTATAGATTTTGCATTTCACAATGCTTCAGATAGTGGTCGCATACACTGCCCATGTTCCAATTGTGTTGGTAGACCTTGGTTGAGCTGTGAAGAAGTCAGCTACCACATAACCAAAAATGGGTTTCAAGCAAACTACTTTCTGTGGTATCACAATGGGGAGAAAACGAAATCTCAAATTGGTGATGATCGAAATGAAAAGACTGGAATGGAGAATTTGTTAGATGATCGGTTTCCGTTTATTCGTCATCATGAAAAAGAAAGGATTTCGACTCAAGAAGACTTCGATATGAGGACAGCTGATGCATCTAGTGAAAATGATGATATTGATAGGGTGAAAAAATTGAATGATGCTGCCACGACTCCAGTATATCGACAATGCGATAAAATGAAAAAGCTGGAATTTTTAATCCGATTATTTCATGGGAAAACTATGTATGGGATTTCTAATACAGCAATCGATTACATTCTTACCCTCTTGAAGGATTTACTTCCAAATGATGCAGATATTCCCTCAAACCACTATATGTCATGGAAGTTAGTTGAGGAACTTGGATTTTCAAGAAACAAAATTCATGCTTTCCCGAAAGATTGCAGTTTATTCTGGGAGGAAACCGCTGAACGAAATGAATGCATAAAATGTGGCACATCCCGCTGGAAGTCAAAATCTGATGGAACACCATCCCGCGTTCCACAGAAAGTAATGTGGCACTTTCCATTGATCCCCAGACTCCAGAATCTTTTTATGTCTGATGAAATATCAATAAAAATGAGATGGCATGATACCGAGAGAAAGAAGACTGATGATGAGTTGGTTCATCCTGCAGATGGATTTGCATGGAAGAGATTTGATGCTCGACATCCTGATTTTGCAGCTGACGTGCGTAATGTGAGGCTGGGTCTTTCATGCGACGGTTTTAATCCGTTTGGGCAGATTCTTACTTCGCACAGCACATGGCCCGTTTTTATGCACATTTATAATCTTCCCCCATGGTTGTGTATGAAAAAATCTTTCAATTTCATGAGTATACTCATATCTGGTCCTTCTGATCCCGGAATTGATATTGATGTATACATGCAACCTTTAATAAAAGAGTTGAAGCTTCTTTGGGATGTGGGTGTGCGCACATACGATGCATGTTCGAAAGACATATTTCAGATGCGCGCTGCGCTTATGTGGACAATCAATGATTTTCCGACATATGCAATGATGTCTGGATGGAGAACGAAGGGGAAACTGTCATGTCCAGTTTGTATGAAGAATACACGATCCAGAAGACTGAAACATCATTGTAGTTTCAGTTTTATGGGACATCGACGATTTTTGCCAAAGGATCATCCATATAGAATGAATCGTCGAAGATTTGATAATACTATAGAGACCGATGATCCACCTCAGCGTATGTCTGGAACTGATGTTCTTAATGAATTGAAAGATTTCAGTTTTTCGTTCGGGAAGGGTCAAATGAAATCTGGAAAGAGAAAGAATTTTTCCACAGAAACCTGTTACAATTGGAGGAAGAGGAGTATCTTTTTTGATTTTCCTTATTGGTCAACCAATTTGCTACGTCATTGCTTAGACGTAATTCATATTGAAAATAATATATGTGAAATGTTGCTTTCAGTTCTTCTAAATGTCAAGGGGAAGACAAAAGATGATTTACGATCTCGACGTGACTTGGTGGATTGGGGCATCAGACCAGAATTGCATCCTGTGCGTATCAGTGAAAATAAATGGCAACTTCCATGTGCTTCTTATGTGATGACACCTACTGAAAAAAACAATTTTTGGAAGTATTAGAGACTATTAGAGTTCCTGATGGCTATTCAAGCAACATATCTAAACGGGTCAATAGAAGAGAGTTGAAGCTAAAATCTTTGAAGACTCATGATTATCACGTTCTACTGCATGAGTTGCTT
Source organism: Viscum album (assembly GCA_963277665.1). Lineage (NCBI taxonomy): Eukaryota > Viridiplantae > Streptophyta > Magnoliopsida > Santalales > Viscaceae > Viscum > Viscum album. Next base: position 401,037,403 of record OY728148.1, read on the forward strand.
CCAATAGAAATCCGTCATCTTTTGTCCAATAATGTAAGGGTGGGTGTTATTCGGTTGTGCCATTTGTTTAGAGATCTTTGTGCTAAGAAGTTTTCCAAGTCTTTCTTGCAAAAAATGTTGATAGATGCCCCATTAATTTTGTGTGAGTTGGAGAAAATATTTCCCCCATCATTTTTCACATGCATGCTGCATCTGACTGTCCATATTCCAACTGAAATACTTCTCAGAGGACCTGTTTCTTTTCGTTGGATGTATCCAACTGAAAGAAATATGTTCACATTAAAGTCTTATGTTCGAAACAAGAATCATCCCGAAGGTTCTATCGTGAACGGTTACTTAGCTCAAGAATGTATGGATTTCTGTTCAATGTATTTGTCTGATCTTACTACAAGAATGAACAGACCAATGAGAAATGAAGAAGAACAATATGAGCAAATTGAACCCAGTTTTCCATCACTTCCTCAAATAGGAGGAATTCCTGGATCATATACATTGAACACATTAAGCCATGAAGAGCGGGAGATGGCACATCGCACAGTTTTGTTCAACTGTGATTTGTTCGATGACTATATCAGGTAACAAAATTGAATATGTATATCTTACATATATATCTGTTAAACTATTCATATTTTCTTATCTACAGGGAACATAAAACAATGATAAATAGGAAGCATCGTTCTTTATCTTTGAGAAGGAGAGAGACTTTGCATAGCAAAGAGTTTTCTGCTTGGTTAAAATTGAAGGTAAAAATATTACTGTTTAAATTAATTATTTCAATATTTACTTAAGTTTAACTGTCATTTATATTGAAGGTATTGAGTTTGTCTGCTGACTCTATCTCTGAGGAAATAAGAGCTTTGGCTTTTGGTCCTAATACCGTGGTTCGTGACTGTAAATCAATTGTTATCAATGAGTACAGATTTATTGTCACTGAACGAGCCAAAAACATGAGAACACAACATGATGGTATTATGGTTACTACCACAACAGATTGTTATGCCAGTGCATCAGATAGTAGACCGCGACTTGAAAATGTGGGTTATTATGGAGTCGTTGAGAAAATAATAATATTGGATTATTACTCTCATGGACGAGTCACAATGATGAAATTCCATTGGTTTGATTCGATGATGAGACATGGCACATTTATTGATGATTGTGGATTTCGAGTAATTAATATGACCCGCACTCTTGCAACCGAAGAACCATATGTGTTGGCATCAATGGCTAAACAAGTTTTTTATGTCAAAGATCAACTTCAACCTGAATTTGGTGTCGTAGTTGAAGTAATTCCAAGACATATTTTTGATGATGCTGATGATGGAATTGACACTGTCCCTATTGCCATTGGAACCAATCCATTTATTTCTTTTGATGACTCCAATAGCTCAATTGTCAGAGTTGATTGTGAACCTGAAGTTGTGGTTGGAAATATATAGAATCATTCATCCATGTTCTCAATTCTTTTGGTTTACCTCGAGTTGGGTTGTTAAGGTTGGTAATATTCATATTTATTTAGTATTGATCACAAATATGTTTTAGCTGACTTGACCGTTATGTGAATTTTCAATGTTTATTGGTTGCTGTTTTATTTGAATTGCATTTTCTAATTTGGAATTGAACTGTATTCAAACCAAATCAAACAATATTTCTAACTTGGTGAACATTACAACTTGTATGTTTTATTAAATTCATTCAAGCTCTTCTAAAACAATTGATAGCTAAATTACCAATGAATCCCCTCATTCCCTCATATATTTAGTTTTTTGGTTTACACATTAATTTTCTTTTTCTAATTAATTACATATTTGTTTTCCAATGCAGGAAATGAAGCCAATTGAAGAGAGACGAAGAAAAAAAATGGCGGAGAACAATCGTCGGATGGAGGAGATGGGCATTCCACCATTAGTGCCTACAGTGAGTAATTTATTTCAAATATATATATATATATATTTACAGAATATATAATGTCATGTGATTAATTTTTTTTGTAAACTTTTTTGTAGGATCCACCATTACGTCGACAGTTATTCGACGAGGAGCCTAGTACTGGTCCTAGTACTCAGGCCGGTGGTACGAGGAGGGTTCGTACCAGAGGTGGACATAGAGCTGCGCGTGCCCGACTATACCCTGCCCCTCCCACTGACATTTCAGCCTTCCCACATTCTGATCCCGGTGTGTCGTTAGGGACACACGGGATATTTAGACCTCCCATGTTTTCGCTACCTTCTGCATCTTCTGCCCCATCATTTTCACATCCCATGATGATTCCCACTCCCCAGTCAGCATCAGGTCATACAGTTGTTCCATCTTCTTTTCCTTCTACTTATGTCTCTCCGAGCTTTTATATTCCATCGTCTTCGACTCCTGTTCCACCAGAGGGTGTTCCATCAGGTTATGTGGATCCGGCGCCACTCATTGATCAGACTAGCACATGTATATTTATAAAACCCTATCAAATTTTTATAGCAATATTTATTTTCATTATAACATGTTTTGATAAAATATTTGTTTTTCTTTCATGACAGATACATCTACTGACAGGAGGCGGGGGCGGGGCCGTACACGCTTGCGTTCGGTGTGGAACCGTCGCACACAGGTTATGGTGGAATATAATGAAGACAATCAGATGGTTGAGAAAATAGGGCAGCAATGTCGGAGTTTTATGGCGACGCTTTCCAAATACTCCGACATCATTCCCGTCAGCCCGCTGTCGTGGAGACATTTGCCACATGAGGTCAAAGATAGAGCTTGGGTAGAGATATGGGTAAAAAATTTGTTGTATTTAATGCCATGATTTTTTTTTGTATTTATATAAATTAATATTTTCATTTCAGCTTCGATTTAATTTTCCTGATGGTGAGGGTGCACGACTGGAACGTCTAAAGGATTTAGGCGAGCTTTGGAGAGCCTACAAGCATGAGCTGTATATTGGCTGGTGTGCTAGAGTTGGCAATGAGTTAGAGGCGGTACCAGTCGTGGATGATTGTCCTATAGAGCAGTATCGTCAGATGATTACTCATTGGACGAGTACCCAGTTTAAGGTATGAATTACATTTGAGGTATTTAAATAATAACTTTCAAGTTTTTCATTAATATTATCCTTTGCATTATCGAATTTTATTTAGGAATCATCTGGAAAAAATAAAAAAAACATTGATGCAAAAAAATACCTCCATACACTAGGACGCACGACGATGCCGGATCATGAGAGGCAGTAGGTATGAAAATTGTTTATAAGTTTTCTTTACGACTTACATTTTCTTTTGCTTCCTCAATTATTTAATTATTTGCTGAAGTCTTTATATAAATTTTGTTTTCAATTTCATTGTAGAGGCAAGTACAAAATATTGAAGGACGTGTGCCTCGAGAAAAACTGTTTTGCTCGAGTAGACGAAAAAAGGATGGACGTGCTGTCAACGAAGCGACTCAGCAGCAGATTGTAAGTTTTAATCTATTGATTTTATATTTTAATATCTATTTCGTAACTTAATAATATATTTATATTTGTAACAGGATGCTTTAGAGGCCCTCGATGCCCAAGAAGCAGACAATTTTGGGCCATCTGATCACTTACATCAGGTGTTGGGAGAGGATCATTCTGGCAGAGTACGCTGCCGACCTAGGATAGCCCCGACGAGGTATTGGCCTGCCTCAGGTACGAGTTGTAGTGCCACCGAGCTGTAGCAAGTTAGGGCACAAGCAGAACAGGCTGAGAAAAGGGACACAGAGACGGCAGAACAGTCTGCTAGGGAAAACAGTGCATTTATGAAATTTATTGAAGTTCTACGTCCAACACTTCCAGCAGAGGCCAGCCCAACGATTGATGAATACATGTCGTCGATACATTATATATATGGTGTACCAGGTGGCAGTTCCAGTGGTGGTCAGGCTGATGTCCAGCTTGAAGATGATGATGGCGAGCAGTCTGATGCGGAAGAGGAGGGAGATGAGGAGGGCGAGGAGGAGGGCGAAGGCGAGGAGGAAGGCGCTGTGGAGGGTGAGGACGATGAGGAGGACGATGACGAGGGCGATGATGATGATGATGATGGATATGGTGATGCTGATGTGGGACATATTGATCCGTTACATTTTTGACTTGAGATTTGATGTTTAATCTATTCTAGTTGTTGGTTTTATCTAGACTCGTAGTATAGTATTGAAGTTGAGTTATTTTTATATATTGTCTGTTTTTATGGATGCTGTTGTCTTTTAGTGGTTGTGTGTTTGAGAACTCCCTGGACAACCCCCCTCATTCTTGGACCCTGGACAACCCCCCCTCCCCCTTGGACCCCGAACACCCCCCAAACACCCCCCGGACAGCCCCGCGGACAGCCCCCTGGACAACCCCCTGGACAGCCCCCCGTACAGCCCCCAACCCTCCACCCTGGACCCCGGATAGCCCCCCGGACAGCCCCCCAGACAACCCACCCACCCTCCCCCTTGGACCCCGGACAACCCCCCAAACACCCCCAGACAACCCCCTGAACAACCCCGGATAACCCCCTGAACAACCACCAGACAGCCCCCTAAACAACCCCGGACAACCCCCTGAAGAACCCTCAAACACCCTCCGGATAGACCCCGCACAGCCCCCCCACCCTCCTCCTTGGTCCCCGGACAGCCCCCCAGACACCCACCGGATAGCCCCCCCGGACAGCCCCCGCGGACAGCCCCCTGGACAGCCCCCCGTACAGCCCCCAACCCTCCACCCTGGACCCCGGATAGCCCCCCGGACAGCCCCCCGGACAACCCCCCCACCCCCCCCCCTTGGACCCCGGACAACCCCCCCACCCCCCCTTGGACCCCGGACAACCCCCCAAACACCCCCCGGACACCCCCCTGAACACCCCCGGACAACCCCCTGAACAACCCCCTGAACAACCCCCGGACAGCCCCCTGAACAACCCCGGACAACCCCCTGAACAACCCCCAAACACCCCCCGGACAGACCCCGCACAGCCCCCCACCCTCCTCCTTGGTCCCCGGACAGCCCCCCAGACACCCACCGGACAGCCCCCCCGGACAGCCCCCCGGACAGCCCCTCCACCTTCCTTAATTTCATTAGCTCTGAAATGTTTCATAGCACGATCAACTAAAATCTAATCCATACTAAATATGATATAAAAATATTCTATATGAATTTCCATAAGATTTTAAGTGAAAACAAAAATTGACATACGAAAAACTGACCAAACGCATTCGAAATGTGTTGATGCTTTAGGACAACGATCCATGGGTCATATGTGACGTGTACGAATCAACCCCGCCACAATCGGAGACGCGGTGTGGCCGACACCACTCAAAGCGTCGGTCTTTTGTTTCAAAAAGACGTCATTTTAAGTGAAAATCATCAAGTGACATACGAAAAACCGACCAAAGGCATTCAGACTGTGTCGATACTTTAGCACAAGGATCCATGGGTCGTATGTGACGTGTACGAGTCAATCCTGCCTCAATCCGAGGAGCGGTGTGGCCGACACCGTTCTAACTGTGTATCTTTTGTTTAAAATGGACAGGATTATAAGTGAAAAGAACAACTGACATACGCAAAACTGACCAAACGCATTCCGAATCTGTTGATAATTTATCACAACGATCCATCAGTCATATGTGACATGTACGAGCCCACTCGGGCTCAATCCGAGTCGCGGTGTGGCCGGGATCAGTCTAAGTGGCTCTCTTTTGATTAAAATGGACATCATTTTAAGTACATACGGGAAACCGACCAAACGCATTCGGTTTCCGTTGAAACTTTAGAAGAACGATCCATGGGTCATATGTGAGGTGTACGAATCATCCCCGCCTCAATCCAAGGCGCGGTGTGGCCAACACCGCTCTAACTGTGTCTGTTTTGTTTAAAATGGGTAGGATTATAAGTGAAAAGAACTGGCATACGCAAAACCGACCAAACGCATTCGGTTTCCATTGAAACTTTAGGAGAACGATCCATGGGTCATATGTGACATGTACCAATCATCCCCGTCTCAATCGGAGGCGCGGTGTGGTCGGAACAACTCAATGTGTATGTCTTTTGTTTCAAAAAGACGTCATTTTAAGTGAAAAACATCAACTGGCATACGAAAAACTGGCCAAACGCATTCGGATTGTGTTGATACTTTAAGACAATGATCCATGGGTCATTTGAGACGTGTACGAGTCAACCCCACCTGAATTCGAGGTCGTCCGCTATGAATTTGACCATTTGACGCCCATTTTGGCCGTTTATGACACCAGAACTGCGTTGTCGGTCACCGCGCGCACACGGCACGTCCGATTGACGTGCCGTCTACTCGACCACTTCATAAAGCACTCACCCATATTTTTCTTCTGATTTCAGGCCATTCTGAAATCATTCGGCCCGTTTGGACCCCCCTCACGCGCGTTTACGAATCGTGCGCATCACTTAAAACACGAATATTGAGCCGTACCGCGCAAACCGCACGTCTGATTGACGTGCCGTCTACGCGTACACGTCACGAATAATAATTAGAATGTTTCCTGGTGATTTCAGGTCAATCTGAGGTCGGCCGCTATGAATTTGACCGTTGGACGCCCGTTTTGGCCGTTTATGACACCAGAACTGCGTTGTCGGTCACCGCGGGCACACGGCACGTCCGATTGATGCTCCGTCTGCTCAAACACTTCAGAAATCACTGTCCCGTATTTGTCGTCTGATTTCAGGCTATTCCGACTTCGTTCGGTCCGTTTGGACCCCCCTCACGCGCGTTTACGAAGCGCGCGCATCACTTAAAACACGAATATTGAGCCGTACCGCGCAAACCGCACGTCCGATTGACGTGACGTCTGCGCATACACGTCACGAATAATAATTAGAATGTTTCTCGGTGGTTTCAGCTCAATCCGAGGTCGTCCGCTATGAATTTGACCGTTGGACGCCCGTTTTGGCCGTTTATGACACCAGAACTGCGTTGTCGGTCACCGCGGGCACACGGCACGTCCGATTGATGCGCCGTCTGCTCGAACACTTCAGAAATCACTGTCCCGTATTTGTCGTCTGATTTCAGGCCATTCCGATTTCGTTCGGCCCATTTGGACCCCCCTCACGTGCGTTTACGAAGCGCGCGCATCACTTAAAACATGAATATTGAGCCGTACCGCGCAAACCGCACGTCCGCTTGATGTGCCGTCTACGCGTACACGTCACGAATAATAATTAGAATGTTTCTCGGTGGTTTCAGCTCAATCCGGAGACGCGGTGTGGCCGGAACCACTCAAAGTGTCCGTCTTTTGTTTCAAAAGGATGTCATTTTAAGTGAAAAGCATCAACTAGCATACGGAAAACCGACCAAACGCATTCCGAATCTGTTGATAATTTGTCCCAACAATCCATGGGTCATATGTGATGTATACGAGCCAACCCGGGATGAATCCGAGTCGCGGTGTGGCCGCGATAAGTCTAAGTGGCTCTCTTTTGTTTAAAATGAACACCATTTTAAGTACATACGGAAAAACGACCAAACGGATTTGGTTTCCGTTGAAACTTTAGGAGAACGATCCATGGGTCATATGTGACGTGTAAGAATCAACCCCGCCACAATCGGAGACGCAGTGTGGCCGACACCACTCAAAGCGTCGGTCTTTTATTTCAAAAAGACGTCATTTTAAGTGAAAATCATCAAGTGACATACAAAAAACCGACCAAAGGCATTCGGACTGTGTCGATACTTTAGCACAAGGATCCATGGGTCGTATGTGACGTGTACGAGTCAATCCCGCCTCAATCCGAGGAGCGGTGTGGCCGACACCGTTCTAACTGTGTATCTTTTGTTTAAAATGGACAGGATTATAAGTGAAAAGAACAACTGACATACGCATAACCGACCAAACGCATTCCGAATCTGTTGATAATTTATCACAACGATCCATCAGTCATATGTGACATGTACGAGCCCAATCGGGCTCAATCTGAGTCGCGGTGTGGCCGAGATCAGTCTAAGTGGCTCTCTTTTGATTAAAATGGACATCATTTTAAGTACATACGGAAAACCGACCAAACGCATTCGGTTTCTGTTGAAACTTTAGAAGAACGATCCATGGGTCATATGTGAGGTTTACGAATCATCCCCGCCTCAATCCGAGGCGCGGTGTGGACAACACCGCTCTAACTGTGTCTTTTTTGTTTAAAATGGGTAGGATTATAAGTGAAAAGAACTGGCATACGCAAAACCGACCAAACGCATTTGGTTTCCATTGAAACTTTAGGAGAACGATCCATGGGTCATATGTGACGTGTACCAATCATCCCCGTCTCAATCGGATTCCAGATATAATTTTCATATAAATTTTAAATTGAATTCTATATGAATTATGTATGTTTATGAATTGTAATTTAATTATGGATGTGTATAGTTTCAGGATCCATTATATGTTAAATGTGTATGAATTTGTTCGTAATTGTATATGTATGTTTTATTTTATTACAAGTACAATAGAAAATGAGGTGAAAATGAGGCCTGATGAGATGAGAGGTGCCTGGGGAGAGGGGCTGCCAAATTGCAGGGTGCTGCAATTTGCAGCATAGGGTATGCCAACGGTTTTAAACCATTGGAATATAATTCTAAATAAATTTTTACCAACGGTTCATTGAACCATTGGTAAAGACCTCTTTTCCCAACGGTTTAGAACCGTTGGGAAAGAGGTCACCCATGTGGTTTTTCCCAACGGTATGGGAGAAACCGTTGGGAAAAACTATCCCAACGGTTCACCCAAACCGTTGGGATAGAGTGCCTTCTGCCACCCTACCCAACGGTTTCCAGTAAACCATTGGGAAAGGTCTTTCCCAACGGCTTACTTCCCCACGGTTGAGAGAACCGTTGGTATATTATATACCAACGGTTTGAGGGGCTTTCCCAACGGTTCACAACCGTTGGGAAATAGTGTATTTCCAGTACTGTATATTTAGGATACTGATGTTGTTATTTAATCATAGAATAAGAAGATCATTGGGAGTGAATATTGAAAATAAAAGAAAGAAACTTAATAGAAGATGTTACCTATAAATCGTGTAACTTCTTTTGATTTGAGACAAAAGGCTTTATTGAATTGCCTTATGCCCAAGTTAAGGCTTCTAAGAGGAATGGAGGAATGTTGGGAGATTATTTGAGAATAATTTGGATGATCCATAGGTCTTTAGAGGTGTGAGTAAGTGGGTAGAGGTGGTGTACTTTTATAATAGGGAGGAGGGGCACTTTAGGAATGTCTTGAAATATTTAAATTATTATAAATTCAATGTATATTTAAAAATGATCCAAAACTCATTTAATTCTAATATAAGATGGTTTTTGTTATAATACCCACTATCCAATTATTTTATATAAGTTTTGAATATTTTTTTATCCCAATCTTTTTTGTTTAACCCTTATTTTAACCTTTTTAATCTTAGAGTAATATCATGTTATTTACACATTGTAGGTCAATGTAATTACCCTATCATATCCAAAGACCCACAAAAAAAAGACATTTATGACATATTTTCACTTATATTAACCATTTTTCTGAATCATATATTTTTAGTAATTTAATATCATTTAAAAAACTATTTAATATTCTAAGTTATGAATTATGTCAATTTTGAACACTATTCATACATGATTTTTTTTTAAAATTAATAACAACTTTATTCCATCAAAAAAATGAATTAACTAAAATATAATATTTCAATAGAATCCATAAAATCTGTGTATGTCATTAAAATAATCAAATTACATTTATTTTAATATTTATAATATCATTTATTTGAATCTTTCATTAATAAGGTAATAAATATGTCATCATTACGTCATAAATATATATATATATTTAATATATGAAAATTTTAAATATAATACCATGATGTAATAAATATTTTTATATTTCTAATTACTATTTATAGTTGAAGATATTAGTTGCATAACCCTATATTAAATTTTTTTTAGTAAAAGATACATGTTTATGTTATATTTCTCTTTACATTAAATTAATTCTTAAAATAAGTCATTATCACAACCACGTGACTCCATGGGGTCCTAAAATTGATATAATTATGACCATGGTCAGACTTATATAATTTAATAGGATAAGGAAATGTGTTAGGGTAGTTTTATATTATTATAGTATAAATATTTAACCTTATTTACCTGATTTACCCTTTAACCATGGTAAATAACAATAATTACTGAATTTACTATTCATAATGTACAAAAATAAAAGTTTCCTATTTAAACAAATTAGACCTCATAATTCCTAATATTAAATAATTGTTTTCAAATTCAAAACATATAATTTTCCAAAATTAATTTAAAATTAATTCCAGTTGTTAAAACAAAAAAAGTGGGTTTTTAAAAAGTAAAACCTACCAAAAGATTGAAATGTGTTTATATACAATATAAAGGTGAAATTAATTATAACAACCAAAATTGGATTAAATGATAAAAATATATTCTAATTACACATTAATTTGAATTAAAAGGATAATTGAACTATAAAAATAAATGAGACGGAAAAGCAGTTTCAAATTAAAATGCAGTATTTTTCACTATTAATTAAAATATGAATATCTTAGAAAACTACCAAAAATTTAACCAAAGTAAATTTTGATGTCCTTATTCTATAAAATATGTTTATTTTTTCAAATAGAACATATAAAAGTGACAAAAACTAGATTTAAAAATGGTTCTCCATCTAAAGACGGTAAGCCGACATTTTGAAAATATTAGAGTATTATATGATTAAAATTGGATTCATTCTCATTTTAAGCCTCTAAAATTAATTTGATAAATGTAAAAACATTTCACAAATATGTATAATAATACTGTAGTTAGTTCTGTTCATTCTCACTAATACAATGACTAGGTGTTAACTAACAGTTAAAATAATAATATTATATGATTTTTCAGTATAACTAGAAGTTATATGCAATGTATGTTTTCGAAAAAACCCACTGTTGGATGTAGAGTACGCTATTGAACAATGTTTCCTATTTAATGTAAAATTAATATCTTATTCATAAATATTAATTGGTATAAAAATGTGTCATTCTATAAATACCCGAGTCATTACATCATTCCATCCTTTTGGAAATTGCATCCCCACAATTTTAAAATTAGACCTGGATACATCATTGAAAATCCCACATCGGAAAAAGTGTCATTGAAAATATCAATTTGAAAGAAATAAAGATAAGTAAAAATGTCACCTGTGATAACACATACTAGGATTCCATGTTGGAGAACATTGATATGAAAAAAACTAACTCTCATAAAATAATAGAGAGTGAAAGAGAACTTTATCATAGAAAGTTAACCACCAAAATACCATAAAATTGTGGTTGGATAAATGTCTATTGATAAAAGAAAGTGTGTAACATTTTTTCTTCTAGATAATTTTTATAGAGTTGAAGAATTTTATTACTACCTATACTAAGATCATGAATAGATATACTTACATGAAAAGTAGTGTTTCACCCTTTATTCAAATTCCACATAAATTTATATTTTTATCTAAATGAAGAGTATTCAAGATGAATCAAGTTCTAAAGAACCACATTATCCAAAAAATATTAACTATCTATTCGTATTCTCTTGAAAAATTAACTAGAACCAAAATGGTTTGGATAATATAAGATAATTCCCCAAAAAGAATAATCATTTGTAAGAAAAAGACTAATTTTAATCTCCAAAATTCAATAAACAATACCCAAAGTTCAATAAATACCATTTAATAAACAATTGCCCTTAAAATTCATCATTATAATCCAAACTAAGATTGAAACCCAAAACTCATAAGAATTAGATCACATAGTCTTCCACAATAAATATAAACATTTATCTCCAAATAACATCGAATACTCTTAAAGTCTCATACTTAAAATTAATTGACCAAATAACATTTTCTCCATGATAGGTTAATCATTTCCATAAACAACCCAAATCTCCATATGTCCACCATAAAAACATTGATTCTTCCAAAATAAAATTCAATCATCGTTCTTCAAATTAAATCCCATAGTATTATATTTTTCTTTGGCATATAGATTTCCCAAAAGAGAAAACATCTTCCAAAATAACCTTTATCACTTAATCACCAAATAATTTTCCTATACTAAGGATACCAATTGATAAAACATATGCTCCCAAAATAAACTTTTTCTTGATCCATAAAATCATTTACCTAATAATAATAAGTCATAATAACTAGGGACTTCACGTAGGCTTCTGGTAGGCAATGCGTCCTTGTCACCTATCAATTGTGGGTTCGATTCCTATGACCTTGCCAAACGTAACAAGTTGTCACCCATCTTGGGGGTTTTCCCTTTTATAAAACTCAAAAATAACCCTAAAATGTTTTATCCTCAATGGTTTTCTTATACCACTAATTTTAATTCCACCGCATAACGACCTCAACATCTTAATTCATGAAGTCTTTTATATATTGATTTTTTTTATCTCACCTCCATATGATAAAATAAAACTATTACAAGTATAAAAAACATCATACCTTGATCATGGTGTCCACCTTCTTTCATCGTCATATATCTCACATAGATAGAAGTTCCATGCATTCTAACAATGGTTTATAGATTCTAAAAAATAATTTGCTTCCTTTATCCAAATCACCATGTACAACATGGGTCATATTGGTGTTCATAGAAAAATAGTTTAAGAAAATAATTATGTATGACATATCATTTCAAAACACTTAATAAAACATGACATTTATAAAATAGTCGGACCAATTTTGAGTTGAAATATTAAATAAATGGTCCTTTTAAAATACCATAAGTATGTTTTGAAAGAATATATTTTAAAATCAAATATAAATTGGTTGTGAAAGGGTCTCCTTCTTTAACACCTTTTTCAAAATCACAGTATTCTTCAAAATCTTGTGGTAGGGTAAAATACATGAAAATTCTTGATAATATTAACCTTTCTTGAAAATATGAGAATATTGAGAAAATATGATTTGATTAAGAACAACCGCTGATCTATGATGATATCGAAGTATAGTGGAGGTGTTTGATATCTCAAAAAACTTATTATAAGTGAGTTGTATGTTAGAAAATGTTTCACAATCATATGAACATGACTTTGTAATAGTTGCTGCAAGAAAGTAATCAATAAGAGATAGAAATGTTGTTTGATATCCTCCTCTTTCCATTTGTAACTGACTTTCCTTGATCTGAAAAAGTTTTAAAACAAGTATTTAACTTAAGTAATTATACATAAGGACTAACCATGTGTTTAACGAAAAATAATAATCCCAAAAGTTCTCTAAACCTTTCCAATGATACCAACTATAATTCCCATCCTTAATCCGTACATAATCTTGAGTTTTGATCAAGAATTTGATTTCTTTCACATTGAGGATCTTTTCTAGTTTAGAGTGTTAGAGAATTAGGTCGTAACTATTACATGAGATCTAAAATATTACAAAGTAGACACTTATACTCTATCAAATTTTTAAAACAATAAAAATCCTTAAATAAAACAAAAATTGTTTTCTTGATATAAATTTTCATGAATTATTTCTTTCTCTTACCCTTCCTTATACATAGTGATTTTTTTTTCCAAAAAATTAGTATGATAATAAAAAGATAAACAAGGGATATAAAATAAGGAAAGAATACATTAGTCCATGAATACTTACAAATCAATGAAATAATACTTTTCACTCATAAAACATAATCTCTTTAACATACCTCAAGAAATCATAATATTTATGAATAACTCATAGAAATCATAAATCATAAAGGTAACTTGTTGCATCCATAAAATTCTTATATTGTATCTTTCATAGCTATAAAGGAAGTAATCCTTAAGGTTACGTTTGGAATACATATCAAAGTATATTCCCTAAATATCTTTGGACAACATTTTCATTTACCTCCATCATGTTAACCAATGAATTGGAGAGCTATCACGGGATCACCCACCCTATCTTTATCACAAAACCAACCGTATTTGGTTTATCACTTAACCACCCATCAAATTTCCAAGTACCATTACATAATCATAACACATAAAAGATCAAAATTATCAACATTTCAATCATCAATCACAAGATATCAATTTATGATATTGAAATATTCAATCAATTTACAAAACCATTTAAAATATTTCAAAATAAGAGTTTTGAATAAAAGTGTACCATACTAATTTATAACATTCGAAAGGAATTTAGAATTTAAAAAATTCATGTACATATAAATAAATCCATATAACCATTTTGAAAACATGTACATTAAATATAATTATTTAGAAGAATAAATCTTTAAAACATTTAAAACGATGTTTTTGTTAAAGAATACCTTACCACATGAGAAAGACTTGAATAAAAATAATTAAGAACAAAATTAAAAAAAACTTATAATATAATGAGAATAAAAATATCCATGATATAATATTTCAAAGTGTTTTTTATACACCGTATAAAAGTGAATTAGTGCATAACAAAAAATAAGTCTGAATGGAATGAAAATTGAGATGAAATTCATTAAAAAGATTTCATCCTTATATTAAGGATAAAAAAATGAAATAATTATATGTGAAAAATATAAATACACTCAATATAATTGGGTATTCAGTTTAAAACATTCAGATATAATTCACACATATTCTTGGAAAATCAAAACCAATGACATGGATATTTAACTCAATGAATGGAGATTGAGTTAAGATTTACCTTACAAAGTTCATATAAATGACATAAGAATTTAATAATGGGGTAATTATGAATATAAACAGTATATACACATAGATAGAAGTGTAAATTACAATATAAATAAATCAATAGTGATTTTACACATAATATTAGCATAACATAACCAACGAAGTATGCGTAAAATCCAATGAGTGGAAATTATGTTTAAAAATTCCCTTATAAAGTTCATTTTGTTAATAAAATAGATAAATTATGTGTATTAGCCATAAATACCGGATAGGATATCAAAATTTATTTTTCACATAATCATTTCACAACATAATCAAGAAGTATAAGGTTAACCCAAAGAATGGAAACTAGGTTAAGAAGTTCCCTTACCCTAAATCCGACTTGTCCTGTTCATTCTTTAATTTACTTAATTATAAAATTCAGTTAATTTATACTTTATTTATAACCTTTATAAAGTTTATTATTATTTTTATATCAATTATTACCATGTTATATCAATTAGTTAATTATTTTGGTTCATATCAGACATTTTGTCAATGTTTGGTACTTGATTCGAAAATGAACTTGTTTTGAATAAAAATGTCAATGTGGTCATAATTACATCATCTCAAGAATGATATTAATGATATAAATATCATATATATTCATTTTATATGTATTTATAATAGTCAATAACATTTGGATATAAGAAATGAAATGCACTATTCATGGAGACGGTAGGTCGTACGTATGCATAAATGCTACTTTTATTTCACTATCATATTAAAGGAGTGAAAAATAAATGATAAATAGGTATATTATAATTAAATTATAATATATATGTTATATATTTTAAATAATTTCATTAACCTCATCCTTTATACGTTCCATGTTTGTCATGAATGAGTCATATCACTTTGAGGGGGCGGTAGTCCGCACTTTCTCAAATGAAATTATCATATTTACACATTATGGAAAGCTTAAAGGTATGTTGTAACTATAAATTATATAAGAATACAAATAATATAAATATAATATATATAATATATAAATATATTTCTATCATAATGGCCACCATGAGAGGTGGTAGGATAAAATTGAACAATCATCGTTTCGTGAGGCAGTAATTCACCATACACAGAAACAGTATGTTCGTATCAATTAGATAGAGGTGTGTGTAAGTGTAGTTCAAATAATTATAATTAAAATATCATGGTATATTTAGGATACTAGTTTTTTATGTAATAAATGAATAAAAAGATCATAAAGAGTAGATGAATAAAATAAACGAAGGAACTTGAGAGATGATGTTACCTTTAAACTGAGTAACTTCTTTTGATATGAGCCAAAAGGCTTACTTGAATAGCCTTTTTACCATGTTAAGGATTCTAGGAGAAAGGGATGTATTTTGGGTGATTATTTTTGCCAAATATTTATGAGTCAAAGGGCTTGATAGGTGTGAGTAAGTGGGTAGAGGTGGTGGCCTTTTATAAGAGGGAGGAGGGGCACATTAGGAATGTATTGAAATATTAATTTATTATAAATTCAATTTCGATTTATAAATGGTAAAAAACTCATTTAATTATAAGATAAGATTATTTTGATTCTAATACATACCATATAATAATATTTAGACTATTTTTGAATATTTTTTTATCCCTATCTTTTTTAACCCTTATTTTACCCTTTTTAATATTAGAGTGATATCATGTTATTTACACATTGTGGGTTAATTTAATTACCATATGATGTAAAAAAATGTATAAAAGTAATTTATGACATATTTGGACTTACCTTAACCATGTTTCTAAGTATTATATTTTTAGTAATTTAATATCATTTAATAAACTATTTTATATTTTAAGTTATGAATTATGTCAATTTTAGACACTATTTATACTTGGTTTTTTAAAAAATTCATAAGAACTTTATTCCCTTGAAAAAAAGAAATTAAATCAAATATAATATGTCAATATCATCAATTAAATTCATGTATGGCATCAAAATAAACAAATTAAATTTATTTTAATATTTATAATATTATTTATTTGAATCTTACATTAATAAGGTAATCACTGCATCATCATTGTGTCATAAATAAATATATTTATTTAATGTATAAAAATTATAAATAAAATACCATGATTTATTAAATATTAGTATATTTATAAGTACTATTTATTTTCAAAGGGATCAGTTATAACCATATATTGAAATTGTTTTAGTAAAAGATACATGTTTATTTTATATTTCTCTTTACTTTAAATAAATTTTTATAACACGTCATTATCACACCCAAGTGGCTCCATGGTGTCTTAAAATAGACCCAAGGATTCCCATGGTTGGAAATATATAATAAAATAGAATTAATACAAATGTTAGGGTAGTTTTATTTTATTATAATATTATTTTTTACCTTTATTTACCTGATTTTCCCTTTAACCATGGTAAATAAAAAACAATTACTCAAGTTACTGTTCATAATGTCCGAAAATAATAGGTTATTATTTACAAATATTTTACCTCCAGATTCCAAATATGGAATCTATTTTTCTAAATTCAAAACCAAGAATTTTCATAAATTAATTTAAAATTAATTCTCTTTGTCAAACCAAAAAGGAGGGTTTTAAGAAGCAAAACCTATCAAAATATTGACTTGCGTTTATGTCCAATTTAAAAGTGAAATGAATTCCAATGAACAAAATTGGATGAAATGATAAAAATATATTATAATTAAACTTTAAAACAAATTAAAAATATAATCTAACTATATAAATAATTTAAATGAAAAGCTGTTTTGAATTAAAATGCTTTATTTTTCACTATTCATTAAAAAATGAATTGTATCCGAAAATAACCAAAAATCTGACTGAAGTAAATTTTTATGTCCTTATTCTATAAAAGAAGTTTATTTTTTCAAATATAATGTATAAAAGTTATAAAAAATATATTTAAAAAGGGTTTTCCATCAGAAGGTGGTAAACCAATCTTTTAAAAATATTAGTGTATTTTATGCTTAAAATTGGATTCATTCTCAATTTAAGACTCTAAAATTTATTGGATAAATTTAATTTTTTTTAACAAACATGTATAATAATATTTCAGTTAATTATGTTCATTCCAACTAATAAAATGGAAAGGCGTTAACTACCATTTAAAATAATAATATAATATTATATTTCGGTATAAGTCAAAGTTATATGCAACACAAGTTTTTTGGAGAAACCCGTTGTTGCGTGTCGAGTACGCTATCAGACAAAGTGTCCAATTTAACAAAAAAGTAATATTTTATTCATAAATATTAATAGATATGAAAAGGTATTATTATGTAAATATCTGGGTAGTTATAGTTATAGATGAAAAATTACCTTAAAATACCATTATAATATTTCTTTGAAAATATGAGAAAATATAATTTTCCTTTGATAACATTTTAAATAAAAAGTAATAAAATATTTATAAAATAGATTTATTTTAAAATAACTAAATAAAATTTTAAATTAAGCCTTAATTATTTTATCATTCATGGTGGTGTGAAATTTAATCCATGTCGTAAACGTTAGAACATATATTCCATTCACACCATTAATAAAAGGTACCCCAATCATAAAATGATAAGAAAATTCCATTTAAAATTTTAATAAAAAATAATATATGGGTAAAAATGAATTTATTTAGGAATTATAAAAAAATAAAAGAATTATTGAAAATATTTTATAGGTAATAGGTACATGGAACAAAAGATTCCTGAAAAAAAGAGAAATAAGGTTGATTTTTCTTTAAAATGTAATTTTTATCTTATTAAGTACCAAAGAGAGAATAATGATTGGAATAATTCAAAAAACTATAAATAACAAGATAATAATAAAATATATGGGTATTATTAAATTAATATCATACAATTATCATAGATATAAATTATAACATAAACAATCCAAATAAAAATGAGATTTCAACATAAACCCTTATCACATTGGTAACTTTCAAAACAGAATTACTTGGACGAAATAATTTCAATTGTAAATTTAAATAGAATTAAATAATAATTATCCATGATATAATATTTAATATGGTTAGTATATAAATATCATAGACCTATATAAGTTTACAAGAACAAACATGTCAGAATGAAACAATATCGAGACGAAGAACCCTTACCTTAAGCCTCGTTTTACATTGTAGGTGTTTGATCATCCTATATAATAAATATGGATTTATTATAAATATATTATATAAGAATACTAACATATATTACCATATATGATTTAAATATAATATCTTATCACCCATTTATTAATAATTTTTTATTAAAATCATTGTTTTGGGTTATATTTTCTTCATTTTCATGCATGTTTTTGTTTGGCAGTATCGATCCTTATACGTTTATCCTGATTCCATAATATATATAATATTAATAATTTCATGATTATAATATTTATCATTATATAAAAATTTATAAGGATTTAAATAACCCAGTTATGAAAAATAAACCACATCACTTCATGGAGACAGTAGTTCGTACGTACGGATGAGTGATGTTTCAACTTTTCAATGGATGGAATGAATAACAAGTAAATAACAATTCACATTTTTATAAATATAGTAATATCATAAATATAATATATATTTAGTAAATCCATCATCAAAATCATCAATGTACACTTGTGATTAGAAAAAAATAGAGTGCTTAATGTAAGCGGTATTCCAAAAGTACACACGGGTGATGTTTTTTATTCCCATAGGGAAGAAATGAGGTGGATAATGGTTTATACACAATCATAATTAAAATTAAGTATATTCAAAATAGTTAATTTATTATTTTAGAAAGTATTATAAATATTTATAGTAGTCATAAGAGTAAATAATTTTGAAAGTAATCAGTAAAGAGTAATTCCTCTTTTAATGGTACCTCTTCATTGATAAATCTCTCTTGTCTTACACCATAATCCTGGAAAGGATGATATTTTTGAAAGTCCATTGGCTGAGGGATGTGTTTATGGAAGAAATTATGGTATTAGGTAAGGTATTTTTATATCAATATGGCTCAGAATTTGTGAATAAGGAAGAATATTAGGTTCTCTTTTATAATTAAGAGAAATGACACACTTGGAATTAAGATTAAAATATAAAAAACATCATAATCATTAATGTGGAACCAAATGGGCATGATTTAAAATATAGGACATGATAATTTCTAAATCATTTTATCCAATAAAATTTAAACATGTTTATGTTTCATTTTAAATATTTTCTTTTTGTTTAACCCACTTGTAAACACTTTTTAACCTTAAATGCAGTGACAGAGTTTTTTTGGAATTTAAGGTTCATAAATTTTCTTTTATGGTGGGAAGTGGATAAAAAATGTCTTGTGGATTAAATTTTAATCCATTTCAAATCAAACTCATACTATTTAATTTTTTTTATTTTTATATCATTTAATAAAATATTAGTTAACATAAAATATCATTAAATTAATTTTTGAGACTATTCATTTAATTTTAATTTAAATAAATAAAAACAAAAAATTGAATAAAAATAATTTAACATAATTATTAATTTATAATTACATATGGTATTTTTTCCTACTATAACTCATCCATTTTTTTTTATTTTTAAAATCATTTACCTTGATTTGTTTATTTTCTACACATGTACTGTATTGGCGTCATGTAAGCGTATAAGGTAATTATATCATTACTAAAAATTAAAAATAAATTAAAATTATAAAAATTAATTAATTATTTTCAAAACCACCATTTATATTCATCCAAAAGTCATTTTTACCTATGAAAACATATAAGAAAAATTAATATGAAGGGAGTGACATTTTGTATTCATCCTTTTATTAAAATAATAAAAAGGTTTTAATCAAATAAATATACTACCAAATATTCATATATTAGAAAATTATATGATCATGGAATAAATAAATTTATAAAACATGAAAAAGAAAAGTTTTAGATACATTTTATAGATGTATCCCAATGTTTTCACTGATTTATAACCGTTTTATCCTTAGTGAAGTGAGAAATATTTACCATGATTACTATTTATAATGACAAAAAATAAATGGAACCTATTTACAAAATTTAAACATATTGATTCAAAACATGGAATAAAATTTTTTGATTAAATTTATTGAAGTGTAAGAATTTTTTTTAATATAAATGATAAAAACAAAATTAAAAAAGTTTTTTGAAAATACCTTTTAATACTAAAAATGAATTTATATCAAAATTAGGTATAATTATGATTCATATGTAATTAATTATATTATATATAATTAATGGAGTATTATGTCAATTTATTATTAAATTAAAAACATAATTAGACTTTTAAATTATGTTATTTAATGAATAGAAATGATAGTATTATAAAAATCAGTAATTTTAACTATTCACTGATTTTTTGTGAACCTTTTACAAAAATAACCCTAATATAATATTAACGTGATGATTTAAAAAATAGATTTTAATCCCTAAAATGAAATTTATAAAAATAATATTAAATATTTATATTTTTAATGCACAATATAAAATAAATTCCCTTTTTGATGGAAACATATTCCTGAAGCATAAAATAAATGTACTAAAAATTATGTACTTATTTATTATTCGTTAAAAAAAAAATTCATTATTTAAAATATCTATGTATATTTTTCATAATTTGGATACTTTTATCCATACCACAAATTTATCTGCTAGGTTATATGGGTCACATTTAGATAATAATTTTTTATAATATATCACAGTTTACTTAAAGCTTAGTATTTCATGTTAAGATAATTATAAAGCATAATATTATTTAAAGCTAAACTATCACAATGTTTCATAAGAGTTTATATACTTAACCCTAAATATTATTTAGATAATTTTGATTAAAAACCAGATGAATATTTATTTTTTTGTTATTTAAACTCTAGTAAAACCTATAGAGTTCATAATAAATCAACAATGGTGGTTGAAGAATAAATTCATTAGAAGTTAATGAAAATAATTTGAATGAAAATAATGATTATTTAGACCAAATTGAAGATGATTTTAAGAATTTTAATTATATATATCTTTAAACTCAAAATTAAAATGAAAATGTGGAAGGGGAGAGTAACTCTCCTGAAATAACATGTAAATCACATAGAGATCACCTTGTAGATAAATAGATTGGAAATGTAGATTTAGAAATTCAATCCAATATTCATTAAGGAATTTTTTCTCATTATTATTCACTTTTATATATTTTTTATAATAATATTGATGAATATTTAGATGACTGTAATAAGATATTTCCTATAAGAGAATATTTAAATTGGTTTTCAATAAATAATGTATGGAATTTAGTTTAACTATCAAACAAACATCAAGTTATAATAAATAAATGTATTTTTAGAAATAAAATTGATAAATATGGAAATATTATTATGAATAAAGATATATTAGTTGCATGATTTTTTCTCTAAGAATAATAAATAAAGTATGATGAATTTTTTTCAGTTTCTGTATTAGAATCTATTAAAATTTTATTTCCTTATGATGTTTTTCATGAATTTAAATTACTTAAAATGGGTGCCAAATTTATTTTATTAATGTTTTTTGGAGGAAGTGTATGTTTCAAGAATCCTCCTACATTGGTACCCCTCATAGAATTAAAATTAATAGAAGGAGTGACCCCCACCATGATTCCTTCCTCTAGTAAAGATGGGTCATAAACTATAATATAGTATATAAAACACTCAAATGGTAGGAATTAACAAGAAAATGGTTCTAGAAAATAGATGGGGGGGGGGATTCACCAA
Organism: Viscum album; assembly: GCA_963277665.1. Taxonomy (NCBI): domain Eukaryota; kingdom Viridiplantae; phylum Streptophyta; class Magnoliopsida; order Santalales; family Viscaceae; genus Viscum; species Viscum album. The sequence continues at coordinate 401,059,844 of OY728148.1, forward strand.
TAAATATTTAAATAACTTTACTATAGATGATAAAATTCTAAAACCCAAATTATATAAACATTTAAAATATATAAAATTAAGGGAAAAACATAAAAGAAAAAAATTTAAACACTGGGATAGATACCAACTCCACCCAAGATACCCAATAAGTAGCTTTGAACTCCAGTAAAGTATCCTACAAACACATAGTAAACTATAGTGGGGTGAGCTATTGAGATTACTCCTTTAAATAATCCTCCTAAAATAATAAACATCTATGTGAAATAAATATATAAGACTGGACGTTAGTGACAATCAATCAAGAAAAATAGCCAAAACCTAGTCACCAATAGGAAAAAAAATAAGCATGAAAATAAATTAAAGAATAGATATATCAATAGGGTAAATAAAATATAGAAATAAAATTATTAACCAAAAATATCAAAGTAAGTCACATCATCCCCCTCAAAATATGAAACATCCACTCTCAACCCCCACCTCATGGGCATCGCAAACCATTGCCATCATCAACAACCCAAAATTCTATATTTACCGCAACAACACATCCACCTTTGGGCCTAGTAATTTTCCAAACCACTTTTACCAATCAGTAGTTCTATGTACCATCTATGTGGTAACTAACTAGCATTTTAATCTCTCTCTCTATTCGACTGGGAATATGAGAACAGATCTTCACTATCCACAGAATATTGACAAAACTCTAATGCAACATACCACATCACATATATCAACAATATCATCCCAACACAACAATAGCCATAATATATCAAAAACTACATGTCCTCAATATATAATTTCCAAGTCAAAAGTGTTAGGGTAATGAAAACAAAAAGTCCATCAACCTCATAAACGTTTTTTGTGTATATACCCCACCTATAACCATCACCACCAATTACCACCACCAATTACACATTGACATCAAACATTACTCCCAACAGTTCCATTATCACCATCATTAATTTAAAACAACTATGCCATTATAACCACATCATAACCATTATATTGGGGTATTGTGAACATTTATAGAATTAACCTCGTTCACTCCCACTTCCATGCATGATCCCAACCATGAATCCTATAACACCCCAAGATTTTGAGAAATATATTTTTGAAAATGAATTTAATAATTTTTATGTTTTTAGTTACACACAACACTGAGTTTATCTTGATTTATACTTAATACTGAGTGTATCTTTCATTACATATAACACCAAGTTTAAATAAAAAATAACACATTATTAAAATATTATTATTCAATATGATAGTTATTCCCTAGCCATTAGAATGGTGGGTAAAAATGGGATTTACTATATTATGAAAATATTTTATTAGTATATTTATATAGAATGAATCAATTGGTAATAAATTAATTAGAAATGAAAATAATACTATTAAAAAAATAAATGAAATATTTTTTCTAAAAAACTATTTTTATAAAAACAAACATGTTTTACCACAAAAAATTAAACAAATAAATTTTATAGAATGCTTTCAATAAAACTTATATATTATATATTTACTAATATGACTAATATTTATTTTATGTGTTTTCTATACAAGAGTGAAGAATAAATACAATTTTATGCTTAAAACTGTTATTTTTCAAAAAATCAGTATTGTCACATTTTTCACATTTATTTTAAAACTAATTTTAATTTTTTTCATAAAATTTATTTTAAAAAATAAATTATATTTTTTAAATCATCATGTAAAAATTATATTAGGGTTATATTTTTATAATTTTCTGATAATAAATAGTTTTCAACGAATGGTGAAAAATACTGATTTTTATTAATATTTTCATTAATTTTAATTATTTAAAAAAAATTATTTTATGATAGTTTTAAAAGAAAAATTAGTTAAATTATATATATATATATATATATATATATATGTATATGTATATTTATATTAATCCAATTCAAGTAATTTCAATCATTTTCATATTGAATTTTGATATAGAAACATTATATACTTTTGAACATTTTCTCTTTGAAAAACAGCTTTCTCATCATGTACACAAGATTAATTTTAAACTAATATTTTCCTTTTATTTGAATGGAAATTTTAAGAAGAGATTTAATATTTTTCATCATAATAATTTTGATTATCTAATAAGTTAAAATTAATTATTTACAATAATGAATATTGATAAAAATAAAAAATATTTGTTGCGGGTAAAGTAAATATTGGTATACATGGTGTTAAACTAAAATGATAAGGATTAAAAATAACCCAAAACTAGTCCAAAACCAATTTTTTGGTAATATTTAGACTTAATATCTTATAGTATCTAGAATGGTCCATTTTTTATCCTTTTTCTTATGAAAAATTTGGGAAAACCTTTTTCATTTCAAAAATAACATGTGTTCCACACACATTACTTATAAAAGGACACCCCATATCGTCTCCTCATTACACTATCTAATACCTATCTAAACAACCTCCTTAATTACCTAATTTCATATTATAATCCTTAGTTTATTCATAAAACTAACCTAAGAATACTTTTGATGAAAACTTAATGAAGTTGTTCGTAGAATAGGTATTGTCCTTAACCAAGAATTTTATTTAATTTCTTACTCCACCTCCATAAATTATTATTAAAACAATATTATATAAAACCTAATTATCATAAATATAATTATATGTTTTTATATTAATTTAATAACCTAAATTATTCTTCAATTCTACCAATGGGTTACGAAATCATCATTCATGTTTATGGCAGACTACCGCCTCACGAATCAATGTTATAGATTTTCCATCACCACCTCTCACAGCTACATATAATGACAGATTAATTTGTTATATATATGATATTTATGATATAATTATATGTATTTAATTTTTATATAACATATACCTTTTTACATTCCATTTTATGGGGGATATGATAACGTCCTTGTTGTGTACGATGAACTACCGCATCACGAAGGGATGTGGCTTGTTTTTCATGTACGCTTTACAGGGAAGTTAATAGGGATAGGTTCAAATAAATTATACATATGAAATAAAAACTATTATGTAATTTAAATATTTAATTGACCCTTATTTAATTATTTCCTTTAAGAAAATGGAAACATCTTTTATGGGTACACACGACTTACCATCTCCATGAACATGGTATTTCTTTTTCTATCTCCAAATTTTATTTATTATTATAAATAAATATATAAAGAATATATATAGTATTTATATCATGGTTAAAATTATAGATATTATTTAACCATGATCAATTTAAGATGATACAAAAAATAAAAACATACAATAAAAACAAAGAATTTTTACTGGAAAACTGATTTTAACAAGGAATTATTGATAAAAGAGTGATAAAAGGTTATAATTAAATCATATATGGTATGATAAATATTATTTGTATTATATAATATAGTTATAATTAAATTATATTTATTATAAACTAGGTTCTAACATGTATGAAGTTAGTTGATACATAAGGTAAGTTATTTCTTATCTCTCTTTTATTTTTGGGATACATATGAAGATTCACCATTTGTTTTTTGTGCGTGGTATATATACTATCACTTTGAAATGATATATCATGAATATAATTTTTTTTAAAAGGTTGGGGCCGAAGCCTCATTTTATTATTAAATCAAAGCAAAGACCTCTTTAACTGGGTAGAGGGAGACCCATTACATATCCCGAAGGCCCAGTGGGCATTTTAGCCCATTACATGACCCGTAGGCCCATTTTTTGGCCCAAAGCCCATTCTGTGAATAGTACTACTATAGTACCCGTGCTGCTACAGTACTGCATAGTACCCACCGCTGCTATAGTACTCTGCCGCCGCTACAGTGACCTGCTGTCGCTACAGTGCCCGCTGTTGCTACAGTGCCGCTGTTGCTACAGTACGCTCAGTACTGCTACAGTAGCCTGCGCCCAATTGGATTTGAACCCCCATTTCCATGTATAATTAACGGGTGCCTACAACTAAGCCAAACCCCAACTATATAAAAATGTGTTGAATAGATAACGAGGTATTGGGCTGGCCTGCCAACCTGCGCGCCGCACGCCCCCAGCTAGGCTCAAGGTGGCCAACCCTTGGGCTTGGGCCAGTTCCCGCGGAGTCGAGGGGATGAGAGGATCGTTGGTGTATGGTGCACATTGCCTTTGAGAGGACTCGAACCTGGAACCTCAATGACGGGACGCCACCGCCTTGAACTAACTCACCCATCCCCCGTGGGCCATGAATATAATTCTTTTCATGGTATGTAAATTTAAATTTTATGTTATTTTTTGTTGGGGATTATTGTTTAAAATATTACTAAAGTATTAATGGGTTTTTTGTCTCACATTTATATTTGTGAGATACATGCCATATTCACCACTTATTTATTATATACGGTGTATATAATCTCCATAAATTTATTATAAATTTATTATCATGAAAATTATGGCTGTTGAAATATTCATTTTAGGATCTCTCTTTAACTAGGTTTACAGTTCAAAATATATCCATGTGGTAAGAGATTTTTGTCTCAATTTTCCTTCTCAAAGACATATGTCATGTTATGCACCTATATATTCTCTCATGAGTTGTATATAAATCCAATTTTAAATGTAATATCATGAATTAATTTATTCTCATGATATTTTATGTTTCATTTAATGTTATTATTTCATGGGGCTTATGATTCAATGTTACCATAGTTGTAATAGTTTTATCATAAAATCTCATTGTTTATCAGTATTTTTTATGATTATGTTTTATATGATAAAATATTATGATCCATATTTCATGAAACTCATGAATTTTCTTCTAGTTTGGTTATTTAATGATAATACATGTTTTCTCTTTAGTTTCCTCTAACCATGTACTCATGATAGTAAAATAATAATTTTAACAAAAATCATTTTTATTTCAATATTCGGTTAGAAAACCATTTTTCTTCCAAAAAAATATTTTTCCAAAAATGTTTTAAAAAATGATTCTTACATTATTAAAATTATTTATTTAATAAAATTTTACCCATTTTTGAATTTTAATTTTTTTAAAGGAATCTTCATGTCATTTTCAAAATAATTCCATTTTGTTTTTTTACTCAAAATGTAAATGGAATCTTCATTTTAATAGGTTCAAAATGAATGTAATTTCACACTATCATGAAAATTATTTTCATTTAATTTTAATTTATAATTTATAATTTTATTTTTAGAGAAAATTATTTTCTGAATGATATAAGTTTTAAAATGTTTTCTTGAAATTGGAATGGATATTTTTGTTTAGAAAAATATTAAATAATTTTTAAAGACTCATTTATATGTTTTAAAGTTTATTTAAAAAAAGTATTTCTAAAATGTTTTATGAATTTTTATATTTAAAAACTGATTTTCATAGAAAATTTATTTTCATAAATAATTTTTTTAAATGATATTTAAAAATCAATTTTCATCTTAGATGACATCCATTGATGTTACCTATGACTTACTGGTGATATTATACAATGATACCAATCTTAATATTTCAATGAATGGTTTTTTTTATTATGGACCATTTTTATGAAACCTTTTCTCTTACATGGGTTACACCATAAGGAAATGTTTATGAAAACTGCTTCTTTTCACGGGTTACACTATGATGAAATAGTGAAATGATAAAGAAAACTATCTATTTTACCCATGTTATGACATGATGAAATTTTTTGGAAACACATTTTATTTCATGGGTTATTATTTGATGAATGATTTATGATATTCTAGAACAAATATGTATGATTTTCATTAGGTGATGGTGGTTATGTCATAACAAGGGATGGTGGTTATTTTATAACCAAGATGAGTGGGACCTCTATATCCCTCCAATGCACTGGGTAAATATTTATCTCTCATGATATAGACAAGACTAGATGGGGGAGTGAACTCGATTTAGTAAGGGAATTTTTCCTATATGATGATATTTGGAGAAAAACTTGACTACTATGATGGTATGGGGAGTAAAACCAATCCACCATGATATACTTGTGGGTGATATTTGACTACTATGAAAATGATATTCTATGATTATGCGTATGTAAAAATTCTACATCTCATGCCAATGTTATGCTATCATGGGTTATGTTCATTGATTTCTTTATAATCCATGTCTTATGAACTTTCAATAATTTTGAAATGTCTGTTGATTATGATCTATGATAAGAAGGTTATGGGTTTCAAATGTTTTTATCTTGTTTTCATACCACTATGTTCATGTTATTCTTACTTATCTCACTTATTTACCCTTTATGTGTATCATAGATCACCTTTTATTATGTTTCCTCACCAAGGCTATGATGAAATATATTATGTATGATATGTCAAAGAAGGGTGTTATTTATGAAGAACATAGCGCGAGATGATGTAATTAATATATGAATCAGTTTTTTATGTTTCCATGTTTCTAAAGATAATAAACTATTATGTTCCTCCTGTGTGTGTTTGTATAATTTATTTAATATTAATCTAAAAAGATGTAATATCTATGTTTGAAAATCATAGTTTACTGTAATTGATATCAGAGGAAATGTCTATTTAACCTTTAGAAATAATGATGAGAAAACTTTATTGAATTCCCTCATGATATTTCTAAGGATATATCTAGGGATATGTCTATGGATAAGTCTAAGGATAAGTAAAGGTATAGAAACATGTCTTATAAATTTGTTAAAAGATATATCAAGTGGTTTCCAAGAAATTAAATCCCTTTTCTAGATACTATAATTGGATTTCGTGCAAGAAAAAAAGTACAATGGGGTAATTACTCCAAAAAGGTCACATTGAGAAGGACTCGATCATTATCCAGTGCATGAAAAATGGCCTTGCTGTACATCTATTTTGACACTCCTAAAGGATATACTTTGTAAATTCAAAAAATAATTATGATCCATTAGGAATGATTTTTATAATGTTTATGGATGACATAGGATAAACCTAAGGTGTCATAGATTAATAATGATTTATATTTCCCATAAGTTATTTTTATTTATAATGTGGTTCCCAAATTTAATTAAGTAGATCACACTTTTTTTTTTTGGGTTTTAGACAATGATGGGAACTAGAGGGAACTAAATTAAAGTTGAATGTGATATAAAATGTGTTGATGAGAAACAAAATATGATGATGATTAGAGTGAAGGATATTGTGATTATGCCTGATCACTTATCATGATATAGGATTAACATCATGTACCTTAACCAACTCTCAGAATCACTAAATAAGAGAAGGTTAGAGTTTTTTAAGAGTTTGGGTGGTGGAGACAACGATGGAAAAAAGATTCCATTTCTTATATATTGAGAATGTGGGACGTATAACCCAAGTGAATGTCTCATCAGAATTGTAATATGTTTTTGATTTGGAAAATAAGGACATAAATCAAGTAATTTCATAAGGAAAATTAAGAGTTTGGTTAATGCAATGGATGGTAATAATGGTATTCATAAGATATCAAAAATGGTTGAATGTTTCAAATATAAATATTAGAGGAATTATAAAAATAGATATCCTAATGGGACATACCATGAATAGAATGAATAATTTGGTATGAGTAATTTTTATACTATAGATGATGAGGAGACTATAAGTGAAACATGAGATGTATGGTATGTTCTAATAGTATTGTTTATGTTAAACACGAGAATAATGATTAAATTTAGGTTGATGAATTTTAAGATACGATTCATATCCAATATTATAAGAAAGATGTATTAAGGAATAATATGATTAATCCTAGTTAATGGTTTGATATGGAAGTTGAATTATTGAATTGTTTATGTATTTGAATTAAAAAATTATGTCTTATAAATCATTAAATATTTAAGTATTGTTCAGTATGAGTTTTTTGTTATGTATTTTAAAAAATATGTTGAATGGTGAAGATGAACTAGAAAAGTGATTTAAAGGAACGTTTTTATTTTTAATATGTGAAAATAACCCTTTATATGATCATGATGTTGAGAAAATTGTGTTTAGTTTCGATAAATTGATAATTTATATGAATAATTTAAATTGTATAGTATTTATGACCCTGAAAATTATTAATGATTTGTGGGAAAAGTGGTTTATGTTATCATTGATAAAATTACAATATTATTTGATTTATGAAATATACTCAATAGTTTTGGGGGTTATTCATGGAATTAGGATGTATGTATGTTCTAATTAATATTTTAAGGTAATTCTAGTTATTACAATGATTCAAGAAAATATGTGACTAAGGTATTCATATATTTTATATGTAATAATAAAGAGATACTTTATGATATTTGGGTAGATGGATGTAAAGTTGAATTCATTTAATTTTTTTTAATTTTGTTGGGTTTATAAGGTTAAAAAATTATTGAATGGTTTATGTTTAATTTTGGATGAGGTTTTAGATATTAATTTATTATTTCACCTTATGAAGATTTATTCATCGCTTGTGATAACCATTTCTTCTTTTCACAATAAATAGAAATATAAGGAATAGTTTATCATTATTTTATAGATCTTATTATCTGTTAGTGATTTAGACATGAAAAATTAATCACTTAGAGTAATAGAGGAAGTGTGAATTGATTAATTCACAACTTAATGATAAGATTGATCTTATGGAATGGAATTAAATTAAGTAAGTATATGTTATCTCAAAAATTACACATCATTATGAAAATGATCTTGATTTTTTATCTTGTTATAATTATTTTTGAGGATATCAGTGAAATTTTTAACACATTTTTGGTTTTTGGATCTATTGTTTTTAACTTTATCCTAACCATGTTTCCTATCACTCTCTATTAGTATTTGGGTGTTATTTTTCTATTCTATGTGCATGTTTTCACTTCCCAAATATGTTATACTATTTGGAAAGATAATATACATTATTATATTTTAAAATTGAAAATATGTTTCTCTCTTTTAAATAGATAGTTTTATTAACCCTTTTTATGATGTGAGTTTCCCATAAATGTATTTTTAGATGTTAAGCCCTTATTTATTGAGAACATGTTCAAAGTGGGGGGACACATTTTTTCAGTGGGGTAGAATGTAACACCCTATGATTTTTTGAAATATGTTTTTTTAAAATAAATATAATATTTTCTATTTTTTATGTCACACGCAACATTGATTTTAGATCATGTTATACACAACACTGATCATATCTTGCATTTCGTGTAACACTGAGTTTAAAAAAACACGACATACTATTATAATATTTTTATTTAATGTGGTAGTTATCACCTAAACATTAGAATGGAATTTATGATTAGGATTAAATAAATTATGAAAATATATGGTTTACATATTTATATATAATGATTTTTTGATGGCCCATAAATTAGAAATTAAAATAAAAACTAATTGAAAATATGGGAAATATTTTTCTAAAAAACAATTTTTATACAAACAAACATGTATTACGTCAATAAATTAAAAAAAATTAATGAATGATTTTAAATTTTTTATCTATTATATATTCAATAAAATTCTTAACATTTATCTTTTGTGTTATCTAGATAAAAGATAATAATAAAATCCAACTTTATAGTTGTAAACTATATTTTTCTAAAAGGAAGTCTCGTCACCTCTTGTACACTTATTTTAAAACTAATTTTTTGAAAATTTTAAAGAATGAATTTGAAAAAAAAAATTCAATTTTTTTAAATCATCTTTTCTAAATAATATTAGGCATATGTTTTGATAATTTTCCTGGAAGATAAATTTTTTTGTGAACTGTGAAAAATACGGGGTTTTATTAAGAATTTCCATTTTTTTAAAGATTTTAAAAAATTTAAAAATGTTTTAATATTGTTTTAAAAAATAAAAATTAGTTATATTATAAATATTTTAATCTAATTTAGATAATTGGAATAATTTTCATGTTGTTTTTTATATAAATTTTTTTTAAACTTTTGAACATTTTGTCTTTAAAAACCCACTTTTTCATCACGTATGTGAGATTATTTCTAAATTTAAAATTTCCCTTTATGTGAAGGTAATTTGGAACAGTGGATTCCATATTTGGAATTAGAATAATTTATATTATATAAAAACATCAAATTAAAATTTACCATAATGAATAGTAAAAATAGTAAAAAATATTTACTATGTTTAAGCTAGAAATAAGATTATCAGAGGGGTTAAACTAAAAAGAAAAGGGTCAAAAAATGACCCAAAACTTTTCCAAAACCCATTTTTTGACATATTTAGAACTTATATATTCTATTATGTACAATTTTACATTTTTTAGCATTGTGGAATGTGAAAAACGTTTATACACCTATTTCTTTTCAAAAATAACATTTGTTCCACTCACCTCACTTATAAAAGGCCACCGCATCTCCTATAGTCTTAAACATAAAAAAAAACTTGTTCAAACAATACCTACCAAAATAACTTCTTTAATTATATCCTATAATCCCAAAATCATTATTTCCTTTTAAAATCCAAACTAAGAATCCTTTTGTGGAAACCCAAGGAAGTTTTCTAAAGAAAAGGTAACATCCCTAACCAAGAATTTTATTTTATTTCATCCTCCACCTCATATAATTTTTATTAAACTATTATGATATAATAACCTCATTACTAGGAAATTACAGGATCCAACCATGCTTGGTCCTAAAATTTACTAACAAAAATAAAAATACAAACAAATAGCAACAAGTCATGAGGTACAGGAGTCCACACCAAATAGAAAAGAAGATGCATAGCACCACCCAAAATGATATCCACATTAAAAAAAATGAAAATTGTGACCAAAAGTTCAAATCCCCAGTGTTGACTATTCACAAATATGATACACATTAAAAATGACCAAATGACCCATTTTAGAAGCCCAAAACAAGGACTGTTAAAACAACAATTGGTCCACCTCACCTGCAAAAGAACACTAGTAGGTATACAACCTATACAATGCACAATATTCCAAATTTACCCACATCCAAAATTCCACACCAGAAGTCATCTATAACATCCCACACCTACCTTTCAAGGTCATCAACCGTAAATGAAGATCATTTCCAAATTCACCATCATCGGCTTGCATCATCCTGAGGGTGTCGTTGAGACCCACTTCTATAAGATCCAAATAACCTATTTTCTTTTGACCTCTATTGAACATCCTAGATAAGATGCCTGGATGAAAGACCCACCTCACCGCAAGATTTTCGACAAGCCCCATATTTGGGTTTCCCTCATTGCCACCTAGAAGAACACCACTATCGGGGTCCCAAAACCTATGTCAGTCATCTCCTATCTACCCAAGGTTATATATGGGATACTCAATAGTTCCTTTAGTCCTATGAGCTTATACTACACCTTAATTCCATCAAAATCCATCATTTGATCCTTCTCCATCTGAATAGGATCCCCACCCTGTTGCTACCGTGACCCGCTTCACCCGAGGCAGTGCTGCCCAAGGGTATCGACTTCCAGAAACTGAACACCATCACTAATCAGATCTAAAAAATAAACCCCACCAACATCTCTGATTTGAAACTCATAGTGATTGATACATGTGCACCAATAGGACTTCATCAATGCTCTTCACCATTAGGATGCATCCCAGCACATCATTCTATAGGATCGACCCCCACATACCATCACTGCCTTCCAAAACCCCCGAACCCTCTCCACTCCCACGATCTAAAAATAGATTGGAGGTGATATAATCCCCTCCTTTCCCAGTTTCACCACTAAAATATGTACAAGAAAATGATCTTCCACAAGATTAAATCATTTCAAAATGACTAACAATATCAGCATCTCTGCTTAAGAGATTGATGCTAGAAATTGGTCACAAGCCTAAAGAGAGAGAGAGGCTCTCAATCCTTGAGAGTAAACCTCTTCATCCAAAACCTCATTATTTTCCAAATAATTAGATGTTTTTATGTTAATGGTATAAATTAAACCCTTCACCTATTCCATAAAATGGGTTCTAAAGTCATCATTCATTTGTACAATGAGCTATTACCTCAAGAACCAATGTTATTGTCACACCCCAACAAATCTAATTATTTTTTTATTGTCCTTAAATAATTTATTTTTTAGTTTGGGTTAAATCCAAAACAAAATATTTGAGTTATTTAAAAAAGTGAGTTTTTTTGGGTTGACATCGTTGGTTGCATGGGAAGAGCGCGTTTTGGAAACCCCACGCAGCTTCACCGAGGTAACTGCGCAACCATTCTACCATTAAAAAAATTAAAAAATGAATTAAAATGAGTAATTTCATAAAATTAAAATGGATTTTAACTATTATTTTTGTTATTAAGAATTTATATATTTTTATTTTAGGATAAAACTTAAATTATTATTATTATTATCATTATCATTATTATTATTATTATTATTATTATTATTATTATCCTCATATTTATTATTAGTATTATTTTAATTGTTAATAATGTGTTTTAAAAATGGAAATAAAATACAAACCCTAACCTATTTTCCCTCTCTCCAATCTCCCATACCTTCCTCTTTTGTATGGCGTGAGCGGCCATCCCCCTCCTCTTGTTCGACTTCTGGTGTGCATCCCCTCTACCTACAGTGCAACCCCCCTTTGGATACGGCCCCTCATACAGGTTAAAATCCCCTCTACCTGTGAAAAACCCCCCTAGATGTGTCCCCTCCTCTTTCTCGACCTCCCCTATTCCTACGAGCATCCCCATAGATGCTCCCTCGCATCCAGCCACTATAACTGAGACCCCCTCCGGCCAGTTCCCCACCCATCCGACAATCTTCCGACCACCTCCTATCCATACGTCTCATTCCATCGATACCTCCATGCCCTATCACTCTAGCCAGCAACCACCTTTGGGTAGAAACAAACTCCCTGGCGTGTGATCGACCAAACAAAACCTTTCATTGCACCGTATTTCGGCATGGCCCAAACACTCTTGTGCAGCGCCATTTCTCTACTCTGGTGTAACCACGTTTCCCCTTACCGGAAGCCCTAACCTCTTTTGGTAAAACCATGTTTCTTTATTTTAGTGATTTTCTCTTAAATTTGACCAAATTATAAAAACCTCTAGGCATGTTCTCTCATCGTGCTCAATGTCTAGGGTTTGTAATAGGTTCTCAAAGTAATGATATTCCCTCTTTTGAGGTTCTTTCACTTTCACACGTGTTGAGGTAGGTGTTTCATCCATTTACTCCCAATTCCAATTCATGTGATGCTTGTGTGTTGTCATTTAATTTTGAAATCATGTTTTTCACTTTTATTACATAATTAGTTAATATGTAATAGTGTTTTCTTATTGGTTGAATTGATCACAATCAGTTTTTTTAATGTCCTTCTTTCGTTCACATGTAAATGCCTCACCTTTTGGTCTTGAATAATTGTTATCTTATTTTAAATGGTATTTTTGGATATCTTGGGGTGTGTTTTGGATATAAAACATTCTTGTAGAATTTGATTGTGTTTTATGACTTGTGCTTTTGGCTTATGTGAGTCCCTGGTACTTTTGGTCATGCGTTCATCTTTTCTGCCTTAATTTTGGGTATCTTTTATTGTTATAGTGAATTTTTTGTCAACAAAAGAGGGCATTAATGCATATACTTAAGGTATGTATATATAATATATATATATATGTCCTCCATGTATGTATTCCCTCATGGAATGGGGAATATGTGCATTGGATTATGGATATATGTATATATGTATTGGTATGTGCATGTGAGTGTGGGCCGGTTGCGAGTGGTCTCCGCCTTTTTCACCAAGTCCCAAAGTGTTTGGCATGAACCAATTCCTCTTTGAGGTAGGTGTTTCCAATTTTCTTTTCCAAAATGATTCATTGGAAGTTTCATGTTTATAATTGCTTCTTAAAGGTTAATTTCACAACAATTATATTTATGTTTTGATGCGGTTAGTGTTTTTTTGTTATAATTTAAGAAGAATAAGTTTTTCTAGGGGATTGTGTGAATTTACCAAGTTAAAATACCTATGATGTTTATTTTAAATTTTGTTGTTCATCAAAGTGGGATTGGGGGTATCCACACAATTTTTTGGTCTATTTATAAGATTATTTATAAATTGTTTAGTGTGTTTATAAAATTTTCAATAAAATATTTGGTTTGTTCTGAAGTACTTTTATGAGACTATTTTGGAGTAAGTTTGTAAAGAACAATAACCATTTGGCTCTTGGTGTGGGTAATGGTGAATGTTTGATCAAGGGCCTGTTTGACTTTGTAAATTTAAAAGCGGTATTGGTAAGATGTTTTGGGTAAATGTATTTAGACATGTCGACTCAAAGGACCATTTAAAACATTCAATTGAAAGGTGATGTTTGGGTAATTCTTATGGAGACGTTGGACTTAAAGGCCCATTTGGATCTTCCAAATCATGGGTGAAGTTGTGTTAACTTTTATAATGGTTTGTGTTTTGAAATTGTGTGTGTCTTGTCGGATTTTTAAATGTTTTTAGAAAATGGTTTCGATATGAACATGACATGATGGCTTGGTTGGAACTTTCTTTAATGTGAAATTATTGAATATGTATATGGGTCACTCTTATCTATGGTAAACCTTTATATGTAAATGCATAAGAAGCATCTGTGTTTGGGGTATGCAAGTGCAGTGATGACATGGTAACATGAGTCACATGTACGAGGGCCTTCTACATACAAAGTATTATTATTATAACCATCTTGGGTTCCTAGGAACCTTTAGTTGATTGAGTGATGGTTATTTATCATACCTAATTAGATGGGTTGGTACCCACTAGTAGGTATAGAGGTTATATGGGGAGTGTCACTGGTTTATTTTGTCACGAGGGAGAATAGTTGTTTATAGAATTAGGATCTTCACCATACATCGACAGGTGGTTCCAATATGAGTACATCTAGGTGTCTTATAAGGATGCTTAGGATCACCCATTGTTACTTAATTATTTACACCACCTATTTATTTTCGGTCGTTCTATTTTATTTTCAGTTTATTCTATTTACCTATTTATTTTAACACAGCTTTGGTATCCCTTATCAAGGGTTTTTATTAGAAAATGTCAAATGGTTTTGTAAATGATGTATAATGTGTGTTGGATTTTTAAATTGTAAAAGCATGTTCTTATTTTGAAAATGGGAAAACCCTATTTTTATATTTGTATTTTCAATCTTGGGTTAATGGATTGTTTTGGGAAAGGAGGCATTGGATTTAGTTGTTTATATATAACTTTCCTACTGAGAATTTCCATTCTTACACCTATATTATCTTTTCAGTTTTAGGTTTTATTTTTGAATTCTCTTGTGCAACAAGCATGGTTCTGTGTTGGGTGGTGACCTAGGAGGTCGCATAGAGGAATGCACATTTTATTTTCTTCCTACTACTAGTTTTTATTTTTACTTTCCGTCATTAGTTATTTACCTATATTTTATTTGTGGTCCAAATAATTACTTATTTTATGTTTTGAGGCCTGACACTAGTTTCCATCCGGGGGGATTAGGAACGTCCCTCGGTAATTTCTATGGACAGGCTAAAGTGACAGTTTCAGGGTCGAATCGGGATGGTTGATGAAAAAATGGTATCAGAGGAGGCCCTTACTATTTGGGGTGTTTAGTAGATGGAGATTTGTACTATCGGGACTCGGGAGATAAGGGAAAGAAGAGCGTTGTGAAATCTTTCTCACGCTGATCCTCGGGTTACCAGGGGTATTCTGGGATTTGATTCTTTTGCCTTGGGTTGTTTGGGATTGAGGGATGAAAATAGTGGATAAATGGGTTATGTTGTGTCCTTACATGGGGTTGATACCCATGTGGAGTCCAAATTCCAAGTTTAATGTTCTCTTAGTGTTATTCCTTAATTGGGGCATGGCTAACCACCATGCCACCGAGTTAGGCATAGACACTAGTTCCTCATTCTGATGGTTTATCATCATTTGTATTTTGTTTTGATTTAAATTGATGTAAGTTTGTGTTGAAATTTAAAAGTGGACTTTTAATGTGAAAATGGATTTGGAATGAGAGTGATTTCCTCAAATTGGTTTAGATGGGTAAAATGGGTTTGTTAATAGAGGAAGTGTTTTAATTTGAATGTTTTGGTATGTGTTTGGATTGGATAATAAAAAGAGATACTTGGACCTTCAAATTATTTATGGAGGGTCACATGTGTATGGGTATGTATGAAGATTGTGGGGGGGGGGGAACTTGTTTCTAGATGATGTAGGCAGGATTGGATGAATGCACATGTAATGGTTCAGAAGGTTCCATTGGTGATCTTTTAAATTTAAAAGAAATGGTGTTTTTTTGAAAAGTAATTTCTTCCTATATTTTTATATGTTTGGGTTATGAGCCTATTTCCCTTGAAATGATATGTTTATTTTGATATAGTTTTGTATTTATGCTGGTTTCGATTGTGTTTATTTTTTTGTTTGAATTATGACACCCAAAAAGGTTGCTAATGTTTCCAGTGAGTCATGCCCAGTTTTTGGTTCCTCTTGGGTGTTCATTATGCTTCAAGAATTTTTGGGTTTGTTAGAAGTAGTGGAATGGTTTGATAGGACAGTGCATGTCTTTGGGTGGTTGGGAACTCCTGAGTTGTTTAGAGTCTGTATTGTTTCTGGTTTAATGGAGGGTCTGGTTTTGGACTATTGGAGGTTGGGTGCCTCATCGTCGTTAGGATTTGGGGTTTGGTTAAGGGGTAGTATATTTTTTTAAGGGATCTCTATCTGGCGAGGAGTGCATGTTGGAGAAACCCTTCTCTAAGAAGTTATCTTCATCGGTGCCAGCTCCCAGTTTTTCAGACCCTTCTTTTGTGTGCAACCAGTATGGCTAGTTCGGCCATTCTAAGTCATCATGTTGCATCCCATTAAGAACATACCACGATTTTGGTCATTTGTATCAATGGGAGAAAGGAGTTCTAATTAGGGGATGCAAATTCTTGACTGTGAGGCATAAGATGCTTCAGCCATCTGAGCCCAACCACTGGTCTTAGGGTGATGCTTGCGCATAGTCTGGAGCCGTCGATGGTGTGTGGAGCCTCAGTATAGATCATGTTTTATCTTTGAGATTGAAATATCTACAGTTTACATGTTCTATTCTTGTCACCATCGTAAGCTCATCCTGGTTATGATGGTGTGATGAGCTCGTTCTACCACAATCGAAGAGATATTATCTACTATTATTGTGGTTTCTAAATCATTTGGATTCCTTGAAGGGTGTGGGGCTCGTGAAAAAATATACCCGTTCTGATTTTGAGTTGTTCTCTATGTTAGTTAGGGTATGTTTAGTTATGTGAAATTGATGGGAAGTGTTGAGTTCCTTTCCGATCTTTAGGTTTGTGGGTTGTTTCATGGCAAGCTTCCGTCTAAGTCTTAGGGGTGTTGTTCGAACCACGTGGGGGAAGTGAATGAGTTCAGTTTAAGAGTTCCTGTGTCCCCCCCCCAAGGTGGTGTGTCTGTGTTTCAAGGTCCTCATGTTAGTGAAATTCTTCTGGCAGGGATAACCCTCCAGTGTTCTCCCCTCTATCTCGGGTTTCAGTCATCCTTTAATTGGTCGGGTGTGAGGTTTGTTTGGAATTTTTATCCCCAGGCTCTCGGTTTCCATTGATTTTTCTTGGGAATGGGCTCAAGTTATATCAACTATTGACTTGGTAAAATTCTTGGGGAGGAGAGATTATGTGATGGGGAGAATTTTCATGCCCCAACCAGTCTAATTAATTTATTTTATTGGTCTTAAATAATGTGTGTTGTGGTTCAGGTTGAATCTCGAAGGAAATGTTTGATTTCTTTTAAAAATTTCATTTTTTGGGTTGACTTTGTTGGGTTCATGGGAGATCATGTTTTGAAAACCCTGCACGACTTCTACTGAGAAACTGCGTGACCATTCTGCCTTCGAAAAATAAAAATAAGAATTAAAACGAGTAATTTCCTGTAATTAAAATGAGTTTTATCTATTGTTTTGGTTATTATGAATTTAATTGTTTTTATTTTAGGATAAAACATAAATTTTTATTATTTTTATTATCATTATTATCATTATTATTATTATCATTATCAATACTATAATTATAACAATTATTATTGTTTGACTTATTATTATTAATATTATTTAAATTGTTAATAATGTGTTAAAAGAATGGAAATAAAATAAAAACCCTAACATATTTTTCCCTCTCTCCAATCTCCCCCTCCCTTCTTCTATTGGGTAGCACAAGTAGCCTAACCCTCATCCTATTCGACTTCCAGCATGCCTCCCTTCTACCTACAGTGCATCCCCACCCCCCGGACGCGACACCTGTTGCAGCTCGACCTCCCCTCTTCCTGCAAGTATCCCCCCTTGAACATGGCCCCTACTTATGATCAACCTCCCCAATGCCTACGAGCACCCCCCATGGACGATCCCTCACCTCAAACCACTAGAACCGAGACCCCCACTGGCTATCACCTCACCCAACCAGTGATCTTCCTGCCACCTCTTATTCGGCCACCTCATGTCGTCCCTACCTCTGCGCCCTATCCCTCAGGCCAACAACCACCTCCGAATAGCAACAAACCCCATGGAATGTGACCGTCCAACCCGAACCCCTCACCAAAACCTATTTTTGCATGGCCCAAGCCCTCTTTCATAGTGCCTTTTCCCTGCTCCGGTGCAACTACGGTTCCCCTTTCTAGAAGCCCTAATCTCTCTTGGTATAACCATGTTTCTTTATTTTGGATATTTTCTCTTCAATTTAACCAAATTTTAACAACTTTGGGTTGTATTCGTGCATATGGATCAATTTCTAGGGTTTTCAATTGGTCTATGGAGCGATGATCTTCCCTCTATTGAGGTTTTGTCACTTTCGCACGTGTTGAGGTAGGTGTTTCATGCGCTTTACTCCCAATTTCAATTCATTTGGTGCTTGTGTGTTTTTATTTAATTTCTAAAACATGTTTCAATCTTTTATTAAATACTTAGTTTATTTGTAGTAGTGATTTCGTGTTGGTTGAATTGATCACAATTTGTTTTTTTTGATTTATTTCTTTTATGCACATGTAAATGCCTCACCTTTTGGTCATGAATAATTTTCATCTTCTTTTAATTGGTATTATTGGATATCTTGTGGTGTGTTTTGGATATAAATCTTTTTGGTAGCGTTTGGTTGTGTTTTATGACTTGTGCATTTGGGTTATGTGAGTCCCTGGTACTTTTGGTCATGCGTTCATCTTTTCAGCCTTAATTTTGGGTATCTTTTGTTGTTATACTGAATTTTTGGTCAACAACAGAGGTTCCACATGCATATAGTTAAGATATGTATATATAATATATATATATATGTACTCTATATATGTATTCCCTCATGGTGCGGGGAATACATTCATTGAATTATGGATATATGTATATATGTATAGGTATGTGCGTGTGAGTGCAAGCCGGTTACGAGTGGTCACTTCCTTTTTTGTCAAGTTCCAAAGTGTTCAACATGACCCTCTTCATATTTGAGTTAGGTGTTTCCAATATTTCATTTCCGAAATGATTCATTGGAACTTTTATGTTTTCAATTGATTTATAACAGTTAATTGCACCTCTATTGTATTTATGGTTTGATTCAATTAGTGTTTTTGTTTTGTTATAATTTATGAAAAAAAGTTATTCTTGGGGATTGTGTTAATTTAAAAAGTTAAAATACCTAGAATTTTTATTTTAAAAGTTGTTTTTCATCAAAGTGGGATTGAGGGTTTTGACTAAATTGTTGGGTCTATTTATAAAACAATTTATAAACTATTTAATATGTTTATAAACTTGTTTATAAATTGTTTGGTTTGTTCTGAAGTACTTTTATGAGACTGTTTTGGAGTATTTTTGGAAATAAAAATTCCCATTTGGATCCCGGTGTGGGTTTTGATGAATGTTTATTTAAGGGCCCGTTTGGATTTATAAATTTAAAAGTGGTATTGGTAAGATATTGTGGGTAAATGTATTTAGACATGTCGACTCAAAGGCCTGTTTGGCACTTTCAATTCAAAGGTGATGTTGGGGTAGAGATTTTGAATACTTTTGACACAAATTCTTATTTGGATCTTCCAGTTCATGGGTGAAGTTGTGTTAACTTTTATAATGGTTTTTGTTTGAAAATTGTGTGTGTCTGGTTAGAGATTTATATGTTTTTAGAAAATGGTTTCGATATTGACATGATGTGATGACCCAGATGGAAGGTTTTTTATGTGAAATGATTAAATATGTATATGGGGCACTCTTGTCTAGGGTAACCCTTTATGGGTGAATGGATAGGAAGCATCTGTGTTTGGGGTAGGCAAGTGTGGTGATGACATGGTAAGGTGAGTCACACGTGTAAGGGCCTCCTACTTACGTAGTATTATTATTATTACCACTATGGGTTCCTGGGAATAATTTAGTTGATCAAGTGATGGTTTCTTATCATCCCCAATTAGATTGGTTGGTACCCTTTGGTAGGTATATAGTCCATATGGGGTGTGTCGCTAGTTTCTTTTTCCACGAGGGTGACCAGTTGGTTATATTCTTAGGAGCTTCACCATATTCTGATAGGTGTTTCTAAACCGAGTACGTCCAGGGGTCTTCTAGAGATATTTAGGATCACGCATGGTTACTTAATTATTTACATCACCTATTTAGTTTCTTTCATACTAGTTTATTTTTATATTTCTATATTTACCTATGTATTTTTTCACAACATTGGTATCTCCTGTCATGGATTTTTCTTATAAAATGTTACTAGTTTTTGAAATGATGTGTAGCATGTGTTGGATTTTGAAATGTTAAAAGCATGTGATTATTTTGGAAATGGGAAAACCCTATTTTTACACTTGTATTTTAAAACTTATGTTAATGTATTATTTTAGGAAAGGATGCATTGGATTTAGTGGTTTATCTTTGGATTTCCTACCAACCATTTCTGTGCTCAGGACTATCTTATCTTTTCAATTTCAGGTTTTAGTTTTGAATCGATTGTGCAGCGAGCATGGTACTGTGTTCGGTGGTGACCTAAGAGGTCACACGAAGGTATGTGTAGTTTATTTTCATCCTACTACTAGCTTTCATTTTTTTACTTTACATATTTAATTATTTACCTATCTTTAATTTATAGGAAAAATCATTTTCTCTTTTATGTTTTGATTCCCGACACTAGTTTTTATCTCTGGGGGATTGGGAACGCCCCTCAGGGCTTACTACAGAATGACTGAGGTGATCGGTTTAGGGTCGACTCAGGATGGTTCATGATAGTTATTTTTTTCCATTAAAACCTCTCAAATATGGATATAATGATTTATTTAATTTTTAAATCTGATATTTTTGACTTTTCATCTCCAATAATGGGGTATTTCATTTTCTATATATAACATTTATGTATTAGGATAATTACATATGTAATTAACATATATGATATTTATATAATGGTTAAAATTATAGATATTATGTAACCATTATCAAATTAAGGGTACCCAAAAAATAAAAAAAATCAAAAAATACATTAAAAACAGATCATTTATTAATAGAAATATTATTTCAGTAAGTAATTGTTGATAAAAAGGTATAAAAAAGACATAAGTAAATCATATATGTTATGATAAATATTATTTTGGTTCTTTTAATAATTTTATAATAAACTCATATTTATTATACAATTGTTTTGAATGTGTATAAAGGAATTCAAAACTTAATGTAAAGGATTTATAGTCTCCCTTTTGTTTTTGGGACACATATTCAAATACACCACTAATTTGTTTTGTGTGGTGTATAGAATTACCCTTTTAAATGTTATATCATTAATTTACTTATTTTAATTATATTTTTTGTTTATTTTTATGTTATTCTTTACTATGACTTACGATTCAAAAGAATAATAAAATGGTAAGGGTTTTTTCATCTCACTTTTATATCCCTGAGATACATGCCTTATTCACCACTTGTTTCTTATATGTAGTTCATATAATATCAATAAATTTATTTTATATTTATTCTCATCAAATTTTTTATTTACATATCAATTTTATGATGAATTCTTCAATTAGTTTACGATTCAATAGTTAAATAAGCGGTAAGGGATTTTTGTGTCAATTTTCCTTCTTTAAGACATATGTCATTTTATGCAACTATCTTCTTTCATGATGACCATATAAATCCACTTTTACATTTAATATCATGAATATATTTATTCTCATGATATTTTTTTGTTTCATTTACTATAATTATTTCATAGGGATTATGATTCTATGTTACTAAAGTGGTAAGAGTTTTATGATAAATTCTCATTATTTATAAGGATTTTTTATGATTATCTTTATGATGAAAAAATTTTATAATACATCTCTCAAGAAACTCATGAATATTTTTTCCCTTGTTATGTTAGTAGAATACAATTTTTATATTAATTTTAATCTCTTTATTTACTCAAGACACCAAAATAATGTTATTAAAAAAATCATCTTTATTTTTATCTTCTGTAAAAAACACTTTTTATTTGAAAACAATTTTTTGAAAAAATATTTTTAGAATTAGTCAAATTATTTATTAAATAAATTTTTAATCATGTTTTACTTTTTAATTTTTTTAAAATAATTATTCATATCATTTTACAAATAATTATTATTTGGATTTTATATAAAATGATAAAAAAATTTGTTTAAAAGTTTAATACATGAACAAAATTTAATTTTTTTCATGACCATTATTTGACTTGAAGCTTATTGCATAAGTTTTCAATGTTATTTTAAAATAAATAGATTTTAAAAATGTTTTTTTTCATATTAACAAGTTTTTTTTAAATCATAAAGGATATTTTTCTCATGAAATATTTTAAATAATTTTAATTCTTTCTTTAGATGTCTTAATGTTTATTTTTAATGAAAATGATTTGAAAATGGTGAATGGAATTTTAGTTTAAAAATATGTTTACCATGATTTTTTCCCTCAAGAAATGTTTTAAATGTTCTTTCAATATCATTTTACATCTAAAATGATATCCATTGGTGTTACCTATTACTTATTATGGATATGATCTGAGGATACCATTATGAATATTTATTTTAATATTTATTTGGTGTTACCATTATGGGTTTTTAAGATAGAATAATGCTTATAAAACCAATTTAAATTCCATGGGTTTCAAAATGGGGAAATGTTTATGAAACCCACTTAATTTCATGAGCTATGTAAAAGTTTGGAACCATTTCAGTAAGGGAATTTTTCCACTATGATGTTCTTGAGAGTGAACCTTGACTAATTTTATGGTGTGATGAGTGAATCCATTCCATTATGATAGACTTGGAAGCCATCATTCAATATTATGGAAATATTTTTCTATACAAATGTTTATTCCCCAATTCTATGTATTATTCCAATTTTAATTTCTCATGGATCATGTTATTAAATTTCTTTATGATCCATGTCTTAATAATTAGGAGTCTTTATTCCATGACTCAATATTATGATGTTTGATATGAAAGGTATGATTTTAAAATGTAATTATCATGTTCTCATAAACTTATGTTAATATTATTCTTATATATCTCCCTTTATAAACATCAATGATTATCTAAGATCACCCTTTCTTATATTTCCTTCCTCTAAGATATGAATAAGTTTATTATGTATTATTTGTACAAGAAGGGTGATAGTTATGAATAACATAGTGGGAGATATTGTTGTTCAGATATGAAAAATTTATTTATGTTTCCATGTTTTAAAAGAAACTAATCTATTACGGTCCTTGGGTATGTGTTTGTATAATATAATCAATATTCATTTAAAAAGATGTAATATCTATGTATGAATAGCCTGGGTTTCAACAATCCTCATCATCCCATCACCACCCTATAACCGGGTTCACCACATGCCACTCCCACACCTTGCATGATATCACCTGCCTTGATCTATTATAACCTATAAATATATGTTTCACTACCTATTCCCTTTTTCCCATCATTCTTCCCCCAACCACTTCCATAATTTCTAGCCACAAAATAATAACCATATATCAAGAAATACATTTTATATTTAACAGAACATCAATAGTAAATTCAAATATCCAGAGAAAAAGAGTCCACACAAAATTAATTTCACTAGTCCTTGTCATTATCATCCCCATAAATTACAAATTCCCGGCTATTTTGAATTAAATTATCCACTCATTATTTCAATTATATTCTATAATAATTATTAAACCATGTATCAATTTAGTTCCATCTGTTATATTAATTCAACCAAACATATTCAATTCCATTTTATAATATTTACCAGATTTATACACAACTAATTCATTTCCACGGTTTTTGTGATTTAACCAATTATGATATTAGGGATTATATTAATATAATATTCCAATTCTACCACAACAAAAATCCATATTCATTCCATAAATATAAATGAAAAAAATCATAAACATCACTCCCGACATAAAGAATACATGGATCTTACCAAACATTATTTCTCCCCATGGTTATAGAAGCAACCTATTAATTCAAAATTTTTGTTATTATTAATTTATGGGAAATAATTAAAACCATTAATAAAAAAAATTAAAACATTCATTATAAAAAAATATCACAATTAATTGGGGTATTTGTCTAAAGGTAAATCATGAATCAAAAATAATAGCACCACAATTTTCCCATATTCAAACCTTCCATTTTTAATACAAGGTTTAAGTGTGTAAATAATTATGGAAGTGGTAAAATCAGTCATTGTTAGAAATATTAGGTAACCACAATACTAGTATATTAATAAATATAATTTGAACTCATAGATTGAGAAAATTAATTAAAACACTTAAAAATACATTTCCCTTATAAACTCATTTAACTGATTCATTATCTTAATTAAATTTGTTAATTAAAGTGTGTTTATTATATATTCTTCCTATAAATAAAAAACACACATTATGAAATATAAATTTGATATAGAATAAATTAGTATTTCATGAATGGAGAGAGTCACATCATGTTTTTTTAAAGCATAATTATTCTTGAAGATAGAATTATATGTACCTAAATCACTTACCTCGATTAGAAGTTAAACATTATCCAAGTAATTACAAACAATAAAGAGACAACCAGCACTAAAGGGTAGACCACCAAATCCTAAACTCATGAGTCCTATATATAAATGTTGTATGGTGTTTTAACTCTCAAAGGATCTTCTGGAGTGTGGTGAGAGGATTAGGAGTCTGTTCAGGTTTGAGAGAAGAAGATGGAAAATTGGACCAAGGGTATCCAACCCTCCAATTATATAATAATATTGAAAAGAATCCATTATAGTGTAGTGAATAGCACTATTCCCATGGTTCTCCCCAGCTAAAGGGTTATCAACATGTTTAATATTTAATTAGGTTTATCGCCCCATATTTTAACATGTTTTTAAAACTATTTTAAATCACCTTTTCTTACCACCATGACCTCCACCATGGTATAGGGATAAATAACTAACCATTTTAACATAATAAACAAAAATATATGATGTGTCTAGCTCTGGCCCACAATTTCCCCCTCCTTCACATGAAAAAAACTGTAAATATTACTTTCACCTAAACTCACCAGTATTCCCACCAAAATTGCATAACTAGGAAATTTTAGTGGTCTTTATTTCACATAAGTAAACTATCTATAATAAAACATTCCAAAACAGCCATCCAAGATGTTTCACAACCCTTGATTCACCCTTACTCCAATACACCCTAACTTTATATTGAAATAATAAATACTTATTTAAGGGTACTCATGTTTAACTTTACATGAACTTCCGATGCTCTACGGTACCCATACATGAGCTCTTCCCCCAAAATCCCCTCCCAAAATAGCCACTCTAACATTTTCCATCCCAAGGGGCATCAATAAACACATATAAAACTCAAAAAAAACATTGATATAGTTTATAACTTTACATGGTGAAGGATTGACCTTTATATATCCCAAAACCCCCTATTTAGACAAATATCTTGATCATTTTACTCGTCATGGTGCCCCAAACACAAAACAAACAACTCAAATCACACAAGTCATCAAACAAATCCATTATAAGTGTAATATACCATGATCATAGATTCCAAAAATCATAAAAATTTTAAAAATACATTCTCTAATATGGTGTGGTGGGCCTATAGAAATCAGTAAGGCTTCACCCTCCACAATATGACCAAACTTCCCATCGAAGCCTCAATATCCCAAAAAACACAATGTAATGGGATGAAAAGGTTTGGTCCATTACAACATATAATAAAACCCTTATTTTTGAAAAAAAAATATCTAATCAAAATTTAAATCTTTCAAAATTACTATATAGAATTAATAAACCTCAAATAGGTTAGTATAAAATTTTATCTAATTTTATATTGTAAAATTGTTTTATAAAAGGAATGGTTGATCCTAATTTATTTATCTTGAAAAATTAAAAAGAAAATATGATTTTTCAAATTTATGTGGTTGATATTATTTTTGGATCTTCAAATGAGAATTTGTGCACTTATTTTTTAGAATTAATGAAAATATAATTTGATATCATGGTTATAAGAGAATTAAAAATATTTTTAGGATTAAAATATTTCAATATAAAAATTATACTTTTCAATATAAATTTAAATAATCTAAATATTTGAAAAAAATATTTGGACATGATAATTATAACATCCCAAATTACCCAAAGAGTACTTCATTTAAGCTAGATGTTAAAAAATATTAAAAGCTAGTGAATAATGAAAATTTTAGAGTTATGATTGATAGTTTATTAAATTTAACTACTTACTCGCTTGATTTAATGTTTATAGTTTGTATTTGTGATATATTTCAATGTATCTCTATGTAAAATCTCTTAAAGGGTGTTAAAATAAACTAAAAATATAATCAAGGTTTTTTAAAACTTGTTTTGTTCAATCCTTGGAGAATTTATTTCAATTTAAAAAGTTTTTTAGATTTTTTTGTGGATGCAAAATAGATAGAAAAATCCCAAGTGGAATGTTTCACTTTCATAATAAAATATTAGTTTCTAGGATTTATAGGAAAACAAATTCAGTTTCTTTATCTTCTATAGAATATGAATACATAGCTTCTGAAATTTATTATTCTCAACCCTTATGGATTTTGATTTTTTTTTAATTTTTTAGTTTTCTTATAATAAGTTATCTATTTTATATAAAAAATCATATGTTTTTACAATCCCTATGAAACCATTATGTCACTCAAGAAAAAAAATATTTAGGTTAGATATAATTTTATTAGGGACCATGAGTAAAAAGTAAAAATTTATTCATAATATCTTCCAATGAATGATCAACTAGATAATATATTTAAAATACATCTAGATTCAACTTTTTCAGAGAGAATTAAATATGATCTGGTCATGATGGAATTTTGAAATGAATCTTTAGAATGATTTTTTATGAAAATTCACTCTATGGATATATTGTGTTAATACAAAGTTCACGAACCTTCGTGAAGGATAAAATCATTAAAACATCACAATTCCCCTCATTTTAAAATTTTTTCATTACTAAATTTGGTTAGTAAATGTAACGACCCAATATTTTTGAGTTGTATATTAACTTACTCTTAATGATTTAATAAGATGTTAATGGTTAATGCAGAAAGAGGAGTCGATGGCTTCATCTAGTAGACGCGACCCTTATGAAGCCCACTTATCAGAGCTTGGGAAGGAGGTAGCATCTGTGGGCTTCGCTTTGGACCAAGCCCAAGCCGAACTCCAGCATGTCAAGCTTGAACGGAAACGCCTATGGGAGAAGTTCAAGTTAGTAGAGATTACTACTAGGGAAATGTTATCTGAGCCTCCCTCAGATTCTCTCACCATAGCACACCTTACACTTAGGTCTTATGCCAGTGTTATAAGGGGCTATGTGACGAGACCCTAGCTTCCTTGTGTAATCCTTTTGGGTGAATAAATTGAGATCTCTTCCTTTAGTGATGTTTGTGGAATTTCTTTTGTCCGGATAATTTTAGGATATATTTTATTGATGAATTTTTGAAAAAGGGATATTTTAAAACATTTATGTAAACCCTAAATAATTAATGATGTGTAATGATTTTTAAAAAATGGTATTCTACAAAAGTGTTCAGTAAGGAATTTGGAGTCTAATAAGATCAACTTAATTTTTGATGAATAGTAAATTATGAATAGTGATTTTACGCTTAGGATTAGTAATGTGACCAAATGGATTAGTAATTTCACTCAAAGAAAGTTTTAATATAATTTAGACACCTAGATTAAGTAATGTGATTCAATAAAATGGGTAAATAACAGTTTCATAAATTATTAGTCAGGTATTAGTTTTTTCGGGTGAATAGTGTTTTTAATTAAAAATTTAATTAAAAATAATTAGAAAATTATTTTTATAAAAAGGACTTTATTTTTGAACTCAGAGCATCGATATTATGTTAAGGTAATTTTTGGGGTTTTTTTCTCAAAAAAATGAATTTTCGATGAATAGTGTTTTTATTTAAAAATTAAATTAAAAATATTTAGAAAATTATTTTTATAAAATGGATTTCATTTTTTAAATCAGAGCATTGATTTTTGGTTAAGGTGAAATTTTGGGATTATTCTGAGAAAGTTGAATTTTCAGTGAATAGTAAAAATACAGTTTTAGGGTTTCGGTATGTTTAATGACATCATAACTATGTCATGATGATGTCATGAGATATTTCAAGGGTTGGCCGGCCAAGGGTGATGAAGTATTGTTTTGGGGGCCCCATGTGGCCTAACTTTATGAAAAATATCATGAGAGAGCACATGGGTTTGAGAAAAGCACTTGTGAGGTGTCCCTTGGCCATTAATGCCTTGTCCCCTCACTTTCACTATAAATACCCACCCTTTACTGCTTTAGTTATCACTCCCAACTCTTCCCCAACGAATTTCTGGACTCCTTACCTTCCATGGTGTCCTCCCAAGGTTCCCCCAATCCCGCAAGGTCCAAAACTTTGAGTTTCAAGAGTCACGTTTTAAGGTAAGGGATCTGACCTCTCTCTTTCTTTTCATGTAATCCTTTTTATGTCATTCCTTTTAGGAACCATGTTCTTATGTGAGAGGATGTTCTTTTATATTTCTCTTACTGCCCTTTTCATGTTTATATGATGAGAGATCCCCTCTTACTCTCATCATTTCGTTTTATGAATGTTTAAGTGACGCCGTTAGGCTGCCGAATTTTTAAGGGATTCTTTCACCCTTCTCATTTTTCAAGTTCGATTTTCATGTCAAGTATTTCAAGTTCCTTTTTATTATATTGGGGTATGATATCTATATCTATCATACTGATCTCTTATGATCATATGATGAGAGACCCTATTTGATCTTGTCAATTCTTTTTTATTGAAGTTTAAGTGACGCCGTTAGGCTGCCGAATTTTCATAAGAGAAATCTAATTTTGGTCTTCCTTCCATGTTTTTCATTTCAAATGGTATGTCCTTAAAATTTCATTACCATGTCCATATATCCTTCTTATTCTGTTCCCTTACTGTTTTATGGATCATTTATGAGTGGGTGACCCATGTCCCCTCTCTTTTCAATGTTTTCTAAAACCCCGAAACATAGCCGTTATGCTGTAGAATTTTCCTCTCAAAATGCCTCTCTCTCTTTTCTCAAAATTATTTTATGTTATAAAGTGAATACTCAAAGCTGTTATTTATAAAAGGGTATTCACATATATATCAAAATTTTCTATTTTAAATTCTGGGATTTACATACATGAGACCCACTTTCCCTTCCATGGGTTTAAAGTGCCGTAAAGATCATGTCTTTAAAGCAGTTTTTAAAACGTTATGATTATGAAATGAAACCCATTTATTTTATGCTATGTGGGTTATTTATGAAATGTTTGATGATGATATATGTGGCTCAAATGATAATAAAGGCAAATTTAAGGGTGCGCCCTGATAGCGCTCCAATGCATTGGGTAATGATGTAACCACTAGAGATTACAATTTTCACGATACCTTGGTGAATAACCTTGGTAATTTTCAAATGACACCTTGGGGATGGAACTTGGTGATATGTTCATGATTGTCTATGTTAAATGATGTAGCCACATCTTAAAGTTATGGAAAATGTTATTTTTATTATGAAATGCCTCATGATTTCTTTCTCATGCCTTAAAGTTCTTTTCATGTCCTTATTGAAGTATCTCAAGTTCACATGTAAAATGTTCCTCTTGTTTCCCTTACTGGGCCTTATGATCACCCTTTCTTTTGATGTATGTCCCCAGGTTATGAGATGCCTTAATGAACCTAGGATGAACTTAAGGAGAATCCTTTCATGTGTTTAAGAAGAATGTTTTATGTTGTTTTCATGTATTATGTTCCCGGTTTCCAAGACACTAGACTTAAAGATCCTCAGTTTTGTGTAATGTAATGAAAGTTTATGTTATAAAATGGCGGGATTCTATAGTAAATTTCTTCATCTCCATTTATTTTATGGTGTACTAAAATTCAATATAACTATTTTTATTTTTAGTCCTGTGACAATTTAATATTTATTTTATAATATGTTTTATTAGAATATTTATTGACTACTGGATACTAAATAATTCATTTCATATAATTTTATAATTATTTTAATATATAAGAATATTTTTGTCTCTCTTTATATATTTTAAAGAATTTTTAAATGTTTTTTAAATTATTTCACACATGTGGTGTTTATATTCTATAAATTATATTTTTAACATTTTAATATGTAGTGTTGAAGTTGAATGTGTTTAATGAGATATAAATGATTATATTAGGGTAAGTTTCACTAATTTTATTATTTATATTTATATTTCATTATTTTTTCTACTCATTATATTTAAATTTATTTGAAATATTTGCATTAGTTTTACATTATTTATATTTGGGTGATAATTTTTTTTATTTCTACTTAAAAATGTATTTTATTTCCAAAAGGGAGAGTATTAAGAAAGGAGAGAAGTGTTTAAAACTTTTAATAATTCTAAAAAGGGGGAGAATTTTTTGAAATTACATTTGGTTTTGTAATTTTCAAAAAAGTGGGAGAGTGTTGAGTGTCTCCCTATAACTTCATTTAAATAATATTTTTATAATTACAAATACTGTAATTTGTTTGTTTATATTTTTAAAAACAAGGAATTTATAATTATTCCATCTAATATTTTTCATGAATCTTAAAATTCTTGTAAAATAAAGTAATGATTTTAGTTATCTTCTTAATTTTCTTTGTGTTTTTATGTGTTTTATGAATTTATTTAAGATAAAAAACTAACATTGAATAAATTAATGATTGAGACATATTAACAAAGTCATATGAAATTTTATAATTTATTACTCATTTTAAAAGTCTTATGATGTTTCTAGGAGTCATATATGCTCTTTTTTTAATTCTTATGTTTTGTATATTAAGTCTTATGAAATTTAAATGTCATTCACAAATTTGTAAAGTCTTATAAAATCATAGTCTTATAGAATATCATGTCATACGAGGCATGTCTATATGTCTTATGACTAAAAAATTTTGGACGTAGAAGAATTAAATTCATAGAATCTATTTCGGAAGGTGTTAAATTTTATTTATGTATTATGAAGATAATTCATACACCATAGAAATTCATACGTCTGAAAAAAATTCCGACACACATCATAGGAAAGACATATGATCTAGACATAAAGGCTTATAAAATATAATTTTGACGATAGTATGATGGCATAAAAAATGAAGAAGTCATATGCGGGAGTAGATAATGTTCTAAACAATATGAAATCCTTATTGGATTTTAAATCCATACACAAATTTCAAATATCAAATGTAATTCATACGATATAACACTTTGTTTTTTCAAAAATAATTTTTTTTCGATTTACTTCATGTTCGTTTTGAATATATTCTAGGGTTTATTTATTTAATAATTACTTGATAATTATTTAAGTTATATGGAAACTAAATTGGAAGAGTTTTATATAGAATTAAGTTTAATTCATGAAGGATGAAACATGAATAAATATTTATATGGTATATTTCAAAAATTGTATTCTTACTTACAATGATGCAGAATATATTTTAAATAATATTCAATGAAATTTTCACACATTAAATTGAGAATACATGTGAACTGTTGTATAGGAAATTAGTATAAAAAAAATTTGAATTATTTCACTAGTTTCACATATGTGAAAACCACTATGAGAATGAAAATCCATAATATATTTAATTTTCATGATATTATGAACACGTGGACTATTTTAAATTTTTTATGAATAAAGAAAATAAATAAAAATATTTTGGTAGAACTAGTGTAGAGTATAAAAGTTTCAGGTATATACAAGTTGGAAAAGATAATATGAATATTACAACATGATAAATTTGAAGGACTAACTATTTATTTTTAGATCACTACTACTACAGTCATTCTTACAGAACTTCCTCAGGCTACACTCTATGAATCTCAAAGTGTGAGAGGGGTTTCCTCAATATTCTAAATTTCACTATCTAACTAGATTATATGGTTTTATATTTTTTTTCTCTTTTATGTAGATAATTTGTGATGTTATAAATTTTCATTAAAAAGAAGGACCATAGTGACTAGTTATACCTCCCCTTAAAAAGGTATATTTTTTTATTCCTTGGTCTAATAAAAGGGAGGGGTTTCAATTTTAACTTGTTCTAAAAAAGGAAAATTTGTTTCTTCCTCCACTTCAAATGGGAAGGTCCTAGGTTGTGCATCTAGATGATAAAAAGTAAGATTAATTGGTTTCTTACTTCTAGTGAGAAAACACCAAGATATTGGGTTGGGACTCTTGGTATGAAAAAGTAATGTTTTAAATTTTTTATTCTCCTTAAAAAGATATATACCATTTAGATGGTTCTATATTATCATATCGAGAGTCTAAAGATTAAAAATAGGATCAACTTGATCATAACTACTATAAAAAATCTCATATTAATATTTTATTTTTTACTATATATTAACATAACTTTGATAATAAATTTAAAATTAAAAATATGGAAAATTCACACCCTCTTGACCATTCTACTATCCTCATTTTAGGACCATAAAATCAAATTGATCCTAACCTTATAAAGGGTGTTATAAATTGTTTTATGTGAGAACAAACCATTAATGTTACACTCTAACAATGAACACTCACAAATATTTCACACCAAAACCCAACGAGTTTTCAATTTTTCATTATACTCTAGTACCATGTTATCTTCTTTGTTATAAATAGATAAGAATAAATTGGTACCAATGTATCTAACTCGTGGAAGAAGAACAACACGATAATTCCTTCCCAAAATACTCACAACCAGCTGCTTGAATACTCTATCTCCACCCCAATCTCTAAATAGTTTCATATTTACTAAAAAATATTTCGGGATTGTTTTGTTTCTACTCACTACTAAAAGCTACCGATGAGAGCCTCCAAAATTAGCATTAAATCCTCAAATTTCTCAACATCTCATAGCTTCCTAGTGAGTTTCTCATTCTACCAAAATCTAACTCATATGGTGCTGAACATTATAATTATCCTACTCTATTATCCATATACCTAGGATAATACCTTCTAAAACAGGAGTTATAAAGTACCATAAACACCAAATACACCTCCTCTTCCACTATAAAACATGGCGTTCAATATGATGGGTACACCCACAAAGATCCACTGAACATGCCAGAATAAGGTTCATGATACACTAAGTCAGTCCCCACTAAGGATGTATATCCTAATACATTATAACATTGTGAAAATAAAATCACCATATTCTTAGGGATATTTATAAAATGATCCCCACCTTGAGGAAGTACATTCATGTTTATATCAAATGAACATTCAGTCACACTGGAACACTAAGTTGACATCACTTTCATGGACCTCTCTCACATAACGGAATAACATAGGGTCTACTACCATACAGTGAAGGTGAGAATCATCTCCCCTTTAATGTAAGAATAAATTTCTATGATGCTAGCCACCCATAAAACATCTTCAGTCAGTGTATACAAAGTCCTCTGCTAGAATTTTTAACTACCATGTCACTTCTATACCATAAACATCTCACCAACCACCTTCAATTTAATTTGATAAATATGAATACTAATACATAAATTTGGATCCATTACATTGATAGTTTATATTAGATCTATATCTCTTATGGTAAGAGAAGATAATTTTCTTTGAATGCTTAATAGGAAATTCTAAAAAAATGAAATAGTCTATGATTAGATTCCAATTATCAATAAATTCCAAAAATTTGTGCATCTTCCCACTCATCTATCACTTAAAATTTTATCTCTGAAATAAAGGTGAATTCATATGTTAGTATCCTATTGAGAGAAAACCCTGGGATTACTTTAAGAAGCATTCAAACACTCCTCCATACCCACATAATGTGAATCACCACAAAGAAATTTGGTGACCACTTCTCATTAATTAAATTATAGCCCCCCATGGCTTGATAAATATTTTTTTTAAATCATTAATAAACTCCAACTCACTAACTCAACCATAGAAAATGATGGTATATATTCAATAGAAGGGGTGAGAAAAACACGGTTTATATCAGTTGATTATCTACATAAAACTGTATAAATTAGGGCCCCACTGAAATCACCAATTCCCAATCATATGATGAAAAAATAATAACTCAATCTTGATCCATCTTGTATGAGGGTCCCTAGAGAGTGGAAACAAATCATACTCTAAACTAAATTCATAATTTCTTTTCCATATCCATCCATCATGTGAATATTTTTTTAGATCCAATTATATAAACCCTATGTGTGAAAGGAACTAACCAAGGGTGCTGATTATAGATAGGGGTTATACAATCATCCAATCATGTCTCCTCACACACCACCTACTTCACAACTAATGAAAATCCACGTTAAGACCTTTCCTTTATGGAAAATTATCTTATTTTAAAACTATCCTCTATGTGGATATCTAACCATGGAACCACTATAGCTATATTTAGGTGAGATTATAGCCTTCTTCATTGTCAGGGTGTGTCTTAATTATGAATACTTAACCATCAAACCTTATCAGGGTCTTTATCATAGGTGTTGTTATGAGGAAACACCACCATATATTTATAATTACACCTCAAGAATCTCCACCTAATATCCAAATATTGAATATTATCACTATAAAAATAAGTTTAGAGAATATATCATGGGGTCTATGTCCCTCGATGTGTACTCGAGTATGGTCACACTACCCTGCCGAGTGTCCCATGCCATCAAGTAAAACCCCATCCTAGAAAATAGCTCAAACCCAAAATATGGTAGAGTAAACCCATCATGATTTTGATAAAAACATCATCCAATAATGGATCAACATACCATATAATTGGTAGTATCAATGTATGAATCATAATACAGTTTTTGAAATTATAAACCTAATAGATACATAAATCATAGACACCAGACCATCCTCATTCACCCATGGATCATTTTATCCTTGTAAAACTAGAGGTACTTGAAATTGGAACAATCATAAAATAAAAATTACATAGGTAGTATCAATTAAATAACTGAAAACCACTATCTAATCTAAAATAAAGACCCATACTATGTGAAAATGGGAGAGAAACAACCACAGATCATGAGGAAAGAATATCTCTTAACCAATTATGAGAAAATTTTCCTCATAACTCCTATGAAGTCATACCAGAGAACTCGTGACTCAATAGATAACATACAATTAATGTGGTTGGAACAAACCAATTAAATGTATAATATAGTAGATGGAATAATATAGTAGGTGAGTGCACCTAACATATGAGATCAAACAACATATGATAGAAGACACAAGGTACATGGCCCCTATATAAGAGCTTGATCACTATAATAGTCAACATCAAGAGGATCAATCTTTGTTATGGTAATACTCTAATACTACCACAAAATCATGGTTTTATAGCTACATAGAGGTCTCCTACAATTATAAAGATGAACTATAATAAAAAAACTAATATCTAGGGAGTTGAATCAAGAAGGACTTGGAAATCAATAACCAATTCTTATATAATGCATATACATTTATTGTATCCCAAAACCATTTCTTTAGTGTACTAAGGTGATAATAAGGTTATCCTAGTCTTGGTGAATAGATAGGTTGTCCACTACACCATCAATATGGTCCCTAGACTAAATGATGGCCTATATATTTCATATCACCATTTTACTAAATTTTTATCTATCATTAAATGAAACTTTTCTCCAGACTCCTTCTCTAGAAAAAAACCCACTCTAATGACCCTATGATATGACCTAACCCATCAGGGGATACTTATTTGAATGTTGGTCATGCTTTCCACCAAAACACTCCCTTCAATAGGCCAACATATGGTGACTGGTCTCAAGTAAGAATATATCACAATATGTAAGGACTTATCCTATATTACCATGGAATAGATACATATCTACAACGTAAAACTTACCAAAACCTATAAGATATAGATGTACATAATCAACTGAAATCTGTTCAACACATGCCTGAGATACCAGGAATAAATACATCCCCATAAAGGAAAATAGAAAGGAGATGTACATTGGATTATCCTCTAAATTTAAAAGATTAAATAGATAATAAAGATCATCATTACTTTATGCACTCTTAGAATAGTATCCAACAACAACCATCAAAATCAATTACTCCAAGCTTCATCATGAATCTCCAAGAATCACTAGGGATTATCTTTGATCAATTCACACTAGCTACACATCCATCAATACCATATCTTAACCAATGCATCACATTAACAGGCACACAACATGTTTTCATAAAAATCTTGCACGGGTTAATAAAGACATACCTAGTCTGACATCAAGGAAATCATGATGAAAACATTGGAAAATATTCCAAATTAAAAATTTTCTATAGAAAGGTAACTGTGAGTTAGTCATAAAAATAAAATCAAGAAATGTTCTATAACTATGATTCTTAGGAACACAAGGAAGTCTCAATAATTATAGCTCCATCCCATGAAGATATAAATCTAATGATAAAATGTGGATGCTATAATAACTTAAAAGAGTATATATATTATAACGATAATAGTCTATATGTACATTTCACCTCAAAGGAAACTATGGGGTTTCTAAAGAATCATAATTCTTAAAGTATCTGATCTAACAAACCATTATTCCACACAACCACTAGAATATATCTAGGGGAATTAGCCCTTTTCTGAATCATACACATAAATCTAGGAAGATACTCACTTGATATTCTCACTTATCATGTCATTATGCTTGAAACACATAGGTAATCCACACCCGACCAAGGTTAGATTTTGGTCAGGGAAGTACTAACTTATACCATAAAAATTACTCAAGTTATGAGAAAGTCCACGTCACCTTAGAGAGATCCATAATATGATAATCCCAAAATATTCTAAGGGAAAATTTTTTAGTTGACCGGGATAACCGAAACCAATGGAAGGACCACATCCCATGTAGTATACAGTAGATGGGGGAAGACCCAACTTCAAATAATGATGACTTACAATTGAGAACAAATTATAGGATTGATCAAGAGAATATAACTCCATTAGAAATATAGGGGACCCACACCTATATGAACAAAACACAAAAGATGAGGGGGAAATATTTGATCATGTGAATACTCATACCTTGGTCATGGATCCCACAAATATGAATTCAAAATCATCCTATCTCATCTCATAAATGGTCTTAAATGGTTGAATAGACAATACTATCCTGATATACATAGAAAAATATGTAGGGTGTGCTATTTATTTACTTAAAGCAAACACTTGGGGAGGGAATAGAAGAACAAATTACACAAAAGCATTGCCAGACATGTTTTAGCCCCTAGTTACACCTCATGGAATGCTGGGGTATGCCTTGTATACACCTAGACAAGTTCATGGAACTCGAATTGTTCATGGAACCCTCCTTTTATATTTTTTACTGGGGTTGGGCTGATGACCTGACCTGGATACTAGCACTATCCAACCATGAGTCTGGGCCACCTCGCTAGCCTAGCTGGTTGAGACTCCACCAACCACATAGATGGAAAATGGATATCCAATCCCATTTGGATCCAATGTTCATGGAAGATAGGGAACCTCCCATGCTATATGTGTTGTTGGGGCCTACATAGATACCATCTATTGTCAGTAATAGAGATTTTTGTTTTTCAGATGGTTCATTAGCATCATATTCCTATTGCCAATGGTATTTTGCGATGGGTGTCCATCTCAAATGTACCTTCATAGAAAACAGAATACCAATTACTATTTTTTTTGCGATGGCTCATCAAAAATAATAATTATTTGAGATGGATAAATCATCTATCAAAAATAATACCTGTAAGTATTTTAAATAAAAAACTCTGATAGACCCATCACAAATACAATTATTTTTTATGGCTTCCTTTTATTTTGTAAATATGTAGGAACAATTATTTTAAAAAATAAATTGTGATAGATCTCTATATCTATCTCAATTGATATTTTTTTGAAAATACTTATAAAAAAATTATAAATAAATAAATATATAAAAATAAGGATATCATTAATACATAATATTGTACATAATATTTTTATGACCTCAAAATTCAAAATATTCATAAAAAAACAAAGAAAATTAATCAGTATGTTCAGGTGGAGGAGGATCACTTGAAGAGTTTGGGGAAGGAAAGTCTATGCCAACACCACAAGAAAGTCATTTCATATACTTTAATGACTTCTCATCTCTCAGACACTACTGATCACACTTCTCATTCCTCTCTCTATGCATCCACTATATCATCTCATCCTGATATCTCTTACTCACCTCATACCGTGTAGTAGAAAATAATGACTCTACATGAGCTCCCTTTGAGCTATCTGATGACTTTACAGAAGTACCATAATAACTCATAGGTTTTAGTCATGAACCAATACTGGTCACCTGTCCTTTATTGAAACCATGTAATGTCACCTGTGTCTAAGTCCCCTCAATTAAATCTGATTCACCAATGGTATATAATTTTATCTCAGTTTGAATCTCTTGGGAATGTGAAGTTGTTTCCACATATGATTCCTTCAAATATAATTAGTAATTAAAATAACAATAAAATTAATATTAGTAATTTTATTTAAAAATATTTTTAACCATAATATGGCATTGGGGGTTAGTGAATTTTTATATATATGAGTATTAGGTTAAATTTTATTATAAACATTTAACTTGGTAAAATAGGGGTTAGTAGTGGCCTAAATAATATATCAAACATGTAACATTTAATTTATATATACATTAATAAATAATATTTTTTACCATATGTAGTAAATGTATACTAAATATATGTCTCCAGGTCCTATGTGTGGCCTCATACCTCCCCCAGTTATGACATAAAATGATGAACTCTTCGTAAAAGTGTCTCATATCTGGTATAAGAACAATATATCGCCTAATTAACATGATATATAGTCAGGTCAATGGGACACTGAAAACTAGTAAAAAATATATTAGTAAAATCTCTCTCCATTGATCAATTTATGAGATTTTGTAGGAACAAATGAAAACATTCACATATACAAATCTCTCATGCCAATTTTATATGACCTCTTATACTATCAGTAATCAGGTATCATAAATTTTAAAATAAAATTGAAAAAAAGGTCACCAATTAAATAAAATTAAAATAAAATATACTATTTAGTAATGTACAATCTAGTGGATGAACATATGGTGATTAATGAAAATGGGAACCTGATCCCATGATAGTCATGGATGAGAAAAATAATTTCTTAAAATCACACCAGCCTTCCCAGTAGCTAAATGTGAAAAACTATACAAATAAAAACAAATACTCATCATATTATTACCAAATTTAACACAAAAACATAACATTAAACAAATATTTTATATAATAGAACATAACTCTATAAAAGAGGATCAAAATAAAGAGATGGATGTCACTCTGGAACAATGTCTGGAATCATCAACCAAGAAAGACTACACCCCCTCCTAATTGGCACAATCTTCTTCAAGTCAGATGAATCATAATCATCATCGAAAAGTCTAACATTAGTGAGAGAACAAAATATATTTTCAAGAGCATCCTCAGCCATCTGAAACAAATAATCTTACATGTAATTTTTTTAATAAAAATATAAACTATACAAAACAAATAAAACCAAAATATAAAAATATTACATATAAAAAACTCTTAATACATATTTATAAAAATAATAAATTCCCTTTAAATAAATACCAGAGAATAATAATATATCCTATAAATATTTTCTTTAATTAAAATAAAAA
Organism: Viscum album; assembly: GCA_963277665.1. Lineage (NCBI taxonomy): Eukaryota > Viridiplantae > Streptophyta > Magnoliopsida > Santalales > Viscaceae > Viscum > Viscum album. Next base: position 401,099,996 of record OY728148.1, read on the forward strand.
ATATAAAAAACTAATAAATAATATATAATATATAATATTTGAAACTATTAATAATTGTTAATGAATATATCAAGTATAAAAAACTAATAATTACTAGAATAGGCAAAGAAACATAATATATTGTTGAGTACATCCATTTAAAACAAACAATATTAACTATAAATAATTTTATTAAAAATATAAAATACAAAAAAATAATTAATACCCGAATATAATACATCATTCATCACATTCTTCCTTATTTTCATTGAGGAAAATGTCTTCATATTCATTTTTTTCATCATCAAATTATATATGACTTTAAGTTTCAACATCCCTTACACTTGATCAACATTATCAATACCATCGACCCTTAACTGGGGGGTTTCATCATCAATATTTATATCTCATTGGTCAAGAGATATATTTCGAGATGTTTCTTCAAAAAATTAAATATGTTTTATTTCCAAAGAAAAACTGCATTTTTAGGAAACTAATTCTAACATGATTTTATTTTTATTACACTCTAAAAATCATTAAAATCCATAAAAACATTAAATTCATTTTCATAATAAACATGATGTGGTTGATGTTCCCACATAAACTGCTCATTTTATGTAAGAAGACTAATGTATTAAATGTCAACGACTCTACATTGTGAAGTCCAACATTGTTAATTGTTTCAAATATCCTAAGATCACATTTCTTAAAGGGAAATTTAATAGAACCATTAAAGAAAATTTTAAAATTAACGATGCAAATAGTATAAATGTTTTAACACCATCAATGTAGATAGGATTTATACCAGATCTATTTGGATTTTTTGACGATTATACAAACACGATCACTAAATTGGAACTGATTTCTACTATTTAAGTACATAATTATCTATAAAAACAATATAAATAAGAATAATTATGAATCATTGTGACTAATTTAAAATTATTATTATATTATAGGAGTGTCTAATTAGTATTTCAAATAGTTTTTTATACAATTTATTCAAATTATCACAATTTACTAACATTTAAAAATTATTAACAATATTTAGCATTTAATAATAACATTTAATAATTATTATTAATAATTAATAATTATTTATTAATTATTACTAATTATTTAATGATTAATATTAATTATTAAAATGAATTCTACATTTCTAGTAATTATTGTGAATTTCTAGTAGTTATTATTTTTTATATTTTTTACAAGGCATGTCAAAAATTTTAATGACTAAAATAATTATTTTTTAATTTTTACAAATTGATATAATTATTTATTAAGTAATAATAATTATTTATTAATTATTATAGAGTTTTTAATAAATATTACTAATTTTTAAAAATTACTAGTATTTAATATTTTTTCTTTTACAATTTATTACAAATTATCATAAACTCTACAAATTTATAAATAATTAACAATATTTTATAATTAACACTAGTATTTAATAATTACTAAAAATATTTAATAATTATTAATTAATTATTAAAAATTATATAATGAATGTTATTAATTCTTAAATTTATTAATATATTTTTAATTATTACAAATTATTTAATTTATTCCACATATTTTAAATAAATATAAATATAATATATATATATATATAACCATAATTTTCTTTGAATGTTTATATATTTATATTCACATGTTTATATATATATATGAATGACAGAATCTCTTAATTGAATATATTTTGACTCATTTTTTAAACAAATATATAATTCAAATCTATATAAACAAACACAAATACACACACACACATATATATGTATAAATATATACCAAAAACCTTACATGTATTTTTAAAATATTTATATATACATATTCACATGTTAATATATATATATATATATATATATTACACGATTTTTTAATCAAATATAGCTTTACACGTTTTCTTAAGAAAATATACATGTAAAATCTTCACACACACACACACATATAACCTTATAGATTTTTTAAAAACAATTATACATGTATATTCACATGTTAATATATATATATATATATATATAACCTTACATATTTTTAATATAAATAAATAAATAATAAAAATCCTACATATTTTTTTAAAACATCTATATATGAAAATTCACATGTTAATATATATATATATATATATATATATATATATATTACCCGATTTCTCAATTAAATATAAATAAATAAAATATATTCTGACACATTTCGTAAAAAGATATACATATCATATATATATATACATCAAAGATCTTATATGTTTTTTTAAAATTTTATACAGGTATATTCACATGTTAATATACACACACACACAGAGATATCAAAATGTTTACAAAAATATATCCACATGAATTGAAAAAATGAAAACCATTCATAATATAACAATCAAACATGGTTTAACACCACTTCCACAGTTAAAGTATTATCGTAATTCATCAAAAAACAAATCATGATAATCATGAAATAATATTGACTAATTAAATAGATTTATATAAAATGCATAAATATTAGATATCCCTTAATAATTTCCATAATAAACATATTTATAATAATAAAGGAAAATAATATACTTGTTGTGACCTAAAATACCAAACACAAAAATATATTAAATCTAAAGGTTAAATAATGAGGAAAATACCTTAAATTAATTGGAATAAATAATAGGGAACTTTTTGAGATCAGAATAGGGAATAATAAATATACAGTAACCCGAAATACCAAATAAACCATAAAAATTCGGTAAATTTCTTAACTTAGGGTTTTCTAAAACTATTTCATTTAATATTGAAGAATTTTTTTTAAAAAAATAAAAAAATGGAGATAAGAAGAATTTATACCACGATGATTCAAAACTATATCCATAAAAAATTAAGAAAAAAAAAGATTTAGGATGGAGAAGACCCTCTAAGGTGTGATGTGTGATAAGGGAGATCGATATAACATAAGAGGAAAGGACGATCATGGGTTTTTAATTTATTATTAATTACAACTGGTTATTAAAAAAATATTTTATTCTCTTTTTAATAGATAATTTTTAGATACTTTTTGTATAGAATTCATTACCTATTGCAAAAGGTCCTAGAAAGATGTATAATACTAAAAAATAAAAAAAAATCCTTCACTATTATCCTATGCAACTAATTTTTCCATGGGACGGTGTACATTCGTGCTAAATGTTTTTTTCTATATAACCAATTTTCCATGACAAATAAGTGATATTTGGGATGGAAAATTGGTCCCTTCACAAATGCCTCTTTCTTCAAGACTATTTGTGATGATAATCATCCCCATTATAAATATCCCCATGTAATTACCCCTTTTTCTAGTAGTGTGTTCTATAAGGACGCAAATATCATCTACCCCAGCCTCTAATGTAGCCAACCACACTACTAAATTGTACCATTTCGATCTATCTCAATCAACTACAACTCCCATTTATATCAACTCCCCCTCATTAAAAACTAGATACACCACCTCACTCCTAGTATCTTCATCACCCATACTCTCCCGTACTAGCCATCCTCACACTGGCCACCTCTAACACTATTTTCATCAACCAACACAAGGGCTAATAGTCCAATTCCATCCATGTAAGCATATAAGAGAGGGAAAGGGAAAAAATAGAATTGAGATAGATAGAGGATAGGTGTGGAGAATAATCCATATATATCTTTTAACATTGATCTATAAAAAAAATTGAGTAAAACAAAAATAAATACAGGTAATCAATAATTTTACCTAAAAATCTAAGAAATGGGGATCAAGTCACCCTAAAGGATGGAATGATGAATTTTGAGGATTAAAAACTTAGAATCAGAGTTATAAATTATATTTATAAAAAATCAGTCACTCTAACCTAAACATGAAGAATGATGGTTTTAAATTAAGAATTCAACATGTGATTTGTAGATAATGTATAAATTAAGAAATAATAAATCCTTAACTTCATATATTATATTTTTTTATGAATATTTCATTAACATTGACTTATATTGGTGATAGGGAAAACTATTTCATTGGTCCCTAATTCAACTGAATTCTCCCAATATCCCTTCAAGATCTTAATCTAGATCTTCTCTTTAATTATAAGGTTCTACCAGCTAATCATTTTATTATAGATAAGGATGAATTTATATAAAAAAACAAGGTCAAGAGATGAATTATTATCTAAATAAATAAATACATTCATAAATTTAACCATTTAATCCACCGATGATAGTAGAACTAGAGAGTCTTGATTCAAATGAAATTAAGACCACTCATAGAAAAACCATTTATACATAAATAACTATGGTTTTATTATTCCAATCATATGTTTAGTTTATAAGGAAAAAATAATTCTCTAGAATGTATATGAATGGGATATAAATAATATTTTTATAATTAAAATATTTTTATTAAGGCCCTGTTATTTCCAAAAAAAATTTCTGGATAAACCTAATGGTAAATTCCACACCTTAAAGTCAATGGAAATATCATATAATTTTTATTAGGTCATTTTAAAGTATAAATTTACTAATTTTACCATAGTGTGTTCACATGGATGTAAAAATAAAAATTGAGTTAAGTATTGTCTGGGAAAATTATAGGTCACTACAAGTGGGAGTTTGTTTGAATTTAGAGAATTTAAATTTAAATAAATAAAAGATTATACTAGTTTAAAATTAAACATATTTTTACTTTATATATTAAAGTGGTTTTAGGGTATGTGGGAAATGATAAATATAATGATTTATATTTAGTTACTATAACAAAATTAACAAAATATTATCTAAAAGGAGTTTAGGATGTGTTGAAATGTCATAATATAAATAGTTACATTATTTATAAAAAGTTTACAATGAAATGGTTTGATGTAAAAGTTTATACAGATAATTATATTAAACATATAAAATTTATTATTTAATAAAAGATGCTAACATCTTAATATTTTATGTTATGAAGATAAAGAGTTTGAATATATTCAAAGAGTTGAACATTAGGAATACGATTCCTAAATATCACCAATATTTAAAGATGATTTATTCCTAGATTCCACTCACTAAATATATTAGGGGGATGGTTTTATTATATAGTCACAAAAAGATATTGAAATAAATACATATAAATTTAATGATTCAACAAAACCCAAGAAAGTGTAATAAGAATAATACTAATTTGTCCATCTTTCATATATAACATGGTAGATAGGAACTTTTGTATGGTTTTGTTATGTATTCTTAAAATATTTTTATGAATATAAAATTTATCATTTAAAAGTCAATATCCACTTTATCATTCCTTTATATACAATGAACATATGTATGTATTAATATAAATTTCATAAAGTTTATTGATAATAAACCTCCTAAAGTAAAACTATTAGTTATCCCTATATGATATTCATCATAAAGTATTGTAATTTATGATTAAATTGAAATGTTATCATGAGTATGATTCTTGTAACATGTATAGAATATATTGATGAGGCACAAAAATTATTTTTATGTGCTAGATGAACTATTAAGTATAACACATGGAGTTTCATAAACATTTTCATGAGTACAACTAGGGTTAATAGATCATCTATGATTCCCCATTACCTATGGTTGGTGATATACCTAGAAATATAAACTTCATACTTTGATAATTTTGTAACACAATCCTTGAGTTATATCTAATCAGGGGATGGTTGGGTATGTTGTTAATCATGTCATTAAATAGTGCACAAAAAATATTGGATTTATCCTCTAATATAACTCGTATGATAGTTGGGACCTTTATTAATATAGTTTAAGTAAGTTTTCAACCACACCTAGGTAATATATATAATGTGCTTATCCATTTGGGTGAGGAACACACGATGCTCTCATCTATAAAGGCGAATGATAGGGGATGTATTCATCGACCTGGCTTGTCTTTACAAGAAGAATTAAGAATTTATGAGTTGGATATACATTAATGAAATACTATATCCCCCATAGAAACTTGATGTCTTAAAAAATAAAAAATATGATATTTTATTCTAACATATGAAGTGATTGGTGGACACAGGTATTGAGATACAAGTGTTTGATAAAGATTATTTCATACCCCTTTATAGATTGAGTAAAAATGATTCTTTGATAGAGGGAACTATTTTATTACATTTATGGATCCATATATTCATTTTTTTATTTCAATTATATAAAGTCACATCAAGTATCACATTGTGTTTTTCTAAATGGCTATTGTTTTTTACTTAGATAGATTCTCTAAAAAGTTATTCCAAAAGAGTTTTGGATGGGAATTATTATGGTATTACATATGATGTGATATATGGTGTAGATAATGATTGATTTGAAATTTTTTAGAAGATATCCAAAATATATTTGGACGTGGTTTCATGAGTTATGATATAAGATAAAATATCAGATGAAATGGAAAAATTTCTTTTAGACTGTAGTACAAGTGGGATAAAGAAAAAGATATTCCCCAAAGCCTATTGGCATGTGTTTAACTTAACCTAATCATATTTAATGATTTAGGTATAAAATAATTCAAGGAATTTTATTTCATTCCACAACCCATTTCAATCCTAATTTATGATTTAGTGGATATAGTAAGGTTCCATTTTTATCAATTTGGAGGTTACATTGCTAACTAACATAACTTTGAGTACATATGTCATGACCAGACCCACTATGTCCCCTAAAAAATAGTATTTTGAGGATGACACCCTAATATCACCTCTAATAGGAAAGGGGATAGTGACTAGTAACAATTAGGAATATAACACACATGTGAGGCTTTATCCTAAAGTACCTATGTACTCTCTCTCACACACACACATATTTAAAACAAGTATAACTTAGAAAATATAAACAATTGATTCCATATATTCATGCATAAAAACTAATATCACATCATTGTACAATATGTGTATGGAATAGAAATTTTCCAAATAAAATTCAATCATAACTATTAAAGAGTCCAACCTGATACAAAACTGTATCAGCACCAAGATACAGATATTGGAACCATCCATATTCTTCTAATCACAACTAAGCTTCACCCACTCCTGGTCCCCCTAGGACTCCATCAAAAGGTATTTAATTTTCATAAGACTGAACATGTGTGAGAATATCCCATGAAGAGGTGGGTATAAATATATCCATTAGGACACACTGAAACCACAAAAAGAAACATTAAAGAGAGTTAAATCAATATAAAAAAGTTGGGTTAATATGAAATAAATATAATAAAAAAACACATATATTCTCATAAGTTGATTCCAAGCCTCAAATAAAGGTCATGTTTTGATAGTTATACAAGGATTATATGAGAGGATCATAGCTCATGATCATTAGAGAGAACTGACTTCTCTAATCTCGATAGCACAGATTTAACTCATCAGATTGTTCACACTCATCAAGCCTTTCCATGTCTAAGTATGGTATAAAAGTAATTATATTTAGTAAAAAGTAATAAATTATTTAATTACATAAAATTTTACTTAATACAACCCAAAAGATCTAGAGTTTTAGTGTGTTTTGGAATTATGTACATTTCATTAAAAATTTAAACATGAATTACAACATCTTTATTGAAAACTTCATTAACATTCTTGAGCTTGAAAATGCATTGGATAACCTGTGAAATACATAAGAAAGGTTTGATCCATAAATCCCAGTAAGGGAATAAAAATTTCTTAACTTGAATATAATAATACATGTTATACAAGGAAAATCAGTGAGGTATATTGGAACATGAATAATAAGGAATTATATATCATGCTAATCGTTACATGAGAAATGTGGAAACAAAATAAAACATTGCATCATAAACATTGGTCAAAGATAAACCGCAAAGAATTCATGTTGGATAAAGTCCCATAATGGAATAAAGTATGAAAATTTCTCAACATTATATATCATGATACTAAACATTACATAATGAATTAGAGTGCTATATAATTCTGGGTGTACCCATCACTTTCATTTCATTTTCATTCTTAAGTATTCCACGTAGATCATAAAACATAGATTCATTCACCATAATAATTTATTCCATGATCAAGAAGTGTTAAATAAAAACATTTATGTCCTCAATAAAAAGGTATATGTGAAAAAATGTGAACACCCTTAATAGAAATTGAGTATGGTACTCACTACATAATTGGTTTGGCATAGAAAAGCACGGTGAAAACTCATCTGCATAATGCCGTCACATTAAAATTCATAAAATGGGTTGATGAGAGTTAAATGGGTATCTAATAATTTTTAAATGAAGTTTATATTATTTGGGACATTTAAGAATATTTCTACAAATATAGAATCATAAAAATAAGGCATACGATAATAAATAAGGTTGGATAAAAATAGAAAGGAAAGGATGATTATGAAATTTCAATGTTGTAACAGGTGTACACGAGAGAGATTAATGAGATATAAAGGATTATATCATGATTTATACATAATAAGAGAAGTATGGGTTATGTGAGAAAATATAACCCATAATTAATAATTGAAAATAAAATGAAATAACAAGATAAAGAAACATGGATAAGGATGAGAAAGGAAAGAACCCTTACTTGAGTGTGTGGATCCAAAAGCTTGAAAAGGGTATTATTGAGATCTTGGGGTGCCTTGGGAGGATTATAGAGAGGTTAAGTAAGAGAATAGACGTTCTTTAAGTATTTTTATTGAAGTGAAGTGGGCAATTGGGTGGGTAAATATAATAAATGGGAGGGAAATTATTTAATATCTCACAATCTCAGGTTTTGGACTCTTTGTAATAAAATATTTAAAAATAAAGCATCCCATGGTTTTTTACCATGGTTTTTAAAAAAGTGATAATTTTTTAATTATTTTATTAGGAAAATGGATGATAATATTAAAATATTACCCTTTCTTATGTGGAGTTGAGTCACTCTTTTAAATAAATGAATTTAAAATTATAAAATATATTATATATTTTGGAGGATTCATAAAGGAATTTTAAATTAATAAAATAAACTTAAAATCACATTATTTTAAGGGTGAAACAAATATTTGGGTGAGGATACCCATTATAGTATTTATAACATCATTTTTGGTTCATTATGGTGTCATAAAACAAACCGTATATTTATATGGTATTTAATTTTTACAAAACAATTCGATTGTCTTAGAATATTAAAAAAAAATTACTATTGGATAGTTTCATAATTATTATTCCAAAAAAATATTTATTTTATATAAATACTTTTCTAAATATGTTCATTTTCACTTTTAAAATAATATTCAACATTTATTGAAAAATTCTGGGTTTTTGGACAATAATAGTTTTTGAACCCTTATAAAAAAGCACATTTCACTTCATAAAAATCATACAAACATTTATAAATAATAAAAATTATTTAATATTAATCTTTTATTTACATGCTATTTATTTCCAAAATCCATTAATTCATAAAAATAAATCCCTTAATTGAATTTGAATATTACCTGAAAATAAAATTTGTCTTTAATTGAATCAAAATCAAAATCATTTATAAAGTAAGAATAAAAATTGAAATAAATTAATTATTATAGAAATATTAATATTATCAATCTCTTTAAACACATACCTTTATTATATAGTCATACTCCCTAGGAGTAAGGTGCATGTTGGCGAGTCTTTCATGGGGCTGTTCGATGAACATGGTTTGGGCCGTGATGTTGTTGAGCTTCAAATTTTCCCATAAATAGTTTTTCTCATGCATAAATTGATTTATATAAGATAGAACTTGGTTTAGGAAAAATACCAGGGATGCTATATCCCTTGTAATCTTTGATAAATGGGCTTTATAGGGTATAATCTTACAAAATGAGGAAATCACTTCCTTTGTCTTTGTCAATTAGATTTTTTAAAGCCCTATATTTATACTAAACATGTGATCATTGTTTAACAACTATATTTTCAAAGGTAAAGATTCTAAATGATATTTTTAATCCAATTGGATATAATAAAACAAAACAAGTTCATGTGTCTTCTATAACCATATTACATATTAAAACATTAAATCATAATGGAATTTTATTTATAATATTTTGGGTCGATACAAGCTTCCCCCTTGAGAAATTTCACCCAAGAAATTTTCATTTCACCCATTAAAATAGATGAGGGTAATTTTGTCTCATCACTTACTCTGATTCCCACATTTGTTCTTAAAATTTGGGGTTTCTCCATAGCACTTTGATAAGGTTCATTGTTCTATTTCATATAACTTTTTCTCTATGATCTAAGAGCTTCACAAGATACTCCTCACAAGAAGTATAATTCTTCAATGGTACCACTTCTAGATTGAGTATATGTTAAGGGTCATGTATTTAAGTCCTCAAGAGTGATATATGAAATACATCATGAAATTGATATAGGTTTGGTTGGAGTGATAGTCAATAGGCCACCGCTCTAATGTGTTCAATGATCTCAAAGGGGGTGATGTATCTTGGAATAAGATTTCCCTTATTCTCAAATATCATCACTTTATTCCATGGAGATATGCTAAGGAATACCATGTCTCCAAAATCAAACTCTATGTCTTATTGATGATTGTTATCATATCTCTTTTTTCGACTCTGAGAAGCCTTGATGTGCTGCTAAATGTTCTTAACCTTTTCAATAATTTCCTCAACAATTTTTGGACCTAGAATTTTTAGTTCCCCAACTTCATACCAATATGTAGTTGTTCTAAAAATATTCCAATAAATGAATTCATAGGGAGCCATTTGGATTCTAGATTGGAAACTATTGTTGAAAAAGAACTCAACAAGAGGAAGATGTTGATCCCATCATCCTTTTAACTCTATTGAGTGTTCCCTCAACATGTCCTTGAGTGTCGAGATATTTCTCTTAGATTTTACATCAGTTTTAGGGTGATAGGACATGTTGAAGTACAAATAAGTATTTAGAGTGTGATTTAGACACTTCCAGAACATAGATTTTAATCTTGGATCTCGATAAAAAATAATCAATAGTGGTACTTCATGCAGCCTGACCACTTCCTTGATGTATAATTGTGAAAGTAGGTCCAGTGAGAATTATAATTGTATTAAAATAAAGTGTTTAGTATTTTGAAAAAGATCCACCATAACCATATATAGTTATTCCCTCTTGATTTCCTTGGAATATTAGTGAAAAATTCCACAGTGACGTTTTACTATTTCCATGTAGGTATGGATAATGGTTTCATCATCCCCTTGGATTTTTCTCTTTATAATTTCACTTACTGACATACAATACATAATTATTTATATTGTTCAATATTCTTCTTCATATTTTCCCACCAATAGTGTATTTTGAGATCTCAATACATCTTTGTGCTTCCTGGGTGAATGGATAAGGTTTATCTATGTGCATCATCCAACAACTCCTTCTTTAACTCAAGATTTGATAGTACACATAATCTTGACACAACTACCACAACACCTTCATCATTAACATTTAAATTTGATGATTCACTATTCCTTATAGCTTCCACATTCTTTTTAATTCGAAAATATACTCTTTGAACATCCTTTAACCTCTCAAGAATAGATGCTTGGGAACTCATTTGTGAAAGGATTGATGATGTTACCTCTTTTATTATTCCCATGTCCATCCTTTCAAAATATAAGAAGATAAAATCCATATCAATTATCATAATTGATAGAATTCATATATCCTTTTTTCTTACAGCTTCCACCACATTATTTCCTTTCTTAGGATGATAGTGTATTGAGTAGTCATGGTCTTTGCTCCGCACTAACCATATTTGTTGGCGTGTATTCATTTATTTCTGTTTGAATATACAATGGATAATTTTTTATCCATATATATTTTAAACTTCTCCCCAAAGAGATAATGCTACCATATTTTAAAAGTGAAAATTACTTTAGTCAACTCCAGATCATGTGTTGGGTAGTTCTGTTCATGAAATTTCAACTTCCTTGAAGCATAGGCAATGACTTTGTCATTTTGAATCAACACACATCCCATGCCCTTTTTTGAAGAATTATTGAATACCATGAAATTATCTCCACTTGCGAGTAGTGTGATAAAATACATAGTGATAATAATCCTTTTCAACTTCTTGAAGCTCTCTTCACATTCATCATTCCAAGAAAAATTGACACCCTTTCTGAGTTAGCTTGGTCAGATGGTTTTCCAATAGTGAAAATTTTCTCAAAAATTTGTGATAATTCATAGCTTTCCCAAGGAAAATATAGATATATATAATATATGTATGACTTTACCATCCTTAACCAACTTCAATCATTGAAGGGTCTAAAAATATACCATTACTTTTTGTGATATGCCCCAATAATGGGACTTTATTCAACAAAAACTCACACTTACTATACCTTCCATAAAGCTTCTCCTTTCATAAGGTCTTTATTAGAGTGTTCAAATTATATTATTTATCCTCCTTTATTTTGGATAATATTAGAATACAATCTCTAAATAATACCAAATTTTTTTAAGGTAATCTCTAAAGACACTATTAATCAATTCCATACAAATTTCCAGGAGCATTAGTGATCCCTAAAGGAATCATTATAATCTCATAGTGCTCGTACCCTATAAGAAAAGAAGTATTGAGGATATATTTCTTATTCACCCTAACATGGTAATATAAAGACCATAGATCCACCTTGGAGAACTATTTTTATCTACATAGATGATCGAACAAGCCATCAATTTGAGGTAGAGGATACTTGTTCTTTATCGTGATCTTGTTGAGCTCATGATAATCGATGAAAAGGCACATTGACCAATCCTTCTTCTTGACGAAGAGAACTAGTGAACCGCATGGTTAAGCACTTGGGAATATGAAACCTTAATCCAAATTCTCTTGTAGTTGATTTTTCAGCTCCTCAAGTTCCCCAACAGTCATTCTATATAGATTCTTGGATAATGGTAATTCCCTAGGTATAAGCTCGATTGAAAATTAAACATCTCGTCTAGTAGGAAGACTAGGAAATTTCTTAGGAAACACATCATCATATTCCCTTCCAATGTGCATGTCTTCAAGGATGATCATTTACTTAGAATAGATCATTTAAGTTAGATAATTTTTTCTCATAGGGTAATAATATCCATGCTTTAGATGATGGTTCGAAAGAAGTTCCATCCTCTTCCATGCACTTATATATATTCCGAGGTCGATTTTCAATATCAAGAGTGATTTCCTTCTATTGGAAATTTATGACGACTTTATATAGGTAATGATAATTCATTCCCAAAATTATATGAAATTCCAAGAAAGGGATTATATCAAGGTTCACCTGTAAGTTCAACCCACAAACATTGATATGGGATAAGTTCTATACTTGGGATAAAATAATTCCCCCATTTTCCATTTTCACCGAAAAATACACATTGAAGCATTGTAGTGGTGTTTGAAAAATTCTAATTATAAATCATGATATAAAAGAATGCCTAGAACCAGAATAAAAAAGTACGGTCTCTATTCTTGAATGAATAACTAGAATACATGTCACCGCTTCATTTCCATGATTCACTTCAACTGTTGTGATGGAAAAAGATTTCCCTTACTACTTTGGAGGTTGTTGGTTGTCTCTAAAAACCCTTGTCTTAGTTCATTGGTTTGAAAAGTTTCATGGTTCATTGTAGCTGTGTCAGTGAAAAATACACTCCGGGTTGACTATGGAATTCCTTTCCTCTATCGTAGTAGAAGGTTTCTCTTACCCGAAATCACTGGCTAGGTGCCCTTCCTTCCCACACCTAAAGCATGTCTGTATCCCATTCTGGATATTTCTATATTTCTTCATTCAACACCTTTGGAAAGTGGGATTTTTAAATTTCATGGTACCATTAGATCTATCTATTAGACCTCCAGAATTGATATCCACATTCTACTTATTATCCCTATGATTCCCTAGAGATTCACTGATCACTATTTCAACTTTGGGAGAAGATTAGAAAATTTACTCCTAGCTATCAAAGTTTCGGATATCCAGGGATTTATGTAGTATATGTTTTATCCCAATAATTAAGTGGTAAAACTTTCACTTGGGGGTAATGAAAAATATAGAGGCATATCATGAAAGCCTTATTAAGTTTTCCTCATACCCCCTCATATATTCTTTATCTTTATTCTTAATGTAAAAGAAGTACCTTTACAATTTAAAACAGTGAGTATGAGGAAAATATTTATAAAAAACCATTATTTATAAATCCTTTCAAATCATTGCTCCAATATCTTCATCATTATTTGAATTTTTGATAAATCTATACCATGGATTAGCTTCACCTTCAATATGATAAACAACTAGTAGAACATTATCTTTTTTGGAATAGTGAAGGACATATAAGATCTTTTCAACAGAGTTGATCCACTTTTATACTATTAAAGGATTAGATGATCTAATAAAAATAGAAGGCTATTGATGCATAAAGTTCTCTATTGTGAATTTTTCTCTCTGGGGGGTTAGGGGGTTGGCAGTCCGCCCGATCTAGGTTTCTATTCAGAACCTAAGTCTTCTGAAAGAGTATCGTTATGAAGTGTTTGATTCCTTCTCCCATCAGGTTGGGAACCTTGTTAGGAAAGTCATCATATTACACTTAAAATTGATTTTTTACCGAATTACTCCTATTTATGGCCATTGGATAGAATAAAAAGAAAATTAAGTATGATTATATTAAAAATTTAGAAACATAAATTGAAATTTAATTAAATTAATGGGATAAATTATATCTTATATGTATATACTTGACTTATGTATTTCTAGGATTTAGTCTTTGTTACCCATGATATATTTCCTAAAATATACTCTTATAGTATTTTATTACTCCCTTAATAATGGTTCGTAATGGGATTATGAAGTACTAAATCATATCTCCCAAGAGTTTCAAACTAGGTGTATAGAAAGACCCCTTGTTGTGTACTAGGTTACCTTGAGTCAGGCCCAAAACACTTTGTCAGAGTTGTTAATCCTAGGAACATATTTTCCAAAACCATGTACAATTGTAGTATCCATACATGGATGTATTTTCTTTACAACCAAATTACTCTATAATAACCTAAATTTAGGGTTGTTTTCTTATACTTATTCTTATCCATAAGGATTTTACTAGATTTTTCTAATCTTAATCCCAAATATAAATAAACTTTTCCTCTGATTTCAAATATAAAAATATTAATCTTTAATAAAAATTAATAAATTATATAATTACATAAAATAATACTTAATACAACCTAACAGATATATAAGTCGAGTTTATTTGGGAATTTGGTACATTTCACTATAACTTTAAAAACTAATTACAACATCTTTATTGAAAACTTATTTAACATACTAGAGCTGAAAACCGCATTAGATAACTTGAAGAAATACATAAGAAAGTGGTGATCCATAAATCCAAATAAAGGAATAAACATGTAATAAAATAAAGATAAAAATACATTTTGGACAATTAAAATCAATGAGGCATATATGAACATGAATAAAAAGGCATGATATTGCATGATAATCATAACATGGGAAATGTGGAAACAACTTAAAACACTGCATCATAAACATAGGTCAAGTCTAAACGGCCAAGACTTCATGGTGGAAAAAGTCCAATAATGGAATTAGGTATAACCTTTTCCCAATATGATATATCATGATACTAAACTTTACCCAATGCATTGGAGCTCTATATAATTCTGGGCACACCCATCACTTTTATTTCATTCTCATGCTTAAGTGTGCCACATAGATCATAAAACATGGATTAAATCATCATCATAATTTATTATATAATAATGGAGTGTGAAATAAATACATGAATGTTATAAATAAAAAGTTATATGTGCATAAAAGTTAACACCCTTGATAGGAAATGGGTATGATATTCACTACACAATTGGTTTGGCATAGAAAATTGTGGTCAAAATTCCGCAGCATAATGGCATCACTTAAAAATTCATAAAATGGGTTGATAAGAGATAAATGGATCTTTATTAATTTGAAAATTAATTTTACAGTATTAGGGACATATAAATACATGCCCATACATATATAATTATAAAAATAAGGCATACAGTAATAAATAATCTTGACTAAAAAGAGAAAATAAATGATGCTTATAAAATTTTAGCACGATAATAGGTGTACATGGGAGGGACTGATGGGATATAAATGGAAATATCATCATCTAAAAAAATAATGTATGTATGGTGTATGTGATAAAACATACCCCATCATTAGTAATTTAAAATAAAATGACATAATAGGATAAAAAAACTTGGATAAAGATGAGAAAGGAAACAAGCCTTACTTGTGTGTGTGGATAAAAAAGCTTGAAAATGGGATTGTTGAGATCTTGTGGTTACTTGTGAGGATTATAGAGAGGTTAAGGAAGAGTAAGGACATGGTACATTGTTTTTTATTGAAGATAAGTTGGATATTGGGAGGCTTTATATAAGAAATTAGAGGGTAATTATTTAATATTTCAAAAACATAGGCTTTGAAATCTATATAATAAAATATTAAAAACCATAATCCTTCCCATGGGTTTTACAAAAATGTGTAGGTTTTCATTATTTAACTAGGATAATGGCTGAATATATTAGAATATTACCATTTTTTATGTGGATGTGGGTCACTCTTTTAAATAAATTAATTAAAAATCATAAAATATATTATATATTTTTGGAGGATTCATAAATAAATTATAAAAATAATAACATAAACTCAAAACCGAATTATTTTAAGTGGTAAATATATATTTGTTTTAGGTTACACATTATAATATTTATTACATCATTTTTGGGTCATTATGATGTCATAAAACACACAATATATTTATACGGTATTTAATTTTTACCCAAAAATTCTTCTATGTTAAGAAATTTTGAAAAATTCACCATTGGATAATTTCAACATTATGATTCAAAATATAATATTTATTTTATCTAAATAATTTTATAAATATGATAACTTTCACTTTTAAAATAATATTTTACATTTATTGAAAAATGATTTCTTTTTTGAAAATAACAATTTTTGAACCCTTATAAAAGAGTACATTTCACTTCATAGAAATCATATGAACATTTATAATTAATAAACCATTTTAAAAAATAAAATTTAATTAAAATACTTTTTTTGAAGATTAGTTTTGGTCAATAGACCAGAACCCAGTAATTTATTCAAAATAAAGGTAGCATAAAAATTACATGAGACGAAATAAGGGCAATTTTCTAGAATCTCTAATAAAAAAAGGAATCAAATCCTAAGGGGGATCATTTTTCCAAGTGATCTCATGAGAGACTCCTATGTTAGAAATACCGTTAGCGATCTTTTTAGCTTCACGGAAGATGTGTGTAGCAATGAAATTGTGAGTTTTGAGCGAGTTGAGGCAGTTGATCCATCGGGGGGTGTGAGACCATGCTAGGTGAGTCTCACCCTTCCAGATGGCATGCACAATGGTAGATGAGTCACTCTCAATCTAGATGTTGCTCCAGTTGAAAAGTTTTGCAAAAGAAATGGCATGTATGAGACCCAACATTTCAGCCTCTAGAATAGAAGCAATGCCACCGCTTCCATAGAAACACCTGAGAATCTGATCAAGATGGTCTCTAAAAACACCTCTGCATCCCGAAGGCCCCGGGTTTCCTTTTGAGGCTCCATCAATTTTTACTTTAATCTAGCTAGGAGGAGGATCCTATCAAAAGACTTCAATAGTGTATTTCAGTTTTGGAAATATTCCACTCACTCTAATCTGACAGAGGGTTTCAAGATCAATGACATAATTGTCACAATGATATTTTTGGATCATGGCATCCTCTTTGATAGAAAGAAGGATCCTCATTTTACCTATATCTAGTTTAAATGAGATATTGTTGAAAGTGAAATCATTTCTACCATACTAGAAAATATGCATAATCTCTGCCACGACAGCGAGAAAAAAGTTTCTAATTTTCAGATACCTCAGAAGCTCAATTGTCCTTTTCAACAACGAGAAAATAATCATTAAAATACTAATTATTTCAAAAATCCATTAATTCATCAAAATAAATCACTTAATTGAATTTTAATATTACCTGAAAATATAATTTGGTTTTAATTGAATGAAAATAGAAAGAAGTTATAGAGTAACAATAAAAATGGAAATAAATTCATTATTCTATAAATATTCATATTATTAAGGTCTTGATACATATATTTTTATTAAACTGGAATATTTTCTTAAGTGTAAGGTGTGAGATGGTGAGACTTTCATTGGGACGTTCGAAAAACATGGTTTGGGTCGTAATCTTGATGAGATTTAACTTCTCTCGGAAACAGTTTCACTCATGCTTAAGATATTGGATCTCATCTAGGGATTATTCAAGAGAATATACCAATGATTCTATGTCCATCATAATCTCTAATAAATGGGCTTTATAGGACATAATCCTTCTGGATGAGGCCATCACTTCCTTTTTCTATGTTAATTGGATTCGTTAATGCCCTATATTTATTCTAATCATGTGTTCACTGTTTAACAACAATATTTTCAATTTGAAATATTCTTAATGGTATTTTGAGTCCAATTGGATATAAGAAAACAAAACAATTTCATGTGTTTTCTATAACTATATTACAAAATAAAACATTTAATCATAAGGTAATTTTATTTAAAATAGATTGGGTCATTTCATATGCATTGGAACTCATAAGATACAGATACATCGGTTGGGTATCACACCCAGGGCCTATGGGGGATACCTATCCCTTTTGGAATAACCCACTAGTATGTGAATAACACACCCTAGATATCATAAATAGGATACCTAACCTTCCCTAGGGAATAAAGATGGAGTACCACACCACATTCCACAGGGTGGGATACTTGAATATATCCAAAACAAAACTATAGAGGGGATCACTCATCCTATTCTCAAGATAGGATACCACATTGTACCCTAATTGAGATTGATCGATGGAACACAAACATTATATTAATTAAACTAGATTGATGGGGTAAAGGGATCCAACAAGCCTTGGAATGGATACATGGAATATAAAAGGGATACACTAGATTTCCCGCTAAGCCAAGTACAACCTGTATATGTGCTAGTGTACTCCAAACTTTTCTCATGTACTTTTGTTATTCTGTTGTACACTGGTTAGGCCCATGATCATGTACCAAGGCATACATGAAATGTCACTTTCTTAAAGGACACACTACTTATAAATAATTGATAATTAATTTTGGTATTTTACTTCATGAATAAACCCCAGCCATTATGGAAGGGGGTTCCATATGAGACAATGATCCATTGCACTAATGATCAATTGAAAAATGATCAGTTCAGGGACATAGTTAAACTATTTGTTAAATAAAACAATGATGGTGAACACTTGATAAAAAAGGGTTAACAAAGTGAAAAAAATTGAGAAATAAAGGTTTTCCATTGTTCAGTTTTCTTTTCACTTTTATCATGGAGTGTTTGATGAATAGGGAAGAAAAATAAAGGGTCTAAAATTAATAACTTTTAATCAGAAATCATCAAAAATCAGTGAATTATTTTTATAAAATAATTAATTAATGTTCATCATGGAGAAATCATGAATGGGGATTAAATTAGAAAAATAGAATTCCCAAATTCAATATTAGATACAACGCTGATGAATAATGGTAATGTATCGTTATCATTGGAATGATCAAATAACTCTTTTAATGATGAAAATCTATTTGGTTTACTAATCTCTAATCCAAGATTTTTTCATTGTTCACAAATGGTCTCAAACATTTTACTTTCATCTAATATATAGGGTTATGTGTATATTTGTTGGATATATCCATAACATGAATAAATATATGGGATTTAGGTTAAAAATATTTAATAAAAAATATATTATTTTATTTACTTATTAATGTATTATTATTCATTCAAATTTTCTTAAAAAAATAATAAATGTGTAAAAAATTTATGTCACACTTAGGGTAAAACCTGTGTTCATGATTTAATTTTGGTCTCAGTTTTCTAATATAAGGAATTACTTGGGTGATAAACCATTATTTCTAAAAAAAGTTATATGTGTGGTATAATATATTTAATATTTCTAATATTAAATAATGAGGCACCATAGGCCTCTAAATCCCGTACCACTTATATTTCTAACTAAAAAAAAATATTTCAAATATTCCAAATTGTTACGTGGAAAAAATGGTGGTGTTATGTTCACCCCAATATAAGGGTTTTCATCATTAAATGAAAAATTCTACTAGAAAAGATGGAGGTATTGAGTTCGCATATGGTTCTCCCATTACCATTTTTTTTAATTAAAATTCATGCACTACCAATGAACATGATCCAAGTGAATCACTCACCTATAAATTATCTTATCCTTCCAATTCTTAATGGTAATCAGGTATTCTGAGAAGGTCGCTCCATCCTCAATGTTTAGATCATCTTGGTCAATAATGTGTGATGGGTTGTGCACATATCTCCTCATCTAAAAAACATGAAATATTTCATACAAATGATCTAATTGTGGTGGTACAGTAATGTAGTATTCCATATGGTGAACCTTATAAAGTATATAGAAAGGAATAATGAATCCCAGAGATAGATTTTCACATTTACTAAATCTCTATAATCTTCATCGAGGTGAGACCTTCAAGAACACATGGTCTCACCCATTGAACACTAAACGCCTTATTCATCGATATTAATGAGACTTAAGATGGATATTCATATCCCTCATCCACTCATAGATGATTTTATCCTTCTCCATCATTACTCAGACTAAATCTGGGCCCATAAGTGATGTCTTTGTTAGTTATTTTTGACATAGTGGTGACCTGTATGGTATATCACACAAGGTCTCAATGGTGTAATACTGATAGTGGAATGATAAATTTTATTGTATAAAAACTCCACCAAGGGTTAATTATTATAACATCCTAAAATTATAATTTATTATTACATTTAAACAATTAAATCTATTCGATAGGTTTGTCCACATGAAACACGAAACTAATTTTTTTTTCAAATGATTAAAGCAATAAAAACAGAGCAATTGAATTAGAAGGAATGAATTTGAGTAACTAATTTTGGAATTATATGTATTTATAAAATAATATTTACTTTTAATAGGAATTAAATTCAATTTGATTACCTAAAATGACTAATAAGATCATTTATTTCCTAAAAAAATATTTGTCTAAAAATTTCCTTTTTAAGCGATATTTATTTATATTTTTGGAAAAAATATAATTAATTATGACAAATTATGTTTTATATTTATATTTTTTAGCACTAATTAAGTTATAAATTGATATTAAATGATAATAATAAAAGTTAACATCTAAAAATTTTCATTTTTCAATAAAAATGGGGTTTCATTATATTTTATGATTTTATTCAAATTTGAATTTATAAATTTTGGAATTTGAAACTAATAAATATTATCATCATTTTAAATTTATCATATCAATGTTGAATTAGTTTAATGTTTTGATATTCTTTAAGAAAAGGATGAGTTTTTATTGAAAAATAATGTTTTCAAGAAACTTGTAATTTTAAAGACATTATAATTATTTAAAAATGAAATAAATGTTTATTTTTTAATTAATAAAATATGAATTTAAGGAATAATATTACGAATTTAAAAATATTCTTTGATCATAGAAAAACTATGATTTTTTTCATAACTAATTAAAATGTTTCTTTATTATGAAAATAGTTTTTGGTCTTTTTGTTGAATCATTTATTTTTAAGAGGTATTATTTTTTGGATTAACTTCAAATCCTCAAAAAATTATTTTTTATAAAAAATAAATATATTTTATTAAAATTAGTATATAATATAATATTTTATTATATATATGTTTAAATATTAAAAACTATATTTCTATAAAAATTATTTTTATGTGGTTAAGTGTATTTATTTTAAAAATAAATGTTCACACTTTTAGAAATTTAATTGAATAAAATTATTTTAAAATTATAAATCAGAAGAATAAAATTAGGTAAAATTTAAATCTCAACATTTTTTATTAAAATTAATTACTTAGATTATAATTTTATACCAAGGTAAATATAAATTTTGGTAAAATACTAAAAGTTAAAACAAAAATCCCTAAAACACTCATAGTTTCTTAAAAAAAGGAATAATTGAGGTAATTATCATCCCTTATTCATTCTAACTTCCCATATTTTTGATTTTATTCCCTTTTAAACTTTAATTGTAAACATACATATTGAGAATGTAAGGGTTACTCCCAAAACTATTATTCCCTTCATTTATAAAATGGTAAAATATTCCCCACTTCAATGCTCAATTGTCTCTAGATTTTCTTCAAATAATTATTCTATTTTCTCCTTCAAGATCCCTATCACATTTGAAAAATATTATGGTCACAATTAGTAATCATAAGACCTTCATTTTTAAAGATAATTCTAAGGAAAATTCAAGTCCTCTACGTGAGTATTATCTTGTATATAATATTTCTCTTTAATTATCATCTTTCAAATTTAATTTATAAATACTAAAATAATGATATTTTTATCATTTATATACTATAAAATTACTATATTAATGGTATTTTTATTTTTTATTCATATACTCTATCCATTAATGAAAACAAAACCATCGTTTGTGTGTTGTGCAGATTACTACTTCCGTGACGTAACATGTTTCAATTTCATTCACCGCATTACATGGTTGGATATTAGGATTGGAATAAAGTATAAATATAATTTTTATGATCTAATTATGGTTTTAATATGAAATTTTTAAAAATTATTAATAATATGATCAACATGCAATCATCGTTATTTTAGTCGTTTAAAATGAGCACTCTAAGGGGACAATATTTTATCCAAATTATTTAATGTTTTAATATCCATAAATTCTACTTATAATACATTTAAAATATTATATATTATAGTATTTAAAATTATATAAGAACATTATTCTTCAGATATAATGATATTATAAGAAAACCTCATCATAATCATTCCTTAAATCATGATATGTTATTTTTAGGATGGTTTATTCACCTAATTTTACAATACTATAAATTTATATCATGACTTAATATGGAAAAATAATTACTAATAACATGAAATAAATGTGTTAATAATTATTTTTTTATTATAGATATGTTATATCATTATTAAATTTATTAATTAAGAAAACGCACTTGGATCGTCACCGAAACACGCTTCTTATCAATTCCATATTCATGGATAAAGAATAAGACACTCATGAAAGGAGTTTTAAACATCTAAAATAATTATAAACAATACTTAAAAATATCATTAATGATATATTAATTACAAAAATAAAAGTATGTTTGAACATGGGATCCTCTATTATGAAACTAGTATAAATGATCAAAACTATAAACAGTTGATGAAAAAAATTAGAAGAGTTTGTGTAGAAAATAAAGATTTATAAAGAGTAAAAATAAAAATGGATATGAGTAATGTTATTAATTAAATTATTAATATATATATGTTTGTTATACATGAGTTTATAGCGGGTTCATGGAAGTTAGGAACAAGTGGAAAGGGTCTTCATCTCAAATTTCCCTTTTTAGAGAATGATTGATATTATTCACCTAATTTCATTTATATTGGGTATATACTACCTATTTGAGATATTATATCATGAATGTTATTTTAATAATTATATTTTATGTTCCATTACAAAACCAATATTTCTATATGTTTTTATTAAAGTGTTACACAAGCCACATTGGTTTTCTTACTCTCAATTATAATTCATTGAGACATGATACATTTTGGGACCCTTGTTTTCTTTGTATTGTGTATTCACAAACCATGAATATATTTTTATCCTTCTATTTTTATTTCAGTAGATCTACTATATAAATAATTTTACCCTCTTTAAATGTCAATTGATTCAGCTGTTTCCCCTGCAGTAATAGTTTTTTGTAACTAATTTTTCATTCATTGAGTTACGATTGTTCCCTTGACCTTATTTCTAATAATTTAGGTATATTCTACACCTCTATTTTATTATGTGGTGTTATTTTTTTGGGGGGATATAAATCACTACTATTTAGACCCTTTGAAAAATATTTATCACTTCTCGGGTAGTTATAATTTAAAACTATCCACCTTTTTCTCTACATGGTTTAAGTCATGTTATTATAGTATTAAATTATCTGTATACTCATTGATTTAGACAGTGATAATATCAATTTTTTTCATAATTCATATTGGATGATGTTCACATAGAAATATTCTTATTCTATTAACATGGGTAAAAGTATTTTAATTCTATATATTGTTATTTTAATATAGATGATTTTGATAAATTTGACTATGTATTGATTATCCACCTACCTCCTTCCTCTAGATGTGTTATGATCTTGTGATTCATTTTATTTATATAGGAAATAATATTAGAATTATGCATGTTTTCATTATATAATTGATGATTATTGGAAAGTTTATTATATATTATTTATCTATGAACCTTATTCCTCCAGGTGTGTTATTATCATGTTATCCCTTTTATATCTACAGGGAAATTTATTGAAATTATTTTAGATTATTGACAGATAGAATAGGTAAGTTACTTATTTTATTTCCATATTTTTTATTATAAGGCTAACCGAGTTTTATCCAGTAATATTTTTATCATGGAATGGTATAGATGGTTTTGATGAATCTTATGGTGAATGCATTTAACACAATCAAGTAATGTTTTGGGCCTATAATTAAATACCCGTAGTCTCATGAGAAAAAATAGGCTTGAGTATTTGGTGGATTTATTCCCAATTCAGCTAGATTTATTGACTACAGTATTGATAACAAGTTAATTGTCTTGGAATAAGGCTTGTACAACATGTTTTTGATGTCCAAAATTATGCATTACAACAATATTATAGTGGTATTATTGATATACATGTTATAATTTATAATAATGGATATATAATGCTCTCAGTTTTAAGTTGATTATACCTTAATGTAGTTTACGTATACTTTCCATAATATTTATGTCATTTTTATGACATGAATTGCTTAAAATATATGTTTACCTTACTGAACTTTGAGATCACCCTTTATTATGTTTACATTTACCTAGGTTTTGATGAAAATCAGTACACATGATATGTTTAAAATGATAGAATGTGTGGAATAATTCTTGGGGGATGTTGAATCCTTCTCATTTACTAAGCATTTTATTAAATATTTTAATAAATTTCTAATAGTTATGAAATAAATAATATTTATTAGTTTAAGATGTGCCTTAATTACCTAAATCTTTAAACCTAAAAACTTTCTTCAGATATAAGTTATGTATTCATCATTATTTATTTTGTAATTAGGGATAGTTATGTCTAGGATTTTAGAGCTAGTATCAAAGAATATATATAAATTATGTGTCTATTAGAACTGGATACAAGTGATTGAGTATGTGGTGTCATAGTTTGTATAAAAATAAATATTTAGATAATTTTGGACATTATTATATTAATAGAGGATAATTTAAGGGTTGATAAGTTAAGGTTTATCATAATTTGAAAGGTATAATTATCCATTTTGGATAAATATATGATTTAATTTTAAGAAAATAATGAACATTTAATATTGGTATTAGGATAATAAAACTTCAATGAAAACTCTAATAATATGTCAAATTATTGGATAACATTCTAATATTTTATTTAAGTATATATTACATTGTTTTTCCTAGAAATACATCCCTATATAGATGTTGGAAAGTGGATACGGTTGTGGTAAAAATTCACATAGAGATTATCATCCTTAAAAATATTGGTTGAGCATTGAATCAATCATCACCCCCATACATGAGAGTGGAACTAATACTACACACCTGGTGTGACTATACCAGAGGATATTATGTAGTTACTTACATTCTTTTTACAAGCCATTATCAAAGATTTAATAATGATGAAAGATAATTTAATTACATAACCTAATATAAAAATTACTATGGATAACTAATGATTGAATAAAGATATTCACAGGTTGATTAGAAAGTATCATATGTTAAAAAATGTGTTACATAGGAATAACCATTCATATTGATGTTTTCATATAAATATTTTGGGTATTATAATAACTATTTTGGATTTAATATTTGGTTGAAATAGGTTCATGATAATGAAGTACAGAAAGGTATATTCTTTGAAACCAATATATCTTATAATAAAATAATGAAACCTAATTTAATGGCAGGGAACCCTATTATTTTACTCTTATAAATGAAAATGTGACTTTCTAAGTCTTATCTAAGGTAGTTATATTTAAATTTTAATAATATCAAAAATCTTAGATACTATCATTAGTGAGTGATATTTATCGATGATAGTCTAGTATATTAAAAAATTTATGGGAATTTTATGAAACATCTACAAATTATTCTACAATAATATTATTTTTATTTAAAGGATTTGATCATAAATTAAATCATATGATTAACCTATAAAAGTGATTTTATGACATAGTTTCATCTTGGGGTAACTATTAGTGAAAATTTGATTGAGGGATGGATAACTCTTATTTTTAATATATTCTTGATGTTAAGATAATAAATCATTTTTTGTTTTTTAGAGAAGTACTATAGATTTCAATTGGTAACATTGGGATTGGAAATTGATTCATGATATTTTTAATGAATATCATATCATTTTGGGGATTATGATATATAGTGACTAGTGTGTAACCTGATGAACTAGATGTTAATACCATTTGAGGTTACGAGATATAGTTAATATTTAGAGGAATATAAATAATATTGTTATGGTTTAATATACTAAAGATTCAAATTGGTTTTGGGAAAGGTATGTTTTTGAGAGTATGTTATTCGGGTACATAAATTCTTGGATATATGATTTTATGGATGAATATTATTTTTTGAGGAAGGGTAAGTTGGATTTTGAGCGTATAAATTTCAATGATTATTTGGTTTATAATATTTTAGGAAAGTTCAAGGTAGTTTGGGATATCAATTTTTAGGACTAGGTTAATTGGTATGTGATAACCCAATTCAAAGTAACCTCAGATGAGGCATGAATGATATATGATAAACATAAAGTTATATATGTTTAACTGAGTCTAATACTAGTTGAGTTGTAATAAATATAGGCTAAAATGATAGTGTTATGATGTGAGACATATTGAGGGTAAATTTTCATATGGTTATTTATGATAATTCACCTATAATAAGCATTACACATTTTAACTCATTTTGTTTTCATAATGGATATAACTAGAAAAAAAATTAGTGTGGGAGAAAATGTAGAGATTACCTTAGTAAAAACCCAATAGTATAAGAACATGAGTGAGAGAACATTTGATTATAAAACAATTTTCATGAAATATGATTAAAATTATTAACATAATCAATGTCCCAAACACACTATGGAAGAGAAATACATAGTCTCATGAAATATCAACTGATATATATGGTGAAGAAAAAATATTAAATTTCTTATATATAACAAAATGTGAGAAGAAACAATTGGAAAATTACCTTAAATGGATGGGAAAATTATATAAGTGTGGATTTTAAGGTCATCAAACTCAAAACTGTAAGGAAAATATAGAAGCTACAAAAAACCATTGAATCAATTATGAGAGAGTTAATAATTATGAAAATAAATGTCCCAATCCAAAGGATAACGAGGGAGATAGTCAATAACAACTATTCGAAAAAAGTAAAAGACTATAAAAACACTAATAATGAATAAGATAGTGAGTTTTCACTCTATATTTTCTTGTTTTATTTTCAATGTATGTCTCCACCAACTATAGGTTATGGAGATATAAAAAAACCTAGTAGTCTAATTATCATATAAATCATTTGTATGGTTTGTGGGAAGTTATCCCATAGAGATATATCTCTACACATTTAGTATAATTATATGTGAAATTAAGAATGGTTTATATTTATATATAAACCACTTATAATTATTTTTCATATATATAAATCTTACTCTACATCCTAAATAAACCCATGAATATTTATCGGTGTATTATTAATTACGAGTTCCCTATAGAAACTAATATGATCATATAATTAAAATTTTAAGGATTTAATTTATTTTGGAGGGTTGGGGTTGATGATGTAACACCTAAAAATTTTAATATATTATTATCTTTAAATAAGTCAACATGTTTGATTACTTGCTCCATACACAACACCAAACTAAAACCGAACCACTTTATTATTATATAGTTAAAAACCTAGTTATTTAATTAGTATTAATAAATATAATTAACCAAATTATGAGTTATAAATATATAAAAAATAATTTATACTTTTAATATGAATTAAATTCAAATAGTTTTCCTAAAATTACTAATAAGATCATTTAATTCTTATAAAAGTTTTTTTTATAAAACCTTCATTTTTATGAAATATGAATATTTGTTTGAAGAAATCATAATATTAATGATGATAAATTATTTTTGATATTAAAAAATGGTTAACACCAATTGATAAGGTAAGCTACACAAAATGAGAATAATAATAGTTAATATTTGAAAATGTCATTTTCTAATAAAAATAGAGTTCCATTATATTTTTTATATTTTATTCAACAATATAATTTTTAAATTTTTTAAATTTTAATTAAAATTTTTAAATTCATTTTTTAATTCCTTATATAAAAAACAACTTAGTATAAATTTTTGATCTTTTTCAAAAAAGGCCAGGTTTTTGTCGAAAAATACGCTTTTTAAGGAAGTTAGAGCTTACATGTCTTTATAACTATATAATAATAAAATATATGTTTAAAAATTATTAATTAATTTAATAATATTATGAATTTTAAAATTTTATTTTAACATATAAAACTTATGGATAACTTTTTTAGTACTAATTAAATGTTACTTTAGTATAAATACTATTTTCTGTCTTTTTCTTGAATCATGTATTTTCAAGGGGGATTAATTTTTAGATTACCTTGAAAGCCTCATGACCATTATTTTTTTATAATAAAAAATTTTTTCCTTAAAATTAGTATCGAAGATAATTATATAGTATATATAAGTTTAATTCATAAAAACAATGTTTATCTAAAAAACTATATTTATACGATTAAGTGTATTTATTAAAAATTATCTTCTCTAACATTTTGAAGTTATATTTGATAAAAATATTTGAATATTTTAAATTATAATTATAAAATTAATTAAAACATTAAATATTAATCTTTTTCATTAAAATTAATTACTAATAATATAAATTAATTTCCAAGGTAAAATTAAATTAGGGTAAAAGATAATAAGTTAAAACCAAAATTTGTAAAATAGTCATATTTGTATAAAAATGAGTTTTTAGGTTATTTTAGACCAAAAATAAATTTACACTCCAATTTTTTACATTTTTGGTCTTTGACAGTTCAATAATAACCTTTAATTATTTAAAAAGTAAAGGTTACTCCCAAAACCACCATTTTCTTCACTTATGCAAGGGTAACATGTTACACACTTCAAGACTAACTTATATTAAAAAATTTTCCTTAAAAATATTAAAAATTTACCATTATATAACCCTATCACATGTTAAAAAGATTTTGGTCACCATTAATACTCATAAGGCCTTCTTTTCCATGGATACTTGTAATGAAAAATGAAGTCCCCAACATTAGTATTGTCAAATACGTAACTTTTTTCTTTAATTACAGTCTTTAAAATTTATTCTAGACAAATTTATATAATGATATTAGTATCAATTATATACTTTAGTGTTAATATATTAATGGTATTATCATTTTTTATTCATATGGCTCGTCTATTAAGAAAATCAAAACCACCATTTGTGTGTTGTGTAGGCTATCACCCCCTTGGTGTAACATGTTTGATTTTCCATCACCTCCCTATAAGGTTGAATATTAGGATGAGGTAAAATGATAAATATTATATTTATGATATAATTATGTTTATGTTTAAAAAACATAACAAACTAATAATGATATTATCAACAAATGATCATCATTAATTTAATCAATTAATATATAAATACTGAGAAGATAATCTTTTATCCAAATTATGTAATGAATTCATATCAATCAATTATTAGTATAATTTCTTAATATTAGGACATATCAAACTAATAAACACAAAATAAGATCATTATTCTTCTAATATAATAATATTACAAGAAAATACTATCATAAACATTCCTTGAATTAGGTTATATTCATGTTTGGGTCTGTTTAACCAACTAATTGAAAAATAATATGATTTTATTTTAGGAACGACTACAGGATAATAATTAATGATATAATATGATATTAATATGTAAATAATGTTTTTATTGTATATTTCATTGCAATATTTTATTCAATAATTAATAAAACACTCTTCGATCATCAAGAATCAATGAAACATTCTTGTTATCCATTTAATATTCAAGGATAAAGAATAATAAACTCATAAAAAGGGTTTAAAACATAAAAAATAAATATAAATAATCCATATAATTAAAATTAATTATCTATTAATTATTATCATTGAAATAAGGATGAACACCGACACCTCTATTATGAAACTAGTATAAATGATCCAAAATTTAGACACCCAATGTAAAAAATAGGAAGAGTTAATATAGAAAATTTATATTTATGAAAATTATGAATAAAAATAGATATGAGTAAGGTTATGAAATAATTAATTAATATATCTATATTTGGGATGCATGAGGTTAAAATACATTCATGGAAGTTAGGGACAAGAGGTAAGGGTTTTCATATCAAATTCCTATCTTTGAGACATGTTTGGTATTACGAAACAAATTTAATTTATGTTGTGTATATAATAAATATTTGATATATAATATCATGAATTATATTTTAATCATTTTACATTAATTTCAATTACAATACCTAAATTTCATGGGGTTTTTGTTAAAGTTTTAATCAAGTCACGAGATTTTTCTTGGTCTCAATTCTGATTCTATGAGATGTAATACATTTTGGGAACCATGTTTTCTTTGTAAAGTTTATTCACAAACAATTAATATATTTATATCATAATATTTTTATTTCATGGTATTCACTAGCCAAATCATGTTTCCTTATTCAAATGGCTATTGATTTAGTTGTTTCCCTAGAAGTAAGGGTTTTTGGTAACTCAATTTTCATTCAATGAATTATGATGTTCCATTTTAATTATTTTATATAAGTTAGGTATAATATTCCCATTTGATCATTTTATGTAGTATTATCTATTTGTTTTATTGGGATATAAATTAATACCACATAAACCTTTTGATCAATATTTTTTACTTATTGGGTTATATTCTTTTGAAACAATCCACCTTCTTTCGCTGGATAGCTTATGACCATATTATTAATATATTGAATTTTTCATATAATCATTTCTATATATGTATTGAACATAAAATTTTTATATAATTTATATTTTATGATGTTTACCAAGAAATATTGTTATTATATTGGAATGGGGAAAAGTATAGGTATTCAGTTTTTTGTTATCCCAATAAAGATGATTATTGTAAAGTTGACTAGGTATTATTTATCAATCTATATTTTTTTCATTTAGATGGGTTATGACAATGATAACCCTTTTATTGACATGGTAAAATGTATTTTATTTCCATATATTTTTATTCAAACACAAATGATTATTCTAAAGTTGACTATATAATTTTTATCCATAATCCTTCTTCCCACGGATGGGTTTTGATCACGTTATAACTTTTATTAACCCGAGGAATAATATTTTAATTCTTGATTATTACTTAATTATAATGTAGGATTATTATAAATATAATTTCATTATTTATAATTTTATTTAGAAATATGTTTTTTTGAGTAATAAGTTCCTTAGGGAATTGTAAGAAAGGTATTGATGACTCTAATGGGGAATTCATGGGACATAATTAGGTGATGGGTGGAGACCAAAATTATATATCCCTTAAATGCATCTATAAGGATCATGAGACAAAATAGGTTTAGTTATGTGGTCTATGCCCACACAATTCAGTAATATGTAATGAATACAGTTACAGAAACAAGTAAAGTGTCTTGGAACAAGTTATTGATAGTAAGGTTTTGATGTATGAAATTATAAATTCCATCTGTATGAGAACAATATTATTAATATTCAAGTATTTATTTGTTTTAATTAATATAAAATGCTCTCAGTTTTCATTTGATTAAGGATTCATGTTGTTTACATATTCCAACTACAATATTTATGTTATGTATATTCCATGAATTTCCTTAGTTATATGTTTCCAATAATGATCATTTAAGATCAATAATTATTATGTTTCCATTTCACTAGGTTATAAAGAAAAGTAGTACACATGACATGTTTAGAAGGATAAAACTTGTGGAGTATTTTATGGGAGATATTGAAGACTTATGATGTATTAAGTAGTTTCTTTAATATAAAAAACCCATTTGTTGAGAAAGATAAGGTATTTGATTTTTTTTGATTCTTCTTAATTCTATAAGTCTATAAACTTGAAAATATCCTTCATATATAAGTGATTTATTAAATTTTATTTATTTTGTTATTAAAGATGTTTATATCCAGCCTTTTATAGAAAGTATCAAATAAATCATGTAAATTATTTGTTTTTGAGAACTATATATATGAGAGAGGTTGCTAGGGATAATAATGAACCTCTGAAATATGACTAAAATCTAACACTCAATCTCAAAGCATATATTCTAGAACCTTAACAGTCTGATCTACTGATCCATTTTTCTAAGGGTGGAACTACATTTTCAAACACAATTTATTACCAAAGGCCTCCTATAATACTCTATATAGTCATGATGGGAATATATAATATTATCATGAAATCATTACTCAGGGAACTCTATGAAGTTTTACTATCTTATGCATATATGGGAATCCCAAAATATCTATTGAAATCTTCTATTGAATGGATAGGAAGTGGGAAACATGGTGAGTCAGTATAGATTAACCAAGATATATTTATGACCTCTATATGGCCATGGAATTACTATCATGAAATCCATGGAGATACCATCCCACTTTCACTCTACAACCTCAAAGGGTTGGGCCAAACCCACCGAAACCTTGTGCTCATCCTTCACCTATTCGAGAGTGTGGAATTAGTAGAAAAAAATCAATAGCACACCTCATAATACCTAGAAACTAAAACAAAATTTGAAGGTCTAGGTACATATTTTATATAAGGCCCCGACCTTAAACCTTACTTAATCTTGAGTTATTACAAGATTACACATTGAGGATCTTTTCAGGTTTAGAGTTTTAGAGAATTAGATCATAAAACTTGCATTACATTACACATATAAACAAAGTGGTTACATAAAGATAATATTCTTATTTCCCATCAATGGAAACATATTTAAAATAAAACATGGATTCTTTCTTGACACTTCCTTGACACTATCATCATATCATGTACCTTTCCCTTTACCCGTGAAAAACATTTCAAAAAAACTTGGGATGAGCATAAAAAGCTCAGTAAGGGATATAAAAATATGGAAAGGAAACATGGGTACATATATACATAAGAATGAAATCATACTTTACCCATAAAACATAAGAACTTTAACATACCTCATCAAATCAGGAATAAATCGTAGAAATCATAAGACATAAAGGTAACTTGTGGAATTCATAACATTCTTACGTAGGGAGTAACCCTCTTGGTTACGTTTGGAATACCCATCACAGTATATTCCCTAAATATCTTCATAGAAACCTTAATGTTACACTCCTTCACGTTACCCAATTCATTGGAGAGCTATATCGAGCTCACCCGCCCTTAGTTTATCACAGAACCACCTGTCTTCATAATAATGCCCAAGATCCTCAACATAATCGTATCACATAAAACATGCATAAAGGAAACATAGCATTTCCACCTTTCAATCACAAGATATCAATACAACAAATTGATATAAAGACATTATGAAAACCATTTTCAATACCAAAATAAAAGAAAAGTAAAACATGGTATTTATTTTTCTTAAAAAAAAGGTATGGCTTGTAGAGGAAGCCGAAACTCAAATAATGGTCACGGTGGCGGAGAAGTCGTTGTCGCCGCATACGTACGGAAAAAACATTCCCTTTTGTCGTTTAGTAAAACACTTCATATAAAAAAGATTCCTTTTGGATAAACGTAAAGGTCAAAGGGGTTTATACACCGCAAAAAAGAAGGTTGTGTATAAAACAAAATATGCCTCAATGAAAGGAGATTGAGACGAAGTCCAATAACTCAGGTCCGACTTGACTCGGTCATTCTTTAATCTCCTGAATAATAA
Source organism: Viscum album (assembly GCA_963277665.1). NCBI lineage: Eukaryota > Viridiplantae > Streptophyta > Magnoliopsida > Santalales > Viscaceae > Viscum > Viscum album. Next base: position 401,134,168 of record OY728148.1, read on the forward strand.
ACTTGAGTTAATTTATGCTTGTTTAATAACCTTTTTCATGTTCATTATTCCTTTTATATCACTTATTGCCATGTCATGAACACTATGTAATTTTTTAAGTTAATAACGGTCGTTTTAACGATCATTGGTACTTGAGTAAAAAATAAACCCTTTATAATTACATGTTGTTCATGTATCCATTATATCAAGAATTATAATCATTATGTATATATCATATATATCCAGTATATACATGCATTTATAATATTACATAATCATTTAGAGGTAAGAAATGAAATGCATCGTTCATGGAGACGGTAAGCCGTACATACGCATGAACGCTACTTTCTTCGGAGAAACCTTAACGTTACACTCCTTTGAGTTACCCAATGCATTGGAGAGCTATATCGGGCTCACCCACCCTTAGTTTATCACAGAACCACCCATCTTCATAATAATGCCCAAGAACCTCAATATAATCATATCACTTAAAACATGCATAAAGGAAACATAACATTTCCACCTTTCAATCACATGATATCAATACAAAACATTGATATAAAAACATTATGAAAACCATTTTCAATACCAAAACAAAAGAAAAGTAAAACATTGTATTTATTTTTCTTAAAAAAAAAGGTATGGCTTGTAGAGGAAGCCGAAACTCAAATAATGGTCACGGCGGCGGAGAAGTCATTGTCGCCGCATACGTATGACAAAAACATTCCCTTTTGTCGTTTAGTAAAACACTTCATATAAAAAAGATTCCTTTTGGATAAACTTAAAGGTCAAAGGGGTTTATACACCATAAAAAATAAGGTTGTGTATAAAACAAAATATGCCTCAATGAAAGGAGATTGAGACGAAGTCCCATACCTCGGGTCCGACTTGACTCGGTCGTTCTTTAATCTCCTTAATAATAAACTTGAGTTAATTTATACTTGTTTAAGAACCTTTTTGAAGTTCATTATTCATTTTATATCACTTATTTCCATGTCATGAACACTATGTAATTATTTAAGTTAATGACGGTCGTTTTAATGATCATTGGAACATGAGTAAAAAATAGACCCTTTATAATTACATGTTGTTCATGTATCCATTATATCCAAAATTATAATCATTATGTATATATCATATATATCCAGTATATACATGCATTTATAATATTACATAATCATTTAGAGGTAAGAAATGAAATGCACCGTTCACGGAGACAGTAAGCCGTACGTACGCATGAATGCTACTTTCATTTCTATTTCGTATTTTATAGAATGAAATCATAATGATATAAAGGTATATTATAATTCCAGTATAATATCATATATAATATCATATTTACATCCTTTATATGTCCCACATATGATATTTAATGAATCAAATCACTTTGAGGGGGCGGTAGTCCACACTTCCTTAAATGAAGATATTGCGTTTACCCATAATGGAAACCATAAAGGTATGCCCAAAATGAAAAATACAGTAGCTTAAGGAAAAAAAACATATTATATATCATATATAAATATAGTGACATCTTAATGGCCACATTTTAAGGTGTTAACAGAATGTTGAACAATCATCATTTCGGGAGGCATAAATTCACCATCCACAGAAACAGTATGTCCTTTAACCATTAGATGTAGGTGTGTGTAAGTGTAGCTCGAATACTTCTTATAAAAACATCCTAGTATATTTAGGATACTGGAGTTGTTACAAAAAAAAAAGAATAAAAAGAGTTTAGGGGGTTGGATAAGAAAAATCAAACAAAAGGACTCAAAAGAAGCCATTACCTTAAAATCGGGTAACTCCCTTTGGTTTGAGCTAAAAGGCTTCCTTGGGAAGACTTCTGCCCAAAGTGTGGCTTCAATGAGTAAGATAGGGAAGTGGAGAGAGAAAATGAGTTGGGGTTGGCCGAGCCAAAGGCTTTGGAAGTGTGGGTAGGTGGTAGAGGTGGGGGCCTTTTATAAGAGGAGAGGAGGGGCACTCTTGGAAAATAAAGAAAAGTCACTTTATTTTAAAATGGTATTCGGATTTAAGAGGTCCCAAATTGATGTGTTTCAAGGATAAGGTGATAAGGGTTCTAAATCCACCCATACAATAGGTTTTTTCCATGTGTAGGTCTTAGAGTTTACATTATCATTCCATTTTATTTAAATCGTTAAATAATGAGGTCATCGCTACATCATCATGATGTCATAAATACTTTAATTTATTTAAAGTCTAAAAATTAAAAAAAAATACTATGATGTAGGAAATCTTTTTATCTTTCCAATTACTATTTATAATCAAAAATATGATATTTATTACCCCATGTAAAAATTGTTTTAGTAAAACATTTCATGTTTGTGTCATTTTTACTATTACATTAAATAAAAAGTTATTTATGTCATTTCCAAACCAAAGTGGCTCCATGGGGTCCCCAAGTAGACCCATGGATTTTATTGGTCGGCCATGAAACATACAATGAGGGTAGGACATGTGTCAAGCTCATCTCATTTTATTAAAGCATTATTTTTACCTTAAACTACACTAATTATCTCTAATCACGATTAAGAACTTAAGAGTTACTATTCACCAAAAAATTATTTTAATCTCATTGAACCACATTTTACTTCTTAATGAAAACCATGTATGTTGTATTTTTGAAATTCAAAACACAGAAGTGGTAAAATTTCATTTAAACAAAAAATCAGTTTTTATAAGTACCACTTAGTGGTTTCACTATTCATCAAAATTGAAGTTTTTCAGAAAAATATCAAAAATTCACCCTAAGCTATATTTGATATTCTGAATTAAAAAATGAAGTCTATTTTAAAAAATTAAAAACATATAAGTCACATTAATTAATTTAATAATTAATTCCCGCTGTCATGACAAATAGCGTGTTTTTATGAAATAATAAGTATCAAAAGATTGGCACCAGTTTAAGTCCAATTTCTAATTGAAATTGATTCAATGACCACCATTGGATTAAATGGTAAAAATATATTTTAATTTCACTTCAAAACCAATTCAAAAGGTAATCTAATCATATAAATAAATTAGATTAAAAAGCAGTTTTGATGTAAAATGCAGTATTTTTCACTATTCATAAAAAAATGAACATTATCTGAAAAATACCAAAAATTCACACAAAGTAAATTTTGATGTCCCAATCATAAAGAATAAGTTTATTTTGACAAACATAGCTTATAAAATTGCCAAAAGATAGATTTAAAAATGGTTTTCCATCAAAAGACAGTAAAACAATCTTTTAAAAATATTAGTGTATTCCATACTTAAGATTGGATTTATTTTCATTTTAAGCCTCTAAAACACTATCTAATTCATTAATAGACATAGATAAAAATATCTATTACTCATTACTTACTTGGGATGTTATATCCTTCCCCCCTTTTGAAAATTTCATCCCCGCAATTTATTTACTTATCGAATAAATGGGGGTACTTATCCCTCATTGCATTTTCAGATTCCCATGTTGCCTCTTCCATCATGTGGTTCTTCCACAAAACCTTTACCTGATTAATCACCTTACTTCGTAACACTTTCTCCCCGTGGTCAAGAATCTGGACCGGTTGTTCCTCATAAGATAGGTTCTCTTCCAGCTGAACTACCTCTGGACTCAAAACATGAGATGGATCTGGAATATACTTCCTCAACATTGAAACATGAAAAACATTGTGTACCTAAGATAAACCTGGAGGTAAAGCCACCCGGTATGCAACTGATCCAACTCTCTCTAGAATTTCATATGGTCCAATAAACCTTGGACTCAACTTTCCTTTCTTACCAAATCTCATCACACTTTTCCAAGGAGAAACCTTGAGAAAAACATGATCACCTACCTCGAAAGATAGATCCTTCCTCCGGTTATCCGCATAACTCTTATGCCTGCTCTGAGCTGTTCTCATATGCTTCTGAATCAGCTGAACTTTTTCTGCCATATCTTCTACCAATTCTGGTCCCGTCAACTTCCTTTCACCCACTTCATCCCAGAAAGCTGGAGTTCGACACCGCTTCCAATATAACGCCTCAAATGGTGCCATCTGTATACTGGAATGAAAACTGTTATTATATGAAAACTCAACCAAAGAAAGATGTTGGTCCCAACTTCCCTGATAATCCATCGAACAAGATCGTAGAATATCCTCCAAGGTCTGAATTGTTCATTCTGACTGCCCATCTGGTTGAGGATAAAAAGCTGTACTAAAATTTAATTCAGTACCCAACGACTTCTGAAGGCTTTTCCAAAAGTTAGAAGTGAACCTGGGATCACGATCAGATACAATGGAGAGGGGAAATCCATGTAACCTGACTATCTCTTTAAGATACAAACGGGAAAGTTGATCTAGGGAAAAAGTATCTCGTATAGCAAGGAAATGAGCAGATTTAGTCAAGCTATCAACAATAACCCAGATTGCATTATTTCCTCATGATGTCTTCTGTAATCCCACAAAAAAGTCCATGGATATATTCTCCCATTTCCACTCTGGCACTGGTAAAGGCTGAAGCATCCCTTTTGGTAACTGCCGCTCTTATTTAACCTGTTGACATGTCAAACACTTCACAGTAAAATCAGCAATATCTCTTTTCATTCCATCCCACCAGTAATACTCCCGCAGATCTCTGTACATCTTAGTATTGCCAGGATGAACTGAAAACGGAGAACTATGAGCTTCACATAACAACTCTCTCTTCAACTGTGAATCACAAGGCACACACAATCTCTTCCCAAATCTCAAAACACAATCACTATCAATGTTGAATTCAAGCAACTTACCTTTCTGAACCAGCTCTACCTTTTTCTGCAACTCACTGTCTTGCTTCTGTGCTTGCTTGATTCTATCTGGTAGAGATGATCTCACTGATACCTGAAACAAAATAAAATAACTTCCTACACCAACAACTTCTATGCCAAAGTTCATCAAATCCTTAACCAAAGGATCACGTTCCAAACGCAACATTGCTAATGAAGCATTACTTTTTTAACTCAAAGCATCAACCACTTTATTTGCTTTTCCCGGATGGTAATGAATTGTACAATCATAATCCTTGATTAATTCCAAACATCTCCTCAGTCTCATGTTTAACTCTTTCTGAGTGAATATATACTTTAAACTTTTATGATCAGTATATATTTCACACTTTACTCCATACAAATGATGCCTCCAAATTTTTAAAGAAAAAACAACAGCAGCTAATTCCAAATCATGTGTAGGGTAATTTACCTCATGAGTTTTCAACTGTCATGAAGCATAAGCAATTACCTGATCATTCTGCATTAGGATGCAACCAAGCCCTTTCAATGAAGCATCACTGTATATAACAAACTCACCATTCCTGGAAGGTAGTGCCAAAACTGGAGCATTCACCAATCTTCTTTTCAATTCCTGAAAACAATAATCACATTCTTTTATCTATATAAACTTAACACCCTTCTGAGTTAGCTTAGTCATTGGACTAGATAACCATGAAAAATTTATAACAAACCTTCGGTAATAGCCTGCCAAACGAAGGAAACTAAGAATCTCTGTTACATTTGTGGGTCTTGGCCATTCTTCAACAATCTTTGTTTTTGCAGGATCAACAGTTATCCCATCTTTAGAAACAATATGACCAAGGAAAGAAATTTGTTGCAACCAAAACTCACACTTGCTAAGTTTTCCATACAGTTTCTTTTTTTTAAGGTTTGCAAGATAACCCTTAAATGTCTTTCATGCTCCTCTTTACTTTTAGAAAACACCAAAATATCATCAATGAAAACCACCACAAACTTATCCAAGAACTCATGGAAAATTCTATTCATTAAGTCCATGAATACAGCAGGTGCATTGGTTAGCCCAAAAGGCATTACTACAAATTCATAATGGCCATATCTTATACGAAACATAGTCTTCAGAACATCTGCTTCCTTTACCTTCAGCTGATGGAACCCCGATCTCAGGTCAATCTTTGAAAAATACTGAGCTCCCTGGAGCTGATCAAACAAATCATCGATATGAGGAAAATGATATTTGTTCTTAACAGTGATGTTATTGAAGGCTCTATAATCAATGCAAAGTCTCATTGAACCATCTTTCTTTTTAACAAATAAAACAGGAGAACCCCATGGTGATGTGCTAGGTCGAATGAAACCTTTCTCTAATAAATCTTGCAATTGCTCCTTCAACTCTAAAAGTTCAATTTTAGCCATTCGATAAGGGGGTTTTGAAATTGACTTAGCATCAGGAACTTAGTCAACAGTAAACTCAACTTCCCGATCTGGTATTATTTTAGGCAACTCATCCGGAAAAACATCAGGATACTCATTTACCACTGGCACATCATTAATCTGAACAGCTCCTTTATTTTCAACGATGTGTGCAAGGTAACATTCATTTCCATATTTTACAAGTTTATTGGCCTCTTGATAAGTTATCAACAGTAAGGGTTCATTCTTGTACACAAACTGAAAGTCTTTCTGAAAAGAAGCTTCTTTAGCTCTACAGTCAATCTTAGCATGGTAAATAGAGAGCCAATCCATACCCAGGATAACATCAAACTCTACTAGAGGTAGAACAATAAGGTTTGCAAGTAGTTTCTTTCCATAGATAAGGATAGGAAGATTCTTATAAATTCTTTTTGCCTCAACATTTTCCCCAGGTGTTTTTACCAAAAGTTCAGGAGTTATTTCTTAAGATGGTATTCCCATTTTACTAGAAAAGGTTTCAAAGGTGAAAGAATGTGTAGAACCTGAATAAAAAAAAACACTGGCATAATCTGAAAAAACAAACAAAGTACCTGATACAACTTCATTTGATGGCCCGACATCTACTGAAGTAGTTGCAAAGGATTTCACCACCCCTTTCTGCTTGTATTCTAACTGCTTCCTATCACCCAAGCTCTTTGTCGGACACTCGTTTTCATAGTGACCCATCTCATTGCACTTATAACATTTCACTAACTGTAAATCAAATTTGGTCTTACCATAACCCTAATCTTTTCCAGTGCAATCATGAGCCTTATGTCCCATCTTACCACATCGGAAGCACTTTACAGAATTCAGAAGACATTCCCCAACATGCCTTTTTCCACATTTATCACAAACTGGAAACTTAGATTTCTTACCATCAGACTTTTTTTTGAAGAATTCTTTCCTTTCTCCTGCCACCTTGGTCTCTTCTTCTGTTGGTTGTTATAGAACACTTGATCATCGGCAAACTCCATTTCCACCTTCTCAGCACATCGAACAAGATTTTCATAACTTTTAAACTCACGAGAAGATAATACCCTTCGATATTTTGGCTTTAATCCTGAGTAAAAATGATTGATTTTACTATCAAGGTCTCGGATAAAATTTGGAGCATACCTTTCGAATCGAGTGAACCTTTCTTCATAGGCAGCCACTGAGTCTTCCTCTTGCCTCAATTCCAAGAATTGATTTTCCATCCTAAGTCGAACAGCCTTAGGATATACTTCTCAAGAAACATACCTTTGAATTCATCCCAGTCAAGAGCATCAATCTCATCGGCATCCCTGATATTTTAAACCATCGACCACAACTAATCTGCTTCACCCTCCAAACGATAAATACAAAGACTAACCTTTTGATTTTCTGAACACCCCATGACTTAAAAAATATTCTCCAGTGCTTTAATCGACCCTTCAGATATCACAGGGTCAGATGATCCTCTGAATGATGGGGGATGTTGCCTCATGAAATGTTCCACCACTGACATGTTCCTCTGCGGTTGATCTGGCTGATCTCGTGTCTGGATACCACCACCATTTATCGCTTGAGTCAACTGCTCCATTACTGCAACAAACTGTTCAGTTCCAATTCCGACCATCTCAGGATTCTGATTCGGAAGGTTATTTCCTTCTTCATGCCTTTCTAGCACTGCTTCCCTATTTCCTCTGCGGAAAACCATTCTGAACAAACATGTCTTAGATGAAGCAACATGGTAATCTTCAAATACTATATCACTTCAATTTGACCATAAAGAAAAATGTTTTTGGATAATCATTTAACAGAATTCTAACTCCTAAAGTTATCTAAACCGACCTCTGATACCAACTATAAGGCCCCGGCCTTAAACCTTACTTAATCTTGAGTTATTACAAGATTACACATTGAGGATCTTTTAGGGTTTAGAGTTTTAGAGAATTAGATCATAAAACTTTCATTACATTCCACATATAAACAAAGTGGTTACATAAAGATAGTATTCTTTTTTCCCATCAATGGAAACATATTTAAAATAAAACATAGATTCATTCTTGACACTTCCTTGTCACTATCATCATATCATGTACCTTTCCCTTGACCTATGAAAAACATTTCAAAAAAACATGGGATGAGCATAAAAAGCTCAGTAAGGGATATACAAATATGGAAAGGAAATATGGGTACATATATACATAAGAATGAAATCATACTTTACCAATAAAACATAAGCACTTTAACATACCTCATCAAATCATGAATAAATCATATAAATCATAAGACATAATGGTAACTTGAGGCATTCATAACATTCTTACGTAGGGAGTAACCCTCTTGGTTACGTTTGGAATACCCATCACAGTATATTCCCTAAATCTCTTCGGAGAAACCTTAACGTTACACTCCTTTGCGTTACACAATGCATTGGAGAGCTATATCGGGCTCACCCACCCTTAGTTTATCACGGAACCACCCGTCTTCATAATAATGCCCAAGAACATCAACATAATCGTATCACATAAAACATGCATAAAGGAAACATAACATTTCCACCTTTCAATCACATGATATCAATACAAAACATTGATATAAAAACATTATGAAAACCATTTTCAATACCAAAATAAAAGAAAAGTAAAACATTGTATTTATTTTTCTTAAAAAAAGGTATGGCTTGTAGAGGAAGCCGACACTCAAATAATGGTCACGGCGGCAGAGAAGTCATTGTCGCCGCATACGTATGACAAAAACATTCCCTTTTGTAGTTTAGTAAAACACTTCATATAAAAAAGATTCCTTTTGGATAAACTTAAAGGTCAAAGGGGTTTATACACCATAAAAAATAAGGTTGTGTATAAAACAAAATATGCCTCAATGAAAGGAGATTGAGACGAAGTCCCATACCTCGGGACCGACTTGACTCGGTCGTTCTTTAATCTCCTGAATAATAAACTTGAGTTAATTTCTACTTGTTTAAGAACCTTTTTGAAGTTCATTATTCCTTTTATATCACTTATTTCCATTTCATGAACACTATGTAATTATTTAAGTTAATGACGGTCGTTTTAATGATCATTGGAACTTGAGTAAAAAATAGACCCTTTATAATTACATGTTGTTCATGTATCCATTATATCCACAATTATAATCATTATTTATATATCATATATATCCAGTATATACATGCATTTATAATATTACATAATCATTTAGAGGTAAGAAATGAAATGCACCGTTCATGGAGACAGTAAGTCGTACGTACGCATGAATGCTACTTTCATTTCTATTTCGTATTTTATAGAATGAAATCATAATGATATAAAGGTATATTATAATTCCAGTATAATATCATATATAATATCATAGTTACATCCTTTATACATCCCACATATGATATTTAATGAATCAAATCACTTTGAGGGGGCGGTAGTCCGCACTTCCTTAAATGAAGATACTGCGTTTACCCATAATGGAAACCATAAAGGTATTCCCAAAATGAAAAATACAGAAGCTTAAGGAAAACATAAACATATTATATATCATATATAAATATAGTGACATCTTAATGTCCACCTTAGAAGTTGTTAAAATAATGTTGAACAATCATCGTTTCGGGAGGCATAAATTCACCATCCACGGAAACAGTATGCCCTTTAACCATTAGATGTAGGTGTGTGTAAGTGTAGCTCTAATACTTCTTATAAAAACATCCTATTATATTTAGGATACTGGAGTTGTTATAAAAGAAAATAATAAAAAGAGTTTAGGGGGTTGGAGAAGCAAAATCAAACAAAAGGACTCAAAAGAATCCATTACCTTAAAATCGGGTAACTCCCTTTGGTTTGAGCTAAAAGGCTTACTTGGGAAGACTTATGCCCAAAGTGAGGCTTCATTGAGTAAGAGAGGTAATTGGAGAGACCAAATGACCATGGGTTGGCCGAGCCAAAGGCTTTGGGAAGTGTGGGTAAGGTGGTAGAGGTGGGGGCCTTTTATAAGAGGAGAGGAGGGGCACTCTTGGAATGTCAAGAAAAGTCACTTTATTTTAAAATGGTATTCGGATTTAAGAGGTCCCACATTGATGTGTTTCAAGGATAAGGTGATAAGGGTTCTAAATACACCCATCCAATACGTTTTTCCTTGTGTAAGTCTTAGATTTTACATTATCATTCCATTTTATTTAAATCGTTAAATAATGAGGTCATCGCTGCATCATCATGATGTCATATATAATTTAATTTATTTAAAGTCTAAAAATTATAAAAAAAATACTATGATGTAGGAAATCATTTTAGCTTTCCAATTACTATTTATAATCAAAAATATGATCTTTATAACCCCATGTAAAAATTGTTTTAGTAAAACATTTCATGTTTGTGTCATTTTTACTTTTACATTAAATAAAAAGTTATTTATGTCATTTGCCGTCCAAAGTGGCTCCATGGGGTCCCAAAGTCGCCCCATGGATTGTCTGGGTCGGCCATGACACATCCAATGAGGGTAAGACATGTTTCAATCTCATCTCATTTTATTAAAGCATTATTTTTACCTTAAACAACACTAATTACCTCTAATCGCGATTAAGAACTTAAGAGTTACTATTCACAAAAAAATTATTTTAATCTCATTGAACCACATTTTACTTCTTAATGAAAACCATGAATGTCAGATTTTTGAAATTCAAAAAACAGAAGTGGTAAAATTTCATTTAAATGAAAAATCAGTTTTTATAAGTACCACTTAGTGGTTTCACTATTCATCAAAAATTGATGTTTTTCCGAAAAATACCAAAAATTCACCCTAAGCTATATTTGATATTCCGAATTCAAAAATGAAGTCTATTTTAAAAAATTCAAAACATATAAGTCACATTAATTAATTCCCACTGTCATGACAAATAGCGTGTTTTTATGAAACAATAAGTATCAAAAGATTGACACCAGTTTATGTCCAATTTCAAAGTGAAATTGATTCCAATGACCACCATTGGATTAAATGGTAAAAATATATTCTAATTTCACTTCAAAACCAATTAAAAATACAATCTAATCATATAAATAAATTATATTAAAAAGATGTTTTGATGTATAATGCAGTATTTTTCACTATTCATTAAAAAATGAACATTGTCGGAAAAATACCAAAAATTCACACAAAGTAAATTTTGATGTCCCAATCATAAATAATAAGTTTATTTTGACAAACATAGCTTATAAAATTGTCAAAAGATAGATTTAAAAATGGGTTTCCATCAAAAGACAGTAAAACAATCTTTTAAAAATATTAGTGTATTCCATGCTTAAGATAGGATTTATTTTCATTTTAAGCCTCTAGAACACTATCTAATTAATTAATAGACATAGATAAAAATATCTATTACTAATTACTTACTTGGGATGTTACATTTTATCCCCCTTGATGTTCCAATAATGGGGATGTCTGAAACTCCATTAATACTTCCTCTCATAGTCTGACTAGTACCACCATCCATCCATAGAAAATGATGATTTGATCTAAACCATTAAAAAATTAATTAAGAGTATGTATTATGAATATCTGTTCATGAAAGACCTCACAATCAATATCACTATGTTTTTTCATAAACATTATAAAGAATTAGAGTGGTAATAACCATCAAATAGATACACATTGCACCATCCTCATCCACCCGATAAAACTACAATGAGGTCACTCACTAAATAACTATTAATTTGATTTTTTTATAAAAAGAATAAACCACCCCCTCATAAGAGTATAGACTATATCAAATTTATAATACTATATGAACTCTAGTAATCACCTATACCATAGTTGATTATATTTATATGAAAAGATAAACCCAATAATCTTATGGTTGGAATAGAGGATGAATCACTCTCCCATAAGATAGTGTGGCCAAGACCTTAATAATAACACTAATAGTTCCATTTCCAATTCATGGATCATGTATCCTTTCTCATAAAGTCTTATATTCCAAGACCTATAATAAATCACCACCCACCTCTACATTATAATGCAACCAAGTTCATCTCTAGAAGAATCATATAACACCATGTACTCAAGAAACTACTATGGAAGTATCAATATATGGGTTATTATTAACCTTTATTTCAGTATATTAAAATCCTACTAACACTTCTCTATCCAAATAAAATCTCACCCCTTTGGGGGAAATATAGGGGAGATGTCATTTTCCTAGAGAAATTAGGAATGAATCTATAATAATATCCAATCAACCCAAGGAAGATTTGAACCCCATTAAAAATCTTGGGTTTCTCCCAAGATAACACTGCATTAACATTATTGGGGTCCACTTCCACTTCCTATTTTGAGATGACATGTCCTAGGAAGTGGACCTATCAAATATATAACCAAAACTTAAAGAGAATAACAAAATTTATGTGTCATAAAAGTATATCTAGAACCATCCTTAAATATATCTAATTCTCCTTATCTGAAGTTATGTACATGAGGATGTAATCAATGAATACTACCATTAATTGTTCCAATAAGGGATGAAAGATCTATTTCATGAGTCCCATGAACACTACTAAGACATTAATCACACCAAATTTCATCAAAAAGTACGCAAAGTGACCATATCATTAATAGAATTATATATTTTTTTAACTTCCTCTCAAACATAGAGCAGGTGATAACCCAACCATAGGCCAGCCTTCAAGAACCACCTCACCCCTTTTAGATGGTTGAATAGGTCATTGATTATTATAAGTGGATAAATATTATTGACGATCACCTATTTTTGGTGATGATAATCTATGAAAAACCTTAAGTTACTATATACCTTATTGAATAATAACACCATGGCTGCCCCAAATATGGTGGTTATGGGTCTAACAAAGCCCTTCCTTTGAAAATAATAAAACATAAACTTTATCTATTAAAGCTCCATGAGATCCATATGATATGGTGGAATATAAATTATGGTGCACCATAGGTTTAGGTCTTTATAGAGGTCAATATCTCAGTAGGGAGGTACGCTTGACACATCCTCATGAACGAAGTCATTATAATCCTCCACCAATGCATGAAAATTAAAATCTCATAGAATCCACAACTTCAAGGAATGTACTATCTAGATGATGAGATATTGGATGTACCATCTCATGCATGATCCCATCCTTTCCATCCTAGGATTACTTCTCATCACTGAAGTACAATCTCATCCCATCAAATCTAGTTTATCACATCATCCAACTAGAATATTCAATACATGCATAAAGCATGGAGATATATTACATAACTAAAATTAAGTCATAAGGCTCATCATGGATATAAAAATATCTCATATAAAGTTCTCTCCCCCCAAGTGTTAGGCCACACTATCATTAGAATTGTGTGATCATTAAATCTCCTCACTAATACTAACATATCACGTCTTGACCCCAGAACTCCCCGTAGCTAGTGCTGTTTCACTAAAACATGGTGTGTACTATTTTTTATAAAAATAAAAGTTGAATATTACAAATAATATAGCACTAAAAAGGATCTTTTTGGTTTAGGTTCTAGATAATCAGATACAATTATTACAATTCGTTCAAAAATGAAAGGGAAAAGAATCTCCACAAAGCTACCACCAATTAGAGTAATGAAAATCTATTAAACCTGTAAAATTTAAATTAAAACATGGGGTAAGAATATGAATGCCCAGTAAGGGTGTTTAAAAAATAAAATGGTATTTCACTTGAACGCTTTGAAAACATTCCTTTGAAACTATTCATAAAACATTTTCGTAAGGAAGGTTGCAATACGTGAATCATAACACAACATTTTGTCCAAGAATTATAAGTGAATATTTCAAGGAACACTAACAGAATTACTATGAAACGTGTTCTAATCATAATCATGCTCATACAGAATATATGGTGTGAAACATATGAAGTAAGATTCATTCTAACTTAAATAAGTGTGACATGAAAAAGTGTGGGTACCAAATTTACAACAGAGAGTAATACATTATCGGAGTTGTGAATAAAATAATAATACTTAAATATTTCCTTAATATCTGTATATCATGGTTAAACATCTTAATGATGAATAAAAATCATGCCATAAGAATTTACTTATTCCCATAATGAAATGTACAGGCTCTTTACCATGAATATTCTAGTAGTCGAATATCCACTTGGTTAATTAATTATCATAAACATAATGATGAAATGTATAATGCGGGACTGTGTCAAGGCCTCGTGCCATGACCTAATTTTTCCCATGATAACTACTAATTCATCTTAGGTCTTTCATTAACTGGTCCCCAACTCGTAGGGCTTTCATTAACCAGTCTTCAACACGTAGGGATTTCACTAACCGGTCCAAAACATGTTTCATATTAAGTCCAATACATTCCTCATATGACAAGTAAGGGTTCATATTCAAAGTGTCCAACATAACTTTTAATATTTGATTTCTCATTTTATATTATTCAAGGTGTCCCATAACACTTTGAATATTTTAATTCCTTATTACATAATAGTCATAATTGTTTAATTACATTCTCTATTATTTAGATATATATATTGAATCAAGTACTTAGGTGTCAAATCTAACAACTACATGGTAATTTACTAAATGAAAAGTATGGTAGGTAGATTATAAAAAGTATGGTAAGTAATTCAAAAAAAAAAGAAATACTGATTTTTTCACATAAAATGATAACCCTTTAATTCCAAAACCTTATTACAAAAGTAAACAAAATGCATAGTGGAAATTCATCAAATAGTGAATATAGAACTAATTTAAAGGTAAAAAATATTTTCCATGTGAGGTATTAAACACATAGTTATCTAATCATTCACTACTTTCATGTTTATGTATAACATATCATGAGGGTACTCTCAATTATTTACACACAATGTTAAGAATTGAAAAGCATGAAAATAAACAATAACTAATACCATTTAAAAAACTTATAAAAATAAGTGAGTCATACATACATATATATTAATCTACACAAAATTTACATCTAAATAATACTTAGAGAATCCCAAAATTACATAGGATTGAGAATTATATAATCCATTTATACACAATGGTGTATATAAATTATTGAATCTTTAAATTCTTCCTTATAATCCTCACATGTTTCGAAAATAACATTTTTTTAACAATCCTTGGAAAATATTAATAAGATTGAGGATCAAAGTTTATATGTATAAATATATATATATATATATATATAATATTCATAACAAAATATAGATATTGTATAAAAGGTTTTAACACCAAGAACCCAATGACACTTATATGACTTTAAAATATTGGGAATATTAATTAACAAAAGTTGGTAAATTGTAAGTTGTGATATAAAATTTATAAGGTTTATTTATTAAACAAACACATATATATGTTTATGTATACATCGATATATATATATATATCAAACACATAATATCTCAAGCCCTTGCTTGGTAAAGGATTAAGAACACATTTCTGATCAAGAATTCATAATCTTAGAAGGAACTAGTAGGACTTATACTCAATTGTATATTTTCATAAATGTATATATATATATATACATACTCAAACCATAAAAATATAAGACAATTAGGTCCCTTACCTGGTTTTAAGGAGGAGAAGAGGTTGGGAGGAGCTTAATGGAGGTGCGAGAGAGGAAGAACACTGTAGGGTTCGGGTGCAAGTAGAGTTATATATAAATCATATATAATATATTTATTTAATGAAACTTTAAAGAAAACAGAGGATCCTTGGTTTAAAATAAGACCAAGAATGACATTCTTGTGGAAAAAGAGTGAAATGAGGGGCCACCCGAGGTTACAGGTGTGGAAAACGAAAAAAAAGAAGAGAAACAAGAGCCATTGGTGCAGCCATTGCGGGAGGAAGAAGACGATGTGGAGAAGAAAACTAGGAATGAAATAAATGGTCTAGATTATGTGGGATATAATCAGATGTCTAGGGAGAATCTGTGTTTATAAAAGAAATATGAAAAATTGGGATTAAATCACATTTTGATCAGATGACTAGGAGTAATGCAGTGTTTTAAAAAGACTTGAATGGTCAGGATTAGGTCCCAAATGGATTAGACGATTGATAAAAACACGGTGGTGAAATTTCGGCTACTGGGAATCGATGGCCTGACTGATCAGACAGTCCAGATCGCACGTGACATGATCAGATGACCTTGGTTGAGTTTAGCCTAAAAAATCCCACCCCACATCGAATTAGGAGAGTTTTTGAGCCAGTTTTAAAAGCTCAATGCTCCCAGAATTCGATCAGAAATACCATTCCCCTTATCGGAACCGCCCCATACCGGTCTTTGTGGGCACGCTCTGTGCCCACCCATACCCACATGCTTCCCCACATGGTGGCGCACTCTGGATCCCTTTCACATGCACACCCATCCTCCCTTAGGGATGACTATGAACTTTTGTGTGAGCGACTTAGCATGCACCATGTGTGCACATACCTGGTCCATTTTCTAAGGGATGTGGGTGAGATGGCCACCAAGGACTTGAGTGGTTTTCCTACTAGGTTTACCTAGTATAGGTGGTGTACTCACCCATTTTTTAGAAAAGTAAAAGTTATTTTTATTATACATAAGATTATAAACAAATAAAATAATTTCATAAATCATGATCCCTTCTTAATTTAACACTTCAGGATATTAAAGTACACAAATACTTAGGGCATTCAAGATTCTTTTATAATTAAAAATACTTAGTAAGAACATTATTATTTTTGTTTAAAAAGGAACATTTAATATAAAAATAGAATATTAATTTATAAAATTTAATATCATTAATCTAAAACATCTTTAAAGTATAATTAAAAAATATTTAATACATTTGAAACATTAAAAAAGTATTTTAAATACTTAACTAATTTTTAAAATCATACTAAGTTTTATAAAATACACTCTAAAATTTAAAACCATGATGTGGAAGATAAAACTTATGATATGATAAACATATCAAAATAATTAAAATGATTAAGTAAGTTTAATTGGTTTTATGAAAGTTTATACAATGTATCTTAAACATTTGACTTAAATTATTTGGGTTTAACAAGATACTAAGAGTCACTTTATTTTAAACTCCAACTAGCCTAAAAAGAAAAAAAAATGTTCATATGTATCTCCAATGATCAAAAAGACCTTTATAAATACATGTTTATGGTAATTAAACTTCTAGAAAACATGGAGAAAATGGTGCT
This sequence comes from Viscum album, assembly GCA_963277665.1. NCBI lineage: Eukaryota > Viridiplantae > Streptophyta > Magnoliopsida > Santalales > Viscaceae > Viscum > Viscum album. The sequence goes on from OY728148.1 coordinate 401,151,536, forward strand.
CATCATTCCTCTAATGCTAGACATGGTTGTTGTGGTCCTGGTTGTACTGATGTTCATTGGGATGGATTTGAAGGAACCCCACTATTATCTTGGGATTTTTTTTGTATTTGATGGTCTCCCTATGATTTTAATTGGTATTTTAGTGGGTATAAAAGGTTAGTGAGGTTCTTTTTTCTTGTTGTAATGTAATCATTTTCATTGTTCTATTTGAATAAAGAAAGTCTTGTGTTTATTTTCATGTAATGTTTTGGACAATATGAAAGTTAAATTAATATCATAAAATATTTTTATTACATAAAAGATAAGTTTGGGTCATCTCATTATCCCCCCTTCAAATAATTTCATCCTCGAAATTATAAAATACTCATACACAAACACTAGAAAAACCAGACACACATCACTTCCAATATCCACTCACAAATTCTACCAATGTAGAAAATATTTCAAATACCCCCAAGTGGATACCTAGATTGGTTTCTTGTCCCTCGACTTCTTTGACACAAATAAATTGTGAGCATTGAGAGTAGCTAGGATTATCCCTAGGAATAAATAATTTAGGTTTCTAGAGGAAGGCTTGAGTGGTGTGAAGATCAAAGATTTGAGATTGGACTAGATATCTATAAATTCCTCATACTATGTCGTGACAAAAAACATTGAAGTCGTAGAGCACTCTGTACATAGTAAAACATAGAACTTGAAATAGATAGACCGCCCGAAGGTCACCCGCCAAAGAATCTTCCTGAAACATCATCAAAGATTGATAGTTCTCGGACAAGGCAAAACATAAGAAAAGACCTTCACAGTACTTTCTCTTTTTCTTAAAATTTGAAAATTGAGTCTTTACAATACAGTGATAGATGTATATAACTTCTTTATAAGAAAAAAGGATATTTGAGCTGAGGGACAATTTATAATGTTGTTTTAATGTCAGGTATAAGTTTTCAAATGGGTTATAGTCTTCCAAACATGACTCAACAATTATACGCTTTAATAATTTAGTATGGAGAGATAAGAGGTTGGATGGTGAACTCATGTCTTCTATCTGAAAATTTTCAAGAGACATATTTTACTCATAAAGACATAAACATATTAAAAGAGAGACGTTATTTTTAAAATCATGTTAAAGTACTAAAATATAACATTATCAAATTATAAAAGGTTTATAAAACCATAGGTGTTACATAATCATTCTCTCTCTCTCACGACTCACAGGTAAGGATTTCCTAACATCATCCAAGATAACACTTCACTGGTTTTAAAGATTTTCCAAATTCCCATTCAAATAGATTCCCATAGTGGTTCCAAACTCCTCAATATCCTTGGTATAGATGCATCATGAGTAGCTCGGATCAATAAGATGTGGACATATAATGTTCTAACTAAGGAAAGTGAGAATTGTATGGAGTTGGGTGACATCATCTTAAACTTGATATCTATAATGAAAATGGGTAGAATTTCCTCGATAATTTTGAAGTCCATGACCTGACCTTGAAGACCGTAGGTCACAATTTGACAAAGGTATGTTGTCCAGAGGTCACCATCTTGTGAATCCTCCTGGAAGTTCATTAGTGATAGAAAATTTTCAGCCAAGGTAAAGTATTTGAATAGAAATTCATAATACCTTCCCTTACATGCAAAAAAGGGAAGCTGGGCATGAATCGCCAGAAATTAGTCAAAGCTATATCCTTGAAAAAGTTGGAGTACACTAGAAGAATTTCATACAAGGTAAAGGTGTTTACAAGACAACCAAAGGTTTTCAAAAGTCTCATAGACCTCTAAACATGACTTGGGAACTATAGTTTCTAATATTTCTGTTGGGAGAGACAGAAGGATTGACTCGTCTACCATATAAAAATTTTAAGAAAACTTCTACTTAGTAAGACATAATCAAGTTTTTTAATGTTGTTCTAATTTTCTAGGGTTGTCTAAACCAATCCTATGATACCAACTATCACACCCTTTCCCCAAACTACCACGGAGCCTGTGTGGTTTCACTAAAACATGGTGTTTAATTTTTTTTATAAAAAGAAAAGCTAAATATTGCACATCATGTTCCAAAAAAGAGGAACTTTTTGGTTTAGGTCCTGGAGAATCAGATACAATTATTACAATTCCTTCAAAAATGAAAGGGAAAATAATCTCCACAATTATTCCACCAATCAAAGTAACTCAAATCTACTAAACTTGTAAAATTTAAATTAAAATGTAGGGTGATCAAATGAATGCATAGTTAGGGGGTTTTAAAAATAAAATTTTATTTCAATTGAATCTTTTGAAAAAATTCCTTTCAAATTATTCCTAAAATGTTTTCGTAAGGAAAGCTACAATACATGAATCATAAAATAACATTTTTTCCAAGAATTATAAGTGAAAATTTCAAGGAACACTAATAGATTTACAATGAAACATGTTCCAATCATAAGCATGATCATACAGAATATATGGCTTGCAACATATAAATTAAGAGTCATTCTAACTTTAATAAGCGTGACATGAAAAATTTTGGTTACCAAATTTACAACATAGAGTAATACATGATCAGAGTTGTGAATAAAATAATAATACTTAAATAATTCCTTACTAACTATAAATCATGGATAAATCCTTTAATTCTGAATAAAAATTATGCCATAAGAATTTACTACTAACGATACTCATAAGTACATGAACATAACCATGAATATTCTACTAGTTGAATATCCACTTGGTTAATTAATTATCAAACAAATAATGAGGGAATGTATAATTCAGAACTAGGTCAAGGCCTCATTCCATGACCTGATTTGTCTCATGATAACTATCGATGCATTGTAGGGATTTCACTAACTGCTCCCCAACTCATAGGGATTTCATTAACCGGTCGCTAACTCGTAGGGATTTCATTAACCGTTCCAAAACTCATTTTACAATGAGTCAACACTACTGTAAAAATAACTTATACCAATGGTTTGGAACCGTTGGTATATGCCTCCAAACCGTTGGTATAGCCTATACCAATGGTTTAGAGAACCGTAGCCAAGTAAGCCGTTGGGATAGGTCTATACCAACGGTTTTGAGAAAACCATTAGTATAGACCTATACCAACGGTTTTGGAAATCATTGGTATAAGTAATATGAAAAGATATACCAACGGTTATGGAACTGTTGGTATATGTATTTAAAAAAAACATTCGCTGGGATTTGATCCCAGGACCCCTAGTTTATCATTGAACGACTTAACCACTAACCTAACATGAATTTTGTGAACATAATTACATAAATATATATATGTATTGTCATAATTATTTTAAATTTTTATTTATATAATGTTCTCGGTAAGAAGATATGATAAAAATTCTCAGTACCTATACCAACGGTTGTCAAAACTGTTGGTACAGGTCTATACCAATGGTTTTGACAACCATTGGTATAGTTCTTGATTCTGGAATTTATTTTGGGATGAAGGTTGATTCCCGAGGGACCTTTCCCAACATTTTTGGAAAACCGTTGGGATAGGTATACCCTTTCCCAACGGTTTGGACAAACCATTGGGAAAGGTGTCCACAAAGTGGACTTTTCCCAACGGTTTTCCAAAACCGTTGGGAAAGGATATACCTATCCCAACGGTTTTGGCCAAACCGTTGGGAAAGGTGGCCACAAAGTGTAATTTTCCCAACGGTTTGGCCAAACCATTGGGATAGGTATACCCTTTCCCAACGGTTTTGGAAAAATGTTGGGAAATGTGGCCAAAAGTGGGATTTCCCAACGGTTTGGCCAAATTGTTGGGAAAAAGGAACTATACCAACGGTTTTTACAAACCGCTGGTATATAAGTGTTGGGAAAAGTTAGGTTTCCAGTAGTGAAAATACATTCCTCATATGCCAAGTAAGGGTGTATATTCAAATTATCCCATGTCACTTTAAAATTTAATTTCTCATTTCATATTATTGAAGGTGTCCCATACCACTTTGAATAATTTAGTTCCTTATTCCATAAATAGTCATAATTGTTTAATTACATTCTTTATCATTTAGGTATATATATTGAATCAAGTACTTAGGTGTCAAATTTATCAACTATATGGTAATTTACTAAATGAAAAGTATGGTTGGAATATTATAGAAAGGATAATAAGTAATTCAAAAAAATAAATACTGATTTTTTCACATAAAATAACAACCCTTTAATTCAAAAACTTTATTACAACAGTAAACAAAATTCATAGTGGAAATTCATCAAGGATTGAATAAATAACTAATTTAAAGGTAAAAAATATTTTCCATATGAGGTATTAAACACATATTTGTATAGTAATTCTTTACTTGAATATTTATGTATAACATATCATGAGGGTACTCTCAATTATTTACACACAATGTTAAGAATTGAAAAGCATGAAAATTAACAATAACTAATACCATTTAAAAAACTTATGAAAATAAGTGAGTAATAAATACATATATATTCATGCACAAAAATTTACATCTAAATAATAAATGGAGAATCCAATAATTATATAGGATTGAGTATTATATAATCTTTTTATACACAAGGGATTATATAATGGATTGAATCTTTAAAGTGTTCCTTATAAGCCTCTCTCTTTCTGAAAATAACATTTGTTTAACAATCCTTGTAAAATATTAATAATATTGACGATCCAAGTTTATATGTATAAATAAATAAATATATATATATAATATCTATAACCGAATATACATAATGTATAAAAAGGTTTTACACCAAGAATCCAATGACACATATATGACTTAAAAATAGTGGGAATATTAATTAACAAAGGTTCCTAAATTTAAAGTTGTGATATAAAATATATAAGGTTTTTTATTAAACAAAATCTTATGTATTTTTATATATACGTTGACACACACACACACAGATATATATATATATATATATATTTATCAAACACATAATATCTTAATCCCTTGCTTGGTAAAGGACTAAGAACACATTTTGATCAAGAATTCACCATCTTAGAAAAAACTAGTAAGTCTTATACTCCATATTATATATTTATATATGTATATATATATGTATACTCAAACTTTAACAAAACAAGGAAATTAGGTCCCTTACCTAGTTTGAAGTAGGAGAAGAGGTCGTGAGGTGCTTAAATGAGGTGTTGGAGAGGAAGAACACCATAGGGTTCAGGTGAAAATTTATTTAGATATATAAATAATAAATAATATATTTATTAAATGAAACATTCAAGAAAACGAGGCTCACTGGATTAAAATAATACTGAGCATGCAATTCTTGTGGAAAACGAGAGAAAGGAGGGGTTAACCGAGCTAACAGGTGTGAAAAAAGTAAAAAAAATAAGAGAAACAAGGGAAAATGGTGCAGTACATGTGGGAGGAAGAAGAATACACAGAGAAGAAAACTAGGAATGAAATGGATTTTCCAGATTATGTGGGATATGATCAGATAGCTTTGGTGAATCCGAGGTTATAAAATAAAGACAAAAGGTTGCTTTTAGATCATATTTTAATAGGACAACTATGAGTGATGCAGAATTTTAAAATTACTTGAACGACCGTGATTAGATCCCGAATGGATTAGACAGTTGATAAAAAATTGGTAATGAAACTGCGGCTACTGGGAATCAATCATCTGACCAATCAGATGGTCAAGACCAAGTGCGGTGTGATCGAATAGTTTGGATCGAGTTTCACCTAAAAATTTTCATCCCATATCGAATTGGGAGAGTTTTTGATCCATCTGTATTAGCTCAGTTCTCCCAAAATTTGATAATAAATCCCCCTCCCCCTCCTGGTACCGTGCCGTACTCATCTCTGGGAGTGCGCTCTGCGCGCACCCCTACCGCTGTGCCACCCCGCATGGTGGCGCACTCTGGTTCCCTTACACACACACACACCCATGCACGCGTAGGGCCTATTATTCACTTCTATGTGTGTGAAATAGCACAAACCATGTGTGCACATCCATGGTCCATTTTCCAGATGATGTGAGTGAGATTCCCACCAAGGCCTTGAGTGGTTGTCCTACTAGGTTTCCCTCGGCTAGGTAGGGTACTCACCCATATTTTGGCAAAGTAAAAGTTATTTTTATTATAGATAATATTCTAAAAAAATAACATAATTTCATAAAACATGATCCCTTATTAATTTAACACTTTATAAGATTAAAGTACACAAATACTTACGACAATAAAGTGGCTTTTATACTTAAAAAACTTAGTATGAACATTTTTTATTATGTTTAAAAATGAATATTTAATATAACCATAGAAAATTAATTTATAAAATTGAATAAAATTAATTTAAAACATAGTTAATGTATCATTATAAAATATTTAATACAATTGAAACATTAAAAAATATTTGAAATACTTACCTATGTTTTGAAATCATACTTTGTTTTATAAAATAAGCTCTTAAATTTAAAACCATGACGTTAAATATAAAACTTAAGATATGTTAAACATATCAAAACATTTAAAATTCATAAGGGAATTGTATAAGTTTTATGAAAATTTATACAATGTATCTTAATTTTTTCAGTTAAATAATTTTGGTTTACCAAGTTACTAATATCACTTTATTATAAACTCCAACCGCACTACAAGGAAAAATAGTCATATGTATCTCCAACGACCAAAAATAACTTTATAAATACATTTTTAGGGTAATTCAACTACTAGATAACTTGTAGAAAATGGTTCTCATCATTCCTCTAATGCTTAGCATGGTTGTTGTGGTCATTTCTGTACTGATGTTCTTTGTGACAGATCTGAAGGACCCACACTATTATCTTAGGATTTTGGTTGTATTTGGTGGTCTCCTAGTTATTTTAATTGGAATTTTAGTGGGTATAATATGGTAGTGAGGTTCTTTGGTCGTTTTTAATGTAATAATTTTCAGTGTTTTATTTGAATAAAGAAAGTCTTGTGTTTATTTTTAAGTATTTTTTTTGTAAAATATGGAAATTAAATGAAGTAACACCATAAAATATTGATATTACATAAAGGATAAGTTCAGGGAATCACATAACCAATCATAATTGTCGAGCAAAAGGCTCAAATAGAATACATAGATCTAACAAAAGGTATTCATAAAGTCAATAATGGATCATTCTAATGTCTATAAAAGTTTTATCTAAAGTATAGAAACAAAAATATTACCTCAAATTATCCCTACATCCTTAGGTCATAATTATTGAATACCTATAAATATCTAGAATCCTGAACACTATATACCTATGGCTAGTCGAGACTACTTAGAGGTGGTAATGGATTACAACATTGGATACCACCCTCTACTCTCCTTGCTCTAATTATACGTATTAAAACCTAAAAACCTAAAAACCCAAGATTTTTTCTCTTCTTATGAATTCCATCAACCGTCTCCATATTTATAGCATAATGGGCCAAAAAATCCCCTGTAATATTACCTCATCTCTCTCAATCAAAACATCGCATCTCCCTCAAATAGCTGAAACCTCCCCGAGAACCTTGAACAACTAACCCACTATCTTGAGACTACCTATGAAGATGCCTCACATGAATGTATCCTTATGTATAACATCGAAAAAATAATTTCTGAGGTATCCGCTATAGGGTTTCCACTATAAGAAATAATTATTAGAAACTACTTAGATAGAAATCATTCTAGGATAAGGGCATGTTTAAGATCCCCAACTTAGGAAGGGATGTAAATAGATACCACTGTATCCCAAATATATTTGTGAGGTCCACACGTAAAGGATTGTTTTTAGAAATAACAACAATGAAAAATATCCATAGAGTAATGAAAGAGGTTAGTGAACCTCAATGAATACTCTTTGACCACCATTCTTACTTGCTAGATATCTAGAAGCTCCAGTATATGTGATGTCAACAACAACATTGGGTAGAAATACTCTCAAAAAAGGAGTTCAAACTCTTTCCAAGTGAGATTCTCCTCGTCATGTGTATGAATCACAAAAATTTACAATATCATTACTGGTTGATAGAGAGGTATCCCTATGAATAATTTCATATGACTATGACAGTTCAAAATAAAGAAGAAAACTCACCCAAATGACTTAAGCTTACTCTATACTACCTGGGGGTCTAGATCACCATCAAAACATAACATTATCCACCTCTAAAACTCATAAAGTGTTCTCATCCCACACATTCCATCTTCTGATACTATTGGAATGATTGGATTCTCATTGGGTGAAGGTAATATTTAAAAATAACATAGAGGAACCACCTTATACATATCTACCTAGACAGAAGCCTCATCACTAAGAAGACCATTATTAAGATCCTAATTTGGAAGAAAAGATGAATTTCAACCGGGAGGTATAATAAAATTATTATGATGCACCATGGTCAAAGGTTATATTTAGGGAGATGAATAAATAAGGGAATAAAAACCAAAAATAATTTATATTTGATGCATATACGAATATTTTCCCTCGCAATAAGTGCCTATATATTTCAAGTAAACAAGATGGTTTTCAGAGTCCATGTGAATGGATACATCAACCACCACACCATCACTTGGTTAGTTTCAATAAGTGATAAACATGATACAATTTAACAAAGTTTTCTTATTTCAAAAACTAATCATTATTTATAGAGTATCTTCAAACAATGTCTTTAAGACATCCCACTTAGAGACCACCCTATCATGACCTACCCAACCAGGGTTAGGTTTGCTGATAGTAAGCTGTGAGTGATAACCTAAGACTTCCTCTAATAGGTCATGGGTTGGAGACTATCACCAAGTAGGAATGTAATAAAAATGGGAGGCCTTATGCTAAAGTAAACACTCACACAAGTATCTCCATATACTATTATAATACTAAAATATAAAATAATGACACTATATGTAGATTCATAAAAAATAATCTAACATTAGTGTATAAAAAAGAGAATAGAAAAAAATGAATTAACATAATCTTAAAATAATATTAAAAAGACGCTATCTTGTTAAAAAAGGGGACTACTATCAAGATGCTACTCCAAGAACTGTCCACAATATTCCTCATGTAACTAAGATCTACCTACTCCCGATCCTCCAAGGAATCCATTCAAAGTACTATCATCTTCAAAAGAAAGACATGTGTGGGATGAGACCATATAGGGGTGAGTATAAACATTCCTAGTAGGAAACCCTAAAATAAAAAAATAAAAATTAAAGATATTCATCTCAATATCATAAATAGAGATCAATCAGAATAAAAAACAATAAGAATAAAGATATGATTGTTGATTGTAAACATGGCTCAAAGTAAGGTTATGTACTCACCGACATCCTAAAATTCTTCCCAAGTATCATAGGTTATGTTTATACAAGGGAAAAAACTTCTCATGTATCTTTAATAGTGATGACAATAACCTGATAGGTCACACTCATTGGTATTTAACATGTTGTAGTGCACTGACACATTCCTATTGTGGGGTGTAGAAAAAGATAATTTCTATTAGTGCATCATAGTGGATGGACTGTTTTTTATAAATTCTGGAGCTTCACAATTATTTACTTATTCTAATTCCCCTAAATCATTTTTTTTGTTTTTGTTATTTTATATAAAATGGTTTTTTTCATTTTTTATTATTTTTTAAGATAATGAAAATTAATGAAATTTTAAATTACCATGAAATGTAAAGAGATTGATAATATAAAATAAAAGAAGATATAACATGATATTTTTCTTGGGAGAACCTTCATTGGCCTTCTTTAAATATACTTACTGAACATAATATATCATAGGTATACACACCTTAATCTATTCCAGTTGTGAATTCAATGTGCACTTAGAAATAGCCAAGCAAACTCTAGATCCACATTCTCAACTGAGGGATAATGGTTTTAGAATTAGAACTTAAATTTTAGATAACCATAGTGAGGCTTACACCAATAGAAAATAGAACTTATATTAACCCCAAGTAGAAGTTAAACATAGCCTTGGGTTCAAGCACCATATTACTCCCATGGGATATTCCTCAATTTAGTTACTCATATTTGTGATTATAAGAGTTCATGGTTGAAGAAGGGAATGGAGAATAAATAATAAAAATAATAAAATAAAATAAAAAGAAGGTTGAGAATAAAATAAAAAGAATAATTGGGGATGAAATATAAAGAAAAAATATATAGAGGTAATAAAATATGATAAAGATAATTAGGAAAATAATATAATGGACAAAATGAGAAAATTGTAGAATAAGGAGAAGTAGGAGAATAAGAAGAATAAAAATAAGAATTGGGGGTGGAAATAATTTTAAATCGAAATAATTCATGAATTATATTAAAAATAATATAAAATAAATAAAAAATTTTAAAAATAATATTAAAATAGAATATGAATAATGAAAAAAGTCGATAAATAATCCTAACATATTTGGTTAATGAGTGTGGAATCCCTCTATTTATGGAAATCCCCTCAATTTACAGAAGGGATAATATACTTCTTCATATATTATCAGTGAATAAGATAATGTTTTATTTAAAATTTTCAGTTCATTTCTTAAAAATTATATTCCCTATTGAATAGAGATATTCATATATACTCCAAAACATGGGTGGTTTGCATTTTATAGCAGAAAATAAACCATCACAGACACATGATGACCCATTTAATTCATTAGTTCAACCCTTAATATCTTGAATGAATTATGAATTGTAATTTCATGGTGGAATAAAGATGTGATAGGGGTTATCTCAACCTTTATCAAGTTCTCTATCTTTGATAGTGATTGGAGTGAGATCCAATAGTGAACATGTCATATTTCCTCTTCGAAAGTGGGATCATGGTGGTCTTTCAAGGCACTGAATATGATCCCGAGTGGTTTTAGTAATTGGTAGTGTAAAAAATTTTTATATTTAGATTCTATAGAGGAATCCAGGATGGTTTTGGGGATTTTTAGTGGTGATGGGATGACATCATAGGCGAGGTGTGTTTGTGTATGTCTAGGGCATGAGTGAAGAGAAACAACATTATTTGAGTTAAGATAAATAGTACCCAAGAAATAGTTGTCCCACATTTGAATCAAGGTAGGATGATGCACTCATTTAAATTGAAACATTCCACATATTCAACTCATAAGCCTACTCTAGGGATGAGATCCTATGCACTTCACACACTATATGTTCCATGCCACACCATGTGTCTTACACATTCTTTGGCCCACCTATATTATCCATGACCCCCTCCCCATGGGACACAAACAACATGGTAATATTACACCATACGACTCACTTCCCTACCAAATTTAGTAGCTCTCTGATGGGCTAGTTTGGCTGACCATCCCTCCTAGGTTGGCCAGGTGGCTGGTCAGCCTACTTGGTTGATTTTTTCTTAGTTTTTCCACTTTATACCTAAAAAATATGTTAATAATTTATTATATGAATAAAAAATTAGTTTTGAATAAAATTAATCATTAAAAAGCTTAATTTTAATAAATTTTAGTTGTTTATTTATAATTTCCAATATTTTTATAAAAAATTACATTCTATGTGATTATTCATTGAAAACCATTGGAAATAAGTAAGAAAAAAATACAAAATTATGCATGAAAAATAAGTGTGTGAAATACACCCACACTTAAACAATGCTTATCCCCATGCATAAAATCTCAACACTGAATTTAAGAGTTCACCAATTATATCATCATTCAAAATTCAAAGGAATTAAATAAAAAAAATATAAATCATAAACCAAATTTTCACATTGCACATAAAATATCAATTAATTTATTCACTTTTCAAAGATACAACCAATCCATGTATTTTACTTTCTCCTTTTGAAAATAGTGTAACATCTCCTCTAATTCATTCAAGTTAATAAATTTATTATTATTAAACATTCCAAGTCATGATCTACCTCAATTTTGAATCCTTTATATCATCACTGATGATATAATTAAAGTATATTTTTGTTGATATCTTGAGAGCATGATCCTTTTCCATAGGATTTTAAAGGAATTAATTTATCTACGTTGTAAAGACTAAATGAGGATAAAATCATGAGTAATATTCAATAAAGGATAATATTACTTTGAGTCTCAAGTTTGGTAGGAATTGATGTAAAAAATTAAGGCTCAAAGAGGAGGGTTATATCTTAAATTATAACTCATGATATCAGAATTAAAATCATAATGAAATCATCCCCTTTTAATTATGTCAACACCAACTTCACAAGATCAAACTAATGATCATGATCAATAAAAGAATAATGAATTATTTTTATAGCCTCTTTAATTTTTCATCTGTGTTTTATTATACTTTTTAAAATTCCCTCTCTTTTTTATTTATTGAAAGTCATGCTTGTAATAAACCACATATCCATTACCTACCCACATATGATCAAGATCATTGGTATGGTAATGGCGATTTTTGATTATCCTAAGTTAAACCCCATTTATTTATTTTTTTCAATAGGGGAAAAAATAATAAGAATAATGTATAAATCAATAACCTTTCCTAATTTTATATACCCAAGATAAAATTCCCAAAAAATTTAATAACAATTAAATTCACCCCTTTGAACAAGATTTATTCAGCCACACGCATCAACATTAAAATATCCTGAAAAATAAAATGATCAAGGTAGGAATGGATAAAAATGTCTTGAAATATGGTTCATTAATAAAAAATTCATTCATAGGATCTATGGTTTAGACACAGATTAATGTATAAGTTTATTTCAAGTATAATTACATTTCAAAATATGCGTCAATCATTTTAAATATATCTTAGCACAATCATTTAATTGAAAAGTTTCACTTCATGTTTTAGTAGGTGATATTTTCCATGATCATTCTAGAAATATGCTCAAGATAAAACAAGAAATATTTGTTATAGAAATACTGTTAGGAATAGAACATTTTATTTGTCATTATCAATCATGTAATGAATAATAAAAAAAATTCACATGAATTTTAAAAATTTGAAGCATGAAAAGTAATAATGAAAATTTATTTATATGAATAAAAAAATTCTCTCAAATCCTGAGTCCCCATTTCAATATCCTTTCCCCACTCTAATCACTACCATAAAACTGGATTTTATTAGTGCTAAAAAGGCTTTTATTAGCACTAAAATAGCATGGTTAATCTCAGTGAAGATATGGGGTCCCTTTTATTGGCGCTCAGAAAAGCGTTGATAAAGGAACCTTTTATCTGTGCTAAAAAAGTGCTGATAAAAGTTAAAAAAAACATTATAAAAATCTACAAATTAGGGAGGGGATTCAACAATGATTGACCCCCCCTCAATAGCGCCCCCACCCCATCCCGCACACCCACGCCACCCTAGCCTTTAATAGCGCCCCCACCCTTTAACTGCACTAGCACTTATTCCACCCGGGTGCGCGACCTGCCTCCCTAGATTTGAACTCAGGACGTGTTGCCTGTGCACCTAAGACTTTACCACTCCACCATATTTCTTTTCTCTTAATTTATTAATATATATATTTATTTTTATATATATTAAGTTATGTTTACTCATATATTAATATATATTTATATTATCATATATATATATATATTAATTTACATAGTTATATTAATATATATATTCATATTAATATATATAGTTATATTTATATAATAATGTGTTTATTCATATATTAATATATATTTATAAGATCTATTTTAAATACATTTTTAAAATATTCTTTTTGTGTGTGTTTATAAATAAATAAATACATATATACAACAGACACACACATATATATTATATGTCTATCTATAAGTATAATTATACATATTTATGTATATTTACAAATATTATATATTAATATGTATATACATATGTTTAGATCTATAGATAATATATATCAGTTTGTCAATACAGACGTACACAGACACATATATATGCACACACACATTATATAAGTATATAAATATTCATATATTGTTATTTTAAATAAAATGGATATTAGTTTTTTTAGATAAGGCTTATATATTGACAAATATATTATATATATAAATATGTTTAATTATTTATTTATAAAAATAAAATTTTTATGTGTGAATTTATAAAAAATATGTATATATTGTAATATATTTGATTATAAATAATAGTACATTATGAAAAAAGATAACAAGCCCTAAAAACCTGAAAAATAGTTAAAAAATGGGGAAACCCTCAAAACCAGTAAATATAGTCAGAAAGTCAAATAAACCTTAAACTGAGGGTAATGACAAAAACTTATGATTCAAGAGTCCATTCCAGATCTACGACCAATCAAATAGAACATCATTAAATGAGATTTGATTTGATAGGTGGTGGAGGCTAAACAGATAGATAAATCATATGTTACAACTATTTGAAAAAACATCAGACATGATAAAAGTGCTAGAATCGGGGGCTTGAAAAATCAAACAAACCACAGAGTCATCGAAATATGCATAACTTCTGATATAGGTGACTATTTCAGATCTATGACCAGTCAAACAAAATCTCATGGAATGAAGTATGACATAACAGGGGGTAGAGGCTAAATAGACACATGGATCTAGAGTTATTACTATTTTATGAAAAATTTGAAAGGGCACATACACAAAAATAGAGTTTGGGAGGACTTGTCATGGTTTTTTGGGGTTTTTGGGTTTGTTACCTCAGTTGAAGTTCTTTTATATAATTATTTTTCATAGATATCTTCTTTTCCTTTTATTTTATATGTGGTAGATCCAAAACGGACACCTGGAGTGAAAGTTATGGCCGTTTGAAGTTGGAGTTTTTAGAGTGGTATAACTGATATATCTTCATTTTCTTTGATCTTATCATAGTTTCGGTTGGACATGGTCCTCACTCATCTCACAATATTCTACTTGACTAGTTTCAACACTCAAAAGGACACCTGGAGCTGAAAGTATCTATATTTTAGTGAGTTATGGGTTTCTTAAGTTTTTAGGCGCTAAGAGGGTTGCTCAATTTCAAACGATAATAACATCTTCTACGGCTGTCTGTCTTCACTCTACCACATATAAAATATAATCTTTTGAAACTATCTACACTATGGTGACCACTAGAACCCCTTATCACGTTATTAAAGGCCAAAAGGACCAGAATTCCCCCCAATAGTCATAAGTTCAGCTCCGGGTGTCCGTTTTTCTATAACTTCTGCTCAGGGTGTCCGTTTTACTTCTACCACATATCAAATCGATGCTTGAAAATAAACATAAACTTTCGGGACCACTGGAACACCTTCCTATATTTTTCAAGGCCTAAAAAGGTCCTTAATCCCTCTAAACAACCATAACTTCTACTCTGAGTGTCCATTCTGTGTCTACCACATATCAAATCAATCTAAAATATATTTAAAATAATATATTATATTTATATCAATATAAATATACTTATATATTAATATACTATTTTTTATGAAATATAATGTTTTTGGAAATATACACTTTATCTGCTCTTGGAAAAAAATCCTGATAAATCTCCCTATCCATGCTACTAAAAAAACACTGATAAATAGGGCCCCTTTAGCCATGATAAAAAGAAGCGCTGATAAAGGGGTTTCCATTATCAGTGCTAAAAAGCACTGATAATGGGTTAGTTTTAATATCACTTTTTTAGCATTGATAAAATTACCCTTTATCAGTGCTTTTTTAGCACTGAAAAAGGCACCCCCTTTATTAGCACATGTTTTTAGCGCTGTTAAAGGGTGAAACCATAGAAACCCAGTTTTTTGTTAGTGAATAATTCAATTATCCACCTTACTCATTCAATCTCATTATTTCTTAAATCTAAAACATTACATTATATGGATTTTAAGAAACTCATGTCTTCTTGATAAGTCAATTAAAGCCTAAATTCAAGTATGGGGATGAAATTTTATTTTACGGAACTAAAAATGATTAAAATAATGAGAATAAAATCTAATAAGGAATTGAAAAATTATAATCCCCTTGAAATAAAGCTTTATTTTTAACTTTGAAGGTTTTTCTTTAGTTAATGTTGTGAATCCATTTCACAATGTGAATTTTCATTTCACATCCCAGTTCTATAGTACTTTCATGTCATGTATTAATATCATGGTGTCAATTCAATTCACCATGTTTATTATTCAATATTTTTTTAGTTAATTCCCGCTTCCATTTGATCTATATATATGACCTACAAAATAAAACCACTCTTGTAACTACAAGGACCATGAAAATTAAACTCAAAATGATATACAGATTGGGGGTGCATCATAATATAATCATAAAATTAATAGTTGAAATTAAAATTACTTTAATGAAATTAATTGAGAAATGGAAGGAATAATTCTTGGTTTAATCCCCAAGTGAGCCTGGGGAGTTTTATTTCCTCTATATGGGTTGTTCCATATTTTATCCACAGTATGTTGATGGGTGGAGTTTCTTGGATTTGAACTGCCACATACTTTTTTTCTTAGCTAGTACTTATTATTTTTTTGGTGGTGAGGAGTCTGTGGATTGAGTATATATAATTTTCATGGTGGGGGTAGGATAAAGTATGGATCCTCTTATTCCTTAGTTTTTACTTGTGAAACCTCCTCTGTATTATATTGTTCTTTACCAAAGTGGTTTTTATGAATTAAATTTTTAAATTAAATATTAGAAGGTATTTTAACTTGAAAAAATTTAAATATTTTTAATTTTAGATAAAATTCTCCCTTTTATGGTGAGTAGGTTGCGTCATGATTTCCTTATGCTCAGCAACATGGATATCCTTATGGTAATCCTATAATGAATGTTCAATAAAATTAGGTAGTTCCATGTGTTCCTCAACAAGTTCATGTGTTATTTATTAATATTTATCTAATAAAAAATATGGATTAATCGAATCTAAAAATTCAAACTAATGGGGATTGATACCCAATTTAGATTGAATTAAATTAGAAGATAGAGAGTTTAAGAAATTTTGAACTCCCTAATTTTATTTTTCATTAATCACTTATTCTTTGGTATGTTCCACTTGAAGTTGGATCTTAGTGGACAAAGGTATGTAGTCGGGAACCTCCATAATTTATTTTAATTCCACCAACTATCTTATTTATTCATCTTCCATAGAAAGAAATAGGCAATCAGTTGTTGAATCATCAATATCATAGATGGGAAGATCTCTTTTTATTTCATCTTCTACCAAATTTCTCAAAAATTTATCTGAATCTTTCTCTACATTCCTATAAAAACATGAGTATTTATCTTTACTCTTTAGTTCTTAAGGGTATTCTTTGATTTTATATTTTATATGGTTGGGTTGTGGATACTCTTCAAGTGTAACATCAACTTCTAATATTTCTTTTGAAAAATCTAGAAGCTCTAGAGTTTATTCTTTCTTGGACTTAAGTCCTTGAATATTAGACTTTAATTTACTGATCATGATCAATAGTTCTGAATGTGAGATACATGTGTCATCCCCACTCATCATATGACTTGATAGATCAATTTTTTCCTCAATATTTATATGTAATAGGTCTTTTATAGAGTTTTTAAATACCGGTTCTTACACCTGAGAGTAACTCTTACATTAATAAAGGTAGGAAAAGTTTTTATATATAATTAATAAATAAATAAAATTATAGTTTTTTTTTTAATTTTTGAAGACTATATAAAATGTTAATGAGAAAAAAATAAAGTGAACAACAATTTAGATCCCCATCAATGGTGCTGGTTTTGACACAATACTTTCTGGGAGAGTTGAAAAATAAAATATCTATGCTTTTAATAGTGAAACATAGTATATGGACAGGGTTGCCTCACTTGAGGAACCTCACCTTTTTTACTTACTTATTTTAAATCACCTAAATCTAATTTTATTTTTTTAATTTTATGAAAAAAATTTATTTTTGGTTTTTTATTAAATTTTAAAATAGTGAATAAACATGAAATTATAATTTACCATGAAATAAATATAGAATGAGATTAGAAAAGAAATGAATTTATCCTAAGAGAGTTTTCCATGGAGTACCTTTACTGTCCAACATTAATTCTAGTTAGTAATTACACTCCACTATATATGTGCACACCTTAATCAACCCTAGTTATGAATGCAAAGTGCACTTAGAAACCTCCATTCACACTTCAAATCCACCTCCTAAAACAAGAAGTAACAGTTGTAGAGTAATAATCAAATCCTATGATAACAATATTAAGGATTAAAACCCCTATAATTCATACTTAGATTAATAGAAACAAAAATTTAAGCATTTTCTTTGGTTCAAGTACTAGATTACTCCCTTGAGATATTCCTCAGTCCATTTACTCATCTTCGTGAGTATAAGATTTCATGGTGGAATAAAAGAATTACATGATTAAAATAATAATAATTAAATGAAATAAAATAAAGGAAAATAATAAAATAAAAAGAAGAATCAAATATGAGATCGAATGAATCCAGAGATAGACTAAAATAAATGAAAAATAATTAGAAAAAAATAATAGTTTGAATGATAAAATAGAAGAATAAAGAGAAGAAGAAGAGGAATATTAATTAAGGGAACACATTTAAATAAAAAACCCTAAATGAATTATATTGAAAATAAAATAAACAAAATAATGTATTGAAAATATAAAATGTAAACAGAATACAAAAAAACAAAAAAATACAATGAAGTAGTTTGGCCTATTTCCTTTATAGGTATGAACTCCTTCCTTCCATGGAAATCCCCCATATTAAGAGTGTGTCTAATTTAATTCTTAATATATTCTCTCTAAATAATGTAAATTTATCCTTCAAATATTTAGTTAATTACTTAAAAATTGCACTCCCTATTGATTGGGGATATTCAAATATACTCTGAAGATCACTGGTGATTCTCGATTTACAGTAGACTGTAGACTAGTGCAGATGCATGCTACCACATGGAATTATTTTTTTCAACCCTCACTCTCATGAATGGCTCATTCATAAGAGTTTCATATAATGAAGGATATGTGGAAGTGGTGATATAATCCTTCATCAATCCCTATATCTATCATTGTGTCTGGAGGGAGCTCTAGTAGCATAGAAGTCACCATTTCTCTTCTAAAGTGGTATCATGGTGGTCATATAACGCACTAATGGTGATACTAGGTGGTATCAATCCCTAAAATTATTAAAAATATCAAAACTAATCTTTCTTAGTAGTTTCCATGGTGGTTTTGGTGATTTTAAGTTGTGGTTGGCTGGTGTTGAGCAGTAAAGCCAAGCAGTGAGGTGTGTCTGAGTGTGGAAAAGTCATGGGTGAATCGAAACAGAAGTGTTTGAGATAGGTTAACAGTACTCAAGAAATGGTTTTCCGACATCAGAAGTGAAATAATATGAGGTTATCATTCAAATTGAAATGCAGTGCATCCCCAGCTTAGAAGCCTACTCTAGGGATTGGCTTCTTGAATACTGCACACACTATATGGGTTTCCCCACAGTGTACAACCCACACATTCCTTAGCTGACCTATATTCCCCACATGCCCCTCCCTACATGAAACATGTTGCATGGGCCTGGTCCCCCATGTGTCACACATCCCTACTAGCTTGAATAGATCTCTTGGTTGGTTTTCATAGTCTTCTGAACCTTCTCGACTAGATAGGTGGCTGGTCATCCAACTTGGTTTAGGGCTAATTTCATTGGACCAATTTTTTACATGTATAATATGTTGAAAAATTATATTAAAAATTCAAAAAATATTATTCAATAAAATAAATATTTAAAACCATTCATTTAAATACACATTTGTTACTTCTTTCAATTTTTACCATATTTTAAAAAAAAACACAATCCATAGGATTATTCATTGATAAACATTGAAAATCATTAAGAAAGAACATAAAATTATACATAAATAATAAGTTTTTCATAAACACTAGAACTCATAACATATATATACACTAGTAGGTGATCACACCCATGGTATATGGTGAATACCTAACCTTAGCTGGTATAAGCCACTAGAAAGGGGATTACTTACCCTGGATGTCAAAAACGGGATACCTGACCCAACCTAGGAAATAATGATAGAGGATCCCACCTAGAGTCACATGGAGGGGTTCATGAATATATCCAAAACTAACCTATAGAGGTGATTTCTCATCTTATTATTAAGATGATATACCAAAACATACCCTACTGGGGATAGAACAATGGAATACACCTTCCATAGTAACAAAATTGGATTGAGTAGATCAAGGGATCCATAATACCCTATAAAGGATATATAGCATGTAAAAGAGATAAAAAACATGTACTGCTAATCCTATCCTACTAATGTCTATTCTCATGTACTTCAGACCATGCCCATATAATTTTTTCATAGTCGTGTACACTATCTATGTCAATGTCTAGGTACTGAGGGGTATATGATAGGTCTCTAGCATATAGACTACATGGAATGTGAATAGGTTACACAAACATTTTATATTTAAGATCTTGTATAAAACCTAGTCATTACAGAGTGGGGGGGGGGGTGTTCCACATAGTGTATGTTCTAAGGAACTACATTCCTTGTATATCAATATTTTTTAAAAAAACCCCTTAGTATTCTCACTTATCTTTACACATCACCTACTCTTCCACTTCATGCATGAATTGTTCCCACAAATTATATATCTAAGGCTGACTAAGCCTGATCTGTCACCAGTGGATGGATTCAATCCATCCATATGATCAAAAATCACCTCCCAACACATTGTGTCACAAAAAAATGAAATAAACTCATGTAATACAAACCAGATATTATTTGATCATCATCTATCCCACATGACACATTAAATCCCAAATCAAAACCCATGAAAATGATCTGTTATACCAATGATCGATTTCACAATGATCTGTTTCTGGATATTTTTGAAGCATCGGTCAAATGAAACCCCAATGAAAAAATTCAAATAATAAGGAGAGAAATAATTAAACAAAAAATTGAGAAATTAAAATTTTCCATTTTTTGGTTTGGAAGTCACTCATTGAAGGAGAATTCGATAAATGAGGAATATGAATTAAGGATAAAAAATTAAAAATATTCAACTGTAAATCAAAAATCGATAAATGAATTAATTCTATAAAAGAATTAATCTTCTTTATACATTGATAAATGAACAATGGGGATTAAAAGAAATATAATACGTATAACTATGATATTGGATTTATCAATGAAAAAGAATGATTCTTTGTTGTTTACATTGGAGAAATATAAGAACTTCATTGATTATGATAATATCCTTGGTTTACTAATCACTCATTCATGATTCCATCACCATTCACAAATTCTCACCACCATGATCCGATCCACAAATATTTAGGGTAATATAGTTGACCCTAGTATTTTTCTATATCCATAATTAAATATAATATATTTATTTATTTAATATATAATAAATTATTTAATTTATTTACTTTTCTATTATTCCACCTATGATTATTCTTAAATGAAACATTGAATATATAAAAAATTTAATTAATGCCTTGGGTAATAACAATGTTATGTAATTAACAAAGGTTATAATTTTAACATCAAATACACCTTTTAGGAGATAAACCATTATTTTTTAAAAACTATGCATGTGTAATATAATAAATTTAGAATTTTTATTATTTTAACACTGAGGAACCACATTCCTTAGAATCCCTTTATTACTTCATTCCTAATTCCAAAATATTATTTAAAATATTAAAAATCCTTTCATGTTAAAAAAATATTTATTACAATATTCTTGAGAATATATTTGTTCCAATGTAATATGATATGATTTTGACTCATATCTTTAGTCTAAATTTCCCCTAAAGTTTTTTGGGAATAAAATTTTCTATATCATAGGGAATGTTATTCATGAAACTATATATGATATTGATTGTGATTTAACATTAAGTGTTAGTATTCATATAATTTTCCATTATCATATTTCATTAAATAACCATCACATAAGATGTAACTCAAGTAAGATGAATTCTTTAAGATGTTACATATATTATAGGTAAACGAATATAATCATTCATTATAACACATAAGTAAATTACTGATTAATCTAAGAGAATTCTTGAGATATTTATAAATATCACTACCAAGTGATGGTGGTATGTGCATTCTTAATAGAATTGGATGAAACACTTATTCCTGAAGCTCTCTTCACCTTACTCCTTTTTTCATGAGGTAATAGCATGCCATGTGGGCTAGTGGATCCCAATCATATGATGATAGATTCATAAAAATGTGGATACACTATGAAGGGAATAATATTTTATTTATTCCTTTTTGATCACTATTAATCATAGAAGAAGACAATACAAATAGCATGTGGTGTCATTGATATATGTTACATCAAGTATTATCTTAATCACTTAATTTATAGTATATGGAAGGTTTAATTTATTCTGGAATAGATATAATACTTTGATTTTATTAATCACTTCTAGTACCTATAATAGGTGTTATTATATCTCTATGGTACCTGAAAACATTTAAGGTAGAGACCTAAAAAATCATATTTCGTTACAATTATATATGGATGTGATCGAATTGGGAAGATGATGGGAATTACTATCCATAACTAATTAATATCAATTATTCTAAATTTTGGTTTTAGAAATTCCTTGATATTTTTTAGTTTAAAATATGGATTTCAAATGATTTCCCAATTTGACTTGTTATATAGGTTAATATGGCTACATTGGTCTAGAGGGGGGGGGGGTGAATAATACTTTAATGATTTTTTTAAATCAAAACAATTAGAGTTATCAACCATAGAAAATATTAACACTAGTGAAAATATATTTTAGTTAGAAACAAAAATAAATTTTTTAGCACTAGGAAACCATGAAATGGAAAATTTAGAAAACGTAATCCAATGGAAAATAAATCATGATACCCAAGATTTTTTTAGGTTTTATGTTCACTGTGAACCTAAATCAACTCTCCAATACCCTGTTATCCTTGAGAGAAATGGTACTCACTAAAAATTTACTTTTAATGGAAGTAAAAACCCTTTACAAACCCGCCTTTTTCCCATCTAGAGTCACAACACAACCCCCTTTCCTTTTACACGTTTCAATAATAACCCAACCTTTGATAGGCACACACGAAACCGAATCATCCTAACTTTTTATCACACGAGTTACAAACCAATTACAAAACTTTTGGTTATGATTCATAATCGCGACAACCTAATGTGTTTTTTTAGAAAATCAAAAACCAGATAATGAATGAAATATAGTAAATACAAATAATAAAATAATAAAGAAAAATATAAAACTACAAATAACAACTAAAGATAGAAATTTCAGAATGTCAATTCAGCTTATTGATCACTTTGACAAAAGGCTAAATGTTGAAGCTCCCTTTTGATCAAACATTAATAAAATAGTATCCCTATGGATATAATTTTTTTATTTATCTCTCTTGTATTATCTTTCAATAATAATATATAATTATATCAGTTATTCTCATTATTGAATCCAATGATTTGATTCTAGATTATTAATCATTTTTCCATGATTAAATCAACAATAAGTTATTCTTCATTAAATCTTGAGAATGTGGGTGTTTCTTGATAAAAAATAAAAAAAATCCATGAGTTAGAAATAATAATAAAGAAAAATAATTTAGAATTATGAGGAATTATCTTGTTCTTATTCCTTTCTTAAACAATTAAAAAAATTATTTCTGTATCTTCATAAATAATAAAATGAAGTTTAAAAACTAACAAAATAATTAAAAAGTTGTAATATAACATGTGGTAAATAGAAATATTTAATTAATAATAGAATAAATTATAAAAAATCATGTAAAAAAAGTATGTTTTGTATGGATTTAATACTTTTAATAATCAGTTGGACTTCATAAGTCTTCAAAAATAGTTTCAAAGGGATTCAAAAATGATTTCGTAATTGTTTAGTATTTTCATAGGACTCTAAAATATGTTTACTGAACGTTTAGTTTTTTCATAGGACATAAAAACAGATTTTAGAAGTATTTATTATTTTCATAAGACTTCAAAATTATTTTCATAATGATTTAGAATTTTTATAGGAATTCAAAAATCAATTCTGAATAGTTGAAAAAATCTACAGTTTAGACCACCACATTTAGAATATAAACCATAATGTTGAAATACATTGGTTCTCAAATTCTTACAATCCCCACCATAGAGATAAAAAATATTTCATATAAATATATTAAATCACAAATAATTAGTGTTCACAGCGTGTATATAAAGGCCATTTCATCATGTATTATTTATTTATTTTTATATAATGGTAAAAATACTTGAGTAATGGTAAATATAAATATTATACGATGCATAAGGGTAAAGCAGTAATAACCAAACCAATGTAATGGTCAATTATATTCTATGTAAAGTTACTAATAAAATATCACAAGTCGTGTAAGGGTAACATATAGGCCCCTTGATGCAATATAAGTCTAATTTAAAACAGAAACTAATGATAATAGAATTAAAATTCAAAAATTATAAGCATTAAAAATTTGTATAATAGAGGATAAATTAAATATAAATCTGAGGTAAAGTTATTTATAAAATACAAGCAACCAATTATAATGTAATTGTTTGAAGTAAATAAAACATTAACAATCTCTAAAATTTCAAAAATTAATAATATACCCTTTTTGTAAATTTTAAAAACCAAACATCTATAGATATCTAAAACATTTATAAATTCTCACTAAATTTTATTTATAAATTTCTCTCCAAATTTTTAAAATTTATAAAAAATTATACATTTTACTAACATGAAATTGTCATTTTATAAATAACTCTCCCCAACATAATAGAAACTAATTTATCATGTAGAAAACTTAAAATATTCAACAAAAAAAATCTTGATTAAATAATTGAAAAAAAAATATTTAAGCTCCCCCGAAATTATTGTATATATGACTTAATATTTCAGTAAATAAAGTAAAAAATAAAATAAATTTTGAAATTTAGTTCTTTTAAATAAATTTCTCAAACATATTGAAATAAATGATTAATAAAAAACCAATTATGCTCTAAGACAAAAAATCTACATATCCATGAGTATAAATTTTATATCATCACACAACTTTCATAGAAATTAAGGAACTAATCTCCAATATATAAGATCTATTTATTAAAAATTTATTCAATTAAATCAATATAGTATACCTGTTATAAATCATAAAAAATGATAAAATTTAAATAATATAACAATTTAAGCTAAATCTACATCATTCCATTTTCAAACATTATTTTCTAAAACTTTATATAAACTAATGGTTTTGTAAAAATATCATCATGTTGATTTTCTATTGAAATAAATTCCAGAATTATATATAGCTTCTTAGAAAGATCTCTTTAAAAATTAAATCTAATATCATTTTAATTTGTTATAAAATTTTGTAATTTACTTTTAGAAATTGAAATTTTAGATATATTATCATTGTAAATTATTAGTTTATCAATATAAATATTGAAATAAATTAGAGGATTTTGTATCTAAAGACTATGAGAACAATAAATAGGAGAATAAATATACTCAATCTCAGCTATGGATAATGTAATTGATATTTTTTTTATAAATCCATGAAATTATTATTTTACCAAGTAAGTGACACATACGTAATGTGAATTTTCTATCAAGTAAAAAAACTTCGAAATCTGAAGCAGAATAGGATGTAAAGACAAAAGAAATATGATTAGAGTAAAATAAAAAAGTATATAACTTCATTAAATATATCTAATTATTTTCTATTAATATACCATAATTTACTTTTTTATGATATAATTGAAATATTTAACATAAGAAAACTAAAAGCATATAATGAAGTCTTGGTTCATTCAAATAATGATAACAATCTATCATTATACTAAAAATTACAGCATCCACACATTATATATATATATATATATATCCAATTTTGAATTTTTATTCATTGGTGTTTTTAAAATTTTCTAAGAATAATGATTAAATATTTTAAATAAATCTATATAATATTTATATTGGCTCATGAAAGCACCAACTTTTATTTATAAAAATTTCAATCCAAGAAAAAATTTTAGATAACCATTTAATCTCGTTCAAATTAATTATTAATCAAATTTAAAAATTATTTAGTAAGAAAATCATTTTTAGAATGAAATATGATATCATAAATATATTTCTTTATAATTATAATAGAATTTAAAACCCTTTAGTAAAAAAATGTGGATAAAATTTTCCATTATTAAAATAGTTTAACAACAAAAAATAAGTTATCCTTTAATACCAATCTCTTGAAGATTTGTTTTGAGCATGTAAATATTAAAAAAATTAAAAAAAATGATTGAAAAATTTCTCATTTTCAAGTATAAGTTGTGGATTAATAAAACTATTTTCATAAATTATACCATTTTAAAAGGTATCTTTCATACGCATTTGAAATAATTTAAAAATTTCAAAACATGAAAAAACTAATAGAATTTTAATTTCATATATATTAATAAGATGGAGAAAATTAATCTTAAAAATAAATACCTTATACTTTAAATAACATTAGGTAACTATTGAGGCCCTTTTTAACTATATTATAAAACTCTTCATGTTTTTGTCAAAAAATATTTTTTTTCCATAGTCTCTTTACCTTCAGGTTATTTAACTAGATTCCAAACTTTATTTACTTCTAATTTATTACATTCATCATGAGTATAATTAATCTAATTTGAATAATTCAATCCTTTATCAATATTCATAAGTGCAATGTAAAAAATAAATGTATAATTAAAACAAAAAAGTTTAAAACTGATTTCTAGTTATTATTCCAGATTGAATATTTCGTGTTACATTTTCTATGGAGTGATCTATATGAATTTTATTATTTGTAGGAACATATTTTTGGGAAATATGTTCCCACTCAAATATTATATTTTTATTTTTAGGTTTTTCTTTGTAATTAAAAGACCCGGGTTGACTTCACCTATCCCCTAATCTAGATTTTCAAATAGCCTAAAGAACATTCTCAAACACCATGGTTAATTCAAAGATATTGGAATAAAGAAAATATATTTTGAATGATTTATCCCAGAGAAAATTGGAATGAACCATCCAAAAAATTGGATGAACACAATAATATCATCATAATCAAAAGAATATAATAAAACATCCAGAGTATAAAAATAAGACAAGAAAATACCATAAGAATCATCTTACAACATAAACAATACATGACTTAATGAGACATATACAAATACATGATATCTCAAGATAAAATATATAAACTAAAATGAAATGGTAAAATCATAAAAATTTCAATACTTGCGTACTAATGGGTACAAAATCCCAAAATAATTGCACATGATCCTTACCTATTGATGCTACATATCCTCTAATAAAACGAAGAATGGAAGTATTTAAGAATATCCACCCAAGTACAGGGTGCCCTTACCTTTACCTATGTCATGCAATACAATTTCTATATACACAAAAGATAATATATATGGTTTATGTCACAAAGCCTAATATGATACCTTCAGGAATCTATTTAAGGCCTTCACCTAGGAAAACGAACAAACTAGTTTGAAATAACATTTCAAAACTAAACGAATTTGATTTTATAAAAAAAATTCTCAATTTGTATCATATAAAATAAAAAGTCCACCTAGAAAAACATGCTCATACCCAACAATGTATATTAATGGAAAAAATAACATCGTCATCATCTTGATCATATAATCAATTAATGAAAATAGTTATATCATATCTCATCACATAAAACATGGAACAAGATAAATAATTCAAGCATATAAACTAACCAATAATGATAAAGTTAACCTAGGGCCCAACCATAAGGGTATAATGTGAGTGATTAGAAAAAAAATATTAAAGATAAATAAGTAAAATGGAAGCTCTTAATGAATTCCTTGGACCCAATTCCAATACCACTCATGGTCACTCAACCATAAAATGTAAGCTCTCATGGTCTTCCTACCCAAATACTCTCACAGTCACTCAGAAACCAAAATGGATTCTGTCATAGTCATCCTCTTCAAAGGGTATCATGGTCCCCTAGATAACCCCTCACTAACACCCTGATAAACCCGTTAAACATACACCAATCATAAACAATTTATTTTGTAATTAAAAAATTTAAACCAAAGGTAATTTATAATTTGATGGTACACCATGTAAACCACTATTAAATAGAGAAACGTACCATGTATTTGGTTCAAACCTCATTTAATATCATGGTAACCACCAAAAATAAGTAGGATGAAAACTCACATGACTATGACATAATAAAATAAACCAAATCCCCCATTATATACCCATTTTATGCTAAAACCCCATTTAGGGTTCCACACCACCATGAAAATGGATGAACAAGAATGAAAATATGGAAATAAGGAAGAAACTAACAATGAAGGGGATTACATCATGAAATACCAAAATATCCCAAAGATATTCCACCAAGGATTTAGAGGATATGTTTACACACCATGGAGGAGGGGTTGTGAAGGGGGTAAAAATGAGGTCCAAAAAGATTAAGATTTGATAGGGGTTAAATTCTAAAAGAATTAATTATAAAGTTCTAGACATAGTTTCAATGTTTGGACACATGGTTATCAAAACCATGTGTCAAATGACTGAATTTTCATTACACGTCAAATTGATTATGGTTTAAATATGGTTTAATAGTATACAGAATCACCTAAGTCCTTTCTCAAGGAGCGTTGGTGAGTTTAGAGTGCGAATTTATAAAAGACATTACTAAAAGAGGGGGTGGGTTTTTAAAACTGTTTTAATAAAATAAATTAATTTAATGATTTTAATAGTTTAAAAACAAGTGGATATTAAAAAATAAGATATAAATGGTTTGGTTTTGAGTTCAGTATAAAAAATTCAAGTTCATTGTTTTTAGGGATTCATTTTGGTTTGGGGAATTTTTTTTGTGTAAATTAATCAAAATCTCATTTAATTTCTAATATTATATATCAATTTTTGAAGAATGGGTTCATGGAATAAATATCCTATAGCCATGGTAAAACTCTTATGAATGGTATAATAACTTCCAAATAAAATGTAAATCTCAGGATGTTTGGTAAGAATGTTATTCTGGTGTTTCTTAATTGGACCAACATAATTAGCACACTCAAAACCTCACGCTGATTAGTTAGAAATTAAGAGAATATTAATCACATGCCTAAAAAAATAAAATATGAAATATTGTAATGTACACAGAATTAATTTTTTTTAAACCCCAAAAAATTCAAATGAGTAGATTTTATAATCACAAAAACTCCCTTGAATTGTGTGCATAACTCCCTCAAAATGAACACCCACCACTTATCCCACCATCGAGAGTAGGATGGAGCTTGTATGGAACTCTGAATTCATCTCAAGCTAACCTATGAGTATAGGGAGCTCTTGAACCTCCAAAATGAATTTAGGAAATTGTTGAGGAATTAAAAATATTATCACCTTGGGTCATTGCAAAAATTTCAAATTGGGTGCCCAAGGTGCCAATTTATAGGCAAACTAAAAGGTGGTTTTGGGAACCCAAATTTCATAAAACCAATTGGACTATGGTTTTTGTGATTTAGACAGTCTTATCTCACTTTTGAAAAAATAAAATTTTATTTTTTCACATCATTAATATATCTATCAGAAATTTTGATTCATCTGGAGTCCCACCACTCTAGATATATCCAAAATTCATAACTCCACTTTTGACTTTGAAAAGATTCATTTTCTTGGATATATCGGTTCGGATGGTCCCCTTAATGGACGTATTAAAATTGGGTGTCTTCAAAGAAGCTGTATCCCACTTTATTATTGATCATACCAAAAAATATCACCCCAATTTGATTCATGTATTAGTTTTAGTGTATGTTGGAGTCCACATTGTTTTTTGGGCTCCGACACAAATTGGATTTCTTTTCTTGAACTTCATTCAAGATCCTCCAAATCCCTTACAGATATAATAAAATCATCAAAACAAATAAACATACAATTTTTAATAGTTATAAACACAAAATAGTTTAATCAATCATGATATTTTGTTTGTTAAAATAATTATAATTTACAATATCAAATTAGTTTAACAAAGTGGCATAAGTGTGAAAGAAAATAGTGAATCACATTACAATCACACCCCCTCACATAAACATTTACCCTCTTAAGAAAAGTAACATTTTCAAGAATTATGCATCGAGATATTTTAAAATTCATGAATATTTAATAGTAAATTATAATTTAATTCCTTATAATATTGCGATCGAAGAAAAAATCACACCAAAGAGTTATTCTCAATGATCATGGGAAAATATGTCTTCTAAATTATATTAGAACTAAATTCAAGGAGATGAATGACACCAATTTGAGAAAATAATTTAGAAGTAAACAATGTCACTAAATATCCATGTGTGTGTTTGAAAACTATTTCATTATATTCTTTCCACTTTCTATGTAGTAAATATAGTTTATTATAATATTTTTATGCCTAAATGATTTTTCCACTGAACCTACCCTATATCCTTTGCATTCAAAATGAAAAAACCACTCACTGAAGCATTCCTGGAAGTAAAACTTTAAGCTATTGATCTAGATATACTAATTTTCTTTACATTTAATCACTCCCATCAGTAATTATTAAATTTTTTTCAATAGTTTAGCACGGAACAAATATCACATTCATTATTAAACCTTTGTTTGATCTCCTCATGAAAATAATTTTATTAGTTATAACAATATCAAAGGTCAAGGAAGAGTGGGTTTGACCTTTCCAATACACAACCCATATTGTTATGTTTTTTTTGGTTTTTTTTTGAGGACGTACAACAATCGGATAACATGTACACACACTTAGGTCAATCCAGTACAGTAATGAAAAATATTGAATAAGGAATGAAGCTATGGATAAATCAGCTTAGATAGCTGAAAAATATTAACCTAACTTATATTTACCTTTTATTAAGTGAGAAAAATTCACAGTTTAGGGTTGAGTGAAAAGATGTGTAGAGATATTATGTGACATAGTTTTCCCATTAATTACCCACACAAATGGTACCATTCTTCTCAAAAGTTTCGAAATGATACCATTGTTTATATCATCAAATGAAAACTAATTTACTAGAAAATGTAACATGTAAAATCTAAATTCATGCCAAAACACACATTCTATCAGTGAATTTTTTTAATTTTTAAAACAACTTGAAATAAAGGAAATTCCTTATTCATTTGTAATAATTTAAATGATTAAGTTGGAATAAAAGATGAATATTCTGGCATAAAAGTGTGTGAAAAAATTAAGGGGTTTTGAGGTAACAATACTATTAAGAAAGAAAAAGAGAGAAAATTAGAAATATGATGAAAATTCCTAACTAACCTAGGAATGTTCCTATCCCCCCACACATAGAGTGTGAAATTTCCTCACTATAATAAATGAAAATGTTCAAAGTACATATATAATATGGTGGGTGACAATGGTAGGTTTATTCTTGAACATAGAGTTCCACCTTTAGAGAATATACAATAGCTTAATAAATGTGCTTAAACTGCTTCCCATTGATAATAATTGTCTATTTTGTTTATTTATTTTGAACCTGAACAACCCCTAAATGGATAAACATTATTAATAGTGTATAGACCAAACCAGCAGGAATGAAGCTTATCTGGATGAAACATTATCCTTGCATTGACAAGGAGGACCTTATTAAGATTGTGGAATTGAAAATTAAGGATGATATAGTCATGGATATCCCTAGTTCATTCCTTATAGATATAATAGTTCTCATATGGATCATAATGTATTTCCTCCAACTCTTGAATATACAACTTCCTCTGAGAACCTACACCTAATAGATTGGAATTTCATTTTTAGTGGCCTAGTAGAATCAATTATCTCTCTTAATAGGGAGGTAGAAACTCTTTCAAAAAAAAATACAATAAGGAGATATTCCAATGGGAGTCATATTAAAAATAAAGCAATCCCATAATCAATCATCAATTCTAAGACTCAAATATTTTTAGTTGAGTTGAATCATTTTTTAATAATTTATTTCACCTCTCTATTTGAAATATTATCTTTACCATTGGTTTGTGGGTGAGAAGAGGTATAAACTCTATGCCTGGCCCCATACCAACAAAAAAGTGATTTGATTGTTTGGTTGTAAAAATGAGAACTCTGGTCCCTGATGAAAAAACAAGGTAATCCAAACAAACAAAAAAATTAGGCTCTCAAAAATCCCACAACTATATTAGAATCATCTTCCCCCATGGATCATGACTTTAAGAATTCTGACACATAATCAACTTCAATAATAATGTATAATATTCCTGAGGAATTGATAAATATCTCCAGAATTCATTATCCCAAACATAAAAAATGTTATGGAATAACAACGGTTGTTGTGGAATTTCATTTCTTTTAGAAACATTTACCATTCCTTGACAACGAGGAAAGTATTTACAGAAGTCCTGGGCATACCAAAATAATGTTGACTAAAAGTGAGCTGAATCAAGAACCCTGTGAGAAGTTCGTTGGGGACCAAAGTGGACCCCATAAGCAAGAGTGTGATATAACCTAATAAAAGATAGATACTCACTATCATAAATACAACACCTGAGGAATTGATCACAATATGTGTGATAAAATTAGGGGTCATCCCAAATGTACCTACATGACTCATGTTTTAGATTATCATCTTTGTTTTTGGTGAAATTAGTAAGAATGCAAGATTCTATCAAATAATTTACAATTTTACCATACTGAAAAATAACATCCTTCATGCGGTTAAATTTCTCACCTAGAAACCTGTCATTTATTAGAATACAAGGGGATGAGTCAATGTCTTTAGATTGGAGGTTCCTACTAGTATGGCCAACCACCATAATCTCTTCTCCTTTTTATCCCTAATTTTGAAATTAAATTCCTAAATTAGGAGAATCCAATGAATGAGACATTGTTTGGCTTTCAATTTCTTAAGGAGATGCCGAAGGGATGCATGGTTTAAGAAAACAATTACATTGGACTTTAAAATGTATGACCTGAATGTATCCAATGAAAAATTATTGGAAAGAATTCTTTTTTAGTTGTGGTGATTTTTTATTTGGAAGGGTCTAATGGGAATGAGGAATAGCTATGACATGTGAATCTTGATCAACCGATTATGATAAGACTTACCCAACAAAATAGTTAGAGGTGTAACACATGAGCTCAAAGGGTAAATCCCACTAAGGTGTTTGGATTACCAGTGGTGATGTGATACTATATTTTAGTTTTTTAAAATAATACCCTCAATTTTTATCAAACCCAAATTTGTTTTCTTTTTGGGGTAATTAGGAGAGGGGAGGTGAAATATTACTAACTTCATGAATGAAACTATGATATAATCTTGAATGACCTATTAAATACAGCACATCTCATACATTATTGGGGAATGGTATGAAGTAAATGAAATCAAATTTTGATTTATCCACTTGAATACCATCCCCAATAATGACATGTCTAAGTACCACACCTTATTGTACCACGAAATGGAATTTCACATAATTTAATATGGGATTATTTTCAATACATTGATGTAGGACAAAACCAAGTCTTCTCAAATATTATTCGAATGAGGATGCATAAATAGAGAAATAATCTATGAATACTTCCATCTAATTCACCAGGTAATCCAAAAAATAATAACCATGCATTGTTAGAATGTACATGGAGCGTTGAGTATTCCATATGGTATCTTTCTATAGGAAAATGTTCCAAAGGAGTAGGTAAAGGTTGTCTTTTCCTAATTCTTGGGTGGAAATATGTATATGAAAGTATCCAAAATACCCATCAAGAAAATAGTAGCATTAATTCCTTGGTAGCCTCTCTAGAATCTGGAAAATGAATGACAATGGAAAATTCTAATTCATAGTGTATTGTTTTAATCGACGATAGTCTATATAGACAAACCAAGAATTCTTCACATGGGTTGGAACCAATTCATTATTTTCATATTTAATTGCAGTAAGACCAGTTTTATTTGAAAATACCAACACTAGGCTGACTCCTTGGTTATCAGAGATGGGGCAAATGATTTTAACAACCAATAATTTTGTTACCTCATTTTTAACAACATATAGGAGGTTTGGGTTCAGTCGATGTTGTTCATGCCTTACTAGTTTATCCTCATAATATACAAATATATTATGCATGAAAATTGATGGGTTAATACCCTGAATGTTAATAAGTGTCCATTAAAAATCATGTTTTTACTCCCACAAAATGTCTAGTAGTCATAATTCATGCTTCAGAGGGAGTGAACTAGTAATTATGACATGAATCTTGTTTCCATTCCCAAGATAAGATTATTTTAAATTATGAAGTAGTTTTTTAAGTTCCAATTCAGGTGGATTTTGGATTTATGGGATTTAATGTGATAGTGGGAGGTCAATGATTCCATTTAACTTCTCAGTGGTAATATCCTTAGATGAGGAATTAGATTTTACAAGCTTAGAAGTATCATCAATGGTCGTGGGATCCATAGTGATCAGGAAATCATCAATTTACAAACATTTAAAACGTTTTTATAGACCACTACAAAATTCAATGCATGATTAATTAGCAAGAATTTCCATCAATGATGAAAACATAGAAAGAGGATTAGGGGAAAGAAAATAATTTCTTTTCAGGGTATGGGAGTATATAAATAGAATTAACTTAAGGTGAGGAATGTTCTTCTAAGGGGTGCCTCATGGAATCAAGGATGATGAAGTGGAAAATTTTCCCACCAAAATATATAGATATTGTTACATGGTAGAAATTAATTATGGTTTTTATAGTTTTCAATAATGTTCTCCCCAATATAATTGGGTCATGTCAATTCATCCGATTGTCTTCCATTTTAAGCACTTAAAATTTTGAAGGAAAAATTAAAATTTTCACCCTCACAAGAACATCATCTAAAACAACAATGTGGTGTGTTGTACTCCAATTTTCTAGTTTAACAAAAATTATAATGTGGTTTAGTTAAATATCTTACAATTAAGATAAAATATAGTGATGCATCAAATTTACAGAGGCTAAAGTGGGACCCACAATATCCTACACCACTAGGTAGGATATTTGTGGGGTGGGGCCCACATGAGCCCCACATTTTTCAACCCCCCTCCTTAAATTAAAAAACGCACCCGCACCCCCTTTTTAATGAAGTCAACCCTTGCGTTTAATCTGGTCAATAAACACCTCATTAATTTGGGCGGTTGAATCATTGCAATTAATTCTTTCAATTGATTGTTTCTTTTTGAATTTCAAACGTTGGCTTGTGCATTAATAAAATAAGATAACTCTTATTTTATTAGGCTTGTTGTGTTGAGAGGGGATTGGGAGAAAGAAGGGAGGCTTGAATATCTTCATCTTCTTCATCGAAGAACGCGAAGAATGCGAAGAACGCGAAGAACGCACCAATCATCGACGAAGAATGCCGAATCCTCGGAGATCGACTACACAACGCCGTGTACCACGACGCCAATGAAACTTCTTCCATGACGCTTCTTCTGCGACACTTCTTCCGTGACATTCCCTCTCCGTGACGCGATGATCCCCGTTCCGCGACGCCTTCTTCCATGACATGATTTTCTGCGATGAACCCTCGCTCGACGACGCTTGAGGTAGGGGTTTTGGTTCAATAAAATATTTGTGATTTATATCAACGACATGCGTTTAAATTATGTCAGAAACCATTTATGCCGCTAACGCGGTGGGTGTGGACCAACGAACAAGTCTGAACCCACCGTCTCTTCGTTCTTGGTGTGTGGATCGGCAGACAACGATGAAGCAGGCCACACGGGCGTTGTGAGGTCTTCGCGGTGAAGATCCGGTCCCAAGAGGGCCGTTGGCGAAGAGGGCAGGAAATATCGACCACCGGAGCACATCCGGTGGTCCGCGGAACACACCGCTGGCGCGCCGCTGGGATGGGCCGCCGCGGCTGAAGCCACGGTGGCAGGCCACAGGTCCCACGACTATGCGGGACCGAGGGAGGCGGGACGCGGTGCTCGACCGCGTCCATTGCCAGGGAGCGACCCCCACGTGGGGCCGTGGTTCATTCAAGGGGGTGGCGCCCCCCTTGCGCACCCGCTCAGCAGTTACGGCCGAGCCTCCTGGCGACCGGGCCGCGCCAGTACGCCGGGTCGGGCCGTGCCCAGGCCGGGCCGGGCCGCGCCCAAGCAGGCCGGACCTGGACCTGGGTCGGTGGGACCCGGTTCGGGTGACCCAGGGGGTCTTGGGCCGGGTTGTTCTGGGCCCGAAACACCCACATCTGGACCTCTCACTGTCTTTTGCCCATACCATGGGCTAGGAAACTATGATCGATGCACCGTCAGTGGAGATCCGATCCTTCGATCGAGACGGTCGTTTTGATATATTATACTCAAGGTTTCGGAGTACTTGGGGTTCGGCCGGGTTGGTTCGTACACGAAACCAACCGGTCCCTCGGAGCAGAAAAACTTATAACTTGAGCTTCAGACGTCCTATTGATGTGTCGTCGACTTTGTTGGATTCCTCTTAGTGAGACATACCTCTTGGATTACTCCGCTCCAGGTTTGGATGTAGTTGGAGTACGGTCAAGTTGGTTTTGACTTAAAATCCAACCGGGCCCCTGGGACGAAAAAGCCAATAACTCTCAGACTGGGCGTCTGATTGACACGCCGTCTATGAAGTTGAGTTCCTGTTGATGATACGGAACATTTGGATACATCAACTTCGGACTACGTGTCAATCGATGTATCAGCCCCTCGACTCGTGGAGCGGACCCTCCCGAACGAGCTTGCTGTGTGCGGGAACACTAGAGCTGGCTGCGACTGCGACGATGATGACGACTGTGCAGAAATCCTTCGTGGATTTGACGGCGACGACTACAGCACTCAGCAATCCTACGTGGATCAGTGCTACCGATCCTGTGTGGGTCAACGCTCAGTGGTCCAGTGTGGGCCAGCGCCTACAAATCCTGTGTGGGTCCGATCCTGTGTGGGTCAGTGCGGGGGTTAGTTACCTATCGATCCTGTGTGGGTCAGATCTTTTGTGGGTCATTGCGGGGGTTAGTACCTATCGATCCTTTGTGGGTCCGATGGCTTAGATGAATTAGTGGCTACATATGATCATCTCTATCATCATATGAAGAAGTATACCTATGTGAGCTGAATCTTGTTTTTCTTTCCTATGTGGATTGTGTTGTGCTATCCTGTGTTGATTACATTTTTCTTTCCTATGTGGATTAGATTTTGCTTTCCTGTGTGGACT
Organism: Viscum album; assembly: GCA_963277665.1. NCBI lineage: Eukaryota > Viridiplantae > Streptophyta > Magnoliopsida > Santalales > Viscaceae > Viscum > Viscum album. The sequence goes on from OY728148.1 coordinate 401,188,676, forward strand.
GGGTTGTGATTTCATATGTGGACTAGGTTGTTTTTGAGCTCGGATGTTGGAGCCGAACGAGAATTGGTGACTTAGGTATATGTATGGGCATATACCTAAGTAGTGTCGGGTATTACTTCGTGATTGTATCTTTCCTTTTTGGATTATCCTTATGGATTCTGGGAGTCCTTCGGGGGTCTCAGGGCCCCTACTGAGTAGCTTATACTCACCCCTGCACGGCCTATGCCCGCACTACGTTTTGTTGGTTGCAGACGACGGACAACGCTGATCGTGGGTTGAGGCTTGCAGAGCATGACGGTACCTGGAGGTAGACCACTGGGCGGGACGTACTCAGAGCGGACGACTGGACCTGAGGAGTTGTGGAGGCTATCTATACCCACCCTTCTGGTGGGACTTCCAGTGGACGACTTGAGGCTATGGATTTACTTTTTACTTGCTATTTTCCCTTTTTTAGTTGTACTTTACTTTCAGTTTGGGTTTGTATTCTGGCCCACTTACTTTTCCGCACTTACTGTTGTACCCAGTTTCTACTTAGTGTTTACTTCTGCTTTCTTGCTATGTGGTGTTTGTTTACTTTACAAAGGCAATGTCTTCCCTTTTTACCGGGAATTATGCCTTGGTGCTAGTCGCCAGCCCCTGGCCTATGGAAGGCAGGATTGGGGTAGTCACGGCATGGGCCCCGAGGATGGGTCGTGACAAATTGGTATCAGAGGAGATCAGTTCTATCACAGAACTCAAGACTCTGATCTTTTCTATTTGAAGCAATAGTGTTAAGAGTATTGAGTGTGGATATCAGTCCAGGGAGTCCAGTGTTGGTGCGGCGGCTGACGTATCCGTATACTAGGACCCTGACTTCTGATTTCCGACTTAATGCACGAAAACATTGACTGCTTGCGTGTTTCAAGTTTTCTTTGTTATTACTTTATGTCAGCTCACTGGCTATACTGTTTGACCGTGGCGCACCTGTTTCTTTTTAGGATGGCCACACGAAGGCAGCCAGCTAGGGTTCCGAGCATTGTACGTGACTAAAGCCCACCGACCGACAAGGCCTCGGTACAGGGCCCTTTGACAGTAGAGGCACCGGCGGTACCTCTACCCTCCGAGCCACCGATGCTTCCAGCCCCAGCCGTTGATGATGCACATCGCCTTAGTGCACTGCACGAGTTTCAGCGTCAGCAACCGCCCAGGTTTCGCTGGGAGACGGACTCTCAGGCAGTCAAGGATTTGCTGGAGGTAGTTGTATGAGTTTTCAGGTTAGTTAGGACACCAACAGACCTCATGGTGATCCTCGCAGTGAGGCTCCTGCACGCGACAACAGGTAGATGGTGGAGCTTGATGCTCCAGGTGAACGACGAGGCATCTCTCCTCTAGACGGACTTTGAGAGCCTCTTCTGCTCAGAGTTTTTCCCAGCCACCCTTCTTGTGGTGCGCATCCAGGAGCATCTACAGCTGTGGCATGGTAGCTTGACGGTCGCCCAGTACTCGGTGAGATTTTCAGATCTCTCACACTACTCGATAGATATGGCACGAGACCCATTCTTCCGGGCCCAAGCCTTTGAGCAAGGATTGAGGCATGAGATCAGGGCATCGCTGATCTCCCTCAACATTCTGACACAGGAAGGGGTACTGGAGCGAGCCCTTCTCTTCGAGAGCTTCCTTTCTGAGCCTCCATCCGCAGCGAGACCTACCACAGGGTGGCACATTGCAGAGACTTCTGAAGCAGGCAGTCGACGGATGACTCACAGGTCCAAGAAGACCAGAACATCAGGCAGATGACCTCAGGACACTGGCTCAGAGGTGCAGGGCACTCAGTGCGGAGCCAGTCTTTCGAGAGGCAGACAGTGCTACGCGTGCGGCGGGTAGGGCCACATGGCTTGTGACTGCCCGACCTGCCTTACTGAGGAGCAGCAGACGGTTGAGGGACCATCCAGGTAGAGGGAGAGGGTCGACCGTGGCGGTCCGCTGGGAGTATGCGGACGAGGCAGAGGAGCTGGCCGAGTAGCAGGTGGTGGGCGACGCTTTCAGGCTCTACCACCACCACCAACAGGAGGTCAACCCCGACCCCAGGGAGCCGGCGGGCAGAGACCGGCATAGCTTCAGGCAGCGGAGGCCTACGACCACGGTGCGCCCGAGATGATTCGAGGTATTATCTGTGTCTATTTTACCCTTTCTGTAGTTCTTATAGACATAAGAGTGAGTCATTCTTTCATAGCCACATCCCTTGTTCTGAGCTCGGAGATTCCGACAGAGCTGTTGGCTCGATCCTTATGGCTAGAGACTCCTACGGGAGAAGACTCGATGATTACGCACTGGTATTGGCAGTGTGAGCTTACTCTAAGAGGTGAGAGCTTCAGCTGAGATCTTATTGTAGCGGCGTCGAGGCCTTACAATGTCATCTTGGGCATGGATTGGTTATCTACATTCCATTTTCATATTGACTGTATTAGGCATAAGGTGCGATGTGTACGCACCGACGGGAGCAGTTTCACCTTCATCGGTGAGAAGGGAGCCTTTGTAGCACAGGATGGACTCTCGTAGAGGAGAGGACAGCCCATCACTCATCAGTTGGCTAGCCTCATCCTTGGAGCTGTTGACGTGCGAAGTCCTGGTTATCCTGCAATGGTGGATCAGTATGCGGACGTTTTCCCCGATGACGTTCTAGGACTACCTCCTCGCAGAGAGGTAGACTTTTATATTGACCTGTATCCCGGGATAGCCCCAATATCCACTCCAGCATATCGGATGGCCCCCGATGAGCTTTGAGAGCTACGGGTACAATTGGAGGACTTTCAGGGCAAGAGATTCATCTGACCCAGTGTTTCACCCCGGGCTTCCCCGATATTGTTCGCCAAGAAGGAGGACGAGAGCTTGCGAATTTGTGTCGACTATCGTCGCCTGAACCAGGTGACCGTGAGGAACATGTATCCGCTACCGAGGATTGACGACCTCTTCAATCAGCTCAAGGGAGCACAGTGATTCTCAAATATAGACCTCAGGTCAGGCTATCATCAGCTCAAAGTTTGGGACGAGGACGTGAAAAAGACGACCTTCAGATATTGGTATGACCACTATGAGTTCTTGGTAATTCCATTCGGCATAACCAATGCTCCAGCAGTGTTCATGGGCCTCATGAACAGGATCTTTCGGCCATACCTCGATCAATTTGTTGTGGTCTTCATCGACGACATTTTGATATACTCGACCACTAAGGAGGAGCACGCCTACCACTTGCTGGTTGTACTAGACACACTCCAAGAGCACCATCTTTATGACAAGATCTAGAAGTGTTAGTTTTGGTTATGTGAGGTCCACTTCTTGGGACATGTCATCTCTGAGGCGGGAGTTGCGGTGGATCCTGTGAAGATCGAGGCAGTTCTAGCTTGGGAGCCACCCAGGAGCGTGACAGAGGTGCGGAGTTTCTTGGGACTAGCTGGGTACTATCAAAGATTTGTGCCAGACTTCTCCAGAGTTTCAGCACCACTCTCAGCTTTGACGAAGAAGGGGAAACCCTTTGTATGGTCAGACAGATATCAATAGAGATTCCAGGAGCTGAGACAGAGATTGACCAGCGTGCCTATCTTGAGGTTGCTGGAGGAGGGAGTAGGGTACGTAGTTTACTACGATGGATCAGGGACCAGACTCGGATGTGTCCTGATGCAGGAGCGGGCAGTGATCACCTACGGATCACGTCAGTTGAGGTAGCATGAGCAGCACTACGCTACCCATGACCTTGAGTTAACAGCAGTGGTATTTTCTATAATGATGTGGCGACACTATCTGATGGGTGAGTGCTTTACGGTCTATTCTGACCATCAGAGTCTCAGAGACATCTTCTCGCAGAAGGAACTGAAACTGAGACAGTGGCGATGGATCAAGTTCCTCTAGGACTATGACTTTGAGATGTTCTATACTCCTGGAAAGGGGAACATAGTAGCCTATGGCCTCAGCAAAAGGACGAGCATTCACCTACTTGGGGAGGCGACATAGCAGCTAGCCGCTTTGCAGATATCCTTTGTGGATAGAGATAGAGAATCCTTTCTTCAGTCACTCATAGTCACTCCTACACTACTGCAGTGGGTCAGAGAGGCACAGTGTGGGGACACTGACTATGAGACCCGGCATGTGCAGATATCCTCAGGACATCCACCAGATGGATTCTCCGTGGGAGGAGAGAACGATGTCCTTTTCAGAGGATGTACCATGGTGCCAGCTGCTTTACAGGATGAGTTTCTGAGAGAGTTTCACACTCCCCCTTTAGCGGTACATCCTGTAGTGGTGAAGATGTACCAGGATCTCAGACGACTACACTGGTGGTCGGGCATGAAGAAGGTTGTGGAAGAGTTCATTTCTCGATGCCTCACCTGCCAACAGGTGAAGGCAGAGCACCAGGTACCAGTAGGCTTGGTACAACCCTTAGAGGTCCCGGAGTGGAAGTGGGACGGGATATCTATGGACTTTGTGACTGGACTTCCACGCACTTCCAGAGGTCACGACTCCATTTGGGTGATTTTTGACCGGCTCACCCAGTCGGCCCACTTCTTACCCATCAGGGAGCAGGGCTTAGAAGAGAGCTTGGGACGTCTCTACGTTCAGGAGATTGTACGGATTCATGGTGTTCCATCATCTATGTTCTCCGTTTGAGATGATCTCTTTACTTCCTGTCTTTGGAAGGGGTTAGAGGAGGCGTTCGGGATGCAGTTACGTCTGAGCACGGCCTTTCACCCTCAGACATATGGTCAGATGGAGAGGACCATTCAGACTCTCGAGGACATGCTCCGCGCATGTGTTATCGACTTTGGTCACAGCTAGGAGTACCACCTGCCCTTGGTGGAGTTCGCGTACAAAAACAGCTACCACTCCACCATCGGGATGGCACCATACGGGGCGTTGTATGGCCGACCTTGTAGGTCTCCTCTGTGCTAGACAGACCATGGGGAGTCAGCACTTGTGGGACCGGAGATTGTCCAGGCCACGATGGAGAAGGTCCAGGTCATCCAGGAGTGGATGAGGACAGATTAGAGCTGGCAGAAGTCTTATGATGACAGGAGGCGGAGGCCACTGGAGTTTGAGGATGGGGACCACATCTTCTTGCGAGTCTCACCTCGACGTGGATTACAGAGATTTGGTCGAGGCGGCATGTTGTCTCCATGCTTCATCGGACCATTCCAGGTCCTCTGCAGGATAGGTGAGGTGTCTTATCACCTGGCTCTACCACCTCAGTTTCACCGGGTGCACGACGTCTTCCATGTATCTCAGCTGAGGAGATACGTGCACGACCCAATGCATACCATTGACCATGGGGAGTTAGACGTTGATGATGGGGAGACTTTTGCAGAGGTCCCAGTGGAGATAGAGGATCGAAAGGAGTGGGTCCTACGTGGATGGTCGATTCCTCTAATGCACATTAGATGGCAGCACGAGAACCTCTAGGAGAGCACTTGGGAGCGGGAGGCTCATATGCGTGCTAAGTACCCACATTTGTTTCCCAAGTTTATGATGTATCTTTACGGGGACATAAAGTCCTGAGGTTGGAGTGATGTAAAGACCTGTAAAATTCAAGGAAATTTTTTTCTTAATTTTCATTGGAATTTTTAAAGAGCGTAGTTTCTAACGGCACCTGATTCCGAGGCCCGGTGTGCCCAGACTCATTTTCTGAAGTTTGGCTCGGGTACGTTCAGTGAACGAATGAGCGGGTTTTTATAACTTTTGAACCGGTGCTCGGAATCGAATTCCGAGGGTACTGATGGAATTGCAGAGCCGATAATTTCTTAGAAACACCTTTTCCAGAGTTGCATTTTATCGGGTGTGGTTTTTAAATTTTCGGGTTAAGTAAATGAATAAAATAAATTGGTCGCACCATTTATTTTATTTTAAGTTGTTTAACCTAAGTTAAGAGGTTAATGTGGGAACCACAATATCCTACACCACTAGGTAGGCTATTTGTGGGGTGGGGCCCACAGGAGCCCCACCTTTTTCACCCACTCCTTAAATTAAGAAACGCCCCTACAACCCCTTTTTAATGAAGTCAACCCTTGCATTTAATCTGGTCAATAAACACCGCATTAATTTGGGCGGTTAAATCGTTGCAATTAATTCTTTCAATTGATTGTTTTTTTTGAATTTCAAACGTTGTCTTGTGCGTTAATAAAATAAGACAACTCTTATTTTATTTGGCTAGTTGTGTTGAGAGGGGATTGGGAGAAATAAGGGAGGCTTGAAGATCTTCATCTTCTTCGTCAAAGAACGCGAAGAATGCGAAGAATGCGAAGAACGCACTGATCTCTGACGAATAACGCCAAATCCTCAGAGATTGACTATGCGACGCCGTGTACCACAACGCCAACGAACCTTCTTCTGCGAAGCTTCTTCCACGATGCTTCTTCCGTGACGTTCCCTCTCCACGACGCGACGATCCCCCTTCTGCGACACCTTCTTCCGCGACGTGCTTTTCCACGACGAACCCTCGCTCGACGACGCTTGAGGTAGTGGTTTTGGTATAATAAAATCTGTGTGATTTATATCGACGGCATGCGTTTAAATTATGTCGGAAACTGTTTATGCCGCTAACGCGGTGGGTGCGGACCAACGAACAAGTCCGAACCCACCGTCTCTTCGTTCTTGGTGTGTGGATCGGCGGACGATGATGAAGCATGCCGCATAGGTGTTGTGAGGTCTTCGCGGTGAAAAACTGGTCCCAGGAGAGCCTTTGGGGAAGACGACAAGCATAACTAACCACCAGAGCTCGTTCGGTGTCCTGCGGAACACTCTACCGGTGCGCCTCGCCGGCACGGCTGCGCCGGCGGCTATAGGTGGCGGCTGGCACCAGCCGGCCGCCAGGAGGCGGTGGCGCCCGGCGCGCCACCGGGATGGGCCGCTGGGGCTGAAGCCGCGGTGGTAGGCTGCAGGTCCCATGACTACGCGGGACCGAGGGAGGCGGGAAGCGGCGCCTGACCGCATCTGTTTCCAGGGAGCGGACCCCACGCGGGGTCGCGGTTCATTCAAGGGGGCAGCGCCCCCCTTGCGCACCCACTGGGCCGTTACGGCTGAGCCGCCTGGCGACTGGGCTGCACCAACCGGGCTGGGCTGCACCCAAGTGGGCTGGACCCGGACCCAGGTCAGGTAGACCCGGTTCGGGCCGACCCAGGGGGTCTCGGGCTGGGTCAGTCCGGGCCCGAAACCTGCACTTCCAGACCTCTCACGGTCTTTTGCCCATTACATGGGCTACGGACCTCCGATCGACACACCGTCAACAGCGATACGATCCTTGGATCGAGACGGTCGTTTCGATATATTATACTCAAGGTTTTGGAGTACTTGGGGTTCGGCCGGGTTGGTTCGTACACGAAACCAAACGGGCCCTCGGAGCAGAAACAATTATAACTTGAGCTCCGGACATCTGACTGACGTGCCATTAACTTTGTTGGATTCCTCTTAGTGAGACGAACATTTTGGCTTACTCCTCTTGGGGTTTGGACACAGTTAGAGTATGGTCGGGTTGGTTTTGACTTAAAAACCAACTGGGCCCCTGGGACGAAAAAGCCAATATCTCTTAGATCGTGCGTCCGATTAACACGCTGTCTGTGCCGTTGAGTTCCTGTTGACGATACGGAACTTTTGGATACATCAAATTCGGACTACGTGTCAGTTGATGTATCAGCCCCTTGTCTCGTGGAGTGGACCCTCCCGAATGATCTTTCTATGTGCGGGAACCCTAAAGCTGGCTGCGACTGCGACGACGATGACAACTGTGTAGAAATCCTCCGTGGATTCGACGACAACGACTACAAAACTCAGTGATCATACGTGGATCAGTGCTACCGATCAAGTGTGGGTCAGATCCTATGTGGGTCAGTGCTCAGCAGTCCTGTGTGTGCCAGCGCCTACAGATCCTGTGTGGGTCCGATCCTATGTGGGTCATTGCGGGGGTTAGTTACCTATCGATCATGTGTGGGTCAAATCTTTTGTGGGTCATTGCGGGGGTTAGTTACTATCGATCCTTTGTGGATCCGATAGCTTAGATGAATCAGTGGCTACATCTGATCATCTCTATCGTCATACGAAGAAGTATACCTGTGTGATCTGAATCATGTTTTTCTTTCCTATGTGGATTGTGTTGTGATATCCTATGTGGATTACGTTTTGCTTTCCTGTGTGGATTACGTTTTTATTTCCTGTGTGGACTGGGTTGTGATTTCTTTTGTGGAATGGGTTTTTCTTGATCTCGGATGTTGGAGCCAAACGATAATTGGTGACTTAGGTATATGTATGGGCATATACCTAAGTAGTGTCGGGTGTTACTTCGTGATTGTATATTTCCTTTGTGGATTATCTTGGTGGATTTTGGGAGGCCATTAGGGGTCTCGGGGTCCCTACTGAGTAGCTTATACTCACCCCTATACGGTCAATGCCTACACTACGTTGTGTTGGTTGCAGAGGACGAACATCGCTGATCGTGTGTTGAGGCCTGCGGAGCAGGATAGTACCTGGAGGTAGACCACTGGGCGGGGCGTACTCGGAGCGGACGGTTGGACCCGAGGAGCTGTGGAGGCTATCTGTACCCACCCTTCAGGTGGGACTTCAAGTGGACGGCTCAAGGCTGCGGCTTTACTTTTCAGTTGTTGTTTTCCATTTTTTAGTTGTACTTTACTTTCAGTTTGGGTTTGTATTCTGGCCCACTTACATTTCCGCACTTACTGTTGTACCTAGTTTTTACTTAGTGTTTACTTCTGATTTCTTGCTCTGTGGTGTTTTTTTACTTTACAAAGGCAATGCCTTCCCTTTTTACTAGGAGTTACACCTTGGTGCTAGTCACCAACCCGTGGCCTATGGAAGGCGGGCTTGGGGTAGTCACAACACGGGCCCCAAGGACGGGTCGTGACAGTAAGAACCCCAACTGCTTGGATACTTCACACAACATCATAACCTCTAACAAAACCCAGTGCTCCATATAAAGATGGATCAAACTCAAGTCTATCATTACCTCCTTGAAATAGTTTTCTATAATTGTTCTAAAGTGGATCCATCATACCTCTAAATATTTTTTTGTTGAAACTCTTGGAGTGAACTCCTCCAAGTGTAATTTTCATAAAAAATAACTCCATGTAGATATGGTTGAATATATTTTTGAAAATGTTTGGGATTAACATGATGATAATTCAAACCTAGATAAAATCCTTTAAAATTAAAAATAGTCAGGGACTCCAAAACATGGAATATAGAATATTTAGGATTGATTAATAAAGGTTTTACCTAACCCTTGTGTCAACCCATTTCAAACCCAAGCATAAAATAGGATTATGTGTGATACTTTCCAAGATATCAACCCCATAACACGTATCATTTCAATTAGTAGGCTCAATAAACATTAATGTCCCTACAACAGAAAATAGGGTCACCTAAATACTTATCTCATAGTTATTTTTCCTTGTTTACATCTCTTACTAATATCATATAACAATATTTCTATATCAAACAATGTAGTCTCTACCGTTTCCAACCTATAAACTTCATCTTATCCCTCAATATAGCCTTTTATACCAATCTATCATAACCCATCCCCTAGTGGTAGCCCTTCTGGGATGGTAATGAGGGAAGAGGGATGCTGATTCCTAAATCCCAACTCAAATGGGCTAATGTTTGGTGATTGGAACTGAGGGTATATCATTCACACAAATGGACAGTGTTCCCCAATAAGAATAATATATTGAAAAATCAACAAGACCACAAAAAAACCATCTCAGAATAAAGGTAAATAATTATCCCAACACATGAATGTAATGTCATACTATTGGAACAACTATAATAAAAATACAAGTTCCATTATAAAATACATAGTATCAATCTCAAAGACTAAATAGTTCCTAAAAAACTCCAGGATCATGTTATTTACTACTTGATAAACAACCATATCATATGGACCTAAAAATGATTTATATCGACTTAGGTTGAACTTATCAAACATAATAACTAGGATCCTCCATGTATCATCTCATGTAAAAGTAATGAAGGAATAATAAATACCTATGAATAAACAAGTGTAAATTACTCATCACCTAATATGATATGATAATTTCCTATCCTCACTATGTATTTTTTCCGAAGAATCATATATAAGTAATAATAAAATAATACTATTAATTTAGAAGTAAATGTATCAGACTACCACTTCCCCAATAGTTTTTTTATCTCACCAAATACTACATGTCCTAACCTATCTCCCTTTAAATAAGCCACATGCGTCAAAGTTAGTTGTATGACATCTCAATCGCTATGTATAAAATAATATCATCATCAATATCTATATCTCTAGATATTATCCAATTGGTTTTTAGGATCCAAACCAACTTGTTCATCATGTATTATACCCAAATCCATCACAACGAATATATAATATGCCTATAGTAATCCTTAAGATACTGTATCTAGAGATACATGTGTGTAAAATAACCACAAGAAATTAAATCCATCTATACACATATATGAAAAAAATATCATTCATATTAGTACATAAAACTCTTAGGAGAAGAGATTAAGGGAGAGGGGTTAGGAATGTATCCATCATTTCCATCCTAGGTTTTGGAAAAACCATCCTCAAGGGTACACTAGTGCCAGTAACCCTACCAAAATGGGTGGGGTACTATATTAAATCACATAACATAAATAGTATATACAAATCCTAATCACTCTAATGATAAATACCCATCCTTAGCCACAAATATATGTATTTCCTCTAGGATACACAACTATTAATGCTAAGAAGTGGATATCCTATAAGCACTTAGACATTTCAAGATACTCTAAATTAATTCCTAAGGAAAAAATTTCATTTTATATAATTATCAACTAAATAAAATTTCCTCTATGAATAATACATCCTCTTAAAAGGTTCCTCAATGAATTATAATTATTACAAAATTCTATTAAGACTACAACCCCATGGGTTAAATTATTTAACATTACCATTTCATAATTATGGGTACTTTAGGAATAATCCTATACAATTGTAAAATATGTATAAACCATTCAAAATAATATGCGTTATGCAGCAGGGAAAAGAAATTTATAAAATAATACCTTTTAATAATTCATGTTAAGAAGATTCATTTAAAATAATTCATCCGAAATTTCAAAATAATAAACAATAGGGAAATCCCTATCACAACCTTCTCCATCAGTCCTGGTGGCATCCCCAATATCATTATGCATATCTCCATCCATCCCATCATCAAAGAAATTGACTACTACCAAAAACATGTACTTACCCACCCATTTCTCAGAAAACTCTTACCCATTCAAGACTCACATCATTTCACATAGAAATTATCACATCCAGAGTAATCACAAATGTTATCAAGCAAAAAACAAATAGTAATCAAGGAATCAATGACACATAACCAAGGAAACTATCCCTCATAATAAAAAAGTTCACCCATCCACAAAAAAAATCTTTAATAATAACCAATTTGTTACCATCTTGAGTTAAAAAAATAATTTATTATAGGTTACAACCACTGGAAACCAATGAATCAGATGTTAGCAGCTATGAGTTATTTTGACATTCTTCAAGGATAATTTCAATTTACATGTATTATAGCGATGAACATAAGTAATTAAAAATTACAAATTTTTATTTAGACAATATTAATTAGAATATTTATATTATTTAGCTAACATCAAATAATATAAAACATGATAAACCACAACATAATTAATAGATATCACACAATCTATTAAATAAAGAGGAAAATTGTTAAGAGTATGTAAACACATGTGATCTCTACAACCTAAAACCACCTCATTTCATTAAATATAGTTTAAAATTATTTATAGTTAATATCACCATTACCCAATAGATAAATCATGATAACTTCATAATTTTACATTAAACTAGGATAAGAAATGAATCCTCTACATATATTTAAAAGATCAACATTATCTAAAAAATGGATGATTTAGGATCACCCACCATTATGATTGAAGGAATATTCACCAAAACCTATCAATAAAAAGAAAAAATTAACCAAATTTTGATCTTATCCTAAGACTAATGGAAAAAGGGGATGAAATATAAGATAATAACAAGGGGAGAGTACCTTGAACCAAAATATTTTATCATAATGAATCAAGGTCTAGGCTCTGAGGAGTTGTAGATGGAGGGAGGCATGAGGTTAAGGGTTCAACTAGGGTTAATGAAGAAGATTATGAAATAAATCTCTGATATCTTGAATTTAAGGCATTAGAATATTCTAGATTCACATTCCATTAAAAATTGGATATTGAAATTTTGACCATCACTATGACTTGATGTAGAAAAAAAATATGTTTTGATCAATCATGCCCAACACCATGATGTTGTGATGATTTCACTTGTATTTTCTAAAAGAAGGGTTCACTAAGAAATATATCAAAAAATTAATTCCTCAAAATGGATTCCCAATCCATTTTCCATATCCCCACTTCTAATACGAGGATTTATAATCCTAGAAACCACAAAACTTCCTAGACAAGTTGTTACCTTCACATTGGTGCATCCTAGCACCATATGGACAAACCCTAAAAACCCGACAACAAAAAATTCAACATCAAGACCTACAATATGAATTTCCATGTTTTTTGTTTATCTTAAAGGAAAATTCAAATAAAAAAATCATTGTGAAATGGATTTTGAAGATTTTTCACTCTTTGTGGTTCATACAACACCACACCCCCAGGCTCTAAAACATCAAAAAATTCACTCCAACCCATAGAACACCTCCAATACTTGGAAAATGAAAAACAATGATTCCTGTAAATATGATCCCTTACAAATTGAACTTATGATAAATTTTAAAAAATTTTGATTAATTTAAACTCCTTAATTAATATTTTATTTAAAATTAAATGTGTAATTGATAGTGAGATAATTAATCAAGATTAGCATAAATTTTAAATTGGGATTTTATTAGTCCCTACATGGGTGATTGAAGATAAAATAAGGAAGGTGAATTTTAAATATTTAAATATAATTTAATAAGAATATATTTTTATAAAAAATTATTTTTTAATTCAGTGGATATAACTATAATAAATTTTAAAACGAAATTTATCAATGGATATATTTGGTAGTTGAAATAAAAAGTAAAAAAAAGTAAACAAAAATAATAAAATGGGGACTTATAGTGGTTATGGTAAATCCCTAATTCAATATCAACATTCTCTCCAAATCCTCAAGGGATTTGGGCCTAAAATAAGTACCTCACTTTTAAAATAAGTGATACATTTTTTATAAAGAGAACATTTTTAAACAACGGAGTCACAACCCACAACTTTTCTATAGTATAAAATAACCAACCCTACTTCTTGAAGGGGGTGTATAACCAAACATTCTTTTTACAAAAGGTAAAACAACCAATGTGTACATGACTTTTTATTTAGGTAAGATAAAAAAATTAACTTTTAATGGAGGCATAACCAATGTGCGAGTTGATGTTACAACTCAATATAAAAAACACATAAATAATTTAGCATAATGAATGATAAAAAAATAAATATAACAAACTAACCTAATATATAACTGAATAGATATAAAATATAGTCTACTATAAGGATCAACTCATGCTATTAATCACTATGGGATTTAAAATAGTGTTAATGAACCAAAATATGGGTTGGTGGGAATGATTTTTCCTAAACATTATAATAATATAATTGCTGAAACAACTGATAATTTGGAATGAGCAGTCCATACATTGTATATTGATGCATATCAAATAAATAGTTACAAATAAATACCTAATAAAAATAATTATAATGAAAATATACAAAAAAATGAGACATAACCATTAATAATGGAAATTCTCATTTTAAAATATATAATGAAAGCGAATAAAAATAACAATTAAGGTATAAATACAGTTAGTATAATTGGATGATAAATATGAAATCCAAAAAATAATTGAAAACTCATACTACCATTGAAAACATATCCATGTGAACCAAGGTCAATCTACATATCTACACACATCCATTTATAAACTCAAATAGAAAATAAAAAAAAGTTCAAAACATGGGAACCTTTTATAAGGAAATAAGTGTTGCATATACATATAAAATGTATATACAAGGTGTGAGATAAACTAACCAACTTTGATTTCACCAAAAATACAATGTAATTCATTTCATAAAACATTTCACTAATATAGTTATAAAATCATTTAGAAAATATGGTTTTCCAAATATTGACCATACCAAACAAATATCACATTTTAATAATTTTATAAAACTATAATTTATACCTAATAAAATAAATCAAAAAAATTATTAGAAATATATTCTAAAATTAACTTCTTACCAATGAGAAAAATATAATATTTAAAATTAAAAACACCTTTAAATAATTCAAAAATGTAGACATATAAATTAATGTATTAAAAACACAACAATTTTTCCTTCTTTAAAAATATTCACAAATCCACATTATTAAAAATTTGAAAATAAAAATATAACATAAAAATATAATCCATGTTAATAAAATTGGAATAATCACATAAAATAATGATAAAAAAATTAAATGAAAATATAAATGGTTGCACAAAACCATATAGAGTACAAGGGGATTCAAATAATGTATGTAGTAAAAATGCTGAAGTTGATACCATGAATTAATGAATAAGTTTCATGGGAATATCTCTATGTTCTAACATGAGAATGAATTGAACACAATGAAGTGACTAAATATTTTAGTAACCTCCAATTGTTGTATCAGTTTATGTCGATCAGATCCAATAGTCTGGTTGGGTCAGCTCAATTAGTTCCCACTGTCGAATCAGTTCAAGAAAGTTAGTAAATCCAAAACTGAACCCCCCCACTTAGCTACCCAGGAATCTATGACATTTGAAAGTGGACATGAGTATTCAATAAATAAAATTGATCAAGTAACACATCAAGATACTAAAACAATAATCCTCATCTCACCTGAAACACCCTCACATGAAAAAAACCCTTCTCAAATACATGCATAATCATCAAAATAATAATAAAATTAATATCCCACAATGAGTGAAAAAGTGTATACAAAATATAATAATAAGGGGATCAAAATCAAGGTGTAAAATAATCAAATAAACTCATGTTATAAAGTTATAATTTGAAAATTATCCCATAATTTTAAAAAAGTATATTATAAAACCTTAATTTGAAAACCAATATGGAATACCACTTTGAAAACATCATTCATCCCTTAGAATTCACTTGAAAACCAAAAAATTTATTTTATTGAAAAATAGAACTTAAAAATGGGTTACACTCTTTGAAAATACAAACTAGGATACAACCCATATTTTAAAATACAAATTAATTTTAAAGATCCTCTTAGTTATTTTCAAAAACAATTTACTTAAAAAAATATTTTTGTTCAAAATGAACCTCATAAATTCATTAACCAACCAATGAAAAGTTAATAAAATATTTGAAACATTTAATAAACTCTTCACATGGATTAATTATAGATATAACTTAATAAGAAAATGGTTTTATAAAAACTAATAAATTTATGACATGTGAGATGAAAGTGTTTCATTTACACATACCTCAATCAAGAAGTAACCACTCACTTTATATAGAGATACCAACCAGTCAAGGAAGTGATATCTACACACCCTATCCAACAAAATCCCATTGAATAGACCCATCTAGAACCCTAAATTCATCCTAGAAAATTATTTGGGTTCTAAGAAAAAAGTAAATCAAGGGTATATGGAAGGAGAAAGAGAAATAAATAAGAACAATGGGAAATAAAGGTTTTACCTCAATGAACATTTGGAAATATAAAGAGGATAGGATCAGAATTAAAGGATAAAGGAGGGAGGGATACCTTGGGTGCACACATAGGTTAGCTAAATGAGGGGTGGGGGGAAGAGGGATTAAAACCTTAAAAATCAAAAGGGACTGAATTGAAAATTCACTAAATTTATAATTGGGAAGATAACCACCTCGGAGTAGCCCTATCCAACATGACATAATTCCCCATTCAAGGTTCCTCAAAAGTGTGGCATTTAGGGTTGTAGTGTGGAGAACCTCATAAGGGAAGAACCACAAGTCCAAAGATGCAAGCCACTATGGTGTGGCCCTCCTTCTCTATGGCATAGAGAACTATTCAAAAACCTCACCACAGTGCCTCAAAACCCACTAGAATGTGGTAATTCCCCCATTGATAAAATTTTAAATGTTAAGGAAAAACACATAATTTGAAAAAAGGACTCTCCATGATAGAAATAATGGCATGTGGAGTTTTAATTACCTATGATCGAAAATTTAAAAATGTAAAGAGGCAGGTTGTGGCATGGCCTCCCTTGTCCACAATAAAAATTATTATAGTCAAGGTATTTAGATTATAAGTAATTAAAAAAACAAATGAATATCACTAAAAACACTATAAAAATAAAATAAATCATAAAATACCAATCAAATAAATAATATTAAATACCATAGTGACATGGGGTGTAATAATTCTCCCCATCAAGTCACATTCAACCCATATAAATTCATGCTCAAAAGTAGAAGTAATGAAATGTTTCTACATTAGAACTTAATCATAAGGGGTGGTAAGTTATAGAAAACTATAAAATTATCCTAATATTGTAAATTAATATATAATATATAATTCCTCAAATTTAATAGAATGAATCCTCAAAAATTATCAACATCTCCAATCATAACCATACTATATTCACAAAATGTGATTCCCAATTATCATAAAGACCTACAAGATGTCTCCTAATAATTTATAATTTAATTCAATATTGAGATAATAACCAAAAATACCTACTAGATTTATGTCACCATAATAAACACATTTTCTCAAAATACCCTAATGGAAACAATAATCATCTATCAACCACAACCACCATCTAAAGAGACTGGTTTATAAATTCCCAAAATAAAATACCACAAAAAATAAATTCTAATATACAGAATACTAAATATTTCAATAAACACATCAAAACCATTCAACTAAATGAAAATGAGGAAATAACCCACGACATTCCTCATCAAGAATCTATACAATCTCCTGAACTGGGTAATAATAGAGAGAGGATAATGGAGATATTTCTTAAACACACACACACACACACTAATATACATATATATATATATGATATAGATTTAATATATATTATCCCTTTAATATTTCACACACATTATAATTTTCATGAACATAAGGTTATATTAATTAGGGTGTAAATACATATAATGCACACTTTCATTCATAAACTTTCCATGACATTTATTCATGTGTTTTAACTCATGAATAAACGAGACAACAATAATGGAGAATCCTTAATTTACTATATAAACTACTTCCATGTGGTCAAATGTTTGTGAGTGAATCCGTTTATGATTTTAAAAACCTCTATTTACACAAAAATAATCCTTCATATTCAGTCATTTCATATGAGATGCTAACACATCATGAATGGAATAAAAATCCCTACAATATGTCAGATGATTCAGATCATCATGAAAATACCTTCATAAGTAGGATGATTTTATTTTCCAATTTGAATTTATTTATCAAAATATTCAAAAAAGGGTCAAAATGGTTTCTATGGATCTTCAATTTTAGGTACACTTATCTATAGCATGTTCTTCATTTCAATTTTTTCACATGTTTCATACAATTTTTCATTGAGATCATCTAATTTGGTTTCTAATTGTGTCCCATTTTTATAATAAGTGTTATTATATTATTGTAAAACCTAACAGTTGTATTAGAATATAACATGATTTAGATTTATTAAATATTTCCTAGAAATGAATAAGAAAAAATAAATAGAGGTTAACTTTCTAGGTTCATCAAAAATAAGGAAAATTGTTTACCCTTACACAACTAGGTCGTGTAAAGGTAACCAAGGACTTACCCCTAAAAAACTGAGATGCATAAGGTTAACCAACAAATTAAACTTATAGAATCAATTATACATGATTCTTACATTTACAAGAAGGGTTCTCATAAAGGTAGTCAATATTGAATCCCATGCATGAAGGGTTTCTGTAAAGGTGTTACATATGGGTATGATATTTCTTAGCATTATGTGTCAAGGTAGTGAATGGTTTTAAATTATTTCTTAAAGGTAAATGGTTTATGAATAAAAATTATGTAATTTTTTAAATTGTAATGTAATGGTAACTGACAACTTATCCTTATGTGAGAGGCTGTGTAAATATAATGGAGGTTTTATTTTATCACTATGTAAATGTCATACTCTTATTAGAGTTTGCTATGTGAAGGTAATTGTAATGCCCCGAACCTAGATACCCAGAGTCGGTGCTTCATTACATAACATTGGAATGATACAAGGAATCGTGTCCTAAAAGACTGATCAGTTTTTTATTATTGGAAACAAGATACATACAGAAGTTCAACATTACATATTGAAAAGAAATACAAAACTAATTTGATCCATTAGAAACATACAATCCTCTTATATTATTACATAAACTCACTCATAAATAACTTATTCATATCCTGGGAAAATGAATCATAAGAAATGGGTGAGCTCAAATTCTCAGTAAGGGTAAGAAATACAGTGGAAGATAACATAAACATTAGGAATAATAAATAATTAAAAACACATGCCTTTATAAATAATAAAAATGAACACTGTATGGTAGGAATACGAGATAAGTAAATAATGCCACAATAAAACATAGTCATGGGTATTCTACTAGTCAAATATCCATGTGAATCTTCATTATTATTTTCATAATGAGGGAATGTATAATGCCAGACATTCTGAAAAATATTGTCAAGGCCTCGTCCAAGATGTTTAAAAAATATATAGGCCTTGGCCAAAACCATATATCAAATTGGGAAAGGACTCAACCAATTACACGTCTAATTGTCTAATGAGACCTAACGATGCACCGAGGAGCTATAGCAGGCTCTACCCATCACATACTATTTCCAATACATTCCTCATATTAAAAGGTTGAAACATAACATAAAAATTTGTATTAAAACTAGCATATGAAATCTCAATACTTTAACAATAAACCATGAATGGTATAAAAATAAAACATCCACAGTCAAACATATCACAAAACCTTCAATAAAATATGGAATATTTTTATCATAACAAATCAAATTCAAAAAAGTTTAAAATTCATCAAAGGATATTGACATAGATGAAATGAAAACTATTTGAAAGAAATGCCTCTTTTTATTTTGAAAACATTTAAGAGCCACATAATTATAAAATAAAACATTATTTTGAAAATATTCTTATAATCTTTTAAGGTAAGATTTGATGATA
Organism: Viscum album; assembly: GCA_963277665.1. Lineage (NCBI taxonomy): Eukaryota > Viridiplantae > Streptophyta > Magnoliopsida > Santalales > Viscaceae > Viscum > Viscum album. The sequence goes on from OY728148.1 coordinate 401,207,968, forward strand.
TTATAACGGCAGAAAATAGCCACACCCTCCGTATAAGTTAAAAAAACATTCTTACCTTAATTTTTTCAAAAAGGTCATAAAGTAACTTGTTTGGAAAATAATGGAAATATTACATTCAAAAAATATAAGGTAAAATAAGGGAATAAATTACTTTAAACCATAGTCTAGTAAATAGTAAAAAAATTTTGAAATAAATTTTTAATAAAACACGAATGTGGATGATAAAGAAGTCCCAGTAGAACTTACGTAAAAACAACCTCGGATAATAAAGAGATTGTAAAATTAACGCCTACCTTGTACATTTCCTTGGTCAAGGGTGCATTAAACTCTTGTATAATAGTTAAATATTTGTTATTATATTAAAAAAGAATTATATACATAAATATGATATCATATATGATCCTCTAATATTGCTTTGTTAATAATATTTCAGTAGTATCATCCTTTCGGGTGTTAAATGATTCGTTTTCATTTATATTATTTGTTACATAAGCCATGTTTGTTATGTATATGATGTATTTGATTCATATAAAAAATGATATTATGTTCATAAACCTTAATTTTAGTCATCAAATGATAATTATTCTTGAATGGTTACGATGGGGAAATGAATCTCATCGCGTTCGTGGTGACGGTAATCTGTACGTATGCACGAGCAACAATATCATTATATTGATGGAGAAATATTTTGTAATTGGATGTTATATCATATATACATAATCATTAACATTTTATATTTATTATTTACATTAGTTACACTGAATATTATACCCATACAAATAATTAAGTGTTTGAATAACAAACTACACCACAACGTGGAGACGGTAAGCCATACGTACACACGTATGGTGACTTTGTCATTTATAGGATGGATAAAATTTTAAAAAGTGGGTATTACTATTCATAACGACTAGTTTGATTGGTCACGGTGTGTTAAACCTCAAAGTATTTTCAACCTATTGAATTATTAAATGGGAAACATACCATAGAAGCTTGGGGTGTTACATTCTTCCCTCTTTCAAATAATTTAATCCTCAAAATTTCTAAAATAGTACAACACAAAAAGATTCAGGTGGTTTTTCATCATAAGTTCCTATGGTTCCCACCTTGCCTCTTCCATATTATGGTTTTTTCTATAGATGTTTTACCAGATGAGTCGTCCGGTTTCTCAGCACTTGTTTCCTGGTATCAAGAATTTTGATAGGCTCTTCACAATAAGACAGATCTGGTTCCAGTTCTATTTCTTCATAGGTGAGTACTTGAGTTGTGTCAGGAATTGATTTTCTCAACAGTGATATTTGTAACACATCATGAACATTGGAGAGACTTGGAATCATTGACAAATGATAAGTTATAACTCAAATTCATTCTAGAATTTCGAAAGGTCCGACATATTTGGGACTTAATTTACCATTCTTACTGAATCATATAACTCCATTCCATGGAGATACCTTCAAGAAAATGTGATCTCATACCTGAAATTCAGAATCCATCCTTCTTTTATCAGCATAGATCTTCTGCCTACTTTGATTTGGTTTGATGTGGGTTTGGATAACCTTCACTCATTTCCTCAACAAGTTCTGGTCCTATGAGTTTTCTTTCTTCAAAATCATCCCAATTAGTTTGTGTGAGATATCTCTTTCCATATAATGCTTCATATGGTGCCATATAAATACTTTAATAGAAGCTATTATTATATGGAAAATTCTACCAGAGGTAAATATTTATCCCACATACCTTGAAACTAAAGTTATCAAGATCTCAACATGTATTCTAAGGTTTGAATAGTCCATTCTAATTGTCCATCAGTTTGAGGGTGGTAGGAAGTGCTCAAAATATGTTCAATATCCAGGTCCCTCTATATACTTTTCTAGAATCTTGATGTAAAATGGGGATCATGATCAGAAACAATCGATAGGGGTACACCATGGAGTCTTAAAAATTCACTAATATATATTCTTGCAAAACGTTCAAGTGGTAAATATTCTCTTATAGCAAGAAAATGTGCTGAATTGGTAAGATGATCAACAATGAACCATATTGAATCATTCCTTCTTGGAGTATTTGGTAGCCCCGTGAAAAATTCTATTGTAATTTTATCCAATTTCTACTCAGGTATGGGAAGAGGTTTCATGACTCTTCTAGGATTTTTCCTTCCAGCTTTCACCTATTGAAAAACCATACATCTTGACAAAAATTCAACAATATCCCTCTTCATGTTATCCCACCAAAAATGTTCCTTCAAATATCTATTCATCTTGGTTATCCCATGGTGTATAGAGAAATTTGAACTATGAGCATCATCCAACAATTCATTTTTTAGATCAGGTATATCAGAAATAGAATGTCTCTTCTGAAATTTCAAAATTCCATATTCATAAACGAAGTCACTCAATCTCCCATCATTTACATCTTTAATCTTCTTTTAAAACTCATCATCATCAGTATGAGAAATTTATATCCTTATAATAAATATGGTTTGGCAACTATTTGAAAATGTATTGATGTTTCACCTTTAATGGTTATTCCCATATCCATCTTTACTAGATCCATGGAAATATGATCCCTTTCCACTCTCATCTTGTTCAAAACTCAATGATACTTTCTGCTCAAAGCATCTTCCACCTTATTTTTCTTCCCTTGGTGGTAGTGTATTGTGAAATCATAATCCTTGAGTAGTTCAAGCCATCTTTTTTGCCTCTTGTTTAGTTCATTTTGTGATAAAATATACATCAAACTCTTATGATCAGTATAAATATCATATTTTTAACCATAGAGATAGTGTCTCCATATCTTCATAGATAAGATTACAGTTACTAACTAAAGATATTGAGTGGGACAGTTTTTCTCATGAATTTTTAGCAGTCATGATGCATAGGAAATAACTCTGTCATTCTGCATAAGGACACAACCAAGTCCTTTCTTTGAAGAATCTCTATAAATAACAAACCCATAGTTCCTTGATGGTAGAGTCAAGATAGATGCATTGGATAATATTCTCTTCAGTTCATGAAAACATTTTTCATACTATTTTGTCCAAACAAATTTAATCCCTTTACGTATGAGCTTAGTTAATGGGTTATCCAACCAGGAAAAATTTTGGACGAAGCGTCAATAATAACCTAATATACCAATAAAACTGTGTTCCTTAGTTACACTCATCGGTGCTGGCCATTCTTGGACTTCCTTGGTCTTTAAAGGATCAATAGAGATTCCATCCTTAGAGATAATATGGCCAAGAAAAGAAATCTCCTAAATACAGAATTCAAAATTTCTAAACTTCCCATATAATTCATTTCTTCTAAGAGTCTTTAGAATAATGAAAAAGTGATTTTTCATGATATTCATAGCTTTTGGAGTATACCAAGATATCATCAATAAATACCACTACAAAGTCATCAAGATATTCCTTGAAAACCCTATTCATTAGATCCATAAAGAGAGAGGGTGAATCAGTCAATCCAAAAGGCATTACTGTAAACTCGTAATGCACATACCGGGTTTGAAATGCTATTTTCGGAATGTCTTTCTTCTTCACACAAGTAATTCTATCCTGATCGAAGTTCAATCTTTGAAAAATATTGAGCTCCATGAATTTGGTCGAATAAATCATCATTTAGAGGTAGGGGATACCTGTTCCTTATTGTTATTGCATTGATATCCCTGTAGTCAATGAACAACCTCATAGATGTGGATTTCTTCTAAAAAAAGGACAGAGGCTCCCCATAGAGAAACAATTGGATGAATAAATCCCCTATTACTCAATTCCTCTAGTTTTTTAATTTGTTATAGTAATTCCACAATGGCCATTATATAAGGGGTCTTTGATATGGTCCTTGAACCCGGAATTAAATCAATGGAAAACTCAATTTCTCATTCTGGAGGATGTCCAGGTAAATCCTCTGGAAACACAACAACATATTCTTTTACAATAGGTATGTCCTTTATTCGAACATTATTTTCCTCACCCATAATTATTTCATTCTCATCCTCCCCATTAATTGAATTTAGTAGAGCTACTGGGCGTGGATCTATATAAGAATCAGATGGTGACGTTTCTTCTCTAAAGATAAGGTACTACTTATCATCATCGAGAATTATAACCTCTTTCTTCTTATAAAAAATTTTCACATCATGGTATGAAAGACAATTCATAGAAAGCATTATATCAAATTCAATCATGGGTATGATGATTATATCAGTAGATAAATATCGTTTTTATGCCTTAATATGGACTGAGTCACAAAACATTATTGTAATGATACTTCCCTTAAAAGTTTTGACTGACAACTCCCTTTTCAAATCAAATTGGAAATATCTAATTTTAATAGAAAACTAGGAATATATGAAACAATGTGATGATCTAGAATCTAATAAGGCATTGGATAAACTCAAGGAAACCATTAAATTACCTACCACCACATATTTCAGAGCATCAACATCAGTAGTAGTGATCTCATAATCTTGTCCTTGATCCCTTGGCCTTTTCGGAGGTAAGTTTCCCTAACGCATAGGACATTCATTTTCATAATGTCTCAACTCCCTGCAATTGTAGCATTAAACCTTGGTAGCTTCTTTCTACCCCTTACAATAACCAGTAATATGGCATTTCTGTCCATATTTGCAGCATACTCCTTTTCCTTTTAGACAGGCACCATGGTGATTACTTCCACAATTATCACAGGGTGGAAATTAAACTCTTCCCTTATTCCCTATTTTCTTATTTCCTTTCCTAGAGTGTTCAGCAGATCTTTTCTTCTCTTTCTTTTCTTTAAAGTTATAAGTCCTAGAGAAATATTTTTATGTCTTGATAACACATGAGACAATATCTTCATATGATGAGAAGGATTATGAGAATAATGATCAACGAAGAAATGGTATTAAACCATCAAAGAAATGATCAATCATACATCTTGGGTTACCTATATAATCCGCAACATGCCTTTATAACCTTGTAAAGTTATCCTCATACTTTTCGATATTTTCATCCTCCTTTTGTCTCCGAATCAGAAATTGCCATTCCATATCCACTCGATGGTCATGCGGAAAGTATTTTTCTAAGAAAACAACTTTAAACTACCTCCATTCCATACTTGATACTTATTCATCCTCTTTTGTGTTTTGAATTAATGACCACTATTGATCTGCATCTCTGGTGAGGCGATAAACTGCCATGAAAACATTTTCCCTTTCGCTACTCCCCAATGCATGAAATAATTCATCTAAAGAAATTATCCATAGTTCAGCTAAAAATTGATTTATAGACCCATTTAATGTTTTTGGTGGTTGCCTAATGAAGTGGTCTAACATTGATCCTTTGCGTTGTGGATCAGGGTGCTCCATATGGGTACGTTTATTATTCATAACCTGCGTGAGTTGTCCTAGTATGGTGATAAGTTCATCAGCACCAGTTGCATCACCAACTCCACTATAATTATCTTGAGTAGGATGGAAATAATTACATGGATTATGTGTGATTATATAGTTTTCATTCCTTCCACTAGGCTCCATTTCTAAACAATGGCATACAATGGAATAGTTTATGAATCACAATATATAATTCTGAATTTTTGAAATATTTAACATAAATTTAATTGTTTTTGGATATAATTGATAATAATAAAAATGTTTTTTTTGAGGAGGTATATAGTCATAAATCCTTCATAATGGTTTGTAATGAAAATGAGAATTATCCTAAGAATATCCCCTGGGAGTGTCGTAACCAAGAGTGCAGCAAGGCCCATTGTCATGCACTAGTTCCCGTTTGAGTCTAGTTCAAAGAGGTGTTTTTGGGTTTTACCTCTAGGTACATCTTTTCCAGAGCTACCTCTAACTACTCATATCTAGATAGGTATGCATTTCTATGAAAACTCACAAAATCTCTACAGTACCAAAATTCTAAGAAGTTCTTATATACTAATCCTCAAAGTCTACATTATGGTAATGTGCTCTAATTAGAGTTTTTCTAAATCTTGTTTCCAAGGTTTGTACTAAACTTCCTCTGATTCCAACTGTAATTTCCCAACCCCAGTTACCCAGAGTTGGTGCTTTATTACATAACATTGGCACGATACAAGGAATTATTCCCTAAAATACCAATCATTTTTGTATTATTAGAAACAAGATACATACATAAGATCAACATTACAACTTTAAAAGAAACACAAAACTAATTTTTTCCATTAGAAACATCCAAGCCTCTTAGATTATTCCTGAAAGTCACTCATAACTAACTTCTTCATATCTTAGGAAAATGAAACATAAGAAATGGGTGATCTCAAATGATCAGTAAGGGTAATAAATAAAATAGAAGATAACATAAACATTATGCATGGTGAATAATTAAAAACACATGCCTTTACAAATAATAAACATTAACAATTTATGGTAGAAATATGAGTTGAGTAAATAATGCCATAATAAAACATATTCATGGGTATTATAATAGTTTAATAACCACTTGAATATTCTGAAAAATCGTGTCAAGGCCTCAGCCAAGATGTCTAAAAATGATTTAGGCCTCAGCCAAAACCAAATATAAAATAGAGAAAGGCCTCAGCCAATTACACATCTAATTTTATCATTATACCTACCAATGTACTAAGGAGCTATATCAGGCTCCACCCATCACATACTAAGTCTAATACATTCCATATATGAAAAGGATGAAACATAACTTAAACATTCGTATTAAAAATAGCATACAAAATGTCAATACTTTAACCATAAACCATGAATGGTATAAAAATTACACATCCACAGTCAAACATATCAAAAAATAATCAATACAATATGGGGGATTTGTATCATAATAAATATACTTCAAACAAGTTTAAAATCAATCAAAGGATGTTGACATAGATGAAATGAAAATTATTTGAAAGAAATACCTCTTTCTATGTTAAAACCATTTAATAGTCACATAATAATAAAATAAAACATATATTTCTAAAATATTCTTATAAGATTGTAAGGGAAGAATCCGTTATGTTATAACGGTGTAAAATATCTACACTTGTCGTATAAGTTAAATAACATTCTTACCTTAATTTTGTTGAAAAGGTCATAAAGTACCTTGTTTGGAAAACGGCGAAAAGATTCTATTCAAAACATATAAGGTTAAATATGGGTATAAATGAATTTATCCCATAGTATAGTAAATATTAAAAATGTTTTGAAATACATTTTTAAGAAAACATGGTTGTTAATGATAAAGAGGTCCCAGTAGATACTTATGTAAAAACAACCATAGATAATAAATAGATTGTGAAATTAACCATTACCGTGTACTTTTCCTTTGTCTAGGGTCCATTAACCCCATGTATAATAGTTAAATAATTTTTATTAAATTATAAAATAACTATATACATATCATATATGATCCTATAATATTTCTTTGTTAATAATATTTCATTAGTATCATCGTTTCGGGAGTTAACTGATTCATATTCCTTTATATGCTTGGTTATATAAGACATGTTTGTTATGTATAGGATGTATTTGATTCATATACATAATTTTGTTATGTTCATAAACATTATTTTTAGTTATCAAATGAAAATTATTCTTGAATGGTTACGATGGGGAAATGAATCTCATCGTGTTCATGGAGAGAGTTATTCGTTGGTACGTACGAGCGACAATATCATTATATTAATGGTGAAATCGTATATAATTGGATGGTATATCATATATACAGAATCATTAACATTTTATATTTATTATTTACAATAGTTACACACAATATTATACCCATAAAAATAATTAAGTGTTTGAATAACAAACTACACCATGATGTGGAGACGGTAAGCCGTACGTACACACGTATGGTGACTTTGTCATTCATAGGACGGATAGAATAATGAATATGGTTGTACCATATTTTTAATAACATCATAGTATGTATAAGGTACTTGATTTATTATTTTTTGTATCGAAACAACAAAAAATATAATGTGGACGAAGAAAATAACTTGAAAGAGGTGAGGAAATATTTACCCCTTTTTCAGGTTCTTCCTTTTGATTTGATCAAAAGGGATCCTTAGGTTAGCCTTCTGACCAAAAGAAGACATATAGGATAAAGGGAGAAAAGTTGGGAGGATATTTGGGTAGAGGTTTCATGATCCAAATGGCCTTGGAGGTGTGATTTTGAGAGAAGGGGAAGTGCCCTTTTATAAGATAAGTGAGGGTCACTTTAGGAAGATCTTGAAATATTATTTTCTAATAAAATAATTTTTGGTTTATAATTGATCCAAAATGATTTATTTAGAGGCTAAGGTGGGTTTGGGTCGAAATAATATCAACCAAATAGGTTTTAAATAGTTTTAGGTCACCATATTAACATTATCTTTTACATTTAACTCTTAGTTAAATAGTTTGACATTTACCATGTCTCTTTGTAATTTTATATTATATGGTTAATAAACTTACTATAAACTTCCAAGAGAACCCGTAGTGGTTCATTATTTATATATATAACTTTATATAAGTCTCCTTTTTGAACCATATATTTTTATGAATATTTTATCAATTAAGAATATATTATTTGTTTTAAAAACTCAATTATGTCAATTTTGACACTATTTAGTATTTGATTTTTTTTGAAATCCATTAAAACATTATCAATTTGAATAAAATTTCTTCAACAAACTCTAAAATTTCATAATAGCCTATAAAATTAGTGTAATTCATCATAAGTCTCAATTTAAATTTATTTGGATATTTATAATATCAATTATTTTAATATTTCATTAATAAGGCAATTACTACATCATCATTGTGTCCTAAGTAAATTAAGTTATTTAATTTCTAAAAATTATAAATAAAATATCATTATTTAGGAAATATTTTTATATTTCTAATGAATATTTATATTCTAATTTATATTGTGTGTACCCCTATATTAAAAATGGCTTAGTTATTAAACTTTGAATTTATCTCTTTTAACTCTTCTTTAAATAAAAAAATAATAATTGTCCTAATCTAATACAAGTGAACCAAAGGGGGTAATATATTATTCCTAAGGTTGTTTCTAGTCAAATTATACTTATAAAATATAATTAGTACATGTGTTAGTTTAATTATGATATCATTTTTACCCTTAATTACACAATTTACTTTTAAGTGGGGTAAATAAAATTCAAAAGTTACTATTTACCCACAAAAATTTCATCTTATTAAACCACATTTTACTTACGGATTTTGACCATGTCTCTCAGATTTTTGAAATTCAACTCATAGAAATGGAAAAATTATGTTTTATGCAAATTTGAAAATGCTCCTAGGAGGTGGGTAAAGATGGTAAAATGTTCAATAAAATTTTTATATATCTAAACTTATCATAAAATGACTATAATGAATTAAATTGAACTTATATAGGTATTATGTATCTATTTTAACCTAAAATAAATTTAAATAAAATAAATAATTATTTAAATAAAACATTGGTTTTAACTAATAACATAATGTTTTTCACTATTAATCAAAAATTGAATGTTTTCAGAAAAATATCAAAAATTCACCCTAAGCTAGTTTCGATTTTATGAATTCAAAAATGAAATCCATTTTGAAAAATAAAATTTTAAAAATTTTAAAAATTTGGTATTACTATTCATATTGGCTAGTTTGATTGGTCGTAGTGTGTTAGAACCTCGAAGTTGTGTACAATGCAATCTATTGCATTATTAAACGGGAAACGTACCATTGATGCTTGGGGTGTTAGAGTAATACCCTTATATAGTAGTTCATGAAAGTAGTTTAAAAGGTATATAGATACAGACCCTTATATTAAGTGTTCATGTGAGGGAAATATCCTCATTACCCTTACATAACATGTTTTATTAGAGCTTCGTAAAGGTAATTAGTGATTTACCTTTATAAAATAACTTCCAGTTAGTGGTATAGAAGGGTATTACACTTCTGCAGATCATCAACATAAAGGCTGAGGATAGTTATCCTTTTTAACAATGTATGCGTAAGGGTACAAGGAGGATACCTTTACATAAGAATGATTTCCTATATAAGGGAAAATAAGAAAATAAATTAATATTTTTTAAAAAAAATTAAAAATATTTTAATGATTTATAATAAGTTTATAAATAATCATAAAAGGTTTATTGGGACATTTTATTTTATAAAAGGATTATAAATTAATGAATTATAAATTATTTATAATTAATTGAATGTTTATGAAATATTTGTTTCGCAAAAATTAAATGTTAATATTTGAAATAACTTTTAACCAAACTATAATGCATAACTTATTCTGTAGAAATAAATTTTTTTAATTAGATATCATAACTGATAATTTATAAAGGGTTTTAAATTATGAAAAATTCCAAAATATAAAAAAATTACATATAAATTTGGAATTGTTGGTAATTAATTATTTTAAATTGTTAAAAATAAAAAGAGACCTTATTTGGATAGTATTTAAGACATATCAATAGTGTTTTAACGATTTATATGATCGAGGATTAAATAATGAATAATTATATGGTTTTTAGATAATTTAAAATGTTCAAATAATATAAATTGAATTTTAATTTTTCATAATTCATATAATATCTTATATTTAAAATGAAAATTCTATATAATTATTAATAAAAAATATTTCATATTATAATGGATATAAAATATTTATTTGAAAAATTATGGAATTTTCGTAATGTTAAAAAAACAAATTATAAAAGAGTTTAATAATATTTTTTTATTTATTAATAGTACATAAATTCTTATCTCATGTTTTTATATTTGAATTGTTTATTTATCTAAAATTTTATTCCTTGCTATATTTGTATTTAATAAATTGTTAAACAAATTTGAAGGATATGTATTAATTAGTTTATGTTGATAAACTGTTTCTAAATAGAGCTATCCTTTACATTCTAAATTTGATAATGAATTTTGTTTTCATCTACCTAGACCTTGGTTTGTAATTGAATTTATTAACATGAATTTTTTTGTTGAATATAATGTGTGAATAATTAGTGTTAAAGTTATGATGAATTTGACTATATATTGAGTAAAATATCATGAGGTATATGGACTTTGGGTAATACTACGTACCTACCTTAAGGTGTATTCCTTGTCTAGGTTGGTGGATAGGGTTGGATATTTACCCCTCCAGGCTTACTCACGTGAAGATTTTCAATCTCATATAACTCTATTATTTTAAATGAACACTTCATGAACCATATGCATATAATGAATCCTTATATATATTAATATGTTTGGATTTTATTTTTATGAGAGTAACACAAACTTGTGGGTTGTGTTAAGGGTTACACGTCAATATGGTTTGAAAATATTTTTTCTGAGGTAATATGTTTCCAAACTAAATTATTAAAAGAATGTATAAAAAAATTAATAACAAGAGATAAAATGGTTAGATAAAAATATCATTCATATAATAAGTGTAAGATTCCCTCCAAAGATCACTTTTTAAGAAATTGATCTTCTAATTTGGAAGTTTCACTCCAAAGTCAAGTTAAACTATATTATCCTAGGTAAAGAAATAAAGTAATAATTGAATATGTATTATCTTGTTAGGTAGTCTAATCTCAAACTCAGGTAGAAATAGAGTATACTTGGATAGAATTTTCTAGCATTTTTTTAGGTAAGACATAGCTGGATATCCCTAACAGTTAGGATACCCAAGGAATAGAGTCGAGTTTATCCATATGATGTGTGGAAAAATAATTTTCACTAATCTTTAAAAAAATAATATATGATTTTATGAGGATAATTCAATAGATAAATATTTATTTGGTGAGATTAACTCTAAATTAGAGTCATTTTTTTGAAATATGGATCATGGACCACTAATTATTATGATGATATTTCAAAAAGTGTGTCATCATTTTAGTATAATATAATTTATTAAATGTCTTTATAAAATGGTTAATAATAAATGATACGCCTCTAATAATATTTTATGTTATAAATAATATCATCATCATCATAATCAAGATAAAATTTTTTATCAATCCCTTAAAGAGGGATCTTAAAGTAAGTTACTCTTAGTACTGGTAACATAAGAAATGTTCTTAAACAATAATGGTGATGTAAGAAAAATTATTAATGAAAATTATTAATTTCCAAATAGTTACATCCTCAATAAAAAAGTTTTGAAGTTTCTTAGAAATGTATTATTGATGACTATGTAAGTAAAGAGTGATTAATTCAAGATTTTAAAGTCATTAGATGGAAAATTGATCATTCTGGTTAAGAAATTTATCTTATTTACTTCTATGAAAATTTTTCGACAATATGATTGAATTCAAAGATTATTTTCCCAATATTATAAAAGTTTTGGGAATATATATGAACTATTGATATGATTTGTAGGTTATAAATTATTGTATTGATAGTAAAAATGGTTAAAATTCCAAACTGTAAGAATAAAATTTCATTGAAAAGTCCAATAATAGTTCTTCAAGAAGCCAATAAAGGTTATAAAAACCAAGGGTTATCAGGAAGTAATAGTAAAATTTCAATATCATTAGATTATCCAACATATACCTAACTGGTTTTTTGAAAATCTAGAATTTCCACGTCTGGTTTGGATTTTATATAAAATAATTATTTCATTTTAACGGGTATATGATACTAAATATATATTTTAGAAGTGTTGAAAATATATAGGATTTTAGATTCAAGGGAATATTTTTGCGAGTTTGTATTTTAAATTCATCATGTACTGAGTTGTTTCATTTGAATGTAAAATATAGTGTCAAGTTCAAATGAATCGATGTAAACGATGTGTATCTTCATCTTATTTACCTTATGTTATAAAATAATTTATTCATTGATAAATAGTTTTTATTAACAACATGATAATATTAATTTTATACACATAGTTTATGACTCATAAATTTCTATAACATGTTTTGAGAAGTGGATTTGCTAAAAGTGTTTATATTTGATAATGTTATTATCTATGTATTTGTTATAATATGTAGTAATGTGTTACCATAAGTCATAATTCATATATTTTAATAAAATATTCTTTTCAAATAGAATTATTCCAATACAATTATTACCATATATTATATGAAAACAATATTATATTGTTCCTATCAAAATGAAAAGATGTCATGTCATAACATTAAAGGGTTTGTGTATATTAGAAAGATATTATGAATTTTTTTTCTGTCTAATAGGATAGTAAGAAAATTTCTGGACATAAAATATTTTCAATGTATATAAAATAATGGATTAAACCATCCAATATTTAGAATAAAATTTTATTTAATATCTGAAAAGGGTTTACACTACAAAAAAATTACTTGTACCGACATAAAATTAATTATGGATAATATTTGTGTAGGTAAAAATGTTTAATTAATAGATATTAAATTATATTTATACTAATTATAGTTAACAATTAATATTTTTACCAACAAATATATATGTTTATATTATATGTTCAATACCAAAAAATATTTTACAAACATTTAAATCAATTTCTTTATCAAAATAATTCTAACAATCGATTTACTAAAAAATGAATTTGTTATTAATAATTCTTATCTAACACAAATATTTTACCATTGTAAAAATTAATAATAATAAGTTATTTAATAATATTAAATATTTTACCAAAAAATGAATATATATATATATATATATATATATATTAGTAATGTATTAAAAACATTTCATTTTTTCAAAAAAAATATATGATTACTTAAAATATCTACAGTTTAATAATATTTATTGAAAATAATATATATATATATATGTGTGTGTGTGTTTATGAATAAAATAGCTTTTATATATAAATTATATATAAATTTATTTTATATGAATTTTTTTAAAAATCAATGATGATAATTTTTTAAAATTATCAATTTTATTATATAAATTATTATTTTCCTTGTCCTAAGAACCCCACACTACAATTTTCTTAGTATATTTTCATTCCATACAAGGTAAATTAAAAACCCTAAACTCCTCCCCTTGTCAAACAACTATTTTTAAAATTCCTCACCTTCCCATTAGATTCATCTAGATCAGACGATATTCATATCACATTCATTCATTCCCATGTTTTTTACTTCCATCACTTGTATCTCCTCCGATCCCATTCCCATATAGATGATATATTGCCTATCCCCACAAGCCTGGATCAACACTTCTATCACCATTAACCCATACACCAATTCCCAATAATCTCCATCATAATATATAATCCATCCCCAATCCTCACTTATCCCTTTGACTCCCCCTTATTGCATCTCTGTTCTGGTGGCCCCAACATTGGTGTTCTATAGACACCCATGTCAATATATGTTCCATTATCTTTACAACCTTTTATAATGATAGTGCGTTTCAAGGATGATGTAATTAGGATTCACAAGAAATTGGTCCACGTTTGAGCTTCTTATTAGTTATGTGGTTCTTCTCATTATTATTAAAGAAATTGAAACCACAAGTATCTTGTGTTTGAAATGAATTTTAGTTGGGTATGGTGTGAAATACAAATGAATATAATTTTATAGATTTTTTTTATTTAAAAAAATGTTGATGATTGAAATATCAAAATCAACTTAAGTAATTTGATTTAATACATGGTACTTCTGCATTCATCATGTTATCACTTTCATCACGGCTCAGCTAGAATGCTTGAAAACATAATATAGTTACATTGTTCTCATTACATGATAATAAAATGAAAATGAACTTCATAATTTTTTTTAAAATTTCAGTTATTATATTTTAGGAATGGTAAGTTACTTCCAAAATTTCTAAGAGACATGTAATATATATTTTTCATCCATTTGTTGGATTTTATTTTTCAAATAGTACATTTTCTAATTTTTTTATTTTATATGATTTAAACTAGAAGTATATTTTGTTTGGAATTCAATTATTGATGCTTGTATATATATCAATTATGTAGGTGATATTTTTATATCATTTACAACTATACATATAAAATTTTATTAAATCATGATAAAAATTTTACATGTTCGAGGTGATTTTTGTTTCAATTTTTCATTTTGTTTATTTTTACATTTTTTATTTCTTCAAAAAGTAAATTTTTATCTCTGGAATTTGAAAATGCCTAATCTATTGAGTTGTATTTGGAAATTTCATTGTTTATTTTTTCACATAGATGTTCCATCCATACTAATATTCCTTTATTTTTATCAATATGATTTCATTAGATTTTATGACTTAAAATATAATCATTATATTTTCAATATGATTTAGATCGCTAGTTATATATTCAATATATTTTTACAATATCTTCATACTATATTGTTCAACCAGGTCCTGAATTTTTAATTTCAATATTTTTTAAGTAACTAAAATTATGATTCTAATAAAATAAATTCTCTATATTCCTTTTATATTCTTCTAAATTGTGTAATTTCAATATCACTCTAAATATTAGTACCGTAACATGTTTTATATAATAACCTGTATTATGCATTTTATTTTTAATAATAAATATTCATTCTATATATTCTGAATATATGTAATGTTAATTATATTTGTAATATGAAATATTCATATTCTTTTAATATTAGATATTAATATATAATATATTTATTTTTCATTTTGAAGTGGTATTAAATATGAATCAATGTATTATTCATTCTATTGATATATTAATTTTGTGTTTTGAAATGATTTGAAATATGATTCAGTGAATTATTTATTCTATTGATAAAATGAAATATTAATTTTTTTATTAATATTCAATATCAATATATAGGATATTAATTATTTTTCTAATATGAAATATGAATTATATTTGTTCTCTTTTTAATATTCACTATGCATTTTGTTTCTTCTTAATATATGGAATATGCATTTTGTTGTCTTGATATATGCAATATTACATATGTAATTTTACTTCATAATATATTAAGTATTAAATAAAAATTAGGATTATTTATAATAATATACATGTGATATGTATATATAAAATATGAAATACAAATTTTATTTTGATATTCAATAAAAAAAATATATAATGAATTTTTTTTCCATATTAAGCATTAATTCAATTTCTATAAACATTTTTATTGATTATAATATATTTTTATTGGTAAAATAATATTGACAAAGAAAATAAAAATTAGTTTTATCCCAAGGGGATAGAATAATGAAGTATAAAAAGATAACAATACATTTTCAAAATAGTAAAAAAGTGTAGTTCATAACCAATTCTTATTAAAAAGAAGGAGATATATGAAATGAAATGAAATATAGAAAATAATTAGTGAATCCTTACCCTATATCACCTATCAACACCTTGAAAGGTGAAGTTATGATCTACCATGTGTATGGTCTAGAGTTAGTATCCCCATTTAGAAATTGTCTCCCAAGCTTGGTCCCTATTTTGAAAAAGAAGGCCTATTTTTTACCAACTTCAACATCAAGAACCATTAACATCAAAACCAAATAAATTATTCTATACATTCAGTTCAATCAATATAACCAAATAGTAATATGTATCCACAAATCAATTCGTTGTTGAAAACTCCCAAAAAACACATTGACTTTAAGAATTTTCATTAGATGTGGAACATTCTGTTGAAAAAACAAAAGTAAAGGTCCGCTGGCTTGTGACATAACTACACCCAAATTTTTACATTTATACAATACATAAAATACATTTTAGTAGAAATAAAAATTATAATATTCAAATAATTTGAATGCTCCAACCATTATATAATTAAATACCTAACATTCATACTATATATATACCAACCAATATTATACTCTCAAATCAATGTATTGAAAGAAATAATAGATAAAGAATGATTTAGACTAGAGTCTCCATATTTTTGAATCATAAAATAAACTCTATGTTGTGCCCTATTATTTGATCTATAATATTATAATGTATAAAAATCATTTTGAACCAACTAACAAGATATGAAGAAAAACTAGTACAGTTCACGAATCATGATGAAATTCACTTGATCGAATCAACAGGCAATATAAAAAATTATCTCCATCGAAAATCAAAAGTGGTACAAAAATAAGGTATTACTGGTTTTAGATAATATTTTCCATAACATTTTGAAAATTATCAAATTTTTCTGGAAATCATGTCCAAATATATTTTCTTTATCTTTAAATTTAAGTCTAAATCTATACTCAAACATCTGTTCTAATAAATGAAATAAAAAATAACAACCCCTCATTAATGATATTGAATACAGTGAACCAAATATGAAATATAAATAAAATTAATTAGTTCTCTATGCCTTCAGCAACCTTCTTGGTAACTATAACTTTTATATCTTTACCAAACTCATAGTTATATGTATCACTAGATAACATCAAGGTGGTTAGTAAGGAATCCTAGTGATTATTTTTTTGATAATAGAAGGGTAACTAAACTCATATCCATGAAATAAATACAACATCAATTATTAAACATGAATATGTTTAAAAAAATCAATTGATAAAATCAATTATCCTATGAATTCATCCATAAAAAATATACTCTTCTAATTTTTTAAACCAAATCTCCTATAAATTAAGAACCCACAACAAATTATAAACCCAAATATGATATAAATGATTTTTTGCCCCTATTGGAAATTGTTATTCCCAAAAATCATTCTTCCCTCGAATATTCATTATAATAATTCTCCCACCACATTCAAGTATACCATCAAAAATTTGTAACAATGAAAATAAAAAGGGGGAACAAATTATTAAAATAATATTTCTACACCCTTATTATTACTCAATGTTTTTTTTCAAAAATCTATTGATGATGTGAAGGGCCTTAACCAATCCTACCAATGATTGGTCATTACACAATTTTTATTGAAAAATTAATCAAGTTTATTATATTATTCCTCTATGGATTCCATTTCATGATTATCATTATCACCCCTACTATTCATATTGAAATCCTAAATAGATAGGTATTCCATTTTATCTTAGACATGATCTACTTTGAAACATTTTCAATTATATAATTTTATTCAGAATTATCATTATTGGTATCTATTTCTTTCATCAGGATCATGTTTAGGTGTGATGAAAATAAAAAAAAATCTCATCTTCTCTGCACAATATTTTTATCATATCCTTCCTTAATTTCAACTCTAAAAGATATTTTTATTGGAAAAATCTAAACAAGTGTCATCAAACACAGATCTATTAATGTGAGACATCATGGAGTATCTATCATGAAGCCTCCACACCTATTAAGATATATTAATCTTCCCAAGTAATGACATTGTTTGGCACCTTCACCTATACAAACTTTTCTCTGAATGGAAATAACATTAATCTCATAGGAATGGTTTACATGGGAATTTAATTTTTAATTGAAGGTGATTTCTATGGAAACCTCACTCCACCATCAATCATGGTCAGTCATGATTAAGAAAAAATACTAATCTTAAACCAAAAATTGTGTTCTTTGATAATTTATGCATTAAATATATCATGTTGAAATCATCAATGTTTTGGAATTTATAATAACCCCTCTCTCTTATCCCTATTAAATTTACATCAGATGAAGAGTACATGTGGAGCTCATGATCATATTGCTTCTACATGAGTTGATATGAGATAAATTCATGTAGGTCATGAAACATCCCCCTCTACCCACTTTCAATATCCATTATCAATTATAAGTATTTTAAATAGGAAATATCAATATAATATTCCAACTAATACATTTCAAGGTCTTGAGCTTCATCATCCATGATAACATCAAAATCGGGGGAGGATTCTTGAAGTACATGTCAACTTCTTTTCTAGTTCCCAAAATGTGATCAATGTATAATAGAGATTGGTGTGTGTGTTCAAGTGAGGTTATATAATTAAAATTGATAACTACAGGTTTGGTACTTTTCGATGGGAATTTTTTATAAATAACATCCTTTTTAATGTTATAGTTCAGGCTTTTCACCTACTTTTTCATGATAGGGACTTTGACCATATTTGTGGTTCCTTTTTATTTTTGATATTTTTATTATTTTATTTTAATTATTTATATTTAATATATTAATAATAAATTTATATTATATATAAAAATTGATATTTATATAATAATAAAAGATATGATAATTTAGATTTATATAATTTATATAACAATAAAATAATAATAATTATTGTTACTGATAAAATATTGTGGTATATACATATAATTTTCATTCAAAACATGTATTATTAATTTATATTTATTATTGGTACTGGTTATTATAACTTAAAAATCTACTATATGAATCTATCGCTAAAAATTTGGACCAAAAAATATATTATATGTTGGTATTATTATAATTTATTTGAAATATTTTATCTCTGGATTTAATGTTTAGCGATAGAGTTATTTAAAAAAAATAGCAACATGGAAATATATGTTGGTAATATTATTTAACAATTAAAAATATACTTTTACCAACAAATTTTCCCATGATGGAAAAAGTAAAATATATTTTAGTGTTAGGAGGACCGATAAAAAATAACGTAAGTAGTAAAGTTATTTGAAGGAAAAAATATGACGGAATAGGGTTCCAATGATGATGATAATGAAAATATAAATTGTTTTGTATAGACAATATAAGTAGACATCGAAACATTTCATGTTATGAAGTTAATACGTTTGAATATGTTCAAGAAGTTTAATAGTGTGGAATATGATTCCAATTTCTCACAATTATTCAAACTAGCTTACTTCATGGATGTTTCTCACTGAAGAATTTAGTGGGATATTTTTATCATATGGTCACATAAAGATGTAAAGTGGATTACATATTATGTAATGTGTTAACAGAACCCAGAAACTATATCAAACATAAGCATAATCTACAAATTTATCATATATGATATAAAAACCAGTTCTTTTATT
Source organism: Viscum album (assembly GCA_963277665.1). Lineage (NCBI taxonomy): Eukaryota > Viridiplantae > Streptophyta > Magnoliopsida > Santalales > Viscaceae > Viscum > Viscum album. The sequence continues at coordinate 401,227,808 of OY728148.1, forward strand.
ATTTTTGAAATTATTCTTAATGAGTCTAAGAATATTAAAATATATCATATTAAAGGAAATCCCCATTTTATAATTCATTCATTATGGATTTATAAATGTATATATAAATATATATACATTTCATGAAGTGAAATGATAATTAACCTCTGAATGTATGACCTTGATTTTATCCCGAAACGATGTTTGTAATGGTGTATTATAGGTTATGAATAAATTTTAAGGTCGGAGTGGATAGGATTATTGTATATAAGTACAAAATATGATAATGAGAGACAAAATAAATAATAAGACACTTTGTGAGCACTAGATGGCGTAGTATGTATACCACATGAAGTTTTATAAAACTATATTTGGTATTTTAGGATTTCATGGATCTTATTTATGTACCCACTATCTAATATTAGAGATATTCCTTTACTAATAATATTTATAAATTGATACCCCACTTGAACAAGTATACAAATTATCTTAACCAATACGGGTCTGGTTGGGTATTTTTCTAATCATTTTTGGGTTGGATATTAACAAATATCAGATTTTTCATCTTGTATGATGAGTATGAAATTATGGATATTAATTGATATAGACCACATATGTGTGTATACACACCAAGATATTGTATATCTATCTCAATAAGGAACATGTGATGCGATTATCTATAAGGATAAATCAAATGTGATGTATTCATCATCCAGTTTTGTCTACACTTAGAGAAATGAGAACATGAGTGTTAGATATATGGGATTAACATGTTTTGTGTATCATGGTCACTCATGGTCTTGAAAAAAAAGAAAATATTTTAATGAAGGTTGGCATATGATGTAGACTGGTGGATATAGGTATAGAGATACATGTTTTTGATAAAGAACATTCAAGAGCCTTTTATAGTTTTAGTATACTTGACTCTTTTTTTGCAGCCACTCTTTTCTTTTATATATGGATCCATATATTCCTATTTGTTTTTAATTATATAAAGGATTTTAGGGCCACACATTCTAGTTGACTAAATGAGGTTTGATTTTGACTCATAGAGCTAATCAAAAAGGGGTTTTGAGTTAATTCCAATTTTTTTTGTATGTTTATTCACAAGGTAATAAACATGATTTGATTCAAAGTAAAGATAATAAAATATTTCCAAAAGTTTTTTGGATAATATAAAAAAGGTCATTTGAATATGGTTTCAAAAGTTATTGTATATGTTAAAATATAAGGCTATGTAAAAAAAATCTATTAGGCTTTAGTGAAAGTGGGAGATTGATGGAGATATGATATAAAGCTAAAATCACACACACACACACACACATATATGTTATATATATAGATATTATCAATTTTGTATTGTATGAAAATTATGATTTGTATGCACCTAAGAGTATATAATATTTTTATAATATGTGATTACATAATAATGATAACTATTATATATATTTTGTTTCTCCCATATATTCTAGGATTCAATAAACCATTAGACCATGTTAAATGGATGAGGGAGTAAATAAAAATGAAGCATTATTTCATTTATTCACCAAACATGGAATTTTTTCTTCTATTTTAATACATTAATAAATGAGACAAAAATTAAATAGAGTATTTTATGGAATATATGAATCCATTCAATGAAATTTATGAGTAGTGGGTGATTATTTGTAGGCTTATTCGAACCACCCAATACATAAAAAACATTCTTTATCTTCCTTATTTTCATATCAGATTCTAGAACATTGTGAATGGAAGAAAAAAATTCATCCCAATGTTGGATGATTAGGAATGGGTTGTGGATAACTATAGGGGCAGGGAGATTTCATTTTCCCCTATGAATATCTTCATAAGACTCATCATAAAATTATCAAAAAGGTTTTATTGGTTCTTTGGTGTAAGGTACACATATTTACAACATGTTCCTCATTAAAGTTTTTACATAGGATTAATATTATCTTTCATGGAGATCCTTGAATTTGGTTACAATTTTCTTTAGTTGGGTCTAATATGTGAAATTAGATTCATATAATTAATGACAAATGTGGGAAAAATAGGACCTAAATCCTATAACAATACCTCATAATGAACCTATAAAACCAAATCCATCACTATAAAGTACTCAACTATAAATGAAACACTCACACTAGTTACCTGATAATGACACCAAGGGTCCCCCATTTCTAATACAACATTAACCGAGCCTCAAGAATATATAACCAATTCAATGAGTCATGAACGCACCTAGTGGATATCACCATTCACGGGGAACCATCATATAAAAACCCAAATTAGGTGATTGAAAATAATTACAGCAAAATTTTATTAAACTTAAAAAAATCAATAACCATATACCTTCTAGATACACCCACTATCTTTTGTTTCAATAATTAAACTAAAAAATCACTAATGATAGCCCAAGTGAAAGCATATATGAAAATATCATAGAGTTTCTGAACAATAAGGCTTAGAATATGAAAGATATCCATACTAGAATCATAAGAAAAATTTCATTGTCTTCTGAGAAGAAACCACCCACTAGGGAGAGTAACCCTCAAAAACATGCACCTCATAATACTCCACTTCTATAAGAGAACATTTATCACCATGAAAAAAACTATACACTAGTTACAAAACTCTTGGATGGGGTCGAATAGTGGGGAAGGTTCTAGATCCACAATTTATTCCATGTCTGGGTAGAGTTATCAACAAGAAGAACTATATCTATGTGATAAATAAAATCACCCTGGGTTTCATCCATATGAATTGAATTTCCACTTTTCATTAAGACATTTATGTGATTCTTAATCTAAATGAAAACAACATGAATTAAATCCATTCATACATCAAAATTTAATTCAAATATTCTCAAAATAACCAAAGGTATAAAACAAAGGGCAAAAATTACCATAGAAAACATACATTACAAATCTAGTTTAAAAAAATACATTTTTGAAAGGAGTATGACAAATCATTTTATAACGTCATATATTATTTGAAAATATACCATCATTTTTAAAAATTCATCTCTATATAAAAAACTGAAAAAAAAAATTATCTCACCTTTTAAAATACAAACTTCCATAATAGGGAACATAAAATATTAACTTAAAATAATTTTTCATTTTAAAAAACTATACAAACATTAATTAAAAATCAGAAATTTTTGATACATATTATAGTAGTCACAATCCTTTCATAAAAACCATAAAATATGGTTTAAAAACTAAAGCAATTATTTAGAGTCTCAATACTATTTTCTTTAAAAAAATACTTTTAATACAATAGAAAAACCTTTTTTGAACATCCCATGAAAGTCAAAACATTTTATAAAAAAACTAGAAACTTCATTTACCTAACTAATTTTTTCTCTAAATCATAAAGATAGTAAACAGGGAATAAAAACAAAGGGAATTAATTTATGATGAAAAAGGGGGAAAAACATCTGATATAAAAAATAAAATTATTCATGTATTTGATATATAGATTGGAAAATCATGCACTAATTGTGAAACATATTCTGAAATTGTTATCAGAACCATCTATACGGGCTTAAAATAGTTTACCAAACTATTAGTTCTAAATATATATATATATATGGTTATTACTCTATTTTGACAAAAATAAATAAATATACCCACAAAATACCTAATATTCTCACTAGGCAACCAAATATCATCCTTTGAAAAAAAATCTAAAAAAATCAAAAACAAAACTTAAAATCAAGACCTGTGTCTTGAAAACATTAAAATACACAAGTTTTATCATGAAATGTGTTGATCTGGTTACCTATAATGATCTAACTCTTAATTATAATTATGATAGTATCCCTTTTATACAAAGGTACGCCCTAAATAACACAAGGGAACTCTGATACAATTCTGTATTGAACTGGTCTTGGCTACCACAGAATCGGTACCTAATTTGATCAATAATAAGGCTCAAAGAACATTCCAGATATCCATGGGATGAAAACTAGTTCTAGGTTATCAAAATATGAAACTAGTGGATTAATTTTACATAAAAATTATAGTAGTAATATATTGGAAACTACTAATAATTTTGAACAACATATTCATATAGTAAACATCCATACATATGAAATAAATAGCTTTAAATAAAAAACTAAACCAAATGAGAGAAATTGAAAAATACATCCAAATGTGACAAAAAAAATGATCCATACCTTTTTAAAATATACAGTTAAAGATAATAAAAAATTATAATCATTATAAAAAATTCTCATAGATGAATTGGTTGATATATATAACATAAAAAATAAAATAAAAAACCCAATATGCCTGCAAAAAAATCTCTATGTGACCCATGATAACTAACCATATCCCCACATGTCCACTAGTAAAATAAAACAAACCATAATTGAACTGTGATCACAAATTGGGTACCAATATAAAAGTATTTGTAGTTTCATATACATGAAAACATTTTTATGTATGGTGTTAGTTGAACATTCCTTGTATGATTTCACTAAAGAGTCCATGACATTACTTTTATAAACAATTCCTCTAATTATATATTGAAAAAATTTATAAAATAGGGTATTTCATATATATACTATACTAAAAACAAATTTCATACAGTATATCTTTTCTAAAACCATAAGTTAAATCCAAATTAAATAAATCATAACTTTCCTTATAAATATTTTTCCAAATCCCCTTATTGAAAAGGGTCATATTACACAATTTAAACTAAAAAACACCTTCAAAATATTCAAAAAGGTGGAATTACTAATTTATTTATTCAAAACAAAACTATTTTTTCTTCTTTCAAAACATTCAAAATTTCTCTTTTAAGAAATATGAAAAATAAACTCAATCACAATAAACAAAGGCATGTGAATAAAAAATGCACCATCACATCAATAAAGAATAATGTAAGTAAATAATAGTAAAAATCTATCTGAAAAAACAGTTATATGATAAGGTGATAGATAAATGAAAATGAAATCTCTATGATAATACCATCAATCAATGAATAAGTGTTATGGGTAACTTGAAAGGTCTAAGAATGAGATAGTATTAGACATACCCAGGTTAATAATGTTAGTATATCCTACACACAATCTATCACTTTCCTACCTAGGGTCTCATGACATGTCAATGTGAAGGTGATCAGTCAACCTAGAAAAATGATCAAGGAATAAATAATGGTTTGTAAATAATAAACCTCTTCTTACCTATAACACCCTCTCTCAAAATTTACCCTTTCACATCCAGGCATAATAATCAAAATAATAATCAAATTTGAAACCCTTAATAAGGGATCATGTTTAGGGATAACAAAATAGTAATAGAATCACAATCAGGGTGTACAATCATAAAATAAATCCATTTCAGAATGTGAATACATGGAATATAAAACCAAATTTGGAAAATAAACCAAGTTACAAATATATAGTTCAAAAACCACAAAGAAAAACTACTTTTAACTTTTCTCTTTCCTCTCTTAGGATTCATATGAAGAGAAAGATTTTTATTTTCGTGAAAAAACCTTAAAAATGGTTTAATCTCTTTATAAATCCTAATTGGACCATAACCCATATTTTCAACTTAAAATTCCATTAAAATTGTGCTTTAGTAATTTTCACCAACAACTTGCCTATACAAAACTTTTAGTTCAAAACTAATATAACAAATTCATTGAAAAACCATGATTACATTCTAGGAAAACTTTTAAAACATTTAAAAAACCCATAATGAGGATTAATAATATGATTAACATGATAAAACTGGTTTTATAAAACCCAAACATTTCATGACTTATGAAATGATTGAATTATATAGAAACACCTACCTAAATCAAGTAAAACTCACTCTACTTCTATGGTGGGAGCCCAACTAAGCATGGAAATGAACTCTAAATGACCTAGAAAACTAGATCCCCTTGATTAGACATATCCCAAACCCTAAATTTATCATATATAATGATTAGATTTCCCATGAGAAATAAAATAAAGGGTACATGGATGAAAGGGGGAATGAAGGAAGAATAAGTGGAAAGGATGGAATGACCTAAATTATCCACATGAAATTAGTAAAGGAGATGCTCCAAATCAAAGGAAATACAGGGGAATATCCATTAGGAATAGACCTAGTTTGGATGAATGAAAAATAGAATAAGGGGATAACGCCTTAAATATCAATAGGGGTAAAATTATAACATCACAAAATTTAAAACTGGGTAGGCAACCACAATGACATAGACCCATCTATTATATCACAATTCATACTTCTATGTGGTTTTATGTTGCTTCCTCTAGATATTTGGCTTATATAAAAACCATGGAGGTAGAAACATAAGTCCAAAACCCCAATATACTTCATCATATCCCTCCATCTCAATGGAAAAAAGTATCACTCAACACTACCAACACAGTGTAGTGCACCCCGTTTTGTTGTGCCCATCCTCCAATTATGTAATTTTGAAAAGGAAAGAAAAAATGCCTCAGTATAAAAACAAACCCTACATGGTGAAACCGCTATCCAAAAGCATGGAATTTTCCTATAACTTAATATCTAAAAAATCAAGGATAAAATTTGTAGGATGGCCTCCCTTGGTCCTAGAATAGATTGTTGTAGTCTAGGCCTATAGATTATTGGGTCTTCCAAAAGAACTTGGAGAACACACAAAACACTATAAAACTCCAAAAATTCCAAAATAACCATAATGATATATAATATTAACTACTACAATAACATGATGGTGTCAAAATAATTCCAATTAATTTAATTAAAAAATTATTCATGATATAGAATTTATAGTTAAAGATATTAAATGTACTTTATGAAATAATGAATTCAAAGGAAACTATAATGTCTCCATTTGAATATCAGAATTAAAAAAGAAATAATTGAATTTCTTGTTTATATTTATAATGAATTTAGTGGATGGATCTATTTAAATATATATTCCTTCATATTTTTAATACAATTACACAATATATATGGCTTACTTCCATTTAATATGAATAATTTACAACTATGATAATGGCTTCCATCATTCCTAAAAGGTTAGAAAAAAATGGTATGAATATAAACCAATATGAAAAGTATTCATTACCCATTTTAATGAAACATTATTTTGGTCAATGTAGACTCATTTTTTATATTTTAATAGATAACTCATATGAAAAATCTCTATAAACTTCTTTTATATATAAAAACACCTTTGAATTAGTCCACATTAATTCATCACATAGTGAAGCTATCATTACACAATATTATGAAAAATATTTATATAATGAAGTTATTATATCATATTTTGAATCATTTTCACTTACCGTGACGTTGTCTGTATTATTTGATTATCCGCTAATTTTAACAATTTTGGTTTCTAATGCACACTACCAAACAAAAAAAATCTTCCACATAAAAATTAAGAGATGATTAAATAATAATATAATAACATTAAAATATTATTATAACACCAATAAACTATAGTTTTAAGTGTAAATATTTAAAATATAAAATCTTAATAACGATTTTTAACCTATAATGCTACCTTGCAACATCTAAATATAAATTCCATTACAAAATTCCTACAATAGATTTTCGAAAAAATAATATCTAAATGGTGAATTTTTATTTTAGTAAATTTTAATATTTTGTAGATAATTATCTGTGTTTTTCAATGCTTAAAAAATCACCTCAATTTGGAATATTTTCTCAATTTATCATCAAAACATAGAAATAAAAACATTCTATAATTTTTAGAATTATGAATTATTTGATTCAGTGACTTTCGGATTATTTTTAAACATAAAAATGACAAATTAAGAAATTTTTATAATTGAATAAACTGTTGATAAACTTATTATAGTTACCATTCAACAAAAATATGAGAATTCCATTGTTTGTATCAGGAGTTATGGCCAAAACACCTTAACAAAAAAATCTAGAAAATGGATAGTGAAACCATAGTCACCCTATGGGTTGGAACATAATTTATTAATTGAAACATCAATGTGATCTATATTGAAATGAAAAAAAAGAACTTGGAGGATTCTCTATGTGTTTTTGAACAATCTAAAAAAATTTAAAAATGATTAGTGGTCTGAAATGAATGTATAACACTAGAGAGACATCATGGAACTTGTATAATATGTTATGAGAAATATAAAACTGAATTTTTATGTGAATCCAAACAAAAGAACATATAATTTAATCAGCCCAAATACTTTTTAAAATAAAATATAATGTGAAAATAAATTTATGAATAATAAAATGAAATATTTTTCTCATTTATTAAAACAAAATAAAATGAGAATGATCCTTCAATATTCTATCCCTATTTTGTAATTAAAAAAAACACTTCTATCAATTTATAAAATCATTCATAAATATTTAATCTTAAATTATAAAAAAATATAAACATACAACCTTCAAACAATGTATAAGTAAATAGATAAAAAAATTAACATTCTCCTATATATATTAAATAAATAAATATAATTTAATAATCTAATAGTAACATGACAATAAAAAATCATGAATTAATAAAAATATCACGTTTTTTATACTGGAAAAGTATAACAGAAAATTAAAAACTAAAAAAATCAATCAAGTAATAACATATATTGAAATTTTGAGAAAATTTTACAATAAACACTCCCTATAAATTGACAATGATAAAGAAGTGTATACACACTTCCAATGAACTCCAACTGGAAAATACTATTACTATAATGAGCAATGAATCTCACAGAATATATTATAGGGAAATAAATTAATGAATTAAAATTTAATTACCAAAACATTTCAACACATTCCAGTAATATTTATTAGATAAAACAACAAAAACATGAAAAATATCCATTAAAAAACAAATAGTTTAGTACAATCTAGTGTACCAGAAAATATATATTAAAGGGTATGAATTCAGGCTAATCCAAAACAATTTAGCTGGGTATATAAACAAAATTAGTTATAAATCAATTCATAATTGATCCCTTCAGAACCCAAACTATATAAATTTTAGACACACTAACATTATATGAATTCTTTTCAATAAATTCCTTCTTATGGATAAGTTATTGTGTAAATATAAAAGAAAAGTTAAATGAATAATGACTATATAATACAAATATAATATTGTTAAAAATAAAAATATTAGTACTTTTACCACCTACAAATTAGTATTCATAATTTTTAGGATCATTACCGTTGTATACAATACAGTTTAACTTTATTAATTTCCATTTATAATGAAATAAACTTATCTATATTCTCTCTCCCACTACAAAATTTATCAAGTGATTCATTTAAAATTTAAATATCATTATTATGTTTCTCATTATTCTTTCAAACCACTAGTAAATCATAAAAACGTTATTATTAGTGCAATAAGTAGTATTTTATAACTTCTCATTCTATTCCCTTAGATTAGAAAATTATCCACCATAATATTATGACTCTTTTTAATTATTTTATTCTTTATACTGAGTTTCAAAAGCTTAAAATACAAATCAACACACATAACTTTTAGTTATTGATAATATAATATGATATAATAGATTTAAAATATAGAGAATAAATATTAATATCCCCATACATTAAGAATAGTTTTTATTTTTTTAACCACTCACTATAGAAGAATCCTTTCCAAAAGGTCCTCATGGATAAAATAAAATTGATAACACATGACTGCAACATATTAAGAGGATTAGAAATCATAATATTATTCAATAAATTTTAGAAATTAGTTCTTAGGGGTTTGTAAATACCCAAAAACATTTTGTGATAAGGGAGACTAATAAAAGTCCCTTAATACACATAAAACCCCAAAATAACCAAAAGGGGAAAATAATAAAAATCACATTTAGTTACAGATAAATTAGAGTCATGGTCAAAAATAAAATGGAAAAAGTACTACAAAAATAGAAATAAAATACTAAAAATAAAACAAAATATTAAAAAACCCTTAATGAAATAATAATTAATTAAATTAAATAAATCATACAAAGATCAAAAATACACCACACACATATTTGTCTTGGAGCACTTAGGTTTCACTTGTTTGGTACTACATCACATTTATTATTGTACAATAGTAAATATGATTCATAATTTCATAATTTTTAAATGTTCACAAAAACATAATTTCTAACCAAATTATCTAAATCAAATTCTTATAACTTTATGGTTTCAATAATATAGTTCAATTATCAATACCTATATTTTATAAGAATACCTCCAACATATTATTATAGTATCCATAAACACACACATCAAGATATAGTGGTCTCAGTGGATTTGGATTATCCAACAACTCCGAAAATTCCATAACTATAAATAGATCTTTCATTTAGGATGTACAAGGTATATGATATAAGTTAGATTAAAACATATTGTATTAATCAAAAGATAAGTAAATAGAGAAAATGCATCCAAATATGATCATTTTTAAATACTAAATTTTAGGTATAAAATAGAGTAACAATAAATAAAAATTATCCAAAAAGAGTAGAAATGTATAAGAAAAGTAAATTAACATGAAGATAAAATAATTTAGTGTGTTTAGTAAAATCCATAATCCACTATTTATTATCTCCCCAAATCCTTGAGACATGAGAACATGAACTAATGGCCTCACATTTAAAGGGAGTGATGGTATTTTGTAATAAATACTTTTTTAACCCTAGAATAAATATCCACTACCTTTTATGGGATAAAAAACTCACCATACCATTATAAGTGGTAGTATAAACACTCTTACCTTTAATAAGTAGAGGTGAAACCTATGTTTACATGATTTTTATTTAGGTAATCATATCAAAAACATCCTTTTAATGGGATGAATAACCTATGTGTTAGTTAGTATTGGATGGAAGATCTATCACATGGATAGCATCAAATAAATTTTGGAACACAAATTAAATGCAGATGTGGTGGACTTGGGTTATATCTAGAGAGGGCAGTGTTTAGGGTGTGTTTATCACTTTTTTAGTGGGTTCGGAATATGAATTAAAAATTCTAATTGTAATAGTTTTTAATAGAATTTTTGAAAAAGTATCATAACCCTTGATATTCCCTCATATCTTTATAATTCAGGATTTCATTATTTTACTCTCATATATTATTTCTAACAAAGTTAAAACTAATTTTATTACCCTCTCTTATAAATTTAGGATTCAATTGGGGAGTAAAAAATCATGAATACCCTAATATCGCATAGCAAGGTGAATGGGGACATCCAATCACCCTCATATAACCCCAATACTCATGATCACAATTAATGGAGAGATCCTAAGTGGAATATGTGTGAGATAAAATAAATATAGCAGAAGAATTCAAAATTTATAGATGTAATAAAATATCCTAATGTTTAAGAATTTTAAAAACTTACACAGATATAAACATAATAGATATTTATTAAAAATGTATAATTCATCAACTAGGGAAAGGGGAGTCTCCTTGGATCAACCAATAATGTCTTAGTGCGACATCATTAGAGTTATAACAACACAATTAAGAGAAAATAAGGGAAACAACAACACAACATATTGATCTAAAAAAATATTATTTTTTTCATTTAGTGAATAGTTCTCAATTTATAGAAGAATGCTTAGAGAATTTTTGCATACTATTAAATTTACCACATGATAATCAACAAACTTTTTATACTTCATTGGTCATTCCAGTACATCCTAGATAATCCTTAAATATAGTGTCAAACCCTAGATAATTCTACTAATTCAGATGTTCGAATCATTTCCAACTCAAGGGTCAGGATGGATTTAGTCAATAATCAATAATTTTTATATTATTCCTAATATGGATCTCTACAATTTTTTTAGAAGAGTGAAATTAAAATTTCTTCCCCATGACATGGGGTAGTGAAATTTGAGTTCTACTATTGGAATCATCACATGTGGATATGAAAGAGATAATGATTTTTTGATTTTTATTGAGGTCCAATTTTGGGACAATTAAGTTGGTTGGATTAAATGTTATTCTTGTGTGTAACAACCGAAGTACATAAAAAACAATTTGTTTTCATTCTAGAATGAAACATTTAAATTCATTATAAAAGTATAACGAAATAATTAGTATTTACAGAAATTAAAGAATATTTAAAAATAGAATAGTAACATAACCTATGAATGTATAAGTAAAATTTAGGTATCTTATGAAGGAAAATTTGATATATTTATATCATGGAATAATTAAGTATTTTTTTAACTGGTAAATTAATTGTTTGTATTTTTGTTACCCATAAATTTTTATTTATAATTTTATAATTAATATAATGATTTAAAAGAAAATTTCTCTTCATAAAATATATTCATAGATTAATATTTATTTATTATGATTATAAGATAATTTTATGATACCTTAATAATTTTTTCAAAGCGTCCAAAAATGAGTAAATTTTTTAAAATAAGTATTTTTTAAATAAATGATGATTTTAATAAAAATTAAAATTATCATATTTATAGATTTATTTTCAAGAAATAGGGTTTATTTTTTAATTCTACATGTCAAAAATATTTCATGTTGATTTATGGAATTTTTCTAAAGTATTTGAGTTTTTTGGGAACATTGATATACGATAATTTACGGTATTTAACAAATTCATGAATTATTGAGTCATAGATGATTTATGGAAGATGTTGTCCCAAAATATATAATTATACATCATTATTTTCACATATTATGTTATAAGGTTCAAAATATTTGTAGTATTGAGAAAATATAATAAACTAATGAATAAAATAATAAAAATACTCCCCTCTCCTCTACTATAAATACCACCCCTCACCACCTCTTCTCCTCACACCTCCAAATACTTGTAGCTTGTTTAATTTCTTACCAATTACCTTTCCAATATTCTTCCCCATTTCCAAGATCTTTTGGTATCCACAAAATTTTAAAACCAATTTCCTTAAGGAGGTTCTCAAGGAGAATAAGTTCAAGAGGTAAAATCCACTTTTGTTTTCTTTTTAAATTTATATTAAATTTGTTTTCATTCCTTATTTTCTACTCAAATAACATTATATTCGTGACATAATAACTCTAATATCTTACATATAATATAATTTTATTTTATTTAAGGTAATATCAATTGTCAAACATCTCCTCTTATACTTTTATTCTCAAAAAATGAAAACATTATTTGTCATGTGGTGATTTACCGTCATCATGGACAATGTGTTTTCATTTTATTTTACCACCTTTATTGATGGTAATAAAACCATTTTTATGGTTATATAATATTTCATTATAAATATCATAATTTATATAATTTTATTGAATTAATATATAGACATCATATTAAATAATATGATATAAGTTTGTGATGGTCGTAAAAGCTTCCAAAATAAATTAAGTCATTTTCATTAATGTAATATCCAATGAATTATCCTCATACCATGAATAAAAATGGTATATGGTATAATTTAAAATTATATAAACATATTAATATCATTCCCTTAAAATTCTATTGTTTTTATCATTCTAATAGAAAATCTATAATGAACCAACCCTGGGAGACAAGAAATAAACTACCCTGAAACAATAAAATAACAAAATATTATTAATAAATTGGTGAAAGTATGTTATAAAAGGACATATTAGGTATTATAAATTTGAATATTGTTCTGTAATAAATTAAAAAAATGCAATAAATCATTATACATGAGGTTTAAACACATTTGTTGGAATTTATACCCAATGTAAGGGACTTTCCTGTTTAAAATCCTATTTAATGCCTCTTTTTACAAAATTCCAAAAAGAATGTTTCTTCTTAACCTATACGACATGGGAAAAATATCCCATTTTCATAAAGGATTATTTTTTTGCGTTTTATTTACAATATTACATGCTTATTTATAGGAATAATTATTTCCTTTTTAATTTCATAATATTATTTTAAAATTAGTTATTTTCCTCTAGAAATATGTTTATGATGAAATTGTTCATATTTTATGATTATGTTCTAGTTTTTGGGAATTTTTTATGATAATGGTTGATAATTATATTTACCTCTAATTAATTGGGTATTTCTATGTTTTAATATTACCATAATGGTTATTCCAAGTGTAATTATGATGGTTAAACCATAAGGTTGTCATGAGGGTTACATCATAAGGTAGTTTTGACGGTTAAATTATAAGGTAGTTGTAAGGATTATATATAATATGGTAGTCATGAGGGTTATAATATTTTTCAATAAATTCCCCAATATACCTTTATATTTTTATATTTTTATATGTTTTATAAAAATCTATTGTTTTCACAAAGTAATTATATGATACATTATTGGTGAGAAGTTTGTATTTTTGAAAATTATTTCAATTTTTTATAAGTATTCATGAACAAATATTTTGTTTTATTATTTTTATGTCCCTTACTAAGATTTTTGTTCTTATACCAATTTTTAAAATTTTTTCACAGGGTTTTAGAAAGGGTAAGAGAAAAAAAGCTAAGATGAATGTTTTAAATATTTTTCATGAAAATATTTCATATTATATTTCAAAAAACTATTATGGAAGAAATGGATACTATTTTAGTAGTACCCACTTTTTATTCTTGTGGGTTGATATGTTTGATTTTTTTCCAAATTATCTAAATATATAAACTAAAGATATATTTGGGAATATAAGAATGTGAATTCTAAAATAATTTACCATATAATGTAATGTTTAAGGATGAAACTTTATAGTTAGTATCAAAGAAAATTTTACATATATTTAGGGGTTAGTTTGATGATAATAGAATACCATAAATTATGTATACCTTATGTTTAAATTGAAATTATATATTATTTAGGGATTACCATGTTGATTTATCTAACATACGTTTATTCAAAATTGTTTTCCATAGAATAAACAAGGAAGCTGTAGTAGGAATACACCAAAATGATGATATATTTATGAACACAAAACTTGGAATTATGGGAATTTGAACTAGGTTATTTTTGATAGTAATGGATCATTTTATCGATGCTATAAATGGTGGTGAAATCCATACAAGAGAGCCACCGTAACTACTAGAAATCAATATGATGATAGTGAACCATTTTATAAGGAAACACACTAATTATTTCAGTGGGTCTTCTGACATAGTGGTAGATGAATAGTGGATTAAATCCCTTGAAAATATATTCGATGTCATGGGGTTTTTAGATAATCAAATGGTTAATATTTATATTTATATTTTTTCATGTGAAGACAACCATTGGTGGTTAATGGTCAAGAATATCGAGGATATCGAGGATATTGATGCCTTGGAATAAGAAGAATTTAAGAATCTATTCATTGAAAAATATTTTCCTAAGGTCATTCAATATAAGTTGTAAAAGAAACTAATGGAATTAAAAAAATTAGGAATATTAAATGTACATTTATGAAGAAAAAATAATTCAATTGGCAAGTTATGATCTAAATCTTATTCAGTATATTAATAGTAAAATCATTCATTTTTACTCAGTGTTGAAGCCAAGATATGGAAGGTCATTAGCCTCCCATGAATTCAAAATTCATGTGAAACATTTATGTTGTTATTATATGGTAGAAATGAAGTTTTATATGATCAATTTTACTTGGAAAATAAGAAAAATAAAAGTTCCATATGGTAGGAAATTGGAAAGAATCAGTCAAATAAATATGAAGGTAAGAAAATCCATTTTTTATTTTGTTGGAAGTGTAGTAAAAATCACCTTGGGGAATGAATTAAAAAATAAATAAAGTGTTTTATATATGGTATGTTTAGAAATATTTTATGATATTGTAATGGAAATTATATTGAGTTTAATTTTGAAAACAAAACTGTAATGTCTTTAAAATTTGGCGAGAAAAGGAATTATAAAAATTCCTACCCAAAGAAATATCTAAATGATGGAAAGAATGTAGAATATAAGAATAAAGGTGTGGTGAAATCATTTTTGACCATGTCAATAGATGTTAGGATATCCAATTAATTGGTATTAGGTATATTTTTTATTTACTAATATTTTTCTAATGTCATGTTTTATACAGGGTTTACACATTCGTTTATTTTTTAGAAATTTTCATGTGAATTATAAATTTCACCTCAAGAAATGAAAGTGTAACTTAGGGATAAAACACCATGGGGAATATTTAATCAAAAAATAATTAAATTAATATTTATTTTGCTGTATACAGAAATAAATTACCTGCAATCCATTTTATTTTTTCCATAGTAGAGTTTGATGTTATTCTGGGTATGGATTGATTTTCTATTTACCATACTAATATTTATTGTGGAGTTAAAGAATTTTTTAGTCAACAAGGGTTTCAATTTTTATATAATAAAGAAACCATACCATTGATAAAATATCATAAAGATTAGAAACTATTAAATGGTGGAAATGAAAGTTATCTAACACATCTTGTTGAAATTAAAGGAACTGTTAAGATAAGTGATGTTCATGTGGTTAATGAATACCAGAATGTTTTTATTTTTATTTCTCCTTATGTTATACCTAACCAGAAAGTTGAATTTACCGTTTACCTAGTTCATGATACTAAGCTACTTTCTAAACCCCCTTATCAAATTTCTCAAGTGGAGCTTCATGAATTGAAGAAGAAGTTGAAGGAGTTTCTTGATAAAGGTTTCATTCATCCTACCATATAACCAAGGGGTGATCCTATTTTGTTTGTTAAAAAGGAATATGGTTCCATGAGATTTTTCATTTATTATAGAATATTTAATAACATTATAGTTAAGAATAAGAATCTACTACCACATAGTGATGGATTTTTTGGTCAGTACTATGGGGGATCATTATTTTTCCATGATTGAATTGATATCTGAGGACTATTAGTTAAAGGTTAAGGAGGTTGAAATTTATAAAATAGTGTTCTAAACTAGATATGGTAATTATGTGTTTGTTTTTATTCCCCTTGGATAGGAAAAGTACCCAAATGTATTTATGAATATTATTAATATAATCTTCCATCAATATTTGTACATGTTTGTTATTGTTTTTATCTATGATATTTTGGGTTATAAAAAAAGTTATGATGATAATGAAAAACATCTATAGATTTTTATGAAAATAATAAAATAAAATAAGTTATATGGGAAGTTAAAAAAATGTGTTTTTTGTTGAAACGCATTTCTTTTCTTGGGAACTTTGTAAATTTGGATGGAATAATGGTTTATCTTATGAAAATTTAAGTGAGTGATAGATGGAAAATAATTTGAAATGTTACATAGATTAATATTTTTTTTATTAGATGGCTATTACCAATATTTTGTTGATAGAATTTAATAGTTTTCTATCCCAATAACAAATTTAACACGAAAATGGGTTAAAATTATTTGGATAGAAGATTATGATGTCTTCTTTAAGGAACCAAAAAAAATGATTGGTGAATGCTCTGATTTTGGCTCAAACTTCTAGAAATAGAGAGTTTTTATTTAAAATAATGCTTTATTTAAGGGAATTGGTTGTGATATAATGCATAATGATCAAGTAATTTCCTATTCTTCAAGAAAAGTGAATCCTAATGAGTTAAATTATATCAAACATGATCCAGAATTAGTATTTGGGTTTTTAATTTTAAAAATTTGGAGACATAATTTTTATGGATCAAAATAGTAAATATATACTAACCATAAAAGTTTGTTGTATATATTTACTGAAATTGAATTGAACATGAGGAATATAAGATGGATGGAACTGATAGTGGATTATGTTAAGATTATCAATTACTATCCTAGAAAAGAAAACAAAGTTACAGATTCCTTCAGTTGAAAACATCATGAATCATTAACCTCGTTACATTTGGAACCCCTTGTTTTATAATTGGATGATTTTTTTTGAATTTGTTGGTGCTGGAAATAATTGTTAATTGATGAAATAATTGTTAATTGATGCTCACAATTATCTATTTTAAGTTCATCTTGGAAGAACTTAGATTTACATAGACCTTCAAGAGTATTACTGGTGGGATAAAATATAAAGATATATTTCTTATTTTATAATGAAATATTTGACTTATCAATAGGATACAGAATATAGAAAATTACCAAAGGGGATTCATTATCAATTTTTAGAGCTAGAGTAGAAATGGTAAAATATATCCCTGGATTTTGTGGTTGGACTAACAAATAATTCTTTAGGAAACAATAAAATTTTGGTAATTATGGATCTGCTGACTAAATCTTCACATTTACTTCCTATTAGAAACATTCTTTCTCGAAATCATCTTTCTCAAATGCAACTTAACAATATTTTTAAGTTATATGGAGTTAATCCCTCTATTGTATCTAACCATGATCTCAAGTTTACTTCTAACTTTTCAAAATTCCCTCACAATTCATTTGGAACTAAATTAAATTTTTGTAAAACCATTCATCCTTAATCTGATGGACGGACCGAGAAAAGAATTTAGACATTGGAAGACATGTTATGTTCTTTGTCAATGGAGTACTAGGGAATTTGGTATCAATGTATTTATTTAGTGGAGTTTTCTTGAAATAATTTTTTTATTTTTGTATACAGATGAAACCTTTTGATGAATTATATGTATATTGGTGTCGAAATATAACATTTTGAGATGAATTTATGGAAAGGAAGTTGGTAGGACCAGAATTATTAGAGGAAGTAGATGATAAAGTGAAGATAAGAAACACATGAGGAAAGATAAGAACGATATGGAAAGTTATGTAAATAATGGGAGGAAATTATTTTCACTCGTGGTTGGTGATCATGGTTTCCTTGAAATATCTCTATCGAAAATTGTTATTAATTATGGTAAGAAAGGAAAGATAAGTCCACAGTTTATTAGTCCACATCAAATCCCAGAGAAATTTTGACCCGTTTCTTATTGAATATATTTGACTCTGATTTTATCTTAAGTACATAATGTTTGTCATGTTTTAGTGTCAAGAAATTATGTTGCATATTCATCTCATGTTTTTTCACCTCGAGTTAGTTTATCTAGAAGAGAACCTTTGTTTTGAGAAAATTGTATTTAAATTCTTGATAATAGAGAGAAATTATTGATGAATAAGTTAATTCGTTAGGGTAAGGTTTTATGAAGATACCACATAGTTGAAGAATCATCAAGGGAATCAAAAAGTTCTTTTAGGTAAAGGTATCATCACTTGTTTAATAACTGAATCAAAATTTTAAGGATACAATTTATTGATAGGGGGAGAATTTAAAAACCTATGTATTTAAAAAATTTAACCAATCAATAAAAATAAAATATAAACCTCACCTATGAAATTATAAAAAAATTAGTAATCTTATGAACGTAAATATGATATATTTATATCAGAGAATAAGTAAATAAATGTTTGGAAAATGATAAATTAAGTGTATTTTTGCGACACAAAAATTTTTATTTACACTTTTATAATTAATATAATGATTTAAAAGAAAATTTATATTCATTAAATATATTTTTAAATTAGTATTTTATTTTTCTATGATTATAATATAGTTTTACGAGACCTTTATTAAATTTTCTAAGTGTCTAAAAATCAGTTATATTTTTGAAATCATTATTTTTCAAATAAATGATAATTTTAATTAGAAATTAATTTCCTATTATTTAGAAAATAATTTTCATAAAAGGGAGTTCATTTTTTAATTGGTAATATATGAAAATGGTTAGGGTGAATTTTTGGAATTCTTCAAAAATAATTGAATTTTTTGGGAATAGTGAAATATGGTAATTTCTGATATTTAATAAATTTATGAATTATAGAATAAAATAAGATGTATGGTTGATGTAATATCAAAATATACAACTGTACAAAATTATTTTAATATATTTAGTGAAAAGTTTCAAACTATTCATAATATTGAGCCAAAATAATAAACTAATGAATAAAAAAAAATAAAAAAACACCCTTCTCCTCCACTTTAAATACCATCCTCACCACATTTTCTCTTCACACCTCCAAAGACATGTTGAGTGTTTTATTTCTTCCTAATTACCTTCCAAATCTTCTTCCCCACTTCCATGACCTACTTATCTCAACAAAATTCCTAAATCAAGTGGCTTAAGGAGGTTCTCAAGGAGAAGAAGTTGAAGAGGTAAATTCCTCCTTTGTTTTCTATTAAATTTATTTTCTTTTCTTATTCTCTACTCAAATACCCTAATAAAAGTGAAATTATAAATCCAATATAATAAATATACTATAATTTTATTTTTTTAATGTAATTAACATCATTAAACCACCCTTATTCAACTCTTTTTCTACAATATTAAAACATTGCCCGCAATGTGTTGATTTACCGTCATCATGGATAGTGTATTTTAATATAATTTTAAAACCTTCAAAGATGGTTGTAAAACCATTATTACTATTAAATAAGATTTTATTATACATATTATAAGTTATATAATTTTTATAACCAATATATAAATATTATATTAAATAGTATGACATAAGTTCGTCATGGTTGTAAAAACAACCAAAATAAATTAAATCATTTTCATTAATAGTTTATCTAATGAATCACCATTATATCAGAAAGAAATGATATTTTTTATAATTAAAAATTATTTAAACATATTATTACCATTTATTTTATCTTATTTTTTTTCATCCATTCGATAAGAAAACTCATAATGAACCAACCATGGAAACCATAAAATAAACACACCCAAAAGAATAAAAAAATATATCATTAAATGGGTTGAATAACGTTATAAAAATATCATATAAGGTATTATAAATATTAATATAGTTAAGTAATAAATTAATAACTTCTTTAAAACATTATACATGATATTTTAACATGTTTAAATGAAGTCAACCCCTTTGTAAAAGAATTTCCTTTTAAAAATCCTCTATAATGTCTCTTTATACAAAATTTCAAAAAATAATGTTTCCTATTAACTTATAAATCATGAGACGATTGCCTTGTTTTCATGGAGCCTTAATTTTTTTCTTTTATCTTTACAATATTAAATGTTTATCTACATATAAGGGGATTTACTTTTTATTTCTGCATTATTCTTTTAAAATAAGTTATTTTCCTCAAATTTTTTTTTCAGGTATTCTTGATTAATGATTATGTACTGGTTCTAAGAAATTGTTTATGATGAAGGGTGATACCTATATATCACTCCAAATAATTAGGTTTGTTTATGTTTTAATTTGAGTATAGTGGTTATTCCATGTGTAATTGTGATGGTTACACCATAACGTAGCCTCGAGGGTTACATTATAAGGTAGTCACGATGGTTAAATTATAAGCTAGCTATGAGGGTTACAAATAATATGGTATCCATGAGGGTTACAATATTATGTAATTAATTCCCTAAGTTACCTTTATAATTTTATTCATGTCTTCTATTTTTTATGGAAATCAATTGTTTTTACAGAGTAATTATATGATACTTTATGGGTGAGAAGTATGTATTTGCGAAAATGATATCATATGTGTGTATGTATTGATGATATAATGGTTTAGTTAATAATTTTTGTGTATCTTATTGAAATTTTTATTCTTACCCGATGTTTTAAAATATATTTCACAAGTTTTAATTAAGCATAAGAGAATATAAGAATCCAATATGAATTTTGTGAATATTTTTTTTAAGAAAATATTTAATGTTTTACTAAAAACAAGTTGTTTTGAAAAAATGGATACTATTTTAGTAGTACCCACATTATATTCTTGTGGGTTGATATGTATGAATTATGTCCTAAATATCTATAACTCTAAACTGAACAGATCTTTGAGAATATAAGAATGTGAATTATAAAATAATTTACCATATAATGTAATGTTTAATGTCAAGACATTATAATATTGGATAACCTTTGAATGGTTTTATGAGTTTTGGAATGGTGGCCCTCAGTTTGACATGAAATCCCATGTAAATTTAAAAAAGTCTTTATTAATAAAGGTTTGAATCCTTATGATGAAAAAAATATTTATGATCAAATTCAAAGTCTTTGTTGGACGGAGAAATAAAGGAATGAGGAAGATGGCAAGAGGGGGGGTGAATTGCCTTTTAAAAAATGATTAACAATTTAAAATCAAAGTAAAGAATGCAGCGGAAATAAAGGAGGCAAAACACAAGAAATTGATAACGGAGTTCGGCCAAAACCCGGCCTACGTCTCCACTCCCAACTCAACCGTTGAGAGATTCCTACCGCTTGCTTTTCAATGGTTTTAGCAAGAAACCCACTAGGCTTTGAGGTAGCACTAGGACCTATTACAGCTTGCTTTTATTGGTTTAGCAAGAACCCACTTGCTTTCAATGGAATAGCAAGAACCCACTAGCCTTTTTAACGGGTGAAGGCTAGCTCACCGGTGACACAAGCCTTTTAAAAGGAAAGGCTTGAAGAAACCTCTTCACACCTTAATGGTGATGTGAAACCCAAAAGAAAGGGGGATGAGAAAAGGTGTTGGGGTTTGTAGGCACAAACCCAATTTTAAGCTCAAAATGAATAAACAAGAAAAACCATATTGGAGGAAGACTTGGGCGCCAATTGGATGATGGAGTTGATGTAGCGTGCTATCCCAAGCTTCTTGAGGTGCTCCTTGGATTGGAAGTTGGTTGGAGCACTTGAGGATCCTTGAAGGTGGAGCGCCGGAGGTTCGCCAAATGTGCAACAATATGTCCGAGCGCTTGGTATATGATCCGATTGGTGTCCGGGGCTTCCTTGTAGTTCCGGTTGGTGTCCAGGGCTTCCTCAGCCTTTATTTATAGGCATGGAACCCTTGGGGAGGCTTCGGAGCCGTTGGAGAGGCTAAAAGAGCCGTTGGGAGCCAAGTGGGCCAGCCTGGTCAAAGCCAACGGCTAGTTTGACTGGGCTACCGGCGGGCCGGTGCAGGGCCACCGGCTGGCCGGTGCCTTGGCAGAGGAGAAGAATTCTGGTCCAGGCTCCACCGGCTGACCGGTGCCAGAGCCACCGGCTGGCCGGTGGCAAGACAGTAGCTCACACTGTTTGATCTGGGTGCCACCGGCTGGCCGGTGCAGGTCCACCGGCTGACCGGTGGAACCTGGCAGTGGGCAAAGCCTCTGCCAGGTCCACCGGCCGGCCGGTGCCATCACACCGGTTGGCCGGTGGACTGAAATTCAGTCCACTTGATGTTCTTTCTTGGGCCAATCCCTTGGCAATATTTTGCCTATAAAACAGAAACACTTAAAACAATGTTAAACACATATGAATGTGATTGTGATCATGAAAATCAAAGAGTGTGGGGTACAACAATCTCCCCCTATTTTGATGATCACAATCACTTATCTAAGCAATGTAAAAACTTAAATGAAAGGCATGCATTAAATGATAAATTGAAAATAAATACTAAGCATGAGAGAAAAGATTCTCCCCCAATCAATCAAGAAATTTCTCCCCCTTTGTGATTATCAAAATAGAATGGGGCATAAAACTTGATTGAGGGAATGGTTTGAAAAACATGATATGAGAATTGAAAAATCAATTGAGATTTTTGAAATTGAAATGAAAATTTGAATAACAGTTTGAATTGAAAGTTTTGAATCAAAAATTCGAATTGAATATTTTGAAATGAAAATTTTGATACCAAGTGTTGAAATTGAAAGTTGGAATCGAAAATTTTGAAATTGAAGTAAAAAGGGTTTAAACGATCCTAACTCCCCCTAAATAAAAACAATAAATCACCGGGGAGAGGAAATAAATTTTGGCCCGGAGAGACTCGCAAGAAGGGATTTTTCAATCCACACTTGTCTCATAGCGGGTCTTCTCCTATAGAATTCATCGGAATAGAAAATACTTTTGGGTTGACCATACCGGGCGTTTTTACAATTACATTCATAAATGAGGTGCCCGGGTTTTTTACAATAGTTGCAAAATTTAAAATCGGAGCTCCCCCTTACAAAAATAGTGGGTGCATGGGAGGAGGAAGCTTGGTTGGTGTAACCAAGTCCATTGGTGGTTCTAGATATTCGTTGGGAACCTAGGAGATTGTTCAAATTTTGTTCCCCTTTGGTGAACTTAGCTAGGGTCTCCCTTAGGTCTTTGATGGTTGATTCCATAGAATCAACATTTGGAAAATTTTGGATTTTAAGGGTGAGTTCCTCCTTCTCTTTGAGAAGTTGGTCTTTTTCGGAGGAAAGTTTTTTGAAAGACTTTTTTAAAGAGACAAATTTTGAAGAAAGTTTATGAAAACCATTTTCTAATTGATCTCTAGCGTATTGGAGATCCTCATAAGAAAGATGATTTAAAGAATTTGAATTTGAAGAACATGAGGAAGAGGAATAGGAAGAAGTTACCTCATGGAATGCCATTAGGCATTTGTTACCGTTGTTGCTTGAGGAGGAGGAGGAGGATGAGGAGGTGTCACTCCATGTCGCCTTGAGGACCTTTTTCTTTCCTTTTTCCTTTGGCGTGGCCCGTTTTTTGTTGAGTGGGCAATCGGGCTTGTAATGGCCCTTTTCGCCGCACCCGTAGCATTTCACCTTGGGATCGGATCTTGCGGTGGGTTCTTGCTTTCGCGCCTTGCGAGATTTCTTCTTCTTCTTGTGCTTCTTCATAAATTTGTGCATTTGGCGGGCGAGATTCTCCATTTCCGAGTCGCCGCTTGAAGATGAAGGAGATGAGGAAGATGAGGATGAGGAGGAGCTTACTTCTTTTTGTACCTTTAGGGCGATGTTCTTTGGGGTCTTGATTGGTGTGCCCTCCTTTTGAGCTTGCCTCCTCATCGTGATCTCATAAGTCATGAGAGATCCGATGAGCTCCTCTACCGGCATATTTTTGACGTCCTTAGCTTCTTGGATTGCCATCACCTTTGGTGCCCATGAGCTCGGAAGGACCCATAAGATCTTCTTGACCATCGTCTCGGCTGAAACATCATCACCAAGAGATTTCCTTCCATTGCACACGTCAGTAAAGCGAGTAAACATTTCAGAAATAGATTCATTTGGATGCATAGAGAATGACTCAAAATCCTGACGGTACATGTCCAATCGAGTGTCCTTGACTTTGTTGGTCCCCTCATGGGTAACCTCCAAAAGTTTCCAGATTTCATGTGCGGAGGTGCATGTGGAAACTCGATTGAACTCATTTCGGTCAAGGCCGCAATGAAGAGCATTCATGGCTTTGCCATCAAGCTCAAAATTTCTAATATCGGCGGGGGTCCATTTGGATTCATCGGGAGAGGAGAGGGTGTAACCTTGCATGACAATTTTATAAATGGGATATCCTATACTTCTAAGAAAAGTGGTAATGCGGGTTTTCCAATAATTATAGTCGGAACCATCAAAAAATGGAGCCCGACCTAATGAGAGGCCCTCGGGGGCAAAAGAGGTTGATGCCATCTAAATGGATCTTAAATTTGAAACCGGGTTAGGGAATTATTCAAATTTCCCTCTGATACCAATTTTTGGACGGAGAAATCAAGGAATGAGGAAGATGGCAAGAGGGGGGGTGAATTGCCTTTTAAAAAATGATTAACAATTTAAAATCAAAGTAAAGAATGCAGCGGAAATAAAGGAGGCAAAACACAAGAAATTGATAACGGAGTTCGGCCAAAACCCGGCCTATGTATCCGCTCCCAACTCAACCGTTGAGAGATTCCTACCGCTTGCTTTTCAATGGTTTTAGCAATAAACCCACTAGGCTTTGAGGTAGCACTAGGACCTATTACAACTTGCTTTTATTGGTTTAGCAAGAACCCACTTGCTTTCAATGGAATAGCAAGAACCCAATAGCCTTTTTAACGGGTGAAGGATATCTCACCAGTGACACAAGCCTTTTAAAAGGAAAGGCTTGAAGAAACCTCTTCACACCTTAATGGTGATGTGAAACCCAAAAGAAAGGGGGATGAGAAAAGGTGTTGGGGTTTGTAGGCACAAACCCAATTTTAAGCTCAAAATGAATAAACAAGAAAAACCGTATTGGAGGAAGACTTGGGCGCCAATTGGATGATGGAGTTGATGTAGCGTGCTCTCCCAAGCTTCTTGAGGTGCTCCTTGGATTGGAAGTTGGTTGGAGCACTTGAGGATCCTTGAAGGTGGAGCGCCGGAGGTTCGCCAAATGTGCAACAATATGTCCGAGCGCTTGGTATATGATCCGATTGGTGTCCGGGGCTTCCTTGTAGTTCCGGTTGGTGTCCGGGGCTTCCTCAGCCTTTATTTATAGGCATGGAACCCTTGGGGAGGCTTCGGAGCCGTTGGAGAGGCTAAAAGAGCCGTTGGGAGCCATGTGGGCCAGCCTGGTCAAAGCCAACGGCTAGTTTGACTGGGCTACCGGCTGGCCGGTGCAGGGCCACCAGCTGGCCGGTGCCTTGGCAGAGGAGGAGAATTCTGGTCCAGGCTCCACCGGCTGACCGGTGCCAGAGCCACCGGCTGGCCGGTGGCAAGACAGTAGCTCACACTGTTTGATCTGGGTGCCACCGGCTGGCCGGTGCAGGTCCACCGGCTGACCGGTGGAACCTGGCAGTGGGCAAAGCCTCTGCTAGGTCCACCGGCTGGCCGGTGCCATCACACCGGTTGGCCGGTGGACTGAAATTCAGTCCACTTGATGTTCTTTCTTGGGCCAATCCCTTGGCAATCTTTTGCCTATAAAACAGAAACACTTAAAACAATGTTAAACACATATGAAAGTGATTGTGATCATGAAAATCAAAGAGTGTGGGGTACAACAGTCTTATGATCTTTTCAAAATATTATTATGCTCAAAAAATGATGTTTTATACATGATGTTGTGGACTCAAACTCAAGTTTGAAGTCTTATTCTCAAGGTTAAACTCTTACATTAGTGCTCCACAGAAATATAGAA
Source organism: Viscum album (assembly GCA_963277665.1). Taxonomy (NCBI): domain Eukaryota; kingdom Viridiplantae; phylum Streptophyta; class Magnoliopsida; order Santalales; family Viscaceae; genus Viscum; species Viscum album. Next base: position 401,254,510 of record OY728148.1, read on the forward strand.
AAGTCTTGAAGTCTTACAATCCTAGGAAAATCCATATACTCAACAAAAAAAATATTATGGCCCTCTTTATGAAAATTTTGGTAATCATGTTTGACGTTTCAACTTGTGATTAGTTTTGAAACCCTCCATGAAGTCACTTATAATCCCCTTAATGTGGTCACATTAAATACCATTTGTACAATCACTTGAAATACCCTTCATATAGTCACTTCATGACTTTTAAATTTTTCTACACACACAATAGCTAGTATTTTCTACTTAGGATCAGTTGAGTACATTTATAAATATTGAGTATCGTTAGTTAGACTACTTTTTCATCCATGATGTTCTTCACATGGCATCAATCCATTTCTATTTGTTTCCATAAAACTGAAATATAGAAAATTGAAACTTAGTGAGTCCTATGTCCCGATAAAAACTTTTCCAGAGATGAACATTATATTATAAACACATTAAAATCCTTATTCGAATGAATGAATGGATTTTTAAAAACTAAAAAAATGAATATATCAATTAAATTTCAATATTAAGTTAATTTTTAAAAAATAATTCCATATTAATTACAAATATTTATAAATAAATAATTTAAGAACTGAAATCCAGAAAAAAAAGTAATTCTAAAATATGAATCAGAATATATATTTGATCATTAAATAGAAAAACTGGATAATTCATTCAAAAATAATGTTTTATGATTATTTTCAATGAATCTTGAGATTTCAAAAAAGTAACAAAAAACAATGAATTACTTGGGTTCTACCATAAACAGGGGTAATTTATCAATGATAAAAAACTATAAAATATCAAAAATTTATATCTTACCAATATTACAAATGAATAAATACGAATTCAATAGTTAAGGAGTACATACCCAATAGAATAAAATAATAAATCAAAAAAAATAGATGATGTTGGTGTTGTTTTTGAAAAATTAATGATTTCATCCTTGAATATATTCTTAAACAAAAAGGCATCAAATAAACCAACAAGGTGATCTCCCACTTTCAAAATAATAATACAGACTTTACAATCATGTTCCTAGTAGTTATTCATGTTTATGCATTGTGTATTTATAAACTATTACACTAATGGTTACCTTGGAATCCATCATTCTTATTCATTAATAATTATAATCACATATATTTTTATTGGATGGAGACTCCCTGTATAGAGAACATTCCCCATAAACTAGATCCTCCTCCTCCTCATATTTGTCCTTTTTTGATTCATTCAAAGGATTCTCTATTATATCCACACTCTTCTCCAATGTTTCACATTATTCTTCAGCCTCTTGTATGATCTCTAGGGAGCCCTCATGTGTTTATGAATCCCTGAGGGTGGTATCCTTCAAGTAAGGGATTTTAGATCCCCAAACATTGTCTTGCTTACTTTCTATTTCTTGTATTAATTCTATACCTATTTATCCAATTTAGAAGATTGGGTGGAAGGGTTTCAAAGGAGGATATCTTACCAGAATAACTTTATGCATATGTGGTCTAGAACCACAGGTCATTGGTAGGATCCTTTAGGTGTAAAATTATACCACTCCCCTTCTTATTCTTGTTTGTTAGTTCATGGTGTATTATCCAGTATGCAGAAGTTTCAATCATCATGAGATATGATTTTTGTTTCCATTGGTTCTCAAAAAAATAACTTGTGAAGGCCTGGTCTGGGGAGGTACATCATTGTGGGAAGTGGATATTTTGATAATATTGTTGTTCATGGAATTTTCACTTTGAAAATATATTAAGATTAATAATAGTTTTGGTTATGTTTCTGGGTCTCCCTATTCTGTTGTATAACCCCTAAATCCTACTGTCCATTAGAAATTTCATAGGAAGTTTTTTTGGTAAGGATCTGAAGATCTTGAAATTGGAATATTTTCCTCAAATATATGTGAAGTTGTATCTATCATTTATATTACCTTAAAGTGAAATGTTTTGGGTTGGTGAAGGTCTCTTATAGTGAAAAGGGGTATTTTTTTCTGGCACTTTCTTGAGTCTATTCATTATTCAATTAGTAAGGAAACTCAGTGGAGGTGTTCAAGTGTAGTTTATTTGTTCCTAAGGTGTGGGTTTTGTTGGAATATTGGTATTCATCTTGATATTTATGGGACGGTTTAGTGGTTGGACAATGTGATGTTTCTTTTGATTTTATTTTTTTCATCCAAACATCAATATTTCAAAATCATGTTTGTTTTTCTCACATTCGAAATGTTACATCACTGATTCCACCCATTTGATTTTCAAATTAAAATTCTCCATCATTTACAGTGGGAAAATTGTTTCCTTCCTCTCTCCCATTTACTTCCCCTCTTTAATCTTCAATCCTTCTGAACTCATTGAAGTAATTATCTATGGAGCCTGGTGGCCTAATTAAATCCTCAGTGTTACGTTTTGTGGTAATGAAGCTCAACATTTTATAAGAGGCTCCAAATTTTATGGAAAAAGAGGGGAAGGTTTAATTAAAACCATTATCTCTCTAAATAATATGGTCTATATCATGGAAATACTCATGGAGTCTTCACCCTCTCATATTTTCTCTCTGGGGAGGGATAGGATGTCATTTCAACATCTAGATCCATCCTGTTCTAGAATTTATTTAGATTCTTAAATATCCAGGTATATATGAGGTTCTAATGGTTTCACATTCTTTTAATGGTTTATCTTATTTGAAATTATTATCTCATATGATAGATGGTGCTCACCTTACCTGTGAAAAGTGTTGGGAGGCACATTCCTCTAGATAAACCTCGAAACTTTACTTATTTATTAATATATCACATCATTATGTATAAATAAAGAGGCTTGGGGGATCAGGTTAAAAGTTACTTCTTTTATAATTAATCTCATAATATTTCTACTTCCATGGTCTTGGTTCTGGAACCGAAGAATAATAAGAATCATATTGACTAAGTGACATAAAGGATGGTGGGTTTTTAACATTCTTCATGGATCTCCATGTAATGGTCACATTCGTATTTCCTAAAAGGATTAATTTTTATGGAATATCATGGGTTCCTCATCTCATAACATCACTACTATGGTATATTTTTGGGGTCCTATATTTTATTACTCCTTTTTCTACACAAAATGTGATGTTATAGGAAGAATAGAGCATTGGTAGCATCGTCCTAATTTAAAGTAGGAAACCTATATTTCTTTATCATTGGTTATTTTAATACTATTTTAGAGACCTATGATAAGAAATATATTATGGTATTTTGTTGGATGTTAATGTATGATTTAAAATATTTAATCTCTTTCAATGGACTCAGGATATGAGTTTTCTAGGAACTAAATTTACTAGTAATAAAATAGAGGGGAAAACATAGAAATTGGTGTAGGATATATCATTATCTCTCAAATGATTGATGTGTGTATTTCTTTCCCATTGATTCCATCACTCACCTTGCTTGATCACTTTCATATCATTCACCCTTAGTAGTGTATCTTAAGTTAGGAGGCAGTAGTTCCAACAGTTTTTTATACTCTAGAAATTGGTCTCTTCTTGATCGATTCCTTCAGGATGTAAGTGAATCTTAAGACCATCCAAATTAAGAGAGATTTTGGAAAGAATTTTCTAATCATCATCAATTCTTGAAACAATATATAAAATATTTTATTTCTAATAGACAATCAATATCTAGTCTGGCGGAGTTTAATGTGGAAATTTATAAAATTGAAGTTCGTTTTCAAGAAATCTAGGATGATGATGATTTTTTTTATTTAAATGGATAAAATAATTTGTTGATAAACTAATGAAGATAAAAATGTCCTGTAATAATAAGTAAAATATTTTTTACTCAGAAATGCGGGGTAATAACATGACCTTTTTCCATGATTGTGTGAAATAAACAATGTTATATAGTATGATCAACATGAATCTCAAGGATGTTTTGTTTACAAATAAAATTGTTGTAGTGGGGAAACTTGTGGTAGAGAACTTCTAGAACCTATTGGATGGTTCATAATATTACAATGAAGGGAAGAAACCTTGGGTGTATTGAGATGATAGAATTATGAGTTTCATCCCTTTTTTAGTGAAATAATTGCTGAAGGAATCTTTGGGTGCTATCCCAGATCAATGTGTGATCAAAGAGTCAATGCTCAGCCTAAATCTGGAAAGATCTACTAGTCTAGATGTGTTTCATGGTGCCTTAAATTTTTATTCATTGGATGATATTAGGGTGTGGGTGGTTTAAGAGGTGAAATATTTTTTAAAGGGGATTATCTTACTAGGGTGGGGTGTTCCTCAATAATGATTCTTGTTACAAAATTCAAGGATCCATCTGTACTCAATCAATACCGGCATATTTTCATTATAATTTTGATTAAAAAATATTCTATGACTCCAAAATAATGAACTTGACAATTTTTTCCAATGCTTATTTTTATGGAACAAAAAGGTTTTTCCAGGGGCAGAGCATCCAAGGGGCCATTTTTATTTCTAGAGAGATGTTTGTTGAAATAAATAAGAGGAATAATGGATCAAATACCATGATTAAAGTGGATATGGAAAAATATTATGATCATCCTGAGTGGAGCTTTATAATGAGGTTCGTGAGACAATTTAGATTCTCACAATGGTCTTGGGATATTTTTCTGATTATATGTGTCATTATGGATTGATATTTATACCATGGGTATGATTTTTGGAATTTTAAAATATATACGTAGTCTCTAGAAGGGAGACCATGTTTTACCCAAACAATTTATTTTGGATTAGGATGTTCTCTCTATAAAAAATCATCATGGAATATAGGAAGGGACTATTGTTCATTTTAGTAATTGTTCTAGAAGCTATATGGTATCTCATTTAATATTTTTTGATGATATATTATTTTTATCAATGGAGAAAAAAGTTTCATTGATGTTTTCAACAACATTATGGAGTATTAAGGAATTTGGGATGGGAAATAGATTAATAAAGTAAAATATTATCATGTATAAGTACAGAAAATGTTTAAGCATGTTTCTAAAATTATCTATGATATTATTGAAAAAAAATCACTTCTTACTGATGGAGTACCTTGGAGTCTCCATCTTAGACTATAGCATCCAAAGGGGTTTGTTTAATGATATTATCAACTAGGTAAGTGGGTGTATCCTTAATTGGTATATTTTTTTTTCTTTTGGATGGAGGATCATGTTGGTTAAAAGTTCCCTCGTCTCCGTCATAATCTACATCCTTTCAGTCATCCGGGATCACATGGAAATTATTGAAAATATTGAGAAAATAATGATGGATTATATCTTGGATGATAAACAGGGTGGAATATGTCAATTGGATTCATCGAAGAGGATGTAAATGCAGATTGCGGATGGAGGGATCAACTTATGTTGATTCACTGGTTCTATACAATACATGAAGGCTAAGCTTTCCTGGGACATTATAGATGGTATTTTTTTATGGTCGTGCTTCATGTGTAATAGATATAGTGCAGAATACAGAGATTCAGTTGTTTAGAATAAGAGGTTGTCTAATATAGTGATATATATTCTTGAATGTATAGAAATTATTAAGGATAAGGTGATATGGGTGGTGGGTTGTGGTGGTGATAGCTCTTTCAAGGAAAATGGGGAAGGTGTTGACCCTATATTCTTCCATAGATTCAATGTTCCTGAAATTATTCTGAGATATGCAATACTATTTATTAGATTCATTAACACAATAGTTGATGAGTATTATAGAGAAATTAATTTGAGTATTCCATTAGTGAATGAACCAAATTAGTGAGTTTTTAAGATTATTCATCTGGTTATTTTTGTAAAAAGGTTTTTCATTTGTGGTTTCATGAAAATTTAGAACTAGATGTGTTGAAATATAATATATGGTGTAAGGAGATTCATCTAAAAATAAATTTTTTGGATTTGTGTTTGAGGAGTTATAATATACCTATGGATGATAATATTCAAAAATGGTGGTCAAGTTGACATCATGTTGTTAGTGTTAAAATTTTCGTAGTTCAGAAATGGTTTGAAATATATTATTTAAAGGTGATCAAGATCTTTTGATGTGGATCTTTATCTAGTAGTGCATGGGGATCAATCTCTAAGTGGAATCCATTCAAGAGTTTATTTCATTTTAGTTTTAGGGCCCTAAATAATCTTTGGTTGATGTGAAAATTCATGTTGTGGTTCTTGCAGTGGTGTCCTAGATTATCTAGGATACTAGGAGCTACATGAATGATTGAAAATGGTTCTCATTTTGGGCATGAAGGCATTTGTTAAGTCCTTGGTAGAAGATAATGGATCTATTATTATTAGGGAGGGGGGATTCCGTTTTTTTAAGGGGTCCTTTCCCAGGTCTATCTTTTCTTCACTGGGACAAGGAAAACCTGGTTAGGGGAGATAGGTTATATAGACACCTTGATGTATGGGGAAAAAGTTGAATGTTTATGGAATGTGGGGGAATGTGGTTATGAAAGGGTACAAACTGGTGTGAGATGATAGTGAATCAGTGCTTCTTGGATTCAATATTTTTTATGGACCATGTAATTCCATGGGAGTGGAAGCAAGTTCCATGAATAGTGGTATTTTTCTTTGAGGTCCTTATAATATTTATATTTTGATGGTTCAATCTGATTCTTCAGTTCTGTTTGGGATTATTTTTAATTCAAATTATATACCTTGGGACCATGTTTATATTATTAGGGGATTTAGATTGATCTTGAATCAATGCCTTGAGGTTATACACACATTGAGAGAAGGTAATTTTGCAGCGGATGGCTTTACTAGATATGTGATTTCTACTGAGATAAATATTATTTTTTCCAGTATTGGCTCTATCCATGAGGATAAAATTAGCATTTTTAGTTGTAATGCACTCAGTCTTCACCATTTTTACACCTTGATTCCTCCTATATTTTGAAAAATCTAATAAATAGTGAAGTTTTGAGAATATAGATTTTGATAAACATTTCCCATTTTTTCATCACAATTTATTTACATCATTAGCCTCATAAAACATGGAAATGGTTCATTATACATCATGTTGTCATAAGATCATATTATGATAATTTCTTTTTCATAATATTCTAAAAAAGAAAAAACATATAATAAAATGGATAGAAAATAAAAAAAATATAAGAACCATCCATTTTTAAAACACATAGTGAAAAATTTTCTTCACACTAATTGTGTTTGACATTGACACAACAACATCTTCATGAAGTTGTTAGAATACACTCTTCATAGTATTTTCTCTATTTTAATCCAATTATGTCTTCTTAAGAGTACAATGATGAATATTCTTTTATATTATTGTTAGACCACGATACTATGAATACACTATAATTCTATTTACATTACCACTTTCTAGGTAGATTAAAAACCAATAATGTGAACTCAAAGATGAATTAAGAGATTAATAAGTGATAATTTAGTCATTAAATAGATAATAGGTCTTAATTAAAATACATTAATCATTATAAAGAAAACAAATATTAGTATCCTTTTGTTATGATATGATATTGATAAAATTATTGATTTTATTTTTTACCTAATGTTATTATATGTTTTGTGTAATTACATGAGTTGACATGGAAGGTTGTTGGACTTCTATGACATAAGATAGATCCATAGAGTTAAACATGATGTGGTTCTTATGGTTTAGGGGCTAATATCTCTCAGATAAGTGTTATGATAAAGGTATAGATTATGAATTTTTCTCATGTAATTTGAAGTGGAATTTATGATTTTGAAAATGGGATGACACTATCTCTTATATAACTTTGGGGTGATTCAAGAGGAGATGTTTTAAATTAATCTATATAAGAATTGTAAAATCAACTAGTAGTCTATATGGAAACTAGTTTGAGAACACTTTTATATGGAATGATTTATCTGTAGGTAGTTTTTTCAATATTGTTTCTTAAAATCAACCCTTCTAATACCAACACATATACCTATATTAGGTTATTTCTTAAAAATAATTTGTGATAGGTGGTATATCTCATCCCTGATTATATGTTAACAACCATTCATATTTGAAACTGATATGGGATTTATGTTTTTTCCCTAAAATCCTCCTCTTATACCAAATACTATCAAAATATGAATCATGTTCAACAATAATAAACCTGATTCAATCATCTTTCACTATAATTTTCTAATCACCATGATACTCTAACTAATCATTGAAATCAATAATATTTTTCACACAAGGTATAAAAATGAATTCTCATTATTTAATTGAAGTAAAATTATCATTGTCAAAATTGTTTGGGGATTTGAAACCCACACCACACTTGTGATACACTATGACTCTCGTATAACTTTTCATGATAATTTCTATAGAGCAAACATTTGAGGCCCATAAAATATTCCATTCGAGGGTTTATCCTAAAACCAATTGGTGATAGGATGAGTATCTCATCAAACATTATATATGATACATAATATATCTCCAAAACTAATATAGGATTTGGGTTTACACCCAATCAATATTGTATGATTATTTTATTAGAAAATTATATAGAATTTTATTTCATTTGATTATACAGAGTATATGGTCACAGGGAGATGCTGTTTAGGATGAAACAAAATCATAACGTTTATGTGAGTAAATGTGGGAAATATGATTTTTGGGAAATACCAAATGATAAATACAATGGTGAGTTAATTTTTTTAATTATATTGCTTGGTGAGAGGGGGATCATAGGAGTCATCCAAAGAGTGAATATGGGGTTAGGTTTCCATATTATGATGGATTCATTAGAGGCTTTCAAAATTGTCTCTATCTATAGATTGTCGATGACTGATGTATGATGGTTCCTAATTCAGTAATGTCATTCCCCCTCAGACACTCAATGTGATTTTCCATGAATTAATAAAGGATTCTGTCAGATGATTCAAATGATTGTCAGAACGATCTATTCATCTTCTTCCTAATCATTCAAAGTCAAACACATTAGGTGATTCTTATTCCCATTTTTTCATCCCTCAACTAAATTAGTTTTTATAAGGATTAAATATGGCCATTTTTTAATTCTATGTGGTTTTAATTCTATCTGTATTGAGTAATTTTTAAAATAAGGGTGTTATATAATATAAATACCCAAATAGGTTTGTGAATATCATATTTTACTACATAATGATACCATATCATATGAGGATTTCTAAAATGGGATGGGGAAAGGTGTTGAATGTGCAAGGATGTTTATTTTTAATCTATGAACCAACCTATTTAATGATGAAACCATCATCACCCATCCCTCATCATTTCACTCAGCATATCGGTAGAAACTGTCACCACCCACATCCCTCACCACTCATCACCATTGATAATCATGACAGTGAATATTTGAAAACCTTTCACTAGTGTAGTGTATCTCCATTGGTAAATTGGATTCATCTCTAACATTCTAGATATTCTCTACCAATTTTATAAATTGTTGGGAAAAAATCACTTAAGGTAACATTGTAGCATTTTTGGGTTGATTGTGTTTGTTGAGAAAGTAGGTTTCTATGGTGAATTGTCAAGTTCTAGAGATATTGTTGAAAATCCATGTCGATAAAGAACCATGAAAAAGGAATGGATGATCTGGAGGTGGTATAAAATAATAGATACAAGGCGGTGTCATTTTCCAGTGTTTTTCAAATTTTTGGGGTCCAAAATTTTGATTTTGGTGAGCATCGTGAAATACGAATTTCCCTGAAGATCTCATCAAAATATGGAAAATTCATGAGTTTCACGAAGATAGGATTCATGGTTTGGATTTCACAATGACCATAAGAATTTTTATGGTGATGCTTCATGATTATGACGAGATTTGTGAATGACATTGCTGAAGGTAAATGAGAGGGAGCTTCGCAGCGGTGACATGAACTAATTGATGGAATGCTCCACAATTACGATGAGCTCCATGATTGGAAAATTAATGTGGTGATTCACAATTTTGAGAGAATTTCAACGGGAACTTAGGAGCTTCACGATTTGAGCTGAAGTGGAGTTGAATTTGTGTGGAAGGTTCGAGGGTCAGTGGAATCACCTATAAATATACCTCGACCCCCTCGGGAGAAGTAGGGAGAGTTTTTGAAGAAAATATTTTGCTCTCAACTCACGAAGGTAGGCTAAGAAGGTAGTGTTATTCATGAAAGGAATGAACTTTGTGGCGGCTATTATAGCTCCATGAAAGTTGGGTGCTTTGCGTTGGCTCAGTGAGCTACGCAATGGATGTCACTCTGCGATGACTTGAGCTCCATGACGACCTAAGCTTTGTGAAGGCTTGAGCTTTGCGATGGTTTGAGCTTCATGAAAGCAGTGTTCTCTGCGAGGAAGGATATATGAAAAGGTGTGTGCTTTGAAAAAAGGCAGGGACTTCACGAAGGCTTGTTTGAGCTTAAAGAAATTGGGATCCTTGCGAAGTAGGGTGCTTTGTGATGGTGTTTCCAAAGTGTGTTTCCTATTGTTCAGTTTTCAAGGGATATTAATCAGTGGATGAACTTTGGACTTCAATTGAGCATCTACATACAGTGGAGGATGCATTCATTAGTGGTAATGAAGAGACCTATAGGTCTATAAACTATGAGTGGATCCCTTCCAAATGTAGTGAGCAAAGTAAGAGGAAGAAGGTAATCCATTCTACTGCCAGTGATCGAGTGAGAGAGAAAAAGGGAGTGACCCTTGGGAAAGCAGTGAGATGACCCTAAACAATGTAAAGGCAATGAGCCTGGGCATAGAAGTGATCTAGCAAGAACATTATTGGCAGTGTTCTTTAGTGGATTTGGTACATCGGAACATCACCGATGTATGCTCCTTGGACGTAGCCTAGTGATGGAGAACCAAGTAAAAACCTATGTGTCTCCCTTCTTGCTTCCTTTCATCTCATTTAAAGAATCATCATCAGATAAATACAAAAATAAGTGATCATCATAAACACACAAGTGAAAAAAAGTGACCCTAATAATAGAGAGGTCAAGATCCAGTGGGGAAGGAATTTTTTTGAAAAAGAACATCCATTCCCTGATTCACCCCCCCTCTTAGGGTATCTAGGCCCCTTTTGGTCCTAACATAAATTTTACATGTTTTTTAATTTATGAAATTTTTAAAGACATAAATATCTTTTTTTTAAATATTTTTGTGTTATTATGATAGTTATTAACTTATATGTTTTATTTGGAGATGCATAAAATTTTAATTAAATGTCAACTTATAATATTATGATAGTTGTACATTTGTAATATTAATTTTTATTAAGTTATATTGAAATTTATTTTATTTTGATTGTTTTTGTTACTTTTTAATTATATGTTAATTTATATTACTATGATAGATGTTAATTTACGTTATTATGATTGATCTAAAAATTATTTTAGTGTTTTAAATGTTTAATTATAATATGTTTTAAGTATTTAAATAGAATATTAATTAAATAAAACATTGTGTTTAACTGAATTATTCAATAAAATATTTTAAAAAATGTTATGTACAAATTTTTAGGTGTCGAATTTTAATTTAAATAAATTTTTTATGTATTTATTTATAATATATACTATTTTTTTTATTTTTTAAGTGAAATATAAGTTAAATATTATTTAATTATTGAGATAATTAAGTTCAATTTTTTTTTTAATATATTGTAAAAATAATATTTATATATATATAGAACTATATGTGTTGAAATTTATTTTAAATAAATAATATATATATATATTTTTAATATATAAAAACTGTTAAGTTATTTAATTAAAATTTAAATTAAAAAAACCTTTTGTTAAGAATGATTAATTAATTGAACTATTTTTGTAATAAATTAAAAAAATTATTTACCAAGTTTTAGGTATTATAAATTATTTTAAATAAATGAAGTATATATTTATCTTTAATATATACTATTTTTTAGATATCTAAGGGAACTATAAATTAAAAAAAATAATTCTATGTATTGTAATAGTTAAGTTTAATAATTGTTTCAATATATTAAAAAATAACATATATATCTATATATATTTATATTTTAATTAAATTAGAGGAGTTTAAATTTATTTTAAATTAATGAGTTAAATATTTCTTATTATTACAAATATGATAATCATTTTATTTAATATAGAAAATAATGTGAAATAAATTTTTTATATATGTTCAAATATATTTTAGATAATTTATTTTGTTTTGTTTTCTAATATATATTATTTTTGTATATACTTGAATAAAATTTAAATTAACTAAAAAAATTATTTTTATTATTATAATTACGTTCAGTATTTATTGTAATATATTACAAAATGATATATTTTAAATTCTATATTTTTATAGTTATTTTAATTAAATGAATTATATATATTTTTGTAATATATAATATTTATTCCATTATTTAAATAGGTAATAAATTATATAAATAACTATTTAATTTTATAATTATGTTGAATATTTTTCTTAATATATTATAAAATCCTTTATATTAAATTATAGGTATCATGACTATTATTAAATTAATGGGCTATGTTTTTTTATCATTTATATTATTTGATATCATTAAATTGATATTTATTAGGATTATAAATATATTAGTTAATTTTTATTATTTTAGAAAAATTGTTATCTTAAAATAAATTACTGTAAGAATTGTTTTAATGTTATTTATTAGAAGTGTGTGGATCCTCAAAATAAATGTTTTAAAAAAAGGACTGAAAATGAGAAGTTAAAAGTGAAAAATAATTTATTATAATATTCTTCTTATAGTTTTTGTATGAAAATAATATTGACTTAAAAAACCAATGGGATGAAATAAATGATTATAATCACATTTTATTGTTTACTTTAGGTATATACTTTGTCAATGATATGATAAAAACAATGGAGATGTGTCCTAAATCCACAAATACGTATGATTTATAAATAGTCTCTATTTTATTTTATGATATAGATATTTCTTATAGCATGAAATATATAAATCAAGGCATATAATATGCCTTAGGTTTTGGCATATCATAAGGTGAGATATAGTGATGTCGCACCTCTGCCACTTCTATGTCATATTATATATGTATTTTAAGTAGGTTAAGGGTCAAGATGTTTTTATTAAGATATGAAATGGAAATAACCATTTATGCTAGTTTGAGAGGGAATCCATCATAGGGAACATAGGCCTAGAGGCACATATGCCCATGAAATGCATGGCCCAAAGACCCATATATTTTCCCAAAGTCCCAGTGGCCCTTAGTGTAAGAACCTGGTTCTTATCTTAAGTATAAATCCTTTTAAATTTTTCCTAATATTTTTTTTTGAAACTAATATTAATTCTCAATGAGGGAAAATGTGTTTTTGGGGGTGTTTAGGGCTTGTTAAAATCCAATTTCCAAACTTTTGGGTAAAAACAGACTGGCTGGATGGTTATCCTGAACTGTTCAGGGCTAGACAGGGGGGTCAGGCATGGCACATGGTTTTCCCTAACTGTGAAGCCAAGGTCGCATGCCCCGAAATATATAAGATAAAATTTTAGTAGAGTATACAACAAATTTGGCACATGTTTAATCAAACTGTGTGACCTAATCGTGCATGGTCTCCCTTTGAGATAGTTCCCAGAATAAGGTTGGAACATGATTTTGAAAACTATGCTACCAAACCCTATGGCCAAAAAATTATGGGGAAATTTAAATTTTCCCTTAAAATTATTATATATTTTACCCCTACTATTTTATAATATTTTTAGTGGCAGAGGGTATATTATTCACCTAGGAGATCCCAAAATGGCCTAACTTAGGTAACTTGATATCTTCTTTTTCTGAATTTCGATCAAGATTTAGTTTTTCATTTTGAATTCATATGGGTTGGCTCTTAATTAGTATTGATCCATTTTTAGTTTCTCATTTCCTCAATAAATTTATTGAGGTGAATTCTCTTATACCCTATTTTAGGTCATTGGTCTGTTCTTTTGTCTTTATATGATCTATCCCAAATATAGGCCAATATTGGAAGAGGAGAGTACTACAAGAACAATATAGGTGGTCTAGTATTTATCCATTTAAGTCTTTATATTTTATAATATGAACCCTCATGCTGATTGTTGGTTTCACTTTTTGTTTCCTTAAATTGTATTATCCTTGAATTGGTTGTCGTACTTGGAACCAAATGACTTGTTAGGACATAAATAAATTTGAAGATTTTCCACTTCAGGGTGATCCATCCCATTAAGAGGTCCCTCCTACATACCTTTTTGGGTCTCATGTATATATGGCCAAAGAGCCCAATAGTTTTTTTGGTTTTATTTCTAATTGACCATATTATCTTGATAATAATGGATGTGATGGCATTGCATGGTTAATACCCTTATAAATTATAATTAACTGAATTGAGTGTGAGTTGTATGACCACATAACCTAGATTAATTGAATAATGGTTTCACACTTTTTGATATGAAATAATAATGAGTTTTACATTATACCATAGATGATATTAATGAAACAAGATACTCATCTATAATGATGTGTGGGTATAAGGAACCTCTTTAATTATGATAAATGGGAATGAAAACCCTTTTTCGTAATAATAAATGGGAATAGTGGCCTTAAATGTTATATTCTTATGTATGGGCATGGAGTCCCTTAATATATGTTATATAGGCATCATGACCCTTTATATGTATGATATGGGAATGAAATCCCTATATTATGACATGATTATGGTGTCCATACAAGTGATACCAGTCATGGTCTCCCTATACCGTTATTCTATGCATATCGTCCCTATAATATGATACAGGGCATGGAATCCCTATATTATGATACTAGTAATGGTGTCCCTATACCGTGATACCAGAAATGACTTCCCTATACTGTTATTTTGGGAATTGTATCCATTGATACTTTTAGGGATATTTTGGTACAGGATGAAGTTGGTAGTGTCTTCTTGGTTTTCCTTCAGGAACCAGATTCGACCCATTTATATTTGTTATCACTTCTTTATTATATCTTCACACTACCATGTTAGACACAAAGATTAGATATTTTTAGATGATGTTAGTTGTAGCCTACTGAGTTTATCTCACACCCTATCTAGTCCTCCTATGGTACCTAGGAAGACTATATGCTTCCAGTTGTAGATAAGGGGAAGCACCATATTATGTATACATAATTTCTTTCATGAATTTGGATGGGAGATTGGTAGCAGACGAACATACTGGAGCTCGGGGTTCTTGAATAGATTTTTTCCTTTTTATAACTTTTGTAAAACATGTACTATATTCATTTCTTGATACCATGTATACATTTTTTCTTATTTGGTAGACACATGACATTTTCATCCATTGTATATGATTCAAGTTTCTACTTTTGATTATAATTCATTTTTTAATTATTTATGTATGATTCTACTGCGGTGGGTAATTGGTACAGTGTTATATTATTTTATTTCATTATTCCATCTGTTTTATATTCTACTTCTATTTATATGTTATTACTTCTCCTTTGAGATCCAATATAGTAAAGAGGGATTAGTATCCCAATAGAAACACCCTAAGACTTCACTTCTAGCCAGTGGCCTCTAGCATACATGGAGGAAAGCCTGCGGCCATGTGACAAATTGATCTCGGGGCACCCCTAACAAATTCATGAGTTAGAGATGTCGCAAAGTGTTATTAGTGTAATTTTATTTACCTACTATTTTGAGACAATATATAAGAGATTAGGAATGATTTGGAATTTGGTAATGATATATTGTTGGTAGTAGCTATTCCATGTATATGGGAAATCCAAATTTCCATGAATAGATTTTTTTTGTTTTGTATTATGCTATTACATTTTATTTGATCCCACCATTGGGTGATGCAATCTAATTATAATATTAATGTTTATTTGATTGAGGATTATATTCTATACTTGTCTTGACGAGATGAGGACAAGCAAGCATTGAGTATGCATCATATTAGGCACCTTGTAAAAAATTATCATACATTTCATATGCCATTCCATATATAAGAATTGTGTCATTTTTGTTGCATGTGATTTCCATGAGTTCTTCGGATATTATAAATCAAATTGTTATTGGATAAAGATTTTTGCAACGAATTAGGAAAACATAGTAGGTTATTAGTGTGATTTCCATAACCTAATTGTGTTTTCATGCCTTGGATATTATGGACACCCAAAGAAATCAACCAGGGCATGCTGAGTCATGGAACATTAGTTACATGGACTAGAATGTGTTATGGAATGAAATAAAAAGATTTTACATTTTGTTTGATAATGTGTACAAGCGCTTATAGATCAGAAGTGGTGAACCATTTGGTTTAACCATATAATGTAAATTTAAATATCAATATGGATTTAAAATGAGAAATGAAATTGAAAAAAACTGGCCTTGAACTAGTCCCTACCTAAGTTGTAGGTAGTAAGTTGCATCTATCGTGTTCTTTAAGTGTTTCTATCATCTAAAACTAACTCATTCAGCAAGAATATGGGTGAAATCATTAAATATATATTAGTTTTACCTATTATATTCTTGAATAAGTGTATTATGTTGTTATTGAATCCTTCTGAGGTGTGTTTTTAGTAATTGTAGAGAAATTCCACCATTACATCCTACGGTCATACACGAGGAGGGTGGCGACGACCATACCACAGAGGTGGAGACCCTTCGACCATTTGTTATACCTCCCATATTTTTATATGTGGAACCTCTTCCTATTTCTGAAGTGGGTGACGATGCTTGGTTTTGAGGATATTTCCTATGTCTTATGTAAATGTTACTGGAGCCATGTGGTCTACCCCCTTCTATGGGAGAGTTGACTAGGGAGGTCTAGGAGTAGCATATTCCCATATTTTCATGGGATGGAAGACCAAATGGTGCATTTTAATGGATAGACACAATTATATCTATATTCGTGCACCTTGAGACACATCCATAAAGGAGAGTGAATCTATCCACTTATTTTCTTCGGGGATCCACCAAACATTGGTGGGATATTCTAAATCATTCTGGTTAGTATCAGGAAGTGACTTGGAGTTATTTCCAGATGATATTCTTTGACTATTTATTCCATGATACCCTAAGGGATGTTTGTTTTAGGGATTACATGAAACAACAATAGATGAATAAGATAATTTTGTACTATTTGTCTCATTTTATATTGCATCAACAATTTGCACACATCTATACAAATGACGATCCATCTAAACGTGTACGATTTGAGGATGGTCTGAGGCATCCTATTTTTTCTCTGGAGAATGATTTTTGGTTAACTTCCATATATAATATAGTGAAACATAACATTATCACTGAGTGTAACCCGTGGGATGTACACAGTGTGAGGCATGACAGTTCTGAACCCAGACATATTAGTGGTTTTACCAGCAGTTAGAATCAATGATTCGACACTGTACGTTTGAGCAATGGTTTCTGAAGGACCCCAGGACACCCTGAGAGGGGAGGGGTGAATCAACATTTAATCATTTTCTTTTAAACTGATAGATTTTGTTCCCACATTGGTAGAAACTAGTTTAACCTGTATGATGGATATGAGAATAAATAAAACATTCACATGCAAAGAGATGAAAAATCACTTTTTTACTTGGTTCACCACTAAGGGCTAAGTCCATGAAGCATACACCGATAGGGTTTTAGTCGTACCAAATTCCACTATTCTTTACTCATTGTTGATTACAAAGGTTTCGTAACAGTCACTCTATCCCAGGCTCATTGCCTTTACAACTGTTCAGGGATAGCCTACTGCATCCCTCGGGTCACTCCCGTTGACTCCCCCTAGCCCACTGCCTTTGTCGAAGTCCCACTTAGTTTAAAGACATGAAGGTCTCTTCATCGTCACTAATGAATACATCCACTATTTTATGCAGATGCTCTGTTTAAGTCCAACTTCCTTCCATAGACGTATCTCACTTTGCACCAAAGGTATCGGGAAAACTTTCAACTTTTGCGGAGCCCCAGAAAGACTGGAATACTTCAAACACACCTGGCACGCTTCTCCAAGACTGGCTTGCAAGTTTCAAGATGGCGCACAAGTTCACCTCTCCTACTTACATGATACTCAGTTATTCTACTTCAAACTTGCGCGACTCACATCTTCTTACGCCCAAACCGATTTTGGTGTGCAACTACAAACTGTCATGCTTCTTCAAATCCTAGTGCACAATTTTCACCAAACCACCTGCGTGACACCTCCTTCACCAACTCCATCCTTGGGAGACTCAACCCCTTTCTCACCCAAAACACCTTGTACATGTATTAAACAACTGTCGCGCAACTTCAACTTGCGCGACCCACCACCACTTTCGCGACCACAACACGTGGGAAACGAGAGATCTAATTTTCTCTAAGTATGAACTTTGTATCGAATGAGGAGGGGTCGACCTCTATTTATAGGAATTTGGATACCCTATGTGATGGCGCACAATTCTTCCCTCAGTGCACAAGTTTCGGCGTGCAAGTCTCTTCCACGTAAGTCACTTGCCTGACCAAATAAAAAACTTGGGCTCCCTTCTCCCTTTGACATATTTTCATGTTCTAATCGTTAAAAACAAATGGAATGAAATTTTACTCTCCTTCAAGACAAAAACATGCAAGTCTCTTTACCAAAACCAATATTCTCCATTTGTCGATATTTAGGCCCAAAGAAATTGGCAAACAATGGAAAACAGTGCCACCTTCAATACTGTTATCTGCTTGTTCTGTATGATCACTTTGCTGGCAAATATTCTGAACTTCCACTGAGGATTGAAAAAAAAACCATACTCCAATTCATGCATAGAATGACCATGGTTCCAAAAATCTCCCCCTTTGGGTTTGTTGGCAATCAGTAAATAAATTCAATAGAGCACCATCCATAAATAAATTCAATAGAGAACCAACCATAGGCAAACCACAAACATAAGAATAAACTCATCCAACACTCTATGTCTATGTGAGAAATGATCATTTTTGAAAACATGAGAGGTAGATTGAATTGGGTTCCCGTCCAATGTATTCCTTACCATCATACAACCGACAATTAATTATCAATGTGTCACAAAATAGTTGCTTTCCAAAGCATTACATGCATGAATTTATTCCTTCCTCCCCCATTGAAAATAAACCCAATGACGGGTAATTGTTTATTGTTCATCTCAAAACACACTCCCCTGGATAGTATCTCCTCCAAAAACCTGCATCGCATCCATAAAAAGATTAAAAACAATTAATATAACTGGGGAGTGGGGAATTCCTTAACCACCTTATGCACTGGGAGGTGGCTGAACACCGAGATTCAATCGATGCTTCTCAAATACAGCCACTGGTAGTGGCTTGGTCAGGATATCATCCACTTGCTAATCAGTTCCCACATGATCTATTCTAATCACGCCCTGCTCAAATTTTTCTTTGGTAAAGTTATACATGATTTGAAAATGTTTTTTTTGAGAATGATGAACAAGATTATTCATAAGATCAATTGCACTCTTGTTATCACAGTAAATTACCATTGGTTGCTTCACCTCATCATCACTTTCTATTAGTTGTTGCATCATCCATTGTAGTTGAGTGGATGCCTTTGTGGCAAAGATATACTGAAATTCAGGTGTACTAAGAGAAGTACTTTCCTATTTCTTTCTCAACCAGTCAACACATTTATTCCCTATGTAGAATGCTCCACCACTGGTGGAATATCTTTCCACTACATCTCCATTTTAGTTAGCATCAGAAAATTCTGATAATTCACTGTCTCTTCCTGTAACAATGTATAAACCACAACTATGAGTACCTAGAATATACCTCATGATTCTTTTTTACTGCTATCATATGTTCCTCCTTTGGATTACTCTAAAAACGGGCTGCTAGACAGGTTGCGAATACAATATCTGGCTGTGTTACTGTCAGGTACAATAGGCTCCCAATTATCCTCCTGTACATAGTGGGGTCTACAGATTCCCCATCTTCATGCTTTTCCATGTTTGGTTCCAACTGCAATCGGAGTTGATATTGGTTTGGAGTCTTGCATATTAAACTTCTTCAGCATCTCTCTTTCATACTTTTCTTGATAAATGAAAGTGTAATCCTTCCTTTGAATCACATGTAGCCCCAAGAAATATGTGAGCTCCCCAATCATAGACATTTCAAATTCTGATTTCATGTGGTTGGGAAATTCATCCACTGATTTCTGCCTACTTCCACCAAATATAATGTCATCAATGTAGTCTAAAACCATGAACTAATATTTTGGAGAATTCTTCACATATATATTGTGGTCTACTACTCTTTTGAATTATAGCTTCTTGAGATACGAGTCCAGCCGAGAATACCATGATCGTGGTGCCTGCTTCAAACCATATAGATATTTCTTCAGTTTGCATACCTTTTTGTTTCATCAGTACCAAGAACAAAACCCACTGGTTGTTAAATGTAGACTTCTTCTTCGAGTACACCATTCAAGAATGATGTATTGACATCCATTTTATATACTTTATATCCTCTTTGGAGATCCTTGGAAAGGAAAATCTTGATTGACTCTAGTCTAGCCAATGAAGCCAAAAGTTTCTTCAACATCAACGCCTTCAATCTGGGATTATCTTTTACATACCCATCGTGGCTTGTTTCTAATAACACTTCGATGCTCTTCAAACTTTTTCTTTAAGATACCTTTTGTATCAATCACATTGTGACCTTCAAGTATCTAGACAAGATCCCATGTCTGATTCCTATCAATCTGATCTAACTATTCATTATTGGCTTTCACCCATGATTCATCTTTTACAGCTTCTTCAAATGAGGATGGCTCCACAACTAACAAAAATGCAGATTGTTTGTTATTACTCATCCTCCTTGTTGGATTGGGTGCACTCCAATCCCCAATTATGTTAGATGGATCAATATCAGCTCTACGATTTCTCCTGTACGGCTCAGTTTCATTCTCTCCAGCCATATTTTCTTCTTCAGATTATTCTTATGAGTCTACATTAGGATGTGACTACTGAGTGTTTTGTACAGCTTCCTCTATTTCTGTATTTTTATTTTCTCCATGTTCACTTTCTTCCTCACTTTCTATCACATCAGCATATGATATCCTTAAAGAATTTGTGGTTTTATCTTCAATTATCTTAACATCATTACTTTCCACAATCCTTCCTAATTTCTTGTTGAAACACTTGTAGGATTTGATGTTCATTGAGTATCCAAGGAAAATTCCTTCATCTGCATTGTCACCATACTTCTCTTGATTTCCTTCTTTTTTCCTAATGAAGCATTTAATTCCAAAAACATGAAAGAATTTCAAAGAGGGCTTCCTTCCATGACACAATTCATATGGTGTCTTCGTCTCAGCCATATCAAGTCCTGTATGATTTTTAATATACACTCCAGCTTGAACAACCTCTTTCCAGTAATGTCGTGGAATACGAATCTCAATCAGCATAGTTCGTTCCATGTTGTTCACATGTCGATTCCTATGTTCAAAAAATCTATTTTGTTGTGGATTTATCATAACAGCTACCTCATGTTATATCCCATGATTCTCTAGGTAATTTTCAAATTCAATGGATGTGTATTCCCCTCTATTGTCAGATCACAACAATTTGATTGTTCGTCCAGTATCATTCTCGGCAATCCACTGATATGTTTTCATACAGTCAAGCATTTTTAGTTTCCTGTGAATGACCATTACACATTCCATTCTACTTATTCATCATTTAAAAGGACAAAGTGCCTTTCTCCATGAGTTCCAGCAACATCTATCAGCCTGCATACATCTGTATGAATTAGATCAAGAAGATGATATGTCCTTTTCTTCTTTGGAAGATATGAACTGCAAACCAAATTCCCACGAATGCAAGAATCACAAGACTTTTCACGCTCATGCATCAGGTTGGGAATGCCCCTGACAATCCTCAATTTTGATATTTTCTCCATGTCTTGTTGACTGATGTGTCCCAGTCTCTGATGCCACAAATTGTTTTCTTCTTCAACAATCATCTAATAAAAATTTTCTTTACTATCAACCTGATACAAGTTTCCTTCTGTTCTACATCCCTTCATAAGTGAATTTCTAGTCTTTCCCTTGATAGTTCGGCCTTTCCGATTAAAAATAACTATATGTCCCGAGTCACAGAGTTGACTCATGCTGAGTAGATTGTGACTTAGGCCATCAAAATAAAGGACTTCAGTCTTCTTTAGCTCTCTATTAGCTAATTCAATACATCCACTGCCTTTGATTTTCATAGCTCCATCATTACCAAATCGTACTGTGCCATAAACCTTCCTTTTGATATCCGTTAACAGGCCAACATTACCTATCATATGAGATGAACAACTGCTATCCATAATCCAGATACTGTTGCTTTTTGTAGCTTTAAGGGTAACCTCTACATGGTTGTATTTCTCAATTTTATATTTTTCTTTCCATGACACATTGGATTTAGTATAGAGCACTGATGGAATTTCAATTATCTCTTCTGTGTACCTAGGTTCTTCATAGTAGAAATCTTCTTTGAGAGGAGAAAACCTGTTTTAAAGAGAAACATTGTCTTGCTGACGAGACGTGACATGTCTCGAACTTCGTTATGAGGTGTCCATGTCCCTTCTCTGCTTACAATTAACAGCCTTATGACCAAAGTTAGAACAATGAAAACAATATCCATAGAAAATTTTCCTTCAATAAGAATTAGGATATGAATTTTTTCTCCTCTGTTGAACTCCTATATCTTCTCCATTCAGATAGCTTCTTGCCTCTTTTCAATAAGACATTGTGTGGCCCAAATATCCACAGAACTGACATTTCATGAGAGGAAATGTCTTCTCACTTCTATTTATCCTCATTTCTTCTTCTGTGGGATAATAGTATGAGGGATCCTTTTTCCACAAGGCTAGAGGATAATCTTTTTTTATTCTTTCAGATTGAATTGTGGGTTTCTGTTTCATCACTTATGATGACTTCGTCACATCACCCATTTTTAGCATGCCTTTATTTTGGTCACCTTTATTTGCAGCATTTGATGATTCTACCTCACAACCAATTCCACTATTTCCCATGCAGGTAGGTATTTGATCATTTAAAATCTTTTCAACTCCATTAGAGCCACATTTTTCTCTCTCCAACAGCTCAACGTCAGAGAAACTTCCAAACAATATTTTCTTCCGTGATTCTTTTGAAATTGATTCAGTCTCATGTTTACTCCTAAGAGTAACAACTTCCTCCTCAAGACCCTCAACAGCCTTGTTATTTTGTTCCAGTCTAGATGTGAGGTTATTTATGACCTTTCAATGCTCTTCAAATATCAGCTTTAGATCCATTAAATCATTATTTATTTCAAGGACTTTAGACTATAATTTCAAAAATTCTTCTAGTCATTCAATTTCAGCTTCAAGATGATCATAATATTCAGTTGATTTCTCTACAATTGATTTACACATATTGCAACCCTTACATTTCATCTTAAGATTGATAACAGCATCCTTAAGTTGCAACTCGGGATTGCCACTATTTTTTAACTGATTGTCTCTACCATTATCTTATGATTTTTTAACAGTGGCCATCATGGAATCATGGTTTCTAGTTTTAAACTCTGGTTCTTCTTCTTTACAGAATTCATTATTATTAAATTCCTCTTCACAGAAAAATCTCTTCTTTGGAACTTTCTTTCTATATTTGAAGATGACTTTCTTAAAAAACCTTTTTTGAGGCTTCTCAATGTTTTCAGCATCGCTATAATCATCATCGATCTTTCTTAAGCACTGAGAAGTAATGTTCCCGACTTTTCCCCAACGAAAGCCAGATAGAGGTAACATCCCTTTGAATTTCCCTTTTCCCTTCTGGAACCTTCTTGGTAATGATAGAATGAATTTCATTTTCCTCATCATCTTCACTACTACTATCTTTTGAAATTTTCAGTTTCTCCATGGATTTGAACGTTATTTCCTTGCTTACTCATGTAGTAGCATCTTCTGGTTTGAATCTCATTTCATTTTCCAATAGGCTGCTCAATAGATCATCCAAAAAAAGTTTGGAAAGATCTATTTCTTCAAGGGATGACACATTTCCAATGTACATGGGTAGAAGTCTTCTTAATATTTTCTTTACAATGTCAACGTCTTTGATTTCTTCACCTAGAACCCAAATTTCTCCAACCACTTCAGTAATTCAATTGAAGAAGGAGTCTGAATTCTCATCAGGATGCATCTTTAGATCATCAAACCTATTGTGTAGGACATGTAGTTTTCCCTCCCTCACTTTGATATCTCCTTCATAAATATTTTCAAGTTTATCCCACATGGAATTTTCTGAGGAGAAAAGCATCACCTTTAGATAGATCTGATCAGAAAGTGCTATGGTGAGAGCATTCTACACTTTAACATCAGCATCAAGAATTTTCTTATCAGCATCCGACATAGCCAGCCCTGTTGGATTAGAAACATGTATACCTTGGATAGTGGAAGATAGGACCTCTATTCCAAAGGATCTTATATGTGATCTCATTCTTTTATTCTAGATCTAGAAATTATTTCCATCGAAGAGAGGGACCCCCCTGACATTGGTTGAATTTTCCATAATGGTATATTGACAGATCAAACACTAGTCAGCCTCTCTATGATACCACTTGAAGGACCCCGGTACACCCTGAGAGGGGAGGGGTGAATCAGGGTGTCAAATTTTTCTTTTAAACTAACGAATCCTGTTCCCACATTTGTAGAAACTAGTTTAACGTTTATGATGGATATGAGAATCAATAAAACATTCACATGTAAAGAGATGACACAACAATTTTTACTTGGTTCACCACTAAGGGCTACATCCAAGGATCATACGCCAATAGGTTGTCAGTCGTACCAAATTCCACTATTCTTCACTCTTTGTTGATTAGAATGGTTTGGGAACAGTCACTCTATCCCTGGATCACTGCCATTACAATTGTTCAGGGATAGCCTACTACGTCCCTCGGTTCACTCACATTGACTCCCCCGAGATCACTACATTTGTTGAAGTCCCACTAAGTTTATATATGTGGAGGTCTCTTAATCATCACTAATGAATACATCCTCTGTTGTATGTAGATGCTCTTTTGAAGTCCAACTTCCTTCCATAGATGTATCTCACATTGCACCAAAGGTATCAGGAAAACTTTCAGCTTTTGCTGAGCCCCAGAAAGACTGGCGTACTTTAACCACACCTGGCGCACTTCTCCAAGCCCAACGCGCTTGTTTCAAGACAGCACGCAAGTTCACCTCTCCCACTTGTGCAACACTCACTTCTTCAACTACAAACTTCCGCGACTCACATCCTTTTACGCCCAAATCGATTTTGGCGTGAAACTATGAATTTTCACACTTCTTCAAATCCTAGCGCGCAAGTGTCACCAAACCATTTGTGCGACACCTCTTTCACCAACTCAAAACTTGGGTGACTCAACCCCTTTCTCTCCCAAAACACCTTAGACGCACAAAAAACAACAGTCGCGCAACTTCAACTCGCGCGACCCACCACCACTTGCGCAACCAAAACACCTGCATGATGGGAGCTCTGATTTTCTCTAAGTCTGAACTTCATATCAAATGAAGAGGGCTAGGCCTCTATTTATAAGCATTTGAATACCCTGTGTGATGGTGCACAAGTCTTCCCTCGGTACACAAGTTTCGGTGTGCAAGACTCTACCGCGTAAGTCACTTGCGCGACCAAACATAAAACATAGACCCCCTTACCCCTTTGCCATATTTTCATGTTCTGATCTTGAAACAAATGGTGTGAAAATTTATTCTCCTTCAAGACAATGATGCGCAAGTCTCTTTTCCAAAACCACTTTTTTCCATTTGTCGATTTTCAGGCCAAAATAATTTGGCAAACACTGGAAAACAGTGCCACCTTTAATACTGTTATCTGCTTGTTCTGTATGATCACTCTACAGGCACACATTCTGAACTTCCACTGAGGATTGGCAATAAACACAAACCATAATCCAATTCATGCATAGAATGACCATGGTTCCAACAGTTTCTAGGTGACACCCACAAATAGTAACATTCTATGTCACTAATGTAAGAATCATAAGCATAAGAATACCTAGTGTCCCAAAGAACCTGTCAAGTTTTAAGGTTGTGGAAGATTGGGGGTATCTATAACAGTTATGCAAAACATATCCATCTATTCCAAGTGAGAGAGGATATGTTCTTGATCCATCTATAGTAGAAGGTTTAGTATCACGTCACCATGAGGGTAGCAGGAGTACTACTAGCCACACAGGAAGAGGAGGATGTCATGTCTATGGTATCTAGACATTAGAAATATTGTGCTAGAAGAGCATAAATTGTCTGGTTAGTCATTTTGTAACACATGGTCAGGGATCCATCTAGATTTATTCAATGCAATCTATACCAGAGGATCAGGATGCCGAGTCATATAGTATTCGATGTAATATTCTAGTAGTCTATATTTTTTCCTTATTCGATATGGTTGAATCACATTACTTTATAGTTTTGGCTATTGTGGAGACAATAAGTCTTCATGTTGAGTACTCTTGTGGAGTTACAATTCTATATACAGATTTGGGTATATGTTCAGAGAGTATATTCTAGTGTAAGGACTTCCTCCATTAGGTTGTAAACCACCATTTCTTATGTTTACTCTTTTTTATTTATGATGATAGGCTTTGATTTCATTCATGATATGGACTGGTTGGTTCACTATCATTTATATGTTGATTTTTTTCATTCAAGGGTGTCATTCACATCACCAGAGGGTGGTAAATATATACACAAGAGAGAGTGATATGTGCAGGAACATAGATATGGGCTATAGCATCTCAAGATAAGTGCAATGATCAAAAAAATTTCTCGCCTTCACATGTAAAATAAGGCACTATATCCGATTGAGTTCCATATCAGAGTTGGTTAATTTAGGGATGTTTTCCCCAAAATATTATCTAGACTACCTCATGAGATGGATGTAGAGTTTACAATTGAGCTAGTTCCCAAAGATTCACCAGTATCCATTCATTCATAAAATATGGCTACTACTAGTTCTCAAGAGATCAAGAGGTAGCTAAAATGATTAAATCCAAAGGTATTATATGGCCCAACACTTCTCTCTAAGTTTCATTGGTCATTTTCACCAATAAAGAAGATAAAACCCTCAGTATTTGCGTGGATTACTAGAAGCTAAATCAACAGAAAGTGATAAAATGTTACACATTACATCACAGAGTTGAACTTTTTAAAAATTTTAGAGAAGTAATGGTATTACCATAGATTTCAATGAGATCAGGATATCATTAAATTAGAGATATGCCTTCAGATATTCCACTTAAGACTTTCTGTAGTTGCTATTACTTTTATGAGTATCTTATGATTCTGTATCATCTTACGAATATTCCTAACATCTTCATGGATTTGATGAATATGTTTTTCGATCCCCATATATATTCCGTTATTGTGTTATTCTTGGATGAAATTTTAATTTAGTAACATATGAAAATTGACCATTCTAGTCATCTTGAGATAATTTTTAGTACATTGAGTGAGAATTAGATGTAATCTAAGCTTAGTAAATGTCACTTCTGGATCAACAAGGTTCACGTTCGGGGATATATTACCTGAGAGGAAAGAGTTTTAGTTGACCTAGAGATGGTGAGAGTTGTGGTTATCTAGAATAATCCCAAGAATTCCTCCGACATGTGGAGTTTTATAGGAATAACTGGTTACTACAAGCGATTTATATAGGAATTTCCACTCTTAACAACACCTCTTATGATCATTAGTAAGAATTGTGTGAAGTTTATATGGTAATAATCCTTCGAGACAGCCTTTTAGAAGTTGTAAGGGATATTAAATTTTGAGTAAATTATAATTCTCCCAAATCAAGGAATGAGCTATATAGTCTATTGCGATGCATCATGTATTGTGATAGAATAATTTCCCAATATGGAAGATAAAATTTCCATATACGGGTCTTAGAAATTGGGGCCTTGTGAGTAGAATTACCCAACTCACAATATTGAGTTGGTAGATGTTATACACACCAAGAGTTTTTAGAGGTATAACCTACTACGAGATTGTTTTGTGGTGTTTTTTGACTACAAAAGCATCATCTATATTTTTAAATAACATTAATTGAATCTCAAAAAGCTAATATGGGTTTATTATCAATAATTATTTGACTTTGATCTATCCTATATAAATTGTAAGGGAAATGTTGTTGTCAATGATATAAGTAGGAGGACTTAGATAGAGGAAAATAAAGAATCTAGTAATGAATGGAATCTTAGGGATTTATTTTATGATATGCACATAGATGTGTAGGACCATCATGGGTAGTCTATAATTGAATCACTATCAGTAGCCTCTTCACTTATGTCGAAATAGAAGATGATGAAGTTTTCAGATCTGGGAGTCTTGGTCTAACCAGAAGGGATTTCCAATGTGGACTAGCCCCCATATTAGACTGTCGATGATGAATAATTCCTACATATACATGGTAATATCTGAGTTCCCACATATATGATAGAGGATATGATACGTGAGTAGCATTCTTCATAGTGGAAATTTCACATGGGTATCTCCGTGATGTGTCATGAAATGTGCTGATAGTATTAGTTTTAAGGGATGGAGAGTTAGATAACCGGTTTCATTACTTGGTTTCCCACTGATCATTAGATGAAGCTGGAACACCATCATCCTGCTCACTTTTTTCAGCAATTCAGTCTTGGAATAGAAATGGTTGGATGTTGCAATAGATTTTTTTCATTGGCTTACTAATGTCATCTCAAGGTAGCGACATAGTTATTGTAGTTGTTGATTGAATTATGAAGGTATCTCACTTTCTTCTGATCAAAGATACTTACATAGTTGATGAGATGGGTAGATTATTTGTCTATGAGGTTATTTGACTTCATGTCCCCCCTTATACGATCATTTTAGATAATAACTCTCATTTTACATCGTGGTTATGAAAATGGTTTTAGAAGGATACAGTTATATAGGTAATTACGAGCATATAATTTCACTCTTAAACTGATTTCTAGTCATAAAGGACTATATAGGTGTTAAAGGACATACTATGAGCATGAAACCTTGATTTTAATGGTTCATGGGAGAAGCATGTCCCTCTCTTTGTGTTTTCCTACAATATAATATTTGATAAGATGATACATATGGATCCTTATAAGGCCTAATATGGTTGAACATATCATTCACCTCTATGTTGGTTAGGGGAATGAGATGCAACACTATTGGTTGTTTATCTTGTTTAAGTGAATTCTATATCGATTTAGCAGATCAGGAAGTAGATGTTTATTTTTCAGTCTAGATATAAATCTTATTATGATCACCATAGATGAACTTTGGAGTGCGAGGTTGAGGATCATATATTCTTATAAGTATCACCCATACATGGTCATTGATAGATATAGTGGAAACAGAATCTATCCACACACATTATTGGGCTGTTTGAGATTTTGAAAAGAGTCAGGCCAGTAGCCTATCATTTTCTGTTACCTTAAAGGTACCATTCCATGAATGATGTCTTCTATGTTTTACATAATTTCTATTGTCATGCTGACCAATCTCATAATTTCGATCCTGGAGAAGTTGAGCTAGATATTAGTGATTCCTTAAAGGACTACCGTATATTAATTTTTTTCCTAGGGAACAAAGGCTCTCCAAGGATATTTTGTCCCTTTAGTAAGTGTTATATGGTGTAATAACTAGATATTGGAAGATACCTAGGTGCATGAGGCTGATGTATGTGCCTTGTGGCTAGAGTTGTTCTTGGAAAATGTTTTCCCTCACATGGAAGGTGAACTCAAGAATTAGTTCCTTTTAGGGGGAAGGCATTATCAAGCTAGATTCTATATCAGCTATGGATCCTTTTAAATTTAGTATAATACTTTTTTTTGTCATAATTTGGATTCATATTGAGTTAACAGGTTTTTTAGGGGTGTGCAGATCTTATTCAAAGCCAGAAGACCAAAATTTTTGAAAAAAAGAGTCTAGATTGATGGTATGGAGAAACCGTGTGGGTTAGGTCGCATGATTATCCCTAACCATGAAGGGATGACCATATGGGTGAATTAGGGAACACAATTTTCCACAACTATGCACCCAGGGCCACACGTCCCTGAAGATAAAAAAATGTAGCAGATTATACAATATGGTTGGTCCATGACTAATCAAACTATGCGGCCTTACTGTGTGGGGGTTCCCCTTTGAGACTGTGCCTCATACACTGTTGGTGTAATGTTTGTCCAACTGTGGGGAAAAACCATGGGACCTAAAAAATGTGGTAAAATTACTATTTTCCCTTAAATTATTATATATTTTACTTCTGTTCTCTTTTTTATCCTATTTCTAGTGGTAGAAGGATTATTCTTTATGTAGGAGGTTTGACCTTGGCCTAACCTTGGAAACAAGATATATTCTCCATCTAAATTTTGATCAAGATTATGTTTGTCTCTTTGGAATTCTATGAGTAATATCTTTATTCACCATGATTTGTATTCAATTTTCTTCTCCTATACAGAGTTATTGAGGCATATAGTCTTATGCACTATTTTGAGGGAGTTGATCCATTCATCCATTTTCATCTGATCTTTGCAAAACTAAAGGTTGACACTAGATGAGAAGAGTATTAAAATCATGAGGTAGGTGAAAAAATATTTATAAATTGAATTATTGATGTTTTATAATATGTTTTGGCATGCATCAAGCCAGTCTCACCATGCACTAACTTACATTGTATTTTCCTCGAATTGTTTGTCTTACATGGATCCAAATGACTTGTTAGAACCCTAATACATATGGATATTGTCCACTTCAGAGTGAGCCATTATTTGGGTGAGCCCTCTTACATGGATTTTTTAATCACTAATATATATAAAAAGAACCTAATGGAGTGTATTTTTTTATAATTGATCATATCATGTTTAAAATAATAGATGTGGTGGAATAGAATGTATAACACCCTTTGAAATTATAATGAACAAAAATGAGGGTGAGTGGTATTACCACATCATCTAATTGAATTGAAAAATGTTTATTCCCTTGTTGATATGAAATGAAAATGAGTTATGGATTATACATTAGATCATATTAAATTCAATGGATACTCATCCCTAATAATGTGTGGGAATGATGAACCCTCTATGAAATATTGAATTGAAATAGTGACCCTTAATGCTTAATATATGTGATACAGGAATGAAGACCCTTTATATGTTTGATATAGGAATGGTGTCCCTATAATATGAATCATTAATGGCATACCTACATGTGATATTGGGCATGGAGTATATATACCGAGATATTGGGAATTGTGTCCCTATACTATGATACTGGGAATATTTTCCCAATACTATGATAATTGGCATGTTGTCCCTATACAATGATATTGGGCATGGAATCCCTACACTGTTATACTGGTCATGGTGTCCCTATAATGTGATACTAATAATGGAATCCCTATACTAAGATAGTGGGAATTTGGTCCCTAGATATTTCCAGAAATATTCCAGTATAGGTCAAAGCAAGTAGTGTCAGATTGGTTTTCCATTAAAAACCAAAGCCAACCCATTTATAGTTTTTTATTATTTCTTTAGTTTATTATATGAACACACATCTATGTTATACACATAGACTAGATATGTATAGACATCGTTTGTGGTGGCCTACTAAGGTTATATATCACACCTCATTTGGGACAGTTATGGAACTTGGGAAGATTATATGCTTTCTAGTGTTGATAAGGGGAAGAATCCCCTTACAGATTCATGAATTCTTACATGACATCAGATGGGATATTTTAATGAGATTGATGAGATATTTCTCAGGTTGTTAGGATACATTTTTCCTTTTTTACCATTTTTAAAACATGTACTAAATTCATTTTATAATTCCATGTATACATGTTTTACATTTTTTTGTAGACACATGACATTATCATCTATTTTATTTGATTCAATTTACTACTTATGATTATTATTTAGTGCTTGGTTATTTATTACTGCTTCTGGTATTATGGGTTATTGGTCTAGTGTTATAGTGCCTGATTTTTCTATTCCATGTCTCAAATATTCTTCCTCAATTTACCATTTATTACTCATCCTTTGTGCTCCACTTTGGTATATATGGTATATTCTTCCAATTAACACACCCTAAGACCTCACTGCTAGTCAGTAGTCTCTAGAATATAAGGATGTGTGCTTCAGGTCATGTGTCCAACCAGTCTTGGGGAAACACTGAGTGGCACCTGGGTTGGGATTTAACACATAGGGATAGATTATGCCCCTTATGATGGATATGAACTTGAAAAAACAAGATTTAACATACTATATGCCAACCACCCTTCAATGTTATGATCTTATTCACACAAATTCTATTATTTATTAT
This sequence comes from Viscum album, assembly GCA_963277665.1. Classification (NCBI taxonomy): domain Eukaryota; kingdom Viridiplantae; phylum Streptophyta; class Magnoliopsida; order Santalales; family Viscaceae; genus Viscum; species Viscum album. The sequence continues at coordinate 401,286,802 of OY728148.1, forward strand.
TAATTTTTCTTATGATGAAACAAATGTTAGAATTGAATCAAATTAATTTAAGAGGTAAATGCACAAATTTCTAGAGGGTATACAACCTCTTTTAACCAATGAATTACTCTAATGTTTCCAAATGTACATGTAAATTCATGGAAATGATTGGGGTGTAACATCAATGACCTGAATACCCATATAATTCCAAGAGAATTTTTGTTACTACTCCGGGTGTTCTACTAAATATATATGGGAAAGAAACAAGTGCTATAAGTTTCAATTTATTATTGAGGAATTATTTATAAATATTACTTATAATTTAATGTCATGGTTATTTTCTACCAAAAGACGGACATGAATCATTCATTTGTCAGAAATTCCAAAAACATAACTTGAATCCTAAAAATCTATAAGATAATAAAATTAATTGAAATAAACATATAATATTATACATGTATTCATATGAAAAAAATTTCCAACAAAACAAATAATATAACCAATCTATAGTAAAATAACGAGTCAAACATGTCATAAGACAAACATCATTGAAAAGGGGAATTGGAGATTGAAAAAACTAGACCTATAACAACCATTAAAATATTAAACCCTATAGTGGGAACTAATAATTCTTTAATTTCAAATAAAATAATATAGTTAAGAGAAAAAAACATCTACTAGTGTATATATAAGTACATTAAAATCCATAAAATTAAGGATTCATGTCTACCAATGTGTCTGTGCTGGTTATGAGCATAAAATACCGAGCAGGGAACCACCAATTATGTCCCAATAGTGTCATGAAAGAATTTTTTTATGCAAGAAAATTTCTACATAATTACATACATATATAATTAAATAGTATTTATAACTCAATATATCACTAAAATAACAATTCAATTATCAATACTAGATAGAGTTGATAAATCCCCATAGCTGGAGAGTTTTTACCTATACTACCGAATACATTCCACAACACAAAAACTGAGATGAACCACCTAATTAAGTTAGTGTTCAACACCCATCTTATAATAATGATTCTAGGTTAAAACATTAATCCCCCATAGTGGATGGAAATAGTACATTCTATATCAATGAATCAATCCATAATGAGGAAAAGATGAATGGGTATACATACTCAAGGTTTGATGATCCCATCCCAACATCATGATTTGACTAAATGGATCCATTATTAAAAGTTTATATAGAAAAAATGTATAGAAATATTGCATATATCATGATTATCAACTATCAATGAAGCATCCATACTCAAAAAATTCTAATAAAAATAACCACCATGATCACTATCTATCAAAATATTATCCAATCTTAGGAATATTTATTCATAACATCACTCATCATGATTTTTATGTCAAATTAATAAAATTATTATCATAACATGAATATTTATCTATGTTCAATGTATAATCATTCATAGTAACATTTTAGGACAACAACAATTATCCAGGAATATAATTATGTCTTTAATAAGTAACTTAGTATAAAGAGTAGTTACAGTCATGTAGTAGTCATACATGCCAGTGGTATTCAAATAGAACCGCATGGGTTTAACAAACTAAACAACCATGAAATACCAGGGAGTTATAAATAAATGAAATTGATTTTTTATATTAATTATGACAAATAATTGATATACAAAACAAGGTTCTAAACTATATAACTCTACTGGTAATACTTGGGATATGATAGAAATGTTGAGTCTACAATAATGTAATTATTTTTGAAAATTATTATCTTTATAAATTAAATATGTGTAAGATTTAACCCATAAAATGAAATTTTAACACTTGATATGATTTTTTTTACTTAAGTGACCATTTTACAAATTGGGAAGGTGGGTACAATTTAAAACTTATTCAGATGAAACCTCCTAAATAAGAAATTAGAAGTGAAATGAGGAAACTAGTTTAGAAACAATTTACAAAAAGGTACATTTTTGAAAATAAGGTTTTGATAAAACTATTTAAACTTTTTTAAAGAGCTCAGTAGTTGTAATTTATCATGTTTAGGTAAATATTAAACTATTAGGTTTTTCCTGGTTAATCACTTCTCCACACCTTATAAGACCAACCACCAAATCTCTTCCAAAATGTTATTTAAACCCTGGGTTATGGTTGGTTTGATTAATATATCTCATTTTTTAAGTGGGAATGTGTAATTCCAATTACATGTTATGCTTATAAATTAAGGAGTTCCTCATATATTTAATGATAATCCAAGGATTTTTGAGTTATGAAAAATCTTTTTTTCTTATAAGAAATCCCAAATATAGTTTAAAAAATATAAATTTCAAATGATAAAATTCAATTCATAATTATTATAAATAAATGTTACCAATTCCTTGAGATAATTATAGAGATGAAAGTCTAAAATTGGTTCACCAACTTATATTTAAATACGGAATTTATAATCCATTAATGGGGAATTGTTTCATTATATAAACTAAAAAACCATCCCTAGAAATATTTATTTAGTAATATTAAAACTTGATTAAAAATCATTCAATTATTTCATAAAATTATAAATTCAATTATTTATTAGTTTATAAATAATAATGGAAAAATGTGTTCAGTCAAATAATCCCTTTATCCTACTTGATTTTGAAAATAACAATAAACTTTTTTAAGAATATTATTTAAAATGAATCATTTTGTATTATATTTTCTATAAAGAATTTAATATAATTTATGAATAATACTAATAACCTGCTGTTTTAAAAAATTCATATGGTTATAGGATTTATAAAAATAAAAAAACCTTAAGAGTATCTAAATACTGAATATCTAAAGTTTCTTGAAATCTTGATAACCTAGATGTATGAATCATTTTGTTAACACTAGTTTTTATAGAACTATAGTGGTTCATGAATATATTAATTTGTAAATATAGTGAGATTATTATTTAACCAGATGTTGAATAGTTATTTGTTACTAGTTTCATTACAACTAAACTTGAAAACTATAGAATAAGACCTATGGTGTATTATCTATAAATATATCCATCCATCAAGGAAAATCGATGATGACACAAATAAAATAATTCTCTAAAAAAATCCAATCACTTGATGTTTTAAATACCTTATTGACATGAGATCTTCATATTATTTTACATTTTAGTGTTCACTAAGATAATACATTTTGAAGGATTAATTTTAATATGCATTATTATTTTGGTTATAATTATTTTTTTACTGATCCTTCATGATAATGATATTTTTCCATTGGAATATATAATTTTTCTTCTAGTTATATAATTGTGAATACCAAGACATTGGTTATAGGACCAAGGGATATTTCTAATTTTAAGGATCATGGAATTTCTAGTAATTGAATGAAAAATATGATCTTTTGATTTATAAAATCAAATGCCTTTTGAAAGTTATATATTCAAGGATACATTGAAATAGGTTTATGTTTTCTTATTTAATTTTTGTTAAAATTTAGTTTTTAAATAATATTCTTTTGGGGTACTCTATTGATTAATTATTACTGTAAATTTCTTTATTTCCACTATGATAGAACATTTATTAGTTTTATTAATAATGAATATGTACTGATTTTCTTACTACTACTCATTAATTTAATATAAATTTGATTGTTTTATGGGTTTATCTGAAATTGTATTTTTTTTCTGTTTTATTACACAAAGTTGGGTGAAAATTGTTTGTTTTTTTCAAACAATAATCCAACAACCTCACTTATAATTTGTTATAAACCAAATAGAGCTATAATATTTGATATAAATTATTTTGAGTACTGAAAAGATCAAATGGAAATGTTCATGATGTATACTAAAGTATAAATTTTTATTATTCTTAATAGTGATTACAAAATTCTAAAGAAAGGGGTTTCCACTTTTAATTGATAAGAGAAGAATGAATTTATGGTGAAATTTACAGTCATACATAATATTTTATGTTCAATTAATAAGAATATATATAGTCACATTTCATCTTATCAAATATATTTTGTTATATAGAAAAATAAGGAATTTACTCATTTTATAACATAAAAAGTTTTTCAAACTGAATAACCATTATTAGAGAACATTATCAGTCGTTTGATTTGATTCACAATGAATTTATTTCTATAATGCATTAGGTATTCATGAACATCCGGAACATTCTATAATCAATCAGTGAAAATAATAATGGGATGATCAACTTGTTGAGAATGTTATTGATGTTTTACCAAAGGAGTGGTATTCTAAAAGAAGAAAAATTTATTATAGTAGTCACATCACCTAAATATTCCTTATTGACATATTTATAACTATTATGAAATTTAGAAAATAATTAAATATAGATTAATAGGAAAATATAAAAAGAAAACTAGATTTTCTTTTACAACCATTAGAACATAAAATTATTTAGATTGTAAATCAAGGACATCCAAGATAAGTTTAATGTATGTTTTTGATGATAGTGAATTCAATCCAATGAATGGTGAATGTTATAATATGGTAACAAGGATGTTAAAAAATAATAATTTCTAATGATAATATCTATAAAAAAAAGAAATAAATTAATGATTCAATAGTACCAATATTCTATGATTGTAGAAAGATGGGTCACATTCAACCTGATTGACATATTCTATAATCGAAGGAAAATAAGTATTAAAGAAGTCGTCTTAAGAAGAAAACAAATAAAAGAATAAAATAAATGGATACATGGAGAGTGAGATAAGGTGAAACTTCTTATGATAGTTCATCATAAGACAATGATAATAGTATAAAATCACTATTTTATAAATTATAAAAAATCCTTATATAAAATTTAACTACTGAAACACTTACGAATCTAACCCTATATTTTTATGATTATAAAGAAGGTATAGAAAATAAAAGTTTATATTTTTCATATGATGATGATATATCCCCTCAAACTCTTAAATAAATGAGATTTTACATCAATGAATATGAAAGCATGTATAAAAACATTTTTAAAAAGTATAGAGATCTTAAAGATGAAACTTATGATGGAAAAAAATGTTTTATAAAATTTTAAGATAAGATTAAAAAAGTTAAAAAAAATGATTTTAATGTTATCTATGAGTTGGATAAGATAAATAAAAATATTTTAAATTTGACCAATAATTTAAATTGAAGAAATGAAAAGTTAATCTATTAAAAGTTCCTTTTAAGTCAAATGACCAAAATAATAAAATTGAAAATAAATATATTTGAAATAGTTTTACTTTTTAAAAAGTTAAATGTAATTTTATTAAGTAATGTTTTTGATTGAAAACAAAATTGGATTCTGACTATTTTTAACATTTTATAAAAATAAGTCAAGAAAATGTATTGATAAATTAGAACAAAAAAATCTAGTTTATGTAGTAAAGGCACTGAAATTTAAATATATTGATCAAACTATTTCATACCTAATATTGAATCCTTTTGTAAATTGTTTCAAGTAGAGTAAATGGGATGATAAATTCCTCCTTAAGTATATTTTAATTGTTTGGGGGAAAAATACATTTATTTCAATAAAACTTTTTTTTTCTTATAATCAAAGATCTATTCAAATATTGGTTCTGAATATGTTATTACAAACACTTAAAGACAAAAATTGGTTTATCTTATAAATAAAAAAACCTAAAATAATATATGTATCAGCAAAATTATAACTAAATACCTATTTTTGATGCTTTATATTTCATTTTTATATTTACCAAAACAACTTTTCTAATTCATTGGATGTTTTATGCACTGTAAATATTTTTTATTTTTTCTTTAAAAATATAAAATTATATATCATTTTTTTAATGGGAGTTTTAGTATTTTTTTATTGAAATAAACTAAAAAATTTATTTTAGATTTTATAGAAATGATATTATTTCAATTAAATTATATCCAGAACCATATTGAAAAGAAGAATATCATGCTATTTTAATGGTAGATAACCTCTAGTATATTGTAATTAGTATTCTCTAATTTACTAGATTTTATTAGATTGGTTTTTCATTTTGAAACACTATATTCTAAACTGAAGAAATGATATTTGATAAATTAATATAATTATGTAATAAATATGGCATCAATTTTTTTTAATTGGAATCAATTCTAGTCATTAAATTACAAGAAATCCACAGTCACCAATTAAAAATCTTAAATGTTCTCTGACACCTATATAAATGTGTGGACCAGGAGTTTATTGGATGAATTCAATATAGTTCAATATAAAAAATCATTATATTTTTTATAAAACACTATTGATATACCACATCTGTGATGGAACCAACTAGGGATACTTCAATGAGGAAGATTATAGAAGAAGGTATTACCGATTTGGAACTATCCAACAAATATGATTTTTTACTAAAGGATATTATATAATTACTTATTTGTAGAAAGTTTATCCTATCCACTAAAGAACATGATATGTAAAATTTAATATTGGAAATGGATTTTTACAGTTTCTCTATGTTTACTATTGTTTATTTATTCAAATAATTTATTTTTTCTCTATTTATTAAAAAGATTACTTTGACCATATACATGTTTTTAAAATTTATTAAACATACATTCAAGTGAGAGACATTGTCTCTCTGATAAAAATACATGAATCTCACGGAATTTTCATAAAATATTATATAGGGAAGATTTTCTCTCTAATAAATTAGAAGGATCACAAGATAGTTTATTTAGAAACATTAATTTATATTTTATTCCAAATGATTCTCTATTTCTTGTGTCAAAAAAATTTTGATAAGGAAATAATTTAAATATGATGTTTTCTTAGATGATGTTGTGATAATTTTAGGATGTTTAATCTCATTAAGATCACCTATTCATAAATCAATGATATTCTAAATGGTATTATGATGTTGATAATTTATTATATTTTTTATCCTTAATGGGGATATAGTAATTTTTTTAAAATAATAATATATTGATAATGAGGCACATGATGAAAGGAAAAATAAAAACCCAATTTATTTTATGATTGATCTATAACATCAATGATATTTTTTTGAATAATAATCAGTAGATAATTATATATATTTGAAAAATTCAATTGTGGTTGATGATATTTAAAATGGGGAAACACATTAAATAAGGTAAAATAATTGGATGGTTATATTGACAATAGATTACCACAATAGATAATGTAAAAATCTAGAGAAATTGTAGATTAGTGAAAGGAAGATCAACTGAAGAAAACATCCTTAAAATGAATGAGTAGTGAATATTTTTAATGTATGATTGAACCTCATAGTGGATTTATGATGGAAAAAGAATAATAATTATGAAATGATAAATAAACTTGAGTTTAATGGAAGCCTTACATTGGATTATTTAATGTTGATGTGTTTGTCTTAAGAGAATAAATTCATTATAAGTTCAGAGAGCAGAAGAAAAGTGAAATATTATTATAAGATTATAGTTTTAAAAGTTTAAATTGAAATCCAATCCATAGTTTGTGTTCAAGAACATAATATTAAAGAATAACTATTAAAAATAATTTTTAATTTAAAGGTAAGTAGAGAAATATTTTAATGGATGAACTAGAGAAATATTACTCTCATTCATCACATCATCAAAATGATGGAGAATCAAAAAAGAATTCATTGGAATTAATTTTACTAGATTTCAAAAATTTATATTAAATCCTAAAAATTCAATGGATAAAATTATTCTTTCTACATGTGAAAACAAGAGAAAACAAGTATAACTTATTTCAAAATAAAAATTTACTGAAAATAATTTTGAAAAGAATGTTAGTGATTTTTTTAAGAAAATAGTTTCTAAGGCTATAAAATATCATTCTCTAATTGAACCCTTGGTTCATATTTTTTTACAAGAAACTTTAACCTTTTAACTAGAATAATGTTATTAAAAATAGATTCCTAAATGTTCTTTATCCTATTCATCCAAATAATATTGTAAAACATGTGGTTATTTATGTTGTAAATTTAAAATATTCAAATGATTTTAAAGGGTGTACCCCTAAAAAAGACAAATAAATAGTAGTGAAACTAGTGGTTCATAGAAAAATGGATTTATTAATAGTAAAATCTGATGGATCATTAAAAATTGAGATGTGCATTTTTATTCATAAAATTGGAAGAAAAATGGATACATACATTGATTTTACTAAAAATGTGGATAATTTCACTTATATTTTACCGATACATTATGAAAAAATTGATCTAAATAAACTCCAATTGATTAGATTTGATAAAAAAAAAAAAATAAAAAACATCTAATAGACTGAGAAACTAAATTAAAAGGATATTTTGGAGTTAGAAAATAAATATGAAAAGTTCATGATTGGAAAATGAGATACTTTATAATTTTTTTAAAATCTCAAGATACGAATGTTAAATCTCTTAGTGAGACATTTTTCTTATATCTTTAGGATTGTAAAATTACTTATAAAATATTAGTTGAGTTTGAATAAGTCTCTAAAAATCTATACAAAATAATAGATTCACATTCCTCTTCTATTGAAGAGTTAAAGAATATTACAGTTTATTAACGTGAACATTTATTCAAGAATATTTCATAGTTATATTTTTAAAAGTAAATGATTCATAAATATTAATATTGGGATGAATAGTTAGTGGTGTTAAAATTGAATTTGAAATATATAGAATTTTTTTTATTGAAAATGTCTCAGGACATGACTAGATGTACAAGTCGAAGGATGAGTTGTTAACTGAGTAACTGAAGCACATTATTAAGATTATAAATATCACTAAATAATAAATTCAGAAATATTTACATTTCAATTTCTATTTCATGTAATATTTTTAATTTTAATATATGGTATTTGAAAGATAATTTTTTTATTCTATTATTTATTCCATGATAATATTGAATTTTCATTACATTTTAATTTTTTACTAAATACAATTATTTACAATTTTATATATTGTTCATAGGATTGTATCCAAAATAATTTTGATGGTTTTTATGTTTTATGAAATTCTCTATAGTTGATGTTCTCTTTCTAGAATTTTATGCATACCTTATAGGGGGACATCTTATATTTTGTTTTTATTTATTTTTAAAAATTACAAAGGAGGGGTATTTTATGAAAAATTAAAGTTGTTAAAAAATAATAATATGATTTTAAACTATTTATATTCATATGTCATATTTTTTTATAAGGGGTAGATTTATTTATAATGTTTAAATAAGATTTTTTATTAAGTACATTGTAAACTATTGAAACAATAAGGATTATTTCATTTTAAGATTCCCACAAACTTAATTTTTCTATTTTTCATTATGTTTGATAATAAATAATTAATATTTAGTAAATAAAATAAAATTTTCCATTATTTTTTGGAAATGTATAAAACCCTTATTTAAGATATTTATTTACCATGAAGTATGTTATTTATCTTTTTTAATATAGAGTGTAAAACTATTTAAGTGAAATAATGATAACCTAAGGTTTTATGTGATATTGATTGTTTTAGGATTTGTTAAAATATTATAACCAAAGCAGTTTGGAAATACCAATGATCAAAGGTTTCATGAAAAACTAATAACCTTGATATATGAATTAGATTATTTTCACTAGTTTTTAGATAACTATTGTAGGGCCTAAATAACTTCATTAGTAAATGCTGTGAGATAATGAATTTATCAAAATATGAAAAAGTATATTTTAAATATTATTTTACAACTATACAAAAAGATTATTATATATGATAGTTATAGAATAATTAATAAATAGATTCTCACTTTCAACAATAGGATATATCATGATATGAACAGAATAATTCGTTAATAATATAAAATTATTTTAAGTATTCAACTACATGATGACTTAAGAGATTCATATTGTTTTACTTTTGATTGTTTTCTTTGATATCACACTATGACAAAAAACGGACTTTATCAGCACTCAAAACAGGCTTTAATAACGCTAAAAAGGCACTGTAAAGCTCAGACCTAATGGGGGGGGGGTCCCCTTTATTAGCACTAAAAAATCACTGATAAAGGTAGCCTTTATCAGTGCTAAATAACCCTGATAAAGGTATCTTTTATCATTGCTTAAAATGTGATGATAAAGGGATCGTTTATCAGCGCTAAAAAAGGGCTGATAAAGGGATCATTTATCAGCGCTCTTTTAGTGCTGATAAATGGCTTTCCTACTGTAATGTAATATTCTGTAGCAGCACACCCAAACAAGACTTGCAAAATAATAGCATATCATCAATTATACCTATACTAAATTAACACATACTTCATAAGGTAATTACAAAAAGTATACACATACAACAAGTATACCCATACAACCCATACAACAAGTATGACCATACACCATTAGCACATAATTCATGAGTTAATTAAATACATATATAACTCAATTCAAAATTCAGGGTGTTGGGGGAGGGTTTGTTTAGGGGTTTGGGGTGGCTGTCCAAGGGGGTAGGGGGTGTCCAGGGGGGTGGGGGTGCCCTGGTGTATGGGGGTGTCTAGGGGGGTGTGGGTGGGGGGTGTCCATGGTGGTGTCCTAGGGGGCGGTGTCTAGGGGGTGGGGGCTTTATAGGGGGTGGGGGATTTCCAAGGGTTGGGGTGTCCAGGAGGGTGGGGGTGTCCAGGAGGGTGGGGGTGTCCAGGGGGAGGGGTGGTGTCAATGGGGTGGGGGCAGTCCAGGCGGTTGGGGGGGCTGTCCAAGGGGGGTGGGGTGGTGTCTAGAGGGTGGGGGTGGCTGTCCATGGGGGTGGGGTGTTCAGGTGGTAGGGTGGTGTCTAGGAGGGGTCAGGGGTCGTTCAGGGGGTGGGGGCATCTAGAGGGGTGGGGGTGGAACCTATCCAGGGGGGCTGTCAATGGGGGTGTCCAAGGGGGGTGGGGTGGTGCCCTGGGAGGGTGCGGTGTTGTCTAGTGGGTGGGGGATTTAATGGTTTTAATGGAATGCACTTTATTGATTTTAAGATCATTGGTATTTTTAAAATGGTTTTGGAATAGTGTTTGTTTCAATATTAGGTGATTCTTTTGGAAAAATGAATTCTTTTGGTGTGTATGGTAGCAAGGGGGTTTTCCGTACGTCAGTTGTTGTTTTCACTTAAAATTCTTTCCATTTTAAACAAAAGAGAGACACTTTGAGTGATACTAGCAACATCGGGCCTCAGATTGAGGTGAGGTTGACTTGTACGTGTCATATATGACACATGTAAAGTAATCCTAATGTACCAACACAATCCGAATGCGTTTGGTTAGATTTTTTGTATGTCAGTTATTGTTTTCACTTAAAATTCTGTCGATTTTAAACAATAGAGAGACACTTTGAGTGATACCAGAAAAACTGTGCCTCCTATTGAGGTAGGGTTGACTCTTACATGTCATATATGACTCATGTATCGTTCTCCTAAAGTATCAACACAACATGAATGTGTTTGGATGATTTTCCCTTCATCAGTTGTTGTTTTCACTTAAAATTCTATCCATTTTAAACAAAAGAGAGATACTTTGAGTTATACTAGCCACACCATGCCACAGATTGGGGTGGGGTTTACTTTTACACGTCAAACATGACCCATGGATAATTCTATTAAAGTATCAGCACAATTCGAATGTGTTTGGTCAGATTTCCATATGTTAGTTGTTGTTTTCACTTAAACTTTTGTCCATTTTAAACAAAAGATAAACAATTTGAGTGATACCGGCCACAACATGCCTCATATTGGTGTGGGGTTAATTTGTACACGTCACACATCACCCATGGATTATTCTCTTAAAGTATCAACACAATAAAAATGCGTTTGTCCAGATTTCCGTATGTCGGTTGTTGTTTTCACTTAAAATTCTTTCCATTTTAAATAAAAGAATGAAACTTTGAGTGATATCGGCCACATCATGCCTCGGATTGAGCTGGGGTTTCCTCATAAATTTCACACATGACCCATGGATCTTTCTCCTATGGTATCATCACAATATGAATGTGTTTGGTCAGATTTCCGTATGTCAGTTGTTGTTTTCACTTAAAATTCTATCCATTTTAAACAAAAGAGTGACACTTTGAGTGATACTGGCCACACCGTGTCTCAGATTGAGGCAAGGTTGACTCATACATGTCACACATGAACCATGGATCGTTCTTATAAATTATAAACACAATATGAATATGTTTAGTCAGATTTATGTACGTTAGTTGTTGTTTTCACTTAAAATTCTGTCCATTTTAAACAAAAGAGAGACACTTTGAGTAATACCAGCCACACCATGCCTCAAATTGTGGAGTTTTTGAATCTTAGATTTCAAAAAAGACCCATTTATTGTTATCCTAAAGTATCAACACAATCCAAATGATTTTGTTCAATTTTCCATACGTTAGTTGTTGTTTTCACTTAAAATTCTGTCCATTTTATACAAAAGAGAGACACTTTGAGTAATACCAGCCACACAGTGACTTGGATTGAGTAGAGGTTGACTCTTACACATCATAAATAAAACATGTATAGTTCACCTAAAGTATCAACATAATCCGAATGTGTTTGGTTGGATTTCCATATGTTAGTTGTTGTTTTCACTTAAAATTCTGTCCATTTTAAACAAAAGAGAGACACTCTGAGTGATACCGGCCACACCATGCCTCAGATTGAGGTGGGATTGACTTTTACATGTCACAACTTACCCATGTATCTTTATCCTATGTCATCAATATAATCCAAATTCTTTTAGTTAGTTTTCTGTAGGTCAGTTGTTGTTTTCACTTAAAATTTTGTCCATTTTAAACAAAAGAGAGACACTTTGAGTGATATCGGCCACACCATGCCTCAGATTGAGGTGGGGTTGACTCATGAAATGTCGCACATGACCCATGGATCATTATCTTATTCTATAAACACAATAAGAATTCGTTTGGTTAGTTTTCTGTATGTTAGTTGTTGTTTTCACTTAAAATTCTGTCCATTTTAAACAAAAGAGATACACTTTGAGTGATACCAGCCACACCGTGCCCCATATTAAGGCGGATCTGACTCTTAAATGTCACATATGACCCATGGATAGTTCTCCAAAATTATCAACACATTCTTAATGTGTTTGGATGGTTTTTTGTATGTTAGTTGTTGTTTTCACTTTAAATTCTGTCCATTTTAAACAAAACAGAGAAACTTTGAGTGATACTGGCTACACTATGCCTCTTATTGAGGTGGAGTTGACTCGTACATGTCAAAAATAAACCATGGATCATTATCATAAAGTATGAACACAATCTGAATGCATTTGGTCGGATATGAAGGTATTTTATAGATTTCACTTGTTTTTCTTATCTAATGCACAAAGAAAAGTGGTTCATCATTCATGCATGTTGCTGGAGAATTTCATCTGTTAAAATGGGAAAATGAATCATTGGATAAAGGATGTTTTATTTGATAACAATTATAATTTTCCAAAAAACATTTACATAGAACAGTGTTTCATCTTTTGATCTCCTTAACCCCTCTAAAAAATGGCCGCCAATTGTAGACATCCCCAAGTCATATCTTCAAGCTATTTGTGTACAATAATCCATCAGGTATGTGGAAAACTCATATATGAACAAATCTATATAGTCTTGTGAATATGAGGCATGTTCTGATGGTTGTTGTACCTCAACACAGGGAGTAGCAATAGGTTTAGAAACATGTTTTTTCTCTGCACTGTGAGCAGCAGAAGCAGCAGCAGTAGCAGTTTGAGAGAATTGTTCAGCCACGAGGATAGGAGCACCGGAATGTGTAGAAGTCATTATCTGCAAAAGTGGTTGAATAGTTAATTTAGAATACATACATTCAGTAATTATAAGATAATAACATGAGATAACAATTTCTATATTACAAAAAAATAACATTTTTATTGAACTCAATTTGTTTTTTTCAATGGCTGAAGGGATTTGACACCTCTATCGATTATCCAAATCCCTTCATTGTGGTCTCATCTAACATAAAAAAATCATCTACATTGGGGATTCAATGAAATGATTGTGACATACCACTGAAAGGATCATTTTCAAATGATTTTTCATCGGACCCTTCAGTAGTTTTGGACGATAACAGAACCATCGACAACTTTCGGTTTTTTGGATCTGGAACATAAAATACTTGTACCGCCTGTGATTCTATTATAAAATATTCGTATTTGTACACTTCATTAATATAATCAACATTAAAAAATCCCAATTCATATATTTTAACACTACTTTTGTTATCAACCAACTTGCATTGAAAAATTGGCAATTGGAATCCCATATAATCCAACTCCCATATTTGTATGATAATGCCAAAGTATGACATATTCACATAAATTGGATTTCTGTCTTTACTAGCAGAAACATGCATCACTTTAGCCACAAGTGTAACTCTACTATTTTTCATGGTACTATCTTCATCATGTTCATATATATAGAATTTATAACCATTAATTACATAACCATTGTAAGATTATACATACACACTTGGTCTGATGTCTATCCACCATAGTTGTTTGGGAATTGAATTCAGATTTTCTACTAACTCCTTAAGAACATTGTCCTAAAACCATCCTATAAACTGGTGATTATGTTGATATCAATTTTTCATCCCTTGATGGATTTAACTACCTAATAATTTCATTGTGGTTTTCAATATATGGAGCAACCATCCAACTATTATCCAAAACATAAAAGTGAGCCTAATCCTGATCTGTAATATTGATTGTCACAACATTTCATCCAGAAATTCACTCACCCTCAATGCTTCTAGTGTGACGAGATTTTGGGTGACCAATTATTTCCACACCAGATAAGTATTTGGTTCCGAATTCAATGGCTTCCTCAACAATATATCGCCCCACAATACAACCCTATGGCTGACTTCGATTTATGACATACCCTCTCAAAATGTTTATATATCGTTCAATGGGGTACATCCATCTATAGTGCACAGGACCACAAAGTAGAATCTCTCCCACCATGTGAACCATCAAACAAACCATCATATCAATGAACGATGGCAGGAAGAACATTTATAATTCACATAATATGATGAAAATTTCACTTTCCATAGATGGTAATTTCATTGGGTTTAAAACATTGCTGCATATAGATTTGACAAAGAAACAAGGTTTGGTTAACGTATGATGAACATTATTGGAAAAAATGAAATGTAAAGCCATAGGAATAAAATATTTCATAAAAAACAAGAGAGTATTTTTATTTCAAAACTTTTAACATCAAATCATTTATTGGAAAAATATTCTTGATATTTGATGAATACAACTATAGAACCTTTACATATTGAAGAAGTTGGAAAACTGATATCTCTCCTCCCTAGAAAGAGTGTAAGGATATGGAGGAAGTAGCATTCAATTTTCACCCTTCACTAGAGCCAAATATTCTCGTATTCTCATGTCAACCATGTCCAACATGACTTAATTCCATCCTTTGTTTTTCATGGGGAATTTAAAATATTCCAATTACACTGTCACAAACATTTCATTTCACATTCATCAGATCAGAAACATTTCTGACATACAGACAATTCTAGTTTGGTAATTCAAAAAAAATTGATCTCTTTTTCCAACTGATTTTTATATGGTTTTTTTGAAAATAGTTTACCAAAAATAGTGTTGACATATTTTACATTCTCAAACAGCTGATCACCTATTAGTGAAGATGGTTTTGAGAGTTGTTCTAAACATCTATTGAATGATGATGTCCTAGAAACATAGATTTCAATGAATATTTCTACCCAATTGATTCTGTATCTTCTTATCACATGGGACACCCTTATGTTCCTTTAATGCTATAGCTTGAAAAATTTTCATATGCATGGAAATCATTTATCATCACATACAACATCGCTCTCAACGTGTAGTATTCACTTTTATAAGCATCATAAACATAACACATGAATCCCATAATAACTTCAAACCCATGATCGAAGGATATAAATAAACATCAATATCATAACATGGTTGTTTTGGTCCTGATATAAGCATAGATAACATAATGAATTTCAATTTCAAGCATATACTGGGTGGAATGTTATAATTTACCAATATAACATGCCAAGTACTATGTGTTCTTGCTTAAAAACCAAAAGTATTCACTCCAACTATAGATAATGCAAGATGATGGTTTCTCGACTCATTTACAAATTCAGGATACTCATGATCAATTATCTTCCATTGAGGAGCATTGGTTTAGTGACATAATTTCCCATCTTTATTTCGTTTTTCTATATGCCATGACAATTTTCTTATAGTTTGTTCAATTCCATATAGATGCTTAAAAATTGGAATGATGGGAAAGTACAATAAATCTTTCGTAGGACTGGATCATCTTTCTTGTATCGGGAAGCACCACACTTTGGGAATTATATAAGTGATTTTTTCTCCTTGTGGAAAAATATACAGTCTTTTGAGAAGGCATGTATTCTTTTAGAAATCATACCCATTAAGCATAGAATTCTTTTACCATCACATGTCTGGATTGGGAGCTCATTATCATTTGGGAGCATGTCATTCAAGAGAGAAAGTAGTTCCGTAAAACAGAAATCACTCCATATGTTCCCTACTTTCAATTTAGACAACTTCAGTACAGCTGACAATGCTGTATATTTAGTGCAAACAACATACAATGGAATCTTTGCACAACTCTTTAACTTCTCAAACAATTTTTGGCATTTACGGAGTTCATCTTCAATTATCCTTGTCATTTCATCAATACGATCTTCATCATAATTGACATCTATAATGACATCCTCCATATGACCTTCTTCATTATCCATATTTTAAATCATTTATGATCTATAAAACACACTTTTATCCCAGCCGGTAGCTACATTCGCTTTGTCTCCATGTTTATTCCAACATTTATAACTCTTATCTATTATGTGACATATCAAATGTTCTTCCAAATCCTAAGGAGTAATTAGTATAGAATAACAAAAATATAAACACAAAAAAAAGGATTTTAGAAGGATCCTTTGTGTGATCCTTGGAAAAATTGATGAACTCTTTCACTCCATTCTCATAATCTATTGTCAAACGATAAGCATTCATCCAATATTTATTCATCTCTATCCTATTTTAATCTGAAATATTATTATCTATGATTTAAATACACAAAACAAGACTTCCAAATACATTAGAAGAGAACCACTTATAAAAATAGAGATTAATAGAGCCTAACCATTTCCAATAACGATTTGGAAATAAGGAGTACCAAGATAAACCCCCCATCATAATCAACACACTTTCCAGCCCCCTTACCAATTGTTCTAGCATGAAACACCCATGCAGCTAAAAATTAAACATCCTTTTAACCACCCCTACCAACCACCACATTCATAATAAAATAATCACATTAAAAAACACAAAACAAGTGACCATACTCAAATAAAATGAAAACAGGGATACAATTTTGATGATAAAACTAATATAGTAGATACATTTCCAAACACATGACCATTAGATTAGAAAAATTCCCATCCATTTAGGTAAAATAAAAAAATACTTCCTTTTATTTCTTATGAATCATTTAATTTAGACAAACACACTAACCAACTCCATAAAATTCATATTTTCACAATAATTTGAAGGTAAATAGAGATAAATAATTCCATTTAAAATAATTCAACTAAATCTTTTAGTGTTAATTGAAAGAGGGTATTGGTTAATAAAGGGATGAGGTCAATAGCTCAGGACATAATCATTCATAGACTCTCAAACCATACTCACCACATCCAAAAAAATTATCTACTAAAACACGACCATCCGACTAAATAAAACTACACCATAATGAATATTAGTATAAGAACAAAAAGAAATAGATGATGATGAGTAAATAAATCACCAAAGATCAAAGATGGGAAGATGAGAATCTAAATTAATTGAAAGGAATCTTAAACACTTGAAGTAGGTTTCATGGAGAGCAGGGTCCAGCAGGGAGGAGGAGAAGTAGGGTTCATGGGGAAGAGGATTTGTAGAATGGGTTTGAGGGGGAGGATAAGGAGTAGGGCTAGTGGCGGCGGAGTAGGGAAGTGAAAACGGAGTAGGGCTAGCAGCGACTGAATAGGGAAGCGGTGGAGGAGTGGCAGTGGTGGCAGAGTGGCATTGAAAAAGAGAAGATCAGGGGGGAGGGAGTTGTCGTAGGGGTACAATACCATAATAGCTTAATGGTGTGATAAAAAGAGGGAACTTTGCACCCTATTTTATATAATGAGACTATGATTTTATCTGTGGTAAAACTTTAGCGCTTATAAAGGGTTACTTTATCAGCAATTTCCTAACACTAATAAATATTACCTTTATCAATGCTAAAATTTTAGCACTTATAAAGGGTAACATTATCAGGTCTTTTAATTAGCGCTGATAAAGAGTTACATTTATCATCACTTTTCGCTTAGTGGTGATAAAAGGTGGCACTTCGCTTACCTGTTTATGTAGTAGTATCATGTTTGTAAGGATTCATTACAATAGATATTAGTATTTCTCGTTCTAATTATTATTTTACCAGTCCTTCAAGATTGATAGCTTATATATAAGGAAGAAAAACCAGATATTTATGTTGTAGAAGCTGCAATTAGGGGATTCCAACTGTAGCAGTATGGGAAATTTCTGATCAAGATTATTGAGGGATATGTTGGAATTGGAAGACATGTTGGAGATTCCGGTTTATATAAGAGTATACATTTTAAGGGTATCACTACAAAAAAACTATTATTTAACCTTGTTTATTGGGATAAATTTTGATTTAGTTGTGTTTTTTATATGTATCTAAATTTTAATTCATATTATTTAGCCTATTTTTTTGTTTTGTTTTAAAACATCACTATTTATAAATTTATCCACATTTAAACACGTGGATAATTTAGATTTTTTAAGAGGTCACTAATTTAGATGTGTTTATAAATGTGTCTTATTTAGCTGCATTTTAAAATGTGTCTAACTTTTAATTTGATGTTTTTTAAACACTACAATTTTTTTTCAACTCCATTTTAAACGTGTAAATATTAAATAATAATTTAAAAAATATTATATATATATATATATTAATAATTTTATTACATAATAATAAAAAATGTTATTCATATTTAAATAATATATATATGTACACATACATGCACATATATATATACACACAAAGATCTATACATATAAACACACACATACACACCTAGATCAAAACATAATTAAAATTACATAGTAATTTACCAATAAATGATCATTGATAATAACTGAATAAATATATGAATATATTAGTAAAACTATTAAAAATTACACTAAGAATAGTGTGAACCATGGATTTAAAGCCCATGGTTCAAGAAAAATTATTTTTTAAAAAAAGTGCATATACAGAAGTACACTGAAGTTTTAAGGATAGAAGAGTGGGGCTTACTGTACCACCCTGAACACCTGACCATCTAGAAATCACTTTTTTATACCTTCCACCCCTTCTTTAAGAGCTTCCAAGACCTCTTGAGTGAAAAATATCCTCTATTTCTTGGGAGACTTACTAGTAGAATCTTGATCATCTGTACCTAAGGATTCATCATTATCATAATGAAGCTCAATTTCTTGACCTCAATCGATATTATTATTTTTTGATAAATATTGCAAATTAAAAATTATATGTATACATTTTTAAGGTTATTTATAATAATTTATACGTATTTATATACACATATATAAATATATTAATATGTGTGTGCTAATATATTTAAATATATATTAAATTATATAGATATATATTAGCTATATTAATACATATGTGTGTGTAAATTAATATTGAAATATATAAATAAATATATAAAAATATAAATAGATAAAAAATAATAATTAAAATTATTATTATTATAACACATAGACATATACATATATATAAATATAAATTAACCAATGTATGAATAAATAAATTTATAAGTATAATTATATTAATTTATATATACTTATTAACATTATTACACATATAATAGATTTATATGATAATAAAAATAAATTTTAATTATATAAAATTGATATAGACATACATACTTGATTATTAATAAGTTAATAATAATTGAATAAATGATTATTAATATATGGAAGAAAATTTATGTAAATTTATATATATTTATGTTAATTTATATATTAATATATATATATATATATAATAAAAAGTATATTAATTTATATATAAATATAAAACAAAAATATTATTATATAATAGCATATGATAACACACACACACATAAACATGTAAAATATAATATATATATATATATATATTAATTTTTACAAACATGTATTTTTATTTAATTATTTATATATAATAACTTATATTATAACATATTTATATAACAAATAATAACATATAAATGAATATAAAAAAATATATTAATTCAAAAAATATAAATTCACTTATATATAAATATCTTAATTTATAAGTATGCTGGAAAATATGTTAAAAAATACAATTCATATAAATATAATTATAAATTTATAATAAATAAACTAATTTATATATACATATATTAATATATATATGTGTGTGTGTGTGTTTTTGTATTAATATCTGTAATTATATCTATATATCTAATATATAACATAAAATTAGAAGGGGTGTATGTGAGTTGGTGTCCTGTGCCCGTACGTGACATTACATAGGAAAGGGATAAAGTGTTTGACCCCTACCTACAATGTACCCCCCCCCCCCAAAAAAAATATTCTGGTGTCATGCCTCTTTCCCACATATGCAATGTACAAGTGGTTTTTACTGGTAGTTGTTCAAAATAACAGCGACACATCTGTGAGAGGATGATTGTAGCATTGGTTCCAGTGGTTTTGGATTTAGTGGAATATGGTGGTGGAAGGTCATAAGTTTGGGGATGGGGTCGCCAGTGTGAGTGGACAATAAATGGAAAATGGGAATGTTGGTGGTGGGAAATGATGTAGGTTGTAGATGCAATTGAGGGTGAGCATGGGCATGGTAAAACTAGGGGTGGACTGGATGCATACAATGATGGGTAGTGTCCTTTGATTGTTGTTTGGTTTGGGCTCAAGTGGGACATGGTTAGGTTTTTGGGTCTTCATTCCATCTATTGGCCCACAATATGAGAGCTATGTGTTCGGGGCCTTCAGGAATGTATTCATAGACTTCAAGGAAATATGAGGCATTTCCTCATTTTTGATTAAGATCCATTATTCCCAGAGATTAGCCTTCAATCCACTTGTCCTATGGGCCACAAAAATAATAAATTAGATCCAGTTGGTGCCTAACAATCATAGTGGTTTGGGTGAGGCTTGACACACTGATATTCCTGAGTGTCTGTGAGTGGGTGTCAATGTTAAAATCCCCCAACTGGTAATAAAAAAATATTTAGAAAATAAACATTGATATATGGTAACACATGATAACTCTCTCACACACACATGTAGAATATAATAATACACACACACACACACACACACACACACACACACATATATATATATATTAATTTACACTACTCTATATTTTAATTTGTAGATAAATATTTAATAACATATATATTAATATATAATAGAAAATATATGAATTTATAATATATATATCTATATACATATATATTAATTTTTAAATAAATATATAAATTTATAAGTACACATAAAAATATACTAACACATGTATATATATAACATAATAGATATATATAATTATAAATTTATAATTATCTTACTAATAAATATATAATAGCACATGATAACACACACACATGTGACATATAAATTGGATTTTTATAATCTCCACTACCTATAATAAATACATAACACACTCACACAGATATATATATATATATATATATATTATATTATACTAACATATATTCTAATTTATATTTAAATGTATAATACCATAAATTATCACATATATATGTACCATGTAATAACACATACATTAATGTATAATAACAAATATATATGACGTTATATATTATTATATAACATATATAATAATTAAAAAAAATATATAATTTCATAAGAAAAGACACATATATATTAATAAAAATTTAAATAACATATACAAATAATACATACATATAGGAATAAATTTATAATAATTAAAATAATTAATATATATTAAGATATATAATTATATATATATAATATTATTTTTTATTTATATCAAAATATATTAGCATATGTACTAATATAATTTCATATATTAATATTATATATATTAATATAGGTTTCTTGGGGTGGTACTGGTATGACATAGATCAGTTTTGAGCAAGGTGTCGTAGTTCGGGAAAAGAAAAAATGAAATTTAAAAAATACTCCTAAACTTATATAAAAATTTTCAAAACATTATTTAGCCATGTTTATGGGAATTTTTACTAATTAAAGACTAATTTACCCATGTTGTTAAAAAATTATGGTAAACTATGTTTCAGTAAATTATTTATGTTTATAAACACAACTAATTTAGTAGATTTTATAAATTATACTAATTTAGAAACACATCTTTTTCAATGATTTTTATAAACATTTGTAAATGAATTAACCACATTTATAAACATGGATAAACATAAAAATAATACATGAAAAAATTTAAATTTTCATATACTGTATACCATTGAGGATACCATGAAAAAAGATTATTTTTTCTTATTAACTTTTGGTTAAATGTGAGTTTTCATAATGATATCCTTATGGGGTAGTTGATTGATAAATCATTACACTGTTTTTTTTTATTTTCGTTATTCATGAACTTTTATTACCTTAATTAGTAATAAATAAATACATAATGTCTTACCACTATGAATTTCATTGATATAACTCGGATTATTATTGTGCATTTATCAGAAATTGTATTGAAATTAGTTTTAATATACTAAGGCGGGCATAAATTATTAATTATTTTTAAAAATAAAATAATCTACTCTCTACATTTTATTTTCCATTTACACCTTAGTACAACAACATGTTTCTGGAATAACCTGAGATGCACTAAATCAATCTAGATCATCTACAATTACTAATGATGAGATTTAAAAATTTCCTTGATCCTCAATAAGCACATATGAATCCCCCAACCAAAAACCATGACTGGATGAACATAATATACAATCACTATAAACCAATAATAACCAAAACTCAAATAAAACTCATGCAATCAATCTCATAAATCATCCCAAAAATTAAGCTTCCAAAAATCCAAAACAATCCCTAAGGAAACAATCGTAAATTTTACCCAAGAAAAAGAATAAACCTATGTCAAATCATACATTAATAACATTAAACATAAATGAAAATGTTTGGAGAGTGAAACAACCACAAACTTCTTTACAAAATAATGGAAAACGTCCCCCCTATGGTCTGATATGAATTTGACCATGCTTTAGTGGAATTTACTATGAAAACCTCATTTCTAGCAAGATGTTGGAAGATGATGGGAGGTATATAGAAGAGAAGAAGATAATGGAATATTACCCATGGTTTTGATATAATAAAGAGACTTGGATCTACCATGATTCAAGAGGAAGGAAATAGGGGATTAAGGGGTCCTCATGGAGCAATTAATGGTGTCTCTAGTAGTTTTAATATAATGGAATTTATGTATCGGAAGAGGATAATAAGTGGGGTGAATGGTAAATGACCAAAAAAACCATCTCTGATAAAACTAAAGATAAGGTCATCCGGTATATTTTATGGGTCAACTAGGTTACTAGTAGTGCCCCTAAGCCACCCAAACCAATATTAGGGCCATTGGGTACCTGGTGTGACCTGCCAATGGAAATCTACAACAGGTACTATGTACCACTAAAACTCATACCAGGATTTAATAATTTTACAAAAATACTTTATAATTTATCCCTATACACCATAAAACTGATTATAATCCATTAATTAAAATTTATCACTCAGTAAAAAAAATCAAACAATAAATTTTTTATCATTTTGGAGTACCCATATAAAGATTTAGAAATGAGATGGGGTGGCATCAGTATAACATGGTCTCATTTTGGGAAAGGTATCTATAAGAACCTGATTTTTCACAAAGGTCTGGATCCTTTAAATTTAGGTATAAATCATTAATTTGGACCCTATATAGATTACTAATGGGTTATTAAAAGTCTCAGGGGGTGTTCGAGGCATGTTTGAATTATATAACCCATCTTTGCGGGAAAACTAGATAGGTCACATTGTTAACGCATAGTTGGCGCACTGTTTGATTAACCGTATAGATTGAAATTTCTGGATAGAACCACTTCACATGGTTTACACATGGCTGTGGGGCCTAACCATAAAATGTGACCTTATACCTAGAAAACCTCACATGGTTTGTGCACATTTTTTCAAAACATGTAGAAAAATCATACAAAAGATAATTTTATGGGTAAATTTGAAAATTTTCCCCTAATGTAGTATTAATCCTCATTCAAATTCATAATACAAGAACTAGAGGGATGAAGACCTTTTCCTATAAATTTGGATATGTTTGAAGATATAACCTTGGAATCAATAGATCCCCTTCATCAAGAAACCGATTGAGCTTTTGTTCATCATGTTGGATGTGCAATGGAACGTACTTGAGTCCTCTTGAGCTGTTCTCCTTAATTTTTTCTCTCGACTGAGATATTGAGGAATGATCATTTTTTATTTATCTTAGATCTACTCCAATACAAGCCAAATCAATCTCCAATATCTATGTAGAATAATCATACCATCATAAGGTGGGTGGCATATAAATCATTCCTATTTTTTTATTTTGGGTTTGTCATGTGGGGCCACCGATTTCATTGGGTTTTATTTGTGGAATTAATATTCCATGATTATACTTATTATATATGTATGGTTATGATCTTTCCAAATACATGATTAATTGTTGGTGGTTATGATCACAAATACATCCTTCCCATTTTGAAGGTTATACCATAATTTTCATTTACCATTTTGACAAATTTTAGCCACCATTCAGGTGTGCCTTGGATTGACCTTCCTAACGGTAATATTTTCTATATTAAATGGCTTATTTATATTTTTAATTTAATAAGGTAAAGTACCATGTTTGAGTACCACATGACCTGCTTAAGCTAAGTGCTTCAAATTGATAATTAAATGTGAATTATTAATTGGTTGCATATCCATAGAACCTCTTACCACATTAATGGAAGGTTATGGAATGAGCCTTAAATTATGGAATATTCTTTAAATGGTTTAAATGGTTGCATGGTACTTTCCCTTGTCACACTAATAAATGGAAATACATGAACCTAATGACTTAATAAAAAGGTTTCATGATACATGAATATATGACACTAATTAAAGGAAAGGATTTAACAAGTGGAGATATTGCATGACTTCATAATCAAATAGAAATGGCCTAATTCAAGCTTTTCTTAGATTATAATCGAAGAATTCTATGAGTAGCCAGGAACCCCATTCTGATTCAAGCATATGTCTTTCTTAGGTTTAAACCCACCAAGATCATGATCCTTGTCAATTCTTGGAAACCCGTTATGATAAAGTATAACCCCTCATGTTTTATTAAAGGATGCCTTGGATACACTCCTTGGATACAACATTGAAAAAAAAAAGATTATTTGGATACACTCCTTGGATCCAACATTGAAATGTAGGTCCCATGGTTAAAGCCCATTGGAAATAGTCATTTCATAGCCCCATTTTACCTTGGTTGATCACCTTGGACTTGGTAGGAATATCATTGTGGAATTCCTTGGACTACGATCCTTGTATTACACTCTTACCCCATTCCATTCTATAGTTATTACTGAGTTGGTGGCCCTTGAGGTCTTCTTCACCTTGGTTATTATTTTGGGACTTCATTATTAAATATCATTAATCATTATTTCCTTATTACATCTTGTAACTTTAAATATTTTTAATATCATAAGGTGATGATTTTTTTGGATATGCCTCATGAGAAATATTAATAAAAATGGGTAATTACTTAATAAAATTAATTGGTTACATGTTCGGACACCATCCAAGTCTTAAAGAAGGTACTTGGGTATTTAGTTACATTGCAATCCTTTACATTATATATGAATTCTTGAACACTGTTACATTTCCATTACATGGGATGGATGTTATAGACACATTTGGTTGTGGCCCACTGAGATTTATCTCACACCCTCTTCAGGAACCATTTAGTACCCAGGGAAGATTACATGGTTCCGGGTGTTGACAAAGGTTAGCATATAGATTCAAAAAATTGATTTCTTTCTGTTTATTATGGAGCTTGAAAGAAGATGACTGAGTTGGATCTTAGGATTCTTGAGATAGAATTTAACTTCCTTTATATTTTTATGGAACATGTTATTCCTATTTTATTATATCCATTTTTTCCATTTTTCTAGTCATGACATATCTTAATATGTTGTCAAATTTCATTCCATTTTATTTTATTGTAATTGAAATCTCTATTTTCTATTGTGTCTTCTGTTTATTTATATTTATTATACTATTTACCTATTTTTACATCAATACGATGCACTAATCTTTGGGAATTATGGAATAGTCTCCCCACAGACACTCCCTATTCCCTCACTACTAGTCAGAAGCATCTGAATTCGAGGATATGCGCTTGAGGCCATGTGTCCCACTAGGCCTAGGGAACCCATTCAATGGCACCCGAATTTAGGGCGTCATAACATCCAAGTGCATGAACAAAAAATAGAAATTTAAAAAACATCCCTAAACTTATATGAGAAATTTTAAAACATAATTAGTCACTTTTATGAGAAATAAGTATAATTAATAAATAATTTAACTACATTTATAAAAAATGCTGGTAAATGGTATGTCACCAAATTAGGTATCTTTATAGATAATACTAATTTAGAATTTTTTGTTAGAAATGATAATTTAATGAGGAAAATTTATCCATTTTTCTTTATATATTATTGTATATGAATTAACCACATATATAAATATGGATAACCATAAAACGAAAATACAGATAAATTAATATTTTCTTATAGTGTTTATATTTATGAATACATTGAAACAATTTTATTGAATGCTATTCACTTTGGGTTAAATGTATTTTTTAAAATAATATTTTTTTGTACATTATTGAGTAATAAATGCTCAAATTTTCTATTTTTTGTGTGCCTCAGTTTTTAATATTTTTATTAGTAATTATGAAATACTAATTAACTTATTACTATAAATTACATTGATATAACTCTGATTGTATTTATGAATTTATTAGAAATTTTATTTCAATTTCATTTAATAATATGGTCAAGATACAAATTTTTAGTTTTTTTATCAAAATACAAGTCATCCTCCCTCTTCTATTGTATTTTTTATTTACACCTTGGGAAAAAACAATATTGTTGGTATAAAATAATATTCACTTTGTTAATTTTGATCGCTTTCCACATTTAATGGAGAGATTTAATAATTCCCATGACCCTTAATTATCACCTATGAATCACCCAACTAAAAACCACTATTAAAGGAACCAAATAAATAATCACTCTAAATAAAGAAAAACCAAAACTCAATGAAAAATCACACAATCAACCTCATAAATCATTATAAAAACATATCATCCCATATATATAAACAACCCATATAAAAAAACATAAATTCCAACCTATAAAAATAAGGAACCTAGATAAAATCATTCCTTCAACACCATCCATTTAAATGGAAATGGATGGAGGGTGGAACACCCACTCATGCCATCAAGGAATAAGGTAAAATGATACCCTGTGGTAAGAGATGAATTCAACCATGATTTGGTGGAATTCACATTGAAATACTCATTTCCGATAAGATACTAGATGATGATGAAAAGAATAGGGAAGTTAAGAGGATAATGGAAGCCTTCACTTGGTTTTGGTATAAGAAAGAGCATTGGATCAATAATAATTCATGAGAGAGTAAGGAGTGTATGAAGAGTTCCTAATGGATCCATGTATGAGATATCAAGTTGTAGGGAAATAGTGAAATACAATGGAGAGGAATATGATATAAGTGATGGGTGAATAGGAAATGACCAAAAATCTCTCACTAGAAAAAAGTAATGAATATCAGGTACACTGTCTGGGGCCACTGGGTATCTAGTGACATCCCTAATCCAAAAATTCCACTACTTGATCCATTGAGTACATAATGTATCCAAAATGGTAAACTTCTTCATAGGTGCTCCAAACCTTTAAAACCCCTCCAAAGGCATAAAAATTGTCCTAATATAGCTTTGAAATTATCAGTAAAAATCGAGAACTAGATTTGAATCCATGAATGAAAATAAACCCCTCCCTAAAAAATAAAAAATTATAAAAATACACATTATTTAAACATTTTGAGTCCCAATATAATGGTGTAACAATGAATTAACCTTGGTACATTGGTCATGGGTTGTTACAACCTACCTTCCATAGGACTTGTGAACCCTATGAATTCACAATATTTGTTTACCTAAAGGATCATTACACCTAAGTCTTCAATTCATACACTAATACACCCATTAAATTCATAACTTATGACTTCCAAATCCACCTCAGGAAAAAAATAAAATTGAATTATTTATCTTAAAACATATATTCATGATCATTTTACTTATATATGACCCAAAATGAACCACAAACCACATCTAAAACCATTATTCCCAATTTCAATTCATTACTCATAAATATGATATAAATATTCAATAAAAAACAAATTAAATATCTACAATATTATACAGTCAAATACTAAATAATAGAAGATATACCTTATTTTTCTAAAACACAAAAAAAATCCTCCATCACACTTCTGATGTGTGGCCTCTAAAACAAAAACACACACTAGAACAATAGATGGAATCAATTCTAAACAATATAAAATCACACTTATGATCCTAAAAATACTATAACCAGATCAAAAGATAAGGTAAGGAACTCAAAATCATAGGATTTTACTAGGTAAATCTATATATGACTTTCCATATTGCTTCATTTTATCAAAGATATACATTTATCAAATGTTTTACACAGAACCATTAATTATTTTAAAATTCATATACCAGCTTATTTTTTTAAACACCAAATATTATATATCATAATTAATTATAAAACATTATTTTAAGTAAAAAAATTACCCAATTCATCTTTATAACAGTAATTCAAATATTTTTTAGAAAAATTGATTACAATTCATGGTCATAAATATTTATTTTTTATTTCAAAACTAAATTAAATTTCAAAATCATCTTTCTAGTTTACTTTTTTAAATTCTACATTTACCAAATTTAAAACATATATAAGGGTAAAATAGTCTTTACCAAACCTGTTATATTTAAAAAAAAATCCAAAAATTAAGTGATGGTTTTGAAACACCAAGTTGTTCCCAATGATAAACTATATGAAAATCCAATTTTAAAATAAATAATTCATGAATTCCAAAAATACACTTCGATTTTAAACACAACTAGTTAAAATCAAATATTTAATTTTTTAAAAAATAATTAATAAGTAGTTTCCCTTAATTAATTAACTAGAAAATTACTTATAGACACTCATTACAGATGAGATATATTCCTCACCAAATTGAAATTACAAGCTTGTTTGACTACATCATTTTCAAGATCATTTATGGAATCATTTATAACATCAAAACAACATATAAGAATCAAAAATAATGAACACTAAAAATATATTACATACATCAATATATAAAAAAATATAAAAAAATGTTGTTAATAAGATATTTAGAAGAAATAGAACCAATTTAACACTAAGAAATGAAATACAAATAGAAAAAATCCTTCTTCAATAGTAGTAAACTAAACTGAAACAATATTAAATAAATACTTGGAAACCATTTCTAATAAGATAGTAAGTATCATGACCTATGATAAAAAATTAGTTGAAGAAAGTTAACATGCTCAGTAGTAAAAATATAAACAGAAGAAGAATGCATGATTAAACAAATAATTATTTAGAAATAAGAAACTAAATATTAACAAAACAAGAATGACTATTTATATTAAAATAACTCTATATTGATTTATATTAATCTAGTTGTGACCATTA
Organism: Viscum album; assembly: GCA_963277665.1. Lineage (NCBI taxonomy): Eukaryota > Viridiplantae > Streptophyta > Magnoliopsida > Santalales > Viscaceae > Viscum > Viscum album. Next base: position 401,316,738 of record OY728148.1, read on the forward strand.
TGTGTGTATATGTATATATAATAATGCACTATATATAAATATATTAGGGATGTTTTAGTTAAAATAAATTCCAGTTGGTCCCAATAATAATATAAAAAGCATAGATAGGCATGAAATACATCATGGAATCTAACATATACCTACTTATCAAATCCAAATATGTTGAATGGAAAAAAATATAGGTTGAGTCAAAGTCATTTTTTAAATAAATTTATTGACTTCTATTCCATCATACCTACGATAGACAAAAAAATCCCCACTCAGATCTATAGTTTTTGTTAAGTACTTGAACCTCCATTAGTAACTTAATATTTTACATTAAAGAGGTTTATAATAAATTTTATTGGTTAATTATCAATTCATAGTATACAAATCTCCCATATAAACCTAAAAAACCCATATCCCAATAAACCAAACAAAAATAGTAACTTGATACGAAATTTAACTTTATTAAATCGAATTCCTATATGAAACTTAGACCACATGCATTATCACCCCATAAGTGTTACCTAATCTCTAGAGGAAAAATACTAGAGTCATGGGTTTGAAAATAAAATTTTGGACTGATTTAACCACATTATATTTAACTAAAATTGAAGGAAATATTTTACTATAAAACTGTCATGATTCATCTGTGTGTTAGGAAATTCAAAAACATAACATGAATCACAATTGGGAACAAGGGAATAAACATAAATGAAATAAAGGTGAAACCCTTTAAATGGATGCATTTGAACTAACTCACATACAAAAAATATTAGATATCCAATCTATAGTAAAATCATAGGGAAAATGTTGTATAAGACAAACACCACAAAAAAGGGGTATAGGCGATGAGCTAAAATAGACCTCTGACCATCTCTAAAATATTTTACATTGAAGTAGTAACTGATCCTGATTTGGTTTCAAATATTAGTACCCAGTTAAGATGACCCAACTACTTCTAGTGCACCTGTATAAATCTAAAAATAAAATGATAGAGGATTTATACCCACTAAGGTGTCTATGTGGGGTTTGATATTAAAATACTGAGTAGGGAATCACCAATGGTGTTTCAACACATTATTGAAACAATAGTTGTATTCAAGATCATGTGTAGAAATATACACACATATATTATGAAATAGTTTGGTAATAAATATAAATTATTTTTCAATAGATCAATAAGTAAATTCCATGATCAATAATAAATAGATCTTATAACCCCTCACACTTGGAGATTCTGTACCTCTACTACCTTCTTTGAGACATGGCTTGAAGTTTAAGACAAACCACATCATCTAGTTATGGTTCAAGACCCATCTCAACATGATGAAGTCATTGTGAAGTACTTATATTTTTTGGGATGGGGGATGGTAATTTTTTATACTAATATGTGTTCTCATATATTCCTTAGGATATGGGAAGGGATGTACACATTCAGGTCACTATGTTCTCATCCCAATACTAAGCTCAAATTTATGTGGTACCATATTAATAGTATGTATTGAAAAATAATAATATTTACATACCTTTTATAACATGTATATCAAATATCAATGTTGTATCCTTTATCCAAACATGAAATGAAAAAAATATCATGCCCACTCTTTATCAAAATTGTATCCATGCATAAGACAATTTAATGACAGAATCACTCATCATTCTTTGTATATCAATGTAATATAATTCATAGCATAATATATATATTTATCCATGATAAAGTTATAAATAAACATAATATAATTAATTAATAAAAATATATATAAAATAATGTTGCAAAAAATAAGTAGTAAGTTATTCTTAGGAATTGATAAAATCATGAATTAGTCAAATAAGACACAAAAATTACAATTTAACAGAATGGAGTAGACACAATAAAACCATAAGAAATACTAGAGAGTTACAAAAAAGGGTCTTATGATATTAATTTCGACCCAATATTTATGAACCAACCATGGTTCTTGAATAATGTATCCAAGTGGTAGTACCTGAGATGTCAGAGACAAGGCATAGTCGATAGTTAAGGACATTGGGTTTCAAATTTTTATTTATTTCAATTAAAGATGTATAATATTATAATTTATGTTGGAACTATATATATATATAACTTAAACTTAACATGTATAATACTTACATAAGAGAATAATTTTAAAAAAATAAAATCTTATTACTTTAGAAAACTTATTTGGATGTAACATTTTCAAAAAAGAATAAATGAGGTGAATGAGTAATCTAATTTTGAAATAATTTTATAGGAAATCCCCATTTTCAAAAAAAAAATATAAATATTCTTAATCAATTGTAAATTCCTAGGTAGTTTTCAGGTGGCAAGGTTAGGTAAATAATAAACCATGAGGTTTTATATGGTGAATCAATTCTTCTCACATTGTAAACCAAACCACCACATCTCCCCCAAATAAATCTCTTAACCATGGGTTATGTGTGGTCCATTTAGTTATAACTCATTCAAATTTAAGTGGGAATAGGTAATTTCAGTTATGAGATATGGTTGGTTCTTAAGGAAGTGTACCAGGGACATAAAATAAGAAACTACGTGGTATTAGGACAAGGAATGTCTCATAGATTAAAAGTATTACTCAAAATAGTTTGAGAATAACAACAATCAAAAGGCTTAAATTCAAAATATAATTACCATCAAGTAATTTTCCAAAAGATATATCACAATAGGGACTAAAGATAAAAATCTAACTTTATCATCCTAACTTATATATCAAGTGGGAATATATAACATGGATTGAATATTTAATGGTTTTCCCTTGTAAAATCAAATTTAATTGAATGTACAATGTAATAAAGAGGGAATTAATTTTCAATACATATAATAAAAAACCACCATTGGAAATATTTAATTCAACATTTTAAAATATAAGGGAAATACATTCATTTAAACATTCAAATTGTAAATATGATTCATTATTAATTCAATAACCTTGTTGAATTGATGTGAATCTAGTTTAGATAAGAGTCTCATTATTTATACAATGAGCACTTAGAATCCGGGTACAATTGTTTTTATTCCAATAATTGACTAGTCCAACTTTAGTAGGAACACAATCGAGGTATTTCTAAGAAGGATACTTATATTAACCATGATTCTGGTTCTATTTTATAAATATAAGATGATTTTTATGACTCCCAGCAATCCCTTTCGGAATGATAACTCATTTTCCTATGATGTTGGTGAGAGTTTACTAGATAATTTTCTAAACTATGCTCATGATATAAGATAATTATATTGAATCTTCATGGCACTTCCTCTTCAAATACAATTAAATATAGGGTAATTAGGAATAAAATGCCACCCATTGATGGTGAGCATTTATCTCATATTATAAATGTAAGTATGGTTTTAGGAATCATATACCTTTTTGTAATAACTATAGTTATAATGAATTCTATACTATTTCCTCAATGACAATGGATGTGTGAGTATGAGGATAATTTTTTTGAATATAAGGACCTAATGAATAATCAGATATGGCATTCCGATGTGGATATTGATGTCTAAGAGATAAGTGAATATTATTTGGTGAAAACTAGTTTTAATATATTTGTTAAAGTTGATAAGTAATATAAATGTTTTGTAGGATGGTAATCCCTAAATTCAAAGTGAAAGAAGAAACAAACCAATGTTAAGGATTTTTAGGCCAAGATAACAAAACCATGGAATTTATCTGTATTTATTAAAGTGGATGAGTAAATTCAATGATGATAGGAAACTCGATATGTTTCGTTTGAATAATAATCATATGACCATGATATAAAATTATCTCTTTCAGGTGAAATTAATGTTAAAAATGGAGGATTTTACTCATGAATCTATCTAAATAGCCACAGAATGGAATCTGAAATTTTGCAGGATGACCCCAGTTTACCTAAACCAATTTTTACAAGATTAGTGAGGAAATATATATGATTAAATTCACAAGTAAAATATAATTTTAAAGATAAAATTAAAGAGGGTTTAGGTAAACACAAATTTACCTTTGAAGAAAACCCAACAAAGGAGGTATAAGACAAGGTGATTCTATATGGGTTGGCCCATTCAAGGCTAGATCAGGGAGCTGCTTAACCAAAGGCGAAAATAGATTATGTAACATGGGAAGATGATGTGGAATCATAATATTATAAGGATACCTAAATTTTTTACAATAAGGAACTATCCACACTATAGGATGGAATTAATTTTTTATGAATTTCCTGTAAGAGAGGATGGAAGGGGTTATTCATATCAAGTAATAAAAGGAAGAGGCCAATAAAATGAACAAAAGAGAACTATAAGTATTCAAAATTGAGGAGAAAGGGGCATGAATCAAAAAACAAGAGTAAAATTTTTTATTTACATTTTATGAATGTTAAATTAACATGAAGTAATATGTAATAATATTGTACATGATATCCAATTACTTTTAGGACACCATAAATTGATTTTGATTTGAAGAATTTTTTTGAATAGAATATATAATGTGTGTGTGTTAATTAAATATATTAAAAAAAATTAGGAATACTCTCTTAATGTTATATAAAACATAATATTTTTGGGATTGGGTATCTTGTTGATGGTTAAAAATAACCGACACAAGTTTTCTCCCATTGAATTATTTTTTAAATTGATTGTAATCATTATTAATTAAGAAAAATTGAAGGAAGACATGTTGTAGGAATAACAAAAGACTAACTTAATGAGTTGAGATCACCTTCCATTATCAATGGTTACCTTTATAAATTTCTATAATCCTTAGAAATAGCCTATGAATCACCCAAAATACCATGACTAAAGTAACCATATATATAATCATCACAAATAAATAACTATATAATATTAATAAAAAAATAACATAATCAACATCATAAATAGTAACAAAAACATATTATCCAAAATAAATTAACAATGCCTAAGAAAAAAACCTTAAATTTAACCCTATACAAATAAAAAACCTTGTTCATGTTATACATTAATCACCATCCATAAAAAGAAAACCAAAAAAATTGAGGGACATCCATATATTCTATCATGAAATAACGTGAGAGTAAAACACATGGTTTAATATGGTTTCGAATGTTCTCAAGTGTAATTAAAAAAACCCTATTTTTATGCTTTAATCACTCCATCTAAAACATGGATCATTAAATAGGAATTATTCTTGATTCCTATATAAAATGACCAAATCCATTAATAAGATATTCCTAACTTATTATGTTGATTCTCCCTAAAATATATTTTTATACTTCTTCCTTTTATTCAATATGTACTACAATACCATGGAAATAAAGAGGATCCCACTGAATCATTAGGAGATTTAGGTTTTCCCATGCATACACCCCAAATGAAAGAATCCTTTGGTTACTATTCTGGGATATTAATCAAACCTATGATTGAATAAAACATGTTTAAATGTCTCCTGTTTAAGGAAAGTTGGTATTACATATTTTTATACATAGTTTTGGTTTTATAACATGGTCATATTAGGTTTGAGGTTTCTATGATATCTTACCCTACTTGAATAATTGTGATTGAATCTAAGAAATCCCATAAAAAATTATACTTTCATTAATACATTGTAATTATATGATGATAAAAGGTATAGAAAATCTACATTTTGTAGGGAATGATTTAAAGTGTATAATTATTAGAGTGTGAAATAATGTAAATGATTTGAGGGGGATAATTCAACATCATCTTGAACAAATACCCAATGTAACTATTTCAGACATTACATATAATTATCAATAGGTTTAACTGGATCTATTTTATATCTTTTTTAAATTTAATGATGATGGAAGTATATAATTTTCATTGGATTCATTTCACAAAAAAAATCAATTGTTAAAACAATGTATTTAATTTTTTTATAGAAGGTAGGGAGGTATAATATTTCAGTCTTATTTAAGGTTATGATATCAAATTTGAAATAAAAAAAATGATCATAGTTACATATTTGTTGATGAAAAAACCTAACTAAATGTTTAAAATATTCAAAACCCAACATTTGGATCATCAATAGAAAACATTTTTTAGATTATGAATTTTAAATATATAAAATATAATATAAAGGATTGTTGTAGTAATTATCTTCTTAAAGATACATATTATTGTATAATAAATCATGATGTGGGAGAATATGAGGACATACCACTTATTGAGGTGAATGATATACTGATATTGAATATAGATTATATAGTGGCACCATTTTATTCAGATTCCATTTCTAATAATAATTCTAGTATTTGTTTTATGTATGCAGTTGTCCATGTTTTAAAAGAGTAATTGTATGTTGGGATGAATTTTGGAAATAAAGAGTCATTAAAAAAATTTCTCAACCAAGATCATGTGAAAAATCACTATTGTTTTCATGTAGATGAGTCTAAAAGCACAAAGTTGAGTATCCAATGAGACCAAAATGGGGATAATTTTAAGATTCCTTTCATATATATCAATGGAAAACATATATAGAAGTGTAAAATTATTAAAAATTGGAGTCCTCATATATTTATAAATCCAATCATACTACAATACCATAAATACTTGGATGTTGTTTTCATATCATCTTTTATAGTTTAGATACCAAATTTATATTAATACCTAACATCATATATCATTTTTGAGCGAATATGAAATATATTTAGATGTAAAATTTGGTATCAAAATAAACAGTGTAAAAATAATCAAGGAAGAAAGTTTATAGTAATTTTGAAATACTGAGTGATCATTTTCTATTGTGGTTGAATAAACTGAAACTAAATGACCAAATGGGTTTCATTTTTGACAATAATAAGTATATCCTTAAAAATTATATGGTAGCCTCTAATATAGTGATATTTAAAAGGATTTTTTGGGAATTAAAACCATGAATCCATAAATTTACCCATTGCATTCCATTAATACAGTTTGATAGTACCATCTTGTATAGAAATTACAAGACTTATTTAATAATTTCATCAACACATGATGAATAGAGATTTCAATTTCCATTGAAATTCTGAATTTTTAAAAAAGATAATGTTGAAACACAAAGTTATTTTCTATTAATATTGTGGGGATTAATTATATACATGTAAATAATTTTTTTGACATTGGATCATCATGATTGAATTAATGATGTTATTAATTTACCAAAGTTCCTATGGTAACCCCTTGTTTCCAACCATAGGTATGACATTAGACATTCTGGTAGAAAAATGGAAAAAATTTCAAATGTGACAACAATTAAAATCTCAATCAATGAATTATTATATAAGTTATTTAAATTAATATCTTCTTTTAAATTTATAAAAAAAAGAATATTTTTTCCATAATAAAATTTAAACTCATGAACCTAGAGAAAAAACTATTTTGACTAAAATAGAATCATTGAAGAACACAAATGAATTGGTTTATAAATATATGATAAACATCACACAATATGAAGGAATATTTTAATTTTATGATTCCATCTAATATGGTTACTTGATAAAAAATCATATTAAATGCCTTATTGAGATATTAATAGGACTGTGATATTTTTCAATTACTAGTTTAGTGAAAAAATATTCTTTCACTATATGAAACACTTTTCTGATTTAGAAAATGATGTAGACTCTTACATATGTAGTGGGAAATGATATGAAAGTAACATTACTCAACAACCAAAAGTCTGCATATAAATTTTATTTTTAGTGATTTGATAAAAAAATAAACTCTTAGATGTTGAGGAGTCCAATGATCATGTTACTGGTGTATCTATTTGGGTTTATTCCATGAACATAAAAAATTAGATATTTGATTATAGTTACATTCATTCATACCACTATCCCTGTAAACATGTTCTTATTTACATTACTTGTAAACATGTTTCCAATGAAAAATTTGTAGATCTAGTTTACAGGTTAGATAAAATGTAATAATGTTATGAAAAAAATGGAAGCCAATGGGTGATGACAACTCATGGTACATTCCTAACTTTTTGTTGGTTCTTGTTCTAAATATAGTATACACTATCAGAAGAAGATCATTTAACTGCCACTAAAAATTTTGTATTTATTGTTTAGATTTTTTTTATAAATTTATCAATAATTCACTACAGTTTATTAAAACCTTTCATGATTTTGTGGTAGTAAAAATTGGATCCAAATTGGAAACTCAAAACTTGAAATTTTAGTTAATTTTAGTGGATATATTAAAAAAACCACCATAATTTTAATAATAATAGTTTATAACTAAATAAAACTTAAATTAATTGTTAATTAATAATTTTATATAATTTTTTTATTATTATAAACAATATTAATTATTAATTATTAATTAAATTTTAATTAGTAATTCTTAGTTGTTAATTTCAAATTTATAATTGTTAATTGTTAATTATTATTTAATAATTATGAATTATTAATTTTTTATAATTATTTTTTAACTAGTAATAGTTATTTATTAGCAAAATTTTCAGTAAGAATTATTAATTAAATAATTAATTTATAATTATTAAATAATAATAAATGAAGAATATTATCAATTATTAGTTAATTGTGAATTTGATGTTTTATTCATTAATAATTTCTATAATGCGTTTTATTTGATAAAAAGGTTAAAAAACATATATTGACATATTATTACCTATAAATTTATTTCGTGGAATGGTCAGTACCAAAGGAGTTGAGAAAGAATGAGTAACATCCTTTGTAGTTGTTGTGTAATGTAAAAAAATATTAAAACAGAATGGTCATATAATATATGTTGAAATATTAACACATGTAAATGCATTTGGTAGAGTTTCTAGTATTATAGATTTAAGATTGAATTAGTGGGATTAATATAGTGGTCGGGGTCTTACTTGAGTGTTAAAGCCACCCAATTATCTTCCGGGAAACATAGGTTAAAAACCAAGTGATAGATAATTTTTACATGTGTTGTAGAAGAAATGTAGTAGAAAAGGTACTAAAGATTGATATTATTCATCATTAATGGTATTTTAGTCCAAAAAATATGTCATTAAGACATAGGATGCAACGTCCTGGTTCTAGAAGCTGCCCATAGGCACCCAGTATCCAGTTGGTCACATGGCCTTAAGCGCATTTCCCCAAATGCCAGAGGTTATCGTCTAGCAGTGAGGGCCTTGGGTGTGATAGTAGGGAAAGTATGCCCTCATAAGAAGAGTGACACAACAGAAGTGAACAAGATATAACAATAGTGGAAGTAGTAATATTACCATACAATAGAAAACAAAAGAAGACTAAAAGTAATAAACAATTAGAGCACATATGTAAAAGGATGCATGACACATGTGTCTAGGAAAATAGCCAAACAAGTCACAATGATTGAATACAATAATAATCCAAATACAAAGGAAAACAGGTAGACAAATCCTCAGCATCACAAGCCTTAGCTTGTTCCAATGCTCTCTAGCTCCAAAGAAGTCAAGTACCTGAAGGTGAAAGGTGCTTTCCATTATCTATACCTACAACAATATAATTAGTTTGGGCCCAAAAGAATAACCCAAACAGGGTGTGAGACTAATTACTAGTAGGCAACCACCAAGAGATCTATGCCTAATAGTTAGTTGATATATATGGCAGGTAATAAGAAAAAGAAGAAGTAAACAAGGTAGTACTCAATAACAAACATTCCTAGAGTTTCAAAGCATTCAAACACCACATATTTGGTAAGTAAATAATCAAAAATAGGTAACCCTCTGGGATGTTCTCATAGCATAATCCCCTTTGGTCCTACCTAGAAAACACAAGAAACCCTATGGGAAGTACACACAGTCTAACCCCTCTGGTTCATCTTTGGCGCAGACTCTTTGAGGAAGAACTCACGGTCAATTCCCCCTATAGTATCATATCGGTAATTAAAGGTGATCTGGGGAAGCACTTACATCTCATTACCCCCTCTGTCCCACATTGAGGAACTACAGACACTCCAAGAAAGAAATTGTCAATTCCCCTTATGGTGTCGCATCGTAACAGTAAGAAAAGATCCCCTGGAGAAGCCCTCATGTCCATTCTCCCTATGGTTCACTACACCAAGTTCTCACTGCCCTGTGTATTTCAAACAAGCACAATAGTACGTGGAATCCAAAGTAAACCTCAAGAACTACTTGTCTAAACAAACTACAACATAACAACATGTCAGATAAAACACTCAATCGATACAATACTTGGAATGAAAAGCACAACAACATCCATATAGGGAAAACAAGAAAAAATGGTCAAAACAAGAAAACATCGGAAAAACCTCCATAACATGGAAAAAATAAACCCTATTCACAACATATAAGCTCTATCTAGTCAACCAAGGCATTATAGGAAAACATTAAGACTAAAAACAAAAACACGTAATACCACGTTCAAGGTTATTAGGAACTTTTTCACATATAACTCAAAGACTATCTATGGAAAGGCACAAACCACCTACCTCGGTGTTTTAGGATCACTATATGTGAACCACAATCCCTGAATCGCCCAAAAATACAGTAGATCTATAAAAAAACTAAAAACAATCAACTGAGGATAACTCTTGAAATAAGATGAATCATGAAAGTAAGCTCTAGATGAAGTAAGAGATTACCGTGGGGCTCCCAACGCAATTGATGGCAGTTGAATTGGAGAACATATGCTAGATCGGGGGATTTGGGAAATATAGGCACCGTACAGATGCTCTTGGTCGAAGAAGGTGAAGGAGAAGACACTTATGCCAATTAGATGTGACCCTGATCTGTTTAATAAAAAAATAAAGTAAATGGAATGTACTTTAAGAGTACACATCTTGTACTTGGATTTACTGACCCCTGCATTAGGCGGTGTCCAGGTCACCACGCACTGCCATGTGCACATCCATTAAACGGACAGAACACAACTACCCATGGTAACTGAGTACCTGACGTGTACTTATAAAGTAAAAAACATGTACTTAATAAATTTTTCGAAACTCCTCTTCATCTCAAAAACACTAGAAAAGAAAAACATACCTAAAAAGAGGATATGGGTTCTTAAAAACGTCCCCCTTAAATAAATTCATCCCCTAATTTCCTTAGAAACATGGCATAGAAGAATAATCCTCGAAAATCTCTTGCCAATATGATCATACATCGGCCTCCCCCTCCCAGGTCTTGTCCTATAATCTCCCATGCTTCCATAGAACACGTACTAGAGGAACACACCAACCACGTAGAACCCCCGCACTTTGATCAAAAATCTTGATAGGATGCTCCTCGAATTAAGTTTACACCTTTAAATCAACCTCGTTGGGTTAAAAAACATGAGATAGGTTTAATAAGTAATGTTGAATAGGAGAAACAAGGAAGAATTCATGCATATCTCATTCCTCTAAGGTAACTACAACTGATAGCCAATTGGGCCAACTCTCTCCAAAACCTCAAATGGCCCGACGTTCCTCAATAAATGCTTACCCTACCTCTTAATCCTCATGTGTCCCAACCTTGGTGTGACATGTAGGAAAACCTTATCTCTGACCTTAAATTCTAGAGGTCAACTCCATCGATCAGCATAAGACTTATGTCGAGACTGTGCTATAGCCATCCTCTTCCAAATCAACTCCATCTTCTCTGTGGTTTCCTGGACAATATGAGGTCCCAGAATAGATTCCTCTCCTACCTCTATCCAACATAAGGTTGATAGACATGACCTACCATATGAAGCCTCATAAAGTTCCATCTGAATAGTTTCTTGAAAACTATTATTGTAGGAAAACATCACAAGAGGTACATGCTTCTCCCAAGAACCTCCAAAATCTAGGATGCATGCTCAAAGCATGTCCTCAAGCACCTGAATAATACACTTGGACTGGCCATATATCGGGAGATGGTAGGTTGTACTCAAAATTACTTGTGTACCCAAAGCCCTTTGAAGTCCCTACCCGACATGAGAAGTAAAACGGTAATCCTTGTCTGAAAAAATGGAGTGTGGAACTCCATGTAAATGCACAATCTCATGGATGTAAAATCTTCCCAGCTCATCAACACTGAAGGCCTCCTTGATTAGAAAGAAGTGAGCAACCTTCCTGAGTATGTCAATGACAAAACATACCGCATCATTCCATTGAGGTGACCTTGGCAATCCTATCATGAAATCCATCACGACGTCATCCCACATCCCCTCGGGAATGGGTAACTTTTGTAAAAGCCCCACCGGTCACTGATGCTATGCCTTCACCTACTGACAAGTGGAAGACCTCATGTCAAAACCAAAAACAACTCTCTTCATACCTAGACACCAAAACTAACAGTGTATACCATGATATATCTTTCTGACACTAGGATGAACTGACCAAACTGAGGAATGAATGTCCCGCATCATCTCCTCGCGTATGTCTGTTCACACCCATACGTGCCCATGAAAATGAAAGAGATCATCCTCGCCTACTGTACATCCATGAATAGGGTCTTATCTTGACACGATTTCCTGTAGTACTAAGCCTTCCAAATCTGATAGCTACTTCATTCACACTCGATCATGAAGAATAGAGGTAACAACTATAGAAGATATAAACATCTTCCCCTGTTTTTCATGCATCTCCAAATGTTTCTTAGAGAAAAGAGCCATAAGATTCCACTCACTACTAGCCTCCTGAACCACATGTATCTAAGTCCTCCTGATCTACAAATCATCCATTGCATTGCCTTTCTCAGGTGTATAATCATGCTCAAAGTCAAAGGACTAAAGGTACTCAACCCACCTTCGCTATCTCAAATTCAGGTCATTGTGAGTGAAGATGTATTTGAGACTTTTGTGGTCGGTGAAAACCAAGAAATGCTCTCCCAGAAGATAATGCCACCAACAACATAAATCATGATCAACTACAGCCAACTCTAGATTGTGCGTCCAGTAATTTCTCTCAGCTGGCCTCAACTGTCAAGACCCATACACAACGACTCCTTCTCCCTCCATAAGCACAAATCCAAGCCCGATACCCGAAGCATTATAGAAAACAATATAGCCCTTTCACGGTTTTGTAAATACTATTATCGGTGCTGAATTCAACCTCCCTTTCCGCTCCCGAAAGGCTGACTTATAAGAAACTGACCACAAGAATTTTCCACCCTTCATGTTAGGCCCGTCAGTGGCACTGCTAAGCTTGAAAATTCCTGTATGAAACTTCTATAGTATCCGGCCTGCCCTAGAAAACATCATACCTCAAATATGTTCTTTGGATTCTCCCAAGAATCCACTGCTCTCACTTTCTCTCAATCTACTAATACTTCTGTCTCTAAGATAACATGACCCAAGAAGTGAATTTGGTCCATCCAAAAGTGGCATTTTGAGAGCTTAGCATATAACTGATGCTCTCTCAGTGTACTCAAAATGATCCCAGTATGGGTAGCATGGTCGCGTCAAGTGTGAGAGTACACCAAGATATTATCCACAAAGACTACCATGAAAAAAGCCAAGTATGGGTGGAACACTTGGTTCATCAGTGCCATGAAGACTGCATGCATGTTTGCGAGACCGAATGGCATTACCACATACTCGTATAGACCATACCTACTCCTGAAGGCTGTAAGAGGTATATCATATGGTCTAACATGAAACTGATGGCAACGAGACCTCAAGTCTAAATTTGAGAACATATGGGATCATCGAAGCTGATCAAATAGATTATCAATCCCCAGCAAGGGATATCAGTTCTTGACTGTCAACTGGTTCAACTTCAAAAAATCCACACAATGTCTGAGGGTACCATCTTTGTTCTTTGCAAATAGGACATACGAACCCCAATGAGATGTACTATGTTGTATGAAACCCTTTTCCTACAACTCCTTCAACTACTTCTTGAGCTCCTAAAACTTAGGTGTATCCATCCTATAAGGAGGAATGGACACCAGGGCCACTCCTAACACAAGCTCAAAAAGAAAAGTCCACCTCTCATTATGGAGGCAAACCTAAAAAGTCCTCTGGAAAGACATCCCAAAAACGATCCAACCCTAGAGGAAAGTCTATATATGAAGTCCCTTGGTCATCCAGATATAGAATAGAAATCTGGACTGCAACTCCTCCCAACCCATGATACTCGGGTCCCACTCTGCTTGCCTAGACATCCGATTCTCCCTTATAAAGGAACGATCCTCCCTTTGGTGATGTGAAACTCAACCTATGGTGATAGCAATTGTCAACTTCCTAAAAGGTAACTAAATAGTCCATTATGAGAATTACATCAAATACTATCATCTCGAGGACATAGTTGTCCCATAAGAAGTGACACCCACCAACCTATAGAGGGCACTCCTTAAACTGTTTTACACTAGCCATTCTTGTCCCTAACGGTGTTTCTAACTTCAAGACATCAGCAGAATAAAATATACAGAGCCCAAGGCTCTCCACAACAACAAAAGATATAATGCTATGTGAATACCCTATATCAAAAAGAGAATAAGCTAAAACTGAGGCAACTAGGATCATTCCTCGAACTATAGAGGGTCTGAGATCATGCTACTGCTGGGTCTCCTTCACTACAAAAGTATGACCTGCACTGTAGCCCCGTGACCCTACCTGACTACTCTGAGATGATCCACCCTATTGTCATTGAAGGCCTGTCGACTAGCTACCAAAACCACAACCTCCACCTCGGCCTGAATGTCTAGAAGAACTCCAGTTCCCAGAGTGGTGAGAAACTGGTGGTGTTTCTCCTAAACGAGGAGTCATAAAAGAACCCCTATCGCCAGCTGCTGGTGAGAAAAACTAACAGAAAAACTGAAGCTGGCCCATCATTCCACATTATTAGCACTCTATCGGGTCTCTCAGGCAGTGTGACTTCATATGCTCGCTCCTTCTAAACTGGTAGCACACCACCTGGCTACCAGAAGAAGTCTCTCATCTCCTCAAATCTCCACACGAAGACTCTTTATAGTGCATCCTACTATTAGTAGGAGGGATACCAACCCCAGATATTGAGCCTCCCTGACTCAAAACTTCATAATACCTCAGATTTTACTTCTTGATTAGTGCCTGGTTGACTATAGAAGTGATGGAAGTCATCCTGAAGATGTTAACCTAAGATTGGATGTCATGCTTGAGACCATCCTTAAAATCCCTTGCTAGAAATAACTCATCACCTCCTGGGATGGGTTTGAAGCATTGTGGATCTATGAAGTAAGAAGAATACTCTATAACAAAAAGAGTACCCTGCTCCAGACTCATAAAATCTTGGTCTCGGTCGGCCCTCAAAGTCTCCAGGTAGAAGTAGTCATAGAAGGCATGCTAGAACTCATCCCATGCCATAACCTACTGGCATCCCCCCTGTGAGATCACATCCCACCATCTCTTGGTGGAATCTCAAAGCATGTACATAGAGAGCTTCACCCTCATCTCTGAAGGCGTATTCTGATGCTTGAAGATTGAAAGCATGGCTTCTAACCATGACTCTATAGCCTGAGGCCCTCCTTCCCCTATGAATGTGGGAGGATGTTGCTGCTAGAAATCCTGTGTCAACTCTTACATAGAAGGGGAAGGATGAAATACTCCTCGAAAAGTCTGCATGAACCTTGTAAAGCCCTCTTGGAACTATACATCATCACATCTGTCTGGAATGATGGCTGGTGCCAAGACTGGAAAAACTAGAGGATCTACTGGTAGTCCCTGATCAGCCATGTCCTGCGTCTGATCACTACCCTGTAACTGGCGGACAACCAGAGGATGTCTCGGTGGCATGACTCTGAAAGGTCAAGTGCACACCTTAGAAAAAGATTTTCAAGGACTAAAAACTAGAAGTGTAAGAATGGAAGAAGAGAAAAAATTAATTCAAGTTTTTGAAAACATGGATACATGGTTTGTATAATGCCTAAACAACATGTTCTCATAAGCCTTCACATGGGCGTGTACTTCTTCCAACCTAGGTTTTGTAACACCCCATACACACGGTGTGTTGTCCTAACACACGATATGTAATTGAATCATCCTTACCTAACTGAGTTCTTCTACATGAATAACATACACGGTTCTCCTAAAACAAGAATACATAGTGTGTTCTATCCAGACATGATGTGTACTAGATGATCTTCAATGACCCGTGTTGTTAGTGACATGGACGGTTACACGGCTGACTCTATACATCGTTTTTGTTCCAGACACACTGTGTTCTAGGAGATGTCACTGTCCTGTGTAGTTCATGACACATCCAGATACACGATTTACACTACACATCGTGTTCCAGATGGACACAATGTGTATTAGAAAAGACACAATCGACTTGTGTTGTTAGTCACATGGCTCATTAGTCGGCTCTACAACATGACGTGTACATCCGGTACACGACAT
Source organism: Viscum album (assembly GCA_963277665.1). Taxonomy (NCBI): domain Eukaryota; kingdom Viridiplantae; phylum Streptophyta; class Magnoliopsida; order Santalales; family Viscaceae; genus Viscum; species Viscum album. Next base: position 401,332,986 of record OY728148.1, read on the forward strand.
GGACTACCAGAGACTTCCCAACCCCATGCCTCTTCCCACACAGACTGTGACATGATTAGAGACTACACAGAGTGTACATACAGTACACAAAATGTACTTAATAAAACCAGTTTCTTCACGAACATACGAACACATGGCATGTATTCAACATTTCATGCCGTGTATTCTGGGTTTTCCAGGATAGTAAGCCTCATAAACTTCTCCAGAACCTAGAAAAACACTGAAAAAACATTAAAATTCCATATTCCGATTCGTGAGGGCCCATACTCCCCACAAATCAATTCTTGGCATCTTATGCATGTCATATATAAGGAAAACAAGGAAATGATCCACCAAATGCTGGACTATGAAGGCCCATAACACCTCAAGAACCAAAGTTTGGCGTTTATTCAAGGAAAGACTTAAGAAAATAAATACACTATAAAAGGAAGGTATTATATGAAGGAATATATCATAACTTCATGCATATCTAGCATAACATCCACCACAACAACACGCAATTGCTACTGCACCTTAAATGGTATGGCAAGGATGCATGACATGTGATATCTAGCAAGTGCCTATATTATGCAAGAGATGGAATAACCTCATCTAATTAGGTTTTAGTAGAAATATAACCTCAATAATATCAACAATAACAAGACAATACATGTGAATCACCAAACAGTGAAAATAAAATCAACTGTAAAATTTAAAATCAAGAAAAATTGCAATAAATGAGGAAAATTTGTTTTACCTATACATGAGTTAGATACTCCCAAGAACAGGTTATTACCAAGTACCTATTCTATCCTATCACCGACTATAGGCTCAAAACAATAAGTCAAGAAGAAAATAATCCTCTAATACCACTTTGTAACGTCCTAGTTCCATAAGCCTCCCGTAGGTGCCCCGTACTCGGTTGGTCACATAGCCTCACACACATTTCCCCAAATGCCAGAGGCTGCCAACTAGCAGTGAGAGCCTTGGGTGTGATAGTGGGAATACTATGTCCTCATTGGCAGAGTAACATAGCAGAAGTAAACTGATATAACAATAGAAGAAGCAATAATAATACCATACAATAGTAAACAACAGAAGACTGAAAGAAATAAACAACTAGATCACACATATAAAATGATGCGTGACACATGTGTCTAAGAAAATAGCAAAAAAATTCACAATGATTGAAATACAATAATAATCCCAATAAAAAATAAAATTGGTAGACAACTCATTAGCATCGCAAGCCTCAGCTTGGTCCCATGCTCTCCAGCTCCAAAGCAGTCAAGTACCTGAAGTAGAAGGGAACATTCCTTTATCTATACCTGCAACAATATAATCTATTTCGGCCCAAAAGAATGACCCAAATAAGGCGTGAGACTAAATACCAGTAGGCAGACACCAAGAGCTCTGTGCCTAATAGTACATTGATATATATGACAGGTAATAAGCAAAAGAAGCAGTAAACAAGGAAGTAATCAACAATAAACATTCCTATTGTTTCAATGAATTAAAACAACACATATTTAGTAAGTAGATAATCACAAACAGTTAACCCTATTGGATGTTCTGACATTCTAATCCCCTTTTTTATTACCTAGAAAACATAAGAAACCCTTTGGGAAGTACACACAGTCTAACCCCTCTGGTTCAGCTTTGGAACAGACTCTCTGTTGAAGCACTCACCGTCAATTCCCCCTATAGTCTCGTATCGGTAACTGAAGGCACTCTAGGGAAGAACTTACGTATCATTCCCCCTGTATCTCACATAGAGGAACTGAAAACACGCTAAGGAAAAACATACATGAATTCCCCTTATGTTCTGGCATCGTAACAGTAAAAACAGACCCTTTGGAGAAGCCCTCACATCCATTCTCCCTATGGTCTACTACACCAGGTTCTCATGGCCCTATGTAAGTCAAACAAGAACAAAAATACATGGTATCCATACTAAAATTCATGAACTACTTGTCTAAAAAAACTACAGTATAACAACTTGTCCGATAAAACCCTCCATCCTAACAATACAAGGCATGAAAAGAACAACAGCAGCCTAATAGGAAAAACTAGACCAAATTGTAAAAACAAGAAAACATTTGAAAACCCTCCATATTATGGAAAACATAAACCCTATTCACAACATATAACCTCTATCAAATCAACCAAGGTATAACAGGAAAAAATCATAGCTAAAAACATAAACACGCAATACCCCGTTCAACGTTATTGGGCACTTTTTTACATATAACTAAAAGACTATCTACAGAAAGGCACAAACAACCTACCTTGATGTTGTAGTATCTCTATACATGAACCTCAAGCCATGAATCACCTATGAACATAATAGATCTATAATTAATCTAAAAATTCTCAACCATGTATAAATCCTAAAATAATAAGAATCAAGAAACGAATCTCTATAAGAAAAAATAGATTACCGTGGTGATCCCAACGCAATCGACGATGTTCGAATTAGAGAACGGAAGCTTGATAGGGGGATTGGGGAAATATCGGTGTCATACAGATGATCTTGATCAAAGAAAGTGAAGAAAAAAGATGCTTTTCCAATTAGATGTGTTCTTGGTCCGTTTAATGAAAAAATAAAGTACACTACTTGTACTTTAGAAGTACACGACATGTACATTCCCTTATCTTTCCCCACATTAGGTGTTCTCCAAGTCACCACACACGGCTGTGTGCATGACCATTACATAGCCAGAGCATGGCTACCCACAGTTACTGATTACACAACATGTACTTAAGAAATTTCTAGAAACTCATATTTTTATCAAAAAAACCAGAAAATAAAATCAAACCTAAAAAGGGGATCTGAGTTCTTACATAGGGTCTCCGAGCCACCAATGTCCAATGGACTACAAGAACTCTGGGCCATCAAGTATATCAGGTGGAGTGTGGGTTATGGTGGCCCAGTAGGACTAAATATAGAGAGACCATTGAGGAAAAAATTGTGGGTCACTCGATCACTTGACATAATGTATGACTACAAAGAGCACCCAAAATGTCGATGCCTGAATTTGAAGTGTTGAAGATGTGAAAAACTTCTTGGGATGGTTTATTGGATTTTTAGAGGAGCTATTGTAGCTAGGTCTTGTTCCACTAGGCCTTCTTGTCTTGTTGTTCTAATTTTTTTGTGCATTTAGACTAAAGAACATGAAATGGTTTCCTCTAAAGTCAGTTAAAAATAAGGATTATCTAGAAATAAAGTAAAAAAAGAAGTTGGGAGAGTTTGAGTAACATAAAGATGAGTGAAATTTTGAGAAGTTCTTATTACTATATAACAAAATTTTTTAAATAAGTTGAAAAAAAATAATAAAATTTAAATAAATAAAAAATACATAAAATCATTATAAAATATTTAAATTTAAAAAAAATTAGTAAAAAATAAAAAAAATTAAATAACAAACCATCACTAAATGATTTATGATAGTTTTCAAACCATCATGAAATGATGTCTAATATAAAAATTCATAATGATTTTTAATAATCATTTTGAATCATTTAGTGGTGGTTAAAACTATCTCTATATGAAGTTGTTTATATAGTGATTGTTATATAAAAAATCCTTTCCCAGTTCCACCAAAATTTGACACTCCATTGATCTCCTTTAAGATTGTGGGATGCCTTATTGATGTAGTCAGATCAACGTCAAAGTCCATGGTCTCTCCACATGCCAAAAATGTCATTAACTTGTAAAGATTTCTTTATAATTTTATATTAATATTTTCATTTAATTATTTCTTCTATAATTGAAATTTTTGAAAATTGAATAATATTTCTTTATTTAAAATTATTATACCTATGTTTAAATATACCAAAGTTTTTCATTAAATTTCATATTTTTTTGTAATTAATTATTGAATGTGGATGTTTTTAAATAAACAATATAGTTTAATTTAATATGGATTCAATATCTATGGGCCAATGAAGCTATACAATATATATATTTCTTATTTATTAAAATTTATTTTTATTACAACTCTATAATATATTCGAGAATATTTCGAATAGAGATTATTATGTTTGGATGATTCATTGGGATCTTCATTTTGACCATCAAAATATAGATGACAGGATTGCCCCACTATTACATGTGTTGATATTCAATTGGTTAGAATAAAATAATTATATTCCCATTTAATTTTACTTAATGAGATTATTTTATGACTATTAAAGGTAGAAGACACAAGATTTCCACATTCCACATGCAGAGTGTAACATCACACTATACAATTTGGATTACTATTTCAGACAATATAAAGATGCTCATGTTTTTACTAGATGTTTATTCCATCCATGGAATGAATTATTTCATGAGATTTTGGGATTGGATATATCTAATAACTCTACTTCACTTATAGTTAGTTGACTATGGTTGAGTTAGATATCGCATCAGTTTTTGTACATTAAGCATGATGCTGATAACAATATAGTTTCATGTTATACTCAAAAATATATATTACGAACTACTAGTGATCATATTACCTGATCATTCTTTTAGATGTTTTTATTCGATGAATATCCATTTATTATTATATTTTTTAAAGCTAGAGATACTATGTTGATGTTAAACATGTTTATCATACCTCTATATACAGTTGTGCAATGGTTCCTTTCCTATCATTGAAGAAATTCTAGGGCATTCTTTGCTTGTGAAACTGTAAGAATGGGATAGGTTCTATATTAATTCCTCAATACTCATGAAAATCAATATAACTGAAGTAAATATTTATTTCACATCACTTAAATATAGATGTGTAAACAATTTATGAAAGTAATTTTATAATTTTATTTACATGTATATTAGTTTTCTAAACAAAAACTTTATATTTTTTATAGGTAATTATTATAAATTTTTAGAATGTTTTTCTAAGAACAACCAAAGAATATATCAAATGATGTTGGATAGTTTATAAATATATGATTTATAAATTAGTCTATTCATTTAGAGTTCCAAAAATCTAAATATATAATTTCTATAATTAATGATAATGATTTATGTGAATAGATATGTTGGATTACATGTATGCCTACAGTTATCGAGAATCATCTAGTAAAGTGTAGAGTAAGTTAAATTATACACATCATTATTTTTCCTTTAACAAACATTCATATAGTTGAATGAAATTAACCTAAAACAACACTATGATAGATTGGTCCTAGCCAGCCAATATTGGACTAACCAATAATAAATTATAGACTTCATTGAATGAATTTAAATCATTATGTCCCAACTAGATGTAATATATTATATTAATGGTATGAAATTTAAAATAAAATATTTAAACACTTTAATCATATGCATTCATCCATACATAATATAAAAAATAATAATTAAGAATAAATTATAAAATAAATAAACAATTAAAATATTTAGATGTGTCATAAACAATTATAAAAATTTAACAAATAAAACAATTATAAAAAATTTATAATTTAGAAAATATTTTATATACATTCCTTGTAATTATAACCATATTATATTTATATAAGAAATATGAATACTTTATATTTTATATTTTAATGATATATATATAAAACTTTTTACACCAAAACATGTGATTCATTAAAGTACAAGATTTTCATATTTTAAATTCATATGAATATTTCAGATTAATAATATAAATAATTTACAATATTTAAATATTATATATTATATATATTTCCTAAAATTAGATCATATCAAAAAAAATAATTCTTGTAATAGTTTATATAATATTTTTCAAAATAATTAATTAATATGAACATTTCATATTATTATCTAATGAATATTTAATAAACCGATTTTAAACAATGTTTTTAATTTATAAATAATTTAAAAATTAATTTTTAATTTAAATATAATCTCTCTATATTAATATCATAAATATAATACCATGTAAATTTATGTCTTTAAATATATATCTGATTAATTTAATTTTTTGGTATATTCTAAAGAAACTTATGGGCCTTTATTGATGATTCCATTTAAAAATAAAATTTTATAATTTATAATTTAAAATAAAATATTTATGGGTAGTGTTATCCCCATAGTTCTACTAATGGTTACTTATTAAACAATAATGTTGTCTAGAGGAAAACATTAACAAATAAAAATTCAACTATGTGACTAAAAAATGTTATACTTACTAAATTACCCATGTTTCATGAAATCCCATTCTTGTATCACCAAACCTATATAATATTATCAACATTCTCTTTATTGATTACATTATCTCAATAAAAAAATTTAACGTATTTAAAAAAAATCTAAATGGGATGGTAGCGTTGTCCTCATTAATCAACCATATGATGATACTAAATTTTATAAATCCATGAGCTATGTTTTATATGGGCTGTATTATTCTTATAATGTTTTTAGTATTTCTTTGATGAAAAATTGATATATTTCAACATAAATAATGTAATTGATGTGAGAATCATTGTAATGGACCGGACCTCTCCGGTCCATTACTTTGTAAAATTTTGGTGTTGGAGGTGTTCCGGGAGGTCAAGGGGACTTATCTCCAACACTTTGCCAAATTTCCGGTTCTATGAACAGTGTTTCCAGTTTTATGAATAGTAACAGATCAGTCTCACCGATCGGTCTGACAGATCGGTTTCACAGATCGGTTTCATGTACAGTAATGGTGGGTGAATAGTGTTTCCAGACTCCTACAGTTTTTCCTCTTTTGACGTTTCCTTTGACGTAAAATACATTTAAAGCATTTTTTCAAGGGCTCTTAAGGCCGTTTCAAATGCCATAAATCCTATATTAATTATTCCTAAGGCTTGTAATGTTTTACTTGGTCAAACCACGTGGGTTAATGCGATCCGTTTTTAATGGAGAATTAACCGAATCTTAAACCGTCACCCCATTAAATCTTAAAAAGGGACGAGATATCATTCTCCCTTGTTCTTTCCCTTTGTTCTCAACTAAGAGACGCTAAAACCTTTCAATCCTTCCCATAGTAGTTGCACAATCAATCTTTACTCCTAGGATTGGTTCTGCTCTGTTTTGGATGCAACCGAACTCTGTCGGTTAATCTTCCCAATAAGTTGTCACGAGAGGAGGATTGTGACCCGTGGTGTGGATAATGGACGTCAAGAACTCTTCTAGGTAGGGGATTCATGGATTCTCTAATTTTATATGTGCAATTGTAGAATTATCATGATTTAGTCCTTTGGATCACAATGAAATTGACCTAATTAATTACTTGAACCAGATTAAGAGAATTGGTTGATCGCATGTCGTTTCTTTATACCGTGATAACAGTTTTCCTCATGTTTTCTAGATAGAGTTATATCTATGTTTTCTTTGATTTGTTATTCATTTATGATATAAATTGGTAATGAACGTCAAGCCAAAATTAATTGTTCATTAATTGGATAAAGATAAAGAGGCATGTAATTTAATCTGGTTATTGTCGTTGTCGTAGTTGTTCTAATTTGAGGATAATCAAATTAGGGAAGTAAGCATGGTTATTTAATTGTGATAGCTTACTGATTAGGTATCCCGTAATTGGAACCTATGTATAACAAATCTATTAATTCAATATTGATTAAAGAACAGATTGTGTGGAATTTCTAAAAGGGTTCTGAGTTACCCACTTTTTTGCTAAAGGGTTAAGAGCCCATGATGTGATGTTTGTTTTTCTACTGCTTGTGCTGTGATGTGACCCTGGAGGGGTGTTGTGATATGTGTAGGCATGAAGGCCTTGTGGTTGTGGCAGCAGATGACGCCTAGAGTGGCGAGATGCATCAGTTTATGCATGTGGGTGTCAGGGAGGACACCAGGGGTGATGGAATGGGATGTATGTGGTTGCTGGATGATTGTGGATTCTTTGAATGTTTATCTTCTTTGCTTTTCCCCATTACCCAAGGCAGCTGGTCTTGCTACCCTTCTTCCGAAGGAGGCGAAGACGCGTGGGGTATGCCATGTGCTTTCCGTGTTTAGCCTCTCGAGGGAGAATGGGTCTATGCTCTTTCTATAGGCAGCAAAGACTCGACGAGTAGTATATCTACTCACCGTGTTGAGCCTCCTTTGTGTTTAGAAGCATAGGATGATTTTCTAGAATGCCTAGGAATATCGAAAAGTAATTCTGTAATGAATGTTTGATTAAATGGTTAAAATCCACGGGTATGGAGATACTAGAATTTAAAGGTGATGTGAATCTTAAAAAGGAGAAATTGTTTTTGAATGTGATGCCAATTCAGTTTAATGTGGAATTGTTCATGGTTAATTAATGTTCAAAGAATTAATTAATGTACAGTGGAACTAATAAAATGAGAATGGAGTAATCTAATAATGCTCTTAAAATGTTTGTGTGCTTATAGGATACCTAGTCTTAGAAGTGGCAGCCTGGAGTCTGAGAGACATTAGCTGCAGTTGTATCTAAGACTAGGTAATGCCCATAGTGTGGATGTGAGTTATTTTATATATTCTGTACTTTTTGTGTTTCTATATGCTACTCCACCCTGTCAGTAAGGGCAACTGACCCCCCCGGGGATTCTGAGCCCTGGGGGGGTGTTTTCCCCAACATTCTGATGGGATGGAGAATGGATGACTACCCCATTTGGCCCCGCTCTCTTCTCTTGGTAGATACTTGTGCCATGAGGCACAGCGGTTAGTTACCCCATATATGTGTGTAGAGGGCTGTAATGGCTTGTGGTTATTCACACACATATATTCTGGATATAGTATCTTATGGACTACTATAGGTGTAACATGTATAGGCTATGATGGCTTGAGGATCCTTACTCGGAGTATGGGCTGTAATGGCTTGAGGTATTATACCCGATGTATGATACACGTTATGCGGGATGTGGTGGCTCTCGGAACTTTCCCGGTTGCTGTTAGTTGTGAGGATGGTGTGGTGCTTCGCCCAGGTGTCTGCGGGCAAGCCTATGTGGTGCACGAGGTGCAGATTGTGGAGCTTAGCCCAGGTGTCTGTGGGCAAGCCTTTGGAGAGAGATGCACAAGACGTATGTCGTTGGGGAAAAGTAGCAAACCAGTGGGGAAGTAGTAGCGGGGTACCCTTGATATTCTTTATTATATTCTATATTCTTGTATGCGTTACTTGGTGAGAGTAGCCATGGTGAGGTTGGGAACTTAGTATACCTGTTTAGGTGACGAGTTAGTTTCACTTGTTGTTCACTGGGCTTTAGCATGCTTTCTTTACTTTTGCACGAGAGGCTTGGGGATGATCCTACTGAGTATACTGTTATAATCATCCTATATATATATAAATTGTTTTTCAGGTCACTTGGAGCAGGTTGGAGATCAAGTGGGTTACTACTAGCTTGTGGTTGGAGGAGGAGCTGTTCGGGCTTGTGGTCCCTATCGTTTTACTTTCTTTTGGGTACTTTTAGTTTCCCCTTTCAGTTGTAGTACTTTTGCATGACATTTCATATATGTACTTGGGTTTCTTTTATATTTCAGTTCTGAGATAGAGTTCATTGGAGTCTATTCTATCTCTCTCTTCCGCATGTGTTCTCTTAGAGGGTAATTCCTCCCATTTGTATGTTTATTATACCCTTGGTGCTAGTCGCCAACCCGGGGCCTACTGGAGGCGGGACTCGGGGTCATTATCTCTCTTCTCACATTGCCGGCCCAAGAGGGGTACACTTTGTGGGGAGGGGGTCGTGACAATCATAATCCATAATATGATTTCCATGTTAATATTATTCTTCTTTACATGAAAATATTTATATCAAACAGACAAATAACATTCTATGATAATAGTGAAAGGATTTAAATTGTATAATACCTATAAAAAGGTGTTGTTACTTATGGATTTTATGAAATCACAATTCCCTGTAAAAAATAATAGAAAACTCAAAACCCAAATACAAGATCAATTAAGAGAGTAAATGATAAAATAAAAACTTCTATATCTCATTATATATTAAATATCATCTAAAATAGTGAGCTTGATATAGTTCCTATTGCATTATTCAAATGAATCCTTCCTCTAAAGTTATCTACCAGTTGAAATAGAATCACTATTCACTTCAGTAAAAAACGTTCTCTTTAAAATGATGTTCTTGAACTATATTTAGTGTAACTGAAGAGAATATAATTATAGTGAGAATAAAATAGTTAGATATTGACCTCATGATTATGAAATAAGGTCTTTATCCTTCTTTAATTAGAACTCATTCATGAAATGAAGGTATCATTTTAATTTCATAACTTTTATAACTTTTGAAATAGGAAACTCTTTTTATCCATCATTTATAACTTTTATAATGGAAACTTTATTGATTATGTGACTTATTAAACTCTTTTAACACCCACCAAATTATTAATACATCATCACAGTATATGTTAAAATCCAAAAATATGATAATAAATGTGGGAGTGGTGTTTGAATAATAACTCATACCATCCATAATAAACTCTAAGTAAATAATTGAAAACTATGTCATAATATAAACAATAACATGGTGAATTTGAACAAGTTGAGTTTTTTACTGTAGTTCATACATCCATAAATATATTAATTACACCAAATCCTCTTAGCCTTTATAAAAAAATCACAAATATTTATGAATTGATAGAAACTTATTTGAATATTATTATCATAAAAACACTTAAATTTTAGAAAAATAGTTCATATTAAAATTATTCCTTATTTCATTTCCTATTGTGTTACTATATGAGATTTTGTAGCATTAAAAATCATTTCAAGTTCTATACGTTTTAATTATAAGGAATTTTTTTTACTAAGAAAAAATCATTTCTAAAAAAATTATACAAGGTCTTGAAATATCTTGATCAAATACCATTACATATCTAGGTAAATATGTATAACAAAATACATATCACTATACATCATATATAAACTCATATAATTAATGATTAAATAAAATTGATCTAATCAGTTTATATAAAACATATAAATATTTTATTTTTCGACTCTTATATTCTCAATTTTTTAAAATAATCTGACTAGATTGAATGAATGAATCACATGTTATTTAACATATTAGATGAGTGCATAAAATGTAATTCAACTATGCATGACCTTCTATTTCCTCAATCCAATTAAATTAAGTGAGAAAATTTAATAACCATTATAAAGGATGAATGTTTTATCTTTGTTAATTAATACTTTTAATATAATTAAAAACATACCCAACCAACCATGATTATCTTGATGACATAAATAACATAATAATGTTATTAAAGTATGAGGGTTCACATGTGAAATAACTTGATAATTTCACATAATATCGATTAATGTAATAATAATATATTAAGTGTATCAATAACTATACGTTTGAAATTTATTGTGATATACTTTTGTGGGTTAGTCAATATAGGAAGTCATGAATTATCATAACATGAGTCTAATATATTTTATATTCAAGTATCTACTAATACTAGTCTTAAAATATCATCACAACCCATAATAGTATATTATGTTCATTGATCTGGGATTACTCAATATCATACTTCGAGGGGTTTTATTTTTTCACTCTGATGTAAATAATGAAACACACATGAGTGAAAAATAAATTGATATTTCCATTATTATAAAACCATGATACATTTATTTTGAAAATAACCATTACATTCAGTATCAAATATATATAATACCGATTTAATTTTCTTGAATCCCATGATATAACTATGTTAATTGTTTTTTCATTTAAAATATTTTATTCTCCTCCATAACTACCAAATTAATATTTATATCTCCCCTATAAATGATTTATTTAATGAGATATTCATTTCAATGGATTTATGTGGTATGTTTGTTATAGCCGATTTCCTTAGATTGAGAAGTCACCCCATTATTGGCACATTTATGTTTCACTTATATTAATATACTCTGATGCACCCAATGTTAATTGGTGAACTTCTTGATTCAGAAAACATCATTTGTAATATCTCATTAAATAATACACAATAACTATATTTTTTTAGTCCACCATAATGGGTTGTTTGTAAAATTTTCAACTAATAACTCCATCATTTTGGGAAAAAGAAAATCATATTGAGATCATGAATTATACTTGTAATATTAGTATACAACACCAGTATAACACTTTAAAAATATCTCTTCATCATATCAAAATACCAATAAAAAATACTTACTTATACTCAAGTACATAAATATTTAATTCAATACAATACAATGAATATCAATACGGTTAGATTGGTATATATTGGTAATTACTAAATAATATAAGATATCAGGTCAAGTACACAATATCAAATACACGATAGGCCAAATTTTCGAAGTATAAGGAATCTCTTTCATGCATTAAATTTCAAACTCATTTTCATGACGTTGAATTTACACAAGATATACACCATTAAACAATGGTGAAGACCCTTTATTTGTGTTCTCAACACCAAAACACTTTATGAATTAGTCAATGTATGTGTTCTAACTAAAAAATAAACATATTTTATCTATCTCAATAAATATACATACTTAGTATGTGGGGAACTTCAGTCATTTATTTCATTGAAATAATTTTCTCCATAATGATTTTTTAGAATATGAAGTATATATATGTTTTATAATGTATATCATGCCATCCATACATTTCATAAAAAGTACTAAAACACTCCCACTATCCCACATGTAGAAATGAGACTCATATATGTTCTTAATAAAACCAAACTATTTGATTTCCACATAAAATTGAATTTTCGAACATTGAGAAAATTTCTTCAATCCATGAATAAATATTTAAAAATTTCACACCATGGTAAAATATTATGGATACTCAAAACCATGAGGTTAAATCATTTACAAACCATAAAATAAATTTAGTTCAATGAATGAAATTTTGAAATACATTTGATATATCTTAAAAATCATAATGCGCTACTATATAATGTAATATCCGAATGAAATTTGTCATCACTATCAGTGAAAATGGTTTTTCAGAGTCAATACAATGAACTTATTTGAACCGAATTGCTGACATACAATATTTACATGAATATAATATACCATACGTGTTATTTTTCTTATAAAAACCCACTCGTACCCTATGTATCATACCCATTTTTGTTCATACACCATGCTTAAAACATGGTAAGTGTACACTAGATACATAACATATTTCATAACCATTATATATTTCTAGAGAAAAATACTCTTAATATAATATTGGTATCTATTGAGCTTATCCTCAATCAATATTCATTAATTATAATTAGATCTAATAAACCTATATCTTTTATGTTTTTAGTATATCCTACTATAAATTCAAGGTTTTGTGTAACGTGATTCAAATCAATTTATATAACCTTTTATGGATGTGACTCACATTATATCTCAAGAACTATTCATATTTTTTTGGTCTTGAACTTCCATAGGTTTAATTTTATCCCCCAAACTCCCTATGTGATACATTGTTTCTCAATGAAAACACTAGTAAAATCGGTGCACAATTTATGTTCTTTAGGATTAAAAAAATAATATCGGTTATTTTCATTACTATAACCTATAATGAATCTATTTTACAGTTTTTAGTTAATTTTATATAAAAAAGATATCATAAATATGAATTATAATCCTAAAATACCATAAAATATAATTTGAGATGCTTTCCACTCTATATCTCATATAGTGTCTTTATTATTTCTTTAAATGGAATTCAATTAAAAAAGAATGCAGAAGTTTATAGATAATATCCCTAAAATGATATAAACTTATCACCAATTAGAACATTTCCTACAACATATAAATTTTATTTTAGATAAGAAATTCAATTATGGTGAATAGGATTAGTGATTTGTGAAACAACTCCATAGTCTCTCATATGATTAATAAATTCTTAACCCAAGTAATCACCACCCTAATATGATCCAAAAGTACTATTTTTTATACTTGATTAAGTAGTTGTTTTGAAACTCTTTAAACTTTTAAAATGTTTTTATATTTTTTATCGCAAGAAACAAATAACAATAAATATTGACTTGTCTTTACACGTTATGAAATATCAATAATCCCTAGTATGTTATATACTCATTAGTCTCGATACATACCAATGTATTGTTTCAAATAGATTGTTTTCCCTGTTATATTTTCCGTTAAAATAATATTTGTCCATTTTACCTAACAAAACATATTCATAATTATCAAATTATTAATAATAAATCAATTTTAACAATCCATATCTATAGAGACTTTGGAGGATTATGTCTATATGGAAAATTCACCTTGGGAACTTGTCACTTTATATAAAAATCATTAGTTTCAAGGAATATAATGAAAAAAATATGATTTATCATTTATGTCACTAAAAAATGATTTTTCGTGCACTTTTAACAGAATACATGATGTATTCCTCCATTATAAAGACATATCATGTTTGGATAAGAAATATATCTTCCTAAAAAAAGAATATAAAAATGGGCTCTCTCTATGCTTCCTGATTTCTCACTCACCTATGGATGAAAAATTGAAAAAAAACATAGTCTAGTGACATAGTGGTGAAAACCTCCCACTAAGAGTAGGCCATGGATTTAATCAATTGTGGATGAAAAGGGTTATTAACACTATGAAACCCATTTTTGAGGATATTATAGAATTTTTTTGGCCTTAGAAATCACCCAATATAGGTAAACCTAATAAAAAAGATACTAGTTAGTTTCATTTTATCTCATGAATATTTTTATGAAACATTTATATTTAAATAATTTTTTTATTTGGAATCTTAGGTTGCCTGAAATGCCATGTTTAAAAGAATCGTGACATACTTTAAAAATATTATTATATTATCATGAAAGTTATAGCATAGCCATTTAATTGGTGTGTATGAATAGTAATAACCCTATTATTTAATATATTTATTTATTAATACTCAAGAAATAATTCCATAAATCTTATTTCAGTCATTTTATTTCTCAAAAAAAAATTCTTAAATTTTTTTATTTCTATGAGAAAACAAATATAATTAATTTTAAATAATTTAGAAATTTTATTTTAAAATTCCTTCATTATTTTTGAAATTTTAACAAAAAAATTATCATAAGATTAATTTTATATATTTTTCAAAAATGTTTCAAATTTAGATGAATAGTGAAAAAAATAATTATTTACTTTAAAAAATGTTTTTTATTTTAAATTTTTTTCAATGTAAAATTACGTTTTGGGACTATTTTTAAAAGTCCATTAGATAATTTTTATTAAAACAAAAAAAAATATTTTTTTGAAATGGATTTTACTCTTGAATTTAGTATGAAAAAATTTTATATTTTGAAAGGGAATTTTCCAAAATACAGTTATTCATTACATTTTTCTTATTTAGTATTAAATTATATTTCAACACATATGTATTTAAAATTTTAGAAAAAATGGTTCCCTATTTGGAATCAGTACATCCTAATTTAAGTAATATACCCATTTTATTTTTCGTTTAATTTGAATAGTGACCATATTTATTATTATTACCACGGTTAAAGGAAAATCAGTTAATTAAGGGTAAAAATAAAATGATAGGGATTATAAATTATCCATAACACTTGAAACAATTATTTTATATTATTAAAGTTCAATTTTAAGCCTACATGGGTCGAATTTATGTCATTTTAGAGGTACTTGGTTTACATTTGGTAATTTATAGTATATTATTTAAAGAAACATCAAACATGCCAAACTATTTTTTTAGTATTTATAAAATTTTTAGTATTTGGTTAACTTGAATATATGTTTGACCATAAATATTATTAATAAACATAATATATCTTTATTAATAATGGTATTTTTTTCAAAACTTTTATGGAATAAATAATTACCTTAAATTATTACACAACAATGATAAAGTAATTATTATATTAAAGGAAAAATAAAATAAAATATATTAAAAATATTTAAATAAAAATAATTTGAGATATTTAAGGTGATATAAATTCTATATATTTCCATGATAAATTTAGGATATAATAAAATATTTTTTTTTTCAAATTTCAATTATTTTTTCGATGGTTTTAATGTTAAATTAATGAATAGTGTGAAATTTAACAATAATGATATTTTATGGATATAATATTTTATTATATTATTTAAAATCATAAAAATGTTAAATAATCCCAAATATGATAATATATGGTCTAAAATTTCATCGCATATGCATTTATATACCATTTTAGAGAATTTGGATCCATAATCATCTTATTATATTTAAATAATTTTATAAATTCAAAAAACAAACCTACCATCCTTTTATAAATAACACCACTAAACACCCCTTCTCATCACACCTTCCAAGAAATAATGTTTTAGAAATATATTCCAAAAAAACTTCTGCCAACTCTTTCAATTTCCATGTTCTTCTTGTCTCCCCAAAATACCAATTCCATGTTCTTCTAAATTTCCTTCAAGGAGGTGATTTTCAAGAGGTAATATTGTTAAATAATGTCTTTTAATTTGTTTTCTTCTTATACCTCCTCGTCGTCTCTTTCATAAATAAAATCCTTATAACTCTAGGACCATTTATATGATGTAATTTTATATTCAAATGGAATTTTTTCTATCTAGCCTTTTTTCTCATCTCTTATGATTCAAATAAAATAAACCATTGTCCAAATTGTTGAGGTTAACCATCTCCATGAATAATGAGTTTTTGTTCTCCATTTCCACCATAAATGATGGTCATAAAACCATTATTATGATTAAATAATATTTTAATAAGTATATTTCAACTTATTTTGAATTCTATAACCAATATATAGACATAATATGAAATAAAATGAAACTAATTCATGATGGTCGAAAAAACAGCCAAAATAAACTAAACATTTATCATTAACATTTTATCAAATGAATAAATCTCATGTAAAAAAATTAAATATGGGGAGATTTAAACTTCAGGATTTTTATGAATAAAATTTAATTTCACTTCTATAACATTATTCTCATTTTATAAGTACTTCAATATTTATAATCAAGTGAATTGACCATGAAACTACGAAACAAACACTCCCAGAACGATGAAATTTTAACTTATAACTAATTAATATGAACATATATGAACATAATAAAATTATAATTAATCAATTACATGTGTAAATGATTTTTAATTAATCAATTTATTAATCTAACTTTATTATCTAAGACATTAAGTGAAAGTGCATAACGCATTCAGACATAAGGTAAGGGATATCTACCAACCTCCATATTTTATTTGAGTTTCACTTTCTTTCTCTTTGAATAAATTTATTCCATTATTATTATTATATATTCTATTATATAATGTTTATATATAAAAAATATAAGTATGTATCTAAATTTATCTTTCTTTTATGTGTAATTACATATTTTAAAAGGTTTCCTCCTCAATTCATCACTATAAGAAAATCTGATTAAAGAGAACTCCTCTATCTCTTACCCATTTTCATATAAACTTGATAAAATATTTTAAGCCTCCAATTTTTTTATAGTGTCACTAAATTTATCATGAAAAGAGATTTTATTTCTTTTTTTGGTTTGTGTAAATAATTATCCCTTTATAATATTTAAATACACTTTATTCTTTTCCCTTAAACTATGCTTTTGTGGAACATTTATAATGTTACATAATAACTCTTTTAATGTTTTCACATTAGGTGGAATTAATTAATAATAATATAGACTTATGTTACCTTTAATAATGTATAATAATGATTCAAATTTTTTATTTCATTAATACCACTGATATACGCCCTTTGGTTTTTCCTTATGACATGATTACAAGATATATAGATTTAGAGGAATCCACGATGCACCTATTCTTTCAAAGTTAATGGGTTATACAGATATGGGGAGAACTAGTGGAGTTATCTCTACCTCCTAGCACCATTGTCTCCCCTAAGGACTTCCTCTCGAATTGGTTCCATGGCTGCCTGAACAACAACCAAGAGATTTCATCCAGGGTGACTCTCTTTGGGGTGGGCTTCTGGTGCATCTAGTAGGCACAGAACCAGGCGTGACCCGAGGCTTTCTGCTCCATTATTTCCCTTTTGGTCAGTGTTAGGTGCCTCTCCTAAGAGTTGGCTATCCTCCTACCCCAATAGGATGCAACACCATCCCTGTAGTGTTTCCACTCCAGGGCCACTCCTCTAGTCTATATCATCCCTAGGAAGAGGTGGCGGTGGGTTCACTATAATCCTCTTGCATAGTTATTGAAGCAAAATGTCGATGGAACCTTTGGCTCTGAAATCATGGAAGTGGAGGTGTGGTTTGTGACACATCGGGGCTTGATTATTTTTTCTATTTGTTCTTTCTATAGACCATGAAATTATTTTAAGGCAGAGGAGATGGTGATTATCAACACCCTCTCTCTATGCAGATCCAAAAATATTACCATGACCACTATTGAGGTGGATTCCAAACATGTGTTGAGCTCTCTCATTAGTAGATCTATCTCTCCCTAGAAAATCAGTTACATGATCCAAAAGTGCAAGTCCCTCCATTCCAGCGATATGGAGATCATCCATATGTGGTGTGAGGGCAATCAGGTGGATGATTTCTTTACTACTTTTTCTACCCTATAATGCCACCTTTTGGAGTTTTCTACCATTGGATCCCTTATCCTAGGTGGTGTGGCCCATGTTATGAGTGACACTCCCAATATTCATTTCTTTAGGCCACCCTGATTTTTATTTCTCTTGCTTCGCATTATAAAATAAATATTTATTTGTGGTATGACATGATTATAATACACATTTATTTCCATGGGAAACCCTTATATATTATCCTTATGTTCTATTATTTATGTGACAAAATTAGGCATGAAACATTAATGGTGGGTTCTCCATGATAGTTCACCAATGATTTGGTTAATGTTTTAGACACATGAGACATTATGTTTGCGATTTGGAAGAAAACCTAATATGTTTTGGGACTTTTTCTACCATGTGAAATAGTATTGGAAGTTAGCCTTGGGTCACATTTATGTCATGTTAAATGTTTCTATCACTTTGTTATTTTCCCATGATCATAAGATTATATGTTATATTTTTATGCTTCCATATATTTATTCATGAGACATGACTTTTATGTAGTCATGTTACTCCTTCTAACTCATGTGTTATGATTCAATCCCCTACTTATTCCATGAAAGGGATTTTTAGCTCATCCATTTTGTATATGTATTCCCCAGGTTATCCTATGCAGTTGTATGGGATAAAATGAGTTTTTACCTCATTATGAATATTAATAAAATTATGTTTAATTTTGGTGTCATGTTTCCTAATTATATGCATAGTCTTCCAAAAACCTGAGACTATTAGATACTTGGCTTTCATTTCATGGATAATTGTTCTTAAAATCATGTAAAAATATCTGTGAAAGGATTGGGTCACCATATTAATAAGAGTTTATTTTATTGAATTGAGATCCTAAATAGACACTCTGATAAAAATTTATTGTTTTTTTATATTGGTATTCATTCTATCATAAAGTAAATAGTGATCCATGAAGAAACTATATAAATCACATAAAAATAACATAGAAGACTCATTATTTTTGTAATCCCCATATAATTAATTTATAGTTTGTATTGGATATCAATTATAGTAGAGTTGTGATAACCTTTATTTTTCATGTGATTCCCTCATAGATCAAATTTTTTTATGGTATAGTAGTGGTATTAAATTGTATTTTTGTGAAAACCATGTTTCTTGGTGACATTGTTGCTGGAATCATAGAGATCCTTTGAAGCTATATACATCCTATGAGATGATAATTCCATTGATCATGAAGCATCAACCACATTCATTTCTTATAAATAATAAACTTGAAAAACATATCAATGGATGGGAAGTTTTTATTATACAATGTCTTATAGAGAAAGCGCATCATCTATGAAGATATTATTTTGTAGAAGGGTTTGTGGAATTTATTCACATAGATTCTTAATCCATTCCTAGGTAAGGGGGAATCATCCCATGTAAATTATTTATATTGACGGATACTTATAATAAATGTTTCATGGAACTCCCAGTGTAATATCCTTTTAAAAGGATTCTCATATAGGTTTTTTCAAAGGCTCACCTGTATAATTCTTATCTGTCAATTAGTCATTAAATACCCATATATTTTTAAAACTAAAAATACTGTCATAAAAATCCAATTATATGTTAATTTGTTTTCTTTATAATGTGTTCATTTTCCTTTTTTTAATTTCTTATCTCCACATGAGATTTAACCTAGGGTGACCAACATTATGAGAGATTATTTCTATAGGTTTTTAAGCATCATTTTTTTCAGAAAACCATCCTTTCACATGAACCATATATTTCATAGGACACTATCATCTTTGAGAACACATTTCAACCTTTAAAAAATGACTCCAGCATATAATATTCGGTGCAGGGTTACCCATTTTATAACGGTTTTCTCATCTAGGAAGCTCATGCATAAACCCCAAACAAGAACATTATGTCAAGATCCTCCTCTTGGTTTTCCGAAATGCAAGGATCCATGATCCTCTTATTGGATTCGAAAAATGAAATGATTCATGTTCAGACTCTTTGTATCCTCATATTATTTGATTCAAGATAATCTTCTTAGTTTAATAAATCACATTGAGTTGAGATCCTCCTATTGATTTAAAAAATTCCTTAATACTGTATCATCATCTTGGTTTCCACAAACACCTTTTGTCGTGATACTATTTTTGGTTTCCTAAACCACCTTCAGTCAAGATCATCCTCATGGACTCCCAAGAATACCTTCACCAAGAGTTTCCTCTATAGTAACTTATTGAGGTATACAATAGCATAATTCTGAAAAAGAATCATTTTGTTGTATATTTCAGTTGGTTTTAATATACACATTACTTTATACTTCATGGATGTTGTTTTGGATCCATGAACACAAAATCCACACCACTAGTAGTAGATGTAGGACCTTAATAGGAACACCACTAGTTTAAGATTCATAAACATAAAAGGAACAGCTTTGGTCCATGATGAAAAAACATAACGGGTAAACATTTGACCATGTATTCACACACTTAAAAGAAAAATATTTATTCTTTTCCACATTACATAGAAGGTATGACATGATTAAATAAATAGAACCAAACTATATTTTTTTTATTCCCTTTACATGGATATGTTGGAAGTACCTCTCAAGGACCTAGTCCCTCCATCTTAATACTTCCCACCTCTATTCGTAGGAGTCAAATACCTATTTTAATGGTGGCAATCTACCTAGTTATTTAAATATAGATTTAATCTACAAAGAAACTAAATAATTTGATTCAATGAGATAAAAAATATTTTCCATGTGCATTTTCCTCTAATAAGCACGTTCTCAGTGAATTAATTTCACTAAAGGGGTACAAATATTTTTTCTGAAAGGATTTAAAAAACATTTCTTAAATATAAAATAGAGTCTCAGACTAATAATAAATACCATTTATATAATTATATAACCTCCCACCCACTCGTTTAACAAAAGGTTCTGTCATCACAACAATTGGTGATTGAGAGGCTGCCAACCATCAAAAATAATAAGAGTCATGTGAGAATCAAAACAACTAAAATTGGTCTATGATAAAATAAATTTTCAAAAATAATTATATTTGGATGATGATGAATATATTAAAAGTAATATTTTTTTTAATAAATTGATATGGATGACACACAATTTAATAAACATTAAAATAAATTATGAACAAGGTTCTCTCAAATGTGATTACACTAGTTCTATTTAAATTTATAAAAAAAATCCTATAATCCATTTTAGAACCAAAAACATTGATATCAAGAATCATTTCCTAATATATCATATTATAAAAGGTGATATTTATCTTTATTTCATTAAAACCAAACATAAATTAGTTTATATATTCATAAATACTATTTTTTTGATAGGTTTTATTATTAAGAGTGAGTAGCCTTTGATTGAGTTTTTGTTATTTTATTCACTTTATATTTTATTTTTAAATTTTATCAATTTGTTTTTGTTTTGTTGTTAGGTTTTTAATCCTATACAACCTTTATTTTTTTGTTGAATATTATATTTAATATGTTATTTTCCTAATAATATATAATTGATTTATTTTTTTGATTTTACAAAAATTTTGATTTTACTTGATTAATCTTACTTAATTACCTATGTATGAATAATTTACATCACTGTGTAATATCAATTTTATTCTAAAACTAGTTATGTAATATTATATTATTATTATAAATTATTAACTCTTTATATTCTTACATATATGTTTAATTGGTGGTGTGGATCCTTACCACATTATTTTATTAGTGGTTTAATAATTAAAAAATAATAATTTTATTTTTAAGAATATTTTTATTAAATTATATATTAGAAGTAAAAAAATTGTTTAAATTTTAGTGATCTTTAATTTTCCATTCATTGTTTAAATTAAATTAATTAATCTTTAATAAAAATTTTATTCTAGTTATTAATTGAGTAAACATGTTATTGTTTTTTCTTTGTATGATTTACCTTTTCATGATTTCTATAAAATATGCTTTAACTTTATGCAAGATTAATTTTTTCCTTTATTCTTTACACAGCTTAAAAGATATTACCCTTTTATACACTGAAGTTTCTCCTATCACCTTTACGGAGTTTTTATTCTAACATTAATTGGTTTTTTAAATTTTCTATATGAAACTCACTTTATCTATTGAACCTTATAAAAAACATATTCTTAATTTCACAAATCAGATGATGCTTACCATAAATAATGTTTTTGAAAATACCCTTATAGAGTTTGTTCTCATTTTTCTTACACATCCTGTATATATGGGCTCTTCACAATATATATTTTTATAATATTACATTTTCATGAATTATTACCCTTAAAATTTTGTTATAATTTTATTTTTAATTTTATATATCATGGTAAATTACTCTTGAATTATTATATGAAACTACATTTACACAGTATTAAAAATATAAACAAAAACTTTCCATGTTTCTATCTTATTATCATGATTTTAATTTATAAATGTATATGTTAATTATATTGATAATTTTTATAGTATATAAATTAATATAAATCATATATAATCTATTTGAAATGTTTTTAGTTTTTTTTAAATAAATTTGGTTGCAAATCAGTTCGATTACAACTTTCATGCATAAACATACAACATAAAACTAAAAATATTGAATATATTTTGATTCAAATGATCATATTTAAACCCATTTCAATGGTTTTAATAGAGTAATATAATATTTCTTATTTTGATATATATATTCATAAAAATATGGAATGTAGTTTGAAATTAAAATATTGAATGATTTACGTACCACCATGCAACATATTTAAGGAATTTTCATTGACATGTAATTATAGAATATAGTATTAAAACATTTCAAATGATTTATAAAAAATTAAATGTTTTTAAATTCAAATTATATTATATGAGAAAAAATCTCTCTCTCACCTTATGTTTGATAATTATAGTGAAAATTATATTTAATTTTAAGTTTTAATTATTTTACTGAGAAGAGTTTTTTCTATTGATTGGAAGATACTATTTGAAGGGATTGAGGTTCGCATGGCAGTGTGGAAATAATGATCTAAAAAATTTCCTATTTAGAACACAATAATTAGATAAAAGATAATATGAGAAAAAATACATGAATTTTATATTAATGTGACCTTACAATATAAATTATGCTTTATTATTTCTCATACCAAAATCTGTAATATTCATCATCATTAAATTTATTTTTGTTGATCAATAAAACATTATCATTCAACATATTTAATGTACTGATAAAGTTTTTTCTACAATATCATTTTTGTTCACTTATATCTAGTTATATATGGTCATTTTTATTCGTTAGGTTGGATAGTTTTCTATACATATTCATAATAGACACAAATTATACCACTCTTAAAAGGTACACACAGTTATTTATTACTCGACCAAAAATAAGGACACATGTATGGGTCAATTCATTCAAAAAGGCTAGTTAGGTTTTAGGTTACTCCTATAGTAAAATCATTGGTTCCTTCTACTCCCTCAAAAGGCTAGTAATGTGTGGGGTTAATCTTTATTAAAGTCATAGATTACGATTCGTTCCATTGTAAAAATGTAGTGTTTAGAATGATCCCCTGTAAAATAAACTATAATATTTTTAGTGGGTTCCAAACTCCATCTGATGGGGTGTGAAGATTATAATTGGATCATTTATATTAGAACCACAATAAAATTTTTATGTCTATCTCTTTATTTTTTTACATTAACTATCAACACATCCACTATAATTTATAATTATATAAATAATTTTTTAATACTATTAAGACACTATATTCTAAAATTATTCTTAATAACTCTAATAATTTTAAGAAAATACTATTCAATTCCCTATTTTTAATTTTTATACAACCCTTTGGGGAAAATAACATTGTATCAAATCATATCCCATTTATGTTTGTTCTATATTGATTTATTTATGAGACTTGACAATTGGTATCAGAGATTGGATCATTATTTGGATAACTTTTCTCTAAATATTTATATATTTTGTGATTATTTTCTGAGATAGAATGTGTCATTGAATTAAAAGTCTAGGTGAAAGATCTTTTTTTAGTGATGTATAGAAATTAAAAAAAATGATTTCTGGAAGAAAAGACTCAATTAGAGGTATGAGACAAAAACATATAAAGTGAAGGATCATTATAGAAATGTATTTATTATGGTTTAAGGCTAGTTATTATGAATATTTTTTTAATAATACAATTTTAGATGATATTCATGATAAATATCAAGAAAAACATACTAGAATGATGACTATCCACTTGTATCTTATGTCATAATACAACTATGATTTTGAATAAAAGAATTATATTTTTATTCAAGATGAATGATTAAAAATTTATAATGTTTAAATAGTAAAACATAAAAAGGATGATGTTAATCATAAATGTTATATTTATAAAAATAATAAAATTGAAGAAAAGAATATTTAATTAGTTATTAGATGATTTTTCTCAAGTCGAACAAAACATTTGGTAGCTTAAGAAAGAAAATGATATATTTAAAATTCAACTTATTGAAATGAATATAATGTTTCTAATGATATTAAATTGATTTATGATGTTTATAATGTTATTAAAGGAAGAAATTTTTTTTGATAAAGACAATGTTTGATTAAATAGTTTCAAAAGATAACCTTGATCATATAGTTCAATTTTATAATTGTGATATTAAAATGAAAGTTATTCATTCTTTGTATATTTTTTATAAATTTGGTTTTCCTAGAAAATACTATAATAGTTGTGGCGAAAGGTTTAACTAATATTTAAGAATAGAAATGTACCTTTTTCATCTCTAATTAATTATAATTTATTAATAATTTACAATGTTTTGGTACCCAAAGGTATTATTTTAAATCTTATTAGACAAAAATTGGTTAGGATTCCTAAGTAAGTATATTTATTAGTACTTTGGGAAACATAATTAATCATATTATTTTATCTTATGGTATATTGATATATGATTTAAATATTATTTTATTCTATCTAGTTGCCAAGTATTATTTCCTTTATATTCTTGTTTACAGGAATATGAAAACTAATTGTCATTTTTAAATTTGTTACATATCTTCTTTATTTTAAAGAATTTATTAATAACCTATTTTTATTTATCCTTAGTAAATAATTTTTTGATGTTCAATTTGAATATTTTAGAGAAGCACTAATTTTTGGTGATCTGTCTCTTTCTGTTTTATCTTTATTCAACTTAGGGGAGGTTTATGCATTGATTCAATAGTTGAATTTTCTATTTTTAATAAATAATATATTTTGGAAGAGTTTATTTATATAATGAAAATTTATATTTTGGGTGAGGAAATGTGTTTTTAAATTTTATTGTTTTTTATTTAATATAGAAATTGGAAATATTTTCTTTATAGGGGAGAAAATGTTTTGAATTTTAATATTTTTTATCAATTCCAAAAGGGGGAGAAATTTTTTAATTGATATAATGTACTAAAATAATAAATAATGGGGAGGTTGTTAGAGAGGCTCCATGCCAAGTTAATTAATCATTGTTTTAAAAATTAATAATACATAAATTTTATTTTTGATAATATTTTTATTTATATTTATATAAAAAGTAATCATTATTATTGAAATTTTATAATTCATTAATTTTTGTTCCACTATTTAAATTAATTGATATTTAATTATATTATTATTCCTCTTATTCTTTATGTCGAGAAGTATTTATTTTTTCAAAGTATTAAATACCTTTACATGTTTTTTATAATATATTATTTACATTTACATGAGATCTATAAATTTCTTTATAGCTTTACACAGCTCAAAACATATTACCCATATATACACTAAAGTGTTCCATTATCACAATTATGTAGTGATTATCTTTACCTTTAGATGACTTTTTCAGTTTCCTTTTTGTAACTCATTTTATCTAACAACCATTATGTGAATGAATTTTTATGTTTTCTCAATTCATGAATTTTAAATTTGAACATGTTTTAGAAAATATCCTTACATATAGTTTTCATTATACTCTTACACATCATGTTTATATGAACTTTACATGACATGAGATTTCCATAATATTACCTCTTCATGAATTTTTACCCCCATGAGTTGTTTATAATTTTTTACTTTTACCTAGCATTCTAACTTACTCTAATTATATAATATTCGTCAACTTTTACATAGTGTCAAAATTTTAAACAAAAATTTGAATTATTTCTCTCTTATTTTCATGATTTTAATTATTTCTTGGATATTTTAATTATTGTGATTGGTTTGATGATTCTTTACATTCATATAAATCATATCAAATCTATGAAAATTGTTTTTTAGATTTTTTAAAAATATTTACTTAAAAATTGAATATATTTTTATTTTCAAGAATGAACATACCCATAAAACTAAAAATTTCAAATATATTTGTTTTAAGTTGTATTTTTTTTATTTTTTCAAAATTCATGTGTGATACTAATGGATATATTCAGACATTTTTTAGAGTTTTTAAGTCAGTATAATAAATTTTTTAATTCTTTTGGATATCTTCTTCCAAATATGGAAAGTAATTTGATATTGAAAATTTGTATATTTATAAACTACCATGTGAGAAAAATTATGTATTTTAATTTTATGATCATAATGGAGGATTGTTTTTAAATTTATTCAAATTAATTTTAATTGATAAAATTTTATTAAATTTAAATGATAGTTTTTTTGAATTTAATATTTTTATCACCTAGATAAATAAGGTGATAATTGTGTGTCAATTTTAATTTTAATAGTTTCACCTAGATGAGTTTGTTCTATTGTAGTGCCCATGTATGTATGGGTTTGAAAACTAAAATAGGAGTTTAAATTGTTTAGTTAGGTTGACGGTAATGTTTCATAAATGAGATTCAAAATCAAATTTTGGGAGATTTAATATCTCAAACGATGTGTCTTAGATAAGGAATGAGGTTTTGGTGGTGTAATGGGGTCTTAGTTGGACCCTCAGAGGGAAGTGGGTTGATTTTTATAGTGTTAAATACTACAAAAAGCTAGTTAAAAAATGGCTATAGATAGTATAATTTGTTGATTTTTTTCCCCATTAGATCATCGATATCTATGTACTAGATAGCTGATTGATCTACTATATCCACCTACATTTTTTATGTGGCTATCATCTAGACATTGGTATTTAAAATTATTGAAATAAAAGTTTTACCCAACCAAATCTTATAAGTTACATTCCTCTCGTTCCCCTCATTCGTTCTCATATAGTTGGGGGCCTTCTCCCTTTTGTTCTCATCCTTTAATACCTTCAAAAGTGGTGTTATAAGGTATGTTTCTTCATAATTTGAGGCACTTTATGACCTCTAGTGGAATCCTTTAACATTTCTCACCCCTATTCCAATAATTGTTCCCCATTTAGTTTTTGTTTTAGAGGTGATTCTAAAGGGTCTTGGTCGAATCATATGGTTTCGATGGGGGGTTATATTTTTTTCTCATAGATTGAATCCCTAGATGATGTATCCCTTTCAACATTTGTTGATTATGAAATTTTATGTCACATTGAATAATTTAATAATGTTTTTATTTAAGTTAAATTAATTTAGTAGTTAAATTAGCATCATGTGTCAGTAAATTGGATTGGTATGGGTTCAGGGGTGTATGAGAGGTGTCCCACACACTTTAGTTTGAAGAAAAAATGATTATTGGACACCCATAGAGTTAATGGTAATTGTTTATGTTTTGAGTAAAATTTTCCTAAACTAAATTTAATTTTGGATTCTATTTAATTGGATTAACTATTATTTATAGTTAATTATTGATCATTTATGTTGTATGTATATTCTTTAGATGATAGAAAAGCTTCGATGGAACTTAAAGAGCCTTGGTAGAGTTGTTGACCCATGAAATTGAAGTTGGAGGGTTCATGCATGATGTAAGTGGCCGTTGATACTCAACTAATGGATTTTATGATTTTTTTATACACAAGACACGTGGTCATGTTACTATGGGAATTAGAATGTCTAATTTAATTAAACTATTGATTAATTATATTGCTTACTAGATTAATATTCCATGATATGAACAAAATTTAATGGACACATTGTGACTTGTGTACTGGGATTATTCTTTGGTTGTCAATGGACAATTCCTTGTGTAACACCCCAAGATTTCATAGTGTGTTATTTCTTTAAAATAATACAATAACTTGCACTACACGCAACACCGAGTTCAAGCACACCATGACTTACCAAACAAGCCATTCAAAAGAGGTTATGAATAGTATTAACTAAATTTTAAACTTTATATAATCCTTATAATTTTAGAATCCATATTATGAGTTTCTTAGACATAATACAAGAACAGATTCATTTTCAGTATTGCACTTTTATCAACTTTTAATAGTGAAACCTTTTTAAATACAATATTTTAAACTTTTTGACTAAATGGGGACATCAAAAAAAATTTAAAATGAAACATCCCAACCTTCCACGGTACGCTTTCTTTGAATAATACAGTAGCGTGTGTTGTACACAACCTTGAGTTTTAACACACACCACAACCAATCAAACTAGCCGTTATGAATAGTAATACCTACTTTTCGAAATTATAAATATTTTATATTTTAAAATGGACTTCATTTCTGGATTTGGAATATCGAATTTAGCCTAAGGTGAAATTTTGGTACTTTTTGGATAACTTTCATATTTTGATGAATAGTGAAAATTACTAAATTTTAATTAAAAACAACTATTTTAATCAAAATAATTACTAGTGATAAATTATGAATTTGAGTGGTTTTATAGTATATTTATAATATATTTTTACCATTTAATATAATTTTGGTCATTGGACATAATTTTACAATTAAACCGAACATAAACTAGTGTCAATCTTTTGATAGTTATTATCTCTTAAAAACACGCTTTTTGTTTTGACAGCGGGAATTAATTTTAAGTTAATTTCTGCCACTTCTGTTTTTTGAATTTATAAAAATGGATTCCATATTTGGAATCAGGATGTTCAAATTTTGTAAATAGGTAACTTTTATTTTTAGACATTTTGAATAATTACTGCGGTAAAAATTTTATTTACCATGGTTAAGGGTAAATCCGGTAAATAAGGGTTAAAAAATAATATTATAATAATACTAAATTACCCTAAAACATGTATTAACCCTATTGGTTGATATATGGTCGACCATGGGCATCTTTGGGTCGATTTTGGGACCCCATGGATCCACTTGTAAGTGATAATGACACTTTATTTTAATTAAGTTAAAATGAATACAAAAATGACACAAGCATATATCTTTTAGAAAACCAATTGTTACATAGGGTTATATATGTTGGATTTTAGATTATAAATATTCATTATAGAGATAAAAAGATTTCCTACATAATTATATTTTATTTATAATTTTTAGACATTAAATAATATATTTTATTTATGACACAATTATGATGCAGTAATTACTATAATAGTGAAAAATTAAAATAATTGATATTATAAATACCCAAATAAATATAATATGAAACTTTTAATGAATTAAACTAATTTTCTAGGATAATATGATATATTATTATTGATTTAATTGACTTTGTTTGAAGTAATCAATCTGTTATAAGTTTCACAAAAATAAACTATTGAATAGTGTCAAAATTGACATAAAAGAGTTCTTAAAACAAATATTATATTATTAATTGATATTAAATTCCTAAAAATCTATGGTTCGGCCAAGAGACTTATATCATGATAGGTTCATCATTAATGGACCACTTGGGGGTCTCTTGGATGTATATAGTAAGTTTATTAACCATATTATATAAAAATAAAAGAGACATTGTAAAAGTGAAACTAATTAACTTAGAGTTAATACTTAAAGATAAGTTTAATATAAGTACCCAAACCTGTCTAAATTCTATTGGTTGAGTGGTTTTAGACTTATCCCCACCTTAACCTTTGAATAATCAACTTTGGAGCCATTATAAACCGAATATGAATTTATTATAAATTAATATTTCTAGTTTTTCCAAAGGTGCCCCTCACCCCTCTTATAAAAGGGAACTCCTCCTTCTCATTTCTTCACACCTTAAAAGCTTTTTGGTTCGGCCAAACTCTGCCCAAATACTCTCCCAACATCCCTCAATACAACCTAGAGGCCTTAGTTTGATCAGAAATCCAACCTAAGTAGCCCTTTTGATCAAATCAAAAGGAAGAACCCGAAGAAGAGGTAATGTTTTCACCACCCCTTTTCAAGTTCCTTTCTTCTTCCACTTCTTCTTTCTTTGTTCTTACCATTCTAAAATAATAACTCCAGTATCTCACATATACTATTATGTTATTATAAATATGGTACAACCATATTCAGTATTCTATCCACCCTTTGAATAACATGTCACCATACGTGCGTACGTACGGCTTACCGTCTCCACGTCGTGGTGTAATTGTTATTCAATATATTATTATTTGGATGGGTATAATAATGATGTGTAACTCATGTAAATAATAAATATAATATGTTAATTATTATTTATATATGATATACCATCCATTTATATATTATTTTAATATCAAAAGAATGATATTGTCGCTCGTGCTTACGTACGGACTACCGTCTCCACGAACGCGATGAGATTCATTCTCCATCATATCCATTCAAGTATAATTATCATTTTCTGATTTAAAAATGATGTTTGAGGACTTTATATCATTCTGGATATGAATAATATACAACCTATCCATTACAAACATGGCTTACGTAATAACACATATAAAATAAAACGAGTAAGTTAACACCCGAAACAACGATAATACTAAGACATTATTAACAAAGCAAAGTTAAAAGATCATATATGATATGATATTAATATATATGATTCTTGTATAATTTAATAAAAATTATTTCAATATTATACAGGAGGTTAACCTACCCCAACCAAGTAAAAGTACAAGGTAAGGGATTTTCTTATCTCACATTCAATTCCGTGAGATTTCCATTATTCGCCACTAAATTATTGAAAGTGGTGTATTGTGTATTGGAATTTGATATATATTATCATGATTATCTTTATATTCATGTTATTCTGTAAATAATTTGTTGGTTATTAACTTTTGTCCATACGACTCAGTTGATTAACGTGGTAAGGGGTTTTCATCTCACTCTTTATTTCCGTGAGATTCATGCCATATTTCCACTATTATCTTTTGTGTGGTGTATGTACTGCCCATAATTGTATTCTTTGTGTAATACACTTTAACTTATGTGGATTTACATTTTCATTGTATGATACTTCTTTCATGGGTTGTATGTTTCATAAGTTACCAAATTGATAAGGGTTTACTTCACAATCTCTTTAATATCCGAGGTTGTCTTTACGTAAGTATCTACAGGGACATATTTACTATCCATGTCCATATTTCATAAAAGAGTTTTCAAAGGGATTATTTCTAAGGGAACTTTTACTAAAACATTATTTTAAATGTTTTAAATATTTATTCTTCTAAATCATCCTCATTTATGTCCACATTTTCAAAATGGTTTGTAAGTATTTATTATATGAAAATGAATTATTTAAAAGTGTTAATTCCATTCAAAAGTTTCAAAGTGGTATGGGACACTTTGATTCAAAAATGTATTTAAATGCCTTACTTTCTAAATTGTGTAACATTAAAATGTTTTCATGAAAAAGGGATATTTCTTTCAATAATTTAAAAAAAAAACATTTTCATCTATGTCAACATCCTTTGATGGATTTTAAGATTATTTGAAGTTGACTTATTATGATATAAAACTTCCATATTGTAATGAATTTTTGTGATATGTTTGACTGTAGATGTGTCATTTATATTGCATTCATGGTTTATGAGTAAAGTATTGACATTTCGTATGCTAGTTCCAATAAGAATGCTTATGTTATATTTCAACCTTTACTTCATATGAATGTGTTGGACAAGTATGTTCCAGGTTGGGGACTAGTTAAAGTAAGCCCTCCAGGTTGGGGACTGGTAAAAGTAAGCCCTCCAGGTTAGGGAATGGTAAAAGTAAGCCCTCCGGTTTGGTCTCCGGTAATTAGAGGCACTCCGGGTTGGTGTCTGGTTATTAGAGGCACTCCGGGTTGGTGTCTGGTTATTAGAGGCACTCCGGGTTGGGTTCCGGTTACAGTTAGCCCCAAGGTCTTGGGACGAGGCCTTGAAAAGAAATTAAAGTTTAGCATTATGCATTCCATCATTATGAAAGTGGTTATTGATTTTTCATGTGATTATTCGATTAGTAGAATAACCATGTGAATAAGTAAATGGAATTATTTCATTTTATTTATGCCATACTATGTTGAAAGTTCAAGTTTGAAAGGCTTTTGTTTTAGTTATACATTGCCTTAAATTTTTGTTCTTATTTATGAAAGTTTTCGCTATATTTTTATCCTTACTGGGCATTTGAGCTCACCCCTTTTCTATGTTTTATTTTTTCCAGGAAGTGAAGAAGTAAATTATGAATGACCTGCAGGGATATTATGTGGGGATATGAGTGTGGATTATGGAGACAATATGATTTTTTAGTAGTTTTTCATTTTATGATGTAATGTAAAACTTATGAATATATCTAGTGTTTCCAAGGCTACTAAACCAATCGGTCTTTCGAGATTTGATCTTTCTTGTGATCATGACAATGTTACGAAGTAATGCACCGACTCTGGGTTGCTGGGGTCGATGCGTTACAGTTGGTATCAGAGGAAGTTTAGTACAAACCTTGGAAACTAGATTTAGATAAACTCTGATTAGAGCACGTAGACCTAAGATGAACTTTGAGGATTAGTATAGAAGAACTTCCTAGAATTTTGGTATTGTAGAGATTTTGTGAGTTTTCTGAGCAATACATCCCTGTCTGGATACGAGCAGGTAGAGGCGGATCTGGAACAGATGTACCTAGGGGTAAAACCCGAAAACACTGCTTTGAGCTAGACTCGAACGGGAACTGGTGCACGACAACGGGCCTTGCTGCACTCTTGGTTACGACACTCCCGGGGGATATGCTTAGGATAATTCTCATTTTCTTTACAAACCATTATGAAGGGTTTATGAGTATATACATCCTCAAAGGAGACATTTTTATGATTATGGATTATATCCATAAACTATTTAATTTATGTTATGTGTTTTAAAAGTTTGGGATTAGGTATTGTTATTCATAAACTAATCTAGTGTATGCCAATGTTTAGAAATGGCACCTAGTAGAAGGAATGAGAACTCCAGCAATGCACATGATACAAAGAGAAAGAAGGATCATATATTTTATGGTCTTAAGCCAGAATTTACAAGAGAAATAGTCTCACATGTATTATCATCATATGAAGAAATAATATCATGTGTTGATAAGATAAGTAAAGAGTTTACTGAGTCCTATGGCTTTGAAGGGAAGCAAGAGAAGAAAAGGGTGGAAGAGAGAAAGATGGATAAAGGGAAGAGGAAAAAGAAGAATTTTCCCATATGTGGTAACTGTGGAAAGAAACACCCTGGAAGTTGCCTGAAAGGAATGGGAGTTTGTTATAAGTGTGGAGGAAAAGGGCACAAAGTACATGACTGCAAGGGTAAGAAAATGGTTTTAAATGTACAATGCTTCATTTGCAAGGAGTTTGGACACTACACGAACCTATGTCCCAGTCATCAGACTATGCCGCAAATGATGTTATTGGATAATAATCAAGTTATGATACTACCACAGATGAAGAGGAATGATTAGAGTTCTTATGTTGATTATGTCAATTGAGTGTTGTATCAAAAATGTACTTATTATAATAATTATGGAGTATATAAGGATTGTACTGCAGTACTATTTCATTAAGGACTTGAGATTGTGTGGAACAAAGAAAAGTGACTCAATAGCAGGATAAATTTTTGAAAAATATATGGTTGAGAGAATGATAAATCATAATATAGTTCTGATACTGAGGTAGTGATTTTGGAATAATATGTGATTGTTTTGGATAAATTATATAGGATATTCTTGACTACCTTGGAACTGATTAATGATTTGTATATTCCATTATTGTTGGGGTTTAAAACATTTTTGGATTGATGAGGTATATCTAGCATTCTATATGGAATAAGGGAGCATGAATGTAATCAATAAGGAATATGGTAATTCAGGATGTTTCAGTGTATTAAAAGAATACATGATGAAGGTATTAATATGCTATTACGTGGTAAAAAGGATCTACATTATGTTTAACTTCCTTATAAATGTTGGACTGTGAGATTGGTCAGAAATATTTTGGATAAATTCTAGTTTGAGATTAATTTTGGATTGCCATAAAAGGACATCCCGGAGGTCGGGCGGCAACCCGTCGCGTCCGGCAAGGCCGCGAGACTTGAACCTGCAACCGAAGGGCGACAAGGGTGTATCACCTACCACTGGCCCAAGAGATGTCCTGGATTAAAAAATGTATTTTTTTTAAAAAATCTGGTAGATTAATTATAAATTCGTTTATTTTGGAACCCTATACGAATAGTGTAAATAGAATTTTTTTACATTCTATTATCTTTTAGAGTGAAAGATGAGTTTGTGGTAGAAATTTATTAATGGACAAAACTCTAATTATAAAGTAAGTATATCTCCTTATGATCTTATCCAATCTCATAAATAAATTCCTTAACATTAAGAAAAGGAACTTAGAACAAAAATGTTGTCCTAGATGGTACCTTAAATCACCACTAATTTATGGCTTTGGGATTGTTGGCCTTTTCATAGCCATGTTCTCTACCACTCTCCATCAGATAATTGATGGTTAGATTTCTCTTCCATATCCATATTTTCCTACATGGAACCCTAGTATGTGTTATTTTTGGTAATCATCATACTTTCCACTCTTTATTTTAAATAGAGGCCTCATTAATTCATTTTTCGATGTGGGATTTCAACTAAGATATTTTGAAACGTCAAAAATGTGTTATCCTAATACCCTATATTTTGTTGAACCGATGGTATTTCAAATCATCATAGATTGATGAGTTTAAGGACCTCAATTTTATACTTGTTTGTGATTGATGACCTCAATCACTACCTATAAATATTTACGTTTTTCCTCCAATTATATGTCTCTAATTTCCACCAATGTTCTCCTAATCGAGATCATAATTTGGTGGTGACCCTTTCATTTCTCATTTCCTCATATTAAGACTAAATTTTAGTAACCCAATTTCAAATGTGGGTTTTCCCACAAAGATATTTTTTATTTTCAACCTTTTATTTTCGAAGAACAATTTCAAATTGCGAAGACGCAATTTATTGAAGGAGGGGAGAATGTAACACCCCAAGATTTCATAGTGTGTTATTTCTTTAAAATAATACAATAACTTGCACTATACGCAACACCGAGTTCAAGCACACCATTACTTACCAAACAAGCCGTTCAAAAGAGGTTATGAATAGTATTAACTAAATTTAAAACTTTATATAATCCTTATAATTTTAGAATCCATATTATGAGTTTCTTAGACATAATACAAGAACAGATTCATTTTCAGTATTGCATTTTTATCAACTTTTAATAGTGAAACCTTTTTAAATACAATATTTTAAACTTTTTGACTAAATGGGGACATCAAAAAAAATTTAAAATGAAACATCCCAAGCTTCCACGGTACGGTTTCTTTGAATAATACAGTAGCGTGTGTTGTACGCAACCTTGAGTTTTAACACACACCACAACGAATCAAACTAGCCGTTATGAATAGTAATACCTACTTTTCGAAATTATATATATTTTATATTTTAAAATGGACTTCATTTCTGGATTTGGAATATCGAATATAGCCTAAGGTGAAATTTTGGTACTTTTTGGATAACTTTCATATTTTGATGAATAGTGAAAATTACTAAATTTAAATTAAAAACAACTTTTTTAATCAAAATAATTAATAGTGATAAATTATGAATTTGAGTGGTTTTAAAGTATATTTAGAATATACTTTTACCATTTAATATAATGTTGGTCATTGGACATAATTTTACAATTAAACCGAACATAAACGAGTGTCAATCTTTTGATAGTTATTATCTCTTAAAACACGCTTTTTGTTTTGACAGCGGGAATTAATTTTAAGTTAATTTCTTCCACTTATGTGTTTTGAATTTAGAAAAATGGATTCCATATTTGGAATCAGGATGTTCAAATTGTGTAAATAGTTAACTTTTATTTTTAGACATTTTGAATAATTACTGCGGTAAAAATTTTATTTACCATGGTTAAGGGTAAATCCGGTAAATAAGGGTTAAAAAATAATATTATAATAATACTAAATTACCCTAAAACATGTCTTAACCCTATTGGGTGATACATGGTCGACCATGGCCATCTTTGGGTCGATTTTGGGACCCCATGGATCCACTTGTAAGTGATAATGATACTTTATTTTAATTAAGTTAAAATGAATACATAAATGACACAAGCATATATCGTTTAGCAAAACAATTGTTACATAGGGTTATATATGTTTGATTTTAGATTATAAATATTCATTAGAAATATAAAACGATTTCCTACATAATGATATTTTATTTATAATTTTTAGACATTAAATAATATATTTTATTTATGACACAATGATGATGCAGTAATTACTATAATAGTGCAAAATTAAAATAATTGATATTATAAATACCCAAATAAATATAATATGACACTTTTAATGAATTAAACTAATTTTATATGATAATATGATATATTAGGATTGATTTAATTGACTTTTTTCGAAGTAATCAATCTGTTATGAGTTTCAAAAAAATCAACTATTGAATAGTGTCAAAATTGACATAAAAGAGTTCTTAAAACAAATATTATATTATTAATTGATATTAAATTCCTAAAAATCTAAGGTTCGGACAAGAGACTTATATCATGATAGGTTCATCATTAATGGACCACTTGGGGGTCGCTTGTATTTATATAGTATGTTTATTAACCATATTATATAAAAATACAAAGAGACATTGTAAAAGTGAAACTAATTAACTTAGAGTTAATACTTAAAGATAAGGATAATATAAGTACCCAAACCTGTCTAAATTCTATTGGTTGAGTGGTTTTAGACCTATCCCCACCTTAACCTTTGAATAATCAACTTTGGAGCCATTATAAACCGAATATTAATTTATTAAAAATTAATATTTCTAGCTTTTCCAAAGGTGCCCTTCACCCCTCTTATAAAAGGGCACTCCTCCTTCTCATTTCTTCACACCTTCAAAGCCTTTTGGTTCGGCCAAAATCTGACCAAATACTCTCCCAACATCCCTCACTACAACCTAGAGGCCTTAGTTTTATCAGAAAGCCAACCTAAGGATCCCTTTTGATAAAATCAAAAGGAAGAACCCGAAGAAGAGGTAATGTTTTCACCACCCCTTTTCAAGTTCCTTTCTTCTTCCACTTCTTCTTTCTTTGTTCATACCATTCTAAAATAATAACTCCAGTATCTCACATATAATGTGATGTTATTATAAATATGGTACAACCATATTCAGTATTCTATCCACCCTTTGAATAACATGTCACCATACGTGCGTACGTACGACTTACCGTCTCCACGTCGTGGTGTAATTGTTATTCAATATATTATTATTTGGATGGGTAGAATAATGATGTGTAACTCATGTAAATAATAAATATAACATGTTAATGATTCTGTATATATGATATACCATCCATTTATATATTATTATAATATCAAAAGAATGATATTGTCGCTCGTGCGTACGTACGGACTACCGTCTCCACGAACGCGATGAGATTCATTCTCCATCATATCCATTCAAGTATAATTATCATTTGCTGATTTAAAAATAATTTTTGAGGACTTGATATCATTCTAGATATGAATAATATACATCATATCCCTTACAAATATGGCTTACGTAATAAAACATATAAAATAAAACGAGTAAGTTAACACCCGAAACAACGATAATACTAAGACATTATTAACAAAGCAAAGTTAAAAGATCATATATGATATGATATTAATATATATGATTCTTGTATAATTTAATAAAAATTATTTCAATATTATACAGGAGTTTAACCTACCCCAACCAAGTAAAAGTACAAGGTAAGGGATTTTATTATCTCACATTCAATTCCGTGAGATTTCCATTATTCGCCACTAAATTATTGAAAGTGGTATATTGTGTACTGGAATTTGATATATATTATCATGATTATCTTTATATTCATGTTATTCTGTAAATAATTTGGTGGTTATTAACTCTTGTCCATACGACTCAGTTGATTAACGTGGTAAGGGGTTTTCATCTCACTCTTTATTTCCGTGAGATTCATGCCATATTTCCACTATTATCTTTTGTGTGGTGTATGTACTGCCCATACTTGTATTATTTGTGTAATACACTTTACCTTATGTGTATTTACATTTTCATTGTATGATACCTCTTTCATGGGTTGTATGTTTCATAAGTTACCAAATTGGTAAGGGTTTACTTCACAATCTCTTTAATATCCGAGGTTGTCTTTACGTAAGTATCTACAGGGACATATTTACTATCCATGTCCATATTTCATAAAAGAGTTTTCAAAGGGATTATTTCTAAGGGAACTTTTACTAAAACATCATTTTAAATGTTTTAAATATTTATTCTTCTAAATCATCCTCATTTATGTCCACGTTTTCAAATTGGTTTGTAAGTATTTATTATATGAAAATGAATGTTTTAAAAGTGTTAATTCCATTCAAAAGTTTCAAAGTGGTATGGGACACTTTGATTCAAAAATGTATTTAAATGACTTACTTTCTAAATTGTGTAACATTAAAATGTTTTCATGAAAAAGGGATATTTCTCTCAATAATTAAAAAAAAACATTTTCATCTATTTCAACATCCTTTGATGGATTTTAATATTATTTGAAGTTGACTTATTATGATATAAAACTTCCATATTGTAATGAATTTTTGTGATATTTTTGACTGTAGATGTGTCATTTATATAGCATTCATGGTTTATGAGTAAAGTATTGACATTTCGTATGCTAGTTCCAATAATAATGTTTATGTTATATTTCAACCTTTACTTCATATGAATGTGTTGGACAAGTATGTTCCAGGTTGGGGACTGGTTAAAGTAAGCCCTCCAGGTTGGGGACTGGTAAAAGTAAGCCCTCCAGGTTAGGGACTGGTAAAAGTAAGCCCTCCGGTTTGGTCTCCGGTTATTAGAGGCACTCCGGGTTGGTGTCCGGTTATTAGAGGCACTCCGGGTTGGTGTCCGGTTATTAGAGGCACTCCGGGTTGGGATCCAGTTACAGTTAGCCCCAAGGTCTTGGGACGAGGCCTTGAAAAGAAATTAAAGTTTAGCATTATGCATTCCATAATTATGAAAGTGGTTATTGATTTTTCATGTGATTATACGATTATTAGAATAACCATGTGAATAAGTAAATGGAATTATTTCATTTTATTTATGCCATACTATGTTGAAAGTTCAAGTTTGAAAGGCTTTTGTTTTAGTTATACATTGCCTTAAATGTTTATTCTTATTTATGAAAGTTTCCGCTATATTGTTATCCTTACTGGGCATTTGAGCTCACCCCTTTTCTATGTTTTATTTTTCCCAAGAAGTGAAAAAGTAAATTATGAATGACCTGCAGGGATATTATGTGGGGATATGAGTGTGGATTATGGAGACAATATGTTTTTGTAGTAGTTTTTCATTTTATGATGTAATGTAAAACATATGAATATATCTAGTGTTTCCAAGGCTACTAAACCAATCGGTCTTTCGAGATTTGATCTTTCATGTGATAATGCCAATGTTACGAAGTAATGCACCGACTCTGGGTAGCTGGGGTCGGGGTGTTACACCTTGTCTATTGGGAACTCTGGAATATTGAAATCCCTTAAGAGTGGTGGAATTAAATAAATGAAATGGACTTTAGTGAGAGGCTATAGTGTAGGTGACCCTTGACATTCATCACGGAGGCAGGTGATGAGTTGTTATTATATAGACCTAATGGGTCATATTATGACTATGGTTTGGGTTTATGACTATCCTTGATTATCCATAAGGTTTGAGACAAGATTTATTCCATCTCTTATGTGGGTTTCCTATGTGGTATGCACTGCTTAGACTATTATGGCATACCTTGATCATGAATTGGTGAGGGGTGTGCTACTCAAGGGTAATGGGAATAGTCTATGGTGTTCTAAATTTATTGATGAGGACCCCATGTGGGGTGCCTCCATTTTTTTTATGACCCGTGGGACGCCAATGTGTACCCCTAGGATGCTTTGACCCTAGTAAGGGGTGTTCCATGATTTGGATAATGATGATGGATTTAATCATTTGAAAAACACTTGTTGAATTTTTTCTTCTGGTTTATATTACAAGAAATGTCATAAGATTATGTGTTTATAAATATTCATGAAAAATTCCCATTGGGGATTTACTTTTTCATGTACGGAAAATTCCCAAAGATTATTGTTTTTTCATGT
Source organism: Viscum album (assembly GCA_963277665.1). Taxonomy (NCBI): domain Eukaryota; kingdom Viridiplantae; phylum Streptophyta; class Magnoliopsida; order Santalales; family Viscaceae; genus Viscum; species Viscum album. Next base: position 401,373,903 of record OY728148.1, read on the forward strand.
TTTACTAATGATTGAGAAAAATTCCATAGGGTTATTTATTGATACTTATTTTATTATTTCCATGGTTGATAAAGATCATGTAGGGGTGGTCTATGATACCTATATAGTAAACCCTCAATATGGGTGGTTTTTAATATCTTTCTAAGTAAACAACCATTTGTGGTGGTTTATGGTAGTTGGATGAGAACACTCTCATTGTAGAGGTCAATGTAACATAAGTGGAAAATCACATATGGGTGTTTTGGGTTTCTCATGGATTATAAAAACAACGTAGGGGAGGTTTAGGTAAGTAAGAGATTAGTAAACTCTTTAAAGGTAGGTTTAGGTTACTAATGGATTAGAAAACTCTCATAGGGGATGTCTATGTTTCACCATATACCATGACTGAAAAAACACAAGAAGGGGAGTTTTGTGATAATTGATATATACACCAAGGAGGACCAATTTTATTATATTGGGAGCCATAATCATCACAACATGTTCTTAGGAATCCTGAAATTGATCAAAGTAGGTATGGTCAATCAGGGTCATAGACCTAAAGATTGATAATGGTTTAATATTTTTAAATAATTATCACTAATTTATTTCTTCTAAACATGTCAAAAGAACTTATCACATCATTTCCAGTTATGTAAATGACTGTGTTGGTGGTTAAAAACTTTTTTTTAGTCACCACATACTTAAAAAACAATGGAACTTGTGTACCCGAGTGGATATACACTTATTACATGAAATGGTTAAGGTGAAGTCTCATTTTTTCATGATTGAGTCAGAGTATCATTGATGGGATTAGAAGTCTGGGAGGGGTGAGGCTCAAGAATTATTTTGGATAATCAAGTCCACACGTTATGGTCCTTGTTTGTTTTCGTTAGTTTATTCTTTATATGTGATTGACCTTGTGGATGATGGTGTGTGTATAACTGTACATATGTTATTTCCAATATATTATTATTATTTAGATATTTATTTGTTTTTTTTACTATAATGGTTAGGGATTATTTTTATTTATTTGTTATTTATTAGTTTTTTATACTCTAATACGTGATTTATAGTCTCCTATTAGTACCACTGTATATTCCCACTCTTATTAGATAACCTCAAGTATATGAGGAGGTCCACCATAAGTTACGTGGTGAACCAATCTGAGCACTGTTTGGAGTAATCCAAGCCATGAAATAAAAAATTAGTATCATAATATTGTTTTATTATTTTATTTTTTAATTATTTCTTTGGATGGAGAGATATTAATGTAATGTATCTTGTAATGGAACTTCAATTAGTGTGTCGCAAACACATTTTACAGTGGAATTCAATGTTATCATGGATGGGATTGATATTCTTGTTATGTGATGTTATGATTGATATGCTTTTTTCCATATGTAACACACATGGAGTTTTTAGATTAATAATTTGTTAAGGATTTAGATATTGTGTCACATAGGAATGAGGAATTAATTCCTCCATCATACTCAGTATGTTGGATTCATTGGACTTATAGGGTCTTGGTAGAGGAATTTTTACCACTATGGAGAGGCTTAGTGGTTTAAATCACTAGAAAATTCTCATATAGATTTTCCCATATTAGTACCTAGTGTAAGTCTACTTAACTGGTTCAAAATATATATGATGATAGGTCATGTGAGTTTTTTGGTAAGATAATAAATGGTGGTGACAATGATAATCCATTTCTATGGCGTAAGAGATATTGAGTGAGCTTAATAAGTTAGTAAGTTAAAACATTGATTAGTGAGAAACCCCATGTGGGTGGTTATTATTAGGGTATTAGTAATTTAAAGTGATAAGAATAAAATATTTGGTGTTTCCCATATAACTTGGAATGGTATTTTATATAACTAATCCAGTTGTTGTGGTTTACCATGGTGTAGATAATCAAGGATAATGTCATTCGTATTAATGAGGTAATCCCCAAGCGTTCAGTCCTATAGGATGATGCTTTATGAGGATTTGTTCCCTTTTAAGTGGATTGTTCGGCTTTTTACTCTTAGTGTTTATGTATGAGACATTCTGGACTAGGTGGTTAGCACAAGAGATGCCTTAGTTTTGACCCTTGAAAATTTTAGATATGGGTTGGGTGGGAGGACCTAGTGAACTTTTTATACACGACATAGGATTTTTAGTGAATAGGTTGTCAGTGTTTGGTGAGGGTGAATCATGAGAGGAGGTATGATATTTTTATTTACTAGAAGGTTGGGGGAATATGTAGATACATGTGTTGAGACCTAATCACAAGATGTGTTGTTAGCTTGAGGTTAGGTATTATGACGCCTTGATGATGTTGGTATAATCAAGAGAGGCATGTGGATATGTATTGGGATTGATTATGTGTTTCATTGAGGATGTGAATCCCTAAATGTGCTATTTTGTATCGAGGTGGAATTTTGAGGGTAGTACTGGGAAAGTACCTGGCCTATTTATTAGGGATACTCCTCAGAAGTGTGTGGTGAGAAAGGGTAGGTGTTTTTTATTTTGAAAATGATTTGGTAAGTGTGTGACCATGTTAATATCCTTGATATATAAGGGATATCAGGCTTAATGGATAAGGAAACATTGAGTGATTCTAGTTATATGATCGACATTCCATGGAGCTTGGCCAACCTAATTCTGATAGAAAGTGATTCCTAGAGCATTGACAGATTTTTTGTTTGATTTTTACAAGGGAATATGACCATTTTTAAATGATATTAAGGTTATGCATGTTGTTATGCATAACACATATTAGAATTGAATTCAATGATTATCGCGTGCAAGCTGAGGCCAATAACATTGATGAGACAGTTGAAGTTAAAACAAGTAAAAAATGAATCTCTATAGTATAGAGGAATCTAGTTATATATTTGGAGGGGTTCCACAACTGAATAGTATTAGACCATAATATAAGGATAAAGGGTTTATGTGAAGGGTAAAAATGGAATAGAGGGAGAAACATGTTGTTATTAATGGAATATTCTGAGGATGAACTTGAATAGTATAAGGTAGTTCATATAGTGTGGTGTACACCATTAATAGTATGAGGCAGTGACCATCACCTTGGTGAGAATTATTTGGAACTATATTTGATTTTTTCTTTATCTTGGGATAGTATGTGTTTTAAATTTTTGTTACCACTCGGGTGCAGGTGACTTGTCTAATACCGAGCATTTTGTTCAGTTATAGGTAGGTTATAGGCCATGGAGATTAATTCCTTGGTATAAAAGTTTAATGAAAAATATGATCCTATGGTGGGGTGAAGAGTGTTAGTTGTGAGTATAATGAAACTTTTCTAAGAAGTGTCATTAAGGTATGAGATTGAAAAATGGGGAGACAATTTTTTTATTTGGAAATCAATTAATAAATATACCCAAAAACAATTGGATGCTTTAGTGAATGTCAAGTACAAATTCAGATATGGTAGTAGATGGAGTTGAAGCATGGGCGTCAGGGTTATGATGATTTATTAAAACTTGAATGGGTTGGTTCAATAATTCCTTAGTTCTCATGTAAATAATGATGTGAATTCAATCGATAGATGATCCGATAGAGGAGATTTCACCAGGTGTTAGAGATAGATGTCAGTGTGAGTACTCTGATAATCACATGATGACTGTGATCTTAAGGTTTCATTGAAATGAGTTTAGGTAATGTACAAATGGTGTAATTTGAACTCTTTAGAAGTGTTATCCAAATTATTTGTGACTATTTTTTTGTGTGGGATGGAACAAAGATCCTTGGGAACCAAATTGGGCACGTTATAATGGGTTTGGAAAGTTTATTTTGTGTTTTTTAGGTTCATTTATAGGAAAATACAATGTGTTCATTTTTTATTGTCAATAAGGATAGAGAGGTGTGGTTTTGATCAATGTAAATGGATGAGGGTTTGACAGATGGTTGTCTGTGTAATTGGACATGGATAGATGTAAACCATGTTGGGACCATCATTTGAGACATGAGTGATTTTTTAGTAGGAAAATTTGTTGGGGAGTAGGCTCTGTGGGTTAGAGTTTTCCTAGTAAGATAAGTCTTATTATATAGATCACCATGGTCTCGATGGTCAAATGAGTGGAGATGCCTTATGTCTGTTAGGATAGATGGTTGTAGGTAATTGTTTTCTTGATGTTTCAATTATAATCAATGGAATTGTTTAGGATTATGGTGGGATGAGTACCTAGAATTGAAAATTTTGTTTTGGGAGCATTATTATCATTCATAGATAGAAAATGGATCTTTGAATAGGAATTGTTGACTCATAAAAGTATGGATGAGTGATTTTATTACTACAAATGCTTATCGAGGATGATAAATGTAACAAACCCAACTCTAGTAACCCATAACCCAGGTATTCATTATTAAATTTTATAAGATACAATGGATCCCATCACCAAGAATCGATCCATTTAGTAGTCTTAATGAACCCGATACTAACATGATTCCCACAATACTTTTAAAATAAAATATAAAAACATAGATAAATTAAATATTTTTCATCATTTAACATATTCAACGGTATTTTATTCATATATTATGGAAGGAAAAAAAATAATAGTGTTCTAAAATACTCAGTAAGGATTACATACAATGAAATATATTATGATTATGTAAGGAATAATCATTAATGAAAGTTATATAACTAAAAAACATGGTATTTGATCAGTAACTCGAACATGACATGAATCTAGGGATAATATCAATAAAATATTTTCTAGTATAATAATAACTAAATTTTAAATAAATAAAATTTGTAATATTGGACATCATTAACTCATATATCATGATATCATTACTATCAAGGCATTGATGAAAAATAGTTTAATCTCTTGGTAGATATACCCCAAAAAATCATTTAATAATATTGGCCAAGTGGTTTATCTCGTGTGACCTATTGATGAATCATGATGCAATATAATGATGGGTTTCACTATTCACTACATGTCCAATTCATTACTTATATATTAAATGGTAAATTTAATTTTCAAATAATATAAATTATCAAAAAAATGGAATATCATGATTTCCCCATTCAATCAAATAAATTTCATAAAAAAACACCATATGTACAATCAATATAAAGCATAGGTAATAATCATATAACTGATAAAAGAGTAAGGATATTTAAGAGAAATTTAATATTCATTGAAAAAAGATAATATGAAATTGAGTGCTTCAAGAGAATGTTAATGGCTATAAAATGAATAAGAAAAAAAAGAAGAAAATTAATTCCTAAAAATATATGTCTTGTAATAAATTCATGTCTCTTAGAGAATAAAATAAAATGGAAGTAAATCATTAATATAAGTTTAGATTAAATATTTATATTTTTAAAACCATAAAAAACTGTAGAAGAATATAAATATCTTAAAACAATTATAGATGTGGGATATTTTGTTAATAGTGTATATGTTAAAAATGAAAAAAATTCATTTTGAATTCTTGTTATTTTGTTCCCAAGTAGGATCAAGACCACTAAGAGGGGGTGAATCAATGGTTTATTTTTATTTTATAAGAATTTTTTCATTAAAATAATTCTTAACCTCTTAAACTTGTTAGAGTTATGATCTATTAATATATAACTCACAACCACACCATTCATATGAAAAAATGTCAATAGAATGAACAAAACATTCTATTTAAATTGTTTGGTAAAAATACATACTAATTTCCATGTTAGATAGTCCCAGCAAGATGGATTCTTTTACTATCTTCTTTCAAGAATACATAGGTATATGAAAATAAAAATTCTGAAATCTGAGTAGCGACTTTCCTACTATCATTAGTTATACTTCCCAACTATCCCTTTCATTATACATTTATCAATACAAGGCTTTTCAACAACTGGTAAGTATCTACAATCACAAGATCTACTTCTTTATTATTTTTTATTCACTTCATAAGGTATTCACTTCCTCCACAAGTAATCTAAATAAATCTATACCTATTTAAAACCTTCATGAACATCAATAATTCACAAAGTAATGTGTTCATATTTAAATTTCTTCCAGAACCTTTGTTTGAATGTCTTCTTTAGCAGTGTTAGTCCAATATTCCAAGTTCGGAAACCTGATTTAGATGATGGTCAGTCCAGTCTGATTCTCCTTTTACTATTTATTCTTCAATTGAGTAAGAACATAATTAGAAGCTCTAAACTCTTGTGTCTGATGTAACTCAATCCTTTAAACCTTTCACTGATGGATGAAGCTATGATGGAGTTTTTATGATGTAACTTCCTTCGATGATCATGTTGATCTTAAATCTAATAATCTTCCCCATCTTCAACCTTAAAATGAATGTCTGGTTGGGTACATAATACCTATTCCTCAATTTTTTGAGGTTGAGATATTGAATAGTCTGGAGACACAATTTACAAATGAATATAGATCTCCTTTTATAGGAGACTAAAAATAGTTAAAATGGGATTCTAAAAAGGTTTTCCCACTTAAACAAATTTCCCAAATCTTTAATATTCATTAAATCTAAGATATTTATTTTATATATTCAATGGATTCAATTATCCTTAAATATCAGTTCAATATTGGACTTCTTCAAGTTTACAAAGATGTATTCATTTTGATTATTCATTCCAATTATTCATTATGATTATTCATTATGATGAACATATATTTAGTATTAAAGATAACCCATTATGATGTATTTGGGTGAATATTGAATTTCTTGTCTAGAGGATGTTTCATATCAACTCTTATAGAACCTTCTTATAACATCACCTCACATCCAACTTCTTAGCATTCTACAGTCCGATTATTACTCTTCATTCTCATTTCCCACTACTATTTCATCATTAAAATCAATAAATTTGGTCACTATGATTTTCTAGAACCTCTATAAAATGAATAAGAAATTAATAAATCTCATAAAATTTCTTTATATCAATTTAAAGAACTAATCTTTCAATTTTTATTTCCTAAATATGTTGGTGACAACAATTTATTTAGTACATTACTCATTATCAATTTGGAAAAATGTAAAAAATATTCTTTCCCATTATGGTGGTCTATAATAACTGATAACAATGTAAAATAATTATTATAACTTTAAGAAAGCATCATGTACCCCTTTGACAACATTTTAAAATTTTATTCAAAAAGGAATCTCCTTATTCTTCTTATATGATACTCCCATTAATCTATACTTCAATAGACGCTGAATATGGGGATCCCAACCCAATGAACCTTATTCTTCTATGTTATATGTTTCTCACACCAATTACCACCAGACTAAATACTTCACAAAATATTCTCCCCCCTTTCGTAATATTTATTCTTCTATAAACATCATATTGTAATAATGACTTCCTCATGAATTTTAATACTTTTGGGTTTTCAATGATTTCACCAGGGTGTACCACCTCGCACCGTCGGCGACGATGATGGTTGTGTCTATTGCCCTATATTCCCTCTTTCCAAAGGTGTACAACATTCAAAACATTTATAGAGATGTCTTCTATGTGATTAAAATGAGATGATGGGATGTTGGTCTCTCCTTACATGGATTCTTCCTCAGAATTCATTTCCTAGTCTACATCTCCATTATAGATTAAGATGTTGCTTTTTAATCTCATTCCTGATGACATCTATTTGTGGAAGTAATATTTGGTCAGGGAAGTAGTCACATTGGGAATCACAGGAATGTCCAGATGTTGGAACATTGGTAAACAAGAATTTTTCATTATGAGAGGGATTTTCAAGGGTGTGGAAGCCCGAGGAATCCTATGGTGATTGCGGGGAATCTTATTCCATATGTATGTATCCATGGGTTTCTTTAGCTTCACAAGTTTAACATGGGGTATTCCACAAGTTTAAATTCTAATGGAGACTAATTGGATTGATCAGAATACTGACAAGAGTAGATTAGATTGGTATATACCTTGGAGGGAGAACCTGTAATGTTTACCAGGTGGATGGATTATAATGCCTAATAAGCATGGAACCTAGATTTCATGTACCAAAAATGGAAGGTTTCACACCATGAAGGCTGATCAGGATCCACAAAGGGAAGATCAATGAAATTTGGCCTCGGAAAAAGGGATGCCAAGGAAAACCATTGGCTAGAATTGAACGTAAGAGAGGCATCCAACATACCATATTTAGAAGATATGGATCAAAATACACATATTTCGATGGGGTGATTCTGGGATTACAAATGGTTATGTGCTCAAGTTCCTGAAAAGTAGAAATGAGAGGAATGTCCCTACCGTGATAAGCGAAATGTGTTGAAGTAGATGGATCAGGATTATGCATGGTTAGATTCTTATGTGAATAGAGTGAGTTCATCAGGAAATGGAAACCAAGGTAAATTCTTAGTGGATTTAGAGGATGTATCTAGGGGTGATTAATATTGAGATGGAACTGATGTGGAGAGGAGGGTACTAGTCTTGAACCTTAGGGTGGTTTACTATGTAACCTAGTGGTGGAGAATCAAAATCCACGTGGTCCTAAAGTGAATAAAGTTTAATGTTATGAAGGTGTATAAAGTGGGTTCCATAGACCCAATTTTTATTTTACTTTTTTTACCACTACATGTATGTAGTTTGTTATCTATACATGTGTTTATCATTACATAATAGTGAAGATACTTCTACATCCACTTTGTTTAAGGAAATGTACATAGATTACATGTCATATAAAAGGATTATAGAAGATCCAAGGATATAATGAGATCCTTGAGATGCCATAGAAGTAATCTTAAAGTAACAACCTATGGTCCAGTTACATCATTCTAAAAGGACACAGATGATGAGTGACCATCAGGTGTTGGGGGCTCAAAAGCATTGAGACTTCTTCTCATTAAGTTTTCACTTGATGATCTCTAGTATTTGACATCATGAGGATAGACCAGTATAATGGGAACACAACATGTTTTAGGTTTCATTGGTCGTTCCCACCTACATACATGTGTAACGGTCTCTAGATATAAGATCATTATTACGTACTTTTATGTGAGGTGTAAACCTTGGAAATTAAGTTCTGGAGAGGTAGTTTGTGTCAGGTACGTCATTGGTGACATGACATTGATTAAATTATTATGATAGTATTTTTCACTTCCTAGTTGATGAAGCGATATATCAGGCATGGTCGATTAGGATACATGAACCTTCATTAAATCCATGTATATGGTAATGGAAGGTAAGACCGTCCAAACAAATCAACAAATAAAATAAATCAAGATAAAGGATGATGACACTTGTGTGAATTTTGCTTTGTTGAGATATTGATGATGAATATATTATATTACACAGACGATGTTCATGGGAAGTTCATCATTGCTTTGACATTACCTTATCTCTATAGGGTCCTCGATGGGTTTCTAGACCCCACTCTTGGTTAGTGAATATTATTCACTACTATTGAGATAAGGGCCCAGAGGGTCACACACTATAGAGATTTGATAATCTTCCCAATTATGGGAATAGTAATATAGAACATGGTGGGCCCCTCCAATGGGTTTGAGTATTACCCATGTTCTATGGATCAACAGATAATATATAAATTCATTAATTATTCATGATTGGAATAATATGTTCAATTTATTTATAATATATATTTAAAAGTGATTAACTAAATACAAAGATAAAATATTATTCGAACATATTTAAATCTCCAAGGTTCGTTAATATTTTTAGGACAAGAGAGTCATGTTATAGACTAGTGTTTATCACACAATATATATTTAATATATATTGCATTTAGTGATAAAATTATAATTATTATATAGGGAATAATTTAATTTGACATAAATTAATATTTATAATACTTATATAGAGAATATCTATTACACGGGAGGGTAAGAACCTATAACGGTTATTTTAGATAGCCCCTATATAAGTAAGAGAGAGTCTCTATCCATATATGATTCATGTGTCGAAATTGAGAGCTTCTCTCTCCTCCTAGATTCTAGAGAGAGATTGTATCTAGTAAGGAAGGTCTTCAATCTCATCCTTATTTGGATCGAAGATGCTTGCCTTGTAGTGATCTATGTTGTGTTGAAGCGCTCGTTGGAGTACCGCTCTAGCACTAGGATTCCAATGAATGGATCATGAGCTGATTCAAGAGGCATATGTGGAAGATCTAGATGGTTTTGACGTTTGAGTCTTTAAGCAACTATCGTCGGCATCCTATGATGAACTTTCACATGTCATATCCAAACAAGGTACTTGTTTATTATATTTTTTTTTGATCTGTCAAATATAAGTGTGGTCCTCAGACCGTGCAAGGATAGTTCACCAGATTCGGCACTGTAACGTTTCTTCGGTGATGCAAAAGAATTTAAATTCCCAGCCCTATCGGCTTCTGATACTCGTCCCTGTACCTCCCAATAGTATTAGAGTGATGCGTTATTTCTCAGAGTCAAAGAAAAAAAATTAAATTGCATTAAATTTATGTATGGGGCATAAAATTAGTTCCAACGGATCTGACCATATGTCGATCATTTTTCGAATGGCCATGTTACGACCATTTGAAAATTTAAAATGGATCGACTCATCCGTTTAAAATTATTCAGATTATTGTTTTATTAAGAATTCATTTTTAATTTTATTTATGCATTCTTCAAAGCACTAGAATCTCACCATGCTTTGGCCAGAATCCGCTCGCCAAAATTAATCTGGTGGGTTTTATTTTAGGAGTTAAATAAAGTATATTATAAAATAATATTATTTTATTTTACTCAAATAAAAAATAAAATAAAAATGGGACATTGAATAATTGGGATCAAGTATTGTTTTATTTATTTATTTAAATTTTTTATACTTTAAAGTTAAAATTTTAAATTAATAAAATATGGAGACCAAGACCTCAAAGTGGGTCTTCATCATTTTTTAATTTTAGTTTAAAAATGGGGACTTTATGTTTTTTAAAATTACAAACCAATACAATTTTAAAAAGGAAGAGAAGACCACTTGGGTCTTCTTCCTCACGTGGCGCACCCCCCCTTCAAAAAACCCTTAGCTGCATGGGATCTTCACCCCTGTCACGCACCATCCCGACCCCCCTGGCCACTACCTAGTCATGCTACCCAGAAACCCCAGTCGTGCCGGATCCATTACCAGGAATCCTACCGAGCTACTCCCTCACCTCGACTTTGTCAGACAGAGCTACCCGGACCCCTTCGCACTGGCAGCTCACACCTCACCAGACCTCACCATATATCCCAATCTCCCTACTCGGTGCCTAACCGAAGGAGTGGGCTTCCACCCTCGCGGTTGTCCGGAGCAGTGGACCACCACCTTCACTCCTTGCTGGAAGACTCTACTGCCATGGGGTGTTGCTGGACTAGATAGACACGTTCTGGTCATGCCGTTGTCATGCCATGATTTGGCCCTACTCCTGGATGACACCCTATGATGGTTCGTAGTCCAAACAATATCCTTCATGGATATAGGTAACCCCACTAATTATTTTTAATGAATATAGTTTTTAAAATTAAATTAATTTGAATTAAGTTGGGGTTCAAGTTTAATTTAATCTGAAACATTAATTTAATTGGAAATAAAATAAAATTAAAAGTTTAATTTAATTTTTAGAATTAAAATTCAATTAATTGTTTACTTTAATATTATAATTAAAATTAAATTAATGGTTTAATTTAATTTATGGAATTAAAATTAAATTAAACAGTTGGAACTGATAAAAATAATTTTATTGAATTTATTTAAATTCATTTAATTTTTTATATCCCCCTCATGCTATTTATATTTTAAAACAGTTTACTTTTAAATTTCTCTTTATTTATACTGACTAGTCTTTAGTAAGCGATTGAACCATGCATGTCTGGTTTATTTATTTATTTATTTATTTATTCAATGTTTGCGATGATTGTAATAATTAATTAGATAAATGACAGTATGTGAATCATATTTTAATTCAAATATTTAGAAGGTCATGTGTTTCCAATGCACAAGTTGTATTTTTTACCCCTAGACCCCCTCATATGCATGTGAGTATATTTGTAATTAAACGGTGATGATCCAAGATGCAGATGCCACCAAGTCAAGGCAGTAATCTCGATGGGATCCGAGCACATTTCACTAGGGCTAGCTGCGACATGAGTCAAGTGTCAACTTAGGTATGGATGCCCCTATGTCAAGATTGATCTGTTTATGGATCGATCATAATATAATTCTCAAGTCCAGTCATATTGCATGATTTGTCTTTATGCTTTTTTTGTTGTTTTATGTGAATGCATGATTATTTCTTGAACACATAGAATAGTAATCACAATAAAAATGAATAAATAAGTAACGAATGTATTTCTACTTCATGTTCAGTTGTGAGCAAGATAATATATTTTAAACATATTGATATAAAAAGGACTATATTCATGAATAAATATTAAAATCCCTCAAAGATATTTTAAGTCCAAAAGTCTTCCATTTATCACATGTAAACAAAACCGGGTGTTTTGGGAGCTTTTTAGCCATAGTTGAGAGTGCCTCTTACTACGAGGGTATTTTCATGAGGTAAATGGGTCGACTTATCTAAAATGAGTAGTCAAGGAGTATCCATATCTAACTTTCTATCACTTTAGAGGCAAGATGTTGAGAGAATCAAGTTTGGACTCCAAAAGTTGGGACTTTACTCAACAAAAACAAGTAACCATGAGTTGAGTGGTTGGCCAGCTTAGAGCCTACATTGAAACCCTTTAAGTAGTGGCGTATCCATAACTTGTAGATTATGAGGGAGGTTTCGAGAAGCCTTTCCACTAGAATAATCAAGAGACGGTGTATTCTGAATCTAATAGTGGAGGCTATTAAGGTTGGAAAAACTAGTGGGAGACATTAAAATGATATAATAATTTATTAATCATAAATTTAAAAAGGTAATCAAGACAAAGTACTAAATACTAAATGATTTTCTAATGTTGATTTAAGATTGAAATCAACAACACCAAGAGAACTTTATCACTACGATCTATTCTAGATAAAGAAAATATCCAGACCAACAATAACTTCCAGGAGTGGTACATGCACATGGGCATAGTACTATGACAATAATGAAAGTTATATGTGATGGATTCCCTAATTCCTACTGATCCTCCTCATGGATCAAGAAATACGGAAAAATATAGATGGAGAAAGCATGTATATGATGCACATTATGTTCAATGCATCATGTTGTCATCCATGTCCATCCAATCGCAAAACAATGCATGAGAATGAGTATTCCTACAAGATTCCTTCACATATCCAAAAATTATATCAAGAGAGGGATAGATAATAAAGGTATGAGATCTCTAGTTCCCTTTATAAGTGTAGGCTAGCATAAGTCCACCAAGCTGGTCCCCACATACTCAAGATGATTGGGTACATTGAGAGGATTTAAGCCCTTCGGTTCAAATTGAACCAAGAACTAGAAGTGGATCTCATTATTTCCTCTTTAATATCAAGCTTCTCAACTTTTATTGTCAATTATAACATGAATAATATGATGAAGTCTCTCTCAGACCTATTGGATTTAGTTCTCCAAGAAGACAAGGATGTAAAAAATACCAATTCATTTGTACATATGGAGAATAAGAAAATCAAGGGAAAGGTAAAGGGTTATAAGGCCAATTCAAGGACAAAGACACAAATGAATCACCCTAAAATGAATCCATTGATTCTTTGGAAAATTAATGAATAGGAAGATCTCTACATTGGGTGTGTCAATAAAGGCAACTGGAAGAAGAATTGCAGAGTTGGGAAGAAGAAACAAATAGATGCTTCTACTTCAGGTATTTTTTTCATTGAATGTAATCTATCTTTATATACAAGTTGGTTATTTGATACGACATGTGTCTCACACATTTTTATTCATATACAGGAACCAAGTAGGTTGAAGAAAATTGAAAAAGGTTAAGTGGATCAACAAGCTACAAATGGTGCAAGTCTAGTAGCCTTGACAGTGGGAGTCTATTACTTATCCTTTCCAATTGGTTTGATTCTAGTTTTAAAAAATTCTTATTATGTACCTTCTGTAACTAGGAACATTATCTCTATGTCTAGTTTAGACACTACAAGATTTTAATTCACATTTGGAAATAAATGTTTTCTATTTTATAGGGGTAACATATGTTCTGGTATGGCACATCTTAAAAATTGTTTATTCATGTTGGAAATCGAGAACCCCGTAATGGAAACCAATGAAAAAAACAACCAACATGACTCATATATCACCTGTCTATGGAACATCATGCATGGTCTTGTAAACGAGAAGTGATTATGAAGATTCAATCAAGAAGGGTATTTAGACTTTGAAAATATAGAATCCTCAGATATATGTTAGGCTTGTTTGGAAGGAAAGACGACCAAAGCACATTTCTCAACAAAGGGAGAAAGATCCAATGCAGTACTGGAATTCTTACATACTGATGTATGTGGTCCATTTTTAGTAAAGGAAAGGGGTGTTTTTTATACCTAATTACTTTTACCGATGGCTATAGTAGGTATGGATATATCTACTTAATGCGGTATAAGTCTGATTTGTTTCAGATTATTGAGGAATACCAAAATTAAGTATAAAAACAACATGGTAAAAAGATAAAAGCACTTTGCTCTGACTGAGGAGGAGAATATCTTAACCAAGCCTTCATTGATCAATTGAAGGTGTGTGGGATACTATCCCAACTCACTCTTCCTTATACACCACTATGTAATGGTGTTAGTGATAGGAGGAATAATACCTTTCTTGACATGGTCAGATCAATGATGAGTCCTGAAACTCTTCCATTATCCTTTGTGGGATACGCTTTGCAGACACAAACATATACCCTTAACCAAGTACCAACTAAAGCTACAGATAGGATTCCATATGATTTACTATATGAAAAGAAACCTAGTCTGACACACATATGTGTATGGGGATGTGGGGATTTTTTCAAGACTTTACCAAGTGAAAAATTATCATCCATAAGCATGAAGAGTTTCTTTATAGGTTACCGTAAGGAAACTAGAGGATATTACCTATATAAACCTTTAGATAGAATTTTTTTGTCACTATTGGAAAAAAGGCCTATACCCACGGTTCAAAACCGTGGGTATAGCCCCCAAAATCGTGGGTATAGGCTATACCCACGGTTTTGGGAACCGTGGGCTGGAACGCCGTCGGTATAGGTCCCCAGCCTAAACCCACGGTTTTCCAAAACCGTGGGTATAGGTGTTCTGCCACCGTGTCAACAAAACATTCCCAATTTCCACGGTGTCAATGGCTTTTACCCACGGTTTCAAAACCGTGGGTATAGATCCTAAAATAAAGCAGCAGGCGGGTTTCGATCCCACGACCTCTTCGCTGCAAAGTACCGCATCTAACCACTACCCTACAATCAATTATGTGTATATATATTTATATTTAGTTAAATATAGTTATATAAACCGTGGGTATAGAGGGAAGAACCGTAGGTATAGGACTCTCGCCAAAAAAAAAACTTTCCCGCGGAAAAAAAAATTTCCCGCGCACACATGGGAAACCTATACCCACGGTTTTTCAAAACCGTGGGTATAGGTTTTTTATCCTATACCTATCCCCACGGTTTTCCTCAAAACCATGGGGATAGGTACCCCTATACCAACGGTTCTTGAAAACCGTGGGGATAGGTCAATTTTCAAGACCTATCCCCATGGTTTTGGAAAACCGTGGGGATAGACCCCCCTATGCCCACGGTTTTTGAAAACCGTTGGTATAGGTCTTGAAAATTGACCTATACCCACGGTTTTGCAAAACCGTGGGTATAGGGGTACCTATCCCCACGGTTTTGAGGAAAACCGTGGGGATAGGTCCATTTTCCAGTAGTGTGTGGAATGATAATCGATATTTCTAGAAAGGGAACATATTTTTATTGGAAATAGTGGGATAAATATTTACTTCATTGAAGTTAATTCTTAATAAGAACAAGAGTTAGTAGAGGAACAATATCCACAAGAGCCAGTGGAAGGAGAAGTTGTTCCTGAGACGCAAATTCTGCGTAGGTATATGCGATAGGTTAGGTAACCTGATCATTATGGTTTTCTTGTCATCGAGTCATGTGAAACATTAGTCCTTGAAGATGATGAACCTTTTACCGACAAGGAAGCAGTAGAGGGAAAATAATTTGCAAAAT